>CM060945.1:771871775-781871775 GCA_030765085.1 Allium cepa
TACATATACACATATACAGATACATCACAGAGTATACAAAATGATACATGTCAAGTGGTATAGCAACCACAATATACAGGCGAGTCAAAAGAATATACATATCAGAGTTACAACCAAGAGGGACTATACAAAAAGGTATAACAAAATAGGCTAGCAGAATAGTCCACGCGGAAGCAAAATATGCTAAGTCCAAAGGTACCTAACCTGAAACACCTCGGTCTGACCCGAGTATAAAATACACGGGTCAGTCTAGCTAAACAAATCAGTTAGACAAGCTAAACAATAATGAACATGCAAGGTCATAAAGTACCACAAATATCTCTAAAAGAGATAACTCAATCATCTACAAAAGATGAATCATAACAAGCCTCATATCATCGACAACTCAATAAACAAAGGATATGAATATCCTAAATCAAGCCAAAAAGGCAAATAACAAATACCAATGAAGGTAACACAAGTTTCCACAAGGTAATCGCTATGTATCGAGTGGTTCAAAAGACCTACTCCGAAAGGCGATACTCTAGGGAAATATAAATATCAATGAAACAAAAGATGCACGTGCTCAGTACTGTATAAACAAGGATCCACAAGCCCGAAGGCGACAAACCCAAGTATCTCTCGAGCGGTGACGAAGGACCAACTCCAAAAGCGATACTATAGGGCAACAAACCCGAAGGCACAAGCCCGAAGGCACAAGCCCGAAGGCACTAGCCCGAAGGCACAAGCCCGAAGGCAACAAACCGCAGTGGCGAAGGTCCGGAGGCCCAGTACTGGACACCACTAACTGGCAATATGTGTCACAAGCTCTCGGAAAGGAACCCAAAAAGTGTTAACGTGTGTCCCATACCACACGTTCGCACTAAACGATTTACTAACCGTTAGTCAATTCCACACTTAAAGCAGTACAAAGTTTACCTCATCTCATCGGTAAACCAGACCCAAAGGTCAAAACAATCAAACGAATAGATTAGGAATTAACTGAAAAGACAAACGCACGTGTTCATAGCACGCGTTTTATCTAATCATTTAATTCTCCTCTCTCTTCGCTCGAAATGCAAAATTGTGTGTTTTGTATAGAAACTAAATTGAAGAAAACGAGTTTTAGGAACGCTTCAAAATCGCTTTAGAAATTGCATTTGAAATTCTCCTATTATGGAGTAACTAATTTAATACTTAAAAATAATATTAAATAATAATTTTAAAAGTCAATTTGCTTGAAAAACACTTTGTAATGCTTTATAAAACCCGTGTACGAAATCTAGAGAAAAATCTCAAAGAAATCGGAAAATATCAGAAAAAGCAGAAAATTATTCTAAGTATAAAAACCCGGTGAAAACAGGCTGCGAACCCAAGTTCGACAGCAGGTTTGGATCTGCAAACCGAGTCCAAACGATATGGAATTTGGTAGGAATGTAGATCAACATTCCTACTTCAATCTGCAAAAAGAATCATTCAAATCCTATTTGAAACGAAGAATCTGCGTCGTTTCAAAGTCGTACCAAAACAAATTTTAAAATACTGAATTACAGCAAGCTGCGAGTACAAGTTCGACAGTAGTTTAGGAATAGCAAACCAATCCAGATTTTCGTGAAATTTTACAGAAATGTAAATCAGCACACCTACTTCAACCTGCAAAAATAATTGCTCAAATCCGATTTGAAACGTATGAGTTATGCTGTCTCAAACATAGACTCAGACCATGTTTGCGACAGTTCAAAAACCAAATAAATGTGCAGGCCTAAAAACACTCCTGCACTCAACTTTCGGGCATAAAACAGGAGATCAAATGATATCAGATTGAGCTAAAAATTGATACACATATAGTACAAAACGTCATCTATTAAACAGAAAAAGAATTATGCAATTTGGATAAATTATGAGAAAGAATGATCGCTCAAAGTTGTACCCAGACAGTGTTTCACTGTTGGACTCTGGGCAAAAACATGGTCCATGTCCAAGTTTGGCAGCAGATTTATATAAGCTATCTATGCCGTAATGACCTGAAAATTAGTACCGTGAAGAAGAGAACTTCATCTTTCATAAAAAAAAGACTCGTGCAATTTGAGAAAGAAACGAAAGAGATATGATGTCTCAAACATGGACTCAGGCCATGTTTGCAACAACTCAGAAAACAAAATGTGCACAGGATATTTGCAGGCTGTGCACTGATTTTGCAGCGACGATTTGAACACTCATATGACCATATTATTCAACCAAAATTTGCAGAAATGAAGTTTAACATATAAACTTGACTCAGAAAAAGATCCGGCAGCATTTCGTTGCCGGAGATGAAAGTTATGGATGACCAAAGTGGGCACTTTAGGCCAGAAATGAAAATAGACTATACATTGAATTAACTTTTACATATGCAGCAAATTCAAGCAATTTCACAAGCAATTTAGCTAGTATTCGTGAGATATTGTTCTCACCTTGCTGATTTATCAAAATACCCGGATTTAAGCAAAAAGAATGGAGCTTTGAGATGGATTCGGCTTCAAGAACCTGTAAAAACAAAAGAAAAAGCCATGCAAACCCAAAGAAGAGATTACATACAACCCAAATCTCAAAACTAGATTTTGATGAAATTATTTGTATTTTGGAGTTGATTACCTGTTGAATTCTCTTTAGATTGATTGAAACAACAATTAAATTGAAGGAATTTGAGAGTAGAAGGCTTAGGTTTGAAAAAATGGTAGGGTTTGTATTATTGTTTCTATTCTTCTTTCTGGAGAAGAAGAGAAAAAGTACGTACAGCAAATTGTTTCTCTTCTTTCTCATTTTTTGGTTTTAGTTGGCTAATGGGCTTTTGGACCCAAATTAGAGAAAAACAAATTAGGCTAAGTTAAAATCAACACTTGAACAAATTAATTTGTACGTATCACATATACACATAAAAATGCATTTCTCTCAAGTTTTACACAAGAAAAAAAAAGTGAAAACTTGTATACATATAAAATAGAACATTTTCTACCATCTAAAAGGATAAATTTGTATTTTTAAAATATTTTTATTATTAAATTCTTTTATTTAACAAAAATGCATAATTTTCACCAAATAAATGTATAAAATCATGTTTTAACTCCTAAATTCCACAAAATTTATTTTATCACTTGGAAAAATATTACAAACTATTTCAAAACATTATTTACAGCAAAAACTTATTTTTAACTCAATTTTCACCTTTTATTTCAATAAACAACCTTTAAAAATCAAATACTTCCTTTAAAAATTATTAAAAGAAGTAATTGGCAATAGTTAATAAAATTATTGTAATTTCTATAAATAAAAATTATTTTCCATTCATTATTAACCTAAACAATAAAATAAAGTTCCAAACTTTATTTTCTCATTTTAATTTTCCAAAATTCATTGTTTAATCCAATAAACAATTTAATTTCTCCAATTTTATATTAATTTACAATATTAAATTATTACTACCGTTATAATTCAATATTAACAAGTAATCTCCAAAATCAGGGTTGTTACAGACTCTCCCCCTTAACAAAATTGCGTCCATGCAATTTTTAGAGAAGAGTTTATATTCAACATGATTATTTCATCAATCAAAGAAAGATAGATAAGCTCGAGTTTAAAAATTCTCGCCCTCAACACAAGATGATAGAAAACCAAGGTATGATTGCTCGTTTAATTCTATGTTTTTCCAAGTACAATACTTAGGGCTAGCGGACCATAGAATTTCATAAGCGGAACATTATATTTCGAAGGTGTTCAATCTTCGAAACAACTGCACGATTAGAATTCGGCATAATACACAAGTCGGTGAGACTCGTGATTATGCAACACAAGATAATTAACAATCGAGATTAAATCTCGAAGGAACAACAAAATTGGGGTACCTGGAACATATCATGAATACCCAAAACTAAACAGAAATTGATGCATGAAAGCAATTAAACTAAGGCGTTCAATAATAGTAGATGGTCCTATATAACTAGGAGCCAACTTTTCCAATATACTGAAATGCCCCTAACTCTTTTGAAGGAGTGACACAAATAAGCACAATCATTAAAAGAGGATTCAACAAAAGATAGGTGGTATTCAAGCTACCACCATAACACATGACTGCATGAATGCAAGTCATCACAAAAATCTCATTAAGGCAAGACACACATGAATAGATTACAAGAAATTTTCTCAAAAATTTGTTATAAGAGTTTTCACTCAAGTCCATTTTCTTTTATACACAAAACTCAAATTTCGATACTTGAAAATTTTTAAAGTCTGTTAGTTAAATTTTCAATTCAATCATCTTTACTTTAAATTTAAAGTAAATTAAATTAGAGTTGTTCCATACTCTAGTTCCAAAAATAAATATACTACAATAAGTAATTTTTTTTCCACTAAATTTATCAAATTTTAAACCATTTTACTTCATGATTTAAAAAGGACACTTATTAGATCCTTCATCGATGGCTCTAAATATTCACTAATTAAATTTTCTCAAAATTTTTCTAAGTCTTTAATTTGTCGAAAAATTCGGCAGATTCTCCTTTACATGGAGAGCCTTTTTCAATTTCATAAATATGAATTATAGATACACATCGACCAAAAGGTCAGAACATAATATATATATTTAACACATAAACACATAGCAATTCATACCTTTCATTTTTAGCATTTGAGCATGCTTACTTTTATACTTACTATTTTGCTAATTAATTGTTCAAATATCTTCTTGCACCTGCACTTAACTTATTGAAATATAGTAGCATGCACTTATAAACATATGAAGCATTAAAATCATAGTTTAAAATAAAACACAACTCAAAACTTCAAATTTTCAAATTCAGGCCTGCTACAAAAACTCAGGCTTTTGACATAGTAAAACCCATAATCTAAAAATACTCATAAAATAAAAGTTATTCTACTCAGTCCAAGATTTCCGGCGATATAAAGATCTTCAAAATCGGATTTACACTTTGAAAGTTATGCTCAATTTACTTTCAGCTTTAAACTCAGAAATTATAAAAGAGGACAGAGATGTCCATCAGTTTTCAACTCGTTTTTTGAATAACCGAACTGCAAAATTTTGAAAAATGTCCTAAAGATGATTTCTAGCTTACTGAAAGTACTCTCTTTTGCAAAAAGAATGGACCCATTTGGATTTGTAAATGACAAGTTATTGCTGTTTTAAAACATCACTTTTCAATTAAAATTTTCCGACACAAGACCTTTAATTGTCAAATTTTTTAAATCATTGTTAAATCCAAACTACATAATTTAAGATCAAAAATCTTTTCTCTAAAACATTTATTATATGATCCTTTTCTCCGAAAAGCCAAGACATCTAGAATTACACTATAACACATACAACAAACTTTCAAAATGGTTTACAAAGAAAACTTTTTCTCAATTAACAAACAAAGTCTTTTGAAAGAAGACCCATAATTTAATTAAAATACTTACTTTCTTACATTAGTAAGAAACAATTATCTATCCAAACTAGACTTTGGAATTACATATTGATTTTTTTTTTAAATTGCTTTCACAATTAAAAAGAAATCTTATCCTGTTGCTCTATTTATTATTATTTCTAGCTTTTCACAAAAATTTGCATTTTATAATAAATGAATCTTTTATATTCAATTTTCACTTGATCCATAAAGCTAAACATTTATTTTATTATCACTTAGAACTAGCCAAGTTTGATACTTAATTAAAACTTGTTTTCAATTGAACTTTACAAATACATAATTAACAAGTTTTTAACACTATTTAAATTCAAAACCAAACTTACTCTAATGGATTTTGCTCCTTACTAAATTTCATGCTAATTCAAAAGCACTAAATTAGCATTTTCTTAAATTTTCCCGGAGGCATACTTTTTTTTCACTTGTTATTAATCAAATGATTAAATGTTTAAACTAATCTTCATAACTATCCTTTTACTTTTTACTAAACCTGCTTCCAATCTATATTTTAAATTTCTAAACAATTCATTTTCTTAATTTGAATACTTTGTTTTATTAATCACTATCACATGATAGTTTCATCCAATTAAGGTATTTCCTTAATTAAAGTTATTTGCCATATAAATTACCCTAAGGTAATATTTTCCAAAAATACTTTACCCAAAAGCTTACTTAAGCATTTAAAATTTTTCATGTATGTAAACTTTCACAAACATGTAATATAATCAATAATGAATAAAATTTATTTAAATAAAACCATATTCATTACCAGTTTATAAAATGAAAACATCCAACTAATATATTTATAGTAAATGACATTATCAAGGACTGCAAAGTTGACCAAGATCAACATTGCCTCTCCATTGCCCTCTATGTCACACTATTTTCATAAGTCCTCGAGTATATATAAAATACTTATCTCAAATGACAATTTAAAATTTTCAAAATCTTTGCAATATCTATATATTTTGCATTCAATATCCATACTAGTAAATATTATTTATTGTCATTTCAAAAGCATGTATCACATCACCTCGCAAGCGTTTAGGAATCCCTATCGATAACGCTGATCAGACGCATCGACCAGAATTCTTAAAAACTTATTAGCCAATTAACACAAGAAATTATAAAAACTGTTTTGATTTCTTAAGAAATCTTAAACTTGGTTGTAACAATGTTTATTTTCAAAACATAAAATGTTTTGTTATTATACAATCATTCAATCAATTCATAAAATAATCAAGTTATATACATAAGTATATCTCTTATTAGAAAGATTTTCCATTCACATGGATGCTTTCTTTCTGAAAAATTCTTTAAGTAATTTTACTTCTTTAAAATGCATCCATGAAATTCTTAAATAATTAAATTTTTATTTCATTTTAACCTTAGGTTAAATACCACTTATGAATTACATTTTATTTTCAAAATTTAATCTTTCTAATAATTCTTGCGGTAGCTACAACTTGAAGGCACCGCAATTCTTATCATTTGCATTGAGTAGGTTTCTAACTCTCAATTATATCACCTACTCAATATTATTTCAACAATTACTATGCTAACACACATTCATGCAATTATCAACCAAACAAGAATTTACTTAAAACAAAGTATTTAATGTGCCAGCGACAACGGTCACACCATTTCCGCTGTGCAACTCTAATCACTAAGGTTTAAAACACATAATTTAAAACTAAGCCATCTTAGATCTAATTTCTACTACTTTTTTTATTTATTAAAATAGTGATATGTAAAACCCTTATAATGTTTTCAAACTTATTATCCATTCAAAGAAACTGAAAAGACTAAAGGCACGATCGAGGAATACGATAGTGGAAAACTGTGTTATCACTTTTATTATACTTGGATGTACTATAATATGTGTTTCTGTTCTGTGTTTATCATATTTTGTTTTGAACATAGCTCTGATACCAAACTGTAACGCCCCACTGCGAGACCCACACTAGCAAAGAGTATTACAAAGTAATACCGTCTGCTAATACGGAGAATAGAGCTGGATAGGAGCGACCATCTATAGCCTTGTCTTAACTATCTATTGAATACGTCGATAAATGTAGCATTTTTTTTATGTTGATCGACATATCCAATAGATACTTAATACAAAACTATAATGGCTATAAGATCTAACAGAACAAAATATAATAACTCAAATGTAAACCACATCACAGAACAATAGATCATCAGATACATATACACATATACAGATACATCACAGAGTATACAAAATGATACATGTCAAGTGGTATAGCAACCACAATATACAGGCGAGTCAAAAGATTATACATATCAGAGTTACAACCAAGAGGGACTATACAAAAAGGTATAACAAAATAGGCTAGCAGAATAGTCCACGCGGAAGCAAAATATGCTAAGTCCAAAGGTACCTAACCTGAAACACCTCGGTCTGACCCGAGTATAAAATACACGGGTCAGTCTAGCTAAACAAATCAGTTAGACAAGCTAAACAATAATGAACATGCAAGGTCATAAAGTACCACAAATATCTCTAAAAGAGATAACTCAATCATCTACAAAAGATGAATCATAACAAGCCTCATATCATCGGCAACTCAATAAACAAAGGATATGAATATCCTAAATCAAGCCAAAAAGGCAAATAACAAATACCAATGAAGGTAACACAAGTTTCTACAAGGTAATCGCTATGTATCGAGTGGTTCAAAAGACCTACTCTGAAAGGCAATACTCTAGGGAAATATAAATATCAATGAAACAAAAGATGCACGTGCTCAGTACTGTATAAACAAGGATCCACAAGCCCGAAGGCGACAAACCCAAGTATCTCTCGAGCGGTGACGAAGGACCAACTCCAAAAGCGATACTATAGGGCAACAAACCCGAAGGCAACAAACCCGAAGGCACAAGCCCGAAGGCACAAGCCCGAAGGCACTAGCCCGAAGGCACTAGCCCGAAGGCACAAGCCCGAAGGCAACAAACCGCAGTGGCGAAGGTCCGGAGGCCCAGTACTGGACACCACTAACTGGCAATATGTGTCACAAACTCTCGGAAAGGAACCCAAAAAGTGTTAACGTGTGTCCCATACCACACGTTCGCACTAAACGATTTACTAACCGTTAGTCAATTCCACACTTAAAGCAGTACAAAGTTTACCTCATCTCATCGGTAAACCAGACCCAAAGGTCAAAACAATCAAACGAATAGATTAGGAATTAACTGAAAAGACAAACGCACGTGTTCATAGCACGCGTTTTATCTAATCATTTAATTCTCCTCTCTCTTCGCTCGAAATGCAAAATTTTGTGTTTTATATAGAAATTAAATTGAAGAAAACGAGTTTTAGGAACGCTTCAAAATCGCTTTAGAAATTGCATTTGAAATTCTCCTATTATGGCGTAACTAATTTAATACTTAAAAATAATATTAAATAATAATTTTAAAAGTCAATTTGCTTGAAAAACACTTTGTAATGCTTTATAAAACCCGTGTACGAAATCTAGAGAAAAATCTCAAAGAAATCGGAAAATATCAGAAAAAGCAGAAAATTATTCTTAAGTATAAAAACCCGGTGAAAACAGGCTGCGAACCCAAGTTCGATAGCAGGTTTGGATCTGCAAACCGAGTCCAAACGATATGGAATTTAGTAGGAATGTAGTTCAACATTCCTACTTCAATCTTCAAAAAGAATCATTAAAATCCGATTTGAAACGAAGAATCTGCGTCGTTTCAAAGTCGGACCAAAACAAAGTTTAAAATACTGAATTACAGCAAGCTGCGAGTACAAGTTCGACAGTAGTTTAGGAATAGCAAACCAACCCAGATTTTCGTTAAATTTTACATAAATGTAAATCAGCACACCTACTTCAATCTGCAAAAATAATTGCTCAAATCCGATTTGAAACGAATGAGTTATGCTGTCTCAAACATAGACTCAGACCATGTTTGCGACAGTTCAAAAACCAAATAAATGTGCAGGCCTAAAAACACTCCTGCACTCAACTTTCGGGCATAAAACAGGAGATCAAATGATATCAGATTGAGCTAAAAATTGATACACATATAGTACAAAACGTCATCTATTAAACAGAAAAAGAATTATGCAATTTGGATAAATTATGAGAAAGAATGATCGCTCAAAGTTGTACCCAGACAGTGTTTCACTGTTGGACTCTGGGCAAAAACATGGTCCATGTCCAAGTTTGGCAGCAGATTTATATAAGCTATCTATGCCGTAATGACCTGAAAATTGGTACCGTGAAGAAGAGAACTTCATCTTTCATAAAAAAAAGACTCGTGCAATTTGAGAAAGAAACGAAAGAGATATGATGTCTCAAACATGGACTCAGGCCATGTTTGCAACAACTCAGAAAACAAAATGTGCACAGGATATTTGCAGGCTGTGCACATATTTTGCAGTGACGATTTGAACACTCATATGACCATATTATTCAACCAAAATTTGCAGAAATGAAGTTTAACATATAAACTTGACTCAGAAAAAGATCCGGCAGCATTTCGTTGCCGGAGATGAAAGTTATGGATGACCAAAGTGGGCACTTTAGGCCAGAAATGAAAATAGACTATACATTGAATTAACTTTTACATATGCAGCAAATTCAAGCAATTTCACAAGCAATTTAGCTAGTATTCGTGAGATATTGTTCTCACCTTGCTGATTTATCAAAATACCCGGATTTAAGCTAAAAGAATGGAGCTTTGAGATGGATTCGGCTTCAAAAACCTGTAAAAACAAAAGAAAAAGCCATGCAAACCCAAAGAAGAGATTACATACAACCCAAATCTCAAAACTAGATTTTGATGAAATTATTTGTATTTTGGAGTTGATTACCTGTTGAATTCTCTTTAGATTGATTGAAACAACAATTAAATTGAAGGAATTTGAGAGTAGAAGGCTTAGGTTTGAAAAAATGGTAGGGTTTGTATTATTGTTTCTATTCTTCTTTCTGGAGAAGAAGAGAAAAAGTACGTACAGCAAATTGTTTCTCTTCTTTCTCATTTTTTGGTTTTAGTTGGCTAATGGGCTTTTGGATCCAAATTAGAGAAAAACAAATTAGGCTAAGTTAAAATCAACACTTGAACAAATTAATTTGTACATATCACATATACACATAAAAATGCATTTCTCTCAAGTTTTACACAAGAAAAAAAAAGTGAAAACTTGTATACATATAAAATAGAACATTTTCTACCATATAAAAGGATAAATTTGTATTTTTAAAATATTTTTATTATTAAATTCTTTTATTTAACAAAAATGCATAATTTTCACCAAATAAATGTATAAAATCATGTTTTAACTCCTAAATTCCACAAAATTTATTTTATCACTTGGAAAAATATTTCAAACTATTTCAAAACATTATTTACAGCAAAAACTTATTTTTAACCCAATTTCCACCTTTTATTTCAATAAACAACCTTTAAAAATCAAATACTTCCTTTAAAAATTATTAAAAGAAGTAATTGGCAATAGTTAATAAAATTATTGTAATTTCTATAAATAAAAATTATTTTCCATTCATTATTAACCTAAACAATAAAATAAAGTTCCAAACTTTATTTTCTCATTTTAATTTTCCAAAATTCATTGTTTAATCCAATAAACAATTTAATTTCTCCAATTTTATATTAATTCACAATATTAAATTATTACTACCGTTATAATTCAATATTAACAAGTAATCTCCAAAATCAGGGTCGTTACACCAAAGGTGAGCCCCAAAATCTATATCACTCAGTCTGACTCGAGCGTAAAGCAAAATACAAAACACTCGAGTCAGGATTAACATTATTATATCAATAAATCCAACTCAAGTGGAATGACAACTGAAATACAAGTAACTTAAAGGATGTTTGAGATATCCATCCTCTAAGGATCCATTAAACTATCTACCATGTAGTAATATATACTATTATAATAATGTCTATAGCGAAGTAAACTATTAAAATAGCATTAAGGCTTTACATTGTCCACCTTAACATATTTTATATACTCCCATAGCCTATATAGTACCGTAAATTCCCTTAAACTGGGCTTATCAGAGGGCACTCCATAGGTATGGTACAAAACAAACTCGTAATGGTCTCGCTAAGTTAGGTGACATGGCACAACTAGGTAATGCTAGGGTAGATATACCAATCACACTTCCGAGCTGGTGGTAACGCATAGCAGCCACTACCGGCCACCTCGAGCCACACTCCCAAATCAAAGGTGCGCACCAATTCAATCACAAAGTAATAGAATAGCAATCAAAGAAGTGTGTATGATCGGAGGAGCTACCTCACTTGGCCCGTCAATTGCTCTTTTTTTAGCTACCTTATGCCGACTCACGGGTGTTGGGTCCATGTATATACCTCATATAGGATCGTCTTCACCATCCTACTTTATTCTGGAATCTCCACCGTGTACACAGTTGTTAAAGTGGATTTTGGAGTTGGCAGAGAGTATGACAACTTCCGATCCCAGTCTCTTTAACAACCAAACGTTATTATAACACCACGGTCATTTCAAAATAGTTTATACTTCAAAGCCAAAATATCATTTCCATTTCAAAACGATATCATTCCCCTTTCAAAACCATATCAATACAATATCACTTCCATTTCAAAACCATATCAATACAATATCATTTATATTTCAAATGTATTCACTTCCAAAATCATAGTGTTTTCAAAGTTATAACACTTTCGAAACCAAAACACTTGAAATTATAAAACTTTGGAAATCGTAACAATTTGAAACCATAACACTTTAAAATCATAATATTTTGAAATCATAATACCTTGAAAAACCACAACACTTCTCACTTAACAGGATTAGATATTAAAATAGTATAATAAAATAGTTTATAAAATAAAATAATTTATATAAAATAGTTAAAAGTTAAAATAATTTATATTAAAATAATCAGTATATTAAATTTGTTTATATTAAAAATAGTTTATATTAAAATAGTTTATACGAAAATAATTTATAAAGTAAAATATATAAATAGTTTTAAATATAATTTAAAAATGCTTTATATAATACAATAGCTTCCTCCAATTTCACAAATCGATTCCAAATCAGTTCGAGTTCCAAAATTCAAATTTAATTAAATCTCAATTCATATATTTCAACTCGATTCAGTTTCTCAATAAAACAATTTCAAATTATATCGATTTCAAATACAGATTGAACCATAAATAAACCATTTCAGTTCCAATATATTTCAACGCTTTAAGTATTCCACATTTTCAAAACTAAATTTGATAATTTATTATATATCTTAATTTAACTTCATTATTCTTTAGTTTTGAAATATTTACTTAATAAATCCAATATCATTTAAATAAACCTCAAATTTCAAATCACTAAATATTTCCTCGAAATATTCATTAAATCACCTTAAACCAATATCAAGTTACAAAATCATATCCTTTAAAATTTTCAAATTCAATCAATTTCAAATCGATTTAATTAAATAATTTTTTTAATTAAATACAATTTCAAATAAATCCAAATTTATCTTCCCTATCTTAACTTATAAAAATCATTATAAAATCTATTTTAAAATATAATCTTATATAAATACTTAAAAATCTCATTAAATTTATATATTAAATCTATTTATATTTTCTAAAATAGTAAAACTATAAATAAATTCTTCAAATTTGTAATTTCAAAATCAACTTATAACTGTACAATTTTCAAAAGATATAAATTTAAAAATCTGAATTTTAAAACTTTATAAAAATACATACATACATACATACATACATATATATATATATGATCTTAAAATCAATTATTATTAAACCATATATTTCTTTCCAAAACCATAGAAATAAATTTTCGAAATATTTATATATACAGACCAATGGTATTTGTATATAATTTTCTATCTTATGGTCAAGTGATACGGATATTTATCATTTCAATCCGCAATTTAAATATATATACGGGTATATATCATTTCAACCCGTAAATCCAAATTCAATTCAACAAAAATCGCTTGGGTTTATCATTTCAACCAGAACGATTTTCCCCTATTCTATAGATCGTTCGGGTATGTATCATTTCAACATATGGAGAAATCTATACTAACAAGGAACTTGCAGAGTGATAATATATATGATAATAATATAACAGGTATACATCATCAATATAAATAACAGATAATTGTGTTCCATGTCATAGGCAAACAGATAGCATATATATAGCAATGTAAATAACTAACAGCAGCATATTTCAATTATCGTTTCAATTGAAATCAAATTTAGTAAATATAAGAACGTTAATCGTGAGTCGCCTTTCGAGGCTAGAGATGAACGAGAATAAGATGAGTTACGAATCCAAGCATGAATTCCAAAGCAAAGCTAGATGGACACAATTTGGACGAGCAAGGCTGATAATCAAGAATGGACGGGAATAAAACAAATTAGCTTAATGCAAATGGAATATGTATATATATAAACTGTTATTATTATAATTAATATTTTTCCATAAACCCAATATTCAATTTAAATTACATATGTAGAATGACATATATATATATATATATATATATATCACATGTAACTTATATATTCAAGTAACCAAAACACTACTCATGTATACACAGCAGCTTATATATATAAAATAAACTTTTTTAATTTTTTATATTAGAAACTCAATATGTAGAAACAAATAAACTAATGATCTGATATACCATAATATGATATACTATAATACTATATGTACACATACTATTTATAAGCTGTATGAACTCTATAAATTTTAAAAAAAGTATAACATTATATACTTTGTGTATAAATATGTGATAACAACCTTATATAAAATCTTATACAACTTATATGAATTTTATATATAATGCCACATATAGAACATACGTATATTTTAATACGATATATATATACACACACATTCTGTAACCCATACCAACACTTCATAATATAATATGAAGAATATAGTATACCTTAAAATACATAACAACTTCAAGCAAAACTAATTGTATATATATACATACACACACTTATATAAACAACTTATAAACTATTAAAACTTTATACATCATAAACTACAGGATATTTAACTTATGTGTAAAACTCAACCGAACATACCTTGTATTTTAAAACATACTCGAATCTGAATGCGTAAACTTGCACGTATACATATGCAACCATATACTTGTAAAACAAAATATCACTATAAGCTACTAATATATATCCCTTTAGAAAATACTTACGTATATATGTTTAGATGCATGCGAGGCTGTTCGGCTGAGAGTTGTGATGGCGGAGCTATGGCGGAAGGTGGAAGCACATTCGGAGGCAGATCTGGAGGGGTTTGTGGCTTAGGGAGTGCGAGTACAAGGGGAAGTGGGTTGTCCGAGAAGGGTCGGCTGCATGTGGGTCTTCACGGTTACAGGGGTCTTCGGCCAAGCATAGGAGGCTTCGGCCTATGTGGTATTAGTGGTTCGGCTAGCAAGTGGTGATGGCGATGGGGTGTTGGCCGAACTCATAAGGAAGAAAGGAATGAGGAAGGAAAGAAGGGCTGCGGTGAGGGATTAGAACCTATATTTGAGGAAGAAGGAAAATGCAGATCTAAATATAAGTTTTTGTAAATATATTATGTAGAGTAAAACATAAAGAAATAAATAAAAAGCACTGGGAAAGGAAAGGAAATGGCAACAATCTTAAATTGATTCAGCCGAAATATTTAGAGAAATTTATTGTTGTGGCCAGCGGTTCAAATTTTGAAAAGTAAGGAAATTCCGAAAGCAACTAATTTCGGTACCAATACGACGTATGATTTCATCGTTGCGTACCGAACCTCAAAACACGCAAACGAATATACTAGGAGATCAGCACGACGAGACGATCAAAATGGTATACACATATCAATGCTTCGATCATCCTATCAAAAGTCAATATTCAGTATTGAAAATGCTACAAATCTGTGAGAAATAAGATAAACAGGCCACAGCGGTCCAAATTAGGTGAAACGGAAGATGACGTCTCACTCGGAAGATGATTTACAAATTTAATAAATAAAAATATTCTGGTTTGGAAAATATTATATTATCATATAATATTAACTGGTTTAAAATTCAAATAAAACTAAAGTAGACGTATTCCAAATATTGAATTTTCAATTCAAAATTTATTTATTTAATTTCACAAAATATCAATTAATTATATAAATAAAACCACTAAAATTTACAGGTCGTTACAGATGATTAGAGAAGACATTAGAAAGAAGGAGAAGAAGACAACATGAAATGAATAAGTGAATGAGAATTATAAAGAGGTTAGCCCCGTATAAACTAAAGGGCTAAGTTCATAACTTTCTCCATCCGGCACTATTCATCTTCGAAAATTGTCGTTTTCAAACTTATCGAACCTTATACTCAATCAAATTTTAGATTCCATTCCGAACTCAATAGAAAAGGTTTTGGGACTTAACTCCATCGTATACAAAAGTTAGCTTTTTGATCGATTTACGAATCAAACGTAGGGTACTAGCTAAAAAACCGTCGGTCGAAATATATCGATGCTTATACTCATTTAGATTCACAACATTAATCTAGACTCAACGGAAGTGGTCAGAAGTCCTAATTCAATCGTATGCGTAAAGTCACATTTTAGACTTTCTATTCAATAACGACTTAGTATTTAAATTTGCTATTTAAATATATTACGTTAGATATGCGGGTTGTTACATTCTCCTGTTCTTAAAAGGATTTCGGCCTTGAAATTCACATGAGTAAAAGAAAGTATTAAAACTGACCAAACTTCTTGAATCTCAGTTTCAAAAAATTCCAACAGTACCATCGGATATGTTATCAGCATCTTGGAACTTCCAAATTAGAACGAATCACACATGAAGAAATATGCGATGACCCACATCATCCCCTATTCTCGAAAAATCCATATCTCTTTCAAGAAAGCTTCTCACCATTTAAACGCCAATCTAAGCAAATAAGCATTTAAATAGCTATATATAAGCTCTCAAGTACCTAATTGTACTATAAAAGAGGATTGCACAAATATGGAATTCAAACATGTATAACTTTAATGTAGTAACTGATACTACCATAGTCATACATGACAACCAATTGAAGAGTAAGCTCAAGTGAGTCAGTCTCAAAATATACCACTAATTTTGAGTTACATCAAATGGTAGTGGACTCGTATAGATCCTATCTCGCCCCATAGCGGGCATAAATGATATGTGATCTATTCTAGAAAACTAAGTACTGCAAATCAATACCCGTCTTTACCGATGGGTATGACGAGTGGAGTCAACAATGGGCACTTATTGTGATCCAACGACTCCAAATACATAGGGTCGGTACACTAACGTATTCATACATTTGTTGTGATTCAATTATGAATAGAGTTAGTACACTATCATCCCCAGACATCTATCTCGATCCAATAATAGGAAAAGCCACTAATATAAGGCCAACGGTCTACAAGGCCACCAATAGAAGGCCAATACTGTAAGATAGAGGAATAGGGATCTTAACATTAGAGAGAGGGTGAATAGTGTTTTCTAATTTATATGAATCTTTGTGAAATCTTTTGAAACTATACCTAGAATTATGCAATTATTAATTAAAGAAATAATTACATGATCAAAACATGGATAAATGTAAATGCAGTAAAAGTAAAAGGAAAGAACACACCATGTTTTTATACTGGTACGGAACTACCCTACATCCAGTCCTGCACAATTCCTTTTATGGATTTCTTTTCTACTAGTAATGCAAATACAATCTCGATTTCAAAGCTACGAGACACATCCTCTAGAATCCCAACCTTTATGTAGACTCACTTGATTTTCAAAGAAAACCCACTAGATTTGTGGGCTACTAAGCACACCCACAAGTATATCAATATGATTCTATAGAGATTTATAGACTTAGATTTTCGATCTTGATTACAATTGATCCTATAACTCTTGAATAGCTCTTTTATCTTGATTGGAATGAGAGAGATGATAGAAATTAAAAATTAAATGATAGAGAATTAAACTAATGGTGATTGAGTTTAATTCTGGTTGAAATTCGACAAAGTATGGTAATATTTTTGTTTAGAAAATGAAGGAGGATAAGGAAGAGAGAAGAAGAATGAAAAATGATAATAGAATTCGTTGGGAAGACATGTATTTATAGAGAAATAGCGGTCATGCCCATTAGTGAAGTTATATAATGAATAGACACTTCTTTTGAAATTTGATTTTTGAACATTACGGCTAGTATGTCGCCATATAGAGGTAGAGTATGTCGACATACTCTTTGTAATTTTGAAAAACACTTTAAAATATTATTTTGAAAATGTATAACTTTATAAATTATTTTGATACTTTGTAAACATGCTTAAACATAATTTATACACTTTTAAATCATAATAAAACTTGAGTAAAATTATATGATAAGATTATTGAAAAATAAACCAATATAAATAAAAATTTAATACAAACAATAACTTAGTAAAATGTCAAAAATTTAAAATAATATTTATAAGTATAAGAAATTGAAAACTATTTAAAATTCATTTTGTAAAGTATATTCGAAAACTTATTTGAAAATTGAGAGAGATCAAGTGCTATCAGAATTTTAACATAAATCTGTAACTCTATAACTTATTTGGAATATCTTAAAATCTTGAACTCTTTAATACTCATAGGCCTTCATTCTCTAGTTCTTGAGTCTCTAAATCTACATCTTGAATATCTTCAATCTTTGCTTGATACTGTACAGTCTTCTTAAATCATTACCTGCCTAATATCCTACACTATAAACTATATACCTTGATAAAACATTAGTATTTACATTTTATATGATTTCCTAAAGTTGTTGTCATCAAAACCAATATCTCAGGTACTAACAAATACAATGTACGATTATTAATATAAAATCAATATCGTACACGATTACTAATATAAGACCGATATGATGTAAGGTCACTAATATAAGACCGATGCAATTTATATAACTATACGTATCTCTGATTAAACCCTGGAAGGTAGGAATCCATTATTGCCAATTAAATGAAATGCACTTAATTATCTCATATAATTAACCCTTAATCAATCAATGACTATAAGCGTCAAGAAACATCAAACAATAGCCGATAATGATAAGCAAAAATAAGTGGCATTCAAACTATGGAACATGCAAGCAACAAAATCAGGCACAATAAAAATCAGCCAACATCAAAGTCAAACAATAACAACAACAACAAACAAGATGAAAAAGTCGCAACAAAAGCAAGCAATAAGAAATAACAAAGAACAAACAGTAGCAAGCACTAACAATAACAAGCAATAAATGGGAATACAAATAATGAATAAAGTAAAAGAGTCTACACCAACATGCTTGGTAACCATCAAGAATCAAACATGCATGTTGAAACATAAACTTCAATGAGTCCGTCTGAAATTCAAAAGGAATAAATGCCTATGTGGTGCAACTCCTTTCACGAATATAACACATAAACGACTACTACAACTCTTAGCAACAAAAAGGAAAACATATATGATATGCAGGATCATCGAATCTCTAAACTATCAAATAAATCCAGCAATCAACGCCCCTACTTTCCTTTCTTCCAAACAAAACTAGTACTCCAAAATAGAAAATTATACTAATTAAATCATAATTAAAAATGAAGATTTATAGTTTCCTGGGTCTACTTGGGTTTAAACTCACCTCGACCGCACAATGCTGACAAGGATAATATGTTAAGTGCACTATGATGCTTGCCTCTGCAAGTATCATCTCGTCACTTAGGAGATTATTCAAATCGGCATAAAACTAGTCGAGAAATCCTTCCTTGAACTATCTCATGCAATGATAATTATACTACACTAAGATTTTATAATTTCTAAAGATCATTTGGATGGCACGATACTCATTCCAACCCTTTGTTTGCTCGCAAGATTTTTTTGTTAACTTAGCGTCGGCTACCTAACTCCATCTATGAAAACTCTAATTCGGTTCTTTGATCCAACTATAGAAATCTTCTTACATGACTAAGGTCATGCTTTAGAAATCTCTCAGTCGTCCCAAAAATTGGACTCACGTGCTTGTCTATCGGAATCAAGTGAAAAACCCTATCCTAACTGGTGCAAATCACTTAGAAAAATCTACGATCCAACTAATGGTTAAGAACTGGCACGTAAATGGGAAAATCTTTAGAAAATGTCCCTTTCGACACATAGGATTACTCCCATCACCTGAGGTTTACGGAAGGAAAGGAAAACAATGACAATTTGAATGACTCTAGATAAACACCTATAAGTCATTCACTCAGTCTCTGCTCATTACTGGGCATCCACCAAACCCTAGCTGGATATAAATCCAATCATGCTTCATCGACCAAACCCACTGAACTTGAAAGCTCGTGCATCAAGTTCAAATGGTGACACTTCGGCCGCTTCACCTCAGCTTTGCAACTAAGGTAACACATATAAGGTTTATCTCTACCGTATGATTTACCTACTATGAAATGTGTCGAGTTTAACCTATCTACCAAGTAGCTAGCAATAAATAAAATATATTGCTTTAATGTCGAAAGCAACAGAAGTGAGTTCCCAAAAATTGTGTATACCTTACTACATAAGCTCCTTTCGATTTCTTGAACCATAAGCCCGTTAGGACTCAGTATGCTTGAGATGCATAGGTCATCATCACTTATACACCCTTTGAAAATGTAAGATAGTCCTTCTTCAAGTGATTAGGCCGATCGTAGATGAAGCACTTACGCTTCACTCTATCTTAATGAAATTTAATAGCAAAATGACTTCTATATGCCATATGAGTGACACACTAGGCCGGCTTTTCTTTTTCGAACAAGCTCGATCTTCCTTGTAACATGGTCATTACGCTTCGGTTAGAGTTTCGGTTACTTTCCACTTTTATTACCTAAACGGTATCTCATGGGCATTCTCTTGAAGGAGAACCATCCCAACGAGATATTCAAGAGTGGACCTTGATAGGGATAAGGCTAAGTAATGAACCCCTAACCAATGTTTAAGACCCAAAGCAAATCCCTTTGCCCATGGCAACAGAATACCAACCGCCTCAAACCCCAAAAACAAAAGGTTAAACCAGTCAACTACTCCTTCACTGATAAGCTATCCTACCCAAGATGGATGGAATACTCAAGCCTCATGCTCTTCTTGATCTTAGAAATGAACCGAGAACTTAAAAGTGACGTCTGAACAAATTTCGAATCACAGGTTTACTTATTAGCCACCAAAACACTACATTCTACCTAGCCAAAGTCTCCCTTTCATAATTGCTAAGAAAAAATCTCACTTACGAGAACATTCCCTAGACTTATATCTCATGCATGTGTCCAAGATCATGTCTCAGTAACAGTCTTAGGATCCAAATATGGCTCCTTTCCAAGGCTAAGGAAATTGCGGTGCTGCTTCAAGGAGTCTAAAGCTAGTGGAGCTAAAAATACCGATGCCCAAAGGGCCACACTACTTTTGGCGCTAATCGCAATTAGTTGGAAATGTTCACAAGAGATGAAACATCTTTTGCGGTAGCTAAATAGTTTTTGAACTAATTAAGCATCTCAGACTAGCAATCCTTACTCGCCTATGTATTTTGTCTGCTCATATGGATAGCCTGACGAAAATACAATAGCCACTAGTGGTAGAAATAATTTAAGTTCAAAAGACAAGCAGTATTTATAGTATTATATAGTAGAAAATTACAAATACACACTCTCAACGTATCTTACACTACTAGATTGATTAACTCAAACTTGTATACTTGGTCTGAGTGTTGAGCCTCAGCTCTGATAGCAACTGTAACAACCCACCCTTCTTAATACCAAAAAGTATGTGCCTTACATCATCGCATGACTTTCGAATACCATAAAGACAGATCGTTGGGATAAAATTAGAATAAAGTATTAAACCAAGACATCGATAAGATCTCATAAGGAAATGTCAATATATAATACACTGAATATACATAAACATAATAGAATAAAAATAAATAAGAGACCGCATAAGCGAAAGCAACTGACAAATAAATACCAGTACAGAATAGTCAGAATACATCAACTCCAAACTAAACACGAAATTTTGAATAAATATCTAATACAACAATCTCGTATATAAATATCAGGTATGTCATGTACAATACAATAACAAGCAAATATATCTCAAAGCATCGATGCCACGATTCCAAAATGCTCCAACTGCACTCTTTGTTATGTATCCCCAAAAGCACCTGACTCTCGAACTACTCAATTGAGTACTCGAGAGTTGTCAGGACATAAGAAGATAAAGATAAAAATTCGAGTTAGACATAAAGTCTAGTATGAAGGAAACTATCTCAAAATACTGTATATTAAAACGATACACAAATATACAGGAACTAAAATAACAGTTGGCCCTCTCCTTAAATGTGGCTCGGGGGAAATTCGGACTGCTAATAAACAAGTATAGTAAATCCATCTCAAAAGTGGGGGATCATACTGCTTTTCTTCTATAATAACAAGTTAGCATAATATCTTCCATTGCACTATACTAGCCCAAACTACTAATGATATAGTCAAATATATCATGATCAAACCGTGATTTGTAAACAACGATCACCACTGCTAAGATCGATACGATACGCCATAATGCGTATGGGCACTACTACTAAGACAAAATGGTACACCACAATGCATATGGTCACTACTACTAAGATCAAACAGGTATGTTGTAGTGTGTATGGTCACTGCTGCTAAGATGAACGTTTATAGGATTATGAACATAGGACCCAAAAACATCCAAATGATTATATAAAGATAAATCTATTCACAGTCCCTATAAGACCGTGTCGGGTGTGTCATGGCCATCAACAACACTCTAGGTACACCACAACAAGGTTGATACCTGGATAGGTCACATAAGTTCTTACCCTAGGTAGGTCACATAAGTTCATACCCTTGGTGCATCACAACAAGTCAACATCAAACAAATCATATATTACTCTAATATCGAAATAGTAGAGTACAAACTCATTCCATATGTAGCGTATGGAATCGCCACACACAGCTCTAGTCACCACGACCTTAAAACCCACCGGACAACTCTAACAAGATCCTATACTAACCCAAATCACATTCCAAATGGAACGCATGACCCCAATGTCATAATACTCTCCATTATACCCTTCGGGTCTACCTTAAAATCTACGGTTTTGGAACACATGTCGGGGTGAGTCCCCAAAATCAAATACTCCAAAACCTACCAAATTTTCATAAGTTGTTGCCCTCGAAAAATGGTGATAAATAGTTTAAATATCACCTTAATCCAACTTTGTATGCGAAAGTTATCGTGTTTTGAAGTTTGCACAAAGCACGGCAGGTTAGTCGACTGAAGAGCTATTCAATCGACTGAACCATGGCTGAGATGGAATTTTTCCTTCCAACCAGTACAATGAATGGACCAGGTCAGTTAACTAAGCCGACAATTTCAAGGCAGCGAGTTTGGAGAGGGAGTAGATTCACCACTATTCCATCGAACATCTAAAGGTTTCATTTATTGACGTATTGGAAGTGGCTTCTTAAGTACACGAA
Source organism: Allium cepa (assembly GCA_030765085.1). NCBI lineage: Eukaryota > Viridiplantae > Streptophyta > Magnoliopsida > Asparagales > Amaryllidaceae > Allium > Allium cepa. The sequence goes on from CM060945.1 coordinate 771,894,812, forward strand.
AATCCGTGTCGGTACCAAAAACTGATCTAGAACGAGTAGAGTTCCATAGAAAATTTTAGCGACCCGGCTACCTCTAACATGTCAAATGATATATCCGACTTCCTCGTCTTGTGCGTAGCCTATACGTGTATCGATACACTTATTCGTGGACGCCTACGCACACATGTTCATGCAAACACAACCATAACAAAATCACATTACGGACTTCACCAGGACGATTGCTCGGTCCAGTATATTCTCACGTAACCTAGCACATGCGATAGTCACTATGGCTATGTGAAATGCCTGCAATAGACTTGTAATCAATAATATATCTATATAAAGAAACAATGGCACACAAATTATTACTGTAATGCTATCTTTGCTTTAATTGTCGCTTAGCTCCAAATGCACGTATACACGCTCGTGCATGTATACACACACATACATTCAAGTAAGCAATTCGACCCTTACTAGATTATAAACCCAAAAAATGGTTCAATACCCTAGATTGAGCTTAAAAGCAATAGCCATGTCCTTACAGAGCTGTAATATCGAATAAATGTAAAAGAGCAGAAATAGAAAGAAGACAAGAAGATTTTTATAGTGATTCGGCTGTTAATGAAGCCTCTGTCCACTTTGTAGTTTTATTATTGGCTGATTGCTGTTACAAAGTTGATCGATTATGAAGTTATTGAATATCCCTAGTTAGATCAAGTCCCCAATGCTAAGTTCACTGAAGAATCACAGAGAACCCTTTGGATGAATGTTGTGAGGAAGGAGAGGAGTGAAGAAAGATTTCTGCAGAGTTTCAGCGACCAGTTCAGAAGGTTCCATTTATGTTGCTGATAGAAGATATTTATAGAGGTTAGGGAGCTATTGAGCCAAGCCTGTTCGCCAGCTACTTAAAGATGATAACAGGAAGGTGCATTGGAGCATGCCTCGCGACCCAAGCCAAGTCCATGGATTGCTAGCGATCCATGGTGTGTGCTTGAATGTGAGCTAACTCCTTAGCATTCACCCTCTGCTTTATTTCGTATGAGTTGCAACGATCCTGTGATGATGTATGGATCGCTGGCGATCCATAGTGTATGGATCGTTAGAGATCCATACACATAGCTTATTTTTGGACTTTGGTGTCTGGAGTTCCTTTGTCATCTTGTGTCAATGTTGTTCATGTAGTGTTGTTGCATGTCGCCTCGTTTTAATGATGGTTTACTTGCTAGTTGTATTTAGCTGCTGATTAGGCTAGATGGATGCTTATCTCTTGATTTAGCTAACTCAAAATCTCATCAAACTAAGTCATTGCTTCTATAATATGGATTGAATCATGATGCAAGGGGCTCGATAAACTCCTAAGTTAATACCATGGATCGCTAGTGATCCATAGGCAATGGATCGCTAGCGATCCATGTCCTTAGTGTATTTTCTCGTTCTTTTTCCCTGGCCTCCTTTAACTTCTTGTCATGGTCCCTTTGGTTGGTTATTGAGCTATACAGACTCAATCAAGTTATTCTGACTTCTCTTGGATTCTGCTAAGTTAAAAACATGGATAACATTTTCCTCCCAAAGTAGGTCTTCGTTGAAAACAAGGCATGCTCTTGAAGTAATCACTTTTTAGCCTCTACTTGTTGAATTTCAAGTAGTCATGTTAGGGTCACACGAATGTGAACTAGGTTATGCTGCTGCTTGCTAAGTTTTGACCACAACCGCCATTGCTTGTCATAACAGACCGATCTTTACTCTATAGCTTCCCAACATGCCTTGAAGTAGCATATAGTTGTCGTTAGGAAAATTTGAGACAAAGAGCGGGCAATCATATGAATTGCTAGCAATCCATCGTGTGATGGATCGCCAGTGATCCAATTCTTAGAATATTTTGTTCTTATTTTCTGTTCATATTTAAGCCATCGAGCCGATCTATCCCATTCTTATTTCGCGACCCAAGCTTATAACTTCCTCCAACGGTTCGAGCTTCCTTCAACAACCTGACCCATTTTCCTTAGCGATTTGATCTATCTTCTGATCCATCACTTAAGTTCATCCAGCCTTCCAGCACCGTCGCCGATCATCTTGCCATCGAATTCATACCCTAGCCGTCGCCGCTTCACCGTTGTTTCTAGTCCTCTTTTTCCCCCATCAAACAAACCCTAGGTAAGCTCGTTGACTGGCATAGGTCGCCGCCAATCAACTAATTAGGTCGCTAGATCAAGAATTTTAACCGTCCATGCCTCTTGGTTATTGACTCAAGGTGGGTTTACTAATTATGATGTGGATTTATCGATTTGGCTACGTAGATGTATTCGTGGTGTTAGTCGTGAAAAGTTTGAGCCAATTGTGGCTTAATGGAGGAAGATGGTAAATCAAGTTTTGAGTTCTTCATGGAACGACATTCGGGCCTTGCTCTAGTGCTTGATATGTTTTGTTATCATCGTCCATTGAGCCAGAATTAACTTATGCCAGGTCCCATTGTGGATACCGCATGACACATTGTTAATTGGTTTCGTCCTTTCGGATGATTTGGATTGGTTTTGCTTTCTTTTGCACGCATGGTGTACCTGTACTAGGAGGAACTTTCCACATCGTTTCAAACAACGGATCTGTTATCGATCGTTGATCGATAATGGGTAAGTGTAGGAGAAGTAATTTCAAAAAGAAAGTGATATGGGAAGTCCGTTTCCCTCTCAGCTGTGAGCATCTTATCTACATGGGATAGAGCGTTTGTAGTGTTCAGGACACCGAACCCACCACCGATAGATAACACACCGCACGCACCCCGATACACACTTTAAATTCGGTCTGTCAGCATGAACCAATATTTCTTCGAAATTCAAGTGTAGCAGAAGGAATTCTTATTTTAGAGTAGAATTACCTGACCGATTTGGACGCAAGTCCTATTGTTTAGAATGAAGCACCTGATTTCTCACCGCAAGTCTAGGGGAGGAAGTCTTGCACTTTTGGAGGTCGAGTCATCGTCTGTTGCCCATCCTCCTTCTACTTCATAGGATGAATATGGCCAGCTAGTTCTAGTCGGTCCGATCTTGGATCGAACTCCTCGTAATTTTAAAGTTCTTCTCAATCCGTTTGAGAGTGCCCCCTCCGTGATTTCTGCCAAAGTCTTCCCCAACATCTTCCTACAGCATGGCATTCTGAAGGATGACGTGTACCACCCTAAGAAAGATGAATTTTCTCATTTACCACCTCCGAGATATATGGCTTGTCATTGGTATATGTGCCTGAACGGAGCAGTGCCCCCTTTAGTGACTTTTTAAGAGAAACCCTCTCGAACCTGGAAATCGCTCCATTTCAGATTCATCCCAATGGGTATGTTATTCTAAGCTGCTTGCATGTTTTTTTCATGTGGACTCTCAATCGTGCCCCGAGCTTCGATGAGTTAAGATATTTTCTCTCGTTCAAAAGAAGAGACGAGTGTCCATCCTTAGTTTTTATTGAGGCCTAGAGAAACCATAAAATTATGTTGCAATTGCAGTGCAATTTATCTCAATTCAAGACTCAATATTTCTTTGTTAGGTGCCCTAAGGGATTCAAACGTCTTTGGACCACAGGGGGTAAGTTATTTTTCCCACTTATAAAGCTCCAATATGTTGCCGCAGGATTTCTAAGAGTCAAATACATTCTATTGTTGTTCGAGGCCGAACAAGGACTTATCTTTCGATGAAACTTTTCAGACCCCGAAAGCCTGTCGATGTTGAGGAGAGATCAGTAAAATTCTTGTTGACAGACGAGAACCTGCTCTGGCAGGGGCTGTTACATCTAAGGAGATCTACAGTCCCAGTTGAGGTCCCATCCCCTTCTCGATCCAGGATTTGTACGCGATCCACTTCTTCGTCTGATGATTTCAAAGAAGGTGTTTTTCAAGAGAGGGAAGGCTTGTCCTGTGAGTCGGCTAAAGAGACTCATGAGGGAAAAAATGCTACAATCGAAGCCAGTTGCCTGGCTAGAATTCCTCCGATTTTGAAAGAAGAGGAAAAGGAGTTTAATCAAAGAGAAGGCAAAGCTACGATAGATATAGAAAAGGAGGAGGGTGAGATTGAGAGCAGTAGCGATGAGTCCTCCTCTAGTGATGACGATGATTTCTATGCAGAATCCAACGATGAAGATTCTGAATCTTGCAACGAGACTATGGGGATGAGCCTCGATGTTTCGAGCTCGCCTCTTCAAACATGAGTGATAAAGATGATGCTCCGAAAATCAAACGATGTCAGGATTCTCTGATTAAAGATGTCAGTGTTGACTTTGGAGATTTGAGAAATGTTTATGTCAATTTTGACGCGCTCATGAGGGAAGACTTCAAGTTTGAGGAGGTGTCTCCTCGTCCGGGCCATATTGCAACTGAAGTTAGTCTGATTGATCCACGGTGTCAGGTTTTTGACGTCGTTTTAGGCTCTCCTCCCAAACACATTACACGTTTTACAAGGGTTACACTCACTTATACACATATTTTTCATGTATATCTTCCGTTTCTAAGGCTCTTTGTTTATTCTTTATTCAGGTACCATAAGAGCATGCAACCTTTACGACGACCATGAAGAATTTACCGACTCCCAATGTTGGTTGGAACGATCTTCCAACCATCATCAGCCTCACAATATAGAGGAGGAATATCGAAGAAGAAAAGATTTAGAGGCTCAAGCTTGTCGTTGAGATGAGAAGGAACATGGCTGAGTATACAAAGGCGGGTATGAGAAAAGAAAACTTTCGATGAGCGAGAGGAGCTGCCTAAAATGTCAAAATTTGAGCACGATTCTCATTCTGTGGAACAAGTGGCCTTCGCTCCAGCCCCCGCCTTAATCGGTACTAAAATTAAGATTTCTTTGGTCCATGTTCCATCTACAACCCATGTTCTATCATCTCATATGGCCCTTGGCCCCGGTTCATCATGCCCCCACCGGCTTCTGGTCCTTCCAGGCTTGAGGCAGCGCTCCCCGGGTGGTTTTAAAGAGGGTATAAATTTTATTGTGATCTTCATCTAGTTCATAGAGATACATATATGTCCTACCTTCAAGAAATCTAGAACGATTTAGAACAGGCCGTAGGGTGGGAAAACTTATACAAACAACTGGCGGACATGAACCGCAACAACTATCAAGAAATCCTCTCCTTTGTATCGGAGAAGGATGACTTCGAAAGTGTGTTGGCGGAATGCGACGCAAGAATCAAACAGTTGGAAGAAGAAAAGAATGCAGTGCTTTGAGAAAGAAAGAATAGCATCGGTTTGCTGAAAGAGCTAAAAGAGGCTCATGAAAGAATATAGATCGTCTATAAAGATGAAATTAAGAAGGCTCATGCAGAAGAAGCCAAGCTAAAAGAGGAGGTGGCAGCTTGCAGCATGATAATTGAAGCCCAAAAGAAGACCATTTCTGACCACGACCTTATCATAGAGGGGCACAATAAAATGATTGTTGAATATAGAGAAGCCATGAATTCGCATGATAAAACCATCTTCGACCAGGCTGAGATGATCGTCAGGGTCCATGATGGAGTTGTGCAGCCTAGCGCCGATAAAGCTCATGTCAAAATTAAAAAGGCCGCAGTTACGATGAATTATATGGAGCTTCAGAACTCCTTCAAGAGAAAGATGAAGAAGATGGATGAGACCATCTTGAACTTTTATATCAACTCCCGGTTGCACCAGGGGAGTCTCAGTCACTTGGGCTTTGAATTCTCGTGCACCCTCGCCGTGGTTTGGGTGGAAATCATGTCCCGCTTCCGTGATAGCAGGGATGTTTGTACCGAGTGAGAGCTAGAGAATGCTTATCTCAATGAAGAATCCAAGAAAGCATTATTAGAAGGCTGGTAGATTTTGCGCATTGAAAGGGAGAAGGAGACCGCTGATGCTGCTACGACAATGACTGCCGCAGAATTGCCGGAGCCTATTATTTTCGGTCCTAATAAATCATCGAGGCAGCCCTGTGATCCACCGACAAGTTCTTGGCTTGAAGCTTCTCTGTGGATTGTGGAACCGTCCAAGGAGGAAGAGGGTGGTGAGTATGATGTTGACGCTAGGTCACCTCTCTGTTGGAGGTAATATTCTTTCTTCTTCCGGGCTTGAGAACTTTCAACTTACACCACAGGAGCATGACAAACTTAACTCTTTCATTTTGGATCTTATAAATCGGTCTTCCTTATCTACCAATCCATCGGTTTCCTCGGAGCTTGGACCTGTCGCTTTTTCAACTATGTCTGTGCTCATCTCTATAGCGCTTAGGTTGATGTGTCCGTGTCCCGCTCGCATCAAGGACCGGAGTCCGAGAAAATTGCCGCATTACATGGCTATAAGATCCTTCCATGTGTTTGGAGGGTGACATCATGGCGGCCGAAGTTTGGGATCAGGAGATTCAGGTTGAACTGCCATGCAAATCTCAATAACAATTGGTTGCATCAAGAAGGAGAAAGTTGAAGCGAAAAAGTCCTATAAGAGATCTCGCAGATCTAAGAAACACAAGACTAAAGGGGAAACTTCCGAGAAAGTTAAAGAGCAGGAAGAAGATATCAAAACTGATGACATAGTTGCGGGCAGCGGTACCACTCCCGAGGCGAAGCAGAAACTTCGGACGAAAGGTGAGAAAGGGAGTCACGAAAAAAGTTGTTGAGAAGCTTGGACAGTGATTAATCTGATTTTGAGTCATTTTGTGTTGTTTTGTTCAGAGTCTACACTCACTGTTTTTGTTGCGCTGTCTGTACTTTTTTCCTTTTGTTGGCCAGTATTGTGTGGTTACGGCCTCCACATTTTGACCTTATACGGAAAAAAAGATATATGTGATATACTGTTGACATTTTGACTGTAACTTTGGTTATCTACTTATCTGTGTACTTATATCTACTTTGCTTACATCTATTTTATTTTATCTAGTCATATGATTACTGTCAAAATTCTTTGTTTGAAGTAGCAGAACTTGTGAATTGTTTTCATTTTTGTGTATTTCTATTTGAGTACCGGTGTAACTTATGTCTACTTTGCTTACTTTTATTTTATCCAGTCTTGTGATTACTGTCGAAATTCTTTGTTTGAAGTAACAAAACTTGTGAAGTGTTTTTTTTTCGTGTATTTCTATTTGATTGCCACTGTATGCCCCCAGTTCGCAGGGTTATTTACTTCGAACACTTGACAAACGAATGGTACCTTATGGTTTAAATAGTCTGCATACCAAAACTTGGGACAAAACTAAGTTATGACTTGATTTTTTGTAAGTTTCATGACTTTAGTATACAGTCTTCGGTGTATAATGTATGTATGTTGGGAATGTGCATAAAAATGTAACTTGGGTGCAGGTATATAGTTATCAGATTAGCTTTAGAGAATTCAAAAACACTTTTTGTGCAAATCAATAATTTTTTCAAATATTTGGAAGTTAAACCACTTATCATTCCTTGAGAACATGAGCAAATACTTATGCACATTATTTCTTAGGAATTTTGCAGTCTTGAAACACGCACTTCAATGCTTAGAGCATGCATATTGTACGGGTTAACTATAGATAACTAAGTATTATCCACATTAAATGTTATATTTAATCATTAGAAGTCAACAGTTGGAGTTTTCTACCGGTTTGTAGTACTCTGATTTTATTGGATTTGCGCTCGTTACTCCTGGTAATGGGAGTGGGTTGATCCACATCATTCCTATGATGGGCAAGTTTCCCGGCATTGTCAAGGCAATTTTGGTAATTAAAATTTATGTGCGGCTTTATAGGATGCGCAGCTTTTGATACTCCTCAATGTTGCCTATCTTTGGGCAACGTGAGGAGTTTATGTTTTAATAGCGTGATTTCACGGCTAAGAGAGTTGGTGCATGGCTTGCGGGATGTCGGCTTTTAATGCTTCTCAATATTTTCTATCTTCGGGCAATGTGAGGAGTTTATGTTTCAAGAGCGCGATTTCACAGTTTAGATCGTTGATGTGCGGCTTAAGAGATGCGCGGCTTTTCACTCAAGCCTTCCCGATGCTGCCGAGGCAACACCGGTTCCTAGAAGGTGGGGATCGAATTCTGCCGATCCAACGATTTGAGTCGATCTACTTCTGTCGACCCAGCGGGTAGGTGGAGCATACTTGAGCATGATTCCACTTTCTCAAGTAGCAACTGAATGGTTTTGAGTTGATTTAACCCCATCGACTCAGCAGGTTACAATTATGAACACGGTTTTGTTGGCTCCAAAAGTGAATTAATTTTACTATAGAAGTTAGGAAAGTTTTTGCCTATTTTCGATGCCCCCGGCATTCCGGGATGGCTTATTTGCTGAAAAATATAAAGTACAAAAGGTATTTTTTAGGCGAAGTAGAGATGCATCGATTCGCTATCCCATGCTCTGGGAATTTGGATTTCATCGACGGTCGTCGACATGAAAATTCCATCCCTCGGCTTTTGATTGATTGCATATGGCCCTTCCCAATTTGGTTCAAGGGCTCCCAACACGGGATAGATTCATTTGAGGATGACGTCTCAAACTTCGAAGGTTTGGTTGTGAACTTTGGAGTTGAAATATCATGCAACCCATTTTTGATGGGCGGACATCCTCAACTCGGCTTCTTCCCTCCTTTCATCAATCATATCTAGTGATTCGAGTACAAACTGCTCGATTTCTTCTGATTAAAATTTTTCCTTCTATTTTAACGAGAATCATTGCTTCTGAGCCATATGTCAAGGAGAACGGAGTGTATCCAGTGGCCGCTTTGTGAGTTGTCCTATAAGCCTATAGTACGAGTGGAAGTTCATCAACTCAGTTCCCTTTTCCTTTAGTTAGTTTATTTTTGATAGTGGACTTGATGATCTTGTTTATTGCTTCCACTTGTCTGTTTGCTTGCGAGTGGGCAACTGCGGAAAAGCTCTTCTCAATTTAGAAGCATTTGCAGAAGTTTTTGAACTCGGTTCTTTCGAATTGGGTCTCATTATCAGTGATGATTTTCTATGGCACACACTTTCTTAGTGGTCATGGTAGACAACGGCTCCGCTTCCACCCATTTCTTGAAATAGTCAACAACAACTATAGCATATTTGGCCCCTCCTTTAGCAATTGGCAATACGTCGATCAAGTCGATTCCCCATGTTGCAAACGGCTACGGGCTGAACATCTGCGTTAATTCTATTGAGAGAGTTCTTTTAATTTTGCCGAATCTTTGGCAACGATCATGCCATCTGTCATAGTCTACTGCTTTACGTTTTATTGTCGACCAGAAATACACCTGAAGACTTTCTTTGCAAGGATTTTCCCCATAGTATGGTCTCTGCATTCGCCTTCGTGCACTTCGTTCAGGATCCCTCCAACTTCATCGTTGGTCACACATCTAATAAGGGGGGTTGAGAATCCCCTTCGATAGAGTATCCCATCCTGTACTACGAATCGCGGCGCGTTTTAGAGAAGATTTTTCCATTGATTCCAGTTAGTTGGTAGGGTCCCTATAAATAAGTAGTCCTTGATTAGTGTCATCCATGTTTTCGGTTCGACAGTGGTCTCTAGAATCCAGTCGACATCCATCTCATATATACTCGAGGCATTTAGAGTCTCAACCGAGACGGGTCCCAATGATTGAGCTTCTTCGAGCTTTCTGGTTTAGCTAAGTAGTCAGCCAAGGTGTTTTGCTCCTGTGGAATGTGAGTTATGGTATAATGTTCGATGTCGCTCAACAACTCTTGTACTTTTGACAGATATGGGGCAAGGTTCTTATCTCGTGCCTGGTACTCGCCTTTTACTTGGTAGATGACTAGCCGGTAGTCACTGTAGGTATGGACAGACTTTATTTCAAGTTCTTTCACAACTTTCATCCCTGCTATCAATGCTTCATATTCCGCTTCGTTGTTTATCGTAGGGAATTCCAAGCATAAGGCATAGAAAATGGCTCATCCTTCAGTGGTTTCAAGCACTACTTCCGTCCTCGAATAGAGTTTCTTAGATGCACCACCAGCAAAAGGTTTCCATTCTGTCTTTTCTTCTAATGGTGTTTCTTATTCGTCACTCCGTATGGTAAACTTAGCCAAGAAATCTTCCAATGCTTGCCTATTGATAGCCTTCCTTGGATGGTAAGTAATATCATAATAGCTTAGTTCGATGTTCCATTTGAGAAGTCATCCAGAGGTTTCGAGTCGGTATAGTACTTGCTTTAGAGGCTGGTCAGTTAGTACTTTGATAGGAGATGCTTGGAAATACGGTCGTAACTTTCTAGATGCAATCAGGAGGCAATACACTAGCTTTTCCAGCTTTGGGTAATTTTTCTCGACTCCGTTAAACCGCTTGCTAATGCTGTATATGGGTCGCTGTATTTTCACTTCTTTACGCACAAGGGCGGTGCTCAATGCATAAGGTGAGATTGCTAGGTAAATGAATAGGTCCTCTCCATCCACTGGCTTTGATAGGATTGGCAGGGCTTCCATGTATCGCATCAATTCCTCAAATGCAGTTTAACATGCCTCACTCCATTTGAAGTTTTTCTTTCCTTTCATTAATGCATAAAAGAACAGTAAGTACTTGTCGATGGCTTTCAAGATAAATCAGCTTAATGTCGACCTTCCCATTTAAGCTTTGCAATTCTTTCTTTTTCTTCGAGGCTGGAACTTCTCCTAGGGCAGTTATTTGCTATGAATTTGCTTCAATGCCCTTGGCTCTTAATATGAATCCTAAGAACATTTAGGAGGCCACTACACGGTGATAGTTAAGTGGATTGAGTTTCATTATATACTTTCGAAGTATTTCAAACACTTCAACAAGATTATCTAGGTGATTGACAACTATTCATGATTTGACCAACATGTTGTCCACGTAAACCTCCATGGTTTTCCTGATTTGGCGCTTGATCATGGTATTTACCAACCATTGATAAGTTGCCACAACATTTTTTAAACCGAATGGCATTACCTTATAGCAGTATATCCCCAGATCGGTGATGAAGCTGGTATTCTCTTGATCAGGTTGTGCACTTGGATTTGGTTGTACCCTGAGTATGCGTCCATGAATGATAGTATTTCATGTCCCATAGTTCCGTATAAAGATGGTCTATTCTGGGCAGAGGGAAGTTATCTTCTAGGCAACCTTGTTTAAGTCTGAGTAGTTGATGCTGGTTCAACACTTCCCATTAGACTTTTTGACTAAGACCGGGTTAGGTACCCATTCAGGATAAGTTGCATCACAAATAAAGCCATTGGCCATTAGCTTGTTTGCCTCTTCTCTTAACACCTTGGACCGTTCAGCACCCAGGCTGCACCTCTTTTTCTTTATTAGCATGAACTTGTGGACAAGGTTAAGTGCATGGCATGCGATTTCTGGTTACACCCCATACATATCGGAATGCATCCATGCGAACACATCCAAGTTGGTGCAAAGAAATTTAGTAAGTTCCAACCGCATCTTGTTTCCAAGGCGCATTCCAATTTTCAAGACTGTTGTTGGATCATCCATATCAACTGGGACAGACACCATCAATTCTGCCTGTGCTGCCCATTCCTCCCCCGAACTCTTCTTTCTAAGGTCCAAAGCCTTGTCGAATCGGCTATGGCCCCCGAGCTAAGGATGACCCTGCAGTTGATATTCAAAAGGTTCACAATTATGGAGAGTTCTCCCCATATCCTTCCCCTTTTCCCTTCTTTTAGATTCACATAACTCTGCAATGTAACATTCTCTAGCGATGTATTGATCTCCTTTGACCACCCCGATTCCATTTATAGTTGGGAACTTCATGGTAAGGCACCATTGGGCCAGAGCGACTCTGAAATCAGCTAAGGCATGTCGTCCCAAAAAGGCATTATACATAGAAGTTTCATCCACAATTACAAAGGTTTGAATAAGGTAACTTTCGATCGCCTTCCCTAAGCTCCACTGGCAAGTCAATTGTCCCTATAGGTTGTTTGGTTTTGCCAGTAAACCGTTGGAATTTTTTTGTCATGTTGACACACTTTTTATGCCGATCTTCATTTGGTCAAAGGTACATTTGAAAACTATATTAACAGAAGTGCCACTATTGACCAATACTCGTCGTACCACAATGGGTCCGATTCCTACTGTCACCACCATTGGATCGAGAGTTGGAGCTTCAATCCCTTCGATATCTCAATTTCTGAATACAATATCATCATTCAAAGTCTCTGTTGCTTGGTTGAAGCTCCGTCTTCTATTATGAGACATGATTCCTTCAGAGCATGCTTTAACAAACTTGCATAATGCTCCATCTCTCCCTAGATTCTCTATGCAGGATGTGGGCCTCCAAATATCTTTCCAATAATGAGTCTCTGGTCAATTCACTTTGATCCCTCTTCATTGGTTCCGGCCTTGTTTATTTGGTTCCTAAAGGCTTGAGGTGCCACTGACTGGTCAAGATTCTATGATTTTCTGACGTATTGCTGAAGCTTTTTTTCTCGAATCAGCTCTTCAATCAAGTTCTTTAGGTGGCGCATTCATTTGTGTTGTGACCATGCATCTCGTGGTAGCGACAGAACATCCTTGAGCACTTATGTTGTTAAGTTGCTTACTTGTTAAGTTGTTTTTTACATTCCTCGGTCCTTTTTGTCGCGAGATAAATGTTTTCTGGAGTTTCATTGAGAGGAGTGTAATCTTCAGGCCTGAAGCCATTATGGAATTTATTTTTTCCAATTTTCTTATTAGAATCTAATTCTTCCTTTTCTGATTTCCTTATTTCCTTGTGATTCCTTTAGTAGTTCCGAAAGCGTTTGTATTCTGATTCAATGCCACGACACTCTACCCGACGTTCATCTGCTACATGCCAGTAGACTTCCTTCCTAGCTCCTACGCATCCTCCAATCTCAAGTATTGACTTTCTTTGCAGTTTAAATCCTTCCTAGTAGTGGGTTCCTTCATTTTGATCCACTTCCCTAATCAGTTTCGGGATGAATGGCACGGACCTAGGCCATGAAAATCATGTCCTCATTTGGATTGCTCACCTCTGTTAGTATGATATTGAACCAGTTCATGAAAGACTTTAGTGATTCATTTCATCCTTAGAATAGCCTAGACAAGGACATCATGTCTTTGGTTTGCGAGGCATGGAGCCTTAACTAATCGGGGAATCTTGTTGCTAGTTGGTCGAAAGTGGAGATAGATCTCGGTGGAAGCCTAGTAAACCATATGGAAGCAATTCCTTCCAAAAAGATGGGGAAACATCTACACCAAATAGCCTCCAAAGCATTTAATCCTTCCATATATCAACTATACTTGTACAAATAGGGTTTTAGGTCTCTCGTCCCATTATAGGATGGAATACTTGGCATCGTGAACTTTTTCGGATATCGCTCATTCAGGATCTCATTAGTAAAGGGAGTCCGACTTGAACGAATCCCTATTCATCATTTCTTCTATTTCCATTTTCGTCCATCAATTGCTTAACCATATCTGCAATAAATGCCTCTAATGTCCGGTAGTCCTGGAGACGGTTGTCAGTCACTACACCAAGTGTTTGACTTTGCAAACGGTCTTGGCAAGTGGGCTGAAGCCTAGGCTCGCCTGTCTTCGGAAGAACCACTCCCTTGGGATTCCATTGGCTTCCAGTTGGCCTGACTGTGGCAATTTGGACGTTTCCAGCGTTATTGAATGCATTGGCATTTTCTTCTAACTTGTCATCGTTGAATTGTTCTCCATCTTCTGAGTTGGAGAGGTCCATGGCTATATCCTCTTATCAGGTTTTCACCCCTTGGTTCAAGTTCAAAGTTGGCTGCCTTATGGCGAGTAAAGTACTTGTATTTCCTTTTGTGTTGATTCCTAGAGTTCCTACTATCACCCTCCTTTGTGGCTGCTACCAGTTTCTTCTTTTTATGCAAGAAATGGAAAATTTTCCTTGTTCTGTGATAGCCATGGGTTCAACCATAGTTCTTGGAGAAAGATTTGAATGTAGGTTTAAGAGAGCATCGAGCTTATCCATCAAAGCTCTCTTACTGCTTTCCACTTTTTGGTTGATTTCATCAACCATCTTGTTTAACTCGTCTCTTGTAATGACTTCGCATTGATTGGAAGATGATGCACCTGATCTCCTACGTTGGCACCATGTACGTTAGTTTGTTGATGATTTATATCTTCTCCAGCTACTACTACCCCTATAGACCTTCCAGAGGCAGTTCTCCTCCTTCCTGGGGCCATTAATTCCAAACAACAGATTTTTCATGTAAAGATTGAGGATCTTACTTCTGAACCAATCTGATCCAAAGTAGATAGCTAGATCTGATCCCTGAGTTGGTCTCTTAGTGAAAGCACCAAAATGTTAATCCAAAAAATGGATCAACACCCTGGATTGAGAGTGAAATCACAACCCTGTCCTTACAGAGCAGTATTATCGAGAATAAATGTAAAAGAGCAGAAATAGAAAGAAGACAAGAATATAGTGGTTTGGCTGTTAATGAAGCCAACATCCATGTTTGCTTGAAAATTGGACAAACACTTCAAAATTTTGATTTGTAGTTAAGTCTCGTTCAAGTTGATTGATTTGGAGTTTTTAATGTTTCAATACATTATGGGATAATTTTTGCAGTCACATAACACAATTCACAAGCTCAAAGTTTGGAAAGCAGATAAGGAAAGTAAACAACACAAAGTTTTATAGCGGTTCAGCCCGAGTGTGCCTACATCCCTTTTCCATCTTATTATTCTTTTTTTGAGTTGATTACAAGTAAAAGATTGTTCGGAAAGAGTAAAAAACTTAAAGTAACTGAAATGATGGATTCTCAACAGCGTTTTCTCTCCACTCCTCCAAAAATCCATCCCCATTGTTGTTGAGAAGCTCCGGTACTTATAGAGTGGAGTTGTGAAGTATAGAGGAGGAAGTTATAACTTTCTGAATCTGGCTCGGCATTTGATCAAGAGCACTTGGATCGGCATTAGGGTCATAGATCTTGCCTGGCCTGGGTGTTTTTCCTTGTCTGGTTTGGTGCGCTTGTGTACTAGACCAAATGTTTGTTTGGTGTTGTACGTATTGTGTCGGAACAAACATTTGAATCCAACATATCAGAGGATGCTGGACCAAATGTTTGGTCCGACATATCAGAGGAAGCCGGACCAAATGTTTGGTCTGGCATATCAGAGGATGTCGGACCGAATGTTTGGGCTAGCATACCAGAGGATGTCGGACCATATTTTGGATTAGCATTTTAGTAGAAACTACACCAAACCTCTGGTCAGGTAGTTCTATCTTTTATGCCCTCGTTTGCTTCCGCTTTCCTTTCTCTTTGATTGTAGGTCGGACCACAATGTCCAGTCCAACTAGGCCGGACCTATGCTTGTCCAGTCCAGCTGGGTTGGACTTAATTGGTTCGGCCTTGTTGGGCTAGATATGCACGGGTTCGGTCCTACTGGGCTGGATACAGTGGGACTGGCCCTTCTAGTATGGGCTTAATTGGGCACGTACAGAGCAGATTTTGTAGGGAAAAAGGTGTTCCTCGAGGCTTTACTGTCGGACCGTGTTAGGCAAATCTTAGAATGACCATATCTTTCAAACCATTATTCAGATTGAGAAGCGGTTTGGACCGGTGCTCATATCTTGACCTCGTGAACATTTTTAAGCAGCTCTGAGTCTATTCCAAAACTCTGACAATTTTTCCTCTGACTTTTCATATCCAATAAGAGGTGGGCAAAAATTCCCAAAACATTTGCCCACCAACATATACTTTCGCGAATGCAAAGTATGCTTTGTTTGATCTATGGTTGTCTCTCCAATATTGTAAGTGACATCCTGATTTTTGACTGTCTACATCTCATCATCATACCCAAGATGAGTTTCCTTTCATTAACTGTATATGATGCTTGTTTGTCTTGAGGAGGACTTGTTGTCACTTGACGCTGTTTTTTATTTATCCTACATTTGGCAGCGTGGAATTTTCCCTTGTCCTTCCTATTTTTGGCTTCAAGGTTTTGAGTATTACATGGACCGGTGATATTCCCTTCGTGGTGTTTGACTTGGGACCTATGATGTGAAATTTCTACTTTCGACCATCATATGGCCAGGTTGAGCGAGCACGACCTTACCATCTGATTGCTGAGTATGTACATTTCCTCATTAATTTTTTCATGCTTGGTCAAGGTCAATTATTGATGGATTAATGATTTTCCGTTGGAGGGTATTTGTGCGTAAAATATTATGCATAGCGTCATTGAGTGGATGTTGGCTACGTGTAACCACGCTGGCCTAATAGGCTAGTTCCATCTAGTCTGGTAAATTTATGACATTTGGAGTAAT
This sequence comes from Allium cepa, assembly GCA_030765085.1. NCBI lineage: Eukaryota > Viridiplantae > Streptophyta > Magnoliopsida > Asparagales > Amaryllidaceae > Allium > Allium cepa. The sequence goes on from CM060945.1 coordinate 771,910,973, forward strand.
TCCTTGCTCCTCTATTAGATCTTCTAGGACTTGCCCCCAGGAACATTTAAATAAGATTATCGTAGCTAATTTCCTTAGTAGTTTTCCTGTTGATGTATCATGCATCTGTTTGGAGTCGACTACTGACAAGCATTACTAGGGCAAGTACGAGGTCTGAGCGATGGTCTTGGCTCTTTTGAGCGGAGCTCAAGGAAATTTGTCAACATTGTGAATTAAGGGTCCTATCGTCGGTCCAGTTTATGTCGATTATCATAGTCAGATGTCTCCAATGTGGGGTGTCTATTAGTGACAACAGCATGCTTTCTCTACATTGATCTGGTGGAATCAACCTTTCAACTTAAATGTCCCATTGGCTTTGGTGGCAGAGGATCATCTTATTCCATTGACTTTACCTACATGTTTATGGTCCTTTCAGGCCTAGTGAGGTCAAGGACTTTCATCATTGCCTTAGAATTAGTTACAGACTTTAATACATTTTTATTTGGAATTTTACCACAGATATGTGTTTGTTCCATCCCGCGTTTCCTCATGATTGTTTTATTAAGTAAAGGTATCAAGCTATTTGTGTTAAAATAAACTTTGATATGAATCAATTACATGTGGAAGGTTAGAGATTGAATCACCTCTGTTTAGAGAGATCCTTATCATTCGAAGTGATTCCCTGTTATTAAGGTTTAGAGAGTAATTTGGAGGATGTGGCAGTCCACAAATACTTATCACGTCCTCCAGAGCATCCTCTAGTGACGTTGTCAAAACTCAGCTAGGAGAGCTCATTATTTGTATGGGTTTACTCCCAGCATAGTGTAATTGGTCGCTTCTCAGAACATGCTACCTTGTATCATGAATGGGTTTAAACTTGAAAAAAAAGGTCATGATTCCAATGTGCTACTACCAAGCTGAGTGGTAGCGTACGTGTATGATCGAGAGGCACGGTGGTGCTATGCCCCTAAGCCTTTTTTATTGAATTTAGCTTATGTTACAAAAGTTGGTTATACCTCTGCACCAAAATTTTCTTAGGTTCCATAAGTGTGCTCAGCTTCAGTAGAATTCTTACATTTTCTTGAGTGAATTTGGCTTGAAGGGATAATCTAATTCTTATGGCAATATTGGGTGGATGTTCTACTGTCTCTCGTGGAGTTGAGTTAATGCTCCATTTTCTTTGGTGCAGTGGAAGCGAATGAATATCCTATTGTGGTTGGCAGAGTGGAATTCATATTCTACTATTTGTATGTAATGCCAAAAAACTAAAATAAATTGTTAGAAGTGTCTAGTTTAAGTACTATGAACTATATTCTCCATCAAGAGAGTCCTTCTAAACTTAAGATTTGTGGCATGTAAGTTACTTGCCCTGATTGTGGATTTTGGTGACATACGATTTGTCAGCCCAACCCTGCGTTCCAAAGGAGTGTAACTTTTACGACTTTGTACTTAAGATTTAGAGTCGGGATTCGCACACAGTAACTACCCGGACCATTATGGCCTGTATCGTGAGTATTATTAGATTTACTATGGACCGGCTAGTGTGGGTGTCGATCGTCAACCACGAACTATCCTTAGTAGAAGCCATGCCTTAATCATGGGATTTATTATTGGTTTGCAGTTGCTGACAAGCCAAACGCCAATGATAGACTACCTAGGCTATAATTTTGCCTAATCTGTGGCTTATAGTCAGTTTATCATTGTTGGCTGGGGGGTCGATTGTCGGTAGTGAACTACCCAGGCTACTTTCATGCCCTTAGTCATGGTTATCTTGCTTTCACTGGCAATGGCTTGCGTCTGATCAAACTAGGAATAATATCTGATGAGCAAAATAATTTTTTCCTTTTCTTTTTATTTCTTTATTTTAGTGGTTTCAGGTGATACATGCTTTTTACAAGCTGAGAGAAGTAATGGCGGAGATGGTGGAGATTCCTTCCTTTCCCAAATACCCTTTTCCGTCAACTGTCAACAGAATGTTATTTTTGTTGTGGAGATCCTTATGAGCAACAAATAGTCCTTCCCAAACTAGATCTAGTTTGCCTAGATGGGAAAGACTTGCTTGAGAATAATGTCTTCCACTTGTAACTCTTTGGGCTTCACCTTAGATTTGTATTGTTTCGCCACAATCTGTCTGTGTGCAGCGGTCTTAAAGGTGGCGTTACCACTTCTCTCCTTAACATGTTTGGCCCAGTATGCTTAAAGCAAATAGAATATGTCTTATCGATGTTCTGTGGGAGGCCTGGCAGGCCCCAGTGTGGCGGGTAGTTCGTCAATCCAAGCTTCTTTGGATTTATCTAGTATTTCCCTAATTAATTTTTGCAAGATTTTGTTGATAGCTTCAACTTGCCCATTGGCCTAGGGAAACTCCTTTTATGAGTCAGTCCATGTTAGGCTTCGAATGCATCTATTCTTTGAGTTACTCAAGCTAGGTTTGTGTCAGGATGCCCGACCGTTATTGCCTTGAAATGACAACAGCCGAGTTAGATAAAAATGAAAGAAGAGGTTTGTCATGGTACCTCCTTTGCAGGGCCATACATTGTCATGCATATGACATGTTTATGCAAGCATATTGTGTGATCGGAGAGCTCTTCATAAAGTTTTCTCCTGGTAGTCATTGGACTAGTCATCTAGTCTGGTTGAATTTGACTAGTTTGGGTGGACTTATAGTGGATGCCCCCAGTATGTATCCTGATATCTTTAGTCCTTGATCAATTTGAATTGCATTCTCTAATTATTGGATCATGATGGAGTTGTGAAGCTAGTATCCTAATTGGTGACTATAATGTCCTAGCAGTTTACTATACATTTTGCTAATTTGTGTTGAATTATGATATGAGGAGTAGCGGAGGTGGTTCTGGATATCTCTCGCCTTTCCTCTGCAGGTCAAATATGTTGGAACTGCTAGAGCTCGGTCTTTCAAAGCCTTTCTGTATAAACTATTATGTTATCTAAGTTCTCGGCAGATGTCATTTCCATCGCGTCCTCTTCCTTACCCTTTGAGGTAACACCATACTCAAATGGATGACTTCTCTCTGATCATTAATCATTCGAGCTCCAGAGGCAAAGAGTTGTGTTTCTTCCACTTTTCTATAGAATTTCGCTGCAAGCTATGCTAGCATCCCTGGGTGACCATCTATCTGAACTCTTGACAGTGATGTTTTCTTATCTTTATGTGCCTTACTAATCAAAAGGAGAAGTCATGCATAGTTGTAAGGGCTAGTTTGATTTTTTATCTTTACATCGTGTAGCGTATAAGCAACCTCAGGTAGATTAGCACATGTAACAGATTTACGAATCCTTCCTTTACCATTTTCCAAGGATGGAGATCCAAGAGGTGATGGTAGAGTCCTGCAATAGCTTAAGATTGATTAGAATGAAATAAAAGTAATTATATAGTACCTCCTTTGTTCCCTCTGTTTATCAGCAAGTATGGAGATCTTGGCAAGTGTCTAGGGGGCTAGGTTAGCCCCTTATAAAGGTTTGTAGTGGGCACTCAAAAGTTTTTTGTTTTCCTAGAGGGTGGTCTAATAACTCTTGGTCTTATCTCCTTCTCTTTTCATATTTATTTAACATATCCCTAGGTAAGGGAAGCTATTGGCAGTCTTTGAATCATGTCAGGTACATGTTAGATTGGTGATGCCTTCATGCATGATAGGAGTGATGAAGTGTCGTGCTTTTCATATCTAGACTTTGAGTATTCAATCATCATGACTTTGGTCTTCAAGTTATGATATTTCAATCCATCAGTGGGATCCCATTTTTTGTACTTTGATGCTAGATGGAAAAAGGGTTGTGCTTGGGGTTCATTTGGTTATGTGGAATGCCCTTTGTGTTCTTTAGACAGGGACTTCCCTTATATTATGATGTTGAGGTCGAATACTTTTCTCTGCCCTAAGCGTGTCAAGAGTTTATCCACCAAAGCTTTATGTTAAGTACTGAAGTGTTTACTGATTTCAATCATAACTATGTCGAATTTACATCCAAAGACTTTTAGCACCGGGAGGTTATTAGACTAGTTTTCCTGCTCTTTTGTATCCAAATAGTTGTTGCATTCTTTGCAGCGGAGTTCTCATACTTTAGGCGGCACGTCGAGAAGTTGTTCTCCTTCCCTTCCTAGAGAGTTTGTACTTTTCGAGAGAGATAATTCAATTTTCGAAAAGAATTGGGAGGTTTTTTAGCTTCAGAGAGTTGATAGTCCGACTCTTAAAATAAAGAGAGAATCTTGAGATAGGAGGTATAGCTTCTTAATCCGAGAAATAGTGATTACGAACTTGAAAAAAAAGAAAAAGAGAAAAGCTCTAATTTCAAAGAGACAATGACTTTAGATCAGGAGAAAGGATTTCATGTTTGGAGGGATAAAAATATTTCCTTAGAACCGTAATGCTATATTTTACTAGGGGAAAAGGTTCCCTTTATACAAAAGAGTAAGATAGTTTTCTTATATTAAGAAAGCATTGCTTCCAGATGGAAAGAGAATAAGGTTTGATTCTAGATCTGAAAAAAGACGAAGTGTTGTTCCTTTTGGTCAAAAGAGTGTTTTTTCTATCTGGAATGAGAAAACAAAGATAGAACGATTTTGGATCTAAGAAATAAATGCATGTTTCTTTTTGGTTGAGAAACAGTATTTGCAAATTTGAAAGAAGATATAGTGATTTCAGATCTAAGAAGTATATACATGTTTCTTATTGGTTAAGGAGCAGCGTTTGTAGATCTGAAATAAGAGAAAAGAAAGATTGAATTTTTATCTTCAAGGAATAGTGATTGTTGATTTGAAAAAAGAAATAGAGTTTGCTAAAATAATGGTTTCAGATCTGGGAGACATAGAGTATTTTATTGTTTAACTGCGGAAATTCTATCGAATTAGAAAACCGTTGAAAATTTATAATAAAATTTATACCGCAAGCGCACAGTGTATGAATGTTGCACGTATGCGAGTACGGGTCGATCCGCAGGGAATTATTTAATTTTAAAAATCTATTCAATCAAATTATATCAAAGTCGAGTGAAAGTTAGACTAGAGAATTAACTAACTAAAAGAAAAGAGAAGCAAATTAAGAGTTAAGTGACAATTTAGAGAATAAATCCACTCTCTAGATCATGTAGTTCAACACATATGAAATCGTGATCTCTCTTTTATGATCATTAGTGCTTTAACTGATGTGCTTATCAGAAGTATGGCATATTTGTGCTATTTATTATCCAACATAATCCATTAAACTATAACACACCCCTTAAACCACTTGCTAACTTTCATGAAACATGACAATGAAATCTATTTTCAGTATGGACTATTAACTATTGATTAGAAATATAGACCATCGAATTCTAATTTCAAATCACTTTCTTTTGCAACAATCATATTTTGATAAAGAGGCAATTAGTGTTAATAATTGTTTAAGCATATCCTATTTGGTGTCAACAACATAGGCTATCAAATTCAAAGCAAAAACAACTAATAAATCATTTCTATCATCATCATTAAGCACAAAAAGAGAGCATGAATTAACAAATAGTTGAAGCTACATAATTAGAAAGCTTCATTACCCCTAAATTGAAGGGGTTTAGCCTCTCATATTTGTCATTTAATTAACAAATGTATTTAGCAACATGAAAGCAAAAAGAAAAGAAAAGGAAAATGAAAGCTAACGAAAAAGAGAACTACTATTCTACTTGCATAAAATAAAAGAGATCTACACTACAATATGAAAGGAAATAAACAAGAAAAGGAAAAGAACATGTATTCAATTGCGTAAAATAAGAATTACATAAAAGAAGAAATGGCTAAGTAGCCATGAAAAGAAAGAGAACTCTCATTTTATTTTCCTAAGAGAAGAGAGCCTAAAAGAGAGACTAAGGAAGAAGAGGGTTACATGAAACATAAGGGATATATATACAATTGTTAAACCCTAATTCATATTTTTGGGGAATGCCCTAAATACCCTTGAGAAAGCGTGGAGGCCAAGTAATCATTAGCTTCTACTAACCATCATTTAAATGTACATGAAGCTATAAACTCCACAAATATGTGCATTAGCCTCTAACTGAAAATCAAGTTAAGTGGGTGGGGTCCTCCATGTTCTTCACTTTGAATTATTTCCATCTTCATTCTTTTGTATCTTCTTTGTGCATGCGTATTTCATCATAAAACCACTTTTAAAATTCACTAAATTTCCTACAAAACAACATAGAAAATTCAAAGTAAATTTTCACAATTTAATAAATGCACAAAAATGACCATTTTGCCCTTGTATGAAGATGAATATGTGACAATTTGAAAACAATTTGAATTTTGGTTTAAACAAGTTAAAATACCCAATATGATCATTTATTCAATTTAAATAGATTAAACATGGTGGTAAAAATATGCACATTTACGTACATATCAAACACCCCCACACTTATCTTTTTATTCGTCCTCGAATAAAGAAAAACTAAGATAAATCCGGTTTCGTAGGGAGCACGATTGCGTTGAGCGTATGCAACAAACCGTCAAACCTCTGGGTGTCCCCAGTAGGACGAGTGTTGTCTCGTGAGGGTTTTCAACGGATACTACCCACAAAATCCAAATGCAGGATGAAAATATTTACAAAATGCAAGATTTATTTACAAAGATATGAATGTAAGTTTTTGAAATATTTACAAATGAAGGATTTACTTTTTAATTGACACAAACAAGTTAAATATATGATTTGGTCATTATCTTGAGATTTAAGTCATTTACTCGTCAAAAATTCCAATAAAAATCAAGTTATCATAACAAATAGACAATAGTTTAACTCGTTATTTCAGTTGATACCAAAGTGTAACTATGAAATAGATTCCTAGTTGATTATCAAAGTTTATCAAAGTGGTATATTGATTTCTTTTCAATAACAAGTCAAATCAAATAAGTTAAAATAGTGCTAGGATTTCAATTGCTTATTCTTTTCATTTTTTTTCTTTTGGAAATTTTATTAACATTAACAATATTTACATATGTCTAACTCAGATATACTGAGGCCAGATATATCACCCATGCACTGCCTTACAGACTTATGTGAGGGGAATACAGAGTGTGGCGAGTGAACACGAGTATGTATACCTATTAAATGTAGGCGTTATTAAAAAGAATTTTTATATGTACACCTAGCTCAGAAAAACTGAGGCCACATATATCGACCATGCACTGCCTTTCGGGCTTACGTGAGAAAGGTACGGAGCATGGCGATTGTACACAAAAGTGTGTACACCTGTTGTCCGTAGGTGTTAATAGAAAATATATACATATGTACAAATGTTTTGATTTTTTATATGTGTTTTTTTCAAAAAAAAATTTGGAAAGAGAGAGTTTTGCGAAATCATCTTAGCAACACTTAACTTAGAAGACAAAAAAATGTTATATCCTTTACTTAAAATCAACCACTTTTTAAAACAAAGATTTTCAATTAGGATATATTCATAATTATCACGTATGAACCTTCCTATATACTAGTTAAACTATCGTTATTTGTTATCAAACTTCATTTTTATTTTTGTCAAGACAAATAAATTTTCAAAAATTTCAATTTAATAAACGAAAACCATATATTTATCATATAGTGTTTCTTTAAAAATAAATCAAAATGCTTGAAATTTTTTTTTGTATTTTAAAATTTTGACTTTTTTTTTAGTTTTGGAAAGAAAAAAATGAAAAATTAATCATGAAAAATCAAAAAGAAGATGAGTCTCCCCCTCACACTTGATTTTGACTGTGTCCCCACAGTCAACCCAAGTGGAAGGAGAAAAATAAAAATATAACTTCTATTTAAATGAAAATAAAAATGCGATATTTACATGAAATCAGAAAGTATGTCGTTAAAGAGTAAATAAACTGGTCTTTCAAAAACCGATTCATTTGTCTCGCCAAGTATGCGAGACACGGTTTAAGTACATAAAACCAAATTGTAAAATATTTTAAAATCAAACATGGAACTGGAAAAAGGAATGTCGTTTTATTAAAAATCGTACGAGTTGTTTTATTTTCGATGATTTTTGGGGTAGATATGACGATTGATTGAAATTCAAGTTTATTTTCACCAAGATAAAGTTTAAATTTGTCATTGAAAAATTCTTAAAAATTATTGATTTCAAAATCAAATTGGTGATTTAAATCTTCCCCTTCAGAATTTAACAACTCATTTTCAAAAATTCCAAAGAAATCGTGTTCATTGAATTCATCTTCCTTTATTGGATTATCAACAACTTCATTGCGTATCTCAAGTTCAAAATCCAAAGTTGTTGTATTTAAAATTTTGAAATCAAGAAAAGAAAGGTCGAATTTTAAATTTGGTTCCACACCCTCAAAAGAATTGAAATCCAACTCAATTACCGAATTGTCAACAACTTTATTAAGATTCTCATTTTCAATTTCAAAAGTTGTTATTTGAAAATCGTCGATTTTGGTAAAAGATGGATTATCGTTTGACTCGTCACATATTGGGATTTGGTTTTGTTTCTCACATTGTTTCATATATGTTTCGATCAACAAATCCATGTGATCATTATAAATTCCGTTCATTTGTTCGACAAAATCCAATTTATAGTTATTAAATTGAGAATTTTCAATTTGGATTTGTTGAGAACAAAAAATTTCAATCGTAGCATGGTTAAGATTATTCCCATTGCCAAAGTCGTTTGAAAAGTTGTTTCCATTTTCTTTTTGAGTTCAAAATTCATTTAGGAGTTCAAAATTGAATTAGCATGAGTTATAATCAAAATTGTTTGAATTTTGAATTAAATTCAAATTTTGAAATACTTGACTCGAGTTATTACACAAATATGAATTACACAAATCATTTATACTTTGATTTTGTTGTATAGAGAATTCAAGTAAAGATGAAATGCTATTTTCAAGATTTGAGGGTTGCTCGTTATTTGAAAATTTTGTGGTTCGAAATTTGAATCGTTTAAACATTAGTTGGTGTTAAGATATCCATACGAATTTGGGGTAAAATCATATGGATTATATTGATCTTCACAACTATTGTAAAGTTCAAGTGAGTGGAAATTCGGACATTTTCAAGAATGTTTTTGGTTTTTTTAGAAAAGGAAAAATATTTACAGATATAATTTATTTTTCGAAATGGAAAATTGATTTTTGTTTTGTTTTTGATTTTTAAATTTTTTTTTGCTTTTAGAAAAGTTTTCATATATTTTTTTGGATTTTTGATCTTCTAAAAAATGAGTAATTTTTTTTTGGATTTTTGGAGTTTGGTTTGAAAATTTTCAAAGGAAAAGGAAAAAAAACTAAGTTAAGAAATGTTTACAATTTTTTTAGTTTTGGATTTTGAATTTTTTTAAATATGCATGAACTAATGCAACTAAATGAATGCAGTGGTTAATCACAAATGATTTATCCTAAGTTAACCCCAAATTGTATAATCACACATTGTCTTAGATAAACAAGATAGTTCTTAGCCAAGTAACTGACATGATTTATCGGTGCACCACGAATCACCATAGCAACGCAGCCAAAGAATTTGAGTACCTTCAGAGGAACAACCACTATAAGATATACGGGTCACCATAATATTTATGAATGGTTATTACTCTGCCGTAGCCTAGATACCAAGAAACTCAATTGTCCAAAGAAGACAATTTGTCAATATACAATTAAGTATTATCGATGTCTAACCATTATTATTAATCAAAATCTAAGATGAAATGCAAAACTGAAATTAAACGAGTATTAACAACGCAGCTACGAATGAATTTTTTCGTTTTTGTTTTTGAATTTGTTTTTGTTTTTTTGTTTCTTTTAAATGTAAGTAAACAACAATGCTGGACAAAGAAATAGATATATACAATTCAAGGCAAAAGAAAATTATAAATAAGCAGTTTTTTTAGAGAAGAAAAGAGAAATATATTAAAGTTGCACAAAAATTACATAAAAGAGAATCTCTCATGCCAAGGAGAGAGTGACTTTAGATCTAAAAAGAAAATGATATAAATTTTATTAAAAAATTAAATTTCAGATCTCAAGACTAGAAACATGTTTTCTTTTGTGAAAGAAGATAATAATCCAAATCTAAGCAGAGGAAAAAAGGTGTTTCTTATGCCAAGAAACCATATTTTTAGATTCCAAATGAGAATAGAGAGGTGGCTTGATTTTAGATCCAAAGAATGGGTGCATGTGTTTATGGATCTGGAATAGTAGAAGTAATATCTAAAAAGTGGACAAGAGAAATTCTCTATGTAGTAAAATGGATGTTCAGATCTGAAGAGAAAAGGAGGATTTTTTGTTTTATGTAAAATAATCAGGATAGATCTAAAAAGAAACATAGATTTCAGATCTTAGAGAAGGGGAAAGAGTTTCTTAAGAATAGAAACAATGATCTCTAGTCAGAAGATTAGAAATAGTAGGTTTCAAAATAAAAAGAAAGTAAGAAAGAGAGAATTTCCTTTTAAAATAGGAAAGTCTGTTCTCAGTGAAAGCACCAAAATGTTTGCTCAAAAATTAGACAAACACCTCAAAAGTTTGATTTGTAGTTAAGTCTCGTTCAAGTTGGTTGATTTGGAGTTTTTATTGTTTCAACACGTTATGGGATAATTTTTGCAGTCACAAAACACAATTCACAAGCTCAAAGTTTGAAAAGCAGATAAGGAAAGTAAACAACACAAAGTTTAATAGTGGTTCAGCCAGAATATGCCTACATCTACTTTCCATCCTATTATCCTCTCTTTGAGTTGGTTACAAGTACAAGATTGTTCGAAAAGAGTAAACAAACTTAGAGCATCTACAGTGATGAATTCTCAGCAGAGTTTTCTCTCTTTTCCACAAAAGTTTGTCCCCATTGTTGTTGAGAAGCCCTGGTATTTATAGAGTGGAGTTGTGAAGTGTGGAGGAGGAAGTTATAACTTTCTGAATCTGGTTCGGTATTTGAGAAGGAGCATTTGGATCGGCATTTGGGTCATGGAGTTTGCCTAGCTTGGGTGTTTTTCCTTGTCTGGTTCAACGCGCTTGTGTACCGGACCAAATGTTTGGTCGTTGTTGGATGTATTGTGCTGGACCAAATATTTGGTATGACATATTAGAGGATGTCGGACCAAATGTTTGGTCCGGCATACCAAAGGAGGCCAGACCAAATTTTTTGTCCCACATATCAGAGGATGCCGGACCACATATTTGGATAGGCATTTCAGTGGAAGCCGAACCAAACATCTGGTCTGGCAGTTCTGTCTTTCATGCCCTTGTTCGCTTCTGCTTCCCTTTCTCTTTGATTGCAGGCCGGACCACAATGTCTAGCCCAGCTGGGCCGGATACATGTGGGTTCGCTCCTACAGGGCTGGATATGGTAGGACCAGCCCTTTTGGGCTGGGCTTAATTCGGCCTGTATGGAGCTGATTTGTAGGGCAGGAGGTGATCCTCGAAGCTTTACTGTCGAACTATGTTAGGAAAATCTTAGAATGACCATATCTTTCAAACCGTTATTCGAATTGAGACGCAGTTCGGACCGGTGCTCGCATCCTCACGAATATTTTTAAGCATCTAAGTCTATTCCGAAACACTTGACAGTTTTTCCTTAGACTTTTCATATCCAATATGCGGTAGGCAAAAATTCCCACAATAGTCCTCTTTATAGTTTTTATTATTGACTGATTGTTGTTACAAAGTTGATCGAATTACAAAGTTCTTGAATATCCGTAGTTAGATCAAGTCCTCAATGCTAGAGTTCACTGGAGAATCACAGCAAACCATTTAGATGACTGTTGTGAGGAAGGAGATGAGTGAAGATAGCTTTTTGCAGAGTTGCAGCAACCAATTTAGAAGATCCCATTTATGTTGCAGATAAGAGAGTATTTATAGAGGTTGGGGAGCTATTGGTCCAAGACTGTTCACCAACTACTTGTAGATGATCGCAAGAAGTGCATTGGAGTTGCAAGAGACCCGAACAAAAACAATCGATCGCTAGCGATCCAGAATGTATGCTCAAATGCAAGCTAACCCCTTAGCATTTACCCTCTGCTTTGTTTCGTGTGAGTCGCAGCGATCCATGCACTTAGCTTATTTTTGGACTTTGGTGTCTGGAGTGCCTTTGTCATCTTGTGTCGATGTTGTTCATGTAGTCTTGTTACACGTCGCCTTATTTTGATGACGGTTTACTTGCTAGTTGTATTTAGCTGCTGATTGGGTTAGACGGATGCTTGTCTCTTGATTTAACTAACTCGGAACCTTATCAAACTTAGTCATTGCTTCTATAATATGGATTGAATCATGATGCAAGAGACTCGACAAATTCCTGAGTTAATACCATAGATCGCTAGTGATCCATAGGACATGGACCGCTAGCGATCCATGTCCTTAGTGTATTTTGTCATTCTTTTTCCCTGGCCTCCTTTGGCTTCTTGTTCTGGTCCCTTTGGTTGGTCATTGAGCTATCCTAACTCGATCAAGTTTTCACGACTTCTCTTGGATCCTACTGGGTTTAAAAACCAGATAACATAGATCAACTATTAATTTTACTCACTAATCTTTTCAATAAGAGTAAATTACCTTTTTATACTATTTCATAAAATCTCAAACCATTTTATGAAATACAATACTATCTTGTAAATCAATTTAGCTCTTTAAAACACTTAGTTCGCTTCATTGAAAATAAAGTATTCATCCTTTTACTATTTTATAAAATGTCATATCTATTTCATAAAATGTAATCTTCATTTATCAAACCTTCAAACCATTTTTTAAATACTAATTAAGGTTCATTAGTTCTCTCATCTTTTTGATGAGGGGTGTAGAGCTCCTAATCCCCTTTAATTAGTCTATTAACCCTTTGTTAATCAACTCAAATGGATTAATTAGTTATTACTAATGACATGCACGTCATTACTATGCATAATTAATCCCAAATCAAATAATAATATTACAACAACCACCCAATTAGCCCAAATAAAATCTAAGGCTTATTAACTATTTTCAAAACATACTATTAGGGTCTTTAATAATTAATTAGTTAAGGGAAACATGTTTATAACACAAACATAAACCCAAATCAACTCAAACAATCTTCATATCACTTTGTATAATTCTATAATCATCAATAATCAAATATACGAAATATAACACTTAAATTAGTAATGAGAATCATCCCACTCACTTATTTTAAACCCAGGCTAACTCTAATCACCAAAACCCAATTCTTGCTTACTTTAAAATTTTGAAATTCACACCAACACTCTAATCCAAGCCAATTTCTTTGCGGGTTTTGTAGAGAATTGGAAGAGAGGAATTATTGTGATTTTTTTTTATTTCGAGAATTTATTTGAATGGATTTAGGGTTTTATGATTAAGAAGTGATTAAGGGGTGATTATAGTAGACATTAAAGAGGATGAGAAGAAGATAATGTGAAAAGAATAAGTGAATGAGAATTATGAAGTGGTTAGCCCCTTATGGGGTAAAGGGCTAAGTTCACAACTTTCTCCATCCGGCACTATTCATCTTCGAAAATTATCATCTTCAACCATATCGAACCTTATATTCAACCAAAATCTAGATGCCATTCCGAATTCATTGGAAAAGGTTTCGAGACCTAATTCCATTGTACACAAAAGTTAACTTTTTGGATCGTTTGATGAATCGAACGCAGGCTACTAGCTAAAAATCCGTCGGTCGAAATATATGGATATTATACTAACTTAGATTCAACATCAATCCAGACTCAACGGAAGTGGTCTCAAGTCCTAATTCGACCCTATGCGAAAAGTCACATTTTATACTTCTAATTTAATAACGACTTAATATTTAAATTAACTATGTAAATATATTATCGTTAAATATGCAGGTTGTTATAGTATATTTTTATGTCAAATAATTTGTAGAGTAACTCACCATGAAAAAGTACAAGCAAAATGCATAAACGGTTCAACTCATCAACCTCTTACTAAAATAGGATCTGCATAAGAAAATACTCATCATTCAGTTGTTTAGGGCACTTTGAAAATGCTCGAGTTGAAATATGGCTTTATATTAAGTTTTGAGCCATAAACATGAAAGTGAACATTAAAGATTATAGGGAGAATTGATCCAACACTAAAGATGAATGGGAGAGAAGTAATTATTTATTTTAATTGACGATGTAAACTTCTTTTTGTGAATATAAAATGATGATGATAGATATTACCGTGATTGGATTTAATGTTGTTGAACTGTGCAATAGAGTTTGCATTTATTTGTTTTTGTAATCGTCTATTATTGTGTTGACGAGTCATGACCATGTTTGTTAGAATCGACAGTTCTCCTATTATATTTTCTAAAATTTGGGATCCTTAAGGAAGAGGATGAAGTTGGCTCAAGGAATAATTTGACGCATTATTTCCTCTCAACCCTTTGCTTTCAGCAAATTATAGAGAAGTAAAAGAAAATCCATGGACCAACCCCTTCTTTCTAACTAGTAGGAACTATAAGATCGTCCAAACTATACTTTCAACATCCAAGATTCACAACCAACCGCCATAGACCTTATCAAGTATCTACTTGGCTTAAATTATCAATATGCTTTTCAAGAAAACTAAAAGTTCATCAGCACATAGCTCCATCGATTGAGACACTTCAAGAAATTTTCTATCAATCATTTTCACTTTTTACATTGAACTACCATAATTGATGCCACAAAAATTGTCAATGCTTTATTCTGATATCCTTATTACTTCTTCTTTGAGAAAAAAGTTCCATGAGTCGTTACATATTATCTGTATTACACATGGCTCCAACATGTTTTTTTATCATTGCAGCAATTTCTCCATTGTTACCTCTATAGAAGTATGGGTCGGGTCTTAACACTAGTATGGTTGGTCATCCTCTCAGACAAGCCATTGATCACTCACACCCTTTGGTAACCTATTGCATCACCAACTATCTGATTAGACACAAGCCCCTCCTTGAGTGAATTACTCATTTTGCTCCTCAATTTACATGATATTACCAATCGTTTTTTATTATTCCCTTTCCATGGCTAGGTTTTCACACGTTACTTACTTGTCCACCGCTTAATGTTATTTCTTATCTGACTTGCAAATGGATAATTCCGCAATGTCATCTTCATTCACGGAAAAATATGCCATATTTTTTTCCTTAGGAGGAATCATTAAATGAGTCATATGTATATTACATAATCATAATTATTGATTTTCCACATAGTTTTGGACATTGTGCACCACAAATAGTAACTAATTTAATAAATCTATTATCATAAAATGACACCACAATCCCTATGGGAAAAATATAAGAATACAGTTTCAACAAAATTTTCTTGCTTTTTGAGACATTTTTATAATTAAGTTCTATCAATATATATTACGATGTACAATAGTACGAACATTAGTTTCCCCTATCGGCCTTTCGTATCAGCTGTCAAGAAATCGACCAATCAAATCTTTCTTAGTGCACCCCCTTAAGACCGTGTATGATCATTGCCTCACTCCTTACTGCTTCTTTCTTCATCCTCTCAATCTTCTAAGAACTTGATTGCAAAAATGAAGAATAAAAGAACAATGCTTTAAAATTAATGATCTATTGATGCTACTTGTGTTTTTATATAAT
Organism: Allium cepa; assembly: GCA_030765085.1. Lineage (NCBI taxonomy): Eukaryota > Viridiplantae > Streptophyta > Magnoliopsida > Asparagales > Amaryllidaceae > Allium > Allium cepa. The sequence continues at coordinate 771,926,509 of CM060945.1, forward strand.
ATTTATAGCTTTTGCTTGTAATTTCAACAATTAACTCGATAGCTGCATATTAGTTGATCTGTAATCACGCTTCTTCTGGACTATGAGAAATTTAAAAAATATCTCGTCCGCCTACATCACCATCAAAAGATTACCATGCCCCTTTTCCACTCTTATACTCTACCTATTTAATGTGAAGACCGACATTTTAATTACTAAAGAGGACATTAAAAAAATTTGTGGTATTCATGTGTCAATCATATGTTCGAAAGAAAGATCGCAGGGTACAAGAATATAAAGAATAGAGAGAAAGAACTGAACAACGATGTATAAAATGAAAGGATCATATATAATATAAACAACATGTAGTATATATGGTTACGCTTAAAATAAAGGTTTATCAGAGCTACAAACATGTACAAACCTTTAGTCTGGATAGTTGTAATAGTCTTTCGTTACAATTCCTGATACATATATAATAATAATGCGGTGGACAACAAAACAGCTTATATCTTACAAAGCTCCTGTTCGTTATCCATTAGCTCCAAAACGTCCAAAACATAACCGACCTTTCTCAGACTACTCAAATGAGTACCCTAGAGTTTGAGAGAGAGAAAAAATAAACTTTGAACCAGACACGTTTTGTCATGAGAAATTAAAGATAATGGTACATTATAAGACAATGTCGTAGAATGAAATGAGTTTTCCCCTCACAATAAGCAAATCCATTTTATTTTTATAAGTAAATAAGAATGATATATTAAAAGTGTCCAGTGTGTGAAAAATAAGTATATAATAGTTGTGATGTGTGCATCTCACATCATAACAATATTCAGCTTTGCATTTAAATTCAGAATTTCTACGTTCAATAAAAGGATTTCCAAGGAAGAGTCATGGTACTTCGTGAACTCGTTCTAATATGACAAGGGTAGGGCCTCCTTACCAAATGCATATTATATCTCTAGAGAAGATATTGTTAGTCCTTGAGATGATGGTTTTGATGACAATAACCTTAGGACTTGTTGTAAAATATAAATACTAACATTATAGTTTAGATATATATCTATATGCAGGATATAAACATGCAGGTACCAAGAATGAAGATTGTACAGTATAGAGATTCAAGACTGAAGATATCAAGAATGAAGACTCATGAGTATCAAGATATCAAGAGTTCAAGATTTTAATAGTACAAGATAAGTATTGAGTCTAGAATTATGTCAAAACTTCATGAAAGCACTTACATCTTTATTCAAGATTTATTCGACGAATGGAATCCACTTTGATCCTGTTAAAGGGATGGACCCTAGTGGGATGGAACCCATGACAATATCTAGTGGAACATATAGTAGTTCTATTTTGATATCCACTAATTTTATAAAAATGCTTTTAAAAATAAATATCTCTTGTTTTTAAAAAATGTTTTCGAAACTTTCTTTTCAAAAAGACATCTCTCTTGGTTTTAAATATTTTAGCCTCAAAACTATTTTTATCATTTTTAATATTTTGATTTCAAAATTGTCATTGTTTTTAAACTTTCTCTTGTTTTAAATATTTAGCTTTAAAATATTTATATACTCAGATTTTAAATCACTTTATAGATTAAGATTATATATATTAAAAATTATTTTCTAAAACTCTTTTATATGTTTAAACTATATTCAAATATATTTACAAAGTTTAGAATTTTTTTTTGATAAATTATAGAAACCAATTTTAATAAGAAAATCAAAAACATCAATTTTGCCTTAAGTGTGTCGATGTCCCTTAACCCCATGTCGACATGGTGTCCGTTATTTTCAAATTTAAATTTTCAAAAGAAGTTTCTATTTATCATTTCCTTTCACGAATAGATATGGTTGTTGCTCTACTATAAATACTAGTAAGTTCTAAACGAATTTTACACCATATTTCATTAATTTTCTCTCCTCTTCATCTTCCACATTTATTCTAAAGAATCCTAAACTATACTCTGCCGAAATACCAAGTGAATCAAACTTGATTATCTTTTGTTTGATTCTCTTCTACTCTCTCCATAAGATCTCAATTCTATTCAAAGTTATAGAATCTTTTGTAAATCAAACTGTTAAGTAAAAGGTGTGGTTGAGCCTTGAAATCAATTGGGTGTGATTGTAGCCCCGGAAATAAACTAGGTGATCTTGTAGCCTGGTTAAATCAAGAAAGGTTGCCTTAGACTCGAATATAGGAGGGTGTACCTCGTAGCCTTGAAACCGAGGGTGTAATCTGGGAGATTATTTTGATAAGAAACCTGTATGATTGTACGGGACTGTTTGTAGGGTAACTTCGAACCAGTATAAAATCCTGGTGTGTTCTTTCCTTTACTGATTTTATTTAGTATTTGCATCTGTGTTTGATTCTGTGATTATATCTGTGTTTGTGAATTGCGTTTGTTGGTGATTAAATTACAAAAGTTTCAAAATGAGTTAGAAAATCCACAAAACACTATTCACCCCACTCTAGTGTTATTCCATCCCTACGATCCGTAATCCGCATTTCACACATTTGGTATCAGAGCATTGGTTTTCAAAGTTTTCATAATCTGAATTTTGAAAAAGATTTTAAAATGGCTATTTTTGGGGATTTTGTTAACACTAGTTTAAAACTGTTCAAATCATCATTGTCTCATAAGTCTGCATATAGTTATTATTGAAAATCAAGTTATCTACCAAGTTTGTATTTTGTGCAGAAAGAAAAATGTTATATGGCCTTTGAAGAATCAACACTCAATGGAAAAATTGTGCAAATCAAGAAGAATAAGTGGATACTTGATGGTGGATGATCAAGACATATGACTGGTAGTCCAGATATGCTGAATGATATTATCTATAAAGATGGAGGGTTGGTTGATTTTGGAGACAACTCAAAAGGATATGTGATTTGCATCGGCAATGTCGGTAATTCTAAAACTCCTACTATTTCAAATGTTTTATTAATTAAGAATCTAAAACACAATCTGCTTAGCATTAGTCAACTTTGTGATAAAGGATACAAAATTAAATTTGAAAACGATAAGTGTCACATCGAAGATAATAATTCAAATATTATATTTGAAGGAATTAGGAAGAAAAATATTTATATTCTTATTATGAAAATCTCAAATGATAATCTATGTCTTTTGGCTAATACAAGTGACCATTGGATTTGGCATAAAAGATTTGGATATTTAAATTTTAAACTCTTATCTAGACTATCTAAACTTGACCTAGTAAGAGGTCTCCCAAGAATGAATTTTAACATAGATAGTATATGTGATGCTTGTCAATTAGGAAAACTTAGGAAGATTTCTTTCAAATTAAAAGATATCATTTCAACTTCAAAACCTCTTGAGTTACTTCATCTAGATTTGTTTGGTCCATTTCAATTTCAATCAATAAATCACAATAAATATGTCTTCGTAATTATAGATGATTATTCTAGGCTTACATGGACAATTTTTATGAAAAATAAAAGTGATACTTTTTATTCATTTATTTTTTTTACAAAAAGACTTCAAAACCAACTTTCCTTAAAAGTTATAACTATTCGTAGTGATCACAGTGGAGAATTTGAAAAAGAAAATTTTGAGAGATTCTGCAATAAAAATGTAATAACTCATAATTTCTCTTTTTCAAGAACTCCACAAAAAAACGGAGTGGTAAAATGTAAAAATAGGACGATTCAAGAGTGTGCTAGAACAATGCTTTCAGATAGTAATTTACCAAAACACTTTTAGGTTGAAACAGTCGCTACAGCTTGCTACATTTTGAATAGAATATTAATTAGACCGTTAACTAATAAAACACCGTATGAACTTCTTTACAAGAAGAAACCAAAGATATCTTATTTTAGAGTCTTTAGAAGTGAATGTTTTATTCTAAATACAAAAGACAATTTGGATAAATTTGTTCCTAAATCCGATAAAGAAATCTTTATCGGATATTCTAATACAAGTAAAGCATACAGAATTTTCAATTTAAGAACTAATACCATTGAAGAAACAATGCATGTTTCGTTTGATGAAAATTTCAAAGATGTTGAACAAATTAATGATGAAGAAGATTTTGCTGCCCTAAATAACGAGTCAATTGAAACAAATAATGAACTTATTCATCCAAATAAAAGGTTAAGCTTTTAAAAGATCATCATATAGAAAATATACTAGGAGATATTGAATCTGTTGTTAGAACTAGAAATCAACTAAATAACATGAGTAATGTAACTTTTATATCATCTATTGAACCTAAAAATCAAAGGAAGCATCGTTTGATGATTCATGGATTCGGGCTATGCAAGAAGAATTGAATCAATTCATCAGAAATGATGTTTGGGGACTTGTTCCTAGACCCGAGGATAAAACTATAATAGGAACTAAATGGGTTTATAAAAATAAAATGAATGAACTAGGTGAGGTCGTTAGAAATAAAGCTTGATTAGCCGCACAAGGTTACTGTCAAGAAGAAGGAATAGATTTTGATGAAACCTTTGCACCCGTAGCAAGATTAGAAGCCATCAGAATTCTACGTGCTTTCGCAAACTATAATAATTTCAAATTATTTCAAATGGATGTTAAAAGTGCTTTTCTAAATAGATTTGTCAAAGAGAAAGTTTATGTTGAACAACCTCCACTCTTTGAAGATGAAAAATTTCCAAACCATGTTTTCAAACTTAATAAAGCTCTATATGGTCTGACACAAGCTCCTAAAGCATGGTATGAAAGACTAAGATCTCTTTTATTACAATCAAATTTTGAAATTGGTAAAGTGGATAATACTCTTTTCATTAAAAGAAATAAAAATGATATCCAACTTGTACAAGTTTATATAGATAATATTATTTTTGCTTCAACTAATCATGAAATGAATAAAGAATTTTTTGAAATAATGTCTAACGACCCGCAAACCCGTACCCCTTGAGTAAATACTATTTTACCTCAGTTAACTCAAGTTGAACAGATATACGAACCATTTGGGTTAAAGAAGAAGAGGTAGAAGAAGAAGATAGAAAACAACATCAGAATCTAACATCGCAGCGGAATAAAATATAATAGATAATCAATGATCTTTACACAAAAGGAAACTATATCTGTTTATACATACATCATCAGAGTACATCATCAGAGTTCAACATCAGTAACATACAAATGGATACATAGCGGGATAATAATCAAATATGGAAGTACGTATCGCCATCCAGCTCGTCTCCTGAGCTCCGCAACATCATGTCCTTTATTCTATAATACTCGGTCTCACCCGAGCATTATAGTTAAATAACACCCGAGTCAGTCTGGAATACCAGCGTGAGAAAACCACACTCAAATGTATTATTAAAGTTTCAAAATTCTTTTGAAAACAAAAGCATCTTGTAAGACCACGCCACAAATAAACATGTCGGGTTTTTACCTTACGATAGCTAAAACTCTTTTATTAAAATACTATGATATTATAATAGGGTCTATATACAAATACTTATTAAAATAGCAGAAATTGTTATATTATAAAATTCCAGCTACTAGCCGCAGTGTGGGTTAGTACAAACAAAACTCGTAAAAGGCGTATAAGGAGAATGGATTTCCAACTAATGACTAAGCACTGGGGTACCACCTGTCACGGTACGTGGCCTAGATCACAGTACGAGGATCTCTCCCGACCCCCCGCAACACAAGACCGGGACTACCCCTTACTGGATAATCCCGAGTAAGATCACCCCATGGTTGTGATCAACAACTGCACCACTAAGCCGAAATAAAAAGTAACATCTAGACAGGGATGACCTCACCCTGAAGTGGGTGCTACCCACCTAGCCTTGCTGCACAACCCCTGATTTTCAGTCATTCCCGTTTGATGAGGCTTAAGGCTAAGCGTTTCCTTTTTAGATCGTTTCACTTAGAATGTCAATCGTCCTCCTGACGATGTTCTGGAAGCATTCATCCATACAAGTCCATCCCGAGTTAGAACAGAACCGAAGGCACTACTCCTACTACGTCCATTTTAAAATAATCCTCAGGATTATTAGCGACTAGCCCTTGCACATCACTGTCCCGCCTTCGAATCCAAACTCATTTTTCAACGAAAAAGTACAAACCGGATCGAAGTGGTTTTCGAGAAATAAATCAGGATCTCGGTCTCTTCGAAACGATCAACGCATTGGCCAATATTGATAGTCGGTGATTTAACTATCAATTAACATTCACAACATCCATCAACATAAATAATTTCTCCAAAATTATTTATTATACTCAAAATATCTTCGCAAGATATATTTCCACTTTCAACCCTTTAAAATCAGTTTCAAACTACCTTCCTCTTACAGAATAAATTTCCCAAATATTTTCTATTTCCAATGAAATCACCAAGCACAAAACTTTAGATTTTTTTTAAAATAATTTAAAATCACTTTATTGTAAAATACGCTTTAACATTTAAATTTAGAAAACTGCTTTAAAACTTAATTAAAAATAATACTTTACGAATATTTAAAATAAGGTTATTTCATAAAATATAAACCAGATTTTCTCCTTTGAAACAAAATACTAAGTCACCTTTAAATAATTACTACGATAATAGATTTGAAAAATAATAACTTTAGAATTTAAACATTTAGAAAAAATAAATTTCCTAAAACATGATTTTTGAAACAACAGTAAACTTTTATCTTATGTTTAAAAATTTACTTTGAAAATATACTTGGCTATCCAGGGAAATATACTTCTCTACACATTCTTTAGAAATGGATCACTATTTATTTTAAACAAATGTTCTCATTCCTTTAATAAATTCCTATCGCGAATTTATTTTTCCCCAAATATCCACTGATATATTACTTTGCTTCTATGAATCCAGTTTATAAATTTCATAGCCACATTCTCCTTTAAAAATCTCGGTTTTACATACTTAAATCAATTTCCAAATTGATTTCCAATTTACCCCATTTATTACAAAATCCATTAATTTCAGATTTTATTCCTTAATTATGATTTAAAATACTTTTAACTGAAAATACCAATTTTAGATTTCCCAAATTACTTCTTTACTCTTTTAAATAAATTTAAACTTTAAATTTTAAAATAATTCTTTATTCCTTTAAATGATATCACTTAAGTTTACAATTCATTAATTTCTGTTTATTCAAAATCCCTTTTCCATACTCAAAATTATTTATTAGTATTTTAATATCACTTTCATTCTTTTTCAATTCATTCTTAATTTATTCAAATTCGCTGTAATTATTTTACTTAAAACTCCACTCTTGTATTGTCTTTCCAGAAATAAATTTATATATTTTGATAACTCAGTGTACCAAAATATATTCAAGCAAACCATAGCATCCAATATCCTAACATAACTCATCATAGAATATCAAATAATCACAATAGAGAATATTAAATAATTTAAATAAATGTTGAAGAATCCAGTTGGATCCCTCCAACCTGTTTCCCTGCATCCACAGACATTAGCACAACATAAAATACCAATTCCACTTCGAGGTGGAAAATCGCAGTATATGGGTTTTAAATATAAAATCATCCGCTATTATGCGGCGCATAGGGTCTCATCCGCTATATAATGCAGGAAATCAATCATTCCAAGATATATTATATACTACTATATATAATATGACACACCAAATCGAATCCATCAATCGATTATTTAAATTTAGCCATTTAAATTTAAATCAAACCAGATGAGTGAGATTAACTCACCTTCGATTTTTTTTGGCAATCCATTTCCATCTGGCTAGATTCTCCATGATTTAAGACCTTGTATGGATATTTATACCATTTATTAACATTCGAAATATATCGAACAATCAATTGTCATTTATTAATTTATTCTAAACTAATAATTTTGTTTTAAACCAATAATTAAATTTTGAACAAATTTTCTTTTAATAAAATATTTTAGTGGCTGAAATAATTAAATTAGTTTATTAAATAGATTAGTCACCATATTACATTATTTTTAAAATAACTAATGGCCTTGAAATGTGAATGTGTATATTTATTTTTATTTTCTTCATTTAAAACTACATGTACACTTAGAAAAATAATCCACAGATTTCAAAAATCTAATTTTATATAATCCTTTAACATCTTTAGAAAATTTCTATATTTTTTTTTCAAACCTTATCTATAAAATAAAATCTTCTGTTTTCTATAAATATGTATAATATCCGTTTGTTACTTTTTACTATAAATATAATTTTTTTTCTATGTTTTTTTTAGCCATCTCAAAATAAACTTCCATCTACATATATTTGTTTATTAAATCAGAAATAAATAAAAAACAAAATGAACCTTACCTTCACACGAGAACACACATCGCCTCATCGTTGTGATCGCAAATCCACAATCGCGAGCCACTGTTTCGTCGCCTCACTCACATCCAACCCTAGCGTCCTATACTGTCGACTCTACCCCCAACTTTTGATCGCATCCCTTTCGATCGAGGTCGAATTCGTCCACGATGCTGCCAAGTTCCCTCCTTCCAGACGCGAGCTCCTATCAGTCCTTCCTCTTCGCTTGCGAGCTTGTCTTCGCATCCCAGAAATCGCCACCTCCTCGAGCAAACGCTATCACGTGTCGCTGCCCAGATTCCAAGGTTTTGAATCGAATTGGGAATAGGGGAATTGAAAGGGAAATCACGGTTTAAATTAGGAGATGGGTTAATATAGATTAAACGGAATGAATATTCGATTTATGCTTTGTTCGGCCATTCATTTTTATTTTAGCTTCAAGTATTTTTTTTCTTCTGAATCTCGGCTGTTAATATAAAAGAAGGAGACGCGTTGATAATGGCGTGTAGAGGAAGGTTGCAGTGATTTGAGGGGAAAAGTATCGATGTGAAAGGAATACGGCTAGGGGTTGACTAGGATATAAATATTTATTTAAATTAAAATCGTCTCAAAAAATGCAATTTACAATTCCAAATTCCTATCGGGCGTGCCGCTAGGCGTTCATAATGTTATATCCCTATTCTGAATGCAATGGAAAAGGTTTCGAGGTCTAATTCGATCGTATGGAGAAAATAGCTTTTGGACCAGTTATTATATTGAATTTTCGATATAAGTTTCAACGTGTTTATATATCGTACGCTCACACAACAACTCCAAACGCTACGAAATTTGAAATCCGATAATAATATTCTATTATGGATCCAATGGAACTGGTTTCGTCGAATTCCGAGACTGTGCCCCGGAAGGCTATTTTTAAATTCAGTTTAAACGATATATTTTTAAAGCTGAACAAATCGGTGTTAAATTCAATTTTAAAACTTTTATTTTCCTCAGCACTATCAATATAAATTATACAAGCCTTTAAATTATTTTTAACAGGCTTAAAACTCCATATTCAACATTTTATCCAACTTCAAATTATTTAATTCAAAAATTTTATTATCAAATAAATAGTGATATTTGGAATTCAAGTTAGGATTAACTTTTAAATGTTTAAAAATCAATTAAATATTCCAATTTTAAATGCTTTAAAATTCTGGGTCGTCACACTCCTCCCCCTTAAAAGAATTTCGTCCTCGAAATTACTAGTTAGGAAGAATGGTCCAATACCCGTTTACTTTTCCCAAAACCAACAATCCAACATCCTACCAACTATCTCTTTTATAGAAGACCCATTACCATTTTTACTAACTTCCAAAACTTCCCCATAATTTGCAAAAAATACTATTTGCTCAATCATTCAAGTTTCAATTTTAAAACCGAAATTTGAATTATCAAAATTTTCTCAAAAATTTTCTAACTCCCTAAATTTTCGAAAAAGTTCGCCAGCGTCTCCTTTGCACTGCTAGCTCGGTACAACTACAAAATGCCTCTACGGGCTCCCAAATTTCAAAAGAAAACAAAAGCCAAGTGGCTAGATCAAAAACCCAATCAAATTTCATACAGAAATTTAAACACATACCCTTTTGTCGAGCAAACCAAATTTATCTTCTGAAATCAAAACCAATTTTCCTTTTCCTTCATAATACATGTATATCCTACGTAGTAATAATATCCAATCACAACATTCAAAAACATTTTATTGACTCCTTTACGAAATTTCAATATTCACTATCCAATCCCATTTCACCACTTTCTGTTTTAATCTTCATTCAATCATTCACCTAGAATAATAATTTTTTTTTTCAATACCAAATTTACTTAATGATTTCACCATTCATTTCTTAAGTTTAATATAAATATTTTATATACTTTAAATATTTATTTTCACTTCACCCTTTTAGTTTATATCTATTTTTATTCAAATTGGTTTTTCCATTTGCATATGAATTCAATTTATCTTCCACTCTGGATATTGAACTCTATCTTCCATTTATACTGATTCATATCATTATTTTAAATTAGTTCCATCCACTAATTTATTTCAATTTTCAATTTAAAATCGTTTTGTCGCTAACAAAAATTTTCCCAACAATTTTCAAAAAAACTTCTAACTCCCAAAATTTTCGAAGAATTTTGGCAGAGTCTCCTTTGTACGGAGGAGCTTTTGCAATTTGACAAAAGATATAAATATATATACATCGACCAACCCGATCGGAAAAACAAAAACATTTCATATTTCCTATTTTTATTGCGTAGGCGTACCGTTATTTAGCATTTTAAGCAAGCGGCTTATTATTTTAGCATTTAGCGTGACCAAAATCTTGCTAAACGACCTTCCCGGTACCTGTACTTACTTAATTCAAACATATAAGTACTTAATATATGCAATTTATTAACATTTCACTTACTTTCAATAGCTAAGACATAAATTTCACATATAATGCACGTTATAAAATTTCCATAAGCACATATAAGGTTCCAACACTTATTACAATTTCTTACAACCAATTCTCAAACCATTCCATTCAGTTTAAGTGATTTACAACTTACTCGCTTATATTTAACTCATTCTAAGCAAAACAAACTCATATTCATTCTAATTGATTTCAAAATCATCCTATTTCACTTCTAATAACCCATAAATTTTTATCTAATCTCGTTTACATCAAACGATCCATTTTCTTATGCAACTTGACAATATTAATGTGAATAAATAATTACTTAAGCTTTATAACCATTTAAATTGATTCCAACTCAATTTACACTTGATTCCATCCCATTTTAATTTATTCACAATCTTTCATTGCATCTTCTTTCATTTCCAAAAAGTTCGATTCCAAACCATTTTATTAAACTCGACAACGAATATATTAAATAACCATCTCACAATTTACTTAGGTTATTTATTTTCTTCAAACTATTCCACCCAAAAACTTAAGTTTATTTTATTCAACCAACTTCCATTCAAATCTTTAATTTGATTTTTCCTTTGATCAAATCTCCAACCATTTTACTAATTTGTTCGATTAGTTCATTCCTTTATACATTTTTAAATTTTAATTCACATTAACAATTCATCATTGAATTTAATAATAATAAGGTCATTTAATTTATGCTTGAGTTGGATTTTTTTCCATCTATCTTTAAAACCATTTTATTTAATTCTCTTGAGTTAAATCTTACTTTATATCCCAAGTTTGGATTTTTTTTATTTTATTTCCAGAATGCCAATACTTTTATTCCGACTTATTTATTCCCTTTTAAAAATTTTATAAGCTACCCACTAATTAATATTCATTCTTCCCTATTTATTTACAATCAATCCCGTTCATATTTTATTTTTATTATTAGTATTTCTTTTTTTCAACTCAGGATCATATATTTAATTTAGCCAAGTATATATTTTTATTCAAATTTTAACTTTTATAAGTTTTCTCACTTATTTTAATCTAATTCTTCTTAATTTAAATTTCTATTCTGAACAAATTTCAAACTTATAAAAGTTCCCAAATTTATTCTTTAAGCATTTCCAGTTTATTTCCAGAGTTTTAAGCTATTGCTTAAACATTCCATAATGCTTTAAACCGACACCAGAGTTTTCAATAATCACATAAGTATTTCAACGTCCCTTTTGAAATTATTTATATCCAAAACCCTTTGGTAGATTCAATTTATCTCTTTGAATTTCAAAACCAACCTAGTTTTTGCAAACAATTCCAATTCAAAATAATTTGGCAGCAATTTCTCTCTTGGAAACTCGAAAATGAACATCGATGATGCTGCAGTCATCACCGAAGTTATTTTCTAGCAACTGAAAGAGTTCAATGCTTTTATCTCTTTTTAAAACCCTTCAAATATTTTTAAATTCCAAATCTCTCTAGATATCAAATCCGATACAAAAATATTTCTCAAATATATATCATTTTTCCCAACTCTTCGAGAATCATTTTCAAATTCGAAGGAATTTAAATTCCTAAATTTTCAAATTCCAAATTCTTTAAATTTATATTCACAAATTACTTCAGAATTTTATCTTATTTTAATTATTAATCATGCTATAATTCACATTTATAGTTTATACTTAAAAATTTCATTTGTATATGAATTTGTTTCTTAGTTTTTAATTATGTTTTCTATATCTTATTCAATTATGAATCACATTTACAAATACCGCTTATTTATTCATTTGTTCCTTCATCTTTGGTTATTATTTCAATTTCTTATTCAATTTTACACATTAATAATAATAATTTAATATTATCATTCCTAACAACCAAGCATCCATATATAACTATAATAATTTATGAAAAATCATTTCTTTTATATACAAAAATAATTTTGGGTAAAATTATTTCATTTACCCTATTTAAAACAATACTGTGGTGGTTTATCTTGTTTAAGAGTTTAGAAATCCCTATCGATAACATGGCGTCCCACACATCGACTAGAATCCATAAACACTCAATCGATAAATCAACTAATATAAAAACAATTTCATATCCACTAACAAATACGCACTCATATCTATTAATACACTCAAACTCATTCTAGAGTACTACAGACTCTATTTTATGAGTAATCCCCACCGGTGCCAAGGTTATCACCAACCTAAGCTCTGCTACCAACTGTAACGACCCGCAAACCTGTACCCCTTGAGTCAATACTATTCTACATCAATCAACTCAAGTTGAACAGAAATACGAACCATTTTGGTTAAAGAAGAAGAGGTAGAAGAAGAAGAAGTAGATAGAAAACAACATCGGAATCTAACATCGCAGCGGAATAAAATATAATAGGTAATCAATGATCTTTACACAAAAGAAAACTATATCTATTTATACATAAATCATTAGAGTACATCATCAGAGTTCAACATCAATAACATACAACTGGATACACAGCGGAATAATAATCAAATACGGAAGTATGTATCGCCATCCAGCTCGTCTCTTGAGTTCCACAGCATCATGTCATGTATTCTATAATACTCGGTCTGACCCCAGCATTATAGTTAAATAACGCCCCAGTCATTCTGGAATACCAGCATGAGAAAACCACACTCAAATGGATTATTAAAGTTTCAAAATTCTTTTGAAAACAAAAGCATCTCGTAAGGCCACGCCACAAGTAAACATGCCGGATTTTTACCTTACGATAGCTTAAACACTTTTTATTAAAATCCTCTGATATCATAATAGGGTTTATATACAAATACTTATTATAATAGCCGAAATTGTTACATTATTAAATTCCAGCTACTAGCCACAGTGTGGGTAATACAAACAAAACTCGTAAAAGGCACATAGGGAGAATGGATTTCCAACTAATGACTAGGCACTGGGGTACCACCTGTCACGGTACATGGCCTAGATCACAGTACCGAGGATCACTCCCGACCCTTCGCAACACAAGACCGGGACTATCCCTTATTGGATAATCCCGAGTAAGATCTCCCCACGGTTGTGATCAGCAACCGCACCACTAAGTCGAAATAAAAAGGGACATCTAGACAGGGATGACCTCACCCTAAAGTGGGTGCTACCCACCTAGCCTTGCTGCATAACCCCTGATTTTCAGTCATTCTCTATTGATGAGGCTTGAGGCTAGCGTTACCTTTTTAGATCGTTTCACTTAGAATGCTCACCATCCACCTGATGATGTTCTTAAAGCATTCATCCATGCAAGCCCGTCCCCGGTTCGAACGGAACCGAAGGCACTGCTCCTACTACATCCATTTTGGAATAATCCTCAAGATTAGTAGCGACTAGCCCTTGCACTTCACTACCCCACCTTCGAATCCAAACCCTTTTTTCAATGAAAACGTACAAACCGGATCAAAGTGGTTTTCGAGAAATAAATCTGGATCCCGGTCTCTTCGAAACGGTCAACGCATTCGCCAATATTGATAGTTGGTGATTTAATTATCAATTAACATTCGCAACATCCATCAACATAAATAATTTCTCTAATATTATTTATTATTCTCAAAATATCTTCGCAAGATATATTTCCACTTTCAACCCTTTGAAATCAGTTTCAAACTACCTTCCTCTTACAGAATATATTTCCTAAATATTTTCTATTTCCACCGAAATCACCAAGCACAAAACTTTAGATTTTTTTTAAAATAATTTAAAAACATTTTGTTTTAAAATACGCTTTAACATTTAAATTTAGAAAACTGATTTAAAACTTAAATAAATATAATACTTTAGGAATGTTTAAAATAAGGTTATTTCATAAAATATAAACTAGATTTTCTCCTTTGAAACAAAATACTAAGTCACCATTAAATAATTACTACGATAATAGATTTGAAAAATACTTACTTTAGAATTTAAACATTTAGAAAAAATAAATTTCCTAAAACATGCTTTTTAAAACAACATTAAACTTTTATCTTATATTTAAAAATTTACTTTGAAAACGTACTTGGCTATCCATGAAAATAAACTTCTCTACACATTCTTTAGAAATGGATCACTATTTATTTTAAACAAATGTTCTCATTCCTTTAATAAATTCCCATCGTGAATTTATTTTTCCCCAAATATCCACTGATATACTATTTTGCTTCTATAAATCCAGTTTATAAATTTCATAGCCACATTCTCCTTTAAAAATCCCGGTTTTACATACTTAAATCAATCTCCAAATTGATTTCCAATTTACCCCATTTATTCCAAAATCCATTAATTTCAGATTTTATTCCTTAATTATGATTTAAAACACTTTTACTAAAAACACCAAATTTAGATTTTCCAACTTACTTCTTTATTCTTTTAAATAAATATAAACTTTGAATTTTAAAATAATTCTTTATTCCTTTAAATGATATCGCTTAAGTTTACAATTCATTAATTTCTGTTTATTCAAAATCCCTTTTCCACACTCAAAATTATTTATTATTATTTTAATATCACTTTCATTCCTTTTCAATTCATTCTTAATTTATTAAAATTCACTGTAATTATTTTACTTAAAACTCCACTCTTTTATTGTCTTTCCAAAAATCAAATTTATATATTTTGATAACTCAGTGTACCAAAATATATTCAAGCAAACCATAACATTCAATATCCTAACATAATTCATCACAGAATATCAATTAATCACAAAAGAGAATATTAAATAATTTAAATAAATGTTGAGGAATCCAGTTGGATCCCTCCAACCTGTTTCGCTGCATCCATAGACGTTAGCACAACATAAAATACCAATTCCACTTCGAGGTGGAATATCGCGGTATATGGGTTTTAAATATAAAATCATCCGCTATTATGCGGCGCATAGGGTCTCATCCGCTATATAATGTGGGAAATCAATCATTCCAAGATATATTATATACTACTATATATAATGTGACACACCAAATCAAAACCATCAATCGATTATTTAAATTTATCCATTTAAATTTAAATCAAACCAGATGAGTGAGATTAACTCACCTTCGGTTTTTGTTTGGCAATCCATTTCCATCCGGCTTGATTCTACATGATTTAAGACCTTGTATAGATATTTATACCATTTATTAACATTCGAAATAAATCGAACAATCAATTGTAATTTTTTAATTTAATCTAAACTAATAATTTGGTTTTAAACTAATAATTAAATTCTAAACAAATATTCTTTTAATAAAATATTTTAGTGGCTGAAATAATTAAAAAATTTATTAAATAGATTAGTCACCATATTACATTATTTTTAAAATAACTAATAGCCTTGAAATGTGAATATGTATATTTATTTATTTTCTTCATTTAAAAATACATGTATGCTTAGAAAAATAATCCATAGATTTCAAAAATCTAATTTTATATAATCCTTTAACATCTTTAGAAAATTTCTATTTTTTTTCAAACCTTATCTGTAAGAAAAATCTTCGGTTTTCTATAAATATGTGTATTATCCCTTTGTTTTGTTATACTGTAAATATAATTTTTTTCTATGTTTTTTTAGACATCTCAAAATAAACTTCCATCCACATATATATATATATATATATGTTTATTAAATAAGAAATAAATTAAAAACAAAACGAACCTTACCTTTATACTAGAACGCACACTGCCTCATCGTTGTGATCGCAAATCCACAGTCGCGAGCCACTGCTTCGTCGCCGCACTCACATCCAACCCTAGCTTCCTATACTGTTGACTCTACCTCCAACTTTCGGTCGCATCCCCTTCGATCGAGGTCGAATTCGTCCATGACGCTGCCAAGTTCCCTCCTTCCAGACACGAGTTCCTATCAGTCCTTCCTCTTCGCTCGGGAGCTTGTCTTCGCATCCTAGAAATCGCCACCTTCTCGAGCGAACACTATCTCGTGCAGCTTCCAGGGTTTTGAATCGAACTGGGAATAGGGGAATTGAAAGGGAAATCGCGGTTTAAATTAGGAGATGGGTTAATATCGATTAAACGAACAAATATTCGATTTATGCTTTGTTCGGCCATTTATTTCATTTAGCTTCGAGATTATTATTTTTTCTTCTGAATCTCGGCTGTTAATATAAAATACGGAGACGCGTTGATAATGGCGTGTAGAGGAAGGTTGTAGTGATTTGAGGGGAAAAATATCGATGTGAAAGGAATACGGCTGGAGTTTGACTAGGACATACATATTTATTTAAAATAAATTCAAATAGTCTCAAAAAATGCAACTTACAATTCCGAATTCTTATCGAGGCATGCCGCTAGGCGTTCTTATTGTATATCCCTATTCTGAATGCAATGGAAAAGGTTTCGAGGTCTAATTCAATCGTATGGAGAAGATAGCTTTTAGACCAGTTATTATATTGAATTTTCATTATATGTTTCAACGCGTTTATATATCGTACGCTTACACAACAACTCCAAACGCTAAGAAATTTGAAATCCGATAATAATACACTATTACGGATCCAATGGAACTGGTTTCGTCGAATTACGAGACTGTGTCTCGAAAGGCTATTTTTATATTCAATTTAAACGACATATTTTTAAAACTGAATAAATCAGTGTTAAATTCAATTTTAAAACTTTTATTATCCTCAACACTATCAATATAAATTTTACAAGCCATCAAATTATTTTTAACAGGCATAAATCTCCAGATTCAACATTTTATCCAACTTCAAATTATTTAATTCAAAATTTTCATTATCAAATGAATAGTGATATTTGGAATTCAAGTTAAGATTAACTTTTAAATATTTAGAAATCAATTAAATATTTCAATTTCAAATGCTGAAAAATTCCGGGTCGTCACATAATGACAAAAGAGTTTGAGATGAGTCATATGGATGAACTTATTTTCTTCTTAGGTTTACAAATAAAACATTTAGATAATGGTATTTTTATTAGTCGAGAAAAATATGCTAGGGATCTAGTTAGTAAATTTGGTATGACTAATGCGAGTGGAAAACGCACTACCATGGCAACCAATGAAGCTTTAAATAAAGAAGATCTTTCAAAAGATGTAAATCAAAAACTGTATAGGGGAATGATTGGACACTACTCTATATCACTGTGAGTAGACCTGATATCATGCATAGTTTTTGTCTCTGTGCAAGATACTAATTTCAACCCAAAGAGACTCACTTAAAAGCTATAAAACATATCATATGATATGTTAAACATACCTTTGACTATGGTTTATTTTACCCTAAAAATGATTCATTTGATTTAATCTCTTGTTGTGATGCTGACTATGCTGGTTGCAAATCTGACCGAAAAAGTACAAGTGGAACTTGTCACTATTTAGGGGCATTCTCTGGTTTCACGGTTTAGTAAAAAGTAAAACACTATTTCTTTGTCAACAACTGAAGCAGAATATATCTCTGCTGCTTTGACTTGCTCTCAAGTCATTTATATGCAACAAACCCTAAAAGATTTTGGATTAACAATTTCAAAATCACCAATATATTGTGATAATACTAGTGCAATAATTTATCTAAAAATTCTACTCATCCTGCTAGGACTAAACATATTGATATTGGATAATATTTTCTCAGAGATAATATAAGCAAAGAGAATATTTCTCTTGAATTTATCAACTCTGAGAATCAAATTGCTGATATTTTAACCAAACCCTTATATTTAATAAGTTAAGAAGAGAACTATGCATTTGTTTAATAACTGAGATATAAAATACAGATATAGTAACATATATTTTTAATAAATAGAGATATACAAGAAAACCAAATTTTTCATAAGGATGTTGACAACCCCTACGACCCATATCGACATACAACGTTAAAATTTGAAAATTTGATTTTCCCTCTAAAATTAGTTTGATAGTTATATAAACCTATGTATTTCGAATTTTTCTGTCCTCTCACTTCTCTTTCTCTGAAATAAACTTCTCAAAATTAAAATTAATGGCCTCCTCTACTAATCAAACCAAAATGACACCGTTTCTTTCCCTTCTCCTAGTTCTGGTCCATTTCAACACACTACACTGGCGCTGTGATAAAGATTGAAGAATCTATGAACGAAATGCCATGCAAATGTTGACTGAACTTCAAGATGTGCAAATAAGGATGGCAAAAGAACAAGAAAAGCAAGGGAAAATTCTTCGGAATTTGCTAAAATTCCTAATGGATAATCATGTAAATCCTATTGTGATTGAAGAAGATTCTCCCAACATTCAAGTGCATTACTCCTTAGAGCATGGAGAAGAGGAAGAAGAAAAAGAGGAATAAGCGCCTATGGAAGAAGACGACAATGTGGTTTGCATAGGCGAAGTCTGTTTTGACAAAGATGGGAATTTGGTCGAACAATGTGGAAATTTTTGTTTTCATTATCCAAATTGTTCAATTCACAAATCTCTAATTGTATAAAACTCTCGTTAGTAGTGTTATTCTCACTACACCAGACTGCTAATTTTGCCACACCTCATGCGGAAATTTTGCCACAGTCATGAGCCATGGCAATTTTACCACGGTTTCAAACCGTGGTAAAACAAAATATATATGCATCATGGACCGTGGCAATTCTGTAAGGGCTTTAAGCCGTTGTAAAATTGGTCCAATTTTTTTCACCCCCATCTTGCGTACATAATACAACTCAAATACGCTCTCTTTCTTAAAATAACGGCCAGGCGTGCCGTAATCATCTTCCATCTGAAGTTCACAAATCCTTCTCTATAATTCCCTTTTACTTCCCATGCCCTAGCATCGCTCCTGAGTCGGTCGACCTCAATATCGAGATTTTCTTGTCATCGCTCCCAAGATTTTCCTATCGGCCGACCTCAATCTAGCTCCTTAGGTATTTTATCTTTATTTTTAATCTAGATTTTGATGATCTTTTATTTTTATTATCAGCGTTCGTTTTGTTTTTGGGTGCGATCAAGCATTTGTTGTGGCTATTCTTGCAATTTTTGATAACATACATGGAGAATCTACAACCTGCTAATTTGGATTTATATTACCTTGTTTTCCTTGTCTAATGACTGAAGTATTGTGTTAAGGTCATATTCAAGTTAGTAATTACATTCGAAACAGTATTATTACGACAGGATTAATGTTTTTGTACTTATATTACCTTGTTTTCCTTGTCTAATTTCCACTGTTTTTACTGTATTTCAGATTTGGAGAATTAATGAAAAGAAGTTGCGTCATTATTAATTCCAAGATTTTTCTCTATTTTTTATTTTTACAAAATTTAAAGTTATAACTATATAAGAGATATAAATACACAAGTTTATATTACCTTGTTGATAGAGCAGTTGTTCTGTGGTGATTGAAGTGGCTGGTGGCAGTTTGTGCTGTAGGCTGGTAGACGGTAGTGACATATGGTTTAGTTGCAGTGTTGACAATGTTGATGTACTATTTGCTGGTTTGCACTGAAGTGATAGTTTGCACTGAAGTGTTGTATAAGTGGTAGTTGATTGGTGTTTGCTGGTGATGCGATGGAGGTTGTAGAGGCTAGAGGAAGGAATGTTAGTTGAGACAGTTGACAGTGGTTGGAAGTGGATATTTCAGAGTTGCACTGAATGTTGGTTAGAAGTTGTTGTTGAGAAGTGTTTTGGTTGAAATGTGCATAGTTGTTGTTGAGAAAGTGATGGTATGATCGGTTTGTTGTAGTGGTGAATGAGCAATATGCAACAATGTGGAGTGGAAGTGTTGTGACAGCAGTTGATGTTGTAAAGTATGGGGTCATGGGGGATGTACTGTAGGAAGTTGATGGCATGTTGCAGGCAGGTTTAAGAGGTAAAGACAGTGGTTGGGGTTACTGGTTTCGAGATGATGGTAGTAAGGGATGGTCAAGGAGGGTGTGGAGCAGCCAAATGATGGAAGAAGGTCTGGTGGAATTGGTTGAGGAGATAATTTTGTAAATTATATAAATCAAATTTGTGTTTTATATTGATATCGTCATCGCTTGGTATGTATTTTATTGAAATTGTAGTAAATTGAGATAATTTTAGTGGTTTGTTATTGGATTTTCGAATGATTTGATTTAAATAATGGCTTCATCTATTCTTATCTAACATTGGTACTTAATTTTAGTGGTTTGTTATTGAAATTTTTTTTCCTTGATAACATTGGTATTTAATTTCGTAGCTTACGATTTAAAGAACTTGGTGCTTTTGTCTTCTTATAAATGTTGATGGCTATTGTTATAAATATACGATCATTTTGGAATCACTAGTCTATTCAGCAAGTTATCTTATTGTGGTTTAATAGAGGGGGTGTAAAGTTTATTAATAGGTGGAGCGTTAAATACTGTTAAACCTGATGCTAGGGAACTAGTGAACTTTTACTATCAAAAAAAATAAAATAAAAACATTGAAACACTACATGTTAAAATTAGCTAAATATTAGTTTTATATTTTAGCCTTCTGATTCATGAGTCATAGTTTTGAATGAATTGATTTGTTTCGAATGATTGAAAAGTTAACGAAGATCATCTTGATTGTTCATGAATCTGACCTGTAAAATTTCGAATGTATTTCTTTGTATGTTGGCTGTATTTGTTTGAGGATTTGTTGAGTACAAGTTTATTTTGTTTAGCTTATTATACTTCCTTATTAGCATTTAGTTTGGATAGTATTACATTAAGGGGGAGCTATATATAAGTTGAGAATTAGTTTTTGTTAATGACAAAAGTGGAGAAGTATAAAATAGAGTAGTTAGAGTAGTTAGGCTTAGATTAAGGTGGAGTTATTAGTTTTTGGGGGAGTTATAGTGAAGGTGAAGTATATTTTATAAACATAGGTTGTGTTCAATAAAAAGGGGGAGATTGTAAGTCCTTGAGATGATGGTTTTGATGAAAACAACCTTAGGACTTGTTTAAAAAATATAAATACTAACATTATTGTTTATATATATATATGTATGTATGTATATGTATGTATGTATGTATGTGTATGCATGATATAAACATGCACGTACCAAGAATGAAGACTGTACAGTATAGAGATTCAAGACTGAAGATATCAAGATTGAAGACTCATGAGTATCAAGATATCAAGAGTTCAAGATTTCAATAGTACAAGATAAGTGTTGAGTCTACAATTGTGTTAAAACTTCTTGAAATCACTTACATCTTTATTCGAAATTTATTCGTGGAATGGAATCCGCTTCGAGCCTGTTAAAGGGATGGAACCCACGACAATATCTAGTGGAACATATAGTGGTCCTATTTTTGATATCCACTAATTTTATAAAAATGCTTTTTAAAAATATATATCTCCTTTTTTTTAAAAATGTTTTCAAAACTTTCTTTTTAAAAAGACATCTCTCTTGGTTTTAAATATTTTAGCCTCAATACTATTTTTATCATTTTTAATATTTTGGTTTCAAAATTGTCCTTGTTTTTAAACTATATCTTGTTTTAAATATTTAGCTTAAAAATATTTATATACTCAGATTTTAAATCACTTTATGGATTAAGATTATATATATTAAAAATTACTTTCTAAAACTCTTTTATGTTTAAACTATATTCAAATATATTTACAAAGTCTCGAAATTATTTTGCCAAATTATAGAAACTAAATTTAATAAGAAAATCAAAACATCAATTTTTCCTTGAGCATGTCGACATCCCTCGACCCCCCATGTCGACATGGTGTCCATTATCTTCAAATTTCAATTTTCAAAAGAAGTGTCTATTCGTCGTATCCTTTCACAAGTAGATATGGCTGTTGCTGTACTATAAACACCAGTAAGTTCTAAACAAATTTTACATTAGATTTCATTTATTTTCTCTCATCTTCATCTTCAACATTTATTCTAAAGAATCCTAAACTATACTCTACCGAAATACCAAGTGAATCAAACTTGATTATCTCTTGTTCGATTCTCTGCCACTCTCTCCATAAAATCTCAGTGCTATTCAGAGGTATAGAACTTTTGTAAATCAAACTATTAAGTAAAAGGTGCGGTTGAGCCTTGAAATCAATTGGGTGTGATTATAGCCTCGAAAATCAATTAGGTGATCTTGTAGCCTGGTTAAATTAAGAGAGTTTGCCCTGGACTCGAATACAAGAGGATGTACCTCGTAGCCTTGAAACCGAGGTTGTAATCTGGGAGATTATTTTGATAAGAAATCTGTATGATGTACTGGACTGGATGTAGGGTAACTCTGAACCAGTATAAAATCTAGGTATGTTCTTTCCTTTACTGCTTTTATTTAGTATTTGCATCCGTGTCTGATTTTGTGATTATATCTATGTTTGTAAATTGCATTTGTTGGTGATTATATTACATAAGTTTCAAAAAATTTAGAAAATCCACAAAAGACTATTCACCCCCCTCTAGTATTCCAACCTTAAGATCCTTAGTCTGCATTTCTCACAGATATGACATACCTTAATGGTAGCGGTCCATGTAGCTTAGCCTCCCTTGTGCCCTAGTTATAGTCATCTCCCCAGTTGACTTCTACATTAGAATCATCTTTCAAGCAAAACATAGGAGTGTTAACCCTATCATCTCACTTGTAGTCACCCTTATAATATGCAGTATAACATGTCTAGCAAACTTAGTAACTCACAAGGATGTTAATCATGCCCTCTCCTTTGGAATCAACCTCCAAATAGGTAGTACAATAGGTCCAACATCCCAAATAGAATATTCTCCACGGATCATCAAAGATTCTTCATTATACTAAATGCATTTTCAAGTTTTGAAGTCAATTTGATTAAGTATACATACATATGCTTTTCTAATTCCGTAATTCTTCAAAACCGTCATTTAGTGAATTTCCAATTAACTCAATTCTGTTTCTTTTGGAAATAGATGGGCAATCTATAAGGTAAGCCTCATCAAGAGGATGTCCCTTTAATCTTCCCTTAAAGAGGAAGACAAGTTTATAAGTATGGTAGAGCCTCACCTGAAACATATCTGTATCATATAAACTTCACGTCCCTTTTATATATTTCCTTAGTTGAAGATCATATTTGATATTTGAAAAATCAACCATCTGGCATGTCCTAAAAGGTTAACATCAGTAATCACTTTCCTTTGTCCATACAATATTTTACTCACTTTTTAAACACTTATACATGGCACTCAAATTTAAAGGTAAACCTTTTTGACTTGCTATTCAACGGGACAAGCTAGCAGTGAAGGAGGGTTGAATATTGGTTATCCAACCCCAAACTCGAACATAACTACTTATAGACACCCATCGAATAAAGAAGTTTATTAGTTGGTCCCAAAGGTGAGTACATATAAAATTTCCTTAAACATTATCTCAATTTATAAACCAATTGTTTTACAAGAAAAACGCTATTTAAACTTTTTTTACCAAAACATACATATCTTTTATTAAATTATTATTTTTCCAAACTCTTTTCATATATATAATTATTTTAAAGTATCGCTATATAAGTATGTATACAAATTTATTTGCAAAGATAATACTATTCAAAGGAGATTTAAAATAATTAGTATTAAATCATATGTAATTATAAACCCTTTTTCGCTTTTAATAAATTAATCATTTTTCCATGTCATTTTACATTCAAATTTATTTTTATAATATACTTATATAATTTATGATTATTTTCATAAGTTATTTTACAAAGATAATGTACAAAGAATTAATTATAAAGATTTTAAATGAGGTATACATAAAATGCTATTACAAAATGCCATAAAAAGTACTTAAATAAACTTTGTATTGTTCTATCTTTCGCTAGTATTTCTTTATAACTTTAAATATTTTATAAACACATTATTTGCTATAAACTTAACTATTTTGAGTTACGAACGTATTTTTATAATAATTCCTTAAAATATACTATTATATCATCGCTTTAAAATGGCATAAAATACAAGTATTTCATAATGCGTCTATAGCAACCTTTTCATTTTCTATCTTTAAAGTCTTAGTTTTAATTTTATATATAGCTCCAACACATATGCAAATACAATGTATAGTACATAAGACAAGTTTAGGAAAGTGACATGATTATAATTAGTGTATAGAGTTTTTATATCAAAACACCCAAAAATTTGCTAATTTTTTTAATAAATATTGGTAATATTATATTATGAAAATAATCAGACTTTAATCTAATTAAATAAATTAAATATAAGGAAGGGTAAAATGATCATTTTTAAGACTTTGAAATTTGACGACGAAACCTGCACTATTGCGACCATCTCATTTTTTTGATTCATGCAATATCTAGGTTTGTCTTTCTTTGGAGTCTGAATGAAAGAGCTATGGTCGAAAACATCGTCAGTGCCAAAGGGTTTGAATTTGAATTTTGAAATCTGACAGACATCTGCTTTCCCCTTCAACTACTTAAGAAAGAAAATACATACAGTTATTTCAAAAACCACCATCCCGTATCATTTTCTTCTTCCTCCATTATTCTCTAAAACCAACTTGCAGTAAAACTCAAATATCTTACCCACGTCCTCACCAAATCGAACAAAACCAAAAGCATCATGAAGCTAGCAGACAAAACTATGTACCAGCAATGATTTAGAGGTGGAAACCCAAAGAGCAAATATTGTAATGACCTGTAATTTTCGATAATTAAAAATAGTTAATTTTATAATGTTTTGTGATTTAATATTGGAAGAGATAAAAATTTATGATTTATTAATGAAAATATAACTAGAATACGATGTGATAGCATTAATTTCAAATAATTGATAACTACTTAAATGAAATTCCAATTGATTAAAATAATTAAGGAAGTAATAATTGGTTATAGATTGTAAATAAGAAAATAATTTAAATGTTATATTAATTGGCGAGAAATATGCAATAAATTATAATTGGCTGAAATCGGTGTTGTGTAAGTATTTATAACATATGTTTGTGAATAATAAAACCATAAGTGTGATTAAATTAAATAAAAGATGACCATTGTGATATGCTACCTATTTATTTAAGTTGTTGAATTAAATTGGAAATTAATTGAAATTAAATGTAATTAAATATTACGTTAATGGAAATTTAGATGAAATTGGAGAGTATTAATGTAATAAGATATAAATCAATGTGAATTATATCCATAGAGCAATAAGGGATTGAATAATAAGATGAAAAGGCAAATAAATGAATTTACTGGAATTTAAATTAATAATCACTGCATTTATTTCAATTGGAATTAAACACTATAATTAGTAAAATAATTAACTTTGAATTGATATGTAAATTTGTTTTACATTATTGAAAATGTCTAAGTAATCAAAAGTGATAAAATTTGTTAATTATAAAATTGGAATTTAAAAGGTGATTTAATTAATTTAATATAAATTTATTTAATAAATGTAAAAATGCCATTTTGGCAACTGTCTTGGATTTCAACGAAACCAGTTTCATCGGATCCGTAATGGTGAATTTGTATAGGGTTTCAAGTTTCGTAGTGATAGGACTTGTCGTTTGATCGTATGGACTCTAAACGCATAGAAATCAATTTAATGAAATCAACTTGAAATCAGCTGATTTTAAAAGCTAACTTCTTCATACAATGGAAATAGGACTTGAAACATGTTCCATTGAATTTATAAATACCGAAAATATCTATTTAGATGTATGGGATGACCCATTTTTGTTTCGGGAACGAAACAAGCTTTTTTAGGTCAATTATCGTTTCAGTCCAAATCGATCTGGTCCATTCTTTCTATTTTCACATCTGCCTATATATAGGCTATTATAAACCCTAGTTGTTTCTTATTTGTCATTGTTGTATGTACAACTCTTTCTGGCTATCTCTTTCTTCTAATGGTAGAAACAAATTCTAGTATAAAAATTCCCAATTCAATTTCGAATCAAATTTCAATTTCAAAAACAAACTCCTCAAAACCCCATCAAATTATATACCGATTCGAAGCTTTCGACGAGCACAACGCAAATCTTATTTTCGTTTTTGTAATCTAATCACTGGTTGATCAGAAATTGAGGTTGAACATCAGCCGTTAATATTAGGATTTCAATTATTCAACGGTGGATCTGCGACCAGGCGACGATCGGGGGAAATGGGGTGGTAGAGCTTGTCGAGCAGGTCTCGAGGATGTAGCCGTGCATCTCAGGGATGCTCATCTTCACCGTGGTTCTCCTTGGTTCATCGGTGGCGGAGATGGTAAAGGAGGGACTGGAGGCGACACCGTTGTGGTCGTGGGTGCGGCTGGTCACGGCAGAGTTGGGGGAATGGTTCGATCGTGGTGATAACTTGTGGAGCGGCGGTGATTTCGAGGGAAAGTGACGACAATTTGGTGGCTTCATTCGAACGCAATACAGGCGCTAGGGTTCGTGAGTTTGAGGTGACGTGTTAACTTATATTATTATTTTATTTATTTTACAATATAAATCAAATATCTTCTAATATCAATAACTTTTACGTAAGTGGTCGGATTCATGCGCTTTCTGTTCCGCTGGGATCGTATTGATGTTCTGATCATTTTGGAACTTATTTGGATAAATTCCGAGACTGTTGAATTTTAGGCCTTATCATGGATTTCAAATCGATTTCAAATCAAAGGTGGGTGTTTTAACCCACTCACAACTACTAAATTTTCTTATGTTAGTTAAATTGAATTTATGATATGATTTAGAATTGATTAGTTGATGTTTGGTATATTTAAATTGTCATTCTAGTTAATTTAACTTTTATTGCATTTAGTCAACATTTAATTTAATATTGAATTAATTGTCAATTTAATACCTGTTAATGATAATCAGTTATCCATTGATGCTTATTGGTTGTTTTGAATGATGGTTGTGATGGACGTTTGATTGTTGATATTGGATGAATGTATGTTATATATTTATATTGTTATAACACTACAAGTTCCCTATGGGTTTAAATGATACATTCACGAATGCTCTGATAGATTTGGGAGAAATCATTGCGGGTTTAAATGATAGACTCGAGGGATTTCATGTGTTTGAAATTAGATTTTGGGATTGCGGGTTGAAATGATATATACCCATAAATTTAAATACTTGCGGATTGGAATGATAAATGTCTGTATCATTTGACCATAGGGTAGAAAATTATATAATGTCAACGGATTGGTTAAATTGAATGGTTTTTTTAATCATTAAATTTTAAATTCAGTTAAATGATATTTTTGAAACAGAAATTGATTTATATAAACTGAATTATTTTCCAAAATCAAGCATTAGTGTTGAAATTGGTAATGAATTGTTCAAAGGATTTAAATTGGAATTTCAAAGTTGAATTGTCAATTATAAATGAATTTTACCGAAATTGAGTTATTGAAATTGTTTGAATATAACTTTGAAATTTATTTCAAACTAATTTATACTATTTGAAGTGTTTAATCTATTTTACTTTATTTTAATCTATTATAATCTATTTAATCATATTTTATCTATTTAAACTAATTAAAATTATTTAACCTATTTTAAATTTATTTAATCTATTTTAAATTTCTTTGATATATCCAAAATTTATTTGATATATTTTAAATCTATTTATAATTTAAATCTATTTAATTTATTTTAAATTTATTTAATCTATTTTAATTCTATTAATATAATTTAAATCTATTTAATCTATTTTATATTTATTAAATCTATTTAATGAAATTTAAATATATTTGATCTATTTTAAATCTATTTAAATAATTTTTAATTCTAATTTAATCTAATTTAAATCTGCCTAAACTATTTTAATCTATTTTAAAACATTTAAACTATTTTATAGCATTTCAACTATTTTCAACTATTTTTAAAATTATTAAAACTATTTATCTAAACTATTTTCTAAAATTTCAAACTGTGTAAAGTTGAAGTATTTATATTTAAATCCTTGATGATGATACAATCTAAGTTGGGAACTGAAACTGATACCCTTTTTATGAAATGACATATTTAAGTAAATATGATGATTTGGAATGAGGATTTAATTAACCCATCTCATCGATAATTTTGAAAGTGAATATGGTTTTGAAGGTGAATATGATTTCGAAAGCAATATGGATTGAAATCGAATATGATATTTTGATATTAATTATGAATTGACCTTTGAAATGTAAAAGAACCATCTAGTTTGAAATAAGCGTTTGGTTGTTAAAGAGACCGGGATTGGATAATGTCACATCTCTGCGAATACCGAAAACCACTTTAACAACTTTGTACGTGGTGGAGATTCCAGAAATGAAGTAGGATGGTTTGGCGAACGCTTCTGTATGAGGTATTTACGTGATTCTGACTCCCGTGAGTCAGCTTAGATGTGGCTAAAACAAGAGCCACGCCGGGTCAAGTGAGGTCATTCCTCCTATCAGACATGCTTCGTCGATATCATATTATGACTTTGTGATAATTTAGTGGCCACCCCTTGATTTTGATTATAGGAGTGTGTTCCAAGGTGTGCGGTAGTAGCTGTGTTGCTTTACCACCAGTCTAGATCCGCAATTGGTAGAATCCTACCCTGGCATTGCCTCGAGTGCTGTGTTCACATACCCTATCGCGCCTTCTGCGAGTTTGGTTTGTGTCATACCTATGGACTGCTCCCTGATGCCCACCAGTTTATGGTGGAGTTTACATTATTGTATAGACTAAGGCATTATATAAAACGTGTTAATGGGGATATGGGTAATGCCTCTTAACGCTGTTTTAATACTTTACCGTTAACACTATTATAATGGCATATCGTACTATGTATGTAGATAGTTTAACGGATCCGTTGGAGATAGTAATCTCGAACATCACTTAAGTTATTGCACTCCCGTTAGACACTGGATAAAAGATGTCAAACCCCGTAAACATCTCCGACGCCATCACACTTATATTTATTTATGGTTGATTTAACTTACATAAGATATTTTAGTTCTAACTCGAGTGTTTTGTCTTTTTAATTTGCTCGGGTTAGTCTGAGCTTTTCAGTGTATCGAAGACTGCTTTCTGGAGGACAAAGATGAAGATTTATACTATTACTATCTATTATATTCATACCACTGCACCATGTTATTCCGCTGCATTATATATTTAATTCTATTGTATGTAACTCTGATCTGTACTATAAAAGCATAATCAAATGTCATTTGTAAAACAACTTCATTAACTGTTTGTTTGATTATTATATTTTGTCATTACGCTGCGAGATTCTATATTTGTTTTTCTGTAACAACCCGTAATTTCGCTACTGCGAAAATTAGAGATTTTGTTCGTTTTAAATTTATAAAGGAGTTTAAATCTTAAAATAAATATGTTATATGTAATAAATAATTATCTATTCTTATATTTAATAAATTAAAAAGTATAAATTTGGATTTTAGAACAAATCGACAAAAATTAAGTTTTGTTAATAAATAAATAAAGACTTAAATAAATGAATTTAAATATTAATTTAAAAAGTTAAACCTTATTTAAAACATCTAATAAAGATAATAAAAGTATGTTAATAGATTTAAAAGTTTGTTAATAAACGTTTTACAAAAATAACCAAAATTTGTCGCATTTTGTCAGTTTTACATACACTGTAAAATTAGAGATTTTGATATTAATTTAAGATAATTCTAAAATATAAAGAGACATGTTTTAATTTATTTAAAGAAGTAAAAATTTTATTTTAAAGTTTGGTTTATTTCAATATATAGCTTAATTAAAGCATTAAATTTTGACTATATAATTTGTCGTCAAAAACACCGTGTTCAACCAAAACAAGTTGTTGACAAGTTATTGCAACTTGATATGTTTTCTGACTTATAAATACAAGTTTACAAACTATTTAAACACTTTACATTTAGCACTAAAAGAAAAAAGGAGTATACTTTTGAGAAGTTTAAATAAATGTATAAAAAAGTGAAAAGTATGATTTGAAAAATTTAAAAATAATTAAAGCTTTTATAAAACAACATCATTACTTACTTCTCATCTCATTAATGAGATGTTATGCCTATACATAGAAAATGAGAAAATGGAAAAGTGAAAAGAAAGCTAAGTTAGGGAATTAATGACACATACATCAATGCATTTAATGCAAATCAAATCAACACAAAGTCTTCTCTTTAAAATGTAAAATTTAAGAAATTAATCATTTCTATTTTTACCACTACCATAAATGCATATCAAATCTTTCTTTTCACGAAAAATAAAATGTATATTTAAAATTAAAAAATGAAGAGGGTATTAATGTCATTTACCATTAAAAATCTTCACACCACAAATCTCTTCATTTCCACTTCACTTTCATCTCACAAACTTTCAAAAAACCTTCCCTACTTCCACCATTTCTCTTCTATCTTCAAGCTATCACCTCTATACTCCAAACCATCAACTTACATCACCTTACACAAGCCAAACTACCACCTGCCCACCTTCTCCTCACCCAAAAACCCACGGCCTACCCTTACACCCCCACGGCCGAGCCAAACCCACCAAGCCGAGCCCCTAAGACCAAGGCCGAGCACCACCTCACCAAAACCCGAGCCCACACCCTCCTACACCCTCCTACACGTCATACCCAAGGCCACACCCTCCTCCACACCAAGGTCGTACCCTCCTCTCCATATAAAAAAAAGAAAAACAAAGATAGAGAAGAAAAGAAAAAGGAAAAGAAAGGAAGAAAAGTGTTTGGAAAGGAAACGGCAAAAGATGAGACATTGGAAATAGCACGTTAGCGAGAGATGGAAATCTTAAGTTAAAGTTTGACGGAGTGGATATGAATGTGAGAAATTCTCACCGCTTTTTTGAATTATATTAATTATCATGTTTAATTGTTATGTTGGATGAACACTATTTGATGATATAGATGTTTAGTTGATTGTTTGAATATGTTGGATAATCCATAGTAACGTTATGACATTTACCATATTGAATATGCTAGTATTATATGATTGTTGTATGGTTGTGATGATAATTTGGACATCAAATTCCTATTAGTTAAGTAATCCCTTTATTTAAAAAGACCATATTTTAGTAATATGAGATATTATGGAAAAATAAGTCTCTTTTCATTTAGAAGTGAAATTAAAGTTAAAATAAAATAGAATTTGAAATTTGAAGTGAAACAAATTTGAAAAGGATAGTTAAATTGAAATTAAAATTGAGATGAGCAGAAAATTTGAAATTGAAATCAATTTTGAAAAAGTGAAGTTTAGTTTGAGATTGAATTGAAGTTTGAATTGAAATTGGATTTGAAATCTAAGTTTTAAATGTGTTTAATTTAAGATTAGAGTTGAAATTGAGTTAAAATTGGAATTTAAAATTTAATATTAAAATAATGGGAATATAATAATATTATAATATGGTAATAGTGAAAATATATTTTAGATACTTTGAAAAGTGAAAATATTGATTTAAAATGATTTGTAATGATTTTATAAGTGTTGAAATCCAATTTGAATAGATTATTTCAAATATTAAAAAATAAGTTAAAATTAGGTGCGTCGCGCAACGGTAGTTCGCAATTTCGCCTCGAAAAGTTCAAATGAATGTGTGGAGCGAAATATAGCTCGGGATTCTTCGTGATAAGGAAAATCCGGACTATTATATCTATATCTTCCAAACGTAGAAAGAAAATCGAAGTTTCGTCTTATAGATTTTGAAATAAGTCCAAATCAATTTTCTAGAAAAAATCGCGCTAGTGCAGTTAAGTGATCGTAACAGAAAATATGTTTAAATAGATGTTTTTAGTTATGGAAAAATATGGAATAAATTTGATAAATCTATTTAAATGATTTAAAAGAGATTAGGATTGGAAAATATGAATTATCGAATGCTTAAAAGTTATTTAATTCAAATAAGCTTATTTAGCACTTTCCGCAGCACTTTTCTGCTGTGAATTCTATAACTTTTGGAATATGAGTTTAAATATAACAACGTTTTCCAGAATAAATTGTGAATGTTTAAAAAAGGATAATTAAGCGTTTTTGAAATATAATTTGGAATATTTATAAGCACATCCAAAATAAAGTTGAAAATTCGAGCATGCGGAAACACCTAGTACATTTGTCCCGCCTGTGA
This sequence comes from Allium cepa, assembly GCA_030765085.1. NCBI lineage: Eukaryota > Viridiplantae > Streptophyta > Magnoliopsida > Asparagales > Amaryllidaceae > Allium > Allium cepa. The sequence continues at coordinate 771,959,205 of CM060945.1, forward strand.
GATCTGGAAAGATAAAATAAGGTGTTTAATTAAGGTTAGGGATGGAGCAACCAATGCCCTAAACTTACCTGGCCTATGTTTTCTTTTCTAAGGCAAGGGGTGAAACAGATCGAAAGGAAAGCCCGGATGCTCTTAAATAAAAAGATTCTGTTAAGTTTTCCAAAATAAAAGAAGATTTGTATTATCCAAAAGTTAAGCAATCTCCAAAAACGAATGATTTCTATGATCCTGTTTACTTCAAAATGTTTGTTATGATTGATTTAGAGTAAATGATGCCTTAAATAACATTGTTTTTGACCCGAATAAGAAGTAAAGAAATTTGGATCAAGAATTAAGTAAGGAAATTTGATATATTTTCCAAAGCAAAAGAATGAATTACTTAGAAATTATCCTAAGTCAAAAGAAAGAGAATTTTGAAATCATCTGAAAAGAATTAAAGTGAGAAGAGACTTAATAAATCCTGTATACTCATATTCACTTTCTATCGATATCGGATTTCGAAGGAACCGGGGTCGAATTCGGGTAAATCCCATCCGAAAACCACTTCGAACCAATATATACGTTCAAACGTGAAGATATGTTGAAGATAATGATTGTTGAAGACCATGGATCTTTATAGCGCGAGGACCGCTTGTTGACTTGCTCTGGGTAGCTCTCGAGTTATATATAGCAGTGGTCTCCTCGTTGTGGAGATTTTTCGGATTGCAAGGACTACTCGCTACTAGTGGTAGTAGGGGAGCACCTTCGGTTTGTCCTGTTCCTGGAAAACTTGTATGGGCGTTTGTCTGACATTGCATTTCTAACGATTACATACATTGGTTTTTATAAACGTACATCAGTGGTGGCGGACAAAGCAACTTCTCTTAGCTTAACACCCTCCTTGAGACATACGAGCTCAAGGGTTGTATTTTTGTAGAAGGCAATTAGTAGTTAACGGAAATGTCAATGTGGCATTAAAAGATGTGATATATGCTCTGTGAAAATGTAATCGTTGCTTCTAGCCTCATCAAACCGGAAATGACCGAAACATGATTAGATGCGGTAAGGCTAAGTGGGTCTTTCCCAATTAGGGTATGGTCATCCCCTTTTAGATATATTTCTTCCCGCTATGACGTCGGGGTGTAAATTAATGTGGTGTATGCTATGAGGGCCATCGAATAAAGGTCGGTAATGACCAGGGGATGGCATATTCGGTACCATCTAGTTAAAGAGGTGGGCCGGTCTTGTGTTGGTAGAGGATCCTTTGTGATGATCCTCGGGACATCCATCTAGAGGTGTACCGATTCAGAAGGTAGATCCTGCGCTTGGTCATTTGTATGTAAATCCATTCTCCAATAAGAACCTATAGTTTTGTTTGTAGAGCCTAGTATGCTGGAATTTAATAATGGTAACAATTTTGTCCAAGATTAATAAGTTTATTTGCAAATGTTTTGAAAAGATGCCACTAAGAATAATATCAAACATTTTGATATAAAAGTGATTTTGTTATCATAAGGTAAAAACCAGTTCGTGTTTATGTGTGGGCATGGTCTTATGAGATACTCTTTATTTCAAAGGATTTATAAAAAGGCTGATATATGACACTATCATCTATTATTTAGTTTTTCTCACGCTGGTTTATCAAGCCTGATTCGGGTATTTTCAATACTCTGTTCAGATCCGAGTAGTTTCAGGTTTAGTCGAAGATGGTTGGAGTTTCCAAAGGAGAGCTGGAGATATTCATCGACGTATGGACATATTCTATTATCCGCTTTGTTTAGTGAGGTTCGTACATGATAGGAGGTTCTCGCTTCTTGTTAGGTAGCGCACGGATGACTCTTACTCCTACATGTCCCTGAGATCGTGTATCGAAGGGTTGTTTTCAGTCGAGAGGCTGGCTTTAAAAGCAAAGCGTGAGGTACCAGTGTAAGCTACATCGGAAAGTGGCCGTTGTCGATGGTTTAAAAGCCTATATCATTACATTTGGTATCAGAGCTTTTGGTTGAGCAAACACCGAAGCCTAATAGGGGAAGTCTCATCAGAGATAGGATTAGTAATATCCTAGGATGAGTAACTCATTAGAGATGGGGTTAGTAATACCCTAGAATGAGTTATGAGAGTATTATATATATGAGAGCGTATTTGTTAAGTTTATAAAAATGGCTTTATTTTGAAAAGAAATTTGTAACAACCCGCATATTTATCGAGTTTGTATTTAAATATTTTATTTAAATATTAACTCGTTAATCGGATTTTGGTCCGAAAAGCTACTTTTTGCAAATGGTCAAATTAGGACTCGAGACCACTTCCATTGAGTTCCAAATGTCGTTTACAACTTTTTTTAAGTATAAACATCGATAGGTTTGGAGTTAGTGAAATTTCACTAACTTTTCCCGCTTTGGACTTTGGGTTAGTTTAGCCTATTAAGCCCAAGTTCCAACCCTCTTCTCCTCACTCTTCATAAATTTCCTAACTAATCAAGCTTTGGCATTAATGGTGGAGGGAATAGGAAATTAAAATTCCAAAACTCAAATTCAATTGCAATCCATCTTTCTACTCCAAATTCAAGAAGAAGACATTGAATTCAAGCTTCTTGTGCTTAGATAGAAGAAGGATTGATTCTTGCTTACTTAAAACTTCATTTTCATTGATATTTGGTGCAAAGGTGAGATTTTTATCTCACAATTCTAGCCTATAACTATATTGGACTGTTGGGAATGATTCCCTATCATTTTTGCATGCATGTTAGCATTTGGTTTGGATTGGATTGGCGAAAAACTCCAATTTTTAGCGTTTTGTTGAATTTTCTACACTTGAGTCGTTCTGGCCATTTTTAGGTCGTTCGGAGTTAAGTCGTTCGTCCATAGGTCGTGAGTCGTTCACGAGTTAACCCTAGGTCGTTCTGGCCATTTTTAGCTCGTTTGGAGTTAAGTCGTTCATCCATAGGTCGTGAGTCGTTTACGAGTTAACCCTTAAGTCGTGCAGCCCTTCAGTCACGCAACCCTTAAGTCGGTTACGAGTTATCCCGATAGGTCGCTGGACACTTAACCCGATAGGTCGTTGGACCCTTGACTCGTTAGGTCGTTGGACACTTGAGTCGTTAGGTCGTATGACCCATGAGTCGTTAGGTCGTATGACCCATGAGTCGTTAGGTCGTATGACCCATGAGTCGTTAGGTCGTATGACCCATGAGTCGTTAGGTCGTATGACCCTTGAGTCGTTAGGTCGTATGACCCATGAGTCGTTAGGTCGTATGACCCATGAGACGTTAGGTCGTATGACCCTTGAGTCGTTAGGTCGTATGACCCATGAGTCGTTAGGTCGTATGACCCTTGAGTCGTTAGGTCGTATGACCCATGAGTCGTTAGGTCGTATGACCCATGAGTCGTTAGGTCGTATGACCCTTGAGTCGTTAGGTCGTATGACCCTTGAGTCGTTAGGTCGTATGACCCATGAGTCGTTAGGTTGTATGACCCTTGAGTCGTTAGGTCGTATGACCCTTGAGTCGTTAGGTCGTATGACCCTTGAGTTGTTAGGTCGTATGACCCATGAGTCGTTGCCACCCCCCCTGGACCCCCCCTCCGTAGGCGATCTTATCTGAAAAACATTCAACAGAACTTGCTTTGTTGAGATGCTGAGTTGACCATTCTTCGAGACAAACCATCTCTGGTGTTCTCGGCCACGTTTGGTCGTTGGGGAACTTCCACTTTGATGCTTTTGAGCTGATTTCCTTGGATTTTATTCACATCTCCGAATGTGATCTTTGTGATGATTGTTTCTACAATCTCTTCTGTGATTTGTCATTTTAAAAATATAAAGGTTTCAATACTAGTAGTAAATATCAAAACTCTTTTAACAAACAATTTCAACTCTATTTTTAATAACAAAGCTCTTTTCTTAAACCGTTTTCCAATCTATTAGTATATACAACCCTTTACCTCACTCGGATGAGAAATCTAATTAAACGATTTAGTAAAACAAGTGGTATGAAACGCTTGCGTTCACTTCGTCGGTTAATTCCTGGACTTGTTCGATTGAACCTCTTGTGACAATTTTATTAGTGAAGATTTACAGTTTGTTCGTAAATATTTAAGTTAAGCAAGTGGTTATGGGACATGAAGCTAAACTTCTATATTTACTAGCTTAGTGTAATTGACACTTCTCGTTGATCATGACGATCATTCTGATGATTTAGACTAGCAACTGTGCGATGTCTCTTGTTGCGAGGTTAGACTAGACACCACTTGTGTGATTCCACTCACACATACCTTTTTGCTTTTTGGTTAGTCTGGACCTTAATCTGTGTGATTCCATCCACACATGTGGGGTAGCTCCCCTTGGTCTTCAGACCGTCATGTGATAGGCCTCTTTCTCTTTTCTATGATTTCTGGACTTCTTGCATTGATTTCTAGAATTTATGTCATTGACTTGTTATGAGTACAAGTTTGGGGTATGATGCCCTTTCCGAATCTTTGAGAAGATTCTTGTGATATTGATTATCTCTTATTGATTGATCTTCTGTTGATCATTATTTACATACTTATAGCGGTATGTCATTATGGATGTTTATGTTTATGCCATATCTTTTATGTTATCTCATGTCATCTGATATTTATAGCTAGACTGATCCGTTTATTATTTTCTTAAATAATACTCGGGTCAGACCGAGATGTTACAGGTGCTTCTGCTTGACTTCTTCCCAGGGATTCATCACTCTGACTTTTGGCTAACTGTTTAGATTAGCAGTTTTTGTTGTATACACTTGAGATATAGACTCATAGTTGTATTCTTTTGTATAGCACGTGTTGCTATTCTTTTGTATTATCGTGGATCTTACTGACCACTACTCTGATGTACACTTTCATGTGTTAGTTATATATTCATATCTTCTTCCGCCTTTGTGATATGGATATATGTGACTGATTTGTGATATGATTATTTCTATGTTTGTTTCCGAAGATTATTTATAGCCACCGTGTGATAAGCAATTACATGGATGGTCGCTCCTCAACAGCCTTATTCTCCGTGCTAGTTGACAGCACTACTTCGGAGTGTTCTTGGCTAGCGTGGGTATAGAGGTGGGGCGTCACAAAATTGGTAAATGAAATAATTTTACCTTGGGTTTATATTATAAATATTAAAGGGGATATTAATATTTTTTGGTTAGAAATTAAGTGTTGGTTGTAATTTAGCTGAGCTAAAATATAAATATTTTGTGATTAGAATTGCACAATTTGAGTATAAGATATTCCATATAGAATCAGTTAGTTGAAACCTAGAATTTAGAACTTTAATCATATACCCGTAAATATGTAGTATTAAGAAATAAAAATGATTAAGTGATTATCATAATGGATAGATTTAAAAGCTAAGTACAAATATCTTGTGAAGTAAAATTCACAATTTGACTGTAAGATATTTGATTATAATATTGAAGCTACAAGTTGTAATTAGAGAAGGTAAAGAGAAAATGTACACATAGAAAAAAAATTATTATCAATAAAAAAAAAAGATAAGCCAAAATTGAAATTTTGGGTAAATATAATATGAAAGGGTAAGTTCTATAACTTATAAAGGAGTTAAGTTAATTTGAAATTTAGACACTTTGACTGGGTTAAAATCAAAGTGAAATTTAGGAACAAAAGATATAAGAAATATCATCTTAATATAAAAATTTGAATTATTGATACATTTAGGGTAACATTTGTAATTCATAATGAAGTAAGAATAGAAGTGGATATTTTTGAAGAATATGGTTAATAGGTTGATTGTTGGATGAAAATTTTAAATAACAAATACCATATGAATTAAGTTCCATAATTTGACTATAAGGTATTTGATAGATTTAAGATTAAGAAATTTGATTTAGAAAATGGATAGGTAAATAAGTTAAGTAGTTAATCATAGAATCAGTGAGAAAAAGGTGTACACTTAGTAAAATTGTCTTATTAATATATGATTGGATAAATAATATTAGCTAAATGAAAAACTTAGATAAAGAAAACTAAGGGTTAAGTTTTATAACTTATTAATTTGAAATAATAGTAGAGTTCCATATCAGTTAAACACCTTAGTTGAAGTAATTACAATTTGAAGTTTGGGGATATGTATACATACTTTTAGGAAGTAAAGGTATATTATACAAGTTTAAGTCATATCTGTATGCTTAAGTAATAATGTATTTAGAAGAAAGTAAATGGCTGTGAAATAAACTTGGATTAATAGAAATGTATTAGGTAAAGATGAATGTGAATAAGTACATAAGTCAAATATGGATCATTTCAACACATAAATTTTGATCTAAGATTTGAGAACATAACTTTGAGGTGTTTACACCAATCTGAAAAAGGATTTATCACTCGATTCTTGACGGTGAGCATTGATGGGAGTTTATGATTATGTACACGAGTTTTCTATCATAGTTGAGAGCTATGCAAGGAAAGCACGGGTTTATGATCAAGAAGTCCGATCAAAGTCCGCAATAGAAAATCGAGGGATCGCTACTAGTTCAAAAAAAGTTGTGGATTCAAATAATAGATTGAATCAAATATCACATATAGTATGATGTTTTGGGTCTGTCTACTTAGTAGTGGATAGTTATCTCAAATAGTAGGCACTAAGATATAGTGGTTGGACTGATGTTTTGATATGTATATATATAGACCTCAGGTATAGTAAATGCTCAGGACAGAGGATGAGTTATGTGGATGTGTTAATTTATGTTGATATATGCAGTATGCAATAGGATGGGTACGATAGAAGTTTGACTTGATGTATGTGTATACAATCGTAAGTATGTGATATGTACTCTGGTTAGTGTGGGGAACCTCTATATGTATGTTTGACATCATTTGCTTTTAGTGTTGTTATGATATTCTTCTTTTCTATCAGTAGAAATAAGTCAAATTATTTGAGGATATGAGTATGGGATAGATTCCTTTATCTTTGATTTCATTTCGAGGACGAAATGCTTTTAAGTAGGGGAGAATGTAACGATCCGTAATTTCGCTACTTCGAAAATGAGAGATTTCGTTCGTTTTAAATTTAAAAAGGAGTTTAAATCTTAAAATAAATATGTTATATATAATAAATAATTATCTATTCTTATAGTTAATAAATTAAAAAGTATAAATTTGGATTTTAGAACAAATCGACAAAAGTTAAGTTTTGTTAATAATAAATACAGACTTAAATAAATGAATTTAAATATTTCTTTAAAAAGGTAAATCTTATTTAAAACATCTAATAAAGATAATAAAAGTATGTTAAAAGATTTAAAAGTTTTTTAATAATCGTTTTTCAAAAATAACCAAAATTTGTCGCATTTTGTCAGTTTTACATACACTGTAAAATTAGAGGTTTTGATATTAATTTTAGATAATTTTAAAATATAAAGAGACATGTTTAATTTATTTAAAGAAGTAAAAGTTCATTTTAAAGTTTGGTTTACTTCAATATTTAGCTTAATAAAAAGGCCAAATTTTGACTGTATTATTTGTCGTCAAAAACACCGTTTTCAACCAAAACAAGTTGTCGACAAGTTGTTGCAACTTGATACATTTTCTAACTTATAAATAAAAGTTTACAAACTATTTAAAGACTTTACATTTAGCACTAAAAGAAAAAAGGAGTTTACTTTCGAAAAGTTTAATTAAATGTATAAAAAAGTGAAAAGTATGATTTGACAAATTTAAAAATAATTAAAGCTTTTATAAAATAACATTATTACCTTACTTCTCATCTCATTAATGAGATGTTATGCTTACACATAGAAAAGGAGCAAATGAAAAAGTGAAAAGAAAGCTAACTTAGGGAATTAATGACACATACATCAATGCATTTAATGTAAATCAAATCAACACAAAGTCTTCTCTTTAAAATGCAAAATTTAAGAAAGTAATCATTTCTATTTTTACCATCACCATAAACGCATATCAAATCTCTCTTTTCACATAAAAGAAAATTTAAATTCAAATTCAAAAATGAAGAGGGTATTAATGTCATTTACCACTAAAATCTTCACTTATAAATACAACCACAAATCTCTTCATTTCCATTTCATTTTCATTTCACAAAATTTCTAAAAAAACCTTCTCTACTTCCACCATTTCTCTTCTATCTTCAAGCTATCACCTCTATACTCCAAACCATCAACCTACATCACCTTACACAAGCCAAATTAAATCCACCTACCCACTTCCTCCTCACCCCAAAACCCACGGCCTACCCCCTACACCCCCACGGCCGAGCCAAACCCACCAAGCCGATCCCCTAAGCCCAAGGTCGAGTACCACCTCACCAAAACCCGAGCCCATACCCTCCTACAACCTCCTACACGCCATACCCGAGGCCACACCCTCCTCCACACCAAGACCGTACCTTCCCCTCCATATAAAAAAATAAAATAAAGAAAAAGAGAGAAGAAAAGAAAAAGGAAAAGAAAGGAAAAACAAAAGTGTTCGGAAAGGAAACGGCAAAAGGCGAGACGTTGGAAATAGCACGTTAGCGAGAGATGGAAATCTTACGTTAAGTTTGTGTAACGTCCCGCCTTTTGATTGCTTTAAATCGACGATAAGCCACACACGTCAGACTTAAACCATACAGAAGGACGGATTGTTATGGGATAAATAATAAAAAGCAGAGAAAGAAAAAGAACAAAATAGAATCTTGCAGCAAAACGATAAAATATAATAATCAAATATACAGTTTACAAAGCTGTTTTACAAAATATTTGATTTTACTTATACAACATATATAAGAGTCACCCATACCAATAAATAATAATGCAGCGGAGCAGTATGAATGATTAGAAATACTATAATATATAATAATAAATTTTCGTCTTCATCCTCCAGAATACGGTCTCCCAAATCCTGAAATGCTCGGACTGACCTGAGCGAATTGAAAAGACAAAACACCCGAGTCAGAACTAAAAGATCTTATGTAAGTTAAATCAACGGAAATAAATATGAGTGCAGTAACTCTAGGGATGCTCGAGATTTACATCTCCTAAGGATCCGTTAAACTATTTACTATGTAGTAATATTTCGCTATTATAATAATGTCTAATAGTATAATAAACTTACTTTTAAATAGCGTTAAGGGGTTACCCATATAGCTCTTAACACAAATAATTCCAATAGTCTATAGAGTGCCTGCATATCTCTTGATCGGGAGACTACGAGAAGGCACTCCATAGGTATGACACAAATAGAAACTCGGAGTAAGGCTTGTTATGGTAGGTGACACGGCATAACTAGGCAATGTCAGGGTAGATATACCAATTATGCTTCCGGGTCGGTGGTAACGCGTAGCGCGCAGCTACCGCCCACCTCGAGCCACACCCTAAAATAAAAAAATAAAAAGTGTCCACCGAATCAATCCAAAAATCAAAGTATAATATCAAAGGGATATGTCCGATCAAAGGTGCTACCTCATTAACCCTTCGATTGCTCCTGTTTTAGCCACCTTATGCCAACTCACGGGAGTCGGGTCCGCGTATTTACCTCAAAGGAATCGCCGCCACCATCCTACTTCATTTTGGAATCTCCACCGCGTACAAGGTTGTTAATGTGGTTTTCGGAGTTGGCAGAGAGTATGACAACTTCCGATCCCGGTCTCTTCAACAACCAAACGTTATTATAACACCGTGGCCATTTCAAAATAATTTATTCTTCAAAACCGGAATAAAATATCCATTTCAAAACCATATAAATACGATATCGTTTTGGTTTAAAAACCCAAACCATTTTGATATCATTTTTATTTCAAAATATATCCTTTCCAAAATCATAGCACTTCCAGAATCTATATACTTTGAAACCAGGCATTTGAAATTATAACACTTTCAAAAACATAATACTTTGAAATTCATAACTTTGAACATTTCAATTTAGGTAAACATTTCAATTTCGATATATTTCAAGGCTTTAATATTCCAAAATTCCAAAACTAAATTTGATAATTTAGATTTAAAAATCAAATCTTCTATTATTTAGTTTAAATATTTACAAAATAAATCCATTTTTATTTAAACATAACTCAAAGTCCAAATAACTAAATATTTTCTTCAATTCATTTATACTTGAAATAATCATTTAATTCACCTAGACACAAAAATCAAGTGATAATAATTTTACCTTTCAAAAATTTCAATTTAACAAATTTCACATCAACATTTTTGAGTTTAAATTCTTAAATAAATTCATTTTCAAATAAACCTCCAATTTAGCTACCAACCTCAAATTATTTAAATCATTTTGCACTCTATAGTAAAATAAAATTTAAATACTTACTCACATTTATTTTAATAAAATCAAACTCTATTTATTAAACTTAATTTTATTTGACACTCACACATAGCTTAAATTCAAACATTCAACTATATATAAAAACAATATTTATATAACTTCAAAATCACTATTCATTAAACCATATTATATAAAATAATCAAACTTTATTATTGGGATTATTTTCTATTTCAAAGCATATTTATGTACAGCTAGAATCAATAATAAATTTGACGTTTATATAACATCAAAAATCAATATTTATATAACCCGTATATTTCTTTACAAAACCATAGAAATCATTTCACAATATTTTTAAATATAGAGAGACCGAAGTGTCTGTATATAATTTTCTACTCTATGGCCCAGTGATACGGATATTTATCATTTCAATCCGTAATTTAAAATATATAAAAATTACGGTTATATATCATTTCAAATCGCAATCCCGAATGAAATAAAAATGCATAATGACATGTAGTTTATAATAATATACATACAGCATCCATTCATCCAATATCAACCATCAACAATTTATCACAATCATCATCCAATTCAACAATAGTATCAATTTAGAACGGATAATAAACAAAAGGTATTAACTAGCAGTTTATATTCAATAATAAATTAAATAACTGTTTAGCTAGAAGTTTAAATGCAATAATAAATAAATAAAATTCAACTGGCAGTTTATATGCAAAAATAAAGTAAATAACAACTTAATTCAAATAACTGCAATCTAACTGAGATGATAATTAAATACATGCCCAAAAAATCATAGATAAATTTTAAATCACATCAAAATATAATTTAACAAACATAAGAAATCTTAGACGTTGTGAGTGTGTTAAAATACTCACCTTTTGAATTTCAATTGAATTTAAATCCAATTTAAACCGAAAAATTCGACGGTCTCAGAATCTATCCAAACCAACGCCAAAATGTCCAGAAATCCAATACGAACAAAGCGGAGAAAACCGCGCGTGAATTGGATATCGTGTGTAAAAGTTATGTTGGTTAAAACGTATGAATTCAAAATTAAAATAAAATAAAAATAAAATAAAGAAAAATAGCCCACCACGTTAGTAACTTCAATTATTCTCTCTGCACATATATCTCACGCGTCCATCCTTCCTGGTTTCGAACGAGAACCGAAACCCAACATCTCGCACAGAATCTCGTGCGACGAACGGCCACCGCCTCCTCAACCATCAACGCCGCGACGACGAACGACCCACCGAAGAAGACTTCGGCCCCCACCTCCACGCACGAAAACCAGATCGAGCCCAATTTTCTCCAGCCGCCGCCTAACTCTAAAGACCAAATTGTATTATCACCGTCGATCAGACCGTCGAAACTTCGAACCAACACCGCCGATGAACTACACGTGGTCCTCTCTACCCTGCTGTACCAATGAATCGAAGATCCGTTGCAGTTGATTTCTCCGAAATGAAAGGCCGATATTTGATTGGAAAATTTTGGGAAAACGATGCATCGAATCGGAAAATGAATTTCAATTTTGGGATGCTCTTTTCGAGAGCTTCGATTTGATATAAAATTTGGCATCTATTGTGGAGTTTGAAATTTCAGCTTTGGATTTGATTTGGGATTTGCAATTGGAAATAGGATTTGTCTTCCATTGAAGTGAGGAGCTGAATAGAACGTATAGAATTGAGAAACGATGGCTGCTAGGGCTTATAACAGGGTGTTTATAGACAACTGAAATAGAATAGATGGACCGGATAAATAAGCGTGTTGAACGATCTATGGCCCGAAAAGCCCGTTTCGACTACGGAATGAAATTGGTTCAACCCGTATATCAAAATAGATGTTTTAAAATATTTTAAACGCAATGGAAAATGTTTCAAGTCCAAATTCCATCGTATAAAGAAGTTAAGCTAAAATCAGTTTATTTCAAATTGATTTCAATTTCATTTATTTCAAGGCGTTTCGAGTCCTTACGATCAAACAACGAGTCCGATCTTTACGAAACTTGAAATCCTACAATAATTCACCGTTACGGATCCGATGAAACTGGTTCCGTCGAAATCCAAGTCAGTGGCCAAAATAGCTATTTTTATATAAATTGAAAATTAATTAATTAAATCACCTTCAAATTTAACTTCTATAATTCATAAATTTAATCATCTTGTATTACTTTAGAAATTAAAATCCTGTATAACAAACTTCCATATCAATTTTAAAGTAAATAAATTCACAATTACAGTGTTTAACTTTCAAATTAAATAAATTCATTACTTCTCAGTCGCAATTCTCCTAAATCCATCTATTTGATCTTAAATCTTATTATAATCAATTATAACTTATCCTCTTAAAGGTGATGTCAACATGGGTTTATTTCTACTACACTAACTTCCAAATTTCATCTTAATTCACATTTACGAAATATTTAAATATTTAATTTCAATAAATTGCAATAAACCCAATTACCATAAATTTTTAATTCAAATAAATACATAAATGTTGATTCCCATTCTTATTATTCAAACAATCATTATCATATAAACATAATTAACATTTGTTTACGCTTCATTACTCTAATACTTCCAAATTTTACCTTTACTTGTATTAAATATTTTATTTCCACTTATTTGTAACAACTACTACAATTCAATCATATTGAAATTTGTCAATTTCACCCATTAATTTAGATTTCAAATCCAATTAACTAATTTACCTTGGTTCCATCCTTTATTACATCAATTGTTACTTTAAATTTACATTAACTAAACGTTAAATTTAAGATTTATTGTAATTGGTTACCAAAATTTATTTGACACCTTAAATAAATAACTACTTATATTAATTGTCACCTATTTGCTTCTATTTGCATTTAAAAGTTTGTTACCTATCAACCCAAGTTACTATTCTACATATATAACACTAATTTTATTCCATCACCATTTATTCATCATTAATTCATTGATTAATTCAACCTTTATATTTATTTTCTTATATAAATTTATTACCACTTATATCTTCTTACATTATCTCATTTATTGCAATTTCATTCAATTTACACAATTCAGCTTTAGTTAACTTCATTGTTATATCCCATCCCAGTTATTATTTCATTATTTATTATAATTACTTATCATATGAATTCATTCTATTACCCTAAATCAGGCATTAATTCATATATTCATACAAAACTTACATTTATTTACTTAATTTGTATTTATTGAAATTTATATCCAATCTATCAAATACAATCAATTATAACCTTACATTGTTTTTAATTATTTGGGATAGCACTAAATTAATTAATTATTAACTTACATTAACAAAATCGCCTTAATTTACATTCAGTTACAATTAATCCATATATTATTTCACACATTAATACACTGATTGCATTTGTTTTTATTATATTCCATTTAAACTAAGCCATAACATTTGAATCATTTTATTAAGTTGGGATGTTCATTCTTCCCAACCAATCACCATTTATTTCATTATAACTTTACAATTTTCAATAAATTCATTAATTGTCAAATTTTAAATTTTAATTACAATGCTACTATTCATTCTTAACATTTACTACAATATAAATTATACGTTTTTTCTAATTTTTCCTAAATTAAATTACTAAAATCTGATTAAATTAATCAATTTATTTATCAAATTTACGGGTCGTTACACTCTCCCCCACTCAAAGCTTTTCATCCCCGAAAAGAAAAAGAAGGGAAAAGAGGAACTTATAAATAATATATATTATTATATTCATAAAAATAAGTTTACAGAATTTGATAATTTAAATAAAATATATATATTTATAAATAATTAAATCTTTTATATCCAAATTAATAAGGTTTGGGAACATTTTCAAAATATTTTCTAAGTCCAAAATGTACGGAAATTTTCGGCAGAGTCTCCTTTGTACGGAGAGGCTTGGGAGAAAATATAATATCAAAATATAATAATAAATAACATATATTTTTCAAAATAATATATATATCCCAACGCAGGAAAATAATACAATAACGCTATAAACCGTAATCCGAAAAACGTACCTATTCGTCGGGCAAATAACACTTATTTATGAAACCAAAAGCAGTAGCAATTGCTTCCATAACCTGTATTTCACTTATATAATCCAAAAGAGTTAATAATTATATATAAAACGAAAGGTTTAAAGTTGTTTAACCATAAACAAACAAATCAATACAAACATCAACCAATTGCACAAACAACATACAACCATCATACGAAATCAACACAATTCAACTATCCATCCATATCAAACAAACAAATAGTTGTACGGATTCAAAACTTTAAATTGCACAGAATGAAAAATAACTACCGAGCGCACCATTTACTCAACAGTCTCTGATGAAGCTAAATAGATTATTCATACATCCAAATAATTTTAAAGTATTCTTACCCAAACAACCATAAACCAAAACAAACAACCATTTAAACAAAATTTCATTCTTATAAATTTCATTTAATACATTTGTTGTTTGATTTCCTTTTTATTTATACAATGATTTATCTTTTTATTCACATTTATTTCTTGCAAATTTTCATTTTTATTTATTCATATCAAATAGTTTTCTTTTTGTTGCATTACATTCATTTACTACTTAATTTCATTTATTTACTTTCATTTATTACTAAATTCCATTTATAATACTTACCTTTCTATTTTAATTAATAGTCTTTCAATTTTGCTTAAGTTCGTAACAACTACAGCACCAAATTCTCATTTATTAAAGAATTTCATTGAATACTTTCATTACATATTTTTACTTGTACAAATTTCTATTGCATTTTCTTATTAAACATTTCAATTTTTAATATTTGGTAAGTTATATATATGCCTATAAGAATGTAATTGAAAGTTATACAAGTTTTCTCATTTCTTATAATTATTTAGACATTCAATAAAAATACCCTTTGTCTTATAGGTTACAATTTTAACCTTCTTTTAATTTCCTTTATAACTTAGCATTAAATCTCTTACTTCATGTAGAGGTTTCAATTATTAGTTAAATTCAATTTCACTACCCTAATTGAAACTGTTAATTAACGGAAACTTAAGAACTAGATACAGGGTTAAATTTCAAATCATTTTAAAATAATAGATAGATGTATACGCTTACAATTTACATATCCAATTATATTCAAAACAATTTAAAATTTATTTTTTTGTTATCAAAATAAATCTGCAGTAAAATACTACAGTGTCCTTCCCAATTAGAAACTCGAAAATGAATTTCGATGATGCGTGCACTTATCACTGAAATTTTTTTCCAGCGACAGAGTTGGGAGTACAACTTATTTCTTTCCAGAGTTTCTTTAAAATAATTCTTTCAAATTAAATTAAAATATTTATATCAGAAAATACTTCTAATAATATTATTACTATATTTCAAAATCATTCAAAAGAAATTTTCAAAACCCCGGAACTTAAGTTCTAAATTTCCAATTTTCATTTATTTCATTTTCAATCCTATTTCAACTATTATTTATAAATTTCATTACCTAACAACCATTATATTGCAACCAAATATATATATCATTTATAAAAATTTATTTTATATATATAGAAAATATAATAGGAAAAATTATTTCATTCACCTACATTCAAAACAAATATTGTGTCGGTCTGTCCTATTAAGTGTTTAGAAATCCCTATTGATGTCATAGCGTCCCATGCACCAAGCAGAATTTATAAATACAAAACGGAACAAATTAACACAATATAAACCTTTTTATAACACTAACAAATACGCTCTCTCGTATATATACACACTCAGCGACTCCTATAGGGTATTACTACCCTATTAGTAAAGAATCAAACCCCACAAAGCTAAGGTTTATCGCTAAACCAAAGCTCTAATACCAGATGTAACGCCCCACCTTTTGCACGCTTTAAATCGACGATAAACTAGACATCTTAGACTTAAACCATACATAAGGGCGGATTGCTATGGGGTAAATAAAAAAAAGCAGAGAAAGAAAAGAACAAAATAGAATCTTGCAGCGAAACGATAAAATATAATAATCAAATATACAGTTTATAAAGCTGTTTTACAAAATATTCGATACAACATATATAAGAGTTACCCATACCAATAAATAACAATGCAGCGGAGAAGTATGAATGTAGAGATATACTATAATGTATAATAATAAATCTTCGTCTTCATCCTCCAGAATACGGTCTTCCAAATCCTAAAATGCTCGGACTGATCCGAGCGAATTGAAAAGACAAAACACCCAAGTCAGAACTAAAAGATCTTATGTAAGTTAAATCAACGGAAATAGATATGAGTGCAGTAACTCAAGAGATGCTCGGGATTTACATCTCCTAAGGATCCGTTAAACTATTTACTATGTAGTAATATTTCGCTATTATAATAATGTCTAATAGTAAAATAAACCGACTTTTAAATAGCATTAAGGGGTTACCCATATAGCCCTTAACACAAATAATGCCAATATTATATAAAGTGCCTGCATATCTCCTGACCGGAAGACTACGAGAAGACACTCCATAGGTATGGCACAAATAGAAACTCGTAGTAAGGCTCTGTATGGTAAGTGACACGGCACAACTAGGAAATGCCAGGGTAGATATACCAATTACGCTTCCGGGTCGGTGGTAACGCGTAGCACACAGCTACCGCCCACCTCGAGCCATACCCCCAAATAAAAAAATCAAAAGTGACCACCAAATCAATCCAAAATTCAAAGTATATCAAAGGGATTTTTCTGATCAAAGGTGCTACCTCGTTAACCCGTCGATCGCTCCTGTTTTAGCCACCTTATGCCAACTCACGGGAGTCGGGTCCGCGTATTTACCTGAAAGGAATCGCCGCCACCATCCTACTTCTCTGGATTCTCCACCGCGTACACGGTTGTTAAAGTGATTTTCAGAGTTGGCAGAGAGTATGACAACTTATGATCCCGGTCTCTTCAACAACCAAAAGTTATTATAATACCACGACCATTTCAAAATAATTTATACTTCAAAACCAGAATAAAATATCCATTTCAAAACCATATAAATACGATATCATTTTCGTTTAAAAACCCAAATCATGTTGCTATCATTTTTATTTCAAAATATATCCTTTCCAAAATCATAGCACTTCAAGAATCTATTTGCTTTTAAATCGGGCATTTGAAATTATAACACTTTTAAAAACATAATACTCTGAAATTCATAACTTTGAACATTTCAATTTAGGTAAACATTTCAATTTCGATATATTTCAAGGCTTTAATATTCCAAAATTCCAAAACTAAATTTGATAATTTAGATTTAAAAATCCAATCTTCTATTATTTAGTTTAAATATTTACAAAATAAATCCATTTTTATTTAAACATAACTCAAATTCCAAATAATTAAATATTTTCTTCAATTCATTTAAACTTGAAATAATCATTTAGTTCACCTTGACCCAAAAATCAACTTATAATAATTTTACCTTTTAAAAATTTCAATTTAATAAATTTCACATCAACCTTTTTGAGTATAAATTCTTAAATAAATTCATTTTCAAATAAACCTCCAATTTATCTACCAACCTCAAATTATTTAAATCATTTTGCACTCTATAGTAAAATAAAATTTAAATACTTACTACATTTATTTTAATAAAATCAAACTCTATTTATTAAACTTAATTTTATTTGACACTCAGACATAGCTTAAATTCAAACATTCAACTATATATAAAAACAATATTTATATAACTTCAAAATCACTATTCATTAAACCATATTATATAAATTAATCAAACTTTATTATTGGGCTTATTTTCTATTTCAAAGCATATTTATATATAGCTAGAATCAATAATAAATTTGACGTTTATATAACATCAAATATCAATATTTATATAACCTGTATATTTCCTTACAAAACCATAAAAAACATTTCATAATATTTTTATATATATAGAGACCACGGTGTCTGTATATAATTTTCTACCCTATGGCCAAGTGATACGGATATTTATCATTTCAATCCGTAATTTAAAATATAAAAATTACGGTTATATATCATTTCAAACCGTAATCCCAAATGAAATAAAAATGCATAATAACTTGCAGTTTATAATAATATACATACAGCATTCATTCATCCAGTATTAACCATCAACCATTTATCACAATCATCCAATTCAACAATAGTATCAATTTAGAACGGATAATAAACAAAAGGTATTAACTAGCTGTTTATATTCAATAATAAATTAAATAACTGTTTAGCTGGCAGTTTAAATGCAATAATAAATAAATAAAATTCAACTAGTAGTTTATATGCAAAAATAAAGTAAATAACAATTTAATTCAAATAAATGCAATCTAACTGAGATGATGATTAAATATATGCCCAAAAAATCATAGATAAATTTTAAATCACATCAAAACATAATTTAACAAACATAAGAAATCTTAGAAGTTGTGAGTGGGTTAAAATACTCACCTTTTGAATTTAAATTGAATTTAAATCCAATTTAAACCCAAAAATTCGACGGTCTCAGAATCTATCCAAACCAACGCCAAAATGTCCAAAATTCCAATACGAACCAAGCGGAGAAAACCGCGCGTGAATTGGATATCGTTTGTAAAAGTTATGTTGATTAAAACGTATGAAGTCAAAATTAAAATAAAACAAAAATAAAATAAAGAAAAATAGCCCACCACGTCAGTAACTTCAATCATTCTCTCTGCACACATATCTCACGCGTCCATCCTTCCTGGTTTCGAACGAGAACCGAAACCCAACATCTCGCACAGAATCTCGTGCGACGAACGGCCACCACCTCCTCAACCATCAACGCCGCGACGACGAACGACCCACCGGAGAAGACTTCGTCCCCCCACCTCCACGCACGACAACCAGATCGAGCCCAATTTGCTCTAGCCGCCGCCTAACTCCAAAGACCTAATTGTATTATCACCGTCGATCAGACCATCGAAACTTCGAACGAACACCGCCAATGAACTACGCGTGGTCCTCTCTACCCTGCTGTACCAATGAATCGAAGATCCGTTGCAGTTGAGTTCTCCGAAATGAAAGGCCTATATTTGATTGGAAAATTCTGGGTGTAACGACCCCGGATTTTTATGAATTTAAATTGATAATGTAAATGAATTTTTGAATTAAAATTTGTAAAATTGATTATAAAAGCCAGCGAATTTCCTCGATTCAAATAGAAAATATATTAAGTCATATGAATTTGGAAATTTGTATATATGTGAATATATATGTATATATTGGATTCGAGATAAAATCTTAAATAAATGGTTTTTAAAATAAATAGAAATTGTTACAAATGGTTTGAAATAATAATAAGTATTAACATAAGTATGAACACTAACACAAGTAAAAAAAAGCAACATGGGAAAAAAATAAAATAAAACGGACAAAACAAAGTAAAAATATAAATATCTTTTGTATAACTAAGATAAGTATGTAAGTTAAAGATAAATATTTAAGTAAGAAATACATTCACATATAAACAAATCAAACATAATAAATACAAACAAATATAAAAGTAAGTATGCAGGCTAAACAAAGTAATGAAAAAAAAATATCTATGAACATAAAAAAAAATAAGTAAAAACATAAAGGACTTAAGCATTGAATGCTTACATCTCAACAAAAATAAACAAGTACAACATCACTGCAGCCTCCCTTTATAAAGTAACCTCTGATATACATATGACAGGAAAGTATATATGCATGCACACTTGCAAAATAATGAAGACCAATCAAAGTACATACGAATAGGAGTTAAAATTATCTTCAGCCATGACTATTGTACAACATAAACCATCACCCTATACACTACAACATCACCTATAACTTCATTTTTATATACATCACCTTCTCATCTCAGTTTTGTTCACCATTATAAACTGAAGTATAAAGGTCATTCTTTAACTAAAACAATCATTCAACATAAAACATTTTCCCTCAATCAAAGCTTGACAGTTTGGAAGCAAAAGTAAAGCTTCAGATAAACCAAACTCCAACTTGTAAACTCTTGGATTCAAACAATGATTTGGAAGGTGAGTAACATCACATTTCAATTTTAAGTATCTATTCTCTGTTTCTGGAAATTGAATATAATTTTGAGTGAGTAACCTCACTCTTAAATTCATCTTAAGTAAGTATGAAATGTGCAAATATAAATCCAATTCTATTTAGTACATATGAATGTATGATATGTAATGAGGTGAATTGACAGAGTACTCTCTGTATTTAGCTTCTAAATTTTTGGTTTGCAAAAGAAAATTTAAATTTTTTTTATTCACTCTCTGTTTAAACTCAAAAATTAAATGAAAATTGTTTGTTTAACTACAAAATTTAGTCTGGAGAGTTATTCAAGACAAAATAATACAAATATGTCTCTGGAAATAAAAATTCATCAGTAATGTTTGAAACTCTGGAAAATTCGAGTGTCATCAAATATTAGTTCAATTATATAAATTGAATCTACACTCAAAGATAGGATTTTTAAAACTAATATGAGGATTTTTAGTTAACTATCCTAGTAGCAGTCAATAGTTGAACAAATTATGCATTTTTACCATTTTCCGGTGATCGAATCATTTTTGGATGCTAAGGTTTGGGTTGAAGCAGGGTTGAACATCATGGAGTTTAGGAAAATTGTCAAAAAAATTATCCATTGCAAGGATTTTGGGGACGAGGTGAAGTTAGGGTTTAAGGGTTGGGTGTTTATGGTTGGCAACGCGATCGAATTGGGGATTCATGGGCGAACCGGAGAAGACCGGACTTTGGGGAAAGATGAAGGGTAGGGTAGCGCAGCCCCAGGCGAGGTGGCGAGGTTCCAGGTGGTCCACGACGACGGTGCAGTATCGATTTAGGCAATGGTGTGTGCCTGCGTTGGGTTCCAGGTTGAACCCATTGGCTCGATTTTAATTCGAGGCAAGTTTGGGTATTTTGATGACTGGAGAGGGTCGTAGGTGTGATAGTCAACGTGCTGGAAGGTTCGTCTGGGGTCGGAGTCACCTCCGTTGCTGGTGCACGTGCACGCGGTATTATTAAGTGCCTGATGATGTTGCATCTTTGGGGGAAGGAGAAGGAACACGGGTTTTTGCTCGAGTTTTGCTTGTGTTGTTCGTGCTTTATTATTATTTTTACTTAACAGTTTTAAAAAAAAAGATAGGAGGGAAGAAGATAGGATCAGGGGGGAAAGAGGTTGCGTGAGGACAGGGGAGGACTCGGGAAATTCTTATGTGTTTCGAATTTTTGCTCGAAGCAAATAGAAGAGGGGCTCGGGTATTAAAGTTGTTACAGGTTCCTTTGTAAACTGTTTGTTCCCAATTCAAAATCAAGTTTTAAAATCTGGTTCAAAAGCAAATGTTTTGAATTTCTTTAAGCCTGAGATTAAGAAGTTTAAGTGGTTTTTGGAAAACTTTGTTAAAATTGGGATTTACTCATTTTAACCCTTAAGTTTAAAATGAAATATTAAAAAAATAAATTTGAAACAAATTGTTTAAATTTGTTTTGTGATGATAATTAAAACATTAGATAGAAAATGTTTTAAATTTGAATTAGTGAAGATAAAATGATATGCACTCATTAAATTAGTTCAAGTGAATAATTGATTTAATAAAAAAATCAAGTAATTAAGATATAATAATTAATTAAGAAATGATTTTAAGGATTAATCACTTATTAAAATTAAAGTTGGATATTTTGATTTATTAAAGATAATTAATTATGAAATTGGTTTAAAAGGTTGATTTAATTGATATGATAAATTAAGAATAATTTAATTAATTAAGGTGATTGATTTATTTATTAATATCAAATGATTTGTAAAAAATAAATCAGGATGGGATAATTAATTCATAAGTAATAAATTTACTTGGAAATAAATTTACTTGGAAATAAATTGAATTGGTTAGGATTAAAAACGATTTAATTAATCCTGCTTATAAATGACTATTGAATACTTGACTTACTCATGAATGATTGTATTGTATGAGATGCCTTGAATTGATTTTCCTATCTAATCTGTGATATTTTGTTCTGTGAATTGAGCTGTGTATTTATTCCTTTATTTATGATACATTTGTATATTATCTGTGAATCTGTGAATGTATGATAAGCGTTATAGTTATATCACTTATCAATTATATTTCTGTGTTTTAATCTGTGATGACTGAATGATTGTGCACTATTGTGTTAAACCCATGGACCACACCATACACACAAAATGATGGATTTTACGAGGAAATCGATTAAGTCACAGATTTTGAAATAGTTTAAAATTTGAATTTTTTTTAAATTCAAATGTTTTGGAAATGGAATCGGAATAAATGTGAAAAGCTTTTGGAAAGGAATTTCAAAATAAAAAAAATATTTTTAAATTACTTGATAAAGTTTTAGAATTTAAATACTTTGATTTAAATCTGAATTCAATATTGAAATTGAATTCTGTAATTTGAAACTTGGGATTAACGATGTTATACTAGTCATTATGAGTTAAACTATTTTTAAAGTATTATTTTTGAAAATTTGAATTAACCCAAAGATTGAAACTTGTATAAATGAAATCGGGTTTTTCGAAATAAGACTGTTGTTTCTAAATGATAAAAAGGCTTTCGTAGGAGAAACGAATTTCAAGTTATATAAAAAGGGATTTCAAGTTTAAACTGAAATAGTTTACCAAGTCATTGATGAATATTTGGAAATGAATTTTGAAAGTGAATATTTGGGAACGGTTTGAAAGCTATAAGATAAATCTTTAATTTAAAGATTCTAAACGAGTTAATCCAAATGAAATGGAAATTGTTTTGGAATCCGTAAATGGAATTTTGTGAAATAAATCTTTTTGTTAAAGATTTGAAATGGTAATTGGTTTAAACCATTTGAAAAGAAAGTTTTGAATTATTAAGTTGTGACTTAACTGAAATCCCATATCCATATGTTTTAAATGTTTTCGCTCATTATTCGGTTTAGCGGGGAAAGGACCTTTGTGTCGTATAACCCATTCCGAATATGTGATTCGACGTTATGGATAGCATTTGAACGACTATAAATGGTTAATACTCTGTAACGACAGTGGAAATTTTATCAATCTCCTTTGATTCGATTTCAATTCTTTTGATTTCTTCACGATAGCTCCAGACAGAAGTTTCGATGCGATGATGGCCCTACGAATCGTTGTAGAAAATTTTTTGCTTCGTATTTTATCGGATTCTTACCAGTTTTTCGATTTAAACTCTAATGAATATGAAATTGAAACTTTGAATAAATTAGAAATTTCAATTGAGTTAAATTGGTTAATGAAATATAAAGATAGATTTGAATTATAACGATAAGACGATATTGTTTAAAACCAAATTTTAGATTTCTGTTATAACTTCTTGGGTAGAATAAAATCTGAAATATAAACTTTTTTTTATTTCTCAACCTATAAAATTATAAAACCATTAGGATCTTAATATTTAGATTTTGATTTTAATTGTAGAGAACAAATAGCATCAGCCGTGGTGGAAAGACCAGAAGGGTTGGTGATTTTGGTTCATCTAGTAGGATTCGAGATGATTTGGGTGAACCATCAGGACGTGAGGAGGTGCCAGAAGAACCTGTGGTGCAGCCATAACCTCAAGTTGAAGAACCCAAGGAAGATTCCGGAAATGAAGAATAATTTGAAGAGGAATTCGAAGAAGAATTTGAAGAGGAATTCGAGGAGGAGTTTGAAGAAGAGTTCGAAGAAGAATTTGAGGAAGAGTTTGAGGTGAAAGAAGAACCTGAAATGGAGATAGAGTCCGAAGGTGATGAAGAAATTCATTGGGATTTAGATAATGCCGTAGAGGATGATAATGCCATAGAAGACGAGGAGCTAGATGGTGGAGGTTTTATTCAGATAGACTCTGACCCACAGGAATTTTTTGAGACAGACGATGAGGCTGAAGTTATAGAACTGTCGGGGCCTGAGAGAGGAAGTTCTGACAGTGAGGATCTGTAATTGGTTGGATTGACTTCTTTTGATTAAGGTATGTTTATGTAAGTGTTTTTGAATTAAAATTGTAGTGAGGGTTGGATGTTAGTAGAGTTACGTATGACTATAATTTGTGTACTAATATTATGAGTAGCATTTTATATGAGATATATTATGAATTACCCGAAAATATCCATATGATTACTAGTATAGTTTGAATTGGCATTAGTCTTTTCTGTGGGTGTATAATTCATGAAAAGAGCGGTGCAATTTCGAGGACGAAATTCTTTTAAGGGGGGAAGGTTGTAACGACCCCGGATTTTTATGAATTTAAATTGATAATTTAAATGAATTTTTGAATTAAAACTTGTAAAATTGATTATAAAAGCCAGCGAGTTTCCCCGATTCAAATAGAAAACATATTAAGTCATATGAATTTGGAAATTTGTATATATATGAATATATATGTATATATTGGATTCGAGATAAAATCTTAAATAAATGGTTTTTAAAATAAATAGAAATTGTTACAAATGGTTTGAAATAATAATAAGTATTAACATAAGTATGAACACTAACACAAGTAAAAAAAAAGCAACATGGGAAAAAATAAAATAAAATGGACAAAACAAAGTAAAAATATAAATATCTTTTGTATAACTAAGATAAGTATGTAAGTTAAAGATAAATATTTAAGTAAGAAATACATTCATATATAAACAAATCAAACATAATAAATACAAACAAATATAAAAGTAAGTATGCAGGCTAAACAAAGTAATGAAAAAAAAAATCTATGAACATAAAAAAAATAAAATAAGTAAAAACATAAAGGACTTAAGCATTGAATGCTTACATCTCAACAAAAATAAACAAGTACAACATCACTGCAGCCTCCCTTTATAAAGTAACCTCTGATATACATATGACAGGAAAGTATATATGCATGCACACTTGCAAAATAATGAAGACCAATCAAAGTACATACGAATAGGAGTTAAAATTATCTTCAGCCATGACTATTGTACAACATAAACCATCACCCTATACACTACAACATCACCTATAACTTCATTTTTATATACATCACCTTCTCATCTCAGTTTTGTTCACCATTATAAACTGAAGTATAAAGGTCATTCTTTAACTAAAACAATCATTCAACATAAAACATTTTCCCTCAATCAAAGCTTGACAGTTTGGAAGCAAAAGTAAAGCTTCAGATAAACCAAACTCCAACTTGTAAACTCCTGGATTCAAACAATGATTTGGAAGGTGAGTAACGTCACATTTCAATTTTAAGTATCTATTCTCTGTTTCTGGAAATTGAATATAATTTTGAGTGAGTAACCTCACTCTTAAATTCATCTTAAGTAAGTATGAAATGTGCAAATATAAATCCAATTCTATTTAGTACATATGAATGTATGATATGTAATGCAGGTGAATTGACAGAGTACTCTCTGTATTTAGCTTCCAGATTTTTGTTTTGCAAAAGAAAATTTAAAATCTTTTTATTCACTCTCTGTTTAAACTCAAAAATTAAATGAAAATTGTTTGCTTAACTACAAAATTTAGTTTGGAGAGTTATTCAAGACAAAATAATACAAATATGTCTCTGCAAATAAAAATTCATCAGTAAAGTTTGAAACTCTGGAAAATTCGAGTGTCATAAAATATTAGTTCGATTATATAAATTGAATCTACACTCAAAGATAGGATTTTTAAAACTAATATGAGGATTTTTAGTTAACTATCCTAGTAGCAGTCAATAGTTGAACAAATTATGCATTTTTACCATTTTCCGGTGATCGAATCATTTTTGGATGGTAAGATTTGGGTTGAAGCAGGGTTGAACATCATGGAGTTTAGGAAAATTGTCAAAAAAATTATCCATTGCAAGGATTTTGGGGACGAGGTGAAGTTAGGGTTTAAGGGTTGGGTGTTTATGGCTAGCAACGCGATCGAATTGGGGATTCATGGGCGAACCGGAGAAGACCGGACTTTGGGGAAAGATGAGGGGTAGGGTGGCGCAGCCCCATGCGAGGCGGCGAGGTTCCAGGTGGTCCACGGCGACGGTGCAGTATCGATTTAGGCAATGGTGTGTGTCTGCGTTGGGTTCCAGGTTGAACCCATTGGCTCGATTTTAATTCGAGGCGAGTTTGGGTATTTTGATGACTGGAGAGGGTCGTAGGGGTGATAGTCAACGTGCCAGAAGGTTCGCCTGGGGTCGGAGTCGCCTCCGTTGCCGGTGCATGTGCACGCGGTATTATTCAGTGCCTGATGATGTTGCGTCTTTGGGGGAAGGAGAAGGAACACGGGTTTTTGCTCGAGTTTTGCGTGTGTTGTTCGTGCTTTATTGTTTTTTTTTTACTTAACAGTTTTTTTAAAAAAAAGAGGAGGGAAGAAGATAGGATCACGGGGGAAAGAGGTTGCGTGAAGACAGGGGAGAGACTCGGGAAATTCTTGTGTGTTTCGAATTTTGCTCGAAGCAAATAGAAGAGGGGCTCGGGTATTAAAGTTGTTACAGGTTCCTTTGTAAACTGTTTGTTCCCAATTCAAAATCAAGTTTTAAAATCTAGTTCAAAAGCAAATGTTTTGAATTTCTTTAAGCCTGAGATTAAGAAGTTTAAGTGGTTTTTGGAATACTTTGTTAAAATTGGGATTTACTCATTTTAACCCTTAAGTTTAAAATGAAATATGAAAAAAAAAATTGAAACAAATTGTTTAAATTTGTTTTGTGATGATAATTAAAACATTAGATAGAAAATGTTTTAAATTTGAATTAGTGAAGATAAAATGATATGCACTCATTAAATTAGTTCAAGTGAATAATTGATTTAATAAAAAAATCAAGTAATTAAGATATAATAATTAATTAAGAAATGATTTTAAGGATTAATCACTTATTAAAATTAAAGTTGGATATTTTGATTTATTAAAGATAATTAATTATGAAATTGGTTTAAAAGGTTGATTTAATTGATATGATAAATCAAGAATAATTTAATTAATTAAGGTGATTGATTTATTTATTAATATCAAATGATTTGTAATTAATAAATCAGGATGGGATAATTAATTCGTAAGTTATAAATTTACTTGGAAATAAATTTACTTGGAAATAAATTGAATTGATTAGGATTAAAAACGATTTAATTAATCCTGCTTATAAATGACTATTGAATACTTGACTTACTCATGAATTATTGTATTGTATGAGATGCCATGAATTGATTTTCCTATCTGATCTGTGATATTTTGTTATGTGAATTGAGCTGTTTATTTATTCCTTTATTGATGATACATTTGTATATTATCTGTGAATCTATGAATTTATGATAAGCGTTATAGTTATATCGCTTATCAATTATATTTCTGTGTTTTAATCTATGATGACTGAATGATTGTGTACTATTGTGTTAAACCCATGGACCACACCACACACACACAATGATGGATTTCACGAGGAAATCGATTAAGTCACAGATTTTGAAATAGTTTAAAATTTGAATTTTTTTTAAATTCAAATGTTTTGGAAATGGAATCGGAATAAATGTGGAAAGCTTTTGGAAAGGAATTTCAAAATAAAAAAACAAAATTATTCTTAAATTACTTGATAAAGTTTTAGAATTTAAATACTTTGATTTAAATCTGAATTCAATATTGAAATTGAATTCTGTAATTTGAAACTAGGGATTAACGATGTTATACTAGTCATTATGAGTTAAACTATTTTTAAAGTATTATTTTTGAAAATTTGAATTAACCCAAAGATTGTAACTTGTATAAATGAAATCGGGTTTTTCGAAATAAGACTGTTGTTTCTAAATGATAAAAAGGCTTTCATAGGAGAAACGAATTTCAAATTATATAAAAAGGGATTTCAAGTTTAAACTGAAATAGTTTACCAAGTCATTGATGAATATTTGGAAATGAATTTTGAAAGTGAATGTTTGGGAACGGTTTGAAAGCTATAAGATAAATCTTTAATTTAAAGATTGTAAACGAGTTAATCCAAATGAAATGGAAATTGTTTTGGAATCCGTAAATGGAATTTTGTGAAATAAATCTTTTTGTTAAAGATTTGAAATGGTAATTGGTTTAAACCATTTGAAAAGAAAGTTTTGAATTATTAAGTTGTGACTTAATTGAAATCCCATATCCATATGTTTTAAATGTTTTCGCTCACTATTCGGTTTAGCCGGGAAAGGACCTTTGTGTCGTATAACCCATTCCGAATATGTGATTCGACGTTATGGATAGCATTTGAAGAACGGTGGTGAAGACCGGGTATTTGCGAAAGCGATAGGATGACCTATCGATTGTTTCTGCACCGAGTCCGCCGGTATAGAGACTCCCTAAGTGATGGGAAATCCGATCGGGATTGTGAATATCCGGATTGCAAGGACTTCTTTGTAAGTGCCTTCGGTTCTGTTCGAACCTGGAACAGACTTGTATGGATTGTTATATCTGACATTACAATTTGAGATATAAAGCTGATTTCTTTCAAATATATTTCTGTTGGTGGCGGAGAAATTATTCTTTTAGCTTAACACCCTTCTCTGAGACGTACGAGCTCAGAGGTTATGTAGTTGAAGGTTGTCAGCGATATATTCCCAATTTGGTAATGTGACATGCTGAGTGTTGCTGTGAAATGATCATTGTGTTGATCATTTGTGATAGGATCATTTGTTTGATCGTTTATCTTTGTGATCATTTATATGATCATTTGTTGACCCAAAGCACAGCTTTTGTATAAAGCGTGGCTTTATGGACGAGACTTCGTCGAGCCTCACACCCCGGAATGGTCAAAACAGGAAAGATGCGGCAAGGTTATGAGGGGTAGCTCCCTTTAGGGTATGTGCATTTCCTTCTGGATAGAAGTGGTATCATGGTATGGAGCCCAGATACTTTACTTATGTTGATGTCGCAGATATGTATATGTATTATTTTGTGATTTGTTGCTGGGGCCCCGGTTAAAGGTTGGTTACGACCGGGAAATGGCATACTCGTGTCAGTAGTTACCCAGTTAGGGGTAACCCGGCCTTGTGTTGGTAGAGATCCGGTTTGGGTCTCGGGGACGTCCTTCCAGAGGCGTTCTCATGTGGCAATGGGAAGTTCCTTGGCCTGACCATTCGTTGGAAATCCAAAGAAACAATACGATCTTGTACGGTATTAGTTGTAGAACCTATCATTCACTTATGGTGGCGCCCCACTGTTTGGATGGTAGCTATAGTAGGCATAGTTCGAAATTTCTATGCTGGCTAAGGTTTACATCTTTATTTTCGAAATGAATTTTCCTATACTATGCAATAGTAATAATATCAAATATTCTTTTAATGCGTATCAAACATCTTTGACTATCATAAGGAGAAATCTCCTCCAATTCTGCGTTTGCATTGTGTGTGTGTGCGCGGTAGGCCTTATGGTAGTCTCAGTTTTAAAAGCGTTGCGAATTGACTTTAAAATCTTTTGTTGATTGTTTTAAAAAAACAACTGTTTTTGTTGCTCTCACCAGTCCCACGACTGATCCGGAGTTTATTGTTTTCTTTCCTAAACTCTGGGTGCTCATTATTTTTACACGAGCAGTCTAGAGTTTGGGTTTTTTAGATAGTCCGGTTTAGTAGATTATCTAGAGTTAGTTCAGTCTTTGGACCACACCAGTCTTGCTTAGCTTGGTGCATCGTTATTGGGAGTTCGAGCTATTGCTGGATTGATTCTTGGAAATGGAGTTGCAGTTCTCGGAGTTCTCTTTTGAAGACTATCTTAGAATTATATTGTTCCGCTGCTAGATGTTATCTATTTTCTTTTCCGCTGCTATTTATTGTGTCATATCTCTGATTTATATTGATATCCATTGGATCATCTGTTGTATCAGATATTGTATCAAAGCTGTATATCAATGTATTATTCTTTTATTCCGCTGTGTTGTTTACTTCATGTTGTTATAAGCTCCGGCGAATCGGATTTGAACGGTCGAATCTATGGCATTCGAATACGATATGAAGTATGGATGTCGATTTTCGAGCGGGCGAAATTCGAAACGTCACACTGGGAAAACAATGCATCGAATCGGAAAATGAATTTCAGTTTTGGGACGCGCTTTTCGAGAGCTTCGATTTGATATAAAATTTGGCATCTATTGTGGAGTTTGAAATTTCAGCTTTGGATTTGATTTTGGATTTGTAAATGGAAATAGGTTTTGTCTACCATTGAAGTGAGGACCTGAATAGAATGTATAGAAATGAGGAACAGAGGCTGCTAGGTTTTATAACAGGGTATTTATAGACAACTGAAATAGAATAGATGGACCCAATAAATAAGCGTGTTGAACGATCTATGGCCCGAAAAGCCCGTTTCGACTCCAGAATGAAATTGGGTCAACCCATATATCAAAATAGATGTTTTAAAATATATTAAACGCAATGGAAAAGGTTTCAAGTCCAAATTCCATCGTATGAAGAAGTTATGCTAAAATCAATTTATTTCAAATTGATTTCAATTTCATTTATTTCAAGGCGTTTCGAGTTCGTGCGATCAAACGACAAGTCCGACCGTTACGAAACTTGAAATCCTACAATAATTCACCGTTACGGATCCGATGAATCTGGTTTTGTCGAATTCCAAGTCAGTGGCCAAAATGGCTTTTTTATACAAATTGAAAATTAATTAATTAAATCACCTTTAAATTTAACTTCTATAATTCATAAATTTAATCATCTTGTATTACTTTAGGAATTAAAAATCCTTTATAACAAAATTCCATATCAATTTTAAAGTTAATAAATTCACAATTACAGTGTTTAGCTTTCAAATTAAATATATTCATTACTTATTAGTCGCAATTCCCCTAAATCCATCTATTTGATCTTAAATATTATTTTAATCAATTCTAACTTACCCTCTTAAAGCTGATGTCAACATGGGTTTATATCTACTACACTAACATTCCAAATTTCATCTTAATTCACATTTACGAAATATTTAAGTATTTAATTTAATTAAATTGCAATAAACCCAATTATCATAAATTTTAAATTCAAATAAATACATAAATGTTGATTCTCATTCTTATTATTCAGACAATCATTATCATATAAACATATTTAACATTTGTTTACATTTCATTACTCTGATACTTCCAAATTTTACCTTTACTTATATTAAATATTTTATTTCCACTTATTTGTAACAACTACTATAATTCAATCATATTGAAATTTGTCAATTTCACCCATTAATTTAGATTTCAAATCCAATTAACTAATTTACCTTGGTTCCATCCCTTATTACATCAATTATTACTTTAAATTTACATTAACAAAACGTTAAATTTAAAATTTATTATAATTGGTTACCAAAATTTATTTGACACCTTAAATAAATAACAACTTATATTAATTGTCACCTATTTGCTTCTATTTGCATTTAAAAGTTTGTTACCTATCAACCGAGGTTATTATTCTACATATATAATGCTAATTTTATTCCATCACCATTTATTCATCATTAATTCATTGATTAACTCAACCTTTACATTTTTTTTTCTTATATTAATTTATTAGTAGTTATTTCTTCTTACATTATCTCATTTATTGCAATTTCATTCAATTTACACAATTCAGCTTTAATTAACTTCGTTGTTATATACCATCCCATTTATTATTTCATTATTCATTATAATTATTTATATCATATGAATTCATTCTATTACCCTAAATCAGGATTTAATTCATATATTCATACAAAACTTACATTTATTTACTTAATTTGTATTTATTGAAATTTATTTCCAATCTATCAAATACAATCAATTATAACCTTACATTGCTTATAATTATTTGGGATAGCACTAAATTAATTATTTATTAACTTAGATTAACAAAATCGCCTTAATTTACATTCAGTTACAATTAATCCATATATTATTTCACACATTAATACACTGATTGCATTTGTTTTTATTATATTCCATTTATACTAAGCCATAACATTTCAATCATTTTATTAAGTTGGGATGTTCATTCTTCCCAACCAAACACCATTTATTTCATTATAACTTTACAATTTTAAATAAATTCATTAATTGCCAATTTTTAAATTTTAATAACCAATGCTACTATTCATTCTTAACATTTACTACAATATAAATTATATGTTTTTTTCATTTTTCCTAAATTAAATTACAAAAACCTAATTAAATTAACCAATTTATTTATCAAAATTTACGGTTTGTTACAGTTTGACGGAGTGGATATGAAGTTGAGAAATTCTCACCGCTTTTTTGAATTATATTAATCATCATGTTTAATTTTTATGTTAGATGAACACTATTTGATGATATTGATGTTTGGTTGATTGTTTGAATATGTTGGATAATGCATAGTAATGTTATGACATTTACCATATTGAATATGCTAGTATTATATGACTGTTGTATGTTTGTGATGATAATTTGGACATCAAATTCCTATTAATTAAGTAATCCCTTTATTTAAAAAGATCATATTTTAGTAATATAAGATATTTTTAAAAAATAAGTCTCTTTTCATTTAGAAGTTAAATCAAAGTTGAAATAAAATAGAATTTGAAATTTAAGGTGAAACGGATTTGAAAAGGATAGTTAAATTGAAATTGAAATTGAGATGAATAGAAAAATTGAGTTTAAATCAATTTTGAGAAAGTGAAGTTTAGTTTGAGGTTGAATTGAAGTTTAAATTGAAATTGGACTTGAAATCTAAGTTTTAAATGAGTTTAATTTAAGATTAGTGTTGAAATTGAGTTAAAATTGGAATTTAAAATTTAATATCAAAATAATGGGAATATAATAATATTATAATATGGTAATAGTGAAAATATATTTTAAATACTTTAAAAAGTGAAAATATTGATTTTAATGATTTGTAATGATTTTATAAGTGTTGAAGAACAGATTATTTCAAATATTGAAAAATAAGTTAAAACTAGATGCGTCGCGCAACGGTAGTTCGCGATTTCGCGTCGAAAAGTTAATATGAATACTCAAAATGAAATATAGGTCGGAATTCTTCGAGATAAGAAAATTCCGGACTATTATATCTATATGTTCTAAACGAAGAAAGAAAATCAAATTTGTCGAAAAATTCGCGCTAGTGCAGTTAAGTGACCTAACTGAAAATATGTTTAATTGGATGTTTTTAATCATGGAAAAATATGGAATAAATTTGGTAAATCTATTTAAATGATTTGAAATAGATTTGGATTGGAAAATATGAATTATCGAATGTTTGAAAGTTTTTTAATTCAAATAAGCTTATTTAGCACTTTCCGCAGCACTTTTCCGCTGTGAATTCGATAACTTTTTTTTTTTTTGGAAAATGGTTAATCTTTATTTCTTCGTATAAAGGCCGAAGCCCAATTGTTTACAGCGAATACTAATCCAAGTGTTTACAATGATTAAAATTAAATACATAACTCGAAACATTCCAAATCTGAGCTCCTCTCTAAACCAAGCTGTTCGACAGTCATGGCGGCTCCCGAATTTCTGCTAGACATCCTTCATCGTCTGCCTTCCACTTCCACTTCGCCAGTAGTGATTTTCCTTGTTCCTTTAGGCTGGTAAGCAATTTCTTGTTGATTCTCAAAATCATCATTTTAACATCCCGATCAATTTGAGCATTCACTGATAAAATATTTGTTTCTTTTTTGTTAAAAGCCCTGTTGTTCCTTTCACGCCAGATGTTCCAAACGGTAGCTGCGAAGTTAATTTTGAATATTTCGTTCATAAGATTCGTACAATTTCTCTGATTGTTCAGGTAGCAAATTTCCTCCTTTATTGTTTTAATTTCAGTTGATCCCGTACATTTCTCTTTCTGAAGTCTCCAGACTAGCTTAGTGAAATTACACTCAAAAAATAAGTGTTCATGATTTTCAGTAGGTTCATTACATAGTCCGCAGGTGTCATCTTCTATAATTCCCCATTTTTTTAACCTATCCTTCGTGGGAAGTCTGCCAAGTATGGCCTTGTATATTGTATGTGTCAATTTTGGTGTAATTGATTTACTCCAAATAAAACTATACCACTCTACTTTTTGATGCTTCGATCTGACTTCCTCCATAATTTTACTGAATTGAAATTTGCCTGTCTTAGACTGTTTCATGCTCCACTCATCACACATTTTATCTGAAAGAATGGGAATGTTCTGAATTTCTCGTGTGTAATTCCTTGTAACCAGTTGTTTTTCACATTTCCAAACCCCTCTTTCCATTATACTTGAAACAGCATAGTTTGGTTGTCCATAATCTGAGAAACTTTCCATCCCCATGGATCTCTCCAAAGATCAATTGTATTACCATTCGCTATTCTCCTTTCAATCAAAGGTTTCAAGAATTCTCTATGTTTCATGACATTCTTCCATATTACAGATGCATTATTATCTATTGTATCTGTCCAAAAGTTTGTTTTAATGTATCTAGATCTCATCCATTTTGGCCATAAATTTTCTGATGGTATTATATTCCATGCTAATTTAATGCCATAGACCATTTTGAGATCAAATAGATTTTTAAGACCTACCCCACCTTCCTTTTTTGGTCTGCACAAGTCTTTGAAGCTGATTTTGTGAAATTTCCCTCTCCAAATGAAATCCGCACAAACTGAGTTTATTTTCCCTATAGAACAATCTGGAATTTGAAACGTTTGGAGCCAATATCTGACTTTAGAAGTGATCACTGTGTGAACTAGCTCAACCCTTCCAGCAAATGATAACAGTTTGGATCTCCAACCCTGTAATTGCTCTCTTATTTTGTCTATCAGATTTGCACACTCTTTATCTGTAATTGAGTTATTAGATAGTGGTATGCCCAAATATTTCACAGGGAGAGTCCCCTCTGCTACTCCAATTCTTTTTATCAGAGCCTGCTTATTTTTGCAATATTTGTTAAAGTAGCATTTAGTTTTGCCTTCATTAAGTTTCAGGCCTGCAATCTTTCCTAATTTGTGGAATATTTCTTTAAGCTCATCCATTGCATATATAGTAGCTTTCATGACAATTAGTAGATCATCCGCATATATAAGGTGATTTACCTTAGGTGAATTTCTGTGCACCGGGATAATCTTGTTATTATGACAAGCTATTTCCATTTGAAGGGAAAACCACTCCATTGCCACAGCAAATAAATAAGGGGATAGGGCATCCCCTTGTCTTAAACCTCTTTCACTGGAAATGTGTCGTCTAGGAATTCCATTAATCAGAATTGAGAAAGTTAGGGTAAAAATACAACATTTCATCAATTTTAATAGACTCTCTGGAACCCCCATTTCTTTGAGCATGTGAATAATAAAGTGTCTATTCACTTTATCACAAGCTTTGCATAAGTCTATTTTAAGGCACAATCTGTCTGCTCCTGGTTTGTTAAAATCTCTGATAAGTTCATGAGCTAATAAGGAATTTTCTGAAATTAGTCTCCCCTTTATGAATGCAATTTGGTTTTGGGCAATCAAATTTGGAAGAACCTTATTCAGTCTATAACATATAATTTTGCTCAAAATTTTGTAAGATACATTGCAACAAGATATGGGTCTGTAGTCTTCAATTTTGTTTGGTTTTTTGATTTTTGGAATAAGAGAAATAAAAGTGTGGTTAATTTCTCGAATAAACTCACCACAGTCAAAAGCTTCCTGATAAGCATCCAACATAATTTTTTCTAGGTGGTCCCAGTGCATTTTGAAAGCAGCTGCCCCCATGCCATCTGGACTAGGGATGGCATCACTATGGATGGACTAAACAGCTCTTCTCAATTCCCTTTTCGTAACCCTAGCTGTGAGCATGGAGCATCCCTCTTGGGTAATCTTCCTTCTACATTGAACTACAGGTAAAACTTGAGTTTAAACATAACAACCTTTCCCAGAATAAATTATGAATGTTTTAAAAGAGGATTATTAAGCATTTTTGAAAGATAATTTGGAATATTTATAGGCAATTCCAAAATAAAGTTGAAAATCCGAGTATGCAGAAATGACTAGTACATTGTCCCGCCTGTGAGATCTGGAAAGATAAAACAAGGTGTTTA
This sequence comes from Allium cepa, assembly GCA_030765085.1. NCBI lineage: Eukaryota > Viridiplantae > Streptophyta > Magnoliopsida > Asparagales > Amaryllidaceae > Allium > Allium cepa. Next base: position 771,995,493 of record CM060945.1, read on the forward strand.
ACTAAGGTTAGGCATGGAGCAACCAGTGCCTTGAACTTACCTGGCCTATGTTTTCTTTTCATAGGCGAGGGGTGTAACAGATCGAAAGGAAATCCCAGATACTCTTAAATAAAGAGATTCTGTTAAGTTTTCCAAAATAAAAGAAGATTGGTATTATCCAAAAATTAAGCAATCCCCAAAAATAAATGATTTCTATGATCCTATTTACTTTAAAATGTTTGTTAAGATTGATTTAGGGTTTATCGTAAACTATGTCTTAAATAACATTGATTTTGACCCGACTAAAAAGTAAAGAAATTTGGATTAAGAATTAAGTAAGGAAATTTGAAATATTTTCCAAAGCAAAAGAATGAATTACTTAGAAATTATCCTAAGTCAAAAGAAAGAGAATTTTGAAATCATCAAAAAGAATTAAAGTGAAAAGAGACTTAATAAATCCTGTATACTCATATTCACTTTCTATCGATATTGGATTTCGAAGGAACCGGGGTCGGATTGGGTAAATCCCATCCGAAAACCATTACGAACCAATGTATACGTTCGAACGTGAAGACATGTTGAAGATGATGATTATTGAAGACCGTGGATCTTTATAGCGTGACGAGGACTTGTTGACTTGCTCTGGATAGCTCCCGAGTTATATATAGCAGTGGTCTCCTCGTTGTGGAGATTTTTCAGATTGCAAGGACTACTCGCTACTAGTGGTAGTTGGAGAGTGCCTTCGGTTTGTCCTATTCCTGGACAACTTGTATGGACGTTTGTCTGACATTGCATTTCTAATGATTATGTACATTGGTTTTTACAAACGTACATCAATGGTGGCGGAGAAGGCAACTTCTCTTAGCTTAACACCCTCCTTGACATGTACGAGCTCAAGGGTTGTATTTTTTTGGAAGGCAATTAGTAGTTAACGGAGATGGCAATGTGGCATTCAAAGATGTGATATATGCTTTGTGAAAAGGTAATCGTTACCTCAAGCCTCATCAAACCGGAAATGACCGAAGCAGGATTAGATGCGGCAAGGCTAAGTGGGTCATCCCCTTCTAGATATATTTCTTCCTGCTATGACGTCGAGGTCTAAATTAATGTGGTGTATGCTATGAGGGCCCATGCATTAAGTAATTATTCTTTAATTACTTTCCATCAAGTAATTTCCCTTTAATTACATCTAGTAATTATCCGTTAATTACTTCACTAAGTAATTATCCTTCAATTACTTACTTTAAGTAATTATCTTTGTAAATTGCATCAAGTAATTATACCTACCTAACTCCACAAATGATTAACTTAATTAATTAACTTAATTAATGATCTTAAATTAATTGCTTAATTAATTATCTTATAATCACTAGTTAATGATCTTTAAATTAAACACATTCATTAACTATTCTTTTAATTACTTATACTAAGTAAATATTTTTTTAGATTATTAACATTAATTAATCTTTATTAATTTTATTAAGTGGTTAACTATCAATTAATTCCACTTTAATTACTCACATATTTAATTAAAGATGAATTCTTTATCTTAATATATAGCTAAATTACATTATTAGACTTCATTAGAAGAACATTTAGGAACTAATTATACGATTAGAAATATATAATTTACTTTAAACAAAAAAATTAAACATTTAAAATCTTTGAAAAAAAATTCAAAGTTGTTTTAATAAATTTAATAAATAGTTATTCTTGAATCTTATTTACTATATTTTTTTAAAAAAAAAACTTATCTTCTTTAAATATATTTTTAAAAACTTTGTTAAACATTTATCTTTGAAAACTCACTATTTCCAAAACTTTAAAACCTGTTTTTGCTTTTAAATTTTGAAACATTTGTAAACTTGAGCTCTTTGTTTTAAAATCCTGGAACACTTCCTTTTAAAAAAAAATGAAACCTAATACTGAATCAAAACCAAATCGAGCATGTCAAACCATTCCAGAGCCAAAACACTTGAAAACCCAAGTCAGTCTCGTGACACTTCGTTAAATACAGCAATTTCGAGTTAACCTTCCATTCGCACGAGGACATCACTGACAAACTTACCGCCTTCTCACAACTCAGACTTCACCAGCAACTAACGTGCATGCATGCACGTGCACGATGATTCTAGTCCCCTCCGACCATCTCCTCCAACTCCAGAACATCGTCGATAACTTCGACAAAACTCCAGACCACCCAGATCTGAAGCTCACATCGTAAAATGAAATCGAGCTACAAGGCCAAAGCATGGATTCCACCATCATCGAAATTTTCCAATTACCGACGATCCCAACAATGATGAACCTTGCCGACTTCACCAGAGAGTCGCCTCGACCTCCAACACCCATCCCCCACCTTGCGATCCAGTTCGGTTCCCCTACGGCAACGCATTCCCATCGAAAACCATCTTCTGTCCAGCTCGTCGAAAAACCCTATTTCTTCCTTCTTCGGCCACCACAGCCAACATTAACTTACTTCACCAATTTTCCCTTGATCGCCCACTCACAAGCTACATTCGACAAGGATACCGATGCCACCCATCATGCCGATTATCGGAATTCGATGATGAAATAAAAACTGATCAACCCCTAATATCTCGACAATTCCCAAACTAAAAATCATGATTATAACACCTAAATTCATCATCTAGCATTACAAAACTGATTCTAAAATCAATAATAAAAATTAGCATGTTTGATTTTTTTTCCCTTTATTTCAGATCATCACTGTATTTTTTATTTTCTATACAAATTTCTAAATATAAAATCTCTAAACTATTTTTCAAAATTGATATTACATTGTAATCATTATCTTTCATTCAAAGATCAGGGTTTGAATCTGATTGTGGAGAGAGATAAAAAATTTCAAATGAAAAATGAATCTTGTAATATCAACAGAGAAGAGTGTGTGTGTGTGTGTGTGTGTGTGTGTGTGTGTGTATCCACACTTACATTTATATCCACATACATATATAGCAGTTCAGTCATATTCCAAAAAAAGAACATTCATGAAACATAATTCAACATTTGCATATAGATTTACCACGTAAAATTTTTAAACTGTTTTTAAAAGGGAAAGGTTTACTCACAAGAACTTTAGAAGTAGAGAACTGCTCTGCTATATCTTGTTCCTGGATTTGTTTGAATTGATTTGGCATTTAAATCTTGCTTGTTACTGCAACTTGAATTTGGTTGAAGACTGAAGTAGTTGTTGTTGAGTTGATTCTCGAAGTTGTTATTGATCTTTGTTTTTTTTGCAAGACCTTAGATTTGTAAATTTTGAACTGATGATTTATTTTGGTTTATATTGTTTAAGAAGAAGAGGGAAAGAAAGTACAGAGAAAAATTGAACTGAAGAAAAATAACAGATTTTCTTCTCTTAAACATTGTTATATATATTATTTAATCCAGTTTTTAAAAGAAAAGATTGCCACTTGTTACCCAAATTAGACAAATGTATTATTCATAAATTCCTTAACTGACAAGTGTCTACAAATGTCCCTAAACATATTACATGAATAACAAGTGTTTAGTTCATCGTTTTAAATTAATTTCTTATTTTTTACAAATGATTTAAACCTTTATTAAATATTTTCCTTAATACTTATGTTTTATATAAATTATGAAATGTGTTTATATCTTTATTAAGCATATACTTTTATGTTTTATAAATATATTTTCCAAAGCTCGATTTTAAAGAAAGGAAATTTAAAAAGAAAAGGATATTAAATTGAATCTTATTTTGAAGTTTTAAATTAAAAATATTGTACTTGAATATATATACAAACAAAATTTATTTCAAGAACTAAGTTTTAAAAGAAAATATATTAAAATTTTCTTATACTATACTATTTTAAGCTATTATATTTTTAAACAAAATAAATATTTACTTTAAGTGTTTTTTGAAAGTATAAGATAAATTTTAAAATAATCTTTTAAATTTTTTTATATTAAATCAATCAAAATCTTCCACATCACAATATATTCATATATAAATGTAAATATTATAATTTGAAAATATTTTTATTAAATTGAAAACAAACTTCCCATTCACACTATATATGCACATATACATTATAAATAGAATACTTTTTATTAGCTTAGAAAGATAAATTTTTATCAATTATATATTATTAACTTTGAAAAGAATTAAAACTTGCCAAATTAAATTATTACTATTATTAGTTTTGAAAAGATAAATTCAGTTAAATTAGATTATTAAATCAATATTGTCAAATTTTAAATAATTATTAATGGAAATTATTAAATAAATATTGCCTAAAATTCCGGGACATCACATTCCTCCCCCCTTAAAAGAATTTCATCCTCGAAATTTAAAAGTAAAGATAATTTAATAATCCCACATAGATTTTAATTTTTAAACAGCAAGCATATACTATCAGCCATATACTAGCAACCATAGCAATCAATTTATTCAAACAAATCTAACTATCCAGACTAAATTATGGATTGAACTTGTTAGAGTTTCCCAGGTACAAACACCGGGATACTCGCTCTACTGAACCTAAACTAGCTACACCACTCTGAACCAGAGCTCCTATATCTCAAGTTCTACAATCTACGTAGGATACTGGACCACAGAAAAGCCCTGTTCAACTTCCGAATCTCCCTGAACTGCTGGTTCTAAAACCAATGATAGACCATACACGTACTCCCTCAGAGATACGTTAAATACATTACGAATCCCAGCCATTCAAATTGGCAATTCAATCCTGTAGACCAAAGTAATGTGAGAAATGCGGATTACGGATCTTAAGGCTAGAATTAATACTAGAGGGGGGTGAATAGTGTTTTAAGGAATTACTAATTCTTTTTAAATTTATATTAGTTTGAACACAGATGTATGCAATATTCAGACACAGATATGATCACAAAATCAAATACAAATCCAGAAATAAAGTTAAAACAATAAAGGAAAGAACACACCGGATTTTATACTGCTTCGGAGTTACCGTACATCCAGTCCTACACACAAGTACGGATTTCCGTTCAAAATCAATTTTTATAATTACACCCTCGATTTCAAGGCCACGAGGTACACCGCTCCAGATTCACAACCCTTTGGGTAGAGATACTAGATTTTATAGGCAACAAGTTCAACCAATTGATTTCATAGGGTAGAATCACACCTTTTCTCGCTTGATTGATTTCACTGGCAACAAACACATCTTTTTCTCACTCAATTAATTACAAAGAAGCCTATAACTCTGAATAGCACTAAGATCTTGTTGAAATAATGATAGAGAATCAAACCGGAGATGATCTAGTTAGATTCAGTGGTGATTTCGGTAGAGTAATGGTAAAAAATATATATAAAGAAATGTGGAAGAAGAAGAGGAGTGAAATCAGAGAAAATATGAATAAAAAAATCTTTAAAACTGCCCCTATTTATAGTAGAACAACAGCCATGTCCATTTGAAAGGATATGACGAACAGACACTTCCTTTGATATTCAAATTTTGAAACAAACTGCCACCTTGTCGACAAGGGTATGTGGAGGTTGTGGACAAGTCTATGGTATTTTTGTTAATTTATTTTTCTTTGAAAATAACTTCTACCTTGTATTAAAGCTATTTTTAAACTTTATAAATATACTTAACTATAGTTAAAATAAATAAGTATAGAGAATAATATTTTGGTATATATAAATTTTACAATAATTTTATATTTAAATTTAAGTATAAATTTAAAAGTTAAATATATTAAAAGATAGTTTAAAAGCAAGGATAATTTATTTTGAAGATAAAGATTATTTTGAGGCTAAAAGTATTTTAAAACCAGGACAGATGTTTTTGATTCTTTTAAAAGGAAGATTTTGAAATCATTTTGAAAACAAGATATAGTTTTGTAAAACATTTGAATAAAAGTCAGCGGATACAAAACAATGTTCCACTAGATTTTTCGTAGGTTCTATCCTACTTAGGGTTTCATCCATTTAACAGGCTCGAAGTGGATTCCATTCCACGAATAAATTGAATTTTAAGATGCCAGTGCTTTTCTAGGAGTTTTAACAAAATTTCTAATTATACTTCTTATTATTGAAATCTTGAACTCTTGATAATCTTGATACTCATGAGTCTTCAATCTGGATATCTTTAGTCTTGAATCTCTATACTGTATAGTCTTCATTCTTGGTACCTGCATGGTTAAATCCTGCATATACATACATATCAAAATGATAATGTTAGTATTTATATTTTATAATCTTATTCTAAGGTTGTTGTCATCAAAACCATCTTCTCAAGGACTAACAATCTCCCCCTTTTTGATGATGACAACCTTTGTTTATAAAATATTACTTCTATCCTAATAACTCCCCCAAAAACTAGTAACTCCCCCTTAATCTATGCCTAACTATCATATTTTATACTTCTCCCCCTTTTCAATCAACAAAAACTAACTCCAAACTATATAACTCCCCCTTATTCTAATGCTATATGACATGTGATTATAGTGATAGTGTTATCATAAATAATCATCACTTAATTCTAAAACTAAAACTTTAGTCCTTAATTACTATCCTAACTAAGAATTTATATATGATAATACCTATAATATAAGAACACAAATCATTTATTAATTATATATTGTTATATTTAGAAGACGAAAGTAAGATCATACAACAATATGAAAGAGAAAAAAGAAACTATTGTATGTCCTTGAAAAGGAAGATCTATGAACTGAACAATTTGGGTAGTGGAAACAGAAATTTCCACGTTGTTCGACTAGATTTCCATACTTGTCAAAGCGCATTTCGCCAACGCAAATGACTTTTTTGTCATCTTCAGCGTGCTTTTCTTCCATGACGGCTTCTTCTTCTTCCTCCTCGTTGTCCTCTTGCACTTGATCTCCTGAAGATTCTTCATCAATCAAGATGGGATTGGCGTGATTGTCCATTAGAAACTTTTGTAAGTTTCTAAAGATTTTGCCTTGTCGTTCTTGTTCTTTGGCCATTCTGAGTTGCACTACATGATTTTAGTCATTAGTTGCATTGCATCCTTCAAGGAATCCCCCATTTTCATTACTCGTGCAAGCGTAGTTCGCTGAAATGGTCCATTAGAAGGAGAAGGGAACGAAAATGTTGAATTTTTGTTTGACTTGGAAGAGGAGGCCATTGTTTAATTTTTTTTCAGAAGATAGATCATAGAAATGACAGAAAGAATGAACAAAATTTTGAAATAAGAAGAATATATAACCACTTATTTGAATTTTGGTGGGAAAATTTGAAAAATAAAAAAATCGTTACATGTCGACATGGGTAAGGGAGGGTTGTCGACATGGTACTTGATATTTTTGCTATTTGATTTATTTCAATTTAATTTTTAATTATACTTTGTTATTTATATTCTATATTTCAGTTATTGAACAAATACCTATTTCTCTTCTTAATTTGGTAAATATAGATTCATTTAAGGGTTTTGTTAAGATGTCAGCAATTTGGTTCTCGGAATTGATATAATCGAGAGTAATTACTTCCTTACTTATATATCGCTGAGAAAATGATTACTGATATCAATATGTTTAGTTCGAGAATGATGAGTAGTATTTTTGGATAAATTCATTGCACAAGTATTATCACAATAAATTGGTGATTATGAGATATTTAAATCAAAATATTTTAAAGTTGTTGCATATATATTACCTGAGAACAAGCCAAAGCAACAAAAATATACTCTGCTTCGGTTGTTGATAAAGAAACTGTGTTTTGCTTTTTACGAAATCTTGAAATCAGAGAATGCCTCAAAAGGTGACAAGTTCTTCTTATACTTTTTCGGTCTGATTTACAACCAGCATAATCAGCATCACCGTAAGATATTAATTCAAAAGAATCATTTTAGGATAAAACAAACCATAATCAAAAGTTTGTTTAACATATCTTGTGATATGTTTTACAGCTTTTAAGTGGGCCTCTTTAGGTTGGGATTGATATCTTGCACAGAGACAAACACCATGCATGATATCAGGTCTACTAGCAGTGTTATACAGCAGTGATCCAATCATTCCTCTATATAATTTTTGATCTAAATTTTTTGAGAAATCTTCTTTACCTAGATACTCTTGGTTGCCACGGGAGTGGATTTTCCACTTGCAGTAGTCAAACCAAATTTACTAACTAGGTGTTTAGCTTATTTTTCTTGACTAATAATGATACCATTATCTAATAGTTTTATTTGCAATCCTAGAAAGAAGTTTAATTCACCCATATGACTCACCTCAAACTCTTTTGTCACTATTTCAGAAAATTCTTTATTCATTTCAAAATTAATTGATCCGAAAATGATATCATCTACGTAAACTTGTATCAGTTGAATATCATTTTTATTTCTTTTAATAAAAAGAGTATTATCTACTTTACCAATTTCAAAGTTTGATTGTAATAAGTAAGATCTAAGTCTATCATACCAAGCTCTAGGAGCTTGTTTTAGACCATATAGAGCTTTCTTAAGTTTGTAAACATGATTTGGTAACTTTTCATTTTCAAAAAGTGGTAATTGTTCAACATATACTTCCTATTTTACAAGTACATTTAAAAAGGGAACTTTTAACATCCATTTGATATAATTTGAAATTATTATGATTTGCGAAAGCAAGTAGAATCCTAATAGCTTCTAATCTTGCTACGAGAGCAAAGGTTTCATCAAAATCTATTCCTTCTTCTTGACAATAACCTTGAGCAACTAACCGGGCTTTATTTCTTACAGCTTCTCCTTGTTCATTCATTTTATTTTTATAAACCCATATAGTTCCAATCATAGTTTTATTTTCAGGTCTAGGAACAAGTTTCCAAACATCATTTCTGGTGAATTGATTTAGTTCTTCTTGCATAGCCGAATTCCATGAATCATCAGTTGATGCTTCTTTTGGATTTTTGGGTTCAATAGTTGATATAAAGGCTACATTGCTCATTTTACTTAGTTGATTTCTAGTTGTAACAGCATATTGCATATCTCCTAGTATATTTTCTATAGGATGATCTTTTAAAAGTTTAATCTTTTTATTAGGATGGTTAATTTCATTATTAGTTTTAGTTGACTCTTGATTTTGAGTGATTAAATCCTCTTCATCATTTGTATCTTCAAAATTTTGAGACTTTTATCGAATGAAACGTGCATTGTTTCTTCGATGGTGTTAGTTCTTAAATTAAACACTTTGCATGCTTTACTTCTATTAGAATACCCGTTAAAGATACCTTTGTCGGATTAGGATCGAATTTACCTAAGTTGTCTTTTGTATTTGATATAAAATATTTACTTCAAAAAATTCTAAAATAAGATACCTTAGTTTTCTTTGAGTGAAGAAGTTCATAAGATGCCTTATCAGTTAAAGGTCTAATTAAAATTCTATTTAAAATATAAAAGGCGGTAGCAACTGCTTCTATCCAAAACTACTTTGGTAGTTTACTATCTGAAAGAATAGTTCTCGCACACTCTTGAATCGTCCTGTTTTTACGTTCTACTACTCCGTTTTGTTATGGAGTTCTTGGAAATGAAAATTTGTGAGTTATTCCCTTTTTATTGCAGAATTCCTCAAACTTTTCATTTTCAAATTCACCACCGTGATCACTACGGATGGTTTTTAACTTTTTAGAGAAAGTTGATTTTGAATCCTTTTTGTAAAGTTATTAAAACATTCGAAAGTATCACTTTTATGTTTCAAAAATATTGTCTATGTAAATCTAGAATAATCATCTACAATTACAAAAACATATTTACTATGATTTATTGACAGAATTTGAGATGGACCAAATAGATCAACATGAAGTAATTCAAGAGGATTTGAAGTTGAAATCATATGTTTTAATTTAAAGGAACTTTTTCTAAGTTTTTTTTAATTGACATGCATCACATAAACTATCTACTTTAAAATTCATTTTAGGGAGACCTCTTACTAGATCATGTTTTGACAGTCTAGATAAGACTTTGAAATTCAAATACCCAAATCGCTTATGCCAAATCCAAGGGTCACTTGTATTTGCCAAAAGACATAGGTTATCATTTGAAACTTTCATACTAAGAATATAAATATTCTTTTTCCTAAATCCCTCAAATATTAAGGTTGAATTATTATCTTCAACGTGACATTTATCTTTTTCAAATTTAATTTTATATCCCTTATCGCAAAGTTGACTATAGAAGATTATGCTTCGGATTCTTAACTAGAAAAACATTAGTAATAATCGGAGTTTCAGAGTTACCGACTTTGTCGATGCCAATTGCCAATCACACATCCTTCTCAGTTGTCTCCAAAGTTAACAGGTCCTCCGTTTTTGTATATTATATCATTCAGCATATCTGGATTACCAGTCATGTGTCTAGAGCATCCATTATCGAGTATCCATTTATTCTTTTTGATCTGCACAATTTGTACAAATTGGATTGATTGCTCAACACCCATAAAGCATGTTTCATACAATTTTGGTAGACAGCTTGAATTTGAATATTGATTATATGCAGACTTAAGAGACAATAGTGATCTGAATATTTTGAACTAGTATTAACAAGTTTTATAAACATAGCCATTTAAAAACTTTTTCAAAAATCATATTATGAAACTTTAAAAACCTTGCTCTAATACCAAATGTGAGAAATGCGGATTACGGATCTTAAGGCTAGAATTAACACTAGAGGGGGTGAACAGTTTTTTAAGGAATTACTGATTCTTTTTAAATTTATATTAATTTGAACAAAGATGTATGCAATATTCAGACATAGATATGATCACAGAATCAACACAGATGTAGAAATAAAGTAAAAACAATAAAGGAAAGAACACACCGGATTTTATACTGGTTTGGAGTTACCCTACATCCAGTCCCGCACACAAGTACGGATTTCCTTTCAAAATTAATTTTTACAATTACACCCTCGATTTCAAGGCCATGAGGTACACACTCCAGATTCACAATTTTCTGGGTTGAGATACTTGATTTTACGGGCAACAAGTTAACCCAACTGATTTCACAGGCTACATTCACACCTTTTCTCGCTTGATTGATTTCACAGGTTACAATCACACCTTTTTCTCACTCAATTAATTACAAATAAGCCTATAACTTTGAATAGCACTGATATCTTGTTGAGATAATGATAGAGAATCAAGCCAGAGATGATCTAGTTAGATTCAATGGTGATTTCGGTAGAGTAATGGTAAAAAATATATAAAGAAATGTGGAAGAAGAAGAGGAGTGAAATCAGAGAAAATATGAATATAAATTCATTTAAAACTGCCCTTATTTATAACAGAACAATAGCCATGTCCATTCGTGAAAGGATATAACGAATAGACACTTTCTTTGAAATTCATATTTTTGAAACAAACTACCATCTTGTCGACAAGGGCGTGTGGGGGTTGTCGATAGGCCTATAGTATTTTTGTTAATTTATTTTTCTTTGAAAATAACTTCTATTTTCTATTAAAACTATTTTTAAACTTCATAAATAACTTAACTATAGTTAAAATAAATAAATAGAGAATAATATTTTGGAATATATAAAATTTTACTATAATTTTATATTTAAGTTTAAGTATAGATTTAAAAGTTAAATATATTAAAAGATAGTTTAAAACCAAGGATAATTTGATTTTGAAGATAAAGATTGTTTTGAGGCTAAAAGTATTTTAAAACCAGGATAGATGTTTTTGATTCTTTTAAAAGGAAGATTTTGAAATCATTTTGAAAACAAGATATAATTTTGTAAAACATTAGAATAAAAGTTATTGGATACAAAATAATGTTCCACTAGATTTTTCGTAGGTTCCATCCTACCTAGGATTCCGTCCCTTTAACAGGCTCGAAGTTGATTCCATTCTATGAATAAATTGGATTTTAAGATGCCAACGCTTTTCTAGGAGTTTTAACAAAATTTCTAACTATATTACTTATTTTTGAAATCTTGCACTCTTGATAATCTTGATACTCATGAGTCTTTAATCTTGATATCTTCAGTCTTGAATCTCTATACTGTACATTCTACATTCTTGGTACCTACATGGTTAAATCCTGCATATACATATATAACTAAAATATAATGTTAGTATTTATATTTTATAATCTTATTCTAACGTTGTTGTCATCAAAACCATCTTCTCCGGGACTAACAAGTACTTAACCTTACAAGAGCACAGAAAGATCCAATTTACTTCTGAGCTAGCTTCCAGTCTTACCCCATCTTGTTGCTCTTACGATCGGTGAAAACTTATCCAAAATTAAATCTCTGACTTCTAATTCTGAATTCTTTTGTCTCTTATCCACAAAACTCTTCTGCAGATCCTAGGCTGCCTTCAACCTTCTTGATCAATCCAATCTTCACAGATGCCTCTTGGATCAAATATGGGTCGAGAAATAGATGATCTTCGGATTCTACTCAACAAGATAGTTCTCCCCAGATCCATCGAAATCTAGAACACAAACTCTACTATACAATCATCAGAAGACTTCAAACATACTTCTCGTATCCGGAAAAACATAACAGGTGAACTAGACAACCAGGCCTTCGGATCCAAAATGAACTTCCTGTAGAAATCCTCAGATCCAAGACAAACACAAACTTCTAAGGAATCCGAGGTTTCTTCCATTCTAGAATAACTGTCACCTTGCTTCCGCTGCTTAACTCTGATCTGAGGAAGATGAGAATGATGTTGACGAACACAAGCACAGACTTGATCAACTCATCCCGGAAACATTGTCCATCAAATTCCATAAAATATTAGTGACCTCTCCGATTCGGTCACAATTACCATAGAAAAAATCCAGCCAGAAAACTAGATCCGATCAATCCTGACTGCTTAACTAGCCCTCTCTTTCTAGGAGCCATCCCTCTACAAGGTTGAACCACTGAAAAAGCCCCAAAAACCAAGTCGATACAGAACTCCATCTCCCGATGCGGATGCAAACCTTGACTTCTTCAAAGACAATTGGAAAATCACAAACCTCGACGATAGCTTCTACATCCTTTAGAGATACCTCAATCCTAAACTAAGATTACTAAGAGAACTTTCGAACCATCGTCACTTTTGCGATTATACCAGTTCAGATTCCAAAGAAACTGTTCTCTCTTCACATAGAAAAACTGCTTAAGCTCTTCTAACTAAAATAATAAGCTGATGGTCCATCCTCAACCACAAGCATCATACCCCGCTGAACTTCCAGAAGAAGTGGGCAAGCTTCCACCATCTGCCCGTCCTTTTGATAATAGAATCTCAAAGACTCCTGAACCATCGAAGAAACGTGCCATTCTACTGCTTCTGAACTCCACCTCTAGGACACTGCTAAGCTGAGAACCTTCCTGACATCACACTCAACACCTCCAAGCCGCCACTGATGCCAAAGACTTCCTTATCCAAAAGCTCCTCGAATCATAAGGCTATATCAACAAACTCCACAAAAGAGCCTTCAAGATGGCAGATATCTCTCAAGAAACTCGGCTTCAAACCAAGCACAAACATCTTGCTAAACTAAGTCTCAAACTCCAATACAAACAAAACTCCTTCCCACGGTTGCCAAGATACCATCACTAACTTTAGCACTCCGACTGATCAAACTCTAGAAAATCCGCTCGCATGAGCGCAACCAAGATTACATTCCAAAGATGGACTCCGAACCTTAAAAAGGTTTCCTTCAAAGAATGGTGAAATCCTTACACTATGCTGCAAAGCTTACCCAAGATGCCCAATACTGCCCTGGCAGATACACTTCCAATCTCAACACTCGGACTTCTTCCATTGGTAGTCGTGTTATACACACCACTACCTCTTCTACCTCTAGAACTTATATGGAAAACTCGAACAGGTAACCCAACAAAATAGGTAGGTATATATATACACACACACACACACACATACACACAAGTATGCTATCTCAAGAAAGAAATCATTCCAAAGCCTAGGTATTCACTCAACCTAGCGCTCTGATACCACAATGTAACGACCCGCCTTTCATGCTATAGAAAGACGCATCATTAAGAAGAAAGAAAGAGATAGAAAAGAGAAAAGATAGAAAAGAAAGAACTAACAACATCAGAATCTCACAGTGGAATGAACAAATTACATTATGTCACATAAGATAATACATAGTATCATATACATCAGAGTTATACAGCTTATATAACACAAACTAGACAGTTACAAACACCTGTCTAATTATTACAACTCAAGTACATCACAGAAATGTAGATACAACACTTGCACTGCGGAACCACTATATGTCTACAAATGCTGAAGCCTCCTGCTCCATATCTCCTCTAGATCTCGTCAAAGCTAACCTGAATCCCTTGGCTACTCGTACAAATTTGAGTACCCAAGAGTTTAATAGAACAGAAAATAAACTCCGGGTTAGACATGGGTCAGGTGTGAGTAAATGGTTAAAAGTTACTTAACTTTGAAAACCTTTGGAAACAAAAGGTATCCCGTAAGACTTCCTGCACATAAACGCAAAAAAGTTTTTACCTTACGATAACCAAAACATTTGATAGGAAATCCAGTTATATTATAATAGGGTCTAGGGTTTTCAAGTAAAATACAGAAATAGCTGGAATGCTTACATCTCACATTCCAACATAGTTAGGCATAATCAATACGTACGGCACTTATTGGAGATTGGATTCCATACAATGGCAGGGCTACTGGGGTGCCGCCCGTCACAGTACGTGGCCTAGATCACCGTACCGAGAATCCACCCCGTAGTTAGCTGTCGCCAACTTCCCACTAAGCCGAATAAAAGGAACCTCTAGACAGGGGTAAATCTCATCCTACTTGGGTGCTAACCACTGAGCCTTACTGCACCTTCCATGTTTTAGCCATTCCCGGTTGATGAGGCTTGAGGCAACGATTACCTTTATATAACACATCTATCTTAGAATGCGCATCGTCATCTCGATGATGTTCTGAAAGCAATCAATCCATACAATTTCGTTTCGGGTTCGAACGAAACTGAAGGCACTATCTCGCTACACTCATTTTGGAATCACCCTTAGAGTTAATGACAATAGCCCTTGCACTCTGAATCTTCATCTCAATCGAAATCACTATCTCCTTTTGGAATCACCCTTAGAGTAAACGACCATAGCCTCTCCTCTAAATCTTCACTTGATCTTCACTTGAGATTTCACGACCTAACGTTTAATTTGGATCGATGTGGTTTTCGGAATTCCAAATTTGGAAATTCGATCACAGTCTCACTGAAATCCAAAACGCCATCTTAATGTCCAAGTGGTTTAAGTTTGAACAATTTAATTCAATTTAAAATATTGAATTCACACAGCATCATTCACAGATAAATATCACACATTTATCACAGCTGTAATCAATACCACATCACAGATTATCAAACTATAAGTGTCATTCAATTCAGATATTCTACTCAAACAATCATCCACAAACAGGAAATATTAATCCTTATTATAATTAATTTAATCAACTTAAATAAAATTAATTACTTGAGAATTAATCTCCTAAACCTGCTTAAATTAATCATTAATTAATTAATTACAAACCATTTAATTAATTAATCACTCTTTTAATCACCTTATAAACCAATTAATTAATCTTTAATTATAGATTAATTATCCTTTGATTATTATCTTAATTAATCATCCTTGATTAATTATTCCTTAATTATATTAAGTAATTAGCCTTGAATTAATTACACAAATTAATTATTCTTAATCATTTATTAATTAACCCTAATTAATTTTAATTAATTAATTAAATATAATTAATTGCATTAATCCTCAATTAACTATATTAATTAATTATACTATAATCACTTCATTGATTAATTATCTTTTAATTAATCTCCTTCATTAATCAATTAATCCTTTAATTATTCTTATTAATTACATTAATTAATGATTCTCTAATTACCTTCATTAATTAAATATTCTTTTAATTACATACATGATTAATCTTTAATTAATCACATTTATTGATTAATCATGTTCAGTAATTAACTATCCTTAATTACTTACAATATTTAATTAACCTCTTAATTAACTAATAAATCCTTTTATTAATTACACTGAGTAATTAATATTCAGTTACTTCCATTAAGTAATTATTCATTAATTACATTCAGTAATTATCCATTAATTACTTCACTAAGTAATTATCCTTCAATTACTTACCCTAAGTAATTATCTTTATAAATTACATCAAGTAATTAAACCTAACCAATTCTATAAATGATTATCTTAATTAATTAACCTAATTAATTATCTTAAATTAATTCCTTAATTAGTTATCTTATAATCACTAGTTAATGATCTTTAAATTAAACACATTCATTAACTGTTCTTTTAATTACTTATGCTAAGAAAATATTTTTTTAGATTATTAACATTAATTAATCTTTATTAATTTTATTAAGTGGTTAACTATTAATTAATTCCACTTTAATTACTCACATCTTTAATTAAAGATGAATTCTTTATCTTAATATATAACTAAATTACATTATTAAACTTCATTAGAAGAACATTTAGGAACTAATTGTATGATTAAAAATATATAATTTACTTTAAACAAAACAATTTAAACATTTAATTTTAAACATTTAAAATATTTGAAAAACTTTTTCAATTTTTTTTAATTAATTTAATAAATAGTTATTCCTGAATCTTATTTACTATATTTTTTTGAAACTTATCTTCTTTAAATATATTTTTAAAAACTTTGTTAAACATTTGTCTTTGAAAAATCACTATTTCCATAACTTTAAAACCTGTTTTTGCTTTTAAATTTTGAAACATTTGTAAACTCAAACTCTTTGTGTTAAAAATCCTAGAACACTTCCTTTTTAAAAAAAATGTAACCTGATACTGAATCAAAACCAAACCGAGCTTGTCAAACCTTTCCCGAGCCAAAATACTTGAAAGCCCAAGTCAGTCTCGTGACACTTCGCTAACACATAAATTTCGAGTTGAAATTCCATTCGCAAGAGCACATCACTGAGAAACTCACTGCTTTCCCATAAATCAGACTTCACCAGCAACTAACATGCACGCTAGTGCACGATGATTCCAGTCCCCTTCGACCATCTCCTCCGGCTTCAGAATATCGCCGATGACATCGAAAAAACTCCAGACCACCTAGATCTGAAGATCACATCGTTAAAAAAAATCGAGCTACAAGGCCAAAGCCAAGATCCCACCATCATTGGAAATTTTCTAATTACCGACGAGGCCAACAATGATGAACCTTGCCGACTTCACCAGAGAGTCGTCTCGACCTCCAGCACCCATTCCCCACGGCAACGCATTCCCCTCGAAAACCATCGTCTATCCAGCTCGACGAAAAACCCTACTTCTTCCTTCTCTGACCACCACGGCTAACATTAACTTACTTCACCAATTTTCCCTTGATTGCCCACTCACAAGCTTCATTCGACAAGGATACCGATGCCACCCATCATGCCGATTATCGGAATTCAATGATGAAACAAAAGCTGATCAACCCTTAATATCTTGACAATTCGCAAACTAAAAATAATGATTATAACACCTAAATTAATCATCTAGAATTACAAAACTGATTCTAAAATCAATAATCGAAATTAGCATGTTTGATTTTTTTTCTTTATTTCAGATCATCACTGTATTTTATATTTTCTGTACAAATTTCTAAATATAAAATCTTGAAACAATTTTTAAAATTAATATTACATTGTAATGATTATCTCTCATTCAAAGATCGGGGTTTGAATCTGATTGTAGTGAGAGATATAAATATTCAAATGAAAAATGAATCCTGTAATATCAACAGAGAAGTGTGTGTATATATATCCACACGTACATTCACATCCACATACACATGTAGCAGTTCAATCATATTCCCGAAAAAGAACATTCATGCGACATAATTCAATATTTCCATATAGAATTACCATATGAAATTGTTTAAACTGTTTTTAAAAGGGAAAGGTTTACTCACAAGAACTTTAGAAGTAGAGAACAACCCTGTTATATCTTGTTCCTAGAATTGTTTGAATTGATTTGGCATTTGAATCTTGCTTGCTACTGCTACTTGAATTTGGTTGAAGACTGAAGTAGTTGTTGTTGAGTTGATTCTTGAAGTTGTTATTGTTTTGATTTTGTTGTTGATCTTTATTTTATTTTATTTTTGCAAGATCTCAGATTTGTAATTTTGAACTGATGATGTATTTTGGTTTATATTGTTTAAGAAGAAGAGGGAAAGAAAGTACAGAGAAAAATTGAACTGAAGAAAAATAACAGGTTTTCTTCTCTTAAACATTATTATTTACATTATTTAATCTAATTTTTAAAAGAAAAGATTTCCACTTGTTACCCAAATTAGACAAATGTATTATTCATAAGTTCCTTAAGTGATAAGTGTTTACAAATATCCCTAAACATATTACATGAATAACAAGTGTTAAGTTTATCATTTTAAATTATTTTCTTATTTTTTACAAATGATTTAAACCTTTATTAAATATTTTCCTTAATAATTATGTTTTATATAAATTATGAAATGTGTTTATATCTTTATTAAGTATATACTTTTATGTTTTATTTATATATTTTTAAAATATATTTTCCAAAGCAAAATTTTAAAGAAAGAAAATTTGAAAAGAAAAGGATAATTAAATCTTATTTTAAAGTTTTAAATTAAAAATATTGTATTTTAATATATATATATATATATATATATATATATAAACTAAATTTATTTCAAGAACCAAGTTTCAAAAGAAAACATATTAAACTTTTATTATAATATAATATTTTATGCTATTATATTTTTAAACAAAATAAATATTTACTTTAAGTGTTTTTTGAAAGTATAAGATAAATTTTAAAATAATATTTTAAAAAGTTTTTATACTAAATTCAATCAAAATCTTCCAAATCACAGTATATTCATATGTAAATGTAAATATTATAATTTGAAAATATTTTTATTAAATTGAAAACAAACTTCATATTCACAGTGTATATGCACATATACATTTTAAATAGAATACTTTTTATTAGCTTAGAAAGATAAATTTTTATCAATTACATATTATTAACTTTGAAAAGAATTAAAATTTTCCAAATTAAATTATTACTATTACAGTTTTGAAAAGATAAATTCTGTTAAATTAGATTATTAAATCAATGTTGCCAATTTTAAAATAATTATTAATGGAAATTATTAAACAAATATTGCTCAAAATTTTGGGACATCACAAGAATAGAATTGACATTAATTCAAAAATAAAATTGAAATTAATTAATTGGAATTGTAATCGAAGTTGTATTAGCTTGAAATCAAAATGGGAATGGATTTAAATTAGAATGGGAATCGAATGATAATTCAAATTGGAATCTGGATTGAATCAATTTAAACGGAAATGGAAATTGAAAATTGATTTGAATTGGAGATTGGAAATTGCATCAGTTTGACTCAAACTGTTTTCAAATAAACATTTTTGATATAAACTATTTTAAATCTATCTTCTTAAATATTCAAATTATTTTGGTTTTCCAAGCTATTACTATGCAGATTGTTTTTAGAACTCTATCTATCTTATATTAACTATTTTACTATTTTAAAACTAATCAAGCTATTTTCTAAGTTTGAACTAGTCAGAGTGGAAATTGGTTATGTTTAAATCATGGATTAAATACAAATTGTGATAAAATTGAAGTTATAACTCAAAATGAAACTCGAGGCAATTCTGTATTGGAACCGAAACCGGAATTGAAACGACCCGCAAATCCGTACCCCTTGAGTTAACACTAGTCTACAACAATCAACTCAAGTTGCACAGAAATACGAACCATTTGGATTTAAGAAGAAGAGGTAGAAGAAGAGAATTGAAAACAACAACAGAATCTAACCATCGCAGCGGAATAAAATATAATAGATAATAAATAATCTTTACTCAAAATCAAATATATCTGTTTACATACATTACATCATCAGAGTACATCAGTCACAGCTCACATCAATACAATACAATGGATACACAACAACTCAAGGTACACAACAACTCAAACGCAGCGGAAATATAAATATATATAAGTACGAGAATACGTAATCGTCATCCAGCTCGTCTCCTGAGCTCCACAGCATCATATCCTGTATCCTATAATACTCGGTCTGACCCGAGCATTACAGTTAAATAACACCCGAGTCAGTCTGGATTACCAGCGTGAGAAAATCACACCCAATTAATTATTAAAGTTTAAAAATCCTTTGAAAATAAAAGCATCTCGTAAGACCACGCCACAAATAAACATGTCGGGTTTTTACCTTACGATAGCTAAAACAATTTGTATAGAAATCCTCTGATATTATAATAGGGTCTATTTACAAATACTTATAAAATAGCCGAAATTGTTACATGATTAAGTTCCAGCTACTAGCCACAGAGTGGGTAATACAAACAAAACTCGTACAAGGCTCGTAGGGAGAATGGATTTCCAACAATGACTAGGCACTGGGGTACCACCTGTCACAGTACGGGGCCTAGATCACCGTACCGAGGATTACTCCCTTCATCCCCTGCAACACAAGGCCGGAACCATTCCTTACTGAACAGTCCCGAACAAGATAAACCCCGTGGTTGGCGCGACCAACCACCCACTAAGCCGAAATATATATAAGGGACATCTAGACAGGGGAATTATCTTGTCCTGCTTGGGCATGACCCACCTAACCTTGCTGCATATCCCCTGATTTTCAGTCATTCCCATTTGATGAGGCTTGAGGCTAAACGTTACCTTTAGAACGTTTTCACTTAGAATGCCCATCGCCCACCTGACGATGTTTCGCAAGCATTCGTCCATACAAGTCCGTCCCGGGTTCGAACGGAACCGAAGGTACTATTCCTACTACATCCATTTTGGAAATATCCTCAGGATTAGTAGCGACTAGCCCTTGCACTTCACTGCTCTAGCTTCGACTCCGAAATCGTTTACACGAATCGTACAAACCGGATCGAAGTGGTTTTCGAGAAATTAATCTCGATCCCGGTCTCTTCGAAATGATCAACGCATTGTCCAATATTGATAGTCGGTTATTTAACTATCAATTAATATTCACACAACAACCATCAACCAATAAATAAATTTTTCCAAATTATTTATTAATCTCCAAAAATATCTTCACAAGATATATTTCTATTTCCAACCCTTTGAAAACAGTTTCAAAACCATCTTCCTTTCAGAATAAACTTTCCCAAATATTTTCTATCTCCTCTGAAATTACCAAGCACAAACTAGATTTTAAAAATAATAATTTAAAACACTTTACTTTGAAATATATATTTATATTTAAAACATTTAAGTTAAAAACTACTTTGATAATTTGTTAAAATACATACTATATAAATTTTTGAAATTAAAGTTACTTAATAAATATAAAACCAGATTTATACTTTTAAAAACATAATACTACTATAATAGATAAAGAGAAATACTTACTTAAGAACTTAAATATTAGAAATAAGAAATTTTCCACACTTGCTTTTTAAACAACCTTTAATCTTTTAACTTATATTTAAAAATTTACTTCGAAAACATACTTGGTTATCCAGGGAGAATTCCAACTTCAATCACTTAAATCAATTTCCCAAATTGATTTCCAATTTATTTCCTTTTTATTCGGAATCTATTAATTTCAGATTTCATTTCTTGATTACAATTTGAAAATACTTTAACTAAAAATTTCAAGTTTTAGATTTCTCAATTACTTCATATTCTTTTAAATAAATTTAAACTTTGAATTTTAAGATAATTCGTTTTTTTTTCTTATATTGATATAACTTAAGTTTACAATTCATTAATTTCATTTTATTAAAAATTACATTTCTCTTCATACTCGAAATTATTTAATATTATTTCATATTACTACTATTTCTTTCAATTCATTCTTAATTTATTCAACTTTCTATAATTATTTTGCTTACAAATTTACTTCTTTTTAATTTCTTTTCAACAATCCAATTCATATAAATTTGGTAATTCATTATACCCAAATATCCAATCAAACCATAATATTCAATATCCCAATATAAATCATCATAAGATATCAAATAATCACAACAGAGAATAATGAATAATTTAAATAAATGTGAGGGGTCCATTTGGATCCCTCCAACATGTTTTCCCTGCATTCACAGACGTTAGCACAATAAATTGCATCAATTCTCAAATACAGCATACAATAGCACATCAACAATACAACCATTCAAACAATTATTTAAATTTAATCATTTAAATTTAAATTTAAACTGAGTGAGATTAACTCACCTTATTCCGTTAGTTTGCAGTCCATTTCCACCTCGACCCGTTTTCATGACTTTTTACCTTGCATAAACATTTATGTGGTTTATTAATATTGGAACTAGTCAAACAACTTATTATCCATTTTGAAATTTTAAATCAACCACTAAATTTATTTAAAACTAACAATTGGGTTTTAATCAAATAATTTATCTTTATTTATATATTTATTTATTTTTCTTGCTAAAAAGTTCTTTCAGTCATTAAGAAAATAAAATAAAAACTAATTTACACATTCTTTTATATAATTAAGTTTCTGTTCATATATATAATAGTCTGTAAATGCCTATATATCACCTTAGATTCGGCAAATTGGAAAATTAACAGCAGCAGTAAACAACAAATTTTTTTTTTCTTCTGAAAATAATAAATTAAATCAAATACCTATACCTTGCTGCCTCCATTCGTCAACCCACACCGAACGACTCCTTCTCGATGCTCTTACCATCATCTACAGCGACCTCATCTCCCTCCAATTCACGAAACCGTGATTCTAATGGCCAACCCCCCTCCACTCGAGAGCGCATACAAGATCGCACGCCTCTGAATCACGAAACCCAAATCTCGAAACCCTAAATCACATCTCTCTGCCTCGTCTCCCTCAATCGCGAATCACGTCGCTCAGCCTCACCTTCCTCAACGCGACCCAAGCTCCCTTCATCGACACGCTCGCTTGATTTGATGCTCGGCTATAAAAATTTGATTAGAGAAAGGGTTGGAAAGGAGGGAAGGAGAGGTGTAGATCGAACGATAAGGCTTCGGCCTAAAAAAAAGACGCGACCATTGATTTTATTTTATTTTTTTGTTTTGTTTCTGAACTTCGATCCAATAGAGTAAAGAGTTTCGGCCATTATTTATAAACGAACAGCTTTGAGTTTGCTTTTCTAAAACGTGATGAACGATGGTGTATACTGGAAGACAAGGAAAGCGTGCTGAGGAATGGATAGGGATAGCGTATATAAGAAGCTTAACCAATTAGGTTATTATCAATTAAATTCCTAGCACGTTTATATTTCGTACGCTCCCATACAAATTCCAATCAATACGAAATTTGAAATCTGATAATAGTTCAATATTATGGACTCAATGAAACTGGTTTCGGCGTATTCTGAGACTGTGCCTCGGAAGGCTATTTTACAATTCATTTTAAACGATATAAATTTCAAAACTCAACAAAACACTCCCAAATTTAATTTCAACACCTTTACTATCTTCAGTGTTATTAATATAAATTTTACAAGCCTTCAAATTATTTTTAACAGGCTTAAAGTCTCAGATTTCATATCTTATCCCACTTCAAATTATTTAATTCAATAATTAAATTATCGAATAAATTTTGATATTCGTAAATCAAGTTAAAATTACTCTATTGAATATTTAAAGTCAATTAAATATTCCAATTTACATGCTCGAAAATTCCGGGTCGTCACATTCCTCCCCCCTTAAAAGAATTTCGTCCCCGAAATTACTAGTTAGGAAGAATGATCTATAACCCATTACCTATTCCCTCTACCCAAATAGTTTTTTTTTTTTTAACAACTTGCCAAACAAATCTTTTTATCAAAGACTCACTAACCCTCTTTTTTTTCTAACCTTTCAAACTTATCCGTAAGCCTCAAACTATATCCCTACTTAACAATTCAAAATTTAAAGTTAAAACCAAATTTGAATTATCAAAACTTTCTCAAAATTTTTCTAACTCTCTAATTTTCCGAAAAATTTCGCCAGCGTCTCCTTTGCGCGGCTAGCTCGGTACAACTACAAAATGGCTCTACGGCCTTCCAAATCCAAAAAGAAAACAAAAAGCCAAATGGCTCAATCCAAATCCAATCCCAGTCAAATTCCATACCAAATTTAAATGCGTACCTTTTTATCGAGCATTTCAAATTTTATCTTTTCATATCAACCCAATTTCCTTTTCCCTTTATAATACCTGCATACCTGCTTAGCACCAATATCCAAACACAATATTCCAAAACATTTTATCGACTTTCTTACAAAATTTCAATATCTATTCATTTCAATATTATCTTAGATTTTATTTGTAATATCAATTTCCAATCTAGAATTTACCATTCCTTTCTTAAGTTAGTGTAAACATTTGATATGTCTCTTATCTTTATTTCTCTTTATCTCTTTTAGTTTATACTTATTTCTATCCAACTCGATTTCCACATTAGATATGTATTTCATTTATTTTCAACTTTGAATTTTAAATTTTATCCTTCATTTATAACTGATTTAAGTCATTACGTTAATTAGTTTCATTTACTAACTTATTATATTTTCCAATTCTAATTAGTTTTGTCGTTAACAAAATTTTCCAAAATTTTCAAAAAATTTCTAACTCCCAAAATTTCTGAAAATTTTTGGCAGAGTCCCCTTTGTACGGAGGAGCTTTTGCAATTTGACAAAAGAGATAAATATATATACATCGACCCACACGGTCGGAAAAACCAAAAACAGTTCATATTTCCTATTTTAATTGTGTAGGCGTACCTTATTTAGCATTTTAAGCAAACAGCTTATTATTTTTAACAAATAGCTCAACCAAATCCAGCCAAACGGCTCACAGGTACCTGTACTTACTCAATTTAAATATGTAAGTGTCGAATATAAGAAGTTTAACACATTTCATTTACTTGCAATGGTTAAAACATATGAATTCTAAAGAAATGCACACCAAACATTTTCCGTAAGCAATATCTACAACCTTCATACTAATTCAACTGTTTCAATTAATTTATAAACCATTTTTATGCAATTTGAATGGTTTTCAATTCATTCGTATACAACTTCATCAATTTGAATAGTTTAAAACTCAATCACTTACATTAATTTATTTTTAAGCAAACCGAACTCATATTTAGTTCAATTGCTCTCAAAATCAATTTATTTTACTTTTATCTACTCCTAGAATTTTAATTACTTCCATTTACATCCAATGATAATTTATTCTTTGCAATTTGACAAGATTTATGTGAATAAATAAGTATTTATGTTTATCACCAGTTTAGATGGATTTTAACTCAATTTATTCTTAATTCTATTCCATCTTAAATTTATTCACAATCCATATATCCTCATTTTCATTGCATTTCAAATTTTAATCCATTCACTTGCATTTCATTTTATTAATCAAATTAGTTTATTCAAAACCATTTACAATCTAGGTTCATCTTAATTGCCAATTAAATTCTCCCTTTTATTTCAATCTATCCTCACTCATTTATTTAGCTCAACGCATTCCATTTAAATTTCATTTACCATCCATTTATTTACATTTCATTCCATGTTAGTTTATCCCAAACTATTTTATTTAGTTCAAAGACAATCCAAGCTATTTCATTCAATAACCATTTCTCAACTTATTTAAACTACATTTCATTTGATACTTACTTATTCCATCATTTATTTATTCAATATAATTAGTTTATCCACATTCACTTAAACCATTCTAATAAACTTGAAACATTCTATTTTCCCTATTGTCTCAAGTTATTTCAATTCCTTAATAATTTAAATGGTTTACAATTATTTATTTAAGTATTTTCACTCCATTGAATATCCTCGGCATCACACCGAATTTTATTTCAATTAAAATTTATTCTTACTTGATTTAAATCCAATTTACTATTATTAAACTTAATTTTAAGTTGAATTCAATTCAACTCCTTTCCATCTTTTGGCTTAAGTTTATTCACTCTAATTTATACTTAAGCTCATTCTCATTTTGCAAACCAAGTTCTCTTTTCAATTTAACTTGATTTTATTTCAATCTAATCTCATTTTAAATCTGCAAATTTCATTTGATTGGTCATTATAAAATTTTAACTTTCCAGATTCAACTCATTCAATTTATTATCTGGCTATATTTTTTTTTTTCCAGTTATCTTTACTTATTTGAATTTTATTTGCACATTCAAACCATCACTATTTTAATTCATTTCCATTTTTATTCTTTACATTTTCAATTATATTTAATTTATTACCGCTTCAAGTTAAATTTAAATTAATAACTCAAGTTCGGAATCCACTATCCATTCTCAATTTACCACCCAATCTTATGAACTCATAGTTCAATTTCATTTCACCAGCAATTTAAGTCGAATTTAATTTATCTCTTGAGTTTATTTCCAAACTTCATCATAAACTCATAATTCAACTTTACTTAACTACATTGGGTTCTTAATACATATTTCATTATATAATTCATTATCTAAATAGTCTTTTCCCAACTTATATTTCAGAACTTGATTTTAAGTCTCAAAGTTTCTTCATTTAAATTTGCTTAAGTTCAATTTACTTTAAAATCTTCAAGTTTTGATCTTCAATTTATTTTTCAATTCATCAAACAATTTTTATTTTGGATTTTGTATTCCATTTTCAAATTTTATAAGCCACAATTTATTATTTTATACAATTCCATTCATCATAAACTTATTATTTACACTTATTTATAACTCAAGCATATTCTTATTCCATGCATTTTTAATTCTTTTATATGCTATTCTGATTTATTTAACTCAATCAAACTCTTACCCAATTTATTTCTTATCCAACTTATTTTCCAGTCATCCAGGTAAGAATTTAAATTTCATTCACTAATTCGATTGAATTCTCATTCCAATCCAATTTTTGCTAACTCAAATTTACTTAACTCAATTTCAACTTGATTTCGAATACAACTGGATATTAACTTCAGCCCATCCAATTTATTTCAATTCAGTTATATTTTTATTTCATCAATCCAAGTTAATTTCATTTTAACTCTTCACTTTAGATTTATATTCTATTATCCAACGCTTAAATTTCTTCCTGATTTAAGAATCATTTTCCAAAACTTCGGTTTCAAATTATTTTGAAATCTCCAACATTTCAAAATCACACTTCTCAAAAATTAAACCAACCCTGGTTTTATTCCCAACAAATTTCCTTTGAAATTTTCAAAAACAAACAGGTTTTCCTGAACAAATCACTTTGGTAGCAATCTGTCACTCAGAAATTCGAAAATGAATACTGATGATGCGGCCGTCATCATCAGAATTATTTTCCAATAATCCAAGTGATTTCAATGCTATTCCACTTCCAAAATCTTTTTTTTTAAAACAATTTCCACTCAGAAATACTCCCAAAATAATAATGTTATCGTTTATCTTCAAAACACTTCGATAACATTCCCAAAATCTCTGAAATTTTGAATTTCCAAATTCTGCTTAAATAAATTTTTAACTATAATTCATTTTCACAGCTTATGTTCATACAAATTCTCATTTGATTATATTTCAATTCATAAATTACATCTATAATTCATATTTAAAAATTTCATTCTATAATGAATTTATCCCTTAAATATTAGTTATATTTCAATTTCTATTTAAATTTTTACCTAACAATGATAATACTTTAATATTATCATTTCTAACATCCAAGCAACCATATATTAGCTAAGATAGTTTACAAAACTTTTATTTATATCAAAATATATTTTGGGTAAAATTATTTCATTCACCCATATTTAAAACAATATCGTGTCGATTGCTCTATTCAAGCGTTTAGAAACCCCTTCGATACAGTTGCGCAGACTGTGTCGACGAAGGTTCATATGCCACTCAATAAATCAATCAACACAATATTAAAACAATTTATATTCACTAACAAATACGCGCTCATATCTATTAATACGCTCAAACTCATTTTAGAGTACTTCGTACTCTAATTTAAATGAGTAATTCCCACCAGAGCCAAGGTTATCACCAACCTATGCTCTGATACCAAGTGAAACGACCCGCAAATCCGTACCCCTTGAGTTAACACTAGTCTACAACAATCAACTCAAGTTGCACAGAAATACGAACCATTTGGATTTAAGAAGAAGAGGTAGAAGAAGAGAATTGAAAACAACAACAGAATCTAACCATCGCAGCGGAATAAAATATAATAGATAATAAATAATCTTTACTCAAAATCAAATATATCTGTTTACATACATTACATCATCAGAGTACATCAGTCACAGCTCACATCAATACAATACAATGGATACACAATAACTCAAGGTACACAATAACTCAAACGCAGCGGAAATATAAATATATATAAGTACGAGAATACGTAATCGTCATCCAGCTCGTCTCCTGAGCTCCACAGCATCATATCCTGTATCCTATAATACTCGGTCTGACCCGAGCATTACAGTTAAATAACACCCGAGTCAGTCTGGATTACTAGCGTGAGAAAATCACACCCAATTAATTATTAAAGTTTAAAAATCCTTTGAAAATAAAAGCATCTCGTAAGACCACGCCACAAATAAACATGTCGGGTTTTTACCTTACGATAGCTAAAACAATTTGTATAGAAATCCTCTGATATTATAATAGGGTCTATTTACAAATACTTATAAAATAGCCGAAATTGTTACATGATTAAATTCCAGCTACTAGCCACAGAGTGGGTAATACAAACAAAACTCGTACAAGGCTCGTAGGGAGAATGGATTTCCAACAATGACTAGGCACTGGGGTACCACCTGTCACAGTACGGGGCCTAGATCACCGTACCGAGGATTACTCCCTTCATCCCCTGCAACACAAGGCCGGAACCATTCCTTACTGAACAGTCCCGAACAAGATAAACCCTGTGGTTGGCGCGACCAACCACCCACTAAGCCGAAATATATATAAGGGAAACCTAGACAGGGGAATTATCTTGTCCTGCTTGGGCATGACCCACCTAACCTTGCTGCATATCCCCTGATTTTCAGTCATTCCCATTTGATGAGGCTTGAGGCTAAACGTTACCTTTAGAACGTTTTCACTTAGAATGCCCATCGCCCACCTGACGATGTTTCGCAAGCATTCGTCCATACAAGTCCGTCCCAGGTTCGAACGGAACCGAAGGTACTATTCCTACTACATCCATTTTGGAAATATCCTCAGGATTAGTAGAGACTAGCCCTTGCACTTCACTGCTCCAGCTTCGACTCCGAAATCGTTTACACGAATCGTACAAACCGGATCGAAGTGGTTTTCGAGAAATTAATCTCGATCCCGGTCTCTTCGAAACGATCAACGCATTGTCCAATATTGATAGTCGGTTATTTAACTATCAATTAATATTCACACAACAACCATCAACCAATAAATAAAATTTTCCAAATTATTTATTAATCTCCAAAAATATCTTCACAAGATATATTTCTATTTCCAACCCTTTGAAAACAGTTTCAAAACCATCTTCCTTTCAGAATAAACTTTCCCAAATATTTTCTATCTCCTCTGAAATTACCAAGCACAAACTAGATTTTAAAAATAATAATTTAAAACACTTTACTTTGAAATATATATTTATATTTAAAACATTTAAGTTAAAAACTACTTTGATAATTTGTTAAAATACATACTATATAAATTTTTGAAATTAAAGTTACTTAATAAATATAAAACCAGATTTATACTTTTAAAAACATAATACTACTATAATAGATAAAGAGAAATACTTACTTAAGAACTTAAATATTAGAAATAAGAAATTTTCCACACTTGCTTTTTAAACAACCTTTAATCTTTTAACTTATATTTAAAAATTTACTTCGAAAACATACTTGGTTATCCAGGGAGAATTCCAACTTCAATCACTTAAATCAATTTCCCAAATTGATTTCCAATTTATTTCCTTTTTATTCGGAATCTATTAATTTCAGATTTCATTTCTTGATTACAATTTGAAAATACTTTAACTAAAAATTTCAAGTTTTAGATTTCTCAATTACTTCATATTCTTTTAAATAAATTTAAACTTTGAATTTTAAGATAATTCGTTTTTTTTTTCTTATATTGATATAACTTAAGTTTACAATTCATTAATTTCATTTTATTAAAAATTACATTTCTCTTCATACTCGAAATTATTTAATATTATTTCATATTACTACTATTTCTTTCAATTCATTCTTAATTTATTCAACTTTCTATAATTATTTTGCTTACAAATTTACTTCTTTTTAATTTCTTTTCAACAATCCAATTCATATAAATTTGGTAATTCATTATACCCAAATATCCAATCAAACCATAATATTCAATATCCCAATATAAATCATCATAAGATATCAAATAATCACAACAGAGAATAATGAATAATTTAAATAAATGTGAGGGGTCCATTTGGATCCCTCCAACCTGTTTTCCCTGCATTCACAGACGTTAGCACAATAAATTGCATCAATTCTCAAATACAGCATACAATAGCACATCAACAATACAACCATTCAAACAATTATTTAAATTTAATCATTTAAATTTAAATTTAAACTGAGTGAGATTAACTCACCTTATTCCGTTAGTTTGCAGTCCATTTCCACCTCGACCCGTTTTCATGACTTTTTACCTTGCATAAACATTTATGTGGTTTATTAATATTGGAACTAGTCAAACAACTTATTATCCATTTTGAAATTTTAAATCAACCACTAAATTTATTTAAAACTAACAATTGGGTTTTAATCAAATAATTTATCTTTATTAATATATTTATTTATTTTTCTTGCTAAAAAGTTCTTTCAGTCATTAAGAAAATAAAATAAAAACTAATTTACACATTCTTTTATATAATTAAGTTTCTGTTCATATATATAATAGTCTGTAAATGCCTATATATCACCTTAGATTCGGCAAATTGGAAAATTAACAGCAGCAGTAAACAACAATTTTTTTTTTCTTCTGAAAATAATAAACTAAATCAAATACCTATACCTTACTGCCTCCATTCGTCAACCCACACCGAACGACTCCTTCTCGATGCTCTTACCATCATCTACAGCGACCTCATCTCCCTCCAATTCACGAAACTGTGATTCGAATGGCCAACCCCCCTCCACTCGAGAGCGCATACAAGATCGCACGCCTCTGAATCACGAAACCCAAATCTCGAAACCCTAAATCACATCTCTCTGCCTCGTCTCCCTCAATCGCGAATCACGTCGCTCAGCCTCACCTTCCTCAACGCGACCCAAGCTCCCTTCATCGACACGCTCGCCTGATTTGATGCTCGGCTATAAAAATTTGATTAGAGAAAGGGGTGGAAAGGAGGGAAGGAGAGGTGTAGATCGAACGATAAGGCTTCGGCCTAAAAAAAAGACGCGACCATTGATTTTATTTTATTTTTTTGTTTTGTTTCTGAACTTCGATCCAATAGAGTAAAGAGTTTCGGCCATTATTTATAAACGAACAGCTTTGAGTTTGCTTTTCTAAAACGTGATGAACGATGGTGTATACTGGAAGACAAGGAAAGCGTGCTGAGGAATGGATAGGGATAGCGTATATAAGAAGCTTAACCAATTAGGTTATTATCAATTAAATTCCTAGCACGTTTATATTTCGTACGCTCCCATACAAATTCCAATCAATACGAAATTTGAAATCTGATAATAGTTCAATATTACGGACTCAATGAAACTGGTTTCGGCATATTCCGAGACTGTGCCTCGGAAGGCTATTTTACAATTCATTCTAAACGATATAAATTTCAAAACTCAACAAAACACTCCCAAATTTAATTTCAACACCTTTACTATCTTCAGTGTTATTAATATAAATTTTACAAGCCTTCAAATTATTTTTAACAGGCTTAAAGTCTCAGATTTCATATCTTATCCCACTTCAAATTATTTAATTCAATAATTAAATTATCGAATAAATTTTGATATTCGTAAATCAAGTTAAAATTACTCTATTGAATATTTAAAGTCAATTAAATATTCCAATTTACATGCTCGAAAATTCCGGGTCGTCACAGGAATATTAAGGAAAAAATGGTTTTGAAGTGAAAGAGTATATTTTTGAGTAAATATGATGATTTAAAAATAAATGGTTGGATAGTATTATAATTGAAACGTACTTTATGAGGAGTAAGAAATATGACAAGTGACTTTGTAAAGGAAATCGAACTTGAAAATTTGATTTGGCATTAAAGAGAATATAAATATTACTTATATATATTCAAATTTCCCTTGTTGAATTTATAATCAGAAGAAAATGATCTTTGGAAGATATTTGAAATACTAAATGGAGTTTATATAAGTAGGAAGTGGACCCATAAATTATTGATCTGAAAATTATTCGAGTTGAAAGGAATGATATTATATATAAGAATGAAACTGGAAAATTTTGGAACCCATTGATTTTGAAAGGCTTTTGATGTGGCAAAAGTAGATTTAGGAAATTTGGTAACCCAAATTTGAGAATTATCGATTTTGAAGATATTGATTTTGTGTAATGAGGTTTATATGTGATACATATAAGAGTATGATTTGAAAGGTACTATATATGTATATAGTATAATATGTTTTGAGAAAGATATAGGAAAAAAAGGAACCCCCAATGAGAGTCGAAACTTATAGTAGGAGATCCACTAAGGGATTATGCCTAGAACCATAAGGGCGGGTTCAATGAGATTGGCATCCCAAACGACGTCTGGACAAAACTCGAGTTCCTGAGCATTGTATTTGGGAGTAGCGTAATTCATGTGGCGCCGATGCCTACAGTTACATTGGGGTTACGTCGTGATGGCAATGTAACTCTTGTGTAACTATGATCTACTACGCTCCATAGCGTAAGTCGAGTGGGAGTGATTGCCTATAATCTACATTTGATTTCGCTGGGAGAGCGACGTAACATCGGTAGATTGCGATCAGTATGGTCCATAGAAAAATTCATATGGCGGTGAGTTCCTACAGTCTATGTTTCGATTCGACTAGTGTAGTTTGCGATCTATGTGATGAAGTTTCATTTGGCAGCGTAATTCGGGTGGCGCTGATGCTTACAGTTACATGGATTTTGCTGTGATGGCAACGCAACCCTGGATGCAGCTACAATCTATTGCAGTTCCCATGGGGAATTCGAGGGGTGCGGATGCCTTAGTTTTCTTGTGGATTTCGCCGGGATGGCGACGAAATCATCGTGCTAATTACGATCCATTGGAGGGGTAATGATTTTCATAGCACTTTTGAAAACGTTTTTCAAGCATTTTCATTAGGTGTTGAAAAAGGGTGTACTAAGTACTTATAGATTTTCAGTTCTACGCCAGATCAACGTATGACTAAATTTCTGTAAGAAGGAGGATGGACTTATTAAAACATCGAGTTATAAGAAGTATTTTTACATAAAACTAGTTTGGTGATACTACATAATTTTTAAGTGTTTTAAAATGGTATAATAAAAGAGTAGGGAGTTAAGATGTTTAAAGAATGATTTAACTAATACTAAACATCAAAACTAAAATTTCCGTTATGTTCCTTTTCGAGGATGAAAATTTCTAAAGGGGAAGGAATGTGATGACCCCAATTTCCTGATGTCGGTTATTGGGCAATTAACTAATTTTAAATTATTGGAGTATAAATTTTATTAGTCAAATAAATGAATTTTCCGACATTTAAAGATCTGAATATATATATATATTGAAATAGAAAAAACTATGTTTAATTTTAAATTATAAAAAGAAAATTCTGAATATGATAAATATTATAGTTGTGTGTGTGTGTGTGTGTAAGCTCCACCATTTAAATTGAGATAAAATATCCTTAAATAAATATATATATACAAGTTTTATGGTGTTTGATAATATATATATACATATACATATATATGTATATATATGTATATATGGCCATATGAAGTAAAATATAGGAAAGCCTGTATAAATATGAATACATATAAATATATAATATCAAAATGTACATAAGCAATGTGTAACCTATCGATAAAAGTATTGATTTTATCAGGATCCGAAGGTCGACATTCTTACGTCCACTATATCAAATGTCGCATAATCGAATGCCGGAAAACCGAATTGTGAGGGTTAAAAAGAAGAGGTAGAAGAAAAAGATAGAAGAAGTAAGGAAACGGAACAGAAACAATATCAAAATCTCACATAACGCAGTGGAACAACATATAATAGATAAATGAATAATCTTTGAAACAAAGAACTATATCAGTTATTACATTACATCACATCAGAGTACACAATAACAATATACAACACAACTGGACAATGGACAGTTATACAAACGTGTCCTTACAAGTGAATTTATAGCGGAAAGATAATATCATATACAAGTAACACGTCTCGCCATCAAGCTCGCCACTTGAGCTCCAAAGCACTCCTAAATCCAGAATGACCTAATAAACTGACCCTAGACCGCCCATGTGGAAAATTATGGGCACCCAGAGTTTAGGAAGAGAACAATAAACTCCAGGTCAGTCATGGGACTGGTGTGAGAACTCAAAATAGTTATTTATCTTTAAAACAACAACAACAATGGAAGTGAAAAATATTTGCAATGCTTTTGGAAAATGAAACTACCATAAGACCTCCCCGCACACACACAATGCAAACGCAGAATTGGAGGAGATTTCTCCTTATGATAGTCAAAGATGCTTACTACGCAAAACAATTTTTTTTTTTTGATATTATTATAAGTGCATAGTGATGAAAACATGTCGAAAATAGAATATAAATCTTAGCCAGCATAGGTACCATTATATTATGCCTACTATAGCTATCATATTAAATGGCAGGTTCTACAACTAAAACCGTACAAGGCTCGTATTGTTTAGTTTGGATTTCCAACAAATGGTCAGGCTAAGAAATTTCCTACTACCACATAGGATCGCCTCTGGCGGGACGTCCCGAGTACTTAACCAGCTCTCTGCCAACACAAGCCCGGGTTACATTTGTCACTAGGTAACTACTACACGAATATGCCACCCCCGGTCCTTTGGGACTTTTATCCGAAGGCCCTCGATCACCAAGCAACAACCACTCAGAAAATGAGATTGGAGCAACCACATAGGTTAAGCATCAGGGCTCCATACCTGACTCCACCCTTTTCCAGAAGGAAATTACATACCCTAAAGGGCACGACCCACATAACCTTGCCGCATATTCCTATTTCGACCATTTTCGGGGTGTGAGGTCTGACGAAGTCTCGTCCACAAAGCTACGCTTTTTCACCAAGCCACGCTTTGATCAACAAATGATCAATAAATAATCATCACACAACAACACTCTGCATGCCACATTACCAAATTTGGAGTAAATCGCTAATAACCTTCAACTACAAAACCTCTGAACTCGTACGTTTCAGAGAAGGGTGTTAAGCTAAGAGAATAAATTCTCCGCCACTAACAGAGATGTATTTGAAAGAAATCAACTTTACATCTCAAAGTGTAATGTCAGACACGTAACCATACAAGTCTGTTCCGGGTTCGAACAGAACCGAAGGCACTTCAAAAGAAGACCTTACAATCCGGGTATTCACAATCCCGATCGAATTTCCCATCACAAAGGAAATCTCCATACCGTAGCTAACGTTGCAGAGACAATCGATAAGACATCCTATCGTTTTCACAAATACCAGGTCTTCACCACCGGTCTTCAATGCTATCCATTACGTCGTATCACTATTCAGAATGGGTAATCCGAATAACGAGCGCAATAATTTAAAAATAAGTGTAGCATTCAATTTCAACCAATTCACAACAAATAACCATTTAAGGGTCAATATTGATAGTCGGTTATTTAACTATCAATCAATATTCACAACATAACCTAATTTCAAGTAATTTCCCAAATTTTTTTTACCTCCAAAATATCTTTATAAGATATATTTTACACATTTCAACCATTTGAAAACAAATTTCAAATCGCTTTTCACCTTTACAACTTGCATTTCAAAATGGTTCATTTAAACCAATCAAATAAATCCTTACCGATTTATTAAATTTACGTTCGAAATCCATAAATTTATTCCACACTTTAAAAAAATAAATCAATGTTTATTTTTAAAACAAATTTCCCTTATAAATTTCCATTGTGAATTTACATTTCCAAATATTCACTTTTATACGATTCTTCAAATCGATTTCGATTATTCACTCTCAATTTATCTTTAAAAGATATAATCTCAAAACATTCACTTCATATTGGAAAACATTTCCATACTTATTTAATAATAAGTAATTCACAAATATATTTATTTCCAACATTTTGAAAACATTCAATATACTTAAATCACAACTAAGTATAAATTTTATTCTTTAAGGAAAACATTTTCTTAAACACATTTATTTGGGTCAAAACGAATGTTACGTAAAACATCGTTACGACCACCCAAAATCACTAGTATAGGGATTCAAAATTAAGATAGATATATAAACCCCAATACTATATAAAACATTTTCTTTCGGAAATCATTTACTATAACAACAGTGTTATAGTCCACCATTTCCTTCTATTTCTCGAAAACGTCTATTTCAACAATAAATGTTGAAATCTATGGTTTTGATACTCATACATTTTAAAACATTTTTGAATCGTTTTAATCCTATTTAAAATAACACTTTCCCAAAGCATTTCTTTAATATATTATTCACCGTCCAAAATTGTGAATATATTTCCTTAACCAAATTCAATATTTCTACATATTTTATTTAAAGGATTATCCACTGTCCCAAAATCGTGGATATATCTCCTTTAATAAGCTATAATAATTAAACTTATCAAAATAAGTCGATTTCGGATTTATAAAACAACCTTTATAAATTCCAATTATACTTTATAACAACTTCACTTAAAAAATCACTTTATTAACAAATTCTATCCATATCCCATTTACACGCCAAAATCCAGTTTATAAGTTAGTTACTTATAAATCTTTTATTTTACAAAATCTACTCATTTTATAACTTCACAATTTATAAATCTATAGATTTCATCCACTTATGAAATCCATTTATACTTCATTTTAATACTTATAAAAGCTCGTTTTGTAATTCCAGTATTTTGATTTATAAATATCGATTTTATAAATCTTTTATATAAATCATTTATAATAATTCAAAAATCCCAATTTAAACCATTTTATAAATTAATCAACTACTTATTTCAAAAATCACATTTCGGTTATATTTCACAAAAATCATAATTTTTATAACATAAAAATCTCAACGTTTATTTATTTAAAATGAATAAATTCTAAAATTAAATTTTATTATGTATTCTCAACTTAAATTTTCAAAAATAAAATTTTATTTATTTTCGGCATCTAACGATACCAAAAATATATTCGGCTAAAATTTAGCCTTTAACGATTTCAATCACAACGACAATCACGCAGATTATAAATAGATGAACACACAACAATGAAACAAATTCAAATGTTTGAGGAATCCAGTTGGATCCCTCCAACATGTTTCCCTGCATCCAAAGATGTTAGCACAATACCAATTCCGCTTCGAGATGGAATATCGCGGTATATGGGATTTATGAAATATTATCCGCTATTATGCGGCGCAATATGGTCTCATCCGCTATATAATGCGGGAAATCAACTCCAAGTACATATATAATACCAATCCCACTTCAAGATGGAATATCGCGGTATATGTGTTTAAAAAATAACCCCTGCTTAATATACGGCGTATAGGGTCTAATTTGAAACAATAGATAGTAATTTATCATCCAAGCATGCAAATCAGCACAATCAAGCAATTTTAAATCTAACTATTTAAAATTTAAATCGAAACAATTCGATTGAGTGAGGAGTTCTCACCTTTTTTCCAATACAGTTTCAGCATTTTATTTCGAATAAAATTAAACACACATTTAATTTTACCCAAAAATTTCACTAGCTCCAAACGACTCCAATCCTGCTCCATCGCGTAGTATTCGCAAATACGATTCCAACGCAAGTCGTCTTGTAATTTTTCGACGTCGTATGACAAAGTTATACACTGTTAAACATTATACAAACTTAAATATAATTTTATTTACAAATTCTTTTAATTTTTTAAACCTTCATCCATCATAGCCGTTCATTTCTTTGATGAGAATCTGGGCCGCAACTACTTTCTTCCTTCTGCAGTAAAACAAACGTGTACATGAACCCAAAGCCACCAATTTGCCCTAAATCTCGCAACCACCACGTCGACTTAGGCAACGATCGAAGACCGCCATCGTGAAGCCATCACGAGCTCGACCCAGCCGGGAAGGACTTGAAGCTCGGTCGTCCCATGATATCGAAAAACGTGCTCGAGCTTCAGCTGTTTGTGGTCGATTTGCCGCTAATCTGTAGCTCCTTTTACGATCTTGACCGTTGAAGTGGAAGATCTCATAGTTATCTACAACTTTGCAGTTGGAAACTTGTTGAATCGATGTGTGGATTTGAAGAAATTGAGGGAGGAAGAAGAATGATTTTCGGCCATTGATAATAGAGGGAGGCGGCCTGACATTGAAACCCTAGGGTTTTCTTATTTTTGCAAAATGGAGATAATAGGGGCCTTTTATAGAAAATTCACAAATTACTATTCATCCGAAATTTTCCAAACTCCAAATCTCGCGCGGTGACCGGCGTTTCTAGGGTTTACCCCTCGTTCCGGACACAATGGAATGTGTTCCGAAGGTTAATTCGATCATATGTGCGAATTACGGAAATAAACGATCAAATTTAAATTAAATCGGTTAAACCAATTTCTATGCGTTTTGGCTTGCCCCGGACAAACCGTAAATCTGATTGACACGAAATTTGAAACCTTACAAAAATTTGACATTATGGATCCGATGGAATTGGTTACGTCAAAATTTGAGAATGTTTGAAAAATGACTATTTTCACTAGTCGATTAAATATTAAAATATTCAATTTTCATAAATTAACTTTTAATTCAATTTAAAAGTTCACAAACATTGTTCTAAATCCTATATTAATTAATATAACTTTATAAATCATTTTTAATCACATTAAACCCAATTCCCAATTATTTACGCAATTTCAAATATTAAATTATTGATTTAGTTATCCATTTAAATCCAGATATTCGAAATAAAACTTTTCGACTTATATAATTTACTTGTTGATATTTAAAATAAAATTAAATATCTGAATTTCAAATGAAAGAAATTCTGGGTTGTTGCAAACTTCCCCCCTTAAAAGAATTTCGTCCTCGAAATTACCAAGTAAGAAAAAGTTACAGAATTCATTAACTTTTCAAAACAAACCGTTCAAATTTGATTTACAAATCTCTTAAGTGTTTAACTTTTCCAAAATCTAATAGTTATACTTCTTGCAAAATATTTACTAAGTTTTCAAATCCATATATAGTTATCTTTTCAAAATCAACTATATCGTTTAACCTTTAACTTCAAATGAAAACTTTGTTTTCACAAAAAAATTCCAAAATTTCCCGAAAATTTTCTAACGCCTTAAATTTTTCGAAAATTTCGCCATAACCTCCTTTGTGCAGAGGAGCATTTACAATATCACAATAGAGATAAATATATATACATCGACCCACATGGTCGAAAAACAGTTCATATTTCCTATTTTTTATTGCGTAGGCGTACCTTTTTAGCATTTTTAAGCAAAGCAGTTATTTATTAAGCATTTTGTGCAACCAACTCTCG
This sequence comes from Allium cepa, assembly GCA_030765085.1. NCBI lineage: Eukaryota > Viridiplantae > Streptophyta > Magnoliopsida > Asparagales > Amaryllidaceae > Allium > Allium cepa. The sequence goes on from CM060945.1 coordinate 772,035,246, forward strand.
CTAACGGTAGCCCTGGTACCTGTACTTACTCAATATAAACACGTAAGTGACATATATAAGAAGTTATTTACATTTTACTCTTTTAAACAACTACAACACATGCATATTAAAAGAAATGCATACTAAACAAGGTTTGTAAGTAACTTTTATGATTTCGACATTACTTGTAATTGTTTACAACCAATTTATATACAACGACAATCAATTATTCATTTTCAATTAGTTTACATTCACTAATTTACATTCACATTTGTTCACTTTCAATTCTAATCAATTTCCATTCAATTTAGATTTACTTAACTTCCAATTTGAATTCAATTGCTTTAGCTTTCAATTTTATTCATTCAATTGCATATGAATTTCTATTCAATCAATTAACAATAATCTAACAACCAATGTATAACCAACACGACTGAATTAATCACTTTACATTCAACATTCATATTCACTTTGTTTACCTTCAATTTGGTTTACCATTCAATTAGCCGTAAATGAATTAACACTTACATCCATTATTCAATATAAATTCATTACATTCGATTGATTAATATTCAATTCATTAGTTCAATTACTAATTTATTTTACAAATAAAGTTGAATCTCCTTTATATAACTCAAACTCATATCCATTTAATGACTTTATTTCATTAATTCATTTTGATACCAAAATCAACTTCATTCAACATTACTTAAGTTATATTCCATTTCAACATCATTTGTTTAATTTAGCTTAAATTTCCATTTCAACAACATATCTAATCCAGTTAAAATCCAATTCAAATTCCAACTCCAAAGTAAATTCTATTTAACTCTTACCAAAGTCAATTTTATCACTCGTTTAGATTCATACCTCGTTTTGCTTAACAAAGTTGTTTAACCATTTTAACAATTGGTTTTACTTACATCTTCACATTTAATAAGTTATACAACTTATTATTCAACTTCCAAATCTGATTTAATTTATTTAACTTCCTTTAGTTAAATTCCACATCATCATACTAATTCAAATTTATTTCAACTTTACCAAAGTTAAAATCTTTATTATCTCATATTATAAGTTCAAAACTTGATCAACTTATATTCATCAATTTCAACTTGGATTTTAGTTTCAAATTTGTTTATCACAACAAAATTCAATTTCAATTTACTATGGTAGCAAATTCATCACACAGAAACTCGAAAATGATATTGATGATGCTGCAGTCATCATCCTTATTATTCCCCAGCAACAGTAGTGAATCCAATGCTTTAAATTCTTTCAAAAAAAATTATTTATAAATCTTGCTTTTATAATTTCACTATTTCCCTTTACTTATACAAGATTATTCCACAATTTTAAATCATCATTTTAAATTCATCACACATACACCTTGATAATTTTGAAAAATTATTCCTTTATATATAAAATATAATCGAGGTAAAATTATTTCATTTACCCAATTTAAAATCCATACTATGACGGTTTATCTCGTTTAAGAGTTTAGAAACCCCTATCGATGACAGTTAGCTAGACTGCACCGACCAGAATCTATAAACAATCAACTGATAAGTCAACACAATACAAAACAATTTCATATTCACTAACAAATACGCTCTCATATCTATTATTACACTCAACTCATTCTAGAGTACTGCTGACTCTATCTGTAATGAGTAATCCCCAATAGAGCCAAGGTTGTCAATTAACCAAATGCTCTGATACCAAATGTAACGTATCAACTTTATCGGGATCCGAAGGTCGACATTCTTACGTCCACTGTATCAAATGCCGCATAATCGAATGCCGAAAAACCAAATTGTTAGGGCTAAAAAGAAGAGGTAGAAGAAAAAGATAGAAGATGTAAGGAACGGAACAGAAACAATATTAGAATCTCACATAACGCAGCGGAACAACATATAATAGATAAATGAATAATCTTTGAAACAAAGAACTATATCAATTATTACATTACATCACATCAGAATATACAATAACAATATACAACACAACTGGACAACGGACAGTTATACAAACATGTCCTTACAAGTGAATTTGTAGCGGAAAGATAATATCATATACAAGTAATACGTCTCGCCATCAAGCTCGCCACTTGAGCTCCAAAGCACTCCTAAATCCAGAATGACCTGAAAACCTGACTCTAGACTGCCCATGTGGAAAATTATGGGCACCCAGAGTTTCAGAAGAGAACAATAAACTCCAGGTCAGTCATGGGACTGGTGTGAGAACTCAAAACAGTTATTTATCTTTAAAACAACAACAACAATGGAGGTGAAAAATATTCGCAATGCTTTTGGAAAATGAAACTACCATAAGGCCTCCCCGCACACACACAATGCAAACGTAGAATTGGAGGAGATTTCTCCTTATGATAGTCAAAGATGCTTACTACGCAAGACAAATCTTTTTTTTCAAATTATTATTAGTGCATAGTGATGAAAACATTTCAAAAATAGAATATAAATCTTAGCCAGCACAGGTACCATTATATTATGCCTACTATAGCTACCATATTAAATGGCAGGTTCTACAACTAAAACCGTACAAGGCTCGTATTGTTTTGTTTGGATTTCCAACAAATGGTCAGGCTAAGGAATTTCCTACTGCCACATGGGATCGCCTCTGGCGGGACGTCCCGAGAACTTAACCAGCTCTTTGCCAACACAAGGCCGGGTTACCATTGTAACTAGGTAACTACTACACGAATATGCCACCCCCGGTCCTTTGGGACCTTTATCCGAGGGCCCTCGATCACCATGCAACAACCACATAGAAAATAAGATTGGAGCAACCACATAGGTTAAGCATCAGGGCTCCATACCTGACACCACCCTTTTCCAGAAGTAAATGACATACCCTAAAGGGCGCGACCCTCATAACCTTGCTGCATATTCCTGTTTCAACCATTTCCAGGGTGTAAGGTCTGACGAAGTCTCGTCCACAAAGCTACGCTTTTTCACAAAGCCACGCTTTGATCAACAAATGATCAATAATTAATCATCACACAACAACACTCAGCATGCCACATTACCAAATTGGGAGTATATTGCTGATAACCTTCAACTACAAAACCTCTGAACTCGTACGTTTCAGAGAAGGGTGTTAAGCTAAGAGAATAAATTCTCTGCCACCAACAAAGATGTATTTGAAAGAAATCTGCTTTATATCTCAAAATGTAATGTCAGACACGTAATCATACAAGACTGTTTCGGGTTCGAACAGAACCGAAGGCACTTCAAAAGAAGCATTTGCAATCCGGGTATTCACAATCCCGATCGAATTTCCCATCACAAAGGAAATCTCCATACCGTAGCTAACGGTGTAGAGACAATCGATAGGTCATCCTATCATTTTCACAAATACCCGGTCTTCACCACTGGTCTTCAATGCTATCCATTACGTCGTATCACTATTCCGAATGGGTAATCCGAATAACGAGCGCAATAATTTAAAAATAAGTGTAGCATTCAATTTCAACCAATTCACAACAAATAACCATTTAAGGGTCAATATTGATAGTCAGTTATTTAACTATCAATCAATATTCACAACATAACCCGATTTCAAGTAATTTCCCAAATTTTTTTACTTCCAAAATATCTTTATAAGATATATTTTACTCACTTCAACCATTTGAAAACAAATTTCAAATCGCTTTTCACCTTTACAACTTGCATTTCAAAATGGTTCATTTAAACCAATCAAATAAATCCTTACCGATTTATTAAATTTACGTTCCAAATCCGTAAATTTATTCCACGCTTTAAAAAAATAAATCAATGTTTATTTTTAAAACAAATTTCCCTTATAAATTTCCATTGTGAATTTACATTTTCAAATATTCACTTTTTATAGGATTCTTCAAATCGATTTCAATTATTCACTCTCAATTTATCTTTAAAAGATATAATCTCAAAACATTCACTTCATATTGGAAAACATTTCCATACTTATTTAATAATAAGTAGTTCACAAATCTATTTATTTCCAACATTTTGAAAACATTCAATATACTTAAATCACAACTAAGTATAAATTTTATTCTTTAAGGAAAACATTCTCTTAAACACATTTATTTGGGTCAAAACGAATGTTACGTAGAACATCGTTACGACAACACAAAATCACTAGTATAGGGAGTCGAAATTAAGATAGATATATAAACTCCAATACTATATAAAACATTTCCTTTCATAAATCATTTACTATAACAACAATGTTATAGTCCACCATTTCCTTCTATTTCTCGAAAGCATCTATTTCAACAATGAATGTTGAAATCTATGGTTTCGATACTTAATACATTTTAAAACATTTTTGAATCGTTTTAATCCTATTTAAAATATCACTTTCCCAAAGCATTTCTTTAATATATTATTCACCGTCCAAAATTGTGAATATATTTCCTTAACCAAATTCAATATTTCTACACATTTTATTTAAAGGATTATCCACTGTCCCAAAATCATGGATATATCTCCTTTAATAATCTATAATAATTAAACTTATCAAAATAAGTCGATTTCGGATTTATAAAACAACGTTTATAAATTCCATTTATACTTTATAACAACCTTACTTAAAAAATCACCTTTTTAACAAATTCTATCCATATCCCATTTACACACCAAAATCCAGTTTATAAGTTAATTATTTATAAATCTTTTATTTTACAAAATCTACTCATTTTATAGCTTCACAATTTATAAATCTATAGATTTCATCTACTTATGAAATCCATTTATACTTCATTTTAATACTTATAAAAACTCGTTTTATAATTCCAATATTTTGATTTATAAATATCAATTTTATAAATATTTTATATAAATCATTTATAATAATTCAAAAATCCCAATTTAAACCATTTTATAAATTAATCAACTACTTATTTCAAAAATCACATTTCGGTTATATTTCACAAAATCATAATTTTTATAACATAAAAATCTCAACGTTTATTTATTTAAAATGAATAAATTCTAAAATTAAATTTTATTATGAATCCTCAACTTAAATTTGATTTTTTAAATTTTCAAAAATCAAATTTTATTTATTTTCGGCATCTAACGATACCAAAAATATATTCGGCTAAAATTTAGCCTTTAACGATTTCAGTCACAAAGATAATCGCGCAAATTATAAATAGATCAACACACAACATTGAAATAAATTCAAATGTTTAAGGAATCCAATTGGATCCCCCCAACCTGTTTCCTTGCATCCAAAGATGTTAGCACAATACCAATTCCGCTTCGAGATGGAATATCGCGGTATATGGGTTTTATAAAATATTATCCGCTATTATGCGGCGCAATAGGGTCTCATCCGCTATATAATGCGGAAAATCAACTCCAAGTACATATATAATACAAATCGCACTTCAAGATGGAATATCGCGGTATATGTGGTTAATAAATAACCTCCGCTTAATATACGGCGTATAGGGTCTAATTCAAAACAATAGATAGCAATTTATCAACCAAGCATGCAAATCAGCACAATCAAGCAATTTTAAATCTAACTATTTAAAATTTAAATCGAAACAATTCGATTGAATGAGGAGTTCTCACCTTGTATTCAACACAGTTTCAGCATTTTGTTTCGAATAAAATTGAATGCACGTTTAATTTTACCCAAAAATTTCACTAGCTCCAAACGACTCCAATCCAATTCCATCGCGTAGTACTCGCGAATACGATTCCAACGCAAGTTGTTTCGTAATTTTTCGACCTCGTATGACAAAGTTATACACTGTTAAACTTTATACGTATTTAAATTTAATTTTATTTGCAAATTCTTTTAACTTTTTAAACCTTCATCCAACAAAGCCGTTCGTTTCTTTGATGAGAATCTGGGCCGCAGCTACTTTCTTCCTTATCCAGTAAAAAAAACGCGTACGCGAACCCAAAGCCGCCAATTTGCCCTAAATCTCGCAACCACCACGTCGACTTAGGCAACGATCGAAGACCGCCATCGTGAAGCTCATCCGCGCTCGACCCATGTCTGGAAGGACTTGAAGCTCGGTCTTCCCCTGATATCGAAAAACGTGCTCGAGCTTCGGCTGTTTGTGGTTGATTTTTCGCTAATCTGTAACTCCTTTTACGATCTTGACCGTTGAAGTGGAAGATCTCATCGTTATCTACAACTTTGCAGTTGGAAACTTGTTGAATCGATGTGTGGATTTGAAGAAATTGAGGGAGGAAGAAGAATGATTTTCGGCCATTGATAATAGAGGGAGGCGGCCTGACAATGAAACCCTAGGGTTTTCTTATTTTTGCAAAATGGAGATAATAGGGGCCTTTTATAGAAAATTCACAAATTACTATTCATCCGAAATTTTCCGAACTCCAAATCTCACGCGATGACCAGCGTTTCTAGGGTTTACCCCTCGTTCCGGACACAATGGAACTTGTTTCGGAGGCTAATTCGATCATATGTGCAAATTACGGAAATAAACGATCAAATTTAAATTAAATCAGTTAAACCAATTTCTTTGCGTTTTGGCTTGCCCCGGCCAAACCGTAAATCCGATTGACACGAAATTTGAAACCTTACAAATATTTGACATTACGGATCCTATGAAACTAGTTTCGTCGAAATCCAAGATTGTTTGAAAAAGGACTATTTTCACTAGTCGATTAAATATTAAAATATTCAATTTTCACAAATTAACTTTTAATTCAATTTTAAAAGTTCACAAACATTGTTCTAAGTCCAATATGATTTAATATAACCAATATGATTTAATATAACTTTATAAATCATTTTTAATCACATTAAACCCAATTCCCAATTATTTACGCAATTTCAAATATTAAATTATTGGTTTAATTATCCAATTAAATCCAGATATTCAAAATAAAACTTTTCGACTTATAAAATTTACTTTTTGATATTTAAAATCAAATTAAATATCTGAATTTCAAATGACAGAAATTCTGGCTCGTTACACAATGTATATGAGCATATGTATGAATATAAATATATGTATATGATGATAAACATATGTAAGAATGTTATTTAAAATAGTGCATATATATATATATATATGTACATGCAAAAGCCTCACGAGGGAAAATAAAATATACATACATATGTATATATAAATATATCAATTCATATAAATGTACATGTAAACATGCAAGGAGACAACATCATGAATACATATCAATTCAAGCATACAAAATGGCTAATCAACATAATAAATCAAATCAAAAATGTTAAATCAAATCATCTTTATTCAAATCAAGGAAAACATCAAAAAAATTCATATGAATCAAAACAAGAAAATAATAATGAAAAAAAGATAGCCTGTAAAAGAAACAAATTTCAGCCTTCTTGCACCCACTCTGTTCCCTCATCTATAAATAACTTAGCCTTGTTACTTGTTCACGTATACCAAAAAAAGAACAATCTGCCATTAAGAAATCAGAGAAGGAAGAATCAAGTACTAAAGCCTAAAAGCAAGAATCAAAGCAACAGTGAGAAAAACAGCGAGTAAACAAAACCTTAAATTTTTTGATAGGGCTTTCTTATATCATACATATAGCTATAAATATGAACAAATCTTGATCTGTAATCAATCAAAATAGGATTGTGATGTTGCTATGAAAATGTACATGTGTGCTTAGACATGAATGATTCCCTTGAGCATCAAAACCTGGACCTCTGCCTAAAGTAACCACTGTTCTTGTTTTTGTGAAACCGATTTTAAAACTTCTACTTTAAAAATCAATATCTCCATATATGCTTATTTTTAAGTTTTGATTCAAGAAGGTAACTTGTTTGATTTCGAATACAGAGTATTTTAAAATCTATTTCATTCAAATTCATCATATATAGGGGAAGAAAAACCATGTTACAGGAAGTGCCTCAATTACAGTCAAAAATTTAAAAGTCAAATTTTAAACAATGAATTATATAGATGAAATTGTAGTTAAAAATCTTGACTTTTAAAGCTAGTTTGAGATTTTTTTAAAGTAGTGTAGGGATGGAATGATGAGATGATCGATTTTTGGGCAAAATGGGAAATCACGGCAGCTTGATCGATTTTTTGGGAAGGTGGTCGACCTAGAGGTGGTTGAGGAAAGAACGCACCCACGAGAAATGGCTTATGATTTCTTCTTTTGGTGGTTTGTCTATTCGAAGTGATTGCAGGGTTTGAGCGCGTTGTTTTTGGGCTTAGTTCAGGCGGCAATGGCCAGAAATGAAGTGGAAGTAAGACGTGCGCACCGTTTGGAAATAGCCGAGGTGATGATGGCGATGCTTGGGGTAAATTTTTCGTGAAGCACGTTGGGCCGTGGAGGTGCGGCGAGGTTTTAAGGGGCTTCAACAGTTACTAGTTTGGGTTGGAAGTTGAAGAATTTTAGTTTCCAGGTGGGGGGCAGTTCCAGGTGGAAAGACAAAGTGTGGTGATGGCAGGTGACTCGCGAGTGACGTCGGCGACGTGTTTGGTCAGTTAGCGTGGGTGTGCAGGTGCACATACCCGATTCGTGCATGTTTTCATGTTGTGCAAAGGGAAGGGGAGGAATAGGAAATAAAAGAAGAGGGGAAGAAATAAAGAGGATGGGCCGCGAAGAAAAGTGGGCTAAGAAAAGAAAGGAATAGAGAAAAAAATAGGAAAGAAAGGGAGAAGAAGACGAAAAAAAAAAAAAGGAAAATAAGGGAAAAAAAGAAAGGACAAAAAGAGGTATTAATGGGCTTGTATAGTTGGGTCGGGGTCAATGTTGTTGGCTGGGAAAAATAGTTTTGGAATAAAAAGAATTTTTGGTAAATGTTTATATTCTAAAATCATTTAATTTTAAAATAATAAATAAATATATCCTCACTCATTTTGAAATCAAATCATCCTGAAGATTTTTGCACTGTGATCCCATTACTGGTGTTATAAATTTATGTTGTAGATTTTCCCATAGATTTAAAATTTTACTATACCATCCCTATTTTAATGAGTAATTAATTATGTTTTTATATTGACTTAATTTTATGTAAAATATATATGTATATATATATATATATAACTAATAACAAATTGTGCTATAATTCCTTTAATTTGATGTTATTTTAGATTAAAATATATAAGTAGACCCAATTTAATTTAAGTTTAAATTTTGACATTTAAATTGTTTTAAAATAAGTTTTTAATCATTAAATTAGTAAGGTTCTACGCCTTGGTTTATGGTTACTGGATATTTATTTCAAATTATTCTTGTCTAAGCCAATAAGTATTTAGGCAGGTTAAAATATAGATTAAAGTGATGATATGTTTTATTTGAAATAAACACCTATAATGAATTCCCATATGAGAGTAGTGTCACCCGAAATATAAATTATTTATTTTAAGAAATTTCCTCCTTTTAAAAATTATCGATTTGTTTTCCAAAGAGACCAAAATCGAATATCAATGTTATCTGGAACCACCTCGATTGGAAATCACGATGAAACTTTATGGTTTTGATTTTGGTTCCTAATAGGCTGGAATTTAATTAAATAAATTCGGTTATCTAAATAAGTAAGTGTACTCAGACAATGTTAGGAATGCCGATGGATCTTCTATAAAAGCGTTTGGTTATAATAGGATAAAAACTCAACGTGTTGTATGAGTTGCCTTGGTTTTTCAAGGAAGTTTATACTTAAGTATTTCAAATTAAATGGGTTTGCTTATGCTGGTTTCCAGCATGACTCGGGTGTTACTTTATTGTAATACTCGGGTCAGACTGAGTATTATAGATTTTCTGGTTAGGATGCTTTTGGAGCTCAGGAGACGAGCTGGATGGCAGAGACGTATGTTTTATATTCCACTGTGTATTATAGGCTGTATAGTCAGAATTTAGGGACAAGTTATTTTAACTGTTCGGATTTATTTGTTGATTGTTGTACTCTGATAACTTTAATGTATATTAATAGTTACAACTTTTCTTTTTATAAATGTTGTTATTTTATATTATATTTTTTCCGCTGCGATTGTGAGATTCCGTGCTGCTATTCCTGTTTCTTATTCTATCTTTTTTTCTTAAAACCCTAACAGCATGATATTTCCGACACTCTATTGCTTGGCACTCTATACATTGGATGTATTATGTCGATTTTCATGGGTCAAAATCTCCCGGCCGTTACAGTTGGATGAGAGGTAATATAATTGTTGCATAAAGGCTTTATTCGGAGAAGTATATTGAGATAGGGAGCGCATGTTGTTTTCGCTAGATGGTTACCTCAGGTTATGCGTCTACTATCGAGAACTGAATAAGCCAATGAAGAAAAACTATTATCCATTGTCTCATATTAACGGCATATTCAATTAGTTAATCAGGGCTAAGATTTTCTAGCAACTTGATTTGGCTATTGGATTTCACCAGGTGAGAGTTGCTGAGGATAGTGTCTAGAAGACCACTTTTCATACACTAAATGGATTGTTTAAGTGGCCGGTCTTGACGTTTGGGTTGTCTAATGCTTTAGATTATTTTGTACATTGCATGAATAAAGTATTTCAGGTGTAGTTGAATAAGTTTTTGGTGGTGTCTTCTGAATGATATTCTTATTTATTCCAGAAATGAGGAGGAGCATAAGGTTCATTTGAGGGAAGTGATGGATATTTTGAGAAGGAAACAGTTGAAAGATAAATTTTCTAAGTGTCACTTCTAGAGAGATGAAGTTTGTTTCCTTGGGCGTGTAGTATCAGTAAATGGCTTGACAATAGACCCAAAAAAAAGTAGCTGTAGTTAGGGATCAGAAAAGGCTAAATAACACTTCAGAGGTTTATTGCTTTCTTGGTTTGGCTGGACTCTACTAGAAGTTCATTAAGGATTTTGCAAAGATATCGACACCTCCGATCCATTTGATGAAGAAGAATCTGATTTATTATTGGAGTCTGGAGTATGAAACGATGTTTATTAGATTGAATGAATTATTAACGAGTGCCCTAGTTTTGGTTATTCCATGTGGCACCAAACCTTCCACCGTATATATCAATGCATGCGGTATTGGTCTTGGTGTTGTTCTTATGCAAGAAGGAGTAGTAGCATATGCGAGTAGCCAGTTTAGAAACCATGAGAAGAATTATCCGTTGTAGGACTTGGAGTGAGTCGTTATCGTATTAGCGTTGAAGTCATGGAGGCATTATTTATTGGGCAAGAGATCTGAATTATTTGCGGGCCATAAATCTTCCAAATACTTGTTTTCTCAGAAGGATTTAAGTATAAGGTGGTAGTAGTGGATGGAATCCTTATCATCGTATGAATTTCAGATTTTTATGTACACTAGGCAAAGTGAATGTAGTTGTAAACACTTTGATTAGGAAGCATGCAGAGGTGAATGCTATGTTGATAGATTAGACAAATTTGGAGTTCATATCAGAGTTTGATTTCGGACCTCGATTGGAGTATGCACCTAGATTGTTAGCTACAATGGAGGTTAGGCCATCGCTAATGGATCGTGTTGGAGTAAGTCAAGGGCAAGGTAAGTCGTTGGTTGATAGTATGGAGCAATTAGGATGGGGTGAACCATCAAGCTATTTGGATCATTACTCTAAGGATTAGAAGGGTTATTTAAGGAGAGATAGAAGGCTATGTCTACCACAAGTTAAGAAGTTGATAAAAGAGGTGTTAGGTAAATGTCATCCAGCATGGCTATTCGCCTAGGAGGACATAAGATGTATAGGAATGTGAAATGGGTATTATATTAACCAGGAATAAAGATATAGGTAGCTGAGTATGTGGCGAAGTGTATGACGTGCCAACGGGTGAAGGAAGAACAAAAGAGGTCGAGAGAGTTTTTACTTTCGTTTGATGCGCCGCAATTGAAGGGGGAGTTATGGATTTTATAGATGGATTACCCCAGGGTAGGAGAGTAAATGATAGCATATGGGTGATAGTACATCATCTTATAAAGAGTGTGCATTTTATTCTTGTGAGGAGCACAAGAACCATAGCAACATTAGCGATATAATATATCAAAGAGGTGGTCCAACTACAAGGAGTTCCAGCAAGTATAGCGAGTGATCGGGCTTCGCTTTTTACGAGTGAATTCTGAGGGCGTCTACAGAAGGCTTTAGGTATGGAGTTGAATTTGAGCATGACGTATCACCCTTATACCATTGGATAGACACAGAGAGTAAACAGGGTATTAGAGGATTTGTCGAGGGCTTGTATGTTAAATCTTAGAGGTTCTTGGGGGGACCATTTTCCTTTAGGGGAGTTCGTGTATAATAATAGCCATCAGGCTAGTATAGACAAGAATAAGTAGTTTGGTGAGTAATATGCTCTTTCCTCCCCATATAATGCAATTATATAACATAATAATAAAGATATGTAGGCTGTAGTAGAGTAGACAAACATATTATAAAAGTTATTCAAGGGATTTGGAAAGGATTTGATAGATAATAATTCTTAGAAACGAGGTTTAATAATAATATGGTAGCTTAGTGAAGATTTAAAAAAATTTGTGAAATAAATGACAAAATCCAACTTAGAAACCGAAGATTAGGGTATAAGCACTTTATCAGACGATCGGAGACAAAGCGGTTGGGGCTGAAGGTGGAAACAACGATGAAAACTTTAAAATCCCAAAGTTTGAAAACTGTAGGAATAACATACACTGTAATGACCCAAATTTTGATTAACATTTTTAGGATATTTAATTTGTCAAATTAAATAAAAATAATGTAAAAGGTTAAGGGGATTTAGATTTGATAATTGATAAAAGGTCTTGCCTTAATTAGTGAACTAATGGGATTGATTAGAACCATAATAGGAAGGAGCATATATGAGGAAGGCAAAAAGGGAAAAGAGCATATTTCCTTAACTTAATCCCTCATTCCCATTACCACCCTCAATTAATCATTCATAAATAAATTAAAGGAAAAGCTTAGGCCGACCATTGTAAGGGTTTCTAAAGGAAGAAGAGCTAAGGAAATCAAAAGAAAGCTAGGGAAATCACAATAAAATAAAAACCTCAACCATCTTCATCCATTCAAGGTGAATAATAGTTATGCATCTCATGTTTTAGATGTTATTTTTGGTTTTAAGTATATATCATGAATTTTCTAAGTGTAGAAAATGGGTTATTTCAGGTGTTAATTATTAAAAATAACTAAATAAAGTTTTTGGACCCGAAATTTTTATATGTTGGAAAATATGATCAATTTGATTTATTGTGATTTTTGAGGATTTTTCCCAATTGTTTATGATTTAATATGAATTATTTAGGCTTAAATGGTTTGATTAATTATTAATATATTAACATAAACTATATAATTTGCTAAGTGCTTTGGAAATGATAAAATATACTCCTTGGAAGTTCTAGAAAAGATTTTGGTAAAAAAGTATTTTCCAATAAGAATTTGACAAATAATTAGGTTAGAAATAATGAACTAAAATTTTTAACGATTCAAGTAACATAATTAACTAGAATTTTCATGGAAATAAATAATAAAATTTTAGCAATGCAAATTTGGTATTTGGTATGCATCTATTTTAGCATAGCAAGTGACAGATTTTCATCTGAAAATATATAAGTTTGTTCAGTTGTGAAATTTCAATTTAAAAATTAGTTTAAAATTTGATGGACATAAAATATTTTCGAAATCTTAATATTTTTACAAAAGAAAATTGTAGACAATTTTTTAAGTGAGACGTCATAATTCGTTTCGCTAAATTTGGACTTCTCTAACCCCGTTTATCTTATTTTCGGTAATTTAGCAGCATTTTGGTAGCAAAAATCGAGTTTTGATAGGTAGATCGCGTCACTCGTATCCATGTACCATCTTGTTCGTCTCATTGCACTTCACCATAGTATATTCATTTTTGCATTTCGACGTCCAGTACATGGTGAAATCTGCGAAACGATTAGCCATATTAGCATCCATTTTGAGCCTTTTAGTTTTCCTATGGCCATTCATTTATCCCCCACGAGAAAACAAATAGTCATTTTCTTTTAATATTCCCATATTCAAATTACCTAACTTTTTTTATTCCTAACATTTCAATATAATTCTAGTTCGTTTACTCACTTTCATTCACTGCCTTCTATTTCATTCTGTTCTAAGAAAAAAATTAAAGTGCGTTATATATATATATATATATATATATATATATATATATATAGTTTTATCAGAGAACCTATCTCATCTCCTTCCTTTCTCTTATTCTGTCGAACCCTTCCCTTAACTTGCATCTCCACCCTTGCCCTGTGGCGCCTTCCACCCGAGCCATCCCGCCTCCCATAGCAACAGCCACCTACCACCCCTCACCTTGCTCTACCAATAACCCGACCATAGCGTCCTCATTCCCTAGCTGCGATCCATTCCATCCATGGAACCTCTTCGCGCCTTGCTCGACCCTTGCTCCGCCATTTCCCAGACCGCCTGCTGCCTTTGTTTTCCCCTCCATCTCCCTACCTTCCCTCCTCCCTGACCGAAACCCAGCACCCACCACCGAGCAACCCTTCCCATCACCAAATGCCAACAAGCCATCTTCTGCCCTACCAAACCCTCAAACACGGCAGTCCTCTTCGTCATTCCTCACTCCACGTGACAGCATCCGCCGCCATCCACGCATCGCAACCCATAGCCATCCACTACCGCGCCCATCCGACCACTCCACACACTCAGCCACCAACTCAGACTCGAACAATCTCAACCCTCTACCATCTTTCCACCTCCCCTCGCGCCATTTATTCGCAAAGCCGAACGCCAAGCAATCCACAGACCACACCCTCCCATGGCTGCCTAAACGCCAGCCACCACCCCTACTGAACAGCTGCAGCCACATCTTCCTTCGCCTACTCGCCTTTCTCTTCGCAGCAAACCGCCTCCTCCTTTATTAAAAAAGAATATATATTTGATCCATCGAACCTAAGTTCACTTTGCTTTGTTTTGCCACTGTTCGGATTTACATCAGCAGTTTCTAGCTTGTCGCTTTCCTACTTGTCGATTCGTGCTTATTCGTGTCTGTTTGCATCTTGTTCTCGTCGTTTCTTTGGCTTCGAATGGTGAGCGATCGATTTACATTCATATTCTTAGTAAATTTATTTCACATGAAATGATGATTGAAATATGTTGTTAAAGTTGAATTGGTTGGTGATTTGATGGTTGAGCTTAATATGTTATTATTTAAAATTGTTTACCTATGTTAATTGACATATGACACCATAACATGTTGAATATATATTATTTAGATTGTTAATTATGATACATGTTGTAAATGATATGTTATACCATTTTATGTTTTTATTCTATTGTTCTCACACTGCAAGTTCCCTGTTAGTTAGGAAAACCACTATGGGTTGAAATGTTACATACCCGAATGATCTTATAGATCAAGGAAAATCGTTATGGGTTGAAATGATAAACCCAAACGATTTTATTGATTTTGAAACTTTAGGATTGCGGGTTAAAATGATATATACCCGTAGATATTAAATTATTATGGATTGAAATGATAAATATCTATATCACTTGACTATAGGATAGAAAACCATATACGGACACCGTTAGTTTATTTTAAAAATGATTTCCAAAATTTCGAAAGAAAAATATATATGTTTTGATGAATATTGATTTTTTTTAGTATAATATACATATTTTATTTTTAATATGTATGCAAAATTTAGTTTTTTAAAATTATATGTTTTGGAAATTTCAAAATTGCAAGTTAAGTTTTGAAAATGTAAATTTTACTTATAACTTTATTATTTTTAAAATATATAAAATAATATTTAAAATAGATTTAATAATAAGGTTTAATTTAATAAAAAATTAATTTAACTAATATATGTATAAAATATGTTTAAAATATTTATTTAAAATTTATTTTAATATTTTGAAAATAGATTTTATAATAACTTTAATAAATAAAAGTTGGAAAGATAAATTAAAATTGATTTGTAGTTTAATTTGTTTAAGAATTGAAATTAAATAAGAATTAATTTGAAACTTATTGATTTTGAGATTTTGAAAGGTATGAATTTATATCTTGAATTAATTAAAAAGTGATTAAGTGAATATTTTTAGAATTTAAATATAATTGAAGTTAGATATTTAATTTTGAGTTTGATTTTTAATTTTTAATTTTAGATTTTATTTGAAAATTTATAATAGTAATTTATAAAATGACCATTGTGTGAAATAAGCATTTGGTTGTTAAAGAGACCGAGATCGGATATTGGCATAACCTCTACCAATATCGAAAACACTTTAACAACTATGCATGTTGTGGAGAATCCAACATGAAGTAGGATGGTATGGAGAACGATTCTATATGAGGTATGAACGCAGCCCTGACTCCCTCGAGTCAGCTTGATATGACTAAAACGGGAGCCACACCGGGCCAAGTGAGGTCGCTCCTCCGATCGAGCATGCTTCTTCGAAACAATTCTATTACTTTGTGATTTGATTGGTGCGCATCTTTGATTATGAAAGTGTGTTTGGAGGTGGGCTATAGTAGCTTCTATGCGTTACCACCAGTCCAGATCCACAAAACGGTAGTATCCTACCCTAAGTAATACCTTGCATGTCTTGTCATATGCCTTATCGAGCCTATTACGAGTTTGGTTTGTGTCGTACACTAAGGAGTGCCCTTTGATAGCCCACCAGTTTACGGAGGAATTACGATACTATATAGACTACGACATTTATATAAAAATGTGTTAAGGGGGGTATGGGTAACGCCTTAACGCTATTTTAATATTTTACTTTACTGATAGACAATATCTATGTAGCATATTGTACTATGTATGTAGATAGTTCCACGGATCCTTAAGAGATGGAATCCTAAACATCCTTTAAGTTATATTGCATTTCACTTGGACATTTCACTTGAGTTGATTTACTTGCATAAGAATGTTAATCCTGACTCGAGTGTTTTATGTTTTGCTTTATGCTCGGGTCAGCCTGAGTATCACAGCATTTGAGACTCGCCTTTGGAGCTTAGAGCTTTTTTTGGAGATCTATCTTTTATCTATACAGTTTTTCAGTTACTTCTGTTATTTCCAGTTATTTATGTTCAGATTTGTCATTTGCTTTTGTTTTAGAAACTCCTTTTATTTGGTTTTTTTGTTTTATTTGCTTTAGACTTTGATGTTTCTGTAGGAGCTTCATGAACTACTATTTGTCTATTTCGCTGCGTATTGTTGTACTACTTTATGTCTGTGATTGATTATTTACTGTGTATGCGAAGTTTTGCCAAATACAAATAAGCATATATTGTTTTTAGCAATTCAATTCTAACATGTGTGGATTATTTTCGATTTGAATGGTTTGTAAAGGCGGGTCATTACAGTTGGTATCAGAGCTCTGATTTAGGAAAAGCTTAGCTTATGGAGCAAAAAATCATTAGAGATAGGGTAGTAATACCCTAGATGAGTAAAATTAATTACAGAATCATCTTTGTTCGAGCTTGAAATTCTTAGTTAGGATTCTCTTTGATTAGGATTTCTTTTGAATTTTGGAACTTTATTTTATTCTAAAATCCATTCTTGTCTTTGCCATGACCTCTTTCACTCCTCCTTCTGCTAATGATACCCACGGTACTCTTCAAGGCTGTTAGCACCAGAATTGGTCACTAACACCCTTGAGTAGAGTTATGTAAAAAGATTAATGAAGAGAGTAGATTAAAACAGAAGAATAGTGTAACTCAATGCAAAAAGAACAGCAAAAATGAAAACACTAGATTTATAGTGGTTCGGCGTAATTGCCAACGTCTACTTTGAGTTTAATATTTATTGCTTTCTCAATCACTTGAATACAGATACAATTCGTAAACCAATCACTTGCATACAAGTTTGAATTAACAAGAGAAGAGTATCAAAATGGTAGGGTCTTCCCAGTGTTCTCAGAGAAAGGTCCCTTTCGCTGAGCCCCTGCCTTTTTATTTATAAATGAAGATGGGTTGGACTTCCCTTATGGGCTTAGGAACAAGGTACCTCGGCCCACAGTAGGTGACTTTTGCGCACTGGGCTAGGCATGCCAAAACATGTCGATTGCATCAAACCCTTATACCTTCAGTCTCTTCTTGGTCAGAATCTTGTCTAGTGCTAATAATAATATCTTCAACTGACATTTTGTAGCCGGCCCAAGGTGCCGGCTAACATTTACCCCCCAAAGTGTGTCATGTGGAGCAATATGACATGCTTTGAATTAGTGAGTATTCCTTGTTTATAGAAAGAAATCCATCATGTTTCCTGAATAGTCATTATCCTTCTTTGGTCGTCATGACGCTTGGTCGATTCCTAATATTATAAATCCAGGGTTGTAGTTCATCAGTGGCCTTTCGGGTCTGGTTCTACAGGGCCAGTAAGCTTCGGCTATTTGATCTAGTCTTTTCTTAATAACCTTATAAGAATTCAATTCCCTGTTGATTTCGAGAAGTCGAACTTTTTTCGGATGCACACATGCATGTTCGGGTACATGTTCTTGCCATTGGCTGTCGGATGCGTTTTATATGCACATAATTCGTCGCCAATTCCATCTAGTTTAATTGCAATTCAATTGTGATTCCTTGTTTGTATATTTTTTTTGAAATAAGGGTTGTAATCCGCTACTTGGTGAGAGCGGACTTCAAGCTCTACATGGATGACGTCCTTAAAGCAGTAAGTAAGAGCGAATGGACTACGGCCAGTCATGGACTCATGGGTAGTTATATAAGCCCGTAATGCTGTTGGGAGTTCATCTGTACATTTGTCTCTAGCCTTTTCCAAACCTCTCTTCAATACAGACTTTATGAATTTTGCTCACAACTTCAACCGTTCATTTGCAGTTATAATAGATCATGGAAGGTCATAAGGACAGATGACACTATGGATAATGAAGTTGATTATTTTCTTCATTTTGGTATTGGTTAAGAGTTCTTCATCAGCCCATTTGGTGAAGTAATCAACAGCTATGATGGTGCATTTCGCACCACCTTTACGATCGGCAAGAAGATTATTTCAGTGCCCCCAAGTGGCAAACGGCTATGGATTAGCCATTTGTGTAATTTCCATCGGTGGGGTTTTCGGATTTTTTGCAAACATCTTGCACTCGTCTCATTGTCTGGCATGATCAACCGCATATGGATTGATAGTTGGCCAGTAATACCTGTAGCAGAGTATTTTCTTTATCATGGTTTTCCCCCTGATGTTATCACCACGTTCTTCTTCATAGACTTTGCTCAAGATATCATTATGGGCGATACATCGAAGCATGGGGATGGATAAACACCTTTCTACACACGACTTATTCTTGGATGATTTGGCGTGAAGCTTTGAGGAGGATCTGTCATTTTCCATTCCTCCGTTCCGTAAGAATTCCTCATTGTAGATAGTCTTTTAAACATCTCAGGTCATTGTATGCCATGTCTCAACGGTTGGTAGGCATAGACGTTGATGGGGTGAGACTAAAAGTATGAATGGAGCTTTCATGATGAAACCAATAGATATTGTGCTAGCTTTTATGGCTTCAGGTTGATATCCAATGCATGGCTCACGATAGTTAATGAAATCACATATGCATGTTAGAATGGGTCCGAGGGAACATATCATCATTTATTTAGAAAATCCCAACTAATTCTTTTATCATCACTGCACTGAGCTGTGATCCAGTATTCAGCACTCGAACAGGGTCGCCATAGCTGGCTATAATGTCAACTGTCAGCTTAGTAGGTACAATCCCAGATTCTTTAAGTTCAAATGTATCTATTTTGCATAACATTCAATGTGAAATATGGTTGGGACGGTCAATGTTGATGGTTACTCTAGTCGAATCCTAGAGTCTTATCATGAGTTATTAAGTCTAATAGTGAAGGACTATGAATGCCCTAATCGATTATCAGCAAATGGCCACAGGCTTTAAAGCACGATGAAGGAAATGTCGAGTAGGGGTCGGCCTCAAGTTGTATGTAGCTGTATAGATGGATCTTGCTATGAGTTTGAATTTGCTCGTATATTCGAGTAATGCACTTTCTATTCAATGCATTCATGATCCTTTATCGATCCTTTGGGTTGGAGTGATAGTCAGTTGCCCACGAGCTAAGTTATCGATTTAATGATTCTATCTCTAGGCATCCTTTCGGTCTTAGCCTTGAGTAGCTGTAAGCACTATGTATAAGTTTCAACATTGAGCTATCGCAGGCGGTCTTTGGATGACCATGTGTCTGCTCCCAGTCTCGGGTTGAAAAATGCACTGCATGGATGGTTGAGTCTTTCCCTAGCTATGTTTACATTCCCACCTAAACTCCAAAGACATAAAGTTGATTGGTGAATAGTCGGTTCACATTCATCTTGCTTCTCGCTCTTTTCCCCCAGGTCTGGGGAATATACTGATAAGTAGGAAGGCCAGCCATGCCCACTTTAGATTTACTCTCTTTCCCGTTGAATCGTGGGTTCAGGTCAGTCGATGGGAGGCTAAGTCTCGCCTATCCTGGATTGTATTTTGGGTTTTCATTCCAAGAGGAATACTTTGATGCCTCATCAGTTTTAGGGCATAATATGGACACTGGACGGTCATCCACGTCAACTTTGGTTCATGCTCTGTAATCAGATCTTGGAGTAAACTTAGCTACAAATGCAGTCGGGTCACGCTCATCCAGTTTCATACTCTTCCTAATGGATCAAAGGAGGGTGTTGGAGAATTTTTGACCAGGTCATCGTGGTTTACTCTCCTTTCCATACTCTGGAGGTCATAGTTTTTCAAGGATCATCTGAGGCACATTCATATGTGCTTGGTGCGGATCGGTATGTGCTTGGTGTGGATCAGTATTAACCCTCGATCTGATGTATGATATAGTCGATCGCCCGTAGCTTTGGATGCCATTTCGATTGGTTCTATATGAAGCCTCCCTGTAGTCGTTGCCTTAAGTTGTAAAGAACGACAAGCTAGAGCTATAGTCAGGTGTTGTATTCAGCTTTTAGAGATTTGTACTCCTGCTCCCGGCATTGATTTGGCCAGGCCACTAGTTGGATGGTCGAACTCCATCCTTAGCGAGTTAATAATCCTCCTGTCGATTTCAGGCCGAAAGTTTGCAAAATAGAGAACGGTCAGAATCTACTCGCTCATTTATCGATGTATATGCATCACTCTGTATTCTAGTGGCTTAGTGTTATTCTCACCCTAGTCGACTCGTGCCCAATTTGTGTTTATGTTTCGTCCACGCTCTGGGGACGTGGAGATTTTTCGAACGGTTTATGCTACATTCCACATTTTGGAACGTAGAGATTTTCGTCAATTCATTTATACTGTAGTCCTCACTCTGGGGACTTAGAGTACTCTGGTTCGCTTCAGGAACTTAGTTATTTTTCTAAATTCGTTTATACTCTAGTCTGCACTTTGGGGACTTGAAGATTTTTAAATCGTTTATACTCTAGTTCGCACTTAGGGGACTTAGAGTACACTGGTCCGCACTCTGGGGACGTAGAGGTTTTTAAGTCGTTTATACTCTAGTCTGCACTCAGGGGATTTAGAGTACTCTAGTCCACTTTAGGGACTTAGAGGTTTTTAAGTCGTTTATACTCTAGTCCACACACAGGGGACTGAGAGTACTCTAGTCCGCTTCAGGGACTTAGAGGTTTTTAAGTCGTTTATACTATAGTCCGCACTTAGGGGATTAAGAGTACTCTAGTCCATACTCTGGGGACGAAGAGGTTTTTAAGTTATTTATTCTCTAGTCCGCACTCAGAGGACTGAGAGTACTCTAGTCTACTTCAGGGACATAGTGTTTTTTAAGTCGTTTATACTCTAGTCCGCACTCAGGGGACTTAGAGTACTCTAGTCCGCACTCTGGGGACAAAAAGGTTTTAAGCCGTTTATACTCTAGTCCGCACTCAGGGGACTAAGAGTACTCTAGTCCGCTTCAGGGACTTAGAGGTTTTTAAGTCGTTTATACTCTAGTCCGCACTCAGGGGACTTAGAGTACTCTAGTCTACACTCTGGGGACGTAGAGATTTTTAAGTCATTTATACTCTCGTCCACAATCAGGGGACTGAGAGTACTCTAGTCTGCTTTTGGGACTTAGAGGTTTTTAATTCGTTTATACTCTAGTCCGCAATCATGGGAATGAGAGTACTCTAGTCCGTTTGAGGGACTTAGAGGTTTTTAAGTCGTTTATACTCTAGTCCGCACTCAGGTGACTAAGAGTACTCTAGTCCGCACTCTGGGGATGAAGAGGTTTTTAAGTCGTTTATACTCTAGTCCGCACTTAGGGGACTGAGAATACTCTTGTCCGCTTCGGGGACTTAGAGGTTGTTTTTAAGTCGTTTATACTCTAGTCCATACTCAAGGGACTTAGAGTACTCTAGTCCGCACTTTGGGGACAAAGAGATTATTAAGTCGTTTATACTCTAGCCCACACTCAGGGGACTGAGAGTACTCTAGTCCGCTTCAGAGACTTAGAGGTTTTTAAGTTGTTTATACTCTAGTCCGCACTCAGGGAACTTAGAGTACTCTAGTCCGCACTCTAGGGATGTAGAGGTTTTTAATTCGTTTATACTCTAGTCCGCACTCAGGGGACTAAGAGTACTCTAGTCTGCTTCAGGGACTTAGAGGTTTTTAAGTCGTTTATACTCTAGTACGCACTCAGGGAACTTAGAGTACTCTAGCCCGCACTCTGGGGACGTAGAGGTTTTTAACTCGTTTATACTCTAGTCCGCACTCAGGGGACTGAGAGTACTCTAGTCTGCTTCAGGGATTTAGAGGTTTTTAAGTCATTTATACTCTAGTCCGCACTCAGAGGACTGAGAGTACTCTAGTCCGCTTAAGGGACTTAGAGGTTTTTAAGTCGTTTATAATCTAGTCCACACTCAGGGGACTGAGAGTACTCTAGTCTGCACTCTGGGGACGAAGTGGTTTTTAAGTCGTTTATACTCTAGTCAGCACTCAGGGAACTGAGAGTACTCTAGTTCTCTTTAGGGACTTAGAGGTTTTTATTGAGTGCAGACGTATTTCCACTCTTTAATGGGTATTTCTTCTACCGTATTGAGGCTAATGTTGTCGAAGGAACGATCGAACCACGTTTGCTCATGGAATGGGATTCTGCCCCCGGCACGAGGGACGAAATTTGAAAAATGGACGGTCGATTCTCGTTCGCTTGGTGATTATAGCTCTACCAATCAAGTTAAGGAAGGAGGTATATGACAGATGGTTGGATCACATCCATGCTGGGTTAGATAGTCAAATCTCACACAATTTGCTTCGTATCTCTTTCTAGAAAATAAGGATAATGGATTATTGAGAGTGATGGTTGACGAGTAGGTAGTCCATCACAACTACTCCAAGTCGGGCTTTCGAACAATATTTTGTGTTTAGGGTAGGATTTGATGTGTAGATGATCAAACCACGTCTATTGTAGATAGATCCACTGAGCTTCAGGAAAGGCATCTGTATTTTGTCGAACTTTGTTCTATGACTTGATTTGAGTGGATGATCAGGCCATACTCATTCCAAGCCTTGCTCAGGTCTCCTAGTCAAATGTGGAGGTCAATGAATGGACGGTCAGTCATGTTGACTTTTTATTGGGCTCTAATCGTGATGAGATTTTCAATCTCTAGTTCTTGGCCCCAAATTAAAGGCACATGGTTGATGACGAGCGATTGAATCATGCTCGTCTAGATGAAACTCCACACGTCCGATCATGGTTTGCGTGGATTGGTTGGCGGCCAAATCTGAGTACCTGGTCACCTGCACCGTTTTGAAAATAGTTTAGTTCAAGTTGGTCGTAGTTTATAGAACAATTGAAATAGAAATAAAAATGGAAATAATTCAAAGACGATTGGAATAAATCTCATTGAAAGCGAGGCAGCATCGTCTGCTCGCTATTCAACTTTGCCCCTAGCTCCTTTCAAAGGATGCCAGCCGTCAACAGTCCAATTGATAATCATAGCCCTTTATTAATAGGCATCAGATGTTCACTGCCCGCCATTCTGCAGGAGTCGTACCTACTATTGAAGCTTTCCTTTCCAGATCGGCTTTTCGATCACACCTCGGAGGTGTTTGTAATCGCCCGTGTTAGGATTAGTAAGCATCTTGGAATATACAACATTCCCCTAATTTTATTTAGACTTTGGTGTACTCTCTCAAGGTTGGTTTCCAGTACCACTCTGAGTCGTGAGTCTTCAAGTAGAGATTGCCGATCGAATCTTTCAAAGAGCATATGAGTCGAATTTTGAGATCTTGATTTGTCTACTAGGATCAGCGTCCTTAACCAACGGGTCTTCATTATTATTTTTCCTAGTTTGTTCCACTGCTCCATACTTTGGTTTAGATTCATTTTGTCATAGAAACGATCCATGGTCGTAGGAGGCTCTCCAGCTAACTAGCTGCCAAAATATATATGGAGGTCGATTCTTCTCTAACTTGATCAGTATGATATCCCTTTGAGAGTATTGAGTAGCGGTTGCATGTTCGTTCTCTGGAAACAAGTTCAGAAGCTACCGCTAGATCCTCTATGCCCTGGTCGATCATGGGATGCAAAGGAAGTGGATAAAATGTTTCTTTATTAATTTGAGATTTTAATTCACCATCCGGAGTTGCTGCACTGCGCCTAGATGTCGTTCGGCCTGGCAGTGTCGCTCGGCCCAGAAGTGTCGCTCGGCCTGGATGCCGCTCGACATAAAAGTGTGGCTGGCCTAGATGCCGCTCGGCATTCGAATGTCGCTCGGCATAGAATGTTGCTCGGCATGGATGCTGTTCAGCATAGGCTTACGGCTCGTCCTGTATGCCGCTCGGCTTAGGAATGCGGCTCGGCCTGGATGTCATTCGGTATACACTTACGGCTCGGCCTGGATGCCGCTCGACATTGGAATGCGGCTCGACCTGGATGTCCTCGTCATAGAAATGCGGCTCGACATGGATGCCATTCGGCATAGGCTTACGGCTCGGCCTGGATGCTGCTCGGCATAGAAATGCGGCTCGGCCTAGATGTCGTTCGGCATAGGCTTACGGCTCGGCCTGAATGTCGCTCGGCGTAGGAATGCAGCTCGGCCTGTATGTCGCTCGGCATAGAAATGCGGCTTGTCATAGATGTCGTTCGGCATAGGCATACCGCTCGGCCTGGATGCCGCTTGGCATAGGAGTGCGGCTCGTCCTAGATGTCGTTCGGCATAGGCTTGCAGCTCGGCCTGGATGCCGCTCGACATAGGAATTCGGCTTGGCCTGGATGCCGCTCGGTAAAGAAATGCGGCTCGGCATGGATGTCGTTCGGTATAGGCTTATGGCTCGGCCTGGATACCTCTCAGCATAGGAATGCGGCTTGGCCTAGATGTTGTTCGGCATACACTCTCGCTCGGCATACACTATCGCTGGGCATGCAATCTGGGTCGCTTGGTGTAACCTCGCTCGGCATACTGTCATTCAGCATGGAATCTGGGTCGCTCGGTGTAACCTCGCTCGGCATACTCTCGCTCGGCATATGCCTTTTCAGGGGCGATCGGCGTACACTTCTTTTGGGGCGATCGGCTGAATTGCCTTCAGAGGAGGGTCGGCCTTCATTCGACTTGAGTGCAGACTTCAACATCTAATCACCAGATCTTGCGCACATCAGTGAATCCAATCTACGGCTATCATCTTTCTTTAGATTTCTTTCAAATCTGAGTAGAATAGGAGGTTTTCTAGTAAATAACTGGATCTATCTCGTGAATATGGAAATCCACTAGTAGACGATGAGATCCAATCAAGCTGAGATTTCAATTCTCAGTGAAAGCACCAAAATGTTAGCGCCGGAATTGGTCACTAACACCCTTGAGTAGAGTTATGTAGAGAGATTAATGAAGAGATTAAATTAGAACAGAAGAATAGTGTAACTCAATGCAAAAAGAACAACAAAAACGAAAACACCAGAATTATATTGGTTCGGCGTAATTACCTACATCCACTTTGAGTTTAATCTTTATTGCTTTCTCAATCACTTGAATACAGATACAATCCGTAAACCAATCACTTGCATACAAGTTTGAATTAACAAGAGGAGAGTATCAAAAATGATAGGGTCTCCCTAGTGTTCTCGAAAAAAGGTCCCTTTCACTGTGCCCCTGCCCTTTTATTTATAGACGAAGATGGGTTGGACTTCCCTTATGGGCTTAGGAACAAGGTACCTCGGCCCGCAGTAGGTGACTTCTACGCACCGAGCTAGGCATGCCAAAACATGTCGATTGCATCAAACCCTCATACCTTCAGGCTCTTCTTGGTCAGAATCTTGTCTAGTGCTAATAATAATATCTTCAACTGTCATTTTGTAGCCGACCCAAGGTGCCGGCTAACAAAGGCACCTTTTCTTTGCATGATTTTCTTGTTCATGCTCTTTTTGATACTGGTGCATCCCATAGCTTTATTTATGCTGATCATTGTCATAAATTTGAGCACATCTTGCAACCTCAGTTGGCAACTTCATCCTTATGTGTGACTAATCTCATCGGCGGTCCTGCCAACCTTAGTATGATTTGTAAAGGGGTGAAACTCCTTTACAGCTTGCGTCGATTCATTGGAGATTTCTAAGTCCTCGGTTTTGATGCATTTTATATCTTACTTGGAGGTGATTGGTTGAAGCGTTAGTAAGGCTCGAATGTTTTCTTTAGTAAGTGAGCTGGGCGAGTCTTTAGTAATCGAATGTCAAATGCCTCAGGATTATGCAGGCAGGTTTTATCTTTTCGCTTGATTCTCAACCTAGTGATCTTGACTCTACCCCTATTGTCCAACTCTTTTCGGATGTCTTTGATGAAGTCACTTCTCTACCTACCAAGCAACAAATTGAATTTCGCATCATTCTTATTCCTGGATCCAAACCTTTTGTCCTTCCTCCAAGACAAATGGCACCCAGGGAGAAAGTCGAGTTAAAGAAGCAGATTGAAGACCTGTCCTCCAAGGGTTGAGTAGGTAGAGCTTTTCAAAATAGGGATTAGTTGTGGTCTTTGTCACTAAATCTAATGGTTTTTTGAGGATGTATATTTATTATAGAGAGCTAAACAAGCTTACTCCTAAGAACATATATCCTATGCCTCGTATCAATGATATGTTCGATCAATGCTACAGAGCTAAAGTATTCTCTCAGCTTGATCTTGCAACAGGTATTCACCAGCTTCGTGTAGCTGAGGAGAGCATTCCCAAGATAGCTTTCCGAATAGAGAATGGTTTTTATGAATGGTTAGCCATGCCCTTTGGATTAACCAATGCTCCTGCCTTCTTCGTAGATCTTAGGAATCACGTTTTCTGCGATGTTCTCAACAAGCTTGTCCTAGTTTTCTTTGATGATATTCTCGTCTTTTTTAAGTCAAAGAAGGAGCACGAATTCATTTGTTCTATGTTCTGGAAACTCCTAGGAGTTATCAGTTGAAAGCCAAATTTTCTAAATGCCATTTCTGAAAAGATGAAGTCTGATTCCTTGGGCACATTATTTTTTAAAATGGAGTCACGTTTGACCCGATTAAGGTCGCCACGATAAATGTAAGTCTATCCACCTTTCGTTTTTGTAATTTAATTATCTTATCTTTCTTTGAACTTATCATCCTTGTTCTATTTCCAAGAATTGTAGACACCTAAGACTCCTTCCGATATTCGTAGCTTTTTGGGCATATCCTGTTAATATCAAAGATTTATTGAGAATTTTTCCCGCATAGCTGCACCTCTTATTGCTTTGACTCGTAAGAATACTACGTTTTTTTGGAATGATAAGTGTGAAGCTGCATTAATGAGTTGAAGCAAAAGCTTATCTCTACTTCTGTTCTTACCGTTCCGAATGGGACTGAAGGATTATAAGTTTATACCGATGCTAATCGAGAAGGTTTGGGGGCTGTCTTGATGCAGGACAGGAAGGTCATTCCTTATGCCAGTCATTAGTTGAAGCCTTACGAAGCTAACTATGCCACTCATGATTTCGAATTTCTTGCTGTCGTGTTTTCTTTGAAGTTATGGAGGCACCATCTTTTAGGAACCAAGTTTGAGCTTTTTAGGGATCATCGGTCTCTTAAGTATATTTTCATCCAAAAGGATTTGAACCAAAAACAGGTTAGATGGCTTGAGTTCTTAGCATCTCACGACCTCGACATCAACTACACTTCTGGGAAAGCCAATGTTGTGACCGATGCCCTAAGTCGGAAGAGAGCCATGTTATGTCAAATTGTAGCTTCGTCATCTCTGATGGATCGTATCGCAGCTAAGCAGGATGAAGATGAGATGCTTAAGCTCATGAAGGAGAATATTCGAAACAAGTAAGGTGATAACTAGAGTGAGTTAGGAGCATAAATTGATTAAAATGGAATTCTAAGGATTAATAACCAAATTTGTATTCCGAATGTTGATGGATTGAGACAATAGGTTCTTAGGGAGAATCATTAGTCCAGACTCTCTATCCATCCAGGTGTCACGAAGATGTTTCAAAATATGAAGAGGTTGTATTGGTGGAGTGGTATAAAATGGGATATCTCCATTTATGTTAGTAGATGTGACACTTGTCAACAGGTTAAGGCTGATCACCAGAAGACCGTTGAATTGCTGCAACCCTTGAGATTCCCATTTGAAAGTGGGATCGGGTTTCTATGGATTTTATTAATGGATTACTGAGGACTAGAAGGGCTAACGAGAGTATATGGGTAGTTTTTGATCGATTGACCAAATCCGCTCATTTTATTGTAGTCAAGTCGAATCGAACCGCTTCGAGCTTAGGTGCGGTTTATATGAGAGAGATTGTCAGACTCCATGGTTTTCCATCTAGCATTATTTGTGGTCGTGATCCTATCTTTACCAGTAAGTTCTGGAAAGCTTTTAGGAAGTTATGGGTACCCGTTTTAACCTTAGTACTGCTTACCATCCTCAGACCGATGGTTAGACGAAAAGGGTAAATCAGATTCTGGATGATCTTCTTCGTGCCTGTTTTCTTGATTATGGAGGATCTTGAGAAGATCATCTCCATCTCGTTGAATTCACTTATAATAACAACTATCAGGTATAACTCTAATTTGAATTTAAATCATCTTAAGCTTTAATCAATTAATCCTATTCTTTTAAATTTAGGCAAGTATCAAGACGTCTCCGTTTGCCACTCTTTACGGACAATCTTGTAAATTATCATCCTACTGGATTGAATCCGATGATCGCTTCGTTCATGGGCCTGGTATGATTCTGGAAGCATCTGAAAAGGTTGAGGAGATTAGGAGGAATATGAGGATTGCTCAGGATAAGAAGAATAAGTATGTTGTTAGGCGTAGAAGGGGTTTTGAATTTTCAGTAGATGATCAGGTCTTCCTTAGGATCTCGCCACTGAAAAATGTGGTTCATTTTGGTTAGAGAGGGAAGCTTGCTCCTAGATTCATTGGTCCTTTCCGCATCTTAGAAAGATTTGGTCCTTAGCTTATAAAGTAGATTTTCTGAAGAAGCTATCGGGTGTTCATAACGTGTTTCACATATCTCACCTTTGCAAATATCTTCATGATCCATCTTTGATTGTTCAGCTTGCTTTATTAGAGAATTTGGATGTCGAGCCAAATCTCACTATCGAGAGGAAGCCACTTCGTATTATCGATAGAGGTACGAAGCAGCTTAGGAGAAAATCTGTTAGTGTGGTCAAAGTACAGTGGAATACAGATGATCGGGATTGCACCTGGTAAACTGGGGAGTCCATGCATGCTTCGAATCCTGAGTTGTTTGTCTCAAGTACTATTTGTTTGAATTTATCTTACCTTTCTATTTGTTTCTATTCTCATATATTGTTCCTTTTCGGGGATGTAAAATTTTGAGTGGGAGAGAGTATAATGACCCGAGAATTTTAACGATTTAAATAATATGATTAACTAGAATTTTCATGGAAATAAACAATAAAATTTTAGCGTCTATTTTAGCATAGCAAGTGGCAGATTTTCATCTGAAATATGTAAGTTTGTTCAGTTGTGAAATTTCAGTTTAAAATTTGATGGAAATAAAATATTTCTGAAATCTGGATATTTTTACATAAGAAAAATGTAGACCATTTTCTGAGTGAGACGTCATAATTTGTTTCATCAAATTTGGACTGCTCTAACCTCGTTTAACTTATTTTTAGCGATATAGCAGCATTTTGGCAGTGAAAATTGAGTTTTGATAGTAAGTCGTGTCACTCATATCTGTGTACCATCTTGTCGTCTCATCGTGCTAATCTCCGCAGTATATTCATTTGTGCATTTCGGCCTCAGTACACGGCGAAATCTGCTAAACAGTTAGCGGTATCGGTACCCATTTTGAGCCTTTTAGTTTCCCTATGGCCACTCATTTATCCACCGTGAGAAAACAAATAGACATTTGCTTTTAATATTCCATATTCAACTTACCTCATTTTTATTATTCCTACCATTTCAATATAATTCTGGTTCTTTACTCACTTTATTTCTCTGCCTTCAATTTCACTATGTTCTAAAAAAATTAAAGTTTGTATATATATATAGTTTTATCAGAGAACCTATCTCATCTCCATCCTTTCTCTTATTCCTTCGAACCCTTCCATCACCTTGCATCTCCAACCTCGGCCTTTGTCGCCTTTCACTAAAGCCATTCCGCCTCCCACAACAACAGCTGCCTTCCACCCTTCACCTTGCTCCACCAACAACCCTACCACAGCGTGCCACATCCCTGGGCCGTGATCCACTCTAGCCACCAAACCTCTCCACGCCTTGCTCGACCGTTGCCCTGCCTTTTCCCAGACCGCCTGTCGCCATTCTTTTCTCTTCCGTCTCCCTACATTCCCTCCTTCCTGACCGAAACCCAGCACCCACCACCGAGCAACCCATCCCATCATCGAAGGCCAATAAGTCGCCTTCTGTTGCTACCAAATCCTCCAACGTAGCATCCCTCTCCACCATTCCCCACTTCGCGTGACAGCATCTGCCACCCTCCACGCATCGCAACCCATAGCCACCCTCGGCCATACCCATTTGACCACTACATGCACTCAGCCACCTGCTTAGACCCGAACCATCACACCCTCCGCTATCATTCAACCTCCCTTGCACCATTTCTTCCCAAGGTCGAACACCAAGAAATCCACACACCACAACCCTCCCCTGGCCACCTGAACGCCAGCCACCACCCCTGTCAAACAGCTGCAGCCACACCTTCCTCTGCCTACTCGCCTTTCTCTTCACAACAGACAGCCCCCTCCTTTATTTAAAAAATATTATATATTTGATCCATCGAATCTAAGTTCACTTTGCTTTGTTTTGCCGCTATCCGGATTTACAGCAGTTTCTAGCTTGTCGCTGTCCCGCTTGTCGATCCGTGCTTATCCATGCCCGTCTGCATCTTATTCTCGTTATTTCTCTAGCCTCGAAAGGTGGGCGATCACTCATGATTGACATTCATATGCTTAGTAAATTTATTTCACATGAAATGATGATTGAAATATGTTGTTAAATTTGAATTGGTTAGTGATTTGATCATTGATCTTGATATGTTTACCTATGATAATTGACATATGACACCATAAGATGTTGAATATATATTATATTTAGATTGTTAATTATGATACATGTTGTAATTTATTTGCTATACAATTTTATGTTTTTGTTCTGTTGTTCTCACACTAGAAGTTCCCTATTAGTTAGAAAAATCACTATGCGTTAAAATAATACATACCCGAATGATCTTATAGATTAGGGAAAATCGTTATGGGTTGAAATGATAAACCCAAACGATTTTATTGATTTTGAAATTTTGGGATTGCGGGTCGAAATGATATATACACATATATGTTAAATTATTACGGATTGAAATGATAAATATCCATATCACTTGACCATAGGATAGAAAACTATATACGGACACCATTGGCTTATTTTAAAAATGATTTCCAAAATTTTAAAAGGAAAAAATATATATTTTGATGAATATTGATTTTTTTAATATAATATATAGATTTTATTTTCAATATGTGTGTAAAATTTTGATTTTTAAAATTATATGTTTTGGAAATTTTAAAATTATAAGTTAAATTTTGAAATTTTAAATTTAAATTTTTTGTTTATAGCTTTATTATTTTTAAAATATATAAAATAAGATTTAAAATAGATTTAATAATAAGGTTTAATTTAATTTAATAAAAATTTAAGTTAGTTAATATATATAAAATGTGTATTAAATATTTATTTTAAATTCTATTAGTATTTTGAAAATAGATTTTGTAATAACTTTAATAAATAAAAGTTGGAAAGATAATTAAAATTGATTTGTAGTTTGATTTGTTTAAGAATTGAATTTAAATAATAATTAATTTGAAACTTACTGCTTTTGAGATTTTGAAAGGTATGATTTTATAACTTGATTTAATTAAAAAGTAATTAAGTGAATATTTTCAAAATATAAATATAATTGAAGTTGGATATTTAATTTTGATTTTTGTTTAAAATTTGTAGTTTGAGATTTTATTTGAATATTTGTAAAAGTGATTTTATAAAATGCCAATACCGAAAACCACTTTAACAACTGTGCATGTGGTGGAGAATCCAGAATGAAGTAGGATGGTTTGGCAAACGATTCTGTATGAGGTATGAATGCAGCCCCGACCCCATTAGGTTAGCTTGATATGTTTAAAACAAGAGCCACGCCGGGCTAAGTGAGGTCGCTCTTCCAATCGAGTATGCTTTTTTGAAACCATATCTATTACCGTGTGATTTGATTGGTGCACACCTTTGATTATGGGAGTGTGTCTCGAGGTGGGCGGTAGTAGCTGCTATGCATTACCTCGCGTGTCTTGTCATATGCCTTATCGAGCCCATTACGAGTTTGGTTTGTGTCGTACACTATGGAATGCCCTCTGATAGCCCTCTAGTTTACGGGGGAATTACGGTACTATACGGACTACGACATTTATGTAAAAATGTGTTAAAGGGGATATGAGTAACACCTTAACGCTATTTTAATATTCCACTTTACTGTAGACATTATCTATGTAGCGTACTGTACTATGTATGTAGATAGTTCCACGGATCCTTAAGGGATGGAACCCCAAACATCCTTTAAGTTATATTGCATTTCACTTGAGTTTATTTACTTGCATAAGAATGTTAATCCCGACTTGAGTGTTTTGTGTTTTGCTTTATGCTCGGGTAAGCCTAAGTATCACAGCATTTAAGACTCACTTGTGGAGCTTGAAGCTTTGTTTGGAGATGTATCTTTTATCTATTCAGCTACTTCAGGGACAAATTTTCAAAAGAGGCTGGTTTTTTAAACTATTGGCATAAATATGCTAGTTTACAAACTATTTGCAAGTTTAGGCTAGTTTTAAAAAAAAAAAATTATGGGGCGCATCTGTGAAATGCGCCCATACAAAATTACACTGGCGCATCTGCCAAATGCGCCAGTGTAATTTTTTGCCCAAACCTAAACAGCAAGCAGCAACATCCTTGCCAAACTAGAAGAACTTGAATCCGACGTCGATCGCATGAAGTCCAACTCGACCACCCACGACGAATCCATCATCGAAGAACTCCACTCCAAAGCCGCCTTCCTCCGCAAACTCCTCGACGTCGAAACCAAATCAAGCTTCTACAAAAAATCAACCAAAAACACTGAAACTGAAACAGTAGATGCCGAACTCGAAGAGTTTGAAGACAGACTGCACTCGGTCGAAGAGTACGTCCAATCTTTGTTCCTCTATGAGTGCCCTCATTATCAAGACGAAGAAGTTGATCAGGAAATTCATATCTAAGGCGACGATGTAGATTACGATTAGAAGTCAGAGTCTATTGAAGACGGAACAGAAGTCGAAGTGGACGAGAAGGTCTTATCGCAAGAGGAATCAAATGATATTGTTGGGCGAATTCTCACCCAGAAGCTCTCGAGACCAAGAAGTCACAGTTTTACCCGAGCTCGCAACCTCCACCTCGTTCGACAAACACAAAGCTAGAAGTCCATCCCCATTCGGCCCCATGACTCCATTCGGCATGTCCATCCGGTAGCCGGACCAACCATATTCGGGCAAATCACAAGTGCCATTCGGCATGCCCATCCGGTAACCGAACCAAACATCCCCTACTACTACCGGACCAGCCATACCGGTCCACCATACTCCTCCGAACCAACCATCACCCCACTACCGAATCAACTCCCATGCTACCACCGAACCACTTATCTATCGGACCATCTTCACAACCGAACCAAATAATCACCGGTCCACACTCGTTGCCGGACCACGCCTACCACCGGACCAAGCTCCATGCCGAATGTCCTCCGCCGAACCAGACAACTGCCAGTCCAGATCGCTTCAGCCCGGGCCCACCAGCAGCTATATACAACCAAGACCCCTGCCCCCTACCTCATTCTATAAATAGAGGGGCAGGGGTACAACAATGGCAGACAAGTTTGAGAGCTCAAGCAAGGAAGGAACTTTCAAACTACTTTCATATACTGATATACGAAGCATTGTACCTGTAATCTGAAAGAAAGAAGATAATAACATATAAAGTGGACGTAGGCACATTCTGGCCGAACCACTATAAATCTGTGTGTCTTTTACATTTCAGCCCCTACTTCTTTCATATTTACATACTCATCTAAAATCACCGAAAATCACATATAATCAACTAAATAATACGACTTGGAGGTGTTTGCCCATTTTTTGTGCAAACATTTTTTTCTTTCACTGAGAATTGAACTCAGGACTCAAGCTTCATCTTCTCCCACTCAACCTTCTTCCTAACAACATCACTCGTTGCTTAGAAATCATGCCTTCCAAACAGAGAAGGGATGTTAACAAAGAAAAGAACATCGCAACTAGCAGCCTTCCAGATCCAGCAATCACAGATCAGCCCACTTCAACAGCAGTACCAGATGAAAATCAGGAAAATCCAACTGGTCCCGCAACGGAACAGCCAATCACTAGGGCAGATCTGGACAGGGTTGTGGCTGAAGTAACTAACCGCTTCACATCCCAACAAGAAACTTTGGTGGACCAACTCATGACACGCTTAAGGGATGCTGAAGAGTCCAACCGCAACACTGAATCATGGGGTGAATCCCAATCCGGAGGATCCCGGAGGCAACAAAGGTCTTCACTCTTCGAACAAGCTATCAACAGGAAAAACGATGATAGGGGCCGCGCCCGGACTCAGCCCGAATTCCGACTCGAGGAAGCCCTTGGAACCGAACCTAGCGGGGGAGGCACCAGGCGAGGGTCGGATGTAGCTGAGCCAGTCATGCCACCTAATCATAGAAACCCCGCTGAACGGAGCCGAGCTAGAACCCAGCCCGAAGTTGACCCCATGGATGTGCTCGAAACAGAACCCCACAGGGGAAGATCAAGGCAGGGGGCAACTGTAGCTGGTCCTAGCGTGCATCCAAGCAGCCAAAGACAACCACTGGATAATGCTAGAGGTGATAGACTGTACCATCCCTACAGGTCATCTGGACGAGATAGATCCCGCAGGGAAGAACCGAGCTCATTTTTGTCCGCTCCAAGTTCTGACGAGCGAATGGCACGATTATTCAGAGAATGTGTCCAACGG
The DNA here is from genome assembly GCA_030765085.1 of Allium cepa. NCBI lineage: Eukaryota > Viridiplantae > Streptophyta > Magnoliopsida > Asparagales > Amaryllidaceae > Allium > Allium cepa. The sequence goes on from CM060945.1 coordinate 772,070,664, forward strand.
GAGCAAAGGGACCGGGGAATAGGCGCTAGGGTCACCAGTCCCTTTACCCGAAATATCGAAACTGCCATCACTCCCCGGGAATGGAAAATGCCAACCATGGAACCTTACAAAGGAACTTCCGACCCCATCGTACACCTGCAGAGATACACCCAGCATATGCTCATGAGTGGAGCAACAGAAGGAGTATTATGTAAATGCTTTCCGCTATTCCTATCAGATCTAGCTACCTCCTGGTTCTGCCATCTACCCCAAGGATCCATCAGCTCATGGGAGATGTTAAAATAAAGGTTTATTAGCCAGTTCCGCATCCATGTGGAACAACCCAGGGATGCTTATTCTCTATCCAATGTCAAACAGAAATCCGGAGAGACGCTGCAACAATATCTAACATGGTTCAACGCCGCAGCGGCAGCAGTTCAAGATGCCGATGAAAAACTCACTCTAATGGCCCTCTGTAGTGGTGTACATCCAGACACCAAGTTTGCCAGAAGATTAACTAAGGAAAAACCAGCTACCTTGCCTGATTTCTTCCATGAAGCTGGAAAGTATATGAGACTTGAAGACGCTGCTACGGAGAGGCAGTCAGGGCAACAAGGCAAGATAGTTCAGGACAAGGTTCCCACTGCAGCTAAGGACGCTCGAAGAAATGAATCTAGAGACAATGCTGGGGGCAGAAAGGTTGAGAAGCGCCAATATCGACCAGGGCCAAGATTTGACTCCTACACTCCTTTGAATGAAACAATCGAAAACATCTACCTAGCCACTCAGGGCGAACTCGGATACAAGCGCCCCCCGCACAAGAAAGAATCAGATAACGCACTCAAGTCCGGAAAGTTCTGTCGCTTCCACGAATCCCACGGACATGACACCAATGAATGCCACCATCTTCGGGACTTGATCGAAGAACACATTAGAAGAAGAAGACTGGAACGTTATGTGAAAAGTCAGAACAGGACTCCAACTCCTGCCAATGAGAACTCAAAGCAACCCCTCCCAGAAGTAGGCGGAGGGAATCGCAACAATCACAACACCAGTGGCTCTAGTCAAGAGAAGATAGTAGTCCTTACCATCTCAGGAGGACCACACATTGCCGACAGAAGTTGGGCAGAGATGGAAAGGTACGACAAGTCGCTTAGAAATGCCGAAGGATATGTTAACTCCATTACGGAGGAACGCCACCCGAAACGAAAAGAAAACAATGACATTGTATTCAGTAGGCATGATTTGGAAGGAAGACAGTACCCACATATGGATCCCATGGTCATCTCTGCCTGGTTTGGTCCAGCTAAAGTTTTTCGGATTCTAATAGACACGGGAAGCTCCGTAAATATCCTGTTCAAACATGCTTTCGACAAAATGAAATTATCAATGAAGGATGTATCCCCCTGTGACAAGCCACTGCACGGTTTCACTGGAGATGCAAAAATGCCCCTCGGGCAACTTGACCTCTTCGTCGAAATAGGAAGTCATCCCCGCTCCGTTGTGCGAAAACAAACGTTCGTACTAATAGAAAACCACTCGGCTTACAACGCTTTCTTGGGAAGACCAGCCTTGTCTGACTTTCAGATTGTATTAGCCCCTTGGTGCCTGAAAATGAAATTTCCAACAGACAACGGAGTAGGAGAAGTAGAAGGAGATCAAGATGCCGCCCGAGACTGCTACGTAACTGAACTTCGCAATAACCGCAGAAAGAATAAAGGAAAAGATGCAGAGACTATTCTCTGCATGAAAAGCTTGGAGGCATAGCAACTAAAGAAAGCCCCTCCTCTTCGATACACAAGCGATCCCTTCAATGAGCTAGACCCCAGGGATAAAGAGGAGGAGGCTACCGCCGAGCCTGCAGAGGCTATGGAATTAGTATCGGTAGATAAGCATGATTCAAGTAGATTATTAAAAATCGGGTCTCAGCTGAAAACGGAATTGAAGGATCAACTCATTGACTTCCTCCGCCACAACTTAGATGTATTTGCGTGGACCCATGCCGATATGACAGGAATCTCCCCAGACATAGCATGCCACATGTTGAACATCGATCCCACCAAGGTACCAGTAAAGCAGAAAAAGAGGAGCATGGGGGCAGAGCGATCAGCAGCCCTTGATGAGGAAGTAAAAAATCTACTTGCTAATGGCTTCATACGGGAAGCCATCTACCCAGAATGGATCGCTAACCCGGTGCTAGTAAAAAAGGCCAATGGAAAGTGGCGAACATGTATTGACTTCTCCAATCTGAATGACGCTTGCCCGAAAGACTGCTTCCCACTTCCCCGAATTAACCAACTCGTAGACAGCACAGCTGGGCACGAACTCCTATCTTTTATGGATGCATACTCCGGATATAACCAGATCCCCATGCACGCTCCCGATCAGGACCACACTAGCTTCATCACCGACCGCGGATTATATTGTTACAAAGTCATGCCTTTTGGACTCAAAAATGCTGGAGCTACCTATCAACGCCTCGTCAACAAAATGTTCGCAGGACTGATAGGACGAACTATGGAAGTATATGTGGATGACATGTTGGTAAAGTCCAGGAAAGCCAACGACCATGTAAGCCATCTGGACGGTACATTTCAGGTACTTCGCCGGTATGGAATGAAGCTGAATCCTCTAAAGTGCTCCTTCGGAGTATCATCGGGAAAATTCTTAGGATTCATCGTCCACGCCAGAGGAATCGAAGCAAACCCTGAACAAATCCGGGCTTTAAAAGAAATAAGGATACCTTCCACTCGAAAAGAAATGCAGAGCCTAAACGGAAAGGTGGCCGCCCTAAGCAGATTCATTTCCAAGGCAACTGACAAGTGTGTCCCTTTCTTCGAAGCACTCAAGAAAGACAAAGGGAGGTTCGAGTGGACCGACGAATGCTTAAAAGCCTTCCTCAACTTAATCAAACACCTTCAGAGACCGCCAGTACTCTCAACTCCAAATGAAGGTGAAGTGTTGTACCTATACCTCGCTGTATCATCTCATGCTCTAAGCGCCGCCTTGGTAAGAGAAGAAGACCGCACACAACGCCCGGTTTACTTTGTAAGCAAGAGATTTACGGGGGCAGAAGCCAGATATCCTAAACTTGAGAAGTTAGCATATTGTTTATTGATCGCGTCACGGAAACTGCGACACTACTTCCAGTCTCACTCCATCAGGGTTCTAACCGATCAACCACTAAGACAAGTGCTCCATCGTCCTGACACTTCTGGGCGACTCCTCAAATGGTGCATCGAACTAAGTCAGTATGATATCACCTACCATCCCCGCACCGCTATCAAAGGACAAGCCATGGCTGATTTCATTGCCGAATTCACTACCAACGAAGGCAAGGAACAATCCGAAGTAGCAAAAAACATCAAATGGAACCTCTTTGTAGACGGAGCATTAAACGAACAAGGCTCGGGGGCAGGTATTGTGATCGTCACCCCCAGGGGAAGAAAGTTGTACTATGCATTAAGATTGGAGTTCACGGCCACTAACAACGATGCTGAATATGAAGCAGTAATAGCGGGATTGGAACTGGCCCTAGAAATTGGAATCAATTCCTTATGTATTCATAGTGATTCTCAGCTTATCGTAAACCAGGTACTAGGAGAATTCCAGACTCGAGGAGAACGACTCACAGCATACCTAAAGAAAACCAGACTGCTGCTCGATCGATTGGACCATTATCTAATCAAACACATTCCTCGAGAAGAAAACCAAGAGGCAGACGAACTTGCAAAGCAAGCTAGTATGAAGGACAGCACCATTTCCGGAGCACTAGCAATCTCAAGGCAGCTTGCCCCGAGTTTCGAACAAGCGAATCTGATAACTGCAATCGAAGAAGGAACCTGGATGACTCCTATCCGGAAATATTTGCAAGATGGCATACTACCCGACAGGCGTGACGAAGCTAAGAAGATCTTGAGAAAAGTTCCCCACTACACAATACAAGAAGGCATCCTCTACCGGCGTGGCTTCTCTAGCCCCCTATTAAGATGCGTCGCCGGAAGGGAAGCCAAGGAGATATTAACAAACATCCATCAGGGAGGATGCGGAGATCACACTGGAGGACAGACTTTGGCAAGAAAGATACTCCGATATGGATATTACTGGCCCACACTAAACAAAGATGCCCTAGACTTCGTTAAGAAATGCGAGAGATATCAGAAGTTTGCCAAGATCCCTCGACTGCCCACAAACGAAATTACTCAAATGACCAGCCCTTGGCCCTTTGCTGTATGGGGAATTGACTTAATTGGCGAACTGCCAACGGGCCGAGGCGGAGCCAAATATGCTATAGTGGCAGTCGATTATTTCACCAAATGGGTGGAAGCGGAACCTTTAAATAAAATATCTTTAGCAAAAGTTATCAACTTCTTGATCAAAAACATTCTGTGCAGGTATGGAGTCCCCCTCAAGATTGTATCAGACAACGGACTCCAATTTGACAGCGAAGAATTTGCCGACTGGTGCCAAGAGCATGGAATTCATAAAAGCTTCTCATCAGTAGCTTACCCTCAGGCAAACGGACAAGTTGAAGCTGTCAACAAAATTCTCAAAACCCTAATCAAGAAGAAACTTGGAAAGTCAAAAGGCGCTTGGGTAGACGAACTTCCTACGGCACTATGGGCATACCGCACATCTTTCAGAACATCAACGGGACATACTCCTTTCTCTTTGGCATATGGATCGGAGGCAATGCTCCCAGTTGAGACTATTGTGCCTTCCCACCGTAGGATCCACTACAACCCAGAAGAAAACGAAGAACTCCTCCTCATGTCTTTGGAACTGATTGAGGAAAGGAGAAACGATGCAGCACTCAAAGCAGCAGCTCACAAACAAAAAGTGGCAGCACTATACAATTCCAAAGTCAAGCATCGCAGCTTACAAGAAGGAGATCTTGTCCTCAGGCGAATCTTTCCGCGCCCCGGGGCACTGGACCCCATCTGGGACGGACCATATGTAATTCACAAAGATCTCCACAACGGAGCTTACATTTTGTCAACAGTGGACGGAGAGGTGTTCCAGAGGGCATGGAACATCCGACACCTCCGTCGATACTTTTCTTAACTTGTACTGCCCATATGAAGTGAATTAACAAAGAGAATCAGTGGACGTAGGCATTTTCGTGCCGACCCACTTTAAAAAATCTTGTCTCTTTTTAACTTGTTCCTTTATGTCTTGGCTACTTGTTAAGTTTTATCCCTTTCTGTTGAACAAAATCCTATGGCATCTCCACTCAAGACGCACCGCGGCCTCATCTGGACTAGGCCTAACAGGTACGCTACGATTCTATGCACTCGCCAATGAGACTCTTTTGCTCCAGCATCCCTCTGCTGCGGGTTAACTCATTGCGCGCCTGCCCTCAAAGCCAACTGTAATGAGCCGATTATAAGTCATCATAAAGGCCGACTATAGCCGATGGCAGCTCATTACGGCGTTCGGCTCGCCGGTAACTGTGAACCTACTTTAAGCCCCAACATAAGGTGTGGCCAGCCAGGGGTAGTTCACGGCCAACGGCACCCACGCTAGCCGGCCACGGTAAATCGAATAATACCCACGATTACGGATCATAATGGTTCGGGTAGTTACCGTGCGCGATCTCGGCTCCGATGTGTCTTAAGTGCGGCTGTGGTAAAAAAGAAAACTCCCCGCGGAGGCGTAAGATGGGTGACAAATGTCTCCAAGACCCACAGCTAGGGAAAGTGACTACAAAACCCGTTTGCCACGAACTTAAGCACATCGACGGCCTTCCGTGACTGGAAGTTTTACTTTTACTATATTTCCATTTCACTTAAATATTTTTCTCCTATCCTGTATAACAAACTCTAAAGTACAGGAAACCAAATAGGAAGCATTCACTCATGAGGCTCCAAGCCTGCGTGCTGGGTGGCAGGGCGCTCAGCTATACCCGTGAACAATTACACAAGACACTCAAAGCTACCGCCTGCGAATAAAGCATAAAGGGCGGTACTCTCTTCTCTTGTACTTAAATGCGTAACTATAGCTTATTCATACACTGACATTGCAAAACGTGAAATTATATTTCAAGCAAAAACTTAACATCAAACACAACTGGAATCACAGGCATATACATAATTATACTTCTCACACAGCACATAAAGATAGCAACAACATTTAAACATGACAAAATCAGCTTATATTATAAGATCACACGAAGTTATTCTTTGCAAATAATTTTATTACAGTTGCATATCAAAGACTAACATGAATAGTGATAAAAAAGAAACAAAAAGATGGCAGATGCATCCACACTCCATCACCAACTCCCCCAGCCTACTTAGCCGCAGGATCAGAGCCCCCAGCATGTGGATCTGAAGTCCCACCTGTCCAGATCAGAGGAGGAATTCATTAAACGAACGATCAAGTTATGAAAACACGGAAAGAAAAGAAAGGGAAAAGAATAACTCACCAGCATCCGCCGCTTGATCCTCATCATCCAACTGCACGCCCGCTTCCTCTGCAGCGAGTAGCCGCATCCCCTCCTTCACCGCCGCTTGCTCCTCCTTTGAGAACTGAGCAGTAACCGCACTCAAGTTGAAAGCCTCTCCGCCTTCCTTACCCGCATTCACCCTGGCCTCCTCTAAAGCCTGGAGATACACCTTGGCCATGACCCGAGGGTAATCGTCCATCCAAGACAAGCCGCCCTCCTTCCAAGTGTGGAAGTACATATCCTGCAACATCTCATCCATCATCCCCTCGTTTTCCTCAAACTCCCTCACCCGGGCCTCGGAAGCTTGCAACTTGGCGATGGCGACGTCCCTCTCTGATTGGTATCTCAAGCAGTCAGCCTGGAGTGACCTCCTCATTTCCTCTTCCTTCAACTTGAGGGACCTCCTCATCTCCTCCATCTCCTCCTTCAACTCGGCCTGAGCCATCTCCGCAGCCTCGAGCCTCCCTGACAACTCCTCTACCCGCTCGAGATCCGCATTTCGAACCTCATCCACCGTTGCGATAGCTATGTTAATCCGTTCCCTGCAAGCGACCTCCATCTTCCGTAATTCCGCCCTACTGGCCTTCTCCATGGTCTCTTTCAGACGCTTGGAGGCTTCCTCATGCTGGGAAATCTGGATGGCTTGGTCGGCAAGTTGCTTGGCCTGATCGGCAACCTTTAACCTCAACCGAATGTTAGCACTCCCGATCTCTTCCCCGGCCTTGACCAACTTAGCATGATGCTCCATTAACTTCTTGGTCTCTGCGGCCACCCGATCGATATTAGCCTTGGCCTCATCCCCCATGGTGACTACCCGTGTAGTAAGTAAATCAAGATCTAAAGATTTGGCCTCGTCCAGCACTCTTACCATGGGGTTGCGGGGAAGGAGGTGCTCGCCCGTGGTCTCATCGAATGAAATGTCCCGAAAACTTGGGTCTAAATCAGGATGGCCGGCAAAAGGGTCACGAGGCACGGGGCGAGACACATCGGGACGCCTTATATGAATGACAGTAGAACTCTTGGAAGGAGGAGGAGGGGGGCAGGGCTCCGTGCTCTCCTCCGTAGTATCACGAGGAGGCTGAGTAGGGGGAGGCAGAGTAGGAAGCTGCGAAGCAGAAGAAGACTCAAATAAGGAACGGCTCCGCTTCCTTTTCTGAATGCCCTCTTCGATGACCCCAAGAAGAGGGCGGTACTTGACTACGTCCCCAGTGCGATCAGTAGAAGGTTTCGTGGAAGCTCTCCTCGACTTAAATTGTTCAAGACGATGTCGAACATCCGACGTTTTAACTGCCTGGCCTGCCCCTGGAATAAAGAACAAGTGTTACGAACATACAATAATCCGCAATTCAAAAAATGTGCTAAGTTAAAAAGAAAGAAAAGTGAGGAGACACATCTATTATACAAACCCGGCGGAGGAGTGGGAAACTGCAATAAGTCCTGGATCTCATTCCAGGACGGAAGTGAACCGTAAAAAATTTCTAAGTCCCTATCGAAAATGGAATCGGCAGAAGACAAAAGTTCACCTTGCGTCGCCGGAGTCACCCTAGCTGAAGCCACAGCTTTGCCGGTTTCCTTTGCCTTCTCCGTTTCTTTCTCCTTTTCCTTCTCCGTTTCCGACTCTCCCTCCGACTCCCCGAAGGCCCGACGGAGAGCCTCATCCAGTTCGAGGTCTTGCTCAGAGGTTAGAGCGGCAACACCACTACCACCTTGACCGTCGCCATCTCCTCCACCCTCCGACCCTTCTCCAACTTCGCCTCCTTCCTCCTCTTCTACACCTTCCTCCTCCGGGACAGTCGGGCAAGTACTTGGAGAAGGGCCATCGGACTTCTTCAGTTTCTTCCCCCCGACCACGGGACGCTCTGCGAAAGGCTCCCTCTTACCGCTCTTTACTTTATCCCCCTCCTTAGCTTTAGCAGCCTTCTCCTCAGCCGTGTCTCTTTGCTTAACCACGGACTGGTGCGGTAAGATCAAATTATACTCCAAAAGGGTTGCGTTCCTGATCAAGAAGGAGGCCGACCGGTCCCGTGCCGGAATAGCCTTTAGTTCAGCAGCCATTCGCACCAAGGAATCATCCTCCACGACTGCAGTACCACCTGTCGCTAGCCAGAAATAGAAGCATGTCAGAAAAAGCACTACAGTCAAAACACATGAAAAATATAAATGAAATCAATCTTACAGCCGGAAGTGAAAAGGCGGAAAGAAACAGCATCGTCCTTGACGAAGAACCACTCCTTCTTGAACATGGTGAACTTGGAATACAAGTCCAGAACTGGTTTGAAGGGTACGGCCGCCTCCAGACTAATATACGGAGACCCCTTCTTATAGCCTCTCAGGTTGTACAAGTATCGGATTTCCCGGTTAGAAGGAGGACGCCCGTACCTCCTCTGGAAGATAACAAAGAGGCTCACCAGGATAGCATATGAGTTAGGCTGAAGCTGGAAGGGAGCCACCTTCAAATATGTGGTGAAGCTTACTATCCAAGCGTTGATAGGGGGGATAGCGCCGCACATGCAATGGTATCTGCTAAAAGCGAAGTAGCCCTCGGGAGGATTATATGGCATCACTCCATCTCCCGGCAGCAGCATAAGAGCCCTATCTATCCCGAAGGAACGGGATATGACGTCAAGTTGCTCCACCTTTAGGGAGCTAGGAAAGCAATCCGGGGGAGAGACCAAAAGTTCCTGTGGACCATATCCGTCCACTAGAGACCTCGGAATAGGTCGGTGTTGCCCGGATCCTGGTTGGACTGGGGGCAAGGAAGAAGAAGGCTCTCCTGTGCCTCTAGACTTCTTTCTATCCGATCGTGTTTCCGCTTTGCGAGACATTTTCTGCAACACAAGGAAAGTAAGGCATTAGAACGGGGAGCATAGAAAAGTAAACAAACAAGTGCGTGCAAGTGTGGGATTTCATTCGCAAACTAAAGTTTTCAAGGTCATCGTGTTCATTCGGTTTCCATCTCATTCGGTCATTAAGTTCATTCGGTCATCATGTTCATTCGGTTTTCCATCTCATTCGGTCATCATGTTCATTCGGTGGTACTGTATCAGGGGCATTCGGTACGCAAGGCATTCGGCCCCAAGGCCGTAGTCCCATTCGGTGAAACGAAGACGTACGTGTGTATTCGGCAATAAGTGTATACCTGGTCCGGTATAAGGTTGGTTCGGCAAAACACTTGGTTCGGCAAAACACTTGGTTCGGCAATAGATTGATTCGGCGCTTGTTGGTTCGGTGAAGAAAAACAAGGGGGGTACGGCCTCTATATATAGGCGAACTCACAACCACCGAACCAAACAATTCGCCCAACCGGACCAATAATACCGGACCACCAGAAGCCGAATGAGAATAGCCGGACCAACCAAGAACCGAATGGAACTCTCTCTCTACCGTCCAAGACCAGGAACTAGTGGCGCGCAAAGCGCCTCCCTCAGATAAGTACCGAACTCCAGAACTAACTAATAAAATAAGATTATGGTAACGATGAATAAGTCGTAAAATGCTCACCGACGTGGATTAAATCGTTTACACGTGTACGCGACCTCGAATGGTCCACAGGCACGCTCTGAATGGTTATTAACCCTACCATCGTGGGAATTTACACTTTGACACGCATTCTTAAGCCCATCGGTCATATGGATATTTGATAATTATTATGAAATGGCTAAGCTACTTACACATGTACGGGGTCGCGAACGATCCCTAGGCATGCTCTGAGCTGGCGATAAACCACCTTGGCAAACGACCCAGGAACCCACTCTAACGTAAACCTGGCATCGACGATGCTAAGCCCCTTCGGGGCACACTTGCTCATCCCGAGCGACACAATTCACTTCATCTCAAATATTCCAACCACGAACGGTCGTTATTTGAAACCACACTAAAACTGTAAATTCCTTTGCAGGACATCCGCAGGATACGAACGTCCAGCCCATGGCGTTACGAAACAAGCCTTTCTATCACCAGGAAACAAAGCGCGACACGTGCAAGCACATGCCCCACTTTGGGGGGCAAATGTTGGGCGAATTCTCACCCAGAAGCTCTCGAGACCAAGAAGTCACAGTTTTACCCGAGCTCGCAACCTCCACCTCGTTCGACAAACACAAAGCTAGAAGTCCATCCCCATTCGGCCCCATGACTCCATTCGGCATGTCCATCCGGTAGCCGGACCAACCATATTCGGGCAAATCACAAGTGCCATTCGGCATGCCCATCCGGTAACCGAACCAAACATCCCCTACTACTACCGGACCAGCCATACCGGTCCACCATACTCCTCCGAACCAACCATCACCCCACTACCGAATCAACTCCCATGCTACCACCGAACCACTTATCTACCGGACCATCTTCACAACCGAACCAAATAATCACCGGTCCACACTCGTTGCCGGACCACGCCTACCACCGGACCAAGCTCCATGCCGAATGTCCTCCGCCGAACCAGACAACTGCCAGTCCAGATCGCTTCAGCCCGGGCCCACCAGCAGCTATATACAACCAAGACCCCTGCCCCCTACCTCATTCTATAAATAGAGGGGCAGGGGTACAACAATGGCAGACAAGTTTGAGAGCTCAAGCAAGGAAGGAACTTTCAAACTACTTTCATATACTGATATACGAAGCATTGTACCTGTAATCTGAAAGAAAGAAGATAATAACATATAAAGTGGACGTAGGCACATTCTGGCCGAACCACTATAAATCTGTGTGTCTTTTACATTTCAGCCCCTACTTCTTTCATATTTACATACTCATCTAAAATCACCGAAAATCACATATAATCAACTAAATAATACGACTTGGAGGTGTTTGCCCATTTTTTGTGCAAATAGATATCGACGAGTTCAAAGAATAAGTTGAGAAAATAGTTATTGAAGTTATTAAAAAGAAGAACATGAAGAAAGAAAAGAAAAACAATTGGAGTAGAAGGCTTGCAAAGATTGGAGTTGTCGTTGCTTTGGCCGGATGTTTGGGTTTGGACAAAAAATTACACTGACGCTTGACAGATGCGCCAGTGTAATTTTGTTTGGGCGCATTTCACAGATGCGTCCCATAATATTTAAAAAAAAAACTAGCCTAAACTTGCAAATAGTTTGAAAATTAGCCTATTTATGCCAATAGTTTAAAAAACCAGCCTCTTTTGAAAAAATTTCCGTTACTTCAGTTATTTCCAGTTATTTATGTTCAGACTTGTCATTAGCTTTTGTATTAGAGAATTCTTTGTATTTGGGAATTCTGTTGTATTTGCTTTAGACTCTGATGTATCTGTAGGAGCTTCATGAACTACTATATATCTATTCCGCTGCGTATTACCCTATGTTTGTGATTCTGTGATTAATTTGTTTACTGTATATACTAAGTTTTTCCAAATATAAATAAACATATATTGTTTTGAGCAATTTAAGTCTGACATGTGTGGATTATTGTCGATTTGAATGGGTCGAAATGGTGGGTCCTTATATTAGGTGAAAAGCAATTGCTTTTAATGGTAATAACACAGTTTTCTCCTTATTTATGGCAATGCCACTCTGAAGGTCATGATGCCGCTCCAGGTCCTTCCGTCCTTATTTGTAAGTACTATCAAATTTTAACATCACTCAAAAATAAGATCTAACAAATAAATTATTAATTAATATAAAAAATTCAAACTTATAAAAATAGATGTTGTAACGTAGAAATAAAATTTAAACTAATAACAAACTATTTCAATGCAAAAATATAACTAAATATTTCCAAAAAAAATTTTCTCTTAAATGTGCTAAACATATACAATTTGCAGAAAAATAAGTCACAAGCGAAGCATGTGCCACAACGCTCGTAAACATTAGTTAATTATTATAATTACTATTAACTTAGTTAATTTTTATAAGTTTATTTAATTTTTATGTAACTTGATAAATGAAGTTAATTTTTATAATCTTAGTTAATTTATTATTATTATTATATAAACTAAGTTAATTTTTATAACCTAGTTAACTTGGTTAATATTTTTTAAATATTATTATTGTTGTTGTTTTTGTTATAAGCCTAGCTAATTTTCATAAACTTAGTTAATTTATTATTATTGTTATTATAAATGTAGTTAATCTTTTTAGACTTATTTTAAAAAATTGATTAAGAAAGTTAATTTTTAAAAACTTAGTTAATTATTATTATTATTATTATTATTATTATATAAATTTAGTTAATTTGGTTAATATTTTATAATTTGTTATTACTGATATAAATATTATTATTACTCTAAAATTAGTTAATAGTTATGAAACTTTGTTAATTTTTATAAATTTAGTTTATTTATTATTATTACTGCTATTATGACTATTGTTGTTATTAGTATTATTATTGTATACTTAGTTAATTTTCATAAACATTAGTTAAATTATTATTATTATAAACTTATTTAATTTTCATAAAACTTAAGTAATGAAGTTAACTTTTAAAAATTTAGTTAATTTATTATTATAATATAAATTTAGTCAATTTTTATAAACGTTTTTAATTTAGTAAATATTTTATAACTCAATATTACTAATATCATTATTATTCTAAACTTAGTTAATAGTTATGAGACTTGGTTAATTTTTATAAAGTTAGTTTATTTATTGTTGTTATTGCTATTATGATTGTTATTGTTAGTATTATTATTATAAACTTTGTTTATTTTCATAAACATCGTTTAAATTATTATTATTATTATCAACTTAGTTAATTTTTATAAACTTGTTTGATTTTTATAAAACTTAATTAATGAAGTTAGTTTTTATAATCTTAGTTAATTTATTTTAATTATTATTATTATATTATTATACAAATTTAGTTAATTTTTACAAAACTAAGTTAAGTTGGTTAATATTTTATTAGCAATAAGAAACATGTCTGCTTTAATTCCCTTGATGCTATTTAGTTTGTTTTCTTCACCATTGTCTCCTAAAAAAATTTCAATTCTACTTTTTCCAACATATTATCATTTGATGTTTAACTAAAAAAAATAATAAAAAACATATTTTTTTAAATTATTTAATTAAATGGTTGGTTCACACTATTATACAGCTTGAACAACAGTAATATAAATGATATTTGACTTATCCTGAATACATGTACGTTTACGATAAGATAGATATACTACGTGAGTACGTTTTTGATACTCTGTCGCAACATTTCTTCATGAACTGTTTCCATTCATTGCTTCAGCACAGCATGACCTCTTGTCTTCTAGCAGCACCCCAATGTATACAGCAACACCCACTCTTTAACCTTACATTGCCATCAGATCTCTTGCTTCTCAACTTGGTTTCCAGTATCTTACATAGTTTTTTGACTTGTCAACTCAGGATGCTTCAACACAAATCGTTAGGGTTTCCACGTTACTATCCACCACCCACATTCTTAATTGCAATACTTCCATCCCTAACGTTACTGTCAATCATCATTTCATTGCATGCCTGCACTATCACACACTTGCTCGCTACAGGTTTTTCTTCGATAGCTTCGTACACATGCATAGAGTGTACACACAGACACATTGGTTCTTTAAGTTGCACTATCATATTAAGTAAAGATATGGGTTAGTTTTACACTTCTCTGTCAATATACCGACTCTACTATGTATGTAAGATAGTAAAACCTATACTTGACACGTAGTTGGTCGCACTAAAAACACTAGTTAGCCGTACACGTTAGTGCTAATTACAATGAATGAAAATATATAAATGTTACTTAGAGTGAATGGAAATGTGCAAAGAATATTTCAAAACTAGTACGCCTTTTTGAATATTTTCCTCAAATATCAGTTTTGCGCATGGTAAAATGAAATAAGTGGACATGCCTAGTGTTGTGTTGAGAGACATTAATGTGCAAAGTAAGTAATATATGAAGCAAGCGCCATTTGAGAGCCACTTTGCAGATAACGAATCTCAATCTTTTTTGCTTCTTAACGTATTAAACCTTTTGTCTTAACACTTTGAAGAGCTCTTTACATTAAAATGTCTCTTTGAATTATTTAGGTGCTATTATTGAAGTGCAACAGCTATATTATATAAGTGCACAATTTAAATATCTCGTGATGAGTTAGCATGCATTACCCTATAAATATACTAGTTGTTGTTCAATGAAGGCTAATATAAGGCTGATCACTCCAAGGCACGAAATAATCGTTGTCTTTCGATAATGTTTTCTTTTTTTTTGTCGCAACGGGTATAACGAAAACCTTCTTTCATGATATAATGGAGATTATCTGTGCAAGTTGTGATTACTTGCACAGATCAGAAGAAACACTCAGAAGAATATTGTCAGACGAGTTCAGACATAGAAGAAAGAGAAGTATCGCTGCTGTGGATGGAATGCACTGCTATATATACAGAGAGTAAGGTGTTTATTCATCTACAGGTGCCTATTCGAACGGTCGTGGCCGTTGGCAGTTGAATTTGAATTCAACAGTCAATAAAACATACCGTTTTGGACGGGGCGCTGCACCGCATCCCGCCGGAGGCGTTGCCCCCTGAACCCCTGCGACCTGACCGGGTAGGTCGAACACCGTAGCGAGGGTTGCCACACCCCCCTACCCCCTGCGTAGGGGAACTTATTTGAAAAAACATTCAACACTAGTAACCTAAAATTTACAGCATTCTTGTACATATATAACATGCCAAATCATTTGAACGGATGGTCCTCTCAACACCTTTTCATCTAATATTTCGCCTAGCATTTAAATGATGAGAACTTCCACATGTTATTTCACATGTATGACAAAACCATCAAAATTGATATGGATCAACCTGGAAGCGTAATTATTTTGATCATAATTCAAGAAACTCTGTTGAAGCAAAATGAGACAACAAATTGTTCCAAAATCACAAATTAATTGGTGAAATTAGAGGAAACTAAATTGTAAATAAACCTAAAAAATATTATTTGGAAAAACTTATTCAAATGAGAAAGGATCATATCAGTATTTGATTTGAAAGAGACAAAGTGTTTATTCACGAATCAATTGCATAGAAATTGTACTTGATCAGTAAGAAAGGAAATTGACAGCTTACAACATTTCAATGTCCATGATTTTTTTATTTGAAACCTTGGGGAAGAAAACTAAATAAATCATTTCGAAATCCTAAAAACGAATCAAGCATGAATTGGGCGCAGCATAAAATAAGATGAACTTCAGGTTCAGAACAAGGCAATTTATAATGACCCGACGTTTCGACCCTCGAATATCGATACTAATACATCAACGGTATTTGTGTGTCGAGCACCCAAGTGGCAGAAAGACAGAAAGTTAGGGTAAAATAAAAGAAAAAGAATAGAACAAAACAAGAACATAATATCAGAATCTCACAATGGAATGATAATTTATAATATCAAAAGAACAATATAAAGGGTTACTCTTAATACTGGATTTTCAGAGTTAAAAAACCTAAGTACTATCATTGGTCAGAATAGTTATAACTACTTGTCCACATAATGCTAATATATGTATATAGCTAATACGAAACCACCTAACTAGAAATAGATAGATAATGTAAGCTTCCAGTCGTTTTTTGAAGCATCCACGGTAAAACCTAATATTCGGCCGACCCGAAAGAGTACATGAAAAATCTAGGAAAAACAAAGACCAAGCATCAGACGGTATGAGAAAGCTCGAGATACGTGAATATATGTAACGGGGACTATTGAGACCTTACGGATTCCCGTAACAGTTTTCCCTTCAAAAGAAACCTACCATTTATTAAGTTTAATATAGTGATATGATGGATAATGTCTATGCTATAGGATACAATGATATCAAATAGCTGTGATGCTTACATTGATCACACCACAATATATTATGTTACACTCAAAACTGCTAAGATTCGTTCGCATAATGGATTTTCTACGGGGATCTCTTTGGTGGAGCTGAATCCAATCTCCATGCACAAGGATCAAAATTACATTCTGAGCGTCATATATTTCAAAATAAAATATACCATAAGGTAAACACAACTAGTCCACGTACGAATAAGCAATCCTAAACCACATGGAACTAAGTACCCTCAACTTCCGTCGGCTAACAATCGAGAAGCATACTCTAGATCTAGAGTTGATATACCCCATTGTGGGTTAACCAAGACTACGGTTTGTCCTTCCGACTCTATTTTTTATCATTTCCAATGTCAAGATTATGTTCAAAATATTTTACGCAAGTCTTCATGCCTTGAGCAGAAAATGAATCCCCAAATATATTCCATCATCTCGAACAGATTACGACTTCCTAAATGAATTCCCATATCTCAAATAGATCTCGAACCTTCATATAAGTTCCCTTGTGTAAGTCTTTTAACGAATGCTAACGAACCATCCTCTCCCTTGGAGTACTCCTCAAGATAGATAGTCTTATACGATAGTATTGTTCGAAATGTTAACGCTGACCTTACCTTTGGATTTAACCTTAGGATAGACGGTTCAACTCTATAGCATTCCGCTTCACAAATAAACATAAAATACTATCATTATCCAAAACACAATCAAGCCACATAAAGCATGATTAAGTTAATTAAGTAACTCCTAATCTCTTCCATTTGATTAATTCTTTTATTAATTATAAATTTTTTTAGTAAACTTCATTTTCCTAATAAACTTCTACTTTTTTCTATCTTTTTTCAAAAGATTCCATTACTTATTGTTTCCTTCAAAATATCCATTTTAAGGATCTAAGTACTTCCACAAATCCATTCAAAAGTAACGTGACTTAAATGTTGTAACTACAAACCAAAAACCTTTCATTTTTTCTGATCTTGAAATCGTTCTTTTAAAGATTTATTTACATTTCGTAATATAATCAAAAGGGGTTAAAGATGAATGCGATTAACACATTGTCAAACAAACCCAAAACCATTTTTCCTACTTGTTACCATTTTTGCAAACCTTCATTTTTAAGATCTAATTTCACATTCAGTCAAGTTCAGTATGGACTAGTTAATTATCAAGTTCTAAAGACGATTACTTATACAAATCATGATTCGTACGCTTAAATTGTTTTCGACATTCCAGCTTAAATATTTCTCACCCAAGAGTGAAGCCTGGTAATTTTCGGCACTGGTTGTTCCAAGCCTTTCATAGACACTTCATTCTTGAATATCACAAATAGATAAGTCAACCTCATCGGTTTTTATTTTTCGTGTAATATTAAATGATTTTCATAAGCAATAAGAAATTAACAAGATTAACACGTTTCCAACATTTTCCACTTACTTATTCCTCGGTTAAGAATGAAGCCTAATATATTAGAGCTCTATTACTCCATCCCAACTCGACATCAACTTTAACCCTCATAAATAGATAAGATTACTTTGTCGGCCAGCGTTAAGCATAATCGGTTACTTTTCAAACAAATGGTTAAACAATTTGACCATTAAGTGATTACAAACCCTTTTATAAACCTTTTATTTTATAACCTAAAACAATATATTAATACTTCAAAATATTTATTATATATTTTAAAACACTCCTTTAAAATATTACTTGCAAATAACAAGTTTGAAAAGTCACTAGAAACTTGAAAACGACATGTTTTAACAAAATATCTCTTCTTTGAAAATTCACAACCAATTATTATAAATTCATGAATTTCTCAAACCACTTTTAAAATACTCTAAAAATATTTAGTAACCACCTGCAAAAAGATTGAAACAAAATACTTAAATCTAAATATCATTTCAAACCTTTTAAGTTCAAAAATCAAGTCTTAACAGGGCAATTTTGCATTATGATGTTTTGGTCGTGTTCGAGATGTTACTTGACTTTTTACCATTCATTCTTTTGATAGAAAAAAGCATACATATGTTAGCGCCAAAATTGGTCACTAACACCCTTAGAGAGTTTGTGTAGAGAGATTAATGAAGAAGATAAATTAAAATAGAGAAGATAATATAAATTAAAATGCGGGAGACGAGAACACAGAATTTATAGTGGTTCGGCGTTGTAGCCTACGTCCACTTTGAAGTTGATCCTTTATTTCTTCACTTTAAACTTGATTACAGATACAATCCGCTTTTAAGTATTCGAATACCATTGTGAAATAAAAGTAGAAGTCTTGGATGAGGTTTGGATGCGGCAGAGTCTCCCCTGTGTTCTCTGAAATCTCTCTTCCTTTTTTGTGCCCCTGCCCCTCTATTTATAGACGAATGTGGGTTGGACTTCCGTGGTGGGCCAGATGGCTAGACAGCTCGGTCTAGATAGGACGTTCCATGCATGCTGAGTGGAGCATGCCGAACAGTCGGCATGCCGAGCCCTCCTTTCCAAGTCGATAGATCTCTCTGTTGAATAGAGGAAGCGGGCCGAACGATGCTGGAATGCCGAGTGAGGCGTGGATGCCGAGTGAAAGGATACGCCGAGTAGAGGGGATGCCGAACACAGGACATGCCGAGAAAAGGATATGTCGAACAAAGGGTATGCCGAGCACGGGATGTGCCGAACAAAGGGTATGCCGAGTGAAGAGCAGGCCGAGTGGAGGGAGTGCCGAGTGAAATGATGAAGGTCTCGTGCCGAGTGAAAACCTGGATGGACGTACGTTCTTCAATGCCGAGTACAACCCTTGACTGCCGAACGTTCAAACGTGTCGAGTGCTCATTTGTGCCGAGTACAACCCTGCATGCCGAACGTTTTAGTTGCCTGGTCGATTCTCCAGGTAACATTTTGCCCCCCAAAGTACACCGTGTGTTCGAACAGGGTGTGCTTTGAACTACTGGATTAGTGCATTGCCGCCGAATGCCAAGGATGCCGAACGATCTTGCCGAACGATGCGAGTGCCAAATGACTGGAAGCCGAGTGAAACCGTTTTGACCGGTAGAGCCGGTCAGAGTCCCTTCATCTTCCTCTTCTTCTCTATAAAAGCTGCCTTCTTTCCTTCTCTTTTCTCACTTCTTGCTTTTACAATTTCGAGCTCACAAACCATTCGTGCAATTAGAATTCAAGGGTTTCTCATAACTTTCCTACGTTCGATCCACGTACTAGGTATCTTCTTACCCGAGTTCCTCTTCTGGCAATTCCCCATCGATTCGCTGTTGGTGGGGACTTAAGTTCGATTTGGAATGTTTCCTAGGTCGAGCGTCTAGTTGTAGAGAGAGAGAGAACCAAATTTGAATGCCTTGTAGGATCATTAGTGAGTGTTCGGCGGGGGAGGAGAAGGTATGGAGGATATGCCGAGTGTTTGGACTCGGCATAATCTTAGTTTGGCACGGCGTAGTTTTGGCCGACGACACTAGCTCAGTGCGAACTGAAGCTGGGCCGGACGATGGCCGTATGCCGAATAGTAGCCCTGCCGAGCCACTACTTTAGCCGAACAAACTGTTATGCCGAGCGTACATAAATGCCGAGCCTACCTTCATGCCGAGCAAACCAACATACCGAACGTACTTGAGTGCCGAACAAACTATCCTGCCGAACAAACTAAGTACCGAGCAGACCTTAATGCCGAACACAAGCAAATGCCGAATATACTTAACATGCCGATCGTACATAAATATCGGACCTATCTTCATGCCGAACATGGTTAGCATGCCGAGCATAATTAGGTGCCGAGCACACATAAATGCCGGACATATACAAATGCCGAACATACTCTCCTTGCCCAATTTCATAACTGGTCTTTACTTGGCATAATCGGATAATTACCTTTAGTGTCTTACTGCAGTCGTTATTTAGAAGGCTTTCGGAGACGGTCAGCGATTACGGTTTTCGGAAGCGATGTTTTTAGGCTTGACGTTATATTAAATGGTTATGCACGATTGATTGCACTAGTTCACACACCACACGGGGGGGGGGGGGGTTATCTGCGCTGTTAATTCTAACGTCGATCATTTTTCGAGTATAGTTCACACAGGTGCTTGGTTGGGTCTGCTATTTATTCAAGATGTCCAAAAGATCCAGTTCTGCTACACTTTCCGACAAACCTGGGCTGTCTTCTAAGCGAACGCCCCCCGACACAACTGACCTGTCAGTTTCTCCCGCTCATGACTGGGCTCCCGATACTTTGGAATCGTCGATTTTACTGGATGACCCAGTTGACTCACAGGCTTCGAGAGTCACTGAGGCCGCTCTTAAGCGGATATGTTCTACTCATGGCATTCCGTTTGCTGATGTGCTCGTTCCATCGGAGAATGACCGCCCACATCTGCCCCCAGTGGGATATACGGCGTGTAGCAAGTTCATGTGCTGGGTTGGTAGCGTGCCACCTTTCAATCTATTCCTTCGCGACGTGCTGCAGTATCTGGACGTCGCCCCATCTCAACTTCATCCAAATGGTCACGCTTTCATTTATGGCACGTACATGCTTTTCATGGCCGTTTTCTCCAGGCCTCCAACTCCCGGCGATATAAGGTACATCTATATGACCAAGAAACGGGGAGAAAGCCCCTCTTACATGTTTCTTGAGCCACATCGGAAGTGCCAACTTTTCACTAGCGCGTGGAGTAGCAAATTCGCCCTGTACAAACAGGAGTGGTTTTACGTGCGCTGCCCCCAAGGCTTTGCGAGGCGGTGGGTTTAAGGAAGTAAGTCTTTTCTCTGAGTTGATGTCCGTTCCCGGTTTAGGTTGAACTTCTCCTAACTCATTATTCTATTTTTTCAGATCTCGTCCCCCGTCCCGAGGGCCGGGGGTACTCCGATGCTGTCGACGCCATTAGAGCTCTTCCTGCTGAAGAGCGAGATATCCGAGCCCTCATTTGTAATGAGTCACTATCGAAGTTCGGCTTGCTAGCCCCTGGCCGCCGGGTTAGCCTTCCAGAGGGCGTATCGCTTCCCAAGTTCGTGCCCGGTAGAGGGAAAAAATTGCCTGAATCATCCGTTCGCCATTCTCTTGAAGCACCGGAAGAAGGGTAAATTCTAGGCGAGCCACCTAAAAAGCGAGGTGAGGATTTAGGTCCTGCAGCTGAAGTTCATGATATCGAAATGTCATCTTCCCCTTCGAAGGGGAGAAAGGAGCTGGCGCGCAAGTTGAGGAAAGAGAAGGTTGGTGGGACTTCCAAAGCTACGCCTGTTCAGCCAGAGAAAGAGGCTTCTTCACAGCGCGTTGGAAGTTCTCTGAAAGGCTTATCGAACCTCTCCATTCCCGACGACTTGCTCGACTATGATTTCGATGACCCGGAGCTATTTAAGTTTCGCTCACCCGTCAGGGGTGATGCGGGCGTCCCGGTCCCGATCCAAGGGGAAAAAACTCCCGTTAGCAAAGCCACTGGTCCGTCGGGGGGTAGCACTAGGACACACACAGACACATGCATTTCACTTTGCACCTACTTTTCTTTCACCATTCTGCTCTCTCGCTAATTCGCTATTGTTTGATTGCAGGTGACATGGGGCGCTCTCACGGATACGACCGCCTTCGCGGTTCGTCGACTTTATGCCAGTCTGGTCGGGACTCGGGCCTCGGGAAGCGCCGAGACAGAGACAGCGACCGAGATTATCATGCCCGGGACTCGTCATCCCGGAAGAAAGCTTATTATCAGCCCGAACACCGCCAGGAGACCTCTTCTTATCAGGAGCGAAGCAAAGACAAACGTGGCCATAAGAGGTCGCATTCTGATGCTCCCCGGGACCAACACTCTGACTCTTCTTCTACCCGGCACTCCCGAGATTCTCATAGGAAGGGCGAACTTTCAAAGCCGTCTCCTCCCGCTCCCGTAACAGACCCTACAGTGTCGGAGAGATTGAACGAACTTAAGGCTAAGTTTCTGAAGATTTGTTTCGATGGGTTAAAGTTCCTCCTGGCGATTCATCCTATTCCCGGAGATGTCAAACAAAATGCTATCGCCTGTACCAATGACGTCTACGTGCAACATGACGCGTTCGTCCATCTGGCTGAGAAACTTTCTGAAGTCTCTATGGAGCGCCAGCACGAAATTGACCGCCTAAAGCTTTAAGCTATTCATGACAGGGATATCATTAAGGCCCAGGATGAAGAAATTGCCGCCTATAAGTCCGAGCTTGAAGCTACTCGTCAGAGCGCTAAGGACACCGCCGAGGCTGTTTCCCGCCTTGAATTGACTCATAAGAAAGAGCTCGATGAAGCGGTTCAACGGTGTGGGGCATTAGCTTTGGAGAAGGACTCCGTTCAGAAGGAGCGGGACACACTTAGTTATCGGATTAAGGAACTCGAAGAGCAACTTTTCGAGGAGAGGAAAGAGAAAGTGGCTGCCCAGGTTGAGGCACAACATTATTGTGATGAGATTGTCTCCACCCGACTCCTAAAGGGGAAACTTAAAGACGATCTCTCCAAAGTCGAGGCACTGAGGAATGAGGCCCGTGAGGAAGGTAAAAGGGCAGCAATTGTCGACATCGACTCTCGCCTCGAGGCGGCCAGGGAAGAAGGCAGGGAGGAGATAAAGACCGAATTCAACCCGCTCATCGCTGAGTTCAATGCCCGAGTTCTCATGCATCGAGATCTAACTTTTCTGGGCGACGGCTACCTTGAGTCATTGGCCGAGGCATGGGAGACCCTGATTCAGATCAGGAAGGTTGAGAGCGGCGCCGATGAGGTCGACGAAGAAGCATTGATAAAAGAATTCCTGAGGGGGAAGGAGCCTTCAGATTTATCGGCGGCTAAAGCCCTCTACAGCAAAGGTTCTCCCTCTAGGAAAGGGAAAGAGGTGGCTACGGACCCTTCCGGCGTTGTGTCCCCAGTTCACGTGCCTACCCAATCGGCCAGTCGGTCAACACTTGACCCCTTCGAGCAGCACGTTGGTTATGACCCGGAAGCCCCCGGGCTTGGCATTCATGTTTTATCTCCCATCCCCGAGGGCGGGACACCCCTGGCGACTGAGAACCCACCGGCATCTGGTGAGTAACCTCTGGGCTTCACAAAGATCTTTCTCGTTCCCTCAGAAGTTATTGTGTTCTAACACTTATTTATTTTCGTGTCTTCTGTGCAGGCTATTCTGACCCCGAGCCCACTCCGAGGGGCGATGCCGCCAAATAGGTGGAGATAAAGGCGAGTGAGGCTACTCAAGTCGGCGGAGATCCTGGTCCAGATGCTCAAGTAATCGGGGCGCTGGATGAAGGCAAATCTGACTCTTCCTCGGAGAGTTTCGAAGTAGAAATCACAGGCGCCTCTGAGCACACATCCGACTTGAGCATGAAGGAACGGCTCGAGAAAGAGAAAAGAGATACGACCTCAGTCAAGGTCGAGTCGCGTGAAGTGGACCTGGAAGATCCTCTGAACAAACCATTGAAGATCATTCTTCCTGGCAAGTCCCAGCCCATGGATGTTCCCCCAACGTCTTCGGTCGTCACCCCTCCGTCAGGGAAGGATTCCAAGAGTAAGCGCTCTGGGAAGGAACCATCCGGGAAGAAGTCAAAGAAACACAAGAAATGACCGTCGTCCCCGTTCAACGAGAACTAGTTTAAGTCATGTACTAATTTTTGTAGACTGTGTAAATAGGCTGTTGGCTCCGGACTTCGGAACGTTTTTGTAACGGGAAGCTTTTTGTGAATAAAATTTGATCTTCACTTTTGTCTTCACAAAAGACTTTTATTATTCAGTTTCTTTTATGGTTGTGATTGAAATCTTAATTGTTATGGGTGACTTAGACTTCTTGGTTCGTCTTTACATGGCTTGGGAGCTTCCCTGGATTTGATCAATCTCCACTGGGTGCTTCAAGCACTTAGAATATTTCATAGCCCGTATGTTGGGGACTTGACATATCCAAGTCATTTGCGTCGTAGTTCCTATTCAAGGAACTCGGAGGTCTGAACTGCTTGTGATTAAGTCTATACACCGGACTTCGAGTAGTCCAGTCCGTGCTCCGGGGACTTGGAGATTTCGAATCGTTTATACTCGAGTCCGCACTCTGGGGACTTAGAGTACTCCAGTCCGCGCTCCGGGGACTTGGAGATTTTGAATCGTTTATACTAGAGTCCGCACCCTGGGGACTTAGAGTACTTCAGTCCGCGCTCCGGGGACTTGGAGATTTAGAATCGTTTATACTCGAATCCGCACTCCGGGGACTTAGAGTACTCCAGTCCGCACTCCGGGGACTTGGAGATTTTGAGTCGTTTATACTAGTGTCCGCACTCTAGGGACTTAGAGTACTCCAGTCCGCGCTCCGGGGACTTGGAGATTTAGAATCGTTTATACTCGAGTCTGCACTTCGGGGACTTCGAGTACTCCAGTCCGCACTCCGGGGACTTGGAGATTTTTTGTCGTTTATACTCGAGTCCGCACTCCAGGGACTTAGTGTACTCCGGTCCACACTCCGGGGACTTGGAGATTTTGAATCGTTTATACTCGAGTCCGCACTCCGGGGACTTAGAGTACTCCGGTCCGCACTCCGGGGACTTGGAGATTTTTTGTCATTTATACTCGAGTCCGCACTCCGGGGACTTAGAGTACTCCAGTCCGCACTCCGGGGACTTGGAGATTTTTTGTCGTTTATACTCGAGTCCGCACTCCGCGGACTTAGAGTACTCTAGTCCGCGCTCCGGGGACTTGGAGATTTAGAATCGTTTATACTCGAGTCCGCACTCCGGGGACTTAGAGTACTCCAGTCCGCACTCCGGGGACTTGGAGATTTTTGTCGTTTATACTCGAGTCCGCACTCCGGGGACTTAGAGTACTCCAGTCCGCGCTCCGGGGACTTGGAGATTTAGAATCGTTTATACTCGAGTCCGCACTTCGGGGACTTAGAGTACTCCAGTCCGTACTCCGGGGACTTGGAGATTTTGAATCTTTTGTACTCGAGTCCGCACTCCGGGGACTTAGAGTACTCCAGTCCGCACTCCGGGGACTTGGAGATTTTTTGTCGTTTATACTCGCGTCCGCACTCCGGGGACTTAGAGTACTCCAGTCCGCGCTCCGGGGACTTGGAGATTTAGAATCGTTTATACTCGAGTCCGCACTCCGGGGACTTAGAGTACTCCAGTCCGCACTCCGGGGACTTGGAGATTTTTGTCGTTTATACTCGAGTCCGCACTCCGGGGACTTAGAGTACTCCAGTCCGCGCTCCGGGGACTTGGAGATTTAGAATCGTTTATACTCGAGTCCGCACTTCGGGGACTTAGAGTACTCCAGTCCGTACTCCGGGGACTTGGAGATTTTGAATCTTTTGTACTCGAGTCCGCACTCCGGGGACTTAGAGTACTCCAGTCCGCACTCCGGGGACTTGGAGATTTTTTGTCGTTTATACTCGCGTCCGCACTCCGGGGACTTAGAGTACTCCAGTCCGCACTCCGGGGACGTGGAGATTTTTTGTCGTTTATTATAAGCGTTCGTACGCTAGCCATGATATCATAATTTTTAATTGCGCGTCATAGGAATATCATACGAAGAGACATTGGTCATTCATGGAAAAGATGGCTTCAAGCCTTTATTGATGAAAACAAGCTAGATTATCTTATTACATGCCAAGAAGAAAGCATACTGGAAATAAATGCAACTACCACATAAAGGAAATAGACTAAGTGTAATAACGCCGCAAATGCTCGCTGTTCCATGCTCGGGGGAGTGTCGCACCATCGACCGTCGTTAGCTTGAAAGTTCCTTCTCCAAGCCTCCGTTCGATGACGTATGGACCTTCCCATGCGGGATTCATGTGCGAAGGGGTTGGAAAGACTCGTTTCAAAACGAGATCTCCCACACTAAAGGTTCTTGGCTGGACTTTTCCATTATAATATTTAGCGACTCGGTGTCTGTATGAGGCTGCTCTCAAATCAGCTTCTTCGCGTTTCTCATCAATGAAGTCTAATGATTCCAATAGGAGATCCTGGTTTGACGCAGGATCATAATAGGTTACCCGATGTGACGGAACTTCAAGTTCTACGGGTATGACAGCTTCCGTGCCGTACGCCAGTTCGAGTGGTGTGTGGCCAGTCGCGGCCTTGTGGGTAGTTCTATAGGCCCAAAGCGCTGTTGGGAGTTCATCCACCCACTTGCCTCTAGCCTTTTCCAAACGCTTCTTCAATATGGACTTGATGATTTTATTGACGGCTTCTACCTGCCCATTCGCCTTCGGGTGAGCAACTGCTGCGAACCTTTTCTCAATGCCATACCTTTGACAGAACTCTTTGAATTCCTTGCTTTCGAATTGAGTTCCGTTGTCCGTTATGATGGTTCGTGGGAGGCCAAAACGACATATGATATTTCGTACAACGAAATTAATGACTTTCTTGGTGGTGATTGTGGCCATTGGCTCTGCTTCCGCCCACTTGGTGAAATAATCGACTGCCACTATTGCATATTTCGCGCCTCCTTTGGCTATGGGCAGAGATCCAAATAGGTCGATTCCCCACATTGCAAATGGCCAGGGACTAACCATTTGTGTGAGTTCCGTTGGCGGAGCTCTCGGAATCTTTGCATATATCTGGCATTTTTCGCACCTTCTCGCATAGTCTGCAGCATCCCGATTTACAATCGGCCAATAATATCCATAGCGTAGGATTTTCCTCGCCAAAGTTTGCCCCCGGTATGATCACCACATTCTCCCTCATGGACTTCTTCCAACACCCGTTTTACCTCGTCATGGGCCACGCACCGGAGTAAGGGGGTCGAGAATCCCCTCCGATACATTATCCCGTCTTGCATTACATAACGCGAAGCCTTACGAAGGACTTGGCGTCTTTCGCTTCTTTTCTCAGGTAAGTCCCCGTATAACAAGTATTGTTTGATCGGGGTCAGCCATGACCCCCTTTCGAGTTCGGTCTCAAAGACGAGATCTATCTCCATCATGTTTATACTTGGAGCAAGCAGAGTCTCGACAGGGAACAATCCCATCTGCTGTGCATCGCCAATACTCGCGAATTTAGCCAACGAGTCAGCCTCCCTGTTCTGTTCGCGCGGGACATGCGAAATGTCATAATATTCCAGGTTCACTAGTAGCTCCCGGACCCGAGCAAGGTAAGGAGCCAGTCTCTGTCCTTTCGCTTGGTAGTCTCCCTGTACCTGATATACCACCAGCTGTGAGTCGCGGAGGTTTCGTTGGACTTTACCCTCAGTTCATTGGCAAGTCTTAAGCCAACAAACAGTGCTTCGTATTCGGCTTCGTTATTTGTCGCTGTAAATTCGAGCTTCAAAGCGTAGCAAATCGATCGGTTTTCGGGAGTTACCAGAACTATCCCAGCTCCCGACCAACGGTCGTTAGATGCCCCGTCAGTGAACATCTTCCATCGGACAGGAGGGATTACTTTGTGATTTTCACTCGGTTCATCCGGTATGGTGAGCTCAGCAACGAAGTCAGCTAATGCTTGCCCTTGGATGGTCCTTCGCGGCAGGTAGGTGATATCAAACTGGCTTAACTCGATGTTCCACTTTAGCATCCTACCGGAAGTTTCCGGTCGTTGGAGTACCTGTCGCAAGGGTTGGTCAGTGTAAACACTGATTGAGTGTGCATGAAAGTAGGGACGAAGCTTGCGTGATGCAATCACCAGGCAATAGGCAAGTTTCTCGATCTTTGGATAATTCTTTTCTGCCCCCGTCAGTCGTTTACTAACATAGTACACCGGCCTTTGAACCTTGTCTTCTTCGCGAACTAGGGCTGTACTGATAGCGTGTTGAGACACAGCCAAATATACGTACGACGTCTCGTGGTCTACTGGTTTTGACAACACTGGAGGACTTTCCAAGTGTCTTACCAGGGCTCGGAATGCTTCCTTGCAGTCAGTTGTCCATTCGAAGTTTCTCTTTCCTTTCTTTATGACATCGAAGAAAGGAACACACTTATCTGTGGCTCTGGATATGAATCGACTAAGCGCAACTACTTTTCCGTTCAAGCTCTGTACCTGTTTTATGGTTCTAGCTGCCTGTATATCTCGGATGGCCTGGATCTTTTCCGGGTTAGCTTCAATTCCTCGTGCATTCACAATGAAACCCAAGAACTTTCCCGACGCTACGCCGAAAGAACACTCCAGGGGGTTGATTTTCATTTCGAAGAGCCTCAGTATATCGAACATTTCCGCCAAGTCTCGAATGTGGTCGTTTGACTGTCGTGACTTCACAAGCATGTCATCCACATAGACTTCCATTGTTTTCCCAATCTGATCTTTGAACATTCGATTTACCAGACGCTGGTAAGTTGCTCCGGCGTTCTTCAGTCCGAAGGGCATCACTACATAGCAGTATAACCCAACATTTGTGACAAAGCTGGTGTGTTCTTGGTCTAGGATGTGCATCGGAATTTGGTTGTATCCAGAGTATGCATCTATAAATGACAATAACTCATGCCCTGCCATTGAATCGACCAGTTGATCAATTCGTGGTAGCGGGAAGCTATCCTTCGGGCATGCTTTGTTTAAATCAGAATAGTCAACGCAGGTTCTCCATTTCCCGTTTGCTTTCTTTACCAACACAGGGTTGGACACCCATTTCGGGTAGAGGGCGTCGCGGACAAACCCATTGGCTTTGAGTTTATCCACCTCCTCTTTGAGAGCTGTAGACCTCTCTGGGTCCATGCCTCTCCTTTTTTGCTTCACAGGTACGTGTTTCGGGTCTATATTCAACATATGGCTCGCAATTGCAGGGGAAATCCCACGCATATCAGAGTGTGTCCAGGCGAAGACATCAAGATTCGCTCGGAGGAAATCAGATAAATTCTCTGCCATTAGGGGATCGAGCTGTGACCCAATTTTAAGAACTCGTGTCGGGTCGCTGTGGCTAACTGGAATATCAATTGTTAGTTCGGCCGGTGCTGCGTCTGGTTCCCTGGGTTCCCCTTTGTCATCTCTCGGATCTATGTCTCCAACGATCTGAGAATGTCGCCCGAGCCAGGGCTCGGGCGCTAATTGTCAATCATCAGAATTCGGGATGCAGACGATGCTGTCCGCAGTCTTCCCCTTTTCTCTACGCTGGGCCTCTCTCAGCTCAGCCACGTAACATGCACGTCCGGTTGCTTGGTCGCCATGCACTATGCCAACTCCTTTGTCCGTCGGGAATTTCAGTGTGAGACACCACGGGGCCAAGGCTGCCCTGAAATCTGCGAGGGCTGGTCGTCCCAAAAACACGTTGTACGGTGAATCAACATCCAGCACTATGAATGGTAGGATTCGCACTCTCCTGCGTTCACCTTGTCCCAGTTCAACTGGTAACTCCACATATCCTACTGCGTCTGTGGCTGCGCCGTTAAAGCCATGGATTCGGGCTTTAGATGGCTTCAAATCCTTAGTCTCCAGCTTCATTTGGTCATACGCTTTCTTGAAGATGATGTTAACGGAACTTCCACAATCAATTAGGATTCTCCTTACGAATGCCGGTCCGATGGTTGCGGATATGACCAATGGATCGATGGTGGGAGCTTCCACCTTATCCGAGTCTCTATTCCAGAATACAATATCGTCGTGCATCGTGCGCTGCTGCTTTGCGGGAGTTCCATCCTCCACATGTGAATAGCACTCATGCTCTGTATGTCTCAAGGAATTAGCATATCGCTCCATTTCCTGCCAATTTTTATCCGCAGGATGAGGTCCACCAGCAATTGTGTTAATAATCAACCTTCCCACAGTTCGAGTAGGTTGCTCTGATTGGTGTAGAGCTGGGCCACGTCCGGGGTCTGAAGTCTCTTGTCTTCCTTCTGGCGTATCTTTGACGAATTCCTGCAGCTTCTTCTGCCTAATCAATTTCTCAATAGCGTCATGGAGATGCCTGCATTCGTCTGTGTTGTGCCCATAAGACTCGTGAAAGCGGCAATACTTTCCAGTCCGCTTTTGCTCCTCTGTTGATTCCTTAGGGCGTGGTTTTCTGTATTGAAAAGTGTTGCAGGTCGATAAGTAGATGTTTTCAAGAGACGCATTCAGTGGAGTGTATTCGTTGTAGGTTGGGATCCTTGACTTCCATCTCCCCGTTTCCTTCTTCTTTCCAGGATTTCCACTTCCAGTTCCCTTAGACTGCCCGGGCTTATTTTGGACGCTGGCCTGAGTCTTTCCAGGGTTATCGTCGGTTGCTTTCATGGCGATGTTGTCCTTTACAGACTCCTGAACGGACCCTGGTGCCTTGTCTTTCCTTATCCACCGAGCTTCTTCCCCCCTTATGAACTGGTGGGCTTTCGAGTAGAAACATTCCAACGTAGCTGGTGGCTTTCCCGCCAATCAATCCCCAAATTCAGAGTCTGGATCCACTCCACGCATTACTGCCATCAAAATCGCGTGGTCGTTTGGGTTGCTCACTTCAGTGGCGGCAACATGAAATCTCTGCAAGTATGCTTTCAGTGATTCTCCAGAAGCTTGGGTCACGCTTGATAAGGACATCACATCCTTGGGTCGAGTGGCATGTATCCTGAATTGTTCTATGAATTTCCTTGCTAATTCGTCAAAATTTGAGATTGACCGTGGAGGAAGTCGAGTGAACAACATGGTGGCAATTCCGAACAGAGTTATTGGAAAGCACCTGCACTTACTTGCGTCGTTGGCCCTTGCTGAATCCATCATCCATCCATACCTCATTACATTTTGTCTAGGGTCAGTTTTTCCTTCATAGGCGGGTATGGTGGGCATGTTAAACTTCCTTGGGTATTCAGCCTGTAGAATGGTATCTATGAAGGGAGTATGACTCTTAGACATTCCCCAATCTTCATTAGTCAAACCTTGATTCTCTCTCACCAACTGCCTGACCATAGCTGTCAAATCCGGGTTTGTATGGTAGGAGGAAGGTTGGGTTCCGCTCCACGGGCTTGATTTCTAGTAGAGTGATCAGTGGCACCTGCTTGGTCATCTTCATCCTTGCGGCGTCTACGCCTGGGAGGTTCATCAGCTGAAGTTGAGCTATCATTTTCAGAGTAGGGGACAGGGCTACCTCCAGCATTATGATGCTGCTGTTGAGCAAGTTGGGCCATGAGGTCAGCATTAACTTGCATTTGCTCAGCGAGTTGCCTTCTGCTTTCCGTAAGCTCTTTTATCAAGTCATTCAATTCCGCTCGTGAAACAGCTTCCGCTTGGTTTTGGCTAGAGGGCCCCGTGCCTCGACTTGCTTGTTGATCGTTAGGTCCAAGTTGTTGAAGACTAGCGGTTTCGCGGGCATCTACATTTTGGGAGGTCGATCTCGTTCGTGGCCTTCCCATGGTAGAGTCGTTGGTTGTAACTCTGAGTAGCTACAAAGTAGATCCTCACAACCTGAGAATTCGCTTCTCAGTGAAAGCACTAAAATGTTAGCGCCAAAATTGGTCACTAACACCCTTAGAGAGTTTGTGTAGAGAGATTAATGAAGAAGATAAAAATAGAGAAGATAATATAAATTAAAATGCGGGAGACGAGAACACAGAATTTATAGTGGTTCGGCGTTGTAGCCTACGTCCACTTTGAAGTTGATCCTTTATTTCTTCACTTTAAACTTGATTACAGATACAATCCTCTTTTAAGTATTCGAATACCATTGTGAAATAAAAGTAGAAGTCTTGGATGAGGTTTGGATGCGGCAGAGTCTCCCCTGTGTTCTTTGAAATCTCTCTTCCTTTTCTGTGCCCCTGCCCCTCTATTTATAGACGAATGTGGGTTGGACTTCCCTGCTGGGCCAGATGGCTAGACAGCTCGGTCTAGATAGGACGCGCCCTGCATGCTGAGTGGAACATGCCGAACGGTCGGCATGCCGAGCCCTCCTTTCCAAGTCGATGGATCTCTCTGTTGAATGGAGGAAGCGGGCCGAACAATGCTGGGATGCTGAGTGAGGCGTGGATGCCGAGTGAAAGGATACGCCGAGTAGAGGGGATGCCGAACACAGGACATGCCGAGCAAAGGATATGCCGAGCACAGGATGTGCCGAACAAAGGGTATGCCGAGCACGGGATGTGCCAAACAAAGGGTATGCCGAGTGAAGAGCAGGCCGAGTGGAGGGAGTGCCGAGTGAAATGCTGAAGCTCTCGTGCCGAGTGCAAACCTGGATGGACGTACGTTCTTCAATGCCGAGTACAACCCTTGACTGCCGAACGTTCAAACGTGTCGAGTGCTCATTTGTGCCGAGTACAACCCTGCATGCCGAACGTTCTAGTTGCCTGGTCGATTCTCCAGGTAACAACATAAAAAAATATAAACATGGCAATAAATCCCTATCGATCTCTTAATAATGTTCCATAACAATTGCAAAAAACAAGGTAATTTACAACTGCATCTGTAGCGATTATCGCTACAAGTGCGCTTTCAAATCCGAATGAAACCTAAACCAAAGTCAATCTAAAACCTATGTTCTTTGTTCATGGTTTTGTCACATTTAATATAAGTCCATTCAAGTCCATTACAATTTTGTTCAATTCCATGAACATGAATCACATATGTTGCTTACTTTTAAAATAAGAAGTTACAACCATTGTTTTTCAACATAATTTAACAACAATTCAAAAAACTTCAACACAACCAAACACATCATATATGTGTTATATTTTTCAATCCAAGTGGTGAGTTAGCTAAGCTTAAACCCAATAAATAACCAAGCTGAACCACTCAAGTTCAAACCCTAGCTAGCAACTTCCTTTCCTTTCACTTTCTTCCTTACATGATTTACTCCAAACCTCCTCTGGACTCCTAATGCTCACGGCCATAATGTGAGGGGATTTTGGATTTCACTTTTCATAATCTAACTAGGTAGAAGATGTTGTTATGTGGTGGTAAGGTCTCACTCCAATTTTGAAGTGATTTGGAATTGATTGGCAAACTATTTTCTTTAGGAATTTAAGATGAAGAAAAAGAGGATGACGAATTTTGTGGTATATTTCATATGGGTGTGTGTTAAA
Organism: Allium cepa; assembly: GCA_030765085.1. NCBI lineage: Eukaryota > Viridiplantae > Streptophyta > Magnoliopsida > Asparagales > Amaryllidaceae > Allium > Allium cepa. The sequence continues at coordinate 772,103,754 of CM060945.1, forward strand.
ACCTCTGGTTTATATTTTAATGATAACAACTACACAATCATATATATATATACACACACTTTATTAAGATTGTAGGTATATGCTACAAGAAGACACCATGCTCGAAGATATTGATACTCAATACCATATTATAGTTAGTAAGTTTATTCTAGTATAAAAGAGTCTTAGATAAAATATTATTAAGGTCTCCTTGAGTAAATATATGCATGCATAATCACACATTGCTTCATATGCATCAAATTAAGTTGGAAAATTGATTTTACTACTCACAGAAGTCTGAGATAAAACCACAGGCATCTGTGACAATTCTCGGATAAATATTTTTTGAAGTCATAGATGCCCGAAGTTTTACCATAGACTTCTGTCACATGAAAAAATTGCAAATTTTGAAAAGACACTTCTCTTTTAGACAAAAAGAAATCGTCGTTCATCAAAAGGTTTCAGCCATTAAAATAAATAGATCTTCTCAAATAGTAACAAGTCTTCATCTGCACCTTTTGAATCTATAAATACTATTATGATTGAGATGTAGAAATTAACTAATCTGAATTAATTTAACCTTTTCTCTCTTGATTGCTTAACACTTTCTTGCATATACATTGCTCACATACTCTCAATCTATTATAACCAAAATTTAATTTTGGTTAAACCACTTTCTATAACTCAAAGCATTCACATTCACATACTCAAAGGAGATCATAAGAAGATTTGTACTATCAGTCAAAAACCATGTTATTTGAAACACAAGGTTGTCAAAGATATACTTTTGTATTAGTTTATTACTCCGGGCGAAGAGAGGGTCGGTTATTAAAGGAAATACCGAAGGTGAGCTTTGGGACTGGATGTAGGTGGGAGGTCCGAATCAACATAAAATATCTGGTGTGATCGTTTCTATTATTTATCCTACATTCAATTATTATACTCTATTTATCATAATTAGTAATATACACATATATATATAAGTTGCACTACTTATAAAGATCATATAGACTTTCAATTGGTATCCGAGCAAGGTCATTTCAATATACAGTAACATGTAATTGAAATCATTAAAATGGCAACTACATTTCAAGAAGGTCAATCGACCGCCTGTCCTCCACTATTTACTCGTTCTAATTATGCTTATTAGTCAATATGCATGCGAATTTCTATGGAAGCAAATGGGTTAGAAATATGGCTAGCAACTCAAAAAAGATATGAAGCAACTAACACTGATATTGGCATATGGACTGAGGCACAAAAAGCAGAGGCATCTAACAATGCCAAAGATATCAATGTATTATTTTGCTCACTTGACAAAAATAAGTTTTCACATGTCATGCTCTATAAGACTGCACATGATATATGGCACACTTTAAATGTCTCACAGGAAGACACAAATAAAGTCAAGCAAATTAAAATTTTGATTTTACAAAACCAATTCTCATCTTTCAAAATGATAACAAGTGAATCAATTATGGATATGTATGTAAGATTTCAAACAATTCAACTTGATCTTATGACACTTGAGTCAAATTCACAGATTTTGATTTAGTCACTCGAATTCTAAACTCTTTGATAAATGACTGAAAAAGAAAAGTATTAGCCGTCGAAGAAGCTAGTGATCTTCCTTAACTTAAAGTCAAATAGCTAGTAGGAAATCTGATGTCATACGAAGCTAACTTGCAGGCTAAAAAGAATCAAAATCATGAAAAGGAAACATAGCATTCCACGTAAGTAATGAAGATTTAGACTTAAACAAAGTGGAGATTGAATTTATTTCCAAAAACTACAATAATTCAAGAAGTTCAGGAATATGACCAAATATCAAAATGGTGGCAAACCAAACTCTTCAAACAAACATCGATTAAATGCTATGAATTTGAGAAATTTGGCCATATGAAGAAGGACTATCCACGGCTCAATATGATAAAAAGAAAAGAAAATTCAAGGAATTCAAGAAAAAGAAAAGGGCTTTTCAAGTAACATAGGATGATTCAGATTCATCTTCTTCTTCAGAAGTGATAGTGAAAGCGACTCGGAACAAGCAAATGTGCGTTTTATGGCTAACATTGATGAGGTACATCCTGAACTTACTTGTGATGAACTAAGGGAAATATGTATTGGATTAGATGATAAATTGAGAGAAACAAGAAAAAAATTAAATAAGGAATATGTAGGAAAGTTAACTAGATCAGAACTAGAAATCAGATTATTAAAAAATGAAACAAATTATCTTAGAAGAAGAATTAAAAAATTTCAAAATAAGTATGCAAAACTATTATCTTAAAATGACAAGTTCTTAAATGATTTAGAAAATTATAAGTTAGAAAAAGTTAAAATGGAAAACGAAAAACTAGAATTAGAAGCAAATTTAGGTTCAAGAAATTTGAAACTTTTGATCTTAAAAGTAAATTAGAAAAAAAAAATAATGCGAAAAAATTCAACAAAAGAAAAAAATTAGGAAATTGGTTACGATATCTAAACCATATAGAAATAGAAATGGATTAGGTTTTAAAAACTAACAAAGGCCAAAGAAATATAACACATTACACACAAAATTCAAAATGCCAAAGTTATAAACTAAGGTTAAGAATTCATATACAAATATGGTCAAGATATGGATTCCAAAAACAAATAATAGACAAATTAGACAAAAATATATTGATGAATATTTACAAAAAGTTATATAAAAAAAAAATACGTTTCTAAGGAAACCAAATCCTCATGGATACGATTGCCTACATCCACTAACACGTATGAACCCAATCAAAGAAGGTGAGTATCAATTAAAATTTTCTTACTTCGTAGGTGCCCAAAATTAAAATAAAAAATGAAGAGAAATGGATAATCATTAGTTGTTTTTCTAAGCACATGACTGGAAATGCAAATATGTTATCAAATATAACATATATCAATGGTGGCACCGTAACATTTAAAGATAACTCAAAACGATTTGTCATCGGCATTGAAGAAGTCATCAATATGGGTATTTCTTGTTCTCCTTTAATTACTAATGTTTTATTAGTAGAAAATTTAAAACATGAATTATTAACTATAAGTAAATTATGTGACAAAGGTTTAAAGTTGATTTCAAAAAAAATGAACGCAATATTTTGGATCAAAATTAAATTTTAATTTTTGAAGGATTAAGAAATCGAAACATATATGTTTTAAACATGAATGTCAAAAACAATCCAATTTTGTACTTAGCCGCAAATCATGATGATCCTTGATTATGACATAAAAGTTTTTGTCATATAGATTTTAGGAATATCAACAAACTAGCTAAAATTGAATTTATAGGAGGTTTGCCTAAAATCCACTGCAAAGTTAAAAACGTATGCGAGCTTGCCAATTTGGAAAATTAAAGAAAAGCTCCTTTAAATCTAAAAAGGAAATTTCCACAAAATAACCTCTCGAACTACTCCATCTAGATTTATTCGGACCAACTCAAGCACGTTCAATAAATCATAATAATACGTTTTTTAAGTATTGATGATTTTTCAGGATATATTTAGGCATTATTTTTAAAACATAACAGTGACACATTCGAAATGTTCAAAATTTTTTTGCAATTTTTTTTAATGAATTTAAAAATAAAAAATATACGAAGTGATCATGGAGGTGAATTTGAAAATGAGCTATTCGCCAACTTTTTTAACAAAAAGAAAATTAATCATAATCTTTCGTTTCCTCGAACACCACAACAAATGGTGTTGTAGATAGGAAAAATCAAAACTTACAAAAATGTGCATGAACTCTACTAAATAGTTGTAACTTTACCAATGAAATTTTGGTCCGAAGCGTTGGCCCTGCTTGTTATGTACTAAATCATGTAACACGTAGACCAATGACTAAAAACACATGCTATGAAATATTTTTTAACAAAAAACCGAAAGTATCACATTTTCGTGTTTTTAGGTCAAAATGCTTCATATTAAACGCTAAAATAATATAATAAAATTTGATCCTAAAGTGGATGAAGAAATTTTTGTTGGCTATTTAGATCGAAGCAAAACATATAGAGTCTTTAATAAACGAACAAATATTATAGAAGAAAATCTTCAAATCTCATTTAGTGAAAATTTTAACGCAATCAATATGACGATGATGAAGAATTAATAAATAAAATTGATATACTTATACATGAAAATATTAAGAGACCATCTTATTAATAATATTTTTGGAGATCTAAATACAAGATTATCAACCAGAAAATAGTTGAATCAAATGAGTCATATTGCATTTATATCAAATTTTGAACCAAAAAATTATAAAGAAGCATCAAAAGATGATTTTTGAATTATCGCAATGCAAGAAGAACTTAATCAATTTAAAAGAAATGATGTTTGGGAACTTGTACCAAGACCAGACAATCAATCTGTAATTGGAACAAAATGAGTTTTTGAAAATAAAGCAGATGAAAATGGAAATATTATATGAAATAAAGCACGATTAGTAGCTTAGGGATATAATCAAGAAGAAGGAATTAGTTATAACAAAACATTTGCCCCTGTAGCGCGTCTTGAAGCAATACAAACATTACTGGCTTTTTCATATCATCTTATTTTTAAACCTTTTCAAATGGACGTAAGAAGTGCATTTTTAAACGGATTCGTAAAAGAAAAAGTGTATGTTGGACAACCCCCTTTATTTGTTCACGAAAAATATCTCAATCCTGTATTTAAACATAAAAAGGACTTATATGGATTAAAACAAGAACCTCGTGCTTAGTATGAAAGATTAAAAACTAACCTACGAAGTTCTGGTTTTCAAATTGGTAAAATTGGTTCCACTTTATTCATAAAACAAGAAAATAATCATGTTTTGGCTGTACAAATATATGTTGATGACATTATATTTAGATCCACTGATGAAAAACATGCACTGTATTATCTAAAATAATGAATGATGGAAGTGAAATATCACATATGGGAGAACTAAACTATTTCTTAGGATTACAAATAAGACAACTAGAAAATGGAATTTTTATAAATCAAGAAAAAGAAGATCTACTAAAACGTTTTGGAATGGAAAATATATCCAGTATACCAACTCCAATGAGTACTACTCTACATTTAGATAAAGATGAAAATGGAAAAGATTTCGATCAAAAATTATATCGAAGTATGATAGGATCCCTGTTATACTTAACAACTAGTAGACCAGATATTATGATGAGTATATATTTATATGCTCGTTTTCTAGCACAGCCAAAAGAATCACACCCTCGAGCGGTAAAACAAATCTTAAGATATTTAACTAACACTAGAGATTATTGACTCTTTTGTCCAAAAGGAAGCTCATTCGAACCAGTGTCATATAGCGATGCTAATTTCAGCGGTTGTAAAACGAATAGAAAAACACAAGTGGGACATGTCAATTTATTGGTCAATCTTTAGTATCATGGTTTAATAAAAGGACAAACCGTGTTTTGCTCTTGACATGTGAAGTCGAATACATTTCTGCGGCTTTAGCATGTGCATAAGTTATCTATATGCAAATTTTTTTTCTAGATTTCGGTAAAATCATAAGAAAGTATCTTTTATATTGTAATAATACAAGTACCATAAATTTATCAAAAAATCTTCTTAACCATTATCGAACAAAACATATTGTTATCCGTCATCATTTTTAAGAGATAACATGGAAAAAGGAATTATATCACTACAGTTTGTAAACACCGAAAATTAAATAGTTGATAATTTTACTAAACCGTTAAGTGAACTAACTTTTATTAAGTTAAGACGAGATCTAGGAATTTTTTCGTACAATGAGTAAATTAACTAAATTTGCAGAAATAACGTGTACACTTAAATTTGTAGAAATAGCTCATATAGACTTTCAATTGGTTTTAAACGCTTAGATTAATAATAATCCATAAAAATTAAATAATAACAACCTTATAAACCTAACCTCTCTTTGAAAATTTATATTGTTAAACTCCATTTCTTCAACCAACTCTCTAAAAATAGCGAAAAAGTTAAATTGTAAATCAGCTCATATTCCTCCTCAAAACTTTGCTGTGATTGTTCTAATTCTTAAAACAAATAATACAAAAAAATATCTTCCGATCATGACTCCACCTATTCAACTATCGACTATAAATCTTCCTCATCAAATAGCACTTATGTTTCACCAACTAAATTCACTCTTACATCGATTCATTCAGCCTCTCTAATCATTGTTGCATTACCTACATACCACACTGGCTTTTCTCCTAATGAAAAAAGGCCAAAAGTTCAATTGATCTACGATCAACATCTCTCACCGACAAGGTCGGTGAAATATATCATTATCAACAAGAAATGATGGGAGTTCGATGTGAAATGTATTACGAACAACGACGTCAAGGATCTCATCTAAATTTTCTTGATAAATTAGCAATTTGTGGTCATTCACCAACAAAAAATTTCATATATCAAAAATCTCCTTGATTACAAGAAACTCCTAGAAAAATGTATAACATTACTCCAAGAAATCTATGCAAACCGGGAGCATCAAACCAAGCTTGGATTGACACTCCAGCTCGTCCCAGTTGGTCTCCACCGAAGCTGTTAATTTGACAATACAAAAGTTGAACCAAATTCATGGGATATACAACAAACCAACAATTCTAAATTCTCCGATAAAAACTAAACTTATGCTACGTGTCATATAAATTAAGTTTATTTGTTAATTTTTGGTGGGTATATTGTTTTATTGTATTGAAATTTCAATAAACTTTCATTGCTATTTCAAATCTTTTCAAAATTTCAGAAAACACATACCATAGACGTCGGTGAAAATACTACGGACATCTGTCAAAAGTTATGGGAAAAATGTTCCTTTAACCATAAACGTGTATGGTAATTTACAGACATTTGTCAAAACTCTATATTTATTTTTCTATAACGACGGACGTCTGTGGAAACCTCAAAGACGTCTGTTGAGTCTTTTTGTTTATTTTTACTAAAACCACAGACGTTTGTGAGTCCCTACAAATGACTATCGCTGCTCCGACAAAAGCATTTCAACAGCCATATATAAATGAATTCCTAACCACCATAACCTTCAAATTCATCAATCAATGGCTCACAAGAAGATGACCATTTCTAAAATGCAAAAACAAGGACAATCTTCCTACTCCTCTCAAACCTTGGTTACATAATCTCACATAAACCAATGGATCCACAATAATCCCATCGCCATCAATCAATTTGAGGTGCTTTCCAAAAAGAAAATCCATTCTAGTCCCTTTTATCACCTTGGAAATGTAATAAAATACGATATTCTAGGAGTAACTATGGATGCTGGTTGCCGCAACCTATTTAGCTATGATGAAAACAAGGTAATTATCGAGCCTCTAGTTATCTACCTTTTCTATTACAGTTTATGTAGTATGGAAATTTGGAATTCGAAAAATGAGGATGGATGGTTATGGTTAAGTGTATATGGAAAGGAAATCAAAATTGATGTATATACAGTTAGCCATTTTTCGGATGTTCTTGTGAGAGAGTTGACTTAACAAATATACTGAATCATAATACTTTACCCAAAGATGAAGTTACCCATCAAATATGGGAAGATAGGATTCCCCAATGGAAATCCATTTTCCTACACCCATGTCCTAGACTACTACATAGTATGATAATCAACACAATCATTCCACATTTAGGTAGCCACAAGAAAAATTTTCCCAATGACCATCGAGCTTTATATGCAATATTTGGTCGTCTCTCGGTAAATTGGGCAAAATTTGTTCATAACCAAATTAAAGGTTTTTGGACTCAGCATCGTCGATCAATTGTATATGATCTGTACATAATGCATATCTTACAAGATCTTGGAGTTTCCTACGTAGTTATCACAATACGATGAAATAACAACAAAACATAGTAGTCAAATGATATCTATCCTTGATGCAAATTCCCAAAAACTCACCTTCTATCATCCCCTTCGACCAATGGATTATACAACAACATCAACAAGAGCATCATTGTCCCCCTCCCACTAGTGCTCCTCGGCAGACTTACTCATCTCATCCTTCAAAACAACCAACTTCCTTTAGTCATGCTACTAAATATTATTTGGATTCTGAAATACAAGAAGCTCACATTGAACCAGCGTAAAAAGTACCTTTTTGTGATTTGGCACTTAAAAACCAAAATATAAACACGGCTAACCAACGAGCCTTAAACAAAATGATGACTGAATTGGAACGTTCTTTCTCGACAAGGATGATAAAAATAGAAAAGATTTTGGACAAAGTAGTCTCAACTTTAGGAAAGGTTATGCACAAAGTACGTGGTCGGTCGTCTTCTCGCTAATCATCCTCGCCTTCACCTACACCTCCACCTCGGGCTCAAATACCAATTTATTGCTCTCAAGCTTCGCCCGAAGTTACGTCTCACGATGAAGGTGACAAATGGAAGACTCCTATGCAAGAATAACCCGAGGAAGAAGAAGAAGATAATGATGACATGTACGTGTCTAATACTAAGAATTTCCAACAACAATCGTACATGGCATTTAAGGCCTCTTAATTCAAGAAGATAAGGAGTACAATGACCAAACACAATGGCCAGGCACATACGAGTAGGATCCATCATCTTATTGGAAATACTATGAATATTATGGGGGCTTATCTTACTCATGCAATCGGTACAATTAGCATTTTATTTTATCTTTTTACCATTTTTCCATTATCTATTCTTATGCTAGTTTGTTTCACTGCTTAAAAGTTCTGCTACATTTGTTTCTAATTTTATTTGAACTTCCCTATTTGATTTTACATGATCTTAATATATGACATGCTATGTCTACTTAATATTTTTGTATCTTATATCATTTCCTTCCATTTTGATAATGACAAAGGGGGAGGAATTCATACGTATACATAAGGGGAGATAAATACAACAGTACTCCCATTTTTGATTGTATAGTTGTCATCATCAAAAAGGGGAAGTTTTTTAGAACCTCCAGTTTATAGTTCAACGATAATAACTACATAATCATATATTATACATACTTTATCAAGATTATAGGTATATTCTATAAGAAGACATCACGCTCGAGGATATTGAGACCGAAAGAGAAATAAAGAGAAACGAAGATCTATCGATCATACTGCAGTTAATAAGGTTATTCTACTATAAAATAGTAGATAAAATATTGTTTACGTCTCCTTGAGTATATATGCATACATAATCACACATTATTTCATATGCATCAAAATTAAGTTGGAAAATTAATTTTACTACTCACAAACATCTGAGATAAAACCACAGACGTCTGTGATAATTCTCGGGTAAATATTCTCTTAAGTAGCAGATGTTTGAGGTTTTACCACAGACGTCTATCATATGAAAAAACTGCAAATTTTGAAAGTACACTTCTGTTTGAGACAAAAATAAATCGCCCTTCATCGAAAGGTTGTAGCCATTAAAATAGATCTTCTCAGATAGTATTAACTCTTCAGCTGCACCCTTTTGGATCTATAAATATTACAATGATCAAGAGGTAGAAATTAACTAACTTTAGTTAATTGAATATTTTCTCTCTTGATTTATTAACACTTTCTTGCGTATACATTGCTTATATACTCTCAATCTATTATATTCAAAATATAATTTTGGTTAAACCGCTTCCTGTAACTCAAAGCATTCACATTCACGTACTCAAAGAAGATCATAGGAAGATTTGTACTATCGGTCAAAAACTGTGTTATTTGGTACATAAGATTGTCAGAGATATACTTATGTATTAGCCTATTCCTCAAGATGAAGCAAGGGTCGGTTGGTTAAAGGAAATACTAGAGGGGAGATTCGAGACTAGACATAGGACGAGAGGTCCGAACCATTATAAAATATCTAGTGTGATCGTTTCTATTATTTATCTTACATTCAATTATGATACTCTGCGTATCGTAGTTAGCAACATACATACATACATATATAAAAGTTTCATTATCTATAAAGATCCTATAGACTTTCAATGCACCTCTCCTTATATAGGCTTAGGAATGGTGATGGAAAAAGACCAGAAAGTCCTCACAACCCTAATGACATTAATTTCTTCTTATCATGACAACTTTATGTCACTTCTCCTTCATTCATTTTACCATTTTACCATCACCATGTAATATCTCTTATCCTGATAGAACATTCCAAGCTTTATAAAGAGGAGAGTGTGTTAATTAGTTGTTAGTGTATTCATTCGATCATTAGTTAAGTGCACACGAGTTCAAACAACGTATATTGATTGAAAAGCTATTTATCGATAACCGATTTACGGTCACATTATCGATTTTTCTTCGAAGAATATTCTTTTAGAATTAGATCGACATCATAAGAAATAAAAAATCTTTTGTCGATCAGGCGACACCGGATTTGAAGTGGGGATAAAGGATTTGCAATCCCCCGCCTTACCACTTGGCCATGCCGCCAAATTTGATCCAAAATAAAATGAATAAAAATATTAGCCATATTCTATTTCGAATACTAACTCTTTTTTCATCTTGAATCCTGTTGTAATTAATCCTCAAAAACACATTATTATTTTTTCTGGTTTTTATTATTTTCTTCGATTTATTATATCTCAAAATATACATCAGTTAACAATTTCTCTTCTCGTTTCTTTTCTATTAAGAGTCAAATTCTGGCGACAGACTGCAAAATTCAGGGAAAATTGGAACCATTAACAATTTAAAGAAACTTTTCAAAAACAATTTTTTAACATTATTTATTAATTAATTGATGTTAAACATGGTTATAAAATCATATTTATAACACTTAAACATATCTTAAAATGTATTGATATTTGAAGACGAAGTATTCGAATTTCTAGGTCGCTGCATTCTTCCCTACTGAGAAAATTTGATCCTCGAAATTCAAAAAGAATGATAATCAAAGAAGATAGAAGAACAAGATATATACATACATATATATATATAGCACCGTTGAAACTATATATAAACTAAACTGCAACTCAAATGCAAACTAAGATAAGGTAACTCTAGTTTAAGAACAATTCCGGATAGGACTCCCTCAAACTATCCTCGATCTCCTACGTACAATCGCAAGCATCCTTGCTCCGTTGTACCTTATCTAATTTTATAACCTTGGTTCTCAATTGCTTCGTATCTCTGTCAACAATACGGACATGCTGGCTCAACATAGTCGGATATGGCTCAATCTCCAAATCCTCTTGCTGCGACACTTCTAATATCATCGAAGGATCATACACAAACTTACGCAAATGCGACACATGAAATACATTGTGGACACCTGATAGCCTAATCGGTAACTCGACTCTATGTTCATGGGCACCAATCCTCTCAAGAATTGGGAACGGTCTTATATAATAAGGAGCCAACTTCCCAGCCCTTCCAAACTAAACTAACCTTTACAAATATAAAGTCTTCAACCGAGAACTCCAAGTCCCCACGCCTCTCGCCTGCATAACTCTTCTGTCGATTCTACGCTTCCTTGATTCACTTCCGTTTCCCTATAATCTTATCCATTGCCTCTCAGATTATATCCAACCCAAGCACAAGACGATCTCTAGGTTCTACCCAACACAATGGAGATTAGCAAGGTCTTCCATACAATGCTTCAAATATTGTCATTTTGTTACTGGCTTGATAACTATTGTTGTATGAGAACTCAACAAGTGGTAAGTGCTCTTTCCACGAACCTCTAAAATCTAAAATGCACGCTCGAAGCAAGTCCTCCAACACTCGGTTCACCCTTCATCTGTATGTGGATGGTAAGCAGTAATCAAACTAAGCTCGATCTCTAATGCTTCATGCAAACCCTTTCAGAATTGGCTTTTGAATATCATATCTCTATCACTGGCAATATCACAAGGAACACCGTGCAACCTGACAATCTCCTTAACATATAATTTAGCCAAATTATTAGCCGTCCTCGTAGCCTTAACAGGTAAGAAGTGGGTGCTCTTCGTCAATAGATCCACAATAACCCACACACATATGTTACCCCTCCTCACCTAGGAAATCCATTGATGAAATCTATATAAATATGCTCCTACGTTCACTTTGGAATCTCAAGTGGCTGAAGCAGCTCGGTCGTCTTCTGATGACTGCCTTTTACCTATTGGCAGTTAGCACACCTGCTCACAAAGATAGAAACATCTTTCTTCATACCCTCCTACTAGATTTTTCTCTTCATGTTTTGTATCATCTTGGTGACCTCGAGATGTTTTGTCAACCTAGAATGGTGACACTCTACCAGAATTTCATGCCTAATCCCATTAAATTCAGCAATCACAACCTACCGTTTATTCTCAAAATGCTATGGTTATCCACCTCGAATCCTGGCCACCTCTTTGGTGCCCCATTCTTACTTACATTCTTAACTATCCTAGCAAAATGAAGATCTCTACGCCGATTCCCTTCGGCATGACTAATCAAAGTCGAACGACCTCAACATTCACCATAACTGCATACCTCCCACCGAGCGCCTCAACTACAACATTAGCTTTCACTGGATTATACCAAATATCCAGATCATAAGCTGTAAGAAACTCCAACCACCTTTGTTGCCTCATATTCAAGTCCTTTTATGTAAAAAGATACTTCAAAGATTTATGGTCCATGTATAACTTCAACCTCTCACCTAGCAACTGATGTCTCCACATTTTTAACGCAAATACTACTACTAAAAATTCAGAGTCATGAGTTGCGCACCTCAACACCCAAACCCGTTCCACATGCATCAATGTAACAGTCAAACCCTCACCTCCATCTGGCGCAGTAAGCAAAGGAGCACTAGTGAAATTTCCCATTAGCTCATTTATTCGTCCATACAAATTTTACATCTTACTTCATCAGATTCATTAAGCAAGAGGTAATCTTTGAGAAATCCTGTATGAATCTCCTATAATAACATGCTAAACCTAGAAAGCTTCTAATATTCATTGCGCTTTTCGGCCACTTCCAGTCCTGAACAGCCACAGCCTTCATGGGATCAACATAAATACCCTCTACCAAAACTACTTGACCGAAGAACCTAATTTGCGAAAGCCAAAAATAACACTTCAATAACTTAATCTTCAACACATGCTCTCATAATGTTCCTAAAACAATCCTTAGATGGTACGAATATTCCTCCTCGATCTTGGAATAGACCAGAATATCATCGATAAAAACAAGGACAAATTTATTCAGCATATCTCAGAAAGCTCGATTCATTAAGTCCACGAAATATGTTGGAGCATTAATTAGGCCAAACAACATAAATAACCACTCTCCTCTGCCACCCTCAACTGATGAAGCCCTATAGCAAAGGTCAAACTGAGAAAATACTCAAGCTTTATGTAGCTGATCGAACAAGTCATCCATCCTTGGCAAAAGATACTTGTTCCTAATAGTCTGTTTATTAATATCGCGACAATCTACACATAATCTTAGGGAACCATCTGCCTTTGTAGCAAAGATGAAAGGTGCTCTCTAGCTCGAACAAGTTGGTTGACTCCAGCCTTTCCATCAAAAATCACTAACCTGGTTTGTTAGCTCCATCCTCTCCTTTGGTGCAAGTCTATGAACGGGCAATACAATAGGCTTTGAATCTTTTATCAAATCAACGAGAAATTTTATCTCCATATGGGGTGGTAAACCTGACACCTCTTTGAAAATATCCGCAAATTCCTGAACAATAGGGATCACACCCGGCTCCTCTTCCACCACATGAAGAGAATAAAGAAAAGTAGTCGTAAGTGAGCTAGTTCCTTCATATTCCACAATCAAAGCTTCCATCCCCTTCTTCAAAAATACTGTTCTCTTATCACAATCTAAGACTGCATTATTTCGTGTAACCAATTCATCCCAAATAAAATATCGAAACCTATGAAACCCAAACATACATATCGATATGGAAGAGTTGTTCGTAGATAGAAATCGAGACTCCTAAAAAATCATACTAAGATTGGCCGAGCCCCCTATAGGGTTCTACACATAAATAGAATTTGAAGCTATAGTTGGTTCAAGTTTCAATCTGTCAATGAGAAACTAAGAGAAGCACCAGTATGAAATAAGACATGAATGGGAATGCTAAAAATGGATAGAATACCTTACAAAAATTGCTTCCCCTTTGCTGCGGTAGAAGTGGAAGGTGCTGAAGCTAGTGAAAAAGCTTGAGGCCGTTCCACTTCTAGAGCATCGAATACTCTCTAGGAAAATGGTTTGGCATATGGTAGTTGTAGCGGCTCGTTGGTGCACTTGTGCCTTAGCCATCTACTGCTCCATCTTCGAAAACTTATCCATCGGTACTTTTACTAATGGTTCTTTTCCGCCTGCCCCCTACCTGACCTACAGTTCACAACAAAGTACCCTTTCATTCCACACTTATGGCAAGTTAAACCTAAAATATTCCTTGACGGCTGAAATTTCCGCTTGTTATCCCTTGCTGGTGCAGAAATAGATGGCTTTATAAGCAAACTCTCAAACCTCAACTCCATGTTTACCAGATTCACATATGACTCCAAGATGTGATTAGTCATATTACCCTTGAACTTCGGAAGCATCCCTATGATGAACATCTTATTCCTCTTCAATTGCGTATCTATCAAACTAGGCCTGGATCTAGATAAGGAAGTGAATCTGTTATCATATTCCACCACTATCATGGCCCCCTGCTTTAGGTCGAGGAAGATCCTAAACAACAAAGTCTTCCCGGCTTTTGGGAAAAACCTCATCTCAAAACCCTTCTCAAATTGGGCACAAGAGATTTCATTATCTTAAACATCTACAGTGATTGTGCTCCATCAATCCATGGCCACATCCATTAGATGTCGTGATACCAACCGACGCTTCATCGCGTTATCTAACTCCATATCCCTAAATATAATTCCACATAAATTAGTCCAAGTCTGGAATTCTACGTTTGTCTCCATACCACCAAACCTCTTACCTTACAACCTCTCATAATCATGGTAGAGTGAAACAAAGTTCACATGAGGGCTGACCTACAGACTTCCTCTACAATATCCACCCTTGGTTCTCCGACTGGAGCAATATTTTTTAGTGCCCAATCTCCACCATTTGTGATGGTACTATCCTGCCACCTCTACCTTCTCGAGCATTGACATCACATCTAAGTATTAGTATGAAACGTCTCTTGCTGGTTCTTACTTCTGAGAGATCTGGGATTGAGTTAACTGAAAAATTCATCGATTAGTTTTGAAGAGATTAGGATCGGTAAGTATTCCACGTATCGAATATCACTTCAAAACCATATACAAGATCTATGTTCTGAAGCAGTTGTGAAGTGGATTGTTATAGAGTTGGGTTGTCTATCCCAAGGTTAAATCTAAGGGGAAGGTCAATGTTAACATTTCGAACAATGCTATCGTGTGGGACTGTCTATCTTGAGGAGTACTCTAAGGGAGAGGACGGTGTTAGCATTCGTTAGAAGACTTATGCAACGGAACCTATATGGAGGTTTGAAATCTGTTCAAGATGCTCAAATCCATGTAGTGGTTCGTGATCTGTTTGAGATATGGGAATTCATTTGGAATTCATGATCTGTTCGTCAAGTGATGAAAACTTATGCGAAAGTTGTTGAATGTAACTTTGACTCAGAAATGACAAAAAATAGAGTATAATGCACAACCTAGGGTCTTGACTAACCCACGATGGTGTATATCAACCCTAGATCTATAGTATGCTTATCGATTGTTGGCCGGCGGGAGGTGATGGTACTCAGTTCTACATGGTTTGAGATAGCTCGTTCATGTGTGGGCTAGTTGTGTTTACCTTTTGGTATATTTTATCTAGAAATATACGATGCTCGGATTATAGTTTCTGAGCCTTGTGCATGGATATTAGATTCAAGTCCCTCATAGAGTTCTTCATAGAAAATCTATTATGCGAACGAACCTTAGCCATTTTGAGTGTAACATAATATGCTGTGGTATGATCAATGTAAGCATTGTAGCTATTTGATATCATTATATCTTAAACCATAGACATCGTCTATCATATCGTTATATTAAACTTAATAAATGGTTAGTTTCTTTTAAAGGAAAAACTATTACGAGAATCCATACAGTTTCAATAGTCACTGTTACACATATTCATGTATCTCGAGCTTTCTCATACAGGACTTATGTCTGACGCTTGGTCTTTTTTTCTCTAAATTCCTTGCATACTCTTTCGAGTAGGTTGAGTATCAAGTTTTACCTTGGACGCTTCAGTAGACGAGCTAGAAGCTTCCATTATCTATATATTTGTATTTATGTTGTTTTGTGTTAAATATGTATGTATATCAGTATTGTTGTAACGACCCAGAATTTCTGCCATTTGAAATTCATATATTTAATTGATTTTAAATATTAACAAGTAAAATTTGTAAGTCGAATAAATTATATTTCGAATATCTTGATTTAATTGGATAATTAAATCGATAATTTAATATTTGAAATTACAGAAATAATTGGAAATTGGGTTTAATGTGATTAAATTTGATTTGTAAAGTTGTATTAAATCATATTGGAGTTAGAGTGATGTTATAGAACTTTTAAAATTTAATTAAAAGTTAAGTTGTGGAAATTGAATATTTTAATATTTAATTGACGAGTAAAAATAGTCATTTTTCAAATAGTCTCAGATTTCGACGAAACTAGTTTCATCGTATCTGTATTGTTATATTATTATAAGATTTCAAATTTCGTGTCAATCAGATTAACGATTTGTCCGCGGCAAGCTAAAACGCATGGAAAATCGTTTAAGTGAATTTTAAATTTAAATTAGTCGATTTGAAAACTTATCTTCCAAATACGATCGAATTGGCTTCCGATATATATTCCATTGCGTTCAGAATGGGGGTAAAACATTATAAATGCCAGGCGACATGCTTCGTTTGGAGTTTGAAAAATTTTCGGATGAATAGTGTCAAAAAATTTTCTATAAAAGGACTTCATAATTCATTATTATCACCAAAACCCTAACCCTAACCCTAAAAACCCTAGCCGCCACCTTCAGATTAATGGTCGAAAATATTCATTTCTTTTCCTCTTAATCTATTCCAATCCGTAAACATTTAGCCAAAGTTTTCAGCTACAATGTTGTAGATCCAGATGAGAGCTTATGATCGAAAATAGTGGAGTAAAACGATGGAAATTGGAGTTTGAAGGCGTGCGAGTAGGCATAATTTTTGACAGAAATAGAGGATCGAGTGTGGCCGGTCTTCGGCTAGTGGTAGAGCTCGGTTTTGGCATCGAAGTGTAGGTAGTTGATCGTCGTTGAAGTCGACGTGGTGGGTGCGAAAATTCGAAGTAGGGGGCGGCCATAATGGGTTTCGTCTGCGTGTTTTCTTGATGGAGGAAGAAGTCTACGCATGGCCTGGATCTGATGGGCAAAAATCAATGGCCCAGATGAAGCAAGGTTAAAAATAATAAAAGAAATTGTAAATATTAATTATATTTAAATTCGTTCAATCTTTAAAACATCGTATCTTCTTCATACGAGGTCCATTTTGGACGAAACAACTTGCATTGGAATCGTATTGACGAGCACTACGCGATGGATCTAGATTGGGATTTATTTTAGGTGGTGGAGTTTTGGGTAAAATTAAACGCGTATTTAATTTTATTCGGAATAAAACGCTGAAACCGCTATTGGAAGCAAGGTGAGAACTTCTCACTCAATCGAATTTATTTCGATTTGAATTTTAAATAGTTAGATTTAAAATTGCTTGATTGTGTTGATTGTATGCTTGGATAATAAATTGATATTTGTTGGATTGAAATAGACACCATACGCCGCATATTAAGCGGAGGTTATTATATTAAACACATATATCGTGATATTCCACCTTGAAGTGGAATTGTATTATATATGTACTTGGAGTTGATTTACCGCATTATATAGCGGATGAGACCCTATTGCGCCGCATAATAGCGGATGATATTTTATATAAACCCGTGTACCTCGATATCCCATCTTGAAACGGGATTGGTATTGTGCTAACGTCTGTGGATGCAGGGAAACAGGTTGGAGGGATCCAACTGCATTCCTCAAATAACTGAATTTGTTTCAATGTTGTGTGTTGATTATTTATAATCTCTGTGTGATTATCTTTGTGATTGAAATCTTTGAAGGCTAAAATTTAGCCGAATACAATTTTGGTATCGTTGGATACCGGAAATAAATAAATAAATTTGATTTTTGAAAATTTAGGTCGAAATTTTATATTGAAATTTTTGAGAATTGGATAAATTTAAAAGAAGAAATTCTAAAATAATAAAGTTTTATTTATAATCTTATTGAATAAAATTTCAAAATATGGGAAAAGCTTTAATAAATGGATTTCGGGTAATATTATTCAAATGTTGAAGAATTTATTAGTTTGAAAAATAAAAAAATTATTTTCTTTAAAAGAACTTTATTTTTAAAAGGAAATAAATTTAAAAAAAAATCCATTTGGAAATTTATTTGGTGTTTTGAAAAGAATTTAGAATCAATTTGAAAAATTGAATTGTTGTTGAAAGTGAATATTTGAAATCGATTTGAAAATCATATATCGGTGGATATTTGGAAATTTAAATTCACCATGGAATTTATAAAGGAAAGGGAAATTTGTTTAAAAATAAACATTGATTATTTTTGAAGTGTAGAAATAAATTACGGATTTTGAATGTAAATTTAAAGTAAATCGGTAAGGATTTATTTAATTGGTTTAAATGAACCATTTTGAAATGAAAGTGTATTCTCCCTGGGAAGCCGAATAAAATTTCTGAATAGCTTTGAAATATATATATATATATATATATATATATATATAATTCTAGAATTGGTTTTGAAAAGGATACTGTGGAGAAATTAACTTCTTAAATTGTTTTAAATCCTTTAAGTAAAGATTTATTAAGTTGATCTAGAAATGATTGCTTCTAAGATTTAATCAATAATTGTTTTAGAAAATAGTTATTTAAATAGTTACACTCTATCTACTAATTTTTATTTTGGAAATTAGTTTAGGCTTAAGTTATATGTAATATTGGTATAATATTTTTTTATAACTAATATTTTAAGTAAAGTGTTTAAAGAAAAATAGTTTTATTTCAAAGTGTTTTCCTGATATTATTTGGATAAGTGTTATAAATTATTTTAAAGTATTTGAACTTGGTAGATTTCCGGTGAAAATGAATAAATATTTGGAAGTGTTTCCATGTAAGGAAAATGATTTGAAATTTGTTTTCAAAAGTTGTAAAGGTGAAAGGTGATTTGAAATTTGTTTTCAAATGGTTGAAGTGTGGAAAAATTATATCTTGTAAAGATATTTTTGGAAAATAAATAATTTGGGAATTATTTGGAATCCGATGATGTTGTGCATATCTATTGATAGTTAAATAACCGACTATTTATATTTACCTTTAAACGGGTATTTGTTGTGATTTGCTTGAATTTGAATGCTACACTTATTTTAAAATAAGCGCTCGTTATTCGGTTTAGCCGGGAGGGGACCTTTGGGTCATAAATCCCATTCCGAATAGTGATACGTCGTAATGGATAGCATTTGAAGATCAGTGTTGAAGACTGGATATTTTCGAAAAAGAAAGGATTACCGTCGAATGTCTCTGCATCGGTTGATCCACGATATAGAGATTTTATCACCCTTTGTGATGGGAATTCCAGACGTGATTAGTGAATATCTGGATTACAAGGGCTTCTTTGGAAGTGCCTTCGGTTCCATTCGATCCTGGAACGGACTTGTATGGATGTGTGTCTGACGTTACAATTTGAGATGTAAAGCTGGTTTCTATCAAATACATTTCTGTTGGTGGCGGAGAATTTATTCTCTTAGCTTAACACCCTTCTCTGAGACGTACGATCTCAGAGGTTATGTAGTTGATGGTTACTAGTGGTACATTTCCAAATTGGTAATGTGGCATACGAAGTGCTTCTGATCATTTGTTGATCAAAGCATGACTTTTGTAAAAAGCATAGCTTTGTGGACGAAACTTCGTCGAACCTCACACCCCGGAATGATCAAAACAGGAAGAATACAGCAAGGTTATAAGGGGTAGAGCCCCTTAGGGTATGTTTATTTCCTTCTGGATAGAGGTGGTATCATGGTATGGAGCCCAGATACTTAACCTATATTGTAGCTGCAAATTTATTACTTTGTGGTTGTTGGTATTGAGGATCCTCGGATAAAGGTTGTTTACAACCGGGGAATGACATATTCGTGTCAGTAGTTATCTATTTTTACAGTGGTAACCCAGGCTTGGGTTGGCAGAGATCCGGTTAGGTTCTCGGGGCATCCCGCCAGAGGCATTCCCATATGGCAATAGGAAGTTCCTTAGCTTGACAATTTGTTGGAAAATCCAAAGAAACAATACGAGCCCTTTACGGTTTTAGTTGTATAACCTACTATGGAATATGGCGGTAACCTGCTATTGAACATGGTAGCTATAGTAGGCATAGTTCGGAATGTCTATACTGGCTAAGATTGATATTATACTTTCGAAATGTTTTTCTGCACTTTGCACTTATAGTAATAATATCAATGAAATTTGCGTATCAAGCATGTTCTATCATAAGGAGAAATCTCCTCCAATTCTGCGTTTGCATTGTGTGTGTGGCGGGAGACCTTATGGTAGTGTCATTTTCCAAAAGTATAGCGGATTCTTTTTATTTTCTTTGTGAAAATAACTATTTTTAAAATCTCACACCAGTCCCATGACTGACCTGGAGTTTATTGTTCCCTTTCTAAACTTTGGGTGCCCATCATTTTCCACATGGGCAGCCTAGAGTTAGGTTATCAGGATATTCTAGAATTTAGGAGGTGCTGTGGAGCTCAAGAGGCGAGCTGGGTGGCGAAACGTATCACTTGTATATGATATTATCTTTTCCGCTGTGTATCCACTTGTAAGGATAAGTTCATATAATTGTCCAGTTGTGTTGTGTTGTAAGTTGATTCTGATGATGTAATGTATAAAATGTACAGTTCTTTTGATTTAAAGATTATACGTTTATCTATTATATGTTGTTCCGCTGCGATTGTGAGATTCTGATATTGTTTCTGTTTCTTCTTCTTTCTTACTTTTTCTATCATTTTCTTCTTCTTAAACCCTAAAAATTCGGTTTTCGGCCTTCGATATCTCGGCAGTTGATACAGTGGACGTATTAATGTCGATTTTCGAAAGTCGAAGAATCGGGTCTTAACAATTTGGTATCAGAGCATTTGGTTATGCGACAACCCTGGCTCTATTGGGAGTTACTCATTAGAGATAGAGTCAGTAGTACTCTAGAATGAGTGTGAGTGTAATCATAGATATGAGCGCGTATTTGTTAGTGAATATAAAAGTGTTTTATATTGTGTTTGCTTATCCGTTGAGCTTTTGTGAATTCTGATCAGTATGTGGGACGCCATATTATCGATAGGGATTTCTAAACACTTAAACAAGGCATGTCGACATAGTATCATTTTAAATTGGGTAAATGAAATAATTTTACCTCGATTATATTTTACATATAAAGAAAATAAGATTTCAAAATTATTAAAGTGTGTATAAATTGATTGTTTAGTTGTTGAAAACGTCGGAATATATGCAAGTTAATAAAAGTTGGTTGAATAAGTTAAATAAAACATATTGTAAAAGAATAATTGTATAAGCTAATGAATTATTAAGTATGGAATTATAATTAATGTGATTTACAATTGTGAAATAATCTTATATATATATATATATATATATATATATATATATAAAGTGAAACTATATGAATATATTTATAAATATGAGTTGTAAATAAAAATGAATTGGACTATGAAGTTGAAGGTTTTGAATCTTGTCTATTTTGAAAGTTGTTTTTCAAAGATAAAGATGTTATCAAGTAAGATAAATCAATTTGGAATAATCTTATGTAAGTGAAGTGGAATAGTGAAATTCTATAAGAAAAAACTTATAAATGTGAGTTATAAGTAAAAGGAAATTTTTTGAAAGAATATTAAGCACTGAATTCGCTACTGTTGCTGGGAAATAATAAGGGTGATGACTGCAACATCATCAATATCATTTTCGAGTTTCTGTGTGTTGGATTTGCTACCATAGTAAATTGGAAATTGAGGTTTGGTTATGATAATCAGATTTGAATTAAAAAATCCAAGTTGTAATTGTTGAACATAAGTAATCAAGTTGTGGACTTATAATATGAAATAATAAAGATTTTACTTTGGTAAATTTGAAATAAATTTGAGTTGGCACAATAAAACATTTGATTTGAAATTTAACTAAATGAAGGTTAAATAGATTGATTTGGATTAGGTAAGCTATCGAAATGAAAATTAAACTGAAGTGATTATATAAAATAATTTTGAAGTTTAAATAAGTTGTACAACTTGTAAAGTGAGAAAATGTAAGTGAAACCAAATGATAAAATGGTTAAACAATTCTGTTAAGAAAAACGAGATATGAATTTGAATAAGTGATGAAATTTGAATTTGGTAATAGTTAAATAGAATTGGAATCTGAATTGGATTTATAAGGAGAAATTTAAGTTAAGTTAAAAAAATGATGCTTGAAATGGAATATAACTTAAGTGATATTGAATTAAGTTGATTTTGGTATCGAAGTAAATTAAAAAAGTGAAGTGATGAATAAGAACTTGAGTTATATAAATGAAATTCAACCTTATTTGTTAAATGAATTAGCAATCGACTTAATAAATGGATTGAATATTAATCAATCGAATGTAAAAGAATTGATATAGAATAATGAATGAAAGTGTTAATTCATTAGAAGCTAATGAAGTTGAAAAAAAATTGAATAATTGAAAGAAAAGTCAATTAGATATTAAACCAATTGGAAATTAAAAGTGTTAAACCAAATTGAATGTAAATTTAATAATTTGGTTGTGTTGGTTATGATTTGGTTGTTATATGATTGTTAGTTGATTGTATATAATTCATAAAGAGTTAATGAAATTAAATTGATAAATGGAAAGTTATGTAATTGAATCTGAATTGAAAGTGAACTAATGTGAATTGGTTGTAAGCAATTAAAATTTGTATCGAAACCTTATAAATTGCTTATGGGAATTATTTTGATTGCATTGCTAATTAAAACTATGTGTTTTCTATCGAAAATTAGTGAAATGTAAACGAATTTCCTATATATGTCACTTTCATGTTTAAATTGAGTAATTACAGGTACCGGGGCTGTAGTTGGCTGGATTTGGTCGCGCTAAAATGCTAATAAATAACTGCTTTGCTTAAAAATGCTAAAAAAGTACGCCTACGCAATAAAAATAGGAAATATGAACCGTTTTTCTATTTCCCGACCATGTGGGTCGATGTATATATATTTATATCTATTGTGATATTGCAAAAGCTCCTCCGTACAAGGGAGACTCTGCCAAAAAAATTCATAAATTTTGGGAGTTTGAAAAATTTTGAAATTTTTTGTTAACGAAAGGTCAATTTCTAAATTTAAATGAAAATGTAGGAATTGAACTACAAAAGTGTAACCATCGGATTTTGGAAAAGTTAAGAAATTAAAATGAATCTGAAATCAAGTTGGAACGGTTTGTTTTTGAAAAAAAAAGTTAATGGATTTCAAGACTTTTTCTTACTTGGCAATTTCGAGGATGAAATTCTTTTAAGGGGGAAGTTTGTAACGACCCAGAATTTTATCATTTGAAATTCGTATATTTAATTGATTTTAAATATTAACAAGTAAAATTTGTAAGTCGAATAAATTATATTTCGAATATCTAGATTTAATTGGATAACTAAATCGATAATTTAATATTTGAAATTACAGAAATAATTGGAAATTGGGTTTAATGTGATTAAATTTGATTTGTAAAGTTGTATTAAATCATATTGGAGTTAGAATGATGTTATAGAACTTTTAAAATTGAATTAAAAGTTAATTTGGGGAAATTGAATATTTAATATTTAATTGACGAGTAAAAATAGACATTTCAAATAGTCTCAGATTTCGACGAAACCAGTTTCATCGGATCCGTAATGTTATATTAGTGTAAGATTTGAAATTTTGTGTCAATCGGATTTACGGTTTGTCTGAGGCAAGCTAAAACGCATGGAACATCGTTTAAGTGAATTTTAAATTTAAATTAGTCGATTTGAAAACCTATCTTCCAAATACGATCGAATTGGCTTCCGATATATATTCCACTGTGTTCGGAATGGGGGTAAAACGTTATAAATGCCAGGCGGCATGCTTTGTTTGGAGTTTGAAAAATTTTCGGATGAATAGTGTCGAATTTTTTTCTATAAAAAGAATTCATAATTCATTATTTTCACCAAAACCCTAACCCTAGAAACCCTAGCCGCCACCTTTAGATTAATGGCCGAATTCATTTCTTATCCTCTTAATCTATTCCAATCCGTAAACATTTAGGCAAAGTTTTCAACTACAATGTTGTAGATCCAAATGAGAGCTTTAAATCTATACGGGTATGATCGAAAATAGTGGAGTAAATCGATGGAAATTGGAGTTTGAAGGCATGCGATTGGGCACAATTTTCGAGACGAAATAAGGGGTCGAGTGTGGCCGGTCTTCGGCTAGTGGTAGAGCTCGGCTTTCGCGTCGAAGTGGCGATAGTTGATCGTCGTTGAAGTCGACGTGGTGGGTGCAAAAATTCGAAGTAGGAGGCGGCCATAATGGGTTTCGTTTGCGTGTTTTCCTGATGGAGGAAGAAGCCTACACGTGGCCTGGATCTGATGGGCAAAAATCAACGGCCCGATGAAACAAGGTTAAAAATAATAAAAGAAATTGTAAAGATTAATTATTTCAATTCGTTCAATCTTTAAAACGTCGTATCTTCTTCATACGAGGTCCGTTTTGGACGAAACGACTTGCGTTGGAATCATATTGACGAGCACTATGCGATGGAGCTGGATTGGGATATATTTGAGCTAGTGGAATTTTGGGTAAAATTAAACGCGCGTTTAATTTTATTCGGAATAAAATTCCGAAACTGCTATTAGAAGCAAGGTGAGAACTTCTCGCTCAATCGAATTTGTTTCGATTTAAATTTTAAATAGTTAGATTTAAAATTGTTTGATTGTGTTGATTGTATGCTTGGATGATAAATTGCTATCTGTTGTATTGAAATAGACACTATACGTCGCATATTAAGCGGAGGTTATTATATTAAACGCATATACCGCGATATTCCACCTTAAAGTGGAATTGGTATTATATATGTACTTGGAGTTGATTTCCCGCATTATATAGCGGATGAGACCCTATTGTGCCGCATAATAGCGGATGATATTTTATATAAACCCATGTACCGTGATATCCCATCTTGAAACGGGATTGGTATGGTGCTAACATCTATGGATGCAGGGAAACACGTTGGAGGGATCCAACTGGATTCCTCAAATAATTGAATTTGTTTCAGTGTTGTATGTTGGTTATTATAATCTCTGTGTGATTATCTTTGTGATTGAAATAGTTGAAGTCTAAAATTTAGCCGAGTATAATTTTGGTATCGTTTGATACCAGAAATAAATAAATTTGATTTTTGACAATTTAGGTTGAAAGTTTATATTGAAATTTATTTTTGAGAATTGGATAAATTTAAAAGAAGGAATTCTAAAATAATAAAGTTTTATTTATAATCTTATTGAATAAAATTTCAAAATATGGGAAAAGGTTTAATAAATGGATTTCGAGTAATATTATTCAAAGGTTGAAGAATTTATTCAAAATACGGATTTTAAAAGAGTCCGAAAAATAAAAAATTGTTTTCTTTAAAAGGAATTTATTTTTAAAAGGAAATAATTTAAAAAAAATCCATTTGGAAATTTATTTGGTGTTTTGAAAAGAATTTGGAATCAATATGAAAAATTGAATTGTCGTTGAAAGTGAATATTTGAAATCGATTTGAAAATCTTATATCGGTGGGTATTTGGAAATTTAAATTCACCATGGAATTTATAAAGGAAAGGGAAATTTGATTAAAAATAAACATTGATTATTTTTGAAGTGTAGAAATAAATTTAGATTTGGAACGTAAATTTAAAGTAAATCCGTAAGGATTTATTTAATTGGTTTAAATGAACCATTTTGAAATGAAAGTGTATTCTCCCTGGAAAGCCGAATAAAATTTCTGAATAGCTTTGAAATATATATATAATTCTAGAATTGGTTTTGAAAAGGATACAGTGGGGAAATTAACTTCTTAAATTGTTTTAAATCCTTTAAGTAAAGATTTATTAAGTTGATATAGAAATGATTGTTTCTAAGATTTAATCAATAATTGTTTTATAAAATAGTTATTTAAATAGTTACACTCTATCTACTAATTTTTATTTTGGAAATCAGTTTGGGCTTACGTTATATGTAACATTTGGTATAATATTTTTTTATAGCTAATATTTTAAGTAAAGTGTTTAAAGAAAAATAGTTTTTTTTCAAAGTGTTTTCCCGATATATTTTGGATAAGTGTTATAAAATATTTTAAAGTATTTTAACTCGGCAGATTTCCAGTGAAAATGAATAAATATTTGGAAGTGTTTCCGCGTAAGGAAAATAATTTGAAATTTGTTTTCAAAGTTGTAAAGGTGAAAAGTGATTTTAAATTTGTTTTCAAATGGTTGAAGTGCGGAAAAGTTATATCTTGTAAAGATATTTTTGGAAAATAAATAATTTGGGAAATTATTTGGAATCCGGTGATTTTGTGCATATCTATTGATAGTTAAATAACCGACTATCAATATTTACCTTTAAATGGGTATTTGTTGTGATTTTCTTGAATTTGAATGCTACACTTATTTTAAAATAAGCGCTCGTTATTCGGTTTAGCCGGAAGAGGACCTTTGGGTCATAAATTCCATTCCGAATAGTGATATGTCATAATGGATAACATTTGAAGACCGGTGTTGAAAGCCGGATATTTTCGAAAATGGAAGGATTACCGTCGAATGCCTCTGCATCGGCTGATCCCGATATAGAGATTTTATCACCCTTTGTGATGGGAATTCCGGACGTGATTAGTGAATATCCGGATTGCAAGGGCTTCTTTGGAAGTGCCTTCGGTTCCGTTCGATCCCGGAACGGACTTGTATGGATGTATGTCTGACGTTACAATTTGAGATGTAAAGCTGGTTTCTATCAAATACATTTCTGTTGGTGGCGGAGAATTTATTCTCATAGCTTAACACCCTTCTCTAAGACGTACGAGCTCGGAGGTTATGTAGTTGATGGTTACTAGTGATACATTTCCAAATTGGTAATGTCGCATACGAAGTGCTGCTGATCATTTGTTGATCGAAGCATGGCTTTTGTAAAAAGCACAGCTTTGTAGACGAGACTTCGTTGGACCTCACACCCCGAAATGATCAAAACAGGAAGAATGCAGCAAGGTTATAGGGGGTAGCGTCCCGTAGGGTATGTTCATTTCCTTCTGGATAGAGGTAGTATCATGGTATGGAGCCCAGATACTTAACCTATGTTTGCTGCAAATTTATTACTTTGTGGTTGTTGGTATTGAGGATCCTCGGATAAAGGTTGTTTACAACTGGAGGATGACATACTCGTGTCAGTAGTTACCTATTTTTGCAGAGGCAACTCGGCCTTGTGTTGGCGGAGATCCGGTTAGGTTCTCGAGACGTCCCGCCAGAGGCGTTTCAATGTGGCAATAGGAAGTTCCTTAGCCTGATCATTTGTTGGAAAATCCAATGAAACAATACGAGCCCTATACAGTTTTAGTTGTATAACCTGCCATGGAATGTGGCGGTAACCTGATATTGAACATGGTAGCTATTGTAGGCATAGTTCAGAATGTCTATGCTGGCTAAGATTGATATTATACTTTCGAAATGTTTCCCTGCACTTTGCACTTATAGTAATAATATCAAAGAAATTTGCGTATCAAGCATGTTTGACTATCATAAGGAGAAATCTCCTCCAATTCTGCGTTTGCATTGTGTGTGTGGCGAGAGGCCTTATGGTAGTTTCATTTTACAAAAGCATAGCGGATTCTTTTTATTTTTGTGTGAAAATAACTGTTTTTAAGACCTCACACCAGTCCCATGACTGACCTGGAGTTTATTGTTTCCTTTCTAAACTCTGGGTGCCCATCATTTTCCTCACGGGCAGCCTAAAGTCAAGTTATCAGGATATTCTGGAATTCAGGAGGTGCTGTGGAGCTCAAGAGGCGAGCTGGATGGCGAAACGTATCACTTGTATATGATATTATCTTTTCCGCTGTGTATCCACTTGTAAGGAAAAGTTCATATAATTGTCCGGTTGTGTTGTGTTGTAAGTTAACTCTGATGACGTAATGTATAAAATGTACAGTTCTTTTGATTTAAAGATTATACATTTATCTATTATACGTTGTTCCGCTGTGATTGTGAGATTCTGATATTTTTTCTATTGCTTCTTCTTTCTTACGTCTTCTATCTTTTTCTTCTTCTTAAACCCTAATAATTCGGTTTTTGGGCCTTCGATTGCTCGGCAGTTGATACAGTGGACGTATTAATGTCGATTTTCGAAAGTCGAAGAATCAGGTCTTGACAATTGTGAGGATGCATAGTTATAACTGTCCAAGCTGATGATAGTACTTGGGTTTCGTAACTTTGAAAGTCATGTATTCAGAGTATTCCTTTGTTCTGTTCTTTTGATATTATAAATTATCATGTTGCTGGGAGATTTTGATATTGCATTCATCTTGTCTTGTTCTATTTCTTTTCATTTATTTTATCCTAATTTTTTGTCTTTCTAGCACTTGGATGCTCGACACATGAATACCGTGGATGTATTAGCGTCGACATTCGAGGGTCGAAAAGTCGGGTCGTTACACAATTTGTTCTTATGATGAGCAGTTCCTATCCATTTTTTTGCCACCTTAGATGTAGAAATCAGAAGGTTATTAGTCTATCTTATTGCATTTCCTATGAAATTCTTGTTGTTCAAATTACGTTTTTAAATAAATCGATTTAAAAATAATCATCGTACTGAAAAAGATCTCGAAATCGAAGATGATATTTAAAGAGTATGATTTTTCAACTAGATGAAGATACAGAAAAACTAAAGAAATCAAGCAAATTGGAGAAATCTTACAATGAATCAAGAAATAAACGACCTATTGCATCTTAAGAAAATCAAAGGGACATAAACTAAACCATAAGGGATTTCTTCAACTTCTTTGGTTCGTTATACGAGCGTGGGAGGTGAAAATTAGGGTTAGGCTTAGATGCTTTTCAAAATAGTGCTAGTAAAATTTAGGAAATTTTGGTTTTGGAATTTGGATTCGAGAACAAGTTTTGGAATAGAGAAATAATTTTAATAACAGGAGGCCAAAAAAAATATATGGGGCAGTCAATGCTTTACTAACTAGTCCTATTCTAAACAAAAGCAAATTGACACAAATAATAACACTATAAAATAAAGCGTTATCTATTGCCGTTATAAAAAACAACTTTTCTTGTGGTGTTATTTACGATGTTCCTTAATATATACATATATTTAGCATCTAATCCCATTCATAAAACCAACATAGTGATAAAGCAGAAACATGTTTTATACCATATTGAACACTTTTCCTAAAAAAGACAATTAGCAGTTACAACCCAAACCCTAAGAGAAAATTTTACTGAAAGTTACCACTAAATATCAACTGGTGTAACTGATGTTGGGGTTTTAATGCTTCTTACCCATTTAAGATGTACATTCTTAGAATGTCATTCTACTACGACCCACCTTCCTTAATTCCCTTCTTAGTTCTAATAAATATTCATAACCTATAATAACTAGTCTTTATGTCAAAATTGACGATATCTAATCAACCTTTATTTAATCTATTTCAATCTATTACCAATTTCAAAATTTACTTATTATGAGTATTCAATACCTCCATAAATACTATATCAGCTTCCTTAATTAGTCCCCTATTTATTTCCTTTTTATTCTCTATTAATTGCAAATTTATTATTTATTAAATCTGCAATTAAAGTCCATAAATCCTAGTCCTATAATTACTATGTTGTTTATAATTACTGTTATAAATTATGATATTTATATACTTATTATTTCTAATTATTAATCTCTGAACTATAACATTCCTTTCCATGTTTTATTTCATCAAAGTCATCGTTCCAAATAGGATTACCGTTCAAAATTTCCATAAACTAATCACAAGTTATATTTTTGCTTTGTTTGAAGTTACAAGGGATTAATTCATTTTCTTTTGTTGAAATAGATAGTGTAAACTACGAAAAAGAGTACCACATCTTACATATCTCTTTCCCTTTTAGTGTATCCCATGTCGATTCAAACAACGTACTTTTATGCATTTTAAAGAATTAGATAGTTTACGAAAATTACATGTAGTCTGCTCCTAATAAATCAAAATATGGAAATTCACACTCTAGTGACAACCTAACTTATAACCCAATTATAGATCTGAAATACCTTTACAACATTACCAACTTTCTGCAAACAAATGCTTGGGACTGATTTCAAATTTCCAGATCAGGTTGTACATACCATTATTATTTTAATCATGTCCTGAAACTTTAACATTTCTTACCTCGGTAGTAATTCTTATTCACTCCATAAAATATAAATTAGAAATCCACATTACACTAGCATGCGACCTTTGAAATTCAAACTTGTAAAAGAATTTCCACGTCCCAAAAGAAAACTTTAAAGCATAGTTTTCAAAAGAATTTCCAACTTGTAAAATAGTTTGGGGAATCGAATTCCCGAAAGCATTTAAACATCATATTTTATTTTATTTCATATATCTATTATATTTTAATTAAACATTCGAACAAAAACTTCCAAAAATATTTGGGCTCAACTTTTCACACTTTCCAAAACATTTATCGCTTTATTCTTAAACCTAGGTTCAAAGATTCAAAAATTTCTTAGCAAAATAATTCTTCTTCTCAAATGCTTTTACCTTAAAGACCTACTTCTTCAAAGTAGGATCCTTGACCCAAAACATTCAAAAACTCAATTATTAATCCAAACTATCAAAATTTAAAAAAGGATTACTTAATCCTAAAAAAGCAAAATAATTTTTCTCTTTGAACTTTTTTCCACATCAAAGCTTTAAAAGTTGATCTTTTTAATTCAAAACATTCAAAAACATCTTCTATAACGTTAAACAATGAAAAGTGAAGTAGACAAGGTAGACTCTTATACAATCATTTTCATATCCCATTCTTATCACTCCTCTTCTATTTTATCTCCAACTAGATTACTAATCCTAGTTTCTAACGGTATTCCTATCCAAACCACCTAATATTACATCTGTTTGCATTTCTCTTACCTAAATGGCTTCTACATCATTTAGCCAAGTTCCATTTCCATTTTAAAAAGAATAATTTTAAAGAACATTCAAATTTATGAAATAGGAAAAATCATCAAGTCCAACCTACACTCTGTTTGATATTTATTTCAAAAAGAAAAATCCCTTTATTGAAAATCTTTAAACCAAATTTTTTTTGACCCATCACATTATTTAGACTAAGAGTTTCGAAAATGAAAAATTATTTTTACCAAAAATAATTTAATCAGAATTTTTGACTCCACCACTTATTTTTAAGTTATTATTTTTAAAATTTTTTTACTTTTCAGAACAATATCTTCTCAATGAATATTTTGAAAAATCCATTCAATATTCAAGGAAGTTTTAAAGAAAATATTTTATCAAATTCTTTCACATGGGGTTGGATTTTAGAAATTTACTTTAATTGTCCTCTCTATTGATTTTTCTCCTTCTATCATCCCTTACTTCCAAACGTTTACAACTATACTACCTCATAGTCTTTAATTACTTCCTAACATGCTTATTTACTATTTCTATAAATGTTGATTGTCCATAATAAATAATTATTATTCTAACCGGACAATATCTAAAGACATTTATTTATTCATCCAACTTTTCCTATTAAAACTCCTTTACCTCTCCATAATTACAGTAATAATCTCTTTAATTAGTTCATTTATGTCCTTACTAAATTATAGTAACTCCCTATTTTTTCACATTTATTGTCCTGTTAATTTTAGAGTTACAATCTTTTCCAAAAACATTCCTTATGATATGACCTCCGTCACACATTCCTTACTCTATTTATTTGTCCAACTCATAGTCACCTTGTTTATCCTTTCGGAATATGGTCGTGACTACTTCTATAATCGGGATTTATAGAATAAGTTCAAGTTAAGTATACATATACATATACATACATTCAAACATATATATTTATGTTTATATAAATATAGTAGGGTTTTTGAAAATACTTTCAAAAATAGAAAATACGTCACTCATACATATTCATATCTCATTTGGTCGTGTAACCTAAGCTCAAATACCAAATGTAACAACTTGCTTCATAGCGGATCTAATTTGTACCAAACAAAAGCCCGTTGAACCTTAGGGCCGTCTCAAAGAGAGTGGTTAAGTTGATAAAAATATACAATACATAATACATAGAATTATCTATTTGTACTTTCAGAATCTCACAGCGGAATGGATAAAATATAATATCAGAAACAAGTACCCATTTCAAAAAAGAAAACCATTTCAAATGTATACATGTTATTACAAATCTCACAACATGTCTGCATAAAATCTCCATAGTACAATATTTCAAAATAACATAACTATCTAAACTGGGTGTAATAAAAATATTCAAGAAGTATAAATAGAAACATAACTGCCATAAATCTTCATCTCTATCTATAATGACCCTGACTCGACCTTTGAAAATCAGCACCCGTACTTCACTTGTACTCGAATGTCGTAGATTCGAACGCCAAATCTGGTTCGCCGAAGCTTATAACACATTAAGTATAACAACATAGTGGAAGAAAATGAATATATCATATATCTCCAATGAATACAATATCGAAATATGATACAACACTGCCCAACATATATCAGAGTATAAATACAATGCTAAAACGGAATAAATAACTTCAACTTGAACCACCAAGTGAGAACCCCAATATCTACAACTCCACCTCCAATCCAAAGCTAGCTCGCACCCCTATCAAGTAGGACTTAAACAAGGTCAGAGATCGATGTAATCGCCAAGATCCAAAGACTTCAAAGGATTCAAAATAGAAAGATGGAGGCTACTGAAATCTACATTTACAATCTGACTATCTGAAAAATTTGACTCTAGACTGCCCGTGTAGAAAATGGTGGGCACCCAGAGTTTAGATAGGGAATAATAAACTCCGGGCCGGTCATGGGACTGGTATGAGCAAACAAAAACAATTTATCTTTAAAAGAAAAACAAAAGAGTTTAAAATAAATCCGCAATGCTTTTTCAAAAATGAAACTACTATAAGGCCTCCTACCGCACACACCATGCAAACGCAGAATTAAAGGAGATTTCTCCTTATGATAGTCAAACATGCTTACTACGCAAAAACCATTTTGATATTATTATTAGTGCATAGTGCAGAAAACATTTCGAAAGTAAAATATTAATCTTGGCCAGCATAAAAATTTCGAACTATGCCTACTATAGCTACCATCTAAAAAGTGGTGACCACCATAAGTAAATGGCAGGTTATACAAATAAAACCATACAAGGCGCGTATTGGATGATTGTATTTCCGACAAATGGTCAGGCAAAGGAACTTCCTACACCGAATGGAACGCCTCTGGAGGGATGTCCCCGAGAACCTAACCGGATCACTGCCAACACAAGGCCGGGTTATTCCTGCTCGAAAGTAACTACTGACACAAGCATGTCATTCCCCGGTCGTTACTAACCTTTATCCGATGTTAACACCTCCTTTCAACGGCTCAATGACCTAACGAGTTAAAGAACTCAGCGACCTAAAGGGTTGAAAGGTTCTGCCACTTAACGAGTTAAGCTATTCAGCGAGCTAACAAGCTAAAGGGTTTAACTATCTAAAGGATATGCAACCTAAGGCAGAGTGTGGTTCAACCGTCTTAACGAGTCAGAAGGGAAGCGACCTAGCGACCTAAGTACCTAACGACCTATGGACCTAGCGACCTAAGGGTTGAACGACCTAGCGAGTTAATAAGAGGAGCGACCTAACAGGGAAGAAATTCTGCAGCGAACTAAAGTATGGACGACCTAACGACCTAAAGACCCCCCAACGACCTAGCGACCTAGTAGCTACGCGACCTAGCAACCTAGTAGCTACGCGACCCAGCGACCTAACGAGTTATCATAGAATTAAGCAACTTCCTATGTCGTTCCCAAACCATAAGTCGCCAACTACTCTACCTAGGTCGTTCACGACCTAAACATACCAAAGAAGCTTCTTATGACGCCTCCTCCTTAGGTCGTTGACGACCTATGACTTGCCAGTTTATTCAGAATGATCAAGTACGCTCTTGTTAAGCCAAAGACCACATCCACTACGTCGCACACGACCTACGACCTATCCAAGATCGCTCACGACCTACGAGCTAATTCAGAAAACTCTCTATAAATACCCCACCTACTCCAACTGAAAAGGGATCTTTTTGGCTCATTTCTGGAACACCGATACTCTGCTGAATTCTTGACTCACTCGACACTTCAAACATGAAAGACATCTCAACGAACTTCAAGAGGAAATCTAACACAATCGACATGGATTCAAAGAATTCTTCTACATCGGAGTTCTAGCTATTTGTCCTATCAGTGTTGTAATCGAAGATTGTTGTAAAGTTGTAATTGATTCAGCAATAAAGAAGATTAAAGTGGACGTAGGCTTAACTTGAAGACGAACCACTATAAAACTGTTGTCTTTTTACTGCTTTCTCTGTGACTTTTCTACTTACTTTTAATTCCCGTATAGACGGGTGGTGCTTTCATTTAATCTCTACTTACACAGGGGTGTTAGCTTTCAATTTTAAGCGTTAACATTTTTGGTGCTTTCACTGAGAGCCCAACTCAGGCTATCTTCGTCATTGCTTCGCAAAAGTTTGTTGAAAAAAATCTCTCTCAAAACCGGAAGTCTATCAGAGATAATGGCTGCTGGAAGAAAACGTGGATCTACTAGACCCAATGATGTACATGAAAATACTGCCACTTCTCCTTCGTCAAGTCAAGCAGTACCAAGTTTCGAAATTACATAAGCGGAGTTAGATGCTGCAGTATCTGGGTTATACCAGCATATGGAAACCCAGAATGCTTTGATGCTTGAAAAGTTAAATGCATTGCTCGGAGCTAACTGTCAACCGATGAATAATGAAGAAAACCTTGCAGATGATGTTCATAATCCTGAAGGGAGGAATATTCCTCAAAGAACATCTAGCCCCGCCAAAGAAACACCTCCTCAAGCTGGAGGATCGAGACCATAGCCAACTCTACGCGAAAGTTTGTCCAGACAAACTTTCGAGAAAATGGCCGAAGTCTGTCCTAGAGATCCTTTAAATGATGAGGAATATCTTTCGGGCATGGTGCGACAAATCATGAAAGAAAGCATGCAGAGGGAAGAAGATGAGAAGGAATGGGGATTCGCTCCGAGCAAAACTCCGTTCATGGAAAGGATTTTAAAGGCGGAATTCCTAAGGATGTTTGTTCCTCCTACCATCCCGGCTTATAAGGGAACAAGCGACCCTAATCAATTCCTGTATAAGTGTGATTGGCACATGACTGGTGCTAGGGAATATGATGAGATTAAATGCCGGTACTTTTTGGTATACTTGGAAGGGGTGGCCCTACTCTAGTTCACAAAGCTTTCGGTCCGATCCATAGACCAGTTTGCCGATTTGACTCGAAGGTTTAAAGAGCAATTCAGATTGTACGCTTCAAAGGCAAAGGATATTATGTCACTGTCAAGCCTGGAACAGAATCCTGGGAATCTATTAGATCTTTCTTGAACCCCTTCAACATAGATTTGGCTGAAGTGGACAATGAAGAGCCACGGATGGTCTTGACATACAAGATGAGGGCAATCGACAAATCAAGCGAATTTTGGAAAGTGGCTGAAGATGAAAGAACCGAATTCTCTTGAGAAATTCTATAAGAAAGCTGATGAATTCATGCGCTTGGAAAGCCTTCAAATACCGGTTAAAGTGGCATTGACAGAGGTTAAGAATAATATCGCTGCTCCTACCAAAAAGGAATCTGGAAATCAGAAAAGGGAGAATAATGGTGGGAAGAAACAGAAAGATATGAAGAAACCCCGCTTCTCAAAACCTTCAGATTTCACTCCTTTGACTGACACCCTGGAGAATATCTTTTTTTCTATCAAAGACGCGGTAGAATATCCTAAACCGCCTGAGATGAGAGTTGGGAGAAAAGCTGCTCAAAGTGGGAGATTCTGTCGGTTTCATAATCAACCCAGTCATGATACCAACGAATTTCGCCATCTGAAAAGTTTGATTGAAGAACTGCTGAGAGAATAAGTTGCAGCAATATGTTAAGAGAAGTAGAAATGACCCAACTTCATCTACTAAGGGCCAGCAACTTCCTGCCCATCCATTTGGCTTGGATGAGAGGAATACTGTGCATGAATCAGAAAGGCTTGTTATTAATGTGATTACAGGAGGTCCTTACCTAGCAGGCAGAAGCTGGGGCGAGATGGAAAGATATGTCCGTGCCTTGAAGTATGCACCAACAGAAGAGAGTGTTTTTGTGCTAGAAGATGCTGCACCTTTGAAGCGGCAGAAAAGTTTTAATGATGATATTGTGTTCAGAGCCGGGGACTCCATGGGCATTGAAGCTCCAACCGTGGATCCCTTGGTCATCCTGCAGGCATTGGGCCGGTTATTGTGAGAAGAGTGCTTGTAGATTTCGGCGCTTCTTGCAATATTCTCTTCGAAAAGATGTTCGACCAAATGAAAATTCCGATGGCTGATGTTCAAGCTTCATCGCAAAAAATTGTTGGGTTTACTGGGGAACCGAAGCAGCCGATTGGAACTATCGACTTGTTCATGGAGCTCAGAGAGGGGCAGAAAAAGGTGGTTCGAAAACAAACTTTTGTAATTGTTGATGAATTTTCTGCCTACAACTCCTTCCTAGGCCGACCAACTCTTGCAGCTTTTATGGCAATTCTCTCCCTGTGGTGCCTCACTATGAAATTCCCCATCGATAATGGAGTTGGAGTTATTAAAGGGGATCAGAATGCTGGGCGAGAATGTTATCTAATAGAGTCGCGTGAAGCGAGGAAGAGAGAGATGGGAAAAGGTGCGGCAGCCCCAGTCCGCATCAAAGAACCAACCTTGTAGCAATTACAGGGTGGACCCTGCACTGGCGAGCATAGCAGGGCACGAAGAGAAATGGATCCCAGAAAAGTTAGTGCAAGAGAGAATAGAGTGGTGCCAGTGGAAGTAACGGTGCCAGTACCTGTTGACCCGAAAGATTCGAACAAAGTGGTGAATGTGGGTTCGCAACTTAGTGTGACGGTTCAGAATTCCTTAATATCATTCTTGAAAGCAAATCTGGACGTATTCGCTTGGACTCATGCTGATATGTGTGGAATATCCCCAGAAATTGCAGTACATACTCTGAATATTGATCCAAAGTTTACACCGATAAAGCAGAAGAGAAGAACCCAGGGTCCTGAAAGGTCAGTAGCGTTGAAAGAAGAGGTAAACCGGCTCATGGAGAATGGTTTCATCAAGGAGTCTACTTATCCGAATTGGGTTTCAAATCTTGTACTGGTTAAGAAAGCTAATGGGAAGTGGAGAGTATGCATCGACTTCTCAGATATAAACAAAGCCTGCCCCAAAGACTGCTTCCCGTTACCCAGGATAGATCGGTTGGTGGATGGAATAGCGGGGCATGAATTGTTATCTTTTATGGATGCTTACTCTGGATACAACCAGATCATGATGCATGAGCCGAACCAGGAGGACACGAGCTTCATCACCGATGTTGGTCTCTACTGCTATAGAATCAAGCCCTTCGGACTTAAGAATGCAGGGGCAACTTACCAAAGACTCGTCAATGCTGTGTTCAAACCGCAGATTGGCAAAACTATGGAAGTTTATATTGACGATATGTTGGTGAAATCAAAGAAAGCGATAGACCATATGGATCACATGGCAGAAATGTTTGCAATCCTCCGAAAGTACGGAATGAAACTTAATCCTATGAAATGTTCGTTTGGGGTGGAGTCCGGAAAGTTCTTGGGTTTCATTGTGAATGCTAGGGGCATTGAAGCTAATCCTGCTCAAATTATTGCCTTAAGAAAAGTCAAATCCCCTAGAACGAAGAAGGAACTGCAAAGTCTTAATGGAAAAGTCGCTGCCTTGAGTCGATTCATTTCCAAAGCTACTGATAAATGCATTCCATTCTTTGATGCTCTGAAGAAAGGAAGGAATTTTTTTGACTAGACTCCTGAATGACAGAAATCATTCGATGAGTTGATTCGTCATATGGAGACGCCTCCAATACTTTCTAAGCCGGACAATGGTGAAGATCTTTTCGTATATTTGGCAATCTCATCTCATGCTTTCAGTGCAGCGTTGGTACGGGAAGACGCAAGAATTCAGCGCCCGGTCTATTATATCAACAAAAAATTCACTGGGGCAGAGATGAATTATTCAAAGTTGGAAAAGCTCGCCTATTTTCTACTGATTGCATCAAGAAAATTGAGGCCATATTTCCAAGCTCATCCTATCGAAGTCCTCACTGATAAACCACTGAATCAAGTCCTGTTTCGCCCTGAAACTTCAGGTCGCCTTTTGAAGTGGAATATTGAACTCGGCCAATACGACCTCACTTATCATCCCCGGAGAGCAGTTAATGGACAAGCTTTAGTAGAGTTCATCGCAGAATGTACAGATAAAGATGATAGTGAGGAAGAAGAGACTGATAATACCCCAATTCGATGGAAATTATATGTTGATGGTGCAAGAAACGATTACTGTTCTGGAGCTGGGGTTGTGCTTGAAACCCCTGAAGGGCGGTCATTGTGCTATGCATTGAGATTGGAATTCCCTTCGACAAACAATGAAGCAGAATATGAAGCTCTTATTGCCGGCTTGAAAATCGCTAAAGAATTGAATGTCAAAGTGTTGCAGATCGTCAGTGATTCACGGCTTATTGTATGTCAAGTCAAGAAAGAGTTTCAAACTAAAGGAGGAAATCTTCTCGCTTACTAGTCAAGAGCCTGGAAACTTCTTGATGATCTTGACCATTATATGATAAATCATATACCCCAGGAAGAGAACATGAATGCAGATTCTCTCGCAAAGTACGCAAGCACTAGTGAAGCTCAATTATTGGGATTAGTTCCTGTGGAAGTCCTGTCAGCTCCAAGCACTGATGAGATGGATATTGACTGGATCATGACTATATCTCAAGAGCAAGAATCATGGATGACTTCGATAATGGAATATATGCTCAACGGTTCTCTACCAGAAAATTCAAAAGAACGACAGAAGTTGTTAAGAAAAGCCTCCAGATATATAATTCAAGATGGCCGATTGTATAGGCGGAGATTCTCAATGCCATTACTCCGATGTGTGACCAAGGAAGAAGTTAAGACAATTCTAGCTGAAGTACACGGAGGAGAGTATGGAGACCATTCAGGTGGTCAAACTCTAGCAAAGAAAATTCTCCGTTATGGGTATTTTTGGCCAGATGTTAATCGTGATGCTGCAAGCTATGCCCGAAAATGTGACCGATGCCAGAGATTTGCAAAAATCCCAAGAGCACCTTCCACCGAGATAGCACAGATGGTCAGTCCGTGGCCATTTGCTATTTGGGGAATAGATCTCATCGGGCCTTTGCCAACCGCCAAATCCGGAATCAGATATGCTATTGTTGCTGTTGATTATTTTACTAAATGGGCTGAATCTGAACCATTAGCTACTATTACCTCTTAAAAGATGATAAACTTAGTAACTAAGAATATCATTTGCAGGTATGGTGTGCCTCAAAAGATAATCACAAATAATGGAACCCAATTTGAAAGTGAAGATTTCCAAGATTTTTGCAAGCGATTCAAGATCTAAAAAATCTTCTCAGTAGTGGCTCATCCGCAGGCAAACGGGCAAGTGGAAGCAGTAAACAAAATTATCAAATCAACCATCAAAAAACAGCTGGAAAAAGCGAAAGGTGGTTGGGTTGATAAGCTACCACTAGCACTATGGCATATAGAACTACACATAAAACTACGACTGGGCACACTCCATTTTCATTGGCATATGGATCAGAAGCAATGATTCTGGTGGAAATAGAAGTCCCTTCACATAGAAGAATTCATTTCAACCAAGCTGAAAATGAAGAGTTGCAACTTGAAGCACATGACTTCCATGATGAAAAAAGGGAAGAGGCTCAACTCAGAATTGCATCCCATCAGCAAAGAATTGTCAGGCACTTCAATTCGAAAGTTCGCCCACGCAGCTTTGAGATTGGAGATCTAGTCTTGAAAAGGGTCATGACAGCAACAGGAGTGTTTATGCCAAACTGGGAAGGGCCATATGTCATAGGCAAAAAACTTCTTGATGGCACTTTTAAACTGACAACTGT
This sequence comes from Allium cepa, assembly GCA_030765085.1. Classification (NCBI taxonomy): domain Eukaryota; kingdom Viridiplantae; phylum Streptophyta; class Magnoliopsida; order Asparagales; family Amaryllidaceae; genus Allium; species Allium cepa. The sequence goes on from CM060945.1 coordinate 772,144,133, forward strand.
CGAAGGAGATCCAATTCCAAGAGCTTGGAACAGCAATCACTTGCGCCCATATTTTACTTAAAAGCTTTACTGAAATACTGTAAAAGAACTATGAATGTATGATTCTTGTATTGAAAGCCATTGTAAAGCCAGTGCAAGTGAATAATAAGAACTATAAAGTGGATGTAGGCCCAGTTCTTGGCCGAACCACTATAAATCTTATGTTCTCTATTATTATAAACTGCCTGTTTTATTTCGATATATAAAGTACTTCAATTGTATTGCTAAAATGTCGATTTAATATTGCAGGCCATTAAAACAAAGCTTACCCATCATAAGACCAAGCGATCCCTGACATCACTCAACAAATGAATGTTCAGTCACAAAAATTCCAGACTCAAATCCTATATGAGAAGTGCTTCAAGCAAACAGTTAGTGGTGCCGCCAGAGGTGGACCCTTCCTAACTAATTGTGATCGTTTGTGCAAACGAACATCCGATTAATTAGCCTGTGTCTGCCCCTACGAACTCATTTAACAATGAAGTACACTTCTTTGGATAAAATAAGCTACTTGCAAAAGAAAGGAATGTGTGCTTGAAAATGATAACAGGGAACCGCTGATATGAGAAAATGGCGAAAAGACATGGGCGAGCAGGCAGCAAACAGCAAAAGACCTCTTCGGAGGCACAAGCCCTCTTCGGAGGCACAACTCTTTGGAGGACAAAGACCTCTAATGGGACTTGCCAGAAAAAGAAAGTTCTCTTTCTCAACAAAAAAGATTGGTGGAATGACCGGTGGCACAGGACACTTGTTAACTAGATGAGAACGTTTGTGCAAACAAACAATCCAAGTAACTTGTGTCCGTCCCGTGAATCCATCCAACCATGAGAAAGAAACTTGCAGGCAAAAGCCCTACTCGGAGGCACACATTTCACCGTGATATGAAATAAAACATCACACGAGTTGAAAGGTGAAAAGACCTCTTCGGAGGCACGCATCCACCGAGATCTGAAATAAAACTTCACAGGTGTTGGAATGTGAAAAGCCCTTTTCGGAGGCCCATTTCACCAGAGTTGAAATGCTAAAAGACCTCTTCGGAGGCACACATTTCACCGCGATCTGAAATAAAACTTCACTCGAGTCGAAATGTGAAAAGCCCTCTTCGAAGGCCTGCTTCCCAGCGAACAGGGAAAAAAAAGCCTCTCCCCGGAGGCTGAAACAAAAAGCCCTCTTCGGAGGCCCTCTTCCCCGCGTACAGGGAAAAAACAAAAGCCCTCTCCCCAGAGGCACACACAAAGAAGCCCTCTTCCCAGAGGCACAATCAAACAAAAGCCCTCTTCGGAGGCACAAACAGGTCGAAGCCTTTTTTCGGAGGCCCACTTTACCATGTAGGAAAATTCACTTGCCGAAAATAAAAGTGGCTTTCTCCGAAAGTGAAGTGTAAAAACTTCTCCATAAAAAAAAAAGAGAGAAAGAAAGAAAGAGAAACTTCTCCAATACGAGGCGCATTCTACTAAATCAAAAAAATATTTCCTTAAAATGGAAAAATTATTCTATAAAGTACAGATGCAAACCTCCTTCGAATGGAAAAGTTGTTCTCTAAAGAAAGAGTACAAGTCTTCTTGAAATAGAAGAGTTGTTCTCCAAAATTTTGCCAATGTGAAAGAGGTTGCAATAAACCATGGTTTGAGGGCAATATAATATAGTTACAAAAATAAAAACAATGCTCAAGCAACATACCATAGGTTTACTGCAACATCACACAAAGAAAATAAAGAAACTTGTATGAAAAAGAAGAATAAATGCATTGTCAAATACAGACAGAAGTTTGTACAAGTAAAAGAATCATTTTATTCCATACTATAGAAGTTTTATACATGTGTAGGTTTCAAAACAAAAGAAGGCGGGGAACGGTACCCGCATAATCTCCGGTCAACACAAGTCTTTATATATACAAGCAAAAAAGCAAAAAAGCGAGACGAAAAGCATAAGTCCCAAACCCATCACTTCTTCTTCCTGCCACCTTTCGAGCCTTCGCCTGGCCGGATGATTAACTTTTTGGGCTGGCTTGTGAGAGTAGGGGAAGAAAGAGGAAGGGGTGCAATTGGACTTTCTTCTGCTTTTTCTTCACCGGCAGAAGCTTCTCTCCTTTTCTTTGAGACTCCGCGCTTCCCCTTCTTCCTTGAAGAAGACTCACTGCCCGGAGTGAAAAGTGCAGACAACTTTATGTCATCAGAAATAGTTTGCTCCGGGGTTCTTTCGCCTTCTTCAGGATCCTCGACCTTCTGTTCTTGAGAAGCGACTAGGTCATCCAAGCCTGGAAGAGCTTTTATCTGCTCCTCTTGTGACCCCGGTTCAGAAACGGAAGGGGGAGTAATCTGAAGAGGCGGAGAGGAAATGGCTGGAAGAGAGGAAGGTTAGACAACACTTGGCGCTTTCACTACAGGAGAAGGTAAGTTAAAGTCAGTATCTCTCATAAAAAGAGGAGAAAGTGGTGCGTCAAGATTTAAGTAATAATCAAAAAGTTCATCAAGCTCATGTGAAGTAAACAAGCAGTCCACTTGAGCAAGATCAGCATTGAGGTTACCTGGAGAGGTAGGCTTTACTATTTCAACTTCAAAATCCTACGCCTCAGGGCTTTCTTGACCCTCATCTCCAGTGTGGATGGTTTCACTTTCAATAGCAACTTCAGCAGGAGGTGGAGAATGGGAACTGGAGCCAACAATATCGATGTCGGCCAAAACCGAAGGTTGAACTGGGTCGGTTGAAGTTGCCTTCCCTAAATGTTCTCCTTCTTCCATTTCGGCTCTCTCTTTGGCGAGTTGCTCCTTTCCCCTAGCAAGAGTGGCACACGCATCATCATCTAGATAGTGTGCCATCAAATCTACTTCGGCATATCCAGCTCCTCCAAGCATATCAAGTGCGGCTTCCCACACTTTGGCCAAAGTGATTTCATACTCCGGTCCCAAAAATTCAAGGTTACCGCGCCCTAGAACACTATGGATGTAAAACTCGAATAGAGTGGAGCTGACTTCGGCTTTAGTTGCCATATGAGATTCTTCGGCTGCTACTTTGCCGGCAATAGCATCATCACGCTCCTTTTCAGGTTTAGAAAGTCGAGCTATTAGCAGTTCAATTTCCAAGTTCTAGGAGTTGGTTTTTCTCGCAGCTGAGCAGCGTCAGCTCGGTAGCTTTCCACAACTTGCTGCTATGCTTCAAATTTAGCTTCAGCATCTCTTTGTGCAGCGTGAGCATCTCTCAGTTATTTTTGAAGCACTTCTTCTCTTTGAGAATAGGAAGTGGAAGAAGTGACGAGTTCTTCTTTTAGTTTTTAAACTTCCGCTTCAAGCTTCTTATTATAAGCGGCAATACTCTTCATCTCCGCATCATGCTGATCGAGTGTTTTCTGCCACTCGGATTTATCATTTTCCATAGTCAGCATGGCTTCGAGGTTTGCGTGATTCACTCATTGAAGCTTGTCAACAAGTTTCTGCCAGCCAGACATTCTCTCGATATCGAGTTTGACGGCATCAAGATTTCTCAACATGGCTTGCTTATCGATTGGGACCAAGTCAAGGTCGAAACGCACTCCCTTTAAGCACCAGTGCGGAAACCGACTTTGAAGAGTAGCCGGACCCTGCCCAACTTGATACGGGGGCCTACTTATGATTATTTGAATATCGGCTCTTTGAAGGGTAGGAGAGCCGGAAGGAATTTCCAAAGACACGGGAGCAGCGGGCCTTTCGGAAACTTCAGATGTCGGTTTCTCACCAAATTTGGCCCGTTTGTTTGGATCCTCAACAACATGACTTTTCCCTTTATCATCATGAAATTTTCGCTTGTGGGAATCATCCTCTCTCTGAGAAGAATCATGTCGTTCGTCCCTTCTCCCGTAGCATTCTTCGTAAGCACGCTTCTCACGAGCTTTCGTCGCAGCTTTTTGTTCGTCGGTTTCCCAGGAAGCAGGAAGATACCTCTTGGGGTCATAAGAGCCACGTCTCCCATAACGTTGGAAATCATCGTAGTAAGAGCCACTTCGTCCCATTGGAGAATCTGAAAATAAAGAAGTGATAAATTCAGAAATCTTCAAAGCAAGGAAGTTGAATGCATATAAGTGCTGAAAAATCCTAAGTGTCTGTAACGTGCAAACTACACGCATCAAACTACGAACCACTCCTTGGTTGGGGGGTGATGATGGGTTTTACAGCTAGTGTCAACTCTTGCGCTGATGGAGTTTGTTGCAGAACGGATGTCGCTTCAACTGCTGGAGAAGTAACTTTAGCAGTGATAGGATCATCTTTAAAAAGCTCCTGTGAAGTAATCATCAGGTCGCTCAACCCCTCAAAAGTATCATCACCGCTGTGCCTGGCGGGACTTGTTCTCTCAGTTCCTTCATCACCAGATTTCCCGGATTGTTGGGGAGGTTCCTCTTCTTCGATGACCGGGGCAAGTGCAAGTTTGCCGGTTGGCCCCGCAACATCAATTGGAGTAGAACACTTTACCAACGAAGCCTCAATAGTACGTTCTTTTGGTGTAAGTTCTCCGACGGAAACTGGGGCATCCGATGTCTTTATTGGAGAATCAGGGACTTCATGAGGCTAAGTAGAACAGAAAGGGTGCAGAAGTCCGTATTGGTGAAGAAATTCGTCTTTCAGCAGAAATATAATACTTCTTTCCTCAATCGCCACGGCACTTAATCTTTCGAAAGTCGGCTTGTGGCTGGGATCTCTAGAGGGAGGAGGAAGTGTTGTAAAAGAAAAGAACGAAATTAGCACCTAGCAACTCGGGCTTTGAAAAGCTCAAATGGAAAAAGAGGGAATAAGCAATCTTACTTTCTACTCTCCAGATGGTGTAAAATCCTGGAGGGCGACGAATGAAGAAGAATTGATTGAAGAACCCATGGGCGCTTTCCGGAAGATCGACAATCAATCTACGGTTTCTGGCGCTTCTCACGAGTGTGATAGAGGGGTGATCTTTATTCTTTGCAAATGTTCACAAGTAACAAATTTCTTCAAAACTCGGAAGACGATCAAGTGTCCTCCTGAATAGCACACAAAGTCCCATTAAGATTGCATGTCCATTGGGATGCAATTGGAAAGGAGAGATTGTCAATCGGAGGAGGAGTTGCTGAAGAAAGTCATTGAAAGGAGGAATGGCACCACATAGGCACATCTGACGGTTGACGACGATAAAACCGAGGGGTGGTCTATCAGCAGTATCGTTTGGCCCAGGAAGCATAGCATCTGCTTCAGCAATACCAAACTGAATACGTAATTGGTTGAATGTCCGTTGACTTAGCGAAGTTGGAGTTCTTTCCGGAGGATTATCCAGTGGATTGGCTATCGGGAAGACCCCTTCAGATTGCTCTATTATCTCTTCTTAAGAAGACATTCTACACAAGAAACTGGATATTCAAATATGAAGGTGCACGTTTCCTAAATGTGTGAGGTGTTGTGCAAAGATAATAAAATGACAAGCAAATATAACTGAAATTAAACTAATATGCATTTGTCAATTTTAAAGTTTCAGGGCTTGTTGTTTTAAGTCCAAATACAAGTGCAGTGTTGATGCAAACAAATCAGTCTTAATTGATTAATATGGTTTTGCTTTAATACTTCACTTGAATTTGTCGATTCATAGCATTTCGTATAATTTCTTTAAGTTGATTATCTTTTATCAACTAATCTGTCATTCGATGTGGGCGATCAGTGGCAGTATATTCGTCCCATTTTTCTGCAAATGTTGTATTTAATAGGTTATTAGCATTAAAGTTAATATAATATATAAGAAGTGCAACAAGTTCATGCAATTTATCTTGATAAGTTCAAATTGAGAATTTGTGTTGAATGTTGTCATATTTTTGCAAGTAAACAAGCTCAAGCGACTTATCATGGGTCAAAGTTTATCATTCATGTTCCTACAAGTCAAAGTTGTATGCATATTAAGGAATGAGGCTTCTGGTCGAAATAAAGCAAACTTGTCTAAGTACTAGCTCGGCCGCGACATAAAATTTACGTCGTAAGAAGTTAGATCGTTAATTTATTAGGTCGCTCTGCTCTAAGCTTTATCTTATGCCAGCATGTTAGATCGCAAGCATGTTAGGTCGCAAGAGTGTTAGGTCATAAGCACGTTAGGTCGTAAGCATGTTGGGTCGCAAGCAAGTTAGGTCATATGATTCACACTCAAGCCAAAGACCCTAAGGCCCGTCCTCCACTCAAGTGTTGCCACGCGTCCATCACCTCACAATCACCAGGAGTGCATCGGTTCGACCTAGAATCCACTAACCCGTTAACTAAAGGCCTTCTCAGTGCACCAATTCGCCTAACTCCTAACCCGATAACCAGTTAGCTTCTCCACAAACAAAAACCCTCATCTCTCCATATCGTCGAATCACCTCAGAATCGCCACAAATCCAATGCACTGCCATTTTATCGCAAATTACAACGACAACATGATCCATGGCAGCCACGAGTCGATCGAAACATGGTTCGCAGTGAAGCACGGCACAAAAAGTGAATTGGAAACAAAAAAATAAGAGGTTAGCAATTCGACGATGGATATAGTTGAACAACGATCAGATTCACTCACGTAATGTGATGGAAAGATGATCGGCGGTCGGTTGTTTGGAATTTGTCTTTGAAAGCTCAGAAATTCGCCAATGGTGGTTTCGGACAAAAGAGCAAGTAAGGGAAAGGAGGAAGAAGATGAGCAACTTATATGCAGGGGCGGTAGAACCCGAATCGACAAAAAAAAATGACCTAACTATCCCATAAGCCGCTCACGACCTAGCGACCCAACAAGGCATGAGTTAAGAAATATCGAAGCACACGACCTAGTCTCTAGGCGTATACTTCAAGGGGCAAGTGTTAACACCTCCTTTCAACGTCTCAATGAGCTAACGAGTTAAAGAACTCAACGACCTTAAGGGTTGAAAGGTTCCGCGACTTAATCAGTTAAGCCATTCAGCGAGCTAACAAGCTAAAGGGTTTAACTATCTAAAGGATATGCGACCTAAGGCAGAGTGTGGTTCAACCGGCTTAACGAGTCAGAAGGGAAGCGACCTAAGTACCTAACGACCTATGGACCTAGCGACCTAAGGGTTGAACGACCTAGAAAGTTAATAAGGGGAGCAACCTAACAGGGAAGAAATTCTATAGCGAACTAAAGTATGGACGACCTAACGACCTAAAGACCCCCAACGACCTAGCGACCTAGTAGCTACACGACCTAGCGACCTAGTAGCTACGCGACCCAGCGACCTAGCGAGTTATCACAGAATTAAGCAACTTCCTATGCCGTTCCCAAACCATAAGTCGCCAACTACTCTACCTAGGTCGCTCACGACCTAAACATACCAAAGAAGCTTCTTATGCCGCCTCCTCCTTAGGTCGTTGACGACCTATGACTTGCCAGTTTATTCAGAATGATCAAGTACGCTCTTGTTAAGCCGAAGACCACATCCACTAGGTCGCTCACGACCTACGACCTATCCAAGGTCGCTCACGACCTACGACCTAATTCAGAAAACTCTCTATAAATACCCCACCTACTCCAACTGAAAAGGGATCTTTTTGGCTCATTTTTGGAACACCGATACTCTGCTGAATTCTCGACTCACTCGACCCTTCAAACACAAAAGACATCTCAACGAACTTCAAGAGGAAATCTAACACAATCGACATGGATTCAAAGAATTCTTCTACATCAGAGTTCTAGCTTTTTGTCCTATCAGTGTTGTAATCGAAGATTGTTGTAAAGTTGTAATTGATTCAGCAATAAAGAAGATTAAAGTGGACGTAGGCTTAACTTGAAGCCGAACCACTATAAAACTATTGTCTTTTTACTGCTTTCTCTGTGACTTTTCTACTTACTTTTAATTCCCGTATAGACGGGTGGTGCTTTCACTTAATCTTTACTTACACCGGGGTGTTAGCATTCAATTTTAAGCGTTAACATCCGAGGTACCTCTCAACCGACAACCACAAAGCAATAAGTTTGCAGCAACCACAAATTTAAGTATTTGGGCTCCATACCATGGTACCACTTATAATCCAGAAGGAAATGGACATACCCTCAGGGGGCGCTACCCCTAAATAACCTTGCTGCAATGATTCTTGTTTCGATCATTACCTGGTTGTGAGGTTCGATGAAGCCTCGTTCGCAAAGCTACGCTTTACATAAAAGCCATGCTTCGATCAACAAATGATCAGCAGCACTTCATATGCCACATTACCAAATTGGGAATGTATCACTAGTAACCATCAACTACATAACCTATGAGCACGTATGTCCTAAAGAAGGGTGTTAAGCTAAGAGAATAAATTCTCCGCCACCAAACAGAAATGTATTTGATAGAAACCTGCTTTACATCTCAAAGTGTAATGTCAGGCACACATCCATACAAGTCTGTTTCGGGTTCAAACAGACCCAAAGGCACTTCACAAAGAAGCCCTTGCAAATCCGGATAATCTCTAATCACGCCCGAACTCCCATCACAAAGGATGATCAAATCTCTATACCGAGGATCAGCCGGTGCAAAGACATTCGACGAGTTATCCTTTCGCTTTCGAAAATATTCGGTATTCACCACAAGTCTTAAAATGCTATCAATAGCATCATGTCATTACTCAGAATGGGTTATATGACACAAGGTCCTCTCCCGGCTAAACCGAATAAAGAGCGCAATATTTAAAAAAACATAAGAATATTATAATCTCAGTTAAGTCACAACTTATTACCCAAAACTTTTCTTTTAAATGGTTTGAACAAATTGCCATTTTCAAATCTTTAAACGAAAAGATTTACTTCACAAAGTTCATCCATCTTCCACAAAGATTCATTCATAGTTTTCAAAAAAAATTCCTTTTCAAATTTGATTAACTCATCCAATCATTAAATTAAAGACTCAATTTATGGCTTTCAAAACCATTTCCAAAGATTCATTCATAACTTTCAAAAAAATTCCCATTTCAAATCTTTTATATAAAAGATACACCAATTAAAATCCTCTTCAATTTCAAAACAAGGTTCAAGCATCTTTCACAAAGATTCATTCATAGCTTTCAAAACTATTTCAATTCCATTTCAAACTTGAAATCTTTAAACACAAATTGGAAATCCTTTCTTTATATGAAAGTTATTATTATTTGAAAACAAACAGTTTTCGTTTCGGGAAAAATACGATTAAATATGCACAAGTTATATCTTTAAAGTATAAACTTGGGTTAAATTTAAATTCCCAAAATAATACTTTTAAAATGGTTTAAAACCCATATAAATACATTATATAACTTTTTAAACCATAATTCAAATTCAAATTAACCTATTTAAATTTTCAAAACTTAATCAAGTTATTCAAACTAACTTTTATTTTAAAACTCCTTTTCAAAACTTTTCATATCTAACCCAATTCCATTTCCAAACCATTTGAATTCAAAGTTCAGCTTTTAAAACCATTTCATAATATTAGATTCAAATTTCTGTCACTTAACCGACTTCCTCGTGAAATCCATATTTATGTGTGTATGGTGTAGTCCAGGGGTTTTACACAATAGTACAACATCATCAATCATCACAGATTCAAGCACAGTAATATCGATAAGCGGTATAATCTGTAACGCTTATTTTCATTCAAAGATTCATAGATAAATAATGTAAATTTATCACAGATAAATAAATTACATTCATCACAGATCACACCAAAATAATTCATAGCACAAAGCACGACATATCAGGGATATCAAACAATTCAACAATTAATAGAATTCAAACATTCATAAGTAAGATCAATTAATTATCTGATTAATTTAAATCAGATTAATTATTTACGAATAAACTACTAATCCTGCTTAATTAACATTAATTAATTACAAACCATATTAATTAATTATTCTTTAATCGTTATTAATTAACCATTAATAATAAATTAATTAAACTTTAATTATTAATTAATCAACCTTTAATCATTAAATGATTATCCTTTAATTAGTTTAATATCCTTTAATTAATTATTCTTAATTAATTCCATTAATTAATTATTCCTCAATTAATTATCATTCCTTAATTGCCTTTATTAATTAATTAACCTTTAATTAATTAATTATCCTTAATTAATCACAGTAATTAATTAATCACATTAATTAATTATCCTTTAATTAATTATTCTTTGATCACTTGATTAATCAATTTTTAATCATATATTAATTATTTTAATTAAGTAATTATCTCTAAGCAATTAATTACCCTTAATTACTTAATTACTTAATTAATTATCTTTATTAATAAATCATTCCTTAAATACTTTCATTAATTAATTAATCATTAATCATTATTTAATTAACCTTAATCTTGTAATTATTTTACCTTTATTCTTAATTGATTAACAAAATTAAATCAATCACCTTGATTAAAACAAATAACCCTTTAATTAATCACATTAATTAATTAATCACCTACCTTAATAATTAATTATTGAATTCCAATTGGAAGCATTTAAAAATAAAATACATAATATATTATTTTATAAAACAAATCAATTTTAAATATTTAAGTTAAAAATTGAATTTTGAAACTTTGTTAAAAACTTATTTAATTTCAATTTTTACTTCTAAAACATAATTGATATATTTAAAAACTTGAACAAATTCATCATTACCTTTTTAAACTTTGTTCTCCCTCCTATGCTTGTTAAAACTTGATTTAAACATTTATATCGTTTAAAACTTTGTTAAATATTTAGCTAAAATTTTAAAACCCTGTTGTATTATCAACGACCCGAGCCACACACTCGTTCACCCAAGCTCAACTTTGGGTATCCTACTTCTATCCTTTGCTTCGAGTCACCCCTTATGTTTTCACGCGCGTTACCCCGAGCCAACCCTTCTTACCAAATGCTTCAACATTCATCTGAAACAAGTGAACATTCGTTCATATACACAGGCGATCTGATTGTCTTCGGCCATCACACCACAATCACCTCCACGTCGTCGATGACCCATACAAACATCACAACCACCCTGTTTCCTATGAAGTCACATGAAATCGAATTTGAACCATTGACCTTCACCTGTAACCAAACCCTATCCACAATTCCACCCTTCCAATGACGATCTCGGCTACCTGGAGCCATGCCATTCCACCCATAGCTACATCACAACCTGCCGAGTTGATTCCCCCCATACCGATCACCTCTAGTCCTCCCACAGCGACGCAACAACCATGAGGACCCAGCCATTACAAACTTGTCCTTAAACCCTACATTGACTTCGCATGACCACCACGGCTAGTTAGAATTTTTCTGATCATTTTTCTGTTGATCACCGATGCTCAAGCTATCTTCACCAAGAATCACGATCTTTGAATTATCGTGGATCGATAAGAATGGATGGAAACAGATTTTTCGTTCATCACGCAATTGCCTATTATATACGAATCTAAAAATCTAGAAATTTATATTAAAATTCATCGTTTGGCAACACGAATCTGATCCCATGATCCAAACTTGAAATCCAAATATTTTATTTTTGACATATATGTGATTAACGCTGTAATTTATAATTTCCAAGATAATTACCTAATTTAAATGCTTAAATTTATTTTTAATAATGATATTTCATTGTTACAAACAACTTTCATTTAGAAATAATAGCTTGAAGTTGATTTAGCATTTGCATTTATTAAAGGGATCAGTGTGTGTAATTTTCAACAGAGACACATACATCACATACACAGGCATGCATACCATAGATACAGAGAATTCGATCATTTTTCTTAGATAAATCGATCATACTTTCGAGTATTATCCAATACCAAGACAAAATGGTAGATTAAAAAGGTTTGCTCACCAATTTTCCTGAAAGAACAGAGGTCAGACATTTTTGTTTTCCTAGAACCTGATGCTTTTAAACTTTAATGTTGATCTTGATGTTGTTGTTTAATTCAAAGGAGCTGAATTTGTTTTGAACTGGAATCTTCCTTCCAGGCTTTTTGATTTTCTTTTGCTTAAAGCTTTGAATTGATCTCAAGCTTTTGATTCAATTTCTTTTGATCTGGTTGCATTGATCAGGTTCCAATCGTATTTTGATTTCTGTTTTTGATGTTTGAGATGATTTTGGTTTTCAATTTGGAACTTGGTTTAGATTTTCATTTTGTTTTGGTTTTGATTCCCTCCCAGGTTTTCATTTTTTTTCTTTTCTAGTTATGTTTTAGAAGATGAATATGAACAAAGAAATTTGGAAGTGAAAATATCCTGGTTTCTCACATTTTTTCCAAAATTCTAAATCAAAAGAAATTTTTTATTTTTCCACTTGTTCATTTTCGGCATACATGGCTTACAAATATTTTTAATGCATTTTAAAATATTTACACTTGTAAATTACATGATCTATTTTCTTTACACTTGTTAAAGTATTTAATTTTATGTTTAAATCCTTTTCTTTAATTTATTCTACAAATTATGTTTAAACCCCTAATCTTAATTAGTTTATGAATTTTATTTTAATCCTTGATTTATCAGTTTGTATAAATTATTTAATACATTTTCTATTTATTTTAATGTATACAAAACTACATTTTATTTCAAATATAAAGAAAATGTTTTACTGTTAACTAACTTAATCACATAGACATGTATATTTTCAATTTTTTATAATTACTTTTCCTTTTTTTAAAATACTTTATTCAAATCTTATTAATTTTTTCAAAAGATATATATATATATATATATTTGATTTTAACTTTTTAAATAGATTTTATAAATTTATTTATATCAATTTCAAAATATAACTTTAAAATCATCATATTATAAATATAAAATAATTTCTTTTCTATTATTAAAATATAGAGTTTTACTTTCAAATAACTTTTGAAAATTTACTATAGTAAATTCAAATAAAATTTTCAAAATATATATATTTATATTTATTACAATTAGAAAATAAGTTTCTATAAATTCCAAAATATGAAGTTTTAAATCCAATTTAATTTAAAAATACTTATATTTGAGTTTTAAATCCAATATGTTATTCAAAACATTTATTTCTGAATTTCCAACTAGAAATTCTATTTGAAATCACATTTATATACATTTATATTGTTAAAAAAATATCTAATGAATTTGGAAAATACCAAACTAATTCATAATTTAATTTCAAAAATTAAATTACTTACTAATTTAAATTTGATTTAAAAACAGGAATGTTATACTATCTCCATCCTCTAATTCGGCATTGCCACTTCTAACCTGTGTGTTGTAATGAGGATTGAGTTTGAACAACAAATGTCAGGTGAAATGAAAATCTCAAGATTTACCAAAATTATATATAGACAATATTATTTAGGTAAGAAATATGCCTCACATATTTAAAATTATACCATATTAATAATTTAACTGTAAGCCCAAAGGCCTTTCCAGTCCAATTCCAAAACTCATATGTGACTAACATCAATGATGCAAAAGAAAGGACCTAAACCGATAAATACCTTTATTTGAGATTAGGCAGATTCTTACCATTTAATACCTACAAAATAGGCAGGTCCCCGCCACTTAATACCTAACCCATTTTCAAATTCTAATGCAACTATCGTTAATTATGCGAGAGCGAGATCCTTCAAACCACTTGGTACCTCTTTGTTGGGAACTTAGACAGACTCTGACCATTAAAGACCTATAAAATAGTCAGGTCCCCATTATTTAATACCTAACCCAAGACGAGTCTCTACATGATTCTCACTAACTGACATCGTAAGAAATCCCATCAGGTCACTAATATTTCTTTGAGGAAGAGGCGGACCCTACCATAGTCACTTAATAGCTCTAACCTGAAGAGGATCCCTTCTAAGGATTTCACCTACAATACCAATAGCATAACTTATGACTCATAACCCAACCATGAGATCTCAGATTAAATCGACTATTCATAGGTGAGCAAGATTGACTGGGCAGATTTACCTTATAGAATTGGGACTAACCTCGGTCTACTGGGGTTATTTATTATAGACGATGTCTCACATCAGTTTGCACTACAACATTGGTAGCAAGATTAAACTAGGCAGACTGCTATGTAATTTTGGACTTACCTCGCAGCCTTATAACTTAGTCGTACTTCATATGTATAACCATTATATACATATACCATCCTGCAAAATTAATTACTAAGGCCATATAATGTATCCCTTTATTACGTCTTTAATTATGGATTAATTCTCATAATTATCAGTAACTACCTTCCTAAGAAATTAATGTTATGTACTACCCTATTAATTCTAATCATATGTTCAATACACTATAATTATTAAGTTACTATTAACTTTGATAATCAATATGCTAATATCACATATATATGCGCAAGGGATTTGAATAAAATATTTCCAGTCACATGCAAAGAAAATGCTTCTTAATTTAAATGTTAAACTTATACAAGTCCCAAAACTCCAAACAAAAGAATAGCTAATATCCTTAGCCAACAACTTGACATGTAAACAAAAAGGAATAATACCAAACTAATCTCATACTAATATAATAGAATCAACTCCTCTATTAAAGGAACAAACTTTACAATATAAACCATGTATATTCTATCTAACTTTTGCAATGACCGCCTTGGAGTGAAAAAGGGATTCGGTCTTATTTTTAATATAAAAATAGGTGGTACAAACTATAAATAATCGAAAGCCATGCTGTAACTTTACTTATTTTTAGAATCCTTTAACACTACAAGGGAAATCAAAAGAGATAAAGTGGGATATATTATAATTGACTTAAACCTCAACATAGATCTAATTCCACTATATTAACGCAAAAAATTGAAATTCCAATATATACAAAGATTGACATTTATTTAGGGAAATTCTAGGGATTTTAGATGTTATGCTTTCGTTTACCAAAATTTCCTAAGACATACATCAAATCCAAATAAATACTATTTGATTATAAAATGTGAAAAACTTGATATTTGCATTAATTGAGAATTGTTTGCTTCCTTACTGAATTTGGTTCCACAATACCTAAATTCCTTTCAGATCTTCCTCTTTTGGAATAACAACAAAGTGAATTGTATATAGAAATTAGATTTAAAATTAGAGATTAGAGAGGAATAGAATCAGAAATCACAGAATTAATCATCTAAACCTCTTACTTGAAAATCCTAACTGATCCTGAAATCTAAGGAGGAAGAAGATGAAGATGGGATTTGATTTATACCGCTCCTAACTCTCTGTTAGAACTTCCCCTTTTTGAATATATAACAAATTGACCGTATATAGATTAGATTTTAGAAATCATATGATAGAGAGGAGAAAGATTGGGAATGCAATTTAAATTACAGATTAGAAATAAGAATTACTTACAAGAAAGTTTACAGTTTCTGAAACCTAAGAGGAAAGGATTTGATAGAGCTTCGCCATTGCTACAGAATTTTGTGAGGAAAAGTGGAGGGTCTATGGTTCTATTTATAGAGGTAAGAAGGAAGCATAGCAGTCGGATTAAAAATAATAAATCAAAATCGTTAAGACAAATAAACCCCAGTCGCCAACACTCCATCAGTCGACCCTTCATCTATAAGCAGTCGACTACTATCGGTCGGATGGTTGTACCTACGCAGTCGACCGGTCCCTGCTTGTGACCATGAATTTTATTTCCTCCATTAATTTTTATTAATTGCCATATTTAATTTATTAATTACCCAATTAATTCTTACGTTGACTAGGTTAGCTCAAATATTAAGTATCCTCTAACATTGCAGAATTTCAAATTCAAATATTTAAATTTAAAATTTAAACTTGTTTGGATTATTTTAAGTTTGAAAACTTCAATCATCCATAACATCTCTGTTTGAACTCCAATTTCAACATGTTATATATGAAAATCAATTAGAAAATCACTACGGACATAATGGTGCAACTTCCATCACCAAACTCCAACATTTACAAAAGTTTCATTTTTAACATTATTTTAAATTACTTAATTTCATCTTAAAATTTACGAGGCGCTATAGGATATCATACCAACTGAGCTTAATTTCTAATTTTAGAAAGCGACCTGACATATCTCGCTTTCACAATATTCGCTTTAATGGTTTTCATGTGAGTACTTTGAAGGGATATGCTTAAAAGTCCGACTGTAGTTTTCTTGCTCTGAGGAGTAAGTTGTAGGCTAACTTTTCAATGGCCAAATATTTGAGCTTTGCCTAAGAAAAGCTCTTGCTTGTGAAGTATATCGGACGTTGGTTCATTCATCTTCTTAAACCACCGTAGCAAAAACATATTTACTAGTTATAGCTAAATATACATATAAGTCCTCCCCTGTTACCAATTTTGATTGGATAAGGGTACTGACCAGATGATTCTTCAAGTTCTGGAACGCGATTTCACACTCTTTTATCCATTCGTAGTTATGTCCCTTTTTTGCTCGGTTGAAGAATAGTATACATTTGTTGGTTGCCTTGAAAATAGATCTACTTAGAGCGACTACGCTATCATTTAGACTCTTGTAACACCTCGTATTTTAGAGGGTCCATAATATGGAAAATTAATTTAAATTAAATTGAGCTGAATTAATAATATGAAGGCATGGTTAATTAAATTATTAAAGTATTTTAATTGCATGAATTGCCTAAGGGGAATTTAATTAATTGAGTGAGGGCCACATTTGAAAGTTAATTGGTTGGACCAAAGGCAATTAGAGCAATTTTTTGACTTGATTAATGAAAGAAAATAATTTAAATTTAATGGGATGGATTTGGTTAAGGAGAAAGGCCCAAAACTACTAAGCCATATTCCTAACCCCTCTTTCCCTCCCACTATGCTTTCATTTCATTTAGTTTCATTATACCCAAAAGAAATTCCTAAGAACTCTAAAACAAGGCCAACGTAAATTTAGAGGATAAGAAGAGTATTTCAAGTTAGAATGATCAAGCTTTCAAATCCAAGAAGGAAAGAAGATTAAATGTAGTTTTACTAATCAAGACGAGTAAAATATTTCGCTAAAACCTTCCCTAATATGTTCTACTTTGGGATTTTCTGTTATGGGATGCTTGAAATGTTTGGATGAATAATTATAATTTTTAATAATTGTTTGGTATTTAATCGAGGTAAATTAATGCATGTTTTAGGTTGAAACATGGTCAAATCACATTTAAATGCCATGAAATTTTATTATAACATGTTTAACGATAATATATAGATGGTTTTTTAATTTCATAATTTTTGAAGTTAAAATGAATATTTAATGAATTTTCTAATTTGAAAAAATTATGAATTTTAGGAATAAAATTTGTTATTTTTACCTGAAATTTTTATATGAGGTAGAAAGTGATAAAAAAGGTTATTTGATGAATTTTTGGGATTTTCCCATTTAATTTTTCATTTTATATGAATTATTTAGTGTAGGAAAACACTAAATAATTAAGAATAATTAATTGGTTAATTTGGATGTTTAATCTTTTTTGAAATAAAACTACAAAGTTAAGAAATTTTACTAATCAGATATTGATAATAGACTGGGTTAGGTGAAAAGTGATTACTTAAAGAGGTAGTAAATTAGTTTTTAGTCTAATTACAAAATTATCATTAAACCATTTTTTACTAAGTTATTATAATAACATAGGCTAAATTTTACATTAAGCTAAAATAATCTATGCACAGAAGGTAGAATAAGAGTAGTGGTCAGTCACTACACATAACACTTACACGCGACATCCAAAATCTAACTATTATTGGCGACAACAAAATTCCTATCGATGAGAACAAATTAGTAGAGACGGAATATATGCAAGTAGACTTGAATTTGTATTAAACATGATGGTTTATAAGCGATTCTAATTATAGTTTACCGCGAAAGCTTATATATCTTGTGATGACTCACCTTATAAATTGAAGGCGACAACGTGAATAATGACGAAGGCATGCAAATGCGACCATTGGAGATACATTTAAACATTTATACACATGAAGGCATCCTTTTATATTTATACATGATTGACCTGGCTTCACACAGAGTACAAAGATACATACGAGCGAACTAGTGGCAAGGAGCAATATTTATATACATGCAAAAGCTTCAACAAAATATAAAATGAATATGTGAAGGCATATGAAGCCGCAAATGTTGGTGCATGGATGCTTATGTGTAACGACCTGCCGTTCTGACCGCCTCCAGTCGGTAATTAAACCAACTTGAGACGTTCAAAATGACGGATTGTTATTCAGTTTATAGAGTTTAAACAGAAACAGCCACAGAATCACAGAACAATTATATATTTCTCATAAATAATTTTTTTCTTTTATACATCAGAGTTTTATACAATGAATCAGATTTTAATACAGCGCAACAATTATCTATCTATATATATATATATATATATATATATATCTTTTTAAAGTACAAAAGAAATCCTGAAAACTGAAGTAAAGCTTTAATCCCCCTCTCTCTAACTTCGCTGCGTGAAAATCATCAAGCTGTAAAAATACTCGGTCTGACCCGAGCGTTTTATGCAAAACACAAAAACGCTCGAGTCAGGATTAATCTTTATTCAAGTAATTAAATTTGTAATGAACTGAATAAAATGGTAACAGAGATGACGAATCACATGAATCAATTTAAATCTATTATGGATTTTCTTATTAACAACTTCAATTTTTTTTTTAAAATCTGTCAATCCTATGTGGCTGCAGTACACACGTATATTTATACACATGTGCACTGCCTCGCCAACTCGTGTGCGCAGCCAACAAGAGCAAGTGTACAAGTGCAAATCACAAAGACCACAAAGAAATGCTCAAGGAAAAAACTAGTGCCAACTTGAACAAAAACATGAAGCAAACAAACATGCAGCAGCAAGCATGCAACAGCAAACATGCAACACAGATCATGTACAAGGTCAATGAAGCCTGTAGAATTGCAGTGAAACAAGTACAGGGAGCAGCAGACACAAGTAGTGTAACAACAGTCAATTGTGACCAAGTACAAGAAGCAAATGCTACCATGACTCGAGTGCATACTACAGCAACATACCCAGACCAGGTAATAATGAAGTGGATGTGAAACAGGTCAAGCATATATAGATATGCCGTGACATGTAAGAATTGTAGTGAAGCATGTCTACAAGATTACATGTACATGGACCAGTGTCAACAATCAAGCAAAGTGCAGACCAAACAATGACACAGTGCAGAGCACATTTGTCGAAGATTGCCACGAACATGGACTGCAACAATCAAGTAAATATAGAGAACAAGCTACATGAAGGCAACATAAAGCATGTGGAGCTCCAGACCACATACAAAGCCAGAACATGAATAATACAACATGACAGTGACATACTGCATCAATCAAATGCAAAACCACATGTACAGCGACCCAAAAGCAAGTGTAAATACAAACATGGTGGGCAACAAAGGATAGTGCAAAGGGGAGACTTGATGAACAAATGTACAACTAAATCAAGTTCAGTGTGACAGTAACCAGAAACTCAAGACACACATGAACATGGAACCAAACAGCAAAGTTTTTGGTATAGCATCTGTTCTTATCAATTTAAAACAAATTACAAATAGCATCTGTTCTTATCAGTTTAAAAGCATCTATTCTTATCAATTTAAGAGCAAAAATTTGTTAACAACTGTTCTTATCAGTTTAAATTAAAATTTAAATAGCATCTGTTCTTAACAGTTTAAACGCAAATTCAAATAGCATCTGTTCTTATTAGTTTAGATTCAAGTAACCGAGCAAATGATAACAGACAACACCCAACAAACAACCATGCAGTGACTTATCTTGTCCATATCAGTTTAAATTGGATTGACCGAGCAAATGATAACAAATAACACCCCAAATCATAGCATGCAACCAAGCACCCAATTCAAACAAATCTAAAAACTTGAGTAACGATTAATCGTGAGAAAACTCACCTTTCACCGAAGCAAGGAGACGAACTCGACCCACCGAGGAGCACGCGATCGAAGGAATTTCAACAGAGACGAAAGCCCTAGTTTTGGGGAGGAATTGATCAAAGTGAATTCGAAACTGTGGCGGCAAAAATCGATTAAAGCCCTATCTTTTGGAAGCGAAGAGGAACGAACGATTTTAGGCCGCCATTTTTTTTCTCAGAGGAGTTTGATTTTTTTATGAAAAGGAAGGGGCTTCGTGTTTTAAGGAGAAGGGGAACGTGATTTTGCAGAGGGGGCACGATTTAGGGCGTGGGTTTAGGCATATGTGACGGCGTAGATTATGGTGATAAGGTAAGGCAATGTACTCTCTATATTTTATGTTTTTTTTTATGTTTTTTTTTTCTTTTCAATTTAAATTCAATTTGTTTTGCATAATTGTTTTCTTTAATAAACATATAAACGTTTTGCAGTTCAACTACCAAACATCAATTTATAAATTTACATAAAAATAATTCATAAATCCAGACTATTTTTTCTAAGTCATTAGTTTGAATTTCAATTACAAATTAAATATTCAATTTAACTCCAAAGTCAAATCTAAATTTTATTCAACTTTTCACTAGATTAAATTCTTAAATTTAATCGCCAATTTATTCTGATAATTTGAAATTTAAGTCAAATTATCATTTAAATATTTAAAATAAATTAAATATTTACAAATTAAATTGTTCAAAATTCAGGGTTGTTACATTATGTGTGTGTGTGTGTGTAGCTCATGATTTCTCTCAAGCTGCATATGAAAATAACATGGAACACAGAAGTCATATTTAACTAGTGGCATAGAATATATGAAAAACATTAAACAAATAGGTCATGAAGGTTATATATAGGCAAATATGTAAACCTTTATATGCAAATATATACACGTGCATATAAAAAAAAAGTGTAGCGATGGCTTGATAATCGAAAGTTTATTAAATAAAGGTAGGAAAGATATTTATTTACAAAGACATTAAGGCATGAAAGCAGCACACATTTTCTTTTGATTAAATATTAATGCATGCACAATATATATACACTTTATTACATTACAAAGTGCCTGATATATACATTTAAACTCTTGGCGACGACTCAGCTCATATACCAAATGAACTTGCAAAGATGGCAACCGATCACGATAACAAAACTCCTAGCGACGGAAAAAATATCATTGGCGATGTATACATGTGTGTAGACTTGAATTTGTATTAAACGCAACGGTTATGGAATAGCCAATATAAAACAATCAAAATGCAACTTGTAATAGTTAGAAAACCATGCTTTATAAATAAAATAACGGATACTTAGAGAACTTTAGAATATAATTTTCAAATCTTATTACACTATTTCATAAAGATGAAATAAATGGAAGATTTTATAAGTTAAAATCGCATTAACTTACTTTTAAATCGAAGTAAGTATAGAGAAGCTAATAAATGATAAGGTATCATTTAAATAACATATAAAAATAGATCATCTAATGAGTGTGTAGGGTACACAATTAATGAATAAAAGAAAACAATGGAACCATGTTCGTAAAAATATACAGCTCCTAAGAGTTATTAGATGGCAGGGTGCTTTAACAAGCCTAATGGTATATGGTAGGATGCTATGATAGGGTTCAATCTAAGAATATTTTAAACTCTACAAAGGATTAAGGCAAGGTACCAAAATATCAAGGTGATGTAACAACTGAAAATAACTAGCAGGGTGCCAAAACATCAGGATTATTTTATAAATTAATTTGACATCATGGATGATAATGATCCAAGGACTAAGAGGGGCTATTGATGCTTAGCAATGACGTTTACTAGAATGTATTCAGGGTGCATACATTCAGCCTCTTACGAGAGTCAAGGTGGCTTCCATGGGAAACGAGTCAACTTTTTCACCATGTGACGTTGTTTGAACAAAAGATACCTAATAATAGTTAATAATTGCTAATGAAGAAAGCTTAAAACAAGAGACTAGGCAATAGATGAACGAATGATGAATGATTGTATGGCTTGGTTCATATTTGGATGATAAGCATATATGGTATACCTGACTTGATTGATGTATATGTAAGCCTTGGTTCACAATTGGATAACAAGTATAGGGTACACTAATTAACTGAATATAGGCATATGGTTGCTTTTCTGTAATATATTATTGTTGTTGTTTTATATGTATGTATGTATATGTGTGTGTGTGTGGGTATATATCTATGTGTGTATATGTATATACATATATATATGTGTGTGTGTGTGTGTGTGTGTATTGATGTCTATTATGCTTTGATGATGAGGTGGGGGGAAACTTGTTCCCATTAGTCGTGTGGTCTCACTATGGATACTAAGCGCAATAGTTTTACTCTTACCAGGCATGTTGTCTGACCCATGTTTTTATTATTTTCCAATAAAATCATGGGTACTCTTCCGGTAGACCGAGTTTATGGATTAGACAGGTACCTCTTTTAAAGATGAATAAAGAATTTGAAGATGAAGTAGAAGGCTTGCTATTTAAATAAAGTATTTTGAAATTTCCATTGGTAAAACCAGGATTTATAACTAGTTAGGCACGGTGTTAACATCTTCATATGTTAAACACACACCACTTTGGTTTTCTTATTGTATATTTACCTCTACGTAGGAATGATTTGGGTTTAGTGATGTAACGAATCTTGTAATTCAAATTTATGTAATGAAAAAGATATTTATCTGCTCTGTTTACTTGAGTTGTAAAGAAAAAAAATATTAAACTCACTTTGTCATTGAAAAATGGTTTTGGTGATAACTGCAGCATCATTGGCATCTATTTTCGAGTCTCGATGTAGGGAATGCGATAACTTGGTATCAGAACTTAGGTTAGAGAAACATCTAACTAAAATAGAGTTAAGTATAAGTTAGATAAATAGAAAATGAATACCTTAGGAAAGGGTATACTCTATATATAATGTATTTGTATTTTACTATAGATATATAGGAGAATATAACTACTCCTCTATAAAAAAAAAATCACTCTCTTGCTTATGTTTCTTGTGAGCCTTGTTTACATAGAAGGCAAGAATGATCTACATAGCCGATGTTGGACTATAGGAAGTTCTAAAGCGAATCTAGTAGAGCAGATGACATTACTTAAACTAACAGCCAAGAAAGAAAGGCCGTCGTGGAGGTATATAAATGAATTCGATAGTTAAGTGCTTGCCTCGACCGAAGGAGGAACAGATGTGAATGCTTTATTATGGTAATTTATGCTAGAAATGCTGAGGCAACAACTAGTTGGAGCTGTAGAACCAATACATGAGGTGGTGAGAGAAGCAGGCTTTTCTAAGATGAACAAAGATTTCAACAATAGTGGAGGAAAGGAGTTCATTAGGAAGGAATCTTCTCTAGAGGTGCTGAATCGGTTGAAAGTGTGTAAACGAATTTTTGGAGGCTTGAGATATGCTAACTCTCAAAAGAGGAGGTTGGCTTCTTGTCAGCTCTAGGAGGATGCATTCGACTGGTGGGAGGTAGTTATTGCTAAAGTCCCAAAGGAATAGATAACTTGGGAGTCGTTTATGGTGCGATTCGAGATTCAATTCATCCCAAAATCTCAGAAGAGCACTTTGTACAGAGAGTTCCTTAATTTAAGGCAGAAAGATATGACTTTGGCAGAATACATCCAATGTTTTAATGCTTTGTCAAAGTATGGAAGGGAGCATATCAATATTTCGCTAAAGAAGAATGAAAAGTTCATTGAAGGACTGAAGAAGGGGCTGAGTCACAAGGTGATGGCTCTTTTATTGGCTCTAATTGATATAGTGGTGGAAATGGAAAGGAGATATGACCACTTGTATTAGGGAGAAAAGAAAGTTGATGTTAAGCCCAAAGGTGGATTAAAAAAAAGATTCAACCCGTATTAGAAAGTTGAAAAGAACTAGAAGGGAGGAAAGAATTCTAGTGGGAATACTCAGAAGCCAAATATAGCAAATATTACTTGTTATAACTATAGCCAGAAGGGACAATACTCCACCAAGTATATCTAGCCAGAGAACATGGATAAGTCTAAGTGCTTTGTCAGTAATAAGCCAGACCATAAGAAGAAGGATTGTCCGGAAGCCAAGCAGGCTTAGGTTTATGCTATGGAAGGGCCTTTGTTTGGACCTATAGCTAAGGATAAGGGAAAGAGTGTTGTGCTTGGAGGTATGATTTTGGTTTTCTATTTATCAATTAGAGTTCTATTTGTTACTGGTGCTACTACCTCTTTCATTTTGAGAGATTTGGTTGATACGCTAAAACATGATACTACCTATTTGATTACGTTCTTACATGTGGTTTATTCGATCGGTAGGTATGCCACTCTCAAATTAAGGTGCACTGAGCTTGAATTTTATTTGTGTGGAAATTTTTTATGTTTGCGACCCATATGTGTTTGATTTCGTAGGGTACGGAGTGATTTTTTGTATGGATTGGTTAGTGAAAAATGATGTTAGAATCTATTGTATGAATAGGATTATCGCCTTAAGGAACCCCAAGAGAGGAGAAAGAATTATGATAGGCATGGATGTGATGAGGGAGAGGTCATATTGATGTTATATGCTATAGATAATCAAGAAGAAGAGATCAGTATGGTGTAAGTAGTCCGAAAATTTGCATATGTATTTGAACTTGTAATGGGATCATCACCAAGAAGGGCAATCGAATTCTGGATAGATTTAATGCTAGGGGCGCAACCTACTAGTAAACCACATAACAAAATGCCACTTAAAGAGATGGAAGAATTGAAGAAGTATTTGGTGGAACTTGAGCATAAGAGTTTCATCAGTCCGAGTAGTTCGTCATGGGGAGCACCTGCAGTATTTTTAAAAAAAATCAGATGGAACTTTATAGATGTATGTTGATTACCCAAAGCGGAATGAAGTGACGGTGAAGAATCATTATCTTTTGTTTAGGATAGAGGACTTATTTAACTAGCTGAGTGGAGCTCTAGTATTCATGTAGCTAGATTTGGCAATGGGATTCCATTGATTGAGAGTAGCAGAAGATGGTATTCCATTGACCATGTTCCTAACAAGGTACATGTCATTTGAATTGTTAGTGATGTCGTTTGGACAGAGTAAAGCACCAGCATTCTTCATAGATCTTATGAACCGAATCTTTCACTATAAGTTAACTAGATTTGTGTTGGTCTTCATTGATGATATTCTAGTATTTTTAAGATAAAGAGAGATCATGAAGTCCATATTAGATTGGTGTTAGAGACGTTGAGATAGCATAAATTGAAAGCAAAATTTTCGAAATGCCACTTTTGGAAATGAGAGGTGAAGTTTCTTAGGCATGTTGTTTTGAAAAATGGATTAGCTATGGATCCATCAAAGATATAAATTATTAACAATTGGAAGGATCCAAAAACAGTCATTAAGACGAGAAGTTTCTTGGGAAGGCTGGATACTACCATAGGTTCATTAAATATTTTTCTATATAGCAGCACCCTTGACTAAGTTGATTAGGAAGAACGAGAAATTCATGTAAGCTGATAGGAATGAAGGGTCATTCCAGGTGTTAAAGAAGTTATTGACGAATGCTCATGTCTTCATCACGCTTGAAGGGAACCATTACTTAGCAGTGTATAATGATGCTTGTGGAAGAAGATTGGGAGCGGTGTTGATGCAAAGAGGGCGAGTGATAGATTATGCATCAAGGCAGTTGAGATTGCATGAAGTTAGATATCCAACCCATGATTTGGAGTTGGTAGTGGTGGTGTTTGCACAGAATATTTGGAGACATTGCCCATTGGAGGAATGGTTCAAGTTGTACACAGACCACAGATCCCTTATGCATCTATTCACTCAAAAGGAGTTCAATGTGAGGCAGTGGAGATGGTTGGATTTATTGGTGGCATATGATTTCGAGGTAGAATATGCTCTAGGAAAAGGGAAAAAAGTTGCAGATGCATTGAGTAGAAAGTAACAGAATGCAATGTCGGCTATAATTTAAAAATGGAAGATGTTGGAGATGTTTGCCTTGTATGGAGTGCATTATAGGTAGGATACTAATTGAGTAGGGCGTTTTAGTCAGTTTGGAGGTACGTCCAACACTCTTGTAAGGAATAGATGCAAGGCAAAGAGAAGATTCATTGGTTGCCAAAAGGATTAGTCGATTAGAGATAGTGTTGACGTTGATGACTTGAAAGGATTCGAGATCAACTTGAAGGGATGGCTTAGGAAGAAAGGAAGACCATGTGTTTCAAATATTAGAGATCTTTCAAAAGGAAGTCTTGGTAGAAAGTCATCGGTCAAAGTTTAGTATTCATCCCAGTGGTACAAAGATGTATCATGATATGAGGAGAGTCTTCTTTTGGGAAGGGATGAAGAGAGATATAGGTTAATGCATGAAGAGATATTTCACATGTAAAGAAGTGAAAGCTAAGCACCAGAAGCCGAGCGATTTACCTCAACACTTGGAAGTACCAACTTGGTAGTGAGATTCGATATCCATAGATTTTATTGATGGACTTCCTAGGTCGAGAATGGAAAATAATAGCATTTGAATGATAGTTGATATATTGACTAAGAGTGCCCACTATATCCCGATGACGTCGACAAGGATGGTAGCTAGCTTAGAAAAGCTATATATGAAGAATGTAGTGAGACTGCATGAGATAGTGAATAGTGTTGTTAGTGAAGAGACTCATTGTTAACTAGTAAGTTATGGAAAAGTATGCAGAGTGCATTGGGTATGGAGTTGAAATTAAGCACGACTTACAACCCACAGACTAATGGTCATATCGAGAGGGTGAACTATGTACTCGAGGATTTTCTCAAAGCATTTGTATTGGATTTTGGAGGATCCTAGGAAGATCATTTGCATCTGATAGAGTTTCCTTATAATAACAGCTACCAAACAAGTATTGGATGGCACCTTTGAAGCGCTGTATGGTAGACAGTGTAAGTCATTAGACTATTGGTTAGACATTGGAGAGACTCGAGTTAGGACCCGATTTAGTAAGAAATGATAATGAGAAGGTAGAAGTGATTTGTGCCAGAATGAAGGCTGCGTAATCAAGGTAGAAGAATTATGTCGATATGCGAAGAAAAGAGCTTTAGTTCACATTAGGCGATAACATATTCATGAAGGTATCTCTGATCAGAGGAGTTATGGGCTTTGGTAAAGTGGGGAAGTTGGCACCTAGATACGTTAGACCATTTCCAATGACTGAGAGGATTGATAAATTTGTGTATAGAACCGAGTTTCCGAACAGTTTGGCGGGTGTGCATAATGTGTTTCACATATCACTTTTAAGGAAATGTGTTCACGACCCAAATTCGATAGTGGAACCAAGGGCGATAGAAGACTTATCTGTTGAGCCAGATTTGACGTATGTGAGATGGGCGAAATGAATAGTAGGTCATGATACGAAGGAATTGAGGCATAAGGTTATTAGACTTATTCAATCAATGGAGTGACGATAAGTATGTTAGTACCAAGAAGGTAGAGGATAAGATTAGGAATGTCTATCTCGAGTTGTTTTAGACATTCATTTAATTAGCAGTTTGCTTTATTTGTCTATCGTATGGACTAGTAGGGTACTAGTATATTCATGTATGATGCAATTGTGTGTTAGTAGTTGTATTGACTTTTATGATTGATGGTTTATATTAGTAGAGTGCTAGTGTATTCCTTTGTACTGGTGTGTACTTTCTATTATATCTATTTATATGTTGATGATGTAATGACAATGCATATGTGATACGTTATTTGAGAGGAGTATTAAAACCCCAAAAATACTTGGATATAAGTGACGTTTAAGAGGTAATGTTGTTAATGAGGCTAATGTGAATAAATTCCTTAATAATGTGATTGGTACGAGGTGAAGTACTAGATGATAGAATTCATTATAGAGGACAGATTTGAGGTCACAACCTAAGTTGTGACGATCTGGTCTAGTGTCACTTGTTGTCCAAAAGATCTATTGCACAGACATAACCACGAAGACATGTGTAGTACAAATAAGGATGAGAATGGTAATCCCATTGATGGAGACAATAGCAGCCGAGAAGATGATTATAACACAATAGAAAGAGCACCAATAAGAATGAGAATAAGTGTGCAAATAATATCATGTGAGGGCACCCATAACTTCTAATTTGAAGTACACGGATGAAAAGGCCATGATGTCGATTTGAGGCAGAGTCCTCTAAAGACCGATCGAGAGCATGTGGGTGAACATAAGACCTTGATGTTGACCCTGTATTAATAAAACAAATACGACAACATAGAATAGACAACTCATTTACACTTAAATACTGATGATCTGATGTGATTAATAAGTATAACGATGGCAACTCCTATATTTGGATACAGTGTGATATCCTAGTTGATTAGAGTTCCAGCTATGAGTCATATAATTTATAGTCATGACATATGTGTTAAAAATTGTATAATGATGATAATATATGAGTTGGGTATTATCTAGCGAGTGAGTGACATTTTTGAGAGTAAAAGCATATAATGTATTACTATACCCAACGCACACATTTGTTATACTTTGAGGAATGTTGCACTCATAGTTAGTTTCTAGCCTGACTCATGGTTTGTTATGTATTTAACAACCTTAGGTCAAACTATGTTTGTTTTACAGGTTTGATATATGCTTATATGTGCTATATGCACTGCGACTTGGAGATTGATTCTAGGTTGGATATTTATTTTTCTTGCATTGTCTATCTCATGAGACGTGATAGTATGATGTACTAGGTTGTTTAGCCTTGTATTTTATATGAGATGTAGATGTATGAAATATTGTATCATACATCAGTTATCATTATATATCATTTGTTATTTTTTATTCAACTATGATTCTATTATTATGGATTGTTTCTGTATATGCTAATTTTATATTATTTAGTCTGGGAAACTCATATATGTTTAGTATCAAAATTATATATATGGTGTGTCAGATGTTTCAGGGTGTTGTAACATATCTGTATTAACCTAATGTATGTTACACTCTATAACTGTAACAATCATATACTTGAGTGGTTAATTTAAATATTCAATCATTAATTAGAGAAATGCCCATTATTCAATTATTTAGAGTTGGATGAATTGGAATTCGAGACAACTATAGTTGTGAATGCTTTTCCATCATGAGAAAAACGACAACAAACTTAACAATGTTTGGAATAGAATTTTTTTTAGAGTGAATTGTGTTTTCATTCAAATGAAATGAATTTGGGCAAAGCCCATTAGGTTAACCATAAGTTAGCATATATGTAGCTAATTCCTCATTCATTTTCATATCAATGTTACTTTTCATTTCCATCTCCTAATCTTTTTCTTTAATACTCTCTTAAGTAGAGCCCTAAATAATCCAAATAATTCTCAACTAAAATTCCTAATTTTAAAGAAATAACCATGGTTCCTCTCTAATCATTCCTCACATAACCTGCGAAGAAATTAGCATATGGTGGAGTTTGGAGCAAGATCTTAACTTTAAAGAGAGCATGTAATGGGTTTTTGGCTTTTAATTGTAACATCCCTTATAACGAGGCTCGAAAATAAGTGTTACTCATGCTGCAGTCATTAATAGTATTATTATTCGGTGACAAAATGAGACTAGTTGGTAGTATAATTAACATCAAAGCACAAGAATATGAAAAAATTTCAAAACACAAATTTCATTAATTAATTTCTATATTCATTACATAATTCCAAACATTGCCCAAGTTCAGAGAAAATATAATTAATACGAGATACTCCAAGAGCGACATATGAAGATGCCCCTTGGTTGATCAGAGTTAACTGCTAGACAGATACAATTTCAGCCATTGCATACTTACAGAAAAAATCCATACAACAAAGTGGATAAGTAAACTGATAACTCCTACATAGCCAACTTTGCCTCTTGCACGTCTCCAAAACTTTTGTTTGCCAAAACTAAAAACATGGAAATCTTACTCTCAGACTACTCAAATGAGTACCCGAGAGTTTAAAGAGAAAAATAAAACTTTGGGTCAGACAAAAAGTCTAGTGTGAATAATAATAATATGTCATCTCAGTTAATAGATATCTAGTGTGACCACACCGCTAAACAGAATTGATTTACCCCTCACTAGTAACCTCTAAAATATGTCTATTTTAAACCAAGCATTTGCAGTTACAATGGTTAAACTAGACAATATAAACAATCATATGCAAGCTTGCACCCTTCATGATCATGACGAATCTGTCTAAATAAATGTACTATCCATCCCAACGTCAAAGTTTTCTTAGGGTAACTACAACTATATAGCTAATTAGGACCTACCAGATATATCAAATTCTCGAACTTACAGTTAGAAGGAAACTGGACGGTTTGTCTGAAACTTACTATTCCTATCCTAATGGTTTTGCAGGTCAACTAATAACCTATCTTATCTTCATGTATTTCTTTCTGTGCGTATATCTACTTTTACTCTCACCCTTGAAGAAGCCCTACAAACTGGAATGGTTGACTAATACCAGCTAGGGTCTAACAGCAAAAGTATAGGGCACGATCCTACATCAATCTCATCTAATTTTCTAACCCTAAGTCAGTTCATCCTATCACAATTTGTCTATAGTTAATAAAAATCATCTTTCTAGTAAAATTCTAGGCTAAATGACCTTTTTATTTCCTTGAAAACATAAACCCTTATACTTTGTTTAACCTTGAAATCATACTTCAAACAAAGAAAACTATAGCCCTTTACTTTCCAAAATATATTATGTCAATGTATATTTTTTTTAATAAAATGGAATTGAAGAATTTCAAAACCACTTAGTGGTTGTTATACCTCAAGACCTTAGGCTATGAAGCCATATACAATAAAACCACTTATATTGATAAAGTAAGGCATTGGTATACCTACTATGGGATTGTTGCACCCTTTTATATCGAAACCATGTTAAAGCATCTGATTAATAAAACACAAGGTCGTAAGACCAAAACCATTTATGTCGCATATCAAAAATGAATATAGGTTGCAAGCTATAAGTGGCATAGTTGTGAATTTGCATAGTATAAGATTTTAGAACTTTAAAATATGGAAATGTTGATATTAAGGTTAGGCGATATTATTTACATGTAACCAATGTCAAAAATTGCCTATACCGGCACTATTCAAGACACTGAGGCATAGAAACTAGCGGCATTAATGCCATATAAAACTAATGTCGAAAATAATCATAGCGGCACTACAACCATAGGATAGCCAATCTTGATAAGGTAAACTAACGGCATAGTCGACATGCAGCACTGAAATCATAAGGAGTTGATATTAGTATAGAAAATATGCAGCATCATGAATGTCGCTATAAACTTGCGGCATTATTAATGTCACAATCAACCAATTGTATAAAACAAGTGGCATAGAAGACTAACGACATAAAACACCAACGGCTTCACCAACCTCGCATGCATCAATGTCTGCATTGATACGTCCCAACCTTAGTGGAATCATCGCATACCAATCAAGCTGCTATCGTATGCTTCCTATTGGTTAGAGATGACGTGCGGCATAGAATGGGCTATGGCATTGATTAATAGCGCATGGCAATAATGTAATTAATGAAAAAAACTGTTTTATTTCTTTAAAAAGCAATATATTTTTACCAACTCCAATTATTTAGCAACTTCTTATTATATAATAACTTTCTTTGTCAAAACCTTTTCAAAAATATACTATCGATCAGAAATAAAATTCCTAAATTAATTAGCAAACCATATAATTTGTATTAATATTTTAATATAATTATTAAGCTTATGTAGCCTAATAAATTCATCGTAAGTTGTAAACACTTGGGAAAACTCCCCAAAAATCACAATAAATCATATTTATCGTATTCTTTAGCATATAAAAATTTTGGGACCAAAAAGGTTAATTAATTATTTTTAATAGTTAAAACCCGAAATAAATCAATTTCCTTAGTTAGAAAATTTTCTAAATATTCATACTTGCTTGGAAAATTATGAAATTGAAAATAACTTCTAAAATAATGTTTCAAACATCATATCAAAATTTCAAGTCATTTGAGTGTCATATGATAAGTTTTCACACTTGAACCTATTAACATATTTCATAATAAATCCATTAATTCATCAAGAAGCACATAATCATTCAAAAATTCAAACATGGCATAATAACATCAAAGAATTGGGGTCATAAAACCAAACCAAATATAGAAAACTTGAGATGGATGATCATTATTCACCTTGATTCCATAAAGTAACTTAAGATTTGAGTTTGAATTGATTTCTCATAAGCTTTCATCTTGTTTCTTAGCTTTTTCTTCTCTTGAAACTCCTTGTGATTGCCGACCTTGTTCTCTATTTTCATTTGTATGAATGAAAGTAAGGGAAGAATTGAGAATGGGAAGGTATATGTAAGGAAATGTGGTTTTTTTACTATTTTTCCCTTCTTATTAATGCTCTAATCACCCTTATTAGTTCAATTAAGGCTCAACCAATTTGATTATCAAATCTCATTATCCTTATCATTTTACATTATTTTATTTTATTTATCTAATTAAATGTTACAAATAATGTTAATCAAACTAAGGAGGGTTACGGACACCCCTTCTTTAACAAGTTCATCCTCTAAATTATGATAAGGTACATAACAAATGTATAACATAGGGATACAACATACCATCATAACAAATCAGGATAAGTATTTCTAATCTTATCATCTATCTCCCAAGTACAGTCTTTCTCATCGTCACTCCACTAGACCTTTAATAATCTAACTGTCTTGTTCCTTAACTTCTTCTCATCCCTGGCCACAATACAGACTGGTTGCCTAATAATAATCATTTTCGATTCCACTGCTAAATATTCCATTGTAGTCGGAGTGGTGGTAGTCTCTGGATCACGAACACACTTTCTAAGATTTGAAACATGACAAACATTGTGGACTTCTACCAAACTACCCGATTACTCCATCCTATAAGCGAATTTACAATCTTTCTATAATAGGAAATGATCCAATAAACCTAGGTATCAATTTCCCTGACTTTCCAAATCATATTACGCCCTTCATCGATGATACTTCGATGAAAATATGATCTCCTACTGAGAATTCTAAGTCTTTCCATCTCTTATCTGCATAACTTTTCTACCTAGACCGAGCTTCCCTGATCCTATCCCGGATTAACTTAATCTTTTTTACTGCTTCTCTTACTAAATCTAAACCAAGAATCAATCTATCTCCTATCTCTACCCAATATACGGGTGATTTACATGGCCTTCCATACAATGCTTCAAAAGATACCATCTCTATACTAGTCTGATAATTATTGTTATAAGAAAATTCAACTTAGTGTAGATGGTCTTTCCATAATCCTCCAAAGTCTAACACATAGGCTCTTAACAAATCTTCCATGACTTTGCTAATTCTTACTATTTTCCCATCGACCTGTGGATGGTAAGAAATACTCATCTTGAGCTTGGTACTTAAAACCTCTTATAGACTCTTCCATAATTTGTTAGTAAATAAAGAATCTTTGTCATTGACTAAACTATTGGGGATCCCATGCAGTCTAACAATATTCTTCGTAAATAACTTAGCCAAAACATGTGTCGTCCTAGTCAACTTGACGAGATTGTAATGTGCATTCTTGGTCAATCTATCTACTATAACACAAATACTTTCATTTCCCCTACTCGACCTTAGAGATTCATCAATGAAATCCAAAGATATAGAATCACATTTCAATGCTAATATATCTAAAGGATAAAGTATGAAAGTGACTGTGCTATAGGATCAAGTAATATGGAATAAATAAATAACTAGTGCGGAAAATAATAGCAGTAATGTACAAAGTCATCAGGAATTTTTATACTGGTTCGAACTTCCGTTCAACGTCCAGTCCCAGACTCCTTTTGAAAATAAAGCTAGCAATCCTCATTTAACCCGGAGGAACAAATTCTACACCGCCAAAGCAACTGAATAGGACTTGACCGCCTGAGCAACCGAATAGGACTTGACCGCTTGAGCAACCAAACAGGACTTTCTTACAAACTCGATTAACTTGTCTTTGTGTGTTCTAAATAACACGAATTTGTCACTTGTAATACACCCTTCATATAATCTTTTCCTCAAGAATGATGTGTATAATTTTGTATGTATGAAGAATAGGAAGATTTGTATTGCTTGAAGAATATGGAAATGGAATCGTAAGCAATGATTTTGTATAGATTTGTAAATAATATAATCATTAATGCAATGCTCGTTAGATCAAGAGAGAATAGAAAATTAGGTTATTTGAACGTTGAAACTAGAGTGCTTTTATAGTATACGATGAGTTACAATCTCTTGAAATGGATGCAAAGCTTCAGAAAGAAGACAACAATTGAATCAATGGAAGTATCCATTCAAAAATGTGACTGTTGCAAGGTTCATCGAATAAACTTGCTTGGTAAGTCGACTGAATTCAAAAGATGCACAAAAATCATGCACAAACTCATTCGACAGAACAGGGGTGTTCAATCGATTGGTCCGTGTAATATATAAAAAAATTACACTAACTCGGTCAACTAGTACCATTTGGTCGGTCGACTGAGTACTTTTTTCAGTGCAGTCAAATATGTGTGTGTGCATTTGAATTTAAAACTAAATGCAAATTGAATTTGTCAGTGATGAGTCTTGAGTAAAGATTTTACAAAGCACTAATTAGACACTCTATATATATACTTATTAACTCTTGTTAAATTTTATTACTATACGAACCATCTATTGGGTCGATGAGTCCAGATGTTGTCGTAGTCGTAGATTCGTGAATTGTTGTGTCTAGTTAGAGCTCAAAACCAATGATCCAACGTTCTCCCTCTTTTTGATGATGACAACTTCATTTGCCACGAATGAATCTCTGACAAGCTTTATTGATGTCTCCCCCTCAGTATATTCCTGCTACTGTACTATAGTTTTCTCCATCTGAATCTATGCTATATATTTCTGGAAATAATTAATCTTTTTATTCTCCACCTTTGTCATCAACAAAAAGGAGAGGTCTCAAAGTAGAGAATATGAATAATGATAGAAACACATAGAACAAAGATATATATGAAACATATAACACAAAAACAAGAATAAGAATACATAATCATAGAGAACTACATATCCATAGAAAACAGTTAATCACGTAACTACATAAACACAGAGCTTTTGAAAATGACATAGTCAGTCTAGAAAAACTACTACTTAAACACAAAAACACATAGGCAATGTTTTGAAATAACAAATCAGTTTATTAACAAAAAATGACTTAGATTGGAAGAGAAGAAATAACCTTACTCATCACCGTTGCTTCCTTTATTTGAGCTTTCATCGCCTTCCATCTCCTCTTCGCCAGTTTCGCCAGTTTCGTCACCAACTTCTTCTCCTTCTTCTTCTTCTTGTTCCTCATTTGAAATCCACCATGTGAAGTGCTCAACAGGTCATTTCCCATGTGAAGTAGGCACGTAAACGAAAGTTGAAGAAGATTAAAAGCAATTTATCACTTCCTAAATATTGTTGAGAAAACTCTTTATATGGTTGAGCTTCTTGTTGACCTTGATGATGGATTTTTCAACTCGAAATACATTTGATTCTACTAGACAAAGTCATTAATGAAGAAGTTGTTGGTTTTGGGAAATGACAGATACAGTTTCTTGTGGCCATACTTGAGGATCAACTTCTGGAATCTAGGTGACTTCTCTTTTAGGTGGAAGAGTCTAAGATAAAGTAGAGGCTTGAACATGAGTTGTTTGTTGGCGATAGGATGGTTGAGCTTGACCGAAGGATTGGTTTTCAAGCCAATGCTCATATGTAATGAAGTTGTGGTCAAGATATCATTTCGGAAGATTTATTAAGCTAGGTGTCTTGGTGTCTAATAAGCCAAAGATTGAGCATTCTGAGTCAGCAAAAGGAACATCAAAGTGCTCGAGAATACGTATAGTATATGCGCCATAGTGAATTGTTCTCATGCGACTTTGGTTGAATGTTTGAAATTCATCCAAGATGACTTTATCCCAATTCACTCGACGACCTCCCCGAATAGCATACAAAGATTGAAATTCCCTCATGTAAACTCTCTCGTAATTTCCAGTCCTAGGGTTGACTGTATGGGTTAACGCACAATGAAAGATGCGAGCCTTGGGTCATAGTGCAATCGCCTTTAGTTCCGTTAAGTCGTTGGAGAGGAACAAATGACTTTATTGCCAGGTTAGAGGTTTGAAGTTCAATTTTGGCAATCTTTAAATAATTTGAAATTTTTTATTCAAATACTTTTTGAAAGAAAATAACTATTTCCCAATTCTCTCCTAAGTTTTATAAAAATATTTTCATTCGAAGGTTTTGTAAATATATTAGCCAGTTGATTTTCAGATGATACAAATTCCACCCTAAGTAAATCCTTTTCAATATTATCACGAAGAAAATGGTGATGTACGTCAATATGTTTAGTTCATGAGTGATGGATAGGATTTTTAGATAAGTTTATAGCACTTATACTATCATAGAAAATAAAATCTTAAAGCGTTTGCTGCATCTAGATGGCTTGAGCACATGCTAAAATAGTAGAAATATATTTTGCCTCACAAGTTGAAAGTGAAACACAATTTTGTTTCATGCTAAACCAAGAGACTGAGTATTGTCAAATGAAGTGACAAGTCTCACTAGTACTTTTTTGATCCATCCAACATCCTTCAAAATTAGTGTCACTATATGAAACCTACTCGAAAAGACATTCTTTCGGATAAAAAAGTCAAAATCATTAGTTTTGCTTAGATAACGCAATATTCGTTTCATTGCTCGTATATGTGATTCTTTAGGATTTTCTTGAAATCAAGCACATAAACGAACACTCATCATTATGTCAGATCTACTAGAAGTTAGATAAAGTAATGATCCAATTATACTTAGATATAATTTTTAGTCAACACTTTGCCATCTTCATCTCTATCGAGATGTATCGTTGTACTCATTAGAGTTAGTTTGGTAGAAGTATTTTCCATGCCAAAGCATTTATATTATTACAATTTTTTTCTTGATCGATTAAAATTCCATTTTCTAATTGTTTAATTTGTAAACCAAAAAAATAAGATAATTCAACCATATGTGACATTTCAAATTCTATGGTTATTAGTTTAGAAAATTCCTGATATAACTTTTTGTTTTAGAACCAACAATAATATCATCTACATAAATTTCAATAATTAAAATATCCTTTTAGTTCTTTTAATAAAAAGAGTTTGATCAACCTTCTTTTAAGACGTTATACCGGTTAGTAAATCAAATCTATGGTTTCGACGACAACAACTATACAATGGAAATCGAATACGCATATATTTTATATTTACAGGTACTTGCTAGAATAACATCACTAGAAAGACAAGAGCAAGGCTCAAAGAATATTACAAGCGACTACAAGTAGATAGGATCATGGAGCAACAAGACAGATGCACAAAGTAAACATGCATAGTTTTCAAATGTCTGGGTGCACTAGCCAGACGTTTGAAGAAATCCTCTGGAATACAAAACAGACAGGATCAGATGTCTGGTTGATGCACTCAGATGTTTAAAAGGCTACTGTATACAAAAAATATATATAGCCAGACGTCCGAAACAAATACCAGACATCTGATGCTGAACTTGGAATTTAAAATTCAAATTACAACTGCCGAATTTAAAAAGACATCTTCGCTTCTCTTCACTGCAACTCTTCATCACCCACAGAAGCAACCGTAGAGCACTTTTTAATGGATGCAACTACTCAATGAATCTCTCTACCACTATATATAACATCAAAAATCAAAGAAAAGAATTCACCTTACTTACTTGCGTTCTTTACATACATACTCTGCTATAATCTTGATCTCTAGCAACCTATACTTGTATTTCACTCTTCTATATATTCAAATCTCCTCATTTAATACTCTCTAGATATATATATTGAAAGAATTTGTACTTAATAGTCAATATCCATGTTATAGAACACATACTTGACAAGGACAAGCTATTGTAACCAAGCCTATTCATCCAGGAGAAGTGAGGGTGTTTGATAGTCAAATTTCGAAGGGGGGCTTCTGAACTGTACGTAGGACGGAAGGTCCAAATCAGTATAAAATCCTGGTGTGCTTATTCTATATTTATCTAGATTAATTTTGTCTTAGTTGCATCATATATTTTGTCACATATACTTGCATATACACTACAAGATCCACCCTATATTCTTTCAATTGGTACAGAGCAAGGTTTGATCAAAGTATAATAACACATTTTTGAATCACTCTAATATGGCAAGTATTTTTCAAGAAGGACAATCCACAGCACGACCCTCACTTTTTAATGGCTCAAACTATGCATATTGGTCAGCACGTGTGAGAATTTTTATGGAAGCTAATGGATTAGAAATTTGGTCGGCCACTCAAGATAAATATGAAGCACCTACTATTGCTATGAACACATGGACCGATGAACAAAAAAGGGAAGCTTCTAATAAAGCCAAAGCTATGAATGTTCTATTTTGCTCACTAGATAAAAATGAATTTTCACGTGCCATATTATGTACCACTGCATCTGATATTTGGCGTACCTTACAAGTTACACAAGAAGGCACAAACAAAGTTAAACAAACTAAGATTTCAATTTTACAAAATCAATTCTCATCACTAAAAATGAAACAAAATGAATCTATAGTATATATGTACTCTAGATTCCAAAGCATTCGACACGATTTAATGGCACTTGGAGTCAAATTCACAAATTTTGATTTAGTATTTAGAATACTCGATTCTTTAACTCCAGAGTGGGGAAGAAAACTATTAGCTATCGAAGAAGCCAATGATCTCCCGGCACTCTTAGTTGAAGAGTTGATAGGAAATTTAATGTCCTGTGAAGCTAATTTGCATGCACGAAAAGAACTAAATTCCGAAAAGAAGAACATAACATTCCCAACAATAAATGAAGACTCTGACTTAGACGAAGAAGAAATTGTATTTATTGCCAAAAACTATAACAAATTCAAAAAGTTTAGGAAAATGACTAAATTCAGAAAGGAGGAAAATTAAGCTCAACAAATCAAACATCAATCAAATGCTATGAATGTGATCAATTTGGACATATGAAGAAAGACTGTCCCAAGCTAAATAATGATAAAAAGAAGAACAAATTTGAAAAGTTTAAAAAGAACAATGCTTTCAAAGTAACATAGGATGACTCGATTCTTCATCAGCATCAGATAGTGATAGCGATAGTGATGGAGAACAAGCTAATGTGTGCTTTATGGCACAAACTGATGAGGTATGTCCTCAACTTAGCTATAAGGAATTATTAGAACTAAGCATGGAATTAGATGATAAATTTAGACAAATTAAAAAATTGAACAAAGAACATATAGCCAAAATAAATATATTAGAATTTGAAGTAGGAATGTTAAAAGATGAAAAAGTTATTTTAGAAGAGGAAACTAAAATATCTCAAGAAAAAATTAAAAATAATTTAGTCGAAAATGAGGCTATCGCTATTGATTTTGGTAAAACTAAAATAGTAAATGATAACTTGTTAAAAGAAAATGTCAACTTGAAGAGTAATATTGAAATATTGAAAATTGAAAACTTAGAATTAAAAGAAAAATTAGATAAAATTACAAATAATGTTTCAAAAATGAATAAAGGAAAACAGGATTTGGAAAATCTTATCAAAATCTCAAAACCATCGGGTAATAGAAATGGAATGGGATTTAAAAATACTCCTAAACAAAGTGGAAATAGTGTTAAGAAATATAGTTATAGAAAGACTAAAAGTTCACCTAAGTCTAATATGAATACCAAAAATATAAAAATTTGGATCCCTAAGACAAATAATAATTTGATTGGAAAAAACATATTAATAATTTCTTCGAGAATGTGGTCTATAATACGAATTATATTCATAAAGGTACCAAAACTTCTTGGGTTTGGCTACCTACTTCTCCTAACATCTAGGACCCTAACAAAGTATATGGGTACCAATTAAAACATCTTTTATTTTGAAGGTACCCAAAATAAAAAATAATGAGAAATGGATACTAGATAGTGGATGCTCCAAGCATATGACCGGAAATTCAAAAATGTTATCAAATATAACATACATCGATGGTGGAACGGTAAATTTTGGAGATAACTCAAAAGGATACGACGTGGGCATTGGAGAAGTCATCAACTATGGTATTTCTAACTATCCTATTATTACAAATGTTTTATTAGTAGAAAATCTAAAACACAACCTACTAAGTATTAGTCAATTATACGACAAAGGTTTTCAAATCAATTTTGAAAAAGATAGATGTAATATTTTCGATAATAACAAACAACTTATACTTGAGGGTTTTAGAAACAATCATATTTATGTCTTAAACATGAATATAAATAAAAATTCAA
Source organism: Allium cepa (assembly GCA_030765085.1). Taxonomy (NCBI): domain Eukaryota; kingdom Viridiplantae; phylum Streptophyta; class Magnoliopsida; order Asparagales; family Amaryllidaceae; genus Allium; species Allium cepa. Next base: position 772,184,417 of record CM060945.1, read on the forward strand.
ATTTTACTTTAACCGCCAAACATGATGATTCATGGTTGTGGCATAAACGATTTTGGCTCTTCAAATATATTAATAAATTAGCAAAATATGAGCTAGTTAGAGGTTTACCTAAAATAATTTACAAAGTAGAAAATTTATGTGACGATTGTCAAATTGGAAAACTAAAGAAAAATTCTTTTAAATCTAAAAATAATATTTCTACAAAACAAACCATTAGAATTATTACATTTAGATTTATTTGGTCCAACGTAAGTACGATCTATAAATCACAACAAATATTTTTTCATAATAGTTGATGATTTTCAAGATATACATGGACTTTAATTTTAAAACATAAAAGTGACACCTTTGGTATGTTTAAAATATTTACTAAAAGCATTAAAACACAAATGGATTTGAAAATTAAAAATATTTTAAGTGATCACAATGGAGAATTTTAAAATGATTTTTTTACTAATTTTTGTAATAAGAATGGAATAAGTCATAAATTTTCTTTTCCCTGCACACCACAACAGAATGGTGTAGTAGAAAGAAATAATCGTACGTTACAAGAATGTGCACGAACACTATTAAATAGTAGTGGTCTACCAAAAAAATTTTGGGCAGAAGCTATTGCCATAGCTTGTTATGTTTTGAATCGAGTAACCATACGTCTTATAACTAAACAAACTTGTTATGATATATTTTTTGGAAGAAATCCTAAAGTATCATAATTTAAAACTATCAGATCAAAATGTTTTATATTAAATACAAGTTGAGGAAAATTTGACCCGAAGGCCGATGAAGGAATCTTTGTTGGATACCCGGATCGTAGCACAGCAATAGAGTTTTTAATAAACGAAATAACACTATTGAAGAAAGTTTACATGTTTCGTTCGATGAAAATCTTCTTAACCATCATATTAATGACGATGAACAAATAATTCCAATAACAAATACAACAAATTCTATTAATACTGAAACAAATGCACAAAATAAAACTTTGATATCACCTCCTAGAATTCTTAAGGATCATCCAAAAGATAATATCATTGGAGATCTTAATCTAGAGTAACTAGGAATCAACTTAATCAAATAAGCCACATAGCATTTGTGTCAAATTTTGAACCAAAAAATTATAAAGAAGCTTCAAATGATAATTTTTGGATAATAGCTATGTAAGAAGAATTGAATCAATTTAAAAGTAATAATATTTGGGAATTAGTACCAAGGCCAGAAGATCAATCGGTTATAGGAACAAAATGGGTATTCAAAAACAAAGCAGATGAAAACGGAAATATTGTTAGAAATATAGCACGTTTAGTTGCTCAAGGCTACAATCAAGAAGAAGGTATCGACTATGACGAAACCTTTGCTCCGGTAGCAAGATTAGAGGCCATTCGTACATTACTCGCATTTGCAAATCATCACAATTTTAAAATATTTCAAATGGATGTCAAAAGTGCCTTTTTAAATTGTTTTATTAAAGAAAACTTATATGTTGAACAACCTCCATTGTTTGTTCACGAAAAATATCCCGACCATGTTTTTAAATTACAAAAAGCGTTATATGGATTAAAACAAGCCCCTCGTGCATGGTACAAACATCTTAAAAATCACTTAATTACATCTGGTTTTCAAATAGGAAAAATCGATACAACTTTATTTATTAAACGAAAAAATAACTATATTTTAGTTGTACAAATTTACTTAGACGATATTATTTTTGGTTCAACTAACGAAAATCTCTATAATCAACTTTCAAATATTATGAAAAATGAATTTGAAATGTCTCACATGGGAGAATTAAATTTCTTCTTAGGTTTACAAATAAAACAACTTGAAAATGGTATTCTTATTCATCAAATAAAAATATTGTAATGATCTAATATGTCGTTTTGAAATGGACAAAACTTCAAGAAAACCAACACCGATGAGTACTAGTGTTCACTTAGAAAAGGATGATAATGGAAAACATTTCAATGAGAAAATTATATCGTAGCATGATTGGTTCCTTACTCTCTTTGATGGCTTGTCGACGCGAAATTATGATGAGTGTATGTCTTTGTGCCCGATTTTAAACAAAACCAAAAGAATCTCACCTAAGAGCTGTTGAATATATCTTACGATATCTATCTAGTACAAGAGATTACGGTCTGTTTTACCCTAAAGGATCATCATTTGAATTAGTTCCATATAGTGATGCAGATTTCGGTGGATGTAAAATAGATCGTAAGAGTACTAGTGGAATATGTCACTTTGTTGGACAATACTTAGTCTCATGGTTTAGCAAAAAGCAAATTGTGTCTCCTTGTCTACTTGCGAAGCCGAATATATTTCAACAGCTCTAGCATGTTCACAAGTGATTACATGCAACAATCACTTACGGATTTGGTAAAATTATCAATAAATCACCAATATATTATGATAACACGAGTGCAATAAATCTTTCAAAAAACCATGTAAATCACTCACGAACTAAACATATAGATATACGACATCATTTTTTCCGTGACAATGTTGAAAAAGGAATAATTTCATTAGAATACGTAAATACAGATATTTAAATAGCAGATATTTTCACAAAACTGCTAAATGGACAAACTTTTGTTAAACTGCGACGCGATTTAGGGATATTCTCTCTTAATGGTCTTCTAAATTAATAACCACACCTTCACTTATGCTATGTTTAGCTAATAATTTTCTATCCACGAATTAAAATTCATAAGTCTTTCACCTTCAAGTTTTTAGTAAGTTAGTTTATGAAAATGATCTATAAATAATATTTTAAACTTATATATAAATATATATATATATATATCTTCATACAACACGAAGAAAAAATATGTATGCATTTCATATATTTTTTATAACAAAATATAATCATGTCTTCTGAAAATTCTCATCTATCTTTCTCGACACCTACAACGGATAGCTCGGCAGATACACCACAACGGCTTCCTACCCTCGCACCAAACCAGGAACCGATATATAGGTGGTCCTCCTATCATATGTGATTCACTCCCGATAGCAAGAAGTCCAAATGATCTTTATTTGTATCTCCAACCACAAAGGAAAAAATTGATGAATACGTCACTATCAAAAACAACAAATATATCTGCAATGAGAATTATATTTTGAACAAAAAGTCACGGCACGACGACTAAGCTTTCTGGAGCAAGTAGCGATAAAGTTTTGTAATTCACGAAAGAAAGATGTCCATGAACCACTTCAAATGCCTTGTAGTCCCTTGGATCCCTCTTCCTCGTATCGTACACCTTTGGACCCTTCACCATGGCGATTCTATGGTTAACCGAGAACTCATGAACGTGGAAATATATGGTCTCCACTCAAACCATGGAGGGATAAGAAGTCAGATTATCGCAAAAATCCATTGCCATCTAAATAGCTTATATTGTTTTTATTGTATTTGTATCTATGTATATTTGTAATTTTGCTTCAAAAAATACTACATTTCTTTTCAACCAATAGAGGGTTGAGAAATAAGCAACACCTTTAAAATTTAGGTATTTATAGAAAAATTGCTTGTTTCAGATGTCTAGATATGAACCTCAGACGTCTGGCACTCTGATATCCCACAAAGATTACATTATTTTGCATATGTCAGACGTCTGATATAACTGTCCAGACGTTTGAAAATTGTCTCTGCTTACTTAAAATAGATACTAGACTATTTCAAACGTCTGAACTATGAACCAAACGTCTGAATAATGTCTCTGACACCAAATTATAAAAAATCGATCTATTTCAGACGTCTGAAATTTAAACTGGACGTATGAAAAATCTCTCTGACTATCAAAAATTACAAACTCGACAAACCAAACATCTACCAATTAAGCCAGACGTCTAAACTTATTTATTATGCTCGAATTAGGGTAAATCAGACGTCTGTATTAGCTTCCAGACGTTTGAAATTCAATCGACACTTTAAAACAACCAGATAATGTCCATTTTTTTAACCTAATCTCACTTCTACTTTAAAATGGTTCTACATCATTAATGACTTTTTTAGTCAAAAACATCTTTTTCCACACTTGTTCGAATTCAGTGCCTCCTAATACTAAAAACCCTAAAATATCCCAAAGGAAACAAGACCAACCAACTTCCTCAAATCCTCAAGTTTTCTCAGATGATCAAATTGCAACAATGGATGAATTGAGCATCACATTCACTTAAGATATATGACGATATACAGAAGAAGAAACTTCCTACGTATCCATTTTATAACTTACTCAAGTTTCCAATGTACGATTTGGATGAAATGTGTGAGAATGCCGGTTTAGAAACATTAATATCTTTCACTACCAATGACATTCAAATTGATCAGTTGGCCATATTTATTTTCTATGCAAATTTGGATATCACGGCGGTATGGAACACTGAAAATGAAGATAATTGGTTAGTCTAGCATTTATAGCAACACGATTAGACTAACTCCGCGAATAATAGGCAGAACACTCGGATGTTCTGACACGGGCGAAGATCTATATAATATTCCCGATAAGTGTTTCAAACCAAGGAACAACAAAACACATCAAATATGGGAGGATGAAATGCCTAAATTTGCATCCAAATATCTACGACCAAAGGCAAGACTACTTATTCGAATGATCATCAATTCCATCATTCCTCATCTAGGGAGTCATGAGCAGGTAACAGAGTTAGAATATAAAACTTTATATGCTCTGTTCAGCGAAACAAGGGTGAATTGGGCCAAATTTATTTTTGAGGAGCTCAAACAATTTTGGACTCGATCACGACCATAGATTATCTACCCCACATTCATCATGAAATTTCTACATGCTCAAAAGATCCCCTACTATTTATCAACTTTTGAAGAAATTTCTCCAAAATATGCTTCCATAAAGTTTTTCTCATTAATGCACCTACCGAAAATTCCTTCGGAGATTATATATTTTGAAGATTGGACGCACAATCGTCAAACCAGACAAGTTGGGCCTTCATCTCAGACACACATGAACCATCACAAGAGGAAGAACAACATCGTGAGACAACTCCTCCTCCTCCTACACCATTTGATTATGCAAGCTAGGATGAGATTTTGGAAATTCGAACAGATACAAATCCAAATGAAAGCATTTGAGATCTCACTCTTTGAAGTCAACATGTCTTTTCTCAAAATCAAAAAGTTTTGGCTAAACATATTGATAGCTTTGAAACATCTTTTTCCACACATCTAGAAAAAGCTGAAACATCACTTTCAACAGTATTATCGGTTGTTAAAGGGGTTCTTCAAAGGGTTCGTGGTCCGACACCTCCTTCCGAAGATTGGCCAACCCCCGTGCCTTCTCCTCCTTCAAAACAATCCGAACTTTTTTATGAAGACGAACCTCTAAAGCATGCTCAGACATCTCCTACAAAGAAACCAGCTCTTCTCAAAAAAAAAAAGATAAAGGAGAGGATCAAGAAAAAGATTCCCCGAAAGACCGATAGATTTTAGGATTTCATCTTATGTACACTTGAAAAATCTATGAATGTACTCAATTACAATTATTAATGAAATTCTCTTTTTGTGTGTTATCTCTGTATATATCTTTGATGATTGGCTAATATTTTAACATTTAATTAGTTAGAAATTCTTTTGATCGTGCCAAAGGGGGAGAAATAAAAATATATATTAAAAAATTATAAATAAGCACATATTCAGGGAGAGATTTATAAATTATATATAAGTACATTATATAGTTGTCATCATCAAAAGGAGGGAGATTGTTAGGAAATCAAATCTACGGTTTCGATGACAACAACTATACAATGGAAATCAAATATGATATATTTATATTTACAGGTACTTGCTAAAATAACATCAGTAGAAAGACAAGAACAAGGCTCAAACAACATTATAAGAGACTATAAGTCGATAGGATCGATGGAGCAACAAGACGGATGCACAAAGTAAACATACACAGTTTTCAGACGTCTGGGTGCACTAGCCAGATGTCTGAACAAATCCTCTAGAATACAAAACAGACAGGATCAGACGTCTGGCTAATGTACTCAGACGTCTGAAAGGCTACTGTGTATAAAAAAAATATAGCCAGATGTCTGAAATAAATACCAGATGTCTGATGCAGAACTAGGAATTTAAAATTCAAATTACAACTGCTGCATTTGAAAAGACATATTCGCTTCTCTTCACTGCAACTCTTCATCACCATCGGAAGCAACTGTATAGCACTTGTTAATGGATGAAACTACTCAAGGAATCTTTCTACCACTATATATAACATCAAGAATCAAAGAGAAGAATTCACCTTACTTACTTGCGCTCTTTACTTACATACTCTGTTATATTCTTGATCTCTAACAACCTATACTTGTATTTCACTCTTCCATATATTCAGATCTCCTCAATCAATACTCTTTAGATATATATATTGGAAGCATTTGTACTTAATAGTCAATATCCATGTTATAGAACACATACTTGACAAGAACAAGCTATTGTAACGATGCCTATTCCTCCAGACGAAGTGAGGGTGCTTGATAGTTGAATTCTGAAGGGGAGCTTCGGGACTAGACGTAGGATGGAAGGTCTGAACCAGTATAAAATCCTGGTATGCTTATTCTATACTTACCTAGATTAATTTTATATTAGTTGCATCATATGTTTTGTCAAATATACTTGCATACACACTACACGATCCACCCTATAGACTTTCAATACCAAGCACGGGGTGCTTGTTTTAGACCGTATAAAGCTTTCTTAAGTTACAAACATAATCTGGAATTTTTTCATGTATGAATAAAGGAGGTTGTTCAACAACAACATTTTCTTTTATATAACCATTTAAAAAGGCACTTTTAACATCCATTTGCTAAATTTCGTAATTCTAAAAACATGCAAAGGCTAGTAAGATATGTATTGCTTCAAGTCGTGCGACTAGAGCAAACATTTATTCGTAGTCAATTTCTTCTTCTTGATTATATCCTTATACCACTAATCCAGCTCTCTTCGCAATTATATCACCTTGTTCATCTGCTTTATTTTTTAATACCCATTTAATACCAATGATTGTTTAATCACTTGGTCTATGAACTAGGTCCCAAACATCGTTTCATTCGAATTGGTTTAGCTCTTCTTGCATAGCTATAGTCCAATAGTCATCAGTAGAGGCTTCTTTTGCATTTTTAGGTTCAATAATAGAAAGAAATGTTACATGGCCCATTTGATTAAGTTGATTTCTAGTTCAAATATGTGAATTAATTACTCCTATGACATTTCTACTGGGTAATCTCATAAAATCTTAGGAGGAGATCTTAATTCATTTTCATTATGAACAATGTTTTCATCTTCTTCAAAATTATGAATAATGTTTTCATCTTCTATAAAATCATTTTGAATAAACGTATTTGTGACGTTCTTTGGTATAACTTCATCATACTCAAAAGAAATATCAAATTTTAAATTTTCGTCGAATGAAACATGAAATGTTTCTTCGATTGTTTTTGTTCTTTTATTAAAAATTTGATAAGCTTTGCTTCGTTACGAATATCCTATGAAGATTCCTTCATCGGATTTTGGATCGAATTTTCCAAGCCGATCTTTTGTATTTAAAATAAAACAATTTGAATCAAAAGTTTTAAAATAAGAAATGTTCGGTTTCCTTTGATGAAAAAGTTCATATGGAGTGTGTTTTGTTAAAGGTCGGATGGAAATGCGATTCAGAACATAGCAAGCAGTTGCTACAGCTTCTACCCAGAAATATTTTGGTAATGTGGTTCCATTTAATAAAGTTCTTACACATTCTTGTAAAGTTTTATTTTTCCTTTCAACCACTCCATTTTGTTGTGGTGTTCTAGGAAAAGGAAATTTATGATAAATTCCTTTTTTATTATAAAAATGTTTAAAATCTTTAATTTCAAATTCACCTCCATGATCACTTCTAATATTTTTAATTTTTTAATTTTGAGATTTTAAATTCTTTTTGCAAAGATCTTGAAATTTTCAGAAGTATCGCTTTTATTTTTCAGAAAAATAGTCTAAGTATATCTTGAGAAATCATTTACTATAACAAACACATATTTGTTATGATTTATTGATTGAACATGAGTTGGACCAAAGAGATCGAATGCAATAGTTCTAGTGGTTGTATAGTAGAAATATTTTTCTTTGATTTAAAGGATGACTTTGATAATTTTCCTAATTGATAAGCGTCACAAATGTTGTTTACTTTAAAATTCATTTTTGGTAAACCTTTTACTAAATCATTTTAGATAATTTATTTATAGCTTTGAAATTAATATGACAAAATCTTTTATGCCATAACCAAGGATAATTTTCTTTGGCTATTAAACACGTACTTGTATTGTAATTTACATTCATATTTAAAACATAAATATTTTAATCTCTAAAACCTTCAAAAATAAGATTTTTATTTTGATCAAAAATGCTACACTTATTTTCAAAAAAAGAAATATTGAATCGTTTGCCACACAATTGACGGATACTAAGTAAATTATGCTTCAAATTTTTAACTAATAAAACATCTGTAATTAGAGGTAAATTAGATATAGCGTTATTGCTTACATCATCTTTGCCAATGACATATCCTTTGGAATTATCCCCAAATGTGATAGAACCTCCATCTGAGTAGATAATACTTGTTAGCATCCCTTTGTTTCCTGTCATGTGTTTTGAGCAACCAATGTCTAGTATCCATTTTCCTCTTTTATTAGGTGGTACCTCATCTTTTGTAGCCATAAAACATACATTGGCTTGTTTTGTATGACTGCCGAGTCACTATTTGATGATGAAGATAATTCTGAATCGTCCCATGTGACAGAGAAAGCTTTCTTCTTGAATCTGTCTTTCTTATACTTATGTTTGTCTTTCTTTTACTCAGGATAGTCTTTCTTGATGTGGCCTTTCTTATGACATTCATAACATTCTAGAGCAGATGATGATGATTTGTTGGTGTTGTTATTGTTACTAAAGTTGTTCTTGTTATTTCTAAATTTGTTGCTCTTTCTAAATTTCAAAAAAAAATTGAAATTTTTAGCAATGAATGCCATATCTTCTTCATCTGAATCTGATTCATTTTTTCTAGCTGGAATGCTATATTCTTCTTATCTTGAGCATGTACTCGTTTTGCCTGGAGATTTACTTTGTAAGACATTAGATTTCCTATCAATTCCTCCGGTTTCATGGTCGAAATGTCATTAGCTTCTTCGATTACTAAGACTTCTCTTTCCCACTCATCTGCTGATGAGTTGAGGATTTTTGAAACAATATCGAATCTGTATAAGTTTCACCTAATGTTATCAAAGAATGATATATATCTTGAAATACAGAGTACATTTCATTTATAGTCTCATCTTATTTCATTTTAAAATTCTAGAACTGATTTTCGAGCATAGAAATTTTACTCTGTTTTACTTTGTTAGTACCTTCATGTGTAATTTTAAGTGTACGTCAAATTACATGAGTAGTTTTACATATGCTTAATCTATCAAACTCATTCTTGTTTAATGCATAATATAACATATTCATAGCTTTAGCATTTGCAGTAGTGTTTAGTTTTTGTGTGTTAGACCATGTTGAATATTCAGTAGTAGGCATAGTATATTCTGATTGCATAATATTCTTGGTTTCATAACTACTTGCTTGTATATATATTCTCATTCTAGTAGCCCAATAGATATAGTTCATTACTTAAATAGAGGTGGTTGTGCCGTAGATTAACCTTCTAGAAAGGTAGTGTTAGTTACAGTGCTGGTGTTGTTTTCGATATTAAAAATATATCAGATAACTATGTTATGGTTATATAATGGCCTTGCTTTGATACCAAATGAAAGTGACTGTGCTACAAGATCAAGTAATATGGAATATAATAAATAACTAGTGTGGAAAATAATAGCAGTAAAGTAAAAATCCACCAGTAATTTTTATACTTTTTCGAACTCACGTTCTACGTCCAGTCCCAGACTCCTTCTGCAATTAAAGCTAGCAACCCTCACTTAACCCAGAGGAATAGGTATTACACCACCTGAGAAAACGAATAGGAATTGACCGCCTGAGCAACAGAACAGGACTTGACCGCCTGAGCAACCGAACAGGACTTTCTTACAAATTAGATTAATTTGACTTTGTGTGTTCTGAATAACACAGATCTGTCACTTATAGTACATCCTTCCAATAATATTTTCCTCAAGAATGATGTGTATAATTTTGTGTGCATGACAATTAGGAAGATTGGTATTTCTTGAAGAATATGGAAATGGAATCATAAGCAATGATTGTATAGAGATTTGTAAATAATAGAATCAAAAATGCAATTCTCGTGGGATCAAGAGAGAATAGAAAACTAGGGGATTCGAACATTGAAACTAGAGTGCATTTATGATTGTTCGTCGACAGAAATCCTATCGGTTTAGAAAACCATCGAACGACTTTAAATTAAAAAATAACCGCAAGCGCACGGTGTACGAATGTAGCACGCGGCGAATACGGGTCGATCCGCAGGGAATTGATGATTTTAAAATTTCCTACTCAATCAAATTATACCAAAGTTGAGAGTGTGTTTAAGTTAGAAAATGAGAAAATGAACTAACTAACAAAAAGAAAAGAAATGCAAATATGAGAGTTAAATGACAATTTAGAGAATAAGTCCACCCTCTAGATCATGTAGTTCAACACATGAAATCATGATCTCTCTTTTATGGTCATTAGTGTTTTAATTGATGTGTTTATCATAAGTATGACATATTTGAGCTATTAATTAGCCAACATAAGTCATCAAACTATAACACACCCCTTAAAACACTTACTTACTTTCATGAAACTTGACAAAGAAAATGAAAATGAAATCTATTTTAAGTATGGCCTATTAACTATTGATTAGAAACATAGACCATCAAATTTTAATTTCAAATCACTTTCTTATGCCATAATCATATATTGATGAAGAGTCATTTATGTTAGTGATTGTTTAAGCACAGCCTATTTGGTGTCAACAATATAGACTATCAAATTCAAGGCAAAAACAACAAATAAAACCACTTCTATCATCATCACTAAGCACAAAAAGAGAGCATGAATTAACAAAATGTTGTAGCTACATTAATTAGAGAGCTCCATTACCCCCTAAATTGAAGAGGTTTAGCTTCTCGTATTTGTCATTTTATTAACAAATGTAGCTAACAACATGAAAGCAAAATGAAGTGGAAAAAGAGAGCAAAATGAAAAGATAAGCTAATTAACTTGCATAAAAAGAAAAGAGATCTACACTACAACATGAAAGTAAATGAACATGAAAAGGAAAGAGCGTGTATTAAATTGCATAAAATAAAAAAGATTACATAAAATAAAAATGGCTAAGTAGCCATGAAAAGAGAAAGAGGAGCTTTCATTTTATTTTTGATCTAAACTAAACTAAAGAGAAGGAGGCCTAAGAGAGACTAATGAAGAGATCATTACATGAAACATATGGGGTATATATACAAGTTTTAAAACCCTAATTCACTTTTTGGGGAATGCCCAAAAGGCCCTTAAGGAAGTGTGGAGGCCAAGTAAACATTAACATGTCTTAATACCCCATAGCGTACATGAAACCATTAACTCCAAAAGCATGTGTTTTAGCCTTTAATTTGTACATTAAGGTAGGTGGGTAGGTAGGGTCATCCATGATCTTCACTTTGAATTATTTCCATCTTCATTCCTTTATATTCTTTGTGCATGCATATTTCATGATGAAACCACTCCTATTTGAGACCAAATTCCTACAAAAATATATAAAAAAAATCCAATTAATTTTTCTCAAAGAAATATATGCACACAAATGACCTTTTTGCCCCTATATGAAGATGGATATGTGATAATTTGGAATTAATATGAATTTTGGTTAAAACAAGTTAAAATACCCATAATGATTATTTACTTAATTTAAATAGAATAAATATGGTGGTAAAAATATGCATATTTACGTGCACATCAAATACCCCTACACTTATCTTTTTATTCGTCCTCGAATAAAGAAAAACTAAGATAAATCCGTTTTCGTAGGGAGCACGATTGCATTGAGAGTATGCAACAAGCTGTTAAACCTCTGGGTGTCCCCAGTAGGACGAGTGTTGTCTCGTGAGGGTTTTCAGTGGATACTACCCACAAAATCCAAATGCAGGATGAAAATATTTACAAAATACAAGATTTATTTACAAAGAGATGAATGCAAAATTTTGAAAATATTTACAAATGAAGGAGATATTTTTAAATTGACTAGAATAAGTTAAATATAGGTTTTGGTTATTATCTTGAAAATTTATGTCATTTACTCGTCAAAATTTCCAACAAAAATCAAGTTATCATAACAAATAGACAATAGTTTAACTTGTTGTTTCAGTTGATAACAAAGTGTAATTATAAAATGGATCCTTAGTTGATTATCAAAGTTTATCAAAGTGGTATTTTCATTTCTTTTCAATAATGAATCAAAACAAATAAGTAAAAATAGTGCTACGATTTCAATTGCTTGCTCTCTCATTATTTGCAAGAAAAATTACACACCTAGCTCAAGTAAACTGGGGCCAGCTATACCACCCATGCACTGCCTTACGGGCTTATGTGAGGGGAGTACAGAGCATGGTGAGTGCACACACTTTCATGCATACACCATCGACCGTAGGTGGTTTTTATTAAGTCTTTTTTTTACATGTGTTCCATGTTGAATATGCGCTTATATGATTTTTGTTTGATGATAATAAACATATATACATTCATTTAAATTTATTTGTTAATGTACTATTTTATTTTTTCATAGATTAAATAAATATTTGCTGAATAAAATTAAATAACAAAGAATTTGAATTCAAACAGAATTTTTATTCAAACAAATATTTATTACAATTTATTTGAATTCAAACAGAATTTTTATTCAAACAAATATTTATTACAATTTATTTGAATTCAAACAGAATTTTTATTCAAACAAATATTTATTACAATTTTGAATAGTACAAATTCAAGCTCTCACTTACATATACAATTTTGATTACAATACATCACAATTTCATATTTACATTTAACCTCACTACACATCACTCATTCACTCAATTCGTATTTTATCTTCAACTTCATTCCAGTTAGAATCCAGCATCTGAGCAATCTGCAAAAATATTCACTAACGCAGTAAAATTGAAAAAGAAATATTTTTGCAATATAAAATAAAATATGGATTTTGAAAATATTATTTGCCTCGGTTATTTGGGTTGCTCGTCATCATTTAAATTTGAATTCATCATACGCGAACAGCTTGTGACATACACAGTGAATCACTGTATATGCCACAAGGCCGTGCACACCGAAATATACACTTGATCGATTTACAGGGACAAGTGAGCACAGGTCAAACCCAAATACCGGATTCAACTCAAGTGCAATAAAACAATGTCATTCAGCACAAGGTCAAATCCAAGCCGGATTCAACTCAGGTGAAAATTAGAAAAATAAACAAAATGCAAAGGTCAAGTCACTACTCAACTCAATGCATCAACAAAAGTCAAGGCCGCAACAAAAGCAAGCTGAAGCTCAGTGGTGAACCGACAACAAAACAACATTGCAGACTAGTTCAGAATGACACAAAGACACAGCAGTAACAAAACATGACAGTGTACAACATCAAGCCATGCACAGTAGCGACCGAAGACAGTAAACACAACTTCAATTCAAATCAGCAGGTACAAATGCATGCACAGGAACCATGGTCAAGTTAACATAAACAATGCCAAACTCAAATGAACACTACAAGTCAGACAAAGCCAAACTGCAACACTGCTTCACTAATACATGACAAATGGAGTATATATATATGAACTCAGACAAAAGTCAGAGAGTAGTTCAAGTGATGAAGCACTGCAACTCAAAGAGCTCAAATGCAAACATGACAATGCAAACTAATGCACTAAGCAACAAAAACAAGAACAGCTAAAGAGAGCAACCAAAGAAGTTAGACCAGGTTGCATAATATCAAAGTTCAGGTCCACAGAATGGAAATGAACTTGACCAAGTACACAAGTGCAACAAGCAATGCTCAAGACCACACAGTGCACATATGTAAAGTATAGACTGGCATCAAAACTAGTTCAACAATTGAGTACAGTATGCAAGGAGCTGACAGCAAGGATTAGAATGCATCAGTGTGCAAAGAGCTCGGGCAAAAGATATGGCAACTCAACAATACAAAAACTACAACAATCAAATGAAGACAGCATCTTGTACAACTGAAATGCAAGTAGATCAAATGATGTGTTAAAAGAAAATTTCAACAGTGCAATGATTACCAAGTCATAAATCAAGTTTGTATAAAAATGCAGTGATATGCAGCAAGGTAACCAACACTTTGAATAGAATCGAGCATGTGTACAGTTTGAACAATATCCAGAAGAGCAGTTTAAAAAATTCAAAATGGTCGAAGTAAACACTCAGTGTCAAGGCCGAAGTCATCATGTAAAAGAAGTTGAATTCACGATTCAAAGTCAGAGCGTTGGCAATAAAGCAATCAAACCAAGTCAAGATCAACAACGTGATGACCAAGGAGTTGAAATCAATGCTGTGGGATTCAAGCAACAAAATATATACGCATATGAATAAGTCAGTGAAATCATAAACATCCATACGAAAATCAACGATCAAAGCAATATCAGTTGACAAATTCAAATAGAGAATATACGACGCAAATCTAGGGTTACAAACCCTATATAAAAGCCCATAAATCATCATCGGCAAGGGGAGGATTCGAGTTCAAGTAACAACAGAGCAATATCAATAACTCAGTGGCTGAGCTTGAGAATTCGCAACTCAGTAGCTGAGTTGTGGCAGGGTTTTGAGCGTAGAGTTAGATTTAGTCGATAGCGGGTGTCGCGAGTTTACGTGTGTAAGCGAGGGACTATCTAATTTCTAGTAGAAACCTTGGGGGCAGCACGTAGGCAGGGTTTTGCCGAAGCTGGGTAAATTCTGTGTCGTTCTATTTCTGCATTTATTATTCTGCTATTATCTATACTGTTATTGTTCTGTGATCTGTGTTAAAATTATTTTATAACCTTCCGCAATTAATTTTTTTATAATTTACACAATCACCCTATTCACCCCCCCTCTAGGGTGAAATCGATCCTACTAGTGGTATCAGAGCTAGGAACAAAAGCCGTTTTTGTTTTAAAAATTTGATTTTACAAAAACCAATTTTTATTTTAAAAAGTTGAATTTTTAAAATGGCTTCTTTTAATACTGCTTTTGCTGAGGGTCAATCCATAATTAGACCACCAATGTTCAATGGTGAATATGCTTATTGGAAAAATAGGATGGAAATTTTTCTAAAAACCATTGACGCATGGAATATTGTTGAGACAGGTTATAGAATACCAACTATAATTGTAGATAATCAGGAAATAGAGAAACCAAAAGAACAATGGACGGAACTGGAAAATAAACTACAAAATACCAAAGCTAGAGCTATGAATTCTATTATATGTTCATTGGATCAATATGAATTTAATCGTGTCTCACATTGTCTAACTGCGCAGGAAATATGGCACACTCTAGAAGCGACTCATGAAGGAACATCTCAAGTCAAAGAATCTCGCCTTGCCATGCTAAGAAGCGAATACGAGAACTTCACAATGGTGAAGGAAGAAAATGTCAAAGAGATGCATGGAAGACTTTCCAATATCGTATATAAATCAAAAGCTCTTGGAAAATCATATACAGAGTTGGAGATAGTTCGAAAAATCCTCAGAGTCCTTCCACGAAGTTTTCAAGCCAAAGTGACAGCCATTCAAGAATCAAAAGATTTGAAACAAATGAAAGTCGAAGAACTCATTGGAAATCTCACCACTTATGAGCTAGAAATGAAATTCAAGGAAGAGCGTGAAGGAGCAGATACTCGAAAGAAATCAATAGCGCTCAAAGGAACAACCGAAAGTGATGATGATAATGATGATGATGAAGGAGCAGCAGAGCTGGCACTACTAATAAAGAAATTCAAAAAGTGGAATCGCAAATATGGAAATCCAGCTCGAAATCAGAAATTGAAAAGCAGAATAGGTAAAGCACTAGACTACTCAGAAGAACAAAAGATTATTTGTTATAATTGCAACAAACCCGGTCGTATCAAGCCCGATTGTCCACAAATTAAAATCGGCCATGGAAAGAAACAGAAAAAGAAAAGTTTTGCAGCCACTTGGGATGAAATAGACAAGGATGATCAAAGCACTGGCAGTGAAAGCGAAAAGGCAGAATTGTGTCTTCAGATGATACAACTGACAGTGACGATGACGAGCCAAGTGAGGTATCAAAACTTATCCATTCTGAGTTGCTTATATATTTTCATGAAGTAAACGGCTGTTTTGAATGACATAGGGAAAAATACGCTAAACTTGAATCACAAAAAGACACTTTGATAGATTTAAATAAACAACTTGACCAATTAGTTAAAACCTATCAAAGTAGGATCCCTAAGTGTGATAAGTGTCCAACATTCGAAGAAGAAATTAAAAATCAGAAATCAATATAAAATCACTTGAAAATAAAATTCTAATTTTAAAAGAGAACGAAAATACTAGGAGAGAGAATTCTATTAAAAAGTGCACACAGTTGTTAAACGAAAATGAATCTCTCAAAACACAAGTCCAACAATTGTCAACGACTTTAGATAAATTTTCAAAAAGTGAAAAGTCGTTGAATATGCTATTAGAAAAGCAAACTGTTAATACGGTTTGACAAGGACTTGGATATAATAATTTGAAAATTGTTGAAAGCAATATTAATCAAGTTAATTCTATGTGCAAACTTGTAGAAAATATGGACACAATCACAATAATTGTTGGTATAGACCCAAACATGTGAAAACTATACCGATTTGGGTTCCAAAAGGCACAAATATAAAAACTCTCAAAGTTAAAAAAAATTTGGGTGCCGAAGGAAACAATTATAAATAGTTTTGGGTCTTCACAAAATTATTTTTCTAAATATTCTGCCACTAACAACCATGGACCTATAAAAACAAATAGGTCACATAAATCTTTTCTCGTGTAGGTGTGGTGGCAGGCTAAGGAACAACAAATGTTCTCTGGATTTTGGCTGTTCCAGAAACACAACGGGCGACAAAAAAAAGTTCCTTAGCCTAGTATAAAGGTGACGGAATCACAACGGACAACAACGAAAAATATCGTAAAGGTAAAAACAGGTAAAGGTATATTTATTTGAACGATATATAAAATGTGATAATCTGCACCGTATTCTGAATTAAAATCAGCCAATATTGAGATGATGAAAAGATGATGATTCTGACTTATTCAAAATAGTTGGCCAATTATATTCTTATGCCAAAAACACTATAAAAATCTCTAGATTCTTTGAATTACTTCATATATATCAGTTTGGATTAAAAATAATGTTTTGTTGGATAATACAATTGGTTATAATACGGCTAACTCTATATTCACGGTTTTCTGATTATTTACACGGCTTCAATTCAATTTCAAAAGAATGTCATTTAAATTGTTGTTAAAATTGAATTTGAAATTTTTGATGCACACTTCATGGTTTGGTCAATCAAATTCAATTAATGATGATTTTGAGTGAAAGAGAAATTCAGATGCAGATTACACTGGTAATCTAGTTGATAGAAAAATTACTAGTTGAACGTGATTTTTGAGACATTTAGTAACTGCATCGTTTTTCAAAGAAAATATCTGCATATTCTTCATTTCAAATAATTTCAAATAGCAGAAAATTTTCTTTTAAAACCCCCTAGAGAAAATCATTTTTGACCATATTTTCAGATTAGTCATTTTTGAAAAATTAATTTCATAATTATTTTTGAATTTGATTTTAAACAACTATTTTGACTAATCTGACTCCCTAATGTTTATCAAAAAGAAAAATAGTGATTGAAAAAGTGATGAGTGTTAATATTGATCAAATATTATGACTCGAGACGGTATAATTAATAAATTTCTTTAGAAATTTAAACAAGAGTTATAAAACTTATTGTTGGTAAAAAATTCCATGACCATCTCTATATCTATCATATTTCTAATAACCATCACTCATCAAAATTCTATATAGTTTGTCAATATGTGGTACTTTAAACAGGAATCGTTCGTTTTTCATTTTTACATTTTTTTAAAAATAATAATAATAATAATAATAATAAATAAATATCGAAAGTATTCACTCTCATTTAAAAGTCCTCGCGGTTATGCATGGGTGAAATACTTGGAATTCGTTATGTGCTTCCATGCTCATTTAAAAGTCCTCACGGTTATGCATGTATGGAACGCATATCAAAAGTTGATTTTTAAAATAAACAAGTTGATTCTAATCTCATTTAAAAGTCATCACGGTTATGCGTGGTTAGAAGATACTTGAATTCATTTTTAAAAAATAAAATTGGAATACTACTAATCTCATTTAAAAGTCCTAGTGGTTATACATGGTTAGTAGATATTCAAATTCCTGATATAACTTACCACGAATAGACACATCTGTATGGTTTTATATGATGACATCATTTCCATCATTCTAAAAGTGGAATATGCGCCTAACAAAATATTTATGATTTTTGTTTGATTTTTTATTGAAATTTAATATTTATATTCAATTGAGTTTTAATGTTGAATTAATATCGATCAATATATCTCTACTTTTCTATTATTGTTACTCTTTTACTGATAACAAAAGGGGGAGAGAAAGGTTAAGATTTTGTCAAATAAAATCAAGCAAAGGTCAAATAATTTTCTATTTGTATCTAGGCTCATTTGCATATTTTTATTTGTATGCATATATGTAGGGGGAGTATTGTGTAGAGAGGAAGCATTTAAATAGGGGGAGCAAATTAGAGCATATCAATGATCAAATACATTTAACATATTCAAAATCTTAAATACATGTTTGTTATCATCAAAAGGGCGAGATTATTCAATATGCGCTTATATGATTTTTGTTTGATGATAATAAACATATATACATTCATTTAAATGTATTTGTTAATGTAATATTTTATTTTTTCATAGATTAAATAAATATTTGCTGAATAAAATTAAATAACAAAGAATTTGCATTCAAACAGAATATTTATTTAAACAAATATTTATTACAATTTATTTGAATTCAAACAGAATTTTTATTCAAACAAATATTTATTACAATTTTGAATAGTACAAATTCAAGCTCTCACTATACATATACAATTTTGATTACAATACATCACAATTTCATATTTACATTTAACCTCACTACACATCACTCATTCACTCAATTCATATTTTATCTTCAACTTCATTCCAGTTAGAATCCAGCATCTGAGCAATCTGCAAAAATATTCACTAATGCAGTAAAATTGAAAAAGAAATATTTTTGCAATATAAAATAAAATATGGATTTTGAAAATATTATTTGCCTCGGTTATTTGGGTTGCTCGTCATCATTTAAATTTGAATTCATCATACGCGAACAGCTTGTGACATACACAGTGAATCACTGTATATGCCACAAGGCCGTGCACACCGAAATATACACTTGATCGATTTACAGGGACAAGTGAGCACAGGTCAAACCCAAATACCGGATTCAACTCAAGTGCAATAAAACAATGTCATTCAGCACAAGGTCAAATCCAAGCCGGATTCAACTCAGGTGAAAATTAGAAAAATAAACAAAATGCAAAGGTCAAGTCACTACTCAACTCAATGCATCAACAAAAGTCAAGGCCACAAAAAAATGAAACAAAAGCATGCCGAAGCTCAGTGGTGAACCAACAACAAAACTACATTGCAGACTAGTTCAGAATGACACAAAGACACAGCAGTAAAAAAACATGACAGTGTACAACATCAAGCCATGCACAACAGCGACCGAAGACTGCAAATACAACTTCAATGCAAATCAGCAGGTACAAATGCATGCACAGGAACCATGGTCAAGTCGACATAAACAATGCCAAACTCATATGAACATTACAAGTCATACAAAGCCAAACTGCAACATTGCTTCACTAATACATGACAAATGGAGTATATATATATGAACTCAGACAAAAGTCAGAGAGTAGTTCAAGTGATGAAGCACTGCAACTCAAAGAGCTCAAATGCAAACATGACAGTGCAAACTAATGCACTAAGCAACAAAAACAAGAACAGCTAAAGAGAGCAACCAGAGAAGTTAGACCAGATTGCATAATATCAAAGTTCAGGTCTACAGAATGGAAATGAACTCGACCAAGTACACAAGTGCAACAAGCAATGCTCAAGACCACACAGTGCACATATGTAAAGTATAGACTGGCATCAAAACCAGTTCAACAATTGAGTACAGTATGCAAGGAGATGACAGCAAGGATTAGAATGCATCAGTGTGCAAAGAGCTCGAGCAAAAGATATGGCAACTCAACAATACAAAAACTACAACAATCAAATGAAGACAGCATCTTGTACAACTGAAATGCAAGTAGATCAAATGATGTGTTAAAAGCAAATTTCAACAATGCAGTGATTACCAAGTCATAAATCAAGTTTGTATAAAAATGCAGTGATATGCAGCATGGTAACCAACACTTTGTATAGAATCGAGCATGTGTATAGTTCGAACAATATCCAGAAGAGAAGTTTAAAAAATTCAAAATGGTCGAAGTAAACACTCAGTGTTAAGGCCGAAGTCATCAGGTAAAAGAAGTTGAATTCACGATTCAAAGTCAGAGCCTTGGCAGTAAAGGAATCAAACCAAGTCAAGATCAACAACGTGATGGCCAAGGAGTTGAAATCAATGCCGTGGGATTCAAGCAACAAAAAATATACGCATATGAATAAGTCTGTGAAATCATAAACATCCATACGAAAATCAACGATCAAAGCAATATCAGTTGACAAATTCAAATAGAGAATATACGACGCAAATCTAGGGTTACAAACCCTATATAAAAACCCACAAATCATCATCGGCAAGGGGAGGATTCGAGTTCAAGTAACAACAGAGCAATATCAATAACTCGAATCAAAGGTCGAGCAAAAATAAACATTGAAAAAGGAACAATCGCATGCCGTTTTTGACAATTAACTCGACCAAATTGAAGTA
Organism: Allium cepa; assembly: GCA_030765085.1. NCBI lineage: Eukaryota > Viridiplantae > Streptophyta > Magnoliopsida > Asparagales > Amaryllidaceae > Allium > Allium cepa. The sequence continues at coordinate 772,205,502 of CM060945.1, forward strand.
GCCAAAGAAAATTCAAAGAGCCAAGCAATTGACGAAAGCAACAAACTGAAAATCATTTTTTGATTGAGCGACAAAGGTCAGCAACTTCAGAAACAAGCCCTAATTTTGATCGAACAAGGAAAAGGAACGGAGCCGCCATTATCTCACAAAGGAACGGGCCGATAGAAGATAAAGAAAAAAGAATAGGGCGGCTTATTTATTGTTAAGGGATTAGTTTTTAAATTTTGGGGCTTTCTTTTTTAAAAGGGGTTTTAATATTTGTTTTTTAATTTAAATTCTCTTTTAAACAGTTGTATTTACCAGTCGTGTGACTAGGGACAAGCTACATGGCGTAGCTTGAGAATTCACAACTCAGTGGCTGAGTTGTGGCAGGGTTTTGAGCGTAGAGTTAGATTTAGTCGATAGCGGGTGTCGCGAGTTTACGTGTGTAAGCGAGGGACTATCTAATTTCTAGTAGAAACCTTGGGGGCAGCACGTAGGCAGGGTTTTGCTGAAGTTGGGTAAATTCTGTGTCGTTCTATTTCTGCATTTATTATTGTGCTATTATCCGTGCTGCTATTTTTCTGTGATCTGTGTTAAAATTATTTTATAAGCTTCCGCAATTAATTTTTTATAATTTATACCATCACCCTATTCACCCCTCCTCTAGGGTGAAATCGATCCTACATTCCATACATCATAACCATGAGGACTTTTAAATGAGTATGAAAGCACATAATCAAAAATTCCAAGTAATCACCCATGCATAACCGTGAGGACTTTTAAATGAGAGTGAATACTTGGATGTTATTATTTTTATATTTTTTTGAGAGGGAGTTTTGCAAAATCATCTTAGCACCATGTAATTTAGAAGACAAAAAAAATGTTATATCCTTTACTTTAAATCAACCACTTTTTAAAACAAAGAATTTCAATTAGGATGTACTTCATAATTAACACATATGGATCTTCCTATAAACCATTATTATTTGTAATCAAACTTCATTATTATTTTTGTTAAGACCAATAAATTTTCAAAAATTTCAATTTAATAAACCAAAGCCGTATATTTATCTTATAGTGTTTCTTTTAAAAATAAATCAAAAGAAAAAAAAATTGGGATTTTTTTTAATATTTTTTTTGTTTTTGTGATTTTAAAGCAAAAATAAACCATGAAGAAAAAAATGAAGGTGAGTCTCCCCCCACACTTGATTTTGACTGTGTCCCCACAGTCAACAATGGTTGAAAGGGATGTTTATTATTATGTACATGAAAACAAATGGTATTTACACGAGAGCAGAAAGTATATTATCATAAAGTAATTGAAACGGTCTTCCAAAAACCGACTCATTTGTCTCATCGAGTATACGAGACACAGCTTAAGCTCGAAAAACCAAATCCTCAAAGATTTCAAAGTTGAATGTGGATTTGAAAAAATGAATGTCGTTTTATTAAAAATCGCACGAGTTTTTTATTTTCGATGATTTTTGGGGTAGATATAACGATTGATTGAAATTTAAGTTTATTTTCACCAAATTGAAAGTCAAGTTTGTCATTGAAAAATTCTTCAAAATTATTGATTTTAAAATGGTGATGTAAATCGTCCCCTTTGGAATCCAACAACTCATCTTCAAAAAGTCCAAAGAAATCGTGTTCGTTAAATTCGTCTTCCTTTGTTGGATTATCAACAACTTCATTGCGTATCTCTGTTGAGACACAGCTTCTATGAAGATTTTGATTGCTGACAACAATATAAAGGCAATCGACAAATCAAGACCTTCATATGGTTCTCTAGATTATAGATTGATTATTTGATGTTATAATAGTAATAAACTTGTTAAAATCTATCCTCAAATAAGTCATGCACAAAATATAATCAATATATATATACATTTATAGTAATGTGCACATTTATTGTGCAACTTAACAGAGACCGGTCGACCGGTCCAAAAATGAACGGTCGACCGTTCCTGTTAAATGTGCACAATAAACGTGCACACATGCACATAACGACTATATATTTAAAATCCTGTCTACCGGTCATTTTTTGACCTGTCGACCGTTTTTAAACAGAAAGCAAGTTTTCCAAAAGACACTTCTCTTCTCCAAGAGTTGCATCTGCTACCTTTCACCAATAATCACAACTCTTAATGGCAACTGTTTCACCAAGAGTTACAACTATTTCTTCTTATATATACTCATCTAAATCGTTGATTCAAACAAGAATTTTTTATGATTATTATATGCTTTCTCTGATCTTACTTTCTAACATTCTTGCATTCTAAAAGCACTCATTTAATTAATAGCTTATTGAATCATTGAAACTATTTTAAACCTTTTGATTCAATAAGCAATATACCTTCTTTAATCTTCACAAAACATCAGTCATATACTTTGAGGATAAGATTATAGGAAGGGTGTACTACTAGTGACAAATCCGTGTTTTCAAGAACACAAGTTGTCAACAACAATTGTATTTGTTTTTGTTGAAGTCCTCGTGTTGTAAGAGGCAAGTGTTGAAGTCCTCGGTGTTGTAAGAGGCAAGTGTTGAAGTCCTCAGTGTATTAGAGGCGTGAAATCCCGTTCGGCTGTTCGGGTATTGTAAACCTGTTCCTCCGGGTGAAGCGAGGTAGTTAATAGTGAAAATCCAGATAGAAGTCTGGGACTGGACGTAGGACGGTGCTCCGAACCAGTATAAAAATCTCTGGTGTGATTTTTCTATTTTCTATTTACAATGCTATTATCATCTATTTCCGCATTTGTATTGTAATCCATATTACACGATCCGTGTATACTATATTAGCACATATAATTGTATACACACCGCACTTTCATTTGGTATCAGAGCACGGTCATCATATAACCGTAACACAGTTATTTGATATATTCTTGTAATATGGCAAATAACGCAAGTACTAGCACTCAAAACACCACTTACACAGAAGGGCAATCGACACAAAGACCTCCATTTTTCAATGGTCTTAACTATAGTTATTGGGCAACACGTATGTCATTCTTTATGCAATCAAGTAGCTATGATGCTTGGAATGCTACTCAAAGAGAAATAGTAAATCCAACAACTGATTATTTAGAATGGACTGTGGCTGAGAAAACGGCAGCAGCCGTAAATGCAAGAGCAATAAATATGTTGTTCTGTGCATTAGACCAAAATGAATATAACCGTGTTAGTATCTGCACTACTGCATATCAAATTTGGCAAACGCTAAAAATCACTCATGAAGGTACTAACAAGGTTAAACAAGCCAAAATAGCCATGCTGAAAAGTCAATTTCAAAATTTCAAAATGAAACCAAATGAAACAATCAATGACATGTATTCACGGTTTCAAACTATTCACCATGCACTTATTGGGTTAGGACAAAAGTATTCTGATTTTGATGTTGTTTCAACAGTCCTACATTCTCTGACTAATGAATGGGAAGGAAAAGTATTAGCAATTGAAGAAGCTAATGACCTTTCCGTCATGAAGCCAGATGAATTGATAGGAAATTTAATGTCCTATGAAGCAAATTTGCAGGCTAGAAAAGAACAGAAAGAAGAAAAGAAAAATGTAGCATTTCATGTTGAGAAAGATGAAAATGAATCAGATTCTGAAGATGAAGATTTGGCGTTCATTGCTAAAGGTTTCAAAAAATTCCTAAAATATCGAAAAGCCAGTCGCTACAATAAAAGGAAACCTGGATCAAATAAACCATCTTCATCTGCTATAGAATGTTTCAACTGCCATAAAAAGGGACACATGCAGAAGGATTGTCCAGAACAAAAGAAAAAGTCAGAAAATGACAAATTCAAATATAAGAAGGACAAATCAAAGAAACGAGCCTTCTCAGTAACATGGGATGATTCAGAGTCATCTTCATCAGAAAGTGAAAGTGATTCGGAGAATGAACAAGCTAATGTTTGTTTTATGGCAACAGAAGATGAGGTACAAATTCCTACATTTGATGAATTACTTGATATTAATGCTGAATTGATAGTCAAATATAAAGACTTAAAACGTCAATTAAAAGTAGTCAAAGCAGATTTAAGTAGAGCAGAGTTTGAACGAGATATGTTAAAAGATGAGAAGAAAATATTAGAAGAAGAACTTGAAAATATTCAAGAATCATCATCTAATGTTGACTCTCAAATATCTCTTTTGAGTCAAGAAATAGAAGCTCAAAAAGAGAAAAATAATGCTCTCACTACTGAAAATCATGAACTTAAAGCAAAAGTCAAAATTCTAGACCTAGAAAAAGCTAGTTTACAAACAAAGTTTGATGACATTACTCAAAATATTTCTAACTTTAACAAAGGTCGAGAAAATTTGACTAAAATCATTGAAAGTTCACAATCTATTTCAGATAAACAAGGTTTGGGATATAACAAACATGAAACTAAGAAACATCTTAGAAATAAAAGGAAGAAGAAAGTACAAAAAACTGAAGCTAAGAAAAATCTTAGTTTATTATATTTCAAACCAAAACCAGTTGTGAAATTTCAAAAGAGAAATGTCAAGACTATCAAAATATGGGTTCCTAAAACAAATAATAATTTGATTAGGAACAAATACATTCAGCAATTCATGAATAATGTACATTTTAATAACAATTATATATATAAAGGGGATACCGGACCCAAATGGGTTTGGACTCCTAAGACCTAACTCTTAGGACCCTATAAAAAGTGGGTACCATGAACTTAATTCTATTTTTTGCAGGTCCCACTGAAGAAAAGAGGAAAGTGGATATTGGACAGTGGTTGCTCAAAGCATATGACGGGAGACAAGAGCTTATTAACAAATATTAAATACTCAGATGGTGGCTCAGTCACTTTTGGAGACAATTCAAAAGGTTATATCATCGGCAAAGGCGATGTGAGCAATTGCGGTACATCTAACTTACCTCTTATTACTAATGTCATGCTAGTTAGAAATTTAAAACACAATTTACTTAGTATTAGTCAGTTATGTGACAAGGGTTTTATAATTTCCTTTTCAAATAATAAGTGTAGTATTTTAGATAAAGACCATAATTTGGTTTTTGAAGGTTATAGAGACAGAAATATATATATTCTAAATATGAATATTAATCATAATTCAGATATGTGTCTTGTGGCTAATGACAATGATCCATGGCTATGGCACAAACGTTTCTGTCATATAAACTTCAGAACTATTGACAAGCTAGCCAAAAACAATCTAGTTAGAGGACTACCCAAAATGAGTTTTAAAGTTAACAACATTTGTGATGCATGTCAATTAGGAAAATTGACCAAATCATCGTTTAAATCCAAGAAAGTCATATCAACATTACAACCGCTTGAGTTACTGCACATGGATTTATTTGGACCTACTAGAGTTCAATCAATAAATCACAGTCAATATGTGCTTGTAATTGTTGATGATTTCTCTCGTTATACATGGACAATTTTCTTAAAAAATAAAAGTGATACTTTCGATCATATCAAATATTTCGTCAAAAGAATTCAAAAATCAAAAGGGATTAAAGTTAAAAATATAAGAAGTGATCATGGCGGAGAGTTTGAAAATAATGAATTTGAACATTTTTGTACAAAGAAAGGTATATATCATAATTTTTCGTTTCCCAGAACTCCACAACAGAACGGAGTAGTAGAACGAAAGAACCGAACTTTACAAGAATGTGCAAGAACATTATTGAATGGAACCACCTTACCAAAACATTTTTGGGCAGAAGCTGTCGCAACTGCCTGTTATGTTTTAAATCGTGTGTCCATAAGACCTCTTACCAAGAATACTCCTTATGAATTGTTTAACAAAAGAAAGCCCAAAATCTCATACTTCAAAGTTTTTGGTTCCAAGTGCTTTATTTTAAATACGAAAGACCAGCTTGGAAAATTCGATCCAAAAGCCGATGAAGGAATATTTGTCGATTATTCGGAACGAAGTAAGGCCTATCGGATATTTAATAAACGAACCAAAACTATTGAAGAATCACTTCATGTCTCTTTTGATGAAATTTATCAGCATCCTCACACAATATCAGATGATGACGAATCAATAGTCATTGATAATCAAATCATCTCAAATACTGATTCTGACTCAGAAGTAATTATTGAGAATACTCCTCAAATATGTGAATTACAATCACCACCAAGAATATTAAGAGACCATCCGGCCCAAAATATAATAGGTGAAATAACATCACATGTCAGAACAAGGAGTCAACTCAATCAAATGGGTCATGTCGCTTTTCTCTCAAATATCGAACCCAAGAATCCAAAAGAAGCTGCTACAGATGATTACTGGATCATTGCCATGCAGGAAGAACTAAATCAGTTTGAGCGCAATGACGCTTGGGAACTTGTTCCGAAACCAACTGATCAGTCAGTAATTGGTACTAAATGGGTCTATAAAAATAAGGCTGACGAACAAGGAAATATCACCAAAAATAAAGCAAGATTAGTAGCACAAGGATACAATCAGGAAGAAGGTATCGATTATGAAGAAACTTTTGCACCAGTTGCTCGACTAGAAGCTATTAGAATTCTATTATCTTTTGCTTGTCATCATAATTTCAAACTTTATCAGATGGATGTCAAAAGTGCTTTTCTCAATGGATTTATCAAAGAGAATGTCTATGTCGAACAACCTCCTTTATTCGTACATGAAAAATATCCTGACCATGTGTTCAAACTTAAGAAAGCTCTGTATGGTTTAAAACAAGCACCTCGTGCTTGCTATGAACGATTACGTAGCTATCTTATTAATTCAGGATTTGAAATAGGCAAAGTCGATCAAACTTTGTTTATTAAACATTCTCGAAAAGATATTCTGGTTATCCAAATATATGTAGACGATATCATCTTTGGTTCAACAAACGATAAACTCTGCAAGGAATTTGCAAGTATTATGACCAAAGAATTCGAAATGTCTCATATGGGAGAACTATCTTATTTTCTTGGACTTCAAATCAAACAACTTTCAAACGGTATTTTTATCAATCAAGAAAAATACTGTGAAAATCTTATCAAACGCTTCGGATTACAAAATACATCTGGTAAACCAACTCCTATGAGTACAACTACACATCTTGAAAAAGATGAAAGTGGTAAGAATGTTGACCAGAAATTATATCGAAGCATGATTGGTTCTCTTCTTTATCTTACAGCTAGTCGTCCAGATATATTAATGAGTGTTTGTTTATGTGCTCGTTTTCAAGCCGATCCAAAGGAATCACATTTACGAGCAGTGAAACGTATAATTCGTTATCTTAATAATACCAAAGATTTTGGTCTTTTCTATCCAAAAGAATGTCCATTTGAATTAGTATCATATAGTGATGCTGATTTTGGTGGCTCACGAACGGATAGAAAAAGTACAAGTGGTACGTGCCATTTTATTGGAAAATCACTTGTCTCTTGGTTTAGTAAGAAACAGAATTGTGTTTCACTATCAACATGTGAAGCTGAATATATATCAGCGGCTCTCGCTTGTACTCAAGTACTATATATGCAACAGACACTTCAAGATTTTGATATTCATTTATCAAATTCTATTATATACTGTGATAACACAAGTGCTATAAATCTTTCTAAAAATCCAGTGAATCACTCTCGAACTAAACACATTGATATCCGTCATCATTTTCTTCGAGATAATATTGAAAAAGGAAATATATGTCTTGAATATGTTCATACTGACAATCAATTAGCCGATATTTTCACTAAGCCTTTACTTGAATCTAGTTTTATTAAACTACGAAGAGAGCTTGGCTTAGTATCTCGGAAAGATCTAGAATAGAATAAATTATTCACATTCTTAAACTATATGTTTTAATATGATAACAATCTTAAAATTCAGAACTAGAAACCAACTCTAGCTATTTTTAAACCAAATATTATAAACCTTTGTTTATGTTTACGGTCAATTCTTTCTACCAAATTTTATCCACAAGTTCTTTTGCAAATTTTCCTATATAAACTTATGAAAACTACATCTCTAATCATTCCCTTCTTTGCTGAAAATTATACTCACCATAAACAAGCTATCATGGCACACATTTGTGACAAATGCGCACAAGAATCCCATATTTCAATCACAAGCTCGGATTCGGAGGAGAATTACTCTCCGATTACACCGAAACAGAAACCGGAGTGCTATCACCATTGTTCTCGCACTCCTGGTCATACGCCATCATCTAAACGTGTAAAGAAAGCACTATTTTGCTCTCCACGCACGAAGGCACAAATCGATGAGATACATCACTACCAAAAGCATCAAATCGACCTACAGAGACAATTGCATTATGGACAAAACCAACTCTATCATGAACAACAACGTACGTCGGCACGTTTATCCGTCTTAGAAAGAATGGCATCGTTCTTCTGCGGATCAAACAAGCACGATGTTCATGAACCAATGCCATGCAGGCCATCGACTTCAACGACTCCAAACTCTTGGGATAGAAATTATAACGAGAACGAAAGAGCTCGAAATAACTAGAGTCCATGGGCTAAACGCATTGGAGACAACAAAAATTCTAATGACAACTCTACTTCTCATTAGATTTCCATAATGTATATTGTTTTGTTTTCATATATTGTTTGTAATAACATATATTCTGTAATAATAATATGATATATAATATATACAATCGATTTTTTAAAAAAAATTTTGCGAAAACAATCAGTTTTTCAACACAGAGCAAAACCGGTCGACCACCGAAATTTCTACCGGTCGACCAAAAAGGCTCTCGGGTTGAAAACGGTCGACCGGTAAAAATTAGACGGTCGACCGGTCGAGCATTTTACAGTTTTTTATACACTCCACGTATATATTTTTACCCCCCACTCATTTCTTTCTACTTCCTACTGAAAGCATTCCCAATTTCCAAACCCTAGTTCATATTTCTCAAGCTCCAAAACTCCCAAATCCTCATCAATGGCTCCACCACAAAAGAAATCAAAGAAAAGAGCATCTTCAGAATCTTCATCTCTAACTCTCTCTGCCAGAAAGTGGCTTGAAACTCCAGTTGCCGTAACTCGATGGAATCAAATGACAAATTATAAGTTCCATCCGGGCTCATTCATCAAATTCGAAGACTTCACTTCATACGGTATTCGTCGTTTAGCAAACAATTCCAATATTTCTCCTCTCATAGATTTTTCAGATAATAGCGTAGAAATTAATCACTTAATGATTAAATTATTCTACGCAAATATGAATTTAGAAGAATATACACCGGATAATCCAAATGGAGTTATTTGGTCGGTAGTTTGCGGCAAACGAATTTATCTTACTCATGATAGAATAGCTTCTATTCTTGGAATACCAAATAGAGGTGAAGAATTTTCATCGACATTTTGTGAAGTATTCACCCGAAATAGCACTAGCCATAAGTTTATAGAAGATAATAGTGACGGCACCTAATCGATTGGGCTACGACCGACAGCAAGGCTATTACATCGTGTCTTGATGCACTCTCTATTTCCTCGATTAGGAAATTATGATGCCGTCTACAAGGAAAATTTTAAGGCTCTTTATGCTATATACGGGGAAATCGAAATCAACTGGGCTCACATGATTTTCGATGAAATTTTAAAAGTAAATAACTCCACTCGACCTCATTTCTTCTATAATGAGTATGTTATGCGCATGTTGCTAGCATGTGGAGTAACAGCCCCTGATTCAGCAACATCTACACCAAAATGCATTGACTCCACTACCATCAAGCGCATGAAACTTCCTCATCCCTATGTTCAGATTATGCCATTCGAACAATGACAACAACGAGGTACACAAGCACAACAAGCTCCATCTTCGCGACCTCGTTCCGGAGAAGTTAGGTTGTTGAAATCTAAGTCGTCTACAAGAGAATCTCTTGAAACCATCGCTCGTAATCAATTCTTACTTGAAGCGAGACTCAAACGTATGGATTCAAAAATTGACAAACGATTCAACAAGGTCAAGTCTTTCTTCAGTGCTATATGGGATGCTATATCATGTAGCACATCTGTCTCTACCCAACATCAAGACCCCGGAAAGCGTCCGGCTCCTCCCACTTTCACTTGGTCAACATCCGAGGAATCTGCTGGTACAAGCGGACAAGGTCATGGAGAAACGTCTAGAGGTGATGACGATGACGATGATGACGATGACGATGATGACGATGATGATGATGATGAAGATGATGAGGAGGAGATTCAGTCGGACTAAAGCTAGTTTGTTTATTTTTTTTAGTCCTTTAAAACCATTTGTGACACTTGTACTAATTAGTGTCCATCTTTTTTAGTGAACTTTGGCATGTATGGTAGTTTCAAAACATCTTGTGTTTGAATGTGTGTTATGCATTGGTCTTTTTGGTTCATATTCTTTTTGTTTACTCCTTTTTGTCGATGACAAAGGGGGAGAAAGGCACTAATAATTGTTTGCAGGGAGAAAGGTGCTAATAATTGTCTGCAGGAAATCACATATTCAGGGGGAGACTCAATACTTTAATTATATATTGTCATCAATCAAAAAGGGGGAGAATGTTGAGACACAGCTTCTATGAAGATTTTGATTGCTGACAACAATATAAAGGCAATCGACAAATCAAGACCTTCATATGGTTCTCTAGATTATAGATTGATTATTTGATGTTATAATAGTAATAAACTTGTTAAAATCTATCCTCAAATAAGTCATGCACAAAATATAATCAATATATATATACATTTATAGTAATGTGCACATTTATTGTGCAACTTAACAGAGACCGGTCGACCGGTCCAAAAATGAACGGTCGACCGTTCCTGTTAAATGTGCACAATAAACGTGCACACATGCACATAACGACTATATATTTAAAATCCTGTCTACCGGTCATTTTTTGACATGTCGACCGTTTTTAAACAGAAAGCAAGTTTTCCAAAAGACACTTCTCTTCTCCAAGAGTTGCATCTCCTACCTTTCACCAATAATCACAACTCTTAATGGCAACTGTTTCACCAAGAGTTACAACTATTTCTTCTTATATATACTCATCTAAATCGTTGATTCAAACAAGAATTCTTTATGATTATTATATGCTTTCTCTGATCTTACTTTCTAACATTCTTGCATTCTAAAAGCACTCATTTAATTAATAGCTTATTGAATCATTGAAACTATTTTAAACCTTTTGATTCAATAAGCAATATACCTTCTTTAATCTTCACAAAACATCAGTCATATACTTTGAGGATAAGATTATAGGAAGGGTGTACTACTAGCGACAAATCCGTGTTTTCAAGAACACAAGTTGTCAACAACAATTGTATTTGTTTTTGTTGAAGTCCTCGTGTTGTAAGAGGCAAGTGTTGAAGTCCTCGGTGTTGTAAGAGGCAAGTGTTGAAGTCCTCAGTGTATTAGAGGCGTGAAATCCCGTTCGGCTGTTCGGGTATTGTAAACCTGTTCCTCCGGGTGAAGCGAGGTAGTTAATAGTGAAAATCCAGATAGAAGTCTGGGACTGGACGTAGGACGGTGCTCCGAACCAGTATAAAAATCTCTGGTGTGATTTTTCTATTTTCTATTTACAATGCTATTATCATCTATTTCCGCATTTGTATTGTAATCCATATTACACGATCCGTGTATACTATATTAGCACATATAATTGTATACACACCGCACTTTCAATCTCAAGTTCAAAATCCAAAGCTGTTGTATTAAAATTATTGAAATCGAGAAAAGGAAGATTGAATTTTAAATTTGGTTCCACACCCTCAAAATAATTGAAATCCAACTTAATTACCGTAATTTCAACAACTTGATTAAGATCGACATTATCAATTTCAAAAGTTGTTATTTGAAAATCATCGATTTGGGTAAAAGGTGGATTATCACTTGACTCATCACACGTTGATATTTGATTTTGTTGTTCACGTTGTTTCATATAAGTTTCAAACAACAAATCCGTGTGATCATCGTAAATTTCATTCATTTGTTCAACAAAATCCAATTTGTAGTTATTAAATTGAGAATTTTCGATATGGATTTGTTGAGAACAAAAATTTTCACTCGTAACATTGTTAAGATTATTCCCATTGCCAAATTCATTTGAAAAGTTGTTTCCATTTTCATGTTGAGTTTGAAATTCATTTTGGAGTTCAAAATTAAATTGGCATGGGTTATAATCGTAATCGTTTGAATTTTGAATTGAATTCAAATTTTGAAATCCTTGACTCGAGTTATTACACAAATAAGAATTACATAAATCATTTATATCTTGATTTTATCGTGTAGAAAGTTCGAGTAAAGATGAAATCATTTCAATTTTATTTTCAAGAGTCGAAGGTTGGTCATCGTTTTGAAAATTTTGTTGTTCGAAATTTGAATTATTTACACAACAATTGTTGTTAAAATATCCATACGAATTTGGACTGAAATCGTATGGATTATATTGATTTTCACAACTATTGTAAAATTCAAGTGAATATGGAAATTCAGACATTTTAAAGAATGTTTTTTGGTTTTTTTTTAATAAACGGAAAATATTTACAAAGAAAATTTATTTTTAAAAAGGAAAATCGATTTTTGTTTTGTTTTTATTTTTCAATTTTTTTTTTGTTGAATTTTTGTTTTTCTAAATTCTTTTGGATTTTTGTTTTTGAAATTTCAAAGAAAAGGATTTAAAAATTTCAAGAAAAAGGAATATTTACAATTTTTTTAGTTTTGGATTTTGGATTTTTTTTTTTGTGTTTTTGTTTAAATATGCATGAACTAATGCAACTAAATGAATGCAAAGGTTAATTACAAGTGATTTATCCTAAGTTAACACAAAATTGTGTGGTCACACACTGTCTTAAATCAACAAAAATATTTCTCAGCCAGGTAACAGCCAGGGGTTATCGGTGCACCACGAATCACCGTAGCAATGCAGCCGAAGGTTTAAGTACCTTTAGAGGAACAACCACTATAACATTTACGAATCACCGTAATATTTATAAATGGTTATTACTCTGCCATAGCCTAGACACCAAGAAATGAAATTGTTCAAAGAAGACAACTGTCAATATACAATTAAGTGAGTTATTATTTAATCAAATTCTAAGATGAAATGCAAAGTTGAAATAAAACATGTATTAACAATGCAACTAGAATGAAATTTTGTTTTTGCTTTTGATTTTGAATTTTTTTTTAAATGTTTTTTCTTAAAATGCAAGCAAACAACAATGCAAGACAACTAAAACATACAATTTTATAAGCAAGCAAGCAGTTATTTTTTTTTCGGCAAACACTTCAAATCAAGCAATTTATTTAACAAGCACTTATGCTCTTTCTGTAATTCTGCTTTGGCAACATGAAATAAAGCAAGATATATACAACTTTTTTTTGAAAGGAAACTTAAAAGTAGGGTTTTACTTAAAAAAAATTATTTTTCTAATATCAATGTAGTAACTGAAACAAGTGAAAAATCTAATCAAATGAAATCAAAAGAAGAAAAACAAAACAAATTCAAAGATTTTATTTGGAAAAAAAATAACTTAAAACAAACTATAATAACACAAAACAGCTTCACCATTGCAATCTCAAAAACAAAATTCACAAACAAACAAAGGCCGGCCCAAAAGAAAGCTAACGCACGCTTATTGTTCCCAAATCAAAACAACTCAAACATATCACAACAAACACTACAAAACTCCAGACCAATGTCGATTCTCTCCTTTCTTTTTCTTTTTTTTATAATAAAATGTGAACTGGAATTGAAGCATGAAATCGGCGATTTTGGGTTTGATTGATGAAGCAATAAGCGATGTCGAAATTAGCTGGGAAGGGGAGGTGTAGTGATTTGGTTCGAGAGGCGATTGCAGAGGTTGAGGGGATGGAAGCGGAGTTCGTGGATGGTATGGGAGGCTCAGTCAATTGGATTGGAGGCAGTGACAGGTCAGTTATGGGCAGGAAATGATGGTGTACTGCAGTGGAGTGTTTGCTCGATGTAGTTGTGAAGTGGTGATGGTGTTGACTGGAGTTTCTTTGATATGAATGGCACTAGGGTTTCTTTGATAGTTGAGTATTGGCTGTTGGTTATAAAGTGCGGAGGAGGGCCAGAGGAGATTGCAGAAGTGTTGTGGTTTATGAGGAGGTTGTTAAAGTGAGTTGACTGGAGGGTGGAGGCAGTTGGTTGGTATGGGTTTCTGGTGATTGGTGTCAGAGGCAGTTGCACTAGTGGGGTTGATGAAGTATGTTTGCTCTGTGACAGTTAGGGATGTGTGCAGTGAGGTGGATGGGGGTTATTGGCAAAGGCTGTTGTGTAATGGTCGGAGGTGGACTTGGAGGCGGTGGATGGTTGTCAGTAGTGGGAAGTTTTGATGCTTGTATTATGATGTGGGATGATGGCAGACGTGTAATGCAATAGGTTGGTTTGGGATACAATCTGTAATATGATGGTGAGGGAGTTGCTAAGGGTGAATGGTTAGTATGTCGTCGACTGTTGCAGTTGTCTATTGTTGCTTTTCGATGATATGTTAAAGGAGATTGTTTTGTTGTTGCTGGTGCAAGAGGGTAATGCTCAAAGTGGAAGTGAGAATGGGATTGGAAGGTAATGTCAGGGTAATGGAGTGAAGTGGCTATTGTTGGATGGTGAAGTTTGTGAGATATGGTGAATGAATTGTATGGCAAGTTAATGGGTGGTCAGGTGTGATGATTGTGGTCAGGGGTGGTAGTGAATAGGTAGGGCAATGTATGAATGTGCCGGTTAGTTTTGTATGTATGGAGTGGGAAGAAATGGTTTGGTGTGTGCAGTGTTTGTGCACAGTGCACTGTAGTAGGCAGAAGGAGATGAACTGTTAGCAGATGGTGGTTGTGGTATGAATGAACAGGGTGGTTAATGAAGTGAAAAATGCAACTCTGTAGACTGGTGGGTGTAGGAATCAGTGATGTGCTGGTTGAGGTAGATAAGGTTGGTTTGAAGAAGTGATGAATGCAGGCAGCAACAGTGAACAGAAATGAAAACAGAGGAAATAAAAACAGAATTTGTAACAGAAAATAGAAGTTGTTTTGAAAATTGTAACAGAAATTGTAGCAGGAAACAGAAATGCGATGAACAGTTTTTTTTTGTGATTTGTATTTTTTTTAATATGCAAATGAAAAGGAAACAAGAAAGTCAAGCACGCAACACAATGCACGCAAAAATCGCACAAACAAACACACAAATTTTTTTAACACACAAAATAAAATCAAATGAAAAATGATTCGAAGAATAGAAAATTAAAATAAAAACAAATTCCCCGGCAACGGCGCCAAAAACTTGTTCGTCGATGGAAATCCTATCGGTTTAGAAAACCGTCGAACGGCTTTAAAATAAAAAATAACCGCAAGCGCACGGTATACGAATGTAGCACGCGGCGAATACGGGTCGATCCGCAGGGAATTGATGATTTTAAAATTTCCTACTCAATCAAATTATACCAAAGTTGAGAGTGTGTTTAAGCTAGAAAATGAGAAAATGAACTAACTAACAAAAAGAAAAGAAATGCAAATATGAGAGTTAAATGACAATTTAGAGAATAAGTCCACTCTCTAGATCATGTAGTTCAACACATGAAATCATGATCTCTCTTTTATGGTCATTAGTGTTTTAATTGATGTGTTTATCATAAGTATGACATATTTGAGCTATTAATTAGCCAATATAAGTCATCAAACTATAACACACCCCTTAAACACTTACTTACTTTCATGAAACTTGACAAAGAAAATGAAATCTATTTTAAGTATGGCCTATTAACTATTGATTAGAAACATAGACCATCAAATTTTAATTTCAAATCACTTTCTTATGCCATAATCATATATTGATGAAGAGGCATTTGTGTTAGTGATTGTTTAAGCATAACCTATTTGGTGTGAACAATATAGACTATCAAATTCAAGGCAAAAACAACAAATAAAACCACTTCTATCATCATCATTAAGCGCAAAAATAGAGCATGAATTAACAAAATGTTGAAGCTACATTAATTAGAGAGCTTCATTACCCCCTAAATTGAAGAGGTTTAGCTTCTCATATTTGTCATTTTATTAACAAATGTAGCTAACAACATGAAAGCAAAATGAAGAGGAAAAAGAGAGCAAAATGAAAAGATAAGCTAATTAACTTGCATAAAAGAAAAGAGATCTACACTACAACATGTAAGTAAATGAACATGAAAAGGAAAGAGCATGTATTAAATTGCATAAAATAAAAAAGATTACATAAAATAAAAATGGCTAAGTAGCCATGAAAAGAGAAAGAGGAGCTTTCATTTTATTTTTGATCTAAACTAAACTAAAGAGAAGGAGGCCTAAGAGAGACTAAAGAAGAGATCATTACATGAAACATATGGGGTATATATACAAGTTTTAAAACCCTAATTCACTTTTTGGGGAATGCGCAAAATACCCTTTAGGAAGTGTGGAGGCCAAGTAATCATTAACATGTCTTAATACCCCATTAAGTGTACATGAAACCATTAAAGCATGTGCTTTAGCCTTTAATTTGTACATTAAGGTAGGTGAGTAGGTGGGGTCCTCCATGATCTTCACTTTGAATTATTTCCATCTTCATTCCTTTATATTCCTTGTGCATGCATATTTCTTCATGAAACCACTCTTATTTGTAACCAAATTCCTACAAAAATATATAAAAAAAATTCAATTAATTTTTCTCAAAGAAATATATGCACACAAATGACCTTTTTGCCCCTATATGAAGATGGATATGTGATAATTTGGAATTAATATGAATTTTGGTTAAAACAAGTTAAAATACCCAATATGGTTATTTATTTAATTTAAATAGAATAAATATGGTGGTAAAAATATGCACATTTACGTGCACATCAATAATATATGATGAGTTACAATCTTTGGAAATGGATGCAACGCTTCAGAAAGAAGACAACTTTTGGATCAATGGAAGTGTCCATTAAAAAATGTGACTGTTGCAGGACTCAGTCGACTAAACTTGCTTGGTCAGACGACTGAATTCAAAAGATGCACAAAAATCATGCATAGACTCAGTCAACTGACTAGTTTTTTTAAGTTGACCATCTATGTAATATAAAAAAATTACACCGACTTGGTCGATTAGTACCACTTGGTAAGTCGACTGAGTACTATTTTTCAGTGTAGTCAAATATGTGTGTGTATTTGAATTTAAAACTGAATGAAAATTGAATTTGTGAGTGATGAGTCTTAAAAAAAGATTTTAACAAAGCACTAATTAGACTCTATATATATACTTATTTACTTTTGTTAAAATTTATAACTGTATGAACCATATATTGAGTTGATGAGTCCAGATGTTGTCGTAGTCATAGATTCATGAATTGTTGTGTCTTATCAATAATCAAAACCTATAATCCAACAAAGTAATCCATTTGGCTTCTAATGTTTGGCTTTTACTTGCTGTGAATTTAAGCATTGCTTTACCCATAATCCTACATCCCTTCTCATACCCTCCTAGAAGAAACTTCTCTTCATATCCTGATACATCTTATCCAGGATGAATGGAAAATTTCGACTGATGACATTTGCAAAGAGTTTCTTTCCTTAGGCCACCAGCATCTGGAACACACAATCGTCCCTTCTTTTTCAACCATCCATTTTGATCAAGATAAAATCCTTGAAACCATCAATCTCGGTTCCACTTTCAATTCTTCTAATTCATTCAACTAACAATGGATCATCTCTTTGCTTAGAAGCAATCTTTTCAATCAATATTTGTCAAACTTCCAAGTAAGATAACATTGCGGTACACTAAATAGAACTCGTTGTAGATATTAACTATACACTACATGTAGTTAATGCTTCCAAATCTTTCTACTCCGCTTATATCGACAACACTGCATTTTGATATTTTCTACTAAGTGCACCTGCCACTTTATTTCCTTTTCCTGGTGTGTACTAAATTCCAAAATCATAAGCTGCTATGAACTCCAACCACCTTCGTTGTCTCATATTTAACTCCTTCTGAGAGAATAAATATATCAAAGACTTATGATCCGTATACATCTTTAATCTTTCTCCCAAAGGATAGTGTCTCCACACCTTCAAAGCAAAGATTACCGCTGCTAACTCCAAATCGTGAGTCGGATATCCAACTTCATGCTGTCTAAGCTGTCGAGAAGCACAGGCAATCACTTTACTACTTTGCATCAACACAACTTCTACTCATGTTCTACATGCATCAGTATATACCACCGGGTCTTGATTCCCATCCAAAACAACTAAAACAGGTGCATTGGTCAATAAATTTTTAGCTTCAGGAATGTCTCCTCACATTTATCAGTCCAAACATACTTCACATCCTTTCTTGTTAGTTTAGTTGTTGGTGCTGCTATGTGAGAGATACCCTTGATGAATATCCTATAAGAACCAGCTAGTCAAAGATAACTCTTTATCTCAATCAACATCTCGGGCCTCTTTCAATTATTGACAGCTTCTATCTTAGCTGGATCTACCGACCACCCATTTTCCAAGACTAGATGACCAAGGAACTTCACTTCTTTCTTCCAAAAATTAAATTTTGAGACCTTCGCTACTATTAAGGTGTTTTAGTGATAACTTCGTATCTCGGCAAAATATCCTAGCATCATATTTGCTTAATGAATCCATACATAATATAGTTCCAAAGCCTATAAAATCAAAAACATGCAAACTATAGGCAAATATATGTCCTAATAATTCGAACTCTAAATGGTCACATCTCATTCTAAGGTTGCATGCTCTCCTATCAAATTCACAAACCTTAAGGAAGTAACTAGGTACGATGGTTCTAAACTTAGTTTGTCTACTAAAAAATAATATATAAAATAATGTGATACACCGATATCAAACAGTACTTTAACAGGTATAATCAAAAGTGTACCTTCCATCATAGACTTTCCTTTCTCCTCTGCTGTTGATCTTGAGGTAGCTGGTTCCAAAGCAAATACTTTTCCTTTATTAACCGTAGCTGGCTCCTTCCACTGATTCTTGTAATGGCCTATCTGATCACAATTGAAGCATTTGATGCTCTTTATCCCAATAACTTTCTTTCCATCTCTCGAATGAAATTCATTTGTAAAATGCCCTTTCTTGTCACACTTGTAGCACACAACATCCGCTTTTGCTTTCTTAGCAGGTCCACCCTTCTGAACCCCCTTCTTCTAGAAGAACTTCCTTTTCTGATTCTGTCCACTATGAGTCTCTACTACTTTCTTACCACCAAAGAAAGAAAATATCTCTTCATTCCTCAAATTCATATCCACTACCATGTCACATGGATCTCTTAGGCGCGACAAGGTTACCCTTGCAAGCTCTGGTTTTAATCCAAATGAACTTTTCATTTCTCTTAATCACTATGTCAACCAAGTATGCCTATACCTAGATAACTCCTCAAATCTTATTGCATATTCCAAAACCATCATGTCTCCATGCACTAACTCAGCAAACTTCTTAAGCAAAGTCAACTTGGCAATTTTTGACATGAACCTCTCCTCAAACCTCCTATTGAACTTAGCCGAAGTCAAAGTTTTCTCTGGCACTCCAACAGTTATATTATTCCACCAATATAATGCATCTCCTTGTAACTATTTGGATGCCAATCTCCTTTTCTGCTCATCATTTAGTCCTAAATCAGTGAAAATCCTTTCACAATGCAACAGCCCATTTTACCCTCGTTTGCATCGTCGGTTCCAATGAATGGCTTTCCTCCAAGTCTTCCATTATCACTGCTCAAAACATCATAATTGTTTACAACTGCAACTTCAAGATTTTTCTCCTTTAGCTTTTCCACCAATTAATCCAGAAGCAGCTCCTGCTTGCATCATATTGACAAAGAACAAGTACATAGCTCCCATATCCACCGACGGTGTTCTAGCACCCAAATTAGTCGTTGTTTGTCGACCGGGATTTCTCTTAGTATTGAGCCTGACATTTCCATTGATTGTGGTGCTTCCCTCACTGAGATTCATTCTTCCATTTCCTGCCTACATATCTTGCTTCCCTTAAATCTATATTCAAACCTTTAAATCTATAATCGAACCTTAGCAAGAAATGGAAGAACGGTCTAAGAGAGATGGCAAGAATAGCGATAAGATATATACGTATATATGGCAAATACAAGTACATTGCTATAACATTATCCCATACCACAGTCTCATTCTTTAATTTATTAGGATTATGTTTTCAAAAACTCATTTAAATTCAAAATTATTTTAGTTTTACATAAATTTTTCTCTAATACCAACTTGTAACATCCTCTATTCTAAGGCCCAAAAATGAGTTCTACTGATGCTGCAGTCATCAATAGTATTATTCATCGGTGAAAAAATGAGATCAATTAATAGTATTCATTATATAATTCCAAACGTTGCCCCGGTTCAAATAAAATATAATATTAAGAAATACTCCAAGGGCAATATACGAAGATGCCCCTTGGTTGATTAGAGTTAACTACTAGATAGATACAATTTCTGCTAGTACATACATACAGAAAAAAGTCATAACACATAGTGATAAGTAAATAGATAGACTCCTACATAGCTAACTCTGCCTCCTACACATCTCTGGAAGTTTTATTCACCAAACCTGAAAACCTTACTCTCGAACTACTCAAATGAGTACCCAAGAGTTTAAAGGAAAAAAACAAAACTTCGAGTTAAACAAAAGGTCTGGTGTGAATAATAAGGTGCCATCTCGGTTAACAGATATCTAGTGAAACCATATCGCTAAGCGAAATGAGTTTTCCCTTCACTAATATCCTCTAAAAATATGTCTTCTATAAATCAACCAACTGAAACCACAATGGTTAAACTAAATAATATAAACAATCATATGCATGCATGTAACCTGGGTAATCGGGACAAATCTATCTAAATAAATGAATTATATGCCCCAACATCAGTTTTCTCAAGGTGACTACAAACCAATATGGCTGACTCGGGCTTACCAGATATATCAAATTCTCCAACTTACTATTAGAAGGAAACTAAATGGTCTGTCCAAAACTTACTATTCCTTGGGTCACTTTGATCCTAATGGTTTTGCAGGCCAACCAATAACCTATATTATCTTTGTATATTCCTTTATATACAAAAACCTACTTTTAGTCTTACCCTTTGTGATAACCCGGATTTTTGTACATCTGTTAATTTGATAGTTAACTAATTCTAAACTATTGAGATACTGATTTCATTTGATTAAACAAATGAAATTTGATAAATTAAGATATCTGGATATATAAATGAATTTATAATTTTAAAAAAAGTTGAATTATAAATATCTGAAAATAATAAAGATTGAATATATATAGATACGAAAATTTTAAATAAAAATTTATTTTTAAAACAAATTTAAGATGTGTTTGCTTAAAAGTGCATATTCATATTTATGAGTTGATTTTTAATTTTGAATTAGAATTGAAATTCTGGATTTAAATTAAAATTTAAAAGATAAATACTTTAAAATTGTTTTGGATTTAAGATAGGATTTGTTTTTTTATTATTTTCCTTAAAGGAAACTTTCTTTGTATAAATTAGGAAAGTGATTGTTAATTAATAAAAAAAGAGCTTTATAAACATTTAAAATAAATACATCATGCATAATTACTAATGTAACGACCCGCCTTTTTGGACAGTTTAAACCGACGATCAAATACACATGTCGATTCCAAACCATTAAAAGGGCAGATAGTTATTGGGGTAATTAAGAAAAGAAAAGGAAGGGAAAAAAAGGAAATGAAACAACACAGAATCTCACAGCGGAAGGCTAAAGTATAATAATAAAATAACAGTTTATGAAGCTGTTAATTAAATGAATACATTTGAAATGAATACATTTGATTATTATTATACAACATTTATCAGAGTTACATACACAGCAAATATCATACAACAATGCAGCGGAATGGAATGAATATAATAATAGTAGATAATATACCAAATCTTCGTCTCCGTCCTCCAAGGAAATGATCTTCAACCTAAACTGAAAACTCAGGACTGACCCGAGCGTAATGAAAAGACAAAACACTCGAGTCAGGACTAAAATATCCTTATGAAAGTTAAATCAATCGTAAATAAATATGAGTGTAACGGCGTCAGAGATGTTTACGGGGTTTGACATCTCATATCCAGTGTCAACGTGCGTGCAATAACTCAAGAGATGTTACGGGATTTTCCATCTCTCAAGGATCCGTGAAACTATCTACTATGTAGTAATATACGCTAAGTAGATAATGTCTATCAGTAATATAAAGTATCAAAATAGCGTTAAGGCGTTACCATAATCCCCCTTAACACATTTTATATTCCCAAAAGCATATACAAGACCGTAGTTTCCCCAAAACCGGAAGTCACCAGAGGGCAATCCATATACTCAAGGTACAAATCAAAACGTAGTGGTCGCGAATAGGATAATCAGTATGACAAGGTACATGAGGCGATACCAACTAGGATACTAGTAGTTGCGTGATCCGGACTGATGTTGGGCATAGCCAGCAGCTACCCCAACACCGCGAAACAACACTCCCAAATCAAGGGGTGCACCCAAATCGCATCACAAATGTAATAGATATGGTATCGAAGAAGTGTGTCCGCTAGAGGTGGCGAACCTCAATGGCCCGGCGCGGCTCCTGTTTTAGTCATGTCAGGGGTCATCCAATAATCGTTCTCTTTCTTCAGTCAACGCGTTCACCAAACCATCCACTTCATTCTGGATCATCACTCCGCGTATAATAGTTATTAAAGTGGTTTTCGGTATCGACAGAGAGTATGTCCATATCCGATCCCGGTCTCTTTAATAACTACGTATTATTACACCGTTGGCTCTTTTATATTTCAAATTAATTCATGATTGATAACAAAATATCATATTCGCTTTAAAATCAAATCATTTCAAAATCATCATATATTCCAAATTAATTTAAATCTAAATTTCAAATAAATTTTCAATTCCAAACTCAAACTTGAAATATCATTTCATATCAATTTTCTTAGAAATATTCAGAGTTCGATTAAAAGTCCAATCTTTCAAAACAAATCAACATTCAAAAATTTACACCGTATTTCAATTTTCAATTTAAATCTAAACTTCGATTTTATCTAATAATTTCGTTTACCAAGTTTAAATTCTAACATTTCGAGCTCCAATTCAAAATAATTCAATTTCCATAAATTGGATTTTATTCTTAAAATCAATTCATTTAAATAATTTCAAAACAACTTTTAAAATCATTTAATTTAACCAACTCGGTGTCCGTATATAATTTTCTAACCTATGGCCAAGTGATTAGTTATTATAATTAAATGTCAGGGATGAATATATCATTTAAATCAATCACAGTGTCATATGTATGCATAGCATGATATATATAAACAAATAAACATCCAAACATTTAAATATCAACCAATAATATCCATCGAAATACATCATCCAATAGGCAATACAATTCACGACAATTTCATATTTATCAATGTCAGGTAATTTAATCGCAATTCAATTTTAATTTTAATTTAACTGTCAATTTAATTTTTTTAACGGTGAATTCAAATGACAATCAATATGATAATTAAATTTTATCAAACAACAACAAATAAAAATCATAACTATGCATAATGTCAAATTTAACTAGCATAAAGATATTTAGTATGGTGTGAGCGTTATAAAACACTCACCTTGATTTTACGATTTTAAATCAAATCGAACGACGTTCGATTTAACTCAAAATTTTCTCTAGCTCCAAATGATTCCAATCCAGTTCCATTGCGTAGTCCTCGTCGATACGATTCCAACGCAAAAAGTTTCGTCGAATTCCAACCTCGTATGACAAAGTTATGATGGTTTAAAGTTAACACGAAATTTTATGTAAATTAATTTCAGCTTAATTAAATTTTTAAAACCCACCCCATCATCACCGTTGATTTCCTGCATAGCAGATCTGGGCCGCACTCCCTCATCTCCTCACGTACGCGTATCATCTTCTTCCCGGTGTTCGAACGCGCAACACAACCCATAGCCGCCATCTTCATCGATTTTTCACGACCAAACCGAGCAACTTGAAGACGATCAAGTTACACCACTTCGAAGCCACCGCCTTACTCCACCTTCACCCCAAATAGCTCCAAGCTCGGCCTCATCCTCTGCCTCGAATTGCGTGAAAAACGCAGCCCCTTCTTGCTCGATTTCCCGTTGATCCGTGGCTCCGTTTTCGATCATCTCCGTATGGATTTGAAGCTTTCATCGTGCTCTACAACTTTGTAGTTGAGAGTTTTTGCTAATTGTTGATGGATTGAGAGGAAAATGAGGAAGAAGTTTCGAATTTCGTGGCCATTGATTCAGGAAATGGCGGCTAGGGCTGAAGTCAATTAGGGTTTCTGGATTAAAATAATAACAAAACTGCCTCGGTTTGCGTGCGTATTTATATAGGTAGGTCCAAAATCATCCGAACTCCAATCGAGACGTGCCGCCAGGCGTTTATAAGGTTTTACCCCCATTCCGGACGCAATGGAACTAGTTTCAAGGCCTAATTCGATCATATGTGAGAGTTACGGAAATAAACGATCAATTTTAAATTAAACCGATTAAACGATTTTCTATGCGTTTTGGCTTGCCCCGGACAAACGGTAAATCAGATTGACACGAAATTTGAAACCTTACAATAATATCACATTACGGATCCGATGAAACTAGTTTCGTCGAAATCCGAGACCGTTTGAAAAATGACTTTTTTTAACTCGCCAAATTAATATTAAAACAATTTCAACGCGTTTCGAGCTGCCACGGTCAAACGACAACTCCGATTGCTACGAAAATTGAAATCCGATAATAACTAACTATTACGGATCCAATGGAACTAGTTTCGTCCAATTCTGAGACTGTTCAAAATTTGGCTATTTTTCAGTCGATAATTAAATATTAAAATATTCAATTTTCACAAATTTACTTTTAATTCGATTTTAAAAGTTCTACAACATCATTCTAACTTTAATATGATAAAATAAAATTTTACAAATCCCTTTTATATCATATTAAACCCGTTATTCAATAAGTTCCAAATATTAAATTTTAACAATTTAATTGTTTAATATTTGACGGATTTCAATATTGGAATTTTAAATAAAATTTCATTATCAGTCGGTTTACTATATTACTTCGAATCAATTACCTTTGACTACATATTATTTCAATTGATTTGGGATTTCATTCAATTCATAAATAATTAACTAGATAAATTTGTTGCATTTCATTCTAGTTATTATTATTCCAAACGACTTACAAATTTTTTTTCTAACACCAAATCATGAAATCTTATTAAATTAGCTATTTTAATTATCGAAAATTTACGGGTCGTTACACTCTCC
Organism: Allium cepa; assembly: GCA_030765085.1. NCBI lineage: Eukaryota > Viridiplantae > Streptophyta > Magnoliopsida > Asparagales > Amaryllidaceae > Allium > Allium cepa. The sequence continues at coordinate 772,230,807 of CM060945.1, forward strand.
CCCACTCAAAACTTTTCGTCCCCGAAAAGGAAAAGAAGGGAAAAGAAGCTAAGTATAGAATTCAACATTAGATATATTTTATTCAAAGTTACCAACTTATAAAACAATGAAATTCCATTTATAAATCGTTACTAGACTTCCACTAAGTTACTCCAAACGGCTTCCTAACATTAAAAGTTAGTAATCAAAACAAGTTATAAAAAAAATTTAAAACTTGAAAAATTTTCTAACACCCGGATTTTTCGGAAAATTTCGGCAGAGTCTCCTTTGCGCGGCTCGATCGGAAAAATATAATAGCATATATATCACAAATATACATCTCATCTCAATGATGAGGCATCCCATATGTGGGGAAACAACATACAAATATCACCAATATCATATAAAACTATAAGCGTACCTTTTATTTAGCATTTATTAGCATTTTACTTACATTATGCATTTAGCGTAGAAGCGAGTTCCACAACGAAGCGCAACCCCTTTGCTACCTACTAAAATGCTCAATAACTAAGTTAGAATCATGCATATAAAGATAGATCGCTATACTTAGCCTACACAACATATATATAACATATTTAGCTTCAAAACTGAGATTTCAATTTCTGGACAGCAAACAAATCTTAGCTTTAGGTCACCTAAACGGTAATATTTGACAACAGAATCTAAACAAAAGTTGTTGCATTCATTTAAGGCTTTCCGTAATGTCCAAAATCATCGAATTCGGATCATCCGTTCAAAATTTATGGCAGTTTTACTAAGAGTATACGCCTCAGCCTGAGCAATGCATTGCGCAGGTCTGTGACGTTCACTCGTGGTTTCGACCTTCTAAACGGTGTCAAAACACAAAACACTTAAAATAAAAGTTTTAGCTTATGTTCCTAGCTTTCCATAAAGTATAAGATCATCAAAATCCGATAAACCAGTAAAAAGATATGTCAAAAACACTAAGGGTGTATACTACAGATTTTACTTATTTTTACACAGGACAGCGAGTAACATTCAAGTTTTTAACCTAGTAGACGAAGGAATTTTCTCAAGTTATCTAAACAAAAGTTGTGTTATAGTTTCTAAGCTTTTCGAAAAGTTCAAGATCGTCGAATTCCGTTCAGCCATTTAAAAGTTATGGTTGTTTTCGTTTCAGCATATATTGGACAATGTTGGATTTTTTTTTTTTCTTTTTCCAAGAGTTTGCTTTTATTATTTCAAAGTACAAAACATCAAAACTTCAAATTTTCTAAAGAACAATCATAAACACAAAGTCATCTATTTTCTTATTCATCCATGCAATAGGTTTACATTTAATTTGTTTCCGATTTATTCAAGTTTGTTTCATTCACATTTTTAATTCAAGTCAATTTGCTCCCAATTTAAATTGAATTCAATTATATTTAATTTCACTTTGCTTCAAACTTGAATTTAAATTTTTTATTTTATTTTATTCCATTTATTCAATTCCATTAACACTAATGAATTCTACTTAATCAATTTTCATCCAGCTAACAACCAATGCATATCAAACATTAACATTCATCCAAAATCTACACTAAATCAATTATACATTTTCAAGTCAACTTTAATTTCATACACTTCCAAGTTTATTGACATTTAGCTATATTCAAATTTAATTAGTTTCCATTTACCAATTCTATATTTCATTAAGTTTTAAATTTTATTCATTCACTTATATATATCATTCATTTTACCGCTTAAATTTCTTTTATATTTACAACTATCAATTAGATCTTCACATTTTATTTTTCACTCTCTCACTGGTATATTATTTCTCTACTTATCCTTATTAGCATTTTAAACCTTTTAAGTATTTGGTAAGTTATAGCTATGCAAATAGAATGTAGTTAAACAACATACAACTTCTTTCCATTTAAAGTTGAATTTTCAATTTATTAATTCTTAAGTCATTACTTAAATTTCACTATAATTTAATTTCACATTTACATTCACATATAGTATTTCCATTTTATATTAACATAATTGTGAATCTCCTTTAAATGTTAATTTAAATTCCAATCATTTACTAACAATTTTATTTATATTTGCAAACCATTAATTAAATGCACATTTCATTATTCAAACCTATACTCGTATATTATCCAATTAACAATCCATATAACATTTTGAACTTCTTAAGTATTTTGGTAAGTTATATCTATGCTATAGAATGAAATTTAATACTATGCGAGTTTTACAGTTTCAATTTTATTTTAAGTTCATAATTTCCTAATTCTAAGGATTTCTACTTCAATTGATATTTTCACTTAGCTCTTAGGTTCATTTCTCATTTCACAATTCAGAAGTTCCTTAATGATTCAAGTCTAAATTCATTTCAATCATAAAAAAAAATCATTAATTATTAAAGAACTTAAGAATTCCAATCCCGGTTTCATTTCAAATCATGGTTTGAAATAATATATACTTATATAATTTATATATCAAATCATACTATAGAGAATGCAAAACAAAATAAAATTTGAGTCAAAACAAGGTTTAGACAAGCTATTAAGTGGTCTCCCCCACTCGGACTCTCGAAAATAAACGCCGATGATGCGTGCACTCATCACCGAAATCATTTTCTAGCGTCAAGAGAAGGGAATATAACACTTATCATAAAAAAAAATCCTTCGAAAACAATTTCAACTCAATTATACTATCATATAATACTCATATTATGTTTTTCATATTCTTGTAAGTCAATCTCAAGCACCGGAATTTAAATTCCCAAATCCAAGTTAAAATTCATTTATATTCATTATCAATTGTGTTTACAAGATTTCATTTTCCTAAATCCATTGTTATTTAATCAATTGTTGTAAATATTGACTGATCAAACAATAACGATAATAATCTAATATTATCATCTCCTAACAATCAATTCAATCAAAATGAATAAATATTCAAATAATTCTTTTATATAAAATATATTCCAAAACGATATTGTGTTGGTTTGTCCTATTCGAGTGTTTAGAAATTCCTATCGACGCCTTGGCGTCCCAAGTATCGACCAGAATTCATAAATACTCAACGGAACAAATTAACACAATATAAACCATTTTATATCAAATAACAAGTACGCTCTCTCATATACACTCAACTCATTCATATAGTTTACCTCTATTTCAATGAGTTATTCCCCACTAGAGCCAAGGTTTATCGCTAAACCAAAGCTCTGATACCAACTGTAACGACCCGCCTTTTTGGACAGTTTAAACCGACGATCAAATACACATGTCGATTCCAAACCATTAAAGGGCAGATAGTTATTGGGGTAATTAAGAAAAGAAAAGGAAGGGAAATAAAGGAAATGAAACAACACAGAATCTCACAGCGGAAGGCTAAAGTATAATAATAAAATAACAGTTTATGAAGCTGTTAATTAAATGAATACATTTGAAATGAATACATTTGATTATTATTATACAACATTTATCAGAGTTACATACACAGCAAATATCATACAACAATGCAGCGGAATGGAATGAATATAATAATAGTAGATAATATACCAAATCTTCGTCTCCGTCCTCCAAGGAAATGATCTTCAACCTAAACTGAAAACTCAGGACTGACCCGAGCGTAATGAAAAGACAAAACACTCGAGTCAGGACTAAAATATCCTTATGAAAGTTAAATCAATCGTAAATAAATATGAGTGTAACGGCGTCAGAGATGTTTACGGGGTTTGATATCTCATATCCAGTGTCAACGTGCGTGCAATAACTCAAGAGATGTTACGGGATTTTCCATCTCTCAAGGATCCGTGAAACTATCTACTATGTAGTAATATACGCTAAGTAGATAATGTCTATCAGTAATATAAAGTATCAAAATAGCGTTAAGGCGTTACCATAATCCCCCTTAACACATTTTATATTCCCAAAAGCATATACAAGACCGTAGTTTCCCCAAAACCGGAAGTCACCAGAGGGCAATCCATATACTCAAGGTACAAATCAAAACGTAGTGGTCGCGAATAGGATAATCAGTATGACAAGGTACATGAGGCGATACCAACTAGGATACTAGTAGTTGCGTGATCCGGACTGATGTTGGGCATAGCCAGCAGCTACCCCAACACCGCGAAACAACACTCCCAAATCAAGGGGTGCACCCAAATCGCATCACAAATGTAATAGATATGGTATCGAAGAAGTGTGTCCGCTAGAGGTGGCGAACCTCAATGGCCCGGCGCGGCTCCTGTTTTAGTCATGTCAGGGGTCATCCAATAATCGTTCTCAACGCGTTCACCAAACCATCCACTTCATTCTGGATCATCACTCCGCGTATAATAGTTATTAAAGTGGTTTTCGGTATCGACAGAGAGTATGTCCATATCCGATCCCGGTCTCTTTAATAACTACGTATTATTACACCGTTGGCTCTTTTATATTTCAAATTGATTCATGATTGATAACAAAATATCATATTCGCTTTAAAATCAAATCATTTCAAAATCATCATATATTCCAAATTAATTTAAATCTAAATTTCAAATAAATTTTCAATTCCAAACTCAAACTTGAAATATCATTTCATATCAATTTTCTTAGAAATATTCAGAGTTCGATTAAAAGTCCAATCTTTCAAAACAAATCAACATTCAAAAATTTACACCGTATTTCAATTTTCAATTTAAATCTAAACTTCGATTTTATTTAATAATTTCGTTTACCAAGTTTAAATTCTAACATTTCGAGCTCCAATTCAAAATAATTCAATTTCCATAAATTGGATTTTATTCTTAAAATCAATTCATTTAAATAATTTCAAAACAACTTTTAAAATCATTTAATTTAACCAACTCGGTGTCCGTATATAATTTTCTAACCTATGGCCAAGTGATTAGTTATTATAATTAAATGTCAGGGATGAATATATCATTTAAATCAATCACAGTGTCATATGTATGCATAGCATGATATATATAAACAAATAAACATCCAAACATTTAAATATCAACCAATAATATCCATCGAAATACATCATCCAATAGGCAATACAATTCACGACAATTTCATATTTATCAATGTCAGGTAATTTAATCGCAATTCAATTTTAATTTTAATTTAACTGTCAATTTAATTTTTTTAACGGTGAATTCAAATGACAATCAATATGATAATTAAATTTTATCAAACAACAACAAATAAAAATCATAACTATGCATAATGTCAAATTTAACTAGCATAAAGATATTTAGTATGGTGTGAGCGTTATAAAACACTCACCTTGATTTTACGATTTTAAATCAAATCGAACGACGTTCGATTTAACTCAAAATTTTCTCTAGCTCCAAATGATTCCAATCCAGTTCCATTGCGTAGTCCTCGTCGATACGATTCCAACGCAAAAAGTTTCGTCGAATTCCAACCTCGTATGACAAAGTTATGATGGTTTAAAGTTAACACGAAATTTTATGTAAATTAATTTCAGCTTAATTAAATTTTTAAAACCCACCCCATCATCACCGTTGATTTCCTGCATAGCAGATCTGGGCCGCACTCCCTCATCTCCTCACGTACGCGTATCATCTTCTTCCCGGTGTTCGAACGCGCAACACAACCCATAGCCGCCATCTTCATCGATTTTTCACGACCAAACCGAGCAACTTGAAGACGATCAAGTTACACCACTTCGAAGCCACCGCCTTACTCCACCTTCACCCCAAATAGCTCCAAGCTCGGCCTCATCCTCTGCCTCGAATTGCGTGAAAAACGCAGCCCCTTCTTGCTCGATTTCCCGTTGATCCGTGGCTCCGTTTTCGATCATCTCCGTATGGATTTGAAGCTTTCATCGTGCTCTACAACTTTGTAGTTGAGAGTTTTTGCTAATTGTTGATGGATTGAGAGGAAAATGAGGAAGAAGTTTCGAATTTCGTGGCCATTGATTCAGGAAATGGCGGCTAGGGCTGAAGTCAATTAGGGTTTCTGGATTAAAATAATAACAAAACTGCCTCGGTTTGCGTGCGTATTTATATAGGTAGGTCCAAAATCATCCGAACTCCAATCGAGACGTGCCGCCAGGCGTTTATAAGGTTTTACCCCCATTCCGGACGCAATGGAACTAGTTTCAAGGCCTAATTCGATCATATGTGAGAGTTACGGAAATAAACGATCAATTTTAAATTAAACCGATTAAACGATTTTCTATGCGTTTTGGCTTGCCCCGGACAAACGGTAAATCAGATTGACACGAAATTTGAAACCTTACAATAATATCACATTACGGATCCGATGAAACTAGTTTCGTCGAAATCCGAGACCGTTTGAAAAATGACTTTTTTTAACTCGCCAAATTAATATTAAAACAATTTCAACGCGTTTCGAGCTGCCACGGTCAAACGACAACTCCGATTGCTACGAAAATTGAAATCCGATAATAACTAACTATTACGGATCCAATGGAACTAGTTTCGTCCAATTCTGAGACTGTTCAAAATTTGGCTATTTTTCAGTCGATAATTAAATATTAAAATATTCAATTTTCACAAATTTACTTTTAATTCGATTTTAAAAGTTCTACAACATCATTCTAACTTTAATATGATAAAATAAAATTTTACAAATCCCTTTTATATCATATTAAACCCGTTATTCAATAAGTTCCAAATATTAAATTTTAACAATTTAATTGTTTAATATTTGACGGATTTCAATATTGGAATTTTAAATAAAATTTCATTATCAGTCGGTTTACTATATTACTTCGAATCAATTACCTTTGACTACATATTATTTCAATTGATTTGGGATTTCATTCAATTCATAAATAATTAACTAGATAAATTTGTTGCATTTCATTCTAGTTATTATTATTCCAAACGACTTACAAATTTTTTTTCTAACACCAAATCATGAAATCTTATTAAATTAGCTATTTTAATTATCGAAAATTTACGGGTCGTTACAACTAATGTAGGTTTAATAAATAAAATTTGAACAAAGAGAAGTTTGATTATTAAACACACTTAAGATATTATTAATATAAAACTAAAATTTAACTATAATAAGATATAAAAAAAATCTTAAAACACATTAATACATTATAATTAAAAGTGTTAACCTATTGTTACATGCAAATACAAGTGTAATTAGTTTACTCCATATTTTAACAAGTGTCACTCATTGTGTTTATTTCTTTAATTTTAAATAAATTCTAATTAACACTATATAAAATCCTTGCTCCTCTTTTCCATCTTTTTTTTCCATCTGCTCCTTTGCAAAGCCAAGAGAACTAAACCCTGTAAAAACTTCTTTAAAACAGAAAAAAAACCCACAAACAAACTCAAGTTCAATATATTCTCAAAACAAAATTCAGTTTTCAATCAAAAGCAGCAATTTAAAGTGTTCCAGTTTTAAAGAAGTCAAGAAATCTTTTCAAGTTATCAACCCAATCAAGGATCAGATCAAGCAGAGACTCGGCTTCAAAGCAAAAGGCAGATAATCATAAATTTCCAGACCAAGTAAATCAAAAGAAAAATCAAAACAGACTTTTCTGTTCTTAAGAGACAAGTGAGTAAACAAATTTCAGTTCTGTTTTAAAAAAAATCTTGTTGCATGCAGTAATGTGAAGTGAAGTGTGACAAATGTTTATAGAATTATTTAATATGATAATTATATATATTTATATGAATTAAATGGTGTGTATGTTTGTTTACAGAACATTGTTCTGTTCTTGTAGTCTAATTTTAAGGTTTGATACAAGAAAAATCATGATCTTCTTCCATGATCTTCTTAAGATATAAATATGAACAAAACTTGTTAGTTACACCATAATATCAATTGTAAAAATATTTTTAAACTAAAAAAAGCTAGATTTGTACAGAATGGAAGAAGTATGGTAAAATCCTAAAAAAATTTCAAGTTTCGATTTATATGATTTCATGTTTCAGGTTGATAATTTGAATTGTAATAGAAAACAAGGATTTTTTAGATTTAAATTGAAATGTTTGTGAGTGTATAAATTCAATTTCAAAAAAAATATAGATGAATTGTTTATATACAAAATATGAAATATCCAGGTCTGATCAAAACTGGTCCGAATTTAATTATCAGTATATTATGAATTAAGTCTATAACCAAATTCTAGTTTGAAACTCATAAATTTAGAGACGGGAATTGCGATTTTTAGATTAGAAATGGATGAGTTAGGGTGGAATGATGGGTTTCGACATTTCTGTCGATTTCTGGGGAACGGCGTCGAAGTTTGTGGTGAGGTTTGGACTGGAGGAGGCCGGTGCGTCGTGAATCAAGGGAATATTGGTGAAGGATTTTTCTGATGGCTGAGGTTGGTGATCGAAGGTGATTTAGGGTTCAGTAGCCTAATTGGGATGTCCGGATAATCGTGGTGATCTCAGCGAAAAGGAATCTACGGAGTTGATCGCAATGGTTGCAATCAAGACGTGATGGTATGACGCTGCTATGGAAGAAAGGTCGTGGATTTCGGTCACCTAGATTGTCGGCGATGGTGGTTCTTTGTTTTCGAGTTGAGGTTCCAGTTGGGGTTGAAATACTCGATTTCGATTCGAGAAAGATCAGTGGGATCTGGTCAATGGGGAGGTTTCGCAAAGTCATCGATGACATGTGGGAGGCTTCGCAGTTGGTCGGCGTCAAAGGGTTCGCTATGCACCGTGCGCACATGTACATCAGGTTCTGATGGGTTGATGTTTTAGAGTAACTCGAGTTTTACTCGAGTCTTTCTCGAGATGGCCTCGAAGCAAGAGGGTAGCACGTGAGTATGGGGTATGCTCGGTGAAGTCAACGTTTGGGTCTCGGGTTATGTTTTGATTTAGGAATCGGGTTTTAAAATGTAATATATAAGGAAAGTGTTTCAGATTTAGATCAAAGGACCTGAACTCTTCAGTACTTCTAGGCTTCAAAGCATAGTAAAACAAGTTTTAAAATACAAATTGGGATTAGCTCTTAAAGCATATACTTGATAATGTTTTAAGTTATTTTAAGGAAGATAAGTTTTACTAACATTAAAATTTTCTAGTTAAATGATTATTTTATTCTAAAACTTAAACAGTATATTTAAAGTGGAGAGATAGTACTGAGTTTAAAAATGATTAAAACAGGTCTCCAAGTTAAGTATGATTTAAGTACAAAGCAAGGCATTTAGACAAGTTTAAATTTAAACTGAATTTAGTTTGAACTATCATTTGATAAATGTTTAAGGTTATGGAAGTTATGTTTTGACAACTTTAATTTATCAAGTTAAAATGTTTATTTTTTTAAATCTTAATTGATGATTGAGTTAAGTAAGTTATCCATAAAAATAAAATGGTTTGAAATATGTAAATGGAAATTAAGCCATTATTAAGATAATGTTTTATCTTAAAGATAATTAAGTTTTTAATGTCTTGAAATTAATTAAGTTAATTAAGGAAAATTAGGTACGATTAATTAATTTAATTAATAATGATGTGGGATAAATTAAAGAATTGATCTATTAATGTGATTTATTAATAAGGAAATTAATTGAAGGATGATTAATTTATTTAAGGCTAAATTACTTAATGTAATCAAGTAATGATAATTACTTAATGTAAGTAATTTAAAGGATTAACTGTTACGAATTATTTAATTTAATTAGTAATTAAAGGGTAATCACTTAGTTAATCAATGATAATAATGAAGGTAATTACTTAATGTCATTAATTAAGATAGGTAATTAATGGGTAATTATCAAAGGTGATTTATTTAATGGTAATTACTTAACGGGAGAAATTAAGGGTTAATTACTTAGTATAATAGTTAAAGGATTGATTAATTTATGCGATTAATGAGTGAGAATTAATTAATCAATGGATTGATGGATAATCAAATTGGGTAATTAAGTAAGATGGTAATTAAAGGTTAATTAATGTGAGGGGTTTGAGAATGACTAATTTGTGTAATTAATTAATGGCAAATTACTTAATGTAATTAAAGAATGATTAATCAAGAATGATTAATCAAGATGAATAATTAAGGGATGATTAATTAATTGAATATAATTAATTAATGTTATATAAGCAAGATTTAAAGTAATAAGTAATTAATTTAATTCATTGGTAGAAAATTGAATTAATTAGAAATCGTATGACTAATTTATCTTGCTTATGGATGATTGAACGATATTAAATGCTTTGAATTAATTGTATTCCTGGTATGTGATCGTGATGCTATGTGATATGAAATGTTTCTGTAATACGATATGTTGGGTTGAACAGTGGTAATGTGATTATCTATGATGAAATGCTATGTAAAGTGACATCTAGTATTTAAATTTAATCACTTGAACTTGGGTTAAGATGACATTGGACTCGAAGAGGCTGGGGTCGGGTATTAGTAATATCTGAAACCACTTCGATTTGTAATCTGCATAATTCTATTTGGATTTGATTGGTTGGATAAATATACTGAAATGAAATAAAATGGACCTTTGAACTAAGTAAGAATACTTAGAATTTCATTTGTGGAATATGTTTTGAGCATATCAAGTAATGAACTCGTAGTGAAGTACGAGTTACTCGGGTTTTCTTTACGGTTTGAGCTTAGAACTTCAAATTATATGGATTTACTCACGCTGGTTTCCATCCTGACCCGGGTGTTACTTTGATGTAATGCTCGGGTCAGACCGAGTATTACAGGTTTTCAGGTAAGAATGTTCTGGAGGTCAGGAGGCGAGCTGGATAGCAGGAACTTATGGAGTGTTTCCACTTGAGATATTGTTGTATATATCTTAGGACATGTTGTTTTAAAACTGCCCAGTGATTGTTAATGGTTGTACCTCTGATGTATAAAATATAAATGTAAATGTACTGATACAGTTCTTCTTTGTAAAACTGTTATTTTATTTGATATTATATTTTGTCCGCTGCGAATGTGAGATGTTGGTGTTTCTGTTCTTCTTTTCTTCTATCTCTTTTCTTCTTCTTTTTCTAACTATCCAAAATTTTCGAGATCGAAAATTTCGGGTCTTACATTTGGTATCAGAGCAGAAGGTTGAGCAAAAATCTTGGCTCTAGTGGGATTACTCATTAAAGATAGGGTCAGTGGTACCCTAGAATGAGTTAAGTGTATACAAATGAGAGCGTACTTGTTATTTTCTTATATAAAGATTCTAAATGATTCTATATAAGAATATATTTTGATATATAAAGCAACATTTCTTTCTAATAAATATTAAGGTAATTGGTTGTTAAATTATTGGAATTAAATTAAGTGGTAATAGAAATACAACCAAATTGAAATTGAATAAAGATGAGTTTGAAATGAATGTAAACTGAAATTTAAAATCTGGAATTTGGGGAAGAATTCCAAAATTAGATGGTAATGAATTATTTTCCAAATACTATAATCTTGGTTAATATCATAAATGTTTATTATGTTTAATAATGAAATATTTGATAATGAGTATAACTTATAAGTTGAGATGGGTTTTGAATTGTGAAGTTCTGAATTCTAAATTTAAACATTTGAAATTGTTTTCAAAATGTTAAAGGAAATAATATTATTCAAACTACTTTGGTAGTAATCTTATTTTAGAATAAGAAGTTGTTTGTAACTTCAAAGGAATTTATTGAATTAAAACCAGGGTTGTTTAAAATTTGAAGTATAACTTGGTGTGTAAAGGAAATTAATATATATGTTTGTGGATATACATAATATCAGAGATGATTTGTAATAAACTCTAAATGTTGATTTTTAAATTTGGAATGAGATTTGTTACCCAAAGTGATAAATTTTGGAACTTATAAGTGGGATGATTATTATTTGAAGTTGAAAATTTGAAATGGGAATTCAAATTGGGTATGGTTGGCTGGATTAAGTAAATTGAATTTCACTTTGGGAAAGTAAAATAATTCAACAAGCAATCTGAATTGGAAATTTCATGATGAAATTGGGATTTAAGTTGGTAAGTTAAAATGGTTGATTTGAATGGGGAGTTTGTGTGATCTCAAAATGGGTTTGAGATCTGGAAATTGGAAAGGGATGAATGTTTTGAAATAATTTGAATGACACCATCCTGTTGTTATTAATAATCTTTAAGCTGCAACTGGATTTGTTCAAATGAATGAAGAAATGAGGTGTGGTAATATATCCATTGTTAAGATAAAATGGAGTCATTTTGGACTTAAATTTTGAATGTTTAAGATAAAACGTCAAAGTTTTGGTTTTAAAATTTAAATTTGATGATAAATTGAATTTCAAAGATTTAGTTGTTTAAAAAGGATTTGAATTATTATCTGAACTTTGAAATCGGATAAAAATGGAATTTGGATTCAGAATTAAATGGTTTAAAGATATAAGTTGATTTGGTTTAAAGGATTAGATCAACATTCAAAAATCTAACTCGAATTTCTATAATTTGGGGATGTTTAAATTTGAAATTTGAATTGAATTAGTTCAAATTAAATTTGATTTGACTTTGTTAGAATTATGATTGAAGATGGATAAGTTTAAAAATTCAAATGGAAAATTTAATTGGATTGATTTGAAATGAAATTGAAGTTGAATAAGTTCAAATTCATATTGGAGTTGGGATTAATTCAAACTGGAGTTGTAATGAATTGAAATTGGAACGAGTTCAATTGAAATTTAATTGAACTAGTAGAATCTAAGATCAAAGTTGAATTATGTTAAATTTAGTAAAGAAACTGGGGTTAATTCAACTTGAATTGGGAGTTGAAGTTATTTATATTGGAATTGATTCAATTTAAATGGAAGTGGAAATTTAAATTGAATTAGTAGGATTGGAGATTGGAAACTAACAGTTTGACTCTGGACAATTTTCAAAATAAATTGTTTTGATAAATCCGTTTTTGCCAAACTACTTACTATACAACTTATCTTTTAAAAACTAAAACTATCTTATACTTGTTTTACAAATATTTTTGGAATTATTTAACTATTTTGCAATTGTTTTATAAACTAATTACTATTTTTCAACTATTTCACAAATTAATTACTATTTTTCAACTATTTTGCAATTATTTAAAATTTCTAGAACTATTTAACTATTTTCCAACTATTTTATAATTAGTTAACTATTTTACAACTATATTGCAAACTAATAATTATTTTTCAACTACTTATCTATTTTTAACTTTTTAAGCTATTTTCTAAAATTAAGCTAGAACAGAGTTTAAACTGTTTATGATTAAATATCCATTTGAGGAAAGAATTGAGGTGATAATCCAAATGGGATTAAAGCAATTGTGAATAAATGAATGAAAATTAAAGTGAATGTGAATGGAAAAGAGAATTGATTTGGTTAATAATCAATGAAGATAAATACATAGGATGTACGTATATTATTCTATTCGCATAGTGATTTGATCCAGATTTGAGCACAGAGTTTTGCGATAATTATGTTGATCCGAGTTGGGATTTTTCACTCGATTTTCGACGGCGAACCTGGATATGGATTGTTGATTGGTTCTGGATATTCTCTATCATAGTTATGGCTATGCAAGGAGAGTGACGGTTTCTAATCAAGAAACCAGATCTGTGTTCGTACTAGGAAGTCGGGTGGACGGTACTAGTTCGAAAGTGAAATTGTGTGATCGAGTGAGCGATCAGGTTGGTATAACGTACGGATGATATGTGTACATCGTACGGATTTGAATGAGAATGATATTAAATGAGTAATCAAAATTTGAATATTTGTTTTGAATAAACAAAGTTATATATCTTTGACATATAAGATAAATCTCCCCTTGCTGAATCTAGCCAGAATTAAAGGGTTTTAGAAAATATTTGAAGTATAAAAAGGGTTTTATACTTTGAAATGATCTAAAGATTTTTCAAAATTATATATATCTAAATATATAAAGGATCTTGTGAGAATGATTTGAAAAAAGTTTTGGAAACCTTTGGATTTGGAAAGGCTTTTGATTTTTGGGTAAAATCAATATTGGAATTTGGAAAAGCCTAATTTGAGAATTATCGATTTTGGGATAATCTATTTTGAGAAAGGAGATTTACTTGAGATTCATACTAGGTGTATGATTTGGAAGATACTATATGTGTATAGCATAAGTGTTTTGAAAATGGCTCTGGAGGAAAAGGCGCTCCCTTGGGATGAACTTCTCAGGAGTACCATAGGTTGGTACTGCCTGCAGCCTCTAAGGGGGTGGTTCTAAAGTTGATCCTGTGAGGAGTCCGGACAAACTAGTTCCTGAGGATTATTGGGTAGCAAAAATAGAGGGCGATGATGCCCATAGAGGCATTTGGGGTATGTTGTGACGACAGTGTAACTCGATGTCGTTGCAACCTAATGTGTGGACCATAGCGGAAATCGTGTGGAGGTGAGTGTCAACGGTCTACGCTTGATTTTGCCGGGAAGGCAACGTAACATCGCTAGACTGCGATCTATGGTCGAGTGGAGCGGAGAAGTTTCATTCTTTTGGCAGCAAAATTTGAGGACGCTGAGGCCTACAGTTATATGGATTTTTGCTGTGATAGCAACGTAACCCCAGTTGTAGCTACGATCTGTAGCGGGTTCCATGGTGTAATCGTGGGGTACGGAGGCCTACAGTTATCCATGGATTTTGTCGAGATGGCAACGTAACCATCGGGTTAACTGCGACCATGGATGGGGGTGATGATTTCCAGAGCATTCTCACCAAGAATATTTCCTCTATTTTCAAAAGTATTTTCTATATTTTCAATAAAGTTATTTTCTAAATTATTTTCACTGGGTGTTGAAAATGGGTCTGCTAAGTACTTATAGATTTTCAGTCCTATGGCTGATTAACGTATGACCGAATTTCTAAGAGAACAAGGATGGACTGGTTAAGACATCGAGTTATAAAAAGTATTTTTATAAAAACTATTTTATATTATTATGTAGATTTAAAGGTGTTTTGAAAATGATCAAAGAATAATTTCCTGATAATAAGCATTTTAATAAATTCTGACTTCGTTCCTTTTCGAGGACGAAAAGATTCAAAGGGGGGAAGGATGTGCTAACTCGGATTTTTGAACATCTGTTAATTTGATAGTTAACTAATTTTAAACTATTGAGATACTGATTTCATTTGATTAAACAAATGAAATTTGATAAATTAAGATATCTGGATATATAAATGAATATATAATTTTAACAAAAGTTGAATTATAAATATCTGAAAATAATAAAGAATGAATATATATAGATAAGCAGATTTTAAATAGAAAAAATATATTTTTAAAGCAAATTTAAGATGTGTTTGCTTAAAAGTATATATTTATATTTATGAGTTGATTTTTAATCTTGAATTAGAATTGGAATTTTGGATTTAAATTGAAATTTAAAAGATAAATACTTTAAAATTATTTTGTATTTAAGATAGGATTTGTTTTTTTATTATTTTCCTTAAAGGAAACTTTCTTTGTATAAATTAGGAAAGTGATTGTTAATTAATAAAAAAAGAGCTTTCTAAACATTTAAAATAAATACATCATGCATAATTACAAATTTAAGTTTAATAAATAAAATTTAAACAAAGAGAAGTTTGATTATTAAACGCACTTAAGATATTATTAATATAAAATTAAAATTTAACTATAATAAGATATAAAAAAAATCTTAAAAAAATTAATACATTATAATTACAAGTGTCAAGCTATTGTTACATGCAAATACAAGTGTAATTAATTTACTCCGTATTTTAACAAGTGTCACTCATTGTGTTTGTTTCTTTAATTTTAAATAAATTCTAATTAACACTATATAAAATCCTTACTCCTCTTTTCCATCTTCTTTTTTCCATCTGCTTATTTGCAAAGCCAAGAGAACTAAACCCTATAAAAAATTCTTTAAAACAGAAAAAAAAAAACCCACAAACAAACTCAAGTTCAAAATATTCTCAAAACAAAATTCAGTTTTCAATCAAAAGCAGCAATTTAAAGTGTTCCGGTTTTACAGAAATCAAGAAATCTTTTCAAGTTATCAACCCAATCAAGGATCAGATCAAGCAGAGACTCAGCTTCAAAGCAAAGAGCAGATAATCATAAATTTCCAGACCAAGCAAATCAAAAGAAAAATCAAAACAGACTTTTCTGTTCTTAAGAGACAGGTGAGTAAACAAATTTCAGTTCTGTTTGAAAAAAAATCTTGTTGCGTGCAGTAATGTGAAGTGAAGTGTGACAAATGTTTATAGAATTGTTTAATATGAAATTTATATATATTTATATGAATTAAATGGTGTGTATGTTTGTTTATAGAACATTGTTCTGTTCTTGTAGTCTAGTTTTAAGGTTTGATACAAGAAAAATCATGATCTTCTTCCCTGATCTTCTTGAGATATAATATATGAACAAAACTTGTTAGTTACACCATAATATCAATTGTAAAAATATTTTTAAACTAAAAAAAAGCTAGATTTGTACAGAATGGAAGAAGTACGGTAAAATCCTAAATTTTTTTTCAAATTTCGATTTATATGATTTCTTATTTCAGGTTGATAATTTGAATTGTAACAGAAAACTAGGATTTTTAAGATTTAAATTGAAATGTTTGTGAATGTATAAATTCAATTTCAAAAATAAAAAAAATTATAGATGAATTGTTTATATACAAAATATGAAATATCCAGGTTTGATCAAAACTGGTCCAAATTTAATTATCAGTATATTATGAATTAAGTCTATAACCAAATTCTAGTTTGAAACTCATGAATATAGAGATGGTAATTGCGATTTTTAGATTGGAAATGGATGAGTTACAGTGGAATGATGGGTTTCGACATTTCTATCGATTTCTAGTGAACGGCGTCGAAGTTTGTGGTGAGGTTTGGTCTGGAGGAAGCCGGAGTGCCGTGAATCAAGGGAATATTGGTGAAGGATTTTTCCAATGGCTGAGGTTGGTGATCGAAGGTGATTTAGGGTTCAATAGCCTAATTGGGATTTCCGAATAATCGTGGTGATCTCAACGAAAAGGAAGCTTCGGAGTTGATCACGATGGTTGCAATCGAGACGTGATGGTGTGACGCTGCTATGGAAGAAAGGTCATGGATTTCGGTCACATAGATCGTCGGCGATGATGGTTCTTTGTTTCCAAGTTGAGGTTCCAGTTGGGGTTGAAACACTCGATTTCTATTCGAGAAAGATCAGTGAGATCTGGTCAATAGGGAGGCTTCATGAAGTCATCGATGACGTGTGGGAGGCTTTGCAGTTAGTCGGCGTCAAAGGGTTCGTTGCGCACCGTGCGCACATGTACATCAGGTTCTGATGGGTTGATGTTTTCGAGTAACTCGAGTTTTACTTGAGTCTTTCTCGAGATGGTCTCGAAGAAAGAGGGTAGCACATGAGTATAGGGATTGCTCGGTGAAGTGGACGTTTGGGTCTCGGGTTATGTTTTGATTTAGGAATCGGGTTTTAAAGTGTAAAATATAAGGAAAGTGTTTCAGATTTAGATTAAAGGACCTGAAATCTTCAGTACTTCTAGGCTTCAAAGCATAGTAAAACAAGTTTTAAAATACAAATTGGGATTAGCTCTTAAAGCAAATACTTGATAATGTTTTAAGTTATTTTAAGGAAGATAAGTTTTACTAACATTAAAATTTTCTAGTTAAATGATTATTTTATTCTAAAACTTAAACAGTATATTTAAAGTGGAGAGATAGTACTGAGTTTAAAAATGATTAAAACAGGTCTCCAAGTTAAGTATGATTTAAGTACAAAGCAAGGAATTTGGACAAGTTTAAATTTAAATTGAATTTAGTTTGAACTATCATTTGATAAATGTTTAAGGTCATGGAAGTTATGTTTTGACACTTCAATTTATCAAGTTAACATGTTTATTTTATTTTAAATCTTAATTGATGATTGAGTTAAGTAAGTTATTCATAAAAATAAAATGGTTTAAAATATGTAAATGGAAATTAAGTCATTATTAAGATAATGTGACGAGACGAATTTTGCCCGCTCGAAAATCGACATCCATACTTCAAATCGTATTCGAATGCCATAGATTCGACCGTTCAAATCCGATTCGCCGGAGCTTATAACAACATTAAGTAAACAACACAGCGGAATAAAAGAATAATACATTGATATATAGCTTTGATACAATATCTGATACAACAGATGATCCAATAGATATCAATATACATCAGAGATATGATACAATAAAATAGCAGCGGAAAAGAAAATAGATAACATCTAGCAGCGGAACAAATAACTCTAAAATAGTCTTCAAGGAAGAACTCCAAAAATAACTGCAACTCCATTTCCATGAACCAATCCAGCAATAGCTCGAACTCCCAATAACGATGCACAAAGATAAGCAAGAATGGTCCGATCCAAAGACTGAACTAACTCCAGATAACCTACTAATCTGACTATCTGAAAAACCCAACTGTAGACTGCTCGTGTAGAAAATAATGAGCACCCAGAGTTTAGGAAAGAAACAATAAACTCCGGATCAATCGTGGGACTGGTGTGAGCAACAAAAACAGTTTATCTTTTAAAACATTCAACAAAAGATTTTCAAATTCAATTCGCAATGCTTTTTAAAAATGAGACTACCATAAGGCCTCCCGCACACACACACAATGCAAACGCAGAATCGGAGGAGATTTCTCCTTATGATAGTCAAAGATGCTTGATACGCATTTAAAAGAACATTTGATATTATTACTAGTGCATGGTGTAGGAAAATTCATTTCGAAAATAAAGATATAAATCTTAGCCAGTATAGACATTCCGCACTTATGCCTAATATAGCTACCATATTCAATAGCAGGTTACCGCCACATTCCATGGCAGGTTATACAACTAAAACCGTACAAGGATCGTATTGTTTCTTTGGATTTCCAACAAATGGTCAGGCCAAGGAACTTCCCATTGCCACATGAGAATGCCTCTGGATGGACATCCCCGAGAACCAAACCGGATCTCTACCAACACAAGGCCGGGTTACCCCTAACTGAGTAACAACTGACCGAATATGCCATCCCCCGGTACTTTGGGACCTTTCAACCGAGCGCTCGTAATCAATTCACACAATCATAAAGTGTTTTCAACATGAGTAAGTATCTGGGCTCCATACCATGATACCACCCTTTTCCAGAAGGAAATGCACATATCCTAAAGGGCGCTACCCCTCATAGCCTTGCCGCATCTTTCCTGTTTTGACCATTCCGGGGTGTGAGGCTCGACGAAGTCACTTCCACAAAAACATACTTTATACAAAAGCCATGCTTTGGGTCAACAAATGATCATAGAAATGATCACCAGGATAGACGATCAAATAAATGATCCTATCACAAATAATCAACACAATGATCATTTCACAGCAACACTCAGCATGTCACATTACCAAATTGGGAATATATCGCTGATAACATTCAACTACATAACCTCTAATCTCGTACGTCTCAGAGAAGGGTGTTAAGCTAAGAGAATAAATTCTCCGCCACCAACAGAAATATATTTGAAAGAAATCGCCTTTACATCTCAATTTGTAATGTCAGACATACAATCCATACAAGTCTGTTCCGGGCTCGAACAGAACCGAAGGCACTTACAAAGAAGTCCTTGCAATCCGGATATTCACAATCCCGATCGGATTTCCCATCACTTAGGGAGTCTCTATACCGTTGCAACTCAGTGCAGAGACAATCGATAGGTCATACTATCGTTCTTGCAAATACCCGGTCTTCAACACCGGTCTTCATATGCTATCCATAACGACGTATCACATATTCGGAATGGGTTATACGACCCAAAGGTCCTTTCCCGGCTAACCCGAATAGTAAGCGCAACATTTAAAACATATGGATAAGGAATTTCAATTAAGTCACAACTTAATAATCCAAAACTTTTCTTTCAAATGGTTTAAACAAATTACCATTTCAAATCTTTTAAACAAAAAGATTCATTTTCACAACCTTTAACGGTTTAAACAATTTTCACATTTTAATCTTTTAAACAAAAGATTCATTCACAGATTTTCTAAATCAATTTTCATTTCAATTTGATTAACTCGTTAAATCTTTAAATCAAAGATTTAACTCATAGCTTTCAAAATTCGATTAACTTGTTGAATCTTTAAATCAAAGATTCAACTTATAGCTTTCAAAATCATTTCTAAAGATTCATTCATAGCCTTTCAAAAACAATTTCAATTCAAGTTGGATTAACTCATTCGGCCTTTGAATCAAAGATTCATTTCATAGCTTTCAAAATATTTCAATTCTATTTCAGCTTGAACTTTTTCAACATAATTGGGAGATCCTTTCTTTAAAATGAAAGCTATTATTATTTGAAAACAAGTAGTTTTCGTTTCGAAGAAATTCGATCTTATTTATACAAGTTAAATCTTTTGGGTTAATTCAAATTCCCAAAATAACACCTCAAAAATGGTTTAAAAACCCATATAACTTATTATAAGTTGAATAACTTTTCTTTATATCCTAGTTTCCAAATCATAGAATTCAATTTCAAATATTGAATTCAAATTTAAATCAAAATATTTAAATTTCAAAACTCAATCAAGTTATCCAAACTATATTTCATCTTTGAAATTCCATTTCAAAAGCTTTTCACTTTAATCTCAATCCATTTCAAAACATTTGAATTAAAATATTCAATTTTATAAATCATTTTAAAATCTGTGACTTAATCGATTTCCTCGTGAAATCCATATTTGTGTGTGTATAAGTGTGGCCCAGGGGTTTAACATAATAGTGCAATATCATTCAATCATCACAGATTTAAGTACAACAATATCTTTGATAAGCGGTATAACTATAACGCTTATCGTCTATTCACAGATTCACAGATAATATAACAATGTAAATAAATGGATAAATCATACACAGTCACAGAAAAAAATATTACCGATCAAATAAGACAGTCAATTCAAGATTTATCATATAATACAATGCAATATAATCATTCATAAGTAAGGTCAAGCATTAAATAAACATTTATAAGTAGGATTAATTAAATTGATTAAGCCTAATTAATTTAATTTATTTCCAATTAAATTAATTACTTATAAACTTATTATCCAATTCTGATTTATTTATTCCAAATCATTTGATATAAACAAATTTACCAGTTTCCATAATTATTTCCATTAAGTGATCACACTTACACAGTTTCATAAATGATTATCATTACTTAATTAACCAATTGATTGTTATAATTTTATCACGTTAATTAATTATTTAAATAATCTTAGTTAATGTCTTTCATTAACGATCAAAATTTTCTTTAATTACTTGCTAAAGAAACTTTACTTATATTAATCGTTGTTGATTATAAATTGATTTACTCATTACTGAATAATCTAATCCTATCTAATTAATGATTTCTTGATTTATTCACTTAAACCTTTAATTTATTAAGTTAAGCCCTTAATCAATTAATCCAAATCATTAATTTATTTAACTTCAAATTTTAATGAACTATAAATCATTAAATCTTTACTTCTCTTTGAGATAAAACATAATTTTTTTTTCTTTTTTATATATATAAATGATTTAATTATCATTTTTCAAACACATTTGAAACATTTATTTTCAAATTCAATTTTTTTAAATTTCATTTCAAATCAAAGATTTGAAATAATTACAAATTCAACCCTTAATAAATTTAAACCAAGTTAAACTCTTTTAAAAATCAATTGTCGTAAAACATTTACCTTTATAAAGAAATTATGTAAGAGTTTAAACCAATTTGTTTGAATTCAAATCGTTTTATAAAATATACTTGAACATTTTAAAGTTGTTTAAATACTTTAAACTTTATCAAACTTCACTTATTCAAACTAGAACTCAAAAGTTGATTTGAATTCCATCTTTCAAATTCTGATTTTTAAACTTACATGATAGTCTGTTTTAAATTAAAATTCTGTTTAAAAATTAAACAGACAGGTTTCACAAAACATGTAACAAGACAAAAACTGACCCGAGGCCAGAAATAAAATGCTTCGAGTGAAACACTTCATAACTTCGGGTCTGGCACTCAAATTACCCGAGCCAAACACGAAAATCTCTCGAGTTTCCCTGTAGTTCTTCTTCTTCTCCCTTGTTTTTTTTCCTTACTGTAGTTTAAGTTTTACCTAAACTATGAATTAAAGCATCAGGTTCAAAACCCACGCGCGATCAAAACCCCGAAGCGACCCACCTAAAAACTCGAGCACAACATCCTCTTCCCCAAAGTTTGCAACAACCCAGATACTACATGTGTCAGTGCACCGTGCACACCACCATGTCCACTTCCGATCGCCACCAACACCTCAAGCAAGTCGAAGGTCATCCCCAGCTCCGATTCGTACATCCCAAAACCAATAATCATTGCTACAATGAAATCGAGCCCCTGATGCGAAATCGGAGCAAAAGCCACCATCACAAAATCGCGCGCTCCTCCTCCTCTGACCACCTGAACGTCACCACCCTCCGGCCTCGTCCCTGACACACTCTCGCCTAGCTCCTCCTGAAATTTCGTGCAGCTCGATGCACGAGAGGAGGCGCGGCGATCTCATATTCACGCACCATAAAAACTAGGGTTAAAATCTTCCACGGTCAACCACCCTCGCCGCCACCACTTGTTCACCTTCCTGATATTTTTCCCGACACCATCGATCACTCCTCCATCTCCCCGAACAACCCTAGCACCTCTAGTACCCCCGATCGCCAGAAATCCCCCAAAACCCAATTTCCGTTCAACTTCAAACTGCTACCAAACTACTCCACTAAAAATCACGAAACCCATCTTAAAAATCATCATTTTCAGTATGAATTCAAGTTATATAATTTGATTCAAGTTTCACGATATTCGCATTAATCATAAAGTTAAGATTTTCCCTGTAAAATAAAATTTTCAGATGTTATAAAGCTCTATTTTACTGATGACCTTCTCCAGATCTTAAATTAAGTATAAACAAACTTGTTTTGTTTAAACTTCAAAGTCTAATGATGATTTAATGAAGTGAAAGTTGAATTCTAAGTTGATTTTCTTTTGCAAAGCAAAACTTGAAAGCTAAATACAGAGAGTACTCTGTTAATTCACCTGCATTACATATCATTCTTGCCTATGTACCAAATAGTATTGAATTGATATTTACACATTTCATACTTACTCAAGATGAATATTCAACAGATATATATGCTTAATCATTTAAGAGTGAGGTCACTCACAGTTTTGAAGAATGAAGATTGAGCACCCTTGTTTGAATTCCTCAAGTTTGTTTTAGTTTGAAATGGATTTTACTTCAGATTCTACTTGCTATGACTTGAACGAATGAAGTAAGAAGGGATAAATATAGAAGAAATGAGTTATAGGTTTGTAGGCTGATAGTTTTCTTGTGTACAAAAGGCATGTTAAGGGTGCTTGCATTAAATGCTAGAAGTATGTTGCATTTATTACCTTAGTCCTTTATGTCTTCAGCCATGACTTATTTTTTTCTTGTTTACACTCTTATGCTATGTATTGTTATGTATGTTGTACATTTGGTGGCTATAGTGATTTTATATTATTTTTCTTTTTTTTTTACTTTGCTTGAGTTCATTATATGTTTATTGTCTCCTTGCCTGCATACTTATATTTCTTTCTTTTGTCTTGTTTTATATTGCCTTGTTTTATATTGCCTTGTTTTATATGCCTATGTATTTACATTTTTCATTTGTTTGCTTTGTTTTATGTTTGATAGATATTTATTTTACTTTATGTACATATTATAAAAGTTGTTATTTTTTTTTTATTATATTAGCTTATATATTTATTTCTATTCTTAAATGACTACTTATTTTTAGTTCTATTTATTTTTAAAACCATTTATTTAAGATTTTATTTCTAATCCAATATATACATATATATTCACATATATACAAATTCTCAAATTCATATGACTTATTATAATTTCTATTTGAATTGGGGAAACTCACATCTTTTAAAATCAATTTTACAATTTTTAATTCAAAAATTCATTTAATTTATCAATTTAAATTAAATTAAAATCTAGGGTCGTTACAAACTTCCCCCCTTAAAAGAATTTCGTCCTCGAAATTCGCAGGCACGAAAATAATACAGAGATAGACAGATTCGATCTCCTATAATTCCTCAAACTTAAGATATGAATTCCAAACTCAAGTCGGAATATCTCAGAATATAAATAACTGGTCCCTCTTCGGACTTTGGTATTTACAAGAAATTACAATAGAATTTCAAAATTTGGTTTCAAACGAAATCACTTTATCGATACAATTCGATTTAGCTTCATCTTTTATTAATCAATTAAACTCAATTTAAAATTTCTAATTTATTCAAAATTTCTAATTTCTAATTCATTTATTAGAGTTTAAATCGAAAAGCCGATAAGAAACCGATGAAGTACGAAGTAAAATTTCCGACAACGACTTGTAGGCCACAATCATATCGAAACTTCTTTCTAGAGCTGTCGCGAAGAAATCAAAAGAATTTAGAACGAATCAAAGAAAATTGATAAGAAAGTTGTTTCCACTGTCACAGGGTATTGACCATTTATAGTCGTATTTCCCTGTCCCCTATCTCGTCCTCTTCTTGCACTCATACTCACTATCAGTGGATAGTAAGAGAATTTACTGAGGCATTCAAACGGATATCTTAGGGATTACTCATTCTAGGGATACTTCACCCTATCTCTAATGAGCTACTTAATGTGTTATACTCCTGAGCTAAAGTTTCACCTTAGCTCTGATACCAAATGTGACGAGACGGATTTTGCCCGCTCGAAAATCGACATCCATACTTCAAATCGTATTCGAATGCCATAGATTCGACCGTTCAAATCCGATTCGCCGGAGCTTATAACAACATTAAGTAAACAACACAGCGGAATAAAAGAATAATACATTGATATATAGCTTTGATACAATATCTGATACAACAGATGATCCAATAGATATCAATATACATCAGAGATATGATTCAATAAAATAGCAGCGGAAAAGAAAATAGATAACATCTAGCAGCGGAACAAATAACTCTAAAATAGTCTTCAAGGAAGAACTCCAAAAATAACTGCAACTCCATTTCCATGAACCAATCCAGCAATAGCTCGAACTCCCAATAACGATGCACAAAGATAAGCAAGAATGGTCCGATCCAAAGACTGAACTAACTCCAGATAACCTACTAATCTGACTATCTGAAAAACCCAACTGTAGACTGCTCGTGTAGAAAATAATGAGCACCCAGAGTTTAGGAAAGAAACAATAAACTCCGGATCAGTCGTGGGACTGGTGTGAGCAACAAAAACAGTTTATCTTTTAAAACATTCAACAAAAGATTTTCAAAGTCAATTCGCAATGCTTTTTAAAAATGAGACTACCATAAGGCCTCCCGCACACACACACAATGCAAACGCAGAATCGGAGGAGATTTCTCCTTATGATAGTCAAAGATGCTTGATACGCATTTAAAAGAACATTTGATATTATTACTAGTGCATAGTGTAGGAAAATTCATTTCGAAAATAAAGATATAAACCTTAGCCAGCATAGACATTCCGCACTTATGCCTACTATAGCTACCATATTCAATAGCAGGTTACCGCCACATTCCATGGCAGGTTATACAACTAAAACCGTACAAGGATCGTATTGTTTCTTTGGATTTCCAACAAATGGTCAGGCCAAGGAACTTCCCATTTCCACATGAGAATGCCTCTGGATGGACATCCCCGAGAACCAAACCGGATCTCAACCAACACAAGGCCGGGTTACCCCTAACTGAGTAACAACTGACCGAATATGCCATCCCCCGGTCCTTTGGGACCTTTCAACCGAGCGCTCGTAATCAATTCACACAATCATAGAGTGTTTTCAACATGAGTAAGTATCTGGGCTCCATACCATGATACCACCCTTTTCCAAAAGGAAATGCACATATCCTAAAGGGAGCTACCCCTCATAACCTTGCCGCATCTTTCCTGTTTTGACCATTCCGGGGTGTGAGGCTCGACGAAGTCACGTCCACAAAAACATACTTTATACAAAAGCCATGCTTTGGGTCAACAAATGATCATAGAAATGATCACCAGGATAGACGATCAAATAAATGATCCTATCACAAATAATCAACACAATGATCATTTCACAGCAACACTCAGCATGTCTCATTACCAAATTGGGAATATATCGCTGATAACATTCAACTACATAACCTCTAAGCTCGTACGTCTCAGAGATGGGTGTTAAACTAAGAGAATAAATTCTCCGCCACCAACAAAAATATATTTGAAAGAAATCGGCTTTACATCTCAATTTGTAATGTCAGACATACAATACATACAAGTCTGCTCCGGGCTCGAACAGAACCGAAGGCACTTACAAAGAAGTCCTTGCAATCCGGATATTCACAATCTCGATCGGATTTCCCATCACTTAGGGAGTCTCTATACCGTTGCAACTCAGTGCAGAGACAATCGATAGGTCATACTATCGTTCTTGCAAATACCTGGTCTTCAACACCGGTCTTCATATGCTATCCATAACGACGTATCACATATTCGGAATGGGTTATACGACCCAAAGGTCCTTTCCCGGCTAACCCGAATAGTAAGCGCAACATTTAAAACATATGGATAAGGAATTTCAATTAAGTCACAACTTAATAATCCAAAACTTTTCTTACAAATGGTTTAAACAAATTACCATTTCAAATCTTTTAAACAAAAAGATTCATTTTCACAACCTTTAACGGTTTAAACAATTTTCACATTTTAATCTTTTAAACAAAAGATTCATTCACAGATTTTCCAAATCAATTTTCATTTCAATTTGATTAACTCGTTAAATCTTTAAATCAAAGATTTAACTCATAGCTTTCAAAATTCGATTAACTTGTTGAATCTTTAAATCAAAGATTCAACTTATAGCTTTCAAAATCATTTCTAAAGATTCATTCATAGCCTTTCAAAAACAATTTCAATTCAAGTTGGATTAACTCATTCGGCCTTTGAATCAAAGATTCATTTCATAGCTTTCAAAACATTTCAATTCTATTTCAGCTTGAAACTTTTTCAACATAATTGGGAGATCCTTTCTTTAAAATGAAAGCTATTATTATTTGAAAACAAGTAGTTTTCGTTTCGAAGAAATTCGATCTTATTTATACAAGTTAAATCTTTTGGGTTAATTCAAATTCCCAAAATAACACCTCAAAAATGGTTTAAAAACCCATATAACTTATTATAAGTTGAATAACTTTTCTTTATATCCTAGTTTCCAAATCATAGAATTCAATTTCAAATATTGAATTCAAATTTAAATCAAAATATTTAAATTTCAAAACTCAATCAAGTTATCCAAACTATATTTCATCTTTGAAATTCCATTTCAAAAGCTTTTCACTTTAATCTCAATCCATTTTCAAAACATTTGAATTAAAATATTCAATTTTATAAATCATTTTAAAATCTGTGACTTAATCGATTTCCTCGTGAAATCCATATTTGTGTGTGTATAAGTGTGGCCCAGGGGTTTAACACAATAGTGCAATATCGTTCAATCATCACAGATTTAAGTACAACAATATCTTTGATAAGCGGTATAACTATAACGCTTATCGTCTATTCACAGATTCACAGATAATATAACAATGTAAATAAATGGATAAATCATACACAGTCACAGAACAAAATATTACCGATCAAATAAGACAGTCAATTCAAGATTTATCATATAATACAATGCAATATAATCATTCATAAGTAAGGTCAAGCATTAAATAAACATTTATAAGTAGGATTAATTAAATTGATTAAGCCTAATTAATTTAATTTATTTCCAATTAAATTAATTACTTATAAACTTATTATCCAATTCTGATTTATTTATTCCAAATCATTTGATATAAACAAATTTACCAGTTTCCATAATTATTTCCATTAAGTGATCACACTTACACAGTTTCATAAATGATTATCATTACTTAATTAACCAATTGATTGTTATAATTTTATCACGTTAATTAATTATTTAAATATTCTTAGTTAATGTCTTTCATTAGCGATTAAAATTTTCTTTAATTACTTGCTAAAGAAATTTTACTTATATTAATCGTTGTTGATTATAAATTGATTTACTCATTACTGAATAATCTAATCCTATCTAATTAATGATTTCTTGATTTATTCACTTAAACCTTTAATTTATTAAGTTAAGCCCTTAATCAATTAATCCAAATCATTAATTTATTTAACTTCAAATTTTAATGAACTATAAATCATTAAATCTTTACTTCTCTTTAAGATAAAACATATTTTTTTTCTTTTTTATATATATAAATGATTTAATTATCATTTTTCAAACACATTTGAAACATTTATTTTCAAATTCAATTTTTTTAAATTTCATTTCAAATCAAAGATTTGAAATAATTACAAATTCAACCCTTAATAAATTTAAACCAAGTTAAACTCTTTTAAAAATCAATTGTCGTAAAACATTTACCTTTATAAAGAAATTATGTAAGAGTTTAAACCAATTTGTTTGAATTCAAATCGTTTTATAAAATATACTTGAACATTTTAAAGTTGTTTAAATACTTTAAACTTTACCAAACTTCACTTATTCAAACTAGAATTCGAAAGTTGATTTGAATTCCATCTTTCAAATTCTGATTTTTAAACTTACATGAAAGTCTGTTTTAAATTAAAATTCTGTTTAAAAATTAAACAGACAGGTTTTACAAAACATGTAACAAGACAAAAACTGACCCGAGGCCAGAAATAAAATGCTTCGAGTGAAACACTTCATAACTTCGGGTCTGGCACTCAAATTACCCGAGCCAAACACGAAACTCTCTCGAGTTTCCCTGTAGTTCTTCTTCTTCTCCCTTGTTTTTTTTTCCTTACTGTAGTTTAAGTTTTACCTAATGTAACGTACGCGATTTTTCGTTGCCGAAAAACCGAATAGTTAGGGTTTTAAAAAGAATTAAAGAAAAGAAAAAGAGATAGAAGATAGAGAGAAAAGAGAATAGAAAAAGATAGGGAAAAGAAAACAACAAAATAGAGAAGAGATAGAAAATTTTTAAATAGAAGAAAAAGAGAATAGAGAACAACAAAACAACATCAGAATCTCACAATTCGCAGCGGAACAACATATAATAATAAATGAATAATCTTTAAACAAAGAACTATATCAGTTATTACATTTTATACATTTCATTTCATTACATCATATCATCAGAGTGTACAACAACATACAACAACAAACAGTGCAGCGGAAAAAGAAATACTATATGCTAATAATACGCCACGCCATCCAGCTTGCCTCCTGCAACTCCTGAATATCCAGAATATCCTGATAAACCTAACTCTTGACTTCCCGTGTGGAAATTGGTGGGCACCCAGAGTTTAGGAAGGAAAACAATAAACTCCAAGTCAGTCATGTGACTGGTGTGAGAACTCAAAACAGTTTATTTATCTTTAAAAATCAAAAATAGAGGAATATTTTTAAAGTCAATTCGCAATGCTTTTAAAAATGAGACTACCATAAGGCCTCCCGCACACAGTCACAATGCAAACGCAGAATCGGAGGAGATTTCTCCTTATGATAGTCAAAGATGCTTGATACGCATATAAAATAACATTTGATATTATTATTAGTGTATAGTGTAGGAAAAATTCATTTCGAAAGTAGAATATAAATCTTGGCCAACATAGACATTTCGAACTATGCCTACTATAGCTAACTATGTTCAATAGCAGGTTACCGCCACATTCCATAGCAGGTTATACAACTAAAACCGTACAAGTCTCGTAGTGTTTCTTTGGATTTCCAACGAATGATCAGGCCAAGGAACTTCCCATTGCCACATGAGAATGCCTCTGGATGGACATCCCCGAGAACCAAACCGGATCTCTACCGACACAAGGCCGGGTTACCCCTAACTGAGTAACAACTGACCGAATATGCCATCCCCCGGTCCTTTGGGACCTTTTCACCGAGCGCTCGCAATCAATTCACACAATCATAACAAAGTGTTTTCAACATGAGTAAGTATCTGGGCTCCATACCATGATACCACCCTTTTCCAGAAGGAAATGCACACATCCTAAAGGGTGCTACCCCTCATAACCTTGCCGCATCTTTCCTGTTTTGACCATTCACGGGGTGTGAGGCTCGACGAAGTCACGTCCACAAAAACATACTTTATACAAAAGCCATGCTTTGGGTCAACAAATGATCATAGAAATGATCACTAAGATAGAGGATCAAATAAACGATCCTATCATAAATAATCAACACAATGATCATTTACAGCAACACTCAGCATGTCACATTACAAAATTGGGAATATATCACTGATAACTCCAACTATATAACCTCTGAGCTCGTACGTCTCAGAGAAGGGTGTTAAGCTAAAAGAATAAATTCTCCGCCATCAACAGAAATATATTTGAAAGAAATCTGCTTTATATCTCAACTTGTAATGTCAGACATACAATCCATACAAGTCTGTTCCGGGCTCGAACAAAACCGAAGGCACTTCTTACGAAGCCCTTGCAATCCGGGTATTCACAATCCCGATCGAATTTCCCATCACTTAAGGAATCTCTATACCAGGAGCTACCCAGTGCAGAGACAATCGATAGGTCATCCTATCGCTTTCACAAATACTCGGTCTTCAACACCGATCTTTAATGCAATTCACAACGACGTATCACATATTCGGAATGGGTTATACGACCCCATGGTCCTTTCCCGATTAACCCGAATAGTGAGCGCTTATTCAAAAATAAGTGTGACATTCAAATTCAAACAAATCACATCAATTACCCATTCAAAGGGAAATATTGATAGTCGGTTATTGAACTATCAATTGATATGCACACATCACCAGTTTCCAAATAATTTTCCAAATTATTTATTTTCCAAAATATCTTTACTAGATATATAATTTCACACTTCAAAAATAAATCAATATTTATTTTTAAACAAATTCTCCTTTTCATTCATAAATTCCATAGTGAATTTATAATCCAAAATATCTATGAATATTCGATTTCGATTATTCATTTCAATTTATCTTCAAAAAGATAAATTCTTAAGATATTCACTTTATATTGGAAACATTTCCATACTTATTTATTCATAAGTAATTCACAAATTTTATTTATTTTCAACACTTGGAAAATATTCAATATACTTAAATCGAGATTAAGTATATATTTCATTCTTTAAGGAAATCATTCTCTTAAACATATTTATTTGGGCCAAAACGAATGTTGCGTAAAACATCGTTACGACAACCCAAAATCACTAGTATAGGGATTCGAAATGAAAATAGATATATAAATCCCAATACTATACAAAACATTTCCTTTCGGAAATCATTTACTATAACAACAGTGTTATAGTCCATTATTTCCTTCTATTTGTCGAAAACGTCTATTTCAACAATAAATGTTGAAATCTATGGTTTCGAATCTCAACACAATTAAAACATCGTTTGATCGTTTTAATTCTATTTCAAATATCACATTCAAAACAATTTCTTTAACATCTTATTCACTATTCAAAAACGTGAATATACTACGTTAACCAATTTCATCCTTTATTCATTTTATTTCAAAGGATTATTCACAGTCAAAAACGTGAATATAACTCCATTAATAAATTTCAACAATTTACTTATCAAAATAAGTCGTTTGCGATTATAAAACAGCGTTTATAAATTCCATTTCTATTTATTTTATAACAGCTTCCTTTATAAATCTCCTTTATTAGCCCATTCGATTTATATCTCAATTATGAACTAAAAGTCCATATTATAACTTAAATGCTCATAAAACGATTATTTTACAAAATTGTTTCTTTGAACTTCATAATTAAAAATCTTATAACTCATAAGATTCAATTATTCATCCAAATATATTCTTTAATAATTTCACAAAATTTATAAATCTTACTATTTATAAATTTCATTTATAACTTCACCATTTATAATTTTATAAATTTCATTCACTTATGCAATCCATTTTCACTTCATTCAAACACTTATAAAAACTCGTTTTATAATGTCAATATTTCAATTTATAAATATCCATTTATAAATCTCTTAATATAATTCAATTTATATTATTCTTTTAAAACGTCTTTAATCTCCTTTATTATTTCACCATTTTGATTCATAAAATAATTAAATTTTATAAATCCTATATTTAAACTTTTCACAATAAATTCTAAAATCCCGATTAAACTATTTTAAAAAAAATCATTAGCATCATATTCTCAAAAATCAGTTTTTAACTATTTTTCTCAAAAATCATAATTTTTATAACTTTAAAAATTATAACGTTTATTTATTTAAAATAGATCAATTCCAAAAATCTTTTATAACATATATTTTCAAAAATCACTTTAAAATCATTTTAAAATTTCAAAATTTGGTCCAATGATGCTACATACCAAATAGTCAATCACGACAACAACGATATCATATATCGATATGATAATCCATCAAATATCAAAATATCTGAAATCAAATAAAAACTGTTGAGGAATCCAGTTGGATCCCTCCAACCTGTTTCCTGCATCCACAAACATTAGCACAATACCAATTTCGCTCCAGTACGAAATTATCGCGGTATATGGGATTTAAAATATTATCCGCTTAATAACGGCGCAATAGGGTCTCATCCGCTAAACAAATAAATGCGGGAAATCAATAACTCCAATATATACATATGCCAATATATATATATATTGCTATTATATATAATACCAATTTCACTGTTTATGAAATATTCGCGGTATATGTTTTTAATAAATAACATCCGCTTACTAACGGCGTATAATGTCTATTTTAACAATCAATAGATAACAATCATCATTCAAACATGCATTCAAATATTTTAAATCTAACTATTTAAAATAAAATCGAAACTGATTCGATTGAGTGAGAAGTTCTCATCTTGATTTATTTCCGTTTTAGCGATTTATTTCGAATAAAATTAAACGGACGTTTAATTTTACCCAAAATTCTCACTAACTCCAAACGACTCCAATCCAATTTCATCGCGTAGTGCTCGTCCATACGATTCCAACGCAACTGGTTTCGCACGTTTTCGACCTCGTATGAAAAAGTTACAAATATTTGAAGTTACACGATTTTTATTATATAATTTACAACTAAATTATAAAATTTTATACCCTAGCTAAATCATGGCCGTTAGATTCAATCCCAAGCCCATCAGAACCGCACGTCCCCTACTCCTTTCTCCTTCGTTTGTGCGTGCGTTCCCCTTTCTTTTTAGCCGAACCCATCAACTTAGATTAGGGTTAAATTATACTCCATCATACGTCGACGATAATTCGATCAGGAAGCATGAACACGTGCGCCTAGCCTAGCACTATACTCGGCCCAAGTGGCTTCGAGCTCGGCTGTCCCCATTGCACGCAGTTCGAGGGCGAACTACAGGCCTTTGAGCGAGATTTGTCGCCAATCCGAAGCTCCAAACACGATCATGACCGTTGGATCTCTAGCTCTCTTCATGCTCTACCACTTCCTAGTTGATCACGAAGCTTGAAAGTGAATGGATCGAGAGATAATCGAGGAAGAACGTTGAGCATTTCTGGCCTTCGGTTGTATAAGTGGCGGCTAGGGTTTAGTATATTAGGTTTTATTTTTTTTTTATTTATGAAAGGGTGGTGCTATTTATAGAGAAAAATCGAACACTATTCATCCGGAAATTCCGAACTCCGATTTACGCGCCGTAACCAGCGTTTCTAGGGTTTACCCCGCGTTCCGGACACAATGGAACAGGTTTCGAAAGCTAATTCGGACATCTGTGCGAGTTATGGCAATAAATGTTCAATTTAAATTAAACCGATTTAAATCGATTTCTAGGCGTTTTAATTTGTACCGGACAAACGGTAAATCCAATCGACACGAAATTTGAAACCTTACAATAATATCACATTACGGATCCGATGAAACTGGTTTCGTCGAAATCCGAGACTTTTTGAAAAATGGCTATTTTAACTCGCCAAATTAATATTAAAAATAATTCGATGCGTTTCGAGCTGCCACGATCAAACGATAACTCCGATTGACACGAAATTTGAAATCCGGTAATACCTAACCATTACGGATCCAATGGAACTGGTTTCGTTCAATTCTGAGACTGTTCAAAAATTGACTATTTTCACTAGTCGATTTAAATATTAAAATATTCAATTTTCACAAATTAACTTTTAATTCAATTTTAAAAGTTCTAAAATATCATTCTAACTCCCATATGATAAAATAAAATTTTACAAATCATTTTCAATCATATTTAACTCAATTTTTAGTTATTTCCATAATTTCACATATTAAATTATCGATTTAATTATTCAATTAAATCCAATAGTTCAAAATAAAATTTATTCGACTTATAAATTCACTTATTAATATTTAAAATTAATTAAATATTCAAATTTTAATAAATTAAAATTCTGGGTCGTTACACCTAAACTATGAATTAAAGCATCAGGTTCAAAACCCACGCGCGATCAAAACCCCGAAGCGACCCACCTAAAAACTCGAGCACAACATCCTCTTCCCCAAAGTTTGCAACAACCCAGATACTACATGTGTCAGTGCACCGTGCACACCACCATGTCCACTTCCGATCGCCACCAACACCTCAAGCAAGTCGAAGGTCATCCCCAGCTCCGATTCGTACATCCCAAAATCAATAATCATTGCTACAATGAAATCGAGCCCCTGATGCGAAATCGGAGCAAAAGCCACCATCACAAAATCGCGCGCTCCTCCTCCTCTAACCACCTGAACGTCACTACCCTCCGGCCTCGTCCCTGACACACTCTCGCCTAGCTCCTCCTGAAATTTCGTGCAGCTCGATGCACGAGAGGAGGCGCGGCGATCTCATATTCACGTACCATAAAAACTAGGGTTAAAATCTTCCACGGTCAACCACCCTCGCCGCCGCCACTTGTTCGCCTTCCTGATATTTTTCCCGACACCATCGATCACTCCTCCACCTCCCCGAACAACCCTAGCACCTCTAGTACCCCCGATCGCCAGAAATCCCCCAAAAACCCATTTCCGTTCAACTTCAAACTGCTACCAAACTACCCCACTAAAAATCACGAAACCCATCTTAAAAATCATCATTTTCAGTATGAATTCAAGTTATATAATTTGATTCAAGTTTCACGATATTCGCATTAATCATAAAGTTAAGATTTTCCCTGTAAAATAAATTTTTCAGATGTTATAAAGCTCTATTTTACTGATGACCTTCTCCAGATCTTAAATTAAGTATAAACAAACTTGTTTTGTTTAAACTTCAAAGTCTAATGATGATTTAATGAAGTGAAAGTTGAATTCTAAGTTGATTTTCTTTTGCAAAGCAAAACTTGAAAGCTAAATACAGAGAGTACTCTGTTAATTCACCTGCATTACATATCATTCTTGCCTATGTACCAAATAGTATTGAATTGATATTTACACATTTCATACTTACTCAAGATGAATATTCAACAGATATATATGCTTAATCATTTAAGAGTGAGGTTACTCACAGTTTTGAAGAATGAAGATTGAGCACCCTTGTTTGAATTCCTCAGGTTTGTTTTAGTTTGAAATGGATTTTACTTCAGATTCTACTTGCTATGACTTGAACGAATGAAGTAAGAAGGGATAAATATAGAAGAAATGAGTTATAGGTTTGTAGGCTGATAGTTTTCTTGTGTACAAAAGGCATGTTAAGGGTGCTTGCATTAAATGCTAGAAGTATGTTGCATTTATTACCTTAGTCCTTTATGTCTTCAGCCATGACTTATTTTTTTCTTGTTTACACTCTTATGCTATGTATTGTTATGTATGTTGTACATTTGGTGGCTGTAGTGATTTTATATTACTTTTCTTTTTTTTTACTTTGCTTGAGTTCATTATATGTTTATTGTCTCCTTGCCTGCATACTTATATTTCTTTCTTTTGTCTTGTTTTATATTGCCTTGTTTAATATTGCCTTGTTTTATATGCCTATGTATTTACATTTTTCATTTGTTTGCTTTGTTTTATGTTTGATAGATATTTATTTTACTTTATGTACATATTATAAAAGTTGTTATTTTTTTTAATTATATTAGCTTATATATTTATTTCTATTCTTACATGACTACTTATTTTTAGTTCTATTTATTTTTAAAACCATTTATTTAAGATTTTATTTCTAATCCAATATATACATATATATTCACATATATACAAATTCTCAAATTCATATGACTTATTATAATTTCTATTTGAATCGGGGAAACTCACATCTTTTAAAATCAATTTTACAATTTTTAATTCAAAAATTCATTTAATTTATCAATTTAAATTAAATTTAAATCTAGGGTCGTTACAGATAATGTTTTATCTTAAAGATAATTAAGATTTTACTGTCTTGAAATTAATTAAGTTAAATAAGGAAAGTTAGGTACAATTAATTAATAATCATGTGGCATAAATTAAAGAATTGATCTATTAATGTGATTTATTAATTAAGGAAATTAATTAAAGGATGATTAATTTATTTAAGGCTAAATTACTTAATGTAATCAAGTAATGATAATTACTTAATGTAAGTAATTTAAAGGATTAACTGTTACGAATTGTTTAATTTAATTAGTATTTTAAGGGTAATCACTTAATTAATCAATGATAAAAATGAAGGTAATTACTTAATGTCATTAATTAAGATAGGTAATTAATGGGTAATTACTAAAGGTGGTTTATTTAATGGTAATTACTTAATAGGAGAAATTAAGGGTTAATTACTTAGTATAACGAGTTAAAGGATTGAATAATTTATGCAATTAATGAGTGAGAATTAATTAATCAATGGATTGATGTATAATCAAATTGGGTAATAAAGTAAGATGGTAATTAAAGGTTAATTAATGTGAGGGGTTTGAGAATAATTAATTTGTGTAATTAATTAAGGGCAAATTACTTAATGTAATTAAAGAATGATTAATCAAGAATGATTAATCAAGATGAATAATTAAGGGATGGTTAATTAATTGAATATAATTAATTAATGTTATATAAGCAAGATTTGAAGTAATAAGTAATTAATTTATTTCGTTGGTAGAAAATTGAATTAATTAGAAATGGTATGACTATTTTATCTTGCTTATGGATGATTGAACGATATTAAATGCTTTGGATTAATTGTATTCCTGGTATGTGATCGTGATGCTATGTGATATGAAATGTTTCTGTAATACGATATGTTGGGTTGAACAGTGATAATGTGATTATCTTTGATGAAATGCTATGTAAAGTGACATCTAGTATTTAAATTTAATCACTTGAACTTGGGTTAAGATGACATTGGATTCGAAGAGACCGGGGTCGGGTATTAGTAATATCTGAAACCACTTCGATTTGTAATCTGCATAATTCTATTTGGATTTGATGTGTAGGATAAATATACTGAAATGAAATAATATGGACCTTTGAACTAAGTAAGAATACTTAGAATTTGATTTGTGGAATATGTTTTGAGCATATCAAGTAATGAACTCGTAGTGAAGTACGAGTTACCCGGGTTTTCTTTACGGTTTGAGCTTAGAACTTCAAATTATATGGATTTACTCACGCTGGTTACCACCTAGACCCGGGGTGTTACTTTGATGTAATGCTCGGGCCAGACCGAGTATTACAGATTTTCAGGTAAGGACGTTCTGGAGCTCAGGAGGCGAGCTGGATGGCAGGAACATATGGAGTGTTTCCGCTGTGAAATATTGTTGTATATATCTTAGGACATGTTGTTTTAAAACTGTCCAGTGATTTTTAATGGTTGTACCTCTGATGTATAAAATATAAATGTAAATGTATTGATACAGTTCTTCTTTGTAAAACTATTATTCTACTTGATATTATATTTTGTCCGCTGCAAATGTGAGATGTTGGTGTTTCTGTTCTTCTTTTCTTCTATCTCTTTTCTTCTTCTTTTTCTAACTATCTAGAATTTTCAGGATCGAAAATTTCAGGTCGTTACATCCTTAATGAGGCATATGCACTGGAATTGTAGACTAATGTCAGATGTGGGCTAAGAGCTGAAGAATATGGCGCAACCCTGCACCAGTCCCATCTGGTTTTCTAATCTCTAAGTCATTTCCTATCACAGTTTGTCTAAAGGTGATGAGAATAATCTTTCTAGTAAAATTCCAAGCAAAATACCCTTTTTATTTCCTTGAAAACATAAATTTATACTTGATTTAACCATTGATATCATACTTAAAATAAGGAAAAATATAACCCTTTACTTTCGAAAATAAATTATGCCAACGTATATGCTTTTACAAAATAGCATTGATGAATTTAGAAATTACTTAGAGGTTTTCGCACCCCAAAACTTTAGGCTATGAAGCCATATACAATAACCCCATTTATATTTATAAAGTGCGACGTTGATATTGCCACCATGGGATTGTCGCACCCTTCTATATCGAAATCATGTTAAAGATTTATAAAATACAAGGCCATAAGACCAAAACCATTTATGTCGCATATCATAAATGAATGTAGTTTGCAGACTATAAGCGGCATAGTTGAGTTTGCATAGTATAAAATTTTAAAACTTAGAAATATGGGAAGGCCGATATTAAGGTTAGACGACATCATTGCCGTAAAAAGCAATGTCAAAAATAGGCTATAGCAGTACTATGTTCAACACACTATGGCATAAAAACTAACGGCATCATTGTCGTATAAAACCAATGTCGAAAATGATCATAGTGTCTCTACAACCGTAGGATAGTCAATGTTGATAATGTAAACTAGCAGCATAGTCGACATGCGGCATTGAAATCATAATGAGTTGATATTAGTATAGAAAATATGTGGCATCATAGATGGCGCTATAAACTTGCGGCATTATCAATGTCGCAATAAAAACATACGGTATAAAACAGACGACATAGAACTTATGCGGCATAGAAGACTAGCGACATAGAACCCCGTCGGCATCACCAACGTCGCAGGCATTAATGTCAGCATTGATATATCTCAACCTTAGTGGAATCATTACATACCAACCAAGTTGTAATCGTATGCTTCCTTATAGTTTGGATGTGGTACAAATTAGTTACGATATTAATTAATAGCGCATGGCAATGCCGTTATTAACATAAAAACTGTTTTATTTCTTTAGAAAGCAATATCTGTTTACCAACTCTAATTCTTTGTAAAATTCTTGTTGAATAATAACTTTCTTTACCAAATCCCTTTTAGAAAACTGCTATAGATTAGAAATTTCGTTCCCAAATTAATTAGCAAATCATATAATTTATATTAATATTTTAATATAACTATTAAACTTTTCTAGCCTAATAAAATCATAATAAATCGTAAACGCTTGGAATATATCCCTAAAAATTACAATATGTTAGATTTTTTATATTCTTTTACATTTAAAATTTTCAAGACCAAAAACATTAATAATTAATTTTAATAATTAAAATCCGAAATAAATCAATTTCCTTACTTATAAAATTCGTAAAATATTCATACTTGCTTGAAAAATTATGAAATTAAAAAGCCACTTCTAAAATAATGTTTCTAACACCATATCAAAATTTCAAGTAATTTTGGTGTTATATGATAGGTTTTCACACTTAAACCTATTAATATATTTCATAATAAATCCAATAATTCATCAGTAAGCATATAATCATCCGAAAATTCAAAATATGGCATAATAACATCAAGGGTTCGGGTTTAATCATAAAACAAAACCAAACATAGAAAACTAGAGATGGATAATTATTATTCACCTTGATTTGGTAAAGGAACTTGAGATTTGAATTTGAATTAATTTCTCCTAAGCTTTAATCTTGTTTCTTGGCTTTTTCTTCTCTTGAAACTCCTTGTAATGGCCGGCCTTGTTTAATATTTTCATTTGTATGAATGAAAGTGAGGGAGGAATCGAGAATGAGAAGGTATATGTTAAGGAAATGTGGTATTTTCCTATTTTTCTCCTCTCATAAATCCTCTTTCTTATTAATGTTCTAATCACCATTATTAGTTTATTAATTAAGGCTCGACCAGTTTGATTATCAAATCTCATTCTTCTTAACATCTTACACTATTTTATTTTATTTATCTAATTAAATGTCTGAAATAATATTAATCAAAATTAGGGGTGTTATAGACTCCCTTCCTTAAAGAATTTCGCCCTCGGAAATAAAATAAGGTATATAGTAAACATATAACACAGAGATACAACATACCATTATGACAAATCAGGATAAGTATCCTAATATTATACTCTATCTCCCAAGTATAGTCTTTATCATTGTCACTTCAATGAACCTTTACTAATCTGACTGTCTTGTTCCTTAGCTTCTTCTCATCCCTAGCCACAATACGGACGGTTGCCTAACAATAGTCATGTCTGGTTCCGCTACTGAATCTTCCAATGTAGTCGGAGTAATAGTAATCTTTGGATAACACACTTTCTAAGATGAGAAACGTGAAAAAATGGTGGACTCCTCGAAATGCTCGGTAACTATATCATGTAAGCATGTTTCCCGATTAGGAAATGGTCCAACAAACCTGGGTGCCAATTTCCCCGACTTCCTAAATCTTACTATGCCCTTTATCAGCAATACTTCGATGAAAACATGATCTTGCACTAAGAATTCTAAGTCTTTCTGTCTCTTATCTACATAACTTTTTCACCTAGACCGAGCTTCCCTCATTCTGTCTCAGATTAACTCAATCTTTTATGTGGCTTCTCTTACTAAATCTGGACCAAAATTCAATCTATCTTCGGCCTCTATCCAACATATGGGTGATTTACGTGGCCTTTCATATAAAGCTTCAAAAGGTGCCATCCCTATACTAGTCTGAAAACTATTGGTATAGGAAAATTCAACTAAGTGTAGATGGTCTTCCCATAATCCTCCAAAGTCCTTCACACAAGCTCTTAACAAATATTCCAAGACTTTGTTAACTCTTTCTGTTTGCCCATTAGTCTATGGATAGTATGTGATACTCATCTTGAGCTTGGTACTTAAAACCTCTTGTAGACTCTTCCAGAATTCGTTAATAAATAAAGATTCTCTGTCACTAATAATACTACTAAGAATCCCATGTAGTCTAATAATATTTTCATAAATAATTTAGTCGATATAGGTCTTGTCCTTGTCAACTTCATGGGAATGAAATGTGCACTCTTTGTAAATCTATCCACCATAACGCAAATACTTTCATTTCCCCTACTCAACCAAGGAAATCCTTCAATAAAATCCATAAATATAGAATCTCGTTTCTACACTGGTGTATCTAAAGGCTGAAGCAATACATTTGGCTTCTGCTGTTTGGCATTTGCTTGTTGGCAATTCAAGCATTGCTTTTAATTGCTGGCAATTATGCTTTATTTGGTGAAGAAGAAGGTGAGTGGGATGATTCTCCATCTCTGTTTATGTGCTAATCTTTATATTTTCATTTATTGAGTAATATGGAACTAAATGAAGTGATTTGAGTATTGTTTGGATTTATTCAGACCTATATTCATGTTATAGATGTGCTTATATTAACTTATTATTTATTTAAGGTCATATTAACTATTCTTGAAAATAGTTAGTAAGCTAAGAAATGGGTTTTGGGCTAATTGAATGATTATATGTGATGTTGTGATAGATAGAGACTAATTACATGATAAAATTAAGTGCATGTCATTAGTTAGTAATAATAAAACTAATTTAAATGGTTTTGGAAGAGTTGGTAAGCTAATTAAGTAAGTTTTGAAGTCTACACTTATTATTAAAGTGATTAAAGGGTTAGTGAAGCTTAGTTAGCACTTGTGAATGCTATTTTAAAAAAATGTTATTATTAATGTATGGTTTACTTATAAATATTTTTGTAACAACCAGCACCTTAATGTGCTCTAATTTTGACTAAGTTAAAACCTTAGTCCACTATGGTATGGATCGTCGGTTTTTATAACTTGTAGTAAACATAAGTATATCAAAAAGCTATCTACATAAACTCACAAAGGGGTAGAAAATATAATAGAACATATATGCTGACTAAGACTACTACCATTGAATCAATATTATTCTTTTAGTATCTAATTGACTTGCTAGCGCCGAGCGTGAATGAGAAGTTTACACCATCTGCAGTTCCCATCTTGCACCATTAGCATGTCCCTATGAATCTGTCTTATAATAAAGGGAGGGTATAACAACGTTCTAGCGTTTGGAAAATTACATATTTTACCCATAACATTCATTATGCCAATTGATTTTTATTTAAGCATTATGTCCATTATTCATGGCTATATTTCATGTAATTCCATACATGCGTACGATATATCTAATCTTCTCCGAGGTATAACTATATATGCCTATTCACATAAACGGTCACTGCCCAAAAAGAAACTACGGATTATTAATACTTCTTAAATAAGAAGGAGGCAAACTCATCGGCCATTTAATAGCTCAACCCCAAAGCGGACCCTTCTTAATGTAATTGTTGGTCAGTCGGTCCTAGCTACAGAGACTGATGAGTCCTATATACAATTTTATAATTTAATCGCCATATTAATAATGCATTTCAAAGACTCGTCTAAGGGTTAACCTGCCTACCTTCGATAAACAAATAACTAATTAAACTTTGAGATCTTTGTGCATCTCATATGGATTTTACACTAGTAGAAATGGAAATTCATCATCGCAAGTCCTTGCTAACAATAGCTCAGGACCACTAGTGGTCATAGCCTATATTTTAGCCCTACTACAAAAACTGGTTCAACAACAACACTGACATAGCCTGTCGACTTCGCACAGCTGAAATCTCTTTAAAGTCAAGGAAAAATACACAATCTAGTTACTTAATACCACTTGTTAGAAATGAAGAGGGCCCCATTTTCCTATTATTTACCATAGTAGGTTACATAAAACTTCTTACATAGGGAGGAGGCAGACTCATTGACCATTTAATTCCTTCCGACCCCGAAGCAAACCACTTGATATCCTTAAAGGTGTCGAGGCATTTAATACTTCAAATCCAAAGAAAAACCTTGGTATATTTTCCCATGCGTTTACGCAAATATGTATCCCTTTCCTATGGGTCCTATGGTGGTAGATGTCTCACATAAATAGTAAGAATACATAACTGCTCGTAGCCTCTAGGTGAAGGGCATACTTCTGTTGCACAACTCTACGGACCTCGCATCCGAACCAATCCTAAATCAAATCAATTATCCTAGGCCTAAATATTTGTCTAAGCCCACTAATTCATGCTCATCCTAAATTTATTATCGAGGCTATAAAATCCCTATCATGAAAATTATACTGCCTCATAGTATTTAATTCCTATCTTATACGCCAATTACGTATATTCTCTATTTCCCTCTTACATCCAATAAATGTCAATTGTCCACAATAACGGGTCTTTGTTGTTTCAATTTGAAAATAATTAGTTATATTTATTTATTCATTCTAATTAATCTTATTATTCCTATTTTATTTCTTCATAAATGTCATAATAAATCCTTTAATCGGTCCAATTAAAAATATTTATGTCCCGCTTAATTCTTGTAATTCCCTATTAACTGCATAGTAATTGCCCTACTAATTATGAAGTTACTATCTCTTTTCTA
Organism: Allium cepa; assembly: GCA_030765085.1. Taxonomy (NCBI): domain Eukaryota; kingdom Viridiplantae; phylum Streptophyta; class Magnoliopsida; order Asparagales; family Amaryllidaceae; genus Allium; species Allium cepa. The sequence continues at coordinate 772,274,409 of CM060945.1, forward strand.
TCCATACCTCCTAGTCCTATAATTTACTTCGCCATTAATAACTAGTCCTCCTAATTATAATTAATATGAAAATTTTATATTACGCAATATATATATATATAAATATATATATATATATATATATTTAATCGTTAGGCGCAGTTACGTAAATAGATACATACACAAATACACACGCACACACACACACACACATATATATATATATATATATATATATATATTCTTATTTCTATCTTATTAATTCATACGCTTAGGAATTCTAGAGCATACTTATATACACATTATGTAAGAAATATTTATTTTCATATTTTAATATATTAAATGTATCCTTCTCAAAAATAATTACTATTATAACTTTCCATAAATAACCCAAAAATGATACTTTTGCTTCATTTGAAATTACAAGGAATTATTTCTTTTCTTTTATTGAAATAGACAATGCAAACTGCGAAAGAGAATATATGTAATCTACATATCTCTTTCCTTTATGGTATGTTCCTTATTATTTCAAACGACACACATTTGATACATAGTTGTGGAACTGGACAATTTATGGAAATTACATGGAAATAGATACAACTAAATTGTATCCGCACCATCCCCTAAATTAAAATATAGAAATTCACATTCCAAGTCAAATTAAGGCAATCTAAACTAATACTAATAACTTACAACTCAATTATCATAAATCTAGAATAAATATTGCAATCTTATCAACATTCTACTTTAAATAATTTAGGGCCTAGTTTTCAAATTTCCATATTATGGTGTAAATACCATTCCTATTCCAATTACCTGACTTATAGAATTTGTAGGCGAGATTTCAATTGAATACGTTCTTATAAGGCTACAACTCCATAGATCTTGCATAGATATCATAATTAAATGAAACTAATCGATATAAATTTTATTGTTATATATAAATCATATAATTTTCCGCTCACCTTTCAAGCTTTCAAAATCTCCTAAATCTGAATTCATCCCTTTAATTGACTCATTTTCCATTCTAATCTAAAAGAGTTTGCATAACAAGATATACAAATACTGTTGGAATTACATATCTAAGAAGAGATTTGTGGTTAAGGGTAACAAAGATTTACAACTATGAAGTTCACTTTTTTCTACAGTATCGGTTCGCTCCCTTTTTTCTTCTCTTTTATTTTAGTTCCTTTTCCATTTATATAAATATAATATAATATTTATAATTAATAAAAATAGTGGAGAAGGTAAAATGGCAGAGCTTTGCTGCTTTGATCAGAAAATATAAGAAGAAAAGTGAGGGGCGAAGCCTGTATTTATAGGCGTTCAAATCACTCGTATTTGTTAAATTTAAAATAATTAAATCTAGCGGTTTAGCCAAGGTTCAACCCAAGCCACCACTTTCCCGGTCGGTCGACCTCTCCTCTATAAGCAGTCGATCGTTAGTGGTCAACCGACCTATAGGTGGTCGATCAGTGGGGCTCGTTAATATCATTATTTCCTTTTGTTCCTTTTAATATTTTCATTCTGAAAACTTCAAATACTAATAACTTCTTCGTTTGACCTCCGATCGCAAAACTCTAAATATAAAATTTTCTTCACAAATCGCCATGAACAGAATGGTGCAAGTTTCATGGTCAAATTTCGAAGTTTGCTAAAATTACATTTTTGAGCTTTAATAATTATTCATTAACTACCATTAATTTTACAGGGTGTTAAATTATTTTCTCTTAAAAGAAATTCATTCCTAAAATACCCCAGGGGTTGAATCATGTGACATAGCGCACAACTATTCTAACTATCCAATCAATTAGTGTACAGCTAATTTTGCTGCTAAACGTGTACAAGTGCATGGTGTATCACAATATATGACAAGCATGCTGAATAATTCTATAACGGTGCCTCTTGTATGAATGATTCTTTTGAAAACATTTTGAAAATATGATGTAAATAACCTATATATGCTGGCAGTTCTATATGTATGCAAGTTTTCAGAAATCAAAAATCATTGTTTTCACACAACAATTTCTACACGCATACGAGTAAGAGTGTTTTTCAACTAATTTTGCATCTAATCCCTATCATCTAATACCTAACACACAATTTCTAACATCGAAATGAGTAAGAGTGTCTATAACTCTGAATAGCACTGAGAACCTTGTTGAGATAGTGATAGAGAATCAAACTGGAGGTAATCGAGTATGATTCAATATTGATTTCGGCAGAGTAATGGTAAGAGTATGTATTAAGAAATGTGGAAGAAGAAGAGGAGTGAAAAAACCAGAAAATCTGATATCAAATTCGTTGAAACTAACCCCTAATTGTAGAAGAACAACAGCCATGTCCATTCATGAAGAGTTATGGCGAATAGACACTTCTTTTGAAATTTAAATTTTGAACCCAACTGACACCATGTCGACATGGTCACCATAGGAATGTCGACATCCCAAAGCAATTTTTAATGATTTGATTTTCTTTGAAAATAACCTTTACCTTATTTTAAAACTATTTTAAATTTTTCTAATATACTTGACTATAGTTAAAATTCATAAGTAAATATAGGGAATAATATATATAAAATTTAACTATTATTTTATATTTAAATCTTAAGTATAAATATTTAAAAGTTAAATATATTATTTTAAAAGATAGTTTAAAATCAGGAGTAATTTTGACTTTGAAATTAAAGATAATTTTGAGGCTAAAATTATTTAAAATCAGGATAGAGGTTTTTGATGCTTTTAAAAGGAAGGTTTTGAAAACATTTTGAAAACAGGATGTAATTTTGAAAAATCATTTTGAATAAAAAGCTAGCGGATACAAAACAATGTTCCACTAGATTTTTCGTAGGTTCCATCCTACTTAGGGTTCCATCCCTTTAACAGGCTAGAAGTGGATTTCATTCTACGAATAAATTGGATTTTAAGATGCCAGTGCTTTTCTGCGAGTTTTAACAAAATTTCTAATTAAAGAATAAATTACTTCAATTCTTGAACCCTTGATATTCTTGATACTCATGAGTCTTCAATCTTGATATCTTGAATCTCTATACTATACAATCTTCATTCTTGGTACCTGCATAGTTAAAACCTGCATATACATATATATCTAAACCTATAATGTTAGTATTTATATTTTATAATCTATTCTAAGGTTGTTGTCATCAAAATCATCATCTCACGGACTAACACTATCAAGGTATGGAAATAGAAATGCTAAAGCCAAATAATTTTTTACCTTGTTAATCCCTATATTCTGTATAATGTCTTCCTAGTCTGACAGTAAAGCTCATATTCACTAACATGTCGACTCTCTCTACCATAAGCATATGGCACGTGAAATAGGAATTCTCTCATTTTGAATAAAAAAATATTTTCCCCTTCTAATCAAACTTGTAAAATAGTTTGAAAATTAAATCTTCAGAAGCATTCAAACATAATTTTCAAAAGAATTTTTACACAACTTTTCAAAAGCACTGAAGCAATCCACTCGGCTTCTACTGTTCGGCATTTGCTTATTGGCAATTCAAGCATTGCTTTTACTTGCTGGCAATTAATGCTTTATTTGGTGAAGGAGAAGGTGAGTGGGATGATTCTCCATATCTATTTATGTGTTAATCTTTATATTTTCATTTATTGATTAATATGGAATTAAATGAAGTGATTTAAATCTTGTTTGCATTTATTCAGACCTATATTCATGTTATATATGTGCTTATATTAACTCATTGTTTATTTAAGATCATATTAACTATTCTTGAAAATAGTTAGTAAGCTAAGAAATGGGTTTTGGGCTAATTGAATGATTATATGTGATGTTGTGATAGATTAGAGACTAATTACATGATATAATAAAGTGCATATCATTAGTTAGTAATAATAAAACTAATTTAAATGGTTTTGGAAGAGTTAGTAAGCTAATTAAGTAAGTTTTGAACTCTACACTTATTATTAAAGTGATTAGAGGGTTAGTGAAGCTTAGTTAGCACTTGTGAGTGCTATTTAAAAAAAACTGTTATTATTAATGTATGGTTTACTTATAAATATTTTTTGTAACAACCAGCACCTTAATGGGCTCTAATTTTGACTAAGTCAAAACCCAAGTCCAGTATGGTATGGATCGTCAGTTTTTATAACTTGTAGTAAACATAAGTATATTAGAAAGCTATCTACATATACTCATAGAGGGATAGAAAATATAATAGAACATATATGCTAACTAAGGCTACTACCATTGAATCAATATTATTCTTTTAGTATCTGATTGACTTGTCAGCGCCGAGCTTGAATGAGAAGTTTACACCATCCGCAGTTCCCATCTTGTACCATTAGCACGTCATTATAAATCTATCTTGTAATAAAGAGAGGGCAGAACAATGTTCTGGTGTTTGGAAAATTACATATTTTATCCACAACATTCATTATGCCAATTGATTTTTATTTAAGCATTATGTCCATTATTCGTGGCTATATTTCATGTAATTCCATCCATGCGTATGATATATCAAATCTTCTCCGAGGTATAACTATATATGCATATTTTACGTACACTACCCAAAAAGAAACTATGGATTATTAATACTTCTTAAATAAGAAGGAGGTAGACTCATCGGCCATTTAATACCTCAACCTCAAAGCGGACCCTTCTTAACGTAATCGTTGGTCAGTCGGTCCTAGCTACAGAGACTGATGATTCCTATATACTATTTTATAATTTAATCGCCATATTAATAACGCATTTCAAAGACTCGTCTAAGGGTTAACTAGCCTACCTCCGGCAAACAAATAACTAATTAAACTTTGAGATCTTTGTGCATCTCATACGGATTTTATACTAGTAGAAAGGGAAATTCATCATCGCAAGTCCTTGCTAACAACTGCTCAGGACCACTGGTGGTCATAGCCTATATGTTAGCCCTACTACAAAAACTGGTTCAACAGCAACACTGACATAGCCCGCCGACCTCCCACAACTGAAATCTCTTTTAAGCCAAGAAAAAATACACAATCTAGTTACATAATACCTCTTGTTAGAAATGAAGCAGGCCCCATTTTCATATTATTTACCGTAGTAGGTTACATAAAACTTCTTACATAGGAAGGAGGCAGACCTAATGACCATTTAATTCCTTCTGACCCCGAAGTAAACCCCTTGATATCCTTAAAGTTGTCGAGGCATTTAATACTTCAAATCCAAAGCAAAATCTTGGTATATTTTCCCATGCCTTTATGAAAATATGTATCCCTTCCCTATGGGTCCTATGGTTGTAGTTGTCTCACATAAATGGTAAGAATACATAACTGCTCGTAGCCTCTAGGTGAAGGGCATACTTCTGTTGCGTAGCTCTATAGAGCTCGCATCCCAACCCATCCTAAATCAAATAAATTATCCTAGCCTAAATATTGGTCTAAGCCCACTAATTCATGGTCATCCTAAATTTATTGTCGAGGCTATAAAATCCCTACCATGAAAATTATACTGCTTCATAGTATTTAATTCCTATCTTATACGCTAATTACGTATATTCTCTATTTCCCTCTTACATCCCATAAATGTCAATTGTCCACAATAAAGGGTCATTATTGTTCCAATTCGAAAATAATTAATTATATTTATTTATTCATTCTAATTCAACCTATTATGTCTATTTTATTTCTTCATAAATGTCATAATAAATCCTTTAATCAGTCCAATTAAAAATATTTATGTCCCCGTTTAATTCTTGTAATTCCCTATTACCTGCATAGTAATTGCCCTACTAATTTTGAAGTTACTATCTCTTTTCTATCCATACCTCCTAGTCCTATAATTTACTTCACCATTAATAACTAGTCCTCCTAATTATAATTAATATGAAAATCGTATATTATGCAATATATATATATATATATATATATATATATTTATTTATTTAATCGGTAGGCGCAGTTATACGTACATAGATACATACACAAATACCCATGCGCGCGTGCACACACACACACACACACACACACACACACACACACACACACATATATATTCCTATTTCTAACTCATTAATTCATACGCTTAGGAATTCCAGAACATACTTATATATACGTTATGTAAGAAATATTTATTGTTACATTTTAATATATTAAATATATCCTTCTCAAAAAGGATTACTATTATAACTTTCCATAAATAACCCAAAAATGATACTTTTGCTTCATTTGAAATTACAAGGAATTATTTCTTTTCTTTTATTGAAACAGACAATGCAAACTGCGAAAGAGAATATATGTACTCTACATATCTCTTTCCTTTATGGTATGTTTCTTATTATTTCAAATGACACGCTTTTGATACATGGTTGTGGAACTGGACAATTTATGGAAATTACATGGAAATAGATACAACTAAATTGTATCCACACCATTCCCTAAATTAAAATATAGAAATTCACTTTCCAAGTAAAATTAGGGAAATTTAAACTAACACTAATAACTTACAACCCAATTATCATAAATCTAGAATAAATATTGCAATCTTATCAACATTCTACTTTAAATAATTTAGAGCCTGGTTTTCAGATTTCCAGATTATGGTGTAAATATCATTCCTATTCCAATTACCTGACTTATAGAGTTTGTAGGCGAGATTTCAATCGAATACGTTCTTATAAGGCTACAACTCGACAGATCTTACATAGATATCATAATTAAATGAAACTAATCGATATAAATTTTAATGTTATATATAAATCATATAATTTTCCACTCGCCTTTCAAGCTTTCTAGATCTCCTAAATCTGAATTCATCCCTTTAATGACTCATTTTCCATTATAATCTAAAAGGATACGCATAACAAGATATATAAATATTGTTAGAATTACATATCTGCGAAGAGATTTATAGTTAAGGGTAATATAGATTTACAACTATGAAGTTAACTTTTTTCTGTAGTATCGGTTCGCTCCTTTTTTCTTCTTTTTTATTTTAGTTCCTTTTTCATCTATATACATATCATATAATATTTATAATTAATAGAAAGAGTGGAGAAGATAAAATGGCAGAGCTTTGCTGCTTTGATCGGAAAATATAAGAAGAAAAGTGAGGGACTAAGCATGTATTTATAAGCATTCAAATCACTCATATCTGTTAAATTTAAAATAATTAAATCCGGTAGTTTAGCCAAGGTTCAACCCTAGCTACCACTTTCCCGGTCGGTCGACCTCTCCCCTATAAACAGTCGATCACAAGTGGTCGACCGACCTACAGGTGGTCGATCAGTGGGACCCATGTCGTTAATATCATTATTTCCTTTTGTTCCTTTTAATATTTTCGTTCTGAAAACTTCAAATACTAATAACTTTTTCATTTGAACTCCAATCACAAAACTCCAAATATAAACTTTTCTCAGAAAATTGCCATGAATAGAATGGTGCAAGTTTCTTTGCCAAATTCCAAAGTTTGCTAAAATTACATTTTTGAGCTTTCATAATTATTTATTAACTACCGTTAATTTTACGGGGTGTTAATTATTTCCCCTTAAAAGAAATTCATTCCTAAAATTCCCCAGGGGTTGAATCATGTGACATAGCGCACAACTATTCTAACTATCCAAACAATTAGTGTACAGCTAATTTTGCTGCTAAACGTGTACAAGTGCATGTTGTATCACAGTATATATGACATGCATGCTGAATAATTCTATAACGGTGCCTCTCGTATGAATGATTCTTTTAAAAACATTTTGAAAATATGATGTGAATAACCTATTTATACTGGCAGTTCTATATGTATGCAAGTTTTCAGAAATTAAAAATCATTGTTTTCACACAAAAATTTCTACATGCATACGAGTAAGAGTGTGCTTCAACTAATTTTTCATCTAATCCCTATCATCTAATACCTAACACACAATTTCTAACATCCAAAAATTCGAAAACCTAGTTTTTCTAAATCAACACTTCTATATTGGAAAATGAATTTTGATGGAAAATTTCATATTTTTCCCATCTTTTTTGGTATCTATTTCGTTGTGCTTTGGAACCTTCTCTTTTGCCCCAAATCTTTTTCAACTTTTCCAAGTATAATATGCATAAGGAGGTTTATTTTTAGACATTAAAAAAGAATTATTCTAAATGCAAGTTTTGTGTAATCAAGTTATGGAAATAGTGATACTAAAGCCAAATAGTTTTTTACCTTGTTAATCCCTATATTCTGTGTAATGTCTTCCTAGTCTGACAGTAAAACTCATATTTACTAACATGTCGACGCTCTCTATCATAAGCATATGGCACGTGAAAATTAGGGGTTCTCTCATTTTCAATAAAAAAAACTTTTCCCCTTCCAATCAAACTTGTAAAATAGTTTGAATATTAAATCTTCAAAAGCATTCAAACATACATTTTCAAAAGAATTTTAACACAACTTTTCAAAAGCATTTGATCAAAAAATTTCAAAACTTTTGCCACTCCATCCTTAAAACAAATCAAATCACACCTTAATGCAATCGGGACTTAGTCAGTTAGCTAATGCATATGATTGACCCTAACATTATGCAATTAATCTTGGATTGGGAAAACCTTTCCTTTTAACAAACAACACACAAGCATAACTATAGATTTTAGCTTTTAAGGCATGGAGATAGTGACCCATGGTTTTGCAACAACCATTCTCCATCCTCCGCTTGCTAAAATTTATTTTTTCAAAAATTCTAAAGTTGTTGGGATTTAAGCATTTGCTAACTTAATTTCATAATTTATTTTATAAACTTCCAGCCTTTCCTACATTTTATCGCTAGTTAAGTGTCCTTATGAGATTTCCTTATTTACACTATTTCCTAATATACATAGTAGTCTAAGCTCATCCAGAAAATCAACATGGTGATAAAATATGATCATACCTTATACCATATTGTATACTTTTCCAATATTCGAAGGGAGACAACTAGCAATTACAACCCATATATCCTAAAAGGAAATAGTTGCTGGAAGCCGCCCTTTAACATCAATTGATATAATGATGTTGTGTTCCTATCACTTCTTACTCAATAAAGATGGATATTTCTAGTATGTCACTCTACTATAATCCACACGTCTTAACTTACTTCCTTGGTCCTAAATAAATAAGATCCATACATTACTTCAATTACTATACCCGATTATGAGATAAACTATGCATTCACACACCCGTCAGTAAGAAATATAAACTATGCATATTGAGAATAACTCATCCAAAAATTGGCTTGGTGGAATAACTTTCCCACCACCTATCTTGTCTTCTTAAACCTTGAGTCAATCAATAACCTTTGTGTGTATTTTCCATCTTATTACCCTCTTCTCTAATCATACCACTATGTTCTATAAATCAAAATCTCTTGATAGCATTCTCAAATTATGGTGTTTGCCTTCTTTATCCTCAATCTTTTATGCGAGTATATCCTAAGACTCGTAAAAGTGTACTTTGATACCATTTCTCATTCTTTGAGGGTTCTTCTTATACATTTCATGCATGTCTATTCAAACTGTAACCACCCATATTTTTAGCCATTTAATTATTTTTATTTTATATAAATTTTGAATAAAATTGGTTAAAAGTAAAAATTTGTGTTTATTTATGTAATTTATCCAATATGAACACAAATAAAGTTTTGAAATAACCAATTTCGAAGATTTATGAAAATTAGTTGTATGAAAATATATTCAATGTGTTTATTATCAATAGCAAGGATTGAATAATAAATATTGAATTATTTAGTGGAAAATACAATAATTGATTTTTTTTTATAAAATTCATTTGAAATCCAATATTTTAATTTATCGAATTTTTAACATTGAAAATCATCGAAATTGGATCATGAAAGTGTTTTAATTTAAGAAGTGAAACATAGTGTAATATAGGTATATAGTGTAAGAATATTTATTGTGTAAAATTTGAACGAACATTTTAATTTATAAAGTGATATTTGAGATAAATTATAAATGTACGTTTTATTTGACTTTGATTATAAATTTATAAATAAGGGTAATAGTTGTTTATAAAATATAATTTGTTAAAAGCTTAATATTAAACATTTTCTCATAAGCATTGTAAGTGGAAACTTACAAGTATATGTTAGCGATGTTGTCTGTGTTAATTTGTAATAGTATTTTTGTTAAATAAAAATGATTTTGAAAACCTATTTAATTTTTATTTAAACAAGAAGGAAGATAGTAAACTTTTAGTTTGGATTTTAAAAGTGATTAAATATATTTTAGGAATTACTTGTTTTAATTAATGAGTAAAAATAGTCTTTTTGGGAACTATCTCGGATTTTGAGGAGATTGGTTTCATCAGATCTATAATAGTTAATTATTATAGGATTTCAAGTTTCGTAGCGATAAGACTTATATGTTGGCCGTGCAAGCTTGAGACGTGTAGATTTTATTTAAGAACTTTAATTAATATAATCGATTTCAAAAAGCGATCTTCTGATTATGATGGAATTGGCTTCTAATATATATTCCATTATGTTTGAAACAGAGGTATAACATATAGAACATCAGGCGGCACACTTCATTTGGAGTTTGAAAATTTCACAGATGAATAGTGTCACTGAAATTTTCTATAAATAGCTCTTGACTTTATTTTTTGCAATCCAAAATCCTAAGGTTCTTCGGCCGCCTCCTTTCTAATTTTAATGGCCAAAAATTGCCCATCTTCTTCCCTCGATTTCTCTCTCTACACGCGCTTTTGGGCTTTGACTTCAATTAGGAAGATGGAGAGCTCGACGAGTTATACAAGATCGACGGTTGGATCGTTAAAATTCATTGCGTGGTGCTGAGAAGGGCTGCATTTATCTCGGAAGTTTTTGGGTTTTTCTACTTCGTATGCGCGCACGACAGTAGGATGGCGCGACGGCAGCGGCGACTCAGCGTGGGACGCGGCGACGTTCGTGGATGGGAGGCGTTCAGTTAGCGAACGAAAAAAAATAAAGCAAAGTTGCATGCAACTGGAATTGTTCATCCGCATGATTAAGGACGGCGAGAGAAGGTTATTGTTTAATTTAAATTAATTAAGTTAATTATGTTTTTAACTATATCGAATATTATTCAATCCGTAACTTTTTCATACCAGGACGGATTCGAGCGAAACAAGTCGCATTGGATTGTATCGAAGTCGTGTATGACATAAATTTGGATTGGAATTTATTTGAATCTAAAAAAAAAATTCAGTTTCAAATAACGGCGAGTGTTTTAAACTGCTCACGAAATACTAAAATATTCTGATATTAGTCAGATCGAAATTATGAAGTGATTTATCTTTATTGACTGTTTTTTGGTAATTTAACTGACATTTAAAATCGACATTTGAATTGAACTGTTGAAATTTGTAATCGATAGTTAAATTTCAAATTGAAATTGAATTGCTATCTAACACCTAATATTGATAACTAGTTAGCTGTTGTGATATTTTGATTGATTTGGATGTTGATTGTGATGGATGGCTATAGGATGATGTAACAACTCAGTTACTAAATATCAAATTAATTAAGTTTAATTTTTGTTAATAGTTCCATTTTTGTGATTTTTAGAAATTTAATAAAGTAATTAAATTCGATTTTTGATAATTGGGTTAATTTTAATTAAAAGGAAGGAACCGGTAATCATTTGTGAATGATTTTAATTTAAATTAAATATTTTTGAATTTGGCTATTAGAGATTTTTATAGAAATAATGAATAACAAATGAGGAATTTAAAGTTGGTTTGGTTAAATTAAATTATTTGAAATATCGAATGAATGAAATACTTTGGAATTTTTTCTAGAATATTAGAGTGAAAATATAAATGTGAATTCTAGTTCTAAAACCATTCAACATATATAAAATGGAGATTTTTATTTTTATTTTGGACATATTGAGTTTGAGAATTTAACTGAAAAAATCATTAAAACTAATTTAATAAAAGAATAGATATTTTGTAAATTAAGAGAGATGATTAGCAATGTTTCTCCTATTTTGTAACACCTAGCTATGGGGTTCAGTAGCAAACTCAAGCCCAATTATCCAACAAAAGAGATTGGGAAAGTCTTGTTCTCACGGGCATAACGCACTTTTCCTTCTGGAACTTGAGAAACAGAAAGAGAATGAATCAAGACCCCTCTTTCAATCTAGGGCTTGATCCTTTCTAATTCAAATTACAAATTAAACTCTTTTTGAAGCTAATAAATCAAGGGTATGTTATTTCTGTTTGAAGCCGCTATAATCATAATTTTGGTGTTGAATTAAGAAAAATTAGGACGAGTTAATCCTCACATAACATATCTTTAAATAATTAAATGCGTGATTATATTATTGAATCCACCAGTTTCTATGAATAGAATTTGTATTTGCTGAAATAATTAGTTGCTGCCTACCGAAATCCATCACTCGATAAATATGCATGAAACATGTCGCATGAAATCATGGGGTAATGCACTATTGTCCTATTCCTTTAATGCCTTATTTTATTTTCGCCCTTGTTGAATTGAACTGTTGGTTACTCCATGTTTTCGTAATATCATTGTCATGCATTGTACTCTTGAATTGTTAAATTGAATAGTTGCCTTATGCCTTACTTTGGTCCTTTATTTATCTCCGTGTGTGGCATATATAACCTTTGAAATTGAGTCACGCCTCATGCATTTGGGCCTTGGTTCATGCATCTTTGCTGTTAATTTAAAATATAGTTGTCCATGCCTTGCAAATTTAGTCACACACCTGTACCTATATGAAGATTAGCACGTCCCATCTTGTCATGTTTGCATAGGTTATCTTCACTTTGCTTAGATATGCCTACAGCCTTATTTGTATTTCCATTTGTGCAATTGTACACATTTAGTTAGACTTAGATTTGCGAATAGTAGTTACCTTTTGTTGACTGTTTTGCATGTCCCCTGTTCTTTGAGTTAGTTCACAACTTTTCCTTATAGTCTTGTTTTCTTTACATGCTAAGGGTCACACGTCCCTACTTTTGATTGTTACACTGAGCTAAGTTTGAGTTCCGGTTTGATACTTTGAATTTCTATGGAAATATTTAGGTGCAATTATTTCAATATCAGTTTTACTTACAAAATATATGTTTTTATATAGATAAATTTTTGTGAATATTAGGCTCATGTCTCTAATAAGTTCCAAAATACACAGAAACACCAGTAAAAAGAAGTATGGAAATTAGATCTGTAGAATTAAGTTACTAATTAATTGCATATAGTTATGCAATTATTCAATGAATTATTGCAGACATTTATGCAATTATATCAAAAAACTGCATAAATTTATGCAATTTTTTCTATGAATAATTTCGGAAATTTCCGCAATTTTTTTTGATGAATAATTAAGGAATTTTTCGTAACTTTTTGAAAAAATTGCGGAAATTTCCGCAATTTTTTTGGTGAATAGTTGCAGAATTTTTTGCAATTTTTTGAAAAAATTGCGGAAATTTTCGTGAGTTTTCAGTGAATAATTGTGAAAATATCTACAATTTTTTGATATAATTGCGTAAATGTCTGCAATTATTCACTGAATAATTACATAAGTGTATGCCATTATTTGGTAACTTAATTCTAGGGACCTAATTTACAAAAAAAAATACTGGGTTTTTTGTGTATTTGAAACTTACCAGGGACCTATGCCAAACTGTTCCTAAATTTTATTCAATTAATTTGTATAAATGGCTGTAAGGTTGTATTTATATATATATATATATATATATATATATATATATATATATATATACATTTGAAACCAATTTGGATTTATAGTTAAGGATTGAAAAGGGTGGTTTTGGAAATATAAACCTATGTGGTTTCTAAACAAACGGTTGAATATCAAAATGGTATTAGAGTATGATAAATTATGGTTTTATAAAATAAATGATTGCGTATATAGGGGTCTTTGGGATATGGTTTGTGAACTATGGATCTTTCGAATATGAATTTTGAATAACCATATGTATAAAAGTATTTTGATATTAAAATTGGAATTATGGGTTTTATCTAAGGGTGAATATATATATATATATATATATATATATATATATATATATATATATATGGTTGAGAAACATATGAGTTATGGATTTTAAATAAGAAGTTTGAAAGTAAGTATGTATATAAAGTATTTTAGAAACTATTTCTTATATGGTAAAATAATGTTATTTTCTTTCAAACTATAGATTCTTATTTGATTTTATTGAACTTAACCATTGGCTATTATGCTATTTTGGCTTTTTGTGTGACATTTGGATTTTTAAATAATTTTTTTTTTTGAGAACCTTAATTTTAGAATATTGGAAATACTAATTATCAGTTTAGTGTTATTGATTGGTTTAAATGCTTTGAAGTAACGCTTTATCGTATATGGTACAATTCATTGAATAGAATGTTTGAGTGGAATTTACTAACCATTATTGAATACGTAAATTTCACCGGGTAGTATGGGATACTTTGGTTAAATTCTTGTGATCACTATAGGAAAGTAATTGACACTGTAGAATTATATTCTCTTCTGGTGTGAAACAAGTGGTTGCTAGATCCTTAAGTGAATATAGTTCAGGTTTTCCGGTAGTATCTGTAACAAGTGATATTTACTAGCTTTTAATAAATATTTGGACTTCACCATACAGTATGGGACGTGTTGGTTAAGTTCTAGTGATTATTAAAGGTGAAAGCATTGGGACTTTAGAGTTTACTCACTTTTTATGTCCGGTAAGTGACTGCTAGATCCTCAAGTAGTTTATTTCTGGATTTCTTTTCGAACATAAAAATATAATAATATTAAATAAATGTAGATTTATCGAGTCATGGTTTCTACGATCACCTTGATTGGTATGGACTGTCCTTGAGATCACTTTGTGATTCTGTGTTCCCGGTCCAAGTACGATCCTTGGTATTTGATCGGTTCGAGTGATGCTAATTTGTTTGTTTGTTTGCCATCGGATTTGAGTACAATCATTGTGATTGTTTTGGATGATCGTTACGGTCTGTTCGGATTAAGATCTTTTGGATTCTGGAAATTAGGATACTGTAACCATTCTGTGTTAGTGATATATATGTATGTATGTATGTATGTATGTATGTATGTATGCATGTATGTATGTATGTATGTATGTATGTATGTATGTATGTATGTATGTGTGTGTATATATATATTGTGATAGATTCTAAATTAAATTATTGATTATGTGTGCTTAGACATGTTGTGCTCTGTTTTGGGCATTCAGTGTTTGGTGCCTAATTTATGTTCGTGGCCTAAATGTATAAACATGTGACTTGTGTCGAATTCTAAGTTAAGTTAATCCCGTGAATTGTTATTTCTTGGACAATTGTATCACTTATATATTATTTATTCTTGTGTTATATCTTGTTCTCACCCTATTGGATATTTAGAGATAGTTTGATCCGGGTGTTATTTTGCTTGGGTTTGACCGAGATTTTTTAGGTTTATAGGATGCTCGGACTTTTGGGTAGGTGTGTTAGCAGATAATAAACAATTTGACAATTAGTTTGTCTTTTGTAGGATATTCACTTGTTGTACTGTGTGATGTACTATTGAGATAGTGACTTAGTTTGGGTTGTGTATTATGTGTGCCTAGTTGTGTATTTGTCGAGTCACACTACGTATTGTATACGATGTATATTATTCCATTATGATCAATGATTATTATTTCATATGATATCTTGTTCTGATTCTGATGAATCAAATGTATAGTACTTTGTATTAATATTGTACACGTCAAAATTTAGTTCAGATATTCAGCAAAAAAAGATATAAATGATGTGTTTGTGTTTGTAAAGACTCGAATTTTCAGTCATTTGATTTTGAGCGTTTAATTTATTTTAAATGTTGAATGTGGAACGTAAATGGAATTTTAAGATGAAGCTTGTCGATCAAATATGTGGAATAAAACTTTAAGTTTCAAATAAAGCCATTTATTGGATAAATTTAATTGCTGAATTAATAATTGAAAATCGTTTAAATTATTGAACTGAAGTCGAATATGAACCAAAATCAATTTCTAATGTTGATATAAATTCTATTGGAAATATAATTGAGTTAATAAGTTTTTAAAACTGAAATTTCAAGGGATTTCGTAAATTTTTGAAGTCACCGAAATCGATGCGTTAAAATAGCGATCCGGGGCATAGTCTTGGAATTCGACGAAACTAGTTCCATTGGATCCGTAATAGTATATTATTATCGGATTTCAATTTTCGTAACATTTGAAGTTACCATTTGGTCGCCGATCTGAAAACATCTAAAAATAATTTAATTGAATTTAATTTAAATAGCTGATTTAACAAGATTCCTTCCACATACGATCGAATTAGGCCTCGAGACTTGTTCCATTAGGTACGGAATAGTGGTATAACATTTGAAATGTCAGACGGCACCCTTTGATAGAGATTGTAGATTTTTAGTTGCCCAATACATGATATTTTGACTATATAATATATTTATAAAGGTCAAACCCCATAATGTCTCCTCAGCCACCCTACCTCTGTGCTTCCACCCTATACGTTGTTTTCTTTCTCCTTCTTATTTTTAAAACGTGACTTTATTTTGCAAAATTTTTGGGCAGAACGAAATCAACTCGTGTAAAAAAAAAGATAAAATTGAATCGAATAAAGTCGAAATAAATGGCGACTGAGTCTTGTACGTTCGAGCAGGGACATCGATGGAAGGAATCAGGCAAGGAGATGTGAAGCGTGAACAGACTCGAGATGGCACCGCGGCTTAGGGTCGATTACAAGGTAGGGTTTCAGCGAGGCTAATGATGGGTCGCGCGCGGCAGGGCTTAAGCATGGTCGGTTGTGTCGTTCGGCTGGATGGCGTGAGGGTGGTAGGTTACTGGCGCCTAGAGTTGTAGGGCAGGCGAAGGGTTGATGGTGACATTGGAATGTTAGATCGCGTTCGAAGTTTTTTGGGAAGAAGGTTTTAGCTTAAATTGGTAATTAAAATCTTAATTTGTAATTAGTGATTAAAAATATTATTAAATGTTGTAAATCTTATAAAATCAACAACTCATTCGTTTTAGGTCAGATTTGAACAAAACCAATTGCCTTAGGATCGTATCATTGAATGCTACGCAACAAAAATTGATTTGGGATTTTCGGAATCAGCCGGAATTTTAAATTTAAATCGAACTTTGTTCAATTTAATTTAAAATTGAAACGGATTGCAAATAAAAATCAAGGTGAGTAAATCTCAGTCAATTTGTTTGACTAGTTTAATTTATGATTAAAAAAATTAATTATTAGATGATTGGTTGAATTTATAAATTATTATCAGTTTGGATGTTATATTATATATAGTAGTATATATATTAGTAGTTGGATATGATTTTCGCCAATTGGAGGCGAATAAGACCCTATGCGCCCCGCATAACAGCGGATGACACTATATTACCGCAATGTCATGCCTTAAAGTGGGATTAGTGTTTTATGTTATATAACATATGTGTTGCAAGAAAACGGGTTGGAGGGATCCAACTAGATTCCTCAAATATGTATATATATATTTTCATTTGTAGTAATATATGATAGAATTAGATAATTTGTTATAGATTGTTGTGTGATTTGAATGGTTGGGTGCTATAGTAGCACTACCTAAATTTTGGTGTTTTAAATACCATAAATATTATTTAAATTTGAAGGAATTAAAAGCAATATTTACATTAGAATTTGGATTATTTTAAAGGAAACCGAGTTGGATATATATATATATATATATATATATATATATATATGATTTTGGCTGAACATAACTATTCGTAAATTGCTTTATATAGAGATTTTGTTTAATTAAATTATATAAAGAGATTTGTAAATGATATTCTGAAAAATATGAAAAGGTGTTGAAATCAATATTAAAAATAGATTTGAGAAATAAATGGAATTTATTAAGAAATGGATTTATGAAATGAAATCTTATAAATGAGATTATTTTTATAAAAAAGTAAAACCTAAATGAGTGTATAAATTATAAATGATGTCTATAAATAAGGGAAATGATACCAGTTGATAAATTGGGAATATAATTTTCACGGTGTGAATTTATATCAAGATATGAAGATAAGTTTTTGGGGAAAATAGTGGATTCTATTTTTGAGATGTGAGAATGGTTAGGAAATCGAAATCAAATCGATGTATTATGAATCGAGAGGGATTTATAAATTGAAATTGGTTATTGGAACTTTAAAAATATATTTTATCGAGGAGTTAAGTTTTGTTTTAAAAGTAAAATTTTATTTATTCAACTATGTAAATTTAAGCTGTTAGTATTAAAATATTTCGAAAAGTAAATTATTCAAATATTTAATATTTATTGAAATAAATTCACATTCTTATAATAAGCTTTGTAAATTAATTAGTTTATTTTAAAATGAAAATGAAAATGAATTATCAATGTTTATTTAAAGTGTTTTAATATTTTAATTAATTGCTTAAACATGTTTTAAAATAAATTATTATTCTTTGAAAATCATATTATATAATAGAGTCTTTGAGTGATTGAGATTTATTTATAAATCCTCTCGAGATTTGTAACGGGTTTCTTTAACGGATATGCATTTTATAAGGGAAATCTTATAGTGGAATTCTGGAAAATTTAGTAAATTTCCAAAGTGTTTGAATACGGAAATTTCAGAAATGGATTAGCATAAAAGAAGTTAGCAATGGTTAGTTGAGATTATAGTATAATCAATTTTGGAAAATATAAAGGAAATTAATTTTTGAATTTTTAGGAACTTATAGAATCGGTTATAAATGAGTTATGGAATTTACGAACAACTTGTAAAGGATATTGAGAAATAGGAATAAATGGAATATTTTTCTAAGTATTGGGAATATAATGGGTTTAGAGGAAAAATTGGCTTATAAATATTTCTTAAGTATTGGACTAGAAGGATTTGAAATATTTTAACTACGGGATTATTATTGTAGAAATATTTTCTCAGTGTTGAATCATGAATGGAATTGAAAGAAAATATTTCTAAGTATTGATACGACTCGAAAATAGCTTGTTATAGATACAAGTATATGAAATTGTTTTCATTTATTGAATATATTGGAAGAGATTTGAATATAATCTTTGTAAAGATATTTTGAAATGAAATTTTTGAAAGATTTTATAAGATTGGGCTTAGCGACAACTTATGTGTGTAAATCTGATAGTTAAATAACTGACTATCAATTCTGACCAAATTCTTGATCGTTCGAAGTGATCGAGATCAATTTAATTATCCAGAAAACCACTTCGATCTGATTTGTGCGTTACGAATTGTGATATTTGAAGGTAATGAAGATGGTGATTTTTGGAGCGGTTTGTTGAGACCTAGAACAACTTGTAAGGATGAATGCTATCATTGCTAAACTTTTGATTACACTGAGCTAAGTTTGAGTTCTAGTTTGATACTTTGAATATTTCGGTGAAATTATTTCAATATCAGTTTTACTTACAAAATATATAAGCTGTTTTTATATAGATAAATTTTATTCAGTTAGTTTGTATAAATGGCAGTAAGGTTGTATTTATATATAAATACATTTGAAATCAATTTATATTTATAGTTAAGGATTGAAAAGGGTGATTTTGGAAATATAAACCAATGTGGTTTCTAAACAAACGGTTGAATATCAAAATGGTATTAGAGTATGATAAATTATGGTTTTATAAAATAAATGATTACGTATATATGGGGTCTTTAGGATATGGATTGTGAATTATAGATCTTTCGAATAGAAGTTTGGAATAACCATAGGTATAAAAGTAATTTGATAGTAAAATTGGAATTATGGGTTATTTTATCTAAGGGTGAATATATATATATATATATATATATATATATATATATATATATATATATAGTTGAGAAATAAATGAGTTATGGATTTTAAATAAGAAGTTTGAAAGTAATTATGTATATAATGTATTTTAGAAACTATTTCTTATATGGTAAAATAATGTTATTTTACTATAGATTCTTATTTGATTCTATTGAACTTAGCCATTGGCTATTTATATGCTATTTTGGCTTTTTGTGTGACTTTTGGATTTTGAAATAAAAATGTTTTGAGAACCTTAATCCTAGAATATGGAAATATTAATTTTCGATTTAGTGTTATTGATTGGTTTAAATGCTTTCAAGCAACGCTTTGTTGAATATGATACAATTCATTGAACAGAATGTTTGAGTGGAATTTACTAACCATTAGTGAATACGTGAATTTCATCGGGTAGTATGGGATACTTTGGTTAAATTCTTGTGATCGCTGTAGGGAAGTAATTAATACTTTAAAGTTGTATTCTCTTCTGGTGTGAGACGAGTGGCTGCTACATCCTTAAGAGAATATAGATCAGGTTTTCCGGTAGTATTTTAATAAGTTATATTTACTAACTTTAAGTAAATATTTGGATTTCACCATACAGTATGAGACGTACTGGTTAAGTTCTAGTGATTATTGAAGGTGATAGCATTTGGCACTTTAGGGTTTGCTCTCTTTTTATGTGCGGCAAGTGGCAGCTAGATCCTTAAGCAGTTTAATCCTGGATTTCTTATGGAACATAAAATATAATAATATTAAATAAATGTAGATTTATCGAGTAATGGTTTCTACAATCACATTGATCGGTATGGACTATCCTTGAGATCACTCTATGATTCCGTGTTTTCGGTCCAAGTACGGTCCTTGGTACTGGATCGTTTTGAGTGATGCTAATTTGTTTGTTTGTTTGCCACAGGATCTGAATAAAATCATTGTGGTTGTTTTGGATGATCGTTACGATCGATTCGGATTAAGATCTCTTGGATTCTAGAAATTAGGATTCTGTAACCATTCTGTGTTAGTGATATATATATATATATATATATATATATATTCTTGTGTCATGTGATGGATTTTAGATTAAATTATTGATTTTGTCTGCTTAGAAATGTTGTGCTCTGTTTCGGGAATTCAGCGTTTAGTGCCTAATTTATGTTCGTGACCTAAATGTATAAACACGTGACTTATGTTGAATTCTAATTTAACTTAATCCCATGAATTGTTATTTCTTGGACAGTTGTATCACTTATATATTATTTATTCTTGTGTTATATCTTGTTCTCACTCTATTGAATATCTAGAGATAGTCTGACCTGGGTGTTATTTTTCTCGGGTTTGACCAAGATTTTTCATTTTTACAGGACGCTCGGATTTCTAGGAAGGTAACGACCCAAAATTTAACCATCTCAAAATATAATATTTAAAGTGATTTTAATTAAAATATAAAGGGTTTTTTATAATTCAAACAATATTAGATAGGAATTGGAAATAGAAATATACGTAAAAATAGTAACATTTGCTTACAGCGACAAAAGTGACAAAATCCTCATTTTAGGAAAGTAAGTTTAAATGATTTAATAAATTACTTTAATTTATTTATGAGTGTTTATATTTTTAAATGATGTTATAAAATTTTATTTTCAATTTTGGTTTACATAAATAAATAGTTTAACTAAAACGTCAAAATGTGACCATAAAACATTTTGTCAAAAATCAACATTTGTCGATTTAAAGTTGTCGCAATGTTGTTGCACCTTTACGTACATAATTTAATAAATATGTTAACAGATAAAAATAGTTAACAATTAACTAACAATGTTACTTTTAATAATCACGCTTAGAAAATTCTAGAAAGTAATTAGCGAAAGTAAACTAAAAAAGATAAAACATATGTCACATCGAATGTGACATAAAATAAAGAAATGTGACATAAAGCAAATTAATCATTTTTATTCTTTACTTAACTCTTAACCATTTGAATTTTAAAAGTGTGATGTGATGTGGATGGTAAGTGTTGAAATTAAAAAAGCTTACTTAATTCTTGAGGAAGAGTGTTTAAGTAAAAACACAAATCTATATTATAATCTCAAAAAATTTCTATAAATATCCATCTAATTCTTCACTTTTGCACCATTTCTTCTCTACTTATTCAAGCTTCTACTCACTCTTTTAATGGCTTCCAACCTTAACAAAGTTATGCCAAAATATTCTCAGACATAAAACAAAGAAAAATATCGACAAAACTCTGTCTGAACCACTTAAAACGCCTCCTTCCCTCTTCTATTGCTCACGCCCCCTTCCTCCAATTGGTTGAGCGCTCGTATCCTTATCCAAGTCAAGTCGAGCCATCCAAGTTCAAGTGTTTAAGGAATCGTAAGCTGACAACATCGGCTAGCGAAGCTATAGTTGATTTTTCGTTTGCCAAAACCAAACAAAGTGAGAACTCTAGATTGTTAAGTAGGAAATATTTATATGATGTTTGCAAGTTATAAATATTGTTTTGATGTTAATAATTATGTTTAATAAGTGTTTGAAAAAGGAAGCAACCAACTTTAAGTCATTTGCAAAATTTAATAAGCAAATATGTACATAAATGACAATTATATGATATTGTAAATAAAAAATTGTTAAATTGGTTTGCAAGTTCATATGACATATTAGAATATCTTAAATTAGTTTTGAAAATATTGGCAAAGGTTATAGGGCTAGATTTGGTGACCCTGAATTGTACTTTGGAAAGATCGTTTCTTCCTGGGTATCTTCCTGTTCTCCTGTCTTTTTAGCAGAGCATGGGTTCAAGTTTGTTTTGAATTTTATTTACTTGAGGGGAATTCTAATAAACAATATCAAGCTCAAGCGCTCAGAAGGTTTAAAGCTCCTTGATGATCTTTTATTTCATTTGAACAATGTGAATTTGCCAAACACAGATAAGGGTTTTCAGCAATTTTCTGGTGTCTCACTGCGTAATGTTGATAATCCGGGTTTTCAGCAATTTTCTGGTGTCTCACTGCATAATGTTGATAATCCGGCTCCTTCTATTTTTTTGTCTGATGATCAATATGCTCTTCTTGATACTTTCAGAAGTGAAGAATCCATTTTTGTTGATCCATTGCTGTTAGATCCAGATGTTGTTCATTGTAAGACCTCGTTTGATACTGGGGAGTGCCAATCTTTATCAGTTATTGACTTTATCAGTCCAAAGCATAAGATTGGTTCGCGTTGCCTTTGTAACTTGGATTCTTTTCAGATTCCTATCTCAAACAGATTCGATTGTCTCGACACTGATTTAGTTTCTGAGTACTCGTATTTGAATGAGGTTAGAGATCCCCCTTCCTGTACTTTTGATAGCCTGGTTTTAGTGCAGTCTCCTGTTCGTTCCTCTTTTCAAGATGAAGGTGTTTCTACAATTAGCTTTGATAATTTTCAAACCTTCTTTCCTGAGAATGACTTAAATTCTCCCATGGTTGTCGATAGTAGCCTTCATTTTGATGTAACTGATAGTAGACAGGTTGATTTGGTCTTCAATTTACCTAAGGGTTTTTGTTTTAACTTGGATTCCTCTGTTTTATGTTACTGGTCAGAAGATGCTTTTAAGGAGATTATATCACCTCTGTCAACAGAGTTATCTGATATTAATGTTGTTGATTCGATGAAGCAATTTGTGTTTGATTGGTGCCTTAATGATGTTACGCTTATAGATGATGAGATGGCATCGGTTTTCGAGATTCACTTGGATTTTGATGAGCTTTTGGAAGGAAGGTTTGATGTTCACGTTGTGCATGGTGCACTTGATACACCTGTTCAGGTTGATCGAGATTTGGATAATGTGGTTTTGTCTGGTGTGATTTCTCCTTCTGTTAAAGACAATAACTTCGTGGAATGTTGTTTCAGTGGCAATTTGGATCATTTGTCTTGTGATGCTGGTGATATCACAGTTTCTACCCCTGTGGTTCTTTTGGATGAAATTTTGAACATGGCAGTGGATTTTAAGGGTCCCACTGTTATAAATGATTCTGGTGATTTGGTTAATGTTGCTGGAAGCTCTTTGTTTGGTCAATCTAGTGTGACTGGTGGTACTCATGCTTTTACTTCTTCTTCGTCTTCGAGGAGAGGTAGACGAAGAAAGGTTGCAGCTTCTAGTGGGTTGGTTCGTCGAAGCGTCAGGATTCGAGATAGTTGCTCTCGGTCATCGGGTGAGTTTCGTGGTTTGAACACTGTGAGCGGTGGTTCGGAATCAGGCTCAGGTATGCATTTAGATTCGGGTAGCTTTTATTCGTCTTATGCTTTGGGTGACTTATCTGCTTCAG
This sequence comes from Allium cepa, assembly GCA_030765085.1. Classification (NCBI taxonomy): domain Eukaryota; kingdom Viridiplantae; phylum Streptophyta; class Magnoliopsida; order Asparagales; family Amaryllidaceae; genus Allium; species Allium cepa. The sequence continues at coordinate 772,298,508 of CM060945.1, forward strand.
ATTTCAGTCAGTTAGCCAGTAGATCTGCTTTTATTTTTTCTGACTTGGAGCTAGATCGTGAATTTATTAGGAGTAAGGAACTTGAGAGGGCTAGATCTTTGGGTTTATGAGAGTCATTAGTTGGAACATTAGAGGTTTGAATGACCTTAACAAATGTGATAAAGTTAGAATATTTTTTAAAGTCTTTTCTATTGACATTGCTCTTCTTCAAGAAACTAAAATACAGTGTCCTGATTTTTGTTTTTTTAGAAGATTAGGAGGTTTTCATTTTAGTAATTGGGTTTTTCTTCCTTCGTGGGTTCTTCTGGAGGCTTAATGATTGGTTGGAGAGATAATCTCTTTAACTTACTTCAGTGTATTCAGAAGCAACACTCTTTACATATCATTTTAATTAATCTTTCTGACAATTCTTTTTTAAATATTTCTAATGTTTATGGGCCTAACTCTAAAATTGATAGGCGGATTCTCTGGAATGAATGCCTTGAGTTTAGGTCTTTTGCCCCTGGTCCTTGGATTTTGGGAGGTGATTTTAATGTAACTCGCTTTATTGGGGAGCGCTCTCCCCGAGAAGGTGATTATTCGGCCATGGAGGAATTCAATCAATTTATTATTCATTGTAATTTGATCGAAATTCCTCTATCCAATAGAGCTTTTACCTGGAGCAATAATAGAGAGTCTCCCTCTTTTGCTCTTTTAGATAGGTTTTTTATTAGTGATGAAATTGAGGACAAATTTCCTATCTGTAGTGTGTCGGGTTTACCTTACACCCTCTCAGATCATTGTCCCATTATCCTTTCTTGTAATTGTCATAGATTTTTGATTAAAGCTTTTAAATTTGAAAAAATATGGTTTCCTGGACCAGGTTTTTCAAATTTAATCATTAATAAATGGTCTGCTTTGAGTTTTTATAGTCTTAAGTATTGTGGCAACTCTACCAAAGCTTTCGTGCTTAAGCTAAGAAAGCTTAGGATTTTTCTTAAAAACTGGAATCAAAATGTTTTTGGTAATATTAAAATTAAAAAAGATAATATTCTTAAAGAATTGCTCAAACTTAATAAGATTAAAGAAACTAGACAATTAAATTTAGGTGAGAGAAATGTTCTTAATAACTTAAAAGACGAACTCTATTCTATTCTTGAATAAGAGGAAGTTATGTGGAAACAGAGATCTAATTTTCAATGGATCAATGAAGGTGACAATAACACCAAATTTTTTCACAATTTAGCTAATAGTAGAAAGCGTAGTAATACTATGAATTCCATTTTAGTTAATAATGTGGAATTAGTTGATCAACGTAATCTTAACAACGCTTTTACTGAATATTACAAAGATATTTTTGGTATCAAAATCAAGCATAGAGTTAGCGTTAGATGGAATGATCTTTATCCATCAGCCTCTAACATCAATCTTTCTGATTTAGATATTCCTTTTTCTGAAGAGGAAATCCGTAAAGCCATTTTTGATCTTCCTAGGGATAAATCTCCGGGCCCAGATGGTTTTCCTATTTCCTTTTATGAATCTTTTTGGGAGGTTTTAAAATTAGACCTTATTTGTATGTTTAATGATTTTTATAATGGTAAGCTCCAATTAGGTCGTTTTAATTTTGCTAATGTTATTTTATTACATAAAAAAGTTGGTGCTAATACTTTAAAAGATTTTAGACCCATTTCTTTGATTAATTGCTCAATTAAAGTTATTTCTAAAGTTTTAGCCAATAGACTTAGTTTAAAAATGAATGATCTTATTGACTGCTCTCAATCAGCCTTCATTAAAGGTAGGAATATTACTGATGGTGTAGCTGTTGTTCAAGAATACATTAATTATTGTTGTAAGAATGATATAACATGTGCTATTTTAAAGTTAGATTTTGCTAAAGCCTTTGACTCGGTTGATTGGAATTTTCTTATTGATATTTTCCATGCCAGAGGCTTTAGTAATAGGTGGATTAATTGGATTAATATCTTGCTTAAAACGGGCAATTCGAGTATTATGGTCAATGGTGTCATAGGTAACAAAATTCAATCTAAGAGAGGATTAAGGCAAGGGGATCCTTTATCGCCCCTTCTGTTCAATTTAGCGGCTGATGTCTTTTCTAAGATTATTAAGAATGCAGTTAACAATAACCTTTTGGGTGTTATTGGTAATGATATTTCTAGTCTTAGTCTTTCTGTCCTTCAGTTTGCTGATGATACTTTGTTTTTTTCCTCTCATCTTCCTAGGCATATTATTGCTCTTAAGTTTATTTTTTATAGTTTTGAACTTTTATCTGGTTTAAAAATTAATTTTGACAAAAGTTCTGTTTTAATTTCAAATGATTTTGATAATGTTGAAAATTTAGTTGCTAAAACTTTGAATTGTAATACTAGAGTTTTCCTTTTGACTATCTTGGTTTTGTAATCAGACCTTCGAAACTTAATCATGATGATTGGTTTATTATTATTGATAAAATTAAAAATAGGTTTAATAATTGGAATGTGAGATTCTTATCTAGAGCTGGTAGGCTGGTATTGATTAATTCTGTCTTATCAGTGCTCCCTATCTATTGGATGTCTATGCACCTTTTTCCTGATTGGGTGATAGATAAGATAGATAAAATTAGAAGGGATTTCCTTTGGAGTGGAGTTAATCCTAATAGTAGCATTAAATGTTTAGTTAATTGGGATACTGTTTGTAAATCTAAAAAAGAGGGTGGTCTAGGAGTCATTAATTTACATAATATGAATATGTCTCTTCTTGGTAAATGGTTATGGAAATTTAGAGATACTAATGATAATGCTATTTGGAAGGAGATTATATCTAAATATTATTACAATGGTAGTTATATTCTCTATCATATTAGTCCTTCTATTTTTAATTATCTTTCTCATTATTGGAAATCTATTTTAAAATGTAGTGATATTTTCAAATTAGGTACTAATATTATTGTTCATTATGGTAATAATACATCTTTTTGGCATGATTGCTGGATTTCTTCTACTCCTCTCAAGTATGAGTTCAAAGATTTATAACTTTAAATTTGCATTTATTTCTGATGTTTTCAACTCTGAGAGTGACCCTCCTTGGATTTTCCATTTTAATTATATTTTAGTTGGCCCTACCCTTAGACAACTTTTCTTGCTTCATGCTAAACTTAATCTCTATAACATTGACAATGATAACGACATTATTTGTTGGGAGTGGGATAAGAGAAAGAAATAATCTTCTAATTCCTTTTATAAATTTATCAACTTCTCCGGGGTTTCTGTCAATTGTTTTAAATTTATTTGGAAGTCAAATGCCCCACCTAAATCTAAGATCCATATGTGGCTCATTACTCATGGTAAGTTAAACACTATTGAATTTTTAAAAAAGAAAAATATTAATATTGATAATAAATGTTTATATTGCAACTTATTCTCTGAAGATATTAATCATATTTATTTCGAATGCATGGATACTCATTTTATTCTTATTAAGACCCTTAATATTTTTGAGTATTTCATTAGTTCTAGAGTTTCTGATTGTTTCTTCTATTGGAACTCTTTTAGATTTATGTTCAATAAGGATTTTAGATACTTGCTTTATTCTTTATTCACTATTTCTTGTTGGTTCATTTGGTTTGAAAGAAATCAAAGAATCTTTAATAATAAATATCATCATAATAATAATTTGATTATTTTAATCTCAAACTTTTGCTTAAATTGGATATCTAATCCCAAATATAAATTAGCCAAAAATAAGTGCTTTAAAGATAATCTTAACAAGGTTAGAAATAATATTTTCATATTCTCTCTTAGCATCAATAATTCTATTTCTAATTATTCTTACATTATTCCTTTTTCTGATTTTAATCATGATTATGGATGAATCAAAATTCTCTCCCTATTATAGGTCCTTAGTTTCCATATTTTGTCTCACTCTCACATATGTGTATATAAATTTTATTTATATACATATATGTGATTCATTCTAACTAGTCTCCCTAGTTTTGTTCCAGGTATGGTTCAGATTGGTTGCTGGTTTTTCTTTTATCTAGTTTGCAGGAGAGCATTCAGCTTTATTCAGGTTTTCAGGATAGCTCTTCTCTGGGACTTGGATTGCATTTGGCTTTTCTCTTCGGTTTCTCTTGGTCTTCTTTGTGGAGCTTTTCATTTTGGTCTGTCTGTTGGAGTTCCTCTTTTTGGATTTTATCTCTTGTGAGATTGTTTTTTAGATACCTTTAACACTCTAGTATTGGGCGGTGGCTTTGCCGGAGCTTGGTATTAGAGTGTAATGGGCGGTGGCTTTGCCGGAGCTCATTTGTGGGGCATCTTTTTCTTTTTCTATTTTTTTAGTTTGGCTACCTTTCAGGCATGTTGGAAGCTCCTTATTCTTGTTATATATATAGTATTCCATGTGTGCTCTCCTATTTTATTAGAGGATCACACATTTCTCTCAAAAAAAACATTGTTTTGGATGTTTATTAGTTGTATACTGAAAATATATGTTGAAACAGGTCATGGATTTACACGATGTATAATCACATGGAAATCACCTTCTAAAAGAAATGAAATGTGACGTCGAATCGTTTATACCTTTAAAAATGTTTGAATATGATTTAGAAATGATTCTTAAGTGTTTAAACTTGTTTCTACAAAGTTCGGATAAGAAGTTCAAAATATGTCTAAAATTTGACGTCTCGCGTAACGATAGTATGTGTTTTCACGTCAAAGTTCAAATGAACATACGAAGTGGAATATAGTTCGAAATTCTTAGAAGCAAGAATTTTTCGAATATTCATATCCGTGTCTTTCATATAAAAATAGAAAATCAAGATTTCATCTTGTATATTTTGAAATATGATAAAATCAATTTTCGGAAAAATCCAATTTTTGCACTAAATGACCAAATTTGGTAAAATAATCGTTTTAAAAGTAGAAAATAAATTCTAAAAATTTTAAATTGTTTTAAAAGTGATTTAAGTTGTAAAGATAGTTTTCTAAATGATATAAAAGTTGTTTTGAAGAATGTAGTTTTTAAAGCATTTTTGTAACACTTTTTGCTACACTTTTTGCTACACTTTTTGCAACGCTTTTTCAATAACTTTGAAATAAAGGTCGAAACTTAAAAATTCTTTCTCAAATCCTTAGTAAATACTTTTAAGTAAATGATAAATCATTTTAGAATTTTGAACAATTTAACATTATTTCAAAGATAGTTAAACAAATAGTTAAGTGATTTAAAAGGGGAAAATGAGTATGCGGAAACGACTAGTACATTTGTCTCGCTTGTGAGATCTAAAAGTGAAAACAAGGTGTGTAAGTAAGATTAGGGATGGGGGAACCAGTGTTCTGAACTTACCTAGCCTCATTTTTCTCTTTTAGGCGAGGTGTGGAACATATCTAAAGGAACGCCCTGATGCTCAACTTGGATTTTATATAAATAATCTTCTTATACCGATTATTAAAATTCAAAGGGAGAACTTGTCCTATTCGTTGAATTTAAAAGGTGATCTCACTTTTATTCCGCCTATAGCAGCCATTGAATATGAAGGTTGATTTTGAATAAAAGTAGAATGATTTCTATAATCCTATTTTCTCAAAAGATACTCTTTAAAAATGATTTGAGAAATATTCAAAAAGAGATTTAAATGAATCTGTATTCACTAAAATAATATTTTAAAAATATGTATCTCTCGAAGATATTTTGGTAAAGGAAAATGAATGAATTGAAAAACAATCACCTAATTACATCTTTTTTATTGGAGATTGGATTTCGAAGAAACCAGGGTCAGATTTGGGTGATTCCTATCCGAAAACCGCTTCGAACCAATTTACGTGTTCAAAGATTCAAGATATTTAAAGAACGAAAATATTGAGACGAATAATAACGAGGGACTACTTGTTGATTTAATTGGGGATAAACTCCCGATTCACTATATTGTAGCAGTGGTCTCTTTTTTATGAAAAAACTCCAAACCATAAATGCTTCTTGCCTAGTAATGGACGCGGAAAGTACTTTCGTTTCGTTCGATCCTAGAACGAACTTGTATGGATGAATGTTTGACCTTGTATTCCAAATCACAATGAGTGATCTCTGCAAAAGTATATCAGTCGGTGGCGGAGATGACATCGTCTCTTAGCTTAACACCCTTTCCTGAGACATACAAACTCAAGAAGTTATATGTTTGTAGAAATCAGTCGTGTAAATGTGGAATGGCAATATGGTATTCAAAGTGATGTGTTATGTGCTATGTGAAAAGGTAATCGTAGCCTCATCAGCCGAAAATGATCGAAACATGGTTGGATGCAGTAAGGCTAAGTGGTTCATTCTTAAATAGGGCATGATCATCCCCTTCTAGATATACTTCTTCCCGCTATGACGTTCGGGATGTAAATTAATATGGTTTGTATGCTAGAGCGCGCTCGGGTAAATGTGACGACCCGATTTTCCACTCCCAGAAAATCGCATCATCGATAAGAAAGAAAGGGATAGAAGAAGAAAAGAAAGAAGAGAAAGAATAAAACAACACTAGAATCTCAACAGCAGAACGAATAAATTATATTAATAACATAATTATTACATAGTTTACAACCACTATCAGAGTACACAAATATACAACACATACTAGACAGTTATAAACACCTGTCTAGTATTTACAACATAATACAACTCAGAGGAAAAACACAGATCACACAGCGGAATACTATATCTCTAACGCAGAAGCCTCCTGCTCCATTGCTCCTCCATAATTCGTCAAAGCAAACCTGAATCCCTTGGCTACTCGTAAAAATTTGAGTACCCAAGAGTTTATGAAAAACAAAAATAAACTCCGGGTCAGACATGGGTCTGGTGTGAGTAACAGGTTTAAGTTGCTTAACTTTGAAAAACCTTTTAAAAGAAAGGTATCACGTAAGACTTCCCACACATAAACATGGAAAAGTTTTTACCTTACGCTAACCAAAACATTTGATAGGAAATCCGATGATATTATAATAGTGTCTAGGGTTTTCAAATAAATAAGAAATAGCCGAAATTGTTACATCTATTAAATTCCAGCTACTAGCCACAAAAGTGGGTAATACAATCAAAACCGTTGGCACTTATTGGATTGTGGATTCCATACAATGGCAGGGCTACTGGGGTACCGCCCGTCACAGTACGTGGCCTAGATCAACGTACCGAGGAGCCACCCTAACTCCCCTGCAACACAAGGCCGGAACCATCCCTTACTGGACAGTCCCGAACAAGACAACCCCGCAGTTGGTGTACATCCAACTGCCCACACAGCCGAAATGAAAAGGGACCTCTAGACAGGGATCAATCTTGCTCTCCAGTGGGTGCGACCCACGAAGCCTTGCTGCACCTCCCCTGTTTTAGCCATTCCCGGTTGATGAGGCTTGAGGTTATGATTACCTTTAGAGGACACATCTCTTAGAATGCTCATCGTCCACCTGACGATGTTCTGAAAGCATTCAATCCATACAAGTTCGTTCCGGGTTCGAACGAAACCGAAGGCATTATCTCGTTACACTCATTTTGGAATCACCCTCAGAGTTAACGACGATAACCCTTGCACTCTGATTCACCATCTCGAATCTATAAGTGCTATTCCGTCAACTCATTACGGAATCACCCACAGAGTTATACTGACGTATAGCCCTTACACCTCGAGTCTTCACTCGCTCCACTTGGATTAACGACCTAACGTTATTTGGAAACGATGTGGTTTTCGGATATCCAAATATGGAAACCCGATCCCGGTCTCATCGAAATCCAAAGCGTGTCTTTTAAGGCCAAGTTGTTTTAAAGGTTTAAAAACAATTCAATTATCTATATCCATACAAATAGATAAATCATAGATCCATAACAGATAATCAACATTATCATCATATCAGATAAACCATATTACCATTATTCAAAAAGAATAATCTATATCAACATCACAATGCAACCAATGCATCCAAATCATTCAACATAATCTATCTCATATTTGAGATTCAAACCAATCAGGGTAAACAACACTAGACAACCATATAAGCAATAATTAACTACACCAAAATATAATTAATTTAAAATGAATTAAATTAATTACAACATTCAAATTAATTTAAAGTAAATTAATTTCTTCATCAAATAAACCTTGCTTATATCACTATTGATTAATTATTAATCAATTAATTAATCATCATCCAATTATCCATTTAATTAACCATCCCTGATTAATTAACTCTTAATTACATTCAAGTAATTATTTACTAATTAATTTCTCAAATTAATTAACCTTTAATTACTTTCTTAATTACCTAAATTAATTACCTTTAATCATTTATTATTGATTAATTAAATTTAATTAATCAAATTTTAATTGCATCATTAATTATAATAATTAATGACCTTCTAATTACATTTTCCAATTAAATTAATTACTTTAAGTAATTAATCTTCATATAAATCACAACTGTTAATCATCCTTGATTAACTCCATTAAATAATTATCTACCCTTGATTAATTTACAAAGTAATTATACTCAAACTACTTCTATCAACAAATCATCTTTAATTAATTACATATAGTAATTACTCATTAATTACTTCTCTAAGTAATTCCTCTTTATTTAATTACATTAAGTAATTATCTTTCACAACTCATCCATTGATTAATTTTAAATTAATTAAAATGAATTAATTAATTTTAAACTAACCAAATTAACTCAATTAATAAGTAGTTAATTCCTTAATTACTTCCATAAGTAATTATACTTAATTACATACACAATTGATTATCTTTAAATTAATTAATCTAATTTATAATTTAAAATTAACCACATTAATTAATTATAAAATAATCCTCAGTTAATGACCTTCATTAACTATTAACAACTCATTAATTATTTTTCAAAGTAATTAACTTATTTTAATCATTATTTATTACAAATTAATTAATCATTAATTAATCCATTAATTAACCCCTAATTAATGTTAATTAAAACTTAATTAATCCATTATTACTTGATTAATTAATTATTAATCATTAATTAAAAACTAATTTTATTTAATTAATTATTCTTAATTACCAGTTAATTATTCAAAGAATATTTAATCCTAAACCCTTAAGATTAAACCTTAATTACTTTAAGAAATTATTAATTTCATTAATTTATTAAATAAACTAATTATTCATTTAATTAACCTAATAATTAAATGAAATATAAAACATTCATTTATTATTAACTTAACAAGTTTAAAATCAATCTAAAATCCTTAATGAAAACAATACTTTTATTATAAAAGTTAAACAAATTTCTTTTAAAATTAAAACCATTTAAATTCTTACATTATCAATCAAATTTGTTTTAAACACTTAAATTTATAAAACTTAAATTCATTTTAAACCAAGATTCAAAATTAGATTTGAATCAAATTTAAACTTTATTTAAATATTACTACATATTTCAATTTCCAATTTAAATTCAAATTCCTTTTAAAAACATTTAACAATAACTCTTTCAAAGTTAGTTTAAAAAAAAAATATTTGAATTTAAAAGCTTAATCATTTCAAATTTTAAGATTCAATTCATCTTGAATCTATTAGATTTAAAACTTAATTTAAATCCTAGCTTTATATTTCAAATTCAAATTTAAAATTTGAAACATAACAATTACTAAACCTCAATAACTAGCTCGAGCTGACTCAAACAACTCAAGTATCTCGAATAACAATTCCATTTTTTTAAATTTGTCTTAAAATCAAATAAATCCCAATTTGTATAAAACCTGTGCTAACAGGTTTAACCCAATCCCCTGTAACTAAAACTAACACCCGAGCTCTCACATCACCTACTTCGAGTCCCCAGACCAAAAGCTTCGAGCAAAACGTGAGTCAATCCCGAGTAAAACACAAACCCCTCCTTCTTCCCAAAAGTCAACTGACACGCCAATAACCACCGTGCACCTGCACCATCACGGCGACTCTCTCCGACCCATCGCGATCCCCTACGCAAGTCATCGGACATCACCACACTTCAAATCCACCTTCAATCCAACTACAGAAGCCTCACATCAAAATCCAACATCGAGCTCGAAAAACAGAACAATGTCGCGACCTGGAAAATGCTTCACCCACCCAATCCTGACCATCAGAGAGACTTCCTCTCCGGCCACGACTTACTCCATACCCCATCTACCTCCAGCACGAACAACAGAGAACTCGATCACTTAATTTGATCACAGTGATCAAATTCCTTAAACTCAGAAAAACTAGGGTTATAAAATTCAAACCCAAATCATGTTTATCATAATGCTTTAATCCATCATCTGGTAATTTTCCTATAATCTACACACATCATTCTAACAACAAAAGAAACTCAGGCATCTCATTCTTCCTAAATTGACAGAACTAAGCTAAAATGCATTTTCTGGTTAAACCAGAAATACTTCATTGATTGCAAGCTAAAATTTAGATTATAGTTTTAAAAAAAATCATGTTAAAGATCAAGTAATTTGTGTATAAGATTAAATAGATAAATATGAAACATTTACATAATGATTTCAGAAATTTACTCTGTTTCATATTTTTTTTTTCTATTCTGTGTCATCACAGTTTATCATCATTCTATATTTTTTTATTTAAAGCTTGTTACAAATCTGTCTAAAACTTTAACTATAGAAATGTTTAAACATGAGATCCTAAACTTGATCAGAATTTAAACTTACATTCTAGTCTCAGGACCAAACACTTAAGACACAGCAAACATGCATTCATATAAACATAAATACATTCCAAAATTTCACCATATTCAGTCATGCATTCATTTCAGAGCAACAAACAACTACTTATACTTATGTTTATTAAATAAAAATTGTTACTCACCTGGTAAAAGTATGAGCAGAGCAACCATTGTTAGATGAAAAGCTTCAGATTTTTATTCTTTTTGATTTGCTTTAAAAACTGCAGATGCTTTTACTTCAGATTGCTACTGAAATGCTTCTGATCCTTTGATGTGTGCATGCTTCCAGAAAATATTGCATTTTGCTTCTACTCTACAGATTTATAGTTGCATGCAGGTTTCTTTTTTTCTTTTCAGAGTTGCAAATTGATTTTTAAATGCATGCAGATTGAGAAAATTTGAAGATAGCTTCTTTGATTTTGTTTGCATGCTCCCTGATGCATGCATGTTTGTATGCTTTCCAGAAAACAAAATGCATGCAGAGATTTTCATGATGCAAATGATTTCTAGGTTACTGTTTTGAAGGGTTATAGGTAATACTTGATTTACATTTCATGTTTGAGGAGATTTTGCATTGCAGTTTTTAAAGAAGATTCAAACAGTTTGATTTGGTTTTGAGGGGAACAGGGGTTTCAGTTTTAATTTGAGGGAAAACAGAATTTGCTTTCTGTTTTGAAAAAAAAATTTTGCAGATTTCATGGCTGAAGATCTTCTTAAGTTTGAAAAAGAAAAATGGAAAAGAAGGTGAGTAGGAGGAATAATGTGTTTATGTAAGTAGTTTTTGATTTAATTTAAAATAAAAGGAAAAGAAAAATAAATATAGGACACTTGTTCTAATTATAAACATTTGTCACTTGCTCACATTATGGGTTTACACATGTTAATAAGGTGACTTAAGAAACATACACATGTATTTTAAGTATTTAAATTAAAATTGTTTATACCCTTTAACTTATTTTATTAAGAGCTTTAAATCTTATTTTTATTTCTTAAATAATATATAAATGAATTTTATTTCTTCTTCTTTATAGAAAAACAAAATAAACAAATTTTATAAATAAAAGCCTATTCAAATAATTTTAAGTATTTATTCTTTAAAATATTAAATTCAAACTTTAAATTAATTTATCAAATCAAATTTTAATAATCAAGCTATATATATAAATGCATATATAACTCTTATTAAAATTTTAAAATAACAAATCCTATTACTACAAATCTATTTATGTTTATAAAAACTTAAGTATTACAAAAATAACAAATTAAGTAATATCAAAAAATTTGTAAAAGAGATTATGATAAACTAAAATCATTTGTAATTTTGCATTATAAATTCCTATGTATAAAATAAAACTTAGCTCTTATATATATCAAATTTTAAATTCATATATTTTTAAGCTTAATAATTTTTTAAAACAAATAAGAATTTCATAATATAAATCATAACATTATTTACTAAATTCAATATCAAAATTTATTAATTTACAATACATACAAATATATCTATTATAAACAGAAAACAATTTATTTATTCAAAAAGATAAAATCTTTCAAATTTAAATATTTATTAAAACATGATTATTAAATTAAATTCCCAATTTTATTAATACAGTTATCAAATTAAATTAAATTTAAAACACAGATTATTAAATTTATATTGCCCAAATTTCCGGGATATCACATTCCTTCCCCCTTAAAAGAATTTCGTCCCCGAAATTTAAAACAAAGGTAATTTAATAATCTATCTTAAGATTTTTATTTTAATTCACAAGCATATATTATCAAACATATGCTAACAACCATAGCAACCAATTCAAACAAAACAAATCTAATTATCCAGAAAAACCTGGATAAAATCTTCACGAGTTTCCCCGGTATGTATACACCTGAATACTCGCTCTATACAATCTAAACAATCAATACTATTAACTATAGAGCTCCTATCCAACTATATCTACCAACAAAACAATATATCAGACTACAGACAAATCTGATTTCAACAATCACATCCTCCTGAACTACTGGTTTCACAACCAGAAATAAACCATATACGTACTCCCTCAGAGATACGTGAAACACATCGAATCCCAGTTATCCAAACTGACAATTCAACTTTGAAAATCAAACACCAATCCTCACAAAACACAGAAAAGATCCAAAACATCTCGGAGCTGACTTATCCAATCTTAAAGCTCCTCAGATCGGAGAAAACTTATTCAAGATCAAATCTCCGACTCCAGAATCCAAACTCCTTCGTCTCTTATTCACCAAACACTCTTGACGATCCTGAGCTACTTTTAACTCTCTTGATCAGCTCAACCTTTGCTGATGTCTCTAGAAACAAACTGGACCAAAACAATCCAACCAAATGATCTCCTCAAGATCAATTCCAAACCAAAAACTCCAACTATACTCCACAAACATCAGAGGATCAACTTACTTCTATTATCCGGAAAAGATAAAACAAAAGCACTTCCAATCTGCTTCCGCTGCGCAACTCTGATTTGAAGCAGAAGAAAAACTCGAGCACAAACTGGATAACACACCACAGAAATATGGTTTAATAGATCCATAAAAGAAAATTCAGATGCCCTATCTGAACCAAAGCTACTTCACTAAACCTTCGGTACTACTCCTAGAATCCAGTCTAAAAGAAAACTCAGCCTCCAAATAGGGACAAACTTCCCATAGCTCAAGAGAACACTCATACTATCGCAAGTCACTTTTGCGATCAACTAGCCCAAAATCCACAGAAATCTATTCTCTCTTTACCAATTCAGAACAGCTTACGCTTAACTGGCCAATCCATCGTAAAAATAGAATCTTCTCTGCTACTTCTGAATTCTATCTTCAGAAAAACTGCTAACCAAAAGACTTTCTGCTGGCACACAGAACACTCCGAACTGCACTGCTGACACCAACGCCAAAGACTTCCTAATCCAAAGCTCTTCGAGAAACTCCGGCTTCAAACCAGACAGAAACATCCTGCTGAATCCAGCCACAACACTGAAGCAGACTCACCTCCTTAACTTATTCCAAAGAAAATATTTTTCGAGAACATCCATAGTCACTGCATCTCATTACGCAGCTACTATTCCTTAAGATATCAAGATACCATCATTCTCTTCTGCCCAACCGACAGATCCAAACTCTACTCATCCAATTCAAAGATAGACTCCGAACATTAACAGGTTACCTTCAGAGATCTATGAAATCCTATACTCTGCATAACTTACTCGAGACGGTATTAGATCTACAGTCTCGAAAAATACACTTCCAACCTCAACACTCAAAAACTCCAATCATTGATAGTAGTTGTGTTACACACCTACTACCTTATCTACCTTTGTAACCTATATTGGAAAACCCGAACAGGTAACCCAACAAATAGGTAGAAGTAAATATATATAATAAAACTACAAATACGCTCTCTCAAGATAGACACCACTCCAGAGCCTAGGTATTCACTCAACCTAACGCTCTGATACCACCTGTGACGACCTAGGCTTTTCAACCATCAGCAACGGCTCACGACCGGTAGGCTTTTCAACCATCCCAGCCCCGCTGTGGCTCACAGTGATACCTCGAATTTGCTTTTACGGCCACCCTCTCGAGTCGCAACCAACCCCGCAAGACCTTATACTATCCCCGGGGGCATGTAGGGGTAAGAGTCTCCCGTTCGCCACCTAACGCAAAGCGAGAACCCCCTATCACGCTGTAGTGAAGCAAATCCGATCCCGGTCTCATCGAAATCCAAAGCGTGTCTTTTAAGGCCAAGTTGTTTTAAAGGTTTAAAAACAATTCAATTATCTATATCCATACAAATAGATAAATCATAGATCCATAACAGATAATCAACATTATCATCATATCAGATAAACCATATTACCATTATTCAAAAAGAATAATCTATATCAACATCACAATGCAACCAATGCATCCAAATCATTCAACATAATCTATCTCATATTTGAGATTCAAACCAATCAGGGTAAACAACACTAGACAACCATATAAGCAATAATTAACTACACCAAAATATAATTAATTTAAAATGAATTAAATTAATTACAACATTCAAATTAATTTAAAGTAAATTAATTTCTTCATCAAATAAACCTTGCTTATATCACTATTGATTAATTATTAATCAATTAATTAATCATCATCCAATTATCCATTTAATTAACCATCCCTGATTAATTAACTCTTAATTACATTCAAGTAATTATTTACTAATTAATTTCTCAAATTAATTAACCTTTAATTACTTTCTTAATTACCTAAATTAATTACCTTTAATCATTTATTATTGATTAATTAAATTTAATTAATCAAATTTTAATTGCATCATTAATTATAATAATTAATGACCTTCTAATTACATTTTCCAATTAAATTAATTACTTTAAGTAATTAATCTTCATATAAATCACAACTGTTAATCATCCTTGATTAACTCCATTAAATAATTATCTACCCTTGATTAATTTACAAAGTAATTATACTCAAACTACTTCTATCAACAAATCATCTTTAATTAATTACATATAGTAATTACTCATTAATTACTTCTCTAAGTAATTCCTCTTTATTTAATTACATTAAGTAATTATCTTTCACAACTCATCCATTGATTAATTTTAAATTAATTAAAATGAATTAATTAATTTTAAACTAACCAAATTAACTCAATTAATAAGTAGTTAATTCCTTAATTACTTCCATAAGTAATTATACTTAATTACATACACAATTGATTATCTTTAAATTAATTAATCTAATTTATAATTTAAAATTAACCACATTAATTAATTATAAAATAATCCTCAGTTAATGACCTTCATTAACTATTAACAACTCATTAATTATTTTTCAAAGTAATTAACTTATTTTAATCATTATTTATTACAAATTAATTAATCATTAATTAATCCATTAATTAACCCCTAATTAATGTTAATTAAAACTTAATTAATCCATTATTACTTGATTAATTAATTATTAATCATTAATTAAAAACTAATTTTATTTAATTAATTATTCTTAATTACCAGTTAATTATTCAAAGAATATTTAATCCTAAACCCTTAAGATTAAACCTTAATTACTTTAAGAAATTATTAATTTCATTAATTTATTAAATAAACTAATTATTCATTTAATTAACCTAATAATTAAATGAAATATAAAACATTCATTTATTATTAACTTAACAAGTTTAAAATCAATCTAAAATCCTTAATGAAAACAATACTTTTATTATAAAAGTTAAACAAATTTCTTTTAAAATTAAAACCATTTAAATTCTTACATTATCAATCAAATTTGTTTTAAACACTTAAATTTATAAAACTTAAATTCATTTTAAACCAAGATTCAAAATTAGATTTGAATCAAATTTAAACTTTATTTAAATATTACTACATATTTCAATTTCCAATTTAAATTCAAATTCCTTTTAAAAACATTTAACAATAACTCTTTCAAAGTTAGTTTAAAAAAAAAATATTTGAATTTAAAAGCTTAATCATTTCAAATTTTAAGATTCAATTCATCTTGAATCTATTAGATTTAAAACTTAATTTAAATCCTAGCTTTATATTTCAAATTCAAATTTAAAATTTGAAACATAACAATTACTAAACCTCAATAACTAGCTCGAGCTGACTCAAACAACTCGAGTATCTCGAATAACAATTCCATTTTTTTAAATTTGTCTTAAAATCAAATAAATCCCAATTTGTATAAAACCTGTGCTAACAGGTTTAACCCAATCCCCTGTAACTAAAACTAACACCCGAGCTCTCACATCACCTACTTCGAGTCCCCAGACCAAAAGCTTCGAGCAAAACGTGAGTCAATCCCGAGTAAAACACAAACCCCTCCTTCTTCCCAAAAGTCAACTGACACGCCAATAACCACCGTGCACCTGCACCATCACGGCGACTCTCTCCGACCCATCGCGATCCCCTACGCAAGTCATCGGACATCACCACACTTCAAATCCACCTTCAATCCAACTACAGAAGCCTCACATCAAAATCCAACATCGAGCTCGAAAAACAGAACAATGTCGCGACCTGGAAAATGCTTCACCCACCCAATCCTGACCATCAGAGAGACTTCCTCTCCGGCCACGACTTACTCCATACCCCATCTACCTCCAGCACGAACAACAGAGAACTCGATCACTTAATTTGATCACAGTGATCAAATTCCTTAAACTCAGAAAAACTAGGGTTATAAAATTCAAACCCAAATCATGTTTATCATAATGCTTTAATCCATCATCTGGTAATTTTCCTATAATCTACACACATCATTCTAACAACAAAAGAAACTCAGGCATCTCATTCTTCCTAAATTGACAGAACTAAGCTAAAATGCATTTTCTGGTTAAACCAGAAATACTTCATTGATTGCAAGCTAAAATTTAGATTATAGTTTTAAAAAAAATCATGTTAAAGATCAAGTAATTTGTGTATAAGATTAAATAGATAAATATGAAACATTTACATAATGATTTCAGAAATTTACTCTGTTTCATATTTTTTTTTTTCTATTCTGTGTCATCACAGTTTATCATCATTCTATATTTTTTTATTTAAAGCTTGTTACAAATCTGTCTAAAACTTTAACTATAGAAATGTTTAAACATGAGATCCTAAACTTGATCAGAATTTAAACTTACATTCTAGTCTCAGGACCAAACACTTAAGACACAGCAAACATGCATTCATATAAACATAAATACATTCCAAAATTTCACCATATTCAGTCATGCATTCATTTCAGAGCAACAAACAACTACTTATACTTATGTTTATTAAATAAAAATTGTTACTCACCTGGTAAAAGTATGAGCAGAGCAACCATTGTTAGATGAAAAGCTTCAGATTTTTATTCTTTTTGATTTGCTTTAAAAACTGCAGATGCTTTTACTTCAGATTGCTACTGAAATGCTTCTGATCCTTTGATGTGTGCATGCTTCCAGAAAATATTGCATTTTGCTTCTACTCTACAGATTTATAGTTGCATGCAGGTTTCTTTTTTTCTTTTCAGAGTTGCAAATTGATTTTTAAATGCATGCAGATTGAGAAAATTTGAAGATAGCTTCTTTGATTTTGTTTGCATGCTCCCTGATGCATGCATGTTTGTATGCTTTCCAGAAAACAAAATGCATGCAGAGATTTTCATGATGCAAATGATTTCTAGGTTACTGTTTTGAAGGGTTATAGGTAATACTTGATTTACATTTCATGTTTGAGGAGATTTTGCATTGCAGTTTTTAAAGAAGATTCAAACAGTTTGATTTGGTTTTGAGGGGAACAGGGGTTTCAGTTTTAATTTGAGGGAAAACAGAATTTGCTTTCTGTTTTGAAAAAAAAAATTTGCAGATTTCATGGCTGAAGATCTTCTTAAGTTTGAAAAAGAAAAATGGAAAAGAAGGTGAGTAGGAGGAATAATGTGTTTATGTAAGTAGTTTTTGATTTAATTTAAAATAAAAGGAAAAGAAAAATAAATATAGGACACTTGTTCTAATTATAAACATTTGTCACTTGCTCACATTATGGGTTTACACATGTTAATAAGGTGACTTAAGAAACATACACATGTATTTTAAGTATTTAAATTAAAATTGTTTATACCCTTTAACTTATTTTATTAAGAGCTTTAAATCTTATTTTTATTTCTTAAATAATATATAAATGAATTTTATTTCTTCTTCTTTATAGAAAAACAAAATAAACAAATTTTATAAATAAAAGCCTATTCAAATAATTTTAAGTATTTATTCTTTAAAATATTAAATTCAAACTTTAAATTAATTTATCAAATCAAATTTTAATAATCAAGCTATATATATAAATGCATATATAACTCTTATTAAAATTTTAAAATAACAAATCCTATTACTACAAATCTATTTATGTTTATAAAAACTTAAGTATTACAAAAATAACAAATTAAGTAATATCAAAAAATTTGTAAAAGAGATTATGATAAACTAAAATCATTTGTAATTTTGCATTATAAATTCCTATGTATAAAATAAAACTTAGCTCTTATATATATCAAATTTTAAATTCATATATTTTTAAGCTTAATAATTTTTTAAAACAAATAAGAATTTCATAATATAAATCATAACATTATTTACTAAATTCAATATCAAAATTTATTAATTTACAATACATACAAATATATCTATTATAAACAGAAAACAATTTATTTATTCAAAAAGATAAAATCTTTCAAATTTAAATATTTATTAAAACATGATTATTAAATTAAATTCCCAATTTTATTAATACAGTTATCAAATTAAATTAAATTTAAAACACAGATTATTAAATTTATATTGCCCAAATTTCCGGGATATCACAGTAAAGGTCGGTAACGACCGAGAGATGATATATTCGGTACTATCTAGTTATAAAGATAGGCCGATCTTGTGTTGATAGAGAATCCTTTATGATGGTCCTCGGGGAATCCATCTAGAGGTGTACCCATCGGAAGGTAGTCCCTTCACTTGGTCATTTGTATGGAAATCCATCCTCCAATAAGAACCTACGGACTTGATTGCAAACCTAGTATTGGAATGTAATCGATGTAACAATTTCGACTAAGATTAATAAGTTTGTTTGCAAATGTTTTTAAAGAAAGTGATTAAAAATAATATGCCTAAATTTTACGTAATAAAGAGTTTTGGTTATCATAAGGTAAAAACTCGTTTCGTGTTTATGTTCGACGCGGTCTTAAGAGATACCTTTCTGTTTTCAAGACATCGTACTTTGTTTCTCACACCAACTCCATGACTGACCCGGAGTTTGTTTACCCTTTAAACTCTAGATGCCCTATTTTTCAAGCAGCCGCCTAGTCAGGATACCTTAGGAGCATTTTGGAGCATGTTGTTAGTCTTTGAGATGATGGTTTTGATGACAATAATCTTAGGACTTGTTATAAAATATAAATACTAACATTGTAGCTTAGATATTTGTGTATATGCAACATATAAACATGCAGGTACTAAAAATGAAGACTGTACTGTATAGAGACTCAAGACTGAAGATATCAAGATTAAAGACTCATGTGTATCAATATATCAAGAGTTCAAGATTTTTATAGTACAAGATAAGTATTGAGTCTAGAATTATGTTAAAACTTCTTGAAAGCGCTTACATCTTTATTCAAAATTTATTCGTGGAATGGAATCCACTTCGAGCCTGTTAAAGGGATGAAACCCTAGTGGGATGGAACCCCGACAATATCTAGTGGAACATGTAGTGGTCCTATTTCGTTATCCACTAATTTTATAAAAATTATTTTCAAAAATATATTTCTTGTTTTTAAAAAATACTTTCAAAACTTTCTTTTCAAAAAAACATCTCTCTTAGTTTGAAATATTTTGGCCTCAAAACTATTTTTATCATTTTTAATATTTTGATTTCGAAATTGTCCTTGTTTTCAAGCCATCTCTTGTTTTAAATATTTAGCTTTAAAATATTTATATACTTAGATTTTAAATCAGTTTATTGATTAAGATTATATATATTAAAAAATTACTTTCTAAACTCTTTTATATGTTTAAACTATATTCAAATATATTTACATTTTAGATATCGCTTTGACAAATTATAGAACTAATTTTAATGACAAATTCAAAACATCAAGCCTGGAGCATGTCGACATCCCTCAACCCTCCATGTCGACATGGTATCCGTTAAAATCAAAATTCATGTTTTCAAAACAAGTTTAAATTCGTCGTAACCTTTCGTGGAGAGATGTGAGAGTTGCTCTATTATATATACCTATTTTTTGAACGAATTTTAATTAGAATTTTACTTGTTTTCTCTCCTCTCCATCTTCCACATTTATTCTAAATAATTCTAAACTATACTCCGTCGAAATACCAAGTGAATCAGACTTGATTATCTCATGTTTGATTCTCTGCCACTCTCTCCACAAGATCACAATGCCATTGACAGTTATAGGATCTTTTTTAAATCAAACTTTTGTGTAAAAGGTGTGGTTGAGCCCTTAAAATCAACTGGGTGTGATTGTAGCCCCGGAAATCAATTAAGTGATCTTGTAGCCTGGTTAAATCAAGAGAGTTTCCCTGAACTTAAATATAAGAAGGTGTACCTCGTAGCCTTGAAACCGAGGGTGTAATCTGAGAGATTATTTTGATTAAAAGTTCGTATGATTGTACATGAATGGATGTAGGGTAACTGTGAACCAGTATAAAATCTTGGTTTGTTCTTTCCTTTACTGCTTTTATTTAGTATTTTCATCTGTGTCTGATTCTGTGATTATATCTGTGTCTGTGAATTGTAATTGTTGGTAAATAAATTACATAAGTTTCAAAAAGATTTGGAAAATCCATAAAACACTATTCACCCCCTCTAGTGTTATTTCAGCCTTAAGATCCGTAATATTTATTTCTCACATTTGGCATCAGAGCAAAGTTTTCAAAGTTTTCATAATTGGACTTTTGAAAGTTTTAAAAATGGCTACCAACACTGGTTCTGTTAACACTATCGCTAGTTCATTTATAGAGGGTCAGTTTACTGCTAGACCGCCACTTTTTAATGGCAATAACTATGCATACAGGGCAAGTAGAATGAAAATATATTTACAGTCAATAGGATTATACACTTGGAATATCACACAAACTGAATATTCTGAACCCACAGCTAGTTTTGCACAGTGGACTACTGAGCAAATGACTATTGCACAAAATAATTCCAAAGCCATGAATATTTTATTTTGTTCACTTGATAGGAATGAATCCGATAGAGTATCTGTTTGCAAGTCTGCATATGATATTTGGAAAAATTTGCAAGTTACTCATGAAGGAACAAGCAAAGTCAAATAGACCAAAATATCCATACTCACAAATTAGTTTCAGTTATTCAAAATGAATTCTAATGAGTCCATATCAGATATGTATAGTAGATTTCAAGATATTGTGCATTCTCTAATATCATTGGGAAAAAGCTTTTCCGAAGAAGATCAAGTCAGAAAAATTTCTAAATTACTCTGGAATGGGATCAGAAAACTCTTACAATCGAAGAAGTAAATGATATCAGTACTATAAAGATTGAAGAATTGATTGGAAATCTAATGTTGTTCGAAGTACAAATGTAAGGGAGAAGAGATAACAAAGTATTCGAAAAGAAGTCAACTGCATTCAGTGCATTAATAGATGGATCAGACTCGGGAAGTGATGATGATGAAGAAATAGCTTTCATGATAAAGAATTTTCAGAAGTTTTCAAAAAACTGGAAGATGAACAACTTCAAAAAGAACGATCACAGGAATTCTAGAAATCATAATGAAGTACCAAACCACGTCAAATATTTCAACTGTGACAAACCAGGCCATCTCAAAAGAGACTGTCCGCATCCTGATAAGCAAAAGTTTCCTGCAAGTAATGATTATACAAAGAAAAGGAAAAGAGCGTATACCTCTACATTAGACAACTCAGACTCAGATTCATCCTTAAGTGATGATGATCAAAAGATGGAAAATTCAAATATGTGCTTTACGGTTATCCATGATTCTAATGGTCTCAGAGATACGAATCTAGACAAAGGTACATGTTTACAATATATTGGTTGAAATTGTTTGCTTAAAATTGTTTGATGGTTTTTGAAATTATGTGTTGTTTGAATTTAAATTTTTTATTTTTGTGCTTATTTTTATTATTAAAATTATAATATTTTTATTATTAAAAATATTATTGTATTTAATATTACTCTATAAAATATATAAACATTAATAATATGTGTGTGTGTGTATTAAAGTGCATAAGAAAAGATAAGTCACATGAATTCTTTCACCCATGTCGACATGGCCCTACCCATGATGTCGACATCCTGTAAGAAATTTGAATTCAAATCTTTGAATTTCCCTCCACCTTTTCACCAAATCCAATGTTCTGGAAAGGTACCACTTGACCAGAGAACATGTCTATTGAATATCTATTCATTTCCATTATCTTATCATAACTTTTCACTTTCATTTTAAAATTCAAACTCTCTTCACTCTTTCAAACTTTCAACTCTCTTCAAAAATGGCTTCTACAAGCACTCCATCTGTAATTAGGATGTCTAATGCTATTAAAGAGTATCTCTATAATGATCTGAAAGCAATCAAGGCTTATGTAAGCTATGCTAATTACGGAAAAGTTCATACGAGAAAGTTTGCTATCTTTAACGATTTCTCTACATATGAAATCAATACTCTTCTTGAAGAGAATCATATACTTAGTCTTTTTAGCAATCATGAAAATGATTTTGTTTGTTACCCGAATCTTGTTAAAATGTTTTATGCGAATTAGAATCGTGGTTTTAATGAATATTGATGAACATGATCGTGAGACATTTCATCACATTTTTGAAGGAAATGGCGGCTTTGAATTTAAAAATCGTAACTTTCGACCGAAATCACGTATTGTCAATCTTCTTTTGCAATAAACTAACACTCCTGGATCATGAAATTTCAACAACTCGACTTTAAAATTGTATAAAGCTCTTTTTGCTATCTTTGGTCATTATGACATTAGTTGGGCGCAAGTGATTGTGGATGAACTACGTCTTAAGAATTTGGAAATGGATGAGAATACCTTGTATCATGGACTCTATCTCACTCGGATTTTTAATTATTTTGGTATTGATTACAAAAGAAAGAATTTGTTTCAAGAAAAGTGTTCAATCATGCCAATATTTCTCTCATGAAAATTCCTTTCATGTTTCAACAATATGAATCTCTTGCCGAAAAGGAAGAATGATTGGCACATGAAGTGTAACAACCCGCATATTTAACGATTTTATATTTAAATATTTTATTTAAATATAGTGTCGTTAGTCGGATTTTTGGTCCGAAATGTTACTTTTTGCAAATGGCCGAATTAGGGCTCGATACCGCTTCCATTGAGTCCAAAATGGCGTTTGCGATCTTTTTAAGTATAAGCTTTGATATGTTTGGAGTAAGTTTGATTTTTCTACTTTTTCTAGTTGGGCTTTGGGTTGGGTTTAGCCCACTAACTATCTAATTAACCCTAACTCAGTCCCTCTCCTCTTCACACTTATTTCATTTCATAAAAACTTAAGCTAAAAACTGAAAATGGGGGAAGAGAATGGGAATTAGAAATTCCAAGCCCTAGTTTCTTCTTGCAACTTGAATTCTTGCTCCAAAATCAAAGAGAAGATAGTGGTCAGCTTCTTCTTCATCTTCTCCAACTCTTCTCCTCTTCAATTTTAGAAAGTTTTCCTAAACCTAACTTTGGGAAATATGTGTTTTATTCTTAGATTGAAGCTTGTAGAGTTAGAGTGAAGAGTGGCTAATCTCCTTCTTGTGTTTGAGCTTCTTCTTCTTTGTTTTGAGATAAAAGGTGAGATTTTTATCTCACATCTATGCTTATATATATATATATATATATATATCTTTGTTTAGGTGTAAGAGGGTGAGTTTTAAATTCACATCTACTTCTCTTGATATCATGGGTGATGAGTATGAATTCCTAACACTTGTTCATATGCACTTGCTTTTGGTTTGAATTGAATTGGTGAATATCCAAATTTTTAGTGTTTGGGTTCAATTCTTTAAAGATCCTAACTTCGATGTTTGAACATGTTTTTGGTGGCGAATCAGAGAGTTAATGGAGCTGGGGTATCATTGGCTAAGGCTCCTTAGGTCCATTGCTCGACCGGTTGCGTTTTGGAAGTGTTTGCACTTCGATGAGAAAGGGCAGGAACTGCAGAAACTTGCAGTTCGGCCGACCAAGCCCTGTAGTCGGTCGACCGATCTGCTATCCCGAGCATTTTTCCTGCTTCTGGCCAGCCGACCGAGCTCTGTAGCCGGCCGACCGACCTGCTCCTATTTTTTTCTGTTTTGCCTATTTTTGCTTATTTTGATTGGTTTTCCAAATTTTATCTCAAGTTGGTTCTTAGTGGTTGTCATTGCATCTTTGGCTTTGATAACTTATTTTTGACTTCATTCACGGGTTTTTATAAAATTATCTCTTAAATTGTATTAAAAGTTTTCTTCTCCAACTCTTAAATTCTATTTAAAACGCACATACACAATTTTGCACTTCTAGTGGAGTGGAAGGGAGATTAAATGGTTAGGTAAAACATGGACCATGAATCCATGCGTTTGCCTTTCCGATTAATCCCCGACCTATTCGATTGATCGTTTTGGCATTTTGGTCTGGTTTACCAATGAGATGAGGTGAACTTTGTACTGCTTTGAGTGTGAAATTAACTAACGGATAGTAAACCGTTTAGTGCGAACGAGTGGTTATGGGACTCACGTTACTACTTTTTGGATTCCTTTTTGAGAGTTAGGACACATTCCGCCAGTTAGTGGTGTCCAGTATTGGGCCTCCGGACCTTCACCACTACGGTTTGTTGCCTTCGGGTGTGTTTCCTTTGGGTTTGCATCTTTAGGTTTGTTGCCTTCGGGTATGTTGCCTTCGGGTTTGTGCCTTCGGGTTGGTGCCTTCGGCTTTGTGCCTTCGAGTTTGTTGCCCTATTGTATCGCTTTCGGAGTTAGGTCTTTATGAGCCGCTCGAGTGATATTTGGGTTTGGAGTCTTCGGACTCATGGATCCTTGTTTATATAGTACTGAGCGCGTGCAAATTTTATGATGTTTCATTGATATGCATATTCCCTAGGCATCGCCCTTCGGTGTTGGTCTTTTTGAGCCGCATGATATGTAGCGATTACCTTGTGGAACTTGTGTTACCTTCATTGGTATTTGTTATTTGCCTTTATGGCTTGTTTTGGGATATTAATATCCTTTGTTTGTTGAGTTGCCGATGATATGAGGCTTGTTATGATATGATTCATCTTTTGTTAGATGATTGTGTTATCTCTTTTAGAGATATTTGTTATACATTATGACCTTGCAGGATATTGTTGTTCAGTTTATCTAACTGATTTGTTTAGCTAGACTGACCCGTGTATTTTATACTCGGGTCAGACCGAGTTGTTCAGGTTAGGTGCATTTGGACTTAGCCTGTTTTGCTTCCGCATGGACTATTCAGCTTGTTCCTTTTTGTTAAAGCTTTTTGTGTAGTCCTTTTTATTGTAACTCTGATATATGTATTCATCTGGAATCGTCTTTATATTGTGGTTTGCTATACCACTTGACATGTATTATTTTGTATACTCTGTTATGTATCAATATATGTGTATATGATGATCTACTGTTCTGTGATGCATATTACAATTGAGTTGTTATATTCTGTTCTGATAGATCCTCCAACCACCTATGGTTTTGTTTTAAGTATTCATTGGGTATGTTGACCTGCTTGGTATGTTTATTGTCGATGTATTCAATAGATAGTTAGAGCAAGGCTATAGATGGTCGCACCTAACCAGCATTGTTCTCCGTGTTAGTTGACGGCATTACTTTGTAGTGTCCTTGGCTAGCGTGGGTATAGAGGTGGGGAGTCACAGCGTGGTATCGGAGCTGAGTTCAGAACAAAATATGATAAACACAGAATAGATGCACATATTACGGTACATCAAAGTGTATAAGTGATACAAATCTTTGAATCATCGTGCCTCTCTATTCCTTCTACCATCAAGGGGTAGATAAAATGTGGTAATACGTCTAGGAATGCATTTTATTCCGTAGCATTCCATATTGTGATATCTACCTTGTGAATAATCTTGTTCTTATCTTTACTTTCAACGTATGGCTGGAACAGGCAAGGGACGACATTCAGATGCTGGGCAATCCAGTGGCTCACATCCGGATGGTGTTTATATGTCTGTCGATCAGTTTTTGGAATTGTTTAGGAGCACTCAGCCTCCAGTTCCTCCTCGAGTTTCTCCACCTTGCAAGTCTTCCTTTGCACGTCTGTTCAGTGATTTTTCTCATCTTGGAGGAAAGCCGTTTAAAGGCTCCGAATCCGTTCTTGAAGTCCAAGCTTGGTTTCGCACGTGCGAGTGTATTTTCTCTCGCATGGATCTTTCTGACCATAATAGAGTTCTTGTAACTTCTAGCTTATTGCAAGAGCGTGCTCTTGATTGGTATGAGCTTCTTATAGACAAAGTTGATGAGTCTACTCTTTCTTAGACTCAGTTTCGGGGGCGATTTGTACTCAAGTTCGTTCCTGAATCTGAAAAAGTTTTATTGACCCGTCGCTTCCTTGAGTTGAAGCAAGGGAAATCTTTTGTTTCTGAGTATGTTGCATCATTTGAGGCTTTATCTAAGTATGGTATTGAATTCATTAGCACTTCTAATAAGAAGAATTTGAAGTTTGTTTCTGGTCTTAAGAAATATCTTAAGAAGTCTTTGTTGCTCCAGCTTAAGCTTTCTTTTGAGGAGTTGGTTGATTCGGCACTTCATCTCAAGACCGTCGAGAAGGAATGTGATAGTGATATTGATGTTGAGGTTTTCAAGAACCCCAACAAGAAGCTGTTTCCATTTCAGAAGAGGTCTTTTCTTTCTAAGAAGAAAAAGACTGGTGGTTCTAGCTCTCAGCCTCAGTCTTCTAGAACACCTTTCTTTCGGAAGTGTTTCAATTGTGGTTCTCCTGATCATATTATTCGAGCTTGTTCCAAGCCTCTCTTCTGCCGTTATTGTAAGAAGGAAGGTCATCATGTTTCCACTTGCCCTACTATTCCGGCTGGTGCTAAGTCTAGCAAGCTTTATGCTGCTAAGGCTTCTGAAGGTCCTTCTCAACCCAAAGGTATATCTCATCTATTTTAAAAGGGTCTATTTTATTTCATGATAATAGTATTCGAGTTATTTTCGATACGGGTGCATCACATTCCTTCGTATCGAAGAAGCTCGTCGATGATTTATCTTTGGATGTTTCTTGTTTGGTTACTTCTTTAAGGATTGCGAATCCTATTGGGGGATCTGCGGCCTTTAGCATGCTTTGTGATGATGTTGAGATTGTTTTATGTGGCTTTTCTTTTCGTGCGAATCTGCATGCTATTTCTTGTCCGGGATTTGATATGATTTTGGCAATGGACTGGCTAGTGAGATATGATGCCAAGATTATTTGTTCGGAGAGAATTTTGTATCTTCGACATCCGGATTCGCCTACTCAATTATTTCTTGTTCTTCGGTATGTCGATAATTCCGAAATGGCTTTATGTTCTCTTGACTCGCGAGATGATGATGATATATCTCGTATTCTTATTGCTTGTGACTTTTCTGATGTTTTTAAACCTGTTTCAGGTATGCCGCCCAAGCGGGCAATTGAGTTCCGCATTGATCTCATTCCAGGAACGCAGCCAGTTAGTCGTCCTCCCACGAGGATGTCTACAAAGGAAAATGAGGAACTCAAGAAGTAGCTTTTAGAGCTTGAGTCCAAGCAGTTGATTCAGTTCAGTTTTTCTCCGTGGGGATCCGCGGTCGTCTTCGTGAAGAAGTCCGATGGAACTCCTAGGCTTTGCATTGACTATCGCGAGCTTAACGAGTTAACCATTAGGAATAGGTATCCATTGCCTAGGATCGATGATATGTTCGATCTATTGAGTGGTGCTAAGGTCTTTTCTCAGCTTGACCTTGCCACGGGTTTTCATCAATTACGAGTCGCGGAGGATAGCATACCTCTTACCGCTTTCCGCACTCGTTATAGTTCTTTTGAGTGGCTCGTTATGCCGTTCGGGTTGACGAACGCTCCTGGTTTCTTTGTTGATCTCATGAATCGAGTATTCCGGGAATATCTCGATAAGTACGTCCTTGTCTTCATTGATGATATCCTTATTTATTCTAAGTCTGATGCTGAGCATGCTAATCACTTGAGAATTGTCTTGAGTACTCTCCGTCATCATCAACTTAGAGTCAAATTCTCCAAGTGCCATTTTTGGGATAATAGGGTTAAGTTCTTAGGCCATGTTGTATCTTCCGATGGCATTTCTGTTGATCCCTCAAAGATCGAAGCCATCCAGAATTGGAAGAGGCCTGAGAATGTTCATGAGATTCGTAGTTTCCTTGGATTGGCGGGTAATTACCGTCGGTTGATTGATGATTTTTCCCATGTTGTGCTTCCTCTTACCAGCCTTACTCGGAAAGGCATTCGTTTTATTTGGTCCGACAAGTGTGAAGCTTCCTTTCAGACATTGAAGGAGCTTCTCACTAATGCTCCTATTTTGTTGGTTCCCGAGGGGAATCATGATCTTGTTGTCTACATTGATGCTTGTGGTAATGGTCTTGGTGCTGTTCTTATGCAGAAGGATCGGGTAGTTGCTTATGCTTCTAGGCAACTGCGTCCGAATGAAGTTCGCTATGCCACTCATGATCTTGAGTTAGCCGCCATTGTCTTCACCTTGAATATTTGGCGACACTATTTATTGGGCGAGCGCTTCATTCTCTATACCGATCATAAATCCTTGAAGTATTTGTTCACTCAGAAGGAACTCAATATGAGACAACAGCGTTGGCTCGAGTTTCTTACTTCTTATGACTTTGATATCCAGTATACCCCTGGAAAGGGTAATCGTGTTGCTGATGCGCTTAGTCGCAAACATTTGGCTGTTATTTCTATGATGTTTGCCGAATGGGATGTTCTTGAGACTCTATCTTTTTGTGCAATTCGTGATCGAGGTTCATCTTCTGATTCTCCTATTCTATTATTTAGTTTGGGAGCTCGACCCATTTTGTTGGATCGTATTGCCGATGCCCAACAGCGTGATCCTGATTTGTTACATCTTATTCAGCTTTGTGAGTCTGGATCCTGTGATGAGGCGTTGCGGGATTTCAGCATTGATTCTCATGGGTGTCTTCGCAAGAAGAACCGTCTTTTTGTGCCTTCTGATTTCGCACTTAGGCATGACATTCTTGATAACTGTCACCGTTCTAAGTATACCATTCATCCTGGTAATAGTAAAACGTATGCCGATATGCGTCGTCTTTATTATTGGGAAGGCATGAAGCGCGATGTGGCGAGTTATGTGTGTAATTGCATAACTTGTCAGCATGTTAAGGCCGAACATCAGCATCCCTCGGGTCTTCTTCAGCCTCTAGAGATTCCATTGTGGAAATGGGATCAGATTTCTATGGATTTCATTGACGGCCTACCTCGTTCGAGATTGGGACATTCTAGTATCTGGGTTATTGTTGATCGCCTCACTAAGTCTGCTCATTTTATCCCTAGTAAGTCTAATAGGACTGCTTCGCATTTGGCTAAGTTGTATGTCTAGGAAATCATGAGACTTCACGGTGTTCCTAGTTCTATTGTGAGTGATCGTGATCCCTTATTCACAAGTCATTTTTGGAAGAGTCTTCAGCAAGCTTTGGGAACAAAGCTTAATTTTTGTACAGCTTATCATCCGCAGTCTGACGGATAGACTGAACCGGTGAATCCTATCTTGGAAGATCTTCTCCGTATTTGTATTTTTGATTTCGGTGGTAGTTGGGAGGATCATCTACCTCTTGTAGAGTTCTCCTACAATAATAGTTTTCAGTCTAGTATCGGTATGGCTCCTTTCGAAGCTTTATATGGAAGGCCATGTCCATCACCTTCTTGTTGGTTGGAATCTGGAGAGAAGCTTATTCTTGGTCTAAATTTTGTTCGTGGTTCTTCCGAGAAGATTGATCTTATTCGGTTGAGAATGAAAGAGGCACAGAGCCGCCAGAAGTCCTACGCTGATAACCGTAGGAAGCCTCTCAAGTTCTCGATTGGTGATCTTGTCTTTATTCATGTTTCTCCTTTGAAAGGGGTTATGCATTTCAGTACGACTGGAAAATTGGATCCTCGCTTTATAGGACCATTTTCCATTACTGAACGTATTGGCCATGTGGCTTACAGAGAGTCACTTCCAGCTCATTTATCTGGCATTCATGACGTGTTTCACGTCTCTCAACTTCGGAAGTGTCTTCGGGAGTCGGATTCTTTTATCAATTCTCCTGATTTGCAAGAGCTTGAGGTCTCACTGGACTTATCTATTGTACAACAACCTATTCGCGTGCTTGACACGGAGGTGCGACACCTTCGAAACAGGGACATGCCGCTCGTTAGAGTTCAACGGTCCGCTAATCCCAATGACTGTACTTGGGAAACCAGGAGTATATCGAGCGATCTTATTCGAGTTTTCTATCTTCGCTTGGCAACGGTGAGAATATCTTTTCGTCTCAAGCTTATTTCCTTTTCTTTTGAATGTTGTATGTATGTAGTTGTTACAAATATCGTCTCTAGAAATTGCAGGGACGTAATTTTGTAAGGAGGGGAGATCTGTAACAACCCGCATATTTAACGATTTTTTATTTAAATATTTTATTTAAATATAGTGTCGTTAGTCGGATTTTTGGTCCGAAATGTTACTTTTTGAAAATGGCCGAATTAGGGCTCGATACCGCTTCCATTGAGTCTAAAATGGCGTTTGCGATCTTTTTAAGTATAAGCTTTGATATGTTTGGAGTAAGTTGGATTTTGCTACTTTTTCTAGTTGGGCTTTGGGTTGGGTTCAACCCACTAACTATCTAATTAACCCTAACTCAGTCCCTCTCCTCTCCACACTTATTTCATTTCATAAAAACTTAAGCTAAAAACTGAAAATGGGGGAAGAGAATGGGAATTAGAAATTCCAAGCCCTAGTTTCTTCTTGCAACTTGAATTCTTTCTCCAAAATCAAAGAGAAGATAGTGGTAAGTTTCTTCTTCATCTTCTCCAACCCTTCTCCTCTTCAATTTCAGAAAGTTTTCCTAAACATAACTTTGGGAAATATGTGTTTTATTCTTAGATTGAAGCTTGTAGAGTTAGAGTGAAGAGTGGCTAATCTCCTTCTTGTGTTTGAGCTTCTTCTTCTTTGTTTTGAGATAAAAGGTGAGATTTTTATCTCACATCTATGCTTATATATATATATATATGTATATATATATATATATATATGTGTGTGTGTGTGTGTGTATCTTTGTTTAGGTGTAAGAGGGTGAGTTTTGAATTCGCATCTACTTCTCTTGATATCATGGGTGATGAGTATGAATTCCTAACACTTGTTCATATGCACTTGCTTTTGGTTTGGATTGAATTGGTGAATATCCAAATTTTTAGTGTTTGGGTTCAATTCTTTAAAGATCCTAACTTTCATATTTGAACATGTTTTTGGTAGCGAATCGGAGAGTTAATGGAGCTGGGGTATCTATTGGCTAAGGCTCCTTAGGTCCATTGCTCGACCGGTCGCGTTTTGGAAGTGTTTGCACTTCGATGAGAAAGGGCAAGAACTGCAGAAACTTGTAGTTCGGCCGACCGAGCCCTGTAGCCGGTCGACCGACCTGCTATCCCGACCATTTTTCCAGCTTCTGGCCAGCCGACCGAGCTTTGTAGCCGGCCGACCGACCTGCTCCTATTTTTTTTTTTCTGTTTTGCCTATTTTTGCTTACTTTGATTGGTTTTCCAAATTTTATCTCAAGTTGGTTCTTAGTGGTTGTCATTGCATCTTTGGCTTTGATAACTTATTTTTGACTTCATTCACGAGTTTTTATAAAATAATCTCTTAAATTGTATTAAAAGTTTCCTTCTTCAATTCTTGAATTCTATTTAAAATGCACATACACAATTTCGCACTTCGAGCGGAGTTGAAGGGAGATTAAATGCTTAGGTAAAACACGGATCATGAATCCATGCGTTTTCCTTTTCGATTAATCCCCGACCTATTCGATTGATCATTTTGGCCTTTTGGTCTGGTTTACCGATGAGATGAGGTGAACTTTGTACTTCTTTGAGTGTGGAAATAACTAACAGATAGTAAACCGTTTAGTGCGAACGAGTGGTAATGGGACTCACGTTACTACTTTTTGGATTCCTTTTTGAGAGTTAGGACACATTCCGCCAGTTAGTGGTGTCCATTACTGGGTCTTTGGACCTTCACCACTACGGTTTGTTGCCTTCGGGTGTGTTGCCTTCGGGTATGTTGCCTTCGAGTTTGTACCTTCGGGTTTGTGCCTTCGGGTTTGTTGCTCTATTGTATATCTTTCGGAGTTAGGTCTTTATGAGCCGCTCGAGTGATATTTGGGTTTGGAGTCTTCGAACTCATGGATCCTTGTTTATACATTACCGAGCACGTGTAAATTTTATGATGTTTCATTGATATATATATTCCCTAGGTATCGCCCTTCGGTGTTGGTCTTTTTGAGCCGCATGATATGTAGAGATTACCTTGTGGAACTTGTGTTACCTTCATTAGTATTTGTTATTTGCCTTTATGGCTTGTTTTGGGATAGTCCTATCCTTTATTTGTTGAGTTGCCGATGATATGAGGCTTGTTATGATATGTTTCATCTTTTGTTAGATGGTTGTGCTATCTCTTTTAGAGATATTTGTTATACATTGTGACCTTGCAGGATATTGTTGTTCAGTTTATCTAACTGATTTGTTTAGCTAGACTGACCCGTGTATTTTATACTCGGGTCAGACCGAGTTGTTTCAGGTTGGGTGCGTTTGGACTTAGCATATTTTGCTTCCGCATGGACTATTCAGCTTGTTCCTTTTTGTTAAAGCTTTTTGTGTAGACCTTTTTGTTGTAACTCTGATATATGTATTCATCTGGAATCGTCTGTATATTGTGGTTTGCTATACCACTTGCCATGTATTATTTTGTATACTCTGTTATGTATCAATATATGTGTATATGATGATCTACTGTTCTGTGATGCATATTACAATTGAGTTGTTATATTCTGTTCCGATAGATCCTCCAACCACCTATGGTTTTGTTTTAAGTATTCATTGGGTATGTCGACCTTCTTGGTATGTCTATTGTCGATGTATTTAATAGATAGTTAGAGCAAGGCTATAAATGGTCTCTCCTAACCAGCCTTATTCTCCGTGTTAGTTGACGGCATTACTCTGTAGTGTCCTTGGTTAGCGTGGGTATAGAGGTGGGGCGTCACATGAAGATATGGAGGAAGAAGCTGAAGAAAAAGAAGTTGAAGAAAAAGAAGAAGAAGAAGAAGAAGAAGAAGAAGAAGGGGAGGAAATGGAAATTGAAGAAGATAATGAAGATACCTCCTTGGAAAGTATTGAATATCCTACCAATACTAACAATCCTTCGAATAAAACTCTCCTCAAAAATCAAAAGATTATAGTGGAAAATCAACAGATTCTCATAAGATCCATTAGTAAGAAATTGGATTATATGTCCACTAATATGAACAAATTCTTTGCTAAAGTTGGTCGCAAACTTGGCTTATCATCATCCTCCTCATCCTCTAGCACATTCTATGAACTACGTTATAATGTATTAGCTTGTTTTGTGTGAGCTCATATTGTTTTTTCTATGTAGTATCTTATGTATCATCTCGTCTATTTATAAAAAAAATCATTTATCTTCTGTTTTTCTACCTTATCGTGTCTTTGGAATAAATGATAGTATAGTATATAAATTTATATATATATATATACATACACATACTTATTCACAAAATAAATAAGACACATAGTTTAACAGACCCATATAGACATACCTCTACCCCCTATGTCGACATATAACTGTCTGATTTGGTAATTTTTTTAAATTTTGAAATTTAAATGACTAACTCGTGTCTATTCATTTTAAATGAATTTCTGCCTATTTAAACACTTATTTCTTCTAGAAATTTTTAGTCGCTTCATTTTTACTTGTCACTATTTGCGTCTTTTAACTACTTATCAAAAATACCTTCCTCTTCTCGAACTTTAAGTGATAATCTTGAAGAAACTCTCAATTCATTCAAGAATGTACTTACTTTTATTCTCCGCAATCAAAGGCACTTAGAACTATGTCAAATGTAGATGATAAAAGAACAAGAGAAGCATTTTGGTGCTCTCCGTTGGATGATTTCTACCCCAAACAAAGATGATATCGATGAAAATCATGAAGGAACTTTGATTCAAGATAATAAAGATTGGAAAGATATTACAAAGGATCCTATCTTTGGAGAAGAAGGATGGGTTAAAGTTCCTAGAAATATTTGATCTGCTTATGGTTTGAATTGCTTGTTTATGAATTGTTTGATTTGATTTGCTTTGATTTGTTTAGAATTGATTTGGTTTGAATAGATTATATTACATTACATGAAACATAGTATATATTGGGTTTAAACTTTCATATTTGTCATGTCTTTATTATTAACTCATGTTATTTTATATAAATATATACTTTATCATAATTTGTCATAGGTACTCCAGCATAAGACTAAGGGGGAGTTATATTAGTTTAGGATTAGTTTTTGTTGATGGCAAAGGGGGAGAAATATAAAATAGAGTAGTTAGAGTAGTTAGGCTTAGATTAAGGGAGAGTTATTAGTTTTAGGGGGGAGTTATTGTGAAGGAGAAGTATATTTTATAAACATAGGTTGTCATTATCAAAAAGGAGGAGATTGTTAGTCATTGAGATGATGGTTTGGATGATAACAACCTTAGGACTTGTTATAAAATATAAATACTAACATTATAGTTTAGATATATATGTATATGCAGGATATAAACATGCAGGTACCAAGAATGAAGACTGTACAGTATAGAGATTCAAGACTCAAGATATCAAGAATGAAGACTCATGAGTATCAAGATATCAAGAGTTCAAAAATTTAATAGTAAAAGATAAGTATTGATTTTAGAATTATGTTAAAACTTCTTGAAAGCACTTACATCTTTATTCGAAATTTATTCGTGAAATGGAATCCACTTCGAGCCTGTTAAAAGGATGAAACCCTAGTGGGATGGAATCCAGGACAATATCTAGTGGCATGTAGTGGTCCTATTTTGATATCCACTAATTTTAAAAAAATGCTTTTCAAAAATATATCTCTTGCTTTTAAAAAATGTTTTCAAAACTTTCTTTTCAAAAGATATCTCTCTTGGTTTTAAATATTTTAGCCTCAAAACTATTTTTATCATTCTTAATATTTTGATTTCAAAATTGTCCTTGTTCTTAAAACATCTCTTGTTTTAAATATTTAGCTTTAAAATATTTATTTACTCAGATGTTAAATCACTTTATAGATTAAGATTATATATATCAAAAAATTACTTTCTAAACTCTTTTATATGTTATCCGCATTTCTCACACATGTTGGGGAGCATTTTGGAGAAGTGTTTTGGAGCTATGAAGCTGAAGTACCTTATGTAGATATTTACCCATTTTCCGCTATGTTATGTAATATGTATTTTCCGGCATATGTACGGATAGACAGTTACAACTATACCGCCGGATTTGTATTTGACTCTGATCATTTATGTATAATTAAAATGTTGAATGCGATGTGAGATTATATTATTGTGTTATCTTCTATCTTTACCTTCTTTTACACCCTTGATAATTTGCCTTTGCAACACTTGGATTTACAGCACGTGAATACCAGAATGTATTAGTGTCGATTTCTGAGGGTCAAGAAGACGGTTCATCACATTTGGTATCAAATCTAAAGGTTAAGCGAGAACCTTGGCTTTGTTGTGGTATGACTCATTAGGGATAGGGCCCTAGAATGAGTTTAGTCTTAGAGAGCACATATTTAAAACTTTTAACTTGAATAAGTATATTCATACTATATGGCATTCCATAAGATATCTCGTCTATATATCCTAAAGATCTTTTTCTTACTATAAACAGATAGTAGAAAATGAATGGAAGAAGAGTACAATGTAGGGGAGGAAGTAATACCACAAATGGTCAAATTCGCACAGCTAAAGTAGTTGAGGAAGTAATAGTTCCGGTACAGCCCCAAATTAACATTGCAACTTTATACAAGAACTATACAATCCTTGGTGGTAAACCTTTCAAAGAAATAGAAACCATCATTGAACTACAAGCTTGGATCTGCTCTTGTGAAAGAATTTTCAAAGGGCTGAATATTGGAGATGCGTAGAAGAGATTCTTAGCTTCTTGGTAACTATAAGATGGAGCTCTAGTTTGGTGGGAATCTACTACTCAGAATGAGTCAGAGGATGATTTTTCATAGGAATGATTCAAGAAAGTTCTAGAGGAGTAGTAAGATTTGAAAGAGATGGAAAGTTAGCACCTCGATATTTTGGCCCTTTTTCCGTTTTTGAACAAATCAGCCCACTAGCTTATCGAGTACAATTGCTTGAAAGATTGTATGGTGTATAAAATATTTTTCACGTATCACATTTATGGAAGCATGTATATAACCCAGAGCAAATCATAGAAACGGCTGCTCAGGATGACTTAGAGATAGAACCAAACTTAGCGGTTATTAGAAAGCACATTTGAATTATGTATGAATTTGAGAAACGATTAAGAAGGAAGGTGGTACGATTGGCCAAAGTTCAATGGAGTGGAGATGCTGATGGTTACACATGGGAAACAGAAGATAGAATGAGAAAAGGAAATTTCGAGTTTAAGATCGATATATAGACTTTATCCATTGTTTGAGTGTACTCGCCGCCTATGGTATAGTCACTTATTATATATATTCCATCTTATTGAATATATTTCCTTTCGAGCTACTTTCTTCTTATCTAATTTCGAGGAGGAAATTCTTTTAAGTAGAGGAGAATGTAACGACCCAAAATTTAACTAATTCAAAATATAATATTTAAAATGATTTTAATTTAAAATATAAAGGGTTTTACATTTCAAACAATATTAGATAGAATTTGGAAATAGAAATATTCATAAAAATAGTAACATTTGCTTATATCGATAAAAGTGACAAAATCCCGATTTCAAGAAAGTAATTTTAAATGGTTTAATAAATTATTTTAATTTATTTATGAGTGTTTATATTTTTGAATGACATTATACAAATTTATTTTCAACTTTGATTTACATAAATAAATAGTTTAACTAAAATGCCAAAATGTAACCGTAAAACATTTTTGTCAAAAATCAATGTTCTGTAGATTTAAAGTTGTTGCACCTTTATGTACATAATTTAATAAATATGTTAACATATAAAAAAGTTAACAATTAACTAAACAAGGTTACTTTAATAATCACACTTAGAAAATTCTAGAAAGTAATTAGCAAAAGTAAACTAAAAAGACAAAACACATGTCGCATCAAATGTGACATAAAGTAAAGAAATGTGACATAAAGTAAAGTAATCATTCTTATTCTTTACTTAACTCTTATGCATTTGAATTTTAAAAGTGTGATGTGATGTGGATCGTAAGTGTTGAATTAAAAAAGCTTACTTAATTCTTAAGGAAGGGTATTTAAGTAAAAACACAAATCTATATCATAATCTCAAAAAAATTCTATCAATATTCATCCACTTCTCCTTCACTTTTGCATCATTTCTTTTCTACTTTTTAAACTTCTTCTCACTCTTTTAATGGCTTCCAAACTTAACAAAGTTATGCCAAAATATTCTCAACAATAAAACAACGAAAAATATCGACAAAACTCCGTTCGAACCACTTCAAAATGCCTCCTTTCCTCTTCTATTGCTCGCGTCCCCTTCCTCCATTTGTCCAGCACTCCTAACCTTCCCCAAGTTAAGTCGAGTCATCCAAGTTCAAGCGTTCAAAGAATCGTAAGCTAAAAACGTCGAGTAGCGAAGCTATAGTCGATTTTCCATTCACCAAAACCAAAAAAAGTGAGAATTCTAAATTGTCAAGTAGGAAATATTTATACGATGTTTTGCAATTTGTAAATATTGGTCAAATTTTTGACCCAGTACTGGATGTTGTTTTCCCCCGGGGCCTAATATTGTTAATAATGATGTTTGATGAGTGTTTGAAGAAGAAAGCAACCAATTTTAAGTCATTTGCAAAAGTTAATAAGCAAATATGTACATAAATGACAATTATGTGAGATTGTAAATAAAAAGTTGTTAAATTGATTTGCAAGTTCATAAGACATTAAAATATATTAAAATGGTATGAACATTGTTTTGGATGTTTATTAGTTTTATATTGAAATTTATGTTGAAACAAGTCATGAATTTACACGACGTATAATCACATGAAAATCACTTTCCAAAAGAAATAAAATATGATATGGAATCATTTATACCTTTCAAAATGTTTGAATATGATTTAGAAATGACTCCTAAGTATTTAAACTTGTTTTAACAAAATTTGGATAAGAATTTCAAAATACGATTAAAATTTGACGCGTCGCCTAACGGTAGTTTGTGTTTTCGCTTCAAAAGTTCAAATAAACGTACAAAGTGGAATATAGTTCAGAATTCTTCAAAGTACAAATTTTCCAAATCCTTATGTCGATATCTTTCATACAAAAAAAGAAAACAAGATTTCATTTTGTATATTTTGGAATATGGAAAAATCAATTTTCAAGAAAAATCTAGTTTTTGCACTAAATGTTCAAAGTTAGAAATTGGTAAAATAATCATTTTAAAAATAGAAAATAAATTCTAAAAATATTTTAAAATGTTTTAAAAGTGATTTAAATTTTAAAAATGGGGTTTTAAATGATATAAAAGTTGTTTTGAAGAATATAGCTTTTAAAGCACTTTTTGTAACATTATTTGCAACAATTTTCGCAACGCTTTTCAATTATTTTTTAAATAAAGGTCGAAACTTAATAATTCTTTCTCATATCCTTAGTAAATATTTTTAAGTAAATGACAATGAATTTTATATTTTTGAATAATTTAACATTATTTCAAAGAAGGTTAAACAAATAGTTAAGTGATTTAAAATGGGAAAATGAGTATGCGGAAACGACTAGTACATTTGTCCCGTCTATGAGATCTAAAAGTGAAAACAAGGTGGGGCGCATAGGGTCATCGCACAAACAGTTCTAGGTTCATATCAATATTCCTTATATTCAACTAGGATTCCTAGTTGCTACCCTATGAGCATTATAGCTATTTTATTCCTGGCCTTGACCTTTACCCCTCCTACTAAGGTAGTCATTCATATCTACTTCATATAAAAAACCGGTTTGGTTTTCACCACTCTTTAAAAATTTAAAATGATATAGTCATAAAGTAATAAATCCAAAACTTTTATCCTTGAAAACATAAGCTTGGAATCTTTTTATTAAATTTATAAACTTCTTGGTTTCGAAAAAGAGCCATGAAAAATTTCTCATTCTAACCAACGTTCCTCTTTTCAAAGACTTTCTACAACAAAGATTACTTCATCAAAAGTATGATTTTAACTCAAAACTTTAATTTGTGTTCAAAAACCCAATTCTCATACCAAATCATTTTTTTCAAAAACATCTTTAAATAATGAAAATTAAAATAGACAAGGATAAATTTCATTCTACTATTTTCCTACTAACGTTATTTCCACTTTCAATCTTGGTAGAGATTCTAATAGCATATGAGAGGGACGTTTAACAGATATGCGCACTACACATATTTATGTAAATACTTATTTCTCCTATCTTATTCCTGTTGTTTTTCTCCTATATTTTTCTAATTAGATTACTAATCTTATTTTAATATAAATTCCTAATGCTATTTCTATCCAAATTTCCTAGTACTGCTACTATTAAAATTCCTCCTACCTAAGTTACCTTCAAGAGGCTTATACTTGCATAGCTCTTTTTCTCTTTTATTATTTTCCCCATTGACTCGTTGAAGTGCATTGGCCTAATGCTTTATTCATTGGGCTTTTCTTTATTGACATGGAAAGAGATATGTATAAATCTATTTCAGTTGTTCTTTTCCATATTTTCCCTATATGGGAATATTCCTCATATCATCGTCATTAGGCATTCTTACCCTTCTATTCTCCGTATCCCATTTCAATCAAGTACTATTTCTATTTATCCACCCCTTAGAAAGAACTTTGAAAAGGAACTTCTAAATTTACAAAAATTAAAAAATCATCGAGCTAAACATATGCTCTCTTTTCCTTTCATGTCAAAAACGAATAATCCCTTTACCAAAACTTTTAAATCAAAATTTTTTGATCCAACCAATTTTAAACTTCACTAGAAACCTCTTAATAACCCTTTAAAACTTCCAACATTTTTTGCTTTCAAAACAACAACTTTCCAATAAGCCTTTAAAAAACCCATTCAAAATATTTCAAGGAATTTTCAAAATATTTTTGTTAAATTATTTCACATAGGATCAGACTTAGGAAGGTACTTTAATTTGTGCCTTCTCTGGGAGTTTCCTTCTTTTCCTCTTATTCTTAATCTCTTCTTATTAAGAGTATACTCTAAAATACTAGCTATCCTCTTATGGTAATTAATCAACACCTTCTATGGAAACTTGCTCAAACCTTTATCACATCTTGCTTCCAAATGTTTGCAACATATAGGTTTTTATTTCCTATTTAACTAAATGAAATGTACGTTTTCTGTTGGCAATCCGTTAAAATCCACAATCATAAGGTAGTCTAGGCTTAACAAAGGAGTCAGCTTACCGGCTCCTTCTATATGTCATGCTTATGCTCTTCTTGGTCCATGCCTTACTGTACAGCCTACACCCAATAGGGTAATCGGGATAGGTGCATAAATTTAGCTCTATTTATTATTCAACTCATAGTTTCCTTATCTATCTTTTCAGAATAAGGTCGCAACTTCTTCTATAATTAGAGTTTGGCGTATAATATATGTAGGTAAAAATACAAATATGGTCACTCAGTGTATCCTAATTCATATGATCGGCTAACCTAAGCTCTGATACCAAATGTAACAGCACGCACCTAATGGGTTAGAATTTTGACTAAATCAAAATCCAAGTCCACTAGGGTATGGATCGTTGATTTTGGTAACCTATAATAAACATAAGTATATCAGAGAGCTATCTACATAAACTCATAGAGAAATTGAAAATATAACATAACATATATGCTGGCCAAGACTACTACCTTGAAATCAATATTATTTCTTTAGTACCCGATTGCCTTACTAGTGCCGAGTATGAATGAGAAGACTTCACCATTTGCAGTTCCCATCTTGCACCGGTAACATGTCCCTCTAAATTTATCTTATAGTTGTAATGAGGATGGTTTAGAACAATATTTTGGTGATCGAAAAATTACGTATGTTATCGATAACACTAAATTTATGTCAATTGAGTTCTCTTTAAGTGTTAAGTCCATTATCCATGGCTATTCCATGTAATTCCATCTACGGTATGTTATATCAAACCTTTTTCGAGGTATAAATATACATATGCCTATTTATGTATATATTTAATCATTCATTACCCAAAAAAGAAACCCGATCACTTAATGCTTCTTAAATAGGAAGGAGGCAGACCCATCGGCCATTTAATACCTCAAACCAAAAGCAGGTCGTCCATGACATAATCGCTAGTTAATCGGTCCTAGCTATAGAGACCGATGACTCCTAGACATGGCTTCATAATTAATCACTGTATTACTAATGCATTTTAAAGACTCATCTAAGAGTTGACTAGACCACCATCGACAAATAAATAACTAACTAAACTTTGAGTCTTTGCGTATCCCATATGGATTCTATACTAGTAGGAAGCGAAATCTGTTAGGGCTTAACTCAAGTCTTTGCTAACGACCACTCAGGAGCATTGGTGGGCATAGCCTATGTGCTAGTCCTACTACAAATACCGATCAAACAACAACAGTGACATAGCCCGCCGACCTCACACAGCTGAAATCCCGTTTAAACTGTCCTAATGTAAGTCAAGGAAAAAATACTCATTCTAATTACTAAATACCTCTTGTTATAAATGAAGCATACCACATTTCCTTACTAGGTATAGTCAAGGTTATTTATGACTTCTTACATAGGAAGGAGGCAGACCCAATAGTAATTTAATACCTTCCACCCCAAAGCATACCCCTTGACGTCCTAAAGGCATTAAGTCATTTAATACTTCAAATTCAAGGAGAACTCTTGGTATATTTTTCCACG
Organism: Allium cepa; assembly: GCA_030765085.1. Taxonomy (NCBI): domain Eukaryota; kingdom Viridiplantae; phylum Streptophyta; class Magnoliopsida; order Asparagales; family Amaryllidaceae; genus Allium; species Allium cepa. The sequence goes on from CM060945.1 coordinate 772,340,944, forward strand.
CCTATAAGTAAACACATATATATTTTCCTCGTGTCCTATAATTGAAGATGTCCACCCACATCAGTAGTAAGTATACATAATTACTCGTAGCCTTTAGATGAAGGATAGATTTCTATTGTGTAACTCTACTAACCTCACATCCCAACTCATGCTAAACCAAATCAATTATCCTAGGCCTAAATATTAGGCTGGACTCACAATTTTATGCTCATCATAAATGTATTATTGAGGCAATATAATTTTCTACTATGAAAATTATAATGCATCTATGACGACCTAGAATTTCGAGATATTTGAAATTGGATATTTAATTGATTTTAAATATTTAAAAGTTAGTTTTAACTCAAATTTCAAATATCACTATTTATTGGACAATTTAAATATTGAATTAATAACTGAAAATTGGGAAAAATTATTGACATGGAATTTCAGGCTTGTTAAAAATATTTCAAGGGTTTATAAAATTTATATTTGTAGTCCTGAAGATAATGAAAGCTTTAAAATTTGAATTTAAAAGTGTTTTGTTCAGTTTTAAAAATATGTCGTTTAAATCGATATTTAAAAATAGCCTTCCGAGGCACAGTCTCGGATTTCGATGAAGCTAGCTCCATTGGATCTGTAATAGTGTATTATTATCGAATTTCAATTTTCGTAATGTTTGGAGTGATCGTTTGGCTATACAGTTGATAAACGCGCTAAAAATTATATTGAAAATTCAATATTATAATTGGGTCCCAAAGGCAATCTTCTCCATACGATCAAGTTAGGCCTCGAAACCATTTCCATTGCATTCAGAATAGGGGTTTAACATTACAAACGCCTGGCGGCATCCTCGATAGGATGCCAAGGTTTTGAGTTGCGGAATCGAGACGATTTAAATTTGAATTTAAATTTAAATATAAGATATATATGTTTCTTCCTTCATTTTTATGTAGATCTTAACCCAACACGTGTCCTTCATTTTGCAACACATGTCATATTATTTTTACACGCGTTCTTTAAATCAAAGCCATATATTTTTATAAAAATATATTCAAATCAAAAGAACATTTTCTTCTATATTTTGATGCTCGCAAACGTTTATCTTTATCAAAATCCTATCTTTCTTTTAAATTTTTTTTCAAATTCCCAATCTTCAGATTCAAACCCTTCTCATTTAATTTAAAAACATCGCTTTTGAATTGAGTATCGAATTTATGACAGAGGAGCATCGAACGAGATCCCAAATCGAGCAGTTCAAATTTTATTCGACGTTCATGGATTCGAGCCGATCCTATTTAGGGCACCTCATTCATCTAGCGACAGGCACGGGACGTTGGAAGGGTAATGTAGAGAGGTCGCTAGTTGTTGGGTCAGGTTCTCAGGCGGGTCAGGTTCTCAGGCGAATCGGGGTTCAGCTCGAACTCGAGCGTGTTGTCGTCGAAGGGGAGATGGCATTCGCCTGAGGATGGATGGTCTCGATTTTTGCAAATTGGATACGACGAGGCACGGTCGACTAGCAGGCGCAAGGCGTGGCAGCGTAGTTCGAGGCGGCAAAGAATGGGGCGTAGCAGTCGCTTGTTGTTCACAAATTGAGGATAGAGGCTCGAAGCGATACTGGCGTGCTAATCGTTCGTCTTCGTGGGCACGATCGAGTTCATAGGCCGAAGTCGCGGCATGTCACGTTGTGTCTGGGTGGTGCAACTCAGTCGAGCAGAGATGATGTTTGAATTTTTTTCCCAATTAGATTTAAAATTTAATGTATATTTATACATGCTGAAACTTACTGTCAAATCTTTAAAAAAATAAAAATGTATATACATATACACACTTACCTATTTAATTTAAAACGAAAATTATATTTTTCAATAGGATTTTGAAAACGTAGTTAAAATGTTGTGGAGTTTATAAAAGTAAAATAGAAGTAAATATACATATCCAAATTTTTAATCTACTAATTTATTTTAAAACATTATATTAGGATGATTAATTGGTTTAACTATTATTTAATTATTTCAATTACTAAAATTATTTATCAAAGGACAATTAGTTAAAATAAATTCATTAAATGGAAATTGATTGTTCGATTATTGTGAATATTAATAAACCATAAATGATTGTACAAGGTCTAAAACTATGAAGAAACAAGGACGAGGTGGTTCGGATTGCAAAACAAAGCAAAGGTTAGATCTTCTCACTCAATCGAAATAGGCAGAATTTAAATTATTGATTGATCGTTTGGATGTGATAATGTGTGTGTGTATGTCTATATATATCTATCTATCTATGTATGTATTGGAGTGATTGATTTCCTACGTTATATGGTGGACGAGACCTTATGCGTCCCGCATAATAGCAAATGACTTCATATACCGTGATATTCCACCTCAAAGTGGAATTGGTATTTTATATTGTGCTAACATCCGTGGATGCAAGGAAATAGGTTAGAGGGATCCAACTGGATTCCTCAAAACGTTGAATTTTTTTCATTTTCAATAATGTGATGTATGTGATAATCTTCGATGATTATATTGATTTATATAGGTAATGGGAATTATTGAAGACTATGGTTTAGCCGAATATATTTTGGTATTTTTAAAATACCAGAAATATAAAAATTGGAATTTTGGGAGGGAATTAAAATAGAAAATTTAAGTAAAATAATTTTAGAGAATTGAATAAATTAAATGAAGGGATTTGGAAAAGGATAAAAGTTGATTTTTGAAATCCTATCAAATAAATTCCAACAGTGGAGAAAAGATTTTAATAAATGGAAATCAATGGATTTTGAGAAGTTAAACAGTATTGTTTAAAAGGCTATGAATTTATTTAAAATTCGATTTTTAAAAGGTTTGGGAGAAATAAAGGAATTTATTTTAAAGGTAGTAAATTTTGGAAATGGATTTGAAAATTGATTTAGTATCTGAAACTGTGTTTTAAGAAAGAAGAATGGGACTATGAAATTTATAAATGGGGTTTATAAATAAAGTGAAATATTTATCGGAGGATAATTCGAAAGTGCAAATTCACGGCGGGAATTTATAATGGAATGGGTAATTTTTTAAAAAATAAATAGTAGTTTACTTTTAAATGCGTGAAAGGAAAATGTTTTTCCCATATAAGCCAAGTACGATTTCAAGCATATTTTTTAGTAAAAGTTAAAAGTTTTTAAAGTTGTTTAAAAGGATGTTTTTTTGAGAAATTTACCTATTTAAGTTGTTTTAAGTTTTAAAGGTAGATATTTTTTTAAATTAGTTATAGTAGTACTAACTTAAAGGGTTATTTGGTAATTATGATTTACTAAAGATAATTATTAATAATTATATATTTTATAAAGTAGTTTTAATTTAAATATAGTTTGGAAAAGGTTTTTATTTGGAAAACTTGTATAGAATTCAATAACCTTAATTTTTAAATTTGTTTTGGTTTAAGTTTACACGAAAAATTATTATTAAATTTTATAAACCGTATTATAAATGAAGTGTTTTAAATAGTTTTTATTCTAAGTATTTTAAAGTGTAAATATATATATTTATATATAGATAAAGTGATTTAAATTATTTTAAAAATCCAAAGCATTTACTCTTGGCAAATTTTCAGTAGAAATAAACAATGTTTGGAAATTTATTCCGCGAGAGAAAAGTTTTTTGAAAATTGTTTTTCAAAGGGTTGAAGTGTGGAAATATATCTTGCAAAGGTATTTTGAAATAAATAATTTGAGGAATTATTTTAAATATGATGGTTATTTATAGATGTTATTTGATACTTAAATAACCGACTATCCATATTAGCCTTTAAGACGGCATTTGAATTTCGATTCGACCGGGGATCGGATTCCTGATGGTTATTCGAAAACCAAATCAAATCATAAAGTGGATCTTTTGTTTAAAAGATCAAAAAAGGGAAATTTTTTGTGACGTAATTCAGATTTGAATGTATCCACTTGTTTTTAAAAATAAGCGCTCATTATTTGGATTAGCCGGGAGAGGACATTGAGTCATAAAACCCATTTCGCATAATGATACGAAGAATTAGGATTGCATTTAAAGACGGTGGTTGAAGACCGGGTATTTTCGAAAACGAAAGGATTACCTGTCGATTGTCTCTGTAGTGAGTTGCTCCGGTATAGAGATTACCATATGTGATGGGGAGTCCTGACATGATTAGGGAATATATGGATTTGCAAGGACTTCTTCCCTTAATTGGACGAAGTGCCTTTGATTCCATTCAGTCCCAGGATGGGCTTGTATAGATGTATGTCTGACATTACACTTTGAGATAAAAGCCGATTTCTATCAAGTACTTTTCTGTTTGGTGGCAGAGAATTTATTCTCTTAGCTTAACACCCTTCTCCGAGACGTACGAGCTCAGAGATTATGTAGTTGATTGTTACTAGTGATATTTTCCCAATTTGATAATATGGCATGCTAAGTGTTGATCATTTGTTGATCAAAGCATGGCTTTTGTGAAAAGCGTAGCTTTGTGGGACGGGACTTCATCGAACCTCACACCCCAGAAATGGTCGAAACAAGAAGGATGCAGCAAGCTTACGGGGGTCACGCCCCTCACGGTATGTGCATTTCCTTCTAGATAAAAAGCTGTATTTTGGTATGGAGCCAAGATATTTAATTATATAGATAAAACTGGTACTCTAGTATGGATCCCAAATTATTTTAATTATGTGGTTGTTGGTTGTTGAGGTGCCTCGGTAAAGGTCGGTTAAGACCGAAGGATGGCATACTCGTGACAGTTAGTTACCCTAGTTACAGAGGTTACCCGACCTTGTGTTGGCAGAGATCCAGTTAGGTTCTCGGGGCGTCCCTCTAGAGGAGTACCCACTTAGATAAAGGAAGTTTCCTTAGCATTGGCCATTTTTTGGAAATCCAAACACTCAATACAAGCCCTTTACGATTTCAAGTGTAGAATCTGCTACATCAGGTGGTAACTATAGTAGGCATAATATAATGGTACCTATGCTGGCTAAGATTAATATTATACTTTCGAAATGTTTTCCACACTATACACTAATAATAATATCAAAAGGATTTTCATGTATCAAGCATGTTTAACTGTTATAAGGAGAAACCTCCCCCAAGCGTGCGATTGCATTGTATGTGTGGCGGGAGGCCTTATGGTAGTTTCATTTTTCAAAAGCATGAATGGATTTATTTTCCTTTTCTTTTCTGCAACTAACTATTTTAAGATCTCACACCAATCTCATGACTGACTAGGAGTTTATTGTTCCCTTTTCTAAACTCTGGGTGCCCCTAATTTTCCACACGGGCAGCCTAGAGTCCGTTCTGGAGCTAAGTCAGGAAAGTATGCTATGGAGATCAGGAGGCAAGCTAGATGGCAAGACGTATCACACGTACATGATGTTATTATTCCGCTGTTGTGTTGTATATTGTCTATGATGATGTAATGTATAAACAGATATAGTTCTTTTGTTTTAAAGATTAGTCATTTATCTATTATATATTGTTCCGCTGCGATTGTGAGATTCTGATATTGTTTCTATTTCTTCTTCTTTCTTCTTCTTTAACCCTAACGGTTCATTTTTTTGGGCATTCGATTGTTTGGCATTTAATATAGTGGATGTATTGATGTTGACTTTCAGGCATCAGAAAATCGAGTCGTTACAGTGTGGTACCAGAGCTTAGGTTGGCGATAACCTTGGCTTTGGTGGGGTTTACTCATTGGAGATAAAGTCAGTAGTACTCTAGAATGAGTTTGAGTGTATTAACATAAATGAGCATGTATTTGTTAGTGAATATAAAAATTGTTTTTATATTGTGTTGACTTATCGGTTGAGTGTGTATAGATTCTGGTCGGTGCAGTCTGGCCAACTACATCGATAGGGGTTTCTAAACGATTAAACAAGATAAACCGACATAGTATTGTTTTAAAATAGGGTAAATGAAATAATTTTACATAAATTATTTTTGTATATAAAAGAAATAATTTCCGTAAATTATTGTAGTTGTATATAGTTGCTTGGTTGTTAAGTATTAACATATTATCATCGTCGTGTAAAAATTTAAAAATAGGAATTAATATCATAACTGAAGGTTAAGGAAATAAATTCAGATAACAAAATGGAATTTGAAATGTGAATTATAAATATGATTTATAAAATTGAAATAAGATGCCAGAGTAAATTTTTGATAGGGATTAAAAGAATTTGGGATTGAAATTTCAAAAAGATTAAATTCCTTCGATTTGAAAATAGTTTTTAACATTTTAGGAAAATAATAATGGTGAAATCATTTGGGAAATATTTTTAAAGTGGAAATAAAATCTGATCGGATTTGGAATTTAAAAGTATTTGAAAAAAATGTTTTTGAAGGGATGAAAGCACTAAACTTTTTTCGTTCGCTGCAAAATAATTCTGATGATGATCGCGATGTCATCGGTGTTCATTTTCGAGTTTCCAAGGAAGGAATTGCTACCGAAATGTTTTAAATTAGGAATATTTGCGAAATTGAGTTTGATTTTGAAATATTTTGATTTTGGATATAATTGATTTCAAAAAAATGATTTTGAAATACTTAAGTGATTATTTAAACCCTAGAATCTTATTTAAAAATGGTTATGGAATATTTATAAGTTTAAAATCCTATAAGGGTTTGAGAAAGGATAAATAAAATTCTAGATTCAAAGTTCGAAGACAAATTGAATTCAGGTAGAATTGAAAATAAAAATTTGGATAAAAGTTGGAAATAAAGGCATTGAAATTTGAAATTAATTAGCAGATTGAAGCAAACTGAAATATATGGAATTGTAATTCAACTTGAATAAAAGTAAAAATAAACTAAAGGGGTGAAGTGCAATAATATAAGAAGTATATAAAATGCTTGTATGGAGCTTAAGAAACGAATAGTGAAATTCTTAAACAAATCTGGAATTGAGGAAATATTCTAAGTTAATTTTGAATGAGGATCCAGTAAATCTGTGAAATGGATAATGGTGAATAAGTAGATAGAAATCAAAATAAATGTAAACAAAAAGAAAATTGACATAGCAAATAATCAATTGGAATAAATACGTAGGACATACGTATATTATCTGATTTGCATAACGATTTGATCCAGATTCGGGTATAGAATTTCGAGGTAGTTATACCGATCCGGTTTGGAATTTTTCACTCGATTTTCGATGGCGAGCCCTGGACATGGATTTTTGGTTGATTCTGGAAATTCTCAATCATAGTATGTGGCTATGTAAGGATAATGACGATTTCTGATCAAGAAACCAGATCTGAGTCCGCACTAGAAAGTTGAGTGGGTAATACTAGTTCGAAAGTGAAATTGTGTGATCGAGTGAGAGATCGAATTTGGTACTGCATACGGATGATATTAGGGCATTGTATGGGTTTGAATGAAATCGATGTTGAAAGTATCATAAAGAAATGTATAAAATGATTTTGAATGTTGTAACTGGACATTATTGCTAAGTAGCACACAGGTATCTAAAGACAAAGGATAAATTGGGATTTTTTTATTTCGAAGATAAATTTGAATTGCCCAACAAAGGTATGTATTTAAATTTCTGCATGAGATTTGATGATTTTTTGGTCTAGCCGCTTGGCTTTTTATTTTCTTTTGAAACCTGGGGGCCCGAATTAGCATTTTGTAGTCGTGCCGAGCTAGCCGCACAAAGGAGACGCTAGCAAAAAAATTCAAAAATTTAGAGAGTTAGAGAAATTTTGAGGAAATTGGATAATGAATTTAAATTTAAATTTGAATTGTTGAGAAAATAATATTGTTTGGAAATTATGGTAGAGGTTGGGAAGTTAGTAAGAATGATAATATCTTTAATAAAAAAAATTGGAAAGTTGAAACTGTTGGGTTTTGGGAAGTTGTTAAAAATTATTTGGACTAGGAAAACAATGAACGGGTTATGGATCATTCTTCTTAACTAGTCATTTCAAGGACGAAATTCTCTTAAGGGGAAGAACGTGACGACCTAGAATTTCTAGATATTTGAAATTGGATATTTACTTTATTTTAAATATTTAAAAATTAGTTTCTAACTCGAATTTCAAATATCGCTATTTATTGGATAATTTAAATATTGAATCAATAACTGGAAAATTAAGAAAAATTGTTGAAACTGGAATTTCAGGTTTGTTAAAAATATCTCAAGGGCATATAAAATTTATATTTGTAGTCCTGAAGATAATGAAAGCTTTAAAATTTGAATTTAAAAGTGTTTTGTTCAGTTTTAAAAATATGTCGTTTAAATCGATATTTAAAAATAGCCTTCCGAGGCACAGTCTCGGATTTTGACAAAACTAGCTCCATTGGATATGTAATAGTGTATTGTTATTGGTTTTCAATTTTCATAATATTTGGAGTGATCGTTTGGCCGTACGGTAGATAAACGCGCTAAAAATTATATTGAAAATTCAATATTATAACTGGGTCCAAAAAGCTATCTTCTCCATACGATCGAGTTAGGCCTCGAAACTTTTTCCATTGCGTTTAGAATAGGGGTTTAACATTATAAATGCTTGGCATCACGCCTTGATAGGATGTAAAGATTTTGAGTTGCGGAATCGAGACGATTTAAATTTGAATTTAAATTTAAATATAAGATACATATATGTTTCTTCCTTCAATTTTCTGTAGATATTAACCCTACACGTGTCCTTCATTTTGCAATACGCGTCATATTATTTTTACATGCGTTCTTTGAATCAAACCCATATATTTTTGTAAAAATATATTCAAATCGAAGGAACATTTTCTTCTATATTTTGATGCTCGCAAACGTTTATCTTTATCAAAAACTATCTTTCTTTTAATTTTTTTCAAATTCCCAATCTCTAGATTCAAACCCTTCTCATTCAATTTAAAAACATCACTTTCGAATCGAGTATCGAATTCATGGAAGAGTGGCATCGAACGAGATCCCAAATCGAGCAGTTCGAATTTTATTCGACATTCATGGATTCGAGCCGATCTTATTTAGGGCACCTCATTCATCTAGCGGCAGGCATGGGAGGATAGAAGGGAAATGCAGTGAGGTCGCGAGTTGTTGGGTCAGGTTCTCAAGCGAGTCGGGGCTTGGCTCGAACTCGAGCGCGCTGTGGTCGAAGGGGAGATGGCGTTCGCGTGAGGATGGATGGTCTCGATTTTTGCAAAGTGGATACGACGAGACGCGGTCGACTAGCAGGCACAAGGCATGGCGGTGTAGTTCGAGGTAGCAAAGAATGGGGGGTTTCATCGCTGGAGTCGCTTGTTGTCGCAAATTGAGGGTGGAGGCTCGTAGCGATACTTGCGTGCTAATCGTTCGTCTTCGTGGGCACGATCGAGCAGTGTCGATCGAGTTCGTAGGCCCAAGTTGCGACATATCATGTTGTGTCTGGGTTGTGCGACTCAGTCGAGCAGAGATGAGGTTCGAATTTTTTTCAATTTCGATTTCAAATTTAATCTATATTTATACATACTGAAACTTACTGTCAAATCTTTTAAAAAATATAAATGTATATACAGATACACACTTACCTGTTTAATTTAAAAAGAAAATTATATTTATTGATAGGGTTTTGAAAAAGTAGGAATTTTTCTTTAAATGTTGTGGAGTATGTAAAAGTAAAATAGAAGTAAATATACATATCCAAATTTTTAATCCATTAATTCATTTTAAATCATTGTATTAGGATAATCAATTGGTTTAACTATTATTTAATCCATTTAATTACTAAAATTATTTGTTAAAGGAAAATTAGTTAAAATAAATTTATTAAATGGAAATTGATTGTTTGATTATTTCAAATATTAATAAATCATTTCACAAGATCTAAAACTATGAAGAAATAAGACGAGGTGGTTCGGATTGCAATACAAAAGCAAAGGTGAGATCTTCTCACTCAAACAGAATAGTTAGAATTTAAATTGTTGATTGATTGTTTGGATGTGATAGTATATATGATAGTGTGCATATATATATATATATATACATATATATATATATATGTATATATATATATATATGTATATATATGTATATATATTGAAGTGATTGATTTTCCGCACTATACAGCGGATGAGACCCTATGCGCCCCGCATAATAGCAGATGACCCCATATACTGCGATATTCCACCTCAAACTCGAATCGATACTTTATATTGTGCTAATATCTGTGGATGCAAGGAAACAGGTTGGAGGGTTCCAACTGGACTGCTCAAACGTTGAATTTATTTTTATTTTCAGCGATGTGATGTATGTGATAATCTGTGATGATTATATTGATTTATATGGGTAACGGGAATTATTGAAGACTATGGTTTAGCCGAATATATTTTTGTATTTTTAAAATACTAGGAATATAAAAGTTGGATTTTTGGGAGGGAATTAAAGTAGAAAATTTGAAGTAAAATAATTTTAGAGAATTGGATAAATTAAAACAAGGGTTTTGGAAAAGGATAAAAGTTGATTTTTGAAATCTTACCAAATGAATTCCAAGTGTGGGGAAAAGATTTTAATAAATGGAAATAAATGGATTTTGAGAACTTAAGCAGTATTGCTTAAAAGTTGAAGAATTTATTTAATTTCGAATTTTAAATGGTTTGGGAGAAATAAATAAATTTATTTTAAAAGTTAGTAAATTTTTGAAATTGATTTGAAAATTGATTTAGTATTTGAAACTGTGTTTTAGGAAAGTAGAATGAGACTATGAAATTTATAAATGGGGTTTATAAATAAAGTGAAATATTTATCAGAGGATAATTTGGAAGTGTAAATTCATTGTGGGAAATTATAATGGAATGGGTGATTTGTTTTAAAAATAAATAGTAGTTTATTTTTAAAGGTGTGAAAGGAAAGTGTTTTTCCCTGATAAGCCAAGTACGATTTCTAGCATATTTTTAAGTAAAAGTTAAAAGTTTTTAAAGTTGTTTAAAAGGATGTTTCTTTGAGAAATTACCTATTTAGGTTGTTTAAAATTTTAAAGGTAAATATTTTATTAAATTAGTTATAGTAGTATTAATTTAAAGTGTTAATTGGTAATTATGATTTAAAAAAGATAATTATTAATAATTGTATATTTTATGAAGTAGTTTTAAATTAAATATAGTTTGGCAAAGGTTTTTATTTGGAAAACTCGCATAGAATTCTACAACCTTAATTTTTACATTTGTTTTGGCTTAAGTTAAAATGAAAAATTATTATTAAATTTCATAACTAATATTTTTAATAAAGTGTTTTAAATAGTTTTTATTCTCAGTATTTTAAAGCGTGTATGTATATATATATATATATATATATATTTAAATAAAGTGATTTAAATTATTTTAAAAATCCAAAGCATTTAGTCTTTACAAATTTTCAGTAGAAATAAAAGATGTTTGGAAATTTATTCCGTGAGTGAAAAGTTGTTTGAAAATTATTTTTCAAAGGATTGAAGTGTGGAAATATATCTTGCGAAGATATTTTAAAATAAATAATTTGGGGAAATTATTTTAAATCTGATGGTTGTTTATGGATGTTATTTGATATTTAAGCAACCGACTATCAATATTAACTTTTAAGACGGCATTTTAATTTCGATGCGACTGGGGGTCAGATTTTAGAAGGGTAGCCAAAAACCACATCGAATCTTAAAAGTGGATCTTTTGTTTAAAAGATCAAAAAATGAAAATTTGTTGTGACTTAATTCAGATCTGAATGTATCCACTTGTTTTTAAAAATAAGCGCTCATTATTCGGATTAGCCGGGAGAGGACTTGAGTCATAAAACTCATTTCGAATAATGATACGACGAATCGGGATTGCATTTGAAGACGGTGGTTGAAGACCGGATATTTTCAAAAATGAAAGGACTACCTATCCATTATCTCTGCACTGAGTTGCACAGGTATAGGGATTACCATATGTGATGGGCACTGCGTATGTGATTAGGGAATATCTGGATTTGCAAGGACTTCTTTTCTTAATTGGACGAAGTGCCTTTGGTTCCATTCAGACCTAGGATGGACTTGTAAGGATTTACGTTTGAAATTACACTTTGAGATATAAAACTGGTTTCTATCGAATACATTTCTGTTTGGTGGCGGAGAATTTATTCTCTTAGCTTAACACCCTTCTCTGAGACATACCAGCTCAGAGGTTATGTAGTTGATTGTTACTAGTGATATATTCCCAATTTTATAATGCGGCATGATAAGTGTTGATCATTGGTTGATCGAAGCATGGCTTTTGTAAAAATCGTAGCTTTGTGGGATGAGACTTCATTGGACGTCACACCCCAGAAATGGTCAAAATAGGAAGGATGCGGCAAGATTATAGGGGTCGTGCCCCTCAGGGTATGTGCATTTCCTTCTGGATAAAAAGTGGTATTCCGGTATGGAGCCCAGATATTTAACTTATGTGGATAAAAAGTGGTATTCTGTTATGGAGCCCAGATTATTTTACTTATGTAGTTGTTGGTTGTTGAGGCTCCTCGGTAAAGGTCGGTTACGATCGGGGTATGGCATACTTGTGATAATTAGTTACCTAGTTATAGAGGTAACCCAGCCTTGTGTTGGAAGAGATCCGCTTATGTTCTCGGGGCATCCCTCCAGAGGTGTACCCATTCGGATAAAGTAAGATCCTTAGCCTTAGCCATTTGTTGTAAATCCAATCACTCAATACGAACCCTTTACGATTTTAGTTGTAGAACCTACCACCTCAGGTGGTAGCTATAGTAGGCATAATATAATGGTACCTATGCTGGCTAAGATTAATATTATACTTTCGAAATGTTTTCCACACTATGCACTAATAATAGTATCAAAAGGATTTTCACGTATCAAGCATGTTTGACTGCTATAAGGAGAAATCTCTCCCATGTGTACGATTGCATTGTGTGTGTGGCGGGAGGCCTTATGGTAATTTCATTTTTCAAAAGCATGAACGGATTTCTTTTCCTTTTCTTTTGTCTAAATAAATGTTTTAAGATCTCACACCAGTCCCATGACTGACTCGGAGTTTATTGTTTCCTTTTCTAAACTCTAGGTGCCCCTAATTTTCTACATGGGCAGCCTAGAGTCAGGTTATCATTGTTTTTGGAGCTAAGTCAGGAAAGTATGCTATAGAGATCGGGAGACAAAGCTGGATGGCGAGACGTATCACACGTACATTATGTTATTAATCCGCTGTTGTGTTGTATATTGGCTCTGATAACGTAATGTATAAACAGATATAGTTCTTTTGTTTTAAAGACTAGTCATTTATCTATTATATCTTGTTCCGCTGCGATTGTGAGATTATGATATTGTTTTTATTTCATCTACTATCTTCATCTTCTTTAACCCTAACGGTTCGTTTTTCTGGCATTTGATTGTTCGGCATTTGATACAGTGGATGTATTGATGTCGACTTTACGGCATTGAAAAATTGGGTTGTTACAGCATCCTAGTATTTAATACTATCTTATATGCTTAATACATATTCTATTTTCCCCCCTTATGTCCCATATATGTCAATTGTCCATAATAAAGGGTCATTTTTATTCTAATTGGACAATCACTAATGACACTTGTTTATTCCTTCTCATTCAATCTATTTTTGCTATTTCTTTTCTCCATAAATGCCATATTAATCGTTTAATCATTCCAATTAAACACATTTATATCCTTACTTAATTCCTGTAACTTCCCATTAAGTGCATTTTCGCGCTACTAGTTTTTGAGTTACAATCTCTTTTCCATCTACACCTCCCGGTCCTACAATTTACCATTCTATTAAAAACAAGTTGTATTAATTATAACTAAAACGACCGTCATATATTATATAATACATATTTTTTAGGTTTTAAACGGTATGCATGGTTTTACATGTGTATGTATTTATATTTCTATTTCTAACTCATTAATTCCTCCGCTTAGGAATTCTAGAGCAAACATGTATCTACGTTCTGTAAGGAACATTTATTTTATATTTTAATTGATTAAGGTTATCCTTCCCAAAAAGGATTACCATTATAACTTTCCATAAATTACCACAAAATTAGACTTTTTCTCTATTTAAAATTACAAGAAACTATCTCTTTTCTTTTATTGAAATAGTTAATGCAAAATATAGAGGAGTGCATCTATACTTTACACATCTCTTTCCTTTTTAGTATATTCCTTATTATTTCAAATGATGCACTTTTTACATATAGGTGTAGAATTAGATAACTTATAGATACTACACAAAAATAGATACAACTAAATTGTACCCACAACACTTCCAATAAATTAAAACAATGTAATTCACATTCCAAGTCAAATTAGGGCAATTTAAAGTAATACTAATAACTTACAGCCCAATCATTGTAAATTTGGAATAAATCTTGCAATCTTATCAACATTCTATTTTAACAAATTTAGGGGCTGGTTTCCAATTTTCCATATTATGGTGTAAATATCATTTCTATTTCAATTACCTAACTTAAAACATATGTAGGAAATGTTCCAATTGAATACGTTATTTTAAGGCTACAACTCCACAATTCTTGCGCAGGAATAATAGTTAAATATAACTCAATGACATAAATTTCAATGTTACATATATATCATATTGCTTTCCAAATCTCCCGTTCTAATTTATCCCTTTAATTAATCACCATTTCCATTCTAATCCAAAAGAATATGTATAACAAGATATATATAAATATTATTAGAATTACAAATCTAAGAAGAGATTTGAGGTTAAGGGGAATATAGATTTACAATTATGAAATTTACCTTTTTCCGCATTATCGATTTTCTCCTTTTCTTCTTCTCTTTTATTTTGTACCCCTCTCTGATTATATATATAACATGATATTTTATTAATAACAGAAATGGTGAAGAAGGAAAAATAGTAGAGCTTCACCGCTTTGATCAGAAAATATGAAAAGAATAGTGAGGGGCTAGGCCTATATTTAAAGGCACTCGAATAAATTGTACCCGTTAGATTTAAAATAATTAAATTTGGATCATTCGACCAAGGTTTAAACCCAGCCGCCACCTTCCCAACTGGTCGACCTCTTCACTATAAGCAATCGACTGTTAACGGTCAACCAACCTAAGGAGAAGGTTGATCAGGGGCCCACACTGTTAATTTTATTTATTTCCTTTTGATCCTTTTTAATTATTTTATCTTTGAAAACTACAAATACTAATAACTTCTTCGATTGAACCCCGATCGTAAAACTTCAAATATGAAGTTTCTTAAAAAATCACCACGAATAAGATGGTGTAAGTTATTTGACCAAATTTCAAAATTTGCTTAACTTCCATTTTTAAGCCTTAATAATTGTTTATTAATTACCGTTATTTTTATGGGGTGTTGCATTATTTAGGTAAAAAATGATTTTTTTTTAAAAGATGTATTTTATAAAATGATTTGATATTTTATAAAATAACATAGTTGAAACTTACTTAGAATTTATAAATGGTTATATGATTTTATAAATCACTTATAGATTTTATAAAAGTGGAATTGAGACTTTATAAAATAGCAGTATAATGTATACTTAGTTTTAATGAGGCAATTAAGTATTCAAAGGCTTAAATATGATTAATAAGCTAATAATATATTTTATAAAATAGTTGTAAGATTTTATAAAACTGTATGAAATCATATTAGACTTATAAATATTTAGTAACTAAAAGTGAGATTAGATTAAGTAATAAATGAATTACTGGTTTAAATATATGTGCATGTATATGTATATAGGCAAGCATATGTATACCTATATTTAAAACAATCAAAACAATTTGAGTATTATATTTAGAAGAATAGTGTATGTTTGTTTGTTTATATATCTATGTGCAATTATTTGAATATATTTATATATTGATGTGTACGAGTGTGTTGTAGACATTTCACTTAGCCATAGAAACTATCAAGTGTGTTAAATTGCGTGGGAGTACACCCAGCCGAGTAACCACTTCGGTAAATTTTGAAAAATGATTTTTTTTATGAACTGTACTTGTGTACACATGTTTAAATATGCACGAATGAGTATGCAAGCATGTATAGGAATCACGTGAGACTAAATGGTCCATTGAGTGCGTTTTTCGTGATTGGAGGAAGTCGGGTCGCTATAGTCGCATGTTAAACTCTACATGTGCAAAGAATGGATTACGTGCTAAAATCGGTCTTCGAACATATAAGGAATCACTTCTAGAACATTAACCAATGAACTCCAAAGAGGGTCCGTGTAACGACCCATAAAATTTTATTAATTTTAATTGGTTTTATAACGTATTTAATTTGGATTTTGAGAAATTTTAATAATAATATTTTAAAATAAAGTTTTAATATTTGGTTTACGTATAATTAAATATAGAAAATGGTAAATTTTCAATTAATTGTATGAAAGTTTATTTATTATATGATTCTACTAAATTCAAATCAGTTAATAATTGGTGAAAATAAATTTATTTTCAAGACCTGAATATTTTTATATAGAAAAATTCTAAACCATCTTCTGACTGTGACGTCATTTTTCGTTTTCCCAAATTTGGACTTCTATAGCTCCGTCGATCTTATTTTCTGTGTTTTTACTGCATTTTTTCTGCTAGTGAAAATTCAAATTTTTGTAATTCAATCGTACCACCAATATCTATATACCATTTTGATCTTCTCGTTGTACCGATCACTATGGTATATTTATTTCTGTAGTTTGAGAACCGATATGCGACGGAAACAATAAAAACGTGTGTCATCGGTGCTGAAATTTGTGACTTGGATTTATTTACTTTTTAAATTTGAAACCGTACAACTCATACCATATTAAATTTCTTTTAAAGATTTTAGCTAAATCTATGGGTGAGCGTTGCCACACCTTTCCACCTTATATTTAATTCTCTGCCGTTTCAATTTGCATTCTATCCGTTCACATTTCATTTATTCCTTTTCTACCATATATTCCATTATCTCTTTCTGCTATTTGCTAATCGCTGTTTGCTCATTCACGCGATCGTTTAATTGAAATCAAAATTTCAACCCTTACTTCTCTTTTCTTTTCAAATTTGAAACGTACTATTAAATCAAGCCATTAATTTCTTTTATTTTTTTCCTTAAATCAACGTACAGCTCACACAATTATAAAGTGCATTAAATTTTCTGATGAACCACACCATGACCGTTTATATTACATTCATTTGGAATATATTCATTTGTTTGAAATCTTTCCCTTTCTCTCTCATCTCAGTTGGGACTAAAATAAATTTCAGCGGAAACCACATTTCAATGCTTTTAACTCTTTATAACTTTTGATAAAATTTTCTGTCCCTTTTGAAACAAAAACGTATAGGGATATACGTTTGTCATTTATTAATTTCTAAATCGTCATGTTGTCTTTTTCATGTATGTTATATTTATTTATATTTTAACATTTTATATTTATTTCACTCATCTCCCTACACGTTTCTATTTATTTGCTGATTTGTTGCATATGTTATGTTTTGGAAAAATGCGGTTCATTCCTATTTATTTCATTTCTCACATTTATTTCATCTTTTACTGAAATTCGACCGTTACCACGTCATACCATTTTGGAAGTATGAATGTACAAAACATGCATACGTTTTATATTCATTTAGTTGGAACGGTCACTTTAACTTTTGCCTTTAAAATTCCATTTTCTTCACTACAGCTGGAAAGTTATAAAACATTCAAAAAAATTTGGAAGCTCACCTTAAATTGTGCAAAGTGTTTTCCTCTGCCTTTATAACTTTGGGCTATGCCAGCTGTTACTTTTTTCCATCAATTCAAAATTATTATTTGTCATTCCATTTTTCGGTCTCTTCATTCTCCTTTATCAACTTCCATATATTTATTTCCCTATTCACTTTAAAACGTTTTACAATAATAGTTTATATATAACCATTTCATTTTAAAGCTTTTCATACATTTTATATATGTCAAAAAAAGATGTGAATGGATATTTACCTGAGGCCCACACCGTTTTGAATTATACGTTTTTTTTTGTATTCATTAATTCTTTTACGGCTCATTTTATTTCACCTTTATAAGCTTTTTTTTGGTAAAGCAAGGATCTACTGTCACTTTCTTCTCCTTAATTTTTCTTTCACCACCCTCTCTCTTCTTTCACACTCTTACACGCAGCCGTATCTCACCTTGTCACCCATTTTGCCTTGCAGAAAACTTTTAACATTTATATATGATATCTTGAAAGTTAATACAACTTGTGCATTTGTCTCATTAAGTATTGTATTTTTTTTATGTGTAAGTTATTGTTTTATTTTATATATATAAGCCTAAGTATTGTTTCTAAAAACTTTAGATATTTGCATGGGTACATATTTTCATATTGGGTTGGTTGATAGATGTACTAGTATACATTTCAGAGCTTTATAGGTTTGTATTAGTTATAATATATATATATATATATATATATATATATATGTTATTTTTATTTCACCTTCATCTATTGTCAGGTGTTGTTTAAAATATAATATGTATACAAGCTAGGTATAACGGCTGCTGTGAGTATGTGTAACAATATATGTATACCATTTTTTAAACATGTATATAGCAGACCATATAAAGGTTTGTTTATACACACTTTATTGTACATATAAAATGTAGGTTTGCATGTCAATATTGGTAAGCATAAGCATCCTTTCTCCATTTTTCTACTAGCAATGTGTTAGCATATTTTTGTTTCTGGTAATAATAATAATGATGATTATAGTATATTATTTGTAAAGGAAGTTTGCATTTGGTTAAACTATTAGATTTCTTTAAAATTACATTATTTACTGTTATGTATATCTTTGGATGTTAATTTAGTTATGTACATTTAGTTTCAGATATTGATGTTTCAAATATAACGTATATACTATAAGATAGAGTGAATTTGGTTTTGATTTTTTTTTATATGTTTGATTTCTATAAATATATTTAATTTAAGAATTATATAAAATGTATATATACTTTAATTTGAATTTTGGGTTTAAGGAGGATAATAATATAAAAATACATCTCGCCTAAATTTTTATCGAGTTAATTTGACCCGTTCCCATCGATTTCTTTTACCAGCTTTGATCGTCGATTCGTGCCGATTTACTATGCTTTGAGATTCGTGCTTGGGTTTCGTAACTCAACTTCATTGTCTATCTCTCTAACCTCGAAAGGTGAGCAATCGCTCACGATTAACGTTCTTTTATTTATTAAATTTGATTTCAATTGAAACGACAATTGAAATATGAGGTTGTAGTTATTTAAATTGTTATATATGCTATTATCTATAACTGTTCACTTATGGGATATGACACCATATCTTATTGTTTATATTTATTATGATGATATATGCCTGTTGTTATTATTATTTTCATATCTGTTATCACTCTGCAAGTTCCTTGTTAGTATAGAAATCATTATGGGTTGAAATGATACATACCCGAACGGACTTTAGAATAGGAGAAAATCGTTATGGGTTGAAATGATAAACTCAAGCGATTTTTATTTAATTGAATTTGGGATTACGGGTTGAAATGATATCCACCCGTATATATTTAGTGTACGGGTTGAAATGATAAATATCCGTAGCACTTGACTATATGATAGGAAATATATACATACACCGTTGGTCCATATAAATATTTTGAAAATAAATTTCTACAGTTGAAAAGAAATATATGGGATTTAATAAATATTGGTTCTTCAAATATTATATATATATATAAATGGAAATTTTATATATATATTTAATAATAATATTATTGAGATTGATTTAATCCATATAATATATTTGAGTATTATTTAAAATTTATATTTCAAAATTTACCGTTGTAAAAAGTTGAATAATTAAGATTGGGAGATAAATTTGGGTTTATTAAAAACGGTATTTAAATAAGGATTTATTTAATTAAATCGATTTGAAATTATTGAATGGAAAATTTAAAGGTATGATTTTGTAACTGGATTTTTGATTTAAGTGATTTAGTGAACATTTCACGTTTAATAAAATTAATGAAAATGTTGAGTAAAATGTTATTTATGGTTACTTAAATGATATTGAATCTAATAAGGGAGTATTTCAAGACTAAATAATAACGAGGTTAAATCGAGATCTATATGAAATTGTAATATAGAACATTTAAATATTAAAGCCTTGAACTATATTGGAATTTAAATGGTTTATGTTGAGATTCAGATCTGTATTTGAAATCAACGTAGTTGAATTTGTTATTTAGCAACTAAATTGAATTAAAGTGAAATTTAGGTTGAACCAAATTTGAATTTATTATTTAGAAAACTAAATTGAATAAAAAATTTAGTTGAAACGTTGAATACTTTAAGTTTTGAAATATATTGAAATGTAAAGGGATATTTTTGTGATTACAAATCCGAATTTGAGATCGATAAATTGAAATGTTTATTTTAGGAATTGAGTTGAATTTAAATTGATAAATTGAGATTGAATTTAATTTAAATGGGAAGGTCGGGTTGATGTTGAAACGATTTGTTAAGTTGAGGGAATTGAAAATACTTTATTGTATAAATAATTTAATATATATAAATACTATTTTGGGAAATATAGAGATATTTAAAGTGAAATGATATTTGGTTTTGAAGTATAAATTAAGCTGAAATGACCACGGTGTTATAGTATATATTTCTACCTTGTAGATAGTTCCATGGACCCTTAGAGGATGGTTATCCTAAACATCCTTTAAGTTATTTCCATTTCAGTTGATATTTCACTTGAGTTGGATTTATTGATATAAGAATGTTAATCCTGACTCGAGTGTTTTGTGTTTTGCTTTACGCTCGGGTCAGACTGAGTGATACGGCATTAGAGACTCACCTTTGGAGTTCGGAGTTTCATATGGAGATCCAACTATCGATTCAGATTCTAGCCTTTCCAGTTGATTGGTTCAGAGAAGTCATCTGTTGCTTGGAGACTTCACAACATTTGAACTATTCGGTTGTATTTTATTTCTAACTCTGATGCATATAGTAGCTTCATGAACTACTATTCCTTATCTATTCCGCTGCATTATATTACTTTGTGATCTGTGATTAATTTATTTATTGTATATTTTAAGTTTTGCCAAATTTTACTTAAAAATTTGGTATTTTGAATTATTCAAGTCGGATATGTATGCTTTTATTGTCGATTTGAATGGTCCAAAATAGCGGGTCGTTATAGTCCGTTGGGTATAGGCAGGCATAGAAGGCAAGGTGGCTCATTAGGCAAAGTAATACGATGGCCAAATCAATTGGGTGGCATCGGCCCTGGGCATTATTTCCTCGGATAGGCTACCATCGGTCCATCGATGGGGTATGGACCTGGGAAATAAAACCAAGGTAAAGTGCCATTCAAGAGGGGTTTTTCACTTTAGATCCGATTGCATTATGATGTGAGACTTTGGCATGACTTCGGAGAAGCTCCGGACTACTCAAGATGGTGGAATTATGATGTCTTGGAAATTTTGGCAATACTTATTTAATAGTTTCCATTAATGATTATTTTTAAATGGGTAATATTGATTTAATAACCTAATTATCTTTTCAAAAACTAATAATTTTTTAATTTGAAAAATGTTATCTTTTCAAATTTATAATCTCTACTACTAATAATGGATGTTAAGTGAACTAATTTCAACCGTGTCTTTTGAAACTTCCCATAATGCCCTTCCGCGTCCATAACCAGATTAAATTGGAACTTCCAGTTAAGGCAAAAAACAGGAGTAAGCAAATGACAAAGAAAATTTCCAAAATGAAACAAAATAAGTTGCACGATTAGGTGGATCAAGCAGAGTCGAAACAACAAGCGGATTAAGAAGAAGCGAGATGATGGTAAACTTGCGCAATTTGCAAGGGACAGTACAACAAAATCAAGGAGGTTGCAACTTGCAGTACAAGTCCGAAGTGTGAAATCAAAATGCCTATGGAAGATTCCTGATGGATTTTCATCTGAGAAAGAAGCCTATGGTCGTTGTCGATGAGATGCGAGATGTAGCCTCAAGGTCACGTGTAGAGTTGAGGAAGAAGTAGAGTCACATGTGAAAGTCGTGGCTGTTTATTTCCTTTGAGCTACTGACAATCATGCTAATGGGCTGTTACCTAGTAATAATAATTTAATTTGGGAATTTTATTCTTTTCAACGTTAAAAATATTTAATTGGTAAAATTTATATTTCTAAGCTAAAATATATTCTATTTGTAATGTATATATTAGTGTATACATTGTAAATAGGAAGTTTGGTTTTAATTTAAATTTAATGAAAAAATGTTTTCAAATTTATAATATATATATATATATATATATGTATGTATGTATGTATGTATTGTGAATTGGAAGGATTTGATTGAATTTAATATAGAAACTGTTCAAAAATTTATTTTAAAATCTATCTTATATTTTCAAAGGTAATTAAAGTAAACATTTATTTTGTTTAAAATATAATAGTTTAAATAGTATATTATATAACAAAAGTTTAATCTGTTTTCTTTAAAAATGGGTTCTTGAAATAAAATTAGTTCATATATATTAAAGTACAATGTCTTAAGTTTGAAACTTTAAAATAAGGTTCGATTTAATATTCTTTTTTTAAAATTTTCTTTCTTTAAAATTTAGCTTTGAAAATATAGTTTAAAAATGTACAAATAAACATTTAAAAATGTACTTAATAAAGGTAATTTATTTATGAAAACATTAAAAGCTAAAATGAGAATAAACATTTAAAACATGTTAATATAAATAAGAAATCAAATTTAAATGAAATTTTAAACATTTGTAAAGATAAGAAGTTTATTTAATAATGAAATTCAACACTTGTAAAATATAATTAAAATTTTGATAAGAAGATAAACACAAATTTTATTGTTTCTTACATTTGTAAAATAATTAGGACATGTAATTTAACTCGTAAACATTCTAAGCACTTAAGAAACAAGTGGCATTGTTTTGTTTATTTTTGAAAACATTTATTGATAAATGTAATAAGAGAAAAACTTGGCAATTCAATTTTAGTTCAAACCTTCTTCTCTTCTAAAAATAAAACCAGTTCAAAAATCTACAAAAGTTTTCTAATATATGTTTAATGAAGCTCAATAACAAATCTGCAAACATTTCTTTCAAGTTCAAAAACCTGTATTCAAATATCTGTAACTGTTATCCCATTTTTGGTCAAAACTGGAATATTAACAAATTGGCAAGGATGGTTCGAATCGATCAGGCACTTAGGAGTTCGTATTGATGCACTTCGTACCAATGGGATGGTGAAGGTTAGCAGCATATTCGTATCAATCGGTGTTGGGCGTGTTTTCACTAGACCGGTGCTACCGCCGAACCAAGATGAAGGAGGCCACCACCGAACCAACGCCCTCTCCATGTTCCTACCGAACCAACCCACCTCCCATGCATGCCGAACCAACTTCTAGCCGAACCACTCTCCACCGAACCATGCCACTACCGGTCCAGCTCCATCTCCATGCTCCTACCGGACCAAATCCCACCGAACCAACTCATTCTCCATCCACTGCCGAACCAAGGCAACGCCGGACCAAAGCATTGCCGAACCAACTTTGCCAGGCCAGATTGCATCAGCCCAGGCCCACCAGCAGCTATATACATTCAGAACCCCTACCCCCAGCCTCACTCTATAAATAGAGGGGCAGGGGTACAACAATGGCAGAGAGAAGTTTAAGAGCTCAAGCACGGATAGAACTTTCAAACAACTTTCAGTTACTTGTAACCAAAGCTTTGTACTTGTAATCTGAGGAAAAAAGGAGAATAACATATAAAGTGGACGTAGGCACGTTCTGGCCGAACCACTATAAATCTGTGTGTATTTTACAGTTTAGTCCCTGTTTTTCATATATTTGCATAAATTACCCAAATCACTAAAAACAACATAAAATCAACTAACTCATACGACTTGGAGGTGTTTGCCCATTTCTTGTGCAAACATTTTTGGGTTATTTGCTGAGATCTGTAATTTGTGTTTGAATATTGCTGAGTTGTATTCATACACTGGTGCTTTCACGGTATTTGGGGTTTGTGGCCAATTTTGGCGCAAACAGTAACCAAAATGGTTTCATCGCTATAGTTCAAAGTTTCAATTTCTAAAGCAAAGCTGTAATCAAAGCTTGTAGCAAGTTTCAACTTCAAATACAATATCTAATCAGAGTGATCTTCTCAAATGCAAGCAAAATCAACATCTCTGTAAAGATCAATTACCGCAAATTCAAAACAGCAAGTAAAATTCAACAACTATTATCAATTGCAAACAACTATAAACAAGAATGCAACACAATCACTGTCTTCTGCTCATCAATGATGGTGAGTAAATTCTTGTTTAAAAATAGTTTTAGATGTTGCATGTGATGATTTTGTGTGAAAAAGTTGTGTTATGGTTTGCTTGCTTCATTTCATCTGAATATATGTATGATGTGCACGTAAATATGCATATTTTTACCACCATATTTAATCTATTTGAATTAAATAAATGATCATATCGGGTATTTTAACTTGTTTAAACCAAAAATTCAAATTGTTCCAAATTGTCACATATTCATCTTCATATATGGGCAAAACGGTCATTTGTGTGCATATATTTCTTTGAGAAAAATTAATTGAAAATTTGTATACATTTTTATAGGAATTTGATCTCAAGTAGAAGTGGTTTCATGAAGATAAGAATGCACAAAATTAATACAAAGGAATGAAGATGGAAATAATTCAAAGTGAAGAACATGGAGGACCCCACCTACCCACCTACCTTAATGTACAAATTAAAGGCTAATGCACATGCTTTTGGAGTTAATGGCTTCATGTACACTTAATGGGGGATTAAGACATGTTAATGATTACTTGGCCTCCACACTTCCTAAGGGGCATCTTGGGCATTCCCCAAAAATATGCATTAGGGTTTCTAACTTGTATAAATACCCCTTATGTTTCATGTAGCCACCCTCCTCTTAGTTAGTTTGTTCTAGTTTAGAAAATAAATCAAAGCTCTCTTTCTTTCCATGGCTACTTAGCCATTTTATTTCATGTAATTTTCTTTTCTTTTATGCAATGTTAATTTTCGTTTATTTACGTACTTTTTCTCTTCTTATGTAATAATGTAGATTTACCTTTATGCAATTAGATTAGTTGTCTTTTCCATTAGCTTTCATTTTCCTTTCTTTTTGCTTTCATGTTGCTTTCTACATTTGTTGATTTGATAACAAATATGAGAGCTTAATCCCTACAATTTAGGGGTAATGAAGCTCTCTAGTATGTAGATGCAACATTTTGATGTTTATACTCTCTTTTTGTGCTTTAATGGAAACACTTGAAGTGGTTTAATGATGTTGTTTAGCTTTGAATTAGATAGTCTATGTTGTTCATAACAAATAGGCTATGCTTAAACAAACATAACACAAATTGCCTCTTCATCTATATATGATTATGGCAAAGAAGTGAATGTTGAAATTGAAATTTGATAGCCTATATTTCTAAACAATAGTTAATAGGCTATGCTTAAAATAGATTTTTACTTCAACTTTGTTGTCATATTTCATGAGAGTTAAATGTGTATTAGTGGTTGTGTTATAGTTTGATGGTTTATATTGAGTTAATTAATAGCACAAATATATCATACTTATGATAAACACATCGACTAATTACATTAATGAAAAGAAAAGAGAGATCATAACTTCATTTTGTTGATTTATATGATCTAGATAGTGGATTTATCTCTAAATTGTTCTTTTGACCTCATATTTTTTATCATTTTCTTTTGCTAGTTTTTGTTAGTTTCTTACATTTCTAGCTATTCACTCTCGACTTTGGTATAATTTGATTGAATAGAATTTTAAAATCATTAATTCCCTGTGGATCGACCCATATTCGCCGCGTGCTACATTCGTACATCGTGCGCTTGCGGTATAAATTTTTAATTTAAATTCGTTCGACGCTTTTCTAAACCGATAGAATTTCGTCGACGAACAAGTTTTTGTCGTCGTTGTCGGGGAACTTGCTTTGATTTTGATTTTCTATTCTTCGAATTATTTTCTTTTGATTATTGTGTGTTTGTTTGATTTTTGTGTGCAATTGTTTGTGTGCTTGTTTTCTATTTTCCATTTGCATTTGCATATTAAAAAAAAACTATTGCATTGCATTTCTCTTCACTGTTTACATTTTCTGTTTGCTTCCCTCTCTGTTTGCACTGTGCATATTTTTCATTTTCTATTTACAAACCGTGCATCTTCAAAATTGTTTTCTTCACTCACCACCAACAGTTTGCATCTGCTTGCCTTTTACACAATCAACCAATATTCCCACCAGCTTCATACACATACCCTCTGCCACCATTCTTTCCCCTTCAACTAAAGACAATTCCACTGACTGCCCGAACCATCCCATCTCTTCCTTGTACACAATCGACAGCCAGCAACATCTACAACATACCATCTGCTTCACTTCATCATTCCTACATTCCACCAGTTTCCAGTATAGACAGCAACACCTCTGCTAACCCCTTGCATTTCCCCTTACTGCTTAATAACACTCATTCACCTCCAATTCCTCTACAAGCATCACCTGACAACTTATCCAACACATACAACATACTACTCAACTCCAAAACCACCTCAACCGCGAACACCATCACTCATTACCACTTTCCCTTCCCACATTCATCTTCACAAAATTCCAACCTCTTCAAACAATCTGTCTTCAATATTAACCAGTGCCTTCTGTCAGCAATACCACTTCAGCCTCTGTTCATTGACTTCACCACAGTTTCACAACATTCCCTGGAGACTCATCTTTATTTTTATTTTCATGGTTTATTTTTACTTTAAAATCACAAAAAAAATTAAAAAAATCCCAAAAAGAAATTTTCTTTTGATTTATTTTTAAAAGAAACACTATAAGATAAATATATGGTTTTGGTTTACTAAATTGAAATTTTTGGAAATTTATTTGTCTAAACAAAAATAAAAATAAAATTTGATTACAAATAATAATGGTTTAACTAGTATATAGGAAGATTCACACGTGTTAATTATGAAGTATATCCTAATTGAAAATCTTTGTTTTAAAAAGTGGTTGATTTAAAGTAAAGGACATAACATTTTTTTTTGTCTTCTATGTTAAATGGTGCTAAGATGATTTTGCAAAACTCTCTATCTCTTAAAAATAATAATAATAATAATAATAATAACATTCAAGTATTCGCTCTCATTTAAAAGTCTTCACGGTTATGCATGGGTGAATTACTTGAAATCTTTGATTATGTGCTTTCATACTCATTTAAAAGTCCTCACGGTTATGCATCTATGAACACATGTAAAAAAAACCACCTACGGTCGATAGGTGTATGCATGAAAGTGTGTGCACTCGCCATGCTCTGTACTCCCCTCACATAAGCCCGAAAGGCAGTGCATGGGTGGTAATCTGGCCTCAGTTTACCTGAGCTAGGTGTGTAATTTTTCTTGCAAATAATGAGAGAGTAAGCAATTGAAATCCTAGCACTATTTTTAATTTGTTGATTTGATTTGTTATTGAAAATAAATGAAAATACCACTTTGATAAACTTTGACAATCAACTAAGGATCCATTTCATAGTTACACTATGTTATTAACCAAAACAACGAGTTAAACTATAGTCTATTTGTTATGATAACTTCGTTTTTATCGGAAATATTGACGAGTAAATAATTTAAATTTCAAGATAATGACCAAAACCTATATTTAACTTATTCGTGTCAATTTAAAAATAAATCTTTCATTTGTAAATATTTCCAAAACTCGCATTCATCACTTTGTAAATAAATCTTTCATTTTGTAAATATTTTCATCCTGCACTTGGATTTTGTGGGTAGTATCCGCTGAAAACCCTCACGAGACAACACTCGTCCTACTGGGGACACACAGAGGTTTAATGGCTTGTTGCATACGCTCAATGCAATCGTGCTCCCTACGAAAACAGATTTATCTTAGTTTTTTTTTTATTCGAGGACGAATAAAAAGATAAGTGTGGGGGTATTTGATGTGCACGTAAATATGCATATTTTTACCACCATATTTAATCTATTTGAATTAAATAAATGATCATATCGGGTATTTTAACTTGTTTAAACCAAAAATTCAAATTATTCCAAATTGTCACATATTCATCTTCATATATGGGCAAAACAGTCATTTGTGTGCACATATTTCTTTGAGAAAAATTAATTGAAAATTTGTATACATTTTTGTAGGAATTTGATCTCAAGTAGAAGTGGTTTCATGAAGATAAGCATGCACAAAATTAATACAAAGGAATGAAGAAGTAAATAATTCAAAGTGAAGAACATGGAGGACCCCACCTACCCACCTACCTTAATGTACAAATTAAAGGCTAATGCACATACTTTTGGAGTTAATGGCTGCATGTACACTTAATGGGGGATTAAGACATGTTAATGATTACTTGGCCTCCACACTTCCTAAGGGGCATTTTGGGCATTCCCCAAAAATATGCATTAGGGTTTCTAACTTGTATAAATACCCCTTATGTTTCATGTAGCAACCCTCTTCTTAGTTAGTTAGTTCTAGTTTAGAAAATAAATCAATGCTCTCTTTCTTTCCATGGCTACTTAGCCATTTTATTTCATGTAATTTTCTTTTCTTTTATGCAATGTTAATTCTCTTTTATTTACATGCTTTTTCTCTTCTTATGTAATAATGTAGATTTACCTTTATGCAATTAGATTAGTTGTCTTTTCCATTAGCTTTCATTTTCCTTTCCTTTTGCTTTCATGTTGCTTTCTACATTTGTTGATTTGATAACAAATATGAGAGCTTAATCCCTACAATTTAGGGGTAATGAAGCTCTCTAGTATGTAGGTGCAACATTTTGATGTTTGTACTCTCTTTTTGTGCTTTAATGGAAACACTTGAAGTGGTTTAATGATGTTGTTTAGCTTTGAATTTGATAGTCTATATTGTTCATAACAAATAGGCTATGCTTAAACAAACATAACACAAATTGCCTCTTCATCTAAATATTATTATGGCAAAGAAGTGAATGTTGAAATTGAAATTTGATGGCTTATATTTCTAATTAGTGGTTAATAGGCCATGCTTAAAATAAATTTTGCTTTCAACTTTGTATTTATGAGATTTAAAAGTGTATTAGTGGTTGTGTTATAGTTTGATGGTTTATATTGAGCTAATTAATAGCACAAATATACCATACTTATGATAAGCACATCAACTAATTCACTAATGACAAGAAAAGAGAGATCATAACTTCATTTTGTTGATTTATGTGATCTAGAGAGTGGAAATTGCCTCTAAATTGTCTTAACACTCTCATATTTTTATCTATTTTCTTTTGTCATTTTTCTTCTTTTTTTTTAGTTAATCACTCTTCCAACTTTGGTTAATTTGATTGAGTAGAATTTTAAAATCATCAATTCCCTGCGGATCGACCCGTACTCGCCACGTGCTACATTCATACACTGTGCGCTTGCGGTATAAATTTTTAATTCTAAATTCGTTCGACGGTTTTCTAATCCGATAGAATTTCCATCGACGAACAAGTTTTTGGCGCCGTTGCCGAGGATTTGTTTTGATTTTGATATTCTATTCTTCGAATTATTTTCGTTTGATTTTTATTGTGTGTTTGTTGTGTGTGTTTGCATTGAAAAAAAATTGTGTGTTTGTCGTTTTCATTTTTGTTTGTGTGATTGTTGCATTCTATTTGTTTTGCATTTGCATTGTATATATTTAAAAAAAATATCAAAACAAAAACAAAAATATTTTATTTCCATTTCATATACACTGTGCATTTCTTTTTACAATCTCTTTTTTTTCGTTTTACAAATTTTTATTGCTTCACTTCACTGTTACATTTCCTCTCTGTTGCATTTACCTCTCTACTCACTGCCTCACTGTTCACTGTGCACAGAGAACCTGTTATTGCCCTGCACATCCCCAGTTGTCAATGCTTACAAACACTTATCACAAAATAAACCCACTCTCCTCAACCACTAACCCCTAACTATACAGTGCCTGCCTGCTCTATACAATTCACTTCAACCCAAGTCTTCACTTTCTATAACAATCCAACACCACTACTCCTCCTACCCAGTGACAACCTACACCCCACCATCAATCATACAAAAGCTGCTCTGCCTTTAGTACAACATCACTGCAAGGCCAACATTCCCACAGCTCCCTTCATCACGGTCATCATTCTCACTGTTACCATAATTTCTAACTCCACATCGTTTACATACTCCACTACTACAAAACATCATCCCCTTCCCTAAAGACCATCACACTTCTGCCACTCAGTCATCAGTAAACTCCAAACCCTCTTCATCATCACAAGTTCACGTCGATTCTCATTTCAAACCCTTCCAGACAACCACCCTCAACGACCATCTACCAAAACTTCACAACCCACCCATCCGTTCACAGCAACTACAAATCCACACCATCTCCAAACACCAGTGCAACCAAACATCCACCAGCCTACTTCGCAGCGACCCCCAAATTCTTCACATTTGAGCTTCAACATCTCACCCAATTGCTTCACAACTACGACACCCTCCTTGACACACAGCACCTTATCATCCCAAATCAACCAAAAGTCCACAACCGTCACCTTTTGCAACCTGCAACCCCTATCTGTCATCACAGCAACTCCATCCTCTCCTTCTTACCTCTGCACATCCATCAACTAAATCCTTTTCCTGCATTTCAGTAATCACCTCTGACCTTCTGTACAACTTCACATCACCAAATTTCATCTCCCTTACCACCAATCGAACTCCAACAATCGCAGCCTTCACCAGTTATCGATCATCTCCGCAACCAAAATCTTCTCCATCGAAACCCGCGACTTCAATTCAGCAACCCTCGAAAATTCCGCGGCCATCACAATCGAACTCTGGAATTCGATAACCTCAAACAAAATAGCAACGCCAATTCGAACCGAACTTCCAAACCACTGACATATACCTCTCTTCACTGTGCTACCGGCTACTGCCACAAGTTACACCCTCAACCTCACAACGCACAACTTCCTGCACAACCAAAATCCACAGTCACCTCCTACACATCATTCTTCCCCGAAACATATTCCTGTCACTCCCAATAACACTATCCATCAATCACTAAAATAAGCACTACAACAGACTTCACAAAAAAAAAATGAAACTCCAGCACCATACTCCAGCACCATCCACCCTCCACTGCCGACAGTCACCATACTCCAGCACCATCGCAATTACCACTTCGACATCAGTCGTGACCACGAAATCCACATACGCGACACCCGCCACATCATCTCCATTCCATCTGCTTCGCCTAGCTTCCAATCATTGACTCTCGAACCCACGATCAACCTAAAGAAATCAATCAACTCAATCGCCATCCCTTAACACAATCGCCACGAGACTCCATCACATCCCAAAATCACCGAACCCCAAATCACCTCCACCACGAACCAAAGTTCGAAATCAAATTGCCGAAACCACAGACGAACAAGTTTTGTTCGAAATTCCACAAAAACCGACTCCGTAAAAAAAAGGAAGGCCTTTTGGTTTGTGAAATCAAATTCGATTTGAAAATATTGAGATTTCAGAATTTGAGGAAAAAGCTTTTGATTCGCTCTGTGTGTTATTTCGTGGTGTTTCGTTTGAGTAAGTAGTAAGTCATGGTGTTTTACTCGTTTTAAATTGGGCCGGGTTGTGGTGGTTTCCTTTTTTAAATTTTGTTTTTTGTGTTTTGGTTTTTTTTTTTTAGCTTTTAAGTTTTCAATTGTTTTGTGGTAACTTTTTTCTTTGTTTTCTTTCTTCATCTTAAATTTCTTTTTTTCTTTTTTTAAAGTAAAACCCTACTTTTAAGTTTACTTTCAAAACAAAAAAAAAAGCAAAAAAAAAACAAAAAAAAATTGTACACATTCTTGTTTTATATTTCAGGTTGCCAAAGCAGAATTTCAGAAGGAAGACTGCTGCCAAAAAAAATTTGCCTACTTGCTAATAGTTTTTTTTGTTTTATTTGCCTTGCATTGTATATATCTCTTGTTTTTATTAGTTGCATTATTGATTACTTGCATTTGAATTTATATATATATATAAAATTCAAATAAAAACAAATAAAAACAAAAATCATTTGTAGTTGCATTGTTAATACACGTTTAATTTCTGCTTTGCATTTCATCTTAGATTTTGATTAATAATAATGGTTAGAAATCAATAACACTAAATTGTATATTGACAATTTGTCCTTTTTCGACAATTTAATTTCTCAGTGTCTAGGCTACGGAAGAGCAATAATCAGTTATAAATATTACGGTGATTTGTAAATATTATACTGAATTGTTTCTTTGAAGGTACTTAAACCTTCGGCTGCATTGCTACGGTGATTCGTGGTGCACCGATAAATCCTGTCTGTTACCTGGCTAAGAACTATCTTGTTGATTTAAGACAATTTGTAATTATACAATTTTGGGTTAACTTAGGATAAATCATTTGTAATTAACCCCTGCATTCATTTAGTTGCATTAGTTCATGCATATTAAAACAAAGACAAAACAAAAAAATTCAAAATCTAAAACTAAAAAAAATTGTAAATATTCCTTTTTCTTTGAAATTTTTAAATCCTTTTCTTTGAAATTTCAAAAAAATAATCCAAAAAAATTTAGAAAAACCGAAATTCAACAAAAAAAATTGAAAAATAAAAACAAAACAAAAATCGACTTTCCTTTTTAAAAATAAATTTTCTTTGTAAATATTTTCCGTTTATAAAAAAACCAAAAAACATTCTTTAAAATGTCTGAATTTCCATATTCACTTGAATTTTACAATAGTCGTGAAAATCAATATAATCCATACGATTTCAGTCCAAATTCGTATGGATATTTTAACAACAATTGTTGTGTAAATAATTCAAATTTTGAACAACAAAATTTTCAAAACGATGACCAGCCTTCGACTCTTGAAAATAGCATTGAAATGATTTCATCTTTACTCGAACTTTCTACACGACAAAATCAAGAGATAAATGAGTTATGTAATCCTGATTTGTGTAATAACTCGAGTCAAGGATTTCAAAATTTGAATTCAATTCAAAATTCAAATGATTATGATTATAACCCATGCCAATTTAATTTCGAACTCCAAAATGAATTCCAAACTCAACATGAAAATGGGAACAACTTTTCAAACGAATTTGGCAATGGGAATAATCTTAACCATGTTACGAGTGAAAATTTTTGTTCTCAACAAATCCAAATCGAAAATATTCAAGTTAATAATTACAAATTTGACTTAGTTGAGCAAATGAATGAAATGTACAATGATCACATGGATTTGGTTTTTGAAACATATTTGAATCAACGTGATAAACATACTCAAATTCCAACATGTGAGAAGTCAAGTGGTAATCCACCTTTTACCCAAATCGACGATTTTCAAATAACAACTTTTGAATTTGATAATGACGATCTTAATCAAGTTGTTGAAAATGCGGTAATTGAGTTGGATTTCAATTCTTTTGAGGGTGCGAAACTCGATTTAAACTTCGATCTTCCTTTTTCTGAAAATTTGAATACGACAACTTTGAAACTCGATTTACATGATGAAGTTGTTGATAATCCAACAAAGGAAGTCAAATTTAACGAACGTGAGTTTTATGGACTTTTTGAAAACGAGTTGTTAAAATTTGAAGGGGAAAATTTCGATCACCATTTTGATTTTGAAA
The DNA here is from genome assembly GCA_030765085.1 of Allium cepa. Classification (NCBI taxonomy): domain Eukaryota; kingdom Viridiplantae; phylum Streptophyta; class Magnoliopsida; order Asparagales; family Amaryllidaceae; genus Allium; species Allium cepa. The sequence goes on from CM060945.1 coordinate 772,374,609, forward strand.
TCGATACTTTGAAAGAAATTGAACTTCAACCAATTTTTCTATCTACCCCAAAAATCATTGAAAATAAAACAACTCGTATGATTTTCAATAAAATGACTTTCGTTTTTCCAAATCCACATTCAACTGCGAAATCTTTTACGATTTGGTTTTTCGTGCTTAAGCTGTGTCTCGCACATTTGACGAGACAAATGAATCGGTCTTTGGAAGACCGTTTCATTTACTTTTTGACTGTATACTTTCTCATCTCTTGTAAATAATAATCTTTCATGTAAATATAGAATTTTTATTTTATTTTTTCTCCTTCCACTTGGGTTGACTGTGGGGCACAGTCAAAATTAAGTGTGGGGGGGAGACTCATCTTTATTTTTATTTTCATGGTTTATTTTTACTTTAAAATCACAAAAAAAAATTTTAAAAAAAATCCCAAAAAGAAATTTTCTTTTGATTTATTTTTAAAAGAAACACTATAAGATAAATATATGGTTTTGGTTTATTAAATTGAAATTTTTGGAAATTTATTTGTCTAAACAAAAATAAAAATGAAATTTGATTACAAATAATAATGGTTTAGCCATTATATAGGAAGATTCATACGTGTTAATTATGAAGTATATCCTAATTGAAAATCTTTGTTTTAAAAAGTGGTTGATTTAAAGTAAAGGACATAACATTTTTTTTTGTCTTCTAAGTTAAATGGTGCTAAGATGATTTTGCAAAACTCTCTCTCTCTTAATAATAATAATAATAATAATAATAACATCGAAGTATTCGCTCTCATTTAAAAGTCCTCACGGTTATGCATTGGGGAATTACTTGAAATCTTTGATTATGTGCTTTCATACTCATTTAAAAGTCCTCACGGTTATGCATCTATGGAACACATGTAAAAAAAAACACCTACGGTCGATAGGTGTATGCACGAAAGTGTGTGCACTCGCCATGCTCTGTACTCCCCTCACATAAGCCCGAAAGGCAGTGCATGGGTGGTATATCTGGCCTCAGTTTACCTGAGTTAGGTGTGTAATTTTTCTTGCAAATAATGAGAGAGCAAGCAATTGAAATCCTAGCACTATTTTTACTTTGTTGATTTGATTTGTTATTGAAAATAAATGAAAATACCACTTTGATAAACTTTGACAATCAACTAAGGATCCATTTCGTAGTTACACTATGTTATTAACCAAAACAACGAGTTAAACTATAGTCTATTTGTTATGATAACTTCATTTTTATCGGAAATATTGACGAGTAAATAATTTAAATTTCAAGATAATGACCAAAACCTATATTTAACTTATTCGTGTCAATTTAAAAATAAATCTTTCATTTGTAAATATTTCCAAAACTCGCATTCATCACTTTGTAAATAAATCTTTGATTTTGTAAATATTTTCATCCTGCACTTGGATTTTGTGGGTAGTATCCGCTGAACACCCTCACGAGACAACATTTGTCCTACTGGGGACACCCAGAGGTTTAACGGCTTGTTGCATACACTCAATGCAATCGTGCTCCTACGAAAACGGATTTATCTTAGTTTTTTTATTCGAGGACGAATAAAAAGATAAGTGTGGGGGTATTTGATGTGCACGTAAATATGCATATTTTTACCACCATATTTAATCTATTTGAATTAAATAAATGATCATATCGGGTATTTTAACTTGTTTAAACCGAAAATTCAAATTATTCCAAATTGTCACATATTCATCTTCATATATGGGCAAAACGGTCATTTGTGTGCATATATTTCTTTGAGAAAAATTAATTGAAAATTTGTATACATTTTTGTAGGAATTTGATCTCAAGTAGAAGTGGTTTCATGAAGATAAGCATGCACAAAATTAATACAAAGGAATGAAGATGGAAATAATTCAAAGTGAAGAACATGGAGGACCCCACCTACCCACCTACCTTAATGTACAAATTAAAGGCTAATGCACATGCTTTTGGAGTTAATGGCTTCATGTACACTTAATGGGGGATTAAGACATGTTAATGATTACTTGGCCTCCACACTTCCTAAGGGGCATTTTGGGCATTCCCCAAAAATATGCATTAGGGTTTCTAACTTGTATAAATACCCCTTATGTTTCATGTAGCCACCCTCCTCTTAGTTAGTTAGTTCTAGTTTAGAAAATAAATCAAAGCTCTCTTTCTTTCCATGACTACTTAACCATTTTATTTCATGTAATTTTCTTTTCTTTTATGCAATGTTAATTCTCTTTTATTTACATGCTTTTTCTCTTCTTATGTAATAATGTAGATTTACCTCTATGCAATTAGATTAGTTGTCTTTTCCATTAGCTTTCATTTTCCTTTCTTTTTGCTTTCATGTTGCTTTCTACATTTGTTGATTTGATAACAAATATGAGAGCTTAATCCCTACAATTTAGGGGTAATGAAGCTCTCTAGTATGTAGATGCAACATTTTGATGTTTATACTCTCTTTTTGTGCTTTAATGGAAACACTTGAAGTGGTTTAATGATGTTGTTTAACTTTGAATTTGATAGTCTATGTTGTTCATAATAAATAGGCTATGCTTAAACAAACATAACACAAATTGCCTCTTCATCTAAATACGATTATGGCAAAGAAGTGAATGTTGAAATTGAAATTTGATAGCCTATATTTCTAAACAATAGTTAATAGGCTATGCTTAAAATAGATTTTTACTTCAACTTTGTTGTCATATTTCATGAGAGTTAAATGTGTATTAGTGGTTGTGTTATAGTTTGATGGTTTATATTGAGCTAATTAATAGCACAAATATATCATACTTATGATAAACACATCAACTAATTACACTAATGAAAAGAAAAGAGAGATCATAACTTCATTTTGTTGATTTATATGATCTAGATAGTGGATTTATCTCTAAATTGTTCTTTTGACCTCATATTTTTTATCATTTTCGTTTGCTATAGTTTCTTAGATTTCTAGCTATTCACTCTCGACTTTGGTATAATTTGATTGAATAGAATTTTAAAATCATCAATTCCCTATGGATCGACCCGTATTCGCCGCGTGCTACATTCGTACACCGTGCGCTTGCGGTATAAATTTTTAATTTAAATTCGTTCGACGGTTTTCTAAACCGATAGAATTTCGTCGACGAACAATGTATAAAGATGCTTGATTTCATGTGTGAATATCTGTAAATATTTATACTTGTGCTTTGTTATTAGTAACAGCTAACTACCATGACAAAATAATTCCTATCTCTCTGTTAAATCAAAATTAGACTTTGATTTCAGAAAAGAAAAGGTAAGTAACAATGTGTTATAGTTTTTGAAAATAAATTTAGGTTATTTTATTTGTTAAATATACTATAAATTTAAGGATTACGGTAAAAATGAGAAAAAGGTAAAAATCAAATATGTTAATTTATATATCTGATTTTATAATCTGGATAGTGAATCCAAATCATGAATTTAGTAATAAATTTTCTAGTTTTAGATGGTGTATTGGCCGAGATATTGAATGATCTACGATTTTCGGGTTTTGGCCATTTGTCGATGATCGGCGATGACTAGTGGTGCGAGCTTTGGCACGGAGGAGGCCGGAGGATGGTAGATTGATGGAAAAATAGGTGCATATTTTTCTGATGATCATGTTATGCAGTCCAAAGTATTTTAGGGTTTAGTGTGAAATTTGGGGGGGGGGGGGTCGGCTTTGTCGATGTGGAACGGCATCGGTGGCGCGCTGAGTTCGATCACGTAGGGGGGAATGGCTTCGGTTGCACGAGGCGCATCTGTGGTCATTGTCATTGGGTTTTTGGAGACGTAGGTGGTCAGCGACGGGGGTTTTCTGATCGTGTGCATCTTCTAGTTTTGGGTGCGAGTGTCGTTTTTGAGTTTGCTTCGTGATTCGCTGATCTGTTTAGCTGGAGTGTTTGTCGAGGTTGAAGGTGAGTTGCCGAAGGCCAGAAAGTTGGTCGGCGGTGAGTTTTCTGGACGTGCACGTGCACGATGATTTTTGCATGCATTAGAGTTTTTGGTTTAGGGAATAAAGGCCTGGCCCGAAGTTTTTTTCGTGCTTTCCTCGTGTTCGTCTCGGGTAGATGCGAAGTGAGGGTTGCGATCTGTGTTGCTTCGAGTTGTCGCGAGGATTATCGCGAGCCTGTCTCGGGAATAATATTTGTTTCCAGTTTTTACTTAATCAGGTTTTAAACTTAAGTGATTTTCAAATTTTAAAAAGATAAACTTAAATTTTTTAGCAAAATTTGACTGGTTTTAAAAAGAGGTATAAAATGTTTAAAGTTAGAAATATTATTTAAAACAAATTTAAATTTTAAAGGAAATGGGTTTTAAAGTTTAAATGTTGTTTTAAAATAGTTTGATTTATACAAATATTTCATTAGAGTAAATTTGTAATTAGTTATAAATGTTTTAAACTTAAATATAATTGTTGAAATATAATTATATCATTTAAGTAAAAAAATATTTAACCTGAATCAAAGAATGATGATTTTAAATAAATCAAATTCAGGTTTTAAATTTAATCTATTTTAAAATGGAAGTTAAGAGTTAATGTAATAAATGATTCATTTTAATTTAATCATGTTTCATTAACTAAAGTAATTAAGTATAATTACTTAATTAACTAAAATGATTAATATGGGTAATTAAATTAAGATAAATTAATTTATGGAATTAATTAAGCGTAATTAATTACGTAATTAATATTTGATTGATCAAGGTTAATCAATTGAGAAATAATTGTGTAATAAGTAATTAAGAGATTAATTACATATTGTTAAGAAGATTATTAAAGATAATTACTTAATAAAGTAATTAAAGTAATAAATTACTTGGTGTAATTAATTAAGTTAATATAATTTATTTAATTAATTAATTAAGTTTAATTAATCAAAGAGGAATACTTAATGATGGAATTAAGTATAATTACTTAATGTAATTAATGAAGTGTAATTACTTAGTGAAGTAATTGGTGAATAATTACTGGACGTAATTAAAAGAAAATTATTTAATGGATAGTAATTAAAAGATAATTACTTAAGGGAAGTAATTAAGTGATAATTACTCAGTGTAATTAAAGGATTGATTAATGAAATTAATCAAGGAGTGGATCTAATTGATATAAGAAATTAAGGGAAGTTAATTACTAATTGTGATTAAGCAGGGTTGATTAATAAATTTAATTAAGTTAAAGATTAATAATTAAAGGTAATTAAAAGAATAATTAATTAATTAATTAAGGTAATCAGAGGAACATTAATTAATGTAATTAATGATAATAATCAAAGATTTAATTTGATTAGAAATGTGGTTAATTATAAGATAATTAATCAATGAAGTGATTGAGATATAATAAATTAATGTAATTAATTAAGGATTAATGTAACTAATTATAGTTAATTAATTAATAAAAGTAGTTGATTAATTAATAAAAGTAGTTAAGGTTAATTAATAAGAATGATTAAAGAATAATTAATTTGTGTAATTAATTTAAAGGCTAATTACTTAATGTAATTAAATAATAATTAATCAACGGTGATTAATTTAAAAGATAATTGAAGGATAATTAATTGGTTAATTAAAGATTAATTAATTGGTTGTAAAATAATTAAAGGTTGATTAATTAATTAAATGGTTTGTAATTAATTAATGATTGTTTAAGCAGGATTATGTGATTAATTCTCAAGTAACTAATTTAATTTAAGATGATTAAATTAATTATAATTTGGATTAATGGTTCCTGTTTATGGATGATTGATTGAGTGGAATGGCTGAATTGAATGATGCTTATAGTTTGAATGAATCTCTGATGTGCTATGATATGTTATTGATTATAGCTCTGATAAACGTGTGATATTTATCTGTGAATGATGCTGTGTGAATTCAATGTTTTAAATTGAATTAATTGTTCAAGCTAAAATCACTTGGACATTAAGATGGCGTTTTGTATTTCGATGAGACCGAGATAGGATTTCCAAATTTGGAATTCTGAAAACCACATCGATCCAAATTAAACGTTAGGTCGTGAATCTCAAGTGAAGTGTGAAGACTCGAGGTGTAAGGACTATTCGTGGTTAAAACTCTGAGGGTGATTCCAATATGAGTTTGATGGGGTAGTACTTTCAGGTTCGAGATGAAGATTCAGAGTGTAAGGGCTATTGTCGTTAATTCTAAGGGTGATTCCAAAACGAGTGTAGCGAGATAGTGCATTCGGTTACGTGCGAACCCGAAACGAACTTGTATGGATTGAATGCTTTCAGAATATCGTTAGGAGAATGATGAGCATTCTAAGATAGATGTGTTCTATAAAGGTAATAGTAGCCTCAAGCCCCATCAACCGGGAATGGCTAAAACAGGGGAGCTGCAGCAAGGCTATGTGGGTAGCACCCAAGTAGGATAAGATTTACCCCTGTCGAGAGGTTCCTTTTTATTCGGCTGTGGGCAGTTGGCGACGGCCATCTGCGGGGTTGTCTTGTTCGGGACTGTCCAGTAAGGGATGGTTCCGACTTTGTGTTGCAGGGAATTGGGAGTAATCCTCGATACGGTGATCTAGGCCCCGTATTGTGACGGACGATACCCCATGTAACGACCCGGAATTTTGGGTCGCCAAAATTTAACATTTAATTCATTTTAAATGTTGGATATGGATTCTAATTTGAATCTTGATAATAGAAGACTATGGTTGAGTTAATAAGATGAGTTATAGTTTCAAAATATGGTGATTCCATTTGAATTGGAATAATAATAATTATTATCAGAACTGAGAATAAATTGGAAATTGAATGGGAATTGTTATAAAATTGATGTTTAAATGCATTTTTAAGTTCCATAGGTTATAAATGATATTGTTAGATTTTTGGGAGAATTTAAAAGTTAATAGATTATTATTTGGAATTTTATATGAATTTAAAATGAATTTAATATTATTAAATATTGCAATTAATCCGATTCAAGTCCAGAATGAGCCAAAACAATTTTTAATGTGTTTATAAATTTTATATGAATTATTGTTAAGTTAATAAAATTTTAAAAGTGGAAGTTTTGAGTGATCTCGATAATTTCGAAAATTGCTTGATTTAATAGACGAGTTAAAATAGCCTTCCGGGGCACAGTCTCGGAATTCGACGAAACCAGTTTCATTGGATCCGTAATAGTTAGTTATTATCGGATTTCAATTTTCGTAGCAATCGGAGTTGTCGTTTGACCCCGGCAGCTCGAAACGTGTCGAAATCGTTTTAATCGATTTAATTTGAAATCGATCGTTTAATTCCGTAACTCGTGCATACGACCGAATTAGCTTACGAAACCTGTTCCATTTTGTCCGGAACGCGGAAAAACCCTAGAATCGCCTGTCGGAACGTGAGATTTGGAGTTCGTTTGCGTACGTGATTAAATCGAGAATTTATTTTAATAAAATATTATTAAACTATTATATATACATATCAATATCCCTCTAAACCCTAGTAAACCAGGCCGCCGCTTCTTTTATTTCCATGGCCGATATTTACCCATTTTCTCCTCGAATTTGCGATCGATCCTTTGAGTTTTAGAGAATGGTTCCAACTGGAAAGTCGAAGAACATCGCGACATCTCGAGATCCAACGGTGGATCTCGTTTATAGGCTTCGTTTGGAGGAGCTTGAGGGCTCCGTTCGTGCACGATCGTTCTTGTTTTTGGGGTGTTTTGGGCCACCGAGTCTCGTGAAGCTCTGGGCGATAGTGGTGTACGAGGTGGGCTACGCGGTGGTATATTCTGATCGACTGCTTGATGATCGTTGTGGGGGCGACTCGTGACCTAACTTCGGTGGTAATGGGTTCAAGCTTCCTGTAACGCGAGAGGGTAGAGGAAAGAGACGACCTTGATTCTGAATATGTGATGAACGGCCATGATCTAGTTGGTATATTAAAAGAAACTTGTTGTAAATTTAGTATTCAAACTTTAAAATTTATTATCTCGTTCATACAATTTCAGATTCGAACGAAATTTGCGGCATTGGAATCGTAGCGACGAGAGGCACGCTGTGGCATAGAGCTGGATTCGTTTTAAGCGAGTGAAAATTTTGGATTGAATCGAACGTTTCGATTTAATTTAAAATTGCAGACGCTCGTCAAAACTCAAGGTGAGTTATTCTCACTCACATCTGGATACTAGTAAAGTAGACAGCTAGTATTGATTGTTTGTTTGGATGTTTTAGCTGAATATGTTAGTTATTATCAAATTGAATTGATATATATACTGTTGTGCTAATATTTGTGGATGCAGGGAAAACAGGTTGGAGGGATCCAACGGGATTCCTCACAAAGTAGTAATATTTTTATATTGATGATTATGCCTGTTTATATATTGTGATTGATAAGTTGGAATTTAATTGCATTGTGATATTGTGGTTTAAACTATAAACCCAGAATATTAGTTATAAAGAAAATTGCAGTTTTAATTATAAAGAAATTAAATTGGGTTTCAAAGAAATTGAGAAATGGTTAAATAAGAAATTAAAAGAATATAAATATTTGAAACCTGATTTGGATGGAAAACTGAAATAAATTTGTATAGAAATATTACTGGATAAATTATAAATCCAAAATTAATTATATTTGATAAATTGAATTTAGAGAAATAAAGGTATTGTTAAATAATGGATTTAAAAAGGGATTAAAATCTGAAATCTATTTTAAAATGTAAATTGGAAGTTTTAAAATTTAGAATGATAATTAAGATAAATGTTATTAGTTGAAGTTTTGGGAAATAAATTTATGTTATAAAACCCTAAAACTTAATTTAATAAATGGACAGAAATCGTGAGAAGGATTTCTGTGATGATTTAGTAGAAATGAGATTTTCTTGGGAAAAACCAAGTTCGAGTTTTAAATTGATTTTATAAAAAGAAAGTTTTAAAATCTTAAACTGATTTTAAAGAATGTTTTAAAAATTATTATTTTAAAGTGATTTTTTATAAATTAGCAATAGTAAAATTTTATAAATATTTTAATAATTATGTTTACAAATGGATTTGTTTTAAAAGCTAGTTTTGACCTAAGTATATTGAAATAAGAGTTAATCTTTTTACCACTTTATTTTAATATATAGTATAACTTAACCTTAATTTAAATTAAGCTATATCTTTTAAACAGTTTTGCTTTAAATATTTTGGAATTATATTTTGATTAAATAATTAGTAGTAAATTTATCTATTTAAAGTATACTTTAAATTAAAATGTTTTTTTTTTAACTGTTTTAAATCTAAACTGTTTTGAACTTGGATATTTCCAATGGAAATATATGGTAAATGATTTACCTTGTAAAGGAGGAATTTTGAGAAATGTTTTCAAATGAGATTTGGAAATTTGGTAATATATCTTTTAAAGATATTTGAGGTAAATAAATAATTTGGAAATTATTTATTGTGTGATGGATGCTATGGATGTTTATGCATATTAATTGATAGTTAAATCACCGACTATCAATATTGGACAAATGCGTTGATCGTTTCGAAGAGACCGGGATCGAGATTTATTTCTCGAAAACCACTTCGATCCGGTTTGTGCGTTTTCGTGCGATAAAACGTTTTCGGAGTCGAAGATGGAGCAGTGGAGTGCAAGGGCTAGTCGCTACTAATCCTGAGGATATTTCCAAAATGGATGTAGTAGGAATAGTGCCTTCGGTTCCGTTCGAACCCGGGACGGACTTGTATGGACGAATGCTTCGTGACATCGTCAGCGGACGATGGGCATTCTAAGGGATATGTGCTATAAAGGTATCGTTTAGCCTCAAGCCTCATCAACCGGGAATGACTGAAAATCAGGGGATATGCAGCAAGGCTTCGTGGGTAGCCCCCACTGGAGAGTAAGGTCATCCCTGTCTAGAGGTTCCTTTTTATTTCGGCTTAGTGGTGCGGTTGCTGATCCCAACCGCGGGGTGATCTTATTCGGAATTTCCCATAGGTGATTCCGGTCTTGTGTTGCAGGGGACGAAGGGAGTAGTCCTCGGTACTGTGATCTAGACCACGTACTGTGACAGGTGGTACCCCAGTGCCTAGTCATTGTTGGAAATCCATTTTTCCCTACGTGCCTTTTACGAGTTTTGTTTGTATTACCCACTTCGGTGGCTAGTAGCTGGAATTTAATGAATGTAACAATTTCGGCTATTTTATAAGTATTTGTAAATAGACCCTATTATAATATCAGAGGATTTCTATGAAAAGTGTTTTAGCTATCGTAAGGTAAAAACCCGACATGTTTATTTGTGGCGTGGTCTTACGAGATGCTTTTGTTTTCAAAAGGATTTTTGAAACTTTAATAATCAATTGTGTGCATTATTATCAGCTGGTATTCCAGACTGACTCGGGTGTTATTTCGTTATAATGCTCGGGTCAGACCGAGTATTATTTGTTCAGGTCAGGATGCTATGGAGCAGGAGAGGAGCTGGAGTCCGAGACGTATTTTATGTACCTATATATATATATATATCCGTTGCTATGTTGTATGGTATGTCTGTTATGTGATGATTGATGTATGAGTTACTCTGATGATATGTTGTATATAAACAGATATAGATTTCATTTTTGTGTAAAGATATATAGTTGCTATTATATTTTATTCCGCTGCGACTGTGAGATTCTGATATTGTTTTAGTTGCTCCTTCCTCTATCTCTTTCTTAAACAAAATTGGTTCGTATTTCTGTGCCACTTGAGTTAATTTCTGTAGAATAGTGTTAATTCAAGGGGTACGGATTTGCGGGTCGTTTCAGTTGGTATCAGAGCTTAGGTTGGCGACAACCTAGGCTTTGGTGGGATAATTACTCATTTAATAGAGTCAATGGTACTCTATAATGAGCTGAGCGTATTTATAGCTATGAGAGCGTACTTGTTAGTGCTTATAAAATTGTTTTTATACTGTGTTGACTTATCGGTTGAGTGTTTATGAATTCTGGTCGATGCGGGAAGTACAACCGTATCGATAGGGGTTTCTAAACTCTTAACAAGATAAACCGACATAGTATTGTTTTTAAAATGGGTAAATGAAATAATTTTACCCAAAACTTTATTTTGATATAAAAGAAATAATTTTCTAGCTTATTATATATAGGATGTTTGTTGGATGTTGATACTAAATCAAATAAGATTCTAACAATTGATCAAAATTTGAAATAATAAGCTAAAAGAATAAAGATATTAAAATGGTCTACAACCAAATATAATTAATTAAATATGTTGCAAATAAGAAGTGAAATTAAAATTTGAATTTAAACCAGAATTTTAACCCGGAAGTTTTGAAAAGGATTTTTAATAGATTGAAAATAAAAATTTGGAAATTTAAAATCCTGGGAAGTTTTGAAATGTTTTCCAATGTATTGAAGACAATAATGGAGTATTGTTTTGGGTAATATTTTTGAATGGAAACTGTTTGAAATGAAATTGGGAAAGTTAAGAAGCATTGAACTCACTGTGGTCGTTGGAAAATAATCCTGATGATGCTGGCCACATCATTAGAATTCATTTTCGAGTTTCTAAAGTGATGGATTGCTTCCCTAGTAATTGGTTATGGTATTGTTTGGATTTGTTGGGGATAACGGTTGTTTTGGATATTTCAAAAATGGGAATTTGTTTTGGGATATGAACAAATTGTTTTGGGTACAACCAAATTGGTTTGGAAAACAAGGGGATTTGATTTGATATACCAAATGGGTATATATATATATTTGATATATTTCAAAATGGTTTTGAGATAAAACAGGGTAGATTGAATTCTGGGAAAGTTCTTATTAAATAATGTGTAAAGTTGAAATGAATCAACTATTGAATTTGTTAAGTGAAGCTAATGCTAATAAGAGGGAAATGAGAAATTTCAAATCTTGGAATTAAAATTTAATTTGAGTAATTGAAAGAGAATAAAATGTATTGAAGTAAATGAAGGGTATTGAAGTGAATGGAAATTTAAATTTAACTTGGACAAGTTAAATATATTGGACCCAGAATTAAATGGATTTGGGTTTAAATCAAAAGTAAGTTGATTTGAAAATTTGGGTTGTTGTGTAATAGATTATACCCATAAGCTATTAAGTATTATACTTATAGTTTGAGGTTGTGAATTTGAAGTTTGCAAAGAAATAAATTAAGGGAATTTGTATCCTGAAGAATTCAGATGTATATATATACATATGGAATTTAGAATTGTGATTATAAAATGATGGTGGAGTAAAATGAGCAATATAAGCTTTTAAAATAAATAAGTTGGTGAACTTATAAAAATTGAAAGTGAGATTATAATCACAAATGGAAGTAGTTGAATGGTATGGTGAATTCAAACTTAATCTCAAATGAAATTGTGAATTGAGATAAGGTAAGGTGGGATATAAAGAAGTGAATGAACTTAAGTTAGTAAACAAGTTTTGAACTTGTATATGGAGAATTAAATTTGGGAATTTGAAAATGAATCCAATCTAAATGAATTGGATATAAAAGGTGAAATGTAAATTGCTTATAATTGCATTAAGGAATTCACATTCTTAAGTTATTAAGTAACTTAAATTGGAGATTATAAAATGAGAATGGACGTAAATGAGCAACTTAAACTCTTGAATGGAAGTGAAATTGGAATTCATTAATGGAAAGAGTTGAAGGGTGTGGCAAATTTAAATTTTGACCATAAATGAGATGCAAAGTCTAATGAAGCAAAATGAGAACATAAATGTGATTGCTAATTTGTAATTGAATTGCTTTGTGATATTGTGATATTAACTATAAAACTCAGAATGTTAATTATAAAAGAATTTGGAGTTTTAATTTTTTTAAGAAAATTAATAAATGTTTGAGTTGTGAACCTTGTAATGGAGTAAGACTAATATGAATCTAAGTTGAAAATTAATTTTAAATGGTTAAGCTTAGTTGGCAATTGTTTTGCTTGAGTGACTGGAATATTTGAATGAATTTAGAATTGAGTTGTTTAAACAACTAAATTGGTTTTGGATAAATTGGAATTTGATTAAGTGAAGTCAAATTAAAATGAAACTAAATTTGGTATGCAAGAAAGAATTGAGATATTATGCAATTGAATTGATGTTTGAATAAATTGATATGGATTAGGATCCAATTCAAAGAGTTGGTAAATGAATGCAAGTAAATTGGTTTCAAGTTGCAAATGGAATTGAGTTGGAATCAATTGGGATGAATTAACATTTTAATAAGCAATGTTTGCATATATATGGAAATAAATCATGAAAGAATTGCAAATGTTTCAAGTTTAAATAAAATTTGATTTAAAATCAAATTTGGGAATGTAAGTTAAAATAAAATTTGATTACAAATCAAATTGGAAGGGTAAGTTAAAAAAAAAAAAAAAAAAAAAAAAAAAAAAAAAAAAAAAAAAATTGGTTATAAGAAATATGAATGGTGTATAGAAAGCTTGAATGTAAATCATTCAAGTGAAGTAAAGTGAGGTTAGTTGGAGGAAACTAAAATGTGCGAAATTTTAATAAAGGAATGTGAGTGCTTCAAATTGGAAATAAGAATTTGATTGTGAATCAAATTTAAATAATGTTGCATATAAATGAATTAAAGCACATATTCATAATATTGAAGTGAATATGAATGAGTTGTCTTAGTGTATTCAACATTGAATTGGTTTTTGAATTAATTGGAATAGGAATTTCTTAAGTGACTTTGGATATGGATGGAAATGGATTATTATAGAAATGTAACTGCTTCAAATTTGAAAATGAAATTGGTTTGTAAATCCATTTAGAATTGAATTGGAATATAATTCTATTAGTGAAGCATACGTTAATCATATTGAAATAAATATGAATTGTATATGGTTGATTTGAGTATAAATCATTCAAGTGAAAGTAAATAATGTTGGACTTGAATAGATATTTGGAAAGATGATTTAAAATCTTGAATTGTTGGTAAAAGATGGTTAATATTAGTAAATTTTGAAATTTGTTTGGTTTGGATTATGCCATAGATATGTTGGATTGCTTTTATATTGGAAAATGTTGATTAAAATGCACATATCTTGTAACTAATGAGTATGTTGAGTAAGTGCAGGAATGCGAGGCGTTCGAGAGGGTTTGAAGCGCGTATATGCATTATATATTAGCTACTTGCTATTAAAATTGCTAAAAGGTACGCCTACGCTAATAAAATTGGAAAATGATATATATCTTGTGTTATATTTTGGTTTCCGGCCGTGTGGGCCGATGTATATATATTTGTGTATCCTGCGATATCGCAGATGCTCCTCCGTACAGGGGAGGCTCTGCCAAAATTTTCCGGAAATTTTGGGAGTTAGAATATTTTTGGGGTTTTGGAAAAAGTTAAATAACTTGGAAAGTTATAAGTTGAAATTTAAGGCTTTAGGGTAAATAAAGCAAATGGTTTTGATATGGAACTGAAACTTTTTGGAAAGTGAATATAAGCTTTTAACTAAGCAAATGGGGTAAGTAAATGGGTTTGAGAGTATGTTCTACCTTATACAAATTTCGGGGACGAAATTTTTATAAGGGGGGAGGAATGTAACGACCCGGAATTTTGGGTCGCCAAAATTTAACATTTAATTCATTTTAAATGTTGGATATGGATTCTAATTTGAATCTTGATAATAGAAGACTATGGTTGAGTTAATAAGATGAGTTATAGTTTCAAAATATGGTGATTCCATTTGAATTGGAATAATAATAATAATTATCAGAACTGAGAATAAATTGGAAATTGAATGGGAATTGTTATAAAATTGATGTTTAAATGCATTTTTAAGTTCCATAGGTTATAAATGATATTGTTAGATTTTTGGGAGAATTTAAAAGTTAATAGATTATTATTTGGAATTTTATATGAATTTAAAATGAATTTAATATTATTAAATATTGCAATTAATCCGATTCAAGTCCAGAATGAGCCAAAACAATTTTTAATGTGTTTATAAATTTTATATGAATTATTGTTAAGTTAATAAAATTTTAAAAGTGGAAGTTTTGAGTGATCTCGATAATTTCGAAAATTGCTTGATTTAATAGACGAGTTAAAATAGCCTTCCGGGGCACAGTCTCGGAATTCGACGAAACCAGTTTCATTGGATCCGTAATAGTTAGTTATTATCGGATTTCAATTTTCGTAGCAATCGGAGTTGTCGTTTGACCCCGGCAGCTCGAAACGTGTCGAAATCGTTTTAATCGATTTAATTTGAAATCGATCGTTTAATTCCGTAACTCGTGCATACGACCGAATTAGCTTACGAAACCTGTTCCATTTTGTCCGGAACGCGGAAAAACCCTAGAATCGCCTGTCGGAACGTGAGATTTGGAGTTCGTTTGCGTACGTGATTAAATCGAGAATTTATTTTAATAAAATATTATTAAACTATTATATATACATATCAATATCCCTCTAAACCCTAGTAAACCAGGCCGCCGCTTCTTTTATTTCCATGGCCGATATTTACCCATTTTCTCCTCGAATTTGCGATCGATCCTTTGAGTTTTAGAGAATGGTTCCAACTGGAAAGTCGAAGAACATCGCGACATCTCGAGATCCAACGGTGGATCTCGTTTATAGGCTTCGTTTGGAGGAGCTTGAGGGCTCCGTTCGTGCACGATCGTTCTTGTTTTTGGGGTGTTTTGGGCCACCGAGTCTCGTGAAGCTCTGGGCGATAGTGGTGTACGAGGTGGGCTACGCGGTGGTATATTCTGATCGACTGCTTGATGATCGTTGTGGGGGGCGACTCGTGACCTAACTTCGGTGGTAATGGGTTCAAGCTTCCTGTAACGCGAGAGGGTAGAGGAAAGAGACGACCTTGATTCTGAATATGTGATGAACGGCCATGATCTAGTTGGTATATTAAAAGAAACTTGTTGTAAATTTAGTATTCAAACTTTAAAATTTATTATCTCGTTCATACAATTTCAGATTCGAACGAAATTTGCGGCATTGGAATCGTAGCGACGAGAGGCACGCTGTGGCATAGAGCTGGATTCGTTTTAAGCGAGTGAAAATTTTGGATTGAATCGAACGTTTCGATTTAATTTAAAATTGCAGACGCTCGTCAAAACTCAAGGTGAGTTATTCTCACTCACATCTGGATACTAGTAAAGTAGACAGCTAGTATTGATTGTTTGTTTGGATGTTTTAGCTGAATATGTTAGTTATTATCAAATTGAATTGATATATATACTGTTGTGCTAATATTTGTGGATGCAGGGAAAACAGGTTGGAGGGATCCAACGGGATTCCTCACAAAGTAGTAATATTTTTATATTGATGATTATGCCTGTTTATATATTGTGATTGATAAGTTGGAATTTAATTGCATTGTGATATTGTGGTTTAAACTATAAACCCAGAATATTAGTTATAAAGAAAATTGCAGTTTTAATTATAAAGAAATTAAATTGGGTTTCAAAGAAATTGAGAAATGGTTAAATAAGAAATTAAAAGAATATAAATATTTGAAACCTGATTTGGATGGAAAACTGAAATAAATTTGTATAGAAATATTACTGGATAAATTATAAATCCAAAATTAATTATATTTGATAAATTGAATTTAGAGAAATAAAGGTATTGTTAAATAATGGATTTAAAAAGGGATTAAAATCTGAAATCTATTTTAAAATGTAAATTGGAAGTTTTAAAATTTAGAATGATAATTAAGATAAATGTTATTAGTTGAAGTTTTGGGAAATAAATTTATGTTATAAAACCCTAAAACTTAATTTAATAAATGGACAGAAATCGTGAGAAGGATTTCTGTGATGATTTAGTAGAAATGAGATTTTCTTGGGAAAAACCAAGTTCGAGTTTTAAATTGATTTTATAAAAAGAAAGTTTTAAAATCTTAAACTGATTTTAAAGAATGTTTTAAAAATTATTATTTTAAAGTGATTTTTTATAAATTAGCAATAGTAAAATTTTATAAATATTTTAATAATTATGTTTACAAATGGATTTGTTTTAAAAGCTAGTTTTGACCTAAGTATATTGAAATAAGAGTTAATCTTTTTACCACTTTATTTTAATATATAGTATAACTTAACCTTAATTTAAATTAAGCTATATCTTTTAAACAGTTTTGCTTTAAATATTTTGGAATTATATTTTGATTAAATAATTAGTAGTAAATTTATCTATTTAAAGTATACTTTAAATTAAAATGTTTTTTTTTTAACTGTTTTAAATCTAAACTGTTTTGAACTTGGATATTTCCAATGGAAATATATGGTAAATGATTTACCTTGTAAAGGAGGAATTTTGAGAAATGTTTTCAAATGAGATTTGGAAATTTGGTAATATATCTTTTAAAGATATTTGAGGTAAATAAATAATTTGGAAATTATTTATTGTGTGATGGATGCTATGGATGTTTATGCATATTAATTGATAGTTAAATCACCGACTATCAATATTGGACAAATGCGTTGATCGTTTCGAAGAGACCGGGATCGAGATTTATTTCTCGAAAACCACTTCGATCCGGTTTGTGCGTTTTCGTGCGATAAAACGTTTTCGGAGTCGAAGATGGAGCAGTGGAGTGCAAGGGCTAGTCGCTACTAATCCTGAGGATATTTCCAAAATGGATGTAGTAGGAATAGTGCCTTCGGTTCCGTTCGAACCCGGGACGGACTTGTATGGACGAATGCTTCGTGACATCGTCAGCGGACGATGGGCATTCTAAGGGATATGTGCTATAAAGGTATCGTTTAGCCTCAAGCCTCATCAACCGGGAATGACTGAAAATCAGGGGATATGCAGCAAGGCTTCGTGGGTAGCCCCCACTGGAGAGTAAGGTCATCCCTGTCTAGAGGTTCCTTTTTATTTCGGCTTAGTGGTGCGGTTGCTGATCCCAACCGCGGGGTGATCTTATTCGGAATTTCCCATAGGTGATTCCGGTCTTGTGTTGCAGGGGACGAAGGGAGTAGTCCTCGGTACTGTGATCTAGACCACGTACTGTGACAGGTGGTACCCCAGTGCCTAGTCATTGTTGGAAATCCATTTTTCCCTACGTGCCTTTTACGAGTTTTGTTTGTATTACCCACTTCGGTGGCTAGTAGCTGGAATTTAATGAATGTAACAATTTCGGCTATTTTATAAGTATTTGTAAATAGACCCTATTATAATATCAGAGGATTTCTATGAAAAGTGTTTTAGCTATCGTAAGGTAAAAACCCGACATGTTTATTTGTGGCGTGGTCTTACGAGATGCTTTTGTTTTCAAAAGGATTTTTGAAACTTTAATAATCAATTGTGTGCATTATTATCAGCTGGTATTCCAGACTGACTCGGGTGTTATTTCGTTATAATGCTCGGGTCAGACCGAGTATTATTTGTTCAGGTCAGGATGCTATGGAGCAGGAGAGGAGCTGGAGTCCGAGACGTATTTTATGTACCTATATATATATATATATATCCGTTGCTATGTTGTATGGTATGTCTGTTATGTGATGATTGATGTATGAGTTACTCTGATGATATGTTGTATATAAACAGATATAGATTTCATTTTTGTGTAAAGATATATAGTTGCTATTATATTTTATTCCGCTGCGACTGTGAGATTCTGATATTGTTTTAGTTGCTCCTTCCTCTATCTCTTTCTTAAACAAAATTGGTTCGTATTTCTGTGCCACTTGAGTTAATTTCTGTAGAATAGTGTTAATTCAAGGGGTACGGATTTGCGGGTCGTTTCACCCCAGTAGCCCTGCCATTGATGGAAATCCAATCTTCCTACGTGCCCTTTACAGTTTTGATTGTATTACCCACTTTTGTGGCTAGTAGCTAGAATTTAATGAATGTAACAGTTTCGGCTATTTTCTATTTACATGAAAACCCTAGACCCTATTATAATATCACTGGATTTCCTATCAAATGTTTTGGTTAGCGTAAGGTAAAAACTTACCCATGTTTATTTGTGAGGAGTCTTACGTGATACCTTTTGATTTCAAAGGATTTTCAAAGATAAGCAACTTTAACCCGTTTACTCACACCAGACCCATGTCTGACCTGGAGTTTATTTTCTGTTTTATTAAACTCTGGGTACTCAAATTTTTTACGAGTAGCCAAGGGATTCAGGTTAGCTTTCACGAGTTCTGGAGGAGAAATGGAGTATAAGGCTTCAGCATGTAGATATGTAGTGGTTCCGCTGTGTAGTGTTGTATCTATTTCTGAGATGTACTTGAGTTGTAATAACTAGACAAATGTTTATGACTATCTAGTCTGTGTTGTATTAGTTGTATAACTCTGATGTATATGATACTATGTAATATCTTATGTGATATAATATAATTTATTCATTCCGCTGTGAGATTCTGATGTTGTTCGTTCTTTCTTTCTTTTCCCTTTCTATCCCTTCCTTTCTTCTTAATGTTGCGTCTTTCTATGGCATGAAAAGCAGGTCGTTACAGGAATACAAGGCAAGGCTTTAGATTCGGATACAAATATAAGGAGTGCAGGGCATGGACTATTCCTATACAAGAAAAGTGGGAAATCGAGATTGCAATTGAGAGCCAATTGGATACGAGATCGAGATGTGATCGGTTTCACGATCACATACGATGAGCATGTATGATTGGATGGAGCACATGACATTGAGGAATCAGTTCTAGACTTAGGAAGATGTGTGAGTGTGTGACGGCAACGATCGATAGTAGATCAGGCAGACCTGTAGATAGATCTTTAGCATAGACTCCATGGTTCGAAATCTCATTGTGCTTGAGTGATCCATTGGGGATAAAACAAGTACATGGTGAGGCAACCATGGAGTAAGAAATTAGATTTGGGTCGTAGTGCGATTCCAGTGCTACACACCCGTTCATAAATTATTTTATGGCTTCAGACTAAGCCATTGGGAGGGTTCGGTGTTGCGCTTAACCTATACCTGGTAGTGGTAGCGTAAATACAGATGCTAGGGAGCATTGCAGTGGCAGGGGTTTACATTAGTCCCAGGAGAGAGGCTTAGATTTTTTTGGGGTACCTGTATAGCAAAGAGATCATATAAGGATGCTCAGTTCCATTTTTGGACACTCGAGGGTAAGAATGTATATAAATCCAAAGGTCACATAAGATGTAGTTGCTCCATCTATATTTCTTTCAATTCGAGATGATAGTAGATATTCTCTATTTTACATTATTGTTACGCTATGCTTGTGATAAACTAGCTGATTGATATTATCTCTGTGTATATCATAGTGTAGACTTATATTATGAAATTTTTACCACTTTTACACTTGTATACTACAGTTACCTTTATCATTGCATATTGTTAAGTGGCAGTCACATTATATTAGCGATGCCAACTCATTGATGGCAGGAGAACAACAAGTTATGGTATGATTTCCTATCATTTTATAGATAGGTTTACTTTACTTGTTTATGGACAGTCCAGATTACCCCAGAACCATATTCGTGGAGAGGATCGGCTAAGCCTCAGTCATTTCCTATTTAATTATGTATAGTTTTGATACACAATATTTTAAGATAGTTCCCCGTAAACTAGACTTTAAGTCTGACCTGCATTTTATCTCTGTCTATTTATGTCATGACAACTCTTGGATACTAGATTGTGTAGTTTGGAATTCAGGTTCTTTTGGAGATATGCTAACAAGATGCGCAACTGGAGCATTTTGGAAGTATGGCATTGATATTTTGATATATATATATATACACACACACACATACATACATACATACACACACACACACACACATATATTTTAGTAGTATATGACAGATGTATTATTTATATATGAGACATGTTGTATCAGAAATTTATTCAGAACTCTGTGTTGTTGGATGTTTAAGTATTCTACTTTTTGTATTGATATTTATTTATCAATTGTTTCTACTAATGTAGTCTCTTAAATATTATCATCATTTTCTGTTCATGTATATTTTGTGCATTATATATTATCATTCTACTGTGAGATCCTATCGATGTTTTGGTTTAGTGTTTTTTTCTAATTTTATCTCGACAACCTATCTTTTGTGATATTCGAAAGTCAATCATTGATGTGAGATGATGATTTTTTAGGGTATTATGAAGGATGGATCATTACATTTGGTACTAGAGCTTAGATTCAACACTCGGACCAAGTGGACCAGTTTGAGTTAGTCAATCTGGTAAAAGAAGATACTTTTAAGAGAGTGTACTTGTATTATTCTACTATATTATACAGTAGACACCACTTATCATTTTGACTTTGATTTATTTCTATCGCTAATTGTTAGGTATCTTCATCAGGTTATCGGTATGAGCTATTGGAATTTACAAGCGACTATGGATAGATAGTTTGAGATGTTAGATGAGTTCAGAGACTATTTAGCACCGCAAGGGATGCTCCACTACCCACAAACATTTCTTGTAGATGCGATTGGCGTCAAATATGGTATGGACCTTAGGGCACTAGTATTTCTAGCTTTAGACTCTTCGAAGCCATGCTGGGATTTTCATAGCCATGGAGGGAAGCCATATATGAGTCCTGAGTCTATTGTTGAGAAACAACCTTGGACACATGCATGAGAGGGATTCGTTAAGATAGATCTAAAAAATATTCTCATAAGGAAGATTGCTTCTTTAACATACCGAAAAATTTAACCGAAAATTTAATAAATGAATTGAATTTAAATATAACAAGGGTAAAAATGGAATTTTTTATAAATGTTCGAATTTGGCTACAAAATTTGCACCATTGTATTCGTAGCGATTTTCTAGACAACTTTCATACATAGTGTTTTGAAATTGGAGCTAGTTTGAAAACGTTATTAATGTTTGAAAATTCAAATCGAAAATAATTAAATACGGAAAGAAAATTTTATTTAGGAAAGCTCCACCGATCGACACCATTGATTAGACCAATCAACCCCTAGTGGTCGACCGGTCATCGCTTCCAGATTACAGTTTGGGTCAGCCGAACCATCCATATTTGATCATTGTTAACCGAATGGTTTTTGTTGCTTTCTACCTTTATGAATAGAACCCTAAGCCACATCAGAACCTTAATTAAATCAGAACATAACAAAAATCCTTTATAAAATCAAAACTATGGGGTCAACCAGTCATCACTTCCAAATTACGGTTTGGGTGGTCGAACACCCAAATTTGATCATAGTTGATAAAACGGTTTTTGTTGCTTTCTACACCTATGAATAAAACCTCAAGCTACATCACAATATTAACTAAATCAGAACATAACCAAATTGCTTTCTAAAATCAAAACACTCTTTCTTCTCAAACAAATTTCTTCAAAAAAATAACAAAACCAAAGATTTAAAATCAAAAGACTGAAAAAGAAGGAATCAGATCGAATCAAGGAGAGTCCTACACCAAGTGGAGGCGATTCCAAGCAAATTAAAATGGGGATAACTTTATTGAGGTGAGTGGATTAATAACTAATATAGATATTTATATGTAATTTAGTTTATTGATATCCTATTTGATTTGGAATTGGTTTAGGTTAAATCAAAAATACTATTTATATAATATTGTAATAGATTGGAAATTAAATAAGAATTTAATATATTTAGTACGATTCTTATCTAATCTAAATTTGGATAAAGTAAATCTGTTGAAAGAAAATCAATTTAGGTTGAATATCGTTTGTTGAATTGAACATAAACTAATATGTCAATGCATGTTAATTCTACAACTAATTTAGCTCATTTGGATAACAAACATGCGTATGAAATTGTTAGAAATTGAAATTGAAAACATCAAAGATTCAAGGCTGAAAAAATATGGTTCGCTGTAATTAATAATTTATTGTAATAAACAATTCATGATTATAAGGGAACTAACAAAAATTAAACGAAAACAAATTTAATTAAAAACAATTATGACCAGTCGACATGCTTACTAGAGCCGGTCGATAACAAGTGATCGACCATTATAGTAACCAACGGTCAATCGGTTAAAATGTTGCAGGCGATATTGAATCTTGACCTAAGGTTTAAGTTTATAGGTTTGTTTATATATATTATTACATATGAATGTTAGTGTAAGCAAGGGAATTAGTTCCCTAGTTTACAGTTCTTGGACGTTGTGAGACCGGACTCAACGGGCAAATGTGTACATTGGCAACAAAGCCCGAACACTATTTATTTAGCAGGGTCGATCTTTGACTGGGGCAATTCTATTGCAAATTGCACTCACATTAGGTTATATGATGTATACGCACCCTAACGATGATGCCTAGAGAAGTGTGTGCACCGGCATTAATAGGAGTTCTTTGGTATGCACGGCGGCGCAGACATGATACTATGTTGTTGACAGATCCTGAAGTAGTGCAATTAGAGGCATTACCATTGAGAGGTGGACACTGATGTAGTGACCTTGAGACGTATTTGGTGCAAGACGGCATTGATTGCTCCCCTTTTATGTGTAGATACGATATATGTAGTTGTAATTTGGAAATACAGACCCAAGGTTGTTATTGTAGGTGATCCTATGTTGGAATAGTTCTAGTAGCCATTAGCCAATCCATAGTTATTTTAAGGATTCGATTAGTTGTTTGACCCTAAGTATAGGCCTTCACAAGATGTTGGTGTAGGTGAGTATAGAAATATACACGTTATGTAAACAAAACTTCCATAGTAAATAGTTCATAAACATAGTAGAACACCCTCGGTCACATAGGGTATTAATAAAGTTAATTGCATGTGATCGGCATATATAACGATAACTTTGTCTGACCCACCCCTTTTCTTTCTTTTTTCCCTACCATAGGAGAACAAGTCAGTAGGTGATAGGCCCAGAGATTAGTGCGTATAGAGGCAAGCTTAGTATTGTAGTTGCTTATTATTTTCCACTATTCTCCATGTAACTATTTATCGTACTTAGTATTTATCAAACTATTTGTCGTATTTCTATAAACTTTAGATAATGACTATATATGTTTTTAGACCATTTTTTCTGGGATATTTTCTCTATTTATATTTTTCATATCTTTCGCTATAAGATATGAAAGTAGAATGCCTTAGATTTTATCCTTATGTCTCTGTAATGTTTAAAAACCTAATATTTAATAGTTCTTAGCACATGAGTCTGAAAGTCAGCATTAACTTTAGATCGGTGTGTCGGGAGGTGCAGATTGTCATAGCGTCTTAACATTTAGGGATGGGAGACTTTAAATGCATAGGACCTAATTTTTGTGTGGCTGATGAGCGGGACTATGATTCAGAGTGAATTCAGGAATCGATTTGGGCCTCAGATCATTTTTAAGATCAAGAAGGGCATGTTGCTTGAGCACTTCATCCATTTCATGTTGGGCAGGTGGTCAGTAGGGGAGTATGTTGGCCAATTCAATCTTTTGTATTTGGAAATTGAGATGTTCAATTCTCCATTAGTGTGGGCAAAGGAGTTTGCCTTGGGTCTTAAAGCTTTAGTTGTAGATTTATTGCTTACTCTTATCCCTGTAAGGTGCCGATTTTGAAAATCACATTTGGATGGTTCTCCTTCATAAGAGTACCCATGAGGTACCATTGGAGGTAGCGAAAGTGGAAAGTAAACCAAAGCTTCACCAAAAGAGTAAAGACCAAGATTTAAGGGATCGTGCTTGTGCAAAGTAGAAAGCTAACATGGTATGTCACTTCCATGGAACATGAAGACATGTTGATATATTATGTCATCGAGCTTAAGTGTACCATGAGTGCTTCAATTGCAGTTGGCTTGATCACGTAAAGATGGACTGTCCTACGTTAATGAGGGGAGGGTATGTGATGATGAGTTAAGCCTTGTAGGCATTACTGGTCCTATTAGGAAATACGGAAGGAGCTTATGTAGTGAGATATGCTCTATTTTTAGGGAACTCGTTTATGTTCCTTCCGATAAGCAGTCTATTTATTTATTGCTAGTTACCCGGTATATAGGTTAAACTTGACACATTTCATAATAGGTAAATTCTTTAGTAAAGATAAACCTTGTATGAATAACCTTAGTTACAAAATGAGGTGAAGCTACCGGAAGTACTACCATTTGAACTTAATGCACGAGCTTTCAAGTTGAGTGGGGTTTGTTGATGAAGTGTGACTTGGATTTGCATTTAAGAAGAGTTCAGTGGATGCTCGGTAATATGCAAAGACTGAGCGAATGACTTACAGGCGCTTGTTTAGATTCGTTCATGTTTTGTTTTTCTATGTTTGTAAACTTTAGATGGTAAGAGTAATCCCATGTGTCAAAAGGGATGTTTTCTAAAGATTGGTCCAGTCACATACCAGTTATGAATCACTAGATCCAGAGCAAGGTTTTTAGGTGATTTGCGTCGACTAGGATAGGATT
Source organism: Allium cepa (assembly GCA_030765085.1). NCBI lineage: Eukaryota > Viridiplantae > Streptophyta > Magnoliopsida > Asparagales > Amaryllidaceae > Allium > Allium cepa. The sequence continues at coordinate 772,399,851 of CM060945.1, forward strand.
TTTCACTTAACTTATATGCGAGCAGTTGGGTTTGATTCTTGAGGTGACTAAGAGATTTTCGAAGTATGGCATTAGTCATGCGAAAATATTTCTGTAGTCCTATCATGGAATCGAATCGGAGTTTGCATGAGAATATACATGTAGTCGACTAAAATTTAACAAAGAAATATTGCAAACAAACGAAGGGCTGGAACGGGAAACTTTTTGTTTGGATGGTCCTTAGTTATTGTAAATTTTAGTGTAGTATAGCTAGGGTTTCTTGGGGTAGTTCGAAAAGGTGTAACAGCCCAATATTTAGGAGTAATCAATAAAAGGTAATAATAAATATTTAGTTGGTTAAACCAAATTTTATATTGATATTTATAATAAGATAAGTAGTGATGAAATTAAATAGTTTTGGGAATAATTATTTATTTTAAAAGTTGTAAAATAAATTAGTTTGAAACTTTATAAATAAATGGGCTTAAAATGTGAATGTTAGATATTTAAAATTAAATAAAATCAAAATATGAAAAATAAATTCTAGAAAATTTTATAATGGCGAGTAAATAATTATGCATTGTGATATAAATTTGATTTGATATTTCATAGTGATATACTTTAAACAGAAAAAATAGTTTTATAAAAGAAAGAAAATTGGAAAATTATACAGACACACACACACATACACATATACACTCAATCCTTTCCCAATGTCTAAAGGCCCAAGCCTAAAATTTTGATATCCAGATATTTCATGTTTCTAAACATTTCCAATTCGTGAATTATCCCTTCCTTCATCAAATAATAGTTCTCGTGTATCTCTCGATGCTTATATTTTATAACTTGAAGCTTAATCTTCCTCTTCCAAAAAATTTAACAAATCATAAAAATTATCATAAATCACCAAATTTGGGTATATGTACCTTAATATTTATATGCACCTATGGAAAGAAAAAATTCGAATTTTGTGCTGCGTCGTTGAGCTATAGTTTGACAAACATAGGAAGAAGGAGGAGAAACAGTGAAGAGCGGGGCTACAGGTGAATATTCTTCTCACAAACCTATGCCTAATCATATTATTGTATGTATAAATTGTGCTTGGATTTTTGTTATGAATGAATATGTTCATATGTATTGAATTTGGAAGCGAATAGAGTAGGCGATGATCGAAAGTTGATCGAAGAAGCCATAAATGGCTTTAGGAAATTCCGTGATCAATAGGTTTACCGATGGATTGCTGACTGGTCGACCGGTGTCCTACACAAATTCTTTAAAAAATAAATAAAAATAAAAATAAATAAATATCTAGTGTAATGGTTATGAGGATTTAACAATAAGGAGGATGTGGTTGGAGGTCGAAAATCGGTCGAACGATCGACTGAATGCACGACGGGTGTGACTTAAGTGGTAAACCCCTAGCACCAACCGGTCGACCACTACATGTCGACTAGTGATGCAATCGATGAGGTGTGGTTTTGTGGTAAGTGCATGCGCTTTTCTTCCAACCCACCAGGGTTCGAGTTCTATGCTATGCTATTTTCATTTTTGTATATTTTAAAGGTAAACAAATTATATTTGCCTTGAAAATAAATGTGGGAAATTGAATGAAGTAAATATATAATTTTATGTGAAAGTTTAAATAAAATTTAGTTTCTAGACATATTTAAATTATTGATTTGTTGAAAGAAAAATTCAATTCAAGTTTAAAATAATTATTTTAAAATTTGCATGAATTCTGAAAATTAAGAAATATTTTCTAGTTAATATTTCAAGCAGTTTAAAGAGAACTTCATTATCAATAAGTTTACTTAGTAGTATGTTATGTTATATTTATATTTAATCAAAGAAAATGTGTATTTACTAATTTTAAGTTTATTTAAATAGTCAATTTAATTCTAGGATGCTTATTTTGTATTTTTGATGTTCTCATACCAGTTATATTGATGTTGGATATTGTGAATGATTTATTATCAAATTTTAATTTAGTTATTGTTATTATATATATTTGAATCCAATTATTTTTTAATTTATGATTCTCATTTCTTTTATATTGAATTAGATCCTATGAATGATTCACCGTTGATATTGATTTGGTTAGTGATCTGATATCATACGGTGATGACATCCTTCTTTATGAATTTGGAATAATTTCAATTTTGTGTAATGAGGAATCCAAATAAACAGAGTTATATATGGTATTAGAGTTTCGGTAATATTTTTTCGGTTATTCTTTGGACTCGTTATATAGAATACTAAAGGAGTGAGTGTGATGTATGTGCACTAAATAAATGTACATCACATACTTAGTCGTCTATCGACAATTGTACGAAGTCATTCCTATCGGTGAGTCACGTACTTAGGTATGATTATACCTTACACTATATCCAGTGTATGATCAATTCCTATATCCTTCTTTGGATGTGTGTTGCCTATTATCCTTCTCTAGGCATGTGTCGCATATTATTATTCCTTGGAATGTATCGCCTATAATCTTTCCATGGTGCGTGTCGCCAATTACCATTCATTGGCATGTGTTGCCAACTATTTTTCTTAGTCATGTGTCGTTAACTATTCTTTATAGGAGTGTGTCGCTAATTAAATGGTAGATGGATGATTGTTTATTATTTCCTTATATGATTATGACAGACCCGGGAAAGTCAACCTCACTTATTGGGTTTTTTAGATTTTGATGGTGACCTCTGGATATGGATGATTCACCAATTTGATTTTGATTATATGGATTTTGATTTGACGTGAATCTGTATATGGATGATGACATCTTTATGTATCCTTCTATGATATTTGTGATATGTGATATTTTAATGATTATCTATGTTATTATAATTATATATCATGCATATATTTCTACATGTGTGTATGTATATATATTGACATTGTAATCGTGGTTTTGAGTTGCTCTGATGGTGTTATCGTATTATTATTCCTAGTATGTATATTATGTCGTACATATTTATAGATCCTTGATTTACACATAGTTTGACCTTGTGTTATTTACGTAATACTCGTATCAATCCAAGATATTTCAGGTACAAAGACGATGAGAACAGCTTGTGTATTATGGGTATAGCAGAGGCTAGTCAAACAGTTTATTTATTATATATGATGTATTTCATGTATGTACATTCTTGAGTTGTATATTGGACATGCTTATATATTATATATTATCGCTATGATTTTGACTACGTGCTCTCTGTTACTGTATATTATGTGTTTTTTATCCTATAGGCATATGTGTTTATTTCTTTGTGCCGATACTGTGCACATATATGTGACTTATTTGTTTGATGTAATATGTACCAGTGTTGGACCAAGGGAAGATTCATATCTGTGCCCCATATCGTCATACTCTCTGTATTATCTGACAGTATTACTTATTAATCCCCTTGAATAGTATGGGTATAAAGGTAGCGTGTTTCATTTAGGGGCATAAACTCTTCAGTCCGTCATCATCATCAACATCATCCGGGAAGTGTCAAATCAACATATTTAACAAAACACCACCACCTCTATACCCATATTATTCAAGGGCATTGCTACGTAATACTATCAGATAATATGGAGAATGAGGTGATATGGAGAATATTCCCTAGGGCTACCTCTAGTACATATTTAAACATCAAATAAATAACTTACCAATATGCATACAGTATCGACACAAAGCAATAAACACGTGTACCTCCAGGACAGAACATTACATAATATATGGTAAATAACGGGGAACTCATAGTCAGATTCATGGCGATAGTATACAGTAACGTCCAATATAAAACTCAAGAATATACATATACCTAGTATGTCATATATAATATCATGCAACTAAATTGATTAACTAGCCTCCACTATACCCAAAAAAACCACAAGCTGGTCTCATCATCTCTGTACCTGAAATTTCATAGACTGACACGAGTATTACCTCAATAATGCATAGTCGGACTATGTATAAATCAAGGATCTACAAATGTATGTGACATAATATATATAATAGGAATAATAATATGATAACACTATTATAATAACTCAAGACCAAAATTACGATGTCAACGTATCCAAACATGTAGAAATATATGCATGGTATATAATTATAATAATAATCATTAAAAAATCACATATCATAAATATCACAAAAAGATGCGTAAAGATGTCATCATCTATATAGAGAAGCACATCAAATTAGAAATCATGTAATCAACATCAAATGAGCGAATCATCCATTTCTAGACATCACCTTCAAAATCCAAAAAACAACTATAAGTGAGATTGACTTTCTCAAGGATGTCATAATTATATAAGGAAATAAATAAACAACCATGCATCTATCATTCAATTAGCGATAAATGTCTATAAAGAATAATTGATGACACATGCTTAAGAAAAATAATCGACAATGCATGCCAATGAATGGTAATTAGTGACCACAATAATGAATGATTATAGGTGACCCATGATTAAAGAAGGATAATGGGCGACACATGCCCAGAGAAGGATAATAGGTGACACACACGGTCGAAGAAGGATATGGGGATTGATCATATACTGGACACAGTCGCGGGTATAATCATAGATTTTGAGTAAGTAGTATCAGTAATATATGTCTATCTATCACACTACACACTTACTCTAGGAGACTACACACATGATTAGCAAACACGACACATAGTTCTTCTAACATGGCTTCTACAATCTTAGTTACCTCCACGACCATTGTGACTCATATCCATTAGTATGCTCGTCAATGCGAGAACTCGGTCGCGGCCCTGCACATGCCCCTAACTGGTAACAGACTGTTGGACTAGGTGACACATGCGGCTTTCAATACACAGCTCTATATGTTGTCGATACATGGCTATAAGAATATAGTATCACAGATTCAGGGCCCAAACACTGCAGTTAGGCTGCTAGGATGGTCATTATCCAATCTAGTTCAACTTTCATACCATAAAGGTAGTCGGACAATGATAGACAAACACAGGAAATACACACACATTGGCTGACACATAGCCAAATACCCATACCGCCACATGGCACTATACATATGCCAAAACATAGCTAAATACATATGTCGAAACACAACTACATACAATTGCTGACATATGGCTAAATATGTGACTCACTATAGCGAGTCCCATCATACATAACCAATCCCCATAGGAGTGTCATTCACAAGCATAGAATAATCGAATAAATAACACAACAACGTCTCATACCATAGTGTGTTGCTACTTCGTTTATTTGGCACTTATAAATCACACTTGCTCCTTCAATTCTATATAACGAGTCCAAGGAATAACCCAAGAAATAATACCTAAAGTCCCATGCCAGACAGTATTATAATTCCGTTATTCAGATTCCTCATTACATAAAATTAAAATCATTCTAAAATCAGAAAGAAAGATGTCAACGCTATTTCATACCAAATCACTAATCAAAATCAATATCAATGTTGAATCATTCGTATGATCCAATTCAATATAAAAGCAAGGAGGATCGTAAATGTAAAAAATAATAAGATTAATAAAATATATAGAATAATAAGAATTAAACTAATATTTGACAAGAAATCATTCACAATGTCCAAGTTAAATATAACAGAGATAGGAAAATCAAAATCACATAATAAGCATTCTAGAATTGAATTGACTATTTAAATAAACTTTAAATCAATATATACACATTTTCTGTAATCAGATATAAATATAAAAAAAAGTACTACTAATTAAACTTATTAATAACTAAATTCTCATTAACCAATTAAAATATTAATTTGAAAATATTTCTTATTTTTCATAATTTATACAAATTTTCAAATAAATATCTTAACCCAAATTGAGGTTTTCTCTTAGTAAACTGATAGTTTAAATATATCTATGAACTAAACTTTTATATATATTTTTCAATGCAAATATAATTTATTTACCGTTAAAACATACAATTACAAAAATAGTTGGACACAAGACTTGAACTCTAGTGGATTAGTAAAAGAGCACATGCACTTACCACCAAACCACACTTGCTTTTGTAAAAGCGGTCGCACCATCTATCAACATGTAGCAGTCAACCGGTTGGAGCTTAGGGTTGACCACTTAACTCATACATCCAGTTGATCGTTCGATCGATTTCCAACCTTCAACCACCTTCTCCTTGCTGTTAACTCATCCTTAATGACGCACAAATATTTATTTATTTTTATATTTTTTTAAAGAATTTGAGTAAGCCACTGGTCGATCGCTAAAGATTTAAACTAGCAGTCGCGAAAATTTCTAAAGCCATTTATGGCTTCTTCGATCAACTTTCGATCATCCCCTACTCTATTCTCTTCCAAATTCAATACGTATACACATATTCATTCATAACAACAATTCAAGCACAATTTACACATGAAATAATATGAATTAGGCATAGGTTCATGAGCACATATACTCACATATAACCCTGTTGTTCATTGCTTCTCCTTCTTCATCCTATGCTCGCCACACTTCAGCTTAACAACGCAATCACGAAACTCTAATTCTTTCTCGCATAGGTGCATATAACTATTGACATACATGTACTCAAATTTGGTGATTTATGATAATTTATATAATTCGTTAAAAAATTTCGAAGAGGAATACTAAGCTTCAAGCTTTAGAATATAAGCACATAAATGTATTATGGACCTGTTATTTAATGAAGGAAGGGAGAGTTCATGAATTGGAAATGTCTAGAGACATGGAATAATTATATATCAAAATTTTAGGCTTGGCCCTTTGCACTTTGGGATACGTTAAGTATGTATATGTGTGTGTGTGTGTAATTTTTATTTCCCAATTTTTCTTCTTTTATAAAACTATTTTTTCTTATTAAAATAAATATTATAAAAACTCAAATAAAATTTATATGTACAACACTTAATTATTTACTCAACATTGTAAATTTTCCATGATTTATTTTTCATATTTAAATTTATTTAAATTCAAATATCCAATATTCACATTTCAACCAATTTATTAATAAAGTTTCAAATTAATTTATTTTACAACTTTTAAAATAAATAATTTTTCTCAAAACTATTTAGCGTCATCACTACTTATCTTATATAAATTATCAATATTCCTTATCAAATCCAAAATTGTTTTTAGTAAATCTATAAAATTTATTCTAACCAATTAAATAATTATTGTTAACTTTCCTTAAAATACTATTTTAAAGGTACTCAATCTTTTCAAATTATGTTAATTTTCTATAAATATTTATACCTTTTAAAAATATTGTGTCCAAATGTCTCATTCCAGTATTTGGAATCCATATTAACTATGTGTGTACCCACATCGGACAAAATTCATAAAGCACTCGACGGATAGATTAACACGATTCATTTCAAAATTTTCTATGACATTATTGGCACCAATCCTTTAACACAGTTGTCTTTATAAAGTAATTGTTAGTTTACATTAAACTTAAGCAAGTACTATATTTATCATAATATTTCCAATTAAAACAATTTCTAACAAGTTATATACATACAAATCAAAAATCTTTTCTATAAACAAACACTCATCTACCTTAAAACATTCACCTACATTCTCTAAATACATATTAAATAATAAATTATGTTATTATGCTTTAAATTTCACATCTGTAACAACCCACCTTTTCGACCCCCAATAGTCGATACTAATACAACCATGTTTTTCATGTGTCGAGCATTCGATTACCGAAAAAATAGATTGTTGAGGAAAAAAGAAATGATAGAATAGAATCTCACATTATAACGAGTAATATATAATATACAACAAATGTTTTATAAAAAACAGTAATATTCATACATCAATTAGAGTAAACTAACCAATAATCTGCTTAGACAGTAATAACAACTTGTCCTTACAAATGCTTATGAATATAAACAACCAATGCACCAAAAATAAAATATACATGAATACGTCTTTGAGGCATCTAGCTCATCTTTTGAAGCTCCAAAGCTAAATATAGAAATATGCTGGATCTGACCCGAGCATTATAAGAAAATAAAACTCGAATTAGTCTAGTAAATCAGCATGAGAAACACACTTCATATGGATTTTAATGCTATAAAATCTTTCAAAAATAAAGGTATCTCATAAGACTTCGCCTCATATAAACACAAACGGGTTTTTACCTTACGATAACCAAAACATTCATAGGAAATCTTGTGATATTATAATAATGTTTAGGGTTTAAAATAAATAATGAATCATAGCAAAAAAAATTCCATTAATTAAATTCCAGCATAATAGGTATACAATTAAGTCCAAAAGGCACTTACTGATGAATGGATTCCATACAATGATAAGGCACTGGGGTACCGTCTTCCATAGCATTCCTCTAGAAAATGTACCGAGGGCCTCACATGGACGCCCTACAAATTAGGACGAGCCTAAGTGGATAGTATCTAATATTTCATCACCTCGGTTGCTTTACAACCTTCCTATAGAGCACTTACGCTCATAACAAATCCATAAATAGTGATGTAGAAGGGTGATGCCCATACCCTAATGGGCGAGACCCACATAGCCCTGAAGCATATCTCATGTTTTAGTCATTCTCGATTACTAGGCTTGAGGCCACGTTTTACCTTTTTAGCAAATCCCACTTGGAATGCTAACGCTGCCCTTCAGGCAACAATGCAATGTCAACATTCATCCATATAAGTCATTCTGGATCTGAACAAACTAAAGGCATTACTTCTACTACATTCTCAGGATTAGTAGCAAACAACCATCGCACTTTAAAGAACTACGTCTTTGATCATCTTCAAGATAACTCCAATTCGAATGCATGTGCCGGTTCGAGTGGTTTTCGGATAATATATCTGATCCTGATCTCTTCAAACTGATAACGATAGTTTTAAAAACTGGCCAATGTTTGATAATCAGTTATTTAACTATCAAATAAACAAAGAATGAAATTAGAGATTTAATCAAGCATGGTTAAGCACAAAGCAACCACTAAGCCTCTTTAATTGGTCCTTTCATTAATTAAAAATCACTTTTCAAATAGTTATATTAAAATATTTTTTGCAAAAGATATATCCACAAACACACTCTGTAACAACCCTGTATTTTCTGATTATTGTAATTGCATATTTTAATTATTTTAATTTAAATTCCTAATTTAAAAACTTCATTTTATTTATTAAAATTAATATATTTTTTTAATGGAAATATAAATGTTGATTTTGATGTGGATTAGAATTTCAATCATGCATAAATTGAATATTTTCATAAAAGTGAATTTTGGTCAAAATGGTCAAACTTTGACTTTTAAATTTAAAATTTGGAAGTTTGAAAATTTGAATTTTATATTTTATTATGAAAGTAAATAAAATTTTAAGAACACTGCTTTTCGTTTCGTTGAAATCTGATTTATAATGTGAAAGTTATGCCTTTTTAACTATTGTGTGAAATTTGCTGTATTTAACAAGATTGTTTATTTTAAATTATATAAATAATCTCTTTAATTGCCATATCTTATTCTAATTTGTATTATATGTTATGTTACATATATTCTTACCTTTTAAATATTTTTAAAGTGATGTTTGAATTTTTCCAATGCTTATTGAATTTATTTTCTATTTTTAAAGCCTAGTTTCCATTTTTCTGTTATTTTCTTTATTTAAATTATATTTAATAAAAAATTATTTATTCATTTTTATGTATTCATCTTATTTTTATGTTTTGATCTTTATTTATAAATATTTTTCATGTACATACAATTTTTCCAAAGTTCATTTCATTTATTTTCAAATTTTCAAGCCTAATTTACATTTTCTTTGTTATTTTCTTAATTTAATTATATTTAATTAATATTTATTTATTTATTTTGTTTATTTACTATATTTTCGTATTTTATCTGTATTTATACATATTTACATGTATTTAAAATTTAAAAAGAAAATAGAAAACAAAGAGGCAAAGTCCTTTCATTTTCCAGTCTTTTTCATATCCTTGTCTTTTCATTTGCTTTTGCCTTTTCCTCTTCTTTTTTTAGCCGTACCTTTTTCTTGCTTAGCCATGTATTTCCCTTCAAAATTCACGTGAGAAAACATCATTTTTCACTTAAACTCACGGCATTTCAATTTGAGAAAAAAAAATGGCAAAGTTCATGGTCTTCTTCTTCTACTTTTCCTTCCTATTTTCATAGTTTTGCCTAGATCTCTCTTCAACTTTGCTTGGCCCCTACCACCCACCATCACCACCATACTCTCCACCATCTACAGCAGCACCAACCCCTCTCCTTTGACCACCACCTCTGGCCATGACCATTAGATAAAGCCACCACCTCAAATTTGCAAAGCACTTCAACAAAACAATGATAGCCAAGCCTGTACTCCACTATTGCCTTCATAGTTGCTTTTGGCCACCCCTTAGCCACCACCACCTTCATCTACTTCACCTTTGGCTGCCCCTTTCACTGCTATCCAGATCTGAACTAACATGAAGACCCCATGGCCGAGCCTATATGGGGTCATAGCCGAACCAAAATGCACCAAAAACTTCACCTATTTTGACTTGTCCATTGATATGCTTCATGTTGCAAACCCTACCTTTTATATTCCTTCTAACCGTGCTTTATGGATGCCATACCCGAGCTAACCTGATCATGGCTGAATGTATGCTCCACTTAGGCTATGCATTTGAGTGATAAGGCAAGGTCAAGTCACTTTGCTTTTTATTGCTTTGTATTTCAACTTGTTCAATATTGTTTTGTGTTGTATATTCATGTGTTGCATTGTCTTGTTTGTGTTTATTGGATTGTTACAAGATGATCATCTAGGCTCTCTCCACTTATTTGAATCCATTTTCATGCTTGTCTTGCCCTTGGAATCATGTTTGTGTGTCGTAGTGGTCTTCAGCTTGAAAAGGTGAGTCTTTCTCACTCTGACATTTATACTTATGAAATAGTGAATTGATGACAAGTGTTTAGTAATATAAAATGTTATGCAAGTTAATGATGATCATATGATATGCTATTCCATATTATTACCATGTTAAAACTGTTAACTATCACCTGACATCTGATATATGACATTATATTGTGACATTGGCATTGTTTATATTGTTTATGCATATATTCACACTGCAAGTTCCATGTTAGAATAGAATCACTATGGGTTGAAATGATACATACCCAAACGGACTTTAGACTAGGGAAAAATCGTTATGGGGTGAAATGATAAGCCTGAGCGATTTTTATTGTATTTTATTTGACTTGGGATTGCGGGTTTGATATGATAGAACCCGGGTTTTCTTTGTAAACTGCGGATTGAAATGATATATATCCGTATCACTTGACCTAGGTTAGAAAATTATATACAGACCCCGTGGTATATTTTTAAATGATATTTATTAAAATATGTATTTTTAAAAGTATGAAATTTTGATTTAAAAATATATATTTTATGGTTTTAAGAAAATTAAATATTAAGTCTTGAAATTGTGAATTTGAGTACGTAAATGTGAAATAATTGAGATTTTAGACTTTAAATTTTATTTTAAAATGTAAATAAATAATTGAAAATAAATTTAAAGTTTTAAAATTATATATGAAGTAAAATTTTAAGTTTTATTTAATTTATATGTTAATAAACAGTGAATTTTGACTTAATAAATGAATGGAGTTTTTTAAATTGGATATTTGATCTAAAAATTTTTGTTGTGTTAAATCATATGTTAAAATGATTTTAAATATGAAATTTTGAAGTCTAGAAATATGATTTTTAAGTTATAATAAAAATTTGGAGTTTTTTTTTTGAAAGCTAAAATGAAATCTTGAATTCATAGCATTTTCAAAATGTTGTAGTCTTTTGATAGCATTTTTAAATGCTATTGTTTTGAATCTAATAATGTTTGAAATAACTAAATATCTATTACGACATTTAATAAATGTCGCTATTATTGAAATAAACCATTTTGGAAAATATAAGCTACGATAGCACTTTATAAATGTTGTCGTTGCTATAATTTGACAATGTTTTGAAATGTTATAGATTTTAACACTGTTTGGGCTATATTTTAAAGTGTTAAATAATTTAACTTTTGAAATAGATTATCTGTGAAATTTTAGAAGTTTTGAATATTTAAATTTGAATTTTTAAGGAATTTAAATTTAATTTGAATTTAAATAAAGTTTGCTTGGTTATGTGTTAAACGTAATGAAATGTAATATGATAAATGAATTTTTGAATGGAATTTTTAATGTATTTTGTAATGATACTTGAAAAAACAAATGAGTGACTTATTTGATTTAAAAATGATATTTAAATTTGAGTATTTTAATTTGAATTCAAATAATGATTTGATAATAAGGTTTGGAAATGATTTGATCTTTATTTTGATAAAGAATATGAATTAGAATGATATGTACTTTTGATAAATGAATATTTGAAGTTTATATTGGTATGAAAGGATATTTAGTTTAATTGTAAATTGAGTTTATTTAAATAATATTGGATTTATGAAATGAATATTTCAAAACTAAGTAATAATGAAACTAGATTTGAGATATATGAAATTATAAAATTTAGTTTTGAAATGCGGGATATTAAAGCTTTGAAATTTATTAAAAATTGAATAGTTTAATTTGTGGATCAAATCTATATTTGAAAATGATATGATTTGAAATGGTTATTGGGAAATTTAACTGAAACTGATGGTTTGAATTGAATTAAGTTGGAAATTGAAAATTTGGGATTAATTGAATGAATTGTAAAATGTAAAGAATTAAATGAATATCCCATGATTTCAAATGTATGATTTTGAAATGTTATGATTTTCAAAGTGTAATTGTTTCAAGTATTTTTGGTTTCGAAAGAGTTATACTTTGAAAATATTATGATTTTGAAATGAATATATGTTTGAAATGTTTTTGGTTTTGAAGTATAAAATATTTTGATTGAATAAATAGTTTTGAAATAAAAATGGTTTTGGTTTCGAAGTATAAACTATTTTGAAAGAAATATAGTTTGAAATGAAATGATTTGATCTTTTTAAAGTATAAACTATTTTGAAATGACCACAGCGTTATAATAACGTTTGGTTGTTAAAGAGACCGGGATCGGAAGTTGTCATACTCTCTGCCAACTCCGAAAACCACTTTAACAGCCGTGTACGCGGTGGAGATTCCAGAATGAAGTAGGATGGTGGCGACGTTCTTGAGGTATATTACATGGACCCAACTCCCGTGAGTTGGCATAAGGTGGCTAAAACAGGAGCGATCTCGGGCCAAGTGAGGTCATTCCTCCGATCGGACACATTCCTTCGATACTATACTCTTACTGGTGATTGATTAGATGGCCATCCTCCGATTTTGATATGGGAGTGTGTCCCGAGTTGGGCGTATGTGGCTGCTGCGTTACCACCAGCCCGTGTGCATAGTTGGTATATCTACCCTGGCATTGCCTTGTGTGTCGTGTCACCTACCATACTGAGCCTTTACTACGAGTTTGTTTTTCTCCCGTAGCCCGTGTGGTATCCTCTGACAGTCACCCGGAGTGGAGATGGCATGATATTGGATGGACTACTGGGACTATTATGTGTGAAGGGTGATATGGGTAGCCCGGAACGCTATTTAAAAGTATGTTAATTTTACTGTAGACATTATTATAATAGCGCAATATTACTACATAGTAAATAGTTTAACGGATCCTTAAAGGACGGGCGATCCCAAGCATCCTTTAAGTTACTGATGTATTTTTGTTACTGTTCATTTGAGTTTATTTACAGTTCATAAGTATTTATGTCCTAACTCGAGTGTTTTGTATTTTGCTTTACGCTCGAGTTAGATTGAGTGAGTTAGCATTCAAGATTCACCTTCGGAGTTGGAGCTTTCCTTCAAGATCCAGCCATCTATTTTGCTTTCTGTATCCAGTGATTTCAGTGATGTATTCTGATTTGTACCTGATGTATCTTGTTACTTTTTGTTGTATCATGTTTAACTCTGATGTATCTTATTTTTATATAGTAGCTTCATGAACTACTATTTCTTTTAAATTCCGCTGCATTTTTAAATACTCTGTGTCTGTGATCTGTGATTTTGTATTTACTGTATAATCTGAGATTTGCCAAATTTTATTTACAACGCGGTATTTTGAGCAATTCAAGTCCGACATGTGCGGATGCGAATGGTTGAAAATATCGGATCGTTACAGTTGGTATCAGAGCTTTGGTAGCTCTAGGCAAAACTCAGTATATAGGGTAAATATATTTACAGAATCACTTTCATTCGAGTTTAAATCTCTTCCTTTTTTGACTCGATTCCTTTGAATTTTAGAACATTCCCTGTGGTTCCAAAATCCATTCGTGTCCCTCACTATTTATCTTCTTTTGTTTCTGGAGTATCCCATAACTCCACCTCAAAAGATCTTCATAATGAGTCGGCGGTCTCGCCAACCTCAAATTTATTTGTAAAGGGGGAAAACTCCTTTACAACAACATCGATTCACCAGAGATTCTATGTCCTCGGTTTAGATGCTAGTATCTCTTATAACTTCGAACTCTACATCTTGAGATCGAATGTCGATTTACCCAAGAAATCCACATCGATCTTATTCTTTAAGTCACGGTTGACCCGGTTAAGTTTGCCCGCGATTTATATAAACTCATCCATCTTCCTATTCTGTTATTTAATCATCTCATCTTTGTTTCCAATTTATCTTCAAATTATTCTTAAAGTGTATTTGTAAACTAATATTTAAAATGTTTTATATGTTGTGTTGTTTGAGTTGTTGATGTTGATTTGGGTTTCTAACCGATTCGGCTGATCAACGTTATCGATAAGATTTCCAAAACACTTGAACAGAGCAAACTGACACAATATGTTTTTAAAATTTAGTAATGAAATAAATTTTTGTGAAATAAATTTTGTACCTTTATTATATATCTTTATCTGGATTTTATTTGAATTGGTTGTTAAGAAATAATATTTGATTTTATATATCATTTTCTATTGTTTCATATATCTAATTGAACTATAAAACATGGTTATAAATTTATTTGGAAATTTAAAATGAATGTAAAACAAGAATTTGAGAATTTAATTTTCGATGGATTTCAAACTTGGTGTTTAAAGTTTTAAAGGATATATTATTTAAAGTATTTTGGAACAGAAATTTGTTTCCAAAGAATTTTAAAGTTTAAAACTAGTGCTCTTCTCTTTGTCGCTGGAAAATAACTTCGGTGATGACTGCGGCATCACCGACATTCATTTTCGAGTTTCAAAGTGAAGTGATCATTCTGTAGTCTTGCTACACTTTTGATTTGGGAAAATTTAGTTGATTTTAATTTCTAAAATAAGACTGGATTTATAACATATGCTGATATATGATTTGAATTTGAATGGATATATATATAGAGTATATGAGCATTTATTTATCTCTAAATAGTTTGGAATTCATCGGAAATTTAATTCCTAAATTTTATCTTCAAAGATAATTTCTAAGTATAATTTCAAGATTTGGATAAGTATTCAAGCTTGAAATAATTTAATTAGAAAGTTTTATTTGTATAATACACAATTTCATTCCAATATAACTTACCTTAATTTTCAGAAGTTGAATATGTAATTGGATAATGTACAATAAAAAAAAAGATTTTATAAATAAAATTTGAGTGGTTATTATAAATGTTATATACTTAAATTTTAATTATAAAAGAGATTGACAGAGGTAAATAAAGAAAAGGGTAATGGAATAATTTACAATATAAAATGATGTTAAAGAAACTGAGAATAAATTAAAGCAGTTATAATTAGTATTAATATATTTAACATGGGTGATAAGATATATTGAGAGAAATAAACTTAATTTTAATTAGAAATGAAGAAGAATTAAATTTTATTTGGTACATTTTGAGTATAATAAAATATTTTTCAAATACATGATTTTAGGGATTTGTTAATTTAAGATAATTGGATGATAAGATAATGAAATTAGAGACGCTTAAGATTTATTTGACTTATGTAAAATTAATTTTCAGTTTAAGTTGAAATTTTATGGTTTCAAATTTATTATCTTATTTTGTTTTTCAAACTATCTTTTGGTTGTCCTAATTTCCTTTGTCTTGCTACAGAATGAGAGGTTATTGCTTATACCAGTCTGTTTAGAAATCTTTCTATAATCTTTAATAATCTTTGGTACTCATCTTTGAATCTAAGCATTGCTTGCCATCCACAGACCATCGGTTAAACGGGAAGGGTGAATCAGATTCTAAAAGATTTTTTTTCATGCTTGTGTTATTGATTCTGGAGGATGTTGGAAAGATCATCTCCACCTTGTTAAACTTACCTATAACAAGAGTTATCAGGTATAATTTTAATCTTCTTGTCATCTTGTCTTAATACTATTTCATTCTATCTTTTTCTGTGCTTTCCCGTACCTCGTTCCTTTTCGGGGACGAAAAGTTTTGAGTGGGGGAGAGTGTAACAACCCTGTATTTCTGATTATTGTAATTGTATATTTTAATTATTTTAATTATTTTAATTTAAATTCCTAATTTAAAAACTTCATTTTATTTATTAAAATTAATATATTTTTTTAATTGAAATATAAATGTTGATTTTGATGTGGATTAGAATTTCAATCATGCATAAATTGAATATTTTCAGAAAAGTGAATTTTGGTCAAAATGGTCAAATTTGACTTTTAAATTTAAAATTTGAAAGTTTGAAAATTTGAATTTTATATTTTATTATGAAAGTAAATAAAATTTTAAGAACGCTGCTTTTCGTTTCGTTGAAATCTGATTTATAATGTGAAAGTTATGCCTTTTTAACTATTGTGTGAAATTTGCTGTATTTAACAAAATTGTTTATTTTAAATTATATAAATAATCTTTTTAATTGCCATATCTTATTCTAATTTGTATTATATGTTATGTTACATATATTCTTACGTTTTAAATATTTTTAAAGTGATGTTTGAATTTTTCCAAAGCTTATTGAATTTATTTTCTATTTTTAAAGCCTAGTTTCCATTTTTCTGTTATTTTCTTTATTTAAATTATATTTAATAAAAATTTATTTATTCATTTTTATGTATTCATCTTATTTTTATGTTTTGATCTTTATTTATAAATATTTTTCATGTACATACAATTTTTCCAAAGTTCATTTCATTTATTTTCAAATTTTCAAGCCTAATTTACATTTTCTTTGTTATTTTCTTAATTTAATTATATTTAATTAATATTTATTTATTTATTTTGTTTATTTACTATATTTTCATATTTTATCTGTATTTATACATATTTTACATGTATTTAAAATCTAAAAAGAAAATAGAAAACAAAGAAACAAAGTCCTTTCATTTTCCAGTCTTTTCATATCCTTGTCTTTTCATTTGCTTTTGCCTTTTCCTCTTCTTTTTTTAGCCGTACCTTTTTCTTGCTTAGCCGTGTATCTCCCTTCAAAATTCACGTGAGAAAACATCATTTTTCACTTAAACTCATGGCATTTCAATTTGAGAAAAAAAATGGCAAAGTTCATGGTCTTCTTCTTCTACTTTTCCTTCCTATTTTCATAGTTTTGCCTTGATCTCTCTTCAACTTTGCTTGGCCCCTACCACCCACCATCACCACCATACTCTCCACCATCTACAGCAGCACCAACCCCTCTCCTCTGACCACCACCTCTGGCCATGACCATTAGATGAAGCCACCACCTCAAATTTGCAAAGCACTTCAACAAAACAATGCTAGCCAAGCCTGTACTCCACTATTGCCTTCATAGTTGCTTTCGGCCACCCCTTAGCCACCACCACCTTCATCTACTTCACCTTTGGCTGCCCCTTTCACTGCTATCCAGATCTGAACTAACATGAAGACCCCATGGCCGAGCCTATATGGGGTCATAGCCGAACCAAAATGCACCAAAAACTTCACCTATTTTGACTTGTCCATTGATATGCTTCATGTTGCAAACCCTACCTTTTATATTCCTTCTAGCCGTGCTTTATGGATGCCATACCCGAGCTAACCTGATCATGGCTAAATGTATGCTCCACTTAGGCTATGCATTTGAGTGATAAGGCAAGGTCAAGTCACTTTGCTCTTTATTGCTTTGTATTTCAACTTGTTCAATATTGTTTTGTGTTGTATATTCATGTGTTGCATTGTCTTGTTTGTGTTTATTGGATTGTTACAAGATGATCATCTAGGCTCTCTCCACTTATTTGAATCCATTTTCATGCTTTTATTGCCCTTGGAATCATGTTTGTGTGTCGTAGTGGTCTTCAGCTTGAAAAGGTGAGTCTTTCTCACTCTGACATTTATACTTATGAAATAGTGAATTGATGACAAGTGTTTAGTAATATAAAATGTTATGCAAGTTAATGATGATCATATGATATGCTATTCCATATTATTACCATGTTAAAACTGTTAACTATCACCTGACATCTGATATATGACATTATATTGTGACATTGGCATTGTTTATATTGTTTATGCATATATTCACACTGCAAGTTCCATGTTAGAATAGAATCACTATGGGTTGAAATGATACATACCCAAACGGACTTTAGACTAGGGAAAAATCGTTATGGGGTGAAATGATAAGCCTGAGCGATTTTTATTGTATTTTATTTGACTTGGGATTGCGGGTTTGATATGATAGAACCCGGGTTTTCTTTGTAAACTGCGGATTGAAATGATATATATCCGTATCACTTGACCTAGGTTAGAAAATTATATACAGACCCCGTGGTATATTTTTAAATGATATTTATTAAAATATGTATTTTTAAAAGTATGAAATTTTGATTTAAAAATATATATTTTATGGTTTTAAGAAAATTAAATATTAAGTCTTGAAATTGTGAATTTGAGTACGTAAATGTGAAATAATTGAGATTTTAGACTTTAAATTTTATTTTAAAATGTAAATAAATAATTGAAAATAAATTTAAAGTTTTAAAATTATATATGAAGTAAAATTTTAAGTTTTATTTAATTTATATGTTAATAAACAGTGAATTTTGACTTAATAAATGAATGGAGTTTTTTAAATTGGATATTTGATCTAAAAATTTTTGTTGTGTTAAATCATATGTTAAAATGATTTTAAATATGAAATTTTGAAGTCTAGAAATATGATTTTTAAGTTATAATAAAAATTTGGAGTTTTTTTTTGAAAGCTAAAATGAAATCTTGAATTCATAGCATTTTCAAAATGTTGTAGTCTTTTGATAGCATTTTTAAATGCTATTGTTTTGAATCTAATAATGTTTGAAATAACTAAATATCTATTACGACATTTAATAAATGTCGCTATTATTGAAATAAACCATTTTGGAAAATATAAGCTACGATAGCACTTTATAAATGTTGTCGTTGCTATAATTTGACAATGTTTTGAAATGTTATAGATTTTAACACTGTTTGGGCTATATTTTAAAGTGTTAAATAATTTAACTTTTGAAATGGATTATCCGTGAAATTTTAGAAGTTTTGAATATTTAAATTTGAATTTTTAAGGTATTTAAATTGAATTTGAATTTAAATAAAGTTTGCTTGGTTATGTGTTAAACGGAATGACATGTAATATGATAAATGAATTTTTGAATGGAATTTTTAATGTATTTTGTAATGATACTTGAAATAACAAATGAATGACTTATTTGATTTAAAAATGATATTTAAATTTGAGTATTTTAATTTGAATTCAAATAATGATTTGATAATAAGGTTTGGAAATGATTTGATCTTTATTTTGATAAAGAATATGAATTAGAATGATATGTACTTTTGATAAATGAATATTTGAAGTTTATATTGGTATGAAAGGATATTTAGTTTAATTGTAAATTGAGTTTATTTAAATAATATTGGATTTATGAAATGAATATTTCAAAACTAAGTAATAATGAAACTAGATTTGAGATATATGAAATTATAAAATTTAGTTTTGAAATGCGGGATATTAAAGCTTTGAAATTTATTAAAAATTGAATAGTTTAATTTGTGTATCAAATCTATATTTGAAAATGATATGATTTGAAATGGTTATTGGGAAATTTAATTGAAACTGATGGTTTGAATTGAATTAAGTTGGAAATTGAAAATTTGGGATTAATTGAATGAATTGTAAAATGTAAAGAATTAAATGAATATCCCATGATTTCAAATGTATGATTTTAAAATGTTATGATTTTCAAAGTGTAATTGTTTCAAGTATTTTTGGTTTCGAAAGAGTTATACTTTGAAAATATTATGATTTTGAAATGAATATATGTTTGAAATGTTTTTGGTTTTGAAGTATAAACTATTTTGATTGAATAAATAGTTTTGAAATAAAAATGGTTTTGGTTTCGAAGTATAAACTATTTTGAAAGAAATATAGTTTGAAATGAAATGATTTGATCTTTTTAAAGTATAAACTATTTTGAAATGACCACAGCGTTATAATAACGTTTGGTTGTTAAAGAGACCGGGATCGGAAGTTGTCATACTCTCTGCCAACTCCGAAAACCACTTTAACAGCCGTGTACGCGGTGGAGATTCCAGAATGAAGTAGGATGGTGGCGACGTTCTTGAGGTATATTACATGGACCCAACTCCCGTGAGTTGGCATAAGGTGGCTAAAACAGGAGCGATCTCGGGCCAAGTGAGGTCATTCCTCCGATCGGACACATTCCTTCGATACTATACTCTTACTGGTGATTGATTAGATGGCCATCCTCCGATTTTGATATGGGAGTGTGTTCCGAGGTGGGCGCATGTGGCTGCTGCGTTACCACCAGCCCGTGTGCGTAGTTGATATATCTACCT
This sequence comes from Allium cepa, assembly GCA_030765085.1. NCBI lineage: Eukaryota > Viridiplantae > Streptophyta > Magnoliopsida > Asparagales > Amaryllidaceae > Allium > Allium cepa. Next base: position 772,420,631 of record CM060945.1, read on the forward strand.
TGGCATTGCCTTGTGTGCCGTGTCACCTACCATACTGAGCCTTTACTACGAGTTTGTTTTTCTCCCGTAGCCCGTGTGGTATCCTCTGACAGTCACCCGAAGTGGAGATGGCATGATATTGGATGGACTACTGGGACTATTATGTGTGAAGGGTGATATGGGTAGCCCGGAACGCTATTTAAAAGTATGTTTATTTTACTGTAGACATTATTATAATAGCGCAATATTACTACATAGTAAATAGTTTAACGGATCCTTAAAGGACGGGCGATCCCAAGCATCCTTTAAGTTACTGATGCATTTTTGTTACTGTTCATTTGAGTTTATTTACAGTTCATAAGTATTTATGTCCTGACTCGAGTGTTTTGTATTTTGCTTTACGCTCGAGTTAGATTGAGTGAGTTAGCATGCAAGATTCACCTTCGGAGTTGGAGCTTTCCTTGAAGATCCAGCCATCTATTTTGCTTTCTGTATCCAGTGATTTCAGTGATGTATTCTGATTTGTACCTGATGTATCTTGTTACTTTTTGTTGTATCATGTTTAACTCTGATGTATTTTATTTTTATATAGTAGCTTCATGAACTACTATTTCTTTTAAATTCCGCTGCATTTTTAAATACTCTGTGTCTGTGATCTGTGATTTTGTATTTACTGTATATTCTGAGATTTGCCAAATTTTATTTACAACGCGGTATTTTGAGCAATTCAAGTCAGACATGTGCGGATGCGAATGGTTGAAAATATCGGGTCGTTACACACTCTATTCGTTTCAATACTGAAAATATTAATATACTTATCCCAGTGGTATAAGTATATTGACAAACCATTTAAAATTCAAAACTTATAAAACTTTTCCATTTACTTGTATCAACAATATAAGTATATTCACAAAACACTACATTTCCAATACTTAGAAAACAAACCCATGTACTTATCTCAACGTTAAAAGTACATTCACAAACTTCAAGAAAGATTTCATTTTTGTAACAACCCGCATATTTATCGACTTTATATTTAAATATTCTGTAACAACCCGCATATTTATCGATTTTATATTTAAATATTTTATTTAAATATTTTGTCGTTAATCGGATATTGGTCTGAAAAGCTACTTTTTGCAAACGGTCAAATTAGGACCCGAGACCACTTCCATTGAGTTCGAAATGCCGTTTACAATCTTTTTAAGTATAAACTTTGATATGTTTGGGGTTAGTGGAATTTCACTAACTTTTCCCGCTTTGGACTTTGGGTTGGTTTAGCTTATTAAACCTAAGTTCCAACCCCTTCTCCTCATCTCTTCATAAGTTCCTACCTAACTCTAGTTTTAGCATTAATGGTGAATGGAAAAGGAAATTAAAATTCCAAGCCCAAGTTCATTAGCAAATTCAACATCCAACTCCAAAATCAAAGTAAAGACATTGGATTCAAGCTTGTAGTTGCTTCTCTATTGACTTCAAGCTTCTTCTTCATTGAATTTGTGCAAAGGTGAGATTTTTATCTCATATTCTTGTCTATAACTATCATGGACTGTTGGGAATGATCTCCCATCACTTTATCATGTACATTTGCATTTGGTTTGGATTGGCCAAAAACTCTAATTTTTAGTGTTTTTGGAGATTTCCTGCACTTAGGTCGCACTACCACAAAATGCCACTTTGGAGTTAGGTCGCTAGGTCGTAGGTCGTGGGTCGCTAGGTCGTAGGTCGTGGGCCCCTAGGTCGTAGGTCGCAGGTCGCTCGACCTTGGAGATTTCCTGCACTTAGGTCGCACTGCCACGAAATGCCACTTCGGAGTTAGGTCGTTAGGTCGTAGGTCGTGGGCCGCTAGGTCGTAGGTCGCAGGTCGCTCGACCTTATCCCCCTAGGTCGCTCGACCTGTTTTTGAATCATTTGTGTTTAGGTCGCTGGACCTCATTTCATTAGGTCGCACGACCTTATTTACGTGTTCCACTAGGTCGCATGGACGCTTAGGTCGTTGTACCTTATTTACTATAGGTCATTGGACCTTTAACCCTCTAGGTCGCGTGACCCTATTTCCCTTAGGTCGTTAGACCTTAATACTGTTAGGTCGCGAGTTTAATTAGGTCGTTCGGCCTTAAAATGTTAGGTCGCTTGGCCTGTGCTTTTGTTAAATCGCAAGTCCCTTAAGTCGCTCGCCTCTGTTAGGTCGCAACCAATAGGTCGCTCGAGTGATAAACCCCTTAGGTCGCGTGTCATTGGGTCGTTCCACCTTGACCCTGCTTGAACCCATTAGGTCGTAGGTCGCTGGACATTAGGTCGCTAGGCCTTCAACCTTAGGTCGTTCTATTTAGGTTGCTCGACCGTGCTAATGATAGGTCGTGAGCTTCTTAAGTCGCTCGATCCTATCCTCCTTTAGGTCTTCACTAGGTCGTACCGTTTTGGGCGGGGCGCTGCCCCATGGATCCCTACGACCTGACCGGGCAGGTCGAACCCCGTAGCGGGGGTGTTGCCACCCCCCTGGACCCCCCCTCCGTAGGGGATCTTATCTGAAAAACATTCAACCGAACTTGCTTTGTTGAGATGCTGAGTTGACCATTCTTCGAGACAAACTATCTTTGGCTTCTAGGTCGATTTTATGGTATCACGGCCTTGCTAAAAAAGCGTGATAACAACTTTAGAAATATGAAGGTTTCAATACTAGTAGTAAATATCAAAACTCTTTCAACAAAATGATTTCAACTCTATTTTCAATAACAAAGCTCTTTTCTTAAACCATTTTCCAATCTACTAGTATATACAAACCTTTACCTCGCTCGGATGGGAAATCTAATCAAACGGCTCAGTAAAACAAGTGGTATGAAACGCTTGCGTTCACTTTGTCGGTAAATTCTTGGACTTGTTCGATTGAACCTCTTGTGACAATTTTATAGTGAAGATTTACAGTTTGTTCATAAATATTTAAGTTAAGCAAGTGGTTATGGGACACGAAGATAAACTTTTATATTTACTAGCTTAGTGTAATTGACACTTCTCATTGATCATGACGATCATTTTATGATTTAGACTAGCAATTGTGTGATGTCTCTTTGTTTGCAAGGTTAGACTAGACCTCATGGGTGTGATTCCGACTCACACATATCTCTTTGCCCGCAAGGTTAGTCTAGACACCATTTGTGTGATTCCACTCACACATACCTTTTTGTTGCAAGGTTAGGCTAGACACCATTTGTGTGATTCCACTCACACATACCTTTTTGCTTTTTGGTTATCGTAGGCCTCATCTGGGTGATTCCGACTCACCCATATGGGGTAGCTCCCCATGGTCTTCGGACCGTCATGCGATATGCCTCTTTTCCTTTTTCTGTGTCTGGATTTCTTGTGTTGATTTCTGGAATTTATGTCATTGACTTGTTATGAGTACAAGTTTATGGTATGATGTCCTCTTTGGTTCTTTGAGAAGATTCTTGTGATATTGATTTATCTCTTATTGATTGATCTTCTGTTGATCATCATTTGCATACTTATAGTAGTATTTCAGTATGGATATTTTATGTTTATGCCATATCTTTTATTTTATACCATGTCATCTGATATTTATAGCTAGACTGATCCGTTTATTATTTTCTTAAATAATACTCGGGTCAGACCGAGATGTTACAGGTGCTTCTGCTTAACTTCTTCCGGGGATTTGCTACTCTGACTTTTGGCTAACTATTTAGATTAGCAGTTTTTGTTGTATACACTTGAGATATAGACTCATAGTTGTATTCTTTTGTATAGCACGTGTTGCTATTCTTTTGTATTATTGTGGATCTTTTTGACCACTACTCTGATGTACACTTTCATGTATTAGTTATATATTCATATCTTCTTCCGCCTTTGTGATATAGATGTCTGCGACTGATTTGTGTTATGCTTATTTCTATATTTGTTTCCGAAGATTATTTATAGCCACCGTGTGATAAGCAATCACATGGATGGTCGCTCCTCAACAGCCTTATTCTCCATGCTAGTTGATAGCACTACACCGTAACGTTCTTGGCTAGCGTGGGTATAGAGGTGGGGCATCACAATTTTCCCAAAACCACACTTATTTGGTGCAAAAAATGTCATTTAAAAACATTGATAACAAAAAATCCAACACTATCCTTTTGGTGTAAGTAAACTGATCGTATGGAAATTAGTCCAATTATACTTATCATCACCTTTTGATTTCAAACAGTACCATCTTTTGATTAACAATGAAATCGAACAAGTGAGAAACGATCCTTGCCTCAACATACAATCTTAATTTTCAAGATAGAGATGAGTTTACATACCTTGGAATTTGGTGTTAAGTATGAAAAGAATATTTTCCATACCACCATATTTAAAACAATCATTTATGGAATTCAGGTCTTATTCTATTTATAAAAATTCTCTTTACAAATACCTTCATAAAATTCTATATAAAATTCCTTTCTATTTATAAAACTCTTTTATATTTACAAACTCCTTTAATAAAATATCATTTATAAAACTTCTTTTATAAATCTCCAAAGCTCTTTTATGAAACTACAAATTCATTTATAAAACTCTTTTTACAAACTATCGATTTTATTTATAAAATTTCTTTTATAAATCCTAAAACATAATTATAAACTTCTTTTATAAATCTCCAAATATTTTTATAAAACTGCTTTTATACTTAACATAAACCTTCATTTTAAAATAAGGCCAAATATTTTTGTACTCATAAACCAAATACTTCCTTTTGTACTTAACATAAAACTCCTTTTTATGATACTTCTTTTATGAACCGCCAATAGAGATTTTGTAGAGAAACAAATGAAGACTAATAAATGTTAACAGAGAGAATATAGGAGTAAAGTAATAAGAAAAAAGAGAATAATAGAGACACATTAATTTATGGTGGTTCAGCATTGTTTGCCTACGCCCACTTTGAAGAGATAGCTTTATTAATCACTTTTCAAATTGAGTACAATACGGATCAGATTAGAATCCTTAACAACAAAAGAGTACAAAGCAACAAGCAGTGTGAAGGTCCCAAAAAAGAATAATCAAGTTCGTATTTATAGAGGAAGACGGCGAAATATATCCCTGAAAATTCTACAGAAGGCTCTGCAGATCCAAAGGGGCCCATAGGAGGGATTGCATGGCCTAAATCCCAAGAAATAGGTACCATGGCCGATCCCAATTTTAATGGATTTAGGGGTTGCGATACCTATGAGGGTTTTTTATATTGCATTATGCTTAGCCTTCAATTTTATGCCAATTGGATCTGTGGATGTTGAGTTATTAATTGATATTTCTTGCAATGTGTCGTGTCATCTAATTTTGGTCAATCCCTCTAAAGGGAAGAGGGCTGATCCCTCTTGCTTCTTCATCTTATGGTGCAATCCCTACGGTGGTCTCCCAAGTATCCTCTCTTCTTGTTTCCGAAGTTTTATGTGTACTAGACTTTTGGATTTTAGATATCAATTATTTTCCATCGACTTACACTGGTGGACTGGATACGATATAATCCCTTTTATACAATCCCTTTTATATGATACTTTTCTCAGTTGAAATAATTTTCCCATAAGTTGAGCATACTAACTCTAAACAATTTGAGATTTTAAATGTAACCTCATGGGCCTTCCTTATCACTATATACCAATCTCACCCAGTTCGAGATAAAAGTTGAGGATATGTACTAATCCCCTGTGGGAAGGGATATGTACAAATCCCCTACCTAGGTCTAAATGCCAGATAACACTTGCCCTCCAAAGTATGCCTTGTGTCAAATATGACATGCTTTGAATCGAAGCAAGTTAGATTCATCGAAAATAAATCCATACAGTTTTCTGAATATTCGCTATACTTCGATTGAATTATTTTCCCAACTATCGTATCTCTCTTTGATCATCATGATGCTTGGTTGATTTTCAATAGTTTAAATTCAAGATTATAAGTTCTACGGGGCTAGTAAGCTTTGGTTATCTGATCCAGTTTCATCTTGAAAACCTCAGGTGAGGATTCAATTTATGTCGATTTCAAAATTTGAACTTTAGAATATACACATGCATGTTCAGGTATACATCTTTATTGTTGGCTCCCGGATGCATTTGTATGTTTGTGGATCATCGCCAATTCCTTATAGTTTAATTGCACTTGAATAGAAATTCCATTTTTATATTTTTTTTTAAACGAAATAAGTGTTGTAATAAGTCAATAGATGAGAAGGAACTTTAAATTGTACGGGGATGATGGCCTCAGAACTATAAGTAAAGGCGATTGGAATATTGCTAGTCATGGACTTGTGGGTGGTTCTTTATGCCTACAATACTGATGGAAGTTCATTGACCCACTTACCTCTATCCTTTTTCAAATTCTTATTCGGAATGTACTTTATGATTTTTTAATAGTTTCTAATTGTCCATTATCTGCCGCAAAACTTTTCTCAATATGATGTCGACGGTAGAAGTCTTTGAATTCGGCACTGTTGAATTACGTCCTGCTATCAGTTACGATTGTTTGTGGATGACCAAAACAATAGATGATGTTTCAAACAACAAAGTTGATTACTATTTTCGTTATAATCGCGGCTAAAGGTTCAACTTCAACCTATTTGCTGAAGTAATCAACTGCTACAATGGCGTACTTCGCAACACCTTTAAAAAATCAGCAAGGAGCCAATGATGTCAATACCCCAAGGGGTAAACTTCCATGGACTGACTATTTGAGTAATTTTTGTCCGTAGGGCTCTCAAATTTTTTTCAAACATCTGACACACGGCGCATCGACTGGCGTAATCAGCGGCATCTTGATTGACAATTGGCTCATAATAGCCGTATCAGAGTATTTTCTTTGCTAGGGTTTGCCCCAAAGTGTGTTCTACACATCCCCCTTCATGAACTTCCCTTATGACTTGTTTTATTTCATCATGAGCGATACACCAGAGCAGGGACACGAAAAAACCTTTTCTATACATGACTCCTTCGTGGATGATGCAACATGAAGCTTTGAGGAGGATATATCATTTTTCATTCCTCCATCTAGAAAGGATCCCTAGTTATATGTAACCTTTGATAGGAGTCATCCATGATTCCCTTTACAGCTCCATCTCCAAAACCCAGTCAATCACCATCTGGTCGATGCTCAAAGCATTTAGTACTTTAACCGAGACCAAACCCATTTTTTGCGCATCCTCGAAATTGGCCTGGGTTGCCAATGAGTCGGCTTTCTCAATATGTTTTCGAGGAGTGTGTGTAATGGTGCAATACTCGAAGTCTACTTGTAACTCTTAGACCTAGCCGAGATAAAGATCAATTTGTTGCACCCTAGCCTGATAATCAACCCCAACTTGGCATACTACTAACCGGGAATCACTAAAGTTTTGTAAAGTTTTCATTTCCATTTCTCTGGAAATTTTGAACTCGAAGATCAAGGTTTCATACTCAACTTCATTATTTATTGCAGGGAAGTCGAATTTCAGGGTGTAGCAGATCGATCTTTCCTCAGTAGTCACTATATGACTCTGGCTCCAGAACATTGATCGTTGGATGCTCCATCCGTATACATTTTCCATCAATTGGTTGGTTCTCCGTTGCTCTTTGGAAAGTTGCCTGGTGCAGCGAGATCATGTATGAAGTCGGCCTATGCTTGTCCATGGATAGCTCTTCGAGGAAGATAAGTGATATTGAATTAGCTTAGCTTGATATTCCATTTAAACAACCTTCCAGACATCTCAAGTCATTGTAGGACCTGTCATAACGGCTAGTAGATGTAGACGTCGATGTGGTGAGCCTGCTAGTAATGTTGCAGCTTTCATGATGCAATCAATAGGAAGTATGCGAGCTTCCTCGGTTCGAGTAGTTTCTCCCACTTTTCAATCGCTTGCTAACATAATATACTGGCCTCTGGATTCGATTCTCTTCGCATAACAGTGCAACAATTATGGCAAATACCAACACTGCTAAATAGATATATAAGTCTCTAAGATCCAGTGGCTTGGATAGGATGGGAGGTCTCTTTAAGTGATCTACCAGAGCTTGAAATGCATCTATGCAATCCTGCATCAATTCAAAGTTCTTCTTCCCTCTCCTAATCAAATCGAAGAAGGGAATACACTTATTAGTAGCCTTGGAGTTGAATCTGCTTAAGGCGATGACCTTTTCATTGAGGCTCTGTACCTACTTAATCATCTTCGGCACTTGGATGTTTTGAATTGCTTGAATCTTCTCGGGATTTTCCTCAATTCCGCAAGAATTAACAATGAAACTAAGAAATTTCCCTAACGCAACCCTGAAAGAGCTTTCAAGGGTTTGAGTTTCATTTTATAATTTTTGAGGACACTAAACATTTCTGCAAAGTCATCAATGTAGTTGTTCGGTCACCTTGACTTCACGAGCATTTCATTTAAATATACTTTCATTGATCACCCGATTTGATCTTTGAACATCTGGTTGACTAGTCTCAGTTAAGTAGCTTCAGCATTATTTAGTTCAAATGACATCACAACATAACAATATAGCCCTAGATCAGTAATGAAGCTGGTGTGCTCTTGGTCGGGGACGTGCATTGGGATATGGTTGTATCCGAAGTATGCATCCATAAATGAAAGCAGTTCATATCCAATGGTTAAGTCTACCAGCTGGTCGATCCTTGAAAGTGGAAAGCTGTCTTTCGGGCATGGTTGTTCTGGTCAGAGTAGTTGACGTATGTCCGCCACTTTCCATTAGCTTTTCTCATAAGAACGGGAATGGATAGCTATTTTGGGCAGAGGGCATCGTAGATAAATCCATTGTTTCCGAGTTTATCCACCTCTCCTTTAAGTGCAGCGGATCCCTCCGGATCTATGTTGTGTAGCTTTCATTTCATCGAGCCATTCCTCAGGTCGATATTCAATGCATGGTTCGTGATAGTTGGTGAGATCACACACATGTTAGAATGGCTCCAAGCGAACAAATCAAAATTTGTTCAGAGAAAACTAGCTAATTTCTTCATCATTGTACTGAGCTGTGATCTGATCTTCAGTACCCGTGATGGGTCGCCATGGCTGATCGTTGAAATATTCTTTTGGTATTGCGTCGGGAAAATTCTCAGGTTTCATCGTCAACTCTCATGGAATTGTAGCCAATCCAGAAAAAATTAAAGCTTTGAGAGAGGATAAAGCTCCAAAGACGATCAAGCAGGTCCAACGCTTAAACAGGAAGGTTGCCGCCCTGAGTCGATCCACCTCCAGAGCAGCCGAAAAATGCAACCCTTCTTTTTGAGGTGATTAAGAGAGGAAGAGAAATTTTAGTTGAATCAAGACTACAAAGATGTATTCCAAGCTCTAGCAAATCACTTGGAAAGACATCCCATTCTTGTAAATCCGATGGATGATAAGGACTATTTCTTATATATGGCAGTGTCGGTGCATGCTTTGAGTGTTGCACTTGTACGTGAGGAATCTCGCATCCAGCGATCAATCTATTACATTAGCAAGTATTCGACATAAGAAAAAAGGAACTACCCAAGACTATAGAAGCTCGCATACTGTCTATTTATCGCATTGAAAAAGCTCCACCCTTATTTCCAGGCTCATCCGATTAATGTCCTTACCGACCAGCCTTTATGACAGACTTGCAATCTAGGGTCGGCCTTTTGTAGATTTTATAGTTGAATTCACTACACGAGATGATCCTCCGGAGAGAAGTGGGAAAAATGAAGTTTAGTGGAAGATGTACACGGATGGTGCATCTAACAATCGATGTTCTGATGCTAGAGTCATGCTTGACGCCCCTGAAGAACACTCAATCAGGTATGCCTTGAAAATCAATTTTCTGGCAACAAACAGTGAAGCTAAATATGAGGCCTTGATTTTAGGACTAAAGATATCCAAGGAGCTTGGGATAAAGACTTTACACATTTTTTGTGACTCCCAGCTGGTGGTATGCCATGTTTAGAAAGAGTATCAGGCAAAAGAAGCAAGGCTAGCTCCCTATTTAAACCGGGACCTTGAGTTGCTAGACAACTTTGAATATTACATGATTATTTATATTCTTAGAAAGGAAAACGAGAAAGTAAACTCGCTTGCTAAGTTCACTAGTTTCGAAGATGCTTAGGTCATGGGCCTAGTTCTAGTGGAAGTAGTTTCAGCTCCAAGCATCGACTAGATGGATGTCAATTCGATATTGGAGACTGAGCCTGAATGGGAGTCATGGATGACTTTGATTCGGGATTATTTTTGAAGAAGATTCCACCCAGAGAGAAGGATTGAACGACGTAAAATCTTTTGCCAAGGTTTGAGATATATCATGTAAGAAGGATCACTGTACAGGAAGGGTTTCTCTATCTCCATGCTTTAGTGTTTCACTTATGACAAGGTCAAACGAGTTCTAAGGGAAGTTCATGAAGGGGCCTATGGCGACCATACAAGTGGGCAGACCCAGCGAAAAGAATCCTTTGTTATAGACATTTCTAGCCAACTATAAATTGAGATGCGGCTAATTATACTTGAAAATGTGACAAGTGCTAAATATTTGCTAAATTCTAATGGCTCCACCAATAACCGAAATGGTTAGTGCATGGCTGTTTGTAGTTTAGGGGATTGGCATCTTCGTTATATTGCCGATATTTAAAGGTGCCGCAAATCATGGTAGTTGATTACTTTACTAAATGGGCTAAGGAGAATCCTTTGACCACGATTACCACGAAGAAAGTAATCGACTTTGTTGTTCAAAATATCATCTGTCGCTTTGGAATTCCACAAGCAATCGTTACCGATAACGGGAACCAATTTGATAGCACGAAGTTTAAGGATTTCTACAATGGTACTGCGTAGAGAAGAGATTTGCAACTGTAGCACATCCTCTGGTTAATGGATAGGTTAAAGCTATAAATAAGATTATCAATTCCATTCTTAAGAAATCACTGGAGAAGGCCAATGGCAAGTGGGTTCATGAACTCCCGTTAACACTCTGGGCTTATCGAACCACTCCCAAGATATCTACTAGTCATTCTTTGTTTTCATTGGCATACAAATCGGAGATGATGGTCCCGATCAAAATGGAACTATCTTCTCATCAGGTCACCCATTATGATCCATGGGCGAATGAGAAACTCCTTCTAGAGTCACATAATATGATCGATGAAAAGCAGACTGAAGCTAAGTTGAGAGAAGTTGCGCAAAGACATTAAATCACATGATATTACAACACAAAAGTTAGAAGTCAAACTTTTGAAATCGATGATTTGGTCCTCAAATGTATCTTCCCAAACACTAAGAAATTGGGCCCGATTTAGGAAGGTTCGTATGCAATAGAGGAAAAGCTTGGAGACGGTACTTTTAAGCTTGAAATCATGGATAGGTTTCACTCCCAAGGGCGTGAAATAACGAGCATCTACGACGCTATTTCACTTAGAGAAAAAATTTGTAAATAACTGGCTAGAGTCGTGTAATAAGATAGAATTTTGTCATTTTCCCCCTTAATCAAATAAAACGGCCTTTCAAGCCAGGAATTATATCTCTCCATTTCTTAAGAGTTATGCTTGATCAACTCAAATGAATCTTTATGTGACCAATGAAGGTGTGCAGGTATCCGAAGATTAATACCGGTCAAACTCCTATAACCCATGATCGGGCTCGTGAAGTCACTTTTTGATGTTTGGAGATTGACATTAGCTAACTCTTGCCTTTGGATTGGAGGCATGAGTATAAACATAAGTTGGACACGACATAACTGCCCGCATCCAAACTCTCGCTCCCAAAGTAGGAGCTAAAGTATAAACATAAGCCGAACATAATAGACTATCTGCATCCCAATGCTTGCCTATGGATTGAGGGTAGGAGTATAAATGCAAATCCGAATGTGATACGAGCCTCCATACCCAAACTCTCGTTCCCAAAGAAGAGCCGGAGTATAAACTTAATCCAAATGAAACACGTTCATCCACAAACTAGTTCTTGCCTTCGGACTGGAGACAAGAGCACAATTTAGAACCAGACATGACACAATCATCTATATGCCAACTATTACCCTCGGATGGAGTGTAGGAGTATAAACCAAAAAGAGTGTGATACGACCGATCGCTCACTCAACTTTCATCCCTAAACTAGGGGCATAGGTATAAATGAAAACGGGCATGACAAGTCCGTCTGATCCTTAACCTCTTGCCCAGAGTAGGAAAAACAAAAGTTCCATGTGTGGAGTAAAGCGGGATCTAATTTGTAAGCCTTCAGTCAATGCCCAGAGTTAGGAGTGTTTGAACGTTAATTCCTAGATGAGGATGCATGGACTACGATTTTAAGTAGTTAACCTAAACCTATGCTTGGAGTTAGGTGCGATTGGGACTTATTATCTTGGAAAAGAATATTCAAGCCACTATTTTAAGTGGCTTACCCTAAGGATTACTTTACACTCACTAGAACAATGTGAGTCGGCTAATTGCAAAATGAGTTAAGGACATGATCCAAAGTGATCACTAAACGAGATAAATCGCAAGTACATTGAATGGAAAGCGTATTTCTTAAGTACTTCAACACCCTTGAGCAAATTTTGTACAAAAGAAAACGTCTTTATTATTGACGTCAAACCAGGAAAGCTAACTACAAGTGGTTCACACCAAAATCAAAAAATCAACAATAGGGGCCAAACCTGTACAAAGCCGGCCAACAAACAAAAGGAGTCTATATATGAAAAAAAAACAATTGTTTCTTTTTTGACTTCCTTTTCTACTTAGAACCACGGGAGACTCCACTCTAGCTCTCTCCATGCCTCTTTCTGCCTCTCCCTCTACTGCCTTGGCCTTTAGAGGGAGTGCTTCGTGAAGATCCAGCAGGCGCACTCTGATCGCTTCCGACCAGAGAAATTAAGGTAGGAATACTTTGTGAAAACACCATCGATGTACTTCTAGCACTCTCAGGCGGAGGAATGTAAACTAGAGAAAAATTGGTTGGCCCAAGAATTCCGATCGACGGCGGAGGAGGGAAAACTTCAATTTTCTCCTGCTTGATTTGACCGGCAAGGAGGATATCCGCCCTAAGTTTTTTCTTTAGCTCATGCATGGAGGGACCTAATATGGACCGGGAGACCTCGGTAATAATAACATCCTCATCAATTTATGCCCCTTGATTTTCATTGTTTACTTCTTCCAACAAAGCACTTATCATGAGCTCGTCAAGACTTGGGATCTCTTTAAATGGGATGCTGGGAATTAATGTCAAAGTCATGACGGTTATAGATTTCATCTTCAATATTTGATACTCTATTTGAGAGTCCTTGGAAGGAAGTGGAGCAATTGCAGGCTGACCTAAAGCTAAAGAAATACAAAGAGAGAGAGATTACTGATGTTGACTGGCGACCTATCAACTCTTTGGAAAATGGGAGAAGTCAACGAGATGCCTTCTTCAATTTGAAATTTCATGTGAGTTAGAGTGCTACTAGGAGTGCCCTTTGGGATAGGGGAGAGAATAGTGGATTTTTGGAGCTATGGTTTCTCTAGATCGTAACCAGCATCGGTAGAGGAATCAACAGTGGAACTAGGAGTAGCTTGAGTCCGGAGAGTTTGACCAGCTGTAGCATCATGATGCGCAGAGCTGGAACTTTTGCCGAACTCTTTTAGAGTGGCTGCATCAAGTCCCGGATGAAAAAGATGTTGGTTGTCATAAAGGATTCTAGGTACATCTCCCTTCAAAATCTCTTTTTCCAACAGCTCTATGTTAATATAATCACTATTAAGAAACTCTTTCTCTTCATCGACAACACTTTCCTAGGCACGAGCGAGCATTAAAGGGTAATTTTCCTTAAACACTTTAGATTTTGAAATTTGAGCACATGGTGCTATACTGAGTGATCAATGGCTCAAAATTCTTAATCGTCGGCTCTTGTACCTGCTCCTCTTCTTGTTTCACTGCAGCGTCAACTTCTCTCTTGACAAGAGCATCAACGTCCTCGACCTTTTCAAGTGCATTGTCCCTCTCTGTCTTGATGGCGACCAGCTTATTGCATGCATCCTGGGAAACTTTTTGCCCTTCCTTTTTTCCTTGGTCTCATGCTCGAGCGTGGTTTTCAATTCAGTTGTGTTCTTCTTAGTGGCATCCATTTCCACTACAAGCTCGTGGTTCTGATGATACGCTTGCTTGATTTCATTCCAATGCCTGGATCTCTCTGCTTCGGGTGCTTTAATGGCATCCTCGACCTTATTCTCCGCTTCGGCTTGAGATTTTCTTGAATTCTTGAGCTCAATGTCAAGAGCGGTTATGATTCTTTTGTTCTCAGCCTCAATGAGTTTTTGGTTCTCTATCTCTTGCAGCCTATCCCTTGAGACTTTTTAAATCTTTTCAACCAGCTTCGGCCATTCATTGTATTGATTTTGGACATCGATTGTGCAACTGATGGTCCATTTTTGGAATTCAGTAGGGATTCTCTTTAATTTTACAAGAACATAACTCCATCGAAGCAAATTTTGAGGAATTCATTCTTAAGTTCATCCATCCATCCCATTATATCTACCAGCTGCTCCTTTGTGATGGCAGGAGTAACAACGCTTCCTTTGCCCAACCTTTGATGAAAGTGATCGAAGTCATTCTTATGATGTTTGCACTCAAAACACCAACTGAAGTGAGATAATGCCAAGGATATTAAAGGCATAGAGGCAAGTGGTGAAGTTTGAGAAGATTCACAGCTGGAACTATGTCGGTGTCGCGGCCTTCCTCTAATAAGCCATGAGTGAGAAGATTATCATCCGCCAATAGAGTTCTTATATATATATCCTCAACTAGAATTGCATAAGAGTACTAACAATATCCAAAAGTGATCGGCCGCTGAGTCTCTTCAAAACATCTATACAGTTGTAAAAGATAAATAAGCATGCAGGTTATAAGGAAAATGCATGGTTGGCATTTGAAATAAAACTTACGTTCGGATATCCATCTACGATCAAATCCGGGTGGGCAATGCATATAGAACCATTCAGCCTTGTAATAACTCTGCCTGTTCCGAGCCTCGAAGACGATTTTGCGACCCCTCCTTGGCTCTTAGTAAATAAGAGATAGGTTTTCTTTGCAGCTTCTAAAGCTATAAATGTATCGATTTTTTCATCGGCGGATGAATTGATTAAATGGTGGGACATAACCTATTAGGCACATGTATTTGTTGCAAGCTATGTACCATACTAGAGGATCATGAGCTCTCTGGTCATGAGACGATGCCAAGGCACCATCAAATGGAATGCCATGCTTACAGCATATCCTTCGAAGAGGTCCCTTATCAATTTTGGAAGGAGCAGGATAGACCCGGTTATTCAATATTACAGCATCTTTAAGAGTATCAGGTGCTGGATCTATTGAGGACCCTCTACCAGTGCAGCCGAATTTTTGGGTATCAGTTGCTTTACTTCGAGACTCTCTAGATTTTGTTGATCAATACATGGAATTTCTTATTGCTTCTCTTGTTGCATAGGATTTTGCTGCAACTGAGGAGTTGTGGCTGAGCTTGATTCTGCATCGGATTCAACGTATTTTGAAGGTAAAGTACCTGTAGCCTGAGAAACCAGACGTTTGGAACGTCTTTGGTCACATTCAAAAAAAAACTCGATAGATAATCAACATTAGAAGATTAGCTACAAATTGTGCCCCCTACGCTAAAGTGGATTCTAGTGCAATAAGGTGCGGTGTGGTGCAGTTTGGATTTTGGTTCTTATCTAACTATTTATTTTAGTTGTTCATCTTAAAGTCTAGATGTTGCTCGACATGATCGTCATCACTGACCTTCCCGACTAGCTTAAAATTATCAACCATACCTCGAAAATGTTCGAGATGAAAGAAGAAATTCAACGTGGAACTCCAAGGCAAAGTTCAGTTGCAAAACATGGAGTGGGAAAAAATTTGCCTAAGTTTGGGGATCGGTACCGATCCCTGAGACTCCCATAATTAAGAAAATCTCACCATCCTCCTTCATCCCTACCGGCCTTAAAAACTATAACCACAAATTCATTCCATGTTCACGCCCAACTCCATGTCCATTCGCATGCAACCATTCAACATCGTCCTACCTAGCTTTTTTCTACATGGAATCAAGGTTAAGGATCGATTCGAATGAAAGCAAAATCTCAAGTTGGAGTTTGAGTTGGTAAGGTGAATCTAATTGAGCCGATGAGCAGAGGTGTGGGCGATGTCAGGCAATGGCAAAGATGAATAGCAGCAGTTTTCAATCCAAGCGAAGGTGAAAGCTCATGTTGGATTCGAGGGTTTTAATGGCGGAAGGCAAGATCTCAAGTTAATGGAAAGTGAACAAATGAAGGAGTGGAAGAGAAGAAATGGATTTTATAATGTCTTGAGCTTGATATTCTCGGAGCCAAGAAACTTCTTCCAAGTATGGAGCCGGCACCGGCTCCTAAACCGGGGTCGGTACCATGTCCTAATGTTTTTTAATACGCACATAAGCAAACGTATGGTATATGCATATGTGTGTGAACACCTATGCACCTATGATGAGCCATGTGTATATTGAAAGTGACTGTCGTATAGCTAGTTGTCAATTAGGATCGTGTAATATGGAATGTATTATAATCTAAATGCAGAAATAGATAATAATAGTAAAGTCAATATGAAGAAGCACATCAAGAGTTTTTATACTGGTTCGAACTTCCCGTTCTACGTCCAGTCGCAGACTTCCCTTTGGAATTTCAGTCAATAACCCCTCATTTAACCCGAAGGAATAGGTAAACAACACCTGAGTAGCCAAACATGATTTTTCCGTCTCAGCAGCCGAAGAGGACTTTTCCGCCTGATACAAACTAACAGGGCTTCTAAAATTTCAGTAAAGTTGTTTGACACTTTATGTTCTTGAAAACACTAATTTGTCTTTGATAGTGCACCCATTCTATAATCTTTTCCTCAAGTATATATTGTGTGTGTGAAGATTAGAAAGGAAGATATTGCTTAGAATTAAAGAATATGTTAATTAATTCAGAGATTCAAGCCATATATAAATTGTGAGTGCTTGTAAAATGTAGAGATTGATAGTACAGAATATAGCAAGAAATAAAAATAAAAATTGGTGATTTAAGAAGTGATTCTAACATGTTTACATAGTGAATAAATAGTTTCAACTATTCATGAAGAATTTCAATCAAAAGATGCCGCCATATCTCTTCAATTTGAATCATAACTCTTCGTAGATAGATGTGTCTCTTCAGGAAAAATGACTGTTAGAGTCGGTCAGTCAATTGGGGAAAAATGTTCTGTCTACTGAAAATTCAAAGAAAGTGAAAAACAACGCATATTTGTGTACTGAGCATGGTCAGTCGACTGGCTGCTTTCGGTCAGTCGACTGGCTGCTTTCGGTCAGTCGACTGACCGGGTTGTCAGTGCAAAGTTTGCTTTTTTAAAAGAATTTGAATTTTAAAGCAACTTTGATATTGAGTAAACTACTTGAGGATAGATTTTAACAATTTTGAACTATATCTAAGACTAAAAACTTCAATAAATAAACATACTATACATAGATTTGAAGTCTCGGTTCCTTTGTAGTTTAACAGCATATCTCATTCTCTTTTTGTCGCTTGATCGCGTAGTCTCATCACTGATTGTTTAATCTATTTGTCATGAATCAAAACTTATGATTCAACATTCTCACCCTTTTTAATTGATGACAACCTATTTTAGATGATCTATATTTTAAGAAACATATAATGGAAGTTATATATATATTCCCTGAATATCTAGCGACAAAACTAATCATGCAAAAATTGGTTCGAATTGTATTGAGCGACTTATGTAAGCTCATATAAAATAAATAGTAGTAGAATGTTTGTGAAATTAAAAGGAAAAAAATAACTTACTACCACCAAACAAGAAATATCAATATCACTCATTAGAGTCAGACCCTATTTCTTCTTCCAGTTGCATTGGTCCTTTGCCTTGTGGTGAGCTTTCCACAAATTGTCTGCCACCTCCATTTCCACTAATGTCAAAAATTGTATGTTCTTCGGATATAGACCATGTGAAACGAGGTGCTGGATGTTTTCCCGGATCACGATGTGAAGTGTCCGTAGTTATGGAGGAAGAGCAAGAGATTGCATCCCATAAAATCTTCGTGAAAGCTTTTTATCTTGTCAAACTTTTTGTTGATCTTTTTGTCAAGATTCTTGATGCGAGAATCCTAAATGACTTGATTACGAGCAATTAGATCAATGGATTCATGGGTACTTTAGAATGGGGTTGTAGTACGAATGTCATCTCTTTGTTGTTGTACCCTGGTAGCTTGCTGACGAGGTCTTGATTGCCAATCTTGAAAAGACATGATAGTGAGAGGTCTAAGAGGCAATTTCATTAGACTAATTGTGCGGCTATTTAGAGTTTTAGTAGTGGAGGTATTGGATTCTGGAATAGGAATTTATAGTTTCATAAGTAGCCGCATAATTTACTCGCCATAATAGATGATGTTCATTCGAATTTGGTTGAAGGATAAGAATTCATCAAGAATAAGATTAGGCCAATTGATTTGAACATCTCCCCAAATAGCATATAAAGCCCTATAATTCTTCGGATATACAAGCTCATAAGAATAGTACGAGAAAGAATTGTACGCACTAAGGCTCGATGCATTATTCGAGCTGTTGGGTGTAAAGCTATAGATTTCAATTCAGTCACGTCGTCTTCCAAAAACCTATGGCTTACTTCGTCTACTTCGTCTATAGGAACATTTAAATCTTCTAATGGAGTACCATTTGTTGGTGTTTGAAGAATGTGTCCAATTCTATCTAATGATAAAAATACTTGTTGACCACAAACTAAACTTACACAATTGTCATGATTTCATAGATTTTTATGACCCAAATTGAAATTTGCGTAAAAGGGTTTTACCATTGTATGATTAATTTTGAGATTGTTTTAATTGTGGTCAAGAAGAGATTCTAGACAACTTCTTCTTGCAAGCTCTTGAATTCTATATGAAGCAAAGTCTGAAAAGACAACAAAAGATCCTTCTAGGAAACGAGCTTCCTTCATTTTGTTCCATCTTTGGATAGCAGTGGAATCATAAAGCCATTGAGCTATTTGGGTATCAATAGGTTCAAAGGAAGAAGGTGAGGCTTTTCTAGATCGTACAGGTTCTCTTGGAGTCCCTTGAAAGTATAATTGAGTAAAGGTATTTGAAATTTTTGAGAACTAGGGTTTTGAAATTATGATGAGGTAGAGTAAAAGTGAAGAGTAAAAAAGAAGAAGGTAGGTTAAAAGGGGTAAAAAAAAGGTAGGTGAAACAGTGATAAATGTACCCAGACAGCCAATTCAGTCGACTGGTCGAATTAGGTCAGTCGACTGAAGTAATTTCCTGAAACTTTCTGTTTCCAGATTCAGTCGACTGACCCAATTCGTTCAGTCAACTGAATGCTTTTTTTAGCATTATTTGTCTTTTTGAATGTGTTAACAAATAAATTAAAATATATTCAATATATTAATTAAAGAAACATTAAAAACAAATTGAAATGAAAAAATAAAGCTTAGTTAGATGAAGAAGAGGTTGACGAATGTGAAGTCTTGATATCTTCTGGTTTAACTTTAGTCATTTCTTTGTATGGCTTTAAAGGAGACCAGTGATTTCCACGTTCCTATAAATTTGGAGACATAGGAGGTGATTGAGGTGACTGACGATAAGAAGACATTGTGGGTTGATAAGCATTGGATGAAGACAAGCTGCAAAATTTCCAGCCAAGTTTCTCCAGAAAGCTAAGTCATTTTGAATTTAGATTTTGTTCATGGTACATTTCATGTTGAATTGCTATTGATTCCCTTTGATAATGACGTAAATCATCAATCTTCTATTATGTTAATGGAGAATCAAAGAATAAAAAATGACGTGCCTTCTTTTTTTGGAGTACAACCAGTATGATAGTTATATGGTCTGGCCAATTCATGACATGGAGTAGGTGTAGGTAAATTAGAAGATGCGGATGAAGGTGTGGATAAATCAAAAAAGGAATATTTAGAACCATGAGGAGAGTTGTGTTGGGAGGACATTGTTTGTAAGTAGGAAATAATATATAATTATGCAAATGAGATGGAGAGAAAAGCAGATACTCTTCAATATAAAGAAGA
The DNA here is from genome assembly GCA_030765085.1 of Allium cepa. NCBI lineage: Eukaryota > Viridiplantae > Streptophyta > Magnoliopsida > Asparagales > Amaryllidaceae > Allium > Allium cepa. The sequence goes on from CM060945.1 coordinate 772,440,657, forward strand.
TAAAAAAATAGTAATAGATAGATGGAATAAAGGATAACCAGAAAATAGTAAGAGGAGGGAAATAATTAGAATTTTCATGGTTGAGAATTATCCATGAGAAGAGTGAAATAAGTAAAGAAAAATATATTATAAAAATGGTTGTGAAACAACAAGTAGTGAAATGGTAAAGACATAGAGTTTCCTTGCTAGAGGTACTGAGTTCAAGTACCAGTAATGAAATATGTTTTTTTAAATTTATTATAGAAATTCAAATATTATAATTATTTTAAAGAAATTATACCTAGTTCTCTTCTCAGCTTTATAAAAAAAATTCATTGAGTGGTTTAGTGGAAATATCAGCTAACTGATTTTTAGAATTTACAGATTCTAAATTTACTATATCCTTCTCAATATTAACATGAAAAAAATGATGACAGGTATCAATATGTTTAGTTCGTGAGTAATTGATAGGATTTTTAGATAAATTTATTACACTGGTGTTGTCACAATATATTATAAATGTACTCAATTTTATATCAAAATCTTGCAGTGTTTGTTGCACGTAGATTACTTGAGCACATGCTAAAGCTGCATATATATATTCTGCTTCACATGTCGATAGTGAAACATAGTTTTGTTTCTTTCTAGACTAGGATACTAAGCACGTCTGAAGAAGTGACAATTTCCACTTGTACTTTTTCTATCTGTCCGACTTCCTTCAAAATCAGCATCACTATAGGGTACTAATTCAAAAGGACGTTCTTTTGGATAAAACAGTCCTAAATCATTGGTCTTGCTAAGAAAACGAATTGTACATTTTACTGCTCGCGTATGTGATTCTTTAGGATTGCTTGAAATCGAGCACATAAAAAAACATTCATCATAATATCAGGTCGAATAGCAGTTAAGTAAAGTAATAATTCAATCATAGTATGATATAGTTTCTGGTCGATACTCTTACCATCTTCATCTCTATCGAGGTGTACAGTTGTACTCATAGGAATTGGCTTGGCAGAAGTGTTTTCCATACCGAAACATTTGATTAGATTATTACAATACTTTTCTTGATTAATAAAAATGCTATTTTGCAATTGCTTGATTTGTAGTCCAAGAAAATATGATAGTTCTCTCATATGTGACATTTCAAATTCATTTGTCATGATAGTTGAAAACTTCTGACATAATGTTTCATTAGTTGAACCAAATATAATATCATCAAAACATATTTGTATAATCAAAATATCTTGTTTAGTTTTCTTAATAAATAAAGTTTGATTAACTTTTCTAATTTCAAAACCAGAGTCTATTAGATAGCTTTTAAGTGGTCGTACCAAGCACGAGGTGCCTGTTTTAAGCCGTATAATGCTTTCTTAAGTTTATAAACATGATCTGGAAATTTTTCATGAGTAAAAAGAGGAGGTTTTTCAACATAGACGTTCTATTTTATATATCCATTTAGAAAAGCAATTTTAACAATCATTTGATATAACTTAAATTTACGAAAACATGCAAAAGCCAATAGAATATATATAGCTTCTAATCTCGCGACAGGAGCAAACGTTTCTTCATAGTCTATCCCCTCTTCTTGATTATAACCTTGTGCTACTAATCTAGATTTATTTCTAGTTATATTACGTAGTTCATCTGTTTTGTTTTTTAAAACCCATTTTTGTACCAATGACGGATTGATCACTTGGTTTAGGAACTAATTCCTAAATTCCGTTTCATTCAAATTTGTTTAGCTCTTCTTGCATAGCTATAATCCAATAGTCATCAGCGGAGGCTTCCTTAATATTTTTAGGTTCTACATTAGAGAGAAAAGTTATATGGCCCATTTGATTTAATTAATCTATTATTATTACATTTGAATTTACTTCTCCAGTTATATTTTGAATAGGGTGCCCTAGGAATTCTTATAGGAGATCTTATAAAATTTTCATTATGAACAATGTTTTCATCTGCTCTAGTACTATTAGGTTTATTATTTTGAAAAATAATGTCATCATCTTCTGAATTATTTATTATAATTTTATTAGAATTATTTTCCAAGTTTGTAATATTAGAAAAAAAATTGACATTTTCATCAAATGAACATGAAGAGTTTCTTCGATTACTTTAGTTCTTATATTAAAAACTCGACGAGATTTTCTTCTTTATGAATATCCTATAAATATTCATTCATCAGATTTTGGATCAAATTTGCCAAGCTGATCTTTAGTGTTAAGTACAAAACATTTTGAACCAAATAGTTTGAAATATGATGTATTAGGTTTTCTGCCATTCAAAAGTCCATATGGGTTGTGTTTGTTAATGATCAAATAGAAACACAATTCAAAACATAACAAGCAGCTGCAACAGCTTCTACCCAGAAATGCTTAGGTAAAGTGCTTCCATTTAAAGTTCTTGCACATTCTTGTAATGTTATGTTCTTTCTTTCTACAACTCTATTTTGTTGTGGTGTTCTTGAAAAAGAAAAGTTATGATTAACTCCTTTCTTTTTACAAAAAAAGTTCAAAAGCTTCATTTTTAAATTCATCTCAATGATCACTTCTAATATTTTTAACTTTTAAATTCTTTATATTTTGAATTCTTTTTACAAAAAATTTAAAAATCTCAAAAGTATCACTTTTATGTTTCATGAAAATAGTTCATGTATATCTTGAAAAATCATCTACAATGACAAACACATATCTATTCTGATTTATGGATTGAACTTGATTAGGTCCAAAGAGATCCATATGTAGTAGTTCAAGTGGTTGTGTTGTGGATATGATTTTCTTAGATTTAAAAGAAGACCTTGATAATTTTCCTAACTGACATGCATCACAAATATTATTAATTTTGAATTTCATATCAGGTAGTCCTTTAACAAGTTTATTTTTAGTTATTGTATTAATAGTATTAATATTTATATGACAAAGTCTTTTGTGCCATAGCCAAGAATCATTTTCTATAGCCACTAAACACATGTTTGTGTTATGATTTATATTCATATTTAAAAGAAAAATATTTCTATCTCGTATACCTTCAAAAATTAAATTTGATTTTTAGCAGAAATATTGCATTTATTTTCTAAAAAAGATATATTAAAACCTTTGTCACATAGTTGACTTATGCTTAATAAATTATGTTTTTAACTAATAAAACATCAAAAATGAGAGGTAAGTTAGAGATACTGTTATTGCTCACATCACCTTTGTCGATGATATAACCTTCTGAATTATCTCCAAAAGTGACCGGTCCTCCGTTTGAGTAGGCAATGTAAATTAACATGTCCTTATTACAAGCCATGTGTTTCGAGCAACCGCTGTCTAAAATCCATTTTCCTAACTTTTCGAGTGGTACCTGCAAAAAATAAAGATTAAGTTGATACCCACTTTTCTTTTTAGGGTCCTAGAGTTAGGTCCTAGGAAACCAAACCCACGTGGGTTCAGAATTCCCGCTATAACTATAATTCTTATTTTTATGAACGGTTTCCATAAATTTAATGGTATGTCTATTCCTAATTAAATTGCTATTAGATTTAGGAATCCATATCTTAATAGTTTTAAGATATTTAGAAATTGTTTTCTTAATATCTTTCTTAATTTTGTTTTTAAACTTATTTTAAAAAAATTCTAGATTTCTTTGGATTTTCAATTTTCTTATATTTTAGTCCCAATTTTTTTGAAGTAGATTGAGATTTTTCTATTATTATAGAAATATTTTCTCATCCTTTATTGAAGTTAGAAATATTTTTAGTAATATCTTCTAACTTAATTTTGGGACTATATTTTTCTAAATCCAATACTTTATTGTTAGACTTTAAATCATTAATTTCTACTGATAAATCATCATTTTTATTTTTTAAATTTATACTTCTTAAGTTATCATAGAAAGTTGAGATGTCAAATTAGAATGAGATTCTTGAGATATTTCAAGTTCTTCTTTTAGAATTATCTTTTCATCTCTTAATATACTAATTTTTAATTCAGATTTATTTAGTTTTCCTTGTAACTCTTTATTTTGTTTTTTAGTATGTTTTACAAAATCCGCTAGTTCTGAATTAATTTCAACCAAATCTTCAAAATTTAGTTCACTTACATCACCACTTGTAGCCATGAAGCATACGTTGCTTGCTCTGTGTCACTGTCACTGTCACTTTCTGATGATGAAGAAGAATCTGAATCATCCCAAGTTACTGAAAATGCTTTCTTCTTGAATTTGTCCTTCTTGAATTAATTTTTCTTTTTCTCCGGGCAATCTTTCTTCATATGACCCTTTTTATTACATTCATAACATTCCATGACAAAGGATGATGGTTTATTACTATTATTGTTGTTGGTAGAGTTATTTTGCAACTCCTGAACTTGTTATTCTATTTTAATTTCAAAAAAAATTGAAATTTTTAGCAAAAAGTGCCATGTCTTCTTCATCTGAATCAGAATCATCTTTTTCTGCTTGAAATGCTAGATTCTTCTTATCCTGTGCTTGAACTTTCTTTGCCTGCAAATTTACTTTATATGACATTCGATTTACTGTTAACTCTTCTGGATTCATAGTGGAAAGATCATTTGCTTCTTTAATAGCTAAGACCTTTCTTTCCCAATCATCCGTAAAAGAGTTTAGGATTTTTGATACTATATCAAAGTCAGCAAATTTTTCTCCTAGTGCCAACAATGAGTGATATATATCTTGAAATCTAGAGTACATGCCATTTATAGTTTCGTTTGGTTTCATTTTGAAATATTGAAACTGATTTTTCAACATCGAAATTTTGCTTTGTTTGACTTTGTTAGTTCCTTCATGAGTTACCTTTGGAGTTCTCTATATCTCATAAGCAGTTGTATGCATACTGACCTAATTAAACTCATTTTTATCTAATGCATAGAATAAAACATTCATAGCTTTAGCGTTTGAAGTAGCATCAGTTTTTTTTTGCAGTAGCCCAAGTTGAAAAATCTTCTGTTGGCATGGTATATTCATTTTGGGTAATTTTCTAGGTTTCAAAACCATTAGCTTGCATATATATTCTCATTCTAGTTGACTGGTAGTTATAGTTAAGCCTATTAAATAGTGGCGATCGAGCAGTTGACTGACCTTCAGTAAAACTAGAGTTAGTGTTAATGCTAGAATTGGTGTTACTATCCATATTACGAAAAAATTATCAAATAACTGTGTTATAGTTATAAGCTGTCCTGCTCTGATGCCAAATGAAAGAGACTGCCGTATAGCTAGTTATCACTTAGGATCGTGTAATATGGAATGTATTATAATCTAAATGAGAAAACACATAATAATAGTAAAGTAAATAAGAATAAGCACACCAAGAGTTTTTATACTGGTTCGAACTTCTCGTTCTATGTCCAATCCTAGACTTTCTTCTAGAATTTCACGCAATAACTCCTCACTTAACCTAAAGGAATAGGTAAACAACACCTGAACAGTCGAACATGATTTTTCCACCTCAACAGCCGAAGAGGACTTTTCCCCTGATACAAACTAATTGGACTTCTACAATTTCGATAAAGTTGTTTGACACTTCGTGTTCTTAAAAACGCTGATTTTTCTTTGATAGTACACCCTTCCAATAATCTTGTCCTCAAGTATATATTGTGTATGTGAAGATTAGAAAAGAAGATATTTCTTAGAATCAAAGAATATGTTAATTAATTCAGTGATTCAAGAAATATATAGATTGTGATTGCTTGTAGAATGCAGAGATAGATAGTAGATAATATAGCAAGAAATCAAAATAAAAATTGGTGATTTGAAAAGTGATTCTAATGTTTTTATATAGTGAACAAATAGTTGCAACTATTCATGAAGAGTTTCAATCAAAAGATGCATCCATATCTCTTCAATTTGAATCGTAACTCTTCATAGATATTCAGGAAAAATGACTGTTAGATTCGGTCAGTCGACTGAGGATAAATGATTAGTCTACTGGAAATTCAAAGATAGTGAAAAACAACACAAATCTATGTAATGAGCATGGTCAGTCGACTGACCTGGTTGTTAGTGCACAGTTTGCTTATTTTTTAAAGAATTTGAATCTTAAAGCAACATTGATTTTGAGTCAACTACTTGAGGATATATTTGACAATTTCGAACATATCTAAGACTAAAAACTTCAATAAATAAACATACTATACTTAGATTTGAAGTCTCGCCTCCTTTGTAGTTTAACTGTGTATCTCATTCTCTTTTTATCGCTTGATCGCATAGTGTCATCACTGATTGTTTAATCTTTTTGTCAAAAATCAAAACTTATGATTCAACATATATACCCAACACTTGATGACTAAAGTTGAAGGGGAGTTAGACTTATATCTGGAGAACTCATGGATGGAATTAGTCTAAAATCATCAGACTTGGAATAGCAGACCATGGGATTACATTCCAGAATTATAGTCCTGGATGTTAATGGAACATCGCAATAGATCATTATGGATATGACAATTCACGTAATCGATTCAATAAAAGGTAGCGAGCTTTTGAAGCACAGGGTGGAATCCTTTACTGGCGAATTAGTCTCAATTCAAATCACATTTTGTTGGAAACGAGATGTGCTTTGGAGGGCAAGTGTTATCCTTCCTTCTGACGAGGCAGAATTCGAACAAATTGGATAGATAGAACTTGGACTTATCAAGGTAGAAAGCTCGAAGAGAAAGCCCGAGAGTCCAGAAACCAAGCACAAACAGAACTACGAAGTCAAACCAAAATTATCAAAGTCAACAAGGTAATGGAATCCCCAAGTTGGGGATCGGTACCTACTCCCACTGGGGATCGGTACCAACACCCAAATACAACTTAGGTAAACCCTATCTTCTGCCTACAAGCTTATCTTGATGCCGAGAGTCTACTTTCAAAGTTGGTTTGTTGAATCAGTGCAATTCTCTATCGATCTCCATAAACTCCTAAATCTGCAGCTTTATTCTCCCATAACTCCATTATTTACACTCAGAAACAAACTTTTGGTTCAAACAACTATAGAATCAAGAAGCTAACTACAAGTTGATCCAAGCTAAGGAGTTGAAGACTCAAGGATCATCAAACTTGAGGATCGGTACCTACTACCAACTCCTACCTAGTGATCGATACCGAGTCCTAGATATTGTTGAGCCGGTACCTTTCTTTTTGAGAGAACGAGTCAATTTTGGGCACAACGGCTAAGAGATATTACAAGCAAGATTTTAGGTCCCTTACCTCTATAGATAGGAAGGTAGGTAGGGATATTTTAGGCACAAGTTCCATTATTTCTTATATTCTTGTAACTTTGAAATTCTAAGTGTTGGAGATGTACGACTCCCATGAATTTCTACCACCAAGTTGCAAATCAACAATAAAATCTTAAAGTGGACATAGGCCTTAATTTACCAAACCACTACAAATGATTGTATCACTTTTCTTTCCTCATTTTCATTTATATTTCTATTTTATTTCTTCACTTCTGCTCTCTACATAATCTTTGGATGTTTGGCCAATTTTTGGTTCGAACGGATTTAATGCTTTCATTCATTTATTGATCGGTATTATGATTTGATATAGATTCGTTGTCATGAATTCATTGGCAAATTCTAGTTGGCATAGATTTTTAGTATGATTGTTCATATATAATTTGATCACTATTTAAAATATTAACAATAAAATTAATAATGTTATTTAAATTTAAAATGTTATTTAGAATATTAATAAACTTAATATTGTAATTTAAATTAATAATGTTATTTAACTTAACAACAAAATTTATAGCATTATTTAAAGTAATAATAAAACTAATACTATTATTTAAAATAATAATATTATCATGTGAAAGGTAATATAAATTTTGTTTGCATGTAGAGTACAGAAGATGGATTATATGAAAGATCGAAGTTGGATATACATTAAAGGTAAAAATAGAGGAATGATTCCATTGGACTTTAGAAATAACATGGACGTATTCACGGAAGTGGCATAAGCTTTTCTTCAAATGAGGACACTTACTTACAAAGCTGCACTTGAAGGTTCTACCCATGTTTTAATCACATCCATACTGTTGCAAAAATGATAGTATGGATATGATCGAAATATTCGTAAAACTATAAAAAAAAAAAGGAGCGATGCTCATTATCATAAAAAACTATCATTATATTAGATGGAAAAGAACCATCTAACCTCTAAGACAGATGATATCAATTTCACTATAAGACAAAGACAATCTAAAGCCATATCGCATATACGTGATATTTTTTGAAAACCTTAATGTTGTTATTTGGTGGTTATTATATATACTGCGTAAGTTAGAGTGGTTGGACCTTGCCTACAGTTGTAATTCAAGAAGAAATTTATAGGGCCAATTACAAATGTATATTTTGTTCCAAAGGCAGCCTATATATGAACTAAAAAATAAAACAAAAATTAATGCGTAGGTTTACTTATGCATGTGTGAGTTAGCCAATGTATCCCAATATTAGATTTATTATGAAAAAATGTATACGATTTTAACACTACATTAAAAATCGTAAAACAGGTTGCTTAAGTTTTTCCTTTTTGGATTGATTTAGTGTTTTACTTAGTTTTTCAATTTGTAGATAGGAGATGAAAGGAATAGTATTAAAAGTGGCTAAGTAAGAATGTACTCAATAATAAGTTTAGTGAAGCAGGAAAGTTGCATTTAGCTTGCTTAAGAAAATAAATAGCATTTTCCTTTTCCAATTTATTTATTTCTTTACTTTTATAGTAGTTATAGTTGAAACGCAATCTATTAGTGATGTAATAAGTATGTTTTCTTCTAGTGAGACATGACTAGTTAAGTTGATGTTGTTGCATTACCGATTATATTGAGCCATATGCTCAGATTATGTGATAATCCTAAACAACAAGTGAGTCACAGTGCATTCTCCATCGATGCAACCTACATTATTAACATATTTTTAGAATAAAAATTTAGTTTATAAGCAATACATTCGATAAAAAAAAAATCCTATATTTAGCTTTTAAGCAATCAAGTAATAAATTAATCGTTAAACAAAAGACAAATGAATTAAGTTTTGAATAAAAGGCAGATAAATTTAGACTTAAATAAAAAATAAATTTATCTTTTTTGTGAAAATCCTTTCCTTCAACATTTTCATTTTATAAAAAATATTTTATTTGATCATTTTGTCAGTGTTTAGTTTTAAAGATAGTAATCAGTAAGTTAAATAAATGGTTAATAATTATGTTTTAAATAAAACATTAATGCATAATTTGTGTTATTCTCTAAATGTTTTAAATTTTCCTTTTTCTTACTAGAATCGATCTATTTGTTTGATTAATTAATTGTTTGCTCTGATATTTTGTAGGTTGGCTAAGCAACATGAGTTTGGTACGAAGCCAGGTAGCATGGTAGTATAAATAGCGGAGGAGATTGGACATGCGTAGTAGTTTTATTACACCCAGTGATGGTGGTTCGGATAGTGTTGGGGTTTATTGCTAACATTAGAGTCATTGATTGTTGGTGATGGTAGTTGTCACCACCAGTGGTGGTAGTACTACCACCAATACTAGCCCATCAACCATCACCATTTATAAAAGCACAACTACTCATGTCTCTAGTCTCCTCCACTATCAATACTACCATGCATGTTTCTTTTGTGCGTAACCATGTAGCATTCCTACAGCCATCTTGGTTGAACGATATGGTAGCATGGTAGTGAGACGACCGGGAATGCGTAGTAGTGTTGCTATGCCAGTAGCAGTTGGTTGGGATGGTACCGAAGAGGATACTGTTAACACTGGAGTCATTGATTGTTAGTGTTGGTGGTTGTCTCCAATAGTGGTAACAGTATCGCTACCAGCGAAACCCCAACCACCACTGCAAGTTATAACGGCACTGCCACACATGTCTTCAAGTGCCCCTACTCTCAATACTACCACGTTTCCATTTTGTGCAACCAATGCAGGTGTTTGAGTTTCTTAGGAATAAAAGCTTGATGAGTGAGTGGGATATAATTTCGACTGGTGATCCTACATGGGAGATGACTTGACAGAGGAAACGATGATGGACAATATTGTCTCTCTTCTTCATTCCAATGTAAGTGGTTTTCTTGTAAGAAAATTTATGTTTGTATGAATTTCTGTTTGTATGGTTGTAAGATCATTTGTATGATTGTCGACATTTGTGTTTGTATGGTTTAGTATATTCACGATATTATGATGTTGGGTAATACGGTTTGGTATATGAATTTGGTGGTATATGATATGTGATATATGAATTTGTGATATGGGTGACTATATATTCCTTATATTTGAATGTGAGATTTAGGTGAAAAATGCAGCAAAAACACAATATGTTTCAGCAAAGGCATATGCATAGCATCGGAAAATCTAATTTTTATATTTTAAAAAGTAGTTAACATGGCATCAAACAGGCGTCAGTAAGATGTCAGCATATGATTTTTATAGGGCATCGATAATAACCCACAAGAGACGTCTTTTAGGTTTCAAAATAAATTTTCTAACATATTTTCTACTGATGCCCTTTATGGCGTCGATAGGTCATATACCGATGCCCTAGCAATACTTTTTGGTGTCCATAAATCATCTTCTTCTTGTAATGCCCTTGGATGATGAATTTTTTCATGTTATAGTTTTGATTTCAGTTATGTATTACTATAGTATATGTGGTAAGTTCATTGTTGTAAATGGATTTGTTGTGTTATGTGAGTTTTGTATCTATTTTAGTTTATTTAATTTATGATTGATATGTTTTCCAAAATTTTATGATTAAACCCATGATGATACTTTATTGATTTAGAGAGGGTTCTAATCGAAATTGCGAGAGCACAATTCTTTTAAGAGGAAGAATGCAATGACTCACAAATTTGACTCTGTTAGCATGAAATTAATTTAAAATGGATTTTTAATAAAAAGGTGAACTAGAGGTTATTTTATAGTCGTTATGTAGGTATTTCCAAGCAGATTAATTTAGTAAACAATTTTGATGGATTTGGATTTATGGTCTATAAAATAGAAGCGTTAATGTGTTGAAATAAAGTTTTTTTCTTCTTTTGGGTCAAATGGTTACACATAACTGAACCCGTCTCGTTGCTATATAAACAATGTTAAGAAACCCTAGAGAGGAGTCGTCGCCTTGGTTTTCTTGTCTAATCCTAAACTTTCCCTAGTTACACACTAATGGCAGATTAACAAAATAATTAAAGTAATTCAAATTGCTCGAATCCTAACAAATCATATATGGATTCGAAGCTCTCGATGAGGCAAAAGGACATTTGAAATTATTTTTCCATCCGACACTTTAGTTGATCAGAAATTGACAAAGAAGTTTCAATGGTTTTTTTAAGTTTTTTATTCAATGGTGAATTGATGATAACTAGATGATCAAAGGGAGTAGAGTCGATCCATAAGGTTGGATCAACGAGATTAACGTGGCAATTCAAGAGGATGTCGTGATTCTCATGCTGTTATGGCAGGTAATGGGGGTTTTCACCTTAATCTGTATTATATATTTATTTCGAAATTAAACCATATGTCTTTTAATCTCTATATCTTTTGCATAAGAACATATATAGTGTGTTTCATTGGACTCGTGGAGAAATACCGGATGATTTTATGCTTAATTTGTTGAGTTTTGAGGCTATTTGCAAAAGCATATTGGTTTAATTTATTTATAATAATTAGTTTAAGTTAAAAAATATTAAATGCACACATACGTATATATATTAATAAAAATCAATATGTAATGATCTGAGATGATGATTGTCTGGTTAGTATGACGTTGTTGATGTTATTTTTCATGCTAGATTTTGATTTCATGTATGTACTACTATAGTATGTGCGTTGAATTCATTGTTGTGAATGGATTTTTGTTGTGTTGCGCAAGTGTCATATCACTTTAAGTAGTTAACCGATATATTTTCCAATATTTTATGATTAAACCTATGATGATACTTTATTGATTTGGACAAGGGTTCTAACTGGAAATTGCAAGAGGAAAAATGTAACGACTCATAAATTTCACATCATTAGCATAAAATTAATTAAAAATGGATTTTTAATAAAAGGGTGAATTGGGGATTGTATTTATAGCCATTATGTAGTTCTTCCTAAGCTGATTAGTTTAGTGTATAATTTTGATGGATTTGGGCTTGCAGTTTGTAAAATAAAGGCATTAATGTGTTGAAATAAAGTAAATAGCCACTTCTGGGGAAGAATTGAAATCTTAGATCAAAACACTATGTATGGATGATATGAACTGCCTAAACAAGAATTCTTGAACGGTGAACAACCAGAGCCTATAACTGACTACATCAAAGAATTTCCATTAATGAAACCATAGACATCCGTCGAAAAAGAAAAAATATGCATGTCCGGTGAAACAATTCTTTCCTATATAAATGATGTTAAGAAACCATAGTGAAGAGTCATCACCTTGGTTCTTTACTTCTAATACTAAACTTTCCCTAATTACACACTAATGGCATATTAACAAACTAATTAAGGTAATTCTAAATTCAAAGTGCTTGAACCCTGATCATATATGGATTCAAAGCTCTCGACGAGGCAATGAGGCATTTGAAATTCGTTTTTTCATCCGACGCTTTAGTTGATTAGAAATTGATGATGAAGTTTCAGTGGTTTGTTTTAAAGTATTTTCATTCAATGGTGAATTAACAACTGGATGATCAGAGGGAGAAGAGTAGATGTATAAGGTTAGACCAACGAAATCAACGTGTGGATTGCTAGAATTTGCTGAGGAAGTGATGGCGGCTGGATTTTGAGGCATGTGACAGCAACAGGCTTCTAGGACATCGCAAGGGGTGATTCTAGTGCAGTTTTGCATAGCTAAACGATGGTGGTAGCCGATTGGGCTAAAACATTGTGTGACAGCGAGGGTTGACGATGGAAGTGGCGGTTGAAGAGGACATTATCATTCTCATGTTATTGCAGCGGGTAATGGAGGTTTTTGCCTTAATCTATAATAAATATTTATTCGCAAAATAAACCCTGTGACTACTAATCTCCATATCTTTTGCATATGAACACACGCGGTTTGTCTTGTTGGACTCGTGGAAGAATACCAGATGATTTAACGCTTAGTTTGCTAAGTTTTGAGGTTGTTTGCAAAAGCCCTTTGGTATAATGTATTTATAATAATTAATTTAAGTTTAAAAATATTAAATGCATATATATATTGATGAAAATCAATATTTATTGATATGTGATGATGATTGTTTGGTTAGTATGGTGTGTTGATGCGTTGTGTCTTGATTTGGATGTTTGTTGTTGATTTTTCTATGATTAGTTTTTTATTTATAATTATTTATGAATTTGAATGGAAAATAATTAATTAATATAAATTATATGAAATTGCTTAACCATAGAAAACATTGATTAAGAAATGAAGGTGGAATTATTTATAGATTTTTGACCTGTGTTTGTACAATGATTTAACGAATTGTACTAAATTAAAGTAAATAGTTAAATAAAGTTATTATTTATGAATTCTTAGGGAAATTCATAAAAATACATATTTTTAAATTGAGATTTGGAATTTTTCTATAACTTATAAACTAAAGTGAGATTTCATAAACAATAATATGATTTTTGTAAAAATTGTATCAGTCCGGTAAATAACAATATAACTGATTTTACAACGTTATGGAGAAATTATTATTATTATCATCATCGACTGAGCAATAAAACAAAAAGGTATTTTTTTGGAATGATAATAACAGTAATAATAAAGATATATTTCCAAAATTGTTTTGGGTTAAATTATTAGTACTTTGAGATGAATAGAAATACAAAGGAGTTTGGGATTTTAAAAACAAAATATCATTATATACAAGAAAATAGCAATAAATTAATTTTGAAACTTTTACAGTGATTTTAGAATATTTTGTTATTTTGGCCATAAAATAACGATATTATTGTTTTGAAAAGTAATTGATTTTAAATATGATGTTTAAGGTATTTAAAGAAATAGAAGTATATTAAAGGAATTTGAAGTATATTACCATTTTGTAAGAATTATTATTATTCTAGGATGAACAAAATAAAGGTGATTTTATAATAAATAATAATGAAACTATTTTATACTTACAAGGATAATGTTTGTAAATATATTATTTCAAATTTTGTAGAATGTGATTAATTATTGATTGTAATTACCATATATATTTGATATTTTAAGTTTGATAACAATATCGCATTTTGATGAGTGTGTAATATTCTACCATTATTACTACTAGATGATGGGTAGTTGATTAGATTAAATTTTCTATTATTAATATTATCGGGTAGTACACGTTTGATAGTATTGATGTTGTGTTACTATTATTCGGTGATTAGTACACATTTGATGAATTACACTTATATTGGTAATGTATTACTATTGTGGATGATTAGTAAGTATAAAGTATGTTTGTGTTACTGTTATTTGATTACTTAATGATTGGGATTGGCGTTAAGTGTTGTTGATGTTTGATGGTTATGTACTATTATTGTTGTTACCTCATATGCTGATTGTTGTGATGGATGAGTAGGAATACATTTTTTGCTCATGCTCTTTGCATTAGTTGCATGAATTTTATGGTTGTTACGTGCTAACAAGTACTTGGATTCAAGAAAAGTGCAGGAAATAGAACCAAATGGGCTTGATCCCCAAGAGTTGTGTAGTAAGCTTTTCCGTATGCCATAACTATCGAGTCTATGGTCGAGTATATAGGATAAGGCACAGTCCAAACATAGTTGACCATTTTTCCCTTTATTATATGTATATATGTGTGTTTGCAAGTTTACAGGTGGAAGTAAATGAGGAAACAAAGGGCCTGGGATAGGTTATATCTACAGGATTATTTGGTGTGTTTGCAAGTTTGCAGGTGGAAGTAAATGAGGAAACAAAGGGCCTGGGATAGGTTATATCTACAGGATTATTTGGTATATCTCTTGCTTTATAGTTATATAATTGTTATCTTAATGGTTAATGTATTGATATGTATATTATCCGATGTATCAAATTTGTGTGATATTTAATTATGGAAATTATATATATATTGTGTGTGTGTGTTTTGATTTCGCGTTATAGTTTTCCTTTTAATGTTCATTGTTTTAGACTTTTTAATTTTATATACCCACAGTCCAGTGTGTTTACTATTTGAATTTATTTGTAAGCATATTTTGACGGTGTTTATGTTTGAGACTTAGGCTTTTTTTGTTGGCACATGTCGGTATTTGGAGTGGCTTCGGGTCGAGGCGAGAAAGACTTAGGGATGGAGGAGTGCGTGCTTCAGGTCAAGCTAGAAAATGATGCGATGAAGTAATTTTAGACTTAGCCAAAATTTTAAGGTTCCAACATGGTCTGTGCCGACCAGGTCAGGCCTGGTTTTCCAGCATGTGCTTCGAGTTTGGAAAGAGGAAGCATTGGGTTAACATGAGGCAAATTGAAGCAATGAAGGACTTTAAGTCTTGGCCACTTTGGCAAAGTTGGCTGGCCACACATCGTCGGTATATACCATGTTAGTGTTCTAGATTCGTGAATAGACTCCTTAAGAGTCTGATGTTGCTTAGGAGGTTATGTCGCATGCATTTTCTCATTCATTCGACATTTATTTTTGGCGATTGCGAGGCGATGAAGAGTGATGGTAAATAATGAGGCAAAAGCATGTGCTTAGACGTGATAGCTTCGAAAATTTATTGTGTTGATTCGATAACTGATGTGGACGTCTAGGAGTGTTTTCATGATGACAACTCGATCAATGAAGTCAAGATGATGATCCACAAGGATGGGTTCATTGAAGGGAACTCATGAGTATAATGTTGAAGGGTTCTACTATGGGAAGTGGAACATTGAAGGGTTCTGCTATGATGAATGAAGAAAAATGAAACGAGGAAGGGCTTGGATATGCATGCGAAGAGATCTTTGAAACTCGATGTGTTTCTCTACTGTACTCATAAGTAGGGATATGTAAGGATGTTCATTGGGTACTTAGTCGGTTATTCCAAATCATCCAATGGATCCATGTACCTTAGATCATTGAAGGGATCTAATGTTTGCATTTGAATGGTATTCGAGTACATAGAGATTTTTCTATTAATCCCTAGTAGGGGAATAGTCATATGATTTATTATGGACATTGAGCGACGATGAGGATTGTTTAATGGATGTTATGATTGCCATCCTTTTTGTCGCTCTAGAGGTATCATAGGACATAGATATCATGGAGACGGGTATATAAACACCCGATATGTACCAGGATGTTTATGCACTTTGTGATGTTAGTATATTAGCATATTATTATGTGCTAACTCTTTGGATGTTGGGACATGTCAGGTACGATTCTTTGTTCCATTATTCCTTACTATATCAATAACATAGTATCTTGAGATTTCTTATCACTCACACTAGATTATTATATGACCGTATTTTTGTGTTTTGCTTCTTATTTTCTTGGGTACTCTTGAGTGAGTAAACTAGATTGTAGATTTGGGTGATATGTAGTGATGTACATATGGATAAGCATGAGATAATGCTTTCTCATACTTACATTTGAACTCATTATTTCTTATTTCATACTGCGATAGCGTGGAGCCTAGATAACGTTTGTTTATCTTATATAGAGATAATTTATCTTTTAAGTTTATTATCAGCTGTATAAACTCTATTACCATCTTGTATAACTATGTGAACTTGTGTATCTAATTTTATTGTTCATCTAGTTACTATTTTCTCACCTGTTTTATATCTATGTAACTATTATATTTTATTTGACGCGCTGTGAGATATACTAAAGGTTATGTGATTGTTTTATCTACTTTACAACCTTGGAAACTGTCCTACTAAGGATAGGCACAATTGCAGCTCACTATACATGTATATTAGGTTCTAAAGGGGTAGGGCGATCATCACAAGGTGTTTGTTAAAAAGTATTTCATTAAGAATATATTTTATTTGGAAACCTCATTTGAGAACTGTAAAACTAGACTTTGAAACATACGGTGTAAGACTATGGGGTAAGATGAGTTTTGAATTTGCCCAACAATTATTATAACGATGTTACCTTTATGACTATTGTGTGCAACTTTTCCTAATGAGTTATGGGGACTCTAGTTATTTCCTTCCATGGAGAGGGTTAGGATATGATGTACGGACTGCCAATTTTTGATGTTTTGTATAATGATCATGTTGTTGTATTTTTTTTGGTTAATTATTTGCACAATTCTATTTCTTAGGTTATGTTTTGTGTTATTGTTATTTTCTTACTTGCTGATCTAGATTGCAATTGAGTGTTATTTATGCTTGATGGAAATGTGCTGTTATTATTGTTGCCCTATATAATGATTGTTCTGATGGGCGAGTAAAAATAATGTTTTCTACTTGCATTGGTTGCACGGATGTTATGGTTGTTATGTGCTAACAAATATTTGGATGCAGTTGAAGAGCAGAAAATAAAACTAAGTGCGCTTGAACGCCCAAAAGGGGTATATAGGCAGCTTTTCCCTATGCAATGGCAAACAAGCTTATGGCCATAGTGTATTGGATAAGGCGTAGTCCAAACATAGTTGACCATTTTTCTTCTTTTATTTTATGTATATATGTGTATTTGTAAGTTTGTAGGTGGAAATAAAGGAGGAAACAAATGGTCTGGAATATGACATATCTATAGGATGATTCGGTAGATCTTTTGCATCAAGTTATATAGTTGTTGTTTTAATGGTTAATTTATTGAAATTTGTATATGATCTCATGTATCGAGTTTGTGTAATATTTAATTGTTGAAATGATACACACACACACACACACACATATACCCACAGTCCACTATCTTAATATCTAAATTTATTTGTAATCATTTTTTGATGGAGTTTGTATGATTGATTTTAGATGTTAAAAATAATGGGTCGCCATGGCGGCTTTTGTAATTTATTCCACATCTTGGACTGGTATCTCACCCCGAAGCTTAGGCCGACTACCAAACTGCTCCTATCTACTCCTTTGGCATAGTTTGATCCTTTATTAAAGTGTTTGACATAGGAGCAAAGTGGTTTGGCCCTTGATGGAAAGCTCACTGGCCACCGGTGTTCGCGTTTGAGAAGCGAAGAGCCAAGTCTTAAAACTAGTGCACAAACTGGACCTAAAAGTGGATGTTTCCACCTATTGGTGTTGGAGCCAGTAGGATTCCAGCTTGTTTAAGATGGAACAGAATAGTAGGCACTTGGCATTGGTAGAGAATTGGCTAGCTCTAATGATTGAGTTGACGGTCGTGATATAATCAGGCAGGTTGAGGCTCTCATCATACTTTTCAATGGGAGGCAAAGCTTACCTTTGATGAATTACGTACTTTGTATCTTCTTTGAGAATGGTTACCATTCTCATTGTTAGAGAAACCCCCGTAGCCTTGGTGTTGTGTTTGGATCCTAATATTTGTTGTTTGAGTGATTCCACTTCCTCTCTAAGACTATGATTCGCCCCCTTGTTGATAGTGTTAGACCTTTGCTTTGGAAAGGGTCTTTCGGTGTCTTACGAGGAATGAGATCTTTGGTGTCGGCATGAGATGGTTAGCAACAACATTGAACAAGGGTAAGTGGCCTTCTACTTCTTTCCAAAGGAGTCCTAAAGTGATGGCCTTGCCTCCTGTGGGTGTGAGGTCTTTGCACTTCCCATTAGGATCGGGAATGGACTAAGAATTTCCTAGGCTCATTATCTCTTACTCGCCTTCCACCGCACAAGCGGTCGAAATGCAAATCACATTCCCCATCTTCCATGCTAAGTCATCCAAAAGAAAACAGTGTCTTAAGGGGATGTGAATGACGAATAGCACGAGCCATTGGTACTAGATCCCTCAAGAGAGAGTAGGTTTTTTAAAGAGAGAAAATAATGAATAAAATGTGATGGAAGCGGTAAAAACACACAATTTAGGGGGGGTTCGATCTAGATGAGATCTATGTCCACTATGGCTTCTTATACTATTGCTTTTGAGCATTTTTTATTACAAGAGAAATTTACTAGCTTCTTCTAAGAGCATAAAATGAGTAAGAATTTAGGTGCCAAATAAAGAGATTCTGATCCTCATATAAGAGCATTAGTTCTCCTATTTATAGCAACGAATATCATGCTTTAAAGGGCTTGGATTGACGTCCTAGATGCTAATTTTCTCTAATGTTGTTAATTATGATTTGTCTAGATGCAGCCAGCTCGGATGTCAGGTGGGCATAGTGGTCCAGCGACATGCTATTTGGTTGGCCTTACATTAACATGCTTTCATCAAAAGACTTATATGTGTAAGGATTAGTTGTTACACAGCGGCGCTTTTGTTGGATGAATAGTTCTATCATGGCGCTTTTGTTGAAGGAATGGTATAGATTCACCGCTTCTTTTGCAATAGTGGCAGAGAGCTTTTATTGGATCTTTTTCTATGTATGATAGAGTGAAGTGAATAGGACAATTTGCCAAAAGAAGAGATTGATGGCAGGGATTTGTACGGATGAGGCATATAGGCAGACATGTTGATTTTTGTTTGGAAGATGGTCGGGAGGTGCTGCCCGACGATTTGTAGGCGATCGTTGTCTTTGAGGAAGATACATATAGTGTTTTAGACAGGGATCATAAGGCAAGTAAGCCTTGGGAGTGGGGCTTATTTGGAACATGTAACTGGACAGTATATTATCATAGTCAACAATCATTAAGCCTTAATGGGTAGGCTTCTTATGTTTTGGGCCAATTTGTATTGTACAAGAAAAATGAGCAATAAGTATATTTCAATGTTAGATTTTGAAGGGAGATCTAATAATGGGGCATATCATAATTAGGCTTTATCATTGGACATTTTTAATGTAGTGATTCCTACTTCTTATATACCCTACACCCAACTTAAGAAAAAGCGAGTCGAAATGTATGTTTTATGTCATTCATATCTCTGAGTTTAAACCATAAAAAATAAAGATCTTCTTTGAATTTGAGACTTGAGCTCAACTACAGAAAAAATGAGTCATTGTTAGACCTTCGGTCCAAAGAATCAATCAGTTAATTAAAAGTTATTGTATTTATATTTAGTATTGCTAGCAGAGGCACATGATACAGATACTTTCATGGCTTCCTACCTCATCTTCCATAACATCACTCAAACTATCCCCTATGTCTCATGTTACCTCAAACATCCCCCCTAATCCGCAGTCACACCACACTAGCCCACCTATTCATGGCACTTCACCTCCTCTCATTGACCATACACTGGATCTTCCTCCTCCCCCATAACAACCTGACCCCGCTACCATCGCAACCCTTCCTACCTCCTCTCTTTCTACCACTCCCACTCTCATCTAAGCCAAACCATGGTTTAACCTCTTCAAAACTAAACCCACAAATGCAGGTGAATACATCTCTACAAATTTTAACCTAGCTTATAAAGGAGATCCATAAACAATTCCACCTGAAGATCAAACTGAAGGTTTTAACTACTAGAAAAATCACCTGGTAGGATTTTTCATAGATGAGAGTTTACCCTACAATGTTGTCATGTACCATTTGAAAGAAGTTGGAATCTTTACAAGATTAAATTTGACAATGCATAATTTAATTTTGAATTTTCTTTAGAAGAAGATAGATAAAACTACAAAAATAATGAAGATTAAAAACCATAAATTTCAGTCTTTAATGAAACAAATCAGTCTTTAATTAAAATTAAAGACCGTCTGAAGACTGAAATTTCAGTCACTAAATCTTAAGTCCCAAAAGCAATATGAGACTAAAGTTCCGGTCTTTATAAGTAAAGACCGAAAGTTGGTCACTGAAAAATTTTAACGACTGAAAGTTAAAGACCGAAATTAAGTCCTTAATTGGTCTCAAAATAAATAAATAAATATTAAAAAAGGAAAAAATGGAATGAAATACCATGCTATGAAATTTACAATTCCTAACTTCTCTATTTTGTAAAGAAAATTAGTGAAAAAACCAAAATATTCATATAACTTAACACAAATTTTCATCTTTGTAAATTGTCTTTCTAGATTTTTTATAACACGATAACTTTTTTTAAGATTAGATACAAGTTGTGCTAAATTTTTTATAAAAAGAAAGAGAACAAATTCATTTCAGGATTAAACATTACAAAATCATGAATTGAATAGTTTACTTGATAAAATGGAGCAATGGGGATAGCATGCTCATTCACAAGACAAACTCACAGTGCCAACATAATTTGTTCAACTATTTATCAACTCAAATTAGCAACTAATCTCAACCTACTCCTAACTTCTCTATCTCATTTTAGTACTAAACATCACTACCACCGAAATGCCCAACAATTGCATTTCACAAATCAAAAGAACTACCAAAATCATACCCACTCAAACTACCAAACCTAAATGCATTCTTGAAAACTTTTGAGTATCAACCAAAATACTAGGAATCTATTTAGTACTAGGAACTTCAGTTACAAGGCAAACCAAATCATCCTTTTCAGTTGGATCTCAACAAATGAAAGAAGAGAACTTGTTCTTCAGTTGATAGATTTGTAATCGAGAGACTATAGAATCTACTTAGATTTGAATATGCTTATCGATTTTTGTTTGATTTAACCAGAATGGCACCGTCGGGTAGAATTTCATTTCACTAGTATGGGATATATTTGATTGGTATGAATGGATATCGGAGTTATAGACATGAAGAAGCAACGTCGAAGGTACATCAGAGAGGATGATGTCAGCTGCGGTTATGTTTGAATATTTGATAATGACTTTATTTTACTGCGTGAGGAAGAAACAAGTAAGATTTTTAAGTGGAGAAAGTAGGTAGTCACGTGCGCAGATGACTCAAAGAAAGTGGTGGTACTTGCTAAACTTATTTAATATGACACGGATTACCAAATTTAACCGTTCGATTCAAAATAAAATAAAATACCTTAATCATTAGATGTTAAGTGATTTAGAAACCGATTGATCAAGCTAAAGACTAAAATTTGTTTGTAAACAATCTCAGATTTTACAGACTGACTACGAACTGAATTTCAGTCACTAATAATAAAATATAAAGACTGAAGTTTTTTCAATGTCTAATCGGTCTTTAATTAAAGACGGAACGACTTCAGTTCTTAGTCTTTAGTCTTTATATTTTTGTAGTGAAAAATCTTACAAGGAGACCCATTGTTTATTCAAGGCAAAATGTTTGAAACTGCTAACTGGAATCCATCTTTTGGTAACGTACATTCATAGATTAAAAAAGTGCCTATTTGGATTTGTTTTCATAAAAATACCCGTAATTGCATGTAGTCCACTATGAATAAACTAGCTTGCTTGCAACATTAGGGATTTAGTCTGCTTTAATAAAGCAACAAAGTGATTGTTTGGGCGAGAATATGCAACATGTATGATAGAAACCACTGTTGAAAAAAAAAACTATGAGTTTCATCAAGTGTGGTAAGGGAGACAACATATCCTGTATACAAATTTCATATGACTGGAAACCATAAATTTTTTGCTTCATGCAAATTTTCGGACATGTTATTGAAACATGTATTATTTTTTATACTAGCAAAATTAGTGCAAATGATAAAACCTAATTTTCCTCACAAACACTGAAGAAAGAAACACCCGTTTCCAATTGTTTAGTAGCCTTAGAAAACAACTTTTTAAATGCTTCAAAAAACAACTGCAGGTGCATGCTGATAATGAAAAGAAAAAAAAAATTGAAAACCCAAGAGAACCAGACAGACCAGTAAACTCCTGAGAAGGATACAGTAAAGCCGTCCGTTGATCCAAGCCTCCATACCTCGGGTAACTTTATATAGGATAGACGAGCGCATGGTAGGAATCGAACTTATGTCTTTTTATCAGAACTCAAGCATCCTTTACACTGCGCTGCATCCGCGGACAGATAATGCAAAAGTTCCTAGCACTAATAAATACCATTCCTCTTCCACCAATAGGAACATGCCATCTACTCTTACTTTCCATCTCATCAACCATTTTCCCACATAGCCAAACATAAATCCATGCACCAGCCCAATACCCAATATTAGTCTTCAACTTTCCACCTTTCCCATACCATATTTGCTACAAAATGCTTCATTCCCTATTAACTCACACCATACTACCAACCTTGTCACTGACAACACTCTTTCAAATTCAAATGGATTCAACATTCTACTCACCGAGTAACCTGATCTGTAGGATATCCCTTTCACTATATCAGGCGTTATCACTACAACTCATATGTCTACCACTTCATCTCCTTTGGTTCAACCATCAACCACTGATCTAATACACGCCCTGCCTAACCATACTAACCATCCTGATCCTTCCTTATCCATGATACACACCTTTTCATCATCCATGACACCTTCTAATCCCACCAATCACAAACTTCTTCCATACTCTAACATACACTTACCTGATGTCATCACCACATAACTCAATGAACATAACATTATACACAAGGATTCTTTCACTGATCAAGATGCCATATACACTAATCATTTTAACATCAGTGATCCATCCTCCTCTAACTCTCAGAACTCGTCTACTCTTCCTTCATCATCCACCTTGTTCTCCTTGGATCTATTTACTAACTCTCTCTCGTCAAGTTTGTTTGTTGAACCTCCCAGCACCATGACTGCACATGATCAAACTCATAAGAAGAAGAAAAAAAAAAGTAAAGAGCCATTGAGTGGGGGAAAAAGCACGGCATTGAAGATGTCAACAACATCAACATAGATCTCGACATTGAAGATTCTCTAACCCTTTCTACTATGAGGACAGGATCCATTCAATCTGGAAGACTAAAATTAGGCACTCATGATTGAAAGCACATTGGATCTTAGAACATAATGGGGAGTCGCTTGCTTGTAAAGAACAGGAAATTAAATATATCATATTAGATCATAACCTCTACATGCTAACTATTCTAGAAACTAAATTGAATGTTGAGTTAACAATCAAAGCTTGTCACTCAACCCCACATGGTATTACTCTGATAATCTATTTTATGCTCTATATGGAAGGTCATTTTCATGTGGAACTCGACTACTTACACAACATCTACCGTTCTTTCTGCTTCTCAACTTATACACCTTCAATGCAACCATTTCATTATTCCCTCATCTTCAACATCTCCTTCTTTTATGCCTTCAACCAGTATACACAAGGACTACGATGCTTGGCTGCATTCATAACATTTAAAACTCTAACACTCCTGGGCCGTTACTTGGAGACTTCAACTGTATTACAACATCACTAAAATAGGTGGCATCCCACTTTATCTTCATGACATTGCTTCACTTAACCAAGCCCTTAAATCTTCCTCTCTCTATTAAATTCCATCTATAGGTTCCTCCTTTACTTGGAACAGCAAAAAAACTCAGGGTAAAAGGACATTCTGCATATTGGACCATAGTTTCTATAACTTGTTATCCATCTCTACATGGCCCAACCTATATACCATCATTCCACTATTATATCCAACCATAGTCCACTTATCACGAGATGGAGCAAAGAGTCTATGAAAATACACACCCTTTTGACTTTTTTAATGGCTGGACTAAACATTGTAACTTTGAGCAGACTTTTTTTATAGGGATGGAACATTTAAGATCATGGAAACTCGGTGCATATTTTTCAGAGTAAGCTGAAAAAACAAAAAACATTTTGAGAAAATGGGCCACATGCTCTTTTGTTAAGAATAGCAGAATAAGCAATGATATTAAGGATGAACTAGCCGATGCTTAAACGAATACACTTGCATCACCAAACAACCCTGATCTATCAAAATTAAACATGATATTAATATGCAACTGTAAGCTACTCTCTAGGATGAACTTGACATGGTTAAACAAAAACGAGTAAAAGACTATCACTTCCATGGTGATAGAAATACTGCTTTCTTCCACAATGAATTAAAGAAATACTACTTTCTTCCGCAATGCATTAAGGATAAAACAGTCCAAAATGAAAATTCGTTCTGTTACCAACGTTCAGGGCATTAACAGGGAAGATCGCCCTCAAATTCAAAAGGCCTTCCTTGACTATTTCAACCACTCCCTGAACAACAATCATGATCTCATTGACTTTTGTGAGCTACAACACATCAACCTGCCTACCATAAACAATGCCGAAGTTATTCAAATAATTGCACCTATCACAGATAAAGAGATTGAACTTGCTCTCTTTGGCCTTAATCCACAAGTTTAGGAGGACCTATTAGTTACAACTCGTAATTTTTCAAACATACATGGAAACACATTTCTCCAGTCTTTTGTAAGGTTATTCACCATTTCTTTAAAACTAATGTCTTGCTTGGAGGTATTAACTCAATTAATCTAGCCATGATTCTTAAAACTTCAAATCCTACTTTACTTGAAAATTTTAGACCTATATCATGTTGCGCTGTAACATACAAATACATCACAAAAAGTATTGCTATGAGAATTAAACCAACCTTATCAAGAATTATTGCTCCTAATCAATCTACTTTTTGGAGTTTTAGGAATATTTCTGACAATATTCTTCTAACTCACGAACTCCTCAAGGGCTATAATACTAAAAAATATTTCTTCTAGGTGCATGCTTAAGCTTGATATACAAAAATCATTAGACTCTATTTGTTGTACCTCTCTAGTTGCCATTATGTGTAAAATGAAAATTCCTGAAGCATGTATTGCATGGATCTATACATGTGTTTCATCTATTAAGTTCTCCATTATCCTCAATGGTTCGGTAACATGATACTTCTCTTCTACCATGGGCATTAGGCAAGGTGACATCTCAGTGTATCTCTTCATTATAACCATGGAAGCTTTTAACAACATTATGGCTGATCAGGTTCATGCTAAATCCATAAAACTCCATCCAAAATGTAAAAACTTTTGATTACCTCCCTATTGTTTGCTGATGACATTGTCATGTTCATTAAACCAGACTTGCTAACTATATCTGCTATTTTCCAATCTCTTGAAAATTTCCATGATATGACTGGACCATAGATAAATAAAAATAAATCCTATATTCTAATAGCTGGCTTGAACACTACTGATAAACAACAACATAACTATTATCTACCCTACAAGCTATGCCACCTAATGTTGTTAATTGAGATATTCCACTAACTACCTCTTAAATAACCACCACACAATGTTTACCTATGTATGAAGCCATAACATCTAAACTTGGGAAATGCCTACCACCTCCCTTTCGTAAGCCGGTAGGCTCACTATTATCATCTCTATTACTATTACAATGACAAATTACTATTCTACAATGTCTTATTGAAAAAACTTATAAACATGATGAATAAAGTGCTAAACCATTTTTATGGCATGGGGACTGCTACTCCAGGAAACTTGTCCTGATTTCTTTAAGAAAATTTGCTACCTTATAAATAGAAGTGGTCTTGGCATTGCTAACCTTCATTCATGGAACATCGCTGTTGCTTTCCAACACTTGAATTGACAAAGATGGGGGTACGTCCTAGGGGCAATTCTATAATTTATCGTAAACTATTAACTTTGTAATAAAACCTCGTTCAAAATAAAATGTGTTTTTCTTTATGTTTTGTGCTTGTTATAATGCATTATAATTAATTAATTTAAGAATATTTAATGGAAATCCATAAATGGTGAGTTTTGAGATGGTAATTACAATTGTTATAATCATGATTATTTTATCATAATATATAATAAACAAATCATTTTAAATTTTCATATTCAAGATGTATCGAGACGATATATCGATACATCTTTTGAGACTGGAGTATATAACACTCTTTAAATGTTAGGCAGCAAATTACTCATGGCTGTTGGAGGATTCAAAAGGTTACATATTGATAGTTATTGGATAACTATGGAATTAATCACTAGATAGTTTTCTAATGATTAATATAACTAAGGTCAAATAGAAAATTTCGATGTGACAATATTATATGGTTATCTTGACTTGAGAACACTATTGATTTTCAATATGGAAACTCCACTTTGATCATAGTTAAATCTTGACATGGCATCCATTAACCGACTACATTTAGGTCGAATGGAAGCATTAGAAGTGAAATACTATTCAACAGAGGAGTCGTCTCCTTAGTTATACGAAGTTAGTATCATGGTGAACTGAAGTCAACTCATAGTCAAAACTTATAGTCATAGTAGTTCAGTTAATAATAATTATTATTATTGAACCAAGAATTTTGTGTTTGGACTATAAAGCTAAATATAGATGATATTGGAATTTTGACCATAACCAAATTTTGCAAGTCCTAATGTGCTATAGTTTTGACAAAAAGAATTGGTATAAATAATTGTCACAATCAAATAACACTTAACTAAGTAAAATTGGATTTTACCCAAAACTATGTAAGCAATAAATTCCACCATAATGTCACGATACTAGCTAAGACGACATGTGAATGTTAATATTTGAATTGTTTGAACCGATTTTAAACCTAAGAGTCAGACAACCGAAACATTGAATACTCCTACCACCACATAATTTAATTAATTATAATTATTACAAATTAATTAAATTAATTAATATTTATCAAATATTAATTTTAAAATTTTATTTTATTTGTGTCGATCGGTATTAAAATAGTGTGCATATAAAAATTATACGCACACGTATCAATACATGATATCGATGTGCGTTTGAATTAGATTTAAATGCATATTTATTTAATCGGGCTTGAAGCAATTTGGAGGCCCGGATATGGGCATATATGGCCATATATAGGGTGCAAGTGGGTTTGAATATTGACTTAGAAGATATGAAACGATAAAAGGAAAATTTGGATTCAGATCCCTTTTCTGCTCCTTTTAACCTCCATTATTTGAATACCTCCAACCCTACTATAGGAGCTCTTAGTTTCTGCCTCCTTCTATCTTACATCAGGCCAACCACACCCATGCCCTCATCCTCATTTCTCAAGCATTTTTAAAACATAAATTAAATTAAAATATTAGATATCTTGTTGTTGCTTTTAGTTTGGTAGCTTTTTTTGGAAGTTTGGATAGAGATTCAAGGAGTAAACATATTCAATATTTCAATGTTTTACATCTTGGCCATAGTAAGGTAATTATTGTATTTACATTTATATATGTATATATTTGTTTATCATGTCATGTTACTGCTTTAGTTTATATCCATATTATCATGTATCCACATTTGTCTGTGCTGTCAACATTGGATGTGTGTGTGTTTGTATTTGTATGTAAATTGTGTATATATGTTTGCATATATTATTCGACCAGCAAGTAAGAAAATTATATTACTTATCAAAAATTAATTGATATTTAAAAAGCAACTAAAAATTTTGATTTTAAAATATATATATCAGTATACAAATGTACATATATAATTTTGTTACTTCGTGTACATAACACATTTTCGAAAACTAAAAAAATATTTATATACATACATATATTTAAATTAAAATTGTATACATATACATATACATATATATATATATAATTTGTTTTAAATATAAAACCTAATTTTATATATATGTGTGTGTGTATATGTGTTATAAAATATACATATAAATATTTAAAAATAATGTATACGTTTTATGATTGCTTTTCAAACAAATTAATTTTTTATGATTTTCATATGGAAATATTTACTTGATTAAAAAACAATTCTAAAATCGCAAGATTTTAATAATAAAAAAAATTATTTGGTTAACTATAATTTTTTCGAATGTATATATACACACATTTAAATATTTTTTACATTAAATATATATATACGTATATACATTTATTTTATATTAAATATTAATTTAATATTATATAATATTATATAATATTATATATATATATATTTACAAAAAAAGTATTTTCAAAACATATAAAATATATACATGTGTATATGTATATGTATATGTGTTTATTTAGAAATTTAATAAATAGTTTGAGATTTGAATTAGTAGATATTTTGTATAGATTTAGATTTGAAATTTGAATTTAAATCCAAAATTGTTTATGTTAATATTTATAATTATTTTATATTATAGTGTCAATTATATATATACATATATAAACAAACATTTATACCTGACAATTATAATTTTATATCGTATAAAACTATATTTGAGTTTGTGTGGTATGTATATATTGGACAACACACACACACGTGAATATATATGGAGGGGCTAGTATATTTGTTGCGGTGTAAACTCCAACATATACACACAGGCATGTTAAACCAAGTACAATATATATGTTGCATGTGCACGTACACATACATGTGTTATGTACACATGTTATATTATATAACGTAACATTAAATTAAACTTTGTTTACAACTTAAATAAAATATTAATCTAAAAAAAATTAGACTTCATACGCCCAGAAGATCCAAATAGAATAAAACTTTTGAAATTCACCCATTTAACCCACTTCGTGTGGGGCCAAATTCAAGAATGGAATCGAAACCCAATAGCATATGCAGTCCAAATTAGTCATGTTAGGCCTAACTAATTAAGCTTGCCCATTTAGTAGGTTGTCTAGAAAAATAGTGTCTAGGCTAAGTTTGGTAATCAAGTACCTTACCCTACCTGGCT
The DNA here is from genome assembly GCA_030765085.1 of Allium cepa. NCBI lineage: Eukaryota > Viridiplantae > Streptophyta > Magnoliopsida > Asparagales > Amaryllidaceae > Allium > Allium cepa. The sequence goes on from CM060945.1 coordinate 772,470,145, forward strand.
AACTACCTGACGCAAAGATGAAGTGAGCCCAAAGGTTGTCCATAATAGAAAATGCCTAATTCGAATTAGGCCTTAGGTTAATTTTCAAAATTGTCTTGAAATTAATAAAATTTAAAATTTAAAATAAGATAAATGTTATAACATATTTTTCAAAAATGTTTTGAAAATATAATAAACAAATTATAAATTTTTTAATATTAATAAGAATAATAAAAAATTAATTAATAAAATAATTCATTAATTTAATATATATATATATATATACATATATTATGATGCATGTTACATTGACTTAAATTATTTAAGATAATGCAAGTGTGTGTGTAATAAAAATTTTGAAAATTAAAAATATATAATTAAAACTACTTAATTAGATAAATCGAAAAAAAGTTAATTAACAAACAATGAAACACACACATACATATGTAAAGATATATGTGTGTAACAATAAATTTAATAGTATATACAATATAGAATGGTTATTTCTATATTATAGAATTAACTAAAATGTTAATTAATTAAGTTAACTGAATATGGTTCAACTAATAAAATATCATACATAAGACTATTATATAAGTTAATTAAATTAAGAAAGTTATACAATAACTAAAACTTATATAATATGAAGGTATAAATTAAATGTAGAACATCAAGAAAACCTAAATAGACTTAATGAATAAATACATACATATACCTTGATTTCTGATATGTTTGATATTTGATTCACAAGGGTATTTTGTTAGTTTGCGGAAGATGGATCTTAAGGCTAATTTAACACTAGTGGGGACTGATTTTTGTGAATCTTTTTCAATTCTTTTAAGACTATAAATAAATAATGCAGAATCAACAATCACAGATGCAAACACAAACAAATATAAATGCAGTAAAAGTAAAGAGTTGGAGAGATCACACTAGGAATTTTATATTGGTTCGGAGTTACCTTTCATCCAGTCTCGTACAATTTTTTATACATATTTCTTTTTAGATGTCAAAGTCTTTACAATCTCAATTTCAAGGCTACGAGACATATCCTCTAGATTTTTCGAGCTCTGGGTACACTCACTGGATTCATATGGGACACCAACACACCCACTTAGATTCAAAATGACACCAACACAACCACTTGATTCCGATGGGACACAAACACACCCACTTGGTTTTCAGGGACATCAAGCACACCCAAGAGTATAAGAGTATGATTTGATAGAATTTACAGACTCGGTTTCTTGGTCTTGAGTACAAATGATCCTATAACCATTTGAATAGCAATTTGATCTTGTTTTGAGTGATAAAGATAATAGAGATCAGAGAATAATTTATATAGAATCAAATCAATAGGTTTTCATTGTTTCTACATTAGAGAAACCGATGTAGAGGCACCATAAAAACATGTATGTACATGAGATTTTAAACAGTCTCAAAGCTCTATTTGGTGAATAGTTCCATTTCGCAAGGTATAAACTTACAAAGAAATTGTTTAATACCAAAATGACTAAGGGACAAAGAGTGGATGATTACATTCTGATGATGAAAGGTTATATTGTTAGTCTTTCATACTTTGACATGATGATAAGTAATGAGTTGCAAGTAGATTTGATTATTGGGTCTCTTACTCCCCAGTATTAGCTTTTCATATTAAATTATAGTATTAACCAGTTGAATGTCAGTCTCGTGGAGCTCTTTAATAGGTTGAGGTCATCTTAATTTTCATCCAAGGATCAAAGAGTCGTACTTGTTGTTAAGGGGAATGTGTCATCTTTGAAAGGTTCAAAGAAGCAGAAAAAGGTTAATAAGAAAAATAAGAAGATTGTTGCTACTGGCAAGGGTGAAGGCATCATTGTCACAAGAAGGGTTATTGGAAACGAAATTTTCCATGGTAATCGAAGATTTTTAAAGAGAAAAAATAGAATGGTTCTGCTTCTCTATCAGGTACATTTATAATTCAAAATTGTTTTGCAATCAACAATATTAACTTAGTTTTAGGTATTAGATCTAGAACTCACATCTATAATTCATTACGGGTGCTTAGAAACTAAAGTCGCATGGCAAAGGGGGAAATGAGGCTTCAAGTTGCTGATGGATCTATTGTAGATGCAATGACAGTTGGAGATTTTCATTATAGTTTGCCAAGTGGGTTTGTTTTGGTATTGAACAATGGCTATTATGTTAAAGAAATTATTTGTGGAATTATTTCTGTGTCTAGATTGTCTAAGCCTAGATATTTTGACTTTGTTGATAATGTTTTGAACATTTTTTTAGATGGTAATAAAGTTTGTAATGTTATTTTAGATATGGCATTTGTATGATCAATACAAATTATGCCTATTCTGAGAGTAGTTCTTCAAATGACAATATAAATAAAAATTATCTTTGGCATTGTACGCTAGGTCATATAAGTGAGAAACGACTACATAAATTCAAAATTGAAGGTTTTCTACTATCATTTGTTTCTAAATCATTTGATATGTGGGAGTCGTGTCTCAAAGGTAAGACGACCAAGCACCCCTTTAGTGGGAGCAACGAAAAAGTTGATGAAATTTTGGGTTTCGTATTGAGTGATATATGCAGCCCAATGCCTGTAATTACTAAAGATAATTGTTCTTATATTGTAACTTTTACTAACAATTTCTCAATACTAGGATATGTGTATCTTATGAAGAACAAATTTGATGTTTGTGAGAAATATATTGAATATAAGAATGAGGTTGAAAATCAAACGAATTAGTAGATTAAAATACTTCGATATGATGGAGGAGGTAAGTACATTGTGTAGGATCGATTTCACCGTAGAGGGGGGGCGAATAGGGTGATACTATCAACTATAAAAATTATTTATTGCGGAAGCTTATATATAATATTTTCAAAGCAGATATATCAAGATAATAGCAGCACAGATAATAGCAAAATAATAAATGCAGAAATAGAACGATACAGAATTCACCCTGCTTCGGCAGAACCTTGCCTACGTGCTACCCCCAAGGTTTCTACTAGAAATTAAGCAGTCAGATGCTTATACACATAAACTCGCGACACCCTTATCGACTAGCCTTAACTTTAAGCTCAAAACTCTGCCACAACTCAGCCACTGAGTTGCGAATTCTCAAACTACGCCATGTAGTTTTTCCCCTAGTCACATAACTAGATAATACACAAGTTTAAAAAGGAAAATACAATTTAAAGAAATCAAAACCCTAATTTAAATATAAGACCAAGTAGATGAAAAAAGGTCGGCCCAATATAAGTAATAATATCCCTTTCTCTTTTTAATCTTCGGCCCGTCCTTCTTCTTTGTGAAAAATGATGCTTTGCTCGTTCATTCAGAAATTAGGGTTCCAGGCAATTGAGCCGCCGCTTCAATTGGTCGTTTGATTATACAATCTTACTTTGGTTGCTCAGTCGAATAACCGTCTCTTCTACTTTTGCACACGGCTGCTCAATCTGATCGAGTTCGGCTATAATGGTATGTGATTTGTTCCTTTTGTTTAGTGGTTGAATGCTTGCTCGAACTCGATCAATGATTCGAGTTATTGATATAATCTTCTTTGTTATTGCTTGAACTCGAATTTTTAATTTTCCGATGATGTTCATCGTTTATATAGGGTTCAAAACCCTTGATTTTCGTTCGTATACATTTATTTGAATTTGTCAATTTATTTATCTCGATGATTCGATTTTGTTTTCATGCTGATAATGATTTCTGACTTGTTTATATTGAATAATTTCATTTACTTGATTGACACGGTTTTGATTTTGAACTCGCTCGATTCCTTGATTTCCACGGCTTCAATTCTGAGCTGTTCGATCTTTGGTCGTTACGGTTGTGAATTTCTGGCATCTCTGTCTTTGTTCATTTTGACTCCAGTCAGTTGTTCACGGCTTCGACTTGAATTTTAATATTAAACTATTATTACATTTGACTTCGGTCATTTATGAAAATTCTTTCTTGAGTTTGTCTCGGCCTGTACTTGTGCATTTGGGTCGAATTGTTGGTCTGGTCTCACGGCTGTAGCCTGGTTATCATGTATGCTTCATTGTTGCATTTGTATTGGATTGTAGAGCTCTATCCACTGTTCATTGATCTGGTTCTGATGTGTGTATGCATACATGTCTGTTGCATCACTTGATGTTTATCTGTGCATGTCACTAGTATCATGTTTGAGATTGCTCATTTGAGCTGCTGTGGCCTTCACTTGATATCGTCACAGACCTGTACACTTATTATTGCTTAATAAGTTCTGGTAGCACTTGAGTCTGTTGTAGTTTGTAGGCTTGCATTATGTGCTTCACTGGTCTTTGAGTTGCATCGGTCTTTGCATTTAGTCTGGACATCTGTGATTTGGTTGCATCTCTATTTGTTGTACTCGATTTATTCTAGTGTATCATGACTTGTGTACTTGTCTGGTTCATATTGCACATCGATGTCACCTCTGTCCTTCATAGCATGCATTCTGTACTGTGATGTTCACTATGTATATATGTATGTTTCACTAGTGACATTATTTTCATTTGAAGCTGCTCTATGTCTTGTTCATGTTGACATGGTCTGTTTATTTGAGTTGGGCATTGATGTGCACTGTGCTTCGAGTGTGCTTGCATCTGCAGTGTTGTTTCAATGAGTCCGGTCATTCATTATATATATGCATTCTGTCGTTTGTGTATGCTGCACCACTTTCACTGTTATCTTGTTCATGCTAGCCAAGTGTCCTTTTACACTGCCTTTTTGTTTATTGCCAGTTCATTGTGTACATTGTGTTCTTTCAAGTCAGTTTGTAGTTTGGGTTTGCTGCACTGTCTATATATATACACACACAGCGTATATACATGTGTGACTATATGTGTATATATGTATGTTGTATGAGCTTTGCCTCTAGTTGCTAGATGTATGTGTGTGTCACACTGTTTTCATTAGAATCTGGAGTGTTATCTCGAAGTCTGTACATTGCAATGATGTATTTGAATCCATGTTTGAACTTGACTGGATATTGAACTTTATTGTTTGGTCAGAACTATGTAGTCTCTGTTTTCTAGTGATTGACTTGAACTTTTGTCGAGGCTTGATTTTTATGTCTTGACCATTTCATTTGAATTTGCACCTATGTTGAATCCAGCTAATAGCTCAGGTTTGACCTTGTGCTGATATTGTGACATTATTTGTATTGCACTTGAGTTGAACCCGGCTTTTCGTTTCGGTTTGACCTGTGCTCACTTGTCCCTGTCATTTTATCAAGTGTATATATCGATGTGCACGGCCTTGTGGCATGTACAATGATACACTGTGCATGTCACAAGCTGTTCATGTTTGTTTTAAATGATGACGAACAACCCAAATAACTGAGGCAAATTTTATTTTCAAAATTCACATTTTATTTTATACTGTAAAATTATTTCCTTTTCAATTTTATGACGTGCGTCAGTGTGTATTTTTGTCGATTGCTTAGATGTTGGATTCAATCTGGAATGAAGTTGAAGATTGAATACGAGTGAATGAGCAATATATTGCGAGGATAATTATGTAATTTGTGATGTAATCAAATTTGTATTGTAATTGAAATTTATATATATATATATATAATGAGATTTCAAATTTGTACTATTCAAAATTGCAATAAATATTTATTTGAATAAAATATCTGTTTGAATTTAAATACTGTGTTATTTATTTTATTCAGCAAATATTTATTTTATTATGTGAAAAATATAATAGTACATTAACAAATATATATATATATATATACATATATATATATATATGTTTATTATCATCAAACAAAAATCATATACTCGCATATTCAACAATCTCCCCCTTTTGATGATAACAAACATATATTTAAGATTTTAAATTTGTTAAATGTATTTGATCATTCAATTTTCTCCCCCTATTTGAGTGCTTCCTCTCTACACAAAGCTCCCCCTTCATATATGCATGTAAATAAAAATATACAAATAAGCCTAGACGCAAATAGAAAATATTTGACCTTTATTTGTCAAAATCTTAACTTTTCTATCCCCCTTTTGTTATCAGCAAAAAAGTAATAGTGTTAGAAAAATAGAGATAAAATGATAGATATTAATACAATATTAAAACTCAATCGAATATAAATATAAAATTTCAATAAAAAATCAAACAAAAATCATAAACACTGTTTGAAGCATATTCCACTTTAGAATGATATGGATGATGTCATCATATAAAACCATATAGTTGTGTCTATTTGTGGTATATTTATATCAGGAATTTGAATACCTACTAACCATGCATAACCGTTAGGACTTTTAAATGAGATTAGTAGTATTCGATTTTAGAAAAATGAATTCAAGTAACTTCTAACCACGCATAACCGTGAGGACTTTTAAATGGGATTAAAATAAACTTGTTTGTTTAATAAATCAATTTTGATATGCACTCCATACATACATAACTATGAGGACTTTTAAATGAGAATGGAAGCACATAATCAAAAATTCCAAGTAATTCACCCATGCATAACCGTGAGGACTTTTAAATGAGAGTGAATACTTTGGTTTTTTTAAAAAAAATTTAACAAAAAATATAAAATGAAAAACGAATGATTCCTGTTTAAATCACCACATATTGACATACTATAATGGATTTTAATGAGTGATGGTTGATAGAAATATGCTAGAAATAGAAATGGTCATGGAATTTTTATCAACAAAAAGTTTTATAATTCTTGTTTAAATTTCTAAAGAAATTTACTAATTATACTGTGTTGAGTTATTATATATGATAATATCAACACTCATCACTTTTTCAATCACTGTTTATCATTTTCATAATTAGTAGGGAGCAAGATTAGTCAATGTAGTCATTTAAGCTCATATTCACAAAATAATTATCAAACCAAATTTTCAAAATGATTAATCTGAAACAAGGTCAAAATGATTTTCTAGAAGGGGTTTTATAAGAAAATTTCTGCTATTTGAAAATATTTGAAATGAAAAATATGCAGATATTTTCTTTGAAAAAAAACGATGCAGCTAATGAATGTCAACATTCACATTTCACTAGTAATTTTTCTACCAAGTAGATTGCCAGTGTAATCTGCATCTGAATTTTTCTTTCACTCGAGATTATCATTAATTGAATGTTATAGACCAGACAGTGATGTTGCAACAAATTCTTGAAATCATTTTTAACAACTTTTAAATGAAATTCTTTTGGATTTTAATTGAAGCCGTGCCAATAAACAAATCGTGAATATAGTGTCAGCGGTAAATAACCAAATGTATTATCATACATCATCATTAATTATTAAAACATTATCAATAATCCACACAAATTGTTCAAAGATGATTGGTTAACAATTTTTAAATAAGTCAGATTAATCATCAACATTCATTTCTTTGTCACGTAACTTGCTGAGTTAATTCAAATCAGATATGGTATAGATTATCACATTAATATATTGTTCAAGATGAATATACCACTACCTCTTTTACCTTTACGATATATTTTTTTCCGTTGTTGTCCATTGTGATTCTGTCACCTTTGTACTAGGCTAAGAAACTTTGCTTTGTCGTCCATTGTGTGCTTGGAACAACCAGAATTCAAGTAATACTATTGTTGTTCCTTAGCCTGCCACCACACTACACGAGAGAAGATTTTTGTGACCTGTTTTTTTTATAGGTTCATAGTTGTTAGTGGTAGCAGATTTTGAAAAATATGTTTATGGAGACCCAAAACTATCTATATATGTTCCTTTTGGCACCCAAATTTGTTTAACTTTGAGGGATCTTATATTTGTGTCTTTTGCAACCCAAATTGGAATAGTTTTTACGTATTTGGGTCTACACCAACAATTATTTTGATTGTATCCAAATTTTCTACAAATTGTGCATATGGAATTGACTTGATTAATTTTTCTTTTAACAGGTTCAGATTGATTATATCCAAGTCCTTGTCTAACTGTATTAATAGTTTGTTTCCCTAATAGCATTTTCAACGATCTTTCTCCTTTTGAAAATTTTCCTAAAGTCATTGACAATTGTTTTACTTATGTTCTGAGAGATTCGTTTTCGTTTAATAAGCACTTTTTAATAGAATTTCCTCTTCTTGTATTTTCACTTTCTTTCAAAATCAGAATTTCATTTTCAAACAATTTAATTTTGATTTCTGATTTTTTAATCTCTTCTTCGAATGTTGGACACTTATCACACTTAGGGATCCTACTTTGATGGTTTTTAACTAATTGGTCAAGTTGTTTATTTAAATCTATCAATGTATCCTTTTGTGATTCAAGTTTGGCATATTTCTCCCTAAGTCGTTCAAAATAGCCATTTACTTCGTGGAAATATATAAGTAATTCTGAGTGAGTAAGTTTTGATACCTCGCTTGGCTCGTCATCGTCGCTATCAGTTATACTACCTTGAAGGCACATATGTGCTTTCTCACTCTCACTGCTAGTACTTTTATTACCTTCATCACTTGTATTCACCGTGGCAGCAAAATTTCTCCTTTTTGATTTCTTTTCTAAGTCGTGTCGATTTTGAGGACAATTTGGCTTGATGTGTCTGGTTTGATGAACTTATGATAGATGATTTCTTGCTATTCTGGGTTATCTAGAACTCTGATTATTCTGCTTTTTAATTTTTGATTTAGAGATGGATTTCCATATTTGCGGTTCCACTTTTTGAATCTCTTTATTACCATTTCCAGCTCTGCTACTCCATCATCATCGTCATCATCATCGCTTTCAGTTGTTCCTTTGAGAGCTATTGATTTCTTTCGAGTATCTCCTCCTTCACGCTCTTCCTTAAATTTCATTTCTAGCTCATAAGTGGTGAGATTTCCAATGAGTTCTTCAACTTTGATTTGTTTTAAATCTTTCGATTCTTGAATGGCGGTCACTTTTTCTTCAAAACTTCGTGGAAGGACTCTGAGGATTTTTCGGACTATTTCCAATTTGGTGTATGATTTTCCAAGAGCTTTTAATTTGTATACGATGTTGGAAAGCCGTCCGTACATCTCTTTAACATTTTCTTCCTTAGCCATTGTAAAATCCTCGTATTCACTACTCGGCATGGCAAAGCGAGATTCCTTGACTTGAGATGTTCCTTCGTGAGTTACTTCTAGTGTGTGCTATATTTCTTACGCAGTTAGACAATGTGAGACATGATTAAATTCAAATTGATCCAATGAACAGATAGTAGAATTCATAGCTTTAGCGTTAGCATTCTGTAACTTATTTTCTAGATTTGTCCATTGATCAAATGGTTTTTCAATTTCTTGATTATTTACAACTATAGTGGGTGCTCTATAACCTGTCTCAACAATATTCCAAGCATCAATGGTTTTCAAAAAAAATTCATTCTATTTTTCCAGTAAGCATATTCACCGTTGAACATTGGTGGTCTAATTATAGACTGACCCTCAGCAAAAGTAGTATTAAAAGAAGCTATTTTAAAATTTCAAATTTTTAAAACAAAAAATAGTTTTTGAAAAAATCAATTTTTTAAAACAAAAATAGCTTTTGCGCCTTGCTCTGATACCACTTGTAGGATCGATTTCACCCTAGAGGGGGTGAATAGGGTGATACTATCAATTAAAAATATTATTTATTGCGGAAGCTTATATAAAATATTTCCAACGCAGATATATAGCAGCACAGATAATAGCAGAATAATAAATGCAGAAATAGAATGACACAGAATTTACCTAGCTTTGGCAAAACTCTGCCTACGTACTGCCTCCAAGGTTTCTACTAGAAATTAAGCAGTCAGATGCTTACACACGTAAACTCGCGACACCCGCTATAGACTAGCCTTAACTCTACGCTCAAAAGCCTGCCACAAATCAGCTACTGAGTTGCGAATTCAAACTATGCCATGTAGTTTGTCCCCTAGTCACACGACTAGACAATACATAAGTTTAAAAAGGAAATACAATTTATACACAATTTAAAGAAATCAAAACACTAATTAAATATAAGCCCAAGTAGATGAAAAAAGGTCGGCCCAATATAAGTAATAATATCCCTTTCTCTTTTTAATCTTCGGTCTGTCCTTCTTCTTCGTGAAAAATGATGCTTTGCTTGTTCGTTCAGAAATTAGGGTTCCAAGCAATTGATTCGCCGCTTCGATTGATCATTCGATTATACAATCTTGCTTTGGTTGCCCAGTCGAATGATCCTCTCTTCTATTTTTGCACACGGCTGCTCAATTTGATCGAGTTCGGCTAGAATGGTATGTGATTTATTCCTTTTGCTTTACTGGTTGAATGCTTGCTCGAACTCGATCAATGATTCGAGTTATTGATATAATCTTTTTTGTTATTCCTTGAACCCGAATTTTTAATTTGCCGATGATGTTCATCTTTATATAGGGTTCGAAACCCTTGATTTTCGTTCGTACACATTTATTTGAATTTGTCAGTTTATTTATCTCGGCCGTTCAATTTTTTTGAAGCTGATGATGATTTCTGACTTATTCATATCAAATAATTTCGTTTACTTGATTGACACGGTTTTGATTTTGAACTCACTCGATTCCTTGATTGCCACAGCTTCGATTCTGAATTGTTCAATCTTTGGTCGTTACGGTTGTGAATTTATGGCATCTCTGTCTTTGTTCATTTTGACTCCGGTCAGTTGTTCACGGCTTCAACTTGAATTTTAATATTAAATTGTTATTACATTTGAATTCGGTCATTTATGAAAATTCTTTCTTGAGTTTGTCTTGGCCCGTACTTGTGCATTTGGGTCGCATTATTGGTCTGGTCTCACGGCTGCAGCCTGGTTGTCATGTATGCTTCAGTGTTGCATTTGTATTGGATTGTAGAGCTCTATCCATTGTTCATTGATCTAGTTCCAATGTGTGCATGCATGCATGTCTGTTGCATCAAATTGATGTTTATCTGTGCATGTCACTAGTATCATGTTTGAGATTGCTCATTTGAGCTGTTGTGGACTTCACTTGATATCGTCACAGACCTGTACACTTATTACTGCTTAATAAGTTCAGGTAGCACTTGAGTCTGTTGTAGTTTGCAGGCTTGCGTTATGTGCTTCACTGGTCTTTGAGTTGCACCAGTCTTTGCATTTAGTCTGTACATCTGTGATTTGGTTACATCTCTATTTGTTGTACTCGAGTTATTCTAGTGCGCCATGACTTGTGTACTTGTCTGGTTCATATTGTACATCGATGTCACCTCTGTCCTTCATAGCATGCATTCTGTACCGTGATGTTCACCATGTATGTATGTGTGTTTCACTGGTGACATTATTTTCAATTGAAGCTGCTCTGTGTCTTGTTCATGTTGACATAGTCTTTTCATTGGTGTTGGGCATTGATGTGCATTGTGCTTCGAGTGTGCTTGCATCTGCGGTGTTGTTTCATTGAGTATGGTCATCCATTGTATATGCATTCCGTCGTTTGTGTCTGCTGCACCACTGTCACTGTTATCTTGTTCATGCTAGCCGAGTGTCCTTTTGCACTGCCTTTTTGTTTATTGCCAGTTCATTGTGTACATTGTGTTCTTTCAAGTCAGTTTGTAGTTTGGGTTTGCTGCACTGTCTATATATATACACACACAGCGTATATACATGTGTGACTATATGTGTATATATGTATGTTGTATGATCTTTTCCTCTAGTTTCTAGATGTATGTGTGTGTCACACTGTTTTCATTTGAATCTGGAGTGTTATCTCGAAGTCTATACATTGCTATGATGTATTTGAATCCATGTTTGAACTTGACTGGATATTGAACTTTATTGTTTGGTCAGAACCGTTGTAGTCTCTGTTTTCTGATGACTGACTTGAACTTTGGTCGAGGCTTGATTTTTATGTCTTGACCATTTCATTTGAATTTGCACCTGTGTTGAATCCAGCTAATAGCTCGGGTTTGACCTTGTGCTGATATTGTGACATTATTTGAATTTCACTTGAGTTGAACTCGGCTTTTCATTTGGGTTTGACCTGTGCTCACTTGTCCCTATAATTTTATCAAGTGTATATATCGGTGTGCATGGCCTTATGGCATGTATAGTGATACATTGTGCATGTCACAAGCTGTTCGTGTATTATGAATTCAAATTTAAATGATGACGAACAACCCAAATAACCGAGGTAAATATTATTTTCAAAATTCACATTTTATTTTATACTGCAAAAATATTTCCTTTCCAATTTTACTGCGTCAGTGTGTATTTTTATAGATTGCTCAGATGTTGGATTCAATCGGGAATGAATTTAAGGACTAAATACGAGTGAATGAGTAATATTGTGACATCCCGGAAATTTGGGGCAATTTCAATTTAATAATCTACATTAAAAATTAAATTGATTTGATAATATTTGTTAATAATATTTGAATTGATTTAATAATCTTCTTTTAAATAGATATTTAACTGATAGTTTATCTTTTAAAAGCTAATTTAAATTGTTTCTATTTATAATGTATATATGTATATATTGGTATATATTATAAATAGATAAGTTTTGTTTTTAAATTTAATAGATAAAGCTATGTTTTCTAATTCTGCTATTTTTGATAATTTGGAAATTTAATATTGAATAAATAATAATATGATTTTAAAAATACTCAAGATAAATTTAATTTGTTTAAAAATAAATACTAGCCTAGATTTAAATTTAAATAAAAAGATTGTTTTGTTCTTTTTAATTTAGCTTTATAAAATAAGTAATTTATATTTTGAAGAGATTGTTTCTTTTATAAATTATTTTAATTTAATAATGAGTTTTATATAAACAACATTAATAATGCAAAATCTTTACAAATGGGTTTTAATGAAAATAGACATTGTTATTTATATATTTGAAGAAGACCGTGGTTTGGAAATTTAAAATAAAGTCTTTCAAGAATATTTAAAATAAAATAAATCTTATGCATGTTAAACATAAGTCTAAATACATATACACAAGAAGCTATGATATTAACATAACCAATAAAAATAACTATAACGACTTTATATATGTACATAAGCATAAACAAAGCAAAATAAAATAAAATAAAATAGCTATGGATAAAAAGCATACCCTATTAACTTCTTTATATATGTATATGTGTAGCCTGTATGTTTTAAATGGCAAAGTTAAGAAAAACAAAGCAAATTAAATATGAAATATGCAGGCAGTAAAGTGTGCAGGCTGAAAACAAATAAGAAAGTTTAGAAATGTTGTCTGAAAAATTTAAGAATGCAAAGCAAGGTTACAAGACAAAGTAAAAATATGTGCTGGTAAAAGAAATGCAAAAGTTAACAAATCAAAGCTAAGTAAAAAATATCTTTGTGTATGTTCAGCATATAAGATAGTTTGTAGAGCAAGCTAAAGCAAAGCATAGTGGAAATAAGATGCAGTAAAGAGAAATGTAAAAATATCTAAATGTAAATCATGGTATGTAGGAACATAAAGTACTTAAACAATAAATGCTTCATTTCTTAGTAGCTAACAAAATCATTTCACATTGTTTAACATCAACTCAGCCTCCTATTTAAAATATCTTGCCTGATAAAACAAATTATTGTACAAAGGAAAAAGTTGCTTGTCTCAGATGCCGCCTTCCCCTGAAACTCCTTTATATTCATACCTTCTTCTGTAGTTCGTTCAACATAACATATCCAACCTAAAACAATGGCAAACATTTTCATTTATATAAACTCAAGTAATATTACAACTGAAGATAGGCAAGAAGTTTAGGAAGATCATAGCAAACAAACAGTTTCTAGTTTTAAATTGTTCTCTGTTATTGTCAGGTGAGTAACACCAAATTTAAAATAACTTAAGTAGTAATCTGGTTGCACAGAATTTCTGGAAATATTATGTTTGAATTCCAGTATATATATATATTGGTGCTTTTCTCTGTATTTATATCGGAATGACTGATATCAATGTTCTGTTTAATTCTGGATACTCTCTGTTCATATTTCCAAGTTCTCATTTGATTCTAATTCGACATCTCGTGATGTAATCCTTATTTAAGCTTAAGTTTCAGGTGAAACTTGTGTGTTTCATTACCAAATTTAGCTTTCAAATTTTTATTTTAGTAAAAGAAATATGTTTTGTCTCTGCTAATCAAAATAACAGAACAATCTGTAAATAAGTGAAAATTCCAACATCATGATTGAATGATTCAGGCATGCAGTCTGGAACACCATCCAAACTTATGATTTTCAAAACTAAAACTAAAATTTTTAGTTAAGTGTTGAAAGTGTAGTTTGGTTTTGAACGAAAGTGGGTTATTGTCGATTTGTGGGTGATCTAGTGGACCGGAGTGCTCGGGGTTCTTTGTGGTGAGGGACAAGTGATTGGAGGGTCGAGGAAAAATGGCGGTAGATGGTGCAGTTAGGCGTGGTGGCGACGGCGACGAAATACTTTATGTAAACCTAATTTTGCTTTGGTTAGGTTCTGGGTCTCGTACGTCTTTAATTGGTGACCGAGTTTGACGCGCTTATGGGGACTTGAGGAGGGGACATGGTCGACGTTGTAGCCTGAGGCGATGGCGTTCCGATGATCGGCATTGGGAGGACGGAGCGTTGACAGGGTCGAGGTGATGTTGCTCGAGTTGTTTCCAGGTTTGGCAATTTAACTCAATTTTTATTCGAGTTGTCGTGACAATTTTGGGTGGCCGTGGTGTTATCTGGTGGTAGTTGGCGATGTGTTTGGAGTTCGTGTAGATGGCCGGAGGTGGTTGGGGCCACGGTGCACGTGCACCGTGCCATTGAAGGCTGGGGGTTGTTTGTTTTCTGTGTGCAGGGTTTTCACTCAGGGCATACTCGAGTCGTTCGAGTATATGACTCGAAGTAGGGGAGTGGAGTACTCGAAGCAGACCTGGGTGCACTCGAGTAATGTTGTTTCAGACTTTTGTAACCTGGAAGCATAATTTGATTTGAACCTATTTAAAAATAGTAATGGATTTAAACCAAGTTTAAATCTAGTTTGAAGCATGAATTCAAAGTTTTACTTGAATTCAAATCTAAAATAAAATAAAGTTTTAAAAAAATGAAATATGGGTTTTCTTTCAGGTTTAAAAAAAAACCCTGACAACTTCAAGTTTTGAAATTCAATGGTAAAATCTAAAACAAAATTTAAACTGTGTTTGAAATTTTAAAGGTTCAAAGTATAGATTCCAAATGAATTTTTGAATCTAAGTTTTTAAAAATGAATTGGATTGTAAATCAAGAATTAAAAATCAAATTCTTTAAAAAGGCAAGTTAAACCCAAGCTTTAAATTCAAGGTGAAACTATTGGATTCAAGTTTTTTCTCTCGAATTCAAATCTGAAATTTTAAATCAGTTTTTTTTAGTTAGATATATAAAACCAGTTTAAATAAAATAGTTTGAAAAGTAAATTTGTTTCAAAATAATATTTGAATTGATTTTGGGTATAGTTCTTTTTATAAAGGAATTTATGAATGGAAAGTAAATAAATGGTTTTAACTTAAATTTGCAAGTTAAATATTAATGTATTTTGGTAATTTAAATTTAAATTAAGATTTAAGTAGTTTGATTTAAAAGTCTTCCTTATATAAGTACATATGTAAATAATAAATGTTATTTACATTTATTTAAAGGATTTTAAAATTGAATTTAAATTTGGGAAATGTTTAAATAACAATGATTTTGAATCTTGAATTCAAATGATATTTGAATTTAAATTTAAAATGTAATGTTAAATACACTTTAATATTAATGAAGTTATTAATAGAAATGAATTACCTTAGAGATAATTAAGGTAATAAAATAATTTAATTAATAAGATAATTAAGGAATGATTTATTCAATTAATAATTTAGATTAATTTATAATTAGAAATAATTGATAATGTTTAAATCTAAGATAATTTCTTAAAAAGTAATTAAGGAAAATGTCATCAGTTAGCGATTAACTAAGAATTATTAAATAACTAATTAATGTGATTAAATTTAATAATTAATTAGATTAATTAATTAAGATAATCATTTGTAAATTGTGAAGTAATTACTTAATGGAAGTAATTAAGAGATTAATTACTTTTTTGTAATTAATTTTGGTGAAATGATTAAATTAAGTTATTTAATTTAGTTTAATTAATTTAAGAAAATCATTTGATAAATTGATAAATGTAATTACTTAGTGTATTCAATGGAGCATAATTACTTAAGGAAGTAATTAAAGTTAATTACTGAATGTAATTAGTAAAAGATGATGTGTTAATGAAGTAATTAGGGTAATTACTTTTGAAATTGATCAAAGGATTAACTAAAGGCGATAATTAATTATAGGGTAATTAATTCATTAATATGAGTAATTAAGGGTGGTTAATTACTGGTTGATATTAATCAAAGATGATTAATAATTGTGTTTAACTAAAGATTAATCACTTGATGTGATTAAGTTAAATAAAGTAATTTAATTTAAATCTAAATTAGAGATCATTAATTAATGATGTAAATTAAGAACTGATTAATTAAGGAATAACCAATAATGTGGTGATTAATTTATGTAATTAATTATATTTAATTAATATAAATGAAGTAATGAAATGTTTATTACTATGAATGATTTAGGATAATTAATTTGTAAAATTAATTAAAGACTAATTACCTATTGTAATTAGAAAATGATTAATCAAAGGTGTTTAATCAAGATAAGTATTTAGACAATAATTAATTAATTTGATTTATAATTAATTAATGGTTGTATAAGCAGGATTTATAGATAAAGAATTAATTTAATTTACTTTAAATTAATTAGAGATTGAAGTAGTTAATTTAATTCATTTTAAATTAATTACAAATAGTATGATTGTAAATCATTGCTTATGGATGAATGATATTGATATTTCATTTGATGATTGTGAACTCAAATCTGACATGAATAATATCTATGTGACATGGATGCTTGGTTTAAATATGATAATACTTAGTTATCTGATATTGATTATCTGTTTATGATGATGATGTGATTATCTATCTGTGTGTACATTGATTTTATTGAATTAAACTGTTAAGACTAAATTGACAACTTGGCCTTAAAAGACACGTTTTGGATTTCGATGAGACCGGGATCGGTTTTCCTCATTTGGAACATCCGAAAACACATCGATTCCAAATTAACGATAGGTCGTGAAGATGAAGATTCAGATTGCAAGGGTTATCGTCGTTAAATCTGAGGGTGATTCCAAAATGAGTGTAAAGAGATAATGCCTTTGGTTTCGTTCGAACCCGGAACGAACTTGTATGGATAGAATGCTTTCAACACATCGTCAGGTGGACGATGAGCATTCTAAGAAATGTATTTTCTAAAGGTAATCGTAACCTCAAGCCTCATCAAACGGGAATGGCTAAAACAGAGGAGGTGCAGCAAGGTTAGGTGGGTCATGCTCAAGCAGGACAAGGATATTCCTTGTCTAGATGTCCTTTATTTTCGGCTGTGTGGGTGGTTGATTGCAACAACTGCCGGTGTTTATCTTGTTCGGGAATGTTCAGTAAGAAATGGTTCCGGCCTTGTGTTGCAGGGGGTCGGGAGTGATCCTTGGTACGTTGATCTAGGCCACGTACTATGACGGGCGGTACCCCAGTAGCCCTGCCATTGTATGGAACCCACCATCCAATAAGTGCCAACGATTTTGATTGTATTACCCACTTTTGTGGCTAGTAGCTGGAATTTAATGAATGTAACAATTTCGGCTATTTTCTATTTACTTGAAAACCCTAGACCTATTATAAGATCACAAAATTTCCTATCAAATGTTTTGGTTAGCGTAAGGTAAAAACTTACCCATGTTTATGTGTGGGGAGTCTTACGTGATACCTTTTGTTTTCAAAAGATTTTCAAAGTTAAGCAATTTTAACCTGTTACTCATACCAGACCCATGTCTGACCCAGAGTTTTTTTTTGTTTTTCATAAACTCTCGGGTACCCAAATTTTTACGGGTAGCCAAGAGATTCAGGTTAGCTTTGACGAATTCTGGAGGAGCAAATGGAGCAGGAGGCTTCAGCGTTATAGATATATATATAGTTCCGCTGTGTGGATATCTCTGTGTTGTTTTGTGTATTGAGTTGTATAACTAGACAGGTGTTTATAACTGTCTAGTATGTGATGTATTATCTGTATAACTTTGATTGATTTTGTATATTATGTAAATACTTATGTGATTATTATAATTTATTCGTTTCGCTGTGAGATTCTTATGTTGTTGTTCTTTCTTCTCTATCTTTTCTATTTTCTCATCCCATTCTTTCTTCAAGACGAAACGGTCTTTCTGGGCGTAAAAGGCCAGGTCGTCACAGTTGGTATCAGAGCGCTAGGTTGAGTGAATACCTAGGCTCTTGAGTGATTTCTTTCCTGAGAGAGCGTATTTGTAATTTTTATACATTGTATATTTATTTATTTATTTCTACCTATTGGTGGGTTACCTGTTCGGGTTTTCCAATAAGCTATAAAGGTAGATAGGGTGGTGGTGTGTGTAACACGACTACCAATGATTAGAATTTGAATGTTTGAGGTTGGAAGTTTATCTGTCGAGACTGTAGACCTAATACCGTCTCGAGTAAGCTTTGGGTGGTGTAAGGATTTCATCGATTTCTGAAGGAAACCTGTTAAGGTTTGGAGTTCATTTTTGAAGTGTAAGTTTGGTTGAGCTAGAGTTTGGATCTGTCGGTTGGACAGAAGCAAGTCAAGATATCTTGATACATCAAGGTGTAGTAGCTGTGTGAAGAGACACAGTGACCATGGATGTCTCCGAGGATGTTTCTTTGGAACAAGTAAGGAAGAGTGTCTGTTTCGGTTGAGGCTGTGTTCAGCTGTGTGTTTCTGTTTGCTTTGAGGTCCGAGTTTCTCGAAGAGCTTTGGTTTAGGAAGTCTTCTGGCTTAGTAGTTTTTCTTGGGTGATTTCAGAAGCAGTAGAGTGATTCCATTTCTTCGATGGATTGGCCACATAAGCGTAAGCTGTTCTGATTTGTAAAAAGAAAGCAGTATCTTTGGAATAGGCTAGATTGATCGCGAAAGTGACTTGCGACAATTTGAGTGTTTTCTTATGTTTCAAAGATTTTTATGGATGTCTTCAAGAAGTCAGAGAATTGCTAACATCTGGAGATTAAGTTTGGTATCGACTGGATTTCAGAGATGGTACTGATGGATCATATAAGTAATTGGATGGTTATCAAGTTGGGTAGCTCAGGTTTTAGAGGAACTTCAGGATTTTCTTTTTGATCTGTGGAACCCTAATTTTGGAATGTGTTGACCAGTCTGTGCTTGAGTTCATAATCGGCATTTTCATCTGCTCGATCAGAGTTGCGCAGCGGAAGCATGGTGGTAGCTTGGAAGCAATTGGATGTTGCAGTGTTTAGATTGGAGAGTTCTACGGGAAATTTTTCAGGATCTGAGACCAGATTAGAGTGCACCTGTTTTATCTCTTCCGGATGAGAGAAGTGAGTTCTGTTTTCTGATTTGGAATAGACTTTGTGTTCTGAGTTTTGGTTGATCTTGGAAAGATCAATTTATTGGATTGTCTTTGGTTCAGTTTGTTTCTAAGGAACATCAGCAAGAGTTGAGCTGATCAGTAAGGATGTAGACGGTCCAGGATCGTCCGAAGAGTTTTGTGGATAAGAGACGGAGGAATTTGGATTTTTGAAATCAGGGATTTGATTTTGGATAAGTGTTTGGTCTTCAGGATTGAATTGTCAGTTTGGATAACTGGAATTCGTTATGTTTCACGTATCTCTGAGGGAGTACGTGTAAGATCTATCTCGGATTGTAGAACCAGCGGTTCGGGGAGTTTTAGTTGTTGATTCAGACTTGTCTGTAGTCTGATATCCTGTCTTGTTTCATAGATCTAGATGAGTAGAAGTTCTGTAGCTTAGTAGTATTGTTTGTTTGGATTCTATAGAGCGAGTAACCCGGTATTTATACTTAGGGAAACTCGAGAAAATTCTATCCTGATCTTGTCTGGATAGTTAGATTTGTTTGTTTGGATGAATTGGTTGCTATGATTGTTAATATATGGTTGATATATGCTTGTGTTTAAAATTTAAATCTTTAACTAGATTATTAAATTACCTTTGTTTTAAAATTTCGGGGACGAAATTCTTTTAAGGGGAGAGGAATGTGACATCCCGGATATTTTTGGGGCAATATCGATTTAATAATCTACATTAAAAATTAAATTGATTTGATAATATTTGTTAATAATATTTGAATTGATTTAATAATCTTCTATTAAATAGATATTTAACTGATAGTTTATCTTTTAAAAGCTAATTTAAATTGTTTCTATTTATAATGTATATATGTATATATTGGTATATATTATAAATAGATAAGTTTTGTTTTTAAATTTAATAAATAAAGCTATGATTTCTAATTCTGCTATTTTTGATAATTTGGAAATTTAATATTGAATAAATAATAATATGATTTTAAAAATACTCAAGATAAATTTAATTTGTTTAAAAACAAATTCTAGCCTAGATTTAAATTTAAATAAAAAGATTGTTTTGTTCTTTTTGATTTAGATTTATAAAATAAGTAATTTATATTTTGAAGAGATTGTTTATTTTATAAATTATTTTAATTTAATAATGAGTTTTATATAAACAACATTAATAATGCAAAATCTTTACAAATGGGTTTTAATGAAAATAGACATTGTTATTTATATATTTGAAGAAGACCGTGGTTTGGAAATTTAAAATAAAGTCTTTCAAGAATATTTAAAATAAAATAAATCTTATACATGTTAAACATAAGTCTAAATACATATACACAAGAAGCTATGATATTAACATAACCAATAAAAATAACTATAACGACTTTATATATGTACATAAGCATAAACAAAGCAAAATAAAATAAAATAGCTATGGATAAAAAGCATACCCTATTAACTTCTTTATATATGTATATGTGTAGCCTGTATGTTTTAAATGGCAAAGTTAAGAAAAACAAAGCAAATTAAATATGAAATATGCAGGCAGTAAAGTGTGCAGGCTGAAAACAAATAAGAAAGTTTAGAAATGTTGTCTGAAAAATTTAAGAATGCAAAGCAAGGTTACAAGACAAAGTAAAAATATGTGCTGGTAAAAGAAATGCAAAAGTTAAAAAAGCAAAGCTAAGTAAAAAATATCTTTGTGTATGTTCAGCATATAAAATAGTTCGTAGAGCAAGCTAAAGCAAAGCATAGTGGAAATAAGATGCAGGTAAGAGAAATGTAAAAATATCTAAATATAAATCATGGTATGTAGGAACATAAAGTACTTAAACAATAAATGCTTCATTTATTAGTAGCTAACAAAATCATTTCACATTGTTTAACATCAACTCAGCCTCCTATTTAAAATATCTTGCCTGATAAAACAAATTATTGTACAAAGGAAAAAGTTGCTTGTCTCAGATGCCGCCTTCCCCTGAAACGCCTTTATATTCATACCTTCTTCTGTAGTTCGTTCAACATAACATATCCAACCTGAAACAATGGCAAAGATTTTCATTTATATAAACTCAAGTAATATTACAACTGAAGATAGGCAAGAAGTTTAGGAAGATCACAGCAAACAAACAGTTTCTACTTTCAAATTGTTCTCTGTTATTGTCAGGTGAGTAACTTCGAATTTCAAATAACTTAAGTAGTAATTTGGTTGCATAGAATTTCTGGAAATATTATGTTTGAAATCCAGTATATATTTATTGGTGCTTTTCTCTGCATTTATATCGGAATGACTGATATCAATGTTCTGTTTAATTCTGGATACTCTATGTTCATATTTCCAAGTTCTCATTTGATTCTAATTCGACTTCTCGTGATGTAATCCTTATTTAAGCTTAATTTTCAGGTGAAACTTGTGTATTTCATTACCAAATTTAGTTTTCAAATTTTTATTTTAGTAAAAGAAATATGTTTTGTCTCTGGTAATCAAAATAACAGACCAATCTGTAAATAAGTGAAAATTCCAACATCATGATTCAATGATTCAGGCATGCAGTCTGGAGCACCATCCATACTCATGATTTTTAAAACTAAAACTAAAATTTTTCGTTAAGTATTGAAAGTGTAGTTTGGTTTTGAACGAAAGTGGGTTATTGTCGATTTGTGGGCGATCTAGTGGACTGGAGTGCTCGGGGTTCTTTGTGGTGAGGGACAAGTGATTGGAGGGTCGAGGAAAAATGGCGGTAGATGGTGCAGTTAGGCGTGGTGGCGACGGCGACGAAATACTTTATGTAAACCTAATTTTGCTTTGGTTCGGTTTTGGGTCTCGTACGTTTTTAATTGGTGACCGAGTTCGACGCGCTTATAGGGACTTGAGGAGGTGACATGGTCGACATTGTAGCCTGAGGCAATGGCGTTTCGATGATCGGCATTGGGAGGACGGAGCGTTGACAGGGTCGAGGTGATGTTGCTCGAGTTGTTTCTAGGTTTAGCAATTTAACTCAATTTTGATTCGAGTTGCCGTGACAATTTTGGGTGGCCGTGGTGTTATCTGGTGGTAGTTGGCGACGTGTTTGGAGTTCGTGTAGATGGCCGGAGGTGGTTGGGGCCACGGTGCACGTGCACCGTGCCATTGAAGGCTGGGGGTTGTTTGTTTTCTGTGTGCAGGGTTTTCACTCGGGGAATACTTGAGTCATTCGAGTATATGACTCGAAGTAGGGGAGTGGAGGACTCGATGCAGACCTGGGTGCACTCGAGTAATGTTGTTTCATACTTTTGTAACCTGGAAGCAGAATTTGATTTGAACCTATTTAAAAATAGTAATGGATTTAAACCAAGTTTAAATCTAGTTTGAAGCATGAATTCAAAGTTTTACTTGAATTCAAATCTGAAATAAAATAAAGTTTTAAAAAAATGAAATATGGGTTTTCTTTCAGGTTTAAAAAAAAAAACCCTGACAACTTCAGGTTTTGAAATTCAATGGTAAAATCTAAAACAAAATTTAAACTGTGTTTGAAATTTTAAAGGTTCAAAGTATAGATTCCAAATGAATTTTTGAATCTAAGTTTTTAAAAATGAATTGGATTGTAAATCAAGAATTAAAATTCAAATTCTTTAAAAAGGCAAGTTAAACCCAAGCTTTAAATTCAAGGTGAAACTAATGGATTCAAGTTTTTTTTTCTCGAATTCAAATCTGAAGTTTTAAATCAGTTTTTTTTTAGTTAGATATATAAAACCAGTTTAAATAAAATAGTTTGAAAAGTAAATTTCTTTCAAAATAATATTTGAATTGATTTTGGGTATAGTTCTTTTTATAAAGGAATTTACGAATGGAAAGTAAATAAATGGTTTTAACTTAAATTTGCAAGTTAAATATTAATGTATTTTGGTAATTTAAATTTAAATTAAGATTTAAGTAGTTTGATTTAAAAGTCTTCCTTATATAAGTACATATGTAAATAATAAATGTTATTTACATTTATTTAAAGGATTTTAAAATTGAATTTAAATTTGGGAAATGTTTAAATAACAATATTTTGAATCTTGAATTCAAATGATATTTGAATTTAAATTTAAAATGTAATGTTAAATACACTTTAATATTAATGAAATTATTAATAGAAATGAATTACCTTAGAGATAATTGAGGTAATAAAATAATTTAATTAATAAGATAATTAAGGAATGATTTATTCAATTAATAATTTAGATTAATATGTAATTAGAAATAATTGATAATGTTTAAATCTAAGATAATTTATTAAAAAGTAATTAAGGAAAATATCATCAGTTAGTGATTAACTAAGAATTATTAAATAACTAATTAATGTGATTAAATTTAATAATTAATTAGATTAATTAATTAAGATAATCATTTGTAAATTATGAAGTAATTACTTAATGGAAGTAATTAAGAGATTAATTACTTTTTGTAATTAATTTTGGTGAAATGATTAAATTAAGTTATTTTATTTAGTTTAATTAATTTAAGAAAATCATTTGATAAATTGATAAATGTAATTACTTAGTGTATTCAATGGAGCATAATTACATAAGGAAGTAAATAAAGTTAATTACTGAATGTAATTAGTAAAAGATGATGTGTTAATGAAGTAATTTGGGTAATTACTTTTGAAATTGATCAAAGGATTAATTAAAGGAGATAATTAATTATAGGGTAATTAATTTATTAATATGAGTAATTAAGGGTGGTTAATTACTGCTTGATATTAATCAAAGATGATTAATAATTGTGTTTAATTAAAGATTAATTAATTGATGTGATTAAGTTAAATAAAGTAATTTAATTTAAATCTAAATTAGAGATCATTAATTAATGATGTAAATTAAGAACTGATTAATTAAGGAATAACCAATAATGTGGTGATTAATTTATGTAATTAATTATATTTAATTAATATAAATGAAGTAATGAAATGTTTATTACTATGAATTATTTAGGATAATTAATTTGTAAAATTAATTAAAGACTAATTACCTATTGTAATTAGAAAATGATTAATCAAAGGTGTTTAATCAAGATAAGTACTTAGACAATAATTAGTTTGATTTATAATTAATTAATGGTTGTATAAATAGGATTTATAGATAAAGAATTAATTTAATTTACTTTAAATTAATTAGAGATTGAAGTAGTTAATTTAATTCATTTTAAATTAATTACAAATAGTATGATTATAAATCATTGCTTATGGATGGATGATATTGATATTTCATTTGATGATTGTGAATTCAAATCTGACATGAATAATATCTATGTGACATGGATGCTTGGTTTAAATATGATAATATTTAGTTATCTGATATTGATTATCTGTTTATGATGATGATGTGATTATCTATCTGTGTGTACATTGATTTTATTGAATTAAACTGTTAAGACTAAATTGACAACTTGGCCTTAAAAGACACGTTTTGGATTTCGATGAGACCGGGATCGATTTTCCTCATTTGGAACATCCGAAAACCACATTGATTCCAAATTAACGATAGGTCGTGAATCTGGAGTGAAGATGAAGATTCCGATTGCAAGGGTTATCGTC
Organism: Allium cepa; assembly: GCA_030765085.1. Lineage (NCBI taxonomy): Eukaryota > Viridiplantae > Streptophyta > Magnoliopsida > Asparagales > Amaryllidaceae > Allium > Allium cepa. Next base: position 772,495,092 of record CM060945.1, read on the forward strand.
GTTAACTCTGAGGGTGATTCCAAAATGAGTGTAACAAGATAATGCCTTCGGTTTCGTTCGAACCCGGAACGAACTTGTATGGATTGAATGCTTTCAACACATCGTCAGGTGGGCGATGAGCATTTTAAGAAATGTATTCTCTAAAGGTAATCGTAACCTCAAGCCTCATCAACCGGGAATGGCTAAAACAGGGGAGGTGCAGCAAGGTTAGGTGGGTCATGCCCAAGCAGGACAAGGATATTCCCCTGTCTAGATGTCCCTTATTTTCGGCTGTGTGGGCGGTTGATTGCAACAACTGCCAGGGCTTATCTTGTTCGGGACTGTTCAGTAAGGAATGGTTCCGGCCTTGTGTTGCAGGGGGTCGAGAGTGATCCTCGGTACGTTGATCTAGGCCACGTACTGTGACGGACGGTACCCCAGTAGCCATGCCATTGTATGGAACCCACCATCCAATAAGTGCCAACGGTTTTGATTGTATTACCCACTTTTGTGGCTAGTAGCTGGAATTTAATGAATGTAACAATTTCGGCTATTTTCTATTTACTTGAAAACCCTAGACCTATTATAATATCACAGAATTTCCTATCAAATGTTTTGGTTAGCGTAAGGTAAAAAATTACCCATGTTTATGTGTGGGGAGTCTTACGTGATACCTTTTGTTTTCAAAAGATTTTCAATGTTAAGCAATTTTAACCTGTTACTCATACCAGACCCATGTCTGACCCGGAGTTTATTTTTGTTTTTCATAAACTCTCGGGAACCCAAATTTTTACGGGTGGCCAAGAGATTCAGGTTAGCTTTGACGAATTCTGGAGGAGCAAATGGAGCAGGAGGCTTCGGCGTTATAGATATATATATAGTTCCGCTGTGTGGATATCTCTGTGTTGTTTTGTGTATTGAGTTGTATAACTAGACAGGTGTTTATAACTGTCTAGTATGTGATGTATTATCTGTATAACTTTGGTTGATGTTGTATATTATGTAAATACTTATGTGATTATTATAATTTATTTGTTCCGCTGTGAGATTCTGATGTTGTTGTTCTTTCTTCTCTATCTTTTCTATTTTCTCATCCCATTCTTTCTTCAAGATGAAACGGTCTTTCTGGACGTAGAAGGCCGGGTCGTCACAAATATGTTGTGAGGACAATTATGTAATTTGTGATGTAATCAAATTTGTTTTGTAACTGAAATTGTATATATATAGTGAGAGTTCAAATTTGTACTATTCAAAATTGTAATAAATATTTATTTGAATAAAATATCTGTTTGAATTTAAATACTGTGTTATTTATTTTATTCAGCAAATATTTATTTAATTATGTGAAAAATATAATAGTACATTAACAGATACATTTAAATGAATATATATATATATATGTTTATTATCATCGAACAAAAATCATATACTCACATATTCAACACATTGGACACGAACTCCAATAGTGCTTAAAAGATAATGAGAATATCCCTTAAGTTACTCCACTGTAAGCTCTGCAACATAATGATGTTTCAGATTGAAGGAACAAAAACTTATTACATACGATTTGTTCCATGAGTAGTAAGGTTGAGTTACCTATGTTCTATTGGGGATATGCATCATAAACTAGTGTATATATTAAATTTGTTACCCACTAAATCTTTGCCTAAGATGCTATATGGATATGGCATGGAAAGAAAGCCTTCTTTGATTATTTAAAGGTGTGGTGTTGTTCAGCCTACATTAAGAACAAATTGGTCACAAAACTTTAAGGCAAGATCGGCCTTGTGTAAGTTTATAGGATATCCCAAGAATTCTAGAGGACATATTTTCTACAAAATAGAGGAACAAAATTGTATTGTTTCCATACATGTTGTCTTTTTAGAAAAGAAATTTCTATCAAAAGATATTAATAGCGAAGTTGTAGACTTGGATAAGATCTGAGAAACTATCATGGAGACTGAACCAGTCGAGAACCAAGTTCACCTGTATACAAAAATATGCAACCTATTAGAAGGTCTAGTATAGAATCTTGTGCACCAGAGTAATATTACAATTTTCTCATGGATGGTAAGAGGGAGGACCATGTCTTCCTATATCATTCCAACAAGTACGGTAGAGTAAAGACTCTATACTTTGGATTGGAGCAATGAAATCTGAGATGGATTCGGATTTCATGTACAAAGACAAAGCATGGACTTTGTTTGACATGTCCAAAGGGATAAAACCCTTTAGATGCAAAATGGATTTTTAAGAAAATGCTATATGTAGATGGACAAGTGGAGACTTATAAGGCAAGGTTAGTTTCAAAAGAATTTCGTAAAATTCATGGCGTTGATTTTGACGAGACCTTTTTACCTATAGCAATGCTCAAGTCCATTTGGACAATGCTTGTTATTGCTACATTTTATGATTATGAAATATGATATATGGATGTAAAGATGGAATTTCTAAATGATGATTTAGAACAGACCTTTTATATGTCATAATCTAAGGGTTTTGAGGTCAGTGGGAGTGAGGGAAAGGATTGTAGGTTATTAAGGTCTATTATGGACTTAAAACGGGCTTCAAGGAGTTGGAATAAGTGTTTTGATAAAGTGATCAAACAGTTGCATTTTCATTAGAACATAGAGGAAGTATGTGTATACCGAAAAGAATAGGGAAATGCTATCATATTATTAGTGTTATACATTGGTGATCTTCTATTGATTCACAATAATGTTTTGTTATTGCAATCAGCAAAAGTTTGGCTTTCCAAAAACTTCTCCATTAAGGATTTGAGAGACGTATCCTATATACTAGGTATAATGACCGATAGAGATAGATCTAAGAGGCTATTGGGATTGTCTTAGTCCTTAAACGTAGATACCATATTGAAAAGGTTCGATATGGAGAATTCCAAGCATGGAAATGTTCCAACGCTATCTGGAATCGTCTTTTTTGAGAAGGATGCTCCTTGGACTAATGAGGAGAAAGAGTGTATGAAGAGGATATTGTATGCTTCGGCAATCGGTTCTATAATGTACGCTATATTATATACTAGATCGAATGTGGCATACGCATTAGGATGTGTAAGAAGTTGCCAAGCTAATCATGGAGAAAAGAATTTGATGGCTGTAAAGTCAATACTAAAGTATTTAAGAATAATAGGCACTTATTAGTGATATATAGGACATACTTATGAAGGGGTATACTGACTCTAGTTTTCAAAGTGATATCGATGATAGTATGTCGGTCTCAAGTTGCATCTTTACTATTAACTATGGGGCAATTAGTTGGAAAAGTTCCAAACAGGAAATGGTAGTTGATTCCACGATGGAGGCCGAGTACATCGTCTTTAATTGAAGTAGCTAAAGAATTGGTCTGGATGCATAAGTTTTAAGTGAGCTCGGCGTGATTCCTAACACAGAGAATCCAATGGCATTATTTTGTGCAAAAATGCAGCAATGCAGATCACAAAGGAGCCTAGTGCACACAATAAATCTCGACATATTCTTCATAAATTCTACCTAATTAGAGAATTTGCTGAGAAGAAAGATGTCGTGATACGAAGGGTAGATACCAAGGAAGACATAACATATTCATTCACGAAGGGACTAGCTCGATCGGTTCTCTTCAAGCTGATTAAAGGTATAGGATCGAGATTCCATAATTGGCCCAAAGTGCAAGTGGGAGATTGATAAAGTTATGGGTATGCCTTAGGGGAAATTCTGTAGTTTATTGTAAATTATTAACTCTGTAATATAATCTTGTATGAAATAAACGATGTTTTTCTGTTATAATGCATTGTACTTAATTAATTTAAGTATACTTAACAGAAAATCCATAAATGGTGTATTTTTGTGCTAATAATTATAATCGTTGTAATCATGAATATTTTATCGTAATATATAACAAACACATCATTTTAAATATTCCTGGTCAAGATGTATCAAGACTGGATATCGTCGCATCCATTGAGACTAGAGTACGTAACACTTTCCAAATGATGGGCGATGTATTACTTATGACTGCTGGAGCACCAAGGAGTTACATACTGATACTTGTTGGATAACTATGGAATGACTCATTTGATAGTTTTCTTTTGGTTAATATAACTAAGGTCAAACATAAAATATCGATGTGACAATATTACATGGTTCTTTTGACTTAATAATATATTTGATCTATAATGTGGAAACTCTTAAATCATGGGAACATGTCCATCAAACGACTATAGTTGGGTCGATTGGAAGCATCAGAACTGAAACACTGTCCAACAGAGGATTTAACTCCTTAATTATATGAGGTCAGTATCATGGTCAACTGAAGTCAACTCTAAGTCAAAATATCTGGCCAAAGCAGTTCAGTTAATAATAATTATTGTTATTAAACCAATGACTTTGTGTTTAGAATATAAAGTTGAATATGAATGAAATTGGAATTTTGACCATACCAAATTCCATAAGTCTTATTGGAATATAGTTTTGGCAAAGAGAATTGGTGTAAATAATTATCACTGTTGGATGACGCTTAAATAGTTAAAATTGGAATTTACTGAAGCTAAGCAATAAATTCGGCCATAATGTCACACCACTAGTTAAGGCAACGTGTGAATATCAATATTTGAATTGTTCGACATTAATCGCTGACCAAATTTACTCCTAAGAGTCATACAACCGAAACGTTGAACAATCATACTGCCGCCTGATTTAATTAATTGTGAATGTTGTAAATCAATTAAATTAGTTAATATTTATGAAATACTAATTAAATTTTTTTATTTAATTTATGTTGATCAATATTAAAGTAGCATATATATAAAAGTTATATACACACATATCGATGTATGATCGATGTGCATTTGAATTAGACTTAAATGCATATTTATTTAATTGGGTTAAAAGCAATTTAGAGGCCTAGATATGGGCAAACTATTAATACCTCATTTATTAATTTTGATGACAACAACCATATACAATTATATAAAATATAGATATAATGTTTCATTAAAATATATAGTGTATAGTGCAAAATATTACACGGGTATTGAGTTGAAGACTATACAGCATAAAGACTCAAATATAGACTTGAAGATTAATGAGTACAAAGTCCATGATATGAAGATCTCATTAAATTCATAGCTTATATTGTTAAAGTCCTTGATAGCAATCTTTGATCCCTGTCCCCTATTTTCTATCTTTTATATTTTTAAAATAAAATTTTAAAATACATTTCAAAATATTTTATAAAAGTTTTTCAAAGTTCAAAATGTTTATAAACTATGTTCAAAGTATTTTACAAAGTATCAAAATATTTTCAAAACATTTTAAAAGAAACAAGCTTTCAAAATATACAAGCATATGTCGACATATAGGCTAGTATGTCGACATACATGCCTCCAAGTGGTTTTTCAAATTTTGAATAGAAGTGTCTATTTGTTGCAACTCTTCACAAACATATACATCTATTGATTTACTATATAAATAGGAGTTCAAATGAATTTTAAAGTTTAAAATTATTTCTTTTCTTCCCTCCTCCTCCTACTCTCTTGAAAACTCCATTGAAAATATAATTTTTTTTCTCTTCAAAATCACTTAGAATCAATTCATACTTCATTGAATTAACTCAATACTACTTTTTTTTTTACTGTTTTGGAAACATATCTCTCTCTCAATTCAAAGATCAAAATGTTATCCAAGAGGCTATAAGATGCGTTGTATCCAAGGTCCAAGGAATTTTCTTTGGAAAAACTATCAACTCTAATTGTATTTGCGTTGGTTGTGCTTGTTACTCGTTAAAATCAAGTGGGTGTGCTTAGTAGCTTAGAAATCTAGTTGATGTGTTTGAAGCTCTTTCAAATCAAGTGAGCCTACACTGAGCTTGGAAATTCAAGAGGGTGTGTCTCATAGCTTCAGAATCGAGATTTATTTGGGTTTGCCTTCTACCCGGTTAAAGATTGGAATTTGAAAAGAAATATGTATAAGTAATTGTAAGGGACTGGATGTGGAAGAAATCCGAACTAGTATAAATTCCTCGTGTCATCTCTCTAACTCTTTACATTGCTTTACTGCTTTCTTTATATGTGATTACATTTGTGACTGTTTAATAGTATAATTTTGTGTTGTTAATCTATGATTTAATATTTAACTTAAAAGAAATTTAAAAATATTTTTATAAGTTAGAAAACAGTATTTAACCCTCCCCCTTTAGTGTTTAATTAACCTTAAGATCCATAATTCTACAACCCACACTTGGTATTATAATACAAGGTTTTCATAAACTCGCAATTTGATTTTTGAAAAATATAAATAGCTAGTAATACTCTTTTTAACATTTTTATGGAAAAATAATTTTGTGAAACCAATATATTATTTTCAAGTAAATTAGAAACTAATAATTTCATAAAGTCACTTGATGTTTTGGAAAGATATAATGGTGAATTGCAGGAATAAGTTTGTTATATGGTAGATGGTATACACACACTTGATAGTCGTACATCACAAATGAAGAAGGAAAAACTGATTTTAGATAGCGAATGTTTAAAAGAAATGATGGAAGATCAAGAGAAAGGAAGAGCAACAATGCAGATACATACATACATACATACATACATACATATATATATATATATATATATATATATATATGCTTAAAGACGAACCTTTGGACGGAGAAACGGTAATATTTGAATAGGGGACGTTAGCAATATCGGCAATGTGCACAATATAAAGAGAAAGATGTAAAAAATGTCTGTGGAGACGTTTTATACGATCAAGCATATAATGACATTCCCTAATGAAGAAAATTTTCAAGACAACAAAGACACTAAAACATATAATCAACCATCTTACTGCCATTCCCATGTTCTTTCATTATTAAATTTATATGGTGTTTTACAATGATATTTCAACTCTACACATCTCACTTATAATTTGCATATAAGGTTAAATAAAAATTATTATAAATTATCATGTCCTTCTAGAAATGAATAAAGTATAAGAGTAAAATAATATTTACTTCAAAACTTTATTAAACATGAGTTTGAACATATACATAGTTACACTTATCAAACATTATGATTAGGCTATGATTAAATTTCTTAATCAATACAATTTGTTAAGTAAATTCTGAATTTTATGTAATAAATTTAATGTATTAATTTCTTTGTCAAATTTGGATGGATAAGATTATATAATAATATCATTTATGTCATATTGAATTGTTTTGCACACTACCATCACTAAATTTTGATTTCATATATATAATTTAGTTTACATTGATTTTGATATATTAGACATTGACTTTGATGTATATATCATCTTACTTAGAAGTTTACTCCCATTATTATTCATATTAATTATAGTATCCCACATTCGTATTTGGTGTTTAGTAAATAAATAGTTTCTCAAATTTAATTTCTCACAAAATGGCATTACATTTAGGAGGAGTATTTTTACTTAATTTTTTATTTTTAGTTTGATTAAATATGTAAATAATCAACTTTGGATTGATAATCATAAATTTGATTTGGTGTGAAGTATAATTAAGGTTTTTATTTGACTTTGATTGTATTATAGTAAACAGTAATATTTTTGTTGATGACAAGGGGGAGAAAAATATGATATATACATAGTCATATTTTTAGGAGGAGTTGTATCATATTTTATATATATATGAATTTTTAATAGTTGTCATCATCAATAAGGTGGAAATAGTTAAGACCTTAGCTATTGATTTTGACAACAACGACCTTATACAATTATATAAAATATGGATACTAATGTTCCATCAAGATATATAGCGTATAGTGTAAAAAACTGCGTAAGCATTGAATCGAAGGCTGTATAGTATAAAGACTCAAAAGATAGACATGAAGACTCATGAGTACAAGGATCAGGATAAAAGATCTCAATATTATAATTTAGTATATAGAGTTATAGCTTATATTTTTAAGTCCTTCATAGTGATCTTTGATCTCTATCTCTTATTTTCTACCTTTCATATTTCTTTAAAATAAATTTTCAAAATAAATTTCAAAATATTTTATAATGTTTTCAAGTTCAAAATGTTTACAAATTATGTTCAAATTATTTTACAAAGTATCAAATTATTTTACGAAGTATACAATTTTCAAAACATTTTAAAAGAAATAAGTTTTCAAAAATATGCATGCATATGTCGACATATAGGAAGATGGTATGTCAACATACATGCCGCCGAGTGATTTTTAAAATTTTGAATGGAAGTGTCTACTCATTGCAACTCTTTATGAATGAACACATTTATTGATTTGCTATATAACAGTGAGTTCAAAAGAATTTCAAAGTTCAGAATTACTTATTTACTACCCTCCTCTTACTCTTTTAAAAACTCCATTGAAAATATACTCTATTCTCTTTCAAATCACTTAGAATCAATTCATACTTCATTGAATTGATTCAATGCCACTTTCTTACTATTTTGGAAACATCTCTCTCTCTCTCTCTATTCAAAGATCAAAGTGTTATCCAAGAGGCTATAGGATCTATTGTATCCAAGGTTCAAGAAATTGTCTTTGGAAGAACTATCAACTTTATTTGCATTTGCTTTGGGTGTGCTTTACGGCCTTTCAAATCAAGTAGGTGTGCTTAGTAGCCCAAAAATCTAGTGGCCCAAAAATCTAGTGGATGTGTTTGTAGCCCATTCAAATCAAGCAAGTCTAGCATGAGCTTGGAAATTCATGAGGGTGTGTTTCGTAGCCTCGAAATTGAGATTGCATTTGAGTTTGCCTTCTGCCTAGTCAAAGATTGGCATTTGAAAAGAAATCTGTACAAGCAATTGTACGGGACTATATGTAGGAGAATTCTGAACCAGTATAAAATCTCCGGTGTCATCTACCTAACTCTTTACTACTTTTGTTTTTGTTTATGATTGCATACTTTTGTTTTTATTTATGGTTGCATCTGTGAATGTTTGATAGTATAATTCTATGTTTTTAATCTATGATTTAATATTAAACTTGAAAGAAATTTGAAAAGATTTATATAAGTTAGAAAACACTATTCACCCCTTCTCTAGTGTGTAATTAACCGTAAGATCTATAACTCCACAACCTATATTTGGTATCATAGCGCTAGTTTTTCATAAACTCGTGATTTGATTTTCTTTTTAAATGGCTACTAATACTCTTTTTAAATTTTTGTGGAAAAACAATTTTGTGAAACCAATATATTATTTTCAACTAAATTAAAAATTAATTATTTTGAAAAGTCACTTGATGTTTTGGAAAGGTACAATGTTGAATTGCAGGAACAAGTATGTTATATAGCTGATGGTGAATAGACACTTGGTAGTCATGCATCAGAAATCAAGAAGACCAAATGGATTTTGGATAGTGGATGTTCAAAAGACATAATGGAAGATCAAGAGAAAGGAAGAGCGACAGTTGCAGATATATATATAATATGCTTAAAGATAAAGCTTTGGGTTGAGGAACTGTAATATTGGAATATAGGACATCAGCAACGTTGGCAATGCACATAATATGAAGAGAAAGATGAAAAAATATCTATGGAGATGTTTTATATGATCAATCATATCATGACATTCCCTAGAGAAGAAAATTTTCTAAACGGCAATGACATTAAAACATATGATCAACCATCATATTGCCATTCCCAGCCTCTTTTTATTATTAAATTTATATGATGTTTTTCAATGATATTTTAACTCTACATATCTCACTTGTAATTTGCATATAAGGTTAAATAATAATTATTATAAATTATCATCTATTTCTAGAAATGAACAGAGTATAAGAATAAAATAATATTTACTTCAAAAATTTATTTAACATAAATTTGATCATATACATAGTTACACTTATCAAATATTGTGGTGAGGCTATGATTAAATTTCGTAATTAATACGGTTTGTTATGTAAATTCTGAATTTTATGTAATGAATTTTATGTATAAATTTATTTGTCAAATTTGGATGCTTATGATTATATAATAATATCATGTATTTCATATCGAATTATATAACACAAACATGGGCAACTATGGAGGTGCAAGTGGGTTAGAATATTGACTCAAAAGGTGTGAAATAATATAAGGAAAAATATGGATCCGAATCCTCATTTTGCTCCTTTGAATTTCCACTATTTAAACACCTCATACCCCACTTTAGGAGCTCTTAGTTTTGGCCTTCTTCTACCTCACATCAGGCTGGCCACACCCTTTCCCTCCTCCTCGTTTTCAATATTTTTTAAAACACAAATTGAATTAAAATAGTAGATTGGCGGTTGCCACTTTCAGTCTGGTAGCATTAAACGGACTCAATATTTCAATGTACTGCACTTAGGTCATAGTCACATAATTATTCTATTTACATTCATATGTGTGTGTGTGTGTGTGTGTGTGTGTTATCATTTTCTTGTTCTAATTTATATGTACGGTATCACGAATCCACATTTGTTTGTTCTATCAACATTGGATGTGTGTGTGTATGTATGTACGTACGTATGTGCGTAATAAAATAATTATTTATATATGTTTACATATATTATTCGGCCAACAAGTAAAAGAAAATTTATTTTTAAAAAATTAATCAATATTTTAAAAGTAACTAAACAAAATAGATTTTAAAATATATATATATATATATATATATATATATATATTGGTTTGTAAAATGTTTATAATATATAATTTTGTTAATACTTATGCATAGTTTATTTTAATTTTTTTTAAATTATATATATATAAATTAAAACCGTATACTTATATAACTTAACCCGACTTATATATTTATATTATAAATATGCATATAAATATTTAAAAGATATGTATATGTTTTATAATTGCTTTTAAAAAAATTAATTTTTTTATGATTTCCATATAAAGATCTTTATTTTATTAAAAAAACAAGCTTAAAACCGCATGGTTTTAATAAGAAGACTTATTGTGTTAAATATAATTTAGCCGAATATATAAAAGCTTATATGAATATTTAATTATGTCTTTACATTATATATATGTATATATATTCTTTTATATTAAATATTTAGATATTAATGTAATATGCATGTAAGATTATATATGCTTATGGAAAAAAATTATTTTTGAAATATAATATATATATATATATATGTCTAAAAAATTACTAAATTGTTTTGCATTTGAAATTAGGGGGTATTTTATGTCAATTTAGATGTGAAATTTAAAATTTGAATTTAAATTCAAAATTATTTATATTAATATTTACGATTATTTTATATTATAATTTCAGTTATACATACACTCACAGAGATACATACATACATATATACATACATAAATTAGACAACACAAATGTATGTGGATGGGCCAATATGTTCTTTACGGTGTAAATCTCAACACTTACGTACGGGCATGTTAAAGCATGTACATTATATATATTGAACGTGCATGTATACACACATGTGTATATGATACGCATGTTATATTACATAATATAAATATAACATTATATTAAACTTTATTTACAATTTAAATAAAATATTTATTTTATTTAAAATAAATTTAGACTTTATAGGACCGAAAGATCCCAAATAGAATAATCTTTTTGAAACTCACCCATTTTACCCACTACGTGTTGGCTGGATCCAAAGGATGATCTTCTAATGCATAAAAACAACCTCCGGGTTGATTGGATCACCAGGTATTAATTTCGTAACAACCCGGCCCAAAATGGGACTAAGTTTCGACCCAGAAAATGCCCTTCAAAACTTAAACCCATTCCAAAGCTAGTTGTTGATTTGTAAATTTATCCAAAGAACAATACGGAGAGCTATCTATCTACACATTCAAGATCTCACATCAAAAGAATAAAATATAAATCAGAAACAATACCCATTTTATTAACAATTCGAATGTCAGAAACATACAACACAATCCTACATAATAACGACACTAATCCGTAGTGCAATATCTCAAAATACATCATGTCTAAATGGGTACATTAGAAATATAATAAAAACAAAAGTAGATAGTTAAATAATTGCCACAAGATTTCGCTTCCGCTACCATCTCTGAAATCTACATCATCTTCTCTAACCTATGTTGTGATGAGGAGGGAGTTAGAAAAATAATAACTGGTGAATAAAAATCTCGAGTCTTTCTATGATAGTACTTGGGCAGTATAATTTAAATAAGAACATGTCTTACGCATCCTAGCTATATTTTATTTAAATTTCTCCAACTGTAAGTCAAACCCTATAACTTGTACCTTTTTCATATCCAAGTCACTAACTCGTCTTTAACTTTGGGCCAAAAGCCATTCCCAGTCCCATACATTTGCCATCAATAATGTCCTAACAACGTAAGAGATAATACCCAAGTCACTTAATAACTTTTCAATGGGAACTAGGCAAACTCTGACCGCTTAATACCTCATTTTAGGCATGTCCCCGTAATTTACTACCTATCCCAATGTGGCCTTCTCTCTGATACTGTCTAACTGACATGCACGGAATCTCATCAGGTCAGTTAAAGCTTCTTTATAGGAGAGGTGGACCATATAATAGCTACTTAATACCCCAAACCTGAAGCGGATCCTTCTCGAAATATCCACTACCGTGCCAAACCACTTTCCCTGATCATTTAATGCTTTCTAAATAAAGAGGAAACAGGCGCTCAATCAGCCACTTACTACCTTCTACCTTGAAGTAGGTCCTATGTATTATGACCTGATAGGGGTGGGCACAGCCAGCTAACTGAACCGCTCGGATAATTAACCGATTTAACCGCCTAGAAAACATGGTTTGGTTAACCGAACCGACCATGCAATTGGACAGTTTGTACTGACTGAACCTCCCAAATTTAGTCGCGGTTAACCGTATTAAAGCATTAGTTAACCGCTCAGCTAAATAGGCAAACTGAAAACCGGTTAACTATGGTTAACCGAAAATTTGTACCAACACAGTCAAGTCAAAGAGGCAAACATACTACATCCATACTACAAAGCTATATATTACATAATTCAATGCTTTACTGCACAGTTAAGCCCAATTCCAAATTTATAGATGACATTCAAATAACTAGCATACAGCCACAACCACATTCAAATAACAATATGTTAAATTGCCAAATACTCAGTAATATTACTGCATACATGTTACAATGACATTATTCAATGCTTTAGCACTAACCAGTAACCAACTAACCCACACTCAAGTCTCACTAGTATTACTCATTACTCAATGCTCATAATTCATATTAATACAAAATTACACGATGATGAAATTTATTAAATTCATACCAATACATAAAATAACATTACATAATTCATAATACAGCAGCAGCCGGGGCCACAACAATTACAGCCAGTGAGCTACCAAGTGCGAGGCAGCACTAGAACAAGAATCCAGGCTTCACATTTATTCTGCAATAGCAAATTGCAATAACAATTAATGTAATTACAAATAGCAGTCAATGCAATAACAAAAAATTGAAGGTGGTCTAATTTTCTCTGTACTTTCCATTTTCTCTTTTCTACATCTCGATCTGTTAGAGTTTTCCTATGCAAATTGGCTGTTGTAAATCGTAATCCTTATAATTCTACTTGTTATATGATTTTGTTGGAGACTATTGATGTTATCTTCTTTCTTTTAACATAATGATAAAGCATTTAATTATGTTCTGTTATTAACACTTTTGTAGCCTCTAAGGTTCAGAATCTATGCATGTATGTAAAAATTAATACATAGGTTAGATATTTGTCATTGTAGTTTGCCAGGGATAAAATCATAGTGCTATTTGATTTTGAGCATGCATTACAATTTAATCTAGAATCAAAGTGAGTAGAAATTGTGTAATGTATTAAAGCATCCACATCATTAGGAGTATTCAGATAGCTATGTGATGTGTATTACTGGGATTAGCAATGAAACAACATATTAATATTGCTGGGATTAGCAATGTATAAGCATGTTATTATCGTAAATAAATGAGAACATATTTTCTCAGAAAACTAGTATGAAGGTTTGAACATGGTTGATCATATTACCAGTTTGCATTATTTGTCTTTTTGTTTGTTTTTCGTTGTTACGGCGTTTTGAATTAAATTTCTTTTCTCAAAAGAGACATTTTAATTTTTTTTTGTCCTCGTATGCTCTCAATATTTTGGTTATACATCAAACTGAAACATGTTAAATCCAGACTGACTTTCATACCTTGATATGTATTTTAAGATATAAAACATGAATTATAAAGCCTAATTCTGTTTCAATCCATAGAGTCACTGAGTAGTCCAAAACTATTTTAAGATATAAAACATGAATTATAAAGCCGAATTCTGTTTCAATCTATCAATAATATTCACGCATAAATAGCTCTATGATCAATTGTTGTCAAGACAAAAGCATCAAGATCCAAGTGAATTTACCTTATTATCTTAATATATTGGATTTCACTGATACACTTTTTGTTACATGTCTAGTATACCAAAACAGAGACGAATCAATAATAAACTTGTCTCATAAGTTTGCAACTCAGATTTCCACAACTCTGAATTCTGTATTAGTTATTTTAACACTAACTATGTTGTAGTTAATTACAACAACAAAGTAACAACTATAGCAATAATAACTATAATGCTAAATCAAACGTTATACTATTTAAAGAAATAGTACAATGCAAAAAGAAAACAATATTTATATATATATATATATATATATATCAACTAGAAATCTAATCAGTTGAAGAAGGAAATTACGTCTGAGGCTTGTCGTAACAATTTCCTTAAGACTTTATTCAAAGCCTTCCAAGATACAGCAGACGTGATCTGCTCGAGATTGTGATTTGTATGATCTTCTGTGTGATATGCAAAAGCGCACGGATTGTAGATATTAAAAAACGAAGAGGAAGAAAAGAAAATTCGGAATTGATTGAGTGAGGAAAGTGGTCAGGTTTCCTCCTTATTTATAGCTGAATTCCCAATGGCTGCACCCGTTGAGAAAAGTAGCATCCCTTCATTTGCAACGCCAAAAAGCGTTACTTTTCGCAACAGTTGTGCCTCTTCGTTTTGCAACGGCCGAAAACTGTTGCTGTTTACAATAGTCATGCCTCTTCGTTTGCAATGGCTGAAAACTGTTGTTATTCGCAATAGTCACGCCTCTTTATTTACAAGGGACAAAAACTATTGCTATTCGCAACAGTCGTGTCTCTTCATTTGCAACGGCCAGAAACTGTTGCTGTTTGCAACAGTCGCGTCTCCTCGTTTGCAACGGCCAGAAACTGTTGCAGTTTACAATAGTCGCGTCCAATCCAGTAGTCGCTTCTTTTTGAATTTAAACAGTAGAAAACTGTTCACTTCTGTACAAAAAAAATATAACACGGTCTACTCTTATTGGACCAGCACCCGACCCGGCCCTGTTCGGTCGGTCGGACAGGCAGGCGGCGGCGCGTGTGTTAGTCCATGGCCATATAGGTCATCCCCCTCGCACAAAATTACCTGACCCTAAGGGCCAATATAGGAATTGAGAGTATACTATATAAACAAGAAATTAACATATTTTTGACGATGTGGGACATATCTCATTCACCAATTTTATAGAATTCTAACACTTTTGTTATTGTATTCGTTGAATTTATTGCCCTAACAAACAAGCCTAACATTAATGTGCTGCTTATATTATCATTTATCAAATTGAATATAGTTTGAAAAAAATTCATTATGTTCATTCCAGTCATATTTTAAATGGAAAAGGAACCTAAGTGGCTACTCATATGACCACCTCAATGTAGGCCTATGGATGGTGATCGATTCTCCATTGACATTTCCACACTTAAAGAAGTTCTCGAACCATGCCCATGTATAAACTCTGTAGCCAAACAAGCCAATGATAGGGTGTATTCAGTATGTGATAATAAATAGTCATAATTTACAAACCAAAGAGAAATATTACCTAAAAAGAGAACATCATAATAATTCACATTGTCTAAAGGAACCTTAATTTGGCGGTCTACAAAAATAGGTTTAGACCTTAATCAATTTTGGGTAGTAACCAATGCCTCAACCATCCTTGGACTTAAAGTACTACGAAGTGGATCTATAACCCATCTTTCGGTGCTAAAAGCAGATTCTAAAGCGACCGTAGATATCGGAGATCTCATGCAACTAGAGATAAAATACGATACTTTGAACTATATATCTTCCACCATAATGAAATATCAAAGTTACTTTTTGGCAATTCAACTGGCTCATTTAAATACATTTCCAATCCATTACTTTCATTATCTTGTTGTTGAACTTGTTTTAGAAAGTTACCCATTCTTCTAGAATAAACACTATCACCACTATCGGTACTTCCACTAGCAATGGATGAACTAAGTTGTGGTCCATCACAACTTTGCATCCCAAATGTAGCATCAGTGGCATAAAAATCAAAAAATCTTACTAGAATACGTTTCACATATGCTAATAAACCTTCTGCCACTTGTTTATCATACATGTCCTCAAAACGTAACCTCAAAAATTGTAATTTATATCTAGGATCAACCACGCAAGTAATAAATAAAATTTTGTTCATACTACCAATATTCCTCCAATATTTATCAAACTTCTCTTTCATACTTCTTGCCATTCGTGAAAGATTAGGATTCATTTTTTCAATCAACTCTTGCAATTCTTCTTAAATTCCACTTAACTCCGTAAAACTTTTGAGGTAATAAATAACGAGCTGCTGAACTTTAAAGTAATGTCATAAATAAATTTCAAAAATTGTACAAATAGCATTTTTCCAATCTAGCGAATTCGAAAGTTGGGTTTCATTATTGAAATAGGCAACATAAATACCATCGATTTTTTTCATTTCATCTAAAACTTTATATTTCAAAGCGGGTTCCAACGTCAAATATGTAGAATTCCACCTAGTAGGGACATCTAAAGTAAGCATAGACTTATCATCAATTCTCAAATTAACACAAACCTCTTTAAATTTAGCCAATATAGCCGGAGACGATCTTACAAATATAACGGCAGTACGAATCCCAGCAATAGTGCTACCAATTTCTTTCAAACCATCGTTAACAATTAAATTAACAATATGAGCACAACAACGTTTATGAAAGAATTCACCATTCAAAATATAACCATTGCATCCATCATAATCTTTCAACACATTTTTCACATAATTTATTGCTATTTCATTAGCACCGAAATTATCGACTGTGATAGACACTACTCGCTTGAGTTCCCTTTGTTTGATGCAAGAAACCATAAGTTTTCCAATGTTCTTCCCTTTATGACTAGTGATCACACAAAAATTTAAAATTCTATTATTCAATTTCCAATTATCATTGATGAAATAAAACCATATAATTTACATTTTGACAAGAAGTCCATGTATCGTTAGTAAGACATACTCCATGCAAACAATTAGAAAACATGATTTTAAGGTAACCTTTTGTGTCTCAAAATAAGTTAAGCACATCCCTACAAATTGTTCTATGTGAAGGCACTTCAAAACTAGGGCACATGTTCTAATAAAAATCAAGAAACCCTTCACCCTCAACAAACTAAAGGAAGCTCATCAATAATTAACATTCGAGCTAGAGACCTTCTACACTCATCTTTGTTAAACGTCTATGTAATAAGAGTGTTACTTGCCTCACTTTCACTATTTTTTGTAAAAGCTATTTTTTTGTTTCATATCACTTTCTCAAGGAATTGACCTATAAGCTTGCCTTATATGATAGATTAAATGTGAAGTACCATTCGCTTTACCATCACAAGCAAATTGTGCATGACAATAGTTGCAAATACACTTAGGATTTAAGGGATTATCTTTAGTAAAACGTTCTCATATATAGATGGTTTTCTAGTAGAGGCTTTGCACTTAAGATTTAATGGAGGCTTTCTTGCATTGTTAGGCTCTACGACCAGTTCTTCTTTGTCATCACTGCCCTCGTGAATTGTTTCTTCTTCCACCCAATATTTGTCCAGTAAGTCATCAGCAGTGCCAACTTCCATCTGAAAATAATAATATAAACATTTATTAGAACATTGTATTCATATCACATACAAGCTGAACTTATTTATTTACAAAAACTGAATTAGCAATAGAAATATATAAACAATTCAAGAGTATAACTTACTCTTACATATAAGAGGTAATAGCAGCACTTAAGTTTGTATATTAGCAGATACACATTTATCATTCTTTAACACATAATAATTTTTATTTTCAGTATAAATAATTTCCTCATAAAGAATATAACATGTGAAATATATAACAACATCAATTACAAAGCTATCTGAGTATTCTGTTAAGCTATCCCAAAGCATAAATACTGTATAACAGGTGAAATATAAAAAAGCCTGATTTCATTAAGCTATCCTAGTCTAAATATATTGGATCTCACTGAAATACTGTATTCGTTAAGCTATCCCAAAGCATAAATAACTTCCTCACTAATTTACACATGTTAAACTATGCTGTAATTGAAATATATAACAACATCAATTATAAAGTTAGTGAATAGGTGTAAACTCAGATAGCTTTTGGGATTGAAAACAAAAATGCTTTATCGTTATCATTATTCTAAAAGATGGTCGTATGTATGCATATGAGATTATATTGCTAACATAAACATTAAATTATGTAATATGTGATAACGGGTGTAAAATAAGATAGCTTTTGGGATAGAAAACTCCATCATTATGTTAACACTACATAGTTCATTATGCTAGAAAACTCTACAATATAGCTTTTACTATATTAAATATGAATAGTCAATGTAAAAATCAAAGCCTTAGGGATTGTAAATAAAAATTAGTGATAACATTTTTTTTTGAATTTGTTCAGGAGGGAAACCGACCGGAGCCGTAAAACCCTCCCTAATGCGCCTACCCGGTCCGCGGGCACCCGAAGGCTGATCTTAGACAGGTGAAATATATAACAATAACAATTACAACATAAATATTTAGTTAATTACAGCATAAATTAGTGATAGCAGGTGTGTAATATAACAGATATCATTTGGACATTTATTGAATCATTGATTATTAAACTAGCCGAAATTGAATAATAGCAATTAACTAGCAATTAGCAACTGGAATAGCAAATTAGTAATCTAGATCTAGCATATTAAACATTTATACTCACATGCTTTCTCGTTGTCCTCGATGGATTCGTTGGTGTTTCCATGTCTGTCTACCGTAGTCAACTTGACTCGAACTCGAACAGTTGAAGCCTAAAGGCGTTCAAGACTAGCAACCTAACACTCAACAACCAACAGCAACCACAGCGGCGAATTGGCAGTCGAACGATTGGGATTTGGGATGCTTTGGCTAACTTTTACAGATCTAGGTTTTTTTGTGTTTTCTATTTTGAAATGAATTACTGAAGTACAAATATGCTGGAAAACGAAAATACTCAAGACTAGGGCACGAAGACGGGTAGTGGGTATACAATTAGGTAGTGGGCTGGGCTCTGGGCTGGGAACGAAACTAAATAGATTAGAAAATATGATCGGTTAACGGTTAACCGACCGACTTAATTTTTGTTAACCATTAACCGAACCAAAAATAATCAGTTTAGGTCGGTCGGTTAACCAATGATGTTGGTTAATTGATTTTAGCAGTTAAGTCTTTGGTTAAGTCGATTAAATGCCAACCCCTATGACCCGTAACTCAAATTGTGACGCCTCACATTAGTCCAACTATTTGTAGGTACTGGTAGCCAGATTAGCTGGGCATGTTTATCCTCTAAAATTTAGGACTAACCTTGCATTCTCTGTTGGTACTTAATATAGTTGATGTCACACTTCAACCCCAAAGTCACACCACAAATAGCCAGATTAGATAGGAAGATTTTTGTGTGCTTTTTGACTGACCTTGCATCCCTATAACTTAGTCATAATTTTCACTCACCTAAGATACTACCATATTCATCACCGCATTTCATAATATTACCATCCATAATTATCTCACTTCTTTCCTAAGGGGAATTTAATACTAATTAATAAACTATTTAGTACACGATTAATATGTTATCTATTATATGTTATTTATGCACAAATGCACACACATACATATATACACACACATACATACATATACATACATGCCTAAAATATTTCTAATCATGTGAAGATTACGCTTTATGCTAATCATTTAAATGTTAAAACTTTTAAATTTATACAAGTCCAATTCCATTTAAGAAACATACCACATATTCAACCTTCTCAAACTTGTATAAAAATAGAATACATACCAAACTTATTTTATACTCAAATAGTCGAATCAACATTAATAGAATTTACCATTAAAATCCTTTTACACTCAATTCAACTTCTACATATACAAGTAAAAAAGGAGAATTTTCATTTAAATTATGGAAACAGACAGTGCAAACTACGCATTAAGAGAATTGTACGTTACGCATCATTTCCTAACTAATTTCTTTTCAAAAACTCGTAGTCCAATTCAAGGAAAAAGATGAGAAGTAGAATAGAATGTAAAATAGTAGAATTGGAATAACTACACAATTCCACTACTTTAATATAGAATAATTAAGATCCTAACATAAGAATGATGTTCCGCTTAGGATAATTTTAGGGGTTTTTGTTTGATGTTTTCGTGAACAAAATTCCCCAAGGCATATATCAAATCGAAATTATACTATACAATTACAAAAATAAGAGAAACTAAGACTTTCATTCACAAAAGGTCCTTAGATCTTACTCTTGTAATTTTTTACCCCCGCTTTTAACCTCTTTCCAGATCTCTCCTTTAGAAATATACAATAAGTGAATTGCATATGATTTAGATTTAGAAATTTAGGGATTAGAGAAAAATAGAATTAGAAATTAAGTATTAAATATCTAAAATTTCTTATCTGAAATCCTAGAGAATTTTCTAAATCTTTGGAGAAGAGAGAGAGCTATAAAGTTTCATTTAGTTTTCAAATAATTTGTGGATAAAAGTGAAGGGACTGGGCACTTAAATACAAGAACCATCGGATTTAAGTCGGTTTAAAATAATAAATTTTGAACCATTCACGATGTTAGAAACCTTATCCCCGCCATGATTACAAGTCCACTTTCCTACCCAGGCAGTCGAACACTAGCAATTGACCGGCCCTAAGCAGTAGTCTACCGGCTGCCGTATTTTGGGAAGAATATTAATTGCCATTGATTTATCTGTTTTTATTTCTGAATTATTTAATCTTAACATTTATTTTAACATTTACTTAACCCCCAAGTGCAACTAATGTTAACTTTTGAACTTCAAACTTTAGCATTAATTATTTATTTGATTTTGAATTCCATTTAAGTTGATTTTAATTTGAAACTCCAAACGTCAATAACTTTTTCATTTCCCTTATTTCAAAACTTTATATATGAAAAGTAATCAAAAAATCGCCATAAAAGCAACGACGCAGCATTTTTAGTCAAATTCTGACATTTAAAAAAAATTATTTTTAGCCTTATCTTGTTTAATTAATTAATTTCTTATTAATTTTATGAGGTGTACATTCTCTCCCCCTAAAAAGGATTTCATCCTCGAAATTCCTAAGGGATGGACAGCGTAACGTGCACTAATCATCCATGTTAATATCTAAGTTATCTACACAACCATCCACTCAACAAAAGTACAATGTGATTATGAATGTAAACATACTATAGGTGAGCTCAATCCTAGCGTGTATGCAAGGTCGGACATATAAGCATGCTACAAACATCCTATGTATGCAAAAGGTTTAAAAAAGTGATGGTAAAAGTGTGGCAACCATCCCCTACCATCCAATCTAGCAACCGCAATCTAATCGAAACCTAATTTTGGAGAGAGAAAGTTTGCCGGTGAAAAACTCAGGGTGGGAAGTTCTCATTTTCACTTTAGTTTCTCATGTGTTTTCTGCTGGGTATCTCCATATTGTACTCGAATTAGCCTAATACCTTTTTTGCAGAACTTCCTAGTTCTATGCTCCCAATGCATGCGGTGTCATGGGATGCTATCAGCTTCGTCTCTATCTTTCTCAATTGATCAGGCTCTATCATGATGGTTGTGCTATGAAGGCATCTCCTCATGTGCAAAACATGAAAAATGTCATGGACTCTTACCAACTTATCTGGTAGTTCCACACGATAAGCATGCCTTTTTATTCTTTTCAAAAATTGGAAAGGCTCAACAAATCTTGTTGCTAACTTTCCCGACTTTCCAAATCTCATGACCTTCTTAAGAAGGGAAACTTTAACAAACACCACGTCACTTACCTCGAACTCCAACACCTTTCTCTGCTTATCTGCATTCTGGCAATCTTATGCAGCCTTCATTTGTTGCCTAATCAATTCCACCTTCTCCAAAATCTTAGGAATCAAATCTGGTTCGAGTAAAAAAAATTCTGTGGTTTCATACCAACAATTGGGTGATTTGCATGGCCTCACATAGAGCGCTTCAAAGGGTCCAATGCCAATTGTCTCTTGGTGGCTATTACTATACGTGAATTCGACTAAAGGTGGGTGCTACTCCAAATGCCTTCCATAGTACATGATGCAAGCTCTCAACAAATCTTCCAGGATCATGTTCATCCTTTTAATTTTACCGTCGTTCTATGGATGGTAAATAGTGCTAAGATTCAACGAGGTACCTAAAGCTGTTTGCAAACTCTTCCAAAATTTATTAGTAAATAAGGGTCCATATCACCAACAATGCAAACCAGAATTCTATGAAGTCGAACCACCTCCTTGATAGAAATTTGCGCTAAAGATGTTGAGGTCTTATTGCTCCTAATGGGAATACAATGGATGCTTTTAGCGAGTCTATCCAGTATGACCTAAATAGCTTCATTGCCTCTTTGACTCCAAGGCAACCCATCCATGAGGTCCATCGATATATGCTCCTATTTTCGAGTTGGAATCTATAATGGTAACAACAATCCTTTAGGCTTTTCTTGCTAAGCCTTTATCATTTGGCACATCAAACACTTGGAAACAAATTCAGTAACCTTTTTCTTCATCCCTGGCTAATAGAAAACTCATTGCATATCCCTATACATCTTATCTCCTACAAGGTGAATGGTCATCCTTGAATGGTGAATTCTGTAAGAACTTCCTCTAACACATACCAATCTTCGGAACACAAATCCATCCATCTCTCCTTCACATCCCTTTTCGGCAACAACATATCTACTGAGGTGGGGGAAATGTTCTCATCTTCTCAGCTTACCTAAAATATCTATTATCTCATCGTCCTTCTTTTGCTCTAGTCCAATGCCGTCCATCTATACCGGCCTAACCTCTATTGCTGCTAAAAGCCTTGAATGGGTTCTGTTAGTGGTTGGAAATTGAAATTCGAACGGAACTTCAACTCCCTCCAGTCATATATGGCACCTAAAGCAGCATGCCTCCGGCTAAGGGCGTCGGTGATGACATTCCCCTTTCCAGGAGTATACTGTATCCTAAAATCATATGATGCTATAAATTTCATCCATCTCTGTCGTCTAATATTTAAATCCTTTTAGAAAAATAAATATTTAAGCGATTTGTGGTAAGTGAACAACTCAAACCTTTCTTCCAAAATATAGTATCTCCATATCTTTAAGGCAAAAAGATAGCTGCTAACTCCAAGTCATGAGTTGGGTATCTCTTCTCGAGGTCCTTCAATTGCCTACTAGCATAAGCTATCACCATTCCTTCTTGTATAAGAACTGCTTCTAATCCTATGCCACATGTATTCATGAAAATCGTAAAAGGCTTCATTCCATCGGGAATAGTAAGTACTGTGCACTTGTTAATAGTTCATTTAACGTCTTAAATGCTTCTGTGCATCTTTCAACTCATGCAAAGAATAGATTCTTCTTGGTTAAGTGAGTTATATGAACCGTTATTTTTGCAAAGTCCTTGATTAATTTCCTATAGTAACTTGCCAATCCAAGAAAACTCCCAACCTCCGAAATCATCCAATCTTATATATCTTCCACCTTTGCAAGGTCCACAGACAATCCCTTCTAAGAAACAATGTGTCCAAGAAATCCCACCTCCTTCTTTCAAAAATGACATTTTGAGAATTTATCTTTAAGTTGGTACCTCCTCAAAGTCTCTAGTATCTCCCTTAAGTGACTTTCATGCTCTCCTTCACTCTTAGCGAATACTTAGATGTCATTAACAGATATTGCGACAAATTTATTTAGTTGTCACCTAAATACTCTACTCATCAAATCTACAAAGTGCATTGGGGCATTCATCCATCCGAAAGGCATAACTTTCCATTCATATAGTCCATACGAAATGCAAAACGCGGTCCTTGGTTAGCTGTTCTCTGCTACCCTCAACTAATGAAATACAACAGCCAAGTCCAATTGGGAGAACTTGGATCTCACAAGATGATCAAATAAGTAGTTTATTTTAGGTATGGGATACCTATTCTTCTTAGTCAACTTGTTGAGTTCTCTATAATCGATGCATAGCCTTAATGAGACATCTGCTTTAGTGGCAAAGATAGTAGGTGCTCCCATTTCTAAGGTAGTCCGACGAATAAATCCTTTCTACAACTGCTCCGAGATTTTCTTATCTAACTCTCGCATATCATTAGGGGCCATATGTCTTAATGGCAGAGCGACTAGCCTAGCATCCTTATCCAAATCAATCCTAAACTCGATCTCCCTTTCGAGTGGGAGACTTGAGACTACTTCAAAGATGTTAGGAAATTCCCAAACTATGGGTAAGGATGAGAACTCATCTTGTGATTGGCTCATCGAATATAAATAACTTAACTCAATTGGATTTTGGGGTGCACAGCAAACATCAACATCTTTTCCATTGATACTCTTTAACCATACAACCCTTCTATCACAATCCAAGATTTCCCTACAGTAATACAACCAATCGATTCCTAAGATAAGTCCATACCTCTCAAATTTAAAAACATATGCATTATAAATGAAATTATCGTTACATATATCCACAACTAGGTCTTTACAAATTGAAGGAAGATGTGTTGACCCCCAATAGGATTTGATACTACTATTGGGTTAGTGACAATTTGGGTTTGTAGATTTAAGAAGCTAATACATTCTTAGTTATGATGAATGCGATGCTCCACAGTCAAATAGGGTACGAATAATGTTCCTAGAAATAAGAGTAGTACCTTCCACTACAGCCTTTCCTTAATCTCTGTGGGGAGGTCTCCTCAAGATAGGAATAGCCTTAATGGAATAGGCTTCCCACTTTGCCTTTCCTTAGCAAGCTTTAGACATAGACTCTTGAAATTTCCCTCCTCGTGATAGTGGCAGCACTTCCCCTTAAAAGCTTCCTTCAACAGACTCACCCTACAATCCTTAGCTATATGTCATTTCTTTTGGCATCTTCGACATACTATACCCACATTTTTGAACTTCCCTTTCGACTTCTTATTTGTCCAAAAACCACCCTTCTTGGATCCTCCTTGATTTTGAGCAGATTCTACATTCTCCTTCTCTTTCTCCTTCTCCTTTAAGTTAACCATTTGAAGCAGAGCCATCTGAACCAACGTCTCATATGTAGTGCTAGTGGGTACTTGGGTCAAAATTAATTCCCTAAGTCAGGATTTTAGGCCTTTAACGAATTTCATGGCCTTTTTCATAGGTATCAATCAAACTAATCCCAAACTTAGCTAGTTTCTATGAATCTACTAATATACTCCTTCAAAGTGGAGTCTCCCTGCCTAAGTTATATAAATCTTTCCAACTACAAGTTCAGCTTAGCTCTTCACATAAATCGTGACTCAAATAGGTTTCTGAACTCGGCCTAAGTATAAATTCTATCAACATTCTCCTAAGCCATAATCGTCCACCAATCCAAGACCTCTCCTTTAAGGTGCCATGCCGCAATCCTCGCTTAACTGATCCTTCCAACCAAGCTCCCAAGATATTCTCTCGCATTTGTTTATTTAAGCCTTTGTCTCAACAAAACCTTCTACTCCCATGTACACCTTTTTACCAATATTTAGGAAATCCTTGCACCTTAGGGAAGTCTATACGGGTGGGGTGCTGCTTCAGCAGGCGGGGCATTGGGTGTCGTCGATGCGGCTTATTAAGAAATTAGAACTTGTCCTGCATGCCTTAGGTATTGTTTGAAGCATTCACGCATCCCTAAGATGTAGGGTATTTCTCGGGAGGGATTTTCAATCTCAAAAGAATGATTTTATCCATAATCAACTATTTGTAGGTTAAACGCTTAATTAAACTTTCCTAAGTTAGTATATACTGAAATAAAGATTTGCATAGTGTATTTGCATATGTTCAAAATAATGTATGTGTATATTATAAGGTTTTTGAAAAATACTTTCAAAAATAACAAGTACACCACTCATACTTATACCTATATCCATTGATCGGATAACCAAAGCTCTGATACCAATGTAACAAACCGTCTTTAAACAGGCCGAAGTTTCGTCCTAGGAAGGGCCCATCAAAACGTAAACCTATTCTAAAGCTGGTAGTTGGTTGGTAAAATTAATAAAAAATAATAATACAGAGTTATCTATCTACACATTTGGGATCTCATAGTGGAAGGATAAAATATAATATCAGAAACAGTACCTATTTTACTATGTCGGAAACATACAACACAATATTACATAATAAAGCCGCATATCTAGTGCAATATCTTAAATTACATTATGTCCAAATGGGTACATTAGAAATATAATAACAACAAAAGTAGATAGACAAATAGCCGTAACAAGTTTCATCTCCACGACCATCTTCGAAATCTGTATCATCTTCTCCAACCTGTGTTGTAATAAGGAGGGAGTTAGAAAACCATTTTTCGATGAATAAAAATCCCGAGCCTTTCTATAATGTACTTGGACGGTATAATTTAAATAAGAATATGTCTTATGCATCCTAGCTACCACTACACCAAACAGGCCATTTTGTCACACTTTTTCATTTCATTTTGTCACGGTTATTGTTGTTGGAAATTTAACGGTTATTATTGTTACATTGTATTATCACGGTTATTTCCATGACAAAATTTGGGCTTTTCGTAAATAACTTAAAGATGTCGAATAGAGTCGTCATTTATGTTTCAATTGTTACATCAATTGTTTGTCGCGCTTCTGCTTCTATCATTCTTCCCTAAATCAAATTAGGTTTAAGCCATTCTATTTCAAAGCCTTCCTTTAATCCAGTGTGTCTCCCTTCTCTTTCGCCTACTGCCGTTATATTTCAAAGTCTCCACCCATCTCTTTCGACATATCCGCCCATCTCTTTCATTGCCTTCGCCCTTCTACAAAGTCAAGTAATAATTTTCGTTTGTATTTCACATTTTGTTTGTATTAATTTTGTTATTTATTCAATTTTAATTATGGATCCATTTTATCATGTTTATATTTCACTTATGTATGTTTTCATATTTCTAGGCGTCGTTGATATCCTGGCTTCTTTACTTGAATATGCAAGATATGGATAAATGTTTGCTTTAATTTGATGTTCGTTTATGGTAGAGGATAGCTATTGAGAAATAAATAGAAACAATATTTTTTGACAATATAATTCGATCATTGGATCTCACATTCTATATTTGGGGTTGAAATTATACTTGCGTCATTGGTTATGTAGCAATTGTTTTACCTTATTCAGATCAGCAATCACAAGTATGTCTTGTTTAAAATGAAAAGTTCATTGCTTATAGCCCACTGACATCTCATCAGTTTTGTTGGTAGGCATTGTATATCAAATTTTATTTTATTATAAAGATGAATTTTGGTTATTTTTATAACAAGTATTTTGGTTAATTTTGTTTTTCAAACTTTCTTGCATATTTGACGATTTTGCCTTTATATAAAAACATTGAGTTTGAAATAAAACATATCCATTTTTCTATGACCTATGATGTTTGCAGGAGGAGCTTTAATTTAACAACTTACCTATATAGTGTTACATTGTGAGCGAGGTTATAAGATCTTATCAACGTATTTGTGCTTGGGTTTCTCAATTGTGAATGGAAATATATAGCAAGATTTTTGTCAATAAATGGAAATTTATATGAATTGATACTGTTATCATGATTTCTTTCTTAGATTTGCTGCAAATATATAAGTACTAAGTCAATGTTGTATAAAATTTTGTCTTTTCTACTAAATGAATAAATTGAAAGATAATATTCTTAATTCTCTACACAAAAAATTGGTAATTGATAGAAACAATAGTGCCTAATACATTTTTGTGGTTTTTTTGTAAAAACCCACTTTTCATGTGCTAAATTTCATCTGATACATGCATCATTTTTTAGTGACATCTTTTATATATTAATTGTTCAAAAGTATATGATTGCCTCATAAAGCTTCAACTTGCTGCTTAACTATCTAATAATTTGTCTTAATTTTCTAAAGGAGGTATTTTGAAAAATCAGGTATAATTTTGTTAACAGATGTACAAAATTAACCAAAATACTACAGAAACTGTAATAGTTTCATAGAAACAATATACTACAGAAACCATCATTCATCCGAAAACCAATATAGTGAGACTGAGATATAAATCAACACAAATCATAGAAACAATAGTAATTTGAATGTGACCACCTTTAGGCTTTAGCATAGTGGAGTGCTAACATAAGATTGTTTGCATTACTCTATCTGTGTAGACCTACAGTGTGGATGGTAGGAAGAACTATAGTAGTCTATTGAAATATGTTTTCTTGAATCGTTATTAAATGTCTAACATTTTGTTTATAAGTTGGTGGAAAAGAGATTGCAAATACCATTTGAATTTTGTTCATGTGAGTGACAAGCAGGCAAATGCACATAGTATAGTATATATTTGGAAACTCTTTATCTTTAATAGTTAATACTTCTACCGTATTGATCCATAAACGGGTGGTTAAGCATTTGCTTGAACTTCACATGAATACTTTGACGGTAAAAACTCACATAGTAAAGATGTAACGCTTCGAAAATTTTCGACTTTCGAAAATTCAACATCGATACTCACTTTATCGACTGCCGAGAAATCGAAGGCCAAAAACCCGAAATGTTATGGTTTAAGAAAAAGAATTTAAGAAAAGAGAAGAGAAAAAGATAGAAAATAGAACGGAACAGAACAGGAAACAATAAAATCACATCAGAATCTCACAATTCGCAGCGGAACAACATATAATAATAAATGAATAATCTTTAAACAAAGAACTATATCAGTTATTACATTACATCACATTTCATTACATCATATCATCATCAGAGTGTACAACAATATACAACAAACAGTGCAGCAGAAAAAGAAATACTATATAGTAGTAATACGCCATGCCATCCAGCTTGCCTCCAGCAACTCCAGAATATCCAGAATATCCTGATAAACCTTAACTCTTGACTGCCCGTGTGAAAATTAGTGGGCACCCAGAGTTTAGGAAGGAAAACAATAAACTCCAAGTCAGTCATGTGACTGGTGTGAGAACTCAAAACAGTTTATTTATCTTTAAAACCAAAAATAGAGGAATATTTTTAAATTCAATTCGCAATGCTTTTAAAAATGAGACTACCATAAGGCCTCCCGCACACACACACATGCAAACGCAGAATCGGAGGAGATTTCTCCTTATGATAGTCAAAGATGCTTGATACGCATTTAAAAGAAGCATTTGATATTATTACTAGTGCATAGTGTAGGGAAAATTCATTTCGAAAGTAGAATATAAATCTTAGCCAACATAGACATTTCGAACTATGCCTACTATAGCTACCATCCAAACAGTGTTGCGACACCATAAGTGAATGATATGTTCTACAACTAATACCGTACAAGTTTCGTATTGTTTCTTTGGATTTCCAACAAATGGTCAGGCCAAGGAACTTCCCATTGCCACATGAGAATGCCTCTGGAAAGACATCCCCGAGAACCAAACCGGAACTCTGCCAACACAAGGCCGGGTTACCCCTAACTGGGTAACTACTGACACGAGCACGCCATTCCCCGATCGTAAACGACCTTTCTCACGGGATCCCGATAACCAACAACCACAAAGTAATAAATTCGCTGTAACCACATAGGTTAAATATCTGGGCTCCATACCATGATACCACCTCTATCCAGAAGGAAATGTACATACCCTAAAGGGATCTACCCCTTATAACTTTGCCGCATCTTTCCTGTTTTGACCATTTCCGGGGTGTGAGGCTCGACGAATTCACGTCCACAAAAACATACTTTATACAAAAGCCATGCTTTGGGTCAACAAATGATCAACACAATGATCACCAAGATAGACGATCAAATAAACGATCCTATCACAAATAATCAACACAATGATCATTTCAACAATACTCAGCATATCACATTACCAAATTGGGAATATATCGCTGATAACTTCAACTATATAACCTCTGAGCTCGTACGTCTCAGAGAAGGGTGTTAAGCTAAAGAATAAATTCTTCGCCACCAACAGAAATATATTTGAAAGAAATCGGCTTTATATCTCAACTTGTAATGTCAGACATACAATCCATACAAGTCTGTTCCGGGCTCGAACAAAACCGAAGGCACTTACAAAGAAGTCCTTGCAATCCGGATATTCACAATCCTGATCGGATTTCCCATCACTTAGGGAGTCTCTATACCGCTGCAACTCAGTGCAGAGACAATCGATAGGTCATCCTATCGCTCTCGCAAATACCGGGTCTTCAACACCGATCTTCAATGCAATTATAACGACGTATCACATATTCGAAATGGGTTATATGACCCCATGGTCCTTTCCCGGTTAATCCGAATAGTGAGCGCTTATTCAAAAATAAGTGTAGCATTCACATTCAAACAAATCACATCAATTACCCATTCAAAGGGAAATATTGATAGTCGGTTATTGAACTATCACTGGATATGCACACATCACCAGTTTCCAAATAATTTTCCAAATTATTTATTTTCCAAAATATCTTCACTAGATATATAATTTCAATACTTCAAAAATAAATCAATATTTATTTTTAAACAAATTCCACTTCCTTTATAAATTCCTTAGTGAATTTATAATTCCAAAATATCAATGAATATTCGATTTCAATTATTTCAATTTATCTTCAAAAAGATAAATTCTCTAAACGTTTCATTTCACATTGGAAAAACATTTCCATACTTATTTATTCATAAGTAATTCACAAATTTTATTTATTTTCAACACTTGGAAAATATTCAATATACTTAAATCGAAATTAAGTATATATTTCATTCTTTAAGGAAATCATTCACTTAAACATATTTATTTGGGCCAAAACGAATGTTACGTAAAACATCGTTACGACAACCCAAAATCACTAGTATAGGGATTCGAAATTAAAATAGATATATAAATCCCAATACTATACAAAACATTTCCTTTCGGAAATCATTTACTATAACAACAGTGTTATAGTCCACCATTTCCTTCTATTTCTCGAAAACGTCTATTTCAACAATAAATGTTGAAATCTATGGTTTCGAATCTCAACACATTTTAAAACATTGTTCGATCATTTTAATTCTATTTAAAACATCCAAATCCAAAACAATTTCTTTAACGTGTTATTCACTATTCAAAAACGTGAATATACTTCATTAACAATTTCATCCTTTTATTCATTTTAATTCAAAGGATTATTCACTATTCAAAATGTGAATATAACTCCATTTATAGGTTTCAACAATTTACTTATCAAAATAAGTCATTTGCGAATTTATAAAACAACGTTTATAAATTCCATTTCTATTTATTTATAAAAACTTCCTTTTTATAAATTCTTTTATTAACCTATTCCAGTTTATAACTCAATTATAAACAAAAGTTCATATCATAAGTGAAATACTTATAATTTATTCGTTTGCAAAATCGTTCCTTTGAACTTCATAATTATAAATCTTATAACTTATAAGATTCAATTATTCATCCAAATATATTCTTTAATAATTCCACAAAATTTATAAATCTTACTATTTATAAATTTCATTTATAACTTCACCATTTATAATTTTATGAATTCCATTCATTTACAAAATTTATTTTCACTTCATTCAAACACTTATAAAAACTCGTTTTATAATGTTAATATTTCAATTTATACATATCCATTTATAAATCTCTTAATAAAAATAAATTTATATTATTCTTTAAAACGTC
This sequence comes from Allium cepa, assembly GCA_030765085.1. NCBI lineage: Eukaryota > Viridiplantae > Streptophyta > Magnoliopsida > Asparagales > Amaryllidaceae > Allium > Allium cepa. Next base: position 772,527,152 of record CM060945.1, read on the forward strand.
TTTAATCTCCTTTATAATTTCATCATTTTGATTTATAAAATAATCAAATTTTATATATCCTATATTTAAACTTTTCACAATTATTTCAGAAATCCCAATTTAACTATTTTATAAAGTCATTAATTCCTTATTTTCAAAAAATCAGCTTTTAACTATATTTCTTAAAAATCATAATTTTTATAACTTTAAAAATTATAACGTTTATTTATTTATAATGGATCAATTCCAAAATATAGTATATTCTCAAAAATCACTTTAAAAATCATTTTAAAATCCCAAAATTTGGTCCAATGATGCTACACACCAAATAGTCAATCACGACTACAACGATATCATATATCAATATGAAAATCCATCAAATATCAAAATATCTGAAAATCTAATAAATACTGTTGAGGAATCCAGTTGGATCCCTCCAACCTGTTTTCCTGCATTCACAAACATTAGCACAATACCAATTTCGCTCCAGTACGAAATTATCGCGGTATATGTTCTTATTACATATTATCCGCTTAATAACGGCGCAATAGGGTCTCATCCGCTAAACAAAAAATGCGGGAAATCAATAACTCCGATATATACATATGCCAATATATATATATATATATTGATATTATATATAATACCAATTTCACTGTTTATGAAATATTCGCGGTATATGTTTTTAATAAATAACATCCGCTTACTAACGGCGTATAATGTCTATTTTAACAATCAATAGATATTCATCAACATTCAAACATGCATTCAAATATTTTAAATCTAACTATTTAAAATAAAATCGAAACTGATTTGATTGAGTGAGAAGTTCTCACCTTGATTTTAAATTCTGTTTTAGCGATTTATTTCGAATAAAATTAAACGGACGTTTAATTTTACACGAAATTCTCACTAACTCCAAACGACTCCAATCCAATTTCATCGCGTAGTCCTCATCCATACGATTCCAACGCAACTGGTTTCGCGCGTTTTCGACCTCGTATGAAAAAGATATCAATTTTTGAAGTTTGTACACGATTTTAATAACAATAATTACAACTAAATTAACAATTTTAATACCCTAAGCAACCTGGGCCCTTGGATCAGCTGCCTCCACATCAGGGCCGAACGCGCAAGCTTCTTCTCTTCCCCTTCTTCGTGCGCACGGCTACAGCTCATAGCCGAACCCAACATCCTAGGTTAGGGTTTGAATTCAAGCCACCATCTCTCAATTAAAATTCGATCAGGAAGCATGAATACGTGTGCCTCACTCCCCTCCATGTTCGGCCTGAAGGCCATAGAACTCGGCCACCTCTCTAGCCTTGTAATGCGTGCGCAGCTCAACACGGTCGGCCCCACTTTGCTCCTCCTCTGATGCTCCAAACACGATCTCAACCGTATGGATTTAAAGCTCTCGTTACCCTCTACAATGTTGTAGTTAATCACTTTGGCTAAAACTTCACGGATTGGAAGAGATTAAGGAAAGAAAACTAGAGATTTCTGGCCATTCAATGCTAAAGTGGCGGCTGTGCATATAGAATTAGGGTTAGGGTTTTTATTTTCTAAAAATGGTGAATGGTTGGTCTATTTATAAGGAACCGACGAAACACTATTCATCCCGGAAATTCCGAACTCCGATTTACGCGCCGCAATCAGCGTTTCTAGGGTTTACCCTGCGTTCCGGACACAATGGGACAGGTTTCGAAAGCTAATTCGGACATCTGTGCGAGTTATGGCTATAAACGTTCAATTTAAATTAAACCGATTTAACTCGATTTCTAGGCGTTTTAATTTGTACCGGACAAACCGTAAATCCAATCGACTTGAAATTTGAAATCTTACAATAATATCACATTACGGATCCGATGAAACTGGTTTCGTCGAAATCCGAGACTTTTTGAAAAATGGCTATTTTCACTCGTCAAATTTAAATTAAAAATAAATCGATGCGTTTCGAGCTGCCACGATCAAACGATAACTCCGATTGACACGAAATTTGAAATCCGATAATAACTAACTATTACGGATCCAATGGAACTGGTTTCGTTCAATTCTGAGACTGTTCAAAAATTGACTATTTTCACTAGTCGATTTAAATATTAAAATATTCAATTTTCACAAATTAACTTTTAATTCGATTTTAAAAGTTCTAAAATATCATTCTAACTCCAACATGATAAAATAAAATTTTACAAATCATTTTCAATCATATTTAACTCAATTTTTCAATTATTTCCATAATTTCACGTATTAAATTATCGATTTAATTATCCAATAAAATCCAATAAATTCAAATAAAAATTTATTTGACTTATAAATTCACTTCTTAATATTTAAAATTAATTAAATATTCAAATTTTAATAAATTAAAATTCTGGGTCGTTACAAAAGAAGAACAAAAGTAAAAGAGAAAAATAAACTGTAATAGTTTCACCTTCATAAATAATCATATTTTTAATACATTTTTATTTTTAATACATTTATGATACATGCATCTTAATTATGTGCAATACATGTGAATAAAATTGCTTGCCATGTTTGTCAGCTAACCATAGTAACATGATAAAGCTATATTAATAAAAATATCAGATAAAATCATTATTCAAAAAATAATAATAAAAGCAACGCTGAAGAATATGGTTTCTTTTGTTTATTGTCAATATTTTAAGTAGTTGTTTCTTATTGTATAGCTTTCAAAAGTTATGCTTGAATATGAAACTACTCTTGCTATTACCAACCACTATTTTTAAGATGTGGGATCTATTAGTGCACTCACATATCAAACTCATATACATGTATATCAGTCATGTAACAACCCTAGATTTTTGCCTATATATTTTAAATTTGAATTTATTTTAATTATTTTAAATTTTTTTTATTTCAAATATTTCATTTTAAATATAAATGCTGATCTATAGTTCAAAATAGTATAAATTGGACATTTTACTAAAAAAATGAATTTCTACTCAAACTGTTTGAACTTTGACTTTAAAATTTGTAGAAATTAATGCTGAAGATAAGAAACTAAGTAATTATCAGACGCCATTATCATTTCTTAGTTATCTCATTATTTCTCTTACTTGCAAAAGAGGGAAAAATACGTGATTTAAATATATATGCCCAGTATAGTAAGTTTGGGCCGAATACACCAGTGGGCCTACAAACTAATACATGGATATTCTCACTAACACTCCTCCTCAAGTTGGAGAATACAGATTTGTCATTCCCAACTTGTTGCATAAATATTCCAGACTTGCACCATTCAAAGCTTTGGTAAACACATCTGCAATTTGTTCTCCAGTTCGGATATACTTTGTTTCAATGATTCCTTCTTCAAGTTTCTCTCTGATAAAATGACAGTCAACTTCTATATGCTTTGTCCGTTCATGAAATACTGGATTTGCGGCAATATGCATGGCTGCCTGGTTATCACACCATAACTTCGCTGGTCGTTCTATCTGTAACTGAACTTCTTCCATCAAATGTATTATCCACATAATCTCACAAACAGCATTTGCCATTGCACGATATTCTAATTCTGCACTTGATCGTGACACTACATTTTGTTTCTTACTTTTCCACGTGACTAGATTACCCCCAACAAACACACAGAAACCAGAAGTGGATCTTCTATCAATCTTTGATCCAGCCCAATCTGCATCACTAAAACTCTCAATACTCATATGACCATTATCAGTATATACAATCCCTTTTCCAGCAGTTCCTTTAAGGTAGCTTAATATTTGATTTAACAGTGCCCAGTGGTGACTATTCGGCTTGGCCATAAACTGACTAACTATGCTAACTGAATATGCTATATCAGGTCGAGTAACACACAAATAGTTTAATTTACCTACTAACCTTCTGTATTGCTCTGGATTTTCAATTGGTTTTCCTTCTTCAGTCACATTGTAGTTTGGCATTAATGGAGTATTGCTTGGTTTAACACCCAATTTTCCAGTTTCAGCCAAGAGATCCAACGTGTACTTTCTTTGAGTCAAGTATATATCACCATTTCTTCTCAATATTTCAACACCCAAGAAGTAACTAAGTTCTCCAAGCTCTTTTGTTGGAAACTGAGTATGAATGAACTGTTTAAGCGCATATATACCAGTTTCATCACCTCCTGTAATAATGATGTCATCTACATATACTACCACTAGAATCATGCCTTTATCTGAATGGCTATAGAAAACAGAGTGATCAACCTTGCTTCTTTTAATTCCAAATCTCTCCATTGCAAGACTAAATTTGGCAAACCAAGCACGTGGACTTTTCTTAAGTCCATATAGTGATTTATTAAGTTTGCAAACTAAATCTGACTCCCCCTGAGCAGCAAATCCAGGGGGTTGCTTCATATACACTTCTTCCAAGAGCTCCCCATGTAGAAACGCATTTTTGATATCAAGTTGATGTAATTTCCATTTGTACCTCGCAGCCATAGATATAAATAGTTGTATAGACGTCATTTTTGCAACCGGTGAGAATGTTTCTGAGTAATCGACACCATACGTTTGAGCGTACCCTTTGGCAACTAAGCGGGCTTTGAGTCTCGCAACTGTGCCATCAGCATTCATTTTCACAGAGAAGATCCATTTGCATCCTATTACTTTCTTGTTTGGAGGTAGCTTTACTAAGCTCCACGTGTTGTTTGACTCCAAAGCATCCATTTCTTCTAACATTGTTGTACGCCATCCGGATGAAGCAACGGCTTCTCCAATAGTTTTGGGTAATGTTACTGAATCCAATGTGGAAATAAAGACATGTGACAATTGAGATACCCTGTTGTAAGACACGTATGAAGCAATAGGATATGTGTATTTTCGTTTTTCCTTTCGTAAAGCAATAGGCAACTCCAAACTGGGATCACCACTACATTGAGAGGTGTCTTCATCTTGCAGACCACTTGAATTACCATCATCAGTAGAGTTCTTGCTGGGTATTTCACTTGGTATGGTTGTGTACACAAGGAATTCCTCTTCTGTACTTGCCCCTTTTGGAGTTTGTTTCTGATAGAATGGTATGTCCTCCATAAATGACACATCTATTAAAACAATGTATTTTTGCAAGCTCGGACAGTAGCACCTATATCCCTTTTGATGCCTTGCATATCCAACAAATATGCATTTCAAAGATTTTCGATCAAGTTTACCCAGCTGCTGATTTACATCCCTTACAAAACAAGTACATCCAAACATACGTGGTTTAATTGGGTGCATATCCTTTGTTGGTTGCAAGACTTGGTATGGAATATCATTGTTTAGAACTGAAGATGGCATGCGGTTAATCAAGAAACAAGCAGTGGACACGGCATCAGCCCAAAAGACTTTGGGTACATTCATTTGAAATAACAAAGTTCTGGCTGTTTCTAACAAGTGACGATTTTTCCTTTCAGCTACCCCGTTTTGCGAGGGTGTATCCACACATGAAGTCTCGTGTACAATGCCATGTTGGGTTAAATAATTATCGAATTCAGCAGATGTATATTCTTTAGCATTGTCACTGCGAAGAATCTTTATAGAAGCACTAAACTGAGTTTGTATTTCAGTATGAAATTTGCAGAATATATGAAATAATTCACTTCGATATTTCATCAAAAACAACCATGTAAAATGAGTATAATCGTCAACAAAAGTTACAAAGTACCTATATCCTGGTTTAGAAACAATAGAAGGAGGTCCCCAAATATCTGAGTGTATTAGTGCAAATGGACAGTCAGCACGTTTATTAATCCTAGGTTGTAAACTAGTTCTATGATGTTTTGCATATTGACAAGCTTCACAATTAAGTGCAGAAATATTGCTAAATTGAGGACATAATTTCTTGAATAAAGAGAGAGAGGGATGGCCAAGTTGACAATGCAATTTGAGTTCTGGATTCATAACTGTGCATGCTACAGATCCAGAAAATGTATCAAGCGAATATAAACCCCCAGTTTGACTTCCTTTACCAATAATCTTCTTGGTCACACAATCCTGAAATATGCAATGATCATGATAGAAGATAATTCTACAGTTGAGACTCCTTGTAATTTGACTTACAGATAGTAAGTTAAATGATAAAGATGGTAAGTATAGAACAGAACTCATGGAGATGGCTGAATTAGGTGTTACTTCACCTATTCCCTCTACTAAAGATTGAGAACCATCAGCTAATGTAACCTTATGCAGTGCATTAGATTCACGTAAATTTTCAAACAAATATGGATTACCTGTCATATGTTCAGAAGCCCCTGAATCAATAATCCACTTTGATGTAGCCGAGTCAGTACTTATATTAGCAACAGAAGTCATTGCTGAAGTAGTGGATGGATCTGAAGGTGAGTTATGCAATGAGCTCTGTAGTTTTGAGTACATGTCATATTCATCAGCAGTCATCAGCACTGTTTTGATGTTAGAAGGATTCGTGTGTCGTTGATTCCACTGAAGGCTCCTACATTCAGAGATTACGTGGCCAATACGTTTGCAGTAATTACACATCTTGTTTTGGTTCACTGATGGTCTCCATTGTGATCTTTGTCCTCTTCCAGGTGCATGAGGCGGTCTCCTAGCTTGATGATTGAATGGTTGTTGTGGTCTCCAGCCTTGTGCACGTTGCTGTGCACCTCCTTTATTAGCATCAGTTGGTTCATTAGATACCACATTTGCACTTCCTACAAATGCACTGTCCACATAATTTCCACTTGAGTCACTACCATGTGATCCAGTTTCAGATCTCAACACTCGACTATACACATCACTCAGGGTAGTTATCTCAGTACTTGCAAGGATCTGTGATTTAACCCCTTCGAATTCAGATGGCAATCCAGCTAGGAAACTCATTATAGCCATTTGTTCGCGCTGATTCCGCTGTACTTTAATATCCGAGCTCATTGGCAACAAGAGATTAAGTTCTTCATATGTTTGTTTAAATGCCATAAAATAACTCATGAGACTCATGTCTTTCTTCTCAGCTCTGTAGAATGATCGGCATACATCATACATCCTTGTCAAATTACCCTTACCTGAATATAAAAACTCCAAGTACTCCATTAATTCCTTCACAGTTTCACAATGATTAACTAATCCAATCACCTCGTTTTCAATTGAATTTCGAATTTGCAGAAATAAGCGAGCATCATCGCGAAGCCAATCCAGATCTGCTTTAGATTTCGAATCTGGTTGAGGTGAATCATTAGTCAGATGATCGATTTTATCAATACTCCTTATGTAAAGCCGAATCGTTTTACTCCACTCATTGTAATTCGAGCTACTCAATTTCCGATCCATGATTTTAGGCATTAATGCCATTACATCTACTCCCTTGGATTCAGACATAATCTGCTACCTTAATACAGAAGAAGACGCACACGAGTAAATGGGATTGCGCAGCCTTATCTCGAAAACCTCTGATCTGATTGCTCTGATACCATGTAGAAATTAATGCTGAAGATAAGAAACTAAGTAATTATCAGACGCCATTATCATTGCTTAGTTATCTCATTATTTCTCTTACTTGCAAAAGAGGGAAAAATACATGATTTAAATATATACGCCTAGTATAGTAAGTTTGGGCCGAATACACCAGTGGGCCTACAAACTAATACATGGATATTCTCACTAACAAAATTAAAATTAAAATCATTTTAAATCTTAAATTTTATCTTTTATTATGAAAATAGATATAATAACTTGAACACTGCTTTTCGTTTCGTTGAAAACGGAGTTAAACTGTGAAAGTCATGTAAATTTCAATATTGAGTGCAATTTGTTTATTTTGTTATTTTTAAATCGTATAAATTATATTTTTCCATATTTCATTTTAATCTGGGTCAATATGTTATTGTATGTATATTTTTGTATTATAATAATTTTAAAATAAAGTAAACAATTTTCCAAAGTCAATGGTGATTTATTTGTAATTTCTGGACACCGTTTTGGATTTTTAAGCAATTTCTTTAAATCTTTTCCTATTTTCTTTAAAAATAATTTTTTTGTATGTGTTAATATTTTTTTTAAGTATATTTTGTATTTTAATATTTTTAAAGTGATGTTTGAATTTTTCCAAAGCTTATTGAATTTATTTCCAAATTTTAAGCGTAGTTTCCAATTTTCTCCTATTTTCTTTTTTTAAATTATATTTAAATTTAAATTTATATATTTATTTGTGAATGCATCTTTACTTTTATGTTGTTATCTTTTTTATAAATATTTTCACAAGTTCATTCTGTTTATTTTCCATTTTTCTAGACTAGTTTGCAATCTTGTGCTGTTTTCTTATTTTAACCTTATATCATTAATAAATATTTATATATATCTTATATTTTGTTATAGTTTCGAATTTGTGACTGAAATCATTATTATTTTCAGTAATGTAAACTTACATGAATAAATAAAGGAAATACCAAAGCTTTTAAAAGCTTTTGAAACGTAAGTCGTTTCTTTTACCGTTTCTTCATTTACTCTTTGGCAGTTTTTATTTATTTATTAGCCTTTACTTCTTTTGGATGTATATTACTTTTTTTGGCCGTGTATTCCAGTCTTCATTCACTAACAAAAAAATCCACTTCTCATTCATTCACGGCTAGGAGAAAAAAATTGGGTAATGGCCTCCTCTTTTTGCAATTTTTCTTCCATTTTTTCCATACTTTTGTCTTGTTTCTTTCTGCTATTTGCATGGCCTCCTCACTATTGCCTTGGCCACCACTCTCTACATCTATTCCCTGCCATCATCGCCACCTAACTCCAGGTCATGACCATATCCGAGCCAACCATGGTGACAAAACCCCTCAAAATCCAACCTATGCCTTGAAAACATGCTAGTTTGAGCCTTGTTGCTTCGCCACTTCATTTTCCACCACCACCACCTCTAGCCGCCGCCACCACCTCTGACCAGACCACCACACACCACTCCAACATCATTCTAGATCTGAACTTGAATGGACAAGCCAAACCACTCCAAGGCCGAGCCCTTTGGTTGACCAAAAACATGTTATTTTGCCTTAAACCCTTCACATACCCTAAGTGTAACTTCCTCCACTTGTTTAGCCCTGTAGCCGCACCTTTTCCATACCCATACCTGATCCAAACCATGCTCTAACCTGACCTTATTGATCCCCTAGGCCATGAAAACAAGCATAGAGAGCAAGTGTAAAGTCTTTAGTTTTGTTTTATACATCTATTTCTAACATTGTTTAAGTATATCTTGTTTTTAAAACTTATGTTTCATATATTTGTTTGTCTCATGTATCCAAGGAGATTTATCTTTGGCTCTCTCAAACTCGAATCATTGTTGTGCCATAGTGCTTTTGAAGATCTCAGTTTGTGCTTTTGATCGTTGTCTCCAGCTTATACATGTGAGTAAATCTCACCAGACGTTTATGCTTATACAAATGTGATGGCACCATTTAAATGTGTAGAACTATTATGTGATGTTATAACTGCCTGTGATTAATTACATATGATGTTAAACCTGTTAAATTTCATGTCCTATCATCAGTTATTATATATATGTTGTTACTGTTCATTTATATTTGTTTTTCACACTGCAAGTTCCATGTAGATTAGAAATCACTATGGGTTGAAATGATACATACCCGAACGGACTTTAGAATAGGAAAAATCGTTATGGGCTGAAATGATAGGCCTGAACGGATTTTATTTATTTTATTTAACTTGGGATTGTGGGTTTGAAATGATAGAACCTGGATTTTTCTTTTTAAACTGCGGATTGAAATGATACATATCTGTATCACTTGACCTAGGTTAAAAACTATATACAGACCCGTAGTTATTTTATAAAGTATTTTGGATAATTTTAAGTATTTTAAAATATAAATTTATGAAATTTGATTTAAATAGGTTTTTAAATGTTTAAAATAAAGAAATTATGATTTTTCTATGAGTTAAAAATGTAATTAATGAATGGTTAAATGAGATTATTAAATATAACTTAAATTTGGAAGTTTTAAATTTTGGTTAAAACGATATTTAGGTTATATGAATAAAATGGAAATTTAATTTTATTGGAAATTGGTAAATTTGATTAAATTTGGAATTTAAGTGATTTATTAAAGTATTATTGATTTTTCTATGAATTTAAGTGGTTAAATAAATGAATGTTTAAAAGTGATCTTTTAAAAGTATAACTTGACTTGGAAATGTAAAATTGGTTTTTAGTTAAAGGTTTAAGTTAATAAAAAAAAATCTAGTTTATTTGAGAAATGGAGGAAAGATAAGAGTTAAGTTGTTTATTTAAAATATGAAGAATTGGAAACTTTTACACTTGAATTTATTTAGTAAATTGTTGAAAATTGGATGTAAGTATAAGAAATTTATTATATAAAAATAATATGTTAAATGATATGTTAATGAGCATTTTAAAGGTTAAAATTTGATTTTAAAAATGTTTATTGGTTTTAAATTGAAGTTTATTATTGGCTGGAAATACACTAAAACCTGGAATTAACTTTTAATAGCATTCAGAAATGCTATAGTATTCTGAATTGAACTAAAATTGTGTAAAAAGAGCTATTGCAGCATTTCTGAAATATTGTAGCTACTGTAATTGAACTTATAGGCTAATATTGGACTCAGGTTTATTGTAGCATTCTCTGGAAATGCTATAGTGGTCTGCAGTCTTTGCTGAAATCAAATTTAAACCTTGTTTTGAAATCTGAGCTACCGCAGCATTTCTGGAAATGCTGTATTTGCTGTTTTAAACTAAAATTTAACTAAAACTGAGTTTTAACAGCAGTTTTTAAGAGTTGTCTTTGCTGAATTAAAATGTTTTCAAGTATAACTTATAAAGCTTTTTCTAAATGCTACGAAAGGCAGAAATTTTAATAAATATGATTTTTGACTTAGTAAATGAGCTCAGAATGACTTGAAATTTTGAAATTTGAATACTGGATTTGAAAGTATAATAATTACACTTTTAAAATGATTTTAATTGATGGAATATAAATTATTTAAAAGGTAATTTGAGATGATAATAAATGAATGTTATCTTTGAATTTAAAGATGTTTAAGATATGATATATTGAATGATTTGAAATGAAGTTTTGAGAAGATATGATATTTCGATATATATTAAATGTTTGAAATAAAGTTTTTGAAAGTTATGATATTTTGAAATTAAAGTGATTCAAAAATGAAGTTGGAAAGATACGATATTTATGTATTAAAAATGATTTGAAATGACTTGATATTTATTTTGATAAATATTTGAATTTGAAAGATATGGTATGTTGATATATTGAAATGGTTTAGAAATGATTTAATCTTTCTTTGATAAATATTTGGATTGAAAGGATAATTTATTTTAAATTATGAAAATATTGTTTTAAAGTTATAATCACGGGTTATAATAACGATTGGTTGTTAAAGAGACCGGGATCGGATATTGTCTTATAGCCGGCAAATACCGAAAACCACTTTAACAACCGTGTACGCGGTGGAGATTCCAGAATGAAGTAGTTTGGTGGCGGCGTTTCCTTTAAGATAAATACGTGGACCCAACTCCCGTGAGTTGGCATAAGGTGGCCAAAACAGGAGCGATCGACGGGTTAATAAGGTAGCACATTTGATCGGACACATCCCTTCGATATTATACTTTGACTTTTGGATTGATTCGGTGGCCACTTTTGATTTTATTTGGGGGTGTGGCTCGAGGTGGACGGTAGCTGCGCGCTACGCGTTACCACCGTCCCGGAAGCGTAATTGGTATATCTACCCTGGCATTTCCTAGTTGTGCCGTGTCACCTACCCTATCACGCCTTGTACGAGTTTGGTTTTCTCCCGTAGCCCGTGTGGTATCCTCTGGTGGCTTCCCGATCAGGAGGGACTATGATATTGGATGGACTACTGGGACTATTACGTGTTAAGGGCTATATGGGTAACCCCTTAATGCTATTTAAAAGGAAGTTTATTTTACTATAGACACTATTATAATAGCGCAATATACTACATAGTAAATAGTTTAACGGATCCTTAGAAGATGGGCGGTCCCAAGCAACTTATAAGTTACTTGTACCTTTACTACAGTTCACTTGAGTTGGTTTACATTGTATAAGTATGTATGTTCTAACTCGAGTGTTTGTATTTTTATTTACGCTCGGGTCAGCCTGAGTATTCACATATTGGATTTCCACTTTCTGGATATTGAAATCGCTGGAGATTATCTACTTATCAAGTTTTATCTTTTACAGTCTGTTGTTCCTTTCAGCTCTTGTATTAGTAGACTTCTATGTAGTGAGACTTCCTTTGTACTTTATTTCTTCTGTTGTATTTTATGTAACTCTGATATTTTTATATAGTAGCTTCATGAACTACTATTTCTTTTACTTCCGCTGCATTATTATTCCTCTATGTCTGTGATCTGTGATTTTTATTTACTGTATATTCTGAGATTTGCCAAATTTTTATTTACAACGCGCTATTTTGAGCAACTCAATTCCGGCATGAGTGTCTACCTATACACTTATAATGGATGCGAATGGTTGAAAATATCGGGTCGTTACAGTTGGTATAAGAGCTTTGGTAGCGCTAGGCAAAACTCAACATATGGAGTGAATGTATTTACAGAATCACTTTCATTGGAGTTTGAATCTCTTCCTTTTTGACTCGATTCCTTTGAATTTTGGAACGTTCCCTGCGGTTCCAAAATCCATTCGTGTCCTTCACTATTCATCTTCTTTTGATTCTGGAGTATCCCATAACTCCGCTTCAAATGATCTTTATAATGAGTTGGCAGTCCCGCCAATCTCAAAAATTGAATTCTAAAAGGGTGAAACTCCTTTACAACTAGCATCGATTCATCAGAGATTTATATCTATCCTTGGTTTAGATGCTAGTATCTTTTGTTATTCCAAACTCTAACTCTAGAGATTTAATGTAGATTTACCCCAGAAAAATCCACATTGATCATATTCTTTACGTCACGGTTGACCCGGTTAAGGTTGCCCGCGATTTATTTAAGCTTATCCACCCCCTACTTTGTTATTTAATCATCCTGTCTTTTGTTTCCAATCTATTCTTCCAAATATTTTGAATTGTACTTGTATATCTATGTTTTTTTTATATTGTGTTGTTTGAGTTGTTGATGTTGATTTGGGTTTCCGATCGATTCGTCTGATCAACGCTATCGATAGGATTTCCAAAACACTTTGACAGAACAAACTGACACAATATTATTTTAAAATTTGGTTAATGAAATAAATTTTGATATATAAGTAAATTTATGGAACTTAATAAACTGATTTAAATTGATTATTTGAAGTGATAATACTTGATTTATCATTTATTGTTCGATAAATGAATTTATAGATAGTTATAAATTGATTTGGGAACTGAAATGAATTTAGAACAAGAAACCTGAGAATTTAATTTCCGTTGGTTTCAAACCTTGTGTTTAAAGTTTTAAAGGGTTATATTATTTAAAGTATTTTCGAATAGAAATTTGTTTTCAAAGAACTTGAAAGTTTAAAAATTAGTGCTCTTCTCTTTGTCGCTGGAAAATAACTTCAGTGATGACCGCGACATCATCAACATTCATTTTCGAGTTTCGAAGTGAAGAGACCGCTCTGTAGACTTACTACAGCTTTGTTTTGGTAAATCAAATTGATTTGAATTGAATTTCTAAAATATGACTTGATTTATAATATATAGAGATATGATTTAAATTTGATTTGATAAACTATGTACATACCTTTAGTTATCTCTAAATGGTTTGAAGAAATCGAAAATTTAATTTTTAAATTTTATTTTTAAAGAATAATTTCAATTATAAAAAGAAAATCAAAAAAAAAATTGGATAAATATTTCAAACTTGAGATAATTGAATTGGAAAGTTTTATTTGTATAATACTCAATTGCATTCCAATATAACTTACCTTAATTTCAGAAGTTAACAATGTAAGTGGATAATATACAATATAAAAAGATTTTATAAATAAAATTTGAGTGGTTATAATAAACGTTATACACTTAAATTTTAGTTGAAAAGAAAAAGAGATTAACAGAGGTAAATAGAATAAATGGGTAATTGAATAATTTACAATATAAAATAATGTTAAAAGAACTAAGAATAAAAGAAAGCAGTTATAATAAGTGTAAGTCTATTTAACATAAGTGATAAATATATTGAGCGGAATAATTTTAATTTTAATTAGGAATAAAGAAGAATAAAATTTATTAAGAACATTGTGAGTGTAATAAATGATTATTTTTCAAACCCATGGTTTTAAAAACTGTTATTTAAGATGATTGGATAATAAGATAATGAAATTTGGGATAGTTAAGATTTATTTAACTTGTGTAAAGAATTATTCTCTTTTTAAGCTGAAATTTCCATGCTTTCAAATTTATTTCCTTATTTTGTTTCTCAAACTATCTTTTTGTTGTCCTTATTATCCTTGTCTTCCTACAGACTGGTATAGGTATCTTTCTATAATCTTTCCGTTTAGAAATCTTTCTATAATCTTTGATAATCCTTGGTAATCATTTTGAATCCACCTTTTTCGTGCTTGTGTTCTTAATTTTGGAGAATCTTGGAAAGATCATCTCCACCTAGTTAAACTTACATATAACAACAGTTATCAGATATAATTTCAATCTTCTTGTCATCTTATCTTAATCCTATTTCACTCTATCTTTTTCTGTGCTTTTCCGTACCTCATTCCTTTTCGAGGACGAAAAGCTTTGAGTGGGGGAGAGTGTAACAACCCTAGATCTTTGCCTATATATTTTAGTTTTGACTTTATTTTATTTTAATTATTTTAAATTTACTTTTATTTTAAATATTTCATTTTAAATATAAATGCTGATCTATAGTTCAAAATAGTATAAATTGGACATTTTACTAAAAAAAATGAATTTCTACTCAAACTGTTTGAACTTTGACTTTTAAAATTAAAATTAAAATCATTATTTCATAGATGTAATAACTTGAACATTTCTTTTCGTTTCGTTGAAAACGGAGTTAAACTGTGAAAGTTATGTAAATTTCAATATTGAGTGCAATTTGCTTATTCTGCAATTTTGTTATTTTTAAATTGTATAAATTATATTTTGTCATATTTCATTTTAATCTGGGTCAATATGTTATTGTATGTATATTTTTGTATTATAATATTTTAAAATAAAGTAAACAATTTTCCGAAGTCAATGGTGATTTATTTGTAATTTCTGGACACCGTTTTGGATTTTTAAGCAATTTCTTTAAATATTTTTCTATTTTCTTTAAAAATAAATTTTTTTTATGTGTTAATAATTTTTTTAAGTATATTTTGTCTTATAATATTTTTAAAGTGATGTTTGAATTTTTCCAAAGCTTACTGAATTTATTTCCAAATTTTAAGCCTAGTTTCCATTTTTCTGCTATTTTCTTTTGTTAAATTATATTTAAATTTAAATTTATATATTTATTTGTGAATGCATCTTTACTTTTATGTTGTTATCTTTGTTATAAATATTTTTACAAGTCCATATAAAATTTCTAAAGTTCATTCTGTTTATTTTCCATTTTTCTAGACTAGTTTGCAATCTTGTGCTATTTTCTTATTTTAATATTATATCAATAATAAATATTTATATATATCTTATATTTTGTTATATTTTCGAATTTGTGACTGAAATCATTATTATTTTCAGTAATGTAAACTTATAAGAATAAATAAAGGAAATACCAAAGCTTTTGAAACGTAAGTCGTTTCTTTTACCGTTTCTTCATTTACTCTTTGGCAGTTTTTATTTATTTATTAGCCTTTACTTCTTTTGGCTGTATATTACTTTGTTTGGCCGTGTATTCCAGTCTTCATTCACTAAAAAAAAATCCACTTCTCATTCATTCACGGCTAGGAGGAAAAAATTGGGTAATGGCCTCCTCTTTTTGCATTTTTTTCCATTTTTTCCATACTTTTGTCTTGTTTCTTTCTTCTATTTGCATGGCCTCCTCACTATTGCCATGGCCACCACTCTCTACATCTATTTCCTTCCATCATCACCACCTACACTCCAGGTCATGACCATATCTGATCCAACCATGGTGACAAAACCCCTCAAAATCCAACCTATGCCTTGAAAACATAATAGTTTGAGCCTTGTTGCTTCGCCACTTCATTTTCCACCACCACCACCTCTAGCCGCCACCACCACCTCTGAACAGACCACCACACACCACTCCAACATTATTCCAAATCTGAACTTGAATGGCCAAGCCAAACCACTCCAAGGCCGAGCCCTTTGGTTGACCAAAAACATGTTATTTTGCCTTAAACCCTTCACCTACCCTAAGTGTAACTTCCTCCACTTGTTTAGCCTTGTAGCCGCACCTTTTCCATACCCATACCTGATCCAAACCATGCTCAAACCTGACCTTATTGATCCCCTAGGCCATGAAAACAAGCATAGAGAGAAAGTGCAAAGTCTTTAGTTTTGTTTTATACATCTATTTCTAACATTGTTTAAGTATATCTTGTTTTTAAAACTTATGTTTCATATATTTGTTTGTCTCATGTATCCAAGGAGATTTATCTTTGGCTCTCTCAAACTCGAATCATTGTCGTGCCATAGTGCTTTTGAAGATCTCAGTTTGTGCTTTTGAACGTTGTCTCCAGCTTATACATGTGAGTAAATCTCACCAGACGTTTATACTTATACAAATGTGATGGCACCATTTAAATGTGTAGAACTATTATGTGATGTTATAACTGCCTGTGATTAATTACATATAATGTTAAACCTGTTAAATTTCATGTCCTATCATCAGTTATTATATATATGTTGTTACTGTTCATTTATATCTGTTTTTCACACTGCAAGTTCCATGTAGATTAGAAATCACTATGGGTTGAAATGATACATACCCGAACGGACTTTAGAATAAGGAAAATCGTTATGGGCTGAAATGATAGGCCTGAACGGTTTTTATTTATTTTATTTAACTTGGGATTGCGGGTTTGAAATGATAGAACCCGGATTTTTCTTTTTAAACTGCGGATTGAAATGATACATATCTGTATCACTTGACCTAGGTTAGAAAACTATATACAGACCCATGGTTATTTTATAAAGTATTTTGGATAATTTTAAGTATTTTAAAATATAAATTTATGAAATTTGATTTAAATAGGTTTTTAAATGTTTAAAATAAAGAAATTATGATTTTTCTATGAGTTAAAAATGTAATTAATGAATGGTTAAATGGGATTATTAAATATAATTTAAGTTTGGAAATTTGGAATTTTGGTTAAAACGATATTTAGGTTATATGAATAAAATGGTAATTTAATTTTATTGGAAATTGGTAAATATGATAATTTGATTAAATTTGGAATTTAAGTGATTTATTAAAGTATTATTGATTTTTCTATGAATTTAAGTGGTTAAATAAATGAATGTTTAAAAGTGATCTTTTAAAAGTATAACATGACTTGGAAATGTAAAATTGGATTTTAGTTAAAGGTTTAAGTTAATAAAATTAAAAAAATCTAGCTTATTTGAGAAATGGAGGAAAGATAAGTGTTAAGTTGCTTATTTAAAATATGAAGAATTGGAAACTTTTACACTGAATTTATTTAGTAAATTGTTGAAAACTGGATGTAAGTATAAGAAATTTATTGTATAAAAATAATATGTTAAATGATATGTTAATGAGCATTTAAAGGTTAAAATATGATTTTAAAAATGTTTATTGGTTTTAAATTGAAGTTTATTATTGGCTGAAAATACACTAAAACCTGGAATTAACTTTTAATAGCATTCAGAAATGCTATAGTTTTTTGAATTGAACTAAAATTGTGTAAAATGAGCTATTGCAGCATTTCTGAAATGCTGTAGTTGTTGTAATTGAACTTATAGGCTAATATTGGACTCAGGTCTATTGTAGCTTTCTCTGGAAATGCTATAGTGGTCTGCAGGCTTTGTTGAAATCAAATTTATACCTTGTTTTGAAATCTGAGCTACCGCAACATTTCTGGAAATGCTGTCTTTGCTGTTTTAAACTAAAATTTAACTAAAACTGAGTTTTAACAGCTGTTTTTAAGAGATGTCTTTGCTGAATTAAAACGTTTTCAAGTATAACTTATAACATCTTTTTCTAAATGCTACGAAAGGTTGAAATTTTAATAAATATGATTTTTGACTTAGTAAATGAGCTCAGAATGACTTGAAACTTTGAAATTTGAATACTTGATTTGAAAGTATAATAATTACACTTTTAAAATGATTTTAATTGAATTAAATTGATGGAATATAAATTATTTAAAAGGTGATTTGAGATGATAATAAATGAATGTTATCTTTGAATTTAAAGATGTTTAAGATATGATATATTGAATGATTTGAAATGAAGTTTTGAGAAGATATGATATTTCGATATATATTAAATGTTTGAAATAAAGTTTTTGAAAGTTATGATATTTTGAAATTAAAATGATTCAAAAATGAAGTTGGAAAGATATGATATTTATGTATTAAAAATGATTTGAAATGACTTGATATTTATTTTGATAAATATTTGAATTTGAAAGATATGGTATGTTGATATATTGAAATGGTTTAGAAATGATTTAATCTTTCTTTGCTAAAGATTTGGATTGAAAGGATATTTTATTTTAAAGTGTGAAAATACTGTTTTAAAGTTATAACCACGGGTTATAATAACGATTGGTTGTTAAAGAGACCGAGATCGGATATTGTCTTATAGCCGACCAATACCGAAAACCACTTTAACAACCGTGTACGCGGTGGAGATTCCAGAATGAAGTAGGTTGGTGGCGGCGTTTCCTGTAAGGTAAATACGTGGACCCAACTCCCGTGAGTTGGCATAAGGTGGCTAAAACAGGAGCGATCGACGGGTTAATAAGGTAGCACCTTTGATCGGACGCATCCCTTCGATATTATACTTTGACTTTTGGATTGATTCGGTGGCCACTTTTGATTTTATTTTGGGGTGTGGCTCGAGGTGGGCGGTAGCTGCGCGCTACACGTTACCACCGACCCGGAAGCGTAATTGGTATATCTACCCTGGCATTGCCTAGTTGTGCCGTGTCACCTACCATATCGCGCATTGTACGAGTTTGGTTTTCTCCCGTAGCCCGTGTGGTATCCTCCGGTGGCTTCCCGATCAGGAGGGACTATGATATTGGATGGACAACTGGGACTATCACGTGTTAAGGGCTATATGGGTAACCCCTTAATGCTATTTAAAAGTAAGTTTATTTTACTATAGACACTATTATAATAGCAAAATATACTACATAGTAAATAGTTTAACGGATCCTTAGAAGATTCGGATTTTTGACTATTTAAATGTATGTCCTGACTCGAGTGTTTGTATTTTTATTTACGCTCGGGTCAGCCTGAGTATTTACAGATTTGGATTTCCACTTTCTGGAGATTGAAATCGCTGGAGATTATCTACTTGTCAAGTTTTATCTTTTGCGGTCTGTTGTTACTTTCAGCTCTTGTATTAGTAGACTTCTATGTAGTGAGACTTCCTTTGTACTTTATTTCTTCTGTTGTATTTTATGTAACTCTGGTATTTTTATATAGTAGCTTCATGAACTACTATTTCTTTTACTTCCGCTGTATTATTATTTCTCTGTGTCTGTGATCTGTGATTTTTATTTACTGTATATTCTGAGATTCGCCAAATTTCTATTTACAACGCGGTATTTTGAGCAATTCAATTCCGGCATGAGTGTCTACCTATACACTTATAATGGATGTGAATGGTTGAAAATATTTGGTCGTTACAAGTCAACCCCAGCAACATCTTTTATCTTGTAGCACAATCTTGTAAATTTCTTCAAAGTTTCATATATCATAAGTCATGCCAAAATTTTACGATGTTTCATATAAATTTGATGTTTGACTATTTTATCTGAGCAGAACTACATATTTGAAGCAGAAAAATCTGCTGGAATGGAAAGTGCTTTTTTTCTTCTTTTTTTCACATATTATCATTTGAATGAGTTTTCAACTTCATTGACTTTTGCAGAATTGTAAGCAGTCGAACCATATTTTTTAGTACTTATGCATAGGTTTTCATCTTAAAAATATATGTTATTGTCTACTTCTGATTTTCTTTTCATTTTCCTTAATATAATTGAACTGCAATGCACTATATATATGTATCAACCCATTAACATCTCTCCCAACAAAAAAAGGCAATATCTCATACTGTGATGCCATTGTTGTTTTTGCTTTTAAAATTTATGACGCTAATAATACTTCTTTTTATTATTTTTTCTTTAAACTTGACTTAATATATAAACCTGCCAAAGTCCTACAAATCTTGTCCTCGAAGGTGTGCATCAGATCGATATGAGAATAAGATTATCAAAGATGTCGAGAAACCAGATTTGTTTTTGATCTGTTTTCTTCAAGTGCTCATTCATAAAAATTGGACAAATATCCATTCAGTAATTTATACTTGTAAGTTATAAATATACTTTTCATTAATATATCTGGTTTGAACCAAAACAAAATAGCAGTAATGTATATTTTTTCATAATAAAAATGTTCTGCTAATAAGATTAAGACATGAAAAAAAATAGGGAAATGCAAATATTTTACACATGAACAAGAGCAAAGCATGGTATTATGATATGAAAACACTAAGACATAAATATACGTAAATGCAACATATAGACACACACACGTGCAATGCTTGATATTTGCAGATGAATATTATTAGTGTATAATATACATTCGGTGTTCATAACAATATAATTAAATGAATGCAGGTCCAAAATTACTTAAAATCTTCATTTTTGAAGGCCAAAGCTATAGTCCTAGTATTCTACCACTTTGTTCAGGTATATTCTTTTTCGGAATTCAAATTGCAATATATTTGAATGATTCTTATATGTTAATTAATTTCTGGCAATTTCGTCTATATAAAAAGAAACATTGGTAGGTTTAGCTTATAGGATTTTTATATCTTTCCAAGAGCAATTCCGAATTATAGTTTTTGGAAAAAAAAAACTTTTCAATCATTTTAGTGAATATAAATATAAAAATATATTCTACGTATTAATTGCTAAAGTTTACCGGGGTATTAAATTGTGCTCATTCATAAAAACTGGAAAAATATCCATTCAGTAATTTATACTTGTAGGTTGTAAATATACTTTCATTAATGTAACTGCTTTGAACCAAAACAAAATAGCAGCAGTTTATATTTTTTTTAATAAAATAATTCTTCTAATAAGATTACGACATGAAAAAAACCGAGGAATGCAAATATTTTACACCTGAACAAGAACAAAGCAGGATATTAGGATACGAGAACACCAACACTTAAGTATGCGTAAATGCAACATATAGACACACATACACTCGTATAATGTTTGATATTTGTAGATGAATATTATTAGTGTATAATATACATTTGGTGTTCATAATAATATACTTAAATGAATGCAGGTCCAAAATTACTTAATTTTTTCATTTTTGAAAGCCAAAACTATTGTCTTAGTGTTCTACCGCTTTGTTCAGGTATCCTCTTTTTTGGCATTCAAATTGCAATATATTTGAATGATTCTTATATGTTGATTAATTTCTAGCAATTTCGTCTATATAAAAAGAAACATTGGTGGGTGTAGCTTATAGGATTTTTTACTTATTTTTTTGAATGAAAATGATTATTTTAGGAGTTGAAACTTTAAATTATTTGAACCTTTTAATAAAAGTTGTATTTGAAATATTTTATTTTCTTAAAGATATTTGAACTGCATTGAAGTTTGAAACAGGGTATAATCCTTACAAAAGATATCACTTTTGTAATAGTTGAATAATAATATTGTTATAAATAAATTACGAAACTAAATAAATTTTTAAAACTTAACAGTACATTTAAATACTTCAATAACATGTATTAGATGCTGTAAAAAATTTGTTCATGTAAACTTGACTCTTCATAACTATTTTGAAAAAATGTTGTAGAAACAAAAAAAAAATCATACTGAAAGAATGACAATAGAAGTTTTTTCTTGACATTTTTAAAACAAACTTTGTAAACATCCTCTTATCTTGCAAATTTTTTACATCTATTGTAAATGTAATGCTGTGGTAAGTTTTGTATTTTTCAAATTTGAAATAAATGTTGTAATTATTCATATAAAAAAAGTTTGAAATTGATATAATCATCCTTTTATCTTATAATATGGTGTTATATTTATTTTGCTATGTGTTAGAGAAAGAAAATGGAATAGAATGGTAGGAATTGGCTGGCTTGCACGATGGAAGCATTAAAAGATAAGTTTTCAAAACAAAGCAAAATAAATATGTCAATTTTTCAGATTCTATCCCAAAAAAAAGAAAACGAATGAAATATAAGAAAGGATAAAGGGAGGAGACCATAATACTACGTATCCACATGAACTACTGCAGCTATATCAAACAATGAGCGAGTTAACATCACCTATATTGCAAAGAATCGTACTTATAATTCAAATTCAATATTCTTGTGTTTTAAATAACATATTAAATATTCATACAAGTGCTAGTTTGTTTTTACTATAATAATGGAAGCACATGATGGCACGATTAGTGTAGTGAGTCAATTAAGAATTCAAGTTGTCAAACTTAGTCCCTGCATTTTTGCTTTTCTAGCAGAATCTAAGGTTTCCATTTGCTGCTTTTTGGTATCATTCTTATCAACTTCAGGTCCTGTTTGTTTTTAATCTCTTGGATATTTTCATGTCATTCTAATGTAGACATTATCTTTATATGGTGCGTCGGATTAGATTTGGTCTAGAACAATTGAAAATATCACCTTCAGACTTCAATTTCTGGGCCTTAGCGATTAGGTTAGAAATGGCAATTGAAATGAGAAAGTATAAATGAATTATTAAAACTAGTGAAGTTTCAAAATGAAAAAAAAATGTTTCGGCACCATTAAAGGATAACGTCTTGAAGAAAAAAACAGAAAGTTTCAAAGAAATGAGGTTCAACATCCACCAACTGCATGTCCATGAATTACTTGATGTATGTGTTATAGCTTTGATTCATATTTCCTCTAGCTGCATACATCCATTTATTTGAACATCTTAACAAGAAAGACGTTTTGCATTCCAATTACTGTGCATTTCTACTTCTGTGCATTTGGTCTACATTCTGCTAGTTTGCATTTGATTTGAATTCTGTTAGTTTATCTTTACTACTAATAAAGAGAATTCTTTGGACATGATTACTTGGTGTATTTTTGAAGTGACAAAAATGCCCCTATCCACTCTCATTTTCGTTCGTTTTTCCTCCCCATTCTGTTCGCTTCTTCTTATGATTTTATTCCCTTTATTCATTTACCCTAATCGCCATGGCTCTTCAAAAGCACCAGCGTTCATATGCTAAAATATACCATCACCGCGCCCGTAAAACTTACTCACCACCAAATCGATCGACACACGGTTATAATCACCAATACTGATCAATGCCCCCTCTCACAAGTCGATTAAAGCGCAACCGCAATCCCCAAATCGATCAATGCCTCTTATTACTGAATTAGCCGCTGCCATTATGATCATTAAACTGAATGGTGCTGCTTGCGGTTGTTGTTGCCATCAAGCGAAATCCGTTGTCACCAACATATACCACATCGATTTTAGGTATGCTGGACTTAACCATTTTGGTTGAACTAACCTTAAAATGTGAAGGTACAAGAGTAGATGTAGTTCAATTATTGATAATACTATCAGATTATGCTTTTGTCAATGCTTACTTTAATTCCGGTTTCATTTCTGCTTGAGTAATGACAGAAAATGATTTAGGACATCGAATTGGGTTTTAGTTATTTAATTTATTTTCTTAGTTTGCTTACTTGACTATGGACTTTTAGAATTGTTTGATATGAAATGTATTAAATATCTAATCTATGATTTCAAACAGTGTTAATGCCTAAAGTTGGCCAGGTTAAGTCAATCATCTAATACTATATTTGTTTGTTACCTTATTAACACATCTAATACCTATGAGCAGTTAGAAATCACTAAAATAGTCTATCTTATTATGGACTGTGCTTTTACTATATATATCACTGCTGGCATATTCATATTTGTCCTCAACACAGGTAATGTTATGTTACACATATATCACATGTGCTTCTTTGTGCATGTATATTCATATTTTTTCTTGCTAACATACAGTTTAAAAAAGTTCTTGAAGATATTTTTGAATTCTAATAACCATATAACTTGATTGTTTATGCTTCTTTTCCGAGACTTCATATTTTAGCAAGGAAATGTTAAATGCACTGTAAGAAAGTCTTTCAGCACTTCACTCAAGCGTACTATTACTTTAAAGTATTAGTTTTATTTACATATAACATTGGACAGGTTGGTTATTCTTTTACTTGGATTTGAAAATCCTAATTCTTTGAAGTTTTTAGTTGCAGCTATAGTCATGTTTTAAATAAGTTTTGGAGCCTGTCAAGTCTAAAATTTTGATGATGAAGCACACCTTCATAAAAAAAATGAAAGTGTGTTAGCACTCGATTAGTTGGTGCAGTTACAAATTTAAGTTCATGAACTCATACGTAAACAGAAAAGGATGCCAATTGTATTGTAACCTGTCTATTTCATGGTAGGGGCTTTCATGGTGGCGTAGGCTATAGTGGTGGTGGTTCATTTTTTCTAAATAATGATAATGGATCATGCATTTATAGCATCATAGTTCTATTAGATAGCAAAATGGCACTGAAACTCCAAATCCAAGTTTATACCCTTATGGATAATATCATTTGGCAGGAATTAGACTTGAATACATAAAGATGACGAACAGCTTTTTGTTGGGGCACTCGGGATAGCTAAGTGCATGCTCCAATCATGCAAGCATTGGAATGTTCTTAACATAGTCCACCAAAGTGTTTTGAAGAATTTAGCTTTACCAAAAATTAATAATTTTTGTAATTATATTTTATGACTAGCTTCAGGGTTTTTTTTCTAGCTCATCGAATCAACATTGATATATAATTGTTTTGCTCGGTGTTTGAATATTATCGATAATGATAACCGACAAGTTGGTGTGTTTCAGAATCTTATAGCCAGGCCAATGATATTATATAACACACCATTCATTTATTACAAGTGAATACAAATTTGGAAATGTCAAACAAAGGGGATACTATCGTTTATAATTCACAATTAATTACTTTGCACAGAAAGGTATTGCACGCATATAAAAATATTACTACTGTTGTGATTACCGAGATTGTAAGATCTAATTTGCCTTTTTCATGCAGTGAAGATGGGAGAGTGGATTTTAGGTGTGGATTTTATTCTTTCTCCTGCGCACTCAGTTTTTCATGAGTAATCGACACTTTTATTACTTGCAATTTTTGATAAAAGCGATTCTTTTTTTATGAAATAGTTTTCATTTATTTAGATTCAAGCTCTTTTATTTTTGTGGAATACTCATCAGTTTGGATCTTCTGTCTACATCCCCTCTCAAATCCCATTATTGCTTCTTTTAATGGATGTGAAATATGATAAGCCATGGTTCAATATCTTCGTGGTTGACTCCTAGTCTGTGTGATATTAGTTTTAAATTTCACTTTTTTTTTATAACTTTTATACTATTATTTTGGTCTTAAATAGTATTTAAATAAAGATGAGTTTTATAAAGAAAGCTTTAATAAAGCTCATGAATTTTGTGCCCAAGTTTTTTTTACAGTTAGACTTGCAATTTAAGTTAGTTATATTTGATTTGATCTTTTTTATGTAAAAGAGACTGAATCAATTTCTTACACTGAGATTTTAATATGCTTTTGTTATGGTTTTCATATGTCTTATTACATGAAATTATATGTGAAACTGTCTGTTTGGAAAATGGATTCTATATAGCAATATTTGTTAGAATTTGGATTTAATAAGTAATGATATTGGAGTTTTATTATGCATATAATTGCCATAATTAGTAATGATCGTGTAGTAATATTTTATGGAGTTCAATTACATTAGACTGCTTTGTTCGGTGTATTATTTGTTGGCAGTAATTAGATTTATATCTAGCAATTACGCCTGTATTTATACAATTGATTACATTGCAGTAACTAAGCATATACGGTTCTTTTAGTACATTCCATATTAGCCAGACTTATTCATACTAGCTTACCTTCATGCATGGCCTTGCAAGTGTATACTATTTTTTAGTGTGCAGGCATAAATTTTGATTTTTCATTCAGGCTTGCAGTTATTAAACTTCAATTGCTTGGCAGTTACTTCATTCAGGTATTCAGGCATTTAATCTCAGTTTTAAGATTGTTTACATCAGCTATTTAAACGATTGTTAGAAATCTTCATTGTATCAAGTGTTTTTCTATAAGTGAACACCCATTATTGCATATGCTAACTAACATTTTCCATAAATATGTTAATTGAATATATATGGAATAAAGAGTTCGTTTGCTTTCCAGTTTCTTACCGTAGCTTTTTAATGCATTTGTTTTTCCTATTATAATTTGAATGATAGTAACATATGTTTCTTATCCTCTTTATAAACTTTTTCCATTTGTAGCTTGATGCATTTTCTATTTCATGTTTTACTAACTAATAATAAATATTATAAGTGCAATATGTTTTTTACGTGACTATTTGTTATGGATTTCTATGCAGCTATAGTGTTGTGTGTGACAAAGGTCATCGTTATAATAAATATGCTTTAAGCCTGAAATATTAATTATTTTTACCTTTATGCATCTATTCTCTGTTTAATTTCCACGCATATTGCATTCCTGTTTTACATATAAGATGCAATTTGTTCTGCCGACAATTATTTGTATTGTATGAACAAATTATATATTGTTTTCTTTTTCCAGAAAAGGAGATATGGGGAAGATAAGGAGATGGCTTGATTTTTTCTTTTCAGAGGAGAAACACGTCCAGGTATAAGTGTATCTTTTAATTTTGCTATGCACATTTCATTTTAATCGAGAATTAATTAGTACACTATATTTTTTCACATAAATCTGCAATATATCCAAGACTATATCTGCAATATACATTAATTGAATATGTCTGATATGGCAAAAACATAACAACAAACGCAAGAGGGGTTGGGGATATGTAAGCTGTAGCAATTTTGATGTAGACTCCCTAAGATATTCCATCCTTCATAATTCTGCTCCTGCTGTTATTGAAACCAGTTACCACAAACTTGATGATTATTATGACACTTTTGAAATTATTCGAATTCCAACTTCAACTAATTTCTCACGATCTCTCAATGAAGACACCGCAGCAATCAAAATCCAAACAGCTTTCAAAAGATTCATGGTATCTATTTTATATCCCGATCAATTTTGCATTTTGATTGTTACATATGTTTTTTACATAACTATTTTAGTGCAATATGTCTACACTTTTGGCCCTTTGGGAATCAACCGTGAGTTATTTATTTTGACATTTTAAAATGTATTGTTGTTTTTAACTAGATTTAAGTACAGGGTAATGCTCAATGTTTTGGTCTTCTAAGTTTATTAAGCAGAAAACGACTTCAATTTCTACTGCTCTTTGGTCCTTTCAAAATAAGTTAAAATCAACTAAGTGAATAAGGGAAATATAGAGTTAATTTAGAGGTCAACATAACCAAGAATATAGTACTTTTGAATTCTAAGTTGTGAACTGTGATTACTTATCATGTGCCAAGCAGTTAATAGTATGCCACATCAATGACAAATCGAACATGGACTATGAGTTGATTTTTTTTCTTTTAGATTTAGTTGAAAACATAGGCCAAATCCAAATATACTATTTCCTCAATATACCTATATCTTTTTTACCTCAATTTACTAAAAGATTGCAAAAAGAAAAGTTAGAAAGAAACAATAACTTGAACAGAAACCTGAGATGCAAACTTGCATTTTTAACACATTGTTTGTTTTGAATTCAGTTGCTGGGATGTCATGGCCCTCTTGCCAACGTCAACCAGGAAGAGCTTTCATTGATGTTGGAGGTTTGGAGCTATTAATTACTCAAATGTTATGATATATTCTATTTCCTGAAAACTTTACTTTTGTCTTCATTTTTGTATATGCTATATTCTATTTCCTTTTCTAAACAATGTTGCGGCAACATATGTAATTCCAGACCAAATTTCGCACCATTGAAAATGTATACTTTATCAAGTGCGCTATGTATGTTGTCCACATTTACAATTGATTCAAGAACACAGACCCTTGCATACCTGAAACATGTTTCCACTATTTTTATATTAAAGTTTTACATGTTGTTAATGCCTTTAATAATAAATTTAATAGACATATGTCAACGTATCTCAAGAAGTACTAGCACACAAAAAAGGTAAATGGATGCATCAGCTTAAGGTCATGCACAATAAGCACTGCAAATTCATAACCAACCCTTGCTACAGATACAACTCATAATCAGTCCATTATAGAAGTTTAGATATAGCTTCAGTGAGGACCAAAATAGACGGTGTAGATATCAAAATGAAGCATCGATGTACTAATATTTTTTACATTTGGCAAAATAGTAGATTGGTATTGATGGTAAATTTAAGCGAGTTTCCTTATTGGGTTAGAAATTTTGGGCTGCGAATGATCCATAGCCTGCTAGGTTTAGCCTACTGTTGCGATAATTTTTTTTTTGGAAGTGGTGTTAGTTGGACTTCTGTTAGGTGTTAGAGTAGATAGACGGGCTGATTTGTTTGCTAGGTTATACTAGAACAAATGCTATATTCTATTTGCTGAAAACTAAGTCTAATCAAGATTAAGTTAAGAAGAGGAAAGCTACAAGTCATGATTTTACTGAAACAAATGCAAGTTTATGTAAGAGAGATTTGAATGATGTCTGAAAATAGAAACTAATTTTTTTAAGTAGTATAATGTTTCCAGTTTATTTTGCATGTTTTGATGAATAATGTCTTACCATCATCAATTGATGTTCTGTGAATTAATACATGCACATTGTGATTAAATGTAGGTCCACCTGGACGTGCATATATACTCGTAAAAAAATGGCAATTCCCATTGCATTTGCTTTCATATTTGTTTTACTTGCAATTGCGTTCATTTCTTTTCATATTTTGTTACATTTCTTCTCAAGTCCTCCACCTGAAACTCACCTCATTCACAGAACTATCTCAACCGTCCAGCACCACCCAATCAAGCTACTCAACCACCTGAACAAATCAACCTATAGCAAACAAACTTGTAATTCCTCCTATAGCAACCAATCCCCTAATCCGCTTGAACAAACCTATAGCAACCTACGTGCACTTCCTTCTCAATCTCAAATAAACCCGCATCCACCAACAACCTGCGAGTTCCTATCTTTAACCACCATCGCCACACTTAATCTCCATCCATGAACTGCACATACCCTACACGCACATCCAAACTACTACTTCACCTCCTATAGATAGAAACTGCAACCATCATCCACATCTCCATGTCAAACACCTTCACATCACCTAAACCTATATTGTCTTCTCCACAAAGTTCTCCACTCACCATTAAAATCGCAATGAACCCAGCAACCAAACCATGCAGTCAAATACGTCATCAACAACAACCTACTAGGCCACCACCCCCACCATCAACCTACATCAACTTCGACAACATCTCACTTTAACTCTTCTTGAATTTATGTTAGTCTAAACTCATTGATAGTCCTAGTATCATTTACCCTCGTAATATCACAGCAAGTTTTTTCCCTCTGTAAACCTCCTCCTGCATTCATTTTGGTTCCATAATATTTTGGATTTGTGACGTGCTAATGCTGTACAAGGTAAATTCTAAACTTTTTGATTAAATATAAATCTAGAAATTAGCAAATGACTAAAATGAAGATTATGCAATCTACAAATCCTATATGGATTCATATTGATGCTTATAAAAAATATTTTATGCAGTTGAAGTAACATTCTATCCGTTTACTAAATACCTGTACATTGATCGAGAAATCATGGTAATTTTTCACATAAATTATTTAAATAAATTTTTCAATAATCATACACACGTGTGTGTAAACTTATTAAAAGTTTTATTTAAAAAATTGATGCAAAAAATTATAATACATACAGGAAAATAATTATTGGTACACAAATTGATAACACAATGAATCTCAACATACATATGCATGTTTAAATTTGTGTTTATATTGTTTTGCAACTTTTTAGCATTAATTTTTTTTAATCCATCATTTTTTTCATATCTATGTATATTTTGTATATGAAGAATAAAAAATACATTGATCGTAAGTAATAAATTACATTAAATAAAACATTAATATTGCATATACAGTTGACTGTAAGCAAAATATTGATAACAGATTCTAAAATTATACACATTGCAAAATATTCTGGACAGTAAGTAAAATATACCCTGTACACGATACTTAAATTAAATAAATCTGTAACATTAGTTAAAATAAAATATCCAATAAAATACGACATACAACATACAACATGAAATAAAACGTTGATAATAAAATATAAATAATGCTCAAAGAAATGATCAAGTCAATGCTGCTAGTCCTCTTCAGGACCATGTATATAATCAAGGCAAGCAAAAGATTTATATGAGTGTAATTTTGTTGCAGATGGCCTACTCTTCTTGTTAAGGGTGTGATATGATTCACACCAAAGCTGCATAATTGTAAAATGTGTTTTATTTTATTTAATCCCTTAGAGAGTTTTTGACTCCGTCCGACAAGTGTTGATATGATCGATATATGGATATTCGTTTTTTAACAGAACAAATATCTATATTCATCTGATATAATATTTGTCATATTTGTCCATGTATTGGACAAGTTACAAACACAATGAAGTAATTACATCTTATAAATCATTTCATTTTAAACGGTTTATAAAATTTCGATAGCACTTCCTTCTCGTTCCCTGTGTAGACGCATTTGTGTACGATATAGGTAATAAAAAAGAAGTGATAAAAGTTCTTGCTAACAAGCAACCTAAATAATTTTTGTGTGTTTATATGAAATGACAGGAAGAGATAAAAGTTCTTGCTAATGTCGTTATCTACTTCGAGAGAGTGGATTAGATGTCGACGTAGGAACACCGATGAGCACATACAGGGATTTGACATTTTATAAACTTTACAAAGCATCATACACCGCCTGACTTTGAAATGTGCAGTTATCCTTGCAAATAGTGTATAAATTCAAAAAATTATCCTTTAAGACAGTCGAGAAACACTTAGTCATTTACGGTGTCGATCCAACATATGATGAGTGGTTTTTCCATGGTGAGGGGAACGATATAGATGCAGTAATCAATCCTACACCAAATGTTACAGCTAATGAGGCTTGCATCTCTCATTAAATTCGATTAGAAAACCATGTACAAGATGCTCTTGGAAACCTTATTGACAATGCATATGGTGTGTACGATAGCATTCACGGTATCGGTGATGGTTATCAAGAAGAAAGTACCACGAGTAAAAAAGAAAAGCAAATGAAAAACTATATTCTTCTTGCGAAGACTATCTTACCACGTTAAGTGTCCTTATAGAGCTACATAATTTGAAGAAAAAAAATTGGTCAGGAAATAGTGTGACCAAGTTGTTGAAGAGATTGAAAAAGTGGCTTCTAAATGAAAATACACTACCGAATAAATACCCCATAATGAAACAAATATTAAAGGATTTGAGAATGAACGTATAGTGCATACATGCTTGCGAAAATGATTGCATATTATTTTGGAAGGAGAATAAAGATGCTGTTGAATGTCCTCGTTGCCATACTTCGAGATTTATCCTAAAAGATGAAGGTGAAATTGTAAAAGTCACAAAGCAACCAAGAAAAGTTTTAAAATATTTTCCATTAATTCCTAGATTAACTAGGTTGTACACTATACCATGGATAGCTCAAAAAATATTATGGCATAGTGAAGCAAAAACTTATTGGAATTTCATGCATCATCCTATCGGCTCAACTGAATGGAGATCGCTTAAGAATAAGTGGGCAGAGTTTGCTAACAATGTTCGAAATGTTTGGCTTGGAATTGCTACCGATGGGTTCAATCCTAATACAATCTAGTCTAACAGTTATAGTTGTTGGCTGTGTATATGGTTCCTTATAATTTACCTCCTTTATTGTGTATGAAATCAGAATTTCAAATATTGTGTTTACTAATTACTGGACCTAAAGCACCAAGCCAAGATATTGATGTATATTAGAACCCCTTGTGGATGAGTTGAAGGAACTTTGGACAATAGGATTGCCTGCATTTGGCATGGACAAGAAAGAGTATATCACATTGAAAGCAATGCTATTGTAGGAAATTCATGATCTAC
The DNA here is from genome assembly GCA_030765085.1 of Allium cepa. Lineage (NCBI taxonomy): Eukaryota > Viridiplantae > Streptophyta > Magnoliopsida > Asparagales > Amaryllidaceae > Allium > Allium cepa. Next base: position 772,559,387 of record CM060945.1, read on the forward strand.
CTACATTTGGGAATCTATCGAATTGTGTGATTCATGGTTATAAAGCATGTCATATTTGTGCTACAGAAACCGAGCACTACAAAACAGGCTTCGTGTAGTGACCGATACTAGCGACGGCTAAAAAAGACGGCCGTCGCTAGCCGTCGCTTTACGCATATATACAAGCAACCGGAGAACCAAAACACAATTCATCTTTCCCAAATCACTTCAGCTCCCCTCCTCCACTGCCGCGCCCCAGTCGCCGCCCCCCGACGCGAGCTGCCGATCTTCCCGTCGCAAAAGCCACAAAGCTCCAAAACTCTAAGGTATGCTATTGCTTCTAATTTCAGCTTAATCTAGGTTTAATCAAAACCCTAATTTTGAAAATTGGTTGATTATATGTGATAGAAATTAATGAGTTTGCGTTAATAGTTGTTCATAGTAGCGTATTGATTGATTTAAGGATATGTTAAGAACCCTAATTCGGCAAATTAGTTAATTATGGGTTTGGTATTATGCAGTAGTTAATGATAATATTGTATTTGTTAAGTTTGTGATATTAATTAGTAGTTTGATTGTTTAATTCATAATTAAAAATTAGGGTTTATTTATAATCCAAAAATTGGTGTAGATTACCAATTGATGTGGATATATAATTAAGTTTACATGAATATTTGTTATAGTTAACTAGAATAATGTTTATTATAGTTTGCGCAAACATTAGTGTACAATTGTTGATTAATATGCTGCTAGATTGGTACAGTTAAAAAGAAGTAATATTTTTTATTTAATTAGTGTGTGTGCATTCTAAGTATTAGTTCTTAGTATAAAATTAAATTATTATAGTTTATTACAAGTGCTAAGATCTAATTTTCGTTTACAAAATCGATAAAAAAATTAAATTGTTAGCTGAATTTTAAAACACGTTTTGAAATTTCAAATGTATTAAATAACATATTTAAATGGTTAAATGAATTATATAATTTTGAAATGAGCATAACAACAATAAATATTATATTAAAATCAATTTTTGTAGAAAATTAAGAAATGAAAATAACAACAATAAATATTCTTGTAAAATAGATTTTGTAAAAAATGAAGAAATGAATATAATAACATTAAATAGTTTATAAAATAGTTTTTGTACTTTTTGTAGTTGTAGTTTTTGTAGTTTATAAAATAACATTAAATCGATTTTATAAAATAGTTTTTGTAGTTGTTAAAATCGTAACTCATAGTTACCATTTGTGAGATAAGGCATATTTTCCGAGTTAGTGATAATTCTCATGGATTTTGATTCATAATTAAACGAATTCTATTTGGCAACATTACTAAAAAAAATTTAAGATCATTATTTCACTACAGACCACTAACACTTCAATATTAATTTTTTTTTTTTTGTTTATTTATATGAACCCCTTAGAGAATTTTTGACCCCGTCTGAGAAGTGTTGTATATGATTGTTATATGGATATTCGTTTTTCCACAGAACAGACGTCTATATTCATCTGATACAACATTTGTTGGATTTGTCCTAGTATTTGGACAAGTTGCAAACACAATAAAATAATCATATTTTATAAATCATTTCAGTTTAAATGGTTCAGAAAATTTCGATGGCACTTTCTTTTTTCCCTCTGTACACGCATTTGTGTACGATACAGGGAAAAAAAGGAAGTGCTGCCAAAATTTTGTAGAATCGTTTAACCTGAAATGATTTATAAAATATGATTACATTATTGTGTTTGTAATGGGAAGTAGGATAACTGGCCGTCAAAGTAAAAAAACAATAAACTTAAGAATTGAAAATTTTAATGCAGTATTTATTTGAATTTGTTCAAATAGTAAAGGGTTATATATTAATTTTTACAAGACTTTAATATAAAGTGTTTTATTCAATCTTCTAACCTACATTTTTCAAATCAGGACATATGTTCGATTATTTTGTCGATCGTAGTTGGATGTATGAACCTCGAAAAGGTATGAAAGGATCAATAAAAGAACGTTTCTGTAACGGTGTACACGTATTTATTAGATTTGCTCAATCTAATAATCGAAATAACGTAGACATTCGTTATCCATGTAGTAAGTGCAAACATCTGAAGCATTGAAAACCAGATGTAGTACAAGTACATTTGTACAAATTTGGTTTTGTGCCGAATTATTTCTTATGGGATCGTCATGGAGAACTTATTCAACCTACACCTAATCCTGTAGTGTTAGAGGACGGTAATACTATGACCAATCCTATAGAAAGCATGGTGCAAGATGCTGCAAGATCAATGTTTCCTACCTTTGACCAAGGTGATGATGGGAACGAAAATGTTGACGAAGAGCCGACCGCGGAAGCTAATTTTTTTTATGATTTATTGGATTATGCTAAGAGGCCATTGTGGGATGGATGTACAAGCGGAACCAAATTATCTGTAACCGCCAAATACATCACTATAAAATCGAAATTTAATCTTACAGAAGCTGCATTTACAGCAGTTGTACAAACTGCAAAAGGACACATGCCACCTAATATTTTGATGTGTGATAGTCATTATAAAGTAAAAAAACTTATGTCTGCTTTTGGATTGCCATACCAGAAGATAGATACATGTGTAAAAGGTTACATGTTGTATTGGAAAGAAGACACTTATCTTACTAAATGCAGAATATGTAACGAGAAAAGATACAAACCAAGAAAAAAGAAAGGAAAAGAAGTTCCATATAAGAGGATGCATTATTTACCCATCACTCCCAGACTTCAACGGTTATATGCATCTTCTGTTACAGCATGTCATATGCGATGGCACGCTATGAGAACAGCAGAAGAAGGAACTTTGATACATCTATCTGATGGAGAAGCATGGAAACATTTCGATAAGACTTATCCTGAATTTGCGGCAGAGAGCCGTAATGTTAGGCTAGGCTTATGTACGGATGGATTTTCGCTATTTTCTCAATTTGGTAGTAAATATTCATCATGGCCTATTACTATTACTCCTTATAATTTACCGCCATGGATGTGTATGGAAACTCCATATATGTTTCTAACGATTGTCGTTCCCGGTCCCGATGATCCGACTCAAGGAATTGATGTTGATCTATAATCACTAGTCGACGAGTTGAAAACACTATGGCATAAAGGAGTTGAAACGTACGAAATTTCGATAAAAAGGAATTTTCGTATGTTTGCTTCTTTATTATGGACTATTAGTGATTTTCCAGCATATGGCATGCTTTCAGGTTGGAGCACATCCAGACGTCTAGCTTATCCTTATTGTATGGATGAAGCACGAGCATTTTCACTAAAGTATGGAAAGAAAATTTCTTGGTTTGACTGTCATCGGTTTTTCTACATATCAATCATAAATTTAGAGCGGATAATAAGAACTTTAAAGCTAACAGAGCAGAGAGTATGCTGCCACCTAAGGTTTGGACAAGTGAAGAGGTATATGAAATTGTAAAAGACTACCCAAAGATACATGAAACTGGGGTACAGGTTGAGATTCCAGGTAAAACGGACATTCATAACTGGTGCAAGCAATGTATATTCTGGGAGTTACCATACTGGAAAATTCTCCTACTCCGACATAACATTGATGTCATGCACAACGAAAAAAACGTGTTTGACAATGTGTTTAATACAATTTTGAATGTGAAGGGGAAAACCAAGGACGATGCGAATTCAAGACGTGATATATTACACTTTTGTAAGAGGCCCGAACTTCAATTATACGATGATAATAAGAAACCCAAAGCATGCTATGAGCTAGACAATAAGCAAGTAAAACTCGTTCTAAAGTGGTTGGAATGACTTAGATGTCCTGATGGGATTTCTTCTAACCTCCGTAGATGTGTTGACTTTAAAAACAGCAAATTGAGTAGGATGAAAAGTCACGATTGCCACATTATGATGGAGTATTTTTTTTCCCATGATTTTCAAAGAACTGCTGCCTACAATATGGAGTGTTATAACAGAATTGAATATGTTTTATAAACAGCTTTGTTCTACGACGTTAAAGGTAGATCGTATACGTAAACTTCAAGTAGAAATCCCTGTACTTCTATGCAAACTGGAGAAAATATTTCCGCCTAGTTTTTTTAATGTAATGGAGCATTTACCTGTTCATCTTCCATCCGAAGCACTCATTCGTGGTCCTATGTAATATGGATGGATGTATCCATTTGAGAGGTAATTTAATTAATTTCGGTTTTTGTACCACGATATTAATTTAATTAATTTTGTTTTAGTTACCTGAATCATTTGAAGAAAAAAATTAGACAAAAAGCACGAGTAGAAGTTTCGATTTGCAAACTGTACCTTGAAGAAGAAGCTTCATTGTTTTTCTCACATTACTTCAGTAACGATGTGAACTTATCGTTTGTAAGTGTTCCCCGTAATGAAGACACTATTCAGCAAGATTCTTCTCAAACAATGTTATCTATTTTTAGACAACATGGAAGACCTGCTGGAAAATGTGTTGAAATATGGTTAGATGATAGAGATTACCATGTGGCACACACATATGTTCTTTTAAATTGTGCTGAAGTTGCACCATTTGTCGGGTAATTATGAATTCATATATAATTCAATTATACATGTATATATTAATTATAAAGGAATATAATACATATTTGCAGCATATACGAATCACAACATTCATCTGGCGATCTTAGTAAACAATTTGCTGGATGGTTTTCAAACTACGTTCATGATACAAAAAACTGTGTTGTTGACGAAGGATTACGACATCTTGCTATCGGACCGAAACGAAATGTCAAGACTTATCCAATATTCTTCATTAATGAATTTAAATTAAACACGAAAGGTTACGGGGCTGAAAAATTAACATATAACTATGGTGTATTTGTCAAAGGAAGTGATGATGCAGAGGAGCATATAAAAGATTTTTACGGCGTCTTAACATAAGTTTTAGAGTTGACATATTATATACAACCTGCAGAGAAAGTTTTTTTATTCAAATGCAACTGATTTAGCAATGTTCCTGGCTCTGGAATTAACGTGCACAAAGATTATAAGCTAATTGAAATAAGGCATACGTCGCATTACTATAAGTATGATCCTTTTGTATTAGCTAAGCAAGCTTTACAAGTTTATTTTGCTCCCTATCCATCCTTAAAAAAAGATAAAGAAGTCTGGTGGGCTGTTTTTAAAACGAAGGCAAGATATACGTTTGATGGAAATAATATTCCAGATAAAGCAGCATATCAAGTGGATCTCGAGCCAAATACTGAAATAGTGATAACCAATGATATTGATGTAGTGTCGTTGACTGATGAATCGAATGTTTTAATAGATGCATTTGTAAGTACTAAAGAAAATGATATAGAGTACGAGACCGAGTCTGAATCAGAATATGACGAAGACTGATCATAGATGGCATCTCTTGTTGTTAAATGTGAGCTATGTATTAACAATACTGACTATGTTATGTAATATTCTAAGCTATGTAATAATAATGATGACTATATTCTTTTCATGTACGCTTTTGTCGATGATTATGTGCAGAGTATGTTTATGTGATGATTATAACTTGATTAATAATTATGTGATGATTATGCGATGATTAATGATTAGTGATATTGATTGATGATTATGTGATGCTTATGTTATGTGATATTGATTGATGATTATGTGATGATTATTAATGATTAGGTGATGCTTATGATATTGATTGATAATATTGATTAACGATTATGTGATATTGCATATATGTTTGTCAGTTGTTTGATAGACGACGTGATCGACGTAGTACATCTCGGTCACCTTCACTTGGAGCAGGTCCGAGTACCTCTGAGCCAAATCTCCGTCGAGTTGCGGAGATAGTTTCAAAAAGTGTTGGGCATGTATCAAACTTATTTGAATTATATTATATGAAATATATTGAATATATACATCAGTATTTCTACAGAGGGTTCGAGGTGGAGTCGTCCGATTTCATTTTGCAAGTATCGAAGGAGGCATATAAGAGTAGGATGTCCGGGTGTTGGCCTCAAGGGATAACATTCCTACACGTATAAAAAACGCAATATGGGCTGATGTTATGGTAAATACAATTTTGTAATATATAATTATGCCTTATATGAAACCAAAAACAATATGCCATCATGCCTTATGATATCCGTTTTACGTATTCTGTTTTGCTGATTGTTTTTTAATTATACAATCTCTTTTACATAACACATATGATAATTCAATATGCACAGCTGTACGTGTGGATCCGCATGATATGGATGTTTTTGTAAATCATTGGAATAAAAGATGCGGAAAAATTACAGAGAGACTCTATCGCGGGCTAAGAGTTCAGGGAAAAAGCCAAGTTGGATGGGCGATGATATTTGGGCTGGATTCCAATAACATTGGGAATCTGAAGCATTCAGAGTAAGTTATATTGTCACTAGCCTAATCGGAACAAAAATCCCGCTTTACATCGTGGTGGCTCGAAATCCTTCCAACAACATAGGAGGGAATTGGTAAATAAATTAACCAATATTTATGTTATGCATGTATATATTTACTAGTTTCTCTTTACCATATATTCTATTCTTGTACATAATGTATTCTTGTATATACTCATGCAAATTATCAATATAACTTATTCTTGTATATATTCAGTGGGCAAAGTATGGTAGGGAACCCACAACGGCTGAGGTTTTCAGAGTCACACATGCAGTGGAGCATACGGATGAGGATGGTAATGTTTCATATGATCGATCGGACGACAAGGCCGCTTCTGTAATGCTAAATATGTTTATTTCTGTAATGAAAATATTTCATATTTGTTTATTTCACAGTAAATAAGTAAATTGTACGGCAATTGTGTCAAATATCTGTTCGTAATTGTAGCAGAGATATAACGCAGAGTACGCACGAGCGATACAAGTGAGTGGATGGGAGTCGCTTATGGTTGATGAGTGTAATCGGATATGGGATTTAATCATTGAACCGGCAAGTCGAAACAAGCGTTACAGTTTCGGCAATATGGTATGTACTCAACATTTACACAGTAGAAACCTGTATGCCATGAACTTCTTATTCACTTGAGTTTATTACCAATAACTTGAGTTATCATATTGTTATTGTATGCCATGAACTTCTTATTCACTTGAATTATTTCACAGGCTCTTAATTTTCAAAAGTCATATAAGAGATCCATAGATGGGGAAGAGATTGCTCGGATGCAAACTCAATTGGATGAGCTCAATGATTGGCGAAAGAGTCAGTTGGCGATGCAGATAGATGAGGTATTGCTACGTTCTATCAGGAGCATGGGTCAATGCCCGGGGAAGGAGGTGTAGGTGATGATGATGCTTAGCTGGTTTGATTTGGACATGGGTATGCTTTATATATATTTGTGTGCATATATGATGTGTATATATATGGATGTTGTGATTGATACTTAGTGTTTTAGTGGGTTTGATATTTTGGTTGTTGTGATTGATATTTGACCAATGTGGTTTGGTTTTGTGGATTTTCGTATTTGGTTATGTTGATTTTCTTATATGATTTTGTAAATATATGTTAGAATATGCAATATTTGATGATTTGGTTGTGTTGATATTGATTATATGGTACGATGGAATGGTATTATGTGTGTGAAATGATGGAATTATATTATTTGGATTGATTGAGATTGAGGGTTGTAGGTGCTGCAATTTGACTGGAAAACTTTTCCAGGTTTGCAACGGCTAGCGACGGCCATTTGGTCAAAATAAGCTACGGCTAGCGACGGCTAAATTGCAACGAATTACAACGGTTTGCAGCGACAACCCGAGAAACTAACAACCCAACGGTTGCTTCCACGTGGACAATTAGCCGTTACGAGCCGTTGCAAAATGGGCAACGAAGCCGTCGCTAAGGCCGTCGCTTTCTTTAGTTGCAACGAGGTAATTTGCAATGGCAATTAGCGACGGCCGCCAACGGCTTTTAGCCGTCGCTAAACAGTGTGTATTTTGTAGTGGAGGCGGAACACGTTGGTAATAAGATTATTTATACGAAGTACAGAAGATTTCTAAAGAATGGTCATCCATATAGAGCACCAAAACATGAATGGTATAAAGATATAGAGTATAAGGAACCTCCAACATGACTGATAGGAACGGCTCTTTTAGAGAAAATTGCTCATATCAAATACACACCCCGTAAATTGAATAGAAAAAAGAAGCTTAGAGGAGATGATTGTGATCATGAAGAATACCATGCACACGAGAATGATGATGGTGTAATTACCAGCATGGTATAAAAAGTCGATTATTTTTTCCTTAGAGTATTGGAGTGGCCATAAAGTGCGACATACAATAGACGTGATGCATACTGAGAAGAATGTGGCAGAGCATTTTATTAATTTGTTACTCGATAGAACCAAACAATGCTCTAAATTTGCATTTGATAAAGCTTGCAAGATCCAATATTATCAAGTTCTAAAGGATGTAAAACTTCCATCATGCTTTGGAACTAAATTAGGCAACTTAATAAGCATTCAACCATCTAGTTTGAATATTAGAAAGTCATACAACTATCATATTATTATACAACATTTTTTGCCTATCATGGTTCAACATGCATTTCCAAAGTTTCCTGACTTGAGGCATGCGATTTTGCAAGCATGCTTGTACGTACATAAATATTATTTGTTCAAAGGTTTTGATTCGAGAGCATGTCCAAGCTGCCAAGATATAATTTGTGGAGGCATTATGTGTTTTGGTCCATTTTATTTCCGCTTAGTTTTTTGATATAAGTATACATCTAATGGTGCATTTAGCTGATCAAGCACTATTTTCCGGACCAGCTAATTATACATGGATGTATCTATTTGAAAGGTGAGAGATTCTTTTTCATAATTGTAATCCGAATTATTATTCAATGATAATATAAAAACATGCATTATTTTATGTTTTCTTAGAGCTGTGAAGGAGTGTAAAAACATACCAATAATTAAACGATATGTGGAAGGGTCAATTGCTGAAGCATATCTTGTTTTAGAATCTGTTAGGTATGCAATGGAGTATATGTCAGATCCACATGTTGGAAATCATAACACTAAACAAGCACAATTCTTGGATGAGAATGGTAATGATACATACGAACGCTCCATTATTGAGGGTAAAACTGTCAAGCTAAGTGGCGTACAACCATACAAATTCGAAGATGGATACTTTTTAGAATGGATATACCAGATCTAGACGATTATTATAAGTTTGTATTTTTTTACAAATTATAAGTTAACTTTATATTTAATTAATATATAACATATTTACTTTGTAGCGAGTATCGATTGTCATTAGAAAATGCTCACTGTAATAAAAAAAGACTTCAAACAAAGGCAGAAGTTATTGTACAGTCCGAATTCATTGATTGGTTGCACCTCAAAGTTTGTTAGGCTTCAACAAAACAATAGTTTTATTACACAATTACGACTTTATTCAATACATTTTAGTGGTTTTAACAGTTAATGGAAGAAAAATGCATGAGTTCATTATTATGGTATTATGTTAGTGGTCCAACGTGGGAAGCCAAAACTCATCTCAAATATAGAATCAATGGTTATGTATTTTCTCCCTAGCACGACGACAACACTCATTCAACACAAGATAGTGGTTTTTGCATTGGTGCAATTACAACGTTTATCGCAAGCGCAAAAGATTTAAATCCCATGGATGACGATACTACTTGGTATGGTGTTATCAAGAAGATCATTGAGGTTGATTATTATGATTTTCAACATGTAGTATTCTACTACGACTGCGTAAATATCGCCGACAAAAGACATGGGTGCAAGACTTGTCCGGACTCTAGTTTACCGATGGTAAATCTAAAGAAGCTTAAAAGTAGTAATGGAGAATATGATGAGCCTGTTATTCTTGCATCTGAAGCAAGCTAAATCTTTTACATAAAAGACATACAAAATCCTGATTGGTCCATTATACGACGTTCGCCTAAGCATTTGACTGATGACACGGATGATTATGAGATACCAACAAACTTCCACTCCAATTTGAATGAGCAACATAACTTAACATTTTTGAAATGCGAGGAATCTAGATAGAAAAACGTGATTGTAATAGTGATGTTTTGTTTGTTTTTTGTTTGATGTATTGAGTCTATCACTACAAGAAATTTTATTTTTGTTGGCGCAAAAAAAGGCTACCAAAACTTATGGTAGCGTTTTGATAAACACTGTGATAAAGTCCATGACTAAAAATCCATGATTTTTAGTTGCATTTATTTAAACGCCGCTATAAATTTTTTTATTGCAGCATTTCTCAAACGCCTCCATAAATCTGTTGTAGCATTTTAAAACGCCACCAAAGGGTTTTTGGGCGCTACCAATAGAGTTTTCAACTTTATCCCTACTTTACGGTTGCGTTTACTCAACGCCGCTATATGTATTTATGTAGTGTTTTTGAAACGCTACTAAAAGTTGTTGATCATTTTGCACCTTTTTTCATGCTGTTATTTCTTGTTGGTGGTCTATTTTGTTTCCTATATCAATCAATAATCACTTACATAATCATCATATTTAAACAATTAAAAAAATATTGATCATATAATCAAATAAGATATCCATAACCATTCTTATACAACAGTTTTTTCATAAAATAACCAAACTCACATACAATAACTATTCGTATACAAATTTACACATCTAGTACTAACAAAAAGTTATACCAAACTGGTGCTAACAAAACGCTTGATTACCCATAATTCTATGTTGCATGCACAAGTGAAAGCTAGCACCATAAAAGTCCAGCCTTGCTTTCTTCGAAAATCCAATGCCTGCACAAGTGAAAGCACAACATATAGTCAAACAATTATGTTAATTCGCAGGACTTCAAATCTAATATCAAACATTTACAACATTGTACGAGCATATCATATTATAAATAATGTCATATAAATAATCAAAGTTATAAATGAAATGAAAATAAAGTCCAATCTTACAGTTATATATAAAATATTGTTAAATTAGTTATATTATTATTATTTATAAAATTTAGTTAACTTAAACTTAGTTAATTTTATAAAACTTGTTAATTTTAACAAAACTTAGTTAATTTTTATTAACTCAATTAAATTGGTTAATTTTGTATTATTATTATTATTAAAACTTAGTTAACTTAATTGCATTACTATTATTAATATTATAAACTTAGTTATTTTTTATACACTTAGTTAATTCTTCATCATCGTCATTATTATTACTAAAAAAATTTAAATTAGTTATTATTATTATTTATAAAATTTAGTTATCTTAAACTTAGTTAATTTTATAAAACTTATTTAATTTTAACAAAAATTAGTTAATTTTTATTAACTTGGCTAAGTTAGTTAGTTTATTATTATTATTATTAAAACTCAATTTTAATCTACTAGTATAAGTTGTAAGCTTTATGAAAAATGATAGAATTAACCTGTGCTTACACAGTTTGTCACCTTCAACAAATGTTAGATCTACCAGCATAACAAATTTGCTCTATACATACAAGTGTCAAGTAACAAACTAGTTCGCAAAAAGACAACAATAACGAAATATATGTATAAATAGAAGATGTTGATTTAAAAAAATGGAAGATGCTCACCTAAAGTCTGCTTGTGCAAAAGTGTATATTTGGTTATATAAACATCACAGTATACTAAAACTAGTGCACTAACAGAATATATTCATTTGAAAAGAAAGAAGAGAATAATCACCTAAAATTTTCTTATGAGTTAAGCAAGCATCTGATCATACATACACACAATATATAACTTCACCTCATTTGCAACAGTTGTCATGTCCGTCATTTGGCAATCGCCTTTTCACGTCAGTCAGCACCTGCAAGCGAACGATGCAAATAGCTCTCTTCTCCGCACCATTTCGATATCCTGAAGCTTTCCATATGAAGTTGCATGCATCCCTTAAGCTCTCAGCATAGGATTTAATTTGTACCTGCAAGCACTCACCATCTTAGAGTTATAATTTCAGATGAAATTTGAGAATGAATATCACTTTTTATTAATTTAATAATTGATAAAATATATATGATAGACAATACCCCCAACTCATATTATAACCTATACTTTCAAGAAATAAGATGCAAGCAACTCTATTTTAGGTAGATCCTTGTTATTGGGTGTAGCATCAATTATGGGCACAAGAATAACCATCTCCTTTTGAATGCTTTGCTTTTTTCTATAGCTCAATTTCTTCTCCTTTGCTATTTAGTTTGGCTAAATTTCTATAGTTCCAATAGTTATAGTTTATAAACGTTGCCTTCAAGCTTTCACATTATATTGATCCATTTACTTCACATCAATATGATACCTACACCTTTTTTTCAGCTCATAAGTACGAAATAAAAAAGAATACATGTAACGACCAAGAATTTCTGTCATTTGAAATTCAGATATTTAATTGATTTTAAATATCAACAAGTAAAATTTGTGAGTCAAATAAATTATATTTTGAATATTTAGATTTAATTGGATAATTAAATCGGCAATTTAATATTTGAAATTATAGAAAAATTTGGAATTTGGGTTAATGTGATTTAAAACGACTTATAAAGTTATATTAAATCATATTAGAGTTAGAACGATGTTTGTGAACTTTTAAAATTGAATTAAAAGTTAAATTGCAGAAATTGAATATTTTAATATTAAATCGACTAGTGAAAATAGTCATTTTTCAAACAGTCTTGGATTTCGACGAAACTAGTTTCATCAGATCCGTAATGTTATATTATTGTATGGTTTCAAATTTCGTGTCAATCGGATTTACCGTTTGTCCGGGGCAAGCCAAAACGCATGGAAATTAGTTTAATCGATGTAATTTAAATTTGATCGTTTATTTCCGTAACTCATATAGATGATTGAATTGGCTTCCGAAACCTATTCCATTGTGTCCGGAACGCAGGGTAAACCCTAGAAACACTGGTCACCGTGTGAGATTTGGAGTTCGGAAAAGTCGGATGAATAGTGTTTTGTGAAAATTTCTATAAAAGGATCCATCCACATTCACAAATTGCAAAACCCTAATCTCTTCAGCCCTAGTCGCCACTAATATCACCAATGGCCGAAAATCACACATCTTCTTCCTCTATTTTCTTCAAATTCACACATCAATTCAAGAACGTTTCAACTGCAATATCGTAAAGCATCTCAAGTTCTACGAATCCAGCGGTGATGATTAAAGATGGAGCTGTAGATCAACGGCTATCCTTGCTCAAAGGTGCCACGTTCATACAGGTTTTCCCATGGAAATAGTCGGCCGAGCTCCACCTTTCTTCGGCCGATGGTAGAGGTGGTCGTGACGTTTCGTTTTGCGGTGATATGATGGGCTCCAGGCGATCGAGGAGGCGGCGATTTGAAGCCCTAGTTCGGAGGCCGTGGGTTTTTTTTTGCGTGAACTACCTGATGCTGTGCGTGAGAAAGAAATAGAAGAAGCGGCCGTGATTCCCTCAGTTTGAACGTGCGGCCATGATTCAATAAGGTTGTAAAATATAAAGAAATTGTATATTAAACTATATTATAGATTGTACAATCTTTGAAATGCGATATCTCTTTCATACGAGGTCGGAAAATTACGAAACGAATTGCGTTGCAAATGTTTTGTCGAGCACTACGCAATGGAGCTGATTTGGAGTCGTTTGGAGCTAGTGAAAATTTTGGATAAAATTAAACGCAAGTTTAATTTTATTCGAATAAAACGCTACAACTGTTGTCGGAAACTCAAGGTGAGAACTTCTCACTCAATCGAATTGTTTCGATTTAAATTTCAAATAGTTAAATTTAAAATTGCTTGATTGTGTGATTGGATGATAGTTATTATCTGTTGTATTGAAATAGACCTTATACGCTGTATATTAAGCGAATGTTATTTATTAAAAACATATACCGCGATAATTCCAACTTGATATGGAATTGGTATTATATATGTATTGGAGTTGATTTCACGCATTATATAGCGGATGAGACCCTATTGCGCCGTATAATAGCGGATAATATTTTATAAATCCCATATACCACGATATTCCGTCTCGAAACGGAATTGGTATTGTGCTAACATCTTTGGATGCAGGGAAACAGGTTGGAGGGATCCAACTGGATTCCTCAAATGATTGAATTGGTTTCAATGTTGTGTGTTGATTTATTTATAATCTACGTGATTATCATTGTGAAATCGTTAAAGGCTAAATTTTAGCCGAATATATTTTTGGTATCGTTAGATGCCGAAAATAAATAAAATTTGATTTTTAAAAATTTAAGTTGAGAATTCATAATAAAATTCAGTTTTGAATTGATTCATTTTAAATAAATGAACGTTGTAATTTTTATGTTATAAAAATTATGATTTTTGTAAAATATAACCGAAATGTGATTTTTGAAATAAGTAGTTGATTAATTTATAAAATGGTTTAAATTGGGATTTTTGAATTATTATAAATGATTTATATAAAAGATTTATAAAATTGATTTTTACAAATTAAAATGTTGGAATTATTAAACGGGTTTTTATAAGTGTTAAAATGAAGTATAAATGGATTTCTTAAGTGGATGAAATCTATAGGTTTATAAATTGTGAAGTTATAAAATGAATAGATTTTTGTAAAATAAAATATTTATAAGTAATTAACTTATAAATTGGATTTTGGCGTGTAAATGGAATAGGGATATAGTTTGTTAATAAAGTGATTTTATAGATTGAAGTTGTTATAAAGTATAAATGGAATTTATAACGTTGTTTTATAAATCCGAAATCAACTTATTTTAATAAGTTTAATTATTATAGCTTATAAAGGAGATATATCCACGATTTTGGGACAGTGGATAATCTTTAAATAAAATATGTAGAAATGATGAATGTGGTAAACGAAGTATATTCACGATTTTGGACGGTGAATAATATATTAAAGAAATGTTTTGGGAATGTGATATTTTAAATAGAATTTAAAACGATTTAAAGATGTTTTAAAATGTGTTAAGTATGGAAATCATAGGTTTCAGCATTCATTGTTGAAATAGACGTTTTCGAGAAATAAAAGTGAATGGTGGACTATAACACTGTTGTTAAAGTAAATGATTTCCGAAAGGAAAAGTTTTGTATAGTATTGGGGTTTATATGTAATATCCCGGAATTTTTAACAATAACAAATTAATAATCTGTAATTAAAAATTAAATTTATATTGATATTTTTGTCAATAATATTTCAAATAAATTTAATAATCATCTTCAATAAATATTTAAATTGGTTATTTTACCTTTAAAATGATAATAAATTGATTTCTATTTACAATATAAATATTTGGTTTATATTTTAAATAGATTAGCATTTGTTTTAATTTTAATAAGTAAAGTATATTTTCTAATTTTAATATCTATAGTAATTTGGAAAATTTGTTTTATTTAATATTTAAGCTTTTCAAAGTTAAATAAATGATTTTGGTTTAAATTTAGTCATTGAATCATGTTTTAAAATTCTAATATATACATTATAAATTGGAAATTTTGATTTTTAATTAGTATTGAGGTTTTAAAACTATTTCATAAATAAATATATGATTTTAAAATTGATAAGAAAATATTAAAATGTTTAAATTAAATTAGATTGAGTTTTAAATTTAGAATAAACAAAAAGGTTTTATGGTTTAATAAAATAGAAATTTTATCAATAAAAATATAAATTCTTGTAAAATGATTTTAATTTAATAATAAGAAGATTTATAAAAGCAATATTAATATTGTATTATCTTTCTAAATAGAGTTTGAATAAAATTAGTAATTTTTATTTCAAATTGAATTTACATTTATAACTTGATTTGAAATTGTTGATTTTGAATTTAGTTTGAATTTAAAATTCCAAGTATAAATCTTAATTGTTTTAATTTTTTATATGTATAAGCTTTATTTATAAACATGATTTGTTTTTATTTCTTTTACAAATTTATATACATATTAAATACCAATTAACAAATCAATTAAGCCTAATACATATATTAACATTTAAATTTAAATACAAATTACCTTACAAAGACAAGTGTTGTATTTTTAAAGCCTCATTAAACAAATGTTAAGAGAGTAAGCATTTAAGTTGACAAATGTTGGAATTCTATACAAGTGTCAATTTGTTTTAATTTTTCTTTTATTTAATAAAAGATGAAAATTTACTTATATAAGTAAACAATTTTCATTCTTATACTTTCTCATTTCCTTGTCAAAAACTTCAAACTTGGTCTGTTCTCAAACCAGAGGAAAAAAAAACCACTTCCTAGTAAACAATTTCCAAAATCAAACAATGCATTCACTTCTCTGTTCAAAAATCTGAAACCATCCCTTAAAATAAATCAAAGCTCAGATCAAAACCCTGTAAATACTCTTCAAGCTCAAAAACAAAATCTGTACCTTAATTCTCAAATCAAAAAGCAAACCTCTGTAATTCATTTTCCAGCACAATCCCTGTAATTAATTCATTTTCAGAAAGATAAACTTGTAGATTCATTTTCTCAAAGCAAAGATCAAACCTGCATTTTCAAAAAAATTCAAATCCCTGAAATTTTAAATTTCTGTAGCCTGCAAACAGTTTTAAAATGAAAACTTGCAAAATTTCAAATCTGTAGCATTCAAATTCACCTCAAAAAGCATCTGCATCATTCATTTTTCTGCAATCAAAAAGCATGCAATGCAGTTTTAAATATTTGAAGCAATTTCAGTTTTTAAAGAGGTTCAAAGTATCAAAGAGGGGCTGTTTTCAAAAATCTGGAGCATTTCAGTTGAAGTATCAAAGCTTTTTCAAATGTTTTCTTCCACAAGTTCAAAGCTTTTCGTAAAATGAGGCTCTGCTTTCTCCTAAATAGGTGAGTGACCTTTTAAAATTTAAAATCTAATTTTGATTGCATAATTTTATGTTTAAGAGGAATAAGCATTGAATGTTGTTATAAGTAAATATCTGATGTAGGTATTGTGTGTATGCATGCTGTTTTTTATGGCCTGCTTTGTTTTGTTTTTCCCAGGCAGAAACATTATTAAAATCTTTATCCTTTGATTATGTTTCTGATATAATGAAATTTATTAAGTAAAGATTGTTTGATTATCTTAGGTAAATATTTAAAACTTTAAGAAAATAAAAATATCAGTAGTTGTCTCTGAAACATAGAACAACATCAATGCATGTTGATTTTATTAAATCCCAAACATGTTAATTTGTTAATTCAGTATCATAAATCAAAAATACTATCTGTAACTAGATTTTTAAATCAAAGATGGGAATTTTTAGATAGTAGATGAAGTTGCTATTGGGTTTTGAACTATAAATGGAATTTTAGTAAATTCTGATGATCTTTGTATGGGGAGGACTTGGGGTTCTTTCTGAAGGAAGTAGGTTGAGTGGGGAGTCGGGGAAAAATCTTGAATGCTGATAAATTTTCAGGGTAATTGCAAATTTGGGGATTCTACTTTTTTAACCCTAGTTTTGCTGGGTTTAAGGAATCGGTCGTATTGGGTTGTATGATTGACCGAGTGTTGCAAGCTTTTGAGGAATTAAGGATTGGCCGTAGTTGAAGACGTGGGCGGAGTAGTTCATCGACAGGTGGTCGGAGGGGAGAGTGTTTACCGTTGACAGGTTTTGAGTTGAAACCTGTAAAAAAAGATTCCAGTTTTTAAAATTTGGGGATGAAGTTTGATCCTTGGATTTTTGTTCGATCTGATGGTTGCTATGGGGTATTGTTGGGTTTCTGGTAGTGGTTGGATCATCACTGATGATCGCCAGAGGTGGTGATCGCCGTGCATATGCACGGCGACATGTTTTCTGGTAAACTGTTTGGGGTGTTGAATGTTGCAGGGTAGGTTAGTGATTGACCCAGAGTTTATATTTTTTTTCATAAACTCTTGGGTACTCAAATTTTTACGAGTAGCCAAGGGAATTCAGGTTAGGATTCGGGTTAGCTTTGACGAATTGTGGAGGAGCATATGGAGCAGGAGGCTTCTGCGTATAGTTATATAGTTTTCCGCTGTGTTGGTATCTCTGAGTTTTTTTGTATTGTGTATTGAGTTGTAATAACTAGACAGGAGTTTATAACTGTCTAGTATGTGTTATATAGTCTGTGTAACTCTGATAATTGTTGTAATACTATGTAATACTTATGTTATTAATATAATTTATTCGTTCCGCTGTTGAGATTCTAGTGTTGTTTCTTCTTTCTCTTCTTTCTTTTCTCTTTTCTATCCCTTTCTTTCTTCAAGATGATGCGATTTTCCGGGAGTGGAAAGTCGGGTCGTCACATTTTGGTATCAGAGCGTTAGGTTGAGTGAATACCTAGGCTATGTAGTGGTGTCTTTCTTGAGAGAGCGTATTTGCGATTTTAAATATATGTATATATATATATATATATATATTTCTGCCGATCTATTGGGTTACCTGTTCGGGTTTTCCCAATATAAGTTATAAAGGTAGATGGGGTAGTAGTGTGTGTAACACGACTACCATTGGTAATGTTTGAGGTTGGAAGTGTATCTGTCGAGACTGTAGACCTAATACCGTCTCAAGTGAGTTCTGTAGTGATGAGGGACTTCATTGATCTCTGAAGGAAACATGTTAAGGTTCGGAGTTAATTCTTGAAGTTGGATAAGTAAAGTTTGGATCTGTTGGTTGGGCAGAAGCAAGTGATGGTATTTTGGATACCTCAGGAAATGGTAGTTGCGTAAGGAGATGCAGTGAATATGGATGTTCCCGAGGATGTTTTCTTTGGAACAAGTTAAGGAAGTGAGTTTGCTTCAGTGTTGTGGCTGTGTTCAGCCGGAGTTTCTGTTTGCTTTGAAATCCGAGTTTCTCGGAGAGCTTTGTTTTGGAATTCTTTGGCATCTGTGGCAGCAGTGCAGTTTGGAGTGTTCTCAGTGTTGGGAAGATCTTCTAGCTTAGCAGTTTTTCTGGAATGGAGTTCAGAAGCAGTTGAGTGGACCCGTTTCTTCGATGGGTTGGCTAATTAAGAGTAAGTTGTTCTGTTTGGTAAAGGAAGAACAGTTTTCCTTGGATTTGGTTTGGTGGATCGCAAAAGTGACTTGCGATTGTTTGAGTGTTCTCTTGGGTTATTGGAGTTTTTCTGGATGTCTTCAGAGAAGTCATAATTTTGTCCGCATCTAGAGATTGAGCTTTCTATCGTCTAGGATTCCAGGAGTGGTACCAGTGGTTGAGCTTAATAGTAGAATGGTTTCAAGGAGATTCACTTGGTGTAGCAGCTCGGAGTTTTGGAGGAACTTCTGAATGATTCTTATGGATTTGTTGAACCATATCTCTGGATGTGTTATCCTGTTTGTGTTTTTGTTCTTCTTCAGCATTCTCTTCTACTTCGGATCAGAGTTGAGCAGCGGAAGCAGTTTGGAAGTGCGTCTGCTTTTCTTTTTCTGGACAGAAGTTGTCTTCTGATGTTGAGAAGTTGAGTTTGAGTTGTTGGTTTTGGTTGATCTGGAGGAGATCATCTTGTTGTGTTGATTGGTCCAGTTTGTCTCTAGAAGCATCAGCGAAGGTTGAGCTGATCAGTAAGTTTGTAGACAGCCCAGGATCGTCTGGAGAGTTTTGTGGATATGAGTCGGAGAAATTTTGGATTCTGAGTCGGAGATTTAATTTTGGATAAGTTTTCTCCGATCAAGTGAGCTATAAGTTTGAGTAAGGTTGGGAAGCTAGCTCTGAAGAGTTTTGGAATCTTTTTTGTGATCTTGAAGGTTAAGTAATTGATCTATAGGATTGAATTGCCAGTTTGGATAACTGGGATTCGATGAGTTTCACGTATCTCTAAGGGAGTACGTATATGATCTATCTCTGGTTGGAAAACCAGCAGTTTGGGAGTTTTAGTTGTTGAGTCAGACTCGTTTGTAGTCTGATATCCTGTCTAGTGTTATAGATATAGATGAATAGGGGCTTTGTAGCTTCATAGTATTGTTTGTTTGGATTCTCTAGAGCGAGTATCCCGGTGTGTATATATATACACCTGGGGAAACTCAAAGGAATTTTATCCAGAATTTGTATGGATAATTAGATTTGTTTGATTGGTTGTTTTTGGTTGTTAGCATATGTTTGATATATGCTTGTGTTTTAAAATTTAAAATTTAATAAGATTATTAAATTACCTTTGTTTTAAATTTCGAGGATGAAATTCTTTTAAGGGGGAAGGATTGTAATATCCCGAAATTTTTAACAATATCAATTTAATAATCTGTAATTAAAAATTAAATCGATATTGATATTTTTGTCAATAATATTTCAAATAAATTTAATAATCATCTTCAATAAATATTTAAATTCGTTATTTTATCTTTAAAATGATAATAAATTGATTTCTATTTACAATATAAATATTTGGTTTATATTTTAAATAGATTAACATTTGTTTTAATTTTAATAAGTAAAGTATATTTTCGAATTTTAATATCTATAGTAATTTGGAAATTGTGTTTTATTCAATATTTAAGCTTTTCAAAGTTAAATAAATGATTTTGGTTTATATTTAGTGATTGAATCATGTTTTAAAATTCTAATATATACATTATAAATTTGAAGTTTTGATTTTTAATTAGCATTGAGGTTTTAAAACTATTTCATAAATAAATATATGATTTTAAAATTGATAAGAAAATATTAAAATGTTTAGATTAAATTAGATTGAGTTTTAAATTTAGAATAAACAAACAAAAAGGTTTTATGGTTTAATAAAATAGATATTTTATTAATAAAAATATAAATTCTTGTAAAATGATTTTAATTTAATAATAAGAAGATTTATAAAAGCAATATTAATATTTTATTATCTTACTAAATAGAGTTTGAATAAAATTAGTAATTTTTATTTCAAATTGAATTTACATTTATAACTTGATTTGAAATTGTTTGATTTTGAATTTAGTTTGAATCTAAAATTCCAAGTATAAATCTTAATTGTTTTAATTTTTTATATGTATAAGCTTTATTTATAAACATGATTTGTTTTTATTTCTTTTACAAATTTATATACATATTAAATACCAATTAAGAAATCAATTAGTCCTAATACATATATTAACATTTAAATTTAAATACAAATTACCTTACAAAGACAAGTATTGTATTTTTAAAGCCTCATTAAACAAATGTTAAGACAGTAAGCATTTAAGTTGACAAATGTTGGAATTCTATACAAGTGTCAATTTGTTTTAATTTTTCTTTTATTTAATAAAAGCTGAAAATTTACTTATATAAGTAAACATTTTTCATTCTTATACTTTTCTCATTTCCTTGTCAAAAACTTCAAACTTGGCCTGTTCTCAAACCAGAGGAAAAAAAAACCACTTCCTAGTAAACAATTTCCAAAATCAAACAATGCATTCACTTCTTTGTTCAAAAATCTGAAACCATCTCTTAAAATAAATCAAAGCTCAGATCAAAACCCTGTAAATACTCTTCAAGCTCAAAAACAAAACCTGTACCTCAATTCTCAAATCAAAAAGCAAACCTCTGTAATTCATTTCCCTGCACAATCCCTGTAATTAATTCATTTTCAGAAAGATAAACTTGTAGATTCATTTTCTCAAAGCAAAGATCAAACCTGCATTTTCAAAAAAATTCAAATCCCTGAAATTTCAAATTTCTGTAGCCTGCAAACAGTTTTAAAATGAAAACTTGCAAAATTTCAAATTTGCAGCATTCAGATTCACCTCAAAAAGCATCTGCATCATTCATTTTTCTACAATCAAAAAGCATGCAATGCAGTTTTAAATATTTGAAGCAATTTCAGTTTTTAAAGAGGTTCAAAGTATCAAAGAGGGGCTGTTTTCAAAAATCTGGAGCATTTCAGTTGAAAGTGTCAAAGCTTTGTCAAATGTTTTCTTTCACAAGTTCAAAGCTTTTCCTAAAATGAGGCTCTGCTTTCTCCTAAATAGGTGAGTAACCTTTTAAAATTTAAAATCTAATTTTGATTGCATAATTTTATGTTTAAGAGGAATAAGCATTGAATGTTGTTATAAGTAAATATCTGATGTAGGTATTGTGTGTATGCATGTTGTTTTTTATGGCCTGCTCTGTTTTGTTTTTCCCAGGCAGAAACATTATAAAAATATTTATCCTTTGATTATGTTTCTGATATAATGAAATTTATTAAGTAAAGATTGTTTGATTATCTTAGGTAAATATTTAAAACTTCAAGAAAATAAAAATATCAGTAGTTGTCTCTGAAACACAGAACAACATCAATGCATGTTGATTTTATTAAATCCCAAACATGTTAATTTGTTAATTCAGTATCATAAATCAAAAATACTATCTGTAACTAGATTTTTAAATCAAAGATGGGAATTTTTAGATAGTAGATGAAGTTGCTATTGGGTTTTGAACTAAAAATGGAATTTTAGTAAATTCTGATGATCTTTGTATGGGGAGGTCTCGGGGTTCTTTCTGAAGGAAGTAGGTTGAGTGGGGAGTAGGGGAAAAATCTTGAATGTTGATAAATTTTCAGGGTAATTGCAAATTAGGGGATTCTACTTTTTTAACCCTAGTTTTGCTAGGTTTAAGGAATCGGTCGTATTGGGTTGTATGATTGACCGAGTGTTGCAAGCTTTTGAGGAATTAAGGATTGGCCGTAGTTGAAGACGTGGGCGGAGTAGTTCATCGACAGGTGGTCGAAGGGGAGAGTGTTTACCGTTGACAGGTTTTGAGTTGAAACCTGTAAAAAAAATTCCAGGTTTTAAAATTTGGGGGTGAAGTTTGATCCTTGGATTTTTGTTCGATCTGATGGTTGCTGTGGGGTATTGTTGTGTTTCTGGTAGTGGTTGGATCATCACTGATGATCGCCAGAGGTGGTGGTCGCCGTGCATATGCCCAGCGACATGTTTTCTGGTAAACCGTTTGGGGTGTTGAATGTTGCAGGGTAGGTTGGTGATTGACCTGGAGTTTATTTTCGTTTTTCATAAACTCTTGGGTACTCAAATTTTTACGAGTAGCCAAGGGAATTCAGGTTAGGATTCGGGTTAGCTTTGACGAATTGTGGAGGAGCATATGGAGCAGGAGGCTTCTGCGTATAGTTATATAGTTTTCCGCTGTGTTGGTATCTCTGAGTTTTTTTGTATTGTGTATTGAGTTGTAATAACTAGACAGGAGTTTATAACTGTCTAGTATGTGTTATATAGTCTGTGTAACTCTGATAATTGTTGTAATACTATGTAATACTTATGTTATTAATATAATTTATTCGTTCCGCTGTTGAGATTCTAGTGTTGTTTCTTCTTTCTTTTCTCTTTTCTATCCCTTTCTTTCTTCAAGATGATGCGATTTTCCAGGAGTGGAAAGTCGGGTCGTCACATTTTGGTATCAAAGCGTTAGGTTGAGTGAATACCTAGGCTCTGTAGTGGTGTCTTTCTTGAGAGAGCGTATTTGCGATTTTAAATATATGTATATATATATATATATATATATATATTTCTGCCGATCTATTGGGTTACCTGTTCGGGTTTTCCCAATATAAGCTATAAAGGTAGATGGGGTAGTAGTGTGTGTAACACGACTACCATTGGTTGGAGTTTGAATGTTTGAGGTTGGAAGTGTATCTGTCGAGACTGTAGACCTAATACCGTCTCGAGTGAGTTCTGTAGTGATGAGGGACTTCATTGATCGCTGAAGGAAACCTGTTAAGGTTCGGAGTTAATTCTTGAAGTTGGATAAGTAGAGTTTGGATCTGTTGGTTGGGCAGAAGCAAGTGATGGTATTTTGGATACCTCAGGAAATAGTAGTTTCGTAAGGAGATGCAGTGAATATGGATGTTCCCGAGGATGTTTTCTTTGGAACAAGTTAAGGAAGTGAGTCTGCTTCAGTGTTGTGGCTGTGTTCAGCCGGAGTTTCTGTTTGCTTTGAAATCCGAGTTTCTCGGAGAGCTTTGTTTTGGAATTCTTTGGCATCTGTGGCAGCAGTGCAGTTTGGAGTGTTCTCAGTGTTGGGAAGATCTTTTAGCTTAGCAGTTTTTCTGGAATGGAGTTCAGAAGCTGATGAGTGGACCCGTTTCTTCGATGGGTTGGCTAATTAGGAGTAAGCTGTTCTGCTTGGTAAAGGAAGAACAGTTTTCCTTGGATTTGGTTTGGTGGATCGCAAAAGTGACTTGCGATTGTTTGAGTGTTCTCTTGGGTTATTGGAGTTTTTCTGGATGTCTTCAGAGAAGTCATAATTTTGTCCGCATCTAGAGATTGAGCTTTCTATCGTCTAGGATTCCAGGAGTGGTACCTGTGGTTCATCTTAATAGTAGAATGGTTTCAAGGAGATTGACTTGGTGTAGCAGCTCGGAGTTTTGGAGGAACATCTGAATGATTCTTATGGATTTGTTGAACCATATCTCTGGATGTGTTATCATGTTTGTGTTTGTGTTCTTCTTTAGCATTCTCTTCTACTTCGGATCAGAGTTGAGCAGCGGAAGCAGTTTGGAAGTGCATCTGCTTTTCTTTTTCTGGACAGAAGAAGTTGTTGTCTTCTGATGTTGAGAAGTTGAGTTTGAGTTGTTGGTTTTGGTTGATCTGGAGGAGATCATCTTGTTGTGTTGATTGTTCCAGTTTGTCTCTAGAAGCGTCAGCGAAGGTTGAGCTGATCAGTAAGTTTGTGGACAGCGCAGGATCGTCTGGAGAGTTTTGTGGATATGAGTCGGAGAAATTTTGGATTCTGAGTCGGAGATTTAATTTTGGATAAGTTTTCTCCGATCAAGTGAGCTATAAGTTTGAGTAAGGTTGGGAAGCTAGCTCTGAAGAGTTTTGGAATCTTTTCTGTGATCTTGAAGGTTAAGTAATTGATCTATAGGATTGAATTGCCAGTTTGGATAACTGGGATTCGATGAGTTTCACGTATCTCTAAGGGAGTACGTATATGATCTATCTCTGGTTGGGAAACCAGCAGTTTGGGAGTTTTAGTTGTTGAGTCAGACTCGTTTGTAGTCTGATATCTTGTCTAGTGTTATAGATATAGATGAATAGGGGCTTTGTAGCTTCATAGTATTGTTTGTTTGGATTCTCTAGAGCGAGTATCCCGGTATGTATATATATACACCTGGGGAAACTCAAAGGAATTTTATCCAGAATTTGTATGGATAATTAGATTTGTTTGATTGGTTGTTTTTGGTTGTTAGCATATGTTTGATATATGCTTGTTTAAAATTTAATAAGATTATTAAATTACCTTTGTTTTAAATTTCGAGGACGAAATTCTTTTAAGGGGGAGGATTGTAATATCCCGGAATTTTTAACAATATCAATTTAATAATCTGTAATTAAAAATTAAATTGATATTGATATTTTTGTCAATATTATTTTAAATTGGTTATTTTATCTTTAAAATGATAATAAATTGATTTCTATTTACAATATAAATATTTGGTTTATATTTTAAATAGATAAGCATTTGTTTTAATTTTAATAATTAAAGTATATTTTCTAATTTTAATATCTATAGTAATTTGGAAATTGTGTTTTATTTAATATTTAAGCTTTTCAAAGTTAAATAAATGATTTTGGTTTAAATTTAGTCATTGAATCATGTTTTAAAATTCTAATATATACATTATAAATTGGAAATTTTGATTTTTAATTAGTATTGAGGTTTTAAAACTATTTCATAAATAAATATATGATTTTAAAATTGATAAGAAAATATTAAAATGTTTAAATTAAATTAGATTGAGTTTTAAATTTAGAATAAACAAACAAAAAGGTTTTATGGTTTAATAAAATAGATATTTTATTAATAAAAATATAAATTCTTGTAAAATGATTTTAATTTAATAATAAGAAGATTTATAAAAGCAATATTAATATTGTATTATCTTTCTAAATAGAGTTTGAATAAAATTAGTAATTTTTATTTCAAATTGAATTTACATTTATAACTTGATTTGAAATTGTTTGATTTTGAATTTAGTTTGAATTTAAAATTCCAAGTATAAATCTTAATTGTTTTAATTTTTTATATGTATAAGCTTTATTTATAAACATGATTTGTTTTTATTTCTTTTGCAAATTTATATACATATCAAATACCAATTAACAAATCAATTAGTCCTAATACATATATTAACATTTAAATTTAAATACAAATTACCTTACAAAGACAAGTGTTGTTTTTTTAAAGCCTCATTAAACAAATGTTAAGAGAGTAAGCATTTAAGTTGACAAATATTGGAATTCTATACAAGTGTCAATTTGTTTTAATTTTTCTTTTATTTAATAAAAGCTGAAAATTTACTTATATAAGTAAACATTTTTCATTCTTATACTTTTCTCATTTCCTTGTCAAAAACTTCAAACTTGGTCTGTTATCAAACCAGAGGAAAAAAAAATCACTTCCTAGTAAACAATTTCCAAAATCAAACAATGCATTCACTTCTCTGTTCAAAAATCTGAAACCATCCCTTAAAATAAATCAAAGCTCAGATTAAAACCCTGTAAATACTCTTCAAGCTCAAAAACAAAACCTGTACCTCAATTCTCAAATCAAAAAGCAAACCTCTGTAATTCGTTTCCCAGCACAATCCCTGTAATTAATTCATTTTCAGAAAGATAAACTTGTAGATTCATTTTCTCAAAGCAAAGATCAAACCTGCATTTTCAAAAAAATTCAAATCCCTGAAATTTCAAATTTCTGTAGCCTGCAAACAGTTTTAAAATGAAAACTTGCAAAATTTCAAATTTGCAGCATTTAGATTCACCTCAAAAAGCATTTGCATCATTCATTTTTCTGCAATCAAAAAGCATGCAATGCAGTTTTAAATATTTGAAGCAATTTCAGTTTTTAAAGAGGTTCAAAGTATCAAAGAGGGGCTGTTTTCAAATATCTGGAGCATTTCAGTTGAAAGTGTCAAAGCTTTTTCAAATGTTTTCTTCCACATGTTCAAAGCTTTCCATAAAATGAGGCTCTGCTTTCTCCTAAATAGGTGAGTAACCTTTTAAAATTTAAAATCTAATTTTGATTACATAATTTTATGTTTAAGAGGAATAAGCATTGAATGTTGTTATAAGTAAATATCTGATGTAGTTATTGTGTGTATGCATGCTGTTTTTTATGGCCTGCTCTGTTTTGTTTTTCCCAGGCAGAAACATTATTAAAATCTTTATCCTTTGATTATGTTTCTGATATAATGAAATTTATTAAGTAAAGATTGTTTGATTATCTTAGGTAAATATTTAAAACTTTAAGAAAATAAAAATATCAGTAGTTGTCTCTGAAACACAGAACAACATCAATGCATGTTGATTTTATTAAATCCCAAACATGTTAATTTGTTAATTCAGTATCATAAATCAAAAATATTATCTGTAACTAGATTTTTAAATCAAAGATGGAAATTTTTAGATAGTAGATGAAGTTGCTATTGGGTTTTGAACTAAAAATGGAATTTTAGTAAATTCTGATGATCTTTGTATGGGGAGGTCTCGGGGTTCTTTCTGAAGGAAGTAGGTTGAGTGGGGAGTAGGGGAAAAATCTTGAATGTTGATAAATTGTCCGGGTAATTGCAAATTAGGGGATTCTACTTTTTTAACCCTAGTTTTGCTGGGTTTAAGGAATCGGTCGTATTGGGTTGTATGATTGACCGAGTGTTGCAAGATTTTGAGGAATTAAGGATTGGCCGTAGTTGAAGACGTGGGCGGAGTAGTTCATCGACAGGTGGTCGGAGGGGAGAGTGTTTACCGTTGACAGGTTTTGAGTTGAAACCTGTAAAAAAAAAATTCCAGGTTTTAAAATTTAGAGGTGAAGTTTGATCCTTGGATTTTTGTTCGATCTGATGGTTGCTGTGGGGTATTGTTGGGTTTCTAGTAGTGGTTGGATCATCACTGATGATCGCCAGAGGTGGTGATCGCCGTGCATATGCACGACGACATGTTTTCTGGTAAACTGTTTGGGGTGTTGAATGTTGCAGGGTAGGTTAGTGATTAACCCGGAGTTTATTTTTTTTTTTCATAAACTCTTGGGTACTCAAATTTTTACGAGTAGCCAAGGGAATTCAGGTTAGGATTCGGGTTAGCTTTGGCGAACTGTGGAGGAGCATATGGAGCAGGAGGCTTCTGCGTATAGTTATATAGTTTTCCGCCGTGTTGGTATCTCTGAGTTTTTCTGTATTGTGTATTGAGTTGTAATAACTGGACAGGAGTTTATAACTGTCTAGTATGTTTTGTATAGTCTGTGTAACTCTGATAATTGTTGTAATACTATGTAATACTTATGTTATTAATATAATTTATTTGTTCCGCTGTTGAGATTCTAGTGTTGTTTCTTCTTTCTCTTCTTTCTTTTCTCTTTTCTATCCCTTTCTTTCTTCAAGATGATGCGATTTTCCGGAAGTGGAAAGTCGGGTCGTCACATTATATATCTATCTTAATTTCGCATTCCTATACTAGTGATTTTGGGTTGTTGTAACGATGTTTTACGCAACATTCATTTTGACCCAAATAAATGTGTTTAGGAGAATATTTTCCTCAAAGAATAAAATATATACTTAACTTGGATTTAAGTATATTGAATATTTTCCAAATGTTGAAAATAAATGGATTTGTGAATTACTTATTATTGAATAAGTATGGAAATGTTTTCCAATATGAAGTGAATGTTTTGAGATTATATCTTTTAAAGATAAATTGAAAGTGAATAATTGAAAGTGATTTGAAAAATCGTATAAAAAGTGAATATTTAGAAATGTAAATTCACAATGGAAATTTATAAGGGAAATTTGTTTTAAAAATAAACATTGATTTATTTTTTAAAGTGTGGAATAAATTTATGGATTTGGAACGTAAATTTAATAAATCGTTAAGGATTTATTTGATTGGTTTAAATGAACCATTTTGAAATGAAAGTTGTAAAGGTGAAAATTGATTTGAAATTTGTTTTCAAATGGTTGTAGTATGGAAAGTATATCTTGTAAAGATATTTTTGAAAATAAATAATTTGGTAAATTATTTGAAATCGGGTGATGTTGTGAATATTGATTGATAGTTAAATAACCGACTATCAATATTGACCCTTAAATGGCTATTTGTTGTGAATTGGTTGAAATTGAATGCTACACTTATTTTTAAATTGTTGCGCTCGTTATTTGGATTACCCATTCTGAATAGTGATACGACGTAATGGATAGCATTGAAGACCGGTGTTGAAGACCGGGCATTTGTGAAAACGATAGGATGACCTATCGATTGTCTCTGCACCGTTAGCTACGATATGGAGATTTCCTTTGTGATGGGAAATTCGATCGGGATTGTGAATACCGGGATTGCAAGGGCTTCTTTTGAAGTGCCTTCGGTTCTGTTCGAACCCGGAACTGACTTGTATGGTTACATGTCTGACATTACATTTTGAGATATAAAGCATATTTCTTTCAAATACATTTCTGTTGGTGCAGAGGATTTATTCTCTCAGCTTAACACCCTTCTCTGAAACGTACGAGTTCAGAGGTTTTGTAGTTGAAGGTTACTAGCGATATACTCCTAATTTGGTAATGTGGCATGCTGAGTGTTGTTGTGTGATGATTATTTATTGATCATTTGTTGATCAAAGCATGGCTTTGTTAAAAGGCGTAGCTTTGTGGACGAGACTTCGTCGGCCCTCACACCCCGGAAATGGTCAAAACAGGAATATGCGGCAAGGTTATGAGGGTCGCTCCCTTTAGGGTATGTCATTTCCTTCTGGAAAAGGGTGGTGTCAGGTATGGAGCCCTGATGCTTAACCTATGTGGTTGCTCCAATCTCATTTTTATGTGTGGTTGTTGCTTGGTGATAGAGGGCCCTCGGATAAAGGTCCCAAAGGACCGGAGGGTGGCATACTCGAGTAGTACTTACCTAGTTACAGAGGTAACCCGGCCTTGTGTTGGCAGAGATCCGGTTAGGTTCTTGGGACGTCCCGCCAGAGGCAATCCCATGTGGCAGTAGGAAGTTCCTTAGCCTGACCATTTGTTGGAAATCCAATTCCCAATACGAACCCAGTACGGTTTTAGTTGTATAACCTGCCATTTACTTATGGTGGTCACCACTGTTTAGATGGTAGCTATAGTAGGCATAGTTCGAAATGCCTATGCTGGCTAAGATTTATATTCTATTTTCGAAATGCTTTCATCACTGTGCACTAATAATAATATCAAAAAATGATTTGTTTTGCATAGTAATCATCTTTGACTATCATAAGGAGAAATCTCCTCCAATTCTGCGTTTGCATTGTGTGTGCGCAGTGAGGCCTTATGGTAGTTTCATTTTTTCAAAAGCATTGCGGATATTTTTCCACTTCCCTTATTGTTGTTGTTTTAAAAGATAAATAACCGTTTTAAGTTCTCACACCAGTCCCAAACTGACCTGGAGTTTATTGTTCTCTTCCTAAATTCTGGGTGCCCATAATTTTCCACACGGGCAATCTAGAGTCAGGTTATCAGGTCATTCTGGATTCAGAAGTGCTTGGAGCTCAAGTGGCGAGCTGGATGGCGAGACGTATTACTTGTATATGATATTATCTTTCCGCTGTAAATTCACTTGTAAGGATATGTTTGTATAACTGTCCATTGTTTTGTTGTGTTGTATATTGTTGTTGTACACTTTGATGATGATAGTGTAATGTATTAACTGATATAGTTCTTTGTTTAAATATTATTCATTTATCTATTATATGTTGTTCCGCTGCGATATGTGAGATTCTGATATTCTTTCTGTTCTGTTTTCTTATTTCTTCTACCTCTTCTTTTTAACCCTAACAATTCGGTTTTTCGGCATTCGATTATGTGGCATTTGATACAGTGGACGTAAGAATGCCGACCTTCGGATCCCGATAAAATTGCATTTGTTACAATACATGCTATATCAGAGATGCTATTTCCTAAACGAAAGCTAATAGAAGGAAGAACGCATTTCAGGGGCTAGGTTTCCCTTTTACAGTACACATAAGCTATTCTTTGCCACATCTCTAGCTTAGCAGAATGTTATATAAGTTACTACTCTTCACAACAAACATTATATATCCAACATTCATTCACTGCAACCTAATGACACAGAAATGGTTAAAGGAAAACCTCTCTCTTTGCAGGTTAGTTTTCTTCAAAATATTCAACTGTCCAGGCAAAAGGAAATATCTGTTAATCCATGAAACAGGTTGTTGAGTTAAAGGTCCGCATGTGTTGCTCAGGGTGCGAAAGGGTTGTCAAAAATGATATTTCTAAGCTCAGAGGTACAAATACAATACCATAACCTAAGTTTTACTCTAGAAAAAGAAAGAGAAACTGATGCTAGAATATGACTGTAACAATGCTCTTTAGGTGTCGGTACAGTTGACATCAATTTAGTAGGAAAAGTTACAGTAACTGGCTATGTGGTTCGCAACAAAGTGTTGAAAGCAGTCGGAAGACATGGCAAAAAGGCAGAGTTTTGGCTTTGTCCAGACCTGCCTCGTTATTATACCTCAGTAGCAAATTATTTCAAAGATGAGGAAATGTTCAGAGGGAGCTACAATTACTGGAGACATGGGTATAACAACGGTGATAAGCATGGTCATATACGCGAAACACACAGAGGCAAACATCCAGTTAGTAACATGTTTAATGATGATAATGTTAATGCATGCTCTATCATGTGAATATAAGTGGTTTTAATATAGAATATGTACATGCACATGCACTTCTATTTCACTAGGATATACTTACAAACATCCTCTCAGCATTTGCACTTTAGTATTGGTAACTTAAGGTCTATAAGGTGCTGAACAATGATGTGTAGCATTATACATATAAAATAGAACAATAACGTGTATGGACAAGAACTTAAACGAGAAAACACAATATTAGTGCTAGTACCAATATGTGTATCGATTCTTTCTCTCTCTCCACATTTTTCACGAGTAAACTGAAGCTGTATTGATAGCTCGAATTCATTTTTGTACCAGCTAACATACACAGCACTCCTTTAATATTCAACATTAAAGAAGAGCCGCCTATTTAAGCTGGTACA
This sequence comes from Allium cepa, assembly GCA_030765085.1. NCBI lineage: Eukaryota > Viridiplantae > Streptophyta > Magnoliopsida > Asparagales > Amaryllidaceae > Allium > Allium cepa. Next base: position 772,591,321 of record CM060945.1, read on the forward strand.
AAGATGAACCTGTACCATCATTTTTCTGTTTTATGCAGTTTGCAATTGTTTGTTAGAACTATTTGGATTTCAATTCTGACTCCAATCAACGATTCAACTAATGAAAATGGTTCAAATTTGAAATTGCAGTTCCATATTTATTTTTAAGAATAAATCCCCTTTTATCTACAAATCTATAAAAACACATACTATCATGAAACTTTTCAATATAACAAAAACCCACAACAACATGGACATTTTGAAACCTCCTTTTTATGCAAGTTTTTGTTTGGTTCAATGACATACAAATATATAGTTTAAATATTAAATGCAGTACGTTTAATTTAACAATGTTTCAATACTTCCTACAAACGGTCATTATAGTGTAGTATTGTTCGGCGAGTTAAACAAATCCAGTTAGATTTTGCGCTAATTAAATAGAACTTCAACCCCGAAGAGAAGTTGAGTTTGATGAACTCACAGTCTTAGGAAATAAGAGTGGCTTCTTCTACTATGTGCGAAAATTCAATCCATACAGGAAGGCATTTGCTTATGATCTTTGAACACCCACAAGACTACGAGGGGTTAAATAAATCAAAGACAATATGAAGTCATTGGGCGCAACTTATTATTTTCTAATCTATTTATACGCTTTATGTTATGGTCACCAATGGCCTACTCTACTGAGACTGGATTTTATGCTCTGCTCAAAATTTTATATTCCTACCATTTAGAATCAATGGCATTCAAATCGTAACTTGAACAAACAATAACTTTAATCTTTAATCTTTAGCTTGAAGGCAATGTTTATAAAGTATAGGACTCATTTCATGTTTAAGATAATGTACTGCAAGCAATAACAGTAATCAGAATGCCTAGGCGTATGGGTTTTGAATAGGGCAGCAAAAACAAGTAAAATCTTCCTAAAAATTCTTAAAGAACGTGAAATTGAAGCTGAAACTAAATTAGGAATATATATATATATATATATATATATATATATATATATATATATATATATTCTACTGTTTGAGTTTATAATCATTATCTTCAGCAATTAAACACGAGGTCATAATCAAAAGGCTGTAGAATAAAAATGTTACTAACCTGAGCATTTGCTAATTGTTGTGCTAGTAGTGGCATCATTCCCCTCTAGGCTCTCAAAGTAATGAATGACAACCCATTTATAGCATTGCACTGCACATACCCACATTTTGCTACTTAGACAACCAATATAACTCGTGTGGTAGTCATTGTAATTCATAAAGTAAAATAAGTAAATTTCTCTCCTTGTAAATCTCAGTTATTATGCTAAGATGAGGAACTTTCTGTTAACTCTATCATGGAATTCTAAAAGAATATATATATATATATATATATTGAAACTATAAGCTAAAATAAAGTTTAGCGTATGATGAGAAATATATCTGCTCATATAGGAGCTTCTAATTTTTATGATCTTAAATAATACTGAAGTTGTTTCATATTGTAAAATTACACAAGTTCACACATACTGTTAAGGTTTTTTTTGCTTGTACAAGTTTAAGAAAAAAAAATTAGATCATGTGTAGGCGTAAACTTTAATATTGTGATAAAATGGAAAATAAGAAGACAAACAACACACCAAAAACACAAGAATTCCTAAATTTCATCTGTTACTCAAGAGCATCATTTTTATGCTGAAAACTATACCACATAAATATATTGAACAGGAAAGGTAACTCGAAGCACAATTTATGTTCTAAGTTTCAGCCAAGGAGGAACACACATAGCAATCAGTTTTTATGTTGAAACTATACCACATAAATACACAAGATGTTTGTTGCTTCTTGATGTAATTGGATATTAGAATAATTTGATAATATTTGTATGAAATGCTTATTTATAAACTTATAGTTAACCTGTTTCATTCAAGCACATCAAACTATTTCATTCAAACAAAAACATACGTGCCGTTGTATTTTTCATGTTTAAATATTAGATGTATTTTCAAACTATATCAATGGGCGGCTGTAAGAATTTTCATCAAACCATGGGCACTCACAGATGACTGTATAGTGCTTAGAATCACAAGTTGAAAACATTAATAAATTCAAACGTGCAAGGTTGTGGTTGGTTAAGACATCAAATATACATTAACTTCATCTCAACTTATTATTCAACCATTTTTATGCTGGCCAATTTGGATGGAGATCCGACTTTCCTATAAATTTGATATATCTGTAAACAAAGTTTATGTTAACATGTGTTCAGTTCCAGATATTTCCCTAACAATGTTTTAGAGACACTTTTTCTCATGTCAGCCCACCTAGTATTTCTTTTTTAACCCTTCTGAACTCAATTCAAGACAATTTTTTTAGTGCAGCTATCTCATAGTTAAACAAAGATTGTTTTAAAATAAGTGGGAACATAATAGAAGTAAATGATAGGAATCCCAAGCGATAGCAACCATATAATTTGAATAAAAAAATCTCTAATCAACTGCTACAAAATATAACCATGTATTAAATTACCACTTTTACCAATATATTACCCAAATCAATTCAAACAAAAGTTGTCCAATTTTGAATCTTTCAGCCTGTATAAATTACAACTTGCTACAAATAAGAAAAAAGGTTCAAACAAATAAATCAAATACCGGTAATCTAAAGCGTGTGTCTATGTATAAAATTAGAATTAAACAAAAAAAGAACCATTTTAATTTATTATTTAAAATTGAGTTTATGTTTAAAGTGAACATCCATTTACAGTAGAATTTATCATAACAAACAACTAAAAGAAAAGATGGAAGTTTGCAATTCGAATTAACAAAAGAGCTTGCAATAAAAGCTATCTAAATGAACAAGTCTCGCTTACAGAAAAATGAGCAAGGCCGCATTCAAACCCTGATAAATATGGCTCAATCTCCTTAAGTATCTAAATTGATAAAAATAAATGGACCGGTTGAGATAAGTATGTAAGTTTACTTTAATGATGTGTAATAAAAATTATGTATCAACTATGCATACATTTTGATTTTTCCGCTTTCAGTTTCATCTCCTTAGAAAATTTCCTCATTTTACAATCATATTCAAAGCACTTCATCTGTTAGTTCCTTTTACTCCCATTTACAGTCCAAAATATACTAAATATTAGTTTAGCTTCACAATCAACACAGATCAGTATAGTACCTCAAGATACGATATTACATATATCCTCTGAGATGGATTCTTTGCAACAACAAAACAACTTAACCATGTATATTATAATAATAATCAAATTAAGAATTATTCAACTGAAACTAGACCAAGGAAGATAACTAGTTAACCAATATACGTGAACTACAATCAATGAATATAAGTAACCCCTATTTATGTTTTTAATCAAAGTTTAAGTCCTACAATAAATGAATATAAGAAGGTAGATTATACTTAGGAGGAAGTCGGATCGTGAATATAAGAACGAAGATTATCCTACAATCAATGAATTTAAGAACACATGATTTTAATCAAAATTCAGGTCCTATAATTGATGACTATAAGATCGCAAACATTTAAGGTCAATCGATGAAATTAAACAAACATCGGTTTTATACCAAGGAGAAAGTCAGATTGTGAAACAATATAGAATAAGAGATGATTTTAGGGTGTACCGTGCTATAGATGCTTGATGATAGTGGAAGAGAGATTCAGATGCAGTGAAGAAAAGCAGGGTTGATAAGTGGTAGTTGTACACCATCTATAGTCGTCATGAACAGGAGAAAGGAGATAAATTAAATGCAGTGAAAAATGACAAATTTTCCTACGTGCTAAGGAATTGGGAATTTTGGATTTGAGAGCAAGGAGGCAGAATTTTTCTAATTAGCATGGAAATAAGAGCGGTAAATTTTGGTTGTTACAATATATGTAAATCATAAAATGAATATGCTTTTATGTTCTTTTGTTTAGTCCCGCATCATGAAATAGATTAAATCCTTAGCTCTGAAGCTTTTATATAAGGGAGGCTAGTAATGTAAATATATGTCTAATTCTCAAGAATGAATAGTATATATTTTGCATCTCTCTATTGACTTCTATTTTCTTCATTTTATAACACGTTATCAACACGATCTTCTTCTCAAATGTGTTGGATATTCTAATCCAGAAGAATAGATCCGTTTTTTTCATGTAGGTACATCTCTTTCTCTTATTCAGTTGCTAAAATCAGATCTATCTCTTCTTCTTATTCAACCATTGAAATCGGGTTTGAAATTTTCTAGATATGCTTTTCTAGATTTATTTTGCGATTAATTTAGATCTAGATTTAAGTATTCTTGTTTCACAATTCTGTATCTATTTTCTAATTTTTCAGATTTGGATTTAAGTTTTAATATATCTTATCTTTTCAAAATCTTATTTTGTCGTCGATCTAAATTTATAGATCTTATTCCACTGTACATGTATTTTTGTCATTATATTTCGGATCTCGTCCTACAATAGATCCATTTTTTTTGTTCTTATTTTTCTGATCTCATTATATCGTAGATCTCAAAATCACACCAAAATAATATACCTTTGAGATTTGTACATTGTTTAAAAATAAAATGGTGTGATTTTTTGAATTTGGATTTGAATTGATTTCAAACTTGCTTGTTATTTCATGTTTTTTTAGTTCATTATTTTGGAAAACAAGTTTTGAACTTGACAATTTATGTTGTTGATTCAAATAAATTTATTTACCTTGATTGCATTTTGGTTTGTGATATAGATCTAAGTAATTTATGCATGTTTGATAAATGAAGTTTTCATTTTGAAAACTCTTTGATTTGGATTTTAATTTTGAAAATTATTTTGATATATATAGTATATATTTCCAGAAGAAATATTTTATTATTTCTTAGAGAAACATATACAAGAATAATGCATATTTAAAAGATCATATTAGTTTAGATCCAATATTAATATTGATTTAGTACACCTGAAATGAATGGAAACGTTAATAAAAACATATACGGTAAACTTAGTTTCTAGCATTTGAAATAAAAGTTGAGAACCTGCAGTTCCTATAATGCAAAAAGCTTGAGTTTTCATAAATTATTAAATTTCAAGTTCTCTTATAACAAAGAACCAGAAGTTTCAATAAAAGAGCAGAAACTTGAATTATAAAAAAAATGATATATATATATATATATATCTATGTATGTATGTATGTATATGTATATACATATATATATAAGAGTTATTTTAGTTATTTTAGAAATTTTGACTATTAAGAAATAAAGTTTCTCTTATGGTATTCATTTAATTTTATTATTGAGTATATTAAATTTAGCTTTGAGATTAAATTTTGCTAACTAAAGTTAGTTAAATTGATTTATTTGTTTGTAAAGAAATCAATTCGTTGTGGTAATATTTTATATTTTATGCCACAATAATGGTAAATTGTATTCTTTTTTTCAATCATAAGTGCATTAAATGTTTTCATCATGGTAATAAATTAAATTACCATATCATCATAAATGCACTGGCTATAGTAAATTAAATGATGTTATATTTTTATGTTTGAAATAAGAATAGACATATGGTTTATTATATGGTGTATTCATTTTGGCGAACAATGCTCGATATAATGAAAGAAATAAGTTTGAACAACAACCTGAAGTTGTGCAAAGATTTTTTTTTCAACCAGAAGTTGTATAACTCAAAGTCCAAGACCTGAAGTTTTGAATTATGGAAAGATTTTCTGATATACAAGCTCGAATTCTTGACGGTATTTTTTTAATTTGTCAAAATGTACAAGTCTTGAAATAAGAATAGACTTTTATTTTGTAACAATATGGTACCAAAAAAAAGGGAGAAGTTTACACAAAATTTAATAATCTGAAGTTCATAACAAATTAATAAACTCGAAGTTCATGAAATAGAAGCCCGAAGCTCTATTGAAATTATGTAAAATGATAAGGTTGTACTTCCTGAAGAAGTTAAAGAAAATTAATAAATAATCATATGAGAAAATGATGCTGCATTCAAGAGATTACAAAAATCTCCAAATAAGTTATACCCTACCTTATATCTTAACATTTACACTATATTAACCAAATATCCTAAAGATATTATGTTATATGATATTTCAAACATCATTGGATGTGTGTGTGTATTAATCTCTTGAAAAGATGTTTTAGAGATTTATTTATATTTATATTGCAAAATGTAACATCCCAGAAGAGATGTTATAGGAATTTTATTTTTGTTACATTGCAATTTCTTAAAAGGAAATACTATATTCCCTGAAGAAATAATGATATAAATTTTCTATTGAGTAATAACAATAATTTATCCAAAAAATGATATTGTATACCAATGTTATATACTTGAAATAGTACATACATACATATATATATATATATATATATATAAGAGAAAGTTACACTCCAGAAGCAGTGGTTTTATCTCTTGCATCTTACATTTAGTCGGTGAAGTTTTATTACTGTATTTAAAGTTTGATATGCCGTTTTAAAAGAAGTTACAGCAAAAATATCCAGCATGGATATTTCATGCTACTGTAAAAGTAGTAATTGTGTATTTTTTTTTTACAGAACTCTCAATAGAGATGTGTAGAAATGTCTATATGCAATTAAAAATTATTTCTTGATAAGTAATTCATAATTAGTGTTCAAAACTGATATTTGAGATATAATTGAGAAATAAAACTTAACAACTTGAAGTTGTGTGCATATTTTGTTCGAACCAGAAGTTCGATATGGTTTTAAACCAAATGTTTTGAACATTATCATGTGGTTTTGACAGGTTTGCATTGACACTGATTTATAAATAGAAATTAATAGTTTGGATCCTTGTAATAGTTTGTTCTAAAAATCATTAATTCAAACGAGAAAGAATATGAAAATTTTATAATATATATGTGATGCGTGGACGCACGTATACATCCATATATGTAAATATTTAGCTAACAACCTAAAGTTTGTCATAAGCTATTATTTAGTGATTATGCATAGATATTATTTAATGATTTAAAATTCAATCAACATAAATGTTGAATGACCTGAAGTCATGTATGTATTCAAATGATCTACACAATAAGTAAATTCCTCCAATAGCTTGGATCAATGAATGAAAAAAAACTCTAATAATCAATATCAATTGAATGCACCTTATCAACGAATAAAAGAACTATCCTCCTATTATTAATATGTATGATGTATTTGCTAGTAGAAATATTATAATGGATCAAAATAAGAATCCAAAGACGATGATTATTCAATGTTCGTCAACATTGAGGGGGAGGATTAAAAGGGATACAAGTACATTTTGATTATCGAAATTAAATATTGGTTGCAAAATATTAAGTAACTTGAATAAATTATTGACAATATCCCTAGTATACTTGCTCCAATATAAGTTAAAATCCCAGAAGAACTAAGAATGGCATAAATCACATCTGAAGTGTGATAGAGAAGTTGGGTGGAAATATTTTTAGAGTAAGTAATAAAGATGCAAATAATGGAGGTGAGTGTTCTTGAAGAAACACTTAAGGGTGCTCTTGAAGAGACCAATGACATGATTGTCAAATTACCCAGAAGTGGTTTAGGTACCTAAAACATAATTAAAGAGATCTTAATAAATCATGCTATAACTGACAAGAAATAATCATCGATGATAAATTTGTAAATAATAAAGCGCTTATATTTATAAATATATTAAGAATCTTGAATTAGGGAAAAACATGACTGGCCATCATTAATCCTTTAATAGTAGAGAAATACGGACGTGTAGTCCGCAAAGCATCGAAATTACTTGAAATGCTTAATATACCCTGAAGGTATAAATGTGGTTCAAATCATATTAAATAATGAAAGTATACAAATTCCTAAAGAATATAAATAACTTTCATTGTTATAAATAATGCAAAGAACAAGGAGAGTAGATTTCAACCCACTTTTAAGTATTGCTATAATGAAAATCTTGATATAATTCATGATGAGTAGATTACTTTCTATTTTTAAGTATCGTTGTAATGAAACTCTTAATATCCATTGAAGTGATAGTTGCGATATGCAAATACTTATTAAAGTATACAAACTTCTGAAGAATATATATAACTTTTGTAGTTATAAAGAATGAAAAAGACATGAAGTGTAGATTACAAATTTCTTCTAAGTATTGTTGTAATGAAAATCTTGATACATCAAGATGAGTAGATTACTTTCTGCTTTCTAGTAATGTTGTAATGAAATTTTTAATATTCATGAAAGATGTATAGTTGCAATGCGTAAAACTAATTTGAAGCACAAAAATGAAAGCACATGAAGTGTTTCATAAAATTAGCATACAAATGCATAAAATGCAAACCATATTTGAAAGAAACAATCTTAGAAAGTTTTATTGTATCGAAGGAAACTATTAATAAATTGTATTATTAATGAGATTCATATTTATAGATCCAGAAGTATCTATAACCAATTTGAGTTATCGAAAGACGAATATGAATTCAGAGGAAAATTTTAAATCAGGGGGAGCATCCATAAGTATTTTATAATGCACTTTTTTCCTTAACTAAGATTTTTCCCACTGGGTTTTTATTAGTAAGGTTTTAACGAGGCATTATCTTGATCCAGAAGTATCAACTCCCTAGTAACATTTGAATAAGTTATAATGTACTCTTTTTCCTTATTTAAGATTTTTCCCACTGGGTTTTTCTTACTAAGGTTTTAATGAGGCATTATCTTGATCTGGAAGAATCTAATGTTTTTTTTCAAGAAATAATCTCAAATATGTTAGTTAAATTGTATTTTTATCCTTGACTAAGGTTTTTTCCATAGAGTTTTCCTTGTAAGGTTTTTAATGAAGTATTGTATTGATCCAAAAGTATCAAACTCTATTTGATTCTATAAATTATTGAAATATGTAATACTATATTGTACTCTTTTTCCTTCACTAAGATTTTTCCCATAGGGTTTTTCTTAGTAAGGTTTTAATGAGACATTATTTTGATCCTGAAGTATCAAACTCTTAGAAGGAATATCATTTTGAGTATGATATTATGATTTCACAAGTTGCACTCTTTTTCTCTTTCAAAATTTTTCCCATTGGGTTTTCCTTATAGAGGTTTTTAATGAGGCAACAAACAATATCTATATCGACTGAATCGATAAATGCAAGCAAGATAATAATGAGGAGGGGCAATCGTCATACATGTTTCGAAATGGAAAATTTCAAGTTATCAGAGCATTCAAGATTTTGAAGACACATATTCAAGGGGAAGTGTTACAATATATGTAAATCATAAAATGAATATGCTTTTATGTTCTTTTGTTTAGTTCCACATCGCGGAATATATTAAATTCTTAACTTTGAAGCCTTTATATAAAGGAGGCTATGTAATGCAAATATATGTCAAATTCTCAAGAATGAATAATATATCTTTTGCTTCTCTCTCTATTGACTTTTATTTTCTTCATTTTATAACAGGTTATGCTTATTAGGTTAGGGTGAATTTTTTTTTGTAAGGCGGGAATGAGAATTTTTTTTATTGCGTTTATATTAGAGAGTGAAATAGTATTAGTGGCACTTACTTTTAAATGCCACAAATTTGTGCTACTGTAAATGGTTTTTCTTGCAGTGTATGTTGACATCTGAATTCTGCAGTAGTAAAACAAGCTTTTTTTTGTTTGATGTATTGAATCCGTTTAATGCTTAGTGTTTTTATATTTATTTTCTTCTTTGCACTAAAGGTAATCTACTTGTTTATAGTTATATATTAAACACTACCCATCCTTTTGTACTATGATTACTCAATTTATCAACTGATTCACAAGTTAGCATGTATATTGCAAAATGACAACTAGTTGCAACCATGCATCACAATGCCAAGAAAGCACCGAAGAAGACGTTGCTCCACCACCAACAAATAAAAAGTACTCAATAATTGTTGAAATGGATGGTGCTAAAGGTAGTGATGCGAAAAAATGGAGTTTTCGTTGTGGGGCTTTGATTTGTGCGCTCATTCCGGTTAGTTACAATGATTGGAGGAAAGTAGATAGCTTTTAAAAGGATAATTTAAGGAAAGCACTTACAATATTTTACTTTAAGTATTTACTCATTTAAATCATGTCCTTTTCTTCCATGGAAATATTGTTTAGCAAGTCAAACATTCTATTTGCCACTAATTTCATACTATTGTGGTATTTTAAGTTTGAGGAAAGTTTATTTCTATTTTAGATAAGGTAATAAAAAAATTAAAACTAAAACATGTTACCTGTTTCCACCTTTCAATGCTGAATCATTTTTCTATCAAATGAAACAGGTAACCTGCAATTAGAGATGCAACTAACTCTAATGATACGTGTACATTTTGTTAGAATTTTGGAAACTAGCAATTCAAATTATGTAACAAAAATAAATGCCTTGTATTCAAAATTGGTAGGATCTGTAACGACCCAGAATTTTTATTAATTAAAATTTGAATATTTAATTAATTTTAAATATTAATAAGTGAAATTTATAAGTCAAATAAATTTAATTTGAATTATTGGATTTAATTGGATAATTAAATCGATGATTTAATACGTTAAATTATGGAAATAATTGAAAATAGAGTTAAATATGATTGAAAATGATTTGTAAAATTTTATTTTATCATATTGAAGTTAGAATGATATTTTAGAACTTTTAAAATCGAATTAAAAGTTAATTTGTGAAAATTGAATATTTTAATATTTAATCGACTAGTGAAAATAGTCAATTTTTGAACAGTCTCAGAATTGAACGAAACCAGTTCCATTGGATCCGTAATAATTAGTTATTACCGGATTTCAATTTTCGTGTCAATCGGAGTTATCGTTTGATCGTGGCAGCTCGAAAGGCATCGAATTATTTTTAATATTAATTTGGCGAGTTAAAATAGCCATTTTTCAAAAAGTCTCGGATTTCGACGAAACTAGTTTCATCGGATCCGTAATGTGATATTATTGTAAGATTTCAAATTTCGTGTCAATTGGATTTACCGTTTGTCCGGTACGAATTAAAACGCCTAGAAATCGATTTAAATCGGTTTAATTTAAATTGAACGTTTATTGCCATAACTCGCACAGATGTCCGAATTAGCTTTCGAAACCTGTTCCATTGTGTCCGGAACGTGGGGTAAACCCTAGAAACGCTGGATACGGCGCGTAAATCGGAGTTCGGAATTTCCGGGATGAATAGTGTTCGTTTTTTTCCTATAAATACACCATAAATCCTCAAAAAAAAAAAAAAAAAAAACCCTAATTCTCTATGCAGGCCGCCACTTCAAAAACCAATGGCCAGAAATTTGCAACCTTCCTCCCTCGATTACTCCAAATCCGTCGACAATTAGGCTAAACTTTCAACTAGAGTATTGGAGAGGGCGATGAGAGCTTCGATGTGAACGGTCATGATCAAATAGGGAGCGACGTGGTGGCGTCTAGGGGGGCCGTTCGTGACATGTTGCGCACGCAACCCTAGGCGCATAGGGTGGCCGAGTGTCACATGGTGGCAGGCGTGGGTAGAGGGGGTCGTGCTCTTCGTGATGGCATCTCCTGATCGACATGTAGTTGTGTATTTTGCTCGTGAAATTTAAACCTAATTTCCCTTTGAATGGGTTTGTGGTGCGGCCTGGAAACGTGAAGGAGAACGTGAGGGAGGAGAAGGAAAGGTGCGGTGATGATGGGAAGGAGCATGGATCCAACGGCTGGGGATTAGTGTAGGTTTAAATATTAAAATTTATGTTGTAAATATTAGTTTAAATCGTGTTTAAACTTCAAATAATCATAACTTTTTCATACGAGGTCGAAAACGCGCGAAACTAGTTGCATTGGAATCGTATGGACGAGTACTACGCGATGAAATTGGATTGGAGTCGTTTGGAGTTAGTGAGAATTTTGGGTAAAATTAAACGTCCGTTTAATTTTATTCGAAATAAATCGCTAAAACGAAATTAAAATCAAGGTGAGAACTTCTCACTCAATCGAATTAGTTTCGATTTTATTTTAAATAGTTAGATTTAAAATATTTGAATGCAAGTTTGAATGATGATTGATATCTATTGATTGTTAAAATAGACATTATACGCCGTTAGTAAGCGAATGTTATTTAATAAAAACATATACCGCGAATATTTCATAAACAGTGAAATTGGTATTATATATAATAGCAATATATATATATTGGCATATGTATATATTGGAGTTATTGATTTTCCGCATTTTTTGTTTAGCGGATGAGACCCTATTGCGCCGTCTATTAAGCGGATAATATTTTAAATCCCATATACCGCGATAATTTCGTACTGGAGCGAAATTGGTATTGTGCTAATGTTTGTGGATGCAGGAAAACAGGTTGGAGGGATCCAACTGGATTCCTCAACAGTTTTTATTTAATTTCAGATATTTTGATATTTGATGGATTATCATATCGATATATGATATCGTTGTTGTCGTGATTGACTATTTGGTGTGTAGCATCATTGGACCAAAATTGGAATTTTAAAATGATTTTAAAAGTGATTTTTGAAAATATACTATATGTTTGGAATTTGATCTATTTTTAAATAAATAAACGTTATAATTTTCAAAGTTATAAAATTATGATTTTTGAGAAATATAGTTAAAAACTGATTTTTGAGAATATGATGCTAATGATTTTATAAAATAGTTTAATCAGGATTTTAGAATTTATTGTGAAAAGTTTAAATATAGGATTTATAAAATTTAATTATTTTATGAATCAAAATGGTGAAATAATAAAGGAGATTAAAGACATTTTAAAAGGATAATATAAATTGAATTATATTAAGAGATGTATAAATGGATATTTATAAATTGAAAATATTGAATTATAAAACGAGTTTTTATAAGTGTTTGAATGAAGTGAAAATGAATTTCATAAATTGAATGAAATTATAGAATTATAATCGGTGAAGTTATAAATGGAATTTTATAAGCAGTAGGTTTATAAAATTTATAAAGTTATTAAAGGAATAGATTTGGGTGAATAAATAATTGAATCTTATAAGTTAAAAGATTTATAATTATGAAGTTTAAAAGAACGATTTTGTAAAATAATCGTTTTATAAGTATTTGACTTATAATATGAACCTTTAGTTTATAATTGAGTTATAAATCGAATAGGTTAATAAAGGAATTTATAAAAGGAAGTTGTTATAAAATAAATAGAAATGGAGTTTATAAACGTTGTTTTATAAATTCGCAAACAACTTATTTTGATAAGTAAATTGTTGAAACTTATTAATGAAGTTATGTTCACGTTTTTGACTGTGAATAATCCTTTGAAATGAAATGTATAAAGGATGAAATTTGTTAACGTAGTATATTCATGTTTTTGAATAGTGAACAATATGTTAAAGAAATTGTTTTAGATGTGAGGTTTTAAATAGAATTAAAACGATCTAACGATGTTTTTAAACATGTTAAGATTCGAAACCATAGATTTCAACATTTATTGTTGAAATAGACGTTTTCGAGAAATAAAAGGAAATAGTGGACTATAACACTGTTGTTATAGTAAATGATTTCCGAAAGGAAATGTTTTGTATAGTATTGGGATTTATATATCTATTTTAATTTCGAATCCCTATACTAGTGATTTTGGGTTGTTGTAACGATGTTTTACGCAACATTCGTTTTGGCCCAAATAAATATGTTTAAAAGAATGATTTCCTTAAAGAATGAAATATATACTTAATTTCGATTGAAGTATATTGAATATTTTCCAAGTATTGAAAATAAATAGATTGTGAATTACTTATTTAATAAGTATGGAATTGTTTTCCGATATAAAGGGAATATTTTGAGAATTTATCTTTTTTTAAAGATAAATTAAAATGAATAATTGAAATCATATATTCATAGATATTGTGAAATATAAATTCACTATGGAATTTATAAAAAGAAAGGAGAAGTTGTTTAAAAATAAATATTGATTTATTTTTGAAGTATTGAAAATTACATATCTTGTAAAGATATTTTGGAAAATAAATAATTTGGAAAATTATTTGGAAACTGGTGATGTGTGCATATCCATTGATAGTTCAATAACCGACTATCAATATTTCCCTTTGAATGGGTATTTGATGTGATTTGTTTGAATGTGAATGCCACACTTATTTTTGAATAAGCGCTCACTATTCGGGTTAACCGGGAAAGGACCATGGGGTCGTATAACCCATTCCGAATATGTGATACGTCGTTGTGAATTGCATTTGAAGATCGGTGTTGAAGACCCGGTATTTGCGAGAGCGATAGGATGACCTATCGATTGTCTCTGCACTGAGTTGCAACGGTATAGAGACTCCCTAAGTGATGGGAAATTCGATCGGGATTGTGAATACCCGGATTGCAAGGGCTTCGTGAGAAGTGCCTTCGGTTTTGTTCGATCCCGGAACAGACTTGTATGGATTGTATGTCTGACATTACAAGTTGAGATATAAAGCCGATTTCTTTCAAATATATTTATGTTGGTGGCGGAGAATTTATTCTTTTAGCTTAACACCCTTCTCTGAGACGTACGAGCTCAGAGGTTATGTAGTTTGAATGTTATCAGCGATATATTCCCAATTTGGTAATGTGACATGCTGAGTGTAGCTGTAAATGATCATTGTGTTGATTATTTGTGATAGGATCATTTATTTGATCGTCTATCTTTGTGATCATTTCTATGATCATTTGTTGACCCAAAGCATGGCTTTTGTATAAAGTGTGTTTTTGTGGACGTGACTTCGTCGAGCCTCACACCTCGGGAATGGTCAAAACAGGAAAGAAGCAGCAAGGTTATGAGGGGTAGCGCCCTTTAGGATGTGTGCATTTCCTTCTGGAAAAGGGTGGTATCATGGTATGGAGCCCAGATACTTACTCATGTTGAAAACACTTTGTTATGATTGTGTGAATTGATTGCGAGCGCTCGGTGAAAAGGTCCCAAAGGACCGGGGGATGGCATATTCGGTCAGTTGTTACTCAGTTAGGGGTAACCCGGCCTTGTGTTGGTAGAGATCCGGTTTGGTTCTCGGGGATGTCCATCCAGAGGCATTCTCATGTGGCAATGGGAAGTTCCTTGGCCTGATCATTCGTTGGAAATCCAAAGAAACAATACGAGACTTGTACGGTTTTAGTTGTATAACCTGCTATGGAATGTGGCGGTAACCTGCTATTGAACATAGTTAGCTATAGTAGGCATACGATAATGGTCGTATGTTGGCTAAGATTTATATTCTACTTTCGAAATGAATTTCCTCTACACTAAGCACTAGTAATAATATCAAATGTTCTTTTTAAATGCGTATCAAGCATCTTTGACTATCATAAGGAGAAATCTCCTCCGATTCTGCGTTTGCATGTGTGTGTGTGCGGGAGGCCTTATGGTAGTCTCATTTTTAAAAGCATTGCGAATTGATTTAAAAAAATATTCCTCTATTTTGATTTTAAAGATAAATAAACTGTTTTGAATTCTCGCACTAGTCACATGACTGACTTGGAGTTTATTGTTTTCCTTCCTAAACTCTGGGTGCCCACCAATTTCCACACGGGCAGTCAAGAGTTAGGTTTATCAGGATATTCTGGATATTCTGGAGTTACTGGAAGCAAGATGGATGGCATGGCGTATTACTAGTTTATATAGTATTTCTTTTTCCGCTGCACTGTTTGATGTTGTTGTTGTTGTACACTCTGATGTTGTGATGTAATGTAATAACTGATATAGTTCTTTGTTTAAAGATTATTCATTTATTATTATATGTTGTTCCGCTGCGAATTGTGAGATTCTGTTGTTGTTCTGTTGTTTTCTGTTCTGTTCTATTTTCTATCTCTTCTCTATTTTCTGTTTTTTTTTCCTATTTTTTTTCTATTTTCTTTCCTCTCTATTTTCTACCTTCTTCTCTCTTCTTCTTCTTCTTCTTTTCTTTTTCTTAAACCCATAACTATTCGGTTTTTCGGCAACGAAAAATCGAGTACGTTACATTTGGTATCGGAGCATATGGTTAAGCGACAACCATGGTTCTGTTGGGTATTACTCATTAGAGATAGAGTCAGTAGTGCTCTAGATTGAGTTGAGTGTAATAATAGCTATGAGAGCGTATTTGTTAGTGAATATATAAAATTGTTTTATATTGTGATGATTGGTTTGTTGAGTGGCATATGAACCTTCGTCGGCGTGGTCCGCAAAACTATGCCGAAGGGGTTTCTAAACACTTGAATAGAACAATTCGACACAATATTGTTTTAAAAAAAATGGGTAAATGAAATAATTTTACCTTGAGTATATTTTGTATATGAAGAAATAATTTTTCAAAATTATTAAAAGTGTATATAAGTTGATTGTTAAGTTGTTTGAATAATCTAAATAAAAGAATAATTGTATAAGTAAAAAAGAATTATAAGAATTGAATTATAATTTAAGTGATTTACAATTGTGAAATAAACTTATATATATAAGAAGTAAAACTAAATGAATTGAATGAATGGATTGAATGTTAATCAATTGAATGTGAATAATTGATATGAAATAATGAATGTAAGTGTTAATTCATTAAAATCTAATGTTATTGAAAGTTGAATAATTGAATGAAAATCAATTAATTAAACCAATTGAAAGTGATGGTGTTAAACCAATTGAAAGCAAAGGAATTTGGTTGCAATTAATATACATTGGTTGTTATATGATTGTTAGTTGATTGATTGTATATAATTCATTAAGTGTTAATGAAATTGAGTTAATGAAACTGAAAGCTAAAGTAATTGGAATTCAATTGGAAGTTAAGTGAATCTTAAATAGAATTGAATTTGATTTGGAAGTGAACCAACTTGAATATGAATTAGTGAATGCAAACTAATTAAAATTGAAAATGAATGCTAGTAAATCCAATGTTAATGAATCTAATATGATTTAAATTGAAAACCTATTTCATTGAATATTAATGAGAATATGAATGAATATTTATTGGTTATGGATTATAGTTGGTTGATGGTTGAATATATATTGCTATTGAATGCAATGCTATGTTGACATATATAGTTATTATGTTGCTATATGATGTATATTGATACTATTGTCTACATGCATGATTCTCATGTTGTTTGTTGAGTGATTAGTAGGTGCGGAACGCGTTGCTTCGCATTTGGAGCTCGCTTTCGCGCTATATTAGTCGTATATGCTTGCTAATAAAATATAAGGTACATATCTCGGATTACATACCGTACTTTTATACTTTTTTCCCTTCGGGATGCCTCATTACTTGATGAGATGTATGTTTGTGATATATATACTGTCATTTTTTTTTTCGGATCGAGCCGCGCAAAGGAGACTATGGCAAATTTTTTCGGAAATTTAAGGCGTTAGAAAAATTTGAGAAAATGGGAAAATTTTGAAAATTTTAACTTTTATTTAGAATTGAAAGTTAAACAATAGTAGTTGTTTTTGAAAAGATAACTAAGTATGATTTGAAAACTTAGTAAAGATTTGTAAGGAATTTAATTATGAATTTTTGGGAAAATTAATAAATTCTATAACTTTTCTTACTTAATAATTTCGAGGACGAAATTCTTTTAAGGGGGGAAGATTGTAACGACCCAGAATTTTTATTAATTAAAATTTGAATATTTAATTAATTTTAAATATTAATAAATGAAATTTATAAGTCAGATAAATTTAATTTGAATTATTGGATTTAATTGGATAATTAAATCGATAATTTAATACGTTAAATTATGGAAATAATTGAAAATAGAGTTAAATATGATTGAAAATGATTTGTAATATTTTATTTTATCATATTGAAGTTAGAATGATATTTTAGAACTTTTAAAATCGAATTAAAAGTTAATTTGTGAAAATTGAATATTTTAATATTTAATCGACTAGTGAAAATAGTCAATTTTTGAACAGTCTCAGAATTGAACGAAACTAGTTCCATTGGATCCGTAATAATTAGTTATTACCGGATTTCAATTTTCGTGTCAATCGGAGTTATCGTTTGATCGTGGCAGCTCGAAACGCATCGAATTATTTTTAATATTAATTTGGCGAGTTAAAATAGCCATTTTTCAAAAAGTCTCAGATTTCGACGAAACTAGTTTCATCGGATCCGTAATGTGATATTATTGTAAGGTTTCAAATTTCGTGTCAATTGGATTTACCGTTTGTCCGGTACGAATTAAAACGCCTAGAAATCGATTTAAATCGGTTTAATTTAAATTGAACGTTTATTGCCATAACTCGCACAGATGTCCGAATTAGCTTTCGAAACCTATTCCATTGTGTCCGGAACGCAGGGTAAACTCTAGAAACGCTGGTTACGGCGCGTAAATCGGAGTTCGGAATTTCCGGGATGAATAGTGTTCGTTTTTTTCCTATAAATACACCATAAATCCTCAGAAAAAAAAAAAAAAAAAAAAAAACCCTAATTCTCTATGCAGGCAGCCACTTCAAAAACCAATGGCCAGAAATTCGCAACCTTCCTCCCTCGATTACTCCAAATCCGTCGACAATTAGGCTAAACTTTCAACTAGAGTATTGGAGAGGGCGATGAGAGCTTCGATGTGAACGGTCATGATCAAATATGGAGCGACGTGGTGGCATCTAGGGGGGGCCGTTCGTGACATGTTGCGCAAGCAACCCTAGGCGCATAGGGTGGCCGAGTGTCACATGGTGGCAGGCGTGGGTAGAGGGGGTCGTGCTCTTCGTGATGGCATCTCCTGATCGACATGTAGTTGTGTATTTTGCTCGTGAAATTTAAACCTAATTTCCCTTTGAATGGGTTTGTGGTGCGGCCTGGAAACGTGAAGGAGAACGTGAGGGAGGAGAAGGAAAGGTGCGGTGATGATGGGAAGGAGCATGGATCCAACGGCTGGGGATTAGTGTAGGTTTAAATATTAAAATTTATGTTGTAAATATTAGTTTAAATCGTGTTTAAACTTCAAATAATCATAACTTTTTCATACGAGGTCGAAAACGCGCGAAACCAGTTGCGTTGGAATCGTATGGACGAGCACTACGCGATGAAATTGGATTGGAGTCGTTTGGAGTTAGTGAGAATTTTGGGTAAAATTAAACGTCCGTTTAATTTTATTCGAAATAAATCGCTAAAACGAAATTAAAATCAAGGTGAGAACTTCTCACTCAATCGAATTAGTTTCGATTTTATTTTAAATAGTTAGATTTAAAATATTTGAATGCAAGTTTGAATGATGATTGATATCTATTGATTATTAAAATAAACATTATACGCCGTTAGTAAGCGGATGTTATTTAATAAAAACATATACCGCGAATATTTCATAAACAGTGAAATTGGTATTATATATAATAGCAATATATATATATTGGCATTGTATATATTGGAGTTATTGATTTCCCTTATTTTTTGTTTAGCGGATGAGACCCTATTGCGCCGTCTATTAAGCGGATAATATTTTAAATCCCATATACCGCGATAATTTTGTACTGGAGCGAAATTGGTATTGTGCTAATGTTTGTGGATGCAGAAAAACAGGTTGGAGGGATCCAACTGGATTCCTCAACAGTTTTTATTTGATTTCAGATATTTTGATATTTGATGGATTATCATATCGATATATGATATCGTTGTTGTCGTGATTGACTATTTGGTGTGTAGCATCATTGGACCAAAATTGGAATTTTAAAATGATTTTAAAAGTGATTTTTGAAAATATACTATATGTTTGGAATTTGATCTATTTTTAAATAAATAAACGTTATAATTTTCAAAGTTATAAAATTATGATTTTTGAGAAATATAGTTAAAAACTGATTTTTGAGAATATGATGCTAATGATTTTATAAAATAGTTTAATCGGGATTTTAGAATTTATTGTGAAAAGTTTAAATATAGGATTTATAAAATTTAATTATTTTATGAATCAAAATGGCGAAATAATAAAGGAGATTAAAGACATTTTAAAAGGATAATATAAATTGAATTATATTAAGAGATGTATAAATGGATATTTATAAATTGAAAATATTGAATTATAAAACGAGTTTTTATAAGTGTTTGAATGAAGTGAAAATGAATTTCATAAATTGAATAAAATTATAGAATTATAATCGGTGAAGTTAGAAATGGAATTTTATAAGCAGTAGGTTTATAAAATTTATAAAGTTATTAAAGGAATAGATTTGGGTGAATAAATAATTGAATCTTATAAGTTATAAGATTTATAATTATGAAGTTTAAAAGAACGATTTTGTAAAATAATCGTTTTATAAGTATTTGACTTATAATATGAACCTTTAGTTTACAATTGAGTTATAAATCGAATAGGTTAATAAAGGAATTTATAAAAGGAAGTTGTTATAAAATAAATAGAAATGGAGTTTATAAACGTTGTTTTATAAATTCGCAAACGACTTATTTTGATAAGTAAATTGTTGAAACTTATTAATGGAGTTATATTCACGTTTTTGACTGTGAATAATCCTTTGAAATGAAATGTATAAAGGATGAAATTTGTTAACGTAGTATATTCATGTTTTTGAATAGTGAACAATATGTTAAAGAAATTGTTTTAGATGTGAGGTTTTAAATAGAATTAAAACGATCTAACGATGTTTTTAAACATGTTAAAATTCGAAACCATAGATTTCAACATTTATTGTTGAAATAGACGTTTTCGAGAAATAAAAGGAAATAGTGGACTATAACACTGTTGTTATAGTAAATGATTTCCGAAAGGAAATGTTTTGTATAGTATTGGGATTTATATATCTATTTTAATTTCGAATCCCTATACTAGTGATTTTGGGTTGTTGTAACGATGTTTTACGCAACATTCGTTTTGGCCCAAGTAAATATGTTTAAAAGAATGATTTCCTTAAAGAATGAAATATATACTTAATTTCGATTGAAGTATATTGAATATTTTCCAAGTATTGAAAATAAATAGATTGTGAATTACTTATTTAATAAGTATGGAATTGTTTTCCGATATAAAGGGAATATTTTGAGAATTTATCTTTTTTTAAAGATAAATTAAAATGAATAATTGGAATCATATATTCATAGATATTGTGAAATATAAATTCACTATGGAATTTATAAAAAGAAAGGATAAGTTGTTTAAAAATAAATATTGATTTATTTTTGAAGTATTGAAAATTACATATCTTGTAAAGATATTTTGGAAAATAAATAATTTGGAAAATTATTTGGAAACTGGTGATGTGTGCATATCCATTGATAGTTCAATAACCGACTATCAATATTTCCCTTTGAATGGGTATTTGATGTGATTTGTTTGAATGTGAATGCCACACTTATTTTTGAATAAGCGCTCACTATTCGGGTTAACCGGGAAAGGACCATGGGGTCGTATAACCCATTCCGAATATGTGATACGTCGTTGTGAATTGCATTTGAAGATCGGTGTTGAAGACCCGGTATTTGCGAGAGCGATAGGATGACCTATCGATTGTCTCTACACTGAGTTGCAACGGTATAGAGACTCCCTAAGTGATGGAAAATTCGATCGGGATTGTGAATACCCGGATTGCAAGGGCTTCGTGAGAAGTGCCTTCGGTTTTGTTCGATCCCGGAACAGACTTGTATGGATTGTATGTCTGACATTACAAGTTGAGATATAAAGCCGATTTCTTTCAAATATATTTCTGTTGGTGGCGGAGAATTTATTCTTTTAGCTTAACACCCTTCTCTGAGACGTACGAGCTCAGAGGTTATGTAGTTTGAATGTTATCAGCGATATATTCCCAATTTGGTAATGTGACATGCTGAGTGTAGCTGTAAATGATCATTGTGTTGATTATTTGTGATAGGATCATTTATTTGATCGTCTATCTTTGTGATCATTTCTATGATCATTTGTTGACCCAAAGCATGGCTTTTGTATAAAGTGTGTTTTTGTGGACGTGACTTCGTCGAGCCTCACACCTCGGGAATGGTCAAAACAGGAAAGAAACAGTAAGGTTATGAGGGGTAGCGCCCTTTAGGATGTGTGCATTTCCTTCTGGAAAAGGGTGGTATCATGGTATGGAGCCCAGATACTTACTCATGTTGAAAACACTTTGTTATGATTGTGTGAATTGATTGCGAGCGCTCGGTGAAAAGGTCCCAAAGGACCGGGGGATGGCATATTCGGTCAGTTGTTACTCAGTTAGGGGTAACCCGGCCTTGTGTTGGTAGAGATCCGGTTTGGTTCTCGGGGATGTCCATCCAGAGGCATTCTCATGTGGCAATGGGAAGTTCCTTGGCCTGATCATTCGTTGGAAATCCAAAGAAACAATACGAAACTTGTACGGTTTTAGTTGTATAACCTGCTATGGAATGTGGCGGTAACCTGCTATTGAACATAGTTAGCTATAGTAGGCATACGATAATGGTCGTATGTTGGCTAAGATTTATATTCTACTTTCGAAATGAATTTCCTCTACACTAAGCACTAGTAATAATATCAAATGTTCTTTTTAAATGCGTATCAAGCATCTTTGACTATCATAAGGAGAAATCTCCTCCGATTCTGCGTTTGCATGTGTGTGTGTGCGGGAGGCCTTATGGTAGTCTCATTTTTAAAAGCATTGCGAATTGATTTAAAAAAATATTCCTCTATTTTGATTTTAAAGATAAATAAACTGTTTTGAGTTCTCGCATCAGTCACATGACTGACTTGGAGTTTATTGTTTTCCTTCCTAAACTCTGGGTGCCCACCAATTTCCACACGGGCAGTCAAGAGTTAGGTTTATCAGGATATTCTGGATATTCTGGAGTTACTGGAAGCAAGATGGATGGCATGGCGTATTACTAGTTTATATAGTATTTCTTTTTCCGCTGCACTGTTTGATGTTGTTGTTGTTGTACACTCTGATGTTGTGATGTAATGTAATAACTAATATAGTTCTTTGTTTAAAGATCATTCATTTATTATTATATGTTGTTCCGCTGCGAATTGTGAGATTCTGTTGTTGTTCTGTTGTTTTCTGTTCTGTTCTATTTTCTATCTCTTCTCTATTTTCTGTTTTCTTTTTCCTATTTTTTTTTCTATTTTCTTTCCTCTCTATTTTCTACCTTCTTCTCTTTTCTTCTTCTTCTTCTTTTCTTTTTCTTAAACCCATAACTATTCGGTTTTTCGGCAACGAAAAATCGAGTACGTTACAGGATCCGAGATCGTTGACATAATTTTATTTAACTTTGATATGAAACAGGATCGGCGGGTGTTTTGATTTTTTTTTTTTTTTTTTTTTGTAGAAAGAGTTTGACATGAATCTGAATCCAACTATTGCTCGACCTATTCTGAAGAAAGGTTTTTCACAATATGTTGGATCGGAAAAATCAAGCTACGAGACAAATATTTGAAGAAAGATAAAGAGTTCTTACCTAGACCCACAGAGATTAATAACCGTCTGAACGATATTGATAACGTCCGGTGGGAGAAATTCGTTGATATTGAGTACATTGATAAGAAAAGAAAACAATGCAAAACAAACGGTAAAAATAAAGGCAAAATACCATAACTCATACTTTTGGAAGAAGATAATATACTCGACTTTATGAAGAATTGGTATGTAGTCACTATTGTACATGTAATCTTAATGGTAATGCATAATTTACAAATGAATTCATATATATTCATGCAGGAAGCGGAGAATCTGGAATGCAAGCCTACACGAGCAAAAGCATGGAAAGTAGCGCACACAAGTAGGAAAACCAGAAAGGTGATTCCATGCGCAGTAGAAAAATATGTAAGTAGAAAAATTCTTATACATTAAATTCATAACCAAAAGTAGCCATTTAAGTATCAAACATGATTATTATTTATAAATATATACGCTTATTATTTAGGCCTGCAATTTTCCTATCAATAGATATAGAAGCCTTAACTCGGTATAGTTGCATGTATACTACCGAAAACTACGTCACAAAGCATGTAAACAACAGCCCTGGTGCTGCTGCAAACAGCAGCATGGTTGGCAGCAACACCTGTCAACTGCTGCTGTTTAAAGTAGCACAGTGCTGTTAACCACAGCACAGTGCAGCTGTTAACCACAACACAGTGTTGCTGTTAACCGTAGCACAATGGCAGCAAAAGTAGTTAAGTGAGCAACAAAACGAAGCTCCCCTCTTGACAGTATCTTGGAAACTTGGCCTACAGTGAAGAATAATTTCTAGCCCGTTAATTTCATCATGTTCCAATTATGGGGATGTAAAAAAAATGTTTTTTAACTTATAACCTTTTGCAACAGGAATATGTCAAAACCGTGGCAAACATTTGGTTGTGTAGTTGAAAGTTCTTTGTTTGATTCTCTTGAGTATATATAATAGCCAGATCCGAAAATAAATAGCTGGAAACACTGCTCCAAGTGTAGCATGTTGTAAACTTGTAGCAAGATCCTTAAGACGATTACGAAGAGCATATTTGGCAATACCGTATAAATATGAAAAATAGCTTATAAGTCGATAGAAGTGTTCGGGAATCAACTTAAATTTTGACTTAAAACTGGTGAATACTTTGATAAATTACAAGTAAGAAAAAACTTGCTTATGGATTATTTCATACTTTACAAAGGAAATTTAAGCTTGTATATCCAAACACCTTTTCTTTTTAATATTTGTTTAAAACTACTTAGAATTTCCAACCTAAAACTATTTTAAAGTAGTAATAAGATATGTTTTTGCCAAACCGGCTTTTTATAATTACTTTCAATTACTTTTTGTTAATCCAAAGTTTTGGAGGCTGTAGACTTGTAGTAATATCTTTTAGGCCAACTAGAAGTATATTTTCTTTCATTTTAATGTTATATGTTCTGTACCAAAATTAAACTTTGGCATGAACAATCAATAAACATTCAACCATAAGCACTGAATGAATGCAGCTTTTGTATATCACTGCATATTATGAAATCAAAATCATTCCTATAACTCAAGCAGTTTCTTTTTCTAATTCTATCTTAGCATCTGTGTACAATACAGAAACTCGCATATCTATTTCTAGTTATAGCTCACCATTATATGCAACTCAGAAATTCATCTAACTGTTTCTAATACTATTATATTTTTCCGAATTATTTTGTTAATTTATGTAAGTTGATATATCTAAAAAGGGATACATCTAACAAAGCAACAAAAAATAAATTACACAATGATACAGTGGCCATACTTTATCCACTCCTCTCAAACAAATAAATAAAATAAAATTTGCATGACATCTTAGTTTCCAAATTGAAGAACAACGTATTTGTATATGCAGTTATTATTCTGTAAGTTTAAGCAAACCGAACAATACTTTGGTTTCTGGCACAGAACAAATTAAGTTGTCGACCATCATGCATCGTCTAATAGCCAATGAGACAAAACACATTAAAATTCATTCTAAACTACATTTAAGTTTTGGAAAGAACATGTGGTAAGCGAGCGGTCCGAGTTTTGGAAAGAAGCAGAGCAAAGTTAAGAAAGTTGTTAAAGGGTGAAGAGTGATTGAAGTTTGGGGTTATAAATTTACGGACATGTATCTTGATGTTTTGTATTTTGATTTGATGGGGTAGTTAGATGGTATGTATTTTGATTGGTTGAACATGTGGTAATTTTTTTGTATTTGGATGGACGCAACCTGTGCAATGGGAGCCCATTTGATTTATAATGTTCTGTATATTTTTTTGTATTTGTAAAGGTTTTTTAATATTTATAATATTTCTTTTTCAAGTTGATAGTTCACCAGTAAAAAAATGTCGTTCGAATATGAAATAGGATAACGGCCTATTACCACATGAAACTATACCTTATAATCCCAGGTTTATGTTTTGTGTGGGAATATAGTGTAACAACCCAAAAAAATTTAATAAATATTTTTATTCATTTTATTTAAAACATTGATTTTTAATTATTTAAAATTGGCAATTTTGGGAATTTTCCAATATAATTTTGGTTTTTTTTATACATTATCCTCCAAATACAATAAAACAAACATTCTACGAAATTTTATATTTTGGTCAAACTTTAACTTTTATTTGAAAATTTTAAAATTTTAAAATTTAAATTCTAATCTTTTTATTTGAGGCTTGATATAGTTCTGATATTCATTCTGCTTTTCGTTTCGTTAAATTCTCATTCATACTTTTCAAATTTGATAAAATACAGCGTGTTTCACGCAATTAATTTCTGTATTTTATTTTATATTTTTCCTTTGTCCATCTCTTTATTTTATTTCCCTATTTTATTTGTCTAAACTTTTAATTTATTGATTGGATTTTTACTTCTTTATATCTTTTATTTATGGCTTGAGAAAATCAAAGAGACATAGGTTACATTGTTTAAATTCTTGCCTTTAATTTGCCTACCCTCTTTATTTCTTTTCTAGTCGTTCCTTACTCTCTAGCCATGTATTTTCCAAACCCTAGCCGCATCTTACTTTTATCAATCACATACAAAAACATCTCCTCACATCTCATCCCCTATTTGCATCTAGAAAAAAAAATATTGTAGGTTCATGGCTTCCTCTTCTCTTCTTTTATTTTTTCTCTCTTGTTTTTTATTTGCAAGCTCGGCTACACCATCCTATAGCCGGCTACATCTTCTCATCCACCACCTATGCTCGGCCTCCACTATCTCACCATCATCACCAAGCCTTGTCGTGAAACCCTATATCCAATCCATCACAAATTTGCCTTGAAACCCTAGCCTATCTCCACCTCTCCTTCTAAATCTCTCCCCTTAGCCTCGGCCACAACCCAAACTCCACACCACCTTGCTTTGCCATGACCACAACACCCCTTGTCGTGCCTTATGACCCAAACTCCAACCATGGTCGAGCCATACCAGGCTATGGCCGAGCCTATGTGAACCAAAACCTCTTTGTTCCTCGCCTCTTTACATTCCATGCTTGTAACTCCACCACTCTTCACTTTCCTAGCCTTAGCCGTGTCTATGGACCATATACCCTAGCCTAGCTTGCATCTAAACGCCATGGCCGAGCCTATGGGTGATGAGGTCGAGCCTAAAGGAGTTGTGGCCAAGCCCACTTGATGATTTAATCCCATTTTTACTTCACTTTAATTCATTTTGTTCATTGATTTGATTTAAATTATTGTATTGAATTTACTTAATCCATATTTGTTTGTGGTAAATCATATATTTATAATTGTTATATTTATTCGTTTCCAAGATTTGGATTTGGATTTGGATCTAAAGTCCTATGTTTACACCACACCATGTTTTGTTCAGTTTTTTTTCCTGAAAATCAAAATGATCAAAATGAGCAGATTTACAGACCTTCAACCAAAACCTCAAAACATTTCTTAATAATGGCTCAACACAGTTGTGAAAGGCATGTCATAATACCTTGCAACGCAGCAATATAGCCTTTTGATCTGTACATGGAATGCAAGTGAAGTTCTGCGCACATATGGTGCATAAGACATACGATGCACAACTCAAAATGGTCCTTTTATTTTCAATTATACCTTTTTCCCTTCTTTTAGAGTATCATGTTACTAGTAATTAATATGCTTCGCTTTTATCTATCATACTGTGGTTGCCCCACGCGCCTTCAACCATAATATTATACATTTAATTACAGCAATATTGTTAGGGACAACCATGTAGAACAAAGGATAATCCCTTTAAGGGTAAGAACTAACAAAAGATGAACCACCAAATCTACAATTGACTTATTTGCTGCAATTTAATTTGTTCTTATGTATAACTTCTGTGAATTTGGATTGGGTTAAGACCCAAGCGGAAGAGATGAATAGAGGTCCTATAAGAAATCATCTACTCATAATACAGCTTCGCACAATAATAAAGTGATGATAATTAAGAGATGTGTGTGTATATGTATATCAGTGTGTGTGTAGGGAAAGGAAGGGATACAATTCTTTTCATTCCATTTCTCTCAAAATCTCATCCGCTATATTTACTGTATTTCCACCATTTGATTTATCAGTCAAACTCTTTTATTGACTACTTCATGATCTTTTAGATCCAACTGATAAGATTGTGGATGTTTGTAATTACAGGCATCTTGCAAAATTGGAGATGTTAAAGCAAAGATGGAAGGATCCTCCGAAGAAGAGTCAAGGAAGAAGGGCTGTCAAGTGCAACGAACAGAAATGCATGCAGACTCTGCTTTTCCAATTGCAAATTTTTTTAAAAAAAATTAAGTAATTTTGTTTTCATCTAATTAATATCTATTATGCAGTAATGTAGCCAGTTATAATCTCTACAAATTGAGCCGGGAACTTTACGACTATGTTAAATTCTATATTAGCTGTGCAATTCATTTCATGAAATATGTTATTTAATATACTAAACTGTTATTACATCGATATCATCAAATGCGTACGCATGCTCTTGCTATGAGATTTTGACTGCAGGGTTGAAGAAATTGTGTTCTACAATTAATTGAAACCTTTTTCAATACACTCATGCATTGTGCATTTATTTGGATTAATCTGTAAATGAGGTGGAGATAGCGATTATGCATGTTTAATTAAGAGAGATAGTTTCGAATTTATAACGTTTAAACTTTTGTTTTGCAGTGATTAGTTTGTGTTCTTAATGTAGTGATTGTTAACATGTATGCAATTTTAGCCTAATCTTTTTTAAATCTAATCCCCTTTTGAGTATATTACGTATCACTTCAATTACATCTGGCTTTAATAATGTCTGTTGTTGAAAACTTGAATAATGAGCAAACTTAACTTTATTTAAAGACGTTAATTGGGGCTTATTCATGTCTACTTGCATTTTCCGATTGGAAATATCCACGTAGATTGAGAAGAGGTGGTGTGTTCAATTTGAGCTGCAGTAACTATATTTATTTCATTGTGTAATGTCATTTCTTTATAAATTTAACAATGGGCTGCTAGAAAGTAGAGACCTGAATCGTATTAACTAGACCGATATGTTGAAATTGATCATATGGATTGTTGTTAGTATTCTGTATATAATCGTTAACCAATCCTTGCTTTAGGATGAGTTTTAAATTATGATGGCCGACTGGACGCAAATGATCTAGAAAACATCCATGAAAGAAGATACAAAATAGTATATTCTCATATGAGCGCAATTTAGCCAATTCCACGATATAACGTAACTCTTAATATGCAATCATCATTTTTTTTGTGAACTAATTATGTTTATGGTCCTTATTTGCTAATGCACAGATGTAAGTACTGATTGGCCAGATAAAGTTTCTGAGGCAGTATCAACATACTCTAATGTAGTATATTGTTCTCACGCATAATAATCACCCCTTCTTTGAAAACTAAAAAGGACAGAATACCCAAATCTTAAAGATAATCAAACAAATCAATTAATACAAACGTAAATTTCCACTTGAACAATTATTCTTCTTACAATATAACAGTTTCTATTGGATAAGAGGTTTCACTTTATCCAAAATATTCCTTCCAAAATGAACAGGAAGATTGCCTTCTAAAAGTTCTATACCAATAGGAAGATTGGAGGCCAAAATAATCATGTACCAAGGGATCATGTAGATCAATTGTTTTCTTTCTTCTATAATGCCCTCTGCAATGCAATTCCAATATCATTTATGTTTCCGTTTTTTCCCATTCAATTGCACATCAAGTCATATAAAAAATCAAGCAACATGAGTTCAACTTTATAATGGATAACTTAACATATGCCTTCAGGTAGGGGTCTCAAACGGGTTGGTTTAGGATATGTTCTAAAATAATGTATCAATAAGCATATTCTGCGAGCAATGGTGTCATGTTCAACAAAAAGCAAATCTACCAAAAAATTACAAATTAGTATATTTTAATAAAAAAACCAAGAAAGTCATCGTTGTACTCTGCATTTTCATGTCCCTTTTTCCTTCCTTACCTTTATCTCTTTCTTGAACATAGAGATAATATTCTTCCTTGCCTACTCAAAAAGAAGATATAGTTGAAGTAGTAAGAGTAGCAATGTTCTTAATATAATTTATTATGAAATAAATTAAGAGCTTAAACAATTAATCACTATAAGAGCCCACACTAGATAAAAGAGTATATGCATGTAAAACTATAAGTATTATTTCCAATTTCAATAGCATAAAATAAAACAAGAGAAACGAATGATAAAATTATGAACGCTTCCAAGTTATTTGTTCTATGAATGTTCTTCAGTTGTCTTGATCTTCTCGGTTGTTGCTTCAGGCTCAGTTTATACTGATAATGGTACTGTCAAATCTACTACCATGGGTGCAACTATAAACACATTCCCGTCGTGATTAAATGCAAGCTCACATGGGCGTGCATATATACTCATTGTAATAACGTATATTACTACATAGTAAATAGTTTAACGGATCGTTAGAGGATGGGCGGTCTCAAGCATCCTTTAAGTTACTTGTACAATTATTTTACAGTTCATTTGAGTTGGTTTATATTGTATAAGTACGTACGTCCTGACTCGAGTGTTTGTGTTTATTTTCTTACGCTCGGGTCAGCCTGAGTCTCACAGCTTGGATCTATCTTTTGGAAGCTAGAGATTTCTGGAGTTTATCTACTTATTTAGTTTATCTATTTCAGTTCCGTCATTCCATTCCAGCTTATGTATTAGAGACTTATGTATTTGGGATTTCTACTGTAATTTGTTTCAGAACTGTCTTTGTTTTCAGACTATGTACTTGTACTTGTTTGAGACTGAGTTTGTAGTGGCTTCATGAACCACTATGGTTATTTTTATTTCTGCTGCGAGTATTATGATATTCTATGTCTGTGATTCTGTGATTGGTTTTATTTTCTCCAAATTTTATTACAATCTACTGTTTTGAGCTATTCAAGTTTGACATATTTCGATTTTATTGTCGAATTTGAATGGTGCAAAATAGTGGGTCGTTACATATAGGGTCGTTTTTCTGAAACAGACGACGGTTTATTGCCCTATGAAAATAGAATAACCGCAGGTCTTTGCCTTGTTAAACGGTAGTACATAGTCGATTGCTTTCTGATACAAATGATGGTCTATTACTATGTGAAACAAGATCTTATAAGCCCCGATCTCTGCTGTTCAAAGATGGTACATGGTTGTTTGATTTTTGATACAAACAGTGATTTATTGTCGTACGAAACATAATGATATATCCCCAGGTCTCCGTTACATCAAATGGTAGTACAAGATGGTTTGGTTTTCAATATAGATAGCATTCTATTGTCGTGTGAAACACGACCATATATCCCCATGTCCCTGTTATGTCAAACTATAGTGCAAGTCATATATTTTTTAATATGCTATGGACATTGGCGTAAGGGGCGATTGTGCACGTACTTTCTCTTCCATTCCATTAATCCCCAGTAATGTCTGAGTCCCACTTTCTTTTTTACTTAACAATTTAAAAAGATATTTCAGCCAATCCTAGCGAAGTAGAAGAATACTCGCCTGGTACACAAGTAACGCTAACATTCCTCATTTTTTATTTAGAAGGCGGAGTAGGGTCATTGCTGTTTGAATTGAAAATAGCAAAAAGAAACTTACAAAGCCAAAAAAAACACATTAAAATTGCACCATGGTCCGAGTATGTATGCATTTACGTGTAAGGCCTTATTTTAAGTTCTTGTATAGCTGGTACTTGGTATTTCGTGTATGGCAGCAACTTCTATCATACAAATTTTTGTATCAATCGTTTTGCAAAATCATTGCATGTATCATATTAGAACCCATACCATTCTTATAAATTTTTATATCAATTCGTTTTAATATTCAGGCTTTAATAGAAGCAGCAGAGAGGCAAAAATTAGAAGCTAGTGTTAATGGTAATGGAGGAGCAATTAGTTTGGAAGACTTTGAAAGAGACGTCGTTGCTGAAGTTTTTGGAAATGATAAAAAAAGAAGATATTGCCATGCAATTAGTTCTATATCTAATGCGAAGCACATAAAACTCAGTCAAGCTTCAAAAGCAACTATTAATTACAAAGAGAATGAAGATAAGTGATGGAAAATGGAGGTGCAACAAAAGATTGATCAAATGCATGAAGAAAGTAGAATAACGAATTCAACTCTAGCTGAAATGCAACAATGTATAAGGCAACTTACTAGTCAGATTGGAACGAATTCGTTAATGCTAAAAACAGAAATTGGTTCGCATGCCGAGCACTATCCTAGCCCTATTCCATTTAATTCTGTTATTGGATCATCTACAGTTGAAAGACAAGCGGTGTAATTATTGTCACGAAAACTGGAAGTGGTTGCTAAAGGACATCTTGGAATGCAAAAGATTTGTTATGGTAGAAAGGTTGGAGATGGAGAAAAGGTTATTTGGATGGAGGATGTTCTTAATCCGGATGAGCCACTTTTTGATGAACCTCAAAATGGTCATTATACATTGTCCGAGTTGGTTGATGATGGTTTTGTAGTTTGGACAGAGTGTCGTATTTGTTGTTTGTAAGCTTCTAGATATGTTGCAGTAATGAAATTTGAAGTTGTCACAATGGACTTTTTAGAATTTGATACGTACTATTTCGTACGTTTGATTTTTTTTTAATAATTAGATGATATGTTAGTTTCGTATTTTCTATTGTTATAAATTCGTATAGATATAGTTCAATGAAATACTATTAGACGCTGAATAAGATATGCTTCAACTCTATCAAATTTGTAACACTTATAAGTGTTGGTAATTTTGTTATTTTATGTAAGGAATACCCAACGGTTATAACCGTTAGAAATTAAAATATTCCTAATGGTTATAACCGTTGGAAACGTGATGTAACTCCCAATGGTCAATAACCAAAATTCCCAACGGTTATAACCGTTGGGTATTACGGTTTTTCCCAATGGTTATAACCTTTGAGAATTTTGGGTTTTCCCAACAGTTATAACCGTTGGGAAGTTCCAAAATTCTCAACGATTATAACCGTTACAAAATATGTAAAAAAAAATATAACGTACCTGCTACTAACAATTATAACCGTTGGGAATTTGATCACCAATGGTTATAACCGTTAGAAAATAACAGTTCTGGTGTTGTGTACATTATATATATATATATATATATATATATATATATATATATATATATATTTCCCGATGGTAAGTCCAACTCTATAACTATACCCTTTTCCAATCCAACTCACTAATCTATCTTCAACGTAGGCCAAAGGCCATTCCCAATCCCATGCATATACTATCAATAATATCATAACAATGTAAGATATGGAATCCAAGTCACTTAATACCTTTTCAGTGGGAACTGCGCGGACTCTGACCATTTAATACCTCATTTTAGGTTGATCTCTTTCATTTACTACCCATCCCAAGGCAGAATCATGTCTGATACTATCTAGCTGACATCGCACGGAATCTCACCAGATTACTTAATACTTACTTATGAGAGAGGCGCACCCTATAATAGCTACTTAATACCTCAAACCCGAAGCAGCCCCATCTTGAAATATCTACTACCGTGCCTAACCGCTAACCCGAACCATTTAATACTTCCTAAAGTGGGAGGAGACAGACTCTCAATCAGCCACTTACTACCTTCGACCCCGAGCGGGTCCTACGTATTATGCCCATAACCCAAAATGTGACGTTTAACATCAGTCTAACTATTTGTAGGCATTAGTAGTCAGAGTAGTTGAGCAGGTTTACCCTTTTAGGACTAACCTTATATCCTCCGTGGGTACTTATTACAGGCGATGTCTCACATCAGCCTTAAAGTCACATTGTTGGTAACCAGACTAGCTGGACAGACTTCCACGTGCTTTTTGACTAATCTCGCACACCTATAACTTAGTCATAATTTTCACACACCTAGCATACTACCATATTCCTCACCGCATTTCATAATATTACTATCCATAATTATCTCACTTCTTTCGTAAGGAGGATTTGATGCTAATTAATAACCAATTTACAACACAATTAATATGGTATTAATTATACGTTATTTATATGCTAGTACACACACACGTGCCTAAAATATTTCTAATCATGCGAAGATTACGCCCTATGCTAATCGTTTAAATGTCAAAACTTTTAAATTTATATGAGTTCTATTCTGTATCAACAAACATACCTATATCCAACCTTCTCGGTTTAACAACAAACTTGTATAAAAAATAGAATCCATACCAAACTTATTTTGTACTAAATAGTAAAATCAACCTTAATTGAATTTTCAATTCAAACGTTTTTATGATTTATTCAACTTCTACATATATATGTGAAAAATAGAGTTTTCATTTAAATTATGGAAATAGGCAATGCAAAATATGAATAAAGAGAATTCGTACCTTACATACCAATTTCTAACTTATTTCTTTTCAAAAACCCATAATCGGGTCCATGGAAAAAGATGAAAAGTGGAATAGAATATAAACATTAAAATGGCAATAATTATACAATTCCACTATTTAAATATATAGAATAATTGAGATCCTAACATAAGAATTGACGTTTTGCTTAGGTGAATTTTCTGGGTTTTAGTTTGATGTTTTCGAGAATAAAATTCGCCACTTCATATGTCAAATCCAAATTATATAATACAATTACTAAAATAAGAAAAATTAAGACTTCCACTCACAAAAGGTCCTTAGCCTTCCTCTTAGATTTGTTTATGCCCGCTTTTAACCTCTTTCCAAATCTCTCCTTTTAGAAATATATAGTAAAGGAATTGTATATAAATTAGGTTCAAAAATTTAGGGATTGAAGGAGAATAAAATTAGAAATTTAATGTTAAACACCTAAAATTTATTACCCGAAACCCTAGAGAATTTTCTGAATCTTTGGAGAAGAGAGAGACCAACAAAGTTTCGTTTAGTTCCCAAATAATTTGCGAATAAAGGTGAGGGGGCTAGGCTTTTATTTATATGGTTAGAAGCACTAGAATTGTCAAATTTAAGTTGGTTTAAAATAATAAAATTCATACCGTTCACGATCTTAAACTCCTAGCCGCCGCCACTATTACTGGTCGACCGCTCCTACCTGCAGCCGATCGGCCCTAGGCAGCAGTCGACCGATCACCGTATTTTGGGAAGAATATTAATTGCCATTGATTTATTTTATTTTACTCCTTAATTAACATTTAATGTTAACATTTATTTTAATGTTTACTTAACCCCCAAATCTAGTTACTGTTAATTCTTGAATTTCAAACTTTAGTGTTGATTATTTATTTGATTTCAAATTCCATTTAGATTAATTTGAATATGAAAAATCATCAATAACATTTTCGTTTGAGCTTCGATTTCAAAACTTTATATATGAAAATTGATTAGAAAATCGCCACGAACGCAATGATATAACTTTCTTGGCTAAATTTTGATATTTACAAATTTTTTATATTTAGCCTTATCTTATTTAACTAATTAATTTCTTATTCATTTTTATGGGGTATTACGATCTTAGTAATTATCACTTTTGGACCATGGATATTCCTAATAATGCAAACTGGATGTGGAGAAGTTTTCTCAAACTCAAACCTAATTTCTTGCCTCATTTTTTGTAGATTGTCACTCCTACAAATAAAATCTTTTTCTAGCACAACAAGGATAGCGTTGGCTTAATACTTAATACAAAATTGACCTATCACAGAAAACCTAAACTAGTTTTCCAAATAGTGTATATGGATGGAACTATATTCAAAATGGGAATATTGTGCTCCCTAATTCAAGCTGCCCTATTGTTCAACAACTATGGAATAAGCTTATGGTAAAACACATAAACTGTTCTGATGAACAATCTTCGTGGTCCAAGGACCTAAAGTCTCATTCTCGTAGATGTATTTACAAAACTCTTTATCTTGAATCACAATATAACATATTTCCTTGGAACAAAAGATTTTGGAATTCTTTAGATGCCCAAAAGGATCACTGCCATAGAAAATCATAATCTACTACTATAGCAAATCATAATCTAAAATCATTAATAAGGTTCTGGTTACAAAGGATGGACTACACGAGTTTGGAATGATTCAATCCAACACATGCAGCCTTTGTAACACATTTCCTAAAAACATTGAACACCTATTTTTGAATGTCCATTTGTCTTTGGGCTATGGGAATCAACTCTATCCAACCTTAAAATGCACAAGCCCCATAAGACGGAAGACTATAAGTGGTAGATCTATGTTATCCACCCTTAATGTTTCACCGCACTGATCCAAAATAAATAAATATTGGGTGTTCATAATAGATTCAAACCGATGAGGGAGTTAGCCGTTGAAATTAAATGCTATATTAATAGAAAAATTAAATATGAGATTGGATTGCATCACTGTGCTTACTCATTTTCATGGAATGTGTAGTCATCACCTTTTGGTTCTTATTTGCTACTGTTAGGTGGCTTGTTTTATATTATTTTTCTCTTTTAGGGTTTGTTTTGTGTAACTAGCTTTCTTTTTTACTTTATCCTTCTATGTTAGTTCCTTGTAATCTATGTTTTTATTTTTAATATCCAGTAGGTGCCCACTTCAACCCAGCTTGCTTTTGCAAAATAACAACAACACCAACAACGTTGGGGCCAAAATTGACATAAAATCCTAGATCAATCATGAACGAGAGTAAATCAATCGAAAATGAGAAAGAACAGTAAGAACGCATAAATTTTTATAGTGGTTTGACCTCAAATCACTGCCTATGTCCACTTAGTTTTAGTTTATGTAAGTTTCATGAATACAAACGATTTTAAAAAGTTCCAAGTTTAGAAAACAACGCAAATTTGAGTTTGATAGTAATTTGTGGCAAAGGTTGCCATTTCAAGAAGAGAATGAAGAACAAGAGCCAAATTGCCCTTTTCTCATTTTAGGTACCACTCATATGTATAGTCGAAATCATCAATCATAGTCGCCAGATCATGAAAAACCAGGTAAAAACTTAGACATGTGGTTAGGAAAAAAGAACGAATAAAACCCGTGAACAAAATCATGTTGGTACCGACCATAATTTGGTCGGTGTGGATCGCCCTTCTCTTATGCTTGTACATATCTTCAAGTTTCCAAGCTTCGCTTTAAAATTTGCTCTATGAAATCATGTCAGTATTGGCATAATTTTTCATAAGCAAGATTTGTCATTTTTTGCAAATTACTGGAGTAGTTCACCTAAATGCTTAGAAGTAAGCCTCCGAAAAATCATCTTAGTACCGATCAAATCATATTGGTGCTGACATGATTTTATGGTTGGTACCGACCATAAACAACTTCCTGCAAACTCTTCCAAACTCCTTATGATATGATATTCCATCATTCCAAGCATCCCCAAGTTCACAATTCATTTCGTCTTCGTTTTGAAGTTCAGACTCACTTAAAAGTTACTTGGTTCAAATGCTGGATAACAATCGACATATTAACTAAAATTATTTAACAATATTATATTTAGTAGTTATATTACTAATATATGTGTTATAAATTTATCATAAATCAAAATAAAAATCAATTTATAACTACTAAATTATTATAGTTATTAATAAGTGTCGAATTATATTTGATAAAATGGAGTTATTAAATAACAGTCGAAATTTTAAATAATATTCTTCTTATTAATCATTAAATTTAGATTTTTAACTCCTGATTCAAATTGTGACTTATAAAATATTAACTATTAACTATTATTTTTATATTATCATTTATTTAATTTAAAAAATTATTGTATTTATTAAATTATAATTAATATTTATTAAGTTAATATTATACTTATTAAATTCATATTATTGGTTATTATTAAATTTAAGTTAATTATTAAACATAAACTTTTAATTATTATTATTAATTTTGTAATACTTCATAAAACACCATCTTTAAGTTACAAAATATACAGTTGGCCCTACCAAAAAACAAGTCAGAAAAAGTGAATTAGCTAAAAGGACAAACTTGAAACCAATTTTCGTACGTCTCAAGGCAACATTTTTTAAAATTTAGTATGAAAGACTATCCACTCCATTGCTAATATCTTCTCCAGCCTATGCAACCTACTCCATTCTCGCCCCATGTCACCACATCACCTTCCATCGTGATCGTCGACTTCCTACCTTATTTTGTTGTCTCCATCACCGCTGCCTAATTTCGTTCCAACCCTAGCTGCACCCTAGAGTTTGCCACCTAGTTTCAACCAAACTCAAACCCTATATGCCACCCGATTTAATCACTGCAGCACACCACCACAGTGCCACACTACACCAAAGCCTTAATCTACAAACTAGCATCGACGATGAAAAAATAAATCTACCAGCAAAAAAAATGCTAAATTAAATTAGCATCAAATGAATATAATGTTAAATTAGCATCGGATAAACTAAATAGCATTACAAGTATAAGATGAATATAACGATAAATTAAACGAAAAAGCATTATTAGCATCAAATGAAAAGATTGCTAAATTAAACTAGGATAAGATGAACATAATGCTAAACTAAACTACCGTTGGATAAGCCAAGTCAACTTCCATTTTCACAGCGTCGTCCTCGTCTCCGCCACTAGCCCAAATCTGATGATGCCGCCGCCACTTACACCCATCGCCTTCACCATCCGTGCTACCCCAATTTTTTACCTGCGGTTGAGGACAGTCCTTCCGACAAAACTTTTTGGTCCACGTTCTTTATTTTAAAAAAACATAAGCTATTTCCTCTAGGCTATTTTCTCGCTTTAAAAAGCATCATGTTTTTAGTTTCAGTCAAAATGCAAATATTTGATTTTTTAAAATTAGATACCTAAATTGTAATACATATTGGTACCATAAGTCTTAGGTAGCATACTATTATCAATATATGCTCAGCGGTTCGATTCATGTTATGCAAGTTTCGAACTCATTACCTTTCGCACCAAAGTCAAAGCGTCTAACCATTAGGACAGTGGTGCTGGTCTAAAAATGCAAATATTTATAGTTTCAAAATATACAAAAATTTGCATTTAAACTGCAAATATTTGCTTTTTAAAGTGCAAATGTTTGCAATAAAAAATGTAGATATTTGAAATTTTTTTGAGGAAATAAAAAAAGAAATATTTGTGGTTTTTCAAAAACAATTCAAAAGTAGTTTTGGTCATGGAAAATGCGGTTAATTACTAATTTATTTTTACTTGGAATTGAAATAGATATGTAATTTAAAATATGTTTTTGAGGAGAGTTTTTCATATGTCTAAAAAAATAAAAGATGGACCCAAAATTTCACATTTAATGATTAGTCATTTTGTTATTAATAGGAAAAATAAAATAAAATAATTATACTTGTATTTAACAGTACTATTAGTACATAACAACAATGTTATTAGCATGTTTAAGTAAAAATTATTTACATGTTATATGTAGTAATTATTTTACTAGTATATATGTCATAAATTTATCAAATATTAAATTAAAAATATGAAGTTTATAATTGTAAATTTAATTAACAAGTATTGAATTATATTTTATAATTTTGAATTATTAAAAAACAATCTTATAATTTTAAATTAATATTATTCTTATCTATTAAATAATAGTAAAGCAGAAGATTTTCTGGCTCTCTCCTTGATTCTAGAAATTTTCTCTCTTCTCCTTAATTCTCTCTTTAGATATTTTATTTTCAAATTCTTTAATTTATTACTTTACACTTATTTTACTAATTCTCTTTTATTATTTTACATTTTGGTACATGTATCCTAAAGTTTATATAATTATTTACATATAATTTATCAGCTACCTTCTAATATTTTATACTTAAGTCCGCACATTTAGGCTAATTAAATAATCCAAAATTTAAGCTATTTAGATAAATTCGTTTAATATTTCTTATAAATACCAAAGAATGACAATTTAAATATGTATAACACTTAAACAACTAACCATAATATTAATCTTTCATCCAACTATAAAGATATATAAATCACATAAACCAATAATAAAAAATTGTAGTTAATTTATTTTAATGAATTTTCATACATGTCATTGTAAATTCTACTTTAACTTCAAATACCTACTTTTAAAATTACCATAATTATTCACAAAATTTACCTCACTTTTCTTCTACTATTTTACTTTTCACCTATGTTTCCATTAATTATGTGATCTAAATTTAAACTAATTAGATAAATCCAACTAATTAATATTCGTTAATTCGTTTACTAATTTATGAAAATATCAATATGTACACCATATTCATATTAACAAAATTTAAAAAATTTATTAATGTAAAGACACCTAAGTTATATAACTTAAAAGAACTTAAAGTGAATACATAAATAATAATAATAAATCCTTTTTTCACGTTTCTCTCAATAAATTTATCATGAAATGCATTACAAAATTATATTTTTTGTACTCTGAATACCTACGTTATAAATTTTCTATAATCATTTATAGCCTCCCCTCAATTCCTTTACAATATTTTACATTTAAGGTCATATATTGTAATCAATTACATAACTTCAAAACTATTTAAATAATTTCACTATGCAATTTTTCACCGATTTGTCAAATAAGTATGATCAATATGAACCATATTCATATTAACAAAAAAAACAAAAAAAATTCATTCAAATATATAAATTCATCAATCACATAACATAAATTATATTCATAAATAATAATTACAAGTTTAAGGTTTTATCTATTTATATCAATAAGTGTATCATGCATTACATTGTAAAACCTTTTTTAACGTCAGAAACCTACAATTTGAATTTATCCAATTAGTTACAAAACATTTCACAATATCACCTACCATTGTATACTAAACTCAATATTTTCAGATTAATTATGTGATCTTGAATTTAAATTGTTTAAATAAATTCAGTTAATAAATTTTTGTTAATTCATCTAATAAATGCTAAGATATAACGTTTTCAATATGTATACCATATCCATATCAGGCGCAAAGGTGATAAAATTGGTTTTTCATTTAAATACAAAGATATATAAGTCGCCTAATATAAATAATATGCATAAGCAATATTTCCATATTTAAAATATTATTCATATATTTATATTTTTTATATTGTATTACATTGAAAAATTCTGTTTTTAGCTTCAAATACGTACAATTAAACATTTTTACAATTATTTCCTAAACCACCCTCAATTATTATCTATTATTTTATATTTAAATCCATGTGTCCAAACTACTTACGAAATCTCAAATTTAAATAATTTCAATGAATAGTTAATCTATTCTTCTAATGAACCATAAAAATATATGTCAATTTTAACACACACACGCTCACATTATGGAAAATTGTAAGACTATTTTTTTATTCAACTATAAAGATATATAAATCACATAACATAAATTATGTACATAAACATCATAACAAATTAATTTGTAAATAAGTTATAATTCCTTTATATTAAGAATTTATCATACATTATATTACAAAATTATGTTTTAGCTTCAATCTATCAACATCGAAACTATGCGATTTTTTACAAAATTCCTCTCGATTCTTCATATCGTTTATTTTCAAGTCCATGTATGTAAACAAATTACATAGTTTTATATTTGATTTATTTAGACAAATTTCATTAAATTATATTTTTCAGTTCATTTAAAAAATTACTAACATACATCAGTTTCAACATGTATGTTATATCCATATTAACAAAACTGAATAAATTACTTTATTATTATATATATGTGTGTGCGCACATGCGCTATACAACATAAATTATACACAAACATAATACAAGTTTTAATTTATAGTTCATTTATTTCACTAAATTTATCATACATTATATAACAAAGTTCTCATTTTAACACTAAAGATATAATATTATATTTTACAATATTACCGTGTGCAATGCACGGATTACACACTAGTTAATTATTAAAGTCAGATTATTAACACTTAATTCTAATGTCTTCTTTTTTCTTTCCATCGGAGTTATTTTACAAGGACTTGCCATGGTAAGAGAGAAGATGGGGCAAACACGTTTGTAGAGCGCAGTACAACGAAGAGTAGTATACTGCATTTAGGAAGGATGAATCGGTCCCAAAAAAGGAATCTATTGATTCTCTTCCATTGGTTGGATCATGGATGCGTGATTTGCTTCACGGCCGAGGTCTCCGGTTCAAGTCTAGAATGGCCCAGTTGAAATTATGACATAAAATACTAGTTATTAACTATTAAATTTATACTATCGTTTATTATTTATTAGATTTGAATAATAACTGTATTTATTAAATTATCAAATAATATCTATTAAGTTAATATTATACTTATTAAATTCATATTATTAACTACTAGATTTAAGTTAATTATTGAACATAATTTTTTAGTAATTATTATTAGTTGTGTGCTATATTTAAGTTAATTATTGAACATAATTTTTTAGTAATTATTATTAGTTGTGTGCTATTTATAATTTACTAAATTATTCATTTAGTTAGCGAAAGCGTAAATAAAATAAATAACCACCACAAATATAGATTCGTAACAATATACATGCTTTCAAACGTGTTAAAAAATATGTTTTATTTGAGGTTAGACGTAGCAAATCTTATAAATGCACAAACACAAATTCTAAACTTGTACTTGCACACTTTAAAGTACATGAATATAAATTGTAAAATGCATTTGCACTCTTAGAATACACAATTACCGAATTTAACAAATTTCTGTGTAAGTTTGCCCTTGCAATAAGTTTTCGAACAAACTAACTTCATGATTAACTCTAGTAGAATCTCATTACGCTTCTTCGAAGTGCCAAATTAACTCGATTCATTTTCTCATAATTCATGACAGGCTGACAGCCATAATAATAAAGATGCTTAACAGCAGTGAAGGGAGAAAAAAACGTTGAGGTGCTTAATTAGCAGACAAAACGAATACGCAAGGATTCTAAGCAAGCCGAACCGGAGTCTAACCCTAATTACCTCATAAGCACGAAATAGGTTATATATACGTTTCCATTAACTCAAACTAGAGCATTGCATAAAATTAAATTCAATAAAGTATAAATTTCTATAAAATAAGTTCGTATTTGGGGGAATTAATTTAAAGGACAAAAATTTCTATATTTTTTGCCTCAAGGACACGACCTCAATATTTTTGCCACAAGGACAAACATTCTTCTAAAATTTATTCACAAGGACAAACATTTTCCAAAATTATTCATAAGGACAACAAAACTGATACCGAGCTAAAAACTGATACCTAAAAACTGCTACCGATAACTACAAACTGATACCTAAAAACTGCTACCGATAACTAAAAACTGATACCTACAGAAAGTTGTCCTTCAGGATAAAATATTGAAGGTCTGTCCTTGAGGCTAAAAAGCTGTGAAATTTTGTCCTTGACAATAATTTCCTGTTCGTATTTAATAAGTGTAAAAAACCCCAACAAGCTTCTTTGATTTCCACGCGACCGCCATCCCTTTCGATTATCATTATAGTTTTCTTCATAATTATTATTTGCTTTTACATCCTCCCCTTTGCAAGTGGTATTTAACGTTGTCGTTTTGGGGTTCAATTCTAAAGGGGTAAAGTATTCATCTTTATGCTGAATTTGACGTTGCCTACGGTTTTTATCTTGAACCATATGATTTTCTTGTATATAGAAGTTGATTGGGGATTGCTATTTGCTGCGCAGATCTAACTTTTTTGGGGAATTTTTTGGGTTTAGACGATAATTTGTTTGAAAATAATTTTAGCTTAAATTTTGATTTTTTGGAGTAGCGATTAAGTTATAAGGTGAACTTCTGTAGTTTAGGCATGTAGTTGATACGCCGTAATTAGTTACCAACTAGAATTGTGGGATGTCACATGTTATATGCAGCGTTTAGGTGAATGTAAGAGTCTTAAAACTCCACATCGATTTACGGTGCATCATGCTAGCATCATTCTAGGTTATAGCCAATTTTGAATATCTAATGTTAATGTAGCCAAGCAATAAAATGTTGTGCTAATTAAG
The DNA here is from genome assembly GCA_030765085.1 of Allium cepa. Classification (NCBI taxonomy): domain Eukaryota; kingdom Viridiplantae; phylum Streptophyta; class Magnoliopsida; order Asparagales; family Amaryllidaceae; genus Allium; species Allium cepa. The sequence goes on from CM060945.1 coordinate 772,635,095, forward strand.
GGTTGTAGGTGTAAACCATAAGGAAGTTACAGTATCATATCATGAAATTCAGCATTAATATGTGCATGTGCATCAATCATCTTTTCAAACACCATACAATGTTGGTTTTTCCTGAAAAATGCAACTCACTCTTTAACTTGCCCTATCTGGTGGATATTATTGAATTGGGTATAACATTTATATTGCGTTTTCAAATGCAGGCCATTAGAGCTGATTGCAAACATACACATATCTTTGTCATCTTTTGAGTACTCGACTTTGCTCAGGTAATCTCATGCATACCCTTGTTTCCTTAACTCACATGTATTTGTATACTTAGTTACAAAGGCTTGTTTAAACAACTATAACACCCCAGGGAATTTATTGCCACATTGGCAAAATGATACTGAAATTTGACTTGAATATTCCATCCAATCAGCAATACCGAGCTTGTAGAGAAACACATTGTTCGAGGGGGAAATGCTAATATAGCATAACCAACAAAAACATTGGGCTCAGTAAAGGTAGTTGTAATACCATGAAAAGATATTCCCACATTGGAAAAATAACCATGTAATATTGCATGTAACTACCGACCACTACATTCAAAAAGTTCAAAAGTCTACCGAGGAACAAATGCATGTATATTGTCTTGGCTTAAGTGACTGAGATGATTGAGTACAATATACCTGTTGTTTGCGGTCGCCAGTTGTTGCAACAACTCTACACGGACAAAGGTCTTTTCACATACTTTTATATGAAATTAAGCAGGTCAGTCAATATTAGAAGTTCTATTTTGGCAAATCCTACAGGCTGCAACAAGCTGTAATTTTAACTCAGCATATTCTTAAAATTGAAGACGTACATAATGAAGAAACGTACTTGCAGATGATCAGTAACAGGATAACATGGTTGTTGAACAAAGAGCAGTGAATGCAAAATATTAAGTTTCAACATCTTAGCTGATATTTACAGCTTGGTTTAGTTTAGGAACACGTTCTACAGCACATAAATCCTCAAGCGCTTTCTCTGTCTCATGGAAGCTCCTGGGTACAATAATTTTGGAAGAGATTACCTTTGTTACGAGTACCTCATAAAGGTCTCTCATTGGTGCTTAAAAGTTCTAAAAGACTTAACAAAAAACAGTAATTTCACTCAAGCCTTGGGACGTAGTCAACCATGTTTGTCAATACATTCAGAAGGCATTAAAGGTGTTGTTGCCTATAGGAGAATAGTTTAGGTGTCCACTAGGTGGCAAGTATGAACTGAAGATTAGTGTTTATGTGGGGAATAATCGAAGGTAGATGTTTTTGATGAACTCATATATTTTGGATAAAATTTTAGTATTTGGTTTAGTAATAATGGATCCAAATTGAAATTTTAGGGTTTGGATGAGGTTGGGAGCAACCAAGGATACAAGACCATCTAAAACTAACTTGTTTAGACGAAATACCAAGCCTTATCTAGTACGGAAGTGCCTAGATACCTTAGATGCGTAGATGAGGCAGTAAGCCTCACCTAAGCAGATTTGGGAGGATGGTTAGGCGATAAGTCTCGCCTAGCGCCTATATAGAGGCCTAAAAGGATTTTTACAATTGAGCACATTATGCAATGTATTTGCATCCATATCATGTTTATTCACCAATGCCAACCACACATTTTTGTTTCATACCTGAACATTCATTGTTCACTTGTTATGACCTCACCTGATCATTGAACAGTTAAACCTTTTATAGTTTAGAAAAACCTTCTAGAATTCAAAAATCTTGGATAAATATCACCCAGTCTGCCTATTTGAATTGCTGCTTGTCTCTCAGATATCAGATAGAGTTGTTAGGATTTCAATTGATTGGCATGTTTGTCCTTATTTTAGTCCCATACTGTATTTTAATTTATCAAATCTTAGAAACCCCAATCAATTAGGGATCCTAAATACTGCTCGATGATACAAATTTTGCTATGTTATACTTGATTTCTAATAAAATAAACGGGGATAACTATATTTTGTTACAACCCTCCCTTTGGATGCTTATGTTCATGTAAACCTTCAAAATTTATCTTTCCAATTTTGAAGAGTGTTATTGAACATCATTTTGTAGCTGGAATTTCTGAGTGCTGTTACTCTGCTTCCTTTTACTTTTCTTTGGATGTTTGAAATTGAAATATCTGACGTTTGTTGAACCATCTGTCCGAGTGGGTTTTTTATTTTTGGTAGATGGTTGAAAATTATGAAATGTATGCTTGTAATCATTGTTGTCAGAAATCTTTAAATCATACGATTTGAATCCCATTCAAATCAATTCTCTCCAGTTATGGTTTGATTCTCAAATTCTAGTCCAGCATTAAATTTAGACGAAGTTGAGGAAAGTCATTCAGTCCTTGTTGAAATATAAATTATCAAGATATTTACTTAAATAAATGAACCTTTATTGATTTAAACAAAATAAGATGGAATAATGGCGAAAATGAAGTTTAAAGTGTAAATGTAGAAGCTCAAACATCAAAATCAATTTCAAGTATACAAATTATAACCACGGAAGGAAGAATTGATGTTATTTTTATACTCAATTTTCGTTTATTGATCTATACAGAGCAAAATTTACAGCATACAAATATACATGCATATTAAAAATATGAAATCTTGGTTTCACAATTTAAATCGAATTTTGATTTAAAATTCAAATTTTACGATTTATGATTTGAATTCTGTTTCCAAAATCTTGCTTGTAGTTATTTTGTTTTTTCTTCCCATTTCACGTGTGTTTACTCTCACTGCTGAAATTTGCTTGTCCACATAGTGCATCTTTAAATTTAACAGCATCTGATAAATCAGCTTCTTGATAGTTTTGATCTTAACTTATCAATGGAAGATACGTTTACCATGTCTTATAATTTTATTTTCTGGAGACGTGCTGATTTCACTTTTACTCCTTATTTGTGTAATCAGGTGAATGATTAATGAAGGGCCGATTACTTTTACTTGATCCAGGTATTCATGAATGATGTTTAGCGTTCCAAATGGTACCAATGCACACAACACGTTTTTTAAATGGCCATGGTCAAGCAATTCATCATTAACTGCTCAATTTCTCAACAATGACTCTCCTGAGATAGAATTATCTGATTATAGAAGGCTATCAAATGCTGGTAGTGAAAGCCCATCTAACTTGCTTAACGATGAAACAATAAAAGCTGAACCAATTGCTGACTTGGATTTGTTTTTCGAAAGGCTCTACAATTATTACCGTGAAAAAGGACTACTATGCATTGTGATCAATTGGATGGTTGAGCTGTTAACTGTTAGTTTTGTGATTGGATTTATTTGGTTTTTCCTGTTGGTTGTTGATTGGCATGCTCTGCGAAATATAAAGTGCGGCATAGATGCAGTTGGATCAGGACAAAAGCCTTGTGATTTGATTAAGGAAGCGATCAAACAGCACCCATTAGATCCTCTAACGTTTCCAAAAGTAATCGTTGTTGGGTCCATGATTATATTATTTATATACGGACTCTTCAATTTCTTGAAATTCTTTGTGCAGTTGAGAAACACTTTGAAGACCCGTCAATTTTATTATCACAGGTATGGATGTACTTCTATTTCGTTCCATGCAGATTGGTGAAAAATTATTTTTTTAGTTTCAAATTTATTTCGGTGGGAACGCTAAATATTTTTGAAACTTGCACATTATTACTTTTTGGTTAATTCAAGAACTTATTTTGTTGAGAACCCTAAATATTTATGTACGGTGTTTAATCTTTATTTTGAGTACCATCCATTATTTTGCCATGAACTCTGATATGTGCATTGGTGTGTCATCAATAAGTGCTAGCTTTGTGAACTTATGTTAACAGATCATAGGAAAGGTACTTGTGTAGAACATGCTTTAATTTTGAGGCCTTTTCTTGCGACCAATTATGGTTTGAATAATTTGAGAATTAAACTCTGTTATTTAATTTTATGCTTGCGCTTTGCATCAGCCTTAATGTTACAGATAGAGAGATTCAAACAACATCGTGGCCGGTAGTCTTAGAAAAAGTTGTTCAATTACAGAAGACTCACAAACTATGTGTAGTGAAAGACCTTTCTGCTCATGAAATTGTGATGCGAATAATGCGCAAGGAAAATTATTTGATTGGGATGCTTAATAAGGGTATTTTGGCTTTTCCTATCCCCCATTGGATTCCTGGAGCTGGTCCAGCTGTAAATGGCAAGGCAAATAGAAGGAAAAACTATTTGATATTACCAAAAACCCTTGAATGGACTCTAAATTGGTGTATATTTCAGAGCATGTTTGATAGGTATGCTTGTATTTTTCAAAATTATATTTTTAGTAGCATTTGGTTATGTATTTGTGTGTTCACTCATTTTAAAATAATTAGATGCATAATTGTCTGTTGAGAATTGATTTCGTGTAATTCAAGTTTATATTCGATGCGACTTTCATGTAACAATTTTCAGCTCATTTGTTAATTCATGTAAAGCTGGAATTGAAATTCATAAAGACGATGTTGCTTTTTAACTTTGTCATGTGTTGCTTAGTATTACTCTTCAAATATTTTTAGTTTTTACCTTTATACCAGTTACTTATCCTTTTAAACATCATGGATAATCAACTGAAGGTCCAAACCCCTCTATATTTTCTTTCGGATGCATAATTCAGTTGTCAATAATTTTGCGATAAATGTAAAAATTGCATTTGGCTAATCACTCTTTACCAAGTAACATTGATTTTTTTTTTTATATTTCAACTGTCATAACATTTAATATGCGGGAATATCTGTAGAGCTCATAAAATGGATGACAACGACATGCAATGAAGGCATAACAATATGTCCCAAGTAACCAGATTGGAACTTGTGAACTATACTGGAATAACTCTCCTTTCATTCAAGTCTTTCATATTCATAATTTGGTAACCTGTTAGGTATTATATCGCACCGTGACCTGTTTAAAATCTTGACTCATACTGCTACTTTTTGGCAGCAAATTCTGTATTCAGAGGGATTTCATCACTTACCCTTCGTTGCTTAAAAAGAGGCTGGTGATTGTTGGTATAGGAATGTTTCTCATATCACCGTGCCTTGTCATATTTATGTTGGTGTATCTTTTTCTAAGACACGCTGAACAATTCTACAACCATCCAAGCACAGCATCTTCAAGAAGGTGGTCTAACTTATCCAAGTGGATCTTCAGGGAATTTAATGAGGTGACTGTAGGATGATGCATTCTTTTTACCTGTACTACTTCACTTCTTCATTTTTTCGCTTTAAAAAAGGTTCAGTTGTCAAAACCTTAACCAACTGTTAGCTCTACCATTACTATCTGTAAGAAATTTCAGTGTAGTATATACAATATTAAAAGAATGATAAAGATTTGACCTGAACACCCTAACGCTATATTCACTGATAATTGATGATGATATTACTATATATTGTCTTGAAGCAGCTTCAAGAGTTGTGGATTTCCTTCATTTTGTTCTTTTATCATTTTGTGAGTCAATAAGTCGTGTTAGCGCATAGCAGTATAAGTTGTTCAATGATATATAAATTGTTTGCTTAAATGGCTGAACATGTTCTCATACAGATTTTAGCATGTGTGCTTTGATGTGTTTGAAATCTCTCCAAAAAAATGGTTCAAAAAGTATTTTTTGTTCTAAGAGGTGCATCTCTCATAATGAATATCATACTTAAACAGTCCACGCTTTTTGTTGCCACCTAAACACGATTAATATCGATATGTTTTTTTTTTACCGTTGGGCTTAATTGGTATCAGTCTCTTACCATTAAGTATCTGTTGTTATCTTGTACATTCCCTAGTGTTCCTAACTTCAAGATGTTCAAACCTGTGGACATACTAGTATCACATTTTGCTGTATTTTTCGCACACAAATTGTTATAACTGATTCTCTCATCTTATGTCGTTCAGGTTGATCATTTATTCAGGCATCGAATGAACAATAGTGTGATTCCTGCCTTGGATTATTTAAAGCAGTTTCCAGCACCTCTTATCTCCATTATTGCCAAGTTCACATCTTTCGTATTTGGCGGATTTGCTGCCATATTAATCATCATTGCACTTTTGGACGAGTCGCTGCTCGAGGGACATGTAAAACTACAACCTTCTTATGTTCATTCTGCTTGTCTTGTATTGCATGTAGTTGTTATCAAAAAACTTACAATTTATGCCCCACTCGTTTAAAACCGCAGTTGAAAAAGTCATTCAATACATACTTATATATTCAATATACTTATTTGAATCCATAGTTTCAATTCTAGTGTTTTCTAAACAAAATAAAAATGAAACAAGAGGGGAAAAAACTAATTTTTAAGTTTAGATGTGAAAGTTCAAGCATCATATTCAATTTCCAAACGTGTACAAACCTTAAAATATGAACCTTTAGAATCTACGATTAAAACCCCGTTTCGATTTAAAATTTGAACTTTACAATTTACGATCTGAATCCCGTTTTGATAACCTTGTTACAGGTAACTACAAAATGTACCACTGTAAACTAACTGCACATGCCTGAATTTGTATTTTAATTTATTTTTGTAGATATTTGGTCGGAATTTGTTCTGGTATGCTGCTGTGTTTGGGACAATGACGGCTCTAAGTAGGGCAATGGTTGCAGATGAGCTTCAAGTTCTTGATCCGCAAGGTACAATGTCACTTACTGTTCAGCAAACACATTACATGCCCAAAAAATGGAGAGGTAAAGAGAACAATGATTCTGTCAGGAAAGAATTTGAAAGCCTGTTTCAGGTATGTATATGAGTCTACTCAGCTTTTTTATTCCAATTTTTTTAACCAGGAATTTTTTTCTGCTTGAAAAAAATTAAACAAAGAATATCATTATCATTTACTCGTTGTGTGTGTTTGATCTTCATGGTGCGTTGGTCAAAGACAATAACTCAGAATATGCAATTTCTGTTTTTAAGCAACATAAATAAAAATCTGCATGACTTAAAATGACAATCTTGATTTCATGTTGTTGCAGTATACTGGAATGATGCTCTTGGAAGAAATGGCATCTATTCTTATTACTCCGTACTTGCTCATCTTCGGTGTGCCAAAGGTTAGATTTATGTTCTATCAATAAATAAGGGTATCTTATATTTTACCTGGAGTTTGTAACCTCCTTTTTTTTCCTTCTGATTTGATGATTGTACAGCGTGTGGATGCTATTGTACGCTTCATCACGGATTTCACTGTAGATGTGGAAGGTGTTGGCCATGTTTGCAGGTTATTTACATGTTACATTTTGGTATTTCAACCTTTATCCGTAAACTATGCATGCATTCACACAACTAAACAGCTCGTAATTATTTTCTTTTTATAGCTTCAGCGCCTTTGACTTTGAAAGCCATGGAAATAGAAATTATGGTTCACCATGTGATGCAGCGAGAAACACAAGGAGTTCGCAAGGGAAAATGGAGAAATCCTTCTTGAGGTATTTCTTACTGAAGTTGTGTTTTCTTATCATATTTGGCTTTTATATATGAAATTAGTACCTTACAAAATGTTGGTGGATGATTATGATTTACACAATATACAGAAACATGAACTATATGCTGTTTTAAATCAAAATTTATGTTGAAGTGGTAGATGAAAAGTTGCAGTATCGAGGTGAATGGTGAATCTGTGTTCCTACCTGTTGTGATTTAGTGGATAAGAACTGGGAATCTTCTACTCTAGAAAATCAGAGGGGAGATTCAGCCTCTCATTTGAATCAGCAGTTCAAAATCCCAATCACATATGTACATAAAACCATCTTGCTTCTGTTAACTACAAAAGACTCTTTTTTTTTTTTTTTTCTTGGATCAGTCCAACACATGTTCTATCATCAGCTTGATGTTTTTTTACCAAATGCGTTCCTTTTGAAGGCTCAAATACCGACTTTATTGATGCATTGGATGTTACATGTAACACGGTTTCTTTTTAAATGTGTGAACTTTATTTAACGATTGTCGTATTTGGACTCTATGGGTGCTTGATTTGATCTAGTTTTAGAAGCATTCTCTTTGGTAACGAGGTTAAGAATGCTCACAACTTGTCCACTATAGGCCCGTGTTAGCGGGAACCTTGTGCACTGAGTAAAGAATGACAACGACCAATTTATTGGCATGTATCCTAATCTTCTATCACAACATTTTTCAGCTTCCAAAGCGCATATCCTTCATGGGAGCCAAGTGCTCACGGTCACCAATTCCTCTTCAATCTTTGCAACTTCAAAGAGCAACAACTGCGCCATAACATTCATCCAACTTACCAATCACCGACTCATCATCCATGGCAACTATCTTCAAATTTCAGAGGGCAAAGTGAAATCATTCATAGATTTCCTTCTAGAGACATTGTCCTTGATATCAATAACTTACCCGATCAAAGAATGTACCATCCTTACATCGTAGATTGGTACTACACCCATCATTCAGCAGTTCAAAATATGAACACCGCCTCTCTAGAGCCTTCTTCTCCCTTCCTTGAAGAAACAATACTGGTCGAAAAACCACTAGAAGGAATAAAGGAAGAGGATTCTTGGGGAGTAAGAAGCATTGACGAAAGAGCACAATCTCATCTAGAAGCATCTACATCGAACCCGTTTTTAAAATACGACACACTGCATGAAGCACGTGATATGGATCACTGGTGGGACCGGTCCAGTCCCAGCCCAGCTGGGCCTCAAGTGAGCTTTCTTGAACCTCCTTCCTCTTTTGGGCAGCAGCATCATGGAAGCTATCACGGTGATAATATATCCGAAAGGAGCTTCGAAGAGCAGGAAGTTAATGATGGACGAGGCAGAGATTGGAGAAGCCATGGAAAGATGTCGAGAACCGTATATATGGGTGATTCGGATCCTGAAGATGACGGGTTCGGGCTCCACTTTGCGGAGGATAGGAATGATAACGGGTCGGGTCAAGGGAGTGGGCTATTTGGTGCTTCTTTAGTTCCTCTACCAGTAAAGAAACTACCAAGCAGCAATGATCCAGTTGGACTGTGATTTGCAAAACTCCTTTGAGATTTATAAGAAAACAACATTCTTTTTTGTACATAAATTCGACCGCTGTTTCAAAAAATGCTATATGCTCTCCTGTAATATAAACAAGGGGGAAATGAAAAATTTACGATTCAGTTGCATTTATCTTTTCATGTTAGTTTTTGCATGCCTTGTTTGGTATTAATGGCTTTTATTATTCTATCTAAGTATGGAATCACAAGTGTCAAATTCGAAATCTTTTGTTATACCTTAACACCATTATCGTTGGCCAGTGAGCTTACTGATTGTACATTATGGCGGTTTACTATCAAATTTATGGTTTTAGCTGCAAAATTAATGATTTTGATAATACGGTATTTTGCGAATGCACATATTTTATTTATCAACTGTCAGCTGCAAGATAATGATTTTGTACAAGCTTTATATTTGTTTATTTGGATGATGTTTTTAAGCAAGCTGAATGCAGCAGTTCCTCACACGCCAACTTTAATTTTTAACGGTAAGAAATTGTTATGCAAAAATAAGGTGAGAGAGAGAGTTCTGAGAGCTCAATGGCAAGGTAAGAATGCACCCGTTGAGACCATCAAATACGTTTGAGTGGAGAAATATGTCCGTTGAGCCCTATGGAACTTAGGGCTGATGTGGTTTGCATTTTATCCACAGGGCTAGTAGGTTCGGTGGTTTTGGCGGATGTGGCTCTTGGACAACCATTTATGGAGTTTGTTAGTTTTGTTGAATCTGCGCTTCACTTTCACTTTTTGAAATATCGATATGTCCATTGAAACTGATGTACGCGGTGCTCTTCATAAGATGAACATGAAATCACTCATGACTATTAGGGGTATAATGTGATTGTGTACATGATGTTGTTTGGAATCTAAGTAGTTAATATCAGTATCGGGTGCGTATTGGTCAAGTACCGATATGAAATATTTTAAAATATCGTGATTATATCGATGAAATATCGGACATGTGTAGAACATGTTATAAACGATATCGTAATGTTATATTGATGTTAAGTTTTCAAATATTTGAATAAATAATGCCAAGTTACCATCAAAGACTGATTGCATATAGTTTACAAATAACAATCCGTTTACTGAGATATTTTATTAAGTACAAATCATAATATTGGCGGAGAAATTCATGTACTGTACATCTTTAATATTTTCTTCATTTTATACTATATTCATTGTTTCTTCGATCATCTAGCCATCTATATTATTTTTTCAAAATTTTCATATTTATAGTTTCGTCTTAATTTATCAAATAAGAAATGTTGATTTGATACCAATTATACTTTAGCTCATTCCTTATCGATTTTTAAAAGATATAACTTCACCGCTCTTCAACTTTTAGTACTCGGTACATGATAATAACTAATAAAATAAATTTTCATAAACTAATTTACCAATTAGAAATGGTAAAAAAAAACAACTACAAAAGATAAGTGTCCCTTTTCATGATTTTGTTTTTAGTGGTAAAGTCTTCACGATAAAATGTAATATATAAAATAATGGAATAAATAGAGTTTTTTTTTTATCGGCAGACTAATGAAGAAGACTAATATTGTATGGTTAAAACAAAAAAATTAGTGCATTGAGATTTCTAATATGGTCTACATATTGTCATTCACCATATAAAAAAAAATATTGACAATGTGAAGACATATTTGTAAATACATTTTCTCCAACATATACAATGATAACGATATTTTTAGAAAACATCGGATATTTTACACTAAATATCGGAGTGATAAATCGATAAATATTGTAAGATGTATCGATAATGATATTTTAAATACTATTTTGAAAAAATATCGGCTTAGGAGCTAGAGATATATCGGTGAGATATCAGCGATATTATCCAATATTAACTACATAGTTTGGAACAATTACAGAACGACTAATCAAGAGTTTTCTATAGGTTATTCAATCTAAAGTCAAAAAAGTCAAATAGAAGATCTCACATGATAATATGCAGTAGTTTTATTGGCTTCAGAATCTTGTGGATATTAAATTTCTAGGACAAACTTTGGCTATGGTCAATCATATCACAAAGATGATCAAGTTACGATCACGGTTGGGTATAAGTTGAACCACTTGAAGTGAAACACCATTCAAGAGAAGGCCCATCTCATTCAATGAAGAAGATTAATATCACCAACTTAAAGTCAAAAATCTCTCACCAAAGTGAATCGGTGGATTGATAAATCTCAACAGATTGAACCAAGGACCTTAAATTGTTGTACTTCGCAATTAATTATGGATATTATTAGAGTTTTGACTGTTGAATGAGCTCTATATTTTGAATGATGCAGTATGACAAAGAGAAAACCTGCATAATATATTGTTACTTAAGGCTATAACTTAAACGAATAAAAATAAGACGTTACCTAGATAATCTATAAGGAAATGAACCCATTTCCATGCTTCAACAATGGTACAGTGTTTATATTGTTTAAAAACTATTTAGGGTTAAGTTTATACACATGAGTCACACAACCATTACCATTGGCATTCGTCTAAATTCAAAATAATAATAATAATTTATAGATGTTATAAACCACTAGAGAAAAATTTAATATGAATGTTCAATTGATTGAATTTTTAATTCTTATAATCATCAGGAACTTAAAATTAATTTATCGAATATATAAATATATTTAAATGGACCAAAATAACAATAAAATGCAATCAGATAAAAGGAAATTATGTGCAATTGTTACACATGGTGCGGCCTTCCATTTGATGAAATTTTAGAGGGCTAAATTTGTTTAAATATTAAGGGACGAAATACTTGGTCTCTTAGTTGTCGAGTGTTTTTAGGACCAAGAGATAGGTCACACCTTTTGATCTCTCCTATATATAAGGGATCACTCATTCATTTTAAGGGATGCAAATGAAAACCTAGCCTCCGTTATTGAAGCTCTAGTTGGTGTTGCAAACCGATCTAGAAGAAAGTAGAAGAAAAACTCAATGTTGATTACATTATGTATTTTATAGTCTCCTCAAAACATTAATAAAAATCAAACCGATGTTGGTCCAAACACGAGCCCTACTAATGTAGACCTTTATATCTATTACTTCATTGCATTTTCAGTATATTCCTACTAGTCTTACTATTGTGATCGTTGGATCAGCTGCATCGGGCAAAAGGGTAAAAGTTCCTTATAGTTCATTGTGCAGTAAGATCTTTTATAGTTTTACCATGAATAATATCTATAACATCATATTCAAGTTTTAATTGAATGATTTTGATTTGAATTTTATGATATATTATAATTTAGTCATGTTGATAAAGTTAATTTGATTTAAAATATCATTATTTATTCAAAATTAATGAGATAATTTGTTATCAAACTCAATAATATTTAATCAATGGTAAGTTTAACAATAATTTTTTTTAATTAATAGTAAGTTTAAAATGGCGTCCTCTTCTCACCAAACAGCTACAGTTGGGGTTCCGACTGAAAACGATTCCGATGATAGAGAAGGGTAGTAGGAAATCAGACATAGAAGCAAAAAGAAGGTGAAAGAAGTGGGGGCGTTTGTACAGAAACTGAAAGCTTAGTTTAACTCTAGATCTAGAATGAACCTTTTCAAGGTGAATAAGGAACAAGGGTCAAAAACCTAGGTCGATCTGCTTGGTAAAAGTATTGAAATAAAAAAGATGTGGTTTTTCATAACCCTGTCGTTGATGAATCAGATGTTTTTGCAGCAATTGATGATATAGAATATCAACACTCAAATGCTATGTGGAGCAATTCTATGTTTATCTACATGGTGGGTAACCGTCCTTAATGCATATGTGAAAAGGAAATGGAAGCCTAAAGGTAAATGGGAAGTGTTCTCAAGGTACAATGATTTTTATCCAGTGAAGTTTGAACTAAGTGTTAAATGGGGGTCCACGGTTCATGGACAACAAGCTTATTTTTATGAAAAGGTGGGATGCCAATTTCCAGTTTGAGAGAGACATGCTAGAATCTTATCCTATTTGGGTAAGGTTAAAAAATCTGCATCATGTACTGTGGAATGCAAGGGGGATAAGTAAACTTGCAAGCATTATTTGGAAACCAATAGTCATTGATGAAAATGCTAGACGAGTAAAATGACTGAAATTTGCTAGGGTCCTCGTTGAGGTAAAGGATGACAATAAATTTCCTAAAACTATTCGAGCTAAAGATTCCAAGGGGATAACATATAGACAAAAGGTGGAATAGGAATTTATTCCAACAATTTGCAAGGATTGTGACTGCTTTGGGCACAGTGGAATTCAATGCCCAACCATCCAACTTGCCCAAACTCAAGAATGGAGACCCAAAACAACAGCCATTAATGCTTCCACCGACCCAATGGAGCCTATATATAATTAGGGAGACAACAAAAACCCTGATGGCCCGAAGAACCAACTAGAAAGTAAGGTCACAGAAAGCCCAAAAGATAATAATTACATAAATACTACTGCTAATACTAACGCGGATGATAGCCGAGCAACTAAAGGGAGTTCGGGGGCCCATAATACTCTGAAGCCAGCCTAATCATTGGAGAAGGTGGAACAGTAGCTTGAGAATAAGAGGGACCATTATAGAAAAACTGGAACTGATCTGAGTATAGATATTAATAAGCAGGACCCACAAACATAGAAGGATATCCTCGAAAATATGGAGGAAATAAAAAAGTTAGGCATAGAACTTAGTGATGACAGTGAAACATCTAATGAGGATATGGAATCCCCACAAAAAGAATTCACAAAAGAAAATCCAAAGTATATTGCTCAATTCAAGAAAGGGAAAGATAAAATAGAAACTAAACAATCAGCTTCAGCTCCTATGACGAGGAGCAAAGCTAATAGTAATTAATGTATGTTCTATGTTGGAATGTAAGAAGTCTTAACAACGATGCTAGAAGGTTAGACCTCTTTAACTTCAGCAATAAGTGTAACCCTACTCTAATGGCCTTTCTTGAAAATAAAATGGAGGATCAATTTTTGAAAATTATTTTGGTAATGTTCATGTGGGTAAATAATAACTCTTCTTCTACTAAAGGGAGAATTCTTATTCTTGGAACAAAAGCATAATGGATATGAAACTTATAGATAAAGGTGAACAACAAGTTATAGTTGAGGCAAGAAATGCAGGTGGGTTATCTCTAGTTTTCACTTTTGTTTATGCACGTAATTAGGCATATGTCAAAAGCAGTCTATGGTCAAAAATTGTTTAAATATCAAAATGGATGAGTAGTAAATGGATGGTTCTTGGAGATTTCAATGCTGTATTAAATATTAATGAAAAAAAGGTGGACTTACCCTCAAGCTTTCCCAGACTGAAGAATTCAACAAATGTGTAGTCCCAACTGGCCTCATTGAAGCAAACCATGTAGGATAGAAATTTACGTGGCATAGTGGAGAGACAAAGAAAATCACATGCAGATTAGACAAAGTGTTAGTTAATGATGATCTCATTAATAGCATTCCCAACTTAAATGTTACAGTTCTCCTTAGCTTAACAAGCGACCAGTCCCCCTTATATATTCAGTTTAATAAAACGAACTTGCACACAAAAGGCAAACCTTTTAGATATGCTAATCACTGGTGTCTAATGGAAGACTATGACAAAGCTACTGATTTCAATTCTTTAAAACAAGATAATGGAAATGGATGGTTCTCTCTAGTTATGAAGCTTAAAGAATTGAAGGACAGGTTGAAGGAATGAAAAAAATAGGCCTAAACAATAAGAGCATATTGAACACTTACAAAATGAATGTGAATCCCTACTTCAACAATTAAAAGCAGACCCACTCAATGACCTGCTTCATGCCAACTACCACACAACCCAAAGATGACTCAAAGATGCACTTCAACAACAAGCAATTCAGGCTAAACAAAAAGCAAAAGAAAAGTGGCTAACTTAAGGAGAAGAATGCACTAAATTTTTTTATGCTAAAATGTCTTATAGGAATAATTGCAACAATATTCTCAACACTTTGGATGAACAAAGGGGAATGTGCACTGACTTTGTCCAATTTGAATAGGGAGCCATCAATTACTTAATAGTTTATATAATGGTAGCTATGAAGCCACCTTACCTCATATAAACTGCAGGTCCTTGGTCTTTGAAAAAGGCCTGAAAATGTTGGAGACTGCCATCATTGAACGAGATATCAAAGCTATTGTGCCGTCTACCCATATAGATTCCAGTCTAGGGTCGGACGGTTGGAATGCCAAATTCTTTCAGATTCATTGGACCAAACTGAAAGGATGATATTAGAAGATGTACAAGAATCATTTAACACTGGGAAAAACTTCATGAAATCAACCATACTTTCACAATCTCTTCCCTAAAATTAACAAGCCAAACAGAATAGAAGACTATAGACCGACTGCGTGCTGTGACATATTATATAAAATCATTAGCCAGGTGTTGTCTAATAGAATAAAAATCCCCCTAGATCTTATTTCAAAAAGAAAGTCAGCATTTATCAAGGGTAGGCACATATTAGAAAATTATCTCTTAGCCCACGAATTAAGCCGAAACTTTCAACAAGAAAGGTGCAAATAAGGTGTGTATTAAAGTGGACCTCCATAAAGCATATGAAAAAATCAACAAGAAATTCATTATTCAAATGCTGTCTTGCATGAGATTCCCACATTCTATTACTTCCTTTATTGAAGAATGCATATCCACCCCTACTTACTCTATAATGATCAAGGGGTCACTTAGGGGTTACATCACAAGCAACAGGGGACTGAGACAGGGAGACCCCCTGTCCCCGCATCTATTTGCAGTAGCTACATAATATTTCTCTCTTCAAATGGAACTGGCCTATCACAGTCGGTTGTTTCAACCTATATTCAAACATCAACCTATTTCATACCACTTTTTATATGCTGATCATCTTATCATCGCCATCAAAGCATCCCAAAAAGTAGCGAACAATATCAAAGATATATTTACATAACTTAAAGTTCATGCTGGATTACAGTTAAATGCTTAGAAATCCAAATGCTAGTTTAACAAGTTCTATAAAGACAAACACCTTATTTTAGACATCCTTAATATTCAAGAAGGTATCCTACTTATCAAATACCTAGGAATTCCACCATCATTTAACATCATCATTGATAGGGAGTGTGGGGAGTTAGTGGGAAAAAATAGAGAGAAGTTGAATGGTTGGAATTCTAAACTCCTTTATTTTACTGGTAGAGTGGAATTGGTCCACACAGTTATAACAGCGAAGGTAAGGTTCTGGATTTAAACATTCCACATTCCAGATAGATCAATAGAAAAAATAAATTCTATTTGTGCAAACTTCATATAGAGGGAGGGGCATTATAAAGTCAGTTTTGATGTTCTTTGCAGACCAAAATCCGAGGGAGGTGTGGGTTTGGTTAATTTGAAAGATCTTAGAAAGATCTACAACCTAATACCGGGCTGGAAAATCTTACGCTTTAGCAATCTATGGGCCAAATGGATGAGAGGAAAATACTCGAATGACAATTTATGGTAATGAAAATTAATAACAACGCCTCAGGAATATGGAGAAAAATTCTTAGAAGTGGAGATGATCTTAAATTGTTTGTTACTCGTGAAATTGCTAATGGCAGACAGACATCTCTTTGGAAAGATTGGTGGTTAAGTGGTAGAACACTTATTGATAAGCTTGGCTGGGATACCGTATCAAGCATGGGAGGCTATGACAACACAGTAGACCATATTATCAGTTTTGGCAAGTGGATACCGGAACAGAAAGGTCTGCATGCCATATCAGATGACGTTAAGCACTTTCCTATATGTACTTATGAGAATAACGACATTTGGACATGGAAATTAAATAAAGATGGAACCTTTTCTACGAAATCAGCCTAGGAAGCTATCAGAGTAAAACATGATGTCAAAATTTGGTCTTCTGCTGTCTGATCTAGATCTAACAACCCCAAAATAGCCTTCAAAACGTATAAAGCAGTCAATTATTGCCTACCTACTGCTAAATGGGTCTAAACGTGGATCTTTAGTGCACTCTATGCAACATTAATAATGAATCACATGGTCATCTATTTTTCGAATGTGAATTTTCTGCTAGAATCATGCTTAAGTTAAAACATAGAAAAAATGACATGCAACCGGTTCATAGGCTCGAAAAAGAGTTAGTACACCTAAGTAGCTGCCAAAGAAGCTTAGATTTGTTGAAATAGGTAAAACAGATAGCAATTACAACTGTGGTGCACCATATTTGGAAAGAGCGTAATAGACGAATTTTCCATGGCAAAATGAAATAAACAGATTAGATCTTCAGAAGCAATGAAACATATATAAGACTCATCTGTGGGAGAATCAAAAAGAAAAAACTTACCACTGATGCTGGGGAGAAAACTCGGGTGCTGGAGGCATGGAATTTGCATTAATTTGAGCCACCATGAAAGCAAGCAGACTTCAGATGGGGGAAAACTAAAATAGAGAACTTTAGTAAAGTTAGAAAGTAACATGTTTAATTATTATTCTCTGAACTGTTTAGTTTTTGAGAATAATAATGACTGTTAGAAAGCAACGTGTTATTTTATTTTATTTTTGAACTGTTTTTGTGTTTTGTACTATATTGCTCACGTGAGATGAGTGAGCGGATTTGTCATATTTTGGCACAAGCCTAATCATCAATGAAATTTACCCACTTTAAAAAATGTACATATATATATGTATGTATGTGTGTGTGCATATGTATGTATACTTTTGAAAAATTGATATCTAAATGATAATAGCTAGTAAAATAATATTAATATAATTAAAATAGCATTTTTTTCAAAATTAATATTTCGTAAATTAATGTTTTAAAATTTAATTGGTTAAGGTTCGTCTTTATTCAAAATATCATATATTCTAATCAAACGAATAATGAATTAATATATCAATTTTGATTAATGATGGATATGGAAATATTTTCTGATAATATTAATACCATAATGTTTAGTTTGCAGAAGAAAAATAAGAGTATAATTTACTGTCAAATGACGTTAATGAGTTTAGAATTTAATTATGAACTCAACAATGCAAGTTGTTTGTAAAAAGGAGTTTCTGAGAGTTATATCAGTTTGAATTGTAGTTTATAAACTTTAGGGGTTCAAAATAAAAATTACATTTCATCTTCTCCCAAACCCTAGCCATCGCTATCTAGACTTCATCTAGTTACTATCGCCGCTACATGCCATCAGAGAACTCCTTGCGTCGAGCTGTGTTCATCCGTGCCCTCCACGTCAATCTCGGTCATCATTTCCTTAAACCCTAATTCGAAGTCGGTCTTGCTGCCGCCCTACCTAAGTTCATTCGAGATTAGTGGTCTTCTCCGAACACCAGTGCCAATGATAATGATACTATGAGACGATGTTCAATTGCAGCACCATGATGATGCCATGCACAATGAAGATGGATGTGCAAGATGAGATGTCGCACACGAGACAGAATAGTGAAAAACCTTTTTTTTTTCAATTTAAGACTAAATTTGCTAAAACAATTTTAAAATCACTTTGGTTATAAGCAATATGAATTTTTTTGATAACCCTTGGTGGAATATATCTGGAACTATCAATTTTTCTTATGAGAAAACAAATCTCTAACTCAATGATGGAGTTGTTAAGTCCACCATTAAGAAATAACTTATTTATAATTTTTTACTCTATGTGTCTAGAATAAGGAATCTATGTATATTTATAGCATTAATGGGCTATGCAAAATATCTTACCCATATCCATTATCCAAGGCATGACCCATTATATATGAAATCTCATCTCAATTAGTTAATTAGACCCATAAAATTACTTTATACCCACATGTACTTTAGCCTACCTTATGTTAAAACAATTTTAAAGATTTCAACTACCAAAATTATATATATATATATATATATATATATATAATTTATTATATTCAAATTATAGTTTTGGCCTAAATTCCTAGTTAAATACATATAAAACAATTATGTATGTTATAAATTATTTTTTGGCTTATTTATAATAATTAAAATTAATTAATTAATATAACTATTGTATTAACTTCTCCATATTAGTAATAATAATTAATAACTTTTATAAATTATTTCAATAAATTGTTTAAAATTGAAAGCTGAGAATCATGGTGTACTCTATGGTGCGGACTCAACCCTTGGTAATAGTTAAACAATTTAAATTTTAAAGCCTATATAGACTTTGCTGAAGTACAATAGTGGACACTAGTTTAGTTATTTATAGATTATCAAGGTGAACCCAGTTTCTTGTATTTTAAAGCAACACGGTTAAACAACAATATATTATGCACATTTTCTCTTCATCATCATTATATCACTTAAATATCTAGAGCTCGGTCCATATCAAAACTCTAATAATATTTAATTGCGAAGTTCGATATTAATGTTAACGATTTAATCCAATAATAATCATCGATTAATCTATTTTTTTCCCCAAAATCTTTGACTTTATGTTAACTACCAATTAACGTGATACAATTCTTTTATTCGAAGGAGACGAATCCTTTTTTGAATAGCGTTTCACTTCAAGCGGTTCAACTTATACCCAACTGCACATCATCACGTAAGATCTTCAATTTGACTTTTAACCTATAGAAGAATCTCGGTGAGCCGTTCTATAATTGTTTCAAACAATTAGACGTACGTAACCCTTGCCCTCGATGATTATGAGTAATTCACTGTCCAGCATATAGAGAGCATGATATATCCATAACCTGTTATCAATACAATTTAACTAGGAATATTTAAGGACAAATATTTATTTATATGATTCAATTTCATCTTTATGAATGCATTCATAACTGCAATTGATTATATACTTTCCATAAGGATTTACTTATGTATATTTGATGCATTTAAAAAATTAATTATACCCAGTATAAAAATCTATACAATAGACAATAAAACCAAAAGCTTAGTTTATTTTGAACTTGGGGTAAAATTTGGTGACTCATAGCCATACCCTCGATAAGTTTTCTTACACAAAATCGTGAAAGGGCTTCGGTAAGTGGATCTGTAATATTAATATCTCATATCCACTTTTTGATTATACTTCTCAGTCACTGATAAATTGTTTAATCATATGGTAATTACAAAGAATATATCTAGATCTCTTATTGAGTAGTTGGTTTTTGCAATCTATGTTGCATCATTATTACCATAATACGTTATTGGATTCTCAATGGTGGGGGCTATCCCTTGTTTTCTCATAAAGTTGCGCATATATATTGCTTGCATTACCTTACTTTTTAAGGTGATGCATTCAGCTTTTATAGTTAAATCTTGCACAACCTTTCGTTTGGAAAATTTCCAACTTAAAGCCTATTTATCTAGGGTAAACATGTATTTATGATTAACTTAATATATTCAATGTCAGTATGAAGTTCGAGCACAAGCTCAAAGTTCGTTGTTTCCATAAACAATTTTGCAGTATTTTGGAAATACTCGAGAACACTCTTAACTATCATTTAGTGATTTAATTTGGGTTCGATATTCGCTCAGTGCACCAAGTGCAAAAATGAATTCCGATCTAATACATAACATAACACATACAATTATTCTTATTATCGCAGTACAAGAAATCTATCTCATATGCTCCATATTAAATATTTCAATATGGACTCTACGTATATCAATTAAGACAATTCCAACATCCTCTTATACCGAATAAGAAGAAGGCCCCTTTCAAATCCTTCATCAAGAATTAAGTAGTCAAGCTTTAATTGATCTTAGCATAGTTACATCATTACTAATCACTAGCATGCATTTTATTTATAGTATTAGAAATGTCATAATACCTTCTATTTTATTTTTTACAGATACACTCTTCTTCTACATTTTAACCGAAACCAAAGTATTTGATTTCTCTATCAAAATACTTGCTCAACCAGTAGATGCTTGTCTGAGATCATGCTTTGTGAGTCCACATGCTTTATGAACTCATCTGCCGACTTCAAGACATTTCGGCTATTATGTGCAAATAGTCTCCTCTAATTCATTATTTAGAAGTTCCTTTTCAACATTAATGCGCCAAAATTCATAGTCGTATTATATGATAATTTGTGAGTAGAATTTGAGTGGACTTAAGCATGTTGGATAACAAATTTGCTTCGCTAATTTCAATGTTTGAGGTTAACAAGGTCATTTCTCATCAACCTTACTTTTTACATCTCCAGCTACATTGATCTTCTTTTCGAAAAATCACTTGCTGCTGATAGATCATATCCTTATGGGTACAATTTCAAAAATCATAATTTATCAATGTACTTGGAGTCTATTTTGGATTTAAAGTATCATGCCAAATGCACAACACCCCACAATTTTAATAATTGAATACTTAAATAATTAATTTAAATACTTAATCGTTAATTAATGGAATACCCCTTGTACTCGACTTTCAAAGACAGATGAATTGGTACTCAAAACACTCGTAGTTGAGTTCACTTTTCTGACGCAAGAAAAATGAGTATAAACTTGATTGTGTTTGGACTCGATGAATTTTTGGAGTGAATAATGATTTTTGAGTGGATGAAATGGGTTTATACTCATGTAGGTGTATATAAGTGGCTAACTCTCTTCATAGCTTCCATTTCACTTTCATTCACGTTTCTTTTCCTCTTCCTCTCCTAATCTCCTCCTAATCACCCCTTAATCATCTCCTAACCCCTTTTCCCTAAACACTTCGACTAATTTCCTAAATTCAAATAGCAATCACCATAATTCCTCTCATTCAGATCTCTGTAAAACCTATCAAGGATTACATGAAGTTGTGATTTAGGGTTTCATCTATGATTTCAAGAGAGCCTTCGAGTGGATTTTGGCGATTAGAACTTAATTTAAGGAAAATCAAAGTGAGTGAGATGATTCTCTTAACTTTTTAACTTATTATACTTCATATATTTGTTTATTGATGATTATGAAGTTGTATGAAATGATTTGGAGATTGTTTGGGATGAATTAAGCTTGTATTCATGTTGTGAACATGATTATAGCATCTAATAATTTGATTAAGACCTTAGTTACTATTTTCGAAATAGTTAGCAAGCTTAAAAATGAGTGTTTTGGAAAATTGAGTGATTATAATTGATGTTATAATGGATTATTGATAAATTAGATGACATAGTTAAGTGCATGTCATTTTTTAGTAATAATAAAACTAATTTAAATGGTTTTAGAAAAGTCTGTAAGCTAATTAAATGATTAAAGAAGCTTAATTAGCATTTATAAATATTATTCAAAAAAGAAATGATTTTTATATGTGAATGGTTTATTTCTAAATATTATTTGTATAAAATAATATTTTATAAATAAGCGATTTTATAAAATAGTATAAAAGTGATATTTTATAAAATATGCGATTTTTAAAATAGTATATAACATATATTTCATAAAATAAGGGAATTTATAAAATAGCATAAAAGTGATATTTTATAAAATAAGCGAGTTTATAAAATATTATCAAAGATATATTTTATAAAATAAGTGATTTTATAAAATATTATTAAACTAATATTTTATCAAATAAGCTATTGTATAAAATAGCAAGAAAGCGATATTTTATAATAGCAAGAAAGCGATATTTTATAAAATAGTATAAATGAGATATTTTATAGAGTATAATATTCTATTAAAAAATATGAAGGAGATATTTTATAAGATGGTTATAAGGTTTTGTGAAATATTAATGAAAGGAATACTTAATTATAAATGGGAGATTTAGTATTTCAAAGGCCCAAATGGACTTGTAAGCTAGTATTGTATTTTATCAAATGATATGAGATTTTATAAAATAATATAAAAAGAGGTTTTACTCTTATTGAAAAGATTTAGTAAATAAAAGTAAGTTTTGATTTAAGTAATAATTGAATTACTTACTCGAATATACGTGTACGTATATGTGCATGAGTGGGATATGTATACGTGTATTTAAAGCAGTATAATAATCAAGATAATTTTTGTATTATAACTTGAAATTTGTATGTAGTTATGAAAATATATGTAAGTGAATTATTATGTGTGTGTATATCTATGTATGTAGGTGTGTGTATCTTTATTTGTATGTAAACATGCCACAAGCAATCTCATATAGCCATAGCGACCGTTAAGCATGCTAAGTTGCGTGAGAGAGTACCAGATCGAGTAATCGCTACGATGGAGCTCGAAACATGATTTGTGAAGTTTTACACATTTTTGTATACGTGTGTGCATACGCATGAACGAGCGGGAATATCGATACACATGTGACCATCACATGAGGCAAGAGGGTTGGTTAAGTTCAGTTGGGTGTGTTAGAGGAGCTCGGATCATTGAATTCGTCATAGGGATACTCTATATGAAAAAGAGTGGGATTTGTAGCGAAATCGGTTTTCGAACACTTAAGAAACCACTTTCAAAATTTCAACTAGTGAACTCCAAAAGAGGTTTGATGCAACAAAGATAGGCTAAGGGACCTATGCGACTCATCCAACAAAGCGATAGAGAAAACGGAGCATGAATTGGCGGCTCGAGGGCTTCTTTTCTAGGCTTTACTGCATAGGAAAGGTAGCCATAGGTTATCAATGGTAGACCACTGGTGGTGCACTTGCTTGGGTAGTAAAGCCTATGAGGGTGCAATTTTATGTGGGTTTCTCCTCAAATCCGAATGCAATACAAGGTGTGGCTTCAACATGACTTCGGGAAGGCTTCTGGCAACTCGAGAAATTAGAATGCAAGGCAAAGCTTGGGATTCGAATGAGATGTATAGTGGTACAAGTGCGATCAATAATGATTGGATACGTTATCAATGTAATTATTTGGTTGCACAGTCGCATTTTCTAAGCATGTACAATTGAGCGAAGTTAGACCGTGTCCCTTGGTTTTGACCTTAGGATAAGTGTGTTTGATTATGCAATGTTATATTTGATGTTCCCATATATTTATATGGCATTAGTGTTGCTTTATGGTCCCGATAACATATTACATAAGGCACGAGCATCATTCTCTTTTTGGATAGAGGAGTATGCAAGATATTTTAGAATTCCTTGAAGTCCTAGAAGGGATGATGATAATAATCCACAACGGGATAATAGAACAGCTATGCTTATTATATGGTAACGATATAATCCGCAAAGGTCCTAGGTATTTATAATAGAATGAATATCACTTATGCGCATTATAGGGGTTTTGTTATTCTATTTACTATTGGGACCAATTCTCAAGCATATAAGGCAGATCATATATCATTTATGCTCATTATAGGGATGTGGTGAGATTTACACGAGACCCATCTTTTAGGATGTGGCTAGGGGTTTATGCTATGATTTAGTACCGACTCTATTTATCTTGAACTCTCGAATGGAATCACTGGATCGTGATAATGTCCGTAGTTGGTTCCACCCATTAATAATAAAGGGCATTGATTTGTATTTCCCAATTGTCTTTCATTGCTATGTTGTGCTTGTTAATAATTAGCTGTTGTTTTTATCGCATTTACTAACAGTAATACTTCGTAATAGACTTATATAATGATCACCCTACTTTTGGATGTTGTATTACCTTTATTGTAGTATGTTGTTACGTTTCAGTCACATTATACTTATTGTGCCGACTTATTAATTACAGAAGAAGAGAAGGTTATGGTATGATTTTCTATCTTTTGGATAAGTTTACTTTACTTATTTATAGATAGTTTAGGTTACCACCGATCCATGATTGTGGAGAGGAACAGTTTTGCCTTAGTAGTTCCTATTTATTTATTTATAGTTTTAATATACTATATTTCGAGATAGTTCCCCTCACACCAAGCTTTATGTCTGACTCGTGTTTTGTCTTTCTCTGTTTTTGTTATGATAACTCTCGGATACGCGATTGAGTAGTTTGTAAGTCAAGTGATTTGGGGATATGCTTTCAATATAGCTGGAGCATCTCATGGAGGCGATGTCCATACTTTGTATATATATAATTGATATTGTAGTAGTATATGAAAAATGTGTATTTATATATGAGACTTAATGTATTAGATATTATATCCATAACTCCGTCTGTATGAAGTTTGATGTATTCTGAATTTAAGTATTGTTATTCATTTGTCAGTTATTTCCGCTAGTGCAGTTACTATATTGTTATCCTGTTCTATTTATGCATATTCAGTATCCATTGCGAGATTCCATCAACATGCCTTAATATAATGCCTGTTTTAATTTTAATTTTTGAAAACCTGTCTTTTGTGGTATTCAAAAGTCTGACACTGCCACTTGGTATTGATTTTAGTGTATTACGAAGGGTGGGTTGTTGCAGTTGGTGTCAGAGCTTACGCTCAACACTTGGACCATGTAGACTAGTTTGAGTTAATCAATCTAGTAAAAGGAGGTACACTGAGAAAGCATACTTGTATTTTTCTATTATATGATTATGCTTGTACCACTTGTCCTTTGTACTGATTTATTTTATCGTTAGTCGCTGAGGTATCTTTGTTAGGTTGTTAGTATGAGAAGATGGGGTATGCAAGAGCGACTTCATATGGGCAGTCTGAGATGCCTGGTTAGTTCAAAGACTATTCAGCTACTATACATAATGTTTTGCCGCCCATAAACATTTCTTGCATATTTTGTTGGCATCAGAGGTGGTGTAGCCCTTGGGGCACCAGTATTTATAGCTCCACCAGCTTTAGACTCTTCGAAGCTATGCTGGGATTTCCTTATCCTTAGAGGATAACCCTAATTGAGTCTTGAGACTGTTGTCGAGACATGGTCTTGGATACGTATATTAGAGGGATTCCGTCAAGATACGTCTAAAGAATGTTCTGATAAGGAAGATCACTTCTTGGCATTTAAAAAGGAAAATCTTTATCTACGTAGGGCATATTGTTTTAGCGGCTGGTGAACAAGCCCTTGACTTAGAATGAATTCATGCGTCACTTTGGTTCTCAGTTCATTTCTAAGGTCAAGAAGGGCGTGTAGCTTGAGCACATTCATCCATTTCGTTTAAGGAAGCTTTTTAGTAGGGAAGGATGTTGATCGATTCAATCTTTTGGTTTAGTCAAAGGATTGAGACGGTCAATAGTCCAATGGTGTGGGCAAAGGTGTTTGCCTTGGGTCTTAAAACATCAGTTGAGGGATTTGTTTCTTAGTCTTATCCTTGTTTGGGGCCACTGTTGAAAGTCTCATTGGGATGGTTTTTCTTCGTGAGAGCACCCACGACGTACCATTGGAGGAAGCGAAAGTGGAAAGTAAACCAAAGTGCAAAGACCATGAGACAAGGAAGATCGAGCTTATGCGGAGAAGAAAGCTAGCCTAGTATGTCACTCTTGTGGCATGTATAGACTTTTCGCTAGGAGACATCATTCGGCTAAAGCAAAGTGTTAGCGCTTCAACTGCGATCAGTTTAATCACTTGAAGAAGGATTGTCCCGCTTTTCAAAAGGGTAAGCAAGTGATGACGACTTATGCTTTACGGGCATTACCGGGTCCTAGCTGGCCTACTGCTTAGGAGAAATGGAAGGAGCTATGTGGTGGGATACGCTCTATATTTTAGGTACTCACTTTGGTTGCTTCTAATACTTGAGAGATATATTTCTATTGCTATTTACTTGATAGATAGGTTAAACTTGACACCTTTCATAGTAAGTAAATTCTTTTTTAAAGATAAACCTTTTATGAGTAACCTTAATTGCAAACATGAGGTGTGTAACGACTCGGATTTTTCGTTGTTTGATTTTAAATATTTAAATGGTTTTAAATTTTGGATTCAGAGTATAAATGAATTTTGAATATGGAATTATTCCTGAATTCGAGTAGTAGAGTTTAATTTCAAAATATAGCGATTTATCGTAATACGGAAATGGCGAATAATTGAAATTTGTGTTGACTATGAATCAAAATGATTTCTAATGTTAATATAGATTCTATTTGAATTAGAACTAAGTTAATAAGTTTTTCTTAAAAAAACTGAAATTTCAAGTGATTTCGCTAATTTTTGAAATAGTCAATTTAATCGAAGCATTAAAATAGCAATACGGGGCACAGTCTCGAAATTCAATGAAACTAGTTCCATTGGATCCGTAATAGTGTATTATTATTGGATTTCAATTTCGTAGCATTTGGAGTTATTGTTTGGTCGTACGAGATAGAAGCACATTGAATTAATATCAGAAATTTAATACAATAATTGGGTTTAAAATGCTATCTTCCACATACGGTCGAATTAGGTTTCAATACTTGTTCCATTGCGTTCAGAATAAGTATAATATTAGGAATGCTAGATGGCACGCCTCAATAGGGGTTTAGGATTTCAAGGTACGTAAATGTGATATTTTTGAATATAAAAATATAAATTTTAAATCTCATCCACCCTATCCTTTTTCCAACCAACCTACCTAGAGCATCAGCCACCCTACCTATCGTCCTTTATTTGATTTGGAAACGTTGCCCCTCTTCTTCTTTTAGTTCAATTGTGAACAAAGAAAAAAAGAAACAAAAAGAGAGAGAAAAGAAACACATGAATGGAATAACAAACATTGGGTATTGGTGTCGCAAGGTCTGAGGCGTGAGCTTCACTGACACAGATGAGAATGTTGCGAGTTAGAGGTGATCGATGATGAGGTGGGTGCGAACTGCAGTAAGCTAGGGTTTCAATTCCTAGCCAATAGAAGTGGAGTTAGATGGATTCGAGGGTGGATTGGAGTTTTGGGTGATGAGACGTAGCTTGGGCTTATTTTGGTGAAGGGAGGTCGTGAGTAGGTGGTCGCGACAGTGTATGGCGATGAGGAATAGCCCGATGTCGCATTTTGTAAGGGTGGATCGGGTTTGAAATTTTTGGTACGAGATGGTGGAGCTCACGACGAGGAGATGTTTGATGATGGTTTCAAGAGATTTCATGTAAAGACAAGGGTGAACAAGGAAGAGGAAGATCGGCGTGGTTGGGCATGTACAAGAGGTAGTTGTTTGAGAGGAAGAAAAATCAGTGGTTTTGACTTGGTAATTAAGTTCTATTAAGGGTTTAGTGAAATGATTATAATTTAATAATCATTTAAGCTGAAAATTTAATAACTTATTCGTTTTAGGTCCAAATCGAACGTGGTCTATCGTATTAGTTTTGTATTGACAAGAGCTATGTATGGACTTAGTTTGGGATTTTTCAAAGTCAACTGCAACTTTAAATTAAATCGAACGTTGAAATTTGGATATTCAAAAAATTAAAAATCAAGGCGAGTAAATCTCACTAATTTGGATAACTGGATTTAATTTAAAATGTTAATATTTAATTATTGGCTGACTGGATGAATTTATAAATTATTATCAGTTGGATGTTATATTATATATAGTAGTATATATATTAGTAGTTGGATATATTCCCACCGTTGGAGCGGATGAGACATTATGCGCCCCGCATAATAAGGATGGCCCTATATTACTGCGATATCCTACCTCGAAACCGGATTGGTGTTTTATGTCATATAATATCTGTGGTTGCAAGGAAACAGGTTGAAGAGATCTAACTGGATTCCTCAAATACATTGTTTGTTTTTCATATATAGTGATATATGATGTAGTTAAATAAATCTGTTATGGATTGTTGCGTGATTTGATATATTGGATGCTATAGTAGCGCTGGCCTTAATTTTGGAATTTTAAATACCATAAATAATATTTTTGAATTTAAAAGGAAATTAAAAATCAATTTTGGAAATTAAGACATTTATATTGAATAGGGGTATTTTATAAGAAATGGATTTGAGTTAAATAAAAGATTTGATTTTTGGAAATTTGTTTAACTATTTTATTAAATGTTTCAAATAGAGATTTTTAAAAATAATTTATATAAATAAATTTTAATAAATGAATTTAATGATATCTATTAAATATGATTTGGAAGTTGAAATTGAGTTTTCGAGTGGATTTGGAATATTAGTTGGATTTATTGAGGAATATACTTCCAAATGGAATTTTTAGTAGAAATTGAATTATAAATGGACTTTTGAAATATGGATCTGTTCAGATAAAAAGAGAATAGGTTATGAACTTATAAACAATATTTATAAAGGGAGTGGAATGATTATAAATTAACAATTATAGAAAAAGAAACGAAATAGATATTAGACATGAACTTTGGGAAATTAAATGAGATTATCAAGGAATAGTGTTAATGAGATGATTTTATAATAAGGATATTTTAAAAATCAGGAATAGAACCTGAATGAAAGTTTAAATTTATAACCAAGTTATAAACAAGTAAAAATGATTTTCGGGTGATAACTTGGAATTTTAAATCCACCATGTGAATTTAAAACAAGATATGGAAATTTGGATTAGAAAGAGAGAAATATATAGTTCTATTTTTGAAATTGGAATGGTTAGGGAATCAGAATGAAATCGATGTGTTGTGTATCGAGAGGGTTTACAAATTGAAATTGGTTATTGGGATTTCAAAAATATATTTTTGTTAAGAAGTTAAGTTTTGTTTTGAAAGGAAAATTTTATTTAATAAACTATGTAATTTAAAGCTGTTTAGTATAGAAATTCTTCAAAAAGTGTATTTTTCAAATATCTAATATTAATTGAAATGAATTCTAACTTTTATTATATGCCTTGCAAATCGATTTGTTTTATTCAAAAATGATTTGGAAATGAGTTATCGATGTTTATTTTAAATGTTTTAATATTTAAAATAATTATTTAAACATGTTTTGAAAATAAATCATTCATCTTTAAAAATACTTATCATATATATAGATATTTGAAAAGATTGTAATTTATTTATGAACCCTCTTTAGGTTTGTAAATGAGGATTATTTAACGGATATGATTTTTATAAGAGAAATCTTATAACGGAATTTTGGAAACTTAAGGAACTTTCGAAATGGTTGGATAAGCGATCTTCGAAAAATGAATTTGCATTCATAAAAGAAGTTATAAATTAGTGAATGAGATTTTAAATAAGAAAAATTGATTTTTGGAAATTGTAGGATGGATTACGAAAATTTTGGACATTTAGAAAATGAATTATAATGACTTGTGACTTTACAGAAGGGTTGTAAATGGTTTTATGAAGTTGCAATAAAAGGGAGCTTTCCTCGTTTGTGAATATACCTATAAAATCGATGAGATGTAAATATTTTCTAAGTGTTGAGAACTAAGTATTATGGAAAATATATTTATAAATATTTTTCTAAGTATGGAAATAAATGATTTGGGAATGTTTTGACCATGGGAAGGTTATACGGAAATATTTCTAAGTGTTAATATGGTTTGAAGATGTCCCTTTAAGGATATAATAATTTGATTTTTTTTTTCAAACGTTGAAATGCTAGAAGAGAATTGAATATATATCTTTGTAAAGATATTTTGAATAAATATTTGAAAGATTAAAATACGGGCCTAGTTACTGCTTATGTGTGTAATTTGATAGTTAACTATCATTGCATTGTTGCAATTGACCCAGAACAACTTGTATGGATGAATGCTATCATTGCATTGTTGCTAAGAAGGCAGTGTTAGCATTCCATGTATGAATGCTATTCTTAAGGTAATACGTAGCCTCAAGCCTCATCAACCGAGAATGACTAAAACATGGGAGATACAGTAGGGCTAAGTGTGTTGCACTTAAGTAGAGTATGTTATCACTTTTCTAGATACTCTCAGATATATTATAATTATGGATATGGTTATGCATGGAAAAGAGAGCGCTCGATTAGTGTGGGAACACTTGGGTTGATAACATATTCGGTACTATCCAAGTCAGAGATAGGCCGGTCCTGTGTTGGCAGGGATCGTTAGGTACGATTTCGATACATTTTTCTAGAGGTTTACTATGGTGGGTGGTACCCCAATAGCTCAGTCATTGCATGGAATCCAATATTCCCTACGAGCTTGTACGATTTTGATTATGCCCAACTATGCTGAAATGTAAGATGCAAGCATTTCAACTATTTTCTAATTTATTTCTATGGACATTATTATAATATCAAATATTTTTGATATAATTTTTTTTGGTTATTGCATAGGCCCGCAAATCCGTGCCCCTTTGAGTCGACAATATTCCCTCAGCTCAACCCAAAGTGGACAGAAATACGAATATTTAGGGTAAAAGAAGAAAGAGGTAGAAGGAGAAGATAATAACAACATCAGAATCTCACAATTACAGTGGAACAAAATATAATATAAAATAACAGCTTTTAAATGCTAAGAAATCTGCACTGTTATATACACATACCATTATCAGAGTACAACAATCATCTATCACTTTGGACAACTTATTATCTGTCCTTACACAGAGGAAATATTAATTCAAGTATGGAGGTACGTCTCTGTCATCCAGCTCATCTCTTGAGCTCAATTGCACATTATCCTGGATCTGTTTAACTTGGTGTGACCCGAGCATCATAATAAAACAACACCTGGGTCAGTTGGAAAACCAGCGAGAGAAAATCACACTCAATTGGATTATTACATTTTTAAAAAACCTTTGGAAACAAACGTATCTCATAAGACCACGCCATAAATAAACATATCGAGTTTTTACCTTACGATAACCAAAACGATTTTTTTGTTAATCCTCTGATATTATAATAGTGTCTATAGAAAGTAAGTACAATATAGCTGAAATGCTTGCATATCACATCCCAACATAGTTGGGCACAATCAAAACCATATGGGCACTTATTGGAGATTGAATTTCATACAATGGTAGGGCTACTGGGGTATCGCCCGTCACAGTACCTGGTCTAGATCAGAGTATCGAGGACCACTCCCGATCCCCTACAACACTAGACGAGAGCTACCCCTTACTGGATAGTCCGAATAAGATCACCCCACAGTTGAAGCTAACAACCGCCCATACAGCCGAAATAAGGGACTCTAGACAAGGAAAATCTTACCCTAATTGGCTGCTACCCACTTAGCCTTGTTGCACCTCCCCTGTTTTAGCCGTCTCCGGTTGACGAGGCTTGAGGCTAAGCGTTACCTTTATAAAAAACTCATTTACTTAGAATGCTCATCGTCCTCCAATGACGATGGTAAGATAGCATTTGTCCATACGAGTTGCCCTGGGTCTAGACAAACCGAATCACCATCTTCATCATATTCATGGTATTCATTCGTAAACAGGTTTTTGGATAACTAAATCCGATCCCGGTCTCTTTAAAACGATCAACGCATTGGCTAATATTAATAGTTGGTTATTTAACTATCATATAACATCCACAAGCAACCATCAGGCCTAAAATAATTTTTCAAAATTGTTTATTTCAAAATATTTGCGCAAGATGTCAATTCCCATGCTTCACACTTGGAATTTTTTTTTCCATTTCAATTGATATTTAATACACGGAAAATATTCATTTATTTCCTATTTCTTTTCCCAAAGATCATTTACAACTTTATTTGTAAATTCCCAACTCGTTTAGCCCGAATTCTATAAATCCCAGAATTCCTTAGTTAATTTCCTTTAATATTTCCAAATCCATTTATGCTTATTAAAAATTCTAGTATTTACTTCTACTTTTTTGTGAATTTCATTTCACCTTTCGAAGTTCGCTTATTTTATGCTTTAGAAATTTATTTAGATTTCCATAATACCATTATAAGATCTTCTTTTAAATTAACTTCGCTTCCCATTTCAAGAGGATACATAATTGTGTTTTTAAATCATTTAAAATAAAAAATATGAAATAAGAATAACGGTTTACTTTTAAAAATATGGTTTTAGGTAACTAAAATATCAACTTCTTAAAAGCATTAAAAGTTCATATTCGGTTACTAATTATTACAAAATTGATTTATAAAATTAGAATTTATTTCAATAAATATTAAGTATGAAAATAACTAACTTCGAGATATTCTAAATTCAAATAATAGTTTTAAAAAGTTATATAGTATGGTAATTTAAAATGTCGTTTAAACAATTTCAATTTGTTCAACAAAAGTCTATTTTTATAAAATCAAATATTCACCCATTCAATTCATATACACTGATCTCATTTTATCTTATTCATAAACTTATATTTTTACATATCCACTGATCTCATTTTATCTTATTTATAAACATTGTTTATAAGTTTATAAATCCCCTGAGTTTTCCATTTATTTTAAAAAAACTGATTCTATTTAAAAGTCTGATTTTAATTTCCTTCCTTAATAAATTCCAATTTATTTCAACTTATTTTCAATTATTTCTTAAGTTCTTTTCCATAATTTCAAAATATCCTTCAAGTTATTGTATATAATTTATTTCAAAAATCTCTACTTAAATCAATTTTATGAATGGTTAAGTATAGCCTAAATTAGTCAATATATTTTTACCCCACTTAGTTTTCTTTTAGAATAAATCCAATTTACAATATAAATATTTACTATTAAAATTTCCCTTTTAAATTCCTTCACATTAATTATCTATGGTATTTAAAATTCCCATTTTTACTTCCCATGTTATTAATAATCCAATTCACACACAATCCATATCAATCTGTCCACCATATCATCTATCAATATATATATGGGTAATAAATATTTTTGAGTAATCCTGTTGGATCCCTCCAACCTGTTTTTCCTACATCCACAGATGTTAGTCCACTATATAATGCGGGTATATCAATCACTCCAAAACTAATATATAGTACTATATATATAACATCCAACAGATAAATTATAAATTTATCAATCAAGTCAGACATCCAATAATTTAAATTTAACATTTAAATTTAAGTAAGGTCATCCAAATGAGTGAGAAAATCTCACCTTTATTTTATTTGCAGTCCTTTCCAATCTCGACCGGGTTTCACGATTTTCGACCTTGTATAAACAATATACGGTTTATTAACATTTGAGATAATTGAACAATTAATTTCCTTTTTAATAAATTTAATTAACCAACAATTTTCCTTTAAAAAATCCTTTACTAACTAAAATAAATTAAATAAGTTAAATAGATAAATTAATCACCATAGTACATTATTCTAAAATAAACTAGTAAATTTAAAATATGTATATTTATTTTATTGAAACTACATATATATACTTATAAAAATAATCTGTATAGGTTTTAAAAATCTAATTCCTATATAACTCCTATATTTTCAAAAATCTATAATAATTTTCTATTTTCCTATATACATTTAATTTAAAAATAGGCATGTATACATACATACATACATACATACATATATATTTGTAGTATACCTTTTCCTTTACCGTATATATATACATATATATATATCTATAAATCATTAAATGGGAAAATAAATGGCATATATACGTATAACTTATTGTAAAAAAATAATTTTCTATTTAACTATACTATACATACATATATAAATTTAAATTAAATTTAATTGAAAAAAATAAAAATAAAAAGCCGAATACTTTTGCCTATGATTCGAGCCTTCCCTTACGCGCTCCCAAACCAGACTGCTACATCAGCTCCACGCCGCCGCTCACGTAAGCTCCTTCCAATCGATGCCGTGTCCTCCGCCAAATCACCGTGCCTCCACCCACTAAGTCACGACCTCCCATTCGCCTTATATCGCACTAACGAGATCAGTGAGAACATGGCTCCTAACCCCAACTGTCCTCTAGCTTGCAGCGCCGCGCTTGCCCTGATACTAGCAGCTCACATCGCGATCTCGACTTCGATGCAAAGAGGCGTCATGACTTCTTGGTTTGTGAATTTGACTCTCCTTTTTTTAAAAAGTCAATTTCGTTCGACTGGAAGAGAACGAGAAAAAGGAGCGTGGATTTTGAAATGAAGGGAAGAGGATTTCATTTGTCTGCATTTTTCTTTTCTCGGTTTGAAGAGGGAACGCATTTGATTCCTTCTGCCATTTCTTTTTCTCTGGCTTTCGATTTGAAAAATAAAGGGGTGACAATACGCCTTTAATGAAGGGAGTTGTCGGTTTGGACGTGTTAGATGCGTGTTTGAACAGGCATGCACGTGAAGGTAAAGGAAAGCTATAGTAATTGTGAGGTGAAAGCAAAAGGCACCGATGTGAAATGAATTTCGGCTGATGGCTGACTAAGATATACAAATATATATATATTTATCAATTTTAAATTCAAATTCTCTCGATAAATGCCACTTTCAATCTCGAACTCCTATCGAGGCATGCCGTTGTTTATAATGTTATACCTTTATTCCGAGCATACTGAAAAAGGTTTCGAGTCCTAATTTGATCGTATGGACAATGTAACGACCCAAAATTTCTGTTAATTAAAATTTTAATATTTAATTGATTTTAAATATTTATAAGTGAAATTTATAATTCGAATAAATTTTATTTCGAATATCTGGATTTAATTGGATAATTAAATCGATAATTTAATATGTTAAATTACAGAAATAATTGAAAATCGAGTTTAATATGATTGAAAATGATTTGTAAAATTTTATTATATCATATTGAAGTTATAGAGATGTTATAGAATTTTTAAAATTGAATTAAAAGTTTATTTGTGAAAATTGAATATTTTAATATTTAATTATCGACTGAAAAATAGCCAATTTTCAAACAGTCTCAGAATTGGACGAAACTAGTTCCATTGGATCCGTAATAGTTTGTTATTATCGGATTTCAATTTTCATAGCAATCGAAGTTTTCGTCTGACCGTGGCAGCTCGAAACACATCGAAATTATTTTAATATTATTTTGGCGAGTTAAAATAGCCGTTTTTCAAAAAGTCTCAGATTTCAACGAAACTAGTTTCATCGGATCCGTAATGTGATATTATTGTATGGTTTCAAATTTCGTGTCAATCGGATTTACCGTTGTCCGGGGCAAGCCAAAACGCATAGGAAATTAGTTTAATCGGTTTAATTTAATTTTGATCGTTTATTTCCGTAACTCGCACATACGATGAAATTAGCCTCCGAAACACATTCCATTGTGTTTGGAACGTGGGGTAAACCTTAGAAACGCCAGCCGACACGCTTCGTTTGGAGTTCGGAAAATTTCGGGTGAATAGTGTTTTGGCCATTTTTCTATAATAGCACCTTTATTTCTTCATTTGCAAACAAAAGCCCAAAACCCTAATTCCTTTGCTTCAGCCGCCACTTTTCTGGCAATGGACAGAAATGAACGATCTTCTCTCCTTAATCTCTTCCAATCCGTGAATAATTAGACGAAACGTTCAACTACAAACTTCTAGAGGATGATGAGAGCTTCGATTCTATACGGTGATGATCGAATTTGGAGCGTCGTGGTGGTCGATAGGGGGTTGCGTTCACATCAGGTCATGCACGTTTTTTTTGGGTAATGGAGAGGCCGAGCTTGCTATGCTTGTGGGTGAAGGTGGAGGAGGGGTGGAGCTTCGATTTGGTGGTGGAGTGATGGGGTCTCGTGTGTTGTGGTGGCCGTGGTTTCAAACCCTAGGTGGCGGCTAATGGGTTTCCTTGTATGTGATATTCACGTTTGGGAAGAAGGAGAGGGTGCGGCCTGATGTTGAGGCCAAGTGATCAACGGCTAGGATTAGCTGAGGTTGAAAATATTAAAGAAATTGTAAATATTATTATATTTAAATTCGTGTAAACTTATAAATTTCATAACTTTTTCATACGAGATCAAAAAATGACGAAACGAATTGCGTTGGCTTCGTTTCTTCGAGCACTACGCAATGGAGCTGGTTTGGAGTCGTTTGAATCTAGTGAAAATTTCGGGTAAAATTAAACGTACGTTTAATTTATTCGAAATAAAACGTGAAAACTGAATTGAAATCGAGGTGAGAACTTCTCACTCAATCAAA
This sequence comes from Allium cepa, assembly GCA_030765085.1. Classification (NCBI taxonomy): domain Eukaryota; kingdom Viridiplantae; phylum Streptophyta; class Magnoliopsida; order Asparagales; family Amaryllidaceae; genus Allium; species Allium cepa. The sequence continues at coordinate 772,671,790 of CM060945.1, forward strand.
TTAGTTTCGATTTATTTTTTAAATAGTTAGATTTGAAATTTTTGATTGTATGTTGAATGATGATTGTTATCTATTGATTGTTAAAATAGACATTTTGCGCCGTTAGTAAGCGGATGTTATTTATAAAAAACATATACCGCGATAATTCCATCTTGATTGGAATTGGTATTATATATGTACTTGGAGTTGATTTTCCCGCATTATATAGCGGATGAGACCCTATTGCGCCGTCTATTAAGCGGATAATATTTTATAAATCCCACGATAATTCCGTACTGGAACGGAATTGGTATTGTGCTAACATCTTTGGATGCAGGGAAACGGGTTGGAGGGATCCAACTTGATTCCTCAACTATATTGATTTATTTACAGATATTGTGATATTTGTTGATTATCATATTGATATATGATGTTTGGTTTGTCGTGATTGACTATTTGGTGCTGTTGCATCATCGGATCCATTTTTGAAGTTTTAAAATAATGATTTTGATTTTAAAAGGAATTTTAAAGTGATTTTCGAAAGTATACGTTTTATTAAATTTTGAATTGTTAAAATAAATAAACGTTATAATTTTATTTTCATAAAAGTTATGATTTTTGAAAAATAATACTTAAGTATGATTTTGAAGTATATAAGCTTTAAATAACGATTTGTAAATTATTAAAAGAATAAGTTTAGTTAAATTTGGATTTTGAATTATTATAAAGGATGTATATAAAAGATTTTTAACATTGATATTTATAATAAATATATATATATATATATATAATATTGGAATTATAAAACGAGTTTATTAAGTGTTAAAATGAAGTATAAAATGGATTTCATTAAAAATTATAGATTTATAAATTGTGAAGATTATAAAATGAATAGATGTGTAAAATAAAAGATTTATAAGTAATTAACTTATAAACTGGATTTTGGGCATTTAAATGGGATATTAATAGAAATTGTTAATAAAGGAGATTTTATAAGTTGAAGTTGTTATAAAATATAAATGAATCTTATAAGAATAAAAGCTTTAAAAAGAACGATTTTGTAAATAAATGAATTATAAGTATTTAACTTATAATATGGACTTTTGGTATATAATTGAGATATATAAATTGAATTGGATTAATTAAGGAGATTTATAAATCGAAGCTTATAAATAGAAATGGAATTTATAGACATTGTTTATAAATTCGAAGTCAATGGAACTGGATAAATTAAATGTTGAAATTGGTTAAGGAAGTATATTCACGATTTTGGACAGTGAATATATTATTAAATAAAATGGATATGCTTGGGAAAACGAATATTATAAAATGAAGTTAATCGTTTTAACGATGTTTTAAAATGTATTAAACATCGATAACATAAATTTCAATATTCATTGTTGAAATAGACGTTTTCGAGAAATAGAAGGAAATGGTGGACTATAACACTGTTGTTATAGTAAATGATTTCCGAAAGAAAATGTTTTTGTATAGTATTGGGATTTATATATCTATGTTAATTTCGAATCCCTATATTAGTGATTTTGGGTCGTCGATGTTTTACGTAACATTCGTTTTGGCTCAAACAAATGTGTTTAAGCGCACGTTTTCCTTAAAGAATGAAATATATACTTAGTTTCGAATTAAGTATATTGAATATTTTCCCAGTGTTGAAAATAAATGGATTTGTGAATTACTTATTATTATTATTCAATCAGTATGGAAATGTTTTCCAATATGAAATGAACGTTTTGAGATTTTATCTTTTAAAGATAAATTGAAAATGAATATTAGAAATCGATATCGAAATCGTATATTCATAGATATTTTGGGAATTGTAAATTCACTATGGAATTTATAAAGGAAAGAAAATTTGTTTAAAAATAAACGTTGATTTATTTTTGAAGTTTGGAAATGAAATTTACGGATTTGGAACGTAAATATAAAGTAAATCGGTAAGGATTTATTTAATTGGTTTAAATGAACCATTTTGAAATGAAAGTATTTTCGCGTAAGGAAAATGATTGAAATTTGTTTTCAAAAGAGGTAAAGGTGAAAAGTGATTTGAAATTGTTTTCAAATGTTGAAGTGTGGAAATTTATATCTAGTAAAGATATTTTTTTGGAAAATAAATAATTTGGGAAATTATTTGGAATCTGGTGATGTTGAGCATATCTGTTGATAGTTAAATAATCCGACTATCAATATTTACCTTTAAATAGGTATTTGTTTTGATTTGCTTGAATTTGAATGTCACACTTATTTTTGAATAAGCGCTCACTATTCGGGTTAGCCGGGCGAATATGTGATACGTCGTTATGAATTGCATTTGATGACCGGTGTTGAAGACCGGATATTTGTGAAAACGGAAGGATTACCGTCGAATGTTTCTGCATCGGCTGATCCCCGATATAGAAATTTATTACCCTTTGTGATGGGAAGTCCGGTCGTGATTAGTGAATATCCGGATTGCAAGGACGTCTTTATAAGTGCCTTCGGTTCCGTTCGATCCCGGAACGGACTTGTATGGATGTGTGTCTGACGTTACAATTTGAGATGTAAAGCTGGTTTCTATCAAATATATTTCCGTTGGTGGCGGAGAATTTATTCTCTTAGCTTAACACCCCAGAGGTTATGTAGTTGATGGTTACTAGTGATACAGTCCCAAATTGGTAATGTGGCATACGAAGTGATGTTGAGCATTTGATGATCAAAGCACAACTTTTGTATAAAGCGTGGCTTTATGGACGAGACTTCGTCGGATCTCACACCCCGGAAATGGTCAAAACAGGAAGGATGCGGCAAGATTATTAGGTGGTAGCGCCCCTTTAGTGTATGTCATTCCTTCTGGATAGAGGTGGTATCATGGTATGAAGCCCAGATACTTAACCTATGTTGTTGCTGCAAATTTATTGCTTTGGGGTTGTTGGAAATCGAGGATCCTCGGATATAGAGCGGTTACGATCGGGGAATGACATATTCGTGTCAGTAGTTACCCAGTTAGGGGTAACCCGACCTTGTGTTGGCAGAGATCCGGTTAGGTTCTCGGGTCGTCTTTCCAGAGGCGTACCCATGTGGCAATGGGAAGTTCCTTGGCCTGACCATTTGTTGGAAATCCAAAGAAACAATACGATCTTGTACGGTTTTAGTTGTAGAACCTACCATTCACTTATGGTGGTCACCACTGTTTGGATGGTAGCTATAGTAGGCATAAGTGCGAAATGCCTATGCTGGCTAAGATTTATATCTTTATTTTCGAAATGATTTTTCCTACACTATGCACTAGTAATAATATCAAATGTTTCTTTTTAATGCGTATCAAGCATCTTTTACTATCATAAGGAGAAATCTCCTCCGATTCTGCGTTTGCATTGTGTGTGCGTGCGGGAGGCCTTATGGCAGTCTCATTTTCTAAAAAGCATTGCGAATCTATTTTAAAATTATCCTGTTCTTTGTTTTAAAGATAAACTGTTTTAGTTCTTACACCAGTCACATGACTGACTCGGAGTTTATTGTTTTCCTTCCTAAACTCTGGCTGCCCACCAATTTCCACACGGGCAGTCTAGAGTCAGGTTTATCAGGATATTCTGGAATTCAGGAGTTGCTGGAGGCAAGCTGGATGGCATAGCGTATTACTAGTATATAGTATTTCTTTTCCGCTGTTTGTTGTTATTTGTTGTTGTAAACTCTGATGATGTAATGTAGTGTAATATGATGTAATGTAATAACTGATATAGTTCTTTGTTTAAAGATTATTCATTTATTTATTATATGTTGTTCCGCTGCGATTGTGAGATTCTGATATTGTCCTACTGTTTCTTTCTATTCTGTTCTATCTTCTACCTCTTCTTTAACCCTAACGGTACGGTTTTCCGGCCTTCGATTGCTCGGCAGTTGATACAGTGGATGTATTGATGTCGGTTTTCGGGCGTCGAAAAGTCGCGATCGTCACAGACAAGATAGCTTTTTGGACCACTATTTCAAATTAAATTTTCGATATAAATTTCAGTGTGTTTATATCTCGTACAGCTAAACAACTTCAAAAGCTACTAAATTTAAAATCCGATAATAATACAATATTACGGATCTAATGAAATTGGTTTTGTCGAAATCTGAGACTGTGCCTCGGAAGGCTATTTTTGGAGAGAAACGAGTGTGTAGCGCATAGCTACACACCCGGTTAGATGATGTATATTATAGATAGTAAGAGGTGAGCAACAAACCTGTTCGATAGCCAAAAGTAGTGTTTGCAGTTCTAGGAAATCCCAAAATGAATAAACATAGACAACTGTATATACAGCGATAGTATCAAAATAAAAATAATAATCTACCCAGCTAAAGTTAGAGTGCTGTCAGATCCATCTATTGAATTGGTGATCCCGTGTATGCGGCAAAAGGGATCAGCTAGTTGCGTAGATCATGAACTATCAATCTGTAGAAGCATTGCTGTTGTGAGGAAGATGCCAAGTGAAGGGTCGCCTTTACGCTAAGCCTGTCCATAGAGAAAACAAATAAGAGATTTTGTTACAAATTCTATCAATACTGCTTTTGGGCTTTTGAAAACATACGCATTTCTTTCTTTCCAAATGCACCAACTATAAATAGAAATAAAGGCGTCGAGATTTTTATCCGGCTTGCTATATTGCCAGTAGTCGAAGAACGAGTGTATGACCGGGATGTAGCCAATGAGGTTAGCACTGGCCGAGGCTAAAATGCAATAGGAGAAGTCACAATCAAAAAAAAGATGAGCAATGGATTCTTCATGCGAAGAGCATAAGATACAAAGAGGGTCAAACTACATCCAGCGTCTGAGTTTGTCTTTAGTTTTAATAAGAGCATGGATGAGGCACCATTGGGAAAAAAGGATGCGGGGAGGGAGTCTGCATTTCCAAAGTCTTGCGAAAGAGAATGACCTACCAGGATGGTTGAGGAATGAATAACATGAGGCAATTGAGAAGCCTTTCTTTGGAGCTAGCGCCTAGATATAATGGTCTGATGTGTCAGAAAGCTGAATGGAAAGGAGCAAGTTAGAGGCTGAGTTGAGGTCATTCAGCATGTTAAGGTCAAAAAGAGTGGAGGAGGGGGGATATGCTGCTTGGGCCAAGGGAAGAAAGATCAAAAACAGTTTTGTTGTGGTGGGAGATATGGGGAAATAGATTAGCGAGCGAGCGGGCGAGGGAGGCTTGATCCTGCCAGATGTTTAGCCAGAAAAGGCAGTTGCAACCGTTGCCTATGAAGACATGGAATAGGGATTTGACACGTGGTATGGATTTCAAAACCCCTATCCATAAGGGCGAGGGTGAAAGGCGAGGAGATAAGTGGAGGACGAGATGAGGGTTGGATTGATAGTGAAACTGAAGGATCCAATCTTTCCAGATGAAGTAGCCCAGAGTGATGATACGCCAAAGTCATTTAGATAAGAGAGCAACGTTGAAAGTGCGGAGGTAAACTAATCCTAAACCACCGTGATCTTTGTGTAGGCAGATTGATTTCCAGTTGATTAAACATTTCCCTATATTGCTATTCTAGAGAAAATATTGCTACCAGTATCATTTTTTTTAATCCATTCCAACAGTATATGAAACGACATCCAGTATGAGGGGAGGGATGATAGGACTGATTTGACAAGGATGAGGTGGCCTGCAACAGATATAGAATTGGCTTTCCATGATGATAACCGAAATTCGATCTTGAAGATTAGAGGGAGCCGGTCCTGTCTAGCAAGTTTGGTGGGGTAAAGGGGGACACCAAGATTGGAGATGGGGAAATGGTCTAGTTTACAGTTAATCAGAGAGGTAGAAAGGGGGCCGAGGTGTTGGGCGTCGCCGAGCATAAGGATGGAACTCTTATGAAAGTTAATGGATAAGCCAGAGATGAGTTCAAAGATATATAAAAGAAATTTGAGACAATGGAGGTGGTCCGGTTCTGGAGAGATCAACAGGATGGCATCATCAGCAAATTGTAGATTAGAGATTGATAGTTCTGAGTTGGGGTGTTTGATGCCGACAAGGAGGTTATTGGAGATTGCAAGATTGACCATACAGCTGAAGACATCAGGGATGAGAACAAAAAGAAGCGGCGAAAGAGGTTCGCCTTGTCTAAGACCTCCAGCTGATTTTATATGTCCCCCTAAAGAGCCATTGATAGAGATAGATGAAAAGCTTGTATCTATGGTACATTTGATCCAGTTACACCAAGTATCTGAAAAACCTCTGTGCTTCATAAGGTCGAGCAAAAAGTACCAGTTAACAGAGTCGAAAGATTTGGAGAAGTCTAGTTTGAGGAGGGTGCCTGGGGTGGAAGAGTGATGACAAAAAGAGACGACTTCCTGGGTAGCCGTAGCACAGTCTAAGATGTTTCGGTCCTGGATGAACGCAGATTGTTCAACCCCAACCAGAGAACCAATAACCTTTTGGAGTCGATTGTCAAGGAGTTTAGTAATGATTTTGAAGGTTGTGTTGAGGAGACTGATTGGGCAAAAGAAAGGAAGGGTGGTGGAACCGGGGGATTTGGGGACGAGGATGATGTTGGCATAGTTTAATCTTGCAACCGATGAGGGGTTAGATTCAAATTCTGCACACATATCAATAATGTCAGATTTGATAGTTACCCATAAATGTTTGAAAAAAAGAGGGCTAAAGCCATCCGGGCCTGGGGTTTTGTCATCAGCCATATCGTTTAGAGCCGACTAAATTTCTGTTTCAGTAAAGGGGTGATCAACGAGAATTAGGGAAGGGTTGGCGTAAAGGAGATTCCAGTCAATGGGGGGAGCTGAGACGAGGTTTTACCTAGGAAGTTGCGGTATAAATGGTGAAAAGACGAAGGATGTCAGATTGGTTGGTGAAGATGGTATGATTTTGAAGGATTTCTGAGATGAAAGTGGTTCTACGGCGGCATTGGCAATGTGATGAAAGTAAGCAGTGTTCTTGTCCCCTTCATCAATCCATTTGGCTTTGGAACTTTGCTTCCAACCAATCTCTTCTTGCTTGATAAGTCTGTCTAATTCTAACTCCAACTCATGCAGGCAACTAGATTCAGGGTCAGACAAGGGGCGAGATTATTTATTGTTATCAATATAAATTTTATAAGCCTTTAAATTATTTTTAACAGGCTTAAATCTCAAAATTCAATAATTTACCCAAATTCCAATTATTAAATTCAAAAGTTAAATTGTCTAATGAATCACTATATCTGAATCCTGAATCTACTTTATTAAATAAACCCAAATTTTCCATATTCAAAACCAATTTATAATTCAATTTCAATATTTAAAACCATTTAAATGTTCACAATTAACGCAAGAAAAACCTAGGTCGTTACAGTTATCGTAAGGTAAAAACCCTTCGTGTTTATATGTGGCGTGGTCTTACGAGATACCTTTGTTTTTCAATGGATTTTGATAATGGTAATAATTCAAATTGGGTGTGTTTTCTCATGTTACTTTTTCAGACTAACTCGGGTGTTATTATATTATATTGCTCGGGTTAGATCGAGTATTACAAATTCAGGTTAGGATGCTATGGAGCTCAGGAGATGAGATGGAGAATTCTCAAGCATATTTCCCATACTTGATTATATTCCGTCGTGTGTGTTATGATGTATATTCAGTATATTGAGAGGACATGTTATTATAACTATCCAGATTGATTGTGGATTGTTGTACTCTGATGATTGTGTGTATATTAATTAACAACTATAAATTCTTTTGTATAAAAATATGTAATTATATATTATATTGTTCCACTACGATTGCGAAATTTTGTGTTATTATTTCTTTTTTTCTTCTATCCCTTTTCTTCTTCTCCCATAATGATCTAGTATTTCTGGCATTCAATTGCTTGACATACTATACAGTGAACATATTAACGTTGATTTTCGAGGGTCGAAAATTCCAAGCTATTACACTTGGTATAAGAGCTGAAGGTTAAGCGAGAACCTTAGCTTTGGTGGTGATTTGTAACATCCCGCAAATTTTATGATTGTATATTTAAATATAGCATCGTTAGTCGGATTTAAGTCCTAAATGTCACTTTTTGCAAATAGTCGAATTGGGACTCGAGACCACTTCCATTGAGTCCAAAACGATGTTTGCAACCTTTTTGAGTATAAACATCGATATGTTTGGAATTGATTAGAATTTTGATATTTTCATTTGGGGCTTTGGGTTTGGGTTTCAGCCTACTAACCCAATAAGAGAACCAAAATCCTTTGTCCAACACTCTAACCCAACTCCTCTTCATTCATTTGATTCCTCATTTCCTAACACTCTAGCCCAAGAGATAAATGGAGGAAAAGATTGAAAATTAGAAATTCCTAAGCCCTAGTTTTCTTAGGAAATTCAAGTTCTTGCTCTAAAATTAATGAGAAACTTAGGTAAGCATCTCCTTCATCTTCTCCATCTCAATCTCTCTTCAATTTTTCAGAATTTCCTATAACCTAACTTTGGAAAACTTCATCTTTTATAATAGATTGAAGATTCTAGAGGTGTATTGAAGAGGGATTGGTCTTGCTTTGTTTTAAAGCTTCTCCTCCGTTGTTTTGGGTTAAAAGAAGAGTTTTTGAACCCACATCTATGTCTGTTTAATAGTTGTTAGGAAGCAATTCCTAACATCTATTTCGTTTTCATTTGCCTTTGAATTGAATTGGTTTGATGAATATTCAAATTTTGGTGTTTTGAAGTCAAAATCTTCAAAAATCCTATCTTTGATGTTTGAACATGTTTTTGGGGTATGTCGAAGAGCCTATAAGGCCGGGTTGTCGCTTGGCATAAATCCCTAGTCTTCGTTTCTCGTCCGATCGCTTTCGGTTAGGATTTTTTCCTTTCTTGGGGCTAGGCTGAAATTACTGGGAATGGAAGTTCAGTCGAATGAACTGTAAGGTCAGTCGACTGAATATGGGGACAGAAAATATTCTGGCCCAGTATCAGTCGACTGACCATACAGTTCAGTCGACTGAACTTGGAACCAAAGAGGTTCGAGTGCCAGTATCAGTCGACTGACCACACAACTCTGTCGACTGAACCTGGAAACTGGAAGTTGCTGGGTTCAGTGTCAGTCGACTGACCACTGTGTTCATTCGACTGAATCTGCTTATCTCAGCCAAATTGCCTTTTGTGTGGATTTCCTATTTTAAATCGATTCTCGTTGATCCGAATAGTTATTATCACTTTTCTTGACTTTGATAATTTCTTTTTGGGATTTTTGGGAATATCCATTTTAATGGATTTGATATCGATTTTTATGGATTTGATTCACGTTTTTGTATGTGAATTTTTGATGATTGATTGTTTTTACAATCATTTTTGTGATTTCTCACTTTGAAATATAAAGGTTTCTATACTAGTAGTAAATATTGAAACTCTTTCACAAAGATGATTTCAACTCTATTTTAATATAAAGCTCGTTTATAAAATTGTTTTTCCAATCTATTAGTATATACAAACCTTTTTCTCATTCGTTCGAGAAATCCAATTAAATGACTTAGCAAAACAAGTTGTATGAAACATTTGCGTTTACTTCTTTGGTTAATTCTTAGACTCGTTCGATTGAAACTCTTGTGACAATTTTCGAGTGGAAATCTACAATTTGTTCGTAAATATTTAAGTTAAGCCAGTGGTTATGGGACATGAAGCTAAACTCAATTATTTACCAGCTTAGAGTAATTCACACTTCTTGTTGATCAACGATGATCATTTTATGGTTTAGACTAGCGATGTGCGATGTCTCTTTGTCCATGTGGGTGACTGTACGTCATTTTATTGAGCTTCGTCTCATTTTTTTTATGGGCTAGCGACCCATGGTCTTTGTACCATTCGTGGAGCAATTGGCTCGACAATTTGGAGCATGGGGTGTATCTTTCAAGGTGCGTCGATGTTCGACTATGCATGGGTCGTATCTTTCTAGGTGCGTCGATGTTCGTTTATGTGTAGGGCATATCTTTCTAGGTGCGTTGAGGTTTGTTTATGCATGAGGCGTATCTTTCTAGGTGCGTTGATGTCTGTTTATGCATGGGGCATATCTATTTAGGTGCTTCGATGTTTGAGTGAGCATAGGGCTTACCTTTTTAGGTGCGTCGTTGTTCGGTTTATGGAATAGCATTCCGTTTGTGGTGCACATGTTGATGAGTTTTCACTTGTGATAGGTCTCCCCCTTTGTGATTTTTGAATTTCTAATTGATGATTTCTAGAATTTGTGTTTCACCAATTTTGTGATTTACATTGATAAGTTTTATCAATATTTCTGCTTTGGTGAATATATTAAAGAATAGGACATTCTTTTTAGTGTTTGAGAATATTAGAGATACCGTATGATTTTGTTGTTATCTAATGTATACTTTTCATAGTATGGCATTATTGCATCATACGTTTTTGTCATATCTCGTATCCTATCTCATTTTATATGATATTTATAGCTAGACTGATCCGTTTATTATTATCTTCTTAAATAATACTCGGGTCAGACCGAGGTGTTACAGGTGCTTCCACTTGACTTCTTAGCTGGGACTAGCTTTTGACTTTTGGCTAACTACTCTAGTTTTGGTAGTTTTTGTTACTATACATTCGAGATAGAGACTCCTTGATGTGTACTTATTCTTTTGTCTAACACTTATACTTATTCTTTTGTGATGTAGTGGATCTTGTTTGACCACTACTCTGATGTACACTTCTACGAGTTATTGTAACGACCCACCTTTCATTCCACAGAATTGCGCATCATTATTAAGAAAGAACGAGGTAGAAATAGAATAGATAGAAGAAAGAACACAACAATATCAAAATCTCACAGCAGAACGGAAAAATATATAATATATCACATAGATATTATATAATCATTTACATATCAGGGTTACATAGATACAACAACACAAAATAGGCAGTTATAAAAGTCCGTCTATTATACAACTCTAATACAATACATACATCATCATAGAGGTATAACATAGCATAAACATTATATATCTACAAACGCTGAAGCCTCCTTCTCCATCTCTCCTCTAGAATTCATCAAAGCTAACCTGAATCCCTTGGCTACTCGTAAAAATTTGAGTATCTAAGAGTTTAAGAAAAACAGAATAAACTATGGGTCAGACATGGGTCTGGTGTGAGTAAATGGGTTAAAGTTGTTTAACTTTGAAAATCCTTTCAAAACAAAAGGTATCACGTAAGACTTTCCACACATAAACATGGGTAAGATTTTACCTTACGCTAACCAAAACATTTGATAGGAAATCCAGTGATATTATAATAGGGTCTAGGGTTTTCAAGTAAATAGAAAATAGCAGAAATTGTTACATTTATTAAATTCCAGCTTCTAGCCACAAAAGTGGGGAATACAATCAAAACCATAAGGGCACGTAAGAAGAATGAGTTTTGATCAATGGCAGGGCTACTGGGGTACCGTCTGTCACAGTACGTGGCCTAGATCAACGTACCGAGGATTACTCCCAATCCCCTGCAACACAAGGCCGGAACCATCCCTTACTGGGCAGTCCCGAATAAGACAACCCCGGCGGTTCTAGCTAGTAACCGCCTACACAGCCGAATAAACAGAGACTCTAGACAGGGGAAGATCTTATCCTACTTAGGTGCTACCCACTTAGCCTTGCTGCACCTTCCCTATTTTAGCCATTCTCGGTTGATGAGGCTTGAGGCTACGATTACCTTTATAGAACACATCTATCTTAGAATGCTCATAGTCGACCTGACGATGTGCTGAAAGCATTCAATCCATACAAGTTCATTCCGGGTTCGAACGAAACCGAAGGCATTATCTCGTTACACTCATTTTGGAATCACCCTCAGAGTTAACGACAATAACCCTTGCACTTTGAAAATTCCATCTCGAACCTGAAAGCACTACCTTCGTTATACTCGTATTGGAATCACCCTCAGATTTTTATGACAGATAGTTCTTACACTTTGATTCTTCAACTCGATCTTCACTTGAATTCACGACCTAACGTTTAACTTGGATCGATGTGGTTTTCGCATAATCAAATTTGATACCCGATCCCGGTCTCATCGAAATCCAAACGTATCTTAAAGGCCAAGTTGTTTAAAAGTTTTAAACAATTTAATTCAATTCAATACTTGAATTCACACAGCATTAACACAGATAAATATCATACATTTATCATTGATATAACCAATATCATATCACAGAATGTCACAGCATATAATCCAATAGATATCATCAATTGATATCATTCAATTCAGACATTCAACAAACAAACAATCATCCACAAGCAAGCATTATCAATTCATATCATAATTAATTTAATTACTTAAATTAAATTAACTCCTTAAGAACTAATCACTTAATCCAGCTCATACAATCATTAATTAATTACTAACTTTTAATTAATTAATCACTCCTCAATTATCTTATCAATCAACTAATTAATCTCCAATCACAGATTAATTACCCTTTAATTATCAAATAATAAACCTTAATTATTAATTAATCTCCTTTAATACAAAGTAATCAATCCTTATTTACTTTTATAATCAATTAATTAACCTTTAGTTAACCGATTAATTATCCATTAACTGTTGATTAATAACCTTAATTATTAATCAATATTTATCAATGCAAATTAATTAATCCATAATTACCCCTATAAACAATTAATCAATCATTAATTAATTAATTAATTATCCCTTAATTATTAATTAATAAACCTAATTATTAATTATTAATTAACAACTTAACTACAGATTAATTACTCCTTAATCACCAGTTAATTAACCCTTAATTAACAGTTAATCAATCCTTAATTATCATTTGATTAATCCTTAATCACATTTGATTAATCAATTAATTACCACTTAACAACTTCTTAATTAATCCTTAATTACGGATTAATTATCCTTTAATTATCAATTAATAAAACTTAATTATTAACTAATAAAACTTAATTACAAATTAAGCCCTTCTTAATTATTAGTTAAGCAACCTTTAATTACTTAATTAACTACTCATTAATCACTTAATTAATAAATCTTAATTACTTGATTAATTAAGTCTTAATTACACTTAATTACTTAATTAATTTATCTCTAATCATTAATCAATAATCTTTAATTATCTAATTAATGTTCTTTAATTACAAATTAATTAACCCTTAAATTAATTAACCTTTAATCCTTAATCATTTATTAGTCAAGTAAATTAATTACCTTATTTAATTCTTAATTAATACTTTATAATTAACTAAACTTATTAATTAAACTTAATTTCCTTTTAATTAATTTAATTAATTACAAAACACTAAACCTTAATTATCTTAAGATAAATCATTATCTTATAAATGTCTTAATTACCCTTAACATATTTACATCATTTATTCTTTAAAATTATCTTTACTTAATTAAATCATTAATTAAGTTTAAATATAAATAATCATTTATCTTGACAAATTAAAGTTGTCATAACATAACTTTAAATAGCTTAAAACATTTATCAATTAATAGTTTTTCTAAAACTAATTTAAATTTGAATTTAAAAACCTTGTCTTTTTATATAATTTTTTTTTAAAATTTCATTCATAACTCCATTTTAAATATCACTTTAAATTTATTTACAAAATTTTAAATTTATCAAGCCTCAAAACTTCTTAATCACAATGTTTAAGAAAACATTTATTAAACACTAAGTAATTTATATAAAAAATTTAAACTAATTTAAAATTTTAAATCTCAAAAACCAAGTTTCAAAACTTTTAAACCTTTAAAAATGTTGAACATTTTCTACTTCGGGTCGAATACGAAGCTTATTTCAAATCCGAGTTCTCCTTCTTCCCTTTTTTTTAAAACTTAGATTAAATTTCAAGTTTAAAAACCTACAAGTTAATCACTTCAAGTTACTCGAGAACGAACTCGAGCTACCTATCCAAATACTCAAACCTGACTTCGAGACATTCACAGCCCCAAACCTCTGACACGACCTCACCTCTGTGCACATGCACCAACGGCATGGCTGCCTCCAACCCTCAACATTTCCTCCGCCACATCACTATCATGCTACAACCCAAATCGACCACCCAAACATTCATACGAGCCTCGAATAGAAATCGAGCAACTCAGTTGGATCGGAACCCAAACCACCTTCAGGAAAATTACTCGAGCCTTCGATTTCGATCACCGAAGCCATAATAACTCCGGCCATACCCTGCCTTGCTTCCACACCACCATTTACCAAAGTTTCATGACACTCGAGATTTCCTTAATTAATTTAATTAATAATGATTAAGAATTAATTAAGGAATTAATTAAGAGTAATTAATTGATTTAATTAATTTATTTAAAATTAATAATTAAAGGTTATAAGTTAATTAAAGGTTAATTGATTTATATTTAAGTATAATTAAGTAGATAATTAGAGATTATTAATTAATGATTAAAGATTAATTAATTAAGTAATTAAGGTTGATTAATTAGTAATTAAAAAAATTAATTAACTCGTAATTAAAAGTAATTAAATTTTGTTAATTATTAATTAGTCCCAAGTTAATGATCTTCATTAACTATTATTAATTTTCTATTATATACATCTATTTCTACCTACTAATCAATTCAATTTACTCGAGAACGAACTCGTGCTACTCATCCAAATACTCGAACCTAACTTCGAGACATTCACAGCCCCAAACCTCTAACACGACCTCACCTCTGTGCATATGCACCAACACCGTGGCTGCCTCCAACCCTCAACATTCCCTCTGGCACATCACTCTATCATGCTACAACCCAAATCGACCACCCAAACATTCATACGAGCCTCGAATATAATCGAGCAACTCAAATGGATCGGAACCCAAACCACCATCAGGAAAATTATTCAAGCCTTCGATTCCGATCACCGAAGCCATAATAACTCCGGCCATACCCTGCCTTGCTTCCACGCCGCCATTCAGCAAAGTTTCGCGATACTCGATCGATTAGAGATGATGAAATGACCACCAACCCCTGCTTCAACAAAAATAGGGTTAAAAACTTAACACGACCACCGACGACGCCACGGTGCACGATCGGCTCAACCACCATTTTTGCCAAGCACCCTGATCGTCAATCTAGCTTCAGATGAAAAATCGACCACTCGAATACCTCCGATCACCAGAAAATGATCAAGATCCATTTTCTAGACAATCCCAAAATTTACATTCGATTCAATATTAAAAATTTGGATTTTTGTTTTAAAAATCATTACTTTCAAAGATGATTCGAGATATATACTTGAATCAATATAATACAACATTTGATTTATCACATTATTTAAGTTTTCAACTGTATTTTCTTATTTACAGGAAATTCCCAAACTTAAAATACTTAAACTTTTTTTCAAAATCTAGATGGTGTTTAAACTAAATTGATTTGTTTGGAACTCAAAGCTTCAAAGTGATTAGACGGGAAGTTTTGGTTCATTTTAAAATCTCTGTAATCTAAAATGAATAGAGAAGCACAGACATCAGACATGCATATTCAAATGCATTCATATACACAGATTTTTATACTTCTATATACACATACATACAAAACAATCATCTCAGAAAAAATTCACGAGCAATCCATTATTTACCTACTTAAACTTTAATTAAAAAATTTACTCACTATTTTTAAAAATGCAGATAGCTTGAACTTTGAAATCTGTGAATGGTTTGAAAGCAGGAACTTGGAATTTGCTGAGATGATTCAAATCTTTAGAAAAACTTAACTGAAGTTGCACTGGAAACTTGATGACTTGAAACATTAAGATTGAAATGCTTGATACTTGAACATTTGAAGCTGGAATGCTTTTTGAATATTTGTTGATTCCAGATTGTAGCTTTGAAAAAAACTACAGGCTTTGATATAAATTGGTTATAGGGTTTTGAAAGTTGTTTGTAGTGTTTTGATTGCAGGCTTGAGTTTGATCTTGTTTGAATACTCAGATTTGAGTTACAGGACTCTGATTCATTTAAGAGGAGATGATAACAGGTTTCGCTCAAAGATTTTCCAGTTTGAAGAGTTGAACAGTTTGTTTTGAGGAAGTTACAGATTTTGATTTCAGTATGAATTTTTGTAAAATGTTTTCAGGTTGATTTTGAGAAATTAAATACAAAACTGGCCATTGATTTCTTGTTTGAATTGAAAGGACAAGAAAAAGGATGAAGAAAGAAAATGGAAGTTTTAATATTATGTAATTTATGGTCTAAAGAAAAAAGAAAAATCAAACAAAGACACTTGTTAAATCTTCTTACATTTGTCACAAACCCTCTTTAATTAACTACACATGTTAACCTTGAGCTTATAAATTAACCACTTGTCTTTTCTTTATATTTAAAGGATTTTATAGCATTTATTATTAATTTTCCTAATATTTAAGTGCTTTTATAAATTTATAAATGTTTTTTCTAATTTTATAAAAATAAAACTTTTAAAAGAAAATAAAATATAAACCAATTAGATTCTAAATAAAATCATATAAAATATTTAATCCACTTATAAATGCGAATTTAAATGCTTTTGTATTTATTTACTATTAAATAAATATTTTCCAAATTTGTATAAATAAAAATTCTATTATTTTAAATAATTATAAAACAAATATTATTTTAAAATAAAAACTTTATTTATAAATCTTTTTATATCCAAAATAGTTTTAAGATATAAATTCTTTTTAAATTTCAATTTAAATTCAAATTCAATTTAAAGCTTCAATTTAAAATTTAATCAAATATATCGATATTAATTTAAACAACCCCATTATTAAATCTAGAAGTATTAAATTTTAATTTTAAAGCTAACTTAAATAAATATATATTTAAACAACACTTATTAAATTTGAAAACAATAAGTATATTTTTAAAACAAATTTATAAAATAACACAATTTATATAATTATTCTATTTAAAATCAGTCTGTCTCTAAATTTAAAAACATCACATTAGTTTTATTTTAATTATTTATATTTGAAAATAACAATTTTATCAATTTTAAATATTTAATTAAGAGATTATCACATTTTAAATTCCTTGAAATTTTGGGATATCACAGTTATATTCATATCTGTTTCCGCCTTAGTGATGTGAATATCTGTGACTGATTTGTGTTATGTTTATTTTATATTTGTTTTCGAAGACCACTTAGCCACTGTGTAGTAGCCTTGAATTTGTACTTAATATGTCGGATTTCCTCTTTAAATGAAATACATGACCTTCTGTCTAGCATATCGGTACTCGCACAAGGCAATTACACTGATGTTCACTCCTCAACAGCCTTATTCTTCATGCTAGTTGACGGCATTACTCCGTAGTGTCCTTGGCTAGCGTGAGTATAGTGGTGAGCTTGGTATCAAAGCCAAACATCGGAACAATATAGAATATTATAGCAAGGACCATTGTCCTAAGCCTTTCTTAGGAATCGTGTATTAGGATATATTCAAGTCATTGGACCCATTCTATCCTATTTCCTTTTTATGATGTCTTGTTTTATCAATCATGATTGTTTGATATTCATTTTGAGAATATCCTGTTGGATCATAGGTTTTGATTGTTGACAAGACATAACAGTTCACAAATCTACGACTACAATAACATCCAGACTCATCGGCTCAATATATAGTTTGTATAGTTATATATATTTTAACAAGGGCCATCAAATATGTATATAGAGTCTAGTTTAGTGCTTTGTTCAAATATTTCCTCAAGAATCATCATTCACATTCAAATAAACTTGCATGCATATTTTAATCAAAATCAAGTTTTCAAGTTTTCAAAAAATGCATGGAGCGGCGCTCGAACCCGGGTCACTAGTTTAGATGGCAAGTGCTCTAACCAAATGAGATGTGGTGATTTTTAATTATCAATAGAATTCAGTCGACTGAACAAAATTGACCAGTCGACTGAATATCTATAAAACAGCCTATTTTACACAGATATGCACTGTTTTTTTACTATCTTTGAGTATTCAGTTGACTGACCATTTTTTCCCAGTCGACTGAATTCTGCAACAGTCATTTTTTGTGAAAAGACACTTCCTTTTTTGAATAGCCTTCTTCCTCCCCAAGGGTTGCAACCATTGCTATTCGCAGAGATCTCTTCACCAGCAGTTACAACCCCTTAACTACTATATATATGCATGAATTTCAAGATCAAATAACACACCTACTTGCTTATACTTGAATCATATTTTTTGAATCAAATACTCTATTGAATTCATACATTCATTACTTACAATCACAATTCTATATTTCTAAAGCAATTTGAAACTTCCTAATCTTCATATACACACAACTATACACATCATACATGTGAAAAAGATTATTGGTAGGGCGTACTACGTGTGACAAATCCGTGTTATTAGAACACAAAAGGTCAAGACGTCCACTTTGTAATCAAAGTCCTGTTCTGTTTCTCAGGCGATAAAGTTTTGTTTGGTTGCTCAGGCGGTAAAGTCCTGTTCTGTTGTTCAGGCGGTAAAAGTCCTCTTCGGCTGTTGAGGCGGAAAAATCCTGATCGGTTGCTCAGGTGTTGTATACCTATTCCTCCGGATTAAGTGAGGGGTTATTGTGAGAAATTCCAGAGGGAAGTCTTGGACTGGACATAGAACGGGAAGTTCGAACCAGTATAAAAACTCCTGGTGTGCTTATTCTTATTTACTTTATTATTATTATCCATTTTCGCATTTTTTGTAATACATTGCATATTACACGATCCTAAGTGATAGCTAGCCACAGCAGTCACTTTCATAACCTTTTTCTTCTTCTTTCTTTCTTTCTTTCTTAAAGAAGAGAAATGGTTAGACCAGGCCGTTCCAGCGCCAGTCAATCTAGTGCTGCTCCTCAGGATGGAGTATTCAGGTCTACCCAGAAGCATTTAGATCTTGTAAAGAATGCTCAAGCTGCCGGACCCATTCCAGAGCCTACTCATCCTAGATTCGGGTTTGGACGCTTGTGCAAAGACTATACCGATTTTGGTGGAAGGCCAATCAGGGGTTCGGAAAGTGTCATAGAAATCCAAGCTTGGCTGAGAACATGAGATCGTATCTTTTATTGCATGAATCTTATTGATCTACATCGTGTCCAAGTGGCTTGTAATATGCTCCAAGAAAGAGCATTAGATTGGTATGATCTTTTGGTTTTTGAGA
The DNA here is from genome assembly GCA_030765085.1 of Allium cepa. NCBI lineage: Eukaryota > Viridiplantae > Streptophyta > Magnoliopsida > Asparagales > Amaryllidaceae > Allium > Allium cepa. The sequence goes on from CM060945.1 coordinate 772,690,892, forward strand.
TTATCGAGGCGGATCTTACTTCGGAGCAATTCCGGGAGAGGTTCGAGTTAAAGTTTGTGCCGAAGGCTGAAAAGGTAACTTTGGTCCGACGCTTTATTGACCTTGTTTAAGGTGAATCTTCCGTGATAGACTATGTCGCATCTTTTGAACCTCTCTCTAAATATAGGGTCGAGTATATTAATACCACATTGAAGAAAACTCAGAGGTTTGTCTATGGGTTGAATAAGAATCTCAAGAAGCCATTACTTATGAAACTAGAAGTTTCTTCTGATCAGCTTATTGATATCGCTCTTCAACTTGAAGAGGCCGATAAAGAAAGTGATGTTGAAGTTGTGGATGCCAAACAGAACTTCAACAATAACATGAAGATGCCTATTAAGTTCAAAGGCCCCAATCCCAACAAGAAAGGGAAGCAAGAAACTCCGGTAGTAAAGACTCCTACCTCAAGTCGTGGACAATGCTATAATTGTGGTTCCACGGAACACTATGCAAAGGAGTGTCCGAAACCTCTTTATTGTCGTTATTGCGAAAATTCGGGTCACCATATATCTGCCTGTCCCATACTTCAAAGTAGGAAAGAGGGAAAGCTGAATGTTGTGCAAGCCCCTAGTAACACTTCTCTTGGCCAAGGTATTTCTCATTCAGTCCTTAATGAAATTTGTTTGTGATTATCCTATTCAAGTGCTTTTTGATACAGGTTCATTTTATTATTTTATATATCAAAAGAACTTGTTGATTCTTTTTCTTTAAACATTTTGGACTTGATGACTTCACTGAGAATTGCGAATCCGATTGGTGGATCCGCAACACTCAGTTTACTTTGTAAAAATATCGAGATTATTTTATGTGATTATGCTTTTCGATACGATTTGCATGTTATGCATTACTTAGGCTTCAGAATTATTTTGGGAATGGATGGGCTTAACCGTTATGAATCCCATATCTTATGTCCCGAGTGGACTATCCATCTTCGACATCCACAATCTGTTATGCAGATTGCTATTTTTCTTGATGATTTCGATTCTAATTTGGTGGCATCATTTTATTCTCTAGACCCACTTGTTGAGGAAGATGTTATTCTCCTCATTCAAGTAGTTTGTGAATTTTTGGTATTTTTGAGCTTGTCCTAGGATTATCACCTAAGCAAATCTATTGTGTGGTGCTAATGTCTTTTTAGTTCGACTTTACCACCAGTTTTCATTAGCTATGAGTTGCGAACGACTGTGTTCCACTAACCGCATTTTGCACTCATTATGATTCTTATGAATGGCTTGTTATGCCATTTGGTTTGATGAACCATCCAGCTTATTTCATCCATCTTATGAATCGAGTATTTTACGAATATCTTGATGAGTCCGTTTTTGAATTTATTGATTATGGATGAAAACAACAATTTAAACTTTGTGCATCTTTTTAATAAGATACATTTATAAGTATAATTGGATTTTATTCTTAAAACGAGCAAAGAATATTCGTAAAGTTTTTCAAGAGATATTTTTGTCATATCGAAGATGATTTTGTGTTGTATTGCCCATCGAGTGCTTTAAGAATTCTGATCGATACGCCTGATTGACGTTATCGATAGGAATCTCCTAAAGGCTATGATGAGACAATCAGACATAGTAAATTGACTTGGAATAAGTAAATTTTTCTAGAAAGATGACTACATAAAGTTAATTGTAATTATTGAAAGTCTTAGCTTTTCGGGAAAGAGGATCAATTAAAAGAAATCTTTTCCGATACTCCTATTCTTGTGATCCCCGAAGGTGACCAAGACTTCACTGTTTATACCGGTCTAGTCTTATTGGTTTGGGTGCCGTTCTCTTGCAAAAGGGAACGTTCTATCACTTATGCTTCTATACAATTAAAGCCTGTCGAGACTAGGTATGCCATTAATGATCTATTGTTCGCGGCTATTGTTTTCACTTTTTGAATTGGCATCATTATTTTTGAGAGAGAAATTTGTTCTCTACACCGATCATAAATTTTTGGAGTATTTATTTTCTCAAAAGAAACTTAATTTGCATCAACAACGTCGACTCGAGTTCCTTGCATCTTTTGATCTTGATATTCTTTATACTTTGAAAACGGAAATCGTGTTGCCTATGCCCTTAGTCGTAAGAAACAAATGGTTGTTTCTTTGATGGTGTCCAAATGGAATGATCTTTTTGACAGGTTTGTCTGACGTACCGTTATTTTACTGCGTCGTTGTTCTAAATTATTCGAGTTTCGGGTTCCTCGGGCGTACCGTATTGAACTACGTCGTTGCACCGTCTCAATTTTTACTATTCATGATGTTTTCCACGTCTCCCCACTATGGAAATTCCTTAGGGATTCCGATTCTGTTCTTGAGTCTGGTGTTATTGAAGAAATTGAAGTTTCACCTAATTTGACTTATGGGCGAACACATCTGGACTTACTCTCTCGTGCTCTTTAGGGTGAACTTCTTACTTCAAATTTTCTTTTGTGTTCGTATGCTTTTATAGCTGTTACTCTTTGTTTTCTTCTTAAGAATTGTGAGGATGCAATTTCTTTAAGGAGGGGAGTCTGTAACAACCCGCATATTTTACGATTGTATATTTAAATATAGCATCCTTAGTCGGATTTAAGTCCGAAATGTCACTTTTTGCAAATAGTCGAATTGGGACTCGAGACCACTTCCATTGAGTCCAAAATGATGTTTGCAACCTTTTTGAGTATAAATATCGATATGTTTGGAGTTGATTAGAATTTTGATTTTTTCATTTGGGGTTTTGGGTTTGGGTTTCAGCCACTAGCCCAATAAGAGAAGCCAACTCCTTTATCAAACACTCTAACTACACTCCTCTTCATTCATTTCATTCCTCATTTTCTAACACTCTAGCTTAAGAGAAAAATGGAGGAAAAGATTGAAAATTAGAAATTCCTAAGCCCTAGTTTTCTTAGAAAATTCAAGTTCTTGCTCTAAAATCAAAGAGAAGCTTAGGTAAGCATCCTCTTCATCTTCTCCATCTCAATCTCTCTTCAATTTTCAGAATTTTCTATAATCTAACTTAGGAAAAAATTCACCTTTGATAATAGATTAAAGATTCTAGAGGTGTATTGAAGAGGGATTGGTCTTACTTTGTTTTAAAGCTTCTCCTCCAATTCTTTTGGGTTAAAAGGTGAGTTTTTGAACTCACATCTATGTCTATATCTTTGGTAGTTGTTAGGAAGCAACTCCTAACATCTATTACTTTTTCATTTGCCTTTGAATTGAATTGGTTTGATGAATATTCCAATTTTGGTGTTTTGAAGTCAAAATCTTCAAAAATCCTATCTTTAATGTTTGAACATGTTTTTGGGGGTGTATCGAAGAGCCTATAAGGCTGGATTGTCGCTTGGCATAAATCCCTAGTCTCCATTGCTCGTCTGATCGCTTTCGGTTAGGATTTTTGCCCTTCTTCGGGCTAGGCTGAAATTACTGAGAATGGTAGTTCAGTCGACTGATCTGTAAGGTCAGTCGACTGAACCTTGGGACAAAAAATGTTTTGGCCCTGTATCAGTCGACTGACCATACAGTTCAGTCGACTGAACTTGGAACCAGAGAGGTTCCAGTGCCAGTATCAGTCGACTGAACCTGAAAACCGAAAGTTTCTCGGTTCAGTGTCAGTTGACTGACCACTGTGTTCAATCGACTGAATCTGCTTATCTCAGCGAAATTGCCTTTTTTTGTGGAATTTCAATTTTAAATCGATTCTCGTTAATCCAATTAGTTGTTATCACTTTTTTTGACTTTGATAATTTCTTTTCCGGGATTTTTGGGAATATCCATTTTGATGGATTTGGTATCGATTTCTATGGATTTGATTCACGTCATTGTATGTGAATTTTTGGTGATCGATTGTTTTTACAATCATTTGTGATTTGTCACTTTGAAATACAAAGGTTACTATACTAGTAGTAAATATTCATACTCTTTCACATAGATGATTTCAATTCTATTTTAATACAAAGCTCGTTAATATAATCATTTTTTCAATCTATTAGTACATACAAACCTTTTACTCGTTTGTTCGAGAAATCCAATTAAACGACTTAGCAAAACAAGTGGTGTGAAACGCTTGCGTTTACTTCATCGGTTAATTCTTAGACTCGTTCGATTGAAACTCTTGTGACAATTTTGGAGTGGAAATCTACAATTTGTTCGTAAATATTTAAGTTAAACCAGTGGTTATGGAACATGAAGCTAAACTCAATTATTTACTTGCTTAGAGTAATTCACACTTCTTGTTGAACAATGATGATAATTTTATGGTTTAGATTAGCGATATGCAATGTCTCTTTGTCCATGTGGTGGACTGTACCTTGTTTTATTGAGCTGTGTCTCATTTTTTTTATAGGCTAGTGACCCATGGTCTTTGGACCATTCGTGGAGCAAACAGCTCGATAATTCGGAGCACGGGGCGTATCTTTCTAAGTGCGTCGATGTTCGACTATGCATGAGGAGTATCATTCTAGGTGCGTCGATATTTGTTTATGCATGGGGCGTATCTTTCTAGGTACGTCGATGTTTGTTTATGCATGGGGCATATCTTTCTAGGTGTGTCGATGTTTGTTTATGCATGAGGCATATCTATTTAGGTGCGTCGATGTTTGACTGAGCATGGGACGTATCTTTTTAGGTGCGTTGTTGTTTGGTTTATGGATTAGCGTTGCATTTGTGATGCACGTGTTGTTGAGTTTTCATGCTCCCGTTTATGATAGGCATCCCCTTTTTGTGATTTCTGGATTTCTAGTTGATGGTTCCTATAATTTGTGTTTCACCAATTTTTGTGATTTACATTGATAAGTTTTATCAATATTTGTGGTTTGGTGAATATGTTAAAGAATATGACATTCTTTTTAGTGTCTGAGAATGTTAGAGATATTGTATGATTTTTTTGTTATCTAATATATACTTTTCATAGTATGACATTATTGTTATCATACATTTTTGTCATATCTCGTGTCCTATCTCATTTTGTATGATATTTATAGCTAGACTAACCCGTTTATTATTTTCTTCTTAAGTAATACTCGGGTCAGACCGAGGTATTACAGGTGCTTCCACTTGACTTCTTAGCTGGGACTAGCTTTTGACTTTTGGCTAACTACTCTAGTTTAGTAGTTTTTGTTACTATACATTCGATATAGTGACTCCTTGATGTATGCTTATTCTTTTGCCTAGCACTTGTACCTATTCTTTTGTGATGTAGTGGATCTTGTTTGACCACTACTCTGATGTACACTTCTATGTGTTATATTCATATCTGTTTCCGCCTTAGTGATATGAATATCTATGACTCATTTGTGTTATGATTATTTTATATTTATTTCCGAAGACCACTTAGCCACTGTGTAGTAGCCTTGAATTTGTACTTGATATGCCAGATTTCCTCTTTAAATGAAATACGTGACCTTCTGTCTGGCATATCGGTACTTGCACAAAGAAATTACACGGATGGTCGCTCCTCAACAGACGTATTCTTCGTGCTAGTTGATGGCATTACTCCGTAGTGTCCTTGGCTAACGGGAGTATAAAGGTGGAGCATCACATGATTACTCATTAGAGATAGGGTCAGTAGTCCCCTAGAATGAGTTGTGCGTAATATAGATATAAGCACACATTTGTTAGTGAATATAATTGTTTTATATTATGTTTGTTGAGTTATTGAGTGGCTTATGAATTCTGGTCGGCACAGTCCATACAACTATATAGACAACAGTAACTAAACACTTGAAAAGAGAAATTTGACACAGTATTGTTTCGAATGCGGTAAATGATTTTTTTTTACCTAAATTATATTTAACATATAAAGAATATTTTTCAGAAATTATTATAGTCATATATATTGTGTTGGGTTATTAGGAACGATAATATTGATTATTATCATAATTGGTCGTTGTGCCTTAATAAAAGATATTTATTGTAAAATAAATAATGATAAACAATTGTGATGAATTACGTAACAGCCCACCTTTTTGGATAGTTCAAATCGATAATAAACCACATTTGTCTAATTTAAACCATCCAAAAGGGAGGATTGTTAGTGGAGTAAATAAGAAAAAAACATAGAAAGAAAAAAAACAAAACAGAATCTCACAGCAGAATGATAAAATATAATAATCAAATAATATTTCATGAAGCTATTTACAAAACATTGGATTACACTAATACAATACAGAATCAGAGTTATATAAAGCATAAATAAATACATATATGCAACGGAACAACGGGATGCAGCGGAATAAATATCATAAATAATAATAGCAATAATATACTGAATCTTCGCCTTCGTCCTCCAGAAAACAGTCTTCAATACACTGAAAAGCTCAGACTGACCCAAGCGTAATGAAAAAAACACTCGAGTCAGAACTAAAAAATCTTATGTAAGTCAAATTAATCTAAAATAAAATGTGAGTGCAATGGATTCAGGGATGTTACAGGATTTTCCATCTCCTATCAAGTGTAAAACATGAATATAATTATTAAAAGGTTTCAAATAATCCGAAATATCAATTTTTATCATCTAATTAAAACAAATCAGAAGTTGGAATTAACATAAACCATTCAAATAATTCATTTTCAAATAAAATCCAAATTGAAGAAATTATATGGGTATATGTCATTTCAACCAGTACCAAAAATCAACATTTCAAATCAATGAAAACCGTTCGGGTTTATCATTTCAACCCATAATGATTTCTCCTAATCTATAAGATCATTCAGGTATGTATCATTTCAACCCATAGTGATTTTCAAGTAATAATAATTTAGGAAACTTGCAGAGTGAGCATAATATAAATCAAACACATCATCCAATATTAAAAATCGAACATCCATGATAATTATCATCCAATTCAAACAATGAATATTCACAATTTACAAATTATTATTTACAAGTAATTAAGGGGAAATTATAATTTCAATAATAATTTAATTATTATTTACAAGTAATTAAGGGGAAATTATAATTTCAATAATAATTTAAGTAACGATTTAGTTCAAACTAATTCAAATTAACATGAATGACTATTTAAATATACCAAACAACCATAAATAAATTCCTAATCACATCAGAAATTCAATTTAACTAACATAATAAATTTTAGAAGTTGTGAATGGGTCAAAACACTCACATTTGAATTTAAATTGAATTTAAATCCAGTTTAATCCTAAAATTCAATTAGTCTCATAATTCCTCCAAACAAGCGTCAAAATATTCGAAATTTCAATGCGATCCCAGTGGATCAAACCGCACCTGAATCAGACCTCGTATGGAAAAGATACGCGTGTTAGAACATTATACGATTTGAACTTAAAATAATAAAATAATTAATTTAAAGGTACACGTCACCCTCACATGCTCATCACGTTTCCAAGTTTCCAGCCAAAACCCTATCCCCTCAAGATTGACGCATGCTAGCCACCACACGATCGCGAGCACCACCGCGCCGCCTACACGAGGCCGCGGCCTACCAGACCTCCCTTACGTGATCGCCACCTCCCCAAAGCTTCCATCGCCAGCGACAAAGCCACACACACATAAAGGGCCAGCCGCCGCCATCTTTAACAAAACCTAGTTGAATTTTCACTTTCGATCAGACCGCCCGATGACCAAACGAACTATAGTGATGAGAAGCACTCGTCAATCTCTACGCCATGGTAACCTTCAATTGACGATCAGGCGAAGTTGATCGCGACTTGATGAACGGCCATGATTTGTTCTTCAATTGCTGGGCAAACAGTGGTTCAAATTGGAAAACGAATTACAAATCTGAGGTGCGTTCGTAGAGAGCTTCAAATCGATATATAATTGGATATAGTTTGAGGAGTTTGAATTTTCAGTTTGGTATTTGATTTGCAATTGAAATTGGGATTTACTTGGTTTTTCTGCCATTTAGAAGAAGAGGCCAGAGTGAAGGAAATGTGCGTACAGACAAATGGAATAAGGAATAACAAGAGTTTATAACAAGGTATTTATAGGCAGATCAGAAAAATAGGATGAATGCACTAGATTGATTTGGATTGGAACGATAAACGACCCGAAAAGCCCGTTCTGCCTCTGAAATGAAAATAGGTCAACTCGTATATCAAAATAGATATTTCAATATTTTTAAATTCAATGGAACATGTTTCAGGTCCTAATTCCATCGTATGAAGAAGGTATGTTAAAATTAGCTTATTTCATATTAATGTCAGTTGATTTTGATTAAATTGGTTTCTAGGCGTTTCAAGTCCGTACGATCAAACGACAAGTTCGATCGTTATGAAACTTGAAATTTACAATAATTCACTGTTACAGATCCGATGAAACTGGTTTCATCGAAATCTGAGTCAGTGGCCAAAATGGCTATTTTCACTTTAATTAAATAAATTAATTAAATCACCTTTTCCAATTCAATTTAATAATTTACAATTTCTATCATTTTTGATTGCTTGGAAATTTATAATAATTTAATATAAATTTACATATCAATTTCAGTGTTAATTATTTCAATAATTACAGTGTTCACTTGCAATTGTAATTAATCCAATTAACTAAAATTTAAATCCAATAAATTGTTTTGATTTGGTTTCAGACTTTATATTCAATCAATTATTACCCAAATAACATGGTTAATATTATCTTATATTTCATTACATTAATATCTTCCAATTTTCATCTTTTACTTGTATCAACTACTATATTTCAATTATGTTGGATTTTGTCAATTTTTCACATTAGTTATAATTTAAAGTCCCAATTAGTTATTTATCTTAGTTTTGTTCTTTAATTATCTCAATTGTTACCTTATGAATAAATTTACATTTCTATTCATTGTATTACATTCAAAATTTTTAGTTATTGTCTTAACTCACAATAATGTAACGTCTATTTGCATTTAATTCCAATTACTTAAAAATATTGGTAACAAACAACAATCGTCACCGTTTACTACATTTTATAACATTGGCTAGTTTATTATTTATAATTAATTATTATAACTACTACTACCAATTTCAATTTATCATACCTTATTTCATTAATAAATCGACATTCGAATTATCAATTTAACCTATATTAACTACACTAATTAAGTGAATTAATTTGAATTTATTTCTAATTAAATTTGATAGACCAAATAAATATGTAACCTATGATAATTGTTACTATTGGCCCTTAATCACCCTTATAAATTCATTATTTACAACAAATGTTACAATTTCTTACCTAACACTAATTATATTCAATTTCTATTAATTATATACTAATTCCTTAATTAATTAAATAATTACATTTGTTTTCTTCACTTTATAACTAACTATAACCTTCCAATCACTTTAGTTAATTGGAATTCCATTAAACTTGTTAATAATTGACTTAAATTTACTTTATTACATTTCCTTTTTATTATTATTCCAGTTATAAATGTTAAATTTTAATTTCTTCCAACATTTAATTACAAAAATCTTATTAAATTTACTATTTTTAATTATTGAAATTTATGGGTCGTTACACTCTCCCCCACTCAAAACTTTTCATCCCAAAAAGGAAAAAGAATAAAAAAGTAAAAATTTAGCAATCAACATATCTTATTCAAAACATTAAATTTATAACAAGTACATTTACAAAATTAAGTAATTTAAATAAAATATATCTATTTTTAACAATTAAATCCTTTTATACTCAAGTTAATAGAAGTTTAGAAAACCTTTTCACAAAATTTTGTAAGTCCAAAATTTTACGGAAAATTTCGACAGAGTCTCCTTTGTACGGAGAGGCTCGGGAGAAATCATAATGTAACGACCCACCTTTTTGGACAGTTTAAACCGACGATCAAATACACATGTCGATTCCAAACCATTAAAAGGGCAGATAGTTATTGGGGTAATTAAGAAAAGAAAAGGAAGGGAAATAAAGGAAATGAAACAACACAGAATCTCACAGCGGAAGGCTAAAGTATAATAATAAAATAACAGTTCATGAAGCTGTTAATTAAATGAATACATTTGAAATGAATACATTTGATTATTATTATACAACATTTATCAGAGTTACACATATACAACAGAACAAATAAATAATGCAGCAGACAACATGATGCACGGATAATAATAGTAATAGTATACCAAATCTTCGTCTTCGTCCTTCAGAATAGATCTTCAAAAATCTGAAAACTCAGGACTGACCCGAGCGTAATGAAAAGACAAAACACTCGAGTCAGGACTAAAATATCCTTATGAAAGTTAAATCAATCGTAAATAAATATGAGTGTAACGGCGTCAGAGATGTTTACGGGGTTTGACATCTCATATCCAGTGTCAACGTGCGTGCAATAACTCAAGAGATGTTACGGGATTTTCCATCTCTCAAGGATCCGTGAAACTATCTACTATGTAGTAATATACGCTAAGTAGATAATGTCTATCAGTAATATAAAGTATCAAAATAGCGTTAAGGCGTTACCATAATCCCCCTTAACACATTTTATATTCCCAAAAGCATATACAAGACCGTAGTTTCCCCAAAACCGGAAGTCACCAGAGGGCAATCCATATACTCAAGGTACAAATCAAAACGTAGTGGTCGCGAATAGGATAATCAGTATGACAAGGTACATGAGGCAATACCAACTAGGATACTAGTAGTTGCGTGATCCGGACTGATGTTGGGCATAGCCAGCAGCTACCCCAACACCGCGAAACAACACTCCCAAATCAAGGGGTGCACCCAAATCGCATCACAAATGTAATAGATATGGTATCGAAGAAGTGTGTCCGCTAGAGGTGGCGAACCTCAATGGCCCGGCGCGGCTCCTGTTTTAGTCATGTCAGGGGTCATCCAATAATCGTTCTCTTTCTTCAGTCAACGCGTTCACCATACCATCCACTTCATTCTGGATCATCACTCCGCGTATAATAGTTATTAAAGTGGTTTTCGGTATCGACAGAGAGTATGTCCATATCCGATCCCGGTCTCTTTAATAACTACGTATTATTACACCTTTGGCTCTTTATATTTCAAATCGATTCATAATTGATATCAAAATATCATATTCGCTTCAAAAATCAAATCCATTCAAATATCATCGTATCTTTCAAAATATCAAATTTCATATTTAAATTCAAGATTTAAATATAAACATTTCACCTTATTGACCAACTTAGGATTTTAGAAAAATAGTTTTAAGTAGTTTAAAAGTAGTTTTAAATAATTAAAATAGTTAAAAACACCTAAAATCTTTAAAATGGATTTACAATAGATAAATTAGTTTAAAATAATTTAAATTGGGTTAAGTAGATTTAAAATAGATTAAAATAGTTTAAGTATTCAAAATGGTTTATATAACAGAGTAATTTGGAAAACAAATTAAAACAGCTTCAAAATCAATCCATTTCAATTATAACTTCCCAATTCAAATCAATTTCAATTTCCATTCTACCGATTCAATTTCGATTTCAATTCAAAACAATGTCAACTTTTACTTCAAATCAATTCAATTCTACATTCACCCTTAATTAATTCAATTTCAATTTATATCGATTTGGAGCTTGATTTCTCAAAATATCAATTTATAACACTTAACAAAATTTCCAACAATATTCAAGTTTAAATCCAAATTCCAAATATGATTCAATTCCAAACTCGATTTCACAATATCAATTTCATATCACTTTTACTTAGTAATATTCAAAGCTCGAAATAATGTTCAATCTTTAAAATAAATAGATTTTCGAAATTCAATCATATCCAAATTTTAAATTTTAAAGTCACAACTTAAATTATTTACCAATTTCTTTTAACCAAAATTTATTTCAACATTCCAATTCAATTTTTCGACAAATTTGATTTCTATAAATTGATTTCTATTTATCACTTTTAAATCGAAACATTTAAATAAATTTCAAATCGACGATTTCAAAAATTATTAATTTAGCCAATTCGGTGTCCGTATATAATTTTCTATCCTATGGCCAAGTAATTATTTATTTCAATTAAATGTCAAGGGTGAGTATATATTACTTAAATTAAATCACAGTATCATATGTATGCATAACAGGATATATATATAAGCAATAAACATCCAAACATTTAAATATCGAACAATAACATCCATCGAAATAAATCATCCAATAGACAATACAATCCATGGCAATTTCATAGTTATCAAGGTCAGGTAATTTAATCGCCATTCAAATTTTCAATTTCAATTTAACTGTCAATTTAATTTTTCAACGGTTAATTCAAATAACAAGCTATACGACAATTAAATTCATATCAAACAACGACAAATAACATTCATATCACTTCATAATGTCAATTTAACTAGCATAAAGATATTTAGTACGTTGTGAGCGTTATAAAACACTCAAATTGATTTTTCGATTTTAAATCAAATCGAACGACGTTCGATTTAACTCAAAATTTTCTCTAGCTCCAAATGATTCCAATCCAGTTCCATTGCGTAGTCCTCGTCGATACGATTCCAACGCAAAAAGTTTCGTCGAATTCCAACCTCGTATGACAAAGTTATGATGGTTTAAAGTTAACACGAAATTTTATGTAAATTAATTTCAGCTTAATTAAATTTTTAAAACCCACCCCATCATCACCGTTGATTTCCTGCATAGCAGATATGGGCCGCACTCCCTCATCTCCTCACGTACGCGTATCATCTTCTTCCCGGTGTTCGAACGCGCAACACAACCCATAGCCGCCATCTTCATCGATTTTTCACGACCAAACCGAGCAACTTGAAGACGATCAGGTTACACCACTTCGAAGCCACCGCCTTACTCCACCTTCACCCCAAATAGCTCCAAGCTCGGCCTCATCCTCTGCCTCGAATTGCGTGAAAAACGCAGCCCCTTCTTGCTCGATTTCCCGTTGATCCGTGGCTCCGTTTTCGATCATCTCCGTATGGATTTGAAGCTTTCATCGTGCTCTACAACTTTGTAGTTGAGAGTTTTTGCTAATTGTTGATGGATTGAGAGGAAAATGAGAAAGAAGTTTCGAATTTCATGGCCATTGATTCAGGAAATGGCGGCTAGGGCTGAAGTCAATTAGGGTTTCTGGATTAAAATACTAATAAAACTGCCTCGGTTTGCGTGCGTATTTATATAGGTAGGTCCAAAATCATCCGAACTCCAATCGAGACGTGCCGCCAGGCGTTTATAAGGTTTTACCCCCATTCCGGACGCAATGGAACTAGTTTCAAGGCCTAATTCGATCATATGTGAGAGTTACGGAAATAAACGATCAATTTTACATTAAACCGATTAACCGAATTTCTATGCGTTTTGGCTTGCCCCGGACAAACGGTAAATCCGTTTGACTTGAAATTTGAAACCTTACAATAATATCACATTACGGATCCAATGAAACTAGTTTCGTCGAAATCCGAGACCGTTTGAAAAATGACTATTTTAACTCGCCAAATTAATATTAAAACAATTTCAACGCGTTTCGAGCTGCCACGGTCAAACGACAACTCCGATTGCTACGAAAATTGAAATCCGATAATAACTAACTATTACGGATCCAATGGAACTAGTTTTGTCCAATTCTGAGACTGTTCAAAAATTGGCTATTTTCCAGTCGATAATTAAATATTAAAATATTCAATTTTCACAAATAAATTTTAAATTCAGTTTTAAAAGTTCTATAACATCACTATAACTCCAATATGATAAAATAAAATTTTACAAATCATTTTTAATCATATTAAACCCGTTATTCAATTTATCCAATAAATTCCAGTTTTAAAAATCTTATTAACTCTATTATAATCCCAATAGATTCAACATTTATTATTATTCCAAACGACTTACAATTTTTTTTTTCTAACACTAAATCACGAAATCTTATTAATTTAGCTATTTTAATTATCGAAAATTTACGGGTCGTTACACATAATATCAAAATAACATAAATATATCATATATTTTTAGAATAATATATCCCACGAGCGGGAGAAATAATATAATTTCGCTAGAAAACCAAAATTCGAGAACGTACCTATTTGTCGGGCAAATAACGCTTATTTATGAAACCAAAAGCAATAGCAATTGCTTCCATAACCTGTATTTCACTTACATAATCCAAAGAGGTTAATAATTATATAGAAGTGAAATGATTATATTGTTTTAAATTAATAACAACAACCATCATAACCTAACAACATTCACTTTCAACCAAAAGCATACCATCATCACATAAAATCAAAATAAATCAATAAAACATAACAACAATCTTTTACAAACAAGCATACAATCTTCACAAGAGATCAAAGTAATCAACCATTTCTGAAGTTACAATCATTAAATTTAATATAGTATTCATTTTATTATTTACTTTAATTATCAATAGCTTCGAACATTCTTAAGTTCATAATTCTTTGCTTACAATATTCTCTTTCTATTTCATTTCATTAAGTAGCACTACATTTATAACTCAGGTTTATAACTATTTTCATATCAAATTTCTCATTTACAAAAGTAAATTTCATTAAACATTTTCATTATTTAAGTTTTTCTTGTATAATATTCTTACGTATCCTTATTTAACATTACAACTTTTAATATTCTGGTAAGATATATATGTTTCTAAGAATGTAATTGAAAGTTACAGAAGTTTATCTTATTTCATTTCAGTAATTAAATGTTCAATAGTTACCATTTCTTATTTTCATATCCATTTTGTTTACAAGTTACAAAATTTCTAATTCCTTGTATATTTCATTTATAATATAGCATTATATTTCTTACTTTCAACTTTAGAAGTTCCAATTATTAAATAGTTAAAATTTTATTCCATTATAATAACTGAATTCTAATTTAATTTTACTTTAGTTTATTCTGCTGTTTTTTTCTTCTCATTATTGACTTCTCCATTTATTTATTTATATAAAGATCAATCACTTATCATTTGATTTCCATTAAAGATTTAAGCCATTAATGAATCATTTCAAAAAATATATATTACTTAAGCTTCTACTGTCTTACTTAAGTTTATAACTTAATTCGGTTATTGAATATAAATTTAAGTTTTTGGTAGTCGCCCTTGAAGGGAAACAAAATATATCAATATATCTAAAAATTCATTTAAAACATTTAACCTCATTTACTTAGTAAAATATAAGATATATTTAAAACATCCTCATAGATTATGCAAAGATTTTTCAAAATTCTAAAACAATGTTAGAAATTTATATCAAAACATTGTAATAAGCTTTAAAATAAAGTTCCTTAAATTTGAAAATTATTAGACTCGTTATTTTTAAAATAAGTATAAACTCAAGATTATTAAGCTAGAACTAATAGTGTACACAAATCTTACATTAAATTTCTAAATCAAATTATTAAATTTCATATCTCCATAATTAGTTTTACACACTTATTTTAAAATGAATATTCAAATCATGGAAAAACATTTATTATGGTTCAACACAAAAATTCAAACAGCAAATAAACCAATAAATTTACTATTAGTACTTCGAAATCAAGTAAATATTTCAAATTACACTTCCAAGATAGAAATTAAAATTTATTTATCAAGTATATAACTATAAATAAACTTCGCAAATCAATTTTTTTCCATTTATATAATATCTTTAAATTATACATTCAAAGAAACGTATATAAATTTTACTTGAAATATTCATTTGAAAACTTCATTTGCAAATCAATCATCTTTAATACTTTAAAAAAATTCGTTTGTAAAATTTCTTACTTCATTTATAAATACCATTTAAATAATTTAAATAACATCTTTATAAATATATGTAAGCTATTTGAAAATAATTATTTACATCATTACTTATATTTACAAAGAAGCTATTAAAAACCTTAAATCCATTCTTTATAAATTTATTAGTTTTATCTCAAGATACTTTTCAAACATTATTAATAATCATTTACTTTAAATATGTTCTATTGAATTAATAATTTCTCATGATATTTAAAACACTACTTAATCATGTTGTACATAAATAGACAAATATTTAAACATTTAAAGTATTTAGAAAAGAAAAAAAAGACCAAAATATACTTTATATAATACTTTATCAAAATACTTTTATAACTCGATGTCTTAATAGGTTTAACCTCTTTCTTGTAGACTTTGGTCGTACGTTGATCAGACGTAAGACAAGAAATCTCTAAGTACTTAGTAGACCTGTTTCAACACCCAGTGAAAAATACTTAAAAATAGGTATGAGAAGTACCGCTCAAAATCCAATGTCAAATGATGACGATATGATAGCAATGGCCGCTGCTGATCCATTATTTACGCAATGGACACAACACTTTCTAGAAGATCCTTTACCTTTCGGATTCCACGAAAATATCATAGCCAGTTTGTAAACAAGAGACCATCGAACCTTGCTGCAGTGATACGCTGTTGATAGAATGATTTACGCAATGGATGCACTTCCTTCCCCGAAGATCCATAAACAACATATCCCAGGATCGAAAGAACCTCCATTGGGTAAATTAAAGAACCATCTATCCCGAAGCTTAAGTTTGGACAACCATATCTGTTTGAATCCATTTGCAAATTCACCCAAGTCCATTAGGGTTTATCGGTCGAATCCATTCCTGGATTCCCCAAGTCCATCAGGGTTGAAACATATCATACTATACTTCTTCATGGAGGGTACATCCCCATACCTCTTACTTCAAAATATAACATACCATATACAGTACCCTTTCAAAATCATAGCTTCAAATATCGCACTTATATAAATTCCATTATATATAAGATTTCATTTTCAGATAAAGTACTTTCCAAAATCAATAATCTCGAATATATCAAATCATTCGCATATAAATTCCGTTATACATAAGATTTATCCCTTCAGATTGAATACCTTCCAAAAATCAACAGTTTCAAAATCACTTGTACTTATATAAAGTCCATCTTATAAAAGAATCAAAATTTTCCAAAATCAATTTCGCTGTATGAAAAGCCATAAGGGATTAAACATTTTTGCCTTATAAAAGGTTTTTAATTTATAATAGTTTTGTATCTAAAATCATTTTGTCAAATAGTTTTGTATATAAAATGGTTGTGTAAAATAGTTTGTGAATAAAATAGTTTTGTAAATAAAATAGTTTGTAAATAAAATTGTTTATAAAATAGTTTGTAAAACAGTTTTGTAAATAAAATAGTTTGTAAAAAAGTTTGCAAATAAAATAGTTTGCAAATAAAATAGAATGTAATGACCCGGAATCCGACCTTCGAAAATCGGAATCCAATTACATCACCCATATTCAAATGCCGGAGATTCAAACGTTGGAGTCCGGTTCGCTGGAGCTATAACACATTAGATGATAAAAACACAGTGGAAACAAAATGATTTTTATTGATACACAATATGGATACAATATTCTACAATAATAGTCGACAACATCAGAGCCAAAATACAATAAAACAGCGGAAAAATGACATCAACATGGTCTTCCAAAAGAGAGAGCAAGAGAGCGAGTCCAATGAACCACATCTTCATTCCAAAGCTCCAAAGCAAAAAGCTCAAAACCAAAAGCTTCAAAGGCCAAGGCTTCTAAACCATATCTACTCTTAGCTTTAAAACCTACTGATAACCTGACTCTAGGCTGCCCGTGTGGAAAATTATGGGCACCCAGAGTTTAGAAAAGGGAACAATAAACTCCGAGTCAGTCATGAGACTGGTGTGAGCAAACATAAAACAGTTATTTGAACAAAAAAAGAAACCCGTTCATGCTTTTTGGAAAATTAAACTACCATAAGGTCTCTCGGCACACACTTAATGCAATCGCATACATGGGTTAGGTTTCTCCTTATAGTAGTCAAACATGCTTGATGCGCAAAAATCCTTTTGATATTATTATTATTGCATAGTATGGAAAACATTTAGAAAGTATAATATTAATCTTAGCCAGCATACGTAACATTATAGTATGCCTACTATAGCTACCATGTTAAATGGCAGGTTCTACAACTAAAAGCATAAAGGGCTCGTTTTGATTGTTTGGATTTCCAACAAATGGTCAAGGCTAAGGAACTTCCTTTATCCAAATAGGTATGCATCTGGAGGGACGTCCTGAGAACCTAACCAGATCTCTGCCAACACAACGCCGCGTTACCTCTATACTAAGTAACTAACTATCACGAGTATGTCATCCCCGGCTGTAATCGACCTTTACCGAGGTGCCATACACAAATTCCAACAAATCCACATAAGTAAAATATCTGGGCTCCACACCATGATACCACTTTTTATCCAGAAGGAAATGCATGTACCCTGAGGGTCACGAACCCCATAACCTTGCCGCATCCTTTCCTGTTTTGAACATTTCCGGGGTGTGAGGTTCGATGAAGTCTTGTCCCAAAAAGCTACGCTTTACACAAAAGTCATTCTTTGATCATCCAATGCTTAGCACTTAGCAGGCCATCTTACCAAATTGGGAATATATCACTAATAACCATCAACCACACAACCTCTGAGCTCGTACGTCTTAGAGAAGGCTGTTAAGCTAAGAGAGTAAATTCTCCGCCACCAAACAGAAATGTATTTGATAGAAACTAGCTTTATATCTCAAAGTGTAATGTCAGACATACATCCATACAAGTTCATCGTGGGTCTGAATGGAATCAAAGGCACTTTGTCCAATTAAGGAAAGAAGTCTTTGCAAATCCGGATATCCCCTAACCACGTCCGAACTCCCCATCACATAGGGTAATCTCTCTACCGGAGCAACTCGGTGCAGAGACAATCAACAAGCAACCCTTTTATTTTCGAAAATACCCGCTCTTCAACCACCGTCTTCAAATGTAATTCCATTTCATTGTATCATTATTCGAAATGGATTTTATGACTTGGTGTCCTACCCCAGCCTTTCCGAATAATAAGCACTTATTTTAAAACATGTGGATACAAATTTCCATTTTTAATATTTTAAACAAAAGATCCACCTTTAAGATTCGATGTGGTTTTCTGATAACCATTTGGAATCCGACTCACGGCCTCATCGAAATTTAAATGCCGTCTTAAAGGCCAAGTTGTTAAGTAAACAATTTTAATTCAATTCAGAAGTTCACATTCACACAGCAATTCATCATAAATAAATAACTTACATTTATCACAGTTCAATCCAGGCATCACAGAACATCACATATCAGAAATATCAAACAATTCAAGGCATTCAATATAATCCAATTTTCCATAAGCAAGATTAATTAGTTGTCCAATTCCTAATTAATTTAATTTAATCTCCAGATAAATTAAATTAATTACTTTAGTTACTTTTAAATTCTGCTTAATTAACATTAATTAATTACAAACCATTTACTATTACTTTAACTAATTAATGAAATTTAATTAATCATCCTTAATCATCCATCTTAATTAATTATCCTTAATCACTTACATTAATTACCCCGTAATTAATCACATAAATTAATTAACCTTAAATTTATTACATTAATTAATTAACCCTTAATTAATAACATTAACAAATTAACCCTTTAATTACATTAAGTAATTATCCTTTAAGTAATTAATTATCCCTTAATTACCTACATTAATTAATTAACCTTTAATTGATTAAATTAACAAATTAACCCTTTAATTACTTACATTAAGTAATTATACTTTAAGTAATTATTCTTTAATTACTCACATTAATTAATCATCCTTTAATTAATTAATTATCCTTTAATTAATTAATTAATTAATTATCCTTTAATTACTTACATTAAGTAATTATCCTTTAATTACTTTCATTAATTAATCATCCTTTAATTAATTACATTAAGTAATTATCCTATAATCACTTTAATTAACCTTCAATTAATTACATTATTTAATTATTCTTTAATTAATTAAGACCCTAATTAATTAAAGATAAACCTAGCTTTTGGTCAATGTCGGAATTTGGGTCGCTGTGTCATCGTCAGTGCACCGTAGTTGACATGACATGGGGGAATTGAAGATTGGATCTTCGGTGAATCGTTGGTCGGAGTGGCATGAGGTCCGAGGACCTGAGGCAACGGGACGAGGTGATCTTGGGTGGTTTGGTTTTGTTCCAGTAGAGCTCCGAGTTGCTCGATTTCGATTTTCCTGTGAGTTCGTCGATCTGGATGGTCAGAGGGCTTGAGTAGATTGTCGACGACTCATTGGTGACAGCGAGGTTGATCGGAGTTCGTCGGAGCACTTGTGCATGTGCACGGGACGTTTGGGTATCTGGTGTTTGTGTTGGGTGATCGAGGAAGAAAGGTCTCCTGGGTATTAGCTCAAGAACGATGGTGAGTTACCTCAAAGGAAATAAGGAAGCAAGTTGCCCGGGGTTGAGCATGGGGAGAATAATGGTTGGGTTCAGGTTTTTTTTCATGATATCAAGTTTTTGAAAAAGAAAATAACAAGTTTTTTCCTTTAAAATTAAACTTAATCAAGTTTAAACAATTCTTTTACCAATTCCTTTTAAATAATGAATGTGTATTTTAGTTGGGATTTATTAAAAGTTTTAAAAATAAATTATTTTTAAATTAATTAAGTTTAATATATATATATATATATAACCTTTATTTTAAAGGTTTTTAAACTTAATAATGTAATGAAGTGGTCAGTTAAGAAGTTAAAATGTTTTAAAGGTTAATTAACTTAAAGATCTAAGTTAATTGATTAATGATAATTAATTCCAAAGGTTATTAATAAGATTTAAATGATAATTAAAGTAATTAACAAAGATAAATGGTTTATCTTTTAATTAATTAAAATCTTAAGTACTTAAAAATTAATTAATTAATGAAATTAAAAGATAATTACTTAAAGGATAATTACTTAATGTCAGTAATTAAAGAATAATTAATTAATGATTAAAGGTTAATTAAATAATGATTAAAGGTTAGTTAATTAAAAATTAAGGTTAATTAATTAAAAATTAAGGATTAATTAATTAATAATTAGGGATAAGTAATCATTAGTTAAGGATAATTAATGAAAGTAATTATGTAATTAATTAATTATAATCATACGATAAATTAATCTTGCTTATAGATGATTGGATTATTATGGAATACCATGAATTGGTTGATACCACTGATATGTGATTGGTGATACTTTGTGATATGAATTGTTGTGGATTGAGCTGTGATATCTGTGATATATTGCTTTGTGATTGTGAACTTCTGAATTGAAGTAAAATTGTTGGCCTTTAAAACGGCATTTGAATTTCGATGCAACAGGGGGTCGGATTCCAAATGGTTGTCTGAAACCTATATCGAATCTAAAAGGTGAATCTTTTGTTCAAAGATTATAAATGGAAATTTGTTGTGACTTGTGTATCCATGTGTTTTTAAAATAAGCGCTCGTTATTCGGTTAAGCCAGGAGAGGACATTAAGTCATAAAACCCATTCCGAATAATGATATAACGAAATGGGATTGCATTTGAAGACGGTGGTTGAACACCGGGTATTTTCGAAAACGAAAGGATTATCTATCGATTGTCTCTACACTGAGTTGCTCCGGTATAGAAATCTCCATATGTGATGGGGAGTCCGGTCGGGATTGTGGATATCCGGATTTGCAAGGGCTTTTTCCTTAATTGGACAAAGTGCCTTTGGTTCCATTCAGACCTAGGATGGACTTGTATGGATGTATGTATGACATTACACTTTGAGATGTAAAGCTGGTTTCTATCAAATACATTTATGTTTGGTGGCGAAGAATTTATTCTCTTAGCTTAATACCCTACTCTGAGACGTATGAGCTCAGAGGTTATGTAATTGATGGTTACTATTGATATATTCCCAATTTGGTAATGTGGCATGCTAAGTGCTGGTCATTGGTTGATCAAAGCATGGATTTTATTAAAAGCGTAGCTTTGTGGGACAAGACTTCATCGAACCTCACACCTCGAAAATCTTCGAAACAGGAAAAGATGCAGCAAGGTTATGGGGGTCGCACCCCTCAGGGTATGTGCATTTCCTTTTGGATAAAAAGTGGTATTCTGGTATGGAGCCTAGATAATTTTCTTATGTGATTGTTGGTGTTGAGGCCCCTCGATAAAGGTCGATTACGACTGGGGGATGGCAAACTCGTGACAGTTAGTTACCTAGTTACAGAGGTAACCCAGCCTTTTGTTGATGGAGATTCGGTTAGGTTCTCGGGGCGTCGCTTTAGAGGCATACCCTTTCGGATAAAGGAAGTTCCTTAGCTTTGGCCATTTGTTGGAAATCCAATCACTCAATACGAGCCCTGTACGGTTTTAGTTGTAGAACCTGCCGTTTAACATGGTAGCTATAGTAGGCATATTATAATGGTACATATGTGGGCTAAGATTAATATTATACTTTCGAAATGTTTTTTTACACTATGCACTAATAATAATACAAAAAGGATTTTCGCGTATCAAGCATGTTTGACTATCATAAGGAGAAATCTTCCCCAAGTGTGCTATTGCATTGTGTGTGTGCCGGTAGACCTTATGATAGTTTCATTTTCCAAAAACATAACGGATTTCTTTTTGTAATTTGTTTTTTTGTTCGAGCAACTGTTTTATGTTTACTCATACCAGTCCCATGGCTGATCCGGAGTTTATTGTTCCCTTTCCTAAACTCTGGGTGCCTATAATTTTCCATACAGGGCAACCTTGAGTCAAATCATCCGTGTTCTGGAGCTATTTTGGATTGTAGATTCGGAAATATTCGAAGTCTTTGGTTTGGAAGCTGTTGGTTTGGAAGCTTCTGGTTTGGAAGTCTTTGGAGCTTTAGCATTGAAGGTTCTTGTGTTGGATTCTTTTGAAGATCCTGTTGTGGTTTCGGCGTGTGTTATTGTTCAGTTGTTGTATCATATACATTGTGCTCTGATGTTGGTGGTCATTGTTGTAATGAATGTTGTATCCGTGTTGTTGTATATCAATGATCAATCATCTTTTAATTCCGTTGTGTTGTTATTCATCTAAAGTTTTATAAACTCCAGCAAACTAGATTCCAACGATTGAATCTCCGGCG
Organism: Allium cepa; assembly: GCA_030765085.1. Classification (NCBI taxonomy): domain Eukaryota; kingdom Viridiplantae; phylum Streptophyta; class Magnoliopsida; order Asparagales; family Amaryllidaceae; genus Allium; species Allium cepa. The sequence goes on from CM060945.1 coordinate 772,713,869, forward strand.
TTCGAATATGAGTGAGGTACTGGATGCCGATTTTCGAACGTTGTATTCCGGGTGGTCACAAAAGTGGGCTTGAAAAAGGGTTTTAGATCAATAGTATTTTTGCATACAAGAAAATTCCAATTTTAATTACAGAGACATCCAATCCAACGACTTTCAATTTCAGCGTCAAAGCATATCAATAATATTGGAACATAATATGTACATATGTCATCATTTTGCAAAATCTCATTCGATCACTCGCTCGATCATACAAGTTCGCTTTCGAACTAGTATTGTCCATTCAACTTCCCTAATGAGGACTTCGATATGGTTTCTTGACTAGAAACCATCATTCTCTTTGCATAGCTATAAACTATGACAGAGAATTCTAGAACCAAAACAAAAAATCCATATTAAATATTCGTCATCAAGAATCGAATGAAAAATCCTAACACAAAATGGTGTAATTCACCTCGAACTTATGTACTCAAATTCGGATCAAATTAATTATGCGAATAAAACAACATACGCACAACTTACGGATTTATTCAAAATTCATCACAATTACATTTCATTTTTAATCTCATTGATTAGCCCAAATATCACTTCATTCTTTAATATTTGTTTCATAGAATTTCTCCATTTAATATAAAACAATAATATATTCATTCTTATAATATTACTTATATTTCTCTTCGATTTAAATTACATTCATTTCACATGTAATATTTCTCATTTAATACAACATTTATTTGAAAATCATTTCATAAGGAATTTTCTTAAGTTTATAACCAATTTATAAAAGCTTAATTCCTTTTTACAAGACATTGTTCGAGTTTAAAGTTATCACAACTTTATTTATAACCATTTGACTTTTAATTCATAGCTGCTTATCCTATTTAGTTGCACCTTTACCTTTCAATTCACTTATGACACATTTCATAAATGTTAATTAAGTTTATAAACATATTTTTTCAATTTAATCTCATTTACAACATTTACTTAATCACAATTTCAATTTAAACATTCCAAAGCTTAAAGTTCACTCTTATATATTATTACATTACATGCCAAGAATGTATACCACAATTATATCCATTTACTAAACATAGATATAACAATTATACCTTGTTTCACTTGCTTTCAAATTAAGGTTATCAATTCAAATGCATAATTAAACACAAATTCTAAGTTTCAACTCATATATTAATTCAGAAGGTTCTGATTATCCAAAATATGTAACGACCCAGAATTTCAATCGTTTGAAATTCGTATATTTAATTGATTTTAAATATGCAAAAGTTAAATTTATAAGCTGAATAGATTTTATCTAGATTTAATTGGATAATTAAATTGATAATTTAATATTAGAAATTGCGGTAATAATTGGAAATTGAACTAAATATGAATGAAAATGATTTATAAAGTTGAATTAAATCTTATTTGATTTAGAATGATGTTATAGAACTTTTAAAATTGAATTAACAGTAAATTTGTAGAAATTGAATATTTTAATATTTAGTTGACGTGTAAAAATAGTCATTTTTCAAACAGTCTCGGATTTCGATGAAACCAGCTTCATCGGATCCATAATATTATATTATTGTAAGATTTCAAATTCCGTGTCAATCGGATTTACGGTATGTCCGGTGCAAGCTAAAACGCGTAGGAATTCGTTTAAGTGAATTTTAAATTTAAAATAGTCGATTTGAAAACGTATCTTCCAAATATGATCGAATTGGATTTCGATATATATTCCATTGTATTCGAAATAGGGGTAAAACATTATAAACGTCAGGCAGCACGCTTCGTTTGGTGTTCGGAAAAATTTCGGAAGAATAGTGTCGTCGAATTTTCAATATAAGGACCTCACCTTTTCTTGTTTGCACAAACCGTAGGGTTAGAAACCCTAGCCGCCACTAATAATTTTAATGGACAGAAATGTTCCACTTTCTTCTCCAATTATCTCTCGATCCGTAAGCCATTAGCAAAAACTTCCAACACTAGATTTGTAGAGCATATCGAGATCTTGAAATCCATACGGAGTTGATCGAATAAATCGAGCGAATCAATGGCAATATGCATTCAAAGGCGCGACAGTATTTCACGTTTTTCGAGGCGAAAACTCGACCAAGGGTGACCGGTCATTCAGCGCTGATAGAGCGGAGCAAGACGTTTTGGACGTTGGTGGCTGATCGAAGGATCGCCCAGTATAAAGGTCGCGATAATCGATGATAAACATCGACCGTTATGGGTTCGAATACGTTGTTCGTACGTTGGGGAAGAAGATGCCATCAACAGCCTGAATCTTGAATTGGTAGATCAATGGCCAGGACTGTTTTTGGGTAAAACAAATAAAAGAAATTGATTATTATTTATAATTCATACATACTTTGAAAATGTGTAACTTTTTGATAAGAGATCCGTTTTCGACGAAACGAATTAAGTTGGGTTCATATTGACGAGCACTACATTATGGAGCTAGATTGGGATTTATTTGAGCTAGTGAAAATTTTGGTTGAAACTAAATGCTTGTTTAATTTTAATCGGAATAAATCGCTAACGCGACGACTACAAGCAATGTGAGTACAACTCGCTCTTTCTGACTCACTGATATTTTTATATAAGTGAGAATAAATATTATTTATAATGATTGATGATTGTTTGAATGATATATGATATATTGATTGGTATTTGGATATATACCTGCCTATTGGAGCAGATGAGACCCTATACGTTCCCGTGTATGAGCGGATGACCCTTTGTACGCATGTCTGCCTTGAAGTTGACATTGTACACATATTCTAATATGTATATTTGTTGCAGGTGACAGGTTGGAGGGATCCAACTGGATTCCTCAACAGTATTGATTTTATTTACAGATATTGTGATATATTCTGTTATCATATGATATATAATGTTTTGGATGCTGTGATTGATGTATTAGTGCTATGGCAGCATTGGGCCTACTTTTGGAAATTTAAAAATGTTTAAGTGATGATTTTCAAGTTTAAAAGGACTTTAAAGTGATTTTTGAAATAAACGTTTTATTGAATTTTTGAATCGTTAAGAATTGATTTATTTTAAATAAATGAAAGTTATAAATTTTGTGTTATATAAATTATGATATTTGAGAAATATAATTGAAATGTGATTTTTGAAATGTGAAGTTAACTATTTTATGAAATAGTATAAATTAATATTTTTGACTTATTATGAATGGTTTATAGATAAGATTTATAAAATTGATATTTTATAAATCAAAGGTATGGAATTATAAATAAGTTTTAAAAGTGTTAAAATGAAGTTGTAAATGATTTATAAGTTATTAACTTATAAATTGGATTTTTGCATATAATTGAAATATATATATGAATTAGTTAATAAGGGGATTTTATAAGTTGAAGCTTTTATAAAATATAAATGGAATTTATAAACATTGTTTTATAAATCCGAAATCAATTGATTTTGATTAGAAAATATAGAAGTTTATTAAAGGAACTATATTCACGATTTTTGACAGTGAATTATCCTTTAAATTAAATGTTGAAATAATATTGGATTTGGTTAGAGAATTATATCCACGATTTTGGATAGTGAATTATCCTTGAATAAATATGTAGAAATATTGAATTTAGTAAACGAATTTTATTCATGATTTTGGACAGTGAATAATATATTAAATAAAATGAATGTTTTAAAAAGTGATATTGTAAATAGAGTTAAAAAGGTATAAAGATGTTTTATTTGAGGATCGAAACCATAAATTTCAACATTCATTGTTGAAATAGACCTTTTCGAAAAGTATGAGGAAATGATGGACTATAACACCGTTGTTGTAGTAAATGATTTCCGAAAGGAAATGTTTTTTGTATAGTATTGAGATTTATATATCTATCTTATTATCGAATCACTATACTAGTGATTTTGGTTTGTCGTAACGATGTTTTACGCAACATTCGTTTTGACCCAAATAAATGTGTTTAAAGAGAACGTTTTCCTTAAAGAATAAAATATATACTTAATAATGATTTAAGTATATGCAATATTTTCTAAGTGTTGAAAATAAATAAATTTGTGAATTACTTATTATTAAATAAGTATATGGAAATGTTTTCTAATATAGAAGTTGAAATGATTTTGAAGATATATCTTTTTAAAGATAATTTAAAGTGGATATTTGGCAAGTGATTTACTTAATAAAAGACTAACTAAAAGAGCCCAGTGATTGTTATAGTGCTGAATATTTGTTTGTTTGCTTCGATAGTTAAATAACCGACTATCAAACTTTGCCAAAATTTTAGTTTCTCAACTTGATGTGGGAACTATTTAGTTGTACACTTAGTACATAGCCTTCTATGTATGCTTGATTATTGTTTGTGTTTAGGATGTTGATTCGTATAGTGCGGTATTACTCCAATCTATCGAGCTTCCTTCTTGGCCCGAAGGATAGCAAATTGAAAGTTGGAAATGTGATAAGTCTATGAGACTTAGTTGCTGTGTGAGGTTGAGAAACGATTTTACGTTGTTGATGCGAGGAGACCAGGATCAGATTTATCTGAAAACCACTTCGGACCAACATATATGCGATGATTGTGCAGATTGCTTGTGATTATATTGATTTTCGGAGTTTCATAGTGGGGGGGGGGGGGGGGCTGCTTGTTGATCATTTGGGGTTAAAATCCCAGTATACATCCAGTAGCAGTGGTCTCTTCATTATGAAATATCTAATGCGAGGACTATTCGCTACTAATCCTAGGGATTTCCTGACAGAATGTTGTAGGAAAATACCTTCGATTTGTTCCTGGACAACTTGTATGGATGTTTGTCTGACATTACAGTTCTATAGTTTACGTACATTGGTTTTTACAAACGTACATCAGTGGTGGCAGAGAAGGCAACTTCTCTTAGCTTAACACCCTCCTTGAGACGTATGAGCTTAAGGGTTGTATTTTTATGGAAGGCAATTAGTAGTCAACGGAAATGGCCGTGTGGCGTTCTAAGTGATGTGATTGTGCTTTGTGAAAGGTAATCGTTACCTCTAGCCTCATCAACCGGAAATGGCCAAAACAGGGTTAGATGCGGCAAGGCTAAGTGGGTCATTCATAAGTAGGATACGATCATCCTCTTCTAGATATATCTTTACATGCTATGACGTCGTATATCTGATTATTTCGGTTTGTATGCGATGAGGACCCTCGGTAAAGGTCAATAACGACCAGAGGATGACATATTCAGTACCATCTAGTTATAGAGGTGGGCCGGTCTTGTGTTGGTAGAGGGCAGATGTTCTGTGCCTCGAGACATCCATTTAGAGGTGTACCCCTTCGGAAGGTAGTCCCTTCACCTGGTCATTTGTGTGGAAATCCAAACTCCACTACGTGCTTGCCATTTTGATTGTATTACCCAATTGGGCTATATGATGGAATTTAATCAATGTAACAATTTCGGCTATGATTAATATCATTTGTATATAGTAGACACTACTATAATATAACATGAGATTTGATATGAAATGATTTAGTTATCGTAAGGTAAAAACATGTCCGTATTTATGTGTGGACTTTTCTTACGAGATACTTTTGTTTTGAAAACTAAGGAAAAGTTTGGTAATTTAATAAATTCAGTTGAGTGTGTTTCTCATGCTGGTTTACCAGACTGATCCGGACGTTCTACCCTTTCAATGCTCGGGTCAAACCGATTATATTTACAGCTTAGATTGGTGCTTTTGGAGCTTCAGCAGGAGAGCTGGAGATCTTCATTTTCATATACACATACTTGTTTCGATTATCCGCTGTGCTTTGCTTAGTTGTTGTTTTTATCAGCATTTGTGAGGACAGGTTATTATAACTGTTCAAGATGATAACTCTGATTGATTTTTGAACTCTGATTTATGTATGTATATATATAGTTTCTATTTTGTAAAGATCATTGATATGACATTATATATTTTCCGCTGCGATGTGAGATTCTGTATTATTCTGTTTAGTTCTATCTTCTCACTTTCTTCTCTTCTCTTCTTCTCTCTTCTTTTCTTTCCCTTGACTTTCCGTCAGTTTGTGCTTTTTGGGTCGTGCATGTGTGGATTATTGTCGATTCAAAGGGTGTGAATTTTCGGGTCGTCACATTTGGTATCAGAGCTTAGATTTTATATATTCCTAAGCCTTGATGTGTACTCATTATAGATAGGGACAATAGCACCCTAGATTGAGTTTGAGTGTATTGTATATATATGAGCGCATATTTGTTAGTGAATATAAAATATTTTATATTGTGTTTGCTTATCCGTTGAGCTGTTTGTGAATTTTGGTCATGATGTGGGACGCCATGTTATCAATAGGGATTTCTAAACACTTAAACGAGGTAAGTCGACATAGTACCATTTTGAATTGGGTAAATGAAATAATTTTACCTCGATTATATTTTATATATAAAGGAATAATTTTTTTGAAATTATTAAAGTGTTTATAAACTGATTGTTTTTGGTTGTTCGAAAATGTAAAATAATATAAGTTAATGAAAGATGTTTGAATAATCTAAATAAAAACAACAATTGTAAAAGAATAAATCGTATAAGCAAATGAATTATAAGTATTGAATTATAATTAATATGATTTACGATTGTGAAATAATCTTATATATAGGAAAGGAAACAACATGAGTATATTTATAAATATGAGTTGTAAATAAAAATGGATTTAAGCTAAGAATTTGGAAATTTGAATCCCGTTGATTTTGAAAGTTGTTTTTCAAAGTTAAAGAGGTTATATTACTATAAATCTTAATAAGATAAAATAATTTGAAATGATCTTATGTAAGTAAAGTGAAAATAGTGAAATTATATAAGTATAGAGTTACAAATGTGATTTATAAATAAAAAGAAATTTTTGAAAGAATATAAAGCACTGAATTCACTACTGTTGCTAGAATATAATAAGGGTGATGACTGCAACATCATCAGTATCATTTTCGAATTTCTATGTGATGGATTTGCTACCAATAATAAATTAAAATTGAAGTTTTTTAGTGATAAACAAATTTGATTTAAAATCCAAGTTGAAATTGATAAAAATAAGTGGAACGAGTTTTGGACTTATAATATATGAGATAATAAAATTTTAGCTTTGGTAAAGTTGAAATAAATGTGAGCTAGCACAATAAATATATGATTTGAAATTTAACAGGAAGGTTAAATAAATTGAATTGGATTTTAACTGGATTTGATAAGTTATTGAAATGAAATTAAACTTAAGTGGTAAGTGATTATAATATGAATTTGAAAGTTTAAATAATCCTAAGTTGTAAAGTGATTGCATAACCATGAATTGAAATTATAAAGAATGAGTTTAGTGAATGGAAGTGAACTTAGGTAGCTGTTCACGGAAATATGAATAAATAAGTTGTATAACTTATAAATTGAGAAAATGTAAGTAAAACCAATTGTTAAAATGGTTAAACACTTTTGGTTAGGTGAAACAAAATCTGAATTTGAATTGTGATATGATTTGACTGAAGTAAAAGTTAAATAAATTAAATTAGAGATGAACTTAAGTTGTATAGTGAAAGTGAAGGTAAATGAAACTGAAATGAAAGATAACTTGAGTAATATTGAATAAAGTTGATTTTGGTATCGAAATAAATTAATAAAGTGATGAATGTGAACTTGAGTTATATAAAAGTTCAACTTTAGTTGTAAGAATGAATTAGTAATTGAATTAACGAATGAACTGAATGTTAATCAATCGAATGTAAGTAAATTGATATGGAATAGTGGATGCAAGTGTTAATTCATTATGCTAATGAAATTTGAAATTAAATAATTGAATGAATGTCAATTGAATGTTGAACCAATTTGAAATTATAAGTGTTAAACCAAATTGAATGTAAGCGAATTAAATAAATTTGGTTGTGTTGGATATACATTGTTTGTTAGATGATTGTTAGTTGATTGTATTGAAAATTCATATGAAATTGAATAAATGAAAATGAAAGCTATAAATCATTGAATCCAAGTTGGAAGCGGAAGTAAATAGAATTGAATTTTATTTGATTTGAACTGGAAGTAAACAAACTTGAGTATGAATTAGTGAATGTAAACTAATTGAATATGAACGAATGAATGTTAGTAAATCCAATGTTAACGAATCAAATGTGATAAATTGAAAACCAATTCATTGAATATTAATGAGAAGTGAAAGTGTATTGATTTGGTTATGGATTGATTAGATGTAGAATTTGGTTCGTTGGATGATAGTTGTTTGATGGTTAGATTTGTTGCTTTTGATTGCATTTTCTATTTTGACATATATAGTTGTTGGTATATGTTGTATATTGATATTATTTTCATATATGCATGTTTCTCATTATTTTTGAGTGTTTAGTAGGTGCGGATGGCGCTTGCTTCGCTTTTGGAGTTCGCTTTCGCGCTATATTAGCCGTATATGCTCGCTAATAATATATAAGGTACATATCTCGGATTACATGTCGTACTTATACACTTTTTTCCCTTCGGGATGCCTCATCCTTGATGATGAGATGCATGTTTGTGATATATGTATTGCTATTTTTTTTCCCGGACCGAACCGCGCAAATGAGACTATGGCGAATTTTTAAAAAAATTTAAGGCGTTATAAAAATTTTGAGAAATTTTGGAATAATTTTTAAGAAGTGAAATTTGGATTTTGAGTTGAAAGTTAAACGATATTAGTTGGTTTTGAAAAGATAACTATAAGTGGATTTGGAAACTTAGAATTTTTTTTATAAGAAGTTTAACTATTGGATTTTGGGAAAGTTAAACACTTTGAGATTTGGTAAATCTAGTTTTAACGAATTGTTTTGAAAAGTTAATGGATTTGTGACTTTTTCTTACTTGGTAATTTCGAGGACGAAATTCTTTTAAGTAGGGAAGAATGTAATGACCCAGAATTTCAGTCGTTTGGAATTCGTATATTTAATTGATTATAAATATGCAAAAGTTAAATTTATAAGCTGAATAGATTTTATTTCGAATATCTAGATTTAATTGGATAATTAAATTGATAATTTAATATTAGAAATTGCAGAAATAATTGGAAATTGAATTAAATGTGAATGAAAATGATTTATAAAGTTGAATTAAATCTTATTTGATTTAGAATGATGTTATAGAACTTTTAAAATTGAATTAAAAGTAAATTTGTAGAAATTGAATATTTTAATATATAATTGACGTATAAAAATAGTCATTTTTCAAACAGTATCGGATTTCGACGAAACCAGTTTCATCGGATCCATAATATTATATTATTGTAAGATTTTAAATTTCGGATCAGTCGGATTTACGGTTTGTCTGGGCAAGCTAAAACGCGTAGAAATTCGTTTAAGTGAATTTTAAATTTAAAATAATCGATTTGAAAATCTATCTTCCAAATATGATCGAATTTGCTTTCGATATATATTACATTGTGTTCGGAATAGGGGTAAAACATTATAAACGCTAAGCAGCACGCTTCGTTTGGAGTTCGGAAAAATTTCGGATGAACAATGTCGTCGAATTTTCTATATAAGGACCTCACTTTTTCTTGTTTGCACAAATCCTAGGGTTAGAAACTCTAGCCGCCACTAATCATTTCAATGTCCAGAAATGTCCTACTTTCTTCTCCAGTTATCTCTTGATCCGTAAGCCATTAGAAAAAAAGTTCCAACACGAGATTTGTAGAGCGTATCGAGATCTTGAAATCCATACGGAGATGATCGAATAAAGTCGAGCAAATCAACGGTAATATGCGTTCAAAGGCGCAGAAGTCTTTCACATTTTTCGAGGCGAAAGCTCGACCAAGTTTGACCGGTCGTTCAGCGTTGATAGAGCGGAGCAAGACGTTTTGGACATTGGTGGCTGATCGAAGGATCGTTGAGTAAAAAGGTCGTGATAATCGATGATAAACGGCGGCCATTATGGGTTCGAATACATCGTTCATACGTTGGGGAAGAAGATGCAATCAATGGCCTGAATCTTGAATTGGTAGATCAACGGCCAGGATTGTCTTTGGGTAAAATAAATAAAAGAAATTGATTATATTATTTATAATTCGTACAAACTTTGAAAATGTGTAACTTTTTGATACGAGGTCCGTTTTCGATGAAACAAATTACGTTGGGTTCGTATTGATGAGCACTACATTATGGAGCTGGATTGGGATTTATTTGACCAAGTGAAATTTTTGGTTGAAATTAAATGCTTGTTTAATTTTAATCGGAATAAATTGCTAACGCGACGACTACAAGCAACGTGAGTACAACTCACTCTTTCTGACTCACTGATATTTTTATATAAGTGAGAATAAATATTATTTATGATGATTGATGATTGTTTGGATGATACATGATATATTGATTGGTATTTCGATATATACCTGCCTATTGGAGCAGATGAGACCCTATATGTTCCCGTGTATGAGCGGATGACAATTTGTACGCGTGTCTGCCTTGAAGTGGACATTGTACACATATTCTAATATGTATATTTGTTGCAAGTGATAGGTTGGAGGGATCCAACTGGATTCCTCAACAGTATTGATTTTATTTACAGATATTGTGATATATTCTGTTATCATATGATATATGATGTTTTGGATGCTGTGATTGATGTATTAATGTTGTGGCAGCATTGGGCCTATTTTTGGAAATTTAAAAATGTTTAAGTGATGATTTTCAAGTTTAAAAGGATTTTAAAGTGATTTTTGAAATAAACATTTTATTGAATTTTTGAATCGTTAAGAATTGATTTATTTTAAATAAATGGAAGTTATAATTTTTCTGTTATAAAAATTATGATGTTTGAGAAATATAATTGAAATGTGATTTTTGAAATGTGAAGTTAACTGTTTTATGAAATAGTATAAATTAATATTTTTGACTTATTATAAATGGTTTATAGATAAGATTTATAAAATTGATATTTTATAAATCAAAAGGATGGAATTATAAATAAGTTTTAAAAGGTTAAAATGAAGTTGTAAATGATTTATAAGTTATTAACTTATAAATTGGATTTTTGCATATAATTGAAATATATATGGAATTAGTTAATAAAGGGATTTTATAAGTTGAAGCTTTTATAAAATATAAATGGAATTTATAAACATTGTTTTATAAATCCGAAATCAATTGATTTTGATTAGAAATATAGAAGTTTATTAAAGGAACTATATTCACGATTATTGACAGTGAATTATCCTTTAAATTAAATGTTGAAATAATATTGGATTTGGTTAGAGAATTATATCCACGATTTTGGATAGTGGATTATCCTTCAATAAATGTGTAGAAATATTGAATTTAGTAAATGAATTTTATTAACGATTTTGGACAGCGAATAATATATTAAATAAAATGAATGTTTTAAAAAGTGATATTGTAAATAGAGTTAAAACGGTTTAAAGATGTTTTAAAATGTGTTAAGGATCGAAACCATATATTTCAACATTCATTGTTGAAATAGACGTTTTCGAAAAGTATAAGGAAATGATGGACTATAACACTGGTGTTATAGTAAATGATTTCCGAAAAGAAATGTTTTTTGTATAGTATTGGGATTTATATATCTATCTTATTTTCGAATCCCTATACTAGTGATTTTGGGTTGTCGTAACGATGTTTTACGCAACATTCGTTTTGACCCAAATAAATGTGTTTAAAGAGAACGTTTTCCTTAAAGAATAAAATATACACTTAATCATGATTTAAGTATATGCAATATTTTCTAAGTGTTGAAAATAAATTAATTTGTGAATTACTTATTATTAAATAAGTATATGGAAATGTTTTCCAATGTAGAAGTTGAATTGATTTTTAAGTTATATCTTTTTAAAGATAATTTAAAGTGGATATTTGGCAAGTGATTTAATTAACAAAAGATTAATTAAAAGGGCCAAGTGATTGTTATAGTGCTGAATATTTGTTTGTTTGCTTTGATAGTTAAATAACCGACTATCAAACTTTGCCAAAATTTTAGTTCCTCAACTTGATGTGGGAACTATTTAGTCGTACACTTAGTACGTATCCTTCTGTGTAGGCTTGATTATCGTTTGTGTTGTGGATATTGATTCGTATAGTACGGAGTATTACTCCAATCTATCGAGCTTCCTTCTAGGCCCGAAGGATAGCAAGTTGAAAGTTGGAAATGTGATAAGTCTATGAGACTTAGTTGCTGTGTGAGGTTGAGAAACGCTTGGTGCGAAGAGACCGGGATCAGATTTATCTGAAAACCACTTCGGACCAACGTATATGAGACGATGGTGTAGGTTGCTTGTGATGATATTGATTTTCGGAGTTTCATAGTGGGGAGGGGGCTGCTTGTTGATCGTTTGGGGTTAAAATACCAATATACATCCACTAGCCGTCGTCTCTTCATTATGAAATATCCAATGTGAGGTCTATTCGCTACTAATCCTAGGGATTTCTCGACAGGATGTGGTAGGAAAGTACCTTCGGTTTATCCTATTCTTGGACAACTTGTGTGGATTTTATCAAACATTGCATTTGTAACGACCCAGAATTTTTGATAATTGAAATTTGAATATTTAATTGATTTTAAATATTAATAAGTGAAATTTATAAGTTGAATAATTTATTTTTGAATATTGGATTTAATTGAATAATTAAATCAATAATTTTAATATGTGAAAATTCAAAAATAATTGAAAATTTGGTTAAATGTGATTGAAAATGATTTGTAAAATTTTATTTAATCATGTTGGAGTTAGAATGATATTTTAGAACTTTTAAAAATCGAATTAAGAGTTTATTTGTGAAAATTGAATATTTTAATATTTAATCGACTAGTGAAAATAGCCAATTTTTGAACAGTCTCAGAATTGGACGAAACTAGTTCCATTGGATTCGTAATAATTTGTTATTATTGGATTTCAATTTTCGTAGCAATCGGAGTTGTCGTTTGATCGTGGCAGCTCGAAACGCATCGAAATTGTTTTTAATATTAATTTGGCGAGTTAAAATAGCCATTTTTCAAACAGTCTCGGATTTCGACGAAACTAGTTTCATCGGATCCGTAGTGTGATATCATTGTATGGTTTCAAATTTCGTGTCAATCGGATTTACCGTTTGTCCGGTGCAAGCTAAAACGCCTAGAAAATCGTTTAAATCGGTTTAATTTAAATTAAACGTTTATTGCCATAACTCGCACAGATGACCGAATTAGCTTTCGAAACCTGTTCCATTGTGTCCGGAACATGGGATAAACCCCAGAAATGCCAGTAACGGCGCGTAAATCGGATTCCGGAAAACCGGAATGAATAGTGATTGAGAAATTTCTATAAATAGCACCTAATTATTTTCTTTTTTCCAAAATATTTCAAACCCTAAACCTAACAGCCTAGCCGCCACCCCCTCAACTAATGGCTGAAATTGTTACTTTCTTCATTCGTTAATTTCTTCAAATCCGTGCAATGATTCAACGAGGTTCCAACTACAAACTTAAAGAGTGATGCGAGAGCTTCAGATCTATATGGAGATGATGAGTTCTGGAGCAACGTGGAGGGAGTAAAGGGGCCGCGACATCCTGCCGTTCGTGCTCGTTTTTGGGTAGCTAGGCTCGACCGAGCTTGGAGCTAAGGCAGTCGAAGGTGGAGCACAAGTAGGCGAGTTGATTGATGGCTCCTGATCGAGTTTTAGTCAAGTGGTGGAAGCGCGGCAAGTGGATGCAAGTGGCGGCTTCATGTTGAGGTCGCGTGAAGCATACTGGAACGGAGGAGAAGATGAATGCCTTGTGCGGCCATGATCTGGAAACAAGAAATTGGACGGCCGTGATTTAGCAGTAGGTTTAAAATAAAAGAAAGTTGTAAATTAATTTTATAACAATTTGTACGATCTAAAAAAATTCATATCTTTTTCATACGAGGTCGAAAACACGCGAAACCAGTCGCGTTGGAATCGTATGGACGAGCACTACGCTATGGAATAGGATTGGAGTCGTTTGGAGTTAGTGAGAATTTCGGGTAAAATTAAACGCACGTTTAATTTTATTCGAAATAAATCGCTAAAACGAAATTGAAATCAAGGTGAGAACTTCTCACTCAATCGAATCGTTTTCGATTTTAATTTTAAATAGTTATATTTAAAATTCTTGAATGCATGTTTGAATGATGATTGTTATCTATTGATTGTTAAAATAGACATTATGCGCCGTTAGTAAGCGGATGTTATTTATTAAAAACATATACCGTGAATATTTCATAAACAGTGAAATTGGTATTATATATAATAGCAATATATATATTGGCATATGTATATATTGCAGTTGTTGATTTTCTGCATTATATAGCGGATGAGACCCTATTGCGCCGTCTATTAAGCGGATAATATTTTATAAATCCCATATACCGCGATAATTCCGTACTGGAGCGGAATTGGTATTGTGCTAACATCTTTGGATGCAGGGAAACTGGTTGGAGGGATCCAACTGGAATCCTCAACTGTATTGATTTATTTACAGATATTTTGATATTTGTTGATTATCATATCGATATATGATATTTGGATGTCGTGATTGACTATTTGGTGCTGCTGCATCATCGGATCCATTTCTGAAGTTTTAAAATAATGATTTTTGGTTTTAAAAGGATTTTAAAGTGATTTTTCAAAGTATATGTTTTTATAAAATTTTGAGTTGATTCATTTTAAATAATTAAAACGTTATAAATTTTTATGTTATAAAAATTACTATTTTTGTAAAATATAACCGAATTTGAGATTTTCGAAATAAATAGTGATTAATTTATAAAATGGTTTAATTTGTAATTTTGAATCATTATAAAAGATTTTTAAATTTTTTTTTATAAGTTAAAAATATTGGAATTATAAAACGAGCTTTTATAAGTGTTAAAGGTGAAATAAAGATGGATTTCATAAGTCAACGGAATTTATAGATTTATAAATTGTGAAGTTATAAAAATAAATAGATTTTGTAAAATAGAAGATTTATAAGTAATTATCTTATAAATCGGATTTTGGCATTTAAATGAGATATAAATGAAATTTGTTAATAATGAGATTTATAAATCGAGGCTTATAAATAGAAATGGAATTTATAAACATTGTTTATAAATTCGAAATCAATTTAATTTGACAAATTGAATAGTGAAGTTTATTAAAGGAAATATATTCACGATTTTGGACAATGAATACATTATTGAATGAAATAGTCATATTTGGCAAAAGGAATATTATAGAATGAAGTTAATTATTTTAAAGATGTTTTAAAATGTATTATGAATCGAAACTATAGATTTCAACATTTATTGTTGAAATAGACGTTTTCGAGAAAGAAGGAAATGGTGGACTATAACACTGTTGTTATAGTAAATGATTTCTGAAAGGAAATGTTTTATATAGTATTGGGATTTATATATCTATCTAAATTTCGAATCCCTATACTAGTGATTTTGGGTCGTAGTAACGATGTTTTACGCAACATTCGTTTTAGCCCAAATAAATGTATTAAGCGAATGTTTTCCTTAAAGAATGAAATATATACTTAATTTCGATATTAAGTATATGGAATATTTTCTAAGTATTGAAAATAAATGGATTTGTGAATTACTTGTTAATAAATAATTATGGAAATGTTTTTCCAATATGAAATGAAATGTTTTAAGACTTTATCTTTTTGAAGATAAATTGAAAATGAATAATTGAAATCGTATATTCATAAATGTTTTGAAATGTAAATTCACTATGGAATTTATAAATGAAAAGGGGAATTTGTTTAAAAATAAACGTTGATTTATTTTTTAAATTATGGGAATTAATTTACGGATTTGGAACGTAAATATAAAGTAAATCGGTAAGGATTTATTTAATTGGTTTGAATGAACCATGTTGAAATGAAAGAAATTCCACGTAAGGAAAATGATTGAAATTTGTTTTCAAAAGTGATAAAGGTGAAAAGTGATTTGAATTTTTTTTTCAAATGGTTGAAGTATGGAAAATTATATATCTAGTAAAGATATTTTCGAAAGTAAATAATTTGGAAAATTATTTGGAATTTGGTGATGTTGAGCATGCCTATTGATAGTTAAATAATCCGACTATCAATATTTACCTTTAAATAGGTATTTGTTGTGATTGCTTGAATTTGAATGCCACACTTATTTTTAAAATAAGCGCTCACTATTCGGGTTAGCCGGGAAAGGACCTTGGGGTCGTATAACCCATTCCGAGTATGTGATACGTCGTTATGGATTGCATTTGATGACCGGTGTTGAAGACCGGATATTTTTGAAAACGGAAGGATTACCGCTGAGTTACTCTGCATCGGCTGATCTCCGATATAGAGGTTTTATCACCCTTAGTGACGGGAAATCCGGACGTGGTTAGAAATTATCCGGAATGCAAGGACTTCTTTGTAAGTGCCTTCGGTTCTGTTCGAGCCCGGAACAGACTTGTATGGATTGTATGTCTGACATTACAAATTGAGATATAAAGCTGATTTCTTTCAAATATATTTCTGTTGGTGGCGAAGAATTTATTCTCTTAGCTTAACACACTTCTCTGAGACGTACGAGTTCAGAGGTTATATAGTTGAAAGTTATTAGTGATATACTCCCAATTTGGTAGTGTGGCATGCTGAGTGTTGCTGTGAGATGATCATTGTTTGATCATTTGTGATAGGATCATTTATTTGATCATTTATCTTGGTGATCATTTCTATGATCATTTGTTGACCCAAAACACAGCTTTTGTATAAAGCGTGGCTTTGTGGACGAGACTTCGTCGGACCTCACACCCCGGAAATGGTCAAAACAGGAAGGATACAGCAAGGTTATTAGGGGGTAGCACCCCTTTAGTGTATGTCATTCCTTCTGGATAGAGGTGGTATCATGGTATGGAGCCCAGATATTTAACCTATGTTGTTGCTGCAAATTTTGTGGTTGTTGGAAATCGAGGATCCTCGGATAGATCGGTTACGATCGGGGGATGACATATTCGTGTCAGTAGATACCTAGTTAGGGGTAACCCGGCCTTGTGTTGGCAGAGATCCGGTTTGGTTCTCGGGACGTCATTCCAGAGGCGTTTCCATGTGGAAATGGGAAGTTCCTTGGCCTGACCATTTGTTGGAAATCCAAAGAAACAATACGATCTTGTACGGTTTTAGTTGTAGAACCTATCATCACTTATGGTTGCGCCCCACTGTTTGGATGGTAGCTATAGTAGGCATACGATAATGGTCATATGTTGGCTAAGATTTATATCTTTACTTTCGAAATAATTTTTCTACACTATGCACTAATAATAATATCAAATGTTTCTTTTTAATGCGTATCAAGCATCTTTGACTATCATAAGGAGAAATCTCCTCCGATTCTGCGTTTGCATTGTGTGTGTGTGCGGAAGGCCTTATGGTAGTCTCATTTTTAAAAGCATTGCGAATTGACTTTAAAAATATTCCTCTACTTTGATTTTTAAGATAAATAAACTGTTTTGAGTTCTCACACCAGTCTTGCTTTGTCTAGGTGAAACGTGATGGGGGGTTCTCGCTTCGCAGTTTGGTGGCGAACGGGAGACTCTTGCCCCCACACGTCCTCTTTACGGGGTTGGTTAGGCGTAAGCTGAGACAGTCGAGAGGCTGGCCGTAAAAGCAAGTTTGGGATATCAGTGTAAGCCACAGTGGGGCTGGGATGGTTGAAAAGCCTACCGTTTGTGACCACTTCTCGTTACATTTGGTATCAGAGCATATGATTAAGCGACAACCATGGCTCTGTTGGGTATTACTCATTAGAGATAGAGTCAGCAGTACTCTAGAATGAGTGTGAGTGTAATAATAGATACGAGCGCGTATTTGTTAGTGAATATAAATTGTTTTATATTGTGATGATTGGTTTGTTGAGTGGTATATGGATTTTGGTCAACACGAGTAATTAACGTTGTTGATAGGGATCTCTAAACACTTGAATAGAACAATTCGACACGATATTGTTTTAAATTGGGTAAATGAAATAATTTTACCTTGATTATATTTTGTATATAAAGGAATAATTTTTCAGAATTATTAAAGTGTATATGAATTGATTGTTGGTTGTTGAATAAGTTAAATAAAAACAACAGCTGTAAAAGAATGAATTGTATAAGCAAATGAATTATAAGTATGGAACTATAATTAATGTGATTTACAATTGTAAAATAACCTTATATATAAGAAGTGAAATTATATAAGTAAAAGGTTTGTAAATGTGATTTACAATCTGAAATGAAATTCCAAAGAAGCATTTTGAAAGATTTGATATTTTGGAAAATTGTTTTGAAGGAATTAAAGCTCTAAACTCTTTTCGGTCGCTGGAAAATCATTCCGATGATGACCGCGGCATCATTGGTGTTCATTTTCGGGTTTCCAAAAGAGGGATAGCTGCCAAATTATTTTAAATGAAGTTGTTTGGAAAATTTTGAGTTGGTTTTGGAAATTCAAAAGATAATCTGAATTGGATTTCAAGTGAGAAATTTAAGTTAAATTAAACAAGTGATGTTTGAAATGGAAAATAACTTAAGTAATGTTAAGTAAAGTTGATTTTGGTGTTGAAGCAAATTAATAAGTGAATTAATGAAATGAAGTCATTAAGAATTTGAACTTGAGTTATATAAATGAAATTAAACTTTTAATGTTAAAGGAATTAGCAATTGAAGTGATAAATGGATTGAATGTAAATCAATTGAATGTAAATAATTAGTATGAAACAATGAGTATAAGTGTTAACTCATTAGAAGCTAATGTTATTGGAAGTTGAATAAATTGAATGAAAGTCAATTTAATATGATCCAATTGGAATTAAAAGTGTTGAACCAAATTGAATGTAAAATAAATAAATTTGGTTGTATTGAATAAACATTGGTTTTTATTTGATTGTTAGTTGATTGTATATAATTCATTAAGTGTTAATGAAATTGAATTAGCGAAATTGGAAGCTATGTAATTAAATTCAAATGGATAATATATAAATTTGAATAGAATTGAATGTGAATTGGATTTAATTAGTGAATGCAAACTAATTGAAATTGGATATGAATGAATGTTAGTAAAATCCAATGTAAATGAATCAAATGTGATTTAAATTGAAAACCAGTTCATTGAATATTAATGAGAATATGAATGAATATTGATTTGGTTATGGATGATAGTTGGTTGGTGGTTTCATTTGTTGCTTTAGTTGCATTTGCTATATTATGTAGTTGTTATGTTGCTATATGATGTATATTGAGATTATTTTCATATATGCATGTTCTCATGTTGTTTGTTGAGTGTTTAGTAGGTGCGGATTGCGCTTGCTTCGCATTTGGAGCTCGCTTTCGTGCTATATTAGCCGTATACGCTCGCTAATAATATAATAAGGTACATATCTCGGATTACATACCGTACTTTTACACTTTTTTCCCTGCGGGATGCCTCATCACTTGATGAGATGTATATTTGTGATATATATACTGTCATTTTTTTTCGGATCGAGCCGCGCAAAGGAGACTATGGCGAATTTTTTCGAAAATTTAAGGCGTTAGAATATTTTTGAGAAAAATTGAAAAAGTGTGAAAACTATAATTTTGAGTTGGAGTTGAAAGTTAAACAATAGTAGTT
Source organism: Allium cepa (assembly GCA_030765085.1). Taxonomy (NCBI): domain Eukaryota; kingdom Viridiplantae; phylum Streptophyta; class Magnoliopsida; order Asparagales; family Amaryllidaceae; genus Allium; species Allium cepa. The sequence continues at coordinate 772,733,466 of CM060945.1, forward strand.
GGTTTTGAAAAGATAACTAAGTATGATTTGAAAACTTAGTAAAGTATTGTAAGAAGTTTAACTATGGATTTTGGGAAAGTTAATTGATTCCGTAATTTTTCTTACTTAGTAATTTCGAGGACGAAATTCTTTTAAGGGGGGAAGTCTGTAACAACCCAAAATTTTTGATAATTTAAATTTGAATATTTAATTGATTTTAAATATTAATAAGTGAAATTTATAAGTTGAATAATTTATTTTTGAATATTGGATTTAATTGAATAATTAAATCAATATTTTTAATATGTGAAAATTCAGAAATAATTGAAAATTGGGTTAAATATGGTTGAAAATGATTTGTAAAATTTTATTTAATCATGTTGGAGTTAGAATGATATTTTAGAACTTTTAAAAATCGAATTAAGAGTTTATTTGTGAAAATTGAATATTTTAATATTTAATCGACTAGTGAAAATAGCCAATTTTCGAACAGTCTCAGAATTGGACGAAACTAGTTCCATTGAATCCGTAATAGTTTGTTATTACTGGATTTCAATTTTCGTAGCAATCGGAGTTGTCGTTTGATCGTGGCAGCTCGAAACGCATCGAAATTGTTTTTAATATTAATTTGGCGAGTTAAAATAGCCATTTTTCAAACAGTCTCGAATTTCGACGAAACCAGTTTCGTCGGATCCGTAATGTGATATTATTGTATGGTTTCAAATTTCGTGTCAATCGGATTTACCGTTTGTCCGGTGCAAGCTAAAACGCCTAAAAAATTGTTTAAATCGGTTTAATTTAAATTGAACGTTTATTGCCATAACTCGCACAGATGACCGAATTAGCTTTCGAAACCTGTTCCATTGTGTCCGGAACGTGGGATAAACCCCAGAAATGCCAGTTACGGCGCATAAATCGGATTCCGGAAAACCGGAATGAATAGTGATTGAGAAATTTCTATAAATAGCACCTTATTATTTTCTTTTTTCCAAAATATTTCAAACCCTAAACCTAACAGCCTAGCCGCTACCCCCTCAACCAATGGCCGAAATTGTTCCTTTCTTCCTTCGTTAATTTCTTCAAATCCATGCAATGATTCAACGAGGTTCCAACCACAAACTTAAAGAGTGATGCGAGAGCTTCAGATCTATATGGAGATGATGAGTTCTAGAGCAACGTGGAGGGAGTAAAGGGGCCGTGACATCCTGACGTTCGTGCTCGTTTTTGGGTAGCTAGGCTCGACCGAGCTTGGAGCTAAGGCAGTCGAAGGTGGAGCACAAGTAGGCGAGTTGATTGATGGCTCCTGATCGAGTTTTAGTCAAGTGGTGGAAGCGCGGCAAGTGGATGCAAGTGGCGGCTTCATGTTGAGGTCGCGTGAAGCATACTGGAGCGGAGGAGAAGATGAATGCCTTGGGCGGCCACGATCTGGAAACAAGAAATTGGACGGCCGTGATTTAGCAGTAGGTTTAAAATAAAAGAAAGTTGTAAATTAATTTTATAATAATTTGTACGATCTAAAAAAATTCATATCTTTTTCATACGAGGTCGAAAACGCGCGAAACTAGTCGCGTTGGAATCATATGGACGAGCACTACGCTATGGAATTGGATTGGAGTCGTTTGGAGTTTGTGAGAATTTCAGGTAAAATTAAACACACATTTAATTTTATTCGAAATAAATCGCTAAAACGAAATTGAAATCAAGGTGAGAACTTCTCACTCAATCGAATCGGTTTCGATTTTAATTTTAAATAGTTATGTTTAAAATTCTTGAATGCATGTTTGAATGATGATTGTTATCTATTGATTGTTAAAATAGACATTATGCGCCGTTAGTAAGCGGATGTTATTTATTAAAAACATATACCGCGAATATTTCATAAACAGTGAAATTGGTATTATATATAATAGCAATATATATATTGGCATATGTATATATTGCAGTTGTTGATTTTCCGCATTATATAGCGGATGAGACCCTATTGCGCCGTCTATTAAGCGGATAATATTTTATAAATCTCATATACCGCGATAATTCCGTACTGGAGCGTAATTGGTATTGTGGTAACATCTTTGGATGCAGGGAAACAGGTTGGAGGGATCCAACTGGAATCCTCAACTGTATTGATTTATTTACAGATATTTTGATATTTGTTGATTATCATATCGATATATGATATTTGGATGTCGTGATTGACTATTTGGTGCTGCTGCATCATCGGATCCATTTCTGAAGTTTTAAAATAATGATTTTTGGTTTTAAAAGGATTTTAAAGTGATTTTTTAAAGTATATGTTTTTATAAAATTTTGAGTTGATTCATTTTAAATAATTAAAACGTTATAAATTTTTATGTTATAAAAATTACTGTTTTTGTAAAATATAACCGAATTTGAGATTTTCGAAATAAATAGTGATTAATTTATAAAATGGTTTAATTTGTAATTTTGAATCATTATAAAAGATTTTTAAATTTTTTTTATAAGTTAAAAATATTGGAATTATAAAACGAGCTTTTATAAGTGTTAAAGGTGAAATAAAGATGGATTTCATAAGTGAACGGAATTTATAGATTTATAAATTGTGAAGTTATAAAAATAAATAGATTTTGTAAAATAGAAGATTTATAAGTAATTATCTTATAAATCGGATTTTGGCATTTAAATGAGATATAAATGAAATTTGTTAATAATGAGATTTATAAATCTAAGCTTATAAATAGAAATGGAATTTATAAACATTGTTTATAAATTCGAAATCAATTTAATTTGACAAATTGAATAGTGAAGTTTATTAAAGGAAATATATTCACGATTTTGGACAGTGAATACATTATTGAATGAAATAGTCATGTTTGGCAAAAGGAATATTATAGAATGAAGTTAATTATTTTAAAGATGTTTTAAAATGTATTATGAATCGAAACCATAGATTTCAACATTTATTGTTGAAATAGACGTTTTCGAGAAAGAAGGAAATGGTGGACTATAACACTGTTGTTATAGTAAATGATTTCCGAAAGAAAATGTTTTATGTAGTATTGGGATTTATATATCTATCTAAATTTCGATTCCCTATACTAGTGATTTTGGGTCTTAGTAACGATGTTTTACGCAACATTCGTTTTAGCCTAAATAAATGTATTAAGTGAATGTTTTCCTTAAAGAATGAAATATATACTTAATTTCGATATTAAGTATATGGAATATTTTCAAAGTATTGAAAATAAATGGATTTGTGAATTACTTATTAATAAATAAGTATGGAAATGTTTTTTCAATATGAAATAAAATGTTTTGAGAATTTATCTTTTTGAAGATAAATTGAAAATGAATAATTGAAATCGTATATTCATAAATGTTTTGGAATGTAAATTCACTATGGAATTTATAAATGAAAAGGGGAATTTGTTTAAAAATAAACGTTGATTTATTTTTTAAATTATGGGAATTAATTTACGGATTTGGAACGTAAATATAAAGTAAATCGGTAAGGATTTATTTAATTGGTTTAAATAAACCATGTTGAAATGAAAGAAATTCCACGTAAGGAAAATGATCGAAATTTGTTTTCAAAAGTGATAAAGGTGAAAAGTGATTTGAAAATTTGTTTTCAAATGGTTGAAGTGTGGAAAATTATATATCCAGTAAAGATATTTTGGAAAGTAAATAATTTGAAAAATTATTTGGAATTTGGTGATGTTGAGCATGCCTATTGATAGTTAAATAATCCGACTATCAATATTTACCTTTAAATAGGTATTTGTTGTGATTGCTTGAATTTGAATGCCACGCTTATTTTTAAAATAAGCGCTCAGTATTCGGGTTAGCCGGGAAAGGACCTTGGGGTCGTATAACCCATTCCAAGTATGTGATATGTCGTTATGGATTGCATTTGATGACTGGTGTTGAAGACCGGATATTTTTGAAAACGGAAGGATTACCGTTGAGTTACTCTGCATGGCTGATCTCCGATATAGAGGTTTTATCACCCTTAGTGATGGAAAATCCGGACGTGATTAGAAATTATCCGGAATGCAAGGACTTCTTTGTAAGTGCCTTCGGTTCTGTTCGAACCCGGAACAGACTTGTATGGATTGTATGTCTGACATTACAAATTGAGATATAAAGCTGATTTCTTTCAAATTATTTCTGTTGGTGGCGGAGAATTTATTCTCTTAGCTTAACACCCTTCTCTGAGACGTACGAGCTCAGAGGTTATATAGTTGAAGGTTATTAATGATATACTCCCAATTTGGTAGTGTGGCATGCTGAGTGTTGCCGTGAGATGATCATTGTTTGATCATTTGTGATAGGATCATTTATTTGATCATTTATCTTGGTGATCATTTCTATGATCATTTGTTGACCCAAAACACAGCTTTTGTATAAAGCGTGGCTTTGTGGACGAGACTTCATCGGACCTCACACCCCGGAAATGGTCAAAACAGGAAGGATGCAGCAAGGTTATTAGGGGGTAGCACCCCTTTAGTGTATGTCATTCCTTCTGGATAGAGGTGGTATCATGGTATGGAGCCCAGATATTTAACCTATGTTGTTGCTGCAAATTTTGTGGTTGTTGGAAATCGAGGATCCTCGGATAGATCGGTTACGATCGGGGGATGACATATTCGTGTCAGTAGTTACCCAGTTAGGGGTAACCCGGCCTTGTGTTGGCAGAGATCCGGTTTGGTTCTCGGGACATCATTCCAGAGGCGTTTCCATGTGGCAATGGGAAGTTCATTGGCCTGACCATTTGTTGGAAATCCAAAGAAACAATACGATCTTGTACGGTTTTAGTTGTAGAACCTATCATTCACTTATGGTTGCGCCCCACTGTTTGGATGGTAGCTATAGTAGGCATACGATAATGGTCGTATGTTGGCTAAGATTTATATCTTTACTTTCGAAATAATTTTTCTGCACTATGCACTAATAATAATATCAAATGTTTATTTTTAATGCGTATCAAGCATCTTTGACTATCATAAGGAGAAATCTCCTTCGATTCTGCGTTTGCATTGTGTGTGTGTGTGTGGGAGGCCTTATGGTAGTCTCATTTTTAAAAGCATTGCGAATTGACTTTAAAAATATTCCTCTATTTTGATTTTTAAGATAAATAAACTGTTTTGAGTTCTCACACCAGTCACATGACTGACTCGGAGTTTATTGTTTTCCTTCCTAAACTCTGGGTGCCCACAAATTTCCACACGGGCAGTCAAGAGTTAGGTTTATCGGGATATTCTGGAATTTAGGAGTTGCTGGAAGCAAGCTGGATAGCATGGCGTATTACTAGTATGTTATATTTCTTTTCCGCTGCATGTTGTTGTTGTACACTCTGATGATGTAATGTAATGTAATATGATGTAATGTAATAACTGATATAGTTCTTTGTTTAAAGATTATTCATTTATCTATTATATGTTGTTCCGCTGCGAATTGTGAGATTCTGATATTGTTCTGTTGTTTCTGTTCTGTTCTATCTTTTTCTTCTTCTTAAACCTTAACGGTACGGTTTTCCGGTTTTCGATTTCTCGACAGTTGATACAGTGGATGTATTGATGTCGGTTTTCGTGGACGAAAAATCGCGTTCGTTACAGCATTTCTATAGATTACGTACATTGGTTTTTTACAAACGCACATCAGTGGTGGCGGAGAAGGCAACTTCTCTTAGCTTAACACCCTCCTTGAGCCGTATGATCTTAAGGGTTTTATTTTTGTGGAAGGCAATTAGTAGTCAACGGAAATGGCCGTGTAGCATTCTAAGTGATGTGATTGTGCTTTGTGAAAGGTAATCGTTACCTCTAGCCTCATCAACTGGAAATGACCAAAACAGGGTTAGATGCGATAAGGCTAAGTGGGTCATTCATAAGTAGGATATGATCATCCTCTTCTAGATATATCTTTACACGCTATGACGTCGTGTATCTGATTATTGTGGTTTTTATGCTATGAGGGCCCTCGGTGAAGGTCGGTAACGACCGGAGGTTGACATATTCGGTACCATCTAGTTATAGAGGTGGACCGGTCTTGTGTTGGTAGAGGGCATATGTTCTGTGCCTCGGGACATCTATCTAGAGGTGTACCCCTTCGGAAGGTAGTCCCTTCACCTGGTCATTTGTATGGAAATCCAAACTCCACTACGTGCTTGCCATTTTGATTGTATTACCCAATTGGGCTATATGATGGAATTTAATCAATGTAACAATTTCAGCTATGATTAATATTATTTGTGTATAGTAGACACTACTATAACATAACATGATATTTGATATGAAATGATTTAGTTATCGTAAGGTAAAAACATGTCCATGTTTATGTGTGGACTTTTTTACGAGGCACTTTTGTTTTGAAAACTAAGGAAAAGTTTGGTAATTTAATAAATTCAGTTGAGTGTGTTTTCTCACGCTAGTTTACCTGACTGATTTTGGCGCTCTTCCCTTTCAATGCTCGGGTTAGACCGAGTATATTTACAGGTTAGATTGGTGCTTTTGGAGCTTCAGCAGAAGAGCTGGAGAACTTCATTTTGATATACACATACTTGTTTTGATTATCCGTTGTGCTTTGCTTAGTTGTTGTTATTATCAGCATTTGTGAGGACATGTTATTATAACTGTTTAAGCTGATAAATCTGATTGATTGTTGAACTCTGATTTATGTATGTATATATACAGTTTCTATTTTGTAAAGATCATTGATATGATATTATATATTTTACGCTGCGAAGTGAGATTCTGTATTATTCTGTTTAGTTCTATCTTCTCTTTTTCTTCTCTTCTCTTCTTCTCTCTTCTTTTCTTTCCCTTGACTTTCCATCAATTTGTGCTTTTTGGGTCGTACATGTGTGGATTATTGTCGATTCAAAGGGTATGGATTTTTGGGTCGTCACATTTGGTATCAGAGCTTAGATTTTATATATTCCTAAGCTTTGATGTGTACTCTTTATAGATAGGGACAGTAGCACCCTAGATTGAGTTTGAGTGTATTTTATGTATATGAGCGCGTATTTATTAGTGAATATAAAATGTTTTATATTGTGTTTGCTTATCCGTTGAGTTGTTTGTGAATTCTGGTCTTGATATGGGACGCCATGTTATCGATAGGGATTTCTAAATACTTAAACGAGGCAAGTCGACATGGTATCATTTTAAATTGGGTAAATGAAACAATTTTACCTCGATTATATTTTATATGTAAAGGAATATTTTTTTGGAAATATTAAAGTGTTTACAAACTGATTGTTTGGTTGTTTGAAAATGTAAAAATATATAAGTTAATGAAAGATGTTTGAATAATCTAAATAAAAACAACAATTGTAAAAGAATAAATTGTATAAGCAAATGAATTACAAGTATTGAGTGACAATTAATACGATTTACAATTGTGAAATAATCTTATATATAGGAAAGGAAACAACATGAGTACATTTATAAATATGAGTTGTAAATAAAAAAGGATTTAAGCTAAGAATTTGGAAATTTGAATCCTGTTGATTTTGAAAGTTGTTTTTCAAAGTTAAAGAGGTTATATTATTATAAATTTTGATAAGATAAAAGAATTTGAAATGATCTTATGTAAGAAAAGTGAAAATAGTGAAATTTATATAAGTATAGATTTATAAATGTGATTTATAAATAAAGAGAAATTTTTGAAAGAATATAAAGAACTGAATTCACTACTGTTGCTAGGAAATAATAAGGGTGATGACTGCAGCATCATTAGTATCATTTTCGAGTTTATATGTGATGGATTTTGCTATCAATAATAAATTAAAATTGAAGTTTTTTTATGATAAACAAATTTAATTTAAAATCCAAGTTGAAATTGATAAAAATAAGATAAACGAGTTTTGGACTTATAATATATGAGATAATAAAATTTTAGCTTTGGTAAAGTTGAAATAAATGTGAGTTAGCATAATAAATGTATGATTTGAAATTTAACTAAAGGAAGGTTAAATAACTTGAATTGGATTTTAACTGGATTTGATAAGTTATTGAAATGAAATTAAACTTAAGTGGTAAGTGATTATATTATGAATTTGAAAGTTTAAATAATCCTAAGTTGTAAAGTGATTTCATAACCATGAATTGAAATTATAAAGAATGAGTTTAGTGAATGGAAGTGAACTTAGGTAGATGTTCATGGAAATATGAATAAATAAGTTGTATAACTTATAAATTGAGAAAATGTAAGCAAAACCAATTGTTAAAATGGTTAAACACTTTGGTTAGGTAAAACAAAATCTAAATTTGATTGTGAAATGATTTGACCTAAGTAAAAGTTAAATAAATTAAATTATAGATGAACTTAAGTTGTATAGTGAAAGTGATGGTAAATGAAATTGAAATGAAAGATAACTTAAGTAATATTGAATATAGTGTATTTTGGTATCGAAATAAATTAATAAAGTGATGAATGTGAACTTGAGTTATATAAAAATTCAACTTTAGTCGCAAGAATGAATTAGCAATTGAATTAACGATTTAATTGAATGTTAATCAATCGAATGTAAGTATATTGATATGGAATAGTGGATGCAAGTGTTAATTCATTAAGCTAATGAAATTTGAAACTAAATAATTGAATGAATGTAAATTGAATGTTAAACCAATTTGAAATTAAAAGTGTTAAACCAAATTGAATGTAAGCAAATTAAATAAATTTGGTTGTGTTGGATATACATTGTTTGTTAGATGATTGTTAATTGATTGTATAGAAAATTCATATGAAATTGAATAAATGAAAACGAAAGCTATAAATCATTGAATCCAAGTTGGAAGTGGAAGTAAATAGAATAGAATTTTATTTGATTTGAACAGGAAGTAAACAAACTTGAATATGAATTAGTGAATGTAAACTAATTGAATATGAATGAATGAATGTTAGTAAATCCAATGTTAACGAATCAAGTGTGATAAATTGAAAACCAATTCATTGAATATTAATGAGAAGTAGAAGTGTATTGATTTGGTTATGAATTGATTGGATGTAGATTTTGGTTCGTTGGATGATAGTTGTTTGATGGTTGTATTTGTTGCTTTTGATTGCATTTTCTATTTTGACATATATAGTTGTTGGTATATGTTGTATATTGATATTATTTTCATATATGCATGTTTCTCATTATTGTTGAGTGTTTAGTAGGTGCGAATGGTGCTTGCTTCGCGTTTGGAGCTCGCTTTCGCACTATATTAGCTGTATATGCTCGCTATATTAAGGTACATATCTCAGATTATATATCGTACTTTTACACTTTTTTTCCTTTGGGATGCCTCATCCTTGATGACGAGATGTATATTTGTGATATATATTGCTACTGTTTTTTCGGATCAAACCGCGCAAAGGAGACTATGTTGAATTTTTTTGAAAATTTAAGGCGTTAGAAAATTTTTGAGAAATTTTGGAATAATTTTCGATAAGTGAAATTTGGATTTTGAGTTGAAAGTTAAACGATATTAGTTGGTTTTGAAAAGATAACTATAAGTGGATTTGAAAACTTAGAAATTTTTTGATCAGAAGTTTAACTATTGGATTTTGGGAAAGCTAAACACTTAGAGATTTGGTAAATCTAGTTTTAACGAATTGTTTTGAAAAGTTAATGGATTTTGTGACTTTTTATTACTTGGTAATTTAGGACGAAATTCTTTTAAGTAGGGGAGAATGTAACGACCCAGAATTTCAGTCCTTTGAAATTCATATATTTAATTGATTTCAAATACGCGAAAGTTAAATTTATAAGCTGAATAGATTTTATTTCGAATATCTAGATTTAATTGGATAATTAAATTGATAATTTAATATTAGAAATTGCAGAAATAATTGGAAATTGAATTAAATGTGAATTTAAATGATTCATAAAGTTGAATTAAATCTTATTTGATTTAGAATGATGTTATAGAACTTTTAAAATTGAATTAAAAGTAAATTTGTAGAAATTGAATATTTTAATATTTAATTGACGTGTAAAAATAGTCACTTTTCAAACAGTCTCGGATTTCGACGAAATCAGTTTCATCGGATCCGTAATGTTATATTATTGTAAGATTTCAAATTCGTGTAAATCAGATTTACGGTTTGTCCGGGGCAAGCTAAAACGCGTAGAAATTCGTTAAAGTGAATTTTAAATTTAAAATAGTCGATTTGAAAACCTATCTTTCAAATATGATCGAATTGGCTTTCGATATATATTCCATTGTGTTCGGAATAGGGGTAAAACATTATAAACGCCAGACCGCACGCTTCGTTTGGAGTTCGGAAAAATTTCGGATGAATAGTGTCATCAAATTTTCTATATAAGGACCTCACTTTATCTTGTTTGCACAAACCCTAGGTTTAGAAACCCTAGCCGCCACTAATAATTTCAATGGCCGGAAATGTCCCATTTTCTTCTCCAATTATCTCTCGATCCGTAAGCCATTAGCAAAAACTTCCAACAGGAGATTTGTAGAGCGTATCGAGATCTTGAAATCCATACGGAGATGATCGAATAAAGTGGAGTGACTCAATGTTAATATGCGTTCAAAGGCGGGGCAGTCTTTCACGTTTTTTGAGGCGAAAGCTCGACCGAGTGTGACCGGTCATTTAGCGTTGATAGAGTGGAGCAAGATGTTTTGGACGTTGGTGGCTGATCGAAGGATCGTCGAGTATAAAGGTCGCGATAATCGATGATAAACGACGACCATTATGGGTTCGAATACGTCGTTCATACGTTGGGCAAGAAGATGCAATCAACGGCCTGAATCTTGAATTGGTAGATCAACGGCCAGGATTGTTTTTGGGTAAAATAAATAAAAGAAATTGATTATATTATTTATAATTCTACAAACTTTGAAAATGTGTAACTTTTTGATACGTGGTCCGTTTTCGACGAAATGAATTGCGTTGGGTTCGTATTGACGAGAACTACATTATGGAGCTGGATTGGGATTTATTTGAGCTAGTGAAAATTTTGGTTGAAATTAAACGCTTGTATAATTTTAATCAGAATAAATCGCAAACGCGACGACTACAAGCAATGTGAGTACAACTCACTCTTTCTGACTCACTGATATTTTTATACAAGCGAGAATAAATATTATTTATGATGATTGATGATTGTTTGGATGATATATGATATATTGATTGGTATTTGGATATATACCTGCCTATTGGAGCATGTGAGACCCTATACGTTTTCGTATATGAGCGGATGACCTTTTGTATGCATGTCTGCCTTGAAGTGGACATTGTACACATATTCAAATATGTATATTTGTTGCAGGTGACAGGTTGGCGGGATCCAACTGGATTCCTCAACAGTATTGATTTTATTTACAGATATTGTGATATATTCTGTTATCATATGATATATGATGTTTTGGATGCTGTGATTGATGTATTAATGCTGTGGCAGCATTGGGCCTATTTTTGGAAATTTAAAAATGTTTAAGTGATGATTTCCAAGTTCAAAAGGATTTTAAAGTGATTTTTGATATAAACGTTTTATTGAATTTTTGAATCGTTAAGAATTGATTTATTTTAAATAAATGAAAGTTATAATTTTTATGTTATAAAAATATGATATTTGAGAAATATATTTGAAATGTGATTTTTGAAATGTGAAGTTAAATATTTTATGAAATAGTATAAATTAATCTTTTTGACTTATTATAATTGATTTATAGATAAGATTTTTAAAATTGATATTTTATAAATCAAAGGGATGGAATTATAAATAAGTTTAAAAGTGTTAAAATGAAGTTGTAAATGATTTATAAGTTATTAACTTATAAATTGGATTTTTGCATATAATTGAAGTGTATATGGAACTAGTTAATAAAGGGATTTTATAAGTATAAGCTTTTGTAAAATATAAATGGAATTTATAAACATTGTTTTATTAATCCGAAATCAATTGATTTTGATAAGAAAATATTGAAGTTTATTAAAGGAACTATATTCACGATTTTTGACAGTGAATTACCCTTTAAATTAAATGTTGAAATAGTATTGGATTTGGTTTAAGAATTATATCCACGATTTTGGATGGTGGATTATTCTTTAATAATTGTGTATAAATATTGAATTTAGTAAACGAATTTTATTCACGATTTTGGACAGTGGATAATATATTAAATAAAATGAATGTTTTAAAAAGTAATATTGTAAATAGAGTTAAAACGGTTTAAAGATGTTTTAAATGTGTTAAGGGTCGAAACCATAGATTTCAACGTTCATTGTTGAAATAGACGTTTTCAAAAAGTTTAAGGAAATGATGGACTATAGCACCGTTGTTATAGTAAATGATTTCCGAAAGGAAATGTTTTTTGTATAGTATTGGGATTTATATATCTATCTTATTTTCGAATCCCTATACTAGTGATTTTGGGTTGTCGTAACGATGTTTTACGCAACATTCGTTTTGACCCAAATAAATGTGTTTAAAGAGAACGTTTTCCTTAAAGAATAAAATATATACTTAATCATGATTTAAGTATATGCAATATTTTCTAAGTGTTGAAAATAAATAAATTTGTGAATCACTTATCATTAAATAGGTATATGGAAATGTTTCCAATATAGAAGTTGAAATGATTTTGATGATATATCTTTTAAAGATAATTTGAAGTGGATATTTGGCAAGTGATTTAATTAATAAAAGATTAATTAAAAGGGCCCAGTGATTGTTATAGTGCTGAATATTTGTTTGTTTGCTTTGATAGTTAAATAACTGACTATCAAACTTTGCTAAAATTTTAGTTCCTCAACTTGATGTGGGTACTATTTAGTCGTCACTTAGCACGTAGTCTTCTGTGTAGGCTTGATTATCGTTTGTGTTGAGGATGTTGATTCGTATAGTGCAGAGTATTACTCCAATCTATCGAGCTTCCTTCTTGTCCCGAAGGATAGCAAGTTGAAAGTTGAAAACGTGATAAGTCTATGAGACTTAGTTGTTGTGTGAGGTTGAGAAATGCTTTTGTGTTGTTGGTGCGAAGAGACCGGGATCAGTTTTATTTGAAAATCACTTCGGACTAACGTATATGCGATGATTGTGCAGGTTGCTTGTGATGATATCGATTTTCGAAGTTTCATAGTGGGGGGGGCTACTCGTTGATCGTTTGGGGTTAAAATCCCAATATACATCCAGTAGCAGTGGTCTCTTCATTATGAAATATCCAATGCTAGGACTATTCGCTACTAACCCTAGGGATTTTCCGACAGGATGTGGTAGGAAAGTACCTACGGTTTGTCCTTTTCCTGGACAACTTGTATGGATGTTTGTCTGACATTGCATTTCTATAGATTACGTACATTGATTTTTACAAACGTACATCAGTGGTGGCGGAGAAAGCAACTTCTCTTAGCTTAACACCCTCCTTGAGACGTATGAGCTTAAGGGTTTTATTTTTGTGGAAGGCAATTAGTAGTCAACTAACGACCCTCGGTAAAGGCAATTAGTGGTGGCGGAGAAAGCAACTTCTCTTAGCTTAACATCCTCGGTAATGGTCGGTAACGACCGGAGGATGACATATTCGGTACCATCTAGTTATAGAGGTGGGTCGGTCTTGTGTTGGTAGAGGGCAGATGTTCTATGCCTCGGGACATCCATCTAGAGGCATACTCCTTCGGAAGGTAGTCCCTTCAGCTGGTCATTTGTATGGAAATCCAAACTCCACTACGTGCTTTCCATTTTGATTTTTTTACCCAATTGGGCTATATGCTGGAATTTAATCAATGTAACAATTTCGTCTATGATTAATATTATTTATATACAGTAGACACTACTATAATATTACATGAGATTTTATATGAAATGATTTAGTTATCGTAAGGTAAAAACATGTCCGTGTTTATGTGTGGACTTGTCTTACGAGATACTTTTGTTTTGAAAACTAAGGAAAAGTTTGATAATTTAATAAATTCAGTTGAGTGTGTTTCTCACGCTGGTTTACCAGAATGATCTGGGTGTTCTTCCCTTTCAATGCTCGGGTCAGACCGAGTATATTTACAGGTTAGATTGGTGCTTTTGGAGCTTCAGCAGGAGAGCTGGAGATCTTCATTTTCGTATACACATACTTGTTTTGATTATCCATTGTGCTTTGCTTAGTTTGTTGTTATTATCAGCATTTGTGAGGACAGGTTATTATAACTGTTCAAGCTGATAACTCTGATTGATTGTTGAACTTTGATTTATGTATGCATATATACAGTTTCTATTTTGTAAAGATCATTGATATGATATTATATATTTTCCGCTGCGATGTGAGATTCTGTATTGTTCTGTTTAGTTCTATCTTCTCTCTTTCTTCTCTTCTTCTCTCTTCTTTTCTTTCCCTTGACTTTCCGTCAGTTTGTGCTTTTTGGGTCGTACATGTGTGGATTATTGTCAATTCAAAGGGTATGGATTTTCGGGTCGTCACAAAATATCTAGATTTCATTTTATTTAAATAGTTGAAACTACCATTCAACAAACAACAATATTCACAACCAAACATTTCAATTTCATAACTAAATATCCTAATCATTCATTTTATTCTCTTTAATGCACCATTACTAAACTAGTGTTTAGTCCATAAATTAAATCAATAATAATTAGCCAATGCTTATAAACTGATAAAAACTCAACTAATCAACGATAAATGATAATAACTAAATATTACCATTTCATATATCAAACGCATTACAAATAACTATATTAGTTATAAAATTTATTCCCTTATATATATATATCATATAATATTAAGAAAAATAATTTCATTTCAAACTTATACATAACATTTTTATAACACAAACAAATACCGTGCTCTCGTATCTACGCTCAGATAACTCAATTAGGGTATTACTACCCTATCTCTAATGGGTTAACCCCAACAAGTTAAGGTATGTCTAAACCAAAGCTCCGATACCTACTGTAACAGCCCACCATTTTGGACAACTCAAATCGACAATATACCATACATGTCTAATTCAAACCATTCAAAAGGGAGGATTGTTAATGGGGATACATAAGAAAAAAAACAAAACAGAATCTCACAGCGGAATGATAAAATATAATAATAAAATAATAGTTCATGAAGCAGTTTACAAAAAATTTATTATACTAATACAATACAGAATTAGAGTTACATAAAGCAGAAATAAATACATAAATGCAGCGGAACAATGGGATGCAGTGGAATAAATATCATAAATAATAATAGTAATAATATACTAAACCTTCATCTTCATCCTCCAGAAAATAGTCTTCAACACACCGAAAAGCTCAGACTGAACTGAGTGTATTGAAAACAAAACACTCGAGTTAGAACTAAAAGATCTTATGTAAGTCAAATTAATCTAAAATAAAATGTGAGTGCAATGGCTTCAGAGATGTTACAGGATTTTCCATCTCCTGTCAAGTGTATAACATGAATATAATTATTAAAAGGTTTCAAATAATCCGAAATATCAATTTTTATCATTTGATTAAGACAAATCAGAAGTTGGAATTAACTTAAACCCTTCAAATAATTCAGTTCTAAATAAAATCCGAATTCAAGAAATTATATGGGTATATGTCATTTCAACCAGTACCACAAATCAACATTTATAATCAATGAAAACCATTCGGGTTTATCATTTCAACCCATAACTATTTTCCCCTAATCTATAAGAACGTTTGGGTATGTATCATTTCAACCCATAGTGATTTTCAAGTAATAATAACTTAGGGAACTTGTAGAGTGAGCACAATATATAAATCAAACACATCATCCAATATTAAAAATCAAACATCCATGATAATTATCATCCAATTCAAACAAGGAATATTCACAATTTACAGATTATTATTTATAGGTAATTAAGGGGCAATTATAATTTCAGTAATAATTTAGGTGATGATTTAATTCAAACTAATTCAAATTAACAGGAACAACAATTTAAATATACCAAACAACCATAAATAAATTCCTAATCACATCAGAAATTTAATATAACTACATAAGAAATTTTAGAAGTTGTGAGTGGGCGAAAACACTCGTCTTTGAATTTAAATTGAATTTAGATCCAATTTAAGCCCAAAATTCAAATAGTCTCATAATTCGTCCAAACCAGCATCAAAATGTTTGGAATTTCAATACGATCCCAGCGGATCAAATCCACGTGAATTAGACCTCGTATTTGAAAGATGCGCGTGTTAGAACATTATATGATTTGAATTTAAAATAATAAAATAATTAATTTAAAGGTACACGTCACCCTCACCTGCTCATCGCGTTACCAAGTTTCGAGCCAAAACCGTAGCTCCCCAAGATCAACGCACGCTAGCCACCTCACGATCGCGAGCGCCACCGCGTCGCCTATGCGAGGCCGTGGCCTACCGAACCTCCCCCACGTGATTGCCAGCGACAAAGCCACGCACGCACGTAAAGGCACAGCCGCCTCTACCTATAATAAACCCTAGTTGAATTTTTAGACAGCCCGATGATCGAACGAACTGCAGCGATGAGAAGCATTCGCACTTCTCTATGTAACCGTAACCTTCAATTGACGATCAGGCGAAGTTGATCCCGACTCGATGAACGACCATGATTTGTTCTTAAATTTGTAAGCAAATAGTGGTTCAAATTGGAAAACGAATTATAGACATGAGATGCGCTTATCGAGAGCTTCAAATCGATATATAATTCGATATAGTTTGAGGAGTTTGAATTTTCAATTAGGTATTTGATTTGCAATTGAAATCGAGATTTGCTTGGTTTGTCTGCCATTGAGAAGAAGAGGCCAGAGAGAAGGAAATGTATGTGCAGACAAATGGAATAAGGAAAGATAAGGGTTTATAATGAGGTACTTATAGGCAGATCAGAAAATAGAATGAAAGCACCATATTGATTTGGATTGGAACGACAAACGACTCAAAAAGCATGTTCTGCCTCCGGAACGAAAATGGTTCAACCCGTATATCAAAATAGATGCTTTCAACATTTTTAAATTCGATGGAATATGTTTTAGGTCCTAATTCCTTCGTATGAAGAAGTTACGTTAAAATTAGATTTCCAATTGATTTCAATTGATTTTAATTAAATTGATTTCTAGGCGTTTCGAGTCAGTACGATCAAATGACAAGTCCGATCGTTACGAAACTTGAAATCCTACAATAATTCATTGGTACGGATCTGATGAAACTGGTTTCGTCGAAATTCAAGTTAGTGGTCAAAATGGCTATTTTGACTTTAATTAAATAAATTAATATTAAATTAATTAAATCACCTTTTCCAATTCAATTTAATAATTTACAATTTCTATCATTTTTGATTACTTGGACATTTATAATAGTTTATAATATATTTACATATCAATTTCAGTGTTAATTATTTCTATAATTACAGTGTTCACTTGCAACTGCAAGTAATCCAATTAACTAAAATTTAAATCCAATGAATTTTTTTGATTTGGTTTCAAACTTTATATTCAATCAATTATTGCCCAAATAACATGGTTAATGTTATCTTATATTTCATTACACTAATATCTTCCAATTTTCATCTTTTACTCGTATCAACTACTATATTTCAATTATATTGGATTTTGTCAATTTTTGACATTGGTTATAATTTAAAGTCCCAATTAATTATTTATCTCAGTTTCATTCTTTTATTAGCTCAATTGTTACCTTACAAATAAATTTACATTTCTATTCATTTTATTACATTCAAATTTTTTTGTTGTTGTCTTAACACACATTAATGTAACAACTATTTGCATTTAATTCTAATTGCTTAAATACATTGGTAATAAACAACAATCGTCACCATTTACTACATTTTATAACATTGGCAAGTTTATTATTTACAATTAATTGTAATAACTACTATTACCAATTTAAGTTTATCATACCTTATTTCATTGATAAATCAAAATTCGAATTATCAATTTAACCTATATTAACTGCACTAATTAAGTGAATTAATTTGAATTGATTTCTAATTAAATTTAATAGACCAAACCTATGATAATTGTTACTATTGGCCGTTAATTACACTTATAAATTCATTATTTACAACAGATGTTATAATTTCTTACCTAACACTAATTTTATTCAGTTTCAATTAATTATATACTAATTCCTTAATTAAATAAATATTTACATTTTTTTCTTATACGCGCTTTATTACTAAGTGTAACCTTCCAATCACTTTAGTTAATTGGAATTCCATTAAACTTGTTGATAATTGACTTAAATTAACTTTATTACATTTCCAGTTTATTATTCCAGTTATAAATCTTAAATTTTAATTTCTTCCAACAATTAATTACAAAAATCTTATTAAACTTATTATTTTTAATTATCGAAATTTATGGGTCGTAATAAATTATATAAATGAATTTATAAATGTGATTTATAAACGAAAATGGATTTAAACTGGGAATTTTGGAATCTAAATACCACGGTTTTGAAATGGTTTCTAAGAGTTGTGAAAAATAATAGTAGTATTATGTTGGAATAAAAATATTTTATAGGATTTTGAAGGAAATAAAAGCACTTAATCACTCCAGTCATTGGAAAATAATTTCCATGATGATCGCGACAACATCGGTGTTCATTTTCGAGTTTCTAATTACTACCATAGTGATTTGCTATTGGGGTTTCTCTTTCGATAAGACAAGTTTTGTTAATTCAAAAGTATGATTTAATTTACAAATGCATTATATATATGTATAATATATTTTATATCATAATGACTGGGAATAAAAATAGGTGTTTGAATGTTTTTATAATATATATTATTAATTGAAATAAATTCTAATTTTTATAGTACACCTTGTAAATTAATTAGTTTATTCAAAAATGAATTGGAAACGAATTATCGATGTTTATTCTAAATGTTTAATATTTTAAGTAATTATTTAAACATGTTCTAAAAATAAATTATTCTTCTTTAAAAATACTTATCACATATATAGAAATTTAAAAAGATTGTGATTTATTTATAAATCCTCTCGAAATCTGTAAATGGGAATCATTTAACACAGAAGATTATTATAAGAAAAATCTTATAACGGAATTTGGGAAACCTAAGGAATTTTCGAAATAGTTAGATAAGTAAACTTTGAAAAATGAATCTGAATTCATAAAAGAAGTTATAAATTGGTAAATGGGATTTTAAATAAGAAAAATCGATTTTTGGAAATTGTTGAAGGGATTACGAAAATTTTGGAGATTTAGGAAATTGCATTATAATGAGTTGTGACTTTACAAAAGGGTTGTAGAAAGTTTTATGAAGTTGGAATAAGAGGGAGATTTCATCGTTTGTGAATATACCTATAAAATCGATAAGATATAAATATTTTCTATGTGTTGAGAAGTAAGTATTTTGGAAAATATATTTATAAATATTGTTCTAAGCATTGAAATAAATTATTTGGGAATGTTTTGACTATGGGAAAGTTATATGGAAATATTCCTAAGTGTTAACACGGTTTGAAAATATCCTATTAAGGATATAAGGATTTGAATTTGTTTTCAAATGTTGGAATGCTGGAAGAGAATTAAATATATATCTTTGTAAATATATCTTGAATATATATTTGAAAGATTAAAATATGGGCCTAGTGATTGCTTATGTATGTAGTTTGGTAGTTAAATAGCCGACTATCAAATCTGGCCAAATTCGTTGATTGTTTTGAAGAGACTGGGATCAGATTTAATTATCTGAAAATCACTTCGATCCGATTTGTGCATTACGAATTGCAATATCTCGAAGATAATGGAGATGGTGATATTGAAGGAGATTCGGTTTGTTCAGGCCCAAAACAACTTGTATGGATGAATGCTATCATTACATTGTTGTCTGGAAGGCAGAGTTAGCATTCCAAGTATGAATGCAATTCTTAAGGTGATACGTAGCCTTAAGCCTCATCAATCGAGAATGACTAAAAGAGGGGAGATGTAGCAGGGCCAAGTGGGTTGCACCCTAATAGGGTATGTTATCACTTTTCTAGATATCCTCGAATATATTATAATTATGGATATGGTTGCGCATGGAGAAGAGAGCGCTCGATTAGGGTTGGAACACCCGAGGTGATAATATATTCGGTACTATCCAGGTCAGGAGTAGGCCGGTAATGTGTTGGCAAAGATCGTTAGGTACGACTTCGGTAAATTTTTCTAGAGGTGTACTTTGGCAGGCGGTACCCAATAGCCCAGTCATTTTATGAAATCCAATATCCCTACAAACCTGTACGGTTTTGATTGTGCCCAACTATGCTGAAACGTGAGATGCAAGCATTTCAGCTATTTTCTAATTTATTTTCTATAGACATTATTATAATATTAGATAATTTTGATACAAAATGTTTTGGTTATTGTAAGGTAAAAACCCGTTGTGTTTATGTGTGGCATGGTCTTACGAGATACCTTTGTTTTCAAATGGTTTTGATAATAGTAATAATTGAAATTGAATGTGTTTCCTCACGCTGGTTTTCTAGACTGACTTTGGTGTTATTTTATTATAGTGCTCGAGTCAGACCGAGTATTACAGATTCAAGTTAGGATGATATGGAGCTCAGGAGATGAGCTGGGGAATTCTCAAGCGTATTTCCCGTACTTGATTGTATTCAGTTGTGTGTGTTATGCTGTATATTCAGTATATTGGGAGGACATTTTATTATAACTGTCCAGATTGATTGTTGACTGTTGTACTCTGATGATTGTGTGTATATTTACAACTACAGATTCTTTTGTATAAAAATATGTTATTACGTATTATATTTGTCCCGCTGCGATTATGAGATTCTGTGTTATTATTTCTCTTTTTCTTCTATCCCTTTTCTTCTCCACCCCTAATGATCTGATATTTCTGGCACTCGATTGGTCGGCATGCTATACAGTGAACATATTGATGTCGATTTTCGAGGGTCGAAATTTCTGGGCCATTACATGGTGAAGCGACCAAGAATACTACAATTCAAACTTGATGTATGTGCTTTCAAGTAGAATGGGGTTGGTCAATGGAGTATGACTTAGATTTATATGCAACTAGCGTTCAGTGGATACCCGATAATGAGCAAAGATCGAGAGGATGTGTATGTGCCACCTATTTGACCTTTAAAAGTCAACACTAATACATCTATGGTATTCATATGCCGAGCTTCCAAGTGCCAAAACGATAGATTGTTAGGGTGAAAGATGTAACAATACTTCAAAATTGAAATAATAATCCGACATCATGGAAAAACACTATGAATTAGGTGCTTATATACCAAAGCCTTCACCTCATAATAACGTTGAGGCCTTTTGAGGACAAAACCCTATAAGTTGGCTTGAACCACGAGGCGGAGGTGACTAAATTGGGGACAATATCAGCGTTAATTGAGGTGCAGGTTGTTGCAATGGTATCAGAGCCAAACCCAGTCGTAATTGTGGTCTGTACGTGTTACAGCCACGACGCCTAGATGTTGTTGTGTTTATGAGTCAACGTGGGTGTTGGGCTCTAAAGCGGGGGAGATTGTAACACCCCTTCAAAACAGGAATAATAGCCCCACATCGTGGAAAAACACTATGAAGTGGGTGCTTATATACCAAATCCTTCACCTTATAATAACGTTGAGGTCTTTTGAGGAACAAAACCCCATACTTTGGCTTGGCCCATGAGGCAGAGGTGACTAAATTGGAGATAATATCTGCGTTAAGTGAGGTGCGGGTTGTTACAAAAGAAAGGAAAAGATAGAATAAAATCTCACATCGTGACGAGTAACATACAATATACATATGATCTTTACAAAAGAAAAAAGTAATATACATATATCAATCAAAATAAACTATCATATTATCAACCTGGACATTTATAACAGTCTGTCCTCACAAATACTCGTAAATACAAAACAAGAAATGCAGTGTAAATAAAAGATACACGAATATGTCTTGGAGGCATCTAATACGTCTCATGAAGCTCTAAAGCATCCATGACTAAATATGAAATATACTCGGGGATGACCCGAGCATTATAAGGAAATATGCTCAAACCAGCTTGGTCAACCAGCGTGAGAAACATAAATCATATGGATCGTTCTATTTCATAAAGCACCTCAAAAATAAAGGCATCTCTAAGACCACACCGCATACAAACATGGACGTGTTTTTACCTTACGATAACCAAACCATTTTATTAGAAAATCCATAAATATTATAATAATGTCTAAAGTTTAAAATAAATATCTAACATAGCCGGAATGGTTACATTACTTATGTTCAACAACATATTTAGTATACAAATAAGTCCGTAAAGGCATGAATTGGAGAATTGATTCCATCAATGACAAGGCTACTAAGGTACCACCTGTCACAGTACACCTCTAGAAAAATGTATCGAGGCCCTTACATGGACACCCTACATGGCAAGACCGGTCTACCCCTTATTGGATAGTACCAAATATGGCCATCCCTCGGTTGAATCTGAAACCGTACTAGGATTGAAGCATACATTCAAAAGTAATCTCGATCTAGATTATGGATGATCATAACCTAATGGTAGCGAACCAAAGCCTTGCGGCATATCCCTTGTTTTAGTAATTATCGGGTGGGAGGCTTGAGGCTATGTTTTACCCTTTTGGCAATTCCAACTTGAAATGCTTACACTGCCCTCCAGGTAACATTGTAATGCCAGCATTCATCCATATAAGTTGTTCAAGATATGAATAAATTGAAGGCACTACTTTCACCGCATCCATTTAGGAATCACACTTATAATTAATAGCAAGTAGCCAATGCACTTCAAAGAACTCCATCTTCGATTTCCATCATCTTCAATGTCTTAAATCAAACGCTTACGCCAGTTTGAAGTGGTTTTCGGATAACATATCTGATCATGGATTCTCTGAACCGACAATCGTTGGTTTCAAAACTGGCAAAGAGTAATTAATCACTAAGCCTCTTTAATTAATCTTTTCATTAATTAAAACCACTTTGTAAATACTAGTATTAAAATACTTTTAAATACATATATGAGTATATTATTCATTTACACATTTTAAATGCTTGGAAAAATATCAACATACTTATCTTATCCATATAAGTATATTCACAAACCACTACACTTTCAATACTTAGAAAATGTAACCTTATACTTGTCCCAATGGTATAAATATTTTCACAAAATATTACACTTTTAAATACTTTATAAAATGAAACTATATTTTTATCTCATTGATATAAGTATATTCACAAAACATTATGAAAGTTTTCACATTTAAAAAGCTAACTTAAATGGGAAAAAACAAATGTCATTTGAAATCATTGTTTACTATGAATCCAAACCACTTTCCTTTTTGTTTTAAGTAAATGGATCATATAGAAATTAAACCAAATATACTTACGACCACTTTCTGATTTAGAACTTGTACTACCCGTCTATTAACAATGAAGTTGAACAAGTTAATGAACTATCCTTGCCTTGACATACATTCTTAATCCTCACAGATAGAGTTGAGTTTTCATACCTTGGAACTTGGTGTTAAGCATGAAAAGTATACTTTCCATACCACCATAAGTTATAAAGATCATTTATGGAAATCAGAAGTCATTCTTTTTATAAAACTCCTTTTTTACAAATCTCTTTTATATTTATAAAACTCCCTTTATAAATCACCTTTCTATTTATAAATTCTTTTTATAAATCTCCTTATTTTAAAATCTCATATACTTTAGCTTAAAGATATGACTAAATACTTTCCATAAAACGATCATTCCATATATCATTATAAATTCACAAATGTGATTTATTTTACCAATTTATCAAAATGCTGTCATTTTCCTTTTATAACATTTCATTTATAAATCTATTCTTTAATTTATAAATTACCATTTATAAATATATCTTTCTATATAACATTATATATACGTTTCACAAATAGTTATTTCAAAATATTTCTATCTTCTTTTAAAACAAAATCACTTTATTATAAAAGATAAACTCCTTTTTCTTCATAATAAACCTCCATTATTATATTAACTTTTCTATAAAATAAATTTTCTAGAAACACTGTTAAAACATTTGTATATAAATTAGAAGATACTAACAAAAAGATTGTAGTAAAATTGAGAAGTTCAAAATCCATTTCTAATAAAATGCAATAGAAAATTCCAAAGGTCCCATTAAAATCATCCTCCGAATCAAAACCATTTCAAATCAAAAGCAACGAATAATAGTATTTCCAAAATAATATAAGGATGCCCAGAGCTACAATAGCACTTAACAAGTGCTTTTCATATAAATGTAATGTAACAACCCATATTTTTTTGACCATTGTAAACCATTAAATTTAATATGATTATTGTATAAAAATAGTTAGAAATAAAAATTAAATGGTTTATTAATGTATTTTATTTAATATGAACTTGAATATGATTTAGAAATAAACAATTTTGAAGATTTAGGCAATAATAAGTACTGAAATGAAATTCTATGTATTGAATGTGTTTATAATCAATCACCGAGATTGAATAATAAATGTTAAAATATTTAGATGAAAATAAAATAATTATTTGATAACTAGGATTCATTTGAAATCTAAAATATTGGGATTTATTTACGTTCTAAAATTGGAATTTATCGAAATTGGATTATGCAATACTTTAAATAAAGAAGTGGAACTAATTGTGGTAGTTGTTTTATTATTTGAATTCGTTTTAAAGCTCAAATTTTATAAGTTAAATAATTTATATTTCAATTACAATAATTTATTGGATAATTAAATTTTTTAAATTTAACATTAGAAATTATTTAAATAATTGAATCACGAATGTAATATGAATGAAATAATGTCGAAAGTTGATTTAAATTTTATTTAAACAGGAATAGAAACTGTTAACTTCTAAAATTGAATTTAAAAGTGAATAAATTTATTTTGGAAATTATTTGTTTTAATTAACGTGTAAAAGTAGTCTTTTTGGTCACTGTCTTAGATTTCAATAAAACAAGTTTCATCGAATCCATAACAGTGAATTATTATAGAATTTCAAGTTTCGTAGTGATCGGACTAATTGTTTGGCCGTGCAAGCTTGAAACGCGTAGAATTTATTTTTAGAACTTCAATTAAAATAAATTGATTTCGCAAAGATATATTCTGAATATGATGGAATTGGCTCCTGAGACTAGTTCTATTGTGTTTGGAATATGGGTATAGCATATAAAATGCCAGGCGGCATGCTTCGTTTGGAATTCGAAATTTTTGTAGACAAATCGGGTCGAAAATTTATATATAAGGCCATTTTATGTTTTCATTTCGTCAAACCCTAACCGTTATCGTTCAGTCGCTTTCTTATATCATTTAATCGTCGAAATTTATCATCCTTCTCCCCTCTATTTCTCCCAATCCACTCACAATCTCAACCCGGTTTCAACATGAAAGATGAAGATCTCATGGAGTTCTACGCATCCAACGGATGGATCGAGATGAAAGCTTGTGGATTAACCACAATTGGGGTCTGTTTGCACGTGGGTTCTTCTTGATTTTCACGTAGGCGGCAGTGGCCGAGTTGGTCACGCTTGGGGCTGCGGCGTGTAGGGGTGAGGCACGCACGGTGGTGAAGTTGGATAAGAGCTCGGTGGTCATCGATGGTGGCGCATGCGTGAATGGGTTGGTTCACGAGTGGGTTCACATATGCCTGGAGATATTCACATGGGATTAGGAACAAGAGAGGTGAGGTTTTGTTTAATTATCTTAATTATGTTAATTAAGATTTTAATTATATCGTTATATTAATAAATTGCATAACTTTCTCGTACGAGGTCCGATTCGAATGAAACAAGCCGTGTTGTGATCGTATCGAAGAGGCTACGACAGCTGAAATGGAATTTGTTTGACTCTAGAAATTTTCAGTTTCAAGTAAAGGTGAATGTTTTAAACCACTCACGATATACTAAAATATATTTATGTTAGTTAAATTGAAACTATGAAGCGATTTATCTTTATTGAACATTGATTGGTAATTTAACTGACATTTAAATTGACATCTGCATTTAACTGATAGGAATTTAAATTGACAGTTCGAATGAAAGTTGAAACTGAATTGCTAGTTAAAAACCCAATCTTGATAACCAGTAAATTGTTTTGATGTTTTGAATGATTTGAATGTTAATTGTGATGGATGCCTATTGGTTTATACTTTGGACGATTGGATGTTTATTTATTTTATATATCTTGTTATCACCCTGTGTATTATTTGATAGAAAATAACACTGTAAATTGAATTATTTCGAATAAATTAAGAAATAGGTTGAAATGATATATACCTATGACATTTTGATTTGGATTGAAATGATATATATATATATATCCATCCCCGAAATTAAGATCGAAATAACCGATCACTTGGCCATATGATAGAAAACTATATACGGACACCAGATTGGCTAAATTTAACGATTTTAAATTCTTGAATTTGGATTTATTCAAATGATTTTGTTTTATAAAAATAAAATTGAATTGAATACATTCAATTTTTGAAATGTTGGAAGTGAAATTGGTAAAAGGAGTTGGTTAAAGAATTTGATTTGAAATTCGAAGTTATAATCGAAATATTTGAATTATGGAAATTAAATAACTTTAAAGTTTTGAACTTTTATTCGAACTTTGAGATATTATGAAGTAAAAATAATTTAAATGGATATTTCACACTTGGGCTTTGAATATAATTAATTTAAATATTTGATTCTAAAATTTGAACTTTGAAGTTAATTTGATTTAAATAATTTAAATCAATATTCTGAAATTGAACCAAACTTTATCCAAACTGAAATGGTTTGAAATTGAGAATTGAAACTTAAACTATCTAAATCGGATCAATGAAAATCAAAATTGAAATTAATTCGAATTGAAATCGAAATCGAAATCGAAGTTGATTTGGATTGAAGTTGAAATTGAAATTGATTTGAATTGAAATCGTAAGTGAGTCGATTTGAATTGAATTGAGATTGAAGATGATTTGAATCAAAAGATTTGAAATTAAATCAGTTTGATTGGAATTTGAACCAGGGTCTAGATTTGTTGAAATGGAAAGAGCAGTTTGATTTGAAACTGTTTTCAAAATAAATTATTTTAATACAAAATATTTAAAATCAATCTATTAGATATTCAAACTGTTCTGATTTTCCAAACTATTTTACTACATAAACCATTTTAATACTCAAACCATTTTATATCAAATTATTATAAATATTTAGACTATTTTTAAACTATTTAAAAATTTTCAAACTATTTTCTAAAAAATTCAAACCAGTCATGGTTGGAATGTTTATATTTAAATCATTGATTTAAATGCGAATTGGGTTAAAATTAAGTTATAACCTAAGTTGAAATTTGAAACAATTTTGGAAGTGAAATTGAGATATTGGAGCTAAAATTATTTTCAAGTGAAACTGACATATTTTTAGTAAATATGATATTTTGAAGTGAAAAGGATATTTTAAGCGAATATGATATTTTGATATCAAGTATGAACAGTTTTTCAAATGTAAAAGAACCAACCGGTGTGTAAAATGACGATTGTTTGTCAGAAGGACCGGGGCCTCTTATTGGCATACTCTATGTCAATATTGGAACCACTTTAACAATAGTGTACATGGAGGAGACTCCAGAATGAAGTGGTTGGATTTGGTGTACGTTTGCTTGATTTGAAGAAAGAAAATGGTGATGGGTAGACTCCGACACTTGTTCCAATTTGAAATGACTAAAATAGGATGGCTTGATAGGGCCAAGTGAGCTAGCTACCCCTAGCGGATATCTGTTCTTCAATTTTCTTCTTGGAGTTGGTCCATACTATTACTTTTGATGTTGGTTTCGTTTGGTGCGCCTTGATTTGGGATAACCTCCCTTTGACTCGATATGGGACGGATAGGCGTGGTGGACGGTCATAGCCATGATGCGTTACCGCCAGCCCTATGACCCGAACTGGTAGTGTCCTACCTTAGGCATTGCCTCATGTGCCTTATCATACTTTTATCCTTATACGAGACCACTACGAGTTTGGTTTAGTGTTGTCGTATCACGGTGCATCCCTATCGCTCGATGTGCAGCTGGGGTGTATATGTAAACTGTATGACAATTCTTAAAAAGGCATTAAAGGGCATTAATGTAAAGCCATAACGCTAAGAAAAATATTTATTTTACTGATTAGAAATTACATATATAGCGTATTATACTATATATAGATATTTTAACGTATCCTTAAGAGATGGAAAATCCCATAACATCTTTTGAGCTATTCCACTCATGTTATACACTAGATAGGAGATGTAAAACCCCATAAACATCTCTGATGCTATTACAATCCTGTTATATGTGACATTGATTTGACTTATATAAGGATATTTCAGTCCTAACTCAAGTGTTTTTTCTTTTCATTACGCTTAGGTCAGCCTTGAGTTTTCAGCGTATTGAAGATCATATTTTCTAGAGGATGAAGACAAAGATTTGGTATATTATATCACTTATATTATTTCACCATGTTGTTGTTCGTCTATATTATTCTATTGTTCTTTTGTATTGCTATCTCTGATAGTTACTGTAAAATTATAATCAAATGTATAATATAAACAGCTTCATGAACTGTTTATATGACTATTATATTTTTTCATTCCGTTGCGAGATTCTTTATTTGTTTTCTTCTTTTCTTATTTTTCTTAATTAACCCCATTGATTGTCTGTGTTTCGGATTATCTAAGTTGGACATGTATGGATTATTATCAATTTAAACCTTCCGAAATGCAAGTCATCATAGTTAGTATCAGAGCTTTGGTTTAGCGATAACCTTAGCTTTGGTGGGGTTGGACTCATTAGCGATAGGGTAGTAATACCCTAGAATGAGTTTGTTGAATGTGTATGTGTGTCTATATATACACATGAGGGCGCGTACTTGTTAGTGATATAAAACGCTTTATATTGTGTTTGCCTATCTGTTGAGTTGTTTATGAATTTTAGTTGGTGCGTGAGGCGCCATGCTATCGTTAGGGGTTTCTAAATACTTAAACGAGACAAATCAACATAATATTATTTTAAAATAGGGAAAATCAAATAATTTTATCTAAATTATATTTTATATATAAAAAGAATTAATCTTCCATAAATAACCATATAGGTTTATGAAAATACGAATTTATTTAATGAATGTTAGTTGTTACAGGATGATAATATTTAGTTATCATCGATTATTGGTGGTAGAATTAAACTAAAAACAAATACTTTATGAACTCTATTTCATGAAGCATTCGATAATTAAACTGAAATGAAATTTAATTACAATAAGAATTGTTTGCAATAACAAAGATGTAAATTAATGAAATGTTTTCATAATAAGGTAATGGAATTGTATAAGTATATTTTAAATATAGCTTATAAATAGAAATGATTTAAAAGTTAAGAATTTTAGAATTTAAATCCCATTTCTTCCAAAAATTGTTTTCAAAGCCTTCAAAATTAATAATAATATTATTTGAAAGTGTTTTGACAAAATATATTTTGAAAATATTTTTGAAAGAAATAAAAGCATTAAACTCGCTTTAGTCGCTAGGAAATAATTCTAGGGATGATTGTAGCATCAACAATATTCGTTTTAGAGTTTCTGAGTGAGAATTGCTACCGAAAGAAATTTATTTCTGGTTAAAACAAGTTTTGATTGTGAAAAAAATAATCCATGTATGATTTGATAAATATATGAAAATATTTTTTGAACTTATAAATTGAAAATAGTACAGATAAGAAATAAGTTTATAACTTATGAATTTGAACAGAAAAGTAAGATCGAATTTAAAAAACGATCGAACGTTTTGGTTAAGCAAACAAAAGAAAATTTGAATTTGAGATATGAAATAAAAGAATTAACCTAAGAAATGTTAAATAAATTGAGTTAGTAAAATGAAGTAAACAAAATAAAGTTTAACTCAAGAAAGCTTAAATCGAAGTGAATTCTATTTGAAATGAATTAGATAAAATAATGAAATGAAATTTTAAGTGAATAAGTTCGTATAACTTATAGATTTGAAGAATATTAAGCTAAAAACAAATTTTAAAATTTGTTGAATGTGACTGATAAGAAAAGAAAATTTTAACTTAAATAAAGTTAAATAAACTGAGTAATGGATTAAATGAAATAAAATTTAACTTAATAAAGATTAAATGAATTGAATTGGATTTGAATGGAACTAGATAAATTAATAAAGTGAATTAATTCCACATAAGCTATAAAATGAAATAATACAATGAATATGAACTTGAATTATAAAATGTAATGCAATTTAGGTGTGAAAGAAATTGAATAAGAATAAATGGGCGTAAGTAAAATTTATGTGAGCAATTAGTTGATTTAAATTGTGTAACGACCCGCTATTTTGAACCATTCAAATCGACAATAAAACCATACATGTCCGACTTGAATAATTCAAAATATCGAATTGTTAATTTAAAATTGTCAAAACGTAACATATACAGTAAATAAATCAGTCATAGATCACAGAGTAATAAAATGCAGCGGAATAGATAAAGAATAGTAGTTCATGAAGCTACTATATACATCAGAGTTAGAAATAAAATACAACCGAATAGTTCAAATGCAGTGAAGTCTCCGATGCAACAGATGACTTCTCTGAACCAATCAACTGAAAGGCTGGAATCTGAATCGATTGTTGGATCTCGAAATGAAGCTTCGAACTCCAAAGGTGAGTCTCTAATGCTGTATCACTTAGTCTGACCCGAGCATAAAACAAAACACAAAACACTCGAGTCAGGATTAACATTCTTATATCAATAAATCCAACTCAAGTGAAATATCAACTGAAATACAATAACTTAAAGGATGTTTGGGATAACCATCCTCTAAGTGTCCATGGAACTATCTACAAGGTGGAAATATACACTATAACACCATGGTCCTTCCAACATAATTTATATTTCAAAACTAAATATCATTTTCACTTCAAAAACCTCTATATTTCCCAAAATAGTATTTATATATTTATAAAGTAAATTATTTTCAATTTCTCAACTTAACAAATTGTTTCAACATCAACCCGACCTTCCCATTCAAATTTAATTCAATCTCAATTTATCAATTAAATTCAACTCACTTCCTAAAATAACCACCACTTCAATTTTATCGATCTCAAATTCGGATCACAAATACTCCTTTATATTTCAATATATTTCAAAACTTTAAGTATTCAACGTTTCAACTAAATCTTTATTCAATTTAGTTTTCTAAATAATAAACTCAAATTTGTTTCAACCTAAATTTTCACTTTAATTCAATTTAGTTTCTAAATAACAAATTCGCTATATTGATTTCAAATACAAATCCGAATCTCAAAATAAACCATTTAAATTCCAATATAGTTCTAAGCTTTAATATTTAAATGTTAAATATAACAGTTTCATATAGATCTCGATTTAATCTTATTATTATTTAGTCTTGAAACATTCCCTTGTTAGATTCAATATCATTTAAGTAACCTTAAATCACATTTTACTCAATATTTTCTTTAATTTATTTAAACGTGAAATATTCATTAAATAACTTAAATCAAAAATCCAGTTATAAAATCATACCCTTTAAATTTCCTTTTCAAAAATTTCAAATCGATTTAATTAAATAAATCCTTATTTAAATACCATTTTTATAAACCCAAATTTATCTCCCAATCTTAATTATTTAATTTATTACAAGAGAATCTATTTGAAATATAGATTTACATAAATACTTAACCATATTATATGCATTAAATCAATCTAATTTAAATCAAATATTACTACTAAATCTATATATACAATTTTCATTTATATAATATCTTAAGAATCAAATTTATTAAACCATATATTTCTTTCCAAATTTTAGAAATTATTTTCAAAATATTTATATGGACCAACGGTGTCTGTATATATTTCCTATCATATAGTCAAGTGCTACGGATATTTATCATTTCAATCCGTATACTATATATATACGGGTGGATATCATTTCAACCCGTAATCCCAAATTCAATTAAATGAAAATCGCTTGGGTTTATCATTTCAACCCATAACGATTTTCTCCTATTCTAAAGTCTGTTCGGGTATGTATCATTTCAACCCATAGTGATTTCTAAACTACAGGGAACTTGCAGAGTGATAACAGAAAATACAATAAAATAACAGGCATATACCATCAATAACAATATAATATAAACAACAGGATATGGTGTCATATCCCGCAGGTGAACAGTTATAGATAATAGCATATATAACAAATTTAAATAACTACAGCAACATATTTCAATTGTCGTTTCAATTGAAATCAAATTTAATGAATCAAAGATTGCTAATCGTGAGTGATTGCTCACCTTTCGAGGCTAGAGAGAGGTTCGACAATGTATTGGGTTGTGAATCCAAGCATGCATTTCAACGCAAAGTGAGATGGGCATGAATTTGATGGACAAAGCTGATAGATAGCAATAGAGGAATTCAAATCAGGACATGATCGAGGTAGATAATCGATATAGATGATCTTAGATATAACTATAAATATCATATTCTAAAACTAAATACATTTACAATTTACAATATATAAGTATTTCGAAATCATTGTTTTAACAAAACTTATATATATTAAACTCAACAAAACTTATATATACTTATATGTTATATTCATTTCTACCTAACATATCCTATTAATTTTAAAGTTAGATTAACAATTATACAAGCTTATAACAATGTAGACCATCGGCTATATATCCATAACCAAAATCTGGGTACACAAACACAAACATGAATACATAATACATAGAAGAATTCACGTCGGCACAGAAAAACAAATGAGGCCATGGTACAAACCGCATGCAATACGCTTTTAAAATACTATTTTTCTGATATATCTATGTTATATCAGTGGCTTCCAAAGTTTATATCCATGTCGAAACTTATAAATTGAGTACCCTTTTATTCATTATTGAGAATTAGATATATTACTGTTTGTTTGAAATGAGTGATTACTATTTATGAACTAAAAGAATGTTTAATAAGCCAATGTGTGACTAAATTAATATGAATATTATGAGCTTTGAAATTTCATTCTTGAAGGGTCCAACGATTTTGTTCGCCAAGTACCACATAAACAAAGCTTCATCCCTATAATCAAAAGTACAAATATCCGAGTAAACGAAAATTTTCTATACACTTTAATTATTAGTCTACATATAGACATTGTGTGACTCTGTAGAGACTTCAACACGGTAACTTGTCAAACGTATAATACTACTAACCTAAACATACATACGCACTAATACATAAACTGAAATCAATATGTGGAACTAGCAGACAAACTTTATATATACAACATACAATTTAATACATTATATTTTAGACCAATACTTATATCTTATTAAAATACACGATATATATATATATATATATATATATATATATATATCCAGATTTGCTGCTTTTTGATTTAATATTTTCAAAACCAACTCAGGTATATACATTTAATACAAACCAGTACATATACTTATACACTTCGACAAAGACACGTATATACCTATATGGACTATGAACAAATATACATACTTTATTAACCATGCAGTATCATCTATAGTAAACATATGGATGCTTCTTCCTAAATCAGATATTTTATTTATATATAAAATTCTTTTATAGTATAAAGTATGTAATATATATAAAACTGTAACAATATGTTTACTCTAAAATAAACTTATCCTGCAAATGCATTATTTAATAATATATGTATGATATCAGACCTATATAAACTATGCTTGATCGACATATATATATATATATATATATATATATATATATATATTATGACTTTTACAAAATTTGTTAAATATTTCAGACTTAAATATTACAAAAATCTGTTTAATGCAAACAGGTTATAAATACAACTAAATATCATAACTTACATAACTAAACACGTTACTATAGGCTGTCATACATAAAGCATGAACTGGAGATACTTTTAAAGATCAAACATTATATATAAAACTATATATATAAGAGCACAGGAAGACAAAAGCTTGGTCACGAAAGAGAAAGTGGAGCAACACATGCAAACTTAAAATTTTGCATAACTTGTAATATAAAGATAAATACCTCTGTGTAAAGCATGCAAGCTAAACTCGGCTAGAGAAGAGGAGGAAAGCAAGGCCGGAGGGGAAAAAGAAAGCGGGCGGAGAAGATGGTGGTTGCTGGCACCGATGGTGGAGTTTGTGTCGGCTGTAGCTGCCACACGAGGGGAGAGGAACGGCGAACCCGCTCAGGCCAAGATGGAGCTGCGTTTCGGTCGAGCGCGGTGGTGCTCGGCTGGCTACAGGGGCTTGCGGTGGAGGCCGACTTGTGGCAAACAGCGGAGAGGAAAAGGAGGGAGGAAGAGTAGCGGTTCTTGCGTGGGTATTATGATGGGCTACAGAAAAAAGGAGAAGAGGGAGGGTGATAAGAGGAGAGGAAGAACATAGGCTCACGCATGGGAACTCCTGAAGACAAAAAAAAAACAAAATGAGATCCACCTTTTTATATATACGTTACTGTATATGTTGTTCTCTCAAGTGAAAAGAAAGGATAGAGATAATGGGCCCATATACAAACCAGAAGGAATATTAAAACCAGAAGGAAACGAAACGAACGAAATAGTAATGAACGTATCGAATTAAAACATGGGCGGTTTCAGAAGCTAACGGTAACCCCTAGATTTAGGTGAGAATTTAAAGCAATTAAATTTTTGCTTGGAGGGCACGCTTTATAAAAAAAAAAAATTGTTTCCTACGAAAGATATAAATAGAAATAGAGAAGAGAGAGGGTCAAAAGAAACGTACCGACCACTGTAAATATGAAGTGATGGGAACGTAATAGCTGCATATTGATTGAGAGGATATTAAAGCAATTTATTATATTGCTTGGGATTCACGTTCAAATTTGAAAAGGAAAAGGAAAGCTAACTGTCACAAATTTATGATACCGATACAAGGTACCGTTTTATGGTTTCTATTTCGTACCGGATACCAAAATACAGAAATGAATATACTATTGAGATCAGCACGACGAGGCGATCACAACGGTATACAGATATCGATGGTATGATCATCCAATCAAAAGTCGATGATCGATACCAAGAATGCTGCTAATTTGTCAGAAATAAGGTAAACGGAGCAATAGACATCCGAATTTGGAAAAACGAAAGATGACGTCTCACCCAAAAGAGGATTTAGAAATTTTCTATAGAAAAATATTCAGGCTTGAAAATAAATTTATTATCAGCAATTATTAGCTAGCTTGAATTTAATAGAATTTCACAATGAAATAAACTTTGATAAAATAAATTGAAAATTGAAAATCTGCTATGTTTAATTGGGCGTAACCCAAATATTAAATTTTTATCTCAAAATAGTATTATATCAAATTTCTCAAAAGTTTTCAATTAATTACGTTAAATAAAACCATTTAAAACTATTAAAATCTACGGGTCGTTACACTCTCCCCCACTCAAAACTTTTCGTCCACGAAAAGGTAGGAGGTATGAGAATAGGATAACCAGAAATAAAATAGATTGAAAGACAAGATAAACAATTAATTTAAAACTATATAAATTTTATTTGAAATATTTGTTTGATAACTTCATTTGAAATACAATTTTCTTTAATACTTTAATATTTTTCAAACTCCTTTGAAAACAATCATTACATTATTACTTATATTTACAAAGAAGCTATTGAAATATTAAATCCAAAATTCATAAATTTTTATTTTATTTCAAGGTACCTTCCAAATATTATTATTAGATCACAAATAATTTTTTTAAATATGTTTTATTTTAGATAAATAACTTCTAAAATATTTATAACACTAAAATTTCTATTAAACCATGTAGTATATAATTAAACAATATTTTTAAAGGATATATCCAACAAGGAAGGAAGGTAGATTTGGAAAACAGAATCAAGGTGAATAACTAAACTGAGGAGATAAGGTAGATGCAAGAAATAGTATCGGGCACGAATAATTAATCTAGAACCATAAGAATTTAAATTTCAAATATTAATTCAAAATTTCTTTGTTGGGAAAAATACTTTAATAATAAATACCTTTATAATAATGCTCTTATAATAAAATACTATTATATCAAAATAAATTTTCCTTTCGAAAATACTTTTATAACTCGATGTTTCAACAAGTTTATCCTCGTTCTTGCAGACTCTGGCCATGCGTTGATCAGGCGCAAAGCTAGAATTCTTCAAGTACTTAGTAGACTTGTTTCAACACCCAGTGAAAATACTTCAAAATCCTTTAAAAAAGATATGGAAAGTACAATCCAAACAAAACAACCAAACCAAAACCTTTGTCCGACCATGGTTCGCAGATACACAATGGTTACGCCTGGATCCCCCAGGAAACAATCCGTATCCGTAAGCTTTCTCAGCCCTGCGAGTTACGCCATGATGACTAGTAGAGTGCAGGATACACAATGGTTACGCCTGGGTCCCCCAGGAAACAACCCGTACCCCTAGGATGTCTCAACTAGGCAGTTTCGCTACTATTCGCGACCTACACAAATTGCAGGATACACAATGGTTACGCTTGGATCCCCCAAGAAACAATCCGTACCCCTAGGCCAGACTAAGCCAGGCAATTGCGCTATGCAGTCGCGAGAGAAAAAAAACCATGGGTTACGCCACAGTGGGAACACTCGAGTATTACATCCGGAAAACCAAAAATCAGAGAGAATAATATCGATAGAATGAATCCACGATGTGGCCACAAAGCGGATATCAAGCAGAAGGCACTTTCCATATATTTACTTCGAAAATATATATCATATAGTACCTTTTCAAATCACTTTCAAATATCGTACTTATATAAAGTCAATATATATAGGATTCCATTTTTCTCAAATCGAATACTTTCCAAATCAATAGTAGATCAAATCATACTTATATAGACTTCGACTATATAAAATCTCTTTCCAAATTGAGTACCTTTCAAATCAATAGATTTCAAATCAACTTCATACTTATACAATCCATTTTATATAAGTTCGACCACTCCTAAATCAAGTGCTTAATAATATAAGGTTCTCAAATTTCAAATCATTTCAATATCAATTCAGTCTCAAAATCATATATGATTTCACCAAATTTTCTTCCAAATTAAATATCTAAATTTCGAAGTTCCCAAAATAATAGGTTTAGAAAATTATCCCATTTTCCATATTAAAATAATTCAAGTCAAACAAATTCATTTCCAAAATCACCATATAAGTACTGGTTTTTAATTCTAATTAAATTTCAAAACCAAATATTTCCCCAAAATCAATTATACTCAAAATGGTTTCCAAATTTATAATTATTCCTTTTTTAAAACTTTTAAACTATCTATTTCTATGTGAAATATCCAATTTACCTTTCTGAAAACCATTATTCAACTATTTTTTTTCAAAACATTTCAAAACTAAATTTATATTCTTTATCAAACATTTTATACTCTTCGAAATTTCTTAGATTTGAAAATTTAATCTCGATTTGGAAGTGTTCAAACATTCAAAATAGTTAGGGAAATCAAATTTTCAATTCAAGAGTTGAAAATCAACAATAAATCAATAAATTAATTATTAAATCCGAAACTCTAGGACTGAACACCGGTTTCATTTAAATTGTTTCAAATATATACATATATATTTCGAATATCGAATTATTCTTCGGAATTTGAAATCAAAATTTGTTTCACAATATCACTCGCATAGCAAAGCTACTAGAGTGGCCTCTCCCCCACTTTGAAACTCGAAAATCAATGTCGATGATGCGTGCACTCATCACCGAAATTATTTTCCAACGACAAAGTGAGTTCTGGATTTCTATTTTCTTAAAACTTCCTTGAAATTTCATTGAAATCATTGGAACTCGTTTGAGTCATTTGAAACACTTCTTATTCAGAAAATACTTTCAAATCATATTATTATATAATTTCAAAAATCTTAAAACCAATTTCAAAACACCGGAATTCAATTCTCGAATTTCAAATTTAGCACTTCAGTTATAAATCATTTTTATATAAATCAATTTCTTATATTTTTTTCAAAATTTTAAATCCTTTCAAAACCGTTTTATATAGAATAACATTTCTTATTTGTTTTATATATAGGTATATAATCCTTATCGAAATCATTTTCACTTTTATATATAGAATAAAATCATAGTTATCAAAATAATAATTTCGATATATAAAACAATTTCAAAAATGCAAACATACCCGATTTTCATAGGATAATTTTAAGAATGGATTTTAAACAAAGATAGAGATTTGAATTAGAGGAACTCAAATCAATAGAATTCTGATTCGAAGATAGACTCGATCGAAGATGCGATAATTAAATTACAAAATAGAAGATGGATATACTTCTATAAATCACGGGCGACCTTTACCGGTCAACCGTGATTCCAAAATTAGATCAGTGTAGAATTCTAAGGCAATTCGACATTCGATCGCAAGAGATATAGAATTCGGCATAACAAGATACAGCAGCATCGTAAACCGAGGATACAGAAATATTTGGCGAATCAATGCCAATTGTAAAGGAGTTTTCACCCCCTTTACAAAACATTCAGTGGAGTTATGGGATACTCCAGAATCAAACGAATATAATAGAAAGAGACAAGAATGAATTTCGGAACCGAGGGACATTCCAAAATTCAAAGGAAATCGAGTCAAAAAGGAAGAGATTCAACTCGAACGAAAGTGATTCTGTAGATAAATTGACCATATATGCTCAGTTTTTCCTAGAGCTAAAGCTCTGATACCAACTGTAATGACCCGCTATTTTGAATCATTCAAATCGACAACAAAACCATACATGTCCGACTTGAATAATTCAAAATACCAAATTGTTAATTTAAAATTGGCAAAACGTAACATATACAGTAAATAAATCAGCCACAGATCATAGAGTAATAAAATGCAGCGGAATAGACAAAGAATAGTAGTTCATGAAGGTACTATATACATCAGAGTTAGAAATAAAATACAACCGATTAGTTCAGATGCAGTGAAGTCTCCAATGCAACAGATGATTTCTCTGAACCAATCAACTGGAAAGGCTGGAATCTGAATCGATAGTTGGATCACCAAATGAAGCTCCGAACTCCAAAGGTTAGTCTCTAATGCTGTGTCACTCAGTCTGACCCGAGCGTAAAGCAAAACACAAAACACTCGAGTCAGGATTAACATTCTTATATCAATAAATCCAACTCAAGTGAAATATCAACTGAAATACAATAACTTAAAGGATGTTTGGGATAACCATCCTCTAAGGGTCCATGGAACTATCTACAAGGTGGAAATATACACTATAACACCATGGTCCTTTCAACTTAATTTATATTTCAAAACCAAATATCATTTTCACTTCAAATATCTCTATATTTCCCAAAATAGTATTTATATATTTATAAAGTAAATTATTTTCAATTTCTCAACTTAACAAATCGTTTCAACATCAACCCGACCTTCCCATTCAAATTTAATTCAATCTCAATTTATCAATTAAATTCAACTCACTTCCTAAAATAACCACCACTTCAATTTTATCGATCTCAAGTCCGGATCACAAATACTCCTTTATATTTCAATATATTTCAAAACTTTAAGTATTCAACGTTTCAACTAAATCTTTATTCAATTTAGTTTTCTAAATAATAAACTCAAATTTGGTTCAACCTAAATTTTCACTTTAATTCAATTTAGTTTCTAAATAACAAATTCGCTATATTGATTTCAAATACAGATCAGAATCTCAAAATAAACCATTTAAATTCCAATATTGTTCTAAGCTTTAATATTTAAATGTTAAATATAACAGTTTCATATAGATCTCGATTTAATCTTATTATTATTTAGTCTTGAAATATTCCCTTGTTAGATTCAATATCATTTAAGTAACCTTAAATCACATTTTACTCAATATTTCCTTTAATTTATTTAAACGTGAAATATTCATTAAATAACTTAAATCAAAAATCCAGTTATAAAATCATACCCTTTAAATTTCCTTTTCAAAAATTTCAAATCGATTTAATTAAATAAATCCTTATTTAAATACCATTTTTATAAACCCAAATTTATCTCCCAATCTTAATTATTCAATTTATTACTAGAGAATCTATTTGAAATATAGATTTACATAAATACTTAACCATATTATATGCATTAAATCAATCTAATTTAAATCAAATATTACTACTAAATCTATATATACAATTTTCATTTATATAATATCTTAATAATCAAATTTATTAAACCATATATTTCTTTCCAAATTTTAGAAATTATTTTCAAAATATTTATATGGACCAACGGTGTCTGTATATATTTCCTATCATATAGTCAAGTGCTACGGATATTTATCATTTCAATCCGTATACTATATATATACGGGTGGATATCATTTCAACCCGTAATCCCAAATTCAATTAAATGAAAATCGCTTGGGTTTATCATTTCAACCCATAACGATTTTCTCCTATTCTAAAGTCTGTTCGGGTATGTATCATTTCAACCCATAGTGATTTCTAAACTACAGGGAACTTGCAGAGTGATAACAGAAAATACAATAAAATAACAGGCATATATCATGAATAACAATATAATATAAACAACAGGATATGGTGTCATATCCCACAGGTGAACAGTTATAGATAATAGCATATATAACAAATTTAAATAACTACAGCAGCATATTTCAATTGTCGTTTTAATTGAAATCAAATTTAATGAATCAAAGAATGTTAATCGTGAGTGATTGCTCACCTTTCGAGGTTAGAGAGAGGTTCGACAATGTATTAGGTTGTGAATCCAAGCATGCATTTCAAAGCAAAGTGAGATGGGCATGAATTTGATGGACAAAGCTGATATATAGCAATAGAGGAATTCAAATCAGGACAGGATCGAGGTAGATAATCGATATAGGTGATCTCAGATATAACTATAAATATCATATTCTAAAACTAAATACATTTACAATTTACAATATATAAGTATTTCGAATCATTGTTTTAACAAAACTTATATATATTAAACTCAACAAATATACATTAGATATTTAAAATAAATACTTATATGTTATATTCATTTCTACCTAACATATCCTATTAATTTTAAAGTTAGCTTAACAATTATACAAGCTTATAACAATGTAGACCATCGGCTATATATCCATAACCAAAATCTGGGTACACAAACACAAACATGAATACATAATACATAGAAGAATTCACGCCGGCACAGAAAAACAAATAAGGCCATGGTACAAAACGTATGCAATAGGCTTTTGAAATACTATTTTTCTGATATATCTATGTTATATCAGTGGCTTCCAAAGTTTATATCCATGTCGAAACTTATAAATTGAGTACCGTTTTATTCATTATTGAGAATTAGATATATTACTGTTTGTTTGAAATGAGTGATTACTATTTATGTACTAACAGAATGTTTAATAAGCCAATGTGTGACTAAATTAATATGAATATTATGAGCTTTAAAATTTCATTCTTGAAGGGTCCAACGATTTTGTTCGCCAAGTACCACATAAACAAAGCCTCATCCCTATAATCAAAAGTACAAATATCTGAGTATACAAAAATTTTCTGTACACTTTAATTATTATTCTACATATAGACATTGTGTGACTCTGTAGAGACTTCAACACGGTAACTTGTCAAACATATAATACTACTAACCTAAACATACATACACACTAATACATAAACTAAAATCAATATGTGGAACTACCAGACCAACTTTATATATACAACATACAATTTAATACATTATATTTTAGACCAATACTTATATCTTATTAAAATACACGATATATATATATCCAGATTTGATGCTTTTTGATTTAATATTTTCAAAACCAACTCAGGTATATACATTTATTACAAACCAGTACATATACTTATACACTTCGACAAAGACACGTATATACCTATATGGACTATGAACAAATATACATACTTTATTAACCATGCAGTATCATCTATAGTAAACATATGGAGGCTTCTTCCTAAATCAGATATTTTATCTATATATAAAATTCTTTTATAGTATAAAGTATGTAATATATATAAAACTGTAACAATATGTTTACTCTAAAATAAACTTATCCTGCAAATGCATTATTTAATAATATATGTATGATATCAGACCTATATAAACTA
The DNA here is from genome assembly GCA_030765085.1 of Allium cepa. Lineage (NCBI taxonomy): Eukaryota > Viridiplantae > Streptophyta > Magnoliopsida > Asparagales > Amaryllidaceae > Allium > Allium cepa. The sequence continues at coordinate 772,775,651 of CM060945.1, forward strand.
TGCTTGATCGACATATATATATATATTATAACTTTTACAAAATTTGTTAAATATTTCAGACTTAAATATTACAAAAATCTGTTTAATGCAAACAGGTTATAAATACAACTAAATATCATAACTTACATAACTAAACACGTTACTATAGGCTGTGATACATAAAGCATGAACTGGAGATACTTTTAAAGATCAAGCATTATATATAAAACTATATATATAAGAGCACAGGAAGACAAAAGCTTGGTCACGAAAGAGAAAGTGGTGCAACACATGCAAACTTAAAATTTTGCATAACTTGTAATATAAAGATAAATACCTCTGTGTAAAGCATGAAAGCTAAACTCGGCTAGAGAAGAGGAGGAAAGCAAGGCCGGAGGGGAAAAAGAAAGCGGGCGGAGAAGATGGTGGTTGCTGGCACCGATGGTGGAGTTTGTGTCGGCTGTAGCTGCCACAAGAGGGGAGGGGAGAGGAACGGCGAACCGGCTCAGGCCAAGATGGGGTTGCGCTTCGGTCGAGCGCGGTGGTGCTCGGCTGGCTACAGGGGCTTGCGGTGGAGGCCAACTTGTGGCGAACAGCGGAGAGGAAAAGGAGGGAGGAAGAGTAGCGGTCCTTGCGTGGGTATTATGATGGGCTACAGAAAAAGAAAACGAAGAGGGAGGGTGATAAGAGGAGAGGAAGAACATAGGCTCACGCATGGGAACTCCTAAAGACAAAAAAAACAAAATGAGATCCCCCTTTTTATATATACGTTACTGTATATGTTGTTCTCTCATGTGAAAAGAAAGGAAAGAGATAATGGGCCCATGTACAAACCGAAAGGAATATTAAAACCAGAAGGAAACGAAACAAACGAAATAGTAATGAACGTATCGAATTAAAACATGGGCGGTTTCAGAAGCTAACGGTAACCCTCGATTTAGGTGAGAATTTAAAGCAATTAAATTTTTGCTTGGAGGGCACACTTTATAAAAAAATATAGATTGTTTCCTACGAAAGATATAAATAGAAATAGAGAAGAGAGAGGGGCAAAAGTAACGTACCGACCACTGTAAATATGAAGTGATGGGAACGTAATAGCTGCATATTGATTGAGAGGGTATTAAAGCAATTTATTATATTGCTTGGGATTCACGTTCAAATTTGAAAAAGCAAAGGAAAGCTAACCGTCACAAATTTGTGGTACCGATACAACGTACCGTTTTATGGTTTCTGTTTCGTACCAGATACCAAAATACAGAAATGAATATACTATTGAGATCAGCACGACAAGGCGATCACAACGGTATGCAGATATCAGTGGTATGATCATCCAATCAAAAGTCGATGATCGGTACCAAGAATGCTGCTAATTTGTCAGAAATAAGGTAAACGGAGCAATAGACGTCCGAATTTGGAAAAACGAAAGATGACATCTCACCCAGAAGAGGATTTAGGAATTTTCTATAGAAAAGTATTCAGGCTTGAAAATAAATTTATTATCAGCAATTATTAGCTAGTTTGAATTTAATAGAATTTCACAGTGAAATAAACTTTGATAAAATAAATTGAAAATTGAAAATCTGCTATGTTTAATTGGACGTAACCCAAATATTAAATTTTTATCTCAAAATATTATTATATGAAACTTTTCAAAAGTTTTCAATTAATTACGTTAAATAAAACCATTTAAAACTATTAAAATCTACGGGTCGTTACAAATTGGATGTAAATAAATTGAATGCAAATGGAAGAAGTTTTAATAAATTGAATGTTAACTAATTGAATATGAAATAAGTGAATATTAAATAAAGAAATGTTATGCACTTAGTTAATATTCTAAGAAATGTTAAATGAATAATTTGAGTAGTAAAAAGAAATACTATTTAGATATGAACTTAAGAGAAGGTAAACAAAAAATAAATTAAATCATACCTTTGTAATTTTTTTTGTAAAATAAAATAAATAAATTTGCAATGATGTTTTAAGATTTAGTTGTAACTTCCTAAGATAATTATAATTTGAATAATATTGTGTAAAAGAAGATACATCTGTATAAAATGATTAAAACTTAAGAAATGATTAACGAAATAAAGAAAGTTGAAATTTGAATTACGAGACGAAATTTTGCTTAAGTCAAGTTGAATGGAATGAATTAATGAAATAAGTTAATGAAATGAATTATAAGACGAAAGTTAACTTAAGAAAGTTAATGAAATTGATTGTGATAAAAAGAAAAATTATTAATATGGATTTGGATTATAAAATAAAATTTACTTTAGTTAATGATATGAATTATTGAAATGAACTAATGAAGTGTATCAATGAATTAAAATGAACTTAAGTCATGAAGTAATAATAAACACGAGTCGCATTTTATAAAATGTTTATAATGAACTTAAATGGTTTATGAAATGGTTTGCAAATGATATTAGTATTAAAGAGAATATACTAAGTGGTAATGAAATAAAATTTAACTTAAATAAGATTAAATGAAATGATTTTATAAAATGGTCCATAAATGAATTGATATGAAATGCGTTAAAAAAATGAAATAATTAAAGTTTGAATAAATTGAATGTAAATGAAATAGATGTAAATAAATTGGAAGTAAACCAATCAAATTTTAATAAAGAATGGATATTAATAAGAAATGAAGTGTATAAATTAACTATTGACATTGGAAAATGTAAAATGGTACAGTTTGAATTAACTGAATGAATATTAATTGTTGGGTGGTTTCTCTGGTTGTAAATCATTGTTATAACTGCTTTTGGTTACATATGATTGATATGCTGTGTATTAGTGTTAATGATTATGATTTTGATTCAAAATTCATGTCATATACTTTATTAAACTTATACATGCTTTCTATATCCTTTATATGCAATTAATATTCTAACTTAAGTTGAGATAGGTACATACAAATGCCGTTTGAACGTATACGCGGTTTGATTCGCTTTTGGATGCTTAATGTAAGCGAACTCCCTCATATTAATAATAATAAGGTACATATCTTGGATTACATACCGCATTTTTATATTTCTCCCTACGAGATACCTAATCATTGAGATGAGATGTATATTTGGTATATATTTGTGTATTTTAAATTTTTTCGATTGAGTCGCGCAAAGGAGATGCTGCCGAAATTTTTCGTAAATCTGAGTGTTAGAAATATTTTAAGACTTTTAAAATTTATAGCTTGTTTCACAATAAGCTGAGATTGGAGTGCTATAGCGGAAGCATTGTAAAGGTTTTGTGAAAAATATTTTAATGTTTAATAAGTTGATTATTTTGATAAAATATATCGTATGTTAAATTCCTTATTTAACCCCTTTTCGAGGACGAAAAGTTTTGAGTGGGGGAGATTGTAACGACCCATACTTTTTTTAACTATTTTAAAACAATAATTTTAATATGATTATTAAAAAAATAGTTAGATATAAAAATTTAATGATTTATTAATGTAGTTTATTTAATATGAACTTGAATAAAATTTTGAAATAAACAATTTCGAAGATTTATGCAATAATAAGTATTGAAATGAAATTCTAGGTATTGAATGTGTTTATAATAAATCGCTAGGATTGAATAATAAGTGTTGAATTATTTAGATACAAATTAAATAATTATTTGATAACTAAAATTAATTTGAAATCTAATATTGGGATTTATTGAAATTCTAATATTGGAATTCGTCGAAATTGGATTATTGGAATACTTTAAATAAAGAAGTGGAACTTAGTGTAGCAGTTGTTTTATTATTTGAATTCGTTTTAAAAGTCAAATTGTATAAGTTAAAACTCTTATATTTCAATTATAGTAATTTATTGGATAATTAAAAATTTTAAATTTAATATTGGAAATTATTTAAATAATTGAATCTCGAATTTAATATGAATGAAATGATGTCGGTAGTTGATTTAAATTTTATTTAAAAATGAATGGAAATTGTAAACATTTCAAATTTAATTTAAAAGTGAATAAATTTATTTTGGAAATTACTAGTTTTAATTAACATGTAACAATAGTCTTTTTGGGCGCTATCTCAGATTTCGATGAAACTAGTTTCATCGGATCCGTAATAGTGAATTATAATAGCATTTCAAGTTTCATAGCGATCGGACTTATCGTTTGGCTGTGTGAGCTAGAAACGTGTAGAATTTATTTTTAGAACTTTAATTAAAATAAATTGATTTTGTAAACCTATCTTATGCATATGATGGAATTTTCTCCTGAGACTATTTCTATTGTGTTCGAAATAGGGGTATAACATATAAAATGCCAAGCAGTAGGCTACGTTTGGAGTTTGGAATTTTCGTGGACAAATCGGGTTAGAAATTTACATATAAGGCCACGTTATGTTTTCATTTCATCAAACCTAAACCATTATCGTTCAACCGCTTTCTTATATCGTTTAATAGCGGAAATTCATCATCCTTCTATCCTCTATTTCTCCCAATCCATTCACAATCTCAACTTGGCTTCAACATGAAAGATGAAGATCTGATTGAGCTCTACGCATCCAATGGATGTATTGAGACGGAAGCTTGCGGATTCGCCAGAATTGGGGTCTGTTGCACGCAGTTTTTTCTCGATTTTCGCGTAGGCGGTAGCGACGGAGTCGACTGTGCATAGGGCGGTGGCGTGCAGGCGTGAGGAGCGTGGTGATGAAGTTAGGTCGGAGCTCGATGGTCATCAATGATGGCATGTGTGAATGGATGGGGTCACGAGTGGGTTCGCGTATGCCTAGAGATATTCGCGTGGGATTAGGAACGAGAGAGGTGTGGTTTTGTTTAATTATTTTAATTACATTAATTAAGTTTTTAATTATATCATTATAATTATAATTTGCATAACTTTTTCGTACGACGTCCGATACGAGCGAAACAAGTCGTTTGGCGATTGTATCGATGAGGGCTATGGCATAGAGTTGAAATGGAATTTATTTGACTCTGGAAAATTCACAGTTTCAAATAAAGTTGAGCGTTTTAAACCACTCATGAAATACTAAAATATTTTTATGTTAGTTAAATTGAAATTATGAAGTGATTTATTTTTATTGACTGTTGATTGGTAATTTAATTGACATTTAAATTGACATCTTAATTGAAGTGATAAGAATTTAAATTGATTGTTCAAATTGAAATTGAAATTGAATTGTCAGTTAAACACCCAATCTTGATAACCATAATGCTGTGAGGTTTTGACTGATTTGGATGTTGATTGTGATGGATGCCTATTGGTTGATATTTTGGACGATTGGATGATTATTTATATATCATTTTATCATCTTGTATATTATTTGATAGTATGTAAAACTGTAAATTGAATCATTTCGAATAAATTAAGAAATAGGTTGAAATGATATATACCTATGACATTTTGATTTTGATTGAAATGATATATATCCATGCTTGAAACTAAAATCGAAATAACTAATTATTTGGCCACAGGATAAAAAATTATATACGGACACCGGATTAGTTAAATTTAACGATTTTATATTCTTGAATCTGGATTTTGTAACATCCCGCCTTCTCGCACACTTTAAACCGACACACATGCCGATTCAAACCATACGGAAGGGCGGATTTGTTATGGGATGAATAAGAAGAAAAAAACAGAGAAGAAATAAACAAATAGAATCTCACAGCGGAAGGATAAAATATAATAAGAAAATATACAGTTTATAAAACTATTTACAAACATTTATATAATACATATCAGAGTTACACATACCAATAACAATGCAGCGGAACAGTGTGAGTGTAGTGCAATACTATAAATAATAATAATACAAATTCTTCGTCTTCGTCCTCCAAAGCTAAAGTCTTCGATCCTGAAACGCTCGGACTGACCCGAGCGTATTTGAAAAAACAAAAACGCTCGAGTCAGAACTAAAAGATCTTATGTGAGTTAAATTAACAGAAATAAATATGAGTGCAATAACTCAAAAGATGTTCGGGATTTACATCTCCTAAGGATCCGTTAAACTATTTACTATGTAGTATATTGCGCTATTATAATAGTGTCTATAGTAAAATAAACATACTTTTAAATAGCATTAAGGCTTTACATTTTCCACCTTAACACGTAATAGTCCCAGTAGTCCATCCAATATCATAGTCCCTCCTGATCGGGAAGCCACCAGAGGATACCACACGGGCTACGGGAGAAATCCAAACTCGTACAAGGCGCGATAGGGTAGGTGACACGGCACAACTAGGCAATGCCAGGGTAGATATACCAATTACGCTTCCGGGTCGATGGTAACGCGTAGCCGCAGCTACCGCCCACCTCGAACAAACTCCCCCAAAATCAAAATAGAAGTGGCCACTGAATCAATCCAAAGTCAAAGTATAATATCAAAGAGGAGTGTCCGATCAGAGGAATGACCTCATTAACCCGTCAATCGCTCCTATTTTAGCCACCTTATGCCAACTCACGGGAGTTGGGTCCACGTATTTACCTTACAGGAAACGTCGCCACCAACCTACTTCATTCTGGAATCTCCACCGCGTACACGGTTAGTCAAAGTGGTTTTCGGTATCGACAGAGAGTATGTCCATATCTGATCCCGGTCTCTTTGCCAACCCATCGTTATTATAACACCGCGGTCATTTAAAAATAGTTTATACTTTAAAACCAGAATATAATCCATTTCAAAACCATAATATTACGATATCATTTCTTCTTTAAAACCCAAAACGATTCATTTTGATATTATTTTTATAAAACCCAAATCAATGATATCATTTCCCAAATATAAATCTTTTCCAAAAATTATGCCACTTTTAAAATTTATAACTCCTTGTAACCAAATATTTGAATATTAACTTTCAACATAATACTTCGAAATTCATAGTTTTTAAAACCATTACTTTCAAAACTAAATGGTTTGGATATTCAACAATATATAAAATAAGTGATTTAACTTTATGGTTACTTTGTAAAGAAAATAATTTACATGGCTTTACAAATATGGTCCTTTATTAAAGTTTAAACCATAATCACTTTAAGTTCTAAAACCCCTTAAATTTCTATGTGTATAAATCATTTGGAGTATTAATATTAAAAACTAAAGATGGAATTTAATTTTTTTTTCAACAAATTTGATGTTTATTATTTAGTCTTGAATATTCACATAAATTCATAAACAACTCCCAATTTCTAGCAATTAAATATCTCTTCAATTTAATTTATACTAGAATATTCATTTTATACTTATATTGGAAAAATCCAGTTATATCTTAAAATTTCCAAATTTAAACATTTAACATACAGTATAAATTATCAAACACTATTTTCCTAAAATTTCCATTTTTATTAAAGGGATTCGTATACATTTCATATTAAAAATTTACTCCATATGTATATATATATAAATGGAAGAATAATATTTATAAAATATCAAAATTTAATTTTTATAAATCGTATCACATCCAAACCATAGAAATCACATAAAAATAGTTATATATAGACCGCGGTGCCTGTATATAATTTTCTGTCCTATGGTCAAGTGATACGGATATCTATCATTTCAATCCGCAATTTAAAAGATATAAAATTTTGCGGTTGTATATCATTTCAAACCACAATCCCGAATGAAAGGAAATATGCATGATAATTTGCAATTAAATGATATACAATAAAACATCCATCAACATCACCCATCATCCAATCACCAATCATCAGCAATATCAATCAATAACAATTTATATTTGATAATATATAACAGGTAATAACTGGCAATTTTATTCAGATTAAATTTAACAACTATTAATCTAACAGTTTATATTCAGTAATAAATTATATAACTGTTAACTAGCAGTTCATATACAAATAAATAAATTCTAACTATCAATTAATACGCAATAAATATATTAAATTAACAGTTAAATTCAATAAATGCAATTCAGCAGATATGAATGAAATAAACATGCCAAATACTCATAAATAAATTTTATTCATTTCTAAAATTAATTTAACAAACATAAAAGCTTCTAGTAGTTGTGAGTGGGTTAAAACACTCACCTTTTGAATTTAAATCGAATTTTAAATTCGATTTAAACCCAAAAATTTGCCCGTCTCAGAATTTGTCCAAACCAGCGTCAACAGATCCGGAATTTAATTACGATCCTAATAAAAAAAATCTCGCGTCAATCGGATATCGTATGACGAAGTTATAGCGAAAAATCGAGTTGAAAAATAAAAATTAATTTAATCAAGAATGGTACACATTTACTTACCATACTTGCCACATCACCCTACAGAACGCGCGCACCTGCTTCTCTCCTCCTTCAACACTCACGTAGCCGACATGCAACACCCCCCTTTTGACCAAGAATATCCATCGCCGTAGGCCACTAGGGGCTCAACCACCACCATAGCCGAACTCTCCAGACCGAGGCGCACCAAACCCCCATGACCGGACCTCCATTTCTCGTGCCTAAGGCCGGCCGCCGCCCCTCTCATCTAACCCTAACTGAATTATCTAGCACGATCCAGCCATCGATTTGCACGAATAACCACATAGATCGCCTCCCCTCCGTTCCCTCTCCGATACCCAGAAAGCAATTCTCGATCCGACGAAGTTTTGTGCGACGATGATGAACGGTTTTGGGGCTGTTTGAATTTATTCTGGATGAACGACAGCTCCAATTGAAAAACGAACTACACCATGAGATTACGCGTATCGAATACTTCAACATATATTTTTTCTGGAATTTTCTGAAATTTTTGAGTTTTGACTTTTGATTTTGAACTGTGGATAGATCTGGAATTGGATCTGAGATGTATCCATTGAGGAAGAAAGAAGGTTGAAGAAAATGAACGTACAGCAAATAGACAATAGGGTGAAGCTAGGGTTTATGATCGCATATATATAGACAAATAGAAGAAGGCTAGGTGGGTACGGATAACGAACGCGCTAGACGGTAGTTGGCCCAAAAAGCCCGTTCTGACCCCGGAACGAAATTTATCAAACCCATATATCCAGATAGGTATTTTAAAATATTCTGAACGCGATGGAAAAAGTTTCACGACCAAATTCGATCGTATGAAGAAGTTATGCTGAAAACAAGATTTCCAAATTGATTTCAAATTGATTTTTAATAAAATCGATTTCAAGGCGTTTCGCGTCCGTACGATCAAACGACAAGTCCGATCGATACGAAACTTGAAACCCTATAATAATTCACCGATACGGATCCGATGAAACTGGTTTCGTCGAAATCCGAGTCCGTGCCCAAAATGGCTATTTTTAGTATTTATTAAATAAATTAAAATAAATTATAAATCCAGTTTTTATGTTTCAACTTCTAATATTGGCCAAATTTTGTGACTTATATAATTCAAACAATCCCAAATGGTTTTCCAAGCTTGGATGTGAATTAAAATTTATAAGTATATCAATTTTGCAGTGTTAATTTCTGCGTTTTCTTATTATTTGGGAATTATAAATTTTATTCGCAAAAACCCAATTATTAAATCATATACTCTTATACTCTCACTTAAATCCAATTAGATAAATAGATTTGATTTCCATTCCAACTCATTTGATTGCAAATAAACTTTTTACCATACATTAAATTCCAAATTATTAATAAACTTTTATTCCCATTTCCTTTACACACAATCATCGTATTATAAAGGTACCTTCCATTGATTTGCCTTAACTTATTTAAGGTAACCTTACATTAATATCTATTGCTATGATTTCAAATTATTATCCCCTCATTTTCTTAACTATTATTAATTCCAATCTTAATGAATTCAACATTATAAGTTTGATAAATTTATTAAATTCACTCAATTGTTTAAAAAATTCCATTTTAAATTCAATAACGTAATATTTTACGTTTAATTCTATTTTATTTGTAGTAAATACCCTTTGTTGGATTTAATATTCAAATTATAAATAAAATCTTTCTTTCTAAAGTTATATCAACAATGGTCCAACTAAATTTGAATTAGCTTTAACTTTATTTTATGGAATTAACTATTGCAATAAATCCAAATTGACAAATAAGGCTTGATTCCTATATTAACTACTTTGGTTCCAATTAACCTTTTATGGTGAATGTGAATTTCAAGGTATAATTGAAATCTTTATATCCATATGATTTCACTGTTTCATTTTTATTATTAAATCCATTATAGCCAAATGCATGAAATTAATATACACAAATATTTTAAATCCCAACTTAAGTTTTACATAACGTAATAATAAACGTTTAAATTTCTTAATTACAATAACTCAATTACCTTCATTCTTTTTATTCACGTAGCTAAATCTTGATTTAAATCTTTACTATAACCCATAGTCTTATTAAAATAGGAATTTACACTACCTGTAACGTTAATTTCCATCAGTAAAGATCATACACCCTTTGTTCCATAGATTTAGATTTCACAAATTTAGCTACTGCATTAATTCTTATTTATATAACATAAATGTTCATATACTTTGAATTCATTCCCAATTCACCAACTCAATTATTTATGCTTTACAAATGTGTTTCCAATATATAGGTATTTTATACTAATTGTTATCATACCCATAATTACACGCTTATAACTAATTCCCACATTTGCATAAATTTATTAAGTTAGAATGTTTATTAAGGTTTATGCATTTCCAACTTGTACTGATTTTACACAATTATTATGATTTCTCACAGAACGTTAAATTTATTAAATGACCATTTATTATAATTAACTCCCTTAATTGAATCAACTGCTTATTATTATATTTTCATTCATTTACGTATTTACACATCTCTATCTTTCAAATATTAATAACCAAACTGATTACAACACTGTTCTTCCCAATCTTCATAAATTTGTTCAGATCTATACTCTTTCTCATATAATTAAAGTTTATGTTTCTATTAGATTTTTTTTTTCTACAGACATTGAATTTTACTATCTACACTTATTGCATCTTTGCATACATGAATACTATTAAAGTTAATATTTATATTAACTTTTATAAATTCAACTTTCATTCGTTTCTTATCACTAAGAAACAAACAAATGTGACCATCTACATTAACCAAACCTATTGTCATAATGTTTTATTGTTACACTAAGTTACGCAACTACTATACCAAATTTCTACATTTATTCCTTAACAAATTAGAAATTATACTAATCTAATTTATTACATATTATTAATTTAACGGGTCGTTACAGATTTTTTCAAATGATTTTGTTTTATAAAAATAAAATTGAATTGAAATATGGTAATCCAACTATTTTCGATTCGAGTTTTGAAATGTTGGAAGTGTATTTGGTTAAAGGGATTGGTTAAAGAATTTGATTAGAAATTTGAAGTTATAATCGAAATATGACTTGAATTATGGAAATTAAATCGCTTTAAAGTTTTGAACTTTTATTTGAACTTTGTAATATTGCCAAGTAAAAGAAGTTTAAATGGATATTTCAAATCTAGGCTCCGAATTAAATTAATTTAAAGATCAGAATCTAAAATTTGAACGTTGAAGTTAATCTGATTTAAATTATTTAAATTGATATACTAAAATTGAACCCGAACTTTATCTAAACTGAAATGGTTTAAAATTGAGAATTTTATTGAAACTTAAACCATTTGAATTGAACCAATGAAAATCGAGATTGAAATTAATTCGAATCGAAATCGAAATCGAAATTGAAGTTGATTTGGATTGAAATAGAAATTGAAATTGTTTTGAATTGAAAACGAAAGTGAGTCAATTTGAATTGAATTGAAATTGAAGATGATTTGAATTGAAAGATTTGAAATTGAATCAGTTTGATTGGACTTTGGACCTGGGTCTAGATTTGTTGAAATGGAAAGAGCAGTTTGATTTGAAACTGTTTTCAAAATAAATTGTTTTAATTTAAACTATTTAAAATCTATCATATTAAATATTCAAATTATTTTGATTTTCCAAACTATTTTACTATATAAACCACTTTAATACACATACCATTTTATATCAAACTATTTTAACTATTTAAATTATTTTAAAACTATTTAAAAATTTTAAAAATATTTTCTAATAAATTCAAGCCATATATGGTTGGAATGTTTATATTTAAATCGTTGATTTAAATGCTAATTGGCCTAAAATGAAGTTATAACCTTAGTTGAAATTCGAAACAATTTTGGAAGTGAAATTGAGATATTGGAGCAAAATTATTTTCAAGTGAAATTGACATACTTTAAGTAAATATGATATTTTGAAGTGAAAAGGATATTTGAAGAGAATATGATATTTTGATATCAAGATGAATCGTTTTAGAAATGTAAAAGAATCAACCAGTGTGTAAAACAACGTTTGGTTGTTAAAGAGACCGGGGCCTCTTATTGGCATACTGTCTGTCAATATTGGAACCACTTTGAAAACTGTGTACATGAAGGAGACTCCTAAATGAAGTGGTTGGATTTGGTGTACGTTTGTTCGATTTGAAGAAAGAAAACAATGATAGACAGACTCCGACACTTGTTCCAATTTGAAATGACTAAAACAGGACGGCTTGACAGGGCCAAGTGGGATAGCTACCCTTAGTTGACATCCGTTCTTCCATTTTCTTCTTGGATTTGGTCCATACTATTACTTTTGATGTTGGTTTCAATTGGTGCACCTTGATTTGGGATAACCTCCCTTTGACTTGATATGGGACGGATGGACATGGTGGGCAGTCGTGGCTACGATGCATTACCACCAGTCCTACGACCCAAGCTGGTAGTATCCTACCTTAGGCATTGCCTCACGTGGCTTGTCATACTTTTATCCATATACGAGACCACTATGAGTTTGGTTTACTGTTCTCGTATCACATATCCCCATCCTTCGATGTGCTACTGGGGCATTATATGCAAACTGTATGACAATGCTTAAAAACTCGTTAAGGGGGATTAATGTAAAGCCTTAGCGCCAAGAAAAATATTTATTTAATTGATTAGACATTACATATTAGCGTATTCTACTATATATAAATATTTTGATAGATCCTTAATAGATGCAAAATCTCGTAACTTCCCTTGAGTTATTGCACTCACGTTATGCACTGGATATGAGATGTAAAAACCCTATAAACATCTTTGACGCTATTACACTTTTTTATACGCGATATTGATTTAACTCACATAAGGATATTTTAATCGTGACTCAAGTGTTTTGTATTTTCATTATGCTCGGGTCACCCTTGAGTTTCCAGCGTATTGAAGATCAAATTTTATGGAGGATGAAGTCGAAGATTTAGTATATTATATCACTTGTATTATTTCACCACGTTGTCGTTCTGCTGCATTATTCTATTGATTTGTTGTATATATAACTATGATATGTATATATATTGTAAAATTATAATCAAATGTATAGTATAAACAGCTTCATGAACTGTTTATTTTATTATTATATTTTGTCATTCCGCTGTGAGATTCTATATTTGTTTTCTTCTTTTCTTATTTTTCTTAATATAACTATGATATGAGATTCTATATTATATTTTTAGTTTTGTTAATCAAAAACATGTTCGTCGACAAAATTTCTATTGATTTAGAAATTTACCGAAAAATTTCAAATTAAAATATAACCGCAAGCGCACGGCGTACACTTGAAGTACGTGGCGAATACGGGTCGATCCGTAGGGAATTGATGATTTAAAAAAAATCTATTCAATCAAATTATACCAAAGTCGAAGAGGATTTGTTAACTAGAAATAAAATGAGGCTAACACTAGAAAATGCGATTCAAAAATTATTAGACTAAAGAACAATTTAGAGGCAAATCCACTCTTAAATTTTTGTAAATCAACAAACACATAATTTATGATCTCTAACTTTGATATTAAGTGAAATAATCATTGCATTTATTATAAGTATGGTTTGTTTATGTTATTAGTTAACATAACTCAAACCATCAAACTATAATACAATAATTATACCACTTACAATTCTCATGAAAAAGAAGCCAAAGCAAAAACTATTTTAAGTATGATCTATTTACTATTGTAACTAGTAACATAGATCATCAAATTTCATTTTTACTTTCATTTCATAATCAAAAATTAATTAGCAAATGTTGATGTAAATTGTGTTTATGTTGAGTAAGAATAGCTCATTTGCATAAGCAATATAAGCTATCAAACCCACTTGTATAAACTTACATCAAAATTCACATTCATGAAGCATAAACAAAGAGATCATAAATCATAAAAAATGTTGAAATTACATAAAGTTAGAGAGCTTCATCACCCCTAAATTGAAGAGGTTTAGCTACTCATTTGTGGCATTGAAGCATCATAAGTAAGTTTCAACATTAAAGAAAAGAAAATAGAAAATAAGCAAAGAAAGCAAAAGAGATTAGCTACTAACTACTTGCATAAATGTAAATCTAAGCTATGAACATAAAGAGAAAGAGAGCATATAAATAAACATTAACAATAAAACAAAGAAAAACATGTAGAAAAGAGAGAAGAAAGAGGCTTGGAAGCCATTTTTATTTCATAGAACATTGAGCTTACACTTTGATTTCTTAATTTCCTAAGTAAAATGAAAGAGTAGATGATGATCTTCATGTACATAAAAGGGCTATTTATACATGCATAAAACCCTAATTCTCTTTTTAGGGAGCTTCCCAAAATACCCTTGAGGTGGTGTAGCCTCCAAGTAATCATTAACATTCACTAATCCCCCACTTAATATGTACATGAAGCTTTAAGTCCTTTTAGCATGTGCTTAGCTTCTAATTGGAAGTTAGGTAAGTGGGTGGGGTCCTCCATGATCTTGAACTTGAATTATTTCCTCTTCATTTCTTTGTATTTCCTTGTGCATGCATGTATCTTCATATAAGCCTCTTCCATATGCATCCAAATTCCTATAAAAATAATCAAAAAATGTCCAAGTAAAAATTCTTACATTGACACATGCACAAAAATGACCGTTTTGCCCCTGAATGATGATGAAAATATGATGGTTTGGAAATAATTGAATTTTGGTTTTAAACATGTTAAAATGCCCAAATATGATGATTATTTTAAAAAAAGATAAAATATGGATGTAAATATATGCACAATTACGTGCACATCAAATACTCCCACACTTATCTTTTTATTCGTCCTCGAATAAAGGAAAACTAAGATAAATCCATTTTCGTAGGGAGCACGATTGCATTGAGCGTATGCAATAAGCCGTTAAACCTCTGGGTGTCCCCAGTAGGACGAATGTTGTCTCGTGAGGGTTTTCAGCGGATACTACCCACAAAATCCAAATGCAGGATGAAAATATTTACAAATTGCAAGATTTATTTACAAAGAGATGAATGCGAATTTTTTGGAAATATTTACAAATGAAGGATTTATTTTTAAATTGACACGAATAAGTTAAATACAAGTTTTGGTCATTGTCTTGAAAATTTAAGTCATTTACTCGTCAAAATTTCCAATAAAAATCAAGTTCTCATGACAGATTGACCATAGTTTGGCTAGTTGTTTTGGTTGATAACACAATGTAATTATGAAATGGATCCTTAGTTGATTATCAAAGTTTATTAAAGTGGTATTTTCATTTCTTTTCAATAACAAGTTAGGTCAAACAAGTTAAAATAGTGCTAGGATTTCAATTGCTTGCTCTCTCATTATTTGCAAGAAAAATTACACACCTAGCTCAGGTAAACTGAGGCCAGATATACCACCCATGCACTGCCTTTCGGGCTTATGTGAGGGGAGTACAGAGCATGGCGAGTGTACACACTTTCGTGCATACACCTATCGACCGTAGGTGGTTTTTATTAAGTCTGTTCTCTTTTTTTTAATATGTGTTTCATACATGCATAACCGTGAGGACTTTTAAATGAGTATGAAAGCACATAATCAAAGATTACAAGTAATTCACCCATGCATAACCGTGAGGACTTTTAAATGAGAGTGAATACTTTGGATGTTATTATTTTCTTTTTTGTTTTTTTTTATATATATATATTTTTTTTAAGAGAGAGAGAGTGTTGCAAAATCATCTTAGCACCATTTAACTTAGAAGACAAAAATGTTATATCCTTTACTTTAAATTTACCACTTTTTAAACAACGATTTTCAATTAGAACATACTTCATAATTAACATAAATGAACCTTCCTATATACTTGTAAAACCATTGTTATTTGTAATAAAACTTCATTTTTATTTTTGTTAAGACAAATAAATTTTCAAAAATTTCAATTTATTAACCAAAACTTATACTTATCCCATAGTGTTTCTTCAAAAAAAAATCAAAATGGTAAAAAGAAAATGTTTCTGAGATTTAGGAGTTTTGAGATTTTTTTTTTTGAAGAAAATGAAAATTCAAAAATGCCATGAAAAACTAAAAAAAATGAAAATGAGACTCCCCCCACACTTAATTTTGACTGTGTCCCCAAAGTCGATGCATGATATAATGAGTGTAACGGGGAAAAATATGTACATATTTACAAAAGAGGGTTAACATTCTTACTAGACGTAGCTTGGCTCATGAAGGATCATGAGCTCCTCCTCTTGGTAACCGGGAAATTCCAAGAAGGGTTTTAAACGATGACCGTTGACTTTGAAAATCGATCCATCCTTTGGGTTTTCTATTTCTATGGCACCATGTGGAAAAACAGTTCGTACCACAAATGGTCCGGTCCACCTTGATTTAAGTTTCCCAGGGAATAAATGAAGTCTCGAGTCATATAAAAGAACTTTCTGGTTAGGCGAAAACTTTTTCCTTAGGATTGACTTGTCATGAAAAACTTTGGTTCTTTCTTTGTAAATTTTCTCGTTTTCATTAGCGTCGTTCCTAAGTTCTTATAGTTCGTTGAGTTGTAATTTTCGATTTTCGCCAGCTTCTTCATGATCAAAGTTTAAGTTTTTTATTGCCCACAACGCTTTGTGTTCAATTTCAACGGGTAAATGGCAAGCTTTACCGTAAACTAAACGAAAAGGGGACATCCCAAGGTTAGTTTTAAAAGCAGTACGGTAAGCCCAAAGCGCGTCGGTCAATTTCTGAGACCAATCTTTTCGATTTTTATTGACAGTTTTCTCCAAGATTTGTTTTATTTGTCGATTTGAAACTTCAACTTGGCCACAAGTCGGAGAATGATATGGAGTGGATAACTTGTGGGTTATCGAGTATTTTTTTATTAAAGTTTCAAAAGAACGGTTGCAAAAATGGGTTCCGTTATCACTGATTATTGTGCGAGGTGTGCCGAACCTCGAAAAGATGTTTTCTTTAAGAAATTTCACAACAATTCTGTGGTCATTGGTTTTGCAAGGAACGGCTTCGACCCATTTTGAAACGTAATCGACAGCGAGAAGGATATACAAGTTTCCAAAGGAATTGGGAAAAGGTCCCATAAAGTCGATACCCCATACATCAAAGATTTCGATCGTAAGAATGGGGTTTAAAGGCATCATATCTCGTCGAGAAATTCGTCCAAGCATTTGACATCGATCACAAGTTTTACAAAATTCAAACGAGTCTTTGAAAAGAGAAGGCCAATAGAAACCACACTGAAGCACTTTTTCCGCAGTTTTTCGAGGACCGAAATGTCCACCGCACGCTTGATCGTGGCAAAACGAAAGAACACTCCTTATTTCATTATCCGGAATGCAACGTCGGATGATTTGGTCGGGACAATATTTGAACAAGTATGGATCGTCCCAATAGAAATATTTCACTTGGGACATGAATTTGCATTTGTCCTGTTTGGACCAAGATGAGGGAGTTTCTCTAGTGACTAAGTAGTTCACTATATCAGCGTACCATGGATCGATAGAAATAGAAAGAAGTTGTTCATCGGGGAAGTTTTCATTGATCGGCAAGGAAGATGGTGCGTTCGAAAGACGAGATAAATGATCGGCTATGACATTATCAGATCCTTTTTTGTCTTTGATTGTAAGGTCGAATTCTTGAAGTAAAAGGATCCAACGAATCAAACGGGATTTAGCATCCTTTTTAGCGAAGAGATATCGAAGCACAGAATGGTCAGTGTAGACCATAATGTGTGAACCTATCAAGTAAGGTCGAAACTTTTCAAGCGCAAAAACGACAGCTAGAAGCTCTTTTTCAGTTGTTGTGTAGTTGGGTTGAGCGTCGTTCAAGGTCATACTCGCGTAGTAAATGACATGAAGGATCTTGTTGATGCGTTGTCCCAAGACAGCACCAACGGCAAAGTTTGAAGCGTCGCATATTATTTCGAAAGGAAGATCCCAATTGGGTGCGCAAATGACTGGGGAAGAAATGAGTTTGCTCTTAAGACGTTCAAAAGAAGAGATACAATCAGAGTTAAAATCGAAAGGAACGTCTTTTCCAAGAAGGGTCGTCAAAGGACGGGCGATTTTGCTAATGTCTTTCACAAAGCGTCGATAAAAGCCAGCGTGTCCTAAAAATGATCGAATGTCCTTAACAGATTTGGGAATGGGTAGATTTGCAATGACATCGATTTTCGCTTTGTCTACCTCAATGCCTTTGTTTGAGATGATATGTCCAAGGACAATGCCTTGTTTGACCATAAAGTGGCATTTTTCCCAATTCAAAGTCAAGTGTTTTTCTTTACATCGATTCAAAACCAACTCGAGGTGATGTAAACATTGAGAAAAAGAATCGCCGAAGATAGAGGAATCGTCCATAAAGACTTCTAGAAAGCGCTCAATCATGTCAGAAAAGATTCCAACCATGCATCGTTGGAAAGTCGCAGGAGCGTTACAAAGTCCGAATGGCATACGTCGATAAGCGAAGGTACCGAATGGACACGTGAAAGTCGTTTTCTCCTGATCTTCGGGAGCGATTGGAATTTGGTTATAGCCGGAATAACCATCAAGAAAGTAATAGAATTCGTGACCGGCTAAACGTTCGAGCATTTGGTCGATAAATGGAAGAGGAAAATGATCCTTACGTGTTGCGGCATTTAGTTTTCGATAGTCAATGCAAACACGCCAACCCGTTTGAGTACGAGTTGGAATAAGTTCGTTAGCGTCGTTTTTTTATAACAGTAAGTCCGGACTTTTTAGGCACGACATGAATTGGGCTAACCCATGGGCTATCGAAGATGGGGCATATGATACCGTTATCGAGGAGCTTAAGAATTTCATCACGAACCACATCTTTCATTTTTGGGTTAAGCCTCCGTTGTGCATCACTAGTGGGTTTGGCTTCATCAATCAAATGAATGCGATGTTGGACAATAGCAGGGCTAATTCCCTTAATATCAGTAATGGACCACCCAATTGCTTCTCTATTTTTCAAAAGAATAGAGAGAAGAGAAGCTTCTTGGTCAAGAGAAAGATTGTTAGAAATGATGACAGGACAAGTTTCGTTTTCACCTAAGTATGCATACTTAAGGTGAGCGGGAAGTGGTTTGAGGTCCAATTTCGGGAGTTTTTCGATTGCAAAATTGGGTTGAGATTCGGACTCAACTTGAAGCGATTCAAAGGGAAGAGTGTGTTCGATCTCGTTGGGGACTTGGGGACTTCATGAAACAATTTTTCGTACTCGGCCTCGCGTTCATCGTTAAGATCAAATGTTTCGTTTTCAAAGTTTTCATGAATGGCACTAACTTCTAATGTTTGGTCACGAAGTTCGTTCGAGTGGCTTTCAAGATTGAAAATGTTAAGGTCCAAAGTCATGTTTCCAAAAGAGATTTTCATCGAACCGTTACGACAATTGATTAAGGCGTTTGAGGTGGCTAAGAATGGTCGGCCAAAAATCAATGGGATTTGACTCGCAGGGTTTGTCACGGGTTGTGTTTCGAGAACGATAAAATCAACGGGGAATATGAATTGCCCTACTCGAATGAGCTCGTCTTCGATTTCTCCCACGGGCTTCTTAATGGAACGATCGGCAAATTGAAGCGTAACTTTCGTGGGTTTGAGCTCACCTAAGCCTAATTGTTCGTACACGGAGTATGGAATCAAGTTGACACTCGCGCCTAAGTCTATTAAACATTTGTTAATCGTCTTTTCTCCAATTGTACACGAAATCGTAGGGCAACCAGGATCTTTGTATTTAACGGGTATGGATTGGGACAAGACTTCACTCAAACTAGCGGGTAAGAAGACTTTTTTGGGCACTTGAGTGTGTCGCTTTTGGGTGCACAAGTCCTTAAGAAATTTCGCGTAAGTGGGGACTTGCTGAACGATGTCAAGAAGAGGAATGTTAACTTTGACTTGTTTAAAAATTTCCAACATCTTTTCCATTTGGTCCGAGTGTTTCTTTGGTCGAAGACAATGTGGAAATGGAACATGATACTCGGTAGGCGGGTCTACTCGAGTAGAAGAAGAAGAATTTTGATTGTCGTTCGATTCAACGTTTGGCTCCACGTTCTGTTCTGGGTCTTTCGTTGTTTTAGAAGTATCGAGAAAAGTTCCCAGTGAATCATTTGGATTAACGACTTGATTATCGATTTGTTTACCAGAACGGAGAGTTGTGATAGCATTCAACTGGGTGACATTGCTATCTTGAACAACATGGGCTTGATTTGAATTTGCGTTTTGATTTTTGGGATTTGGAAGGGGCTGGCTTGGGAATGTTCCTCGTTCACGTTCACTTACAGACGTGGCTAATTGACTCATTTGCATTTCGAGTTTCGCAATCGATTGGTTTGTGTTTTGCATATATGAAGTCAATAAATTTTGCAAATTGCTGTTTGATTGAAGGCTTTGAGTAGTTGCCTTAGCCAACATTTCAAGAGTTTTCTCAAGCGAAGTTAAACTTTTGTCGTCTTGTGGAGGATGAGTAGAATTTGGTGGAAAATTTAGTTGTTGCGGTTGATTATGAGACGGGCCCGCAAAGTTTGGTTGAAAATTATTGGGCTGAAAGGGAGGATTCGAAGCATTATTCGGAAATGCTTGAAAATTGGGACGAATCGTATTCGTGTTGGGATTGTTTTGGTTCCACGCAAAATTCGGATGATTTCTCCATCCAGGGTTGTACGTTGGAGAAAACGGGTCGTTTTTGGTTTTATTGAAAGCATTGATTTGTTCGACGGAATTGGGACACTGATCGGCTATATGATTAGGATCGTTGCATTTATAACACATTGGTTGGGAAGCTTGGTTCGTTTGATTCGATGAGAAAATGTTATCGAATATTTTAATCATTGCGTCGATCTTAGCTTCCAAAGCAAAAGAAGATCCCGTCGAGTGTGCACTCGATCGTGAGTAGATTGATTTTTCGTTCGAGCGTTCCCATTGGGACGACTTTTCAGCGAGGTTTTCAAGAAATTGCCAAGCATCGTCATGATGTTGGGCAAGAAAATTGCCTTGGCACATTGATTCGAGCATGGTTCGTGAGCTATTTTCGAGTCCACCATATAAGATTTGGCAAATCGTCCATTTTTCAAAGTTATGGTGTGGACATTTTATCAAAAGCTCTTTGAATCTTTCAAAATATTTTCCAAATGGTTCACCCTTGAATTGATGAAAATTTATAATTTCGTTTCGAATTCTACTTGTTTTTTCTAAGGGGTAGAACTTTTTTAAGAAAGCTTTTACAAATTTTTCCCACGTTTTAATTGAGCTCGAAGGTAAGCTGTACAACCATTTTTCAGCGTAATCCGTAAGAGCAAATGAGATTAATCGAAGTTTGATTCCGTCATCAGAAAGTTGTTGAAGTTTAATGGTTGCGCAAACTTGTTCGAATTTAGTCAAAAAGATGTATGGGTCATCGTGTTCGAAATTGCCAAATTTTGGACGCGTGGCAATATGGTTCGAATGGATTTTGAAATGGTTACCCGTAGGGGCGGGTAATGTGATGCAAGATGGAATAGAAACTCTATCGGGAAAGATTCTATCCATAAGAGTTCGAGGGGCGTTTTCGTTCGCCATTTCGGGAGGATTGTCTGTTCGAGTTAAACGGTTTGTAGAAGGGTCACGAATCCAAGTATTCGTTGTTGTGTCACGAGTCCAAGTACTCATGTACAAGTGAAAGTCGAGAGGAGAAAGAAATTAGAAACGAGTTTGGAGAATGAAAGAAGATTTGAAAATGTTTTTTTTTTAAAAAAAAAAAAACTATTTACCAAGTGAAGTTTATTTCAAAAGAAAAGTTTGATTTTTGTTTTGTTTTTGAATTTTGAATTTTTTTTTTTGAAATGATTTTACAAATTTTTTTAGATTTTTGTTTTTGAGTTTTTTTTAAAATATGCATGAACTAATGCAACTAAATGAATGCAAAGGACTTAATTACAGTTTTCTGTCCTTAGTAGCTCCTAACCCAAAATTGTATAATCACACTTTGTCTTAAATCAACAAAAATATTTCTCAGCCAGGTAACGGACAGGGGTTATCGGTGCACCACGAATCACCGTAGCAATGTAACCGAAGGTTTAAGTACCTTCAGAGGAACAACCAGTATAATATTTACGAATCACCGTAAATTTTATAACTGGTTATTACTCTGCCGTAGCCTAGACACCAAGAAATAAAATCGTTTAAGTAAAACAATTGTGAAGATACAATTAAGCCCTAAGTGAGCTCGTGACACCCTTAGGTCCAACGTCTAACCTTTATTATTAGTCAAATTCTACGATGAAATGCGTTTGTGGGCTAAGGAAAGGGTGATGAAATCCCTCACCTTATGTGAATTGGGGTATTGCCCTTAGAAAAGAAAAATAAGATGAGATGAATGCAAAGCAGAAATTAAACGTGAAATTACAATGCAACTAAAATGAAGTTTGTTTTTGTTTTTGGATTTTTTTGAAATTTTTTTTTGTTATATATAAATGCAAATGCAAGCAACCAACAATGCACTAGAGATGAAAGCACAATACCAGAGCGTGCAGATTATTAGCAATTTTTTTTTTTAGCGGCGATTTTAGCAAAGCAAAGCAATTATTTTTCCTTTTGGCAAGCAATTCCTTGTAATTTCCTGCTTTGACAACCTGAAATGAAAAACAAGATATATTCAACAATTTTTATTGTTATTATTTTTTCTGTATGTTTATCAAAGATGAAAAACAAAATAAGCGAAAAACAAAACAATTGAAAATGAAAAATGAAAATTAAACAAACTTGAACTTGTTTGTATTAACAAAACTAAAAACAACTAAAACTAAACAAAATATAAGAAAATAATGAAGAAAAAAAAATTCACTTAGGCCCACCCACAAACGTTATAACCCGACCCAAAACAATCCAAAACAAAATTCGCTTTCTTTTGTAACTCCTCTCTAAATGATTTCAGCAAATAATTCTTTCACGATAACAAATTTACTCAACCAATTTTTTAAAAAAATTAAAATTCCAATTTCGCTTTCTACTGTTCGAATCGGGTTTCGAGTTCGAGGATGTGGCTTGAGTTTGGATTTCGACTGGGGTTGGTCGTGACTTGTCAAGGCGAGTCGCGTGTTTGCCGAGGGGTTGAAGGGGAATTGAGAGGCGATTCGTGTTGGAGGTGGAGACGGTGAACGACGATGAGGATGCTGGTTATTTCGTGGTTGGCCGGTGTAGTAGTTTCAGGTGATGGGGAAGGTTGTCAGCGATGCAATTGGAAGTAGGGAAGGGTTGTTGCGGTTTGGGCAGCTGCAGTGGATTTGTTGGATGTAGGTGGTTCGATATTTACTGGAATTGATGTCAGTTCGTGGTTGTATGAGCAGTAGTTGTGGACCTGTGGTAGGTAGTGGGGTTGGCTGTAAGGTTGTGAAGTTGGCAGAGCGATGAAGGTCGCAATTTGTAGTGGCGGAGGCAGTCGACTGGAAGTGACGAAGCACTGTTCGTGCTTTTGTGATGTTGCAGATTCTCGAGTTTGTGGGATGTGGAATCGAGGAAGTGGGTATCAGTGCTTCTGGTTGTTCGTGTGATGTACGCGGGTGGCTATGACTATTTGGGATTGTTAAGTTTAACTGCAGTAATGGAATGTGGTGGGTGATGTAAACAGAAGCACTGGTGGCCGATGGGCGATGATGGTTTCAGGCGATTGGATTTGTGGTGAATTGGTGGATGAGGCAGTGAAGGAGTTTGTGCAGGCTGATGGTAGTTGAATGTCGGGGTGGCTACGAGCAAGGTGATATGGTAGTTTCTCTAGGTGGTGGATTGTTGTAGACAAGTGGGAAGACTGTGCAAGTAGATGGCAGGGGAGTGAACTGCTTTGTGGGTATTGAATTGGCTGCAGTTGCTATGGCCAGTGGGAGATTGTGGAACAGGGGCTTGGACCGCTAGGTGGTGGAGTGTTGAATTGAAGTTGTGGATGTATGCGAGGTGTAGCAATGAAGCGTTGGTGGAAGTTTGCAGGGGAAATATGAAATCTGGTGGTTAGCAATTTCTGTGTTGCTGTGGTTGTCTTTTTTTTTTGAGCAGAGATTGGTTGGGGTTGGTATGGTATTTGGCAGAGGAGAAGGAAGTGTGTTTTGAGTGCACAGTGCACAGCAGTTGATGTGCTCGGTGATGAGTCTAAGTTGAAGGCTGAAGTGCTTGATGATATGGGATGTTGGTTGAAGTGAGGGGAAGTTCACTGCTTGGATGAGAAGTGTAGAGAGGGGTTTGAAACTGTTTATGCAGGTGGGAAAGGAAAGTAGTGGCAAGGCAGGGAAAGGAGATGAATGATTCTGGTAGTGGATGTTGTGCTGGGCAGTAGTAAATGACAGTGGGGATGTTGTTTGATGTTTGATGTGTGTGATGAAGACTGGGTAGAAGTATGGAACAGGGCAGTTGTTGAAGTGGTAAAAGGCAGTGATGTTTGAAGGGAAGGTTGTTGGGCAGAGGAGTGAAATGAATTGTGCAACTGAACAGAGAAGGAAGAGAATTAGTAACAGAATGGTTATACAGAGAAGAGAATGCAAAATTATGAATAGACAGTGCAAATGCAAAGAGAAATTGAAAAAAAAAAAATTGTAAATTCAAACTTGTAATGGAAAGAAAATGGAATAAAATTGTTTTTTTTAAACTGTGTATGTTGAATTTTTTTTTTTTAATATGAAATGCAATGAACAAAACAACTTGAAAGCACAACAACCATGCAAACAAAAATCAAACAACACACACACAACACAATCTTTTTTTTAAATGCAAACACACAAAATAAAACACACAAAGATCAAACAAAAATAATTCGAAAAATAGAAAATCAAAATCAAAACAATTCCCCGGCAACGGCGCCAAAAACTTGTTCGTCGACAAAATTTCTATTGATTTAGAAATTTGCCGAAAAATTTCAAATTAAAATATAACCGCAAGCGCACGGCGTACACTTGAAGTACGTGGCGAATACGGGTCGATCCGTAGGGAATTGATGATTTAAAAAAAAATCTATTCAATCAAATTATACCAAAGTCGAAGAGGATTTGTTAACTAGAAATAAAATGAGGCTAACACTAGAAAATGCGATTCAAAAATTATTAGACTAAAGAACAATTTAGAGGCAAATCCACTCTCAAATTTTTGTAAATCAACAAACACATAATTTATGATCTCTAACTTTGATATTAAGTGAAATAATCATTGCATTTATTATAAGTATGGTTTGTTTATGTTATTAGTTAACATAACTCAAACCATCAAACTATAATACAACAATTATACCACTTACAATTCTCATGAAAAAGAAGCCAAAGCAAAAACTATTTTAAGTATGATCTATTTACTATTGTAACTAGTAACATAGATCATCAAATTTAATTTTTACTTTCATTTCATAATCAAAAATTAATTAGCAAATGTTGATGTAAATTGTGTTTATGTTGAGTAAGAATAGCTCATTTGCATAAGCAATATAAGCTATCAAACCCACTTGTATAAACTTAAATCAAAATTCACATTCATGAAGCATAAACAAAGAGATCATAAATCATAAAAAATGTTGAAATTACATAAAGTTAGAGAGCTTCATCACCCCTAAATTGAAGAGGTTTAGCTACTCATTTGTGGCATTGAAGCATCATAAGTAAGTTTCAACATTAAAGAAAAGAAAATAGAAAATAAACAAAGAAAGCAAAAGAGATTAGCTACTAACTACTTGCATAAATGTAAATCTAAGCTATGAACATAAAGAGAAAGAGAGCATATAAATAAACATTAACAATAAAACAAAGAAAAACATGTAGAAAAGAGAGAAGAAAGAGGCTTGGAAGCCATTTTTATTTCATAGAACATTGAGCTTACACTTTGATTTCTTAATTTCCTAAGTAAAATGAAAGAGTAGATGATGATCTTCATGTACATAAGAGGGCTATTTATACATGCATAAAACCCTAATTCTCTTTTTAGGGAGCTTCCCAAAATACCCTTGAGGTGGTGTAGCCTCCAAGTAATCATTAACATTCACTAATCCCCCACTTAATATGTACATGAAGCTTTAAGTCCTTTTAGCATGTGCTTAGCTTCTAATTGGAAGTTAGGTAAGTGGGTGGGGTCCTCCATGATCTTGAACTTGAATTATTTCCTCTTCATTCCTTTGTATTTCCTTGTGCATGCATGTATCTTCATATAAGCCTCTTCCATATGCATCCAAATTCCTATAAAAATAATCAAAAAATGTCCAAGTAAAAATTCTTACATTGACACATGCACAAAAATGTCCGTTTTGCCCCTGAATGATGATGAAAATATGATGGTTTGGAAATAATTGAATTTTGGTTTTAAACATGTTAAAATGCCCAAATATGATGATTATTCTAAAAAAAAGATAAAATATGGATGTAAATATATGCACAATTACGTGCACATCAATTATCTATGTTTCAGATTATTTGAGTTGGACATGGGTGGATTATTATTGATTTAAATCTTCCGAAATATGGGTCGTCACATGTAACAAGTGTAACAACAATAAGGCCAACATCAAAGTCATATATCAAAATCACATCCAATAAGGCCCAGCTATCAAGATTTTGGCATTCACCAATTTATACAAGTATAAAAATGAAATTAAAATCAACAATGGCTTGGAATCTAGATCCCATTATAAATTTTCGTGAATTCCTTTTATCTCATTTTATATGTCATCCACTTTCTAAAGTGGGAATTTAACCAAACCAACCAAAGAAATCATTCAAGCATATTAGCAATAATTTATATCAACACATATATCATATAGTATTCATCCAAAGGTAAGTTAACTCACCAAAATTCTAGCTAATGCTTATGCCTTCCTACTTGATGTAAAATCGAACTGCATTTAATTTTAGCTCAAAATTTGACTTGCTCCAAACTTGGCGAATTTAGCTCCAGTGCATAGATAACACTCCTACGAGCGCAATGTAAAAGACCATGTCTTGATTGGACCTCATATGCAATAGTTATGAATTTTATTAGTTTTTGAATTAACGAAAACAATTAATTACTAAATCAAATCACTAACTACCTTTCAAAATCTTCTTCCCCATTCAACTATCCCCAACCGCACACACACAACCGTGTGCACCCATATCTCCATGCATGTCTCTCCTTCGTTTTCCCTCCAAGATCGAAGGGTCCATAAACCGCTTCACTAACTAACTCCTCTTCAAATTTTCCATGCGTCCCACCACAAACTTCGAGCTTGACTCCCTTTAGGCCATCTGTACTTTTAGCTAGCTCGACTATAGTAGAAAAATGTCACACGTCCTAAATCACAACCACACCACACCATACTTCGCCCAACAACACCCTTAGACATGGGAAACACGATGTAACCAACACCATGGCCAATCATCAACTAAATCGCTGACCATCCTCAACCCTAGCTTGGCCTCACCACATCGATGCCCACAAATCGAAGACCTTACTTCTACGAGCTCAATGAATTCAATGTCGCTCGATTTCATCACCTAAGCTCCCAATTTTATTTTTGAAGGAGGTGACTATATTAAAGTGTTTATAGCAAAAAGAATAAAAGAAGAAGAAGGAAAAATGAAAATAAGCGAGGAGGGTGGAGCGTTGTAGGGTTTATATAACAATTCATATTATACTTATTTCTCCAAAATTTATCGTATCGCATTGCGAGCTCGTGCGATAGCACAACACATCTAATCACCATGAAATTCGCCGACATCACCTTATTATTCCAGTTCCAATGACGCTTGTTTTGTCAAAATCCAAGACAGTGCTCCGAAATGAAAATTTCACGCATTTCGAGATAGTTTATCGAAAGTGATTTTCAGTCTCATTATTGATATTTACTTAGACTGTTAATTTTTGTAAATATTTTTCTATAACAAGTTCTCCATTGTTATTTGTTAATTAAAAGGAATTATTAAGCTTTTAAAATTAATTCTTTAAATGTTTAAAACTAATAAGATCTTAAATTTTGGGTCGTTGCATTCTCCTCCCTTGAAAGAATTTCATCCTCAAAAATCTCAAAAGAAGAAAAAAAAGTCTTCTCACCCTTATGTTATAGAAAAATTCGACAGCACCTCTTTATGGGTCTACGTCCGAAAAAATCATAACATCCATGTATACCCATATCTGGTACCTCTCTATTTGGAGATAACACAGCAACAATATATACATGTGATATGCCTTATAGAGTGTGCATATCACATAGAAAATATACCCTTATGCATAAACACACACTCGTTTACGAGCAAGCTAACTCTACTCTTGAAATCAAAAGCAACTAGCAAGCCTTTGCTTCCATGTACCTATATCTAGCTTAAATAATTCTAAAGAGATTTAAACATGAAAAATGAAACAATACAACAACACAATCATTATACCATGCTCGAATCGAAGGCAGTAAGGTAGCGATTCCATCTTTATTTAATTCAATCAAATACGTCTTCAGATCGAGAATAAAGAAAGAAAAAAAATAAGATTTTTATTAGTAGTAAAATTTGTTTGTCGTTTACAGCAAAATATGGAATAATTATGGACAGAAGTAAATATTATTTTTCATCAGGATTTAATAAAGATATATATATATATATATATATGTATGTACGTATGTATGTATGTATGTATATAAGGTTTAAACAGAAATATACGTATATATAAGATTTTGGAAATAGAAATTTTAAATGTTGAAGGGGTTGCTTAAAATTTGATTTTTGAAATCCATATATATATAGCCCTAAAGAAAATAAATACACATTTACATATTTTAAATTTACTAGTTATTTAAAAAAAATGTATTTGGGTGATTAACCTGATTAATTAACTTAGTAAATTTATTTTAGTTACAAAAAAGATTTTTAAAAGGGAAGAATTATTTAGTTAAAATCAAATGGTTAGCTAATTTAATTTATTAAAAGGAAATTGATTATTCGATTATTTCGAATATTAATAAATTGTATAAATATTTTTACAAGGTCTAAAATCATGGAGAAACAAGTCGAGATGGAAATGGGTTGCATGCATAGTCAAAGGTAGGAATAGCATTAAATTTAAATAGTTGAAATTTAAATTATGGATTGTTTGCTTGAATTGATAACTTATTATCAGCTTGGATGTGATATGTGTGTGTGTGTGTGTGTGTGTGTATATATATATATTGGAGTGATTGATTTCTGCATTATATAGAGGATGAGACCCTATGTACCCCGCATAATGGCGGATGACCTCATATACCGCGATATTCCACCTCGAAGTGGAACTAGTATTTTATATTGTGTTAACATCTGTATATGCAGGGAAACAGGTTGAAGGGATCCAACTGGATTCCTCAAAACGTTGAATTTATT
Source organism: Allium cepa (assembly GCA_030765085.1). NCBI lineage: Eukaryota > Viridiplantae > Streptophyta > Magnoliopsida > Asparagales > Amaryllidaceae > Allium > Allium cepa. Next base: position 772,805,220 of record CM060945.1, read on the forward strand.
TTATATTTCAACGATGTGATTTAGGTGATAATCTGTGATTATTATATTGATTTTATTGGAAATTGAAATTAATGAATGCTATGGCTTGGTTGAATATATATTGGTATTTGAGAGAATAAAAATATATAAGTTTGGATTTCTTTTTAGAAATAAAAAGGGAAATTTTTAAGTAAATAACTTAGTGAATTTGGGTAAATTAAAGATTGAAGTTGAAAAAAAAAGTTTGATTTTTAAAATTCTATTAAATAAATCTGAGTATGGAAATAAAGATAGAAATTTTAATGAGAGAGTTTTAGAGACTTAAGTAATATTGACTATAATTTTTAAGGATTTGATTTCCAAAATTTAAGATTTAAAATGTTTGGAAAGAAATAAAAGGGTAGAATTTTGAATAAAGCATGAAGTGGATATTTCAGTTTAAAATAAGATTTTAAATCATAAATATAGAAGCAAATATGGAATTAATGGGTTTCCAAAATGAATTTGGAAAGTAAAGGGATTTCTTTTAAAATGGAGTTAGTTTTGAAATCAATTTTGAAACTGATTAAGTGTTTGGAACTGGGATTAAAGGAGAATGAGATTATGAAATTTATAAATGGGGTTTATAAATAAAGTGAAATATTTATCAGAGGATAATTTTGAAGTGTAAATCCAGGATGAGAATTTATAAAGGAATGGGTAATTCGTTTTAAAATAAATAGTGGATTATTTTTAAAGGTATAAAAGAAAAGTGTATTTCCCTGAAAAACAAAGTACGTTTTCAAGCAGATTTTTAAGTTTAAGTTAAAAGTTTTAAAACTGTTTCAAAAGAATGTTTTTGAGAAATTATTATTTAAGTTGTTTAAAATTTTAAAGGTAAATATTTATTAAATTAGTTATAGTAGTAATAATTTTAAAGGGTTAATTGGTATTATGATTTAAAAAGATAATTATCAATATTTATATTTTATAAGGTTGTTTTATTTTAAAGATAGTTTGTCTAATGTTTTTATTCGAAAAACTTGTATAGAATTTCATGACTTTTATTTTAATATTTTTTTGGCTTAAGTTTTACATGAGAAATTATTATAAATTTCATATTTATTATTTTGAATAAATTGTTTTAAGTATTTTATTAATTTAAATATTTAAAGTAAAGTGTTTTAAATTATTTTAAAATTTAAATATTAAGGCTTGGTGGTTTTCAATGGAAATAAACAATTGGATGGGACTTTATTTCCGCAAAAGAAAGTAATTTGAAAACTATTTTCAAAGGATTGAAGGATGGAGAAATATCTTGTGAAGATATTTTCAAATAAATAATTTGGGAACAATTATTAAGGTCTGATTATTGTTTGTGAATGTTATTTGATATTTAAATAACGACTATCAATATGTGGCCAATGGCCTGATCGTTTCGAAGAGTCCGGGATCGGGATTAATTTTCCGAAAACCACTTCGATCTTGTTTGAACGTTTTCATGAGAAAGACAAGATCTTGGAGTCGAAGATGGAGCAGTGAAGTGCAAGGGCTAATCGCTACTAATCCTAAGGGTGATTCCAAAATGGATGTAGTAGGAGTAGTGCCTTCGGTTCCGTTCGAACCCGGAACGGACTTGTATGGATGAATGCTTTAAAAACATCGTCTGGAGGATGATGAGCATTCTAAGTGAATGTGTGCTAAATAGGTAACGCATAGCCTCGAGCCTCATCAACCGGGAATGGCTAAAACAGGGGAGGTGCACACAAGGCTAAGTGGCTAGCAACCAATTAGGGAAAGGTCATCTCTGTCTAGAGGTCCCTTTTATTCGGCTGTGTGGCGGTTGCTGATCCCAACCGCGGGGTGATCTTATTCCGACTATGTAGTAAGGGGTAGCTTCGGTCTTTGATGCGGGGGATTAGGATGGATCCTTTGTACGGTGATCTACACCACGTACTGTGATGGGTGGTACCCCTGTAGCCCTGCCATTGATGGAAATCCATTCTCCCTACATGCCTTTACAGTTTTGTTTATAGAACCTAGTATTGCTGGAATTTAATAATGTAACAAGTTCAGCTTTTTGAATAAGCGTTTGTATATAGACACTACTATAATATCAGAGCATTTGATAGGAAAATGTTTTGGTTATCGTAAGTAAAAACCTAGCATGTTTATTTGTGGCGTGGTCTTATGAGATACCTTTGATTCTTAAAAGGATTTTGGAAACTCTAATAATTCAATTGAGTGTGTTTTCTCACGTCGGTTTTCCAGACTGACTCGGGTATTATTTTACTATAATGCTTGGGTCAGATCGAGTATTATAGAGTACAGATTTTGGATGGACTGCTGTGGAGCTCAGGAGATGAGTTGGATGACGAGGTGTATTTCTATAGATTTATATTTCCGCTATGCAGTGTTAGCTATATATTCAGCTTCGGAAGGACACGATATTATAGCTATCTTGAATTGTGATGTTGATTTGTATTCTACTCTGATGATGTAATGTATAGACAGATATAGTTCTTTTTGTTTAAAGATCAGCCATTTATCTATTATATATTGTTCTGCTGCGTTGGTGAGATTCTGATGTTGTTTTTCTATTTCTTCTTTTACCTCCTTCTACTCCTAATGATTCGGTTTTCCGGCATTCGATTGTTCGGCATTTGATACAGTGGATGTATTGATGTCGAGTTTTGAGCGTCGAAAAATCGGGTCGTTACATTTTGGTATCAGAGCTAAAGGTTAACCGAGAACCTTGTCTCTGGTGGGGATTAGTCATTAAAGACAGAGTCCGTAGTACTCTAGAATGAGTTTGAGTGTACTAATGGATATGAGCGTGTATTTGTTAGTGAATATACAAATTGTTTTTATATTGTGTTGACTTATCGATTGAATGTTTATGGATTCTTGTCGATATGTGGGACGCCATGTCATCGATAGGGATTTTTAAACTCTTGAACAAGATAAACCGACACGGTATTGTTTTTAAATAGGGTAAATGAAAAAAATTTACCCAAATTATTTTTGTATATAAAAGAAATAATTTTTCGAAAATTATTATAGTTATATATGGTTGCTTGGTTGTTAGGAAGTGATAATATTAAATTATTATCATTGTTGTGTGGAAGTTGAACTAGGAATTAAAATTATAACCAAAGGTTAAGGATTTATATAATAAATAGGATTGGTAAATGTGATTTATGATTGAAAATGAAATAAAAATTTCAGGGTAATATTTATATATGAATTGGAAGAATTTGGAGTTTGAAATTTTGGAAATTAAATTTCTTAGAGTTTGAAAATGATTTTCAAAGATTTTGAAGAAATAATAGTGATATTATTTGGGCAATATTTTTGAATTGGATTTGAAATCTCGTGAGATTTGAAATTTAAAAATATTTGAAATGTTTTAAGGGATAAATGCACTAAACTCTTTTCGGTCACTGGAAAATAACTTCGGTGATAACTGCAGCATCAACGATGTTCATTTTCGAGTTTCAAAGAGAGGATTGCTACCTAGATGTTTCGGATTTGTGTTTGTTTGTGAAGATTGGGTTTGATTTTGAAAATGAAAAAGAATAGTTGATTTATATATATATATATATATATATATATATATATATATATATATATATATGTTTCCACTTTTTTTTTGAAATGTTTAGGAATTGCATAAACTAAGGAAGTTAATTTAAATGTTTATGGAATACAAATAAGTTGAAAACCAAAGGAAGTTTAAAAATTTAAATGGAAATTGTAGAATTTGTTCTAGGGAGCTAAAGAAGTAAAAGTTTAGAAACATACTTTTATTTGAAATTTGGAATTAAATTTGAAAATGAAATGATAAATAAAACTAGTAAGTTAAATTTGATTGAAAACGAATTAAGTTAGTGAAGTAAACCAATTGGATGAAATAAATTAGAAAGATTAGTAAACGAATGAAATTAAGTTGGAAAACTTATACAAGTTTAAAATTTGAATGGAAATGGAAAATTGAATTATGTTAAATAAAAGAAAATGAAATTAAAGCTGAACATTGGAAATTGAATTTGAATTGTGACAAACAAAGTGAAGTGAATAATTTGTCGAGTTAGACTTAATAAAACGAAGGATTGAAAATAAAATTAGTCAGGTTGGACTAAATAAAATAAAATTTGTAAATAAACAAATTGATTTAAGTAGGTAAGAAAATGAATTGGAATGAGATTTGATTTGAATCATGTTGAATAAAATGAAGTACTAAATTTGATTGGAAATAAATGGGTGGAAGGAAGGAAAATTTAATTCAAGTGGAATTGAAAATAAAAATTCGAATAAAAGTATTGAGATTTGAAAATTTATTTGCTTGTAACTAAATGAAATGGAAAACCGAATATTAAAATTTAAAATTGAATTGAGTAAAGTGAAGTTGTAGACTTATCTGTAAGTGGAACTAATTAAAGAGATGGTTAAATAAAAATGGTTTGAGATAAAATGAATTGAAATTTGAAATAAATTAGTAAATGGAATTAATTAAAATAATAATGATGATAAAATTTAGTGGTGAAGTGGAGAATAAATATAAGAAGTTGTACAAAATATTTATATTGAACTTAAGAAATGGATGGTGAAATTATTAAGTAAAAATTTGGTATTGAAAATATACTAAGTTAGTATTTGTATGAATATTAATAAAAGTGCTGAATAGGGAAATTGTGAGTAAGTGAATGGAAACCAAAATAAGTGTGAATAAAAAGAGAATTGATATAGAAAGTAAATCAATTGGGGCTAAATACATAGGATGTACGTATATTATTTTATCCGCATAGCGATTTGATCCAGATTCCAGCACAGAATTTTGAGATAGTTATATTGTTCTGTATTAGGATTTTTCACTTGATTTTCGATGGAGAACCCTAGATATGGATTTCGATTGATTCTAGAAATTCTCTATCATAATTTATGGCTATGCAAGGAGATTGACGGTTTTTGATCAAGAAACCAGATCTGAGGCCGCATTAGGAAGTCGGGTGGACGATACTAGTTTGGAAGTGAAATTGTGTGATCGAGTGAGCGAACAAATTTGGTATTACGCATGGATGATATACGTACATCGTATGACTTAAGTGAAGCTAATATTGAAGTCTTGTAAAAGAATGAATGAAATGATTTTGTAATTTTATAATTGGATATTATTGCTAAGTAGAATATACAAGTGTTATAAAAGCAAAGGGAATTGATGATTTTGATTTCAGAAGATAAAATTGTATGGCCCAACAAAAAGATATGTTTTTAAAATTTGCATATGAAATTTGATTGTTTTCTGATCTAGCCACTTGGTTTTTTTTCTTTTGAAATCTGGGAGCCTGTAGAGGCATTTTGTGGTTGTACCAAGCTAGCCGTGCAAAGGAGACGTTGGTAAAAAATTTCAAAAATTTAGGGAGTTAGAAAATTTTGAGAAAATTTTGAAATTTAAAATTTGGTTTTAAATTAAAATTTGAATGGTTGAGTAAGTAGTGTTGTTTGGAAACTATGGATGAGTTTGGAGAGTTAGTAAGGATGTTAGCGCGTTCTTAATAAAAAGACGGTTTTGGAAAGTTGTTAAAATTGTTTGGCTTTGGAAAGATAATACATGGGTATCGGGCCATTCATCTTAACTAGTAATTTCGGGGATGAAATTCTTTTAAGGGGCATAACTTTTGGGTATTTGAAAGTGGAATATTTAATTGATTTTAAATGTTTGAAGGTTAGTTAAATTTAAATTTCAAATATCACTATTTATTTGACAATTAAATTATTGAATTTAATAAGTGGAATTGGGTAAATGGTTGAATCTGAGATTCTAAGCTTGTTAAAAATATTTTAAAGGCTTATAAAATTTATATTGATAATACTGGAGATAATGAAACTTTTAAAAGTTGAATTTGAAAGTGTTTTGTTCAGTTTTAAAAATAAATCATTTAAATCGATATTTAATATAGCCTTCTGAGGAACAGTCTCGGAATTCGACGAAACCAGTTCCGTTAAATCCGTAATAATGTATTATTATCGGATTTTAACTTTCGTAGTGTTTGAAGTTATCTGAGGTCGTACGATAAGTAAACGTGCTAAATCCATATCAGGAATTTAATATAATAACCGAGTTCAAAAAGCTATCTTCTACATACGATCAAATTAGGATTCGGAACCTTTTCCATTGCATTCAGGACTGGAGTTTGACATTATAAACGCCTAGCGGCACGCCTCAATAGGAGATCGAGATTTTGAGTTGCGATAATCGGGACGATTTGAATTTGAATTTAAAATTTAAATATAAATGATATAATTGCATTGATTACTGTAGCAGTTAGGACACGTGCTCTCCTTGAAGACACGTAAGAATTAAATTCTATCTTCCTCCATTTGTCAAGCACGCTTCAAAAAAAAGCAAAATGGCGAACATTTATCGCGGTAAACAAAACAAGCAAAAAAAGGGAATCAGGAGTAAATAATGGTCGGACGCCCCTTCTCATCTCCCTCCTTTCAGCTACCCTCAAATCAAAATAATCGAATAAAAGGATTTCGCTCAAAAAAAGAGGATTCTATAAGCGAACGAATTTCGTTTAAATCAATGGATATTGAAGAGGGGAGGAGTGCGCATGTGCGCTGGCATGGGATGGAGGAGCATCGCTAGCATGTACGCTAATTGGAATGGATAGAGTCGCGGTCGTCGATGGGGGAAACAGCTTGTGATTGCCGGTGAGGCTAGGGTTCGCGAGGGCCGAATCGAGTCGCTTGGCACGCATTGCTCCGCCTGTCCGTGTTTTAGCGTGCAGGGGAGGATGGGTCAAGGACGAAGTCGATCGGTGGTGGCTCGAGTGGTATTCGCATACGCTAGATGCCGAGGCCACTGGTAATGAGGACAGGAGATCGCAAGGAAGACTGGAGCATGCAGTGAGGGTCGTGAAATGGCAGAAGCTCGAATCGAAGGCAGTAAGGTAGTGATTCCATCTTTATTTAATTCAATTAAATACGTCTTTAGATCGAGAACAAAGAAAGAAAAAAAAGATTTTTACTAGTAGTGAAATATGTTTGTTGTTTACAATATAATATGGAATAATTCTGGATAGAAGTAAACATTATTTTTCATCGGGATTTAATAAAGATATATATGTATGTATGTATGTATGTATGTATATGTATGTATGTATGTATATGTATATAATGTTTAAACAGAAATATATGTATATAAAAGATTTTGGAAATAGAAAATTTAAATGTTGATGGGGTTGTTTAAAATTTGATTTTTGAAATCCATATATATATATATATATATATATATATATATATATGGCCCTAAAGAAAATAAATATACATTTACATATTTTAAATTTACTAGTAATTTTAAAAAATAATAATATGTATTTTGGTGATTAACCTGATTAATTAACTTAGTAAATTTATTTTAGTTACAAAAAAGATTTTTAAAAGGGAAGAATTATTTAGTCAAAATCAAATGGTTAGTTAATTTAATTTATTAAAAGTAAGTTGATTGTTTGAATATTTCGAATATTAATAAACTGTATAAATATTTATACAAGGTCTAAAATCATGGAGAAACAAGTCGAGATGGAAATGTGTTGCATGCATAGTCAAAGGTGAGTTAATCTCACTTTCGGAATACCATTAAATTTGAATTGTTGAAATTTAAATTATGGATTGTTTGCTTGAATTGATAACTTATTATCAACTTGGATGTGATATGTTATATATATATTGGAGTGATTGATTTCCCGCATTATGTAGCGGATGAGACCCTATGCGCACCGCGTAATAGCGGATGACCCCATATACCGCGATATTCCACCTCGAAGTGGAATTTGTATTTTATATTATGCTAATATCTTTGGATGCAGGAAAACATGTTAGAGTGATCCAACTGGATTCCTCAAAACGTTCAATTTATTTTATATATCAGCGATGTGATTTATGTGATAGTCTTTGATGATTATATTGATTTTATTGGAAATTGAAATTATTGAATGCTATGGCGTGGTTGAATATATATTGGTATTTGAGAGAATAAAAATATATAAGTTTAATTTTTTTTAGAAATAAAAAGGGAAATTTTTAAATAAATAATCTAGTGAATTTGGGTAAATCAAAGATTGAATTTGAAAAAAATACATAAATGCTTGATTTTTTAAATTCTATTAAATAAATCCGTGTTTGGAAATAAAAATAGAGATTTTAATAAGAGAGTTTTTGACTAAAAATTTTAAGGATTTGATTTCCAAAATTTAAGATTTAAAATGTTTGGATAGAAATAAAAGGATAGAATTTTGAATAAAGCATGAAATGAATATTTCAGTTTAAAATAAGATTTTAAATCATAAATATAGAAGCAAATATGGAATTAGTGGATTTTAAATTGAATTTGGAAAGTAAAGGGATTTATTTTAAAATGGAGTTAGTTTTGAAATCAATTTGAAACTGATTAAGTGTTTGGAACTGGGATTAAAGGAGAATGACATTATGAAATTTATAAACGGGGTTTATAAATAAAGTGAAATATTTATCAGAGGATAATTTGGAAGTGTGAATTCAGGATGAGAATTTATAAAGGAATGAGTAATTTGTTTTAAAAATAAATAGTGGTTTATTTTTAAAGGTGTGAAAAAAGTGTATTTCCCTGAAAAGCCAAGTACGTTTTCAAGCAGATTTTTAAGTTTAAATTAAAAGTTTTATAGTTGTTTTAAAAGAATGTTTTTTAGAAATTATTATTTAAGTTGTTTAAAATTTTAAAGGTAAGTATTTATTAAATTAGTTATAGTAGTTATAATTTTAAAGGGTTAATTGGTATTATGATTTAAAAAGATAATTATCAATATTTATATTTTATAATGTTTTTTTATTTTAAAGATAGTTTGGCTAAAGTTTTTATTTGAAAAACTTGTATAGAATTTCATGACTTTTATATTAAGGTTTGTTTTGGCTTAAGTTTTACTTGATAAATTATTATAAATTTCATATTTGGTATTTTGAGTAAAGTGTTTTAAGTAGTTTTAAATTTAAATATTTAAAGTATATATTTTTGGATAAAGTGTTTTAAATTATTTTAAAATTTAAATATTAAGGCTTGGTGGTTTTCAGTGGAAATAAACAATTGGGTGAGAATTTATTTCCATGAAAGAAAGTAATTTGAAAACTATTTTCAAAGGATTGAAGGATGAAGAAATATCATGTGAAGATATTTTGAAATAAATAATTTGGGAAAAATTATTAAGGTCTGATGATTATTTGTGAATTTTATTTGATAGTTAAATAACCGACTATCAATATGTGGCCAATGCGCTGATCGTTTCGAAGAGTCCAGGATCGGGATTAATTTCCCGTAAACCACTTCGATCCGGTTTGAACGTTTTCTTGAGGAAGACAAGAGCTTGGAGTCGAAGATGGAGCAGTGAAGTGCAAGGGCTAATCGCTACTAATCCTGAGGGTGATTCCAACGTGGATGTAGTAGGTGTAGTGCCTTCAATTCCGTTCGAACTTGGAACGGACTTGTATGGATGAATGCTTTCATAACATTGTCAAGAGAACGATGAGCATTCTAAGTGAATGTGTGCTAAAAAGGTAACACGTAGCCTCGAGCCTTATCAACCGAGAATGGATAAAATAGGGGAGGTGCACACAAGGCTAAGTGGTTAGCAACCAATTAAGTAAGGTCATCCCTGTCTAGAGGTCCCTTTTATTCATCTGTGTGGATGGTCGTTGATCCCAACCACAGGGTGATCTTATTTGGACTATCCAGTAAGGGGTAGCTCTGGTCTTGTGATGCAAGGGATCAGGGTGGATCCTCGGTACGGTGATCTAGACCACGTACTATGACGGGCGGTACCCCAGTAGCCCTGCCATAGATGGAAATCCATTCTCCCTATGAGCCTTTACGGTTTTGTTTGTAGAAGCTAGTATTGTTGGAATTTAATAATGTAACAATTTCGGCTATTTGAATAAGTATTTGTATATAGACACAACTATAATATCAGAGGATTTGATAAGAAATTGTTTTGGTTATCGTAAGGTAAAAACCCGGCGTGTTTATTTATGGCATGGTCTTACGAGATACCTTTGATTTTTAAAAGGATTTTGGAAACTCTAATAATTCAATTGAGTGTGTTTTCTCGCGCTAGTTTTCCAGACTGATTCGGGTATTATTTTACTGTAATGCTCAGGTCAGACCGAGTATTATAGAGTATAGAGTGTTGATGGACTGCTATGGAGCTCAGGAGATGAGCTGGATGACGAGGCGTATTTCCATAGATTTATATTTCCGTTGTACAGTGTAAGCTGTATATTCAGCTTTGGAAGGACAAGATATTATAACTGTCATGAATTGTGATGTTGGTTTGTATTCCACTCTGATGATGTAATGTACAAACATATATAGTTCTTTTTGTTTAAAAATCAGTCATTTATCTATTATATATTGTCCCGCTGCGTTGGTGAGATTCTGATGTTGTTTTTCTATTTCTTCTTCACATCCTTCTTCTTTAACCCTAATGGTTCGGTTTTTGGCATTCGATTGTTCGATATTGGATACAGTGGACGTATTGATGTCGATTTTGGGGAGTGGAAAAATCGGGTCGTTACAGATGTCGTCACCTCAGGATTCCCTCTATTCTAGGATAGCGTTTAATATAAATTAAGTTAACTCTTGAATGAGTAGAATTGCATCCAAAAGGTCAGATAGACCATAATGTAGGATGCTTAAATATTGGTTAAAGAAGTTGTCAGGTAGACAAGTTCATAGGAAACTCATGAAAACTATGTAAAGAAAAGTTATTGGCAGGGGCCAATAGGTTCATAGAAAACCCATGAAAACTATTGTAACGACCCAGATTTTTGGACGATTAATTTGAGATATTTAAATGGGTTTAAATATTTGATTTGAACTACGAATTGATTTTTTAATATGAAAAGTTTGGTTATATTTAATAAAAGGATTCAAAATTTAACAATCTATTAAATAAATTAATTATTAAAAGTAATAGTTGGATATTGGGTAAAATTAAAAATATTGAGTTTTAGGCTTGTTAAAAATAATTTAAAAGCTTATAAAATTTATATTGATAATGCTATAGATTAAAGATGGATTAGAATTTAATTTAACGGACGTTTGTTCAATTTTAAAAATATAACGTTTAAATTGATATTTAAAAATAGCTTCCGAGGCACAGTCTTGGAATTCGACGAAACCTGTTCCATTGGATCCGTAATATTGAATTATTACCGAATTTCAAATTTCGTAATTTTCGGAGCATCATGTGAGTGTACGAGATAAAAATGTACAGGAAATAATTAACTGTTTTAATTAAAATATCTTGCATCTTTTCACAGCCGAAATCTTTTCCATCAGCTACTTTCCGTTCCATCAGAACGCGGTAGCTCGTTTTCCTTTATACGCTTTTTTTTCTTTAAATCGCGATGCTTCTCGTTTCCTTCTTCAATCAGAGATAAAGTTAAATTAATGGCCGCTTCTTTTCTCCAGAATCGTGAAACATTCCCTCCCCATAATCCAATTTACAAAGACTTCTTCATTTCCTTTTTTCCTCCTTAAGCTCGTATCCGATGAAAAAAATATATGGGGAAATTGAATCGTGATTCCTCAATTCCTCAAAATCAGATTCGAATGAAAAAAAAGAGGGGAAGCGAGCGAATTCGATTCGCGTTCGAACGTTTTGGGGGGGGGCGACGTGATTTTTGGAGCGGTGCGTGAGAAGGGGATTAGGTCTGGTCTAAGCTCGCGATGGTGAAGGTCCTCATGTCGAGCTTCTCGAGATGACGGAGGCACCGCGTAGGGTTGAGGGTGATGTGTGATGTTGTGGTTGCAAACTGCTCGTGAGTGATGAATTGGTTCGGCCGCGACTTGGTGAAGGAGGAGGCAGTCTCGGTGACTGGGCGGGGACGCGCATGGTTATGCTTGGGTGTTCGCGAGGAGGAGATAGTGGCGACCTAGTGCAAGGCCAGGGTTCGTGAGGAACGCGTAATGCTGGATAGAATTTCACGAGCAATGAGGCATAATTTTTGTGTATATTTGAAATTTAAAGTTTTACAGCAAGTAGGATTTTGATTTTGAAAACAAAAAAAAGTGATATTTTTTTACAGTAAAGTATAAATGTTTCTGTTTTTAATTTAATTCATATACAAGTTTAGGAAAAAATATATAGAAGTTTAAAGTCTTCACAGCAAAGGAAGTTCTGTTTGATATTTTCAAAATATAAAATATAAATATAAGTATTTATAGAAAACAGAAAATAATACATACATAAGATTTAGAAAGCAAAAAGGAATTTTGAATGGTAACATAAGTTATTTTTATAAGTATATATGTATGTTGTTTCTAGAATAAAACAAATATACATGTTTAAATACTATTTTAAATAGTGGATTTAGTGATTAAAATTTGCTTAATATACTAAAGGATTTTTAAAGATAGTAGTCAAAATAAATCGTTAGTTAAATATTAAAATGGAAATTTGCCGATCGACTATTTCAAATATTAATAAAATCCATGAAATTGTTATTCAAGGTCAAAAGTATGGAAACAAGTTGAGATTGGCAAGGATTGCAACTTAAAGCAAAGGTGAGATTTTCTCACTCATTTGGATGCCATAAATAAAATTTAAATGTTAAATTTAAATCATTGGATGTGTTTGGATGATTTATAATAGTTTATCCACTGCATGATATTATAAACTCATATACTGTGATATCCCACTTTGAAAGTGGAATTGATATGTTATTGTGCTAACATTTGTGGATGCAAGGAAAACAGGTTGGAGGGATCCAACAGGATTCCTCAAAGATATTTATTTATTATATATATATATGTTGTCATATGACAGGATGAATGAATTGATATGGAATTGCATGCGAATTGAATTATATAGTGTTAAATAACTTGGAAATTGGAATTTACTAATTTTTAAATGCTATAAATAATTTAATTAAAGGAAGTTAAATGAAATTTGAATTGAAAGAATATTTCTTTAGGATTTGAATTTACTTCTATTGAGACTAAGGTAAAATTAAAAGAACATTTATTACTTTGGTTAAACTTAAAATTAGTTAAAGTTGAGTTTGAAGAAAAATTTAAATTATGTACAAAGACTTTAAGAAATATTGTAATCAATAAATGAATTTGAAGTAGAGCAAAACTTTATTAAGAAACAAAGTAAATAGGAACGTTAATAAGAAATAAAATAAAAGGAACCTTATTAAGGAATGAAATTTTGTTAAAGAACAAATAGGGCATTTTATTAAAGAATAAAATTAAAAAAATAGGATTTTTGAATAAATTGTTTTTATAAATAAATGAAAAAGAAAACTCAGGGAGTTATAAATTTATAAACGGAGTTTATAAATGAGGTAGCGAATACGTAAAGAGATAAGTCATGGTAAGGACTTAATTTGAGTTATGAAAATTGGTTTTGGAAGGAAATAGTTGAATATTTCCAGAAATAAGAAATAAAAATATGGTTAAGAGGAATTTATGAGTGAATATTTGATTTTCTAAAAATATAAATTGGTTTTAAAGGAATATTTTTAAAATTACTATACTATATGATTATCTAGATTTAGAATATTTTGGAAAAGTTATTTTAATGCTTAGTATTTATTATAATTAAATTTTAGTTTTCTAAACCAGCTTTGAAAATTTATTAATAACTGGATATGATTTCAATTTTACCTTAAACTATATTTTGAAATAAAACCATTATTCTTACTTAATAAGTCAAGATGTTTTCAAAAATGTTTTGAAAATCCAATTATAAATCCTCTTGAAGTAAAGCAAGTGTAATTGATTTGAATAAGATCGTTAGAGAAGATTTTATAAAGGGTTATGAGAATTTGAATAAGTCCCAAGTTTACGATTAGTGAATTTTGAGGTGAGATAAAATTCTCAAGAATAACAGGAATTAAACCTGAAATATTAATAAGCTAAATGGCTTTGGAAAATTTACAAATGAGACTGTGAATGATTTTTTTGAAGAAAGAAATAAGAGATAAAGGAATATTTTCCATGTTTTTGAGAACTATTGAAGTGGGAAAATATTATAAATGGTTGGAAAAGACTTAAATGGTTTCACGAGAAATAGGGTGAATTGAATCTAATTTCAAGACATTGAAATATGAAGATAATATCTTAAGTAGATATTTGAGATAAACAATTTGTAGAAATTATTTGATGGTTTCTTGTGAATGATTAATTGATAGTTAAATAACCGACTATCAATATTGGACAATGCGCTGATCGTTACGAAGAGTCCGGGATCGGATTTAATTATCCGGAAACCACTTCGATCTGGTTTGAACGATTACGAATGAAGACCGTGAAGAGTTGACGACGGTGATTCGGTTTGTCCAAACCCAGGGCAACTTGTATGGATTGAATGCTTTCAGAACATCGTCAGGTGGACGATGAGCATTCTAATTGGGTCTCGTTCTTGAAAGGTAACGCTTAACCTCAAGCCACATCAACCGGGAATGGCTAAAACAGGTGAGGTGCAGCAAGATTTCGTGGGTAGCCCCCACTGGAGAGTAAGGTTTCCCCTGTCTAGATGTCCCTTTTATTTCGGCTTGGTGGGTGGTTGGTCGCGCCCACCACGGGGTGATCTTGCTTGGGACTGTTCAGTAAGGAATGGTTCCGGTCTTGTGTTGCAGGGGAGTTAGGGTGGCTCCTCGGTACTCCGATCTAGACCAGGTACTGTGACGGGCGGTACCCCAGTAGCCCTGCCATTGTATGGAATCCAATCTCCAATAAGCGCCTGTACGATTTTGATTGTGCCCAACTATTGCTGAAACGTGAGATGTAAGCATTTTAGCTAGATTCTATTTTACTTTCTATAGACACTATCATAATATCAGACGAATTTAATAAAAATTTTAGCTATCGTAAGGTAAAAACCCGACATGTTTATTTGTGGCGTGGTCTTACGAGATGCTTTTGTTTTCAGAGGATTTTTGAAAATATAATAATCCAATTGAGTGTGATTTTCTCACGCTGGTATTTCAGACTGACTCGGGTGTTGTTTTATATGATGCTCGGGTCAAACCGAGTTAAGCAGGATCAGGTTAAAAGCTAAGGAGTTCAGGAGACGAGCTGATGACAGAGCGTACTTCCGTATTTGTCTATTATTTCCGCTGTGTATGGACATGTATGATTGATTGATGTACTCTGATGATGGTATGTATGTATATGTGTATACAGTACAAATTTCTTGTATTTAAAAGCTGTTACTATATATTATATTTTATTCCGCTCGATGTGAGATTCTGATGTTGTTTCTTTTCTTCTTCTTCTACCTCTTTCTTCTTTTACCCGAAGACTCATACTTTTGTGCCACTTTGGGCCGATTTGTTGTAGACTTTTGTTAGCTCAAAGGGTACGGATTTGCGGGCCTTTACACTTGGTATCAGAGCTGAAAGGTTAAGCGAGAACCTTGGCTTTGGTGGGAAATTACTCATTAGAAATAGAGTCATTGGTACTCTAGAATGAGTTTGAGCGTATTAATAGATATAAGCGCGTACTTGTTAGTGAATATAAAATGATTTTATATTGCGTTGATTGATTTATTGAGTGGTATATGAACCTTCATCGGCACACTCTCGAAAACTGTATCGAAGGGGTTTCTAAACACTTAAATAGAGCAATTCGACACAATATTGATTTTCAAAAAGTGGGTGAATGAAATAATTTCATCCAAAATATATTTTGATATAAAAGAAATATTCTCTGAATTATTATAACCTGGATGTTTGGATGATAATATTTTCGACAAATGAGATAATTAAATTTAAAATAGTTATCTAATCAAGGAAAACATTAAATGTTGAATTTTGGAATTAAAATTTAGAGCGAAAAGTTAAAGATGGAATTTAACTTGGATTAAAATTTAAAACTTGAAATTTAATTAATGATTTGGAAGGGATAAATTAGTAGATTTTAAATGAAGTTGAAACAAGAAATAAAACTTAAAGTGGATTGAAATTAATTTAAGTTATGTGAATGGAAGTAAATTGAATTAAACTAAAAATAAAATTCAGTTGTATTTGAATTAAATTGTAATTAGAATTAAAAATGTGATTAGTTGATGAAACCCGAGTTATAAATAGAAATTCCATTGAAATGGTAAATCAAATTAAATATGAATCTCAATTATTATGAATTGGACTAAAGTAAAGATAGTTTGAATTTACAAATAAAATCCAAATCAAGTATGGATGGAATAAATCGACCTTGGATATTATCTTAACAAATTTAGAATGGCTAATTAAATCACATGGGATTTGATCTAGATGAGTATCAAATCAATTGGAAATGAATTTAAGTAAGAAGTTGCAATAAATAAATTAACTTAAGATTTAAAATTTATGGAAAGGTGATTTCGAAGGAAGTTAAAGTTCATTAAATAAAATAGATTGGTAAAGTACCTTAAACTTTGGATGTGATTGGATGGTAAATAGCAAATTTAATTGGATTGAGAACTCTGATTGAACTGGAATTATCTTAAGCTAAGTTAATATTTGAATTTGAATGAATTGAGATACAGATGATATTGTAATAAAACTCTCACTTGGGTAAAATTCATAATAATGAAATGAGGTTGAATTTAATGTAAGCTAAGTGAAATTTGAATTTGAATTAATAAGACTTCGATAGCTTATAAAAGAATTGAGAAGCGTTGAAATAAAATATATACTTGGCTAAGTAAAAATGTATAAACCCAAAGTAAAATAAAATGGAATGTGGTTAACTGTAAATGAATGGAAGTGTGAAGATAAATAAGAAATGTGACTTATAAAATTAAGGTGGAATAAATAATTCAAATAGAATTGTTTGAATTTGGGAAATGAATAGAAATCCGAACCTGAATTACAAAATAGAATTGAACCAAAGAAATTTAAATGAAGAGATTTTTGAAGCTAAAAAAAAACCAAGTATTGAATTATAAATTAGGAGTAAACTAATTTGGGATAAATTAGTAACTTGAATATGTGGATAAACTTTGGATTGGTTAAATAAAAGTTGAATGGTAAATTAATAAAAGTGGAGAGTGAATTAAAGTGAATGGGAGGAAGAAACCTTAAATTATAAATATAAAATTCAACTTGGATTGGTTAGTAAAGAAAATGAAATTGGATTAAATATAATGGTTAGAAGTGCAAAAAAAATCCAATTGTGTATAAATAAAATGAAACTGGTCTTGTAATAAGTTAAATAAGTTCAAGAATGAATCGAACATGGGAATTGAAATTTTTAAATGAAATAATTAATTGAGCTAAGAAGTAAATGAAAGAGATTTGATTTAAATAAGATAAAATTAAATTGGAAAGGAATGTATGGGCAAATGAAATAAACTTAAGTTATGAAAATTAAATAATTTGAAGTAAATTAACTTAAGTCTAAAATTCAATGAAGCATGACTTATATAAATTTGGGACATGATTGTTAAATTTTAAGCATTGAAGTTGTCGAGCTTAATAAAAATGGTTTTGAATAAAATCAATGCAAATATATGGTTTAAAAATAAATTAGAATGGAATGAAGTTTCTTATAACTTGAGTTGGAATCAATTTTAAAACATTTATAAAACTAAAGAAATTGCTTGTTTGAATGAATATTGTCGAATTTGCATGAAATAATTGTTGTTGTCGTAAACACAATTAAATAAAGTTCTATTGAATAATAAAAGTAAATAAATTTGATTTCTGAATAAATTGCCATGAATACAAAATAGTTCGGATTAAGAATGAATTGAATAAAAGAATGATGTAAAAATCAATCCGAATTGGATAGGATGATATAAATCAAGTAAAAGCAACTGAATTAATCTGGAAACCTTATTACTTGTTTATATAACTTGATTCGCGTATAATTGTTTATAAAAATATGGTTTAGAATTGATAAGAAGCAGAAATTGATTTTTGAAATCAATTAAATGGAAAATGGGTTTGTTTGGACATAATTATGGATTGGAGTTAAGTAAATGTGTTGTAACTCACTTAAAGTTGAATGCAAACGGTATTTATGTCAGTTATACACAAATGGAACTAGTTTGGAAACTATATAATTTGTTATGAAGTTATTCATATTACATTGCTTATGTTATTAATGTGTTTTAGTTGCTTAAATGAATGCAATGTTATAAATTTCTTGAATATGTTGCTTATATGTTTAAATTGAGTAAGTACAGGTACCAGAAGACCGTTTAACGGGATTTTAGGCACGCAAATGCTTAAATAAATATGCCGCTTGCTTAAAATGCTAAATAAGGTACGCCTACGCAATACAAACAAGGAAATATGAACTGTTTTTGGTTTTTCCGACCATGTGGGTCGATGTATATATATTTATATCTATTGTCAAATTGCAAAAGCTTCTCCGTATAGAGGGGACTCTGCCAAAAATTTTCAGAAATTTTGGGAGTTAGAAGTTTTTTGAAAATTTTGTTAACGACAATGTTTTCAAATTGGAAATGGAAATAAATTAGTGAATGAAACTAATTTAAAATAATGACATGAATTTGATATAAATGAAAAATAGAATTTAAATATTCAGAGTTAAAGATAAATTGGATTCATATAGAAATGGAAGGATCAATTGAATTAGAATGGATATAAACTAAAGTGGTAAGATGAAAATAAATATAAGAGACACATAAAATGCTTATACTAACTTAAGTAAGGAATGATGCATTCTCAATCGGGAATTGATATTTCAAATATAATCTAAAATATTATTTGAATGAATAGATATTGACATTTGTAAGAAAGTCGATAAATTGTTTTTGAATATTGTGATTGGAAATATTGCTGTGTAAGATATGCAGGTAATATAAGGGAAAGAGAATTGATTTTGATTTTAGAAGATAAATTTGAAATGCTCGAAAAAAGGTATGTGTTTAAATTTATATATGGAAATTGATTGGGATTTTGATCGAGCCACTTGGCCTTTTGTTTTCTTTTGGGTTTTTGAGAGGCCGTAGAGCATTTTGTAGTTGTACCGAGCTAGCCGCGCAAAGGAGACGCTGGCAAATTTTTTCGGGAATTTAGGGAGTTAGAAAAATTTTGAGAAAATTTTGATAATTCGAAATTTGGTTTTAAATTGAAACTTGAATGGTTAAACAAATAGTATAGTTTGAAACTAGGGAAAAGTTTGGGAAGTTAATAAAAAGGGTAATGCGTCTTTTATTAAAAAGATAGTTAGTAGGATGTTGAATTGTTGGTTGTGATGAAGTAATAGTATCGGGTATTGGACCATTCTTCCTAACTAGTAATTTCGGGGACGAAATTCTTTTAAGGGGGGAGGAATGTAACGACCCGGATTTTTGGATGATTAATTTGAGATATTTAAATGGGTTTAAATATTTGATTTGAACTATGAATTGATTTTTGAATATGAAAAGTTTGGTTTTATTTAATAAAAGGATTCAGAATTTAACAATCTATTAAATAAATTAATTATTAAAAGTAATAGTTGGATATTGGGTAAAATTTAAAATATAGAGTTTTAGGCTTGTTAAAAATAATTTAAAAGCTTATAAAATTTATATTGATAATACTAAAGTTTAAAGATGGATTAGAATTTAATTTAACGGACGTTTATTCAATTTTAAAAATATAACGTTTAAATTGATATTTAAAAATAGCTTCCGAGGCACAGTCTCGAAATTCGACGAAACCAGTTCCTTGGATCCGTAATATTGAATTATTATCGGATTTCAAATTTCGTAATTTTCGGAGCATCGTGTGAGTGTACGAGATAAAAATGTCCAGGTAATAATTAATTGTTTTAATTAAAATATCTTGCATCTTTTCACAGCCGAAATCTTTTCCATCAGCAACTTTCCGTTCCATCAGAACATTGTAGCTCGTTTTCCTTCATACACTTTCTTTCTTTTTTTCTTTAAATCGCGATGCTTCTCGTTTCCTTCTTCAATCAGAGATAAAATTAAATTAATGGCCGCTTCTTTTCTTCAGAATCGTGAAACATTCCCACCCTGTAATCTAATTTACAAAGACTTCTTCGTTTCCTTTTTTTCCTCCGTAAGCTCGTATCCAACGAAAAAAATAAAAAAAAAGGGAAATTGAATCGCAATTCCTAAAAATCGGATTCGAATGAAAAGAAGAGGGGAAGCGAGCGAATTCGATTCGCGTTCAAACGTTTTGGAGGGGCGACGTGATTTTTGGAGTGGTGCGTGAGAAGGGGATTAGGTCTGGTCTAAGCTCGCGATGGTGAAGGTCCTCATGTCGAGCTTCTCGAGATGACGGAGGCGCCGCGTAGGGTTGAGGGTGATGTGTGATGTTGGGGTTGCAAACTGGTCGTGAGTGATGAATTGGTTCGGCCGCGACTTGGTGAAGGAGGAGGCAGTCTCGGTGACTGGGCGGGGACGCGCGTGGTTGTGCTTGGGTGTTCGCGAGGAGGAGATGGTGGCGACCTAGTGCAAGGCCAGGGTTCGTGAGGAACGCGTAATGCTGGATAGAATTTCACGAGCAGTGAGGTATAATTTTTGTGTATATTTGAAATTTAAAGTTTTACAGCAAGTAGGATTTTGATTTTGAAAAATAAAAGGGATTTTTTTTTACAGTAAAGTATAAATGTTTCTGTTTTTAATTTAATTCATATACAAGTTTAGGAAAAAATATATAGAAGTTTAAAGTGTTCACAGCAAAGGAAGTTCTGTTTGATATTTTCAAAATATAAAATATAAATATAAGTATTTATAGAAAACAGAAAATAACACATACATAAGATTTAGAAAGCAAAAGGGAATTTTGAATGGTAATATAGGTTATTTTTATAAGTATATATGTATGTTGTTTCAAGAATAAAATAAATATACATGTTTAAATATTATTTTAAATAGTGGATTTAGTGATTAAAATTTGTTTAATATACTAAAGGATTTTTAAAGATAGTAGTTAAAATAAATCGTTAGTTAAATATTAAAATGGAAATTTGCCAATCGACTATTTCGAATATTAATAAAATCCATGAAATTGTTATTCAAGGTCAAAAGTATGGAAACAAGTTGAGATTGGCAAGGATTGCAACTTAAAGCAAATGTGAGATTTTCTCACTCATTTGGATGCCATAAACAAAATTTAAATGTTAAATTTAAATCATTGGATGTGTTTGGATGATTTATAATAGTTTATCCACTGAATGATATTATAAACTCATATACTGTGATATCCCACTTTGAAAGTGGAATTGATATGTTATTGTGCTAACATTTGTGGATGCAAGGAAAATAGATTGAAGGGATCCAACAGGATTCCTCAAAGATATTTATTTATTATATATATATATATATATATATATATGTTGTTATATGACAGGATGAATGAATTGATATGGAATTGCATGCGAATTGAATTATATAGTGTTAAATAACTTGGAAATTGGAATTTACTAATTTTTAAATGCTATAAATAATTTAATTAAAGGAAGTTAAATGAAATTTAAATTGAAAGAATATTTCTTTAGGATTTTAATTTACTTCTATTGAGACTAAGGTAAAATTAAAAGAATATTTATTACTTTGGTTAAACTTAAAATTAGTTAAAGTTGAGTTTGAAGAAAAATTTAAATTATGTACAAAGACTCTAAGAAATATTGTAATCAATAAATGAATTTGAAGTAGAGAAAAACTTTATTGAGAAATAAAGTAAATAGGAACGTTAATAAGAAATAAAATAAAAGGAACCTTATTAAGAAATGAAATTTTGTTAAAGAACAAATATGGGATTTTATTAAAGAATAAAATTATAAAAATAGGATTTTTGAATAAATTGTTTTTATAAATAAATGAAAAAGAAAACTCAGGGAGTTATAAATTTATAAACGGAGTTTATAATGAGGTAGAAAGCATTAGTGAATACGTAATGAGATAAGTCGTGGTAAGGACTTAATTTGAGTTATGAAAATTGGTTTTGGAAGGAAATAGTTGAATATTTCCGGAAATAAGAAATGAAAATATGGTCAAGAGGGATTTATGAGTGAATATTGGATTTTCTAAAAATATAAATTGGTTTTAAAGGAATATTTTCAAAATTACTATACTATATGATTATCTAGATTTAGAATATTTTGGAAAAGTTATTTTAATGCTTAGTATTTATTATAATTAGATTTTAGTTTTCTAAACCAGCTTTGAAAATTTATTAATAACTGGATATGAATTCAATTTTACCTTAAACTATAATTTGAAATAAAACCATTATTCTTACTTTATAAGTCAAGATGTTTTCAAAAATGTTTTGAAAATCCAATTATAAATCCTCTTGAAGTAAAGCAAGTGTAATTAATTTGAATAAGATCTTTAGAGAAGATTTTATAAAGGGTTATGAGAATTTGAATAAGTCCCAAGTTTAAGATTAGTGAATTTTGAGGTGAGATAAAATTCTCAAGAATAGCAGGAATGAAACCTGAAATATTAATAAGCTAAATGGCTTTGGAAAATTTACAAATGAGACTGTGAATGATTTTTTTGAAGAAAGAAATAAGAGATAAAGGAATATTTTCCAAGTTTTTGAGAACTATTGAAGTGGGAAAATATTAAAAATGGTTGGCAAAGACTTAAATGGTTTCACGAGAAATAGGGTGAATTGAATCTAATTTCAAGACATTGAAATATGAAGATAATATCTTAAGTAGATATTTGAGATAAATAATTTGTAGAAATTATTTGATGGTTGCTTGTGAATGATTAATTGATAGTTAAATAACCGACTATCAATATTGGACAATGCACTGATCATTTCTAAGAGTCCGGGATCGGATTTAATTATCCGAAAACCACTTCGATCCGGTTTGAACGATTACGAATGAACATGAAGAGTTGAAGACGGTGAATCAGTTTGTCCAGACCCAGGGCAACTTGTATGGATTGAATACTTTCAGAACATCGTCAGGTGGACGATGAGCATTCTAAGTGGGTCTCGTTCTTGAAAGGTAACGCTTAACCTCAAGCCTCATCAACCGGGAATGGCTAAAACAGGGGAGGTGCAGCAATACTTCGTGGGTAGCCCCCACTGGAGAGTAAGGTTTCCCCTGTCTAGATGTCCCTTTTATTTCGGCTTAGTGGGTGGTTGGTGCGCCAACCACGGGGTGATCTTGCTTGAGACTTTTCAGTAAGGAATGGTCCGGTCTTGTGTTGCAGGGGAGTTAGGGTGGCTCCTCGGTACTCTGATCTAGACCAGGTACTGTGACGGGCGGTACCCTAATAGCCCTGCCATTGTATGGAATCCAATCTCCAATAAGCGCCTGTATGGTTTTGATTGTGCCCAACTATTGCTGAAACGTGAGATGCAAGCATTTTAGCTAGATTCTATTTTACTTTCTATAGACACTATTATAATATCAGACGAATTTAATGAAAATGTTTTAGCTATCGTAAGGTAAAAACCCGACATGTTTATTTGTGGCGTGGTCTTACGAGATGCTTTTGTTTTCAAAGGATTTTTGAAAATATAATAATCCAATTGAGTGTGATTTTCTCACGCTGGTATTCCAGACTGACTCGGGTATTGTTTTATATGATGCTCGGGTCAGACCGAGTTAACAGGATCAGGTTAAAAGCTAAGGGGATCAGGAGACGAGCAGATGACAGAGCGTACTTCCGTATTTGTCTATTATTTCCGCTGTGTATGGACATGTATGATTGATTGATGTACTCTAATGATGGTATGTATGTATATGTGTATACAGTACAAATTTCTTGTATTTAAAAGCTGTTATTATATATTATATTTTATTCCGCTGCGATGTGAGATTCTGATGTTGTTTCTTTTCTTCTTCTACCTCTTTCTTCTTTTACCCGAAGACTCGTACTTTTGTGCCACTTTGGGCTGATTTGTTGTAGAGTTTTGTTAGCTCAAAGGGGTACGGATTTGCAGGCCTTTACAACTATGATTATATTGAGTTATTGGCAGGGGCCAATAGGTTTGTAGTGAACCCATGAAAACTAAATCCGGATACGTTATTGATAGATGTCAATACGTTCCTAGTCATACATGAAAAGTAGGATAAGAAGGAAGTTATTGGAGTTACCAATAGGTTCAGGGAGATCCCTTGAAATGGTAAAGTTATTAGCAGGGGCTAATAGGTTCCTAATGATCCCATTAAAACTATGAAACTGGAAAGGAAGTCCATAAGTGTTAAACATGTTAATAATCAGCCCATGAAAACTATTAGGTTAATAGTGACCCTAGAAACTATAACTCAGATAGATAGTCAAAAATTAATGGGGATGGGTAATCCAGAATTGATTTACTTGTTTGCGTATCATCATATTATTTTTAAATGTTATATTTTAACCATTGTGGATGCAGGAGAATAGTATATGGTTTAATAAGGCTTTAGAATACTAGTGAGGGAAAACCCGTTCCGCTAAGCTGCGTGGTCTCACTAGATATCTAAATGGTTTGGGACGGTAGATTATTATTTATACTAGGCTTTATGTCTGACTCGAAGTTTACGTTTTCCCCTTAAACTCTAAGGTGCTCAATTGATTTTGAGTAGTTTGAGAGTTGAGATTTTCAGGTATCTTTTTAGACGAATAAGCTTCCAATGATGTTTAGGAGGCATGATAGCTATTTAGAGTTCTTTTCTATTTTGGTTTCCCTGTGTTTTGTTGTAAAGGAAAAGTTGTTAATTGCCTAGTTATATACTTTGTTCATCCAAGGGGCATCTTTATATGTCGCTCTTGGCGAATGTTGTAATAATTATATTTTCTCTTAACGTGGTTCTCATATTGGAATTATGTAATGAATTTAAAATCGCTTTGTAGTGGAATGAGAAAGTTTTTTGTTGATTTTAAAATTTTCCATACCCATGTATTTCTGTTCCATCAATGTATTGAGCACTATCGTATTTGTTCGCCGAAAGTTAATAACTATGGATGACTACAGTGATGTGCACGTAAATGGGCATATTTTTAGTTTCATATTTTATCGAATTTAATTAAATAAATAAGCATATATAGTATTTCAACATATTTAAACAAAAATTCAAATTATTTTCAAATCATCATTTATTCATCTTCATATAGGCGAAAATGGTCATTTTTTTGCATATATTTATTTGAGAATTTTTACTTGGACATTTTTATATTATTTTATAGGAATTTGGATTCAAATAGAAGAGGTTTTCATTGAAAATATGCATGCACAAGAGAATACAAATGAATGAAGATGCAAATAATTCAATTCATGCAACATGGAGGACTCCACCTACCTACTTATCATGATCACCTATTACGAGCGAATGCACATGCTAATAGAGCTTAAAGTTTCATGCATATTTAAATGGTGGATTATCTCATGCTAATGATAACTTGATGGCCACACCTCCTCGAGGGTAGTTTGAGTAGTTTCCAAAAATATGATTAGGGTTTTCAAACAAGTATAGATAACCCATATGTTCATATAATTAGTCTCTCTTCTTCTTAGTCTCTTGAGCCTCAATTTTAGTTTAGTTTGAGGCTCACGAATAAATCAAAGTTCACTTTTCTTTCTTTTCATGGCTACTTAGCCATTTCCATTCATGTAATCTTTTATATGCAATTTTAGTTCATTCTTTTTTTATTTACATGCTCTTTTCCTTTCATGTTAGTAGCTAGTTTTACTTTATGCAAGTAGCGTAGATTTTATTTTATTTAGCTCTTATTTTCTTTTTCTTTTTGTTTCATATTGCAACCTACATTTGTTGATTTGATAACAAATACGAGATGCTAAACACCTTTAATTTAGGGGTAATGAAGCTCTATAATTATGTAGATTCAACACAATTTAATAATTCATGATCTCTTTTTGTGCTTATTGGAAATCTTTGATGTGGTTTAACTTGTCATTTTAGCTTTGAATTTGATAGCATATGCTGTTGACACCAAATTGGCTGTTATTAAACAAACACAAATTACCTCTTCATCTACATATGATTGTAATAATGAAGTGAATGCTGAAATCAAAATTTGATGGTCTATATTTCTAATCAATAATTATAGGTCATGCTTAAAATAGATTTTATTTTTCAACTTCATTGTCATTTTTCATGAGAATTAGCAAGTGGATTAATGGATGTGTTATAGTTTGATGGGTTATATTGGGCTAATTAATAGCACAAATATTCCATACTTATGATTAACATATCAATTAAACTCGCTAATGATCAAAAAAGAGAGATCATAATTTCATGTTGTGTTGATTTATGTGATCGAGAGAGTGGATTTATCTCTAAATTGTTTCAAACTCTCATAGTTTTATCCATTAGCTTTTGTTATTTTTTACACTTTTTTAGCTTCAGATACTCTCAAATCTTGGTTTAGTTTGATTGAATATAAATTTTAAAATCTAAATAATTCCCTATGGATTGACTCATACTCGCCACGTACTATTATTGTACGCCGTGCGCTTGCAGTTAATTTTAATTTAGAGATCTGGCTTGTTCGAACAAGTTTTTGGCATCGTTGCCGGAGAATTTGACTTGATTTTAATTTCTATTCTTCAAATTATTTTTGTGTGTGTTGCATTTAAAAATAAATAGTGTTTTTGTGTGCATATGTTTGTGTGCTTGTTTTCTAATTGCATTCTTTAATGCCCCTGAATTTTAATTAACATTATTCGGGATATTTAATTGGATAAATTAAACAGAATGATGTGAATATTTAGGAAATGACATTAATAAATCCCATGGCCCTATCTTAATGAATGAAGTAAAATAAGACTCAATTAAATAAAGAAGGAGGAATTTCCTTGGGGGTAAAATTGAAAATGGGGCTATATTTCTTAGTATAAATCTCTTCCTCTACTTTAATAAATTTCCACTCTCTCATTCATAACTCCTTACCAACTTTCGACCGACCATTAAAAGCTCCAGGAAGAGCAATATATTGAAGAAAAATTAAGGAATTAAAGCTAGAAAATTATCTCATTCTCCAATTAACTAATCAAGATGAATAATCATGTCTATCATCTCATTTTCTATGTTTGGATCGGTTATGTGTTATACCCGATTCATACTTGTAATTTTGGTAAGGATATAACCATTTAAACCTTTGTTTGGATAAGATTTAGGTGTTTTAAAATGTTAATGGGCTAATAAACACATTTTATTCAGTTTTGGTTAAATTCTGAGTTGTTTTGATCTTCATATGCTTTGAAATTTTAATCTATTGAGGTATATGATTTATAAGATTTTCGGTGATTTTTGGAGATTTTTCCTTAGTGGTTAACTAAGGTAATTAAATTAATTCAGCCTAAGGGCTAAAACGGAAGATTGCTTCCGCCTTGGTCAAAGCCGAAGGGAACTTGCTTTCAAAAACTAATATGGGGAAGAGTATAGTGTTTTACAAAGAAGGTCGACTTTTGTATACTTTTTGCTATTCAAAAGCATAGGTGGAAGCCCCTTGACCAATCACAATTAGACAAGCAAGATAAATCATCCCTTCAGTGGACATAGATGTTCCCTTCGACTCAATAAGCCGCTTTTATCCCTTCATCTATGTCGAAGGGTAGGCATGGTGATGAAGGGAAGATGGGTGAAGGGTCGAGGAGCTGCTTCCTTTGCTTTCAAATGGAAATAAAACTTGCTTTCAACTGAGACGAAGGGGGATCCTTCGATTCTGTAAATTTTTATAAAAAAACTAAGTTTTATATACTCAAGGAGGGGCCACGAATGGGATCTTCAAAAGCCAAAACCTTCAAGAGTTAATGTTTTAAATGCTTTCCGGAAAGATTTTTATACCCTTCGACAAAGTCAAGGAAAAGGGGGAGGAAAATCCCAACCTTCTCATTGTTTTTAAAGTAAAGTTTTAATACCTTTCGACAAAGTCGAAGGGTAAACCTTCCAACATGGTCGAAAGTACACTTTCGAAAGGTTGGTTCCAACACCAACACATTATTATTTTTGAATGGTTTCAAAAGGTTTAATTTGGAAAGGTTTTGATTTGGAAAATTTTGATTTGGAAAGGTTTCGATTTTGAAAGGTTTGTTTTCGGAAGGTTTGATTTCAAAAGTTTTCGAAGGGGTTACCTTCAATGATTATAAAAGGTTTTGAGTTTTATTGCTTTCGAAAGGTTTATAAATGGTTTTATAAGAGGGTATACCCCAGACATTCGACAAGGTCGAAAGGTTGAACTTTTTGATTAGGTCGAAAAGAAATCTTCTGACAAGGTCGAAATGTATGATTTTGTGATGGTTTCAAAAGAAAGGTTTACGAAGGGGCTAACTTTGGATGTTTATTTGCTTTTGAATAGGACTTCATTCGAATGGTTTTAAAAGGATGCTTTTAGCCATTTTTCTTAAGTAAAACTTTACTAAGTCGAAGGGGTTACTTCGAAGGGTTATAACATAAAAAACTTATCCTTATTTGTATGTAAGGGGGATCGTTATATAAAATGAATGTTAATAACCTTGGGGACACCGTGGTGAGTTTAATGTTTTCGTTACATAGATTGGCATTACAAATAGAAATATGCTTTCAAAAATATATGTTGGGGATATCAATATGTTTTTATTTAATTTATCCTAATTGGGGCTACCAATGAGATAAGGTTAAACAAGTGTTATACCTGGAAAAATAAGTAATCATGGGGATCATGAATTTATATAGATAATCATGGGGATCGTGATACTTTTAGTTGGCCGAGTGATCGGTTCTTGGTTAACCAAGAAAAACCATGGAATGTGTGGTGGATAGCCCACATCAAATTTCTAAAGCAAAGAATGTTTTGCCAGAGGTGGTTAGCCTCGGAATTTACCCCTGCACCCAAAATGATTAGTCTTAACATAATATGAAATAAAGTCATAAATCATATGTATTGAATATTTCATCCATCCATTTATTAGATATCACATCAAAAAGCAATTTATTAAATTTCCCATCTAAAATCAATTTATTAAAGTTCCCCTCTAAAATCTTTAAAACGACCATCCGTCATAATTTAATAGGATTGTCCGTCTCAAATCCTTTAAAATAATGTATAGTATCCATCGTACATTGTTTTATAAAAGATAGTGTAGGCTATCCACCATACACTCCATAGTTTTCCTAGGATGGCTTGCATGTTTTATTTTGGATACTAGCGAGGGTAGAACCTGTTCCGCTAAGCGGCGTGGTCTCACTAGATATCTATTTATGATAAGAGATGATAGAGGACTATTCATACCAGACTTATTGTCTGACTCAAAATTTGTGTTTCTCCACAAACTTTCGGGTACGAAAAATTAATTTGAGTAGTCTAAGAGTGGGAGACTTTCAGGTTTTTGGACGAATATGCTTCCGGAGCTGTGCAGAAGGCAGTATTTCCTATATAGGAGCTATTTTGTGAATTCCGCTGTGATGTACTAAGAACTGTAAAGTTCATATTATTAGTTCTCTGATCATCATAAGGGTACATCTTCATATGCCGCTCTTATCGTATTTTATACATGTATATGTGATCTGAACGTGGTTGACGTCTGAGATTATGTAATTAAATCTGAATATTATTCATAAGAAATTAGAAATTATGTTTTGTTGAAGTTAGATTTTCTTCTTCTTCATATTCTTATGTTTCTGTGTATCAATATTAACTATGCAGCATTCCGTCGCTAAGAAATAACACCTGCAGCATCAGTAGCGGTTAGTTTGGGGCTTCAGAAGGCGGGATATTACAATTTCCATTAGCATATTTACAAAAAAAAATACAAAATTTCATTTAAAAAAAGAACTCCATTTCATTTTTTTTCTCTTTTTCTACTCTATAACTTTCTATTTTACATTCTCTTTTACAACTTTAAAATACACATTTTCTTTCCTATACACAACCTGTACAAGCATCCCTGTTACCATTCGCTGTTTAATTTTGTCACTTCTGACCACTTGCGTCAAGCATCTGCTAACCACAATCCTCCCTTACAATCTCATTTCTGCCTTGCAACTTCTGTTGCACATCACATAGACCACCACAACAATCCCCTTCTGACCACAGTTCAAACTTCACCAGCCAAATCCTCCACGCAACTGCTCTCTACAGTGCAACTGCTTCATAGCAACCATCACAGTTCACAACTCCTGTCAATAACCCACCCCACCCAACCCCCCCCCCCCCCCCCCCCCAAAACCCACACACACAACAATCAACCATCAGTTCTTACCACAGACCAGAACCACCTTCTCCTGCTTAAATCACTGCATACATCTATGCATATCTCAGTGCACACAGCAGCACAACAAGCCCTGCACCACTTTTGTTACATATTACAACTGCTCGATTGCATTCACCAAAACATACACAACCAAAACCACTCACTGCCATCATCTCATCTCATCTTTATCAACAACACAGCAGTTACCATATTAACTTCTAATTATACTGCATCCAAAAACATCTTCAATCTCCACTCCTTCACTGCCCAACTTTACTTCAACCCAACCACCCCGCAATTGACCCAACCCCAACATCATACAATCCTCCATTACCACTACAAACTGCCTCGACTGCTCCACTTCTTCTGTCACACTTCTGTTGCCCCCATACCCCATACATCTTCTATTACACTTCTGCTGCCAACCCAACATCTCTCTCAATACAACATCACCCTAAAAAGTGCTGCCGCAAAACATTGGTCAACCAACCATCTACATCACTATATACCATCTCTCCCTTCCAGTAACCACAACAATTCACTACTTTGCCTTCATCAGTGACCACAGCACAACAGTCCACTTAAAAAATACAACCGCATACACTTTACCAACTGACCACTTCACCTACCACTTCACTCTTCCCCTTACATCAACCATACTACTCCACCTAAAATATCACACCACAGATAACTTGCCTCTACACATCCCCCTGTGCACTATTGACAGCAGTTTTACAAACCACAAGTTGCTTTCTCAACCTCACCAGACCGCCAGTCTTCCTTGCCACTACCTCATCACAGTGCCATAGCTTCAACTTGCATCCCCTTAAATAACAACTCATCACTTCAACTCCAAATTGCAACTCTTCATATTGCACTGACATACCATTTCAACTATATTATCCACAGTTCCCCCAAAACAGCACACACTTCCTCATCAAATTTCTACTTCACTAAACTTCACCACAGCAGCAGTCTATCAACTACCTTCCTCCTTAAACCACTGCAACCTTCAATTCGAATGCCTTGAACTCCACCTCACTCTCCAAGGACGAATTACCACGAACTTCAAAACATCGAACTGCATTCAACTTAATCAACTTGCCAACCCAACCTCGAACAGCATCCCATCAACACCGAGCCACCTCGAACCGAAGCTTGTGGGATTTGAATTTGATTTCGCACGTGAATTTGATTTCTTTGAGAAAACGTGAATTTTGATTTCATTTCTTCAATCGGTTTTGGGGATTATCTAGCAAGAAAAAAAGAAACAAATAAAGGGAGAGAACAAAATAATGTATGTGGGCTTGTGGGCTTGATTATGCTTTGGTCCAGTTAATGTGTATTTTCATTAGTAAAATTTCTTTTAAACCAAACCTTTGTTTTAACTTCCTATTAAAAAAGTTTATTTTCTTTGTACTAATTTTTTCTTTAAAAAAAGAGAAAAAAAGAAAACACAAGTTTGGCTTTATTTAGTGAATTTGTTTTGACAGTTCATTAGTTTTATTTTAATTCTTCCCTGAATGAAAAAGAAAAATAAAACCAATTTGAATTTGTTTTGTCTCGTTTTTATTTGTTTTGTTCTACTTGTTTTGTTTTTGTTTTAATTTGTTCTAAAGTTTTTATATATATATATATATATATATATGTATATATATATAAAAGACCGTATATATCTTGTATTTAATTTCAGGTTGCAAAAGCATAAAGGAAAGGATTAGCTTGTTAAAAATTTGCCTTGCTTGCTTATAATAAAAAAATGGCTGCTATGAAAAATAAATAATTTGCTAATAATTTTGTACGCTTTGGCATTATACCACTGTCTCTTGTTTTTTATTTGTTGGTTGCTTACATTTAAAAAAAAATTAAAAAACAAAAAAAACTCATTCATAGTGCCATTGTTAATACACGTTTAATTTCTGCTTTGCATTTCATCCTAGAATTTTTGATTAATAATAACAGTTAGACATCGATAACGTTTAATTGTATATTGACAAGTTGTCCTCTTTAGACAATTTAACTTCTTTGTGTCTAGGCTACAGCAGAGTAATAACCATTTATAAATATTACGATGATTCGTAAATATTATAATGGTTGTTTCTCTGAAGGTACATAAACCTTCGGCTGCATTCCTTTGGTGATTCATGGTGCACCGATAAATCCTGTCCATTGCCTGGCTAAGAAGTTGAATTAAGACAAAGTGTGATTATACAATTTTGGGTTAGAAGCTACTTAGGATAGGAAATTTGTAATTAAACCCTTGCATTCATTCAGTTGCATTAGTTCATGCATATTTAAGAAAAAAATCAAAATAAAAAACTAGAAAAAATTCTAAATACTCCTTAACTTAGTTTTTAAAGCATTTCTTTTGAAATTTTTAAATCATAAAAATCAAAAAAAAAATAGTTAGTTTTTAAAAACAAAAAAAATATGAAAATATATAACCTTTTCAAAATAATAAAATATGAAAATCAAAGAAGAAAACAAAAATAATTTTGTTCAACGATCCGCAAAATGGCAGTATCCTACCCTGGGTATTGCCTTGTGTGCCTTATCACATGCTTTATCACGCCCTCTACGAGTTTGGTTTGTGTCGTACACTATGGAGTGCCCTTTGATCGCCCTCCAGTTTATGGAGGAATTACGGTACTATATAAACTACGACATTTACATAAAAATGTGTTAAGGGGGATATGGGTAACGCCTTAACGCTATTTTAATAGTTTAATTTACTATAGACATTATCTCACAGCATTTGAGACTCGTCTTCGGAGCTTGGAGCTTCGCTTGAAGATCTATCTTTATCTACTTAACTTTTTAATTATTTTAGTTATTTCTACTTGTTTTTTTCAGACTAGTCATTTGCTATTGTATTGAGACTCCTATGTATTTGGGATTTCTTTTGTATTTAATTTAGACTCTGATGTTTCTGTAGTAGCTTCATGGATTACTATTTATCTACTCCGCTGCTTATTGTTATAAAACTATGTGTCTGTGATTCTGTGATTGATTTATTTACCATATATGCTAAGTTTTGCCAAATATAAATTAACAACCTGTTATTTTGAGCAATTCAAGTCTGACATGTGTGGATTATTGTCGATTTGAATGGTTCGAAATGGCAGGTCGTTAAAACATTTGTGGTTTATTTTTTATTTAAACCGTCCAGAAAGGAGGGTCATTACAAATGTAAGCATAAAAGTTATCTTTTAGGAATTTTAGACCAAGCTTCCGATAAACTTTGATTTTCAGCTAGTCACTACTAGGTCAACCTAGCTGGTTATTTTGCTCTTTTCTTCCCAAAATGCAGCTGTGGGTCCATTATAATGTGAATATAAACACACACACACACACACACACACACACACACACACACACATATTAGAAGAAGCAAACATACTAACATAATAATACCAACACCTATGGTTTAATATGCTTGAAACCACTTTCATATAAACATGATTAATCCCTTTAACCTATTATTTTATCAAGGAAAAGCTTCTTCAAAACTTCATACTTAAAACCATTTCAAAACTCATTTATCTTAGCCACGAGTTTTCTTTTAAAATGAGATTGGGTTATTTATTTTGAAAACTAAGGCATTCGAAACCTTTAAACTTTTACTTTCGAAACCATTGGAAACTTCCTTTCGAAAGCATTAAAATCTTCTTTTCAAAACACTAGGCCCTTGCCTTTCGAAACACTTTAAAGCCTTACTTTCAAAACCTTTCGAATGTATTAAAGTAATACTTATTAACTCTTAGAAGCATAGCTTCGAAACCATTGAAAGCACCCCGTTCCAAAACCGTTGGGTTTATCTTTAAAATATCTTTTGGGTCAAAGTGAACATAAACGAAATTATCCCTTTCGAAACCATTATTTATCATATAAAATTGTTTAGGGAAAAACTTTATGGCGTCGAAACCATCCTTTCGAAAGCTTAAACCATATAAGTAAAACATTTGAAGGTTAGCTTCGAGACCCCTTTCAAAAGCATTGCCTTCGAAACCATTAACCCCATTTGAAAGCTTTAGGAATTGGCTCATATTTACAAAACAAAGGCTTCCTTCCAAAAGTATTGATATCTTTAATTTCTTCGAAAAGCATAAGGTCGAAAGAAGGGTTTCGGCTAGGTCGAAACTACTCCTTTTTGAAATCATTAGTTTGGAAACTAAGTAACTCATTCGAAAGCTATGTTTTAAACAATAAGGCGGCAACCCCCTTTCGAAAGCTATTCAAAAGACCCCTTCGAAAGCATGTAGTTCGACATACTTTGAAAGCATTTACTAAACTAGGCCAGCGCCTTTCTTTAGAAAACAGTCGTTCCTATTGGAAGCTATGTTTCGACACCATGCCTTCCGCCTTTCTCCAATCTACTACATACCAATATTGATACCTTGTGTGTTGGTTTTGACTTCTTAGGGTTCCAACTTGATTG
This sequence comes from Allium cepa, assembly GCA_030765085.1. Classification (NCBI taxonomy): domain Eukaryota; kingdom Viridiplantae; phylum Streptophyta; class Magnoliopsida; order Asparagales; family Amaryllidaceae; genus Allium; species Allium cepa. The sequence goes on from CM060945.1 coordinate 772,839,769, forward strand.
AAGGCGAAAGCTATGACTCGAAAGGTGCTTCTAAAAGAGTCAGAACCCACTTTTCTTGGTAAAAGCCAATTAATGCCAATAAATGCAATAACTTTGTAACTAATTTTCCTATTTGTAAATATTTAATTTGTTGCCACAAACATTTCAAATAAAACTACCGTATATTTCAGATCTAAACCAATATTAATTTAACTAATAAGCTCTTCCGTTAAGCAAAACAACTAAATCATTTAGGTCCTCCTTTCAAAATAATTTAATTCTCATAGTAAATCAATTAGGAAAAATCTTCAAAAATCATAGAAATTCACTTTTAATATATTATCTAACGTATCTAAATTTTAGACCCAAATTCTCAATATAAGTTCCGAAATAAATTTCTAAACTCAATTAACCATATTTTTCTTTGAAAATTCATAATAATTTTCCATAACTTGGAAAATTGTGAAAATTGAAACCCAATTCGAAAATCATAAATTTACATAACATAAAATTTTCATATTACATTCAAAATTAATTTTAATCGGTTTTACCCTTGAAACCGCATAAATTCATATTTAAACAATCTTGTTTAAATCAAACATGTTATGATTCAAGCCTATCATCATCCAAATCATCATAATAATAGATTTAATCTTAGACTCGAAAAAAAATGATCATAAAAATAGAATAAAGATGATCTAGAAACTATTATTCACCTTGATTGGGATAAGGAACTTGAGATTTGATTGAGATTCATTTTCCCTAGCTTTAATCCTTAGCTTTAGATTTAATTTCTCCCCTTTTCTTCTAGTAATAGTCAGCTCCTCTTACGTTTTGTTTATTGTAAAAGCACACATGAGAAATAAATGGGACGTGGGTATAGGATAATAAGGAGTTATGGTTTGCAATTCCTTATATGCCCTTGTGTTAATATTCTCTAATCAACATACAAAACCATTTGTAAGCCCATTTAAATAATTAATCTCGGTCTCTACGTATATATTCAAATCTCAATCCCTTTATCATTTTAATACTTATACTATTCTATTTAATTTATCTAATTAAATATCATGAATAATGTTATTAAAAATTAGGGGTATTATAGATGTAAGGTCGGGTGTGGTAGTCAAGAAACCGAGGACGAAGTAAGTGTAAGTCCTAAAGTGGAAAATGAAGTAGGAGTGAGGTCCATGTGGCAGCCAAAGTGTGATAGAATAAGGTAAGGCCTATGTGGCAATCAAGACCGTTAGTGTAATTATTAGAACTGATTAACTTTGAAGGTACAAGGCTTCTATGGTGGGTGAACAATATGTCTTTAACCGTGTATCTTTCGCCAAAGGCATAAGGCCTTAGGGGTGGCCAAGGCTAGGATATTTCGATTACATTTTTATAAAGCAATATTTCTGTAAAACAAAATGAGAGATTTCTTCAATCATTGCCTCATGTATAGTTTTGCTCCTAACATTGAATCTATGCCGTAGGCTTATTTATAAACAGATAGATGTTTGTTTTGGTATAGTGAGGGGAAACCCTATTTTGCACTTTAATAGCGTGGTCTCACTATATTCTATGTTTAAGGAATATGTTGCTCATACCATAATTTTTATGTCTAACTCGTATTTTTATTGTGTTTTCTCATAAACTTATTGGTGCTCATTTGTTTAGGTTGAGTTTAAGGATTTTAGGTAGGTTGCTTTGAGATGACGAATGGGAGTTTCAAAGACGAAGTAATTGGCTTAGATATATAAACAATTTTGTATTCCACTGTATTTCATGACTATTTCAACATTTTCATATTTTGGGAATAGTATTATTATCTATGTTATATTATAATTTGACCCTTATGTGGGCATAATTAAGGCAACATTCTAAACATGTAAAATTTGACGATAATATTATGTAATATTAATTAGCTACATTATTTGCTTAAGACTTTATAAAATAAACCGATCTTATCTCTATCATGGAAGGATAATTCGATGGTGAACGCAACACATTGTGGTTCCATCTTTGGTTTTTGGAATGAGAGATGTTACAGTGATGCAAAAGTTTACATGGTGTTTAGATAGAGAGGAAAGTTGGCTATTTTGAGCAAGATGGATGGAGACTGATTAGACTTTAAAAATATGGTGAGTTTAGGGTGACCGCTGAACTATTTTGAATAGAACGAATGATATTATGGCATGTTACTTTGGATTTGGGTCTAGAATGCCTTGGCTTTGTTTCTGGGTGGTCGGAGCTTCGAGCTTCTAGATGGTGATAAATGACTTTGGCTGCCTTAGCACTTAGCTAAATTTGGCTAAGTGCTTGGCCAAAGTGATCGATGTGGAGCACTCTAGGAGTGATTATTACTGATTATACTTTATAATGGATTCTTAAAGCATATTTTTTTAGGAGCATGCGAGGTCGGACACTCAATGTTCTGGATGCCTATTTCGATGCATATGGCTCACGGTAATCAATTTATGATGGTGAAAGTATATCGAGTTTTAGATGGGAAAACTCATGATTTACCTTAGGAACAACAGGGAGACGTAGAGAGATTACTTTGAGACTCACATGATGGATTTCTAAAACTTTTGATGGTAGTCTAGAGATGTGCTGAATGGTGATAGCTCGATGATGCGTTCTGTAACGACCCAGAATTTTTTATAAATTAAAATTTGAATATTTAATTAATTTTAAATATTTATAAGTGAATTTATAAGTCAAATAAATTTTATTTTGAATTATTGGATTTAATTAGATAATTAAATCAATAATTTAATATGTTAAATTATGAAAATAATTGAAAATTGAGTTAAAAATGATTGAAAATAATTTGGAAAATTTTATTTAATCATACTGGAGTTATAGAAATATTTTAGAACTTTTAAAATCGAATTAAAAGTTAATCTGTGAAAATTGAATATTTTAATATTTAATAATCGACTGTAAAATAGCCAATTTTTGAACAGTCTCAGAATTGAACGAAACCAGTTCCATTGGATCCGTAATAGTTAGTTATTACCGGATTTCAATTTTCGTGTCAATCGGAGTTATCGTTTGATCGTGGCAGCTCGAAACGCATCGAATCGTTTTTAATTTAAATTTGACGAGTCAAAATAGCCATTTTTCAAAAAGTCTCGGATTTCGACGAAACCAGTTTCATCGGATCCGTAATGTGATATTATTGTAAGGTTTCAAATTTCAAGTCAATTGGATTTACCGTTTGTCCGGTACAAATTAAAACGCCTAGAAATCGACTTAAATCGGTTTAATTCAAATTGAGCGTTTACAGCCATAACTCGCACATACTTCCGAATTAGCTTCCGAAACCTGTTCCATTGTGTCCGGAACGCGGGATAAACCCTAGGTACGCTGGTTACGGCGTCTAAATCGGAGTTCGGAAAATCCGGGATGAATAGTGTCGCTCGTTCCTTATAAATAGCCCCTACCTCTTCATAAAAATCAAAATAAACACTAAAACCCTAACCCTAATTGTTGTAGCCGCCAGTTACAATTCAAGGGCCAGAATTTTCTCAACTTCCCTCCTCGATTTCTTCCAATCCATCAGGAATTAGCAGAAATGTTCAACTAGAGTATTGAAGAGGGCGACGAGAGCTACGAGATCAACGGTGGAGATCGCGAATGGAGCGATGGATTGTGAGATAAACGAGGCCGACCGTGCCGTGTTCACATACGTGCGCATGCATCTCAAGGGAGCCGAGCTTCATGGTGTTGATAGTGGAGATAGCTCTCGCGAAGTGCTTCGAGGTGGCGGTGGTTTGATCGAGTATTGTCGAGCGATGGAGTTGCTAAATGGAACCCTAGTTGGCTAAGGATGGGTTGGGTGGTGCGGCTGTAAACGTGAAAGAAGAAGATGAAGAGGGGACGGTCCAGATGTGTGGGAGTGGGATCTTGAGGCTGTGATTCGTTTGGGTATGGAAATTTATACATTAGGTTGTAAATTTAGTTATAAAATTGTGTACAAACTTGTAAAATGCATAACTTTTTCATACGAGGTCGAAAAAATGCAAACTCAGTTGCGTTGGAATCGTATGAACGAGCACTACGCGATGGAGTTGGTTTGCAGTCGTTTGGAGTTAGTGAGAATTTCGGGTAAAATTAAACGCGCGTTTAATTTTATTCGAAATAAAAGCTTAAACGGAAATTAAAACCAAGGTGAGAATTTCTCACTCAATCGAATAGATTTCGATTTTATTTTAAAATAGTTAGATTTAAAATATTTGAATGCATGTTTGAATGATGACTGTAAATTATTGATTGTTAAAATAGACATTATGCGCCGTTAGTAAGCGGATGTTATTTATTAAAAACATATACCGCGAATATTTCATAAACAGTGAAATTGGTATTATATATAATATCAATATATATATATTGGCATATGTATATATTGCAGTTGTCGATTTCCCGCATTTTTTGTTTAGCGGATGAGACCCTATTACGCCGTTATTAAGCGGATAATATTTAATAAGAACATGTACCGCGATAATTTCGTACTGGAGCGAAATTGGTATTGTGCTAATGTTTTTGGATGCAGGAAACAGGTTGGAGGGATCCAACTGGATTCCTCAACAGTATTTATTTTATTTCAGATATTTTGATATTTGATGGATTATCATATCGATATATGATATCGTTGTTAGTCGTGATTGACTATTTGGTGTGTAGCATCATTGGACCCAGATTTTTGGGATTTTAAAATGATTTTCAAAGTGATTTTTGAAATATAAAAATATTTTTGGAATTGATCCATTTTAAATAAATAAACGTTATAATTTTTAAAGTTATAAAAATTATGATTTTGAGAAATATAGTTAAAAAGCTGATTTTTAGAAATACGGTTAAAAGTTGATTTTTGAGAAATATGGATCAATGATTTTATAAAATAATTTAAACTGGATTTTTGAGTTTATTTTTTTAAAAGTTTGAATTTAAGATTTATAAAATTTGATTATTTTATAAATCAAAATGGTGAAATTATAAAGGAATTTAAAGACGTTTTAAAGAATAATATAAATTGATTTATATTAAGGGATTTATAAATGGATATTTATAAATTGAAATACTGACATTTTAAAACGAGTTTTATAAGTGTTTGAATGAAGTGAAAATGAATTTCACTAAAGAATGAAATTTATAGAATTTAAATGGTGAAGTTATAGAATGAAGTTTATAAATAGTAAGATTTATAAATTTGTGAAGTTATTTGAAGAATAAAATTTGTTAAATAAATGAATCTTATAAGTTATAAGATTTATGGTTTGGAAAGTCTTTAAAAGAACGATTCTGTAAAATAATCGTTTTATAAGTAATTAACTTATAGTATGAACTTTTAGTTTATAATTAAGTTATAAACTGGAATAGGTTAATAAAGGAATTTATAAAAAAGGAAGTTTTTATAAATAAATAAATAATGGAATTTATAAACGTTGTTTTATAAATTCGCAAACGACTTATTTTGATAAGTTAATTGTTATAACCTATTAATGGAGTTATATTCACGTTATAAACAGTGAATAATCCTTTAAGTTAAAAAGAATAGAAATAATGGAATTTGTGAACATGGTTTATTCACGTTTTTGAACAGTGAATAACACGTTAAAGAAATTGTTTAGAATATGAATGTTTTAAATAGAATTAAAACGATCTAACGATGGTTTAAAATGTGTTGAGATTCGAAACCATAGATTTCAACATTTATTGTTGAAATAGACGTTTTCGAGAAATAAAAGGGAATGGTGGACTATAACACTGTTGTTATAGTAAATGATTTCCGAAAGGAAATGTTTTGTATAGTATTGGGATTTATATATCTATTTTAATTTCGAATCCCTATACTAGTGATTTTGGGACGTGTAACGATGTTTTACGCAACATTCGTTTTGGCCCAAATAAAAATGTTTTAAGAGAATGATTTCCCTTAAAGAATGAATAATATACTTAATTCGATTTAAGTATATTGAATATTTTCAAAGGTTGAAAATAAAAAAAGATTTGTCGATTACTTATTTTTGATAAGTATGGAAATGTTTTCCAATATGAGGTGAATAATTAGAATTTATCTTTTTGAAGATAAATTGAAATGAATTATTGAAATCGAATATGCATGGATATTTTGAAATATAAATTCATTATGGAATTTATATGTGAAAAGTGAAATTGGTTAAAAATAAATATTGATTTATTTTTGAAGTGTTGAAATTATATATCTAGTAAAGATATTTTGGAAAATAAATAATTTGGAAAATTATTTGGAATCTGGTGATATGTGCATATCCAGTGATAGTTCAATAACCGACTATCAATATTTCCCTTTGAATGGGTAATTGATGTGATTTGTTTGAATTTGAATGCACACTTATTTTTGAATAAGCGCTCACTATTCGGGTTAACCGGGAAAGGACCATGGGGTCGTATAACCCATTCCGAATATGTGATACGTCGTTGTGAATCGCATTTGAAGATCGGTGTTGAAGACCGGATATTTGCGAGAGCGATAGGATGACCTGTCGATTGACTCTGCACCGAGTTGCTCCGGTATAGAGTTCTCCATATGTGATGGTGAATCCGATCAGGATTGTGAATATCCGGATTGCAAGGACTTCTTTGTAAGTGCCTTCGGTTTTGTTCGATCCCGGAACAGACTTGTATGGATTGTATGTCTGACATTACAATTTGAGATATAAAGCCGATTTCTTTCAAATATATTTCTGTTGGTGGCGGAGAATTTATTCTTTGCTTAACACCCTTCTTTGAGACGTACGAGCTCAAAGGTTATATAGTTGAAGTTATCAGCGATATATTCCCAGTTTGGTAATGTGACATGCTGAGTGTTGCTGAAATGATCATTGTGTTGATTATTGTGATAGGATCATTTATTTGATCGTCTATCTTAGTGATCATTGTGTTGATCATTTGTTGACCCAAAGCATGGCTTTTGTATAAAGTGTGTTTTTGTGGACGTGAATTCATCGAGCCTCACATCCCGTGAATGGTCAAAACAGGAAAGATGCGGCAAGGTTATGAGGGGTAGCACCCTTTAGGATATGTCCATTTCCTTCTGGAAAAGGGTGGTATCATGGTATGGAGCCTAGATACTTACTCATGTTGAAACACTTTGTTTTTATGATTGTGTGAATTGATTAGAGAGCTCTCGGATAAAGGTCCCAAAGGACCGGGGGATGGCATATTCGGTCAGTTGTTGCTCAGTTAGGAGTAACCCGGCCTTGTGTTGGTAGAGATCCGGTTTGGTTCTCGGGGATGTCCATCCAGAGGCATTCTCATGTGGCAATGGGAAGTTCCTTGGCCTGATCATTCGTTGGAAATCCAATTCCCAATACGAAACTTGTACGGTATTAGTTGTAGAACCTGCTATTCACTTATGGTGGTCACCACTGTTTGGATGGTAGCTATAGCAGGCATAGTTCGAAATGTCTATGTTGGCTAAGATTTATATTCTACTTTCGAAATATTTCTCTACACTATGCACTAGTAATAATATCAAATGTTATTTTAAATGCGTATCAAGCATCTTTGACTATCATAAGGAGAAATCTCCTCCGATTCTGCGTTTGCATGTGTGTGTGTGCGGGAGGCCTTATGGTAGTCTCATTTTTTAAAAGCATTGCGAATTGATTTAAAAATATTCCTCTATTTTGATTTAAAGTTAAATAAACTGTTTTGAGTTCTCACACCAGTCACATGACTGACTTGGAGTTTATTGTTTTCCTTCCTAAACTCTGGGTGCCCAACAATTTCCACACGGGCAGTTAAGAGTTAGGTTTATCAGGATATTCTGGATATTCTGGAGTTGCTGGAGGCAAGCTGGTTGGCATGGCGTATTACTAGTATATAGTATTTCTTTTTCCGCTGCATTGTTTGTTGTTGTATGTTGTTGTACACTCTGATGTGATGATATGATGTAATAAAATGTGATGTAATGTAATAACTGATATAGTTCTTTGTTTAAAGATTATTCATTTATTATTATATGTTGTTCCGCTGCGAATTGTGAGATTCTGTTATTGTTCTGTTGTTTTCTTTTGTCCGTTCTATTTTAAAATTCTTCTATCTTCTATTTTCAAATTTCTTATTTTCTTTTCCCTATCAAAATTTTCTATCTTCTCTTCTCTCTTCTTTCTTTTTTCTTAATTCTTTTTAAAACCCATAACTATTCGGTTTTTCGGCAACGAAAATCCGCAGACGTTACATTTGGTATCAGAGCTCTGATGGTTAAGCGACAACCATGGTTCTGTTGGGTATTATTCATTAGAGATAGAGTCAGTAGTGCTCTAGAATGAATTTGAGTGTAATAATAGCTATGAGAGCGTATTTGTTAGTAAATATAAAATTGTTTTATATTGTGATGATTGGTTTGTTGAGTGGTATATGAACTTTCGTCAGCACAGCCTCGAAACTGAGCCGAAGGGGTTTCTAAACACTTGAATAGAACAATTCGACATAATATTGTTTTAAATTGGGTAAATGGAATAATTTTGCCTTGATTATATTTTTATATGTAAAGGAATAATTTTTCAAAATTATTAAAGTGTATATAAGTTGATTGTTAGGTTGTTTGAATAATCTAAATAAAAGAGAAATTGTATAAGCAAATGAATTATAAGAATAGAATTATAATTAAAGTGTTTACAATTGTGAAATAAACTTATATATATAAGAAGTGAAACTATATGGATATATTATGAATATGAGTTGTAAATAATCAAGTGGATTAAATGTATATGAACTTGAGTTATGTAATAGAATTCAACTTTGTAATTGAATTGAATGAATGGCTTGAATGTTTAAACAATTGAATGTAATTTAAGTTGATAAGGAATAATTAATGAAAGTGTTAATTCATTAAAATCTAATTTTATTGGAAGTTGAATAAAATTGAATGAATATCAATTTAATAAAATCAATTGGAAAGTAAAGATGTTAAACCAAATTGAATGAATATAAGTGAAAGAAATTTGGTTGTAATTGATATACATTGGTTGTTATATGATTGTAGTTGATTGTATATAATTCATTAAGTGTTAATGAAATTGAAAGCTATGAAATTGAATTCAAATTTGAAGTAAATAAATTTGAATAGAATTGAAAGTGAATAGGATTTAATTCGTGAATGCAAACTAATTAAAATTTAGAATGAATGTGATAAAATCCAATGTAAATAAATCAAATGTGATTTGAAATGAAAACCATTTCATTGAATATTAATGAGAATATAAATAAATATTGATTGGTTATGGATGTAATTGGTTGATGGTTGAATATATATTTCTATTGTTGCATTTCTATGTGACATATATATAGTTATTATGTTGATATATGTTGTATATTGAGATTTTTGCATATGTGCATGTTCTCATGTTGATTGTTGAGTTTAGTAGGTGCGGATCGCGTTGCTTCGCATTTGGAGTTCGCTTTAGCGCTATATTAGCCGTATATGCTTGCTAATAAAATATAAGGTACATATCTCGGATTAAATATCGTACTTTTACACTTTTTTCCCTTCGGGATGCCTCATTACTTGATGAGATGTATATTTGTGATATATATACTGTCATTTTTTTTTTTCGGATCGAGCCGCGCAAAGGAGACTATGGCGAATTTTTCCGAAAATTTAAGGCGTTAGAAAAATTTTGAGAAAATTTAGAAAATTTTAAAAACTATAACTTTGATTTTGGAATTGAAAGTTAAATGATATAGTTTGTTTTTGAAAGGATAACTAAGTATTATTTGAAAACTTAGTAAGTTATTGTAAGAAGTTTAATTATGAATTTTGGAAAAAATAAATAGATTCTGTAACTTTCTTAATTGTAATTTCGAGGACGAAATTCTTTTAAGGGGGAAAGATTGTAACGACCCAGAATTTTTTATAAATTAAAATTTGAATATTTAATTAATTTTAAATATTTATAAGTGAATTTATAAGTCAAATAAATTTTATTTTGAATTATTGGATTTAATTAGATAATTAAATCAATAATTTAATATGTTAAATTATGAAAATAATTGAAAATTGAGTTAAAAATGATTGAAAATAATTTGGAAAATTTTATTTAATCATACTGGAGTTATAGAAATATTTTAGAACTTTTAAAATCGAATTAAAAGTTAATCTGTGAAAATTGAATATTTTAATATTTAATAATCGACTGTAAAATAGCCAATTTTTGAACAGTCTCAGAATTGAACGAAACCAGTTCCATTGGATCCGTAATAGTTAGTTATTACCGGATTTCAATTTTCGTGTCAATCGGAGTTATCGTTTGATCGTGGCAGCTCGAAACGCATCGAATCGTTTTTAATTTAAATTTGACGAGTCAAAATAGCCATTTTTCAAAAAGTCTCGGATTTCGACGAAACCAGTTTCATCGGATCCGTAATGTGATATTATTGTAAGGTTTCAAATTTCAAGTCAATTGGATTTACCGTTTGTCCGGTACAAATTAAAACGCCTAGAAATCGACTTAAATCGGTTTAATTCAAATTGAGCGTTTACAGCCATAACTCGCACATACTTCCGAATTAGCTTCCGAAACCTGTTCCATTGTGTCCGGAACGCGGGATAAACCCTAGGTACGCTGGTTACGGCGTCTAAATCGGAGTTCGGAAAATCCGGGATGAATAGTGTCGCTCGTTCCTTATAAATAGCCCCTACCTCTTCATAAAAATCAAAATAAACACTAAAACCCTAACCCTAATTGTTGTAGCCGCCAGTTACAATTCAAGGGCCAGAATTTTCTCAACTTCCCTCCTCGATTTCTTCCAATCCATCAGGAATTAGCAGAAATGTTCAACTAGAGTATTGAAGAGGGCGACGAGAGCTACGAGATCAACGGTGGAGATCGCGAATGGAGCGATGGATTGTGAGATAAACGAGGCCGACCGTGCCGTGTTCACATACGTGCGCACGCATCTCAAGGGAGCCGAGCTTCATGGTGTTGATAGTGGAGATAGCTCTCGCGAAGTGCTTCGAGGTGGCGGTGGTTTGATCGAGTATTGTCGAGCGATGGAGTTGCTAAATGGAACCCTAGTTGGCTAAGGATGGGTTGGGTGGTGCGGCTGTAAACGTGAAAGAAGAAGATGAAGAGGGGACGGTCCAGATGTGTGGGAGTGGGATCTTGAGGCTGTGATTCGTTTGGGTATGGAAATTTATACATTAGGTTGTAAATTTAGTTATAAAATTGTGTACAAACTTGTAAAATGCATAACTTTTTCATACGAGGTCGAAAAAATGCAAACTCAGTTGCGTTGGAATCGTATGAACGAGCACTACGCGATGGAGTTGGTTTGCAGTCGTTTGGAGTTAGTGAGAATTTCGGGTAAAATTAAACGCGCGTTTAATTTTATTCGAAATAAAAGCTTAAACGGAAATTAAAACCAAGGTGAGAATTTCTCACTCAATCGAATAGATTTCGATTTTATTTTAAAATAGTTAGATTTAAAATATTTGAATGCATGTTTGAATGATGACTGTAAATTATTGATTGTTAAAATAGACATTATGCGCCGTTAGTAAGCGGATGTTATTTATTAAAAACATATACCGCGAATATTTCATAAACAGTGAAATTGGTATTATATATAATATCAATATATATATATTGGCATATGTATATATTGCAGTTGTCGATTTCCCGCATTTTTTGTTTAGCGGATGAGACCCTATTACGCCGTTATTAAGCGGATAATATTTAATAAGAACATGTACCGCGATAATTTCGTACTGGAGCGAAATTGGTATTGTGCTAATGTTTTTGGATGCAGGAAACAGGTTGGAGGGATCCAACTGGATTCCTCAACAGTATTTATTTTATTTCAGATATTTTGATATTTGATGGATTATCATATCGATATATGATATCGTTGTTAGTCGTGATTGACTATTTGGTGTGTAGCATCATTGGACCCAGATTTTTGGGATTTTAAAATGATTTTCAAAGTGATTTTTGAAATATAAAAATATTTTTGGAATTGATCCATTTTAAATAAATAAACGTTATAATTTTTAAAGTTATAAAAATTATGATTTTGAGAAATATAGTTAAAAAGCTGATTTTTAGAAATACGGTTAAAAGTTGATTTTTGAGAAATATGGATCAATGATTTTATAAAATAATTTAAACTGGATTTTTGAGTTTATTTTTTTAAAAGTTTGAATTTAAGATTTATAAAATTTGATTATTTTATAAATCAAAATGGTGAAATTATAAAGGAATTTAAAGACGTTTTAAAGAATAATATAAATTGATTTATATTAAGGGATTTATAAATGGATATTTATAAATTGAAATACTGACATTTTAAAACGAGTTTTATAAGTGTTTGAATGAAGTGAAAATGAATTTCACTAAAGAATGAAATTTATAGAATTTAAATGGTGAAGTTATAGAATGAAGTTTATAAATAGTAAGATTTATAAATTTGTGAAGTTATTTGAAGAATAAAATTTGTTAAATAAATGAATCTTATAAGTTATAAGATTTATGGTTTGGAAAGTCTTTAAAAGAACGATTCTGTAAAATAATCGTTTTATAAGTAATTAACTTATAGTATGAACTTTTAGTTTATAATTAAGTTATAAACTGGAATAGGTTAATAAAGGAATTTATAAAAAAGGAAGTTTTTATAAATAAATAAATAATGGAATTTATAAACGTTGTTTTATAAATTCGCAAACGACTTATTTTGATAAGTTAATTGTTATAACCTATTAATGGAGTTATATTCACGTTATAAACAGTGAATAATCCTTTAAGTTAAAAAGAATAGAAATAATGGAATTTGTGAACATGGTTTATTCACGTTTTTGAACAGTGAATAACACGTTAAAGAAATTGTTTAGAATATGAATGTTTTAAATAGAATTAAAACGATCTAACGATGGTTTAAAATGTGTTGAGATTCGAAACCATAGATTTCAACATTTATTGTTGAAATAGACGTTTTCGAGAAATAAAAGGGAATGGTGGACTATAACACTGTTGTTATAGTAAATGATTTCCGAAAGGAAATGTTTTGTATAGTATTGGGATTTATATATCTATTTTAATTTCGAATCCCTATACTAGTGATTTTAGGACGTGTAACGATGTTTTACGCAACATTCGTTTTGGCCCAAATAAAAATGTTTTAAGAGAATGATTTCCCTTAAAGAATGAATAATATACTTAATTCGATTTAAGTATATTGAATATTTTCAAAGGTTGAAAATAAAAAAAGATTTGTCGATTACTTATTTTTGATAAGTATGGAAATGTTTTCCAATATGAGGTGAATAATTAGAATTTATCTTTTTGAAGATAAATTGAAATGAATTATTGAAATCGAATATGCATGGATATTTTGAAATATAAATTCATTATGGAATTTATATGTGAAAAGTGAAATTGGTTAAAAATAAATATTGATTTATTTTTGAAGTGTTGAAATTATATATCTAGTAAAGATATTTTGGAAAATAAATAATTTGGAAAATTATTTGGAATCTGGTGATATGTGCATATCCAGTGATAGTTCAATAACCGACTATCAATATTTCCCTTTGAATGGGTAATTGATGTGATTTGTTTGAATTTGAATGCACACTTATTTTTGAATAAGCGCTCACTATTCGGGTTAACCGGGAAAGGACCATGGGGTCGTATAACCCATTCCGAATATGTGATACGTCGTTGTGAATCGCATTTGAAGATCGGTGTTGAAGACCGGATATTTGCGAGAGCGATAGGATGACCTGTCGATTGACTCTGCACCGAGTTGCTCCGGTATAGAGTTCTCCATATGTGATGGTGAATCCGATCAGGATTGTGAATATCCGGATTGCAAGGACTTCTTTGTAAGTGCCTTCGGTTTTGTTCGATCCCGGAACAGACTTGTATGGATTGTATGTCTGACATTACAATTTGAGATATAAAGCCGATTTCTTTCAAATATATTTCTGTTGGTGGCGGAGAATTTATTCTTTGCTTAACACCCTTCTTTGAGACGTACGAGCTCAAAGGTTATATAGTTGAAGTTATCAGCGATATATTCCCAGTTTGGTAATGTGACATGCTGAGTGTTGCTGAAATGATCATTGTGTTGATTATTGTGATAGGATCATTTATTTGATCGTCTATCTTAGTGATCATTGTGTTGATCATTTGTTGACCCAAAGCATGGCTTTTGTATAAAGTGTGTTTTTGTGGACGTGAATTCATCGAGCCTCACATCCCGTGAATGGTCAAAACAGGAAAGATGCGGCAAGGTTATGAGGGGTAGCACCCTTTAGGATATGTCCATTTCCTTCTGGAAAAGGGTGGTATCATGGTATGGAGCCCAGATACTTACTCATGTTGAAACACTTTGTTTTTATGATTGTGTGAATTGATTAGAGAGCTCTCGGATAAAGGTCCCAAAGGACCGGGGGATGGCATATTCGGTCAGTTGTTGCTCAGTTAGGAGTAACCCGGCCTTGTGTTGGTAGAGATCCGGTTTGGTTCTCGGGGATGTCCATCCAGAGGCATTCTCATGTGGCAATGGGAAGTTCCTTGGCCTGATCATTCGTTGGAAATCCAATTCCCAATACGAAACTTGTACGGTATTAGTTGTAGAACCTGCTATTCACTTATGGTGGTCACCACTGTTTGGATGGTAGCTATAGTAGGCATAGTTCGAAATGTCTATGTTGGCTAAGATTTATATTCTACTTTCGAAATATTTCTCTACACTATGCACTAGTAATAATATCAAATGTTATTTTAAATGCGTATCAAGCATCTTTGACTATCATAAGGAGAAATCTCCTCCGATTCTGCGTTTGCATGTGTGTGTGTGCGGGAGGCCTTATGGTAGTCTCATTTTTTAAAAGCATTGCGAATTGATTTAAAAATATTCCTCTATTTTGATTTAAAGTTAAATAAACTGTTTTGAGTTCTCACACCAGTCACATGACTGACTTGGAGTTTATTGTTTTCCTTCCTAAACTCTGGGTGCCCAACAATTTCCACACGGGCAGTTAAGAGTTAGGTTTATCAGGATATTCTGGATATTCTGGAGTTGCTGGAGGCAAGCTGGTTGGCATGGCGTATTACTAGTATATAGTATTTCTTTTTCCGCTGCATTGTTTGTTGTTGTATGTTGTTGTACACTCTGATGTGATGATATGATGTAATAAAATGTGATGTAATGTAATAACTGATATAGTTCTTTGTTTAAAGATTATTCATTTATTATTATATGTTGTTCCGCTGCGAATTGTGAGATTCTGTTATTGTTCTGTTGTTTTCTTTTGTCCGTTCTATTTTAAAATTCTTCTATCTTCTATTTTCAAATTTCTTATTTTCTTTTCCCTATCAAAATTTTCTATCTTCTCTTCTCTCTTCTTTCTTTTTTCTTAATTCTTTTTAAAACCCATAACTATTCGGTTTTTCGGCAACGAAAATCCGCAGACGTTACACGTTCTCTAAGGATGATCCAAGGAGACAAGTTCGATGATAGGAGCTTGTAGAGTAGAACATATAATACGTTATACTTAGCACGTGTTAAGGGATCGTTGATAACTCAGATGTTTCGATGTATGCTCGTTAAGAAGTGGTTAGTAAGGAGCTCACTTGAGTCATACAATGTGACTCTAGATCTTATGATAGTTATCTGCCTTGGGCTCCTATAACATGAGTATAGTATCCTGGCCATACGTACTGGCGTGGATTTGAGCATAAGGGAAACCAAGATGTTGAGTAGTCTTCATTTGTATGATGTGGTCATACGAGTTATCATATAACCAAAGGCACAATGAGTGATGTGAGATGGCTTGATGGTTTCTATATTTTCTATGGATGTCATACGATGTAGGTACTATCGATGTTAGTGACCTAAACAATATATTGTACTCTGACTTGTATACACCCTATGAGGATAATATAATATATATCGACGTTATGTATTAATTTGTTGGATGTAGGGACAGGGAAGGTATAATTATTCATACTCTATTGTTCTTTTTACTATATAGAATCTTATATTATTTTGAGATACATACGTTGCTCACACCAAAATGATGTCTGGCTCAAGATTTAGCCTTTGATTTTTTTTATCTTGGACTCTTAAATGGGTAAACTAGATATTAGGTCAGAGATGATTGCATGGAGCTGTTCATAGGATGAGCTAGAGAGGCGAGTGCTTATCAATAGTTTACTTTGAGTTTATTATTATTTGGCTGTTCAACTTTATGGTGCTTTTCAGTGCTTGGAAAATATTATTAAAGAAAGTATTCGAGTTTATTTTGATGATGCATACACTATTTCTATATTGTATAACTTGAGTGAACCTATTACTCTGATGCTTTCCATGGTTTGTTTTAGTTATGCATATCTGTCTTAGGAGAGTTCAAGGTATTCCCTAGGGGTAATTATGTTATTCCGTTACATATATCAAACTTTATAATCAATCTTCTTTGTAATAAAGTTATTAATCTTCTATCATATACCTGTTATATTGTGATAAATAAGTAATTAATTTATGTATATTAATATAGAAAATCCTTAAATATATGTTATGCAATAAGAATCACAAGAAATTGAATCATCAAAATATAAAATAACATACTGTTTTAAATATTCCTCGTCAATATATTTCAAGAAAGAATATCGATACAGCTGTTGAGATCGGAGTGGTAACGCGTTCTAAATATTGGATGGTGTATTACTCATGACTGTTGGGGGGCACCAAGAGGATATGTATAATTACTAGATAACTATGTAGTGAATCATCCGAGAGTTTCCTGTTGGTTTATAACAATTTGGTCAAATAGGAAATCTTAGGATGATGATGTTACCTAGTTCCCTCGATATAAGAATTGTGTGGAACTTCAATGCGAATACTCGAATTTGATTATAGTTAAATCATGGCATGTAAATCCATATGAAATCGTCACCAAACCATCCTACATCGTTCTGAATCTCCACCATGTACATAGTTGTTAAAGTGGTTTTCGGTATTGGCAGAGAGTATGACAATATCCGATCCCGGTATCCCAACCAAACGTTATTATAACACCATGGTCATTTCAAAACAGTTTATGCTTCAAAACCAGAATATCATATCCTTTTCAAAACCATATCAATACGATATCATTTTCCACTTCAAATATATACATTTTCAAAATCATAGCACTTTCAAAGTTATAACACTTTCAAAACCAAAACACTTGAAGTTATAACACTTTGGAAATCATAACATTTTGAAACAATAGCACTTTAGAAAACCATAACACTTACCTTTAACAATTTAGATATTAGTAATAGTATATATAATAAAATAGTTTATAAAATATATATTTTATTTAAGAATATAAGTTAAAATATTTTACAATAAAAATGATTAGTACATTAAAATAGTTTATATTAAATAATTTATAAAGTAAAATATATAAATAGTTTAAATATAATTTAAAAATACTTTATAAAATAAAGTAGTTTCCTCAAATTCCACAATTCGATTCAAATCAACTCGGATTCCAAAATTCACATTTTAATTCAGTCTCAATTCATCAATTTCAATTCAAATCATTTTCTAAATAAACCATTTCAAATTATATCGATTTCAATACAGCTTGTAACCACAAAGTAAACCCTTTCAATTTCAATATTTTTCAAAGTTTTAAATATTCCACATTTTCAAAACTAAATTGATAATTTCATATATATCTTATTTTGACTTTATTATTATTTAG
The DNA here is from genome assembly GCA_030765085.1 of Allium cepa. Lineage (NCBI taxonomy): Eukaryota > Viridiplantae > Streptophyta > Magnoliopsida > Asparagales > Amaryllidaceae > Allium > Allium cepa. The sequence goes on from CM060945.1 coordinate 772,857,485, forward strand.
TTTTGAAATATTCACTTAATAAATCTAATATCACTTAAATAACCTTAAATTACATTAAACTAAATATTTCCTTCGATTTATTTAAAATTGAAATATCCATTTAATCACTTTAATCAAAAATCAAGTTATAAAATCATATCTTAAAACCCTCAAATTCAATAAGTTTCAAATCGATTTAATTAAACAAAATTCATAATTAAATACCATTTCGAATAAAATTCAAATTTATCTTTCCAACCTTAACTCATAGAAATCAATATAAAAATCTATTTCTAAAATAAGATTTTAAATAAATACTTAAACATATTGTGCTTTACTTAAAATCAAACTTTACTAAATTTTAAGCTTATTATTAAATCTATTTTGTATTAAAATTTATTCATATACATAATATTTTCAAATTTAATTAAAGCCCTATATATTTCCATTCAAAACCATAGAAATCACTTTCAAAATATTTATATATAAACCAACAGTGTCTGTATAAAATATTCTATCCCAGGGTCAAGTGATACAGATATTTATCATTTCAATCCGCAATTTAAATATATATAAGGGTATATATCATTTCAACCCGCAATCCCAAATTTAATTCAAATGAAAATTGCTTGGGTTTATCATTTCAAACCATAACGATTTTCTCCTATTCTACAGATCGTTCGGGTATGTATCATTTCAACCCATAGTGAATTCTATACGAACAGGGAACTTGCAGAGTGATAACAAATATGATAATAATAATAATAACAGGCATATACCATCAATAACAATATAATATAAACAAACAGGATATGGTGTCATATCCCACAGGTGAACAGTTACAGATAATAGCATATATAACAATTTAAATAACTACAGCAGAATATTTCAATTGTCGTTTTAATTGAAATCAAATTTAATAAATACAAGAACGTTAATCGTGAGTGATTTCTCACCTTTCGAGGCTAGAGAAGAACGAGAATGAGATGAGTTACAAATCCAAGCACGAATTCCAAACAAAGCATTGGCACGAAATAGATGGACAAAGCTGATAATAAGGCTTTGATGAAATGAATCTAAATCAGTAGTTATGTATAGGAAATATATTTTATTATTATAATTCCTTAAACTCAATATTTTAAATTTCAGACAAATATTAAAAAAAAAATATATATATATATGTATAAGAAAAATCATTATTCTTAAAACATATATATATATATATATAAACCCATATTAAATTTAAAACATATACAACTTAAAATCTCTATGTATATTTTTACACAATATTTATATATTGACACTTGATAAAAAAATCAATATATACTTACTTCATTATTTATATATAGATACTTCATTTTTATTAAATCTAGAACAACTATAAAGTGACCTCTGCAAATATAAGAAACTAGACTTAATATACAAACTTGTAGCTGGTATAAATTATATTATCAACATCTCATATTAACAACTAATTTATACAAAATAATCATATAAAATATATTTTACAAAGAAAACTGCTCAGGCACAATACAGATATATCAAAATTATATAGATACACTTATATATATAACAAGATTGTACTGACATACAACAGGTTATATACGAATATATATATATATCACTTATGAAATTTTATATAATAGCGACATATCTCAACTATATATATTTATATATGGAAAAATCTTATTATGTAAACAATTTAACATATATGTAATATACCGTATAAACCAGCCTATAATCTAAACAACATATATGTATAACATATATATTATATACGGTAACCATCTTTATAGTACTGCTTTTTTTTTTATACAAATAGCTTTACAAAATCAACATACAACTATATATATAAAAACTAAACCGTATAGACTATACAGTTTTTTATAAATAACAAAACAGATACATCTCTATATGTATTAAAGCCAACACATATACACATGTATATATATTTGGTCAACCCATATACATATCCTCTCCTTACTTCAAATATACACACTTATATTAAAACCATATATATGTACAACAAAATATATATGCGAATATAACATAATATATTATAATATATGTAACGACCCAATTTTTCGACGCCCGAAAGTCGACATCAATACGTCCACTTCATCAAACGCCAAACAATCGAATGCCGAAAAACTGAACCGTTAGGGTTAAAGAAGAAGAAGATAGAAGAAGAAACAGAAACAATAACAGAATTTCACATTCGCAGCAGAACAATATATAATAGATAAATGAACAATCTTTAAACAAAGAAACTATATCAATTATACATTATATTATCAGAGCTATATAAAACAATAGCAGAAAAGAATATCATATACTAGTGATGCGTCTCGATATGCTCCTTGCCTCCTGATCTCCATAACATATCTTCCTGACTTTGCTCCAGAACAACTGATAACTTGACTCTCGGCTGCCGCTATGGAAAATTGTGGGCACCCAGAGTTTAGAAAGAGAACAATAAACTTCAGGTCAGTCATGAGACTGGTGTGGAATCTTAAAAAAGTTTTTTACACAAAAGAAAATAAAAAGAAATCCTCTATGCTTTTGGAAAATGAAACTAACATAAGGCCTCCCGCTGCACACACAATGGAATCACACAATTGGAGGAGATTTCTCCTTTGATAGCCATACTTGATACGCAAAATCTTTTTTTTAATATTATTATTAGTGCATAATGCGGAAAACTTTTCGAAAGTATAATATTAATCTTAGCCAGCATACCACCATTATGGTATCCCTACTATAGCTACCATTTAAACGGCAGCTTACCACCTTTAATAAATGGCAGGTTATACAACTAAAACCATACAGGTACATGGCTCGTATTGTTTTGTATGGATTTCCAACAAATGGTCAGGCTAAGGAACTTCCTACACCGAATGGGAACGCTTCTGGAGGGACGTCCCAAGAACCTAACTGGATCTCTGCCAATACAAGGCCGGGTTACCTCTGTAACTAGGTAACTAACTGTCACAAGTATGCTACCCTCCGGTCTAGACCAACCTTTACCGAGGCACCTCACAACCGACAACCACATAAGTTAATAATCTAGGCTCCATACCAGAATACCACTTTTTATCCACATAAGTCAAGTATCTGGACTCTATAACAGATACCACTTTTTATCCAGAAGGAAATGAACATACCCTTAGGGGCGCGACCCCCATAACGTAGTTGCATCCTTCCTGTTTTGACCATTTCCGAAGTGTGAGGTCCAATGAAGTCTCGTCCACAAAGCTATGCTTTTTCACAAAATCCATGCTTCGATCAACAAATGATCAGCAACATTTAGCATGCCATATTACCAAATTGGAAACATATCACTAGTAACCATCAACTACATAACCTTTGAGCTCGTATGTCTCAAAGAAGGGTGTTAAGCTAAGAGAATAAAATTTCCACCACCAACAGAAATGTATTTGACAGAAACCAGCTTTATATCTCAAAGTGTAATGTCAGACACACATCCATACAAGTCCGTTCCGGGTTCGAACGGAACTGAAGGCACTTCCTCCAACTAAGGAAAGAAGCCCTTGCAAATCCAGATATTCACTAATCACGTTCGGACTCCCCATCACAAAGGGTGATATAAATCTCTATACCGGAGCAACCTGGTGCAGAGACATTTGACAGGTAATCCTTTCGTTTTCGAAAATACCCAATCTTCAACCCCATCTTCAAATACAATCCAATTCTGTCGTATCATTATTCGAAATGGGTTTTATGACATAAAGTCCTCTCCCGGCTTAACCGACTAATGAGCGCTTATTTTGAAAACAAATTCAAGTGTCGTTACAAAGGCCAATATTGATAGTCGGTTATTAACTATCAAACAACAATCATCAAGCCTCAATAATTTTCCAAATTGTTTATATTGATGGTCGGTTATTTAACTATTAAACAATATTCACAACAACAATCAAGCCTCAACGATTTCCCAAATTGTTTATACTGATAGTCGGTTATTTAACTATCAACAATATTCACAACAACAATAAAATTTAAATGATTTCTCAAATTATTTATTTCAAAATATCTTCACAAAATATATTTTCACACTTCAACCCTTTGAAAATAAATTTCAAATCACTTTCCTCATGCGGAATAAATTTTCAACTATTTTTTATTTCCATTAAAAATTTGTCGAGTCCAAATACTTTAAAATAATTTAAATTACCTATCCAAAAACATACTTGGAAACACTTAAAATAAAAATTACTTTAAACACTTTATTTTAAATATTTGTTATGAAATTTTATACGAATATCTCACATAAAACTCAAGTACGAACTAATTTTAAAATAAAATTATTTGATAGTGTAATATTTTTAAATAACCATTTTCTAAACTAAATATCAATTAAATCTTTAAAATAATCACTCCTATAATTAACTTAATAAATATCCACTTTAAAGATTTAAAAACAATTTACGAAAATAATTTCTCTAAAAACATTCTTTTTAAGTCTTTAGAACTTTTAATTTATATTTGAAAGCTACTTTAAAAACATACTCGGCTTTCCAAGGAAAATACACTTTCCATTTCAAAATGGTCCATTTAAATCAATTAATAAATCCTTCTTGATTTATTTCAATTTACATTCCAAATCCATAAATTTCTTTCCACGCTTTTAAAAATAAACCAATATTTATTTTTAAAACAAATTTCCCTTTCCTTTATAAATTCCCATTGTGAATTTAAATTTCAAAATATCCACTGATATACGATTTTCAAATCGATTTCCAAATATTCACTTTCAAACACTAAATTAAATTCCGAATCGATTTCCAAAATTTATTTCAAACACCAAATCAAATTCCAAATTGATTTCCAAAATTTATTATCTTTCAAAAAATATTCCTTTAGTTCTTCCAAACTATTTAAAATCCGAATTTTAAATAAATTCTTCAACTTTTAAACAATATTACTTAAAATCCATTTATTTTCATTAAATTAAATCTTTTCCCAATATTTTGGAATTTATTCAATAGGATTTCAAAAATAAATCTTTACCCTTTTAAATTCCTTCTTTTAAATTTATTCAATTCTCTAAAATAATTTTACTTAAAATTTTCTACTTTAATTTTCAAAAATCCAATTATTTATCCTAGTATTTTTAAAAACACCAAAGCATATTCAGCTAAACCATAACCTTTAAAAATTTCCAATCACCAATATAATCATTCACAGATTATCAATAATCACATCATAATATATGAAATAAATTCAATAATTTTGAGGAATCCAGTTGGATCCCTCCAACCTGTTTCCCTGCATCCACAAATGTTAGCACAATAATTAAATACCAATTCCACTTCGAGGTGGAATATTGCGGTATATGGGATTATATCATATCATCCGCTATTATGCGGCGCATAGGGTCTCATGCGCTATATAATGTAGGAAATCAATCACTCCAATACACACACACACACACACACACTATCACATCCAAACAATCAATCAAAATTCGAAATTCTAATTGTTCAATTGAGTGATAAGTTCTCACCTTTGACTATGCATGCAACCCATTTTCATTCCGGCTTGATCCTCTACAATTTTAAACGTTGTATAACAATTATAATTTTCCATTAATATTCGAACTAATGAAACAATTTAAATTTCCATTTGATAATTTTAATTAACCAATGGTTTTGTTTAACTAAAAACTTGTTTTTTTAAAACTAATGATTTAATTTTAAACTAATCTTCATTTAATAAAATATTTTCATTAACTAAAATAATTAGATGAACTAGTTGAACAATTTAATTACCTCAATACATTGTTTTAAAATAATTAGTAAATTTAAAATGTATATATATTTAAAAATCTTCTTGTTGTAAATATATATATATATATATATATATATATATATTCTCATAAAACAGTTTTATAGTTAAAGTATATTAAATTTAATTTAAAATAAGAAAAAAACAAAAATTATATACCTGCCCTAACCTCCTCGTCGAAACCCTAGATCGCTCCCACCAGATATTTTTGAACTCGCGACATTGCCTGTCCACCTCAGCTTGATTCATGTGTCAACTCCAATGCAGTGCTGCAATCTTCAACCTCAACAATTTGCTCTGAACGAGCTCTTCCAGTCATGCTCCTCCATCGCGAATCCAAGCTCTTGAACTCTACTGCGCTGCTGTCATCGCTACCATTATTGATTGTGCGCCTCCACTTCCTTCACTATCGCGACCTCGAAATCGCCATCGCGGCTTCGAATTGGAACATCGATCATAATTTTTTTCGAGCTTGCTTGATTTTCGATTGTGGCCATAATTTGATTTCGATTTTTTTAAACAAGGCTTCGGCCATTTATTTTGAATCGAATGAAATTTGATTGAGGACTGAAGGAAAGAGGGATTTATATTGAAGTGTCGGCCATTTTTCTCTTCGTTTTGATTTAAAGGAGATCTGCCATTATTCTGTTTTTTGAACTAAATTCTTTTTCTTTCAAATGAATTGATATGAGATGAATATTATAATTCACGAAAACGCATGTAAATCAGAAATGACATGTGTTGAGAATTTCTCTATGTGTTGAAAAGCTTGCCTCGTTATCAAAGACAATAAGATTATATTTTTAAATTTAAATTTAAATCGTTTAGAAAAGGAAGCCTAAAATCTCGATCTCCTATTGAGGCGTGGCGCTAGGCGTTCATAAGGTTGTACCCCTATTCCGAACGCAATGGAAAAGGTTTCGAGTCCAAATTCAATCGTATAGCGAAGATAGCATTTTGGACCTAGCTTTTAGATTTAATTTCAGCGCGTTTATAATCCGTACGATCACACGACAACTCCAAATGCTATGAAAATTGAAATCCGATAATAAAACACTATTACAGATCCAATGGAACTAGTTTCGTCGAATTCCATGACTGTCCCTCGGAAGGTTATTTTTAAATATCGATTTAAAAAGTAAATTTTCAAAACCGAACAAACGCTTGAAATTTCAATTTTTAACACTTCCATTATCTTCCTTTTTATCAATATGAATTTTCCAAGCCTTTAAAATATTTTTAACAAGCTTAAAATCAAGATTCAATATTTTATGCAATTCCATTTATTAAATTCAAAAATTTAATTACCTAAATAAACTCTAATATTTAAAATTCAAGTTAAGCTAACTTTCGAATATTTAAAATCGATTAAATATTTTAAATTTTCAAATGTTCAAAATTCTGAGTCGTTACATTCTTCCCCCTTAAAAGAATTTCGTCTCGAAATTACTAGTTAAGTAGAAGGATCCTTAATCGTTTTATCATTTTCCCAAAACCAAATAGTTGATCAACTTGCCAAAACAAATCTTTGTATTAAAGATCCCTTATCACTTCAACTAACATTCCAAAATCTTCCATAGATTCCAAACAATATCGTTTTCTTATCCAATTTAAATTTAAATTCAAATTTCAAATTTTCAAAAAATTTCAAAATTTTTCTAACTCCCTAAATTTTCGAAAAATTTCGCCAGCGTCTCCTTTGCGCGGCTAGCTCGGTATGACTACAAAATGCCACAACGGGCCCCCAGATTTCAAAAAGAAAACAAAAGGCCAAGTGGCTAGACCAGAAAATCATCAAATTTCATATAGAAATTTAAATACATACCTTTTGTCGAGCAATTAAATTTTATCTTCTGAAATCAAAAATCCAATTCCCTTTTCCTTTATAACACATGTATATCCTACTAGCAATAATGTCTAATTACAACATTAAAAATAATTTTACATTTCTTTACAAAATTTCAATATTCCTTTCATTCAAATCCGTTCGATGTACTTATATCATTCGTACGCAATATCAAATTCGATCGCTCACTCGATCACGCAATTTCACTTCCGAACTAGTATCATCCATCCGGCTTCCTAGTGCGGACTCAGATCTGGTTTCTTGATCAGAAACCGTCCTTCTCCTTGCATAGCCGTAAACTATGATAGAGAATTTCCAGAATCAAGCAAAAATCCATATCCAGGTTCGCTGTCGAAAATCGAGTGAAAAATCCCAACTCGGATTAATAAAATTATTTCAAAATTCTGTGCTCGAATTCTGGATCAAATCGCTATGTGAATAAAATAATATATGTACATCCTACGTATATATTTCCAATTGATTATTAGCTATATCAATTCTCTTTTTTATTGCTCGCATTTATATTAATTTCTATCACAATCACCATTTCACAATTTCCAGTTTAACCTTCATTCAATCATCAACTTAGAATATTTTCTCAATTCCAAATTTACTTAAGAATTTCACCGTTTGTTTCTTAAGTTCAATGCAAATATCCTATATACACCTTATATTTAATTTCATTTCACCATTTTGGTTTTATCAATACTTTTGTCATTCCTTCAAAACATATTTAATTTGTCATTCACTTCAAACCATATTTAATTTGTTATTCCGTCAGTTAGTTTCACTTACTAATTTTATTTCAATATTTTGCTTCATTTGATCCAACTTGACAAAATTTTCCATTTCACTTAACTTTACTCAATCCAAATATTCAGTTTTAATCCAAATTTTAAGCCTTGATAAGTTTTCCAACTTATTTACATTTCACATTCAATTTAATTTTAACTCCTTTCAATTTAGATTTATTCTAACAATTTCAAATTTTACAAGTTATCAAACTCAATTATATTCCATAAATATTTTAAATAGGATTCCAGAGTCTTTCCATCATTTCAAAATCATTTTTAAAATCAATCCAAATTATCCTTTGAATTTCCAAAACCAAACACAGTTTGCAAACAACTTCCATTTAAAACAATTTGGCAGCAATTCCTCTCCTGGAAACTCGAAAATGAACATCGATGATGCCACAGTCATCACCGAAGTTATTTTTCAGTGACTGAAAAGTGTTTAGTGCTTTATCCCTTCAAAAATATTTTCAATTTTTATTTTTAAAATTCCAAATTTCACCAGATTACAAATCTAATTCAAAAATATTTCCCAAATAATTTCACCATTATTTTTTCCAAAACCTTTGAAAATCATTTCCAAATTCAAAGAAATTTAAACTTTTCACCAAAATTTCAATTTTCAAATCCTTCAACTTTATTTTCAAATATTACTCTGGAATGCTATTTCAAATTACAAATCACATTTACAATTTATATTTACAAATCCAAGCATAGGAATTTATATTCTTAGCTTTTAATTATGATTTCAATTTCTTATTCAATAATCAATGATAATAATATAATACTATCACTTCCTAACATCCAAGCAACCATATACTACTATAATTTATGGAAAATTATTTCTTTTATACAAAAAAATAATTTGGGTAAAATTATTTCATTTACCCTATTTTAAAACAATATCATGTCAAATAGTTCTGTACAAGTGTTTAGAGATCCCTATCAATTGCGTTAATTACACATATTGACCAGAATCCAAATATCACTCAACAACCCAATCAACACAATATAAAACAATTTTATATTCACTAACAAATACGCACTCATGTCTACTATTACACTCAAACTCATTCTAGAGTACTATCGACTCTATCTCTAATGAATAATCCCCACTAGAGTCAAGATTATCGCTTAACCAAATGCTTTGATATCAAAAATGTAATGACCTAATTTTTCGACGCCCAAAAGTCGACATCAATATGTACACTAGATCAAATGCCAAACAATCGAATGCCGGAAAACCAAACCGTTAAGGTTAAAGAAGAAGAAGATAGAAGAAGAAACAGAAACAATAACAGAATTTCACATTCGCAGTGGAACAATATATAATAGACAAATGAATAATCTTTAAACAAAGAAACTATATCAGTTGTACATTATATTATCAGAGCTATATACAAAACAACAGTGGAAAAGAATATCGTATACTAGTGATACATCTCGATATCTAGCTTGGCTCCTGATCTCCACAGTATATCTTCCTGACTTCGCTCCAGAACAACCGATAACCTGACTCTAGGCTGTCCGTGTGGAAAATTGTGTGCACCCAGAGTTTAGAATAGAAACAATGAACTTCAGGTTAGTCATGGGACTGGCATGAGATCGTAAAATAGTTATTTGCACAAAAGTAAATAAAAAGAAATCCACTATGCTTTTGGAAAATGAAACCCATAAGGCCTCCCGCCACACACACAATGCAATCGCACAATTGGAGGAGATTTCTCCTTATGATAGCCAAATATGTTTGATACGTAAAATCTTTTTTTAATATTATTATTAATGCATGGTGTGGAAAACATTCCGAAAGTATATTATTAATCTTAGCCAGCATACCACCATTATGATATACCTAGTGTAGCTACCATTTAAACGGCAGGTCACCACCATTAATAAATGGCAGGTTGTGCAACTAAAACCGTACAGAGCTTGTATTATTTTGTTTGGATTTCCAACAAATGGTCAGGCTAAGGAACTTCCTACACGGAGCGGGAATGCTCTGGAGGGATGCCCCGAGAACCAAACCGGATCTCTGCCAACACAAGGCCGGGTTACCTCTGCAACTAGGTAACTAACTGTCACGAGTATGCCACCCCCCGGTCTAGACCGACCTTTACCAAGGCACTTCACAACCTACAACTACATAAGCAAATAATCTAGGCTCCATACCAAAATACCACTTTTATCCACATAAGTTAAATATCTGGACTCCATACTAGATACCACTTTTTATCCAAAAGGAAATGAACATACCCAGAGAGGCGCGACCCCCATAACCTTGTTGCATCGTTCCTGTTTCGACCATTTCCGAGGTGTGAGGTCCGATGAAGTCTCATCCACAAAGCAACGCTTTTCACAAAAGCCATGCTTCGGTCAACAAATGATCAGCAACACTTAGCATGCCGCATTACCAAATTGGGAATATATCACTAGTAACCATCAACTACATAACCTCTGAGCTCGTACGTCTCAGAGAAGGGTGTTAAGCTAAGAGAATAAATTCTCCGCCACCCATAGAAATGTATTTGATAGAAACCAGCTTTATATTTCAAAGTGTAATGTCATACACACATCCATACAAGTCCATTCCGGGTTCAAAAGGAACCGAAGGCACTTCCTCCAATTAAGGAAAGAAGCCCTTGCAAATCCGGATATTCACTAATCACATCCGGACTCTCCATCACAAAGGGTGATATAAATCTCTATACCGGAGCAACTCGGTATAGAGACATTCGACAGGTAATCCTTTCGTTTTCGAAAATACCCGGTCTTCAACACCATCTTCTAATGCAATCCAATTCCGTCGTATCATTATTCGAAATGGGTTTTATGAGACAAAGTCCTCTCCTGGCTTAACCGAATAATGAACGCTTATTTTGAAAACAAATTCAAGTGCCGTTACAAAGGCCAATATTGATAGTCGGTTATTTAACTATCAAGTAACAATCATCAAGCCTCGATAATTTCCTAAATTGTTTATACTGATAGTCGGTTATTTAACTATCAAACAATATTCACAACAACAATCAAGCCTCAATAATTTCCCAAATTGTTTATACTGATAGTCGGTTATTTAACAATCAACATTATTCACAACAACAATCAAATTTAAATAATTTCCCAAGTTCTTTATTTCAAAATATCTTTGAAAGATATATTTTCACACTTCAACCCTTTGAAAACAAATTTCAAATCACTTTCCTCATGCGGAATAAATTTTCAACTATTGTGTATTTCCACTAAAAATTTGCTGAGTCCAAATACTTTAAAATAATTAAATTACTTATCCAAAAACATACTTGGAAACACTTAAAATAAAAATTACTTAAAACACTTTATTTTAAATATTAGTTATGAAATTTTATACCAATATCTCACATAAAACTCAAGTCCAAACTAATTTTAAAAATAAAATTATTTAACAGAGGATTTTTTTAAATAACCATTTTCTAAATCAAATATCAATTAAATCATTACAATAATCATTCCTATAATTAACTTAATAAATATTCACTTCAAAGATTTAAAAACAATTTATGAAAATAATTTCTATAAAAACATTCTTTTTAAGTCTTTAGAACTTCTAATTTATATTTGAAAGCTACTTTAAAAACATACTCGGCTTTCCAAGGAAAATACACTTTCCATTTCAAAATGGTCCATTTAAATCAATTAATAAATCCTTCTTGATTTATTTCAATTTACATTCCAAATCCTTAATTTCTTTCCACACTTTTAAAAATAAACCAATATTTATTTTTAAAACAAATTTCCCTTTCCTTTATAAATTCCCATTGCGAATTTAAATTTCCAAATATCCATTGATATACGATTTTCAAATCGATTTCCAAATATTCACTATCAAACACCAAATTAAATTCCAAATTTATTTCAAAAATTTATTTTAAACACCAAATCAAATTCCAAAATTTATTATCTTTCAAATCAAATTCCTTTATTTCTTCCAAACTATTTAAATCCGAATTTTAAATAAATGCTTCAAGTTTTAAACAATTTTACTCAAAGTCCATTTATTTTCATTAAATTAAATCTTTTTCCCATATTTTGGAATTTATTCAATAGGATTTCCAAAAAAATTATGCCTTTTTAAATTCCTTCTTTTAAATTTATTCAATTCTCTAAAATTAATTTACATAAAATTTTCTACTTTAATTTCCAAAATTCCAATTATTTATCCTGGTATTTTTAAAAACACCAGAATATATTTGGCCAAACCATAGCCTTCAAAAATTTACAATTACCAATATAATCATTCTCAGATTATCAATAATCACATCACAATATATGAAATAAATTCAGTAATTTCGAGGAATCCAGTTGGATCCCTCCTACCTGCTTCCCTACATCCACAGATGTTAGCACAACAATTAAATACCAATTCCACTTCGAGGTGGAATATCGCGGCATATGGGATTATATCATATCATCCACTATTATGCGGCGCATATGGTCTCATCCACTATATATTGCGGGAAATCAATCACTCCAATATATATATATATATACACTTGTTAACCTGCCTTTTTACCTGGTTACAGACACGTAGAGTTAACTAAAACGACTTAGCCACTATCGAGGCTGAAATATGATGGATTTGGTTTAATGGATGATGGGTCGTTCGGCGTGATGGGCCGTTCGGCGTGATGGGTCGTTCGGCCTGATGGGTCGTTCGACGTGATAGGTCGTTCGGCATGATTGGTCGTTCGGCCTGATGGGTCGTTCGACGTGATGGGTTGTTCGGCATGTTGGGTCGTTCGGCATGATGGGTCGTTCGTCATGTTGGATCGTTCGGCGTGATGGGTCGTTCGGCATGTTGGGTCGTTCGGCGTGATGGGTCGTTCGGCGTGATGGGTCGTTCGACGTGATGGGTCGTTGGCATGATAGGTCGTTCGGCATGTTGGGTCGTTCGGTGTGATGGATCGTTCGGCATCAGGTGTGGCTCGGCATTGGGGAAAGGTAGGTACGGCTCGGCATGGTGGTTCGGCATAGGCCGTTGGGCCTTGATAGGCCTGGGTTATTCAAAAAGCCCAACAACTACCTGGGCATGTCTATAAACACAACGTGTGGGAGTTCAAAAAGGGGATCTTCATCTTCTTCTCTCCGCTCTCTAACTTTCTACTATCTAAGGCTAAGGCTGGTTTACCACTTTGTAACTGTATTCGATTGTTACAGCAATAAAAAGGAAATTATAGGAGTGGACATAGGTCGGAGTTAACCGAACCACTATAAAATATGTTGTTCTTTATTGCTTTTACTTTAATTTTGACTGTTCTTCACATTATTACTCTCTACATACATCTATCTGTTATCTGTGACTGCTATTGGTGCTTTCATCTATATTTGGGTGTTAGTGACCAATTTTGGCGCTAACATTTTGGTGCTTTCACTGAGAAGGCAAACACTTTGGTGCTTTCACTGAGAGGGCAAGCACTCGGGAATTTTGGAGTTAGAAACTTGGATTCTAAGGAGCAATGGCTAGATCATCAGCAAGGAAGCAAGTGATAGAAAGGAGTAATCAGGAGGGAAGTCAAGGGGCTTCCTCTGGAGCGGGAGCAGGTCAAGCATCCATCTACATCACTAGAGATGAGATGGAAGCGATGTTGAAAAGACAAGAGGAGATGATGCAGGCTCTTCTTAGGCAATTTACACAGAAGGAAATGCAGGAGCTCATATCCATGGGGCTGGTCAGAAGCCCTCAACCAGCAAGCAGAGGGAATGGCCCAACAGGGAGCAGCCCCCAATCAGCACACGACTAATAATCTAGATGGACCTAGACTCGAGGGCATACCACCAGGAAATGCTGTGCAACCCAACACTGATAGAAGTGCAGAAGTACAAGATGAGGAGTATGTGCCTGAATTTCCTCATGAACTCGAGGGACGGACCGAAGGCAACAGACAAGGATTACAGCTTGGCGACAACGAAAGATTAGCAGAAATGGTTAGATGGGCTATGAGAGGTGGATTGGTAAATAGAGACTCGGAGGATGTGAATAGGAGTCCTTTTACTCCTACAATCAGGCGAGCTAGGAATCCACCGGATTTTAAGCTACCAATGTTGGATATGTGGGAGAACGGATCCCACCGTTCACCTGACATGGTACATGAGGCATATGGAGGTACTGTGGGCATCGAACGAGGTCATAGCTCGATGCTTTCCATTGTTTTTGATGGATGTCCAGCTAGTGGTTCAGACAGCTGGAGAGTGGTTCTATCGGCACATGGACAGAGCTGATTGAAAAATTTATGAGACAGTTTCGGGTCCATATAGTTAGACCCAAGAACGTAATGACCTTGACATCGATGAAACAATGGAAGAGAGAGTCACTCAGGAACTTCTTAACCAAATTTAACGCAGCAGTAGCCTCAGTGGATCGACCCGATCCGTCAATGGTTTTTATGGCAGCGGTCTCAGGAATCGTAGATAATTCGGATTTCAAGATATCATTGGAACGGGACCCACCGAGGGACCTTGGAGAGTTCTACCATGAGGCAGAAAGGTTCCTGAGACAAGAGGATGCGCAGGTTGAGAGAGAAGGGAGAGAGCCTGAGGCTTATGCAGTGAAGGGTGCAGGTCCATCTTGGAAGGATCCGAGTAAAGACGATAAAGGAAAAAAGAGAACAAATGGCAACGTTGGCACTTCGAAGAGGCCTCGAAGGGAGTCAAAGTTTTCTTCTTACACGGATTTAAATGAGACTCTAGAGAGGATTTATTTGGACACTCGAAGGCGACTCCAATATCGAAGGCCGACAAAGAGAGAGCCTTCTGAATACGAGTGGGCATCAGGGAAGCATTTCCTATTCCATGAGCTGGATGGGCACAACACAAACGACTGCAGGCATTTGAGGGATATCATTGAGCAGCATGTAAGGAATGGTCATCTACAGCAATATGTCAGGAATCGAGCTGTGGTAGTGGGATAGGAGCGACCACCGCCTACCTCGAACGGAGATGGCATTGGACTTGGACAACGTCAGCTCATTATCATCTAAGCAGGTTTATGGTTTTGAATAAGTAATAGGCGGCTAGGTCACTTACACACGTACGGGATTGAGGACGGTCCCTAGGCGTGCTCTGAGATGATAAAAAACCGTAATACTTGAATCTGTGAAATCCTACTTTCTTTCTGTTTTTCTGCAAACTTTGGTTTCTCTTTCGTACTTTGGACATTTACTTTTCCTTGGTATGGTTTTGGAGTTTGGATTGAGCTCCCGGTTTGGTTAGTTTTTAGGTTTGCCATTTTGGTTTGGATGTTTGATTTTTGACATGGATTTCTGTTTTCTAGTCGGATTTGGATCACTATATTAAAATAATTCAGGATTAGCGAATACTGTTCTGATCGGAGAGACGGGACAGCGATCGCGAGTTACGAGTCCTTTCGCCGAAGAGCGATGGAATGGACTCAGATAGAATATCAAAGTCCTTGGTTGGAGTGCCGAGGCCAGTGAATATCAAAGTCCTTGGCCGGATTGCCGAGGCCGGTGAATGAAAAAGTCCTTCGCCGGAGTGCTGGGGCCGGTGAATACCAGAGTCCTTGGCCGGAGTGCCGAAGCCGGTGAGATCAAAGTCCTTGGCCAGAGTGCCGAGGCCGGTGAATATCAAAGTCCTTGGCCGGAGTGCCGAGGCCGGTGAATGAAAAAGTCCTTGGCTGGAGTGCCGAGGCCGGTGAATATCAAAATCCTTGGCTGGAGTTCTGGGGTCGGTGAATATCAAAGTCCTTGGCCGGAGTGCCGAGGCCACTGAAGATCGAAGTCCTCGGTCGGAGTGCCGAGGCTGGAACAGGATAACACGACCCAACATGGTCTACAGATTCAAGGATAAACCCGAAGAGGTCATGAATTTGATAATATTGTTATGAAAGGGACATGGACTTTGGATATCGGATTTGAGGCTATTCAAAACACACCTTCCAACAGCAAGGTATGTTTTGGAGGGTAAATGTTAGCCCACTTTTACCAGGCTACGGACAGGCGGAGTTAACTAAAACAACTTCGCGACTATCGAGGCTGAAATATGATAGATTCAGTTTAATGGATGATGGGTCGTTCGGCGTGATGGGTCGTTCGGCGTGATGGGTCGTTCGGCATGTTGCATGTTGGTTCGTTCGGCATGTTGGGTCGTTCGGCATGTTGGTCATTCGACATGATGGGTCGTTCGGCATGATGGGTCGTTCGGCGTGATAGATCGTTCGGCATCAGGTGTAGCTCGGCATTGGGGAAAGGCAGTTGCGACTCTGCATAGGCCGTTCGGCCTTGATGGGCCCGGGTTATTCAGAAATCCCAACAACTACCTGGGCATGTCTATAAATATAGCGTGTAGGAGTTCAGAAAGGGGATCTTTTTGTTTTTCTCTCCGCTCTCTAATTTTCTACTTTCTAAGGCTAGGCTGGTTTACCACTTTGTAACTGTATTTGATTGTTACAACAACAAAAAGGAAATTATTGGAGTGGACGTAGGCTGGAGTTAGCCGAAGCACTATAAAATCTGTTGTTCTTTATTGCTTTTACTTTAATTTTAAATGTTTCACATTATTACTTTCTACATACATTCTATCTGTTATCCGTGACTGATAGTTGGTGCTTTCATCTACATTTGGATGTTAGTGACCAATTTTGGCGCTAACAATACTACTATATATACTATCACATCCAAACAATCAATCAAAATTTGAAATTAGAATTTTATCTCAATTGAGTGAGAAGATCTCACCTTTAATTATGCATGCAACTCATTTTCATTCCGGCTTGATCCTCTACGACTTTTAGACCTTGTATAACAATTATATAATTCCATTAATATTCGAACTAATGAAATAATTTAAATTTCCTTTTGATAATTTTAATTAACCAATGGTTTTATTTAACTAAAAATTTGGTTTTTTAAACTAATGATTTAATTTTAAAATAATTTCTTTTAGTAAAAACTCTCATTAACTAAAATAATTAGATGAACCAGTTAAACAATTTAATTACCTCAATACATTGTTTCAAAATAATTAGTAAATTTAAAATATGTATATATATATATTTAAAAATCTATTTGCTGTAAATGTATATTTTTTCTCTTAAAACAGTTTTATAGTTAAAATATATTAAATTTAAAATAAGAAAAAAAAATTCTATACCTTCCCTAACCTCCTTGTCGAAACCCTATATCGCTCGCACCAGATATTTTTGAACACATGACATTGCCTGACCATCTTGCCTCGATTCGTGTGCCACCTCCAATGTAGTGCTGCAATCCTCAGCCTCGACAATTTGCTCACGAGTGAGCTCTTCCAGTCATGCTCCTCCATCGCGAACCCAAGCCCTTGAACTCTACTGTGCTGCCGTTATCGATCGCGTGCCTACACTTCCTTCATTGTCGCGACCTCGAAATCGCCATCGCGGCTTCGAATTGGAACAACGACCATATTTTTTTTTTTCGAGCTTGCTTGATTTTCGATTGTGGCCATAATTTGATTTCAATTTTTTTAAATGAGGCTTCGGCCATTTATTTTTAATCGAATGAAATTCGATTGAGGACCGAAGGGAAGAGGGATTTATATTGAAGTGTCGGCCATTTTTCTCTTCGTTTTTAATTTAAAGGAGATCAGCCTATTCTGTTTTTTGAACTAAATTCTTTTTCTTTCATTCGAAATTCAACAATGTAATTTAAGTAATTCTGCCATCTTAGACTTGACATATTATAAGGGGTTATGGCATATTCAGTTCAATTATAGTAGCGCATAAGATTCATTAAATGGTAGGAAACCAACTAAAATAAAGATGCACCAAAATACATTTATTGACATTTAAAATAAATAACCAAACGATGATAAGAGAGTATTCACCATTTCAAATTATTTGCTATATGTTATTTCGTAAGTATTAACTTATATGCTTACAAAATTTAAACTAAAGCTACATATAATGTGAACTTTAAGGTTTCAAATTATTAGCAATAGAATGATGAGTGATGTAGTAACTAATATAATAATAAAAAACTTACCTCCTGAAACTGAAAGGAGATTGATGTTCCGCTCTTGTCTTGAAAAAGCAAAAGGAGTATTAACAGAGAAGGTAGGTGGTGCATCATTATGTTGATGCTTGGATCTAAATCCATTGTACAACTTAGATCTGCCAAGACAATATCAAATTTAGCCTTTCGATTTCAGTTTAAAAACTGCAGAAAATGTGTGAGATTATATAAATTCAAAATAATCACATTAGACAGTAGTCAATCTATTAATAAAATTGTTTGCACCAAAATTGGTCACAAACACCCAAAGTCACGAAAGCACCCGTTTACGTACTTAAATTAATGATAATCAACACAGATCTCAGCAACAATAAATATAGAATTCAGATCTAAGCAACAAATCACAGTAATTCACAGACAACAGTCACAAACACAGGATTTATAGTGGTTCGGCGTTCGCGCCTACGTCCACTTTGAAGGTTTTCTCTTTATTGCTTTGCTTGATTAAATCGATTACAACGGATTACAGCTGACAATTGCTTTGAAATCTGAATACAACAGCGATTCTGATAGTTAAACTTGAATCCGGCAGAGTCTTGGCGTTTAATGGCGGAAAAAATCCCCTCTTCTGAAGGCTTCAGGGTGCTATTTATAGGCGTTGGAGGCCCAGATCTTGCTGAAACTTTGTGAGACTCCTTCTGGCACGTGAGTGGGCCCACGCGGCCGACCCCACCAAGTTTCGTCTCGATCTGACATCGGTTCGAAGTGATTTCGAACCCATCAAGAAATGGTCCAATCGAGCTGAAACTTGGCAGGAACAATCTTTACCTCACATGGAAGCTACTGTGAAAATTTGGTTGCATTTGGATTAGTAGGTTAGGAGATATCTTGGGTTCGAATTAGACTTCATGGCCAGGCTGCTTGGTTCGAACCCATTGCGTTCGAACCGATAGGTTCGAAACCATCACAGCACGCGACTTCGTGGTGACGTGGAGCGCAGACTTCGAATCGATCCGGACTTCACTCCGTGTTGACCGCTTCGACTCCATATATCTCGGCGCATTCGAACCGATGGAAGACACGTCATCGTGATTGGTTGACTCAGTGGGTTCGAATGGAGCTACACAGGATGGGTTCGAAGATGGATGGATTCGAGGCATGGCTCACGGAAGGGTTCGAAGCAGGGCTCTGCGATGGGTTCGAAGTAAGGCTTTGTGATGGATTCGAACCAGTTGGGTTCGAAGTGGAGTCGAGGCCGATGGTTTCGGGTGTGGCGTGGCAGTGCTTATTGGTTCGAAAGCAGGTGGTTTCGAACTAGATGGGTTCGAAACGATGGGTTCGAACACCATCGATTCGAACTGGGGCATAGGCTTATGGATTCGAGGCGCAGCCTTATCTCTTGGTTTCGAAATAGGTTGAGGGGGATGGGTTCGAACATAGGAAAGGTAATGGGCTCGAACCAGACAACGCCCATTCCTCTTAACCTGAATCCATCATAACTTGAGCATACGACCTCGGATTGACTTGAAATTTGGAATGCAGATTCCTATGATCTTTCTTGTCGTGTCCTATCAATTGTGGCCTGTTCCGGACTCGGACAAAATTCATCGATATCCATATCTAAGTGAAGTATAACCAATCTCTGAGATGGACTGTTTCCCGTTTTCGACCAATCTTGTGGCATCACGGCTTTGTCAAAAAGCGGGATAACACTTTGCCCCCCAAAACATGCCTTGCTGTAGGAAGGTGTGTTTTGTAATGCCTTGAGTTGGATGTTCGTATCCGATTATCAACCTGCAAAGAACTCAATAGTTTCATATGTCCTCAAATGACGATCGTTCGGGATCGAGCCATTTGGGATGGAGTGCGGCCGTTCATGGTCAAGCGCGCAATTGCATGCTTCGATCGTTCGGGATCGTATGCTGCTTGAAGTGAATCGGGACCGTTCGCGGTCCGTGCCGTTCGTGGCATAAGATGGAATAGGACCGTTCGCGGTCGATGCCGTTCGCGGCGAATGATGAGATGGGACCGTTCGCGGTCGACTGCCGTTCGTGGCAAATGATGATCGTTCGCGACCAAGTGCCGTTCAAGGCGAGTGGTGACCGTTCGAGGTCGGATTTCATAATCAGTGAGCCATGACCGTTCGCGATCGATGGCGTTCGAGGCAGGAAGTGATCGTTCGCGATCGTGTGCCGTTCGAGGCGAATTCGTGACCGTTCGTGGTCGGATGTCGGACCTCAAGTGACGACCGTTCGCGATCAAGCCATTGAGGTAAGGTGAGTTATGACTGTTCGAAGTCGGGTGCCGTTCGAGGCGGATTGTGTGTGTGCCCGGGAGGGCTTGATGTTATCGATGCCAGGGTCACGTTCGGGTGAGATCCTGGATCGTTTGTCAGGGCGGTTCATCGCCATCTCAGAGCATGCCTAAGGACCGTTCGCGACCCCCATACATGTGTACGTAGCTTAGTCATTCCAGAGTTATCAAAATCAAATAATTATTAAACAGATGAGTTCCAAATACAATGTCCGAATAAACAAAGTCTAAACGTTCAAATCAAAATGAAACGAAAGTAAAGCATGGATGTTAAAGTGTAAGTTCCCACTACGAAACGGTCAACGATCATTCAGAGCATGTCTGGAGATCGTTCGCGATCTCGCACATGTGTAAATGATTTAATTACGTTAGTGGAAGCTTACAACTTGTTCATCGTTGTCTTACTCAATTGATAACCATACGGTGCCTTGATTCGGGGTCGCCCCTAGCTGATGTGGACGGTGGTCGTTCTGGTTCCGCCACAGGGGCTCGTCTCCTTACATATTGAAGTAGCATACCGTTCCTGATATGCCCTTCCACCTCATCCTTCAGGTGCCTACAATCGTTAGTATTATGACCATTTAACTCATGGAATACACAGAACTTATCTGATTTCCTTTCGTCAGAGGTAGGGTCCCTTCGCATCGGCCTACGGTACGGAATCTGTTCTTTGGTATCCTGATAAATTCGTTCCAGGCTCTCGTTCAACTCGGTGTAGGTGGTGAATCGCGGCTCCCTTCGTTGCCGCTTCGATCTGTCTCTGTCATTCTCAATCTTTCTTTTACCTCTATCCTTGTCCGAATCCTTTTTAAGAGGCTTTTCGTCTCTAAATGCAAAAATTTCTATCCCATCTCTTTCTTCTCTCTCGGCATTCGCATCTTCTAATCGTAAAAACTTTTCTGCTTCGTGATAGAATTCCTCCAGATCTATGGGTGGATCTTTAGTCAATGAATTCTTGAACTCTGTGCCGTCAGCTATTCCGGACACAGCTGCCATAACCACCATGGACGGATCCGCTCTATCCACTGAAGCTGCTGCTGCATTAAATCGTGCTAGATAACTTCTCAAGGTCTCTCCGGCCTTCTGCTTTAGGGTTGCCAGAGTCATCACGTTCTTGGGTCTTGTAATATGAACCCTAAATTGCCTCATAAATCTCTCCACTAAACCATTCCATGTTCCAATGGATCCGTTCTCCAACTGTCTAAACCATAGTGCAGCGATATCTGTCAAGTACAATGGAAAACACCGGGCCATAACCTCCTCCGATGCCCCCAGCACTTCCATATGCCTTATATATTTTGTCAGATGGACCGTGGGGTCCGTTCTCCCGTCATACATATCCAATGATGGTAGTTTGAAATCAGGTGGGTTCCTGGCTTGCCTGATTGCTGAAGTAAAAGGACTTCTATTAACATCTTCCAAATCTTTGTTCACCATACCGCCTCTCAAAGCTCTTCTAACTATCTCTGCCAATCGGTTGTTGTCTCCGAGATGTAATCCTTGTTCACTACTTCCAACCTGCCCCCCGAGTTCACGAGGTAACTCCGGGATCTACCCCCTTGACTGAGCGTTCACTCCTCTGCTACTCCTAGGTTGCGCAGATCCTTCTCTCTCTCTTTCCAAGATTGGGTCAACATTCTCCATATGTGTGCCCCCTAGCTCTGGTGCTATGCCGGATGGTCCCGCTCTGTTCTGGGCTCCATTGGCTTCCCTATTCTGCGCTCCGAGCTGTCCTATCTGTTGGAGTAAACTCTGGATCATTTCCTCTTGCCTCTTCATCATAGTTTCCATCTCTTCCCTAGTAATGTATATTGATGGTTGATTTGCTCCTGACGAAGCCTCTTGGCTTCCTTGTGGTTCACTTCTCTCAGTCCTTGGCCTCCTACTCGATTGCCTTGCCATAATTCCTAAATCTGAATATCTGGATTTCCAAATTCAACTTCTTCCTGAATTAGTCTTCTCAGTGAAAGCACCAAAATGTTTGCACCAAAATTGGTCACAAACACCCAAAGTCACGAAAGCACCCGTTTACGTACTTAAATTAAT
Organism: Allium cepa; assembly: GCA_030765085.1. NCBI lineage: Eukaryota > Viridiplantae > Streptophyta > Magnoliopsida > Asparagales > Amaryllidaceae > Allium > Allium cepa. The sequence continues at coordinate 772,880,251 of CM060945.1, forward strand.
GATAATCAACACAGATCTCAGCAACAATAAATATAGAATTCAGATCTAAGCAACAAATCACAGTAATTCACAGACAACATTCACAAACACAGGATTTATAGTGGTTCGGCGTTCGCGCCTACGTCCACTTTGAAGGTTTTCTCTTTATTGCTTTGCTTGATTAAATCGATTACAACGGATTACAGCTGACAATTGCTTTGAAATCTGAATACAACAGCGATTCTGATAGTTAAACTTGAATCCGGCAGAGTCTTGGCGTTTAATGGCGGAAAAAATCCCCTCTTCTGAAGGCTTCAGGGTGCTATTTATAGGCGTTGGAGGCCCAGATCTTGCTGAAACTTTGTGAGACTCCTTCTGGCACGTGAGTGGGCCCACGCGGCCGACCCCACCAAGTTTCGTCTCGATCTGACATCGGTTCGAAGTGATTTCGAACCCATCAAGAAATGGTCCAATCGAGCTGAAACTTGGCAGGAACAATCTTTACCTCACATGGAAGCTACTGTGAAAATTTGGTTGCATTTGGATTAGTAGGTTAGGAGATATCTTGGGTTCGAATTAGACTTCATGGCCAGGCTGCTTGGTTCGAACCCATTGCGTTCGAACCGATAGGTTCGAAACCATCACAGCACGCGACTTCGTGGTGACGTGGAGCGCAGACTTCGAATCGATCCGGACTTCACTCCGTGTTGACCGCTTCGACTCCATATATCTCGGCGCATTCGAACCGATGGAAGACACGTCATCGTGATTGGTTGACTCAGTGGGTTCGAATGGAGCTACACAGGATGGGTTCGAAGATGGATGGATTCGAGGCATGGCTCACGGAAGGGTTCGAAGCAGGGCTCTGCGATGGGTTCGAAGTAAGGCTTTGTGATGGATTCGAACCAGTTGGGTTCGAAGTGGAGTCGAGGCCGATGGTTTCGGGTGTGGCGTGGCAGTGCTTATTGGTTCGAAAGCAGGTGGTTTCGAACTAGATGGGTTCGAAACGATGGGTTCGAACACCATCGATTCGAACTGGGGCATAGGCTTATGGATTCGAGGCGCAGCCTTATCTCTTGGTTTCGAAATAGGTTGAGGGGGATGGGTTCGAACATAGGAAAGGTAATGGGCTCGAACCAGACAACGCCCATTCCTCTTAACCTGAATCCATCATAACTTGAGCATACGACCTCGGATTGACTTGAAATTTGGAATGCAGATTCCTATGATCTTTCTTGTCGTGTCCTATCAATTGTGGCCTGTTCCGGACTCGGACAAAATTCATCGATATCCATATCTAAGTGAAGTATAACCAATCTCTGAGATGGACTGTTTCCCGTTTTCGACCAATCTTGTGGCATCACGGCTTTGTCAAAAAGCGGGATAACAAAAATAAAATAGCCGTAATTATTGTTTCAAATACAGGTTCTTAAATTGACTAAAATTTTGTATACTACCAACTGTCTATATAAAACATTAAGCAATCAATACAACATCCACTATGGTTCATTAAAAAACATATTACAGTTGAGGACAGTGGCACCAAAAGTACATACCTGAAAGCCAATCTTCGAGAAGTCGATAAAATTATGAGTTGATATCGATCAAGAAATAATAGCCAGCTGTTAACAAAATAATTAATAACATTTATTTTCGCAAATGTAAGATCTTAGAACCAACTAAAAGTTTGTTTGCAAATAATAATCTATACAATATATTAAACAATCGATCAGCTATTTCTATTTTTTATATTTATATTTTAGTTTTTAATAGCAGTTTGCACTTTGATTCTTTCTACTTTTTAAACTAGAATAATTACGCTCGGTTTTCAAAATTATGTAACTGATGATCAGCTATTTCTGTTTACGTTAATAATTTTGTTTTAAAATTATTAATTTTTGTATACCAATTTTATGATAAAAACTGAATTGCTAATTAAGCATATAAAGAACAGAACTACCTTCAAATTATTAATTAGTCTTGCTTTATACTTTATTATCATGGTCATTGAGATTTAATGCCAAATACCGCAATCGTAAATGCTTTTCTATTGATGTTAGTCATGTTTCTTTTGATACAAAATTGCTTTGGATGCTTATCATAAAATGTCTACCAATTTGCACAAAAGTAAGATATTTGTGGTACAAGAGTTACATTGGACGCTTATGATAAAACATCCACCCAATCAACAAAATATTCCATTTATACTGGCAAGCAACGACAACGTTGGTCAGATGGTTATTTGGCAGTGGTAGCCGAAAACCTTGAATTAATCTTCACATTACCACTCGCTTTATAGTAACCAAACGGTATATCAGTAGCATTAAATAAAAAAACAGAGATGTAAATATGAGAACCATGTTTCCTCTAGAAGCATGCTAATTTTATTCCTTCATAATTTGGTTTAATGTTTCGTTACAGGTAGCAGAGACCTTGAAAAAGTACACTACCTCAACCATTCTTTTAAATGTATGGGTATTTTCTTTGACCAAAAAGCTTCAGAATTTCACAATCATGACATAGCATAGTCCAAAGCATCTACAAGAAAATATGCAATCATATCCAAAAGGGAACGATATATAAATCAATGTACACCGCAATTATATACAAAACATACTTTGAAATGTCATGATTTTTACAACCTGCATCCTCTTTGCTGAAGCACATGGGTGGTTTTATTCTGAAAACATTTCCATGGAGGCCTCCTTTCCCCACTAAAACACCAAGTTCTAAAAGAAAACAGAAGAGAAATAAAGGAACATCTTGTAAATATACAATCCTCTAAAAGATTATGCAACTGTCAAAACTAGGTAACAAAGGCTTAAGGGTGCAATCATATACTTTTATGCTTTTCAAACAATACTGCAGTTTCTTCCTTAGCTGGAGTTTTTTCTCCTCTATTTGTGACTAGCTCTACTCCCAGCATCAATCCCCTCCCTCTTATGTCTCCATAACTGAAAAAGATTCACAAATGCTTTCAAAATTTGATAACACGAGAATTTGGTTCAACATTAAGCTCAGCTAGCCAAATAATACAATGGGCAACATTATATTTAGTGTGACGGTATAGAAGAGATGATCAAGTGCAAAAGAGTTTACTTTCATGCTTTTGCTGAAGTGCAGTCAATCTGTGAATCAAATGAGAACCAACATCAGCACAATGGCTTTGACGCTTCTCCTTGTCGATAACTTTAAGCACTTCAAGTCCTCCAGCAGAACATACAAGGTTTCCACCGAATGTATTGAACTGTATCTTTTGGGACATCACTTGAGCTATCTCAGGAGTTGTCACTACTGCCCCTAGTGGCAAGCCATTGCAAATACCCTACATGAAGCACTCTATATTTACTGTAACAGTACATACAACGTCCTACCCTTGTCATAATAACCCTAAAGAATAGCTTGTGCAATCAAAGAACTAAGACAGCAGTAAATCCATTTCCCGTTATATGATGTATCATAATATCGGTACATAATACTACGAGGGGCTTATGGCATCTAAGAAGAAGATAAGTAATCAGAGACCTTTGCCATTGTTACAATGTCTGGAACGACACCTTGAGTTTCGAATCCCTAGTAATGACTGCCAGTTCGACCAAATCCACTCTAAACTTCATTAGCTATGCATTCACCACCAGCTTTGCGAATAGTGTCATATACCAATTTCAAATACCCAGGTGCTAGTTCAACTGCACCTCCCACTCCCTACAAATTGTTGGGAAAAAAACTGTTTCAACATGATCATATTTATCATAATTTTTGAGATAAATGTAATAAAATATTCTTGTCAAAAATCTGAAAAGTTTCCACAATAAATCCTTCAACTTTTCCTGAAGTTCCATAGGTGATGTGATCTTCAACCTCTTTGGCATAACGGGAAGCATCAGATCCAAATGCACCGCGATATGGATCAGGATTCATGGCATGATGAATTTCACCCTATGGAAAATAGAAAATATGTAAGACAAAATCAGATAAATTTCATTAAAAGTTATGTCATCTTATACAAATGAATTTCCTTGCGAAAGTGTAATAAACAGACCTGAGGTATGGGGTATTTCCAGGTATGTAAGGCAGTCAGACCAATAGTTCCAGCACTTCCACCATGATATGCATTTCTCAAAGCGATCATGCTTAAATTACCCGTGTATAGCCGAGCCATTAATGTTGCTAATTCGTTTGCTTCAGTACCAGAATTGATGAAATAAACAACCTGCATATATTCAACAAATTTTGTCGTTGCCAAATAGATAAGCCATTATTAAATAGCTAAGCCATTGTTGCTTATTATTAATATGTTTATGTCTCACCAGCTTGGTCTAGTACATACTTCACTACCAATATTTCAAACAAAAAGGAGAATGATTGAGCACAGTTTTAAAATTTTAAGCTAAGTATTTATAATGTAACCGCTAATCTCGCTTTTCAAATTCATTAGTTATGCACTATGGATTGTAAAGATGAGCAGTTTTTTAGTGGTAAAACATATACATAAAGAGTCCTGGAGTCTATAGACATACTCATAACATTCCTCACTATACAAAATTAAAATAGTTTTGTACACCTAATGATGATGATAACATAAATAAGTCCACTTATATTAATTTCAACAACTGTTTGTTTAAATAATAGGAAAAACACCATACTATTAGTACAACAAATAATGACTACAGTTTGTGACCTATACAAACTACATTAACAATGACTTTAGTAATTTGCTCTTTTGCGACTTTATCAATGACATTGGTTAATCATACAACAAATAATAATTCAGATGATTGTTTTTAATCAAAAGATAATGTAACTCATCTCTTGCTATCTAAAATAGCAGCAGCACCAAAACAAAAGAATCAAAATTGAAACAATAATTCACCTAAGATTATTTAAAATAATTTTAAAAAAAGCAAGTTCAAATGTTAATTGAAAGAACCTCACCTGAAATTAGTACCGAACCAAAACACAACTACAACCTACAAAAATATAGCACAAATCAATACATACAAATTCAAAAAACATCATCCAACCAAAGGGAATTTTAGTACGTCGGATCTATAAACAAAACCGATGTATAATAAGAAAAATACATTACTCTTACAGTCTTACACGATTATTTTATTTCTAATGACAAAAATCAAAAGAGAACGAACCTTATACCTCAATTTTGAACAGCCGAGGGTTCCAACGCTAGATCTCGATGATGATTTGCAGTTGCTCATTCGACAATGATTTGCGCATGGTTAATTAATTAGGGCACACGGAGGGAAATGAGGGCGCGAAGGAGGGAAACGAAATTATGGGCGATTGGGAACGGATGATTATGTGTACGTACAGAAATGCGGTCAACAAATGGAAAAAAATTAGGGAAAATATACGACGGCTTTGAGCCATTGTAAAATTACAACGGCCCTTAACCATTCCTAAATCGTTTATAACGGCTTCAAACTGTTGCTACTTAGCAATGGCTAAGAACCGTTGCGATTCTTCCGCGTGGAGGTGTTACAAAACTGCCAATATGGTGTAGTGATACAGACCACTCAACTCATATACTTGCCTGTATAAACCCATATACACATAAGTAACAGATGTATATAACATTCTTTATATTATAACTTGTATATATACATGTTCAAACATTAACAGAGAAAGGGAAAGTTACTAGAAGAGGTGTGTTAGGCTGCACAGTGTTTAAAGCGGGTGGAGGAGTGAGAGATGAACGACAAGGCTTGGTGGTTGCTGGCGAGGCAAGGCTCGACTCAGCTTGAATCGATGGGGTGGAGGAAAGTGGAGGCTCGGCCGATGGTTGTTGCCGCATAGGCGAATGAGGGCAAGAATGAGGAAGGATGCTGGTCGTGGCGAAGAGGAGCACGCTGGGGCGCTTGATGACGGAGAGTGAGGGCCGGAGGTGGATTGCATGAAGGAGATGGAACATAAGTCAAGGACGAAGGTGGTAGAGATGAGGGTGGAAGAATTGGCTGCGCATGGCCGAGCTATTCGCGTGCAAGTGGGGTGCCGAAGGTGGTTGCTTACGTGTGGTTCGGGAAGATTTGCAAGCAAGTGAAGAAAAAAGTTGAGGAGGAAGAACAAAAAATTGAAGAGCAACAGTTTTTATATTATATTTTTCAAAACGTAAGAGTGGATGGGGAGAGGAAGCAGCCGAACAAACCAAAAAAAAAATTGAACAGTGAAATTCCAACGGTCTACTAGTGATACGTTGGATATTTAAAACAATTTATTGTTTACTTGGACAACATATTTCACATTTGAAACGCACAGGAAGAATATAAATTCAAAAATTCGGTACCGTTACGACGAGCTGTTTCCTCGTCACCAGTACGTATCGAAACTCAATTTACAGAAATGAACATACTACGGAGTTCAGCATGATGAGACGAACAGAATGGTATACAGATATAGGTGGTATGACCATCCTATCAAAAGTCGATATCGGTACCGAAAATGATGCTAGTCTGCTAGAAATAAGATAATTGGAGCAGTAGCAATCAAAATTTGAAGAAACGAAATATGACACCTCACTTATGTAACGACCCACAAATTTCGATAACTAAACTGGTTAATTTAATAAGATTTTTGTAATTAAATTTAGAAAGAAATAAAAACTTTATAGTTTATAATGAAATGAATTTTAAAAACGAAATGTAGCAATGGTAATTAAAACTAATTATTGACAATTGGAGTGCAATCTCAATAATAAAATAGTGTAAATTGTTACAACTTGGTTATGAATTCAATATAAGATAAGCGAATGTAAATATTGAAGTATGTAATGAAAGGGTATCATAAATGGTAATGAAATAAATTTAGTGTTATATAAGAAAGTATAACCTGTGTTGGTAGGTAATAAACGTATAAATGTAATTAAAAGTAAATAGGTAACAACTAATATATGTTGTTTATTTATTTAATGTATTAAATAAAATTCGGTAATCAATTGCTCTAAATCTAAATTTGATATTATATTAATGTAAATCTAAATAATAAATGGGAATAATGTCAACTTTATTCATAGTATGACAATGAGCTGAATAAAAAGAATGGAAATCAAGATTTATCAATTTATTGGAATTTAAACTTAATAATTAGATTAATTGCAATTAAATGAAATTTAATATTTAATTATCATGTTAGTAGAAATTAAGATGAAATTTGAGAATATTAGGGTAATTAATCATGAATCAATGTTAATTTCATCCATTTGATAATAATTTATTGAATACAGGATTTAAAATAATATAAATGGATTTATTGGAATTTCAATTGATAATTAATGAATTTATTAAAATTAAAATTGAATACAAAAATGGGTAAATTAAATAACTTTGAATTGATATCTGAATTGTTCAAAGTATTGTAATTGTTTAAGAAATCAAAAATGATAAGATTTGTCAATTATGGAATTGGAATTTGAAAATTTTCATTTAATTGATCTATTATTTATTTATTTAATTAATTAGAAAATAGCCATTTTGGCAACTGACTCGGATGTCGATGAAACCAGTTACATCGGATCCATAAGGGTGAACTACTATAGGATTTCAAGTTTTGTAACGATTGGATTTGTCGTTTGATCGTACGGACTCGATATGCCCAGAAATCAATTAAATCGAAATCAATTTGAAATAAACTGATTTTAATGTAACTTCTTTATACGGTTGAATTTGGACTTGAAACATGTTCCATTGATTTTTAAAATATTTTAAAACATCTATTTTGATATATGGGTTGACCTATTTTCGTTCCGGATGCAGAACGGGCTTTTCGGGTCAATTACCGTTCCAACCCAAACCAAATCCGATCCGTTACTTCTATGTTATAACCTACCTATAAATATCCAGTTATAAACCCTAGCAGCATTCCTATTTCTCATTTCTATTCGTACAAAAAAATTTGTTGCTCCTCTTTCTCAATGGCAGACAAATTCTCAATTCCAAATTCAATTGCAGTTTAAAATCAAATCAAAAATTAAATCTCCTCAAACTATATCGAATTATATATCGATTTGAAGCTCTCGACGATCGCATCTCAGATCTGTAATTTGTATTCCAAATTGAATAACTACTCGTCCATAAATTAAAGAACTATCTTCGGCCATCCATTGCGTCGAAATCAACTCCGCCTGATCGACAAATTGGTGGTACCATGGTGTGGAGAGCAGCGAGCGTAGTCTATCGGCGTGCTTAGTTAGGCATGTTAACGGTTGGATTTTGCGCATAATTCGCTTAGGGTTTCAAAATAGGCGGTGGCGGCTGCGATTTTTATGGTTCGTCGGTGTCGCTCGTGGTACTCGGAGGATGTCGCAAGGTTGCGGAGCGAGTCGTAGTCGACGGCTAGGGCTACGGACGGCGGTACGTCGATGAGCGAGCCGAGATGGCGGCGCATGTGAGATCGTGTACGTTTCCTGTGCAAGCGAATGGATTTCGCATATGCTACTGGTGACATGGCCTAGCAGGAGACAGAGGTGATTCTTTTTTTTATTGTAAATTTAAAACGATAATGTTCTAACGAGCATAACTTTTACATACGAAGTCCGATTCACGCACGGTTTTCTCCGCTGGGATGGTATTTAAATTTTGAACATTTTGAACCAAGTTTGGATGAATTCCGAGACCGTTTGAATTTTGGATTTAAATTGGATTTAAATTCAATTTAAATTCAAAAGGTGAGTGTTTTAACCCACTCACTTCTAAAATTTCTTATGTTTGTTAAATTGATTTATGATGTGATTAGAAATTTATTTATGACTATTTGACATATTTTGAATCAACATCTCAGTTTATTTGAATTTATTTGGATAAAATAGTTATTTAATTTATTATTGAATATAAATGCCAGTAAATACCTGTTATTTATTATCTGTTCTATATTGGTGTTACTGATTAAATTGGACGATGATTGTGATAAATGTTTGATGATTGATATTGGATTAATGAATGTTGTATTGTATATTGTTATAAACTGCAAGTTGTTATGGATTTTTATTTCATTCGGGATTATGGTTTGAAATGAGATATAACCTTATTTATATTTTAAATTACGGATTGAAATGATAAATATCTGTATCACCTGACCATATGATAGAAAATTATATACCAACACCATGGTCTATATATATAAATAATTTGAAATGATTTCTATGGTTTTGTAAAGAAATATATATGGTTTTAGATAAATACTGATTTTAGATATTATATAAATGTTATTTTATCCTTGATTTTAAGCTATGTATAATTTGTTTTAATATAGAATAAGCTTAATAATAAGTTTGATTTTTATTGAAGATAATATGGTTAAGTGTTTAAATTATATTTTAATATAGAGTTTATAATGACTTAAATAAATTAAGGTTGGAAGATAAATTTGTGATTTATTTGAAATTGAATTTATTTAAGGATTAAACTCAAATAAGCATGATGTGAAATTTATTAAATTTGAAATTTTAGAAGGTATGATTTTTATAACTTGATTTTGGTTTAAGGTGAATTAAATGAATATTTCAAGTATAAATAAATTGAAGGAAATATTTAGTTATTTGTAATTTGAGTTTTATTTAAATGATAATGGATTTACTATGTAAAATATCTCAAAACTAAATAATAGAAAATTGAATTGTTGAATCGTAATTACCAAACTAAGTTTTGAAATTGTTGAGTACTTAAAGTTTGAAATATATTGAATTTGAAATGGTTTATTCTATATATCAAATCTGTTTTGTAATCGATAAAATTTGGAATAGTTTATTTGGAAACTGAATCGTATTGAAATTTGTGACTTGGTTAGATTTAAAATTTAGAAATTCATGTTGTTTTGGAATTGATTTGTGAAATTGAAGAAGCTAGTTTATTATATAGAGTATTTTAATATTTAAACCATTTAAAGGGTGGAAGTTACGTTTCAAAGTATTGTGATTTGAAAGTGTTATATTTCAAGTGTTTTGATTTTGAAGTGTTATAATGTTGAAAGTGCTATGATTTTTGGAAGGATATATTTGAAATAAAAATGATATTATATTGATTTGGGTTTTAATAAAATGATATCATATTGGTTTGGTTTTTGAAATGGAAATGATATCGTGTTTATATGGTTTTGAAATGGACATTATATTCTGGTTTTGAAGCATAAATTATTTTGAAATGACCGCGGTGTTATAATAATGTTTGGTTGTTAAAGAGACCGGGATCGGAAGTTGTCATACTCTCTGCCAACTTCGAAAACCACTTTAACAACCGTGTACATAGTGAAGATTCCAGAATGTAGTAGGATTGTGGCGACATTCTAATGAGGTATGTACGTAGACCCGACTCCCGTGAGTTGGCATAAGGTGGCTAAAATAGGAGCGATTCTTGGGCCAGTGAGGTAGCTCCTCTTATCGGATACACTCCTTCGATACCATTCTATTACTTTGTGATTGATTGAGGCCCTTTGATTTTTGAGAGTGTGGCTCGAGGTGGGTGGTAGCTGCGCGCTATGCGTCACCACCAGCTTGGATGCGTAATTGGTAGATCTACCATGGCATTGCCTTATTGTGCCATGTCACCTACCCTATCGAGCCTTGTACGAGTTTGGTTTTCTCCCGTAGCCCGTGGAGTATTTAGGGTAGTCTCCCGATCTGGAGATGCGTTGATACTGGATGGACTACTGGACTATTATTGTGTTAAGGGGGAGATTGGGTAACTCCTTAACGCTATTTTAAAGTAAGTTTATTTTACTATAGACATTATTATAATAGCGAAATATTACTACGTAGTAGATAGTTTAAAGGATCCTTAAAAGATGTGAATCCCGAGCATCTCTTAAGTTACTGCACTCACACTAGACACTGGATAGGAGATGTTAAACCCCGTAAACATCTCTAACGCCGTTCCACTCATTTTATTTATCGTTGATTTAACTTACATAAGACCTTTTAGTTCTGACTCGAGTGTTTTGTCTTTTCAATTCTCTCGGGTCAGTCTGAGCATTTTAGGATTCGAAGACCTTATTTCTGGAGGACGAAGACAAAGATTGTATTATTACCATTATTTACTATATTGTTCCGCTACATCACATTGTTCCACTGCATTGTCATTTATTATTCTTTGGTATGTATAACTCTGATTTTGTGTTGTAAAGTATAATCAAATGTTTTTTAAAACAACTTCATGAACCATTATTTGATTATTATGTTTTGTCATTCTGCTACGAGATTCTGTTTGTTTTCTTTCTTTCTTCCTTTTTCTTATTTACCCCAATAACAACTCAGAAGATGATTTACGAATTTATTACCTAAAAATATTAGACTTTGGAAAACGTATTATTATTATCATCAATTATTAACTGATTTGAATTGAAATAAAATTACACAATAAAATAAATTTTCATATTATTAATCGAAAATTTACCATTTGCTATATTTAATTAGACATAACCCAAATATCACATTTATATTTCAAAATTTTATTATTTAAAATTTCAAAAAATTTCAATTAAATGTATTATTTTAATTTTAAAATTAAATGTATTATTAAAACAAATAAAATTATTAAAATTTATGGGTCGTTACACTCTCCCCCATTCAAAATTTTTCGTCCTCGAATAGGAAGGAGGTAGGAGAGTAGAAACAACCAGAAGGAAAACATATTTGTAATTCACGATAAAACAATTAATTCAAAACCATATAAATTTCAAATTAAACTAATTTATATTCAATAATTGATCTTAATTTCAAGATATTTCATTAAGTTGATTGAATTTCAATCCATAAATTCCTTCAAAACAAAATTTACTTTATTTATCTCATTTATTAATCAGTTAATTTATTTTTCTGCTTATCTTTATTAACATTTTTATAATTAAAATTTAGAGGCATTTCACCATAAGGACAAATTTCGCAGTCCAATTAGTTTCTAGGACACACATCTAAAATAATTACTTTCAAGGCCAAAGTCAGCAGAATAATTACTTTCAAGGACAAAGTCAGTTGTCCAATTACTTTCAAGGACATAATTTCGTAGGATTTTAGGCCCTATAAATTAATTATTTTGCGTATTGTCCTTAAAAGTAATTATTTTAGTTATGTGTCCTAAAAATTAATTTTACTTGCTAAAGAGACCATTGTAGCTAATTGCCACTAAAATTTAAGTGTATAACATTTATTATAACCACTCAAATTTTTATTTATAAAATCATTTTTTATTGTATGTTGTCCAACTACATTATAATTACATTTAAACTTTTCCAGGTAAGTTATATTAATGTTTCTAAGTGTAATTAAACACTATATAAATTTTCATTTATTTACAACATTTATATTAAGCCAGATTTTAGTTTGAAAAATTTATTACTTAAGTTTTCTTCTTGTATAACCCTTTATTATACCTTAACATTTTAACCTTTTTGAATATTTTAAGCAAGTTATATATATTAGAATGTAATTCAGTGTTATACAAATAAGTTTTTTTAAATTCATTATTTCAAGTTGGTGTAATTCCATTATCATTTCGAATTTTCCAATTATTCAGACATTTCACTTCATTTCAATAATTGAAACCATTTCTTAATATAAAACTTAAGATTCAAATTTTCGGTTTCACTTCAAACTATTTTGATATAATTATACACATATATATTTTATAAATCAAATTATACACAACAGTTTAAGTCAAATCCATTTTTCCAAAACAAAAGTGTATCAAATGCTACCAAGGGACGTCCCCACTTTAAGACTCGAAAATGAATGTCGATGATGCTACAGTCATCATCGAAATTATTTTCCAGTGACAAAAGAAGAGAGTACAGGTTTAAGACTTTTAAAATTCTTTGGAAACGATTTCTATTCGAAAATATTTTTAAATAATATACATTTTAAAACTAAAGTTTGGAATTACCAAAAATTAAATTCTCAAATTCTAAATTCACTTAAATTTCCAAAACAGTTTCTAAACCACGTTTTAATTCCATTTATTTATATCATGTGACAACAGTCAATGATTTACAAAGCAATAAATGAAAATCAAATATTATCATTTTGAACGGCTAATTCATTTAATTATTTAATCTCAGAAAATTATACTTTAATAGACAAAATTTAATCATACGAAATAAAAAAACTTTGGAAACAATATTATGTCAATTTGCTCTGTTCAAGTGTTTAGGAATTTTTATCGATAACGTTGGCTAGACATATCGATCCAAACCCAAAATTCGAACTTAACAACTCAAACAATACAATATAAATATTTTTATTTTAATAACAAATACACTCCCTCACTCAATGATTCCAGAATGGACTTCAAAACAAGGATAGAGATTCAAATTAGAGGGACCCTAACCAAAAGAATTCAAACTAGAAGATAGGCTCGATAAGGAGATAAATAGATTTCAGCGGGAGAAAAGAATGGGTAGACTTATATAAATTGCAAGCAACGTTAACGGGGTTAACTGTGACTTCAAGAATTAGATCGATGCAAAATTCTAAGGAAAATCAACATCTGATCTCAAGAGATAAAATTCGAGCATAGCAAAAGATTTCAGCATCTAATTGAGGATATAGAAATCTCTGGTAAATCAATGCTCATTGTAAAGGAGTTCAACTCCTTTACAAATCATCCAGTGGATTTATGGGATACTCCGGAATCAAAAGAGTTTGGATAGGGAAAGACAAGAATGGATTTAGGAACCGAGGGGAACGTTCCAAAATTCAAAGGAAACTCGAATCAAAGAGGAAGAGATTCAAGCTCAAACGAAGGCGATTCTGTAATTAAATTTACTTTATATGCTAAGTTTTTGCCTAAAACCGAAGCATTGATACCAACTTGTAATGACTCGATATTTTCAACCATTCGCATCTGCACAAGTCGAACTTGAATTGCTCAAAATATCAGATTGTTAATTTATATTTGGCAAAACTCAGCTTATATAGTAAATAAATAATCACAGAATCATAGATACAAGGTATTACAATAGTAAGCAGCGGAATAGATAAATAACAGAGTTGAAATAAAATACAACAGAATATCTCAAATACAATGTTGTCTCGAATATAAATAGATGACGGGTCTGAACCAACAACTGGATTGTTAAAAGCTGAATAAATATAGATGGATCTCCAGATGAAGCTCCAACTCCAAAGGCGAGTCTCAAAGGCTGTATCACTCAGTCTGACCCGAGCGTAAAGCAAAACACAAAACACTCGAGTCAGGATTAACATTCTTATAATAATAAATCCAACTCAAGTGAAATAAGAACTGAAATACAAGTAACTCAAAGGATATTTGGTATAACCATCCTCCAAGGATCCGTGGAACTATCTACTATGTAGTAATATACGCTACTATAGTATGTCTAAAGCAAAGTAAAGAGTATTAAAATAGCGTTAAGGCGTAACCCATATCCCTCTTAACACATTTTATATATTCCCATAGTCTATACAATGCCGTAAGCTCCTCCGTAAACCGGAGGTTTACCCAGAGGACACCCCATAGGTACGGTACAAAACAAACTCATTGAAGGCGCGATAGAGTATGCGACAAGGCACTCGGGCCAATGCCAAGGTAGATATACCGTTTACGGATCCGGACTGGTGGTAACACATAGCAGCTACTACCGTGCACCTCGTGACACACTCCTAAATCAAAATCGAGGGGTGCACCCAATCACATCGCAAAAGCAATAGAATGTTGTCGAAGAAATTTGTCCGATAGGAGGAATGACCTCACTTCGCCCGACGTGGCTCCTGTTTTAGCTGCATCAAGCTGCTCACGGGAATTAGGTCCACGTATATACCAATGGAATCGTCACCAAACCATCCTACTTCATTCTGAAATCTCCATCACGTACACAGTTGTTAAAGTGGTTTTTGGTATTGGCAGAGAGTATGACAATATCTGATCCCAGTCTCTTTAACAACCAAACGTAATTATAACACCGTGGTCATTTCAAAACAGTTTATACTTCAAAACCAGAATATCATATCCTTTTCAAAACCATATCAATACGATATCATTTTCCACTTCAAATATATAAATTTTCAAAATCATAGCACTTTCAAAGTTATAACACTTTCAAAACCAAAACACTTGAAGTTATAACACTTTGGAAAGCATAACATTTTGAAACCATAGCACGTTAGAAAACCATAACACTTACCTTTAACAGTTTAGATATTAGTAATTGTATATATAATAAAATAGTTTATAAAATAAATATTTTATTTAAAATATAAGTTAAAATAATTTATAATAAAATAATTAGTATATTAAAATAGTTTATATAAATTTATAAAGTAAAATATATAAATAGTTTAAGTATAATTTAAAAATACTTTATAAAATAAAATAGTTTCCTCAAATTCCACAAATCTATTCAAATCAACTCGGATTCCAAAATTCACATTTTAATTCAGTCTCAGTTCATCAATTTCAATTCAATTCATTTTCTAAATAAACCATTTCAAATTATATTGATTTCAATACAGTTTTGAACCATAAAGTAAACCCTTTCAATTTCAATATTTTTCAAAGCTTTAAATATTCCACATTTTCAAAACTAAATTGATAATTTAATATATATCTTATTTTAACTTCATTATTATTTAGTTTTGAAATATTCACTTAATAAATCCAATATCATATAAATAACCTTAAATTACTCTAAACTAAATATTTACTTCGATTTACTTAAAATTGAAACATCCATTTGATCACTTTAAATCAAAAATCAAGTTATAAAATCATATCTTAAAACCCTCAAATTCAATAAGTTTCAAATCGATTTAATTAACAAAATTCATAATTAAATACCTTTTCAAATAAAATTCAAATTTATCTTTCCAACCTTAACTCATAGAAATCAATATAAAAATCTATTTCCAAGATAAGATTTTAAATAAATACTTAGACATATTGTACTTTACTTAAATCAAACTTTACTAAATTTAAATATTATTATTAAATCTATTTTGTATTAAAACTTATTCATATACATAATATTTTTAAATTTAATTAAAACCATATATATTTCCTTTCAAAACCATAGAAATCACTTTCAAAATATTTATATATAGACCAACGATGTCTGTATATAATTTTCTATCCTAGGGTCAAGTGATATGGATATTTATCATTTCAATCCGCAATTTAAATATATATATATATATATATATATATATATACGGGTATATATCATTTCAACCCATAATCCCAAATTCAATTCAAATGAAAATCGCTTGGGTTTATCATTTCAATCCATAACGATTTTCTCCTATTCTATAGATCGTTCGAGTATGTATCATTTCAACACATAGTGAATTCTATACTGACAGGGAACTTGCAGAGTGATAACAAATATGATAATAATAACAACATGCATATATCATCAATAACGATATTATAAACAAAAGGGATATGGTGTCATATCCTACAGGCGAACAGTTATAGATAATAGCATGTATAACAATTTAAATAACTATAGCAGCATATTTCAATTGTCCTTTCAATTGAAATCAAATTTAATAAATAAAAGAACGTTAATCGTGATTGCTTACTTTTCGAGGCTAGAGAAGAACGAGAATGAGATGAGTTACAAATCCAAGCATGAATTCCAAACAAAGTTAGATTGGCACGAATTAGATGGACAAAGCTGGTAATAAGGCATTGATGAAATGAATCAGAATCAGCTAGATATGTACAGGAAATATATTCTATTTTTATAATTCCTTAAAAATCAATATTTTAAATTTCAGACAAATACTAAAGAAAAAAATGTGTATATATATAAGAAAAATCATTATTCTTAAAACATATATATATTTAAAAACCCGTATTAAATTTAGAACATATACAATTAAAATCTTTATGTACATTTTTACACAATATTTATATATAGACACTTGATAAAAAATTGAATATAGACTTACTTCATTATTTATATATAGGTACTTTATTTACATTAAATCTAGAACATCTATAAAGTAACCTCTGCAAATATATGAAACTAGACTTAAGTATATAAACTTATAGCTGGTAAACTTATATTATCAACATCTCATATAAACAACTAATTTATACAAAATAATGATATAAAATATATTTTACAAAGAAAACTGCTCAGGCACAATATAGATATATTAAACTTATATAGATAAACTTAGATATATATATAACAAGATAGTACTGACATACAACAGGTGATATACGAATACATATATATCACTTATGAAATTTTATATAATAGAGACATATCTCAACTATGTATATTTATATACGGCAAAATCTTATTATGCAAACAATTTAACATGTATGTAAATATACTGTATAAACCAATGTATAATCTAAACAACATATATGTATAACATATATATTATATACGGTAACCATCTTTATAGTACTGTTTTTTTTATACAAGCAGCTTAACAAAATCAACATACAACTATATGTATAAAAACAAAATCATATAGACTTATACGGCTTTTTATAAATAACAAATCAGATACATCTCTATATGTATTAAAGCCAACGCATATACATATGTATATATATTCGGTCAACCCATATACATGTCCTCTCCTTACTTCAAATATACACACTTATATTAAAATCGTATATATGTACAATTAAATATATATGCGAATATAACATAATATACTATTACATGACTTATATACAACCGCACAACATATAAAGAGTATAAGCATATTAAGCTTATATATATGGACTCAACAAATAACTTTAACTACTGTAGGTAAACTAACAGCTATATATAACTTAAGTAGACCACTATAACCAATATATTTTACACCGTATAACTTTATTTTATAACTACAGACCACTCAACTCATATACTTGCCTGTATAAACCCATATACACATAATTAAAAGATATATATATATATATATAATATTCTTTATATTATAACTTATATATATACATGTTCAAACATTAACAGAGAAAGGGGAAGTTACCAGAAGAGGGCGTTAGGCTGTGCAGTGTTTTAGGTGGGTGGAGGAGTAAGAGATGAACGGCAGGGCTCGGTGGTTGCTGGCAAGGCTAGGCTGGGTTCAGCATGTATCGGAGGGGAGGAGGGTATTAGGAAAATCAGATATCATAGATTGTATACGTTGCAAAATGTAAAGAATAATTGCTTTATTCAATCAGTTTTCACACACATAGTGCTGTACAAAAGTTACATTATATATGAAACAGTCGTGGGCCTAATATACAGAAGCCCCAAAAAGGCTAGTAACCCAAAACACAAAAATAAAAGAATCTCTGCCGTTGATCTGAATGGAAGGCTGAGATGAATAGATCAATGCTGTCTCGGATGATAAAGTAACACAGCATACCACAAGTGCGTATTATCCACCCTCAAACCAAGCTAGGGTTTTTATCTTTCTGCTAGCCTCCATTGAATTTACTTCCATCGATAATTTTCATTTCCTCTCTTAGTCTTGTGAAATTTCTGGAAGAGAGAGACTTAGTGAGGACATCTGCACGTTGATAGTAAGAGGGAACATGTCTAATCTCGAGTTTTCCAGTTGTTGTTCGTTCACGGACGAAGAACAAGTCTATCTCGATGTGTTTAGTGC
Organism: Allium cepa; assembly: GCA_030765085.1. Classification (NCBI taxonomy): domain Eukaryota; kingdom Viridiplantae; phylum Streptophyta; class Magnoliopsida; order Asparagales; family Amaryllidaceae; genus Allium; species Allium cepa. Next base: position 772,898,807 of record CM060945.1, read on the forward strand.
GAGAGTGTCGAGTGGGATTTAAAGACAAGGAGATTGTGCTCAAATTATCGCACCAAATCAGTGGTTTCTCCTGTAGCTGAAGCCCTAATTCATGAATTAGGGTTTCGATCCATATTATTTCAGCTGTGGTGCTAGCTACTGATCTGTACTCGGCTTCGGTGCTTGAATGTGATATAGTGGATTGCTTTTTGGTGCACCAAGAAACAGGATTGCCACCTAAATAAATACAGTAGCCCGAAGTTGATCTTCTATCATCAGCGTCGCTTGCCTAATCTGCATCGCTGTAAGCCTGTAAATTTATGTCCTTGTTTTGAGTTAATAGTAATCCGTAGTCTTGAGTCCCCTTTATATATCTTAAAATGCGCTTAACAGCTCTCCAGTGATTGTCTAAGGGATTTTGCATAAATTGGCAAACTTTGTTAACACTATAACATAGATCAGGTCTGGTAATAGTCAAATATTGTAGAGCCCCTACAATACTTCGATATTGTTTTATGTTGTTGATAGGCTCTCCTTTAGCTTTGGACAGTTGTAAATTGCTCACCATAGGCGTAGGTAGTGGCTTAGCTTGGTCCATATTAGCACGAACCAAAATTTCTGAAGCATTTTGTTTTTGAGACAGAAACATTTCTGTTTGTGATGGTCTACTAATTTTAATTCCAAGGAAATAATCAACTATACCCAAGTCTTTTATAGCAAAGTTTTTATCCAACAGCTCTATTGTTTTGCTGATTTCATTCTCATTGCTTCCAGTGATGAGAATGTCATCAACATATACCAATATGTATGTTGCTGCATGATTTGTGGTTTTTGTGTATAAAGAGTTATCTGACTTGGTTGGTTTGAATCCTAGTTTTGTCAATGTTGCTTTGAGCTTTTCATACCAAGCTCTTGATGCTTGTTTGAGACCATAAATAGCTTTATGCAGTTTGCAGACTTTGTCTTCATTTCCTTTTGTGATGTATCCTTTTGGCTGATGCATATGTACTTCTTCTAGTAAGTCTCCATTAAGAAAGGCATTGTGTACATCCAACTGTTTGATTTTCCACTGATTGTTTAATGCTATCGTAAGTATGATCCTGATGATAGTGGGCTTAACAACTGGGGAAAAAATTTCATTGAAGTCAAAACCAAATTGTTGAGAGTAGCCTTTTGCAACTAACCTTGCCTTAAATTTTATTATTTTTCCATCTGCATCCTTTTTTATTCTGTAAGTCCATTTGCATCCCACGATATTTTTGTCCTTTGGAGGTGACACCAGATACCATGTTTGATTTCTTAATAGTGCTTCATATTCATCTTTCATGGCATTTCTCCATTCTATGCTCTTAACTGCTTGTTCATATGTAACTGGTTCAATGGTATCTGTACTAGCATTGTATATCTTGGGTTTAAAAATTCCACTTTTGGACCTTGTTATCATATGATGGCCTGCATCATGCATGTTGTCTCTATTATCAGTTGTAGTTGCTTTGTCACTGCTAGAAGCTAAGTCATCAGTGGTAGTTGCTTTGTTGCTGCTAGAGGCTAAGTCATCAGATGATTGCATTTCATTGTTTTCTTCAATTTGTCGTGATGGCCACTCAAGTGTATCATTTGTGCTATAGTCAGATTTAGTTTCTGCAATAGATTGTAATCTCTCAAGTCTCTTATTGCTTGGTTGTTCATTTTGCATGACTAATTCTGGAATGGTAGGCAAATGCACTTTGACATTTTCAACACATTGTTTTGCTGTAGTTTCACTCCTTCCCAGTCTTCTGTCTGCAAAAGGAAAATGATCTTCATTAAACATCACATGTCTAGATATATAAATTTTACCACTTTTATCAAGGCATTTGTATCCTTTTTGGTTTGTAGCATATCCTAAAAATGTGCATGGACTTGATCTTAAGCTTAGTTTATTTCTGTTGTAAGGCCTGAGACAAGGGGAAACACAGACAACCAAATGTTTTTAAATGATCATATTCAGGTTTGATGTCAAATAATTTTTCATGAGCACTTTTGTAATCAAGGATTTTACTTGGCATTCTGTTTATAAGATAAACAGCTGTAGCAAAAGCTTCTTGCCAATATTTTAAAGGTAAAGACCCTTGTGATAATAATGTTAAGCCTGTGTCAACTATATGCCTATGTTTCCTTTCAACAAGGCCATTTTGTTCAGATGTGTAAGGGCAAGTAATTCTATGTAATATACCCTTGTTTTGAAAATATTTTTTAAGTGGGTAAAATTCGCTGCCTCCATCAGTTTGCACAATTTTCACTTTATGACTGAATTGTTTCTCAACAAATGTAATGAACTGAACTAGAGTATCATAAGTTTCAGCCTTTGATTTGAGAAAAAATATCCATGTGTGTCTAGCGTATGCATCAACAAGAGATAAATAGTACCTGTGTCCTTGTGTGGAATTCAATGGGGCTGGTCCCCATAAATCTGCTGCTATCAATTCAAAAGGGTTTTTATACATAGTTTCTGAATCAGTAAAAGGAAGTTTGTGACTTTTTCCTAATTGACAATGTGTGCATATATCAGAAGTATCACTATTCTGAAAAGAAATTTTATTATCTATCAAGAATCGTTTTACAATTTTCATACTAGGATGCCCTAGTTTACAATGCCAATGTTCTAAAGTATTTTTCCCATTGTGTTCATTGGTGTGAACACTGTTGCACCAATGCTTCTTTATGGTGGATTCAAGTTTCTTCACAGCACTAAATTTGTATAGCCCCTTACTCAAACTACCCTGCAACAATATATCTTTATTTAGAAGATCCCTAACTAAACAGAAATTTGGGTGAAACTCGAAGTATACTTTGTTGTCACTAGCAAATTGAGATACACTGATTAGATTCTTTTTAATTTCAGGAACTCTCAGTAAATTGTTTAAATATAAATTTCTTTTACCTTGAATGGTTTCTGTGCCAACATGTGATATACTTGTTGTTTCACCATTACCCAAATGTATGGTTTGCGTACCTGTGTAGCTTTTGTTTCCCAAATTGAGGTTTTGAAGGTTACTGGTTACGCGATTGGTTGCCCCTGAGTCTGGGTACTAATCATCCAGATTTGTGTTGTCCAATTTTGCTTCTTCTGAATTGCCTGATTGATTTCTTTAATCTTCACTATTGCTCTTCTGCTGTTGTTCAAGTTGTGTTATGTTGATGTTGGGATTTCTTTGTATTTGCTGTGTAGCAGTGAATTCTTTATTGAACCTAAAGTAGCATTTGCTGGCTATATGACCAAATCTTTCACAAATTTGACATTTTACTTTATTGTTATTATTCCATCTTCCTCTTCCCCTTCCTCTTGGATTATGAGAATTTCTTTGACCTTCTTGTTTATTTCCATTGTTTGCTGTATTAGACTGCTGCACTTTATTTCTTGAACTGCTTGCATAATTGATCGAAAATTCATTTTGCATGGCTTTTCTTTGTTCAATTCTTACTTCATGGGCAAGTAAGGCAGATTGAACAGATTCCAAATCTAGTAGGGTTTGTTGTGATGCTATAAATGTAACCACTGACTCATATTCATCATCAAGGCCATTTGTTATGGTGAGGATTCGTTCATTTTCAGTAACTTTGTGGCCAATAGCATTGAGTCTGTCACATAGGCCTTTGATTTTTGCAAGATACTCTCTCATTGGCATATCATTCTTTCTTGCATTTTGTAATTGTCTTCTAAAATGCATAATTCTTGCGGCTGATTGTGAACTAAATATTCGTTCTATTGATGACCAAATTTCATAAGATGAATTCCAGCCAACAATTTGTGATAGCAAACTTGGGCTGATGGATGATAGCAGCCATGATGACAGTAAGTTGTCTTGTTTCTGATATCTAATATAATCTGGATTTGTGGAAGTGATTCCATTTTCTCCTTCTATAACTGCAGGTGGCGTAGCTATGGATCCTTTGATGTAGTCTTGAAGTCCATATCCTTTTAAAGCTATTTCAATCTGATATTTCCATACAATGTAGTTTTCATCATCAAGTGGGATGTTGATAACTTGGCTTTTGGGTTTGATTAATGCTGTTTCTGTTACAGTGATCTCCCCTTTGTCATTTCTTGAAGTAGTCGATGATCTTTAATCGCCTATTTCTCTGTCTCCCATTCTTATAGATGGCTAATCTGACTTCTTGAATATTTGATGCAGCCAAGAAAATATTGGCGAGGCACTAGAGATATGGAATTGATGCAGCCGGTCAAGAATTTGGATGTATTCAAGTTCTTGCTAGGCGTGGCACAATGAACTGATGGTGATATAACAGATGCCTTTGAGTCGAAGATGGTATAACCTCTTCGGTGATGAGAATCGGCTAAAAAAAATAGAGGAAGGTGAAAAAGATCTCCGATGATGAATTTTTAACTGAGGAGATAAAAGATATATCGATCTTGTGATAAAAGAGATGATGCAAGAAATTGCTGATCTGCCGTTAGGCTTTCTGACGCTCTGATACCATATTAGGAAAATCAGATATCATAGATTGTATACGTTGCAAAATGTAAAGAATAATTGCTTTATTCAATCAGTTTTCACACACATAGTGCTGTACAAAAGTTACATTATATATGAAACAGTCGTAGGCCTAATATACAGAAGCCCAAAAAAGGCTAGTAATCCAAAACACAAAAATAAAAGAATCTCTGCCATTGATCTGAATGGAAGGCTGAGATGAATAGATCAATGCTGTCTCGGATGATAAAGTAACACAGCATACCACAAGTGCGTATTAGAGGGAAATGGAGGCTCGGTTGGTGGTTGTTACCACATAGGCGAATGAAGGCGAGAATGAAGCCGGAGGTGGATTGCGTGAAAAAGATGGACGGAAGTCGAGGCCGAAGGTGGTAGATATGTGAGTGGAAAAATTGGCTGCGCATGGCCGAGTTGTTAGCATGGAAATGGGGTGCGACAGGTTGGTTCGAGAAGGTTTGCAAGCCAGTGAAGAAAAAAGGTTAAGGAGGAAGAAAGAAAAATTAAAGAGCAATAGTTTTTATATTATATTTTCCAAAACGTAAGAGTGAATGGGGAGAGGAAGCAGCCGAACAAACCAAAACAAAATTGAACAGTGAAATTTTAGAGGTCTACTGGTGATACGTTGGATATTTAAAACAATTTATTGTTTGCTTGGATAACACGTTTCAGATTTGAAATGCACAGGAAGAGTATAAATTCAAAACTTCGGTACCGTTATGACGAGCTGTTTCCTCATCACTGATACGTGCCGGAACTCAATTTACAGAAATGAATATACTGCGGAGATCAGCACGATGAGACGAACAGAATGGTATACAGATATCGGTGGTTCGACCATCCTATCAAAAGTCGATATTGGTACCCAAAATGCTGCAAGTCTGCTAGAAATAAGATAAACGGAGCAAAAGCAATCAAAATTTGAAGAAACGAAACATGACGCCTCACTTAGAAGATGATTACAAATTTATTGTATAAAAATATTCAAGTTTGGAAAACGTTTTATTATCATCAATTATTAACCGATTTGAATTGAAATAAAATTACACAATAAAATAAATTTTCATATTATTAATTGAAAATTTACCATTTGTAATATTTAATTAGACATAATCCAAATATTAAATTTATATTTCAAAATTTTATTATTCAAAAATTTCACAAAATTTCAATTAAATGTAATTTTAAACAAATAAAATTACTAAAATTTATGGATCGTTACAATATAAGTTGTTTAGGATATGAACAAACAGAAGGCACTACATCTACTACATCCTTTTTGAAATCACCCCCGAGATTAGTAGCAAGTAGCCCTTGCACTTCAAAAACTGTCTTCGATTTCCATCATCTTGAAGATGTCCCAATTCTAATGCTTATGCCGATTCAAAGTGGGTTTCGCATAATTAATGCTTATCCGATCCCGGTATCTCGTAATCAACGATCGATAGTTTTCGGTTGACTCAATCTCGGTTCTTTCAGAAGTACGCGAACTATAAAAGATTCCCAAGGGATCTCTAATATACGCCCTTAAAGCGAGAGACATTTCACCGAAACAAGTTCTCCCTCGCTATCTTAAACCATATGAAATCGTGAAGCATTCATATACTTCCTAAGTCAAAATAAATTAAGTTGTCGATAGTGGACAAGCCACTATCTAATGTAGACATATAGTTGCAAATGGAAAATCGAACATCATACACTTATCATCACTTTTTGATTCAACCTCTTATTATCCCTCAATTAACGATAAAGTCGGACAAGTTAAAGTATTACCTTTGTCTCGACATACATTCTTAATCTCCCACGGATAGAAACGAGCTTTCGTACCTCGAAATTTAGTGTCAAGTATAAGATAAAGTATATTCCATATACTTAATTAATTATGACCTAATAGAAACTCTTATACTTATCACATTTCTAACATTTTGACTTCTATATCCCCCACCCAGAATCAAAGCCAAGTAAGTCCTAGCATTGGTTGCACCTGGTCTTGCCTTAGTTAAAGCGCACTGATTCTAGATCTCATAGATAGAGAACAATCCATTTATCGGGGTTCAGTGCTAAATATAAGATGACTTACTTTACATAAACGTGTCAACCTTTTAGCACTATATATCATATTTATTTTATGTTACTTCATGGCACTGACAAAGAAATCACTTACATAAAACACAGCCTTTTCAAAACAATCTAAAAAATCAACTCCATAAACTTATTTCTAGTCTTTCATTTCAAATTAGTTATTGGAATATTTTCCAAAATCATTTATTTAAACCAAAGTTTAGTGTAAAAGGGAAACCTCTTTCCTTTTTGTAAAGTAAAAAACCTTATTTAATAATAATAAAGTTTTAAATCAAACTTCATTTCCAACTTCCCCAAACTATTTACTATAACAAGAATGTTAAAATTCATAATCTCTTTCCCTTTTCTCGAAAACATTTATTACAAAAATAGTATTGTAATCCATGCTTCCTTCCTCCTTTAAAATTACTTTTAAACTCTTTAAAACATAGTTTCAAACTTGTATCTAAAACATTTCTTTAAAGATGGCTGCTTCTAAACAAAACTTGACTTTTGAAAAAAAAAGCAGTTTCCTTTATAAAGTTTAAACCTCTTGTTTAAATAAATAAATAAATTCTTAAACATATATTTAAATCTTCGATCTCCCTTATTAAATACTTAAAATACTTTTACAATATATATTCTAAAGGCATTTACAAAATGTCTAAAATAGATAACCTCCATTTACTTTATAAAAATTATATATTTTCAAACTGCATCCACGATGACTATTTCTATATATACCGTAACTTGCAAAACTTTGTTTTGTAAATCAAATAGCTTTTAAACTCCATTTTTTTAAACTGCTATAAATTCCTTTGCCAAAAAGTTTTGAAAATAACGGTTAAGTCTGAAAACCATTTCAAAACACTTTTGAAAAACAAAGTAGTGAACCATTAAAAAGAAAGCATGGGATTTTAATGTCACATAAAAACAAATCACCAAAGTAAGTCGATTATCAACACGTCCATTTCATTACATCATCCATAGAAGGTAATAATGTAAGGTAAGATCAAAAATACGAGGAATCCTTTAGGACCTCTCTGTGAGAAATGCGGATTACGGATCTTAAGGCTAGGATTAACATTAGAGGGGGGTGAATAGTGTTAATAAAGAATTACTAAATCTTTTTGAATTTTATGTTAATTTAGACACCGATGTATGCAATATACAGACACAGATATGATCACAGAAAAAACACAGATGCAGAAAAAAATAAAAGCAGTAAAGGAAAGAAAACACCGGATTTTATACTGGCTCGGAGTTACCCTACATCCAGTCCCGCAACACAAGTACAGATTTCCTTTCAAAAGCAATTATACAATTACACCCTCGGTTTCAAGGCTACGAGGTACACCCTCCAGAATTTCTATCCTCTGGGTATACTTGATTTCCAGGCCATAAGTTTACCCAATTGATTTACCAAGGCTACAATCACACATTTTCTCTCTTGATTGATTTCCAAGGCTACAATCACACCTTTTCTCGCTTAATAGATTACAAAGAAGTCTATAACTCTGAATAGCACTGAGTACCTTGTAGAGATAGTGATAGAGAATCAAACTAGAAGTAATCGAGTTTGATTCAATGTTGATTTCGGCAGAGTAATGCTAAGAATATGTATTAAGAAATGTGGAAGAAGAAGAGGAGTGAAAAACCAGAAAATTTGATATAAAATTCGTTGAAACTAACCCCTATTTATAGAAGAACAACAACCATGTCCATTCATGAAGAGTTATGGCGAATAGACACTTCCTTTGAAATTTAAATTTTGAATTCAACTGACACCATGTCAACATGGTTACCCTAGGCATGTCGACATCCCAAAGCAATTTTTGGTGATTTGATTTTCTTTGTAAATAACCTTTATCTTATATTAAAACTATTTTAAACTTTACAAATATATTTGACTATAGTTAAAATTCATAACTAAATATAGAGAATAATATATATAGATGTTAACCATAATTTTATATTTAAATCTAAGTATAAAAGTTAAATATATAATTTAAAATGATAGTTTAAAATCAAGAGTAATTCGAGTTTGAAATTAAAGATAGTTTTGAGGCTAAATTTATTTAAAATTAGGACAGGGAGTTTTGATGTTTTTAAAAGGAAAGTTTTGAAATCATTTTGAAAACAAGATAATTTTGTAAAATCATTTGAATTAAAATTAGTGGATACAAAATAATGTTCCACTAGATTTTCGTAGGTTCCATCCTACTTAGGGTTCTATCCCTTTAACAGGCTCGAAGTGGATTCCATTCCACGAATAAATTGGATTTTAAGATGCCAGTGCTTTTCTACGAGTTTTAACAAAAATTCCTAATTAAAATACTTATGCTTGAAATCCTGAACTCTTGATAATCTTGATACTCATGAGTCTTCAATCTTGATATCTTTAATCTCTATACTGTACAGGCTTCATTCTTGGTACATGCGTGGTTAAATCCTGCGTATACATATTTGTCTAAACTTATAATGTTAGTATTTATATTTTATAATATATTCTAAGGTTGTTGTCATCAAAACCATCATCTCATGGACTAACAATCTCCCCCTTTTTGAGGATGACAACCTTTGTTTATAAAATATTACTTCTATCCTAATAACTCCCTCTTAATCTATGCTTAACTACACTATTTAATATTTCTCCCCCTTTGTCATCAACAAAAAATAACTCCAAACTATACAACTCCCCCTTAATCTAATACTGTATGACATGTGATTATAATGATAGTGTTATCATAAATAATCAACACTTAACTCTAAGAACTAAAACTTAATCCTAAATTACTAACTATCCTAACTAAGAATCTATTATAATACTTATAATAGTTAGAAAAATATAAGAACATAAATTATTTATTAAGTATATTTCAACACACTCATCAAAACCAATCATGTCAGACAAGTCAAACAAATCAATCAAGTCAAACAAGTCAATCAAGTCAATCAAGTCAAACAAGTCAATCAAAACATACCAAACAAATCAAAAACTAATAATCCTATATTATAAAACAATACTACAAACTCCTCCTAAATAAAATACACTCGTTATGTATACATGTATGCAATATGTAGTTGGTAATGCAGTATGAAATGTATGACATATGCAATGTAGCATGAGATAATATGCAGAATGAAGTGCAACTTGTGATGCAAATAATTATGATATGCATTGTAATTTATGATGTAATATGCAACAGAATGAGATATGAAATAGGATGCATAATGATATGTAATATGAAACAAAATGATAATGATGTAAAAATAATAATATGCAAAATGATATGATGATATATATGCTACGGTAAGTGACATCCAGATTATAAGATAAACATGAGTAATAAGTAATATCTAATTGACAAGCATATATACATACATACATACATACATACATACATACATACATACATACATACATACATACATACATATATATATCAAATTATTTATTACAAACTACTTTAACCAAACAAAGGTAATACACACCAATTACTAAACTTAGGTTAAGGAAACTAATGAATGAGACTGAAAGAGTAGTAAGGAAAAGAGTTTAAAGGAATAAATGATATTAAAATTATAACATATTTATGAAAGGTAGTAATCAAACTCAATATCAAAATTAAATTGCTAAGAAATATAGACCTAAACTCTATATATATATATATGATCAAATATATTTTTATAAAAATTAATAGCCTAATTATCTAGTTTAAAATAATTATTTTAACTTGGTTGTCTTTATTTTTTTATTTTTAAGAATCCAAACTTCCATGTTTATAAAATACTTAACTTACTAATTAAAACCTTTATATTAAATTTTTATTAATTAAAATATTTAGAAAGATGTGTAAACATCTTTTAAATTTAAAAAATATCATAATGAAATATTAAATAAAATGATAAAGATTGAAAAATTAAAATAAACATGTGTTATATTAAGGCCTCTTACTTTTTTTTTAAAATATATTAATTTATTATAAATTTTTTATTTAAATATGAAATTTATTTTAAAATATTCTAATATAAGTTAGAAAATAACTTCTAAAAAAATAGAGAAAAATTCTTAATTTAAATATTATTTTTACATAGTTTAAAGTTTCATAAAGAAAAAAATAGTATTTAAAGAATGCTACAAAAAGTTTTTGAAGTAAAAAATATTCGAAACTTCATAAAACTGAAACTGTAGTTTTTACCAAATGTTGTGTAAAGTTTCTGAAACTCTACAGCATTTCAAAGCACAGAAATGCTATGAAAACGAATTTGCAGTACTTACAAAACATTGCAGAAGAAAAGAAGCATTTTAGAAATGCTATCTAAAATTCCGATCATGTGATGTGGTGCTATCTTATTTATTGAAGAAGTATATAAATTGAGCCTTATTCTAACATCTAAATTCATTATATTAATTTCTTAAAGATATAAAATTAGTATCTTAAAATAAATAGAGTATGAGAAGTAAAAATAATGTTAGAAAAGTTGAAATCATGAATGAAGGTATGCTTTTCTACTTAGTATAGTTGTAATAAATTAGTTGTAGATTTTATTTGAAAGAAAAGGACTTTAAAAAAAATTTAGACTTGTACATCGATATTATACTATGGTGTGTTGATATATGGACCAATATATCAAAACTTATAAAAGAGGTAAATTTCTATACCTAACTAAATGCATAGATATATATATATATATATATATATATTCCTAAATGCAATAATAAAGATGAAATAATAGCAAAGCGTACCAATTTTTGCACTCCATCTTTCTAACTTTATTGTTCTTCCATTATCATGAGTCACATATTTATATCTTTCAGAATTTGTTGATGAGATCTGCTCTATTGCGACGGGCTTGTTTTTCTGATCATCGTAGTATATTCATTTGCTGAATTTGAAGACCGTATGAGAAGATATAGATGATTTAGTAGATCGACCAACTTAGCGCCAAAACTTTGAATTTGAATTTTGAATGAATTGACACTTTAACCACTATAAATAGGCCCAATGGTCACCACTTTTCATTTTAATTGCTCTTCTTCTTCTTCCCGTTTTTCTATATACTATCAAACTTCTAGAGGGCATATCTCCTTCGTTTCTTAATGGAATTGGATGAAAACAGCGGTAAATCGAAGAGGAAGGCAAGAGCTACGATATAGTAATAGTTCGGTGTCGAATTTGGATGGTATTGTGATGCAACATGCCGAATAGTAGAAGAAATGTAGAAGATCCAGTACACAGTTTTTCAGTTTTGGATGGCCAACTTCAAACTGTCATATTTCACTCAATTTTAATCGGAATTTGATGAACCACCCATCAAAATGACCGCGAGAACGAGAAATACAATCTCGAAAAGGAGAGGGAACAAAATACTCAAATCTCTAGATGCAATATGAAGAATACCTTTGACAGTTTTGCCTTCATTTTCTCTTTGTTCACCAAAACTACGTTTGACCACAACTTGGTCATTTCTTGACGGATTCGCATGAAACCAGTGGCATTGCGAAGCATATGGAGAGAAATACAGTATCGAATCAAGTTGTATATGAGAACCAAAAGTTTTGAATTGTTCTGGTACCCATTTGTTTGTCAATTTCCATTATATATCCATTTATTCTTCTTGATCGATGAATGGTTATCTGGTATCTTTTAACCAACAGTCATTAGACATAATTCTTCTCCTACAAAACAAAATAACTTTTTAAAGAATCAAGTGGCTTCAGAAAATAATTAAACATAGTTTTAAACAAAAATATCATGATGATTCTGTGACATATTCATATGAAAATAGTGTTAATAAAATCCTAAAAAAATAGCCATTTTAAAAACTTTTTCAAAATTCAGATTATGAAAACTTTGAAAACCTCGCTCCGATAGCAATTGTGAGAAATTCGAATTACAGATCTTAAGGCTAGGATTAACACTAGAGGGGGTGAATAGTGTTAATAAAGAATTACTAAATCTTTTTGAGTTTATGTTAATTGAGACACCGATGTATGCAATATACAGACACAGATATGATCACAGAAACAAGCACAGATGTAGAAATAAAATAAAAGAAGTAAAGGAAAGAACACACCGGATTTTATACTGGTTCGGAGTTACCCTACATCCAGTCCCACAACACAAGTACGGATTTCCTTTCAAAAGCAATTATACAATTACACCCTCGGTTTCAAGGCTACGAGGTACACCCTCCAGAATTTCTATCCTCTGGGTAGAGATACTTGATTTCCGGGCCACAAGTTTACCCAATTGATTTACCAAGGCTACAGTCACACCTTTTCTCTCTTGATTGATTTCCAAGGCTACAATCACACCTTTTCTCGCTTAATAGATTACAAAGAAGTCTATAACTCTGAATAGCACTGAGAACCTTGTAGAGATAGTGATAGAGAATCAAACTAGAAGTAATCGAGTTTGATTCAATGTTGATTTCGGCAGAGTAATGCTAAGAATATGTATTAAGAAATGTGGAAGAAGAAGAGGAGTGAAAAACCAGAAAATTTGATATAAAATTCGTTGAAACTAACCCCTATTTATAGAAGAAAAACAACCATGTCCATTCATGAAGAGTTATGGCGAATAGACACTTCCTTTGAAATTTAAATTTTGAATTCAACTGACACCATGTCGACATCCCAAAGCAATTTTTGGTGATTTGATTTTCTTTGTAAATAACCTTTATCTTATATTAAAACTATTTTAAACTTTACAAATATATTTGACTATAGTTAAAATTCATAACTAAATATAGAGAATAATATATATAGATTTTAACCATAATTTTATATTTAAATCTAAGTATAAAAGTTAAATATATAATTTAAAATGATAGTTTAAAATCAAGAGTAATTCGAGTTTGAAATTAAAGATAGTTTTGAGGCTAAATTTATTTAAAATTAGGATAGGGAGTTTTGATGTTTTTAAAAGGAAAGTTTTGAAATCATTTTGAAAACAAGATAATTTTGTAAAATCATTTGAATTAAAATTAGTGGATACAAAACAATGTTCCACTAGATTTTCGTAGGTTCCATCCTACTTAGGGTTCCATCCCTTTAACAGGCTCGAAGTGGATTCCATTCCACGAATAAATTGGATTTTAAGATGCCAGTGCTTTTCTACGAGTTTTAACAAAAATTCCTAATTAAAATACTTATGCCTGAAATCTTGAACTCTTGATAATCTTGATACTCATGAGTCTTCAATCTTGATATCTTGAATCTCTATACTGTACGGGCTTCATTCTTGGTACATGCGTGGTTAAATCCTGCGTATACATATTTATCTAAACTTATAATGTTAGTATTTATATTTTATAATATATTCTAAGGTTGTTGTCATCAAAACCATCATCTCACGGATTAACACTCTCTACAAAAAATTTATTCGTCGAAGTGCTTCCATGGCGACTTATTCGCTACGAAGACACTTTGACTTCCTTTTCTTTTCTTTTGTCACCTATAAAACAATGGTTATTGAGTCATCTGCTTTCAACCGGAAATCAAAGCAAAACCAAAAAATATAAATGTTGCATACAATGTAAACAAAATAAGCAACAACCTAATTATTACTACATGTTACAACATTTTAAACCAATTCAAAGTGAGATATCTCATGTTCAAGGTCGACTAAAAACAAGGCAAAGCTTCTACCTTCCTTCCTTGACCATGCAACAACCAAATTCCCTCTCTTCCTTGCACATCCTTGCGCCTAAAATCTCCCTTACCCCTACCTTACTCACACCCATCCTCTAAACTTCCGGAAAGCAAACAATCAAAATATGAAGGGGCTTAGGTGCTCCAAACCTTTTATCCTGAGGTGGTGGGCTGTTAGCTATGTTGTTATAAGGTTATGTAAGAAGTTTGAGAAGAAAAGAAGTTTTAAGGCAGAAAAATGAAGATATAAGAACGAAGAGAGGAAGGAATGAAAGAGAAAAGTCTTGTACAAACTTTCTATAATATCCCGCTAAACCCAGAAAACTTCGAACTTCTTTAGGAGAAGTGGGTTGCTTCCAGTCCAGAATTGCAGAAATCTTGCTTGGATCAACAGAAATTCCTTCTTCATTAACAATGTGACCCAAAAATCTGACTTCTTTGACCCAAAAGTGACACATAGAAAATTTAGCGAATAAAATATTCATCCTCAATATCTCCAAAAAAATTCTAAGATGTTCAGCATGCTCCTCTTCGGTTTTGGAGTAAATCAAGATATCATCAATAAATACAAGGACAAATTTGTTCAATACTTCTCGAAACACTTGGGTCATTAAATCTACGAAGTACGCGGGAGCATTGCTTAGTCTGAAGGGCATAACTAACCACTCGTAGAACATGTCAGGACCCCTAAAAGCAGTTAATGAACACAATCCTCGGCTATTCATAGCTGATGGAATCCCTGAGCTAAATCCATCTTAGAAAAAGATCGAGCGCCATGAAGTTGATCGAATAGATCGTCAATTCTAGGTAAAGGGAATTTGTTTTTGAGAGTTTGTTTATTGAGATCGCGGTAATCTACACACAATCTCAAAGATCCGTCCGATTTAGCCACAAATACAATAGCTGAACCCCATTCGGAAACACTAGGGCGAATCAATCCTTTCTTTAGCAAATCTCGAGTTTGATTGACTAATTCAATTCTTTCCCTGTGTCATCCTGCGACTTGCGTGAACAACAGGACGGGCATTGGGTACTAAGTCAATTTAGAAATTTATTTCTCTGTGTGGAGGTAAGGATTTTACTTCTTCAAATACGTCAGAAAATTCCCGAACAATAGGTATAGACTGCAAACTAGGTTCAGGATATCCCAAAGTATACATCAATCTATCTCTCTTTGGACTCGAATCCTCACAAGAGATTTCAATAAAATTTCCAAGGCTTGTTTTGACTAAAACTGTCCGATTATTACATACCAATTTAGCTTCGTATCTCGATAACCAGTTCATTCCGAGTAAGATTTCAAATTCATTAAATTCGAGGACATAAAGGTTGATAGGAAATTGATAGCAGGCATATGAAATAGGAACTTTCTTACAATACAAAAAAAGATTTGCAGGACCTCCAACCGGATTTTTCACGCAAATAGGGTCGTCAACAAATTCAGTTTTAAGTTCTAATTCACTTACGGTTTGTTGGGAGATAAAGCTATGTGAAGCTGCCATGTCAAACAAAACTCTAACTGTTCTATCATAAATAGTAAGGTTACCTTCCAAAACACCTTTTTCTTTATCCGCTTTTGAAGTTGAAGGGTCTTTCTTTATCGTATAAACATTTGCCATCTGTGCTTGCTTCATTACCGGGCAATTCTTAATAAGATGTCCAGGCTTGTGACAATTATAGCATTCTCTAGCTCCTTGATCATTATTCACAGGTTGTTCCTTAACTTGCTTCTTCGGGTTTGTGCAGCTGTTTGAATAATGGCCCTTCTCTTGGCAATTGTAACAAGTTATGTTCCTAGCCGAATTTCCTTGACTGCTCTTTTTATCTTTGTCTTGTTGTGGCCTCTTGCCCCCAAACTTCCTTTTCTTCCGATTCTGATTATTTGAATTTCCTCCTTCCCTTGGAATCTCTTGCATATCTAGTGTGCCATACCTATACCCCATATCAATAAGATCAGAAAAAGATTCTTTGACGTGTGATGTCATCCTTTCGTGATACTTCTGGTTCATCTATAATAACTGTTTCCCACCAGGCCGAGGCTTCTTCTTGGAGTTGCCAAGAAGCTATAAGTCTCATATGCTCGTCTTGCAGCTTTTGCCCTTTAAAAAATTTCTCACATGATCTTACCCATGCTTGAGCCTCAACAATTGACTCCTTGCCGGCGAACGGTTTGCCACCAAGCTTTGAGAAATTTTTATACAAATCAGCCAGATTCGGTTGCTGCTGCTGGATATCTATTGCTGCTTTTGCTGCTGGAGGAATTTGATTAGTTGCTGCATTCCCTTGACCCCTTGCTCTTCCTCTGCGTCCGCTCATTCTTACTATCTGAAATTAGTAAGAAAATTGATTTATATATACAAACGAAATATCTTAAGGAATATCAGCAGCAAAAAGAAATAGACTAAGAAAATTTAGAGTTTCAGTCTTGGTTATACTCATTCTAGGGTATACTTCAACCTATCTCTAATGAGCCATCTAATATGTTATACTCCGTAGCTAAAGTTCTTACTCAACATTCTGCTCTGATACCAATTTGTCACGACCCAAAATTCATCGTTTAAAAGTCGACATCAAATACCTCACTTGTATTCAACTGTCGAATATTCGAACGTCAAATTTCAGTTCGAATGAAGCTTATAAAAACATTAGATGAATATAAAATAGCGGAACAGAATGAATATTATGCATACATCACAGATACAACAGTAAAATATCCATTACTACATCAGAGTATTTAATACGTACACCACAACTCCCAATACAACATCATAATAATACAACAGTGATCATATAACCAAAAGGTCTTCAAATGAAAGAAGTGATAGCTAACTCTCAAAAGCTAAACACCTGAGATCTCTAAAAGCTCCTAAGATATCTCCAAAGCAAAAGCTCCAAAATACTGCTTACTCCAGAATACAAAAAACCTGCTATTAGGCTGCCCGAGTAAAATTTATGGGCACCTAGAGTTTAGGAAGAAACAATAAACTCCAGGTCAGTCATGGGACTTGTATGAGTAAACAAAAATAGTTGCTTTTGAAGAACTAGATTTATAAAAGAATTTCGGTATGCTTTTAAAAATGAAACTACCATAAGCCCTCCCACCACACACACAATGCAATCACAGAATTGGAGGAGATTTCTTCTTATGATAGTCAAATATGCTTGGTACGGAAAAATTTCTTTAATATTATTACTAGTGCATAGTGTAGAAAGCATTTCGAAAATAGAATATTAATCTTAGCCAACATACGACCATTATCGTATGCCTACTATAGCTACCATCTAAACAGTAGGGCGCCACCATAAGTAAATGGCAGGTTCTACAACTAAAACCGTACAGTGTTCGTATTGGTAATTGGATTTACAA
The DNA here is from genome assembly GCA_030765085.1 of Allium cepa. Taxonomy (NCBI): domain Eukaryota; kingdom Viridiplantae; phylum Streptophyta; class Magnoliopsida; order Asparagales; family Amaryllidaceae; genus Allium; species Allium cepa. Next base: position 772,916,367 of record CM060945.1, read on the forward strand.
CAATGGTCAGGCTAAGGAACTTCCTGGGCCACATGGGTACGCCTCTAGAGGGACGACCAGAGAACCTAATCGAATCTCTGCCAACACAAGGCCGGGTTACCCCTAACTGGGTAACTACTGACACGAGTATGCCTTTCCCTGGTTGTAACCAACCTTTATCCGAGGCCCCAGCAACAAATCACAAAGTAATATATATATATATATATATATATATATATATATATATATATATATGTCTGCAATATCCACATAAGTTAAGTATCTGGGCTCCATACCATGATACCACTTCTATCCAGAAGGGAATGCACATACCCTAAGGGGCGTAACCCCCAATACCTTACTGCATCTTTCCTGTTTCGACGATTCCGGGGTGTGAGGTTCGACGAAGTCTCGTCCACAAAGCTATGCTTTTCACAAAAGCCACGCTTTGATCAACAAATGATCAGCAACACTCAGCATGCCACATTACCAAGTTGGGAATATATTACTGATAACCTTCAACTACATAACCTCTGAGCTCGTACATCTCAGAGAAGGGTGTTAAGCTAAGAGAATAAATTCTCCGTCACCAACAGAAATGTATTTGAAAGAAATCTGCTTTATATCTCAAATGTAATGTCATACATACAACCCATACAAGTCTGTTCTGGGTTCGAACAGAACTGAAGGCACTTTCAAAGGAGTCCTTGCAATCCGGGCGTCCACAATCCCGATCGGATTCCACATCACATATGGAGAACTCTATACCGGAGCACCTCAGTGCAGAGTCATTTGATAGGTTATCCTATCGTTCTCGAAGACATCCGGTCTTCACCACCGTCTTCAAATGCTCATCCATTTCGTCGTATCACTTATTCGTAATGGTTTATATGACACAAAGGCCCTTTCTCGGCTAAACCGAATAGTGAGAGTCAATTTTTAAAACATGGGGATGTCATTCACAAAAATTCATAGGTTCGATGTGGGTTTCGGATAATTAACTGAGATCCGATCCCCTGTCGCATCAAAAATTAAATGTCATTTTACGAGCAAAAGGTTTTCTCATCAATACAGAATAAATCGCATTTACAGTGCAGTACATGGCAATCTACATCACACAGTATCACAAACAGAATAGAAATATCAATATCGTGCACAGCCATAGTTAATTATTTTCCAATGTGGTCTAAATAATTTTGCCATACAATTATTTGTAGTGATGTTTAAATCAATGATTAAAATTTGGATAAATAAATTAAATCTTAATTAACTCGATTTATTGTTTCAAAATTAGTTATTTTAATTAACCCCTAAATTTGATTTGTCGACTTTAATTTATCTGAATAACAAATTCTTAATTTACAAATTTAATTTGAACACTTAATTGTTTATCAATCAATTTTAATTTCAAATTGTATATCATTCTTAATTTCTTTTCAAAATCATTAATTAATAAAAATAGTTATTTACCTTAATTATCGTTTTAAATCTTCTTTATATCTTAAAAATCAATTTATTGTTGCATTTAAAAGTTCTAATGTAAATTAATTCCAATTCTTATTTTAGATTTAATTATTTAAATAAAGGGTTATTAAATTTTAAAACATTGTTAGATGGTTTAAACTCATAGTAAGTTTTTTTTCACTTAACATAAATTTACATTGGTTAACTTGTAAATATAGAAATTTACTTGGTCGGGCCTACCCATTATAAAGCAACCCGAGTAAACAATGCTTCCCGCTCGAGCCAAACCCGGGTCCTCCTCGTCACTTCCCCGAGCCTCTTCCCTTTCTCCCCTCGTCCCAGTTTCTCCTTCTCCCTTTATCTTTTTTTCTTTCAGTTTAAATACCTAAACTAAGATAGCCCAGTATACTCGCGTACGCGAGTTTCGTCCCGAAGCAAACGTGTTTTTTCTCGAGTTTCAACTCGAGTTCCAAATCATGCTTACTCACTGATACCCAAAAACACGTCGTGCACGTGCACGACGTGGCGCCGCGACTCCAGTGATCGCCACGATCATCGGCAAGTCGAGAAATCCCATCAAACACGAAATCCATCTTCGATTTGAACCAGAAAATTCGAAAACGAATTTTTTGCCTCTTCGTCGATACTTCAACCCAACATCACCATGCAAAAACCCCTTCGCCAATGCTCCTCAGTCCACCGGAATTGCCATAACTTCGGCCACACCTCGTCAACATCTCATTCCACCATTTCCCAGAGCCATGTAGCACTCGATCACGTATTGGAGACGAACGCGCCTCTTCACAGACATGTCCAAAAACTCCAACTAAAACCCTAATTTGAACTCGTACCCCAAATCTATGCAATAGAAAAATTCTTTGAAAATTTTCATGAAATCACTGGTGTTGAAGCTTGCTTTGAACCAAATTTTAGCATTTATAATTGAATCGATTGTTAGAAATTTGTAAAAGTTCAATTTTTATTCAAACACAGACTACTCTTAAAATAACCAACCAAAAATCTTCATTTTTGTTTTAAAAATCATGGATTTCAGTATAGAGTCAATATATGTCCTTGAAATAATATTTTGCAACAATTAATTTTTTCAAATTATCGCTTGAAACCTGTAAAAAAAAATTACAGTGATATGCTTGATAAAGAGGATTTAAATCAACCTTTAAAATCTTATTTTTAAGTTTAACCACTTGTTTTGTTGAGAATCAAGGCTTAGAATTGATTTAAATTAGAATAGTTTGAGTGTTTGAACCCAAAATGTAATCTGTATCAAATTTCAGAGAAACACAGAGCAACAAAATCATATACAAACTGAAACATATACAAAACAGTTAATAAATGAAGTTTGAACTGTTTTAAAAAAACTTAAAACTTTTTAAAGAATATGTTTACTCACCGAAATATGGATGAACATAGAGCACTTTTATTTGTTTAGAAAATCTGCAGTTTGATCTTTTTCTCCTTTTCTTTCTTCAGTAAATTGTTTCCAAATTTGAGTATAAAGTGATGTTTTCTTTTCTTTTTAATTTCTGTTCTTTACTAAGATTTGTTGAACAAACTAAAGGTTTATGGATGTATACATATATATAAAGATTGTGTACAGGGGAGGGTTTACTGAAGCAAGGCAAGTACAGTATTTCTTTTGCTCAACCCATGCTTTAATTTGGCTGAAGTGATCTTGTTCATGGGCTGAGTAAATAGCATTTAATGAAAGCATTAAATGTAGCATTACTGACCATACTTCCTTGATACTTACAGCAATCTGTTGATTTGCTTTTTATAAGGTTATTGGGTCTTGTTTTATTTTACAGTTTTTTTTCTCTTGTTTATATTTTCTACACACTTATTTTTTTTTGAATGTATGTCTTTTCTTTTGTTAGTTTATTTCTTGTTTACAAATTCACATGCATTTATGTGTATGTCATATGTCATTTTGTAATTATGTGATTTTATTACAAACATATTCTTGAAATTTCTTTTCTATTTGAAGTTTTAACTATATAATTTTTATCATAACTTACATCCCAAATTTTTTGTTCTATTCAAAGGTTTTAACTAAAAACATTAAATTTGTACATATTTCATTTTATTGTTTTAAACAATTTCTTGTTTATATTATGTTCTTTTCTTTATTTATTATTTAATACAATTTCTTGTTTGTTACAATAATTTATTCATTATTTATTTAAAACTCAAATTATCAATTATTTACTTATATCCATAAAATTTTATAATATTAATATTAACAATATTTTATTTCTGTTAAAATTCTCAAATTAAATTCAAAAGTTTCAAATAAGTTACTAAATTTAATTTAACAAATTCTGGGATGTTACACATATGTAATACACTCAAACTCATTCTAGGTTGTCCCTTACCCTATCTCTAATGAGTTTGCCCTATCAAGGTTCTCGCTTAACCTTTGGCTTTGATACCAAAATGTAAAGACCCACCTTTTCGACCCTCAAAGGTAGACAATAATATATCTACGGTATTCACGTACCCAACATTCAAGTGCTGAAAAGAAAGATTATTGGGGTGAATAAAAAAAAGACATAACCGAATCACACACCATGACGAGCAATATATAATATCCAAATGATGTTTATACAAGAAAACTTTAATGTTCATATAACAATCAAAGCCTAACATATCATTGGCCTGGGCAGTTATAATAGTTGGTCCTTATAATTGCTGATGAATATAAAACAAAAAATACAGCGAAAATTAGCATGACAAACTCAAATCATATGGATTATTATATTTGTAAAACCTTTTAAAAAAAATAAAGGTATCTCGTAAGGCCATGTCATACATATATAAGAACGTATTATTACCTCATGATAACTAACCATTTCAAATATAAAATCCAGTGATATTATAATAATGTATGTGGTTTAAAATAAGTATGTAACATATGTGAATTGGTTACCCATAATTACATTCAATAGTACCAGGTTCTGTAACTAAAACTATAAGGCACGTACTGGAGAATGGATTCTATATAATAACAAGATAATGGGCTACTAACTACCACAGTTCATCTCTAGGGAAAATGTAACAAGGGCCTCACCGGAACCCCCTACATTACAAGATCGGCTTACCTCTTTCTGGATAGTACTGAATTTGTCATCAACCCGGTTTCTTTACATCCTTTTCCTCTTGAGCTCACATGCACATACCAAATCCATAAATAGTGATCTGGAAGGGTGATGATCATACCCTAATGGGTGTGACCCACATAGCCTTACGACGTATCCCCTATTTTAGTCATTCTCGAATGTAAGGCTTGTAAGGCCATGATTACCTTTTTTTCATAGTCAATCCTTATTGGAATGCAAACATTGCTCTTTAGGAAACAATACAATTTCAGCATTCATCCATACAAGTTGTTTAAGATAGCAACAAATCGAAGGCACTACTTTTACAAAATCCTTTTTGGAATCACCCTCGAGATTAGTAGTAAGTAGCCATACCACTTCAAAGAACATCGTCTTTTATTTCCACCATCTTCACGATTCCTAATTCAAACACTTATGTTAGTTCGAAGTGGTTTTTGGATAACTCATGCTTATCCGATCCCGATCTCTCCGAACCAACAATTAATAGTTCCGATTGACTCAATCCCAGTTCTTTGAAAAGTAAACAAACTATATAAGATTCCTAATGGACCTAGAATATATGCCCTTAAAGCGAGAGATGTTTCAACAGATTAAGTTCTCACGAGGGATCTCAAACTGTATGAAATCACAATGCTTTCGTATACTTCCTACGTTGAAATAGGTCAAGTTGTTGATAGTAGAAAAACCACTTTCTGGCATAAGTGTATTGTTTGCATATGGATAATAAGACATCATATACTTTTCACCACTTTTCGATTTCAACCCCATACTATCGTTCAATTAATAATAAAGTCGGACAAGTTAGAATACCACCCCTGCCTCGACGTACATTCTTAAATCACAGATAGAAACGGGCTTCCATACCTCAAAATTTAGTGTTGACTACAAGATGAAGTACCTTCCATATACTTAATTAATCATGACCTACTTATAGAAATTAACCCTTTTACACTTAACACACTTCTGATATTTCGATTTCCCTAACCCTCGTTCAGAATCAAAGCTAAGTAAGTCAGAGCACTAGTTGCACCTGGTCTTGCCTTAGTTAAAGCAATCTTATTTTAGATCTCACGGACAGAGGAAAGATTACTTAACGAGTTTTAGTGCAAAATATAAGATGACTTATTTTCCATAAACATGTCAACATTTTAGCACTACTTACCATATTTGTTTATGTTACTTAATAATACTGATAAAGAAATCCCCTACATAAAATAAAGTCATTTTAAAACAATCTGAGAAAGTAACTTATTTCTATCTTTGATTTCAAACTATTTATTAGAACATTTTCCAAAATCATTTTTCAAACCAAAAGTTCGATCCAAAAATGCAACATCTTTTCTTTTTATAAAGTTAATAACTTATTTAATATAACAAAATGCTATATATCAAGCTCCCTTTCTAATTTTCTAAAATTGTTTACGATAACAAGAATGTTACAGTCCATAATCTCTTTCCTTTTTCTCAAAAACATTTATTACATCAATAATGTTGTAATCCATGCTTTCTTAACCTTTTAAAATTACTCTTAAACTCTTTAAAATATAGTTTGAAACTTGTATATGAACATCCCCTTAAACTGGTCGTTAAACAAAACTAGACTTTCAAAACGAAGCAGCTTCCATTATAAAACTTAAACCTCTTGTTTAAATAACTAAATAAATTTTTAAAAATATATTGCATCTTTGAACTTCCTTTTTATGTACTTATAAAACTTTTATAAAACACATTCGAAATGAATTTACAAAATATCTAAAATAGATAGCCTCATTTTACTTTATAAAAACCATATATTTTCGAAGTGCATCCACAGCGACTATCGTAATACGGACCTTAACTTTTGAAACTTTGTTTTGTAAATCAAATAGCTTTTAAACTTCATTACTTTAAAACAGTTTAGTACCTTTGCTAAAATGTTTGAAAACCAAAAGTCAAGTTTGAAAAACATTTCTAAATACTTTAAAAAAACATAGTAGTAAACCATTAAAAAGAAAGCATGGGATTCTAATGTCGCATAAAAACAAATCATTAAAATAAGTTAATTATCAGCAACATCCACTTCATTACATCATACATAGAAAGTAATAATGTAAGGTAAAATCAACTAGTTGAGGAATCCTTTAGGATACCTCTACAAAATTTCTATTCTTCGAAGTGCTTCCATCGCAACCTATTCACTACGAAGACACTTCGACTTGCTTTTCTTTGCTTTTGTCCCCTGTAAAACAATGATTATTGATGTTATCCGCTTTCAAGCGAGAATCAATTCCAAACCAACAAATATTAATATTACACAAAATATAAACGATATAGGCAACTATAAAATTATTACAACATGTTACAACATTTAAAACTAATTCCAAGTGAGGTATCTCACCTTCAAGACTAAAACCAAGGCAAACTCCTATCTTCCTTCCTCGACCTTGCGACAACCAACCTCCTTCTTTTCCATGCATTTCCTTGCGCCTAATGCCTCCCCTACCCCTACTTTCCTTATGCCATCCACCTAAACTCCCCCAAAGCTCATGACCAAAATATAAAGGAGCTTGGATGCTCCAAATTTTTAATCTTTGAGATGGTGGGGGATGTAGCTATGTTATTTTAAGGTTATGTAAGAAGTTTGATAAGAAAAGGAGTTTTGAGGTAGAAAAGAAAAGAAAGAAGAGAGAGGAGAGGAGGGAAAGGAAGAGAGCAAAAGATAGTAAGAAATGCAAAGTGGAAATGAAAAAAAAATGGAAAGAAAAGTGCGTATTTATAGAATTATGAAAAGTGGTAACTTACAATGCTTAACCCTTAACCAATTAAAAAAACCACCCTTACTTTTTTCATAAATCTTTCCCACTTTCAAATGCAAGCACATGGCTATGTACTTCTATTATAATAACATGTACTAATGCACACAAAGTTATGTACTCTAGTACTTTAGCACTTAAAATAAGAAGAAAAAGTCTTCCTTACTTTATTACCTTAATTGATTATATTTTAAACACTTTAATTACACTTACTTTTACTAATTATTTTTGCATTATTTTTTCATGTCATGTGCAAATGTGTGTACATAAGTATGCAACAGCATTGCGATAACTTTTGTTCGATAAAAAGTCGAAAATCTGTAAAACAAATTTCGGTCACATTTTTAATTTTTCATCGAACTGCTTATTTTTGTAAATAAAATTCCAAAACGAGTTTACCATTATTATTTATTAATTAAAAGAGGGTTATTTGATTATTAGAAACAATTAATTGAATATTTAAAATTAATTAAATATTTACAAATCAAAGCGATAATATTCAAGGTCATTACAGATCCTTATCTTCCTAAGGGAGGCTCTATCGAATGGGGTATGGACCTTTTTCTAGGCCAGCTCTATATGGCGGTTCACTCCATATTGCTTCATGGCATAAGTGAAGAGATGGTAATAGGAATGTAGCACCGTGGAGTCTCAACTCCAGGACTCACATAGTGGCTCATAATTGCATGAGCCCAATTGATAGCTACACCATCTATGCTGGCATAGGTGTCCTTCTAAACAAACGAATAAATTTGATCGAATTCCCCCATCTTTGGAATAATATTCTACAGAATGATGCGAATGATAAGGCAGGCAATATGCCCTCAATTGTCGGAACTCTAGACACCAACATCTCTAGAAAAGATCCGTTGTAGTGTCCCTTGATCGGTCATCTCAACATCTTCCATGTCCGCTTCCTCCATGGCCATCCTAAAAGTCTTACCAAAATCATCGTTGGACAAATCAATCTCGATTCCCTTCAGTTTCAACATGAGATTACTAATATTCTCCTCAAAATTGTACTACAATTGGACATCAAATAGCCGCATGTAGCATTCCCTTTCAAATGTGTCATTGTTGAGGATCAATGCTAGTCCTAAAGCCATGAACAAATCATCGAGTCCAAAGGAGGAGAAATCTCCAAATTTCACCAGCCATCCGTAAAGAAAGGTAAGTTTGCTGAGGCTATGTAGGTGCAGATTTTCTGGTTGCTTCGATCGCGCCAAGCGATCTCTTAAGGAGTGTGACCAGAATGGCATGAGGAAGTGTCGAAGTATCGGGGTAGCGTCATGGACTGAGTTAGGGTCGGGGAGGGGAAATTGAGTTCAGAACTGAAGAGGTAGAGGGGCTTGATCCAATGCGCGCTGTTGGCGCTTGGGGGATGCTCGGTAGCAGTTGCAGATAAGATGGCGGTGCTGCATGCAGGGAGGGGCGGCAATAACATCACTTATTGCAAGGGGGAGAGAGGCAATGACAGCTGGAAGGCGAGGAGGTTGGGTGTTGGAGGAGGAGGGGAATGATAAAAATATGGGGCGGATAACATGGACATGGCTATATGCCACGTTCGAGGTTCGGGTTACGCTTTTCATCCGATAACTGATCGAACGCTTCTAGAGTTATCTGTCGATCGCTAGTGGTCGACCGTTTACCGAATTTCGGACGTAGGTTGAACTTGACCCTATTAAGGTCGTGTTAATTAATAATAATTGTTTCACGCCGATTTCTTCGATTCAACATGATCTGAACTATCCCAAAAACTTATTATCCTCTTCACGATGGTGCCTTAGCTTACCATCTAGATCGTTGGACCCTTTTTCCTCATTTATCTCACAGTACTCCTAACTTATACTGCTTCGGCCATCCATAGGCTTTGAAAACCCGAAAATATTCTAGCTATTATTCTTTGTATTATTTTTATACGGAAACATTCCTCCTATTTTTGCTGGCCTACTCTTCCTTACTTCATACCCTAACAAAATTAAGTGCCGTTTCTATTTTATCCACCCCTTGGAGAGAGAATTTTAAGAACTTCCAATTTTTATAAATAGCCAAAATCATCGAGCTAAACATACTCTCCTTTTCTATTTATTTCGAAAACAAAAGTCCCATTTTTGCCAAAAACCTTTTAAGCCAAGAACCTTCAACATTTTATATTACTCTATACATACATACATACATACATACATATATATATATATATATATACACATACATACATACATACATATATATATATATATATATCAAGACTTTTCGACACAACAAAATTTAGAACCCAAACTTTCTTACTTTTCAAAATAACAGTTTTCAAATAGGCCCTATGGAAAAATCCTTTGAAAAACCCATCCAAACATTTCAGGGAATTTTCAAAACATTTTATCAAATTCTCTCACTTAGGGCCGGAATTAGTAATGGCTTTATTTCTAATCCCCTACAACAAAATCTGGTTCGTCATCTTATGTTGATTGATGTAAATCCTCTTACAAGAACTTGCTTTTGGGTGTTTATGACATATAGACTCTTATTTCCCACTTGTCTGGATAAAATGTGCATCTAAAATCGCCAATCCATCAAAATCCATAATCATAAGACAACCGAGTCTTAGAAAAGAAGTTAAATATCATCCAGCCTTCAGGATCTTCTATATGCCATACTAATGCACTTTTTGGTTTACGCCTTACGGATATCCAACAGTCCATGGGGTAATTGGGGTAGGGTGCATAATTTTAAATTTATAACAATTTTTCCAACTCACAATTGCCTCATCCATCCTTTCTAAATATGATGGCTACTACTTTATAGTTGGAATTTATAGAGTTCGACGTATAATATATATTTAAAGATAGAAAAAAATACAAATAAACTCTCTCATAATATCTTAATTTATATGATCGATTAACCTTGGCTTTCATACCAAATGTAACAAACCTACACCTTAATGGGATAGAGTTTCGGATTAATCGAAATCCAAGTCAATTAGGGCATGCATCGATTGTTTTGGTAATTTGTAATAAACATAAGTATATCAAAGATCGATCAATCAAAATTCACAATGGAATGGAAAGTATAATAAAACATAAATACTGATTGAGGATACTACCTCAGAATCAACGGTATTCCTATGACATCCAGTTGCCTTATCAGTACCGAGCATGAATAAGAGGACCTCTCAATCTACTATTCCCGTCTTGCTCCGGTGACCTATCCCTCTAGATCTATCCAATAGTTTGTAGTAAGGAAGGGGTCATAACAACGTTTTGGTGATTGGAAAATTTCATGCTTTGTCAATAATACAAAATTATATTGACTGGTTGTCATCTAAATGTTATGTCTATTATTTACGACTAATCCATTTAATTTCTATATGCACGTACGATATATCTAACCTAACCTTCTATAAGGTATATTTTACATATATATGCCTATATACATATATACATTCTAACATTTCACTACCCAAAACCTCTGGCTACATAATACATCTTAAATAGGAAGAAGGCAGACCTATCGACCATTTACTACCTCGAGTCCCTAAAGCGGGCTCTCCGGAATGTCAATGCTAGTTGATCGATTGCAGCTATAGAGACCGACGACTCCTAAATACGGCTTTATAGTATAATATATAATTTAACTGTCGTATTACTAACACAACTCAAAGACTCATCAAGGGGTTAACTAGTCCACTTCTACTAAGCAAAAATTTTACCTAACCATCTACATCGATTCCCATGCAGGTTCTACACTAGTAGGAAACAAAATCCATCAGAGCATAACCCAAGTCTTTGCTACTGCTTGTTTAGGATCATTGGGTGTCAAAGCCTATATGTTAGACCTACTACTAAATACCAATACCAACAACTGGCATAGCCCGCCGACCCTCCACATCTGACATCCCGTTTCGACTACTCTAAGTAGGTTAAGGAAAATGCCCCTTTCGGTTACTTACTACCTCTTATTGGATATGAATCATACCCCATTTCCCACATGGTACTGGGCAATTTTATAATTCAAATCCGGGGTGAACCCTTGGTATATTTTCCCTTACCTATCCACAATGCATATCCCTTTCCCATGGGTCCTATGGTTGGAGAGGTCCCACATCAGTGGTAAGTATACTGAACTGTTGGTAGCCAATAAACGATGGGAAACTTCTATTGTATAGCTCTACTGACCTTGCATCCCAACAGGCTAAATCAAATTAATCACCCTAAATTTAACTATTAGAATATAAGTTCACTGACCTTCATTTTATAATTAAGGCTATAAAATTTACTATAATGACAATTATGCCGCATTATAATCTTTAATTACTACTTAACATTTTTATTTGCAATTTCCATAAATATCAGTTGTCCGTAATAAATGATTATTATTCTGACCAGAAAATCTCTAAAAATCATTTATTTATTCATTCTAATTTTTACCTATTAAGCCTTCCTTATCTCTCCATAATTACCCTAATAATCTTATTAATCAGTCCCATTAACCTATTTATATCCTCATTAAATTCTTGTAACTCCCTATCTATTGCACATTTATTGCCTTATTAGTTTTGCAGTTGCAATCTTTTCCATCTTCATTTCCTATTCCTATTATTTCTTATGCGATTTATTTAAACGTTCTAATTATATCTAATGTAAATATAGACAATATTACATTGTATTAATTATGCTTTTGTTTTAATTTTTTTTGCGCATTTATATGTATTTATATATTTATTTTTATTTTTTTAGTTATTATTCCTTAACTAGAATATTTGTTTCCATATTTTAGTCTATTAGAATTATCCTTCCAAAAGGATTCCTGTTATAACTTCCTATAAATTAGCCTAAAATGAGGCTGTGACTTTATGTATTCAATTCAAGCCTACAACTCTTTAGATCTTTGTTTAGGCATAATTATAAAAAACTCCAACGAGACTAATTTTATAAGTAAATTACATAATTTCCCACTCATCTTTCAAGATTTCCAAATCTCCCAATCTAAAGCTGATTATTTGACTCAACTCCATCTCCTTTTTAATCCATAGAAATACATATAATGGGGTATTTACATACCATTAGAAATACAAATCCGAGAAGAGATTTGAGGTTAAAGGGAATATAGATTTATAATATTGAAATTCAGTTTTTTATTGCGTAACGCTAATTCGCTTCTTCTTTTCTTTCATTTTATTTTTCGCACTTCTCCAATTTATATAAATACAAATTATTTTATACTTAGAAGGGATAGCAGAATGGCATAGCTCGCTGCTCTTGATTTGAAAATGTGAAAAGAGAAGTGAGGGGTTATGCTTGCATTTATAAGCACGTGAATCAATCGTACCTAATAGAATAATTTTTTTAAATCTGGGTCGTTGGCCAAGATTTAAGCCCTTTCCTTCACACTTTAATCAATCAACCGCTTCCTTATAGGTGGTAAACTACTAGTGGTCGACCATCCCATAGTGGCGGTCGACCGGTGGGGTCTCGAATATTGATGTTATTTATTAGTATTTTTTTAATTATTTTCGTCTCAAAAAATTTAAACATCCGTAACTTCTTCATTTGAATTTCGATCGCAAATTTTCAAATATTGAAGTCACTCAAAATTGTCACGAACGCAATGGTGCAAATTCACGACCAAATTCCGTCGTTGCTCAAATTTCATTTTTGGAGCTTTTTTAATTATTAATTTATTAATGTAAATTTTATAGGATGTTATAGCACCAACATATTATATACTTGTAAAAGTATGATAATTACAAAATGTCTCAAATGAGAGTCCTATGTAGGTTAAATGTATCCAAGTCAAAATATAAGATCAACATAATAACGTACAGTTCTCTTTAGACTTGAGAACACTATGTAGCTCAAATTGAGATATCAAAAGAACACGGCTACGATGTCGTACTTTGGTTTTAGTCAAATCATAGTATCGCGAACATGCTATGGTGAAATACTATTCAATAAGGAATTCGTCGCCTCCAATATAAGAAGTTAGTGTCACCATAATTGAAAGCCAACTCAAATTCAGAATTTATTGCTAGAGTGTTTTCGGTTATTCGATAATTTTTATCATCCGAACCAAGGATTTTGGTGTTAGTTGGTCTTTGCAATTGACTTTGTATATTATAGAGTTTTTGAATAAGACCAAACTTTAGATATCTTAGTGAAACAATATTAACAAAGAGAAAACACACACAAATATCCATGCTTAAAGGTAAAACTTATTTAAAGATTAAAACACAGTTGACTTAAAAATCTATAAGCAAAGGAGCCTAGGTAATTATATCACATAGTGATGCAAAATCAACAGTGGAACTTTTTATTAATTAATTCGGTACTAAGTGTCGATAAAGTACTCCCTTGTGAGTCTCAGAACTGTAAATTGATTAAGGAATTTTCGAAGGCAAATAATTAATGAATTTACATATGAAAATGTGAAATTAATATGAATCAATATATTAATTTTAGTTGGAGAAATAAATGTTATTTAAAAGACGTAAAATAATTAATATAGGTGTATAAGTGTTGCAGCGTATTTAGTTAATAAAATAACCTAAAAATAATATTTAATTAAATTATAGATCAAAATTATTATTATTTAATTAAAGTAGGTTTAGTTAATGAATTCTAAGGTTGCGTCTATTCTAATTGAAGTGTAATTCATTACATTTGAATTGTAATTTAAGAGCATGGATTAGATAAAGGAGAGGCAAGACCCATTAGGTGGGCGCTTTTCTTCTTTAAATAGAAGAGGCCTCTTATAACCCTAGAAATAATATTGCTTAAACTCAAAACCTTAGCCTCCACCATTACTTTTGCTAGCCAAGAAGTGAAGCAACAACTTTATTTCAATGAAGATGATGATCTTCGAAGATGAAAAATAAATCATCTGCTAATTGTTAACAAGCAACATGATTTTGGCAAGTCATTTTGATAAATCAATATACAATATCCCTTAATCAAATTATTTAATTTGCTTATGTACGTATTAGACATTGATAAAAAATAAAATTTTGCAATATTATTCTAATCCTAAAATTAAATTCATATTGTATAAACATATTGATATTTATAATGATATTGTACATATTAATCGGGTTTCATTTTGCAAAAAAAAAAATTAATTTTGCTTTGGAAATTTATGTATATAAATTTCTTGTATTCAAATTTTATTTAAGTGTACAGACACGTGTGATTTGTTGATTTTATGAATTAAAGAGTGTGTGCATATATGTTTAGCTCCAATCTGTAATATATAATCAACTTTATATAATATATAATAAATATTATATATAACTATAAATTTATTCATGGTATTTATTTTAAATTCTAACAAATTAATAAAAAATTTAACACCTTTGTATATGAATGTATTTGGCCAAAACTAGTTATATATTCTATTTTAGGTGGTTAGTTATAGTAGGTGACTGAAATATGTTTGACATATTTTACATGATCGCAATCAATCAAATATAGTTATATTTTTTATTTTAAAATTTGAAAGTAAAACAATGTCATTTATGTAAACTAATATTTCAATCTTAACTTGATTAGATTGCATGTTATAAAATATGTTGCACTAGTTTGAATTGTTTAATAAGACAATATGAATATATTAAGGCTAAACTACTAATATATATACATAAATATTATTAAACAATATATATTAATAAGAATGTACATATATTTTTGTGAAAACACACACACAAAGATATATATATATATATATATATATATATATATATATATCTTTATATTGTGTAAATTTTAGCAGTGTATTACACACACAAATATACTTATATAGTTATAGATCTCAACAACAATATTTATATAGTTATACTTATACATTTTACGTGGACGTATAATTATATTATATCATGCAAGTATATTCACTAGGTTCACATATGTATTTTTATATGTCATAGGCCTATGTGTTCACTATGTCACATGCCTATTAGTTCATGCCATTTACTTACGTAGAAATATATATTATGGATATTTGATATCCATTTATGTACATTTTCACAATTTCCTAAATCTTAATTTTAAATAAAACAAAATTTCAAAATATTACCCCATATAATAATAACTTTCCAATATATTAAATATGATTTATATAATGCTTTATTTACATCAATCCATAATATTATCATGTGCTTTAAAAAATTGGAGAATTTGTTTTAGTATTTTACCCCTAATTATCCTCTTCCAAGTGCACTCGCACCAATAAGTTGGGTTTGATATCCCGAAATTTTAGGCAAATAACAATGTGATAATCTGTAATGACCCGATATTTTCAACCATTTACATCCACACATGCCAGACTTGAATGTCTCACAATGTCAAATTATTAATTTAAATTAGGCAAAACTCAACATATACAGTAAATAAATCAATCATAGAATCACAAACACAGAGTAATATAATAATAACGCAGCGGAATAGATAAATAGTAGTCCGTGAAGCTACCAAATAAACAATAGAGTTAGAAATAAATTACAGCAGAATATCTCAAATACACTGAAGTCTCAAATAAAAACAGATGACATCTCTGAACAAATCAACTGGAAAAGCTGAAAGCTGAATCGATAGTTGGATCTCGAAGCGAAGCTCCAAACTCCAAAGATGAGTCTTAAATGTTGAATTACTCATTCTGATCCGAGCGTAAAGCAAAACACAAAACACTCAAATCAGGAGTAACATTCTTATATCAGTAAACCCAATTCAGGTGAAATGACAAACTAAAATACAATTAACTTAGAGGATGTTTGGGATATCCATCCTCTAAGGACCCGTGGAACCATTTGCAATGTAGAAATATACGCTATTAACAATCAACATCATTATAACACCGTGGTCATTTCAAAATAATTATACTTCAAATCCAAAATATCATTTCCATTTCAAATATATATATTTCCAAATCATAATACTTTCAAAACTAAATCGATAATTTCCAACATACGTGCGCGCGCGTGCACACACACACACACATATATATATATATATTATTTTAACTTCATTATTATGCAGTTTTGAAATATTCACTTAATAAATCCATTATCATTTAAATAACCTTAAATTACAATTTTCTAAATATTTCCTTCAATTTATTTAAACGTGAAGTATTCACTAAATTACTTAAATCAAAATCAAGTTATAAAACCATATCTTAAAACCCTCAAATTCATTAAGTTTCAAATCGATTTAATTAAACAAAATTCTTAGAAAAATACAATTTCAAATAAATTCAAATTTATCTTTCCAACGTTAACTTATAGAATCATTAAACTCTATAATAAAATTTAATTTAGATAAGTACTTAACCATATTATACTTTAATAAAGTCAAACTTTATTATTAAAATTGTTCTACATTAAACAAATTTATACACAACTTAAAATCAAGAATTTAACTATATATAAAATAACATTTATACAATATCTAAAATCAATATTTTATAAAATCATATATTCCTTTTCAAAACCAAAGAAATTATTTTCAAAATATTTACATATATAAACCACGGTGTCTGTCTATAATTTTCTAACCAATGGTTAAGTGAAACAGATATTTATCATTTCAATGCGCAATTTAAATATATACGGGTATATATCATTTCAACCCGCAATCCCAAATTCAATCCAAATGAAAATCGCTTGGGTCTGTCATTCTAACCCATAACGATTTTCTCCCATTCTACAGATCGTCGGGTATGTATCATTTCAACCCATAGCGAATTCTATACTAACAAGGAACTTGCAGCGTGATAACAGATATGAAAATAATATAACATGCATATATATCATCAATAATAATATAATATAAACAACAGGATGTGGTGTCATATCCCACATGTGAAATTTACAGATAAATTGCATATATAGCAGTGTAAATAACTATCAGCAGTATATTTCAATTGTCGTTTCAATTGAAATCAATTTTAATAAATACAAGAACGTTAATCGTGAGTGATTGCTCACCTTTGGAGGTTGAAAATGAACAAGAATGAGATGAGTTGCGGGTCCAAGCACGAATTTCAAAACGAAGCAAGATTTTCACGAATTTGACGGTCAAAGATGATAAATAGGAATTAATGAGAAAAATCGAATTGGCTTGATATAGACCGAACAAAACATATACATTATATATATTACTCTAAAATCAATATAAAATTTGAAACATCAACTTATTATAAATCTGTATGAAATTTAAAATCAATAAAAAACTTTCAAAACAAATCTCTATATATACTATTACCGGATCACTTTTTTTATAACATACGTATAAAAACATCAATATAACTTCCATAAAACAAAATATACTTTATAACCATTATGTAATAGTGTAAATATAGTACTCCTATATATATAACTAGTATACAAATCAACTTACAAAACAAATCAAAAATCATGTGAAACCCATATGTATATCACGTATACTCAGGCATGTCTGACAATACTAATGTATAATACATCCTATATGCAGCATATGTAACTCATGTACTAAAATGTATATATTTTTAAAATATACGAAACAAAGAAACAAAACTGTTCTTTCACTGTTTATCACAAATATATTATACATAATATAATATTTAATAGATTTGAAATCATATATAATATAACTTACATATGTATAAAGCAAAACAGAACCTATTATACTTAGCAAACTTTCATAAAATTAGATTATATAAACTATATATATATATAATATAAACTTTATGTAACAGATAAATAGACATCTATTAATATATTCAATATGTTATATAAAAGTTTAAAACCAACCCAACTTACAAATATAACTCACTTATTATAATATATATATATATATATATATATATATATATAACTTTTGTATGAAATCATATATATACTACTTTGTAGATAAATATATACCATTGTAAATATATACAATGCTATGAACAGAACCTTGTAATATAAAAACTTTATAAAACATACTGTAACTTGTTAAGACTTGTTTAGAAATTTTATAATACTATATATACAATACTGTAGCTGAAACAATATACTAAACCGAACTGTTATATATATACTTATGGATATAACAAATGTACAAACATGTATATAACAAAAAAATATATTTTATATTTAAATTTATGGTAAATCAGTATATACATACTATATGAATGCTAATCGAATCAATAGCTTATATTCTATATATACTAACATACTTTATCGGCCTTGTATACACTGTAAAAATATATAAGTTATAAACAACTTCATCCATAACCAAATTCATATAACAGCCTATATATAAACTATAGATATGTATACCTGTTATTCAATATACACACACACACACACACACACACACACACACACACACACACAATACTAAAACATGTTTCAGGCAAGTATGTTGCTTCAAATATTGAACAGGTTTCGGCAAGTATGCCTTTAATATATATGGACCAGAATAGTTACCTGTAGCTAAAATAAAAGGGAGGAGGATGAGGCCGAGATGGTGGAGGCTTTAGGCGCTCTCGGTTATGATGGCTTCATGTGGGTGAGGCGTCGAAGTCAGGGGAAGAGGAGGCTCGATTGATCGGCAGCAAATGGCCAAGCAGGCGGAGTTCAAGGAGGGCATGGTGATAAGACTCGTGTGGTATGGAGCAAGATGGACGAGTTTCAAGGAAAGATGGGATTTGGCATGAGAGGGGAGGGGAGAAGAAAATGTGAGTGTGGCCGTTGGCATAGGGAAGAAGGGTGGAGGTCAGGATGGATGCATGCAAGCTCGGCTTGGGAAAAGACGATGGCTGCTGTTATAACTTTTTTTTTCTATTATCAAATGGAAGGGCGGTTTCAAGAAAAAGAAAGGAAATGAGGATTAAGGAGAAAAGCTTCAGATCTAAAAAGAAAAAAAGGAATTGCTCAAAATATATAGTTTATTTTATTGAAAAAGAAACGGTAGGATATGGATCGAAATAGGTTTGAATTATACACGGGTTAAATGCAGTGGCAATGATACCGCAAAGATTCAGTTGACTCATTAAAGAAAATTATTATTGTTACTGGTTATACGTTTCAAATTTGAAAAGGCTAAGGAAAGCTAATGGTCACAATTTAGAGTACTGATACGACGAACAGTTTATTATATCCGTCGCATACCGGACTTCAAAATACAGAAATAAATTTACCGCAGAGATCAGCATGACGAGACGATCAAAATGGTAAGCAGATACAAATGGTACGATCATCTGATCAAAAGTTGTTAACCGATACCGACATACATTGCTATTCCATACGGAAAAATCCAAATGGAGCTTGAAATGTTCGAATTTTGCAAAATGAATTTCGCCGTCCGATTCAGAGTGTTCTAAATAAATTTTCTCATGTTGACATATTTAGGTCTCAGAATACTTTTAAATTCAATTGTTATCAACTAATTTAAACTAAATTTCTAGCGACTGATACAACATCTATATTATTCGACGAAAATTTTTCAGTTGCTATGTTTAAATAGACGTATTCCAAATAATAAATTTTTAATTCAAAATAATATTATTTAAAATTTCACCAAAATTCAATTAGATTACGTTATTAAAACAGTTAAAATTTACGGGTCGTTATACTCTCCCCCACTTAAAACTTTTTGTCCCGAAAAGGAAGGAGGTAGGAGAATAGAAACAATTAGAAGGAAATAGATTTGAATTACAAAGTAAAAAATTAATTTAAACCATATAGATTTCAATTTAAATTAGTTAATATTTAATAATTTGGTTAAACCCATTTGTAAAATTTCTTGCTTCCTTTATAAACACCATCTATAGGTTTAATTAACACCTTTAAAAATATATGAAAACTTTTGAAAACAATTATTTACATCATTGCTTATTTTACAAAGTAGCTATTGAAATTTTTTAATCCATAATTCATAAATTTATTAATTTTATCTCAAGATGCTTTCAAATTTTATTAACGAATCAATAATCGTTTACTTTAAATATGTTTTATTTAATTGATAACATCAAAAATATTTATGACATTAAAATTTTCTATTAAACCATGTTGTATATAAATGAAAAATATTAAAAAAAAAGATATAGTCAAAAGGAAAAGAAGGTAGATTCGAAAAAAAGTGCATAGGTGAATAAATAAAGCTGAGCGGAGAAGGTAGATTCAAAAGAATAGAATCGGGAATGAATAGTTCATTCACCATAAGAATTTCAATTCAAATACTAATACAGAATTCCTTTGCTGAAAAATACTTTTGTAATAAAATACCTTTATAATACATACATTTATAATAAAATACTTTTATATCGAAACAAATTTTCCTTTCAAAATTACTTTTATAACTCGATGTTTCAACAAGTTTATCCTCGTTCTTGCAGACTCCAGCCATGCATTGATCATGCGCAAAGCTAGAATTCTTCAAGTACTTAGTAGACCTGTTTCAACACTCAGTGAAAATACTTGAAAAAAACCTTCAAAACCAATGTGGAAAGTACAATCCAAACAAATCTACCGAATCATAGATCGTAGATACATAATGGTTACGCCTGGATCCCTCAAGAAACATCCATACCTTTAAGCAATCACTTCCTTGCGAATTTTGCCATGATAACCAAAACGCGTGGACCGCAGGATACACAATGGTTACGCCTGGATCCCCCAGGAAGCATCCGTACCCTTTTAGCAATCTCTGCCATGCGGATTACGCCATGACAACAAACCGGTAGACCGTGGATACATAATGGTTATGCTTGGATCCCCCAGAAAACATCCATATCCTTTAACCAATCTCTGCCTTGCGTATTACGCTACCATAACAAAACGACCATGGTAATGCCATGGAAGGACACTCGAGTATCACATCCGAAGAACCAAAATCAATGAGAATAATACCGATAGAATGAATCCACAATGTGACCACAAAGCGGATATTAAGCAGAGGGCACTTTCCATATCTTTACTTTAAAAATATGTATCATACAGTAACTTTTCAAATCACTTTCAAATATCATACTTATATAAAGTCCATTATATATAAGATTTCATTCTCAAATCGAATATTTTCCAAAATCAATAGTATATCAAATCATACTTATATAGACTTCGATTATATAAGATTTCGCTCTTCACATTGAGTACCTTTCCAAATCAATAGTTTTCAAATCAACTTCATAATTACCTAAATCAATTTTTTATAAGTTCGATAACTCCCAAATCAAGTATTTAGAAAATCAAGGTTCTCAATTACATTTCGTTTCAGTATCACTTCAGTTTCAAAATCATATATGATTTCACCAAATTATTTCTTCCAAATTAAATATCTTCCATTTCAAAGTTTCCAAAATAATAGGTTTAGAAATAAATCCTAGTTTCCAAATCATCATAATATAGGTCAAACAAATTCATTTCCAAAATCATCATATAAATACTGGATTTTAAATTCCAATCTATTTTTGAAACCAAATATTTTCTCAAAATCAATTATACCCAAAATGATTACCAAGTTTATAACCATCCCTTTAAAACCTTTAAACTATTTATTTATATTTTAAAGCTCCAAGTTACTTTTTTGAAAATTATTATTCTATAAATATATAGTTTTATAAAAGATGTTACTATGTTAAAACATTTGAAACTAAACTTTTATTCAAAATATTTCAAAACTAAATTTCACATTAGTATAATTCAAAATAGTCCTATACATTTACTTAACAAAACCGTTTCAAACTTATTTAAATCATACTACTTTGCACTTAAACATACAAAACTAACTTATATACCTTATCAAATAATTTATACTTTTCGAAATTACTTAGCTTTGAAAATTTAAACCTCGATTTAGAAGTGTTCGAACATTCAAAATGGTCGAAGAAATCAAATTTCAAATCCAAGAGTTGGAAATCAGCAACAAATCAGGAAATCAATTTCAATAGATAGGGTTACATCAAATTTGAGACTCGAGGACTGAACACCGGGCTCACTTCAAATCGTTTCATATATATTACATATATCTTTCGAATATCAAATCATACTTCGGAATTTGAAATCAAAACTGGTTTCACAAAATCACTCGCAAAGCTACTAAAGTGGCTTCTCTCTCACTCTGAAACTCGAAAGTCAATATCGATGATGCATGCACTCATCGTCGAAATTATTTTCCAGCGATTTAAGTGAGTTTTGGACTTCTATTTTCTTAAAACTTCTTTAAAATTTCTTTGAAATCATTGGAATTCATTTGAAGTCATTTGAAACATTTCTTATTCGAAAAATACTTTCAAATCGTATTATTATATATTTTCAAAATCTTAAACTAATTTCAAAATAATAGAATTCACTTCTCGAGTTTCCAATTTTAAAATCCTTCAGTTATAAATCATTTTAAATAAATCAAATTTCTTATATAATTTTCAAAATTTCAAATCCTTTCGAACTTCAAAATCTTGTTTTTAAAAGGTATATAGTTCTTATCGGAAACATTTTCACCTTTATATATAGAATATAATCATACTTATCAAAATAATAATTTCGATATATAAAACAATTTTTAAAATACAAACAAACCCGATTTTTCAAAGGATGATTCAAGAATGGATTTCAAAAAAAAAGATAGAGATTCAAATTACAGGGACTCAAATCAAATAGAATTCTGAGTCAAAGATAGGCTCGAACGAAAATGAGATAATTAAATTTCAAAATAAAAGATGGATTTACTTATATAAACAGTGGGCGACCTTAACCGGTCAAATGTCATTTTAAAATAAGATCGGTGTAGAATTCTAAGACAAATCGACATTCGATCGCCAAAGATGGAATTCGGCATAACAAGAGATAGCAGCATCTAAACCGTGGGATATATAAATCTCCGGTGAATCAATGTCAATTGTAAAGGAGTTTCACCCCTTTACAAATCATTCAATGATTGGCAGGATCGCCTATTCTTATAGAGATCAATCGAAGTGGAGTTATGGGATACTTCAGAATCAAGAAACACGAATAGGGAGAGAAGATAATGGATTTTGGAACTACAGGGAATGTTCCAAAGTCCAAAGGAAAAACCAAATCAAAGAGGAAGAAATTCAAGCTCGAACGAAGGTGATTCTATAAATAAATTTACTATATGTGCTAAGTTTGCCTAGAGCCAAAGCTCTGATACCAACTGTAACAACCCGATATTTTCAACCATTCGCATCTGCACATGCCGGACTTGAATTGCTCAAAATATCAAATTGTTAATTTAAATTTGGCAGAACTCAGCATATACAGTAAATAAATCAATCACAGAATCACAGACACGGAGTAATATAATAATAACGCAGCGGAATAGATAAATAATAGTTCATGAAGCTACCATATAAACAACAGAGTTAGAAATAAAATACAGCATAATATCTCAAATACACTGAAGTCTCGAACACAAACAGATGACATCTTTGAACAAATCAACTGGAAAATCTGAAAGTTGAATCGATAGTTGGATCTCTAAGCGCAGCTCCATACTCCAAAGGTGAGTCTCAAATGCTGAATTACTCAGTCTCACCCGAGCGTAAAGCAAAACACAAAACACTCGGATCAGGATTAACGTTCTTATATCAACAAATCCAAATCAAGTGAAATGACAACTAAAATACAATTAAGTTAGAGGATGTTTGGGATATCCATCCTCCAGGGATCCGTGGAACCATTTGCAATGTAGAAATATACGCTATTAATAATCAACATCATTATAACACCGTGGTCATTTCAAAATAATTTATACTTCAAACTCAAAATATCATTTCAATTTCAAATATAAATATTTTCAAATTATAACACTTTCAAAACTAAATTGATAATTTCATATATATATATATATATATATATATTATTTTAACTTCATTATTATTTAGTTTTGAAATATTCACTTAATAAATCCATTATCATTTAAATAGCCTTAAATTACATTTTTCTAAATATTTCCCTAAATTTATTTAAACGTGAAATATTCATTAAATTACTTAAATCAAAATCAAGTTATAAAACCATAACTTAAAACACTCAAATTCAATAAGTTTCAAATCGATTTAATTAAACAAAATTCTTAAATACAATTTCGAATAAATTCAAATTTATCTTTAGAACCTTAACTTATAGAATCATTAAAATCTATAATAAAATATAATTTAGATAAGTACTTTACCATATTATATTTTAATAAAGTCAAACTTTATTATTAAACTTGTTCTATATTAAACAAATTTATACATAGCTTAAAATCAAGAATTTAACCATATATAAAATAACATTTATATAATATCTAAAATCAATATTTTATAAAACCATACATTCCTTTTCAAAACCATAAAAATCATTTTCCAAATATTTATATATATAGACCACGGTGTCTATATATAATTTTCTATCCTATGGTCAAGTGATACAGATATTTATTATTTCAATCCGCAATTTAAATATATACGGGTATATATCATTTCAACCCACAATCCTAGATTCAATCCAAATGAAAATCACTCGGGTCTATCATTTCAACCCATAACGATTTTCTCCTATTCTACAGATCGTTCGGGTATGTATCATTTCAACCCATAGTGAATTCTATACTAACAGTGAACTTGCAAAGTGATAACAGATATTAAAATAATAAAACAGGCATATATATCATCAATAAAAATATACTATAAACAACAGGATATGGTGTCATATCCCACAGGTGAACATTTACAGATAAATAGCATATATAACTATGTAAATAACTATCAGTAGTATATTTCAATTATTGTTTCAAATGAAATCAAATTTAATAAATATAAAAACGTTAATCGTGAGTGATTGCTCACCTTTCGAGGTTAGAGATGAACAAGAATGAGATGAGTTGCGGATCCAAGCACGAATTTCAAAACGAAGCAAGATTTTCACGAATTTGATGGTCAAAGCTGATAAATAGGAATTGATGAGAAAAATCGAATTGGCTTGATATAGGCTGAACAAAACATATACATTATATATATTACTCTAAAATCAATATAAAATTTGAAACACCAACTTATTATAAATCTGTATGAAATTTAAAATCAATAAATAACTTTTAAACCAAATCTCTATATATATTATTACCGAATCACTTTCTTTATAACATACGTATAGAAACATCAATATAACTTCCATAAAATAAAATATTTGTAACCATATCTAGTAGTGTAAATATAGTACTCCTATATATATATAACTAATATACAAATCAACTTACAAAACAAATAAAAAATCATGTAAAACCCATATGTATATCACGTATACTCAGGTATGTCTGACAACACTAATGTATAATACATCTTTTATGCAGACCATATGTAACTCGTGTACTAAAAGGTATATATTTTTATAATATACGAAACAAAGAAACAAAACTGTTCTTTCACAGTTTATCACAAATATATTATACATAATATAATATTTAATAGATTTGAAATCATATATAATATAACTTACATATGTATAAAGCAAAACAGAACCTATTATACTTAGTAAACTAACATAAAATCAGATTATATAAACTATATATATAAAATATATAAACTTTATATAAAAGATAAATGTACATCTATTTATATATTCAATATGTTATATAAAAAATTAAAACCAACCCAACTTACCAATATAACTCACTTATTATATATATATATATATATAACTTTTGTATGAAATCATATATATACTACTTTGTAGATAAATATATACCACTGTAAATACATACATTACTATAAACAGAACCTTGTAACATAAAATTCTTATAAAACATACTGTAACTTGTTAAGACTTGTTTAGAAGATTTGTAATACCATATGTACAATACTGTAGCTGAAACAATATACTAGACCAAACTGTTATATATACACTTATGGATATAACAAATGTACGAACATGTATATAACAACAATATATATTTTATATTTAAATTTATGGTAAATCAGTATATACACACTATATGAATGCTAATCGAATCAATAGTTTATATTCTATATATACTAACATACTTTATCGGCCTTGTGTACACTATAAAAATATAAAAGTTATAAACAACTTCATCCATAACCAAATTCATATAACAGTCTATATATAAACTATAGATATGTATACCTGTTATTCAATATATATATATATATATATCTATGTATGTATGTATGTATGTATAATATTAAAACATGTTTCAGGCAAGTATGTTGCTTCAAATATTGAACAGGTTTTGTCAAGTATGCCTTTAATATATATGGAGACCAGAATAGTTACCTGTAGCTAAAATAAAAGGGAAGATGATGAGGCCGAGATGGTGGAGACTTCAGGCGCTTTAGGTTGTGGTGGCTTCACGTGGGTTGGGCACCAAAGTCAGGGGAAAGAGGAGGCTCGATTGATTGGCAGCCGATGGCCAGGCAGGCAGAGTTCAAGGAGGGTGTGGTGATGAGACTCGTGTGGTATGGAGCAAGATGGATGATTTTTAGGGAAGGAAGGGATTTGGCACGAGAGGGGAGAGGAGATGAAAATTTGAGCGTGGTTGTTGGCACTGGGAAGAAGGGCGGAGGTCAGGATGGATGCATGCAAGCTCAGTTTGGGCAAAGACGATGGCTGCTGTTATAACTTTTTTTTGCTATTATCAAATGGAAGGGCATTTTCAAGAAAAAGAAAGGAAATGAGGAGGAAGGAGAAAAGCTTCAGATCTAAAAAGAAAAAAGTAACTGCTCAAAATATATAGTTTATTTTAATGAAAAATAAATGTTTGGATAGGGATCGAAATAGGTTTGAATTATACAGCGGTTAAATGTAGTGGAAACAGTACCGCAAAGATTTAGCTGACTCATTAAAGCATATTATTATTGTTATAGGTTATACGTTTCAAATTTGAAAAGGCAAAGGAAAGCTATCGGTCATAATTTAGGGTATCGATACGACGAATAGTTTATTATATCCATCGCATACCGGACTTCAAAAAAATAGAAATAAATATACCGTAGAGATCAGCACGACGAGACGATCAAAAAGTTATACAGATATCAGTGGTACAATCATCGGATCAAAAGTCGATAATCGGTACTAATATACGTTGTTATTCCGTATGAAAAATCCAAATGGAGCTAGAGACATCCGAATTTCACGAATCGAATTTCGCAGTCTGATTCAGAGTGTTCTAAATAAATTTTCTCATGCTGACATATTTAGATTTTGAAATACTTTTAAATTCAACATTTACCAACTGATTTAAACTAAATTTCTAACGTCTAATACAACATCTATATTATTCGATGAAAATTTGCCAGCTGTTATGTTTAAATTGACGTATTCCAAATAATAGATTTTTAATTCAAAATAATATTATTTAAAATTTCAATAAAATTCAATTAAATTACGTTATTAAAGCAGTTAAAATTTGTGGGTCGTTACATAATCTTCTTTTATAACAATTTTTAATGTGCAAAATTTATTCTTTTAAAACAAATAAGATATGTGTTTGTTTGTGTGTGTGTGTATATATGTGTGTGTATATATATAATTAGATTGTAAATAAGGATTTGAATTTGAAATTCAAAACATAAATATCTTAAAATAAATTGGATTTAAAAATAATATATATATATATATATATATATGATTTTTATTAGTGTATAATTTAGTTTAAATTATTTTATTTTAAGATTTTATAAATATAAATAAAGGAAAAGTTTAAATATAAAAACGTAAAACACATATTAATATTAAACTGTATAGAAAATAAAATTTTATAAAAACATATTAAAAATGTTAATTACTTGCATATTAACAAATGTAAGATTTGTAATATGAAATTTTACAAGTGTCACATTATTTATTTTCTTTCCATTTTAAAAAAAAATTATAACAAGATTTTATATACACATCTCTTCCCCACTCTTTCATTTCTTCCATCCTACTTTTCCAAACCAGGAAAGAAAAAAAAATCAAGCAAATAACTCTTTCAAATTTAAACCTAAAAATAAGCAAAGATCATCTAAAGCCTGAAACATCAAGTAGATTCAACAAGATCAAAGCAAGATTATCATTTCCAGTTTTCAAAAGATCAACAATTTCCAGTTTTAAAGCTCCTCTGTTCAAACATCAAATCTGTGAGTAATCTAAAATCTTTAAAATTGAAATCTGTTATTACATATGATAAAAATTTGAAGCATGTTGTGAAAAATGTTTGTATAGATGTAAATATTGCCTGCATGTCTATATATATGAAGGTTATCTGTGTGCATGTCAGTACATATGTATATATACTCCTCTGTCCTAGCTTTACAGTTACAAAACAATTTCAAAAATTATTTTATCTTCCCCAAATCTTCTATAGCTTATGATGTATAGACAAAGTATGCTTGAATTAACAAGATCTAAGTTTTAAAAATATTTCTTAGTATAATTAGTTTAAAGTTTCCTAGAAAATTAAAATATACCGTAAAAACCCAATGCATTTCAAAATTCGAATACCAGGATTTCTTGATTCACCTATATCACCTAATTCGATTTCAAAAACCATGAATTTTAAAAGAAAAATCAAGATTTTTAGGTTTGTTTTGAGTGACAATTCGTGGGTTGAATGGGAATGTTGTTTTGGGCATTTTCTGGTGATCGAAGCGAGCTAGGTGGTCGGGATCGCTGCTGGAGGTAGCGGGGTGGTTGACGATCTCGAGAAAAATGGTCAGTGGATTTTCTGACCACTATGGTAGCGGCACGACGACGAAGTAGGGTTTAAGCCCAGGTTTTGGTTGATGTTGTTCCAAAGGCTACTGCATCGTCATCGAAGCACCGGAGTTTATCGGAGTTGGGGCAAAAGGTGAGTAGTTGGTCGGCGAAGCTATGGATCGAGTTTCAAAGGCTCTGGTGGTCGGACGTGTCGGGTCGAGGTGGTTCTTGGTCGATCGGTTTTGTTCCAGTGGAGTACGAGATGCTCAAATTCAATTTCGTGGATGTGTTGAAGAACAGGTGGTCAGAATCGAAGGTGGATGTGGTCGTCGTCGTGTTGGAGGTAGCATCGATGGTCGGATTTGCTTCGTTCACCCATGCACGTGCACATGTGTCAGAAATGTATCGGTGGTTTGTTTGGTTACTGTAGTTTGGGAAGCATGTTGTGTCTCGGATTTTGACTCGAGGAAGTTTTGATCTGGCTCGGGTTCGTTTTTGGGTGTGTTAGCAAGTGGATTACCAAAGCAACAGTTCTAAAAATTTAAACTAAACTAAGTTTTAAAAAAAGGGAGAGTTTCTTAGGTTGGGTACTGGGTTTGACTCGGGTATCTGTTATTACAGCTTTAAAGTTTTAAATAAAGCAAGTTTTTTCTAAATTAAAATAAATCAAGTTTTAAACTATTTCTTCAATCAATTTCTTTTATATAATAAATGTTTTTAAATATTTGTTAAAGAAAGTTGTATAATTTATTTAACTTAAATTGACTAAGTTAATTCTTAAGTTTATTTAAACTTAAATTAAATTGTGCAATTAAGCAGATAATTAAAAGATAATATTTTTTAATTATTAATTAACTTTAAGGTCTTAGGTTAATTTATATGTTAATGATAATTAATTCCAAAATTTATTAAATAAGATATTAATGACAATTAAGTATTTAATTAAAATAAATGGTTTATCTTAAAATTGTTAAGGTCTTGGGTAATTAAAGAATAATTAATTAATTAATTGGTAATTAAAGATTAATTAATTAGTAATAAAGATTAATTAATTAATTAGTAACTAAAGATTAATTAATTAGTAATTAAAGATTAATTAATTAGTAATTAAGATTAATTATTTAGTAATTGAAGGCCAATTAATCAGTAATTAATCGGTAATTATAGGATAATTAATGTAAGTAATTAAGGATGATTAATTAATTTCATTAATTAATTAAAATAATAACAAATGGTTTGTAATTAATTAATGTTAATTAAGTAGGGTTGGGTGATTCATAAATAAATAATTTATTTTGAGTTGATTAAATTAACTATAATTATGGGATTAATAAATTTTGATTATGGATGACTGATTGTACAGAATGTTGGATGGATTAATATTTATAGTATGTTAATCTGTGATGTTCTGTGATGTGCAATACTTTAGAAATTGCTATGATAAATGTGAGTTATTTATCTGTGATGAATTGCTATGTGAATACAAAGTTCTGAATTGAATTAAATTATTTTACCTAAATAACTTGGCCTTAAAAGAAACGTTTGGATTTCGATGAGACCGGGATCGGATATCAAAATTGTTATCCGAAAACCACATCAATCCAAGTTAAACAACAGGTCATGAAATTTCATGTGAAGATCGAGATGAAGATTCAGAGTGTAAGGGCTATTTGTCGTTAACTCTGAGGGTGATTCCAAAACGAGTGTAATGGAGATAGTGCCTTCGGTTTCATTCGAACCCGGAATGAACTTGTATGGATGAATGTTATCAAAACATCGTTGATGGAGGACGATGAGCATTCCAAGATATGTGTTGTAAAAAGGTAATCGTAGCCTCCAGCCTCATCAACCGGGAATGTCTAAAACAGGGGAGGTGCATGCACGGCTAAGTGGGTAGCACCTAAGTAGGATAAGATTTTCCCCTGTCTTGAGGTCCCTTTTATGGCTATATGGGCGGTTGTTGGCCACAACCGTGGGGTTGTCTTATATGGACTATCCAGTAAGGGGTAGCTTCGGTCTTGTGCTGTAGGGGATCAGGGTGGATCCTCGGTACAGTGATCTAGACCACATACTGTGATGGGCGGTACCTCCAATAAACTTGCCATTGTATGGAATCCAATCTCTAATAAGTGCCTGTACGGTTTTGATTGTTCCTAACTATGTTAGAACATGAGATGTATGCATTCCAGCTATTTCCTATTTTATATTGAAAACCCTAGACACTATTATAGTATAACTGGATTTTTTATCAAATGTTTTGGTTATCGTAAGGGAAAAACTTATCCATGTTTATTTGCAAAGAGTCTTACGAGATACCTTTATTTCAAAAGATTTTCAAGTTAAACAACTTAACCGTTTACTCACACCAGACCTATGTCTGACCTGGAGTTTATTTCTGTTTTTCTTAAACTCTTGGGTACTCAAATTTTTATGAGTAGCCAAGTGATCAGGTTAGCTTGATGGAATATTGGGAAGGACTTAAAGTTGGAGATGTGGCGTACTTATATATATATCTATTTCCCCTGTATTAGTATTATATGTTTGTATTTTGGAATGTAATGGATAGACAAGTCTTCACGACTGTATGATATGATGTTGTTGTAACTGTGTAACTCTGATGTGTAATGACTTGTAATATCTATGTGATATAATATATTTTTCTGTTTCCACTGTGAGATTCTGATATTGTTATTTCTTTCTTTCTATGTATTCTTTTTCTATCTATTTCTTTCTTAATGATGATACGTCTTTCTATGGAATGAAAGTCGGGTCATCACAGCTGGTATCAGAGCAATAAGTTGAGATAAACCTAGGCTTTGGAGTAATATCAATCTTGAGAGCGCGTATTCGTAATTTTTATATATCTATATACCTATCTAAATTGTTGGGTAACCTGCCCAGGTTGCCAACATGAGTTCTAGAGGAAGAAGAGGCAGAGATGTGGGCAACACGACGACCACTAATGGAAGAAGTCTGAATGCGGATGGAGGAAGGGTAACTGGCGAGGCTGTAAACCCAACACCGACTCGAGAAAATTTTGCTGCATTATGTAAGGATTTCACCAATCTGGGAGGAAAGCCTTTTAAAGGAATGGAGTCCATCATTGGAGTTCAAGCTTGGTTATGCTCGTGTGAGTGAATTTTTAAGAGTTTGGATCTGTCAGATGAGAAAAAGAGAGTGATGGCATCGTGGCAACTTCAAGAAGGAGCGGCTGCATGGTGGGATGCAGTTACCATGAATATTTCAGAGGATGATATCTCTTGGAGCAAGTTTAAGGAACTGTTTGAGGAAAAGTTTAGGCCTATAGCTGGGAAGGCCCGACTATATAGAGATTTTCTGGATCTGAAGCAAGGAAGTATGTCAGTATCCGAATATGAGACTAAGTTCAATGAATTATCCCGCTATGGACCTGGTCTTATTGATACACCCCTTAAGAAGAATGAGATGTTTGTGCGGGGAATGACGCCTGAGTTTTATGAAAAGATGACAGCCCATCTTAAGGGATCATTCATGGAATTGATTGATATGGCATTGAGGTATGAGAAGCTTATGATTAAGAAGCCTTTGGCATCTGTGGCAGCACCAAGTGGAACTTCTTCCAACCCAAACAAAAGGAAATTCAACCCAAATTGGAAGAAGCAAGCCAAAGGGAAACCAGGAGGCTGTAATGGAGCTTGGAAGCGTTATGTGTGTTAGCAAGAGGGTCATTTGGCTAAGCAGTATCCCAAAGGTAGAGCTCAGCAGCAGCAGCAGCGTCAGAGTGTACCCGGTTCTGCAATGGTTCATAAGTTTTTGTGTTTCAGCTATCCACCGCCAGGGAACATGGTGAAGCCTTGCCCGCTTCTTCGGAGAGCCCAACCGACCAAGGTGTTTGTTATTCAAGAAGGACCGTTAACTTCTACGGATAGGAAAGGCAAAGGCGTTCTGGAAAGTACTTTGCTTTTAGATGGCATTTTTGTTAGAGTTTTGTTTGATTCTGGTGCTTCCCTTAGTTTTATTTCTTTGGATACGGTAGAAAAGTTTCATCTTACCCCTAGTATTGTGGACCGCTCTATTTTTGTATCTAATCCCATAAGGGGAGTGACCAAGTTAGATAAGATCTATAAAGGCCTAAGAATTTCTTATTTATCCTATAGTTTCTCTTGCGACCTATTTGTATTGGATTTTAAAGGGTTTGACCTTATTTTGGGAATGGATTGGTTGGACAAGCATAAGGCTATTCTGATTTGTGAAGGGAGAATTGTGTCATTGGAAACCGAGCTGGGAAGGATTGCAAAAGAGACCTGCGATAGTTCTGGAGTTCACCGGCATAGTCTTTTGCTTGGTATTAAGGCATCTCCAGAAGACGTAGGATCCATCGAAGTGGTCAATGATTTTCCAGATGTTTTCGAAGAAGTCAATGGTTTGCCCTGCATCGGGAAATAGAGTTCCAAATCGACTTCGTTCCAGGAGCGATACCAGTTGTTTAACCCAGTAGAAGGATGGCGTCGAGAGAGAGAGAGAGAAGAATTGGTGAAGCAGACTCAAGATTTCTTAGAGAGAGATTTGATCCGGCCTAGTTATTCTAGTTGGGGTTCTGCTGTAGTCTTTGTGACCAAGTCGGATGGGTCATTAAGATTTTGTGAGGATTATCGGGAGTTGAATAAGGTGACTATTAGGAATATGTATCCCTTTCCTCGCATAGACAATCTTTTTGATCAACTCCATGGAGCTTTTGTTTTCTCCCAATTGAATCTAGCTTTGGGTTTTCATCAGTAAGGGTAGGCATGTCCTGAGGGCTAAGTTTACGAAGTGCCATTTTGTGATAACCCGGATTTTTGGGCATCAGGTAATTGGATGATTATCTGATTTTAACTATTGAAAACATTGATTTATAAGTTGAACAAATAAATCTGATAATAAATATTTATATCTAGATAAATATTTATTTGATAATCTCCTAAAATAATTATTTAAAATTTGGCAAAATTATTATTTCCAGACAAATTAAATATGTGTTTGTTTAAGTATATATATTTATATGAGTTGATTTCAAATTGAATTTGAATTTGAGATTTAAATTCAATAGATAAATACCTTAAAATAAATTGGATTTAAAAATAATGTATATTTGATTTTTTATTAGTATATAATTAGTTCTATATTATTTTATTTAAAGGGTGTTATAAATATAAATTACGAAAATGTATTTACCAAATAGAAATTAAATATAAAAGTTTTATAAAACATTTAAAAATATATTAACACATGCATAAAACAAATGTAAGTTAATTAACTCATGCAAATGACAAATGTAAGATTATTAAATAAGTGTCACCTTTATTCATTTTCTTTTATTTTTAAAAATAGGAAATCAAGCTATAAATATATTTACACTCCTCTCTGTCATTTCTTTGATATCCTCAATTTCAAAACTAAGAAACCAAGGCCTATGAACAAATTCAAACCAGAAGAAATCAAAAGCCTGTAAAAAAAAATAGCAAACCAGAAAATTTAAAGCAACCACTCTTTCTACTTGAATCGTCAAGCTAAATCAAAACAAGATCACCTCAGATTTAAAATAGGATCAACTCAACTAAGCAAATTTCCAGTTTCAAATGATTTCAAGCATTTTCAAGTTTCCAGTTTGAAAATCACAGCATTTTCCAGTTTCTAGTTTTCAAAGTGAAAAAACTATTTCAAAGCTATTTGTTCAACATAAAATTGGTGAGTAAACAAAACAACATCTTGTTTAACTTAGTGCATGTGATGATTTTATGAAACAATAGCGTGATAATAGTTGTATAGATGTGAAATTAGGCATGCATGTTATAAATATGAAGTGATATAAGTGTGCATGTCTGAGAACAAATTTTTTTGTTCTGTTCTTGCTTTACAGGTATCAAACCTATTCTAAAATCAAGATCTAATCCTCTAATCCCTTTTAGATTTGATTATTCAAACAAAAATTGTTTAAAATAGTAAGAGCTTAAATTTAAAAATAGTTTAAGTATGTTTAGTTTATAAATTCCTAGAAAATCAGGT
Source organism: Allium cepa (assembly GCA_030765085.1). Taxonomy (NCBI): domain Eukaryota; kingdom Viridiplantae; phylum Streptophyta; class Magnoliopsida; order Asparagales; family Amaryllidaceae; genus Allium; species Allium cepa. The sequence continues at coordinate 772,951,412 of CM060945.1, forward strand.
AAAAAGTGGAAACCTTAAAACATGTTATAATCAAACATCATGATTTGCTGGTTCATCTCTAAGGTCAGAATCGTCCTTGAAAACTAAGATTTTTGAAAGAAAATCACAATTTTTAGTTTGGTTTCTAGTGAGAGATTCGTGGTTGATCAGAAAAGGAACTTTGGGTAATTGCTGGTGATCGGAGTGTGGTGAGGCCTCGAGTTCGCTACTGGAGGTAGCTAGGAGATTGGCGAGTTTGGATACAATAGGCGTTGGATTTATCATCCACCATGGTGGTGGCTAGGCATCGGAGTAGGGTTTTGCGATCAGATTTGGTCGAGGTCGGAAAATTGCTTGCTGCATTGTCTCTGGAGCATTGGGGTTCATCGGAGGTTGGGGGATGGAAGTGTGGGCCTTCAGCGAAGTTGTGGTTAGAGATTCATGGTTGTTAGTGGTCGGAGTCATCGGGACGAGGAGGTTCTAGTCGATATTATTCTGTTCCAGTTTTATCTTGGTAGCTCAATTTTGATTTTGGCATTGTGATGGAGTTTCGGTGGTCGGCATCGAAGGTGATGATGGTGGTCGGAGTCGCCTCGATCAACGGTGCACGTGCATGAGGCCTGGGTGTCAGTGTTTTGGAGAAGGAAGGCCTATGTCTCGGGGAATGACTCGGGGAAGTTGTGTGGTATCTCGAGTATGGCTTCGGGTCGATGTGCGTGAGTGTTAATGCTTGTTAACAGTTTATGTTTTAAAAAGTTTTAAAAAAAAGAGAAAGTCTCGGGTGTGACTCGGGTTGAAAACTGGGTTGAACCCGAAGTAAATATTATAACAGTTTTACGTTTTAAATAAAACCAAGTTTTTTTTTAAATTTAAAACAAATCAAGTTTAAACTATTTCTTAAATCAATTTCTTTTGCATAATTTTTTTTAAATATTTGATTTAAGAAAAGTTGTATGATTTATTTAAATTAAATTTATCAAGTTAATTCTTAAGTTTATTTTAAACTTAAATTTAATGTGTAATTAAGTAGTTATATAAGGGTAAAATGTTTTTATCTTATATGTTAATGATAATTATTTCTAAGATTTATTAAATAAGATCTTAGTGATAATTAAATAATTAATAAATATAAATATTTTATCTTGAATTTAATTAAGAATTTAGGTAATTATAGATTAATTAAATTAATGAAGTAATTAAAGGGAAATTAATTAAGGATTAAGGATTAATAATTAAGGGTTATAAATTAATTAATTAGAGATTAATTGGTAACTAGAAATTAATTGGTAATTAGAGTTTAGTTAATTGGTAACTAGAGATTAATTAATTGGTAATGAGAGATTAATTAATTGGTAATTAGAGATTAATTAATGTAAGTAATTAGAGATTAATTTCTTAAATGATAATTACTTGATGTAAGTAATTAATGGATTAATTCGTTAAGGGTTAACTAATTTAATTAGTAATTAGAGGATAACTAATTAATAATTAAAGGTTAATTAACTAAGGATATTTAACCAATGGGATAATTACTTAATGAAAGTAATTATGGAAAATTAATTTAAATTGATAATTAAAGAATGGTTAATTAATGGTTGTAATTAATTAATGTTAAGTAAGCAGGATTTAAAAGTAATTAAATTAGTTAGAAATGGTACAATTAATTTATCTTGCTTATAGATGATTAAGATATATTGAATGACTTAGATTATTTGATATCTCTGATATGTGATTTGTGATGCTTTGTGATATGAGATACTTTGGTTGAATCTATGATATTGTGGGTTATCTATCTGAGATGAATTGTTATGTGAATATGAAATCCAAAATATAAATTGTATTGTTTAAACTTAAACATTTTGGCTTAAAGAATGACATCGGATTCGAAGAGACAGGGGTCGGGTATCAGTAAATACCGAAAATGACTTTGATTTGCAATCTACAGTAATTCTTTATGGATTTGATTTTAGAAATTAAATAGGCTGGAATGGAATAAATTAAATAACTTGGCCATTTAAACTGAGTAACAGTTTTAATATTTTTTGGTATTAAGTAATTGACTATAACGAGTTAAGAACTCGTAGGGAAATACAAGTTGCCCGGGGTTTCAAATAAGTCTTATATCTTATATTTCAAAATTTATGGCTTTACTCGCGCTGGTTTCCAACCTGACCCGGGTGTTACTTTATTGTAATGCTCGGGTCAGACCGAGTATTACAGATTTTCAGGTTAGGACATTCTAGAGTTCAGGTGGCGAGCTAGATGGTAGGATTGTATGGAGTATTATCCCGCTGTTTTATATTGTTTGTAGTTGGGACAATTTAATGTCCAGTTTATGTATGAATGGTTGTACTCTGATGTATCGAAGGTAAATTGACAATTACAGCTTTCTTTGTATAAATGCTATTATTTGATATTATATTTAATCCGCTGCGAATGTGAGATGCTGCTGTTTTCTATTCTTCTTCTACCTTCTTCTTTTTTCTCTAACAATTTGAAATTTTCGACGTTCGATTGCTCGGCACTTCTACCGTGAACGTATTAGTGTCGAATTTTTGACGTCGAAAATTTTGGGTCGTTATACATTTCTGGAAGTCGAAAGTGAGATTTTTGGGGCATATTGTACCAAGAGAAGGTATTTCTATAGGCCAAGCCAAGGTAGCAGCTATTCAAGAGTGGAAGCAACCGCAGATTCCTACGGAAGTCCGCGGTTTACTTGGTTTGGCAGGGTACTACAGGAAAGTTATCAGGGACTACTCTAAGATTTCTTCACACTTAACCAAATTGATTAGGAAGGTAGCATAGTTTAAATGGACCCCCAAGTGTGAAGAAGCATTCCTAGATTTAAAGGCAAGGCTGACCAGTGCATCTGTTCTAGCTAGTCCTGATGGTAAGAGTAAGTTCGAAGTCTACATGGATGCTTCTGGAGTAGGGCTGGGTGCTGTGCTAATGCATAATGGGAAAGTGATTGCGTACGCAAGTAGGAAGTTGAAGACACATGAGAAAAATTACGCTATGCATGATCTAGAATTAGTGGCCATCGTCTTTTCTTTGAAGATTTGGAGGCATTATCTATTGGGAGAGAAGTTCTAGCTTTTCACCGATCATAAGCCCTTAAATTATCTCTTCTCCCAGAAGGATCTGAATTTGAGGTAGCAGAGATGGGTAGAATTTTTGGCATCATATGATTTGGATATTCTTTATACTCTAGGGAAAGCGAATGTAGTGGCGGATGCTTTGAGTAAGAATGCAGTTTTGGCTATTGTTGAAGTTATTCCATCTCCATAGGAGAATATTATAAGCAGTTCGATGAAGGATAGAACTTTTGAGAAATTAATTCTTAGAGCTAACGATGGTCGATATTCGGATTTCAAGGTTGACGATCAAGGAGCTTTGAAGATCAATGGACGTTTGTGTGAGCCAGATGTGGACAGATTATGGTAGGAAATTTTGCTAGAGAGTCATCGCTCCAGGTTGAGTATCCATTCAAGAATCTCAAAGATGTATAAGGATATGAAGAGAGTTTTCTGGTGGCCAAACATGAATAAGGATGTTGCTACCTTCGTAAATGGATGTGTGACCTATCAACACGTAAAGGGTGATCAATAGAAGTTCGCGGGATTGTTGCAGCCTCTGGAAGTCCCAAAATGGAAGTGGAAAATGATATCTATGGATTTCGTTGATGGGTTTATAAGGACTAGAAAAGGAAATGAGGGAGTGTGGGTAATTATAGACAGGCTGACCAAGAGCGCCCACTTTATCCCAGTTAAGGCGAGCAGAACTGCAGCGTCTTTAGCGGAGATTTTCTTGAAGGAGATCGTCAGGTTGCATAGAGTTCTCATCAGCATAGTAACTGACCGTGACCTAATATTTACCAGAAAATTTTGAGAGGCTCAACAGACAGCTCTGGAAACAAGATTGAGTTTAAGTACAACCTATCATCCCTAGACCGACGGACAAACAGAAAGGCTGAATCGTATTCTTGAGGACATGTTGAGGGCTTGTGTTCTGGATTTCGACGGACCTTGGGAGGATCATTTGCATTTAGTGGAATTCTCATACAATAATAGTATCAGGCGAGTATCAAGATGGCATCCTATGAAGCTTTGTACGGAAGACCTTGTAGACAACCATCCTGTTGGGTAGAATCGGGAGATTGTCTTGTTCTTGGTCCTGATTTGATCCGAGAGGCATCTGCAAAGGTGGAGCTAATCAAGAAGAGAATGAAGGCAGCCCATGATCGTCAGAAGAGTTATACGGACAAGAGACAGAGGCAATTGGAATTTAAAGTCGGAGATTTGGTTTTTGTCAAGGTTTCCTCGATAAAAGGAGCAATCGGATTTGGAAAGATGGGAAAGCTTGCCCCGAGATATATTGGACTGTTTCGTGTGCTCGAGAGAATTAGTGATTTGGTCTATAGGATTGAATTTCCAGACTGGATGGCTAGAATTCACAATGTTTTTCATGTATCTCATCTAAGAAAGTACGTGTATGACCCATCTCTAGTGGTAGAACCGGCAGTGCACGAAGATTTAGAGGTCGAATCGGACTTAACTGTGGTCATGCATCCAGTCCAGATAGTTGATCAAGATGAGAAGCAGCTCAGGAACAAAGTGTGAAGCTGGTCAAGATTCAGTGGAGCGAGGATCCCAGAGATTGTACCTGCAAAAATCTAGATAGTGTTAGGAAAGCCTATCCGGATTTGTGTCAGGATAGTTAGTAATGTTTGTTTGAATGAATTATTTGCTTCGGTTGTTAGTGTAAGGCTGATATGTATGCTTGATTGTTTGAAATAAAAGCTTTTGGATTATCTTTTGCTTTTGAAGTTCGGGGACGAAATTCTTTTAAGGGATGAGGAATGTGATATCCCCCGCAATTTTAGGCAAATAACAGTGTGATAATCTTCTATAATTATTTTTAATGTGCAAAATTTATTCTTTTAAAAAAAATAAGATATGTGTTTGTTTGTGTATATATATAAGTAGATTGTAAATAAGGATTTGAATCTGAAATTCAAAAGATAAATATCTTAAAATATATTGGATTTAAAAATAATATATACATACATATGATTTTTATTAGTGTATAATTTAGTTTAAATCATTTTCTTTTAAGATTTTATAAATATAAATAAAGGAAAAGTTTAAATATGAAAACATAAAACACATATTAATATTAAACTAAATAGAAAATAAAATTTTATAAAAACATATTAAAAATATTAATTACTTGCATATTAACAAATGTAAGATTTGTAACATGAAATTTTACAGGTGTCACAATATTTATTTTCTTTCCATTTAAAAAAATATAACAAGATTACATATACACCTCTCTTCCCTACTCTTTCATTTCTTCTATCCTACTTTTCAAAACCAGGAAAGAAAAAAAATCAACCAAACAACTCTTTCAAATTTAAACCTGAAAATAAGCAAATATCATCTAAACCTGAAACAACAAGCAGATTCAACAAGATCAAAGCAAGATTATCATTTCCAGTTTACAGAGTTTTCAAAAGATCAACAATTTCCAATTTTAAAGCTCCTATCCTATGTTCAAACATCAAATCTGTGAGTGAACTAACACATTTAAAACTGAAATCTGTTATTACATATGATAAAAATTTGAAGCATGTTGTGAAAAATGTTCGAATAAATGTAAATACTGCCGGCATGTCTATATATATGAAGGTTATCTGTGTGCATGTCAGTACATATGTATATATATTCCTCTGTCCTGGTTTTACAGTTACAAAATCATTTCAAAAATCATTTTCTCTTCCCCAAATCTTCTATAGCTTATGATGTATAGGCAAAGTATGCTTGAATTAACAAGATCTAAGTTTAAAAATATTTCTTAGTATAATTAGTTTAAAGTTTTCTGGAAAATTAAAATATACATTAAAAACCAAATGCATGTCAAAATTCGAATACTAGGATTTCTTGATTCACCTACATCACCTAATTCGATTTCAAAAACCATGAATTTTAAAGAAAAATCAAGATTTTTAGGTTTGTTTTGAGTGAGAATTAGTGGGTTAAATGGGAATGTTGTTTTGGGCATTTTCTGGTGGTTGGAGCGAGCTGAGTGGTCGGGATCGCTGTTGGAGGTAGCAGGGAGGTTGACGATCTCGAGAAAAATGGTCGGTGGATTTTCTGACCACCGTGGCGACGGCACGACGTCGAAGTAGGGTTTAAGCCCAAGTTTTGGTCGACTTGTTCCAAAGGCTACTGCATCGTCATCGAAACATCGGAGTTGATCGAAGGTGGGGGAAAAGGTGAGTGGTTGGTAGGAGAAGCTACAGACGGAGTTTCGAAGGCTCTGGTGGTCAGAGGTGTCGGGTCGAGGTGGTTCTTGGTCGATTAGTTTTGTTTCGGTGGAGTACGAGACGCTCGAATTTGATTTCGTGGATGTGTTGAAGAACAAGTGGTCGGAATCGAAGGTGGAGGTGGAGGTGGTCGTCGTTGTACTGGAGGTAGCATTGATGGTCGATGTTGCTTCGTTCACCCGTGCATGTGCACATGTGTCAGAAATGTATCGGTGGTTTGGTTTTGGTTGTTGTAGTTTGGGAAGAAGGCTGGTCTTGGGTTTTGAGTCGAGAAAGTTTTGATCTTGCTTGGGTTTTTTTCGGGTGTGTTCGCGAGTGTATTACCAGAGCAACGGTTTTATAATTTTTAACTAAACTAAGTTTTAAACAAAAGGGAGAGTTTCTCAAGTTGGGCTTGGGTTGGGTACTGGGTTTGACTCGGGTATCTGTTATTACAGTTTTAAAGTTTCAAATAAAGAAAGTTTTTTTTTTAAATTAAATTAAATCAAGTTTTAAACTATTTCTTAAATTAATTTCTTTTATATAATAAATGTTTTTAAATATTTGGTTAAAGAAAGTTGTATAATTTATTTAACTTAAATTAATTATGTTAATTCTTAAGTTTATTTAAACTTAAATTAAATGGTGTAATTAAGTAGTTAACTAAAAGGTAAAATGTTTTTAATTATTAATTAACTTTAAGGTCTTAAGTTAATTTATATGTTAATGATAATTAATTATAAGATTTATTAAATAAGATTTTAATGACAATTAAGTAATTAATTAAGATAAATGGTTTATCTTAAAATTAATTAAGGTCTTGGGTAATTAAAGATCAATTAATTAATGGGGGTAATTAAAGAATAATTAATTAATTAATTAGTAATTAAAGATTAATTAATTAGTAATAAAGATAAATTAATTAATTAGTAATTAAAGATTAATTAATTAGTAATTAAGATTAATTAATTAGTAATTAAAGGCTACTTAATTAATAATTAGAGAGTAATTAATCAGTAATTATAGGATAATTAATGTAAGTAATTAAGGATGATTAATTAATTTCATTAATTAGTTAAAATAATAACAAATGGTTTGTAATTAATTAATGTTAATTAAACATGATTAGGTGATTAATTCATAAGTAATTTATTTATTTTGAGTTGATTAAATTAATTATAATTATGGGATTAATAAATCTTGCTTATGAATGATTGATTGTATAGAATGTTGGATTGATTCATATTTATAGTATGTTAATCTGTGATGTTCTGTGATGTGCAATACTTTGGACATAGCTGTGATAAATGTGAGTTATTTATTTGTGATGAATTGTTGTGTGAATACAAAGTTCTGAATTGAACTAGATTGTTTTACTTAAAAAACTTGGCCTCAAAAGAAACGTTTGAATTTCGATGAGACCGAGATCATATATCAAAATTGTTATTCGAAAACCACATCGATCCAAGTTAAACGAAAGGTCGTGAAATCTCAAGTGAAGGTCGAGATGAAGATTCAGAGTGCAAGGGTTATTTGTCGTTAACTCTAAGGGTGATTCAAAAATGAGTGTACTGGAGATAGTGCCTTCGGTTTTGTTCGAACCCGAAACAAACTTGTATGGATGAATGCTATCAGACCATCATCGATGGAGGACGATAAGCATTCCAAGATATGTGTTCTAAAAAGATAATCGTAGCCTCAAGCCTCATCAATCGGGAATGGATAAAATAGGGGAGGTGCACGCAAGGCTAAGTGGGTAGCACCCAAGTAGGATAAGATTTTCCCCTGTCTAAGGTGTCTTTTTCTGCTGTGTGGGCGGTTGTTGGCCACAACTACGGGGTTGTCTTATTCGGACTATCTAGTAAGATGTAGCTTCGGTCTTGTATTGTCGAGGATCAGGGTGGATCCTCGGTGCGGTGATCTAGACCACGTACTATGACGGACGGTACCCCAGTAGCCCTGCCATTGTATGGAATCCAATCTCCAATAAGTGCCTATACGGTTTAGATTGTGCCCAACTATGTTGGAATGTGAGATGTAAGCATTCCAGCTATTTCCTATTTTATATTGGAAACCCTAGACACTATTATAATATAACTGGATTTTCTATCAATGTTTTGGTTATCGTAAGGGAAAAACTTGTTCATGTTTATATGCAGAGAGTCTTACAAGATACCTTTATTTTAAAGATTTTCAAGTTAAACAACTTAACCTTTTACTTACACCTGACCCATGTCTGACCCGAAGTTTATTTCTGTTTTTCTTAAACTCTTGGGCACTCAAATTTTTTTGAGTAGCCAAGTGATCAGGTTAGCTTAACGAATTTTTAGGAAGGACTTGGAGCTGGAGACATGGCGTACCTATATCTATTTCCATTGTGTTAGTATCATCTATTTGTATTTTGGAATGTAATGGATAGACAGGTCTTCACGACTGTCGGATATGATGTTATTGTAACTGTGTAACTCTGATGTGTAATGACTATGTAATATCTATGTGATATAATACATTTTTCCGTTTTCGCGGTGAGATTCTAATATTGTTGTTTCTTTCTTTCTATCTATTCTTTTTCTACCTATTTCTTTCTTAACGATGATATGTATTTCTATGAAATGAAAGTCGGGTCGTCACATTGGGCATCTATTGAACTACTTGAAGTGAAACATTACACAAAGAAGGATTTTTCTCCTTCATTATTGAAGGTTAGTATCACTAACCGGTACTGAACTTAAAGTCAAAGTCTTTGGCTAGAGTAAGTCGATTAATCGATTAAATGTTATCGGATTGAACTACAAATATTAATATAGCTTTTGACCATTGACCAAACTATATATATCTTTGTGATACAATGATGAGAAAAAAGAAAACCAAAATATCGTTGTAGGATGTAGGTTAATAAATATTAAATATTGGATTTCGCCTAGATGTTCTACAAACCACTGAACTTGTATCCAATGTTAAACTTTAGCAAAGGTCATACAATCTTCAATATTTAAATTATTTAAATAATTACAGAGGATGAGCTTATATTAAAGAGTCAACACAAATGTGTTGTTATATGATTTCAAGTTTGACCTGTTTAAAATTAATTTATAAAACTTATAAGTTAATAATTAATTCATACAAAAACTATATTAAATTTATGGTATTTTAATTATTTATTATAATTCTTAGAATTAATTAAAATAATGTATAGTATTTTATAATGATTTAATCAAAGTATATGATTACATAAATTAATTAGATAATTGATGTAATTGTTAAATTAATTAAATATGAAGTTTGGAAGCTCGGACGAAGGAGTAGCCAACTAAACAATGAAGGTAGGTGAGGCAAGAGACCTGGTCTTTAAATTTGGTGAAAATACTAAAAAATATTTGTTATTTGGTTGGCTATAAGTAGCAACACTCCTCATGTTCTCTATACACAATAAAACACCAGCCTCCATTGATAATAGTTGGTGAAGCCTTATAGACAAAGTAGCAACCTATAGTTGAGGACAAAGAGCTAAGAGTTCAAAGAGGATATAACGAACAACCAAGGTATTAGCATTCGGTAGGATCGAAAAAGGTAAATTCTGGTTTTCAAGTTAATTGACACACACACACACACACACACACACACACACACACACACACACATATGCCACCCTTCATTTATATTTGGCTAAAATAAAAATGATTGAAATTGAATTTAGACGGTTAAAATAATATACATTTATATTTAATTATAATATATATGTATATATACACATAATTTATAAATTCAGAGTAAATAAATTATTTTATACATGGCTTATATTATATGTATGTTTGTATGTATGTATAATGATTTTTGAATTTAAACTAAAATTAAAATTGGTTAAAACATTTATTATAAAAAGACTGGTTTTATGTTCTTTAAAAAAAACCTTTTTTAGATTTATAATTATATATATGTTCATATTTATATTTGTATATTTAAAATTTTTAGACACACACACACACACACGTGTGTGTAGGTGTATATTTATACATACAATTTTATAAAGATATATTCTTTTATCAGCCTTTGGATAAAAAATATTTTTAAATATTTTGATAAGTCAAATATCTTATGAATATTTGATTAGTCATATAAATATAAAATTCAGATTTAAAATAATTTTTTATATTATGTGCGTATAGAAATATTTTAGTATTCAAAAATAATAATGATTTAAAAGCTAATATAAATAATAATAAAAAAAAACACACACACACATATATATATAATTTAATAAATAATAAAGTTTTTAAAAAGGTTCAAGGTTGGAAAGCATAATACTTGGTATGACAGACAAGATAGTGCTAATAAAGGCTGTTGCACACACACAATGGGTTGTTATGCCCAATGTTTTGAAATTCCTGCAAATATAATTGACATTATCAACCAAATATGTTTAGGTTTTTATAGGGAGTAGGCGGGAACAAAATCTCTTGGGAGCCAGCTGCTACCCTCGAAGAAGAAAGGGTATGGGAATTTGGATTGAAGAAATAGAGGGACATGAATGAACATTTTCGCGCAAAAATACTATAGAATTTGTTTTATTGAAATCATTATGAGCCAAATGGATACATAATCGATACATCAGATCAAATAACATTTAGAAATAAGAAATTCATTGTCAAGCACCATCAAAAGCATGTTGAATGTAAGAAACAAACCAATGGGCTTGTTTTACTGGAAAATAGTAAATGGTGAGAAATCTCGTCTGTTGTTTGATCCATGGATTGTAGGGTCTAGACTTACTAATAGAGTAGGTTATTCAACACTAACATGCCTTGGGAATGTTGTCGAAATGTTTAAATCCTAAGATTTAAAGCCTGATTCAGATCGGATCTCTCCGTAATAGTTCGATTTACATTCCGATTCGATCTTAGTCAAAACTGCAAATAAAAAACATTCACTCATACTAACATATTTAATATATTTATTTGGATTCATAATTCTAATTACAATGTTTCAAAACAAAATATAAATGGGATAAGAGAGAAAGGTGAGTTTAATAGTTTAATTATAAAAGTTCAAACATTAAAATCAATTTCAAATTGTGTGTAAACCTTCAAATACGAACATTTTGAATGTGTGATTTATGATTTGAATCTCATTCGATTAAAATTTGAAAATTACGATTTAAATGCTATTTTGAAAACATTGTGCCTTAAGGACATAAATACACAAGTCAAAAGTATCATAAGTGATTGCATATGGAAACTAGAATACAGAAAGCAAACTTAGGGAATTAGTGAAGAAATAAAGAAAATCATAATCCATAATGACAAAATAGAAGATTTTAGGTTTTGTAACGGTCACAAAAATGGAAAATTCATCTTCAAAGAAGTTTGAGAGAAAATCATTCAGGGGAGGTTAAATGATATAATCTAGTACAGAACTATAAACGAACCCAAAAAATGCAATTTTCCTATTTAGAGTGATGGAAAAACAACTACCAAGTAAAAGAAAAATCATACAACAAGGTATGTTAACCACTAACACTTATGTTTTGTGCAATAAATAAGAGGAAACAATTGACCATCTGTTCTTTGCATGTGGATGTAACAATTATATTGGAAATGGGTGAGATTAAAATTAAAATATTCTACCATACTAATATGTTCAATATTGAATATAGCAAAATAAATAGAACATTTTTCCAATAAATATAAAAAATCAATTATGAGTGAATTGGCGAGGACCTGCATATGCATTGCAGTAAATTTAGGAATAAAATTTTCAATCAGCTCTACACGAACAAGAGAATGACTTATGAAATAATTAATAAGCATTGCGAAATTCTCATGTAGAAAAACAAGTAAACTTCATTACAGATAAATAAAAAATAGGGAATTATAGGATATACCAAGCCAGTCATCACATCTACCCTATGCTAGTTCATAATATTTAATACAATTATAATATTTGCATTATGAATACAAACTTATTATAAACTAAAATAAAAAAATTAAACTAAAATAAAATTATAACTTATATTATAATTAAATCATAATATACAGTTAATTGATTTAAAATTTAGACCCCAATATCCTTTGTTAAACCACCTCTTAAAATGATTAAGTACAAATATATTATTGTAAATGCAAAATAAAACTGCTACAAATTAATAAAAGGATTTTCTTTGGAATTCTCCCTTATACCATGCTGCTAATGCACCTCATCCAACAACATACACCAGTCTTAAAGGATATATCGATATTTCATTCTCAATAAATCTTAGCTAGAAACATTTAAGGATAATATGAATTTTATATGACTCGGTACTCATGGATATGAACACATTCGTCATTATAATAGACTGAATATTTGCATAAGGATTTTTTTACTTGATTATGTTTAATGTATCAAATGCGTTAGTTTTGTTCCAATAATACTTACTTTATTTTGAATAAAAACCACTATAAGAGTTCAATTATATAGTCAAATTGCATGATTACCCCTAAGGCACACCCTTGACTCTCTTTACAACTGCATCTCCAGAATACAAAGTTATATAATCATAAACTATGGTAGTTCCAAGGTTGGCGAATGAAATTGTTAACAATAATAATTTGTTATTTAAACTTAATTAATAATAAAAATTATTTAGTCATTGCATAAAACTATAATAAATGCATATTCCCATCATACGTTATTAATACATAAGCTTATACTATACCAAAATACAACCAAGAAATTCAAATACTTCTAAAGCATCTTCACTAACACATGCACATCAATATATGATTATTACGTAACACATCTCTGAGGCATAGTCTATATGTTGCTGGTTGATCCGGCCCTACTTGCAACGGGTTTAAATTTCAAGAATATTTACCATTTTGGATCTTATTAGGCATATGAAGTGTAAACTAATTTAAATATAAGCTAAATAAATTTCAAATAAAATTATTATTTTGTTTAATTATTTGATAAAAAGATTTGACTTTATTGAATATATGATATTTAAGGGACATGTGTATCCTATACACATGTATTTGTTTGTGCACGTATAATATTAATATAATATAATACATATTTGTGTATATACATACATACATACATACATTATAAAAGTAATTATGTTTATGTATACGTGTATTCGTATGCTAAATAATTATTTATAAAACAATTTTAATTCAAAATTTAAGTTTTTTAAAATTTAAATTTAAAAACTAGATCTAAATCTAAAATATCTTTAAAATTCAAATCCAGATTTTGAATTTACAAATAGGTTAGGAAATCATATTTATATATATACATATAAATTTTTTTAATTTTGATATATATATATATATATTAAATTACATAAAACTAAGAATATTTATATACTTAAATAATATTATATTATAAATATATATGTACTATTAAAATAAAATTATATTTTGAATATCTATTTTCGATAATATATTATTTTGAGAAAATTAAGTTTTTTTAATTATGTAATCTATGCGAATTTATTTAGTTTTTTAATTTAAAAATTATAGTTCCATACGAAAATGTTTTTTATCCGTACAACATTATGTTAACAATATATATACATTACATAATTATATAATAAAAATTATAATTTGAAGTTTTCTATAAATAAATAATGATATATTTTAAATGAAATAAATAATGATATCTATCCAACAACAACTAACTAGCTCAGAGTATTCATGTTGAAGTTTAATAATATTCTCAAGTCTAGAGAACAGTGTAATATTATCACTTCGATATTTTATGTTTGACCATAGTTATATTAACCAATAGAAAACTATCGAGTGTGTTATTCCACAGTTATCTAATCACTATCCATATGTAATCTCTTGGTGCCTCCACAGTAGTCATGAGTAATATCTAACATCCCGTAAAATTAACAATAATTAATAAACAATTAATAAGGCTCCGAAAATCGAATTTGCAAAAACGTCAAAATTTGGCCACTTGTGATTTTTTGAGTAGTTTTCACATTTAGAGTTTCACGATTAGGGATCAAATGAAGAAGTTATTAGAATTTGAAGTTTTCGGAATGAAAATAGTTAAAACAAGAAAAACGAAATAAATAATAATAATAAAAGCGTGACTCCACCGGTCGACACCGTTACTTAGGCTAGTCGACCGTGGCGGCTAAGGTTGAATCTTAGCTGAATGACCCGAATTTAATTATTTTAATCTAACGGATTGATTGATTCGAGTGCCTAAAAACACAGGCCTAACCTATCAATTATCTTCTTATATTTTCTAAGCAAAGCAGCGAAGCTCTATCATTTTTGCCCCCATTATTTCTATTAATTATAAAATTATATGTATGTGTGTGTATATACATAATCGGAGAAGGGTAGAAAATAAAAGAGAAGATGAGAAGGAGCGAACCATTACTATGAAAAAAGGTAAATTTCATAATTATAAATCGATAGTCTCATTAAACCTAAATATCTTCTTAGATCTGTAATTCTAATAGTACATACCTTGTTATACATATTCTTTTGGATTGGAAAGGAAAATGCGGCAATGAAAGGGATGAATTAGGATTTGGGAGATTTGGAAAGCTTAAAAGGTGGGTGAGAAATTATATAACTTATTTATAACATTGAAATTTATATCTTTGAATTTAATTTAATTATTATGTCTACATAAGATTCGATAACTTACAGGCTCAAACGAATTGAATGTCGTGTACATATTCTGTAAGATAGGCAATTCGAATAGGAATATTATTTACACATTAATTTGGAAATTTCGAAATCAGTCCCTAAGTTTGTTAAAGTTGCATGTTGATAAAGGTGTAAAGTTTATTTCAAATTTATAGTTGGTTTGTAACATGTTAGTATAAGTTAAGATTACCCTAATTTGAATTGGAATGTGAATTTCTATGTTTTCATTTATTGGGAGCAGAGTACAATTCAATTATATCTATTTCTATGTAATTTTCATAAATTATCTGATTCTACAAATGTATAAAAGTGTATCGTTTGAAATAATAAGTAATATATCAAAAATGAAAGAGATGTGTAAAGTATGGATGTTCTTTCCCATAATTTGCACTATCTATTTGAATAAAAGAAAAGAGGTAATTCTTCATAATTTCAAACGAAGTAAAGTTTTCACTTCTGCTTAATTTATAGAATGTTATAATGGTAATCCTTTTTGGAAGGATAGCTCTGATAAATTAAAACGTAGAAAGGAATATTCTTGTTTAGGGATTAATAATTAGAAATAGGAACACACACACACATGTATAACCACGCTTACCGACTAAAAGCAAAAATATATTGATATAGCATAATATATGTAAATACACCCATTAGCTATAATTAAGACGTCTGGTTATAATAGCATAGTAAATTATAGGATTAGTAGATGTAAACAGAAAAGAGATAGTAACTCTAAAATTAATTGCGCAATAAATGTACAGTTAACAAGAAGGAATTAAATGGAGACATAAATATGTTAATGAGACTAGTTAAAGAATTTATTATGGCATTTATGGTGAAATGAATAGGCATTATAGGATGAATTAGAACGAATAAATAAATTTTATTGGACATCATCCAATTAGAATAATAACCATTTATTACGAACAATTGACATTTATGAAATATAGTAAATATGTGTATAACATATGAATTAAATGTAGGAAGGCGATATAATTTTCATAATGGAGAATTATACAGCCTGAATTTTACGTTTAGGGCAAGCATGAATTAGTAGGCCTAGTCCAACATGTAGGATTAGGATGATTGGTTTGATTTAGTGGATTGGGATGTTAGGTTGGTAGAGTTACACACAGAAGTATGCCCTTCACCTAGAGGCTATCATTAGTTGTACATACTTATTACTAATGTGTGACATAGAGGACCCATGGAGAAGGGATATGTGTTTGCGTATAGAGAAAGGAAAATATACCAAGTGTATTGCATTAGGTTAGTCTAAACGGATTTTGGATGTGGAAGGTCGGCGGACTACATTAGTATTATTGCCAAACTGGTATTTAGTACTGGGGCTGGCATATAGGCTATGACCACCAATGGTCAAGAGCAGTCGTTGTCAAAGGCTCGGATTATGCTGTAACATCCCGAAATTTATGAAATTAAATTTTAGTAATATATTTGAAACTTTTTGAAATAAAAATTGAAAAGTTATAAAGAAATTAAATATTCAACAAAACAAGAAATTGTTTAAGCCTAAAAAAAAAAGAAAAATAAATAAATAAATAAAAGAATATAAACTGTACATATAAAAGAAAATGCAAGAAAGTAAAACATTCAAACAAATAAACATGTTAATAAATCAAATCAGGTAAGTCTAAGAGCCTAAAACAAAACAAAATATGCTGAAATTAGCAAAGTAACTACAAACCAGTCAACTAAAATATGTAAGCAAAAGAAAATAAAAGAAAATAAAACAAACTCTTACATTAGCAAAATAAACAAGACAGCATGCTGTGATAGATAAGAACACAGGATAGAAGCATCACAAAACATGCTTACATTAAATGCAAGCCTCTACAAAGCAACATACCTGCATTCAATGCTTTTACTTCCAGCATGTTTTATTCTGTACTTGTTTTAATAAGCCTCAGTACACAATCTGTTATATATAAACATCAACCTGCCTCTTTATTTCGTTCAACAAACTTCTGCAAACCTGGAAAAGAAAAAAAGAAAAAGGCATCACTTTATATATTGCAAGTTGAAAGGCAAAAGTACTGAAAGAAGAAAAGAGAAGAAGAATCAAAACTGCAGTTAAAAAGTAACAAAAGTATTCTCTGTTTCTATATTGTTCAAGTGAGTAAACTTATATTTATTTAAAATATAAATACTTAATCCATGAATTTGTGTTTTGTTGTATATAAACAAAAATTATTGTTCTGCATATTGTTCTGTGTTACTGGAAAACACAAGTGAGCTCTGTTCTTTAATATCCATATCTCAGAGCTAGTTAATAAAAAAAAAAATTCAAATGAACTTCATTTAACATTTTTAACTTAGGATTCTTAAACCAAAATATGTTGTGTAAACTTAACTCACAGTTTAAAATTTTATTTTAAGTTTGAAGTGAAACTTTTTGGCTGTGCAACCTCAAACTTTACAGTAAATCAAAATGGTGATAAATTCAAGTATGATAAATCATTGATTTGATTGTATAATTCGAGTAAGTATACAAAAATGGGATTTTTAAACTAAATATGATGATTTTTACTTGGGTATCTTAGGAGCAGTTTATATTTTAGCAAATGTTGCTTTTAAATCAATTCCTGATAATCAAAAGATTTTTGAATGTTGAAATTTCGCGTGGAGCTAGTTTAATACTCAATAATGTTGGGAAAAATACAAATTAATTTTTCTATTGCGTGAATTGGGAGTACGAGCTCGAAGTAGGGTTTAGTTTTCGAAATTTATATGGTTGTAAACTGGATGCGTACGCTACCTTGGATGCATCGAGTTCGAAGATTTTGTGGGTGATGATAGCATGGGGTGTTGTCGAACTATGGACGAAGTTTCTGGGTTTCTGGCGGCGTCTGGTGGCGTGGCGAGGCGTTGACAGGGACGGTGGTAGTTCCAGTGTATGTTGCAGGTTTGCGTGCTCGAACTAAATTTTGAATTCGAGATGATAAAGGGGTTTAGGTGATCGGGGATTGGACTAGGGGGGAGTTCTGACTTACTCATCGATGCAGCGACGCCTGAAGATCATCAATGGCGTTGTGCACGTATACGTGCATGAATTTATGACCTGGAAAAAGTTTGGTTTCCTGAAGCATTTCAGGTTTGCACTCGTGTGGGTGACTCGAAGTTCTGATCGGGGAAATAGGGCAGAGACTCGAAGTGGGAAACGAGTTGCTTCAGGGTTTTGTCGTGACAAAATTGGGACTTAACAAAATTTGCAAAATTTTAATTACTCGGGTAGCTTTGGGATGTAACTCGAAGCAGGCAGCGTTTGAACTCGAGCATGACTCGGGGGAGACTCGGGTTGGCCACTTGAAACAGCACGTTCAGTTGAAGCTTGTCGAAAACTTAAGTTTAAACAATTTTTATAAGCATTGTTTATAAAATGAAGATCGTTTGTAAATGGAATGTGAAGTTAATTAATTAATGATTAAATAATTTATGATTTAAAATTACTTTGTAATTAATAATAATAAATAAATGAAAGCAATTAAAATTAAAGTTGTAAATTAAAAAAATCGTTAAGTTGATAATTTAAGCTGATTGATTCAAAATTGATAGTTACATTAAGATAATTTATTAAGGGATAATAAATTAATATAGTCAATTGAGATTTAATTTAATTGTAATTATAAATAATAAATCATCGTTTTAAAGTAATCAAGAAAAATAATAATAATGATATTTATATGGTTAATTTATTAAATCCAGATACATTATTTTACAAAATTGTTTAATAAATAAATAATGTAGTTTAAAATGATAATTAAGGTAAATAATTGCTAATCAATGATTTTGAAAAGAAATTAAGAATGATTTACAAAGTTGTAATTAAATTGATTTATAAACAATTAAGTGTTTAAATAAGTTTGTAAGTAAGAATTTGTAAATTTTGAAACAATAAATTGAGTAATCAAAATTTAGTTTATTTATCCAAATTCTCATCATTAAATTAAATTAATTTAGGGGTAAATTTATTTAAATCACATTGTGAAGCAATTAACTATTGTTGTTAGCTATTGAATGTAAATTCTGTATGATGTAATTGCCATGTTATTGCACTGTGATTATGATTTGTTCTGTATTGATGTGAAAACCCTGTTGTCCGTAAAACGGCATTTAAACTTCGATGCGACAGGGGATCGGATTTCAGTTTGTTATCCGAAACCCACATCGACTCTGTGAATATTTGTGAATGACATCCACATGTTTTAAAATTTGACACCCACTATTCGAATTAGCCGGGAAAGGACCGTTGTGTCATATAACCCATTTCGAATATGTGATTCGACGTTATGGATAGCAATCGAAGACCGGTGTTGAAGACCGGGTATTTGCGAGAGCGATAGGATGATCTGTCGATTGACTCTGCACCGAGTTGCTCCGGTATAGAGTTCTCCATATGTGATGGGGAATCCGATCAGGATTGTGGATATCCGGATTGCAAGGACTTCTTTGGAAGTGCCTTCGGTTCTGTTCGAGCCCGGAACAGACTTGTATGGATAGTAGGTCTGACATTACAAATTGAGATATAAAGCCGATTTCTTTCAAATATATTTCTGTTGGTGGCGGAGAATTTATTCTTTTAGCTTAACACCCTTCTCTGAGACGTACGAGCTCAGAGGTTATGTAGTTGAAGGTTATCAGCAATATATTCCCAATTTGGTAGTGTGACATGCTGAGTGTTGCTGTGAAATGATCATTGTGTTGATTATTTGTGATAGGATCATTTGTTTGATCGTCTATCTTTGTGATCATTTCTATGATCATTTGTTGACCCAAAGCACGGCTTTTGTATAAAGTGTGTTTTTGTGGACGTGACTTCGTCGGACCTCACACCCCGAAATGGTCGAAACAGGAAAGATGCGGCAAGGTTATTGGGGGTAGCACCCCTTAGGGTATGTGCATTTCCTTCTGGATAGAAGTGGTATCATGGTATGGAGCCTAGATACTTAACTTATGTGGATATCGTAGATATATATATATGATTTTGTGATTTGTTGCTGGGGCCCCGGTTAAAGGTTGGTTACGACCGGGAGATGGCATACTCGTGTCAGTAGTTACCCAGTTAGGGGTAACCCGGCCTTGTGTTGGCAGAGATCCGGTTTGGTTCTCGGGGACGTCCTTCCAGAGGCGTTCTCATGTGGCAATGGGAAGTTCCTTGGCCTGACCATTTGTTGGAAATCCAAAGAAACAATACGAGCCTTGTACGGTTTTAGTTGTATAACCTGTCACCTCAGGTGACAGCTATAGTAGGCATAATATAATGGTACCTATGTTGGCTAAGATTTATATTCTACTTTCGAAATGATTTACTTTACTATGCACTAGTAATAATATCAAAGAATTCTTTTCTCGTACCAAGCATATTTAACTATCATAAGAAGAAATCTCCTCCAATTCTGCGTTTGCATTGTGTGTGTGGCGGGAGGTCTTATGGTAGTTCCATTTTTAAAAGCATACCGAAAATTCTTTTATAAATCTTGTTTTATTTAAATGCAACTGTTTTGTTTACTCATACCAGTCCCATGACTGATCCAGAGTTTATTGTTTTCTTTCCTAAACTCTGGGTGCCCATTATTTCCACACGGGCAGCCTAGTAGCAGGTTTCTATATTTTGGAGTAGCAGTATTTTGGATCTCTTATCTTGGAGTTATCTTAGGAGCTTCTGGAGATTACAGGTGTTAGCTTTTGGGAGTTCGTTATCACCTCTTTCATTTGAGGATTTTTGGATATATGATCACTGTTGTATTATCATGATGTTGTATTGGAGTTGTAGTGTATGTATTATGTACTCTGTTGCAGTATGGATATTATGTTGATGTTGTAACAGTGATGTTATTTATGGTATTGATTCTGTTCCGCTGTTTTATATATTCATCTAGTTGTTGTTATAAGCTCCGGCGATGCGAATTTGATGTCGTTTATTGGACATCGAGTTTGGGTCGTCACAAATTGGTATCAGAGCTGTTGGTTGAGTAAGAACTTTAGCTACGGAGTATAACACATTAGATGGCTCATTAGAGATAGGGTGAAGTATACCCTAGAATGAGTATAATCAAAATTGAAACTTTGAAATTTCTTAGTCTGTTTATTTTTACTGCTGATATTCCTTAAGATATTTCGCCAATATATCTGAATCAATTTTCTTACTAATCTCAGATAGTGAAAATGAGTGGACGCAGAGGAAGAATTAGGGGTCAAGGCAATGCTACAGCACCAAATCAAATTCCCGCAGCCGCAGAAGCAGTAATAGAAATTCAGCAGCAGCCAGACTTGGCTGAATTATATAAGAAATTTGAAAAGCTTGGTGGCAAACCATTTATTGGCAAAGAGTCAATTATTGACGCTCAAGCTTGGGTAAGATCGTGTGAAAAGATTTTTAAAGGGCTAAAATTGCAGGATGAGCAGAAAAGACTTATAGCTTCTTGGCAACTCCAAGGAGAAGCTTCAGCTTGGTGGGAAACCATCATTATAGATGAACCCGAGGAAGAATTTACTTGGGATCGTTTTAAAGAAGTGTTTGAGAAACGTTACATGCCATCGGCGGGAGTTTCCAAAATGTATCAGGAATTTCTGGATTTGAAGCAAGGAAGTATGTCGTTTGAAGAATACTTGAATAAATTCAGCGAACTGTCTCGGTTTGGCCCGGAATTGCTAAATACACCTCTGAAGAAAAACGAAAGGTTTATCCGGGGAATGAACCAGAAATATCATTGAAGAATGACAGGTCATGTTAAAGAATCTTTTTCAGATTTGGTAGATATGGGATACAGGTACGCTACTCTTGATATACAAGAAGCAACTATGGAGAAAGGTAATTCAGGTAGTCAGAATTATAAAAAGCGAAAATTCGGAGGCAAGAAACCTTGGCAAGGCAATGAAAAGAAAAGGAGCATTCAAGGAAGAGCAACAGAGAATGTCACTTGTTACAACTGCAAAGAGAAAGGCCACTATTCAAATGACTGCCCAAAACCGAAGAAACCAGCTAGAGAATGTTACAATTGTCATAAACCGGGACATTTAGTTAAAGATTGCCTAGTGATGAAGCCAGCGCAGGTGGCAAAAGTTTACACGATAAAGGAGGACCCCTCATCTTCAAAAGCTGACAAAGGGAAAAGTGTTTTGGAAGGTAACCTTACTATTAATAATAGAACTGTTAGAGTTTTATTTGATACAGGAGCTTCACATAGCTTTATCTCCCAACAAACCGTAAATGAATTGGGACTTGAAACTAAATTTGCTAACGATCTTATTTGCGTCAAAAATCCGGTTGGAGGTCCCGCAAATCTTAGTTCATATTGTAAGAGAGTTCCTATTTCATATGCTAGCTATAAATTTCCTATCAACCTTTATGTCCTCGAATTTGACGAATTTGAAATCTTACTCGGTATGAACTAGTTATCGAGATACGATGCTATATTGGAGTGTAGTAATCGGACAGTTTTAATCAAAACAAGTTTTGGAAATTTTATTGAAATCTCTTGTGAGAATCCAAGTCCAAGGAGCAACAGATTGATATATACTTTGGGAAATCTTGAACCCACTTTGCAGTCTATACCTGTTGTTCGGAATTTTTCCGACGTATTTGAAGAAGTGAAATATTTACCTCCTCATCGAGAAATAGAATTCCGAATTGATCTTGTACCTAATACTCGTCCTGTTGTTCACGCAAGTCGCAGGATGGCACCCAGGGAAAAGATTGAATTGGTTCATCAAACTAATGAGCTACTAGCAAAAGGATTAATTCGACCCAGTGTTTCTGAATGGGGCTCAGCCGTCGTATTTGTTGCTAAATCAGATGGATCTTTGAGATTGTGTGTAGATTACCGTGATCTAAATAAACAAACTCTCAAGAATAAATTTCCACTGCCCAGGATTGATGATTTATTTGATCAGTTGCACGGCGCTCGTTTTTTTTCAAAAATGGATCTAGCCCAGGGATTCCATCAATTACGAATCACCGAAGATTGTGTACATCTGACTGCTTTCAGAGGTCCTAATATGTTCTATGAATGGTTAGTTATGCCTTTCGGGCTAACCAATGCTCCAGCATACTTCGTAGATCTTATTACTCGTGTGTTTCGGGAAGTTCTGAATAAATTTGTGCTAGTATTCATTGATGATATTTTGATCTATTCTAAGACTAAAGATGAGCATGCCGAGCATCTTAGAATTGTCTTAGAAATTTTGAGGAGAAATGTTCTATATGCAAAATTTTCCAAATGCCACTTCTGGGTCAATGAAGTCAAATTCCTTGGCCATATTGTTAATGAAGAAGGAATTTCAGTAGATCCTAGCAAAATTTCCGCTATTCTTGATTGGAAACAACCCACTACTCCAAGAGAAGTTCGAAGCTTTTTGGGTTTAGCAGGCTATTATCGGAAATTCGTTCAAGATTTTTCTAAGTTAGCTAGTCCGCTGACTAAGTTAACAATGAAGAATGCAAAGTTCATTTGGACTTCAAGATGTGAGGAAGTTTTTCAAGAGTTGAAAAAGAGATTGACCACTGCTCCTGTTCTCACTATTGTTAACGGGAACCAAGGCTTGTCTGTCTATACTGATGCATGTAGTGAAGGGGTAGGTGCAGTATTAATGCAAAATGGAAAGGTAGTTGCCTACGCGAGTAGACAATTACGTCCGCATGAGAAGAACTACCCGACACACGATTTGGAACTTTTGGCTGTTGTTTTCGCTTTGAAAATATGGCGACATTATCTTCTGGGTAAGAATCTTTTCAGCTTTCTTAACAATTTATGAAACTAACTTGACTAAAGAAATATACTTAATAAACCCTGTTTGTTTTAGGTGAAAAATTCGAATTATTCACCGATCATAAAAACTTGAAATATCTTTTCACCCAGAAGGATCTGAATCTGCGACAACAACGTTGGTTGGAATTTCTAGCATCATATGACTTAGATATTTTGTATACACCCGGAAAGGCCAATGTAGTTGCAGACGCTTTGAGCAGAAGTTATGCTGTTCTTGCTTATCTGGTTATCACTCCTACTCTTCTTGAGAAAATTGCCAGTAAACAAAAAGGGGACGAGTTCCTTCATCAAATTTATGAGAAAATCCGTCATGGTGAAGATACGAGTTTTGAAGTTGACGACAATAAAATCATTAGATTAAAAGGCAGGATTTGTGTCCCTGACATTCCAGAATTGAAACGTGAAGTATTGGACGAATGCCACAAGTCCAAATTCAGCATCCATCCAGGAGTCAACAAAATGTATCGGGATGTTAAAAGAACATTCTGGTGGAAAACGATGAAGAGAGACATATCTATTTATGTTAGTCGCTGTGCTACCTGTCAGCAAATAAAGAGCGACCAAAAGAAAGTGGCCGGTTTACTTCAACCTTTGGAAGTACCGAAATGGAAGTGGGATCAGTTATCGATGGATTTCATTGATGGATTGCCTCGTACCAAGAAAGGCAATGAAGCGATTTGGGTTATTATGGATCGTCTAACCAAAAATGCTCATTTCATTCCAGTTAAATCTACTCGAACTGCAGCAAGCTTGGCAGGTATATATATAAAAGAAATTGTTCGCCTCCATGGTATTCCCAGTAGTATAGTGAGTGATCGTGACCCGATCTTCACTAGTAGATTTTGGGAAGCATTTCAGGACGCATTGGGAACGAAATTAAAATTCAGTACTGCTTATCATCCGTAATCTGATGGACAGACTGAGAGAGTTAACCGAATTTTAGAAGACCTACTGCGTGCTTGTGTTCATGATTTTGGTGGTTCTTGGGAGGACCATTTGCATCTGGTTGAATTCTCATATAACAACAGTTATCAGGCCAGTTTGGAAATGGCTCCTTTTGAAGCTTTATATGGTCGTCCGTGTCGATCACCTACATGCTGGATCGAATCAGGTGACAGACTTGTTCTTGGACCGGATATGATAAAAGAAGCCACTGAGAAGGTAAATTTTATTCGAAAGAAGTTATTAACTGCCCAAAGCCGTCAGAAGAGCTACTATGACCGTCGAAGGAGAAATTTGGAATTTCAAGTTGGAGATTCTGTATTTCTGAAAGTATCTCCGATGCGGGGTGCATTGAGATTCGAGAAAACTGGAAAGTTGGCACCGCGTTATATTGGTCCTTTTCCTATTCTGGAAAGGATTGGTTCTCTAGCATATAGAGTGCAGTTACCCAGCTGGTTGTCTGGCGTACATGATGTGTTCCATATTTCTAATCTTCGAAAATATGTGCACGATCCAGATGATATTATTGAAGAAGCTGCTCAGCAGGATCTTGAAATCACTCCCAACTTGGCAGTTAGAAGGGAACCGATGAAAATTGTTGATCGTGATGAGAAGCGATTGAGGAACAAAATTGTGAAATTGGTCAAAGTTAAATGGATTGGCGATCCAAAGGACTATACTTGGGAGACTGAAGAGAATATGAAGAAATCATATCCCAAATGCAGAATTGACATCTCGACTTAAAACTGTAAGTAAATTCCTTATTTATAAATTTGTCTATTCTTTGTTTACGTTCTCTCTCTTTCAATTTCGTGGACGAAATATTCTTAAGGAGAGGATATTGTAACATCCCGAAATTTATGAAATTAAATTTTAGTAATATATTTGAAACTTTTTGAAATAAAAATTGAAAAGTTATAAAGAAATTAAATATTCAACAAAACAAGAAATTGTTTAAACCTAAAAAAAAAAGAAAAAGAAAAAATAAATAAATAAATAAAAGAATATAAACTGTACATATAAAACAAAATGCAACAAAGTAAAACATTCAAACAAATAAACATGTTAATAAATCAAATCAGGTAAGTCTAAGAACCTAAAACAAAACAAAATATGCTGAAATTAGCAAAGTAACTACAAACCAGTCAACTAAAATATGTAAGCAAAAGAAAATAAAAGAAAATAAAACAAACTCTTACATTAGCAAAATAAACAAGACAGCATGCTGTGATAGATAAGAACACAGGATAGAAGCATCACAAAACATGCTTACATTAAATGCAAGCCTCTACAAAGCAACATACCTGCATTCAATGCTTTTACTTCCAGCATGGTTTATTCTGTACTTGTTTTAATAAGCCTCAGTACACAATCTGTTATATATAAACATCAACCTGCCTCTTTATTTCGTTCAACAAACTTCTGCAAACCTGGAAAAGAAAAAAAGAAAAAGGCATCACTTTATATATTGCAAGTTGAAAGGCAAAAGTACTGAAAGAAGAAAAGAGAAGAAGAATCAAAACTGCAGTTAAAAAGTAACAAAAGTATTCTCTGTTTCTATATTGTTCAAGTGAGTAAACTTATATTTATTTAAAATATAAATACTTAATCCATGAATTTGTGTTTTGTTGTATATAAACAAAAATTATTGTTCTGCATATTGTTCTGTGTTACTGGAAAACACAAGTGAGCTCTGTTCTTTAATATCCATATCTCAGAGCTAGTTAATAAAAAAAAAATTCAAATGAACTTCATTTAACATTTTTAACTTAGGATTCTTAAACCAAAATATGTTGTGTAAACTTAACTCACAGTTTAAAATTTTATTTTAAGTTTGAAGTGAAACTTTTTGGCTGTGCAACCTCAAACTTTACAGTAAATCAAAATGGTGATAAATTCAAGTATGATAAATCATTGATTTGATTGTATAATTCGAGTAAGTATACAAAAATGGGATTTTTAAACTAAATATGATGATTTTTACTTGGGTATCTTAGGAGCAGTTTATATTTTAGCAAATGTTGCTTTTAAATCAATTCCTGATAATCAAAAGATTTTTGAATGTTGAAATTTCGCGTGGAGCTAGTTTAATACTCAATAATGTTGGGAAAAATACAAATTAATTTTTCTATTGTGTGAATTGGGAGTACGAGCTCGAAGTAGGGTTTAGTTTTCAAAATTTATATGGTTGTAAACTGGATGCGTACGCTACCTTGGATGCATCGAGTTCGAAGATTTTGTGGGTGATGATAGCATGGGGTGTTGTCGAACTATGGACGAAGTTTCTGGGTTTCTGGCGGCGTCTGGTGGCGTGGCGAGGCGTTGACAGGGACGGTGGTAGTTCCAGTGTATGTTGCAGGTTTGCGTGCTCGAACTAAATTTTGAATTCGAGATGATAAAGGGGTTTAGGTGATCGGGGATTGGACTAGGGGGGAGTTCTGACTTACTCATCGATGCAGCGACGCCTGAAGATCATCAATGGCGTTGTGCACGTATACGTGCACGAATTTATGACCTGGAAAAAGTTTGGTTTCCTGAAGCATTTCAGGTTTGCACTCGTGTGGGTGACTCGAAGTTCTGATCGGGGAAATAGGGCAGAGACTCGAAGTGGGAAACGAGTTGCTTCAGGGTTTTGTCGTGACAAAATTGGGACTTAACAAAATTTGCAAAATTTTAATTACTCGGGTAGCTTTGGGATGAAACTCGAAGCAGGCAGCGTTTGAACTCGAGCATGACTCGGGGGAGACTCGGGTTGGCCACCTGAAACAGCACGTTCAGTTGAAGCTTGTCGAAAACTTAAGTTTAAACAATTTTTATAAGCATTGTTTATAAAATGAAGATCGTTTGTAAATGGAATGTGAAGTTAATTAATTAATGATTAAATAATTTATGATTTAAAATTACTTTGTAATTAATAATAATAAATAAATGAAAGCAATTAAAATTAAAGTTGTAAATTAAAAAATCGTTAAGTTGATAATTTAAGCTGATTGATTCAAAATTGATAGTTACATTAAGATAATTTATTAAGGGATAATAAATTAATATAGTCAATTGAGATTTAATTTAATTGTAATTATAAATAATAAATCATCGTTTTAAAGTAATCAAGAAAAATAATAATAATGATATTTATATGGTTAATTTATTAAATCCAGATACATTATTTTACAAAATTGTTTAATAAATAAATAATGTAGTTTAAAATGATAATTAAGGTAAATAATTGCTAATCAATGATTTTGAAAAGAAATTAAGAATGATTTACAAAGTTGTAATTAAATTGATTTATAAACAATTAAGTGTTTAAATAAGTTTGTAAGTAAGAATTTGTAAATTTTGAAACAATAAATTGAGTAATCAAAATTTAGTTTATTTATCCAAATTCTCATCATTAAATTAAATTAATTTAGGGGTAAATTTATTTAAATCACATTGTGAAGTAATTAACTATTGTTGTTAGCTATTGAATGTAAATTCTGTATGATGTAATTGCCATGTTATTGCACTGTGATTATGATTTGTTCTGTATTGATGTGAAAACCCTGTTGTCCGTAAAACGGCATTTAAACTTCGATGCGACAGGGGATCGGATTTCAGTTTGTTATCCGAAACCCACATCGACTCTGTGAATATTTGTGAATGACATCCACATGTTTTAAAATTTGACACCCACTATTCGAATTAGCCGGGAAAGGACCGTTGTGTCATATAACCCATTTCGAATATGTGATTCGACGTTATGGATAGCAATCGAAGACCGGTGTTGAAGACCGGGTATTTGCGAGAGCGATAGGATGATCTGTCGATTGACTCTGCACCGAGTTGCTCCGGTATAGAGTTCTCCATATGTGATGGGGAATCCGATCAGGATTGTGGATATCCGGATTGCAAGGACTTCTTTGGAAGTGCCTTCGGTTCTGTTCGAGCCCGGAACAGACTTGTATGGATAGTAGGTCTGACATTACAAATTGAGATATAAAGCCGATTTCTTTCAAATATATTTCTGTTGGTGGCGGAGAATTTATTCTTTTAGCTTAACACCCTTCTCTGAGACGTACGAGCTCAGAGGTTATGTAGTTGAAGGTTATCAGCAATATATTCCCAATTTGGTAGTGTGACATGCTGAGTGTTGCTGTGAAATGATCATTGTGTTGATTATTTGTGATAGGATCATTTGTTTGATCGTCTATCTTTGTGATCATTTCTATGATCATTTGTTGACCCAAAGCACGGCTTTTGTATAAAGTGTGTTTTTGTGGACGTGACTTCGTCGGACCTCACACCCCGAAATGGTCGAAACAGGAAAGATGCGGCAAGGTTATTGGGGGTAGCACCCCTTAGGGTATGTGCATTTCCTTCTGGATAGAAGTGGTATCATGGTATGGAGCCCAGATACTTAACTTATGTGGATATCGCAGATATATATATGATTTTGTGATTTGTTGCTGGGGCCCCGGTTAAAGGTTGGTTACGACCGGGAGATGGCATACTCGTGTCAGTAGTTACCCAGTTAGGGGTAACCCGGCCTTGTGTTGGCAGAGATCCGATTTGGTTCTCGGGGACGTCCTTCCAGAGGCGTTCTCATGTGGCAATGGGAAGTTCCTTGGCCTGACCATTTGTTGGAAATCCAAAGAAACAATACGAGCCTTGTACGGTTTTAGTTGTATAACCTGTCACCTCAGGTGACAGCTATAGTAGGCATAATATAATGGTACCTATGCCGGCTAAGATTTATATTCTACTTTCGAAATGATTTACTTTACTATGCACTAGTAATAATATCAAAGAATTCTTTTCTCGTACCAAGCATATTTAACTATCATAAGAAGAAATCTCCTCCAATTCTGCGTTTGCATTGTGTGTGTGGCGGGAGGTCTTATGGTAGTTCCATTTTTAAAAGCATACCGAAAATTCTTTTATAAATCTTGTTTTATTTAAATGCAACTGTTTTGTTTACTCATACCAGTCCCATGACTGATCCGGAGTTTATTGTTTTCTTTCCTAAACTCTGGGTGCCCATTATTTCCACACGGGCAGCCTAGTAGCAGGTTTCTATATTTTGGAGTAGCAGTATTTTGGAGCTCTTATCTTGGAGTTATCTTAGGAGCTTCTAGAGATTACAGGTGTTAGCTTTTGGGAGTTCGTTATCACCTCTTTCATTTGAGGATTTTTGGATATATGATCACTGTTGTATTATCATGATGTTGTATTGGAGTTGTAGTGTATGTATTATGTACTCTGTTGCAGTATGGATATTATGTTGATGTTGTAACAGTGATGTTATTTATGGTATTGATTCTGTTCCGCTGTTTTATATATTCATCTAATTGTTGTTATAAGCTCCGGCGATGCGAATTTGATGTCGTTTATTGGACATCGAGTTTGGGTCATCACATATGCCTTGAATGGCTTTGCTTCCTACTAGTATAAAATCCGTATGGGATAAGGATAAGCCTCAAAATTTAGTTAGTTGCTTGTTTGTCGCAGGTGGGCTGGTTAACCCATAGATTAGTTTTCAAGATGTGTTAGTAATACAGTGATTAAATTATAAAGTCATAACTGGGTTCATCGGTCCTTGTAGTTAGGACCGATTGACTAGCGTTAATATTACGAAGGGCCTGCTTTAAGGTTGAGGTATTAAATTTATCAACAACCGATATTTATGCATATCTTTTCTATGTTAATAAAAAACCCCAATGACTAAAATAGTAGGAGAACACACTGCAATGAGTCCATATTGAAAATTTTAGATAGAACTAGTATAAGGAATTTATTTAAAAATAGGATCAGTACTCTGATCAGAAATAATATATGAGAAAAGCAACAGGAATAGGCTATGAATAATGGATAAATTCCATAGCTATGTAGTAATTGTGCGTATTTTAGATAGGCGGTTAGATAGATGTTGCAATTGTGCATATCTTTTAGAAGTCCCCATGTGTGCTATTAGAATCTCCACAAAGGTTGAAAGCGGAAATGGCATGAGTAGTAAGAAAATAATAAGTTGAAGTTATCGTTGTCAATTCCACTTTTCATTGTTTAAAAGCTATAGACGATGTTTTTGAAAAAAATAAATGGTTTGGTATGACAATTGGGTTTAAACATGACAAATGTTTTGAGTTTAAAAATCCTACTTTTAAAAGAAGTAAATTTCCGTTGTAAAAAGTCTTTAAATAGGAAATTGTTTAGAATGGGAAACTTTTCATGGCTCCTTTCCGGAAACAAAGTAATTTTTAAAAAGGTTTCTAAGTTTATATTTTTAAGGTAAAAGTTTTGGATTAAGTACTTCATGGCTGTAAAATTTTATTTTTTAAAAGAGTTGTGAAAAAAAAAACAAATTTCTGGTTTGGAGAAGATAGGGATGATTACCTTGGTAATATAGGGCAAAGGTCAAGGATATGAATAGAAGCGCTATAAATGCTCACAAGATAGAAATAAGGAATCCCTGTTGAATATAAGGAATATTGTCACGAAAATAGGAATGCTGAATAAACATGTGCGAAAGCCATAAGACGAACTCTCAAAGGAATGGGGAATGAAGCACACTTTGCAATCCTAGGATATACTTGCATGAACGATCAAAAAGAAGGTAGATACCAAAGTTTGAGAATATTATTAAGAAATTTTGATTGATAGAAGATAGTAGTTTGATTGGAGAAGAGAGTAATGAGGTGGAAAACATCACATAAAGGATGTAGATTGACTCAAATGTTAAAGAAGGTAAGATAGGTGGTAGGAAAGTTTTTCCATCAAGCCAATTTTCTGATGAGTTAATATAATGTGCATAGTTTATATTTCTTACCCACTACGGCGTAGGAATGCGTAATTTATCACATAATCAAGTGTAATGATTGAAGTAATGGATGGGCCTTATTTATTGGGAATCAATGAGGTAAGCTAAGGCTTATGGATTATAGCTAAATGACATACTAGAAATGTCCAACTTAAGTGGGCCACGATATCAAGTGCCAATTGATGTTGAAAGGCAACCTCCAACAACCGTTTCCTTTAGGTTACTTGGGTTGTTGCTAGTTGTCTCCCTTCGAGTATTGGAAAAGCATAGATATGATATGAGAATATTCCTATTTTCACTGTGTTAATTTTATGGATAGGCTTTGACCATTATATATATATATATATATATATATATATATATATATATATAAACGTTGTAAATACGAAAATATCGTAAGGACACCTAACTAGCGATTAAATGTAGGTAAGGCCAGAAGTTTATAAAATAAATTAGAAAATTAAGTTAGTAAATGCTTGAATCTCAAAAATTTAGGATTTTAGAAAAATTAAATCTTGGATGGGGAAGGGTTGTTGTGAAATCACAGATCACTATCTATATGCGTTAAAACATAAAATTTATAAATAGGCTTTTATGTTGTCTTGATGTTAAGGAAAGGTTCTCCAAATCTAAGATTAAATGCACAATGATAGGGTCAATCATATGCATTAACTCATTGACAAAGTCCTAATTACGTTAAGATGTAGCTTGATTTGTTTTTGAGAATGTGTTTAAATGCTTTTGAGAAGTTGGGTTCAAAAGTTTTTTAAAAATTTTTGTTCAAATTCTTTTGAAAGATAAAATGGTGTTTAAATGCTTTTAGGAACTTGATTTTTTTCCAACTATTTTGCAAATTTGATTGAAAAGGGAAAAAGGTCTGTAGAAAAAACCAAGGAATTTCTGATTTTCCAAGGCCACATGCTTAATGTAGTGATTGTCAATGTGTTATTAAATATGAACTTTACTATCCTACAAGGGTGACGGTATACAAGACATAGGGAATAATAGGAGAAAAAATTGTTTTAGCTTTGAAATTTCTATTTCTGTACATTGTTGATAGTAAATAAAAAATTCCACTTAGAATGACCTCGTTTTAACATCCAATAATAAATCTCCTTTTGCAAATTATGCTTCAAAAAGTTGAAAAGGTTTTGAGGGAAAAAGAGAAGTTTCCACGGTACAACAGGATAGGTATCCAAAAGAAGGAGGAAATGTAGAATTTTCCATCTAAATTCCTTTACAAGAAGAGTAGTGTAGGTTTAGGATTAAATTTTTTAAAGATTTTGGATGTTAAAAATTGTGTGCTAGGTGTTGATGGTAGGGATTGGATGCAAAATTGCTTGAATCATATTCTACTTGTAAGAGTGTGGAATTTATTATGTGAAAAAGGATTTTTGATTTTTGAAAACTTGTATACATATAGAACTACCCGTATATAAAGTTTGTTTCATCATATTTTCAAAATATTTTTAAAAGAATGAATTCATATAGGAAGCGCTTATTTAGAATTATTTAGCATGCATGTCTTATATGTTGTGATACACCATCCACTTGTACACGTTTGGCTACAAAATTGGTTGTACACTAATTGGTTGAATAGTTTGGAATGGCTGCGCTTAATGTAAATGGTCCAACCCTTAAGGAATTTCGAGGATGAAATTCTTTTATAGGGGGAGAATGTATTAAGAATCCAAAAATGGAATTTTGGCAAACGTCTAAATTTGGCCACAATACTTACACTATTGTGTTTATGGCGATTTTTCGAGCAACTTTCGTATTTGGATTTTCGCAATTATAGCTCAAACAATAAAGTTATTAACGTTTGAAGCTTCTAGAATGAAAATAATTAAAATGAGAAAACAAAAATAAATTTGTTAAACTTGAATGTTAGTAAAGTTGTAAAGTTAATTATAGATCTACAGTTGTGTTGTAGCATGTTAGTATTAGTTTAGATTGCACTAATTTGACTCGAACTGTAAATTTCTATGTTTTCATTTATTCGAAGCAGGGTACAATTTAATTGAATCTATTTCCGTGTAATTTCCATAAATTACCTAATTACACAATGTATAAAATGTGCATCATTTGAAATAATAAGGAATATATTAAAAATAAAAGAGATGTGTAAATTACGGATGTTCTTCCTTATAGTTTGCGTTGTCTATTTCAATAAGAGAAAAGAGGTAATTCTTTATAATTTCAAATGAAGAAAAATTCTCACTTTGGTTAATTTATGGAAAGTTATATAGGTAACCCGTTTTGGAAAGATGGCTTTGATAAATTAAAAGTAGAAAGGAATAGTCTGGTTTAGGGATTAATAGTTATAAAAAAGCATACACACATACATATAACCGCGCTTACCAATTGAAAATAAAAATATATTTATATAGCGTAATATATGCCAATACTCACATTAGTTATAATTAGAACATCTAGTTATAAATAGTATAAAAAACTATAGGATTATGGGTGTAGATGCAAAAGAGATAGTAACTCCAAAATTAATTTGGCAATAAATGTGTAGCTAATAGGGTGTTACAGGAATTATATGGGACATAAATGTGTTAATGAGACTGGTTAAAGAATTTATTATGACATTCATATAGAAATGAATAAGCATAATTGGTTGAATTAGAATGAATAAATAAATGTTATTAGAGATTGTCCAATTAGAATAAAAATGACCATTTATTACGAAAAATTGATATTTATGAAATATAGTAAATAAGTGTATAAGACAAGAATTAAATGTTGGAAGGCGGCATCATTTTCATAGTGGAGAATTATAAAGCCTTAATTATACATTTAGAACAAGCATGAGTTAGTGGGCCTAGCCCAACATTTAGGCTTAGGATGCTTGGTTTGGTTTAGCGGGGTAGGATGCGAGGTCGGTAGATTTTCACAACAGAAGTCTTCCCTTCATCTAGAGGCTACCAGCAGTTGCGTGTACCTACTACTGATGTGGGATATCTCTAATCGTAGGCTCGGTGGAGAAAATATACCAAGGGTTCAACATGAATTTAAAGTATTTAATTGTAACGACCCGTAAGTTTTAATAATTAAATTTATTAAACTAACTATGTTTTGGAGTTTGATGTTGTGAAAACGTAAAAATTTAATATTTAATAATAAGATGTTAATTAGAATGAATTATTACGATATTAATTTAAGGTAATTGATAACTACTTTAAATGTAATTCCAATTAACTGAATTGATTAAAAAGTTATAATTAGTTATAGATTATAAATTAATTATAATAATATGTGTATTAATTGATATTTGGATTAAAAGAGTGGTTGATAATTTAAATGTTGTATTAATTAATGAAATAATGTGCAATAAATTGTAATTGGATAGAATTAGTATTGTGTAAGTTGTCATAATATTTGTTTGTAAATAATAAACTTATAAACGTGATTAAAAGTTAATGGTGACAATTATTATATGTTACCTATTTATTTAGTTTGTTAAATTAAATTGGAAATCAATTGCAATTAAATGTAATTAAATATTACATTAATGGAAATTAAGATGAAATTATAGAATATTAACGTAATAAGATATAAACCAATGTTAACTATGTCCATAGATTAATGATTGATTGAATAAAAAGATTGAAATCAAATTTGATCTATTTATTAAAATTAAATTATAATTAAATGGATTTAATTACAGTTGAAATTAAACACTGTAATTAGTGTAATATTTAACATTGAATTGATATGTAAATTTGTTTTAAATTATTGCAAATGTCTAAGTAATCAAAAAATGATAAAATACGTTAATTATAAGATTTGAAATTAAAAAGTGATATAATCAATTTAATAATATTTCATTTAAATAATGTGAAAATAGACATTTTGGCCACTTTCTCGGATTCTGATGAAACCAATTTCATCGGATCCATAACAGTGAATTATGATAAGGTTTCAAGTTTCGTAGCGATCGGACTTGTCATTTGATCGTACGGACTTGAAACGCGCAGAAATCAATTCAAGTGAAATCCATTTGAAATAAGCTGATTTTAAAGCTTACTTCTTCATGCGATGGAATTTGGACCTGAAACTTGTTCCATTGATTTTAAAAATATTGAAAACATTTATTTTGATATATGGGATGACCCACTTTCATTTCAGAGGCAGAACGGGCTTTTGGGTCGTTGTGGTCGTTCGTACCGATCCGATATGTGTTTATTTTCTTATCGAACTGGGTTGATATAGATAGTCTCGTTCCCATAACCCTAGAAGTCATTTTCTTATTCATGTACGTATAGTTCTATCAGACTGTTATTTATCACTTCCTCAACGGCAGAAACCTAATTTATATTCAAACCCAAAATTCAATCTCCAAACCAATTTAAAAATCAAACTCCTCCAAACCATATCAAATTATATACCGATTTGAAGCTCTTGACGAGCGCAAGCTAGATTTGCAGCTTGTTTTTCAATTTGGTTCTCTGTGTGTTCGGAATTTGAGGGATTATTCTCGGCTGTTCGTAGCGCGTTGGTCAACTTCAACGGATCGTCAATTGGATGGTATGGATGCATGGAGATTTGCGAGTGGAGTTCATCGACATTGGTCGTTTGTGAAGATGACGGTTGGATTGGCCAGATCAATTAGACATAGGGATTTATAAAATGGTGGAGGGTGCTCCATTTTCACGACCATGGGTGGTTTTCGATCGCACGGGGGAGGGGTGGTTCGTCGTGGTGGGCGGAGCATGGGGCAGTGACGCCCAATCATGCTGCGGTAGGTCTGACACATGATTCAATGTCAAAGAGCGACTAAGGTTTTGACGATCACGGTTGCTGTTACTGTAGTGTAAGTGTCTCGGTGATGAGGTGGCAGAGATAGTGGTTAGTCGTTTATTTGTTTATTTAATTTAAATTTAATTTCAAAACGTTCTAACCTAAATAACATTTATGTATGAGATTCGATTCATGCGCATCTGTTTCATTGGGATCGTAACAAAATTCCGGACATTATGGAATCGGTTTGGATGAATTCTAAGACTGTTGAATTTTGGACCCTATTTTGCATTTCTAATCGATTTGAAACCAAAGGTGAATGTTTAAACCCACTCAAAACTACTAAATTATCTTATGTTAGCTAATTTAAATTTATGATGTAATTAGAAATTGGATGGTTGATGTCGGTATATTTGAATTGTCATTCTCATTAAATTTGACTTTTATTGCATTTAATCATCATTTAATTTAATATTGAATTTAATTATCAATTTAATACCTGTTAATGATAATCAGTTATCTATTGATGTTTATTGGTTGATTTGGATGATGATTGTGATGGATGTTTGATTGTTGATATTGGATAACTGGGTGTCATATTTTATATTGTTATAACACTGTAAGATCCTTATAGATTGAAATGATACATTGCAGAATGATCATATAGAATAGGAGAAAATCGTTATAGGTTAAGATGATAAATCCAAGCGATTTTCATTAAAATAAATTTTGGGATTGCGGGTTGAAATAATATATACCCGTAAAAAGTTAAAATATTTGCGGATTGAAATGATAAATGTCTGTATCATTTGACCATAAAGCAGAAAATTATATACGGACACCGGATTAGTTAAATTAAATGATTTTAAATCTTTAAATTTTGAATTCAGCTAAATGATATTTTAAAATAGAATTTGAGTTGTATAAACTAAAATTTTTAAATGAATTGTTTAAAGATTAAATTTGAAATTTTGGAACTGTGTTAACTAAATTGCTTAGAGAGTTTAAATTGGAATTCTAAAGTTGAATTTGAAGTATAAACGAAATTTATCGAAACTGAGTTATTTGAAATGCTTGAAATGGTAACTTTGAAATCTACTGAAATTGGAATAACTAAAATTGATACCTCAAGATTTGGAATTGGATTTTGATTTATAATCTGGATATGGTCCAGATTTGTGGAAATGGAAGAAACGGTTAAATTGATGTTGATTCCAAATCTATTTTTTTGTGTAAACTGTTAAATTGTTATTCTAAATTCTAATTATTAAGATTTTCAAACTATTAACTAAGTTAATCTATTTTAAACTATTTTAAACCATTTTAATCAATTTAAACTATTTTAATTTATTTTAATCCATTTAATCCAATTTTATCTATATTTAACATACTTTAAGCTAATTAACTTATTGTAATTTATTTTAAACCTATTTAATTTATTAAAATCCATTTAATCTATTTTAAATTAATTTAATCTATTTTAAATCTATTAACCTATTTTAAATCTATTTTTAACTATTTAATCTATTCTAAAGTATCTTAAACTACTTAACTATTTTAACTATTAAACCATTTAAACTATTTTAAAACTATCTAAACTAATTTCTAAATTCCAGATCTTGTGAAGTGGAAGTGTTTATATTGAAATCCCTATTTTAAAAACCAATGCGGTTAAATGAATTGTTATAACTTACGTTGGAAATTTAGATGATATTTTCTAATGAAAGGTATATCCAAGTAAATATGATGATTTTGAAAAGAGAATTTAACTTATTGGTGGATATGATTTCATAAGTGATATGGTTTGAATCGAATACGATATTTTGATATAAATTATTAATTGAAATGTAAAAGAACCATCCGGTGTAAAATAATCATTTGGTTGTTAAAGAGACCGGGATCGGATATTGTCATACTCTCTGCTAATACCGAAAACCACTTTAACAACAGTGTACGTGGTGGAGAATCCAAAAATGAAGTAGGATGGTTTGGCGAACGATTTTGTATGAGGTATTTACATGACCCTGACTCCTATGAGTCAGCTTAAATGTGACTAAAACAGGACCTATACCGAGAGGTCGCACCTCCGATCATGCACATTTCTTCGATACCATACTATTACTTTGTGATTGATATAGTGGCCACTCCTCGATTTGATTATGGTAGTATGTCCGAGGTGGGCAGTAGTAGCTACTACGCATTACCACTAGTCCGAGAGTGCAATTGGTTGAATCCTACCCTGGCATTGCCTCGAGTGCCATGTTCACATGCCCTAACGCGCCTTCTATGAGTTTGGTTTGTACCATACCTATAGAGTGCCCTTTGATAGCCCTCCAGTTACGGAGGAATTATGGCACTGTATAGACTATGGGAATATATAAAAATGTGTTAAGGGGGATATAGGTAATGCCTTGATGCTATTTTAGTACTTTACTGTAGAGACTATTATAATAGCTTGTTATACTATGTATGTGGATAGTTTAACAGATCCCTAGGAGATGTAATCTCGAACAACTCTTGAGTTATTCCTTAGGAGATGTAATCTCGAACATCTCTTAACTTATTGCACTCATGTTAGACACTGGATAGGAGATGTCAGACCCCGTAAACATCTCTGAAGCCTTCACATTCATATTTATTTAGTGTTGATTTAACTTACATAAGATCTTTTCATTCTGACTCGAGTGTTTTGTCTTTTCAATTTGCTCGGGTCGGTCTAAGCTTTTCAGTGTATCGAAGACTGCTTTTGGAGGACGGAGATGGAGATTTGTTTACTAGTATTAATTATTTATCTATTCCTCTGCATCATGTTATTCAACTACATTATTTATTTATTACCACTGTATGTACTCTGATCCTGTATTTTAGTAGTAATCAATTGTTATTTGTAAACAGCTTCATGAACTATTTATTTGATTATTATATTTTGTCATTCCGCTGTGAGATTCTGTATTTGTTTTTTCTTTCCCTGTTTATTTTCTTCTTATTTACCCCATACCAATTCCCACTTTTGAATGGTTTAAGTTTGACGTGTGAGGTTTATTTTCGATTTAAGTTATCCAAAAAGGTGGATCGTTAATTAATGGCCTGGAATTTTTAAGGAAATGGGATCTACTTTATTTCTAATTAGAAGTTTTATGTAACCGATGGGGGCATTTTCCTTAACTTGCATTAGGTTGGTCTAAATGGGATTTCGACCATGGAAGGTCGGTGGGCGATGTCATTATTGTTGTTGGACTGGTATTTTGTAGTAAGGCTGACATATAGGCTTTGACCACCAGCGGTCCCGAGTGGTCGTTAGCAATGACTCGAGTTATGTCATTATGGATTTTGCTTTCTATTAGCGTAGAATCGTATGGGATACGCACAGACCTCAAAATTTAGTTGGTTGTTTGTCTATTGGAGGTGGACTAGTTAACCCTTAGATGAGTCTTTGAGATATGTTAGTAATATGGTAATTAAATTGTAAATCCATATCTAGGATTCATCGGACTTTGTAGTTATGACCGAATGACTAGTGTGTGCATTATGGATGGCCACTGCGGGGTTGAGGTATTAAATGGCTGTTGGGTCTGTCTTCTCCCTATTTAAGAAGTATTAAGTGCTTGGGGGTTTTCTTTTGGATGGTACATTGTTTATATATGTGTGTGTGTGTGTATGTATGTATATGGGGGGAGTGTGTATAGAGTTACACTTTAGAGAAGGTTGGACATATCATACGTGCATATGGGATTGAACTGATTAGCCATAAATAATAGAAATAACACTTAAATAGAAACCAATCAGCATAAATTAATGTTAAGGATAAAGTATGTAATTTCCAGTCACTAGAATTATGTTCTGACCCCCTCCTTATTACAACCCACAAGATAGATTTAGAGGGACAGGCAACTGGTGTAAGACGTGAATTGCAGATAGTAAAGTCTTCTCAATCATGCTTGGTATTGACAAGGCAGCTAGATATCCAAGGGGTAATATTGATTGCAAGGTAGTGGCCTCAGTCGGTATCTATGTACTATTATATTTTTCTATTCTGCTGTGAGTATATATAGATAGGCTTTTGATAAACTTATGTTTATTATAGGTTATCAAAACCAATGGTCCGTACCCTAATGGACTTGGGTTTTGATTTAGTTAAAACTCGAGTCCATTAAGGTGCAAGTTGTTATAAATACATTGTCTAATATTTGAAGTGTGTTACATACTCTAGTCTCAATAGATGCATCTATATCCAGTTTCGATACTTCTTGACTATGAATATTTAAAATGTATGTCTATCATATTATCATAAATTTCTCATGATTGTAATTACTATCACAAAACATATCATTTATGGGTTTTCCATTAAATATACTTAAATTAAACTATTAATTAATATAAAACATTATAACAGGTATATAATAGAAAGAAAAACACCATTTATTTTCGAATGAGATTTAAATCCAAAGTTAATAATTTACAATAAATTATAGAATTGCCCCTAGAGCATACCCCTAACTCTATTAATTATTACATGATATTCTACAGTGAGAAGATCACAACTATTGCCTTCTCATGCGATGATCAACGATACTTAATTTTATATTATCTACGATCCTAGTTATTTTCATTTAGTTTGCTCCCAACTAGAGTGTGAGCGATTATACAATAAGGATTCACTAATGAATTCTCTACAAATTTGCTTTTATGTCAATTCTATTAAATGATTTGGATTAACAGAAGAATATTCTATTATGCGCTTTAATATTTATAAGAAAACATAGTGAGAACATACGAGGCAGATTACACGTTTTATGGATTTTATTATGATTATGATTTTGCTTTATCTTTTTTCTATGGACTACTCTTACACTGAAATGATTTGCTTTGTATTTTCAACTACAATAATTTACTCTTGTATGGAAGAGAGATTGTCTATGTATAACAAGAATGCCTCCATTTGTAACTTTTGGAATTAAAAAAATACTTATGCTAAATTAGGCTTTCAAACTTTGATTCTAGATGTCTTGGGTTTGAATACCAGAGATACCAAAATGAGTGTTTCATAGAAATATTTTACAGATCATAAGCCTAATATGCACCACCATTGCAATTACCAACTTCTACTCGGACCCATATCTTTTCTTTATCATACACCAGAACCCTCTAGATTCTCAAATTAGAATAGATTATAACTTTTACATCAAATTGATCCATAAATATATGGATCATTGAAAAAGAAGGCATGTATTGTCAAATAAGAGGTGGAGGATGTGAATCAAGAGTAAGTGCTATGTGTGGAATTTTGGATTTGAGGTATTTGGTAATTTAGCTTATTTAAATTTGTTCAATGAATTTATTTTGTATTTGATTATTTTGAATAGATGTAGAATATTCCAGCATTGGAAACTCCATGATCTTAATTGAATTTTTTTACTTGGAATTGGAGAGCTGATGAAAGAGCCCCATGGCTTGAAGTACTTTGGTAATTAAAAAAGTGATTAATGGTATTTATTTTATTATATATGAAAGAGAATATGTGACTGTTTGGATATTTATTTCTCATTCATCCTAAAGTCATATACTCGTCTCTCCTTAATTTAAGTAAACAATTTGCAGTAGTCCTCTCCAATTCCACTATAAAAACTTTCAGTCTAGTCATTTTATTTGGTGCCTATTTGTGTTCTTAGTTCATATCTATATTCTTCTCATTAATTCACGTAATTTTTATCTGTCCATTTCCTTTTTCCATGCTTCTTAGTTTATGCCCATGTATTTTCTCATGTTTATTTCTCCCTCTTTCTCTTAAACTCAACCATAAAAATCATTTATTTCATATCTCTCATCAAATCTAAGTTATTTAATGACTTAAATTCTTTATTCTTACAATATTCAATGTTTAAACATTCAGCTATGCATATGTATATATTGAGAATATCTCAAGATAAGATTCAATATTAAATTTATGTAATTTGGATTTTTTAACCTTTTGATTATCGTTCTTAAATCCTTATTTAAGAATGATATAGGAATATTTATGAATCTTATACTTTATGCAAATTTATATATTTTGTGATGCTCATTCTCTTTAAGAGTATTTTTGTGAATATGTTCATAAAAATAAATAACTTAAATGGTAACTTTATAAGTCTAACCATTTATTCTTAGTTTATGCATGAATTTTATTAATTGACAATTTTATAATGAATTATATATGGTTTAGCGATTGTATATATATACACAAGTAGATTATCGACTTTTTTGTTTGTTTCATTATACCTACTTTTAACTCTTATCCATTTATTTTTATCTGATTTGGTTATAAAGGATGTCTAAAATTGTTCGTTCGATTTTGAAATTAATATTTCTTATATTAAATCACGAACAGTAATTTTATAAATCCAAGGTTACTTTTTCAAATTTGCAGATTTAATTATAATAAGTTTTTAAGTCTTGTGAAATCAAGTGAATAACTTTTTTATTAGTTTATGATATGATTTTGTGATTGTGTACTGAAATTTACTATTAGACTTTTGCAAACACGTGTTATGCATACAGACTACTACTGTATTTTTTGCAAATCTAGTTGAGTATATTTTTTAGGATTAACTCAAAAACCATTATTTCCAAGATATATTTACATTTAAATATTCTTCATATTTTAATATTCAAAAGTAAATATTTAGAAAACACATTTGTATGTCATTATGTACGTCTGACAGCTACATTTATGCAACATACAACAGAAAAGTAAAAGAGTTACGTGATATACCTATAAATAATTATGCAGATGAACACATCAAATTTTAAGCTATAAGGCTAAAACATTGATTTGAGAGATCATTGTTAATAAAATAACTCATATACAATGGCTTAACTTAAGTAAGTATGTGCATATACAAGAAACATAAAAAGGAATTGCATCACGGATACGCTACCACTGTAAAATAATGGAGAAGTTATAAATTAGTCTACATATAATTAGTAGAGTAAATGGAGTAATGTCAAATGCTCAAAAAATTTGAGCTATAAAACATATTGCTGTAAAATTAAAAATAATAGAGATGCCCAATGATAGAACATAATTTTCTAGTGTACTCTACCCAACATTGTTTCATATCCCACAACTTCAGTTACCAAAGAAACTAGTATTGCTAGCCGCCAAGATGAACCTATAGTACAAGGACTTACATCACGGTATAAAGAATTTAAACAATTTAAACATGAAAGAACAAATTAAATGAGAAATAACGGCATTGGAACTTCCCAAATCATTAAATTGGATCATTCTCTCATTTCTCTTTTACTACTTCCTTTTCATTATTAGTATCAAGTATACAACAAAAAAATTAGAAAAAACAATTGCTGGATCAAGTGAAACCGGTAAAAAGTTGTTTGATATTTAAAATTTATAAATTCATCATAATCATATAGAAAGCAAAACGTATGTAAGTAATAGACTTAGTGTATATGACTTTTTGAGAAATGTGCATGTCTAGCTAAGGTTTAACACGGCTAGAATGTACACTATAACCTAGAATTTATGTATTTATTCAAAGCTTTAATTTTTGTTCAGATTGGATACGTGAAAAAAATTTCATTAGGTAAGTGAGGTATTGTTTAAATTTGGCATTCTTTCTATAAAGCTTTTATTCATTACATGAAATTTATCATGTTATCGTTCAATTAAAATATAAAAATTATTAATTTTACTGAAGTAAATAATTATTTTGATAAATTTCAAGTATCTTAGTTATGCATAACAATTTTTTTGGATAAATGAATGGATAGTAGTTGAAATGTTAATTTTATTCAAGTTCCTAAGGTTTTAAATTTTAAAATGCTTATGTAAAAATATCTACAATGATTTTGAGGCGATTGGATAATAATTTAGAATATGACAAATTTAATTTAAAAAATTAATGAGTGGATCAAGAAAACATGCATATTTTTTGAAAATATGGATGATGTAAATGAAAATATAATGAAAGAATTAGAAGGAGAAGAGTAAGTTATTTTATTTTACAAATATACTAGATTTGATTTTAAAAATCACCATAAATACACATGTGTATATGTCCCAAAGCATAAAAAAATAAAGTAATATTTTGATATGCATAAACTTACACAAACACAACATATACAAGGTAATTTAAGGAATAAATAGTTTTTTTATAGCATTATGAAATCAAGGTCATTGAACCAACTTGCATGTATATTTTCTCAAGGTTATTCATTTTTTTCCACATACAAAATTTACCTCTTTTACTTCTTTTATTTTTTTATTAAAAATATTTTGTAAAATATCAAGTTAAGTAAAACACATGGAGGAGTAAATCATTT
This sequence comes from Allium cepa, assembly GCA_030765085.1. NCBI lineage: Eukaryota > Viridiplantae > Streptophyta > Magnoliopsida > Asparagales > Amaryllidaceae > Allium > Allium cepa. The sequence goes on from CM060945.1 coordinate 772,995,947, forward strand.
AGATGTTAATTACCTCATTAGTACCATATTAATTACATTTGTTAATGAATTTACCAATTGCATTTATGCCCTAAATTTAGTTTGATTGAATTTAAATTAATGACAGCTCACGCTAAATCAAATTTTTCTCAAAAGTAAAGATTATGCTTAATTTTCTCAAATAATAACTATATTTTCATATGATCTTTTTTATCCAATCATCTGTTACAAAGGTAATATTATCAAAAAAATAAGAACAAAATATAGATGCTTTCTTTTTTCAAAAAATAGATACTTATTATTTTGATTCATTTACTGACTTTAGCTATTTTATCAAATCAATTTCTTTCGACATGTTACCCTATAAAAATAAAAAAAATGATATAAATAAGGAATTGTCAAATGGAGAATCTCCACTCCTATAGTCATTTTGGAATAAAGTTATTGCTCTTTATATGAATAATGCCCCTCTACCATATCAAAAATTCATATCTTAATTTAGTATAAAATTCCAGACCTTAATTTGATACTTAATCAAAGTGAAAGATACTAAAGTTCCTCCAAAAACAAAATTAGAATCTTAAATAGAAATAAAGTAATCAATACCCATGTTATTTTATCTATTTTAGATTTTGACGAAGATTGAGAAAATTAAGATTAAGATTGAGGTAAATTTTCCATCGTAGTCATCAAATTAAATATTTTATGGTTTAGGGTACAGAAATGAAAAAACAAATTTTATAATGCAATAATGTACATGAAATGGAAACTAATAAGAAAGAGAAAGGTTGATTATATAAATGAAAATTTAGTGATTTTAATAAGAGTTCGCAATATGATAATGTGTTATTTGATTCTTCCCTCAACGAAACCTTTTTAATTTAAAAACCGACCATTTCCATTCCTCTTAGTTAGAATGATTCACCATTTAACAATTCAATATAAATAATTATTGCTCCTTATGCTAACATAAAAATTTATATTTATATTAATATTATTTATTAAAATTACAATTCACTCAACTCAAATAAAAAGTAGGATTATGAATCCATGTCTACTACTAACAGTCCATACAATTTATTTACCATTAGCGCAACATTCAACCACCACGGATAATTTTATAATCCAACGCCATATAGATAGAGAGAGAAAGAAAAAAGGGCTTTTAAAACAACAAATAAAATTCTTAGTATAATTAGAATAAGTTATATCAACCACTAAATCATGTTCATAAGCTTTGTACCCTTTGTGCAACATTGAACTACTATAGATAATCTTGAAACTAAATGCCCAGAAAGAAGAAGAAAAAACATCCAACCACCATGGACAATTAATATATAGTTATGATAAAAAAAATTAGAAGCAAATGATATAAGATTCAAACTTATGAAATATAAAAGTAATTTTTTATCATAATGTTGATACGTACACATAACTAATAATTTCGCAATATTAACAGGAACAATAAAGAAATTGTTAGGTTGTTCAAATAGACGTTAAGCAATCAACAACATAAGTAGAGTAAGTCCTTTTGTTATGTTTATAAATTAGATAAATAAATTAGAAGATAATAAAATTATTTAAATATGGTATAAATTAAAATTTCAATTAATCTAAAGAAAGACATCACAATAACGGAGAACGAAGATGGACATGGAAGATATGAAATTAAAATATCGAAGAAATGGATTTGAAAGGGTGTAAAAGGAATGCTAAGAGTAATAAAATGGACATTAATTCAAAAAAATTTAGGAAAATAAATGTAACTACCCAAAATTCTGGTCAATTGATTTTAAATATTCAATCAATTTTAGATAGTTAAATATTTAGATTTTAGAACTTAATACTTGGAATTCAATAATAGTGATCGACTAAATATTTGAATTAAGAATTAAATATTTGAATGGTTAACTAAATATGAATTAAATAGATTTAATAGTGTCATTTAACTTCTTTTAATTAATAAATTATAATGGTGAATCATTTTGCAAATTTATTACAATAACAAATGGTTCGAATATAATAAATAATAAGAAAAACCAAATTGAAATAAAACGACCCGGAATTTCACTGTTTTGATTTGCGAATATTTAATTAATTTTAAATATTCAAATAAATGGTATTATAATGAAAATAAAACTCTTTTTAATAATAAATAGTAATGGTGAAATATTTTTAAATTAGTTTACAAAAATATATAGTTCGATGAATAACAGAAAATGTGACCGAAAACCATTTTCCAAATTTTCGACGTTTCATCGTATAAAAGTTATTTGAAATGTTATGTACATATATGCATCTATATATATATATATATATTAAAACATAAGCAATGTTATAAACATAGATTAGTAACTCAATTAGGGTTAAGTGTAATAAATTAAGCTAAGAAAATGACGATGTTACACTTTGCAAGTAGAAAAAAAATAAAAAGTAAATGTCACATCATTAGGAGACATAAGTACATTAGAGTACTTATGCTTGTTGACTTTGATTTGATGGGAGAGTGGCTAGGTATGGCCTGAAATGGGTGAGGTAGAGGAGAGGGTGTGACATGGCATGCATATGTGGAGGGTAGAATACATGAGGGTAAAAAGGTAATTTGCTATTTCTATTTCACATAAAACTAATTTTTCACCTTTCTTACTCATTTTATTTTCATTTTCTCTTCTCTTACCTTCCTTAAAACTTCATGAAACCTTTTAATGGCTTCCAAAATAATTTTTTATGTTTTAAGATTACAAAAATGAACTTTTAAATGTTTTAAAAACTTGTTTCAAATCCTTCTTTTCCATTTAAATTTCCTCCATTTTATCCAAAATGGTTTTGGCCATAACTTCTGACAAAAACCACCAAAACTAGATTTTCTTTTTTTCAAACCATGTATATTTCTAGTGGCTACAACATTTTAGTGTACCACTTTTTCTTCGTTCGAGCTTAGATTCTCCAAAAATTCATTTTTTGCAAGAGTGTTTTTGAACCTAGATTTTGATGTCCGAAGATACCCCACTATTTTGGCTATAAATTCCTCAAAATTTAACTTTTTTGAGTAATTCTTTTATTTAATGATAGAGGAAAGAGCAATCTAAAACTTCCCTTTTGACCACTTTTCCAAAATACAAGAGGAAAGGGTCCAAAGGTCGAGTGCAAAATGACCCATTTTCGAGAAGAATTTGTGGTTTTCCAAGCTTTCCGAGTGCTACAGTATTTCAAGTTTTCAAAACCTTTAGTGGGTTTAACTCACATTTAGTTTTATTATATCATATCTATGATGTTATAATGTTTATCGATTGTTTGGAGGTTAGTTAAATTATTTGATTGCTTGTTTGGTTGCATTTACGATTGGAAAATGGATGACATCTTAATTTGATTCGTTATAAACCAATATGATTATCTATTTGTTATCCATAACCATTATTTTGTAGGAAAAATATGTAGAGAGACCCAAAGGGGGTTTCTCATCCATAAATTATTTATTTACATCCATATTTTGTTATTGATGGTTAATTAAAATTAATTTCTGATATTCCATTTAATAGTTTAAATGTTGTTATAGCAATTTTCGCTATATCGTCGTTTATTAAATTTTCGTCCCCAAAACCCTATCTTATGAACTTGATCTTGTGTTTCCACTAAAAAGAATATTGAAAATTTATTAGTCATTTTGATTAATGATAATTTAAATTAATTAATCTTTAAATTAATTGATTTGAGATCAATTAACCAATTTAACAAATGATGATTAAAATTGGTTTATGTTTAGATTGAATTAATCATTTTTGATGTTATCCAGTATCTTCGCCTGGCTACACAAAGGTGATTATGAGGACCGGATTTGACTATTGATGGGACAGATGATCACGGGGAAATATCTGCATGACCAGAGTGTAATGTCTGAATAGCCATATCCAGCTCAAGTTAAGTAAAATCGACGATTGGATAGCACTGGATGTTGATGTCTTGGAATTTAGTTTGGTTGGATTGGGAACCAGAGTGAATGATTAGGAAAATTCAATGAAACCTAGAGGGGTCGGTATAGTCATGGTTGGATCGGCAGAGCACATGAAATAGCTCGGGTTGGCATAGCGCATAGCATCATTCGGGTCGACAAAGGGTATACTAGAGCTTGGGCCGACAAAGTAGGTGGAAAATAGATCGTGTGGGCATAGTGCATGGATTGTATCGTGTCGGCATAGTGTATGGTTTGTATCGGGTCAACAAGGTGTTGGTAGGCATTGTATTGGGTTGGCAAGGTGTTGGTATGCATTGTATTGGGTCGACATATTGAGATGTTCTCAGATATTGGGTCGATGTAGGGCCTGGAGACAAGGTTTTCAGCATAGCATTAGGTCGACACACATAGTATCGGGTCGGCACACATGAATTTAGGTCGACATGATAGTTTGGTTTGGCATAATATGTTGGACCGAGCTTTCCTTATGGTGAGCCCAAGTGGGGGGGGAGTCCAGGCTTTGAGATGTCAGTCAGGTTGAAGGCTGTCTTCATCTACAAATACAAGGGCAGGGGACCATTTTTTGGGGCACTCTCTTTTTGAGGGGACTTCTTCATCTTCTTCTTCTTTCTCCTCCAACAGCTCTGCTATAGCTACTTTTCTTATAAACTTGTATCAATGGATTTCAGCTAATCCAATAGCTCATGTAATTGTAATCGAGTGAAATATTAATAAAATGTGAAGTGGATGTAGGCCAAGATTGCCGAACCACTATAAAATCTTCGTGTTTATTTAGTTTTATGCTTTGTTTTTTTCCATTAATTTTCTGATATCCAAGAGATTCTATGATGTTGATGCCCATTTTTGGTGTCAACATTTTGGTGCTTTCATTGAGAGATGAATTCTCATCTTAATTGGACATCTAATGGTGGATTTCCATATTCGCGAGATGGATCCAGCTTTCGAACAACGAACATCCTATTCTACTCAGATTTGGAAGAAATCTAAAGGAAGCTGATAGTTATAGTCAGAGGAACTAATTCTACTTCCTGTGTTTTTGGGGGATTTGATTGTGCTGATGTTCTTGGTAGGAGTTGATCACGTGTTCATGTTCATTTGGAAGGGATTGGATTCACTGATGTACGCCAGATCTTTGGATTGGATGTTGAAGTTTTCACTCAAGTTAAATGAAGGCCCACCCATCTTTGAAGGCAATTCAGCCAATCCCTTATGTGGTCGAACCCTCACTAAGGCAAACGTATATATATTGATCCCTTATGTACCAATTGCTCCAAATACATCAATACTGATCCCTCCAGTATGTATACCGACCCCTCTCTAAGGGGTATATACCGATCCCTCTTCAATGTATGTATAAAGATCTGATCGCTCGAGAAAGCATATACACCGATCCCTTCAAAAACAGCTATGCTGATCCTACCACATACTTCGTATAATGATCGCTCCACAAAAGTATATATGTCGACCCCTATGCTAGGTGTATATGCCGACCCCTCTGCCACGCATATATACCAATCCCTTTGCCAAATGTCTATGCCGGTCCCTAATTCACTGATGTGATGAACCATCTCCTCGACCCTCAGAAAACGACATTAATACATCCACGATATTCACGTGCCGTAAATCCAAGTGCTGGAGAGGCAGATTATCAGGGGTGTAAAGGAAAATAAAGATAAAAGATAACACAATAATAGAATGTCCCACCGCATTCAACATTTTAATTATATATAAATGATCAGAGGCAAATAAAAATCTAGCGGGATAGTTATAACTGTCTATCCGTACATATACAAGAAAATACATACTACAAAACACGGCGGAAAATGGGTAGATATCTAAATAAAGTACTTCAGCTTCATAGCTCCAAAAGACTTCTCCAAAATGCTCCCCAGCATGCTCCAAAATGCTCCTAAGGTATCCTAAATACACGGCTACCCGAAGAATAGGGCACCCAGAGGTTAAAGGGAAAAACAAACTCCGGGTCAGTCATGGGATTGGTGTGAGAACTCAAAGTGCGATGTTTTAACAAAAAGATGTCTCATAAGACCACGCCACACATAAACATGGAACAGTTTTTTACCTTATGATAACCAAAACACTTTACGACGTAAAATTTAGGGATATTGTTTTTACTGACATTCTTGAAAACATTTGCAAATAAACTTATTAACCTTAGCCGAAATGGTTACCCATATAGCATTTTGAGGCTATTCATCATGCCGATACAAACAAAACTGTAGGTTCTTATTGGAGATGTATGTCCCGAGGCATAGAACATTTGCCCTCTATTAACACAAGACCGGCCTACCTCTGTAACTAGATAGTACCAAATATTTCATCCGTCGGTCGTTACCGACCTTTATCCAAAATCTCTCTTTGCATACATCCACATTAATTTACATCCCAAACCTCATAAAGGGAAGAAATATATCGAGAAGGGGATGATCATACCATAATTGGGAATGACCCACTTAGCCTTGCCACATCTAATCCTGTTTTGGTCATTTTTCGGTTGATGAGGCTCGAGGCAACGATTACCTTTTCACATTGCACATCTTCTTTCACTTTAAATGCCACATTGCCATTCCACATTCACACGACTGATTTCTACAAACATATAACTTCCTGAGCTCGAATGTCTTAGGAAAGTGTGTTAAGCTAAGAGAAGGTGTCTTCTAAGCCACCGACTGATACACTTTTATTGAGATCGCTCATTGTGATTTGGAATGAAAGGTCATACATTCATTCATACAAGATTGTTCTGGGACCGAAAGAAATCGAAGGCACTTTTCTCGGTTACTAGGCGAAAAGCCCTTGTGTTTTTGAGGTTTTTTTCATAACAAAGAGACCACTTCTATAATATAGTGAATCGGGAGTTTATCCCCAATTAATCAAAAAGTAGTCCCTCGTTACTATTCGTCTCAATATCTCCATCTTCAAACATCTTCAATCTTCAAACACGTAAATTGGTTCGAAGTGGTTTCAGATAGGAATCACCCAAATTCGACCTGATTCCTTCGAAATCTAATCATCGATAAAAATAATGTAATTAGATGATTCTTTTTTGATTCATTCATTTTTCTTAACCAAAATATCTTCGAGAGATATATATTTTCAAAATATTCTTTTAGAGAATACGAAATCATTTAAACCTCTTTTTTTGAATATTTCTCAAATCATTTTTTAAGAGTATCTTTTGAGAAAATAGGATTATAGAAATAATTTTACTTTTAGTCAAAATCAATTTGCGTATTTAATGGGTGCTATGGGCGGAATAACGATGAGATCACCTTTTAAATTCCACAAATAGGACAAGTTCCCTCTTCGGATTTTAATAATGAGTATAAGAAGATTATTTTTATAAAATCCGAGTTGAGCATCCGGGCTTTCCTTTCGATATGTTCCACCCCTCGCCTAAATGAGAAAAATGAGGCCAGGTAAGTTCAGGGCACTAGTTTCTCCATCTCAACCTTAGTTACACACCTTGTTTCCACTTTTAGATCTCACAGGCGGAACAACTGTACTAGTCGTTTCCACATACTCATTTTCCCTTTTTAAATCACTTAACTATTTGTTTAATCGTCTTTGAAATAATGTTAATTTATTCAAATTTCATTTAAAACACTTTATTATTTACTTAAAGACATTTACTTCGGATTTGAAAAAGAATTGTTAAGTTTCAACCTTTATTTCAAAAGTTATTAAAAAGCGTTGCGAAAAGTGTTACAAGTAGTGTTACAAAAAGTGCTTTAAAAGCTATATTCTTCAAAACAACTTTTATATCATTTAGAAAACCATATTTTTAACTTAAATCACTTTTCAAACATTTTAAAAGATTTTTACAATTTATTTCATATTTTAAAAACGTTTATTTTATCAATTTTCAACTTTGGTCATTTAGTGCAAAAACTAGATTTTTCTTGAAAATTGATTTTTCCATATTTCAAAATATACAAGATGAAATCTTGATTTTATTTTTTTATATGAAATATATAGATATAAGGATTTGAAAATTCTTGTTTCTAAGAATTATAAACTATATTCCACTTTGTATATTCATTTGAACTTTTGACGTGAAAACACGAACTACCGTTACGCGATGCGTCAAATTTTAGGCGTATTTTCAGATTCACATCCAAACTTTATCGAATATTGTTTGAATCATAAAACCTTATATATCATATATTTAATATCACTTTAAATATTGTATTTTGAAGTGATTAAATTTTGGATCGTTACACTTCTCCTACTTAGAAGAATTTCATCCTCGTAATTAGATAAGAAGAAAATAGCTCAAAAGGAAATATATATTCAATAAGATAGAATATATATACAATAATTTATTACACCACATGTGGTGAGTACACTCAAACGATAGATAAAGTCTATACATCGATCCTAAGCTCGGGATATGCTTTTCTCATTCTATCTTATGTTTCCCATGTGCAAGCATTAGCGTCCCCTCTCCATTGAACTTTTACCAACCTTACAACCTTCCTTCTTAATCGTTTCTCATCTTGATCCACGATTCGAATGGACTTTTTAATAACCGCTAAGTTTGGTTTTATCTCCAAGTCATTCTGAGCGGTCGTTTCTATGATTTGTTTTGGGTCATATACATGCTTCCGTAAATGTGATATGTGAAAAACATTATGTACACCGGACAATATTTCAGGCAATTGTACTCGATAAGCTAGTGGGCCGATTGGTTCGGGAATTGGAAAACGTCCAATATATCAAGATGCTAACTTCCCAGCTCTTCCAAATGTTACTAGTCCTCTCATTGGAGAGATATTCAAAAAGATCGAATCTCCAACTAAGAATTCCATATTTCTACGCCTTCGGTCTGCATAACTCTTTTGTCTACTTTGGGCTTCTTTCAACTTCTTTCCAATCATATCAACTTTCTCTGAAGCTTCTCGTATCATATCTGGGACAAGCACTAACTGATCTTCAGATTCTATCTAACGTCTTGGCGATTTGCATGGACGACCATACAAAGCTTCATACGGTGCCATGTCGATACTAGCTTGATAGCTATTATTGTAGGAGAACTCTACTAAATGTAAATGATTCTCCCACGAGCCTCCAAAGTCTAGAATACATGCTTTTAAAAGATCTTCTAAAAAACGGTTGACTCTTTCCATCCGTCCATCAGTTTGGGGGTGATATGCAGTGCTTATACTCGGCTTCGTTCCCAAAGCTATCTGTAGTGCTTCCCAAAACTGACTAGTGAAGATTGGATCATGATCGCTTACTATATTGCTAGGAAATCCATGCAATCGGACAATCTCCTTCACATATATCTGCAAGGCTTGTAGTAGTTCTTGTTGGCTTAACTGGAATAAAATGTGCACTTTTGGTTAATCGGTCTATGATAACCCAAATGCCTTAATTTCCTTTCCTTGTTCGAGGCAAGCCATCAATGAAATCCGTGAATATTTGATCCCATTTCCAAGCTGGAATCTCCAAAGGTTGAAGTAAGCATGTCGTCTTTTGTTGGTTACTTTTGATTCTCTGGCAATTTTCACAACGGATGACATAGATAGATATGTCCCTCTTCATACTTTTCCACCAAAATGTACGCTTCATGTCCTTGTACATCTTATGAATTCCCGGATGAATGCTAAATTTGGCTGTGTGGCATTTAGCTAGTACTTCTTGCCTAAGATTTTCAACATCTGGAACACAAATTCTTCCATTTAACCGCAATACTCCATGGTTATCAATTTTAAACCTTGAATTATATCCTTGACGTATATTCCTAACAAACCCCTTAAGAAATGGATCCTCCTTTTGTTTGCTGGTGATAATTTTTAGGAGAGTTGGAGTAACTACCAAATAAGAAATAGTAGCTAACTTTCTACTCAATGCATCAGCTACTACGTTGGCTTTCCCGGGTGTATATAGAATATCTAGATCATATGACGCAAGAAATTCTAGCCAGCGTTGCTGTCTCATGTTCCAATCATTCTGGGTGAAAAGATACTTCAAAGATTTATGGTCCGTGAAGAGTTCGAATTTTTCACCTAAAAGATGGAATATTACTAACTAAGGTCAATACAAAGTTGTATCGAAATAAACTATGGAAGATTCTTACCCAGCAAATAATGTCTCCATATCTTTAGAACGAACACAATGGCTAATAATTCTAAGTCGTGTGTTGCATAATTCTTCTCATGCGTCTTCAGCTGTCTACTTGCGTAAGCAATCACCTTCTCATCTTGCATTAAAACTGCACCAACTCCTTCTCTACAAGCATCTGTATAAACGGTCAATCCACTTTTTCCATTTATATTTGCTAAAACTAGAGCGGTTGTCAATCACATCTTTAGTTCTTGGAAAGCTTCTTCACACTTAGGAGTCCAGATAAATTTAGCATCCTTCATTGTCAACTTCGTTAGATGATAGGCAATCTTAGAGAAGTCTTGAACGAATCTTCTGTAATATCCTACTAAACCTAAGAAGCTACGAATCTCTTTAGGAGTTTGTGGCTACTTCCAATCTTGAATAGCTACAAGTTTCCCTAGATCCATTGAAATTCCATCCCTTGATATTATACGTTCAATGAATCTTACCTCCTTCTCCCAAAATGGCACTTTGAGAATTTGGCTTTAAGCACATTATTCCTCAATATCTCCAACACTGCTTCTAGATGCCTTGCATGTTCTTCTTTTGTCTTTGAATAGATAAGGATATCATCGATAAAGACTAACACGAATTTGTTTAGCACATCTCTAAACATTCTATTCATAAGGTCAACAAAATAAGCGGGTGCATTGGTCAACCCAAAAGGCATAACCAAGCATTCATAGAAAGTATTTGGACCTTTGAAGGCAGTAAGACGGATGCAATCTTCTGCATTCCTTAACTGATGGAATGTTGCACCTAGGTCCATTTTAGAGAAAACTCAAGCTCCATGTAACTGGTCAAACAAGTCATCTATGCGGGGTAGAGGATACTTGTTCTTGATTGTTTGTTTATTTAAATCTAGGTAGTCTACACACAATCTCAAAGATCTATCTGATTTAGCAACAAAAACTACGGCTGACCCCCAACTTGAACAACTAGGTCTTATCGATCCTTTCTTTAATAGCTCTTGGGTTTGGTTATTCAACTCTTCCCTTTCTTTTGGAGCCATCATTCTATCTTGTTGTTTAATTAGCATCGCACAGGAACTAAATCAATACGGAATTAGATTTCTCGATGTGGGAGAAAACTTTTTACTTCCTCGGAGACATAGGCAAATTCTTTAACAACAAGTATTGTTTCTAATCCTGTCTGGGATGTATCTAAAGCATAAAGAAAATTATCCCTCTTGGACTAGGACTTTCACAAGATATTTCTATAATTTTTCCAAAGACAGTCCATAAAGATATTGTTCTATTTTCGCAATCGAGCATAGCTTTATACTTAGCCAACCAATCCATACCGAGTAAAATTTCAAATCCAATAAAATCTAAGCGAAAAGATCAAAAGGAAAGTGATGGGGATGATAGGAAATTGGGACTTTTTCATAATGCATACAAAGATTAGTGGAACCTCCTATAGGATTCGTCACACAGATAGGGTCGTCAACAATTTTAGGTTCAAGTTCTAATTCTTCTACAGTTATTTTAGAAATAAAACTATGAGAAGCTCCTGTATCAAAATACTCTAACTAAAACATATTTGATAAAAATATTACCTTCCAACACTCCTTTGCCCTTTACACCTTTGGAGGTTGAAGGCTCATTCTTGATCGCATACACTTTGGCTTGTTCTCCTTTCTTCATTATGGGATAATCCTTAATCAGTTGCCCTGGTTTATGACAATTATAGAAGAGATAATTCTGAACCACGGGAGTGGCAACACTCTAAGCTTAGGGACCCCAACAAATTTTTGCAATATGGCCTTTCTTCTTACAATTGTTACAAGTGATGTCTTTAAAGCGGTTCTCTTGAGATCCTCCTTTGAGTTTTCCCTGCCACGGCTTCTTGCCATTGAACTTCCTTTTTTCCAGTTATTGTTCTTGCTTTCTTGTACTACTGGTGGATCTAACTTATCCTAAGCTTCATATATGTATCTCATGTCTATTAAGTCTACAAATGGTTCTTTCACATCCCCAGTCATTCTGACATGGTATTGCTTCTTCATTCTAGAAATAAACTTTTCATTCTTTTTGAGGGGCATATCTATCAATCCAGGCCCAAAACGAGATAATTCGTTAAACTTGTTAGCATACTCCTCAAATGACACATCCTCCTCCTATTTAAAATCCATAAAATTTCGATAAAGATGGGATTTTCCTGCTTTTGGCATATACTGCTCCTGCAGAACTTTCTTGAGTCGTTCCTATGAGAAATTATCTTCTGACTCATTCTGGGTAATAGATTCCCACCAATCTAGAGCTCCATCTTGTAGTTGCCAGGAAGCTAGAATCACTTCTGCTCATCTTCAATATTCAGTCCTCTGAAAATTCTTTCACAAGAGCGGATCCAAGCTTGTACTTTAATGATGGTTTCTATTCCTTTGAAAGGTTTACCACCAAGGCTGGTATAGTTCTTGCACAAAGTTGCAAAGTTAATTTGGGGCTATACCGGAACTACTACTTCCTCGACTACTGTAGCTACGGAAGATTGACCATTTGTGGTATTACTTCCTCCCCTACCTCGTATTCTTCTTCCACTTATTTTCTATTATCTGTATATAGTAAGAAAAAGATCTTTAGGATATATAGACGAGATATCTTAGGGAATGCTATATGGTATGAATATATTTATTCATGTTAAAAGTTTTAATTACGCGCTCTCTCAAAACTCATTCCAGGGAATTACTAACCCTATCTCTAATGAGTCATACCCAACAAAGCCAAGGTTCTCACTTAAGCTTCATCTCTGATACCAAATGTGATGATCCACCTCCTCGACCCTCGAAAAAGGACACCAATGCATGCACGATATTCACGTGCCGTAAATCTAAGTGCCGAGGAGGCAGATTCTCATGGGTGTAAAGGAAAATAAAGATAGAAGATAACACAATAATAGAATCTCACATTGCATTCAACATTTTAATTATACATAAATGATTAGAGGAAAATATAAATCTAGGGGGATAGTTATAACTGTCTATCCATACATATACTGGAAATACATACTACAAAACACAGCAGAAAATGGGTAGATATCTACATAAGGTACTTCAGCTTCATAGCTTCAAAAGACTTCTCCAAAATGCTCCCCAACATGCTCCAAAATGCTCCTACGGTATACTGACTACAGGGCTGCCCAAAAAATAGGGCACCTAGTGTTTAAAGGGAAAAACAAACTCTAGGTCAGTCATGGGACTGCTGTCAGAACCCAAAGTACGATGTTTTGAAAAGATATCTCATATGACCATGCCGCACATAAACACGGAACGGGTTTTTACCTTATGATAACCAAAACTCTTTATTACGTAAGATATTATTTTTAATGACATTTTTGCAAACATTTGCAAATAAACTTATTAATCTTAGCTGAAATGGTTACCCATATAGCATTTCGAGGCTATTCATTACGCCAATACAAACAAAACCGCAGGTTCTTATTGAAGAATGAATTTCCATACAAATGACCAGGTGAAGGGACTACCTTCCGGTGGGTACACCTCTAGATGGATGTCCCGATGCACAGAACATCTGCCCTCTACCAACACAAAACTGACCTACCTAGATAATACCGAATATGTCATCCACCGGCCGTTACCAACCTTTATCCGAGGGCTCTCTTCGCATACATCCACATTAATTTACAACCCAAATGTCATAGCGGGAAGAAATATATCTAAAAGGGGATGATCATACCCTAATTGGGAATGACCCACTTTGCCTTGCCACATCTAACCCTATTTCGGTCATTTCCAGTTGATGAGGCTTGAGGCAAGATTACCTTTTTACGTAGCACATCTTCTTTCACTTTGAATGCCACATTGCTATTCCACATTCACAGGACTGATTTCTACCAACGTATAACTTCCTCAGCTCGAATGTCTCAGGAAAGGGTGTTAAGCTAAGAGAAGATGTCTTCTCCGCCACTGACTGATATACATTTTTAGAGATCACTCATTGTGATTTGGAATGCAAGATCATACATTCATCCATACAAGTTCGTTCTGCGACTGAACGAAACTGAAGGCATTTTCCTCGGCCATTACTAGGCAAGATGTCCTTGTGGTTTTGAGGTTTTTTCATAAAAAAGAGACCACTCCTAAAATATAGTGAATCGGGAGTTTATCCCAAATAATCAACAAGTAGTCCCTCATTACAATTCGTCTCGATATCTCCGTCTTCAAACATCTTCAATCTTCGAATACGTAAATTGGTTCGAAGTGGTTTTGGGTAGGAATCACCCAAATCCGACCCCGGTTCCTCCAAAATCCAATCACCGATAAAAATGATGTAATTAGGTGATTTTTTTTGATTCATTCATTTTAATTAACCAAAATATCTTTGAAAGATATATATTTTCAAAATATTCTTTTAGTGAATACAGAATCATTTAAACCTCTTTTTTTGAATATTTCTAAAATCATTTTTTAAGAGTATCTTTTGAGAAAATAGGATTATAGAAACCATTCTACTTTTATTCAAAATCAACTTCCATATCCAATGAGTGTTATAAGAAGAATAATGGTGAGATCACCTTTTAAATTCCATGAATAGGACAAGTTCCCTCTTCGGAGTTTAATAATGAGTATAAGAAGATTATTTCTATAAAATCCGAGTTGAGCATCCGGGCTTTGCTTTCGATATGTTTCACTCCTCGCCTAAAAGAGAAAACATAGGCCAGGTAAGTTCAGGGCACTGGTTTCTCCATGTAAAGACCCGCAAATCCGTACCCCTTGAATAGACACTAATCTCCAGTGATTTACTCAAGATGAACGAAAATACGAACCCTTAGGGTTTTAAGAAAGAGGAAAGATGTATAAGAAAAGAGAAAAGATGACGGAAAAGAAAATAGAAAATAGAACGGAACAGAACACAACAGAACAACATCAGAATCTCACAATTCGCAGCGGAACAACATATAATAATAAATGAATAATCTTTAAACAAAGAACTATATCAGTTATTACATTACATTACATTTCATTTCATTACATCAGAGTGTACAAAAACATACAACAACAAACAGTGCAGCGGAAAAAAAGAAATACTATATACTAGTAACACGCCATGCCATCCATCTTGCCTCCAGCAACTCCAGAATATCCAGAATATCCTGATAAACCTTAACTCTTGACTGCCCGTGTGGAAATTGGTGGGCACCTAGAGTTTAGGAAGGAAAACAATAAACTCCGAGTCAGTCCTGTGACTGGTGTGAGAACTCAAAACAGTTTATTTATCTTTAAAAATCAAAATAGAGGAATATTTTTAAAGTCAATTCGCAATGCTTTTAAAAATGAGACTACCATAAGGCCTCCCGCACACACACACATGCAAATGCAGAATCGGAGGAGATTTCTCCTTATGATAGTCAAAGATGCTTGATACGCATTTAAAAAGAACATTTCATATTATTATTAGTGCATAGTGTAGGAAAAATTCATTTCGAAGGTAGAATATAAATCTTAGCCAACATACGACCATTATCGTATGCCTACTATAGCTACCATCCAAACAGTGGTGACCACCATAAGTGAATGGCAGGTTCTACAACTAATACCGTACAAGTTTCGTATTGGGAATTGGATTTCCAACGAATGATCAGGCCAAGGAACTTCCCATTGCCACATGAGAATGCCTCTGGATGGACATCCCCGAGAACCAAACCGGATCTCTACCAACACAAGGCCGGGTTACCCCTAACTGAGTAACAACTGACCGAATATGCCATCCCCCGGTCCTTTGGGACCTTTCAACCGAGCGCTCGCAATTAATTCACACAATCATAAAGTGTTTTCAACATGAGTAAGTATCTGGGCTCCATACCATGATACCACCCTTTTCCAGAAGGAAATGCACATATCCTAAAGGGCGCTACCCCTCATAACCTTGCTGCATCTTTCCTGTTTTGACCATTCACGGGGTGTGAGGCTCGACGAAGTCACGTCCACAAAAACATACTTTATACAAAAGCCATGCTTTGGGTCAACAAATGATCATAGAAATGATCACCAGGATAGACGATCAAATAAACGATCCTATCACAGATAATCAACACAATGATCATTTACAGCAACACTCAGCATGTCACATTACCAAATTGGGAATATGTCGCTGATAACCTTCAACTACATAACCTCTGAGCTCGTACGTCTCAGAGAAGGGTGTTAAGCTAAAAGAATAAATTCTCCGCCACCAACAGAAATATATTTGAAAGAAATCGGCTTTATATCTCAATTTTGTAATGTCAGACATACAATCCATACAAGTCTGTTCCGGACTCGAACAAAACCGAAGGCACTTACAAAGAAGTCCTTGCAATCCGGATATCCACAATCCTGATCGGATTTCCCATCACATATGGAGAACTCAATACCGTAGCTACTCGGTGCAGAGTCAATCGACAGGTCATCCCATCGCTCTAGCAAATACCGGGTCTTCAACACCGATCTTCAATGCGATTCATAACGACGTATCACATATTCGGAATGGGTTATACGACCCCATAGTCCTTTCCCGGTTAACCCGAATAGTGAGCGCTTATTCAAAAATAAGTGTGGCATTCAAATTCAAACAAATCACATCAATTACCCATTCAAAGGGAAATATTGATAGTCGGTTATTGAACTATCAATGGATATGCACAACATCACCAGATTCCAAATAATTTTCCAAATTATTTATTTTCCAAAATATCTTTACAAGATATATAATTCAATATCTCAAAAATAAATCAATATTTATTTTTAAACAAGTTCCCCTTTTTATTCATAAATTCCATAGTGAATTTATATTCCAAAACATCCATGCATATACGATTTCAATTATTCATTTCAATTTATTTTCAAAAAGATAAATTCTCAAAGTATTCACTTTATATTGGAAAACATTTCCATACTTATTTAATAAGTAATTCACAAATTTTATTTATTTTCAACACTTAGAAAATATTCAATATACTTAAATCGAGATTAAGTATATATTTCATTCTTTAAGGAAATCATTCTCCTAAATATATTTATTTGGGCCAAAACGAATGTTACATAAAACATCGTTACGACAACCCAAAATCACTAGTATAGGGATTCGAAATTAAAATAGATATATAAATCCCAATACTATACAAAACATTTCCTTTCGGAAATCATTTACTATAACAACAGTGCTATAGTCCACCATTTCCTTCTATTTCTCGAAAACGTCTATTTCAACAATAAATGTTGAAATCTATGGTTTCGAATCTTAACACATTTTAAAACATCTTTAGATCGTTTTAATTCAATTTAAAATATCACATTCTAAACATTTTCTTTAACATATTATTCACTATTCAAAAACGTGAATATACTACGTTAACAAATTTTCATCCTTTTATACATTTCATTTTAAAGGATTATTCACAGTTAAAAACGTGAATAACTCCATTTATAGGTTTCAACAATTTACTTATCAAAATAAGTCATTTGCGAATTTATAAAACAACGTTTATAAATCCCTTTTCTATTTGTTTTATAACTACTTTCTTTATAAATTTCCTTTATCAACCTATTCACTTTATATCTCAATTATGAACCAAAAGTCCATATTATAAGTTAAATGCTTATAAAATGATTATTTTACAAAAATCGTTTCTTTGAACTTCATAATTATAAATCTTATAACTTATAAGATTCAATTATTCATTCAAGTATATTCTTTAATAATTTCACAAAATTTATAAATCTTACTATTTATAAATTTCATTTATAACTTCACCATTTATAATTTTATAAATTTCATTCATTTATGAAATCCATTCATAATTCATTCAAACACTTATAAAAACTCGTTTTATAATCCAAAATATTCTAATTTATAAATATCCATTTTATAAATCTTTTATACAAATCAACTTGTATTATTATTCTAAAACGTCTTTAAACTTCTTTATAATTTCACCATTTTTGATTTATAAAATAATCAATTTTTATAAATCCTATATTTTCAACTTTTTATAATAGATTCAAAAATCCCGATTAAACTATTTTATAAAATCATTAAACTCCATATTTTCAAAAATCAACTTTTAACTATATTTCTCAAAAATCATAATTTTTATAACATTAAAATTATACGTTCATTTATTTAAAATGGATCAATTCCAAAATTATTTTATAAAACGTATACTTTTCAAAAATCACTTTAAAAATCATTTTAAAATCCCAAAATTTGGTTCAATGATGCTACATACCAAATAGTCAATCACGACAACAACGATATCATATATCGATATAATAATCAACGAATATCAAAATATCCAAAATCAAATAAAAATTGTTGAGGAATCCAGTTGGATCCCTCCAACCTGTTTTCCTACATCCACAAACATTAGCACAATACCAATTTCGTTCCAGTACGAAATTATCGCGGTATATGTTTTTATTAAATATTATCCGCTTAATAACGGTGCAATAGGGTCTCATCCGCTAAAAAAAGCGGGGAATCAACAACTGCAATATATACATATGCCAATATATATATATTGATATTATATATAATACCAATTTCACTGTTTATGAAATATTCGTGGTATATGTTTTTAATAAATAACATCCGCTTATTAACGGCGCATAATGTCTATTTTAACAATTAATAGATATCAATCATCATTCAAACATGCATTCAAATATTTTAAATCTAACTATTTAAAATAAAATCGAAACCGATTCGATTGAGTGAGAAGTTCTCACCTTGATTCCAATTTCGATTTAGCGATTTATTTCGAATAAAATTAAACGGACGTTTAATTTTACCTGAAATTCTCACTAACTCCAAATGACTCCAATCCAATTCCATCGCGTAGTGTTCGTCCATACGATTCCAACGCAACTGGTTTCGCGCGTTTTCGACCTCGTATGAAAAAGATATCAATTTTAC
This sequence comes from Allium cepa, assembly GCA_030765085.1. NCBI lineage: Eukaryota > Viridiplantae > Streptophyta > Magnoliopsida > Asparagales > Amaryllidaceae > Allium > Allium cepa. The sequence goes on from CM060945.1 coordinate 773,014,940, forward strand.
AAGTTTACTCGATTTTTATAACTATAATTACAACATTAATTAACTAATTTTCAACCTAGCTTCATATTAGCCGTAGGATCCACTTCCACCAGATCATAGCCGCATGCTCCTTCTCCCTCTCCCTCACGTTTTCACGTCTCCAGTAACTAGAACGCGCAAATAAACCCATAAGCTCATAAACTAGGGCTACACATTTCCACCACCTCGAGCATCGAAACTCCATCACGTCGCCACCACGTCGAAGCTCGTCACGAGCTCTATCTTCGGCCATAAGCATGAGAAGCTCGGTCACCTATGTTGCACGCAATTCAAGGCCGAACGGCCCCTCTTTGAACTCGAATCCTCATTGATCCACTTCGAGTTTTTCAATCATAACCGTTGGATGCCAAGAGCTTGTTGAGCTCAACACTTTTGTAGTTGAATGTTTTTCACGAAAGTTGATAGATTGGAAGAAAAGGAGGGAAGAAGGTTGAACGTTTTCAGCCATTGAAGCTTGAACTAGCAGCTAGGTTAAGCTTAGGGTTTAAAATTTTTTTATTTTTATTTTTAGACTTATGGGGGTATTTATAGGAAATTTTTCAATCACTATTCATCCGGGAATTCCAAACTCCAATTTACGCGCCGAAACTGACGTTCCTAGGGTTTATCCCGTGTTCCGGACACAATGGAACAGGTTTCGGAAGCTAATTCGGACATCTGTGCGAGTTATGGCAATAAACGTTCAATTTAAATTAAACCGATTTAAATCGATTTCTAGGCGTTTTAATTCGTACCGGACAAACGGTAAATCCAATTGACACGAAATTTGAAACCTTACAATAATATCACATTACAGATCCGATGAAACTGGTTTCGTCGAAATCCGAGACTTTTTGAAAAATGGCTATTTTAACTCGCCAAATTAATATTAAAAATAATTCGATGCGTTTCGAGCTGCCACGATCAAACGATAACTCCGATTGACACGAAAATTGAAATCCGGTAATAACTAACTATTACGGATCCAACGGAACTAGTTTCGTCCAATTCTGAGACTGTTCAAAAATTGACTATTTTCACTAGTCGATTTAATATTAAAATATTCAATTTTCACAAATTAACTTTAAATTCGATTTTAAAAGTTCTAAAATATCATTCTAACTCCAATATGATAAAATAAAATTTTACAAATCATTTTCAATCATATTTAACTCGATTTTCAATTATTTCCATAATTTCACATATTAAATTATCGATATAATTATCCAATTAAATCCAATTAGTCAAATAAAATTTATTCGACTTATAAATTTCACTTATTAATATTTAAAATAAATTAAATATTCAAATTTTAATAAATTAAAATTCTGGGTCGTTACAATCTTCCCCCCTTAAAAGAATTTCGTCCTCGAAATTATTAAGTAAGAAAAGTTACAGAATCTATTAACTTTCCATAAATCCATAGTTTAAACTTCTTACAATAACTTTACTAAGTTTTCAAATCATACTTAGTTATCTTTTCAAAAACAACTACTATTGTTTAACTTTCAATTCCAAAATCAAAGTTAAAGTTTTTCAAAACTTTCCAATTTTTCCCAAATTTTTTCTAACGCCTTAAATTTTCGGAAAAATTCGCCATAGTCTCCTTTGCGCGGCTCGATCCGAAAAAATAAATGACAGTATATATATCACAAATATACATCTCATCAAGTAATGAGGCATCCTGAAGGGAAAAAGTATAAAAGTACGATATTTAATCCGAGATATGTACCTTATATTTTATTAGCGAGCATATACGGCTAATATAGCGCGAAAGCGAGCTCCAAATGCGAAGCAAACGCCATCCGCACCTACTAAACACTCAACAAACAACATGAGAATCATGCATGTAGACAATAGTATCAATATACAACATATAGCAACATAATAACTATATATGCCAACATAGCAAATGCAACTAAAGCAACAAATGCAAACATCAACCATCATCCATAACCAATAAATATTCATTCATATTCTCATTAATATTCAATGAATTAAGTTTTCAATTTAATCACATTTGATTTATTAACAGTGGATGTTTCTAACATTCATTTTCAATTAGTTTATATTCACTAATTCATATTCAAGTTGGTTCACTTCCAAATCAAATTCAATTCTATTTAAGATTCACTTAACTTCAAATTGAATTTCAATTACTTTAACTTCCAATTTCATTAATTCAATTTCATTAACACTTAATGAATTATATACAATCAACTAACAATCATATAACAACCAATGTATATCAATTGCAACCAAATTCCTTTGCTTATCTTTGGTTTAATTAAATTGATTTTCATTCAACTATTCAACTTTCAATAACATTACATTTTAATGAATTACACTTACATTTATTATTATTTTTCAATTATTCACATTTAATTGATTAATATTCAATCCATTCATTCAATTCAATTTCTAAAGTTGAATTTCATTTACATAACTTAAGTTCATATCTATCAATTAACTTTAATAATTTACTTTGATACCCATATCAACTTCATTCAACATCTCTTAAGTTATATTCATATAGTTTCACTTCTCATATATATAAGTTTATTTCACAATTGTAAATCACTTTAATTATAATTCAATTCTTATAATTCTTTTGCTTATACAATTATTCTTTTATTTAGATTATTCAAACAACCAAACAATCTACTTATATACACTTTAATAATTTTGAAAAATTATTTCTTTATATATAAAATATAATCAAGGTAAAATTATTTCATTTACCCAATTTAAAACAATATTGTGTCGAATTGTTCTATTCAAGTGTTTAGAAACCCCTTCGGCATAGTCTTGCGGACCACGCTGACGAAAGTTCACATGCCACTCAATAAACCAATCATCACAATATAAAACAATTTCATATTCACTAACAAATACGCTCTCATAGCTATTATTACACTCAAACTCATTCTAGAGCACTACTGACTCTATCTCTAATGAGTAATACCCAACAGAACTATGGTTGTCGCTTAACCATAAGCTCTGATACCAAATGTAAAGACCCGCAAATCCGTACCCCTTGAATAGACACTAATCTCCAGTGATTTACTCAAGATGAACGAAAATACGAACCCTTAGGGTTTTAAGAAAGAGGAAAGAGGTAGAAGAAAAGAGAAAAGATGACGGAAAAGAAAATAGAAAATAGAACGGAACAGAACACAACAGAACAACATCAGAATCTCACAATTCGCAGCGGAACAACATATAATAATAAATGAATAATCTTTAAACAAAGAACTATATCAGTTATTACATTACATTACATTTCATTTCATTACATCAGAGTGTACAACAACATACAACAACAAACAGTGCAGCGGAAAAAAAGAAATACTATATACTAATAACACGCCATGCCATCCATCTTGCCTTCAGCAACTCCAGAATATCCAGAATATCCTGATAAACCTTAACTCTTGACTGCCCGTGTGGAAATTGGTGGGCACCCAGAGTTTAGGAAGGAAAACAATAAACTCCGAGTCAGTCCTGTGACTGGTGTGAGAACTCAAAACAGTTTATTTATCTTTAAAAATCAAAATAGAGGAATATTTTTAAAGTCAATTCGCAATGCTTTTAAAAATGAGACTACCATAAGGCCTCCCGCACACACACATGCAAACGCAGAATCGGAGGAGATTTCTCCTTATGATAGTCAAAGATGCTTGATACGCATTTAAAAAGAACATTTCATATTATTATTAGTGCATAGTGTAGGAAAAATTCATTTCGAAGGTAGAATATAAATCTTAGCCAACATACGACCATTATCGTATGCCTACTATAGCTACCATCCAAACAGTGGTGACCACCATAAGTGAATGGCAGGTTCTACAACTAATACCGTACAAGTTTCGTATTGGGAATTGGATTTCCAACGAATGATCAGGCCAAGGAACTTCCCATTGCCACATGAGAATGCCTCTGGATGGACATCCCCGAGAACCAAACCGGATCTCTACCAACACAAGGCCGGGTTACCCCTAACTGAGTACAACTGACCGAATATGCCATCCCCCGGTCCTTTGGGACCTTTCAACCGAGCGCTCGCAATTAATTCACACAATCATAAAGTGTTTTCAACATGAGTAAGCATCTGGGCTCCATACCATGATACCACCCTTTTCTAGAAGGAAATGCACATATCCTAAAGGGCGCTACCCCTCATAACCTTGCTGCATCTTTCCTGTTTTGACCATTCACGGGGTGTGAGGCTCGACGAAGTCACGTCCACAAAAACATACTTTATACAAAAGCCATGCTTTGGGTCAACAAATGATCATAGAAATGATCACCAGGATAGACGATCAAATAAACGATCCTATCACAAATAATCAACACAATGATCATTTACAGCAACACTCAGCATGTCACATTACCAAATTGGGAATATATCGCTGATAACCTTCAACTACATAACCTCTGAGCTCGTACGTCTCAGAGAAGGGTGTTAAGCTAAAAGAATAAATTCTCCGCCACCAACAGAAATATATTTGAAAGTAATCGGCTTTATATCTCAATTTTGTAATGTCAGACATACAATCCATACAAGTCTGTTCCGGGCTCGAACAAAACTGAAGGCACTTACAAAGAAGTCCTTGCAATCCCGGATATCCACAATCCTGATCGGATTTCCCATCACATATGGAGAACTCAATACCGTAGCTACTCGGTGCAGAGTCAATCGACAGGTCATCCTATCGCTCTCGCAAATACCGGGTCTTCAACACCGATCTTCAATGCGATTCATAACGACGTATCACATATTCGGAATGGATTATACGACCCCATGGTCCTTTCCCAGTTAACCCGAATAGTGAGCGCTTATTCAAAAATAAGTGTGGCATTCAAATTCAAACAAATCACATCAATTACCCATTCAAAGGGAAATATTGATAGTCGGTTATTGAACTATCAATGGATATGCACAACATCACTAGATTCCAAATAATTTTCCAAATTATTTATTTTCCAAAATATCTTTACAAGATATATAATTCAATATCTCAAAAATAAATCAATATTTATTTTTAAACAAGTTCCCCTTTTTATTCATAAATTCCATAGTGAATTTATATTCCAAAATATCCATGCATATACGATTTCAATTATTCATTTCAATTTATCTTCAAAAAGATAAATTCTCAAAGTATTCACTTTATATTGGAAAACATTTCCATACTTATTTAATAAGTAATTCACAAATTTTATTTATTTTCAACACATAGAAAATATTCAATATACTTAAATCGAGATTAAGTATATATTTCATTCGTTAAGGAAATCATTCTCTTAAACATATTTATTTGGGCCAAAACGAATGTTACGTAAAACATCGTTACGACAACCCAAAATCACTAGTATAGGGATTCGAAATTAAAATAGATATATAAATCCCAATACTATACAAAACATTTCCTTTCGGAAATCATTTACTATAACAACAGTGCTATAGTCCACCATTTCCTTCTATTTCTCGAAAACGTCTATTTCAACAATAAATGTTGAAACCTATGGTTTCGAATCTTAACACATTTTAAAACATCTTTAGATCGTTTTAATTCAATTTAAAATATCACATTCTAAACATTTTCTTTAACATATTATTCACTATTCAAAAACGTGAATATACTACGTTAACAAATTTTCATCCTTTTATACATTTCATTTTAAAGGATTATTCACAGTTAAAAACGTGAATATAACTCCATTTATAGGTTTCAACAATTTACTTATCAAAATAAGTCATTTGCGAATTTATAAAACAACGTTTATAAATCCCTTTTCTATTTGTTTTATAACTACTTTCTTTATAAATTTCCTTTATCAACCTATTCACTTTATATCTCAATTATGAACCAAAAGTCCATATTATAAGTTAAAAGCTTATAAAATGATTATTTTACAAAAATCGTTTCTTTGAACTTCATAATTATAAATCTTATAACTTATAAGATTCAATTATTCATCCAAGTATATTCTTTAATAATTTCACAAAATTTATAAATCTTACTATTTATAAATTTCATTTATAACTTCACCATTTATAATTTTATAAATTTCATTCATTTATGAAATTCATTCATAATTCATTCAAACACTTATAAAAACTCGTTTTATAATCCAAAATATTCTAATTTATAAATATCCATTTTATAAATCTTTTATACAAATCAACTTGTATTATTATTCTAAAACGTCTTTAAACTTCTTTATAATTTCACCATTTTTGATTTATAAAATAATCAATTTTTATAAATCCTATATTTTCAACTTTTTATAATAGATTCAAAAATCCCGATTAAACTATTTTATAAAATCATTAAACTCCATATTTTCAAAAATCAACTTTTAACTATATTTCTCAAAAATCATAATTTTTATAACATTAAAATTATACGTTCATTTATTTAAAATGGATCAATTCCAAAATTATTTTATAAAACGTATACTTTTCAAAAATCACTTTAAAAATCATTTTAAAATCCCAAAATTTGGTTCAATGATGCTACATACCAAATAGTCAATCACGACAACAACGATATCATATATTGATATGATAATCAACGAATATCAAAATATCCATTATCAAATAAAAACTGTTGAGGAATCCAGTTGGATCCCTCCAACCTGTTTTCCTGCATCCACAAACATTAACACAATACCAATTTCGTTCCAGTACGAAATTATCGCGGTATATGTTTTTATTAAATATTATCCGCTTAATAACGGCGCAATAGGGTCTCATCCGCTAAAAAATGCGGGGAATCAACAACTGCAATATATACATATGCCAATATATATATATTGATATTATAATACCAATTTCACTGTTTATGAAATATTCGCGGTATATGTTTTTAATAAATAACATCCGCTTTCTAACGGCGCATAATGTCTATTTTAACAATCAATAGATATCAATCATCATTCAAACATGCATTCAAATATTTTAAATCTAACTATTTAAAATAAAATCGAAACCGATTCGATTGAGTGAGAAGTTCTCACCTTGATTCCAATTTCGATTTAGCGATTTATTTCGAATAAAATTAAACGGACGTTTAATTTTACCCGAAATTCTCACTAACTCCAAATGACTCCAATCCAATTCCATCGCGTAGTGTTCGTCCATACGATTCCAACGCAACTGGTTTCGCGCGTTTTCGACCTCGTATGAAAAAGATATCAATTTTACAAGTTTACTCGATTTTTATAACTATAATTACAACATTAATTAACTAATTTTCAACCTAGCTTCAAATTAGCCGTAGGATCCACTTCCACCAGATCATAGCCGCATGCTCCTTCTCCCTCTCCCTCACGTTTTCACGTCTCCAGTAACTAGAACGCGCAAATAAACCCATAAGCTCATGAACTAGGGCTACACATTTCCACCACCTCGAGCATCGAAACTCCATCACGTCGCCACCACGTCGAAGCTCGTCACGAGCTCTATCTTCGGCCATAAGCATGAGAAGCTCGGTCACCTATGTTGCACGCAATTCAAGGCCGAACGGCCCCTCTTTGAACTCGAATCCCCATTGATCCACTTCGAGTTTTTCAATCATAACCGTTGGATGCCAAGAGCTTGTTGAGCTCAACACTTTTGTAGTTGAATGTTTTTCACGAAAGTTGATAGATTGGAAGAAAAGGAGGGAAGAAGGTTGAACGTTTTCAGCCATTGAAGCTTGAACTGGCGGCTAGGTTAAGCTTAGGGTTTAAAATTTTTTTATTTTTATTTTTAGACTTATGGGGGTATTTATAGGAAATTTTTCAATCACTATTCATCCGGGAATTCCAAACTCCAATTTACGCGCCGAAACTAACGTTCCTAGGGTTTATCCCGCGTTTCGGACACAATGGAACAGGTTTCGGAAGCTAATTCGGACATCTGTGCGAGTTATGGCAATAAACGTTCAATTTAAATTAAACCGATTTCTAGGCGTTTTAATTCGTACCGGACAAACGGTAAATCCAATTGACACGAAATTTGAAACCTTACAATAATATCACATTACGGATCCGATGAAACTAGTTTCGTCGAAATCTGAGACTTTTTGAAAAATGGCTATTTTAACTCGCCAAATTAATATTAAAAATAATTCGATGCGTTTCGAGCTGCCACGATCAAACGATAACTCCGATTGACACGAAAGTTGAAATCCGGTAATAACTAACTATTACGGATCCAACGGAACTAGTTTCGTCCAATTCTGAGACTGTTCAAAAATTGACTATTTTCACTAGTCGATTTAATATTAAAATATTCAATTTTCACAAATTAACTTTAAATTCGATTTTAAAAGTTCAAAATATCATTCTAACTCCAATATGATAAAATAAAATTTTACAAATCATTTTCAATCATATTTAACTCGATTTTCAATTATTTCCATAATTTCACATATTAAATTATCGATTTAATTATCCAATTAGATCCAATTAGTCAAATAAAATTTATTCGACTTATAAATTTCACTTATTAATATTTAAAATAAATTAAATATTCAAATTTTAATAAATTAAAATTTTGGGTCGTTACACTCCATCCCTAAGTTACACGCCTTTTTTTTCACTTTTAGATCTCACAAGCACGATAGTCGTTTCCGCATACTCATTTTCCCTTTTTAAACCACTCAACTATTTGTTTAACCATCTTTGAAATAATGTTCAATTATTCAAATTTCATTTAAATTGATTTATTATTTACTTAAAAACATTTACTATGGATTTGGGAAAGAATTGTTAAGTTTCAACCTTTATTTCAAAAGTTATTGAAAAGCGTTGCGAAAAGTGTTGCAAGTAGTGTTACAAAAAGTACTTTAAAAGCTATATTCTTCAAAAAAACTTTTATATCATTTAGAAAACCATATTTTCAACTTGAATCAATTTTAAAACATTTTAAAAGATTTTTACAATTTATTTCATATTTTTGAAAGTTTATTTTATCAATTTCCAACTTTTATCATTTAGTGCAAAATCTGAATTTTTCTTGAAAATTGATTTTGCCATATTTCAAAACATACAAAATGAAATCTTGATTTTCTCTTTTTATATGAAAGATATGGATAAAAGGATTTAGAAAAAATTTATTTTGAAGAATTCCAAACTATATTCCATTTCGTATATTCATTTGAACTTTTGACGCGAAAACACAAACTATCGTTACGCGACGTGTCAAATTTTAGGCGTATTTTGAGATTCATATTCAAACTTTATTGAATATTGTTTGAATCATAAAACCTTATATATTTTATATTTCACGTCACTTTAAATATTATACTTTGAAGTGATTAAATTTTAGATCGTTACAACTGATCTCTCACTCAAGGCTCGTGGCCGATCCCTCTGAAAGACCTAAATACCGACCCCTCTCCAAAGATTTCAATACCAATTCGTCCAATATTTGTATGTCAATCCCTCTCATATGGAAAACTACAGATCATCACCTAGGAAATTCAACTGATCCCTATACTATCGATCCTTATGTCATATTCGCCCAGAATCGAACCCTTGTTTAACCAGTCCCTATTTCAATAAAAATATGGACTAGGTACGACCCCTTTTTTTTTAAAAAAATCTTTTTTGAGTACGACCCAAATTTTAAGAAACACATGTCGTAGCATAGTGCTCCTATATGCTGTATTTGAAATTCAACTTAAAGACACTGCATTCTAACCACTTCCCTTACGTCCAGTGACCGACTAGGGCATAGAGGATCAAGCAACAACTTCTAAATTTCCACCAAGGAACGGATAAGCAACTGCTACTCAAGTGATTCTCCCAAAGGTTGGAGAATATAGGATGTGACTCTAAGCAAACCTAAGAAACTTTGGCCTAAAGCCAAACTTGGGTAAATCCAACTCCAAGAAAACGGCAGGATGGCTCCAAGCATTGTTCTTCATTGACCCAGCACTTTGATGAATCCAAGCAAACCAATTGCTGACTCCAAGAAAATAGCAGATTTCCTTGGGTCTTACTCCAAGTAACTTACCACTGATCCATCAATACCGATCCATCTTGCTTTGTTGATATCTCGGGCATGCATACATCATTTACAAGCATGACAAGTAGCTGTAACTTAAAAACGAACCGAATTTACAATGACTAAAGCATCTCCCACAGTTGAAGTCGTTCAGTGTGTAATATATCCGAGGAGATTCAATATACCAATCATATCGGTTTACTCAGGGAAAACTGACCCTAGACTACATCTCATGAATTCCTATATTCATCAAAGGTGTATCGATCATGCGATTTATGCGATTATCACCCAAATCCATCTCCTCATTCAATCAACCAAATCAGAAGTTTGTTGAGCAGTTTAGAGTGCCTGTGACTCACGTCAATGATGTAATGTCATTACCTAATTTATTCCAGATGTTAGGTGAGCTACTTAAAGACTTCCTGTAGAGATTCAATCTCGTTACTATCATAACCATAGGAAGCAATATATCCCATCAAGGATATCATACCGATGGCATTGATGAGGGGAATCAACCCCTAAATAGATTTTGGCAGCTAGTTAGCTTGAGAGCCTCCTATGACCTTAGATTGTCTCTGTTACAAAGTGAATCAGAACCAGAGCAAGGAGGAGGTAGTGCATACTACGAGAAAGAACAATACAGTTCTGTTGGCATAGGACTCAAATTCCAGTAGACGAACCAAGATCTCAAAATTTGACTCATATGCTCCTTTGATCGATTGAATCAATATCCTCTACTTGGAAACTCATGACTCAAAGAAGTACTAAAAACCAACCACGAGAGAGCCCACTGAAGCCCAAAGAAAATCCATGGATTTTGTATAGTGATTACAAAAACCTCTGAGATGTGCTCGGAAAGCTGATTCGGAAAGGAAAGCTTCATTAATATGTGCAAGCCTTATAGAATAGTAAGTAGGAAACTTTCGATGTCTATCAATAAAGAACTCTGATTATCAATTGGACCATTGACAGTCGATATCCCACTGAAAGGAGCTAGGGGTAAAGTTGAATAGCAAGCACACGATGCTGCTTCACTTATCAATGAGATTTTCCAATCTTCTTTGAATTATTTCAATTTCAATTTCAATTGTGTTATGAACTACGACCAACTTGAACTAAATACTTCCAAAACGATGCAGGTGACTAAGTCCTCAAAGTTGGCCGCCAGCCAATCTCCGCGGACCATGATCGGACCTGTGGAGTTTTGTCAAGATGAGCATGATTCGACACTCATCATCAACCGTGTGCCTTTGATTTGGGGCCAAGGACTAGTGATGGAAAAGCTCATCACAGTCAGAGACCAATACAAAGTGGACATGACTGACCATCCATTCATCAACCCCATATTGACTTGGAGACCTAAGCAAGGCTTGGAACGAATGTGGGCCGATCATCTGCTACTCGGGTCAAGTTCGATAAAATACATATGCCACTCTTGAAGCTCAGTGATCCCGGGATCTAACTAGAGTGGACATGATTTGATCATCTACACATTAACTCCTGCCCTAAATACAAAAGGCACTTCGAAAGACCGACTTGAAATAGCTCTGATGGACTGCCTACTTGTCAACCACCTCTCTCAACACATGGACACAACTACACCCTAAAATTGATGCGACTTAACTATCCACTCAATAACTCTCTACCTCTGTTTGCTAGAAAGACTACGAAGCACATTGTAGAAGACTTGATTATCCAATCCTAGCCTAGACGTGATCCAATCATTCATCGCCTACTTTTCTCCTCGACTCAATGGAAAGAGCAACAACTACTAAGTGGACAGGAATTGACCATTTGATTACCAAGTTCCATCCTGAATGCTAGGGGTAGAATCCCATTCCATGAGCAAATGCAGTTCGGCCATTCATTCGACAACTTTCTCGTCGACACGGTAAATGAAATACAAATCAAAACAGATACACATATACGAAATGAAGATCTCCAGCTCTCCCGTTGAAGCTCCAAAAGCACCAAAGCATAACTTGTAGATATACTCGGTCTGACCCGAGCATTGAAAGGGAAGAACTCCCGGATCAGTCTGGTAAAGCAGCGTGAGAAATACACTCAACTGAATTTATTAAATTACCAAAACTTTTGCTTTATCAAAACAAAAGTATCTCGTAAGACACGCCCACACATAAAAACGGACGTGTTTTTACCTTACGATAGCTAAAATATTTCTTTCATATCAAGTCCTCTTATATTATACTAGTGTCTAGTATATACAAATAATATTAATCATAGTCGAAATGGTTACCCATATAGCATTTCGAGGCTATTCATTACGCCTTTACATATAAAATCGTAGCTCGTAGTGGGTTTTGGATTTCCATACAAATGACCAGATGAAGGGACTACCTTTCGGCCCACTTCTATAACTAGATGGTACCGAATATATCATCCACCGGTCGTTACTAACCTTTACCGAGGGCCCTCGTAGCATACAAACCACAATAATCAGATACACGACGTCATAGCGTGTAAAGATATATCTAAAAGAGGATGATCATATCCTAATGGGAATAACCCACTTAGCCCTGCTGCATCTAACCTTGTTTTGGTCATTTCTGGTTGATGAGGCCTGGTGAGGTAACGATTACCATTCACAATCACATATCACATCACTTAGAATGCCATACGGCCATTTCCATTGACTACTAATTGCCTTTCATAAAAATACAACCTTTAAGCTCATACGTCTCAATGAGGGTGTTAAGCTAAGAGAAGTTGCCATCTCCGCCTCCACTGATGTACGTTTGTAAAAACCAATGTACGTAATCTATAGAAATGCAATGTCAGATTCATACAAGTTGCCCAGGAACAGGACAGACCGAAGGTACTTTCCTACCACATCCTGTTGGAAGATCCCTATGATTAGCAGCGAGTAGTCCTTGCATTGGATATTTTATAATGAAGAGACCACTGCTACTGGATGTGTACTGGGATTTTAACCCCAAACGATCAACAAACAGTCCCCCTACTATGAAGCTCCGGAATATCAATATCATCACAAGAAACCTGCACATTCGTCGCATATACGTTGGTCCGAAGTGGTTTTCGGATAAACCGATCCCGGTCTCTTCGCACCAACAACGCAAAAGTGTTTCTCAACCTCACACAGCAACTAAGTCTCATAGACTTATCACGTCTCCAACTTACAACTTGATATCCTACTGGCCAAGAAGGAAGCTCGATAGATTGGAGTAATACTCCGCACTATACGAATCAACATCCTTAACACAAACGATAATCAAGCCTACACAGAAGGCTACATACTAAGTGTATGACTAAATAGTTCCCACATCAAGTCGAGGAACTAAAATTTTAGCCAACGTTTGATAGTCGGTTATTCAACTATCAAAACGAACAAACAAATATTCAGCACTATAACAATCACTAGGCCCTTTTAGTTAATCTTTTATTGATTGAATCATTTGCCAAATATTCACTTCAAATTATATTTACAAAGATATAATCTCAAACCAATTTCACTTCTATATTGGAAAACATTTCCAAATACTTATTTAACAATAAGTAATTCATAAATCAATTTTTTTTCAACACTTAGAAAATATTACATATACTTAAATCATAATTAAGTATAGATTTTATTCTTTAAGGAAAACATTCTCTTTAAACACATTTATTCGGGTCTGAATGTTGCGTAAAACATTGTTATGACAACCCAAAATCACTAGTATAAGGATTCGAAAATTATATAGACATATAAATCCTAATACTTTACAAAAACATTTCCTTTCGGAAATCGTTTACTATAACAACAGTGTTATAGTCCATCATTTCCTTATACTTTTCAAAAATGTCTATTTCAACAATGAATGTTGAAGTCTATGTATTCGATATCTAACGCCTTTAAAACATCTTTTTATCATTTTATTCCATTTAAAATATCACTTCCCAAAACATTTCTTTAATATATCATTCACTGTCCAAAATCGTGAATATAAATCATTTGCCAAATTTAATACTATTTCACATTTAATTTAAAGGATAATCCACTGTCCAAAATCGTGGATATAATTCCCAACCAAATTCTTTATTATTACAACATTTAATTTAAAGGACAATTCGCCGTCCAAAATCACGAACATATCTCCTTTAATAAACTTCTATATTTAATTTATCAAATTCAATTGATTTCGGATTTATAAAACAATATTTATAAATTCACATTTATATATTTTATAAAATCTTCAATTTATAAATCTACTTTATTAACCAATTCCATTTATCTCATTTATATGCCAAATCCAATTTATAAGTAAATTACTTATAAATCTCTTTATTTACAAAATCATTGTTTTTATAACTTCACAATTATAAATCTGTAGATCTTATTTACTAATAAAATCCATTTATAACTTCATTTTAACATTCACAAATCTCCTTTACAATTTCATCATTTCTATTTATAAAAATCCAATTTTATAAATCTTATATATAAATCTTTTATAATAAATTCAAAAATACCATTTAAACTATATTTATCGAAAAACCATAATTTCAATTATATTTCACAAATATCATAATTTTTATAACGATAAAATTATAACATTTATTTAAAACAATTTCCTTCTTTTATAACAAATCAAATCATATATTTTCATATCGCTTAAAAATTCTTTTTTTTATTTGGAAATCATCACTTAAACATTTTTAAATTTCTAAAAATAGGCCCAATGCTGTAACAACACCAAATACATCAATCACAGCATCCAAAACATCATATATCAATATGATAACAGAATATATCACAATATCTGTAAATAAATCAATACTGTTGAGGAATCCGGTTGGATTCTTCCAACATGTCATCTGCAACAAATATACATATTAGAATATGTGTACAATGTCCGCTTCGAGGCAGACATGCGTACAAAGAGTCATCCGCTCATACACGGGAACGTATAGGGTCATCTGCTCCATTAGGCAGGTATATATCCAAATACCAATCAATATTTCATATATCATCCAAACAATCATCAATCATCACATAATAAATTATTTCTCACTTATATAAAAATATCGGTGAGTCCGAAAGAGTGAGTTGTACTCACATTGCGTCCAATAGCAGTTGCAGTGTTCTGTTCCGAACAAAATTAAAAACCCGTTTAATTTTATCCAAAATTTACACTAGATCCAATCAACTCCAAACCAGCTCCATCACGTAGTGTTCGTCCATACGAACCCAACGCAAGTCGTTTCGTGCGAAACGGACCTTGTATGAAAAAGTTAAAGCGTTTTAAAGATTATACGAATTTATTATAATAAAATTTTCAATTTATATTTTATTTTTAAACCTACAATCACCATAGCCGTTGATTTTTGCTCCCCCACATAAGGTCGCTTATTTCTTTCTTCCCCATCTTCAAACTCATGTACGTAACAACCCAAAGTAGCAGCCGTTGAACCCTACTAGTTGCGCCACCATCGTCGACATATAGGACGATCAAACGTAGTCGTTCGAAAGACCACAAGCCAACACCCCCCGTGCCAAACGCGGCAGAGCTCGGCTCCCCAATGATCGAGAAAATCATGCTCGAACCCATCGTCTTTGAATTCCAATTGTCGTTGATTTGCTCGACTTTATTCGATCATAACCGTTGAAACTATAGTTCTCGTCGCCCTCTACAAGTTTGCGGTTGAAGATTTTTCGAATTAATGTGTGGATTGGAAGATATCGAAGGCAGAAAATGACGATTTTCTGGCCATTAAATAGTTCATGGGGGCTCTGAAACCTTAGGGCTGATTAGGTTTGCAAATAGAAAGAATAACGTCCGTTTATAGAAAATGTTGCGACACTATTCATCCAGAAATTTTCCGAACTTGAAATGAAGTGTGCCACCTGGCATTTATAATGTTTTACCCGTATTCCAAACGCAATGGAATATATATCGGAAGCCAAGTCGATCGTATTCGAAAGATAGGTTTTCGAATCGACTATTTAAATTTAAAATTCACTTAAACAGATTTCTACGCGTTTTAGCTTGCTCCGGACAAACCGCAAATCCGATTGACACAAAATTTGAAATCTTACAATAATTACATTACGGATCCAATGAAACGAGTTTCATCGAAATCTGAGACTCTTTGAAAAATGACTATTTTTACACGTCAACTAAATATTAAAATATTCAATTTCTACAAATTAACTTTTAATTCGATTTTAAAAGTTCTTTAATATCATTTAAATTTAACTAGAATTTATTACAACTTTATAAATCATTTTTATTCATATTAAATTCAATTTACTATTATTTTCACAATTTCAAATATTAAATTAACAATTTAATTATCCAATTAGATCCTTATATTTCAATATAAGTTATTCAGCTATTAAAATTAAACTGTGAATATTTAAAATCAATTAAATATACGAATTTCAAATGACCGAAATTCTGGATCGTTACATTCTCCCCTACTTAAAAGAATTTCATCCCCGAAATTACTTAGTAAGAAAAAGTCACGAAATCCATTATTTCAAAACAATTCGTTCAAATTAGATTACCAAAAGTTTAAATCTTTTACCTTTTCTCAAAATCCATTAGCTAAACTTCTTACAAAAAAATTTCTAAGTTTTCAAATCTACTTAGTTATCTTTTAAAGCCAACTACTATCGTTTAACTTTTCAACTCAAGTCAAAATTTAGTTATCAAAATTTTTCCCAAAATTTTTTAACGCCTTAAATTTTCATAAAATTTCGCCAGCGTCTCCTTTGCGCGGTTCGATCCGGAAAAAAATAACAATGTATATATCACAAATATACATCTCATCTATAAGGATGAGGCATCCCGAAGGGAAAAAAGTGTAAAAGTACAATATGTAATCCGAGATATGTACCTTAATTATTGTTAGCGAGCATATACGGCTAATATAGCGTGAAAGCGAGCTCCAAATGCGAAGCAAGCACCATACGCACCTACTAAACATTCAACAAACAAATGAGAAACATGTATATGTGAAAGTAATATCAATATACAACATATACCAACAACTATATATGTCAATATAGCAAATGCCATTAATAAGCAACAAATCCAACCATCAACCAACTAACAACCATAACCAAATCAATATTCATTCAATTCTCATTAATATTCAATGAATTGGTTATCAATTAAATCATATTTGATTCATTTACATTGGATTTTTTTTCATTCATTTATTCAAATTACATTCACTAATTTACATTCAAGTTGGTTCACTTTCACATTAAATCAAAAAATTCAATTCTATTTAGATCACTTAACTTCCCATTTGAATTCAATTATTTAGCTTTCAATTTTATTGATTCAATTTCATTAACACTTAATGAATTTCCATACCATCAACTAATAACCATCTAACAATCAATGTATAACCAACATTACCAAATTAATTTAATTTACTTACATTCAATTTGGTTTTAATACTTTTAATTCCAATTGATTTAACATTCAATTGACTTTCATTCAATTATTCAGTTTAGGTTGAATTCTAGTATTCACTATAACCACAACTTCTTAACTTAAATTTTCTCCAAATTCTTAACAATGACATTTCCAATTTCGTTAGCTTTCAATGAATTAATACTTACATCTACTATTCCATATCAATTTATTCACATTCGATCGCTAATTCATTTTACTCTTCATGTTGAATTTCATTTATTAACTCAGGTTCACATTCGATTAATTCACTTTATTAATTTACTTTGATACCAAAAATCAACTTCATTCAACATTACTTAAGTTATGTTTCATTTCATCTCTAAAGTCATTTTATTTAACTTACATCAAAATCATATCACCATTCAAATTCAGATTTTTGTTTTGCTTAACCAAAAGTGTTTAAGCATTTTAACAATTGGTTTTACTTACCTTTTCACATTTTATAAGTTATACAACTTATTTATTCATAATTCCGTGAATATCTACCTAAGTTCACTTCCATTCACTAAATTCATTCTTTATAATTTCAAATCCAATTCCCTGTGTTAACTTTCCTTTAGTTAAATTTCAAATCATATATTTATTATGCTAACTCACATTTATTTCAACTTTACCAAAATTAAATCTTTATTATCACACATATTATAAGTCCAAAACTAATTTTACTTATATTTATGAATTACACTTGGATTTTAAATCAAATTTGCTCATGATAACAAAATTTCAATTTCAGTTTACTTTGGTAGCAAATCAATCACACAAAAACTCGAAAATGATACTGATGATGCTGCAGTCATCACCCTTATTATTTCTCAGCAACGGTAGTGAATTCAGTGCTTTATATTCTTTTTAAAAAATTCCTTTTTATATTTATAAATCACATTTAAAAATCTTTACTTATATCACTTCACTATTTCACTTTACTTATATAAGATCATTCCAAATTCTTTTATCTTATTTCAAATAATATAACCTTTTTAACTTTTGAAAAACAACTTTCAAAATAAACGGGATTCAAATTTTCCTAATTCTTAATTTAAATCTATTTTCATTTACAACTTATATTTATAAATATATTCATATATTTTTACTTCTTATAATAAGATTATTTCACATTTGTAAATCATATTAATTATAATTTCATACTTTGAAATTCATTCGCTTATATAATATATTCTTTCTACAATTATTATTTTTATTTAGATTATTCAAACATCTTTATTAACTTGTATGTATTTACATTTTTAAACAACCAAACAATCAGTTTATATACACTTTAATAATTATAAAAAATTATTTCCTTTATATATAAAATATAATCGAGGTAAATTTTTTCATTTACCCAATTTAAAATAATACTATGTTGACTTGCCTCGTTTAAGTGTTTGGAAATCCCTATCAATAATATGGCGTCCCACATACCAACCAGAATTCACAAACAGCTCAACGGATAAGTAAAAACAATATAATACTTTTATATCACTAACAAATACGCACTCATATATATAATAAACTCAAACTCAATCTAGGGTGCTACTGTCCCAATCTATACCAAGTACACATCAAAGCTTAGGAATATACAAAATCTAAGCTCTGATATTACATGTGATGACCTGCAAATCCGTACCCTTTGAATCGACAATAATCCGCACATGTCCGATCCAAAAAGCACAGACTGACGGAAAGTCAAGAGAAAGAAAAGAAGAGAGAAGAAGAGAAGAGAAGAAAGAGAGAAGATAGAACCAAACAGAACAATACAGAATCTCACATCACAGCGGAAAATATATAATATCATATCAATGATCTTTACAAAACAGAAACTGTATATACATACATCAATCAGAGTTCAACAATCAATCAATAGTTATCAGCTTGAACAGTGATAATAACATGTCCTCACAATTGCGATAATAAACAACAACTAAGCACAGCGGATAATCAATAATCAAAAAAGATATGCGTATACGAAATGAAGATCTCCAGCTCTCCTACTGAAGCTCCAAAAGCACCAAAGCATAACCTGTAGATATACTTGGTCTGACCCGAGCATTGAAAGGGAAGAACGTCTGGATCAGTCTGGTAATCCAGCGTGAGAAACACACTCAACTGAATTTATTAAGTTACCAAAACATTTTCTTTATCAAAACAAAAGTATCTCGTAAGACACGCCCACACATAAACACAGACATGTTTTTACCTTACGATAACTAAAACATTTCTTTCATATCAAATCCTCTTATATTATACTAGTGCCTAGTATATACAAATAATATTAATCATAGTCGAAATGGTTACCAATATAGCATTTAAAGGCTATTCATTACGCCTTTACAAACAAAATCGCAGCTCGTAGTGGGCTTTGGATTTCCATACAAATGACCAAGTGAAGGGACTACCTTCCGGCAGTACATCTCTAGAAGAATGTACGAAGGACCATCACAAAGGATCCTCTACCAGCACAAGACCGACCCACCTCTACAACTACGTGGTACCGAATATATCATCCTCCGGTCGTTACCGACCTTTACCGAGGGCCATCATAGCATACAAACCACAATAATCAGATACACGACATCATAATGTGTAAAGAAATATCTTGAAGAGGATGATCGTATCCTAATGGAAATGACCTACTTAGCCCTGCTGCATCTAACCCTCTTTTGGTCATTTCTGGTTGATGAGGCCTGATGAGGTAACGATTACCCTTCGCAATTACATATCACATCACTTAGAATGTCACAAGGCCATTTCCGTTGACTACTAATTGTCTTCCACAAAAATACAACCCTTAAGCTCATACGTCTCAAGGAGGGTGTTAAGCTAAGAGAAGTTGCATTCTCCGCCACCACTGATCTACGTTTGTAAAAACCAATGTATGTAATCTATAGAAATGCAATGTCAGAAAAACATCCATACAAGTTGTCTAGGAATAGGACAAACCGAAGGTACTTTCCTACCACATCCTGTCGGGAGATCCCTAGGATTAGTAGCCAATAGTCCTTGCATTGGATATTTCATAATGAAGAGACCACTGCTACTGGATGTATATTGGGATTTTAACCCTAAACGATCAACAAGTAGTCCCCCTACTATGAAACTCCGGAATATCAATATCATCACAAGCAACCTGCAAAATCGTTGCATATACGTTGGTCCGAAGTGGTTTTCGGATAAACCGATCCCGGTCTCTTCGCACCAACAACGCAAAAGCGTTTCTCAACCTCACACAGCAACTAAGTCTCGTAGGCTTATCACGTCTCCAACTTTCAACTTGCTATCCTTCGGGGCAAGAAGGAAGCTCGATAGATTGGAGTAATACTTCGCACTATACGAATCAACATCCTCAACACAAACGATAATCAAGCCTACACAGAAGGCTACGTACTAAGTGTACGACTAAATAGTTTCCACATCAAGTCGAGGAACTAAAATTTTAGCCAATGTTTGATCGTCGATTATTGAACTATCAAAATGAACAAACAAATATTCAGCACTATAACAATCACTAGGCCCTTTTAATTAATCTTTTATTGATTGAATCATTTGCCAAATATTCACTTCAAAATATCTTTAAAAAGATATAATCTCAAACCCATTTCACTTCTATATTGGAAAACATTTCCAAATACTTATTTAATAATATGTAATTCACAAATCAATTTATTTTCAACACTTAGAAAATATTACATATACTAAAATCATAATTAAGTATAGATTTTATTCTTTAAGGAAAACATTCTCTTTAAACACGTTTATTCGGGTCAAAACGAATGTTGCGTAAAACATCGTTACGACAACCCAAAATACTAGTATAGGGATTCGAAAATTAGATAGGTATATAAATCCCAATACTATACAAAAACATTTCCTTTCGAAAATCATGTACTATAACAACAGTGTTATAGTCCATCATTTCCTTATACTTTTCGAAAATGTCTATTTCAAGAATAAATGTTGAAATCTATGTATTCGATATTTAACACCTTTAAAACATCTTTTTATCATTTATTCCATTTAAAATATCACTTCCCAAAACATTTCTTTAATATATCATTCACTGTCCAAAATCGTGAATATAAATCGTTTACCAAATTTAATATTATTTCACATTTAATTTAAAGGATATTCCACTGTCCAAAATCATGGATATAATTCCCAACCAAATTCTTTATTATTACAACATTTAATTTATAGGATAATTCGCTGTCCAAAATCGCGAATATATCTCCTTTAACAAACTTTTATATTTAATTTATCAAATTCAATTGATTTTGAATTTATAAAACAATGTTTATAAATTCACGTTTACATATTTTATAAAAACTTCAATTTATAAATCTACTTTATTAACCAATTCCATTTATCTCATTTATATGCCAAATCCAATTTATAAGCAAATTACTTGTAAATCTCTTTATTTACAAAATCATTCTTTTTATAACTTCACAATTATAAATCTGTAGATCTTATTTACTAATAAAACCCGTTTATAACTTCATCTTAACATTCACAAATATCCTTTACAATTTCATCATTTCGATTTATAAAAATCCAATTTTATAAATCTTATATATAAACCTTTTATAATAAATTCAAAAATCACCATTTAAACTATATTTCTCCAAAAACCATAATTTCAATTATGTTTCACAAATATCATAATTTTTATAATGATAAAATTATAAAATTTATTTATTTAAAATAGTTTCCTTCCTTTATAACAAATCAAATCTTATATTTTCAAATCGCTTAAAAATCCTTTTTTTATTTGAAAATCATTACTTAAACATTTTTAAACTTCAAAAAATAGGCCCAATGCTGCAACAGCACCAAATACATCAATCACAGCATCAAACATCATATATCAATATGATAACATAATATATCACAATATCTGTAAATAAATCAATACTGTTGAGGAGTCCAGTTGGATCCCTCCAACCTATCATCTGCAACAAATATACATATTAGAATATGTGTACAATGTCCGCTTGGAGGTAGACGCACGTGCAAAGGGTCATCCGCTCATACACGGGAACGTATAGGGTCATCTGCTCCACTAGGCAGGTATATATCCAAATAGCAATCAATATATCATATATCATCCAAACGATCATCAATCATCATATAATAAATTATTTCTCACTTATATAAAAATACCAGTGAGTCAGAAAGAGTGAGTTGTACTCACGTTGTGTCCAATAGCAGTTGCAGTGTTTTGTTCTACATAAAATTAAACAGCCGTTTAATTTTACCTAAAATTTACACTAGCTCCAATCAACTCCAAAATAGCTCCATTTCGTAGTGTTCATCCATACGAACCCAACGCAAGTCGTTTCGTGCGAAACGGACCTTGTATGAAAAAGTTAAAGCGTTTTAAAGATTATACGAATTCATTATAATAAAATTTTCAATTTATATTTTATTTTTAAACCTACAGGCACCATAGCCGTTGATTTTTGCTCTTCCACATCAGGCCACTTATTCCTTTCTTCCCCATCTTCAAACTCACGTACATAACAAGCCAAAGTAGCCGCCGTTAAACCCTACTAGTCGTGCCACCATTGTCGACATATACGACGATCAAACGTAGTCGTTCAAACGACCACAAGCCAACCCCCCATGCCAAAAACAGCAGAGCTTGGCTCCCCCATGATCGATAAAATCATGCACGAACCCATCGTCTTTGAACGCCAATTGTCGTTGATTCGCTCGACTTTATTCGATCATAACCGTTGAAACTATAGTTCTCATCGCCCTCTACAAGTTTGTAGTTGAAGATTTTTTGAATCAATGTATGGATTGGTAGATATCGAAGGAAGAAAACAATGATTTTCTATCCATTAAACAGTTGCTGGCAGCTATGAAACCGTAGGGCTGAGTAGGTTTGCAAATAGAAAGAATAACGTCCTTTCATAGAAAATGTTGCGACACTATTCATCCAGAAATTTTCCGAACTCGAAACGAAGCGTGCCGCTTGGCGTTTATAATGTTTTACCCCTATTCCGAACGCAATGGAATATATATCGGAAGCTAGTTCGATGGTATTTGAAAGATAGGTTTTCGAATTGACTATTTAAATTTAAAATTCACTTAAACAGATTTCTACAAATCATAAATTCGATTGACACGAAATTTGAAATATTACAATAATTTAATATTATGGATCCAATGAAACTGGTTTCGTCGAAATTCCAGACTGTTTGAAAAATGACTATTTTTACACGTCAATTAAATATTAAAATATTCAATTTCTACGAATTAACTTTTAGTTCGATTTTAAAAGTTCTCTAACATCATTTAAATTTAACTAGAATTTATTACAACTTTATAAATCATTTTTATTCATATTAAATTCAATTTACAATTATTTTCACAATTTCAAGTATTAAATTAACAATTTAATTATCCAATTAAATCCTTATATTTCAATATAAGTTATTCGGCTATTAATATTAACCTATGAATATTTAAAATCAATTAAATATATGAATTTCAAATGGCTGAAATTCTGGGTCGTTACAAGAGTAATCTGAGTCCCCAGAGCGTGGACTAGAGTATAAATGACTTGACAATCATCTCTAAGTCCCTAAAATGGACTAGAGTACTCTAAGTCCCTCAAGCGGACTGGAGTATAAACGAATTGACAAAAATCTCTAAGTTCCTAAAGCGGACTAGAGTACTCTATGTCCCTGAAGCGGACTAGAGTATAAACGATTTGACAAAAAACTGTAGGTCCCCGGAGCGTGGACTCGAGTACTCTAAGTCCCCAAAGTGTGGGCGAGAGTATAAATGACTCAACAAAAATCTCTAAGTCTATGACTGTGGACTGGAGTATTCTAAATCCTTGAATGTGGACTAAATTATAAATCACTTGACAAAATCTTTAAGTCCTCGGAGCGCAGACCGAAGTATGAACATAAATTGGGTGCGAGTCGACCGCTCGTAGAATAACTCTAAGTCCCCAAAATATGGACTTGTGTATAAACATGGATGAACAGTTAAGTGGATTTCAACCTTCTCTATTCTGCAACTCCAGCCTGAAATTGATAGGAGGAGTATAGACTTGCTAAGGATGGAATTTGACCAACCGACTTATGGCCTTGCCAAATCAATGTTGGAGGCAGGAGTAAAAATCACTATAAGCTAAATACGATAGTTCATTATAGCTCTGGGTTGGTGTTCTTTACAACTTAAGGCAATGACTACAAGGAGACCTCAATAAAAAATCAATCGAAATGACATCCAAAGTAACGGGTGACCGACTATATCGTACCATCAGATCGAGGGTCAATATCGATCCCCACCCAACCCAAACAAATGTGACCCGGATATCCCTCGAAAACCTATAACCACCAAAGTGTGAAAGGAGAATAAACCACAAAGATATGGTCATTAATTCTCCAGCACCCTCCTTCGATCAGTCAGGAGGAGTATGTAACTAGATGAACATAACCCGACTAAACTTGAGTCGATTTTACCGATAAATGTGATTACAGAACATGAATCGAAGTGCACGTAGTTGACAGTCCAGTACCCAACTTATGCCCAGCGTCTAACGAAACATTGAAGTATTCCCCCTAGAAGGAAAAACTAGAATACAATCCAGGATAGGCGAGACTCAACCTTCCATCAACTAACCAGATCCCATGGTTCAACGAGAAAGAGTGTAAAGCTAAAGTGGACATGGCTTGCCTTTCTACCTATCGATGTATGCGTCAGACTTGGGGGCACAAGCGAGAAACAAGATGAATGTGAACCGATTATTCATTGATCGACTCTATGTCTTTAAAACTTAGGTGGGAGTATAAACATACTAGGACGAGACTCGACTGTCCATGCAATACATTTATAAACCCAAGACTGGGAGCAGAAGCTTGAACATTTAAAGACTGGTTGTGATAGCTCAATATTGAAACTTATATATAGTGTTTACAACGACTCGAGGCTACGACCGAAAGGATAACTAGAGATAGAATCATCGAATCAATGCCCAAGCTCATGGGCAACTGACTATCATTCCAATCTAAATGACGAGCAACTATTCGCCAGTAAAGTGAATGGAAAGCGCGTTACTTGAATACACAAGCAGATTCAAACTCAAAGCAAGAGCCAACTATGCAGCTGCACGCAACTCGAGGCTGACCCTTACTTGACATTTTCTTCATCTTGCTTCTAAGCCTGATCTTTAGCCATTTGCAGATAATCACTCAAAGCATTTACATTTAAAGCCTTTCACTATCAGACTTAATAACTTACAACAAGACTCTAGGATTCGATCGGAATAACCATCAACATTGACCATCCCAACCAGGGTTCACATTGATTGTTACGCGAAATAGTTACATTTGAAGTCAAAAAATCCAAGATTTCACCCGCTAAGCTGATAGTCGACATTAGAGTCAGCTATGGCGACCCATCACGGGTACTGAAGATTGGATCACAACTTAGTGTAGCGACGATGAAGGAATTAGCTTGCTTTCTCCGAATGAATCTTGATGTGCTTTCTTGGACCCATTTTGACATGCGTGTGATTTCATCGACTATCGTTAGCCATGCATTGAATATCGACCTGAGGCATGTCCCAGTGAAACAAAAACAACATGTCATGGATCAGAAAAGATTCGCTGCACTTAAAAAGGAGGTGGATAAACTCAAAAACAATAGGTTTACTCTTGTCACCTTCTGCTCGATATGGGTATCAAATCTAGTTCTTATGGGAAAAGCTAATGGGAAGTAGCGGCCATACGTCAACTACTCAGGCCTGAACACGGCATGCACAAAAGACAGCTTTCCACTTTCGAGGATCGACTGGCTGGTAGGCTCAACCATTGGATATAAACTACTTTCATTTATGGATGTGTACATCGAGTACAACCAGGTCCTGGTGCACATCCTCAACCAGTAGCACAACAACTTAATTACCGATCCAAGATTATATCATTATGTTGTGATGCAAATTGAAACTAATTAATGTTGAAGCTACTCACCAGAGGCTGGTCAACAAGATGTTCAAAGATCAAATCAGGCAATAGACAGAAGTATATATGGATGATATGCTTGTGAAGTCACGATGATCAAATGACCACATCGGTGACTTGGCGAAGATGTTCAATATTCTGCGAAAATACCAAACGAAACAGAATCCCTTGAAATGCTTTTTAGGGAAATTTTGGTGTTTCATCGTCGACTCTCATCGAATTGAAGCCGATCTCGAGATGATCCAAGCAATTTGAAACATCTAATTACTAAAGACCATCAAGCAGGTATAGAGCTTAAATGAGAAGGTCCCCATCCAATGTCGATTCATTCCCAAAGCCATCGGTAAGTGTGACGACCGCCCATGATTCCCGCACCAAAACAATGGAATAGAGCGCTGAAAGGCGTGCTAGGCAGTCATGGACGATAGTCAGGGTAAAATAAAACAGCAACCTCTATCGTACAACTCACAGCGCTTGGATAAAATACAATAGAGAAATATATAGTGAAGCTCCATAACAGAAAAATCATCATATAAGCATCGTAAGTAGATTTATACAAACATGAATCATCCATACATCAAAGCCTCACTACAACACTCAATCAGATATAACAGCGGAACACCCAGTACATATAGTAAGAAAGCTAGTATGCAAAGCCTCCTGCTCGTCTTCGTCATCATCAGCGTAGATCTCTAAGAAC
This sequence comes from Allium cepa, assembly GCA_030765085.1. Taxonomy (NCBI): domain Eukaryota; kingdom Viridiplantae; phylum Streptophyta; class Magnoliopsida; order Asparagales; family Amaryllidaceae; genus Allium; species Allium cepa. The sequence goes on from CM060945.1 coordinate 773,042,093, forward strand.
AGCACCTGTCACCTGCTACCTAGTCTGCCCATCCCAACATGGATGAACAGCCCAAGGTAATAAGAGGAGACATAAAACCTTGAGTCAGACAAAGTCTTAGTGAGCAGTAAATCAACTATCAAACATACCAAAAGAGCATAAAGGATAAAAGGAATAGGAACCAAACCATCCCACTCCACCTCTTTCTACAGTGATAGCCCCCAGACACACACCAAGGAGAAGTAAGCATAACACAGCAGACAATTAAGGTAAAGTAATAATCACTCGAATCAAGGGCGATGTTTTCCAAATACAAACCCCCAAGGCCTAAACCAAGATCAGATAAGCACCTAGAAAATACCACTCTTGAGACCGAATGATGATACAACCAAACGTCCAAACATCCATGACTCTGGCTATCACTGTTATCCTTGCTTCGATTTCACCGTTGATTAAATGACCATCCGTCAAGGGCTAATGGTAACCCCGGTTCCAGACATAACTCCGCACACTGCCTTGTGCCTAGGACTTATCTACTTTGCCCAGAGTACTCGACTACCTACCTGTAGTCTTTTGGTTGTCCCGACTACCTACCTGTAATCGTTATGGGCATCCCATGTACTCTTGCTTTTGAGCATGCTAGAACCTTCAACAACGATGAGATCCAAGCCTCCTAGTCATCCTCCTTGACGACTATCCTCATACTAGCTCAAGCTACCTCTCGAGCAATCCATTATCAACCAACTCGAACCATCCCTCGAGTTATCAACATGCTTGGAATGATCCCTGCCTGGATTACGCCAAGTCTACATCACATCATACTTCGCTTTATTACACCACAGCAAAGTCTCAGCTCAACAACATGGTTTGCCTCATCGCATCATGGCAAAGTTCCATCTCAACATCATTCAATCCATACATATGAGCTTCCACATCCGCCACATATGCCTTTAGCAGCTTTCACCATTCAAGAGCCTCTTCTGTAGCTTTTGAATCATCTTTGACCATACTTGTCCACATCTATCAACTAGATAGCTCATTCACAACAATCAATCAAGGCAAACATTAATCCAAACAAATAAATATTCAATCAAGATCTAATTAGGCATTCATAACTACAATGGCAATTTCGTAAATAAATGAGCATAGAACTAACATACATGAATCATGTTTTTTTTTTTTAGCATAGATCTAGCAAATATAAAACATGGGTTTTGTTTCTATAACTTAAAAAAATGAGCTTGCATAGGTAAACATCTTCACAAACACTGGATCTATACTTGGATCTAAGGAAAATGCACAAAATCACTATCTACAACACTCCAACAAACCACCAATCCAATATACTCCTTTGGGTTCGCGTGAGAGATAACTACCACTCACCAAATCACCCAAACACCCCAAAAACTAAACACTTCAGATCTGGACAGCGAAGATCAAGGCTTGATCCGACGAAATCTCACTTAAAATGATGAAATCTAGCTTCGTTGGATGGAGATCTTCAACTTTTGCCCTTGAATCTTTGATCTTGATCTTCGATCTTGGATGGATGTTAGAATTAGATTGGAATGGAGAAAAGAAGATGAAGAAATGTTGTAGTCGAGTTCCCAAAATGGCAGCACTTCGTCGCTTCAAAAACCGGTGCCAAAAAGTGAGCCAAACCCCTCTATTTATAGGCTGGAACCACCATGAGTCGTCGCCCCTAAGGTCGGTCACGACCTATCATGAGTCGTCCACGACCCAACTCTTGCCGACTCAACTCAAGGCCGACCTAACTACACACGCACGACCCAACACCCTACCGACTCATCTACTAAGTCGCTAACTTCTTCCTGCGACCTAACAATAACACGGGCCACACGACCTAACTAGCTGCCGACCTAACAACTATACACGAGTTACGACCTAAGCCCCAACGACTTATCTACTATACGACTCATCTATCAACCACTAGGTCGAACTCTCTATAGGTTGAACACGACTCATCGTTAAGTCGTTCCCAACGACTCATGACCAAAGCACCTTACGACCTATCCCCTTGGGTCGGTCAAAACCTTAAGTCGTTACACCCTTAACTCGGCAAACCCTATGAGTCGGTCAACCTCTTAACTCGGCCATACCCATAAGTCGCTGCCTCTATGAGTCGGCCATCCTATGAGTCGCCTAAACTCCTTGAGTCGGTCCCCTATGAGTCGTCTACGACTCAAGACTCAAACTCCCATGACCCGTTAACGACTCAAAGCCTTGCTAACTCAATCACGACTCAACACTTAAACGCGAGATAACTTCCTAACCGACTCAGGCTAGAGACAACACAAACAACACTAACGACTTGTAAATTCTACGATTTATCGACACGTAAAATACGGGTCGTTACATTCTCTCCCCCTTAGGAATTTCGCCCCCGAAATTCCAAGCAATCAACAGCAATCAAAATTATTCCGCATGCCTATCATCCATAGCAACCATCAAACCATGCATCCAATTCTAGCCTAGCATGCAGAATTCTAAGACTTAGAACAAGCTACAAATTCATGAGATGTCACGACACTTTAGGGCCATACCTCGAAGAGTCCGGGATGAGCTGCCTTCATCCTCTCTTCCTCCTCCCATGTACAGTCGTTAACATCATCACTCCATTGTACCTTGAGCAACGTAATCGTCTTCCTCCTAAGCTGTTTCGTGTCGGTTGCAACAACACGAAGCGGCTTACGAAGTCTCGAAACAACTGGATCAACTTCTAAGTCTTCACAGCTATCAGCAGAAACCACTGTAGTTGGGTTATGCACAAACTTCCGTAGATAAGATACATGAAAAACATTGTGCACACCCGCCATCTTTTCCGGTAACTTTAATCTATAAGCGAGCTTTCCAATTCGCTCTAAAATCGGGAATGGTCCAACAAATCTCGGAGTTAACTTTCCTTTCTTTCCGAATCTAATAGCACTCTTTAATGGAGAAATCTTCACAAAAGCCATCTCACCTACGTCGAATTCCAAATCCTTACGACGATTATCGGCATAACTTTTCTGACGATCTTGGGCTGCTTTCATTCGTTGCCGAATGATCTCTATACAATCCGAAGTCTGTCGAATTATCTCTGGCCCAAGTATCAGCTTTTCTCCAGTTTCCAACCAACATGTCGGAGAGTTACACGGTCTTCCATATAATGCCTCATATGGTGCCATACCAATACTTGACTGATAACTGTTATTATATGCAAACTCCACCAAATGAAGATGATCTTCCCATGATCCTCCGAAGTCCAAAACACAAGCTCTGAGAAGATCTTCCAAAACTCGGTTAACTCTCTCAGTCTGACCATCTGTTTGAGGGTGATAAGCTGTACTCAAACACAACTCAGTTCCCAAAACTTCCTGGAAGCTCTTCCAAAATCTACTGGTGAACAATGGGTCTCGATCGCTCACTATACTCTTCGGAATACCATGGAATCGAACTATCCACTTAACATACAACTCAGCCAACTTCGATGCAGTCCTAGTTGATCGAACAGGAATGAACCTTGCACTCTTGGTCAAACGATCTACTATGACCCAAATTCCTTCATTTCCTGTTCTTGTCCTAGGTAGACCATCGATAAAGTCCATCGACACTTGCTCCCACTTCCATGTAGGAACTTCTAATGGCTGAAGTAATCCACTGGGCTTCTTCTGCTCAGCTTTCACTAACTGACAGTTCATACACTTGGAAATAAAATTTCCAACATCCTTCTTCATGCCTTCCCAGTAGTAAGTTCTCTTCATATCCCGATACATCTTATTTCCACCTGGATGAATTGTCAACTTCGAGTGATGACCTTCTTTCAGAACTTCATCTCTTAATCCATCTACATCGGGAACAACCAATCGTCCTTGCTTCCGAAGCCAACCCTCTCGATCGACCTCGAATCCCTTATCCTTCTCTGGGTCCAATCCAGATTCCAAATCTCGGATGATCTTGACAAGCTTATCGTCTCGCTTTTGGCTCTCACCAATTCTTTCCACAAGAGTAGGTCTTATCGATAAGTTTGCCAACATCTCAGGTTCTAATTCACATCTGGGCCTGAAATCAAATCCAGCCAAATACTCGAGACTCTTCCATTCCGAAAACATGGCTCCCAATCCTGCATGTCTTCGACTTAACGCATCAGCCACTGCGTTACCTTTTCCCGGAGTATAGGCTATACCAAAATCATAAGATGCTAGAAACTCTAGCCACCGTTGCTGTCGAAGATTCAAATCCTTTTGGGAGAACAGATACTTCAACGACTTATGATCTATAAACAACTCGAATCTAACTCCCAATAGATAATGTCTCCACATCTTCAAAGCAAACACAATTGCCGCTAACTCCAAATCATGAGTCGGATAATTCCTTTCATGCGGCTTCAGTTGTCGACTTGCATACGCAACAACTTTATCCTTCTGCATTAGCACTGCTCCAAGTCCAGTGCCACATGCATCGGTGTAAACCACCATCTCTTCATTCCCACTTGGAATAGTCAAAACAGGAGCACTTGTCAGTCGCTCTTTCAGAATTACGAAAGCTTGCTCACACTTGTCATCCCATCTGAACACTTGGTTCTTCTTCGTCAATCCTGTCAACGGTGCAGCTATCTTGGAAAAGTCTTTGATAAACCGACGATAATATCCTGCTAATCCAAGAAAACTCCTCACATCAGATGCATTCTTAGGTCTAACCCAATCCTGGATTGCTGCCACCTTAGCGGGATCAACCGCTATTCCATTTCCAGAGATAACATGGCCTAAGAACCTCACTTCACTCTTCCAGAAGTGACATTTCGAAAACTTAGCCTTCAGCTGATGTTTCCGCAAGATTTCCAAAACAATTCTCAAGTGCGTCTTGTGCTCTTCCTCAGTTCTGGAGTAAACCAAAATATCATCCACGAACACAAGCACGAACTTATTCAACTGATCTCTGAACACCCTATTCATAAGATCCACAAAATATGCTGGCGCGTTAGTCAATCCAAACGGCATTACCAGCCACTCATAAAAACCGGATGGTGTCCTGAAAGCAGTCTTTGGCACACTATCCTTTGCCACCCTCAACTGGTGAAATCCCATTGCCAAATCCATCTGAGAAAACACCTTAGCCTCGTGAAGCTGATCAAACAAGTCATCTATTCTCGGCAATGGATACTTGTTCTTCCTAGTCAACTTATTCAGCTCACGATAATCCACACACAACCTCAACGATCCATCCGCTTTGGTTGCGAACACAACTGGTGCACCCCATTCGGACACACTTCTCCGAATGAATCCTTTCTGCAAAAGGTCTTCAACCTGCACCCTCAACTCTAGCTGCTCCCTAGGCGCCATCCGCCTAAGAGGCATCACAACAGGTCTGGCTCCCTCAACTAGATCGATACGAAACTCGATCTCCCTATGCGGCGGCAATCCTTTGACTTCGTCAAAGACATCCTCAAATCCATTCACAATAGGTACCGACGACAGTCCATCCCGTGGAACAACCAGCGAATACATGAAGCTCATGAAGACGTCTTCCTCATGCTTACATCGTATCACAACCTTTCGCCCTTCCACATTCCCGACTGTCACCTCAAGCCTCTCACAATCAATCCTTGCCGCATATTTCCTAAGCCAGTCCATACCCAAAATAATTCCGAACCCCGCAAAGTTCAGAACAAAGCAATCACAGACAAACGAGCAATCATGACTCGACACAACTAGACCACGGCATATCATACACAAACATGACGAACCCCCGACTGGATTAGTCACAACCAATGGCCTATCAACAATATCCGGTTTCAAACCTAACCGGCCTACCAAATCATTACAAACAAAAGAATGCGACACTCCAGTATCAAACAACACTCTAACTGGAACACCACAGATAGAAAGAGTACCTTGAACCACCACACTCTTCCCCTTCTCTTCAGCAGTAGGAGCTTTTGAAGATGACGGCACAACTCCCAAAGCATAAGCTTGCACAATTTGCCTATCTTTCCTCGGCTCTGGGCAATCCTTCTTGATATGTCCCAGCTTATCACAGTTATAACACTTTCCCGGCACCTTGGGATTCTTACAATCTTTGTAAAGATGGCCCTTCTGTTGGCAGTTATAACAAGTCACTTCGCCTTTCGGCTTCTTCTGGCCATCCTTACCCTTCTGCTGCTGCTGCTTCCTCCTCTTATTGCCATTCTGGTGTGGTTTAGATCCTTCCCTGGTTACAGCAACAACAGAACTTTCCTTAGGAAACAAACTCTCATGCCTAAGGGCTTTCTCCACAAGCTTCTCAAATGGATCGTCCAGATGATCCACCAACTGCCTCCCAAGATAAGCATCCAAACCAGTCACAAACTTCTCATTCTTCTGATAAGGAGAATCAATATACGATCTAGCATACTTGGACAAAGCTTCGAACTCAGAAATATACTCAAGAACTAGTCTCCCACCTTGCTTGAGCTCTACAAACCTCTTGAACAAAACAGACTTCTGAGCCGTAGAGATGAACTTAGCTTCAAATCTAACTTGGAATTGCTCCCAAGTGATCTCTTCTTCTGGAGTATCGATGGTGATAGAATTCCACCAATCAGCAGCTCTTCCCTGAAGCTGTCTCGATGCAAGCTTCCTCTTAGTTGCATCCTCAATCCCTAAGTCACCAAAGATTCTTCGACATGCATCAATCCATCTCTGCACCTCAATGGTCGACTCCGTCCCCAAGAAAGCTTTTCCTCCAAGAGCAGTATAATCCTTACAAAGCTTAGCAAAATCCACTGGCCTTGGAGCTTGGACTTGAACTCCCACATCCACTGATGATCCCGAGGCTGGTATCCTTCTCATGATCGAAGTCATCATCGCTTCGAACATAGTTCCATAATCAACAGCCCCTTCATCAGCACGGCCTTCCCTTGCAGCTGGTCTCCCTCTTCGATTCATCCTTAATATCTGTAATAAGAATGATTAGAACACCTTAAGAAACAACTGCATAAGGAGTTCAAATCCTTCTAAGCTACTATATTATATATAGTAATTATCCATCAAAATACAATTACGTCTCTCATACGTAGTTACGTCAGCGAGCGTTGGCTAAAATCGATTAACCAAAGCTCTGATACCAAATGTGACGACCGCCCATGACTCCCGCACCAAAACAATGGAATAGAGCGCTGAAAGGCGTGCTAGGTAGTCATGGACGATAGTCAGGGTAAAATAAAACAGCAACCTCTATCGTACAACTCACAGCGCTTGGATAAAATACAATAGAGAAATATATAGTGAAGCTCCATTACAGAAAAATCATCATATAAGCATCGTAAGTAGATTTATACAAACATGAATCATCCATACATCAAAGCCTCACTACAACACTCAATCAGATATAACAGCGGAACACCCAGTACATATAGTAAGAAAGCTAGTATGCAAAGCCTCCTGCTCGTCTTCGTCATCATCAGCGTAGATCTCTAAGAACAGCACCTGTCACCTGCTACCTAGTCTGCCCATCCCAACATGGATGAACAGCCCAAGGTAATAAGAGGAGACATAAAACCTTGAGTCAGACAAAGTCTTAGTGAGCAGTAAATCAACTATCAAACATACCAAAAGAGCATAAAGGATAAAAGGAATAGGAACCAAACCATCCCACTCCACCTCTTTCTACAGTGATAGCCCCCAGACACACACCAAGGAGAAGTAAGCATAACACAGCAGACAATTAAGGTAAAGTAATAATCACTCGAATCAAGGGCGATGTTTTCCAAATACAAACCCCCAAGGCCTAAACCAAGATCAGATAAGCACCTAGAAAATACCACTCTTGAGACCGAATGATGATACAACCAAACGTCCAAACATCCATGACTCTGGCTATCACTGTTATCCTTGCTTCGATTTCACCGTTGATTAAATGACCATCCGTCAAGGGCTAATGGTAACCCCGGTTCCAGACATAACTCCGCACACTGCCTTGTGCCTAGGACTTATCTACTTTGCCCAGAGTACTCGACTACCTACCTGTAGTCTTTTGGTTGTCCCGACTACCTACCTGTAATCGTTATGGGCATCCCATGTACTCTTGCTTTTGAGCATGCTAGAACCTTCAACAACGATGAGATCCAAGCCTCCTAGTCATCCTCCTTGACGACTATCCTCATACTAGCTCAAGCTACCTCTCGAGCAATCCATTATCAACCAACTCGAACCATCCCTCGAGTTATCAACATGCTTGGAATGATCCCTGCCTGGATTACGCCAAGTCTACATCACATCATACTTCGCTTTATTACACCACAGCAAAGTCTCAGCTCAACAACATGGTTTGCCTCATCGCATCATGGCAAAGTTCCATCTCAACATCATTCAATCCATACATATGAGCTTCCACATCCGCCACATATGCCTTTAGCAGCTTTCACCATTCAAGAGCCTCTTCTGTAGCTTTTGAATCATCTTTGACCATACTTGTCCACATCTATCAACTAGATAGCTCATTCACAACAATCAATCAAGGCAAACATTAATCCAAACAAATAAGTATTCAATCAAGATCTAATTAGGCATTCATAACTACAATGGCAATTTCGTAAATAAATGAGCATAGAACTAACATACATGAATCATGTTTTTTTTTTTTTTAGCATAGATCTAGCAAATATAAAACATGGGTTTTGTTTCTATAACTTAAAAAAATGAGCTTGCATAGGTAAACATCTTCACAAACACTGGATCTATACTTGGATCTAAGGAAAATGCACAAAATCACTATCTACAACACTCCAACAAACCACCAATCCAATATACTCCTTTGGGTTCGCGTGAGAGATAACTACCACTCACCAAATCACCCAAACACCCCAAAAACTAACACTTCAGATCTGGACAGCGAAGATCAAGGCTTGATCCGACGAAATCTCACTTAAAATGATGAAATCTAGCTTCGTTGGATGGAGATCTTCAACTTTTGCCCTTGAATCTTTGATCTTGATCTTCGATCTTGGATGGATGTTAGAATTAGATTGGAATGGAGAAAAGAAGATGAAGAAATGTTGTAGTCGAGTTCCCAAAATGGCAGCACTTCGTCGCTTCAAAAACCGGTGCCAAAAAGTGAGCCAAACCCCTCTATTTATAGGCTGGAACCACCATGAGTCGTCGCCCCTAAGGTCGGTCACGACCTATCATGAGTCGTCCACGACCCAACTCTTGCCGACTCAACTCAAGGCCGACCTAACTACACACGCACGACCCAACACCCTACCGACTCATCTACTAAGTCGCTAACTTCTTCCTACGACCTAACAATAACACGGGCCACACGACCTAACTAGCTGCCGACCTAACAACTATACACGAGTTACGACCTAAGCCCCAACGACTTATCTACTATACGACTCATCTATCAACCACTAGGTCGAACTCTCTATAGGTTGAACACGACTCATCGTTAAGTCGTTCCCAACGACTCATGACCAAAGCACCTTACGACCTATCCCCTTGGGTCGGTCAAAACCTTAAGTCGTTACACCCTTAACTCGGCAAACCCTATGAGTCGGTCAACCTTTTAACTCGGCCATACCCATAAGTCGCTGCCTCTATGAGTCGGCCATCCTATGAGTCGCCTAAACTCCTTGAGTCGGTCCCCTATGAGTCATCTACGACTCAAGACTCAAACTCCCATGACCCGTTAACGACTCAAAGCCTTGCTAACTCAATCACGACTCAACACTTAAACGCGAGATAACTTCCTAACCGACTCAGGCTAGAGACAACACAAACAACACTAACGACTTGTAAATTCTACGATTTATCGACACGTTAAATACGGGTCGTTACAGTAAGTGTACTCTCTTCTCAACCTAATCAGGAAATAGAAAAGAAATTTGAATGGTTGCAAGATTACATAGATGCATTTCAAGCTCTAGTAGATCACTAAGAGAGACCACCCATCCTATCCAAGCCAGTGGATCATGAAATCTTATATATCTATTTTGCTATGTCGGTACATGCCATAAGCATTGCAATGATATGCGAAGAGAAACGAATCCAAAGACCAGTATATGATGTAAGCAAGCTATCGACAGGCTCACGCCACTAATGTTTATACTGACCAACCATTATGATAGGTCCTTAACAACCTTAGATGTTTGGAAGGCTACTCAAATGAAATATCAAGCTAAGCCGATTCTATATCAATTATCTCCTTTTGAGAGCTATCCATGGTCAAATATTAGCATACTTCATATTTGAATTCATCACATCAGATGACTATCCAAAGAGCACTGGAGAACCGACCAATAGATGGAAAATGTACATGGATGGAGCATCCAATTATCAATGTTCTAGCGTCGGAACTTTGTTAATGACTCCTGAGGAACGATCGATCTGCTACACCTTGAAACTCGACATCCCTGCAACAAATAACGAAGCTAAGCATGAAGCCTTGATCGCCAGCCTCAAACTTGCTAGAGAACTCGAAGTGGAAACTTTACATATCTTTTGTGATTCCTGATTAGTAGTACACGAAGTTACGAAAGTTAATCTTGCTTGGAGGCATCATCTTTCTCTTTATCTCAGCTAGGTCCAAGAGCTACTAGCCGACTTCGCGTATTACATCATTACACACATCCTCAGCGAACAAAATGAAAAAAAGTCAAGTCATTGGCCAAGCTGGCCAGTTTTGGGGATGCGCAACGAACATACTTTATTTCAGTTGAAGTACTTAATATAATAAGCATTGACAGATGGAGATCGGCTAGATCTTGGAGACGGAGCCAAAAAAGGGCCATGGATGACTCCCATCAAAGGCTATCTACAATGAGGAATTGTAACGACCCGTAAATTTTGATAAATAAATTGGTTAATTTAATTAGATTTTTGTAACTAAATTTAGAAAGAAATAAAAAAATTATAATTTGTATTGAAGTAAATGTTAAAAATGAAATGTAGCATTGGTAATTAAAATTTATTATTGACAATTGAAGTGAAATCCCAATAAAGAAATAGTGTTAATTATTGCACTTGGGTATAAAATTTAAAATAAGTAATTAAAGGTGAGCATATAATTAACCAATGCAAGAATATATTGATTAATAGTAACTGAATGTAAATTAAGGCAATAATGTTAATGCAAGGTGTAATATCCCAAAATTTATGAATTTGAATTCGGTAACTTATTTAGATTTTTAAAATTTAAATTGAGAAGTTTCAAAAGAAATAAAATATTATTAATATTAAATAAAAGAAAGATATATGGATATAAATAAATATTTGATAGTTTAAGTTTTAAATAAATAACAATGAATAAATAAAAACATATAACAAACAAGAAATTGTCTTAAACCATAAATAAAATATATGTGATAAATTTTGATGTTGATAGTTAACTTTAAATAGAAATAAAATTCAAGGTTTATGATTGTAAGAAAATCAAATGGTTATAAAATGACATAGGAAATTCATTTATATTACAAAGCAAAAAGAAAAAATATACACATTCAAGAATGTAAAATCAAATTGGATGTGAATGATAGTATGTACAAAAAAATAAAGGATAAATATGAAAGTTTGTATGATGATTATACAAGAAGGAGATAATACAAGAAAAAAATCTACAAAATAAAACAAAAAATAGTACTTACAAAAAAATCAAAAAAGATTATTTGTCAACTAAGATGGAAACACAAGCATTAAATGCCATCCTCTTAGCACAAATTTAGAGTCAATTCAAATGTAACAAAATCATATCAGCCGAAAAAAAACTTGCTTAGTCAAAGCAGAAGGGTCAAACAAGAAAAAAAAAATCTGATCAAAAGAAAAAATCTTGCACCATTTATAACCTACCTGTACAAAACTGCCTCCTATATATATATATATATATATATATATATATATATATATATATATATATATACCCACTCATATTCATTCCATTTCATTCAAACAAGCCTTAGCACGCCTGAAAGAAAATAAAAGCAAACATCATTATTTTACAAATTCAAGATCATTTAACAAAACAAAACAGAAAAAAAATTAAAAGCAGATCATCTGCAGGGTTTCAAAACAAGGGAAGTTTTCTGTTTCATGGAAAATTCATGTGAGTAAACTTATATTTTTTAAATTGAAATCTAAGTATTTAGTTCATGAAATCTTATGTTTGTTTTATATTGAAAAATTTTGTTCTGTAGGTTTTTTGTGATTGCTGGAAATTTGTATATAACTTGTTCTTCAACATTTCTGTTTCTGAGCAAGATGTATTGGAAAAAAATTTAATAAACCTTCATTCAAACCTTTTTAGCTTAGGATTTTTAAACAAAATAAGTTTGATTAAACTTGGATCACAGCTTAAAATTTGTTTTAAGCTTGATCATGAAGGGTTTATCTTTGTAACCTAAAATTTACAGTAAAAACAAAATTTTATGATAAATTCAAGTATTTTAAACATTGATTTGATTACATAATTTGAATAAACATGCAAAGTTATGATTTTTAAAATGAATATGATGATTTTTTATTAAGTATTCGATGTGCAGTTCGTATGTGAACCAAATAGGCATTTTTATCATTTTCTGATGATCAATTCAATATTTGATGTTGAAGTTTTGCGTGAAGCAAGGTTGAACGTCATTGATTTCAGGAAAATTAGAAAATAATTATTCTGTTGTATAAATTGGAGGTTCGAGTTCAATCTAGGGTTATACTCGAGTTTGTTTTCGCGTCTGTAAATAAGGTGATTTCATCACCTCGGAGGCATCGAGCTTCGCGTGATTCTAGAGGATGGTTGCTTAGTGTGTTGACGCGATGTGGCCGAAGTTGTGGCGTCACTGGTGGTCTCAGATGCGGAGGCGAGGCATTTTTGGTTGGTGGTGTCGATTTGCAGTTTTTTGAGCTAACGGCTAAATTTCGATTTTGAGTTTTCTGGGTCGAATCGAGCTTTAATCTCGAGTACAGGGAGTGTTTGCGACTTGCTGAAGCTCGTGACGTTCGCCAGAATGGCGGCGCGGCGACGTGCACGTGCACGGCCTTACGCGATGTGTCAGGAAGTTTGTGTTTGGCCACTCGAGTTGATACTCGAGGAAGATGATGCATGGCTTCGATGAATAACTTGAGTACACGAATATCCTTTCTGTTATTTCAGTTTGAACACTTAAGTTTAACTTAAACTCTGATTGGAAAAAAGAGAGAAGAAGAACAGGAAGAAGAAGAGTAAGTGGGGAAAGGAGATAGACTCGGGGAAAGATGGTAAGAAACTCGAGTTTGACTCGAGTAAAAACCTGGGTTGCTCGGGTTGCTTCAAAAGTAGGTTAAGCCCAAATTAATTTCAAGTTATAATGTTACACAAATTTTGGTGTTAACAAAGTAATTAATGTTTAACTGTTTTGAGTTAAGAACTTATTTCAAGTTTAATTAACCAAGCAAATACTTAACAACGTTTTAAAATCTAATTAATACTTTAACTAAATAATTAATTTAAGATATGTATTAAAGTAATTAACATTAAAGCTTTTTATAATCATAATAAATTGATTTCAAAGTAATTAAGGAAGATTTTAAAATATGAATTAAGATAAATAATTATTAATTGTTTGAAAGGGGAAATCAAGAATGATTAATTTATAATTTAGTTTATTTATAATTAAGAATTGTTAATCAGCTTGCACTTTGTCACGATCTGAAATCCAATGTTTGAAAATTGACACTAAATACCTCACTTGTATTCGACTGCCAGAGATCCAAACATCGAACTCCAGTCGCATGGAGCTTATAACAACATCAGATGAATACAAAATAGCGGAAACAGAATGAATATCATGCATACATCACAGATACAACATCGACATAATATCCACTACTACATCAGAGTATTTTTATACATATATCACAACACTAAATAAACATCATAACAGTACAACAAGAGATCGTATATCCAAAAGTCTTCAAAGGAATGAAGTGATAGCGAACTTCCAAAAACTAAGCACCTGAGATCTCAAAAACTTCTAAAATATCTCCAAAGCAAAGGCTCCAAAATACTACTAACACCAGAACACGGAAACCTGCTACTAGGCTGCTGGTGTAGAAATTATGGGCACCCAGAGTTTAGAAAAGAAACAATAAACTCCGGGTCAGTTGTGGGACTGGTATGAGTAAACAAAACAGTTGCTTTTACATAAAAATAGATTTATAAAAGAAAATCCGGTATGCTTTTGGAAAATGAAACTACCATAAGACCTCCCGCCACACACACAATGCAATCGTAGAATTGGAGGAGATTTCTTCTTATGGTAGTCAAATATGCTTGATACGAGAAAAACTCTTTGATATTATTACTAGTGCATAGTGTACAAAGCATTTCGAAAGTATAACATAAATCTTAGCCAGCATAGACATTCCGAACTATGCCTACTATAGCTACCACCTAAACAACGGTGACCACCATAAGTAAATGGCAGGTTATACAAATAAAATCATACTGGGTTCATATTGGGAATTGGATTTCCAATAAATGGTCAGGCTAACGAACTTCCTACGGCCACATGGGTACGCCTCTGGCGGGACGTCCCGAGAACTTAACCAGCTCTCTGCCAACACAAGGCTGGGTTACCTCTGTAACTAGGTAACTACTACACGAATATGTCACTCCCCGGTCCTTTGGGACCTTTATCCGAGGGCCCTCTATCACAAAGCAACAACCACACCGTAAATGAGATTGGAGCAACCACATAGGTAAGTATCTGGGCTCCATACCATGACATCACCTTTGTAACAACCCGCATATTTATCGATTTTATATTTAAATATTTTATTTAAATATTTTATCGTTCGTCGGATTTTGGTCCGAAAAGCTACTTTTTGCAAACAGCCGAATTAGGACTCGAGACCACTTCCATTGAGTTCAAAATGCCGTTTGCGACCTTTTTGAGTATAAGCTTCGATATGTTTGGAGAAAGTTGATTTTTGCTACTTTTTACTTAGGGCTTTGGTTTGGGCTGAGCCCATTAACCCCACTTAACTCAGTTCCAACCCTCTCCTCTTCGTTCACTTCTTTTCTATTTTCCTAATACTCAAGCTTTTATGTTAATGGAGAGTGGAAGTGGAAATTAAAACTCCAAGCCCTAGTTCCTCTTGCTAGCTCAAGTTCTTGCTCCAAATTCAAAGAGAACCCATTGGTAAGCTTCCTCTTCTTCTTCTCCAACTCATTCTCTCTTTGATTTCAAAAATTTCCTAAACCTAATTTAGGGAATGTTTCTCTTTTAAGCTTAGATTCAAGCTTGTTGAGTTGGAATTGAAGAGTGCTTGTTCTTGCCATTGCTTCATAGCATCTTCTTCATTCGTTTGGGTTCAAAGGTGAGATTTTTAATCTCACATCTAGGTCTATGAATTACCTTCGATTGTTAGGTATGAATTCCTAACACTTATTCATGTGCATTTGATTTTGATTTGGATTGCTTTTGTGAATATTCCAATTTTTAGTGTTTTGAGTTCAATTCGTTAAAAATCCTAACTTTGATGTTTGAACATGTTTGTGGTGATGCATCGAGGAGCATATAGGGCCGTGTAGTCGATTGGCATAGACCCTTAGCGCCGTTGCTCGTGCGATTGCAATTTGGTCGGGATTTGCACCTCCTATGTAATAGGGTAGGAAGTGCAAGTATACAGGTTTGGCCGACCGAGCCCCTGGGCCGGCCGACCGACCTGTAGTCCAGGCACTTCCTGCCTCTGTTTGGAAGTGTCGGTTACAGGCTTCGGCCGACCGAGCCCCTGGGCCGGTCGACCGACCTGGTGCCCCGAGCACTTCCAACCTCTGGTTCGGTCGACCGACTCAGGGAGTCCGGTCGACCGACCTGCTACTATTTGCCAGATTAGCCTATATTGCTAATTCGTCTGAATTTCCAACTTTAATCGATTCGTGTTGTCTCCCTTTTGTTGTTGTCATTTATTATCGACTTTGATGACTTATTTTCTTTGGGAATTCTTGGAATATCCATTTCGATGGATTCGGTATCGATTTCATTGGATTTTATTCACGTTTTCGAATGTGAATCTTAGTGATTGATTGTTCCTACAATCATCTTTGTGATTTGTCACTTTAAAAATATAAAGGTTTTCTATACTAGTAGTAAATATCAAAACTCTTTCTTCAAATGATTTCAACACTATTTTATAACAAAGCTCGTTTTCTCAAACCGATTTCCAATCTATTAGTATATACAAACCTTTACCTCACTCGTATGAGAAATCTAATTAAACGACTTAGTAAAACGAGTGGTATGAAACGCTTGCGTTTACTTTGTCGGTTAATTCTTGGACTTGTTCGATTGAAACACTTGTGACAATTTTCTAGTGGAGATCTACAAGCCCTAGTTCCTCTTGCTAGCTCAAGTTCTTGCTCCAAATTCAAATTGAACCCATTGGTAAGCTTCCTCTTCTTCTTCTCCAACTCATTCTCTCTTTGATTTCAGAAATTTCCTAAACCTAATTTAGGGAATGTTTCTCTTTTAAGCTTAGATTCAAGCTTGTTGAGTTGGAATTGAAGAGTGCTTGTTCTTGCCATTGCTTCATAGCATCTTCTTCATTCGTTTGGGTTCAAAGGTGAGATTTTTAATCCCACATCTAGGTCTATGAATTACCTACGATTGTTAGGTATGAATTCCTAACACTTATTCATGTGCATTTGATTTTGATTTGGATCGCTTTTGTGAATATTCCAATTTTTAGTGTTTTGAGTTCAATTCGTTAAAAATACTAACTTTGATGTTTGAACATGTTTGTGGTGATGCATCGAGGAGCATATAGGGCCGGGTAGTCGATTGGCATAAACCCTTAGCGTCGTTGCTCGTGCGATTGCAATTTGGTCGGGATTTGCACCTCCTTTGTAATTGGGTAGGAAGTGCAAGTATACAGGTTCGGCCGACCGAGCCCCTGGGCCGGCCGACCGACCTGTAGTCCAGGCACTTCCTGCCTCTGTTTGGAAGTGCCGGTTACAGGCTTCGGCCGACCGAGCCCCTGGACCGGTCGACCGACCTGGTGCCCCGAGCACTTCCAACCTCTGGTTCGGTCGACCGACTCAGGGAGTCCGGTCGACCGACGTGCTACTATTTGCCAGATTAGCCTATATTGCTAATTCGTCTGAATTTCCAACTTTAATCGATTCGTGTCGTCTCCCTTTTGTTGTTGTCATTTATTATCGACTTTGATGACTTATTTTCTTTGGGAATTCTTGGAATATCCATTTCGATGGATTCGGTATCGATTTCATTGGATTTTATTCACGTTTTCGAATGTGAATCTTAGTGATTGATTGTTCCTACAATCATCTTTGTGATTTGTCACTTTAAAAATATAAAGGTTTTCTATACTAGTAGTAAATATCAAAACTCTTTCTTTAAATGATTTCAACACTATTTTGTAACAAAGCTCGTTTTCTCAAACCGATTTCCAATCTATTAGTATATACAAACCTCTACCTCACTCGTATGAGAAATCTAATTAAACGACTTAGTAAAACGAGTGGTATGAAACGCTTGCGTTTACTTTGTCGGTTAATTCTTGGACTTGTTCGATTGAAACTCTTGTGACAATTTTCTAGTGGAGATCTACAATTTGTTCGTAAATATTTAAGTTAAGCTAGTGGTTATGGGACATGAAGCTAAGCTCATATATTTACTAGCTTATTGTAATTGACACTTCTCGTTGATCATGACGACCATCTTTATGGTTTAGACTAGCAATGTGCGATGTCTCTTTGTTTGCGAGGTTAGGCTAGACACCACTAGTGCGATTCCATTCACACATACCTTTTCGGTTAGCCTAGACACCATTTGTGTGATTCCGTTCACACATACCTTTTTGCTTTTTGGTTAGGCTAGACACCACTTGTGCGATTCCATTCACACATACCTTTTCGGTTAGCCTAGACACCATTTGTGTGATTCCGCTCACACATACCTTTTTGCTTTTTGGTTAGGCTAGACACCACTTGTGCGATTCCATTCACACATACTTTTTCGGTTAGCCTAGACACCACTTATGTGATTCCGTTCACACATACCTTTTTGTGATTTCTGGATTTCGTGTGTTGATTTCTGGAATTTATATCATTGACTTGTTATGAGTACAGGTTTAGGGTATGATGCCCTCTTTGGATCTTTGAGAAGATTCTTGTGATACTGATTAATCTTTTGTTGATTATCATTTACATGCTTATAGTAGTATGCCATTATGGATATTATGTTTATGCCATATCTTTTATGTTATATCATGTCATCTGATATTTATAGCTAGACTGATCCGTTTCTTATTTTCTTATGAAATAATACTCGGGTCAGACCGAGATGTTACAGGTGCTTATGCTTGACTTCTCCCCTGGGATTCATTACTCTGACTTTTGGGCAAACTACTTAGATTAGTAGTTTATTTTGTTGTATACACTTGAGATATAGACTCATAGTTGTATTCTTTTGTATAGCACGTGTTGCTATTCTTTTGTATTATCGTGGATCTTTTGACCACTACTCTGATATACACTTTTATGTGTAATATTCATATCTATTTCCGCCTTTGTGATATGAATTGTCTGTGACTGATTTGTGTTATGTTTATTTCTATATTTGTTTCCGAAGATTTTATATAGCCACTGTGTGATAGCTTTGAGTTTGTATCTGTATGTCGGATTTCCTCTTGAGATGAAAGCTTATTTACTATCTGACATATCGGTGCTCGCGCAAAGCAATTACACGGATGGTCGCTCCTCAACAGCCTTATTCTCCGTGCTAGCTGACAGCATTACACCGTAATGTTCTTGCCTAGTGTGGGTATAGAGGTGGGGCGTCACAGCTTGGTATCAAAGCCAAACTTCGGAACAATATGGAATATTATAACAAGGATCATCGTCCTAAGTCCATCTTAGGAGTCGTGCTTTAGGATTTAATTCGAGTCTTCGTACCGATTCATCCTATTTTCTTTATGATTCCTTGTTTTATCTATCAAGATTGCTTGATATTTATTTTGAGAATAACTTTTTCCTCTTCTTTCTTTCTTTCTTAAAGAAGAGAAATGGTTAGACCAGGCCGTCCCAGCGCCGGTCAATCTAGTGCTACTCCCCAAGATGGAGTTTTTATGTCTGCTCAACAACTTTTGGATCTTGTAAAGAATCAAGAGTTTATCTATGCTTTGAGTAAGAACCCCGAAATGGTTCTACCTTTGAAACTTGAAGTTTCTTTCAATCAGCTTGTGGATGTTACTCTTCTTCATGGAGAGGTTGGTAAAGGAAGTGTTTGTGATATTGGGACTTCCAAGAGGAGGCATATGAAGTTCAAGAGCCTTAATCCCAATAAGAGAGTGAAGCAAACTACTTTTGTAGCAAAGACTCCAATCCCTAATCGTGGAGGATGCTACAATTGTAATTCTAAGGAACACTATGCGAATATGTGTCCAAAACCCCATTCTTGTCGCTATTGCAAGAAACCGGGTCATCTTTTATCTGCGTGTCCCAAACTTTTGAACAAGGACATGAGAAAGCAAAATATTATGCAAGCCCCTAGCAACTCTTCTCTCGGTCAAGGTATTTTCCACTCAATCCTTGATGGCATTGTTTTGTTTCGTGATCTTCTTATTTGAGTTCTTTTTGATATGGGTTCCATCTCACTATTTTATATCAAGAGAACTTGTGATTCTTTTTCTTTAAACATTTATGGGCTTGATGACTTCTTTGAGGATTGCGAATCCGGATTAGTGGATCCGCAACACTCAATTTGCTTTCTATTGATGCCGAAATTATTTTAGGTGATTTTTCTTTTCGAGCCGATTATTACTTAGGCTTCGGAATTGATCTTTGGAAAGGACTGGCTTAATCATTGTGAAGCCCTATCCTATATTTTTGAGTGGACTATTCATCTTTGACATTTTCAATCTGTTAAGCAGATTTCTATTTTTCCTTTATGATTTTGATTCCAACTTGATGGCATCATTTTATTACTTAAGCCCACTTATAAGGAAAGTGTTATTTCTCTCATTCATGTAGTTTGAGAAATTTTCCGGTATTTTTGAGTTTTTCTTAGGATTATCACTTAAGAAATCTTTTGTGTGGTGTTGAGGTCTTTTCAGTTTGACCTTACCACCGGTTTTCATTTGCTACGAGTTGCGGAAGTTAGCATTCCACTTACCGCATTCCGCACTTGTTATGATTCCTATGGATGAATTATTATGTCATTCAGTTTGTCCAGCTTATTTCATCCATTTTATAAATCGAATATTCTATGAATATTTCGATGAGACTATTCTTGTATTTACTGATTTTGGATGAAAATAGTAATTTAAAATTTTGCAAATCTTTTTCATAAGATTTATTTATAAGTAAAACTGGATTTTGTTCTTGAAACGAACAAAGAATATTCTTAAAACTTTTTAAGAGATTTATTTATCCTATAAAAGATGATTTTGTGATTGTATTGCCCGTTGAGTGCTTTAAGAATTTTGGTCGATGCGCTTGATCAACGTTATCGATAAGAATTTCCTAAACGCTTTGATGAGACAGTCAGACACAGTATATTAACTTGAAAATAGTAAATTTTTCTTGAAAGATTATTACATAATGATAAATGTAATTTGAAAGTTTTAACTTTTAAGGAAAGAAGATTATTTAAAAGAAATTCTTTCTTTTCGATACTCTTATTCTTGTGATCCTGAAGGGGAACCAAGACTTTGCTATTTGTACCGATACTAGTCATATTGGTTTGTATGCCGTTCTCTTGCAAAGGAGAACGTGCTATCACTTGTGCTTCTAAATCATTATAGCCTATCGAGACTAGATATACCACCCATGATCTAGTGCTCGCGGTTATTGTTTCTACTTTTAGAGTTTTGCATCATCATTTTTAGGGGAGGAATTTGTTCTCCATCTCGATCATATATCCTTGGAATATTTATTTTCTCATAAGGAACTTCATTTGACTCGAGTTCCTAGCATCTTATGATCTTGATATTCTTTTATTCCCGAGAAGGGAAATCGTGTTGCCAATGCGCTTTGTCGTAAGCAACAAGTGGTTGATTCTTTGATGTTGTCTGAATGGAATTATCTTTCTATCAAGTTCACCGGACGTTTTGGTATACTTCGTTTTATTGAGCTTTATCTCATTCCTTTTATGGACTAGTGTCCGGTGTTCTTTTATGGTGTTCGGTTCATCGGATGTACTGTTATTATACTACATCGATGTTCCGTCTCATTTGGATCAATGGATGTACCGTTTGTACTACATCAATGTCTTTGCTATTTGATTCATTGGATGTACCGTTGTACTACATCAATGTCTTTGCTTTTCGATTCATTGGATGTACCGTTTGTAATACATCAATGTTTTTGCTATTTGATTCATTGGATGTACCGTTTGTAATACATCAATGTTTTTGCTATTTGATTTATTGGATGTACCGTATGTACTACATCAATGTCTTTGTTTTGGTTCATTGGGCGTACCGTTTTTGTACTACGCTGATGTCCCAAATTATTTGAGTTTCTAGTTCCTCGGGCGTACCGTTTTTGTACTACGCCGTTGCACCGGCTCAATTTTCTGCTATTCTTGACGTTCCCCACGTCTTTCATCTACGGAAATGCCTTAGGGATTCCGGTTTTCATTCTTGAGCCCGGTGATATTATGGAAATTGAAGTTTCACCAGATTTGATTTTTGAGCAACATCCTATTCGAATTATTGCTTCGGAGCTCAAACGACTTCGAAATAAAGATGTTCTTCTTGTGAGAGTTCAATGGTTCTCAAATCCTAGGGATTACTCATGGGAATCTAGAGAATTCATTGAGCGATCCCGTTCTTGCTAACTCTTTCGTGCTCCTTATGGTGAACTTCTTATTTCAATTTTCTTTTGTGTTGATATGCTTTTATGGTTGTTACTTCTTATTTTCTTATTAAGTATTGCGAGGATGCAATTTCTTCAAGGAGGGGAGTCTGTAACAACCCGCATATTTATCGATTTTATATTTAAATATTTTATCGTTCGTCGGATTTTGGTCCGAAAAGCTACTTTTTGCAAACAGCCGAACTAGGACTCGAGACCACTTCCATTGAGTTCAAAATGTCGTTTGCGACCTTTTTGAGTATAAGCTTCGATATGTTTGGAGAAAGTTGATTTTTGCTACTTTTTACTTAGGGCTTTGGTTTGGGCTGAGCCCATTAACCCCACTTAACTCAGTTCCAACCCTCTCCTCTTCGTTCACTTCTTTTCTATTTTCCTAATACTCAAGCTTTTATGTTAATGGAGAGTGGAAGTGGAAATTAAAACTCCAAGCCCTAGTTCCTCTTGCTAGCTCAAGTTCTTGCTCCAAATTCAAAGAGAACCCATTGGTAAGCTTCCTCTTCTTCTTCTCCAACTCATTCTCTCTTTGATTTCAAAAATTTCCTAAACCTAATTTAGGGAATGTTTCTCTTTTAAGCTTAGATTCAAGCTTGTTGAGTTGGAATTGAAGAGTGCTTGTTCTTGCCATTGCTTCATAGCATCTTCTTCATTCGTTTGGGTTCAAAGGTGAGATTTTTAATCTCACATCTAGGTCTATGAATTACCTTCGATTGTTAGGTATGAATTCCTAACACTTATTCATGTGCATTTGATTTTGATTTGGATTGCTTTTGTGAATATTCCAATTTTTAGTGTTTTGAGTTCAATTCGTTAAAAATGTTAACTTTGATGTTTGAACATGTTTGTGGTGATGCATCGAGGAGCATATAGGGCCGTGTAGTCGATTGGCATAAACCCTTAGCGCCGTTGCTCGTGCGATTGCAATTTGGTCGGGATTTGCACCTCCTATGTAATAGGGTAGGAAGTGCAAGTATACAGGTTCGGCCGACCGAGCCCCTGGGCCGGCCGACCGACCTGTAGTCCAGGCACTTCCTGCCTCTGTTTGGAAGTGCCGGTTACAGGCTTCGGCCGATCGAGCCCCTGGGCCGGTCGACCGACCTGGTGCCCCGAGCACTTCCAACCTCTGGTTCGGTCGACCGACTCAGGGAGTCCGGTCGACCGACCTGCTACTATTTGCCAGATTAGCCTATATTGCTAATTCGTCTGAATTTCCAACTTTAATCGATTCGTGTTGTCTCCCTTTTGTTGTTGTCATTTATTATCGACTTTGATGACTTATTTTCTTTGGGAATTCTTGGAATATCCATTTCGATGGATTCGGTATCGATTTCATTGGATTTTATTCACGTTTTCGAATGTGAATCTTAGTGATTGATTGTTCCTACAATCATCTTTGTGATTTGTCACTTTAAAAATATAAAGGTTTTCTATACTAGTAGTAAATATCAAAACTCTTTCTTCAAATGATTTCAACACTATTTTGTAACAAAGCTCGTTTTCTCAAACCGATTTCCAATCTATTAGTATATACAAACCTCTACCTCACTCGTATGAGAAATCTAATTAAACGACTTAGTAAAACGAGTGGTATGAAACGCTTGCGTTTACTTTGTCGGTTAATTCTTGGACTTGTTCGATTGAAACTCTTGTGACAATTTTCTAGTGGAGATCTACAATTTGTTCGTAAATATTTAAGTTAAGCTAGTGGTTATGGGACATGAAGCTAAGCTCGTATATTTACTAGCTTATTGTAATTGACACTTCTCGTTGATCATGACGACCATCTTTATGTTTAGACTAGCAATGTGCGATGTCTCTTTGTTTGCGAGGTTAGGCTAGACACCACTAGTGCGATTCCATTCACACATACCTTTTCGGTTAGCCTAGACACCATTTATGTGATTCCGTTCACACATACCTTTTTGCTTTTTGGTTAGGCTAGACACCACTTGTGCGATTCCATTCACACATACCTTTTCGGTTAGCCTAGACACCATTTGTGTGATTCCGCTCACACATACCTTTTTGCTTTTTGGTTAGGCTAGACACCACTTGTGCGATTCCATTCACACATACTTTTTCGGTTAGCCTAGACACCACTTGTGTGATTCCGTTCACACATACCTTTTTGTGATTTCTGGATTTCATGTGTTGATTTCTGGAATTTATATCATTGACTTGTTATGAGTACAGGTTTAGGGTATGATGCCCTCTTTGGATCTTTAAGAAGATTCTTGTGATATTGATTAATCTTTTGTTGATTATCATTTACATGCTTATAGTAGTATGCCATTATGGATATTATGTTTATGCCATATCTTTTATGTTATATCACGTCATCTGATATTTATAGCTAGACTGATCCGTTTATTATTTTCTTATGAAATAATACTCGGGTCAGACCGAGATGTTACAGGTGCTTCTGCTTGACTTCTCCCCTGGGATTCATTACTCTGACTTTTGGGCAAACTACTTAGATTAGTAGTTTATTTTGTTGTATACACTTGAGATATAGACTCATGGTTGTATTCTTTTGTATAGCACGTGTTGCTATTCTTTTGTATTATCGTGGATCTTTTGACCACTACTCTGATATACACTTTTATGTGTAATATTCATATCTATTTCCGCCTTTGTGATATGAATTGTCTGTGACTGATTTGTGTTATGTTTATTTCTATATTTGTTTCCGAAGATTTTATATAGCCACTGTGTGATAGCTTTGAGTTTGTATCTGTATGTCGGATTTCCTCTTGAGATGAAAGCTTATTTACTGACATATCGGTGCTCGCGCAAAGCAATTACACGGATGGTCGCTCCTTAACAGCCTTATTCTCCGTGCTAGTTGACAGCATCACACCGTAGTGTTCTTGCCTAGCGTGGGTATAGAGGTGGGGCGTCACAACCTTTTTCCAGAAGGAAATGACATACCCTAAAGGGCGCGACCCTCGTAACATTGCCGCATCTTTCCTGTTTCGACCATTTTCGGGTTGTGAGGTCCGATGAGGTCTCGCCCACAAAGCTACGCTTTACACGAAAGCCATGCTTTGATCACAAATGATCATCAACACACAGCAGCACTTAGCATGCCACACTACCAAATTGGGAGTATATCACTGACAACCTTCAATTACATAACCTCTGAGCTCGTACGTCTCAGAGAAGGGTGTTAAGCTAAGAGAATAAATTCTCCGCCACCAACAGATATGTATTTGAAAGAAATCTGCTTTATACTTCAAAGTGTAGTGTAGACATACAACCATACAAGTTTGTTCCGGGTTCGAACAGAACCGAAGGCACTTCGTCCAATAGAGGAAGAAGCCCTTGCAAATCCAGGTATCCACAATCCCGATCGGACTTCCCATCACTTAGGGAATCTCTATACCGGAGCAACTCAGTGCAGAAACAATCGATAGGTTATCCTATCATTTTCGAAGATACCCAGTCTTCACCACCGGTCTTCAAATGCCATCCATTTCGACGTATTACTATTCGGAATGGGTTATATGACACAAAGGTCCTCTCCTGGCTAAACCAAATAGTGAGCATTTAATTTTTGAAACACGTGGATATATCAATCACAAAGATTCACATTCAGGGTTCGATGTGGGTTTCGGATAACCAACTGGAATCCGACTCCCTGTCGCATCGAAGTTTAAATGCCGTTTATGGCCAATAGGGTTTTCACATCAATACAGCATTAAATCACAAATCACAGTTCAGCACAGAGCAATCTACATCACACAGTATCACAACCAAAACAGAAATATCAATCCAGTGCACAGCAATAGTTAATTATTTTCTAATGTGGTTTAACTGAATTAACCACACAGCTATTTTAAATCAGTGATCAATTATTATTAATGATAAATAAATTAATTAAATCTTCGTCAACTTTGTTAATAAATTATTATTTTTTATAAATTAACTTAATTAACTACCAATTATAAATTAATCAGCTTAAATCATCTAATTAACAATTCTTAATTATATATAAACTAAATTATAAATTAATCATTCTTAATTTCCCTTTTCAAACAATTAATAATTATTTATCTTAATTCATATTTTAAAATCTTCCTTAATTACTTTGAAATCAATTTATTATAATTATAAAAAGCTTTAATGTTAATTACTTTAACACATATCTTAAATTAATTATATTGCTAAAGTATTAATTAGATTTTAAAACGTTGTTAAGTATTTGCTTAGTTAATTAAACTTGAAATAAGTTCTTAACTCAAAACAGTTAAACATTAATTACTTTGTTAACACCAAAATTTGTGTAGCGTTATAACTTGAAATTAATTTGGGCTTAACCGATTTTTGAAGCAACCCGAGCAACCCAGGTTTTTACTTGAGTCAAACTCGAGTTTCTTACCATCTTTCCCCGAGTCTATCTCCTTTCCCCACTTACTCTTCTTCTTCCCGTTCTTCTTCTCTCTTTTTTCCAATCAGAGTTTAAGTTAAACTTAAGTGTTCAAACTGAAATAACAGAAAGGATATACGCGTACTCGAGTTATTCACCGAAGCCATGCATCATCTTCCTCGAGTATCAACTCGAGTGGCCAAACACAAACTTCCTGACACATTGCACAAGACCGTGCACGTGCACGTTGCCACGCCGCCGTTCTGGCGATCGTCACGAGCTTCAGCAAGTCGCAAACACTCCCTATACTCGAGATTAAAGCTCGATTCGACCCAGAAAATTCGAAATCGAAATTTAGCCGTTAGCTCAAAAAACTGCAAATCGACACCACCAACCAAAAATGCCTCGTCGCCGCATCTCAGACCACCAGTGACGCCACAGCTTCGGCCACATCGCGTCAACACATTAAGCAACCATCCTCTAGAATCATGCGAAGCTCGATGCCTCCGAGGTGATGAAATCACCTTATTTACAGATGCGAAAACAAACTCGAATATAACCCTAGATTGAACTCGAACCTCCAATTTATACAACTGAATAATTATTTTCTAATTTTCCTGAAATCAATGACGTTCAACCTTGCTTCACGCAAAACTTCAACATCAAATATTGAATTGATCATCAGAAAATGATAAAAATGCCTATTTGGTTCACATACGAACTGCACATCGAATACTTAATAAAAAAAATCATCATATTCATTTTAAAAATCATAACTTTGTATGTTTATTCAAAATATGTAATTAAATCAATGTTTTAAAATACTTGAATTTATCATAAAATTTTGTTTTTACTGTAAATTTTAGGTTACAAAGACAAACCCTTCATGATCAAGCTTAAAACAAATTTTAAGTTGTGATTCAAGTTTAAACAAACTTATTTTGTTTAAAAATCCTAAGCTAAAAAGTTTGTATGAAGGTTTATTAAAAAAATTTCCCAATTCATCTTGCTCTGAAATGGAAATAATGAAGAACAAGTTATCTACAAATTTCCAGCAATCACAAAAATACCTACAGAACAAAAATTTTCAGTATACAACAAACAAAAGATTTCATGAACTAAATACTTAGATTTCAATTTAAAAAAATAAGTTTACTCACATGAATTTTCCCAGAAACAGAGAACTTCCCTTGTTTCGAAACCCTGCAGATGATCTGCTTTTAAAAAAAAATTCTGTTTTGTTTTGTTAAATGATCTTGAATTTGTAAAATAATGATGTTTGCTTTTATTTTCTTTCATGCATGCTAAGGCTTGTTTGAACGAAATGGAATGAATATGAGTGGGTATATATATATATATATAGAGGAAGCAGTTTTGTACAGGTAGGTTATAACTGGTGCAAGATTTTTTCTTTTGATCAGATATTTTTTTCTTGTTTGACCCTCTTGCTTTGACTAAGCAAGTTTTATTTCAGCTGATATGATTTTGTTACATTTGAATTGACTCTAAATTTGTGCTAAGAGGATGGCATTTAATGCTTGTGTTTCCATCTTAGTTGACAAATAATCTTATTTGATTTTTTTGTAAGTACTATTTTTTGTTTATTCTGTAGATTTTTTTTCTTGTATTATCTCTTGGCTTGTATAATCTTCATACACACTTTCATATTTATCCTTTATTTGTTTGTACATACTATCATTCGCATCCAATTTGATTTTACATTCTTGAATGTATATATTTTTTCTTTTTGCTTTGTAATATAAATGAATTTCCTATGTCATTTTATAACCATGTGATTTTATTACAATCATAAACCTTGAATTTTATTTCTATTTAAAGTTAACTATCAACATCAAATTTTATCACATATATTTTATTTATGGTTTAAGACAATTTATTGTTTGTTATATGTTTTTATTTATTCATTGTTATTTATTTAAAACTTAAACTATCAAATATTTATTTATATCCATATATCTTTCTTTTATTTAATATTAATAATATTTTATTTCTTTTGAAACTTCTCAATTTAAATTTTAAAAATCTAAACAAGTTACCAAATTCAATTTCATAAATTTTAGGATGTTACACAAGGTAAACAATGCTAATTAAAGTTAACAATAAATGAATGGAAGGAAATTCCAATTAATGAAAATAAATTTAAATGTTATAATAAAAAATAAAATGTAACAATGTCAATTGAAGTTGATCATTAAAGATTTCATTGAAATTCCAATTTACTAAAATAATTTAGATGTCATACTTGACTATGAATTGAATATAAAGAAACAAGAGTAGATATTGAACAAATTGATGATCTAGTATAAAATTTATGATAGTTGTATAAGAACAGTGTTATGTAATCAACTTTTTATTTAATATTGGAAGGAATAAAAATTTTAATCCGTTAATGAATTTATAACGGGTATGAAATGTAAGAATTTTGATGTAAGCTAATAAATAATTAATTCAATGCAATCCCAATTGATTGAAAAAATTGCAGGGTTATAATTGATTGTAAATAGGAATATTTGGTAATAAATTTAATAAAAGAAAAACAAATGCAAATATTGAATTAATCAATGAAGTAATAATAACAAAAAGTAATTGAATAAAATCAACGTTCTGTATGTAATTGTTTGGAAATGATAACTTATATAAATATGATTAAGAGTTGGTGGCAACAATTATTATAAAGTAATCATTTATTTATTCCATTAAATCAAAATTTGTAATCAATTGCAATGAATCGCAATTCAATGTTATATTAGTATAAATTAAGGAAATAATTGGAAATAATGTCTATTTTATTTATAATATGACAGTTGATTGAATAAAAGGAATGGAAATAAAGTTTTACCAATATATTGGAATTTAAATTATGATAACAGGATTAATTGCAATTAAATTATCAAAATATTACATTAATTGAAATGAAGATGGAATATGATAAAAATTAATGTAATAGTTTTGAATCCAATGTTAAATCCATCTATTTGACAATAATGAATGGAATAATCATTATTTTATTTAATTAAATGGCATTATTAGGAATTTTATTAATAATTTCTAAATTTAATGAATTGAGGCTAACACTGAAATTGATAAATTAATCATCTATAAATTGACATTTAAATTTGTTTAAATCATTGTAAATGATTAATAAATAAAAAATGATGAAATCTGTCAATTATGGAATTTAAATTGAAAAAGTGATTTAATTAATTTGTTATTAATTTATTTAATTAATGAAAATAGCCATTTTGGCTACTGATTCGGATTTCGACGAAACTAGTTTCATCGGATCCATAACGGTGAATTATTATAGGATTTCAAGTTTCGTAGCGATCGGACTTGTCGTTTGATCGTACGGACTCGAAACGCCCAAAAATCAATGAAATTGAAATCAATTTGAAATATATTGATTTTAGCATAACTTCTTCATACGATGGAATTTGGTCTTGAAACCCGTTCCATCGCGTTTAAAATGTTTAAAAACATCTATTTTGATATATGATTGACCCAATTTCGTTCCGGAGTCAAAACGGGCTTTTGGGCCATTATCGTTCAATTTTCCAACAAATCAAGCCCATTCGTTTCTATTTTCTGCCTTGTCTATATATACCTTGTTATAAACCCTAATTATTCCTCGTTATCATTTGTCTATACGTGCAATTCCGCCTCACCTTCTCATCTCAATGGCAGACAATTTCAAATCCAATGCAATTCAAAAATCAAAAATTCAATCTCCTCAAACCATAGCAAATTATATATGGATTTGTAGCTCTCGAAGTGCGCAAGTCGAATATGTGATTTGTTTTCTGATATGGGTTGTTATGTGGCTGAAAATCAATGAAACATTCATGGTCGTTCATTGCGCGTCGATGAACGTTGTCGGATCATTGGATCATTTCTGGGTTTTGTGGAGAGGGCTGAGGGGAGTCGACTTGAGTGGTCCATATGGCGAATTGATGGTTGGATCGTCGGCAATTGGTGGATTAGGGTTCCGATAGGGGCGGTGGCGTGGTGAATTTCGGCAACCGAAAAGGGGGGCGTGGCCATCTGGGCGGGTTGCTCGACGAGTGTAGGTCGTTGGAGGTGTCGGATTGGCGATTGGTGGTCGATCGACGCGCGAATCAATGGTCAAAGGTTGTTCAAGGGCACGGTATTGGGTTTGCTTGCTTGCGTTGTTTTCGCATGCACCTGGAAGAAGCTCTGACGTGGCCTATGTTGGTGAGAACGGCGCTTTTACTCTATTTATTTTATTTATTTTATTTTAAATCATTTATCGTTCTAACTTACATAACTTTCGCATATAATATCCGATTTACGCGCGGTTTCTTTTATTAAGATCGTATCTGAATTTCGAACATTGTGACGCTGGTTTCGACTGATTTTGATACTGTTTAAATTTTGGGTTTAAATTCAATTTAAATTCAAAAGGTGAGTGTTTTAACCCACTCACAACTTCAAAATTTTCTTATGTTTGTTAAATTAATTTTTCATGTGATTAGAAATTTATTTATGACTATTTGGCATATTTTAATCATCATTTCAGTTAAAATTGAATTTATTAAATTAAATTGTTATTAACTTATTATTGCATATAAACTTCTAGTTAAAATGTTAAATTAATGTATTATTGAATATAAACTGCCAGTAATTACTTGTTATTTATTTTTTGTTCTATATTGATGTTATTGTTTGAATTGGATGATGATTGTGATAAATGGTTGATGGTTGATATTGGATGAACGGATGTTGTATTATATATTATTATAAACTGCAAGTTGTTATGCATTTTATTTCATTCGGGATTGCGGTTTGAAATGATATGTAACCGTATTTTTATTTTATATTACGGATTGAAATGATAAATATCCGTATCAGTTGACCATAGGATAGAAAATTATATACAGACACCGCGGTCTATATATGAAAATATTTTGAAATGATTTCTATGGTATTATAAAGAAATATATGGTTTTATGAGATACGGATTTGGATATTTTATAAATGTTATTTTATATATAGTTAAATTCTTGGTTTTAAGCTATGAATAAAATTGTTTAAGTATAAAATAAGTTAATAATAAAGTTTGGTTTTATTAAAATATAATATGGATAACTATTTACTTATATTATATTTTAATATGGAGTTTATATTGATTTTTATAAATCAAGGTTGAGAAGATAGTTTTGAAATTGATTTGAGCTTTTATATAATTAAGAATTATATTTAATAAGAATCCATTTAGAACTTATTGAAATTGACACTTCAAAAGAATATGGTTTTATAATTTAAACCGGGTTTAAGGTGATTTAAGTGAATATATCAAGTCTAAATAAATTGAGGAATATTATGTTATTGAAATTTGAAGTTTTATTTAAAGGATATTGGATTTATTAAGAAAATATTTCAAAACTAAATAATAGTAAAGTGAATTTGGTGTGTGTGCGTGTATATATATATATGAATTATAAAATTTAGTTTTGAAATATTGAATATTTAAGCTTTGAAACATATTGAATTTGAAATGGTTTATTTAGTGGATCGAATCTGTTTTGAAATCGATATGAATTTGGAATGATCTATTTGAAAACCGAATTGAATTGAAATTTATGATTTAGGGATTTGGTTAAATTAAAATTTAGAAATTCGGGTTGTTTTGGAATTGATTTGTGAAATTTAAGAAGCTATTTTATTTTATAAAATATTTTAATATTTAAACCATGTAAGGGGTGGAAGTTATGTTTCAAAGTTATTAATTTCAAAGTATTACGTTTTGGAAGTATTATAGTTTTAAGTCTTTGGTTTCAAAATTTTATAACTCTGAAATACTATGATTTTTAAAATGATATCATATTGGTTTGGTTTTAAAATGGAAATGATATGGTAATTATATGGTTTCGAACTTGATATTATATTCCGGTTTTAAAGTGTAAACTATTTTGAAAAGACCGCCGTGTTATAATAACGTTTGGTTGTTAAAGAGGCTGGGACCGAAAGTTATCATACTCTCTGTCAGCTCCGAAAACCACTTTAACAACTGTGTACGCGGTGAAGATTCGAGAATGAAGTAGGATGGTGGCGGCGGTTCCTTTGAGGTAAATACATGGACCCGACTCCAGTGAGTTGGCATAAGGTGGCTAAAACATGAGCGATCGACGGGCTAAGAAGGTAGCACCTTTTATCGGACACACTCCTTCGATAACATTCTATTACTTTGTGATTGATTGGGGCCCCTTTTTTATTTTGGGGGTGTGGCTCGAGGTGGGCGGTAGTAGCTGCTACGCGCTACTACCGGTCCGGAAGCGTAATTAGTATATCTAGCCTAGCATTTCCTAGTTGTGCCATGTCACCTACCGTAGCGCGCCTTGTACGAGTTTGGTTTTCTCCCATAGCCCGTGGAGTATTTAGGATAGTCTCCCGATCTGGAGATGCGCTGATACTGGATGGACTACTGGGACTATTATTGTGTTAAGGGGAATATTGGGTCACTCCTTAACGCTATTTAAAAGTAAGTTTATTTTACTATAGAATTATTATAATAGCGAAATATTACTACATAACAAATAGTTTAACGGATCCTTAGAAGATGTGAATCCCGAGCATTTTTTAAGTTACTGCACTCACATTAGACACTGGATAGGAGATGTCAAATCAAACATCACTGACACCGTTCCACTCATATTTATTCCTATTGAATTAACTTACATAAGATCTTTTAGTTCTGACTCGAGTGTTTTATCTTTTCAATTCGCTCGGGTCAGCCTGAGCATTTCAGGATTTGGAAGACTGTATTCTGGAGGACGAAGATGAAGATTTATTATTATTTATTATAGTATTCCACTACATTCATAGTGTTTTCGCTGCATTAATTATTATTCTCTGGTATGTGTAACTCTGATATGTATTATATAAATATAATCGAATATTTTGTAAACAGCTTCATGAACTGTTTATTTGATTATTATATTTTGTCGTTCCGCTGTAAGATTCTACTTTGTTTTTATCTTTCCCTGGTTTTTCTTATTTACCCCATACCTATACGCCCTTCTGTGTGGTTTAAGTCTGACATGTGTGGTTTATCCTCGATTTAAAGCGTACAAAAAGGTGGGATGTTACATCTTCTTCCTGAACAGAGGAATGAAGAACGACAGATCCTCCTCAAAGCTTCACGCCGAATCATCCAAGATGAAGTCATGTATAGAAAGGAGTTTATCCATTCCCATGCTTCGGTGTATCACCCATGATGATATCAAACGAGTTTTGGGCGAAGTATATGAAGAAGAATGTGGAGATTACAGTAGGGGGCTAACCTTGACAAAGAAAATACTCTGCTATGGGTATAACTAGCCAATTGTCAATCAAGATGCAACTAATCATGCTAGACAATGCGACGAGTGCAGTATGTTTGCATAAATTCCGAGAGCCCCACCGATGGAAATTACTCAAGTCGCTAGTCCATTGCCATTTTCCACTTGGAGGCATTGACATCATCGTCCTCTTACCGATTCTAAAGGTGGTACGATGTATCCATCGTAGCAGTTGATTACTTCACCAAATGGGCTGAAGCATAACTTTTAACCATGATCACGACAAAGAAAATAATCAACTTCTTTGTCCGGGACATCATCTGTCATTTTAACCTTCTAGGAACCATTATAACTGATAATGAAGCCCAATTTGACAGTGCTAAATTTAAAGACCACTACCGTTGGCATCATATTGAAAAGCGATTTGCGGTGTTTGCTCGCCCTCAAGCAAATGGACAGGCTGAAGCTGTGAACAAAATCATAAAGTCTACCCTGAAGATTGGTTTGGAAAAGGCTAAAGATCAATGGATGGATGAACTCCCAACAACATTATGGGCTTATAGAACTACCCATGAGTCTGTGACTAGCCGTATTCCATTCACCCTTACTTACGGCCCCGAGGCCATCACACTTATAGAACTTGAAGTCCTTCTCATCGAGTGGCTGATTACAACCCATATTTCAATACACACACACATATAAACAAGGAATTACAACCGAGTTGCAATTAAACTAGAAGGGACTAGTGGCGACTTACAAGCGTATAAAACGTATCCGGGAGCCAATGAAAAGAATGTGTACCTGAACGTGCACGTGAATATTCAAAAAATTCGAATCCTTGAAATCGATAGAAATCGAGTTTTCACTTGAAGTTATTGAAGAAAAGATTGGATCAGATAGCCAAAGATTACTAGTTCTGTAGAACCGGACATAGATAGCCACTGATGGAATACAATCCTGAGTTTATAATATTGGGAATTGACCAAACGTCATGACGATCAAAGAGGGATACAACACTTTGGGAGGATAAAGTGGAAGGATAATGACTATTCAAGAAACTACATGGATTTCTTTCTGGAGACTCTAACTTGCTTCAATTCAAAGCACGTCATGTTATTCATAAGACGTACTTTGAGAGGCAAGTGTTGCCCGGTATCTTGGCCCAACTACGCAAAGGTAATTATGAGGACCAGATTTGACTATTGATGGGAAAGATGATCATCAGGCAATATCCGCATGACTAAAGTGTAATGTTTGAACAGCCATATCCAGCCCAGGTTAAGTAAAATCGACAAATGGATAGTACTGGATGTCGAAGTCTTGGAATTTAGTTTGATTGGATTAGGAATTAGAGTGGATGATCAGGCAAATTCAATGAAACCTAGAGGGATCGGTATTGTGGTGGTTGGATCGACAGAGTACATAAAATAGCCCGGGTTGGCATAGTGCATAGCATCGTTCGGGTCGGCAAAGAGTATACTAGAGCTTGGGTCGGCAAAGTAGGTAGAATGGATCGGGTTGGCATAGTGCGTGGATTGTATCCAGTCGGCATAGTATATGGTTTGTCTCGGGTTGGCAAGATGTTCGTAGGCATAGTATTAGGTTGGCATATTGAGGTGTTCCCAGATATCGGGTCGGTGTAGGGCCTCGAGACAGGTGTTCGGCATGGCATTGGGTCGGCACACATAGTATCGGATTGGCACACATGACTTTGGGTCGGCATGATAGTTTGGTTTGGAATAATATGTTGGGCCTAGCTTTCCTTATGGTGGGCCCAAGTGGCCACGAAGGAGTCCAGGCTGTGAGATGTCAGTAAGGTTGAAAGCTGCCTTCATCTATAAATACAGGGGAAGGGGGCCATTATTGCGGCTCCCTCTTTTTGGGGGGACTTCTTCATCTTCTCCGGCTTCCTCCTCCATAAGATCTGTCAGGGCTACTTTTCTTATAAACTTGTATCGATGGATTTCAGCTAATCCAACAGCTCATGTAACTGTAACTGAGTGAAATATTAATAATATGTGAAGTGGATGTAGGTCAAGATTGTCGAACCATTATAAGATCTTCGTGTTTATTTACTTTTATGCTTTGTTCTTTATATTCCGTTAATTTTCTAATATCCAGGAGATTCTACGGGTGTTGATGCCCATTTTTGGTGTCAACATTTGCTGATGATGTTTTATACTTGATAAATTGTTTTAACTAATGATCATTTAAATTTAATTAACTAATTAATTATGTAATTAATGATAATGGAGTTTAATTAATTTATTTGACTTAATGAATCATTTCAATTAATGATAATTGAAATTAATAATTATTTTATTTAATGATATTCAAAAGTAATAAATCATTTTAAATAATGAGTTTTGAATTTAGTTAATATTCTAATTAACGGTTGTTTTTAAATTTGATTAATTGTTTTAACAAATGATTTTTGGAATTTAGTTAAATGATTTTAATTAATGATGTTTTATAATTAAATAAATCATTTTAACAAATGATGTTTTAATTTATCTGTTTGACTAATGAAGTTTGGATTTAATTAATTCGATTAATTTATGATTATTTTAAACTTGATTAATTGTTTTAATCAACGGAATTTAGAATTACTTATCATTTTAATTAATGATGTTTGAGATTAATTGTTCATTTAATTAATGACTATTTGAATTTAATAAACCTTTTTAATTAATGATTTAATAAAGGTGATTAAAGTAAGTTAACTAATATAATAAAAATTGCTTTAATAAACTGATTTAAAGTTAATAGACTGGTTTAATAAAGATTATAAGGTTAATTTGCCAATGTTATAAAATGGTTTGGAAATAATTATCTATTTTATTATAAATAATGAATTATTTTTTTGAAGGGATTTTAAATGTAATTAATTATCTTTCAGGATAATTAATCATGTTTTTAACATATAAAAAGGAATTGGAACTCGATTATTGGGATGATAAGTTTGATAATGTTCTGCGTGTTCGGTCTGATGTTGGATTAGGCCTTCGGAGTCGCACACTTGAAAAAGTATTCTCTTAACGTTTTAACAATCTGAAACTAATTCTAAAAGTGTTTTACCAATATGGAAATCAAGCCAAAAAGTTCAGTTCATTTTTAAAAAGAAAACGTTTGATTCGTTTATGGAAATGAATTATTTATGTAAAGCGAATCAGTTATATGGAAACAATTTATTTGTATAATTAGCACTAAACATTGAAGTAGTTGACTTGTCGCTGTTTCAAAAGTTAAGAATAATCGTGTGACATGACTTTGAGGTAACACTACCTTGACTTGTCCGGTATTATTGTTAACCCAAAAAATAGTACAAGTTCGAATTCAACGAGTGGTGGTAAGTATACCAGACTTAATTTCCATATACGATTGTTTTATGTCCTTGATAGTTGGTATCTCAACTATTGGTTACTTCAGCCACTTTATTTCGTCACTCTAAGACAATGTGTTGCTCATTTGAGCTTTGTTATCCATTGTCGAAAATGTCTAAAACCAAAGAGCGAGTGAGGCCCAAGCTATGTGGGGTTGCTCCCATTAGGGTATTTTCACATCCATTCTAGATTGGATTCAGTGTTGTGCATTGAGATGTGAAGTATTCGGATTCTCGGTAACAGTTGGCAGGGTCTGTAACGACCCAGAATTTTTGATAATTAAAATCTGAATATTTAATTGATTTTAAATATTAATAAGTGAATTTATAAGTCGAATAAATTTTATTTCGAATAATTGGATTTAATTGAATAATTAAATCGATAATTTAATATGTTAAATCATGGAAATAATTGAAAATTGGGTTAAATATGATTGAAAATGATTTGTAAAATTTTATTTTATCATGTGAAGTTAGAAAGATATTTTAGAACTTTTAAAATCGAATTAAAAGTTTATTTGTGAAAATTGAATATTTTAATATTTAAATCGACTAGTGAAATTAGTCAATTTTTGAACAGTTTCAGAATTGGACGAAACTAGTTCCATTGGATCCGTAATAGTTAGTTATTACCGGATTTCAATTTTCGTAGCAATCGGAGTTACCGTTTGATCGTGGCAGCTCGAAACGCATCGAATTATTTTTAATTTTAATTTGGCGAGTTAAAATAGCCATTTTTCAAAAAGTCTCGGATTTCGACGAAACCAATTTCATCGGATCCGTAATGTGATATCATTGTAAGGTTTCAAATTTCGTGTCAATTGGATTTACCGTTTGTCCGGTACAAATTAAAACGCCTAGAAAATCGTTTAAATCGGTTTAATTTAAATTGAACGTTTATTGCCATAACTTGCACAGATGTCCGAATTAGCTTTCGAAACATGTTCCATTGTGTCCGGAACGTGGGGTAAACCCTAGAAACGCTGGTTACGGCGCGTAAATCGGAGTTCGGAATTCCCGGATGAATAGTGTCGATCGATTTTCCTATAAATAGACCCTCCTCTCTTTAGAAAATAATAAAAAAAAAAGACAAAACCCTAGCCAGCCGCCACTTTCTAATTCAAAGGCCGGAATTGCTCCATTCTTCTTCCCCTCCGATCTCCTCATCCATCGACCTTCATCGAAAAATCTTAACTAGTAAAGTGTAGAGCCCAGAGCGAACCACCTATCCAACGGTGATGATGACGTTTCGAGCAATGGAACGACGGGAAATTGGGTTTGAAAGGGCCGGCTTTGTGCACGTTCTTCATGGGAAGGAGGGGGCCGAGCTCAAGGCGGTTCTGGGCGAGTGTGGAGGTGGCTGAGGTGGTTCAAATGGCGGTGGTGTGATCGAGTTTAGTCGTCGTTTGAGGGGTGCGAATTTAAACCCTAGTTTATGAGTTTGGTTCGGCTTCTCCTGTAACGGCCATGTGCGTATAGGGTTGGGGGAGAAGATAAATGGAAAGGCGTTGGATCTGGGATCTACGGTGGAGATTTGAGTAGGTTTATAAAATAATTTTATATGTTGTAATTTATGATAATAAAATTCGTGTAAACTTCAAATATTCATATCTTTTTCATACGAGGTCGAAAACGCGCGAAACCGGTTGCGTTGGAATCGTATGGACGAGCACTACGCAATGGAATTGGATTGGAGTCATTTGGAGTTAGTGAGAATTTCGGATAAAATTAAACGTCCGTTTAATTTTATTCGAAATAAATCGATAAAACGAAATAAAATCAAGGTGAGAACTTCTCACTCAATCGAATCAGTTTCGATTTTATTTTAAATAGTTAGATTTAAAATATTTGAACGCATGTTTGAATGATGATTGTTATCTATTGATTTGTTAAAATAGACATTATGCGCCGTTACTAAGCGGATGTTATTTATTAAAAACATATACCGCGAATATTTCATAAACAGTGAAATTGGTATTATATATAATAGCAATATATATATATATTGGCATATGTATATATTGGATTTATTGATTTCCCGCATTTGTTTAGCGGATGAGACCCTATTGCGCCGTCTATTAAGCGGATAATATTTTAAATCCCATATACCGCGATAATTTCGTACTGGAGCGAAACTGGTATTGTGCTAATGTTTGTGGATGCAGGAAAACAGGTTGGAGGGATCCAACTGGATTCCTCAACAGTTTTTATTTGAATTCAGATATTTTGATATTTGATGGATTATCATATCGATATATGATATTGTTGTTGTCGTGATTGACTATTTGGTGTGTAGCATCATTGAACCAAATTTTGGAGTTCAAAAATGATTTCAAAGTGATTTTTGAAAGTATACGTTTATAAAATATTTTTGAGAATTTATCCATTTTAAATAAATAAACGTATAATTTTTAATGTTATAAAAATTATGATTTTTGAGAAATATAGTTAAAGGTTGATTTTTGAAAATATGAGGCTAATGATTTTATAAAATAGTTTAATCGGGATTTTTGAAATTATTATAAAGAGTTGAAAATATAGGATTTATAAAATTTAATTATTTTATGAATCAAGATGATGAAATTATAAAGGAGATTAAAGATGTTTTAAAAGAATAATAATATAAATTGATTTATATAAAAGATTTATAAAATTGATAATTTATAAATGAAAATATTTGAATTATAAAACGAGTTTTTATAAGTGTTAGAATGAATTGTGAATGAATTTCATAAATGAATGAAATTTATAGAATTATAAACGGTGAAGTTATAAATGGAATTTTATAAGCAGTAGGTTTATAAAATTTATAAAGTTGTTAAAAGAATAGGTTTGGATAAATAATTGAATCTTATAAGTTATAATATTTATAATTATGAAGTTTAAAGGAACGATTGTGCAAACAAATAAATTATAGGTGTTTAACTTATAATATGAATTTTGTTTTATAATTGAGTTATAAATTGAATAGGTTAATAAAGGAATTTATAAACGTTGTTTTATAAATTCGCAATGACTTATTTTGATAAGTAAATTGTTGTAACTTGTTAATGGAGTTATATTCACGTTTTTGACTGTGAATAATCCTTTGAAATAAAATGAATAAAAGGATGAAATTTGTTAACGTAGTATATTCACGTTTTTGAATAGTGAATAATATGTTAAAGAAAATGTTTAGATTTGATGTTTTAAATAGAATTAAAACGATCTAACGATGTTTTAAAATGTGTTGAGATTCGAAACCATAGATTTCAACATTTATTGTTGAAATAGACGTTTTCGAGAAATAAAAGGAAATAGTGGACTATAACACTGTTGTTATAGTAAATGATTTCCGAAAGGAAATGTTTTGTACAGTATTGGGATTTATATATCTATTTTAATTTCGAATCCCTATACTAGTGATTTTGGGTTGTCGTAACGATGTTTTACGTAACATTCGTTTTGGCCCAAATAAATATGTTTAAGAGCATGATTTCCTTAAAGAATGAAATATATACTTAATTTCGATTTAAGTATATTGAATATTTTCCAAGTGTTGAAAATAAATAAAATTTGTGAATTACTTGTTAAATAAGTATGGAAATGTTTTCCAATATAAAGTCAATATTCTGAGAATTTATCTTTTTGAAGATAAATTGAAAAGGAATATTGAAATGAATAATTGAAGTTGTATATTCATAGATATTTTGGAATATAAATTCACTATGGAATTTATAAAAGAAAGTGGAATTTGTTTAAAAATAAATGTTGATTTATTTTTAAAGAATTGGAAATTATATATCTTGTAAAGATATTTTATTTTGGAAAATAAATAATTTGGAAAATTATTTGGAATCTGGTGATGTGTGCATATCCATTGATAGTTCAATAACCGACTATCAATATTTACCTTTGAAAGGTATTTGTTGGGATTTGTTGAATTTGAATGCTACACTTATTTTTAAATTATTGCGCTCGTTATTCGGATTACCCATTCCGAATAGTGATACGACGTAATGGATAGCATTGAAGATCGGTGTTGAAGACCCGATATTTGCGAGAGCGATAGGATGACCTGTCGATTGACTCTGCACCGAGTTGCTCCGGTATAGAGTTCTCCATATGTGATGGTGAATCCGATCAGGATTGTGGATATCCGGATTGCAAGGACTTCTTTGTAAGTGCCTTCGGTTCTGTTCGAGCCCGTAACAAACTTGTATGGATTGTATGTCTGACGTTACAAATTGAGATATAAAGCAGATTTCTTTCAAATATATTTCTGTTGGTGGCGGAGAATTTATTCTTTTAGCTTAACACCCTTCTCTGAGACGTACGAGCTCAGAGGTTATGTAGTTGAAGGTTATCAGCGATATATTCCCAATTTGGTAATGTGACATGCTGAATGTTGCTGTGAAATGATCATTGTGTTGATTATTTGTGATAGGATCGTTTATTTGATCGTCTATCCTGGTGATCATTTGTTGACCCAAAGCATGGCTTTTGTATAAAGTATGTTTTTGTGGACGTGACTTCGTCGAGCCTCACACCTCGGGAATGGTCAAAACAGGAAAGATGCGGCAAGGTTATGAGGGGTAGCGCCCTTTAGGATATGTGCATTTCCTTCTGGAAAAGGGTGGTATCATGGTATGGAGCCCAGATACTTACTTATGTTGAAAACACTTTATGATTGTGTGAATTGATTGCGAGCGCTCGGGTTGAAAGGTACCAAAGGACCGGAGGATGGCATATTCGGTCAGTTGTTACTCAGTTAGGGGTAACCCGGCCTTGTGTTGGTAGAGATCCGGTTTGGTTCTCGGGGATGTCCATCCAGAGGCATTCTCATGTGGCAATGGGAAGTTCCTTGGCCTGATCATTCGTTGGAAATCCAAAGAAACAATACGATCTTGTAC
Source organism: Allium cepa (assembly GCA_030765085.1). NCBI lineage: Eukaryota > Viridiplantae > Streptophyta > Magnoliopsida > Asparagales > Amaryllidaceae > Allium > Allium cepa. The sequence goes on from CM060945.1 coordinate 773,083,880, forward strand.
GGTATTAGTTGTAGAACCTATCATTCACTTATGGTGGTGCCCCACTGTTTGGATGGTAGCTATAGTAGGCATACGATAATGGTCGTATGTTGGCTAAGATTTATATTCTACTTTCGAAATGAAATATCTTCTACACTATGCACTAATAATAATATGAAATGTTCTTTTCAATGCGTATCAAGCATCTTTGACTATCATAAGGAGAAATCTCCTCTGATTCTGCGTTTGCGTTGTGTGTGTGTGCGGGAGGCCTTATGGTAGTCTCATTTTTAAAAGCATTGCGAATTGACTTTAAAAATATTTCTCTATTTTGATTTTAAAGATAAATAAACTGTTTTGAGTTCTCACACCAGTCACATGACTGACTCGGAGTTTATTGTTTTCCTTCCTAAACTCTGGGTGCCCACCAATTTCCACACGGGCAGTTAAGAGTTAGGTTTATCAGGATATTCTGGATATTCTGGAGTTGCTGGAGGCAAGATGGATGGCATGGCGTAATTACTAGTATATAGTATTTCTTTTTCCGCTGCACTATTGATGTTGTCTGTTGTTGTACACTCTGATGATGTAATGAAATGTGATGTAATGTAATAACTGATATAGTTCTTTGTTTAAAGATTATTCATTTATTATTATATGTTGTTCCGCTGCGAATTGTGAGATTCTGATGTTGTTCTGTTGTGTTCTATTCCGTTCTATTTTCTATTTTCTTTTCCTCTCTATTTTTCTATCTTCTTATCTTTTCTGTCTTTTTCTTCTTCTTTAACCCTCAGTGTTCGGTTTTCCGTCGTTCGATTGCTCGGCAGTCGATAAAGTGAGTATCGATGTGGAATTTTCGGAAGACGAAGAATCGGGTCCTGACAGGGTCCGGCTTGGAGGTTTCCAAGAGCCATCAGAGTTCTCTAGTATATTTCTATTGGTATACTTTTGGTGAGGAGGGAGCTCCCTCCTAGTCATTTGTTGGAAAATTTCCTTTCCTTGCTCGATTTGTATGCATGAATCTACTTTAGCTTTAAAATTGCCATAAGTATAGCCAACTCCTCATCACGGCATTTGAGTGTTTATTAGTCCATTCTATCTAGTTTGCACTGTTACTTTATTTAGCTCATTCTATCGAGTTTGGACTGTTACCTTATTTAGTCCATTCTATCAAGTTGGACTGTTTTGCCTTGTTCTATCCATTATGTCCAGTTTGGATTTTACTCGGTTTATTTCCATTCTTTCAAGTCTAGTTTAAAATTATTTATGCTCAATCATATTTGGATTTGTTTTCTGATACTTATTTCTGCTCTTGCTTTTATGGATGTAATTCTTGTGAGGTAAAAACCCATTCTGCATTTGCAATGTGGTCTCATAGAATTTTTATAGATGTTTCCCATTGTTCGAGTTATCTCACGCTAGTATTTCCAGACTGATCTGGGTGTTATTTATTTATAATGCTCGGGTAAGACCGAGTCTTTTCCCAGGTTGCCCTTGAAGTTTTAGAGATCGTGGAGGGGAGATGAAGTTTCACCTATCGTAGTTTTTTATTTCTGCTGTATTATATAGTATACCTATCGATATTTGTAAGGTCAAGATTTTATACTGTCCATCTGATAAAGTTTGTTTTAACTCTGATATACTCTTTATATTTGAAATGACAGTTTTTCTTATCCTTATTATATTATATGTTGTCGATTCCTTTAAGAGATTCTGATTTTCTCTTTTCTCCGTTCTTTTCTTTTTTATTTACCCTAACAATCTTCCTTTTTGTCGATTAGATGCGTGGCATTGGTACACAGTGGTTGTGTTCAGTGTCAACTTTCGGTGGTCAAAAAGGTGGATCGTTACAATTAAAAGAAGGATGAATATGAAAAGGTTAAATGTACTTATAATATGTAACAAAAATATATTAGGATAGAGACAGAAAGATAAAATGAAGTATGTGACGATTCGATATTTTCAACCATTCGCATCCGCACATGTCGGACTTGAATTGCTCAAAATACAAAATTGTAAAATAAATTTGCCAAAACACAGCATAAACAGTAAATAAATAGATCACAGATCACAGACACAGAGTAATAAATGCAGCGGAAGTAAAGAAATAGTAGTTCATGAAGCTACTATATAAATACATCAGAGTCAAACAAGATACAACAGAGGTCTCAACATGATAACCAGGTATGAATCATAATACATCACTGGAACCAACCGGATAACTGAAATCAACTGGATAACCGTAAGTGAAATAGACAGCTGGATCTTCAAGCAAGCTTCTAACTTCGAAGGTGAGTCTCAAATGTTGTATCACTCAGTCTAACCCGAGAGTAAAGAAAACACAAAACACTCGAGTTAGGACATACATACTTATACAATGTAAACCAACTCAAGTGAACTGTAATATAAGGTACAAGTAACTTAAAGGATGCTTGGTACCGTCCATCCTCTATGGATCCGTTAAACTATTTACTATGTAGTAATATTTCTCTATTATAATAGTGTCTATTAGTAAAATAAACTTACTTTTAAATAGCGTCAAGGGGTTACCCATATAGCTCTTAACACATAATATATTCCCGTAGTCTATACAGTACCATAATCTCCCCCGTACTGGGCGTCGTCAGAGGGCACTCCATAGGTATGGTACAAAACAAAATCATATAAGGCGCGCTAAGGTAGGTGACACGGCAGAACTAGGCAATGATAGGGTAGATATACCAATTACGCTTCCGGGTCGGTGGTAACACGTAGCCGCAGCTACCGCCCACCTCGAGCCACACCCCCAAATAAAAAAAATCAAAAGTGGCCACCGAATCAATCTAAGAGTCAAAGTATAATATCGAAGGGATGCGTCCGATCAAAGGTGATACCTCAATTAACCCATCAATCGCTCATGTTTTAGCCACCTTATTCCAACTCACGGGAGTTGGGTCCACATATTTACCTCAAAGGAACACCGCCGCCATCCTACTTCATTCTGGAATCTCCACCGCATACACGGTTGTTAAAGTGGTTTTCGGAGTTGGCAGAGAGTATGAAAACTTCCAATCCCGGTCTCTTTAACAACCAAACGTTATTATAACCCATGGATATTTATTTCAAAATAATTTATACTTTCAAAACCAAACTAGCATATCCATTTCAAATCATATCATTTCTTTCAAACTAGTATATACTTTCAAAACCAAAATATCATACTCATTTCAAAACCATATCACAATAGTATCATTTCCATTTCAAAACTAATTCAATAATATATCGTTTAAATAAAACCCAAATTTTCAAATCATTGAATATTTCCTTTAATTTATTAAACTTGAAATATTCTTTTAAATTATCATAGCATTTTGGAAATGTTACCTTAAGGAATCATAGCATTTTTGGAATGTAATACTTTCCACTTTAACATTTTATAAAATCAAAGTATTGATATGCTTACAAATTTAACATGGTCATTTTATCATAGCCTTATAGTTAAATAAACTATGCTACTGTAATATCCAATTTAAAGCTCAAATTCTTATGTTAAGTTAAAAGTACCTTATTGACTTACATTTTTATTACAATAAACAAAACTTTATTATTTTAATCATTTAAAGTATGCCATTTACATAAATTAAAACTTGCATATCAAATGTACATTATCAACTTTACATTTTATTATTACAGTAAGTAACATTTGTCATTTTAATCAATCTAAATTACACCATTACATTGATTAAAACTTACATGTCAAATGTACGTTTTAACTTACATTTATTATAATAAAGAGCATTTATCGTTTTAATCAATATTACACTAATTAAAACTTACATCATCAAATGTACGTTTTAATTTACATTCCTTTTACAGTAAAGAGCATTTATTAATTTAATCAATACCATACTAATTAAAACTTTACATGTTTCTTGCATTAATTAAAACTTTACATGTTCTCTCGTTAATTAGGACTTTACACGTTTCTTTCATTAATTAAAAACTTACTCTTTTCTTTCATTAATTAAAACTTTACATGTTTCTTGCATTAATTAAAAACTTACACGTTTCTTTCATTAATTAAAACTTTACATGTTTCTTTCATTAATTAAGAATTTACGTGTTTCTTCAATTTAAAATACCTTATTTTCTTAACTTAAAAACTCCATTGGGAAACCAGTTTCCAATCATTAAGTTAAGTCATATATATATAAACTATATTTTATACATTAACTTATACAACTTAACTTATAGAAAATCACTATAAACATATTTATACAAACATATCCGCTTCATGGAATAAAATTCATTCCAACTACTAGGCTAGATTTATAATTACACATTAAATCAATTTTCATTATTAAGTTGTTTACAATATTCCAAATCTTTAAATTACAAATTTAAAACCAAATAAAGATTTTTTTCATTACAATTAAAAATCAAAATCAACTTATAAAATTTTAACTTATAGAAAACCAATATATCTTTATATTCTAAATCTTTAAATCAATTTTTTATTTAAATTTCCATATATTTATAAATTCAAATACTTAATAATTTTAGAAAACTATTATAAAATTTTATCCAAGGGCCTGTATAAAATTTTCTAAGCTAGGTCAAGTGATACAGATATGTATCATTTCAATCCGTAATTTAAAAAGAAAAATCCGGGTTCTATCATTTCAAACCCACAATTCCAAGTAAAATAAATGCAATAAAGATCATTTGAGCCTATCATTTCAGCCCATAATGATTTTTCCTTATTCTAATGTCCGTTCGGGTATGTATCATTTCAACCCATAGTGATAGGGAACTTGTAGTGTGAGATACAGTATATAAAACGAACAGTAGATCATATAAATACATATTAGATGATGTAACAAATATATAAACAGCATTTAACATCATATAACATATCGTAGGCATGTATGAATGACATATCAATTTATACAGATCCACTTGTCATTATTCCACAATAATATAAGTACATATGTCTAGAGTCATAAAAACTCACCTTTTAAAAGCTAGAATCAAATTCGCAATACACAATTGAAACTCCGCAAAGCACGACAAGGCATGACCAAACTTTTGAGTAGATGGAGAGTCAAGATCCATATCTTGTATATAACAAATACACAAATCATAAGAATAAGACTCAACACAACAGAAGATGGATTAAACTATGCAATTACGAATCAAACAACATAACCTTGCTTTCAACCACCAAGTGGGCTTGGCCATGGTCTAATAGTGAGGAGGAGGTAATGTTGTGGTGGTGGAGGCCGAGCTATGTAAGGAGAAAACAAAAGGAAAAAGAGAAAAAGAAAAAGAAAGTGGAAAAAGAAGAGAGAAGGAAGCCATGGATCTATGTGGCATGCCGCCTCTATGCTCACAATAACAAAGAGTATTAAAAGAAATACTGCCTGTCATTACGAAGAATAAGGCTGGATAGAAGCGGCCATCCGTAGTTAGGCCTTACACTAGCATTGGTTATCTCGATAGGAGCGGTATATTTTCTTTTTATTTTTCATCTCTTATTTATTTACTCCCATTGACACACCCAATTCCAGTATAAAACGAACTACGATGGTTCATAATAGTTTAGGATAATATATATAATAATAACACAGATAAACTAAATGCGGAACATAGATAATATCAAATCTTATATATATAACTGAAGTCAGTTACAATACACGTGATACAATACATACGATACAACTACAACTATCGACACTGGAAGTTACATATACAAGTACATTATCGTGAATAATATACATGAATACATAACATCCTATACTATAGCAACGACTACTCCAAATGATTTAAAGAGAATTCATAGCTCAAGCAGCAACCCAAAGCAAGATATCAACAACCTGTAATAACTCGGTCTGACCCGAGTATTAAATTCAAATGAAAATAATACACGGGTCAATCTAATTCGAACTAAGTTATTAATGCACAGAAGCAATAATAATTAAATAACAAATAGAAGACAGTCAAAGTAAATCTCGTCTATCCAATCCTTTAATAAGGAAATCGGATAACGGTAAATATAACATGTAACAGGGTTAAACAACAAATCAGCAAATTCAAATTATCAAAGAAGATAAATGAAAATATTATCAATGAAGATAATTTAGGAAACAACAGGATTGCCTAAACGACAACAAACGATAATCAGAAATCTCAAATCAACAAATATCTAATTATCAAAAACGATAATCAGAATCAACAAATATCTAATTATCAAAAACGATAATCAGATATCTCAAGTCAACAAATATCTAATTATCAAAAATGATAATCAGAATCAACAAATATCTAATTATCAAAATGATAATCAGAAATCTCAAATCAACAAATATCAAATTATCACAAACGATAATCAGAAATCTCAAATCAACAAATATCTAATTATCACAAACGATAATCAGAAATCTCAAATCGAAAAATATCTAATTATCAAAAACGATAATCAGAATCAACAAATATCTAATTATCAAAAACGATAATCAAAATCAACAAATATCTAGTTATCAAAAATGATAATCAGAACAACAAATATCTAATTATCAAAAACGAGAATCAGAAATCTCAAATCAACAAATATCTAATTATCAAAAACGATAATCAGAAACAACAAATATCTAATTATCAAAACGATAATCAGAAATCTCAAATCAACAAATAGCTAATTATCACAAACAATAATCAGAAATCTCAAATCAACAAATATCTAATTATCAAAAACGATAATCAGAATCAACAAATATCTAATTATCAAAACGATAATCAGAAATCTCAAACCAACAAATATCTAATTATCAAAACGATAATCAGAAATCTCAAATCAACAAATATCTAATTATCAAAACGATAATCAGAAATCTCAAATCAAAAAATATCCAATTATCAAAAACGATAATCAGAATCAACAAATATCTAATTATCAAAAACGATAATCAGAATAACCAAATATCTAATTATCAAAACGATAATCAGAACTCATAACAGCAAATATCTAATTATCGATACGATAATTAAATCTCATAACAGCAAATATCTAATTATCGATACAATAATTAAATCTCAATACAGCAAATGTTTAATTATCGATACGATAATTAAACCTCATAACAGCAAATATCTAATTACCTGTAGATAATTAGAAACAACAAATATCTAGAAATCAATTAAGACACTCTAGAAAATCAACATAAAAGGTTGGATCGATCCCATCAGATGGCGAGTTTTAACTACGACGCACGTGCATCTCAGATGGCCGAAGCCTACCAAGCACTATAAATTTTGGCACCCATCAGACGATCCGAAGGTCCGTAGAGTGACCCGAAAGTCTAGTACTGGTATTTGACCCGAAGGTCCGCAGAGTGGCCCGAAAGCCCAACAAATGACCCAAAGGTCCAGTGGAGTGGCCCGAAAGCCCAACAAATGACCCGAAGGTCCAACCTAGTGGCTCGAAAGCACGCAAAATCATCAAAATCATCAAATAGCAAATGTTTAAATTAACGAGTCTGGAATTAACCAAAATAGCAAACGCACATGTCCCATACCACGAGTTTTACTAAATCGTTTAATTCTCTTCATCGTTTCCTTGAAAGTGCAAATTCGTGTATTTTAAATTAATAACATTTTACGTTCTCAAACGGACAAGTCCGGAATTAAGCGAATCAGTAAAAGTGAGGGTTCATAGTCCTCAATTTTGCGGAAGCGTTTAAATCGCTTCCTCATTCTTTTGAAAGCACAAACTGTAGAAAATTTGGAAAACAATTTTATTTTAAAACGATTTTTAAAATACATGATTAAAATGGCAACATATGTAGCAATTTCGATAAGAGAATTGCACTTCTCAAAACACCATAAAAACGGATCTCAAAATCAGCATTGCGGGATAATTGCTTGAAAATCAACTTTAAAATTTGACGGTTACTGAAGTCAAAGCGACAGAAATTTTTATACGTTAAAGTCTCATTAAAATAATTCACATCAAAATATAATACTAGTGAATTTTCATTTATTAAAATGTCAACAAAATACCGTGCTTCAAAGATTTAGCACCGATGTAAAAATCCCGTTATAAAATAACGGCAACAAAATACGTTTAAAACCAAACAACGGTTCAACGTAAAATTAATGCAGTAACGTGCAACTCAAATTTGCACGATTACTACAAAACGAACAAAGAAATCACTCGAATATATCTTCAACGAAGATAATTTAAAACAACAAATCTCAACAAAATCACATAAATGCAATCGCTTCGGATCCTCAAATCGGATTCAAAATTTTCAAAGAAAACAAAAATAAACACATCTATGTAAACAACAAATGAAATTTATTTCAATTTCATATTTTGATTTTTAAATCAAAAGAGTTATCAGCTGTACTCAGCGAAGACGGTCTCACTGTTTCCGCTGTGCACTCCGATAAATAGAACACAAATTAATCAACTATCAAAACACAACTTCACTTTTATTTTTAAATAAAGATATTTAAAAATTTCATCATAATTTCAAAACTTTAGTTTTGACTCAAAGCACAATTAAAAACATCAACAAATAGTTGTAACACATGTTCCATCTAAGTTATGTTCTATAATATGTCCATAAACCCACCGCTCTGATACCAACTGTGGCGCCCCACCTCTATGCTCACAATAACAAAGAGTATTAAAAGAAATATTGTCTGTCATTACGAAGAATAAGGCTGGATAGGAGCGGCCATCCATAGTTAGGCCTTACACTAGTATTGGTTATCTCGATAGGAGTGGTATATTTTCTTTTTCTTTTTCATCTCTTATTTATTTACTCCCATTGACACACCCAATTCCAGTATAAAATGAACTACGATGGTTCATAATAGTTTAGGACAATATATATAATAATAACACAGATAAATTAAATGCGGAACACAGATAATATCAAATCTCATATATATATATATATATATATATATATATATATATATATATATATATATATATAACTGAAGTCAGTTACAATACACGTGATACAATACATACGATACAACTACAACTGTCGACACTGGAAGTTACATATACAAGTACATTATCGTGAATAATATACATGAATACATAACATCCTATACTATAACAACGACTACTCCAAATGATGTAAAGAGACTTCATAGCTCAAGCAGCAACCCAAAGCAAGATATCAACAACCTGTAATAACTCGGTCTGACCCGAGTATTAAATTCAAAGGAAAATAATACACGGGTCAGTCTAATTCAAACTCAGTTATTAATACATAGAAGCAATAATAATTAAATAACAAATAGACGACAGTCAAAGTAAATCTCGTATATCCAATCCTTTAATAAGGAAATCGGATAACTGTAAATATAACACGTAACAGTATTAACCAACATATCAGTAAATTCAAATTATCAAAGAAGATAAATGAAAAGATTATCAATGAAGATAATTTAGGAAACAACAGGATTGCTTAAACGGCAATTAACGACAAAATCTAATTATTAAATAAATAATTAGAAACTCAAAATCTAATTATCAAATAGATAATTAGACAACAACAAAATGATCAATCAAACCAAATCAAAATACAATTCAAAACATATTGAATTGAATAAACGAAACAGTTCAAACAATTGAAATATCAATTAAAACATCACTTCTGTTTGGCTGCAGTACACGCACGCGTGTACTGCCTCGCCACTACAGTGATGAATTACACAAAAGCTCAGTGAATCAAAAATGCAAATGAATACTGTGGTCAGTGCAATGCACGACCCAATCTAAACTGCAGCCACCACAAGAATGCAAGGGCAAAACTACAACAAGAACTGCAGCCACCACAAGATCACAAGGGCAAGACTACAACAAAAACTCAGATGCAAGCACACTCAAGGCACAGTGCACCATAGTGACACGGCACTAAAAACTGCATATACAACCAAGCAGTCAACAAATGAATCTCCAGTAAACCAGGCTTCAAAACGAACTAATACAAATCAATGCCAACAACAGGAAACTGGACAGAGAAAAATACAGTGTTCAAGGGTGAGATAAACTCAAGCAACCATCAGGTGAACATAACCCGAAATGATCTTCTTGAACACCAGGCCAGAGTGAAAGCTACAAGTGCACCAGGGATGCAACTTACAACTACAACAGAGGCATACAACAATCAGGTCTCAACAACATATCTATATCAAATGAAGCATGGTCAAACCAAACTGACATGAACAGGTTACAAGATGCAAGCTTTAAAAGCACATCAGAGAGACCATAAGTACAAAACTTAAACCAACAAGAGACTAGACAAACAAGTACGCATAGTACTTGAACCAATGACCAAATCCAAACAACACAAGTGCACTAGAGCAGTGTGCACATCCCAGAATCAAGTGCATTCAGTCTCAAACAAAGACAAATGAAGCTGTTCCAAAATAATGATATATAACAAGTTTAATTCATGTGACAGCAATGCAGACTTGGCTACAAGCACAACATGCGTACAGGTCAGTGAAAAACAAAGCCAAATGAACTCAAGAATTGAACTCAAAATCCAATTGTACAATGAAACAGTCAATGGTGAAGTACCAGACTTCAAGTGAAGCAGTGGACAGGGAAAACAAATGCAAAGCAATATCAATAGGACGGTGATGAACCACTGACTCCAGTAAACTACAAGTGGTACAAGTTAATGACTGCAACACTACAGCATCTACAAGTGACAATATCCAATCGAGTCAAAACCGTGAGCAAATGAACAAGTCAGAGAATAGCATACACAAAGTCGGATGACTGAAGTCACAAAAGAAATCAACAGCGTTCAAATAAAATCAATTCAAAATGAACAACACGGTGGATGTTGCAACAACATGTAGAAGTTTCAAGTCAAGGCCGAAGCCAAATAAAAATCAAACCGAGTCAGAAAATCCTCAACATCGAAACAAAAATCAAATGGCTGAAGCACAATTTTTGAGGATGAACTACGATGCGAGTGAAAAATCACCCACCTAATCACCGAAGAGCACAAGAGATGTTAAATCCATAGCCGCACGACCAAGCTCAAAGCAAACCTCGAACTCGATCAAAGAGGGGAAGCCGTGAATCGATGAATCGAGCGAAGTAAAACCCTAATTCTTGAACAGAGAGGAACGAACGAAACGAGCCACCATTATTTTCTTTCTTATGTTTTAGAGTTACGAATGGAAAATGATAAAGGAGGAACGGTTTTCACTTTAGATAGCACGGTACCAAGGAAAACATGGGTCAAGATGATTCTAAATCCCACATAATTTTAACAATTCTTTAAAGAATTTCAACTCGATTTAAAAACTCCAAACAGTAATTAGCTATCACCATTAATCGTTTAACGACGATAATTAATTGATGCAAAATCCCTGGTTGTTACAATCTAGACTTTTTCCTTCCTCACGCAAATGATACAATGAGAAACATTTTTTTCATGTGAATGATAAGAGGCGGCTAGGTTTACAAAAAGATTTGAATGGCTAAAGTTTAGGAATAGTTAGAAAATAAAAAGGCAAGGAAATTTAAAAAGGCACAATTTAAGTAGGAAAAGATCTTGTATATATTTTTCTTAAACAAATGAAAAGATTAGTTTGAGAACTTTGTACGTGATTGAAAAGGGGAAAATCACGGCTATACATTTATGAATAGATATGGTAGAAGATAAAAAGGTGGGAAATATATAAAGGCAATAAATAAATTAAGAAACATATGCCTATATTTAAAACGTATCTTAATTGATTTGTTACTTATCCAATAAATATAGATGTATATATACAAAAGAAACCTTCACTAAATAAATAAAGTTTATACACACCATAGAGGTAAATAAGAAGATGGAGGTTGAGCCTAGCTTGAAGGAAGACAAAGAAAATAAAGGAAAATGGAAGAGAGAAAAAATATAGAAAAATAAAAGAAAATGAAGCCATTACTTACAAGAAAATTTCTCACGTGAAGATGCAAATGAATATGAGATGTGGTAAAGAGTTTTTGTACGTGAATTAGAATTCACTAGGGGAGTTATTCACGCCTAATCAAGTGCAACAAATTGGCAAGTAATTAAGTGCTTAAATGGCTAGAGATTTGAAGGGATTTATTTCCTATTAAATAAAAAGAAACAATGGAACAAAATGGGGTAAGTTACTTGCTTTTTCATGTGAATTGATAGGGTATGAATGGCTAAAGTTTTAGGTAGGCACGGCTAGAAACTAATTAAGGAGGTAGGAAATAAAAGATAGGCAAATAAAGAGGCAGGAAATAAAACAAATGTAATGTATGCCAATTAAAGCAAAGTAACAAACGCCTAATTAATTTGTTTCCTTTCCATTAAAATAGATAAATCAAACAAATAAAATCTAAGTTTATACAATTAAAATAAAAATACAAATTAACTAAACAAACATAGGAAATAAAATATGAAATATAGAAATATATATATAATGAAAACACATAAATTTATTGCGTGTAAAACGCTATAATTTATCCAAATCTAAAAGTATAAATCGGAATTTCATGAAACGAAAAGCAAGATAAATATTAAAATAAAATACATTTACAAAGAAAAAGATTAGAATTTAAAAATTCAAATTTAAAATTTTCAACTGTGGTCAAACTTTGACTTTCAGTTGACCAAAAATACAAAATTTTCAGAAATTGCTTATTTTATTAAATTTGTCAAATGTATACATTTATTATGATTGAAACCTCAATTAATTCATTCAGATACTTTTCATTCTTTTATATTACCTTATGAATAAAATATGCATTCTCATTTCATCCTATTTTTCAACTAATATAGTAATTAAATTCATTTACTTATCATTAAATTTATTTATTATAGATTACATTCCAATCAATTAAAACTGATTCCCATAATTTGATTTGATTTAATTTCCATATTTATACTATGCCCACAATTTCTTTATAAACCTGGTTACATATTCCATTACATTAATACACCCCTATTTACATCTTAAATTTGTATAAATGTTACTTTTTTAAATGTTATTCTTTTTTTAAATGTGCACTTTTGTCAATTGTACACATTAATTAATGTTTGAAACCAACTAAATAAATTTACCTTAGTTCCATTCTACTTACCAATTTATTGCCTTATAAATAAATTTACGTTTCTAGTTAATTTATACATTCACACCTCCCGTTACTGCATTAATTCTCATAAATGAACATTTATTTACATTTGAATATAATAGATTTCCAATTCATTTTATAGCCTAAATAGACAACTTATAATAGTTGTTACCATTATCTTTATTACATTCAAGTTTATCATTTTCTCTAATTATCATAATTGCTTACAAAATGTTAAATTCATTCAAGTACCATAGATTATACACTAATTCATTTGTTTGCACCACACTTACCCTTATTTTCTTACATTCAAATTTTATATCTAAATCTAACATTTACAACTAAATTAATAAACCAATTAAATAGTAACTTACAACTGTTACTATTACTTTAAATCACATTAATGAATTCATTATTATTTACAAATCAAATGTTACAATTACTTAATTAACACTGATTTACTTCAATTTATACTGATCATATATTATCTCATTAATGATTCAACATTCTCACTTGTTTTCTTATATTCGAATGTATAACTAAGTGCAACAATTTATATTATTTCAATTAGTTTGAAACTTCATAATTAGTTTTAATTTCATTGTAACATTTCATTTTAACGTTTGTTTCACTATTAAATTACAAAGTCTTTATTCTTCCAATTTTAATTACCAAGATCGTATTAAATCAACAAATTATATTATTGAGAATTTATGGGTCATTACAAAGTAAGCGTGTTACAAAGTAACTATGAATATGGTAATCGGTGTAAGGACAGGAAATATGTAAAACAAAGAGTTTAATTGCCAAAAAAGGATTTAATTCTTTGACTTATGAGGAAAAAAAGAAGAAGAATGGTTAAAAATTAAAGTGTTTATACTATAGAATGGATGATTACCATTATAACAAAAAAAGACATATATGTGATGAGTACGTATATTAATTGTCGCGCGTTATATTTGATTGATACAAATAATAATAACAACAAAAATTCCATTTTTTCCCTCAAAATGATGGGGTTCTATTGTACTTGAATGTAGCTATGCTTATTAACAACTGCAATGAATTTTCTAAGAAAATGAGATGCAATGGTTACAAACGAAAGGAATAATATCATCAAATGACAAACCAACAAAATCACTTTTAATTAGAAATTTACCTTTATGCACAACCACCAAAAATCATATTGTCGATTGACTTTCTCTCTATCCTCATATCCCTTAATACATATCAAATGCTCTACAAACAAAATCTCCTAGAGTAATAGGAATTCAAACATTAATTGTGCATTGTACAACACTAATGTTCCAATTGCTTATCAGAAAATATGCAAATAATATGAGTATGATTACACAAAATGATATAATAAAGGTGTATAAAGTATGTAACTAAGTAAAACTAAAAACCAATCCTATTGTATCACAGAATCAAAATTTATTCAAACTTATGTAGTTGATTTTCCTACTGAATTGAATTTCAATAAAAGTAATTTAATTGTAATCGGTTCTCTAATTAGTTTAAATTCAAATTAAATAAATTGATAACTATTTTTTTTTTTGCCAATTTCATGGTTTATCACTTGATATAACCATGTATATTAGAAGTTAGTTTACTTGTAAATGTTGTTCTTATCTACATCTTCTATCCAATATTATCTATATGAAGTAGAGTAAATTTAAAATAGCATAACTTCAAACCAACCCTATAGAAAATAGTAGTAAAATTTAAAACAACAGGGTAATGATCTTAAAGATAATTACAGCATCTGTAAGATCATTACCTTGTTAGGAACTAGAGATAGTAGTTTTGATGACAACAACCTTTGTAACTTCTTTTATTATAACTTATATACTAACACTATTGTTCAGATATATATGAATGTTATTATGCAGGATATATATAAGGCATGTACAGATTATTGAAGACTATACAGTATAAAGATCAAGAATAAAGAAATCGAGTTTGAAGACTCATGAGTATCAAGATCAATGTTTCAAGATAAGTGTCTAGATTTGTTAAAATTTTATAATAGCATGGAAATCTTCATTCCAAATTTCATTTGGGATGAAACCCATTTTTACCTTCTTAGTGGCTTACAAACCCACGACAAGTAGCTTACAAACCTACGACAAGTGGCTTACAAACCCACGAACATCCTGGATTTATACAAGTTTTCTAGTCCTGAAGTGATGAAATATCCTACAGGAAGAAGCTTGCAAAACTACTTCCAAATGTTTTTTTAAAATGATTTTCCAAACTACTTTCCAAAAAAATTTAGCCTTAAAAATTATCTTTTCAAATTATTTTCAAAAAGATGTTTTAGCCTTAAAATATTATTTGTTTTTGTTTTTAAATAAACACTTTTTCTAAACTACGTTTGTTTTTAGAACTATCTTTTGATTTTTAAATATTCTTTATAATATATATATACACACACACCTGAGATTTAAAATCAAATTTATATATACATTCTAAAAATATATTTTTCTACTCTTCTTTATTTTAAAACATAGAAAAATGAGTTTATTTTACTCCAGAATCATTATATCTTGTTTTTCTTTCAATACCATTTTCAAAACAAATTTTACATTGTTTTTAACTAAGGGATTTCGACATCATAGGATACCCCATGTCGATATGGTGGCCGTTAAATTTAAAAGTTTCAATTTTCAAAAGAAGCGTCTATTCATTTAAATCTCTTCACGAATGATTATGACCATTGCTGGTCTATAAATAGCCTTCATAAACGAATTTTTTAACCAACTATTTTCTTATTTTCTTCACTCCTTCTTTTCAAAAATCAATATTCTAAAATTTTCATATTTTTAAGATCGTGCCGAAATTCTGCCGAATTCTCAAGTGAATCAAATTAGAATCTAATTCTTATTTGATTCTCTACCCTCTCTCAAAGATCAAAGTGCTACTCAGAGTTATAGGATCAATTTGTAATCAAAAGTTTATCAAATCTCTCTATAAGGTGTGGTTGTGCCTGGAAATTAATTGGGTGATCTTGTGTCCCGTAAATCAAGAGAGTTTTCCCCAAACTCGAAGGCAGAAGGGTACCTCAAGGCCTTTAGAAATTGAGGATTGTAATCTTGACATTAGTATAATAAAAATCTGTACGAGGTGTTTGCCTTAGTGCATGACTAGATATAGGGTAACTCCGAACCAGTATAAAATCCGGTGTGTTCTTTCCTTTTACTGCCTTTTATTTACTTTCTGCATCTGTGTTTGATTTTGTGATTGTTCTTTGATTAAGTTCTGCATTTGTTTATATCATAATTTATAAATTAGTCCATATAAGTCTTAGAATCCATTATACACTATTCATCCCCCTCCCCTCTAGTGTTAAATTAGCCTTAAGATCCTTAATCCGCACTCCCTTTCAATTGGTATCAGAGCATAGGTTTTAATAGTTTTCATAATCTGAAACTTGAAAAATTAAAAATTGCATTTTGAGGAATTTTTCTTAATACTAGTTTGAATTATAAATTTCATCAAAGTATCATAAGTCCGCATATAGTTTTTATGCAAAATCAAGTTATCTACCGAATTGGTTTGTTATGCAGGAACAGACATGTTACATGGCTTTTAAAGAATCAACAACCAATGGAAAAACTATGCAAATTGAGAAAGATAAATGGATACTTGATAGTGGCTGTGCAAGGCATATGACTGGAAATCCCGAGATACTTAATGACATTATATATCAAGATGGTGAATTGTTCAACTTTGGAGATAACTCAAAAGGATATGTGATTGGCATCGGCAATGTCGGTAATTCTTAAACTCCTCTTATTTCTGATATTTTACTAGTTAGGAATTTCAAACATAATTTGCTTAGTATAAGTCAACTATGTGATAAAGGATTTAAAATTAAATTTGGAAAAGATAAGTGTCACATCGAAGATAATAAGTCAAATATTAGCTTTGAAGGAATTAGGAAGAAAAACATTTACATACCTAGTATGAAAGTTTCAAATAATAACTTATGTCTTTTGGCTAATACAAGTGACCCTTGAATTTGGCATAAAAGATTTAAATTTCAAACTGATATCTGGGTTATCAAAACTTGATTAGTTAGAGGTCTTCCCAAGTTAAATTTTAAAGTAGATAGTATATGTGATGCTTGCCAATTAGGAAAACTTAAGAAAAGTTCATTTAAATTAAAAGATATGATTTCAACTTCTAAACCTCTAGAATACTTCATTTAGGTTTATTTGGTCCATCTCAAGTTCAATCAATTAATCACAGTAAATATGTTTTTGTAATTGTAGATGATAATTCTAGATATACTTGGACCATTTTTCTTAAACTTAAAAGCGATGCTTTTGAATTATTTAAAAAAAATTCTAGAAGAATTCAAAATCAACTTTCTTTAAAAATAAAAACTATTTGTAGTGAACACGGTGGAGAATTTGAAAATGAAAATTTTGAAAATTTCTATAATCAAAAAGGAATTACTCATAATTTCTCTTTTCCAAGAACTCCATAAGAAAACGGAGTGGTAGAACATAAGAACAGAATGATTCAAGAATGTGCTAGAACAATGCTTTCTGATAGTAACTTACTTGAAAACTTTTGGGCCGAAGCAGTCGCTATAGCGTGTTATATATTAAATAGGATTTTAATTAGACCATTAACTAATAAAACACCATATGAATTACTTTACAATAAGAAACCCATAGTAGCTTATTTTAAAGTTTTTGGTTGTAAGTGTTTTATTCTTAATACAAAAGATAATTTAGATAAATTTGAACCTAAATCCGACAAAGGTATCTTCATTAGATATTCTAATCGAAGTAAAGCATTTTGAGTTTATAATTTTAGAACTAGCACATTGAAGAAACAATGCATGTATCTTTTGATGAATATTTTAAAAATACTGTACAAATAGAAGATGAAGAAGATTTCTAACTTTAAATAATGAACCTAGTGAAACTAATTGTGAAATCATTTGACCTAATAAAAGAATTAGGCTATTAAAAGATCATCCTATAGAAATATACTAGGAAATGCTAAATTTATAGTTAAAACAAGAAATCAACTAAATATATGAGTAATGTAGCTTTTATATCAACTGTTGAACCTAAAAATCCAAAGAAAGCATCACCTGATTATTCATGGATTCTTGCTATGCAAGAAGAATTGAATCAGTTCACCAGAAATGATGTTTGGGAACTTGTTCCTAGACCTGAGGATAAAGGTATAATTGGAAAAAAAAAATAGGTTTATAAAAATAAAATGAATGAACTTGGTGAGGTCGTGAGAAATAAAGCTCGTTTAGTCATGCAAGGTTATTATTAAGAAGAAGGAATTGATTATGACGAAACCTTTGCACCCGTAGCAAGACTAGAAGCTATCAGGATTCTACTAGCTTTTGCAAACTACAATATTTTCAAGTTATATCAAATGGATGTTAGAAGTGCTTTTCTAAATGGTTTTGTAAAAGAAGATTTTTATGTTGAACAACCTCCACTTTTTGAAGATAATAAATTTCCAAATCATGTATATAAATTAAACAAAGCTTTATATGGTATGAAACAAGCTCCTACAGCCTAGAATGAAAGACTAAGATCTCATTTACTACAATCTGATTTTGAAATTGGTAAAATAGATGCTACTCTTTTTATTAAAAGAAACAAAAATGATATTCAATTAGTACAAATATATGTAGATGATACAATATTTGGATAAACTAATAACATAATGAATAAATAATTTTCAGATATAATGACTAAAGAATTTGAAATGAGTCATATGGGAGAACTAAGTTTCTTCTTAGGACTTCAAATCAAACAATTAGATAAAGGAATTTTCATTAGTCAAGAAAAATATGCTAAGGATTTAATTAATAAATTTGGATTGACCACTTCTAGTGGGAAACCAACTCCAATGACAACTAATGTAGCTTTAAGTAAAGAAGATAAATCAAAAGATATTTATCAAAAATTATATAGAGGAATGATTGGTTCGCTGCTTTATATAACAGCAAGTTGTCCTGACATCATGCATAGTGTCTATTTCTGTGCAAGATACCAATCTCAACCTAAAAAAACTCACTTAAAAGCTGTTAAAAGAATTTTAAGATATGTAAAACATACTTTAGATTATGGTTTATTTTACCGTAAAAATGATGTATTTGATTTAATTTCATATTGTGATGTTGATTACGCTGGTTGTAAATCAGACCGGAAAGGTACAAGTGGAACTTGTCACTTTCTAGGACATTCTCTGGTTTCTTGGTTTAGTAAGAAGCAAAACACTGTATTCTTATCAACAGCTAAAGCAGAATATATATCCGCTGCTTTGGCTTGTTCTCAAGTTATATATATGCAACAAAGTTTAAAAGATTTTGGATTAACTATAACTAAATCACCAATTTATTGTGATAGTACTAGTGCAATAAACCTATCTAAGAATCCAACTCATCATGCTAGAACAAAACATATGGATATTAGACATCATTTTCTTAGAGATGATTTAATTAAAGAAGTCATAACACTTGAATGTATTAATACTGAAAAACAAATTGCTGATATATTAACCAAACCATTAAATAAACAAAACTTTACTAAATTTAGAAGAGAATTAGGTATATGTTCATTAACTGAAATATAAATTATAAATAATACAAGTATAGTTAATAATTATAATAAATAAAAATTTCTCAAAAATTGAACTGGGCATGTCGACATGACCCATCCCTCTATGTCGACATACAGGCCGAGATTTTAAAATTTACATTTCCCTCTAAAATTAGTTATTAAGTTATATATTTATATATTTCTATTTTCACTCCTTTTCTCTGTTCTATTCTCTATAATAAACTTTTAAAATAGTAAATTAATGGCTTACTCTTCTAATAAAAAACCTTCTTCACCCATTTCTCCTCATTGTGGTCCTTTTCAACATTCCACAGACGTACGAGTCATCAAATTACAAGAGAAGATGAAAGATTTGCTTCAAATGATGATTGAAATTCAAGTATATTAATTAATGTTCTTCTAAATACAATCTTTGGTGTATAAAATCTTGAATTCCATTTAACTTGGGATGCTATATTTCACTCATGCATAGTTATTATTCTTATGTCATATGTTTGTTTATCTCATTTCTATTAAGTTCAAGGTTTATAGGTTATTTTTTGTTGATGACAAAGGGGGAGAAGTTATATAAAATAGTAGGCTTGAAGTAAGGGGGAGTTGGTGTAAAGGGGAGTTATGGTATGATCGAAGTCATCAAAAAGGGGGAGATTGTTAGGAACTGGAGATAGTGGTTTTGATGACAACAACATTTGTAACTTATTTTATTATAACTTATATACTAACACTAGTGTCTATATATATATATATATATGTTATTATGTAGGATATATAAGGCAGGTGTTGATTATTGAAGACTGTACAGTATAAAGATCAAGAATGAAGAAATCAAGTTTGAAGACTCATGAGTATCAAGATCAAGATTTCAAGATAAGTGCCTAGATTTGTTAAAACTTCATAATAGCATAGAAATCTTCATTCCAAATTTCATTTGGGATGGAATCCATTTCTACCTTCTTAGAGGCTTACAAACGCATGACAAGGAGCTTACAAACGTACGACAAGTGGCTTATAGATCCACGAACATCCTGGTTTTGTACAAGTTCTCAAATCCTGCTGTGATGAAATATTCTGCATGAAGAAGCTTGCAAAACTACTTCAAAATGTTTTTTCATAGTGATTTTCAAAACTACTTTTCAAATATTTTAGCCCTAAAAGTTATCTTTTCAAATGATTTCCAAAAAGATGTTTTAGCCTTAAAATATTCTTTGTTTTCGTTTTTAAATAAACTATTATTTTAAACTTCGTTTGTTTTTAAAACTATCTTCTAATTTTTAAATATTCTCTATAATATATATGTACACTTGAGATTTAAAATCAAATTTATATATACATTCTAAAAATATATTTTTCTACTCTTCTTTATTTTAAAACATAGGAAATTAGTTCATTTTACTCCAGAATCATTTTATCTTGTTTTCCTTTCAATACCATTTTCAAAACAAATTTTACATTGTTTTTAACTAAGTGACGTCGACATCATGGGATACCCTATGTCGACATGGTGGCCGTTAAATTCAAAAGTTTCAATTTTAAAAAGAAGTGTATATTCGTTTAAATCTCTTCACGAATGGCTATGACCGTTACTAGTCTATAAATAGCCTTCATAGAAAAAAATTAACCAACTATTTTATTATTTTCTTCACTCCTTCTTTACAAATCCATATTCTAAAATTTTCATATTTTTAAGATCGTGCCGAAATTCTGCTGAATTCTCAAGTGAATCAAATTAGAATCTCATTCTTGTTTAATTCTATGCCCTCTCTCGAAGATCAAAGTGCTACTCAGATTTATAGGATCAATTTGTAATTAAAAGTTTATTGAGTTTCTCTATAAGGTGTGGTTGTGTCCAGAAATCAATTTGGTGATATTGTGTCCCGTAAATCAAGAGAGTTTTCCCGGACTCGAAGACAAGAGGGTACCTCAAGGCCTTTAGAAATTGAGGATTGTAATCTCGACATTGGTATAATAAAAATATGTACGAGGTGTTTGCCTTGGTGTAGGACTGGATGTAGGGTAATTCCAAACCGGTATAAAATCCGGTGTGTTCTTTCCTTTTACTGCTTTTTATTTACTTTCTGCATCAGTGTTTGATTTTGTGATTATTCTGTGATTACGTTCTGCATTTTTTTATAGCATAATTTATAAATTAGTCCGTATAAGTCTTAGAATCCATTAAACACTATTCACCCCCCTTCTACTATTAAATTAGCCTTAAGATCTTAATCTGCACTCCCTTTCATACCTAATCTGTAATATCATTAAGATTTGAATAAAGACATACCTTGCATATTAAAGATTATACAAATTTGAAGATTATTTGATGTCTATATGGTAATAAACTAGTTATAACATACAAAACAAATATAGGAAACAAAGTTCATATTCTTACTCGATGATCAAAACTAAAATGTAATTCGATGTTTGTATAGATTTTGAGAGTATAAAATAATTCAATTTTACCGGAAACAAATTTTGGAAACAACAAAAGATTTAATGGTGTCTTCTAAATCAGGCAACCTCTAACAAATAAATGAAACAAACTCATAATCATATGAACTAAAACAAAAATCAAAAGAAAACTGTAACGACCCGGAATTTTGGGTCGCCAGATTTGAACATTTAATTCATTTTAAATGTCGAATATGGATTATAATTTGATTTTGAAATAAAAAGATTTTGGTTAAGTTAATAGAATCGGTTAAATTTCAAATATGGGAATGAAATTGAAATTTGAATAATAATAGCTTAGTATTAGAATTGGGATAATTGGTGAATCTGAGTGTAAATAAATATAAAATGGTTACTAAAAATTAATTTAAGTATATTTTAATTTAAATACTAATATTGGACCATTGGATGGAATTAATAGTCAATAGATTGAATTTGGAATTTTATATTAATTTAATAATGGAATTTAATAATGTAATAATGCAAATATTCAAATTTTGATTTAAACTGAATCGGAATGATTTCTAATGTGAATATAAATTTTATACGAGTTATAATAGAGTTAGTAAAATTTTAAAAGTGAAATTTTAGATGATTTCGACGATTTTGAAAATCGCTCGAATTAATCGACGAGTTAAAATAGCCTTCCGGGGCACAGTCTCGGAATTCTACGAAACTAGTTCCATTGGATCCGTAATAGTTAGTTATTATCGGATTCCAATTTTCGTAGCAATCGGAGTTGTTGTTTGACCCCAGCAGCTTAAAACGCATAGAAAATACTTTAATCGTTTTAATTTAAAATTGATCGTTTATTTCCATAACTCGCGTATATGATCGAATTAGCCTTCGAAACATGTTCCATTGTGTTCGGAACGTGGGTAAAACCTTAGGAACGCCAGGCGGCACGTGAGTTTTGGAGTCCGTTTGTAGAAGCTCGTTAAAATTGGTTTTAATATTAAAATAATATAATTAAACGTGTATATATATATATATATATATATATATATATCAAAATTTGGGGCCGAAACCCTAATTCATTCCAGCCGCCACTTATTTAACTCTAATGGCCAAAAATTATCGACCTTCTTCCCTAATATGCGATCAATCCACTCGTTTATTCCAAATTCCTCCAACTAGAGAAACGATGAGAACGTCGAGATCTACATTCTGAACGGTAGTGATCGGGAATCGTTGAGCGGTTTGTCAGAAGCTTCACCATGAAGGGCCGCCGTTCGCACACATCGTTCGATGAGAGGGTGGCACCTAGCTTGGCCGCATCTTGACCGAAGGTAGAGGGAGCAATGGTCTTTGTTGCGGTGGCGGCCGATCGTGGCCTTGGTGATCGAGGATGGTGCGGCGTTCAACCCTAATTCGTGATTATGGCTTCTTGTTCGATTTCGGTTTTCTGAAGCGTGCGCGTGATGAAGATGATGTGGTCGTGAGTGTTATTTGATAATAATTAAAAAAAAAAGAAATTTGTTTATGGATTTTATTAAAAACCTTTAAAATTTCATATCTTGTGCATACTTGGTCAGATTTTGACGAAACTGACGACGTCGGAATCGCAGAGACGCGATCTACGCGGTGGAGCAATTCTGGAGTTATTCTGAGCAAGTGAAAATTTAGGTTAAATCGAACGTCGTTCGATTTAATTTAAATTTGAACGCTCGCCGAAAACCCAAGGTGAGTTTAACTCACTCACATCTGGAATATTAGTTAATTTAAATAGTCACTAATTAAATGATTGCTTGATTGGTTGAATATAATTGAATCGATATATATTGTTGTGATAATATCTGTGGATGCAGGGAAAACAGGTTGGAGGGATCCAACTAGATCCCTCACAAATGGAAATTAATTTATATTCTGTGATATACCTTATTTATTATTCTGTGATAATTTGTTTAGATCCTGATATGCTGCGTTTTATTTGTATGTTGTGATGCATTAAATTGAAATTTAAATTGTGTTGTGCTGTGATTGGGTGAATACAACCTGAAAATTTTAAATATAAATAAATGAATTGGGTTTAAAGAATATTAAAGGAATTCTTAAGTAAAGGATTTTAAAGGAGATTAAATCCAAGGAATGGGTTGAAAATTTCAAGTGTTTGAAATTTGATTTCAAAGGAAATTGAGAATTATTTAAATTAATAGCGAGATTTATTTTAGAAAAAATAGGAAGTGTGCTTTCTCCTGGAAATTTTATTTTGTTTTTAAAAAAGCTTTCAAACTATAAATTTGCTGTTTAAATATGTTTAGAATATTTTAGAAAGAAATATTATTTTAAATTGTTTTTAAGTGAAAGAAAATATTTGATTAAGTAATTATGGTATTTAATTATTTTAAAAAGGTAAAGTAGTATTAAGTTTTCAAAGAAAAATTTTAATATGAATATTTGATTTAATAACCTTATTTTAAAAGTTAAATTTTATTTAAAATACTTAGGGAGCCCCTATATATTTCCTTAAGTATTATTTCCAATTAAATAATTTCAAGAGCTTATTTTAAATATTTTAAACGTATGTTTGAAAGTGATTTCTAGGAAATAGCAACGCTTTTAAAATAAAAGAGCTATTTTTAAAGTATGGAAAGGATTGTACGGGTTGAATATAAAACTGAATTGGGATTGAACGTGTTGAATTGATAAGAAGAATTCTTTGGTTATTCTAAAGGTAGAAGTGTATTTTCCTGTAATCCAAGTACGTTTTAAAATAGATTTTTGAAACGTTAGGATTTGAAGTTATATTAAAGAATGGTTTCAAGAAAGATTATTTAAGTTGTAAGAATTTTAAAGGTAAATATATATATCAAAGTAGTTGTAGTAGTAATTATTTTTAAAGAATAAGTAGAATTATGTTTTAAAGAATATTATTATTATTTATACTTTATAAAATAGTTCTATTTTAAACGATAACCAATCAAAGTAATATTTAGAAATTGTATAGAGTTTCATAACTTTATTTTAGATAAGTATGACTTAACTTTATTTTAAAGATAATAGTTTGTATCTTATTAAGAAGTTTTATTTGAGATATTTTTAAGGGTATATATATATATATATTAAATTAAGTATATAGTAGTGTTATTATAAATGTCTTAATATATTTTAAAAAATAAAGTATTTAAATTATTTTAAAATTAAATATTGGTACTTGGAAGTTTTCAGAGGAAGTAAAGATTGGAGAATCTATTCCATGAGAAAATTGGATTTGAAAAGTGTTTCAAAGGGATTTTGAAAAGGAATTATATATTGTAAAGATAATTTGAGGAAATAAATAATGTGGGCAATTATTTATTGTGTGATGGATGTTTGTGAATGTTAATTGATAGTTAAATCACCGACTATCAATATTGGATAAATGCGTTGATCGTTTCGAAGAGACCGGGATGGAGATTTATTTCTCGAAAACCACTTCGATCTGGTTTGTACGTTTCGTGGGAAAACATGTTCGGAGTCGAAGATAGAGCAGTGAAGAGCAAGGGCTTGTCGCTACTAATCCTGAGGATATTTCAAAAATGGATGTAGTAGGAGTAGTGCCTTCGGTTCCGTTCGAACCCGGGACGGACTTGTATGAATGAATGCTTTCGGAATATCGTCAGGTGGGCGATGGGCATTCTAAGTGAAACATTCTAAAAGGTAACGTTTAGCCTCAAGCCTCATTAAACGGGAATGACTGAAAATCAGGGGATATGCAGCAAGGCTTGGTGGGCAGCACCCATTTCTGGGTAAGGACATTCCTGTCTGGATGTCCCTTTTATTTTGGCTTAGTGGTGCGGTTGCTAATCCCAACCGCGGGGTGATCTTACTCGAGACTATCCAGTAAGGGGTAGTCCGGGCCTTGTGTTGCAGGGGATCGGGCGTGGTCCTCGGTACCCTGATCTAGACCAGGTACTGTTACAGGTGGTACCCCAGTGCCTAGTCATTATTGGAAATCTAGTCTCCCTACGAGCCTTTTACGAGTTTTGTTTGTATTTCCCACACTGTGGCTAGTAGCTGGGATTTAAAAATGTAACAATTTCGGCTATTTTATAAGTATTTGTATATAGACCCTATTATAATATCGGAGGATTTCTATAAAAAGTGTTTTAGCTATCGTAAGGTAAAAACCCGACATGTTTATTTGTGGCGTGGTCCTACGAGATGCTTTTGTTTTTCAAAAGGATTTTTGAAACTTTAATAATCAATTTGGATGCATTATTATTATCATTTGGTATTGCAGACTGACTCGGGTGTTATGTCATTATAGTGCTCGGGTCAGACCGAGTATTATATGTTCAGGACAGGATGCTATGGAGCAGGAGAGGAGTTGGAGTCCGGGACGTATTATCCATACTAGTATATATATCCGCTGCTATGATTGTATGATTGTCTGACTGGTAATATTGTTTGTATGAGATACTCAGATGATATGATGTATAAAACAGATATAGTTTCATTTTGTGTAAAGATCTATTATTTACTATTATATTTATTTCGCTGCGATGGTGAGATTCTGATATTGTCTAGTTCCTTCTTCTTCTATCTCTTCTTCTTAAAGCCTAATGGTTCGTATTTCTGTTCCACTTGAGTTAATTAAGGTAGAATAGTGTTGACTCAAGGGGTACGGAATTGCGGGCTGTTACACTTGGTATCAGAGCTTAGGTTGACAACAACCTAGACTTTGGTGGGGAAATTACTCATTGAACGGAGTAAATAGTACTCTATAATGGGTTGAGTGTATTAATAGATATGAGAGCGTACTTGTTAGTGAATATAAAATTGTTTTTATACTGTATTGATTTATCGGTTGAGTGTTTATGAATTCTGGTCGGTACGGGAAGTACAACCGTATCGATAGGGGTTTCTAAACTCTTAAACAAGATAAACCGACATAGTATTATTATTTTTAAGTGGGTAAATGAAATAATTTTACCCAAAATTATATTTTGATATAAAAGGAATAATTTTCTAAAATTATTATATATATATTTGGTTGATTGGTTGTTAATACTATAATCAAATAAGAATCTAAAAATTTGAAATAGTTATAACCAAATAAATTCCATGAGTATAAATAATACAAAGGAAGAATAACTAAATTTGAATTAAACCAGAATTTAAATCCCGGGAATTTTGGAAAGGATTTTAAATGTAATGAAAATAAAAGTTTGAAAATTTAAAATCCTGGGAAAGTTTGAGATGTTTGCTAAGGTGTTTGAAAGCAATAATGGAATATTGTTTTGGGAATTATTTTTGAATGGAAACTGTTTTGAAATGAATGTGGGGAAGTTAGGAAGCACTGAACTCACTTCAGTCGCTGGAAAATAATCCTGATGATGCTGGCCACATCATTAGAATTTATTTTCGAGTTTCTAAAGTGATGGATTGCTACCATGTGAGTGATTATGATATTTGTTGGACTTGTTTGAGATACAAGCGATTTTAGAAGTTTCAAAAGGGAAATTGCTTTGGTGAAAACAGATTGTTTTAGAAATCTGGAAGTTTGATTTTTGGAAGAGTATGAGTTATTTATTATTTCAAAATGATTTTGAAATAAAAAAACCGGGAAATTGAATTCTGGAAAATCCTATTTAAATAGTGTGAAGGA
This sequence comes from Allium cepa, assembly GCA_030765085.1. Lineage (NCBI taxonomy): Eukaryota > Viridiplantae > Streptophyta > Magnoliopsida > Asparagales > Amaryllidaceae > Allium > Allium cepa. The sequence continues at coordinate 773,111,616 of CM060945.1, forward strand.
TAAAATGAATCAACTAATGAATTTATTTGGTGAAGTTAATGCTAATAAGAAAGAAATGAAGATTCTAATCCTGAAATTGATAATTTAACTTGTGTAAATGGAAATGAATGAAATATATTGAAGTGAATAGAAAATTCGAATTTAATTTGGATAAGTTAAATAAATTGAACTTAGAATTAAAATTAATTTGAATTAGATTTAAATATAAAATGACTGTAATGGTAGGTCATTGTGTAATAAATTGTACCCATAAGCTATTAAGTGTTATACTTATAATCTGAAATTGTGAATTTAAAATGGTGCAAAGGATTATATTGAAGAAAATTTGTATCCTTAAGAATTCAGTGATATATGCATATATTTGGGATTGTGGTTATAAGATGAAAATAATTCAAATGAGCAATATAAACCTTAAAGTAAATAAGTTGATGAACTTATAAATAAGAAATGGAATTTATAATCACTAATGGGAAATAGTTGAATGGTATGGTGAATTCAAACTTAATCTCAAAAGAAATGTGAATTGAAATAAGATGATGAAAATATAAAATATAAAGGATGTGAATGAACTTAGGATTAGTAAATAAGTTTTGAACTTGTATATGGAGAATAAAAATTGAATTGAATTGGATTTAACTTCGATTAAATAGAATTGAGTTGAATTTGGAATGAATTTAAAATAAAAATTCAGTTGTGTTACAAATAATTTTGAATAGAATTAAATTATTATTTAAATGGTAAAAGAAATAGCATGAACTTAAATTGGCTAAATAAATTTAGTTAAAATTGAATTAAATTTGGAAAAGAATTGAATTGAAGGATTTTATGTGAAGAAAATTTTAACTCAACTAAATTCAAAGAAATTGTTTGAGAATGAATTTAGCGTAAGTTGAATTAAATTAAAAAGAAGCTTGAAGGTGAATTTAGTGTAAACTAAATTAAATGAAATTTGTGTAGGCATGGATGGATTTTAGTGGATTGTTAAGAGAATTTTGAAAAGAAAATAAAAACCCAGTTCTAGTATGGGATTTAATTTTGACAATAAAAGTTGAGAATGTGAATGAATAATGGAATTGGATTATAATAGTGAGGGTTTGACTTATAAATAAAATTCAAATGAGTGACATGATTTTAAGTGGTCACGTTATTAATAAAATTCAGGGTGAATCGAGGAGATGGATTAAAATTGTAAATGGAGTGAATGAGTAAACAAATTGAATTAAAATTTGTAAATGAATTGGAATTTGGTTGAATGAGAATCAGATGAGAATGAAATAAAATTGATTTAAGAAGATAACGGAAATATTGTGAAAATTGGGAGAGCTTAAGCAAATTTGAAATAATTGTGATCGAGGTTTATAATGTGGTCTTGTATAAAATTTGTTCGATAATAAAATTGATATACAAGTGAAATGGTTTTAATTAATTTTTTTGTGATAAATTAAAGATGTATGAGTTGTAAATAATATAGAATTGGATGATATTAATTTAAAACTTAAGTTGAATGGTGAACTAGAAATGAGAATAAGAAATTGAATTAAAAATTGCAAGGAAATAAGAATATTTGGATTGTGAATAATTCCGAATGGAATAAAATTAATATGAATTTAAACTGCGATTAATTTTAATGGTTATAAGCTTAAGTGATGGTCACTTGCTTGGATAACCTTAAATTTGCATAGAGATTGGTCGTTTTGTTGTAAACAAAAATTTAATTGGCTTAAAGAAACAAATTGAAATGGGTTTTGGAATCAATTGGGATGAATTGAAATTTTATTAAGTGATTTTGCATATGAATGAAAATGGATCATCAAAGAAATGTAAATACTTCAAATTGAAGGTAAAATTGGTTGTGAATCAATTTGGAATTGAATTAGAGCAAAGAGATGTAACTAAGGCATATGTTAATCATGTTGAAGTGGAAATGAATTTGTTGTAATAAATATGAATGGTATATAGCAAACTTGAATATAAATTGTTCGAGTGAGATAAAATGAAGTTTGGGTTTGTAAAGAGGATTTAAAATGATGTTGAATTTGTGAAATTGCTTATAAAGGAAGTAACATGCATAATTATGAAGTTTGCATGTTTAAACTTTGTAATTGATGTGTTTGGGCTAGTTTAATGAAAAGAATATTGATAAATGCTCATATTATAGGAAACTGATGTGTTTGTTAAGTAAGTACAGGTATGGGAGGCAATGGATAGAGTCGGAGTGCGTATATGCGATACTATTTAGCTGCTTGCTTTAAAAATGCTAATAAAGGTACGCCTATGCAATAAAAATAGGAAATATGAACTGTTTTTGGTTTTTCCGACCGTGTGGGTCGATGTATACATATTTATATCTATTGTGAAATTGCAAAAGCTCCTCCGTACAGGGGAGACTCTGCTAAAATTTTCCGAAAATTTTGGGAGTTCGAAATTTTTTGGAAATTTTGGTAATGTTTTGTTAACGACAAATTGATTTCAAATTAAAATAAAAATAAAAAGAATTTTGGAATAGAAATCGAAACTAGCAGTTTCGATTTGAAAATAAAGAATTTAGGCAAAGTGAAAGCTGAGATTTTCACTAAGTAAGTTTTGCTATTGGGTTTGGAACATTCTTCTACCTTAGCAAATTTCGAGGATGAAATTTTTATAATGGGGGAGGAATGTAACGACCCGGAATTTTGGGTCGCCAGATTTGAACATTTAATTCATTTTAAATGTCGAATATGGATTATAATTTGATTTTGAAATAAAAAGATTTTGGTTAAGTTAATAGAATCAGTTAAATTTCAAATACGGGAATGAAATTGAAATTTGAATAATAATAGCTTAATATTAGAATTGGGATAATTGGTGAATCTGAGTTTAAATAAATATAAGAATGGTTTCTAAAAATTTATTTAAGTTTATTTTAATTTAAATACTAATATTGGACCATTGGATGGAATTAATAGTCGATAGATTGAATTTGGAATTTTATATTAATTTAATAATCGAATTTAATAATATAATAATGCAAATATTCAAATTTTGATTTAAACTGAATCGGAATGATTTCTAATGTGAATATAAATTTTATACGAGTTATAATAGAGTTAGTAAAATTTTAAAAGTGAAATTTTAGATGATTTCGACGATTTTGAAAATCGCTCGAATTCATCGACGAGTTAAAATAGCCTTCCGGGGCACAGTCTCGGAATTCGACGAAACCAGTTCCATTGGATCCGTAATAGTTAGTTATTATCGGATTTCAATTTTCGTAGCAATCAGAGTTGTCGTTTGACCCCAGCAGCTTAAAACGCATAGAAAATACTTTAATCGTTTTAATTTAAAATTGATCGTTTATTTCCGTAGCTCGCGTATATGATCGAATTAGCCTCCGAAACATGTCCATTGTGTTCGGAACGTGGGTAAAACTTTAGGAACGCCACGGGCACGTGAGTTTTGGAGTTCATTTGTAGAAGCTCGTTAAAATTGGTTTTAATATTAAAATAATATAATTAAACGTATATATACATATATTTATATATATCAAAATTTGGGGCCGAAACCCTAATTCATTCCTGCCGGCACATATTTAACTCCAATGGCCGAAAATTATTGACCTTCTTCCCCAATTTGCGATCAATCCACTCGTTTATTCCAAATTCCTCCAACTAGAGAAACGATGAGAACGTCGAGATCTACGTTCTGAACGGTAGTGATCGGGAATCGTCGAGCGGTTTGTCAGAAGCTTCACCACGTAGGGCCACCGTTCGCACACATCGTTCGAGGAGAGGGTGGCACCTAGCTTGGCCGCATCTTGACCGAAGGTAGAGGGGGCAATGGTCGTCGTTGCGGTGGTGGCCGATCATGGCGTTGGTGATCGAGGATGGTGCTGCGTTCAACCCTAATTCGGGATCATGGGTTCTTTTTCGATTTCGGTTTCCTGAAGCGTGCGCGTGATGAAGATGATGTGGCCGTGAGTATTATTTGATAATAATAAAAAAAAGAAATTTGTTTATGGATTTTATTAAAAACCTTTAAAATTTCATATCTTGTGCATACTTGGTCAGATTTTGACGAAACTGACGACGCCGGAATCGCAGAGACGCGATCTACACAGTGGAGCAATTCTAGAGTTATTCTGAGCAAGTGAAAATTTAGGTTAAATCGAACGTCGTTGGATTTAATTTAAATTTGAACGCTCGCCGAAAACCCAAGGTGAGTTTAACTCACTCACCTCTGGAATATTAGTTAATTTAAATAGTCATTAATTAAATGATTGCTTGATTGGTTGAATATAATTGAATCGATATATATTGTTGTGCTAATTTCTGTGGATGCAGGGAAAACAGGTTGGAGGGATCCAACTGGATCCCTCACAAGTAGAAATTAATTTATATTCTGTGATATACCTTATTTATTATTCTGTGATAATTTGTTTAGATCCTGATATGCTGCGTTTTATTTATATGCTGTGATGCATTAAATTGAAATTTAAATTGTGTTGTGTTGTGATTGGGTGAATACAACCTGAAAATTTTTAATATAAATAGATGAATTGGGTTTAAAGAATATAAAAGGAATTCTTAAGTAAAGGATTTTAAAGGAGATTAAATCCAAGGAATGGGTTGAAAATTTCAAGTGTTTGAAATTTGATTTCAAAGGGAATTGAGAATTGTTTAAATTAATAGCGAGATTTATTTAAAAAAAATGGGAAGTGTGCTTTCTCCTGGAATTTTTTTTTAAGAAAGCTTTCAAATTATAAATTTGCAGTTTAAATATGTTTAGAATATTTTAGAAAGAAATATTATTTTAAATTGTTTTTAAGTGAAAGAAAATATTTGATTAAGTAATTATGGTATTTAATTATTTTAAAAAGGTAAAGTAGTATTAAGTTTTCAAAGAAAATTTTTAATATGAATATTTGATTTAATAACCTTATTTTAAAAGTTATATTTTATTTAAAATACTTAGGGAGCCCTTTTATATTTCCTTAAGTATTATTTCCAATTAAATAATTTCTAGAGCTTATTTTAAATATTTTAAACGTATGTTTGAAAGTGATTTCCAGGAAATAACAACGCTTTTAAAATAAAAGGAGCTATTTTTAAAGTGTGGAAAGGATTGTACGGGATGAACGTAAAATTGAATTGGGATTGAACGCGTTGAATTGATAAGAAGAATTCTTTGGTTATTCTAAAGTTGGAAGTGTATTTCCCTGAAAGCCAAGTATGTTTTTAAAATAGATTTTTGAAACGTTAGAGTTTGAAGTTATATTAAAGAATGGTTTCAAGAAAGATTATTTAAGTTGTAAGAATTTTAAAGGTAAATATATATATATCAAAGTACTTATAGTAGTAATTAAAGTAGAATTATGTTTTAAAGAATATTATTATCATTTATACTTTATAAAATAGTTCTATTTTAAAAGATAACCAATCAAAGTATTATTTAGAAATTGTATAGAGTTTCATAACTTTATTTTAGATTAGTATGACTTAACTTTATTTTAAAGATAATAGTTTGTATTTTATTAGGCAGTTTTATTTGAGATATTTTTAAAGGTATATATATATATTTTAAATTAAGTATATAGTAGTGTTATTATAAATGTTTTAATATATTTTCAAAAATAAAGTATTTTAATTATTTTAAAACTTAAATATTGGTACTTGGAAGTTTTCAGAGGAAATAAAGATTGGAGAATCTATTCCATGAGAAAATTGGATTTGAAAAGTGTTTCAAAGGGATTTTGAAAAGGAATTATATCTTGTAAAGATATTTTGAGGAAAAAAATAATGTGGGAAATTATTTATTGTGTGATGGATGTTTGTGATTGTTAATTGATAGTTAAATCACCGACTATCAATATTGGACAAATGGATTGATCGTTTCGAAGAGACCAGGATCGAGATTTATTTCTCGAAAACCACTTCGATCCGATTTGTACGTTTCATGGGAAAACGTGTTCGGAGTCGAAGATGGAGCAGTGAAGAGCAAGGGCTAGTCTTTACTAATCTTGAGGATATTTCCAAAATGGATGTAGTAGGAGTAGTGCTTTCGGTTCCGTTCGAACCCGGGACGGACTTGTATGGATGAATGCTTTCGGAACATCGTCAGGTAGGCGATGGGCATTCTAAGTGAAACATTCTATAAGGTAACGTTTAGCCTCAAGCCTCATTAACCGAGAATGACCGAAAATCAAGGGATATGCAGCAAGGCTTGGTGGGCAGCACCCAATTTTGGGTAAGGTCATTCCTGTCTAGATGTCCCTTTTATTTCGGCTTAGTGGTGCGGTTGCTGATCCCAACTGCGGGGTGATCTTACTCGGGACTTTCCAGTAAGGGGTAGTCCGGGCCTTGTGTTGCAGGGGATCAGGCGTGGTCCTCGGTACGCTGATTTAGACCAGGTACTGTGACAGGTGGTACCCCAGTGCCTAGTCATTGTTGGAAATCCAGTCTCCCTACGAACCTTTTACAAGTTTTGTTTGTATTACCCACACTGTGGCTAGTAGCTGGAATTTAATAATTTAACAATTTCGGCTATTTTATAAGTATTTGTATATAGACCCTATTATAATATCGGAGGATTTCTATAAAAAGTGTTTTAGCTATCATAAAGTAAAAACCCGACATGTTTATTTGTGGCGTGGTCTTACGAGATGCTTTTGTTTTTCAAAAGGATTTTTAAAACTTTAATAATCAATTCGGATGCATTATTATTATCAACTGGTATTCCATACTGACTCAGGTGTTATGTCATTATAATGCTCGGGTCAAACCGATTATTATATGTTCAGGACAGGATGCTATGGAGCAGGAGAGGAGCTGGAGTCCGAGATGCATTATCCATACTATTATATATATCAGCTGCTATGATTGTATGATTGTCTGACTGGTAATATTGTTTATATGAGATATTCAGATGGTATGATGTATAAAACAAATATAGTTTCATTTCGTGTAAAGATCTATTATTTACTATCATATTTATTCCGCTGTGATGGTGAGATTCTCATATTGTCTAGTTCCTTTTTCTTCTATCTCTTCTTCTTAAAGCCTAATGGTTCGTGTTTCTGTTCCACTTGAGTTAATTGAGGTAAAATAGTGTTGACTCAAGGGGTACGGATTTATAGGCTGTTACAAAAACACAATTTGAGGCTGAAAAAACCATAAGCAAATCGACAATTTAGAACAAAAGCAACGAATTCAACATTGAATTAAATGAAAAGAAATATAACAAAATAAAAGTCAATTTTTAAATCTATCTCAATGGAACCAAACAAAATAACAAATTGAATATAGAATTAAAAGAAAAGACAAATAAAAAAAATTAAACCTGTTAGTCAATCTCAATCAAATTAGACGTTTTTTCGAACATCTTTATATAATGTTTCCATAAAAACACACTCACTATAAAATATGTATATATTCATAAATAATTTAATATAAAGTCAAAGTGAAGAACTATTAGTAAATCATATTGAATTCTAATCAAAATAAAAGAAATAAAAATCAATAAAAAAATTTTTTGCAAAGAATCCTTAATTTGGTTTAGATAGAGAATATTGAACATGGAAGTGAAACCATTAAATATGGAAAGTAACCAAGGAAATACAATTATTCTTATATATAAAATGAAGATAAGAGTAAAAGAACAATTGTTAAAATACAAAGGAAGAAAAAAATGCAAGATTATTGTATGTGGAAACAAGAATGTTATAAAGGGAAACGTAAGTAATAAAGAGTTATATGCTACAAGAATAAAAATTTATTCTCAAAACAGCATTTATAAATCTGCAACCTACTACAAATAAATAACCAAACTCATAATATTATAAATTAATGCAAAAATCATAAGATGACATAAATTTAGGCATAAAACTTATAAGAAAAGACCAGCAAATTTGAAAAAAAAAAAAAATTCAACATCGAATTAAATGAAAAGACAAATAACATAATACATTCCAAACCTTGAATCGAGCTTGACTGATCTAGTCGGCTAAGATTTTTTAGATGCTTTTTAAATCAGTAACATCGAAAGCCAACTCTAATTCATATTAACCAACAAAAAACTAAACAAATAAAATGTTACATACCCAAAAGCATGAAACATACCATAAAACATAGAAGAAGGAATTCTATAATTACAGCCAAAGGTGCGAATTTTTCACTTGGATTCAAAGGGTAAACATAGAATATGATAGTATTTGTGGATTTAAAAATTTATTTTAGGTCGAGAGTTGAGAAAATGAAAGTAATCAGAGAAGACGAGCAAGGAACATTTTTGAATAACTAAAATAGAAAATGATTTATTTTAGATAAGAAAATGAGAAAATGAAAGTAAGAAGAGAAAATGAGCGTGAAATATTTTTGAATAGTTGAAATAGGAAATGAAAAGGCATATTGTTATTAACATATAATATATAATTAAGTTTGAGCTTGAAATGATAAGTTCTTATTAGAGGGGGTAAGTGAAACTTTTTCTCTCGAATCAATTAGAGAAGAGGATTGAGAGTAAGAATGAATGAGAAGAAGAATATATATGGTCTCATATACTCATTTTTATATAATACAATAGATTTGTTCATGATTATGTTTCCATTCTTATCATTTACTCAAATACATCATTGGCTTTATTATTCTTTCACGGTATCGACTTTTAACTATTATGCATCTATATTTGAAGTATTTAGTTATAACCAAAACTATATCTTTGTTGTAATGGATGTCTACAAGTACTAATTGCTCATAAGTTGTGTGTTACTTTAATTTTTATATTCGTACATCGTATTTTTGGTGTTTAACAAATAAATTTTGGTAATCATGTTTACGCGATGAATTTTTAATTATTTTGCAATATTATGAGGTATATAATTTACTTATTCTAACTATAGATACTATCAATATTGTATATATGATTGAATATTTTACCAAGGTTTTTTTCTTTATTTGCTATTTTTTAATTCATTATCGATTTCTTATTCAAACCTTTATATGAATTTCTTCTTTTTTCCATAGGGTTGGTTTTTTTATCAATTCCATATTGGTTGGTTTTGTTAAAGGAAGAGATAAAAAGTAACAAAAGAGAGAGTTCTCATAAACAGTAGGTTCATTACTATTCTTTATAACTTATTATAATATAATTTTTATAATAAATACGTTTTTTCCTGAATAAATGCATTTATCTATCTAAACTTCTATTATAAAAAAGGCCAATCTTTGGCCATTTGTATTCTGTTATCTCTTAATTTTGAGAAAAGAAATCCTACTTTTATAGCATATTTGTTTCATATATTTCCTTTTGCAAAATTTGTATTTCATTCTATGCCACTTCTCACATTCATTATCCTAATTTAATCCAGCCAAGAACTCTTCTTTTTCTTAGCACATTCAATACTAGAAAAATTCGTATTTCCTCATTTCTCTGTTTATTCTCCCTCCTTTCACTACTATTATGTTTATTCCCCGTCTTTGGCTTCATATAAAAAAGTCAACTTTAAACTAGAAATAAACTAGAAATTCTTTTCAAATAATTCATTTATTTATCTTATAATTTTTCTAACATGAATATAATTTGATTGAATACATTAATAGTTCTTTATCTTTAGTATTCACCTTAATTGGTTTTTACTTTATTCACATTAAGCAATTGTTTTATTTCTATCTTTTTCTTCAGATATAAGATTCTTATGGACAAATTATCTAAATGTGCCTGAAGATTTTGGCTTGCGGGATCAATAAACTCGATCTAAAGGTTGGATATTTATTTTATTATATGTCTTTTCTTTTAATTCAAGTTTGTACTTATTTCTTTTTATCTAAATTTATGACTTTACGTTGCATTTCGAATGTTATGTCCCAAATTCTTGTTTCCTCTTATTTTTATTTCAATTAGTATGATTACAAATTTAGTTTTCTTTATTCATTTTGTAGGATTTTATTGGATTTATCAATTTATGGCCATCGTAGAAGCTTCTATTATATATATATATACACACACATATATATATAATGTATTATAGGTAATTGTTGAGTTATTTTTTATTTCTCATATTTTATATCGATCATATTTTTGTTATGAACCTAATAACAAGCTCTTATAAAAAGTAATACTTACAAAGTTAGTTACTATTGGATGGTAACTTATTCTCTCTCCTTCGTTTATTTTGTAGGGATTTATTGGTCTATTAATTTTAATACATAGATACTGAAAGAAACTTTATTTTTTTATAACTAAATAAATGTAAAATTAATCCTTGTTTCATTCTCAAACATACGCATTTAAGAAAATGAAGTTGGAAGAGAAGATAATACTACTAAAAGAAATTTCATATAACAAATTTTATACTGTATTATGAGGAGAAGTATAAATGTATATGCAATGGCTTTGTTCTGTTTCCAGCACACAATTCTATTTTTTAAATGTATAGTGTTGGAAACGTATTTTGAAAAATTATTTACTTTAAAAGTTTTGTGTAGTTTTAGTCATTTCAAACCTTATTTTTAAAATTCTGACATTGTTCTTCTTAGTCAATATGGATTAATATTTTCTGTTATGTTGTTCAACAGAATATGAATCGTTCATATGCAATACATTCATGGTTATCATCAAAGTCTTGGTGATCTTATGCAACATTGAGATGTTTTGAATTTTATGTGGTTTGGTAATTTTTTTAAATAGCTATAAATTAGAAATATAGTTATTCATAATTGTTATATGAGAATTGTTTCAAATAAGAAGGAACATATCAAATATTTCTACCATACAGTAAATAAAAGTAACTAAATGCTTTTAATTTAGGTCAAATTTGAATCCAAAGTAATTTGAGACTTGAACTCTAATCCAATCTGAGGAGAGAATCAATTACACATGTTGTCTTTTTTATGCTAATCAATTGCAAGATTAACAATAGTCAATTATTGTTTTTATTTCCTTTTATCGGTAACATTTCAAATGTATAACAACCTTAGAAGCTTCAATAGTTTTATCAAATCTACCACACATAGAGTTGAACTAGTTTTCCATTCTCGCGTTTTATATCAAATTTCCTTTCTATATTTTTCTTTATATTAGCAAGACTAGGAATTTGGGTTCCTTTATTTATTTATATAGAGTTATTAGTTCGCTAATACAAATATACTAAAAAAACTTAATTTTTTCTATAGTCAAATTGATGTTGAATTGATCTTTGTTTCATTCTCATACATAAGTATATAAGAAAATCAAGTTTAAAAAACATTATCTTTGAAGTAAAATAATATTCAAATAACAAATGCACGCTGCTATTGGCGCTTGGTTTTTTCTTCCGAACAGCATTATAATTTTATTAGATATCATTATTTTTTATGTACTTCTGTACACTATATTCTATTTTTTCACTCATCCTTACACAACTATACCTCTTATCTCTTCTAAGCAGCAAATCTTATGTATTTCTAAAATGTTTTAAACCTTAAACCCAAAAATTAAAATCTTTTTTTTCTAATGGATCATGGAAGGTGAATAATTAATGGATAATTCTAATTGTGATGATCATAAAGTGGTTAGTTTCCTTTTCATGTTTTAAATTTTATTTTATTTCAAATAAAAAATCATACAGTTTCTAACCACCGTCGAAAAATAAAATCAGGAAAAAAAAGCTATGGACGATGGTAATTTGGACTAGGGTTTTCAACAGAACGATAAGAAAAAAACTTACTCAACTAAAGTGGCATATGCGGACTTCTGGCTTGCTGGATGAGATGATCGACCACTCTTCCTCTTTTGATGGCGGCAGTACTTTATCGACGAGAAATAATGCCGGCGATGTAAAGAGGAGAAAATACGATTTGTTGTTTAAATTTTGGGTGTCTAGTGAGATTAATGAAATAATACATGGTGTTAGAAAGTGGGAAAGTAAACATTTCAAGGTGACCTTTGTAGGATCGATTTCACCCTAGAGGGAGGGATGAATAGGGTGATACTAATAATAATAATAATTAATGTGGAAATCTATAAAATAATTGCAGCATAGATAATAGCAGAATAATAAAAGTAGAAATAGAACAACACAGATTTACCCAGCTTCGGCAAAACCCTGCCTACGTGCTGCCCCCAAGGTTTCTACTAGAAATTATGTAGTCAGACGCTTACACACGTAAACTTGCGACACCCGCTATCGACTAACCTAACTCTAAACTCAAAACTCTGCCACAACTTAGCCACTGAGTTGCGAATTCTCAAACTATGCCCCATAGTTCATACCTAGTCACACGACTAGAAGGTTATTCAATTTTAAAGGAAATTACAAATGAATAATAACAAAAAAAAAACAAAACCCTAATTGAATAGTTTGAAGCCCAAATAAAAGCACTGGCCCACTTAAACAAATATAATTTGTAAAATGATGTCTCCTTATATTTTCTTCGGCTTGTATCCTTTATTTTGTGAAATTAATGTCCGCCTCCTTTTTCCTTTGCTCGTGAATACTAGGGCTTTGTAATGAATTGAAGCTTCGCTTGTGTTACTGATTGATTGCAATGGCTACTGCGTTGACTGGCTTTGTCAATCGATCTCTGGCTTTGACTTCCTTTGGCAGCTTCAATTTCTTGAGTCCGACTGTATATAATTTGGTATATGAATTTTTCCCGTTTAACTTCCTCTGTTGTTTTGCTTTGGCTCAAACTCGTTTCGAGTTATTAATTTGGGATTTAATTTGAATCTTTTCTCTGTGATTTTTTTCTTTTAACTCGAATGATTTAACTACCGATGATGTGACTAGGTTTTATAGGGTTCGAATCCCTTAATTTTCATTCGTATATTTCTCATTTGAATTCTTCGTGCGTTTACTTGGCCGTGATTTTTTAATCGAAAGGTTGAGATGATTCTGACCTGTTCATATGATATATTATTGCTACTACCTTGGTCATTACGACTTTGATTCTGGCATGACATGATCATTTAATTTGTTGGAAATTCTCTTAGTCGGTTTTGTTCTTTTTGCCTTGACTTCGGCTCTTAGAATTTGTGATAACATTTGGGTAAAATTTTAATTGTCTGGCTAGGTTCGAATTTTTGACCTTGGCATTTAAATTTATAGTCGAAACAACTCTTTGATTTCACAGGCTTTTCCGGCTAGATCAATTTGAGAAATAAAACTGCTGCTTTTCTTTGAACTATGACTTGCACCTGTGTACTGTGTATTTCCATGTATATACATACATATATGTATGTATGTATATGTGTGAAATAGGCATCAATTATGGTTTCAAGTGCATGCATCAATCTTTGTTTCATATGTATGTGGTTTTCATTGATCTTTGTTTATGCATCTAGTTGCCTACATGCTTGTGCTATTATGTGTATGTATATAAATACACATATGCATACATATATGTTTGCCAGTTAGTCCACTGTTCTAGTGTTTGCATTTTTGCTGCCTTGGTTTGTTTTGTAATATTTTTATTTGGTTTGGTCCATATTCATGTGTATTCAAGTATCTATTTCAACACTGTGTTTACACATGTGTGAAGCTGCTTTGTTTTATTCACTGCCCGTTTGCATTTGAAACTTTGAACTATAGTCATCTTTGTTCTTATGCATTCGTCTTCATGTTGACTGGTCTGGTTCGAAGTTTGGTTCCTTGCAATGCTTTGAGTCTGAGTATATGAACTTGTACATGTCGTTTATACTTGGTTCTGTGATTACTTGAGTCTGATACACTACACTGGTTTCATGTGCAGTTTGGTCTTAGTACACTTTGTATTCATTGCTTCATGAGTCTATTATCATGTGATTTGGTATCTCCTATATGGTGTCATGTTGTTTGTATGATTTCAAGTGTCTTCATGTGTTTTCTGAGTCCTTTATATTCACTTTGTCATTGTGAAATTTGAAGTGATCTTGTCAAGTTACATGATCTGGTGTCTTTTGTTATTGTTGAGTGAAGTCTTCAATGTTGTGTGTTCTATTCATGTCTGCATTGCTTTGGTCTCTGGTTCAAGTTACATGTGCATTGCCATTTTGTAACGACCCAGAATTTTTATTAATTAAAATTTGAATATTTAATTAATTTTAAATATTTATAAGTGAATTTATAAGTCGAATAAATTTTATTTCGAATAATTGGATTTAATTGAATAATTAAATCGATAATTTAATACGTTAAATTATGGGAAATAATTGAAAATTGGGTTAAATATGATTGAAAACAATTTGTAAAATTTTATTTTATCATATTGGAGTTAGAACGATATTTTAGAACTTTTAAAATCGAATTAAAAGTTTATTTGTGAAAATTGAATATTTTAATATTAAATCGACTAGTGAAAATAGTCAATTTTTGAACAGTCTCAGAATTGGACGAGACCAGTTCCATTGGATCCGTAATAGTTAGTTATTACCGGATTTCAATTTTCGTAGCAATCGGAGTTATCGTTTGATCGTGGCAGCTCGAAACGCATCGAATTATTTTTAATATTAATTTGGCGAGTTAAAATAGCCATTTTTCAAACAGTCTCGGATTTCGACGAAACCAGTTTCATTGGATCCGTAATATGATATTATTGTATGGTTTCAAATTTCGTGTCGATTGGATTTACCGTTTGTCCGGTACAAATTAAAACGCCTAGAAAATCGTTTAAATCGGTTCAATTCAAATTGAACGTTTATAGCCATAACTCGCACAGATGTCCGAATTAGCTTTCGAAACCTGTTCCATTGTGTCCGGAACGCGGGGTAAACCCTAGAAACGCTGGTTACAGCGCGTGAATCGGAGTTCGGAATTTCCGGAATGAATAGTGTTCGTTTTTCTCTATAAATAGCCCCCCCTTCCTTCATAAATTAAAAAAAAAAAAAAACCTAAACCCTAAACCCTAGCCGCCACGCATAACATTCAATGGCCAGAAAACTCCTAGATTCTTTCCTCAATTACTTCCAATCCGTTGATAATTAGCCGAGGTGTTCAACAGCAAAGTTGAAGAGCGCGAGGAGAGCTTTCAATCTATACGGAGATGATGGCGTGTAGTGGAGCGAGTCGATGGCAGGGGGGCCGCATTCCCTAGGTGTTGCGCACGGAAATCAAGGCAAAAGGGGGGGGCCAAGCTCTTTGCCCTTCTGGCCGAGCATGGAGTGGAGCGCGAGCTTCGATTTGGCACTTCCCGATCGTCTCCAGGTGGTTTGTGGTGATCGATAAATTTAAACCTAATTTGGAAGGCATGGGTTCATGGTTGCGTGTGTTTACTGGAGAGGTTAACGTGAGGGAGAAGGAGATATTGGACGGCCAGGATGGAAGGGGGAGAGATCCAAGGGTGATGTTGAATGTATGTTAGAAATTTAAATAAAAGTTGTAAATTTATGTATATAAATTCGTGTAAAACTTTGAAAAATCATAACTTTTTCATACGAGGTCGAAAACGCGCGAAACCAGTTGCGTTGGAATCGTATCGACGAGCACTACGCGATGGAATAGGATTGGAGTTGTTTGGAGTTAGTGAAAATTTCGTGTAAAATTAAACGTCCGTTTAATTTTATTCGAAATAAATCGCTAAAATGAAATTGAAATCAAGGTGAGAACTTCTCACTCAATCGAATCAGTTTCGATTTTTATTTTAAATAGTTAGATTTAAAATATTTGAATGCATGTTGAATGATGATTGTTATCTATTGATTGTTAAAATAGACATTATGCGCCGTTAGTAAGCGGATGTTATTTAGTAAAAACATATACCGCGATTATTTCATAAACAGTGAAATTGGTATTATATATAATAGCAATATATATATATTGGCATATGTATATATTGGAGTTATTGATTTCCCGCATTTGTATAGCGGATGAGACCCTATTGCGCCGTCTATTAAGCGGATAATATTTTAAATCCCATATACCGCGATAATTTCGTACTGGAGTATTGTGCTAATGTTTGTGGATGCAGGAAAACAGGTTGGAGGGATCCAACTGGATTCCTCAACAGTATTTATTTGATTTCAGATATTTTGATATTTGATGGATTATCATATCGATATATGATATCGTTGTTGTCGTGATTGACTATTTGGTGTGTAGCATCATTGGACCAAATTTGGAACTTTAAAATGATTTTTTTAAGTGATTTTTGAAAATATACTATATTTTTGGAATTGATTCATTTTAAATAAATAAACGTATAAATTTTAATGTTATAAAATAGTGTAAATCGGGATTTCTGAATTTATTATAAAAAGTTTAAAAATAGGATTTATAAAATTTGATTTATTTTATAAATCAAAATGGTGAAATTATAAAAGAGATTAAAGACGTTTTAAAATAATAGTATAAATTGATTTTATAAAGGATTTATAAATTGATATTTATAAATTAAAACATTTGAATTATAAAACGAGTTTTTATAAGTGTTAGAATAAATTGTGAATGAATTTCATAAATGAATGAAATTTATAGAACTATAAACGGTGAAGTTATAAATGGAATTTTATAAGCAGTAGGTTTATAAAATTTATAAAGTTATTAAAAGAATAGATTTGGATAAATAATTGAATCTTATAAGTTATAAGATTTATAATTATGAAGTTCAAAGGAACGATTTTTCAAACAAATAAATTATAAGTATTTCACTTATGATATGAACTTTTGTTTTATAATTGAGTTATAAATCAAATAGATTAATAAAGGAGATTTATAAAAAGGAAGTAGTGGTAAAATAAATAGAAATGGAATTTATAAACGTTGTTTTATAAATTCGCAAACGACTTATTTTGATGAGTTAACTTTTATAACTTATTAATGGAGTTATATTCACGTTTTTGAACTGTGAATAATCCTTTAAAATGAAATGTATAGAAATGATGAAATTGGTTAACGTAGTATATTCACGTTTTTGAATAGTGAATAATATGTTAAAGAAAATGTTTAGATTTGATGTTTTAAATAGAATTAAAACGATCTAACGATGTTTTAAAATGTGTTGAGATTCGAAACCATAGATTTCAACATTTATTGTTGAAATAGACGTTTTCGAGAAATAGAAGGAAATGGTGAACTATAACACTGTTGTTATAGTAAATGATTTTCGAAAGGAAATGTTTTGTATAGTATTGGGATTTATATATCTATTTTAATTTCGAATCCCTATACTAGTGATTTTGGGACGTCGTAACGATGTTTTACGTAACATTCGTTTTGGCCCAAATAAATATGTTTAAGAGAATGATTTCCTTAAAGAATGAAATATATACTTAATCTCGATTTAAGTATATCGAATATTTTCCAAGTGTTGAAAATAAATAGGTTCGTGAATTACTTATTAAATAAGTATGGAAATGTTTTCCAATATAAAGTGAATATTTTGAGAATTTATCTTTTTGAAGATAAATTGAAAAGGAATATTGAAACCTATTGAAAATCGTATATCAGTAGATATTGTGAATATAAATTCACTATGGAATTTATAAAAGAAGGGGAACTTGTTTAAAAATAAATATTGATTTATTTTTGAGATATTGAATTATATATCTTGTAAAGATATTTTGGAAAATAAATAATTTGAAAAATTATTTGGAAACTGGTGATGTGTGCATATCCATTGATAGTTCAATAACCGACTATCAATATTTCCCTTTGAATGGGTAATTGATGTGATTTGTTTGAATTTGAATGCCACACTTATTTTTGAATAAGCGCTCACTATTCGGATTAACCGGGAAAGGACCATGGCGTCGTATAACCCATTTCGAATATGTGATACGTCGTTATGAATTGCATTTGAAGACCGGTGTTGAAGACCAGATCTTTTTGAAAGCGAAAGGACAACTCGTCGATTGTCTTTGCACCGAGTAGCTACGGTATAGAGACTCCCTATGTGATGGGAAGTCCGGACGTGATTAGAGATTATCCGGATTGCAAGGACTTCTTTGTAAGTGCCTTCGGTTTTGTTCGATCCCGGAACAGACTTGTATGGATTGTATGTCTGACGTTACAAATTGAGATATAAAGCAGATTTCTTTCAAATATATTTCTGTTGGTGGCGGAGAATTTATTCTTTTAGCTTAACACCCTTCTCTGAGACGTACGAGCTCAGAGGTTATGTAGTTGAATGTTATCAGCGATATATTCCCAATTTGGTAATGTGACATGCTGAGTGTTGCTGTGAAATGATCATTGTGTTGATTATTTGTGATAGGATCATTTATTTGATCGTCTATCCTGGTGATCATTTCTATGATCATTTGTTGACCCAAAGCATGGCTTTTGTATAAAGTATGTTTTTGTGGACGTGACTTCGTCGAGCCTCACACCTCGGGAATGGTCAAAACAGGAAAGATGCGGCAAGGTTATGAGGGGTAGCGCCCTTTAGGATATGTGCATTTCCTTCTGGAAATGGGTGGTATCATGGTATGGAGCCCAGATACTTACTCATGTTGAAAACACTTTATGATTGTGTGAATTGATTGCGAGCGCTCGGTTAAAAGGTCCCAAAGGACCGGGGGATGGCATATTCGATCAGTTGTTACCCAGTTAGGGGTAACCCGGCCTTGTGTTGGCAGAGATCCGGTTTGGTTCTCGGGGATGTCATTCCAGAGGCATTCTCATGTGGCAATGGGAAGTTCCTTGGCCTGATCATTCGTTGGAAATCCAATTCCCAATACGAAACTTGTACGGTATTAGTTGTAGAACCTGCCATTTACTTATGGTGGTCACCACTGTTTGAATGGTAGCTATAGTAGGCATACGATAATGGTCGTATGTTGGCTAAGATTTATATTCTACTTTCGAAATGTTTTCCTACACTATGCACTAGTAATAATATCAAATGTTCTTTTTAATGCGTATCAAGCATCTTTGACTATCATAAGGAGAAATCTCCTCCGATTCTGCGTTTGCATTGTGTGTGTGTGGCGGGAGGTCTTATGGTAGTCTCGTTTTTAAAAGCATTGCGAATTGACTTTAAAAATATTCCTCTATTTTGATTTTAAAGATAAATAAACTGTTTTGAGTTCTCACACCAGTCACATGACTGACTCGGAGTTTATTGTTTTCCTTCCTAAACTCTGGGCGCCCACCAATTTCCACACGGGCAGTCAAGAGTTAAGGTTTATCAGGATATTCTGGATATTCTGGAGTTGCTGGATGCAAGATGGATGGCATGGCGTATTACTAGTATATAGTATTTCTTTTTCCGCTGTTTGATGTTGTATGATGTTGTACACTCTGATGATGATGTTATGAAATGTAATGTATGAAATGTAATAACTGATATAGTTCTTTGTTTAAAGATTATTCATTTATCTATTATATGTTGTTCCGCTGCGAATTGTGAGATTCTAATGTTGTTCTGTTGTTTTCTATTCCATTCTATTTTCTATTTTCTTTCCTCTCTATTTTTCTATCCTTTCCCTCTGTCTCCTCTCTTCTTCTACTTTTTCTTTTTCTTAAACATTGATAATTCGTATTTCTGTTCATCTTGAGTTAATCGATGGAGATTAGTGTATATTCAAGGAGTACGGATTTGCGGGTCATCACACATTTGCTTCAAGTGCTCTTTTGTTTGGTTTATATGCATATACATTTTGGTTGGGTTTAGTTGCATATGTAAGTACATGCCATGCTGCAATTTCAAGTCCATGCATGCTGTTTGGAGCAGTTCTCCATGTGTACTGAACTTCATGTGTACATCCATTTTCTAGTTACATTGTCCATGATTTTCTTTGTTTCCAGTTTCTTGTTTCGAAGTTTGGTTCTGGCCATTGCACTTGTATTCGAACTGGTCTATGTTGCATCCTTTGTCGTCACTGCACCGTGTCTTGGTTGAAGCTTCACTTGTCATTGCATATATATGTATACATGTCTGAATACATGCATAACCTCTGTCCTCTTTGAATACTTGCATTTAAACTTGTGTGTTCTTCATTTTAATTGAAGTCTTGTTGATGTTGCTTTTGAACTTTTATCTTGTTGTCATTTGAAGTGACCTACCTCGAGTTAGAATGGTTTGGTTCATATTAGTTCATACGTACTTATACCTCTTGGCTAAAATTCGAGATGCTGAGACAGTGCACATGTGTACCTATACACATGTGTATATGTAGGCTCTAGTGTATTTGAAACTTTGTGACTTGTTTTCGTATTGCACCTGAGTTGAATCCAGCCTCGGCTTGGGTTTGACATTGTGCTTGCCTGTCCCTGCCGTTTTATCATGTGTATATCAGTGTGCATGGCCTTGTGGCATGTACAGTGATACACTGTGCATGTCACAAGTTGTTCACGTATGATGAATTCGAAAGAAATGATAACGAACAACCTAAATAACTGAGGCAAATAACATTTTCAAAACATATATTTTAAAAAGCACTGCAAAATATTTTCTTTTTCAATTTTACTACGTTAGTGTTTATTTTGTAGATAGCTCAGCTGCTGGATTCAATTTGGAATAAAGTTGAATAAAAAATACGAGTGAATGAGTGATATGTAGTGAAGTGAACATTATAAGTCAAATTTGTGATTTAATCGAAATTGCAATGTAATTGAAAAATGTATATATGTAGCGAGAGCTCAAATTTGCACTATTCATAATTGTAATAGAATATTTGTTTGAATAAAATATTTGTTTGAATTTTAATTCTGTGTTATTTATTTTATTCAACAAATAATTATTTAGTTATATGAAAAATAAAATATTATAATAACAAATACGTTCAAATGAATATATGTGTGTGTGTGTGTGTGTGTGTGTTTATTATCATCAAACAAAAATCATATACTAGCATATTCAACAATCTCCCCCTTTTGATGATAACAAACATATATTTAAGATTTTGAATTTACCAAATGTATTTGGTCATTGATGAACTCTATTTTCTCCCCCTATTTGAATGCTCCCTCTCTACAACAAAGCTCCCCTTTCATATATGTATGAAAATAAATAAAAATATGCAAATGAACCTAGATGGGAATATGCAAATAAAAAATAAAATATCTGACCTTTATTTGCCAAAATATTAACTTTTCTCTCCTCCTTTTATTATCAGCAGAAGAGTAATGGTGTTAGAAAAATAGAGATAAAGTGATAGATATTAATACAACATTAATACCTAACCGAGTATAAATATTAAATTTCAATAAAAAATCAAAAAAAAATCATAAATACTCTATTAGGCACATATTCTACTTTAGAGTGATAGGGGAAATGTCGACATAAAAAACCATATGGTTGTGTCTATTTGTGGTGCATTTATATCAAGAATTTGAATATCTACTAACCATGCATAAATATTAGGACTTTTAAACAAGATTAGCAGTATTCCCATTTTTTTATAAAAAAAGGAATTTCAAGCATCTTCTAACCACGTATAACCGTGAGGACTTTTAAATGGGATTGGAATTAACTTGTTTATTTAATAATCAATTTTGATATGTGTTCCATACATGCATAACCGTGGGGACTTTTAAATGAGCATGAAAGCACATAAACAAATATTCCAAGTAATTCACTCATACATAACCATGAGGACATTTAAATGAGAGTGAATACTTTGTGTAACGTCCCGAAAATTTTCGACTTTCGAAAATTCAACATCGATACTCACTTTATCGACTGCCGAGAAATCGAAGGCCGGAAACCCGAAATGTTATGGGTTTAAGAAAAAGAAAACGTAGAAAAGAAGAGAAGAAAAGAAGATAATAGAGGGAAAAAGAAGACAGAAAATAGAGAAAGAAAATAGAACATAGAACGGAACAGAAAACAACAGAACAACATCAGAATCTCACAATTCGCAGCGGAACAACATATAATAATAAATGAATAATCTTTAAACAAAGAACTATATCAGTTATTACATTACATCACATTTCATTACATCATATCATCAGAGTGTACAACATCAAACAACAACAAACAGTGCAGCGGAAAAGAAAATACTATATACTAATAATACGCCATGCCATCCAGCTTGCCTCCAGCAATTCCAGAATATCCAGAATATCCTGATAAACCTAACTCTTGACTGCCAGTGTAGAAATTGGTGGGCACCCAGAGTTTAGGAAGGAAAACAATAAACTCCGAGTCAGTCATGTGACTGGTGTGAGAACTCAAAACAGTTTATTTAACTTTAAAATCAAAATAGAGGAATATTTTTAAGTCAATTCGCAATGCTTTTTAAAAATGAGACTACCATAAAACCTCCTGCGACACACACAATGCAAACGCAGACTTGGAGGAGATTTCTCCTTATGATAGTCAAAGATGCTTGATACGCATTAAAAAGAACACTTGATATTATTACTAGTGCATAGTGTAGGAAAAATTCATTTCAAAAGTAGAATATAAATCTTAGCCAGCATAGGTACCATTATATTATGCCTACTAATATCTACCATATTAGATGGCAGGTTCTACAACTAAAACCGTATAAGTCACGTATTGTTTCTTTGGATTTCCAACGAATGATCAGGCCAAGGAACTTCCCATTGCCATATGAGAATGCCTCTGGATGGACATCCCCGAGAACCAAACCGGATCTCTACCAACACAAGGCCGGGTTACCCCTAACTGAGTAACAACTGACCGAATATGCCATCCCCCGGTCCTTTGGGACCTTTTAACCGAGCGGTCATAATCAATTCACACAATCATAAAGTGTTTTCAACATGAGTAAGTATTTGGGCTCCATACCATGATACCACCCTTTTCCAGAAGGAAATGCACACATCCTAAAGGGCGCTACCCCTCATAACCTTGCTGCTTCTTTCCTGTTTTGACCATTCACGGGGTGTGAGGCTCGACGAAGTCACGTCCACAAAAACATACTTTATACAAAAGCCATGCTTTGGGTCAACAAATGATCATAGAAATGATCACAAAGATAGACGATCAAACAAATGATCCTATCACAAATAATCAACACAATGATCATTTACAGCAACACTCAGCATGTCACATTACCAAATTGGGAATATATCGCTGATAACATTCAACTACATAACCTCTGAGCTCGTACGTCTCAGAGAAGGGTGTTAAGCTAAAAGAATAAATTCTCCGCCACCAACAGAAATATATTTGAAAGAAATCGGCTTTATATCTCAATTTGTAATGTCAGACATACAATCCATACAAGTCTGTTCCGGGCTCGAACAAAACCGAAGGCACTTACAAAGAAGTCCTTGCAATCCGGATATTCACAATCCTGATCGGATTTCCCATCACTTAGGGAGTCTCTATACCGTTGCAACTCAGTGCAGAGACAATCGACAGGTCATCCTATCGCTCTCGCAAATACCGGGTCTTCAACACCGATCTTCAAATGCAATCATAACGACGTATCACATATTCGGAATGGGTTATACGACCCCATGGTCCTTTCCCGGTTAACCCGAATAGTGAGCGCTTATTCAAAAATAAGTGTGGCATTTAAATTCAAACAAATCACATCAATTACCCATTCAAAGGGAAATATTGATAGTCGGTTATTGAACTATCAATGGATATGCACACATCACCAGTTTCTAAATAATTTTCCAAATTATTTATTTTCCAAAAATATCTTTACAAGATACATTATTTTCACACTTCAAAAATAAATCAATATTTATTTTTAACAAATTCCACTTTCTTTTATAAATTCCTTAGTGAATTTATAATCCAAAATATCTATGAATATTCGATTTCAATTATTCATTTCAATTTATCTTCAAAAAGATAAATTCTTAAGATATTCACTTTATATTGGAAAACACTTCCATACTTATTTATTCATAAGTGATTCACAAATTTTATTTATTTTCAACACTTGGAAAATATTCAATATACTTAAATCGAAATTAAGTATATATTTCATTCTTTAAGGAAATCATTTTCTTAAACATATTTATTTGGGCCAAAACGAATGTTGCGTAAAACATCGTTACAACGTCCCAAAATAACTAGTATAGGGATTTGAAATTAAAATAGATATATAAATCCCAATACTATACAAAACATTTCCTTTCAGAAATCATTTACTATAACAACAGTGTTATAGTCCACCATTTCCTTTTATTTTTCGAAAACGTCTATTTCAACAATGAATGTTGAAATCTATGGTTTCGAATCTCAACATATTTTAAAACATCGTTAGATCGTTTTAATTCAATTTAAAATATCACATTCTAAACATTTTCTTTAACATATTATTCACTATTTAAAACGTGAATATACTACGTTACAAATTTCATCCTTTCTATACATTTTATTTTAAAGGATTATTCACGGTCAAAAACATGAATATAACTCCATTAATAGGTTTCAACAATTTTATTATCAAAATAAGTCGTTTGCGAATTTATAAAACAACGTTTATAAATCCCATTTCTAATTATTTTATAACAACTTCCTTTTATAAATTTTCTTTATTAACCTATTCGATTTATAACTCAATTATAAACTAAAGGTTCATATTATAAGTTAAATATTTATAATTTATTCGTTCACAAAAATCGTTCCTTTGAACTTCATAATTTTAAATCTTATAACTTATAAGATTCAATTATTTATCCAAAACCATTCTTTTAATGACTTTATAAATTTTATAAACCTACTGTTTATAAAATTCCATTTATAATTTCACCGTTTATAATTCTATAAATTTCATTCATTTATGAAATTCATTCACAATTCATTCTAACACTTATAAAAACTTGTTTTATAATTCCAACGTTTAATTTATAAATATCCATTTATAAATCTCTTATATAAATCAATTTATATTATTATTTCAAAACGTCTTTAATCTCCTTTATAATTTTACCATTTTGATTTATAAAATAATTAAATTTTATAAATCCTATATTTAAACTTTTCACAATAAATTCTAAAATCCCGATTAAACTATTTTATAAAATCATTAGCATCATATTCTCAAAAAATCAGTTTTTAACTATATTTCTCAAAAATCATAATTTTTATAACTTTAAAAATTATAACGTTTATTTATTTAAAATGGATCAATTCCAAAAATATTTTATAAAACGTATACTTTTCAAAAATCACTTTAAAAATCATTTTTTTAAATTTCAAATTTGGTCCAATGATGCTACATACCAAATAGTCAATCACGACAAGAAAGATATCATATATCAATATGATAATCCATCAAATATCAAAATATCTGAAATCAAATAAATACTGTTGAGGAATCTAGTTGGATCCCTCCAACCTGTTTCCTGCATCCACAAACATTAGCACAATACCAATTCCGTTCCAGTACGAAATTATCGCGGTATATGTTTTTATTAAATATTATCCGCTTAATAGACGGCGCAATAGGGTCTCATCCGCTAAACAAATGCGGGAAATCAATAACTCCAATATATACATATGCCAATATATATATATTTCTATTATATATAATACCAATTTCACTGTTTATGAAATATTCGCGGTATATGTTTTTAATAAATAACATCCGCTTACTAACGGCGTATAATGTCTATTTTAACAATCAATAGATATTAATCATCATTCAAACATGCATTCAATATTTTAAATCTAACTATTTAAAATAAAATCGAAACTGATTCGATTGAGTGAGAAGTTCTCACCTTGATTTCATTTCGTTTTAGCGATTTATTTCGAATAAAATTGAACGCACGTTTAATTTTACCCAAAATTTTCACTAACTCCAAACGACTCCAATCCAATTGCATCGCGTAGTGCTCGTCCATACGATTCCAACGCAACTGGTTTCGCGCGTTTTCGACCTCGTATGAAAAAGATATGAATATTTGAAGTTTACACGAATTTATTATCATAAAATTCAACATAAATTTTATTTTTTATAAACCTAACATAACATCAGCCGTTGAGATCTCTTCCCAGCACATCAAGACCGTTCCCTTCATCATCTCCCCTTACGTTCTCTACAGGCCGCAACTCAAACCCATCAAGCACAAATTAGGTTTTCAAATTCGAGCCTCCTCGCTACACTAAACCTCATCACACCACCGCCATGTCGAAGCCCATTGCAAGAGCTACCTCCACCACCCCCAGCATGAAGCTGGGCCACCTGATGCGCCTTGAAATGCATGCGCAACCTGAAACAATCGTCCCCCCGTATCTCCCTCTACGCTACACGAGACACGATCATCACCTTATAGATTTAAAGCTCTCGTTACCCTCTACAATGTTGTAGTTGATCACTTTGGCTAAAACTTCACGGATTGGAAGTAATTGAGGAATGAATTTCGAAAAATTCTGGCCGTTCATGGGGGTGCTGGCGGCTAGGGTTTAGAAATTAGGTTTTTTTTTTTTAATTTTATGAAGAGAAGGGTGCTATTTATAGAGTTTTGAACGACACTATTCATCCCGGAAATTCCGAACACCGATTTACGCGCCGTAACCAGCGTTTCTAGGGTTTACCCCACGTTCCGGACACAATGGAACAGGTTTCGAAAGCTAATTCGGACACCTGTGCGAGTTATGGCTATAAACGTTCAATTTAAATTAAACCAATTTAAGCGATTTTCTAGGCGTTTTAATTTGTACCGGACAAACGGTAAATCCTATTGACACGAAATTTGAAACCTTACAATAATATCACATTATGGATCCGATGAAACTGGTTTCATCGAAATCCGATACTTTTTGAAAAATGGCTATTTTAACTCGCCAAATTAATATTAAAAATAATTCGATGCGTTTCGAGCTGCCACGATCAAACGATAACTCCGATTGACACGAAAATTGAAATCCGATAATAACTAACTATTACGGATCCAATGGAACTAGTTTCGTTCAATTCTGAGACTGTTCAAAAATTGACTATTTTCACTAGTCGATTTTAATATTAAAATATTCAATTTTCACAAATAAACTTTTAATTCGATTTTAAAAGTTCTAAAATATCATTCTAACTTCAATATGATAAAATAAAATTTTACAAATCATTTTCAATCATATTTAACTCAATTTTCAATTATTTCTGTAATTTAACATATTAAATTATCGATTTAATTATTCAATTAAATCCAATTATTCGAAATAAAATTTATTCGACTTATAAATTCACTTATTAATATTTAAAATTAATCAAATATTCAAATTTTAATTACTAAAAATTCTGGGTCGTTACAATCTTCCCCCCTTAAAAGAATTTCGTCCTCGAAATTAACAAGTAAGAAAAGTTACAGAATCTATTAACTTTCCAAAATTCATGGTTAAACTTCTTACAATAACTTTACTAAGTTTTAAATCATACTTAGTTATCTTTTTTAAAAACAACTACTATTGTTTAACTTTCAATTCCAAAATCAAAGTTAAAGTTTTCAAAACTTTCCAATTTTCTCAAATTTTTTCTAACGCCTTAAATTTTCGGAAAAATTCGCCATAGTCTCCTTTGCGCGGCTCGATCCGAAGAAAAAAAAATGACAGTATATATATCACAAATATACATCTCATCAAGTAATGAGGCATCCCGAAGGGAAAAAAGTATAAAAGTACGATATTTAATCCGAGATATATACCTTATATTTTATTAGCAAGCATATACGGCTAATATAGCGCGAAAGCGAGCTCCAAATGCGAAGCAAACGCAATCCGCACCTACTAATCACTCAACAAACAACATGAGAACGTGCATATAGACAATAGTATCAATATATAACATATAGCAACATAATAACTATACATGTCAACATAGCAAATGTAGTAAAAGCAATATACTCAACTATCAACCAACTAACATCCATAACCAATTAATATTCATTCATATTCTCATTAATATTCAATGAAATGGTTTTCAATTTAATCACTTTTGATTCATTAATAGTGGATGTTTACTAACATTCATTTTCAATTAGTTTATATTCACTAATTCATATTCAGGTTGGTTTACTTACAATCAAATTCAATTTTATTCAAGATTCACTTAACTTCAAATTGAATTTCAATTACTTTAGCTTTAATTTTATTAACTCTTAATGAATTATATACAATCAATCAACTAACAACCATATAACAACCAATGTATATCAATTACAACCAAATTACTTTGCTTACAATTGGTTTAATTAATTGATTTTCATTCAACTATTCAACTTTCCAATAACATTAGATTTTAATGAATTAACACTTACATTCATTATTTTATATCAATTATTCACATTTAATTGACTAACATTCAATCCATTAATTCAATTCAATTCAATTTCTAAAGTTGAATTTCATTTACATAACTTAAGTTCATATTTATAAATCAATTCATATAGTTTCACTTCTTATATATATAAGTTTATTTCACAATTGTAAATCACCTTAATTATAATTCAATTCTTATAATTCTTTTTATTTACACAATTATTCTTTTATTTAGGTTATTCAATCATCTTAACAATCAACTTATATACACTTTAATAATTCTGAAAAATTATTTCTTCATATATAAAATATACTCAAGGTAAAATTTATTTTATTTACCCAATTTAAAATCAATATTGTGCCGAATTGTTCTATTCAAGTGTTTATAAAACCCCTTCGGCATAGTTGTCCAGACCGTGCTGACGAAGGTTCATATGCCACTCAATAAACCAATCATCACAATATAAAACAATTTTATATTCACTAACAAATACGCACTCGTATCTATTATTACACTCAAACTCATTCTAGAGCACTGCTGACTCTATCTCTAATGAGTAATACCCAACAGAATCATGGTTGTCGCTTAACCATATGCTCTGATACCAAATGTAACGTCCCGAAAATTTTCGACTTTCGAAAATTCAACATCGATACTCACTTTATCGACTGCCGAGAAATCGAAGGCCGGAAACCCGAAATGTTATGGGTTTAAGAAAAAGAAAAAGTAGAAAAGAAGATAAGAAAAGAAGATAATAGAGGTAAAAAGAAGATAGAAAATAAAGAAAGAAAATAGAACATAGAACGGAACAGAAAACAACAGAACAACATCAGAATCTCACAATTCGCAGCGGAACAACATATAATAATAAATGAATAATCTTTAAACAAAGAACTATATCAGTTATTACATTACTTCACATTTCATTACATCATATCATCAGAGTGTACAACATCAAACAACAACAAACAGTGCAGCGGAAAAGAAAATACTATATACTAATAATACGCCATGCCATCCAGCTTGCCTCCAGCAATTCCAGAATATCCAGAATATCCTGATAAACCTAACTCTTGACTACCCGTGTAGAAATTGGTGGGCACCCAGAGTTTAGGAAGGAAAACAATAAACTCCGAGTCAGTCATGTGACTGGTGTGAGAACTCAAAACAGTTTATTTAACTTTAAAATCAAAATAGAGGAATATTTTTAAGTCAATTCGCAATGCTTTTTAAAAATGAGACTACCATAAGACCTCCTGCCACACACACAATGCAAACGCAGACTTGGAGGAGATTTCTCCTTATGATAGTCAAAGATGCTTGATACGCATTAAAAAGAACACTTGATATTATTACTAGTGCATAGTGGAGGAAAAATTCATTTCAAAAGTAGAATATAAATCTTAGCCAGCATAGGTACCATTATATTATGCCTACTAATAGCTACCATATTAGATGGCAGGTTCTACAACTAAAACCGTACAAGTCACGTATTGTTTCTTTGGATTTCCAACGAATGATCAGGCCAAGGAACTTCCCATTGCCACATGAGAATGCCTCTGGATGGACATCCCCGAGAACCAAACCGGATCTCTACCAACACAAGGCCGGGTTACCCCTAACTGAGTAACAACTGACCGAATATGCCATCCCCCGGTCCTTTGGGACCTTTTAACCGAGCGCTCGTAATCAATTCACACAATCATAAAGTGTTTTCAACATGAGTAAGTATTTGGGCTCCATACCATGATACCACCCTTTTCCAGAAGGAAATGCACACATCCTAAAGGGCGCTACCCCTCATAACCTTGCTGCTTCTTTCCTGTTTTGACCATTCACGGGGTGTGAGGCTCGACGAAGTCACGTCCACAAAAACATACTTTATACAAAAGCCATGCTTTGGGTCAACAAATGATCATAGAAATGATCACAAAGATAGACGATCAAACAAATGATCCTATCACAAATAATCAACACAATGATCATTTACAGCAACACTCAGCATGTCACATTACCAAATTGGGAATATATCGCTGATAACATTCAACTACATAACCTCTGAGCTCGTACGTCTCAGAGAAGGGTGTTAAGCTAAAAGAATAAATTCTCCACCACCAACAGAAATATATTTGAAAGAAATCGGCTTTATATCTCAATTTGTAATGTCAGACATACAATCCATACAAGTCTGTTCCGGGCTCGAACAAAACCGAAGGCACTTACAAAGAAGTCCTTGCAATCCGGATATTCACAATCCTGATCGGATTTCCCATCACTTAGGGAGTCTCTATACCGTTGCAACTCAGTGCAGAGACAATCGACAGGTCATCCTATCGCTCTCGCAAATACCGGGTCTTCAACACTGATCTTCAAATGCAATCATAACGACGTATCACATATTCGGAATGGGTTATACGACCCCATGGTCCTTTCCCGGTTAACCCGAATAGTGAGTGCTTATTCAAAAATAAGTGTGGCATTTAAATTCAAACAAATCACATCAATTACCCATTCAAAGGGAAATATTGATAGTCGGTTATTGAACTATCAATGGATATGCACACATCACCAGTTTCTAAATAATTTTCCAAATTATTTATTTTCCAAAAATATCTTTACAAGATACATTATTTTCACACTTCAAAAATAAATCAATATTTATTTTTAACAAATTCCACTTTCTTTTATAAATTCCTTAGTGAATTTATAATCCAAAATATCTATGAATATTCGATTTCAATTATTCATTTCAATTTATCTTCAAAAAGATAAATTCTTAAGATATTCACTTTATATTGGAAAACACTTCCATACTTATTTATTCATAAGTGATTCACAAATTTTATTTATTTTCAACACTTGGAAAATATTCAATATACTTAAATCGAATTAAGTATATATTTCATTCTTTAAGGAAATCATTTTCTTAAACATATTTATTTGGGCCAAAACGAATGTTGCGTAAAACATCGTTACAACGTCCCAAAATCACTAGTATAGGGATTTGAAATTAAAATAGATATATAAATCCCAATACTATACAAAACATTTCCTTTCGGAAATCATTTACTATAACAACAGTGTTATAGTCCACCATTTCCTTTTATTTTTCGAAAACGTCTATTTCAACAATGAATGTTGAAATCTATGGTTTCGAATCTCAACATATTTTAAAACATCGTTAGATCGTTTTAATTCAATTTAAAATATCACATTCTAAACATTTTCTTTAACATATTATTCACTATTTAAAACGTGAATATACTACGTTACAAATTTCATCCTTTCTATACATTTTATTTTAAAGGATTATTCACGGTCAAAAACGTGAATATAACTCCATTAATAGGTTTCAACAATTTTATTATCAAAATAAGTCGTTTGCGAATTTATAAAACAACGTTTATAAATCCCATTTCTAATTATTTTATAACAACTTCCTTTTATAAATTTTCTTTATTAACCTATTCGATTTATAACTCAATTATAAACTAAAGGTTCATATTATAAGTTAAATATTTATAATTTATTCGTTCACAAAATTCGTTCCTTTGAACTTCATAATTATAAATCTTATAACTTATAAGATTCAATTATTTATCCAAAACCATTCTTTTAATGACTTTATAAATTTTATAAACCTACTGTTTATAAAATTCCATTTATAATTTCACCGTTTATAATTCTATAAATTTCATTCATTTATGAAATTCATTCACAATTCATTCTAACACTTATAAAAACTCGTTTTATAATTCCAACGTTTAATTTATAAATATCCATTTATAAATCTCTTATATAAATCAATTTATATTATTATTTCAAAACGTCTTTAATCTCCTTTATAATTTTACCATTTTGATTTATAAAATAATTAAATTTTATAAATCCTATATTTAAACTTTTCACAATAAATTCTAAAATCCCGATTAAACTATTTTATAAAATCATTAGCATCATATTCTCAAAAAATCAGTTTTTAACTATATTTCTCAAAAATCATAATTTTTATAACTTTAAAAATTATAACGTTTATTTATTTAAAATGGATCAATTCCAAAAATATTTTATAAAACGTATACTTTTCAAAAATCACTTTAAAAATCATTTTTTTTTAATTTCAAATTTGGTCCAATGATGCTACATATCTAATAGTCAATCACGACAAGAAAGATATCATATATCAATATGATAATCCATCAAATATCAAAATATCTGAAATCAAATAAATACTGTTGAGGAATCCAGTTGGATCCCTCCAACCTGTTTCCTGCATCCACAAACATTAGCACAATACCAATTCCGTTCCAGTACGAAATTATCGCGGTATATGTTTTTATTAAATATTATCCGCTTAATAGACGGCACAATAGGGTCTCATCCGCTAAACAAATGCGGGAAATCAATAACTCCAATATATACATATGCCAATATATATATATATATATATATTGCTATTATATATAATACCAATTTCACTGTTTATGAAATATTCGCGGTATATGTTTTTAATAAATAACATCCGCTTACTAACGGCGTATAATGTCTATTTTAACAATCAGTAGATATTAATCATCATTCAAACATGCATTCAATATTTTAAATCTAACTATTTAAAATAAAATCGAAACTGATTCGATTGAGTGAGAAGTTCTCACCTTGATTTCATTTCGTTTTAGCGATTTATTTCGAATAAAATTAAACGCGCGTTTAATTTTACCCAAAATTTTCACTAACTCCAAACGACTCCAATCTAATTGCATCGCGTAGTGCTCGTCCATACGATTCCAACGCAACTGGTTTCGCGCGTTTTCGACCTCGTATGAAAAAGATATGAATATTTGAAGTTTACACGAATTTATTATCATAAAATTCAACATAAATTTTATTTTTTATAAACCTAACATAACATCAGCCGTTGAGATCTCTTCCCAGCACATCAAGACCGTTCCCTTCATCATCTCCCCCTACGTTCTCTACAGGCCGCAACTCAAACCCATCAAGCACAACTTAGGTTTTCAAATTCGAGCCTCCTCGCTACACTAAACCTCATCACACCACCGCCATGTCGAATCCCATTGCAAGAGCTACCTCCACCACCCCCAGCATGAAGCTCGGCCACCTGATGCGCCTTGAAATGCGTGCACAACCTGAAACAATCGGCCCCCCGTATCTCCCTCTACGCTACACGAGACACGATCATCACCTTATAGATTTAAAGCTCTCGTTACCCTCTACAATGTTGTAGTTGATCACTTTAGCTAAAACTTCACGGATTGGAAGTAATTGAGGAATGAATTTCGAAAAATTCTGGTCGTTCATGGGGGTGCTGGCGGCTAGGGTTTAGAAAATTAGGTTTTTTTTTTTAATTTTATGAAGAGAAGGGTGCTATTTATAGAGTTTTGAACGACACTATTCATCCCGGAAATTCCGAACTCCGATTTACGCGCCGTAACCAGCGTTTCTAGGGTTTACCCCGCGTTACGGACACAATGGAGCAGGTTTCGAAAGCTAATTCGGACATCTGTGTGAGTTATGGCTATAAACGTTCAATTTAAATTAAATCGATTTAAGCGATTTTCTAGGCGTTTTAATTTGTACCGGACAAACGGTAAATCCTATTGACACGAAATTTGAAACCTTACAATAATATCACATTACGGATCCGATGAAACTGGTTTCGTCGAAATCCGAGACTTTTTGAAAAATGGCTATTTTAACTCGCCAAATTAATATTAAAAATAATTCGATGCGTTTCGAGCTGCCACGATCAAACGATAACTCCGATTGACACGAAAATTGAAATCCGATAATAACTAACTATTACGGATCCAATGGAACTAGTTTCGTTCAATTCTGAGACTGTTCAAAAATCGACTATTTTCACTAGTCGATTTTAATATTAAAATATTCAATTTTCACAAATAAACTTTTAATTCGATTTTAAAAGTTCTAAAATATCATTCTAACTTCAATATGATAAAATAAAATTTTACAAATCATTTTCAATCATATTTAACTCAATTTTCAATTATTTCTGTAATTTAACATATTAAATTATCGATTTAATTATTCAATTAAATCCAATTATTCGAAATAAAATTTATTCGACTTATAAATTCGCTTATTAATATTTAAAATTAATCAAATATTCAAATTTTAATTACTAAAAATTCTGGGTCGTTACACTTTGGATGTTTTTAAATAAATAAAATAAAATAAAAAATAATAATTTCCCGTTTAAAATACCACATTTTCACATACCATATTGGATTTTAATGAGTGATGGTTATTAGAAATATGGTAGAAATAGAGATGGTTGTGGAATTTTTACTATCAAAATTTATTATAACTCTTGTTTAAATTTTTAAAGAGATTTACTAAATATAATGTCTCAAGCTATAATATATGATTAATATCAACACTCGTCACTTTTTCAATCACTGTTTATCTTTTTGATAATCAATAGGGAGACTGTGACGACCCGGCTTTCTACGCCCAGAAAATCGCTTCGTCTAGAAGAAAGAAAGGGATGAGAAAATAGAATAGATAGAGAAGAAGGAACAACAACATCAGAATCTCACAGCGGAACGGATAAATTATAATAATCACATAAGTATTTACATAATATACACATCAACCAGAGTTATACAGATAATACATCACATATTAGACAGTTATAAACACCTGTCTAGTTATACAACTCAATACAAAACAACACAGAGATACCAACACAGCGGAACTATATATATATCTACAACGCTGAAGGCTCATGCTCCATTGCTCCTCCCGAATTCGTCAAAGCTAACCTGAATCCCTTGGCTACCCGTAAAAATTTGGGTACCCGAGAGTTTGTGAAAAACAAAAATAAACTCCGGGTCAGACATGGGTCTGGTGTGAGTAACAGGTTAAAGTTGCTTAATTTTGAAAACCTTTTGAAATAAAAGGTATCACGTAAGACTCCCCACACATAAACATGGGTAAATTTTTACCTTACGCTAACCAAAATATTTGATAGGAAATTATGTGATATTATAATAGGTCTAGGGTTTTCAAGTAAATAGAAAATAGCCAAAATAGTTACATGATTAAATTTCAGCTACTAGCCACAAAAGTGGGTAATACAATCAAAACCGTTGGCACTTATTGGATTTTTGGATTCCATACAATGGCAGGGCTACTGGGGTACCGCCCATCACAGTACGTGGCCTAGACCAACGTACCGAGGATCACTCCCGACCCCCTGCAACACAAGGCCGGAACCATTCCTTACTGAACAGACCCGAACAAGATAACCCCGCAGATAGCCGTCGCTACTGCCCACTAAGCCGAAATAAAGGGACATCTAGACAAGGGAATATCCTTGTCCTGCTTGGGCATGACCCACCTAACCTTGCTGCACCTCCCCTGTTTTAGCCATTCCCGGTTGATGAGGCTTGAGGCTACGATTACCTTTATAGAATACATTTCTTAGAATGCTCGTCGCCCGCCTGACGATGTGTTGAAAGCATTCAATCCATACAAGTTCGTTCCGGGTTCGAACGAAACCGAAGGCACTATCTCGTTACACTCATTTTGGAATCACCCTCAGAGTTAACGACGATAACCCTTGCAATCTGAATCTTCATATTCACTTCAGATTAACGACCTATCATTAATTTGGAATCGATGTGGTTTTCGGATGTTTCAAATGTGGAAAACCAATCTCGGTCTCATCGAAATCCAAAACGTGCCTTTTAAGGCCAAGTTGTCTATTTAGTCTTAACAGTTTAATTCAAAATTATCAATACACACAGATAGATAATTCATAATATCACAGTAGATAATCATACCATCATCATAAACAGATAATTAATATTATCATCCAAACAGATAACAAATATTGTCATATTTAACTATGCATCCATATCACATAGATATTATTCATGTCATATCTGAATTCACAATCATCAAATGAAATATCCATACCATTCATAAGCAATGATTTATAAATCACCATCTATAAATAATTTAAATGAATTAAATTAACTAAGTCTATCTCTAATTAATTTAAAGTAAATTAAATTAATCACTTCATCTATAAATCTTGCTTATACAACCATTAAATTAATTATAAATCAAATCAATTAATTAATCTCTAGATATTCATCTTGATTAAATACTTTTGATTAATCATTCTCTAATTACAATAAATAATTAGTCTTTAATTAAATTCACAGTTTAATTATCCTAAATCATTAATAGTAATTATCATTTAATTACTTCAATTATTAATTAAATATAATTAATTTCATTTACCCTCAATTAATTACCTAAATTAATCACCACATTATTAATTATTCCTTAATTAAACAATTATAAATTACATCATTAATTATGTTAATTAATGATCTCTAATTCAGATTTAAATTAAATTACTTTATTTAATTTAATTACATTAAGTGATTAATCTTTAATTAAACACAATTATTAATCACCTTTGATTAATATCAATCAGTAAATTAATCACCCTTAATTACTCATATTAATAAATTAATTATCCCATAATTAATTATCTCCATTAATTAATCCCTTGATTAATTACAAAAGTAATTATCCAAATTACTTTATTAACACATCATTTTTTTCTGATTACATTCAGTAATTAACATTAATTACTTCCTTAAGTAATTATGCTCCATTAATTACACTAAGTAATTACACATATCAAATCATCAAATGATTTCTTAAATTAATTAAACTAAATTAATTAACTTAAATAAATCATTTTATCAGAATTGATTACAATAAGTAATTTATCTCTTAATTACTTTGATCAAGTAATTACATTTAACCACTTTACAAATGATTATCTTAATTAATTAAACTAATTTATCACATTAATTAATTATTAATAATCTTTAGTTAATTATCTTCGTTAACTAATAGCATTTCTTAAATTACTTTCTTAATTTATCTTTATTTATAAATTAATCTAAATTATTAATTTATAAATTTAATAAATACCCCCATTCCTTTATTATCTTATTAAATCATTAAATGCCTTAATTATTCTTAAGATAATCTATTTCTTATTTAATGACTTAATTAATATTAAAGTGTATTAGAACATTACACTTTTAAATTCAAATTCAAATTCCATTTTGAATTCAAGATTCAAAAAGATTATTATTTAAACATTTACCAAATTTAAATTCTATTTGAAACAAATTTACCTTTCAAAACTATTTTTTTAAACTGGTTTTATATATTTAATTTTAAAAACTGATTTAAATTTCAGATTTGAATTCAAGAAAACTTGAATTCATTAGTTTAACCTTGAATTTAAAACTTTGGTTTTAACTTGCTTTTGAAAACTAGGTTTTTAATTCTTGATTTAAAATTCAAATTCATTTCTTTTTAAAAAAAAACTTAGATTCAAAAGTTCACTTGAATCTATACTTTTGAACTTTTAATTTTAAAACACGGTTTAAATTTTTGTTTAAGATTTAAATTAAATTTAAAATCTGAAACTGTCAGGTTATAAACCTGACAGGAAACCCATATTTAATTGTTTTAAA
Organism: Allium cepa; assembly: GCA_030765085.1. Taxonomy (NCBI): domain Eukaryota; kingdom Viridiplantae; phylum Streptophyta; class Magnoliopsida; order Asparagales; family Amaryllidaceae; genus Allium; species Allium cepa. The sequence continues at coordinate 773,149,238 of CM060945.1, forward strand.
ACTTTATTTTTATTTAAATTTGAATTCAAAAGTAAACTTGAATTCAAACTTCAAAACTGGATTTAACATGTTTAAATTTCTTATTTCTTTAGGTTTTATTAAATTTTAGAACAAATACTGTTTCCAGGTTTTTACAAAACCTGAAACAACACTACTCGAACCCATCCTTCATTGACTTCGAGTCATCCCTCCCTCTTCTTCGAGTCACATACACGAGTGACCCGAGTATTCCCCCGAGGTGAAAAACCCTGCACCCAACCACAATTGCTTCAGCACCTCAATGGCACGGTGCACGTGCACCGTGGCCCCAATCCCCTCCGGCCACCCACATGGACTTCAACACGACGCCTACCATCACCAGATGCCATCACGTTCCCACTGAAGCCACCCACTCGCTCGAATTGAAAACGAGCTCCTGATCCAAACCTGTAACAAGCAGAACATCCCAACCCACAACCTGTAAAACGCCTCGCTCCTACCGTCACGACCACCGGAGGCGCTGAGATTAAGGCCACGACCTCGTCACCTTCCCCACTTCCAATTCCCAAGAGTATGCGACACTCGATCAAATCCAGGCGAGGAACGAATCGATCAAAACAGCCTCACCAAAATTAGGTTAAAAAAAACAAAACCCCACCGCCGCTTCCTCGACGAACTGGAGCAACTCCAGGTATTTTTCCCAACACCTCCGGAGGTTCCTTCACCCCCACGCCAAACATCAAACATTCCGGTCCACTTGATCACCAGGAAATCACCATTTCACCCATTATGTTCAACCCATAACTACACCTTCAACACTTAATTAAAAATAGTGATTTTAATTTTAAAAATCAAGTTTTTGTTTAGTGTTTTAGTTTATATGCCTGAACTAAGTAATTATGAAGTTTGAGTTTTACCAAATCTTGAGTTTATACTGTTCTTATTATCTTTCCAGAGCAGATTTGAATTTTGTTTAGCTTAAATAAAATTTTAACATCTCCCTTGTAACCAAACAATCAAGTCTTATGTTGATCCTGAGTCCTAACAATAAGTGGATCAAGCAGTAAAGATTTTTAAACTAATCTGGGCTTGAAATTTTAGAACAGAGATGTTGTAACGACCCAGAATTTTTCATAATTAAAATTTTAATATTTAATTAATTTTAAATATTAATAAGTGAATTTATAAGTCAAATAAATTTTATTTTGAATTATTGGATTTAATTGAATAATTAAATCGATAATTTAATACGTTAAATTATGGAAATAATTGAAAATTGGATTAAATATGATTGAAAATGATTTGTAAAATTTTATTTTATCATATTGGAGTTAGAACGATATTTTAGAACTTTTAAAATCGAATTAAAGTTAATTTGTGAAAATTGAATATTTTAATATTTAAATCGACTAGTGAAAATAGTCAATTTTTGAACAGTCTCAGAATTGAACGAAACTAGTTCCATTGGATCCGTAATAATTAGTTATTACCGGATTTCAATTTTCGTGTCAATCGGAGTTATCGTTTGATCGTGGCAGCTCGAAACGCATCGAATTATTTTTAATTTTAATTTGGCGAGTTAAAATAGCCATTTTTCAAAAAGTCTCAGATTTTGACGAAACCAGTTTCATCGGATCCATAATGTGATATTATTGTAAGGTTTCAAATTTCGTGTTAATTGGATTTACCGTTTGTCCGGTACAAATTAAAACGCCTAGAAAATCGTTTAAATCGGTTTAATTTAAATTGAACGTTTATAGCCATAACTCGCACAGATGTCCGAATTAGCTTTCGAAACCTGTTCCATTGTGTCCGGAACGCGGGATAAACCCTAGGAACGTCAGTTTCGGCGCGTGAATCGGAGTTCGGAATTCCCGGATGAATAGTGTTCGTTCGTTCTTCTATAAATAGACCAACACCCCTCTCTCTCATTAAAAAAATAATAAAACAAAACCTAACCCTAATTATAAACTACAGCCGCCACTTATACAACCGAAGGCCATAATTTCTCGAAATTCATTCCTCAATTACTCCCAATCCATCCACTTATAGCAGAAATCTCCAACTAGTAAATCGAAGAGCACGAAGAGATCTTCAAATCCATACGGAGTTGATGGGTTTTGGAGCATCATAGTGGGAGCTACAGGGCCGCGTTCCCTGGAGGTTGCGCACGCGTTTTGAGGCGCAGGAGGCAGCCGAGCTCTGAGCTACTCCAGGCGAGCATGGTGATGGCGAAGCCCTTCGTGATGGCATCTCCTGATCGACCTATATATGCGTGTAGGAGGAGCAAAAATTAACCCTAATCTATGAATATGGGTTCGGCCTTGTTCTGTGGCATGAATGAAGGGAGAAGAAGCAACAGTGGGCGGCCACGATTTGGCATGATGAGATCAACGGCCCATGTTAGTTGTAGGTTATAAAAATTAAATTAAAAGTTGTAATTATTAAGTTATAATTTGTGTAAACTTCAAATATTCATATCTTTTTCATACGAGGTCGAAAACGCGCGAAACCAGTTGCGTTGGAATCGTATGGACGAGCACTACGCGATGAAATTGGATTGGAGTCATTTGGAGTTAGTGAAAATTTTGGGTAAAATTAAACGTCCGTTTAATTTTATTCGAAATAAATCGCTAAAATGAAATTGAAACCAAGGTGAGAACTTCTCACTCAATCGAATCAGTTTCGATTTTTTTTTAAATAGTTATATTTAAAATATTTGAATGCATGTTTGAATGATGATTGATATCTATTGATTGTTAAAATAGACATTATACGCCGTTAGTAAGCGGATGTTATTTATTAAAAACATATACCGCGAATATTTCATAAACAGTGAAATTGGTATTATATATAGTAGCAATATATATATTGGCATATGTATATATTGGAGTTATTGATTTCCCGCATTTTTTGTTTAGCGGATGAGACCCTATTGCGCCGTCTATTAAGCGGATAATATTTTAAATCCCATATACCGCGATAATTTCGTACTGGAGCGAAATTGGTATTGTGCTAATGTTTGTGGATGCAGGGAAACAGGTTGAAGGGATCCAACTGGATTCCTCAACAGTATTTATTTGATTTCAGATATTTTGATATTTGATTGACTATCATATCGATATATGATATCGTTGTAGTCGTGATTGACTATTTGGTATGTAGCATCATTGGACCAAGTTTTGGAATTTTAAAATGATTTCAAAGTGATTTTTGAAAGTATACATTTATAAAATATTTTTGGAACTGATCCATTTTAAATAAATAAACGTTATAATTTTTAAAGTTATAAAAATTATGATTTTTGAGAAATATAGTTAAAAAAAAACTGATTTTTGAGAATATGATGCTAATGATTTTATAAAATAGTTTAATCGGGATTTTAGAATTTATTGTGAAAAGTTTAAATATAGGATTTATAAAATTTAATTATTTTATAAATCAAAATGGTGAAATTATAAAGGAGATTAAAGGTGTTTTAAAATAATAATATAAATTGATTTATATTAAGAGATTTATAAATGGATATTTATAAATTGAAATATTGACATTATAAAACGAGTTTTTATAAGTGTTTGAATGAAGTGAAAATGAATTTCATAAATTGAATGAAATTTATAGAATTATAAACGGTGAAATTATAAATGGAATTTTATAAACAGTAGGTTTATAAAATTTATAAAGTCATTAAAAGAATGGTTTTGGATAAATAATTGAATCTTATAAGTTATAAGATTTATAATTATGAAGTTCAAAGGAACGATTTTTGTGAACGAATAAATTATAAGTATTTGACTTATAATATGAACCTTTGTTTTATAATTGAGTTATAAACTGGAATAGGTTAATAAAGGAATTTATAAAAAAAAAAGTTTTTATAAGATAAATAGAAAAGGGATTTATAAACGTTGTTTTATAAATTCGCAAATGACTTATTTTGATAAGTAAATTGTTGAAACCTATAAATGAAGTTATATTCATGTTTTTGACAGTGAATAACCCTTTGAAATAAAATGAATGGAAATGATGATATTTGTTAACGTAGTATATTCACGTTTTTGAATAGTGAATAATATGTTAAAGAAATTGTTTTGAATGAGATGTTTAAATTGAATTAAAACGATCTAACGATGTTTTAAAATGTGTTGAGATTCGAAACCATAGATTTCAACATCTATTGTTGAAATAGACGTTTTCGAGAAATAAAAGGGAATTGTGGACTATAACACTATTGTTATAGTAAATGATTTCCGAAAGGAAATGTTTTGTATAGTATTGGGATTTATATATCTATTTTAATTTCAAATCCCTATACTAGTGATTTTGGGTTGTCGTAACGATGTTTTACGCAACATTCGTTTTGGCCCAAATAAATATGTTAAAAGAATGATTTCCTTAAAGAATGAAATATATACTTAATTTCGATTGAAGTATATTGAATATTTTCCAAGTGTTGAAAATAAATAGATTGTGAATTACTTATTTAATAAGTATGGAATTGTTTTCCGATATAAAGGGAATATTTTGAGAATTTATCTTCTTGAAGATAAATTGAAAATGAATAATTGAAATCGAATATTCATAGATATTTTAGATTATAAATTCACTATGGAATTTATAAAAGAAAGTGGAATTTGTCTAAAAATAAATATTGATTTATTTTTGAGATATTGAATTATATATCTTGTAAAGATATTTTGGAAAATAAATTATTTGGAAAATTATTTGGAAACTGGTGATGTGTGCATATTCATTGATAGTTCAATAACCGACTATCAATATTTACCTTTGAATGGGTAATTGATGTGATTTGTTTGAATTTGAATGCCACACTTATTTTTGAATAAGCGCTCACTATTCGGGTTAACCGGGAAAGGACCATGGGGTCGTATAACCCATTCCGAATATGTGATACGTCGATATGAATTGCATTTGAAGATCGGTGTTGAAGACCCGGTATTTGCGAGAGCGATAGGATGACCTGTCGATTGTCTCTGCACTGAGTTGCAACGGTATAGAGACTCCCTAAGTGATGGGAAATCCGATCAGGATTGTGAATATCCGGATTGCAAGGACTTCTTTGTAAGTGCCTTCGGTTTTGTTCGAGCCCGGAACAGACTTGTATGGATAGTATGCCTGATATTACAAGTTGAGATATAAAGCCGATTTCTTTCAAATATATTTCTGTTGGTGGCGAAGAATTTATTCTTTTAGCTTAACACCCTTCTCTGAGACGTACGAGCTCAGAGGTTATGTAGTTGAAGGTTATCAGCGATATATTCCCAATTTGGTAATGTGACATGCTGAGTGTTGCTGTAAATGATCATTGTGTTGATTATTTGTGATAGGATCGTTTATTTGATCGTCTATCCTGGTGATCATTTCTATGATCATTTGTTGACCCAAAGCATGACTTTTGTATAAAGTATGTTTTGTGGACGTGACTTCGTCGAGCCTCACACCCCGTGAATGGTCAAAACAGGAAAGATGCAGCAAGGTTATGAGGGGTAGCGCCCTTTAGGATGTGTGCATTTCCTTCTGGAAAAGGGTGGTGTCATGGTATGGAGCCCAGATACTTACTCATGTTGAAAACACTTTGTTATGATTGTGTGAATTGATTATGAGCGCTCGGTGAAAAGGTCCCAAAGGACCGGGGGATGGCATATTCGGTCAGTTGTTACTCAGTTAGGGGTAACCCGGCCTTGTGTTGGTAGAGATCCGGTTTGGTTCTCGGGGATGTCCATCCAGAGGCATTCTCATGTGGCAATGGGAAGTTCCTCTGCCTGATCATTCGTTGGAAATCAAATTCCCAATACGAAACTTGTACGGTATTAGTTGTAGAACCTGCCATTTACTTATGGTGGTCACCACTGTTTAGATGGTAGCTATAGTAGGCATACGATAATGGTCGTATGTTGGCTAAGATTTATATTCTACTTTCGAAATGAATTTTTCCTACACTATGCACTAGTAATAATATCAAATGCTCTTTTAAATGCGTATCAAGCATCTTTGACTATCATAAGGAGAAATCTCCTCCGATTCTGCGTTTGCATTGTGTGTGTGTGCGGGAGGCCTTATGGCAGTCTCATTTTTAAAAGCATTGCGAATTGACTTTAAAAATATTCTTCTATTTTGATTTTAAAGATAAATAAACTGTTTTGAGTTCTCACACCAGTCACATGACTGACTCGGAGTTTATTGTTTTCCTTCCTAAACTCTGGGTGCCCACCAATTTCCACACGGGCAGTCAAGAGTTAGGTTTATCAGGATATTCTGGATATTCTGGAGTTGCTGGAGGCAAGATGGATGGCATGGCGTATTATTAGTATATAGTATTTCTTTTTCCACTGCACTGTTTGTTGTTTGTTGTTGTACACTCTGATGATATGATGTAATGAAATGTGATGTAATGTAATAACTGATATAGTTCTTTGTTTAAAAATTATTCATTTATTTATTATATGTTGTTCCGCTGCGAATTGTGAGATTCTGTTGTTGTTCAGTTGTTTTCTGTTCTATTTTCTTTTCTCTCTATTTTCTATCTTCTTCTCTCTTCTTCTACCTCTTTTCTTTTCTTAAAACCCATAACTATTCGGTTTTTCGACAACGAAAAATCGAAAACGTTACAGATGTTCTTCAGGTATTTACAAACACATATGCATCACACAACCAAAAATACACAGAGATATTCCCATATATATACACATACAAACTTATTTCAGAAATAAATAAAGCAACCATATTTGTATTTGAGTTTAACAAAAAATGTTACTCACCATTGTTTTAGGAAAGAGACAGAGCATTCTTTTTGTCTGAAACAAGTTGAACTTTAAAACTGGAAAGTAGTTTGCCTTCATTTCCTTAATCTTCTTGTCTTTGTTGGATTTGCAAACATTATTCAAGTTTGTATAAATGGAAATGTTTGCTATTATTTCTTGCTTCAGGTTTGATATGTTTAGTGAACGAACAAAAAAATAATATGACATATATAAAGAAGTTTCAGGGGAAGGTAATAACTGGGTTTGGACATGCTGGTACAATTATGCTTTGTTTGTATCAGGCAAGATATTTTAATTAGGAGGCTGAGTTGATGTTAAACAATTCGAAATGATTTTGTTTAAGCTTGCATTAAATGTTTAAGTACTTATGTTCCCTACTTGCCATGATTTATAATTAGATATTTTGTTTTGCATTTCACTTACCTGTATGTGTCTTAAACTTTACTTTGCATTGGCTTGCACTACAAACTACCTACAGCCCTTATTCTTAAATTTTTATTTTACACAAATCAGGTTTGCTTTTATTTTATGTCTTCATACTTGTCTGAATCTTAATCTACAAGCTACTTGCATATTATTTTATTTTGTTTATTTGTTTCAGCCTGCACACTTTGCTGCCTGCATATTTTATATATATATAATATTTTTTTAACTTTAGCCTTGTTTTTATTTGCTTGAAACACTTTACTTTGATTACCTGCATATCTATGTTTAGATATTATTTGTTTTTTTCTTACTTATTTCTTTGCTTTGCATTTCTTTTTACATGTTTTACTTCTATACTCACCTGATCTATTCTTACATTCAAAACTTTTACAAGTTACATACAAATGTTTTCACTTGCCTAGAAATGCTTTACATCCTATATACATAGCTATTTTTATTTTGCTTTGTTTAAATATTTTATAAAGTTTAATTTATCTTAAACATTCTTGAAAGAATTTACTTTATATCCCAAATCATAGCTTCTTATGTATATGTATTTAGACTTATGTTTAATATATATAAGATTTATTTTATTTTAAATATTCTTGAAAGACTTATTTTTAAATCTTTCAAATTATAGCTTCCTCCAAAGTACACATACATGTATTTAAATAATTTTAAAATAACCATTTCTATTTGTATTGAAATCCATTTGTAAAAATATTACATTATTTAGATTGTTTTAAAATAACTAGTTATTAAATTAAAATAATTTAAAAATGAAATTATCACTATCTAAATATATTACTTATTTTATTAACCACATTTAAAATCAAAACAACCTTTGTTAATTTTAAATTTAAGTTAAAATCATTTAAACAAATTTTAATCTTATCTTGAGTATATTTAAACCATATTTTTATCAAACTATACTAAAAAGAAAATAAACAATCTTTTTATTTAAATTTAAACCTAGGCTAGAATTTATTTTTAAACAAATTAAATTTATCTTGAATATTTTAAAATCATATTATTATTTATTCAATACAAAATTTCCAAATTATCAAAATATTAGAATTAGAAATCATGCCTTTATTTTATTAAACTTAAAATAAAGATTGTATATTTACAATATATACAGATATATATATATATATATTATAAATAGAAAACAATTTAATTAGCTTTTAAAAAGGTAAAATCACACATTTAAATATTCATTAAAGAAGATTATTAAATCAATTCAAAATTATTATTAACAATATTTGTCAAATCAATTTAATTTTATCACAGATTATTAAATTGATATTGCCAAAAATTCCGGGATATCACAGAGTCAGATTAGTTAATGTAGTCATTTAAGATCAAATCCAAAAATAATTATAAAATCAAATTTTCTAAAATGCCAAATTCGAAACAAAGTCAACAAAAACTATTTTCTGGAAGGGGTTTTATAAGAAAAATGTCTACTAATTGAAAATTAGCTGAAATGAAAAATATGCAGATATTTTCTCTGAAAATGTGATGCAACCAATGAATGTCTCTACATAAAACACGTTCCACAAGTAATTTTTCTATTAGCTAGATTACCAGTGTAATCTCCATCTGAATTCACCTTTGACTCTAAGTTATCAATAGACAGATATCATAGACCATGCTATGAAGTGTGCAACAAATACCTTATAATCATTTAACAGCTTTTAAAATGTGATTCCTTAAGGATTTGGTTGAAAAATGTGCACATAAACAACCATAGAATATAATGTCAGGTCAAATATACCCACGTGTATCTAGAATAATTATCAACCAATAAAACACCATCATTAGTCCAAACAAATTTATATGAACTTGTTCAAAGATGAAAAGATGATTGGTCAACATTTTTTCACAAATCAGAACATTTATTTCCTTATCATATAACTGGCTGAATTAAATCAGATTATGGTGCAGATTTTCACATTTAATATATCGTTCAAGATAAATGTATCATTACCTATTTTACCTTTATCGACAATTTTTCGTTATTAGTCATTGTGACTCTGCCACCTTTGTACTAGGCTAAGGAACTTTGATTTGTTGCCCTTTGTGTGCTTGGAACAGCCAGAATCCAGGTAACACTGCTGTTGTTCTTTAGCCTGCCACCACACCTTAATATTCGTTCATATATTTCTCATTTGAATTCTTCGTGAATTTACTTAGCCGTGATTTTTTAATCGAAAGGTTGAGATGATTCTGACCGGTTCATATATTTGTGATATATTGTTGCTACTACCTTGGTCATCACGGCTTTGATTCTGACATGACATGATCGTTGACTTTGTTTGAAATTCTCTGAGTTGGTTTTGTTCTTTTTGCCTTGACTTTGGCTCTTTAAGTTTGTGATAATATTTTGGGTAAATTTTTTATTGTCTGGCTAGGTTTGAATTTTTGACCTTTGCATTTAAATTTGTAGTTGAAATAACTCTCTGATTTCACTAGCTTTTTCGACATAATCAATTTAAGAAACAAAACAGCCGCTTTTCTTCGAACTATGACTTGCAACTATGTTTACTGTGTATTTCAATGTATATACATATACGTATGTATATATGTGTGTGAAATAGGCATCAATTCTGGTTTCAAGTGTATGCAAGTCGTCCGTACATCTCTTTGACATTCTCATCCTTGGCCATTATGAAATTTGAAGTGATCTTGCCAAGTTACATGATCTGGTGCCTTTTCCTATTGTTGAGTGAAGTCTTCAATGTTGTGTGTTCTATTCATGTCTGCATTGCTCTGGTCTCTAGTTCAGGTTACATGTGCATCGCCATTTTCTTCAAGTGCTCCTTTGTTTGGTTTATATGCATATACATTTTGATTGAGTTTAGTTGCATATGTGAGTTCATGCCATGCTGTAATTTCAAGTCTGTACATGCTGTCTGGAGCAGTTCTTCATGTGTACTGAACTTCATATGTATGTCCATTTGCTAGTTACATTTTCCATGGTTTGCTTTGTTTCCAGTTTCTTATATTGAAGTTTGGTTTTGGCCATTGCACTTGTATTCGAATTGGTCTATGTTGCATCCCTTGTCATCACTGCACTGTGTCTTGGTTGAAGCTTCACTTGTCATTGCATATATATATATATATATATATATATATATATATATGTATGTATGTATGTATGTATGTATGTATGTATGTATGTATATATGTATATATGTATAAATGCATGCATATCCTCTGTCCTCTTTGAATACTTGCATTTGAACTTGTGTGTTCTTCGTTTTAATTGAAGTCTTGTTGAAAGGCAGCTATCATGTTGCTTTTGGACTTTTATCTTGTTGTCATTTGAAGTGACCTGCCTTGAGTTAGAATGGCTGGTTCATATTAGTTCATGTGCACTTATGTCGCTTGGCTGAAATTCAAGATGCCGAGGCAGTGCACATGTGTACGTGTACACATGTGTATATGCAGGCTCTAGTGTATTTGAAACTTTGTGACTTGTATTCATATTGCACCTGAGTTGAATCCAGCCTCGGCTCGGGTTTGACATTGTGCTCACCTGTCCCTGTAGTTTTATCAAGTGTATATCGGTGCGCACCGCCTTGTGGCATATACGGTGATACACTGTGCATGTCACAAGTTGTTAGCGTATGATGAATTCAAAAGAAATGATGACGAATAACCCACATAACTAAGGCAAATAACATTTTCAAAACACACACTTTAATTTGCACCGCAAAATATTTTCTTTTTCAATTTTAATGCGTTAGTGTTTATTTTGCAGATAGCTCAGATGCTGGATTCAATCTGGAATAAAGTTGAAGATAAAATACGAGTGAATGAGTGATATGTAGTGAGGTGAACATTGTAGAATGAAATTTGTGATGTAATCGAAATTGTAATGTAATTGAAAAATATATACATGTAGTGAGAGCTCAAATTTGTACTATTCAAAATTGTAATAAAATATTTATTTGAATAAAATATTTGTTTGAATTTAAATTCTGTGTTATTTATTTTATTCAACAAATATTCATTTAATTGTATGAAAAATAAAAAAGTACAATAATAAATACATTTAAATGAATATATATATATATATATACACACGTTTATTATCATCAAACAAAAATCATATACTAGCATATTCAACAACCTTTAGGTCAGGTGGCGAGAAGAAAAAACTGGATGCCAATAGTAACACATTAACAAATTTCATACTTTATTTTTTGGAAAATTATAAATGTATATGCTACACTTCTATTCTTCCTTCAATAGATAATTTTAAAATTTTGTTAGGAATTTAATGTTAGTATGTGTATGACATTTTTTTTTGAAATGCTTTATTCACTCTTAATTAATGTAAATTTCATCTTTTTTATAAACTCTAATATTGTCCTTCTTAAGCAATATAGGATTCTGACATTTTTCTACTATGTTATTTAATGGACTATAAAATGTGCATAAGCAACACACATTCATGGTTATCATCAATGTCTTCGTAATCTTATGATACAATTATGTAATTATTTATGATTTTTTATAACATTTGTTTTATAGACATTATTTTGAATTTTTTGGATTTTTAAATTGTTTATAAATAACTCATAACTATAAATTAGAGATACAATTATTCATGATTGTTCTAATAAACTACTTTTAGGTAGGAAATTCATATCATACATAATTACTAAGGAACAAATAATTGAAATTAATTGCTTTCAATTTTAATCAATTTGAAATGAAATTGTAAACATTAATTCAAATTAATGAGAGAATTAATTATATATTGATTCTCTTTAATGTTAATCAATTATAGATTTGATATGCAATTAATTATTATTTTTATTAATTCCATTTATCAACAACGTTTCAGATGCGTAACTCTATTATATTAGGGAACATGTGACATGAATGTTATCCAGGTTTAACAAATTTTCGTCGATGTAAAAAATATGTTTATCAAAGAGAAATAGTAATTTTGGAACTCATTACCTATTCGTAACAAATAGTTCCATTTTTTTAACAAGGTAGGTAAAAAAAACTAAAATGACCGAGAACAAATGTACTTATAAATAATTTCCTTAACGAATTCACCAAATTAAAATTTGGTTAATACTTAAGCTTTTGTGGCAACATCATATTTTTGACATATTTGTTTATGTTTGAAAGGAAACAATATATATTCAATATATTTCAAAACACAATTCTAATTTTCGTCGTTACATGCATAACAATAATATTAGGTGATAAATATTATACAATGTCAGTATTAGATGTACAAACAATTTTTTTATAAGCATTCATAATGGTATATAATTGCATGATAGTTTAGTAGTTCACTACATTGACTGTGTTTTCTTATTTCATTTGATCTTATAGTTATCGTCAACGTTGTGTCATCTATATATTTTATGTTTATCCACCTGCAATTTTTTATATTGTGATGTATTATTTTTATTTGAATTATGCTCACTTTTTATTATTCAATTATTATTATTATGGTGGTATGATTATTTAAAGTCGATTAAAAAGTTATTTGTTTGTTCCAAAAATTAGACTATGATACCCTTCAGTGTTAGCTTATTGACTAATGACATTAATAATAATGAAGGTGCAAAGACTGGTTCCCAGTGGCAACGTTAAATTAATTTGTTAGTTACCTATGGTATAGGGGTTCTACGACTTACCCACTCAAGAGTTAGTGAAATTATTCAGTTTTTCTCAAGTTATATTATGTTATATGTATTAAGAATATAACTTTTCAAACTACTTAAATATTATTCAAGTTCGGTAAGTATTGGATAGTGTGAAATAGTGTATTGTTGTAAATGTTAGAATATTGTTATTCAAATAGTGAACTTGTGATCTCTTGCACCAAAGTCGAATCAATTAACTACTTGGACAATAGTGCTTCCCATGATTTATTTATTTTATATATGGAATGCTATTATAACGTTAAATGTGTACATTTTTGAATTTATACTTTATACAAGATGAATCTATGTTAACCTTATGCCTTATTTAAATTAATACGCATGCCCAGTAATATAATGCCTAACAAGTAAGGAATAATCTATAGTTGACGTTAGTATTTTTTGCAGATATCCATTATTCTTTGAAATAGTGTTATACTTTCTGCACATTATACTTCCTTAAGTGGATTTTCTAATGAAAGTGTGTCAACGGTGTTCAAGAAAATTATTATTATAAATAATTTTAGTCCACAAAAATACGTTCTCATTTTCATATTACTATACAAATCAAAGAAATACACGCTAAATAAATTATGTTATGAAGACCATGTGCGTAGCACGAGTTTGCATTAGTGTCGATAATATGTCTTTTTAGGTGTTTTGTTTTCTGTAGTAGCATTTGATAGATTGTTTCCTACTCAAGAAATTCACATTAATGAAATTGTTTTCATTGCTAATATTAAATTTGTGAAGACAAGAAATTGTGTTCTGTGTTAACTCATTTGTAGGACTACAGAATAATTTTTTATTTAGTTTAATATGAAAGTGAGTAATTAATGAATCTATGATATACCACATAGAAATACATATGTTAAGGCAATGCATTGTTCCATGTTATAGCATGCATGCATGCATGTGTACATAATAGCTTTAGTGGAATGACTAATTATTATTTTTAAAAGAAATTCAATCAAGTATTCTAATTGGATGTTGCTACAAATTTCACTGTTTTTTCACCAGAATCTTTATTTGACAGAAAAGAAATAAGGTTGTTCCTTTTCTATGTGCATGTGCATGAGAATTGATGACCTTTATACGGCACCAACAAAGACATTATTATATGTAAAAATTAACTTAAAGTCATCGACACACAAACTCAATTTGTAGCATCACATATCGACGTTACTCTCCTTTTTCTTCTAGATAGATCGTATTTCTTATCATCCATGGCTTATTATTACTAAGTCTTCAACAAGATAAACATTGCACACAAAAAAATTAGTTTTCTTTTCCATAGAAATATAGTTATTCAACATATACTTCATAGAACATTTAAAAGTTTAAGAAAATTACATCACCATTTTTTTTAAATATATATCCCAAACGTTTAAGAATGTTCTTTTTACTTAAAACAATAACACGAATAACTAGTGCTACATGTATGATCTCCTTGCATAACAGTCGACAACTTCTTTTAAATCAATGATATATAATATTTATTTATTCCCTTTAAACGATTTTAAAAATTAAATACTTTGATTACACAGAAACACAAAAGACGGGTTTTGTTGATACTTTCTTTATTCAAAAATAAGTTTTATATGCAACAAATCTCCATGGTATACATGAGATATTTTTACAACGTCATATGCATGACTATGTTATTGGGTTTATACCTTTTTGGTTAGTCAATTCATACCAAACTCGCCTCCACTAAGATTTCTGTTGATTAAAAATTAATTGTTCTATAGTTGTTTATACACCACTTTAGTTAGTATATTAAATACGAGTAATTACTTAGTCATCATATATATCATTTAATAATTTTTTTTATAGACGTACGTGTATTTAATAAGTCACGGTTCTTATGTTATGTTCCATATATCACATTAAATAACTTGACAAGATAAAATAATGAAAGAACTCTAAACATGGCTACCCATAAATTAGAGTCAACCTGAATATTATTAGAGTAGCTATTAGTTGGTCACTTACAGACTGTACAATATTCATTCAAGAAGTATGCAACGCTCCATGTCCCTTCCATGAAACCTACGTCTTTAAATCTCATCGACCTATTCTTCCCTCATCTCGATCCAACGGTCACGTTTGAATATATTACATCATAAACTCTGCGAAGGTCCAGGGTTAAAACCGTCATTCTACGTTTGACCGTAGTCTCGGTCTTTAAATTCTATTCGAAAATCGTACCTCGAACTTCCCCGTAATCAAGAGCAATCGAGATCTATATTGAGAATTTAGGCTGCTGGATCTCATTCTCTGATTCGGTTTGATGGGGTTCGCTTCTTTTGTTGGTAGATTCCTCTTCGCTGCGGTTTTTATACTGTCTGCCTATCAAGAGTGAGTAATTCTGATCTTTTAGGGTTTTAGGTTCTTGTAATTTTTGGGTTTAAATCTTGTGGAAATTGTTTGGGTTTGTTTTCTTTATGGTTTTGTGTGTTAAAGCTGTGACTGTGGTGTGTGGAATTGAATATTGTTGCTCACATCAACTAGCGGTTCATGACAGTTTATGATAGTTATGTGTGACGCTTGTTTTTAAGATTCAGTCGATTATTAATGGGTCTATTTAAGCGTTTAATCAGTGATGTCGATTGCTTCGTTTAATTTCTAACTTCATTGTATTCTAATTTGGACAATATTAAAATAGGAAAATGATTGCTTATGAGTTATGAAGTGAAAGAAATTATGGTTTCAATTTTGTGTTGTGTGTTTTCCATTTTCAACATTCATTACAAAATATGATTATAATGGAAGAAAAATTTAAAATTTTAGACCGTTACGACTACAGTGGAAGGACGGCGGAGGGTACGGAGGGACGGCGGAGCGGATTGATTGTTTTTCATTCTTTTATTATTTCTCAAACCACGAAAAACAAAATAAATTTGTTTTCCATTTTATATGTTAACATCATTTTCAAAATTGGTTGTTTTTCTAAAATAGATGGATTGTGTGCATGTTTTTTGGACGAAAACACGAAACTAAAAATGGCAAAATGGCAACCCAAACGGCACCTTATTTTTTCTTCTTTTTAATTTTCATTGCTAAATACTTTAACTGTAACTAAACTACTCATGTGTTGTGTTAACCAGTGGTTCTCTCAATCTTCATTGCCGCTAGAGTTTTTACAAAATGGTCACACGTGTATTCACATAAATGTCCACCACAATTTATTTACACGGATTGAAACAGTGATTGGCTTATCATCTGCCTTTCTGCTGTTATTTTTTGGTGTATGCAGATGGTTCTGTGATTATGTCTGTATTACTACATGTTCTTATTTTCATGCTTAGTTGTTTACTACTGAAGTCTGAAGCGTGCTTTCTTTTCATCCTGTGATGCAAAATCGGCAGGGTAGGTCGAAATGTTTCATCGGCAAGCTGGTTGTGCATTTTTTGATAAGTGTAATAAGACATGCCAAAAGTTATGTTTTTCGAAATCATATATTATCCATCATAATATTATGTGGTTACAAACATGTTGAAGGATTTAATTTATAATTATTGGCATTTTTCAGTTCAATAAACATCATCATGTATTTGCAATGCTTAGGACATGTGCTTAGTTTTCCTATTATTCTTTTTTGGCTACTCTTGATTATAGGCCTCATGTTGAAATATTGTACTTAAGGAAATTAGAACTACAAAAATGAATCATATATTTTAATTTTGCAGTGAGGAGGTTTAATTTATTACTTGGCCTCGTCGACAACACAGGTTATAACAATTCAGGCGTATAAATTGGACCTAAAACAATCTGCCTTAGGCCACCAATGTGAATCGTAGTCAGTATGTTTTGGTCAATTCTTCGCAAAACACTGGAAACAGTTTATTTTTGTTAACATGTTAAACTGGGTTTTGAAAACTGAATTCTGGCAAAAACTTGGGTGATTTATATTGAGTTCTGTCCCTGATATTACAAGTGCTAAAATGGAAGGCAGTTTTGAGGGTTTGGAGAATATATTTTGTAGAGCAATGCTAGGTGAAATCACAACATAAGGGAGAGTGTATATTCTCCTCGTTGGTGGGTACTCTAGGCAATCATGGTTAAAATGTAGTTGACAATCATTGGTATACCTGCACCTTTTATTAGCGAGGTGAAAGAGTTTGGTCACACTCTCCTTGAGGAAGAGATTAGTTAGCAATGCTCTATGTTCTTGAGATTTTTTATAAGCAGTCCTCCATATGTTTAGATGTTACTGGCTGTTTAAATTAAGATATATTTATGCCATCAGTTGCTACATTCCACGTTTTCAGCATCTTGTTATAGTAATGAGATGCCTGCCCATCAACATTATTTTTATTTTCTGTATATGTTGCTTGGCATATTGCATGATTGTAGTAGTTGATAATGATGGCTGATAAGTGATAATTCTGTTATCTAATAAGACTGTTATCTATTCTCCCAAAAGACAACTGTTATTTCCAGAAAAAAATTTCTATCATACAATTGAAATCATTTTTGTATAATTGCTGAACTTTAATGTATACTGTATTGGGGAATATTTAGACCTGGTCCCCCTTTATTTTACAATTATGTTACTTTCGTTGGAATAGATTACATACAACCATTTTTTTAATCCATGCTAGTTAATACGGCCAATTTTTCACCCAATTGTTTTAAGTATCTGACATTGGTCCAACTTGCTTCTGAAGTTGATGCACTTTGGCCAAGTATTTTTCCAGCATTACATTGTCTATTTTTGATGGCGAAAAGCTTTATCTGACTTTATTTTCTACTTGTTTTCCCAACACATATGGATCTATCTGGCTGTTTATTATACAACCCACGGTAATGATAGAGTCAACAATGCATGAATGTTACATCAATTCTATGATTGTTGCTTACTAAATTACACTTTATAACTCACAGTCTATGTTGTATGCTTATCATTTGGGCATCATATGTTTATTAACAATGGTGTTAATATGCACTGATATTCTGATATATGTGTTTTTCATATCTTAGGTATAGTGAATTCGGTGCTGATGGTGGAGCTGCTGCTAAAGCTCTCAAACCAAAATTCAACCTCTTCACCAAGCACATTGCTTCCTTAGTGGACATGCCAGTACCTCATGTTGAGGTACTTTTGTCATCCTTTTCTATATTAACTTTTTCATTGCACGAAGTAAATTAGTTTATATACATAATCTTTAATAATAGTTGTAATAGCTTTGGTATCACACTTTTTTGGTATCAACGTGAATTACCAAAAATGCTTGCTATATATTATCAAATTTCAATCATTTAAAAACAAGATATAATATTAAACTTATTTTACAAATTCAAATGCCACTAAAAGTGGGATCTAACGGTTACACATGCTTTACAAATTCAAAACGCTTAAAATTAAACTTACTTTACAAATTCAAAATACTTCTTTACAAATATAGAAATCTTAATATCACTTGAAAATAAAAAAATTCATTTTTTTGACTGATTTAAACATATACAATTTATAAGAAAAACTATTCACGTGCTAAGCGCGTGTCGTGACACTTGTGTATATATATGTATGTATATTTTGTCTGTACATATGAAAATGGAGCTGTATCATCTTTTTATGTTTTTACAGATGAAACATGTTATAGCAACAACCATAGCCCTGAAAGGCTTAGGTGGTCTCTTATTCATCCTGAACATCTCTGCTGGTGCTCATCTCTTGGTATGTCTACCACTATAGTCTTGACTACACTTATCCCTCTTTAGTAACATAGATTGTTTTTGTGCTTCGTTTTTGTCTCCCAGTTGCTATACTTGGCATTTATTACTCCCATTGTGCATGATTTCTACAACTACGACATTGAAAGCAAAGAGTTTATTCAAATTTTCGTCAAATTCACTCAGGTTTTGATTCCAACATTTTCTTGTTTGAACCCATATACTTATTTACCTTTTTTTTTTTGGCTGTGAAATAATGTTTTTGTGAATAAATGTGTAGAATTTGGCTCTATTTGGATCGCTATTGTTCTATTTGGGAATGAAGAACTCGAGGCCGAAGCGAAAATCCAAGAATGTAAAGCGGAAGACGAATTGAGTTTGTAAGTGAAAGCATTGGTAGATAGAAATCCAGATTAATTTTGAGATATATTTTATTGGTGGATTAGCAAATATGCCGTGCTATAATTTTATATGTCTTGAGGTTGAAAATATGATGGTCACTTGTCTTGTATTCTTGCAATTATTTTCCTGTAATTTTTTTATTGGAACATGGTACCCGTTTCTATATTACTAATGCTGTTATGCTGTTATGGTTGTTTTCATTTCCTTATCGTCCATCGTCTAGCGACTTGTGGTTGGCGATTCCTACGTTGGGCGTAGAATATAAGATTTAAATAGCGTTATTCTATTCAAAATTAAAGAGGTTTGCTACCCTGCCTCCTTCAAACTCTCACGCATTCCACGTTCCTATCTTTGGGTATGGTTGGAAGGGGACAGTTTGCCACATGTTTCTAATAAGTTTTAATAAGTTTTAAAATACACGAAAATCTCAGTAAATTAGGTTTCTACAATTAAGTTACTGAAGTGAATAATTGCAGGCATTTATGCAATTATATCAAAAAATTGCGGGCATTTCCGCAACTATTCGTTGTAAAATTTGAAAATTTGATGAAAATTCCACAATTATTCATTAAAAAATTGAGGTAATTTTCGTAATTTTAAAAAATTGCGGAAATTTCTGCAATTATTTACCAAAAAAAATTGCATAAATTTATGCAATCTGTGAATATAAATGTGTAAATGTCTGCAATTATTCGGTTAATAATTGCATACCTGTATGCAATTACTTAGTAACTTAATTGTAAGAGCTTAATTTACATACTTTTTTTTACTGGATTTTTGTGTATTTTGAATCTAGTAGGACCTGAGTCACTTTTGGAAAATGCCTAAATATAATTTGATTATTCCTTTGTTTAAAAAAATATTTCTTTCTTAAAATATTGTACCTGAAGGAAGATATTTGGAATAAATGAGATTTTGCGGTGGGGTGGGGAGATTGCGTGGTTGGTTTGTTGTAAAAGGAGTTGAAAATGCACTTTAAACCAGCCGCCAACGTAATCAACATTTTATGAGATACGCCAACGTATGGTCTTTAAAAACAAGTGGATTTTGTTCTTGCAACTTACGTTAATTCATAATTTTATAAGATAATAATACAATCATGACCTCGATTAAATTGTTAATGAGATGTCCCATGAAATTATGTGGAGAATTGGCAATGAACTGGGTCAATAAATGTATGATAGTCCGTTGATCTTTATTTATGCATTAGTTTTTGTTTTTCAGTTGAATTTTGAAATAACTATTGTGTTTGAATTGAGTAGTTTTTTCAACCATGAAAATGTAATTAACTTTTAATTGTCAAAATTTTAAATAATTTTCTAACTAATTATAGCTATTTAAATTAATAGAAACTTATTACCATATTATATTGTGCACTATCCTAATATCGTGCGCAATGGATCTTATGTAACACTAGAGGGTAGATAGTGTTTTTAAACTTAATATCAAATTATATTGCGGTTATGAAACTTATAAAAGTAGAGTTAAATTCGTGGGTAGTAATATAATAAATGCAAAAAATAAAAGCAATAAAGGTAAAGAAAGACATCAAGAATTTTATACTGGTTTAAATTCTCAATACTATATACAGTCATGTTCCTCGTATAGAATTTTCACTATAACGAACTTGTAGTTTTACGGATAGCAAGTACACCTTTACAACTTGACTTTGAATCAAATTGCAAGCAACACCTATGTTGACTTTCCATGGATGGCAGGACATGCCTAACATCTTGCGATCAACGGGTGTAAAGAATACCTGACATTCTTCCCTTTACATGGATGGTCAACATCACGTATACAATCTTGACTTTCTACGTTTGTAGGATGCACATTCACAAATAAGTAGTAGAGTAATATTTAAAGTAAATCAAACTTTTCGATCACAATTTCAAGTACTCTTCAATACATCTTTCTATAGACCTGTGATAACAATATACCTTTGAGGTCTTTGCGCAATAGGATAAAATTCGAGAGTAAGTGATAGAGAATTTGTATGTTAATCCTTTGATTTTTAGTAATTTGCATATCCATGAAGAAACAGAGAGAAAGAAAGTTGATTCGCATATGTGAGCAATAAGACTTATCTGCACAATATAAGAATGTAAAGAGCCAGAGAAATGAGTGAGAATAACTTGAGAATTTCATTCTTCGGAGCTTTTAAATAAAAGATGACGAGAAATGACTTTTTGCCAAATTGTGATAGGAAAGTGTTCGTTCTATAAAATCAAAAATGGTCTCAACGACTTGTATTTCGACGTATCCTAGTGTAAATCAACAATATTTTTAGAAAAATTATTTTCATTCTTTTAACTTATAAAACCAATATCGATCTTTTATAAAAAGGTTGTAGAGAATAAAATAAAGAGTTCTAGAAGAGAAATTTCAAAGAATTTCTATGGAATCTTTAACAATTAAATCAAAAACTCGATATACTTAAAACTGATTAACTGATGTCTTGTACTCTTTTAGTCTTTGTTTTTTGAATCTCCTGTGTTCTCCTAGATTTGCCTTTGGATCTTCTTTGGTCTTCTAGTCTTGTTCTTGTCTTCTTAGTATTGATTCCTCCCGATCTACCTAGTCTTGTACTTCAATTCTTGTATTAATCTACTTTGACTTGTGCTATTCTGCCTTTTGGCAAGGCCGCGACACCAAGAAATTGACTGGGAATCAAAGACAGTTCATCCCAAAGAACGATTATACAAAGGTTCGCTATGGATGCTGGTAAATTTTTCCCGAGTCCAGATCGAGCTACAATTCACATGACACGACAATCAGAGTCACGGAAGCTAACGTTTCAAATTTCAAGCCAATCCGAGTTCATATGCTCAAGATACGATCGATGCAAATCAGGAAAATTAACTCATTCATATCCATCAGTTCACATAAATCCCTTTCGTATCCACCGGTCCGCAAGCCTCAATTTGTATCCATCTAGGGAATCATCCCCCTTCGTATCGATCTTTTTCGAATCCATTAAGTGCATGTCGATGCGTATCTATCGCGTCCACTTCTGTTCGTATCCATCGTGTAGCTTTATTTCGTATCCATCAGCAAGTCACGTTTCGTATCGATCATCCCAACCCAACTTGTATCGATCAGTTGACCTATCGATACGAGGCATACCTTTAATGGAAGCGATACGAAGAATGCAAGCAGTGATCGATACGAAGCGCCTTCAAATCCTCGATACGAATGAAGCAACGCCCATGGATGCGAAGCAATGTATATGTAAAGCAATGCGAAGTGAAGTACATGAGCGATACGAATGAAACAACAATGGATGGATACGAACATGGTGCATTCAAGTGAAGGACTCGGTCGCTCGGCATAAAAAGTGGATCGATCCTAAAAGCAAGCACCACATAAACTAGCAATCACGTGCCCAGAAGCGATACGAACAGATCGATGCAAAGTGGAGCTATGCGAACTCGACAACCTTCAATAAATCCAAACTTGCATCGATCACAACTCAAAATCTACAAGTCCAAATGCCATCAAATTTTCACAGGAGCTTGCTTACATCTTCAAGAATGTTCATGATCGACTGCGGCTCGATTGGACTAAATCCTGATCGATACGAATTGCGTTCGTATCGATCACGGATCGACTCCAAACGGTCAGGGAACGATCGCGTGGGCCCACCCATGTGAGAGAACAGGTCTTCCGAGATCCGAGTGAGACATTTGCAGCTTACGTCTATATATAGCAGCCCAGGACCTACTGAAAAGGGGCTTTTGTCTCTTCTACGTCCAGACTCTGCTGAAATCACTATTGTACTCAAATTCTACTGTTATAACTCGTTGTAATCAACAAGCAAAAGTTAATAAAAGTCAACCATTTTATAATGGAGGTAGGCCATACGTCGAGCCACTCTAAATCTATGTGTTTTTGTGCATTTACTTGTTTATTAATGGTGTGTTTGTTAGATCTTCCTCTTTTTCCATTTAAGTTCTTCATTTTATCTTTTCGAACACATCCAAAGAGTGTTGTGTCCAATTTTGGTACAAACAACGTGTATACAACATCTTCATTTGATTATATTGCAGTATTTCTTAATACATTCTTGTATTTCCTTTACAGTATCATGCATAAACTTGGAAAATCATTGGTACAAATATTTATCTGGTTGTTATCACCAAAATCAATACATGTGTGTGTGTGTATGCTTGCGTGTGTCTCTGTGCGCATAATCATGCGTATGTATTGTTAGATCTTTCCATCCTTTTCTTTTCTTTTTGATTTCGGCCATGATAATAATAAAAAATTATTTATGTTTAAACCTGTTATATGTACACACTCATTCATATAATTATTTAAATTAACATATAGATGTATTTACACATACATACATACATACATATATGTATGTATATTAAAAAAATTATTTTTATATTCATGGCCTAACCGTGAATATACATAAAACACCTTTCTGTTTCAAATTAAACATACATACAGACACACACACACGAATAGATAATATATATTTTAAAAGGTTTTGATTTAAAAATAAGAACCATTTTCTTTCGTCTATTATGGAAATTATAATTTAATTGATTATGTATATAAATATGTTTTATGGTTTAGTTAAAATATAAATTATACATAAACGCTTGAGAAAGGACCTTGAAAAGACATTTGAAGTTTGAAATAGCAATCAATATTTTATGAGACATGCCAGCGCATAGTTTTTAAAAACCAGCGTATTTTGTTCTTCCAGCTTACGTTATAAATGATTTTCTAAGATAATACAACAACCATGATCTCAATTAAATTGTTAATGGACGCCCCATGAAATTATGTGAAAAATTAGCACGTTCTGGGTCAGTTAAACACATGATAGCATCGGACAATGTTGATCTTTGTATTTGCATTTATTATTTTTTGTATTTCAATTGAATTTTAGAATAACTATTGTGTTTGAATTGAGTAGTTTTTTCACTGTGAAAATGTAATTAACTTTAAATGTTAAACTTTTAAATAATATTCTAACTGATAGTTTCCATTTAAATTAATAATTACTTATTACCAAATTATATTGCGTGCTTCCTAATACTATACAGAATGGATCTTAACGCTTATGTAACACTAGATAGGGTGGATAATGTTTTTAAACCTATCACCAATAAAGGAAAAGGAAGACATCAAGAATTTTATATT
The DNA here is from genome assembly GCA_030765085.1 of Allium cepa. Classification (NCBI taxonomy): domain Eukaryota; kingdom Viridiplantae; phylum Streptophyta; class Magnoliopsida; order Asparagales; family Amaryllidaceae; genus Allium; species Allium cepa. The sequence goes on from CM060945.1 coordinate 773,173,347, forward strand.
GGTTTGGATTCTTAATTCTACATCCAGTCATGTACCCCATGTATAATTTTCACTATAACAAACTTGCAATTTTATGGGTAGTAAGTACACCTTTACAACTTGACTTTGAATCAAGTTGCAAGCGACACCTATGTTGACTTTCCATTGATGGTAGTACACACCTAACATCTTGCAACTCAACAGGTATCAAGAATACCTATTGACTTTACATAAGTGGTCAAGATCACATATACAATATTGACTTTCTACGCTTATAAGATGCACACCTTAGTAGAGTAATATCTACAATAAATCGAACTTGTTAATCATAATTTTAGTCTTCAATACAAGTTCCTATAGACTTGCAATAGAAATATATCTTTGATTTCTTTGACCATAGGATAAGTCTCAAGAGTAAATGATAGAGAATTTGTATGTTAACTCTCTGACTTTTAGTAATTTGCAAATCCATGAAGAAATAAAGAGAAAGAGCCGACTTGCAAAAATTAAGTGTACGTAAGCAATAAGACTTATTTGCAAAATATAAGAATGTAAAGAATAAGAGTGTAACGATCCAGAATTTCTGTCATTTGAAATTTGTATATTTAATTAATTTTAAATATTTAAAAGTTAAGTTTATAAGCTGAATAGATTATATTTCGAATACAAGGATTTAATTGGATAATTAAATTGTTAATTTAATATTTGAAATTGAGGAAATAATTAGAATTTGGATTTAATATGAATAAAAATGATTTATAAAGTTGAATTAAATCTTATTTGAATTAGAATGATGTCAAAGAACTTTTAAAATTGAATTAGAAGTTAAATTTCAGAAACTGAATATTTCAATATTTAATTAACGAGTAAAAATAGTTATTTTTCAAACATTCTTGAATTTCGACGAAACTAGTTTCATCAGATCTGTAATATTATATTATTGTAAGATTTAAAATTTCGTTTCAATCGGATTTACCGTTTGTCCAGGGCAAGCTAAAACGCGTAGAAATCTGTTTAAGTAAATTTTAAATTTAAATAAGTCGATTTAAAAACTTATCTTTCAAATAAGATTGAATTGGCTCCCGATATATATTCCATTGTGTTCGAAATAGGGGTAAAACATTATGAACGCCAGGCGGCACGCTTCATTTGTAGTTCGGAAAAAAATCGGGATGAATAGCGCACGAATATTTTCTATAAAAGGCCAACATTTTTCTATTTTTTTCACAAAACCCTAACTAGTTAGGGCAAGCTGCCATCAACTATTTAATGGCCAGAAATGCACGAATATTCTTCCTCCATTTTCTTCAAATCCGTCAATCGATTCGAGAAGTGTTCAACTAGAGATTTGTAGAGAGCATCGAGTTCTGTAATTTCAACGGTCACGATCGAAAACTACGAAGCAGATCAACGGCAATCCTCGCTCAAAGGCAAAATGTTCACGCACGAATTCCTATGCCTATGGTCGACCGACTGCTATGGCATTCACAGTGAGGGTAGGCGAGATGATGAGCTTCGATTTGGTGGTGGAGTGATGGGGTATCGTGCATCAAGGTGGTCGCGACAATTAGGGTAAAACGGCGGCTATGTTGGGTTTCTTCGTGCGTTAAAACCTGATGGGAGGAAGAAGATGATTCACTGCCTAGATCTGGAATGTTGAAAGCAACGACTGAGATTAAAGAAAGGTTATAAAAAAATAAAAATAAAATAGTGAATTGATTTATATTAAATCGTATAAAATTTAGAACTGCGTAACTTTTTCATACGAGGTCCGTTTCATACGAAACGAATTGCGTTGGATTCGTATTGACGAGCACCGAGCGATGGAATAGTTTGGAGTTGATTGGAGTTAGTGTGAATTTTGGGTAAAATTAAACGGTCGTTTAATTTTATTCGGAATAAAACACTGAAACTGCGATTGGAATCAATGTGAGTACAGCTCACTCTTTCTGACTCATTGATATTTTTATATAAGTGAGAGATAATTTATTTTATGATGATCGATGATATTTTATAAGTGTTCAAATGAAGTTGTAATTGAATCTTAGAAATGAATAAGATTTATAATTTGTGAAGTTATAAAAAGAATGGATTTGGTAAGATAAATAATTTATAGGTAATTAACTTATAATTTGGATTTTTAGTATATAATTGGGTTATAAATGGAATTTATAAACGTTGTTTTATAAATGTGAAATCAACTTATTTTGATAAGTTAAATATAGTAAGGAATTTGGTAAAGGAGATGTATCCACGATTTTGGACAGTGGATAATCCTTTAATTAAATATGTAGAAGTGTTGAATTTGGTTAGAGATTTCTATTAACGATTTTGGACAGCGAATAATATATTAAATAAAATGGATATTTTTGGAAAGTGAATAATATTTTAAAATGAATGTTATGGGAAATGATATTTAAATGAAGTTAAATGTTTTAAAGATGGTTTTAAAATGTGTTAAGGATCGAAACCATAGATTTCAACATTCATTGTAGACGTTTTCGAGAAGTAAGGAAATGATGGACTATAACACCGTTGTTAAAGTAAATGATTTCCGAAAGGAAACGTTTTAATATAGTATTGGGATTTATATATCTATCTTATTTACGAATCCCTATAATAGTGATTTTGGGTTGTCGTAACGATGTTTTACGCAATATTCGTTTTGACCCAAATAAATATGTTAAAAGAATGTTTTCCTTACAGAATAAAATATATACTTAATCGTGTTTTAAGTATATAGAATATTTTATAAGTGTTGAAGATAATTTGAATTGTGAATTACTTATTATTAAATAAGTATATGGAAATGTTTTTCAATATTGAAATGGTTTGAGAATATCTCTTTTAAAGATAAATTGAAGTGAATATTTGGCAAGTGAATTAATTAATAAAGATTAATTAAAAGGCCTAGTGATTGTATATGGTGCTAAATATTTGTTTATTTGTTTTGATAGTTAAATAATCGACTATCAAACTTTGCCAAATTTTAGTTCCTCGACTTGATGTGGGAACTATTTAGTCGTACACTTAGTAAGTAGCCTTCTATGTAGGCTTGATTATCATTTGCGTTGAGGATGTTGATTCGTATAGTGCGGAGTATTACTCCAATCTATCGAGCTTTCTTCTTGGCCCGAAGGACAGCAAGTTGAAAGTTGGAGACGTGATAAGTCTCTGAGACTTAATTTTTGTGTGAGGTTGAGAAACGATTTTGCGTTGTTGGTGCAAAGAGACCGGGATCGGTTTATCCGAAAACCACTTCGGACCAACTTATATGCAACGATTGTGCAGTTTGCTTGTGATGATTAAAATGATATTCCGGAGTTTCATAGTGGGGGACTACTCGTTGATCATTTGGGGTTAAAATCCCAATATACATCCAGTAGCAATGGTCTCTTCATTATGTAATATCCAATGCAAGGACTATTCGCTACTAATCCTAGGGATTTCCCGAGAGGATGTGATAGGAAAGTACCTTCGGTTTGTCCTGTTTCTGGACAACTTGTATGGATGTTTGTCTGACATTACATTTCTACAGATCACGTACATTGGTTTTTACATACGTACATTGGTTTTTACAAACGTACATTAATGGTGGCAGAGAAGGCAACTTCTCTTAGCTTAACACCCTCCTTGAGACATACGAGCTTAAGGGTTGTATTTTTGTGGAAGGCAATCGTTAGTCAACGGAAATGGCCATGTGGCATTCAAAGTGATGTGATTGTGCTTTGTGAAAGGTAATCGTTACCTCTAGCCTCATCAATCGAAAATGACCAAAACATGGTTAGATGCAGCAGGGCTAAGTGGGTCATTCTCAAGTAGGATATGATCATCCTCTTCTAGATATATCTTTACATGCTATGACGTCATGTATCTGATTATTGTGGTTTGTATGCTAGAGGGCCCTCGGTAAAGGTCGGTAATGACCGGAGGATGACATATTCGGTGTCATCTAGTTGTAGAGGTGGGCCGGTCTTGTGTTGGTAGAGAAACTTTGTGATGGTTTCTCGGTATATTCTTCTAGAGAAGTACTGCCGGAAGGTAGTCCCTTCACCTGGTCATTTATATGGAAATCCAAACTCCACTACGTGCTTGCCATTTTGATTGTATTACCCAATTGGGCTATATGCTGGAATTTAATCAACGTAACAATTTCGGCTATGATTTACATTATTTGTGTATAGTAGACACAACTATAATATCACATGAGATTTGATATGATATGTTTTAGTTATCTTAAGGTAAAAGTATGTCCTTGTTTATGTGTGGACTTATCTTACGAGATACTTTTGTTTTGATAAAGGAAAAGTTTGGTAATTTAATAAATTCAGTTGAGTGTGTTTCTCACGCTATTTTACCAGACTGATACGGGCGTTCTTCCCTTTCAATGCTCGGGTCAGACTGAGTATATTTACAGGTCTAGATTTGATGCTTTTGGAGCTTTAGCAGGAGAGCTGGAGATCTTCATTTCGTATACGCATATCTATTTTGATTATTGATTATCCGCTGTGCTTAGTTGTTTAAATTATCGGCATTTGTGAGGACAGGTTATTATGACTGTCCAAGCTGATAACTATTATTTGATTGTTAAACTCTGATTGATATGTGTATATATATTCAGTTTCTGTTTTGTAAAGATCATTGATATGATATTATATATTTTCCACTGCGTTGTGAGATTCTGTGTTGTTCTGTTTGGTTCTATCTTCTCTCTTTCTTCGCTTCTCTTCTTCTCTCTTCTTTTCTTTCTCTTGACTTTCCGTCAATTTGTGCTTTTTGGGTCGGACATGTGTGTATTATTGTCGATTCAAAGGGTACGGATTTGCGGGTCGTCACAGCTGGTATCAGAGCTTAGATTTTGTATATTCTTAAGCTTTGATGTGTACTCAGTATAGATAGGGACAGTAGCACCCTAGATTGAGTTTGAGTGTATTACCTATATGAGCGCGTATTTGTTAGTGAATATAAAATGTTTTATATTGTGTTTGTTTATCCGTTGAGTTGTTAGTGAATTCTGGTCAGTATGTGGGACGCCATATCATCGATAGGGATTTCTGAACGCTTAAACGAGGCAAGTCGACATAGTATCATTTTAAATTGGGTAAATGAAATAATTTTACCTCGATTACATTTTATATATAATGGAAATAAATTTTTTGGAATTATTAAAGTGCATATAAATTGATTGTTTGGTTGTTTGAAAATGTAAAAATGTATATAAGTTAATAAAATCTGTTTGAATAATCTAAATAAAAACAACAATTGTTAACAAATAAATTATATAAGCAAATGAATTATAAGTATGGAATTATAACTAATATGATTTACAATTGTGAAATTATCTTATATATAAGAAATGAAACTATATGAATATATTTATAAAAATGAGTTATAAATAAAAATGGATTTAGACCAATTATTTGAAAATTTGAATTTTGTTAAATTTGAAAGTTGTTTTTCAAAGTTAAAGATGTTATAATGTTTTAAATCTATATAAGATGAGTAAATTTGGAATGATCTTATATAAGTAAAGTAAAATAGTGAAATTATATAAGTATGGATTTATGAATGTGATTTATAAAAATAAAACGATATTTTAAAAGAATATAAAGAATTGAATTCACTTAATGACTGCAGCATGATCAGTATCATTTTCGAGTTTCTATGTGATGGATTTGCTACTAATAATAAATTGAAATTGAAATTGAAGTTTTTTTGTGATAAACAAATTTGATTTAAAATCCAAGTTAAAATCGATAAAAATAAGTGAAACGAGTTTTGGACTTATAATATGAAGTAATAATTTAATTTAGTAAAGTTGAAAGGAATTTGTGTTAGTAAGTGAATTATATGATTCGAAGTTTAACTAAAGGAAGGTTAAATAATTAGAATTGGATTTTAACTTGATTTGATAAGTTATTGAAATGGAAATTAAACTTAAAAGATAAGTGATTATATAATATGAATTTGGAAGTTTAAATAATAAGTTGTATAATTTATAAAATGAGAAAATGTAGGTAAATTCATTTGTTAAAATGGTTAAACAATTTTGTTGAGCAAAACAAATTTGAATTTGAATAGTGATTTGAAATTTGAAATAAATTAGAGAATGAACTTATGTTGTATAGTGAAAGTCAAGGTAAATGAAGTTGAAATGAAAGATAACTTAAGTGATGTTAAATGAAGTGATTTTGGTATCAAAGTAAATTAATAAAGTGAATTAATCAAATGAAGTGATGAATGTGAATTTGAGTTATATAAAGAAATTCAACTTTATTTGTAAAATGAATTAGCAATCTAATTGAAAATGAATTAATGTGGAATGGTGGATGTAAGTGTAAATTCATTTAAATCTAATTAAAAGTGTTGAACCAAATTGAATGAATGTAAAGTAAATTAATTTGGTAAATGTTGGATATGCATTGATTGTTAGATGAATGTTAATTGATTGTATCGAAAATTCATATGAAATTGAATTAATAAAATTGAAAGCTAAATAATTGAATTCAAATGGGAAGTTAAGTGAATTTAAATAGAATTGAATTTAATTTGAATTGAAAGTGAACTAACTTGAACATGAATTAGTGAATGTTAACTAATTGAATATGAATAAATGAATGATTAGTGAAATCCAATGTTAATGAATCAAATGTGATTTAATTGAAAACCAATACAATGAATATTAATAGGAAGTGAATGTATATTGATTTGGTATGGATATTGCTTTGTTGGATGATAGATGTTTGATGGTTGGATTTGTTGTGGTGATTGCATTTGCTATATTGGCATATATAATTGTTGATATATTTTGTATATTGATATTACTTTCATATATACATGTTTCTCATTTGTTATTGAGTGTTAGTAGATGTGCATGGTGCTTGCTTCGCATTTTGAGCTCGCTTTCGCGCTATATTAGCCGTATATGCTCGCTATAATATATAAGGTACATATCTGGGATTACATATCGTACTTTTACACTTTTTTCCCTTCGGGATGCCTCATCCTTGATGATGAGATGTATATTTTTGATATATATATTGCTATTTTTTTCGGATCGAACCGCACAAAGGAGATTATGGCGAAATTTTTTAAAAATTTAAAGCATTAGAATTTTTTTGAGAATTTTGGAAAAAATTTTGATAACTAAATTTTGACTTGAGTTGAAAAGTTAAATGATATTAGTTGGTTTTGAAAAGATAATTAAGTGTCATTTGAAAACTTAGAAAAGTTTTTGTAAGGATTTTAACTAATGGATTTTGGAAAATGTTAAAAGGTTTAAACTTTTGGTAAATCTAAATTGAACGAATTGTTTTGAAAAGTTAATTGATTTTGTGACTTTTTCTTACTTGATAATTTCGAGAACGAAATTCTTTTAAGTAGGGGAGAATGTAACGATCCAGAATTTCTGTCATTTGACATTTGTATATTTAATTAATTTCAAATATTTAAAAGTTAAGTTTATAAGCTGAATAGATTATATTTCGAATACAAGGATTTAATTGAATAATTAAATTGTCAATTTAATATTTGAAATTGAGGAAATAATTAGAATTCGGATTTAATACGAATAAAAATGATTTATAAAGTTGAATTAAATCTTATTTGAAATAGAATGATGTTACAGAACTTTTAAAATTGAATTAGAAGTCAAATTTCAGAAATTGAATATTTTAATATTTAACCGATGAGTAAAAATAGTCATTTTTCAAACAGTCTTGGATTTTGACGGAACTAGTTTCATCGGATCTGTAATGTTATATTATTGTAAGAGTTAAAATTTCGTGTCAATCGGATTTACGGTTTGTCCGGGTATGCTAAAACGTGTAGAAATCTGTTTAAGTAAAATTTAAATTTAAATAAGTCAATTTGAAAACTTATCTTCCAAATACGATCAAATTGGCTCCCGGTATATATTCCATTGTGTTCGAAATAGGGGTAAAACGTTATAAACGCCAGGCCGCACGCTTCGTTTGGAGTTCGAAAAAAAATCGGATGAGTAGTGTACGAATATTTTCTATAAAAAGCCAACATTTTTCTATTTTTTTCACAAAACTCTAGCTGGTTAGGGCTAGCCGCCATCAACTGTTTAATGGAAAGAAATGCATGAATCTTCTGCCTCTAGTTTCTTCAAATCCGTCAATAGATTTGAGAAGTGTTCAACTAGAGATTTGTAGAGTGTGTCGAGTTCTATAATTTCAACGGTCACGATCGAAAACTATGAAGCAGATCAATGGCAATCCTCGCTCAAAGGCGAAATGTTCACGCACGAATTCCTATGCCTATGGTCGACCGAGTGCTATGGCATTCACGGTGAGGGTAGGCGAGATGATGAGCTTCGATTTGGTGGTGGAGTGATGGGGTCTCGTGCACCGTGGTGGTCGCAGCAATTAGGGCAAAACGACGGCTATGTTGGGTTTCTTCGTGCTTTAAAACCTGATGAGAGGGAGAGGATGATTCACGGCCTGGATCTGGAATGCTGAAAGCAACGACTGAGATTAAAGAAAGTTTATAAAAAAATAAAAATAAAATAGTGAATTGATTTATATTAAATCGTATAAACTTTAAAACTGCGTAACTTTTTCATACGAGGTCCGTTTCGCACAAAACGAATTGCGTTGGGTTCGTATTGAAGACCACTACACGATGGAGCTGGTTTAGAGTTGATTGGAGCTAGTGTGAATTTTGGGGTAAAACTAAACGGTCGTTTAATTTTATTTGGAATAAAACACTGAAACTGCGATTGGAATCAATGTGAGTACAACTCACTCTTTCTGACTCACTGATATTTTTATATATGTGAGAAATAATTTATTTTATGATGATCGATGATATTTTATAAGTGTTCAAATGAAGTTGTAATTGAATCTTAGAAATGAATAGGATTTATAATTTGTGTAGTTATAAAAAGAATGGATTTGGCAAGATAAATAATTTATAGGTGATTATCTTATAATTTGGATTTTTAGTATATAATTGGGTTATAAATGGAATTTATAAACATTGTTTTATAAATGTGAAATCAACTTATTTTGATAAGTTATACATAGTAAGGAATTTGGTAAAGGAGATATATCCACGATTTTGGACAGCGGATAATCCTTTAATTAAATATGTAGAAGTGTTGAATTTGGTTAGAGATTTATATTCACGATTTTGGACAATGAATAATATATTAAATAAGATAGATATTTTTGGAAAGTGAATAATATTTTAAAATGAATGTTATGGGTAATGATATTTAAATGAAGTTAAATGTTTTAAAGATGGTTTTAAAATGTGTTAAGGATCGAAACCATAGATTTCAACATTCATTGTTGAAATAGACGTTTTCTAGAAGTTAGAAAATGATGGACTATAACACTGTTGTTAAAGTAAATGATTTCCGAAAGGAAACGTTTTTATATAGTATTTGGATTTATATATCTACCTTATTTACGAATCCCTATACTAGTGATTTTGGGTTGTCGTAACGATGTTTTACACATTCGTTTTGACCCAAATAAATATGTTAATAGAATGTTTTCCTTACAGAATAAAATATATACTTAATCATGTTTTAAGTATATAGAATATTTTATAAGTGTTAAAGATAAATTGAATTGTGAATTACTTATTATTAAATAAGTATATGGAAACGTTTTTCAATATTGAAATGGTTTGAGAATATATCTTTTAAAGATAAATTGAAGTGAATATTTGGAAAGTGAATTAATTAATAAAGATTAATTAAAAGGCCTCGTGATTGTATACGGTGCTAGATATTTGTTTGTTTGTTTTGATAGTTAAATAACCGACTATCAAACTTTGCCAAATTTTAGTTCCTCGACTTGATGTGGGAACTATTTAGTCGTACACTTAGTACGTAGCCTTCTGTATAGGCTTGATTATCATTATGTAATATCCAATGCAAGGACTATTCGCTACTAATCCTAGGGATTTCCCGATAGGATGTGGTAGGAAAGTACCTTCGATTTGTCTTGTTTCTGGACAACTTGTATGAATGTTTGTCTAACATTGCATTTCTACAGATTACGTACGTTGGTTTTTACAAACGTACATCAGTGGTGGCGGAGAAGGCAACTTCTCTTAGCTTAACACCCTCCTTGAGACATATGAGCTTAAGGGTTGTATTTTTGTGGAAGGCAATCAGTAGTCAACGGAAATGGCCGTGTGGCATTCAAAGTGATGTGATTGTGCTTTGTGAAAGGTAATCGTTACCTCTAGCCTCATCAACCGAAAATGACCAAAACAGGGTTAGATGCAGCAGGGCTAAGTGGGTTATTCCCAAGTAGGATATGATCATCCTCTTCTAGATATATCTTTACACGCTATGACGTCGTATATCTGATTATTGTGGTTTGTATGCTAGAGGGCCCTCGGTAAACGTCGGTAACGACCGGAGGACGACATATTCGGTACCATCTAGTTATAGAGGTGGGCCGTTCTTCTGTTGGTGGAGAAACTTTGTGATGGTTTCTAGGTACATTTTTCTAGAGATGTACTACCGAAAGGTAGTCCCTTCACTTGGTCATTTGTATGGAAATCCAAACTCCACTACGTACTTGCCATTTTGATTGTATTACCCAATTGGGCTATATGCTGGAATTTAATCAATGTAACAATTTCGGCTATGATTAATATTATTTGTATATAGGAGACACTACTATAACATCACATGAGATTTGATATGATATGTTTTAGTTATCGTAAGGTAAAAACATGTCTGTGTTATGCGTGGACTCGTCTTACGAGATGCTTTTGTTTTGATAAAGGAAAAGTTTGGTAATTTAATAAATTCAGTTGAGTGTGTTTCTCACACTGGTTTACCAGACTGATCCGGGCGTTCTTCCCTTTCAATGCTCGGGTCAGACCGAGTATATTTACAGGTCTAGATTTGATGCTTTTGGAGCTTCAGCAGGAGGGCTGGAGATCTTCATTTCGTATATGTGTATCTGTTTTGATTATTGATTATCCGTTGTGCTTAGTTGTTTAAATTATCGGCATTTGTGAGAACAAGTTATTATATCTGTCCAGGCTGATAACTATTTTTTGATTGTTGAACTTTGATTGATGTGTGTGTGTGTATATATACAATTTATGTTTTATAATGATCATTGATACGATACTATATTCTTTCCGCTGCGTTGTGAGATTTTGTATTGTTCTGTTTGGTTCTATCTTCTCTCTTTCTTCTCTTCTCTTCTTCTCTCTTCTTTTCTTTCTCTTGACTTTCCGTTAGGTTGTGCTTTTTGGGTCGGACATGTTTGGATTATTGTTGATTCAAAGGGTACGGATTTGCGGGTCGTCACAAAGAGAAATGAGAGAGAATAGCTTCAGAATTTCGTTCTTTAAAGCCTTTAAATAAAAGATGAAGGGAAATGATTTTTCATGAAATAGTGAAAGGAAATGTCCATTCTTTAAAATCAAAAGTTGCCTCAACGACAAGTATGTCGACGTATCCTACTGTAAATCGATAATATTTTTATAAAAAATGTTTTAACTCCTTTAACCTATAAAACCAATATTGATCTTTTATAAAACGGTTGTAGAGAATAAAATAAAGAGTACTAGAAGAGAAAATTCAAAGAATTTCTATGGAATCTTTAATAATTAAATCTAAACTCTATAATCTTAAAACTGACTAACTGGTGTCTTGTACTCTTCCAATCTTTGTTCCTTAATTCTCTTGTGTTCTCCTAGCTTTGCCTTTGAATCTTCATTGTTCTTCTTGTCTTGTTCTTATCTTCTTATTATCGATTCCTCTTAATTTACCTAGTCTTGTGCTTCAATTCTTGTATTGATCTACCTTATATGTACACATCATCTTTATTTGATTATATTGTGGTATGTCTTGATACATTCCTATATTTTCTATACTGTATCATACATAAACTTGAAAAATCAAAGTACCAATATTTATCTAGTTGCTATCACCAAAACCAGTACATGTGGTTGTGTATGTGTGTGTGTGTCTATATATATATAATCATTTATATGTACCGTTAGATCTTTCCATCTTCTTATTTTTCCTTTTGATTTCGGCCACGATAATAAAAAATTAATTTAATTTTAAACTATTATATACACACACATTTATATAAATTTTTAAATTAACATACAGATGTATTTACAAATAAATACATGTATGTATTTGTGTTAAAAAATATATTTTTATATTCATGGCCTAACTATGAATATACATACAAGCATAACACCTTTCTGTTTCAAATTAAAACATACACACATATAGACATATGCACACATATACAATATATAATATTTATTTTAAAAGGTTCTAATTTAAAAAATAAAACTAATTTCTTTCGTCTGTCATGGAAAAAATAAATAAATTATATATGTATATAAATATGTTTTATGATTTAATTAAAATATAAGATATATATATATATATATTTGTTTTTACGATGGTTTAAAATAAATAAATAATAAAATAAATGTTTCTTATATGGTTAAGTCTTATTTGTAGATTTTATAAAATAATCACACATACACACAAATATATATATATATATATATATATATATATAATTTTAGTTGAATTAATCAAAAGACATGTTGAATTTATGCTCAAAATAATTAGAAAGTAAAACATTTACTACATGTACACTTATATTTATATAGGTTTATGTTTATATACATATATTTTGTAACTATTAAAGGAAGAATTTTACTTTGTGACAAAATTTACTATATATATCTTATGAATAAAATTATACAAATTAGTTGGTGTACGAATTAAATGTGTGTATATATTTGTCATCAATTGGTAATATAATTTATCCTATGATTAAACCGACACCTATTTGTAATCAACATGTGGTATTTGTTTAAGATGTACATCCCAAATTATACGTCACATTTATAATACTTGCCATGTTTGTGTTATGAACATGAACATATTATAAATCTAAACAAAAATGAAAAATGTACAACAAAATAACATTGGATTTAAAACTTAGTAAATATAAATCAAACTACACAAGCAAGTGTTTTAACCAAATTAAAATTAAAACACAAATGCTTTAGTATAAATTAATCAAATTAAAACTAAAATAAAAATCTCTTTTATTAAATTCACTAAATTTGGTTTGGTGAAAAAGTAAATTATTCATGTAAATACAACATACGATATAATGCAATTTAATAAAAGAAACCATTTTGGAATTTCCCCATTTTCCCCACTGTTGATGCACTTGATCCAACAATTATGGTCTCAGAGAAAAGCTAGCAGAGGCATACACATGTTAGCAGTGAAGTCGCAAGTTTGATCCCTATAATCAGCATGATAGGGAGTTCTCACATTGTGATATATGAGTAAGCGCTGGCTCTTAGCCCTACACGTCCTAGGAAGCTTGTGTGAGTCAAGAGGCTGGACGTACAACTTTCTCTTGAGTGATCTTGTGTGAGCTAGCCCAATACATTTTACCAAGTGCAGGACCGATCAACAATTATATTAGATCCCACATTGCGTTCACATTAATAATTAACCATACATAGAGTGGTCTCTTGGAAATACCATATAGGTGTATGTCTAACGAAAATTGTAACTAAGAAGAAATACTTAAGTAAAAAATGTTCTTATGAATGAAAAACCTCCCCGCTCGTGGCCTTGACCTGATTCATTGAAGTAGTCCCTTTTCAAGGATATGCCCTCGTGGAAGGCTCAAAAGTGTTTAGCCACTTAGGTTGATTCAAATGGGCATATTTGAATATTATACAAATTTAAAGAATTCAAGGCGTGTTTAAATTAAAATTTATAAAGGTTAAAAATAAATTAATTCAAAATTGTTTTAAGTTAAAATTTATAAGGATTATGAATATAATTTTAAAATTGTTTTAATTTGTATTCATAAATGTTATATATAAGTGAATTTAAATATGTTTTAAAGTGATATGAGTATAAAGGTTATATTTATTATAAAATAAAATATTTAATTAATAAAAAGATACACATGAATTATATATAATAAATTATGAATGTTACAATAAATTGTGTGTGTGTGTGTGTGTTTTGTGTGTGTGTGTGTATATTACATGTATAAACAAAACAAAAGAGGGAGGTTAAATGAATTAAAACCCACTCAAACTTAATATACATTGAACCTAGAGACATATGATGTCGTGAGTTTATAATAATCTCCCTTATGAAGTCATTAGCACACAGTTATTGTTTTTTAAATTATGAGTTTGAAATGAAATTGCTCTCCATCATTTACCATGTAAATGGAGTACTGCACATAAATATGGCTGTTGAGCATCCTCAAGCCATATAGTATCTATAATGATGTTTGCACTGTCCCTATATAGTTATGAATATTTTGTGGATTCCTTGAGAATCCCTCAAAGATCACATAATTACTCCTAGGCTATCGTTGAATGATAGGTTCTGATAATCTAATATTATCCATGATTTGTTGAGCACCTTCAAGGTCATAAATATGGTTAGGAGCAAATAAAACTATAACAAGGAATTATATACAGGATACAATTAGTGAAGAGTTGCTTACTGTTTATGGGGCCATAATTTATTGGGCAGGCTCAAGGTTGCAGTAATGAGATAAATCGTCGTAACTCCACTGAAGGATGCAAAATTCAATGGAAGCTTTATTAGATATAATATAATAAACCAATCCAAAATTTTTAAGCGAATATGTGATATTATAAAATCAAACTTAACAAATTTGAGCTACTAATATAACCAATAAAATCGTTTATCGATTAAAATACATCGAATGAATCAAATTAAAAATCAACTAAGAAATTTAAGAATTTACATGTCAATAAATCTTTGGCATGTTGCCACTTCAACATCCATGCAACAGCCAAGTAATATAATGGTTATAATATTCGTGCCTTGGTTATTTATGTGTGTACTTTCCCAAAATTGTATATTTTCTTCCATGAGTTAAGAACTCTAATGCAATACAGGTGTATGGATATTAGATCCATATTGGACCACATCAAGGCCGACGCTTTGGTAAAGCCAGTGTAGCACTCACTTTGGGCCAAAAAATTCTAAGGCACCATTATAAACCAGCAGTTGAAAGCGGAAAAATGTCATGTTTCGAAGCATTAAAGAAAATCGCAATTAAATGATCATAACTCTATAAGCTGGTAGTGGGGAGGACTCCAAACTTCAAAGTTGTGATCAACTCCACACTCCTACATCCCGAAGCGCATAGATAACAAGGACCTTAGTTGTTAACAATGATGGTTTTTGACTTCTTGGAAAGATATTAATTTATGTTTTGGATTTGGTTTGGCAATCAAATTATACCGTGCTGGTTTCATTTGGAAAATGGTAACGAAATTACTGCGTTGAAATTGAATTCACACTTCTTGATTTATGTGTAATCCTTTATTGTTTGTTTTATTTTGAACTGATGTTATAAGCATTAATCTCGTCTTAAACTGTTGACTTGGAGATAGGCTACTTAGTAAATCATCGTTCAGTCCAATTTTCTTTTTGAGTTATAAAAGTTTTATTATTTTTTGGGTTAATTTCGTGATTAGTTTCTTTTGGCAGATTGAAAACATAGCTTTTCATGTTATGTATCTTTTTATTATCGTATTACTGCACTATTCATTTTGATGATATGATAAATTAGAGTTAAATCTTAAATTGCTACTTCTAGACCAGCTGTATTCTTTCGTAGAGTTTGTGATGATACTTTGTAATTTATTTTTAGCTTAAAATATTGTGCCTACTATGTTTGTTTTTCTTTAAATAAATCAAAATAGGCATACTTAATTTGTTATTTAGAATAATTGTATAAGAAGAATTGATTTGGACCTTTGGTAATCGTTAACGAATTTTTAATGGTTAGTTGATTTAAAATTTAGCGAGGAATAACTATGTTTGTTTTAGTAGGAATTATAGTTAACATTTTTTGGTCGAATCAATTAGTTAAAAAGAATTTCTTTAAATTATCGTGGAAAAATATTCTTGATAAATTATAAATAATAGGATTGATGTTCAAAATTTAAAATGTATTTTGTTTTTTAATAATTATTAATAGATAATGTTTTAGATGTTTTATATTATTTGAAACGCGCAAACAAGAATATGGACTTGCTAAAAGGGTTAGAAAAAAAGGCTACATTAACTTATTAATTCACATAAAGGCTCTTTTAATAAAATTTTCATCAAAAATAGTGAAATAAATGTTCAAGTTTGAATGTGGACAATGTTTCTTATTTGCAAAAACGATGATGATTCTAAATGATGATATGTTAATGACCGAAGATGAAAATAAAAATATTAGCAAAGTTAAAGCAAACATTGATTCATTATCACATGTGGATAATATTAATGTAGTGTCAAATGACACTGGTATATAGAAACTAAATGATCAGAAATTGAGAAACTTTTTGGTTGGAAGAAGTCCTCTTAGCGTACTAAATGTTAATGATTCCCATTTTTCAAAAAACGCTATTAATAGATGTTTTTCCTGCATATTATATGTAAGATATTTGCCCAACAGGGACAAACAAGATAGAAAACGGTTGGTGTATTCAAATTCACTTGATAATTTATTTTGTTTTTGTTGTAAATTATTCGCGAATCAAACAATGCCCTGTCATCTTGCTAATAATGGAAATAATGATTGGCTCAATCTTAGTTCTAAGTTGAAACAACATGAAACTGGTAGAGATCTTCTTCTGAATATGAGCAGTTGGATTGAGTTGGAAGCAAGCTTGAAAGTTAAAGCAACCATAGAATGAAGTGTATAAGATCAAATAAATAAGAAAAATGACATTAGAAGAAAGCGCTGATAAGAATAGTCGTTATTGTGAAAACACTTGCTACCAATAATCTAGCATTTCATGGAATGAATGATAGACTTTATGAACAAAATAATGGTCTTTTTTGTAAATTAGTTGCAATGACAGTAGAATTTGATCTGGTAATGCAGGGCCATGTTCGACGAGTTGAATAAAAAAAATTCACATACATTACCTTGGACACAAAATTTCAAAATAAGTTAAAACTTACATTGGCAAATGAAATTAAATGTGACATTCTTTAGAAAATAAAAAGGGTTAAGTATTTCTAAGTTATGTTGGACTACACTCCAAATGTTAGTCATGTTGAACAAATGTCTCTTGTAATAAGACGTGTTAATGTTTCAACTAATCCTGCAAAGGTGTAAGACTTTTTTATTGTATTTTTGAAAGTAGATGATACTACTACACTTGGATTTTTTAACAATCTTAAAGAAGTAGTAGAAGATATTAACAACGGTATTTACGATATTAGGGGACAAGGCTATGATAATGGATCAAATATGAAAGGAAAAAATAAAAGGGTGCAACAAAGACTAATAGAAATTAATCCACGAGCTTTCCACATACCTTGTGGTTGTCATATCTTGTGCTATGTGATATAGTTAAATCATATCCTAAAGCGTCGAACTTTTTTGGGTAATTCAATGAATATTTAATTTATTTCTTTATCCATATAAAGATGATAAGTTTTGAATGATCATGTATCGAGTTGTACTGTTAAACCATTATCGGATACACGTAGGGAAAGTCGTATTGAAGTAGTAAAACCTATAAGGTATTAAAGCATGGAGATAAAAGACGCTCTAATTTCCTTATCAAATAGCACCAAGGATTCTATGGCTAAGAGTGAAAGCCTTCTAACAAATAAGATTGAAAATTTGAATTCTTGCTCGAATTGTGCATTTGGTATAAAATATTGAAAAATATAAACAATCGCTAGCAAGATTCTTTAAACTGAAGATATGAAAATCGATGTTGTTGTTACTTGGTTCAAGAGCTTATTGCTTTTCTTGAAAATTTTAGGAACACTAGATTTAATTCTACAATGATTAGTGCTAAAGAAATAACCCAAATGTTGGACGTTGAACTAGTGTTTCCACAAAAAGGAATTATTCATAGAAAGAAATAGTTCGATGAACATGAGAATGCTGAAGAACCAATGAAAATACCAAACGATCAATTACTCTTTGTAAATTGTGGATAAAGGTCATGTTTCATTGATGACTCAATTTGAGTAATTCAAAGAATATGATAATAAGTTTGGATTTTTGTTTGATTTAAAAAAAAAATCACTTTTGTAGATGATAAGAGATTGAAAGATCATTGTCTAAAACTTAAGGGATATTTGAAACATGATTTGCACTCTAATATTTTTTTTTTTTTTTGAAATGGTACTTTATATACAATAAATCATTGTGACAACATATCACATGTCAATAAACATTCGAATCACGCTAGGCAAGTTTCGAACTTGTGACTTCTCGCACCAAAACCAAATCACTTAACCACTGCGACAATGGTGCTTGTCATTTGCACTCTAATATTGACGGAAAAGAACTATTTTTAGCATTAAAAGTCTTGGAAATTATTTTACAAAAGAGAAAGATAAAAGAAATAGAGTTGTTAAAGTTCATAAATTCTTATTTAAGGGAATTAAATTTTCCTAATGCTTGGATTACATATAGAATAATTTTGACTACAGCTGGCCTCGGTCGAAAGAATTTTTTTATTGAAAAATGGTACTTTATAAACTAAAGAAGAACATATACTTTTAGGATATGCCTCGTTAAAACCTCGCAATCTCCCTAACCTAAATGAGTGCGCCAGAAAAAAGAGTACATATCGTGTCTGTATATTAATAATACAACAAACACAAAGCCAAACCAAACTAAAATATATATATTCTTATCTTTATACCACTATATCACAAGAAAGACTAAATAGTTTGACATCATTATTGATTGAACAAGGCATGGTCAATGAACTTGAATATGAAAATATTATTGGTAATTTTGCAAGTCAGAAGGGTAGAAAGATTTTCATAAGCAATTAATATTAATTTAGTTGTATAAATTGGATTACTGTTATGAATAAAGTTATTTCTTTTTGTTCCTTTTCTCATTATTTATAAAAACATAAATTAATTTTATGATTTAATGAATTATGATAGCATTAGTTTTTGTATAAGGGCCATGGTTTTGTATCTGGCATTTAGATATCAAAACTTCCAATACTGGCTCTGGATCATATACAAAAGTTGTATGGTTATAGTCGTGTTTGTAATATATGAAATCTTGATGAAATTGTTTTAGTTGAAATGGGCAAGTAAACCATGGTGCGAGATTATATGTTCGATAGAACGGAATACAATAAATATAGCAATCTACCATTCTTACATCTAAAGACGACACTCGATACGTCCCTGGTATTCATGTGTAGTTCATTCAAATGTTTGAAAGATTGGTCATTTAGGATGAAGAAAGAAAAGACAGAACATAATCTCATATCATGACAAGAAATATATTATATATACATAATCTTTACAAAAAGAAAAAAACTTTATTATATACACAACATCAAAGCATGCTAACTTATTAATAGCTTGGATAATTATTACAGCCCGTCTTTATAATAACCAAAAAATTTATATTATAAAATCTAGTGATACTATAATAATGTATATGGTTTAAAGTATTTGATAACATATGGTTGTGATGACATGATAGCAATAATAAGTATACAATCAAAATCGAAGGTGCTTATTGGAGAATGGATTTCCAACAACAGCAAGGTAAGGGACTACCTTTCGAAAGCAACACACCTCTAAATAAAATGTACTGTGAGATCAAAAACCTTTCGATCTCGGCATGACAAAACCGGTCTACCACTAACCGATAATATCAAATATGATCACCCCTAGGCTGTGATCAACAACCAAAAATGGGCATCGAAGCTTACATATAGATGTCAAATCAATATAAGGCAATGATAATACCCTAACGGGAGTGACCCATGTAGCCTTGCGACCTATCCTGTTTTAGCCATTCTTGGGTTATGAGGCTTAAGAGGCTACATTCTTACCATTTCTTCATTGCAAACCATCTTGGAGTGCCAATATTGCCATCCAAGTAGAAATGCAATACCGACATTCATTTATACAAGTTCATTTTAGGTCTGAATGAATCCAAAGGCACTTCAAGGAGCACCATCTTCGATCATCATCAAGTTATCTCCCTTTCGAATGCATATGTTGGTTTGAAGTGGTTTTCGAATAACATATTCAACCTGGTCTCTCCAAACCAACAATGATAATTTCTGGCTAACTCATTTTCAGTTATTTGGGAAGTAAGCAGACTACATAGAGTCCCAAAGGGATCTCTAATATATCCCTTAAAGTTAGAGACTTTCATTTGAATGAGTTCCTCTAAGGAAAACTCAAACCGTATGAAATTGTGAAGCTTATATTTACTTTGTAAGTCAAAACTGGTCAAGGTTTTGATAGTCGGTGACTTAACTATCAAATACGCAATCGAAAAAAATCCAAAGATTTAATTCCCCATTGCAACCACTAAGCCTTGTTTTGACAAATCTTTTATTTATTAAATCTCTTTTTTTCAAAATGATTGTTAAAGAATTCTTACACTAATCCCACCGCATAAGCATATTCAAAGACATTACGTAAGATTTGGTATTTCAAATCATTATCAAAAGGAACGAAAACAAGTGTTATTTAAAATAGAGAAAAGGATAACCCCATACACTATTCTTTTAGTGTTAAGTAGGGAACGAATGTTCCTTACCACCATAATTAAGGAGATCAGTCAAGGAAAATCCCAACCTTGAATTTTCTTTTATAAATCTCTTTAATAATTCCATTTGATAAATCTCTTAAATTTATGAAATCTCCTTTATTTTTATTCCAAAACCATTTAGAAAACACTTTATAAATCTCCAAGTTTATTTATAGCACTTCTTTATAAAACTCCAAGTTTATTTATAAATCTCTTTTACAAAAATCCAAAAATCATTTATAAAATTTCTTTTATAAATATCCAAAATTGTTTATAAACTCTTTTATAAACACCAAAACTATTTATAAACTCTTTTATAAACATCCAAAATCATTTACAATACTCTTTCCCAAATTTCAATATCTCTTTTCAATTTGTAAAACTCCTTATATAACTTCCCTTATTTAAAACAAAACTTCTCAAATAAAACTTAAATTAATAAAGTTCCTTTGATAAAATCAATTATTTAAAACATCTTTAAATGAGCAGATTATTATTTAAACATTCTTCCTTTAATTATCTTTAAACACATTAATCAAACAATGATTTTAAACAATCATTTAAAAATATTAAATTAAGTTCAAACATTTTAAATAAAATAATTGCTTAATTATCCTTTAAATATCTCATTTAAAATGATAATAAACTTTAAACCATTTTCAAAAATAATGAAATTTAAATATTTGATTTCATAAATTTGGAAAGAGGCTTAGCGACCACAATTGTTCTTATTTTAATTCAGTTTAACTTTCCAAGTTATAATATGGGTATTAATATTTACAAACATGTATGTAAAGGGAATCAGCCAATGATAATCAACCATCATATAGGTGAATGGATATTTACCATAATAAAAGAACCGGGTTTAATTTCTTCTTAATAAATGTCAAAACATAATCTATTGGCGAATTATAGCAGAACGGTGATTTATTCTGCTAACAAATGTTAACTATAATTTATTTAGTAGAATGGTGTTTTACTCTGCTAAACATATGTCACTGGGTTTCATATTCAATTGGAGTTACTTAAGAATAGTCGATAGAGAAATCCCTTGAATTAAAAATATCATTTAAAGAGAGATGCTTTAAAAACAAAACCGATCTTTAGAAATAAGGTGGTTTAAAACTTTAAAACTTTTATTCAATAAATAAATAACATTTAAACCATTATTTTAATAATAATTAAACCTTTAATTAATAGTTAAACAATAATTAACAGTTGAATAAATAATTAAATAATAACTATCCTTTAAATAAATAATTGAATAGTAGTTAATTTTTAAATAAATAATTAAACCATAATTAGTATTTAACTAAAAATTAAATAAAATCTTAAACCTTCATTAAATAATAATTAAATCTTAATTATGTCTTTAATTAAATCTTAACCTAATTAGTAATTAATTAAATATTTAAATCTTTACTATAATAATAAAATAATAATTAACCTTTAAAATAATATTTAAATAACAAATAATCCTTAAATAAATTATTAAGTAGTAATTAGTCTTGAACTAACTAATTATGATTAACTTACTTAATTAACACCTAATAACTAATTACCTTTGTTAACTAATAATTAAGTTCTAATTACCTTACTTAATTGGTTAATTTAATAATCATTAAAAATATTATAATTAGTTATTAATACTTAAATATGTTTTGAAAACACTTGTCAAATGTATTTTAGTTGGACACACTTTTAAATTTCATAAATAATTTATTTTTACGCACTGCACCCATAGCAACTATAAGTATATGACTCGTAATTTCAAAACGTGAAATTTATACTCCAAATAGGTTACATAACTCTTATCTTTTATATTTAACTTACTTTTATAAACTTTGAATAAAGTTTAGAATGTAAGAAGTAGATTTTTTGAAACTTCATAAAAATCCTTTTCAAAAACACTTATGTAAGACTAATTTAAAGTAAGGGATTCCAATGTCGCACCACACAACAACGAAATTGCTAACCTTACTTTAGCCTTGAACATTTCATGCATGATTACAAACACATACATATGCCATAATATCATAATATAAGTAAAGGTCCTAACTTGCACTTTACTAACTTTAATGTAACAACCCACCTTTCTGGATAGTTCAAATCGACAATAAACACACATGTCAGAATCAAACCATTCAAAAGGGAGGATTGTTAATGGGGTAAATAAGAAAAAAAAAGAAAAAGGAAAGAGAAAAACAAAATACAGAATCTCGCAGCGTAACGACAAAATATAATAATCAAATAAACAGTTCATGAAGCTGTTTTACAAATAACATGTCATTACACTTTTACAAATTCAAATCAGAGTTATACATATATCATAAATAACCAAATAATGTAGCGGAACAAAGAATGTAGTGGAATAATAAATAGAAATAATATACTGAATCTTCGTCTTCGTCCACCAGAAATAGTCTTCAATGCTGAAAAACTCAGGCTGACCCGAGCATAAAGGAAAATAATACACTCGAGTCAGAACTAAAATTCTTATGCAAATTAAATCAAAACTATATGAAATAAGGAATGTAGATAACTACATTTTTGAAGGTTCAAATTTTTGTAAATGTTATTGCTTCCACATACAAAATAAAATGGATTTTACAATAGATCCATTCTAGTAAATTACAAATTTATAGAATAATTCCCAGTTAAATTTCATAGTTTTAGAGATTTGAATTATAAAAATGTTCCAAAGTTTCAATATTCACTTTTTTTTGGAAACTTCCCAATGTTTCAAAATTTAATTTTGAAAACTTTAAAGTAAGGTAACGACGGTTTACTTCCCAAAATCATTTTTTGGTTCAAATAGTAAATCTGACATACTATTTTTTCTCTGATGTAAATACTTGAAATTCATGGGTTTTACATCCTTATTCAGTGTGCAAATAATCAATATAAAATTTAAACAATTACAATAAACTATAGGGTGATAACAAAGATATATCAAATAAATGAACAAATATATATTCAATCACAATAGCATCCATCACAACATACAATCAACATTCAAATCAATCAATTCAACAAACCAACCAATTCAATAATATGTCACAGTATTTATTAGTCATCACATATTGGAATTTAGCTATTCAAATTAAATATTAATAAATATTCCAAACCAACAATCAAAAATTTATCACTATATGACCTGGTTTAAGTTGCAATAAAATTTTAGTATTTCGTGAGTGAGTTTAAACACTCACCTTCTAGATTTCCCTTTTCTAGTCGGATTTGGATCCGCTACTACTTCCTCCTTTTGAGTTGTTTCCTTCCATCTTAATCTTTTTTTAGAATTTTTTGGAAGAGATAGAGAAGTTGTTATAGATCTGGATTTAAAGAAAAAGATTTGAAAAAAAGAAGAATGTTTGAAAAAGAAGAAGAAAATTTAAAGAAGATGAAGAATTGAAAAAGAAAAGGAAGCTTTCAAAAAGAAGAAGATTTTAAGAAGAAGAAACAAAAAGACAAAGAATGAAGTAAAAAAAAAAAAGAGAAGAAAGAGATTTAAAGAAGAAAAAAAGAAAACGGAAGGAGGAAGGTGAAGAGAGAGAAAAATGAGATGGAAGTTTTATTTGGAAAATGAAGCTATAGAAGATGAGATTAGAAAATGAAATATGACTAAAGGAATGAAGATGGAAACAAATGAAAAGCTAATAAGGTATATATAAACAAACTAGGAATTCAAATAAAGTAAAATATGAACAACCCTAAAACGTAGTATTGAAAGATGTGAACTAAATGTATATAAGGTGATAGAAGAAATAAAATGCAAATGAAGAAATAAAATTATGGATTATTTAATAATAAGGAAATAAAGGTGGAGGGACAAAATGCACGTTTAGTTTTAAATGCTTTAGACATTGATAATGCATAAGGAAATGTATGTAGGAATGAGAAAATTTGCAAACCAAAGGAAAATAAAAAATTTTATAACCAAAAATTAGATGGAAAGAATTAAATATAGCCTAAAAGCTTAGGCTTAGGTATTAAACCAAAGGAGAAATGAACGGACCAAGTTTTAATATTGAGGTAACTATTTTAAAACGTACATGCAATAAATAAAAGAAATGAAGGGACCACATACACATTTTGAAATTCAATTTCTTTCGAAACGTAACCAAATTAATTTCATTCACTCAAATAATACTCAATTTGTACACATACAAATTTTTATCTACGCAATTAAACACTATAATTAACATAATGAGGACCGCCACCCCACACATTAAAAGATGAACTGAGACCCCAAAGTCAAATTTGAAACGGAATAAATCTCCTATGTTAATATGCTAACTATTCCAAATCAAAAACTTAACCAAACCTTCAAGTTGTTTTCTTACCATTTTATTATTGTATATTTTTTTTAATTAAATTCAAATTAAGGAATATTTAGATAAATCAAATATTCCAACTAGAAACATACAACAAAATTCAATTCTTTGTTTTAATGAAATTAAATTAACATTCATAGATGAAATATTCACTTTATTTGATAAGAATATTCTTATCAAGAAACCATTTTTTCTTTTCATCAAAACATATTTCTTTTTATTACACATTCATTTACAATTAACACCTCCCCCTTTAAACTAACTTATATTTAAAAATTATCCCACTAAAGAGCCACAGAAATAATACTTCGTACAACCACATCATTTCTTTATCAATTAATTTTATATAATCGTTATATTTGTACCAAATTTAAGTGCTTACAATTTGAACGTAATATTTCTCAATGAAATTCTCAATATATTTTTAACACAAAACATATGTTGCACATATCATTAATTAATTACCATTTACTTCTATCTCTTATTAATGGCAAGATATAATTACTATTACTTACAATGATTAAATCTCAAAGCATACCCTAATACAGGGAAGATAATTAATCTAATTGTTTCCTTTGAAATCCAATTTTCTATGTTAAACCCAATATCTATATACTAATTTAATTCCAACATTTAATTACAAATGTAATAAAACTTGTTCATTATATATTTAAATTTCAAACAAATCCTTTTATTTTGATTTACATTCTTATTATCAAATCAACTATTCCCTTATGCAATTGATTAACATAAGTTTTACACTCACCACTCAACAGTTAACGTTTCTTCTTATATCAATTGTAATATTTCAATTACATTAATTCTCCATTAATTACCAAATAAATTTCTAACGGATTTAATAATAAGAAAATAAATAAAACAATGGTTATACGTTAATAATCCATATCTATTAACTTGTTGTTTACAAACAAAGGTTAATAAATTTACGTATAAAATAATTGATTTCATACTCCATATTAAAAACCAATTGCAATTAATAACATAAGATTACATCTATTTATACATCGTTTATTATATTCCTTATTAACCTTTATTATTTAAGTTGATTGAAATTACGTTAACATAGTATAGTTGTCAATTACATTCAATCCATATAAGCCATATATATGTTTTATCTCATTAAATTATTAGTTTTAAGATTTATCTTAAAGTCAAAATTTATAATCTAATAAGATTCAATTTAATAAATGATAAATTTTAATTTATGACAATATTAAAGCCCAAAATCTTATTAAATTTAATATTTTTAATTATCAAAATATAGGTTGTTACAGTCTTCCCCACTCAAAACTTTTTTGTCCTCGAAAAGGAACAAGAAGGAATCGAGGAATTTGAAATATTTTATTCAAAATGATCAATTTATAAACAATTTAACTTGCATATTTAAATTTAATATAAATCTGAAAATAACTCCATTCGGTTGTTGAATAAAAATTTAAGTTTTTTTGTATTTTCCCTTGAAGAAAAAGAAATATTTCAACATATCTAAAAATTCATTACAAACATTTAACCTCATTCACTTAGTAAAAATATAAGATATATTTAAAACATCCTCATAGAATTATGCAAAGATTCTTCAAAAGTCTAAAACAATGTTAGAAATTTATATCAAAACATTATAATAAGCTTTAAAATAAGGTTCCTTAAATCCAAAAAATTTATTAGACTCGTTATTTTTTAAAATAAGTATAAACTCAATATTATTAAACTGAAATTAATAGTATACTCAAATCTTACATTAAATTTCTAAATCAAAGTATAAAATTTCATACCTTCATATTTAATTTAAACACATGTTTCAAAATGAATATTCTAATACAAAATTTCAAATAGTAAATAAACCTATAAACTTTACTATTAGTACTTTGAAATCAAGTAAATATTTCAAACTATACTTCCAACATAGAGAGTCAAATTTATTTGTCAAGTATATTTCTATAAATAAACTTCGCAAATCAAATTTTTTTCTTCTTTCCATTTATATAATATCTTGAAATTATACATTCAAAGAAACTTATATAAATTTTACTTGAAATATTCATTTGAAAGCTTTATTTGCAAATCAATCATCTTTAATACTTTTCAAAAAATTCATTTGTAAAGTTTCTTGCTTCATTTATAAATACCATTTAAATATTTTAAATAACATCTTTATAAATATATGTACACTATTTGAAAATAATTATTTACATCATTACTTATATTTGTAAAGAGGCTATTAAAAACATTAAATCCATTATTTATAAATTTATTAATTTTATCTCAAGATACTTTCCAAATATTATTAATAAATCAATAATCATTTACTTTAAACATATTTTATTTAATTATTAACTTCTAAAATATTTACAACACTGATAATTTACTATTAAACCATGTCGTAAGTTATTAAACAATATTTTAAATATTTTAAAGTATTTAGAATTGAAAAAAAATGACCAAAATGTCTTTTATATAATACTTTATCAAAATACTTTTATAACTCGATGTCTTAACAGGTTTATCCTCGTTCTTGCAGACTCTGGCCATGCGTTGATCATGCGTAAAGCTAGAATTCTTCAAGTACTTAGTAGACCTGTTTCAACAACCAGTGAAAATACTTGAAAAACCTTTAAAAACAGATATGGAAAGTACAATCCAAACAAAACAACCAAACCAATACCTTTGTCCAACAATGGTTCGCAGATACACACTGGTTACGCCTGGATCCCCTAGGAAACAATCCGTATCCGTAAGCTTTCTCAGCCCTGCGAGTTACGCCATGATGACTAGTAGAGTGCAGGATACACAATGGTTACGCCTGGGTCCCCCAGGAAACAATCCGTACCCCTAGGTTGTCTCAGCCAGGCAGTTTCGCTACTAATGCGACCTACACAGATTGCAGGATACACAATGGTTACGCCTGGATCCCCCAGGAAACAATCCGTACCTCTAGGCCAGACTCAGCCAGGCAGCTGCACTATGCAGTCGCTCGTGAACAAAAAAACCATGGGTTACGCCACGGTGGGAACACTCGAGTATCACATCCGAAAAACCAAAAATCAAAGAGAATAATATCGATAGAATGAATCCACAATGTGGCCACAAAGCGGATATCAAGCAGAAGGCACTTTCCATATCTTTACTTCGAAATATATATCATATAGTACCTTTCCAAATACTTTCAAATATCATACTTATATAAAGTCCATTATATATAGGATTCCATTTTCAAATCGAATACTTTCCAAATCAATAGTATATCAAATCACACTTATGTAGGCTTCGATTATATAAAATTCTATTTCTAAATTGAGTACCTTTCAAATCAATAGATTTCAAATCAACTTCATACTTATACAAATCCATTTTATATAAGTTCGACCATTCCCAAATCAAGTACTTAATAATATAAGGTTCTCAATTTCAAATTATTTCAATATCAATTCAGTTTCAAAATCATATATGATTTCACTAATTTTCTTCCAAATTATATCTCAGTTTCAAAGCTCCCAAAATAATAGGTTTAGAAAATAATCCCAGTTTCCAACTTTAAACTATCCCTTCAAAACCTTTAAACTATTTATTTCTATATGAAAAATCCAAATTTCCTTTTCACAAATTATTTATTTAACAAAAGTTTCAAATTTACTTAAGTCATACCCTTCATACTTTAAACATACAAAACTGAACTTATATTCTTGATCAAATATTTATACTCTTCGAAATTTCTTAGTTTTAAAATTTTAAACCTTGATTTGGAAGTGCTCGAACCTTCAAAATAGTCGGTGAAATCAAATTTCAAATCCAAGAGTTGGAAATCAACAACAAATCAGTAAATCAATTTTTTATAATAGAGTTATACTAAAACAAATTCGAAATTCGAGGATTGAACACCGGTTCATTTCAAATCATTTCAAATATATATACATATATCTTTCGAATATCAAATCATACTTCGAAATTGGAAATCAAAATTGGTTTCACAAAATCACTCGCATGGCAAAGCTACTAAAGTGGCCTCTCCCCCACTCCGAGACTCGAAAATCAATGTCGATGATGCGTGCACTCATCACCGAAATTATTTTCCAACGACATAAGTGAGTTCTGGACTTCTATTTTCTTAAAAACTTCATTGAGATTTCTTTGAAATCATTGGAATTCATTTGAACTCATTTGAAACATTTCTTATTTGGAAAATACTACTAAATTGTATTATTATTATATATATTTCCAAAATCTTAAACTAATTATAAAATACCGGAATTCAATTCTCGAATTTCAAATTTAACCTTCAGTAATAAATCATTTTTAATCTCATCGATTAACACAAATATCACCTCATACTTTAATATTTGTTTCACAGAATTTCTCCATTTAATATAAACATTAATATATCCATTCTCATAATATTGCTTATATTTCTCTTTAATTTAAATTACATTCATTTCACATGTAATATTTCTCATTTAAAACTAATTTATTTGCAAATCATTTCATAAGGAATTGCTTTACGACCAATTTATAAAACTCAATTCCTTTTTATAAATACTGTTCGAGTTTAAAGTTATCACAACTTTATTTATAACCATTTATTGCAACATCTATTTATTTCATAACAATTTACAAGTTATGGCTTTATTTGTAATCATTTCACTTTTAATTCATATTGCTTATTCCATTTAGTTTCACCTTTACCTTTAAATTTATTCATCACATGTTTCATAAATGTTAATTAAGTTTATAAACATATTTTTCCAATTTAATCTCATTTACAACATTTCCTTAATCACAATTTCAATTTAAACATCCCAAGGCTTAACGTTCACACTTGTATATTATTACATTACATGCTAAGAATGTATACCCCAATTCTATTCAT
Organism: Allium cepa; assembly: GCA_030765085.1. Classification (NCBI taxonomy): domain Eukaryota; kingdom Viridiplantae; phylum Streptophyta; class Magnoliopsida; order Asparagales; family Amaryllidaceae; genus Allium; species Allium cepa. The sequence goes on from CM060945.1 coordinate 773,203,148, forward strand.
TTACTAAACATAGATATAACAAATTAAACCTTATTTTACTTTCTTTCAAATTAAGGTTATCTATTCAACTATATAATTCAACCTAATTATCAAGTTTCACTCTTATATTAATACAAAAAGGTTTCGATTATCCAAAATATCCAAATATTCCATTTTTTTTCCAATAGATGAAACTACATGTCAACAAACAACAAAATTCACATCAACATTTCAATTTCATAAATAAATATTCTAATTATTCATTTTATTCTCTTTAATACACCATTATTAAACTAGTGTTTAGACCATTAATTCAATCAACAATAATTAACCAATGTTTATAATTGGATTAAATACAATATGTCAACACAAATGATAATAATTAAATATTACCATTTCATAAATCAAACACATTACAAATAAATATATTAGTCTTAAAAATTTATTCCTTTATATATCATATAATATTAGGAAAAATAATTTCATTTCAAAATTTATATAAAACAGTTTTATAACACTAACAAATACACGCTCTTGTATATACACTTAGACAACTTATTCTAGGGTATTACTACCATATCTCTAATGAGTTAACCCCAACAGGCTAATGTATGTCTAAACCAAAGCTCTGATACCAACTGTAACAACCCACCTTTTTGGATAGTTCAAATCGACAATAAACACACATGTCAGAATCAAACCATTCAAAAGGGAGGATTGTTAATGGGGTAAATAAGAAAAAAAAAGAAAAAGGAAAGAGAAAAACAAAATACAGAATCTCGCAGCGTAACGACAAAATATAATAATCAAATAAACAGTTCATGAAGCTGTTTTACAAATAACATGTCATTACACTTTTACATATCCAAATCAGAGTTATACATATGTCATAAATAACCAAATAATGCAGTGGAACACAGAATGTAGTGGAATAATAAATAGCAATAATATGCTGAATCTTCGTCTTCGTCCACCAGAAATAGTCTTTAATGCTGAAAAACTCAGGCTGACCCGAGCATAAAGGAAAATAATACACTTGAGTCAGAACTAAAATTCTTATGCAAATTAAATCAAAACTATATGAAACAGATAACTACATTTTTGAAGGTTCAAATTTCTGGAAATGTTATTGCTTCCACATTCGAAATAAAATGGATTTCACAATAGATCCATTATAGTAAATTACAAATTTACAGAATAATTCCCAGTTAAATTTCGTAGTTTTAGAGATTTGAATTATAAAAATGTTCCAAAGTTTCAATATTCACTTTTTTTTTGAAACTTCCCAATGTTTCAAAATTTAATTTTGAAAACTTTCAAGTAAGGTAACGACGGTTTACTTCCCAAAATCATTTTTTGGTTCAAATAGTAAATCTAAACATACTATTTTTTCTCTGATGTAAATACTTGAAATTCATGGGTTTTACATCCTTATTCAGTGTGCAAATAATCAATATAAAATTTAAATAATTACAATAAACTATAGGGTGATAACAAAGATATATCAAATAAATGAACAAATATATATTCAATCACAATAGCATCCACCACAACATACAATCAACATTCAAATCAATCAATTCAACAAACCAACCAATTTAATAATATGTCACAGTAATTATTAGTCATCACATATTGGAATTTAGCTATTTAAATTAAATATTAATAAATATTCCAAACCAACAATAAATTTTTTATCACTATATGACCTGGTTTAACTTGCAATAAAATTTTAGTATTTGTGAGTGAGTTTAAACACTCACCTTTTGGATTTCCCTTTTCTAGTCGGATTTGGATCCGCTACTACTTCCTCCTTTTGAGTTGTTTCCTTCCATCTTAATCTTTTTTTTAGAATGTTTTGAAAGAGATAGAGAAGTTGTTATAGATCTGGATTTAAAGAAAAAGAATTGAAAAAAAGAAGAATGTTTGAAAAAGAAGAAGAAAATTTAAAGAAGATGAAGAGTTGAAAAAGAAAAGGAAGCTTTCAAAAAGAAGAAGATTTGAAGAAGAAGAAACAAAAAGACAAAGAATGAAGTAAAAAAAAAAGAGAAGAAGGAGATTTAAAGAAGAAAAAATGAAAACGGAAGGAGGAAGGTGAAGAGAGAAAAAAATGAGATGGAAGTTTTATTTGGAAAATTGAGCTATAGAAGATGAGATTAGAAAATGAAATATGACTAAAGGAATGAAAATGGAAACAAATGAAAAGCTAATAAGGTATATATAAACAAACTAGGAATTGAAATAAAGTGAAATATGAATAGCCCTAAAACATAGTATTGAAAGATGTGAACTAAATGAATATGAGGTGATAGAAGAAATAAAATGCAAATGAAGAAATAAAATTATAGATTATTTAATAATAAGGAAATAAAGGTGGAGGGACAAAATGCACGTTTAGTTTTAAATGCTTTAGGCATTGATAATGCATAAGGAAATGTATGTAGGAATGAGAAAATTTGCAAACCAAAGGAAAATAAAAAAAGTTATAACCAAAAATGAGATGGAAAGAATTAAATATAGCCTAAAAGCTTAGGCTTAGGTATTAAACCGAAGGAGAAATGAACGGGCCAAGTTTTAATATTGAGGTAACTATTTTAAAACGTACATGCAATAAACAAAAAGAAATGAAGGGACCACATACACATTTTGAAATTCAATCTCTTTCGAAACGTAACCAAATTACTTTCATTCACTCAAAAATACTCAATTTATACACATACAAATTTTTATCTACGCACAATTAATAAAATTATACATATCTTAAAAATGAGAACGTTCAATTCTTTTATTTCCATTAAAGCACCATTTCTGTTTAAGACAAAATGTACGTTTCTTTTATTAAATCTATTAATTGCAATCAAAGTTTTCTTTCCTTTTAATCGAAATCTTTCCGTTACATTAATTGCAATAAATAACAAAGTTAAATTTCAAAACAGATAAACCAAAATGGACGAGAAATAGGATAATTGTTTCCTTATGTCATTTAAACAAGTTTATAAATTTGTTGTTTTACACCACCGTAATAAATAACTTACTTAAATTATATTCCTATTCTTGAAATCAATATTTATGTTAAAACAGCATTCAAATAAATGTATATTTCCTTTTTTTAACAAATCATTCTATTTTTTACTCTAATGAAATTAAATCTACATTCATAAATGAAATATTTCAAGGCAAGGCTCGCGTGTAAATAAATAAAACTTACTGGAAGACCAAAAGAGGCATGTATTTAATGAAAGAAAGTAGTAATAAAATAAAATAAATGAAAGCGACAGATTTATATTTAAGAATGTAGTCCGTACATAGAACTCACAAATCAAATATACTAAATATACTAATTCATTTTAACATATTTTATTAACCTTAATACGCTCAAATTTACACACATATATGTATTTTTATTTAGTAAGCAGTAAATAAAATTAAACACTACAATTAACATAATGATTACCGCCACCCCACACATTAAAAGATAAACTGAGATCCCAAAGTCAAATTTGAAACGGAATAAATCTCCTATGTTAATATGCTAACTATTCCAAATCAAAAACTTAACCAAACCTTCAAGTTGTCTTCTTACCATTTTATTGTTGTATATTTTTTTTAATTAAATTCAAATTAAGGAATATTTAGATAAATCAAATATTCCAACTAGAAACATACAACAAAATTCAATTCTTTGTTTTAATGAAATTAAATTAACATTCATAGATGAAATATTCACTTTATTTGATAAGAATATTCTTATCAAGAAATCATTTTTTTCTTTTCATCAAAACATATTTCTTTTTATTACACATTCATTTACAATTAACACCTCCCCTTTTAAACTAACTTATATTTAAAGATTATCCCATTAAAGAGCCACAGAAATAATACTTCGTACAACCACATCATTTCTTTATCAATTAATTTCATATAATCGTTATATTTGTACCAAATTTAAGTGCTTACAATTTGAACGTAATATTTCTCAATGAAATTCTCAATATATTTTTAACACAAAACATATGTTGCACATATCATTAATTAATTACCATTTACTTCTATCTCTTATTAATGGCAAGATATAATTACTATTACTTACAATGATTAAATCTCAAAGCATACCCTAATACAGGGAAGATAATTAATCTAATTGTTTCCTTTGAAATCCAATTTTCTATGTTAAACCCAATATCTATATACTAATTTAATTCCAACATTTAATTACAAATGTAATAAAACTTGTTCATTATATATTTAAATTTCAAACAAATCCTTTTATTTTGATTTACATTCTTATTATCAAATCAACTATTCCCTTATGCAATTGATTAACATAAGTTTTACACTCACCACTCAACAGTTAACGTTTCTTCTTATATCAATTGTAATATTTCAATTACATTAATTCTCCATTAATTACCAAATAAATTTCTAACGGATTTAATAATAAGAAAATAAATAAAACAATGGTTATACGTTAATAGTCCATATCTATTAACTTATTGTTTATAAACAAAGATTAATAAATTTACGTATAAAATAATTGATTTCATACTCCATATTAAAAACCAATTGCAATTAGCAACATAAGATTACATCAATTTATACATCGTTTATTATATTCCTTATTAACCTTTATTATTTAAGTTGATTGAAATTACATTAACAAAGTATAGTAGTCAATTACATTCAATCAATATTAGCCAATTATATGTTTTATCTATTAAATTATTTGTTTTAAAATTTATCTTAAAGTCAAAATTTCTAATCTAACAAGATTCAATTTAATAAATCATAAATTTTAATTTCTGACAATATTAAAGCCCAAAACCTTATTAAATTTAATATTTTTAATTATCAAAATATGGGTTGTTACATTTAACTTTCTATTTCAAAGTAAACAACTTTCACAAGCATACATATGCACATACAAATCAACATCAATATGTCCAACAACCAACATATATTCATAATCAATATAAGCAATTAATCAAAGTTTAAAACTTTAAATACAAGGTAAGCTTTACTCACCTAAATGCTAACCAAAGGAATCAAACTCCTCTACCATTCCAACCAAACCTAGTACTTGTGTTTGCCTTAGTGAGAAAATGGATTTTTGGTGTCCCTATGGGCTAAGGGGGGTTGTCCATGTTTAGGATGGCTCGACCGTGACTTGGAGGTGAAGGGTTGGGACTTGCTTTGTGGAGGAGAGGTGTTGAAATGAGGAAAGAAAACTTAAAACAGGGATATAAAAGTTTAAAAGTGGATGAACTAAACTTTTTTTTTCAAACTTTTAGAATTATTTAGGAAGCCATTAAAGTGTATATGAAGGCATAGAGGGAACTTTAGAAAGTAGAAATGAAATTAGAAAATGAGGAAAATGGTAGGAAACAGGTTTATATACTAGTGAAAAAGTTAATTTACTAAAATACCCTTGTACCATGCCCTTCACAAACCTAATGAAACGCTATTTTGCCCTCCACCTCACCATGTACTTATGCTACCGCCTTGTCCTCCCCTCTTAACCATGCCCCAACATGGAATGATGCAACAAGTGCTTAATGTTTACTAATGTTCTAGTGACACGACATTTACTTTTAATTACATTTAAATAAAGTCACATCATCTTATTATATTCTTAAGAGTGTGTGTGTGTATGTGTGATGCACCACCACTATACTCAAACTAGCCATGGACCCTACGGGGTAATGCTATCGACTAGCATGAAGAATAAGGCTGTTAAGGAGCGACCGTCTATGTAATTGGTTTTAGCGAGAACCGATGCATCATATAGCATATCATGCGTTTCATTTCAAGAGGAAATCTGACATATCCAATCCAAAATCAAATCTACTACACAGTGGCTAATCTGCCTTTAGAATCAATATAAAATAAACACAACATAAAATTAGTCACATATATTCATATTACTAAGGAGGAAACAGATATGAATATAACACATAGAAGTGAACATCATAGTAGTGGTCATACAAGATCCACTACATCGCAAAAGAATAGGTACATGTTCTACACAAAAGATATGTGTGCACAAAGAGTCTCTATCTCGTATATATGAAAGACAAAAACTACTAATCTAAAGTAGTTAACCAAAAGTCAGAAGTTAATCCCTGCTAAGAAATCAAGTGGAAGCACCTGAAACACCTTGGTCTGACCTAAGTATTATTTAAGAAGAAAAATAATAAACGATCAGTCTACCTACAATTATCATGTAAGATGAGATATGATAAAAGATATGACAAATATATATGATAACAACAAAAATCATACAATATCTCAAATTTTCTCAAACATCGAAAAAAATGTCATATTCTTTATTTTATTCACCAAGTCACAAATATTAGTAAAGCTTATCAACGAAAAACACAAATATTGGTGAAACACAAATTCCAGAAATCATCAATTAGAAATCTAGAAATCACAAAAAGAGGGGAGGCCTATAACAAACGGGAGCATGAAAACTCACCAACCTTTTATCATAAACGGGACGCTATCCCATAGGTTGTTAACCTATAAAGATACGGGGTACAGTCCCCCTTTGAGGACGAATGAGCCGAACATCAACACACCTAAAAAGATACGTCCCATGCAGAGACTTATTGAGCCGATTTCTCTTTGAACGGCCAAAAGACCAAGGGCCCCTCCCCCAACCAAATTGAGCCAAAGCTCCACAGCATGCAGACAAAGTGACATCGCATATCGCTAGTCTAAACCCACAAAATGATCATCATAGATCAATAAGTGTAAATTACACTAAGCTAGTAAATAAATGAGTTAGACTTCATGTTCCATAACCACTGGCTTAACTTAAATATTTAAAAATAAATTATAGACTTCCACTTGAAAATTGCCACGAGATTCCAATCAAACAAGTCCAAGAATTAACCGACGAATTAAACGCAAGCGTTTCATACCACTTGTTTTGCTAAATCGTTTAATTGGATTTCTCATATGAATGAGATATAGGTTTGTAATACTAATAGATTGGAAAACGGTTTTAAAAAGAGTTTTCTATTAAAAGTAGTCTTGAAATCAATTTTACGAATGAGTTTTGGTATTTACTACTAGTATAAAAACTGTTTGCACCAAAATTGGTCACAAACACCCAATATCGTGAAAGCACCCGTTTATGAACACAAATCAGCAACAATCAATATAGAACTCAGATTTAAACAATAACAATCACAATAATTCTCAAATAACAATCACAAACACAGGATTTATAGTGGTTCGGCGATCTTGCCTACGTCCACTTTGAAGCTTATGTCTTTATTGATTCACTTGATGATTCCAATCGATTACAACAGATTACAATTGATGATAGCTTTCAAATCTGATTACAACAGCGATAATGAAGTATGGGATTGAATCCGGCAGAGTCTGGACGTTTAATGGTAGAAGATCCAGAAGATCCCCGTTTATGAATGACCAGGGGCTCTATTTATAGGCGTAGGAGGCCCAGATCTCGCTCAAACTTCGGCAGACTTTTTCTGGCATGTGAGTGGGCCCACGCGACCGACCCTACCAAGTTTCGACTCGATCTGAGATCGGTACGAAGTGATTTCGAATCCATCAAAAAATGATCCAATCGAGTTGAAACTTGGCAGGAACAATCTTTACCTTGTATGGAAGCTACTGTGAAAATTTCGTTGCATTTGGATCAGTGTTTTAGGAGATATGATCGATTCGAGTTGTGGTTTTCGTGAGGGCCGTTGCTTTCAAATCCATTGCTTTGAATCCACTCCCTTCGACTCGATCGGTCATGTGGTTCTTTGGTGACGTGGCGTGCACTCCTCGCATCGATCCTATTTTTTCTCCGAGTCGACCGCTTCGCATCCATGAATTTCGCCTCGTTCGTATCGTGTGCCACGACCTAGTTCGCATCAATGGATTCAAATCATGGATCGATACGAAGGGGATCGAGACGAGCCAAGTGGATTTGAACAGGGCAGAATTTATGGATACGAAGTAATGATCTGGCACTCTTGATGGATGCGAGGACGATCGATATGAAGTAGTGCTTGGGCACGAGACCGATCGATTCGAAGTAGGGCATACTGATGGTGATGGATTCGAAGTTCTCTGGACTCGATGGATACGAAACAGCGCTCTAACATGGACACGAACGTTTTGAGGGGATGCCCATGTGATGGATTCGAACCGATCGATTCGAAGTGATCAATATCATGTCGATCGGTTCGAACTCGATCGACTCGAAGCGTATGCAAACCGATGGATTCGAACAAGATGGATTCGAATCCTATGGGTTCGAAATGAGCATCTCCTCCACTTTTTGATGGGTTCGAACGACATTCCTTGGCTAACTTGCATCGATCATATCTCGTTCATACGACCTTCGATTAACCTAAAATTTGGAACACTGGCTTTCATGGCTTTGCTCGTCATGTCCTATCAATTGTAGCCTGATCCGGGCTCGGACAAAATTCATTGATATCCATAGCGAAGTGAAGTACAACCAATCTCTGAGACGAGCTTTCTTTTGTTTTTGACCGATCTTTTGGTATCACGGCTTTGCCAAAAAGCGGGATAATATTTGCCCCCCAAAATATGCCTTGCGGTAGGAAGGCGTGTTTTGTAATGTCATGAGCTGGATGTTCATATCATGTTGATGTCCTGCAAAGGAAGTTACAGTTTTATGTGACCTCAAAAAACGACCGTTCGGGATCGAGATATTTGAGATAAAGGGCGGCCGTTCATGGTCAAGCGCCTAACTTCAAACGACGATCGTTCGGGATCGAGCCATTTGAGGTGAAGTGCGACCATGCGCGGTCAAGTGGTGGACCTCAAATGACGACCGTTCGTGATCGAGCCATTTGAGGTGAGGTGAATTGTGCCGTTCGGGGCGAGTAGTGACCGTTCGAGATCGGGTGCCGTTCGAGGCGAGTTTGTGACCGTTCGCGGTTGGGTGCCGTTCGAGGCGAGAAAGTGTGCCTGGGAGGGCTTGGTGTTATCGATGCCAGGGTCACGTTGGGGTGAGCTCCTGGATCGTTTGTGTGCGTATTAGAGGCGTATAAGTGTGCCCGGGGGAGGGGGGGCTTGGTATTGTTGATACCAGGTTCACGTTTGAGTGGGTCCCTAGATCATTTGTCAAGGCATATCGTCATCTCAGAGCATACCTAAGGACCGTTCGCGACCCCGTACATGTGTAAGTAGCTTAGCCGTTTCAGAATTATCCGAACCAAATATCCATTCAACTGATGAGTTTTAAAATAGAAATGTCTAAACAAACAAACTCTAAATGTTCAAATCAAAACGAAACAAAAGCAAAGCAAGGATGTCAAAGTGTAAGTTCTCACTACAAAACGGTCAAGGATCATTCAGAGCATGCCTGGGGAACGTTCGCGATCTCATACATGTGTAAATGATTTAATTGTGTTAGTGGGAAGCTTACGACTTGTTCATCGTTATTTCAATCAGTTGATAATCAAACGGTGCCTTGATTCAGGGTCGCCTCTAGCTGATGTAGACGGTAGCCGCTCTGGTTCCACTGCTGGAGTTCGCCTCCTCACATACTGAAGGAGCATACCGTTCCCGATATGCCCTTCCACCTCGTCCTTCAGATGCCTACAATCATTAGTGTTATGACCATTCAATTCATGAAATACACAAAACTTATCTGATTTTCTTTCGTCGAAAGTTGGATCCCTCCGCATCGGTCTACGATACAGAATCAACACTTTGGTATCCTGATAAATTCATTCCAGACTCTCATTCAGCTTAGTGTAAGTGGTGAATCGCGGCTCCCTCCGTTGCCTCTTTGACCTGTCATTATTATCCTCAGCCTTTCGTTTTCCCTTGCTAGTTTCTACACCTTTCTCGGGGGGATTTCCACCTTTGACCATATAAACATTAAGTTCATCTCCTTCTTCTCTTTCTACAGTTGCGTCTTCCAGTCGTAGGAACTTCTCTGCTTCGTGATAGAATTCTCCTAGATCCAAAGGTGGATCTTTAGTTAGCGAATTTTTGAACTCTGTTCCGTCAGCTATTCTGGACACAGCTGCCATCATAACCATAGATGGATCTGGTCGATCTACCGAAGCTGCTGCCGCATTGAATCGCGTCAGAAAGCTCCTCAAAGTCTCTCCAGCCTTCTGTTTTAGAGTTGCCAAAGTCATCACATTCTTGGGTCTCGCAATGTGAACCCTGAATTGCCTCATGAATCTTCCAGTTAAATCATTCCATGTTCCGATAGATCCACTCTCTAGTTGTCTAAACCATAATGCTGCAATATCCGCCAAGTACAATGGAAAGCACCGGGCCATAACCTCCTCTGATGCCCTTAGCACTTCCATATGCCTCATATACTTCGTTAGATGAACCGTGGGGTCCGTTCTCCCATTATACATGTCCAACGATGGTAACTTGAAATCCGGTGGGTTTCTAGGTCGTCTGATTGCTGGAGTAAAAGGACTCCTATTGACATCCTCCAAATCTTTGTTTACCAAACTGCCTCTCATAGCTCTTCTAACCATCTCTGCCAATCTGTCATTGTCTCCGAGATGCAATCTTCGTTCCAAACTCTCAACCTGTCCCCCAAGTTCACGAGGGAACTCCGGGATCTGCCCCCTTGACTGAGCGTTCACTCCTCTGCTACTCCCAGGTTGCGTAGATGTACCTCTCTCTTTCTCCGAGATTGGATCAACGTTCTCCATGTGCGTGCCCCCTAGTTCAGGTGCTACGCCGGACGGTCCTGCTCCATTTTGAACTCCATCTGCTTCTCTATTCTGTACTCCAAGTTGTCCTATCTGTTGAAATAAACTTTGGATCAACTCCTCTTGTTTCTTCATCATCGTCTCCATCTCGTCCCTAGTGATGAAGACTGAAGCTTGATTCGCTCCTGAGGAAGCCTCTTGACTTCCTTGATGTTCACTTCTCTCTGGACTTTGTTTCTTTCTTCTTTGTCTCGTCATGGTTCTTAGATCTAAATCCTTAAGTCTTCAAATTCAAATTATCCTGAGTTCAATTCTCAGTGAAAGCACCAAAATGTTTGCGCCAAAATTGGTCACAAACACCCAATATCGTGAAAGCACCCGTTTATGAACACAAATCAGTAACAATCAATATAGAACTCAGATTTAAATAATAACAATCACAATAATTCTCAAATAACAATCACAAACACAGGATTTATAGTGGTTCGGCGATCTTGCCTACGTCCACTTTGAAGCTTATGTCTTTATTGATTCACTTGATGATTCCAATCGATTACAGCAGATTACAATTGATGATAGCTTTCAAATCTGATTACAACAGCGATAAGGAAGTATGGGATTGAATCCGGCAGAGTCTGGACGTTTAATGGCAGAAGATCCAGAAGATCCCCGTTTATGAATGACCAGGGGCTCTATTTATAGGCGTAGGAGGCCCAGATCTCGCTCAAACTTCGGCAGACTTTTTCTGGCACGTGAGTGGGCCCACGCGACCGACCCTACCAAGTTTCGACTTGATCTTAGATCTATACGAAGTGATTTCAAATCCATCAAAAATTGATCCAATCGAGTTGAAACTTGGCTGGAACAATCTTTACCTTGTATGGAAGCTACTGTGAAAATTTCGTTGCATTTGGATCAGTGATTTAGGAGATATGATCGATTCGAGTTGTGGTTTTTCGTGAGGGCTATTGCTTTCGAATCCATCGCTTCGAATCCACTCCCTTTGACTCGATCGGTCACGTGGTTCTTTGGTGACATGGCGCACACTCCTCGCATCGATCCTATTTTTTCTCCGAGTCGACCGCTTCGCATCCATGAATTTCGCCTCGTTCGTATCATGTGCCACGACCTAGTTCGCATCAATGGATTCGAATCATGGATCGATACGAAGGGGATCGAGACGAGCCAAGTGTATTCGAACATGGCAAAATTTATGGATACGAAGTAATGATCTGGCACTCTTGATGGATGCGAGGACGATCGATACGAAGTAGTGCTTGGGCACGAGACCGATCGATTCGAAGTAGGGCATACTGATGGTGATGGATTCGAAGTTCTCTGGACTCGATGGATACGAAACAGTGCTCTAGCATGGACATGAACGTGTTGAGGAGATGCCCATCTGATGGATTCGAACCGATCGATTCGAAGTGATCAATATCATGCCTGATCGGTTCGAACTCGATCGACTCGAAGCGTATGCAAACTGATGGATTCGAACAAGATGGATTCGAATCCTATGGGTTCAAATTGAGCATCTCCTCCACTTTTTGATGGGTTCGAACGACATTCCTTGGCTAACTTGCATCGATCATATCTCGTTCATACGACCTCCGATTAACCTGAAATTTGGAACACTGGCTTTCATGGCTTTGCTCGTCATGTCCTATCAATTGTAGCCTGATCCGGGCTCAGACAAAATTCATTGATAGCCATAGCGAAGTGAAGTACAACCAATCTCTGAGACGAACTGTCTTTTATTTTTGACCGATCTTTTGGTATCACAGCTTTGCCAAAAAGCGGGATAACAAAAACCTTTGTATTTTAAAGTGAGAAACAATTGTAAAAACAGTATATCACCAAAATCCACATTTTAATAACATGAATCAAAATTATGGAAATTAATATCGAATCCATCAAATGGAAACACCAAAAATCCAGAAAAGGAATCATCAAAGTTGATAATGAATGACAAAAACTAATCAATTCACTTGATGAAAATTGGAAATCCACATAAAAATAGGTAAGTATACAGAATTTGACAACGCCAGACATCTGAGCTGAAGCACTGGTAATTCGTTCCAGGTCGCTAAGACGTTTGGAGATGAACCTCAAACGTCTAACTCTCCCAATAGTCTGACTCTGGGTTCTGAAATTTTATTTCCTAAGCACCCGCGTTTGAGTGTTTTCCGAGACATTTGAGCTGAAGCTCAAGGCAGAATATTCCTAGCCCATAGATGGGCAAAAGAAGTTGGAAGCGATCAAATGTGCAATGGTGGCTAGGGATTTATGCCAAGTGACAACCCAGCCCTATAGGCTCTTCAATACACCCCAAACAACATATCCAAACATCCAAAGGAGGATTTTTATAGATGTTGACTTCAAAATAACAAGATTGGAAAATTCACCAAACCATTTCAATTCAAAAGCAGTTGAATAAGAAATAGATGTTAGGAATCATACATAACAACAATGAAAGCTATAGATATAGATGTGAGTTCAAGAACTCACCTTTAAACCCAAAATAGAAAAGACAAGCTCTAAAACAAGCTATGATTGATTTCTCTTCAACTGCACCTCAAAGATCTTTAACCTATTACTGCATGCAAAAAATTTCCTAAGTTAGGTTACTGGAAAAATCAGGAATTGAAGAGGGATTGAGATGTAGAAGATGAAGAGGATGTTTACCTAAGCTTCTCTTTTATTTTAGAACTTGAATTTCCCAAGAATCTAAGGCTTAGGAATTTTGATTTCCCATCTTTTCCTCATTTTTCCTTTTGCTTGAGAGTGTTAGGAAATTATGAGTGGAATAAGTGAAGCGGAGAGGAGTTAGGGTATTTGGTAGAGGGTTTAGGTTATCTTGTTAGCTTAATGGGCTATAACACAACCCAAATCCCAAACGAAAATATCAAAATCATAATCAACTCTAAACATATCAATGTTTATACTCAAACAATTGTTAACGTCGTTTTGAACTCAATGAAAATGGTCTCGAGTCCGGATTCAACTCCTCTCCTTAGTGAAATTGCGTCCTCGCAATATCTAATGTTAAATTTAATTAACATTGCTATTTTTAAATAAAATATTCAAATATATAACCGTAAAATAAGCGGGTTGTTACAGACTCCCCTCCTTAATGAAATTGCATCATCGCAATATTTTTTGAAGGTAATAAAAAGTAACAATCATTCCATGACATAATAGTACAAAAAGAAGATTGAAATGAGAATTCAACTTAAGGAGCATGAGAGAGTAAATCTGAATGTGTTCACTCGATGAATTCTTGGGATTCTCAAGAACATTCCTTAGGATTTGAGGTCCATTGAACTTTCATAAGCGGACCATCTATGTTACGAAGGCATTTAACCTCCACAGTAATGATGCAAATAAGATGTTGCTCATAGGTCAAATTAGGTGAAACCTCAATTTCTTCAATAACACTAGGCTCAAGAATTGAATCGGAATCCCTAAGGCATTTCCATAGCTGAGAAACATGAAATACGCCATGAACAGTGGAAAATTGAGCCGATAATGAAAGATGATAAGCCATGGAACCAATGCCTTCGGTGATTGGAAATGGGCAAATGTATCAAGGTACTAACTTTCTCGATCGACTGAGATGCACAACACCCTTCATAGACAAAACAAAAATGAATACCAAATCTCCCATAAAATTCTAAATTCCTTCTTCATTTATCAGCATACGATTTTTGTCTACTTTGAGCTTCTTTCATCCTACGACGAGTAAGGTCAATCTTTTCTGTGGTATCAGGAATAAAATCTGGACCTAAAACCAGCTTCTCACGGGTTCCAAGCCAACATGAAGGAGATCGGCATGGCCTTCCGTAGAGTGCATCGAAAGGTGCCATATTAATACTAGATTGGAAACTGTTACTGTAAGAAAACTCAACAATGGAAATAATATCTTCCTAACTTACACCAAAATCAAGAACACATGCAGAAAGGAGATCTTCAAGTGTTTGATTCAAATACTGCGTTTGTCCATCAGACCGAGGATGATAAGCGGTGCTAAAATTAAGCTTTGTTCCCAAAGCTTTTTGAAGGCCCTTACAAAATCCACTAGTAAATAATGGATCATGATCGCTAACAATAGAAGTAGAAACTCCATGAAATTTAACAATTTCTTTAATATAGAGTTTAGCCAAAAGAAGTACAGTCCGATTGGACCGAACGAGAATAAAGTGGGCGGATTTTGTAAGTCTCTACAATCACCCATAAACTATCATGACTCGAACGAGAATAGGGAAGACTGTCAATAAAGTCCATGAAAAGTTGATCCCACTAACGGGAGTGTCTAAAGGTTGCAATAACCTAAGGGCCTTTGATGCTCGGCCTTTACGAGTTTGCGAGTCATGCAATGCTTAATAAATTTAGCAATAACAGATTTCATTCCATCCTAATAATAAATTCGTTTCACGTCCGCATACATTTTACTACTACCGGGATGAATGGTAAATTTATAAGAATCTTCTAAAATATGTTATGAAGATCACTAATATTTGGCACAATATGTCTACCAATTTTTGAATGCCTCAATGAGCATCAATTTCAAAGTCTTTCAAACCATCAATATTACTATCCATACAACTTTGTAAGATGAGACAATTCGAAATCATGCTTTTGAGCTTCAAGAATGTGGTCTAAAAGAGACGGATGAGCCTCAAGGCTACATAAAACAAGAGATGAACATGAATCGAGGTCACGATCTTGAATCTCACAAGTGGACAAAGTCTCGAGATCATTCCATTCAGATATCATCATGGAAACAACCGCTTGTTGCCACGACTAAGGGCATCGGCAACACGGTTTCTCTTTCCAGAAGTATAAAGAATATCAAGATCATAAGATGCAAGGGATTTGAGCCAACATTGTTGATGCAAATTAAGTTCCTTTTGAGAGAATAAATACTTTAGAGATTTATGATCGGTGTAGAGAATGAATTTCTCTCCCAAAAGATAACAACGCCAAATTCTAAGGGCAAAACAATAGCCGCAAGCTCTAAATCATGAGTGGCATATCTAGTTTCCGTAGGCTTTAATTTCCTAAGAGCATAGGTGATAACACATTCCCTTTACATAAGAATGGCTCCCAAACCAATACGACTAGCATTGGTATAGACAATCAAATCTTGATTCCCTTCTGGAATCGTAAGAATATGAGCATCACAAAGGAGTTCTTTTAATTTTTGAAAAGCAGCCTCACAATTGTCTGACCAAATGTACTTGACTCCCTTCTTTGTCAAACTAGTAAGAGGTGCGGCAATTTTAGAAAAGCCGTTTATGAACTGACAGTAATAGCCCGCCAATCCAAGAAAGCTGTGAATTTCCGTTACACTTTTCGGTCTCTTTCAATTTTGAATCGCCTCAATCTTCGAAGGATCCATAGAAATTCCGAATTCAGAAATAATATGTCCTAAAAATTTCACATGAGATTGCAAAATATGGCACTTAGAAAATTTTTCTTTCAATTAATTGCTCCTAAGATTTCCAACACAATGCGAAGATGTTTTTCATGCTCTTCCTCGGTTTTAGAATAAACAAGAATATCATCAATAAAGATAAGAACAAATCCATCGAGGAAGTCTTTGAAAATTCGATTCATAAGGTCAACGAAATAAGCTGGAGCATTCATTAAACCAAAGACATACATTCATAAGATCCATAACAAGTATGGAACAATGTCAAAGGAATACTATCCTCTGCAATTCGAAGCTGATGGAAACCGATTGCTAAGTCTAACTATAAAAAGACACTAGCACCGCTAAGATGATTGAATAATTCATCAATCTGAGGCAAGGGATATTTATTCTTGATGGTAAGTTCATTGATCTTGCGGTAGTCAACACAAAGCCTAAGTATACCAACAAATTTCTTCACAAAGATAGCTGAAGCTTCCTAAGGAGAGGAACTAGAACGAATGAACTGTTTTTCTTCTAATTCGGATAATTGTTTACGCATCTCCCCATTTTCCTTATTGGATATACAATAAGGAGGACGAGTGATAGGTAGAGCTTCAAGGATTAGATTAATTCCGACTAAATTGCTCACTTAGGTGGTAATCCTAAAACTGGCTCAAAGATATCGAAAAATTCACGAACAACGTGAATGAGGGAAATGACATCTTCCTCATCGTCATTATTTCATCATCTGGATTTAGAGAATATAACGATGCCATCGAATTGGAATCTGAATCTTTAAGAATAATGAAAGCTGCTTAACATATTGGGGATGTCAAAGATGGATAGTCCTCTCGGTACATAGGATGTGGGCTTCATAACGATTATGCCAATCCATTCCCAAAATCATTCCGGAACCTAAATAACGCATAACATGAAAATCGACATGGAAAGCATAATCAAATAAAATAATCTCAACATCCTTACAAAATAAACTAAGTGTTGTGGATCCACCAACCGGATTCGAAATTCTTAGTGAAGTCATTAAACTCATAACATTTAAAGATAAAGTATCAACGCGTTCTTTTGATATAAAAGAGTGAGATGCACCCATATAAAAAAGAATACATATAGAATGATCATGAAACACAATATTGCCATCAAAGATAGAATGAGAAATACCTTGAGTAAGAGAAGGACCACTAGAAGCTTGCACAACATTCTGCTTTCCCACTTTATTGCTTTGAAGTTTGGGACATAAAGATATATGATGACCCAAACTTTTGCAATAGCGGCAAGTAAGGGACCCTGGACACTTGTTTGTATAGTGGTCCTTAGAACCACAATTGTAGCATTCTCCACGATTAGGGGTAGGATTCTTATAACTACCCAGAATTGCTGTCATTTGAAATTTGTATATTTAATT
This sequence comes from Allium cepa, assembly GCA_030765085.1. Classification (NCBI taxonomy): domain Eukaryota; kingdom Viridiplantae; phylum Streptophyta; class Magnoliopsida; order Asparagales; family Amaryllidaceae; genus Allium; species Allium cepa. Next base: position 773,220,651 of record CM060945.1, read on the forward strand.
AATTTTAAAGATGCACAAGTAAATTTTATAAGATGAATAGATTTTATTTCGAATATCTGGATTTAATTGGATAATTAAATTGTTAATTTAATATTTGAAATTGAGGAAATAATTAGAATTTGGATTTAATATGAATAAAAATGATATATAAAGTTGAATTAAATTATATTTGAATTAGAATGATGTTATAGAACTTTTAAAATTGAATTAAAAGTTATTTTCTAGAAATTGAATATTTTAATATTTAATCGACGTGCAAAAAAGTCATTTTTCAAATAATCTCGGATTTCAACAAAAATAGTTTCATTGGATCCGTAATGTTATATTATTGTAAGATTTCAAATTTCGCGCCAATCGGATTTACGGTTTGTCCGGGGCAAGCTAAAACGCGTAGAAATTCGTTTAAGTAAATTTTAAATTTAAAATAGTCGATTCGAAAACCTATCTTCCAAATACGATCGAATTGGCTCCCGATATATATTCCATTGTGTTCGGAATAGGGGTAAAACATTATAAACACCAGGCGACATGCTTCGTTTGGAGTTTGAAATTTTTTCGAGTGAATAGTGTCGCGAAATTTTCTACAAAAGGCCATATTTTCCTTTATTTTCACAAACCCTAATCCAAACTAGGGCAAGCCGCCACTTTTCTATTCAATGGCCAGAAATTCATTTCCTTTCCCCTTCGATCTCTCTCAATCTATCAATAATTAGCAAAAACTTTCAACTACAAAGTTGGAGAGCTCGTCGAGAGCTTCGAGATCAACGGTAATGATCGAATATGGTGCGAAGTGGATGGACCAAATTAGCCACGTTTTTGCTTCTGTTGGAGGCTTTTCTCGGGCATAGGGAACGTCAGAGATGGCCAGTCCTTGGCCAGTAGTGCAGCAGGGGGCGAGCTTCAAGGTGGAGGAGTCCGATCGTGTTCTAGTGCGTCATGAAGGCATGGATTGTCGAGGGAACATTCACATGAAATGGGTTTGGTGAAATGGGAGCTTACGGGAAGGAGAAAGGTTAGGAAAAGATTTGGAGAGGATTATTTTAAAGCTAATGACGGTAAGTAGCGGCTAATGATGTACTTAATTAATTTATACGAATCATGTAACTTATAAATTGCATAACTTTATCATACGTGGTCCGGTTTTGACGAAACAAATTGCGTTGGGTTCGTATTGATGAACACTACGCGATGAAGCTAGTTTGGAATTGATTGGAGTTAGCGTGAATTTTATATAAAATTGAACGCACGTTTAATTTTATTTGGAATAAAACACTAAAACTGCGATTGTAAGCAATGTGAGTACAACTCACTCTTTCTGACTTACTGATATTTTTATATAAGTGAGAAATAATTTATTATATGATGATTGATGATTATTTGGATGATATATGATATATTGATTGGTATTTGGATATATACCTGCCTAGTGGAGCAGATGATCCTATATGTTTCCGTGTATGAGCGGATGACTCTTTGTACGTGCGTCTGCCTTGAAGCGGACATTATACACATATTCTAATATGTATATTTGTTGCAAGTGACAGGTTGGAGGGATCCAACTGGATTCCTCAACAGTATTGATTTTATTTATAGATATTTTTGATATATTCTGTTATCATATGATATATGATGTTTTGAATGCTGTGATTGATGTTTTGGTGCTGTTGCAGCATTGGGCCTATTTTTGGAATTTTAAAAATGTTAAAGTAACGATTTCGAATTTAAAAGAATTTTAAAAGTGATTTTGAAAATAAATGTTTTATTGAATTTTTGAATCGTTAAGAATTGATTTATTTTGAACAAATAAATGTGATAATTTTTATGTTATAAAAATTATGATGTTTTGGGAAATATAATTGAAATTATGATTTTTATGAAATAAAACAAGAATATGATTTTTGGAATGTGAAGTTAACTATTTTGTAAATTGGTTTTTATAGGAGATTTATAGAATTGATAATTTATAAATTAAAATATTAGAATTATAAAACAAATTTTATAAGTGTTAAAATGAAGTTATAAATGGAGTTTATAAGTGAATAAGAATTATAATTGTGAAGTTATAAAATAAACGAATTTGTAAAACAAACGATTTATAAGTAATTAACTTATAAATTGGATTTTGGCATTTAAATGTGATATAAATAGAAGTTGGTAATTAAGGGATTTTATTAGTTGAAGTTCTTATAAATAATAAATGGAATTTATAAACGTTGTTTTATAAATGTGAAATCGACTTATTTTCAAAGTTAAATATAGTAGTGAATTTGGTAAAGGAGATATATCCACGATTTTGGACAGTGGATTATCCTTTAAAATAAAATGTGTAGAAATAATGAATTGGGTTAGAGAAGTATATTCATGATTTTGGACAGTGAATAATCTTTTGAAAATAAATAAATATTTTGGGAAGTGATATTTTAAATGGAATAAAATGGTTTGAAAGATGTTTTAAAATGTGTTAAGTATCGAAACCATAGATTTCAACTTTCATTTTTGAAATAGACGTTTTCGAGAAATGAGGAAATGATGGACTATAACACTGTTGTTATAGTAAATGATTTTCGAAAGGAAATGTTTTTGTATAGTATTGGGATTCATATATCTATCTTATTTTCGAATCCCTATACTAGTGATTTTGGGTTGTCGTAACGATGTTTTACGCAACATTCGTTTTGACCCAAATAAATGTGTTTAAGTGAACGTTTTCCTTATAGAATAAAATATATACTTAATCGTGATTTAAGCATATGAAATATTTTCCAAGTATTGAAAATAAATAGAATTGTGAATTACTTATTATTAAATAAGTATATGGAAATGTTTTCCAATATAGAAGGTTAAATGGTTTTGAAGATATATCTTTTAAAAGATAATTTGAGGTGATAATTTGGCAAATGGTTTAATTAATAAAAGATTAATTAAAGGGGCCCAGTGATTGTATATGGTGCTGAATATTTGTTTGTTTGTTTTGATAGTTAAATAACTGACTATCAAATTGCCCAAAATTTTTAGTTCCTCGACTTGATGTGGGAACTTTTGAGTCGTACACTTAGTACGTTGCCTTCTACGTAGGCTTGATTATCGTTCGTGTTGAGGATGTTGATTCGTATAGTGTAGAGTATTACTCCAATCTATCGAGCTTACTTCTTGGCCCGAAGGATAGCAAGTTGAAAGTTGGAGACGTGATAAGTCTATGGGACTTAGTTACTTTGTGAGGTTGAGAAACGCTTTTGCGTTGTTGGTGCGAAGAGACCGGGATCGGTTTATCCGAAAACAACTTCGGACCAACGTATATGCGACGATTGTGCAGGTTCCTTTGTGATGATATTGTTATTCTGGAGTTTCATAGTGGGGGACTGCTTGTTGATCATTTGGGGTTAAAATCCCAATATACATCCAGTAGCAGTGGTCTCTTTATTATGAAATATCCAATATGAGGACTATTCGCTACTAATTCTAGGGATTTCCCGACAGGATGTGGTAGGAAAGTACCTTCGGTTTGTCCTGTTCTTAGACAACTTGTATGGATGTTTGTCTGACATTGCATATATATAGATTATGTACATCGGTTTTGCTTGATTATGTTCAGCCTGATAGGATGTTTTCGCTTCTTGTTAGGTAGCGAACGGATGACTCTTTCCCCTACATGTCCCTAGAGTGAAAGGGTTGGTTGTAGTCGAGAGGCTGACTGTAAAAGCAAAGTGTGAGGTATCAGTGTGAGCTACGGTGGGTATTACCCACTGGTTGCGTCCCGTCACACGTGGTATTAAAGCTTAGATTTTGTATATTCCTAAGCTTTAACGTGTACTCAGTATAAATAGGGATAGTAGCACCCTAGATTGAGTTCAGTGTATTATATATATGAGCGCGTATTTGTTAGTGAATATAAAATATTTTATATTATGTTTGCTTATCCGTTGAGCTGTTTGTGAATTCTGGTTGTTATGTGGGATGCCATGTTATCGATAGGGATTTTCAAACTCTTAAACGAGGCAAGTTGACATAGTATCATTTTAAATTAGGTAAATGAAATAATTTTACCTCGATTATATTTTATATATAAAGGAACAATTTTTCAGAATTGTTAAAGTGTATATAAATTAAATTGATTGTTTGGTTGTTTGAAAATGTAAAAATATATAAGTTAATGAAAAATTGTTTGAATAATCTAAATAAAAACAATAATTGTAGAAAGAATAAATTATATAAGCAAATGAATTATAAGTATGGAATTAAAACTAATATGATTTACAATTGTGAAATAATCTTGTATATAAGAAATGGAATAACATGAGTACATTTATATATATGAGTTGTAAATAGAAATGAATTAAACCAATTATTTGGAAATTTGAATTTTGTTGATTTTGAAAGTTATTTTTCAAAGTTAAAGAGATTATATTATTATAAATCTAAATAAAATAAGTGAATTTGAAACGATCTTATACAAGTAAAGTGAATAGTGAAATTATACAAGTAAAGGGTTTATAATAGTGATTTACAAATAAAAGGGATTTTTTTAAAAGAATATAAAAGCACTGAATTCACTACTGTTGTTGGGAAATAATAAGGATGATGACTGCAGTATCATCAGTATCATTTTCGAGTTTTTTTTGATGAATTTGCTACCAAAGTAAATTGAAATTGAAGTTTTGTTTTGATAAACAAATTTGATTTAAATCCAATTGGTAATTGATAAATATAAGTGAAGCGAGTTTTGGACTTATAATATGAAATAAAAGAAAATTTAACATTGGTAAAGTTGAAATAAATTTGAGTTAGCATATTAGATATATGATTTGAAATTAAACTAAAGGAAAGTTAAATAAATTGAATTGAGTTTTAACTGGATTAGTTAAGTTAATAAAGTGAATTGGATTTGAAATTACAAAGAATGAGTTTAGTGAAGGGAAGTGAACTTAAGTAGATGTTCACGGAATTATGAATAAATAAGTTTTGTAACTTTTAAAGTGAGAAAAAGTAAGTAAAACCAATTGTTAAAATGGTTAAACTATTTTTTAAGTAAAACAAGATATGAATTTGAATAAGTGACTTGAAATTTGACTTGAGTAAAGTTAAATAAAATAGAATTTGAAAAAAAATTTGAAGTTAACTTAAGTTGTAAAGTAAAAGTGAAAGTAAATGAAGTTGATTTTGGTATCGAAGTAAATTAATAAAGTAAAGTGATGAATATGAACTTGAGTTATATTATGAAATTCAACTTTAATTGTAAAAGTGAATTGGGGAATAAACATGGATTAGAAGATGTTGTTGTTAAGAATTGAATAAAACTTAAGTTAGGAAGTTGTGAATCAATAATAATATTGGAAGTGTTGTATTAAAATGTGATTATAGTGTAATTCAATCTAAATTGAATGTTAAACCAATTGGAATTAAAAGTGTTGAACCAAATTGAATGTTGAATGTAAATTAAGTAAATTGGTGATGTTGGATATGCATTGGTTGTTAGATGGTTGTTAGTTGATTGTAAATAGAAATTCATTAAATGTTGATGAAGTTGAATTAATGAAATTGAAAGCTATAAAAAATTGAATCCAAATTGGAATTGGAAGTGAAGCGAATCTAAATAGAATTGAATTTGATTTGATTTGGAAGTAAACAAACTTGAATATGAATTAGTGAATGTAAACTAATTAAAAATGAATGAACGAACGTTAGTAAAATCTAATGTTAACAAATAAAATGTAAATAAATTGAAAACCAATTCAATGAATGTTAATGAGAAAATGAGTTTATATTGATTTGGTTATGCATGTTAGTTGGATGATAGTTGTTTGATGGTTGGATTTGTTGCTTATTGATGGCATTTGCTATATTGACATATAGTTGTTGTATTGGTATATATTGTATATTGATATTACTTTCATATATACATGTTTCTCATTTGTTTGTTGAGTGTTTAGTAGGTGCGTATGGCGCTTGCTTCGCTTTTGGAGCTCGCTTTCGTGCTATATTAGCTGTATATGCTCGTTAATAATATATAAGGTACATATCTCGGATTACATATCATACTTTTACACTTTTTCCCTTCGGGATGCTTCATCCTTGATGATGAGATGTATATTTGTGATATATATTGCTTTTTTTTCGGATCGAACCACGCAAAGGTGACGTTGGCGAATTTTTTTGAAAATTTAAGGCGTTGGAAATTTTTTGCGAAAATTGGAAAGCTTTTGATAACTAAAATTTTGGTTTTTGAGTTGAAAGTTAAACGATATTTGTTGGTTTTGAAAAGATAAACAGTTATGGATTTAAAAACTTAGTAAAGTTTTTGGAAGAAGTTTAACTAATGATTTTTGGAAAAGTTAAAAGGTTAAAGAGATTTGGTAAATCTAAATTGAACGAATTGTTTTGAAAAGTTAATTGAATTTGCGACTTTTCTTACTTGGTAATTTCGAGAACGAAATTCTTTTAAGTAGGGGAGGATGTAATGATCCAGAATTTCCATCATTTGAAATTCGTATATTTAATTGATTTTAAATATGCACAAGTAAATTTTATAAGCTGAATTGTAACGACCCGTATTTTACGTGTCGATATATCGTAGAATTCTAGGTCGTTAGTGTTGATAAGTCGTCCTTAACCTAAGTCGTAGGGGAAGATAACTTGTATGTTGTTTGAGTCGCGAGGAAATTAGATTGGAAAGTTAACTCGAGTTAGTGTTGGAGCGAGTTAACGGGTTAGTGGTCTTCGCGAGTTACGAGTTAATAAGTTAGATAGCGACTTAGGGGATGGACGAGTTAGTGGGGTTGACGACCTAAGGGGTTAGGTCGTTTGGATGTTAGGTCGTTGAGGAGTGGTGAACGACCTAATGTGTTAACGAGTTAGTAGATATGACCGGGTTAAGGCTTTGACCGACCTAAGCAAGTTAGCGACTTATAGGGTTTTGCCGAGTTATAGAAGTTAACTTGTGTAGAGGCTTAGGTCGTGGTGATGTTTAGGTCGAGGGAAGCGACTTATAGGATTAGCGACCTATAGGATGGGAGCGACCTAAGGCAGATATCCGACCTATAGATATGAGCGACTTAGGGTTAACGACCTAGCAGTTAGACGAGTTAATGGGTTAGAGGTAGTTAACGGCCTAAGGAATTTAACCTACATAAGTATTTGACCGACCTAAGAGGATTAACGACCTAAGTTTGCTGTGTATAGATAGGTCGTAAGCAACCTAAGATAGGGGGTGTGTTAGGTCGAGTGGATTTGATAGGTCGTAACTCAGTTAGGTCGTGAGCAACCTAAGTGAGTCGTTGAGTTTTTAGGTCGTGTGATAAGCCTCGTCCCATTTAGGTCGTAGGTCGTTGGGTTCGATGAGTCGAAGGTCGTTGGGAATGGTAGGTCGGCAATAGTTAGGTCGCTGGGTAGTTATGTGGTGCAGTTAGGTCGATTAGACGACCTAAGGTAGGTTGCATAGATTGTTAGGTCGCGCGCTTATGATTTAGGTAGCATGCTTACTGTGGGTCTTAGGTCGTAGTATAGTTAGGTCGAGACTTTTTAGGTCGGCAACGACCTAATAGCGAGCCTACGAGTTAAGATCTGGGCGACCTAAGGAGAATTCAGCCTATAAATAGAGGGCTTTGGCTCACTTTTTGGCACTGAATTTCGAAGCAACGAAGTGCTGCCATTTTGAGAGCTCGACTACAACATTTCTTCATTTCCTTTTCTCCATTCCAATCTAGTTCTAACATCCATCCAAGATCGAAGATCGAAGAGCCAAAGTTGAAGATCTTCATCCGACGAAGCTAGATTTCACCATTTCAAGCGAGATTTCACCAAATCGAGCTTGAATCCTTGCTGTCCAGATCTGAAATTGATAGTTTTTGAAGTGTTTGGGTGATTTGGTGAGTGGTGGTTATCTCTCACGCGGACCCAAAGGAGTATATTGGATTGGTGGTTTGTTGGAGTGTTGTAGATAGTGATTTCATACATTTTCCTTAGATCCAAGTGTAGATCCATTACTTACGAAGATGTTTACTTATGCAAGTTCATTCATCAAGTTGTAGAGACAAAACCCATGATTTATATTTATTAGATCTATGCTTGAAACCCATGATTCATGTATGTTATATCTATGCTCATTTATTTACGAAATTGCCATTGTAGTTATAAATGCCTACTTAGACCATATTCGATTACTTGATTGCTTAAGCTAATGATTGATTTGATTGATTGCTATGTATGTTAGTTGATTGATAGTTAGATCTAGACAAGATGGTCGAAGATGATTCAAAAGCTAAGTGGAAAGGCTCTTGAATAGTGAAAGCTGCTTGTGGCATATGAAGCGGATGTTGAAGCTCATATGTATGGATTAGATGATGTTGAGATGGACTTTACCATAATGCGAGGAGGTAAAGCATGGTATTGAGATGGACTTTTCCATGATGCGAGGAGGCAAAGCATGATGATGAAATGGGACGGGTCATGATGACGTTCCAAGCACGGGCTGCGACGACGTGCGAAGCTATGTTGATAACTCGGTGATGCGATCCGGGTTGATGATAATGGTTAGCTTGAGAGGCGATTGAGCTAGTATGGAAATAGTCGTCGAGGAGGATGACTAGGAGGCTGAGATCTCATCGTTGTTGAAGGTTCTAGCATGCTCAAAGCAAGAGTACGTTGGAACGGGCTGCGACGACGTTCCAAGCACGGGCTGCGACGACGTGCTAGTGCTCTGGGTAGTTGCGAAAATTCCTAGGCACGGGCTGCGACGACGTGCGGAGTTATGTCTAGAACCGGGGTTACCATTAGCCCTTGACAGGTGGTCATTCAACTAACGGTGAAATCAAGGCAATGATAACAGTGATAGCCGGAGTCATGGATGTTTGGACGTTTGGTTGTATCATCATTCGGTCTCAAGAGCGGTGTTTTCTGGATGCTTATCTGATCTTGGTTTAGGCCTTGGGGGTTTGTATTTGGAAAACATCGACCTTGACTCGAGTGATTATTGTTTTACCTTAATTGTCTGCTATGTTACGTTTGCTTCACTTTAGTTTGAGTCTGGGGGCTATCATTGTAGAACGAGGTGGAGTGGGATGGTTTGGTTCCTATTCCTTTATCCTTTATACTCTTTTGGTATGTTTGATAGTCGATTTACTGCTCACTAAGACTTTGTCTGACTCAAGGTTTTATGTCTCCTCTTATTACCTTGGGCTGTTCATCCATGTTGGGATGGGCAGACTAGGTAGCAGGTGACAGGTGCTGTTCATGGAGGTCTACGTTGATGAAGACGAAGACGAGCAGGAGGCTTTTGCATATTATTTTCATATTATGTACTGGGCGTTCCGCTGCTATATTTGTTTGAGTGTTATGTAGTGAGGCTTTGATGTGTGGATGATTCATATGTTTGTATAAAACTTCTATGATGCTTATATGATGATGTTCTGTTCTATGGAGCTTCACTATATTATATTTCTTTATTATATTTTATCCATGCGCTGTGAGTTATACGATAGATTCTGCGATGTTTATTCTACCTTGACGGTCACCCATGGCTGCCTGGCATGCCTTTCAGCGCACTATTTCCTTGTTTTGGTGCGGGAGTCATGGGCGGTCGTCACATTTGGTATCAGAGCTTTGGTTAATCGATTTTAGCCAACGCTCGCTGACGTAACTACGTATGAGAGACGTAATTGTATTTTGATGAATGATTACTATATATAATATAGTAGTTTAGAAGGATTTGAACTCCTTATGCAGTTGTTTCTCAAGGTGTTCTAAGTCATTCCTTTTTGTAGATATTAAGGATGAGTCGAAGGGGGAGACCAGCTGCTAGGGAAGGCCGTGCTGCTAGGGAAGCTGTTGATTATGCTCCTATGTTTGAGGCCATGATGACTTCGATCATGAGAAGGATACCAGCCTCGGGGCCATCAGTAGATGTTGGAGTTCAAGTTCAAGCTCCAAGACCAGTGAATTTTGCTAAGCTTTGCAAGGACTATACTTCTCTTGGAGGAAAGGTTTTCTTGGTAACGGAATCAACCATTGAAGTGCAAAGATGGATTGATGCTTGTAGAAGGATCTTTGGTGACTTGGGAGTTGAGGATGCAACTAAGAGGAAGCTTGCATCAAGGAAACTTCAAGGGAGAGCTTCGGATTGGTGGAATTCTATCACCATTGATACTCCGGAGGAGGAGATTACTTGGGAGCAATTCCAAGCTAGATTTGAAGCTAAGTTCATCTCTACGGCTCAGAAATCTGTCTTGTTTAAAAAGTTTGTGGAGCTCAAGCAAGGTGGAAGACCCGTTCTTGAGTATGTTTCTGAGTTTGAAGCTTTGTCCAAGTATGCCAGGTCATATATTGATTCTCCCTATCAGAAGAATGAGAAGTTTGTGACCGGTTTGGATGCTTATCTTGGAAGACAGTTGGTGGATCATCTGGACGATCCGTTTGAGAAGCTTGTGGAGAAAGCTCTCAGGCATGAGAGTTTGTTTCCTAGGGAGAGTTCTGTTGTTGCTGTAACCAAGGAAGGGTTTAAGCCACAGAAGGGTGGAAACAAGAAGAGGAAGCAACAACAACAGAAGGGTAAGGATGGCCAGAAGAAGCCGAGGGGCGAAATGACTTGCTATAATTGCCAGCAGAAGGGCCATCTCTCCAAGGATTGTAGGAATCCAAAGGCGCCGGCGAAATGCCACAACTGTGACAAGCCAGGGCATTTCAGGAAGGATTGTCCAGAACCGAGGAAGGACGGGTAGATTGTGCAAGCTTATGCTTTGGGAGCTGTGCCGTCGTTTTCAAAAGCTCTTACTGCTGAGGAGAAAGGGAAGAGTGTGGTGGTTCAAGGTACTCTTTCCATTTGTGGTGTTCCAGTTAGAGTGTTGTTTGATACTGGAGCGTCGCATTCTTTTGTTTGTGATGATTTGGTAGGCCGGTTAGGTTTGAAACCGGATATTGTTGATAGGCCATTGGTTGTGACTAATCCAGTTGGGGGTTCATCATGTTTGTGTATGATATGCCATGGTCTAGTTGTGTCGAGTCATGATTGCTCGTTTGTTTGTGATTGCTTTGTTTTGAACTTTGCGGGGTTCGGAATTATTTTGGGCATGGACTGGCTTAGGAAGTATGCGGCAAGGATTGATTGTGAGAGGCTAGAGGTGACAGTCGGGAATGTGGAAGGGCGAAAGGTTGTGATACGATGTAAGCATGAGGAAGGCGTCTTCATGAGCTTCATGTATTCGCTGGTTGTTCCACGGGATGGACTGTCATCGGTGCCTATTGTGAATGGATTTGAGGATGTCTTTGACGAAGTCAAAGGATTACCGCCGCATAGGGAGATCGAGTTTCGTATCGATCTAGTTGAGGGAGCCAGACCTGTTGTGATGCCTTTTAGGCGGATGGCGCCTAGGGAGCAACAAGAGTTGAAGGTGCAAGTTGATGACCTTTTGCGGAAAGGATTCATTCGGCGTAGTGTGTCCGAATGGGGTGCACCAGTTGTGTTCGCAACCAAAGCGGATGGATCGTTGAGGTTGTGTGTTGATTATCGTGAGCTGAATAAGGTGACTAAGAAGAACAAGTATCCATTGCCGAGAATAGATGACTTGTTTGATCAGCTTCACGAGGCTAAGGTGTTCTCTCAGATGGATTTGGCAACGGGATTTCACCAGTTGAGAGTGGCAAAGGATAGTGTGCCGAAGACTGCTTTTAGGACACCATCCGGTTTTTATGAGTGGCTGGTAATGCCATTTGGATTGACTAACGCACCAGCATATTTTGTGGATCTTATGAATAGAGTGTTCAGAGATCAGTTGAATAAGTTCGTGCTTGTGTTCGTGGATGATATTCTGATTTATTCCAGAACTGAAGAAGAGCACAAGACGCACTTGCTTTTGGTTTTGGAAATCTTGCGGAAACATCAGCTGAAGGCTAAGTTTTCGAAGTGTCACTTCTGGAAGAATGAAGTGAGATTCTTAGGCCATGTTATTTCTGGAAATGGGATAGCGGTCGATCCCGCTAAGGTGGCAGCGATCCAGGATTGGGTTAGACCTAAGAATGCATCCGATGTGAGAAGTTTTCTTGGATTAGCAGGATATTATCGTCGGTTTATCAAAGACTTTTCCAAGATAGCTGCACCATTGACAGGATTGACGAAAAAGAATCAAGTGTTTAGATGGGATGATAAATGTGAGCAAGCTTTCGTAATCCTGAAAGAGTGACTGACAAGTGCTCCTGTTTTGACCATTCCTAGTGGGAATGATGAGATGGTGGTTTACACCGATGCATGTGGTACTGGACTTGGAGCAGTGCTAATGCAGAAAGATAAAGTTGTTGCATATGCAAGTCGACAACTAAAGCCGCATGAAAGGAATTACCCGACTCATGATTTGGAGTTGGCGGCGATTGTTTTTGCTTTGAAGATGTGGAGACATTATCTATTGGGAGTTAGATTCGATTTGTTTATAGATCATAAGTCGTTGAAGTATCTGTTCTCTCAAAAGGATTTGAATCTTCGACAGCAACGGTGGCTAGAGTTCTTGGCATCGTATGATTTTGGTATAGCCTATACTCCGGGAAAAGGTAACGCAGTGGCTGATGCGTTAAGTCGAAGACATGTCGGATTGGGAGCCATGTTTTTGGAATGGAAGGGTCTCGAGTATTTGGCTGGATTTGATTTCAGGCCTAGATGAGAATTGGAACCTGAGATGTTGGCAAACTTATCAATAAGGCCTACTCTTGTGGAAAGGATTGGCGAGAGTCAAAAGCGAGACGATAAGCTTGTCAAGATTATCCGTGATTTGGAATCTGGATTGGACCCAGAGAAGGATAAGAGATTCGAAGTCGATCGAGAGGGTTGGCTTCGGAAGCAAGGACGATTGGTTGTTCCCGACATAGATGAATTGAGAGATGAAGTTCTGAAGGAAAGTCATCACTCGAAGTTGACAATTCATCCAGGTGGAAATAAGATGTATCGGGATATGAAGAGAACTTATTACTGGGAAGGTATGAAGAAGGATGTTGGAAATTTTATTTCCAAGTGTATGAATTGCCAGTTGGTTAAGGCAGAGCAGAAGAAGCCAAGTGGATTTCTTCATCCATTAGAAGTTCCTATGTGGAAGTGGGAACAGATATCGATGGATTTTATCGATGGTCTACCTAGAACAAGAGCGGGAAATGAAGGGATTTGGGTCATAGTAGATCGGTTGACCAAGAGTGCAAGATTCATTCATGTTCGATCGACTAGGACTGCACCGAAGTTGGCTGAGTTGTATGTTAAGTGGATAGTTCGATTCCATGGTATTCCGAAGAGTATAGTGAGCGATCGAGACCCATTGTTCACTAGTGGATTTTGGAAGAGCTTCCAGGAAGTTTTGGGAACCGAGTTGTGTTTGAGTACAGCTTATCATCCCCAAACAGATGGTCAGACTGAGAGAGTCAACCGAGTTTTGGAAGATCTCTTGAGAGCATGTGTCTTGGATTTCGGAGGATCATGGGAAGATCATCTTCATTTGGTGGAATTTGCATATAACAACAGTTACCAGTCAATTATTGGTATAGCACCGTATGAAGCATTGTATGGAAGACCGTGTAACTCTCCGACATGTTGGTTGGAAACTGGAGAAAAGCTGATACTTGGGCCAGAGATGATTCGACAGACTTCGGATTGTATAGAAATCATTCGGCAACGAATGAAGGCAGCCCAAGATCGTCAGAAAAGTTATGCCGATAATCATCGTAAGGATTTGGAATTCGACATGGGTGATATGGTTTTTGTGAAGATTTCTCCATTGAAGAATGTTATTAGATTCGGGAAGAAAGGAAAATTGACTCCGAGATTTGTTGGACCATTCCCGATTATCGAGCGAATTGGAAAGCTCGCTTATAGATTGGAGTTATCGGAAAAGATGGCGGGTGTGCACAATGTTTTTCATGTATCTTATCTACGGAAGTATGTGCACGACTCAAATATGGTGGTTTCTGCTGATAGCTGTGAAGACTTGGAGGTTGATCCGGTGGTTACGAGACCTCGTAAGCCGCTTCGTGTTGTAGAAACCGACACGAAACAGCTTAGGAGGAAAACGATTACGTTGCTCAAGATACAATGGAGTGATGATGTTAACGACTGTACGTGGGAGGAGGAAGAGAGGATGAAGGCAGCTCATCCCGAACTCTTCGAGGTATGGCCCTAAGGTGTCGTGACATCTCATGAATTTGTACCTTGTTCTAACCTTAGAATTCTGCATGCTAGGCTAGAATTGGATGCATGGTTTGTTGATTGCTATGGATGGTACGCATGCGGAATAGTTTTGATTGCTGTTGTTTGCTTGGAATTTCGGGGGCGAAATTCCTAAGGGGGAGAGAATGTAACGACCCGTATTTTACGTGTCGATATATCGTAGAATTCTAGGTCGTTAGTGTTGATAAGTCGTCCTTAACCTAAGTCGTAGGGGAAGATAACTTGTATGTTGTTTGAGTCGCGAGGAAATTAGATTGGAAAGTTAACTCGAGTTAGTGTTGGAGCGAGTTAACGGGTTAGTGGTCTTCGCGAGTTACGAGTTAATAAGCTAGATAGCGACTTAGGGGATGGACGAGTTAGTGGGGTTGACGACCTAAGGGGTTAGGTCGTTTGGATGTTAGATCGTTGAGGAGTGGTGAACGACCTAATGTGTTAACGAGTTAGTAGATATGACCGGGTTAAGGCTTTGACCGACCTAAGCAAGTTAGCGACTTATAGGGTTTTGCCGAGTTATAGAAGTTAACTTGTGTAGAGGCTTAGGTCGTGGTGATGTTTAGTTCGAGGGAAGCGACTTATAGGATTAGCGACCTATAGGATGGGAGCGACCTAAGGCAGATATCCGACCTATAGATATGAGCGACTTAGGGTTAACGACCTAGCAGTTAGACGAGTTAATGGGTTAGAGGTAGTTAACGGCCTAAGGAATTTAACCTACATAAGTATTTGACCGACCTAAGAGGATTAACGACCTAAGTTTGCTGTGTATAGATAGGTCGTAAGCGACCTAAGATAGGGGGTGTGTTAGGTCGAGTGGATTTGATAGGTCGTAACTCAGTTAGGTCGTGAGCAACCTAAGTGAGTCGTTGAGTTTTTAGGTCGTGTGATAAGCCTCGTCCCAGTTAGGTCGTAGGTCGTTGGGTTCGATGAGTCGAAGGTCGTTGGGAATGGTAGGTCGGCAATAGTTAGGTCGCTGGGTAGTTATGTGGTGCAGTTAGGTCGATTAGACGACCTAAGGTAGGTTGCATAGATTGTTAGGTCGCGCGCTTATGTTTTAGGTAGCGTGCTTACTGTGGGTCTTAGGTCGTAGTATAGTTAGGTCGAGACTTTTTAGGTCGGCAACGACCTAATAGCGAGCCTACAAGTTAAGATCTGGGCGACCTAAGGAGAATTCAGCCTATAAATAGAGGGCTTTGGCTCACTTTTTGGCACCGGATTTCGAAGCAACGAAGTGCTGCCATTTTGAGAGCTCGACTACAACATTTCTTCATTTCCTTTTCTCCATTCCAATCTAGTTCTAACATCCATCCAAGATCGAAGATCGAAGAGCCAAAGTTGAAGATCTTCATCCGACGAAGCTAGATTTCACCATTTCAAGCGAGATTTCACCAAATCGAGCTTGAATCCTTGCTGTCCAGATCTGAAATTGATAGTTTTTGAAGTGTTTGGGTGATTTGGTGAGTGGTGGTTATCTCTCACGCGGACCCAAAGGAGTATATTGGATTGGTGGTTTGTTGGAGTGTTGTAGATAGTGATTTCATACATTTTCCTTAGATCCAAGTGTAGATCCATTACTTATGAAGATGTTTACTTATGCAAGTTCATTCATCAAGTTGTAGAGACAAAACCCATGATTTATATTTATTAGATCTATGCTAGAAACCCATGATTCATGTATGTTATATCTATGCTCATTTATTTACGAAATTGCCATTGTAGTTATAAATGCCTACTTAGACCATATTCGATTACTTGATTGCTTAAGCTAATGATTGATTTGATTGATTGCTATGTATGTTAGTTGATTGATAGTTATATCTAGACAAGATGGTCGAAGATGATTCAAAAGCTAAGTGGAAAGGCTCTTGAATAGTGAAAGCTGCTTGTGGCATATGAAGCGGATGTTGAAGCTCATATGTATGGATTAGATGATGTTGAGATGGACTTTACCATAATGCGAGGAGGTAAAGCATGGTATTGAGATGGACTTTGCCATGATGCGAGGAGGCAAAGCATGATGATGAAATGGGACGGGTCATGATGACGTTCCAAGCACGGGCTGCGACGACGTGCGAAGCTATGTTGATAACTCGGTGATGCGATCCGGGTTGATGATAATGGTTAGCTTGAGAGGCGATTGAGCTAGTATGGAAATAGTCGTCGAGGAGGATGACTAGGAGGCTGAGATCTCATCGTTGTTGAAGGTTCTAGCATGCTCAAAGCAAGAGTACGTTGGAACGGGCTGCGATGACGTTCCAAGCACGGGCTGCGACGACGTGCTAGTGCTCTGGGTAGTTGCGAAAATTCCTAGGCACGGGCTGCGACGACGTGCGGAGTTATGTCTAGAACCAGGGTTACCATTAGCCCTTGACAGGTGGTCATTCAACTAACGGTGAAATCAAGGCAATGATAACAGTGATAGCCGGAGTCATGGATGTTTGGACGTTTGGTTGTATCATCATTCGGTCTCAAGAGCGGTGTTTTCTGGATGCTTATCTGATCTTGGTTTAGGCCTTGGGGGTTTATATTTGGAAAACATCGACCTTGACTCGAGTGATTATTGTTTTACCTTAATTGTCTGCTATGTTATGTTTGCTTCACTTTAGTTTGAGTCTGGGGGCTATCACTGTAGAACGAGGTGGAGTGGGATGGTTTGGTTCCTATTCCTTTATCCTTTATACTCTTTTGGTATGTTTGATAGTCGATTTACTGCTCACTAAGACTTTGTCTGACTCAAGGTTTTATGTCTCCTCTTATTACCTTGGGCTGTTCATCCATGTTGGGATGGGCAGACTAGGTAGCAGGTGACAGGTGCTGTTCATGGAGGTCTACGTTGATGAAGACGAAGACGAGCAGGAGGCTTTTGCATATTATTTTCATATTATGTACTGGGTGTTCCGCTGCTATATTTGTTTGAGTGTTATGTAGTGAGGCTTTGATGTATGGATGATTCATATGTTTGTATAAAACTTCTATGATGCTTATATGATGATGTTCTGTTCTATGGAGCTTCACTATATTATATTCCTCTATTATATTTTATCCATGCGCTGTGAGTTATACGATAGATTCTGCGATGTTTATTCTACCTTGACGGTCACCCATGGCTGCCTGGCACGCCTTTCAGCGCACTATTTCCTTGTTTTGGTGCGGGAGTCATGGGCGGTCGTCACATGAATAGATTTTATTTCGAATATCTGGATTTAATTGGATAATTAAATTGTTAATTTAATATTTGGAATTGAGGAAATAATTAGAAATTGGATTTAATATGAATAAAAATGATTTATAAATTCGAATTAAATTATATTTGAATTAGAATGATGTTATATAACTTTAAAAATTGATTTAAAAGTTATTTTCTAGAAATTGAATATTTTAATATTTAATCGACGTGTAAAAATAGTCATTTTTCAAACAGTCTCAGATTTCGACGAAAATAGTTTCATTGGATCTGTAATGCTATATTATTGTAAAATTTCAAATTTCGTGTCAATCGGATTTACGGTTTGTCCAGGGCAAGCTAAAACGCATAGAAATTCGTTTAAGTAAATTTTAAATTTAAAATAGTCGATTCGAAACCTATCTTCCAAATACGATCGAATTGGATCCCGATATATATTCCATTGCGTTCGAAATAGGGATAAAACATTATAAATGCCAGGCGGCACGCTTCGTTTGGAGTTCGAAATTTTTTCGAGTGAATAGTGTCGCGAAATTTTCTATAAAATGCCATATTTTCCTTTATTTTCACAAACCCTAATCCAAACTAGGGCAAGCCGCCATTTTCTATTCGATGGCCAGAAATTCATTTCCTTTTCCCTTCGATCTCCCTCAAACTATCAATAATTAGCAAAAACTTTCACTACAAAGTTGGAGAGCTCGTCGAGAGCTTCGAGATCAACGGTAATGATCGAATATGGTGCGACGTGGAGGGAGGAATTAGCCACGTTTTTGCTGCTGTTGGAGGCTTTTCTTGGGCATAGGGAAGGTCAGAGATGGCTGGTCCTTGGCCAGTGGTGCAGTAGGGGGCGGGCTTCGAGGCGGAGGAGTCTGATCGTGTCGTAGTGCGTCTTGGAGGCATGGATTGTCGAGGGAACGTTCACGTGAAATGGGTTTAGTGAAATGGGAGCTTACGGGAAGGACAAAGGTTAGGAAAAGATTTGGAGAGGATTAGTTAAGCTAATGATGGTAATTAGCGGCTAATGATGTAATTAATTAATTTATATAAATCGTGTAACTTATAAATTGCATAACTTTTTCATACGAGGTCCGTTTTTGACGAAATGAATTGCGTGGGGTTCGTATTGACGAACACTATGCGATGAAGCTAGTTTGTAGTTGATTGGAGCTAGTGTGAATTTTGGATAAAATTAAACGCGTGTTTAATTTTATTCGGAATAAAACACTGAAACTGAGACTGCAAGCAATGTGAGTACAACTCACTCTTTCTGACCCACTGATATTTTTATATAAGTGAGAAATAATTTATTATATGATGGTTGATGATTGTTTGGATGATATATGATATATTGATTGGTATTTGGATATGTACCTGCCTAGTGGAGCAGATGACCCTATACGTTCCCGTGTATGAGCGGATGACCCTTTGTACGCGCATCTGCCTTGAAGCGGACATTGCACACATATTCTAATATGTGTATTTGTTGTAGGCGATAGGTTGGAGGGATCCAACTGGATTCCTTAATAGTATTGATTTTATTTACAGATATTTGTGATATATTCTGTTATCATATGATATATGATGTTTTGGATGCTGTGGTTGATGTATTTGGTGCTGTTGCAGCATTGGGCCTATTTTTGAAATTTTAAAAATGTTAAAGTAACGTTTTCGAATTTAAAAGAATTTTAAAAGTGATTTTGAAAATAAATGTTTTATTGAATTTTTAAATCGTTAAGAATTGATTTATTTTGAATAAATAAATGTGATAATTTTTATGTTATAAAAATTATGATGTTTTGGGAAATATAATTGAAATTATGATTTTTGTGAAATAAAACCAGAATATGATTTTTGGAATGTGAAGTTAACTATTTTGTGAATTGGTTTTTATAGGAGATTTATAGAATTGATATTTTATAAATTAAAATATTAGAATTATAAAGCGAATTTTATAAGTGTTAAAACGAAGTTATAAATGGAGTTTATAAGTGAATAAGATTTATAATTGTGAAGTTATAAAATAAATGCATTTGTAAAACAAACGATTTATAAGTAATTAACTTATAAATCGGATTTTGGCATTTAAATGAGATATAAATAGAAGTTGGTAATTAAGGGATTTTATAAGTTGAAGTTCTTATAAAATAATAAATGAAATTTGATTTTATAAATGGAATTCATAAACGTTGTTTTATAAATGTGAAATCAACTTATTTTGATAAGTTAAATATTGTAGTGAATTTGGTAAAGGAGATATATCTACGATTTTGGACAGTGGATTATCCTTTAAAATAAAATGTGTAGAAATAATGAATTTGGGTTAGAGAAGTATATTCGCGATTTTGGATAGCGAATAATCTTTTGGAAATAAATAAACGTTTTGGGAAGTGATATTTTAAATGGAATAAAATGGTTTAAAAGATGTTTTAAAATGTGTTAAATATCGAAACCATAAATTTCAACATTCATTGTTGAAATAGACGTTTTCGAGATATAAGGAAATGATGGATTATAACACCGTTGTTATAGTAAATGATTTTTGAAAGGAAATGATTTTGTATAGTATTTGGATTTATATATCTATCTTATTTTCGAATCCCTATACTAGTGTTTTTGGGTTGTGGTAACGATGTTTTACGCAACATTCGTTTTGACCCAAATAAATGTGTTTAAGTGAACGTTTTCCTTATATAATAAAATATATACTTAATCGTGATTTAAGTATATGAAATATTTTCCAAGTGTTGGAAATAAATAGAATTGTGAATTACTTATTATTAAATAAGTATATGGAAATGTTATCCAATATGGAAGTTGAAATGGTTTTAAGATATATCTTTTAAAAGATAATTTGGGGTGAATATTTGACAAATGGTTTAATTAATAAAAGATTAATTAAAGGGGCCCAGTGATTGTATATGGTGCTGTATATTTTTTATTTGTTTTGGTAGTTAAATAACCGACTATCAAATTGCCTAAAAATTTTAGTTCCTCGACTTGATGTGGGAACTATTTAGTCGTACACTTAGTACGTTGCCTTCTATGTAGGCTTAATTATCGTTCGTGTCGAGGATGTTGATTCGTATAGTGCAGAGTACTACTCCAATCTATGGAGCTTCCTTCTTGGATCGAAGGATAGCAAGTTGAAAGTTGGAGACGTGATAAGTCTATGAGACTTAGTTGCGGTGTGAGGTTGAGAAACGCTTTTGCGTTGTTGGTGTGAAGAGATCGGGATCAGTTTATCCGAAAACCACTTCGGACCAACGTATATGCGACGATTGTGTAGGTTGCTTTGTGATGATATTGTTATTCTAGAGTTTCATAGTGGGGGACTGATTGTTGATCATTTGGGGTTAAAATCACAATATGCATCCAGTATCAGTGGTCTCTTTATTATGAAATATCCAATGCGAGGACTATTCGCTACTAATCCTAGGGATTTCCCGACAGGATGTGGTAGGAAAGTACCTTCGGTTTGTCCTGTTTCTGGAAAACTTGTATGGATGTTTGTTTGACATTGCAATTCTACAGATTACGTACATTGGCTTTTACAAACGTACATCAGTGTTGGCGGAGAAGGCAACTTCTCTTAGCTTAACACCCTCCTTGAGACGTATGAGCTTAAGGGTTGTATTTTTGTGGAAGGCAATTAGTAGTCATTGTAAATGGCCGTGTGGCATTCAAAGCGATTATGATTGTGAAAGGTAATCGTTACTTCATTTGGCCTCATCAACCAGAAATGACCAAAACAGGGTTAGATGCAGCAAGGCTAAGTGGGTCATTCCTAAGTAGGATATGATCATCCTCTTCTAGATATATCTTTACATGCTATGACGTCGTGCATCTGATTATGTGGTTTGTATGCTAGAGGGCCCTTGGTAAAGGTCGGTAACGACCAGAGGATGACATATTCGGTACCATCTAGTTATAGAGGCGGGCCAGTCTTGTGTTGGTAGAGAAACTTTGTGATGGTTTCTCGGTACATTCTTCTAGAGATGTACTGCCGAAAGGTAGTCCCTTCACCTGGTCATTTGTATGAAAATCCAAACTCCACTACATTCTTTCCATTTTGATTGTATTACCCAATTGGGCTATGTGCTGAAATTTAATCAATGTAACAATTTCGACTATGATTAACATTATTTGTATATAGTAGATACTTCTATAATATAAGAGGATTTGATATGATATGTTTTAGTTATCGTATGGTAAAAGAATGTCCGTGTTTATGTGTGAACTTGTCTTACGAGATACTTTTGTTTTGAAAACTAAGGAAAAGTTTGGTAATTTAGTAAATTCAGTTGAGTGTGTTTCTCACGCTGGTTTACCAGGATGATCCGGGCGTTCTTCCCTTTCAATGCTCGAGTCAGACCGAGTATATTTACAGGTTAGACTTGATGCTTTTGGAGCTTCAGCAGGAGAGCTGGAGATCATCATTTTCGTATACACGTACTTGTTTTGATTATCCGCCATGCTTTGTTTGTTGTTGTATATTATTGGCAATTGTGAGGACAGGTTATTATAACTGTTCAAGCTGATAACTATTGATTGATTGTTGAACTCTGATTGATGTGTGTATATACAGTTTCTATTTTGTAAAGATCATTGATATGATATTATATATTTTCCGCTGCGATGTGAGATTCTGTATTGTTCTATCTTCTCTCTTTCTTCTCTTCTCTTCTTCTCTCTTCTTTTCTTTCTCTTGACTTTCCGTCAGTCTGTGCTTTTTGGGTCGGACATGTGTGGGTTATTGTCGATTCAAAGGGTACGGATTTGCGAGTCGTCACAAGTCTTTGCTACCAAAGTTGCTTGCTTCCTTTTCTTATTGGGATTAGGTTTGAAATTATTATCGGGATGCTTCTTCTTTTTGTTATTGAAGTTCTTTTTGGACCCACAACATCACCATCACTTTCTTTATCGGCCTCTTCAAGTTGAAGAGCGATATCAACAAGCTAATCGAAAGGCGCTTCTAGTTTCAGAAGTAAAGCCTTTTTGAGGTTCTTATTCAAACTATAGATAAACCTCTAATTCTTCTTTAATGGGGTATTAATATACTTGACCCTATATTTAGAGAGGGATTCGAAAGATGCGACATAGTTTGTCATAGAAGATTCACCTTGAACAAGGTTAATAAAGCGTCGAGCTAAAGTTACTTTTTTTGCTTCGGACACAAACTTTAACTCGAACCTTTCTCAGAATTGCTCCTAAGTAAGATCTGCTTCCACAATTTTCGAAATCAAAAGTTCATGCTAATCTAATGCTCATGCAAGAAGCTACTTGGACTCGATGTAAATCTAAAAGATTCATACGAGAAAAGATGCGATCACATGTTCTAAGCCAAGCTTGGACTTCTATAACACTTCCGAAACCTTTGAATAGCTTTCCACCCAAATTGGTGTAACCATCCCACAAGCGTAAAAACCTAGGTTTAAGATCAGTAGGCTCAGGAATGGGTCCGACAGCTTGGGCATTCTTCACAAGATCCAAAAGTTGTTGAGCAGACGTGAATACGCTATCCTGAGGAGGACCACTAGATTGACCAGTACTAGGACGGCTAGGTCTAACCATTTCTCTTCTTTAAGAAAGAAAAAAAGAAAGAAGAGGAAAAATGTTATTCTCAGAATGAATATCAAACAAGCTTGATTGATAAAACAAGGCATCATAAAAGAAAATAGGATAAAATGGGTCCTAAGACTTGAAATAAATCCTAAGGCATGATTCCTAAGAGATACTTAGGACAATGATCCTTACCAAATTACCCTATATTGTTCCAAAGTCTGGCTTTGATACCATGTCGTGATGCCTCACCTCTATACTCACACTATCTAAGGACATTATAGGGTATGCTGTCGACTATCATGAAAAATAAGGCCGTTGAGGAGCGACCATCTATGTAATTGGTTTGAGCGAGAATCGATATGTCAGATAGTATATCTTGCATTTCATTTCAAAAGGAAATCTGACATATCCAACCCAAACTCAAATCTACTACACAGTGGCTAAGTGGCCTCAAAATCAATATAAAATAAACATAACATAAAGTCAGTCACGGATATTCATACCACTAAGGCGGAAATAGATATGAATATAACACATAAAAGTGAACATCATAGTAGTGGTCATACAAAATTCACTACATCGCAAAAGAATAGGTACATGTTATATACAAAAGAATATGTAACATCAAAGAGTCTCTATCTCGTATACATGAAAGACAAAAAATACTAAGCTAAAGTAGTTAGCCAAAAGTCCGAAGCTAATCCCTGCAAAGAAGTCAAGTAGAAGCACCTGAAACACCTCGATCTGACCCGAGTATTATGTAAAGAGAAAAATAATAAATAGATCAGTCTAGCTATAATTATCATGTAAGATGAGATAGGATAATAAATATGACAAATATATATGGTAACAACAAAAATCATACAATATCTCAAATTTCTCAAACGTCGAAAAGAATGTCATATTCTTTACTTTATTCACCAAGTAACAAATATTGATAAAGCTTATCAATGCAAATCACAAATTTTGGTGAAACAAAAGTTCTATAAATCATCAATTAAAAATCTGGAAATCACAAAAAGGGGAGAGGCCTACCACAAACGGGAGCATGAAAACTCACCAACATGTGCATCACAAACGGGATGCTATCCCATAGGTCGCTAACCCATAAAAATACGGGGTACAGTTCCCCCTTGAGTACGAATGAGCCGAACATCACCTAAAAAGATACGTCCCATGCATAGACAAATTGAGCCAATTGCTCCACAAATAGTCAAAAGACCATGGGTCGCTACCCTACCATATTGAGCCGAAGCTCCATAGAACAAGGTATAGTCCCCTACGCGGATAAAGAGACATCACATATCGCTAGTCTAAACTATAAAACGATCATTACAGATCAATAAGTGTAAATTACACTAAGCTAGTAAATGCATGAGTTAGGCTTCATGTCCCATAACTACTGGCTTAACTTAAATATTTACGAACAAACTGTAGACTTCCACTCGAGAATTGTCAAGAGACGTCAATCAAACAAGTCCAAGAATTAACCGTTGAAGTAAAAGCAAGCGTTTCATACCACTTTTTCACTAAGTCGTTTAATTGGATTTCTCATACAAATGAGATAATGGTTTGTATACACTAATAGATTGGAAAACGGTTTTAAAAAAAGTGTTTTGTATTAAAAGTAGTGTTCAAATCGTTTTACGAAAGAGTTTTGGTATTTACTACTAGCATGAAAACCTTTATATTTTAAAATGAAAAATCTTATAAATGATTGTAAAAACAATCTATCACCAAAATCCACATTTTAATTACGTGAATCAAAACCATGGAAATCGATATCGAATCGATTAAATGGAAACACCAAAAATCTAGAAAAGGAATTATCAAAGTCGATTATGAATGACAATAACTAATCGGATCATCGTAAATTGATAAAAATTGAATATCCACGCAAAAATAAGAAAGTATGCAGAATTTGACAGCACCAGATGTCTGAGGGTTTACCCAGACGTCTGAGCAGAAGCTTTGGAAATTCGTTCCACGTCGCTTAGACATCTGGGGATGAACCTCATACGTCTGACCTTGGGTTCTGAAATTTATTTCCTAAGCACCAGACATCTGTGTGTTTTCCCAAACATTTGAGAAGAAGCTTAGGGAAGAATTTTCCTAGCCCAAAGATGGGCAAACAAATTTGAAAGCAATTGAATGTACGACAGTGGCTAGGGATTTATGCTAAGCGACAACCCAGCCCTATAGACTCTTCAATACACCCCAAACAACATGTCCAAACATCCAAAGGAGGATATTTATAGATTTTGACTTCAAAATACCAAAATTGGAAAATTCACCAAACTAATTCAATTTAAAAGCAATTGAATAAGAAATAGATGTTGGAAATTAATGCTAAAAATAATGAAAACTATAGACATAGATGTGAGTTCAAGAACTCACCTTTAAACCCAAAATAGAAAAGTCAAGCTCTAAAATAAGCTACGATTGATTTCTCTTCAACTACACCTCAAAGATCTTCAATCTATTACTACATGCAAAGATTTTCCTAATTTAGAAGCTTCTCTTTGATTTTAGAAGTTGAATTTGAATTTCCTAAGAATCTAAGGCTTAGGAATTTTGATTTCCCCTCTTTTCCCCTATTTTCTTTTTGCTTGAGAGTGATAGGAAATTATGAGTGGAATGAATGAAGAGGAGAGGTGTTAGGGTATTTAGTAGAGGGTTTGGGTTATCTTGTTGGATTAATGGGCTATAGCACAACCCAAAGCCCAAATGAAAATACCAAAATCCTAATCAACTCCAAACATATCAATATTTATACCCAAACAAGTTGTAAACGTCGTTTTGAACTCAATAAAAGTGGTCTCAAGTTCGGATTCGACTGTTTACAAAAAGTCACGCTACAAACTTTAAATTTAATTAACGATGCTATATTTATCGTAAAATAAGCGGGTTGTTACGATATGTGTGTGTGTATGTATATGTATATGTATGTGTGTACATATTTATCTACTAATATATATACTAACTTATTTACATTTATATATGAATATTTATACAAAGAGATTACAACATTTCCGACAACTTTAGATGCTGAAATGTTGAAAATTTAAAAAACGAATTTCAGTCACATTTTCGATTTTTCTTCGAACTACACAACTCTATAAACTAATTTGGAAACTATTTCACTATCATTATTTTTTTTAAAAGTGTTTTGTTTTAATTATAAAATCTATTATTTGAATATTTAAAGTTAATTAAATATTCACGAGTCAAGGCGGTAAAAATTCCGGATCATCACGCTCCCCCTCCTTTAAAAAAATTCTATCCTCGAAATTTTTCCACAACCTAAACCAGAATACAAACCAAACTAGGAAAACATAACACTACACATTAGTCCGTATGATGTACATAGATTATTTTTATGCAAAAAAATCTTGTTTGATCACTCACTCGAATACATAGCTTTTACTTCTGAACTAGTATCGCTCACTCGATTCCCTAGTGTGGTCTTTCATTAGGCTTCTTGATTAGAAAACTCTATTCTCCTTACATAGCCATATATTATGATGGTAAACTATGGCTCTAAATTAGGAACCCTCATAATGTCTTCACTGTCAAAAAACAAGTGGTATACTCATATTCAAAACGGTATGAAATATCTCGGATTATATATTCTCTTGGATCGAGAATTATGTGAAAAGGAGGAAGGATCTACATATAACTTACATACTCATCTAAAGGTTCCTATGTACCTAATTACTTTTAACCCTCCTAAAAGTATTTATGAAATATTTCAAAAAAT
The DNA here is from genome assembly GCA_030765085.1 of Allium cepa. Taxonomy (NCBI): domain Eukaryota; kingdom Viridiplantae; phylum Streptophyta; class Magnoliopsida; order Asparagales; family Amaryllidaceae; genus Allium; species Allium cepa. Next base: position 773,247,339 of record CM060945.1, read on the forward strand.
TCCAACTTAGGTCCATACAATTTAGAATGATATAACTTCATTTATGAAGCCCTCATACATTTTAATTTATTACTTGCATAATACTCTCCTACATCCTAAGAGTACTTAAAAAACATCTGATTTTCAATCCCATTCACTTTTAACTTATTCAAATGTAGGCCCAATCTAAATTTGGGTCTAAAATCTAAGTCGACCAACTCAACCTCTTTACCCAATTAGTTTGGCAAGTAGCTAAGAATGGTAGGATGTTGGTATCCAATTTTTATCCTAGAGTCTACTTTTTCAAGATACTTCTAAGGCAAAATGTTTACTGGCAAGCCCAATAACATCAAATAAATTTTTCTCTCCCTAGATGCTAAAATCAAAATACACAATTTAATATAATAAGTATATTAAACCTCCTTATTCAATTTAGATAAACTATAAATTTCATTTATTATCCCACTCTTAAACAAGATACCTTTATTATTATGAAGGCTTGGGAGCCAAATACCCGATTCTTACTTCAAAAAATCTTTTTAAAATTATACATTATATTTAACCCTGAGAAAACATACATATAGCTCGAGTAACTCTAAAATGATATCAAGGAATTGGGTAATACCAAATAATATCATATATCCCTTACCATGAAAGGTAATACCCAACAGAAGTATTTACCATTCGAACACATCTCCTATCCATTTTAAGTCATTTTCAAGTCACTCGAACTAGTTAATTATAAAAATACTTCTTTCTTTCAAATCCCTTTTTGAAATAATACTGTGTGTTTATGTATTTCCAGCTAAATACTTTTTAACAAAATATTTACCATCCACTTGCTTCAGATTCATTCGGATTCAAACTTGTTTCGATCATACAATGACAAAGAATTACTTACTAATGCACTACCAAATTCACCTAAACAAACATCTGATTGTTATTTAAAAAATTATTCAAATCATCACAAAACTGATCGAAACTCATTCCCCAAACTGTCCAAAGAAAAATATTACTTTTAAATTCCTTTTACAAAATATATATACCTAAAAGTATTTTCAAGTAAAATTATTACTATTTTTAAACCATGAAAACCATTTTCCCAAAGTGACGGGATATAAATCCACAAAAATATTTTTTAATTACAAAACATGTTTTATAAAGCTTTGTAAAATCAACGTCTATATATTTATTTCCAAAATATTCAAGTTTTATTTTAATAAACAACTTTTATTAAAATCAAGTTTTAACCCAACATTTCATCGAACGCTTTATAATCAAATTGTGAAAGTTAATTCACAAGTTGTTTGATTCAATGTTTACCAAAAATTTTACCCATACAACCCAAGATTTAAAAAGAAAGATTGTAGATGTAACGTCCCGCCTTTTCGCACGGTTTAAATCGATACACGTGCCAATTCAAACCGTTCGGAAGGGCAGATTGTTATGGGGTATATAAAAAAACAAGAAAGAAATAAAAAGAAAACAGAATCTCACAGCGGAAGGATAAATATAATAATCAAATATACAGTTTATAAATCTGTTTACAAAACATTTATATAATACATATCAGAGTTACACATACCAATAACTGTGAAGCGGAACAGTGTGTAGTGCACTAGTATAAATAATAATAATATTCATCTTCGTCTTCGTCCTCCAGAGCTAAATCTTCAAATCCTGAAACGCTCGAACTGACCCGAGCGAAATAAAAGACAAAACACTCGATTCAGAACTAAAAGATCTTATGTAAGTTAAAATTAACAGAAATAAATATGAGTGCAGTATCAAAAGATGCTCGGGATTTACATCTCTTAAGGATCCGTTAAACTATTCACTATGTAGTATATTTCGCTATTATAATAGTGTCTAATTATAAAATAAACTTACATTTTAATAGCGTTAAGGGGTTACCCATATAGCCCTTAACACAAATAATGCCAATAGTCTATACAGTACCGTAATACCTCCTGATCGGGAGGCTACCAGAGGATACTCCATAGGTATGACACAAATAGAAACTCGTACAAGGCTCGGTATGGTAGGTGACACGGCACAACTAGGCAATGCCAGGGTAGATATACCAATTACGCATCCGGGCTGGTGGAAACGCGCAGCGTGCAGCTACCGCCTTCCTCGAATAAACTCCCCCAAAATCAAAAATAAAGGTTGCCACCGAATCAATCCAAAGTCAAAGTATAGTATCAAAGAGGAGTGTCCGATCAGAGGAATGACCTCATTGGCCCGAGAATCGCTCCTGTTTTAGCCACCTTAAGCCAACTCACGGGAGTCGGGTCCACGTATTTACCTCAAAGGAAACGCCACCACCATCCTACTTCATTCTGAAATCTCCACCGCGTACACGGTTCTTAAAGTGGTTTTCGGAGTTGGCAGAGAGTATGACAACTTCCGATCCCGGTCTCTTCAACAACCAAACGTTATTATAACACCGCGGTCATTTAAAAATAATTATACTTTCAAAACCAGAATATAATTATCCATTTTAAAAAATCCATAAATAAAATATCATTTCCTTTTAAAATCCAAATAAATATGATGTCATTTTATTTCAAATATATTACTTTTCCAAAATCATGCCACTTTTACGATTTATAATAACTCGAAACCAAATATTTGAAATTTAACTTTCAACATAATACTTTGAAATCCATAGTTTTAAAACCATAACTTTCAAAACTTAAATGGTTTGGATATTCAACGGTATATAAAATAAAACAGATGAATTTAAAATTTCTTTAAAAGCAAATAATTTCCACGCCTTCACAATTTTTATTCATTTTAAATTCAGTCTAAACCCATAACTTTTAGATTCACTTTCAGTTTGAATAAAACACTTCAATTTCAATATTTTCAAACTCTGTGTATTTAATGAATTTCAAAACTAAGGTTGGGAATTTCTATTCAACAATTCATTTTCCTATTATTTAGTTTTGAAAGGTTTACATGATAAATCCCTACCATTTAAAATAAAACTCAATTTATTGACACTAAATATTTCCTTCCATTTATTTATACTAGAATTATTCATTAAATCTAGTTATAAATATCATTCCTTTAAAATTTCCAATTTTTATAAGTTAACAACAACTTATGAAGTTAAATTTTTACTTAAGCTCGATTCCAAAAGAATTTTCAACTTAACTCCCAAGATAAATTGATTTAAAACATTAAAAACTTTATATATTCTCAATATCTTAACATGTACTTAACCATATAATATAAATAATCAAACCCCATTATTCATCTTATTTATTTTATTTAACAAATTTATACACAGCTTAAATTCAAAAATTTAACCATATATGTACATAAAATAAGATTTTATATAAGGTCAAAAATTAATATTTATTAAACCGTATCCTATCCAAAACCATAAAATCCTTTGAATTTTTTTTTTATATATATACCGTGGTGCCTGTATATAATTTTCTACCCTATGGTCAAGTGATACGAATATTTATCATTTCAATCTGCAATTTAATAATAAAAATGCGGTTGTATATCATTTCAAACCGCAAACCCGAATGAAATGAAATGCATAACAACTTGCAGTTAATATAAATAAACATTCATTCATCCAAATATCAATCGTCAACCATTTATTACAAATCATCATCCAATTTAAACAAACATCAATATAGAGCATATAAAATATAACAGGTAACAAATACAGGTATTAACTAACAGTTTATATTCAATAATAAATTTAATAATTGTTTAACTAGCAGTTTATTTGCAAATAAATAAATTTTAACTGTCAAATTTTTATGCAATGATAAAATTAATTCACAGTTAATTTAAATAAATTCTATTTAACTGAGATAATGAATAAAACATGCCAAACAGTCATAAATAAATTTCTACTCATATCTAAAATCAATTTAACAAACATAAGAAATTTTAGAAGTTGTGAGTGGGTTAACACTCACCTTTTGAATTTAAATCGACTTTAAATCCGATTTAAACCCAAAAATTTGACGATCTCCAAATCTGTTCAAAATAACGTCATCAGATCTGGAATTTTATTACGATCCGAACAAAAAAAAATTCGCGTGAAACGGAATTCGTACGAAAAAGTTATTCGAATAAAACTTTTGAGTTTCAAAAATTAAAGTAAATAACTTAAGGAAAAATCAAACCCAAGCTTAGAGCCACGTCACCCAAGCAAACTTCTCACGCACGCGTACAGAGCCCAAATTTTGCATTCATCTTCGTTCCAAACTTAAACGTTTTTTCCGCCGCCTCCATCTGGAATTCGCCACCACCGCGAAGCACCTGCCACCAATCAGACACCGCCAGCTCCCCCTCCATCCACGGCCGACCCTACGCCGCACCTAACGCAAACTCCGGTCGCCAAAATGAGGCCGGCCGCCGCGAATTTCCCAAGCCAATTCTGGCGAATTTGCGCACCTATCCGATGAAACGAACCGATGGATCGGCTTCTCTAGTCACCATCTACGCCCTCATGCCTTCCGATCGAGCCAACTCGGAAGATCCGTCGTTAAAACCCACGACCATACATGAACGGCCGGAACTATTTCAAATTTTTCTAGGCAAATGGTGCATCGAATGGAAAAACGAACAGCACCAGAAGATTTTGTTCATTGAGGGCTTCAACATATAATTTTTCCGGAATTTTCTGTGGACTTTGAATTTTTGACTTTTGATTTGGATTGAAGCTGGATCTAGGGTTTTGCAGCCATTGGAAAGGAGGAGTTGAGGGGAAATGAATGCACAAAGAAATGAAGATAGATGGAGGCTAGAGTTTATAATTGTGTTTATATAGATAGGCTAGAAAATAGAGTAAATGGATCCGATAAACAACGTGCTGAACGATAATTGGCCCAAAAAGCCCGTTCTGACCCCGGAACGAAAATTGTTAAACCCGTATATCGAAATAGGTGTTTTAAAATATTCTGAACGCGATGGAAAAAGTTTTACGTCCAAATTCGATCGTATGAAGAAGTTATGCTGAAATCAATATTTTCAAATTGATTTCAATTAAATCGATTTCAAGACGTTTCGCGTTCGCACGATCAAATGACAAGTCCGATCGCTACGAAACTTGAAACCCTACAATAATTCACTGATACGGATCCGATGAAACTAGTTTCGTCGAAATCCGAGTCCGTGACCAAAATGGCTATTTTTGTATTAATTAATAAATTAAGAATTAGTAAATAAATCCAATTTTTATATTTCAGTTTTAAAAATTGGAAATTTTTATCAATTAATAATTCCCAAACATTTAAAATGATTTAATAATTTTTAAATGTCAATTTATTAAAGATTAAATCAATATAAATCTTCGATTTCATAAAATTCAAAATTATAGATAAATTTCCAAAATTTCCTTTTAATTGAATTAACCTATATTTATTCCATTCATAAATTTCAAATAAAAGGTTTACCATTGGATTTAAAATCATCACATAAATATTTCCAGTTTTAACTTAATTTTTAAATTAACGTAATATTTATATATTTGATTTCATTCATTTGCGATAAAACCAATTTTGTAAATTAAATAAATTAACTCACTATTAAAATTTCAAATTTTATAATACATAAATTTGACCATCTTGATTTACTTATAAATTTTCTTTAAACCAATTCTCTTCTCAAATTAAAGTATTTAATTCATCCATTATAGAATTTATTTTAATTTCTTAAAATTACCCTTTATTTAAATTGAATCCAATTTATTTTAATAAGTTTCCAATTGAATGGATTAGATTCAATTTCAACCTTTTTACTTTCCCTCAAGTTTAGGTTATATTTATTTATAACGTATTACTACCTTAGTTATTACTTTACCTACTTCTCGTATTAATTCCACCATAAATCATAATTATAAAAGTAACGCTTATATAAATACGACCCTATAATTACTCAATATTTACACGACGTTATTTTATTTTCCATTAGTGTAACATTCATTTATTTTATTATCACTTATTATAAATTCTAGTTCCATTAACAAATAAGCAGGTAATCTATAATATATGTTCCAAAATTTTAAATTTATCCCTATTCATTATTATTGACTTTAATTTAGCGTTACATATCTTGCATGAACATTTGTTACTTAAAATCCATATCCAATTGCAATTAATATTCTAATGAATACATTTAATTTTTTCCGTTATGTTATTAATTACATCTAATTATCTTTATTGGTAAATGAGTGAATTTACTAATAACCCACTATAATAACAATTAATATACTTGTATACTTACTCTTCACAACCAACTACTACCTATCATATTATCTCGCCCATAAATACAATAATTTCAATTGTTCTTATTATTATGTTCCATTTACTAAGACATAACATTTTAATTAATTTATTACATTGAAATGTTCATTCAAGTTTATTAATTATTACTTGCAATAACGTATCCTTAATTAAAATCAATTACTGTAACAATGTGTCTTTACATTAACTAATTCAATGCCTACCCTATATTTTCCATATTCAAATTATATCCAGGTATAATACTTACTCTATTTCATTAATTGAAATTTATTCAAATTGCTATTAAATAGGTTTTAAGTCACCATTTATATAATTTAATTTAGCGTTCATTACAATATTTGTTTATAAAGTTTTTATTTCTACTAAACTTAATTAATAAACTCATTAATTTAACCAAATTAAATCCACGAAATTTACGGGTCGTTACACTCTCCCCCACTCAAAACTTTTCGTCCCCGAAAAGGTAAAAGAAGGGAGAAGGAAGAATTAAATAAACAATACGTCTTATCCAAAATATTAACTTATAAACAATAATTTACGAAATTTATTACCTTAAATAAAATATACCCATTTTATAATTATTATATCTTTTTATACTTGAATAAATAGAGTTTGGAAAAATATTTCAGAAAAATTTCTAAGTCCGAAATTTTACGAAAAATTTCGGCAGAGTCTCCTTTGTACGGAGAGACTCGGGAGAAAATATAATATCAAAATGTAAAATTTTTATTACATATATTATCCAAAATATTATATCCCAACCCGAGAAAATATAAAATAGCGTTATAAACTGTAATCTGAAATGTACCTATTTTTTCGGGCAATTTACGCTAAATTTATGGAACCAAAAGCAGTAGCAATTGCTTCCATAACCTGCATTTCACTTGTAAAATCCAATGGCTAACAATTTATGTAAAGTGAAATATTTAAGTGGTTTCAATCATTAACAACCAATCAATACAACAACCATCAATTTCAACAAACTGCATACACAACAAACACTAAGCAACCATTAAATCAAGCAAATAAGTAGTTGTTCGGGTTCAATTTTTTTAAATTATACGGAATGAAGGATAAACTACTAGCGCATTATTTACTCAACAGTCTTATATAAAACTAAATAGATTATTGATTCACCCAAACCCAAATTTTAAAGTATCTTACCCAACAACTAAAACCAAACAACAATAATTCAAATCAAATTTACTTATTTATTAATTTTATTTCATACATTAGTTGTCTGATTTCCTTTCTTTCATTCATATAACGGTTTATCGTTTTATTTTCATTTATTTCTTTTAATTTTATTTAGAAATAACTTCAACCCTTTTACTTAAGTTTACAATATCTCTTTATTATATTACATTCATTTATAATTGCATGACCTCATCTATTTACACTTTAGTTACTTAAGTTTATAATCATCTATTTGTCATACTTACCTTTAATTATATTTACTTGGTAAAATTTCAATTATAACTTAAGTTTATAACATTAAATTCTCATTTAACAGCAATTTCATTGAATACTTTTACTATTTCAAATTTCTACTTGTATAATATTCTATTACAATCTCTCATTAAACATTTCAACTTTTAATATTTGGTAAGTTATATATATGTTATTTAAGGGTGTAATTGAAAGTTATACAAGTTTGTTCTATTTCCTTAAATTAAATTAAAGTTCAATAATACTATTCTTTGCTTATATAAGTTACAATTTCAAATTTCTTTAAATCCATTAATAACTTAGCATTAAATCTCTTACCTAAATTAGAGGTTTCAATTGTTAATTACTTACCTTTCATTTCACTACAATAATTGAAACAATTAATTAACGAAAATTTAAGAATTTAATACCGGGTTAAATTTTCAATTTATTTTAAAATAATAGATAAATATATTCTTACACTTATATATCTCTAATTATATTTAAACAATTCAAAATTTATATATTTTTCAAAAAATAAATCTCCAGTAGAACTACTACAGTGGCCTTCCCCCTTCGAAACTCGAAAATGAAAGTCGATGATGCGGCCGCCATCACCGAAATTATTTTCCAGCGACAGAGAGGTAGTGCAAAACTTATTTTCTCCAAAATCTTCCTTTAAAAATATTTCTTTAAAATTATATTGAAACACTTATATCAGAAAATACTTCTTTTAATATTATTATAATATTCCGAAATCATTTGAAAGAATTTCCAAAACCCCCGAACTTAAGTTCTAAATTTCCAATTTTATTTATTTATTTTAAATCTCATTTCAACTATTATTATAACTTTTATTGCCTATCAACCAATCTATTGCAGCCAAATATAGATATCATTTGAAATTTTTTATTTTATATATAGAAAATATAATAGGCAAAATTATTTCATTCACCTAGACAAAACAAATATTATGTCGGTCTGTCCTATTAAGTGTTTAGAAATCCCTATTGATGTCACAGCGTCCCATGCATCAACCAAAATTTATAAATACAAAACGTAATAGATTAACACAATATTAAAACCTTTTTATAACACTAACAAATACGCTCTCTCATATATATACACTCAATGACTCCCATAGGGTATTTCTACCTATTAACAAAGAGTCAGACCCCACAAAGCTAAGGTTTATCGCTAAACCAAAGCTCTGATACCAACTGTAACGTCCCGCCTTTTTGCACGGTTTAAATCGATACACGTGCCAATTCAAACCGTTCGGAAGGGCGGATTGTTATGGGGTATATAAGAAAAACAAGAAAGAAATAAAAAGAAAATAGAATCTCACAGCGGAAGGATAAATATAATAATCAAATATACAGTTTATAAATATGTTCACAAAACATTTATATAATACATATCAGAGTTACACATACCAATAACAATGCAGCAGAACAGTGTGTAGTGCACTAGTATAAATAATAATAATATTCATCTTCGTCTTCGTCCTCCAGAGCTAACTTCAAATCCTGAAACGCTCGGACTGACCCGAGCGAATTGAAAAACAAAACACTCGAGTCAGAACTAAAAGATCTTATGTAAGTTAAATTAACAGAAATAAATATGAGTGTAGTATCAAAAGATGCTCGGGATTTACATCTCTTAAGGACCCGTTAAACTATTCACTATGTAGTATATTTCGCTATTATAATAGTGTCTAATTATAAAATAAACTTACATTTTAATAGCGTTAAGGGGTTACCCATATAGCCCTTAACACAAATAATGCCAATAGTCTATGCAGTACCGTAATACCTCCTGATCGGGAGGCTACCAGAGGATACTCCATAGGTACGACACAAATAGAAACTCGTACAAGGCTCGGTATGGTAGGTGACACGGCACAACTAGGCAATGCCAGGGTAGATATACCAATTACGCATCCGGGCTGGTGGAAACGCGCAGCGCGCAGCTACCGCCCACCTTGAACAAACTCCCCCAAAATCAAAAATAAAGGTGGCCACCAAATCAATCCAAAGTTAAAGTATAGTATCGAAGAGGAGTGTCCGATCAGAGGAATGACCTCATTGGCCCGAGAATCGCTCCTGTTTTAGCCATCTTATGCCAACTCACGGGAGTCGGGTCCACGTATTTACCTCAAAGGAAACGCCGCCACCATCCTACTTCATTCTGGAATCTCCACCGCGTACACGGTTGTTAAAGTGGTTTTCGGAGTTGGCAGAGAGTATGACAACTTCCGATCCCGGTCTCTTCAACAACCAAACGTTATTATAACACCGCGGTCATTTAAAAATAATTATACTTTCAAAACCAGAATATAATTATCCATTTTAAAAAACCCATAAATACGATATCATTTCCTTTTAAAACCCAAATAAATATGATATCATTTTATTTCAAATATATTACTTTTCCAAAATCATGCCACTTTTAAGATTTATAATAACTCGAAACTAAATATTTGAAATTTAACTTTCAATATAATACTTCGAATTCCATAGTTTTAAAACCATAACTTTCAAAACTTAAATGGTTTGGATATTCAACAGTATATAAAATAAAACAGTTGAATTTAAAATTTCTTTAAAAGAAAATAATTTCCACGCCTTCACAATTTTTATTCATTTTAAATTCAGTCTAAACCCATAACTTTTAGATTCACTTTTAGTTTGAATCAATATTTTCAAACTTTGTGTATTTAATGAATTTCAAAACTAAGGTTGGGAATTTCTATTCAACAACTCATTTTCCTATTATTTAGTTTTGAAAGGTTTACATGATAAATCCCTACCATTTAAAATAAAACTCAATTTATTAACACTAAATATTTCCTTCCATTTATTTATACTAGAATTATTCATTAAATCCAGTTATAAATATCATTCCTTTAAAATTTCTAATTTTAATAAGTTAACATCAACTTATGGAGTTAAATTTTTACTTAAGCTCGATTCCAAAAGAATTTTCAACTTAACTCCCAACATAAATTGATTTAAAACATTAAAAACTTTATATATTCTCAATATCTTAACATGTACTTAACCATATAATATAAATAATCAAACTCCATTATTCATCTTATTTATTTTATTTAACAAATTTGTACACAGCTTAAATTCAAAAATTTAACCATATATGTACATAAAATAAGATTTTATATAAGGTCAAAAATTAATATTTATTAAACCGTATCCCATCCAAAACCATAAAATCCTTTGAAAAAAATAATTTTATATATATACCGCGGTGCCTGTATATAATTTTCTACCCTATGGTCAAGTGATACGAATATTTATCATTTCAATCCGCAATTTAATAATAAAAATGCGGTTGTATATCATTTCAAACCGCAATCCCGAATGAAATGAAATGCATAACAACTTGCAGTTAATATAAATAAACATTCATTCATCCAAATATCAATCGTCAATCATTTATTACAAATCATCATCCAATTTAAACGAACATCAATATAGAGCATATAAAATATAACAGGTAACAAATACAGGTATTAACTAACAGTTTATATTCAATAATAAATTTAATAACTGTTTAACTAGCAGTTTATATGCAAATAAATAAATTTTAACTGTCAAATTTTTATGCAATGATAAAATTAATTCATAGTAAATTTAAATCCCACATGCCGATGAAACTAACCGATGGATCGGCTTTTCTAGTCACCATCTACGCCCTCATGCCTTCCGATCGAGCCAACTCTGAAGATCCGCCGTTAAAACCCACAACCATACATGAACGGCCGGAACTGTTTCAAATTTTTCTGGGAAAATGGTGCATCGAATGGAAAAATAAACAGCACCAGAAGTTTTGTTCATTGAGGGCTTCAACATATAATTTTTCCGGAATTTTCTATGGACTTTGAATTTTTGACTTTTGATTTGGATTGAAGCTGGATCTAGAGTTTTGCATCCATTGGAAAGGAGGAGTTGAGGGGAAATGAACGCACAAAGAAATGAAGATAGATGGAGGCTAGGGTTTATAATTGGGTTTATATAGATAGGCTAGAAAATAGAGTAAGTGGATCCGATAAACAACGTGCTGAACGATAATTGGCCCAAAAAGCCCGTTCTGACCCCGGAACGAAAATTGGTAAACCCATATATCGAAATAGGCGTTTTAAAATATTCTGAACGCGATGGAAAAAGTTTCACATCCAAATTCGATCGTATGAAGAAGTTATGCTGAAATCAATACTTTCAAATTGATTTTAATTAAATCGATTTCAAGGCGTTTCGCGTTCGTACGATCAAACGACAAGTCCGATCGCTACAAAGCTTGAAACCCTACAATAATTCACTGATACGGATCCAATGAAACTAGTTTCGTCGAAATCTGAGTCCGTGACCAAAATGGCTATTTTTATATTAATTAATAAATTAAGAATTAGTAAATAAATTCAATTTTTATATTTCAATTTTAAAAATTGGAAATTTTTATCACTTAATAATTCTCAAACATTTAAAATGATTTAACAATTTTTAATGTCAATTTATTAAAGATTAAATCAATATAAATCTTCGATTTCATAAAATTCAAAATTATAGATAAATTTGCAAAATTTCCTTTTAATTGAATTAACCTATATTTATTCCATTCATAAATTTGAAATAAAAGGGTTTACCATTGGATTTAAAATCGTCACATAAATATTTCCATTTTCAACTTAATTTTTAAATTAACATAGTAGTTATATATTTGATTTCATTCATTTGCAATAAAACCAATTATTATAAATTAAATAAATTAACTCACTATTAAAATTTCAAATTTTATAATTCATAAATTTGATCATCTTGATTTACTTATAAATTTATAATTCTTTAAACCAATTCTCTTCTCAAATTAAAGTAATTTAATTCATCCATTATAGAATTTATTTTAATTTCTTAATATTACCCTTTATTTAAATTGAATCCAATTTATTTTAATAAGTTTCCAATTGAATGGATTAGATTCAATTTCAACCTTTTTACTTACCCTTAAGTTTAGGTTATATTTATTTATAACGTATTACTACCTTAGTTATTACTTTACCTACTTCTCTTATTAATTCCACCATAAATCATAATTATAAAAGTAACGCTTATATAAATACGGCCGTATAATTACTCAATATTTACACGACGTTATTTCATTTTCCATTAGTGTAACATTCATTTATTTTATTATCACTTATTATAAATTCTAATTCCATTAACAAATAAGCAGGTAATCTATAATATATGTTCCAAATTTTTAAATTTATCCCTATTCATTATTATTGACTTTAATTTAGCATTACTTACCTTGCATGAACATTTGTTACTTAAAATCCCTATCCAATTGCAATTAATATTCTAATGAATATATGTATTCATTTTTTCCGTTATGTTATTAATTATATCTAATTATCTTTATTGGTAAATGAGTGAATTTACTAGTAACCCACTATTATAACCTTTAATATACTTGTATATTTACTCTTCACAACCAACTACTACCTATCATATTATCTCGCCCATAAATACAATAATTTCAATTGTTCTTATTATTATGTTCCATTTACTAAGTCATAATATTTTAATTAATTTATTACATTAAAATGTTCATTCAAGTTTATTAATTATTACTTGCAATAACATATCCTTATTTAAAATCAATTACTGTAACAATGTGTCTTTACATTAACTAATTCAATGCCTACCCTATATTATTCAAATTATATCCAGGTATAATACTTACTCTCTTTCATTAATTGAAATTTATTCAAATTGCTATTAAATAGGTTTTAAGTCACCTTTTATATAATTTAATTTAGCGTTCATTACAATATTTGTTTATAAAGTTTTTATTTCTACTAAACTTAATTACAAAACTCATTAATTTAACCAAATTAAATCCACGAAATTTATGAGTCGTTACAGTAGATGAATCCAAAATCCATATCTAATGCTCAAGACTGGATGAGCATGACAAAGGAAACACTAAATGATAGTAATTAAATATTATCAACTCCCAACAACAATTACATCATAGCTAACTATATAAATTTTTAAAGATCATTCTTTTATATATAAAATATATATTTAGATAAAATTATTTCATTTACGACTTTTAAAACAATATTTTATAAGTTTGCCTTGTCCAAGTGTTTAGAGATCTCTATCAATAACGTTAGCTACTTGTATTGATCAAGATCCATAAGCCATTCATGCATAAATCAACACAATATAAAATTTGTTTATAAAACTAAAAATACATGCTCATATATATAATAACTGTGACTCATTCTTAGGTCTCACTTACCCTATCTCAAATGAGTTTTTATCCCACCAAGGCCTAAGTGTTCATTCTATCTAAGCTATGATACTAAATGTAAAAATCAACCTTTCTTACACCTAAAGATAACTCTTAATACGTGATTGGTATTCATGTATCTATCGTTTAAGTTTCAAAAAAACAGGTCATTTGAGGGTGAAGAAAGGAAAGACTAAGTAAAATATCACATCACGATGAGAAATATATAATATGCACATGATCTTTACAAAAATAAAAGAACTTTATTCATCAGAGCACACTAATTTATTATCAGCTTGGACAGTTATAAAAGCCTGTACTTATAACTACTAATAAATACAGCACTAAATATAAGACAAACAAAACAGAACAGTGGAAGATTTTAAGGTACGTGAATATGTCTTGAGAATTCAGCTCATCTCCTAAAAGCTTCAAAGTGTCCAGCTAGATCTGGAAAATATGCTCGGGATAACCTGAGCATTATAATAAAATAATGCGAGGATCAGTTAGGTAAATCAGCGTGAGAAAGCTAAATGACATATCGGTTTCTATATTTGAAAACCTTTACGAATTAAAAGGTATCTCGCAAGACCACGTCGCACATAAACGCGGATGAGTTTTTACCTTAGGATAACCAAAACATTTTATATTATAAAATCCAATGATATTATCATAATTTCTAGAGTTTAAAGTATTAACCAAGTAGTTGCAGCTACGATGTTTGTACAAGACAACAATAATAATTATACAATCAAAAACCGAAGGCGCTTATTGGAGATTGGATTTCCAACAATGATAAGGTAAGGGACTACCTTCCGAAAGCAGTACATTTCTAGATAAAATGTACTGTGAGATCAAAAACCTTTCGACCTCGACAAAACAAGAACGGCCTACCCCTAACCGGATAGTATCGAATATGATCACCTCTAGGTTGTGATCAATACCGAAAAATATGTCATATATCCCAAAGAACACATATAGATATCGACTCTAGATAAGGCGATGATCGTGCCCTAAAGGAAGCGACCCATATAGCCTTGCGGCGTACCCTATTTTAGCCATTCTCGAATTGTAAGGCTTGAAACGCTACGCTCTTACCATTTCCTCATAGCAAACCATCTTAGAATGCTAACACTTCCCTCCAGACAGTAATGTAATGCCAATGTTTATCCGTACAAATTCATTTCGGTTCTAAATGAAACCAAAGGCACTTCAAGGAGCACTGTCTTTAATCATCATTAAGTTATCTTCCATCTGAACACACATGTGGCTCGATGTGGTTTTCGAATAACATGTCCGATCCTGGTCTCCCTAAACCAACAATAATAATTTCCTGTTAACTCATTCCCAATTCTTTGGAAGGAAGCAAACTATACAAAGTCCCAAAGGGGTCTATAATATATCCCTTAAAGCTAGAGAATTTCATCCAAATGAGTTCCTCAAGGAACTCAAACCTTAAGAAATCGTGAATCTTATATTTACTTCCTAAGTCAAAACTGGCCAAGGTTTTGGTAGTCGGTTATTTAACTATCAAATAACAATCCAAAGATTTAACGCATAACGACCACTAAGCCTCATTTAAATAAATGTTTTATTTGGTAAATCTCTTTTTTCCAAATGTTTGTTAAAACATTCTTAAATTTATCCCACTACATTACGGAAGATTTCATATTTCAAATCATTTCCAAAAGGAAGAAAAACAAGTGTTATATAAAATCGATATAAGGATAACCCCAAACATTATTCTTTTTGTGCTAAATAGGGAATGAATATTTCTTACCACCATAATTAAGAATGTCTGTTAAAGAAAATCCAAATCTCAAATTTTCTTTTATAAATTTCTTTAATAAATCCTTTTGATAAATCTCTTAAATTAATGAAATCTCCTTTACTTATATTACAAAACCATTTAGAAAATGCTTTATAAACCTCTAAGTTTATTTATAAAACTCCAAGTTCATTTATAAAACTCTTTTATAAAAATCCGAAAATCATTTATAAAATTTATTTTATAAAACTTCAAGTTTATTTATAAAACACTTTTATAAAACTTCTTTTATATAAATCCAAAATTATTTATGAAACTCTTTTAAAAATATCAAAACCATTTATAAACTCTTTTATAAATATCTAGAATGATTTATTAAACTCTTTCCTAATTCCAATATCTCTTTTCAATTTATAAAACTCCTTTTATAACTTCCCTTATTTAAAAAAAACTTCTTAGATAAACCTTAAATCAACAAAGTTCCTTTAGTAAAATCAATTATTTCAAACAACTTTAAATAAACAAGCTATTATTTAAACATTCTTCCTTTAGTTATCTTTAAACCACATTATAATTATTTTAAACAATAATTTAAAAAGTATTAAATTTACTTCAAACATTTTTAATAAAATAATTGCATAATTATCATTTAAACATCTCATTTAAAATGATAATAAATTTTAAACCATTTTCAAAATGAATGAAATTTAAATATTTGATTTCACAAATTTAGATAAGGGCTTAGCAATCACAACGATTCTTATTTTAATTCTGTTTAACTTTCCGAGTTATAACATGGGTATTTATAATATAAACATATATGTAAAGGGAATCAGCCAATAGCAGTCAATCATTATATCGGGAAATTTCCAAGTTACCATAATAGTAGAATTAGGTTTAAATTCTGTTTAATAGATGTCAAAACATAATCTATTAGGTAAATTATAGCATAATGGTGATTTACTCTGCTAATAGATATCAACTATAATTTAATTAGTAGAACAATATTTTATTCTACTGAACATATGTCATTGGATTTTATATTCAGTTGGGGTTATTAAAGGATAGTCGATAAAGTAACCCCTGGGATAAAAAATATCCTTTTAAAGAGAGTTGCTTCTAAAAACATAACCGATTTAGAAATAAAATGGTTTAAAACTTAAACTTTTATTCAATAATTAAATAACATTTAAACCATTATTTTAATAATAGATAAACCTTTAGTTAATGATTAAACAAGAATTAAGTATAAAATAGATAATTAAATAATAATTACTCTTTAAATAAATAATTAAATAATAGTTGATCTTTAAATAAATAATTAAACCATTTAAATTTAGTTAATATTTAAATAAAATTTCAAACCTTCATTAATTAATAATTTAAATCTTAATTATGTCTTTAATTAAATCTTAACTTAATTAGTAACTAATTAAATATTTTAACCCTTTCTTTAATAATAAAATAATAAAACCTTTAAAATAATAATTAATCTTTAAATAAATTATTAATTGATAGTTATTTTTAAATGAACTAACTAATTATAATTAACTTACTTAATTAAGACTTAAGTATTAATTACCTTTGTTAACTAATGATTACCACTAATTACCTTATTTAATTAGTTAATTAAATAGTCATTAAAAAATTTAATTAGTTATTATAATTTAAATATTTTTTGAAAGCACTTTGAAAAAAATATTTAAGTTGTATACACATTAAAATTTCACAAATAATTTGATTTTTTGAACTACACACATAGCTGCTATTGTTACATGACCCATAATTTCAAAACTTGAAGTTTATACTCTAATAGCTTCCAAAACTCTTACCTTTTATATTTAATTTAATTTATGAATTTCAAATAAAGTTTTGAATCTAAAAATTAGAATTTTCAAAACTTTATAAAAATCCTTTTTTGATTTCTTCCAACTACATAATTTTGTAAACTAATTTGGAAAACCGTTCTGCAATTATTATTTTTTATTTAAAAGATTTTGTTTTAATTTAAAAATCTGTTATTTTAATATTTGAAATTAATTAAATATTCGTAAGTCAAGAAGGTAAAATTATATTTCGTTATAATAAGGATCTTGTTGTGTTAGAAACAACACTAGATCAATGACTATAGATAACCATAAAAATTCGTTAATCGAAATGTCAATGTGAATGGGTACCTGTAATGACCTACAAATTTGACACATCTAAGATTAAAGTAATAAATTTTTTTTTTTGATAAAAGAGTGAATTGGGTATTGTTCCCACAACCATTGCAAAGTTTTTTCTAAGTTGATCGGTTCGATATATAATTTTGATGGATTTAGAGTAATGGTTTGGAAGATGTTGACTTCACAAGTCTAAAAGATTTGCACCTATGGTAAATAATTTTAATGTTATAATTTTGAAAATAAAAGTATGTTTAGTGTAGTTGGTTGAGAGAGTAGACTCCTCTTAAAGAGGTCGTGGGTTCAATCGTGGCAAAAAATACGCTTTTCACAAGGAAAATGTGTATGTATGTGCACAAATACACAAACACACATATGTAGTTAATCTGATGTAATAAAATATAATTTGATAACTATGCACAGATTTAAATTGTATGAATTATGGATATATATATATATATATATATAAATATGTATATGTCAATAAATATACATATATTCAAAGCAGAATTTATTCCATATATCCTAATTATTAAATATATATTTATATATATATATAATTGGTTATATATTAATTTCCCATGTCTTCGAAAATTAATTACATAGGTTAGCAATTAATTGCGCTTTGATTGACATTTACGTAAATTTATTATTATTTATAGAGACCGATGCCCTATAAGTTGAAAACTAATTATAAGATTAACTGATTAGATGAGAAAATTAACAAATTAAACAAGTTAAATATATGGAGGCCATTTATTTATTTTGTGAGTATAAGAATGAATGAAAATGTAGGGAATTTAACAAAATAAGGCGTAATTAGATTTGGCCATGAATAGTGGAAATCAATTAATTGTAATTAAAGGCAATTAGATATGGTAAATTCAGCTGTAAATGTTCACGAAGAAGATTTAATATTTGAGCAAAGGATATCTTATTTTTAGTATAATCACATGTAATTAAATTTGGCTATATAAAATAGGAATCAATTTAAATACATTAATGGGAAATAACTAAATGCGTTACTACGAAGTAATCAAATTATCATTTAAATAGAGAGGTTCTTACAAAGGAGGAAGTAAATTAATGAAATAAGAAAACAAACCAAAACCCTTACTATATAAATACCACCAAACATATCTTCTTCCTCATACTGTTCATTTCATTCTCCACAAAGTAAAACAAAGGAAACAAAATAATATAGTCAGCCACTAGTAAAATAAGAGAAGAAGAAGAAAAGGAGGCTAAGAAAGCCTAAGAAGATTAAAGATCTATTAACAAAAAAAAAAAGATGAGAGTGATATCATTTCTTTTAGACTATTTTCGCTTATGTTAATCACAGTTTAGTTATTTTTTTAATGAAGTTCATATGATTTTGTTTCTAAATTCATAAATAATAATTATTAAACCAAATTTGGGAAGCTTACTATTATTTATAAAATAAAGTGATATATCACAAACAATAATATTTTTTTATGAAAATTATGATGTTTTGAGTAAATAATAATGTATTGTCAGACATCCATACAAGTTGTCCATGAATAGAACAAACCGAAGCTACTCTTCTACCACATCCTATTGGGAATTACCCCTAGGATTAGTAGTGATTAGTCATTGCATTGGATATTTCATAATGAAGAGATCGCTGTTACTATATGTATACTGGGAGTTTATCCTCAAACAATCAATAAGCAGCCCTTCATTAAGAAAATCCCAAATATCAATGTCTTACAAATCTATACATTCGAATGCATATACGTTGGCTCGAAGTGGTTCTTGGATAAATCTGATCTCGGTCTCTTTGGATCAACAATGATAAAAAGGCCAATATTTGGTAGTCGGTTATTTAACTATCAAAGCAATAACAATAATATCTAGCACTATAGGCAATCACTAGGCTCATTCAATTAATCTTTTATTAATTAAATCAATTTTCAAATATTTACTTCAAATTATCTTTAAAAACATATATTCTCGAAACTATTTCAATGTTTCTATCTTGGAAAACATTTCCATATACTTAAATCAATGGTACAACCATGTTCCATAAATCAAACCAATTCATGTATTTCACGATGGAAGGTCAAAATATGATTTATTGGGTCAAAACAAATGTTGCGTAAAACATTGTTACGACAACCAAAAACATTAGTATAAGGATTCAGTGAACCATAAATATTAATAAAATTCCATATACTATACAGAAAATTTCCCTTTGGAAATCATTTACAATAACAATAATGGTATAGTCCATGCCTTCCTTACTTTCCCGTCAACGTCCATTACAACAATAAATGTTGAAATTTATGTTTTCCGGTACTTATCACATTTTCAAAACCATTAATCCATTTAAAATCATTACTTCCCAAAACCTTTACTTCCAAAAGATAAATTACTTTTAAAACATTTAACTCCATCAATATATCACTTCCAAACATCCCATTATATGAAGAACCATATTTAAAGCTTAACAAACATCATTTCCATATTTATGAAACTATTTATGTAAATCTCCTTTTGATTTTATAAAAATTGTATTTTATTAAATTCCTTTTTTACAAAATTTTATTTATAAATTTATTCTTTTATAAATCAATTTTACTATCAAAATCTATTTATAACATCCATTTCTTAATAAACCAAATTTTTATAAAATCCATTTACTAAACAGTAATAAATTTATATTATAAATCTTGTTCTTTGTTTATTAAAATATCACCTTCATAAATCTTTTATAAAACTATTCAACATTCTATTTTAAGTGTATTTCTCAAAACTATATTTTTGTAACATCAAAATCATAACTTTTTATTTATTAAAAGCAAAATCATTCCTTTTAATAATTTAAAAATCATTAAAACATATGTACTTTCAAAATTTCTTCGAAATCCTTTTCAAATCAAAATATCATTTCAATACATCAAAATATCAAAAATAAGGCCCAATGTTACCATAGCACCAAATAAGCAAATCATATCAAAGACCAACATGACATCCAAAACATCATATATCAGCATATATATGAAAATAAATCAACAGTGGTGATGAATTATGTTGGATCCCTCCAACCTATCACCCTGCATCAAAGACAGCATGTAATCATAAAAATATAAATCAACCGCTTCGAGGGAAGATCCGTACACAAAGGGTCATCCGCTCTTACACGGGAACATAATAGGGTCTCATCTGCTCCAATAGGCAGGAATATATCCAAACTAATTAATATATAGTATATTATCCAAACAAGCAACAATCATCATACATAATATTATTCCACTTACTCAAAAATATATGCAGGCTAGAGAGGTGGGTTTACTCACAAAAATGCAGAATTTTGCCTAAGCACTCTGGTTTGAATTAAAATTAAATGGTCATTCTTAAAATTTCCACTAGCTTCGAATTCGTCCAATTCAACTCCATAGCGTAGTGCTCGTTGATACAAACATAACTTGTGTAGCTCGCATCAGACTTCGTATGAATAAGTTATGAATTATTTAACATTCGAAAAATTAAAATTATAATTAACTAAATTAATAAAATTTAAAACCTAAACCTTTCTTTCATTCTTTGTTTTCCTCCAGGTGCACACATCAGCCCGCATTCCTATTTTTCGTTCGTTTAAAATCGCATGCACACCCAATCGCCACCAAAAATAGTCGCTGCCGCACCGACCCAGCACCGCCGCACCATCTCCACCTTATGCCAGCCCCATGCGCACATACGCACTTCTTCCTTGTTGCATGAACTCATTTAGCTACAACGAATGCAAGAATTTTGATGCGGTCTCGGTCGACGATAGCTCGATCCAACCGTTGATTAGCTTTGTATGATTATGCTCTACATTTCACTAGTTGAAGATGAAGGCCAGTTTGGCTCCTAGAGGCTTTTATCAACCATGGTCATTGGATAGTTTTATTTTAATGGTGGTTGAGATAGATTTGGGGTCAGGGTTCTAAAATGAAAGGAGTTTAGGGCTATTTATAAAATAAACTTGGCACTATTCATCCGTGGAAATTTTGAACTTCTAATGAAGCGTACCGCTTGGCATTTTATATGTTATACCCTTATTCCAAACACAATGGAATATGTATCAAGAGTTAATTGCACCATATTCAGAAGATAGCTTTTTAAAATCAAATTATCGTAATTAAATTCCTTTAAACAATTTCTATACGTTTCGAATCGCATGATCAAACGACAAGTCCAATTGCTACGATATCCAACAGCATACTATAATTCACAATTACGGATCTAATGAAACTGGTTTCGTCGAAATCCAAGATAGTGCTTGAAAATACTATTTTTACACATTAATTAAAACGAGCAATTACAAAAATCAATTTAATCATTTAATTTAAAATTAAAATTTACATTCACATTAAATTCAAGATTCCATTTATTTAAAAAATTAAAAATATTAAATTAAACAATTTAATTATCAAATAAATCACTATATTTGAAATATAAGTTACTAAGCTTATAAAATTTACTTTTCAATATTCAAAATCAATTAACTATCCCAAATTTGGATGATTAAAATTCCGGGTCGTTACATTTATATAACCGAGTTTGAATATTTATAGAGAGTCTCATAAATGAGTAGGGAGGTTGGTAAATGTAACAACCCGGTATTTTGCATCAATTATAATTGACAATTTAAACGATTAATATTGACACAAATTTCCATTTGAAGTTTTTAAATTTGAATTAAAATTCTTTTATAAATTGTTAAGTATATTGATGGGCTTTGAAAATTAGTTAGTGGCCCATTTTTCTTTGTGATGCCGTAACCATTAACATAGGCATGTGACCGTTCCCCTTTTTATTCACTCTCGAACCCTAAATAAAAATAAAAATAAATGGCTGTCGTTCGTCCCCCTTTCGAAATTTAGGGCTTCGGCAATCGTCGTCTTCAATTCGATCGAGTTCAACTTCGATGGAGCATGGAGCCTTCGCACGTCTTCAGCAGCTAGGGCTTCGGCAATCGATCCCCCAATTCAAACGACTACTTCAAAAATAGGTCGAGCCGTCTTCACTTCCAAAGCATAGGTGAGTAATTTATGTTACTCACATCTTATTCGAACTATTCAAATTCGTTTGCTTGTTTGTTTTCGTGGTCTTCGGCTTCGATTTGATCTTTTCTCGATGTTGATAAAATTTGCCATAACTTCGGCCGTTACTGTCTTTGGTTGAGAACTTGAGCATTATTGTTTTGTTTCCACTGACCTGTATATCATTATCTTCAAAACTTGCTATATTTTCTTGGTGGAGATTTGTTGCAGTGGTCATGTGAACTGATGTTTTGTTTTGTATATATCCATTTTTTGGTCTCTGACCTGATGTACTTGAGACTGGTGCATGCAATGTCAATATATTCAATGTTGTCTGCATTGTGACTTGAGTTTTCATTCTGATATTGGTCTGGATTTGTTTGCTACTGCATACTTGTAGTTATGTGCCAGTTGAGTTTTGAGCATGTTTCCAGGCTAGTTCATTCAGGTTGTATTTGGTATCTTCACTTGAGTTATTTAAAGTGTAGGTTGCTGAACTGTTAGCTTCAACTTTGAACTTGATCATTAGTAGCTAGTCTGCATTTACATACTTCACGGTAGTATTGCCACTGCCTATTTCAAACTGCATTTCGATGTTCTCTTGACATCTGTTTTGTTTTGAACTCAAACCCACTGAGCATTATTGTTATACTTGAACTTTATTTGTGCTGTCCCTTGCACCATTCATCAGTTGCATCCATTATGTTTGTTGCGATTTGTGACATTCAAGTCAGTTGCACACTTAATTCATGTGGTCTGGGTTCTTCCCTGACCTATACACTTTGATATTTTTAGACCACTGTCTTGCATTGGTCTGCTACTTTATTTCTTTGATATTGTGCATGTCTGAGCCTTGATTTGTCACTAGTCCATGCCTTCTTGTTCCTCTTTATAACTGTGAGCATTCCAACCTGCTACCTCTGTTTTTTGCAAATTTTATGATGGTATTTTGGCTTCGGCCTCCTTGGGTTGTGTGAACTGCACTTTCACTTGTACTTGATGACCTGAACCGTGTGCATTCTTAAATTGTTTCATATATTCACTTAGCTCATATTTGCTTTTAGTCCATTGATTTTGATGCCATCACTGAATTTGATGCCTATGTCTATGTATACATATATACATACATATGTACATGCTTAAACTGCTTTTGTTCTTCGACCCTATGCAGCTCTGGACTGCACTTCTTTTACTGTCCAAATTCATTTAGTGTTTGCTGATGCATTTGTATCATTTGGTTGATAACCCACGGCTTGACTTGACTTTGTTGCATCCATGTATCCCGGTGTTCATTTCTATTGACCTTTGTGCCTTGCTTGCACTACTTCATTTTGTATTCGTTTGATCCACTTTGTCACTGCATATCTATATATGCTTGACCTGTTTCATTTATATGTACTGCCCTTGTACATGCTTCACTGCATCTTCTTCTAATTGTTACCTTGCATACTTGTGGTGGCTGTAATTTTGTTGCAGTTTGCCCTTGATTGTTGCCGTTGCGTTGAGTCATTGACTTGACCTTAGCATTTTGTTGTTTTCAAATTCACTTGAGTTGAATCCGGTACTTCGGGTTTGACCTTGTGCTAGTTTGTGAATTTTCATTGTGTACATATCACCGTAGTGGCAGGGTAGTGCACGCAAGCGTGAACTGCAGCCACACGGTATTCATTGGGTATATCGTCACTGTTGTGGCAGGGCAGTGCACGCAAGCGTGAACTGCAGCCACACGGTATTGGTTTTATTGTTATTTCTTTTGCTTTTGATTTATGGAACTATTTCGTATTTCATATGTTGTAGTGGCGTGGCAGTACACGCTTGCGTATACTGCAGCCCTACTCGAGTTGACGTCTTAATTGATGTTCCCAATTGTTTGAATTGGTTCGTGTTGTATTTACCGTTATCCGATTTCTTTACTTGAGAATCGGATAGGTAAATTTATTTTGACTGTCGTCTAATTTCGATTTAATTATTATTGCTTCTGTGCACTAATAACTGAGTTTGAATTAGACTGACCCGGGTATTATTTTATTTTGAATGTAATACTCGGGTCAGACCGAGTATTTTCAGGTTGTAGATATTCTGCTTTGGGATGCTGTTTGGGCTATGAAGACTTTTCATATCTTTTGGAGTTGTCGAGTCATAGTATAGGTTGATATGTATTCATGTATATGAGTCGATAATGTACTTGTATATATAACTTCCTGAGTCGACTGTTGTAGTTGTATCACATGTACCGTGTCTTATGTATTGTAACTGACATCAGTTATTATATATATATATATATATATATATATATATATAAGACTTTCTGTTTCATCTGTGTTCCGCATTTATATTATCTGTGTTATTATTTTATATTTTTGTCCTAGACTATTATAGCCACTGTGTAGTAGCTTTGAGTTTGCATCGGTATGTCGGATTCCCTCCTGAAATGAAATGCACGTTTTTACTATCTGACATATCGGTGCTCGGACAAGGCAATTACACGGATGGTCGCTCCTCAATAGCCTTATTCTCCGTGCTAGTGACAGCACTACACCGTAGTGTTCTTGGCTAGCGTGGGCATAGAGGTGGGGCGTCACAGCTTGGTATCAGAGCCTGGGGTTTAGGAAAAATATAAAACATAACTTAGATGGAACATGTGTTACAACTATTTCTCGATGTTTTATCTCACATCTTTATCTAAGGTCATCTTTGATTGTTAGGTATGAATTCCTAACGTTTATTCATGAGCATTGCTGCAACTCGTACCCACTTCGATTTGAGCTCGCATTGTTTATTCGAACTGCTGTATATATGCATTCTTATCTCTGATTCGTGTACTTAATGCAGTCTCCATGCAATTGGGTTTTGGGTATCAATCTTTGAGACAAATTGCATTTCAATTGTCGACTCTGTCTGCTTATCCATGGTTTGTTGGTTTTCATGTGCCTCTCTCTGATAGTTTTAAAATTTCTTTGGTATAAAAGAAATTGTCTTTGACTTTGCCTTGTCGATATCGACATTGACTTGAATTTTACTTTTGTTAAAGTCATTCATGCATTTATGCTCGTTTTGCTTTGTCTTTCCAATTGTTGATCGATTCTTCTTTTCCGATTAGTTGTTATTTCCTTTGTCGACTTTGATAACTTCTATTTCTGGAATTTTTGGATATTCCTACTTTGATGGATTTAGAATCGAATTCTTTGGATTTTAATTCACGTCTTCGAATGTGAATTTTAGTGAATTCATTTGGTTTCCAAATTTAATCGATTCTTGTTAATTCCCCGATTTGTTGCTATCATTTATTAGCAACTTTGATAACATTTTCTTCGGGATTTTCATGAACATACCTTTTGATGGGTACAGTATCGATTTCTTTGGATTCTATTCACATCTTTGTATGTGAATTCTTGTGATTGATTGTTTCTACAATCATTTTTGTGATTTGTCACTTTAAGAATATAAAGGTTTTCTATACTAGTAGTAAATATCAAAACCCTTTTCTCCAAACGATTGCAAAACTATTTTACTACAGAACTCTTTTCCTAAACCGTTTTTCAATCTATTAGTATATACTAACCTTTACCTCACTCGTATGAGAAATCTAATTAAACAACTTAGTAAAACGAGTGGTATATAACGCTTGCGTTTACTTCGCCGTTTAATTCTTGGACTTATTCGATTGAATCTTTTGTGACAATTTTCTAGTGACGATCTACAGTTTGTTCGTAAATATTTAAGTTAAGCTAGTGGTTATGGGACATGAAGCTAAACTTTTATATTCACTAACTTAGTGTAATTGACACTTCTCGTTGATCATGACGATCATTCTTATGATTTAGACTAGCAATTGTGCGATGTCTACTTTTTGGTTAGACTAGGCCTCATCGGTGTGATTTCGTCTCACACATATCTCTTGGGCTTTGAGGATTGTCTAGACACCATTTGTGTGATTTCGTCTCATACATATTTCCTTGTTGCACGGTTAGACTAGGCCTCATCGGTGTAATTTCGTCTCACACATATCTCTTGGGCTTTGAGGATTGTCTAGACCCCATCTGTGTAATTTCGTGCTTCCGTTCTCGTTATGCGTCGCACGTGCTGATGAATTTTCATGCTCGCATGTAGGTGAGTTTTCGTGCTCCCGTTCTCGCTTTGCGTTGCACGTGTTGATGAGTTTTCATGCTCGCGTGTAGGTGAGTTTTCATGCTCCCGTTCTCGCTTTGCGTTACATGTGCTGCTGAGTTTTCATGCTCACGTGTAGGTGAGTTTTCGTGCTCCCGTTCTCGCTTTGCGTTGCACGTGTTGATGAGTTTTCATGCTCGTTAAATGGGTTTGGGTTAAGGAAAAAAGGATTTCTTGGGTAAGGGAAATTTATAAAAGGATATATTGAAGATAATTACATCAGGAATTCGAGGTTGACCTTTTAAATAATGGTGGCATGGAACATCCGTTCCACACTTAACACTGAATGAATAATATTTAGAGTTATCCTTTTCTCTAGTTTAGATAATGTAGTTAAATCCGTTTAAGAGATTTGGAAATGGGAAATCTTATAAATGTTTTGTGAATATGCTTATGTAAAGTTGATAAGTATATGAATGTGGATAAATGTTTGGGAAATGAGATTTATAAATGAAAATGATTTTAGGCTTAGTGATTGCTTTAGGTAATTAAATCTCTAGATTATGTTGTTGTTATTTGATAGTTAAATGGCTGACTATCAAATTTAGCTTAATTTGACTTAGGAAGTATGAATGTAAAATTCGAGTTTCCGATAAGGACTCAAATAATTACTTCTAAAAGAACCAGGGATGAGTCAACCAGGAATTATTGTTTGTTAGTATGAAGAGACCGAGATCAATTCCATATCTGAACACCACTCCGAACCAACATGTATGTTTGAGTGGAAGACATCCTGACGGTGATTGAAGATGATGCTCTTTGAAGTGCAAGGTCTATTGCTACAAATCCTGAGGGTGATTCCAAAATGTATGTAGTGGAGTTAGTGACTTTGATTTCATTCAGACCCAAAACGAACTTGTATGGATGAGTGCTGGCATTGCATTGATGCCTGAAGGACAGTGTTAGCATATTAAGATAATCTGTTAAGAGAAAGACGGTAAAGCGTAGCATCAAGCCTCACAACGGGAAGGAATGGAAAAAACAGGGTATGCAACAAAGCATGTGGTTAGTTACCATTAGGAGCAGTCACCCCATTCTAGATGTCCCTTTTAGGGTTGGTTTGTGTGCAGACAACATAGTAGTACGAGGCCTTGGTGTCAAGGGGGTGAGGTAATTCGGTCTGCCATGTTAAAGGGGTAGCTGGCTCTATGTTAGTATCAGTGCATTTTCTAGAGGTGTATCATCGGAAGGTTGTTCCTTACCTTGCCATTGTTGGGATCCAACCTCCAATACATGCCTTATGGTTTTTATTGTAGAGCCTAGTGTTGAAATGCAAGATGCAAGCATTTCAAGTATTTCCTCTACTTATTTTAAACCTAGACACTATGATAATATCACTGGATTTTGATATAAAATGTTTTGGTTATCTAAGGTAAAAAGCCATCCATTTTTATATGCAATATGGCCTTAGGAGATACCCTTTATTTGAAAAGTTTTCAAATGTAGAAGCAATTTTAGTTGTTACTTATTATTGAGTTTTACTCACGCTGTTTTACCAGACTGACCCAGGCATTATTCCTTGTAATGCTCAGGTCAGACCGAGTATGTTTTCCCCAGGTTTGGCTACTTTGCAGCGAGAGAGGAGTTGAATGGGCAAGAAGTATTTACATATTTTTACTTCCACTGTATTATAGAGTCTATATGTTTGTCAATGTGAAGACAGATTTCTATAACTGTCCCAATTTAGGATAAGTCTAGTGTACTCTGATGTTGTATATATGAATAAAGATGTTTTCTTCTTGTAAAAATCATTGTTGTATTATATATTATTTTCTGTGTTGTGAGATTCTTTGTTATTTAGTTTTATTCTATCTTCTACCTTCTTCTTTCACCCTAATGAATCAGTATTTCTAGCACTTGATGTTCGGCATGTGATACGGTGGACGTATTAGTATCAATTTCGAGGGTTGAAAATCTGATTCATTAC
Organism: Allium cepa; assembly: GCA_030765085.1. Lineage (NCBI taxonomy): Eukaryota > Viridiplantae > Streptophyta > Magnoliopsida > Asparagales > Amaryllidaceae > Allium > Allium cepa. The sequence goes on from CM060945.1 coordinate 773,276,423, forward strand.
ATTTGGTATCAGAGCTGAAGATTAAGCGATAACCTTAGCGCTGGTAGGGTAAACTCATTTAGAATTGGGTTAGTGAGACCCTAGAATGAGCCTGGGTGTACTATAAATATGAGTGCATATTTGTTAATGAATAAAAAAAATTGTATATTGTATTATTTTATCTGTTGAGTAGCTTAAGAATTCTGGTCGATATGTTCGGTCAACGTTACCGATAGGGATTTCATAAATACTTAAGCAAGTCCAATTGACATGATATTATTTTAAAATTCGTAAATGAAATAATTTTAGCTAGGATATATATTATATATAAAGGAATGATTTTCAAAAGTCTACATAGTTGCTGAGGAGATCTAGGGTTAAAATTGGATTTAGAATAGATTGTGTTTAGTTAAAAGAAAATCTTTAGACGACCATATTAAAATGAAAAGGATTGTGAGAATATTAAATTTCAGTGGCTTTGATAAAGATTTAAATGATTTTGGAGAAGTTGTAGCAATTGTACTTAAAGAGATTTTAAGATATAAATATTTTTAAATGGATTTGAAAGTAAAGTTTTCTTTGGGCAGTTTAGGAAGGAGTTTCAATCTATTTTGTGATAATCGAAATAATCTTCTAAGTGACAATCGAATGTTTGCTTAGTTGGATATGACAGTGCACTTAGTAAATTATCCTCTTTGTCATTGTACAATCGAAACAATTTTGAATCTGAATGAATCCAAAGTTAGTTGATGATTTTATTAAAGAACTATTTATCTATAAATAGTATTGTTTTAAAAGGGAATTTTTGAAGAAAGAAATATTTTTACGATTAACTAGTTCGAGTATCTTGAAAATGACTAAAAATTGGTAAGAAATGTGTGCGGATAGTAAAAACTTCTCTTGGGTATTTCCATACTTAGTAAAAGGGATATATATAATACTATTTGGCAGCGTCCAGTTCCTTGATATCATTTTAGAGTTACTCGGACGATATATTATTTTTTACAAAGGGTTAAATATAATGTATCATTTCGAAAGGCTTTTGAAATAAAACTCGGATACATTATTCTCGAATTCCTTAAAAGAGTAGATTTTCAAAATAAAAGGATGTCATGATTAAGAGTGGGTTAATAAATAAGTTTTAAATTATTCGAACATCCTAGGTTAAGTAAAACCAATTTAAGATTTGAAATTTTATATACTCTTTTGGATATAGAAGGGTATCATATTAAAGTGAATTTGAGTTATAGAATGTTAATAAACTTAAGTGATGTTCTTAAATAAAATGGTGATTCTTTAAAAAAGGCAACTATAAGCATGGGAAGTAGGAACCAATGGGTTTATTACATAGGATGTACGTAGATCATTTTTCCTTTTTACATAGTTCTCGATCTAAGTTTTAAATACAATAATTGAGGTGTTTCACACAATTCCGAAAAGGGATTTATCGCCCGATTTTTGACAGCAAGTGTTGATGAGGGTTCTTATCTGGAACCAAAGGTTGCCTATCATAGTTTATGGCTATGCACGGAGAACAAAGGTTTCTAATTAAGAAGCCTAATCAAACTCTGCACTAAGAAGTTGAATAAGCGGTATGATTTCATAAGAAAAGTCACGCCTTCAAGTGAATGATCAAATCAGTTTTTTACATATGAATGATTTTTGTACATCGTATGGATTGATGAACAATTTTAAGTGTTTCTGGGAATAAGGTAGTGGTATAATTTTAGGGACAAAATTCTTTCAAGAAGAGAAGAATGTAATGGCCCACAAATATATCACTTGGATAAAGTATATTTATTTTTAAAATATTTAGATATGGGTTTAAAAGTAAGAAATAATCATGTTTTAAGTGGTAAATAATAATACTTATTTTTTCGGAAAAAATATATGCAGACAAATAATTGAGGTTGAATATTTATAAGTTGTAAATATCGTCCTATTGATAAAACAGCTGGAGACCGTTTTATCAATAAAACTGCTTTTAAACAATAAGGATCATGCACGGCTCTAGATACATACACCAATATATGTATTCATAAGATTATTAAATAAAATAATTTATTTTATTTTTGCAAAATAAAATGTATTTATGACGTTGGCAGTTGATATCATCGGTTTTGTATATTTCATCGAAAATTCAAGTTAAGTTTAAATATTAAATAAATAGGTTTTTATTTACAAATAAACCTTATTTTAATTATCTAATAATGATGGTAAAATAGTTTTATAATTTACTTACCAAAATAGATAGTTCATGGAAAAATAGAAAATGTGACCGAAGAACATTTTCCGGAATTTCGACTTTTCGACACTAGAAAGTTGTAGAGAAAGTTGTTCGCGTTTATGCACTATATATACACATATATATTAGATAATTAACTACATAATAATACACCAATAATATATTATCTTATGTTAATTTTTTTTAGCAAGTGATGTGACAAGTCATGGTTTTAAAAATAATAACTTATATATATTAGCATATATCATTATCTCTTATCATATCTTAGCATTATCATCATTATCCATTGTGACCTGGAGGATGTGACTGGAGAGGGGGGACGTGACATATGAGGGGAAGGAAGGTAGTGATGCGATTCATCAGAATAATGATATGTTAGGATATTTTAAAACTAAGGTTAAAATTGTAATTTTCCTACTCTCTTTCATCTATAAATACACACCATCACACACACATTTTCATTTACATTCAAACTTCATTTATTCTAAACCTTCTTCTCTAAAAATTTCATGGCTTCCATAGTTCAAAAAAACTAAAAAAGTTAGCTTTAGCGCTATAATTGCTTCCATACCTTTTATTCTTCTACTTTAATTTCAACATCCTCTCTTCCCAAAACCAAGGCCATCACTACCTCCACAAATCCCTAGCCAAGCCAAAACAGCTCTGGTCGAACCCATTCTAAGGCCTTAGCCCCTCCAAAGTTCCAAAATTTTAAGCTAGAGTCGAGAATAGAGGCGTTTTCGAGTTATAGCCAAAGTTCGGGCGAAGTTAACTACCATAAAGGCAAGTAAACTACTTTATTTTGGAAAGGTTTTTGACTTTACTATGATGTTTTATTGTGGTGAGAATATGATGGGAAAATTAAATGGTTATTATGTTGGTCGAAGGTGATTTGATGGATATCTATGTTTGGTGTTGAATATGAGATTTGAACATGATGTTGTCGAGTTAGTAAGTATATAACCTTACGTTTATATATGTGTTTCATTGTGACATTAAAAGTATGGGAGTATGGATGTATGGTTGTGATACAAAAACCAAAGTATGTGGAGTTGAAACAAAGTTAACAAATTTGTATGTTGCGATGGAGGTGAGACCGGATTCGAAACCAAAAACTATATTTTCCTGTTTTAAAGTTTGGAAATTGTTTCAAAGTTTCTATCTTTGTTTCCATGTCTCAAAATATTCAAAAATTACGTTTTTAAACATGAAATAGGAAATAGTAAGCAAATGTTTTCGCTTAAAGCATGTTTAAGCGAACCTCGCTTATAGCGATGGTTACTATGCGCAGTATGATAAAATTGTCGTTTTTCGTTTTAAAGCGATTTCTTTTGAAATGGTTTTGCAAAAGTTTTTCAAATTTACTAGAAATATAAAAAGAGATTAGGTTTAGTTAAATTAATATTTTATTATTTAATAAATTAATTAAAAGCAGTCAGTACTTAATTGATAATTAAGTAAGTGATTAAGAGTTAAGTAACACTTAAAGAAGTTTAATGACTACTTAGCGATTAACAAATTTAAGAAGTAAGTTAATGATTAATTATTATTTAATTAAGTTAGTTAGTTAATTAAATAACTACTATTGCGACGACAATTTTGGACAATTTGAAATTGGGATATTTAATTGATTTTAATATTTAAAAGTTAGTTTGTAACTTAAAATTTCAAATATCACCATTATTTGGAAATTAAATTATTGGATTTAATTACTAGAAATTGGGTAAAATTTTGAATCTAGAATTTTAAGCCTATTAAAAATAAATTGAAGGCTTGTAAAATTTATATTAATAGTGCTGAAGATAATAAAAGCTCTAAAATTGAAATTGGAAGTTCTTTGTTAAGTCTTGAAATTTTATCGTTTAAATTGATATTTAAAAATAGCCTTCCGAGGCACAATCTCGGAATTCCATGAAACCAGTTCCATTGGATCCGTAATATTATATTATTATCGGATATTAAATTTTGTAGTGTTTGGAGTTGTCGTGTGATCGTACGATAGATAAACGCGCTTAAATCTATATCGAAATTCAATATAATAACTGGTCCAAAAAGCTATCTTCTTCATACGATCGAATTTGGACTCGGAACCTTTTCCATTGCGTTCGGAATAGGCGTATAACATTATGAACGCCTGGTGGCATGCCTCGATCGAAGATTGAGATTTCGAGTTGGTAATTGTAACAATTTAAATTTAAATTTGAATTTAAAATGATGGATAGGTGTATTTAATATAATACCGTTTTCAAAAGATAAATTACACGTTTTATTCTTTACAACACTTGGTAGAAATTTTTACACGCGTCTTTTTTTTCTTCTAAAAATCAAAGCCGAGCATAAGTAAATACCATTCTTCGTTCAGAAAATGAAAACCTGTAACAACCCGCATATTTATCGATTTTATATTTAAATATTTTATTTAAATATTTCACCGTTCGTAAGATTTTGGTCCGAAAAGCTACTTTTTGCAAACAGTCGAATTGGGACTCGAGGCCACCCCCATTGAGTTCAAAATGACGTTTGCGACCTTTTTGAGTATAAACTTCGATATGTTTGGAGATAGTTGATTTTTGCTACTTTTTTTACTTAGGGCTTTGGTTTGGGCTGAGCCCATTAACCCCACTTAACTCAGTTCCAACCCTCTCCTCTTCATTCACTTCTTTTCTATTTTCCTAATACTCAAGCTTTTATGTTGATGGAGAGTGGAAGTGGAAATTAAAACTCCAAGCCCTAGTTCCTCTTGCTAGCTCAAGTTCTTGCTCCAAATTCAAAGAGAACCCATTGCTTAGATTCAAGCTTGTTGAGTTGGAATTGAAGAGTGCTTGTTCTTGCCATTGCTTCATAGCATCTTCTTCATTCGTTTGGGTTCAAAGGTGATATTTTTAATCTCACATCTAGGTCTATGAGTTACCTTCGATTGTTAGGTATGAATTCCTAACACTTATTCATGTGCATTTGATTTTGATTTGGATTGCTTTTGTGAATATTCCAATTTTTAGTGTTTTGAGTTCAATTCGTTAAAAATCCTAACTTTGATGTTTGAACATGTTTTGGGTGATGCATCGAGGAGCATATAGGGCCGGGTAGTCGATTGGCATAAACCCTTAGCGCCGTTGCTCGTGCGATTGCAATTTGGTTGGGATTTGCACCTCCTTTGAAATAGGGTAGGAAGTGCAAGTATTCAGGTTCGGCCGACCGAGCCCCCTGGGCCGGTCGACCGATCTGTAGTCCAGGCACTTCCTGCCTCTGTTTGGAAGTGCTGGTTACAGGCTTCGGCCGACCGAGCTCCCTGGGCCGGTCGACCGACCTGGTGCCCCGAGCACTTCCAACCTCTGGTTCGGTCGACCGACTCAGGGAGTCTGGTCGACCGACCTGCTACTATTTGCCAGATTAGCCTATATTGCTAATCCGTTTGAATATCCAACTTTAATCGATTCGTGTTGTCTCCCTTTTGTTGTTGTCATTTATTATCGACTTTGATGACCTTTTCTTTGGGAATTTTAGATATATCCACTTTGATGGATTTGGTATCGATTTCTTTAGATTTTATTAACGTCTTCGAATGTGAATTTTTATGCCCGATTGTTTCTACAATCACTTCTATGATTTGTCACTTTAAAATATAAAGGTTTTCTATACTAGTAGTAAATATCAAAACTCTTTCTTCAAATGATTTCAACACTATTTTATTACAAAGCTCGTTTTCTCAAACCGATTTCCAATCTATTAGTATATACAAACCTTTACCCCACTCGTATGAGAAATCTAATTAAACGACTTAGTAAAACAAGTGGTATGAAACGCTTGCGTTTACTTCGTTGGTTAATTTTTGGACTTGTTCGATTGAATCTCTTGTGACAATTTTATAGTGGAGATCTACAATTTGTTCGTAAATATTTAGGTTAAGCTAGTGGTTATGGGACATGAAGCTAAGCTCATATATTTACTAGCTTACTGTAATTGACACTTCTCTTTGATCATGACGATCATTTTATGTTTTAGACTAGCATTGAGCAATGTCTTAGAGATTTTGGTTCATCGGATGTCTCGCTGTACGACGTCGTTGTTCCCTTTGATGGTGTTGTGGTTCATCGGATGCCTCGCTGTACGACGTCGTTGTTCCCTTTGATCGTGTTTTGGTTCATCGGATGTCTCGCTGTACGACGTCGTTGTTCCCTTTGATTGTGTTTTGGTTCATCGGATGTCTCGCTGTACGACGTCGTTGTTCCCTTTGATTGTGTTTTGGTTCATCGGATGTCTCGCTGTACGACGTCGTTGTTCCCTTTGATTGTGTTTTGGTTCATCGAATGTCTCGCTGTACGACGTCGTTGTTCCCTTTGATTGTGTTTTGGTTCATCGGATGTCTCGCTGTACGACGTCGTTGTTCCCTTTGATTGTGATTTGGTTCATCGGATGTCTCGCTGTACGACGTCGTTGTTCCCTTTGATTGTGTTTTGGTTCATCGGATGTCTCGCTGTACGACGTCGTTGTTCCCTTTGATTGTGTTTTGGTTCATCGGATGTCTCGCTGTACGACGTCGTTGTTCCCTTTGATTGTGATTTGGTTCATCGGATGTCTCGCTGTACGACGTCATTGTTCCCTTTGATTGTGTTTTGGTTCATCGGATGTCTCGCTGTACGACGTCGTTGTTCCCTTCGATTGTGTTTTGGTTCATCGGATGTCTCGCTGTACGACATCGTTGTTCCCTTTGATGATTTCTGGATTTCGTGTGTTGAATTCTGGAATTTATGTTTCACCAACTTTTACGATTGGCATGGATATGTATGTCATTTATTGTGGCTTGGTGAATGAAATTAGGAGTATGACATTTCCTTTGATTCTTGTGTAGATCTTTGCGATATTGATTAATCTCTTATTGATTTTTCAATTACTTATTTATCACAGCTTGGCATTGTGATTATTATACGTTTTGTCATATTTCTTATTCTATATCATTTCATCTGATATTTATAGCTAGACTGATCCGTTTATTATTTTCTTATTAAATAATACTCGGGTCAGACTGAGATATTACAGGTGCTTCCTCATGGCTTCCTATCTGGAACCATCTTCTGACTTTTGGCTAACTACTTTAGTTTAGTAGTTTTTGTTGTATACATTTGAGATACAGACTCTATGATGTATACTTATTCTTTTGTCTAGCACTTGTATCTATTCTCTTTGATATTGTGGATCTTGTTTGACCACTACTCTGATGTACACTTTCATGTGTTATATTCATATCTATTTCCGCCTTTGTGATATGAATTATCTGTGACTGATTTGTGTTATGTTTATTTCTATATTTGTTTCCGAAGACCTTTATAGCCACTGTGTAGTAGCTTTGAGTTTGTGTCGGTATGTCGGATTTCCTCTTGAGATGAAAAGTTATATTTTTATCTGGCATATCGGTACTCTCACAAAGCAATTATACAGATGGTCTCTCCTCAACAGCCTTATTCTCCATGCTAGTTGACAGCTTTACACCGTAGTGTTCTTGGCTAGCGTGGGTATAGAGGTGGGGCATTACAAAACCCCTCTTTTCTCGCTTAGATTCAAGGTAATAGCCGAAGCCTCCCAGATAAAAAAATAAATAAAAAAATAAAAGAAGTTCGTTCTTCTCGAAAAAAATAAAAATAAAATGGCGATCGTTCAAAACTCAAAACAAAATCAGTATCGAAGCCTAGATGTTCGAGCTCGGGGTCGAGGCGACAGTTGGAGATTAAGTAGCTCGATCAATTTCAGGTCACGATGTCAACAAGCGTGCGAAGGTCTGATGCGAAGTCACGTTCAGATTTTTGTTTCGTGGATATGGGTCGCTGATGATAGTGAGGTCAGGCGATAGCATTGGTGGTGGCACTCGCGTAAACAGTGGGAGCCACGAAGCAACTTAGGTCTTGTGTGCGCTCGGGTGGAAGGCTCGGTGACGTGGCAATGGTGTTGGTTTCGGTCGCAACAGGGCATGATAGGTCGAAGAGGAGGGTTTCGATCTGGATTCGTCGTTGTTCGATAAGGTATAGACTTCTGTCTGCTTAAATTTTTGTGTAATAAACATGTTTTTAATCGAAGAAAATATTGCATGTTGGTTAGTAAAATAATAATTAATTAATTAAAGTAAGTTGTTAAGACAATTTATTTCTCAAATTTATTTTAAAAGAAATTGGTTTAAAAATAAAAGTATTAGTTTAAAATTTAATTCTTTGATTAAAATTAAATCAATAATTAAAAGTAAATCATTGGTTAAAATTAAATTGTTAATTAATTAAATTTAACAAATGAAAATTTAATTGTTTGATTTGATTCAAATATTAACAAAATTCATATAATTGATTATATAAGGTTAAATTCTGAAAGAAATCAAGCCGGTGTGGATCAGATTGCAAATCTTTGGTCAAAGGTGAGTTAATCTCACTCTTCTGGATTTTTATTTAAATTTAAATGGTTGAATTTAAATAATTGGTTGATTGATTGATTTGATTGGATGTGCTATATTATATATAGTAGTATATATAGTATATATTGGAATGATTGATTTCCCGCATTATATAGCGGACGAGACCCTATGCGCCGGATAATAGCAGATGATATTATATTAATCGCATATACCGCGATATTCCACCTTAAAGTGGAATTGGTATTGTGCTAACATCTGTGGATGCAGGGAAACAGGTTGGAGGGATCCAACTAGGATCCTCAAAATTATTTAGTTGTTTAATATTCTGTGTTATGAATATTTGATATTCTGTGATGAATTTTATTGATAATTGGAATATTGAATGCTATGGTTTGCTTGAATATATTTCGGTACATTGAGTTATCAAAATATATAGAATTCGATTTTTTGAAAAGAAAATAAAAGAGTGAATTTTTAAGTTAAATAATTATAGAGAATTGAATAAATTTAAGAATGAACTGGAAAAGAATAAAAGGTGATTTTTAAATTCTAATAATAAATTCCAAGTATGGGAAAGGAGATTTTGAAGAAAAAGGGAAAATAATAAATTTTAAAACTTAAATGATATTATTTAAGGAATAAAAGAATTTACTTTAAAATCCAAGGTTTAAATTTATTTGAAAGGATAAAGAAGAAATTTAAAAAATATGAAATTGGTATTTCAGTTAAAAAGATTTTAAATCATAAGGAAGAAATATAATCTGAAGTTAATGGATTTTGGAATAAATGGAGTAAGTAAGGAAATTTATTTAAAAACGAAGTAAATTGGAAAGCAATTTGGGGATTGATTAAATGTGTAAAACCAGGACTTTTAAAAGAGAAGCGAGACATAAAATTTATAAACTGGGTTTATAAAAGTAAAGTAATATATCAGTGGATATTTGGAAGTGTGAATTTATTAAAGAAATGGGAAAATTTGTTTAAAAATAAATAGTGATTTATTTTTAAAAGATGTGAAAGAGAAGTGTATTTCCCTAGATAGCCAAGTACGTTTTCGAAAAAAAAATTTGTCAAAAGTTTGAAGTTGTTTTAAAAAGTATGTTTTAGAAAATTTATCATTTCTAAATGTTTAAATTCTAAAGTAAATATTTTTCAAGTCTATTATCGTAGTAATTATTCAAAGGTGACTTGGTATTTTGTTTTAAAGGAGAAAATCTAGTTTTATATTTTATAAAATAAGTATTCCAAATATATATATTTTTAATAAAATATTAAAGTAGTTTTATTTTAAATATTATTGAAGCATATATTTTTAATAAGTATTAAAGTAATTTTGAATTTAAATGTTTTAAAGGATATTTTATAATAAAAGTTTAAAATTATTTTTAAAAATCTAAAGTATTGTACTTGGTGGTTTCAGTGGAAATAGAAAATATTTGAGAATTTATTTTGTAAAAGGAAGATGGTTTGAAACTGTTTTCAAAAGGGTTGAAAAGTGGAAATATATCTTGTGAAGATATTTTGAGGTTAATAAATAATTTGGTGAAATTATTTATTGTTGATGATTATTTGTGAATGTTAATTGATAGTTAAATAAACGACTATCAAAATTGGCCAATGCGCTGATTGTTTCGAAGAGACGGGGATAGGGATTTATTTCTCGAAAACCACTTCGATCCGATTTGTACGTTTTCGTGAGGAAGACGAGTTCGTAGTCGAAGATGGAGCAGGGAAGTGCAAGAGCTAGTCGCTACTATTCCCGAGGATGTTTTCGAAATGGATGTAGTAGGATAGTGCCTTCGGTTTCGTTCGAACCGGGGACGGACTTGTATGGGTGAATGCTTTCGGAACATCGTCAGGTGGACGATGGGCATTCAAAGTGAAACGTTCTAAAAAGGTAACGCTTAGCCTCACGCCTCATCAACCGAGAAGGACTAAAAATCAGGGGTTATGCAGCAAGGGTAGGTGGGTAGCGCCCATTAGGGTGAGGTCATCCTTGTCTAGATGTCCCTTTTTATTTCGGCTTAGTGGTGCGGTTGCTGATCCCAACCGTGGGGGATCTTACTCGGGATTATCCAGTAAGGGGTAGTCCTGGTCTTGTGTTGCAGGGGGTCGGGAGTGATCCTCGGTATGCTGATCTAGACCAGGTACCGTGACAGGTGGTACCCCAGTGCCTAGTCATTAGTTGGAAATCCATTTTCCCTACGCGCCCGTACGGTTTTGATTGTGCCAAACTATTGATGAAACGTGAGATGCAAGCATTTCAGCTAGATTCTATTTTACTTTCCATAAACACTATTATAATATCAGAGGATTTTAATAAAAAATGTTTTAGCTATCGTAAGGTAAAAACCCGACATGTTTATTTGTGGCGTGGTCTTACGAGATGCTTTTGTTGTCAAAGGATTTTGAAACTTTAATAATCAATTTGAGTGTGGTTTTCTCACGCTGGCATTCCAGACTGACTCGGGTGTTATTTAACAATAATGCTCGGGTTAGACCGAGTATTATAGAATACAAGAAAGGATGCTATGGAGCTAAGGAGGCGAGCTGGATGGCGATACGTACTTCCGTACTTGATTATTATTCCACTGTGTTTCAGTTTTGAGGACGAGTTTATATGACTGTCCAGTTGTTTGTTATTGATGTTGTTGAACTATGATGATGTATTCTGATGATGTATGAATAAAACAGATATAACTTTCTTTTATGTAAAGATATGTTATTATCTATCATATTTTATTCCATCGCGATGGTTAGATTCTGATGTAGTTTCCTATTTTCTTCTTCTGCCTCTTCTTCTTAACCCAAATGGTTCGTATTTCTGTTCATCTTGAGTTGATTAATGTAGAATAATGTTGACTCAAGGAGTACATATTTGCGGGTCGTTATAGTTGGTATCAGAGCTTAGGTTGGTGATAACCTTGGCTCTGGTGGGGATTACTCATTGAAAATGGAGTTAGTAGTACTCTAGAATGAGTTTTAGCGTATTAATAGATACGAGTGCGCATTTTTAGTGAATATTAATTGTTTTGATATTGTGTTGAATTATTGGTTGAGTGAAATATGAATTCTGATCGGGTAAGTTGGCCGCTATTCGAGAAGAGTTTATAAACACCTGACACGATGAATGGGCACAATATTGTTTTAGAGGTGGGTGAATGAAATAATTTTGCCTAAAATTATATTTTGATATAAAGGAATTATTTTCTTAAATTGTTATATAAATTGGTTTGGATGATAATATTTTAAACAAATAAGAGTATAAAAAAATGGAATGACTTGAGTAATCTAAAAAAAAAAAGGAAATTTGTATGTGCATAAATTATACAAATAAATTATAATTAAAATTTGATTTAAGTCAAAATTTGAAAATTTAAAACCCTGGAGATTTTCGAAGTGTTTTTCAAAGTGTTCGAAAGACAAATAATAATATTATTGTTTTAGAAGTATTTCTGTAAAGAAATCGTTTCAAATAAATTTTGGGAAGGGATATAGCATTGTACTCACTTTAGTCGCTGGAAAATAAATTCAGTAATGACTGCCATTTTTGAGTTTCTAAGTGACGGATTGCTGCCAAATTTATTTGTTCAGAAGAACCAGTTTGTTTTTGAAATTTCAAAGGAAATTTGTTGGGGATAAAATCTAAGATTGGTTTAAAAATTTGAGAAATGTGATTTTGAGATATTGGAGATTTAGAAATGATTTGAAACCAAAAGCCGGGTCTTTAAAAATCCTGAATCCTTATTTGAATTAAAAATCCTGATGAGGTAAGTTATAAACTTGTAAAGTTAAGATGATTTTTAAATAAGGAAGGAAAATAGGGATGTGAATGTTGGAATTAAAATTTAAAATGAAAAGTTAAAAATGAAATTAACTTGGATTGAGAAAGAAAATTGAATCGAATTGAATTAAATAAATCTGAGTTAAAATAGAATTGAATTGGAATAAAATTCAGTTGAGTTATAGGTGATATTGAATGGAATTAGATCCTTACTTAAATAAATGGAAGTAAGTTGGATAAAAAAATAAGTTGGATAAGAATTGGATTGGAATAAACGAATTAGAATAACTTATAAAAGAAATAATAATCCATGGAATAAAAATATGCTTAGGTTATAAATAAGCGTAAATCTCGAGTTAAAAATAAAAGATGAATATATTCAAGCCTAGAATGAATGGAAATGTGAGAAATATTAAGTTGTGACTTATAAAATTGAAAAGTGGAACAGAAAACCTAAAATAAATATTGTTTGATGTTTTATAAAATGAAACAAAAATCCAAACTGGAAAAAAATTGAACTCAGGAAAATATAATGAAATGATTTTTGTAATAAAATCGAATATTGATTTAAAAGTTGGAAATAAGCTAATTAGCTAAATAAATCATTTGATAGAGTATGTTAATAAAATTAACTCGGTTAAATGAAATGGATTGTAAGTTAATAAGGAAGTTTGGAAATAAACTCGAATTATAAATAGAATTCGATCTGGATTGATAATGAATTAAGATAAGTGGAGATGTTGTAAAAATAAAATGGAATTGGATTAAAGTGGTAATGGTTTGTACTGCAAATAGAATCCGAGTAAGTAGAAATAAATTGGAAATGGCCATGTTATTAATAAAATAAATTAGGGATGAACTGAGTATGGAAACTAAAATTCATAATGGATTGAGTGAATAAACTAATTGTATTGAATAAATAAATGGATGGAATTTTATTTAAATAAGAATCAAATGAAAGATGGAAATAGAACTTGTTGCAAAAAGGAATGGAGGTTCGTTGAATGAAATGAACATATGCTATAATGTAAAAAAATGGAGTAGTTTTAGTCGCAACAAGTTAAGAATAAATGAAATTGTTAAGGAGTTGAAATAACTTAAAGGCAATAAGAGATATGGAATGTTTTCTAGTTTAATAGAATGGTTTCAAATGAAATGAATGCAGATAAGAAATGAAACGCAAATGAATGGATCATGAGTAAAATTGAAAAGGAATAAAATTGAAATGGAATGTATCGAGCTAAATAAAATGGTTGTAAATAAATTAAAATAGATGGAATTAAATATAAATCGAGTTGGAATCAATTTAAAATGGTTATAAGCTTAAGTAATTATTTATTCGCATGAATATTGTCGAATTGCATAAGAAAATGGGTCGTTCGATGTAAACGAGATTAGATAAAATCCTATGAGTTATTAGAAGTGAAATAGGATAATTTTGGAATCAATTGGAATGAATATGAGTTTATTTTGCTTAGAATGAATTAAATATAAGCGAGTAAGTTGTAAATCACTTAAACTGAACGGAATGGTTTGAGAATTGGTTGTAGGCAACTGTAATAAGTGTCGGAACCTTGTATGTGCTTATGGAAATTATATAATATGCATTATATGTGAAATTTATGTGTTAGCTATATTAAAATAAGTGAAATACTAGTAAATTGCATATATTTAGCACTTACATGTTTTAGTTGAGTAAGTACGGGTTCAAGGAAGTAGTTGGGCTGGATTTGATCGCGCTAAATGCTAAAATAATAAGCGGCTTGCTTAAAAATGCTAAATAAAGGTACGCCAATGCAATAAAATAGGAAATATGAACTGTTTTTGTTTTTTCGACCGTGTGGGTCGATGTATATGTATTTATATCTCTTTTCAAATTGCAAAAGCTCCTCCGTACAAAGGAGAATCTGTCAAAATTTTCCGAAAATTTTGTGAGTTAGAAAATTTTTGGAAATTTTTAGGAAAATTTATTAGCGACAAAACAATTTCAAATTGGAAATTGAAATAAATTAGTGGATGAAACTAATTTAAAATAATGATATGAATCAGTTATAAATGGAAGATAAAATTCAATATTCAGAGTTGAAGATAAATTGAATTCATATGGAAATGGAAAAAACTAATTTGAATAGAAGTAGATATGAAAACTTTTGTAAGGAAATGTATGTATGAAAACTTCTGTAAGGAAATGTTTAAAATGATTTTAAAAGCTATGATTGGATATTATTGCTAAATAGGATATACGGATGTGTTAAGGCAAAGGTAAATGTATGTTTTTGATTTCAGAAGACAAATTTGAATTGCTCGACGAAAAGGTATGTGTTTAAATTTCTGTATGAAATTGGATTGGGTTTTTAGATCTAGCCACTTGGCTTTTTTTTTCTATGGAATTTGGGAACTCATAGAGGCATTTTGTAGTTGTACCGAGCTAGCCGCCCAAAGGAGGCGTTGACAAAAAATTTCAAAATTTTAGGGAGCTAGAAAATTTTTGAGAAATTTTGAAAATTTAAAACTTGGTTTTGAATTATAATTTGAATGGTTGAATAAGTAAAGTTGGTTGGGAACTATGGAGAAGTTTGGAAAGTTAGTAAGATGGATAGTGTGTCTTTAATAGAGATTGTTGGGTTGTTGTTAAAAACTATTTGGTTTTGGAAAAAAAATAGTAATGGACCTTTCCTCTTAACTAGTAATTTCGGGGACGAAATTCTTTTAAAGGGGAGGAATGTGACGACCTGGAATTTTGAACAATTTGAAATTGGAATATTTAATTGATATAATATTTAAAACTTAATTTGTAACTTAAAATTTCAAATATCACCATTATTTGGAAATTAAATTATTGGATTTAATTATTGGAAATTGGGTAAAATGTTGAATCTGGAATTTTAAGCCTGTTAAAAATAATTTGAAGGCTTGTAAAATTTATATTGACAGCGCTGAAGATAATAAAAGCTCTTAAATTGAAATTGGAAGTGCTTTGTTAAGTTTTGAAATTTTATCGTTTAAATTGATATTTAAAAATAGCCTTCCGAGGCACAGTCTCGAAATTCGATGGTACCAGTTCCATTGGATCCGTAATATTATATTATTATCGGATTTAAAATTTCGTAGTGTTCGTACGGTAGATAAACGCGCTTAAATCTATATCGAAAATTCAATATAATAACTGGTCCAAAAAGCTATCATCTCCATACTATGGAATTTGGACTCGGAACCTTTTCCGTTGCGTTTGAAATAGGCGTATAACATTATGAACGCCTGGTGGCATGCCTCGATTGGAGATCGAGATTTCGAGTTGCGTAATTATAACAATTTAAATTTAAATTTGAATTTAAAATGATGTATAGGTGTATTTAAATAATACAGTTTTCAAAAGATAAATTACATGTTTTATTCTTTACGACACTTGGCAGAAATTTTTACACGCGTCTTTTTTTTCTTCTGAAAATCAAAGCCGGGTATAAGAAAATAAAAATAAAAAGTAAATACTATTCTTCATTCAGAAAACGAAAACCCCTCTTTTCTCGCTCAGATTCAAGGTAATGGTCGAAGCCTTCCAGATAAAACAAATAAATAAATAAATAAAAGAAGTTCGTTCAAAACTCAAAACAAAATCAGAATCAAAGCCCAGATGTTCGAGTTCAGGGTCGAGGCGACAGTTGGAGATTGAGTAGCTCGATCGATTTTAGGTCGCGATGTCGACAAGCGCGTGAAGGTCTGGTGCGAAGTCGCGTTTAGATTTTTGTTTCGTAGGGATGGGTCGTTGATGATAGTGAGGTCAGGCGATTGTGGCGCTCGCGTAAATAGTGGGGGCCATGAAGCAACTCAGGTCTTGCGTGCGCTCGGGTGGAAGGCTGGGTGACGTGGCAATGGTGTTGGGTTCGGTCGCGACAGGGCATGATAGGTCGAAGAGGAGGGTTTCGATATGGATTCGTCGTTGTTCGATAAGGTATAGACTTCCGTCTGTTTAAATTTTTGTGTAATAAACATGTTTTTAATCGAAGAAAATATTGCATGTTGGTTAGTAAAAAAATTAATTAAATAAAGTAAGTTGTTAAGATAATTTATTTCTTAAATTTATTTTAAAAGAAATTGGTTTAAAAATAAAAGTATTAGTTTAAAATTTAATTCTTTGAATAAAATTAAATCATCAATTAAAAGTAAATCATTGGTTAAAATCAAATTGTTAATTAATTAAATTTAACAAATGAAAATTTAATTGTTTGATTTGATTCAAATATTAACAAAAATCATATAATTGATTATACAAGGCTAAATTCTGAAAGAAATCAAGCCGGTGTGGATCGGATTGCAAATCTTTGGTCAAAGGTGAGTTAATCTCACTCTTATGGATTTTTATTTAAATTTAAATGGTTGAATTTAAATAATTGGTTGATTGATTGATTTGATTGGATGTGCTATATTATATATAGTAGTATATATAGTATATATTGGAATGATTGATTTCTCGCATTATATAGCGGGTGAGACCCTATGCACCCCATAATAGCGGATGATATTATATAAATTCCATATACCGCGATATTCCACCTCGAAATGGAATTAGTATTGTGCTAACATTTGTGGATGCAGGGAAACAGGTTGGAGGGATCCAACTGGATTCCTCAAAATTATTTAGATTGTTTAATATTCTGTGTTATGAATATTTGATATTCTCTGATGAATTATATTGATAATTGGAATATTGAATGTTGTGGTTTGCTTGAATATATTTTGGTGCACTGAGTTATCAAAATATATAGAATTGGATTTTTTTTTGAAAAGAAAATAAAAGAGTGAATTTTTAAGTTAAATAATTATAGAGAATTGAATAAATTTAAGAATGAACTGAAAAATAATAAAAGGTGATTTTTAAATTCTAATAATAAATTCCAAGTATGGGAAAGGAGATTTTGAAGAAAAAGGGAAAATAATAAATTTTAAAACTTAAGTGATGTTATTTAAGGAATAAAAGAATTTACTTTAAAATCCAAGTTTAAATTTATTTGAAAGGATAAGAAGAAATTTAGAAAATATGAAATTGGTATTTTCAGTTAAAAAGATTTTAAATCATAAGGAAGAAATTAAATATGAAGTTAATGGATTTAGGAATAAATGGAGTAAGTAAGGAAATTTATTTAAAAATGAAGTAAATTGGAAATCAATTTGGGGATTGATTAATTGTGTCAAACCAGGACTTTTAAAAGAGAAGTGAGACATGAAATTTACAAACTGGGTTTATAAAGGTAAAGTAATATATTAGTGGATATTTGGAAGTGAGAATTTATTAAAGAAATGGGAAAATTTGTTTAAAAACAAATAGTGATTTATTTTTAAAAGATGTGAAAGAGAAGTGTATTTCCCTGGATAGCCAAGTACGTTTTCGAAGCAAATTTTGTCAGAAGTTTGAAGTTGTTTTAAAAAGTATGTTTTATAAAATTTATCATTTCTAAATGTTTAAATTCTAAAGTAACTATTTTTCAAATCTATTATCGTAGTAATTATTCAAAGGTGACTTGGTATTTTATTTTAAAGGAGAAAATCTAGTTTTATATTTTATAAAATAACCTCATTTTAAATATTCCAAATATATATATTTTTAATTAATTATTGAAGTAGTTTTATTTTAAATATTCTTGAAGTATATATTTTGAATAAGTATTAAAGTAATTTTGAATTTAAATGTTTTAAAGGATATTTTATAATAAAAGTTTTAAATTATTTTTAAAAATCTAAAGTATTGTACTTGGTGGTTTCAGTGGAAATAGAAAATATTTGGGAATTTATTTTGTAAAAGGAAGATGGTTTGAAACTGTTTTCAAAAGGGTTGAAAAGTGGAAATATATCTTGTGAAGATATTTGAGGTTAATAAATAATTTGGTCAAATTATTTATTGTTGATGGTTGTTTGTGAATGTTAATTGATAGTTAAATAACCGACTATCAATATTGGCCAATGCGCCGATCGTTTCGAGGAGACCGGGATCGGGATTTATTTTTCGAAAACCACTTCGATCCGGTTTGTACGTGTTCGTGAGGAAGACGAGTTCGGAGTCTAAGATGGAGCAGTGAAGTGCAAGGGCTAGTCGCTACTAATCCTGAGGATGTTTCCAAAATGGATGTAGTAAGATTAGTGCCTTCGATTCTGTTCGAACCCGGGACGGACTTGTATGGATGAACGCTTTCGGAACATCGTCAGGTGGACGATGGGCATTCTAAGTGAAACGTTCTAAAAAGGTGACGCTTAGCCTCAAGCCTCATCAATCGGGAATGACCGAAAATCAGGGGTTATGCAGCAAGGCTAGGTGGGTAGCACCCATTAGGGTGAGGTCATCACTGTCTAGATGTCCCTTTTTATTTTGGCTTAGTGGTTCGGTTGCTGATCCCAACTGTAGGGTGATCTTACTCGGGATTATCCAGTAAGGGGTAGTCCTGGTCTTGCGTTGTAGGGGGTCGGGAGTGATCCTCGGTATGCTGATCTAGACCAGGTACCGTGACAGGTGGTACCCCAGTGCCTAGTCATTAGTTGAAAATCCATTTTCCCTACGCGCCCGTACGGTTTTGATTGTGTCCAACTATTGCTGAAACGTGAGATGCAAGCATTTCAGCTAGATTCTATTTTACTTTCTATAGACACTATTATAATATCGTAGCATCTTAATAAAAAGTGTTTTAGCTATCGTACGGTAAAAACCCGACATGTTTATTTGTTGCGTGGTCTTACGGGATGCTTTTGTTTTCAAAGGATTTTGAATCTCTAATAATCAATTTGAGTGTAGTTTTCTCACGCCTGGTATTCCACACTGACTCGGGTGTTATTTAACTATGATGCTCGGGTTAGACCGAGTATTATAGAATACAGGAAAGGATGATGTGGATCTCAGGAGGCGAGATGGATGGCGATACGTACTTCTGTACTTGATTATTATTCCGCTGTGTATTCATTTTTGAGGACGAGTTTATATGACTGTCCAGTTGTATGTTATTGATGTTGTTGAACTATGATGATGTATGAATAAAACAGATATAACTTACTTTTGTGTAAAGATCTGTTATTATCTATCATATTTTATTCCGCTGCGATGGTTAGATTCTGATGTTGTTTCCTATTTTCTTCTTCTACCTCTTCTTCTTAACCATAATGGTTCGTATTTCTGTTCATCTTGAGTTGGTTAATGTAGAATAGTGTTGACTCAAGGAGTACGGATTTACGGGTCGTTACAATTATTTAATTAAGTGATTATTTGATTAATTTTTAATTAATTAGGGTTTAGCTAATGATGAATTGATTTAACCTTAACTAAGATGCATTAGGAAGAAAATTAGAACTTAAATAAGTTTATTAAGTTAATTAAAGTTTAATTATTAATTAATCTTGATTTAATTAATATATAATTAGGGTGTATTTAATCTTTTCAAAACTATTCTTAAACTTAATTGGTTATGTCTTAAATCAATCTTCTTTTTAAGTTAATTAATTTAAATCAAAGGATCTCATCGTCCGGATCATTAAGTAGCCAAATGAATTAAAATACTGATTATAAAACGTTGACACTTTTTATGCAAAGTAGGTTAACTTATGTATAGCACAAATTTAGAATATCGGTATTGTGATAAACAAAAGGAAGTTAATTTCAATAAGCAGGTCATGATAATTTAAGCATGAAGATATACTTTTATATGTAATTTCCTTTCACCCGATTATGGATTTACCTATATCTATAACTGGGACATCTCCCTATGATTGATTGTATGTTATGTGTGAATCCCATGCATATCTGATGTTTGGTTATATCTATGGTTTAATTTAGATAAGTTAAACCCAAACATAATGATCCATTGTAGTCTTAGGCCTCCGTTTGGTTTTGGAAAGTTAATATTTCATATTCTTTTAAAATGGTCTTCAAGGTATTTTTATTTGAATAAGATATTTGAAGAATGATTTAACAATTCTTTTGAATATTATATAAAGAAGTTTAAATAATTCTGGGATATTCATAAAAAGAGCTTGAGAAATAGCTTTGAACGTTTATTAAAAGATTTTATAAATGGGTTTGGATACCTATAAAGGGAAGTTTTATACAAGGTTTGAAAGTTTATAAAGAAGTTTATATAACCAGGTTTGAATATTTTTAAAGAGTCACATAAATGAGTATGGATGTTGATAAATATTTAGTAAGTGGGTTTAGGTTACATCAAAAACAATTTCTTAGGTAAGGGAAATTTATAAAAGTTTTTGTTGAAGATAATTATAGCAGAAATTCGAGGTTTGGGTTTCTCGAGGTTGACCTTCTAAAAAATTGTGGTATGGAAATTCTGTTCCATACTTAACACCGAAGGAATAATGTTTAGAGTTATCCTTTTCTCTAATTTAAATAATATCGTTAAATCCGTTTAAGAGATTTGGAAATGTGAAATCTTATAAATGTTGAATAACTTATGAAAAAAATCTACGTATAAGAATGTGGATAAATGTTTGGAAATGGAGATCTATAAACGAAAATGGTTTCGAGGCATAGTGATTTCTTTGGGTAATTAAATCTCTAGATTTTATTGTTGTTCTTTGATAGTTAAATAACCGACTATCAAATTTGGCCTAATTTGACTTAGGAAGTTTGAATTTAAAATTCGAGTTTCCAATAAGGACTCGAATACTTACTTCCAAAAGAACTGGCAATGAGTCAACCGAGAATTGTCGTTATTGGTACAGAGAGACGGGGATCGAATCTATATCCAAAAACCACTCCAAACCAACATGTACGATCGAGTGGAAATATCTTCATGGTGATTAAAGACGGTGCTCTTTGAAGTGAAAGAGCTACTGCTACTAATCCTAAGAGTGATTTCAAAATGGATGTAGTAGAATTAGTGACTTTGGTTTCATTCAGACCCAGAACGAACTTGTAAGGAAGAATACCGACATTGCATTGACGTCTGGAGGGTAGTGTTAACATTCTAAGATGGTCTGCTAATATAAAGAGGGTAAAGCGTAGCCTCAAGCCTCATAACTAGGAGGTATGGAAAAAATAAGGCATGCGGTAGAGCTATGTGGTTAGCTACCATTAGGTTCGGTCACCCCATTCTAGATGTCCCTTTCAGAGTTGGTTTGCACGTAAACACCTTTGTAGTGTAAAGCCTTTGTGTCAAGGGGTTGAGGTAATCAAGTCTGCCATGTTAAAGGGGCATCCGGCTCTGTATTAACATCAGTGCTTTTTCTAGAGGTGTATCATCAGAAGGTAGTACCTTACCTTGCCATTTTTGGGATTCAACATCCAATACATGCCTTACGGTTTTGATTGTAGAGCCTAGTTTTGAAATGTGAGATGCAAGCATTTCAGCTATTTTCCACTATTTACTTTAAAACTAGACACTATATGTTAGCACCGAAATTGGTCACTAACACCCAAATCCATATGAAAGCACCAAATCACAGTCACAGTTCATGGATAGAAGGTATGTAGAGAGTATAAATACGAAGAACAGTAAAAATTGAAAAGAAAACTATAATGCCACACGATTTATAGTGGTTTGGCTAACTCCGGCCTACGTCCACTCTAGAAATTTCCTTTTTATTGATGTAATAATCGAATACCATTACAAAATGGTAAAGTAGCCTTAGCCTTAGAAAATAGAAAGCCAGAGTGTCCAAAAAACGATCCCCCTATCTGGAGATCCACATGGTGTATTTATAGGCAAATCCAGGTAACTGGGATTTCTGAGTGGTTCAGGCCAATCAAGGCCATTACCGACCTTGAACTCATCATCGCGACCGACCTTGAGTTCTGACTATGCCGGCCCAGTGTTGCCGCAGAATGACTCGAAGCGAATGCAGACGCGACCGGGAGCAAACTCGCCTGTGACTTGAAGTAAAGCATGTCTGGGCTCGGTGCATTTCAATACCGATCCATTCCCCTAAGACACTGACCCCCATAGCCGACCCGAAGTTCTCATCTTGGCTGATCCATAAATGCCGAACCACATGTGCCGAGCCTCCTCGACTGAACCACGTCCAAACTCCAACACCGACCCACTTCATCCTAATCGAACCATACCACCGAGGCCGAACGACCTCTCCTGGCCGAACCACACCACTACACCAGGCCACACTATCTTGACCATATCACCACACCGAGCTACATCTTCCCGACCGAACCATACCACCGAGGACGATTTTAAATCATTATTTAATTGGTAGTTAATTTAATTT
Source organism: Allium cepa (assembly GCA_030765085.1). Taxonomy (NCBI): domain Eukaryota; kingdom Viridiplantae; phylum Streptophyta; class Magnoliopsida; order Asparagales; family Amaryllidaceae; genus Allium; species Allium cepa. The sequence continues at coordinate 773,299,031 of CM060945.1, forward strand.
TTAGAATTAAATTGTGAATTACTTTGAAAATTTTCAATTGAATAAGATATGTGCCTGTTTATTTATGTAGATAAATTATAATTTGAAATTTGTATTTTGATTTTTTTAAAACAAACATGTGTATTTTTAATAGAGTTTTGATTTGGGAATTCCAGAATAAATATCTCGAAAACCAATTGGATATAAAATTTATATTTTTAGTCAATAGAAATTTGATTTGGAAATTCAAATATAAATAAATTAAAAATAAGTTGGATTTTAAATACTCTATATTTTAAATTAATGAAATTTGTTTTCTAATCATAACATATATATATTTAAATAGTTATATCATATATATATTCTAAAATCAAAAGCTATTTAAAGGTTAGAATTAAAAATATATACATATCTTTTGAAAATTAATAAGATTTGAATAAAATATTTAAAAAGGAAAAGTAATTATAAAAATTGAAATAGGATATAAGCTAATATATGTATTATATAGAATTCTTAATAATATATGCAACTTACAAATATAAGCACTTTATAATATAAAAATAAACATGTGTAGGCATTTTAGTGGGAAGATTAACAAGTGTAAAGAAAATAGATCATGAAATTATAAGTGTTAATACAAAATAAACAAGTGGCATGTTTATTTCTTTTAAAATTTTGATGTAAATATCAAAGAGGAGAAAAACCAGGTTTTCATAATTCTTCAATCCTCTTCCTCTCATGTTTCAAAATCAAAAGAAAGAAAAAGAAAGAAAATGATAAAGAGAAAAACAAAATCTAAATCAAACTGAGTCAGAGATCATCTCAGTTTTTCAAATAAATCAAAAGCATTTCAATCTGAAGCTTAAAAATAATGTTCAGATTTCAACCTGGGAAATGCAATGCAAGTTCAGGCTTCAATTAAAACTACATATCAGAAAACAGATCAAGCTCTTAAATCTGGAAATCGAAGCAAAACAACAATCAAGTTCCAGATAATCATTTCCAGATTTTCAAAATTCCTTTTCAGTTGCAACAGGCTTTGTTCTCTACTTCCAAAATCCAGGTGAGCAAACTCTTAAACCTGTAGGTATAAATCTGGCTTGGATGTGATTGAAATTGAAGTGAAGTGGTGAATGATGTTTGAATATATGCAAATTAATGTATGCAAGCTTGTGTTCAGGAAAATATGCCTCTATTTTGGGATCTACAGGTTTAAATTCCTGTTTAAAAAAAATCAAAAATCATTTTACCTAAATGATTCTAGGCTTTAACTTCTAAATGAAAGATGTTTGTATGAATGAAAATATACGTGCATGTATATACATGTATGCAGATTTGAGTATGCATGTCTTATATATATCCATACACGCGCACACATCTCTGTTTTGGTATCTACAAGTTCAAATCAAGTTCAATTATAAAAATAGTTTCCAGAATTTATATTAAGTTACTATTTTCGAAAATGCTAAAATACAGTGATAACTTTTATAATTCAGGAAATTGATCATTCTAATTTCATGTTTTAATTTTAGAAACAAATTTGAACTTTGAAATGGTGATTTTTAAAAGTAATTTCATGATTTTTAAATATGTGGATGTTGAAATATCTTGAGTTGATCGGTATCTATATTTTTTTCAAATCTCGACGAATGATGGAAGGGTGGTCATTGTGCCCGTCACTGGTGGAGGCTTGGGTGTTGTAGATTGAGGAAAAAATAGTTAGGGATTTTCTAGATGATCGACGCGACGGTGGTTCGACGTTTTAGGGTTTGAACTATGTTTTGTCGAACTGGTTCTATATTGTAATTAATTAATATTAATTTACCGAGATTAGAAATTCTTTCATAAGTAATTAAAATGATTTAAATCAGATTATTTATTGATCTTACTTATGGATGTTTAGATTGTATTGAATGTTGTATTGTTTGATATCCCTGATGTGTGATTGTAACGTCGCGCCTGTTTGTACGCTTTAAATCGACGAAAAACCACACATGTCAGACTTAAACCATCCAAAAGGGTGGATTGTTATGGGGTAAATAAGAAAAACAGCGAAAGAAAAAAAAAAAAAATCTTGCAGCGGAACGATAAAATATAATAATCAAATATAAAGTTCATGAAGCTGTTTTATAAAATATTCGATTATTCTTATAAAATACATATCAGAGTTACACTTACCAGAGAATATTAATAATGTAGCAGAATAAAATGGTGTGGTGGAATAATATAATAGATAATAGAAATAATACAATCTCCGTCTTCGTCCTCCAGAAATAAGGTCTTCAATTCCTGAAATGCTCAGGCTGACCCGAGTGAATTGAAAGACAAAACACTCGAGTCAGAACTAAAAGATCTTATGTAAGTTAAATCAACAATAAACAATATGAGTGGAACGACGTCAGAGATTTTTACGGGATTTGACATCTCCTATCCAGTGTCTAACGTGAGTGCAGTAACTTAAGAGATGTTTGGGATTCACATCTCCTATGGATCCGTTAAACTATTTACTATATAGTAATATTTCGCTATTATAATAGTGCCTATAGTAAAATAAACTTACTTTTAAATAACATTAAGGAGTGACCCAATATTCCCCTTAACACGTAATAGTCCCAGTAGTCCATCCAATATCATAGTCCCTCCTGATCGGGAAGCCACCAGAGGAACCACACGGGATACGGGAGCAAACTAAATTCATACACGGCGCGATAGGGTAGGTGACACGGCACAACTAGGCAATGTCAGAGTAGATATACCAATTACGCTTCCGGGCCGGTGGTAACGCATAGCCGCAGCTACCGCCGACCTTGAGCCACATCCCCAAATAAAAAAAATCAAAAGTGGCCACCGAATAAATCCATAAGTCAAAGTATAATATCGAAGGGATTTGTCCGATCAAAGGTGCTACCTCATTATCCCGTCGATCGCTCCTCTTTTAGCCACCTTATGCCAACTCACGGGAGTCGGGTCCACGTATTTACCTCAAAGGAAACGCCGCCACCATCCTACTTCATTCTGGAATCTCCACCGCGTACACGGTTGTTAAAATGGTTTTCGGAGTTGGCAGAGAGTATGACAACTTCTGATCCCGGTCTCTTCAACAACCAAACGTTATTATAACACCGCGGTCATTTCAAAACAATTTATACTTCAAAACCAGAATATAATAACCATTTCAAACCATATAATTACGAAACTAAATCAATATGATGCCATTTTTAAATATATCCTTTTCTAAAACCATAATATTTTCAAAGTTATAATATTTCGAAACCAAACGCTTGAAATATAGCCTTCCAAAACATAAAACTTTGAATTTCATAACTTTGAATATAACCACACCACTTAAATGGTTTAAATATTAAATTACTTTATAAAATATAATAGCTTCTTTAATTTCGCAAATAAATTCCAAATACCAATTTGAACCTCCAAATAAACCATTTCAAATTCAATATATTTCGAAGCTTAAATATTTAATATTTCAAAACTGAATTTTATAATTCATATATATATATATATATACCAATTTCACTTTTTCTATTATTTAGTTTTGAAATATTTGCTTGCTGCATCCAATATCTTTTAAATAAAACTTCAATTTTCAATAATGAAGTATTCCTCAGTTTATTCGCTCGAATCACCTTAAATCCGAATTGAGTTATAAAACCATATTCTTTTAAAATCTCAATTTCAATAAGTTCCAAAAGGATTCTTATTGAATATAATTCTTTAATTAAATAAAATCTCCAGTCAATTTCAAAACTATCTTTTCAACCTTGATTTATAAAAAAAATCAATATAATCTCTATACAATAATATACTTCAAGTAAATACTTAACCATATTATATTTTAATAAAATCCAACCTATTACTTAACTTATTTATACTTTAAACAAATCTTAATCATAGCTTAAACCCAAGAATTTAATATATATATATATAATACATTTAAACAATATCCAAATCCATACCTCATAAAACTGTGTATTTCTTTACAAACCATAGAAAAATCATTTCAAAATGTTTTTATATATAGACCGCGGTGCCTGTATATAATTTTCTATCCGATGGTCAAGTGATACGAATATTTATTATTTCAATCCGTAATTTAAAAAAAATTACGGTTATATATCATTTCAAACCACAATCCCGAATGAAATAAATGCATAACAACTTGTAGTTTAAAATAATATATAATACAACATCCATTCATCCATCAACATATCACATATCCATCACAATCATCGTCCAAAACAATCAATCAATACCAATAGATAACTAATAATATATATAACAGGTATTTAACTGGCAGTTATATTCAATAATAAATTAAACAACGATTTAATTTAAATAAATGCAATAACTGAGATGATGATTAAAAATATACGGAAAAGTCATAAATAAATGCATAATCACAACAAAAATTTAATTTAACAAACATAAGAAATTTTAGAAGTTGTGAGTGGATTAAAACACTCACCTTTTGAATTTAAATTGAATTCAAATTCAATTTAAACCCAAAAATTGCCAGTCTCAGAATCCATCCAAACCAGCGTCAAAATCTCCGGAATTCCAATACAAACCTGCCGGAGAAAACCGCGCGTAAAACGGTGTCGTATGCACGAGTTATTATTATTAGAACGAATGAAATTGAAATTAAAATAAAATAAAGAAAACAAAAGCACTCACCGTTCCAAAGCCACGTCATCTCATCTCTCCTCTCCTTCACATACGCACGCACAGAAACCCTACTGCCTGAACCATAAAACGCACCCGACCCTAGGCAATTATTGCCTCGTCCACGCCGATGCCGACCTTCGCAGCAACCCCAAAACTCGCCGCCGAACCTCCTCAAGGCCGCGACACACCCCTGTCAACTCCCACGCGGCTTCGACCGAAGTGACAACAACAGCCGCCGCTATATAATTTAAACCCTAATCGAATTTTACAAAAAATCCGACCTTTGAATCGCCAAATAAACAGAATGGATGAAGTCCCCTCGGTCCCCTCTTCAAAACCCAGAAAGGATTTCCTGATCAGACGAAATTGCCCTCGACGCGATGGATGGCCAAGAATTCACCTGCAATTTCTGGACAAACGGTGATTCAAAACCAAAAACGAACTGCAGATCTGAGATGCGTACATCGAGAGCTTCGATATATAATTTTTTTGAATTTTTTTGAGGAGCTTGAAATTTCACTGATTTTTGAATTGCAATTGGAATTAGGTGTTTGTCTGCCATTGAACCGAGGAGGTGAAAGAAATGGTACGTACAAACAAATGAGAATGAGGGAAATTAGGGTTTATAACAGAGTATTTATAGACAAGGTTGAAAAAGAATAGATGGATCGGATTGAATATACGCGCTAACGACAAAGTGGCCCAAAAAAGCCCGTTCTGACTCCGGAACAAAATTGGGACAACCCATATATCAAAATAGATGTTTTAAAATATTTTAAACGCGATGGAAAAAGTTTCACATCCAAATTCCATCGTATGAAGAAGTTATGACAAAATCAAATTATTTCAAATTGATTTCAATTGGTTTCAATTTCATTTATTTCAAGGCGTTTCGAGTCCATACGATCAGATGACAAGCCCGATCGCTACGAAAATTGAAATCCTACAATAATTTACCGTTATGGATCCGATGAAACTGGTTTCGTCAAAATCCGAGTCCGTGGCCAAAATAGCTATTTTTACATTAAATAAATAAATAAATAAATTAGCTAATAAAATCAAATTTCAAATTTCAATTCTTTAATTGACAAATTTTATCCTTTTTTATTTCTCAATCATTTACAATGGTTTTAACAAATTCAAATGTCAACTTTAGAGATGATAAATTTATAAATTCCAATATTAACCTCAATTTCATTAAATTCAGAAATTATAAATTTAATTTCCAAAATTCTATTAAATTTATTTTTCATTCTACTATTCAATTCATTATTGTCAACGGATGAAATAAATATTGGATTCAAAATCTTTTACGTTAATATTATCACATTCCATCTTTATTTCAATTAGCGTAATAAATTAAATTTCATTTAGATTAAATTCATTTATTAAAATTTGAGTTCCAATTAATTATAATAAATTCCAAATAACTATGATTTGATTAGTTTCAATCTTTATACTAAGTCCATTATCACTCTATACCTAGTACCTATTGTTACCCTTCATTTGCTTGACATTTAAATGAACTTGATTCCAATAAATTCATCGACCAGTTAATTAGGTAATTAATAATAATTGTTATCATAACCTTAAATTTACACTTAAGTTTATGTTATATTCAACTAATCATCATAACACTGAATAAAATTTTCGTTATTCTCAATTCTTACCCTAATTTACATTAACGTAACATTAAATTTAGATTTATTTCAATTGGTTACCCGTTTTTATTTAATAGACTAGATAAATGGTTAACTTAAAACAACCGTTATCATAACTTTTAATTACACATATGAATCCACTATTCACAAACAAATGTTACAATTCTTATATAATATTGATTTTGTTCAATTTATTACGTATTACTTCCTTAGTTAATAACCTTTGAATTCACTCCCCAAATTACTAATTTCCATCAATTATAACTTACTAATTTGAATAAATTCATTAATTGTCAATTTCCCTCCCAAATAAATCCATTCATTTGAATTTTTCCTTATTATGAATCAATTATAAACTTACCAACTTAAAGGTGATGTCAACATGGGTACTTATCTACTACACTAATCTACGCCTATTACATCTTACATTTGCATAAATGCTACATTAACATATTCAAATTTCTAACTCCTTTGTTATTAACCATCCTATTTCCATTTATTATATCTTTGCCAATTATACACATTAATTACGATTAAATATTCTAAATAAATTTATTCACTTGGCTTCATGCATTTTACTACATCACTTACTGCCTTATAAATAAATTTCTGTTTCTATTCAATTCACATTCACACTTTCGTTATTATATTAATTATCATTAAAGTAACTTTTATATTAAATTGGTAAACCACTGGTAACGACCACCATTTGTCACCATTTTCCATTTATAATACATGTATGTTTATTCTTCACAAGTGATTTCCATCTATTACACTATTTCATACATTAATCCAATAATTTCATTTGTTTTCTCATATTCCATTTATAACCAAGTCTTAACATTTAGATTATTTTAATAAATTGGAATTTCATTCAAGTCATTAATTATTAACTTTAGTTAACCTTGTCACGTTTCCCCTAAGTTAATTTTCATTACATTATCACAACTTTTATTAAAAATTCCCTAAATTTTATTTTCTTCAATATTAAATTTCAAAAATCTCAATAAATTAACAATTTTAATTATTGAAAATTTACGGGTCGTTACACTCTCCCCCACTCAAAACTTTTTGTCCCCGAAAAGGAAAAAGAAAGGAGAAGGAGAATTAAGAGATCAATATATCTTACTTAAAATATTAACTTTATAAACAATTAAATTTACAAAATTAATTACCTTTAAATAAAATATACAAATTTATAACCATTAAATCTTTTATACTTAAATTGTTAAAGTTTGGAAACCATTTTCAAAAATTTTTCTAAGTCCAAAATTTACGAAAAAATTCGGTAGAATCTCCTTTGTACGGGAGGCTTGGGAGAAAATATAATATCAGATATAACAATATACAACATATATTTTTCAAAATAAAATATCCCAACACGGGAAAAAGATATAATAATGCTAAAAATCGAAATCCGAAAACGTACCTATTTGTCGGGCAATTAATGCTTAATTATGAAACCAAAAGCAGTAGCAATTGCTTCCATAACCTGTATTTCACTTATATAGTCCAGAAAGGGTTAACAATTATATAAAATGAAATATTTAAGGTCGTTTCAATCAACACAAACCAATCAATACAAACAACAATCATTTGCATAAGGCATACACTCATATTATAGAATCAACACAAATCAATCATTCATTCATATCAAATAAAACAAATAGTTGTTCGGGCTCAAAGACTTTAAATTGCATAGACGGGAAAATAAACTACTTAGTGCACCATTTATTCAACAGTCTTAGATGAATCTAAATAGATTATTCATTATTCTAAACACTTTTAAAGTATCCTTGCCCAAACAACCATAAACCAAACAAAAAACAATTTCAAACAATAGATCAAGTTTATTAATTCCATTCATATAATAATTTATCTTTTAAATTTGCCTTTTATTTCTTACAGTTTCATTTACTTTTATTCATTTCTAACAAAGTCTCATTTTCAGTTATTCATATCATGAAATTTTCTTTTTTATTATATTACATTCACTTATTCACTGCTTAATTTCATTTATTATAGTATCCATCTTTCTTCTTATTTTCAAAATAAATAACTTCAATCATTTACTTAAGTCTATAATTATTTACTTAAGTATATAAAAATTATAACCATAATTCTTTTTAATAAAAGCAATTTATTGAATGCTTCATTACATACTTTTACTTGTACAATTTCCATTACATTTTCTTATTAAACATTTCAACTTTTAATATTTGGTAAGTTATATATATGCTTTTTTTTTAAATGTAAATGAAAGTTATACAAGTTTTCTCATTTTCTTTAATAAATTTACTGTTCAATAATCACATCATTTGTTTTATAGATTATAATTTCCAACTTTCTTATAGTTTCATTTATACTTAGCATTTAGTCTCTTATTTCATTTAGAGGTTCCAATTACTAGTTAAATTCCATTTCATTAAAGCAATTGAAACCATTAATTGATGGAAACTTAAGAATTTAAATACCGGGTAAAATTTTAAACATTTTAAAATAATAGATAGATGTATACACTTAAAATTTATATATCCAACTATATTTAAAACAATTAAAAATTTATATTTGGTTATCAAAATAATCCGTAGTAAACTACTACAGTGGCCTTCCCACTTTGAAACTCGAAAATGAATGTCGACGATGTGTGCACTCATCACCGAAATTATTTTCCAGCGACAGAGAGGGGAGTACAGAATTTATTCCTTCCAAAGTTTCTTTGAAACAATTCTTTTCAAATTATATTGAAATATTTTTATTAGAAAATACTTCTAAATATCATTATTATTATATTCCAAAATCATTAGAAAGAAAGTTTCAAAACCCCGAAACTTAAGCTCTAAAATTTCCAAATTTCATTTTATTTTATTTTCAATCTTATTTCCACTATTATTTAAAATTTCATTACTTAGCAACCAATATATTGCAACTAAATATATATCATTTATAAAAATTTATTTTATATATATAGAAAATATAATAGGCAAAATTATTTCGTTCACCTATATTAAAACAAATATTATGTCGGTCTGCCCTATTAAGTGTTTAGAAATCCCTATTGGTGTCATAGCATCCTATGCATCAACCAGAATTTATAAATACAAAACGGAACAAATTAACATAATATCAGAACCTTTTTATAACACTAACAAATACGCTCTCTCATATATGTACACTCAACGACTCCCATAGGGTATTACTACCCTTTTAATAAAGAGTCAGCCCCCACAAAGCTAAGGTTTATCGCTAAACCAAAGCTCTCATATTAGATGTAACGTCCCACCTTTTTGTATGCTTTAAATCGACGATGAAACACACACGTCAGACTTAAACCATCCAAAAGGGCAGATTATTATGGGGTAAACAAGAAAAAGTAGAGAAAGGAAAAAAAACAAAATAGAATCTTGCAGCAGAACGATAAAATATAATAATCAAATATACAGTTCATGAAGCTGTTTTATAAAATATTCGATTATTCTTATAAAATACATATCAGAGTTACACTTACCAGAGAATATTAATAATGCAGCGAAATAAAATGGTGCAGTGGAATAATATAATAGATAATAGAAATAATACAATCTTCTTCTTCGTCCTACAAAAATAAGGCCTTCATTTCCTGAAATTCTCAGGCTGACCCGAGCGAATTGAAAGACAAAACACTCGAGTCAGAACTAAAAGATCTTATGTAAGTTAAATCAACAATAAACAATATGAGTGGAACGACGTTAGGGATGTTTACAGGATTTGACATCTCATATTGTCTAACGTGAGTGCAGTAACTTAAGAGATGCTCAGGATTCACATCTCCTAAGGTTAAACTATTTGCAATATATTAATATTTTGCTATTATAATAGTGTCTATAGCAAAATAAACTTACTTTTAAATAGCATTAAGGAGTGACCCAATATTCCCCTTAACACGTAATAGTCCCAGTAGTCCATCCAATATCATAGTCCCTCCTTATCGGGAAGCCACCAGAGGATACCACACGAGCTATGGGAGAAAACCAAACTCGTACAAGGCGCGATTGGGTAGGTGACACGGCACAACTAGGCAATGCCAGGGTAGATATACCATTTACGCTTTTGGGCCGATGGTAACGCATAACCGCAGCTACCGCCCACCTTGAGCCACACCCCCAAATAAAAAAAAACAAAAGTGGCCACCGAATAAATCCAAAAGTCAAAGTATAATATCGAAGGGATGTGTTCGATCAAAGGTGCTACCTCATTAGCCCGTCAATTGCTCCTGTTTTAGCCACCTTATGCCAACTCACGGGAGTCGGGTCCACGTATTTACCTCAAAGGAAACGCCGCCACCATCCTACTTCATTCTGGAATCTCCACCATGTACACGGTTGTTAAAGTGGTTTTCAGAGTTGGCAGAGTGTATAACAACTTCCGATCCCGGTCTCTTCAATAACCAAATGTTATTATAACACCACAGTCATTTCAAAATAATTTATACTTCAAAACCAGAATATAATAACCATTTCAAACCATATAATTACAAAACCAAATCAATATGATATTATTTTTAAATATATCCTTTTCTAAAACCATAACATTTTCAAAGCAATAATATTTCGAAACCAAACGCTTGAAATATAGCCTTCCAAATCTTAAAACTTTGAATTTCATAACTTTGAAATATAACTACACCACTTAAAGGTTTAAATATTAAATTACTTTATAAAATAAAATAGCTTCTTTAATTTCACAAATAAATTCCAAATACCGATTTGACCCTCCAAATAAACCATTTCAAATTTAATATATTTCAAAGATTAAATATTTAATATTTCAAAACTAAATTTTATAATTCATATATATTCCAATTTCACTTTGTCTATTATTTAGTTTTGAAATATTTGCTTGCTGAATTCAATATCCTTTAAATAAAATTTCAATTTTCAATAACAAAATATTCCTCAGTTTATTCACTCAAATCACCTTAAATCCGAATTAAGTTATAAAACCATATTCTTTTAAAATCTCAATTTCAATAAGTTCCAAAAGGATTCTTATTGAATATAATTCTTTACTTAAATAAAATCTCCAATCAATTCCAAAACTATATTTCCAACCTTGATTTACATAAAAAAAAATCAATATAAACTCTATACAAAAAATATACTTTAAGTAAATACTTAACCATATTATACTTAATAAAATCCAACTTATTATTTAACTTATTTATACTTTAAACAAATCTTATTCATAGCTTAAACCCAAGAATTTAATATATATAAAATACATTTATACAATATCCAAATCCATACCACATAAAACTGTATATTTCTTTACAAACCATAGAAAAACTATTTCAAAATATTTTTATACATAGACCACAGTGCCTGTATATAATTTTCTATCCTATGGTCAAGTGATACGGATATTTATCATTTCAATCCATAATTTAAAAAAAATTACGGTTATATATCATTTCAAACCGCAATCCCGAATGAAATAAATGCATAACAACTTGTAATTTAAAATAATATGTAATACAACATCCTTTTGTCCATCAACAGATCACATATCCATCACAATCATCATTCAAAACAATCAATCAATGCCAATAGATAACTGATAATATATATATTTATATAACAGGTATTTAACTGGCAGTTATATTCAATAATAAATTAAATAACGATTTAATTCATATAAATGCAGTAACTGAGATGATGATTAAGAATATACAGAAAAGTCATAAATAAATGCATAATCACAACAAAAATTTAATTTAACAAATATAAGAAATTTTAGAAGTTGTGAGTGGGTTTAAACACTCACCTTTTGAATTTAAATTGAATTCAAATTCACTTTAAACCCAAAAATTGACCAGTCCCAGAATCCGTCCAAACCAGTGTTAAAATATTTGGAATACCAATACGAACCTAGCAGAGAAAACCACGCGTAAAACGGATGTCGTATGCACGAGTTATAATTATTAGAATGAATGAAATTGAAATTAAAGTAAAATAAAAGAAAACAAAAGCACTCACCTTTCCAAAGCCACGTCATCTCATCTCTCCTCTCCCTCACGTGCGCACGCACAAAAACCCAACTGCCTGAACCACAAAACGCACGCGACCCTAGGCAATTATTGCCTCGTCCACGCCGATGCCGACCATCGCGGCAACCCCAAAACTCGCCACCGAACCTCCTCAAGGCCGCGACCCCCTTTTCAACTCCCACGCGGCTTCGACCGAAGTGACAACAGCAGCTATCGCTATATAATTTAAACCCTAATCGAATTTTGCAAAAAACCGACCGTTGAATCGCTAAATAAACTGCATGGATGAAGTCCCCTCGGTCTTCTCTTCAAAACCCAGAAAGGATTTCCCGATCAGACGAAATTGGTCTCGACGCGATGGATGGCTGAGAATTCACCTTCAATTTCTGGACAAATGGTGATTCAAAACCAAAAACGAACTGCAGATCTGAGATGCGTACATTGAGAGCTTCGATATATAATTTTTCTGAATTTTTTTGAGGAGTTTGAAATTTCACTGATTTTTGAATTGCAATTGGAATTAGGTGTTTGTATGCCATTGAACTGAGGAGGTGAAAGAAATGGTACGCACAAACAAATGAGAATGAGGGAAATTAGGGTTTATAACAGAGTATTTATAGACAAGGTTGAAAAAGAATAGATGGATCGGATTGAATATACGCACTAACGACAAAGTGGCCCAAAAAAGCCGGTTCTGACTCCGTAACAAAATTGGGTCAACCCATATACCAAAATAGATGTTTTAAAATATTTTAAACGCGAGGAAAAAAGTTTCACGTCCAAATTCCATCGTATGAAGAAGTTATGACAAAATCAAAATTTTCAAATTGATTTCAAATGATTTCAATTTCATTTATTTCAAGGTTTTTCGAGTCCGTACGATCAGTCGACAAGCCCGATCGCTACGAAACTTGAAATCCTATAATAATTCACCGTTACGGATCTGATGAAACTGGTTTCGTCAAAATCCGAGTCAGTGACCAAAATAGCTATTTTTATGTTAATTAAATTAATAAATAAATTAGCTAATTAAATCAAATTTTAAATTTCAATTCTTTAATTGACAAATTTCATCCTTTTTTATTTCTCAATCATTTACAATGGTTTTAACAAATTTAAATGTCAACTTTAGAGATGATAAATTTATAAATTCCAATATTAACCTCAATTTCATTAAATTCAGAAATTATAAATTTAATTTTCAAAATTCTATTAAATTTATTGTCATTCTACTATTCAATTCATTATTGTCAACGAATGAAATAAATATTGGATTCAAAATCTTTTACGTTAATATTGTCACATTCCATCTTTATTTCAATTAGCGTAATAAATTAAATTTCATTTAGATTAAATTCATTTATTAAAATTTGAGTTCCAATTAATTATAATAAATTCCAAATAACTTTGATTTGATTAGTTTTAATCTTTATGCTAAGTCCATTATTACTCTATACCTAGTACATATTGTTACCCTTCATTTGTTTGACATTTAAATGAAGTTGATTCCAATAAATTCATCGACCAATTAATTAGGTAATTAATAATAATTGTTATCATAATCTTAAATTTACACTTAAGTTTATGTTATATTCAACTAATCATCATAACACTGAATAAAATTTACGTTATTCCCAATTATTACCCTAATTTACATTAACATAACATTAAATTCAGATTTATTTCAATTGGTTACCCGTTTTAATTTAATAGACTAGATAAATGGTTAACTTAAAACAACCGTTATCATAACTTTTAAGTACGCATATGAATCCACTATACACAAACAAATTTTACAATTCTTATATAATATTGATTTTATTCAATTTGTTATGTATTACTTCCTTAGTTAATAACCTTTGAATTCACTCCCCAAATTACTAATTTCCATCAATTATAACTTACTAATTGAAATAAATTCATTAATTGTCAATTGCCATCCCAAATAAATCCATTCATTTGAATTTTTCCTTATTATGAATCAATTATAAACTTACCATCTTAAAGGTGATGTCAACATGGGTACTTATCTACTACTAATCTACGCCTATTACATCTTACATTTGCATAAATGCTACAATAATATATTCAAATTTCTAACTCCTTTGTTATTAACCATCCTATTTCCATTTATTATATCTTTGCCAATTATATACATTAATTACGGTTAAATATTCTAAATAAATTTATGCACTTGATTTCATGCTTTTTATTACATCACTTACTGCCTTATAAATAAATTTCCATTTCTATTCAATTCACATTCACACTTCCGATATTATATTAATTATCATTAATAACTTCAGTTTTAAATTGGCAAACCACTGGTAACGACCACCATTTGTCACCATTTTCCCTTTAAAATACGTGTATGTTTATTCTTCACAAGTGATTTCCATCTATTACACTATTTCATACATTAATCCAATAATTTCATTTGTTTTCTCATATTCCATTTATAACCAAGTCATAACACTTAGATTATTTTATTAAATTGGAATTTCATTCAAGTCATTAGTTATTAACTTTAATTAACCTTGTTATGTTTCCTCTAAGTTAATTTTCATTACATTATCACAACTTTTATTAAAAATTCTCCAATTTTTATTTTCTTCAATATTAATTTTCAAAAATCTCAATAAATTAACAATTTTAGTTATTGAAAATTTACGGGTCGTTACAGTGATGCTTTGTGATATGAATTGTATTGATTTGAGCTGTGATGAATGTGATTTATTTATCTTTGATGAATTTATATTATTATTTGTGAATCTATGAATGAAGATAAGTGTTATAGGATTATACCGCTTATCGATATTGCTGTGCTTGAATCTTTAATGATTGATGATGTTGCACAATTGTGTGAAACCCCTGGACTACACCATACACACACAAATATGGATTTCACGAGAAATCGGTTAAGTCACAAATGTTTTGAATTAAGATATTATTTGTTTAAAAGTTGAATTTTGAATCCAAATGGATTTGGAAATGTAATTGGGTTGAATGGGGAAAGCTTTTTGAAAAGAAGTTTGAAATTAAATTTAGTTTGAATAAGACTATATCTTGTTAAGTTTTGAAATTGTTTTGGAAATTTGGTTTGAAAGGTTTATATAAGTTATATAGTATGTATATGGATTTTTAATCCATCTTTAAAGTATGTTGAATATATTATTTTGAGAATTTAAATTCAACCAAGTTTATACTTGAAAGGCTTTAACTTGAGCAAATGTAATTGGATTTTCTCGAACGAAAACTCTTAGTTTTCAAATGATAATAGCTTCCAAAGAAAGAAAGGATTTCCAGTTTTGTTAAAAAGGGGTTTCAAATTTGAAAGGGGATTGTTTTTGAAAGCTATAATTGAATCTTTGTGAAAGATTTGTGAACTTTGTTTCCAAATTGAAGAGGATGTTGAAGGTGTATCTTTTATATAAAAGATTTGGAATTGTAAATAGTTTTGAAAGCTATGAATTAATCTTTGTGAAAGACTGGTGAACTTTGTGAAGTGAATCTTTTTGTTTAAAGATTTGAAAATGGTAATTTGTTTAGACCATTTGATGAAAGCTTTTGGGTAATAAGTTGTACCTTAACTAAGATTCCAATATCCATATGTTTTTAAATATTGCGCTATTATTCGGTTTAGCCGGGAGAGGACCTTATGTCATATAGCCCATTCCGAATAATGATACGACGATATGGATAGGATTTGAAGACCGGTGGTGAAGACGGGGTATTTTCGAAAATGAAAGGATTGCCCGTCGAATGACTCTACATTGAGTAGCTATGGTATAGAGATTTCCATATGTGATGGGGAGTCCAATCGGGATTGTGAATACCCAGATTGCAAGGGCTTCTTTTGAAGTTCCTTTGGTTCTGTTCGAACCCGAAACAGACTTGTATGGATGTGTGTATGACATTACACTTTGAGATGTAAAGCTGGTTTGTATCAAATACATTTCCGTTTGGTGGTGGAGAATTTATTCTCTTAGCTTAACACCCTTCTCTGTGACGTACGAGCTCAGAGGTTATGTAGTTCATGGTTACTAGTGATACATTCCAAATTTGGTAATGTGGCATACAAAGTGCCGCTGATCATTTGTTGATCAAAGCATGACTTTTTTCTAAAGCATAGCTTTGTGGATGAGACTTCGTCGAACCTCACAACCCGATAATGGCCGAAATAGGAATTGTTGCAGCAAGGTTATTTGGGGGTAGCGCCCGCTGAGGTTGTGTCCATTTCCTTCTGGATAAAAGGTGGTATCATGGTATGGAGCCCAGATATTTACCTATGTGGTTTCTGCAAACTTATTGCTTTGTGGTTGTTGGTTGAGGGCCCTCGGATAAAGGTCGGTAACGACCGGGGGATGGCATGCTTGTGTCAGTAGTTACCTAGTTACAGAGGTAACCCAGCATCGTGTTGGCAGAGATCCGGTTAAGTTCTCGGGGGCTGTAATGCCCCACTACGAGACCCATATTAGCAAAGAGTATTACAAGGTAATACCGCCTGCTAATACGGAGAATAGAGCTGTATATGAGCGACCATCTATAGCCTTGTCTTAACTATCTACTGAATACGTCGATAAATGTCGCATATTTTTTAGGTGGATCGACTTATCCAACAGATATTTAATACAAAACTATAATGGCTATAATATCTAACAGAACAAAATATAACAACTCAAATGTAAAACACATCATAGAACAGTAGATCATCACATACATATACACATATACAGATACATCACATTGTATGCAAAATGATACATGTCAAGTGGTGTAGCAAACACAATATATAGGCGAGTCAAAAGAATATACGTATCAGAGTTACAACCAAAAACGACTACACAAAAATCTATAACAAAAGAAGCTAGCAGAATAGGCTATGTCCAAATGTACCTAACCTGAAACACCTCGGTCTGACCCGAGTATAAGATGCATGGGTCAGTCTAGCTAAACAAATCAATTAGATAAGCTAAATGATAATGAACATGCAAGGTCATAAAGTACCACAAATATCTCTAAAAGAGATTACTCGATCATCTAGCAAAAGATGAATCATAACAAGCCTCATATCATTGGCAACTCAAATAAACAAAGGATACGAATATCCCAAACCAAGCCAAAAAGGCAAATCACAAATACCAATAAAGGTAACACAAGTTTCCACAAGATAATCGCTATGTATCGAGTGGTTCAAAAGACCTACTCCGAAAGGCGATACTCTAGGAAAATATAAATATCAATGAAACAAAAGATGCACGTGCTCAGTACTGTATAAACAAGGATCTACAAGCTCGAAGGCGACAAACCCAAGTATCTCTCGAGCGGTGACAAATGACCAACTCCAAAAGCAATACTATAGGGCAACAAACCCGAAGGCAACAAACCTAAGTATCTCTCGAGCGGTGACGATGGAGCAGCTCCAAAAGCGATACTATAGGCAACAAACCCGAAGGCACAAACCCGAAGGCAACAAACCGTAGTGGCGAAGGTCCGGAGGCCCAGTACTGGACACCACTAACTGGCAATATGTGTCACAAACTCTCGAAAAGGAACCCGAAAAGTGTTAACGTGTGTCCCATACCACACGTTCTCACTAAACGGTTTACTAACCATTAGTCAATTCCACACTCAAAGCAGTACAAAGTTTACCTCATGTCATCGGTAAACTAGACCCGAAGGTCAAAACGATCAAACAAATAGATTAGGAATTAATTGGAAAGATAAACGCACGTATTCCATAGTACGTGTTTTACCCAACCATTTAATTACCTTCCCACTTCGTTCGAAGTGCAAAAGAGTGTAATTTTATTTAGAAAATAATTTGGGATGAGTTTAGAAATCGTTTGAAAACTCTTTGGAAATTGCCTTTGAAATCCTCCTATTATGGAGTAAATAATTTAATACTTAAAAATAATACTAAATAATAATTTCACAATCCAATTTGTTTGAAAAACACTTTAAAATTCTTTATAAAACCCTTGCATGAAATCTAGAGAGAAAATTCAAGAATTCGGGAAAATATCAAAAATGGCGGAAATTATTCGAGTATAAAAACCGTCGAAATCAAGCTATGATCGCTAGTTCGATAGCAGGTTTGGACCTAAAAACAGAGTCCAAATGACATGAAATTTAGTAAAAATGTAAAATAACACCCCTACTCCAATCTGCAAAAGGATTCATCCAATTACGAGTTGAAACGAAGAAACTGCGTCGTTCCGAAGTTGGACTAAAACCACTATAAACTGCTGTGTAAAAACAGCGCAAAGGTTCAACTTCGACGATGAGTTCGAAGGGGAAAATAAACCCAGAGCTTGGTGAAATTTGGTAGAAGCAAAGAATAATACTTCTTATTTGATCTTCAAAAATAATTATTCAAATCCGATTTGAAACGAAGAATCTGCATCGTTTCAAAGTCGGACCAAAACAAGGTTTAAAACGCTGAATTATAGCAAGCTGCGAGTACAAGTTCGATAGTAGCTTAGAAATAGCAAACCAACCCAGATTTTCATGAAATTTATAGAATGTAACTCAACACTCCTACTTCAGTCTGAAAAATGAATCACTCAAATCTGATTTAAAACGATTGAGTTATGCTGTCTCAAACATGTACTCAGGCCATGTTTGCAACAGTTTTAAAACCAAAAATGCACAGGCCTGAAACCATCCTGGATTCAAATCCAGGCATAAAACAGAGAAATAAATTGCATCGGATTGAGCTTAAAATGGGTATGAATATACTAGAAAGCTTCATCTTTCAAACAAAAAAAGATTCATTGAATTCCAGTAAGAAATGAAAGAGTTATGATATCTCAAACATGGACTCAGGCCATGTTTGCAGCAACTCAAAACAACTACAGGCAAAAATCTGTGCCTGAGTCGATTTTACAGCAACGTTTTGAACATTCAAATGACAATATATTTCCATCAATTTTTTTTGAAATGAAGTTCAACATGCAAGCTACCAAATGCGAGAAAACCGGCAGCATTTCGTTGCCGGAATCAAAAGTTATGATCATTCAAATAGGCAATAAGAAACATATTTCAGACAGAAAAACAACAAAAATTCATTAACAAAAGCTAGATTTTTGATTGCTTTTGCAATTTTTGAGCTTGGATCAGCTAGGATTTGTGAGTATTACAACTCACCTTGCTGAATGCTTGAGCCACAAGAAAAAATCGGTGGAAAGGAGCAAGCTTTGGCCTCAAAAGAGCTTCAACAACCTATGAATGAAATGTACATAAACATGCAATGCCAAAACAAAGTTAAAAGACAATCAAATAATCTTCAAAACTGAAATTTGATGAAGGAATCAGGTTTAGAAGTTGATTACCTGCCTAAATTGACTTAATTTGATAAATTATAGCAATGATTTGATGAAAATTTGGAGATTTTGGTTTTGCTTTGAAAGAGAGAAGTGGGTTCCTTTCTTTTTTTCTTTTACACTAAAGAGAAAGAAGAAGAGGAATTTGCTTTCCTCTTTCTTAATTAGCTGGTTAAGTTTACTAAGTGGGCATTGGACCCATTAATTAAAAGAAATAAATTTGTGTTAGGCTAATTTAATTAACACCAAGCCATATTTACACTATGTAAATAAATAAAAGCTATTTTCTTCCTAATTTTCTCATAACAAAGTACGTAAATTTACATACTTATGAAATAACATATTTTATACTATACAAAAAGATTAATTTTAATTTTTTTACTATAATATCCTTTATTTTACAAAAATACACAATTTCCACAAATAAATGCACAAAACCTTATTTTTAACTTCTAAAATTCCACCAAAATATTTTTCTTGCTTAAAAAAAATATAAATAACCATTCTAAACTCAAATTTATAATTAAAGATCATTTTTACAACAATTTCCACCTTTTTATTTAAATAAACAACCTTTCAAAATCAAATACTTCCTTTAAAAATTATTAAAAGAAGTAATTGTCAATAATTAATAAAATTATTGCATTTTCTCTAAATAAAAACTATTTTCCATTTATTATTAACCAAAACAAATAAAATAAAGTTTTGAACTTTATTTTCTCATTTTATTCCAAAATTCATTGTTTATTCCAAATAAACAATTTAATTTCTTCAATTTTATTTTAATTCATAATATTAAATTATAACTACCATTATAATTTAATCCTTACAGGTAATATCCAAAACCAGGGTTGTTACAGACTCCCCCTTTAACAAAATTGCGTCCACGCAATTTCTATAGTGGAAGTTATCTATAACATCAGTTTCATCACAACAAGATTCAAATCAAAAGATAGGATCATAGATATTCGCCCTCAACAAAGGATGAAAGGATCAGGACAAGTTTGCTCGGCAAATCCTATGGTTTCCCAAGTACAATACTTGTGTATGTACCAAATTCTATTCGTGTAGTTGTTTCGAAGATTAAACACCTTCGAAATAAGAATGTTCTGCTTATGTAATTCTATGGTCCGCTAACCCCAAATTCATTGTTTATTCCAAATAAACAATTTGATTTCTCCAATTTTATTTTAATTCATAATATTAAATTATAACTACCATTATAATTTAATACTTACAGGTAATCTCCAATACCAGGGTTGTTACAGGGGCGTCCCTCCAGAGGCGTTCCATTCAGTGTAGGGAGTTCCTTTGCCTGACCATTGTTGGAAATCCAATCATACAATATGCGCTTTGTGCGGTTTTAGTTGTATAACCTTCCATTTACTTATGGTGGTCACCACTATTTAGATGGTAGCTATAATAGGCATAGTTCGAAATGTCTATGCTGGCTAAGATTAATATTATACTTTCGAAATGTTTTCTACACTATGCACTAATAATAATATCAAAAAGGACTTTCGCATATCAAGCATTTTTTACTATCATAAGGAGAAATCTCCTCCAAGTGGGCGTTTGCATTGTGTGTGCGTGTGCGGGGAGGCCTTATGGTAGTTTCATTTTCCAAAAAGCGTTGCGAATTTCTTTTTATTTCTTTTTAAAGATAAACTGTTTTTGTTTGCTCATACCAGTCCCATGACTGACCTAGAGTTTATTGTTTCCTTTCTAAACTCTGGGTGCCTACAATTTTCCACACGGGAAGCCTAGATTTGGATTTTTCAGATAGTTGGAAAGTAGTAAATTCGGTATCTTTGGAGCCTTTGGATTTGACAATCACATTTGGTTCATCATATGACTGACCATGCTTAAGTCCAACTTAATGGTGGTTAGAGCTTTCGATTTGAAGTTTTGGATCTTTGGTTTTGGGATACAGTTTATGGTTCTCTCTTAAAGAATATGTTGGAGTTATCTTTTCGGTTGTTGTATCTTTCCGCTGTTATGTATCTTTGATATGTGATATTCATTGTATCATTGTTGTAATCAACTATTGTATATCAGTGATATTATTCATTTTTTCCGCTGTGTTGTTGTACTTAATGTGTTATAAGCTCTGGAGAACCAGATTCGACGTTTGAATCTGCGGCAGTCGAATAAGAGTGAAGTATTTGGTGCCGATTTTCGAAGGTCGAGTCGGACCGTCACATTTGGTATCAGGGCTAAAGGTTGAACTTTAGCTTTTGTAGTATAACACATTAGTACCTCATTAGAGATAGGGTGAAGTATACCCTAGAATGAATATATCCCTAAGATATCTGTTTGTATGCCTCAATAAATTCTCTTACTATCCACTAATAGTGAATATGAGTGCAAGAAGAAAATGGGATAGGGGATAGGAAAGTACTAATACAAATGGTCGATACCCTGCAACAACGAAAACGAGTTTTTCTATCGATCTTCTTTGATCTTCATCCGATCTCGATTCTTTGATGGTTTCGTGGCAGCTACAAGGAGAAGCTTTGGCGTGGTGGTGGCCTGCGATTTGTTGTAGATAAGTTCCTATTTCGTATTCTATTCATCAGTTTCTTATCAGTATTTCCATTTTAACTTTAATGAATTTGAAATTCTATTTGAAATAAATTGATTAACTAAAATATGAAGTTAAATTTGATTTCATCAATGAAGCGATTTCGGTTAAAACCAAATTTGAGAATTTTGTTATAATTTCTTGAATGGATCCAAGTCCGAAGAGGGACAAGCCAGCGTAAACTTTGGGGTATTCCGACCTGAGTTTGGAATCCATACCTAGTGTTTGAGAATTGTGGAAGATTGTGTCCATTTATCTATTCTTTTGGGTCCAGATATATTCTACGAATGGTTAGTTATCCGTTCGGACTAACCAATGCCCTTGCATATTTCGTAGATCTGGTGACCCGAGTATTTCGTGAAGTGTTGAATGAGTTTGTTCTCATATCTATTGGTGATATTCTGATTTGGTGAGCCAAAGGTAGAATATTCAGTTTGATCTGGTAAATCAATTTTCTATCTCAGTTGTGTTCATCTGTTCTTTGTTGTCTCCCTGTCTAGCAAATTTTAGGGACGAAATTTTCTTAAGGGGGAATCTGTAACGATCCCGGTTTTAAATCAAAATTTAATAGGTAGTTAATTTAATTTTTAGAATTAAATTGTGAATTAATTTGGAAAATTTCAAATTGAATAAGATATGTGCCTGTTTATTTATGTAGACAAATTGTAATTTGAAATTTGAATTTGGATTTTTCCAAAATAAAAATGTGTATTTTTAATAGAGTTTGATTTGGGAATTCCAGAATAAATATCTTGAAAACAAATTGGATTTAAAAATTTATATTTTGAATTAATAGAAATTTGATTTGGAAATTCAAATATATTTATATTAAAAATAAGTTGGATTTTAAATACTCTATATTTTAAATTATGAAATTTGTTTTCTAATCATAACATTTATATATATATATATATTTAAATAGTTATATCATATATATTTTAAAATCAAAAGCTATTTAAAAGTTAGAATTAAAAATATATACATATCTTTTGACAATTAATAAGATTTGAATAAAATATTTAAAAAGCAAAAGTAATTATAAAAATTGAGAAAGGATATAAACTAATATATGCATTATATAGAATTCTTATTAATATATGTAACTTACAAACATAAACACTTTATAATATAAAAATAAACATGTGTAGGCATTTTAATGGGAAGATTAACAAGTGTAAAGAAAATAGATCATGCAATTACAAGTGTTAATACAAAATAAACAAGTGGCATGTTTATTTCTTTTAAAATTTTAATGTAAATATCAAAGACAAGAAAAAACAGGTTTTGATAATTCTTCAATCCTCTTCCTTTCATTTTTCTAAAAACCAAAAGAAAAAAACGCTGAGAGAAAAAAAAAATCTGAATCAAACTAAGCCAGAGATCATCTCAGTTTTTCAAATAAATGAAAAGCATTTCAACCCGAAGCTTAAAAATAAAGTTCAGATTTCAAACTGGGAAATGCAATGCAAGTTCAAGCTTCAATTAAAACTACAGATCAGAAAACAGATCAAGCTCTTAAATTTGGAAATTAAAGCAAAACAACAATCAAGTTCCAGTTCATTTCCAGATTTTCAAAATTCCTTTTTAGTTGCAACAGGCTTTGTTCTCTGCTTCCAAAATCTAGGTGAGCAAACTCTTCAACTTGTAGGTATAAATATGATTTGGATGTGAATGAAATTGAAGTGAAGTGGTGAATGATGTCTGAATGTATGCAAATTGATGTTTGCAAGCTTGTGTTTGGGCAAATGTGCCTCTGTTTTGGTATCTACAGGTTTAAATACCTGTTTAAAAAAAAAATCGTTTCACCTAAAAGATTATAAGCTTTAACCTCTAAATGAAAGATGTTTGTATGAATCAAAATATACCTGCGTGTACATACATATATGCAGATTTGAGTATGCATATCTGTGTGTGTGTGTGTATAGACATCTCTGTTTTGGTATCTACATGTTCAAATCAAGTTCAAATTTTGATTTCTCTTTATATAATCAATATCAAGCTATGATCTTTAAGGAAGAATAATTTTAAGACCATAACATCAATTGTAAAAATAGTTTCCAGAATTTATATTATGTAACTATTTTCGAAAATGATAAAATACAGTGTTAACTTTTATAAGTAAGGAAATTGATCATTCTAATTTCATGTTTTAATTTTAGAAACAGATTTGAACTTTGAAATGGTGATTTTTGAAAGCAATTTCATGATTTCTAAATATGTGGATGTTGAGATATCTTGAGTTGATCGGTATCTATATTTTTGTCAAATCTTGACGAATGATGGAAGGGTGTCATCGTGCTCATCACTAGTGGAGGCTTGGATGTTGTAGATTGGGGGAAAAATAGTTCGGGATTTTCTAGATGATCGGTACGGCGGTGGTTCGACATTTTCGGGTTTGAACTGTGTTTTGTCGAACTCGTTCTTGGGGGGAATTTACTACGTCGTCAAGGCTTTTAGGGTCGATTGCACGTAGGGGAGCAGGAAGTGGGGACTCAGGCGGAGTTACCGGTGGAGTGGCGTGGTCTATGGCATGGGGTGGCATCGTAGCAAGGCGAATTTGGGTGATTGATGGCTTTCCATGTAAGGGTCGAAAAGCTTGTTTTCAATTCTCTGGTGATCTTGAAACTCTGGGTAATCGGGAAGTATGGGAGGCTTATCGGCGAATTATCAAAGGTCGTAGTGTTGGGCGAAAGTTCATTGATCGCCTATGCCCATGCATATGGTATCGGTCGTATCAGTGTTGATTGTGGTTTGATGAAGAAAAGGATTATCCGGTAGAACTCGAGATGTTTGTGGGTTTGACTCGGAGCAGAATGAGTCCGTGAGAGCAGGGGAAATTACTCGGGGATATGCGGGATTATGCTCGGGTTTTTGGTGATCTGGCTCTGGTCATTAGTTGATTAGTTTGATTTGTTTTGAAAACTAACCTGGTTTTTTTAAAAGTAAAGAAAAAGGTATGAACAATTTTATTAACTTAAAGATCCTAAGTTAAATTTTAGATTTATGATAATTTAATTCAAAGTTTATTAAATAAGATTTTCAATGATAATTAAGAAGTTATTTAAGATAAATGACTTATCTTTTAGTTAATTAAGGTTTGAGTGATTAAGATTTATTATAAAAGTAATTAAAGAGTAATTAATTAATTGATTGATTTATAACAAAAAATTAGTTAATGAACTAATTAAGGGTTAACCATTGATTTATTAATTAATTAAGTAATTAATTAATGATTTAAAGTTGATTAATCAAGTGATCAAAGAATAATTTATTAAAGGATAATTAATTAATGTGATTAATTAATTAAGGTAATTAATTAAATGATAATTAATTAAAGGTTAATTAATTAATGAAATTGACTAGGGATAATCACTTATGGTAATTAATTAACGATAATTAATTAAATGGTAATTAATTGAGAGTTAATTAATTAATATAGTTAATATAATTAATTAAGGATAATTAAATTAAAGAATAAATAAATAAGTAATGGTTAATTATTTAATGATTAAAGGTACATTAATTTATTAATTAAGGTTAATTAATAAATAAAGGTTAATTAATTTATTATTAAAGGATATTTAACTAAAATAGTATTGCACTTAATTAATATTAATTAACCGGGATTAGAAATTTATTCATAAGTAGTTAATCTGATTTAAATCAGATGATTTATTGATCTTACTTATGGAATTTTAAATTGTACTGAATGTTGTATTGTTTGATATCTCTGATGTGTGATGCTTTGTGATATGAATCGTATTGATTTGAGCTATGATGAATGTGATTTATTTATCTGTGATGAATTTATATTATTATTTATTATTCTGTGAATGAAGATAAGCGTTATAGGATTACACCGTTTATCGATATGGTTGTGCTTGAATCTATAATGATTGATGATGTTGCACTATTGTGTGAAACCCCTAGAATACACCATACACACACAATGGATTTCATAGGAAATCAGTTAAGTCACAGATGTTTTGAATTAAGATATTCTTTGTTTAAAAAGTTTAATTTTGAATCCAAATGGCTTTGGAAAAATAATTGGGCTGAATATGGAAAGCTTTTTGAAAAGAAGTTTGAAATTAAAATTTAGTTTGAATAAGACAATATCTTGTTAAGTTTTGAAATTGTTTTGGAAATTTGGTTTGAAAGGTTTGTACAAGTTATATAATATATATTTATTTATCTTTAAACCATCTTTAAGGTATGTTGAATATATTATTTTGAGAATTTAAATTCAACCCAAGTTTATATTTGAAAGGCTTTAACTTGAGCAATATGTAATTGGATTTTCCCGAACGAAAACTCTTAGTTTTCAAATGATAATAGTTTTCAAAGAAAAAAGGTTTTCCAGTTTTGTTAAGAAGGGGTTTCAAATTTGAAAGGGGATTGTTTTTGAAAGCTATAATTGAATCTTTGTGAAAGATTTGTGAACTTTATTTCCAAATCGAAGAGGATCTTAAAGGTGTATCTTTTATATTAAATATTTGGAATTGTAAATAGTTTTGAAAGCTGTGAATTAATCTTTGTGAAAGATTGGTGAACTTTGTGAAGTGAATCTTTTTTTTTAAAGATTTTAAAATGGTAATTTGTTTAAACCATTTGAAGAAAGGTTTTGGGTAATAAGTTGTAACTTAACTAAGATCCCAATATCCATATGTTTTTAAATGAGGAAATTAGTTTAAAGGAAAAAGTTTAATAAAATTTAATTTTAACGGACGTTAAAATTAAACTTCTGTCTCAAGGACAAGCACCAAAATTTCTCAATCGTTCCTGCTTTATTAGTTTCTTTCTTCTGTAAACAAATTTTCTTCTTCATCAAACAATGGCAACCTAAATCGAAATCAATTTTCTTCCTCAAACTGATTTACAAGCGCAATCGACTTCAGAATTTAAGTCGATGAACGTAAATCAAAATATTTCAATAAATCCTGAACAAATAAACGATGAACCTACGATTTCAAAAAGTAGGGCTTCGAATGCTACGCATACAGCAGTAAAGAGAAGGTGAAAAACTAATTCATCCACGGTTTTTGATTCGATTAATATTCATGAAGATAAAAAAGGACGAAAAAATGTAGGGCATGTAAAACTATGAATGAAGACGACACGAAGAAACAACAACTTAGTAATGAAATCCCTAGCAGAAAAAGAAAGACGAAGGTATAACAACTGATTTATTTTAAAATAAAAGATAATTTTACAATAGTAGTTAATCATCATTTGATTTGTTATTGAATGATAGATCAATACATCATTTGATTTGTTGCATGTATAATATTGAAATATGAGAAGATGGTTGAAAATAGCATTCAGTTTTTGACAGATGATACACAACAATAAGATGAATAGTTACAGAATGATAGACAAATATAACAATGAAAAAAATGATGGACAAACATAGCATGATAGAATGATAGTAGAATATATCACTTTATTTACTGTAGGTGTAATGATGCGATGAAAGATGAAAATAGCATTTCAATATTTGATAGACGGTAGAAATTAATTAAATGGATACTTATTCGATGACAGTTCAATACATCATTTGATTTGTATGCGTCATATTGAAATATGAGATGATATATGAACGTAGCATTCAGTCTTTGACAGATGATAAACAACAATAAGATGAATATTTACAGAATGATAGAAAAATATAGCATTGAAAAAAATGGTACACAAACATACCATGATAGAATGATAGTTGAATATATCATTTTATTTACTGTATTTGTTATGATGGTATGATAAATGATAATCATTGAATGATAGTTCAATATATCATTTGATTTACTGTATTTATAGTTATTGAATGATAGTTCAATATATCATTTCATTTGTATGTATAATATTGAAGTATGAGATGATAGATGAATATAGCATTCAATTTTTGATGGTTGATAGACAGCAATATGATGAATAGTTACAGAATGATAGACAAATACAACATCAAAAAAAAGATAGACAAACATAACATTCGATCTTTCGACTTTAGAAGCATACATTGAAAAAGAGTAATGATAGACAAATATAGCATTTGAAAAAAGAATGATAGATGAATATAGCACTAGTAAATTATGCATTCATAGTTGAAAAAATTGATAGATAAAAATAAGAAAGCATTTAAAAAATGAGACATGAAAATAACATTATAGTTTATTAAATACCGAATTATTCATTAACAGTTTTTTGTACAGGGATCAAAAGGTAAAACATTGAAGAAAGCAAAAACAACAGAAGGAGAAAAACCAAAGAAAGTATCTCAAAAAAAAATTCAGTATAGATGTAGGTTACTTCCAATGATAAA
Source organism: Allium cepa (assembly GCA_030765085.1). Classification (NCBI taxonomy): domain Eukaryota; kingdom Viridiplantae; phylum Streptophyta; class Magnoliopsida; order Asparagales; family Amaryllidaceae; genus Allium; species Allium cepa. Next base: position 773,327,607 of record CM060945.1, read on the forward strand.
AAAATTCAGGAAAATTAAGGATAAAGGAGGTGATCTTGTAGATCAATTGAATTATTGAAAACAAACACCCTTCAAAAAATTTATGCTAGTGTTTTTCAAAGAAATTTTATCCATAGCTGCTTTTACAAAATAATCAACAACCTTAGATGATATCATAGAAACATTTTCTATCAGTGACGAAGCTTTTAAAGTGGGGAATATTTTTTTAAAAATTAAACCTAAAGATGTTTCAATTCTCTTTAGCTTACCTTTCTGGAATAAATATTTTTCCATTACCTAAAATGGTTTACAAATCCTTCCAGACAATTGTAAAGATTTTGTACTGAGAAATTTTGGAACAATAGAGCACATCACAAAGGATCTTACAATTTCAAAGATAAATAATGTGCTAGAAACACAACAATTTGAACATGAAATGATTTTCCAAAACTGTTTATTATTCTTGCAATGATAACCTTCTTCTTTCCTGATAACCAAAGATACTTACCATGGGGATATATTCCCTATATCCTTGATCAAAACAAAATGAACTCAGTATCTTGGTCAGTCTCAATTCATCATTCATTGATTAGAGCTTTGACGACATTCAAAACAAAGCCGAGAAACATGCCGGGTTGTTCCATGCTCCCAATTGTAAGTACAACATTCTAACTTTATGTTAATGCATCTATCTCTATAAATTAAATTATACACATTATATGTTTTAACAAGTAATATTTTTTGTAGTTTTTCCTATGTGAGCATGTGAATTTGATATCTCCATTAGCAACATACTGTTCTACCTTACCTAGATTTGGGAGATGGAATATCAGAAGCTTGAAAAAGGTCATCTGAAGAGAAGCTTTGATGAACATGGACAATAGAAAGGTATTATTTACCACACTAGTATAAGAAATATATAATGGTAGATAAATATGTCATAACATAGTGTATATCAATAGTTTTCATTTTGTTATTCTATAATCATAATTTAAATGATAATTACATATATCAGTTCTGCATGAATACAATTTTCTATAGATGCTACTAAAGAATGAAGTCGGATATAGCATCACATGAAAAATGACAATTATATATAAAATTAGTTCATTCATTGTATGTTACATCATTCATTACTATTTATGTTATTACATAGATTTTTTTTGAAGTAACAAACCTAACTGAAGATGAAAAAGCCCTTCTTCAACAAACAAGCCAACAAAAATTTGTCCAGCTGGATACCAATGAGAATATTGGGATGCACAAAATAGAAAATTTGGAAGAGACATCAAAAAAGCAAGTTGACTCAATGCAACAGTATATTGAAGATATGGAAATTTTTTGAAGAAAAGTGAAAGAGAATTAGAAAAGGAAAAACAGAAAAGAATACAAGCAGAAGGCACTATCATACCGTTGAGAAAAGAAATCAAGATACTGGGATCAAAAGCAAGAGTAGAAATAGAACCACCATCATTTGATCTCAATATAACTCATAAAATTAAAAAGATGCAGCAAGAGAAAGAACAACATGATCAAAAGAAACCTTCAGAGGCAACAGAAAAATCACCAACAGTGCATGAAAAAACACAGAAGAAATCAAGCTCTTTAGTTTTGAGGGTTAAAAAGCGCCAACGAAGGAATAAATTGATTCTGATTACCAGTATGAAATTGTTCACAAAAAAACAAAGAAATTGCTAACAATGAAAACCAAAAGCAGCAATTTGAAAGCAAGGAAGGTCGGAAAGAAAATACAAATGAACAAGAACAAGAAAAACAAAATGAAGATTCAGATTATGAACACGAATCTGAAACTGAAACAGATGAGCAAGTCACAACAATTGAAAATGAAGAAATTATTGATGTTGATAGGTACTCACAATCAAGTAAAACCTACAGGAGTAAAAATATCACAAAAAGTAGTATTCTACAATTATTAAACGAAGAACAGCAAAACAAAATTCTTACTTTCTTCAAATTTAACGAAAATGAGAAGTAAGATTTTTGTTATTTTTTCTTTTATTATATTTATAATTAAATAAAATTGAAAAAAAATAAACTTGTCAATTATTGATTTTCAATTACAGCACTGTAGCATATGAAAAAGATGAAGACACAAAGGAGAAATCATAATAGTGAAATCTATGCTGGAAGCTGTTCTATTTAAGGGGGTTACAGATGGATAGGTATGCATCAAACTAGAATTATGATAGTAAAAAAGTGTATATAAATATATAAAATGAAAGAATGATAGGTAAACCTAGCATTCAACTTTTCAAAATGCATATGAATGAATTGAATGAGAGAGTGGCAGCTAAAAGTAGCATTAGTATTTGTAAAATGCAAATAACTGCATAGGATGGGAGAATGATTGATAAAACTAGTATTCATAGTTTTTTTAAGTCCATATAAGTGTATATGATGAGAGAATGATAGTTAAAACTAGCATTCAAAGTTTCAAATTGCATATAAATGTATTGAATGAAAGAATGGGAGTTAAAAATAACATTGATATTTGTAAAGGGCATATAAATATATAGAATGTCCAAGATGACTATTTAAACAATCATTTTCATTTTTTAGTACATGCATATAGTGTAGTAAACATGTAAATGAAAGTGAATACTAGCAGTAATATTCCTGGTCCAAAAAAAAAAATTATCTCATGAAACTTACAACCTTCGTTGTTTGGTTTAACGGCTTATTGATTGGTTTTATTACAATCAAGAGATGTATGAACACAGTTACTACTTCACCACAATGATAATGGTAAGTATAAGCTTTTCAATATAAATGTTAAAAAATAATATAAAGTATTCTAATACATATGAATGTGCAGAATGCTTTAGCACATGACCAGCAAACTATGATCAAAGACATAATTATACCAACAATAGATGTCATTGTCAAGGATGAATTTACAGAGAAAATATTCTTCCCTCTACATTACGCAAACCATTAGAGCTTGTTGATGCTAAACTATGAAACAATGTAGTGGAGTCATTATGATTCAACTAAATCAAAAACTAGATCAATAAGGACTTCAAACCCCAGCTATAACCAAGCCATCATTTTTGTAAGAAAAGTAAAATTTTGAAATCACTCTAACATTAATATACAACACTAATTTTTCTTCTTGTAGGAAAACAAAATTGAATTGATGTTCAAGAAGAAATGGGCAGAATTAGGAACACTGAACAAAGAATTTCACAAACCTAAAGTGTTGCAGCCAAAAAGCCCACCACAGGATTCAGATTCGTAAGTAACTAATTTCATTTCTTATCTTGTTTAAACTATCATTTCTATTTTTAAATTGCAGTAGAATGCATTAAATATGCAAAATGATAATTAAAACTAGCATTGTTAATTGATAGTTCATTGATCTGCATTTATTGAACAAAAAGATTATGTATACGGTGCACATTCCACACGCAGCAATGATGTCTCTATGAATGCATTGATTAATATTGTGATCAAAATATAAAGCTATATTTTAGAATTCTAGAGTAAAAAATGCAATATTATTTTAGCATTAGGTTTTACTATAATATTAACTAATATTTCTATATTTGAAACAGATTTGATTGTGCGCTCTTTGTCTTGGTAAACATGAAAAAACTGGACAAGGATGAGATACCAGACAAATATCCAAAGGAAATGCTTAGAAACCTAATAGCTGTAGTGGTGTACAGCAAACTCAATGATCCACAATACAGTTGGTTAGTGGAGAAACCTTGCAAAGATTCTGCCTAAGAATAGCTGTTGCATTTTAACTTCTTATAACTTTGGATATGTTTGAACTGAACCATTTCTGCTAATTAAACTGAAATGGAGTCTGATATGGAGTCTGAGATGAAGTCTTATATGTTTTCTAATGATTGTATTTTGTTCTCAGTGTCTAAACTGCTCAGATGAATTTGAACTTCTTGATTTGAATTTGGTTTGATTATAGTTGTCTATTTCAATGCGTGAACTACAATGTATAAACTATGGATATATTCAAGTATCATTTTTATGTGTTTTTTAATAGTTTTACTATATTTCTGATGTGATGAATAATGTTTTATACCGAAATGCTAGATAATCTAGCATTACATGAAAATACATTTCTCAGTGATTGAACTATGATGAATAATGTGTGAATTTATCCATATAGCATTTTTATACGATTTCCAATGTTTGAACTACGTTTCAAGTGTGATGACTACTGTTTACACTGTAGTGCTAGTTATAACTAGCATTTAACTAAAATAGTAAGCAGATATAGGCAGTTATGGAGATGGTAGGTGCTGGGGTAGAAAGATGGAGATGGTGGTTTTTTTGGAAGTTATGAAGGCAGAGGTAGTGGGTTGTTGTATGGTCATAATGGAAGTGTTGATGTATGAAGAAAATGGCGAAGATGGCAGCAATTTTGTGGTGGTAGTTTGAGTAAGGGATGTATAGCAGCAACAAAGTAAAGATGTAGTTTAAAATGAAGTAGCAAGCAGTAGAGGTAGTTTTAGTAGTAAAGGGTAGTATGATGTTGGGGCGGTGATGAAGTATGCATGGTGGAAGAAGTGATTGGTATGGGGATGACTGGTATGTATAGTTGTGACTGAAGTAAGGAGATTAGTTTGCACAGTAAGTGAAGCAGTTGTTGAAGGCACTGTTTGTTGTGTAGCAGTGCATGTTGTTTTCTGTTATTTTCTGAAACAGAGAGATGCAGTCTGCATAACGAAGATATCCCACTTACAAATTGGTGTTAATTCTTTTTTCTAACCACTGTTTCTAACAATAAGGGAAGATATTCCATTGAAGTATAGAAGAAATATGGGAGCAGATGTTCCTCCATATCATATAAACAGTACATCATCATACTGACGAATCATTACAAAACCACTTAAGTAATCCCATCAGCTAATCATATAAACAATATATCATTAAAATGAAAATGATTGTTTTAAGTCCATATAAGTGTATATGATGAGAGAATGATAGTTAAAACTAGCATTCAAAGTTTCAAATTGCATATAAATGTATTGAATGAAAGAATGGGAGTTAAAAATAACATTGATATTTGTAAAGGGCATATAAATATATAGAATGTCCAAGATGACTATTTAAACAATCATTTTCATTTTTTAGTACATGCATATAGTGTAGTAAACATGTAAATGAAAGTGAATACTAGCAGTAATATTCCTGGTCCAAAAAAAAAAATTATCTCATGAAACTTACAACCTTCGTTGTTTGGTTTAACGGCTTATTGATTGGTTTTATTACAATCAAGAGATGTATGAACACAGTTACTACTTCACCACAATGATAATGGTAAGTATAAGCTTTTCAATATAAATGTTAAAAAATAATATAAAGTATTCTAATACATATGAATGTGCAGAATGCTTTAGCACATGACCAGCAAACTATGATCAAAGACATAATTATACCAACAATAGATGTCATTGTCAAGGATGAATTTACAGAGAAAATATTCTTCCCTCTACATTACGCAAACCATTAGAGCTTGTTGATGCTAAACTATGAAACAATGTAGTGGAGTCATTATGATTCAACTAAATCAAAAACTAGATCAATAAGGACTTCAAACCCCAGCTATAACCAAGCCATCATTTTTGTAAGAAAAGTAAAATTTTGAAATCACTCTAACATTAATATACAACACTAATTTTTCTTCTTGTAGGAAAACAAAATTGAATTGATGTTCAAGAAGAAATGGGCAGAATTAGGAACACTGAACAAAGAATTTCACAAACCTAAAGTGTTGCAGCCAAAAAGCCCACCACAGGATTCAGATTCGTAAGTAACTAATTTCATTTCTTATCTTGTTTAAACTATCATTTCTATTTTTAAATTGCAGTAGAATGCATTAAATATGCAAAATGATAATTAAAACTAGCATTGTTAATTGATAGTTCATTGATCTGCATTTATTGAACAAAAAGATTATGTATACGGTGCACATTCCACACGCAGCAATGATGTCTCTATGAATGCATTGATTAATATTGTGATCAAAATATAAAGCTATATTTTAGAATTCTAGAGTAAAAAATGCAATATTATTTTAGCATTAGGTTTTACTATAATATTAACTAATATTTCTATATTTGAAACAGATTTGATTGTGCGCTCTTTGTCTTGGTAAACATGAAAAAACTGGACAAGGATGAGATACCAGACAAATATCCAAAGGAAATGCTTAGAAACCTAATAGCTGTAGTGGTGTACAGCAAACTCAATGATCCACAATACAGTTGGTTAGTGGAGAAACCTTGCAAAGATTCTGCCTAAGAATAGCTGTTGCATTTTAACTTCTTATAACTTTGGATATGTTTGAACTGAACCATTTCTGCTAATTAAACTGAAATGGAGTCTGATATGGAGTCTGAGATGAAGTCTTATATGTTTTCTAATGATTGTATTTTGTTCTCAGTGTCTAAACTGCTCAGATGAATTTGAACTTCTTGATTTGAATTTGGTTTGATTATAGTTGTCTATTTCAATGCGTGAACTACAATGTATAAACTATGGATATATTCAAGTATCATTTTTATGTGTTTTTTAATAGTTTTACTATATTTCTGATGTGATGAATAATGTTTTATACCGAAATGCTAGATAATCTAGCATTACATGAAAATACATTTCTCAGTGATTGAACTATGATGAATAATGTGTGAATTTATCCATATAGCATTTTTATACGATTTCCAATGTTTGAACTACGTTTCAAGTGTGATGACTACTGTTTACACTGTAGTGCTAGTTATAACTAGCATTTAACTAAAATAGTAAGCAGATATAGGCAGTTATGGAGATGGTAGGTGCTGGGGTAGAAAGATGGAGATGGTGGTTTTTTTGGAAGTTATGAAGGCAGAGGTAGTGGGTTGTTGTATGGTCATAATGGAAGTGTTGATGTATGAAGAAAATGGCGAAGATGGCAGCAATTTTGTGGTGGTAGTTTGAGTAAGGGATGTATAGCAGCAACAAAGTAAAGATGTAGTTTAAAATGAAGTAGCAAGCAGTAGAGGTAGTTTTAGTAGTAAAGGGTAGTATGATGTTGGGGCGGTGATGAAGTATGCATGGTGGAAGAAGTGATTGGTATGGGGATGACTGGTATGTATAGTTGTGACTGAAGTAAGGAGATTAGTTTGCACAGTAAGTGAAGCAGTTGTTGAAGGCACTGTTTGTTGTGTAGCAGTGCATGTTGTTTTCTGTTATTTTCTGAAACAGAGAGATGCAGTCTGCATAACGAAGATATCCCACTTACAAATTGGTGTTAATTCTTTTTTCTAACCACTGTTTCTAACAATAAGGGAAGATATTCCATTGAAGTATAGAAGAAATATGGGAGCAGATGTTCCTCCATATCATATAAACAGTACATCATCATACTGACGAATCATTACAAAACCACTTAAGTAATCCCATCAGCTAATCATATAAACAATATATCATTAAAATGAAAATGATTGTTTTAAGTCCATATAAGTGTATATGATGAGAGAATGATAGTTAAAACTAGCATTCAAAGTTTCAAATTGCATATAAATGTATTGAATGAAAGAATGGGAGTTAAAAATAACATTGATATTTGTAAAGGGCATATAAATATATAGAATGTCCAAGATGACTATTTAAACAATCATTTTCATTTTTTAGTACATGCATATAGTGTAGTAAACATGTAAATGAAAGTGAATACTAGCAGTAATATTCCTGGTCCAAAAAAAAAAATTATCTCATGAAACTTACAACCTTCGTTGTTTGGTTTAACGGCTTATTGATTGGTTTTATTACAATCAAGAGATGTATGAACACAGTTACTACTTCACCACAATGATAATGGTAAGTATAAGCTTTTCAATATAAATGTTAAAAAATAATATAAAGTATTCTAATACATATGAATGTGCAGAATGCTTTAGCACATGACCAGCAAACTATGATCAAAGACATAATTATACCAACAATAGATGTCATTGTCAAGGATGAATTTACAGAGAAAATATTCTTCCCTCTACATTACGCAAACCATTAGAGCTTGTTGATGCTAAACTATGAAACAATGTAGTGGAGTCATTATGATTCAACTAAATCAAAAACTAGATCAATAAGGACTTCAAACCCCAGCTATAACCAAGCCATCATTTTTGTAAGAAAAGTAAAATTTTGAAATCACTCTAACATTAATATACAACACTAATTTTTCTTCTTGTAGGAAAACAAAATTGAATTGATGTTCAAGAAGAAATGGGCAGAATTAGGAACACTGAACAAAGAATTTCACAAACCTAAAGTGTTGCAGCCAAAAAGCCCACCACAGGATTCAGATTCGTAAGTAACTAATTTCATTTCTTATCTTGTTTAAACTATCATTTCTATTTTTAAATTGCAGTAGAATGCATTAAATATGCAAAATGATAATTAAAACTAGCATTGTTAATTGATAGTTCATTGATCTGCATTTATTGAACAAAAAGATTATGTATACGGTGCACATTCCACACGCAGCAATGATGTCTCTATGAATGCATTGATTAATATTGTGATCAAAATATAAAGCTATATTTTAGAATTCTAGAGTAAAAAATGCAATATTATTTTAGCATTAGGTTTTACTATAATATTAACTAATATTTCTATATTTGAAACAGATTTGATTGTGCGCTCTTTGTCTTGGTAAACATGAAAAAACTGGACAAGGATGAGATACCAGACAAATATCCAAAGGAAATGCTTAGAAACCTAATAGCTGTAGTGGTGTACAGCAAACTCAATGATCCACAATACAGTTGGTTAGTGGAGAAACCTTGCAAAGATTCTGCCTAAGAATAGCTGTTGCATTTTAACTTCTTATAACTTTGGATATGTTTGAACTGAACCATTTCTGCTAATTAAACTGAAATGGAGTCTGATATGGAGTCTGAGATGAAGTCTTATATGTTTTCTAATGATTGTATTTTGTTCTCAGTGTCTAAACTGCTCAGATGAATTTGAACTTCTTGATTTGAATTTGGTTTGATTATAGTTGTCTATTTCAATGCGTGAACTACAATGTATAAACTATGGATATATTCAAGTATCATTTTTATGTGTTTTTTAATAGTTTTACTATATTTCTGATGTGATGAATAATGTTTTATACCGAAATGCTAGATAATCTAGCATTACATGAAAATACATTTCTCAGTGATTGAACTATGATGAATAATGTGTGAATTTATCCATATAGCATTTTTATACGATTTCCAATGTTTGAACTACGTTTCAAGTGTGATGACTACTGTTTACACTGTAGTGCTAGTTATAACTAGCATTTAACTAAAATAGTAAGCAGATATAGGCAGTTATGGAGATGGTAGGTGCTGGGGTAGAAAGATGGAGATGGTGGTTTTTTTGGAAGTTATGAAGGCAGAGGTAGTGGGTTGTTGTATGGTCATAATGGAAGTGTTGATGTATGAAGAAAATGGCGAAGATGGCAGCAATTTTGTGGTGGTAGTTTGAGTAAGGGATGTATAGCAGCAACAAAGTAAAGATGTAGTTTAAAATGAAGTAGCAAGCAGTAGAGGTAGTTTTAGTAGTAAAGGGTAGTATGATGTTGGGGCGGTGATGAAGTATGCATGGTGGAAGAAGTGATTGGTATGGGGATGACTGGTATGTATAGTTGTGACTGAAGTAAGGAGATTAGTTTGCACAGTAAGTGAAGCAGTTGTTGAAGGCACTGTTTGTTGTGTAGCAGTGCATGTTGTTTTCTGTTATTTTCTGAAACAGAGAGATGCAGTCTGCATAACGAAGATATCCCACTTACAAATTGGTGTTAATTCTTTTTTCTAACCACTGTTTCTAACAATAAGGGAAGATATTCCATTGAAGTATAGAAGAAATATGGGAGCAGATGTTCCTCCATATCATATAAACAGTACATCATCATACTGACGAATCATTACAAAACCACTTAAGTAATCCCATCAGCTAATCATATAAACAATATATCATCATTATCATTAAATCCTTCATTCTTTCTCAACAGCTTACTCAGTTCTATAAATGAAAGATGATGGGTTTCAGTGACATAAAGATGCATACTGATTATAATGAAATGCTAGTTACAACTGGCATTCGACTGAAATGATACGTGCATATAACATTGAATAGAAATATTAATACTGAAATGCAGGGGAACAACAGATATTAGAAATTAAAACAAAATAACCAAAACATTTCACATTTTATTTTCTAATGATTTCACAAAGTCTGACTTCTTTTTTCTGTAAGCTTTGGCAGCTGTACACTTAAAAAACTTATCAATTACACCAACAAAACAGATAAATTTTCTTAACTTTTTGAAGAATGAAGACAATTCCTTTTGTTGTGGCCAACTTCATTACACTGACTGCACCTGTTTCTTTTACTTTTAGAATATCCAAATCCACCATGCCTCTTTGTAGATGGTCTTCCAACACCACGAATTTCTTTAGGAGGCCTAATCAAAACATCATTTTCAGCAACAATTGGCTTATCAAAATCTGGAATTGGATTGATAGCATTAGCATACGAAGATCTGAAAGCATTAATAGTAAAATAGTCCTTCACAAAATCATAAACTGATAATCTACACTTGTTAATGCACTTAATTGCATGGGCACATGGAAAATTAGTAACTCTCCATTGACTACATCTATATAAACGATTTTTAAGATCAACAACCTGTGACTTAGAAGATTTAACTTCAAACACAAATTCCGAAGACTTATAAATATCCCACCAAAGCTATCATCTACTAACTTTGACAAACGTTCCTCCATAACAGGACAAAGATATGTTGTCCATAGACAACATTCCTCTCTTCGTCTCGCCATTTGCTCCATAACTTTCATTCGAATACCATCCAAACAAGAAGTTATAGGCATAACTCTATCTTTCAGAATCCATGAGTTGAAACTTTCTGCAACATTTGAAGAATATTCACCATAACACTTTCCTTGAAAAAAAATCTGCCCAATGGTCAAAAGGTTTATCTCTTAAAAAAGTTTCTGTCGATGTACCCCCAATATCTTTAAATTTAGAAAGATATCGCTCAAAATCATACACATTTGAAGCTCTAACACAAAGTTTGAACAACTCCACAATACATGAATCACCTTTAGTTGCCTTAACAACAATACCAATATTCTGTTCCATGTGAAGTAAACAATAGCTATGATATGAAGAAGGAAATATTTTAGGAACACCTAAAATGAGACCCCATTGACGATCAGACATAAAAACTAAAGACCGATCTTCATTAAGCATTCCTTTCAGATGGGATTATAACCAAGACCAATTAGATTCATTTTCATTTGAAACAATACCCATAGCAAGAGGAAAGAAACCTACAAAATAAAAAATTAACGACAGCTCAATACTAAGAAACATGAATTATATTAAACATCAAAACCTGTATTAAATGTTAATAATTTGTATTATGCACAATTAAAGTAGATTCAAAATGATATATGAATATAGCATATGTTATTTTAAAGTCTTTTAGTTACTGCTGCATAAAATTTTAGTTTTTTTTTTGTAAACATTTCTACCATAAACATTTCTAGTGTAACCCGGTCAATCATTGACAATTCTTGTGTAAACATGGCTGCATTATAATTATCTACAACTTTGAACAATGATAGTTTAATATATCATTACTAGAAAAATAAATAAGTAAATAAAACAAAACTAAAATGAAACTCATACCTTGGTTACCATTTTTAGAAGTAGCAGCTAACAAAACACCCGGTCTTCCCTTCAAAGCAGCTGCATCTAAAAATATTAATGGCCGACAGTGTTTAAATCCAAGTAGACAAGCACCAAAACCAATACAAACTCTCTCAAACTGATTGGTTGAAGCATTAACTTCCATGGCCACATAACTACCAGGATTATACTTTTGCAATGCCTCTAAATACCAATGTAAATCATTATATGACATAGCACCATCTCCATATATTTCTTTCAAAGCCAACTGTTTTCCTCTATAAGCATAATAATATGAAAGATTAAAATTGTGCTCTCTTCTAAATTCCTTCATAATATCTTTTGGCTTCTTCATAGGATCATCTCGAATTTGATTAACAATTAAAGATTTATCAAATCTACTTGAAATATTAACATCTCTAACACCAGCTCCACACGAATGATCAAAATTGTAAGTTCTAATAAAAACCGAGAGAGTAGACCAGGATCCGAAGAAGCATTAACATAAAACTTACAACCATCCTTCAACCAAGAGCAATTAACTGAAATTCTATCTGGAGAATTTCTTACAAAATTCAAATCATAACCATTTTATTTCATATGCCATTAAAAACTCCCGAAAATATTCAGCTCCATTAAAACAGAAACCAAGAAAATCCACAATATTGTTTAAGAACATTTCTTCAACATATCTTTCAAATAATAAGAAGAATCAGCATGTGAATCACTATTTGAACCAGAATTACTACCAATTGAAGTGCAATGAACACTTGCATTGCCTAAACCATAGCCAGCAATATCAGCTTCCATAGCACAAACATTTTCCTTAACAGTAATCTTAAAATATTGACTTTTCTTGAAAATTAGAAAAAAACAGAATACTAATCAAATCTTAACCAGTATCAATGATTATATTCTTATTCTCAAGAACATAAGATATCTCAATAGAAAATGGATTAAGATGTGGCCAAACTTCATAGATTTCAGTCTTAACACAAAACAAAGAAGAGCCCGTGGTGAGTCGAGTAGAATAACAATTCTCATTATGTTCAAAAATAACTAGTAAACTATTTGCTTCATCATTGTAGGTATCAGTATTACAAAGAAATTAAAAAACCAATTAACAAACTTACTTAATGTTATGAATACAGCAACAACAGAAAATGTTAAATTAACATAGCATAACAAATCGAAATCAAATTAAGAGCTAAATGAAAGGAATATAAATTAATTAAAAAGCAGATGATAAATGAACATGGCACAATCAAATTAAAATAAAATATGAATACAACAGCAAAGAATGCTATATAAATATAGCATAACGTAACAAACTACATATGAAATTCACTAGAATGATAGATGAACAGTAAAATTTTATAACCTTAAACTATGCTGAAGAAACATAATGATACACAATAAAATCTTATGTTGCCATTGAAACAAATACAAAATAGGAACTGAAATCTGGAAGAAAACAAACTGTGCAACCTAGAAAAACAAAAATATACTTAATAATTGAACGATATTATATCAGAGGAAGATAAGAATAATATCGAAACAAATAAAAGCAATATACCTGAATGTAAGGAAATGGTTTGATAAAGATCCATAGCACGATGAAGATCGACGATAAAGAAACACGATGAAGATCGATGACAATCGAGAAGATCGAATACAAAACGCGTCCCTGAATCGAGAAGATCGATGAACTAAGATAGTAAAATCAAAATGAAGGAGGATAAGAAATTAAGACGAAAATTTAAATTTTAGATAAGTTTGTCCTTAGAACGAAAAAATAAAGCCCGCGTCCTTCAAACGGAAAAAAATAATCCGCGTACGTAGGCCCAAAAAGAGAAGTAAAAACTTCCTCTAGCCCATTTTCATGTTTTTAAATATTGCGCTCATTATTCAATTTAGCCGGGAGAGGACCTTGTGTCATATAACCCATTCCGAATAATGATACGACGATATGGATAGCATTTGGAGACCGGTGGTGAAGACCGGGTATTTTCGAGAATGAAAGGCTTACCCGTCGAATGACTCTGCACTGAGTTGCTACGAAGTACTGCTGATCATTTGTTGATCAAAGCATGGCTTTTGTGTAAAATGTAGCTTTGTGGACGAGACTTCGTCAAACCTCACAACCCGATAATGGTCGAAACAGGAATCGTTGCAGCAAGGTTATTTGGGGGTAGCGCCCCCTGAGGGTATGTCCAATTCCTTCTGGATAAAAGGTGGTATCATGGTATGGATCCCAAATATTTACCTATGTGGTTGCTGCAAACTTGTTGCTTTGTGGTTGTTGGTTGAGGGCCCTTGTATAAAGGTCGGTAACGACCGAGGATGGCATGCTCGTGTCAGTAGTTACCTAGTTACAGAGGTAACCCGGCCTTGTGTTGGCCGAGATCCGGTTAGGTTCTCGGAGGCGTCCCTCCATAGGCGTTTCATTCGTTGTAGGAAGTTCCTTTGCCTGACCATTGTTGGAAATCCAATCATCCAATACGCGCCTTGAACGGTTTTAGTTGTATAACCTACCATTTACTTATGGTGGTCACCATTGTTTAGATGTAGCTATAGTAGGCATAGTTCAAAATGTCTATGCTGGCTAAGATTAATATTATACTTTCAAAATATTTTCTACGCTATACACTAATAATAATATCAAAAAGGAATTTCGCGTATCAAGCATTTTTGACCATCATAAGGAGAAATCTCCTCCAAGTGGGCATTTGCATTGTGTGTGCGCGGGGAGGCCTTATGCTAGTTTCATTTTCCAAAAAGCATTGCGAATTTTTTTATTTCTTTTTAAAGATAAACTGTTTTTGTTTGCTCATACCAGTCCCATGACTGAGCTGGAGTTTATTGTTCCCTTTCTAAACTCTGGGTGCCCACAACTTTCCACACGGGCAGCCTAGAGTAATATTTTTTAGATAGTCAGATAGTAGATATAGATTCGATATCTTTGGAGACTTTGGATTTGGCAATCGCATTTGGTTCGTCAGATGACTGACCTTGCTTAAGTCCAACTTGATGGTGGTTCGAGCTTTCAATTTGGAGTTTTGGAGGTTTGGTTTTGGAATGTAGTTTATGGATTCATTCTCTTTTGAAGAATATATTGGAGTTATCTTTTCCGTTATTGTATCTTTCCGCTGTTATGTATCTCTGATATGTGATATTCATTGTATCATTGTTGTAATCAACTGTTGTATATCAATGATATTATTCATTTCTTTCGCTGTGCTTTTATACTTAATGTGTTATAACCTCCGGCGAATCGACGTTTGAATCTACGACAGTCGAATACGAGTGAAGTATTTGGTGCCGATTTTTGAAGGTCGAGTCGGACAGTCACAGGGCCACACCATCCTGACCCTACCACCACACCGAGCTACATCTGGACAAGCCACACTAACATAGTCAAACCACCTTCCAAACGTGATGCATTACCTACCATCCAGCCGACTCAAACCTATCGCATTTTATCCTCGATAACTGAGAAGTCGACTTAGTTAAATTCGCCTACTTACAGCCTCGCCAAGAGGCGAGCTAACACTATGATAATATATAAATGGATTTTGATATAGAATGTTTTGGTTGTCATAAGGAAACAACCCATCTGTTTTTATATGCGGTATGGTCTTATAAGATACCCTTTGTTTGAAAAGTTTTAAATGTCGAAGTCAGTTTGGTTGTTAGCTTTTATCGAGTTCTATTCACGCTAGTTTACCAGACTCACCCGGGCATTATTCCACGTAATGTTCGGGTCAGACCGAGCATGTTTTTTCCAAGTTTGGCTATACACTTTGGAGTTGGAGAGGAGCTGGATGGGCAAGACGTATTCATGTATTTTACTTCCACTGTATTTTAGAGTCAATGTGTTTGTCAATGTAAGGACAAATTTCTATAAGTATCCAAATTTAGGATTAGTCCGGTGTACTCCGATATTGTATAATGAATAACGATATTTCTTTTTTGTAAAGATCATTGTTGTATTATATATTACTCGCCGTGTTGTGAGTTTTTGTGTTGTTTAGTTTTCTTCTATCTTCTACCTTCTTTTTTCACCCTAACAAATCTGTTTTTCTAACACTTGAATATTCAGCATGTGATACAATGGATGTAATAGTGTCGATTTTTGAGGGCCTAAAATCTGGTTCATTACAGGGATTCTAAGGGGTTTCTTGTCGATATTGATTTATTATATTCTTATGTCACTTTTATTAATGTGTGGTTGAAATATTTGTGACATACTATTTAATTTGTGTAAGTGTCGTTATAGCGATTATTGTTGTACTGTCACTTATGAAATATAGTCTTCTCAAACTTTGTGTATGTTAAACTCGTGCTTGTATTTGTAGAAAATAAACGTGTGGTCGCTTTTTTCACTTTGAAAGTTATTTAAACTACATTTTCAAGTATTTTTCATAATTTTGAAGGATAAGTGTTATTTAAAGTTTATAAAAGGAGTTATAAATTTGATTAATTATCTTTTGGAATAATTAATGTTGTTTTAAATTTATAAAAAGATTATAGATTTGATTTATTTTCTTTCTGTAAAAGTAATGTAGTTTTAAATTTATAAAAGAGTTATGTTAACCGTCTTTTAGAATGATTAACATTGTTTTGTAAAAGTATTTTAAATTGAATTTTTATCCTTTGGACTAATAAATTCTATTCTAAAGTTATAAAATATTTTTTATAAATGAGAAAAGAATTAATTTCTTTTTTGAGATAAATGTGTGATCCTCAAAATAGAGGAGAGTGCACATGTGCATATATATAACATCAAAAGTAAAGGAGTTGCCAACAAGTCTGACAGGTAATAAAAAAACCCCGATCTTGAAAGAAAGGAGAGAAAAAAAATAAAAAAAGCCTACCCAAAAACCTATGAAACTAAAATTCTCCTTAAATAATCTACTCGAACAAGAACCAAATGCCTGAAACGTCTTCAAGAAATGATCAGCTTTCTAAAACAACTCCCACATCTTAAACCTCAGTAACCAAACCAGATATAGCCTCAAAATAAAAAAAACCGCATCTTCTCAAACTACATATAGTCTCCAAAACAGCAATCCCGAAATAACTCCCCAAATAACTATAAACCCTCATCCATAAGCCATAGAAGCTTTAAGTTTTAATATAGGACTCCTTCTAATGTTTTCTGTTGAAATACTCCTACTACGTCTTCTACCAGATTCGGATGTATAAGAGGAAACATAAGAATGAATAATAGAAGGTGAAGGTCTTCTTAAGGATGAAAGGCAACAATATAATATAAATCTAATACCTTCATTATTATAATAAACTGACCACTTTATAAAGATTACATTATCATATGACCTATTAACTCTTTTAGTCAATGAAGTTAAAAAAGAATCTAAGTTGTCAATCTTGTTATCACCAACAACAACCATTTGCAAACCGGCCTCATGATGTAAAAATTCTTTTACAACAAAACCATCCATTATGATATCACCGCTTCTCCTTGACATTACTAAGCCAAAAACGCACTACAAAAGTATACTGTTGAGACATCAACTCATTACTCACAACCACTTCATCAACCTTAAGATTATCATCAAAAATAATATCAACATCAAATTGAAAAGCATAGTCCATCAAAACATCCCTCTTTCCTTCATTATAACCACCATAAACACAAATCATTTCATCATCCTTAGTTAACATAGTATCTCCATCCAACAAAACTTCCCCATCTCCATCTAACTGAAAAACTCCATCAATCAAAACATATGCTCTTGCCAACCCACTCACCTCTACACCATCAAATTCCCTACACTCACCATAAAAATCATCGCTAGTATTAATCGAACTGAAAAAATTAACATCAATATCTGCTTGCATTCTCTTGTGCACTTCAGAATCTTCGTACATATCATCACAAAATTCACTGGAACTACAATACAAAAATCATCACTCCAACATTCATTTGAGTTACACCAAACTACAGAGATCAATGGTTCATCAATCACCTTTGAATTATCTCTACTCACAACAAGCAATAATGCACTCATAATATTTAATTCCCAAACTGTCCATATAAATCAGTGGAACGAAAGATGAGGAAGCAACAACATTATTGACATCTTTACATAGGGAATTCACAACTGCTCCTTCAACCATAGCAGATTTCTTTCCAGGAATCTCCACTGATTTCAGATACTCAATGTGGTTTGCAGTGGCTAATTTAAATCTCTCCACTTCACATGATTCAGTTCTGTATCTATTGCTACAATCATATAGTGAAACATTGGTTTCAGAGAATGAGTATCCACTTCACATTGCAACATAGCAGGACCTAAGAACAATGAATCCGAGAAACAAAACTCATCCCTATAAGCTGCAACAAAATTAGTTGAATCATTATTAACGCCGTCAAACAAGAACGAGTCTTTATTAATCCCATAAGAGTTTGACAACCTATCAACTGCCGAATCATCCACAACCAATGAAGAAGTATAATTCCTAAAATAATCTTCAGGATCACCAAATTTCTTGCTATAATTCTTGCTTATACTAACCGAATTGATCTCGTCAAAATGAATGAATAACTCTTCCAAAAAATCAATTCTGTCCTTCCTCTACACCTATAAGTGATCTAATAAAATTCTTTTTAGTTTCATACATTTAAGACGAACAAAAAGCCAAGACCTGAGATTGAGAGGTCTCTACGCCTGACAATATTAGAATCAAATTTCGTTGAACATGTGAAAATTTTATGCCCAAAAGGACTACACCCAAAACATCTAATAGGGTTGCGCCAAGCTTTAGCCATGTGCTAAAAATCTGCGTAGTGAATATAAATTCGCCCACCTTTTCTTGGATCGACCCATTTTGTTCATATGGATTTCTGAGTGGAGACATGTGGAATAGAAAATTTGTATTCTTTGACGACTTGAGCATATGATCTATAATATAAAGGATCGCTATTGTATAAAGATGAGAAAAGGAAAATTTTGAACAGAAATGAGGTGAAGAAGAGGAAAAAGATTTCAAGAAAGAAGGAGAAGCTGTCACCATTCCCAAAATCTTATAACTATTACTTACAACTATAAATTTATGAGAAAAGAATTAATGGATTGTAATACTTTTTTATAATAAATGAATTCGTAAAGTTATTAAGACAACTTGTTACTTAACTTAATAAATGTTGATATTCTTAGATCTTTATAGTAGTTTTGTTGTACCGATAATAATAAGTTGATTTATAAATTTTACTTTATTAAGTAAAAAAATATTTTAAAAGAAATATTTAAAAATAAAGCTAGGTGTAAATTGTTATAGGTTTATAGTAAACAATCTTTTAATAACATTTGTTTTGACCCTTATTTTTAATACATTTATAAATATAATTTTCTATTTAAAAAGAATATTTTTAAAGGGTGTTTTTTAAAGTGTTTTACATATATTTTTGACGTGATAATCAAGCATAAGTTTAGTTTTTTTTTAAAAGTCTAAAATTTTGATTCGGTTATGAAAAGGATAAGAAATTTAACTTCATAAACAATAATGCTTATATGGAAATGATTTAGTCATATTCTTAGCACTAAATGTCGAGGTATGGAACTCGTTTCTATCTCAAAAGTAAAAATGTCATCAAGATAAGGCTTTAGAGGTAACACTACCTTAACCGATCCCATTTCATTTTTAACCAAGGGACAGTAAAAGTTTGAAATCAGCGAGGTGATAAGATGCGAGATTTAATTTCCATATATGATCATTTTGATTATTCCTAATAGTTGATTTATTAACTATCGATTCTACTATCTTTTTTTTATTTCTTCAATCTAAGATAATTTATTGCTTATTCGAACGTTGATATACGTTATAAAAAATGACTAAAACCAAAGTGAGAGTGGACATCAAGCTATATGGGGTTGCTTCCATTAGTGTATCTTCACATGTACTCTAGATTGGATTCGGTTATATGCATATGGAGATGTGAAATACTCGGGATTCTCGATAAGGTTGGTGGGGTCTGGCTTGTACATTTCTGGGAGCCATCTTAGTTCTCAAGTATATTTTCTTGAGGTATATTTTCGGTAAAGGGGCACCCTCCTAGTCATTGTTGGAAAATTTCTTTTTCCTTGTTTATGATTCAAACCAATGAATTAATTCTTTCTTAATTGCATTCAAGAAGTGTCTTGCGCGCTTTACGATGTTTGATCATTTGTGTCCATTCTTTAAATTTGGATTTTGATCATGTTTATGCCCATTCTTTAAAGCTTGGGTTTTGTTTTAATTACTTTCCATTCTTTCATTTATATATGTTGTTTAATGAGGTAAAACCCATTCCGCGTTCAGTGGCATGGTCTTATGGAATTATTATATGTTCATCATATTTCTTGAGTTTTCTTAGGCTGCTTTTCAAGTTTAATCCGGGTGTTATTTTATTATAACGCTTAGGAGTTTTTCCAGGTTGTCATTGGTAGGACATAAAGCTCATGGAGTAGAGCTGGATGTTCACCTGCCTAGTATTTTTATTTTTGAATGTATTATTATGTACACCCATCATCAATTGTAAGGTCAGAAAGTCATATCTATTTCGGGTAATTAGGTTTTCTAACCCTGATATACCATGTTTTTTAGAGTGATGAATTTTATTATCTTTGTTATATTATATGTAGTCATTCTACCGTGAGATTCTGTTTTCCCTTGTTCTTTTTCTTTACTTTAAAAATCTATCTTACTAACACTTAGATTCTTGGCATTTGAGTATCATGGATGTATTATGTGCCGACTTTCGAGGGTTGAAAAGGAGGGTCGTTACATTTGGTATCAAGGCTGAAGGTTAAGTGAGAACCTTTGATTTGGTGTGGTAAACTCATTTTAGATGGGGTAAGTGACACCTTAGAATGAGTTGAGACTATTATATTTACGAGATCGTATTTGTTATCGTTATAAAAACGTATCAGCTTAATTGGTCTATTGCGTTGTTTATGAATTCTGGTCGAGATATGGTATGCCCTAGTGTTGACAAGGATTTGTAAATACTCGAACAAGGCAAACAGACATGTTATTGATTTGTGAAATTTCTGTGAATGAAATATTTTACTTAGGATTATATATTATATATAAAGGACTAATTTTCAAATTTATATAGTTATTTATGGTGTTTGTTTATTAATAATAATATTTCTTTGTTAACATTGTTGTTTGATTTGTCATGCTTAGAAGTTTAAGAGCATTGACTATTGCTTATTGATTGTTAACTTATGCTCGACCAATTTATGGGCATTTATTGTTTTGATAATTATTAGCACATTAAAACGGACCCCTTGTGAATTGAGTCTCAAAATTTGACTATAAGATGTTTGAAGAAAACTTTCAGTTAAAAGTGATCTTTAATAAGTAGTTAAATATAATCTAAATCTAAATAGTAAAATATGACATTTAGAGAATAAATATTTGTGAAAATTATATTATAATAAAGGATAAATTATTATAACATAAGATGATTTTAAAGTACATTTTATATGTGTGTGGATATATATTGATTTATATGATTATAAAGGGTGTTTTATAAGCAAAAGAATGTTTAATAATTTAAATCTCGGTATTACTTGAATTGGTTTTAGAAAGATTTTTGAGAAAGTAATGGTAATGTTACTTAGAATTATTAATGAGAATATATATTTCAAAGAGAATTTGAGAAATTTTTGGATAGTTTGAGGAAAACATCTCATGTAGTAATCCAAATAATCTTCTAAGTGGCGATGGAATGTTTGCTAAACAATGTTGTAGTGCACTTAGTAAATTATTTTCTTTATCATTATGCGATCGAAATGATTTTAAATCCGAATGAACCCAAAGTGAGTAGTAATGAATAAAATTTTAAAACTATTTTATACGTATCGAAATATACGTAGTATGGTTTCAAATGGGGTTTTAAAAAAACGGGTATTTATTTCTTAAGTTCACTTAAAGGAAATTGATTTAAAATAAAAGGTATTTTGATAAATGAAAAGTTTTAACTTTTGGATATAAAAGAAATAATTTAACTCAAGTTTTTAAATGGGCTAAAGTGGATAGGAAGGTTTTAATAAGCATAGTTTTATTAAAATGGTTTTTTTGTTTAAAAATCTAAGTCTCATAAACTATTTGTTGTTATTGGGCCGATTCGTAAACATCTTTCCATAAAACACTCTAAGTAAAGAGGTCGAAAGGTTGACTCAGTTTTAAAAGACTCATATTTTGTTTGGGTCTCCGTTTGAATTTTGAAAAAAATAAAAATAAAATTAACTAATAAATAAAATAAAGTTGACATTTTGTATGTACTCTTAGAATGTAAAGAAGCATTATACAGGTAAATAAAAGCGGAGTAAGTTTTTAATTTAATGTTTTATAAAGATGAATCTTTGCAAAATGTTTATTAACTTAAGTAATAACTTATGGAGTAATTCATAAGTTATTAATATTGTATAAAATACTATAAATGAAAATGGAAGCGATTTAGAAAGAGATTGGTGTGGTTAAGAAACAAATAAAACTAAGTATGTAAGTTGTATGTAGACCATTTTATTTGCACAATTCTTGATCTAGGATTCGAGTACGCAACTTCAAGGTAATTCACACCCATCTGAATAGGGATTTCTCACTTGATTCTTGACAGCGAACACTTGATTTGGATTCTTAATTTTATACTAAGGTTTTGTCATAGTATATGGCTGTGTAAGGAGAAAAGAGGTTTCTAATCAAGAAACCTGATTGGAATTCGCACCAGGAAGGTCGAATGAGCGACACTAGTTCGGAAGTAAAGTTTACATACCCAAATAAGTGGTATGATTAGACATTATGTACGGATGATCCATGTACATCTTAAGGACTTAAGTGTATTTGTATGTTTTGTGGTGTGGCTTTGGAAACTTGGGGAGTGACTTTCAATTTTGTTTGAGGGTGTTACCCACATAATTTCCAAAGGGATTTATGTCAAAGTTAGAGAATGATGCCGCAGTTGATGAATGCCGAGAGTGCGACACTAGCATTGACAAGTGTCGAAGTATGTAATATTGAATCTGGAATGTTGTAACATACAATATCGATGTTGAGATCGATACTGTCGCTGGCAAGATATGTCTTACAAAGAGTATGCTAAAAATTGAAGATATCATAAATATTCAATCACGTAAACAGTAATGTCATAAAGAAGTCAATGTAGCTAAATTTTATGTCGAAGGTTGGCAATGTTGCAGGCTTAAGTAATGTCAAAAGAACCGATGGTACAAAAATGGAGCTGGGATAATGATGTCATAAATAAGCAATGGCGTAGGGTAACCCGATACCATAAACGAATAAATAAAGTAATTAATTAAAATGTAATTAGGGGTCATTAATTAATATAATTAATGATGTAATTAAGGATTAATTAATTAAGATTAATTAATCAATGATAAGTGTGTCTGCTTCGGTGTTGTGGCTAGTAGCTGGAACTTAATAGATGTAACAATTTCGGCTATTTCATATTTACTTGAAAACCCTAGACCTATTATAATACCACTGGATTTCCTATCAAATGTATTGGTTAGCGTAAGGTAAATTTTTTTCCATGTTTATGTGTGGTAAGTCTTACGTGATACCTTTCTTTTCAAAGGTTTTCAAAAGTTAAGCAACTTTAACCTATTACTCACACTAGAACCATGTCTGAACCAGAGTTTATCTTTTGTTTTCTTAAACACTTGGGTACTCAAATTTTTACGAGTGGCCAAGGGATTCAGGTTAGCTTTGACGAATTGTGGATGAGCAAATGAAGCAGGAGGCTTCTGCGTTGTAATTATCTAGTATCCACTGTGTTAGTTTTTATGAGTAGTTTCTCTGTATTGTATTGAGTTGTAATAACTAGGCAGGTGTTGATAATTGTCCAGTATGTGATGTATAATCTGTTTAACTCTAATAGTGGTTGTATACTACGTAATACTTATGTTATTAATATAATTTATTCATTCCGCTGTTGAGATTCTGATGTTGTTTCTTCTTTCTTCTCTATCTTTTCTCTTTCTATCCCTTTCTTTCTTAATTCGTGATGCGTCTTTCTGGATAGTGAAAGACGGGTCGTGACAATTGTAATGTGATATTCCAGAATTTCAAACCAAATTTAAATGTGATAATCTCTTTAATAAATTAATTAAAATTTGATAAAATTGTTATTTGAAACAATAATAATAATTGTTTTGTAAATATATTGATTTTAAATGGAAATGGATTTGTTAAAATTATATCTACATATCAAATTTGATTTTCAAATTGAATTTGAAAGTTTGAAGAAAGATCAATTTGGAAGGCCTATGATACCACATCTTGTCAACAAAGAGTCTTAAATAATATCATGTTGTCAATGAAGCTAAGGAGACCAAATGACATCAACCCTGCATACCATTTATAAAGTTGGATGACTACTATCGAATATATTTCATCGTTAAGCAATGCCAGGTTGAATCAATGCCATAATTTATCAAGGAGATAGTGATGTCATATACAATCAGGACTGTAAGCCATTAGTGTTGCATCTCATAAATGTCGTACGCCACTAGTCGCCTATGAAGATGGGATGAATGTTTCAACTCGTCACTATCGCATCTTATGGATATCGCTCATCAATGATACCACCTATAGTCAATGTTTCATCCTAATGATGGCACATTTCATCGATCTTTGGTGGGCACCGCACATTCGTAAACATGGTATTGATGTTGGAAGCCATCAATATCCATGGGGATTGTCATCTCCCTCCACGATTTTGATCCATCTCAATGCTGCTCCTCATCAATGCATCCTTATAATGATGCCGCTGCATGTTGATGCATGTATTATCATTGAAGAGTGTCGAAGGTCATCTAAAGTAAGGAATGGAGCCTGGAGCTATTGAGGTTGCCGAAAGTTATGCATGTTGAAGATTAAGCACGCCGAATTTGGTGCTGAGTAGTTGTGTCGAACCCCATACACTTATATATACAGACCTAAAGGCATGAAGGAGTAGAGGATTATTTCTTTTCTCTAATTTCAAAATTAAACTCTTGTATCACTAAATTGATTTGGGGGAAAGTTCCTATTTGATTGCAATCATGCTCAATTAAAATAAATGGGAACTTGGACGTGCCAATTACTATGATCGTGCATCTTGGACATTATTAAACACAAGCATGCATTCAATGAAACTCTTTTGACCCAAAGAAAATGCAATACTATTTACATAAGATCACATGAACTTCAGTCCAAACTAATGTTTATATGCATAGCTTCTATTTTGCCTCATACATATGGACATTGGACTATGGACATAAGGACTGTTCATTTAGTTCATTAACATGCTTAATGTGCTATTGCATACACTTACTATTTTCTTCTTTCTCTTTTGGATATGAGACATGGGACCCATTGAGTTACAAATTATGCTCACAAATTATTGTTAGGAACTGAGATGTTGGTTTTAATGACAACAACCTTTTTACTTATCTTATTATAAAATATGTACTAACACTGTTGGCTAGATATATATATATATATATATATATATATATACATACATATATATATGCAGGATATATATGTGTGTGTGTGTGTGCAGGTATTGATCACTGAAGACTGATCAGTATAAAGACTCAAGATTGAAAACTGTAGAGTATCAAGATCAAGATTTCAAGATATCTGTCTAGTTTTCGTTAAAAGTTCATAATAGCATGGAAATCTTCATTTCGAATTTCATTTGGGATGGAACCCATTTCTGTGACGACCCGCCCTTCATTCCATAGAAAGACGCATCATCAATAAGAAAGAGGTAGAAATAGAATAAATAGTAAACAATATCCGAATCTCACAACGGAACAGAACAAAATATAATATATCACATACTATTACATAGTCATTACATTAGAGTTACACGGATTACAACAACATTTCACTTGCTTGACAGTTATAAAGGTCTATCTAATCCATTACAGCCAAAATACAACAGTCAAGACACTACACAGTGGAAATAGATAGATATAGCTACGTCTGGACTCCTGCTCCAAGCTTTCAAATTTCGTCAAGCAAAACCTGATCATTTGGCTACTCATAAAAATTTGAGTACCCAAGAGTTTAAGAAAAATATAAATAAACTCCGGGTCGGACATGGGTTTGGTGTGAGTAAACAGGTTAAAGTTGTTTAGCTTTAAAATCATTTGGAAACAAAAGTATCACGTAAGACTTCCCACACATAAACATGTGAAAGTTTTTACCTTACGCTAACCAAAACATTTGATAGGAAATCTGGTTATATTATAACAGGGTCAAAGGTTTTCAAATAAATATTCACGTAGCCGAAATTGTTACATTAATTAAATTCCAGCATACTAGCCACAATGTGGGTTATACAATCAAGTCCGAGATCACTTATTGGAGATTGGATTTATATACAATGGCAGGGCTACTGGGGTACCACCCGTCACAGTACGTGACCTAGATCAACATACCGTGGATCACTCCCGTCCCCCCACAACATAGGGCCAGAACCATCCCTTACTGGACAGTCCCGAATAAGACAACCCCATGGTTGTAGCTAGCAACCGCCACACAGCTGAATAAAAAAGGACTCTAGACAGGGGAAGATCTTATCCTACTTGAGCGCGACTCAATTAGCCTTGCCGCACCTCCCCTGTTTTAGCCATTCCCCGTTGATGAGGCCTGAGGCTACGTTTACCTTTAAAGAACACATTTTGGAATGCTCATCGTCCTCCATTAACAATGGTTTGATATCATTCAAACCATACAAGTTCGTTCCGGGTTCGAACGAAACCAAAGGTATTATCTTGTTACACTCATTTTGGAATCACCCTCAGAATTAACGACAATAACCCTTGCACTCTGAAACTTCATCTCGATCTTCACTTTGAGATGTCACGACCTATCGGTTTACTTGGATCGATGTGGTTTTCGAATAATCAATTCGGATACCCGATCCCGATCTCATCGAAATCCAAACGTATCTTAAAGGTCAAGTTATTTTAAAGTTTCAACAATTTAATTCAATTTAATACTTTGAATTCACACAGCATTAACACAGATAAATATCACTCAATTATCATAGATATATCCAATATCACATCACAGAATATCACAGAATATCATCCAATAGATATCAACCAATCTAGACATTCTTCAAACAATCATCCATAAACACGAATTATTAATCCATATCATAATTAATTTAATTAACTTAAATTAAATTGATTACTAAAGAATTAATCTCCAAATCCTTCTTAATCAATCATTAATTAATTACAAACTATTTAGTTAATTAATCACTCGTTAATTACCTTGTCAATCAATCAATTAATCTCTAATCACAGATTAATTATCCTTTAACTATTAATTAATAAACCTTAATTATTAATTGATATCTCTCAATACAAATTAATTAATCCATAATTACTCTTATAATCAATTAATTAATCTTTAATTAACTAATTAATTAGTCCTTAATTATTAATTAATAAACCTTAATTATTAATTAACAAAACTTAATTACAATTAATTAATCCTTAATTACCAATTAATCAATCCTTAATTACCATTGATTAGTCCTTAATTATCCTTTGATTAATCCTTAATTACCCTTTGATTAATCCTTAATTACCCTTTAATTATAGATTAATCATCCTTTAAGTATTAATTGATAAAACCTAATTATTAATTAATAAAACCTAATTATAAATTAAGTACTTTTTAATTACCAGTTAATTAATCTCTAATTACTTAATTAACTACCCTCTAATTACTAAATTAGTTAATCTCTAATCATTAATTAATAAATCTTAATTATTTAATGAATAATTCTTAATTACAATTAGTTAACCTTTAATTATATAATTATAACCCTCAATTATATATTAATTAATCCTTAATCATTAGTTAATTAAATTAATTAATGTTTCCTTGTTAAATTCCTTAATTAACCCTATATTATTAATTAATTAAATTAATTATACTTAAATTTCTTAATTAATTCAATTAATCTCAAATCATTAAAACTTTTAGTTAAACTTAAGATAAACATTATCTTCATTAATGATTTAATTATCATTCATATATTTACAACATTTTACCTTTATAATAACATCCTTAACTAAACATTTAACTAAGTTTTAAAATAAAAATAATCATTTAACTTGATAAATTAAAGTTGCCATAACTTCCTTTAAATACTTAAAACATTATCAAGTAATAGTTTAAAACTAACTTCAATTTAAATTTAAAAACTTGCTTTTACAAAAACTTTTTAAAATTGCATTTATAACTTAAGTTTTAAAATCATTTTCAATTTTACTTAACAAAATTTAAATTAAACAATTTCAAAACTTCTTAACCAATTGTTAAAGAAACAATTATTATTTCTAAAGTAAATTTATATAAGAAAGTTTTAACTAAGTTTATTTTTGAACTTCAAAACCTTGTTTTTAAAATTTTTTAAAAACTGCTCAACCCTTTGCTTCGGGTTCAACTCGAAGACCACTCGGGTCTTGCCCCGAGTAAACCACCTCTTTTCTATTTTTTTAAACTTTGTTAAAATTTTAAATTTTAAATCTGAAACATAGTTTCACTCACGAACACGAGACAAATCTCGAGTCCATCCCTCATTCACCCGAGACTTCCTTCGAGCAAACCAAACCCAAACCACAACAAAACCCACAAACACCAAAAACTACACCATGCACATGCACCATCGTCAAAGATACCTCCGACCATCGACGCACCCTTCGGCACACCAACCAATGCCGAACTCTTCGATCCAGACCCCCAAACCTCCATCACAAACCAAAAATCATGATCGAGCAAATCGGGTAATCCTAAAACCAAAACCTTCGCCAAAGAAACCCTTCGAACGCACGACACCGACCACCAGAACATCTGAATCTCCGGTCACATCTCCACAACCCTCCCATGCAGCCATTCTCAAGGTCTGGTGAAGCTCAATCCACGAGAGACGATGCATTACCTCTGTTCCCAGACTCGACCAAAATTTTTATTTTAACCCAACTTTGACCAAAAGCCACCGCCACAGTGGCCTATCCACCCACCTACCATTTTTGCCACCAACTTCGATCATCAACCTTGCTTCAGCCAAATCCCCAACCACCGAATGTTCGTCGATCGCATAAAATAGCCTAAAACTCAACTTCTATTCATCTTCGAATTGATCCCAAAACACTCAACTAGAAATCGTGATTTTTTTTTTAAAAAAATCCTAGTTTGTAAAGAGGGTTCAGATTATACACATGAATCTTCAATCTATTCAATTTGAAATTTTGATAAAATCAAAATTTTTACTGTAATAAATAAATCCTGATTTATACCGTCTTAAGTTCTTATTTTAAATATTTTTAAAATTTAAATCTTGTTGTTTTGAACAAATTTTGTTCAAACACTATAACATAAAACTGATCAAAGATTAAACAATTGATTATTTTGAATGTTATTTGCATCCAGTAATTTAAGAACAGAGCACAACCTTGAATACAGACATGCACATAGAGATATCCACATACATATATACATATATTATTAAATCCAACATGCAAACCATTATCACTTATTCAAATTTAAGTTTTCTGTAGGCGTCAGGGTTTAAACATATTTAAAGCTTTTTTTAAAACAAGTTAGTTTATCACAGTTGAAAAGGCAGAGAGCTTGATTTACTGGAAACTTTGAAAAACTGGAATGTTGAAGAAATGCTTGAAAACTGGAAACTTGCTTAGTTGATTCAAATTGAAGCTTGTTTGCTGATGGTTGCTTGATAAACTTGCTTCAGGTTGCACTTGAGAATAACCTTTGTTTTTGATAAAATGTTTTACAGGTTGGATTTAATTATTGAGAAATGTATACAGGCTTTGTTTGCAGGGCTTTGATTCTTTTTGGTTGAAGATTTGTAGATTTGGAAAATGTTTACAGGGTTTATGTAGATTTTTACAGAGTTTTGTTTTGATTTTGAGGAAATCGTTTTAGGTTGCGTCTGGTTTTAGAAATGAATTTCAGGTGAAGTTTACTTACTTTGAAAATAAAAAGATAAGAAAAAAGAAATGAAGGAAGAAGGTGAATGTTTATGTAGTGTTTAATTATAATTTATTAAAATTAAAGAAAAAGAAAATAAAAGAATGACACTTGCCCAATTTGTCAACGTTTGTCAAATACCATTAGCAATTATTTTACACATGTTATCAATATGCTTTAAAATTAAACACTTGTAATAATGCATTTTTATATTATTTTTAAATGATTTAAAAAAGCTTTTACATTTATTTTTCCTAATTAATAAGTACCTTTCTAAATAAATAAATGCTTTTCTTAATTTATATAAATAAAACCTTTAAAAAAATTAAAATAAAAACCAATTATATTTTAAATAAAATCATATAGTATATTTAATTCATTTTTAAATGTAAATATAAAACTATCGTATTTATTTAACTATTAAATAAATACTTTCCAAATTTATATAAATAAATTCTTTTTAAGGAAATAATGTAAAACAAATCTTATTCAAATAAAAACCTTATTAATATATTTTTATACCCAAACTATTTCAAAATAATTATCCTTTAAATTCAAATTTATAAATCCAATTTAAAATCAATTCAAATAAATACACATACATACACATTTGAACAACATTTATTAAATTTGAAAATAATAAGTCTATTTAAAATCTATTTATAAAACAACACCAATTAAATTTGTAAATAATTATTCCATTTAAAAATCTATTTATAATTATATTTAAAAACATCACATTATATTGTTTGAAAATAACAATTTTTACCAAATTTAAATAATTTAATATGGTGATTATCACATTTTAAATTCCTTGAAATTTTGGGATATCACAATTTCTAACTTCTTAGTGGCTTACAAACCCATGACAAGTAGCGTACAAACCTACGATAAATGGCTTATAAACCCACGAACATCCTGATTTTGTATAAGTTCTAGAGTCCTGATGTGATAAGATATTCTGCAGAATGAAGCTTGCAAAACTATTTTAAAATGGTTTTTCAAAATAATTTTCAAAACTGCTTTTCAATATATTTTAGCCATAAAATTATGTTTTTCAGATGATTTTCAAAAAGATGTTTTAGCCTTAAAATATTATTTATTTTTGTTTTAAATTAAACTCTTGTTTTAAACTTTATTTTCAAAAAAAAATTTACATTATTTTTTAACTAGGGATGTCGACATCATGGGATACACCATGTCGACATGGTGGCCGTTGAATTCAAAAGTTTCTATTTTCAAAAGAAGTGTCTATTCGTTTAAATCTCTTCACGAATGGTTATGACTGTTGGTGCTTTATAAATAGCCTTCATAAACGAATTTTTTAACTAACTATTTTCTATTTTTTCTTCACTACTTCTTCTCCACAAATCCATATTCTAAAATTTTTATATTTTTATGATCGTATCGAAATTCTGCCGAATTCTCAAGTGAATCAAATTAGAATGTCATTCTTGATTGTTTCTCTACCCTCTCTCGAAGATCAAAGTGCTATTTAGAGTTATAGGATCAATTTGTAAACAAAAGTTTATCGAGTCTCTTTATAAGGTGTGGTTGTGCTTGAAAATCAATTAGGTGACCTTGAGTCCCGTAAATCAAGAGAGTTTGCCCCGGACTCGTGAGATAGGAGGGTACCTCAAGGCCTTTAGAAATTGAGGATTGAAATCTCGACATTGGTATAATGAAAATCTGTATGAGGTGGTTTTCCTTGGTATAGGACTGGATGTAGGGTAACTCCGAAAGTATAAAATCCGATGTGTTCTTTCCCTTTACTATTTTTATTTACTTTCCGCATCTGTGCTTGATTCTGTGATTGTTCTGCAATTAAGTTCTGAATTTTTTCATATCACAATTTTTAAATTAGTTCATATAAGTCTTAAAACTATTAAACACTATTCACCCCCGCTATTGTTAAATTAGACTTAAGATCCTTCACCCGTTGTCCCTTTCAGTTGGTATCAGATCAAGGTTTTCATAGTTTTTCTAATCTGAAACTTGAAAATTGTTTTAATGGCTACCATGTCACGACCCATCTTTCGTCTACCAGAAAGACGCATCATGATTAAGAAAGAAAAGGATAGAGAAGAGAAAAGATAGAGAAGAAAGAACAAAACAACATCAGAATCTCAACAGCGGAACAAAAAAATTATATTAATCACATTACAGAATATACAGCATCTATTAGAGTTACACAGCTTATACAACACATACTAGATAGTTATAAACACCTATCTAGTTATTACAACTCAAAGATCACACAGCGGAACCACCTATGCATCTACAAACGTTGAAGCCTCCTGCTCCATACCTCCTCCAAAGTTCGTCAAGGCTAACTTGAATCCCTTGGCTACTCGTAAAAATTTGAGTACACAAGAGTTTAATAAAACAGAAAATAAACACTTGGGTCGGACATGGGTCTGGTGTGAGTAAACGGGTTAAAACTGCTTAACTTTGAAAACCTTTGAAAACAAAAGGTATCTCATGAGACTTCCTGCAAATAAACACGGGAAAGTTTTTACCTTACGATAACCAAAACATTAGATAGGAAATCCAATGATATTATAATAGGGTCTAGGGTTTTCAAGTAAAATACAGAAATAGCTGGAATGTTTACATCTCATGTTCCAACATAGTTGGGCACAATCAAAACGTACGACACTTACTGGAGATTGGATTCCATAAAATGGCAGGGCTACCAGGGTACCGCCCATCACAGTACATGGCCGAGATCAACGTATAGAGGATCCACCATATATCCCGTGCAACACAAGGCCGGAACCATCCCTTACTGGATAGTCCCGAATAAGACAACCCGGCAGTTGTCGCGACCAACTGCCCACACAGCCGAATAAAAAGGGACCTCTAGACAGGGGAAAATCTCGTCCTATTTTGGTGCTACCCACTTAGCCTTGCTACACCTCCCCTATAAGAACCCCAATTTCGTACCATTCAAAACGACAATAATTCACACATGTCGGACTTGAATGATGCGAAATAACAGATTGTAAATAAATTTGGAGAAAATAAAATCAAATATACAGAATCACAGACACAGAACAAACAGAATAACTCGCAGCGGAAAATAAAATACATAGTAGTTCATGAAGCTACTACAGCAGAGTCTCAAACCAAATAAATAATACTGTCTGAAAACAACATAATAGAAATCCAAAATACATAGAAGTTCACTAATACATGAGATAAACTAGAACAGCTGAAATAGAAGTAGATAAATATGTAGATGAGCAGAAACTCCAGCAAAGACCAGCTCCAGAAAGAGAATCCAAAGCTGTAAACACTCAGGCTGACCCGAGCGTAAAGAAAAACACAAACACTCGAGTCAGGACAATATATACTTATATAATGTAAACCAACTCAAGTGAACAACAATAAAGATACAAGTAACCTAAAGGATGCCTGGGACCGCCCATCCTCTAAGGATCCGTCAAACTATTTGCTATATAGTAATATTTCGCTATTATAATAATGTCTACAGTAAAATAAACATACTTTTAAATAGTGTTCCGGGCTACCCAAATCACCCTTCACACATAATAGTCCCAGCAGTCCATCCAATATCATGACATCTTCACACCGGGTGACTGTCAGAGGATATCACGCGGGCTACGAGAGAAAAACAAACGCGTAGTAAAGGCTCGGTATGGTAGGTGACATGACACATAAGGCAATGCCAGGGTAGATATACCAATTACGCACACGGGCTGGTGGTAACGCAGCAGCCACATACGCCCACCCTGAACAACACTCCAATATCAAGGGGTGCACCCAATCGATCACAACAGTAATAGAATGGTATCGAAGAAGTGTGTTCAGCCAGAGGTGCTACCTCCTTTGGCCTGAGATCGCTCCTGTTTTAGCCACCTTAAGCTAACTCACGGGAGTTAGGTCCACGTAAAGTACCTTAGGAACGTCGTCACCATCCTACTTCATTTTGGAATCTCCACCGCGCACACAGTTGTTAAAGTGGTTTTTGGTATCGACAGAGAGTATGTCCATATCCGATCCCGGTCTCTTTAACAACCAATCGTTATTATAACCCATAGTTATAATTTAAAAATGGTACTTATTTCCCAAAAATCAAATATCATTTCAAATCCATTTCAAAATATTTCAATTCCAAACAGATTACTTCATTTAAATCATTTAAAAAATAAAGTTATTACATTTAATAATTAAATTATTAAATTTCCAAAAATTTCAACTCTCAAAGTTCGTTCATTCACTTAATTTTATCAAAACAGTGAAAATACAACTTTCGAGCATTTGGAAAATGCTACAGAAAGTTATATTCAAAATAGTTCAATTTAACAAAAGACAGCGTTTAAACTGCTGTAATTGAATTACATTAGTTTCAAAGAAAACTTAGTTTAATCCAACAATTATATCATTTAAAAAAAATTCTATAATAGCCTTTAATTCAATTTAGCTATTTAGTTCACTTATCAACTACAGCATTTACATTAGAAATAATAGCATTTCAAAAATGCAGTAAATTAACTTCAAATTTTCAATATAATTTAACAACAATTATATTTTTCTTTAAATCACTTTTAACTTATAAAATCACATATTTTTACTTTTATAGACATCATTTAATTTTCCTTAATTTCATGATTTCATAAAGTTAAATTTCCATTTAAAAATTCATATTTAATACTAATTCACTTATTAAATTGCAACATTCAATTTTAAATTCATTACATTAAATTTCAACTCAACACTTAAGTTCAAATTCTCAAATATAACTTAATTTTATTTTTATTTACTTAACTAAAAATCCACTTTTAAGTCAATTTCATAAATTTCCAATTTTAGTTATATTTCAAAATTTCAACTTAAATATTCATTCATTTCACATTTTAACTTTATTCAAAATCATTAATATATTATAAAATCACTTTAAATTCATTTAAATTCCAAATTATCATAAATTTATCACATTTCATATTTAATTTAATTTACAATTATAATTAAATCAAAATTTCCAAAACAACTTACATTCAGATTTTCTTACTTTTCATTAATTTATTTAACTAATAAATTTTCAGAAAATCAATAATACTTTACAAAATTCATTTTTAAATAAATTTTAAATCAAAATATTATAATAATTACATTTCTAAAATATTTTAAAATTTTTAGAAAAACGTATTTAACTACGGGCCTGTATATAATTTTCTAGCCTAGATAAATTGATACACGTAATATATCGTTTCAACCCGTAATTTACAAAGAAAATCCGGGTTTTATCATTTCAAACCCGCAGTCCCAAGTAAATGAAATATTTTGAAAATTGCTCAGGCCTATCATTTCAGCCCATAATGATTTTCCCTCATTCTAAAGTCCGTTCGGGTATGTATTATTTCAACCCATAGTGATTCTAATCTAAAGGGAACTTGCAGTGTGATAAACTGATAAAAATAACAGAACAACATAATATAACAGTAACAAATGATATAACAGGTGTTTAAGCATGGGTGAACATCATATAATCATAATACAGCAGATGCGATATGGTTATGCAATTTTTTTACAGATTCAAAAGGGGTCAATTCACAAGTTATATAGATATATATTGTCTGTTGAGAATAACTCACTGGTTTGTGTTGGAGACACAACGACGAATGCACGAATGAGATCCAAACAAGCACGATAACATGATTCAAATATGGGTGGAGGAGACAAAGTATCAAATCCCTTGAAAACAAGTCACACAAACAATAATAATATACATAAGTTTTAAATGCAAATACGATAAACGATGATAGAATAGACTGCACAAATCAAAGTGGAATTGTTTTGCACTTGCTTCCAACTTCCATAGACTCGGCCATGGCCGGAAAGTACACAACTATGGCATGTTCTAGGGTTTGGTTGTGGACCTATAGGGGTCGGTCATGCATAGAAAAAAAATGGTGCACTAGTTGGTGATGCAAAAGGCTAACATTTCAAGGCAAAAGCATGGATTTCAAGGCAACTTATGGGCTCGGCCAAGGCATGGAGGGAATGGCTATTTTAGGTGGGGTCAGTAGGTGGTATGAAGAGGTGTCTCATGTCTGGAATAGGCTGGTGGTGGTGGTGTTTGGTCGGCTATGTGGAGGTTTGGAGGTGGTGGACATGGATGTGCTCGGTCTAGGCAAGTTTTACGGAGTTTGTTGGATTTTGGTGATGGATCAATCCACAAGGAGGCATGGCTTGGGGTTTGGTCAGAGAAGAGATGAAGATAGTGGTGTTCTCAGGTGTGGTGGAGGCGGCAGGGGCTGGAGAGGAGGTGGCCGAACCTATGACATAAGAGAACAAGTGCAAATCAATGTCAAACAATAAGAAATAAACAAAAGAAAAAGAGAAAAAGAATTTTTTTACCAAACTTTTTCCTCAAGCAAGGCCGATTTTTTTTTGTTTCAGAAGTGAGTACGTGAATGGAAATGAAAATATGCGGCTGAAAGATGTGCATAATAAAAGCTAATTAATGAATAGTTATGTTAAATGTGAAAGGGTGGAAGATAAATGGCCATTAGAAACCCAAAAGTCAAAACCCTTTCAAATTTCTTTTAATTTATTTATATAAGATTAAATTACTTAAAATAACAATTATTTCAGTCACAATTTCGAAAATTTAACAAAATATAAAAATATATATAAATATTTATTAATTATATAAGGTTAAAATGAGAAAATAGCACAAAATTGCAAACTAGACTAGAAAAATTGAAAATAACAGAATAAATTTTAGAAAAATTATATGGACTTGGAAAAATATTTATAACAAAGATAATAACATAAAAATAAAAATTCATTCATAAAATAAATAAATATAATTTAATCAAATATAATTTATATGAAGAAAATAGCAGAAAATTAGAAAACAGCCTTTAAAAATAGGTAATAAATACAGTAAATTTTGAAAAAAAATTCTATTATCATTTTAAAAAAATTTAGAAATGAAATCTCAAAAATAAAACAAATTTAAAAATAATTTCAAACAAAATAAAGTCAAATTCAAATTTATAGTCAATAATCTAGGGTTGTTACACTCTTCCCCACTCAAATCTTTTCGTCCTCGAAAAGAACGGAAAGGAAAAATATAGAGAAACAAGATAGAGAAATAAAATAGTACCTGAAACGAACAATTCCGGATTCGAAGCACGAATGCTCTCCTCCGTTTTCCAAGTACAATGTCGATCGTCAGTACTCCACTGTACTTTGACCAGATTCACAGATTTCCTTCCGAGCTGCTTCATACCTCTGTCAACAATACGAAGCAGTTTCTTCTCAACAGTCAGGTAAGGCTCAATATCCAAACTACCAAGAGCAGAAGGCTGGACAATAAGAGATGGATCATGAAGATGACGGCGAAGATGCGAGACATGGAATACATCTTGCACTCCAGAAAGCTACTCGGGCAAATCCAAACGATAAGCCAAAGAACCAACTCTTTCCACAATGCGGAAAGGCCCAATGAACCTAGGAGAAAGCTTCCATCTACAACCAAAGCGAATGACATTCCTCAGGGGAGAAACCTTAAGGAACACCTGACCACCAACAGCAAATTCCAAATTCCTCCTATGCCTATCAGCATACTTCTTCTGCCTATCCTGAGCGACTCTCAACCTGTTCTTAATCTCCTCAACTCTCTCAGAAGCTTCCAAAATCACTTCAGGACCAACAACCAAACGATTACCGGATTCAATCTAGCAAGATGGAGATCTACAATGTCGTCCGTATAAAGCAGCAAACAGAGACATTTTGAGACTGGCCTGAATGCAAAGATGGAATGAGATAGATAAAAAGATCAAGAATAGACTGAAAACAGAAGATAAGATTATACCTGATAGCTATTATTGTAGGTAAATTCGGCAAGATGGAGATAATCTTCCCAAGATCCTCCATAATCAAGCACACACGCATAAAGAAGATCCTCGAGAATCTGATTTACTCTTTTCGTTTGACCGTCGGTCTGTGGATGGTAAGCAGTGCTCAGATTCAGACGAGTACCTAGAGATTCATGAAAAGCCTTCCAGAACTGACTGGTAAAGATAGGATCACGATCACAAACAATACTGAGAGGAACACCATGGAGACGAACAATCTCCCTCATGTAGATCTCAGATAAGCTAGAAGCAGAACGAGTAGACTAGACCGGAATAAAATGAGCGTACTTGGTCAGTCTATCAATAATAACTCAGATACTCTCATTACTCTTTCGAGTCCCCGGTAAACCATCAATGAAATCCATGGAAACCTGTCCCCACTTCCAATTAGGAATCTCAAGGGGCTGCAACAAACCAGGGGTCCTTTGGTGATCGACTTTGACTTGCTGACAAGTCGCACACCGACTAACAAAGATAGAGATATCCCTCTTCATCCCCTTCCACCAATAAAGCTTCTTCATATCGTGATACATCTTTGACACACCAGAATGAATAGAAAGTCTGGATCGATGATTCTCCTGAAGCAATTCCTGCCTCAAACCATCAACATTCGGGACACAAATCCTACCGTTAATCCTCAAAATCCCTCTATCATCAATCTGAGCTCCACTCCTACCACTACTACTACCACCAACTTTGCTACGAACACTCTCCTTCGTCAATCTAAGCATCTCATCGTCATCCTGCTTAGCCATAATCCGATCCAGAAGAGGAGAAGAAGAAACAGCAAGCTGACACAATAAAGCATTCTTCCGACTCAGAGTATCGGCCACAACATTAGCTTTACCGGGGGTATAACTAATCCTTCTGGGAGAAGATATATCTCAGAGACTGATGATTAGTGAAAATCTCAAACTTGGTTCCAAGAAGATGATGCCTCCAAAGTTTCAAAGCAAAGACAACAGCAAATAACTCTAAATCATGAGCAGCATAATTTGCCTCGTGGTTTTTCAACTGACGGCTGGCATAGGCAATGACCTTACCATCCTGCTTGAGAACAACACCCAATCCCTCACGACTAGCATCAGTACAAACTGTCAATCCCTCACTTCCATTCGAAAAAGTAAGAACTAGTGTGGAAGTTAGCCTGCTCTTCAACTCACTGAATGCAGCCTTACACTAATCACTCCAGACAAACTTAGCATTCTTCCGAGTCAAAGTTGTGAGAGGTGCATCAATCCGAGAAAAATTCTCAATGAATCTCCGGTAGTAACCGGCAAGGCCCAGAAAACTACGAATATCTGATGGAGTCTTTGGAGTTTCCCAATCCTGGAACAGAATAGGGATAAAATAAGGACAACATGAAAGATAGAATTATTAAAATGATAGAGAAAAGAGAAGAAAGAAAGACTTACATTGATCGCAGCGATCTTGATTGGATCAACAGAAACTCCATTACTAGAAACAATATGCCCGAGATATCGGACTTCATCCTTCCAAAAATGGCATTTAGAAAATTTAGCCTTTAACTGATGATTTCTGAGAGTCTCAAGAACATACTTCAAATGAGACTTATGCTCATCCTTAGTCTTAGAGAAAAGGATATCATCAATAAAGACTAGCACAAATTTATTAGGCACATCACGAAAAACACGATTCATCAAATCAACAAAGAAAGCAGGAGCATTAGTCAAACCGAAAGGCATGACTAACCATTCATAAAAGCCATTTTCAGTGCGGAAAACAGTCTTGGGAATGCTATCCTCAGCAACCCTGAGCTGATGAAAGCCTGTGGCAAGATCAAGCTGAGAGAAAATAGTGGCACCATAAAGCTAATCAAACATATCATTGATACGAGGCATTGGATATCTGTTTTTCATAGTGAGCTTGTTCAGCTCCCTATAATCAACACCTCCAAAGAGAACCATCAGATTTGGTGACAAAAACCACCGCAGCTCCCCATTCAAAAAAACTAGGTCTAATCAGACCTTTGGAAGATAAATCCTTAATTTGCTTTCCCATCTCAACCTTCTCGCGGGGTGCCATTCTTCTAGGAGGAAGAACAACAGGTCGAGCACCAGGAATAAGATCAATCCGAAAATCAATTTCCCGCTTCGGAGGTAAAGAAGTGACTTCACCAAATACATCGGGATATAGTTTAACCATAGGAGTGGAATCAAGATCACTAGGAGAAGAATCCAAAGAATAAATAAAGTTGCCAGCAAGATCCTGAGGCATGCGGCACTGAATAATCAAGGAATTCCCTTGACCATCAACACGACGAACAGACCGGGCTTTACAAGAGATACGAGCATCATGATTCACTAACCAATCCTGACCATGCAATAAATCAAAAGCATCGAAGCCCAGAATATAAAAATCACCACTAAAGTGATGATCAGAATGGAGAAGTTTCACTTCTCGACAAATCTGATTAAGGTTAGCAGGACCCCCAATAGGATTTGAAACACATAATGGAACAGAAGCATACTCAGGAGATAAGAGATTCTCAAACTTATCACACAAATCAATAGAAATAAAAATATGTGAAGCACCAGTATCAAAAACGAACAGGATGATGAAATAAAGTAAATGAACCCTGGAGTGTACCTTGGTCATCACTAGGAGCAGGGGTATGCGGAGGAACTGAAGATGAGGTAGAAGTGACAGCAAATATACCAGAAGGAGTACCCCTCTGCTGGGTAGGGCAATCCTTCTTAAAATGACCGGGATGGAGAGAGATATGGCAGAGAACACGTCTAGCCGACTGAGCAAGTGGAGGAATAGCAGCACCAAATAATGTAGGACAACTATTGGCATAGTGCCCCTTCTGATTACACCTAAAGCAAGTGATGGAGGAGAGATCAACTAGTTACCTCTGAGCAGGAGCTGATGATGAGGATCCCAATCCAGGACGCTTTAGCCAATTCTTCTTCTGCTGCTGGAAGTTTGGCTTATGCTTCTTGGAATTAGCAGAGGAAGACTGAGCTAGAGAAGCACCAGAAGCAGCAGGACCTTTGGATGTGGGATTCTCACAGCGAATAGCCATATCCATAAGCTAGTGAAAGAACCATGAACATGAGAAATAAGGCGACTATAATACTCTAGACGAGCACCAGCAATAAATTTATCATTCTTCTTGAGAGGATTATCAATAAGGCTAGGACCGAATTTGGAAAGTTCATTGAACTTCCTCTCATACTCAGCAAAAGACATGGTACCCTACTTCAAATCCATAAACTCACGATAAAGCTGAGATTTTCTGGCTCTTGGCATCCATTTTGCCGCAAAAGCCTCCCTGGAAAAGTGATAAAAAACAAGCTTAAGATAGATACAAATAAAAGGAAAATAGGAACAAAATTTAGGATAACACAAAAGATACCTAAACTGCTCCCAAGTGATATCAGCCTCGACGGTGTTAGCCGTAACGGACTCCCACCAATCTAAAGCAGAATCACGCAACTGCCAAGCTGCTAACTGACACTTCTGGGCATTAGTAATATCAAGACCAGTAAATATCCTCTCAAGACTCCGCAACCACTGCAGAGCCTCAATGATCGTCTCTGAACCGGTGAATGGGGTTCCACCTAGTCGAGAGAATTCCTTACAAAGAACAGTGAACCTGACTGGAGCAACAGGTTGAGGAGCTGGGGCAATACCACGACCCCTACCTCTATCATTTCCTTGATTCATCCTGAAAAATATCAAGAATGAATTTAGTACAAGAATAAAGATAGGCCAAAGATAAATTAAGATAAGACAAGATAATTCACTTGAATGAATATCCTAAAGAAAGAAAAGCTAACAAGGTAGATACGAAAGAAAGGAAGTTAGAGAAACATTTGAAAAATCCTTTAAAACAAGAAAAAATTTATATATCAAAATAATCTTTGGAAAATCTTTTGAAAACATTTTGAAAAGTCATTTTATACTTTGAAAATACGTCTCTCACAAAGATATAATCCTGAGATTGATTTCACTCATTCTAGTATAGAAATACCTTATCTCTAATGAGTTTTTGCTCCGCAGAGGCAATGGTTTGCCAAAAACCAAAGCTCTGATACCAACTTGTAACAACCCCAATTTTGTACCATTCAAATCGACAATAATCCACACATGTCGGACTTGGATGATGCGAAATAATAGATTGTAAATAAATTTGGAGCAAATAAATTTAAATATACAGAATCACAGACACAGAACAAACAGAATAACTCGCAGCGGAAAATAAAATACATAGTAGTTCATGAAGCTACTACGACAGAGTCTCAAACCAAATACATAATACAGTCTGAAAACAACATAATAGAAATCCCAAATACATAGAAGTTCACTAATACATGAGATAAACTAGAATAGCTGAAATAGAAGTAGATAAATATGTAGATGAGCAGAAACTCCAGCAAAGACCAGCTCTAGAAAGAGAATCCAAAGCTGTAAACACTCAGGCTTACCCGAGCTTAAAGCAAAACACAAACACTCGAGTCAGGACAATATATACTTATATAATGTAAACCAACTCAAGTGAACTGTAATAAAGATACAAGTAACTTAAAGGATGCCTAGGACGGCCCATCCTCTAAGGATCCGTCAAACTATTTACTATATAGTAATATTTCGCTATTATAATAATGTCTATAGTAAAATAAACATACTTTTAAATAGCGTTCCGGGCTACCCATATCACCTTCACACATAATAGTCCCAGCAGTCCATCCAATATCATGACATCTCCACACCGGATGACTGTCAGAGGATATCACATGGGCCACGGGAGAAAAACAAACTCGTAGTAAAGGCTTGGTATGGTAGGTGACACTGCACACAAAGCAATGCCATGGTAGATATACCAATTACGCACACGGGCTGGAGGTAACGCAGCAACCACATACGCCCACCTTGAACAACACTCCAATATCAAGGGGTGCACCCAATCGATCACAACAATAATAGAATGGTATCGAAGAAGTGTGTTCAGCCAGAGGTGCTACCTCCTTTGGCCCGAGATCGCTCCTGTTTTAGCCACCTTAAGCTAACTCATGGGAGTTAGGTCCACGTAAAGTACCTTAGGAACGTCGTCACCATCCTACTTCATTCTAGAATCTCTACCGCGTACACGGTTGTTAAAGTGGTTTTCGGTATTGACAGAGAGTACGTCCATATCCGATCCCGGTCTCTTTAACAACCAATCGTTATTATAACCCATAGTTATAATTTAAAAATGGTACTTATTTCCCAAAAATCAAATATCATTTCAAATCCATTTCAAAATATTTCAATTCCAAACAGATTACTTCATTTAAATCATTTAAAAAATGAAGTTATTACATTTGATGATTAAATTTCCAAAAATTTCAACTCTTAAAGTTCATTCATTCACTTAATTTTATCAAAACAGTGAAAATTCAACTTTCGCAGCATTTGGAAAATGCTACAGAAAGTTATATTCGAAACGGTTCAGTTTAACAAAAGACAGCGTTTAAACTGCTGTAATAGAATTACATTAGTTTCAAAGAAAACTTAGTTTAATCCAACAATTATAGCATTTAAAAAAAATGCTATAATAGCCTTTAATTCAATTTAGCTATTTAGTTCACTTATCGACTACAGCATTTACATTAGAAATAATAGCATTTCAAAAATGCAGTTAATTAACTTCAAATTTTCAATATAATTTCACAACAATTATATTTTTCTTTAAATCACTTTTAACTTATAAAATAACATATTTTTACTTTTATAGACATCATTTAATTTTCCTTAATTTCATGATTTCATAAAGTTAAATTTCCATTTAAAAATTCATATTTAATACTAATTCACTTATTAAATTGCAACATTCAATTTTAAATTCATTACATTAATTTCAACTTAACACTTAAGTTCAAATTCTCAAATATAACTTAATTTCATTTTTATTTACTTAACTAATAATCCACTTTTAAGTCAATTTCATATATTTCCAATTTTAGTTATATTTCAAAATTTCAACTTAAATATTCATTCATTTCACATTTTAACTTTATTCAAAAATCATTAATATATTATAAAATCACTTAAAATTCATTTAAATTCCAAAATTATCATAAATTTATCACATTTCATATTTAATTTAATTTCCAATTATAATTAAATCAAAATTTCCAAAACAACATACATTAAGATTTTCTAACTTTTCATTAATTTATTTAACTAATAAATTTCCAGAAAATCAATAATACTTTACAAAATTAATTTTTAAATAAATTTTAAATCAAAATATTATAATAATTACATTTATAAAATATTTTAAAATTTTTAGAAAAACATATTTAACTACGGGCCTATATATAATTTTCTAGCCTAGGTAAATTGATACGGGTAATATTTCATTTCAACCGTAATTTACATAGAAAATCCGGGTTTTATCATTTCAAACCCGCAGTCCCAAGTAAATGAAATAATTTGAAAATCGATCAGGCCTATCATTTCAGCCCATAACGATTTTCCCTTATTCTAAAGTCCGTTCGGGTATGTATCATTTCAACCCATAGTGATTCTAGTATAAAGGGAACTTGCAGTGTGATAAACTGACAAAAATAGCAAAATAGCATAATATAATAGTAACAAATGATATAACAGGTGTTGCATGGGTGAAAATCATATAATCATAATATAGCAGATGTGATATGATTATGCAATTTTTTTTACAGATTCAAAAGGGGTCAATTCACTAGTTATACAGATATATATTGTCTGGTGAGAATAACTCACTGGTT
This sequence comes from Allium cepa, assembly GCA_030765085.1. Classification (NCBI taxonomy): domain Eukaryota; kingdom Viridiplantae; phylum Streptophyta; class Magnoliopsida; order Asparagales; family Amaryllidaceae; genus Allium; species Allium cepa. The sequence goes on from CM060945.1 coordinate 773,372,014, forward strand.
TGTGCTGGAGACACAACGACGAATGCACGAATGAGATCCAAACAAGCACGATAACACGATTCAAATATGGGTGGAGGAGCCAAAGTATCAAATCCCTTGAAAACAAGTCACACCAACAATAATAATATACATAAGTTTCAAATGCAAATACGATAAACGATGATAGAATAGACTGCACAAATCAAAGTGGAATTGTTTTGCACTTGCTTCCAACTTCCATAGGCTCAGCCATGGTTGGAAAGTACATGACCATGGCATGTTCTAGGGTCTGTTTGTGGACCTATAGGGGTCGGCCATGCATAGAAAAAAAATGGTGCACTAGTTGGTGATGCAAAAGACTAACATTTCAAGGCAAAAGCATGGATTTCAAGGCAACTTATGGGCTCGGCCAAGGCATGGAGGGCATGGCTATTTCAAGTGGGGTTAGTAGGTGGTGTGTAGAGGTGTCTCAGGTCTGGAGCAGGCTGGTGGTGGTGGTGTTTTGTCGGCCATGTGGAGGTTTTGAGGTGGTGGACATGGATGTGCTCGGTCTAGGCAAGTTTTATGGAGTTTGTTGGATTTTGGTGATGGATCAATCCACAAGGAGGCATGGCTTGGGGTTTGGTCAGAGAAGAGGTGAAGATGGTGGTGTTTTCAGGTGGTGGTGGAGGCGGCAGGGGCTGGAGAGGAGGTGGTCGAACCTATGACACAAGAGAACAAGTGCAAATCAATGTCAAACAATAAGAAATAAACAAAAGAAGAAGAGAAAAAGAATTTTTTTTACCAAAGTTTCTCCTCATGCAAGGCCGAAATTTTTTTGTATCAGAAGTGAGAAATGAGTTTACGTGAACGGAAATGAAAATATGCGGCTGAAAGATGTGTATAATAAAAGCTAATTGATGAATAGTTATGTCAAATGTGAAAGGGTGGAAGATAAATGGCCATTAGAAACCCAAAATTCAAAACCCTTTCAAATTTCTTTTAATTTATTTATATAAGATTAAATTACTGATAATAAAAATTATTTCAGTCATAATTTCTAAAATTTAACAAAATGTAAAAATATATAAAAATATTTATTAATTATATAATGTTAAAATGAGAAAATTGCACAAAATTGCAAACTAGATAGAAAAATTTGAAAGTAACAGAATAAATTTTAGAAAAATTATATGGACTTGGAAAAATATTTATAACAAAGATAATAACATAAAAATAGAAATTCATTCACAAAATAAATAAATATAATTTAATTAAATACAATTTATATGAAGAAAATAGCAGAAAATTAGAAAACAGCCTTTAAAAATAGGTAATAAGTATAGTAAATTTCGGAAAAATTCTATTATCATTTTAAAAATATTTAGAAATGAAATCTCACAAATAAAACAAATTTAAAAATAATTTAAAAGAAAATAAAGTCAAATTCAAATTTATAGTCAAAAATCTAGGGTTGTTGCATCCCCTGTTTTAGCCATTCCCGGTTGATGAGGCTTGAGGCTACGATTACCTTTATAGAACACATCTATCTTAGAAAGCTCATCATCCACCTGATGATGTTCTGAAAGCATTCAATCCATACAAGTTCGTACCGAGTTCAAACGAAACTGAAGGTGTTATCTCGTTACACTCATTTTGGAATCACCCTCAGAGTTACGACAATAACCCTTACACTCTGAATCTTCATCTTCACTTGAGATTCACGACCTTCGTTAATTTGGATCGATGTGGTTTTTGGATATCCAAATCTAGAAACCTGATCCCGGTTTCATCGAAATCCAAAACGCGATCTTCTAAAGCCAAGTTGTTTTAAAATTGAAACAATTTGATTTTATTATCTATATTCACACAGATAGATAATTCACACTATCACAAATAGATAATCCATATCATCACAATTCAACCAAAGCACCCAATATCACAATCAACACATATCTCATATCACAGATAAACAATTCAAGGCATTCAATATCATCCAACCATCCATACGCAAGGATCTATTAATCACTATAATTAATTTGAAATGAATTAAATTAATTGCTTCATCTCTAATTAATTTAAACTAAATTAAATTAATTACTTTCATCACTATAAATCTTGCTTACTTAACCATTAATTAATTACAAATTAATTAATTAATCATTCTCTAAGTATTCATCTTAATTAATCATCGTTGATTAATTATACTCGAATTACAATAAGTAATTAGCCTTTAAATTAATTGCATAAATTAATTATCCTTGACCATTACACTAATTAACCTTTAATTACTTTCATTAATTAATTAATTACATTAATACTTAATTAATTACATTAATTAATTACGCCGTAATCACTTATTATTGATAAATTATCATTAATTAATCAACCCTTAATTACCTCATTAATTATAATAATTAATGATTCTCTAATTATCTTTAATTAATTATTCTTCTAATTAATTATTCTTCTAATTAATTAATCTTTAATTAATCCATTCATAAATCCCATTTGACTAATCACATTCAGTAATTTATTACCCTAAATTAATTACCCCACTTAATTAATCTTCAAATAACTTTATTAATTAATTCTTAAATTAATTACACTATATAATTAATTCTTAATTACTTCCACTAAGTAATTATCCTTCTTATTAATTACACAAGGTAATTAAACCCAAATTACTTCTATTCTTCAATTAATTACATCCAGTAATTACTCATTAATTACTTCACTAAGTAATTACACTTTATAAACTACATTAAGTAATTATGCTTAACCAATCATCCAGTGATTATTTTAAATTAATTAATTAACTTAAACTAATCACATTAATTTAATTAACTACATTGAGTAATTAATCCCTTTAATTACTTTCACTAAGTAATTATACTTAATCAATCCCATAAATTATTATCCTTAATTAATTAATCTAATTAATAATTAAAATTAATCACATTAATTAATCACTACATAATCCCTAATTAATGATCTTCACATTAACTATTAACAATTCTTTAATTACTTCTGTAAGTAATTATGCTTTAATTAATCAACAATAATTATAAATTAATTAATTTTTAATAACCAATAACCCATCTCTAATTTCTCAATTAATTGCTTAATTGTAACTTAATTAACCTTTAATTACTTGATTAATTGATTTCTAATCATTAATTTGTAATCTTAACTTATCTAATTAATGATTCTTAATTACAAATTAGTTAACCTTAATTAATTAACTTACAACCTTAATTACTTTAAGATAAATTCCTTTATCTTAATTTAAATACTTAATTCCATCATTATACTTTATTAGAAAAACACTTTTGTAATCAATTATATAACTGATGGTGTGTAACTTCTTTTAAAAAAAAAAATTTAAAACATTTAATTTTAACATTTAAAATCTTTGGAAACCTTTTAAACTTGTTTAAATAAATTTGATAAATAGATATTTTTGAAAACTTATTTACCATATCTTTTAGAATCTTTTAAAAATATAAAAATTTTGTTAAACATTTATCATTAAAAACTTGGTTTAAACATCCCTTTATATTTACTTTAAATCAACTTTACATTTTTGAACATCCTTACTCAAAAAACTAATTTAAATTCTTCTTCTTTAGAACTTTAATCTAGTATGTTTATTTGAAAAACTCCTTTGAATTCAATTACAAAATTAATCTAGTTTATAATTACTTCTTAAAAATAACAACTTTAAATATTTTAAATTTTGAAAACATATTTCATTTAAACATACTTTTAAACTAGAAAAACTTCCTATGAAATTTAATTAATTTACTGGTTTTGCGTTTGAAAATAGAACTTTATTTTCCTTTAAAACTTTTGAAACCTGTTCAAAATCAATCCCGAGTCTTTCACAAAAATTCCCGAGACAATCTCGTGACACTCACGATCAAACAGGCAACTCACTTCTTCGAGTTCGAACACGAAAATCTTCGAGCAAACCCCGTACCTATGCCTTCTTCCCAAACCCAGACCCTCGTATCACCACTGTGCACATGTACACACGACTGCCGCCGATCTGATCACCTCCGACGATGCCCACTAGTCGCCAATGACCCTTACTAACGTTCTGACCACCCAGTTTCGTTATTCTCCCGAGAGTTGATATCGAACAATATCGAGCAAACCAGAAACCATAGCATCATCGGAAAATCCTCCATTGCTATCGCCTATGACCTTAGAATCATCTGCCGACCAACCCGAAGCTACGCCACACTCTGACGATCAATCTTCCCAACTCACGAACGCCTTCGAATCACCCTAGACGTCACCATTACTTCGAACACATGACCATCCCAAATAGGCAACAAAACCCTAGATCACCCCATTCCAGCCACCATGGCCTAAAATAAAATACAACCTCATTTTTCCCGCGGTTGCCAGACCTCCAGCCAACTTCAACCACGACCCCGATGACGTTCACCATGCCGATCGCCAGAAATTGGCAAAAACCCAAAATCCTCCAACTTCGATTACATCAGAGAATACCAAACTAAAAATTATGATTCTGGTCCCTAAATTCATTTATGCCATTACAAATCTATTTATGGATTCGAATCATAAAATTAAAATGATTGATTTTAAGCTATATTCATATCATCACTGTATCCTTTTTATTTTGAAATAATTTCTAAACATAAAACCTTGGAATTATTTTTAAAATTAGTATAACACTGTTATAATCATATTTCTTTTATAAATCATAACGAAATTCTGAAAGTTTGGGAAGATATTAATTCTTTTATTGATGAAGAAATACTGAAATACAACAGAGATGATAATCAAACATATCACATAAATGCATACACGTACATTCAAACCTAAGCACACATGCAAATCATTTCAAACTATTTTACTTCAAGATTTCATTTATTCATGAAGTTCAAGTCTCAGATTTTTAGACTATTTTTAAATTAAAAGTTTACTCACCAGTTTAAAGAAGATGAACAGAGCCCTGAACAAAAATTTGAAACAACTTTTGAATCTTTAAAACTTGAATGCTAACATTTGAAAAATATTTGATCTTGAAAACTGAATTTCCAGAAGAAAAATGCATTGTTGAAAATGCTTCAGATTTTAAAAACTTAAATTGCTGAAGATATCTTCCCTGATTAAAAACTGGAATGTTAGGATCTTGAAACTTGATGTAGGGATGGTTTAAGACTTAATTTTGAAACAAAGATGAAATCTGTTTTGGTTTTGAGCTTGCTTTAGTTTAGTCTCAGGTTTGAAGAGAATGATGTTTGCAGGCTTTTGGTTTAGAGCTTGCTTTTGTTTAAAATTCAGTTTGAATAAAATGTACATGCTAATGAATTTGATTTTCTGGTTAGAGAGGTGCTGATTACATATTGTTTTGGAGAAATTTGTTTCTTGCTTTTGGAAAATGAGAAAAAGAAAGAGAAGAGAAGAGAAGTGTATATATAGATTAAATTTGGACATATTAAAAGTTAAAGGAAATAAAATAATTAAGGGACACTTGTACTTGTCATTCTCATATTTTAATCTTATAACACATGTTACTAACATGATTTAAAAAGTTAACACTTGTCATAAGTATTATTTTATTTATTTTAAATGTAAATAAAAGCCTTTATATTAATTTACAATTTTATAAATGCTTATCTAAATACATATATATGAATTTCTTCAAAGGAAATAAAATAAAACAAATTATATAAAAATAAAATCTTATACCTATATTTTAAATCTAAAATATTTTAAAATATATAAATTTTGAATTTCAATTTTAAATCCAAATTCAAATTCAAATTAAACTCAACAATCCAATTTAAAATCAACATATTAAATTTGAAAATAACAATTCAATTTTCTTTAAAATATATTAAAAAAATAACACATTATTATTATTGTTTGAAAATAACAAATTGCTAATTTTAAACAATTTATAAAAGAAATTATCTCTTTATTTATAATTTACTTATATTACTAAATGAATTAATGATCATATGTAAATTGTATTTTGAACTTATATATATATATATATATATATATATTCAAATCATATTTATCAAGTAATATTCAAAAAGAAAATAAAACAGTCTTTTGTTAATTTCGTTTAAATTTAAACATAAGCTAAATATAAATTTTAAACAAATAATATTTACCTTAAGTATTTTAAAATCATATAGTTGACTATTTAAATAATCTTTGCAAAGTTTTACATTATATTTAATCATAATTTCCAAATTAAAAAATATATTAGAATTTTAAATCATGATTTTATTTATTAAATTTTAAACTAAACGTTTTCTATTTACAATATATACAAATATATATACATTATAAATAGAAAATATTTTATTAGCTTTAAAAGATAAAATTTACCAATTAAATATTTATTTACTTTTAAAAGAATAAATTTGCCAATTTAAATTACAATTATAAAAGACAATTATTAAATCAATTTAATTTTTAATACAGATTATTAAATTGATATTGCCTAAAATTCTGGGTCATCACATACCAACACTAGTAATGTCAACTTTGGCACTAGTTCTGTTATCCCTAACACTAGCTCATTTATAGAAGGTCAATATGCTGTCAGACCACTATTTTTCAATGGCAATAATTATGCATATTGGGCTTGTAGAATGAAAATTTATTTACAATCAGTAGGATTAGACAGATGGAATATCACATAAACTGAGTGTGTTAAACCAACTACCAATTTTTCCCAATGGACTGCTGAGCAAAAGGGTGTTGCACAAAATAACTCAAAGGCCATGAACATATTATGTTGTTCACTAGATAGGAATGAGTTTAATAGAGTGTCTATTTGTAAGTCTGCGTTTGAAATCTGGAAAAATTTGCAAGTTACTCATGAAGGAAAAATGCAAAGTTAAATAGAGTAAAATTTCCATACTAACTAATTAGTTTCAATTATTTAAAATGCATGCAAATGAGTCGATTTCGACATGTATTTTCGATTTCAAGATATTGTTCATTCACTAATTGCACTGGGAGAAAGCTTTTTGGAGGAAGATCAAGTCAGAAAAATTCGAAATTCACTCATTCTAGAATGGAATCAAAAGACACTTGCAATCGAAGAAGCAAATGATGCAAGTCTAATGAAAATAGAAGAATTGATTGGGAATCTAATGTCTTGTGAAGTTCAACTGCAAGGAAGAAGAGAAAATAAGACTACAGAAAAGAAGCCATTAGCATTCAATGCAATAACCGAAGATTCGAAACTAGATAGTGAAGAGGAGATTGCTTTCATGACAAGAACTTTCGAAAATTCCTAAAATATAGAAAAATGAATAATTACAAAAGAAATGATCAAAGGAATTCCAGGAATAATACAAAGTATGTCAACAATGATAGATGCTACGATTGCAATAAAGTCGGGCATCATAGGAAAGATTGTCTCTATCTAGATAAATAGTTGTTCTTTCCAAACAATGATTCATCAAGGAAAAGAAAGAAAGCATACACAATAACTCTTGATGAATCAGACTCATCATACACTGACGATGAAAAGAAGATGGATAATTCAAATCTGTGTTTCACTGCTATTCATGAATCAAAAGACGATGGGAGTATGGATCTAAAAATAGGTACGCATTTACATTATTTTTAATTTTTCTTGTTTGAATGAATGTTTGTTTGTTTGCTTGATTCTTTTAAATTCCTTGAATTTTAAATTCAAATTTGTCCCTTGAAATTTGAATTTTAAATTCAAAAATAATATTATTTTAATAATATTTTAAATATTAAATTATTAATATTTAAGTATTATTATATTTAATATTATCACAGGAATTATATAATTAGAATATAGGATATAATAAATACATTTATTAGAAATTAGGAATAGCAACTTGTCCTTTGATTCAATAGGCACATGTCGACATACCCGGATACCCCATGTCAACATGCCTTTGATTTCAAAATTTGAATTCAAACTTTTGAATTTCCCTCCACCTTTTCGCCAACGGCAATGCTCTGGAAAGATGCCTCTTGACTAAAGAACATGTCTATAGAATCTCTATTTAATTCACTTTCTTTATCATCACTTTTCACTTTCATTTCAAATTTCAAATTTATCTTTGTTATCTTCTACTCCTCTCAAACTTCTTCAATGGCCTCTTCAAGCGCTCCTAACACCGTTAGGCTTCCAAAATCTGTCAAAAACTTTCTTTTTAATGACCCAGAAGTTATCAAAGCTTACATCAACTATGTAAACTTTGGTAAAATTCATATGGGGATATTAGCTATTTTTGAAATTTTTTCTTCTTATGATATTGAAAATATTTTCAATAATGTTCTATTCTTAGTTTAGTAGATAACAAAAACAAAATGATTTTATATGTTATCCAAATCTTGTTAAGATGTTTTATGCAAATTTGAATCGTGATTTTATGATGGATAAGATGGACAAATTCTGAGTAGTATTAAAGGAACACAAATTGTTTTGTATTGTGAAATTTTGGAAAATATTTTGGGATGCAATGATACTGGAATGAATCTCTCGGAATTTCAAATAAATAAATATGATCGAGAGATATTTTATCACGCTTTTGAAGCGGATGATAATTTTGAATTCAAAAATTGTTATTTTCATCCAAAACCAAGAATTGTTAACCTTCTTATTCAACACACTCTTATACCAAGATCGGGAAACTACAACAACTCGACTTTGAAAGTTTGCAAAGCTCTTTTTGCAATTTTTGGAAATTATGATATTAATTGGGCTCAAGTTATTTTGGATGAGATAAGGTGCAAGAATTTTACTATGGGTGAAAACACATTATATCATGGTATTTATCTCACGCGGATTTTTAATTACTTTGGAGTTGATTTCAAAAGGGAAAATTTTATAACTAAAAAAGTGTTCAACCATGGAAACATTTTCCCTATGCAAATTCCATTAATGTTTCAACCATATGAAACATTTACGAAAAAAGAAGAAAGGCTTGGTTATGAAGAGATGGAAGAATTGGAGGAACAAGAAGAAGGAGAAGAGGAAAAGGAAGGAATGGAAATTGAAGAAGAGGAAGAGGAAGATCAAGAAACTTCCTTAGGAAGTATTGCATATCCGACTAATCCCGCTAATCCATCCAATAAGACCATTCTCAATAATTAAAGAATTATAATGGAAAATCAAAAGACACCTAAAAGATCAATGAGTAAGAAAATGGATAGGATTTCCACTAAAATCGACAAGTTCTTCGGGAAAATTAGTAGAAAGCTTGGACTATCATCTTCTTCATCTTCATCTAATTAGTTTTAGTTCATGTTATCTTAGTTCTATCTTTGTATTTTCTTTATTTTAGTTAATATTATATTATCTTATTTAATGTTGACTAGAATCATTAATGAAATCTTTCATTTCCTGTTGTTCAACTTCACTTGTCTCTGTAGTTGCTTGTTTTTATATTATACAAATTTTAGTTGAATAGATTTGGGCATAATATTCAAAACAAAGCAAATTTTCACTTTAGGCAGAGGCATATCGACATACTCCATCCCCTCATGCCGACATACAATAGGTAGAAAGTAGTTGCACTTCAAATTCTAATTTCATGTAACTAACTTGTGTCTATTCATTCGAATCGACTTTCTACCCCTATTTATACCTCTTTCTTCCAGAATAAATTATCAAACTTCATTTGTAATCACTCCCTTTTATAGTTCTTTCTATTTCTTGAATTATGGCTTCTTCGATTAAGAATCTAAGTGATATCTTGAAGAAATTCTATCTTCTTTGAAGAATATTCTTACATTCATACTTCGTAATTAGTGCCACTTAGAATTGAGTCAAATGCAGATGATCAAGGAGCAAGAGAGACATTTCGACGCCCTTCGTTGGATGATCTCAGCCGTTAACAAGGACGATCTCGAAGAAAATCCACCAGTCACTCTCGACAAAGATAAAGAAGAATGGGATGCCATCAAAGCGGACCCTATCTTTGGAGAAGATGAATGGGTGGAAGTACCAACGAATATCTAGTCATTCTGTATGTTATTTGTTTGATTTGATTGGTGTGTTTTAAACTTGACTGACTCGACTTATTTAACAACATTTGGTATGGTTTGTATATATGATTGGATTGAATAATCACTTTAAATATGATTGGATGATGATTGATTTACTTCTGAATTACATTTATGACCACACTTAGCACTTATTACACTTATATATGCATTACTCTATTATGGTTGATTATTTTATGTCAAGTTCAGAGAATTTATTAGTACGGATTTTTTGTTGATGACAAAGGGGGAGAAGTTATAAAATAGTGGTTGGCTTGGAGTAAGGGGGAGTTATGATTGAGTAAGGGGGAGTCATGGAGTAAGGAGGAGTTATGATAGGAGTTATGTTATGGTAAAATATATTCTAGAAATACAGGTTGTCATCATCAAAATGGGGGAGATTGTTAGGAATTAAGATGTTAGTTTTGATGAAAACAACCTTTTAACTTATCTTATTATAAAATATATACTAACACTATTGGCTGGATAGATATGTATATGCAGGATATACAGATATATAGATATGCAGGTATTGATGGCTGAAGACTGATCAGTATAAAGACTCAAGACTCAAGATCGAAGACTCTAGAGTATCAAGATCAAGATTTCAAGATATTTGTCTAGTTTTTGTTAAAACTTCATAGTAGCATGGAAATCTTCATTTTGAATTTCTTTTGGAATGGAACCCATTTCTACCTTCTTAGTGGCTTACAAACCTACGACAAATAGCTTACAAACCTATAATAAGTGGCTTACAAACCTACGAACATCCTGGTTTTGTACAAGTTTTCGAGTCCTAATGTGATGAGATATTCTAAAGGAAGAAGCTTGCAAAACTACTTCAAAATGGTTTTTTCAAAATGACTTTCAAAACTTCTTTTCAAAATATTTTAGCCTTAAAATTATCCTTTTCAAATGATTTTCAAAAATATGTTTTAGCCTTAAAATATTATTTGCTTTTGTTTTAAAATAAACTCTTGTTACAACTTCATTTTCAAAACAAATTTTACATTGTTTTTTAAATAGGGACGTCGACATCATGGGATACCCCATGTCAACATGGTGGCCGTTGAATTCAAAAGTTTCAATTTTCAAAAGAAGTGTTTATTCGTTTAAATCTTTTCATGAATGGTCATGACCGTTGGTGCTTTATAAATAGCCATCGCAAATGAATTTTTTAACTAACTAATTTTCTTATTTTCTTCACTTCTTCTTCTTCTTCTTCATAAATCCATATTATAAAAATTTCATATTTTTAAGATCGTGCCGAAATTCTGCCGAATTCTCAAGTGAATTAAATTAGAATCTCATTCTTATTTGATTCTCTGCCCTCTCTCGAAGATCAAAGTGCTATTCAGAGTTATAGGATCAATTTATACTAAAAGTTTATCGAGTCTATTTATAAGGTGTGGTTGTGCCTGGAAATCAAGTGAGTGATCTTGAGTCCTGTAAATCAAGAGAGTTTGCCCTGTACTCGTGAGACAGAAGGGCACCTCAAGGGATTTAGAAATTGAGGATTGTAATCTCGACATTGGTAAAATAAAAATCCGTATGGGGTGGTTTGCCTTGGTACAGGACTGGATGTAGGGTAACTCCGAACCAGTGTAAAATCCGGCATGTTCTTTTCCTTTGCTGCTTTTTATTTATTTTCTGCATCTGTATTTGATTCTTTGATTGTCCTACAATTAAGTTATGCATTTGTTTATATTATAATTTTTAAATTAGTTCATGTAAGTCTTAGAATCCATTAAACACTATTCACCCCCCTCTAGTGTTAAATTAGCCTTAAGATCCTTAACCCGCTGTCCTTTTCAAGTATCACACTATATAACTTTTAGTTTTGGCACATTGAGGTAGAAGCTTAACTTCTAAATGATTATTAAGGAGAGATTGTTTGCACACAACAACCAAAATGTATTGAAGCTGGTAGGAGTGATAACAATGCTTATGGAGTTTGGGATATGATCTAAGAGATGATACAAAAATGCTTTCCAACAAGAATCTAAAGGTTGAGAAAATATTTTTACAAAGAAATCAATTAATTGTTTTTAGTCAAAATCAGAGGAAGCTTGTGTCTATATAAAAGAAAATCAAATGCAATGTAATAAGTAAACTACATGCAATTGATAACTAATGATGTATCTATGTTACAAGCAGTTAAAGTTTGGTTGTTAAAATTCTAATGAATAATTTGAAAGAGACGTCCTTTATTGGTATGAGAGGACACTGTGATTATCCCAATCGATACACACAGACACCATACTAAATATGTTATATATGGATCATATTAGGTGGATACCTTATGCATCAATAATAGGAATTGTAATTCCCCATAAATTAAGTATAGTTGATTAAAAAGATTAATAAATAATTATTAAAGCACCAAATTTTTTTTTTGCAAACATCGGAATTTGGCTACAAATCTTGCACCGTTGTGTTCATGGGGATTTTCCGATCAAATTTCGTATGTAAGGTTTCTCGATTGAAGCTAAAATGAAGAGGTTATCAGCATTTGATGTTTCGGTCAAAAAATAGAATGAAATAAGGAAATAAATATTACAACCAAGTAACGTATTTGTTAATGTTTAAAAATATAACTTAACATCTAGAAAACAGCAGAAACGAGGAAACAAATCACCATGCCAATCGATTAACACCTCAATCTCAACTGGTCGACCATTAGCGGTCGAGGCTGGACTACAACCGGTCGACTGGTCAGTCTAGGGATAGCGTACCCTAAACCTCGACCAAACAAACCGGATTTAATAAAATTTAATCTAGTGGATAGAATTGATTAGGGAGCCTATAAATATAGGCGTATCCCTTGTGATGACCGCCTTACATCACAGGCATCTAATGTATCTATATAGGTCGCTTTAGAGAAGCCGGTCATTGCTAGATGACCGTTAAGGGTTCTAAAGTAAATAAAACAACACAGAACTTATTGTATATCACATAGTGCATTGAATAAAAAATAACAATAAACATCTAAGATATAACACATGTAAGACAATGAATAACTGAATGAATCACAAGCAGAATGCATAGGTCCATACAGAATACAGCAAAGGAAATAGAGTTATACATCAAATAATAACCCATAAATAATTGTCTCTAAGTAGTAAAGGAAGTAGCAAGCTCCATAGTGCTGTGCAATGGAGTAGCGAATAAGTAATGCAGTAATACAAGAGTATAATTTTCTTCTTGCCACCTCTCCAGCCCCACGTGCTCACCAGACTTGATATCCCTGATCTATTTATTCTAGACTACCTAGAGTAATAGGAAGCAAAGTATAAAACTCCCTATTAGAAAATAGTCTTGTGTGAGGGGTGGTAAATCTATAAATACTAATGTACCACTAAAATATAATAAGTGGTATGAAGGATCATACCTGACCTATCTTTGCGTCCACAGAGTAGTACATATAAAAAATATACACTACCCTAAATAATAGTCATCATTGGTATACTACACATCAAAGTACAAAATGGTGTCCAAATATATACATTAATAATATCAGCAGCAGGTGACATCCCTAGGGTGATGAACAATCGAACAAACATAGCATCCATCATCCAATCTCACATTTTCTCACTCAGTGCATTAGATACATGATAATCGTATGACCTCCCCATATAGTCAAGAACTGCTCAACGTCTTGGTTTCTTGGTGCTAGAATCCATACCACTCCATCGGTCGAGAACTAAACTACCATCGCACTTAGCCCAGTGTAAGGCGGGTTCTAGCATCAACGAACTCTACCTCCCCATCACTAGGTCGTAATGTCAATGGACTCTACTAGCATATGTGATTCAGGTCCTAATGTCAATAGACTTTGATCAAGCCTCCATACACACTTGCTTTATGAGTACCCATCAAAACCTACAAATATCAACATTCCCTTTGTACACGCCATTTGTAGCAGAGTTTATCCTAAAACTGTCCTTACTACTCTTGTCTGAACTCTTGCGGTTGGAAACTATTCTAGATAGCTATAATTAGTTGTGATATATCATCATTAATCCAATAACCTTTCTCCAATAATTCCTTCAATCCAACTTGTAATCACATACTCAGCATCTCAAAGTATAGCTACACATCGTTCAAACCATCACTTTACATCATGGAATCATCGTTGTCATGTCATGAGTCATTGTAACATCCCCTATCTATAGGCCCAAAGATAAGCGCTACAGATGCTGCGATCATCTATAGTATTATCTTCCACGACTAAATACGACTATGTTAATGGTATCTATAATATCAGAAGCATTTGAATATGAAACAAATCACATATTCCAAAATAAAAAATTTCCATTACATTTCAAAACAGATTTTTCATATTCAGATTACATAATCCCAATACGTTTCCCAAGAAATGATAAAATATACTTATTACAAAATACGCCAAGAGCGACATATGAAGATGCCTCCTTGGATGATCAGAGTCATATATTCATAATTGACTTAATACATACACAACGAAAATAAACATAAAATAAAAAACTGCAACTCCTAAATAGCTTTCTATTAGCCTCCCGCTCGCCTCTGGTAGCTTTATTCGTCATCCTACTAAATCTGAAACAACCACAACCCTCAGCCTACTTAAATCAATTTTAAGCACCCGAGAGTTTAAGGGAAAATATAAACTTTAAGTCAGACATAAAGTTTGGTGTGAATAATGCTAAACATCCTGATTATTAATGTTAAGTGAGATCACGCCGCTTAGCGGAATAGGTTTCCCCTCACTAACAGTCTTTTATAACATATCTTTTGCAAATCTTTTCCTACAATCAAAAATGGTTAAACATTGCAAAGCATCTTTATGTAACATAGATATCAGGTAATAAAAGAACTACTTGTTCAAACACTTTAGTTTTGTTAGGCTAACTATTAACCTTTGGCTGACTCGAGCCTACCAGACAATACAACAAAAAACTTAACATCTGTTAGATACTCCTCTTCTGGATAGTCCATTTTTAACTATCTGTTAAATACTTCTCTTTTGGATGGTCTATCTCGAACTTAACATCTCCCAGGGTCACCTAATCCTAATGGTTTTGCGGGCTCACCAATAACCTATCTGTATACAAATATTTATTCCTTTTTATGTGTAATCATAATTTTAGTCTTATCTATGACAAACCCCTACACACTTGGATTTTGGACTAAATTAGTTAGGGTCAATATCTAATGTATAGGATGCGACCCTACACCAATCCCACTTAGTATTCTAATATCTGAATCATTTTACTTTGGGATACCTTCCCATAATTTTCCTTGAAAAACTTTTCATCAAAATTTGGTATAAAACCTTTTGAACCAAACTTAAATAAGGAAAACTATGATGACCCGCAAATCCGTACCTTTGAATCGACAATAATCCACACATGTACGACCCAAAAAGCACAAACTGACGGAAAGTCAAGAGAAAGAAAAGAAGGGATAAGAAGAGAAGAGAAGAAAGAGAGAAGATAGAACCAAACAGAACAATACAGAATCTCACAACGCAAAGGAAAATATATAGTATTGTATCAGTGATCTTCACAAAACAGAAACTGTATATACATACATCAATCAGAGTTCAACAATCAATCCGAGTTATTAGCTTGAACAGTTATAATAACCAGTCCTTACAAATGCCGATAATAATAACAACTAGGCACAGCGGATAATCAATAATCAAAACAGATACGTGTATACAAAATGAAGATCTCCAGCTCTCCTGTTGAAGCTCCAAAAGCACCAAATCTGAACCTGTAAATTTACTCGGTCTGACTCGAGCATCGAAAGGGAAGAACGCCTGGATCAGTCTGGTAAACCAGCGTGAGAAACACACTCAACTGAATTTATTAAATTACCAAACTTTTGCTAAGTTTTCAAAACAAAAGTATCTCGTAAGACAAGTCCACTCATAAACACGGACATGTTTTTACCTTACGATAACTAAAACATATCATATCAAATCCTCTTATATTATAGTAGCGTCTGCTATATACAAATAATATTAATCATAGTCGAAATTGTTACATTGATTAAATTCCAGCATATAACCCAATTGGGTAATACAATCAAAATGACAGGGACGTGGTGGAGTTTGGATTTCCATACAAATGACCAGGTGAAGGGACTACCTTCCGGCAGTACATCTCTAAAAGAATATTCCAAGAAACCATCACAAAGTTTCACTACCAACACAAGACCGGCCCACCTCCATAACTAGATGGTATCGAATATATCATCCTCCGGTCATTACCGACCTTACCGAGGGCCCTCTAGCATACAAACCACATAATCAGATACACGACGTCATAACGTGTAAAGATATATCTAGAAGAGGATGATCATATCCTAATGGGAGCGACCCACTTAGCCGTGCTGCATCTAACCCTGTTTGGTCATTTTCGGTTGATGAGGCTAGAGGTAACGATTACCTTTCACAATCACATATCACATCACTTTGAATGCCACACGACCATTTTCGTTGACTACTAATTGCCTTCCACAAAAATACAACCCTTAAGCTCATACTTCTCAACGAGGGTGTTAAGCTAAGAGAAGTTGCCTTCTCCACCACCACGGATGTACGTTTGTAAAACCAATGTACGTAATCTTAAGAAATGCAACGTCAGACAAACATCCATACAAGTTGTCCAGGAACAGGACAAACCGAAGGTACTTTCCTACCACATCCTGTCGGAAAATCCTTAGGATTAGTAGCGAATAGTCTTTCCATTTGATATTTCATAATGAAGAGACTACTGCTACTGGGTGTATAATGGGATTTTAACCCCAAACGATCAACAAGCAGTCCCCCACTATGAAAATCCGGAATATCAATATCATCATAAGCAACCTGCACAATCGTCGCATATACGTTGGTGCGAAGTGGTTTTCGGATAAATCTGATCCCGACCTCTTCGCACCAACAACGCAAAAGCGTTTCTCAACCTTACATAGAAACTAAGTCTCATAGACTTATCACGTTTCCAACTTTCAACTTGCTATCCTTCGGGCCAAGAAGGAAGCTCGATAGATTGAAGTAATACTCCGCACTATATGAATCAACATCCTCTACACAAACGATAATCAAGCCTACATAGAAGGCTACGTACTAAGTGTACGACTAAATAGTTCCCATATCAAGTTGAGGAACTAATTTTTTTAGGCAATTTGGTAGTCGGTTATTTAACTAACAAAGAAAACATACAAATATTCAGCACCATATACAATCGCTAGGCCCTTTTATTAATCTTCCATAAATTAAATAACTTGCCAAATATTCACTTCAATTTATCCTTTAAAAAGATATATTCTCAAAACATTTCACTTCATATCGGAAAACATTTCCAAATACTTATTTAATAATAAGTAACTCACAATTCAATTTATTTTCAACACTTAGAAAATACTACATATACTTAAATCACGATTAAGTATATATTTCACTCTTTAAGGAAAAGATTCTCTTTGAACACATTTATTAGGGTTAAAACGAATGTTGCATACAACATCGTTACGACAATCCAAAATTACTAGTATAGAGATTCGAAATTAAGATAGATATATAAATCCCAATACTATACAAAATATTTTCTTTCGAAAATCATTTACTACAACAACAATCTTATAGTCCATCATTTCCTTATTTCTCGAAAACGTCTATTTCAACAATAAATGTTGAAATCTATGGTTTCGATACTTAACACATTTTAAAATGTCTTTAAACCATTTAACTCCATTTAAAGTATCACTTCCAAAACATTGATTTAAATCCAAAAGATTATTCACTGTCTAAAATCGTGAATGTAAACCATTTACCAAATCAAATACTTCTACACATTTATTAGAGGATAATCCACTGTCCAAAATCGTGGATATAATTCCCAACCAAATTCTTTATTATTGCAACATTTAATTTAAAGGATTATCCACTGTCCAAAAGCGTGGATATATCTCCTTTTACCAAATTCGTTAATTCTATATATTTTATTACAACATTTAATCTAAAGGATTATTCGCTGTCCAAAATCGCGAATATAACTCCTTTAATAAACTTCTATACTTAATTTATCAAATTCAATTGATTTAGGATTTATAAAACAATGTTTATAAATTCATATTTCTATTTTATAAAAACTTCAACTTATAAAATCACTTTATTAACCAGTTCCATTTATAACTCAATTACATGCCAAAAATCCAAATTACAAGTTAATTCCTTATAAATTATTTATTTACAATTTTCATTCATTTTTATAACTTCACAAATTATAAATCTTGTTTACTTATAAAATCCATTTATAACTTCATTTAAAACACTTTAAAACTCCTTTATAATTTCATCACTTCGATTTATAAAAATCCAATTTTATAAATCTTATATATAAAGCTTTTATAATAAATTCAAAAATCACCATTTAAACTATTTTATAAAAACCAACTTCATATTTCCAAAAATCACATTTCAACTATATTTCTCAAAAACCATAATTTTAATTATATTTCACAAATATCATATTTTTTATAACGATAAAATTACAACATTTATTTATTTAATATAAATCAATCCCAAAATTCAATAAACGCATACTTTCAAAAAATCACTTTAGAATCCTTTTAAATTTGGAAATCATCACTTTAACATTTTTAAATTTCCAAAAAAATAGGCCCAATGCTGCAACAACACCAAATACATCAATCATGGCATCCAAGACGTCATATATCATATGATAACAGAATATATAACAATATCTGTAAATAAATCAATACTAGTGCCGAATCTAGGTGGATCCCTCCAACCTGTCACCTGCAATAAATATACATATTAGAATATGTGTACAACGTCCGCTTCGAGGCAGACCCACGTAACAAAGGGTCATTCGCTCATATACGGGAACATATAGGGTCATCTGCTCCACTAGGCAGGTATAAATGTCCAAATACTAATCAATATATCATATATCATCCAAACAATCATCAATCATCATAAATAACATTTATTCTCACTTATATAAAAATATCTTCGAGTCAGAAAGAGTGAGTTGCACTCACATTGCTTGTAGTCGTCGCGATAGCGATTTATTCCGATTAAAATTAAACGACAGATTAGTTTTAACCAAAATTCACACTAGTTCCAATCAACTCCAAACCAGCTCCATCGCGTAGTGCTCGTCAATACAAACCCAATTTAATTCGTTTCGTGTGAAACGGACCTTGTATGAAAAAGATATGATATTACGAAGTTTATACGATTTTATACATAATTTATTTTCAATTTATTTTATTATTTTTAAACCTTTAATCCATCTCAGCCATACATTCCCTGCATCAACATCTGGCAGCTCGTGTTCATCTCCATCATCACGTTCATTCCCAGGTTATGTTTGAACGAGAGAACCCATTAGCCGCCCTTTTGCCTTGAATTTTCGAGCCTTCATCTAAAATCTTCACGACAATCAGAGGCCGCCGCCTCGAAGAGTAACTCGAATGTTATCATCGCCTGGAGCTATGCTCGTCTCAGTCATGCCAATGTCTCGAAAATCGTGCGCGAACGCGTGGTGTTCAAGTTGAAATTGCCATTGATTTTCTCAACTAAAATCGATCATCCCCGTATGGATTTGTAGATCTCACAAAGCTCTATAATTTTCGTGTTGGAGGTTTCTCGATTTGGTTGGTGGATTAGAAGAAACTAAAGGAGAAAGATGATGATTTTTCTGGCCATTGAATAGATAATGGCGGATGGGGTTTGTAAACCTAGATGTTTTGCAAAAGTGAAAAAATGATGGGCTTTTATAAAAAAAATCATGCACTATTCATCCGGAAATTTTTCGAACTTGAAACGAGGCGTGCTGCCTGGCGTTTATAAGGTTTTTCCTCTATTCCGAATGCAATGGAATATATATCGGGAGCTGATTCGATCGTATTTGAAAGATAGGCTTTCAAATTGACTATTTAAATTTAAAATTCACTTAAACAGATTTCTACGCGTTTTAGCTTGCCCTGGACAAACCGTAAATTCGATTGAGACGAAATTTGAATTCTTACAATAGTATAGCATTACGGATCCAATGAAACTGGTTTCATCGAAATCCGAGACAGTTTGAAAAATGGCTATTTTTACTCGTCAGTTAAATATGAAAATATTCAATTTCTATAAATTAACTTTTAATTCGATTTTAAAAATTCTCTGACATCATTTAAATTCAACTAGAATTTAATTCGACTTTATAAATCATTTTTATTCACATTAAATCCAATTTTCTATCATTTACACAATTTCAAATATTAAATTAACAATTTAATTATCCAATTAAATCTAGATATTCGAAATATTATTTATTCAGATTATAAACTTAACTTTTAAACATTTAAAATTAATTAAATATATGAATTTCAAATGACTAAAATTCTGGGTCGTTACATTCTTCCCTACTTAAAAGAATTTCATCCTCGAAATTACCAAGTAAGAAAAAGTTACAAAATCAATTAACTTTTCAAAAACAATCATTCAAATTAAATTTACCAAATCTCTAAGTGTTTAACTTTCCTAATTCCATTAGTTAAACTCTTACAAAAACTTTTCTAAGTTTTCAAATCATACATAGTCATCTTTTCAAAACCCACTATATCGTTTAACTTTTAACTTAATGTCAAAAATTTAGTTTTCACAAATTTTCCCAATTTCTCAAAATTTTACTAATGCCCTAGATTTTCAAAAAAATTCGCCATAGTCTCCTTTGCGCGGTTCGATCCGGAAAAAAATAACAATGTATATATCATAGATATACATCTCATCATCGAGGACGAGGCATCCCGAAGGGAAAAAAGTGTAAAAGTATGATATGTAATCCGAGATATGTACCTTATATATTATTAGCGAGCATATACGGCTAATATAGCGCGAAAGCGAGCTCCAAAAGCGAAGCAAGCACCATACGCACCTACTAAACACTCAACAAACAAATGAGAAACATGTATATGTGAAAGTAATATCAATATACAACATATATCAATAACTACATATGTCAATATAGCAAATGCAACAAAAACAACAAATCCAAGCATCAAACAACTATCATCCAACTAACATCCATAACCAAATCAGTATAAACTCATTTTCTCATTAACATTCATTGAATTGGTTGTCAATTTAAATCACACTTAATTCATTAACATTAGATTTTACTAACATTCATTTATTCAATTTTGATTAGTTTACATTCACTAATTCATATTCCAATTTGTTCACTACCAAATCAAATCAATTTCATTTCTATTTATTCTTACTTCACTTTCAGTTTTGAATTCAATTATTTTACTTTCAATTTCATATGAATTTCTATACAATCAACTAGCATCCATCTAACAACTAAACCAACATTTACCAAATTAATTTAATTTACATTCATTCAATTTGGTTCAACACTTTTAATTTCAAATGTTTTAACATTCAATTGACTTTCATTCAATTATTCAATTTCTAATTCATTTAATTACTACATTTTCATTCGATTGATTAACATTCAATCCATATTTCATTCACTAATCCACTTTTACAATTAAAGTTGAATTTCTTTATATAACACAAATTCATATTCATTTAAATCACTTTATTAATTTACTTCGATACTAAAATTAACTTCATTAACATTATTTAAGTTATGTTCCTTTTTATAAACATCACTATGTTTCATTTAAATTTCATCTCTAAGTCATTTTATTAACCTTTTAATAAGTCAAATTAATAACACTTATTCAAATTCTAATTTTGTTTTGCTTAACAAAAAGTGTTTAACCATTTTAACAATTGGTTTTACTTACCTTTTTCTCATTTTATAAGTTATAAAACTTATTTATTCATAATTCCGTGAAAATCTACCTAAGTTCACTTCCATTCACTAAACTCATACTTCATAATTTCAAATCCAATTCACTTTATTAACTCAGGTTTATTTAAACTTCCAAATTCATATTATAATCACTTACCACTTAAGTTTAATTTCATTTCAATAACTTATCAAATCCAGTTAAAATCCAACTCAATTTATTTAACCTTCCTTTAGTTAAATTTCAAATCATATATTTATTACGCTAACTCACATTTATTTCAACTTTACCAAAGCTAAAATTTTATTATCTCATATATTATAAGTCCAAAACTCGTTTCACTTATTTTTATCAATTTCAACTTGGATTTTAAATCAAATTGGTTTATCACAACAAAACTTCAATTTTCAATTTACTAGTGGTAGTAAATCCATCACACAGAAACTCAAAAATGATACTGATAATGCTGCAGTCATCACCCTTATTATTTTCCAGCAACAGTAGTGAATTCAGTGCTTTATATTCTTTTATAAATATTCTTTTATTTATAAATCTTTCACTTACATAATTTCACTATTCACTTTACTTATATAAGATCATTACAAATTTATTTATCTTGTTTAGAGTTATAACAATATAATCTCTTTAACTTTGAAAAACAACTTTCAAAATAAACGGGATTCAAATTTTCAAATTCATAGTTTAAATTCATTTTTATTTGCAACTCATATTTACAAATACACTCAGGTTGTTCCATTTCTTATATATAAGATTATATCACAATTGTAAATCATATTAATTATAATTCCATACTTTATAATTCATTTGCTTATATAATTTATTCTTCTACAATTGTTGCTTCTATTTAGATTATTCAAACAGCTTTATTAACTTATATATATTTACATTTTCAAACATTCAAACAATTCATTTATATACACTTTAATAATTTTGAAAAATTATTCCCTTTATATATAAAATACAATCGAGGTAAAATTATTTCATTTACCCAATTTAAAATAATACTATGTCGACTTGCCTCGTTTAAGTGTTTGGAAATCCCTATCGATAATATGGCGTCCTATATACCGACCAAAATTCACAAGCAGCTCAACGGATAAGCAAACACAATATAAAACATTTTATATCACTAACAAATACGCGCTCATATATATAATACACTCAAATTCAATCTATGGTGCTACTGTCCCTATCTATACTGAGTACACATCAAAGCTTAGGAATATACAAAATCTAAGCTCTGATACCAAATGTGACGGGACGCAACCAGTGGGTAATACCCACCGTAGCTCACACCGATACCTCGCGCTTTGCTTTTACGGCCAGCCTCTCGACTACAACCAACCCTTTCACTCTAGGGACATGTAGAGGCAAGAGTCATCCGTTCGCTACCTAGCAAGAAGCGAGAACTCCCTATCAGGCTGAACATAATCAAGCAAAACCAATGTACGTAATCTTTAGAAATGCAATGTCAGATAAAGATCCATACAAGTTGTCCAGGAACAGGACAAACTGAAGGTACTTTCCAACCACATCCTGTTGGGAAATCCCTAGGATTAGTAGCAAATAGTCCTTGCATTGGATATTTCATAATGAAGAGGTCACTGCTACTGGATGTATATTGGGATTTTAACCCCAAACGATCAACAAGCAGTCCCCTACTATGAAAATTCGGAATATCAATATCATCATAAGCAACCGGCGCAATCTTCGCATATACGTTGGTCCGAAGTGGTATTCGGATAAATTCGATCCCGATCTCTTCGCACCAACAACGCAAAAGCGTTTCTCAGCCTCACACAGAAATTAAGTCTCATAGACTTTTCACGTTTCCAACTTTCAACTTTCTATACTTATTTTCAACACTTAGAAAATACTACATATACTTAAATCACGATTAGGTATATATTTCACTCTTTAAGTAAAAGATTCTCTTTGAACACATTTATTAGGGTTAAAACGAATGTTGTGTACAACATCATTATGACAACCCAAAATTACTAGTATAGGGATTCGAAATTAAGATAGATATATAAATCCCAATACTATACAAAATATTTTCTTTCAAAAATCATTTACTATAACAACAATGTTATAGTCCATCATTTCCTTATTTCTCGAAAACGTCTATTTCAATAATAAATGTTGAAATCTATGGTTCGATACTTAACACATTTTAAAATGTCTTTAAACCATTTAACTCCATTTAAAGTATCACTTCCAAAACATTGATTTAAATCCAAAAGATTATTCACTGCCCGAAATCGTGAATGTAAACCATTTACCAAATCCAATACTTCTACACATTTATCAAAGGATAATCCACTGTCCAAAATTATGGATATAATTCCCAACCAAATTCTTTATTATTGCAACATTAAATTTAAAGGATTATCCACTGCCCAAAATCGTGGATATATCTCCTTTTACCAAATTCATTAATTCTACATATTTTATTACAACATATAATTGTAAAGGATTATTCGCTGTCCAAAATCGTGAATATATCTCCTTTAATAAACTTCTATATTTAATTTATCAAATTCAATTGATTTCGGATTTATAAAACAATGTTTATAAATTCACATTTCTATTTTATAAAAACTTCAACTTATAAAATCACTTTATTAACCAATTCCATTTATAACTCAATTACATGCCAAAAATCCAAATTATAAGTTAATTCCTTATAAATTATTTATTTACAATTTTCATTCATTTTTATAACTTCACAAATTATAAATCTTATTTACTTAAAAAATTCGTTTATAACTTCATTTAAAACACTTTCAAAACTCCATTATAATTTCATCACTTCGATTTATAAAAATCCAATTTTATAAATCTTATATATAAAGCTTTTATAATAAACTCAAAAATCACCATTTAAACTATTTTATAAAAACCAACTTCATATTTCCAAAAATCATATTTCAACTATATTTCTCAATAACCATAATTTCAATTATATTTCACAAATATCATAATTTTTATAACGATAAAAATTATAACATTTATTTATTTAATATAAATCAATTCCAAAATCCAATAAACGTATACTTTCAAAAATCACTTTAAAATCCTTTTAATTTGGAAATCATCACTTTAACATTTTTAAATTTCCAAAAATAGGCCCAATGCTACAATAGCACCAAATACATCAATCATGGCATCCAAGACATCATATATCATATGATAACAGAATATATAACAATATCTGTAAATAAACCAATACTGGTGAGGAATCCAGTTGCATCCCTCCAACCTGTCACATGCAACAAATATTCATGTACAATGTCTGCTTCGAGGCAGACGCGCGTACAAAATGTCATCCGCTCATACATGGAAACGTATAGGGTCATCTGCTCCACTAGGCAGGTATATATATCCAAATACCAATCAATATATCATATATCATCCAAACAATCATCAATCATCATAAATAACATTTATTCTCATTTTTATAAAAATATCAATGAGTAAGAAAGAGTGAGTTGTACTCACATTGCTTGTAGTCGTCGTGATAGCGATTTATTCCGATTAAAATAAAACGACCGATTAATTTTACCCAAAATTCACACTATCTCCAGTCAACTCCAAACCAGCTCCATCACGTAGTGCTCGTCAATACGAACCTAACGCAATTAGTTTCGTGTGAAACGGACCTCGTATGAAAAAGATATGATATTACAAAGTTTATACGATTTTATATATAATTTATTTTCAACTTCTTTTAGTATTTTTAAACCTTTAATCCATCTAAGCCATTCATTCACTGCATCAACATCTGGCCGCTCGTGTTCATCTCCATCATCATGTTCGTTCCCAGGTTATGTTCGAACGAGAGAACCCATTAGCCGCCCTTTTGCCTTGAATTTTCGAGCCTTCATCTAACATCTTCACGACGATCAGAGGCCACCGCATCGAAGAGGAACTCGAATGCTATCGTTGCCTGGAGCCATGCTCGACTCGGTCATGCCAATGTCTCGAAAATCGTGCGTGAACACGTGGTGTTCAAGTTGAAATTGCCATTGATTTTCTCAACTAAAATCGATCATCCCCGTATGGATTTATAGATCTCACATAGCATGTTGGAGGTTTCTCGAATTGGTTGGTGGATTTGAAGAAATTAAAGGAGAAAGATGACGATCTTTTTGGCCATTGAATAGATAATGGCGGCTAGGGTTTGTAACCCGAGATGTTTTGCTAAAGTGAAAAAAAGATGGGCTTTTATAGAAAATATTCGTGCACTATTCATCCGTAAATTTTCCAAACTCAAAACGAAGCGTGCTGCCTGGCGTTTATAAGGTTTTACCCCTATCCCGAACGCAATGGAATATATATCGGGAGCCAATTCGATCGTATTTGAAAGATAGGCTTTCAAATTGACTATTTAAATTTAAAATTCACTTAAACAGATTTCTACGCATTTTAGCTTACCCTGGACAAACCGTAAATTCGATTGACACAAAATTTGAATTCTTACAATAGCATAACATTACGGATCCAATGAAACTAGTTTCATCGAAATCCGAGATAGTTTGAAAAATGGCTATTTTTACTCGTCAGTTAAATATTAAAATATTCAATTTCTATAAATTAACTTTTAATTCGATTTTAAAAGTTCTCTAACATCATTTAAATTCAACTAGAATTTAATTCAACTTTATAAATCATTTTTATTTACATTAAATCCAAGTTTCTATTATTTACACAATTTCAAATATTAAATTAACAATTTAATTATCCAATTAAATCTAGATATTCGAAGTATTAGTTATTCATCTTATAAACTTAACTTTTAAACGTTTAAAATTAATTAAATATATGAATTTCAAATGATTGAAATTCTGGGTCGTTATAAAAACATTTGTACTCCATGCTTCATTCAAAATTACCTTGCTATGTTATATATATATATATATATACTTTACTCAAATCTTTGATAATGAAAACCTTTAAACAGTTGAAATTATACCTTTCGATCCTATTGAAAGTACCACTTTCGATCCTATTGAAAGTACCCCTTTCGAAAGCACTCGTATAAACCTTTCGAAACCATTGAAGTACCTTTTCCCTTGAAAGCTAAAACTTTAGAAATCCCTCTTTAAAACCAATAAACATTGCCTTTCGAAACCATAGGAAAAACCTTTCCTTAAAACCATTTAAAACCTTTGTAAAACCTTTCCTTAAGAACTTTCGAAACCATTGGGGAAGCTCCCCATCAAAACCTTCTTTAAAACCTTTCAAAGTTATTAAAAATCTTAAATCCTTCGAAAGCATCCGGGATTCACTTTAAAGCATGTGGAAAAAACCCTTTCGAAATCGTGCAACGCCATCTAGTCGAAACCTTTCTCTTTCGAAACCATTGGATTATTATTTAAAAATCACTAAAGGCCACAAGCAACAGAGTCAAAAGCTTACTCTTTTGAAAGCTATAACTAAATAGAGAAGTGTCAGTGCCGAAACCACCCCTTCCAAAAGCATTAGAGAAGTGGCAGGGTTTTTATAAAAAAAACTACCCACATCGAAAGCTTTGCTTCAGAAGGTAAAAGCGGTAGTAAAGACTTCGACATAGTTGGAAGCTATTATTTAAAACAGTGGTACAGTTATTTCAAAACCAACCTTTTCAAACAATTGACTTAGCTGAAAGCAGACTTAGTCGAAATCTATTTCTTAGAACAAATATGCAACCTTAAAAATCCTTCTTTTGAATCAACTGCCTTAGTTGAAAGCCAACTAAGTCGAAAACTACTTGGTCGAAAGCAAGCAGGAGCTTTCGACCCTTTCGGAAACCCTTGGTTTTGACTCTTACCTTCCTCCTTTGTCCAATTCACTGTTTACCTAAATTGATATTATATGCACTGGTTTGAACAAGGAGGCGGAGGGTCTTAGTCCAAAGCTACCTAGGCGGAACCAAAAGTGGCGAAACATACTTTTTACATGAATTTTTGATTTTAAACCGTTTTAAGCAAACTTTTTAACTAACCTTCCTTATTTATCAAACTCTTATTGGTTTCTAATTTTTCTTTTCTGAAAGTACTGCCATAATTCTAAAATTAATTTATTTAAATCATTTGCAAAATACCCCTTCTCCGCAATTTAATATATAAAACATTTAAGTCTCATATCTTAAATAATTTTATATATTCGTCAAAACCCTTTGGAAATTTCTACAAAAATTATAGAAACCTCTTCTTTTATAATCTCTAATTAAAAAATTTTCAGACAGAATTAATTATAATCTACCTATAAATAATTTATAACCTAATAAATCATTTTCTCCACTAAAAATTAATATAAAATGCACATTAATTCATAAAATTATAAAAATTGAAACTCATATCTAAAATATCATTTCTGGTCTATATCTAAAATCGCAAGGCATTTGAATGTCATTCAATAGGGTTTTCACATCAAACATATCATAAGAATCAATATAAATATGCATAAACCATCAACAATTATATATAAACATTTTGCTCTTCCAAAACATGGCTAAATCATGCAACATAAATTTTTGTTTCATCTTAAAACGGAAAACATATAGGAAAGTGAGATGTAGTTATTATTCACCTTAGCTTTGTGGTTACGGTGTGAGATTTGATCTTGATTAGGTTGATTTACTTCTTTTGACAAACCTAGCTTTATCTTCTTTCGAGATTAAAAATGGTGGTCGGCCCTTAGAGTATTCTTGCTTAAGGAAATGAAAGTGAATGTTTGTTTGATCTCCTAAGGGTTTATGGTATAAGTTCATCCTATTTCCCATTTTTCCCTTCCTTATTTCCTAACACTTATTTTTATCTTATTTCTTTAGTTCATTTTACATATAGGCACGAATGCCCTTAGTTAAACCAAGTCTTAATCCATTAATCATCTTACATTATTTATTTTATTAAACTAACTACATATCCTAACTAATATTACTAAACATATAGGGTGTTACAATCTCCCATCCTTAAGGAATTTCGTCCTCGAAATTACGATAAGGAACACATCAAAATAATCAAAGTTAAAACATACCATCAAACAGATCAGGATAAGTGTCTCTAATCCTGCTCTCAATTTCCTAAGTATAGTCTCTAGCATCGTCACTCCACTGGACTTTAACTAATATGACTATCTTGTTCCTTAACTTATTCTCATACCTCTCGACTATCGGGTTAGGCTTCTTATTTTTTGTCATATCTAGTTCCACCACTAAATCCTTTAACACAATTGGTGCTATAGTAATGTCTGGATCCCTAACAGATTTCCTCAAATGAGATACATGGAAAACATTACGGGCTCCTGTTAAACTGATTGGTTAATCTACTTTATACACGAGTTTCCTTATCCTTTCTAAAATAGGACATTGTCCAACGAACCTCGGTGCTAACTTCCCCATCTTTCCAAGCCAAATAACACCTTTCATCGGCGATACTTTGACGAAAACATGATCTCCAACAGAGAACTCTAAATCTTTTCGTCCCTTATCTGCATAGCTTTTCTACTTAGATTGAGCTTCCTTCATTCTTTCCCTTATCAACTCAATCTTTTCTGCTGCTTCTTTTACTAAATCAGGACCAAGAACCAATCTATCCACGGTCTCTAACCAAAATGCGGGGATTTGCATGGTCTTCCATACAAAGCTTTAAACGGTGCCATTCCTATACAAGTGTGATAACTATTGTTATACGAAAACTCGACTAGATGTAGGTGGTCTTCCCATGATCCTCCAAAGTCTAATACACAAGCTCACAGTAAGTCCTCCAAGATATTGTTAACTCTTTCCGTATGCCCATCAGCCCTTGGACAGTAAGCGGTACTCATCTTGAGCTTGGTTTCTAAGCTATCATGAAGACTTTTCCCGAACTTGCAAGTAAACAAAGGATCACTATCATTAACAATACTATTAGGAATTCCATGCAGTCTAATCACATTCTTCATAAATAACTTAGCCAATACCGGTGTCGTCCTATTTGATTTTGCTGGAATGAAATGGGCACTCTTGGTCAATCTGTCTATTATAGCTCATATACTTTCATTCCCTCTATTAGATCTCGGCAACCTGTTTATGAAATCCCTAGAAATGGAATCCACTTCCATCTCGGAATGTCCAATGGATGAAGCTATCCACTTGGCTTCCGATGTTTGGCTTTCACCTGTTGACAGTTCAAGCATTGTTTTACGCATTACCCAACATCCCTCTTCATCCCTTCCCAAAAGAAATTTCTCTTCGTATCTTGATACATCTTGTTCCCCCAGATGGATAGTGAACTTCGAACGATGGCATTCCTCCAAAATTTCCTTCCGTATATCTCCTACGTTTGGAATACATAATCTACCTTTCTTTCTCAACCACCCGTTCTGGTCAGGATTGAAATCCTTTAAGTCATCGCTCTCCATTCCCTCTTTTAATTTCCTAATCCTTTCAGCTAACACTAGATCCTCTTCTGGTTTAGAAGCAATCTTCTCAATCAATACAGGTTGGACTTCAAACAAGACACTTAGAAGATCCTCCACTAGACTCAACCTCGGATCTATACAGCATTCTATAAGCTGGCAATACTTCTAAGTCTTTCCATTATACTATCATAGCTAACACTGCATTCTGATGCCTCCTACTAAGAGCATCTGCAACCTTATTTCCATCTTCAGGTGTGTACTCTATTCTAAAATCATAAGTGACTAGAAACTCCAACCATCTATGTTGTCTCATGTTCAACTCCTTCTGAGAGAACAAGTACTTCAATGAATTATGATCCGTATAAAGCTTAAACCTTTCTTCTAAAAGGTAATGCCTTCACACCTTCAAGGCAAATATTACTGCAGCTAGCTCCAAATCATGCGTAAGATACCAAACCTCATGTGGTCTAAGCTTTCTAGAAGCGTAGGCAATCACTTTATCCCTCTACATTACTATAGCTCCTATCCCAATACCACATGCATCAGTTTAAACAACTAAATATTGGTTCCCTTCCAAAACCACTAACACAGGTGCATGGATCAACAAGTGCATCGATCTTTGAAATGCTTTCTCACACTTATCGGTCCATACAAACATTACATCCTTTCATGTTAGCTTAGTCATTGGCGCTGCAATCCGTGAGGAATCCTTTATAAACCTCGAATAATATCCCACTAATCCAAGATAAATCCCTACCTCAGATACCGTTTCTGGTCTTTTCCAAAGATTAACGGCTTCGATCTTTTCCATATTAACTAACCATTTGTATGACTCATATCTCGTTCGAAACGTCGTCAAAGGTATACTATCTTATGCTACTCTAAGCTGATGGAATCCTATCGCCAAATGTAATTGAGAGAATACCTTGGCTCCCCTCAACTAATCAAACAAATCATCAATCGCTGGCAGTGGATGTCGATTCTTTATCGTATTCTCATTCAGCTTACGATAATGGATACATGGTGTTAATGATCCGTCCGGCTTCTTAGCAAATATAGCGGCTTCTTAGTAAATATAGCGGCTACTCCTCGGGGTGAACTACACGGTCTAATGAAACTCTTGCCTTCCAACTCTACCAACTGAGCCTTCGAATCTTTCATCTTTGTTGGTGTCATCCTGCTTGGCGGCCTACTCACCGGTTCTACACCAGGCACTAAATCAATCTGAA
Source organism: Allium cepa (assembly GCA_030765085.1). NCBI lineage: Eukaryota > Viridiplantae > Streptophyta > Magnoliopsida > Asparagales > Amaryllidaceae > Allium > Allium cepa. The sequence continues at coordinate 773,403,468 of CM060945.1, forward strand.
ACTCAATGGCTCGTTTCGGCGGCAATCCAACAACAAGCTTAAACACATCCGCGAATTCTCTAACTACGAAAATACGATTTGAACTCATCTTCTAGCTCTATAAAATCCAACAAAACATTTAACTCATAATTGGGGATTTCAACGGTATAAACTATTTGATCATTACAATCTGGTATCTAAGTGATATTTTCCTATCTAGCAAAATATGCTAGCATCATAATTACTTAACCAATCCATACCCAATATAATTCCGAACCTAATAAAATCAAATACATGAAAATTGCAAAAAAAGGCATAACCTAGCAAGTCAAACTCTAAGTGGTCACACTTTATCCCAAGCGTCGCATACCCTCCTATTAGATTCGAAAATCTTAAAAAAGCAACAAAATATATGGGATCTAGGTTAAGTTTATCTATCAAACATCGAGATATAATAGAATGAGATGCACCAGTATCTAATAAAATGCTGACAGATGTATCATGGATCCGAAGCGTACCTCCTAATACAGCATTTCCCTTCTCCTGCGCTATCGGCTTTGACGTAGCAGGCTTCAATGCAAACACTTGGCCTTTATCCCCCTTTGCTAGCTCTTTGCACTAGTTCTTGTAGTGCCCAATTTGTCATAATTAAAACATCTAATTCCTTTCTTCTCAGCAGCCTTCTTTCCTTTGCCTATTCGGCACTCGTGAGCATAATGGCCTTTCTTATCACAATTATAGCAGACCAACTCAGACTTTCCTTTCTTTGTCGCACCTCCTTTTTGAACATTTTTTTATGGAAAACTTTCTCTTCTGGCACTATCCGACTTGGACCACCTTCTCCTTCTTCTTCTCCAAATAAGCTAACATCTTCTTATGTCTCAGTGCCATTTCCACTACCACATCACACGGATCTTTGATGTGCTATAAAGCAGCCCTAGCCAACTCTGGCTTTAACTCATTAGTAAACTTTTCATTTCTTTTTAACACTATGTCAACAGTGGCATACCCATACCGGGCTAACTCTTCAATTCTACTAGCATATTCCTGAACATGCATTTCTCCTTGTTCCAACTCAACAAACTTCCTAATCAAGACTGACTGTGCCACTACTGACATGAACCTTTCATGAAACATCCTCCTAAACTCTGTCCACGTCATAGTTTCTTGGTCCACAACAGCAGTTGTAGTATTCCACCAAAATAAAGTAGCTCCGTGAAGCTGTCTTGAAGTAAGTCTCCTTTTCTGATTGTCATTGAGTTAGCAAAAATCTTCTCACAATGTAACAACCAGTCCCTAGTTCAATAGCATCCACTGTTCCGATAAACCTCTTTCCTCCATGCCTAGTATAGTCTCTGCTCGAGTTGGCATATTGATTGACCATCAGAGCTTCCTGAACTTGTAACAACCCTGTATTTTGTAATTATTTTAATTGTATATTTCAATTATTTTATGTGAATTCTTGATTAAAAACTTTATTTTATTTATTAAAATGAATAAACTTTGTTATTCCAAATATAAATTTTGATTTTGATGTGAATTATAATTTCAAACCTGAATAAATGGAATATTTTCCAAAAAAGTGAATTTTGGTCAATCTGGTCAAACTTTGACTTTTAAATTAAAATTTAAATATTAGAATTTTTGAATTTTATCTTTAATTATGAATATAAATTAACTTTCAAAAATAATGCTTTTCGTTTCGTTGAAATCTGATTTATATTGTGAAAGTTATGCTTTTTACAATATTCTATGTAAATTGTTTTATTTAATAAAATTGTTTATTTTAATTTTTATAAATGATATTTTTTGTTTGCTCTAATTTGTGTATATATGTATATATGACATGTTATGTATTTCTTTTTATTTTTAAAACATTCTAAAAGTGTTGTTAAAATTTCCAAATGTTTATTGTACTTTGTTTACAATTTTTAATTTTCTAGTTTCAATTTAATAGCTATTTTCTTCATTTACTTTTTATTTTCCTAAGAATTGTTATTTATTTTACTTTTTCACTTTGTTTTGTTTAGTTTTATATTTTATTTACTGAAATATATATGGTTTATTTTTAATTTAAAAGAAATAGAAAAAAAAGAGTCAAAACCCTTTCATATGCCATGACTTTTCGCCTTTGTCTTTTCATTTTCATTTGCCTCTTCATTTTCTTGCATAGCTAACATTTTCTTTTTGCATAGCCATGAGTTGTGTTTCTCATTCACATGAGAAATCTCCTTCTCCTCAAAAAAAAAATCACGACCAAGAGAAAAATTTGGAAGGCAATGGCCTCTCTCCTTCCTTCTTTTCCACTTTTCTCTTCTTCTTTTCCATGTTTAGCCTTCCTCTTGCTTGCTCGGCCCCACTTCTCCTGCATCACAACCGACCATCACCCCTCCATCTACAACAGCAAAAACTCCCCTCCCTCTGACCAAGACAGGCCATGACCTTCCACTTGGAGCCATCACAAAAATTTGTCAAAAACTTCACTAAAATTGCCTTAGCCGACCAATACTTCAGCACCACCTTCATAGTTTGCCTTTGGCCACCCCTTAGCCACCACCACCATCATCTACTTCACCTCTGGTCACCCCTTTCACTGCTGTCCAGATCTGACCTGACATGAAGACGCCATGGCCGAGCCTATATGTGGTCATAGCCCAGCCAAAATGCACCAAAACTTCACCTATTTTGCCTTGTCCATCGATATTCTTCATATTGCATCTATTACCACTTCATGTTGCCATGAATATGTGTGCTAAACCTGACCTATATGATGCTAAACTGAGCCCAAACAAATCAAATGCCGAGCATATGTTCTTTTGGTCGAGCTTTTGGATGGTCAAAAGCAAGGTCTAATCATTTCATTCTTTATTGCTTTTTATTTCCATTTGTTTCTATGTTATTTGGTGTTGAATCAAAATATATTCATGTGTATATTGTTTGTGTTATTGGTTGTTCACAAGATCATATCTTGGATCTCTCCACTCATTGAATCCATAGTCGTGCTTGTCGTGCCTTTGGAATCGTTTTGTGTCGTAGTGGTCTCCAGCTTGAAAAGGTGAGTCATTCTCACTCTGACATTTTACATATAAAATGGTGAATGGATGTCAAGTGTTTAGTAACATAAAATGTTTATGCAAGTTAATGATGATCATATGATATACTATGCCATGTTATTACCATGTTAACTCAGTTACTTATCACCCGACATCGTATATATGACATTATATTGTGACATTGACATTGTTTATATTGTTTATGCATATATTCACACTGCAAGTTCCGTGTTAGAATAGAATCACTATGGATTGAAATGATACATACCCGAACAGACTTTAGAATAGGAAAAAATCGTTATGGGCTGAAATGATTGGCCAGAGCGATTTTTATTTATTTTATTTACTTGGGATTGTGGGTTTGAAACGACAGAACCCGGTTTTTCTTTTTAAATTGCAGATTGAAATGATATATAACTGTATCACTTGACCTAGGTGAAAATTATATTCAGACCCCATGGTATATTTATAAATGATTTTTATTATAGATATATAATTTTAAAATATGAAATTTTGTTTTAAAAATATATATTTTATGGTTTTAAGAAAATTAAATATTAATTCTAGAAATTGTGAATTTAAGTATGAAAATTTGAAGTGATTGTGATTTTGACTTTAAATTTTATTTTTAAAATGTAAGTAAAGAATGGAAATTAAATTTAAAGTTTTGAAATGATATTTGAAATAAAATGTTAAGTTTTATTAAATTTATAAGTTAATAAACAGTGAATTTTGACTTAATAAATGAATTGAGTTTTAAATTGAATATTTGATTTTAAAATTTTATTGTGATAAATCATATGTTAAATTGATTTAAATGTGAAAGTTTAGAAGCCTAAAAATAAGATTTATAAGTCTAAAAATTTGAGTTTTATTGTTTTTTAAAAGTTATAATAAAATCTGGAACATTATTAACAGCATTTCCCAAAAATGCTGCAGTCTTATGACAACATTTTTAAATGCTGTTGTTTTTGAATTTAACTATGTTTGAAATAACTAAATATCTATTACGGCATTTTGTAAATGCCGTTATTCTTGAACTAAACTATTTTAGGAAACCATAAGCTATGATAGCACTTTAAAATGCCGTCATTGCCATAATTTGACAATGTTTTGAAATATTATAGATTTTAACACTATTTGAGTTATATTTTAAAGCGGTAAATGATTTAACTTTTGAAATTGATTAATTGTGACATATAAGGAGTTTTGAATTTAATTTTATATTTAAATATTAATTTTAAGGAATTTAAATTGAATTTGAATTTAAATAAGTTTACTTGGTTATGTGTTAAATGGAATGAAATGAGATAAATGAATTTTTGAATGAAATTTTGAAATGTGTTTTGTAATGATATTTGGAATAATAAATGAATGAAATATTTGATTTTTAAATGATATTTAAATTTAATATTTGAATGTAAGAATGATGATGAATTTATAATGGATTTGAAAGAAAATGATTTTGAATGGTTTTGAATGACATAATCTTTATTTTGATAAAGAATGTGAATTTGGAATGATATTTGATTTTGATAATTGAATATTTGAAGTTTATATTTGTATGAAAATATATTTGGTTTACTTGAAATTCTAGTTTATTTAAATGATATTGGATTTATGAAATGAATATTTCAAACTAAGTAATAATGAAGTTAAATTTGAGATATATGAAATTATAGAATATTGTTTGAAATATGGGATATTAAAGCTTTGAAATTTAGTTTTCAAATTTATTTTTGTGAATTAAATCTATATTTGAATTTGATAAGATTTGAAATGGTTAGTTGGTTGGAAAACTAAATTGAATTGAAACTGATGGTTTGAATTGAATTAAATTTGAAATTTGAAATTTGGGTTTATTTGAATAAATTTGTAAAATGTAAAGAATTAGAGGAATGTTTCATGATTTCAAATGTATGATTTCGAAATGTTATGATTTTTCAAAGTGTAATGATTTCACGTATTTTGGTTTCGGAAGAGTTATAACTTTGAAAGTATTATGATTTTTGAAAAGTGAATATATGATTGAAATGGAAATAATATCGTAATGATTTGAATATATATAGTCTTGAAATAGAAATGGTTTTGGTTTCGAAGTATAAAATATTTTGAAAGGAATATAGTTTGAAATGAAATGATTTATTTTCGAAGTATAAATTATTTTGAAATGACCATGGCGTTAAAATAACGTTTGGTTTTTAAAGAGACTGGGTTCGGAAGTTGTCATAACTGCCAACTTCGAAAACCACTTTAAAAACCGTGTACGCGGTGGAGATTCCAGAATGAAGTAGGATAGTGGCGATGATCCTATTGAGGTACGAACGTGGACCCGACTCCCGTGAGTTGGCATAAGGTGGCTAAAACAGGAGCAATCGGCAGGCCAAGTGAGGTTATTCCTCCGATCGGACACATTCCTTCAATGCTATACTCATATCTTGTGGTTGATTCGATGGCCATCCTCTGATTTTGATTTGAGAGTGTGTTCTGAGGTGGGCGGTAGTGGTTGCTATGCGTTACCACCAGCCCGGAAGCGTAATTGGTATATCTACCCTGGCATTGCCTAGTGGTGCCGTGTCACCTACCATACCGAGCCTTTACTACGAGTTTGTTTTTCTCCCGTTGCCCATGGAGTATTTAGGGTAGTCTCCCGATCTGGAGATATGCTGATATTGGATGAACTATTGGGACTATTACGTGTTGGGGGCTATATGGTTAAGCCTTCATCGCTATTTAAAAGTAAGTTTATTTTACTGTAGACATTATTATAATAGCGCAATATTACTACATAGTAAATAGTTTAACGGATCCTTAAAGGAAGGGCGATCCCAAGCATCCTTTAAGTTACTGATGCATTTTTGTTACTGTTCACATGAGTTATTTTACAGTTCATAAGTATTTATGTCCTGACTCGAGTGTTTTGTGTTTTTCTTTACGCTCGAGTCAGACTGAGTGATTTAGCATTCAAGGCTCACCTTCAGAGTTGGAGCTTTGCTTGAAGATCTAGCCATCTATTTTGCTTTCAGTATCCAGTGATTCCAGTGTGGTATTCTGATTTGTACTTGATGTATCTTGTTATTCTTCTATTGTATCTTGTTTAACTCTGATGTATCTTATATTTTATATAGTAGCTTCATGAACTACTATCTCTTTTACTTTCGCTGCATTATTTTATACTCTGTGTCTGTGATCTGTGATTGGTTATTTACTGTATATATTGAGATTTGCCAAATTATATTTACAACGCGGTATTTTGAGCAATTCAAGTCCGACATGTGCAGATGCTAATGGTTGAAAATATCGGGTCGTTATATTTGTTATCAGAGCTTTGGTAGCTCTAGGCAAAACTCAGCATGTATGGTAAATGTATTTACCGAATCACTTTCTTTCAAGTTTGAATCTCTTCCTTTTTGACTCGATTCCTTTGAATTTTGGAACATTTCCTACGGTTTAAAAATCCATTCGTGTCCCTCACTATTCATCTCCTTTTAATTCTGGAGTATCCCATAACTCCACTTCAAAGGATCTTTATAATGAGTTGGCGGTCCCGCCAATCTCAAATTTATTTGTAAAGGGGTGAAACTCCTTTACAACAGCATCGATTCACCAAATATTTTATATCCTCGGTTTAGATGCTAATATTTCTTATTATCCTAAATTTCTATCTCTTGAGATCGAATGTCGATTTACCCTAGAAAATCCACATCGATCTTATTCTTTAAGCCACGGTTGACCCGGTTAAGGTTGTCCGCGATTTGTATAAGCTTATCCATGTCCCTATTCTTCTATTTAATCATCTCATCTTTGTTTCCAACTTATCTTCAAATCATTCTTGAAGTGTATTTGTAAACTAATTTTTAAAATGTTTTATATATTGTGTTGTTTGAGTTGTTGATGTTGATTTGGGTTTTGATCGATTCGTCTGATCCACGCAATCGATACGATTTCCAAAACACTTTAAAAGAGCAAACCGACACAATATGTTTTTTTCAAATTTAGTAATGAAATAAATTTTGTAACTATATTATAGATCTTTATCTGGATTTTTATTTGAATTGGTTGTTAGGAAATAATATTTGATTTTATATATATCATTATCTCTTGTTTCATATATAAATAATTGAACTATATACATGATTATAAATTTGTTTAGAAATTTAAAATGAATTTAACAAGAATTTGAGAATTTAATTTTCGATGGATTTCAAACCTTGTGTTTAATATTTTAAAAGGATATATTATTTAAAGTATTTTCTAATATAAATTTGTTTCCCAAGAATTTTAAAGTTTAAAAATAGTGTTCTTCTCTTTGTCGCTAAAAAATAACTTCGGTGATGACTGCAGCATCATCGACATTCATTTTAGAGTTTCGAAGTGAAGAGACCGTTCTGTAGTGTTGCTACAGTTTTGTTTTGGTGAACTTAATTGATTTGAATTTCTAAAATAAGACTGGATTTATAACATATGCTGATATACGATTTAAATTTGAATGGATATATATAGTATATGTGCATTAATTATCTCTAAATAGTTTGGAACTTATCGGAAATTTAATTCCTAAATTTTATTTTGAAAGATAATTTTTAAGTGTAATTTCAAGATTTGGATCAATATTCAAGTTTGAAATGATTAAATTGGAAAGTTTTATTTGTATAATACACAATTTCATTCCAATATAACTTACCTTAATTTTCAAAAGTTGAATACGTAATTGGATAATATACAATATTAAAAAAAAAGATTTTCATAAATAAAATTTGAGTGGTTATAATAAATGTTATACACTTAAATTTTAGTTATAAAAAGATTAACAGAGGTAAATAAAGAAAAAGGGGATAACAGAATAATTTACAATATAAAATGATGTTAAAGGAACTAAGAATAAATTAAAGCAGTTTTAATAAGTATAAATATGTTTAACATAGGTGATAAAATATATTGAGAGGAATAAATTTAATTATAATTAGCAATAAAGAAGAATTAATTTATTGAGTACATTATGAGTTTAATAAATGATTTTTTTTCAAATCCATGATTTTAGAAATTGTTAATTTAAAATAATTGGATGATAAGATAATGAAATTAGAGATGGTTAAGATTTATTTAACTTATGTAAAAATTAATTTTCAATTTAAGTTTAAATTTTCATAGTTTCAAATTTATTATCTTATTTTGTTTTTCAAACTATCTTTTGGGTTGTCCTTATTTCCCTTATCTTGCTACAAAATAGGGAGGTATTGCTTATACCAGTCATTTTGGAAATCTATCTATAATCTTTGATAATCTTTGGTACTTATTTTTGAATCTGAGCACTGCTTGCCATCCACAGACCATCAGTCAAACGGGAAGAGTGAATCAGATTCTCGAGGATCTTTTTCGTGCTTGTGTTCTGGATTTTGAAGGATCTTGGGATCTCCACTTTGATAAACTTACCTATGACAACAGTTATCAGGTATAATTTCAATGTTCTTGTCATCTTGTCTTAATCCTATTTCATTCTATCTTTTTTTGTGCTTTCCCGTACCTCATTCCTTTTTGGGGATGAAAAGTTTTGAGTGTGGGAGAGTGTAACAACCCTGTATTTTGTAATTATTTTAATTGTACATTTCAATTATTTTATGTGAATTCCCAATTTAAAAACTTTATTTTATTTATTAAAATGAATAAATTTTGTTATTCTAAATATAAATTTTGATTTTGATGTGAACTATAATTTCAAAGCTCAATAAATGGAATATTTTCCAAAAAAGTGAATTTTGGTCACTCTGGTCAAACTTTGACATTTAAATTTAAAATATAAATATTTGAATTTTTGAATTTTATCTTTTATTATGAAAATAAATTAAATTTCAAGAATATTGCTTTTCGTTTCGTTGAAATTCGATTTATATTGTGAAAGTTATGCTTTTTACAATATTGTGTGTAAATTGTTTTATTTAATAAAATTGTTTATTTTAATTTTTATAAATAATATTTTTTGTTTGCTCTAAATTTTGTATATATGTATATATAACATGTTATGTATTTATTTTTATTTTTAAAACATTTTAAAAGTTTTGTTAAAATTTTCAAATGTTTATTGTACTTTGTTTACAATTTTTAATTTTTTAGTTTTAATTTAATAGCTATTTTCTTCATTTACCTTTTATTTTCCTAATAATTATTATTTATTTTCCTTTTTCACTTTATTTTATTCATTTTTATATTTTATATACTGAAATATATATGGTTTATTTTTAATTTAAAAGAAATAGAAAACAAAGAGTCAAAACCCTTTCATATGCCATGACTTTTCACCTTTGTCTTTTAATTTTTCATTTGCCTCTTCATTTTCTTGCATAGCCAACCTTTTCTTTTTGCATAGCCATGAGTTGTGTTTCTCATTCACATGAGAAATCTCCTTCTCCTCAAAAAAATTCACGACCATGAAAAAATTTAGAATGCAATGGCCTCTCTCCTTCCTTCTTTCCAACTTTTCTCTTCTATATTTCTATGTTTAGCCTTCATCTTCCTCTTACTTGCTCGTCCCAACTTCTCCTCCATCGCAACTGACCATCACCCCTCTATCTACAGCAGCAAACACTGCCCTCCCTCTGACCAAGACAGGCCATGACCTTCGACTTGGAGCCATCACAAACATTTGCCAAAAACTTCACTAAAATTGCCTTAGCCGACCAATACTTCAGCACCACCTTCATAGTTTGCCTTTGGCCACCCCTTAGCCACCACCATTATCTACTTCACCACTACCCGCCCCTTTCACTACTTTCTAGATCTGACCTGACATGAAGACCCCATGGCCGAGCCTATATGTGGTCATAGCCCAGCCAAAATGCACCAAAACTTCAGCTATTTTGTCTTGTCCATCGATATTCTTCATATTGCATCTACTACCACTTCATGTTGCCATGAATAGGTGTGCTAAACCTGACCTATATGATGCTAAACTGAACCCAAACAAATCAAATGTCGATCATATGTTCTTTTGGTCGAGCTTTTGGATGGTCAAAAGCAAGGTCTAATCATTTCATTCTTTATTGCTTTTTATTTCCATTTGTTTCTATGTTATTTGGTGTTGAATCAAAATATATTCATGTATATATTGTTTTTGTTATTGGTTGTTTACAAGACCATATCTTGGCTCTCTCCACTCATTGAATCCGTAGCCGTGCTTGTCGTGCCTTTGGAATCATTTTGTGTCGTAGTGGTCTCCAGCTTGAAAAGGTGAGTCGTTCTCACTCTGACGTTTCACTTATGAAATGGTGAATGGATGTCAAGTGTTTAGTATTATAAAATGTTTATGCAAGTTAATGATGCTCATATGATATGCTATGCCATGTTATTACCATGTTAACTCTGTTAATTATAACCTGACATCTGATATATGACATTATATTATGACATTGACATTGTTTATATTGTTTATGCATATATTCACACTGCAAGTTCCCTGTTAGAACAGAATCACTATGGGTTGAAATGATACATACCCGAACGGACTTTAGAATAGGGAAAAATCGTTATGGGCTGAAATGACAGGCTTGAGCGATTTTTATTTATTTTATTTACTTGGGATTGCGGGTTTGAAATCCTAGAACCCGGGTTTTCTTTTTAAACTGTGGATTGAAATGATATATATCTGTATCACTTGACCTAGGTTAGAAAATTATACACAGACCCCGTGGTATATTTCTAAATGATTTTTATTATAGATATATATTTTTAAAATTTGAAATTTTGATTTAAAAATTTATATTTTATGTTTTTAAGAAAATTAAATATAAGTCATGAAATTGTGAATTTAAGTATGAAAATTTGAAGTGATTGTGATTTTGACTTTAAATTTATTTTTAAAATGTAAGTAAAGAATGGAAATTAAATTTAAAGTTTTGAAATGATATTTGAAATAAAATATTAAGTTTTATTAAATTTATAAGTTAATAAACAGTGAATTTTGACTTAATAAATGAATTGAGTTTTTAAATTGAATATTTGACTTTAAATTTTTATTGTGATGAATCATATGTTAAATTGATTTAAATGTGAAAGTTTAGATGCCTAAAAATATGATTTAAAAGTTTAAAAATTTTCTAAAATTGAAGTTTTATTGCTTTTGAAAAGTTATAATAAAACCTGGAATATTATTAACAGCATTTCCCAAAAATGTTGTAGTCTTATGACAGCATTTTTAAATGCTGTTGTTTTTTAATTTAACCATGTTTGAAATAACTAAATATCTATTGCGACATTTTATAAATACCGTTACTCTTGAACTAAACTATTTTGGAAACTATAAGCTATGATGGCACTTTAAAATGCCGCCGTTGCTATAATTTGACAATGTTTTGAAATATTATAGATTTTAACACTATTTGAGTTATATTTTAAAGTGGTAAATGATTTAACTTTTGAAATTGAATAATTGTGAAATGTAAGGAGTTTTGAATATAATTTTATATTTAAATTTTAATTTTAAGGAATTTAAATTGAATAAGAATTCAAATAAGGTTTACATGGTTATGTGTTAAAGGAATAAAATGAAATGAGATAAATGAATTTTTGAATGGAATTTTGAAATGTGTTTTGTAGTGATATTTTGAATAATAAATGAATGAAATATTTGATTTTAAAATGACATTTAAATTGAATATTTGAATGTAAGAATGATAATGAATTTATAATGGATTTGAAAGGAAATGATTTTGAGTGGTTTTGAATGTCATAATCTTTATTTTGATAAAGAATGTGAATTTGGAATGATATTTGATTTTGATAAATGAATATTTGAAGTTTATATTTGTATGAAAATATATTTGGTTTACTTGAAATTCTGGTTTATTTAAATGATATTGGATTTATGAAATGAATATTTCAAACTAAGTAATAATGAAGTTAAATTTGAGATATATGAAATTGTAGAATTTGGTTTGAAATATGGGATATTAAAGCTTTGAAATTTAGTTTTCAAATTTATTTTTGTGAATTAAATCTGTATTTGAATTTGATAAGATTTGAAATGGTTTGTTGGAAAACTAAATTGAATTGAAACTGATGGTATGAATTGACTTAAATTAGAAATTAGAAATTTGGGTTTAATTGAATAAATTTGTAAAATATAAAGAATTAAAGGAATGTTTCATGATTTCAAATGTATGATTTCGAAATGTTATGATTTTTCAAAGTTTAATGATTTCAAGTATTTTGGTCTCGGTAGAGTTATAACTTTGAAAGTATTATAATTTTTGAAAAGCGAATATATCTTTAAAATGGAAATAATATCGTATTGATTTGAATATATATTGTCTTGGAATAGAAATGGTTTTGGTTTCAAAGTATAAACTATTTTGAAAGGAATATAGTTTTGAAATGAAATGATTTTTTTTCGAAGTATAAATTATTTTGAAATAACCACGACGTTATAATAACGTTTGGTTTTTAAAGAGACCGGGTTCGGAAGTTGTCATACTCACTGCCCACTCCGAAAACCACTTTAACAACCATGTACGCGGTGGAGATTCCAAAATGAAGTAGGATGGTGGCGATGATCCTATTGAGGTACAAACGTGGACCTAACTCCCGTGAGTTGGCATAAGGTGGCTAAAATAGGAGCGATCGACGGGCCAAGTGAGGTCACTCCTTCGATCGGACACATTCCTTCAATACTATACTCATATCTTATGGTTGATTTGATGGCCATCCTTCGATTTTGATTTGGGAGTGTGTTCCGAGGTGGGCGGTAGTGGCTGCTATGCGTTACCACCAACCCGGAAGCGTAATTGGTACATCTACCCTGGCATTGCCTAGTTGTGCCGTGTCACCTACCATACCGAGCCTTTACTACGAGTTTGTTTTTCTTCCGTAGCCCATGGAGTATTTAGGATAGTCTCCCGATCTGGAGATATGTTGATACTATATGGACTACTGGGACTACTACGTGTTGGGGGTTATATGGTTAACCCTTCAACGCTATTTAAAAGTAAGTTTATTTTACTGTAGACATTATTATAATAGCGCAATATTACTACATAGTAAATAGTTTAACGGATCCTTAAAGGATGGGCGATCCCAAGCATCCTTTAAGTTACTCATGCATTTGTGTTACGGTTCACATGAGTTGATTTACAGTTCATAAGTATTTATGTCATGACTCGAGTGTTTTGTGTTTTGCTTTACACTCGAGTCAGACTGAGTGATTCAGCATTCAAGAATCACCTACAGTGTTAGAGCTTTGCTTGAAGATCCAGCCATCTATTTTGCTTTCAGTATCCAGTGATTCCAGTGTGGCATTCTGATTTGTACTTGAAGTATCTTGTTATTCTTCTGTTGTATCTTGTTTAACTCTGATGTATCTTATATTTTATATAGTAGCTTCATGAACTGCTATCTCTTTTACTTCCACTGCATTATTATATACTCTGTGTCTGTGATCCGTGATTGTTTATTTACTGAAAATTTTGAGATTTGCCATATTATATTTACAACGCGGTATTTTGTGCAATTCAAGTCCGACATGTGCAGATGCAAATGGTTGAAAATATCGGGTCATTATAGAACTCCTCTTCCGGTAGCATTTCCTCCAACAACACCAGCTGCGAATCTATCTTGCATTATGTTTACGAAAAACTGGTACATGGCTTCGATGTCCACTTGGGGAACCCAAGCACCCACATTCTCAGCCTCTGCCTGACCTCTTCTAGCATTTATTTAGGCAGTTCCATTTATGGAGGTGTTGTCTGCTCCAGGATTGACTCTTCCTCTCCTTCCGTCCATATCTATATTCAAGCCCTCGTGAGATACATAAGAATAACCTAATAGGAGTGTAGAGATAAAGTGCATACTTATATATAGCAAATATAAGTGCGCTACTAAAGCATTATCCTATACCCCTATCCTAACTCTAATTCCTAAGGGTTATATTTTCAAAAATCATTTTTAGTTAAAGTATTTCATAAACCTATGCTCTGATACCAAATTGTAACATCCCCTATCAAGAGGCCTAATGCTAAGCGCTACAATGCGGTAGTCATCCATAGTATTAACTTCCAGTGACTGCATACGGCTATGTTAATGTATCTATAATATTGAAAGCACTTGAATACGAAACAAATCATAGATTTCAAAACAACAATTTTCCATTACATTTCAAAATAGATGTTCTATATTCAGATTACATAATCCCAATACATTTCCCAAGCAATGATAAAATATACTTATTACAAAATATGCCAAGGGCGACATATGAAGATGCCCCTTTGGATGATCAGAGTCATAGAGTCATAATTGACTTAATACATACACAACGAAAACATACATAAAATAAAGGACTAGAACTCCTCAATAGCTATCTGTTAGCCTTCTTCTTGCCTCTGATAGCTTTATTCATCATCCTACTAAACTTGAAACAACCTCAACCCTCAGCTTACTCAAATCAATTTTTAGCACCCAAGAGTTTAAGGGGAAACATTAACTTCATGTCAGAAACAATGCTTAGTGTGAATAATATATCACTATTATTAATGTTAAGTGAAACCACACCGTTTAGCAGGATGGGTTTCCCCTCACTAACATTCTTTTAAAACATATCTTTTGCAAATCTTTTCCTACAACCAAAAATGGAAAAACACTATAAAGCATCATTATGTAAACATACATATTAGGTAATAAAAGAACTATCTATTCAAACACTTTAGTTTCATTTGGCTAACTATTAACCTTTGGCTGACTTGGACCGACCAGACAATACAATAAAATAATCTAACATCCATTAGATACTCTTCTTCTAGATGGTCTATCCTTAACTATCTGTTAAATACTTCTCTTCTAGATAGTCTGTTCCTAACTTAACTCTCCCTAGGTCACCTGAACCTAATGATTTTGCAGGCTTACCAATAACCTATCTGTATATAAATATATATTCCCTTCTGTGTGTAATCTAATTTTAGTCTTACCTGTGACAAAGCCCTACACACATGAATTTTGGACAAATTAGTTAGGGCCAATGCTAAGATATAGTGCGTGACCCTATACCAGTCTCGTCTGGCATTGTAATATATGAGTCATTTTACTTAGGGATACCTTCCCATAATTTTCCTCGAAAACTTCTTCATCTGAAATTGATTTAAAACCTTTTAAACCAAAATTTAACAAGGATAACATTTATACTCTATGCTTTACTCAAAATCATCTTGCTATGTTATATATATATACACACATTTTACTCAAATCTTTGTCGATGAAAATCTTTAAACATTTGAAAGTACCCCTTTCGATCATATTGAAAGTGCCCCTTTGAAAATATTCATATAAACCTTTCGAAACCAATGAAATTCATTTTCCTTCGAAAGCTAAGAACCTTAGACATCCCTCTTTCAAACCAATAAACATTGCCTTCGAAACCATAGGAAAAACCTATCCTTTAAACCATTCAAAATCTTTGGAATACCTTTCCTTGAGACCTTTCGAAACCATTGGGGAACCTCACATTCGAAACCTTCTTTAAAATCTTTCCTTTAGAAGGCGACTATAAAGGCTTCGACATAGTTGGACGCTGTTATTTAAAACAATGGTACAATTATTTCGAAACCAACCTTTTAAAACCATTGACTTAGTCGAAGCTATTTCTTAGAATAAAGGCGCAACCTTAAAACCCTTTCTTTTAAATCAATTGTCCCAGTCGGAATCCAACTAAGTCGAAAGCTACTTGGTCGAAAGCAAGCGGGCACTTATTTCATTTAAAGCATATTGGCGCTTCGACCCTTTCGGAACCCCTTGGTTTCGACTCTTGCCTTCCGCCTTTATCCGGTTCACTATGTACTAAAATTGATATTATGTGTATTAGTTTGAGGAAGAAGGGGGAGGGTTTTAGTCGAAAGCTACTTAGGCGGAACCAAAAGTGGTGAAACATACTTTTAACATAAATTTCTGATTTTAAACCTTTTAAGTAAAGTTTTTAACTAACCTTCCTTGTTTATCAAGCTTTTACTGGTTGCTAATTTTTGTTTTCTGTAAGTATTGCCATAATTTCGAAACTAATTAAGATTATCCCTTCTCCCTAATTAAATATATAGAACATTTTAAGTCCCATTCCTTAAATAGTTTTATATATTCGTCAAAATATTTTGGAAAATTCTAAAAAATTCCTGTAAATCCTTTTTTGTATATTGTCTAACATATAAAAATTTTAGACCCAAATTAATTATAATTTATCCATAAATAATTTATAACCTAATAAATCATTTTCCGCATCAAAAATTAATATAAAATCCACATTAATCCAAAAAATTATAAAATTTGAAACCCATCTCTAATATATCATTTCTAGTCTATTTCTAAAATCGTAGGCATTTAGATGTTATTAAATAGGGTTTATACATCAAATACATCATATGAATCAATATAAATATGCATAAACCATCAACAAAGTATATATAAACATTTTTCTCTTCCAAAATATGGCTAAATCATGCAAGATAAATTCGGGTTTCACCTTAAAATTGAAAATATATACAAAAGTGAGATGTATTCATTATTCACCTTAGCTTTATGATTAGGATGTGAGATTTGATCTTGATTAGGATGATTTACTTCTTCCTCTTGAAAATCCTAGCTTTATCTTCTCGAGATTAAAAATAGTGGCAGGCCTTTAGAGTATTCTTGCTTGGGAAAATGAAAATGAATGTGTTTTGATTTCTTAAGGGTGTTGGGTATAATTTCATCCTATTTCTCATTTTGCCCTTCCTTATTCCCTAACATTTATTTTCATCTTATTTCTTTAGTTCATTTTACATATAGGCACGGGTACCCTTAGTTAAATCAAATCTCAATCCATTAATCATCTTATATTATTTTATTTATTTAAAATAAATTAAATATCCTAAATAATGTTACTAGAAATAAGGGGTGTTATAGTAATTGTCATCGAAAATAATTGAAGAGTTGTCAAAAAACTCAACTCAGAGTTTGCCTAGGTTTTGACCAAAAGTAGAACTCGAGAATTCCTAGTTTTGGCCTGAAGCAAATCTTGGCCTGAAGTCTTGTCTGAGTAATTTCAGCAAATTCCTGAAGCACGCCCCGTGTTGATTGAAGTTTTGGTTTGGTACCGAACCATGAGCACGAATCGGTACTGATCGATAGCTTAGCTTAATTTTCTCTTGCCTTCACCGATCTGAGAATGCCCTATGTCAAGCCCAAAGTTTCTGCCCTAAAGCACATCCCACATCGATCCATGAACTAACATTTTTCTCTTGCCTTCATCTATCTAAGAATGCCCAAAGTCAAGCTCAAAGTTTCTACCTTGTTGGCCTAAAGCACACCTTGAAGCAATCCAATACTATTCCATATTCCTAAAATCACCATCGATCCATCAATATCTTAGACATGCAAACTCCAAACGACATGAAATTTGAAATGTGGCTTTAGGTGGCCCCTCTTCGCCTACCTTATGGATCACAAGTCTTTTGGATAATGTGACTTTTGTGGGACAACACCGATCCCTAAATACCAATCCATCTTCAATAGGTGATGACTCGAGCAAACAAACTTCAAACGACTTGAAATTTGAAATGTATCCTTATGGGGCCTTCCTTGTCACTCATTTTGATTGCATATGATCTGGGCCAATATTTATGGATCAGTACCGACCCCTACATACTGATTTATATCTTGTTTCAAAAGCTAACTCGCCATTTGATTGGCATTTTCAACCATTCAACCAACAAACATTTAAGCAATCATCGCATATAGTATATCCTAATAAGCATACATCCACACATATCAAAACAAAGCCTAAGGAGATCCATAAGAACATGAATTTGCAAAACTTACCTAATTACCTAAAATTTACACATATTGTTTAAAAGGGTCTAAAATGTATTTTTGAGTTTAAAAATCATTTTAAAACATCATTAAATGAATAAAATGGCTAATTAATGAGTAGAGGCTTAAAACCACTCACCTTAATCCAAAGCAAGATCCAAATCTCCAAATGAACAATAGAAGGCATGAAATCCAAGGCTTCTCAAATAGTAAATCTCTAATTCCAAGTGTGAATCCTACTAATCTCCTTTTAAGTAGGCTTATTAAAGTAGGCGAGGGTTGCTTTTTGGTAATATAGTTTAATGGAGGTTTCTCACTATTTTTGGAAGTAGTGAAATGATGGAGATGAGGTCCCATATGCCTTCACTTACTCTAGTTCCAAAAATAGATCGCGAGCCCTAAAACTAATGACTCTAATTACCTACTTAAGCTATTCAAAATCAAATAAAACTTTAAACAGTCATAACTCTCAAACGGTAAGTATGTTTACTTGATGTAACAACTCCATGGAAAGGAAAACATCATCCTGCTCCAATGGATTTCGTTTCAGATCCTAATTTGGCTCATACCAAAAGTTATAGGCCATATAAGATTTTGGAGGGTCGAAACAGTCATAGAAAATTCAACATAAATTCTAAGAAGGGAACGACCCTAGTAGTCATTCTCCAAAGTTATAGAACCATACAACCCAATTTGAAAATAATATTAATATTTTATGATATTTCAATACGTAAAATAAGTATCATTGCATTCTTCTCCCTTTTAGGAATTTCGCCCCCGAATTTCCATAAACAAGTCAATAGAGTTATCTCACATGCCTAACCACTATAGACAAACATAAGAAATCGTACATCAACTAGGCATCCATAACATCAGACAAAAAAAAGAAGCTTACCCTAGCACACATGATACTATATTGGATTTAACTTTATGATATCATAAGTGAAAGTAAAATACGATAAACAGGAAGTCTTACCAAGTAACGAGATTTGGATGAGCTATCCTCACGCTCTCCTTGGTTTCCCAAGTGCAATCGCCTTCTTCGCTCCATTGAACCTTTACGAACTTCATCGTCTTCCTTCTAAGCTACTTCGTATCATATACGCCTATACGAATAGACCTACGAGGTCTCAAAGCTTCTGGTTCAATCTCAATATCCTCTAGTTAATACGGTGTGGTAGTTATGTCTGAATCGTTCACAAACTTTCTCAAGTAAGAAATATGGAAGATATTACGCACCCCGTTCATTCTTTGAGGTAAGTTAGACCCTATAAGCAGGATTCCAATTCCTCTCTAGTTTTAGAAAAGGACCTAGGAATCTCGATGCCAACGTTCCATTATTACCAAACCTAATTACATTATTCAATGGAGAGATCTTAACAAATACAATATTGCCAACAAAAACTCTAGATCTCTATGTTTCGTATCAGCATAGCTTTTCTTTTTGTCTTGGATAGCTTTCATTCATTGTCAAATGATATTGGTTCTCTTGGAAGTTGCTCTAATCATATATGGCCAAAATATCAGTTTCTCGCCCGCTTTCCACTAATACAAAGGAGCGTTGCACAGTCAGCCATATAACGTATCAACTAGTGCCATACCGATGTTGGACGGATAACTATTGTTATATGCAAATCGATGAGATGTAAGTGAACTTCTTACGAGCCTCCAAAGTCCATACAAGCTAACAAGAGATTCTCTAAGATATGATTCACTCTCTCGTTTGTCCATTAGTTTGATGGCGATAAGCTATTATGGTGTGGATCTATCCCGAACGCCTCCGGTATGCTCTTTCAAAACCCACTAGTGAACAATGGGTCTTGGTCACTCATAATGCTCTTTGGCACACCATGGAATTGTACTATCCATTTCACATGCAAATTAGCCAGTTTGGATACCTTTCTACTTAACTTGAGGGGTATAAATTTTGCACTCTTGGTCAATCGATCGATTATGACCCAAATGTCGCCATATCTTGCTTGACTTCTCGGCAGTCTATCGGTGAAATCCATCGAAACTTGTTTTCAATTGCATTCAGGAACTTCTAGCAATTGCATCAAACCACTAGGATTCTTTTACTTCACCTTAACTAACTAGCAATTCATACACTTCAAGATGAATGTCCCAACACCTTTCTTCATCCCTTTCCAATAAATAGTTTGTCTCATATCATGATACATCTTATTACTGTTGGGATGTATAGTCAATCTCAAATGATGGCACTCTCGTAGCACCTTATCCCTCAACCCATCGACATCAGGGAAAAACAATCACTCATCTTCGCAGAGTCGACCATGTCGGTCAAGTATGTACTATCTAATCTCCTCATACTCTGCCCTAGCTTCAATCTTAGCAATGATCTCGGCTAATTTGGCATTGCACCTATAACATCCCCTATCTTGAGGCCCAAAGCTAAGCGTTACAAATGTTGCAGTCATCCATAGTATTAACTTTTGATTGAAGAATACGGTAATGTTAATGGTATCCATTTCGAAGCACATGAACATGAAACAAAATCATAGATTACAAAAACAAATTTACTAATAACATTTCAAATACATGTTTCATATTCCATTACACAATCACAAGCAATTCCTAGGTTTTGATTAGATATAATTATTACAATGTACACCAAGGTCGACTATGAAGATGCCCCTTGGATGATCAGGGTACTCAACAGACACATCATTCTTAAATATATCACAGTGGAAATAAAACTAATTACTCCTAGAAAGCTAACTTTGCCTCATGCACGTCTTCGGAAGCTTATTAGTCCACCTACTAAACTTGTAAAACCCTAACTTCCAATCTACTCAAATTAGTTTTGAGCACCCGAGGGTTTAAGGGAAAAACATAAACTTCGAGTCAGACATAAAGTCTAGTGTGAATAATATTATCACATCTCAATATACTGACATTAAGTGAGACCATGCCGCTTAGCGAAACAGATTTTCCCTTACTAATATCTCTTTTAAAACATATCTTTCGCAAATCAGAATCCTGTAATCAACTGATTAAAGCATTATTGGCAATATCATATATGCATATAAATCAGGTAATCAATCAACTATCTGTCCGAACAATATAGTTTTGTTTGGCTAACTACTAATCATTGGCTGATTTGGGCCTACAAGAAGAAAAAAATCTAACTTCTAGTAGACACACTCTTAGATGGTCTGTCCTTAGCTTACTTTTCCCAGGGTCAACTGATCCTAATGGTTTTACGGGCGCACTAGTAAAATATCTTTCTCCGTATATTCCTTTTTGTGTACAACATCATTTTAGTCTCATCTATGATAAAGCCCAACACACTGTAATTTTGGACTTTATTATATAGGGTCTACTAGCTAAAGTACAGGGTGTAACCATATACCAGTCCCATCTAGTATTCTAATATCTGAGTCATTTATTAAGGGTTAACTGCCAATCCAATTTTTCTTGAAAACATTTCTTTCAAATTGATTTAACCTTTGAAATCATACTTAAACAAGGAAAATATATTCTTTTCATTACTCTAATATCTTTGCCATGATATATCCTTTACACAAAATAATGATGATGAAAACATAAATCAATGGGTTATCTATTACTTTAAAGCAAGTTAAAGCTCTTCCTAAAACACTAGGTTTTAAGTCTACGATATCACCTTCGAAGCCTTTGCTTGAAAACTTTGAGCAATCCCTTTCGAATCCATTGCAAGTACCCCTTTTCAAAATGGGTTAACCACTTTACCTTGAAACACTAGGTCAAAAGGTCAAAACATACCTTTCGAAATCATTCAAAGTATCCCTTCGGAAGCTTTATAAAACCTCAGACATCCTCTTTCCAAAATACTTTAAACTTGCCTTTCAAAAGCATTGGAAACCTACCAATTAAAGGATCAAGTAAACCTTTAGCAAACATTTGGGTACCTTCCCTTCGAAACCTACATTATATACATTTCGATAGTGTTAAAATTCCATAATTAAAACAAACATTTTGAAAGCATTGGGCCTAAGTAAAAGTTTGTGAAACATAGCTACGAAACTATTTAAAACCATTCCTTTCAAAACCTTTGGGTTTATCTTTTAATAGAACAAAGGGTCTTAAAAGAAATTGGGCGAAAGCATTGCTTTTGAAAGCATTATTCATAAGGAAAAAGCATAGTTTCGAAACCAAACTTTTCGAAAGCATGGAGAAGCGGCTCCAAAGTTTAAAGCATTGATTCGAAGGGTTGAATGCGGCAACATGTGTTTTGATCCCCTTCGAAAGCTTCATTTTAAAACAAAAAGGCGGTAACCCCTTTCAAAAGCCTATTTGATAAAACAAAGTCACATTTGACTAAGTCGAAAGCTAATATAACCCCTTCGAAAGCCTCCTTTATAAACATAAGTGATTCGTAGTCAAAATTGTTGCTTCTACCTCTTCAAAAGCTTGTTTCGACTCTATACCTTTCACCAAACTCCAATCCACCACATACAAGGCATTGATATCATGTGTATTGGTTTCGACTTGGTTGGGACGGAAGAATGGGGTCGAAAGATACCTGTTGTAAGTGGCAAAGCAGTAGTTCTTTGCAAAACTGATTATTAGCCTTTTAAAGTAATATCTTTCCAACTAACATGTCTTATTTGTCAACATATAATTGGTTGACAATTCTTTTTAAAATCTATTTCCAAAAGTGCTCCCAAATCCAGTAATTAATAATTAAAAACATTTAGTAAATTAGCTCCTTCTTCTTTTAGAAGCATATAAAACATTTAAGTCCCGTACCTTAATAATTTTATATCTATAATAAAGTATTTAGGAAAATTCTCCAAAAATTCCCATAAATCATTTTACATATATTTTCTAACATACTTAAATTATAGACCAAGGACTATCATATATTTTCCAAAAATAATTTAAATCTAATTTAACCATTTTAATTCCTAGAAAATTCATAATAAATCCACATTACTTTAGAAAATTACAAAACTTGAAATCCATCTCTAAAATAATGTTTTTTACCTTATATTAAAAACGCAAGACATTAGGATGTCATTTAATAGTTTTTTCATATCAAAACTTATCATAAAATCAATATGAAGCAAATAAATCATCAACAAGCTTATATATAGATTTAAATAATCAAATCATGGAATTTTACTTGCAAAATAAATTTGGATCCAGTCTAAAAACCGGAAACAATAAAAATGAGATGTAATCTATTACTCACGTTAGCTTGTTGTTAAGGAGGCTAAGATTTGCTCTTGAATTTATTTGATTAAGCTTCGTACTTGAATTCTTGCACATCTTCCCTTTTGTTTTCCCTTAATTATGGACTGCTAAGCTTTGAACGTTCTTAATTTTGTTTGCAGATGTTTAGAATGGATAAGGAGTGAAAGTAAGAAGGATTTAGGGTATAAGAACTTATTCTATTCCTATTTTTCCTTATCTTATTCCTTTTACTTATTTCATTTTGATTCTCTTTGACTTATAGGTTAATTAAGGCATGACTACCTTAAATTGTTCAAATCTCAATCCCTTAGCAATTTACATTATTTCATTTAATTTATCTAATTGAATGTCCTAAAGAATGTTAGTCAAAATTAGGGCCATTACAGACTCCTCACTTGACTTTAACTAATCTGGTTGTCTTGTTCCTTAATCTCTTCTCATCTCTCACGGATATACAAAATAATTTCCTAACTATAGTCATATTCTGTGACGACCCAGAATTTTGAGCATGTAAAATCGGAATATTTAATTGATTTTAAATATTCAATAGAATAATTTTAACTTGAATTACGAATATCACAATTTATTTGATAATTAAATTATTGAATTAAATAACCTGAATCTAAATAAAATGTTGAATCTGGAATTTTAAGCCGATTAAAAATAATTTGAAGGCTTATAAAATTTATATTGATGATAGTGAAGACAATAAAAGTTTTAAAATTGAATTTGGAAGTTGTTTGTTCAGTTTTGAAATTTAAATCATTTAAAATGAATTTAAAAATAGCCTTCCAAGGCACAGTCTAGGAATTCGATGAAACCAGTTCCCTTGGGTCCGTAATATTGAATTATTATCGGATTTCAAATTTCATACTGATCGAAGTTAGTGTGTGAGTGTACGATATATAAACGTGGAAAATTTAATTGATTATAAGCTAATGAAATTTAATTTAATTAATTTAGCTTCTCTTGTACGCCTCTCCTCTCATCCCTATCTTCCTTTAGACAAAAGATTTCTTTCCTATTTCTTTCTGTTACCTCGTTCCTTTTCCTCCTATAAACGAAACCCTTAAAAAAAATATAATACAATAAATCAGCTCGTATCTAATAAAATGGCGTCTCTCTTCTTCTGTAAGCTAAGGCCGAAGCCCCCATCTTTAAATCAGAGAATCGAAAAACAAAAACAAATGGAAGAAGCGGCCTCATCTCAAACTAATTAGCGTATGTTCAAATCAAATCGAATAGAATGGCCGACCTAGTTCGATCATGGCCACGTTGCTTTGGGTTTTCGCCGGCTTTAGGATTATCATTGAGAGGAGCGTTTGCGCACGATGTTTTCTTGCATCGAGTCGCGAACGGGGGAGGGGAGATTCTCGATTTAGGGTTTTGGTAGAGTTTCGGCTAGCAACGCTATGGCGTTCGTTGGTGGTGGTGTGACCAGTTGAAGCTGGGGGGTCCGCGTGGATTTGGGATGCGTATTCGATGAAGCGGCCATGTGATGCTCGCGACTATTTGGGTCGGTAGCTGTTTGAGTCGCCGTTAGGGATCGATCAACTCGGTTAAGGTATTGTTTTCAATTTAATTTAAGAAATAAATGTTTATGCATAGAAATAATAATGGATTTTAAAATACAAATCTTACATGTATAGATATAAAAACAATAATATAACAGTAAGGTTTCCGTTTAAATGTACATATATGTGAGTTTTTGAAAATATAAATTGTTAGTGTGGAGAAAAAAATGAAATAAATAATATATAATGATATGCAGTTTTAGATTCGATATGCAAGCAGAAAATAACATAAAAATTTAATCTTAGTAAAGATTTTAAATGCAGTTTATATACATATTATAAAGGTAGTTTTATTTAATAAAATTTATTTAATTATTTTTACAAGAGGTTATTTTATTCAATTCAGTTTTGAAAGTTAATTTTTAGTTAAATATTCTATTAAAGAGAAATTAGTCTAAAAATCTAAAGCCTTGGCTAATTAAGTTATTTAATGGTAAGTGATTTTTCAATTAGTTCAAATATTTATTTAAAAGAAAATATAATTAAAACCAAAGTATTAGGAATTAATTGATCGGTTAATTCAAATATTAAAAAACTGCAAAATATTTATACAAGGTTAAAATCGAGAAGGCAAGCTGGATTGAAATGGATGCTAATAAAATCAAAGGTGAGTTAATCTCACTCAGTTAATTTAAATTTAAATGTTTAAATTTAAATAATTGTTTGAATGGATGAATTGAGTGATGTGATTTAGTATGATATTTTGGAATTGGCATATTATATTGTGCTAATATTTGTGGATGCAGGGAAACAGGTTGGAGGGATCCAACTGGACCCCTCACATTTATTTAAATTATTCCATATTCTTTGTTGTGATTATTTGATATCTTATGATGAGTTATATTGGTATATTGAATGTTATGGTTGATTGGATATTTGGGTATAATGAATTACCAAATTATATGAATTGGATTGTTGAAAGAAATTTAAAAGAAGTAAATTTGTAAGCGAAATAATTATAGAAAGTTTGAATAAATTAAGAATGAATTGAAAAGAAATAGAAGTAATATGAAAATAATACTAAATAATTTCGAGTATGAAGAGGAATGGAATTTTGAATAAAATGAAATTGATGAATTGTAAACTTAAGTTATATCAATTAAAGGAATAAATAATTATTTTAAAATTTAAAGTTTAAATTTATTTAAAGGAATGAAGAAGTAATTGAGAAATCTAAAAATTGGAATCAAGAAATGAGATCTGAAATTAATAAATTATGAATTTAAAGGGAATAAATTGGAAATCAATTTCGGAAATTGATTTAAGTGATTGAAGCTAGGATTTTACTCTGGATAACCAAGTACATGTTTAAAGTAAATTCTTAAAAAAATTTAAGGTTTGAAAGATGTTGTAAAAAGAAAGTTTTAGAAAATTGATTATTTCTAATATTTAAATTCAATAGTAAGTATTTTTTTCTAAATCTATTATAGTAGTAATTACTTAAAAAGTGACCTAGTATTTTGTTTTCAAAAGTGAAAATCTAGTTTTATATCCTATTAAGTAACTTTATTTTCAAATACTCATATAGCATGTATTTTTACAAAGTATTGAAGTAATTTAACTTAAATGTTTAAAAGTATATATTTCAAAGTAAAGTGTTTTAAATTATTTTAAAAATCTATTTTGTGCTTGGTGATTTCAGAGGAGATAGAAAATACTTGGGAAAGTTTATACTGGAAAGAAAGAATGATGGTTTGAAAACTGTGTTCAAAGGGTTGAAAATAGAAATATATCTTATGAAGATATTTTTGAGGTAAATAAATAATTTGGGAAATTATTTATTGATGGATGGTTGTTTGTGAATATTAATTGACAGTTAAATCACCGACTATCAATATTGGACAAATGCGCTGATCGTTTCGAAGAGACCGGGATCGAGATTTATTTCTCGAAAACCACTTCGATCCGGTTTGTACGTTTCGTGTAAACGATTTTGGATTCGAAGATGGAGCAGCGAAGTGCAAGGGCTAGTCGCTACTAATCCTGAGGATATTTCCAAAATGGATGTAGTAGGAGTAGTGCCTTCGCTTCCGTTCGAACCCGGGATGGACTTGTATGGATGAATGCTTGCGAAACATCGTCAGGTGGACGATGGGCATTCTAAGGAATATATTCTATAAAGGTAACGCTTAGCCTCAAGCCTCATAAAATGGGAATGATTGAAAATCAGGGGATATGCAGCAAGGTTAGGTGGGTCATGCCCAAGCAGGACAAGATAATTCCCCTGTCTAGATGTCCCTTATATATATTTCGGCTTAGTGGGTGGTTGGTCGCGCCAACCACAGGGTTTATATTGTTCGGGACTGTTCAGTAAGGAATGGTTCCGGCCTTGTGTTGCAGGGGATGAAGGGAGTAATCCTCGGTACGGCGATCTAGGCCCCGTACCGTGACAGGTGGTACTCCAGTGCCTAGTCATTGTTGGAAATCCATTCTCCCTACGAGCCTTGTACGAGTTTTGTTTGTATTACCCACTTTTGTGGCTAGTAGCTGGAATTTAATGAACGTAACAATTTCGGCTATTTTATAAGTATTTGTATATAGACCCTATTATAAAATCAGAGGAATTCTATAAAAATTGTTTTAGCTATCGTAAGGTAAAAACCCGACATGTTTATTTGTGGCGTGGTCTTACGAGATGCTTTTGTTTTTAATGGATTTTTGAAACTTTAATAATCAATTGGGTGTGATTTTCTCACGCTGGTATTCCAGACTGACTCGGGTGTTATTTAACTGTAATGCTCGGGTCAGACCGAGTATTATAGGATACAGGATATGATGCTGTGGAGTTCAGGAGACGAGCAGGATTGCGATACGTGCTACTGTACTTGTATATATAGATATTCCGCTGTGTTGAGTTGTTCTGTACCCATTGTATGTTATTGATGTGAGCTGTGACTGATGTACTCCGATGATGTAATATATGTAAACAGATATATTTGATTTTGAGTAAAGATTATTTACTATCTATTATATTTTATTCCGCTGCGATGGTTAGATTCTGATGTTGACTTTGTTTTCTCTTCTTCTACCTCTTCTTCTTTAACCCAAATGGTTCGTATTTCTATACAACTTGAGTTGATTTAGGTAGAATAGTGTTGAATCAAGGGGTACGGATTTGCGAGCTGTTACATATTCGGTTTCACTACTAAATCTTCTAACACAGTTGGTGCAATAGTAGTTTTTGGATTTCAATACACTTCCTTAGATGAGAAATGTAAAAAACATTATGGACTCCTGCCAAACTACTTGGTAACTCCACTCTCTATTTAAGTTTCCCAATCCTCTCTACAATAGGAAATGGTCCAACAGATCTCGACGCCAACTTTTCGGATTTTCCAAATCGAATTGCATGTTTCATCGGTGATACCTTGATGAAAATATGATCTCAACTGAGAAATCCAAGTCTTTCTATCTTCTATCTACATAGTTCTTCTGCCTGGACCGAGCTTCCTAAATTCTCGCTTGATTGAACTCAATCATTTCTGCAGCTTCTCTTATCAAATCTGGACCAAGAACTAACCTATCGCCCATCTCTAACCAACAAATGGGAGATTTGCATAGCCTTCCACAAAAAGCTTCAAACAATGCCATCCCTATACTAGCCTGATAATTGTTGTTATACAAAAATTCGACCAAGGGAAGATGGTCTTTCCATGATCCCCTAAAATCTAGCATTAAAGCTTGTAACAAATCTTCTAAGACTTTGTTAACTCTTTTCGTATTCCCATCTATCTGCAGATGGTAAGCGGTACTCATCTTATGCTTGATAGTAAAATCTCCTATAGACTCTTCCAGAACTCGCTAATGAATAAGGAATCTCTATCATTAAATATATTACTAAGAATTCCATGCAGTCTAACTATATTCTTCATGAATAATTTAGTCAAAACGAGTGTCGTCCTGGTTCACTTAATTGGAATAAAATGGGCACTCTTGGTCAATCTGTCTACTATAACCCATATGCTTTTATGCCCTCGACACAACCTTAGCAACCCATCGATAAAATCCATTAAGATAGAATCCCAATTCCATATTGGAACATCTAAAGGCTGAAGTAACACACTTGGCTTCTGATGCTCGACTTTTACCTGTTGACAGTTCAAACACCGCTTCACACATAAGCCTACATCTCTCTTCATACCTTCCCAGAAGAAACTTCTGTTCATATCCTGATACGTCTTAGTTCCTCTCGGATGAATATTGAACTTTGAAAGATCGAATTCTTCAAGAACTTCCTTCTAAATGTTTCCTACATTCAGAACACACATGCTCCCTTTCTTCCTTAACCATCCATTTTAGCCAAGATGAAAACTTTCAACTCATCACTCCATGTTCCATCCCTTAATTTTCTAATCCATTCTGTTAATATTGGATCCTCCCTTTGCTTTGAAGCAATTTTTCAATCATCAACGGTCGAACATTTAAATATGACAGCATAGCAGTTTCAGATCATCACTGTATTATGCATGTAGTCAATGCTCCTAAATCATTCTTTTACTCAGCTATCATTGCCAATACTGCATTTTGATTTTTCTGCCTACGTGCATCTGTAACTTTATTTCCCTTCCCTGGTGTGTACTCAATACTAAATTCATAAACGAATAACAACTCTAACCACCTCTGTTGTACATATTCAACTCCTTTTGAGAGAATAAATAACTCATCAACTTATGATTAATATACAACTCGAATCTTTCTTCCAAAAGGTAATGCCTCCACACCTTCAGTGAAAAAATTACCGTAGGTAATTCCAAATCATAAGTTGGATACCTAACCTCATGCGGTCTAAGCTATCGAGTGGATATGCAATCACTTTACCCCTTTTCATTAACACGGCTCCTAATCATGTTCCACATGCATCCATATACACTACTATGTCCTGATTCCCTTTAGAACAACTAACATAGGTGCATTAGTCAATAAGCGTTTCAATCTCTAGAATAATTCGTCACACTTACCGGTCCAAATGAATTTCGCATCCTTCTGCCTTAGCTTAGTCATCGGTGCCGCTATCTGCGAAAATCCTTAATGAATCTCTGATGATAAACCAGCTAATCCAAGAAAACTCTTTATCTTAATCACTGTCTCGGGTCTCTTTCAATTATTCATCCCCTCGATCTTAGCCAGATCTAAAACAATCCTTTCTCTAAGACTATATGACCATGAAACTTCACTTCCTTCTTCCAAAAATGATGCTTCGAAAATTTCGCTTTCATTTGATGCTGCCTCAATGTCTCAAGAACCACTCTAAGATGAACTTCATGCTCTCTTTCACATTTAGAGCACATTAAAATATCATCTATGAACACCAATAAAAACCTATCTAATTGCTCTTGGAAAATTCGGTTCATCAAATCTACCAAGAATGTTGGCGCATTGGTTAGTCCGAACAACATTACTAACCATTCATACGATCCATATCTGGTTCTAAACACCATCTAAGTAATACTGTCCTTAGCCACTCTAAGCCAGTGGAACTCTGTAGCCAAGTCCAATCGAGAAAATACTTTGGCTCCACTCAACCGGTCGAACAAATCATCAATTCTAAGTAACAGATATTTATTATTTATCGTATTCTCATTCAACTTACGATAATCAATACATAATCTTAATGATCCATCGGTTTCGTTACAAACATTACGGCTACTCCCCAAGGCGAGCAGCTTGGCCTGATAAAATTCTCGCCTTCCAAATCCAACAACGGCACCTTTAGCTCCCTCATCTCGGTAGGTGTCCTTTTGCTTAGCTATCTACTCACTGATTCTGCTCCTAATACTCAACCTATCTGAAGCTTAATAGCTTGTTTTGACGGCTGTCTTACTACAGGCTCAAAGACAACTGCGAACTCTCTAATAACGAAAACTCTATTTAACTCGTCTTCTGCTTCCATAACACCCAATAAAGCATTATCCTCAAAACTAGGGTTCTCTATAGAGTATATTATCCGATCATTACATTTAGGGTATTTAAGTGATATTTTCCTATCATGGCAAAATATCCTAGCATCGTATTTACTTAACCAATCCATACCCAAAATAATTCTGAACCCTGTGAAATCAAACATATGCAAACTGCAATCAAACATATGACCTTACAATTTGAACTTTAACTGGTCACACTTCATCCCAAGTGTTGCATATCCTCCTATCGGATTCGCAACCCTTAAGGAAGTAACTAGTTATGAGGGTTCTAGGTTAAGCTTATCTACCAAATAATGAGATACAAAACAATGCGATGCATTTGTATCAAATAGAACTCTAACTAATACACCATGAATCAAAAGCATACCTCCCAACACAGCTTTTCCCTTATCCTCTGCTATTGGTCTCGAGGAAGCTGGTTCCAATGCAAACATCTTTCTTACTCCATCCTTGGTTGGCTCATTGCACTAGTTCTTATGATGTCCAATTTGATCGTTGCCTTTCTTATCAGCAGCTTTCTTCCATTTGCTTGTCCGGCAGTCATGAGCGTAGTGTCCCTTCTTATTGCACTTGTAAGCTCCACTCTTCTGACCTTCCTTCTTATGGAAAATTTCCTTTTCTTGTTCTACCCTCCTTGAGCTCCCCCGCTTTGTTAGCCTATAGAAAAGCAAGCATCCCTTCCTGCCTTAAAGCCATCTCAACAACTACATCGCATGAATCTCTAAATATGATAATATGGGCTTAGAAAGCTCAGGCTTTAACCCGTGGATAAACTTCTCATTCCTTTTGATAACAATATCAACCATTGCGTATCCGTATCTCCATTGCTCCTCAAATCTGGTTGCATACTCAAGCATTGTCATATCTCCTTGCTCCAACTTAGCAAATTTCCTTAGTAGAGCCGACATAGCAATCTCCTACATAAATCTTTCTTCAAACCTATTTCTAAACTCAGCCCAAGTCATGGTCTCCTCATCAACTCCAACTGTAACACTGTTCCACCAGTACAATGCTGCTCTCTATAATTTCCTAGAAGTAAGTCTCCTTTTCTTCCCATTATTAAGCCCTAAATCAGCAAATATCGTCTCACAATGAATTTACCAGCTCCCCACTTCGATTGCATCCTTAGTCTCGATAAATGGTTTTCCTTCTAGCCTAGCATAAGCTCTACTCTATATAACATAATTATCAATCTATGGAGCTAGCTGATTTCCTCCTTCAGCTTCTCTTCCAACTAATCCCGCAGCATCTCCAGCTTTAACGAAGAACGGATTCACGGCTCCCATATCTACTTGCGGCATTCCAACACCCACATTAGCAGCTTATGCCTGACCTGGATTCCTCATAGTGTTTGGTCTGGCATTCCCATTAGTTGTGGTGCTTCCCCATCCAATGTTATCTCTTTCACTTCTAGCACATATCTTATGTCTGTAAAATCTGCATTCAAGTCTTTGTAAGATACAAAAGAATAGTCAAAGAGAGATGGGCGAATAAAGATAAAGCGTATACTTATGCATAGAAAATACAAGTATTTTACTATTGTGTTATCTCATGCCCCATTCTTTTCTTTAATTCCTTAGGATTATCTTTTCAAAATCATTTTAAGTTTGAAATTTCTTTTAATTTTTACACAAACCTATGCTTTGATACCAAGTTGTAACGTTCCTTATTTTGAGGCTCGAAGCTAAGCGTTATAGATGCTGCAGTCATAGTATTTACTTTCGGTGACAAAATATTGTAATGTTAATGGTACCCATTAAGAAACACATGAATATGAAACAAAATCACAAATTTCAACAACAACTTTACCGATTACATTTCAATTTCATGTTTCATATTACATTACACAATCACAAATGATTACCAAGTTTCGATCAAATATAATTATTAAAATTTATGCCAAGAGTGACATATAAAGATGCCCTCTAGGATGATCGGAGTACTCAATAGACACATCAATCTTAAATATATCACACGGAAAATAAAACTAATTACTCCTAAATAGAAAACTTTACCTCTTGCACATCTTTGGAAGTTTATTCATCCGCCTACTAAACCTGAAAACCCTAACTCTTAATCTATTCAAATTAATTTTGAGCACCCGAGAGTTTAAGGGGAAAACATAAACTTTGATTCAGACATAAAGCCTAGTGTGAATAATACTATTACATATCGGTTTACTGATATTAATTGAGACCGCGATGCTTAGCGGAATGGGTCTCCCCTTTCTAATGTCACTTTTAAAACATATCTTTTGCAAATCAGAATCCTACATTCGAACTGATTATAGCATTCATAGGAATATCATATATACACATAAATCAGGCAATCAATGGACTATCTGTCCGAACAATATAGTTTTTTTTGAATAACTACTAACCATTGGCTGACTCGGGCCTACCAGATAAAATAAATAATTTAACTTCTATTAGACAAAATCCTGGATGGTCTGTCCTTAACTTACTTTTCCCAGGGTCAACTGATCCTAATGGTTTTGTAGGCTCACCAATAACCCATCTTTCTTTGTATATTCCTTTATGTGTGTAACATCATTTTAGTCTTACCTGTGACAAAGCCCTATATACTAGACTTTAGGACTTATATTGGCAAAGGGCTACTAGCTAATGTGTAAGGCACGACCCTATACTAGAAACTGAAGATAGTGGTTTTAATGACAACAACCTTTGTAACTTATTTTATTATAACTTATATACTAACTTATTGTCTAGATATATATGAATGTTATTATGCAGGACATATACAAGGTAGGTACTGATTATTGAAGATTGTGCATTATAAAGATAAAGAATGAAGAAATCAAGTTTGAAGACCCATGAGTATCAAGATCAAGATTTCAATATAATTATCTAGTTTTGTTAAAAATTCATAATAGCATAGAAATCTTCATTCCAAGTTTCATTTGGGATGGAACTCATTTCTACCTTCTTAGTGGCTTACAAACTCATGACAAGTAGCTTACAAACCTACGACAAGTGACTTACAAACCCACAAACATACTTGGTTTTGTACAAGTTCTTGAGTCCTGATGTGATGAAATATTCTACAAGAAGAAGCTTGCAAAACTACTTCAAAATGGTTTTTCAAAATGTTTTAGCTTTAAAAATTATCTTTTCAAATGATTTTCAAAAATATGTTTTAGCCTTAAAATATTCTTTGTTTTTTTTAAATAAACTCTTGTTTTAAACTTCATTTGTTTTTAAACTATCTTCTGATTTTTAAATATTCTTTATAATATATATACTTGAGACTTAAAATCAAATTTATATGTACATTCTAAAAATATATTTTTCTAATCTTTTTATTTTAAAACATAGGAAAATTAGTTTATTTTACTCTAGAATCATTTCATTTTTTCCCTTTCAATACCGTTTTCAAAACAAATTTTACATTGTTTTTAACTAAGGGATGTCGACATCATGGAATACCCATTGTCGACATGGTGGTCATTAAATTCAAACGTTTCAATTTTCAAAAGAAGTGTCTTTTTGTTTAAATCTCTTCACAAATGGTTATGACCGTTACTGGTCTATAAATAGCCTTCATAAATGAATTTTTTAGCTAACTATTTTCTTATTTTCTTCACTCCTCCTTCTCTATAAATCCGTATTCTAAAATTTTCATATTTTTAAGATCGTGCTGAAATTCTGCCGAATTCTCAAGTGAATCAAATTAGAACCTCATTCTTGTTTGATTCTTTGCCCTCTCTCGAAGATCAAAGTGCTATTCATAATTATATGATCAATTTGTAATCAAAAGTTTTTGAGTCTTTCTTATGCTTGGAAATCAATTGGGTGATCTTGAGTCTCCTAAATTAAGAGATTTTCCCCAAACTCAAAGACAGGAGGGTACCTCAAGGCTATTTGAGGATTATAATCTTGACATTGGTGTAATAAACATCTGTACGAGGCATTTGCCTTGGTGCAAGACTAGACGTAGGGTAACTCCGAAACAGTATAAAATCCGATGTGTTCTTCCCTTTTACTGCTTTTTAATTACTTTTTACATCTATGTTTGATTATGTGATTGTTTTGTGATTAAATTCTACGTTAGTTTGTGTCATAATTTTAAATTAGTCCATATAAGTCTTAGAATCCATTAAACACTATTAACCCCCTTCTAGTGTTAAATTAGCCTTAAGATCCTTAATCCACACTCCCTTTCAATTGGTATTAGAGTGTAGATTTTCATAGTTTTCGTAATCTGAATCTTGAAAAGTTAAAAATGGCATTTTTAGGAAATTTTGTTAATACTAGTTTGAATTTTTGCATTTCATCAAAGTATCATAAGTCTGCATATACTTTTTATGAAAAATCATGTTATTTACCAAATTAGTTTGTTATGCACGAACAGATAAGTTACATGGCTTTTGAAGAATCAACAACCAATGGACTGAAAATGACAGTGGATTAAGGATCTTATGGCTAATTTAACACTAGAGCGGAGGTGAATAATGTTTAATGGATTCTAAGACTTATATGGACTAAAATGAAGTTGTGACACAAACAAATGCAGAAGTTAATCACAGAACAATCACAGAATCAAACATAGATACAGAAAGTAAATAAAAAGCGGTAAAAAGGAAAGAACACACCAGATTTCATGTTGGTACGGAGTTACCCTACATTCAGTCATGTACCCAGGAAAACCACCTCATACAGGTTTTTATTATACCAATGTCGAGATTACTGTAATGACCCGCAAATCCGTACCCCTTGAGTCAACACTATTTTACCTAAATCAACTCAAGTTGTACAGAAATATGAACCATTTAGGTTAAAGAAGAAGAGGTAGAAGAAGAAAATACAAAACAACTATAGAATCTAACCATCGCAGCGGAATAAAATATAATAGATAATAAATAATCTTTACACAAAACAAATATATATCTATTTTATACATATGTCATCATCGGAGTACATCATCAGAGTTCAACAACAGCCATAACATACAACTGGATACACAGCTACCAACACGGCGGAATATATATATATATAACAAGTACGAGAGTAGGTATCGTCATCCAGCTCGTCTCTTGAGCTCCACAGCATCAAATCCTGTATCCTATAATACTCGGCCTGACCCGAGCATCACAGTTAAATAACACCCGAGTCAGTTTGAAATACCAGTGTGAGAAAATCACACTCAATTGATTATTAAAGTTTCAATCCTTTTGAAAACAAAAGCATCTCGTAAGACCACACCAAAAATAAACATGTCGGGTTTTTACCTTACGATAGCTAAAACACTTTTTATAGAAATCCTCTGATATTATAATAGGGTCTATATACAAATACTTATAAAATAGCCGAAATTGTTACATTGGTTAAATTCCAGCTACTAGCCACAGAGTGGGTAATACAAACAAACTCGTGCAAGGCTCGTAGGGAGAATGGATTTCCAACTAATGACTATGCACTGGGGTACCACCTGTCACAGTACGTGGCCTAGATCACAGTACCGAGGAGTACACCCGCTCCCCTGCAACACAAGACCGGGACTACAACTTACTGGATAATCCCGAGTGAGATCACCCCGCGGTTCGGATCAGCAACCGCCTACTAAGCCGAAATAAAAAGAGACATCTAGACAGGAATGACCTCACCCTACTTGGGTGCTACCCACCTAGCCTTGCTGCATAACCCCTGATTTTCAGTCATTCCCATTTGATGAGGCTTGAGGCTAAGCGTTACCTTTTTAAGAACATGTCCCTTAGAATGCCCATCATCCACCTGACGATGTTTTGCAAGCATTCATCCATACAAGTTCGTCCCAGGTCCGAACGGAACCGAAGGCACTATTCCTACTACATCCATTTTGGAAATATCCTCAGGATTAGTAGCGACTAGCCTTTGCACTTCACTACTCCATCTTCGAATCCAAACTCGTTTCACACGAAACGTACAAACAGGATCGAAGTGGTTTTCGAGAAATAAATCTCGATCCCGGTCTCTTCGAAACGATCAGCGCATTTGGGCCAATATTGATAGTCGGTGATTTAACTATCAATTAATATTCACAACCAACCATCAAACAATAAATAATTTCCTAAATTATTTATTAACCTCAAAAATATCATCACAAGATATATTTCTATTCTCAAAACCCTTTGAAAACAGTTTTCAAAACTATCCCCCCTTCTCAGAATAAATTCCAAGTATTTCTATTTCCACTTGAATCACCAAGCATAAAACTTTAGATTTTTTTTTAAATAATTTAAAACGCTTACTTTGAAATATACTTTAAAACCTTTAAGTTAAATACTATTTCAATAATTTGTTAAAAATATATATACTATATGAATATTTGAAAATAAGGTTACTTTATAAAATATAAAACTAAGTTTTCACTTTTTAAAACAAAACACTAACTCATCTTTTAAATAATTATTACAATAATAGATTTGAAAAATATTTACTTTAGAATTTTAAACGTTCAGAAATAATAAATTTTCTAAAACATGCTTTTGAAAATAACATTAAACTTTTATCCTATATTTTAAAAATTTCTTTGAAAACTTACTTGGCTATCCAGGAAAATATACTTCTCTTCACAACCTTTAAAAATAAATCACTATTTATTTTTAAACAAATTTTCTCCTTCCTTTAATAAATTCCCACCTTGAATTTATTCTTCCAAATATCCTATTTCAAACACTTAAATCAATTTCCAACTTGATTTCTAATTTACTTCATTTATTCAAAAATCCTTTAATTTCAGATTTTATTCCTTAATTATGATTTAAAATACTTTTATCTGAAAATTCCAAATTTAGATTTCTCAAATTACTTCTTAATCCTTTTAAATAAATTTAAAACTTTAAATTTAAAATAATTCTTTATTCTTTTAATTGATATCACTTAAGTTTACTATTTATTAATTTCTGCTTATTCAAATCCTTCATCTTCCATAATCGACATTATTTATTAGTATTTTTAATTTCATTTCCATTCCTTTTCAATTCATTCTTAATTTATTTAAATTCACTATAATTATTTTACTTAAAATTTACTCTTTTATTTTCTTTTCAAAAATCCAATTCTATATATTTCGATAACTTAGTGCACCAAAATATATTCAAGCAAATCATAACAATCAATATTACCAATTAACAATAACGTTCATCACAGAATATCAAATATCCATATCACAGAATACCAGACAATTCTAAATAATTTTAAGGAATCCTGTTGGATCCCTCCAACCTGTTTTCCCTGCATCCACAGACGTTAGCACAATATATAATACCAATTTCAAAATATACTACACTATATAGCACATCAATCAATTCAACCATTCAAACATTTATTTAAATTTAATCATTTAAATTTAATTTTATTTCAGCTGAGTGAGAATAACTCGCCTTTGCTTTATATTTGCAATCCACTTCCTTCTTGATTCGATTTTCTCGATTTGACACCTTGTATAACAATTATATGATTTTATCAATATTCCAACAATTTGAATAATTAATTTCCATTTGATAAACTTAATTTAATCAACTAATAATTTATTTTAACTAATTATTTCCTTTTAAAAACCTTTTAGTAGTTATGATTAATTAAATTAATTAATTTAACCAATTCATCATCTTATTAATTTAAAGTAACTAGCAATGTAAATATGTATATGCATATTTATTTTCTTTAGTACTCATATACATGTATAAAATAACCTATATGTGTTACACAAAATTCTAATTTATATATATACTTCACAATCTTTTATATTAAAAAACTATTTTCAAACTTTATCTACATACATATTTTCTTTCTGTAACTAACAAAACAGTCACCTGTTTTACTATAAACTTTTCTTCCTTTAGTATTCAAAACATACTTACTTTACAAGGTATATATATATCTTCTAAAATTGACTTAAACAGAAATTATATCTTACTGCGAACAAGGAACCAACCCATCGAGCTTCTGCTCACAAACAAGATCCCGATACGAACACGAGACACCAACAACGAGCCGCGCCATCGCCCGCCAACCCCAAAGCAATGAAGACGAACCCTCCCTCGCACAGCCTCTCCAAATCTCGAACCCTAGTTTCGCGATCTCGTGTCACCGCTCCCTCTTCCTCGCACCGCTACTCCACCTCCGGCTCGTATTCGAGCTTCCCATCTCCAAAACCTTAGCCACAGCAACACGCGACCCTTCCCCATCGCCCCACCCCTCATCGCTCCCTCCCAATGCCGATAGAATCGAGCTTCGATGCGATTTCCTTCATATTAGATTGAGGAATGAGGACGAATTGATTTGAGGAGAGGCCGCTCTCTTTTTTTTTAAGACTTGCGGCCATTTATGATGATTTTATATTTCTGTTTCAGAAATTGAATTGAAGAAAAAGGGAAATCGAATTGAAGAAAAAGGGTAGCGATTTGTTCCAATCCCTTACTTAGTTCGGCCATTAATTTTCTTTGAAAAGCTTTGAACGATATATTATTGAACGAGCCTGCATTTTAAAGAAAGAACAGAGGGAACAAGAAAAGATGTTTTCGCGTGCTGTTGATAAAAGAGGGGACATGGATATGAAAGGAAGACGGCTGGTGAGATTGACATATAAAATTTAAATTAAATTTTCGTTGTAAATTTCAACACGTTTATGTAGAGTATGCTCACACAACAACTCCAAAAACTACGAAAATTGAAATTCGAAAATAATAAAATATTACGGATCCAATGGAACTGGTTTCGTCGAATTCGGAGACTGTGCCTCGAAAGGCTATTTTTAAATTCAATTTAAACTACAAAATTTTAAAACTGAACAAACCAATATTAATTTCAATTTTACAACTTCTATTATCTTCGGTATTATCAATATAAATTTTACAAGTCTTCAAATTATTTTTAACAAGCTTAAAAATCCCAGATTTCATATTTTACCCGATTTTAAATTATTTAATTCAATAATTTAATTAAAAATTAATTAGTGATATTTGAATTCAAGTTAAAAATTTACTTTTTAAATATATCAAATCAATTAAATATTCCAGTTTAAATTGCTTGAAAAATCCGGGTCGTCACAATTACAATGCTCAATTTCTAAAGGCCTTGATGTACCTTTCGGTCTCACGAGTCCGGGGCAAACTCTCTTGATTTAGGAGACTCAAGATCACCCAATTGATTTTCAGGCACAACCATACCTTATAGAGAGACTCGATAAAATTTTGATTACAAATTGATTCTATAACTCTGAATAGCACTTTGATCTTCGAGAGAGGATACAGAATCAAACAAGAATGAGAATCTAATTTGATTCACTTGAGAATTCGGCAGAATTTCAGCACGATCTTAAAAATATGAAAATTATAGAATATGGATTTGTGGAGAAGAAAAAGTGAAGAAATAAGAAATTAGTTAGTTAAAAATTCATTTGTGAAGGCAATTTATAAAGCATCAACGGTCATGACCATTCATGAAGAGATTTAAACGAATAGATACTTCTTTTAAAAATTGAAACTTTTGAATTGAATGGCCACCATGTCAACATGGGGTATCCCATGATGTCGAAATCCCTATGTTAAAATCAATGTAATTTTTTTTTTTGAAAATGAAGATTAAAATAAGAGTTTATTTTAAAACAAAAACAAATAATATTTAAGGCTAAAACATCTTTTTGAAAAATCATTTGAAAAGATAATTTTATGGCTAAAATATTTTGATAAGCGGTTTTGAAAATTATTTTGAAAAACAATTTTGAAGTAGTTTTGCAAGCTTCTTCCTGTAGAATATCTCATCACATCAGGACTCGAGAGCTTGTACAAAACCAGGATGTTCGTGGGTTTGTAAGCCACTTGTCGTAGGTTTGTAAGCTACTTGTCGTAGGTTTATAAGCCACTAAGAAGGTAGAAATGGGTTCCATTCCAAATAAAATTTTGAATGAAGATGTTCATGCTATTATGAAGTTTTAACAAAAACTAGACACATATCTTGAAATCTTGATCTTGATACTCTAGAGTCTTCAATCTTGAGTCTTGAGTGTTTATACTGATCAGTCTTCAGTAATCAATACATGAATATATATATATATATATATATATATATATATATATCCTGCATTTACATATCTATCTACACAATAGTGTTAGTATATATTTTATAATAAGATAAGTTAAAATGGTTGTTGTCATCAAAACTAGCATCTCAGTTCCTAACATGGACAAACTGTGCAAATTGAGAAAGATAAATGGATATTTGATAGTGGTTGTTCAAGGCATATGACTAGAAATCCCTAGATACTCAATGACATTATATATCAAGATGGTGGATTGGTCAACTTTGGAGATAACTCGAAAGGATATGTGATTGGCATCGGCAATGTCGGTAATTCTAAAACTTCTCTTATTTCTGATGTTTTGCGAGTTAGGAATTTAAAACATAATTTTCTTAGTATAAGTCAACTATGTGATAAAGGATTTAAAATTAAATTTGGAAAAGATAAGTATCACATTGAAGATAATCGGTCAGATATTATCTTTGAAGGAATTAGGAAGAAAAACATTTACATCCTTTATATAAAAGTTTCAAATGATAATTTAAGTCTTTTGGCTAATACATGTGACCCTTGGATTTGGCATAAAATATTTGGTCATTTAAATTTCAAAATGCTATCTAGATTATCAAAACTTGACTTAGTTAGAGCTCTTCCGAAGTTAAACTTTAAAGTAGATAGTATATGTGATACTTACCAATTAGA
The DNA here is from genome assembly GCA_030765085.1 of Allium cepa. Lineage (NCBI taxonomy): Eukaryota > Viridiplantae > Streptophyta > Magnoliopsida > Asparagales > Amaryllidaceae > Allium > Allium cepa. The sequence continues at coordinate 773,444,730 of CM060945.1, forward strand.
AAAACTTTAGAAAAGTTCATTTAAATTAAAAGATATGATTTCTGCTTCTAAACCTCTAAAACTACTTTACTTAGATTTATTTGATCCATCTCAAGTTTAATCAATTAATCGCAATAAATATGTTTTTGAAATTGTAGATGATTATTCTAGATATACTTGGATAATTTTTCTTAAATTCAAAAGCGACGCTTTTGAATTATTTAAGAATTTTTCTAAAATAACTCAAAATCAACTTTCTTTAAAAATAAAAATTATTCGTAGTGATCATGGTGGAGAATTTGAAAATGAAAATTTTGAGAATTTCGATAATAAAAAAGGAGTTACTCATAATTTCTCTTTTCCAAGAACTCAACAACAAAACGGACTAGTAGAACATAAGAATAGAATGATTCAAGAGTGTGCTAGAACAATGCTTTCTAGTAGTAACTTACCTAAAAACTTTTGGGCTGAAGCAGTCGCTACAACTTGTTATATATTAAATAGGATTTTAATTAGACCATTAACTAATAAAACACAATATGAATTACTTTACAATAAGAAACCAATAGTAGCTTGTTTTAAATTTTTAGGTAGTAAGTGTTTTATTCTTAATACAAAAGATAATTTAGATAAATTTGAACCTAAATCCGACAAAGGTATCTTTATCGGATATTCTAATAGTAGTAAAGCATTTAGAGTTTATAATTTAAGAACTAACACTGTTGAAGAAACAATGCATGTATCTTTTGATGAAAATTTTAAAGATACTGTACAAACAGAAGATGAAGAATATTTCGTAACTTTAAATAATGAACCTAACGAAACTAATTGTGAAATCATTCAACCTAACAAAAGAATTAGGTTATTAAAAGATCATCCTGTAGAAAATATTCTAAGAAATATTGAATCTATAGTTAAAGCAAGAAATCAACTAAATAGTATGAGTAATGTTAGCTTTTATATCAACTATTGTACCTAAAAATCCAAAGAAAGCATCATCTGATTATTCATGCATTCTTGCTATGCAAAAAGAATAGAATCAATTCACCAGAAATGATGTTTGGGAAATTGTTCCTAGACCTGAAGATAAAAGTATAATTGGAACAAAATGGGTTTATAAAAATAAAATGAATGAACATGGTGAGGTCGTGGGAAATAAAGCTCGTTTAGTCGCGCAAGGTTATTGTTAAGAAGAAGGAATTGATTATGACGAAACATTTGCACCCATAGCAAGACTAGAAGCTATTAGGATTCTACTTGCTTTCGCAAACTATAATAGTTTCAAGTTATATCAAATGGATGTTAAAAGTGCTTTTTAAATGGTTTTTTAAAAGAAATGTTTATGTTGAACAACCTCCACTTTTTGGAGATAATAAATTTCCAAATCATGTATATAAATTAAAGAAAGCTTTATATGGTCTAAAATAAGCTCCTAGAGCCTAGTAAGAAAGACTAAGATCTTATTTACTACGATCTGGTTTTGAAATTGGTAAAATAGATACAACTCATTTTATTAAAAGAAACAAAAATGATATTCAATTAGTAAAAAAAAAATATGTAGACGATATAATATTTGGGTCAACTAATAACATAATGAATAAAGAATTTTTAGATATCATGACTAAAGAATTTGAAACGAGTCAAAGGGAGAAATAATTTCTTCTTGGGGCTTCAAATCAAACAATTAGATAAAGGAATTTTCATTAGTAAAAAATATGCTAAGGATTTAATTAATAAATTTGGATTGACCACGTCTAGTGGGAAACCAACTTTAACGACAACTAATGTAGCTTTAAGTAAAGAAGGAAAATCAAAAGATGTTGATTAAAAATTATATAGGGGAATTATTGGTTCGTTGCTTTATATAACAGCAAGTCGTCCTTACATCATGCATAGTGTCTGTCTCTGTGCAAGAAACCAATCACAACCTATAGAAACTCGCTTAAAAGTTGTATAAAGAATTTTAAGGTATGTAAAACATACTTTAGATTATGGTTTATTTTACCCTAAAAACGACGTATTTTATTTAATTTGATATTGTGATGCTGATTACGCTGGTTGTAAATCAGACCGAAAAAGTACAAGTAGAACTTGTCACTTTTTAGGACATCTCTGGTTTCCTGGTTTAGTAAGAAGCAAAACACTGTATCCTTTTCAACAACTAAAGTAGAATATATATCTACTGCTTTGGCTTGTTCTTAAGTTATATATGTATGCAATACTTTAAAAGATTTTGGATTAACTATGACTAAATCATCAATTTATTGTGATAATACTAATGCAATAAACCTATCTGAAAATGCAACTCATCATGCTAGAACAAAACATATTGATATTAGACATCTTTTCCTTAAAGATAATATAAGTAAAGAAGTCATAACTCTTGAATATATTAATACTGAAAAACAAATTCCTGATATAGTAACCAAACCATTAAATGAACAAAACTTTACTAGATTTAGAAGAGAATTAAGTGTATGTTCATTAACTGAAATATAAACTATAAATAATACAAGTATAGTTAATGATTAATATAAAAAAAAATTCTCAAAAATTGAATTAGGCATGTTGACATGACCTACCCCCCTATGTCGACATACAGGCCGAGATTTTCAAATTTAAATTTCCCTCAATAGAAGTTACTTGGTTATATCTTTATATATTTCGATTTTTACTCCTTTTCTCTATTTTATTCTCTGTAATAAACTTCTAAAATAGTAAATTAATGGCTTCCTCTTCTAATAATGAACCTTCTTCACCTACTTCTCCTCATTCTGGTCCTTTTCAACGTTCCACACACATACGAGTCATCATATTACAAGAGAAGATGAAAGATTTGCTTCAAATGATGATGGAAATTCAAGTGAGTCAACTGCGAATGGCTAAAGAACAAGATAGGCAAGGTAGAATCCTTAGGAATTTACAAAACTTCCTTATGAATAACCATGCCAATCCCATTATCATCGAATAATCAACACAAGCCATGGATTCTGAAAAAAAAAGAGTCTCTGGATGAACCATAAGAGGATCAAGAAGAAGAACATTCTTTGCCGAATCCGGATGTTCATATGGACGAAGACGATGGGGTGATTTGCATTGGAGAGGTCCTTTTTGAAGCTAATGGAAACTTGGTCGAACAACGGGAAACTTTTGTCTCCACTGTCCAAATTGTTCGGTCCATATATCACTAATAATTAAGGGTCCTCGTTAAGTATTTGTCGTTTTTCTCTTTCTTGATTGTATATTCGTCTGCTAATTTGTATATAAGTGCTATCTTAATTAATGTTCTTCTAAAAACAATCTTTGGTGTATAAAATCTTGAATTCCATTTAACTTAGGATGCTATATTTCACTAATACATAGTTATTATTCTTATGTCATATGTTTGTTTATCTCATTTTCTATTAAATTCATGGTTTATAAGGTATTTTTGTTGATGACAAAGGGGGAGAAGTTATATAAAATAGTAGGCTTGGCGTAAGGGGGAGTTGTTGGTATAAGGGGGAGTTATGGTATGATCGAAGTGGTAAGTATATTTTATAAGGTTGTCAATATCAAAAAGGGGGAGATTGTAAGGAACCGGGGATAGTGGTTTTGATGACAACAACCTTTGTAACATCTTTTTTATAACTTATGTACTAACACTATTGTCTAGTTATATATGAATGTTATTATGCAAGATATATATAAGGCAGGTACTGATTATTGAAGACTGTACAATATAAAGATCAAGAATGAAGAAATCAAGTTTGAAGACTCATGAGTATCAAGATCAAGATTTCAAGATAAGTGCCTAGTTTTGTTAAAACTTCATAATAGCATGGAAATCTTCATTTCAAATTTCATTTGGGATGGAACCCATTTCAACCTTCTTAGTGGCTTACAAACCCACGACAAGTAGCTTACAAACTTACGACAAGTGGCTACAAACCCACGAACAACCTGGTTTTGCACAAGTTCTCGAGTCCTGATGTGATGAAATATTCTGTGGGAAGAAGCTTACAAAACTACTACAAAATGGCTTTTCAAAATGATTTTCCAAAATGCTTTTCAAAATGTTTTAGCTTTAAAAATTATCTTTTCAAATGATTTTCAAAAAGATGTTTTAGCCTTAAAATATTCTTTTTTTTTTGTTTTTAAATAAACTCTTATTTTAAACTTCGTTTGTTTTTAAAACTATCTTCTATTTTTTAAATATTCTTTATAATATACATACTTGAGATTTAAAATCAAATTTATACATTCTAAAAATATGTTTTTCCACTCTTCTTTATTTTAAAACATAGGAAAATTAGTTTATTTTACTCCAGAATCATTTCATCTTGTTTTCCTTTCAATACCATTTTCAGAACAAATTTTACATTATTGTTAACTAAGGGATGTCGACATCATGGGATACCCCATGTCGACATGGTGGCCATCAAGTTCAAAAGTTTCAATTTTGAAAAGAAGTGTATTTAAATCTCTTCGCGAATGGTTATTACCATTACTGGTCTAAAAATAGCCTTTACAAATGAATATTTTTAACTTACTATTTTCTTATTTTCTTTACTCCTTCTCATCAAATCCATGTTCTAAAATTTTCATATTTTTAAGATCATGTCGAAATTCTGCCGAATTCTCAAGTGAATCAAATTAGAAACTCATTCTTGTTTGATTCTCTGCCCTCTCTCGAAGATCGAAGTGCTATTCAGAGTTATAGGATCAATTTGTAATCAAAAGTTTATCGAGTCTCTTTATAAGGTGTGGTTGAGCCTGGAAATCAATTGGGCGATCTTGTGTCCCGTAAATCAAGAGAGTTTGCCCTGGACTTGAAGACGGGAGGGTACCTCAAGGCCTTTATAAATTAAGGATTGTAATCTCGACATTGGTATAATAAAAATCTGTACGAGTTGTTTGTCTTGGTGCAGGATTGGACGTAGGGTAGCTCCGAACCAGTATAAAATTCGGTGTGTTCTTTCCTTTTATTGCTTTTTATTTACTTTCTGCATCTGTGTTTGATTATGTGATTGTTTTATGATTAAATTTTGCATTTGTTTGTGTGATAATTTTAATTTAGTCCATATAAGTATTAGAACTCATTAAACACTATTCGCCCCCATGTAGTGTTAAATTGGCCTTAAGATCCTTAGTACGCACTCCCTTTCATTACAATCCCATCTGGTATTCTAATATCTGAGTCATTTATTTAGGGTTAACTACCCATCAAATTTTCCTTGAAAACATTTTTTCAGATTTATTAAACCCTTGAAATCATACTTAAACGAGGAAAATACATTCTTTTCTTTACTTAAATATCTTTACCATGATATATCCTTTACACAAAACAATGTTGATCAAAACCTAAATCAATTGGTTATCTATTACTTTAAAGCAAGTTAAAGCTCTTCTTTAACTTAGAAAGCATTAGGTTTTAAATCTACGATATCACCTTTGAAACCCTTATCTGAAAACTTTAAGCAATCCCTTTCGAATCCATTGAAAATACCCCCTTTCAAAATAGGTTAATCATTACCTTGAAACACTAGGTCAAAAGGCCAAAACATATGTTTCAAGAGCTTTAAAAATAGACTTTTCGAAATCTTTCAAAGTATCCCTTTGAAATTTTTATAAAACCTCAGACATCCTCTTGTCTAAATACTTTAAACTTGTCTTTCAAAAGCATTGAAAAACCTTCCAATTAAAGGATCAAGTAAACTTTTCGAAAACATTTGGGTACCTCCAGTTTGAAACATACATTATATACTTTTCAAAAGTATTAAAATTCCTTATTAAAACAAACCTTTCAAAAGGATTGGGTCCAAGTAAAAAATTTTGAAACATAGCTTTGAAACCATTTAAAAGCATTACTTTCGAAACCTTTGGGTTTATCTTTTAATATACCAAAGGTTCTTAAAAGAACTGGGGCGAAAGCATTGCTTTCGAAAGCATTATACCTAAGTAAAAGAAAGTGGATGGTTTTAAAACCAACCTTTTCAAAAGCATGGAGAAGAGGCTTCAAAGTTTAAATGCAAAAGTACCCTTTCGAAAGCATTGATTTGAAGGGTTGAATGTGCAACATGTGTTTTTAACCCATTTAAAAGCTTCATTTTAAAACAAAAGGGCGACAACCCCTTTCAAAAGCCATTTTGATAAAACAAAGGCATATTTGACCAAGTCAAAAGCTAATGTAACCCCTTCAAAAGCCTCCTTTACATTCGTAATCAAAATTGTAGCTTCTACCCTTTTGAAAGCATGTTTCGACTCTATACCTTTCGCCTAACTCCCATCCACTACCTGCCTAGGCATTAACACCATGTGTATTGTTTTCGACTTGGTTGAGATGGAAGTATGGGGTCGATAGATAGCTGTTTTCTGTGGCAAAGCGGTAGTTCTTTGCAAAACTAATTATTAGCCATTTAAATTAATACCTTTCCAACTAACTTGCCTTATTTGTCAACATATAATTGGTTGCCAATTCTTTTTGAAAATCTATTTCCAAAAGTGCTTCCAAATCCAGTAAATAGTAACTAAAAACATTTAGTAAATTACCCCCTTCTCCTTTTAGAAGCATGTAAAACATTTAAGTCCCGTACCTTAAATAATTTTATATCCTAATAAAATATTTAGGAAAATTCTTTAAAAATTCTTATAAATCATTTTAAATATGTTTTCTAACATATTTAAATTTTAGACCCATGACTATCATATATTTGCCAAAACTAATTTTAACCCAATTTAACCATTTTCTTTCCTAGAAAATTTATAATAAATCCACATTAACTTACAAAATTATAAAACTTAAAACCCATCTCTAAAATAATATTTTTGACCTTATATCAAAAATGTAAGACATTAGGATATCATTTAGTAGGTTTTTCAAATCAAAACTAATCATAAAATATATGTGAAGCAAATAAATCATCAACAAGCTTATATATCCATTTAAGCAATCAAATCATGGCATTTTAGTTGCAAAATTAATTCCTTTCTATGTGTAACATTATTTTAGTCTTACTTGTAGCAAAGCCCAATACACTGGAATTTTGGAGTTATATTAGTTAGGGGCTACCAGACAAAGTATAGGGTGCGACCCTATACCAGTCTCATCTGGTATTCTAATATCTGAGTCATTTACTTAGAGTTAACTATCCATCAAGTTTTCCTTGAAAAAATTTCTTTCAAATTGATTTAACCCTTGAAATCATACTTAAACAAGGAAAATATATTCTTTTCTTTACTCAAATATCTTTTCTAGGATATATCCTTCACACAAAACAATGTTGATGAAAACCTAAATCAATGAGTTATTTGTCACTTTAAAGCAAGCTAAATTTCTTCTTTAACTTAGAAAATATTGGGTTTTAAATCTAAGATATCACCTTCAAAACTCTTGTTTAAAAACTTTAAACAGTCCCTTTAGAACATTCAAAGTAGGTTAACCACTTTACCTTGAACATTAGGCCGAAAGGCCAAAACATGCCTTTCGTAGACCTTTCGAAATCATTGAAAGTATTCTTTTGAAAGCTTTATAAAACCCCAGACATCCTTGTTTCAAAATAAAAATCTTAGACATCCTCGTTTCAAAATACTTTAAACTTGTCTTTCGAAAGCATTTGAAAACTTCCATTAAAGACTCAAGTAAGCCTTTCAAAAACATTGGGGTACCTCCCTTCGAAACCTACATTATATACTTTTTGAAAGTTATAAAATTCCTCACTTAAAACAATCCTTTTGAAAGCATTAGGTCCAAGTAAAAGTTTGTGGAACATAGCTTCGAAACCATTTAAAACCGTTCCTTTTGAAACCTTTAGGTTTATCTTTTAATAGAACAAAGAGTCTTAAAAGAACTAGGGCGAAGCATTGCTTTCGAAAGCATTATTACTAAATAAAAGTAAGTGGATGGTTCCAAAACCAACTCTTTCCAAAGCATGGAGAAGAGGCTTCAAAGGTTAAATGCAAAAGTACTTCTAAAAGCATTGATTTGAAGGGTTGAATGCGGCAGCATGCTTTTCGAACCCCTTCAAAAGCTTCATTTTAAAATAAAAAGGCGGCAACCCCTCTCGAAAGCCCTTTTGATAAAACAAAGGCACCTTTGACTAAGTCGAAAGCTAATATAACCCCTTCGAAAGGCTCCTTTATAAACATAAGTGATTCATAGTCAAAAAGTAGCTTCTACCGATTCGAAAGCACGTTCAGACTCTATACCTTCCATCTAACTCCAACTCACTATGTACTAAGGCATTGTTACCATATGTGTTGGTTTCGACTTGGTTGGGACGGAAGAATGGGGTCGAAAGATACCTGCTATAGGTGGCAAAGCAGTAGTTCTGTGCAAAACTGATTATTAGCCTTTTAAAGTAGTACTTTTCCAACTAGCTTGCCTTATTTGTCAACATGTAATTGGTTCTCAATTCTTTTTAAAAATATATTTCCAAAAGTGCTACCGAATCCTCTAATTAATAATTTAAAACATTTAGTAAATTAGCCCCTTCTCCCTTTAGAAGCAACATTTAATTCTCATAACATAAATAATTTTATATCCATAATAAAATATTTAGGAAATTTCTCCAAAAATTCTCCTAAATCATTTTAAATATGTTTTCTAACATATTTAAATTTCAGACCCAAGACTATCATATATTTGTTGAAAACAATTTAAACCTAATTTAAAAATTTTCTTTCCTAGAAAAATCATAATAAATCCACATTAACTTAGAAAATTATGAAACATGAAACCTATCTCTAAAATAACGTTTTTGACTTTACATCAAAAATGCTAGTCATTAGGATGCCATTTAGTAGGTTTTTTAAATCAAAGCTTATCATAAAATCTATATGAAGAACCATAAATGATCAATAAGCTTATATATCCATTTAAACAATCAAATCATGGTGTTTTACTTGAAAAATAAATTCGGATCTCGTCTAGACACCGAAAACAATAAAATTGAGATGTAATCTATTATTCATCTTAGATTGTTGTTAAGGAGGTTAAGATTTTCTATGGAATTTATTTGATTAAGCTTCTTATATGAATTCTTGCTTATCTTCCCTTTTGTTTTCCCTTAATGGTGGCCGGCCAAGCTTTGAACGTTCTTAGTTTTGTTTGCAGATGTTTAGAATGGATAAGAGTGAAAGTAAGAAGGGTTTAGAGTATAAGAACTTAGTTTATTCCTATTTTTTCCTTATCATATTCCACTTACTTATTTAATTTTATTTCTCTTTGGCGTATAGGATAATTATGGCATGGCTACCTTAAATTATTCATATCTCGATCCCTTAACAATTTACATTATTTCATTTAATTTATCTAATTAAATGTCTTAAATAATGTTGGTCAAAATTAGGGTTATTATAGCTCCTTTGACTAGTATCGATCATCTCAATCAGAATTGGTTTGATAGTTAAGTTCATCAATATCTTTGGCTCTAGCTCGCATCTCGGTTGGACATCATAACCAACAATATATTTTAAAATGTCCACTCTAGGAACATAGCTCTAAGCTGGCATGTCTCCTACTCAAGGCATCAGACACTGTATTACCATTACTCGGTGCACTATGCAATATCAAAGTCATAGGAGGCTAGGAACTCTGACTATCACTAATGGCGAAGGTTAAGATCCTTCTATGAAAAGAGGTACTTCTATGATTTATAATTAGTGAACATCTCTGACCTCTCCTAAAAGATAGTGCCTCCAAATCTTTAACGCAAACACAAGCTGCTAACTCTTAATCATGAGTTGGTATTTCTTATCATATGGATTTAGTCGTTGACTAACATATGCAATAACTTTGCCCCTCTGCCTCAATACCACATCCAACCGATACCACAAGCATTAGCACATACCATCATCTCTTCATGTTGAATATGCTAGTATATGATTTTTGTTTGATGATAATAAACATATATATATTCATTTAAATATTTTTGTTAATGTATAATTTTATATTTTTCACATAATTGAATAAATATTTGCTGGATAAAATAAATAACGTAGAATTTAAACTCAAACAGATAATTTATTCAAACAAATATTTATTACGATTTTGAATAGTACAAATTTAAGCTCTCACTATATATATACAATTTTCAATTACAACAAAAATTTGACTACATCGCAATTTAACATTTACGTTAGCACCTCACTACATATCACTCATCCACTAGTATTTATTTTCAACTATATTCCAGCTTGAATCCAGCATCTGAGTTATCTGCAAAATATACGTTGACGTAGTAAAATTGAAAAGAAAATATTTTTGCAGTGTAAAATAAAATTATTTTGAAAATGTTATTTTCCTCGGTTATTTAAGTTGCTCGTCATCATGTTTATTTTGAATTCATCATACACAAACAACTTGTGACATGCATAGTATATCATTGCACATGCCATAAGGCCGTGCATGCAGATATACAGTTGATCAAATTGCAGGGACATGTGTGCACATGTTTAAACCCAAATCAAAAGCCGGGTTCAACTCAAGTGAAATAAAAAGTCACGAAATCAGCACAAGGTCAAACCCAAGCTATAAGCCGAATCTCAACACAGGTGCAATTCAAAGTGTAATAATTCTCGAGTGAAACAAGGCCACAAATTTCAACTAGATCAATGAGCATGCACATCACAGGTAAAGACCTCGCAATTGAACCAGAACTCCAACCAAAATCAAGATGAAGTTCAAGTGAAACGACATGCACATAAACAAGACATCATGAACCAGCTCAAATGCAACAAACCAACATGTACTCAAAACAGCAGGTTTAACAAATTTCAAATCAAGTCAAAGAGGAAGGAAAATTGTAAATTCAAACCGTTGAAGTGGTCAAGTGCATATATGTGTAACAGTTCAGAGTTTCAGCTACAACATGATTCAAATGGAGATGCCTAGTGTAGAATACATGAACATACAAGTATTCATATTCATATGCAACCAGATTGCAAGCTAACAAGGACAAAATGCATATGAACTCATGAATACAAGTGCAGACTTACGAACATTACCTAAAGAAGGCCACGCAATCAACCAGACTAAAATGACACCAAGACGACAACTCAACGGTTCAACAAGATATATATGCAATCACCAAAATATAGCAATAGACTTCAAATGAAAATATACGATGTGCAAACAACTATCAATACATCAGGTGCAGTCACAAAATAACAACATAACATGCTCACAAGTTCACGACAAGTGCACCATGTATATATAATAAACAACTCGAAGTGAATAGAGAAAGAGAAAGGTACAGAACAATGTGCACAACAACTAGCACATATATTGTTAATCGGCTAATTTTCTATCGGTTTAGAACATACCCGAAAAATTTCGAATAAAATAAACACAAGCGCACGACGTACTATTGACGTACATGGCGAGTACGGGTCGATCCGCGGGGAATTATGATTTTAAAAATCTATTTAATCAAACTAAACCAAAGTTGAAGACTGTGATTAGCTAGAAAATGAGAAAAATGTCAAAAAGAAAGTGAGAAAAATACGAGAATAAATGACAATTTAGAGATAATTCCACACTCTCTATCATATAGTTCAATAAAATATGAAATTATTATATCTCTTTTTTAGTCATTAGTAAGTTTAATTGATGTGTTATCATAAGGATGACCCATTTGTGCTATTAATTAGCTCAACATAAGCCATCAAACTATAACACACCATTTAAACCACTTTTAAAGTCTCATGAAAAATGACAACAAGTTGAAAGCAAAATCTATTTAAAGTGTGGTCTATTAACTATTAATTAGAAATATAAACCATTAAATTTCAATTTAAACATTCACTTCTTTGCCATAACCATATTTAGATGAAGGGGCAATTTGTGTTAGTGATTGTTTAAGTATAGCCTATTTTTTTATGAACAACATAGACTATCAAATTCAACATAAAACAGTAAATCACATCAACGTTCATTCTTCCATTAAGCACAAAAAGAGAGAAATAATATTAAAATATTGAAGCTACATGATTAGATGCTTCATTACCCCTAAATTTAAGGGGTTAAGCTCTCATTTTTTTCTTTTGATTAACAAATATAGCATACAACATTGAACAAAAAGAAAGAGAAATGAAAGCTAATGGAAAAGAGAAGCTAATTAACAAGAATTAAGACTAATCTACTTTGCATGAAAATAAAATCTACACTATTAGCATGAAAGAAGGCATATAAGTAAAAGGAAACACTAACTAAAATTGCATAAAAAAAAGAAAAAAAAATACTTGAAGTAAAAATGGCTAAGTAGCCATGAAAAGAGGAAGAGAGCTATCTTTTTATTTTGAGTCTAAACTAAACTAAAGAGAGACAAAGCAAGAGAAGGGTTGCATGAAATATAAAGGGTATGTATACATGTGTTAAATCCTATTTCATATTTTTGAGAAATGCCCAAAATACCCTTGAGAAAGTGTGGAGGCCAAGTAATCATTAGCCTCTACTAAACATCATTTAAGTGTACATGAAGCCATAAACTCCATAAGCATATGCATTAGCCTCTAATCGAAAATCAAGGTAAGTGGATGGGGTCCTCCATGTTCTTCACTTTGAATTATTTCCATCTTCATTCTTTTGTTCTTCTTTGTGCATGCATATTTCATCATAAAACCACTTGTAAAATTCACCAAATTTCCTACAAAACAACATACAAAATTCCAAGTAAATTTTCACAATTTAATAAATGCACAAAAATGAATATTTTACCCATGTATGAAGATGAATATGTGACAATTTGAAAATTATTTGAATTTTGGTTTAAAAAAATTAAAATACCCAATATGATCATTTATTCAATTTAAATAGATTAAATATGGTGGTAAAAATATGCACATTTACGTGCACATCAAATACCTCCACACGTATCTTTTTATTCGTCCTCAAATAAAGAAAAACTAAGATAAATCCATTTTTGTAGGGAGCACGATTGCATTGAGCATATGCAACAAGCCGTTAAACCTTTGGGTGTCCCCAGTAGGATGAATGTTGTCATGTGAGGGTTTTCAGCGGATACTACCCATAAAATCCAAATACAGAATGACGATATTTACAAAATGCAAGATTTATTTACAATGGGATGAATGCAAGTTTTTGAAAATATTTACAAATGGAAGATTTACTTTTAAATCGACATAAAAAGTTAGATATAGGTTTCAGTCATTATCTTGAAAATTTAAGTCATTTACTCGTCAAAATTTCCAATAAAAACGAAGTTATCATAACAAATAGACTATAGTTTAACTCGTTGTTTCGGCTGATAATATAGTATAACTATGAAATAGATCCTTAGTTGATTATCAAAGTTTATCCAAGTGGTATATCCATTTCTTTTAATAACAAGTCAAATCAAATAAGTTAAAAATAGTGCTAGGATTTCGATTGCTTACTCTCTCTTATTTTTTAAATTTTTTATTGATATTTATAATATTTACATATGCCAAACTCAGTTAAACCGAGGCCGGATACATTACCCATGCACTGCCTTGCGGACTTATGTGAGGGGGATATAGAGCATGGCGAGCGAACACATGAGTGTGAATACCTATTGACTATAGGCGTTATTAAAAAGAATTTTTATATATACACCTAGCTTAGATAAACTGAGGCCAGATATACCTATATGCACTGCCTTTCGGGCTTACGTGAGAAAGGTACAGAGCATGGTGAGTGTACACACAAGTGTGTACACCTGTCGACCGTAGGTGTTAACAGAAAATATTTACATATATACAAATGTTTTGTTTTTTTGAAAGAGAGAGTTTTGAAAAATTATTTTAGCACCACTTAACTTAGAAGACAAAAAAAATGTTATATCATTTACTTTAAATCAACCACTTTTTAAAACAAAGATTTTCAATTAGAATATATTTCATAATTATCTCCATGAATCTTCTTATATACTAGTTAAACCATTATTATTCATAATCAAACTTCAATTTTATTTTTTTAAGACAAATGAACTTTCAAAAATTTCAATTTAATAAGCCAAAACCATATATTTATCCTATAGTGTTTCTTTAAAAATAAATCAAAAATGCTTAAAAAAATTATTTTTTTGAGATATTGTTTTTAATTTTGGAAAGAAAAAGTAAAAATAAACCAGGAAAATTCGAAAATAAAGATGAATCTTCCCCCACATTTGTCCCCACGGCCAACCCAAGTGAAAGGAGAAAAAAATTGTGAAGACCCGAAAATTTTGACATTTTAAAATTTAAATAGTTGAATGAATTTTAATATTTAGAGATTGATTTATCTTGGATTTCAAATATCAGAATGAATTTGGCAATTTAATTTTTGAATTTAATTATAGAAATTTGGGTAAAATTTTGAATCTTTAGATTTATGCTTGTTAAAAATATTTTCAAGGCTTAGAAAATTTATATTGATAATACTGAAGATAATAGAAGCTTCAGAATTGAATTTGAAAATGATTTGTTCGGTTTTGAAATTATATTTAAATTGATATTTAAAAATAGCCCTCCGAGTCACAGTCTCGGATTTCGACAAAACCAGTTCCATTGGATCCGTAATATTGTATTATTACTCGATTTCAATTTTCGTAATGTTTGGAGTAATCGTTTGGCCGTACGGTCAATAAACGCACTGAAATTTAAATCGAAAATTCGATATTTTAACTGGTTCAAAAAGCTATCTTCTCCATACGATTGAATTTGGACTCGGAACCTTTTCCATTGCGTTCGGAATATGCGTATAACATTATAAACGCCTAGCGGCACGCCTCGAATGGAGATCGATATTTTGAGATGCGGAATCGAGACGATTTAATTTTGAATTTAAAATTTAAAATATAAACAATATTTTTGAAGCCCTTTTTACATGCATTAAATTTCTACCACGTGTCCTTTTTTCTGATAAATTTAAACACGCGTTGTTTATGGAAAAATTTATCATCTTGTTCAAAACAAAGTCGAGCCAGTGAAAGAAAGAAAATAAAACAACGCCTCAATTTTTTGTTTAAAATGGTCGAACCTTCTCTTTTAAATCGAATCAAAACGAAAAAATAAAAATGGCAGCAAAAATCGAAAATAGAATTTCAAAACGAAATCTCATTCCTGGAATCGAGCACCTCTATTTTACTTTGTAATCCCGTCCCTCTCTTCAAACGATGGAATCAATCAATTTTAAGTCATGATTTGTTGTGTGGATTTCAAGGGCGGTGCGCGGCGATTTCAGTCTCGGCATTCGCGAGATGTGTTTGCTTTGAACGAAGACAATAATGGGTCGTGTGCTCCAGCAAGGCCGCGATGGTGAGGCGAAAGGTAACTTTGGCAATTTTCGTGCATGCACATGGACGTAGAGCATGGCGAGTTTATCGAGGCATCAGGGCGGTAAGGTTCGCGTGCGATCTGGGGGCAGAGGTGACGGAGTTGCGATTCACGGTGATAAGGGAGTTGCAGGTTATGCCTGGGCTTTTAGGGAAGAAGGTAATGCTATTGATTTTAGTTCAAATTAAATGAAAATAAATCATAAGTAAAGAAACAGAAAAAAAGAAAAAAAGAAAAAAAAGGTTTTTGTAGTAAGATATATTAAACAGTTCTGTTTTGATTTAAAATGTATACATAAGTGATAAAGGGATTTTTTTTAGGATATATATATATATATATATATATATATATATATGTTTATAGATAAGATTTTGGGAAAAATTATGTATAATAACAATGTATGTATAAAGATAAGATTTTTATAACCCATATAGTCTTTTTTATATATGCAGTTTGAAAAATGGAAAATAGAGACAAAATACAATTTACTAATTTATATTAGTAATTAAATTGTTTAGTTAACATAGGTAATTATTTTGGTTGTAAAATATTTTATTAGAATGGAATTTTTTTTAAAATCAAATTTTAGCTAAATAAATTTATTAAAAGGAATTTTTTTAAATTTTAATTCTTTGTTTAAAATTAAAATATTAGTTGAATTAAAATTTTAAAATGGCAATTGAATTGTCCGATTTATTTCGAATATTAATTAAATCATCTAATATTTATACAAGGTCAAAACTATGAAGAAAGCAAGCTAATTTGGATGGATTGCAAAATAAAAAGCAAATGTGAGATCTTCTCACTCAATCGGATTTTTCTGATTTAATTTTAAATAGTTAATTTTAAAATGGTTGATTGTGTGCTTGGATGATTAATTATTATCAGTTATATTAAATTAGACCCTATGCGTCGCATAATAGCGGATGATATTATATTAAACCCATATACCATGATATTCCACCTCGAAGTGGAATTGGTATTACATATGTATTTGGAGTGATTGATTTCTCGTATTCTATAGCGGATGAGACCCTATGCGCCGCATAATAGCGGACGATATTTAATAAATCCCATATACTGCGATATTCCAACTCGAAGTGGAATTGGTATTTAACTGTTGTGCTAATGTATGTGGATGCAGGGAAATAGGTTGGAGTGATCCAACTGGATTCCTCAAATGATTGAATTTGTTTCAATAATTGTGTGTTGATTATTTATAATCTCTGTGTGATTATGTTGGTGATTAAAATCGTTGAAGGCTATAATTTAACCGAATATATTTTTGGTATCATAGGATACTAGAAATAAATAAAAAATTGGATTTTGAAATTTGGCTAGAAAATTTATAATAAATTCAATTCAAAAGAATTGGGTGAATTTAAAAGGAGAAATTTTAAATAGATAAAGTTTTATTTTGAATACTTATTGAGTAAATTCCATAATATGGGAAAATTTTATTAAATGAATTTCGAGTAATATTATTTAATAGTTGAAGAAATTATTTAAAATACGGATTTTAAACATTTGAAAGAGAAAAAGGAATTTATTTCAAAAGGAAATAAATTCAGAAACTAAATTTGGGATTTAATTTAGATTTAAAATAAATTTTAGGAATCGATTTGGAAATTTGATTTGGTGTTTTGGAAATAAATTAGAGTATTGGTTTGAAATTGATTTGGTGTTTTAATATAAATTTTTATGAAATCGATTTGGAAAATCTGATTCGGTATTGGAAAAAAAAAATAGAAATCAGTTTGAAATTTGATTTGGTGTTTGAAAGTGAATGTTTGGAAAACGATTTGAAAATCGTATATTACTGGATATTTGAGAATTTAAATTCACAATTAAAATTTGTAAAGGGAAGGGGAATTCGTTTTAAAAATAAATATCGGTTTATTTTTAAAAGTGTGGAAAGAAATTTGCGGATTTGGAATGTAAATTTAAAATAAATCGAGGAAGGTTTATTAATTGACGCAAATGAACCATTTTGTAATGGAAAGGGAATTCTTCCCTGGAAAGCCGAGTATATTTTTAAAGTAGCTTCTGTAGTATAAGTTAAAAGCTTCTAGAAATTGGTTTGAAAGAATATTTTTGGAGAAATTAGTTTTGAAAATTGTTTTAAATCTTTAAAGTGAAGATTTATTTAATTAATTATAGAAGAGATTATTTTAAAGATTAAATTGATGTTGGATTTAGAAAATAGTTATTTAAATATTTATACTCTATCTACTAATTGTCACGACCCGGCTTCCAAATACCAGGAAACCGCACCGTGAATTAAGAAAGAAAGGGATAGAAGAAGAAAGAAAGAAGAGAAAGAAGAAACAACACAAGAATCTCAACAGCGGAACGAATAAATTATATTAATAACCAAAGTATTACATAGTATACATCAAATATCAGAGTACACAGACATATACAACTCATACTAGACAGTTATAAACACCTATCTAATTATTACAACTCAATTACAATACATAACAACTCAGAGATACCAACACAGCGGAAAACAATATAACTATACGCAGAAGCCTCCTGCTCCATATGCTCCTCCACAATTCGTCAAAGCTAATCCTGAATCCTAACCTGAATTCCCTTGGCTACTCGTAAAAATTTGAGTACCCAAGAGTTAAAGAAAAACAGAAATAACTCCGGGTCAGACATGGGTCTGGTGTGAGTAACAGGTTAAAGTTGCTTAACTTTTAAAAAGCCTTTGAAAAGAAAAGGTATCACGTAAGACTTCCCACACATAAACATGGAAAAGTTTTTACCTTACGCTAACCAAAACATTTGATAGGAAATCCGATGATATTATAATAGTGTCTAGGGTTTTCAAATAAATAAGAAATAGCCGAAATTGTTACATTCATTAAATTCCAGCTACTAGCCACAAAAGTGGGTAATACAATCAAAATCGTTGGCACTTATTGGATTTTGGATTCCATCAATGGCAGGGCTACTGGGGTACCGCCCGTCACAGTACGTGGCCTAGATCACCGTACCGAGGATTACTCCCTTCATCCCCTGCAACACAAAGCCGGACCCGTTCCTTACTGAACAGTTCCAAACAAGACTACCCCGCAGTTGTGATCAGCAACCGCACCACTAAGCCGAAAATAAAGGGACCTCTAGACAGGGATCAATCTTGCTCTCCAGTGGGGGCTACCCACGAAGCTTTGCTGCACCTCCCCTGTTTTAGCCATTCCCGGTTGATGAGGCTTGAGGCTACGATTACCTTTATAGGACATATCACTTAGAATGCTCATCGTCCACCTGACGATGTGTTGAAAGCATTCAATCCATACAAGTTCGTTCCGGGTTCGAACGAAACCGAAGGCATTATCTCGTTACACTCGTATTGGAATCACCCTCAGAGTTAACGACAATAACCCTTGCACTCTGAATCTCCATCTCGAATCTATAAGTGCTATTCCGTCAAACTCATTACGGAATCACCCACAGAGTTATACTGACGTATAGCCCTTACACCTCGAGTCTTCACTCGCTCCTCTTGGATTAACGACCTAACGTTATTTGGAATCGATGTGGTTTTCGGATCCCAAATATGGAAACCCGATCCCGGTCTCATCGAAATCCAAAGCGTGTCTTTTAAGGTCCAAGTTGTTTTAAGTTTAAAACAATTCAATTCATTATCTAAATATACACAGATAGATAATTCACAACACAATAGATAATTCATCATTATCATTATCAACAGATAATTCATACCAAATCAGATAATCCTTATTATCATCCAAAAGCAACCAATGCATCCATATCACATACACTACTAATCTCATAACTGAGATTACAAACCATACATGGCAATCAATACCAATCATCAAACATAAGCAACTATCTAATGATCATTCCATTCTATAATTAATTTAAAATGAATTAAATTAATTACTTACTCTCTAATTAATTTAAAATAAATTAAATTAATCATTTCATCATCAAATCCTGCTTATCTTAATCATCAATTGATTATAAATCAATTTATAAATCATCTCAATATTCATTTCAATTAATCCTTATTGATTAATAATTCCCTTAATTACAATAAGTAATTAGCATTTAATATTAATTATACCTTAATTAATCAATTCCAAATTACATCATTAATTAATTAATTAATGATTTCTAATCACATTTAATCAATCTCTAAATATAAATTAATTACATAAGTAATTAATCTTCAATTTAAAACATATATATTAATCACCCATGATTAATATCCAATTAGTAATTAACTATTTTAATTACTCCTCCCATAACTTAATTACCCTTAATTAATTATCTTCATTAATCACTTGATTAATTTTCAAAGTAATTTAAATCAAAATTACTTCTATAATTAATATCTTTAATTACATCCTGTAATTATTAATTAATTACTTCTCTAAGTAATTATAAATTCCTTAATTACATAAAGTAATTATCAAACAATCTACAAATGTTTAAATTAATTAAACTTAATTAATCTAAACTAATTACATTAATAAAATTAATTACATCAAGTAATTAATTCATTAATTACTTTTATTAAGTAATTAAACAATTGATTATTATTAATTAATTAATCTAATTAACTATTAAAATTAATCACATTAATTAATTGTTAAATAATCTTAAGTTAATTATCTTCATTAACACCTCTTAATTACCTAATTAAGAATTAGATTATATTAACCATTATTAATTAACAATTAATTAATCTCTAATTATTAATTAATTAAGTGTTAATTAAAATCTTAATTACTTTTATCACTTGATTAAATAAATCTTAATCATTAATCAAAATTTAATTAATCATCCTTAATTTTAGATTAATTAACCTCAATTAATTAATCTCAAATCTTATTTAATTAACTTTAAAAATCATTAATTACTTAATTAAACATCCACATTACTAATTAATTAAATAATTTAATATTCATCCTAATTACCTTAATAATTAATGAATCCAATCATTAAACTTTTATTTATCTTTTAGATAAACATTTCTTATTTAAATTAAGCATTTAAAAACAAAAATGTTTTTTTTTAAATTTTACATTAAATTCCATTTAACATTTCTTTTAAACTTTAAAACTCATATTATTTTTAAATAAGATTTTAAACAAAATTAAATCTTATATGTTAAAAAGAATCATATACTTTATTAATAAGTTGGAAAGGATTTAAATTTCAATTCAAATGCAAATCATTAAAACAATTCAATTTAAACTTTTTTTTTTAAAAAAAAACTGAAGTCTTAGATTTAAATCCAGATTTTTAAAAAAAAAATTCAGATTTGAATTCACCTTGAATTCCTAATTTAATATTTAACCTTCCCTTCCAAATGCAAATCACATATGCATTTATACTTGAGAGTTTTGAAAATCAAATTTAAATTTAAAAACCATCAATGATTTCAAATTCCAGACAAATCAAATTTGAATTCATATTCAAATTCAAATTAAAACTCAGTTTAAATCTCCACCTAAAAATTTAAATTCACCTTTACATTTAAAACAGAAACAGTTTTCTGTTTTATAAAAAAAAAAAATCAAACTTTGAATTTTTCCTAAATTTAAATTATTTCAACAGAATTTATACTTATTTGAATTCATATTCAAATTCAGGTTCTTAAAGCCTAAGTCCAAATTAAGTTTACATTTAAAACCTTCACTTTCAAATTTAAAAACTGCAAACAGTTTTCCTGTTCTTTTATTTTTTTTATTTTTAACCAAACTTGAATTTCTGCATTTAAATTATTTAAATCATCAGAATTCAAACTTTTTGAATTCATTTTTAGATTCAGTTTTACTTCTAAGTTCAATTTCCATATTTAAATTTAAACTTGGCTTTTTAAAATCTAAAAACAGAACAGTTTCTGTTGTTAAAACCTGAACACAAATGCACTCAAACCCCCCCTATTGACTTCGGGTCAAAAATCTTCTGCTTCGAGTTATCTCCCACCTTTCCCCGAGACCAACCCGAGCCAACAAACATCTCTGCAACCATCAATCAACCCCAACCTGAAACAGGCCAGACCCCATCTCTTCAAACCTGTCATCACCATTATCTCCCATCTCCGGTCACCATCATCGACCAAACTCCGGCAACGACTCCTTCAACACATCATCTATTCACACCCTAAAAATCTTTGAACTCGATCAACCCCAAAGATCATACTCGAGCAAACACAGTAACTCAGTGGAACTAGGGTTCATATCAGAAACTCCCAAATTTCAATCCCAAATTTGATTTGCACACCCATTCAAAGATTTTCTTATGGTCTATGATTTATAAACGACTTCCAGAAACAATTTCAATCCAAGTTAAAACCATGTATCAACAATTCTAAGCAAATATGAAAAATACAGTTCTTTCAACAATGCACAGTCATAGTTCTGTACACAACTCATACTTTGCAGGCACTTTCATATATATCTACTTATAATTTATAAGCATGCATAATTTCCTATAAAAACAGTTTGTAAAAGTTTGAGTTACTCACAATTTAAGTTTGTACTCAAATCTTATAAAACAGAAACAGTTTCATGTTTCTTCTCTTTTCTTTTTTTCTTAAAATTGTATTTTAATTTAAACCAAAAATTTCCCAATGCTTATTTAAATTTGAAATAAGCAAGTTTCAATCGAGATTGGAACATAACAGCATACAAATCAAAAGAAACAGGATTTTCCTATTAACTAGAACTTAAACTATAGCAACAGAACTTTGGAATCAACATGCATTGCATTTCCTATTTACACAGGCAGTAAAAATCAAACATGTACACAAATTTAACTCAGCAGATAAACACACATGAAATCCTACTTAATTTATTTTCAATTAAGTGTTACTCACCTGTATTTGCAGAATGCAGAGCACATCTCAATTTGCAGGTTTCAGATAAAAATGCAGACCTATGCTTAAAATTGAATTGCAGGCCTCAACTTTGTTTCCAGATCTGAGAATTCATGTATGCAGTAGCTTGAATGAAGATGCAATTTCCAGTTGAAATGCAGGTTGCTTATTTAAATTGAGGCCTCTGTTTAAATGCTTTCTAATCCCTTGTTTTATGCATGCTTCCAGATGAAATGTAGGCTTCCTTACTTGATTAAATTTGCTTATTCCAGATTTTAGCATGCAGGTAGTTTGAATGTTGCAGATGCAATTTGAAATTGCAGGTTCCAGATTGTATTTGCAAGCATGAATGCAGAGCTTCTTTATGTTTCCAGACTTTTGTTTGAAGAGGAGAATGTATTTTGAAAACATTCAGGTTTGTTTCATGAGAACATGCAGGCTTTTGTTTGTTTAAAATGAAGGAGTTGAATGCCATGCTTTTGATTTTGTATTATGAGGAGATGAACTTGCAAATTTGAGGAATGCATGTTTCTAATCTTGATTGTTCAGATTTGAAAAATGAGAAGAGGAAAGAAATGAGAAAGAGGAGAGGAAATGAATATATGCAATGTTTTATATAACTTATCTTTGATTTAAAGAAAATAAAAACTAGAATTTGACACTTGTTAAAAAGAATGGACACATGTTTAACTCAAATCTTAAATTACATACACATGTAAATTTGAATGGTTTTGTTATTTAATTAAGTGTTAAAGAAAAATTAAACTAAATGAAAGCATGTTCACATTTTAAAATTGTATTTCAAATTTACAAATTAAATTAACAAATCAAATTTATCAACCAACATTTAAAAAAGAATGACACAAACATTTTAAAACCTTATTTTAATATTCAAACTTGAATTAAAATGAATTTTAAACCAATTAAAACATTTATCTTACATGTTTTAAAATCATAGAGTATTTTATAAAATATTTTTTTTTGAAAAGCTTAATATTAAAAATAAATCACAAAATCCTATTTTTAAAACATTAAAATATGCTATACTAATTTAAATAAAAATAACTTGTCTATTTAAAAATATATACATAAATACATATACATTTCTAAATAGAAAACAATTTATTAGTTTATTAAAAATAATTTCACAAATTATATATTTAAATAAAGAAGATTATTAAATCAATATCAATTTATTAACAAAAATTTATCAATTCAATTTAAATTTAAACTCAGATTATTAAATTTAAATTGTCCAAATTTCCGGGATATTACAATCCTTCCCCCTTAAAAGAATTTCGTCCCCGAAATTTAAAACAAAGTTAATTTAATAATCTATTTACATATTTTATTTTAAAACACAGCATATGTTAATCATATGCCAACAACCAAAGCAACCAATTCACACAATCAAAACAAATCTAATTATCCAAAAGAATTTTGGATAAATTCTTCACGAGTTTCCCCGGTATATATATATCGGGATACTCGCTCTATAGAATCCAATCAATCAATACTACTAAACTATAGAGCTCCTAACAACAATTCTATTCATAATATCAGACTGCAAACGAGTCTGACTCAACAAACAAACCATCCTAAACTGCTAGTTCTACAACCAGAAATATCAAACACGTACTCTCTCAGAGATACGTAAAACATACTGAATCCCAGTTATCCAAACTGACAATTCAACTCCAGAAAACCAAACACTGATCTCCAAAACACAGAAGAAACCAAAACACTCTGGAGCTAGCTTCCCAAACTTATAGCTTCCTGGATCAGAGAAAAACTTATCCCAAATCAAATCTCCGATTCCAGAATCCAAATTTCTCCGCCTCTTATCCATAAAAACTCTTCGGACAATCCTGGGCTACCAACATCCATCCTGATCAGCTTAACTCTTGCTGATTCTATCAGAAACAGACTGAATCAAAACAATCCAATGATCTCCTCAAGATCACTCAAATACCAAGAACAAACACTCTGCTTCTCAATAATAGATGACAGAACAAACTTCTCCTTATCTGAGAAAAACAAAACAGAAGCATTCCCAAACTGCTTCCGCTGCACAACTCTGATCCGAAACAGAAGAAAATGCTGACGAAGAGCACAAGCACAGACCAGACAACCCAGCACAGAAATATGGTTCCACATATCCATAAAGAAAACTCAGATGTTCCTTCCAAACCTGAGTTGCTTCACCAACTTCTATCTCAAGGAACCATCTATCTACTAACTGAACCACCAGTACCAAAGAACACTTAACTATCGCAAGTCGCTTCTGCGATCAACTCAGCCTAAATCCAAAGAAAACTGCTCTCTCTCAACCAAACAGAATAGCTTATGCTGACATAGCCAACTTACCAGAGAAAAAGACCCACTCTGCTGCTTCTGAACTCCACTTCAGAAAAACTACTCAGCCAGAGGACTCCCTACCAGCTCAGAATACTCTGCTAAACTCAGCCACATCACCGAGCAGACTCATTTCTTATTCTTGTTCCAAAGAAACATCTTCGGAAATATCCATATTCACTGCTTCTCCTCACGCAGCTACAACTTCCTGAGATATCAAAATATCTTCACTCACTTGCTTCAGCCCTACTGACAGATACAAACACAATTCTGTACTTCAAAGATGAACTCCGAACCTTAACAGGTTACCTTCAGAGATCGATGAAGTACTTAAACTAAACAAAACTCACTCGAGACGGTATTAGGTCTACAGTCTCGACAATACACTTCCAACCTCATCCATCAAACACCAACCAATGGCAGTCGTGTTACACACACTTCTACCTCATCTACCTTTATAACTTTATTGGAAAAACCCGAACAGGTAAACCAACAAATAGGTAGAACCAATTATATATATATTAAAAATACAAATACGCTCTCTCAAGATAGACACCACTCCAGAGCCTAGGTATTCACTCAACCTAACGCTCCCTAAAGAAAGATACACTTCAGAGCCTAGGTATTCACTCAACCTACAGCTCTGATACCAAATGTCACGACCCGGCTTCCAAATACCAGGAAACCGCACCGTGAATTAAGAAAGAAAGGGATAGAAGAAGAAAGAAAGAAGAGAAAGAAGAAACAACACAAGAATCTCAACAGCGGAACGAATAAATTATATTAATAACCAAAGTATTACATAGTATACATCAAATATCAGAGTACACAGACATATACAACTCATACTAGACAGTTATAAACACCTATCTAATTATTACAACTCAATTACAATACATAACAACTCAGAGATACCAACACAGCGGAAAACAATATAACTATACGCAGAAGCCTCCTGCTCCATATGCTCCTCCACAATTCGTCAAAGCTAATCCTGAATCCTAACCTGAATTCCCTTGGCTACTCGTAAAAATTTGAGTACCCAAGAGTTAAAGAAAAACAGAAATAACTCCGGGTCAGACATGGGTCTGGTGTGAGTAACAGGTTAAAGTTGCTTAACTTTTAAAAAGCCTTTGAAAAGAAAAGGTATCACGTAAGACTTCCCACACATAAACATGGAAAAGTTTTTACCTTACGCTAACCAAAACATTTGATAGGAAATCCGATGATATTATAATAGTGTCTAGGGTTTTCAAATAAATAAGAAATAGCCGAAATTGTTACATTCATTAAATTCCAGCTACTAGCCACAAAAGTGGGTAATACAATCAAAATCGTTGGCACTTATTGGATTTTGGATTCCATCAATGGCAGGGCTACTGGGGTACCGCCCGTCACAGTACGTGGCCTAGATCACCGTACCGAGGATTACTCCCTTCATCCCCTGCAACACAAAGCCGGACCCGTTCCTTACTGAACAGTTCCAAACAAGACTACCCCGCAGTTGTGATCAGCAACCGCACCACTAAGCCGAAAATAAAGGGACCTCTAGACAGGGATCAATCTTGCTCTCCAGTGGGGGCTACCCACGAAGCTTTGCTGCACCTCCCCTGTTTTAGCCATTCCCGGTTGATGAGGCTTGAGGCTACGATTACCTTTATAGGACATATCACTTAGAATGCTCATCGTCCACCTGACGATGTGTTGAAAGCATTCAATCCATACAAGTTCGTTCCGGGTTCGAACGAAACCGAAGGCATTATCTCGTTACACTCGTATTGGAATCACCCTCAGAGTTAACGACAATAACCCTTGCACTCTGAATCTCCATCTCGAATCTATAAGTGCTATTCCGTCAAACTCATTACGGAATCACCCACAGAGTTATACTGACGTATAGCCCTTACACCTCGAGTCTTCACTCGCTCCTCTTGGATTAACGACCTAACGTTATTTGGAATCGATGTGGTTTTCGGATCCCAAATATGGAAACCCGATCCCGGTCTCATCGAAATCCAAAGCGTGTCTTTTAAGGTCCAAGTTGTTTTAAGTTTAAAACAATTCAATTCATTATCTAAATATACACAGATAGATAATTCACAACACAATAGATAATTCATCATTATCATTATCAACAGATAATTCATACCAAATCAGATAATCCTTATTATCATCCAAAAGCAACCAATGCATCCATATCACATACACTACTAATCTCATAACTGAGATTACAAACCATACATGGCAATCAATACCAATCATCAAACATAAGCAACTATCTAATGATCATTCCATTCTATAATTAATTTAAAATGAATTAAATTAATTACTTACTCTCTAATTAATTTAAAATAAATTAAATTAATCATTTCATCATCAAATCCTGCTTATCTTAATCATCAATTGATTATAAATCAATTTATAAATCATCTCAATATTCATTTCAATTAATCCTTATTGATTAATAATTCCCTTAATTACAATAAGTAATTAGCATTTAATATTAATTATACCTTAATTAATCAATTCCAAATTACATCATTAATTAATTAATTAATGATTTCTAATCACATTTAATCAATCTCTAAATATAAATTAATTACATAAGTAATTAATCTTCAATTTAAAACATATATATTAATCACCCATGATTAATATCCAATTAGTAATTAACTATTTTAATTACTCCTCCCATAACTTAATTACCCTTAATTAATTATCTTCATTAATCACTTGATTAATTTTCAAAGTAATTTAAATCAAAATTACTTCTATAATTAATATCTTTAATTACATCCTGTAATTATTAATTAATTACTTCTCTAAGTAATTATAAATTCCTTAATTACATAAAGTAATTATCAAACAATCTACAAATGTTTAAATTAATTAAACTTAATTAATCTAAACTAATTACATTAATAAAATTAATTACATCAAGTAATTAATTCATTAATTACTTTTATTAAGTAATTAAACAATTGATTATTATTAATTAATTAATCTAATTAACTATTAAAATTAATCACATTAATTAATTGTTAAATAATCTTAAGTTAATTATCTTCATTAACACCTCTTAATTACCTAATTAAGAATTAGATTATATTAACCATTATTAATTAACAATTAATTAATCTCTAATTATTAATTAATTAAGTGTTAATTAAAATCTTAATTACTTTTATCACTTGATTAAATAAATCTTAATCATTAATCAAAATTTAATTAATCATCCTTAATTTTAGATTAATTAACCTCAATTAATTAATCTCAAATCTTATTTAATTAACTTTAAAAATCATTAATTACTTAATTAAACATCCACATTACTAATTAATTAAATAATTTAATATTCATCCTAATTACCTTAATAATTAATGAATCCAATCATTAAACTTTTATTTATCTTTTAGATAAACATTTCTTATTTAAATTAAGCATTTAAAAACAAAAATGTTTTTTTTTAAATTTTACATTAAATTCCATTTAACATTTCTTTTAAACTTTAAAACTCATATTATTTTTAAATAAGATTTTAAACAAAATTAAATCTTATATGTTAAAAAGAATCATATACTTTATTAATAAGTTGGAAAGGATTTAAATTTCAATTCAAATGCAAATCATTAAAACAATTCAATTTAAACTTTTTTTTTAAAAAAAAACTGAAGTCTTAGATTTAAATCCAGATTTTTAAAAAAAAAATTCAGATTTGAATTCACCTTGAATTCCTAATTTAATATTTAACCTTCCCTTCCAAATGCAAATCACATATGCATTTATACTTGAGAGTTTTGAAAATCAAATTTAAATTTAAAAACCATCAATGATTTCAAATTCCAGACAAATCAAATTTGAATTCATATTCAAATTCAAATTAAAACTCAGTTTAAATCTCCACCTAAAAATTTAAATTCACCTTTACATTTAAAACAGAAACAGTTTTCTGTTTTATAAAAAAAAAAAAAATCAAACTTTGAATTTTTCCTAAATTTAAATTATTTCAACAGAATTTATACTTATTTGAATTCATATTCAAATTCAGGTTCTTAAAGCCTAAGTCCAAATTAAGTTTACATTTAAAACCTTCACTTTCAAATTTAAAAACTGCAAACAGTTTTCCTGTTCTTTTATTTTTTTTATTTTTAACCAAACTTGAATTTCTGCATTTAAATTATTTAAATCATCAGAATTCAAACTTTTTGAATTCATTTTTAGATTCAGTTTTACTTCTAAGTTCAATTTCCATATTTAAATTTAAACTTGGCTTTTTAAAATCTAAAAACAGAACAGTTTCTGTTGTTAAAACCTGAACACAAATGCACTCAAACCCCCCCTATTGACTTCGGGTCAAAAATCTTCTGCTTCGAGTTATCTCCCACCTTTCCCCGAGACCAACCCGAGCCAACAAACATCTCTGCAACCATCAATCAACCCCAACCTGAAACAGGCCAGACCCCATCTCTTCAAACCTGTCATCACCATTATCTCCCATCTCCGGTCACCATCATCGACCAAACTCCGGCAACGACTCCTTCAACACATCATCTATTCACACCCTAAAAATCTTTGAACTCGATCAACCCCAAAGATCATACTCGAGCAAACACAGTAACTCAGTGGAACTAGGGTTCATATCAGAAACTCCCAAATTTCAATCCCAAATTTGATTTGCACACCCATTCAAAGATTTTCTTATGGTCTATGATTTATAAACGACTTCCAGAAACAATTTCAATCCAAGTTAAAACCATGTATCAACAATTCTAAGCAAATATGAAAAATACAGTTCTTTCAACAATGCACAGTCATAGTTCTGTACACAACTCATACTTTGCAGGCACTTTCATATATATCTACTTATAATTTATAAGCATGCATAATTTCCTATAAAAACAGTTTGTAAAAGTTTGAGTTACTCACAATTTAAGTTTGTACTCAAATCTTATAAAACAGAAACAGTTTCATGTTTCTTCTCTTTTCTTTTTTTCTTAAAATTGTATTTTAATTTAAACCAAAAATTTCCCAATGCTTATTTAAATTTGAAATAAGCAAGTTTCAATCGAGATTGGAACATAACAGCATACAAATCAAAAGAAACAGGATTTTCCTATTAACTAGAACTTAAACTATAGCAACAGAACTTTGGAATCAACATGCATTGCATTTCCTATTTACACAGGCAGTAAAAATCAAACATGTACACAAATTTAACTCAGCAGATAAACACACATGAAATCCTACTTAATTTATTTTCAATTAAGTGTTACTCACCTGTATTTGCAGAATGCAGAGCACATCTCAATTTGCAGGTTTCAGATAAAAATGCAGACCTATGCTTAAAATTGAATTGCAGGCCTCAACTTTGTTTCCAGATCTGAGAATTCATGTATGCAGTAGCTTGAATGAAGATGCAATTTCCAGTTGAAATGCAGGTTGCTTATTTAAATTGAGGCCTCTGTTTAAATGCTTTCTAATCCCTTGTTTTATGCATGCTTCCAGATGAAATGTAGGCTTCCTTACTTGATTAAATTTGCTTATTCCAGATTTTAGCATGCAGGTAGTTTGAATGTTGCAGATGCAATTTGAAATTGCAGGTTCCAGATTGTATTTGCAAGCATGAATGCAGAGCTTCTTTATGTTTCCAGACTTTTGTTTGAAGAGGAGAATGTATTTTGAAAACATTCAGGTTTGTTTCATGAGAACATGCAGGCTTTTGTTTGTTTAAAATGAAGGAGTTGAATGCCATGCTTTTGATTTTGTATTATGAGGAGATGAACTTGCAAATTTGAGGAATGCATGTTTCTAATCTTGATTGTTCAGATTTGAAAAATGAGAAGAGGAAAGAAATGAGAAAGAGGAGAGGAAATGAATATATGCAATGTTTTATATAACTTATCTTTGATTTAAAGAAAATAAAAACTAGAATTTGACACTTGTTAAAAAGAATGGACACATGTTTAACTCAAATCTTAAATTACATACACATGTAAATTTGAATGGTTTTGTTATTTAATTAAGTGTTAAAGAAAAATTAAACTAAATGAAAGCATGTTCACATTTTAAAATTGTATTTCAAATTTACAAATTAAATTAACAAATCAAATTTATCAACCAACATTTAAAAAAGAATGACACAAACATTTTAAAACCTTATTTTAATATTCAAACTTGAATTAAAATGAATTTTAAACCAATTAAAACATTTATCTTACATGTTTTAAAATCATAGAGTATTTTATAAAATATTTTTTTTTGAAAAGCTTAATATTAAAAATAAATCACAAAATCCTATTTTTAAAACATTAAAATATGCTATACTAATTTAAATAAAAATAACTTGTCTATTTAAAAATATATACATAAATACATATACATTTCTAAATAGAAAACAATTTATTAGTTTATTAAAAATAATTTCACAAATTATATATTTAAATAAAGAAGATTATTAAATCAATATCAATTTATTAACAAAAATTTATCAATTCAATTTAAATTTAAACTCAGATTATTAAATTTAAATTGTCCAAATTTCCGGGATATTACACTAATTTTAATTTAAAACTAGTTTGCACTTGAAGTTTTTATATAATATATTGATATAAAATTTCATAATTAATATTTTAAATACAGTGTTCCAAAATAGTTTTTATGTTTCCAAATATATGTTTTTGGATAAGAAATTTAAATTATTTGTACTCGGTAGATTTTCAGTGGAAATAAAAAAATGTTTGGAAATATTTTCCGCGTAAGGAAAATGATTTGAAATTTGTTTTCAAAGGATTAAAATGTGGAAATTGATTTAAAATTTGTTTTCCAACAGGTTAAAAGATGAAAATATATATGGTGAAGATATGTTGAAAATTGGTGTTTGTTGTGAATTATTGATTGATAGTTAAATAACCAACTATCAATATTGGCCTTTTTAATGTCATTTGAATTTCGATGCGACCAGGGGTTAGATTCTGTGACGCCCAAAAGTTTTAGGCATTTGGAAACGGGATGTTTAATGGATTTTAAATATTTAAAAGTTAATTTGTAACTTAAATTTCAAATATCACCATTATTTGGAAATTTAATCATTGAATTTAATTTTTGGAAATTGGGTAAGATGTTGAATCTGGAATTTTAAGCCTGTAAAAATATAATTTAAAGGTTTGTAAAATTGATATTGATAGCACTGAAGATAGTAAAAGCGTTAAACTCGAATTTGGAAGCGTTTTGTTATGTTTTGAAAATATATTGTTTAAATTGAATTTAAAAATAGCCTTCCGAGGCACAGTCTCGGATTTTGACGAAGCCAGTTCCATTGGATCGTAATATTATATTATTATCGGATTTCAATTTTTGTAGTATTTGAAGTTACCGTTTGGTCGTACGATCTGAAATGCCTAGCATAATCTAATGGAATTTAATTTAAAGAATCAAACCTTCTCACATAAGCCACACCCTTCTAGCTTTTAACGCAAGCTTCTTTCCTCTTTCGCCTTCATTCTCGCATTTAGGTGCTAGAAAAAAAACGGGGGGGGGGGGGGGATCAATGGCCGAACTCAGGAAGATATTTTGTAACGAATCAAAACTCGACACCTTCTCCTCTTCCTCTCTTTTCAATTCAAAACCGAATCGTTTTCATAAAGAAAAAAAGGGGTAGAATGATTCATCTCGAAAAAGGAAGGATTTGAGAATCGCGACTCTGTCGCGAGGATCAAACCGAGTTCGACACAGCGGCTCGTATAGGGTCGAACGGTGATGATCTCTCGCGATCGATTTTAAGAAGGGGGCTGCTTCAGTTCGAGTTGAAGGCTTCGGTCGCAAAGAGACGACAATGCAGTTTGGGGCTTGGTTAGGGTTGCGACCGCGTTCGAACTGGGATGCGTGCTGGGTTAGTGCTCATCGAGGCAGCGGTGGGTTTGTGGGATGGGGATTCGATCCAGGAATTCAAAGGGTACAGGTTCATGCGGGATGAGCGACTGCGGATGTGGCTACGATTTTGGGGTGATTGTGGGCGTCGATGTCAGGTAAGTATCGATTTGAATTTAACTAATTAGATATGTATGTTTATAATTATGGATCTGAAGAGAAAAGACAATCCTGTTTTAAAATTTAATAGATACATTTGTGTTGAACGGGATCGTATTTAATTTAATGTACATATATATGGATAAAATGGAAAATGTATATAGCTAAGATTTAGAAATAAAGTTTTGAATGTTGGAAGGTTTATATAAAATTGGGTTTTGTAATCTTAATAAATATATTGTTTATATAATTAAATAATTTCAAAAGGAAATTAAATATACACGTTTTCACTTAATTAGTCATTCTTTAAAATAATAATAATAATATATGTTTTACGAAGATTTATTTGTTTAATAAACTTATTTAATTATTTTAATTACTAAAAATAATGTATGTTTGCACAAAAAATGGGCAAACACCTCCAAGTCGTATGATTTTGCTGATTATATGTTGTTCTTAATGATTTGGGTGATTTATGCAAATATATAAAATAGATGGACTAAATTGTAAAAGACACATAGATTTATAGTGGTTCGGCCAGAATGTGTCTACATCCACTTTATATGTTATTCTCCTTTTCTATTCAGATTACAAGTACAAAGCTTTGATTACAAGTATCTGAATGTTGTTTGAAAGTTCTATCCGTGCTTGAGCTCTCAAACTTGTCTGTCATTGTTGTACCCTTGCCCCTTTATTTATAGAGTGAGGCTGAGGGTAGGGGTCCTGGATGTATATAGCTGCTGGTGAGCCTGGGCTGAAGCAATCTGGCCTGGCAATGTTGGTCTGGTACTCCTTGGTCCGGTAGTACGTTGGCTCGGTGGAGGTTGTTTCGGTGGTGGCCTCCCTTGCTTCTGATCCGGTGGCGCTACTTTGAGTTGGTTCGGCAAGCATGGGAAGTAGCATGGTTCGGTAGGCACGGGGAGAAGGTTGGTTCGGCAGACACTTGGAGGGAGAGTTGGTTCGGTGGTAGATGGAGCAGGATGGTTCGGCTGTACGTGGAATAGGTTGGTTCGGCAAGCATGGGACGTAGGCTGGTTCGGCATTGGATGGTAGAGGAGTTGGTTCGGCGGTGCCGGACCGGTCGAAACACACCCAACACTTGCCCCCCAAAGTAGGGCATGTGCATGCAGATGGCGTACTTTGTTTTAGCTTGGACATCCTCATCCGGTCTTGTGTGCCGAGCCAGCTGGTCCGGTCGTTTATATTTTGCCTATAAATACGGGCCTAATGTTTTCGTTATTCCTTATCAGCCGGACCAAACCCTTGTATTTGCCGAATCAACCGTGTTTAGCCGGATCAAATTCCTATCCTTGCCGAACCAGGGGAGACCCTCTTGCCGAATGAACTTCGTGCTTGAGTTTCCGAATGAAACTTATTTTTGAATTGCCGAACGAAACTCTTATTTGAGCCACCGAATGAGAATGGGAAAGATAAGTGCCGAATGAACTTTTAGGTTGGACAACTGAGTGAACTCGGGGATTCCGAGTGCCGAATGGATCTTTAGCCTTTTATGTTTCGACTTATGCATGAAATTCTAGGTTGTATGCACTTGCTTTTTACTTCCCTCATTCTAACGACGTACTTTCTTGTGTTTGCAGATAAATGTCTCATAAAGTGGAAACTCGATCAGATAAAAAGAAATCTATGGACAGGAGAGAGCCCCCCGTCGTGCCCCCAGTTCAGCCGGAATCAGGGCGACATGGGCCCACACCGAGATCACTAGTGGATGGATATGGCCCTCAGGGGCTCCTGAACTCTCCTCCTGACTGCTTTCCTAGCTCACTCAAAGAGGAGCAGCTTGATGTTATCTCTCGCTCCTTAGGGATTGATAGAGCGTGTATGCTGTTGCCAGGGGAAGGAGTGATGCCGTACAACCCCCCTGAAGGATATTTCGCTTATAGTCGGTACCATTGCATGTGTGGGGCCATTCCCCCGATCAATGCCTGGATAGTCAGCTTCATCACCTTCCTAAAGGTGGCCCTTTCCAGCTTCAGCCCAACTCCTATGCTATCTTGGTGAGCCTATTCATTATTTTCCAGAGAAAATATGGGCGTCCCCTTCCAACCGGGAGATCCGGTATTTGTACTTGAGGGGCTATAAGAAGGGGTCTCAATACATCAGCTTGGAATCGGCCATGCCCTTCAAGCCGGTCTTGGACTTGTATTCGAAGTTCTGCATGTTCAAAAAAGAATGGTTTTTTATCAAGGATGACTCTGTTTCTATCCGTCGCTTCACCTCCGGCTGTAAGTTGAAGCTTATTTATAATTTCAGTTCTGACTGCAATGCTTCTTCTTATGTGTTTTTATTTCATGCTAGCGACAGGTGGCTTTGCGGTCGTGGAGAACGATCGCCTGGTTCAGATGGCTGGGGAGATAGAAGCCATTTCGGGAAGGGAGAGGTCAGCTTCTTAACTGATCAGGAATGCTACTCTTTTGCAGCACAACTTGATTCTAACACGTCCGTCTGTTGTCAAGCAGAGAGACACAGCCGAGGAAAGGGCTGCCAAATCCAAAGGAGGGGCCACAACAAAGAGCAGCAAGAGGAAACCCTTCTCGATACCTCCAGTCGTCGGGGGAAAGAAGCTCAAGAAATCCGATGGACCCTTCCCTAGCACATGTCCAGATGTTCCGAAGGAGGAAAATGTAGAGGAGGAACGAGGCGAGGAGGAGAGCGGAGGTGATGGAGAAGGTGATGGTGGTGATGGTGGCGAAGGACAGAGTGGCGATGGCGCCGGGGCTTTGTCTTCTGGGCAAGCGGGGGAGATCCAAGAGTGGATAGATGATGCTTTCCACCAAGTTTTCGAGGGGTTGAAAGAAGGATCGGCCTTGGTGGAGAAGCCAAAGAAAAATGATAAGGCCGGGAGTAGTGCCGGTCCATCTTCTGAGAGCATTTCAGCTAGGGCAACTCCGGCGGTTCAAAGTGAATCTTTTGACTCTTCTTTTAACTTCACATATTTCTTGGATTATAGTCCCATGCATGCTTGTAACACTTGGTTTTGATTCCAAGAACGGATAAGGCAGCCAAGACATCAGACATTCGGCATCGCCTCGAACAATTCAAACTCCTCAAAGCTTCCGCTAAACCAAAGCCTCCGACCAATCGTTCCGGGGACGTAGTCGGCTACCGTCCTCTTCTTGGAGTTATTGAAGAGGATATTCAAAAGAAAAGGAGGAGGCGCTCCTTATTCGAGCCTCCAACGCAGCCTATTCATGATATCACGGGGGAGGATACTGAGTTCATACCCTCTCCGCATCCATCAGAGAATCCTACCGTTATTCATATTGATCGTCCCGGCTTGGCTCGGAATCCATTTGCGGGTCATCCAGATCTGGACCCGAGTTCTCATGATATCTCCTTTGATGAGGTTACTGGTGAGCACCTTCTCCCTCGCAATCCTATGGTAAGGATGCTTGATGAGGCCAAGTCCCTGGATCTTGATTTGCTTACTACTCGGATTGTAACTATGGGGGATGAAGCCAAGACAAATATCGATCGGGTTGCTGAGGAGACTAGGAAGTTGATGGGGCATCACGCCCGACTGGTCGAGGTCGGGGAGGAAATTTGGAGTGCCAACATAAGATTGCGGCTAGTGGTTGCCGACCAGGCTAAACGACTCGCCGATCAGGCCATCCAGATCTCTCAGCACGAGGCTGCCTCCAGACGGCTAAAGAAAACCATGAAAGAGGCTAACAGAGCCGAGCTGCGAAAAATGGAGGCCATCTGCAAGGAACGGATCGATATGGCCATTGCAACGGTAGACGATGTTCGGAAGGCGGACCTCGAGCGGGTAGAGGAGTTATCTGGGAAGCTTGAAGCCGTGGAGCTTGCTCAAGCCAAGCTGAAGAAGGAGATGGAGGCGATGAGGAAATCCCTTCAGGCTGACCGCTCGTGATACCGATCGGAGAGGGATGCTGCCGTTGCAAAGCTATTGGCTTCTGAAGTCCGGATGAGGGAGTTTGAGGAATACGAGGGGATGATGGATGAGATGCTCCAGGATATGTATTTCCGTACTTGGAAGCAGGGCAACTTATCCTGGATGGATGACTATTCCCGGATCATGGCCAGGATTTATCTTCGGACTCTGGAAGAGACCAAGGCTGATGCGAATAAGGAGGGTGGTATGGCCATCAGGATGGATGTGGTTACGGCCTAGTTTACTAAGGAAGAGAAAGTGGCGGTGAAGGAGGGCATGCGGCTGCTTGCTGCCGAGGAGGTAAGCGTGTAGTTGGGAGATGACGATCAAGGAACGGATGTTGGTAAGTCTTCCCTTTTAGCCTTTTCATAGCTTTGTTGCTTATTGTTTATTTAATGAATTCTTCTCCTGAATTGGACAGGCGGGACCTCTGAAGCGCCAACTACCTCTGGTCAGCATGTCGGGAGCTCTGATCCGGCGGTTAAGTAGACCTCGGAGGGCCAGCAGGATAGAAGCGAGCCCCGATGCAGTTGGCTCCTTGGCTTGATCTGGATATTTTTTCAGCTTGTTTGACGTTTGTTGTCTATGTTAGTCTCAAAACATTAATGTAATTTTCGGGCAGTAATTATGTAACGAACAACTTGACTTTTGGCCTGTAACTTTATAACATAAGCTGATTTTGTCATGTTTGAATGCTGTTGTTATTTCGATGTGTTGCATAAAATATAGCTGTGCATGTGCTAGTAATTCAATTGTGTTCAACAGAAAAGGATAAAGCTTAACAAGCAGCCGAGATATAAAGGAACAAGTTAAAAAGAGACAAGATTTTTAAAGTGGTTCGGCACGAAAATGCCTACGTCCACTGATTCTCTTTGTTAATTCACTTCATATGGGAAGTACAAGTTAAGAAAGTATCGACGAAGGTGTTGGATGTTCCATGCCCTCTGGAACATCTCTCCGTCCACTGTTGACAAAATATAAGCTCCGTTGTGGAGATCTTTATGAATTACATACGGTCCGTCCCAGATGGGATCTAGCGCTCCGGGGCGCGAGAAGATTCACTTGAGGACAAGATCTCCTTCTTGTAAGCTTCGATCCTTGACTTTGGAGTTGTATTGTGCTGCCACTTTTTGCTTGTGAGCTGCGGCTTTGAGTGCTGCATCATTTCTTCTTTCTTCGATTAGATCCAAAGACATGTGGAGGAGTTCTTCATTCTCTTTTGGGTTGTAGTGGATCCTACGGTGGGATGGCACTATAGTTTCAACTGGGAGCATGGCTTCCGTTCCATATGCCAAAGAGAAAGGAGTATACCCTGTTGATGTTCTGAAAGACGTGCGGTAGACCCAAAGTGCCGTAGGAAGTTCATCCACCCAAGCGCCTTTTGACTTTTCAAGCTTCTTCTTGATTAGAGTTTTAAGAATTTTGTTGACAGCTTCGACTTGTCCATTTGCCTGGGGATAAGCCACAGATGAGAAGCTTTTGTGAATTCCGTGCTCTTGGCACCAGTCGGCGAACTCCTCGCTGTCAAACTGAAGTCCATTGTCCGATATGATTTTGAGTGGAATCCCATACCTGCATAGAACATTTTTGATCAAGAAGTTAATAACTTTTGTCGAAGATATTTTATTTAAAGGTTCTGCTTACACCCATTTGGTGAAATAGTCGACTGCCACTATAACATATTTGGCTCCGTCTCGGCCCATCGGCAGTTCGCCAATCAAGTCAATACCCCATACTGCAAAGGGCCAAGGGCTGGTCATCTGAGTAATCTCATTTGTTGGTAGTCGAGCAATCTTAGCAAATTTCTGACATCTGTCGCATCTTTTGACGAAGTCTAAGGCGTATTTGTTTAAAGTGGGCCGGTAGTATCCATATCGGAACGTCTTCTTTGTCAGAGTCTGCCCACCAATATGGTCTCCGCAACTCCCTTGATGGATGTTGGATAAGATTTCCTTGGCTTCCCTTCCAGTGACACACCTCAATAAGGGGTTAGAGAAGCCGCGCCGATAGAGGATGCCTTCTTGCATTGTGTAGCAGGAAGCTTTCCTCAAGATTTTCTTAATTTCGTTACGCCCGTGGGGCAGTGTGCCATCTTGTAAGTATTTCCAGATAGGAGTCATCCAAATTTCTACTTCGATTGCAGCTATCTGATCTTCTTGTTCGAAACTTAGGGATAGTTGTTTCGAGATGGTTACTGTTTCGGAAATGGTGTTGTTCTTCATGCTAGCTTGCTTTGCCAGCTCGTCGGCCTCTTGATTCTCTTCTCGAGGAATGTGTTTGATTAAATAGTGATCCAATTGATCGAGCAGCAGCTTGGTCTTCCTTAGATATGCTGTGAGTCGTCCTCCTCGAGTCTGAAACTCTCCTAGTACTTGGTTTACGATAAGTTGAGAATCGCTATGAAGATGTAAAGAACTGACTCCAATTTCTAAGGCAAGTTCTAATCCTGCTATTACTGCTTCATATTCTACGTCGTTGTTGGTGGCGACGAATTCCAACCTTAGGGCATAGTATAGCTTCCTTCCCCTGGGGGTGATTATCACAATACCGGCCCCCGAGCCCTGTTCATTCGATGCTCCATCTACAAAGAGATTCCACTTGATATCTCCTGTTATTTCAGATTGCTCCTTACCTTCGTTGGTAATGAATTCGGCAATGAAAGCGGCCAGGGCTTGCCCTTTGATGGCGGTGCGGGGATGGTAGGTGAGATCATATTGACTTAGCTCAATGCACCATTTAAGCAGTCGCCCGGAGGTGTCGGGACGATGGAGTACCTGCCTTAGCGGTTGATCGGTTAGAACTCTGATGGAATGGGATTGGAAATAGTGTCGCAATTTCCGTGATGTGATTAGTAAACAATATGCTAACTTCTCAAGTTTAGGATATCTGGCTTCTACCCTTGTGAACCTCTTGCTTACAAAGTACACTAGCCGCTGCGTGCGGTTGTCTTCTCTTACCAAAGCGGCGCTTAGAGCATGAGATGACACAGCAAGGTATAGGTATAGCTCTTCGTCTTTATTTGGAGTTGAGAGTACTAGTGGTCTCTGAAGGTGTTTGATTAGGTTGTGGAAGGCCGTTACGCATTCGTCAGTCCATTCGAACTTTCCCTCGTCTTTCTTTATAGCTTCGAAAAAAGGGACACACTTGTCAGTCGCTTTAGAGATGAATCTGCTCAGGGCGTCCACTTTCCCATTTAGGCTTTGCATTTCTCTTCGAGTGGAAGGTATCTTGATTTCCTTCAGCGCCCGGACTTGTTCAGGGTTCGCTTCAATTCCTCTGGCATGGACGATGAATCCTAAGAACTTTCCCGATGATACTCCGAAGGAGCACTTTAGAGGATTTAGCTTCATTCCATATCGACGAAGTACTTGAAACATCTCGTCCAGGTGGCTCACGGGGTCGATGGTTTTTCTTGACTTTACTAGCATGTCGTCCACATAAACTTCCATGGTTCGTCCTATTAGCTCCGCAAACATCTTGTTGACGAGGCGCTGATAAGTGGCTCCGGCGTTTTTAAGTCCAAAAGGCATTACTCTATAGCAGTACAATCCTCGGTCGGTGATGAAACTAGTGTGGTCTTGATCGGGGGCGTGCATAGGAATTTGGTTATATCCTGAGTATGCGTCCATAAAAGACAAGAGTTCGTGCCCGGCTGTGCTGTCTACAAGTTGATCGATTCGGGGGAGTGGGAAGCAATCCTTAGGGCAAGCGTCATTTAAGTTGGAGAAGTCAATACACGTTCGCCACTTCCCATTAGCCTTCTTTACTAGTACCGGGTTGGCAATCCACTCTGGGTAGATGGCCTCTCGGATGAAGTTATTGGCAAGCAGGTTCTTTACTTCTTCATCGAGGGCTGCTGATCGTTCTGCCCCCATGCTTCTCTTTTTTTGTTTTACCGGCACCTTGGTAGGATCGATGTTCAGTACGTGGCATGCTACGTCTGGGGAGATTCCAGTAATGTCAGCGTGCGTCCATGCAAATACATCCAAGTTGTGGCGAAGAAAATCGACGAGTTGATCCTTCAATTCCGCTCTTAACTGAGGCCCGACTCTCAGCAGTCTACTTGGGTCGTGTTTGTCTACAGATACAAATTCCATAGCCTCTACAGGTTCGGCGGTGGCCTCCTCCTCTTTGTCCCTGGGGTCTAATTCATTGAAAGGATCACTGGTATATCGAAGAGGAGGGGCTTTCTTTAGTTGCTATGCTTCCAAGTTTTTCTTGCAGAGAGAAGTCTCTGCATTCTTCCCCCTATCCTTTCTGCGGTTATTGTGAAGCTCAGTTACATAGTAGTCTCGAGCAGCGTCTTGATCTCGCTCTACCTCCCCTATTCCATTGTCAGTTGGAAATTTCATCTTCAGGCACCACGGGGCCAAGACAATTTGGAAGTCAGACAAGGCTGATCTTCCTAAAAAGGCGTTGTAGGCCGAGTGGTTTTCTATCAGCACAAATGTTTGTTTCCACACAACGGAGCGGGGATGACTTCCTATTTCGACAAAGAGGTCCAGTTGCCCGAGGGGCATCTTCGCATCCCCCGTGAAACCGTGTAGTGGTTTGTTGCAGGGAGACACATCTTTCATCGACAACTTCGTTTTGTCGAAAGCATGCTTAAATAGGATATTCACTGATTTGCCAGTGTCTACTAGAATTCGAAAAACTTTGGCTGGACCGAACCAGGCAGAGATGACCATAGGATCCATGTGAGGGTACTGCCTTCCCTCTAGATCACGCCTACGGAAGTGATGTCATCATCCTCTTTTCGTTTCGGGTGGCGTTCTTCCATAACATGATTAACGTAGCCTTCATCGTTTCTAAGTGACTTACCGTATCTTTCCATCTCTGCCCAGCTTCTGTCAGCGATGTGTGGTCCTCCTGATATGGTATGGACCACTATCTTCTCTTGACTAGATCCGCTAGTGTTGCGATTTCCTCCGCCTACTTCTGGGAGGGGTAGCCCTGGTTTCTCATTGGCAGGAGTTGAAGTCCTGTTCTGACCTTTCACATAGCGCTCCAGCCTCTTCCTTCTGATGTGTTCTTCAATTAAGTCCCGAAGGTGATGGCATTCATTTGTGTCATACCCATGAGATTCGTGGAAGCGGTAGAACTTTCCAGACTTAACTGCGTTGTCTGATTCCTTCTTGTGTGGGGGGGCGCTTGTATCTAACCTCGTCTTGGGCAGCCAAGAAGATGTTTTCGATTGTTTCATTCAAAGGAGTGTAAGAGTCAAATCTCGGTCCTGGCCTATATAAATGCTTTTCTCCCTTCTATCCCCCAGCACTATCTCTGGAGTCATTTCTTCGAACGTCCTTCGCTACTGCGTGTGCGTTGCCATGAGCTGCCTTAGTTTGTTGCCCTGTCTGCCTTTCAATGCAGCGTCTTCAAGTCTCGTATATTTTCCGGCTTCATGGAAGAAATCAGGTAAGGTAGCTGGCTTTTCTTTTGTTAGTCTCCTAGCAAATTTAGTATCCGGATGCACACCACTGCAGAGGGCCATTAGGATAAGTTTCTCATCGGCATCGTGGACTGCAGCTGCTGCGACATTGAATCGGGTTAGATATTGTTGCACTGTTTCTCCGGGCTTTTGTTTGATATTGGATAAGGAGTAAGCGTCCTTGGGTTGTTCCACATGAATGCGGAATTGGCTGATGAACTTTTCTTTCAACATTTCCCATGAGCTGATGGATCCTTGGGGTAGATGGCAGAACCAAGAGGTAGCTAGATCGGCCAAGAAAAGTGGAAAGCATTTACACAATACTCCTTCTGTCGCTCCGCTCATGAGCATATGCTGTGTGTATCTCTGTAAGTGTACGACGGGGTCAGAGGTTCCCTTGTAAGGCTCCATTGTTGGCATTTTCCATTCTCGGGGGGTGGTGGCAATTTCGATATTGCGGGTGAAGGGGCTGGTTACCCTAGCGCCTATCCCTCGATCTCTTTGATCCCGTCGGATGCACTCTCTGAACAATCGCGCCATCCTTTCATCAGAATTTGGAGCAGATAGAAATGAGTTTGGTTCTTCTCTGCGGGATTGACTCCGTCCAGATGACCTGTAGGGATGGTACCTTTTATTACTCCTAACATTTTTCGGTGGTTGTCTTCGGTCTTCCGGGAGCATGCTGGGGTCAGCCACAGTTGGCCCTTGCCAAGACCTTCTCCTGTTGTGCTCTGTTCTAAGCATTCCCTCGGGTCCAACTTCGGGCTGGACTCCAGCTCGTCCCCGTTCATTGGTGTTCCCATGGTTAGGTAGCATGACAGGCTCAGCCATATCCGATCCCTGCCTGGTACCTCCCCCGTCGGGTTCGGTTCCAAGCGTTTCCTCGGGTCGGAATTCGGGTTGAGTCTGCGCTCGGCTCCTACCATTGTTGTTTCTGTTGTTAGCTTCTTCGAAGAAGAAAGATCTTTGTCGCCTCCCAGATCCTCCAGACTGGGACTCGCCCCATGATTCGGTGTTGCGGTTGGATTCTTCAGCGTCCCTTAAGCGTGACATGAGTTGGTCCACCAAGGCTTCTTGTTGAGATGTGAAGCGGTTAGTTACTTCAGCCACAACCCTGTCCAGATCTGCCCTAGTAATTGGTTGCTCCGCGGCAGGGGCGGTCGGATTTGCCTGATTTCAATTTGCTGTTGGAACGGAACGACTCCCTTGATCTGTGATTACTGGATCCGGAATACTGCTAGTCGCGATGTTTTTTCCTTTGTTAACATCTTTCTTCTTCCTGGGAGGCATGTTTTCCAAGAAATGAGCGATACTGTTGGGAAGAAGGTTGGGTGGGAGAATCTGAAGCTTCTAGCTTGAGCTCTCAGTGAAAGCACCAAAAATGTTTGCACAAAAAATGGGAAACACCTCCAAGTCGTATGATCTTGCCGAATATATGTTGTTCTTAATGATTTGGGTGATTTATGCAAATATATAAAATAGATGGATTAAATTGTAAAAGACACACAGATTTATAGTGGTTCGGCCAAAATGTGCCTACGTCCACTTTATATGTTATTCTCCTTTTCTATTCAGATTACAAGTACAAAGCTTTGATTACAAGTATCTGAATGTTGTTTGAAAGTTCTATCCGTGCTTGAGCTCTCAAACTTGTCTGCCATTGTTGTACCCCTGCCCCTCTATTTATAGAGTGAGGCTGAGGGTAGGCGTCCTGAATGTATATAGCTGCTGGTGGGCCTGGGCTGAAGCAATCTGGCCTGGCAATGTTGGTCTGGTACTCCTTGGTCCGGTAGTACGTTGGTTCGGTGGAGGTTGTTTCGGTAGTGGCCTCCCTTGCTTCTACTCCGGTGGTGCTACTTTGAGTTGGTTCGGCAGGCATGGGAAGTAGGTTGGTTCGGTAGGCACGGGAAGAAGGTTGGTTCGGCAGACACTTCGAGGGCGAGTTGGTTCGGTGGTAGATGGAGCAGGATGGTTCGGCAGTACGTGGAATAGGTTGGTTCGGCAGGCATGGGACGTAGGCTGGTTCGACATTGGATGGTAGAGGAGTTGGTTCGGCGGTGCCGGACCAGTCGAAACACACCCAACAATGTATTAAAGGAAATTTAGTTTTAGATTTAATAATTAGTTAATCTAATCTATTAAATGGAAATTAATTGTTAGATTAGTCAAATATTAATAAAATTATATAAATATTTATTCAAGGTCTATAATCATGACGAAACCGAGCTGAGATGGAAGTGGATTGCAAACGAAAACAAAGGTGAGTTAATCTCACTCATGTGGTTATAATTTAAATTTAAATGGTTAAATTTAAATAATCGGTTGGTTGATTGATTTGATTGGATGTGCATTATTATATATAGTAGTATATAATATATCTTGGAATGATTGATTTCCTGCATCATATAGCGGATGAGACCCTATGCGCCGCATAATAGTGGATGATAATATAGTTAAAACCCATATACTGCGATATTCCACCTCGAAGTGGAATTGGTATTTTATATTGTGCTAACATCTTTGGATGCAGGGAAACATGTTGGAGGGATCCAACTGGATTCCTCAAAATTATTTCAATTGTTTAATATTCTCTGTTTTGAATATGCAATATTCTGTGATGAATATTATTGATAATTGGAATATTGAATACTATGGTTTACTTGAATATATTTTGGCACACTAAGTTATTAAAATATATAGAATTGGATTCTGAAAAGAAAATAAATAAAAGTGAATTTTTAACTGAAATAATTATAGTGAAATTTAAATAAATTAAGAATGAACTGGATAAGAATAATAGTGGTTTTAAAATTTTAATAAATAAATTTCGTGTATAAAAGAGAATTTTTAATAAACAGAAAGATAATGAATTTTAAACTTCAGTGTTATTATTTAAAGAAAATAATAAAGCATTTATTTTAAATTTAAAATTTAAATTATTGAAAGGAATAAAGAAGAAATTTTGGAACATCTGAAATTGGTATGTTTCAGTTAAAGATTTAAAATCAAAACAAAAGAAAAATAATA
This sequence comes from Allium cepa, assembly GCA_030765085.1. Taxonomy (NCBI): domain Eukaryota; kingdom Viridiplantae; phylum Streptophyta; class Magnoliopsida; order Asparagales; family Amaryllidaceae; genus Allium; species Allium cepa. Next base: position 773,489,592 of record CM060945.1, read on the forward strand.
ATAAAGTCTATATTAATGGATTTTGAAATGAATTGAGTAAGTAAAGGAATTTATTTCAAATGGAGTTAGTTGGAAATCAATTTGGAAATTGATTTAAATATTTGAAATTGGAAATTTAAAGGAGAATGTGACTATGAAGTTTATAAACCGTGTTTATAAAATTAAGGTAATTTATCGGTGGATATTTAAAGGAATAAATTCACGATGGAAAGTTATTAAAGGAATGAGAAATTTTGTTAAAAATAAATAGTGATTTATTTTTAAAGTTGGAAAGAGAAGTATATTTCCCTGGATAACCAAGTACGTTTTCAACGTAAATTTTTAAATAAGTTATGTTGTTTTAAAAAGCATGTTTTATAAAATTTATTATTTCTAAATGTTTAAAATCTAAAGTAAGTATTTTTCAAATCTATTATCGTAGTAATTATTTGAAGATGACTTAGCATTTTGTTTCAAAGGAGAAAATCTAATTTATATTTTATGAAATAACCTTATTTTAAATATTCCTAAAGTATTATTTTTAATTAAGTATTACAGTAGTTTTCTAAAATTTAAATGTTAAAGTATATTTTACAATAAAGTGTATTTTTAAATTATTTTAAAAATCTAAAGTTTTGTGCTTGGTGATTTCAGTGGGAATAGAAAATATTTGGGAAATTTATTCTGTAAAAGGAAGGTAGTTTGAAACTGTTTTCAAAAGGGTTGAATATGAAAATATATCTTGCGAAGATATTTGAGAATAATAAATAATTTGGAGAAATTATTTATGTTGATGGATGTTGTGAATGTTAATTGATAGTAAAATAACCGACTAGCAATATTGGCCAAATGCGTTGATCATTTCGAAGAGACCGAGATCGGGATTTATTTCTCGAAAACCACTTCGATCCGGTTTGTACTTTTTCGTGGAAAAACGAGTTCAGAGTCGAAGATGGAGCAGTGAAGTGCAACGGCTAGTCGCTACTAATCCTAAGGATATTTCCAAAATGGATGTATTAGGAGTAGTGCCTTCGGTTTCGTTCGAACCCGGTACGGACTTGTATGGATTGAATGCTTTCAGAACATCGTCAGATGGACGATGAGCATTCTAAGAGATGAGTTCTCTAAAGGTAACGCTTAGCCTCAAGCCTCATCAACTGGGAATGACTGAAAATCAGGGGTTGTGCAGCAAGGCTTGGTGGGTAATACCCATTTCCGGTGAGGGCATCCCTGTCTAGATGTCCGTTTTATTTCAGCTTAGTGGTGCGATTGCTTATCCCAACCATGGGGTGATTTTACTCGGGATTGTCTAGTAAGGGATAGTCCGAGTCTTGTGTTGCAGGGGGTCAGGAGTGATCCTCGGTACGCTGATCTAGACCAGGTACTGTGACAGATGGTACCCCAGTGCCTAGTCATTAGTTGGAAATCCATTTTCCCTACGCGCCTGTACGGTTTTGATTGTGCCCAACTATTACTGAAACGTGAGATGCAAGCATTTCAACTAGATTCTATTTTACTTTCTATAGACACTATTATAATATAAGAGAATTTTAATAAAAAGTGTTTTAGCTATCGTAAGGTAAAAACCCGACATGTTTATTTGTGGCGTGGTCTTACGAGATGCTTTTGTTTTCAAAGGGATTTTTGAAATTTTAATAATCAAGTTGAGTGTGGTTTTCTCACGCTGGTTTCCCAGACTGACTCGGGTGTTATTTAACTGTAATGCTTGGGTCAGACCGAGTATTATAGAATACAGGAAATGATGCTATGGAGTTCAAGAGACGAGCTGGATGGCGATACGTGCTTCCATACTTGATTATTGTTCCGATGTGTATCCAGTTATATGTTATTGATGTTGATGTACTCTGATGTTGTATGTATAAACAGATATAGTAATTGTTTTTGGTGTAAAGATCTATGATTTCCTATTATATTTTATTCCGCTGCGATGGTTAGATTCTGATGTTGTTTTCTATTTTTTTCTTCTACCTCTTCTTCTTTAACCCAAATGGTTCGTATTCCCGTACATCTTGAGTTGATTGATGAAGAATAGTGTTGATTCAAGGGTATGGATTTGCGGACTGTTACAGATTCCAAATGGATATTCGAAAACCATATTGAACCTTTGTGATTGTGATGGATCTTTATTTAAAAGAACAAAGTGGAAATTTGTTGTGATTTGTTTGAAATCTAAATGAACACTTATTTTTTTAAAATAAGCGCTCATTATTCGAATTAGCCGGGAGAGGACCTTGTGTCATAAAACCCATTTCGAATAACGATACGATGAAATGGGATTGCATTTGAAGATGGTTTTGAAGACCGGTATTTTCGAAAACGAAAGGATTACCTGTCGAATGTCTCTGCACCGGGTTGCTCCGGTATAGAGATTTTATCACCCTTTGTAATGGGGATTCCGGACGTGATTAGTGAATATCTGGATTTGCAAGGGCTACTTTGAAGTGCCTTCGGTTCCGTGCGATCCCGGAACGGACTTGCATGGATGTGTGTCTGACATTACACTTTGAGATGTAAAGCTGGTTTCTATCAAATATATTTCTATTAGTGGCAGAGAATTTATTCTCTTTTCTTAACACCCTTCTCTGAGACGTACGAGCTCAGAGGTTATGTAGTTGATGGTTACTAGTGATATATTCCCAATTTGGTAATGTGGCATACGAAGTGCTGCTGAACATTTATTGATCGAAGCATGGCTTTTGTGAAAAGCATAGCTTTGTGGACGAGACTTTGTCGGACCTCACAACCCGGAATGGTCAAAACAGGAAAGATGCGGCAAGGTTATTTGGGGGTAGCGCCTCCTGAGGGTATGTCATTTCCTTCTGAAAAAGGGTGATATCATGATATGGAGCCCAGTTATTTTACCTATATTGTTGCTGCAAATTTATTATACTTTGTGGTTGAGGGTCCTCGGATAAAGGTCGCTAACGATCGAGGGATGGCATACTCATGTCAGTAGTTACCTAGTTACAGAGGTAACTCGGCCTTGTGTTGGCAGAGATCAGGTTAGGTTCTCGGGACGTCCCTCCAGAGGCGTACCATGTGGCAATTGGAATTTTCTTAACCTGACCATTTGTTGGAAATCCAATCAAACAATACGAGCCCTTTATGATTGCAATTGTATAACCTGCCACCTCAGGTGGTAGTATAGTTGGCATAATATAATGGTACCTATGCTGGTTAAGATTAATATTATACTTTCGAAATGTTTCCCACTATGCACTAATAATAATATCAAAAAGGATTTTTGCGTAGTAAGCATTTTTGACAATCATAAGGAGAAATCTCCCCCAAGTGTGCGATTGCGTGGTGTGCGTGCCGGAAGGCCTTATGGTAGTTTCATTTTCCAAAAAGCATTACGGATTTCCTTTAAATTCTTTTGTTTTCTTTGGTAAAAGAATAATTTTTTTTAAGATCTCACACCAGTCCCATGACTGACTTGGAGTTTATTGTTCCCTTTCTAAACTCTGGGTGCCCACAATTTTCCACACGGGCAGCCTAGAGTTAGGTCAGCATTATTCAGGAGTGAAGTCAAGAGAGTGCTGTGGAGATTTGGAGTTCAAGCTGGATGGCGAGTCGTATCAGTTATATTATACAGTGTCCGCTACTTAGGAGTTGGTGCATGTCAGTTTTCATATGGTCAAGTTATAATAACTGTCAGTGATGTATAGTGTCGTTGTAAACTCTGATGATGTATGTATAAACTGATATAGTGTTTTGTTTTAAAGATTATTCATTTATCTATTATATTTGTTCGGCTGCGAAATGTGAGATTCTGTTTTTGTTTATGTTTCTTCTTCTATCTTCTTCTTCTTTAACCCTAACGGTTCAGTTTTCCGACATTCGATTGTGCGACATTTAATACAGTGATCGTACTAATGTCGACTTTCCGGCGTCGAAAAAATTGGGTCGTTACAAATTTGGTATCAGAGCATTTGGTTAAGTGACAACCTTAACTCTATTGGGTGTTACTCATTAGAGATAGAGTCCGTAGTACTCTAGAATGATTTGAGTGTATTAATAGATATAAGCGCGTATTTGTTAGTGAATATAAAAAAATTGTTATATATTGTGATGATTGGTTTGTTGAGTGGTATATGGATTCTGGTCGATATAGTCTGTACAACTCTATTGATAGGGATCACTAACAACTTGTACAGAACAATTCGACACGATATTGTTTTGAGATAAGGGTGAATGAAGTAATTTTACCCAAAACTATTTTTGTGTAGAAAAGAAATCATTTTCCGGAAATTATTATATAGTATATGGTTGCTTGTTGTTAGGAAGTGATAATATTAAATTATTGTCATTGAAATTTAATCAGAAATTGAAATCATAATCAAAAGTTGAGAAATACAATCCATATACAAATGGGATTTGCAAATATAAATTATAAATGTGATTTATAGTTTGAAATGGAATTCCAGAGAAGTATTTGGAAATGTTTTGGAAAGGATTAGAAATTTGAAAGATTTGGGAAAGATTAAATTCCTTTTGGGTTTGAAAAAATGTTTTTGAAGATATAAAAGCTCTAAACTATTTTCGGTCGTTGGAAAATAACTTCGGTGATGACTACAGCATCATCGATGTTCATTTTCGAGTTTTCAAGAGAGGAATTGCTGCCAAATTATTTAAAATTTGAGGTTGTTTGGAAAACTTGGTTTGGTTTTGGAAATTCAAAAGATAATTTGAATTGATTTCAAAAATGATTTTGAAAAGATGGAAAGACTCTGGAATACTATATAAAATATTTATGGAATATCATTAAGTTTGATAACTTGTAAAGTTTAAAGTTGTTAAAATAAAATCTAACTTAAAGAGAAGTTAGATAAAAGTAAATGTAAGCTGAAAGGAAAATTTAAATCAAGTGGAATTAAAAATGAAAATTGAATAAAAGAATTGAGATTGAAAATTTGAGTCAAATAAAATGATATGGATTCAAAATGAAAGTGAACTAAATGTTGAAATTTATTTCGAATTTGTAAGTAGAACTGGAGTTGGAATTGAATTTGATTTGTGATAAGCAAAGCAAAGTATTAAATAAAATTAGTAACTGAAACTAATACAAGGAATAACAAATTTAGATATGGTTCTAAATGAATTGAATTCAATAATTATAAATGAAAGATAAATTAAATTCATATGGAATTTGAAATCCAGTTTAAATATAAGTGGTTATAAACCAAAATAGTGAATAGAAAATAAATTTGGAGTGATCAAAAGATTAAAACTGGAATTGAAACTAAATATTAAAAACCAATTTGAACCGTGTGAAATAAAATGAAGTTGTAAAATTAGTTCGAAGTGAACTAAAGATAATTGATAATATTCAATATTCAAAAGGTAAATTGAATCCAAATAAAATTGAAATAGTAAATTGAATTCAAATGAAATTGAAAATGTAAGATTGAAATAAAATGGATATGGTTGTTAAATAGCATATAGGTATTATAAAGGAAATGGAATTGGGATTTTGATTTCGAAGATAAAATTGAATTGCTTGACAAAAAGGTATGTATTAGAATTTCAGTATGAAATTTGATGACTTTCTTGTCCAGCCGCTTGACTTTTTGTCTCCTTTTCAAATCCGAGGGCCTGTAGAGGCATTTTGTAGTCGTACCGAGCTAGCCGCGCAAAGGAGACGTTGGCGAAATTTTTCGAAAATTTAGGGAGTTAGAAAAATTTTGAGAAATTTTGAAAATTTAAAATGTGAATTTAAATTTATATTTGAAATGTTAAGAAGACAATGTTGACTGGAATTTATGGAAGATTTTGGAAAGTTAGTTGAAGCAATAATAGCTCTTTAATAAAAAGATTTGTTTTGACAAGTTAATAAAACTATTGGGTTTTGATAAACGGGTTGAGGATCATTCTTCTTGACAAGTAATTTCGAGACGAAATTCTTTTAAGGGGGGAAGGATGTGGCGACCCGGAAATTTTGACATTTTAAAATTTAAATATTTGAATAAATTTTAATATTTAGAGATTGATTTAACTTGGATTTCAAATATCAGAATGAATTTGGCAATTTAATTTTTGAGTTTAATTATAGAAACTTGGGTAAAATTGAATCTTCAGATTTATCCTTGTTTAAAATATTTTCAAGGTTTATAAAATTTATATTGATAATACTGAAGATAATAGAAGCTTCAGAATTAAATTTAAAAATGATTTGTTCGGTTTTGAAATTATATAGTTTAAATTGATATTTAAAAATAGACTTCCGAGTCACGGTCTCGGATTTCGATGAAACCAGTTCCATTGGATCTGTAATATTGTATTATTATTGGATATCAATTCTCGTAATGTTTGGAGTGATTGTTTGGCCGTACGGTCAATAAAAGCACTGAAATTTAAATCAAAAATTCGATATTTTAACCGGTTCAAAAAGCTATCTTCTCCATACGATCGAATTTGGACTCAAAAGCTTTCCATTGCGTTTGGAATAGGCGTACAACATTATAAACGCCTAGCGGCACGCCTCGATTGTAGATCGAGATTTTGAGATGTGGAATTGAGATGATTTAATTTTGAATTTTAAATTTTAAATTTAAAATATAAACAATATTTTTGCAAGCCCTTTTTACACGTATTAAATTTCTAGCACGTGTCTTTTTTTCTAATAAATTTAAACATGCGTTGTTTATGGATAAATTTATCATCTTGTTCAAAACAAAGTCGTGCCACTGAAAGAAAATAAAACAACGGCTCAATTTTTTTTTAATGGTCGAACCTTCTCTTTTAAATCGAATCAAAACGAAAAAATAAAACTCGCAGCAAAAATCGAAAATAGAATTTCAAAACGAAATCTCTTCCTGGAATCGAGCACCTCTATTTTCCTTTGTAATCACATCCCACTCTTCAAACGATGGAATCAATCAATTCTAAGTCACGATTTGTTGTGTGGATTTCGAGGGCGGCGACGCGACGATTTCAATCTCGGCATTCGCGAGAGGTGTTTGCTTCACACGAAAGACAGTAATGGGTCGCGTGCTCCAGCGAGGCCGCGATGGTGAGGCGAAAGATGACTTTGGCAATTTTCATTCGTGCGCGTGGAGGTAGAGCATGGCGAGTTTATCGAGGCGTTAGGGCGGTAAGGTTCACGAGCGATCTGGAGGCAGAGGTGAAGGAGTTGCGATTCACTGTGATAGGGGAGTTGTAGGTTCTGCCTGGGCTTTTAGGAAAGAAGGTAATGCTATTGATTTTAGTTCGAATTAAATGAAAATAAATCATAAGTAAAGAAACAGAAAAAAGAAAAAAGGTTTTTGTAGTAAGATATTTTAAACAGTTATGTTTTGACTTAAAATATATATATAAGTGATAAAGGGATTTTTTAGGATATATATATATATATATATATATATATATATATATATATATATGTTTATAGATGAGATTTTGGGAAAAATCATATATAATAAGAATGTATGTATAAGGATAAGATTTTTATATCCCATATAGCCTATTTTTATATATGCAGTTTGAAAAATCGAAAATAGAGACAAAATACAATTTACTAATTTATTTTAGTAATTAAATTTTTTAGTTAACTTAGGTAATTAATTTGGTTGTTAAATATTTTATTAAAAGGGAAATTTGTTTAAAATCAAATTGTTAGTTAAATAAGTTTATTAAAAGGAATTTGTTTAAAATTTAATTCTTTGTTTAAAATCAAAATATTAGTTGAATTAAAATTTTAAAATGGCAATTGAATTTTCCGATTTATTTCGAATATTAATTAAATCATCTAATATTTATACAAGGTCAAAACCGTGAAGAAAGCAAGCTAATTTGGATGGATTGCAAAATAAAAAACAAAGGTGAGATCTTCTCACTCAATCAGATTTTTCTGATATAATTTTAAGTAGTTAATTTTAAAATGGTTGATTGTGTGCTTGGATGATTAATTATTATTAGTTATATTGAATTAGACACTATACACCGCATAATAGTGGATGATGTTATATTAAACCCACATACCGCGATATTCCACCTTGAAGTAGAATTGGTATTAGTATATGTATTTGGAGTGATTGATTACTCGCATTATATAGTGGATGAGACCCTATGCGCCGCATAATAGCGGATGATATTTTATAAATTCTATATACCGTGATATTCCAACTCAAAGTGGAATTGGTATTTAATTGCTGTGCTAGATGCAAATAAACAGGTTAGAGGGATCCAACTAGATTCCTCAAATGATTGAATTTGTTTCAATAATTGTGTGTTGATTATTTATAATCTCTGTGTGATTATATTGGTGATTAAAATCGTTGAAGGCTATAATTTAGCCTAATATATTTTTGGTATCGCAGGATACCAGAAATAAATAAAAAATTGGATTTTGAAGTTTGGGTAGAAAATTTATAATAAATTCAATTCAAAAGAATTGGGTGAATTTAAAAGAAGAAACTTTAAATAGATAAATTTTTATTTTGAATACTTATTGAATCAATTCCATAATATGGGAAAAGTTTAATAAATGGATTTCAAGTAATATTATTTAATGGTTGAAGAATTTATTTAAAAAAGGGATTTTAAACATTTGAAAGAGATGAAAGAATTTATTTCAAAAAGAAATAAATTTAGAAATTAAATTTTGGATTTAAATTGGAGTTAAAATAAACTTTAGGAATCGATTTGGAAATTTGATTTGGTGTTTTTGAAATAAATTGGGGAATCGATTTGAAATTGATTTGGTGTTCTAAAATAAATCTTTGGGAAATCGATTTGGAAAATCTGATTTGGTATTGGAAAATAAAATTAGAAATCAATTTGAAATTTGATTTTGTGTTTGAAAGTGAATGTTTGGAAAACGATTTGAAAATCGTATATCAGTGGACATCTGAAAATTTAAATTCATAATGAAAATTTGTAAAAGGAAGGGGAATTTGTTTTAAAAATAAATTTTGGTTTATTTTTAAAAGTATGGAAAGAAATTTGCGGATTTGGAATATAAATTCAAAATAAATCGAGGAAGGTTTATTAATTGACGTAAATGAACCATTTTGTAATGGAAAGGGAATTCTTCCCTGGAAAGCCGAGTATATTTTTAAAGTAGCTTTTGTAGTATAAATTAAAAGTTTCTAGAAATTGGTTTGAAAGAATATTGTTGGAGAAATTAGTTCTGAAAATTGTTTTAAATCTTTAAAGTGAAGATTTATTTAATTAATTATAGAAGAGATTATTTTAAAGATTAAATTGATATTGGATTTCGAAAATAGTTATTTAAATATTTATACTCTATCTACTAATTTTACTTTAAAAACTAGTTTGGACTTGAAGTTTTTATATAAGATATTGATATAAAATTTTGTAATTAATATTTTAAATAGAGTGTTCCAAGATAGTTTTTATGTTTCCGGATATATGTTTTTGGATAAGAAATTTAAATTATTTGTACTCGGTAGATTTTCAGTGGAAATAAATAAATGTTTGGAAACATTTTCCACGTAAGAAAAATGATTTGAAATTTGTTTTCAAAGGATTAAAATGGGGAAATTGATTTAAAATTTGTTTTCAAACAGGTTAAAAGATGAAAATATATCTTGCGAAGATTTGTTGAAAATAAATAATAGGGGAAAATTATTTGAAAATTGGTGATTGTTGTGAATTATTGATTGATAGTTAAATAACCGACTATCAATATTGGCCTTTTTAATGTCGCTTGAATTTCGATGCGACCGGGGGTCGGATTCCAAATGGATATTCGAAAACCACATCGAACCTTTGTGTTTGTGATGGATCTTTTATTTAAAAGATCAAAGTGGAAATTTGTTGTGATTTGTTTGAAATTTAAATGAACACTTATTTTCTAAAAATAAGCGCTCATTATTTGGATTAGCCGGGGGAGGACCTTGTTTCATAAAACCCAAATGAATAATGAAACGACGAAATGTGATTGCATTTGAAGATGGTGTTGAAGACCGGGTATTTTCAAAAGCGAAAGGATTACCTGTCGAATGTCTCTGCACCGGGTTGCTCCGGTATAGAGATTTTATCACCCTTTGTGATGGGGATTCCGGACGTGATTAGTGAATATCCGGATTTGCAAGGGCTTCTTTGAAGTGCATTCGGTTCCGTTCGATCCCGGAATGGACTTATATGGATGTGTGTCTGATGTTACACTTTGAGGTGTAAAGCTGGTTTCTATCAAATACATTTCTGTTGGTGGAGGTGAATTTATTCTCTTAGCTTAACACCCTTCTCTGAGATGTACGAGCTCGTAGGTTTTGTAGTTGATGGTTACTAGTGCTATATTCCCAATTTGGTAATGTGGCATACGAAATGCTGCTGATCATTTGTTGATCGAAGCATGGATTTTGTGAAAAGCGTAGCTTTGTGGACGAGACTTCGGTGGACCTCACAACCCGGAATGGCCAAAACAGAAAGATGCGGCAAGGTTATTTGGTGGTAGCGCTCCCTAAGGGTATGTCATCTCCTTCTGGAAAAGGATAGTATCATGGTATGGAGCCCAGATATTTTACCTATGTTGTTGCAGCAAATTTATTATATTTTGTGGTTGTTGCTTTGTGGTTGATGATCCTCGAATAAAGGTCGCAAACGACCGGGGGATGACATACTCATGTCAGTAGTTACCTAGTTACAGAGGTAAACCGGCCTTGTGTTGGCAGAGATCCGGTTAGGTTCCCGTGACGTCCCTCCAGAGGCGTACCCATGTGGCAATAGGAAGTTCCTTAGCCTGACTATTTGTTGGACATCCAATCAAACAATGCGAGCCCTTTATGATTGCAATTGTATAACCTGCCACCTCAAGTGGTAGTTATAGCTGGCATAATATAATGGTACCTATGCTGGTTAAGATTGATGTTATACTTTCGAATTTTTTTCCACTATGCACTAATAATAATATCAAAAAGGATTTTTGCGTATTAAGCATTTTTGACTATCATAAGGAGAAATCTCCCCCAAGTGTGTGATTGCATGGCGTGTGTGCCGGAAGGCCTTATGGTAGTTTCAATTTTCAAAAAAGCATTGCAGATTTATTTTAAATTCTTTTGTTTTCTTTGGTAAAAGAATAACTATTTTTAAGATCTCACACCACTCCCATGACTGACCTGGAGTTTATTGTTCCCTTTCTAAACTCTGGGTGCCCACAATTTTCCACACGGACAGTCTAGAGTCAGGTTAGCATTATTCTGGAGCGAAGTCAAGAAATCTGGAGTTCAAGCTGGATGGTGAGTCATATTAATTATATAAAACAGTGTCCGCTGCTTAGGAGTTGGTGCATGTCAGTTTTCACATAGCCAAGTTATAATAACTGTCAGCGATGTATGGTGTCATTGTAAACTCTGATGATGTATGTATAAACCGATATAGTGTTTTTTTTAAAGATTATTCATTTATCTATTATATTTGTTCCGCTGCGAAATGTGAGATTTAATACAGTGGTCGTATTAGTGTCGACTTTCGGGCGTCGAAAAAATTGGGTTGTTACAAAAATCAACTATATTTACATGAAAACTAATGATATTTACATTAGATCGGAAAGTATATCGTCAAAATGCAAATGAAACGGTCTTCTAATGACCGATTCATTTGTCTCGTCAAGTATGCGAGACACAGCTTAAGTGCGGAAAACCAAATCGTAAAAGATTTTGAAATCGAGTGTGGATTTGGAAAAACGAATGTCGTTTTATTAAAAAGCATACGAGTTGTTTTATTTTCGATGATATTTGGGGTAGATATTACGATCAATTGAAATTCAAGTTTATCATTGAAAAATTCTTTAAAATTATTGATTTCAAAATCAAAGTGGTGGTTAGAATTTAACAACTCGCCATCCAAAAGTCCAAAAAATTCGTGTTTATTAAATCCATCTTCCTTTTCTCGATTTCGAAAAAAACCTTGTTAATTGGCTAATTTTCTATCGGTTTAGAAAATAGTCGAAAAATTTCGAAATAAAATAACCGCAAGCGCATGGCGTACTATTGAAGTACGTGGCGAGCATGGGTCGATCCGCAGGGAATTGAGATTTTTAAAATCTATTCAATCAAATTAAACCAAAGTTGAAGAGTGTGATTAGCTAGAAAATGAGAAAAATGTCAAAAAGAAAGTGAGAAAAATATGAGAATAAATGACAATTTAGAGATAATTCCACTCTCTCTATCATATAGTACAATAAACCATGAAATTATTATCTCTCTTTTTTAGTCATTAGTAAATTATTTGATGTGCTTATCATAAGTATGACCCATTTGTGCTATTAATTAGCTCAATATAAGCCATCAAATTATAACACACCATTTAAACCACTTGTAAATTCTCATGAAAAATGACAACAAGTTGAAAGCAAAATCTACTTTAAGTATGGTCTACTAACTATTAATTAGAAATATGTACCATCAAATTTCAATTTCAACGTTCACTTCTTTGCCATAATCATATTTGGATGAAGAGGCAATTTTTGTTAGTGATTGTTTAAGCATAGCCTATTTGTTATGAACAACATGGACTATTAAATTCAACATAAAATAATAAATCACATCAACATTCATTCTTCCATTAAGCACAAAAAGAGAGAAATAATATCAAAATATTGAAGCTACATGATTAGAGGCTTCATTACCCCTAAATTGAAGGGGTTAAGCTCTCATTTTTGTCATTTTATTAACAAATGTAGCATGCAACATTGAACAAAAAGAAAGAAAAATAAAAGCTAATGGAAAAGAGAAGCTAATTAACAAGAATTAAAACTAATCTACTTTCCATGAAAATAAAATCTGCACTTTTAGCATGAAAGAAAGAAGGCATGTAAGTAAAAGGAAACACTAAATAAAAAAAAAGGAAAAATACATGAAGTAAAAATTGCTAATTAGCCATGAAAAGAGGAAGAGATATTTCTTTTTATTTTGAGCCTAAACTAAACTAAAGAGAGACAAAGCAAGAGAAGGGTTGCATGAAACATAAGGGATATATATGCATGTGTTAAACCCTAATTCATATTTTTGGAAAATGCCCAAAATACCCTAGAGAAAGTATGGAGGCCAAGTAATCATTAGCTTCTACTAATTAACATTTAATTGTACATGAAGCCATAAACTCCATAAGTATGTGCATTAGCCTCTAATTGAAAATCAAGGTAAGTGGATGGGGTCCTCCATGTTGTTCACTTTGAACGATTTCCATCTTCATTCTTTTGTTCTTCTTTGTGCATGCATATTTCATCATAAAACCACTTGTAAAATTCACCAAATTTCTTACAAAACAACATAGAAAATTCAAAGTAAATTTTCACAATTTAATAAGTGCACAAAATTGACCATTTTACCCCTATATGAAGATAAATATGTGACAATTTGAAAATAATTTGAATTTTGGTTTAAACAAGTTAAAATACCCAGTCTGATCGTTTATTCAATTTAAATAGATTAAATATGGTGGTAAAAATATGCACATTTACGTGCACATCATATATATACAGTGCGAACTCAAGGAAATATGAAATGCAACAAAGTGAATAAGTGAATGTGATCAGTAGATTAATCCGAAGCTATGCCAGAAAATATAAAAAGTGCGAACCATGATGAATTCAATCAAAGTCGAAACAATGACCGGATGTAGTTTCGAACAAAGACTGAGGAGCCGAAGTCATAGCATAAAGATCGAAACCAAAGTAAACTTTAAATGCCACAAAATCAAAGCCGTAATGACCAAGGAAAAGATCGAACAAGCCAAATTCAAAGCCATTATAACCAAGTTAATCAAGCTAATAAAAATATATAAAGTGACAAAGTCAGAGAAATCATCAACATCCAAGCAACATCGAATGGCCGAGTTAAATTAACTGATGAATTCAAATTAATTAATTCGAACAAAATTATAAGGGATCAAGCCCTATTTAAACCATTCATCATCAGCATTTTCAAATCATTCGAGCTGAAGACAAAATTCAGGGTATACCAAAATCAATTCAGCAACTCGAATCAAAAGTCGAGCATAATTGAAGTCAAAAGGAACATCACCTACCAATTTTATGCCAAACATACGTGCTCGACAAATTGAAGCAGCTGCAAGCAAAAATCAACAAGCCAAATCAAAGAGCATTCATCTCTACAATCAAACGATATCAAGAGGCGCCTCAATTTAGCTGAACCCTAAATCAGAAAGAGGAAGGAAGGAAGAAAGGAAGCTGCCATTTTTCACAAAGAAACAAATACGAGCCAAAGAATATACAACAAGAAATAAAATGGGGATGAGTTTATTTCTTAAGCCATAAACTTATGGGTCGACTTCTTTAAATTATATTTTGGGCTTTTATTTTTAAAATTAGGGTTTAGATTTTAAATTGTTTTTACTTTATGTATTTTTCTTTTTAAATGATTGTATTTTCTAGTCGTGTGACTAAGAAACGAACTACGGTGGTGTAGTTCAAGAATTCGCAACTCAGTGGCTGAGTTGTGAAAGGGTTTTGAGCGCAGAGTTAGGTTAGTCGATAGCGGGTGTCGCAAATTTACGTGTGTAAGCGTCTGACTACTTAATTTCTAGTAGAAACTTTAGGGGCAGCACACAGGCAGGGTTTTGCCGAAGCTGGGTAAACCTAAGTGTTCTATTTTCTGTTTTTTATATTCTGCCATTATCTGTGCTGCTATTATTCTGTTGTGATCAGTGCTGCAATTATTTTATATATTCGGCATTAAATTTTTATAATTAATAGTATCACCCTATTCATCCCCCTCTATAATGAAATCGATCCTACACTTCATTCCAGCTTAATGGTCAATATTAGTGCACTCGTTAACTTTTCCTTCAGACTCATGAATGCCTAATCACATCTTGCGTTCCAAATAAATTTTTATTACTTTTCTTTAAGTGGATCAACGGTGCGACTACTTTGGAGAAGTTCTGGATGAATCGTTTGTAATATCCAGCTAACCCTAAGAAACTTCTCACCTTTGTAGCATTTTTGGGTATAGTCAATTCTTGTACTGCTGTGACTTTTGTAGAATTCATGGAAATACCCTACTCAGAAGCAACATGATTCAAGAATCGCACTTCCCTCCTCTCGAAGTGACACTTAAATTTTTTTTTACCATCAATCGATTCTCTCTCAACACCTCAAGCACGATCCTCAAATGTATCTTGTATTCTTCCTTTTTTCGTGAGTAGACAAAAATATCATCGATGAACACAAGCACAAATTTATTTAGCTAACCCTTGCAAGTACGGTTAATGAGATCAACAAAGTATGCTGATGCATTAGTTAGACCAAACGGCATAACCAACTACTCATAAAAATCAGATGGCATACGAAACGCTGTAATCGGCACACTCTCCTTCGCTACTCTTGTTTGGTAAAATCCCTTCATAAGATCTAATTGAGAAAATACTCTAGCACCATGATGCTGATCGAACAAGTCGTTAATGTGTAGGAGTGGATATTTGTTCTTCCTCATAACTTTATACAGCTTATGGTAGTCAACACACAATCTAAGGGAACTAATTGCCTTCGTGGCAAATACTACAGGTGCTCCCCACTTAGAATACTTTTACGAATAAACCCTTTTTGCAAAGATCATCAACTTACGCTTAAAGTTCTCTCTTCTCTCCAGGTACCATCCTCCTCAATGACATCACTATTGGTCTGGCTTCTTTAACTAAATTAATACAGAACTCAATCTTTGTGTGTGGTGGAAGTCCAATCACTTCACTGAATGTATCCGGATAATCTCTAGGTATAGGCATAGATGACAACTCACTGCTAGAGATCTCGAGCTAATACCAAAAAAAGAAAATCATCACCTAATTGTCAGGTATTAAGCCAATCTTCGATCTACTCCCAGCATCCATCCCCATCGTCATCGAAAACCACTCGTAGTCCACCTCTAGTCTGTATCCCTTTAACCAGTCCATAAAAAAATAAAACCAAACCTAATGAAACCCGAATAAAAAAAATCATAAAAAGGAACATTCCTGATTCAATAATGCTAGGTCTCAAACAACCATGTATAGGCTGGCCGGGCTTCTAATAAGGTTTGTCATAATTTAAGATTGATCAACTATCTTGGGTCTCAATTCCAATCTATCTATCAAATCACTAGATATAAAGGAATATGAAGTCCTGATATCAAACAAAATCGTATGGGAACACCGTGAATGGAAAGCATACCTTGAATAACGATGTCTTCCCCTTCTCTTCCATCAATGGAGCATTCGACGAAGTTGGAACGACATTAACAAAATATGCTTACGTCATGTGCTTTTGCTTTAATAGCTTTGGACATTCCTTCTAAATTTGCCTAAATTGTTGCAGCTGTATCACTTCTTGTGTCCCGCCTTACAATCTTTAGCAAAATGGCCCTTCTCTCTAAAATCTTAGCAAATAAGCTTTCATGTGTTCTTTTTTAGACTATCCTTTATTTAGGGTTGCACCTCCTTTAGTGGCTCTAGACAATTTATCTTAAAGTGCTCAGTCCTACCATAGTTGAAGCACTTTTTCTTGTCACCTTTTGGATCGTTACAGTCCTTACTAATGTCACCTATCTCATCGCATATAAAGAACTTCAGCATCCTTTTTCCCTTCTTTTGGTCATCTTTATTCTATAAATGTTTTTTTCTTTATTGTCCCTCTTTCTCTTACCACTCCTGCCTACTTCTGATTTAGTCTCTCTTGAGGAACAATAACTTTGTTGCGCTTGCATTTGAGCACCATCATCAATTATACCTCTAGCTCCTCTTTAGGCTGCTCGAATCATGCTCACCATCATATGAATATATGCTATTTGCACTTCTAGGTCATTTTCCATCCTGGTGGCCTATCCATCTTTAGCTTATAGTGCACAATTCCTAGTATACATGTCCATTCTTACGAGCTATAATAAGAATAATCATCTCTCATATAGGAAAACTACATCAATGATACTCAT
Source organism: Allium cepa (assembly GCA_030765085.1). NCBI lineage: Eukaryota > Viridiplantae > Streptophyta > Magnoliopsida > Asparagales > Amaryllidaceae > Allium > Allium cepa. The sequence goes on from CM060945.1 coordinate 773,506,481, forward strand.
GTATGCAATGCGACTTATACTATATGCTACTATATAATTTTGAAAATCAAAATATATTACAAGTACGCGCTCTCCTATATATAGACTTTCGATCTAGTCTAGGGTGAGAACTCTTATCCTATCTCTACCTTCGATGATGGTATCCTTTAATTAAAAACTATGCAACCTAAGCTCTGATACCAAATGTGATGACCGTCCTACACCAGCACCCAATGTACCTATATAGTGCGCTGTAGCAGTGCCCTGCCAATGCAAGATGACCATCAAGGGTTGTAAAGCAAATAAAACAACATATAATTCGTCGTATATCTCACAGCACATCGAATAAAATATAATAACAAACATCTTAGATATAAAATAGGCGAGACAGTAAATAATTGAATGAATCACAAAATCAGAGTGCATAGATCTGTATAGTATACAACATAGAAATAGAGTAATACATCAAATAATAACTCATAAATAACTATCTTTAAGTAATAAAGCACAGAAAGCTTCATAGTATTATGCAACGGAATGGAAAATAAGTAAATATAGTAATACAAGAGTATATCCTCCTTCTCGTCACCTGTCTAGCTTCACGTGCTCACCAAATCGGATATCCTTAATCTACTCATTCAAGAGTACCCAAAATAATACGAAGCAAAGCATAAAACCCCAAGTTAGACAATGATCGAGTGTAAGCGGCAGTAAATCTCTAAATACTAATATACCACTAAAATAGGAGAAATGGTACAAAGGATCATACATGTCATTTTCCTGCATTCACAGAGTTAGCATATATAAAAAATATATGATACTCTACATCATAGTCATTATGGGCGTACTACAAATCAAAGCACTACTGGGTATCCAAATATATACATGAATAATATCAGCACCGGGTGACATCCGTAGGGTGGCAAACAATCAAACAAACATACCATACATTATCCATCCTCAAATTCACTCGCTCCATGCGTTAGAAATATTGGATATATGATAATCATATGACCTCCCCGTATAGTCAAGGATAACTCAATGCGTTGGTTTCTCGATACACAAACCCATGCCACTCGGTAGGCCGGGAACTAGACTACCATCATACTCGGTCCAGGGTAAGGTAGATTCTAGCGTTAACGAACTCTATCCCCTCATCACTAGGTCCTAATGTCAACAGACTCTAATCGCATATGTGATCTAGGTTCAAATGTCAATGGACTCTGATCACACCATCATATACTCTTGCTTTACAAGTACCCACCAAAACCTGCGAATATTAGTGATCCCTTTGCACGCATCATTTGTAGTAGAGCTCATCTTAGAAATATCTTTACAACTCTCACCAAAAGTCGTAGTGGTTGGAAACTATTCTAGACAACTACCATTAGTCGTAGAATATCATCATTCATCCTGTAACCTTCTTCCTACGGTTCCTTCAATCTAACTTGTAGTTACCTACTCTACATCTTGAAGTACATTTATTCGTTGCCGAAACCATCTCCTCACATCAAGGAATCATCATCATGTCATGGGTTGTCGTCGTCGAAAATCATTGAAAAAGGCCCTAAAAACCTCAACTAAGGATTTTCCTGTGTTCTAGCCCAGAGAAGAGCCTGAGAATTCCTAGTATTGACCCGAAACAAACCTCGGCCCGAAGACATGACCAAGTAATTTCAACAAATTTCCCGAAGCATGCCCCACTTGATTGCGTTTTATGGTTCGATAACGATCATGAGTAGGGAGCAGTACCAGTCCATAACTAAGCTCATTTTTCTCTTGCCTTTACCTATCTGAGAATGCCTTAAGTCATTCCCGAAGTTTTTGCCTTACTAGCCTGAAGCATACCTCACACTGATCCATGACTTAACTCATTTTCTCTTGCCTTTAACGATCTGAGAATGCCCTAAGTCAAGCCCAAAGTTTATGCCCTGTTGGTCCAAAGCATGCCTCGAAGCAATCCAATATCAGTCCATACTCCCAAAGTCGCCATTGAGCCATCACTATCTTAAGCATGTAAACTCTAAATGACTTAAAATTTAAAACATAGCTTTAGGGAGTCATTCTGGACCTACCCTATGGACCGCATGTCATTTAGACACCGATCCATCTACACCGATCTATCATCAGTGGGTCATAACTCGAGCAAACAAAATCCAAACGGGTTGAAATTTGTAACTTAGCCTTATAGGGAATTCCTTGTCACCACACAATGATCGCACGTGATTTGGGTAAATATTTATGGATCAGTACTGATCCCTACATACCAATCCTTAAATTGTTTTGAACTAAATCATCATTTGACAGGTGTTTCCAACCATTCAACCAACATGCATTCAAGTAATCATCACATGCAGTCTATCCTAACAAGCATACTACCATACATATCAAAACAAAGCCTAAATCTAAGGGTATTTCCATAAGAACAAAGGAGACTAGTAAGAACATGAATTTGCAAAACTTACCCAAGTTACTTGACATTTACATATGTTGTTTAAAAGGGTTTAAAACATATTTTAGAGTTTGAAAATCATTTATAACATCATTAAATGTCTAATAGTGGATAATTAGTGAGTACAGGCTTAAAACCACTCACCTTATCCAAAGCAAGATTCAAACCCCCTGAATGAACGGTAGAAGGCACAAAATCCAAGGCTTCTCCAACAGTAAATTTCTAATCTCAAGTGTTAATCACGCTAATCTCTTCTTAATGATGTAATTAAGCTAATTAAAGTAGGTTTAAGAGTTGTTTTTTTATGAATGGAGGTTAATGGAGGTTTCTCGTTATTTTTATGAGTAGAGAAATGGTGGGGATGTAGTGCCATCGGTCTCCACTTACTCTAATCCCCAAAATGGGCTTGGGCCTTAACACTGATGACCCTATTTACCCATATAAGCTGTTCAAAATCAAATAAAACTTCAAACAACCACAACTCTTAAAATGGTAAGTCCATTTCCTTAGGTAACCACTCTACGGAAAAGAAAATCATCATCTTGATACAATGGAAGAAGTTTCAGACCCTAACTTGGCTCCTGTCAGAAATTATAGGTCATACATGATTTCGTAGGGTCGAAATGGTCACAGAAAAATTCAACAAAAATTATAACCCAAGTAGTCATTCCCCAAAGTTATAGAATCATATGACCAATACAAAAATAATATTAATATTTTATGATCCTCCGATATGTAAAATACAGTTCGTTATATCCCCATAATTTTCATTTTATATATATATTTTCTGAATCAAAGAGAGAAACTCTGCCATTTTCTTTTCTCCACAAATTCTAAGGACTGTAGGAATTATAAATTATTACACACACACACATACACACACATGTGTGTATATGTGTAGAGGGGGGGGGGGGGGGATATTAAAAGAAAAATAGGGTCTAGTCAATTCACCAAAGCAAAATGTAAATTATAAATCTAAAATCATGTTTAATTCAAATCTCTCTTCAAATCTATAATTTTAACAAATATGTACATAGTTTTGATATAAATTTTGGTAGAAAGAAAGGGAGTCAATCAGGAATAACAGATTTCTATCTAGAGATCTGAAAGCGAAGAGGTGAAAGGGAAATTATATATTTTTATATAGTTTTTGATTTATATCATTGTGAATCTGTCCCTTTTATCCCTAAATGTAAAATTTGAAATATATATGTATACACACACACATAATGAACTTGAGATCCTTAGCTACATATTCCTTGAATTGTTAACTTTGACTGAATGTTGTATACACATAAATTTGGAATGCAATGGTAAAAGTAGTCCTTAAAGGTTATGAAATATGCGTTAATAAGATGTATTTAATTCCAGATTTTGTTATTTGAATGTTAATAGCTATTAAACTAGTATTGAAGATTATTTCTAATTTGACTGGGATCTAAATTTACATTTTAATCCACGGGAATCAAGAATGTTTATACGTGAATTTCTATAAATTATCTAACTTTACAATTATATATGAAAGTGTGTCATCTGAAATGAAAGGGAATATGCGTAAAGGAAAGAGGTGTACAAAATAGGAATATTTGGCATATTTTGTACTATCCATTTCAATAAATAATAAAAAAATTATTGTAATTCCAAACACAACAAAATTCCTTTTTTAGATAATTTATAGGAAATACCGTGTTAACATTTCCATTTGAGAAGATATAATTCTAATGCATTAAAATGTAGAAATTCTTAAATGTAAAACCAAAGTATTATAAATAAAAATAATAACAATAATCCCACTGTTGATTTAACATACGTGATTTAAGATAAGCTAGGAAATAAACAACAACCGATGAAAGTATGAATAAGACAACGGAATAAGGTATTAGGAAAGTTACATTAATCAAGATAAATAGGTATCAACTGAAAGGAATTGGTGAATTATACTTAAATATAACAGTTGAAAAGTAGCAGTAAATTACACCTAATTGTATTAATTGAAAATGAACTTATGAGATAAGAAGTAAGTCCGTATAAAAGTAAATGAAAACTAATAACTGAATTTAGGCGGCCTAATAGTTTTCCAGCTATGTGTTTTATAAAATTTAAATAAGCAATGGCAGCTAGGGTTCCCAGCACTCAACCCGATTCACGTCCCAACCTTGCTCCTACTTCTGATGATCCATGTTGAAATTTGCCTCCAGATCGATCTCCAGACGTTGGCTTCACTCCTATCGTTCATAGAAAATCTTGTAAACAACAGATGATGGTGGATCAGATCTCTAGGCAAACGTTTTCCATCAGGTACGTGCAGATTGCTTCTCCTGTGAATAACAAAAACAAAAGATTTTTCATCATGTGAATGATACGTAGTTGCAAAACGTAGATGAATTTCAACCTTTAATAAAAATTTCAATCAGGCTAATCAACGAGATATGACAAGCTACTCAAACAAATCAAACTATATGCCCGCTAGAAACCAGAAGTGTCCACCTATTCTCCGATCAACTTTTTTCCTCTTCGTGAATTCAATCATCTTAGATGCGCCTAGATGGATGCACAAATCGTGAATAATGTGGGAGAAAAACGGGAAAACGCGATTGCGCTGTATATTCGTTTACCAGTGTTAGATTTGGATTTCTGGGCAAAAGAGGCTATAGGTAGAATAGCTTCTGTAATAAGTAATCCTATTAAACTAGACAAGTCCCTTTGCGTGTGTCTTAATAGAAATTGATTCTAATTTCCCATTTCTAGTCAAATACCTATTAAAAATAGCTTGGCAAATAGTTATATACTAATGGTACACTGGTAAATGCAGTAATTGTAACTATTATGGCCACACAGACACAAGATGCAGTATGGTTAAAAAATGGACATCAAAACATACTTCAACGAACGAAACTGAAAGTAAATTGATCGATGCAAGTCGATGATTGTAATATAGGTACTGACATAGCACAATCCTCTGATAATGTTCCAGCTTCGATTAATATCAACAATGCAGTACCATTAAAAAATAACAAACAATACAGTCCAAATACAAGCACAAGAGTGAATTTTCGATCCAGGTTTCCTACTGTGAAAAAACAAATAAAGAAAAGTTAGCCCTATACTACTGATAATAATTTCACAAATAACAATATTGAAGATCCCACAATACTAAATTCAGACTTAGACCCAAAGACCGATGACGTCTTGCACAAAGAGAAAACAAACAGTGCTGATGTGACCATATAACAAAGGCAAAGTCCCAATTCAGCACTCTACAACATAGAATTAGAGGCATCAGAGGTCCCAAATTTATACAGATGATATTGCAATGCCAGACCACAATGCATGCAAGGTATCTGTCCTTCCAGAGTACTGGCACGATGTTACTGACACTAACATGGCAGAATGCAAAGTAAACAGAGTAAGTAACTTACCACTGGATGACAATGCAGCTCAAATGGAACATGTAGATTCAAGCAAGCCTATACAACTCACGACAAGGAGAACTAGACGAGACGAGACACTGTTAGAATTAAAGCTACAACATCTACATCCCAAAATATTGTGGTCAATCCTGAATGGAATAGCGTGGATCAAAGGATCAAAAACATCTTGAAGATTCCTCGTTCATTTAACATCATTTCTAGTGTGGAATATTAGGGGGATGAATGCATATTCTAAACAACTAGATATAAAAAACTATATTAATACTAGAAGATTTTTTGTTACAGCCTTATTGGAGAATAAACACAACATCTGTGACGGCCCACAATTCCGTACCTTTTGAGCCGACAATAAATTACTCATGTTCGACCCAACTTGCACAGAAATATGGATGATCAAGAGTAATAAAAAAACATATACAAAACAGACTCTAACTCGAATGGAATAATATATATATATATATATATATATATATATATATAAAATATTGAACAAATATATTTACAGCGGAAAACTTTTAAATACATATATCAAAGGCTAACATAAATTCAGCTTGGACAGTTATAAACATCTGTCTTTACAATTGCTGACAAACATCAAACTAAATTTAACAAAGCACAACAGATAATAGAATACGTCAATACGTAGATGAATATCTCCAGCTGTCCTCTGGAAACTCCAACCATCTTCGAATAAAACTGAAACTACTCGGATTTGACCCGAGTATTGAAAATACCCGTATCAGGCTTGATAAAACCAGCATGAGAAAAACTCAATAATAGATGACAGTGTCATATATCAGCCTTTAAATAAAATCCTTTAAAGAGAGAGTATCTCATAAGACCACGCCCACACAAAAACATAGACGGGTTTTTATCTTATGATAACTAAAACACTTTTATATCAAAATATTTGATATTATTTTTAATGACATTCTCTTTGAAAACATTTGTAAATAAACATATTAATCTTATTCGAAATGGTTACCCATATAGCATTTCGAGGCTATTCATTACGCCAATACAAACAAAATCGCAGGTTCTTATTGGAGAATAGATTTCCATACAAGTGATCAAGTGAAGGGAATACCTTCCGACAGTACATCTCTAGAGGAATGTACCGAGGACCATCACAAAGGATCCTCTACCAACACAAGACCGGCCTATCACTGTAAATAGATAGTACAGAATATGTAACAACCCATAATTTTGTATTTAATTAAATTTTTTATTTAAAAATTTTGATTTTTAAATCATTTAAAAGTGAATTTTAGAATTTTCCAATGTATGTTTGGAATTTGTTTGTAATTTATTTTCCAAATACAATGAAATAAATATTTTCTAAAATTTTAGTCAAAGTTTGACCACAATTGAAACTTTTAATTTTGAATTTTCAAAATTCTAATCTTTTTCTTTGAAACCGTATTTTATTTTAAAATTAGTTCTGCTTTTTGTTTCGTAAAATTTCATTTTATACTTTTATAAATCTGAAAACTTGCAGCGTTTTACATGCAAATAATTTCTGCATTTTTATTTTAAATTTTCCTATGTCTATCTCTTTATTTTATTTCTCTATTTTATTTTGTCTATACTTTTACTGTACTTATTGATTTTTGATTGATTTATCTATTTTAAATGGCTTGGAGAAAATCAAGGAGACATAGGTTACATTGTTTAAATTCTTGCCTTTTTGTTTTCCTAGCATTTACACTGCATAGCCATTCACTCTTATCTTTCTTGGCCGTGTATTCCTATCTCAATCACGTACAAGAATATTACTTTTCATCTCAATATTCTCATTTTCATTTGCATTTAAGAATAAAAATATATTGTAAGTTTCTTTTTCCTTAACGCATGCCTTTTCTGTTTCTTAGCATTCACTCCCACTTTTTTTGTCATCCAAACCATCTCTAGCCGTGGGATGCACTCCTCTAACTCACGCACAAAATATTCTCACCTTTTCTCATTTCCTAACAAAGAAGAGAAAAAAATTAATTAAATACATCAAGTTATTTGTTTTTATAGTGTTGCCTTTTTATTTTTCAAACCATTCAAACTCTTGCCTTTTATTGCCTAGCCTCTTTATTATTTTCCATAGCCGTTCATTTTTTTTGTAAACCCTAGCCGCCACTTCATCTTGCAAATCTCGTTCAAAATAATTCCTCATCTCATTCATTTGCGTGAGAAAAAAAAATAAATAAAACAAGTTCTCATCTTCATGGCTTCCTTCTCTCTTCTCTTCTTTTATTCTTTTCCTTTGTTTTTCTCAAGCATGGCTCGGCCTCCACCTTTAGTCAACCACTATCTTCCCCACACCAACCTATTGCCGACCACCGTCGCCTCCTCCTCACCACCAACCAAAGGCCGTGACCACCAAGAGGCAATACATCACCACATCTCATTGAAATAGCCTAGCCGAGCCACATATGCATCCCTTCCTCCTTTGTTTTCCTCGGCCACCAATTCCAATCACCACCTCCTTGTTTTGCCTTGACCATCCCACTCCCTTCCGTGCCACTTGACCAAGATCCAACATAGGGCCGAGCCCATATGACTATGACCGAACCAAAGAACCTAGGACCATTCACATATCTTGCCTTATTGCATTCCTATTGACTTTGCCTTACCACCACTTCAATTCTGAACCATAGTCGTGCATTCTTGCTCCTTTAACCGAGCCTATGTTGCCTAAAACATGATGAGGCCGAGCACAACATGATGATCTAGCCATTGAAGCCATGGCCGAGCCCACTTGCTTGGTGATTGATCATCTTGCTTTGTTTTATCGAAAGGTTATGTCCTTTTTGATTCATATTTTCATTTGTTTAATCCATCCTTTGTTTGTATTGCAATATTATTCTTATGTTTGTGTACAAAGTTTGGATCTCGACTCTTCATCCACTCAAAAATATAGTCGTGCTTTGTCATGCCTTTTCATGCTTTGTGGAGTTTGGATGTGTATTTTGAATTTGATCCTAGCTTTTAAAAGGTGAGTTTATCACTCTAGACATATGTACTTTTATAATTGTGAAATGATGAAAAATGAATTGTATAAATTAATATGCTATGTTCATGCATGCCTCTGATATATTTATATGATGTTAAATGATGTTTGTATAACTATTACATTGTCTGATATGATATGTTATATTGTGCTATTCATTTTATTTACTGTATCATACTGCAAGTTCCCTATCACTATGGGTTGAAATGATATATGCCCAAACAGAAATTAAAATAAGGAAAAATCATTATGAGCTGAAATGATAGGCTCTAGTGATTTTTATTGTATTTGTTTTACTTGGGACTACGGGTTTGAAATGATACAACCTCGAATTTTCTTTTTAAACATGGATTAAAATGATACATATCTGTATCACTTGACCAAGGATAGAAAATATTATACAGGCCCATGGTTATATTTTTAAATAATGTTTTCTTAAAATTTATTAAGTATTTTTAAATAATATTTCCTTAAAAGATTATTAAGTATTTTGAGTTATATAAATATATGAAATTTTAACTCAAAATTTGTTTTAATGCTTTAACTATAAAGGTGTATTGGTTTTTTTATAAGTTAAATTTTTATAAGTTAATAATTGGTTTTAAGTTGAATTAAAGATCTTTATTGATGATAAATAACTTAGTAATTGAATTCGACTTAATATGGAAGTTTTAAATCTAACATAGTAATTGTTATGAAATTTACTTTATGAAATGGACATGTTTTGTGTAATAAATAATGTATTTCGAACTAATAAAATGGAATACAGTTTTAATTGGCATTTTGTAATAAAATTTATTTAACTAGCAAATCATAATTAATCGATGTCTAAATGAATAGATCTATAAAGAAAATTTGATTCTTATATTAAATATGATAAAATGTTCTTTTGTGAAATGTTATGTTTTGTAAAATAAATAATTGTGATTTTAAATGGGAAAATGTATCTTAAATTATGACATAATTTGATAATTGGAAATTGGGTTTTAAATAAAATTATTAAGTTATGTAAAAAAAATCAAAATTTAGTTTATTTATGAAGTGGGTATTTTAAAATAAAGTGTTAAGTTACTTGTTAAAGTAGAGTTAAGGAAGAATGTACTTTTGACTTAACAAATGAATCTTAGTTTAAATTAGATATTTATTGATAAAATTTTATTTTATTAAATCATAAGTTGAATGATATCCAAATGAATTTTTTTGAGGCGAAAAATATGATTTTTATAAGTTAAAATGGTTAAAATTGAAGTTTTAATGTTTTTGAAATTTTATATAAATCTGGAATTTGTATTGGTAGCATTTCAGAAATGCTGTGATTTTAAGATAGCATTTGTTAAGTGCTATCATTTTTTGAAAATAAACTAAGTTCTAGAATATTAAATAGCTACTGTAGCACTTTGTAAGTGCAGTTGTTGCTGAAAGTAAACCGTTTTGAAATAATTACTAAATACCTACGATAACACTTTGTAAGTGCTGTTGTTTTTGAACTTTACAATGTTTTTGAAATACTATTATATCCACTATAACACTTTACAAATGCTGTTGTAGCTGAAATTTACAATGTAATGGAAATTTTATGATTGAATGGGTGAACTTAGAAATGTTATAGCTTTGAAATGAATATTATTTGACATTTGAGTTTAAACGGTTTAAATGAAGGTTATTTTAAAGTTGTTAAGATTTTCTACGTATTATGATTTTCAAAAGAATAACATTTCCAAAGTGTTATGATTTGAAATAGTATGATTTCCAAATGATAACATTTCTAAATTGTTATGATTTCTAAATTGTTTTGGGTTTGGAGTTGTTATAATTTTGAAAGTACTATAGTTTTGGAAATGAATTTATTTGGAGTTATATTTAATTAAGAATTGTCTTTCAATATATTTATTTGAAATCGAAGATTTAAGAATATGACTTTATAAGGTGGTTTTGGTTTAAGACGATTTAAAAGGGAATATTTCAAGTTTAATAAATTAAAGGAAATATTCAGTGATTTGAAAATTTAGGTTTTATTTAAATGTATATATATATATATTGATTTGGTTTTGAAATGAAATAATATAGTATTTAGTTTTAAAATGGATATTATTTTGGAAAGTAATGGTATTTGATTTTAAATGGTTTTGGAATAGAAATATTTTGAAATAAATAAGCATGGATTATAATAACGGTTGGTTGTTAAAGAGACCAAGATCGATATGGGCATACTCTCTGTCGATACCAAAAACCACTTTAACAACCTTGTACGTCGTGGAGATTCCAGAATAAAGTAGGATGGTGGAGGCTTTCCTTTGAGGTATATACGTGGACCCGACTCCCGTGAGTTGGCATAAGGTGTCTACAACAGGAGCGATTGACGAGCCAAGGAGGTAGCTCCTCTTATCGAACACACTCATTCGATACCATTCTATTACTTTGTGATTGACCGGGGCCCTTTGATTTTAGAGGTATGGCTCGAGGTGGGCGATAGTAACTGCTACGCGTTACTACCGGTCCGAAAGCTTAATTGGTATATATACCCTGGCATTGCCTAGTTGTACCGTGTCACCTACCCTAGCACGCCTTGTACGAGTTTGGTTTTCTCCCGTAGCGCGAGGAGTATCCTCTAGTGGCTTCCCGATCAAGAGGGACTGTAATACTGGATGGACTACTGGGACTATTATGTGTTAAGCGCTATATAGGTAACCCCTTAACGCTATTTAAAAGTAAGTTTATTTTACTATAGACATTATTCTAATAGCGAAATATTAATACATAGTAAATAGTTTAACTGATCCTTAGAGGATGGGTAGTCCCAAGCATCCTTTAAATTACTTGTACCTTATATTACAGTTCACTTGAGTTGATTTACATTGTATAGGTATGTATATCCTTACTCGAGTGTTATGTGTTTTTCTTTACGCTCGGGTCAGATTGAGTGATATAGCATTTGAAACTCACCTTCGAAGTTGGAGCTTGCTTGAAGATCCAGCTATCTGTTTCGCTTTCAGTTATTCAGTTGATTCCAATGATGTATTCAGCTTTGTGCTTGTTTATCCTATTGAGGCTTCTGTTGTATCTTGTTTAACTCTGATGTATTTATATAGTAGCTTCATGAACCACTATCTCTTTACTTCTGCTGCATTATGTTACTTTGTGTCTATGATCTGTGATTATTTATTTACTGCATATTATGAGTTTTGCCAAATTTAAATTAACAATTCGGTATTTTAAGCTATTCATGTTCGACATGTGTGGATGCGAATGGTTGAAAGTAGCGGGTCGTTACAGTTGGTATCAGAGCTTTGGCTCTAGGCAAACTTAGCATATACGATAAATTTATTTACAAAATCACTTTCATTCGAGCTCAAATCTCTTCCTCTTTGACCCGATTTCTTTTGAATTTTGGAATGTTCCATGCGGTTTCAAAATTCATTCTTGTCCCCTACTATTCATCTTCTTTTGATTTTATAGTATTATAACTCCACTTCGGATGATCTTTACAATGAGTCGGCAGGATCGCCAATCTCAAATTGATTTGTGAAGGGGTGACACTCCTTTATAATAGGCATCGGTTCACCGGAAATTTTTATATCCTCGGTTAGATGCTAGTATTTCTTGTTGTCCCGAATTCTACTTTTTGAGATCGAATGTAGGTTTGCCTTAGAATTCCACATCGATATAGTTCTAGAAGTCACGGTTGAACTGGTTAAGGTTGCCCGAGATTTATATAATCTTATCCATTTCCTTATTCGGTTAGTTAATCATCTCGTCTTTTGTTTCCAACTTATCCTCAAATTAGAATTCTCCTTGATTTGAGTCGATCAAATCTGAATATCTATCCTTGCTTTGAAAATCTATTCTTGTATAGTGTATTTGTAAATTTATATTCAAATTGTTTTATATATTGTGTTGTTTGAGTTGATGATGTTGATTTGGGTTTTCGATCAATTCATCTAATCAACGTTATTGATAGGATCTCCAAAATACTTGAACAGAGCAAACCGACACAATATAGTTTTCAAATTTAGTATATGAAGTAAATTTTGTATAATTGTATTGTATATATATAAGTAAAATTTTCTGAACTTTGATAGTTAATTAAATTGGATGTTAAGAAATAATATTTGACTTTGTATATAGCTTATAACCATTAGCTTTTGTTTCATATATAAATAATTGAACTATAAAACATGGCCATAAATTAAATTGGAAATTTAAATGAATTTAAAACAAGAAAATAAGAATTCAATTTTCGACGGTTTCAAACTTTGTGCTTAAAGTTTTAAATAGTATATTATTTAAAGTATTTCAAGTAGAAATTGTTTAAAGAATTTTAATTTGTAAATCAGTGCTCTTTTCTTTGTTGTTGGAAAATAATTTCGGTGATGATTACAGCATCATCGACATTCAGTTTTGTGTTTCGAAGTGAAGAGACCAATCTGTAGTTTCGCTACAGTCTTGCTTTGGAGAATTAAATTGATTTGGATTTCTAAAATATGACTTGATTTATAATATATGTGATATATGATTTATGATTTGATTTCATATATATTGTGTATATATATTTGTTTTATCTCTAAAACGGTTGAAGTTAATCGAAAATCTAATTCTTAAATTTTATCTTGATGGATAATTTCAATTTTAAAGGGAAATAAAATTATAAATAAATATTTAAACCTGGATAATTGAATTAAGAAACTTTTACTACTGCATTCCAATATAACTTACCTTAATTATTAAAAGTTAACAATGTAATTGGATAATGTACAATATAAAAGGATTTTATAAATAAAATTTGAGTGTTCATAATGAATGTTATACACTTAATTTTAGTTATAAAAGATTGATAAAGGAAAATAGAATAAGAGTTAATTGAATAATTTACAATATAAAATGATGTTAAGGGAATCTATAAATATATTGGAGTAGTTATAATAAAATGTAAATACACTTAATGTATGTGATTAGATATATTAAGTGGAATAAATTTAATAACAACTTGGAATAAAGAAGAATTAAATTTATTGAATAATTATGAGTATAATAAATGATTTTCACATTCCAAATTTTAGACATTGTTAATTTAAGATAATTGGATGATATGCCAATGAAGTTGGAAATAGTTAAGATTTATTTAACCTAGGTGAAATTAAATGGATGAAATCAACTATTAACTTAAGTTTAAATTTTCATGGTTTTACTTTATCATCTTATTTTGTTTTCCAATCTTTTATCTTTGGGGGTTATTCCTTTTTTCTTGCCTCCTCGGCAGGAAATTGAATTCTGAATTGATCTTATTCCTGAAGTTCGACCTATAGTTCTTCCTCCGAGAAGAACTTATCTTTACCTGTCAGTTTCGGAAACTTTCCAAGAATCTTTGGTACTCATTGGAATCTGAGCACTACTTACCATCCATAGACCGATGGTCAAACAGAAATAGTGAATCAGATTCTAGAGGATCTTTTTTGTGACTTGTGTTCTTGATTATGGAGGATCTTGAGAAGATTACCTCCATCTTGTTGAATTTACCTATAACAACAGTTATCAGTCATAATTTCAATCTTCTTTTCATCGTGTCTTAATCCTATCTCATTTTATTCTGTTCTCCTTGTTTCCCCGTTTTGTTCCTTTTCGAGGACGAAAAGTTTTGAGTGGAGGAGAGTGCAACAACCCATAATTTTGTGAATATTTTAAATAAATTCTTTAATTGTAAATTTTTTGATTTTTAAATCATTTAAAAGTGAATTTTAGAATTTTCCAATGTAAGTTTGGAATTTGTTTGTAATTTATTTTCCAAATACAATGAAATAAACATTTTCTGAAAAATTTATATTTTGGTCGATTGAAAGTCAAAGTTTAACCATAGTTGAAATTTCTAAATTTTAATTTTTAAAATTCTAATCTTTTTCTTTGAAGCTGTATTTTATTTTAATATTAATTCTACCTTTTGTTTTGTAAAATTCCGTTTTATACCTTTTTAAATCTGATAACTTGCAACATTTTACACCCATTTAATTTCTGCATTTTTATTTTATATTTTCCTATGTCCATCTCTTTATTTTATTTCTCTATTTTATTTTTTCTAGACTGTTATTGTATTTATTGATTTTTGATTGATTTATCTATTTTAAATGGCTTGGAGAAAATCAAGGAGACACGGGTTACATTGTTTAAATTCTTGCCTTTTTGTTTTACTAGCATTTACACTCCATAGCCATTCACTCTTGTCTTTCTCGGCCGTGTATTCCTATCTCAATCACATGTAATAATATTACTTTCTCGTCTCAATATCCTCATTTTCATTTGCATTTAAGAATAAAAATACATTGTAAGTTTCTTTTTCCTTAACTCATGCCTTTTCCGTTTCTTAGCATTCACTCCCACCTTTTTTGCTATCCAAACCATCTCCAGCCGGGAGAAGCATTCCTGTAACTCACGCATAAAATATTCTCACCTTTTCTCATTTCCTAACAAAGAAGAGAAAAATAATAATTAAATACATCAAGTTATTTGTTTTTATAGGGTTGCCTTTTTATTTTCCAAACCATTCTAACTTTTTGCCTTTTATTGCCTAGCCTCTTTATTACTTACCACTGCCGTTTAATTTTTTTTGTAAACCCTATCCGCCACTTCATCTTGCAAATCTCGTACAAAATAATTCCTCATCTCATTCATTTGCATGAGAAAAAAATAAAAAAATTTCTCATCTCATGCCTTCCTTCTCTCTGCTCTTCTTTTATTCTTTTCCTTCGTTTTTCTCAAGCATGGCTTGGCCTCCACCTTTAGTCGACCACCATCTTCACCATATCAACCTTTTGTCGACCACCATCACCTCCTTCTCACCACCAACCTAAGTCCATGACCCCCAAGAGGCAATACATCACCACATCTCATTGAAATAGCCTAGCCGAGCCACATATGCATACCTTTCTCCTTTGTTTGCCTCGGCCACCAATTTCGATCACCACCTCCTTGCTTTTCCTTGACTATACCACTCCCTGCCGTGCCGCTTGACCAAGATCCAACATAGGGCTGAGCCCATATGATTATGGCCGAACCAAAGAACCTAAGACCTTTCACATACCCTGCCTTATTGCATTCCTATTGACTTTGCCTTACCACCACTTCAATTCCTAACCATAGTCGTGCATTCTTGATCCTTTTAACCAAGCCTATGTTGACTCAAACATGATGAGGTCGAGTATAACATGATGATCTAGCCATTTAAGCCATGGCTGAGCCCACTTGTTTGGTGATTGATCATCTTGCTTTGTTTTAACAAAAGGTTATGTCCTCTTTGATTCATATTTTCATTTGTTTAATCCATCCTTTGTTTGTATTGAAATCTTATTCTTATGTTCGTTGTATTTTTTTCTGTACAAAGTTTGGATCTCGGGTCTTCATCCACTCAAAAATATAGTCATGCTTTATCATGCCTTTTCGTGCTTTGTGGAGTTTGGATGTGTGTTTTAAATTTGATCCTATCCTTTAAAAGGTGAGTTTATCCCTCTGGGCATATGTATTTTTATAACTGTGAAATGATGACAAGTGAATTGTATAAATTAATATGCTATGTTCATACATGCCTGTGATATATTTATACGATGTTAAATGCTATTTGTATAACTGTTACATCATTTGATATAATATATTATATTGTACTGTTTATTTTGTTTACTGTATCATACTCCATGTTCCCTATCACTATGGGTTGAAATGATACATACCTGAACGGACATTAGAATAAGAAAAAATCATTATGAGCCGAAACGATAGGTTCAAGTGATTTTTATTATATTTGATTTACTTGGGATTGCGGGTTTGAAATGATATAACCCAGATTTTTCTTTTTAAATTATGGATTGAAATGATACATATCCGTATCACTTGACCTAGGTTAGAAAATATTATACAGGAACGGTTATATTTTTAAATAATATTCTCCTAAAAATTTATTAAGTATCTTTAAATAATATTTCCTTAAAAGTTTATTAAGTATTTTGAGTTTTATAAATATATGAAATTTCAACATAAAATTTGATTCAACGCTTTAATTATAAAGGTGTATTGGTTTTTCTATAAGTTAAATTTTTATAAGTTAATAATTAGTTTTAGGTTGAACTAAAAATCTTTATTGATGACAAATAACTTAATAATTGAATTCGACTTAATATGGAAGTTTTAAATCTAACCTAGTAATTATTATGAATTTTACTTTATGAAAAGGACATGTTTTGTATAATAAATAGTGTATTTTGAACTGATAAAATGGAATACAGTTTTAATTGGACATTTTGTAATAAAATTTATTTAACTAGAAAAAATAATTAATCGATGTCTAAATGACTAGATCTATAAGGAAAATTTGATTGTTATATTAACTATGATAAAATGTTCTTTTGTAAAATGTTATGTTTTGTAAAATAAATAGTTATGATTTTAAGTAGGAAAATTCATCTTAAATTATGGCTTAATTTGATAATTGGAAATTGGGTTTTAAATAAAATTATTAAGTTAAGTAAATAAATGAAAATTTAGTTTTATTTATGAAGTGGGTGTTTTAAAATAAAGTATTAAGTTGCTTGTTAAAGAAAAGTTAAGGAAGAATGTACTTTTGACTTAACAAATGAATCTTAGTTTAAATTGGATATTTATTGATAAAACTTTATTTTATTAAATCATAAGCTGAATGATATCCAAATGAATATTTTTAAAGTGAAAAATATGATTTTTATAAGTTAAAATGATTAAAATTGAAGTTTTAATGTTTCTGAAATTTTGTATTAAATTTGGAATTAGTATTGGTAGCATTTTAGAAATGTTGTGCTTTTAAGATAGCATTTGTTAAGTGCTATCATTTCTGAAAATAAACTAAGTTCTGGAATACTAAATAACTACTGTAGCACTTTGTAAGTGCTGTTGTTGCTGAAAGTAAACTGTTTTGAAATAATAACTAGATACCTTTGGTAGCACTTTGTAAGTGCTGCTGTTTCTGAATTTGACAATGTTTTTGAAATACTATTATATCCACTATAACACTTTATAAATGATGTTGTAGCTGAAATTTACAATGTATTGCAAATTTTATAATTGAATGGATGAACTTAGAAATGTTACAACTTTGAAATGAATATTATTTGATATTAAATTTAAACGGTTTAAATGAAGGTTATTTTAAAGTTGTTAAGATTTTCTAAGCATTATGATTTTCAAAAGAATAACATTTCCAAAGTGTTATGATTTGAAATAGTATGATTTTCAAACAATAGCATTTCTAAATTGTTATGATTTCTAAACTGTTTTGGGTTTGGAGTTGCTATAACTTTGTAAGTACTATAGTTTTGGAAATGAATTTATTTGGAATTATATTTAATTAAGAATTATCTCTCAATACATTGATTTGAAAACGAAGATGAAGAATGTGAGTTTATAAAGTGGTCTTGGTTTAAGGCGATTTAAAAGGAATATTTCAAGTTTAATAAATTGAAGGAAATATTCAATGATTTGGAAATTTGGGTTTTATTTAAATGTATATATACTGATTTAGTTTTGAAATGAAATAATACAGTATTTATTTTTAAAATGGATATTATTTTGGATAGTAATGTTATTTGATTTTAAATCGTTTTGGAGTAGAAATGTTTTGAAATAAATATCCATGGGTTATAATAACGGTTGGTTGTTAAAGACAGCAGAATCGGATATGGGCATACTCTCTATCGATACCAAAACCACTTTAACAACCGTTTACGCGGTGGACATTCCAAAGTGTAGTAGGATGGTGGCGGCGTTCCTTTGAGGTATATACGTGGACCCGACTCCCATGAGTTGACATAAGGTGGCTAAAACAGGAGATATTGACGGGCTAAGGAGGTAGCTCCTCTTATCGGACACACTCCTTCGATACCATTTCTATTACGTTGTGATTGATTGGGTCCCTTTGATTTTGGGGGTGTGGCTCGAGGTGGGCGGTAGTAGCTGCTATGCGTTACCACCTGTCCGGAAGCGTAATTGGTATATCTATCATGACATTGCCTAGTTGTGTCGTGTCACCTACCCTGGTGTGTCTTATACGAGTTTGGTTTTCTCCCGTTGCCCGTGGAGTATCCTCTGGTGGCTTCCCGATCAGGAGGGACTATGACACTGGATGGACTACTGGGACTATTATGTGTTAAAGGCTATATGGGTAACCCCTTAACGCTATTTAAAAGTAAGTTTATTTTACTATGGACATTATTATAGTAGCGAAATATTACTACATAGTAAATAGTTTAATGGATCCTTAGAGGACATGCGGTCCCAAGCATCCTTTAAGTTACTTGTACCTTATATTACAATTCACTTGAGTTGGTTTACATTGTATAAGTATGTATGTCCTAACTCAAGGGTTTTGTGTTTTGCTTTACGCTCGGATTAGACTAAGTGATACAGTATTTGAAACTCACCTTCGAAGTTGGAGCTTGCTTGAAGATCCAACTATCTGTTTCGCTTCCAGTTATTCAGTTGATTCCAGTGATGTATTCAACTTTGTGCTTGTTTATCCTATTGAGGCTTCTGTTGTATCTTGTTTAACTCTGATGTATTTATATAGTAGCTTCATGAACTACTATCTGTTTACTTCCGCTGTATTATATTACTCTGTGTCTGTGATCTGTGATTATTTATTTATTGTATATTCTGAGTTTTGCCAAATTTAAATTAACAATTCAGTATTTTGAGCTATTCAAGTCCGATATGTGTGGATACGAATGGTTGAAAATAGCGGGTCATTATAGAATATATCATCCCCCGATCGTTGCCGACCTTTAAACCGGGTGCCCGAGCATACAAAGCACATTAATTTACATCCCGAATATCATACCAGGAAGAAATATATCTAGAAGGGGATGATCATGCCCTAATTGGGAATGACCCACTTAGCCTTGCTCCATTTAAGCATGTTTCGGTCATTTTCGGTTGATGAAGCTCGATGCTACGATTACCTTTTCACATAGCACATATCACATCTCTGAATGCTATATTGTCATTTTGGTTGACTACTAATTGCTTTCCATAAAAATACAACCCTTAAGCTCGTACGTCTTAAAGAGGGTGTTAAGCTAAGAGAAGTTGCCTTCTCCGCCACGACTAATGTATGTTTGTAAAAACTAATGTATGTAATCTTTTGAAATGCAATGTCAGACAAACCTCCATATAAGTTGCCCAGGAACAGGACAAACTGAAGGAACTCTCCTACAACCACTAGCAGTGAGTAGTCCTTGCAACCCGAAAAATCTCCACAATGAGGAGACCATTGCAATAAATAACTCTATAATAGGAGCGACCCAAAGCATATCAACAAGTAGTCCTCACGCTAGGAAGATCCACGGTCTTCGATAATCATCATCTTCAACATTTCTTCACATTCGAACGTATATATTGGTTCGAAGTGGTTTTCGGGAAGGAATCGCCCAAATTCAACCATGGTTCCTTCAAAATTCAATTACGATAAAAAAGGTGTTATGTCTATATGTGGATATCAATCAACAATCAATTACTTTATCTTTTATAAAATATCTTTCTTAGATATATTCCTTTTAATTTATTCCATTTTCTTTTCAAGAGTATATGGAATTATTAAGCCTCATTTATCAAATCGTTTGGTTTATTTAAACCTTTCTCAAATCCTGGAATTACTCCAAATCATTTTCCCTTTTACTTAGGAAAACTTTTCCAAATCGTTCGCTAAATCTTAATCAAAGGTTACTTATATTTAAGCTATAACTTTTAACTTAGGGAAAACATTTCTGAACCATTTACTAAACCTTAATAAAAGATTTCTTTCTTAACTTCAAATTATATTATTGCAAATCGAACATTTTCATAACGGAGTACTACTGCCACTTTAAATATGGTAAGTGTAACAATCCGTAAATTTCGACAATTAAATAGTTAACTTAATGAGGTAGATTCCGTGATTAAGTAGTGAAAGAAATAAAGATTTGTAATTAATAATGAAACATATACTAAAATGAAATAGTGTAAAGATTATACTTGGTTATAAATTGAATATATTAAACCAATGTAGATATTGAATTAATGTATGAAATAGCATAATAAATGGTGATTGAATAAAATCAATATTATGTAAGTAATTATAATGTTTTAATGTAAATAATAACCCTTATAAGTGTGATTAAAAGTAAAAGGGTAACAACAATTATGTGTTGCCTATTTTATTTAGTCTGTAAAATTTGAACTGGAAATCAATTTGGAATAAATATAAATAAATGTTACATTAATGTGAAATGTAATACAATGTTTAGAAGTTGTTAAATTGGTTTACAGGGCAAATTAATGGAGATAAAAGAGTGAAACAGAGACAATTTGATTTATTGGGATTTTAAATTTTAATAAGATTGACAAAAATACAATAAAATAGAAATATGGTAGTTAATATAGACTAAAGATGGAAATTGGAGTATATTAAGGCAATGGAAGATAAAACAAAGGTTAACTAGGTTTATAGAGTAATCATGGATTTAATAAAAAGATCGAAATTAAATCAAATCTATTAATTGGAATCAATTACAATTGGAATTAAACACTACAATTGATAAGATAATTAACATTGAATTGATATAT
This sequence comes from Allium cepa, assembly GCA_030765085.1. Lineage (NCBI taxonomy): Eukaryota > Viridiplantae > Streptophyta > Magnoliopsida > Asparagales > Amaryllidaceae > Allium > Allium cepa. Next base: position 773,527,953 of record CM060945.1, read on the forward strand.
AAAGTTGTTATAAAGGATCACAAATTATTAGGTAAGCCAAAATGATAGAATTTGTGATTTATTAACTTTGAATTGAAAAAGTGATTTAATTTATTTAATATTAATTTAATTAATTAATGAGAAAATATCCATTTTGGCAACTGTCTTGGATTTCGAGGAAACTAGTTTCATCGGATCCGTAACGGTGAATTATTGTAGGATTTCAAGTTTAGTAGCGATAGAACTTGTCGTTTGATCGTAGGAACTCGAAAAGCATAGAAATTAATTTAATTAGAATCAATTTGAAATAAGATGATTATAATATAACTTCTTCATACGATTGAATTAGGATTTGAAGCCTGTTCCATTGAGTTTAAAATCATCAAAAACATCTATTTTGATATATGGGATGATCCATTTTCATTCCGGAGGTAGAATGGGCTTTTCGGATCGTTTATCGTTCGAATCCAAATCAATCTGGTCTATTCTTTCTATTTTTCTGATCTGCCTATAAATACCTTGTTATTAACTTTAATTATTTCTTATTTCTTATTTCTCATGGATAGTACGTACAATTCTTTCTTTTCTTTTTCTTCTCAATGGCAGACAAACCAATTCCCAAATTTCAATTCAATTTCAAATTCAATTCCAAAATAAAAACTCCTCAAACCCTGTCAAATTATATGTCGATTTGAATCATTCCACGAGCGCAAAGTCAAATCCGTAGTCTATTTTTCGATCCAAGTTTCTACGTGGCAAGAACTGGGCGAATTTTCCTCGGCTGTTCGTAAGGAAACTTGTGGATTAACGGTGGATCTTCGATTGCGTTGCGATCAGTCGTACTGGAGGGTAGAGGGCGTCGAAGTGCTTCGATCGATATAGTTCATTCATGCTTATGACGTCGCGAATCGCTGGAAATCACCTTCATAGCTCGGTGCGACGGACGTCAGAGGAGGAGTCGTGGGTTCCATTGTGGGGTCTAGGGGGTCAGCTAGGCGAAGGGATGACGTTGGGCTGCTCTGATCTAGGTCGTATCGCTTGTGGAAGCGCCGGAAATTCATGTTGATCGGTGGCTATGAGTTTCCGAGTCGAGCAGGATCGCGATGGAACTAAGGTTTCGAGCAGTTAGGTGAGACGAAATGGCGAATGCTCATTGGTTCACTCGTTTTATTATTTAATTTGTTTATTTAAATCTGTATATTCTTCTAACTCGAATAACTATTACATACTAGGTCCAATTCACACATGATTTTCTCCGCTGGGATCATATCAAAATTTCAGACATTTTAACGCTGGTTTGGACAAATTGAGAGACTGTTTGAATTTTGGGCTTTTATTAGATTTAAATTTGCTTTAAATTCAAAGGTGAGTATTTTAACCCACTCACAACTTCTAAAACTTCTTACATTTGTTAAATTAAATTTATGATGTATTTGAAAATTTATTTAAGGCTGTTTGGTATAGTTAAAATCGTCGTCTCGGTTAATTTGGATTCACTTGAATTAAATCGTTATTTAATTTATTATAGAATTTAAATTGTCAGTTAATTACCTGTATATAGTAACCTGTTAATTATTGATATTTGTTGATTGATTTGGATGATGATTGTGATGGTGATTGGTTATTGATATTGGGTGAATGGATATTGTTTTATATCGTTATAATAATGCAAGTTCATTATGGGTTGAAATGATATATACGCGAACGATCTTATAGATTAAGGGAAAAACGTTATGGTTTGAAATGATAAACCCAAACGGTTTTCATTAATTTGAAATGTTGATTTTTGGTACTGGTTGAAATGACATATACTCAAATAATTTCTTTAATTTGGATTTTATTTGGAACCGAATTATTTCAAGGGTTTAAGTTAATTCAAACTACGGATTTGCTTTAATTAGATGGTTAAGATTAATATTTCGAATTATTTAAAACCTTTTAAACAAACATAATCACGTTGTACGCTTGATAGGAGACGAAAAATCCCGTAGCATTGCTGAAGCCATTGCATTCATATTTCTATTTTATTTATTTTGATTTGACTTACATAATATGTAACGATCCATAATTTCGCTACTTCGGAAATGAGAGATTTCATTCGTTTTAAATTTAAAAAGGAGTTCAAATCTTAAAATAAATATGTCATATATAATAAATAATTATATACTCTTATAGTTAATACATTAAAAAGTATAAATTTGGATTTTAGAACAAATCGACAAAAATTAAGTTTTGTTAACAATAAATAAAGACTTAAATAAATGAATTTAAATATTTATTTAAAAAGGAAATCTTATTTAAAACATCTAATAAAGATAATAAAAGTATGTTTAAAGATTTAGAAGTTTGTTAATAATCATTTTACAAAAATAACCAAAGTTTGTCGCATTTTGTCAGTTTTACATACACCGTAAAATTAAAGATTTTGATATTATTTAAAGATAATTTGAAGATACAAAGAGACTTTTTTTAATTTATTTAAAGAGGTAAAACATTCATTTTAAAGTTTGGTTTACTTCAATATATAGCTTAATAAAAACATTAAATTTTGACTGTATAATTTGTCGTCAAAAACACCGTTTTTAACCAAAACAAGTTATCGACATGTTGTTGCAACTTGATACATTTTCTAACTTATAAATACAAGTTTACAAACTATTTAAACATTCTACATTTAGCACTAAAGATAAAAAGAGTTTACTTTTGAAAATATTTGCATAAATATAAAAAAATGTAAAAAGTATGATTTGACATATTAAAGAATAATTAAAGCTTTTATAAAACAACATCATTACCTTACTTCTCATCTCATTAATGAGATGTTATGTTTATACATAGAAAAGGAGCAAATGGAAAAGTGAAAAGAAAGCTAAACTAGGGAATTAATGACACATACATCCATGCATTTAACGCAAACCAAATCAACACAAAGTCTTCCCTTTAAAATGCAAAATTTAAAAAGTAATCATTTCTATATTTACCATCACCATAAATGCATATCAAATCTCTCTTTTCACATAAAAGAAAATGTATATTTAAATTCAAAAATGAAGAGGGTATTAATGTCATTTACCACTAAAAATCTTCACTTATAAACACAACCATAAATCTCTTCATTTCCACTTCAATTTCATTTCACAAAATTTCTAAAAAAACCTTCTCTACTTCCACCATTTTTCTTCTATCTTCAAGCTATCACCCCTGCACTCCAAACCATCAACTTACATCGCCTTACACAAGCCAAACTACCACCTACCCACCTCCTCCTCACCCCAAAACCTACCGCCTACCCCTTACACCCCCGACGGCTGAGCCAAACCCACCAAGGCGAGCCCCTAAGCCACAGGCCGAGCACCACCTCACCATAACCCAAGCCCATACCCTCCTACACCCTCCTACACGCCATACCCAAGGCCATACCCTCCTCTACACCATGGTCGTACCCTCCTCTCCATATAAAAAAAACAAAAGAAAAAAAAGAGAGAGAATAAAAGAAAAGGAAGGGAAAAAACAAAAGTGTTCGAAAAGGAAACGGCAAAAGGCGAGACGTCGGAAATAGCACGTTAGCGAGAGACGGAAATCTTACATTAAAGTTTGACGGAGTGGATATGAAGGTGAGAAATTCTCACCACATTTTAAATTATATTGATTATCATGCTTAATTGTTATTATTTAAAGATTTTGATATTATTTAAAGTTTGTCAGTTTTACATACACTGTAAAATTAAAGATTTTGATATTATTTAAAGATAATTTTAAGATATAAAGAGACTTGTTTTAATTTATTTAAAGAAGTAAAAAGTTCATTTCAAAGTTTGGTTTACTTAAATATATAGCTTAATAAAAAGTCAAATTTTGATTGTATAATTTGTCGTCAAAAACACCGTTTTCAACCAAAACAAGTTATCGACAAGTGGTTGCAACTTGATACATTTTCTAACTTATAAATAAAAGTTTACAAACAATTTAAACATTCTACATTTAGCACTAAAGATAAAAAGAGTTTACTTTTGAAAATATTTACATAATTTTTTTTTTTTAAAAGTATGATTTGACATATTAAAGATTAATTAAAGCTTTTATAAAAAAACATCATTACCTGACTTCTCATCTCATTAATGAGATGCTATGCTTATACATAGAAAAGGAGCAAATGGAAAAGTGAAAAGAAAGCTAACTCAGAGAATTAATGATACATACATCCATGCATTTAATGCAAATCAAATCAACACAAAGTCTTCTCTTTAAAATGCAAAATTTAAGAAAGTAATCATTTCTATTTTTACCATCACCATAAATGCATATCAAATCCCTCTTTTCACGTAAAAGAAAATGTATATTTAAATTCAAAAATGAAGAGGGTATTAATGTCATTTACCACTAAAAATCTTCACTTATAAATACAACCACAAATCTCTTCATTTCCACTTCACTTTCATTTCATAAAATTCTAAAACAAACCTTCTCTACTTCCACCATTTCTCTTCTATCCTCAAGCTATCACCTCTATACTCTAAACCATCAACTTACATCACCTTACACAAGCCAAACTACCACCTACCCACCTCCTCCTCACCCCAAAACCCATGGCCCACCCCCTACACCCCCACGGCCGAGCCAAACCCACCAAGCCGAGCCCCTAAGCTCGAGGCCGAGCACCACCTCACCAAAACCCAAGCCCATACCCTCCCACACCCTCTTACACGCCATACCCAAGGCCACACCCTCCTCCACACCAAGGTTGTACCCTCCTCTCCATATAAAAAAGAAAAGAAAAAAAAGAGAGAAGAAAAGAAAAAGAAAACGAAAGGAAAAACAAAAGTGTTCGGAAAGGAAACGGCAAAAGGCGAGACGTTGGAAATAGCAAGTTAGCGAGAGACAGAAATCTTACGTTAAACTTTGACGGAGTGGATATGAAGGTGAGAAATTCTCACCGCATTTTAAATTATATTGATTATCATGCTTAATTGTGATGTTAGATAATCACTATTTGATAATATGGATGTTTGATTGATTGTTTGAATATGTTGGATAACTCGTAGTAATGTTATGACATTTACCGTTTAGAATATGCTAGTGTTATATGATTGTTGTATAGTTGTGATGATAATTTGGACATCAAATTCCTATTAATTAAGTAATCCGTTTATTTGAAAAGAACATATTTTAGTCATATGAGATATTGTGGAAAAACAAGTCTCTTTTCATTTAGAAGTGAATTAAAGTTAAAATAAAATAGAATTTGAAATTTGAAGTGAAACGGATTTGAAAAGGATAGCTAATTAAAAATTGAAATTGCGATAAATAGTGAAATTGAAATCGATTTTGAAAAAGTGAAGTTTAGTTTGAGGTTGAATTGAAGTTTAAATTGAAATTGGATTTGAAATCTAAGTTTTAAATAAATTTAATTTGAGAGTAGAATTGAAATTGAGTTAAAACTGGAATTCAAAATTTAATATTAAAATAATGGAAATATAATAATATTATAATATGATAATAGCGAAAATATTTATTAAACACTTTAAAAATTGAAAATATTGATTTAAAATAATTTGTAATGATTTTATAAGTATTAAAATTCAATTTGAATTGATTATTTCAAATATTGAAAAATAAGTTAAAACTAGATGCGTCGCGGAACGGTAGTTCGCGATTTCGCGCCGATAAGTTCAAATGAGTGTAGAGTGGAATATAGATCGGAATTCTTCGAGATAAGAAAATTCCAGAATATTATATCCGTATCTTCTAAACTAAGAAAGAAAATTAAAGTTTCGATAAGTAGATTTTGAATTAAGTCGAAATCAATTTTCCAGAAAAATCGCGCTAGTGCACTTAGGGGACCATAACAAGAAATCTATTTAAATGAACGTTTTTAATTATGGAAAAATATGGAATAAATTTGATAAATCTATTTAAATGATTTAAAAGAGATTTGGATTGGAAAATATGAATTATCAAATGTTTAAAAGTTGTTTAATTCAAATAAGCTTATTTAGCACTCTCCGCGACACTTTTCTGTTGTGAATTCTATAACTTTTGGAATATGAGTTAAATGTACCAACGTTTCCTAGAATAAATTGTGAATGTTTTAAAAAGATAATTAAGCGTTTTTGAAAGATAATTTGGAATATTTTTAAGCACTTCCAAAATGAAGTTGAAAATCAGAGTATGCTGAAACGACTAGTACATTTGTCCTGCCTGTGAGATCTGAGAAGATAAAACAAGGTGTTTAACTAAGGTTTGACTATAAGGTATTTGATGGATTTAAGATTAAGAAATTTGATTTAGAAAATAAATAGGTAAATAAGTTAAGTAGTTAATCATAGAAACAGTGAGAAAAAGACGTACACTTAGTAAAGTTGTCTTATTAATATATGGATTGGATAAATAATATTAGCTAAATGAAAGCCTTAGATAAAGAAAAATAAGGTTGAATTTTATAACTTATTAGTTTGAGATAATTGTATAGTTCCATATTAATTAAACACCTTAGTTGAAGTAATAACAATTTGAAGTTTGGGGATATGTGTATTTACTCTTAAGAAGTAAAGGTACATTATACAAGTTTAAGTCATATTTATATGCTTAAGTAATAATGTATTTAGCAGAAAGTAAAAGGTTGTGAAATAAACATGGATTACTAGAAATTTTGAAGAAATGTATTAGGTAAAGAAGAATGTGAATAAGTACATGAGTTAAACATAGATCATTCCAACACATAAATTTTGATCTAAGATTTGAGAACATAACTTTGAGGTGTTTACACCAATTTGAAAAAGGATTTACCACTCGATTCTTGACAGTGAGCATTGATGGGAGTTTATGATTATGTACACGAGTTTTCTATCATAGTTGAGAGCTATTCAAGGAAAGCACGGGTTTATGATCAAGAAGTCTGGTCAAAGTCCGCAATAGAAAATCGAGGGATCGATACTAGTTCAAAAGAAAAGTTATGGATTCGAATAATAGATCTAATCAAATATTAGATATAATATGATGTGCTGGGTCTGTCTACTTAGTAGTTGGATAGTTATCTTAAACAGTGTGACGACCCGGAATTGTTAAGCAATTTAAATTGGAATATTTAATCGATTTTAAATATTCAATAGTACAATTTTAGATTGATTTACAGATATCACAAATTATTTGATAATTGAATAATTAATTTAAATAATTGGAAGTTGGATAAATTATTGAATCTGGAATTTTAAACCTGATAAAAATAATTTGAAGGCTTATAAAATTTATATCGATAATATGGAAAATAGTATAAGTGTTAAAATTGAATTTGGGAGTGTTTTGTTCAGTTTTGAAATTTATATCGTCTCAATTGAATTTAAAAATAACCTTTCGAGGCACAGTCTCGGAATTTGACGAAACCAGTACCATTGAGTCCGTAATATTGAATTATTATCGGATTTCAAGTTTCATATTGTTTGGAGTTGTTGTGTGAGTGCACGATATAAAAACGTGTTGAAAATTCCATTTGAAATTCTATCTAAATATTCACGTACTATCCCTATCAACTGCCTTCTTTCAAATCTTGTCTCCCTTTCGCAGCTTTCAGTACGACAACATCTATTCTTGTTCCCTCCTTTCTTCTCCTGGAAGCCAAAATCAAGCCTTTGTAAATAGATTCGCGTACCCATATCCTTTGTAATTAGAACGAATTTTAGAAGCTACGTAATGGCCGAACATAAATTCTTAATTCCTCATCTCCTTCTATTCTTCGAAATAAAATATACAACCTCGTTCTGAATCTCGTACCCTATGAAACCGAAATCCAAATTAGCCGAACCCTTTTCATTACAATGGCGACCAAGATTGTTAACAGGTCGATTGATTGATTGAAGCGAGAGGGGCGTGCTTGCACTCACGAGATTTAGGGCATCGCGTTTGCGCCAGGAATGCTCACTCTATCTGTGGCGACGCTCATATGAGGCTCGATTTGGGTTCGCGACTAATTGTTGAAGCTCGCGATTAATGATAGGTCGCGGCGCGACGTGGTGAGGGTGGAAGATTTCTCGTGTTGTGGTTGAAGTCTTGGCGTTTCGTGGGGGGGAACTCGAGCGAGTGATGGCGATTTTGAGGTATTCTCTATTTGATTTCTCCTATTTTAACTTAAATTTATATATATAAACAGAAAAGAATATATATATATATATATATTTACAGAAGATGTGGATTCTGTTTTAAGTTAAATTATATATATATACACATAGATAACCAGACATGTTTTATTTTATAAAAGTGAACAGAAAAAATATGAAGGCAGGTGTTGGAAAAAAAAATTAGCCCAGAATATAATTATTACACATGCATATCTTGATTTCAATATAAGAGTAAAATAGGGTATATATATATAATAGGTCAGGTTTGAAAATATATATATATGGATTTTTTTTATAAAAAAAAACGTGTTACGGTTATGTGAAGTTAGATTGTTATCTATATAAATTATTTCTTATAAGTATGTATATCTATATATATATATATATAAAAAGAAGATTTCAAAATGAAATAAATATACGCTTACGTATTTTAATTTGCTAGTTTTCTTTAACATAAAAATCATTGGGAATTGAATTGATAAATGGAAGTCAAATTATTCGATTTATTCGAATGTTAATAAAAATCATCCAATGTTTATTCAAGGTTAAAATTGGGAGATAATGATCGTGATGGAATGGATTGCAAATTAAAAGGGCAAAGGTGAGTTAATCTCACTCAGTTTAAATTAAATTAAAATGATTAAATTTAAATAATTGTTTGAATGGATGAATTGATTGATGTGATATAGTATGATATCTTGGAATTGGCATATTATATGGTGCTAACATTTGTGGATGCAGGGAAAATAGGTTGGAGGGATCCAACTGGACCCCTCACATTTATTTAAATTATTCAATAACCTTTGTTGTGATTATTTGATATCTTATGATGAGTTATATTAAAATATTGAATGTTATGGTTTGATTGGATATTTGGGTATAATGAATTACCAAAATATATGAATTGGATTGTTGAAAAGAAATTAAAAGGAAGTAAATTTGTAAGCGAAATAATTATAGAAAGTTTGAATAAATTAAGAATGAATTGAAAAGAAATAGAAGTAATATGAAAATAATAATAAATAACTTTGAGTATGAAGAGAATTGGAATTTTGAATAAAATGAAACTGATGAATTGTAAACTTAAGTTATATCAATTAAAGAAATAAAGAATTATTTTAAAATTCAAAGTTTAAATTTATTTAAAAGAATAAAGAAGTAATTGAGAAATATAAAAAAAATTAAATCAAGAAATGAGATCTAAAATTAATAGATTCTGAATTTAAAAGGAATAAATTGGAAATCAATTTGGGAAATTGATTTAAGTGATTGAAGTTGGGATTTTTCTCTGGATAACAACTACATTTTTAAAGTAAATTCTTAAATAAATTTAAAGGTTTTAAAATGGTTGTAAAAAGCAAGTTTAGAAATTTATTATTTCTACTATTTAAATTCAGCGTAAGTGTAACGTCATCGGATTTTCGTTCTTCGAAAATTCGACATCGACACTCACTTTATCGACTGCCGAGAAATCAAAGGCCGAAAACCGAGATGTTATGGGTTTTAAAAAGAAAAGAAAAGAAAGAAGAGAGAAAAAGAAGAAAGAAAAATAGAGGGAAAAGAAGATAGACGATTTTTAGAAAACAGAGAATTTTTAAAATAGAAGAAAAAGAGAATAGAGGAAAAAGAAAAAAACAGAAGAAAATAGGACGGGACAGAAAACAACAGAACAACATCAGAATCTCACAATTCGCAGCGGAACAACATATCATAATAAATGAATAATCTTTAAACAAAGAACTATATCAGTTATTACATTTTATACATTACATTACATCATATCATCACATCAGAGTGTACAACAACATACAACAACAAACAGTGCAGCGGAAAAAGAAATACTATATAAACTAGTAATACGCCATGCCATCCAGCTTGCCTCCAGCAACTCCAGAATATCCAGAATATCCTGATAAACCTAACTCTTGACTGCTCGTGTGGAAATTGGTGGGCACCCAGAGTTTAGGAAGGAAAACAATAAACTCCGAGTCAGTCATGTGACTGGTGTGAGAACTCAAAACAGTTTATTTATCTTTAAAATCAAAATAGAGGAATATTTTTTTTATTCAATTCGCAATGCTTTTAAAAAAATGAGACTACCATAAGGCCTCCCGCACACACACACATGCAAACGCAGAATCGGAGGAGATTTCTCCTTATGATAGTCAAAGATGCTTGATACGCATTTAAAATAACATTTGATATTATTATTAGTGTATAGTGTAGGAAAAATTCATTTCGAAAGTAGAATATAAATCTTAGCCAACATACGACCATTATCGTATGCCTACTATAGCTACTATCCAAACAGTGGTGACCACCATAAGTGAATAGCAGGTTCTACAACTAATACCGTACAAGTTTCGTATTGTTTCTTTGGATTTCCAACGAATGATCAGGCCAAGGAACTTCCCATTGCCACATGAGAATGCCTCTGGATGGACATCCCCGAGAACCAAACCGGATCTCTACCAACACAAGGCCGGGTTACTCCTAACTGAGTAACAACTGACCGAATATGCCATCCCCCGGTCCTTTGGGACCTTTTCACCGAGCGCTCGTAATCAATTCACACAATCATAAAGTGTTTTCAACATGAGTAAGTATCTGGGCTCCATACCATGATACCACCCTTTTCCAGAAGGAAATGGACACATCCTAAAGGGTGCTACCCCTCATAACCTTGCTGCTTCTTTCCTGTTTTGACCATTCACGGGGTGTGAGGCTCGACGAATTCACGTCCACAAAAACATACTTTATACAAAAGCCATGCTTTGGGTCAACAAATGATCAACACAATGATCACTAAGATAGACGATCAAATAAATGATCCTATCACAATAATCAACACAATGATCATTTCAGCATCACTCAGTATGTCACATTACCAAATTGGGAATATATCGCTGATAACTTCAACTATATAACCTTTGAGCTCGTACGTCTCAAAGAAGGGTGTTAAGCAAAGAATAAATTCTCCGCCACCAACAGAAATATATTTGAAAGAAATCGGCTTTATATCTCAACTTGTAATGTCAGACATACAATCCATACAAGTCTGTTCCGGGCTCGAACAAAACCGAAGGCACTTCTTACGAAGCCCTTGCAATACGGGTATTCACAATCCCGATCGAATTTCCCATCACTTAAGGAATCTCTATACCAGGAGCTACCCAGTGCAGAGACAATCGATAGGTCATCCTATCGCTTTCACAAATACTCGGTCTTCAACACCGATCTTCAAATGCAATTCATAACGACGTATCACATATTCGGAATGGGTTATACCACCCCATGGTCCTTTCCCAGTTAACCCGAATAGTGAGCGCTTATTCAAAAATAAGTGTGCATTCAAATTCAATCAAATCACATCAAATACCCATTCAAAGGGAAATATTGATAGTCGGCTATCGAACTATCAATTGATATGCATACATCACCAGATTCCAAATAATTTTCCAAATTATTTATTTTCCAAAATATCTTTACAAGATATATTATTTCAACACTTCAAAATAAATCAATATTTATTTTCAACCAATTTCACTTTTCACATATAAATTCCATAATGAATTTATATTTCAGAATATTCGTGCATATACGATTTCAATTATTCATTTTCAATTTATCTTCAAAAAGATAAATTCTAATTATTCACTTCATATTGGAAAACATTTCCATACTTATTTATTCATAAGTAATTCACAAATCTCTTTTATTTTCAACACTTAGAAAATATTCAATATACTTAAATCGAATTAAGTATAAAATTCATTCTTTAAGGGAAATCATTCTCTTAAACATTTTTATTTGGGCCAAAACGAATGTTGCGTAAAACATCGTCACAACGTCCCAAAATCACTAGTATAGGGATTCGAAATTAAATAGATATATAAATCCCAATACTATACAACCCATTTCCTTTCGGAAATCATTTACTATAACAACAGTGTTATAGTCCACCATTTCCTTTTATTTCTCGAAAACGTCTATTTCAACAATAAATGTTGAAATCTATGATTTTGAATCTCAACACAATTAAAACATCGTTAAATCGTTTTAATTCTATTTAAAACATTCACATTCAATACATTTTCTTTAACGTATTATTCACTATTCAAAAACGTGAATATACTTCATTAACAAATTTCATCCTTTCTATTCATTTTATTTTAAAGGATTATTCACTGTCAAAAAACGTGAATATAACTCCATTTATAAGTTATAACAATTAACTTATCAAAACAAGTCGTTTGCGAATTTATAAAACAACGTTTATAAATTCCATTTCCATTTATTTCATAACAACTTCCTTTATAAATTCCTTTATTAACCTATTCCAGTTTATAACTAAATTATAAACTAAACGTTCACATTATAAGTTAATTACTTATAAAACGATTATTTTACAAAATCGTTCTTTTTAAAGACTTTTCAATTTATAAACCTTATAACTTATAAGATTTATTTATTTAACCAAATCTATTCTTCAATTAACTTCACAAATTTATAATCTTACTATTTATAAATTTCATTTATAACTTCACAGTTTATAATTCTATAAATTTCATTCATTTATGAAATTCACTTTCACTACATTCAAACACTTATAAAAACTCGTTTTATAATGTCTATATTTCAATTTATAAATATCCATTTATAAATCTCTAAATATAAATCAGTTTATATTATTATTCTAAAACGTCTTTAAATTCCTTTATAATTTCATCATTTCGATTTATAAAATAATCAAATTTTATAAATCCTATATTTAAACTTTTATCATATATTCAAAAATCCAATCTAAATTATTTTATAAAATCATTAGTTCATATTTCTCAAAAATCGACTTTTAATCGTATTTCTAAAAATCAGCTTTTTAACTATATTTCACAAAAACCATAATTTTTTATAACTTTAAAAATTATAACGTTTATTTATTTATAATGGATCAATTCCAAAAATATAGTATATTTTCAAAATCACTTTTAAAATCATTTTAAAATCCCAAAATCTGGGTCCAATGATGCTACACACCAAATAGTCAATCACGACTACAACGATATCATATATCGATATGATAATCCATCAAATATCAAAATATCTGAAATAAAATAAATACTGTTGAGGAATCCAGTTGGATCCCTCCAACCTGTTTCCTGCATCCAAAAACATTAGCACAATACCAATTTCGCTCCAGTACGAAATTATCGCGGTACATGTTCTTATTAAATATTATCCGCTTAATAACGGCGTAATAGGGTCTCATCCGCTAAACAAAAAAATGCGGGAAATCAATAACTGCAATATATACATATGCCAATATATATATATTGATATTATATATAATACCAATTTCACTGTTTATGAAATATTCGCGGTATATGTTTATATTAAATAACATCCGCTTACTAACGGCGCATAATGTCTATTTTAACAATCAATAATTTACAGTCATCATTCAAACATGCATTCAAATATTTTAAATCTAACTATTTAAAAAAAAATCGAAATCTATTCGATTGAGTGAGAAATTCTCACCTTGGTTTTAATTTCCGTTTTAGCTTTTATTTCGAATAAAATTAAACGCGCGTTTAATTTTACCCGAAATTCTCACTAACTCCAAACGACTCCAAACCAACTCCATCGCGTAGTGCTCGTCCATACGATTCCAACGCAACTGAGTTTGCATTTTTTCGACCTCGTATGAAAAAGATATGCAATTTTTGAAGATCGTACACGATTTATATATACAATTTCAACATAACTTTTCATATTTCAACCTTCATAAATCTAGAGCCATAGGATCTTGAACCCCGCAAATCCTGGACGTGCACTCTCTCTTCCTCATCACGCGTCTTCTACAGATCCAAGGCCGACACCACTTAACCCATTATCATAGATTAGGGTTTGAATTTGCTCTCTCAATACTCAACGATACTCGATCACACCAACGCCAATGCGAAGGCCTTCGCGATAGCTACACTCGGCCATAACCCTAGGAAGCTCGGCCATCTCCTCCACCTGGGAGTGCGTGCGCAGGTCCCCCCCTATCGGCCCCCATATCTCCCAAAATACAACTCCATTTTAGATCATAGCCGTTGAAAACGTAGTACTCACAGCCCTCTACAACATTCTAGTTGAAACTTTCTTGAATCGTTGAGTGGATTTGAAGATTTGGAGGGAGAAAGTTGATGATTTTCTGGCCATTCAATTGTAGGTGGCGGCTATGCAGTTTGATATTAGGGTTAGGGTTATTTTTATCAAATTATGAAGGGGTAGGGGCTATTTATAAGGAACCGTTCGACACTATTCACCCGGAAATTCCGAACTCCGATTTAGACGCCGTAACCAGCGTACCTAGGGTTTATCCCGCGTTCCGGACACAATGGAACAAGTTTCGGAAGCTAATTCGGAAGTATGTGCGAGTTATGGCTGAAAACGTTCAATTTGAATTAAACCGATTTAAATCGATTTCTAGGCGTTTTAATTTGTACCGGACAAACGGTAAATCCAATTGACTTGAAATTTGAAATCTTACAATAATATCACATTACGGATCCGATGAAACTGGTTTCGTCGAAATCCGAGACTTTTTGAAAAATGGCTATTTTGACTCGCCAAATTTAAATTAAAAATAATTCGATGCGTTTCGAGCTGCCACGATCAAACGATAGCTCCGATTGACACGAAAATTGAAATCCGGTAATAACTAACTATTACGGATCCAATGAAACTGGTTTCGTTCAATTCTGAGACTGTTCAAAAATTGACTATTTTACAGTCGATTATTAAATATTAAAATATTCAATTTTCACAGATTAACTTTTAATTCGATTTTAAAAGTTCTAAAATATTTCTATAACTCCAGTATGATTAAATAAAATTTTACAAATTATTTACAATCATTTTTAACCCAATATTCAATTATTTTCATAATTTAACGTATTAAATTATTGATTAAATTATCCAATTAAATCCAATAATTCAAATAAAAATTTATTCGACTTATAAATTCACTTATTAATATTTAAAATTAATTAAATATTCAAATTTTTAATTAATAAAAATTCTGGGTCGTTACAGTAAGTATTTCTTTCAAACCTATTATAGTAGTAATTACTTAAAAAGTGTCCTAGTATTTTGTTTTCAAAGGTAAAAATCTAGTTTTATATTCTATGAAGTAACTTTATTTTCAAATACTCATATAGTATGTATTTTTACAAAATACTGAAGTAATTTAACTTAAATGTTTAAAGTATATTTTCAAAGTAAAGTGTTTTAAATTATTTTAAAAATCTAGTTTTAAGCTTGGTGATTTCAGAGGAAATAGAAAATATTGGGAAAGTTTATTCTAAAAAAAGAAAGATGGTTTTGAAACTATTTTCAAAGGATTGAAAATAGATAATAAATAATTTGGGAAATTATTTATTGTTGGATGGTTGTTTGTGAATATTAATTGATAGTTAAATCACCGACCATCAATATTGGACAAATGCGCTGATCGTTTCGAAGAGACCGGGATCGAGATTTATTTCTCGAAAACCACTTCGATCCGGTTTGTATGTTTTCGTGCGAAAAACGTGTTCGGAGTCGAAGATGGAGCAGTGAAGTGCAAGGGCTAGTCGCTACTAATCCTGAGGATATTTCCAAAATGGATGTAGTAGGAATAGTGCCTTCGGTTCCGTTCGAACCCGAGACGGACTTGTATGGATGAATGCTTGCGAAACATCGTCAGGTGGACGATGGACATTCTAAGTGAAAACGTTCTAAAGGTAACGTTTAGCCTCAAGCCTCACCAAATGGGAATGACTGAAAATCAGGGGATATGCAGCAAGGTTAGGTGGGTCATGCCCAAGCAGGACAAGATAATTCCCCTGTCTAGATGTCCCTTATATATTTCGGCTTAGTGGGTGGTTGGTCGCGCCAACCACGGGGTTTATCTTGTTTGGGACTGTTCGGTAAGGAATGGTTCCGGCCTTGTGTTGCAGGGGATGAAGGGAGTAATCCTCGGTACGGTGATCTAGGCCTCGTACTGTGACAGGTGGTACCCCAGTGCCTAGTCATTAGTTGGAAATCCATTCTCCCTACGAGCCTTGTACGAGTTTTGTTTGTATTACCCACTTTTGTGGCTAGTAGCTGGAATTTAATGAATGTAACAATTTCGGCTATTTTATAAGTATTTGTATACAGACCCTATTATAATATCAGAGGATTTCTATAAAAATTGTTTTAGCTATCGTAAGGTAAAAACCCGACATGTTTATTTGTGGCGTGGTCTTACGAGATGCTTTTGTTTTCAAAGGATTTTTGAAACTTTAATAATCAATTGGTTGTGATTTTCTCACGCTGGTAATCCAGACTGACTCGGGTGTTATTTAACTGTAATGCTCGGGTCAGACCGAGTATTATAGGATACAGGATATGTTGCTGTGGAGCTCAGGAGTCGAGCAGGATGGCGATACGTACTCCCGTACTTGTATATATATATATATATTCCGCTGTTTGAGTTGTGTATCCATTGTATGATATTGATGTTGAGCTGTGATTGATGTACTCTGATGATGTATTATATATAAACAGAAATATTTGTTTCTGAGTAAAGATTATTTAGTATCTATTATATTTTATTCCGCTGCGATGGTTAGATTCTGATGTTGCTTTCTATTTTCTTCTTCTACCTCTTCTTCTTTAACCCAAATGGTTCGTATTTCCATATAACTTGAGTTGATTTAGGTAGAATAGTGTTGACTCAAGGGGTACGGATTTGCGGGCTGTTACACTTGGTATCAGAGCTTAGGTTGGTGATAACCTTGGCTCTGGTGGGAATTACTCATTTAAATTAGAGTCCGTAGTACTCTAAAATGAGTTTGAGTGTATTAATAGATATGAGCGCGTATTTATTAGTGAATATAAATTGTTTTAATATTGCGTTAATTGGTTTATTGAGTGGCATATGAACCTTCGTCGACACAGTCTGCGCAACTGTATCGAAGGGGTTTCTAAACACTTGAATAGAACAATTGACACAGTATTGTTTTAAATGTGGGTAAATGAAATAATTTTACCCAAAATATATTTTGATATAAATAAAAGTTTTTGTAAACTATTTTAGCTAATATATGGTTGCTTGGATGTTAGAAATAAGGATATTTAAATTATTATCCTTATTGTATGGAATTTAACTAGAAATTGAATATATAACTAAAGTTAAGGGAATAAATTCATTATAAAATGAAATTTATAAATATAAATTATAAATGTAATTTAAGAATTGAATTAGAAATCAAATGGGAAGCAATGAAAATGAATTATAGTTAAATTTGATTTAAGCAGGATTTGGAAATTTAAAATCCCGGAGATTTGGAAATATTTGAAGATAAATGATAGTATTATTGTTTTGGAGGTATTTCTGAAAGGAAATTTTTTAAATGAATTTTGAAGGCGAAATAGCATTGAGATCACTTGAATTATTGGAAAATAATTCTGATGATGACGGCCGCATCATTGGTATTCATTTTCGAATTTCTAAGTGAAGAATTGCTACCAAATTGATTTGTTTAGAGAAGCAAGTTGTTTTTGAAATTCCAAAGAAATTTGTTGGGAATAAAACAGGATTGGTTAACTTTTGAGAAATGTGATTTGAGATGTTGAAGATTTCAAAAATAATTTGAAACCAAAAGCCGGTCTTTTTAAATTCCTGATGAGATGGATTGTAAGCTTGTAAATTGAGATGATTTTTAAATCAGGAAAGGAATATAAGCTTTGAATGTTGGAATTTAAATTTAAAGGGAAAAGTTAGAAATGAAATTAACTTGGATTGGGAAATAAAAATTTAACTGGATTGGAATAAATTGAATAAGTTGAAAATAGTATCCAGTTGTATTCGAATCAAGTTGGAATAGAATTGAATTAAATAAGACTGAGTTAAATAAAATTGAATTGGGAGGAGAATTCAATTGAATTAATGAATGGAATTAAATTCTTACCTGGATAAATGACAAGTAAATTGGATAAGAAATGGGAATTGAAATAATAAATCAGAATAACTTATAAGAGAACTAAAAATCCATAGAAATAAATTATGCTTGGGCTATAAATAAATAGCAGGCTTGAGTTAAAAATAAAAGATGAATATATTCAAGCCTGGAATGGGTGTGATTGTATGAAATATAAGTTGTGACTTATAAAATTTAAAATGGAATACAAAGCCTAAATTTAATATTTTGATGAATTGGAAAATGAAAGGAAATCCAAACTTGAATTATAAAACATATTGAACTTAAGGAAATAAAATGAAGTGATATTTGGAATAAAAATTCAAGTGTTGGATTATAAATAAGGGAAGAACTAATTAGATAATAAATTAGTTAATGAAATTAAATTGTGAGTTTATGATGAAGTTGGAAATAAACTCAAGTTATAAATAAAAATTGATTCAAATTGTTGATGAAGTGAAAATAATTGAGAATGGAGCTAAATTGTGAGTTAATAAATTGGATGGTAAATTGGAAGTGAATAATAGAATCAGAACTAGAGTTATTAAATTGAAAATTTAGCTTGAAGTGTTAACAAATTAAATAAAGTTGAAGTGTATTGGATAAAAATGTAAATAGATTAAAATAACAATGATTTGAATGTGCAAATCAAATCCATAAGTGAAGATAACTTGGAAATAGCCAGGAAATAAATTGAATGGGTTAAATCTGGAAAGTTAAATTTTATAATAACTAATCAAATAAATTTGTAGTTTGAAATGAGATTGGATTGAGATAGAATCAAATTAAATTGAAAAGAGAAATTTATTTGCAAAAAGGGAAATGAGCTTAAGAATAGAAAAAAAAAAGATTTACTTGAAAATAAAATGGGTTTAAGTATAAGATTGGAGTGAATAAACTTAAGCTAAAAAAAATGGAAATGAGTTGAATAGCATTCAACTTAAAATTAAGTTTAATAATAGTGGATTGGATTTAAATCAAGTAAGAATAAATTTTAATTGAAATAACTGGAGACAATAAGGAAAATAGAACGTTTTGAGTTTATTAGAATGGTTTAAGTGAATGTGGATAAACTAATTAAATTGAATAAATAAATGATAGAATAAATAAGTATCAAATGAAATGTGGTTTAAATAAGTTGAGAAATGGTTATTGAATGAAATAGCTTGGATTGTCTTCGAGCTAAATAAAATAGTTTGGAATAAACAAATATGGAATGAAATGTAAATAAATGGATTGTAAATGAAATTTAAATGGAGTGTGTCGAGCTAAATAAATGCTTGTGAATGGATTAAAATAAAAAGGAAATTTAATTGGTATTGGAAATGGAACCTAAGTTGTTAATGGTTTTGAATGGACTAGTTTGGTTAATAAAATTGAAATGCAATGAAACTGAGAATATCTAGATTGTGAATAAATCCGAAATGGAATAGAATTAAGTATAAATTGAGTTGAAATCCATTTCAATTGATTATAAAACATAAGTACTTATTTATTCACATAGATCTCGTCAAATTGCATAGAATAAATTTTCATTGGATGTAGATGGAAGTAATTAAAATTTTATGAATTGGTGGGAGTAAATAAATTGATTTTTGAGATCAATTGGATTAAATATGAGTTCAGTTTGCTTAAGAATAAATTAAATATAAGCAATTGAGTTTTAAATTATTCAAATTGATGAAGTTGTGATAGATGGAAGACCATTCAAATTTAATGAAAATGGTTTGTAAATAAGTTGAAACAGTTGAATTTGCTTGGAAACTATATAAATAGCGTACGGAAAATGTTTGGTATGAGTTTCTTTTAGAATTCATATGTTTTAACTATTACAAATAAGTGATATGCTGTTAAACTTCATATATTTGGCACTTACATGTTTAAATTGAGTAAGTACAGGTACTTGGAAGCCGTATGGCTGGATTTGGGTTGGGCTATTTGCTAAAAATAATAAGCCGCTTGCTTAAAATGCTAAATAAGGTACGCCTACGCAATTAAAATAGGAAATATGAACTATTTTTGGTTTTTCCGACCGTGTGGGTCGATGTATATATATTTATCTCTTTTGTCAAATTGCAAAAGCTCCTCCGTACAAAGGGAACTCTGCCAAAAATTTTCAGAATTTTTGGGAGTTAGAAAATTTTTGAAAATTTTGGAAAATTTTGTTAACGACAAAACTATTTAGAATTAGAAAATAAAATAAGTTAGTAAATGAAACTAATTAAAGTAATGACTTAAATTAGTTATAAATGAAGGATAAAATGTAAAAATTCAAAGTTGAAAATAAATGAAATACATATGTAATGTGGAAATCGATTTGAATAGAAATAAGTATAAACTAAAAGAGGTAAAGAGAAATAAAGATAAGAAACATATAAAATGTTTATACTAACTTAAGAAAGGAATGGTAAATTCTAGATTGGAAATTGATATTACAAATATAATCTAAGATAATATTGAAATGAATAGATATTGACATTTTGTAAGAAAGTCGATAAAATATTTTGGGATATTGTGATTGGATATTAGTGCTAAGCAGGATATGCAGGTATTATAAAAGGGAAAAGGAAATTGGATTTGATTTCAAGAGATAAATTTGAATTGCCCGACAAAAGGTACGCATTTAAATTTGGTATGAAATTTGATTGGGATTTGGATTGAGCCACTTGGCCTTTTTGTTTTCTTTTTGGATTTGGGAGGCCGTAGAGCCATTTTGTAGTTGTACCGAGCTAGCCGCGCAAAGGAGACGCTGGCAAAAATTTTCGGAAATTTAGGGAGTTAGAAAAATTTTGAGAAAATTTTGATAATTCAAAATTGGTTTTAAGATTAAAACTGGAATGGTTGAGTAAATAGAGTTGTTTGGGAAATATGGAAAGATTTGGAAGTTAATAAGAATGATAATGGATCTTTTATAAAAATAATAATTGGTAAGATGTTAAATTGTTAGAAACTGTTTGGTTTTGGGAAATAGTAAACGGGTATTGGATCATTCTTCCTAATTAGTAATTTCGGGGACGAAATTCTTTTAAGGGGGGAGGAATGTGACGACCCGGAATTTTTAAGCAATTTAAATTGGAATATTTAATCGATTTTAAATATTCAATAGTACAATTTTAGATTGATTTACGGATATCACAAATTATTTGATAATTGAATAATTAAATTAAATAATTGGAAGTTGGATAAATTATTGAATCTGGAATTTTAAACCTGATAAAAATAATTTGAAGGCTTATAAAATTTATATCGATAATATGGAAAATAGTATAAGTGTTAAAATTGAATTTGGGAGTGTTTTGTTCAATTTTGAAATTTATATCGTCTCAATTGAATTTAAAAATAACCTTTCGAGGCACAGTCTCGGAATTTGACGAAACCAGTACCATTGAGTCCGTAATATTGAATTATTATCGAATTTCAAGTTTCGTATTGTTTGGAGTTGTTGTGTGAGTGCACGATATAAAAACGTGTTGAAAATTCCATTTGAAACTCTATTTAAATATTCACGTACTATCCCTATCAACTGCCTTCTTTCAAATCTTGTCTCCCTTTTGCAGCTTTCAGTACGACAACATCTGTTCATGTTCCCTCTTTCCTTCTCCTGGAAGCCAAAATCAAGCCTTTGTAAATAGATTCGCGTACCCATATCCTTTGTAATTAGAACGAATTTCAGAAGCTACGTAATGGCCGAACATAAATTCTTAATTCCTCATCTCCTTCTATTCTTCGAAATAAAATATACAACCTCGTTCTGAATCTCGTACCCTATGAAACCGAAATCCAAATTAGCCGAACCCTTTTCACTACAATGGCGACGGAGATTGTTAACAGGTCGATTGATTGATTGAAGTGAGAGGGGCGTGCTTGCACTCACGAGATTTAGGGCATCGCGTTTGCGCCAGGAATGCTCACCCTATCTGTGGCGACGCTCATATGAGGCTCGATTTGGGTTCGCGACTAATTGTTGAAGCTCGCGATTAATGATAGGTCGCGACGCGACGTGGTGAGGGTGGAAGATTTCTCGTGTTGTGGTTGAAGTCTTGGCGTTTCGTGGGGGGGAACTCGAGCGAGTGATGGCGATTTTGAGGTATTCTCTATTTGATTTCTCCTATTTTAACTTAAATTTATGAATATAAACAGAAAAGAAATATATATATATATATATATATATATATATATTTACAGAAGATGTGGATTTTGTTTTAAGTTAAATTATATATATATATATACACATAGATACCCAGACATGTTTTATTTTATAAAAGTGAACAGAAAAAATATGAAGGCAGGTGTTGGAAGAAAAAAAATTAGCCTAGAAATTAATTATTACACATGCATATCTTGATTTCAATATAAGAGTAAAATAGGGTATATATATATAACAGGTCAGGTTTGAAAATATATATATATGGATATTTTTTTAAAAAAAAACGTGTTACGGTTATGTGAAGTTAGATTGTTATCTATATAAATTATTTCTTATAAGTATGTATGTGTGTGTATATATATATATATATATATATATATATAAAGAAAATTTCAAAATGAAATAAATATACGCTTACGTATTTTAATTTGCTAGTTTGCTTTAACATAAAAATCATTGGGAATTGAATTGATAAATGGAAATCAAATTATTCGATTTATTCGAATGTTAATAAAAATCATCCAATGTTTATTCAAGGTTAAAATTAGGAGATAATGATCGTTATGGAATTGGACTGCAAATTAAAAGGGCAAAGGTGAGTTAATCTCACTCAGTTTAAATTAAATTAAAATGATTAAATTTAAATAATTGTTTGAATGGCTGAATTGATTGATGTGATATAGTATGATATTTTGGAATTGGCATATTATATGGTGCTAACATTTGTGGATGCAGGAAAAACAGGTTGGAGGGATCCAACTGGACCCCTCACATTTATTTAAATTATTCAATAATCTCTGTTGTGATTATTTGATATCTTATGATGAGTTATATTAAAATATTGAATGTTATGGTTTGATTGGATATTTGGGTATAATGAATTACCAAAATATATGAATTGGATTGTTGAAAAGAAATTAAAAGGAAGTAAATTTGTAAGCGAAATAATTATAGAAAGTTTGAATAAATTAAGAATGAATTGAAAAGAAATAGAAGTAATATGAAAATAATAATAAATAACTTTGAGTATGAAGAGAATTGGAATTTTGAATAAAATGAAACTGATGAATTGTAAACTTAAGTTATATCAATTAAAGAAATAAAGAATTATTTTGAAATTCAAAGTTTAAATTTATTTAAAAGAATAAAGAAATAATTGAGAAATCTAAAAAAAATTTAAATCAAGAAATGAGATCTAAAATTAATAGATTCTGAATTTAAAGGGAATAAATTGGAAATCAATTTGGGAAATTGATTTAAGTGATTCAAGTTGGGATTTTTCTCTGGATAACCAAGTACATTTTTAAAGTAAATTCTTAAATAAATTTAAAGGTTTTAAAATGGTTGTAAAAAGCAAGTTTAGAAATTTATTATTTCTACTATTTAAATTCAAAGTAAGTATTTCTTTCAAACCTATTATAGTAGTAATTACTTAAAAAGTGTCCTAGTATTTTGTTTTCAAAGGTAAAAATCTAGTTTTATATTCTATGAAGTAACTTTATTTTCAAATACTCATATAGTATGTATTTTTACAAAATACTGAAGTAATTTAACTTAAATGTTTAAAAGTATATTTTCAAAGTAAAGTGTTTTAAATTATTTTAAAAATCTAGTTTTAAGCTTGGTGATTTCAGAGGAAATAGAAAATATTGGGAAAGTTTATTCTAAAAAAAAGAAAGATGGTTTTGAAACTGTTTTCAAAGGATTGAAAATAGATAATAAATAATTTGGGAAATTATTTATTGTTGGATGGTTGTTTGTGAATATTAATTGATAGTTAAATCACCGACCATCAATATTGGACAAATGCGCTGATCATCTCGAAGAGACCGGGATCGAGATTTATTTTCGAAAACCACTTCGATCCGGTTTGTACGTTTTCGTGCGAAAAACGTGTTCGGAGTCGAAGATGGGGCAGTGAAGTGCAAGGGCTAGTCGCTACTAATCCTGAGGATATTTCCAAAATGGATGTAGTAGGAATAGTGCCTTCGGTTCCGTTCGAACCCGGGACGGACTTGTATGGATGAATGCTTGCGAAGCATCGTCAGGTGGACGATGGGCATTCTAAGTGAAAACGTTCTAAAGGTAACATTTAGCCTCAAGCCTCACCAAATGGGAATGACTGAAAATCAGGGGATATGCAGCAAGGTTAGGTGGGTCGTGCCCAAGCAGGACAAGACAATTCCCCTGTCTAGATGTCCCTTATATATTTTGGCTTAGTGGGTGGTTGGTCGCGCCAACCACGGGGTTTATCTTGTTCGGGACTGTTCAGTAAGGAATGGTTCCGGCCTTGTGTTGTAGGGGATGAAGGGAGTAATCCTCGGTACGGTGATCTAAGCCTCGTACTGTGACAGGTGGTACTCCAGTGCCTAGTCATTAGTGGGAAATCCATTCTCCCTACGAGCCTTGTACGAGTTTTGTTTGTATTACCCACTTTTGTGGCTAGTAGCTGGAATTTAATGAATGTAACAATTTCGGCTATTTTATAAGTATTTGTATATAGACCCTATTATAATATCAGAGGATTTCTATAAAAATTGTTTTAGCTATCGTAAGGTAAAAAACCGACATGTTTATTTGTGGCGTGGTCTTACGAGATGCTTTTGTTTTCAAAGGATTTTTGAAACTTTAATAATCAATTAGGTGTGATTTTCTCACGCTGGTAATCCAGACTGACTCGGGTGTTATTTAACTGTAATGCTCGGGTCAGACCGAGTATTATAGGATACATGATATGTTGCTGTGGAGCTCAGGAGTCGAGCAGGATGGCGATACGTACTCCCGTACTTGTATATATATATATATATATATTCCGCTATTTGAGTTGTGTATCCATTGTATGATATTGATGTTGAGCTGTGATTGATGTACTCTGATGATGTATTATATATAAACAGAAATATTTGTTTCTGAGTAAAGATTATTTAGTATCAATTATATTTTATTCCGCTGCGATGGTTAGATTCTGATGTTGCTTTCTATTTGCTTCATCTACCTCTTCTTCTTTAACACAAATGGTTCGTATTTCCGTATAACTTGAGTTGATTTAGGTAGAATAGTGTTGACTCAAGGGGTACGGATTTGCGGGCTGTTACAAATAGTAGGCACTAAGATATAGTGGTTGGACTGATGTTTTGGTATGCATATATATAGACCTCAGATATAGTACATGCTCAGGACAGGGAATGAGTTATGTGGTTATATTCGTTTATCTTGATATAGTATCAGTATGGTTGTTTTTTTCATAATCTTGTTTTGTTGTTGTATATTCTATCTTAAGTATGCAGTATGCACTAGGAAGGGTACGATAGAAGTTTGACTTGATGTATGTGTGTATAATCGTAAGTACATGATATGTACTTAGGTTAGTGTAGGGAACCTCTGTATGTATGTTTGACATCATTTGCTTTTAGTGTTGTTATGATATCGACCTTCTTCTTTTCTATCATCAGTAGAAATAAGTCAAATTATTTGAGGATACGAGTATGTGATAGATTCCTTTAACTTTGATTTCATTTCGAGGACGAAATGCTTTTAAGTAGGGAAGAATGTAACGACCCGTAATTTCGCTACTTCGGAAATGAGAGATTTCGTTCGTTTTAAATTTAAAAAGGGGTTTAAATCTTAAAATAAATATGTTATATATAATAAATAATTATCTGATCTTATATTTAATAAATTAAAAATTATAAATTTGGATTTATGAACAAATCGACAAAAGTTAAGTTTTGTTAATAATAAATAAAGACTTAAATAAATGAATTTAAATATTTATTTAAAAAGGTAAATCTTATTTAAAACATCTAATAAAGATAATAAAAGTATGTTTAAAGATTTAGAAGTTGGTTAATAATCGTTTTACAAAAATAACCAAAATTTATCGCATTTTGTCAGTTTTACATACACTTTAAAATTAAAGATTTTGATATTATTTAAAGATAATTTTAAGATATAAAGAGACTTGTTTTAATTTATTTAAAGAAGTAAAAAGTTTATTTTAAAGTTTGGTTTACTTCAATATATAGCTTAATAAAAAGTCAAATTTTGATTGTATAATTTGTCGTCAAAAACACCGTTTTCAACCAAAACAAGTTATCGACAAGTGGTTGCAACTTGATACATTTTCTAACTTATAAATACAAGTTTACAAACAATTTAAACATTCTACATTTAGCACTAAAGACAAAAAGAGTTTACTTTTGAAAATATTTACATAAATATAATTTTTTTTAAAAAGTATGATTTAACATATTAAAGATTAATTAAAGCTTTTATAAAAAAACATCATTACCTTACTTCTCATCCCACTAATGAGATGTTATGCTTATACATAGAAAAGGAGCAAAATGGAAAAGTGAAAAGAAAGCTAACTTAGGGAATTAATGATACATACATCCATGCATTCAATGCAAATCAAATCAACACAAAGTCTTCTCTTTAAAATGCAAAATTTAAGAAAGTAATCATTTCTATTTTTACCATCACCATAAATGCATATCAAATCTCTCTTTTCACGTAAAAGAAAATGTATATTTAAATTCAAAAATGAAGAGGGTATTAATGTCATTTACCACTAAAAATTTTCACTTATAAATACAACCACAAATCTCTTTATTTCCACTTCACTTTCATTTCATAAAATTCTAAAACAAACCTTCTCTACTTCCACCATTTCTCTTCTATCTTCAAGCTATCACCTCTATACTCTAAACCATCAACTTACATCACCTTACACAAGCCAAACTACCACCTACCCACCTCCTCCTCACCCCAAAACCCATGGCCTACCCCCTACACTCCCCACGGCCGAGCCAAACCCACCAAGCCGAGCCTCTAAGCCCAAGGCCGAGCACCACCTCACCAAAACCCAAGCCCATACCCTCCTACACCCTCCTACACGCCATACCCAAGGCCACACCCTCCTCCACACCAAGGTTGTACCCTCCTCTCCATATAAAAAACAAAAGAAAAAAAAGAGAGAAGAAAAGAAACCGAAAGGAAAAACAAAAGTGTTCGGAGAGGAAAGGCAAAAGGCGAGACGTTGGAAATAGCACGTTAGCGAGAGATAGAAATCTTACGTTAAACTTTGACGGAGTGGATATGAAGGTGAGAAATTCTCACCGCATTTTAAATTATATTGATTATCATGCTTAATTGTTATGTTAGATAATCACTATTTGATAATATGGATGTGTGGTTGATTGTTTGAATATGTAAGATAACTCGTAGTAATGTTATGACATTTACCGTTTAGAATATATTAGTGTTATATGACTGTTGTATAGTTGTGATGATAATTTGGACATCAAATTCCTATTAATTAAGTAATCCGTTTATTTGAAAAGAACATATTTTAGTCATACGAGATATTGTGGAAAAATAAGTCTCTTTTCATTTAGAAGTGAATTAAAGTTAAAATAAAATAGAATTTGAAATTTGAAGTGAAACGGATTTGAAAAGGATAGCTAATTAGAAATTGAAATTGAGATTAATAGTGAAATTGAAACTGAAATCGATTTTGAAAAAGTGAAGTTTAGTTTGAGGTTGAATTAAAGTTTAAATTGAAATTGGATTTGAAATCTAAGTTTTAAATGAGTTTAATTTGAGAATAGAAATGAAATTGAGTTAAAATTGGAATTTAAAATTTAATATTAAAATAATGGGAATATAATAATATTATAATATATGGTAATAGTGAAAATATATATTAAATACTTTAAAAAGTGAAAATATTGATTTAAAATAATTTGTAATAATTTTATAAGTATTAAAATTTAATTTGAATAGATTATTTCAAATATTGAAAAATAAGTTAAAACTTGGTGCGTCGCGCAACGGTAGTTCGCGATTTCGCGCTGAAAAGTTCAAATGAGTGTATAGAGTGGAATATAGCTCGGAATTCTTCGAGATAAGAAAATTCCAGACTATTATATCCATTTCTTCTAAACGAAGAAAGAAAATCAAAGTTTCGATAAGTAGATTTTGAATTAAGTCCAAATCAATTTCTAGAAAAATCGTGCTAGTGCAGTTAAGTGACCATAACAAGAAATCTATTTAAATGAATGTTTTTAATTATAGAAAAATGTGGAATAAATTTGATAAATCTATTTGAATGGTTTAAAAGAGATTTGGATTGGAAAATATGAATTATCAAATGTTTAAAAGTTGTTTAATTCAAATAAGCTTATTTAGCACTTTCCGCGGCACTTTTCTACTGCGAATTCTATAACTTTTGAAATATGAGTTTACATGTAACGACGTTTCGCAGAATAAATTGTGAATGTTTTAAAAAAGATAATTAAGCATTTTTGAAATATAATTTGGAATATTTATCAGAAATTCCAAACTAAAGTTGAAAATCTGAGTATGCGGAAACAACTAGTGCATTTGTCCCGCCTGTGAGATTTGGGAAGATAAAACAAGGCGTTTAACTAAGGTTAGGGATGGAGCAACTAGTGTCCTGACTTACCTGGCCTGTGTTTTCTTTTCTTAGGCGAGGAGTGGAACAGATCGAAAGGAAAGCCCGGATGCTCTTAATAAAAAGATTCTGTTAAGTTTTCCAAATTAAAAGAAGATTGGTATTATCCAAAATTTAAGCAATCTCCAAAAATGAATGATTTTTTTGATCCTATTTACTCAAAAATATTGCTAAGATTGATTTAGGGTTTATCGCAAACGATGTCTTAAATAACATTGTTTTTGACCCCCCTAAAAGTTAAAGAATTTGATCAAGAATTAAGTAAGGAAATTTGAGATATTTTCCAAAGCAAAAGAATGAATTTCTTAGGAATTATCCTAAGTTAAAAGGAAGAGATTTCAAAATCATCCAAAAAGAATTAAAGTGAAAAGAGACTTAATAAACCATGTATACTCATATTCACTTTCTATTAATATGGGATTTCGAAGGAACCAGGGTCGGATTTAGGTAAATCCCATCTGAAAAGCACTTCGAACCAATGTATACGTTCGGACATGAAGACATGTTGAAGATGATGATTATTGAAGACCGTGGATCTTTATAGCGTGAGGACTGCTTGTTGACTTGCTCTGGGTAGCTCCCGAATTATATATAGCAGTGGTCTCCTCGTTGTGGAGATTTTTCGGATTGCAAGGACTACTCGCTACTAGTGGTAGTAGGAGAGTGCCTTCGATCTGTCCTGTTCCTGAACAACTTGTATGGACGTTTGTCCGACATTGCATTTCTAACGATTACGTACATTGGTTTTTACAAACGTACATCAGTAGTGGTGGAGAAGGAAACTTTTCTTAGCTTAACACCCTTCTTGAGACGTACGAGCTCAAGCGTTGTATTTTTGTGGAAGACAATTAGTAGTTAACGGAAATGGCAATGTGGCATTTACAGATGTGATATGTGCTTTGTGAAAATAATCGTTGCCTCAAGCCTCATCAAACCGGAAATGACCGAAACAGGATTAGATGCAGCAAGGCTAAGTGGGTCATTCCCATTAGGGTATGGTCATCCCCTTCTAGATATATTTCTTCCCGCTATGACGTCGGGGTGTAAATTAATGTGGTGTATGCTATGAGGTCCCTCGAATAAAGGTCGGTAACGACCTACATATTTGGTACCATCTAGTTAAAGAGGTGGGCCGGTCTTGTGTTGGTAGAGGATCCTTTGTGATGGTCCTCGGTACATCCATCTAGAGGTGTACCCCTTCGGAAGGTAGATCCTTCGCCTGGTCATTTGTATGAAAATCCATTCTCCAATAAGAACCTACGGTTTTATTTGTAGAGCCTAGTATGCTGGAATTTAATAATGGTAACAATTTCGGCTACGATTAATAAGTTTTTTTACAAATGTTTTCAAAGAGATGTCATTAGAAATAATATAAAAGGTTTAGATATAAAAGTATTTTAGTTATCATAAGGTTAAAACCCGTCCGTGTTTATGTGTGGGCGTGGTCTTATGAGATACTCTTTGTTTTCAAAGGATTTTTATTCAAAGGCTGATATATGACACTATCATCTATTATTGAGTTTTTCTCATGCTGGTTTATCAAGCTTGATCCGGGTATTTTCAATACTTGGGTCAGATCCGAGCAGTTTCAGATTAGTCGAAGACGGTTGGAGTTTCCAGTGGAGAGCTGGAGGTATTAGTCGACGTATGGACATATTCTATTATCCGCTGTACTTAGTGTATTTTGTTTGATGTTTATCAGCAATTGTAAGGATAAATGTTTATAACTGTCCAAGCTGAATTTAGGTTAGACTCTGATATATGTATTTAAAAGTTTTTGGCTGTAAAAATATTTGTTCAATATTATATGTTATTCCATTCGAGTGAGATTCAGTTCTGTGACGACCCGGGTTTTGATGGCGGTTAATTGGGTAATTAACCAAATTTTGAATCATGGAAAATATTGATTTTGTTAGTCAAACGAATACAATTCTAACAATTAGAATATCTGGATAAACGTGAAGTGATTTAAAAACAATATTAGATATTGTATTATAAAATCTTTGAATACGGTAATAATACACGAATAAATATATGCATGTATGTTATATGAAATAGGTATGAACACAACCATATATACGCAGGATAGTGAATATATATATATATATACACACACACACACACACAAATGTAAGAATAAAAGGATAAGTGCATAACCATATATACACATATAAGAGAATATGTATGCATATCTATATATCAATTTAGGTAAGTGTAGACATGGTAGAAGAAGCATCATCATGACTTAAATTAAATGCAAGCACACAACCTCATAAATACATATCTTTTCCATCATACAAAACATTATATCAAGTCAAACAAATCAGCATAAAAAAAAAATCAAGCCGACATGTCAAATAAGAATCTCTGCTCAATAAAAAAAAATATAAAGAAAAAGCAAACAAAAGCTTGCTGTAGAAGGCAGCCTACTTCTCTATATATGCCTCTACTATTGCCTCAGTTCTTTCATTCATTCAAACTAATACCAGTAAAAGATAAAACAACATTCTCATTTTAAATAAAGCAGAGTATAGAATGTGCCATTAGAAAAATCAACTCAACAAAAGTCAGATTCAACAAACTAAACCAGAAGAATAATAAGAGCAAGAGTAAGCAAAGCCTAAGCCTGAAGCTTCAGATCATTTCAATTAAACATGAAAGTTCTAGAAAAAAAGAAGAAGTAGAGCCTGTTCTTCTGTTCTTTGAACAGGTGAGTATTTCAACCCAGTTCACTCTGTTTATTTTTGAGATGCCTGTGAGTAAACTTTTAAATTTAAAACTTAAGTAACTTGTGAAATTGTATGTGATGATGTCTTTGCATATTTTTATGTATGGATGCCT
Source organism: Allium cepa (assembly GCA_030765085.1). Classification (NCBI taxonomy): domain Eukaryota; kingdom Viridiplantae; phylum Streptophyta; class Magnoliopsida; order Asparagales; family Amaryllidaceae; genus Allium; species Allium cepa. The sequence continues at coordinate 773,559,507 of CM060945.1, forward strand.
CTGTATATTTTCTGTGATTTTAAAATACCTCCGATCGTAGTTCAAGTTTCTGCCTTTTTAACTGCAAACATGAATCACCTATAGAATTGATGCATATGACATATGTTTGAAGTAACTTGTGATGTATGTTTGAAAATGTGTTTGCATGATTGTCTTAATTTTTGAAACATGTTTATATGAATGAGGATACTGTGTGAATGCTTGGATATTCATAACGATCATCTCTGTTTTAAGTTTCAGAGATTTAAACTTTGATTAAAATTTAAAACTCTTCATACTCTAATCTCTTTAGACTAGGTATTAAATCAAAGTATGTTGGTTTAAAACTAATTAAGATTTAAGAATATTTTAAAGAATAAAACATAGAAATATTATCTGGAAGAAATATAAAGAACAAGGAAGCTTAAGATATGTTAAAATTCAAGTGCAAAGATCTGTTAGTTTCTATATATAATCTGAATTCTTTTTCCAAACTAAGATTTTTAACACCAAAATCTTGATTTTTAATATTGGATTTAATGAGCAATTCAAGTTTGACTGGAAATGGGTTTTCGAGAATATTCTGATGATCTAGGTGACTGGGGAGGTCGGGGTTCCTGCTGGAGCTAGTCTAGTGATATGGGTGTTCAGCAAAAATAGGTAGGGGTGGCCACGACCTTGGTGGCAGCGGTGGCGATCGCTTTTATTTTGTAAACCTAGTTTTTATGGCGTGTGAACATGGGGTCGCCGCACCTCCTCTCGTGCATCGGGCTGCATGAAATTTTGAAAGGAGTTAGGCGAGAGTGTGTCAGGGACGTGGCCGGAGGGATTAAACTGCTGTTGGTTAACGTTGAGGTCGCGAGTTGATTTTGTGATCAGAGGTAGGGTTCGAAAGCTCATGCCTTGTTCGATTTTTGATCGATGCTACAATCGAGTTGTGGTTGAGTTGAGTTTGTTATCGAGGGCGATTATGACTTGCTGGAGGCTTCGTCGTTCGCCAAAGCTCCGGTGCCGCCTTGTGCACGTGCACGGCAAAGGAACTGTGTCAGGTGATGTTTCGCGTGGAGAAATGGGTAAGAACTCGAAGATCACTCGAGTTAGCAAGGGGGAGTGCTTGGGTTTTCCAACTGCATAAGACTGTAAAGAGAAATAACAAAGTTAAGCTAATTGTTTCGACTAGTTTAAAACACTGTAAACTAGATAAAGGTTTAACAGTTTAAGTTGAAAAATTAATTCAAGTTTTTATTATTTAGTTAATGTTTAACAATGCTTCTAAACTCTTAATTAATTATTCTAATTAAGTAATTAACTTAAATATAAAATTGAGTTAACATTAAGTTCTGTAGTTAATAATAAATTGATTTTCAAAATTTAAGGAAGACCTTAAATGTTAATTAAGATGACTAATTAATATCAACTAATTTGTTTAGGAGGCAATTAAGAATGATGACCTTTAAATAGTGATTAGAAATTGGTTAATTAATGATCAATTGATAAATAGATTTGTAGTTAACTACTTAAAGTTAATTAACGAACGATTAAGTAATTTCAATTAATTAATGACTTATGATTAATTAACTGGTAATTAAGGAATATTTAATTTGTAATTAAATTGTGTTAATCAATAATTAAGGCTTATTAATTATTGGTTAAAGAATAATGAATCTGTAGTTAAGGTTTATTAACCGGGTTTAAGGGTAATTAAGGGATAGATTACCCGATTAAAATTAATTTGTTGATTAACTAAGGTAGTCTCTTACAGATTAATTAAATATAAATATTTGATGAGATTTAGTGAAGTAATTCTTAATTACAGGACGTAAAAAATTAAATAATTTAATTGATGGGAAGTAATTAAGGGTAATTACTTAGTAGAAGTAATTAAAGATAAATTTCTTAGTGTAATTAATCAAAAAAAAAAAATTAAGTAAGGGGGTTAATTTCTTAAGTAAGTAATTACAGAGGGGTAATTACTGTTTATGAGAATTAGGTTTGATTAAGGGATGTAATTAATTAAGTTTACTTGATTAATTGAGGATAATCATTCATGGAGTTTGGTTAAGTATAATTACTTAATGAAAGTAATTAGATAATAATGTTAATTTTAATGTAATCAAAGAATAATTTATCAAGAAGGATTAACTAAGATGAATGATTACAGGATGGTGAATCAATTGGGCTGTAATTAATTAATAAGCAGGTTTTAAAGGTGATTGATTTAATTCAATTATGGTTAATTAAGATTTATTCAGGATGGTGTATTGATTATCTTGCTTATGTATGATTAAGTGATTGTTTAAAGGCCTTGAATTGATTGATACCTCTGATATGAAATGGTTCGTGATATGATGTGTTTGGGTGGGCAATTGATAATGTGATTATTTATCAATGATGAATTGCTGAGTAAATATGACATCTTTTATTTAAAACTGGAGTGCATTTCACTTGAATAGCATGTGTTAAGATAAATTGAATTCGAAGAGACCGGAGTCGGGTATTAGTTAATACCCGAAACCACTTCGATTCTTCATAAATTGCTAGGTGAAATCAATAAGCTGGAATGGAATGATTTAAGTAAATTAGACCATTTAATCTAACTTTAGTACTTAGAAATTGGTGAGTGAAATAAATGATGTCGATAACAATTTGTGAAATTGTAATTGATACAAGTTACCCGGGTTATGTATAAGTCGTATGCTTTTGAAATTTTTGTTAGATGGTTTAACTCACGCTGGTTTCCAGCCTGACCCGGGTGTTACTTTGATGTAATGCTCGCGTCAGACCGAGTATTACAGATTTTCAGGTAGGTACGTTTTGGAGCTCAGGAGGCGAGCTGGGTGGCAATAGCGTATAGAGTTTTTCCGCTGTATTATAATTTTGTAAATCTGTGACATGTTGATTTGTATATGTCCAATGTCTGTATATATGTGTAACTCTGACATATTCTTTTGTAAACTGTTATTATTTATTTTTATATTTTATCCGCTGCGAATGTGAGATGTTGGTGTTTATGTTCTGCTTCTATCTCTTTCTTCTTTTTCATAACTATCTGGAATTTTTGGCTTCGAAAATTTCGGGTCGTCACAAGTTCTGTCTACTTTTCTTTATCACCCTTAAAGATCCATCTTTTTGTGAAATTTGAGTTGGACATGTGTGGTTTATTGACGATTCAAAGGTACGGAAAAATGGGCCTTTACATAATATATTTTAGTTCTGACTCGAGTGTTTTGTCTTTTCATTACGTTCGGGTCAGTTTGAGCTTTTCAGTTTATTGAAGACTATTTTCTACAGGACAAAGACGAAGTTTCAATATATTATTGCTATTTATTATTCCATTACATTCTGTGTTCCTCTGCATTATTTGTTTACTTCTGATGTATGTATAATTCTGATTTAAATTCGTAAAAGTGTAATCAAATGTAATTTGTAAAACAGCTTCATGAATTGTTTATTTGATTATTATAATTTGTTATTCGCTGCAAGATTCTGTGTTTTGATTTTCCTTCTTTTCTTTTATTTTCTTATTTACCCCATTAGCAATCCTCTCTTTTGAATGGTTTGAATTAGGTATGTGTGGTTTATTGTCGATTTATACCGGCCCAAAAAGGTGGATCGTTACAGCTGGTATCAGAGCCAGGTTTTATTCATACCTTAGCTTGTTGGGGTTATCACATTAGAGATAGGGTAGTAATGTCCTAGAATGAGTTGTCTAAGTGTATATATGAGAGCATGTACTTGTTAGTGTTATAAAAATGTTTTATATAAGTTTTGAAATGAAATTATTTTTCCTAATATTATATGATATATATAAAGGAATAATCTTTTTTTACTATTATAGTTATTTGTAATGTGTTTTTTATGAAATGGTAGTATTTAATTATTATCATTTATATTTCGACTTGTTGTATTTGGTCAAATTATAAGCATTGGCTATTATTGTTGATTGAATTTATGGACTGAACATTAGTTTCATAATGGTGTATTAAAGAAAATAAAATGAATAATTAGGATATTTGTTCATGAAATTGAAATATTGTTGTGAGTTTTGTTGTTTGTTGACCTGTAGTTTCAACTATGTGAAAATGGAATATTTCGATATTTTGAATAATCGGAACCTTTTGAATTTATATATGAGTTGAAACTTAGAAATTATGTTGAATTATGCAGTTGAATTTGATAACCATAACTTGAAAGCAAGTGAAACAAGGTTTAATTTGTTATATCTGTATCTAGTAAATGAATAGAATTGGTGTATACATTCTTGGCATGTAATATAATAATATACAAGTGTGAACTTTACGCCTTGGGATGTTTAAATTGAAATTGTGATTAACAAAATGTTGTAAATGAGATTAAATTAGAAAAAATATGTTTATGAACTTAATTAACATTTATGAAACGTGTCGTAAATAAATTGAAAGGTAAAGGTGAAACTAAATGGGATAAGAAAATATGAATTAAAAGAAATGATTATAAATAAAGCCATGACTTATAAATTGTTGTGAAATAAATGGATGTTGCAATAAATGGTTATAACTAAAGTTGTGATAACTTTAAGCTCGAACAATGTTTTATAAAAAATTTAAGCTTTTATAAATTGGTTAATAACTTAAAAAAATTCCTTATGAAATGATTTGCAAATAAATGTAGTATTAAATGAGAAAATATTACAGTGAAATGAATGTGATTTAAGTTGAAGAGAAATATAAGCAATGTTATGAGAATGAATATATTAATTTATTACATTAAATGGAGAAATTATGTGAAACAAATATTAAAGTATGAAGTGATATTGTGTTAACCAATGAGATTAGAAATGAATTTAATTGAAATAAAATTGTGATGAAATAAATTGGAATAATTACATAAGTAGTATGTATATTATTTTATTCGCAAAATTAGTTTGATCCGGATTTGAGTACACAAGTTCTATGTGAATTCCACCACTTTGTGTTAGGATCTTTCATTCGATTCTCGATGGCGAATATTTGATATGGATTTTTGGTTTGATTCCAGAATTCTTTATCATAGTATATGGCTATGCAAGAAGAATGATGTTTCTTGTCAAGAAACCATATCGATCCGCATTAGGGAAGTCGAATGGACAGTACTAATTCAAAAGCGAACTTGTGTGATCTAGTGAGCAATCGAAGGTGATTTTGCAAAATCATGACATATATACATCTTATATTCTAATATTATTGATGTGCTTTAACGTTGAAATTGAAAGTTGTTGGGTTGGATATCTTTGTAAATTAAATTGGAATTTTCTTCTGTGCAAAAATACTATTAATTTAAAACCACTTTTCACACTATTTTCTTTTATTTTCTTATAAAAATTATTTATTCTATTTTATTTACAAAATTATTTTACAAACCATTTTACAAACTATTTATTCGATTATATTTACAAAACTATTTCACAAACTATTTTACAAACCATTTTATAAACTATTTGTTCTATTTTATTTACAAACCTATTTTACGAACTATTTTCCAAAACCATTTTACAAACTATTTATTCTATTTTATTTACAAAACTATTTTACAAACTATTTTACAAACCATTATACAAACTATTAATCCTATTTTATTTACAAAACAGGTTCACAAACTATTTTACAAACCATTTTACAAACAATTTTACAAACCATTTTACAAACTATTTTACAAACTATTTTACAAACTATCTTATTTACACAAACTATTTTGCAAACTATATTATTTACAAACTATTTCACACAACCATTTCATATACAAAACTATTTCACAAAATGATTGTTTGTACCAATATTGGGCACAACACTCTTCGGATGTGTTTGAAGAGATAAAATGAAGAGAATAAGTGTAAAATGAAGCAGATCTAACAAACACACCAATAAACATACAAGAAAATTCACAGAAACACAGAGTTTTAGAGTGGTTCGGCGTGTTGCCTACGTCCACTATGAAGTTTTATCACTTTATTGCTTGATACTTGAAGATTACAAGTTTTTGATAACGAAGTATAGCAGATAATAAGCTTAAATTCGAGATCAATGGCAATAATGGCGTTCTGGAGTGAACGTGGCAGAGTCCGGGCGCTCTTTTACTCTCAAAATTCTCCGACCTCCTCTCTGAATGACCAGGGGCTCTATTTATAGGTGTGGGAGGCTGATATTTCGCCTAAAATCCAGGGAGACCGCTTCTGGCACGTGAGGGGGCCCACATGCCCGGCCTTAGGAAATTGGGGCCCGTTCCGGGATCGATTCGAACTCAATTTCGAATCGATCAAGATTTGATCAAATTGAGCTGAAATTTTGCATGAACATTCCTCATGTTGGCAGTAAGCTACTGTGAAAATTTCATAGCATTTGGACATGTAGATCTCGATTTATGATGGATGCAAGTTGGATTTTTTCGATCCGGGATCGATTCGAACTCAACTTCGAATCGATCAAGAATTCATCCGATTGAGCTAAAATTTGTCAAGTACATTCCTCATGTTGGCAGTAAGCTACCGTGAAAATTTCATAGCATTTGGACATGTAGATCTCGAGATATGATCGATGCAAGTTGGTCCGTGACCGATACGAAGCAAGTTCGAATCGATCAAGAACCCATCCGATTGAGCTGAAATTTTGCATGAGCATTCCTTAGGTTGCCAGTTGGCTTTTGTCCAAATTTGGTGGCATTTGGAGTTGTAGATCTCGAGATATGATCGATGCAAGTTGGTCCGTGATCAGTACGAAGCAACTTCGAATCGATCAAGAACTTATCCGATGGAGCTGAAATTTGGCGTGAACATTCCTTAGGTTGCCAGTTGGCATCTGTCCAAATTTGGTGGCATTTGGACTTGTAGATCTCAAGTTATGATCGATGCAATTTTGGATTTCTCAACCGTGATCCATCAATATCTTGAGCATACGAACTCCGATTGACTTGAAATTTGGAACATTGGCTTTCTCAGCTTTGCTTGTCATGTCATATAAATTGTAGCTCGATCCGGATTCGAAAAAAATTTACCGACATCCATAGTAGACCTATGTATAACTGATCTTCAAGACGAACCGTCCTTGGTTTCTAGTCGAGTTCTTGGTGTCACGGCCTTGCCAAAAGGCGGGGTAACATTTGCCCCCCAAAGTACGTCTTGTGTGAACATGACGTGCTTTGAAAACTTCCATCTTCATTCTGAATAGTTCCATTTAACTTGTTAAACAGTTATCGTCTTCTTGTTGGAAGTTGTGATCGATGCGGTCGCTTGACGGTCGTGATCTCACGAGCATATTAACCACATATACTTTCATTGATCGGCCGATCTGATTTTCAAATGATCCATTAATCGTCTTTTGGTAAGTAGCATAAGCATTCTCAAGTTTGAATCCATGGATTGCAGCATAGCACTATAGGCTCGGGTCAGTAACGAAACAGTTGTATTCCTTGTCTGGGACATGTTTCAATATCTGATTTTATTTGGTATTTTGCGTACATGGATGAGAGTAATTCATGTCTGATGATCAAGTCAATTAGTTGGTTGATCATTGGATATGGAAAGCTATGCTCCGCCATGCCTCGTGCAAATCTGAGTAGTCGACGTACGTCCGCCACTCTCCATTTGTTTCTTTCGTAAGTAAAGGATTGGATACTCATTTTGGGTAGAGCGCATCGTGGATAAACCTATTGGTTTTGAGTAGATTCGCCTCCTCCTTTAGTGCAGCAGATCTTTCTAGATCCGTGTCGCTTTGTTTTTATTCACCGAGACATGCTTCGGGTTGCAAGGTTCTCAATAGTTGGTGAGGGTCCATATGTATATATGAGATCGAGTCCAAGCGGACATATCAAATTCACCTGGAGCAATGCAGTTGACTCTTGCATCATCCTTGCGAAGAGTTGTGATTTGATCTATAATACCTGTGATGGGTTGTAGGCACTTCATGTGCTTATTTGCAATGGTAAATGATCAGGCTCGTAGGGATGTGGAATTAAAGGCATAGTAGAGTTTAGCCTTGTGTCGCATGCTGCAGCATAGCTGGTTCCGGCTATGAGTTAGAATCTACTTGTGTTTCCGAGCAATGCGCTTTCCATTCAATGTACTTGCAATCCATTGCTCATCGGAAGGGTCAGAATGATGATTAGTTTCCCATAAGTCCAGGCGTCGATCTGATGATTCTATCTCTAAGCATCCTTTCGGTCGTAACTTAAAGTTGTTATGAATACTAGGCACGAGCTATAGGATTGAGTAGTCATATCCAGTTCTTGGATGATCACATTCATGCCCCCCAGTCTCGGGTTGATGGATGTATTATGCGAATGATCGAGCCTAGCTTCTGCTGTGTTTATACTGTAGTCCAAGCCGTAAGAGCCAGAGCTGTTCGACGAACGATCAAATTATTTTCATCTTAATTCTCATGCGTGCCAGCAAGGTAGATAATGTCCGCTTCAATTTCGCATTCTGTCCCATTGAACCATAGGATCGAGTTAATCAATGGAAAGCTGAGTTGTGCCTTATCCTGCATTCTGTCCAAGTTCTTTCCTCTAGGCAGAATATATCGTTGCCTTATCGACATTCACTTTGCTGCCTATGTTTTCATACTCGGGGAAACATATGAAGAATAAATTGTCCAGTAAGATTCAATGCAGGATTGATGCTTTCTCGAACCAGGGTAAGAATCGGTGTGCGGACATTTAGGTTGTACTCGTTTTGAATTGCTCGTTTTGTCAGATTTGGTTAAGAGCCAAAGAATGAATGGTCGCATTGCATTCTTTTAGAGCTAGGTGATCAACTACGTCTGTTTCGATTTACGTTCTTCCATCAGATCTAGGGACAAAGTCAGCTCAAATGCAGTCAGGTCATGCTCATCCAGTCTCATGCACTTTCTGGCGGATCGATGGAAGGCGACGGAGGACGAATGGTCAAGTCACACTCATTCGCGGTTCTATCCATGCTCTGGTGGTCGAAGGTATTCGATGGGTGCTCGGGTCACATCGAATTGTAGTTGAAGAGGATCAATATTGGCCGTCGATTTAGCGACACAATGTAGAATGTACGGACCTCATTGCCTATCGATCCTTTGGTATGATATGAAAGGTGCAGATCGATATTGCCCGTCGATCTGGCGGTACGATATAATTGGCTTCTCGTAACTTCGAGCATCATTCTGATTGGTTAGCATTAAGGCCTCCTTGCAGTCGTTGCCTTAAGTTGCAAAGGAATCTGAATAGCTAGCAATGTAGCGAGTCTCATTTCTCTTCTTTCAATGATTTGTTCTTCTGCCCCAAGTCTTGGGTTAGCAGAGTTAGTTTGTGGACGGTCCAATTGCATCTGTAGCGAGTTTATACTCCTCTCGTCGACTTTAGGTCGGAGTTGGCGAATGAATGGTCGAATCACATTCTTCATCTGTCTATGGTCGCAGTCGCACTCTGGGGACTAGAGGCAGTTGAAGGGCCATTAGTCACACCTAATTGATGTTCATACCCATGTCCCCACTCTGGGGACAAAGAATTTTAGCAGAAAATGGTCAACCACATTTTCCTCGATTAATTCCTCTAGCGCTAGTCAATGGCGAAAGTCGAAGTGTAGTCGGCCACATTGCGACAACTTTAATTTGATGTTCCTCCTTCTGAATTGGAGAAAGGAGCTAATTGGCGGATGGTTGGGTCATATCCGGCCACGTTGCATGCACAACCTGCCAGATCATTGGCTAGAGTTAGCGGATGAATGGTCATGTCACGTTCATTTGCGATAGGACGGGTAATCACATCCATTTAGAATGAGACGTTCAGCTAGGCCCGTTTTTCTAATCTGCATCTCGCTATCGAATCATGGAAGAAATTCTGTCTTGTTCGGTTGGAGTGCATCCCCATAAGATTATGTTATAGGTCCCATGCCGGGGATAAGTGTTGATGCGTGAACGGTTGTGTCGTTCACGCTTTATGCTAGATGGTCGGAGCATTCGATTTTTAATGATAAGTATGCCCCCATGTCAGGGGAAGATAGGAAAGCGGATAGTTGAATCACATCCACTTTTTGTCTACAGGACTTGCTGTGGGATCAGAGTTGATAGATGGACAGTCGAATCGCATCCCTACTGATATTTATATTCCAATTCAAGCTTTGAGGACTGGAGTTGGTTATTGGGTTGTCAGTCAAACCTGTTTCGTATTTATACTCCAGTCTGCGCTCTCGTGACTAGAGTTAGTTGATGTTTACACTCCAGTTTGCACTCTGGGAATCTGGAGTTGGCATGTATATTTTGGTTCATGCTCCGGGAACCTGGAATTGATGTTTATACTCCACTTCACGCTCTGGGAGTATGGAGTTATCATGTATATTTTGGTTCGCGCTCCAAGAACCTGGAATGGATGATTATACTCCACTTCACCCTCTGGGAATTTGGAGTTAGCATGTATGTTATGGGTTCGCACTCCGGGAACCTGGAATTGATGCTTATACTCCACTTCACGCTCTGGGAATTTGGAGTTAGCATGTATGTTTTGGGTTCGCACTCCGGGAACCTGGAATTGATGTTTATCCTCCAATTCACGCTTTGGGAACTTGGAGCTAGCATTGACGTTTCGGTTCGCACTTGAACCTGGAATTGATGTTTATACTCCAATTCGCGCTCTGGGAATCTGCAGTTGGTATTTGTATTTTGGTTCGAGCTCCGAGAACCTGGAATTGATGTTTATACTCCACTTCACGCTTTGGGAATTTGGAGTTGTCATGTATATTTTGGTTCGCGCTCCGAGAACCTGGAATTGATGCTTATACTCCACTTCACGCTATGGGAATTTGGAGTTGACATTTGTATTTTTTCAGTCCGCCCTCCAGGAACCTGGAATTGATGTTAATGCTCCGATTCACGCTCTGGGAATCTGGAGTTAGCATGGATGCTTCGGTTCGCGCTCCGGGAATATGTAATTTATGTTTATACTCCAATTCATGCTTTGGAAACCTGGGGTTCGCATTGATGGGTTGGTTCGCACTCCGGGAACCTGGAATAGATGTTTATACTCCAATTCACACGCTGGGAAGTTGGAGTCAGCCAATAGATGGTCAGTCACACCTATTTGGGCTTTTTAGGAATTCGTTCACACTCTGGGAACGATGGATTTGATGTTTATACTCCAATTGGCACTCTGGGAATTTGGAGTCCGTTCACACTCTAGGAACGATTTATTGGATGTTTATACTCCAATTCACACTCTGGGAAGTTGGAGTCCGTTCGCACTCTGGGAACGATTTATTGGATGTTTATACTCCAATTCACACTCTGGGAAGTTGGAGTCCGTTCGCACTCTGGGAACGATTTATTGGATGTTTATACTCCAATTCACACTCTGGGAAGTTGGAGTCCGTTCGCACTCTGGGAACGATTTATTGGATGTTTACACTCCAATTTACACTCTGGGAATTTGGAGTCCGTTCGCACTCTGGGAATGATTTATTGGATGTTTATACTCCAATTCACACTCTGGGAATTTGGAGTCCGTTCACATTATAGGAATGATTTATTGGATGTTTATACTCCAATTCACACTCTGGGAATTTGGAGTCCGTTCACACTATGGGAACGATTTATTGCATGTTTACACTCCAATTCACACTCTAGGAAGTTGGAGTCCGTTCGCACTCTGGGAACGATTTATTGGATGTTTATACTCCAATTCACACTCTGGAAAGTTGGAGTCTGTTCGCACTCTGGGAACGATTTATTGGATGTTTATACTCCAATTTACACTCTGGGAAGTTGGAGTTAGTGTTTATACTCCGGTTCGCACTCTGGGAACCTAGAGTTGATTGCAGGACTGTCGTGTGTCGGTCCAGTTCGGCCATTGATGCGATGGCTTGCCCCCGAGAGGTGGGTTTCGCTTAGCAAATGATCGGTGGGATCTCGATTACTTTCCAATTATCTCCCATCAACAAAGGAGGTGACTTGGTTTATGGATGGATGAATCGCATCCGTTTTCATTTGGATCCCGCTTCTGCCAAGCCTAAGGAGTAAGATTAGTGTTCTGGCAAGCTTTGAGCTCGAGCAGAGGAGAGGATGGCTGAACTACATCCACTTTGAGTTGTGTATTTTCCCTTAAGTTGGGGGCAAGAGTTGGAGAGTAGACGGTCGAGCCACGTCCACTTTACGCTTTGCGCTCTTCCAGTCGAGTTGAGGAAGAGAGTTGGAATGATGGCTCATGATGATTAGCGAGTAAGCAGTCGGTTGTTGATGACTATAATTGAGGGTTGGCCCCTGATAAATTCGGTTTGCGGCATGATTGTTTTGTCGAATCATTGATGCAAACTGGAGAGTGAATGGTCAAACCATATCCGCTATAAATATGTGCTCTTAAAAAACCCCAAGTGTCCAATGCAGGATTGGATGCATGGACGGTCATGTCACGTCCATCCTTGGTATGATTCTGATTCTACTGGGCATCAGAAGAAGCATAAGTATTTTGGCGAGCTTCAAGTACGAGATGGAGAGTGCATTGTTGGGACATATAACTACAAGTCTCTCTCAAATCTCCTAATTAAACTGCATAGGCAAATGGGTGGATGGTCGGTTGCATCCATTTTGTACTGGAGTCCCAACCTTTTCAGTCTTTTCCGCTTTGATGGCCTGCCCCCAAGTCAGGTGCATGGAGCAGCCAGTGAGTGGTTGAATCATGCTCATCATGATGATACCTAAATGACTTTATCATAGTCCACGGAGGTTGTTTTGCACCCATCCTTAAGTACTCGGTTACCTTCATCATTTGCAAGTAGTTTAATTCAAGTCGATTATATTTTGCAACATAAACGAAATAGAAATAGAAATAATTCAAAAGAGATCGGATAAAATCTCATTGATAAGTGAAGCGGCGTCGTATGCTCGCTATTGCACTTTGGTCCAGCCTTTCACAGTTGGGAGTCTAACGCAAATGGTTCAGTTTGATCAAAGTTCCGATTGAGGTCGGGGGTTCCCGGCTCTTCTTTTTATGGGGCTTGAATATATTGCCAGAGCTATCCTTTCTGGAGCAGCCTTATGGCGTTGGCATCCATGATAGTCATATAAAGAAGAGGAGCTTCCCGATTTAGAGTATGGAGTAGGTTCCCTTTTATGTCGCCAAGTTGATCCTTCGTCTGATTCATCAACGTAATGTTGGCCTAGACATGTTGGTGTAGTCGTCGGCGACTATCCACTAGTTCTGTTATCAAACTCTGGAATTAAGCTTTTGTGCTGATTTCATTTATTAGTGTTGGCAACAACGGGCTGTGGATTTTGATCAGTTCATTGGCTGCCAGCTTCTTTATTTCCTTTAGCAATATGAGAAATAGAAATGATATGCCTAACTACGATTGACAGTCTTCTTTGAGGAATAGGGGATACAACGCATTTGATGGCATTCATCACTTTTCGTGGACTCCACTCACCATTCTCACTTCATGAGGTAGTGGCGGAGGTTGAATTTCCATAGTACACGGACATAGTCGGCATGCTGAATTTTAGTTGGAAATTCTACGTGTGGGATGGTCTCAATGAATAGGTCCTGACTGGGAACGATACTCGAATCAACATTATCAAGTCCATTTTATGGTTACGGGGTCTTGTGATACTGGTGAATGATGTATGCCCGACTGCCTAATGTTCGAGTGGTTGGTAATGTCGATTGGATGGTGAGTAGATTAATATGGGCTCATAGATTGGTGATTATTTCTAATTTTCACCAAGAAGGAGGCTCGCATAAGATATTTAGGAAGTCCTCTTAGAGTTGTATGTCATGCTTTTAGTCATAGGGACGTGGAATGATTAAGATGGGGTGAACAGCTATGTTTTGAGTTGGCAGAGTAGACAAGGCAGGGTAGTCGTTATACTAGCCATCGCACCATAATTGTCAGTTTAGGAGTTTTAAAAGCTGGTCAATTGGAGGAAGTTGCAGTCCACCTTAGAAGCATGATACATTAATCAACTCTAGTTCTTGGCATATTAGCTAGGTTCTCCAGCCTCTGGGAGCACCAGCTGAATAGTATTTCAATACCCATTCCTTGATTGCAACTCAAAAATTGCTATTGTAATCTCCTACTTCCCGTCCAGTCATGGAACGATCAGAATGTTCCTTTATTTAAGTTGAGGTTTGGATTAACTATGTGGGTGCTCTACGCTGCGGCTAGGGTTTGAAATTTGGATTAGCCTCTTTTCAGGAAATTTGGATCGTACCCGAATTTTTTTTTGTAATTCCGTATCCATCAAGCAACCTGAAAAAGTCCTTCTTCGTATCGATATGAAATGGAGGCAGATGGATGGATACAAACTGCATGTGCGTATCAATACAAATTGGAGGCGGATGGATGGATACGAAGTAGCGCTCCCTGATGGATATGAAGTAACGCTCCCTGATGGATACGAAGTAGCGCTCCCTGATGGGTACGAAGTAGCGCTCTCTGATGGATACGAAGTGGCGCTCCCTGATTGATACGAAGTAGCGCTCTCTGATGGATACGAAGTGGCGCATCCTGATCGATTCGAACGAATGCTTGCTGAGGGCTACGAACAAGGTCGATGCGAAGGAAGCCACCTTTGGATGGATACGAAAAGGACCGTATTTTCTGGGTTCGAAAACATGGATACGAAAATGACCATATTTTTTGGGTTCGAAAACATGGGTTCGAAAATGACCATATATTCTGGGTTCAAAAGCATGGGTTCGAAAATGACCATATTTTCTGGGTTCGAAAGCACGGGTTCAAAAATGACCATATTTTCTGGGTTCGAAACCACGGGTTCGAAAATGACCATATTTTCTGGGTTCGAAACCACGGGTTCGAAAATGACCATATTTTCTGGGTTCGAAAGCAGGGGTTCGAAAATGACCATATTTTCTGGGTTCGAAAGCATGGGTTCGAAAATGACCATATTTTCTAGGTTCGAAAGCATGTGTTCGAAAATGACCATATTTTCTGGGTTCGAAAGCATGGGTTCGAAAATGACCATATTTTCTGGGTTCGAAAACATGGATACGAAAATGGCCATATTTTCTGGGTTCGAAAATGACCATATTTTCTGGGTTCGAAAACATGACCATATTTTCTGGGTTCGAAAACATGGGTTCGAAAATGACCATATTTTCTGGGTTCGAAAACATGAATACGAAAATGACCATATTCTCTGGGTTCGAAAATATGGATACGAAAATATGGGTACGAAATTCATGATGAATGTGGTTCCTCTTAGATCTGCAGCAATCTGAATAGAATAGAAGGAACCATTGAACGATAGATCTGGATCTTCTCCTTAGATTTATGCAATCCGATATCGAAAGTAGATCCAAGGAACGGGAGAAAAACTGGGTTTTCTCAGTGAAAGCACCAAAGTGTTTGTACCAAAATTGGGCACAACACTCTTCGGATGTGTTTGAAGAGATAAAATGAAGAGAATAAGTGTAAAATGAAGCAGATCTAACAAACACACCAATAAACATACAAGAAAATTCACAGAAACACAGAGTTTTAGAGTGGTTCGGCGTGTTGCCTACGTCCACTATGAAGTTTTATCACTTTATTGCTTGATACTTGAAGATTACAAGTTTTTGATAACGAAGTACAGCAGATAATAAGCTTAAATTCGAGATCAATGGCAATAATGGCGTTCTGGAGTGAACGTGGCAGAGTCCGGGAGCTCTTTTACTCTCAAAATTCTCCGACCTCCTTTCTGAATGACCAGGGGCTCTATTTATAGGTGTAGGAGGCTGATATTTCGCCTAAAATCCAGGGAGACCGCTTCTGGCAAGGTGAGGAGGCCCACATGCCCGGCCTTAGGAAATTGGGGCCCGTTCCGGGATCGATTCGAACTCAATTTCGAATCGATCAAGATTTGATCAGATTGAGCTGAAATTTTGCATGAACATTCCTCATGTTGGCAGTAAGCTACTGTGAAAATTTCATAGCATTTGGACATGTAGATCTCGATTTATGATGGATGCAAGTTGGATTTTTTCGATCCGGGATCGATTCGAACTCAACTTCGAATCGATCAAGAATTCATCCGATTGAGCTAAAATTTGGCATGAACATTCCTCATGTTGGCAGTAAGCTACTGTGAAAATTTCATAGCATTTGGACATGTAGATCTCGAGATATGATCGATGCAAGTTGGTCCGTGACCGATACGAAGCAAGTTCGAATCGATCAAGAACTCATCCGATTGAGCTGAAATTTTGCATGAGCATTCCTTAGGTTGTCAGTTGGCTTTTGTCCAAATTTGGTGGCATTTGGAGTTGTAGATCTCGAGATATGATCGATGCAAGTTGGTCCGTGATCAGTACGAAGCAACTTCGAATCGATCAAGAACTCATCCGATGGAGCTGAAATTTGGCGTGAACATTCCTTAGGTTGCCAGTTGGCTCCTGTCCAAATTTGGTGGCATTTGGACTTGTAGATCTCAAGTTATGATCGATGCAATTTTGGATTTCTCAACCGTGATCCATCAATATCTTGAGCATACGAACTCCGATTGTCTTGAAATTTGGAACATTAGCTTTCTCAGCTTTTCTTGTCATGTCATATAAATTGTAGCTCGATCCGGATTCGAAAAAAATTTACCGACATCCATAGTAGACCTATGTATAACTGATCTTCAAGACGAACCGTCCTTGGTTTCTAGTCGAGTTCTTGGTGTCACGGCCTTGCCAAAAGGCGAGATAACAATGATTTTATATACAAAACTATTCTAAACTCAAAACCTTTTATAAAGCAAAGATGTTCAATCCCATATGGCTTTTCATATAGCGAAATTGACTTTGGAAACTTTTTTATTCTTGTATAAGATGGACTTTATATAAGTACAAGTGATTTTGAAACTGTTGATTTTGGACGGTATTCGATCTGAAGAGATAAATCTTATATATAACAGAATTTATATAAGAATGATTTGATATATTAGAGACTATTGTTTTTGTAAAGTACTTTATTTGTAAATGAAATCTTATATACAATGGAATTTATATAAGTGCAATATTTGAAGCTATGATTTTGAAAGGGTACAATATATGGTATATTATATTTTGAAGTAAGAGGTATGTGGAAGTACCCTCCGCGAAGAAGTATAATATGATATGCTTCGACCCAGATGGACTTGTAGAATCCAGGAATGGATTCGACCGATAAAAGCTAATGGATTTGGGTGAATTCAGAAACGGATTCGAACTGATATTGTGACGTCCCACCTCTATACCCACGCTAACCAAGAACACTACAGAGTAATGCTGTCAACTAGCACGAAGAATAAGGTTGTTGAGGAGCGACATCCGTGTAATTGCTTTGTGCGAGCACCGATATGCCAGATAAAATATAACATGCATTTCATCTCAAGAGGAAATCCGACATACCGACTCAAACTCAAAGCTACTACACAGTGGCTATATATAATCTTCGGAAACAAATATAGAAATAAACATAACATAAATCAGTCACAGGCAATTCATATCACAAAGGCGGAAATAGATATGAATATTACACATAAAAGTGTATATCAGAGTAGTGGTCTAACATGATCCACAATATCACGAAAGAATAGATACAAGTGCTAGATAAAAGAATATGTATACATCAAGGAGTCTAAATCTCAAAAGTATACAACCAAAAACTACTAAACTAGAGTAGTTAGCCAAAAGTCAGAAGATGGTTCCAGATAGGAAGCCATGAGGAAGCAACTGTAATATCTCAGTCTGACCCGAGTATTATTTAGGAAGAAAATAATAAACGGATCAGTCTAGCTATAATTATCAGATAAAATGAGATATAAGAAGAGACGTAATAAAAACGTATGATAACCAAAAAGCCATACTGCGGCAAGTATACACTAGGAAATCAACAAAGGAAAATTACACAATTATCTCCCGAATCTCATAGCACAAAAAGAATGTCATATTCTTTATTTAATTCACCAAGCCACAATAAATGACATACATAACAATGCCAATTGTAAAAGTTGGTGAAACATAAATTCCAGAAATCATCATAAAGAAATCTAGAAATCACAAGAAAAGGTTGGCCAAGACATTGATGTAGTGCAAACGGTACACCCAATGAATCCAAAAACAAAGACATCGATGTAGTGCAGCAAAGACATTGATGTAGTGCAAACGGTACATCCAATGAATCAAAAGCAAAGACATTGATGTAGTGCAAATGGTACATCCAATGAATCAAAACATAGTAAAAGTTCATGGGATGCCAGCCCATAAAGAAATGAGTCGAAGCTCAATGAATTAAGGTACGGACCGCCACATGGACAAAGAGACATCGCACATTGCTAGTCTAAACCATAAAATGATCACCATCGATCATCAAGTAGTGTCAATCACACTAAGTTAGTAAATAAAAGAGCTTAGCTTCATGTCCCATAACCACTAGCTTAACTTAAATATTTACGAACAAACTGTAGATCGCCACTAGAAAATTGTCACAAGAGGTTCAATCGAACAAGTCCAAGAATTAACCGACGAAGTAAACGCAAGCATTTCATACCACTTGTTTTACTAAGTCGTTTAATTAGATTTCTCATACGAGTGAGGTAAAGGTTTGTATATACTAATAGATTGGAAATCGATTTGAGAAAACGAGCATTGTTATAAAATAGTGTTGAAATCGTTTTGATGAAAGAATTTTGATATTTACTACTAGTATAGAAACTTTTATATTTTTAAAGTGACAAATCACAAAGAAATATTGTAGGAACAATCAATCACTAAAATTCACATTCGAAGACGTGAATAAAATCCAAAGAAATCGATACTGAATCCATCAAAATGGATATTCCCAAAATTACGAAGAAAATGTCATCAAAGTCGATAATAAGTGATAATAACAAAAGGGAATCAACACGAATCGATTAAAGTTGGAATTTCAACAAAATAGACAAAGTAGGCAAAATAGCATCAGGTCGGTCGGCCGGCTACAGAGCTCGGTCGGCTGGCCAGAAGCAGAAAACTTGCACGGAGTAGTAGGTTGGTCGACCGGCCACAGGGCTCGGTCAGCCGAACTACAAATTTCTGCAGTTCCTGCCCTTTTTTCAATGAAGCGCAAATTCCACCAAAACGCGACCGTTCGAGCAATGGATCTAAGGAGCCTTAGCCAATTGATACCCCAGCTCCATTAGCTCTCCGATCCGCCACCAAAAACATGCTCAAACACCAAAGTTAGGATCTCTAAAGAATTGAACCCAAACACTACAAATTTGGATATTCACCAATTCAACCCAAACCAAAAGTAATTGTACAAAAATAAGTGTTAGGAATTCATACCTAACAATCGAAGATAATTATAGACAAAGATGTGCGATAAAAATCTCACCTTTAAACCCAAACGATTGAAGAAGAAGCTTGAAAGCAAAGGAGAATCAACCACTCTTCAAATCCAACTCAAGAAGCTTGATTCTAAGCTTAAAAGAGAAATATTTCCCAAATTAGGTTTAGGAATTTTCTGAAATCAAAGAAAGGATGAGTTGGGGAAGATGAAGAGAAGGCTTACCAATGGGTTCTCTTGAATTTGGAGCTTGAAGTTGGATTTGCAAAGAAAACTAGGGCTTAGGAATTTCCATTTCCAATCTCTTCCACCATTTTTGCTTTAGCTTGAAGTGTTAGGAATGTGAAATGAAGTAATGAATAGTTGGAGTGGAGCTAGAGTCTTAAGGTGGAACATTGGGCCGAAACCCAAACTCAAACCCAAAGTGAAAAAGTAGCAAAACTTTGCTTACTCCAAACATATCGAAGTTTATACTCAAAAAGGTCGCAAACGGCGTTTTGAACTCAATGGGAGGGGTCTCGAGTCCCAATTCGACTGTTTGCTAAAAGTAAGTTTCCGGACAAAAATCCGACAAATGATGAAATATTTAAATAAAATATTTAAATATACAATTGATAAATATGCAGGTTGTTACAGACTCCCCTCCTTAAAGAAATTGCGTCCTCGCAATACTTAAGAAGAAAATAAGAAGTAACAACCATAGAAGCATATCAACAGAAAAGAAAATTTGAAATAGGAAGTTCACCATAAGGAGCATGAAAGAGTTAGCCTAAACGGGTTCGCACGGTGAATTCTCTGGATTCCCAAGAGCAATCCATAGGATTTGAGTACTATTGAACTCTCACGAAAAGAACATCTTTATTTCGAAGGCACTCAACCTCCGAAGCAATGATGCGAATAGAATGTTGCTCAAAAGTCAAATCTGGTGAAACTTCAATTTCCTCAATATCACCGGGCTCAAGAATAAAATAGGAAACCTAAAAGCATTTCCATAGTTAAAAGACGCAGAAAACGTCAAGAATAGCAGAAAATTGAGCCAGTGCAACAGCGTAGTACAGAAACGGTACGCCCGAGAAACTAGAAACTCGAATAATTTGGAACACCGACGTAGTACAAAAATGGTACATCCATTGATCCAGATAAGACGGAACATCAATGTAGTATAATAATAGTACGTCCGATGGACCGAACACCATAAAAGAACATCGGACGCTAGTCCATAAAAAAAAAGAGATAAAGCTCAATAAAATGAAGTATATCAAAACGTCCGATGAACTTGATAAAAAGATAATTCCATTCAGACAACATCAAAGAATCAACCACTTGTTGCTTACGACAAAGCGCATTGGCAACACGATTTCCCTTTCGGGAATAAAAAGAATACCAAGATCATAAGATGCAGGATCTCTAGCCAACATTAAGTTCCTTATGAGAAAATAAATATTCCAAAGATTTATGATCGGGGTAGAGAACAAATTTCTCGTCCAAAATGATGATGCCAAATTCTAAAAATAAAAACAATAGCCGCGAGCACTAGATCATGAGCGGCATATCTAGTCTCGATAAGCTATAACGATTTAGAAGCACAAGTGATAGCACGTTCTCATTTGCAAGAGAGCGGCATCCAAACCAATACGATTAGCATTGGTACAAAAGATAAAGTCTCGGTTCCCCACGGGAATCACAAGAATAAGAGTATCAAAAAGAAAGAACTTCTTTTAAATAATTTTCTTTCCCGAAAAGCTAAAACTTTTAAAATCTCAATTATCTCAATGTAAAAATCTTTCTAGAAAAAATTACATTTTATAAGTCAATATATCGTGTCTGATTGTCTCATCAAAGCATTTAGGAAATTCCTATCGATAACGTTGATCAAGCGCATCAACCAGAATTCTTAAAGCACTCAACGGGCAATACAATCACAAAATCATCTTCTATATGAATGTTTCTTAAAAACCTTTAAGAATATTCTTTGCTCGTTTAAGAGCAAAATCAAATCGTACTTATACATAAATCTTATGAAAAAGATTTGCAAAATTTTTAAATATCTAATTTCATCCAAAAATAATAAATACTAGAATGGAGTCATCGAGATATTCGTAAAATACTCGTTTCATAAAATGGATGAAATAAGCTAGACGTATCGAATGACATAATAAGTTATTCATAAGAATCATAATGAGTGCGGAATGCGGTAAGACTTTCGCAACTCGTAACTAATGAAAATCGGTGACAAGGTCGAGCTGAAAAGGCCTTAACACCGCTTAAGATATTGCTTAGGTGATGATCCTAAGATAAACTCAAAATTACCGGAAAAGTTACACAAATTATTTAGATAAGAGAAATAACACTATTCTCATCTTGAGGGCTTAAAGAATAAAATGATGCCTTCAAAAATTTGAAATCGGAATCTCAAGAAAAAATAGAAATCTGCTTAACAGATAGAAAATGTCGAAGATGAATAGTCCACACGGAAAATAGGATATGGGCTTCACAACGATTGAGCCGATCCTTACATAAATCAATTCCGAAGCCTAGTTAAAAATCGGCTCAGGAAGAAAAATCACATAAAATAATTTCGACATCAATAGAAAGCAAATTGAGTGTTGCGGATCAACCATCCGGATTCGCAACTCTCAAAGAAGTCATCAAGCCTAAAATATTTTCAAAGAAAAAGAATCAACAAGTTCTTTTGATATAAAATAGTGAGATGGAACCCATATCAAAAAGAACTCAAATAAGAAGATTACAAAATAAAACAATGCCATCAAGGATTAAGTGAAAAATACCTTGACCAAGAGAAGAGTTGCCAGGGGCTTGCAGCTTTCCTTCTCTTTGCTTGGAAGCTTAGGACACGAAGATAAAAGATGACCCGAACCTTTGCAATAACGACAAAAGAGGGGTTTCGGGCACTCCCTTGCATAGTAGTCTGTGGAACCATAATTGTAGCATCGTCCACGACTAGAGGTAGGATTCTTTGCTACCGGAGTTTGTTGCTTCTCTTTCTTATTAGAATTGGGGCCTTTGAATTTGATAGGCCTCTTCAAGTTATTGTCGAAGTTTTGTTGGGCACGCACAACTTCAACATCACCTTCATTATCGGCCTCTTCAAGACGAAGAGCGATATCAATAAGTTGATCAAAAGAAACTTCTAGTTTCAAAAGTAATGGCTTCTTAAGATTCTTATTCGAGCCATAGACAAATCTCTGATTTTTCTTCAATGGGGTATTAATATACTCTACCCCGTATTTGGACAGAGATTCGAAAGATGCGACATAGTCTGTCACAGAAGATTCACCTTGAACAAGGTCAATAAAACGTCGGGCCAAAGTTACTTTTTCAGCCTCCGGCACAAATTTCAATTCGAATCTTTCCCGGAATTGCTCCCAAGTGAGATCCGCTTCAACGATTTCAGAAATTAAAAGCTCATAACAATCTAACGCTCTTTCTTGGAGCATGCTAGAAGCCACTTGGACTCGATGAAGGTAAATAAGATTCATGCGAGAAAAGATGCGATCGCATGATTTAAGCCAAGCTTGTTCTATAACACTCTCGGATCCCATGAATGGCCTTCCACCCAAATCGGTATAGTCTCTGCACAAGCGTGCAAAACCGGATCTAGGATGAGTAGGCTCTGGATTGGGATCGGCTGCTTGAGCGTTCTTTACTAGATCAAGAAGCTGCTGGGCAGACATAAAAACTCCATCTTGGGGAGTAGCACTAGATTGACCCGCACTGGGTCGGTTAGACCTAACCATTCTTCTTCTTTAAGAAAGAAAGAAAGAAGAGGAAAAAGTTATTCTCAAAATAAATATCAAGCAATCTTGATAGATAAAACAAGGAATAAGAAAGAAAATAGGATGAATCGGTACGAAGACTCGAATAAAATCCTAAAGCACGACTCTTAAGAAAGACTTAGGACGATGATCCTTGTTACAATATTTCGTATTGTTCCGAAGTTTGGCTCTGATACCAAGCTGTGATGCCCCACCTCTATACCCACGCTAACCAAGAACACTACGGAGTAATGCTGTCAACTAGCATGGAGAATAAGGCTGTTGAGGAGCGACCATCCATGTAATTGCTTTGTGCGAGCACCGATATCCCAGATAAAATATAACATGCATTTCATCTCAAGAGGAAATCCGACATACCGACGCAAACTCAAAGCTACTACACAGTGGCTATATATAATCTTCGGAAACAAATATAGAAATAAACATAACATAGATCAGTCACAGGCAATTCATATCACAAAGGCGGAAATAGATGTGAATAT
This sequence comes from Allium cepa, assembly GCA_030765085.1. Classification (NCBI taxonomy): domain Eukaryota; kingdom Viridiplantae; phylum Streptophyta; class Magnoliopsida; order Asparagales; family Amaryllidaceae; genus Allium; species Allium cepa. The sequence continues at coordinate 773,583,020 of CM060945.1, forward strand.
TACACATAAAAGTGTATATCAGAGTAGTGGTCTAACAAGATCCACAATATCACAAAAGAATAGATACAAGTGCTAGACAAAAGAATATGTATACATCAAGGAGTCTAAATCTCAAATGTATACAACCAAAAACTACTAAACTAGAGTAGTTAGCCAAAAGCCAAAATATGGTTCCAGATAGGAAGCCATGAGGAAGCACCTGTAATATCTCAGTCTGACCCGAGTATTATTTAAGAAGAAAATAATAAACGGATCAGTCTAGCTATAATTATCAGATAAAATGAGACATAAGAAGAGACGTAATAAAAACGTATGATAACCAAAAAGCCATACTGCGACAAGTATACATTAGGAAATCAACAAAGGAAAATCACACAATTATCTCCCGAATCACATAGCACAAAAAGAATGTCATATTCTTTATTTAATTCACCAAGCCACAATAAATGACATACATAACAATGCCAATTGTAAAAGTTGGTGAAACGTAAATTCTAGAAATCATCATATAGAAATCCAGAAATCAAAAGAAAAGGTTGGCCAAGACATTGATGTTGTGCAAACGGTACACCCAATGAATCCAAAAGCGAAGACATTGATGTAGTGCAACGGTACATCCAATGAATCAAAAGCAAAGACATTGATGTAGTGCAAACGGTACATCCAATGAATCAAAAGCAAAGACATTGATGTAGTGCAAACGGTATATCCAATGAATCAAAAGCAAAGACATTGATGTAGTGCAAACGGTACATCCAATGAATCAAAAGCAAAGACATTAATGTAGTGCAAACGGTACATCCAATGAATCAAAAAATGGTAAAAGTTCATGGGATGCCAGCCCACAAAGAAATGAGTCGAAGCTCAATGAATTGAGGTACGGACCGCCACATGGACAAAGAGACATCGCACATTGCTAGTCTAAACCATAAAATGATCACCATCGATCATCAAGTAGTGTCAATCACACTAAGTTAGTAAATAAAAGAGCTTAGCTTCATGTCCCATAACCACTAGCTTAACTTAAATATTTACGAACAAACTGTAGATCGCCACTAGAAAATTGTCACAAGAGGTTCAATCGAACAAGTCCAAGAATTAACCGACGAAGTAAACGCAAGCGTTTCATACCACTTGTTTTATAAGTCGTTTAATAAGATTTCTCATACTAATAAGATTTCTCATATGAGTGAGGTAAAGGTTTGTATATACTAATAGATTGGAAATCGATTTGAGAAAACGAGCGTTGTTATAAAATAGTGTTGAAATCGTTTTGATGAAAGAATTTTGATATTTACTACTAGTATAGAAACACTTTATATTTTTAAAGTGACAAATCACAAAGAAAGATTGTAGGAACAATCAATCATCAAAATTCACATTCGAAGACGTGAATAAAATCCAAAGAAATCGATGCCGAATCCATCAAAATGGATATTCCCAAAATTACTAAGAAAATGTCATCAAAGTCGATAATAAGTGATAATAACAAAAGGGAATCAACACGAATCGATTAAAGTTGGAATTTCAACAAAATAGACAAAGTAGGCAAAATAGCATCAGGTCGGTCAGCCGGCTGCAGAGCTCGGTCGGCTGGCCAGATCACAAAACTTGCACGGAGTAGCAGATCGGTCGACCGGCCACAGGGCTCGGTCGGCCGAACTGCAAATTTCTGCAGTTCCTGTTCCACCAAAACGCGACCGTTCGAGCAATCGACCTATGGAGCCTTAGCCAATTGATACCCCAGCTCCATTAGCTCTCCGATCCGCCACCAAAAACATGCTCAAACACCAAAGTTAGGATCTTTAAAGAATTGAACCCAAACACTACAAATTTGGATATTCACCAATTCAATCCAAACCAAAAGCAATTGCACAAAAATAAGTGTTAGGAATTCATACCTAACAATCGAAGATAATTATAGAAAAAGATGTGAGATAAAAATCTCACTTTTAAACCCAAACGATTGAAGAAGAAGCTTGAAAGCAAAGGAGAATCAACCACTCTTCAAATCCAACTCAAGAAGCTTGATTCTAAGCTTAAAAGAGAAATATTTCCCAAATTAGGTTTAGGAATTTTCTGAAATCAAAGAGAGGATGAGTTGGGGAAGATGAAGAGAAGGCTTACCAATGGGTTCTCTTGAATTTGGAGCTAGAAGTTGGATTTGCAAAGAAAACTAGGGCTTAGGAGTTTCCATTTCCTATCTCTTCCACCATTTTTACTTTAGCTTTAAGTGTTAGGAATGTGAAATGAAGTAATGAAGAGTTGGAGTGGAGCTAGAGTCTTAAGGTGGAACATTGGGCTGAAACCCAAACTCAAACCCAAAGTGAAAAAGTAGAAAAACTTTACTAACTCCAAACATATCGAAGTTCATACTCAAAAAGGTCGCAAACAGCATTTTGAACTCAATGGGAGGGGTCTCGAGTCCCAATTCGACTGTTTGCTAAAAGTAGGTTTCCGGACAAAAATCCGACAAACGATGAAATATTTAAATACAATATTTAAATATACAATTGATAAATATGCGGGTTGTTACAGATATGGTTGTCCGGACGTAAACTCATGAGTTCTTCAGTTTTTTTTCCAAGGTAGATGGTTCTTTAGTTTACCCAATGGAAGCGCTTTCGATCCTAGGATCTGTTGTTTATGGATCTTCCGAGAAGGAAGTGCATCCATTGCGTAAATCATTGAATCAGTGGCGTAAATCATATGGATTTTTAATGTTACAAAATCTTTCAAAATACAGGTATCTTATAAGATCACGTTGCTCATAAACACGGACGAGTTTTTACATTATGATAACCAAACCATTTTATAGGAAATCTTGTGATATTATAGTGATGTCCAGGGTTTACAATAAATATTGAATCATAGTCGGAATGGTTGTATTGATTACATTCAACAAAATATTTAGTATAAAATTAAGTCCGGAAAGGCACTTATTATAGAATGGATACCATACAATAACAAGGCTACTAGGGTAGAGTCTGTCACAATACACCTCTAGAAAAATATACCGAGGGCCTTGCATGGACCACCGCCAATACAGGACCAGCCCCCTCTTTGGATCATACCATATATGATCATCCCACCATGCTCGGCCCCGAAGCATACATCCGAAAAATAATATTGATCTAGATCAAGGATGTTCATACCATAATGGTAGCGAACCATATAGCCCTACCACATATTCCATGTTTTAGCCATTACCAGGTGTGAGGCTTAAGGGTGCGTTTTACCCTTTTAGCAAATCTCATTTGGAATGCTAACACTGCCCTCCAAGCGACAATGCAATGTCAGCATTCATCCATACAAGTTGTTCAGGATATGAACAAATCAAAAGCACTACTTCTACTACATTCTTAGGATTAGTAGCAAAAGCACTTGCACTTCAAAGACATCATCTTCAATTCCATCATCTTCAAGATGTGTCAATTTGAACGCTTGTGTCAGTTCGAAGTGGTTTTCAAATAACTCATGCTTATCCCATCTCGATCTCTTTGAACCGACAAATGATAGTTTTTAAAACTAGGTTATATTTTAATAGTCAGTTGTTTAACTATCAAATAAACAAGCAATCCAATCAGATATTTAATTTCACATGGAAACCAAGCATGATTACGCATATAAGCAACCACTAGGCCTATTTAATCAATCTTTCATTAATTAAACTCTTTTCAAATAATTGTATTTAAAATACCTTTTTCAAAAGATATGTTCACAACCCTCTCCGCTCTTTTCAATACTTCAAAAATATTTCTATACTTATCTCGATGGTATAAGTATACTCATAAAACATTTCATTTTCAAAACTTAAAAAGTATTTATATACTTATCTCAATTGTGTAAGTGTAATGGTTGATATTTTTAACGATTGGATATTTAAATAATTGATTTAAATATCGAACCATTAATTAATTGACGGTCCCAAAAATATGATTTCTCACTTACAAACGAATACTCTAGACCACTTCCATTGAGCTTGTATGGACGTTGCGAATTAAAATTAATATAAGGATCGCTATATTTAGAGATCAAATGATCCAATGGCCAAAACGATCTTGAAAATCGTGAAGTTATCATCTCAAGATGCTGTCTCGGATAACGATGAAATTAATACCATTAGGAACGAAAAAATAAGATGAAGTTCACAAATGAGTTACACCACAATCGGACACACCGTGTGATCATGGGAGCTTGAAACGTACGTCCGTTTATTTGAAAATTTATATAAACAAATAATATTATTTTAATAAAACTAAACCCTCCTGTCTCTCATTATCATTTTTTGGTTACTGTTTCGTTCATCCTAAAACGGAAAATAGCCACCTCCCGTTTCAACTTTCAAAAAATAAAATCAAGCCACTAAAAATCATAGGATTGAATTCGTTGGACTTGAGCGAGATGGGCTTCAATTACATGTGCTCGATGAAAGGTGCGATGGAAGTTAGGGGATGGCTGTACTTATTGCCATAGCTAGGGTTTCATATTGTAAGAAATTGGGATAGAGATAGGACGAACGAAGATTGCCACTACGTTTCTCTTGTCGATACACACTTGCCTACACCATCACCATGAACTTTGGTAGACTAGAGGTGATCATGACATTTTGAGGACCGTAAGTCAAGTTTCAGGTTGCATTTTACATGAGGGGATCGAGCTGCTTAGTCTTGGATCTATAGTGAAGAGGGCTTGTAGAGGGGGTTGTTGGCGGAAACGATGTCGAGATTCGTCGAGAAACAAGCGAGAAATCGAGGAAGAATGTTCACATTTTGGATATTATTGCACAAACATGCATGGCTTGGAGATGGAAGAGGAAGATGGGTTAACCTCTATGAAGGTAATGAAGAAATTATTATAGATTAAGTTAATTAAAATTTTCAAATTAATCTTGATTCTTATAAATGCCATATTTATTGCATATGAGGTCCGTTTTAGATGCAGTTCTTGCATCGCACTTATGATGAAGAGTTCTAAGGTGACATTAGTTTGGATAGATTTATTTGAGGTGAATGATATTGTCTCTCACCATAATATGATTGTTAGTATAGTATTAAAATGATATTTCGAAATGATTTCTAACTTTAAAATGTGATTTCTAAAATACTTAACCATATATCCTATTTTATAAATGAACCTAAAGGTGTTTTAAAATGGTTTTGAATTAAATTTCACGTTTTTCCCAATTGATGCACTATTTTGACGATATTGATATATTTAGGCTATTGCTAATATTATCCCACATTGCTTACGTGGATGTATTGTATTATGTTATTATAAATGTATGTACGCTATTATAGACATTTCTATTCTTGTTGGTAGCATCTCTGTTTATTTGTTAGTTGGTTGAAAACAATGTTTGAAGGCAATATAGGATTAGAAAATATCTCATAGCGTAGCATTTTGTGCATAGAGTTTTGTGTGCACATCGACTGATCTGAAGACAGAAGATGTACTTAAGGATGTGCATTTTGGGATGGATGTAGGACATTTTCATTTGGTTTATACTTAGCTATTTTTAGCTCAATACACCACTAAAGTGGCCATCATTTGGAGTAGTCAATATCTACCACTATAGATAATGGTCGATTTGGCCAATTTTGGCATGGACGGTAGAGAGGTTCCAAGGAGCATGATGTGATGGTTCATTCGATATTTCATTTCGATGTTTTAGCTCTTCGATGAGTGGTTTTGGCTGTGCAGCATAGGTGTAACGCTTCGACGCGATGACTTCTTGATTTAACGATGATGATTCCACGATGGGAAATGTTAACCCGCCTTTTTACAAGGCCATGGACAAGCAGGTTTAACCAAATCAACTATTCATCTGTCAAAATTGGAATGCGATTAGTTGGAGCCACATGTTGGGTAGACGGTGGGTCAGGAATGGTTCGATATGCATGGCTCGGCATTAGAGAGACGGCCCGACATTAGAGAGGTCGATCGGCATTGGAGAGGTGGCTCGGCATAATAGGTCGCTCGGCATCACGGGTCGCTCAGCATTGGAGAGTCGACTCAGCATTGGAGGGGACGCTCAGCATTGGAGACGCGCTCGACATTAGAGGGGAAGCTTGGCATTGGAGAGGAGGCTCAGCATCATAGGTCGCTCGACATCATGGGTCGCTCGGCATCGTGTGTCGCTCGGCATCATGGGTCGCACGACATCGTGGGTTGCTCGGCATTGTCACTTGGCGTCATCGGTCATTCGGCATTACAAAGAATTCAGGGTCGCTTGGCATTGTCTCTCAGTCGGGGTCGTTCGACACTCGATGGTGGCTCGAAATTTGGGTGGTTCGACACTTGATAGTGGCTCGACATTTGGGTGGTTCGGCACTCGAAGGTGGATGATGTTACTTCGATTCGTTGAGCATATCGCTTCAGGGCAACAGCAAGGTTATTTCAAGTTGGCCTATGGAGGACTTGGGGTCGGTTGAGGTGAAGGGTGTGAACTTGAGCGATGTCTTAATGGGCATGTATCACATGAGAAGCCGAATACCTGGTTTGGCCTATAAATACAGCATGTAGGGCTTCTGAAAAAGGATCTTCATTCTGTTCTCTAGTTTTCTATTTTCTAAGGCGGAGGTTACTCTGCCATCTAGTAACTGTAATCGATCATTACAACAATAAAAAGGAAACTTCTAGAGTGGATGTAGGCCAGAGTTAGCCGAACCACTATAAAATCTGTTGTTCTTTATTGCTTTCATTTTAATTTTGACTGTTCTTCACGTTATTATTCTCTACATATATTTTATCTGTTATCTGTGACTGTTAGTTGGTGCTTTCATTTACATTTGGGTGTTAGTGACCAATTTTGGTGCTAACATTTTGGTGTTTTCACTGAGAAGGCAAGCACTCGTGGATTTTGGAGCTAGGAACTTGGATTCTAGAAAGCAATGGATAGGCCATCAACTAGGAAGCAAGTGACAGAAAGAAGCAATCAGGAGGGAAGTCAAAAGGCCTCCTCTAGAGCTGGAGTAGGATAAGCTTTCATCTACATCACTAGGGATGAGATGGAGACGATGCTGAAAAGGCAACATGACATGATACAGAACCTACTTCGACAGGTTGGAAATGTTGGAGCACAAAGTCAAGGGAATGGACAAACCGTGGCTGCTGGCATTGCAAAACAAGGAACCATAGCTGTAGAAGTTTCTAGAGGTCAACACTAGAGCCAGACTGGAGGGATTGAAGGAAATCAGCAAAGGGTCGGGAGCAGACCTCTAGGATTGGATACTAGGAGAGTCGGTAAATGAAGCTCAGCAAGAAGGGACCAATGTGAACGTAAATGGCCAACATGAAGAGTACAACATGGAGTACATCTAGGACATGAGGGGAAAGGTAGAGATGCAAACAGAGGACTATACCCGGACGGAAACAAGCGGATGGTTGGATTAATAAGAAGGATTATGAGAGGAGGATTGTCAAGCAGAGGCTTTGAGGAAGTCAGTCGGAGTCCGTTCACTTCGAATATCAGAAATGCAAGGAATCCACCAAAGTTCAAGTTACCCGCTCTAGATCCTTATGATGGGAAATCAGACCCAACCATGCATATTACCAGATATATCAGGCATATGGAAGTGCTGGAGGCATCCGAGGAAGTGATGTCACAATGCTTCCCTCTATATCTAACAGACTTGACTACGCTTTGGTTTAGGCAGATAGAGAATGGATCAATCAGAACATGGGGTGAGCTAGTGGAACGCTTCATGAGACAGTTTAGGGTCCACGTGACGCGACCCAAGATTGTGATGACCTCAGCCTCAATGAAGCTGAGGAACGGAGAGTCCATAAGAGATTTTCTATTGTGAATCAATGCAACGGTGGGTTCAGTAGATCGTCCGGATCCATCGATGATTTTGATTGCGGCGGTAGCAGGGGTTGCGGAAGGCACATAGTTTAAGGATTCTTTGGCAAGAGATCCACCACAAGACCTTGGAGAATTCTATCATGAAGCTAGAAGGTTCATTTGGCTAGAGGATTCACGTGCCAAAAGGCGAGAAAAAATGTTGTGCAAGGCGAAGGAACCTCCAAGGAACAGACAAGAATTGACAAGGGAAAGCGAAAACAAAATGACAGATACGATGGTCTGACAAACGGAAGAAATCCCGAGAAGCCAGATTCAAACAATACGCTGACTTGACGGTAAGCCTGGAACGGATTTACATGGAAACTCAAAGGCACCTCCCCTATCGAAAACCACCTAGGAGAGATTCCATGGAACGAGAACGTAGAAGGGGAAAGTATTGCCTATTCCATGAGCTGGAAGGGCATGCTACTAACAAATGACGCCATTTGAAGGATGAGATGGAAGATCTTGCTAGAAATGGTAGATTGCCACAATATGTGAGAAATCGGACAGCGGCCGTAGGACCTGAGCAACTACCGCCTCCACTTGACATAACTAATCCTGGATCGGGATCACAACTCATCATCAATTAGTCATGATGGCAAGGGCAAAGTTTAGGACTTGAACTTAGGTCGATCATTTAAATTTCTTAGATTTGATTTCAAAATAAAACGGCTATTCCACTTACACATGTATGGGAACCGGAGTGATCCCCAGGCGTGCTCTGAGAAGGTAATGGATCGCTCTACTCGGAGAGGCAGCACCTAGATTTTTTTCTTTATTGATGATTGTACGCTTAGAATTTGAATTTAATAAATGAACTTGAATTTCATAAAATAAACCTTTGACTGGAGAGTTAAAGGATGAATATTGGAAGTCAATTTCAAATTAATCGCCTTATGACCCTACCCGAAGAGACGGGATCCGGAGTGCAAGACTTGAGTTGCTTCTTCGGAGCGACGGGATCAACTGACTTAACGTCGTTCCCCATTCTCCATCGAGTGATCAGATAGGGTTCGATAAGAGCCCGAAGTGGCTGTAATTGGCCTAGGATTTAGGCTATGACATCGCTTAGTGTTCAGGGACACTAAACCGGAGTGCAGGGAGTGACGCTGCTTCGCCATAGAGCGACAGGAACGGCTCACTCAACGCTGTTTCCCCTTCAACAGAGAGTGATAGGATGGGATCCAGCAACAGCCCGGAGAGGCTGACATCGGTCGAGGAGGATCATGACATCGCTTAATGTTCAGGAACACTGAATTGAAGTGCAGGGAGTGATGCTGCTTCGCCAGAGAGCGAAAGGATCGGCTCACTCAACGCTACTTCCCCATCATCAAAGAGTAACAGGATGGGATCTATAGAACTCAGAGAGGCTGACATCGATCCAGGAGGATCATGACATCGCTTAATGTTAAGGGACACTAAACCGGAGTGCAAGGAGTGACGCTGCTTCGCCAAAGAGCGACAGGATCGGCTCACTCAACGTTGTTTCCCCTTCATCAGAGAGTGACAGGATGGGATCCAGTAAGAGTCCGGAGAGACTGACATTGGTCCAGAAGGATCAGGGCATCGCTTAATGTTCAAGGACGCTGAACCGGAGCGTAAGGGATAGGTTGCTTCGTCAAAGCGCAACATGATCTACCTATTCAATCGTTAAGTTTGGACTGAGCTTTGCAAGGGTCCGAAGAGGCCGTCAACAGTCTGGAAAGATTGTGGGATTCAATTGTTGACTTTTAAGGGGTGAATTTGGAATTGGATGACGACTTGGAACGGTCGTGGAATAAAAACTATTAAGATTCGAATGGAATCGTTTGATAACGAATGTAGTATGGACTTTGGATATCGGGATGGAGACTATTCAAAACACACCTTCCAGTAGCAAGGCATGTTTTGGGGGCAAATTTTAACCCGCCTTTTAGCAAGACCACGGACAGGCAGGTTTAACCAAATCGACTATTCATTTGTCGAAACTGGAACAGGTTGGTTGGAGCCAGCTAGATGGATAGACGGTCCGTTAGGAATGGTTCGATATGCATGGCTCGGCATTAGAGAGATGACCCGACATTAGAGAGATCGCTCAGCATTGGAGAGGCGGCTCGGAATTAGAGAGGCCGCTCGGCATTGGAGAGGCAGCTCGGCATTGGAGGGGTCGCTCGGCATTGGAGATGCGGTTCGGCATTGGAGGGGCCGCTCGGCATTGGAGAGGCGGCTCAACATCATAGGTCGCTCGGCTTCATGGGTCGCTCGGCATTGTCGCTCGGCATTTGAGAGGTGGCTCGGCATTGGTGGGGCCACTCGGTATTGGAGATGCAACTCGGCATTGGAGGGTCGCTCGGCATTGGAGAGGCGGCTCAACATCATCGATCGCTCGGAATCATGGGTCTCTCGGCATCCTGGGTCGCTCGGCATCGTGGGTCGCTCGGCCTCGTGGGTCGCTCGGCATCGTGGGTTGCTCGGCATTGTCTCTCGGCATCATGGGTCGTTCGATATGCATGGCTCGGCATTAGAGAGATGACCCGGCATTAGAGAGGTCGCTCAGCATTGGAGAGGCGGCTCGGCATTAGAGAGGCCGCTCGGCATTGGAGAGGCAGCTCGGCATTGGAGAGGCAGCTCGGCATTGGAGGGGTCGCTCGGCATTGGAGATGCGGTTCGGCATTGGAGGGGCCGCTCGGCATTGGAGAGGCGGCTCAACATCATAGGTCGCTCGGCATCATGGGTCGCTCGGCATTTGAGAGGTGGCTCGACATTGGTGGGGCCACTCGGTATTGGAGACGCAACTCGGCATTGGAGGGGCCGCTCGGCATTGGAGAGGCGGCTTAACATCATCGATCGCTCAGAATCATGGGTCGCTCGGCATCATGGGTCGCTTGGCATCGTGGGTCGCTCGGCCTCGTGGATCGCTCGGCATCGTGGGTTGCTCGGCATTGTCTCTTGACATCATGGGTCGTTTGGCATTACAGAGAATTCAGGGTCGCTCGGCATTGTCTTTCTATCGAGGTCGTTCGGCACTCGATGGTGGCTCGACATTTGGGTGGTTCGGCACTCGATAGTGGCTCGGAATTTGGGTTGTTCAACACTCGAAGGTGGGTCATTTTACTTCGAGTCGTTAAGCATATCGCTTCGGGGGAGTACCAAGGTTACTTCAGGTTGGCCTATGGAGGACTTGGTGTCGGTTGGGGTGAAGGGTGTGAACTCGACTGAAGTCTTAGTGGGCCCGTAGTTGCCCAACTACCTGGTTTCTCCTATAAATACCGCATATAGGTCTTCTGAAAAAGGATCTTCTTTCTGTTCTCTAGTTTTCTATTTTCTCGGGCGGAGGTTACTCTACCATCTTGTAACTATAATTGATCATTACAGCAATGAAAAGGAAAGTTCTAGAGTTGACGTAGGCCAGATTTAGCCAAACCACTATAAAAACTGTTGTTCTTTATTACTTTCATTTTAATTTTGACTGTTCTTCACGTTATTATTCTCTACATATATTCTACCTGTTATCTATGACTGTTAGTTGGTGCTTTCATTTACATTTGGGTGTTAGTGACCAATTTTGGCGCTAAAAGGAAGTGATGGCTTTGATGATTGATAATTGTACTTTGAGATGCAGAGTAAGTGACGTTAAGTCGGATTAATGGAACTATCGGAGGAAGGTTATGGAACACACAATGATATTCTATGATTAATGATGATTATCTAAAATAATTCCCAACTGCGATACTTCAGATGGAAGTTGTAAGGATAGTTCTGAGTTGAGCTTTGTTATAGATGACAGGTGCAAAGGGATCATTGATATTCGTAGGTTTTGGTGTGTACTCATAAATATGGGGTATGTTAGGATGCTTATTTGACTTGATGATAGCCCTTGGATCACACATTGCTTAGATTAATTGTACCCTATAGTATCAGATGAGTAGTCTAGTTAATGGCCTATTGAGTGGCATAGATTCGAGTACTGAGAAACTAGGACATTGACTAGTGCTTTACACGATGATGGGTCATATGAGTATTGTAGATCCAACGCCCTGAGTGGGTAAATGTAGGGATGGATGATGGGTGTTTGCTTAATTGTTTATCATCTTAGGGATGTAACATGGTTTAGATATTACCGATGCTGATATCTAGACACCCTTAGTACTTTGATGTATAATACACCCATGGCGACTATGATATAGAGTAGTATATATCCTATGTTATGTACTAACTCTGTGGATGCAAGGATAGGTCAGGTATTATTCTCCATACCCTCCGTTCCATATACTATATTTACCATTATAGTGTTTTGAGATTATTTTACGACTCACACTAGACTGTTGTCTGAATTTAGGTTTTATACTTTGCTTCTTATTATCTCGGTACTCTTAAATGAGTAGACTAGATAGCAGGTGTAAACAGCACTTGGAGATGTGTAGATGGACTAGTAGAAGGTGATGCTCTCCCATACTTATATTTTGAGTTTATTATTGTTTATTCCGTTGTGTGACACTATGGGGCCTTGATGGTGTTGGCTTGCTATTTATTAGAGACAAATTATCAATTGAATCTATGTATCAATTGTATAAACTCTATTACTATTTTGTATAAGTTTTTGAGCCTAGATACTCTAGTTATGTGGTTCATGTAGTTGTTACTATCTTGCCCAGTTTATATCTGTAATAACTGTTAAATTTTATTTGATGCGCTAAAACATATACGACAAATTATGTGATTGTGTAATGTATTATTTCTTCCTTTTCTCTTCTATTCTCTACTCTACTTTTCTATTCCTCTTCTTTACTTCTTTTTCTTTCCATTGATAATCATCTTACATCGTCCGGATTCTCTTGCATCACATTTTTCGGCTACATGAGCATCGTAGGTGTAGGCGAGCATCACATTTGGTAGTAAAGCTTAGGTTACGTGATAAACCTGAGTTGATACCGTGATCCAGTAGAGATAGGGTAGGAGTTGTTGCTTAGACTGAATCGAGAGTATACATGTACGAGAGAGAGTGCTTATTTGTTATATATTTTGATTTTCAAAACTATATGGTAGTATATAAGTTGCATTGCACGCACGAGCATTATTGATGAAGTTTTCTCTTTGTGAGACTGGTCATTAGTATTATGTATTAAGAGTGATCTTGCATACATGATATGCTGTTATTGACTCCATCTATGGAGTTGAGAGTGGGTAGGATCGAGGACCACTTACCTCTAGTTACAGAATATGTTTGTAGAGATGGTGCAAATCGTTTTCTCGAATGTTCATGCTACTCTAGGTGATTATGGTGCACTAGAATGTCCATGTTACTCCATGTGATTATGTTTTCAAGTGTAAACACCTATAGCCGACTTTGCCAAGCTGAATAAAGACCAAATAAGTCTAAAAGGCAGACTGTTCCTTGGAACAAAGTCAGCTATTATGGTGCAAGACGCGATGGTTTTTCAAAAAACGACTTAGATTTAGATGGCGCAATAAGGTAGAAGTTAACCTCTAGATGACTCTAGGGACAAACAATGAACTAGTGGTGGCCTTATAGCTTCGATTCCTGACGACCAATTTTCTAGGGATTAGTTCATAGTTCTTTGAAGAAAATTTATCTCGACTCTCAAAAGTTGATGTTGTTTAGGATGTTCGCTGACTTGAAGTTAGGCGATTTAACTGTGTAGGAGTATGTAGTCGAATTCGATGTGCCGTTGAAGTACGGTCTACCTTCCATTGGTACTCCACTTGGAAAGAGTGAAAATTTTATCATTGGGTTGAGCGATAATCTTGGGAAGCAATTGATTGGTCATATTGACGAGAGCTTCGACAAGTTGTTCGAAAAGAATTTATGATGTGAGAGCTTGCATCCAATGTGATGGAATGTCCCGAACAAGTTGAGCATGGGCAGATAAAAGCATATTCATTGAATGCCATTCCAATTACATCGAGTGCTCCATCGCTGAAAGAGAAGGGAAATGGCTTCACCATCCAAGTATGGTTTCCATTTATGGTGTTCCATACATATTTTATTTAACATCGTGGTTTTACATTCCTTCATATCTAGTGATTTGTGGATAGACTGGAATTGAAATCTGAAATTGTTGACCGACCACTTACTTATGACGAACCTTATTGGGGGCTCATCCAAGCTAAACATGTGTAATATCTCATATTTTGTCACCAAAAATTAACTATATGGATGTCTACAGCATCCTTAGCGCTTAATTTCATACCTCAAAATAGGGGAATGTTACACATGGTTTGGCGAGACTTTGCCTTATCGAGTCATGGATGTTTGTTTGTATGCTATGGATTTGTTTTAGGTTTAATTAGGTTTAGTATTATAGTCGGGGAATTGATTGGCTGAAGGGGTATAGAATAGTGTTGGATTACAAGAGGCCATTGGTGAAGATAGGGGCTAACGATGAGCGGAAGGTATTGTTCGGCTACCACTTGATGATGAGATGATGATTAGCTTTCTATATTCATTCGATATCCCATATAATGGGTTGTCATATGTGCCTATAGTTAGAGAGAGTGTCCAAACATATTCAATGAGGTGGTCGGATTAATGCCATATAGGGACTGAGGTCCTTATCGATCTGGTTAGACGTGCTAGACTAGTAGTTATACCTTCAAGGCAGATGACGCCCAAAAGGCAGAGGAGAATAAAGGTGCGATTGGATGACCTAGTGATGCGAGTGTTTATTCATAGGAGCATATTTGAGTAGGATGCACTTTAGTGTTAGCCACTATTGCAAATGGATCTTTAAGGTTATATATTGGTTATTATAAGCTGAATGGGACGACGAATAAGTATCCACTTCCACTTAATGATGGCTTGTACGATCAGCTCTATAACACGAAGATGTTCTCTCAGTTGGACCTTGTGATGGGGTTTCATCCATTGAGAGTAGCATGAGAGAGTGTGTCGATCACTGCTTTTTTTACGCTACTATGATTTTTGATTGGTTGGTTATGCTATTTAGGCTAACCAATGCATCGACGTGGTTTGTTGATTTCTTGAACCATATTTCGAGGAATCACTTGAGTGAGTTTGTACTTGTGCTCGTTGATGATATTTTGGAAGAAAGAGGAGCACAAGACACGATTAATGATTGTGTTATAGGTATTGAGAAAACATCGACCGATGGCGAGAAGTTTCCTTGGATTGGCAAGATGTTATATAAGTTTTACTAAGGGCTTCTCAAAAGTTGCAGCACTGTTAACCGATTTGACAAGAAGAATCAAACCTTTAATTTAGGATGTGGGTGCAGACTCACGTTAATGAGTCTGACATTGACGAGTGCATCAATGTTTCTCATACTGGGCGGGAATGAGGAATTGATAGTACACACATGCTTGTGGTACTTGATTAGGTGTGGTATTGATGTCGAAAGGTACGGTTGTCAGGTATGTTAGTTGACAATCGAAACCGCATAAGAGGAAGTATTTAACTCATGATTTGGAGTTGGTAGCTATAGTACTTTTTTTGAGTGGAAGACATACCAATTTGAGAGTGATATTCCTAGAGTGGACACTGCTTGATTTTGTTACTGATTATGACCTTAGAATTCAACGTGAGCTAAATCCAAGATGATGGCTAGTTTTACTATCAGACCTACTTTGATTTAGTGGATCGTTACTAGTTAGATGTGTGAAGCTAGATTAGTGGAAATCATGGCTAAATCATAGGAACAAGTAGTGTCTGTAAGGGTGAAATTGTATGGACTCAACCAAGATAGTTGGCTCCATATGGAGGAGATATTGGTGTTTCGATGTCGATGGGTCATGGCATGAGGTACTATTAGAGTGCCCTCATTCGAGATTGACTATACATCCCCAAGACAATAAAATGCACCGTGATATGAGATAGAAAATTTATTGGGAAGGAATGAAGAAGGAATTAGGCATTCATTTTGAGATGAATAAATTCTTAGCAAGTAAATGCTAAACAGAAGAAGCCAAGTGGTTACTACGAACGATTGAGATTCCCAGGTTGAAATAGGAGTAGATATAGATGAAACTCATCTATGGAATGTGAAGGACTAGAAGATAATATGGTAGCATTTGAGTCATATATTGACAAAGAATGCTAGATTTATATTTGTTAACTCCAGTAGAATAACATCCAAATTACTTGAGTTATATATGGAATGGATAGTGTGATTCCATTATATTCCAAGAGCATTGTAAATGGTTGAAACCCATTGTTTACAAATGGGTATTGGGAGAAATTACGAGTGGCATTTGGAAATTTGGCACCAAGTCGACTGCATGATATCTAGACTGAACCAAGAACTTTGAGGCCTTGTAAGCCTATTCGTACCGTTAGACGTGATATGAAATAGGTGAGGAGGAAGGCAGTGGAGGAGTATAGGTTCGATAGAGTGAAAGTAATAGAAATTGCATATGGGAGACCGAGAATAGCATAATAACCACTTATCCGCAACTGTTCACTTGATTAGTTTTCCATTTTGTCATCCTCTTTCGTATTGGATATCATATTTTATTTTTTATACTAGATGGTTTAGTACCCTACACCCTAGGATAGGTATAAGTGTTACTTTTGATTGTTTGATCTTGTATATGCATGTTAGATATTTGGCTGTTGGCATTTGGTACGATTACGTTTGCTTATATGGTTGCTAGAAATGTGGGACGGTTATGGTTTAATATGGCATGCTTATTTGAGATGATTTCTATATACAAGATTTAGCATGCTTATTTATATGATGATGCTACTATTGTGTTTAATCCTTTTTGTTGAGTACTTGATTAGGTACATGAAAGAAAGTATTGGCTATTTGGAAGCTTACTTTTATTCGCATCTAAATCATATGCTCTTGCTATAAAGAGGTACGTAACATCTGTAGTGTAGATTTTGCTATATATGCTTGGTTGCTCTCAGAAACGGGATGCCTCAAAGACGAGATACCTCAGATATGAGATTTATATAAACTAATATTGCATTGTGATTTTTTCTAGAACTAGCTACATAAAGGAGGCGTTTTTGAAATTTTCCTTGACATGAGCCAATATTGGGAAAAAAGTCAATGTAGACGTTGATGATAGCTGCAAAGTCGGTAATGCATGATATTTAGTTACTTGCCTTTCAGTTAGTTAGTTGGCACTTTTGTTTCCATTGTCTGTTTCTTTCAAACTAAGTGTCTAACTTAGATGTTTGGCTTATCCACGTCGATTTCGTATTGATAGTGATTGTACTTAGGGATGAGGTTAATGGCTTCAAGTGATTCTAAGTCTATTCGCTTTGTAGGTACTATTTTCAATGATTGTCTTCGTGAGTTGGTAAGTGATGATTTTTCTTATGTCCTTACTTATGTGAGGGTGTTGGGTTGTGTTGTTTCATCCGTGAGGTTTTCAGGACGAAATCCTTTTAAGGTGGGTATAATGTAACGACCCGTGTTATTAACGATTTGATACATAAATAATTGAATTAAACATTGAATCGTTAATTAGTTGATGGTCCCAAATATATGATTTCTCAAATACCATCGAATCAGGACTCGAGACCACTTCATTGAGTTGGAGTCAACCTTGCGAATTAGAATGATTATAAGGATCACTATATTTGATGATCGGAAGATCTGATGGCCAAAATGGTCTCGAAAAGTGCAAAATTATCATCCTTGAGCGCTATCTAAGATAGTGACAAAGTTTATACCATTGGGACCAGAAAAATGAGGTTATGCATGCAAACGAGTTTAATCACAATCGAGCGCACATGTGGTCGTAGGAGCTCAAAACGTACGACCTTTTATCTGAAAATATAAATAAAAAATATTATTATATTAATAGAACTAAACCATTCTCTTATTATTATTATTCAGTTACTGTTCTATTCATCCTAAAATAGAAAATGGCCGCCTCCTCTTTCAACTTTGTAAAAATAAAACAAACTGATTTAGGCCATTAAAAATCATGAGATCGAATCCGTTGGATTCAAGATGAGATGGGCTTCGATTCCATGCGCTCGTTAAAGGGTGCGATGGTGGTTGGGGGATGGTCATACTTGTTACTGCCGCTAGGGTTTCATATTGTGGGAGATCGGGATATAGATATAACGAATGGAGATAGCCAATCCGATTCTTTTATCAACACACACTTACCAGCACAATCGCCATGAATTCCGGCAGACCAGAAGTGATTGTAACATTTTGATTATCGTGCATCAAGTTTCAGGTTTCATTTAACACAAGGGAATTGAATTGCATGCTCTTGGGTCCGTCGCGAAGAGGGCGTGTAGTGGAGCTTGTTAGCAAAAATGGCGTTGAGATTCATCGAGAAATGAGCAAGAAATCATGGAAGAAAGTTTCACATTTGCAGTATTATTACACAAATGTGCAAGACCTAGAGATGGAAGAGGAAGATGGGTTAATCTCGAATGGAGGTAACTAAGAAATAATTATAGATTAAGTTAATTAAATTGTTTAAATTAATCCAGTTTCTTATAAATGTCATATCTTTTGTATACGAGGTCCAATTTGGACGTCGTTTCTTACGTTGCGCTCGTGATGGAGAGTGCTGGACTTGGCATTGTTTTTGAAAAATATGAGTGAGGTGAGTTATATTATCTCTCAACATACTGTGATTGTTAGCATAGTATTAAAACGACATTTTGAAATGATTTCTAACTTTATAATGCGATTTCTAAAATACTTAAATCTGTATCCTATTTATAAAAATCTAAAAGTGTTTTAAAATAGTTTTAAATTAAATATAATATTTTTCCCCATTGATGCGCTATTTTGATGATATTGATATATTTAGGTTATTATAGATATTTATCCCACATTGGTCGCTTGGATGTACTGTATTGTGTTATTATAGATGTCTATAAGCTATTATAAAAAAAATTATGCTTGTTGATTGCATGTCTGCTTGTTTGTTAGTTGGTTGAAAATGTCATTTGAAGTTGATATAGGAGTATATAATATCCCATAGGATAAGATTTTATGCACAGATTTTCGTGCATATCGACTAATCTAAAGACGAAAGATAGACTTGAGGATGTGTTTCGGATTTTGAGACAGATGTCGGATATTTTTCATTTGGTTTGTTCTTAGCTATTTTTGGATAAGTACACCACCAAAACGGTCGATATCGAATACTCTAGGATGGTCAGTATCTACTACAATAGATGATGGCCAATTTGGTGAACTTTGACATGGATGATAAAGAGGCTTCAAGGAGCATGATGTGATGGTTCGTTCAATATTTGATTTCGACGCCATGGCTCTTCGATGAGTGGTTTTGGCTATGAATCAAGTGCGTGATGCTTCGACACAATGACTTCATGATTCGACGATGATGGTTCCATCATGGGAAGTGATGGCTTTTATGATGGATAGCTATATTTCAGAATGCGGAGTAGGGGATGATGAGTTGGATTAATGGAACTGTCTGAAGAAGGTTATAGGATACACAATGATATTCTACGACTATTGATGGTTGTTTAGAATATTTCCTAACCACGGCGACTTCAGACGGGAGTTATACAGATAGTTTGGAGATGAACTCTGCTATGGATGGCAGGTGCAAAGGGTTCGTTGATTTTTATTGGTTTCGATGTGTACTCGTAAAGCAAGGGTATGTGAGGATGCTCATTTTGGGGGTATGATGGCCCTTAGATCACATGATGATTAGATCCATTGTACCTTGGACTATCAAATGAATAGTCTTGTTCTTGGCCTACCGAGTTCCATAAATTCGACTACTAAGAAACTAGGACATATAGTAGTCCTTAACCTAATGATGGAGCCATATAAGTATCATATATCTAATGAACAAAGTTAGTGAATGTGAGGATGGATGATGGATGCTTTTTTTCTTGACTGTTTATCACCTTAGGGATATCGCACGATGTAGATATTACCGATGCCAATATCCAGACATCATTAGTACTTTGATGTATAGTACACTCATGACGACCATGATATAACTCGATGTTTTATGCTTTGTGTAACAACCCGCATATTTAACGATTATATATTTAAATGTTTTATTTAAATATAGCGTCGTTAGTCGGATTTAGGTCCGAAAATCTACTTTTTGCAAACGGCCAAATTGGAGCTCGAAACCACTTCCATTGAGTCCAAAATGGCGTTTGCGATCTTTTTAAGTGTAAGCTTCGATATGTTTGGAGTTTGTGAATTTACGCAACTTTTCTATTTGGGTTTTGGGTTTGGGCTCAGCCCATTTGTTAGTAAACCCTCTAGCTCACTAACTCTTCATCCATTCACCCTCATTTCATTTCTTAGCTTAAGAAAACTGAAAATGGTGGAAGGGAAAGAGAAATAGAAATTGCAAGCCCTAGTTCTTCTTTGTAACTTGATTTCTTGCTCCAAAATCTTAGAGAAGACATTGGTAAGCTTCCTCTTCATCTTCTCCATATCTTCTCCTCTTCAATTTCAGAAAGTTTCCTAAACCTAACTTAGAAAAATATGTGTTTTATTCTTAGATTAAAGTTAGTAGAGTAGAAGTGGATATTAGTGGTCTTCTCCTTGCAAATTGAACTCCTTCATCTTTGTTTGTGTGCAAAAAGGCGAGATTTTTATCTCACATCTACTTCTCTTGATTTCATTGATGTTGGGTATGAATTCCTAATACCTTGTTCATATGCACTTGCTGTTGGTTTGGATTGAATTGGTGAATATCCAAATTTTTAGTGTTTGGGTTCAATTCTTTAAAGATCCTAACTTTGATATTTGAACATGTTTTTGGAGATGTATAGAAGAGCCAATACTGCTGGGTTGTCGTATGGCATAAACCCATAGCATCCATCGCTCATTCGTTTGCAATTCTTTTGGATTTTGCCTTTATGGGCTTAGCTGATTTTTGCCTACAGGGGGAGTTCATACGTCTGAACTCTAATTTCAGACGTCTGGTTTCAAAATTCAGACGTCTGGTTTGGAAATTCAGACGTTTGGAATTGGTCCCTGGAAGACGCTAAAAAGGCAGAGACAAAATCCAGACGTCTGGGAATCCATTCAGACGTCTGGTAGTGGTTCAGACGTCTGGAAGGTAATTCAGACGTCTGAAATGCGTTGTTTTGCCTATTTTGGCTAATTTTGAGTTAATTTTCAACTGTTATCGATTCGTGTTGATTCCAATTAGTTGTTTTTGCATATTTGACTTTGATGACTTGTTTTTGACTTCATTCATGGGTTTTATAAATAATCTCTCTAAATCGTATTAAAAGCTCCCTTCTCCAAATTATAAATTCTATTTATAATGCACACACACAATTTCGCACTTCGAGCGAAGTGGAAGGAAGATTAAATGGTTAGGTAAAACACAGATCATGAATCTGTACGTTTGCCTTCTCGATTAGTCCCCGACCTATTCGATTGATCGTTTTGACCTTCGGGTTTGGTTTATCGATGATATGAGGTAAACTTTGTACTACTTTGAGTGTGAAAGTGACTAACGGATAGTAAACCGTTTAGTGCGAACGAGTGGCTATGGGATATATGTTAACACTTTTCGGATTCCTTTTCGAGAGTTGTGACACATTCCGCCAGTTAGTGGTGTCCAGTACTGGGTCTCTGACTTTCACCACTATGCCTTCGGGTATGTGCCTTCGGGTTTGTTGCCCTTTAGTATCGCTTCCGATGTTGGTCGTTATGAGCCGCATGGGTGATATTGGGTTGCCCTTTAGTATCGCTTCCGATATTGGTCGTTATGAGTCGCATGGGTGATATTGGGTTTGGAGTCTTCGGGCTCATGGATCCTTGTTTGTACAGTACTGAGCTCGAGCAAATTTTCTGATGTTTCATTCATATGTATATTTCCTAGGTATCGCCCTTCGTTGTTGGTCTTTTTGAGCCGCATGATGCGTAGCGTTTACCTTGTGGAACTTGTATACCTTATTGGTATTTGTTATTTGCCTTTTGGCTTGCTTTGGGATATTCTTATCCTTTGTTTCTATATGTTGCCGATGATATGAGGCTTGTTATCATATGATTCATCTTTTGTTAGATGATTGTGTTATCTCCTTTAGAGATATTTGTTATACTTTGTAACCTTGCAGGTTTATTGTTGTTCAGTTTATCTAACTGATTTGTTTAGCTAGACTGACCCGTGTATTTTATTCTCGGGTCAGACCGAGATGTTTCAGGTTAGGTGCATTTGGACTTAGCCTATTTTGCTTCCGCATGGACTACTTCGCTAGCTTCTTTTTGTCATGGCTTTTGTGTAGTCCTTTTATGTTGAACTCTGATGTGTATTCTTTTGATTCGTCTGTATATTGTGGTTGACTATACCACTTGACATGTATTATTTTGTATACTCTGCTATGTGTTTGTAGATGTGTATATGATGATCTACTGTTCTGTGATGTATATTACATTTGAGTTGTTATATTCTGTTCTGATAGATCCTTCAACCACCTATGGTTTTTTTTTAAATATTCATTGGATATGTCGATCTGTTTGGTGTGATTATTGTCGATGTATTCAATAGATAGTTAGAGCAAGGCTATAGATGGTCGCTCCTAACCAGCCTTATTCTCCGTGTTAGTTGACGGCATTACCTTGTAGTGTCCTTGGCTAGCGTGGGTATAGCGGTGGGGCGTCAAAGCGTGGTATCAAAGCTGAGTTCAGAACAAAGTATGATAAACACAGAATAGAAGCACATATTACGATACATCAAAGTGTATAAGTGATACAAATCTTTGAATCATCGTGTCTCTCTATTCCATCAAGGTTATATAGAATTTGGGAATACGTCTAGGAATGCATTTTATTCCGTAGTATTCCAAATTGTAATATCTACCTTGTGAATAATCTTGTTCTTATCTTACCTTCAGCGTATGGCTGGAAGAGGCAGGGGACGACGTTCGGATGCTGGGCAATCCAGTGGCACACATCCGGATGGCGTTTATATGTCTGCCGATCAGTTTATGGAGTTGTTTAGGAGCACTCAGCCTCCAGTTCCTCCTCGAGTGTCTCCACCTCGCAAATCTGCCTTTGCACGTCAGTGCAGTGATTTTGCTCATCTTGGAGGAAAGCCGTTTAAAGGCTCTGAATCCGTTCTTGAAGTACAAGTTTGGTTTCGCACATGCGAGCGTATCTTCTCTCGTATGGATCTTTCTGACCATGATAGAGTTCTTGTAACTTCTAGCTTATTAGAAGAGCGTGCCCTTGATTGGTATGAGCTTCTTATAGCCGAGATTGATGAGTCTACTCTTTCTTGGACTCAGTTTCGGGAGCGATTTGAAGTCAAGTTCGTTCCTGAATCTGAAAAAGTTTTATTGACCCGTCGCTTCCTTGAGTTGAAGCAAGGGAAGTCTTCTGTTTCTGAGTATGTTGCATCATTCGAGGCTTTATCTAAGTATGGTCTTGAATTTATTAGCACTTCTTATAAGAAGAATTTAAAGTTTGTCTCTGGTCTTAAGAAGTATCTTAAGAAGTCTTTGTTGCTTCAGCTTAAGCTTTCTTTTGAAGAATTAGTAGATTCGGCGCTTCATCTCGAAGCTGTCGAGAAGGAGTGTGATAGTGGTGTTGATGTTGAGGTTTCTAAGAGCCCCAACTAGAGGCAGTTTCCATTTCAGAAGTCCAGGTCTTTTCCTTCTGAGAAGAAGAAGAAGACTGGTGGTTCTAGTTCTCAGCCTCAGTCTGTTGGAACACATTTTATTCGAAAGTGTTTCAATTGTGGCTCTTCGGATCATATTATTCGAGCTTGTTCTAAGCCTCTCTTCTGCCTCCATTGCAAGAAGGAAGGTCATCATGTTTCAGCTTGCCCTACTGTTTCGGCTGGTGCCAAGTCTAGCAAGCTTTATGCTGCCAAGGCTTCTAAAGGTCCTTCTCAACCCAAAGGTATATCTCCATCTATTTTGGAAGGTTCTGTTTTATTTTATGATCATAGTATACGAGTTCTTTTTGATACGGGTGCTTCACATTCTTTCGTATCGAAGAAGCTCGTTGATGACGTATCTTTGGATGTTTCTTGTATGGTTACTTCTTTAAGGATTGCGAATCCTATTGGGGGATCCGCGACCCTTAGTTTGCTTTGTGATGATGTTGAGATTGTTTTATGTGGTTTTTCTTTTCGTGCGAATCTGCACGTTATTTCTTGTCTGGAATTTGATATGATTTTGGGTATGGACTGGCTAGTGAGATATGATGCCAGGATCATTTGTTCGGAGAGAATTATATATCTTCGACATTTGGATTCGCCTACTTAGATATCTCTTGTTCTTCGGGATGTAGATAATTCCGAAATGGCTTTATATTCTCTTGACTCGCGAGATGATGATGATATATCTCGTATTCCTATTGCTTGTGACTTTTATGATGTTTTTGAGCCTGTATCGGGTTTGCCACCCAAGCGGGCAATTGAGTTCCGCATTGATCTCATTCCAGGCGCGTAGCCAGTTAGTCGTCCTCCCACGAGGATGTCTACAAAGGAAAATGAGGAACTCAAGAAGTAGCTTTTAGAGCTTGAGTCCAAGCAGTTGGTTCAATCC
The DNA here is from genome assembly GCA_030765085.1 of Allium cepa. Lineage (NCBI taxonomy): Eukaryota > Viridiplantae > Streptophyta > Magnoliopsida > Asparagales > Amaryllidaceae > Allium > Allium cepa. The sequence continues at coordinate 773,607,316 of CM060945.1, forward strand.
AGTTTTTCCCCATGGGGGTCCGCGGTCGTCTTCGTGAAGAAGTCTGATGGAACTCTTAGGCTTTGCATTGACTATCGCAAGCTTAACGAGTTAACCATCAGAAATAGGTATCCATTGCCTAGGATCGATGATATGTTCGATCTATTAAGTGGTGCTAAGGTCTTTGCTCAGCTCGACCTTGCCACAGGTTTTCATCAATTACTAGTCGCGGAGGATAGCATACCTCTTACAGCTTTCCGCACTCGATATGGTTCTTTTGAGTGGCTCGTTATGTCGTTCGGTTTGACGAACGCTCCTGCTTTCTTTGTTGATCTCATGAATCAAGTATTCCGGGAATATCTCAATAAGTTCAGCCTTGTCTTCATTGATGATATCCTTGTTTATTCTAAGTCTAAAGCTGAGCATGCTAATCACTTGAGCATTGTCTTGAGCACTCTCCGTCACCATCAGCTTAGAGCCAAATTCTCCAAGTGCCACTTTTGGGAGAATAAAGTTAAGTTCTTAGGCCATGTTGTATCTTCCGATGGTATTTCTGTCGATCCCTTAAAGATCGAAGCCATCCAGAATTGGAAGAGGCCTGAGAATGTGCATGAGATCCGTAGTTTCCTTGGATTGGCGGGTTATTACCGTCGGTTCATCAAGGACTTTTCCCGTGTTGTTCTTCCTCTCACCAGCCTTACCCGGAAAGGCATTCGTTTTGATTGGTCCGACAAGTGTGAAGCTTCCTTTCAGACATTGAAGGAACTTCTCACTAATGCTCCTATTCTTGTGGTTCCCGAAGGGAATCATGATCTTGTTGTCTACACCGATGCTTGTGGTAGTGGTCTCGGTGCTGTTCTTATGCAGAAGGATCGGGTAGTTGCTTATGCTTCTAGGCAACTGCGTCCGAATGAAGTTCGCTATGCCACTCATGATCTTGAGTTAGTCGCCATTGTCTTCGCCTTGAAGATTTGGCGACACTACTTATTAGGCGAGCGCTTCCTTCTCTATACCGATCATAAATCCTTGAAGTATTTGTTTACTCAGAAGGAACTCAATATGAGACAACAACGTTGGCTTGAGTTTCTTGCCTCCTATGACTTTGATATCCAGTATACCCCTGGTAAGGGTAATCGTGTTGCAGATGCGCTTAGTCGCAAACATTCGGCTGTTGTTTCTATGATGCTTGCCGAATGGGATGTTCTTGAGACTCTATCGTTTTGTGAAATTCGTGATCGAGGTTCATTTTCTGATTCTCCTATCCTATTATTTAGTTTGGGAGCTCGACCAATTTTATTGGATCGTATTGCCGATGCTCAGCGGCGTGGTCCTGATTTGTTGCATCTTATTCAGCTTTGTGAGTCTGGATCTTGTGATGAGGCGTTGCAAGATTTCAGCATTGATTCTCATGGGTTTCTTCGTAAGAAGAACCGTCTTTTTGTGCCTTCTGATCTTGCACTTAGGCATGACATTCTTGATGACTGTCACCGTTCTAAGTATACTATTCATCCCGGAAGTAGCAAGATGTATGCCGATATGCGTCGCCTTTATTATTGGGAAGGCATGAAGCACGATGTGGCGAGTTATGTGAGTAATTGCATAACTTGTCAGCGTTTTAAGGCCGAACATCAGCGTCCTTCTGGTCTTCTTCAGCCTCTTGAGATTCCATTGTGGAAATGGGATCAGATCTCTATTGATTTCATTGACGGCCTACCTCGCTCGAGACCGGGCCATTCTAGCATCTGGGTTATTGTTGATCGTCTCACTAAGTCTGCACATTTTGTCCCTATTAAGTCTAATAGGACTGCTTCACATTTGGCTAAGTTATATGTGAAGGAAATCGTGAGACTTCACGGTGTTCCTAGTTCTATTGTGAGTGACCGTGATCCTTTATTCACGAGTCATTTTTGGAAGAGTCTTCAGCAAGATTTGGGGACAAAGCTTAATTTTAGCATAGCTTATCATCCGCAGTCTGATGGACAGACAGAACGGGTGAATCGTATCTTGGAAGATCTTCTCCGTTTTTGTATTTTTGATTTTGGTGGAAGTTGGGAGGATCACCTACCTCTTGTAGAATTCTCCTACAACAATAGTTTTCAATCTAGTATCGGTATGGCTCCTTTCGAAGCCTTATACGGAAGGTCATGTCGATCTCGTTCATGTTGGTTGGAATCTGGAGAGAAGCTTATTCTTGGCCTAGATTTTTTTCGTTATTCTTCCGAGAAGATTGATCTTATTCGATTGAGAATGAAAGAGGCACAGAGTCGCCAGAAATCCTACGCGGATAGCTGTAGGAAACCTTTCGAGTTCTCGATCGGCGATCTTGTTTTTATTCGTGTTTCTCCTTTGAAGGGGGTTATGCGTTTCAGTACGACTGGGAAATTGGCTCCTCGCTTTATAGGACCATTTTCTATTACTGAACGTATTGGCCCTGTGGCTTATAGAGTTTCACTTCCAGCTCATTTATCTGGTATTCATGATGTGTTTCATGTCTCGCAACTTCGGAAGTGTGTTCGGGAGTCGGATTCTGTTATTTCTTCTCCTGATTTGCATGAGCTTGAGAGCTCACCGGACTTATCTATTGTTCAGCAGCCTATTCGCGTACTTGACACGGAGGTGCGACACCTTCGAAACAAGGACGTGTCGCTCGTTAAAGTTCAATGGTCCGCTAATCCCAATGATTGTACTTGGGAAACTAGAGAATTTATTGAGCGATCTTATCCGGGTTTTCTTTCATCGCTTTGAAACGGTGAGTATGTCTTTTCATCTCAAGCTTATTTCCTTTTCTTTTGAATGTAGTATGTTTGTAGTTGTTACAAATAACGTCTCTAGGAATTGCGGGGACATAATTTTGTAAGGAGGGGAGATCTGTAACAACCCACATATTTAACGATTATATATTTAAATGTTTTATTTAAATATAGCGTCGTTAGTCGGATTTAGGTCCGAAAAGCTACTTTTTGCAAACGGCCGAATTGGAGCTCGAAACCACTTCCATTGAGTCCAAAATGGCGTTTGCGATCTTTTTAAGTGTAAGCTTCGATATGTTTGGAGTTTGTGAATTTTTGCAACTTTTCTATTTGGTTTTTGGGTTTGGGCTCCGCCCATTTGTTAGTAAACCCTCTCGCTCACTAACTCTTCATCCATTCACCCTCATTTCATTTCTTAGCTTAAGAAAACTGAAAATGGTGGAAGGGAAAGAGAAATAGAAATTGCAAGCCCTAGTTCTTCTTTGTAACTTGATTTCTTGCTCTAAAATCTTAGAGAAGACATTGGTAAGCTTCCTCTTCATGTTCTCCATCTCTTCTCCTCTTCAATTTTAGAAAGTTTCCTAAACCTAACTTAGGAAAATATGTGTTTTATTCTTAGATTAAAGCTAGTAGAGTAGAAGTGGAGATTAGTGGTCTTCTCCTTGCAAATTGAACTCCTTCATCTTTGTTTGTGTGCAAAAAGGCGAGATGTTTATCTCACATCTACTTCTCTTGATTTCATTGATGTTGGGTATGAATTCCTAACACCTTGTTCATATGCACTTGCTGTTGGTTTGGATTGAATTGGTGAATATCCAAATTTTTAGTGTTTGGGTTCAATTCTTTAAAGATCCTAACTTTGATATTTGATCATGTTTTTGGAGATGTATAGAAGAGCCAATAGTGCTGGGTTGTCGTATGGCATAAACCCATAGCATCCATCGCTCGTTCGTTTGCAATTCTTTTGGATTTTGCCTTTATGGGCTTAGCTGATTTTTGCCTACAGGGGGGTTTCAGACGTCTGAACTCTAATTTCAGACGTCTGGTTTCAAAATTCAGACGTCTGGTTTGGAAATTCAGACGTCTGGAATTGGTCCCTGGAAGACGCAAAAAGGCAGAGACAAAATCCAAACGTCTGGGAATCCATTCAAACGTCTGGTAGTGGTTCAGAGTCTGGAAGGTAATTCAGACGTCTGAAATGCGCTGTTTTGCCTATTTTGGCTAATTTTGAGTTAATTTTCAACTTTTATCGATTCGTGTTTATTCCAATTAGTTGTTATTGCAAATTTGACTTTGATGACTTGTTTTTGACTTCATTCATGGGTTTTATAAATAATCTCTCTAAATCGTATTAAAAGCTCCCTTCTCCAAATTATAAATTCTACTTATAATGCACATACACAATTTCGCACTTCGAGCGAAGTGGAAGGAAGATTAAATGGTTAGGTAAAACACGGATCATGAATCTGTGCGTTTGTCTTCCCGATTAGTCCCCGACCTATTCGATTGATCGTTTTGACCTTCGGGTTTGGTTTATCAATGATATGAGGTAAACTTTGTACTACTTTGAGTGTGAAAGTGACTGACGGATAGTAAACCGTTTAGTGCGAACGAGTGGTTATGGGATATACGTTAACACTTTTCGGATTCCTTTTCGTGAGTTGTGACACATTCCGCCAGTTAGTGGTGTCCAGTACTGGGTCTCTGACCTTCACCACTACGGTTTGTTGCCTTCGGGTATGTGCCTTCGGGTATGTGCAGGTTTATTATTGTTCAGTTTATCTAACTGATTTGTTTAGCTAGACTGACCCGTGTATTTTATACTCGGGTCAGACCGAGATGTTTCAGGTTAGGTGCATTTGGACTTAGCCTATTTTGCTTACGCATGGACTACTTCGCTAGCTTCTTTTTGTCATGTCTTTTGTGTAGTCCTTTTATGTTGAACTCTGATGTGTATTCTTTTGATTCGTCTGTATATTGTGGTTGACTATACCACTTGACATGTATTATTTTGTATACTCTGCTATGTATTTGTAGATGTGTATATGATGATCTACTGTTCTGTGATGTATATTACATTTGAGTTGTTATATTCTGTTCTGATAGATCCTTCAACCACCTATGGTTTTTTTTAAAATATTCATTGGATATGTCGATCTGTTTGGTGTGATTATTGTCGATGTATTCAATAGATAGTTAGAGCAAGGCTATAGATGGTCGCTCCTAACCAGCCTTATTCTCCGTGTTAGTTGACGGCATTACCCTGTAGTGTCCTTGGCTAGCGTGGGTATAGAGGTGGGGCGTCACACTTTGCTTCTTATTATCACGGGTACACTTAAGTGAGTAGACTAGATAGCATGTGTAAACGACACTTAGGGCTGTGCAGATGGACTAGTAGAAGGTGACGCTTTCTTATATATATATATATTCCATGTTTATTATTTTTTTGTTCCCTTGTGTGAAAGTATGGTGTCTAGACGGTGTTTGACTTACTATTTATTAGAGACAGTTTATTGGTTGAGTTTATTTATCAGTTGTATAAACTCTATTACTGTTTTTAATACTGTATGGGTATGTGTACTTTGATTATGTGGTTCATATAGTTGTTACTGTCTCGCATGTTTTATATCTGTAATGGCTATTATATTTTGTCTGATGCGCTATGAGATATACAACTAGTTATGTGACTGTGAGATATTATACTTAATCTTCTATTATACTCTCTTCTTTTCTGTTTATCTTCTTTACTTCAGATAATCATCCTACATCAATTAGATGCTTCAGTAGTGCACTATTTAATTATATGAGCATTAGAGTTGTAGGACGGATGCCATAATAAGTATGTTCACAAGACACTACACTTTCAATACTTAGAAAATATAACATATACTTATCTCCACTCTACAATTATATTCACAAAACAGCACGCTTTCGATACTTTGTACATGTGGCCATATACTTATCTCAACGATATAAGTATATTCACAAAATCTTAAGAAAGATTTCACTTCCAAAACCAAACATATTTGGGTTAAGACAAATGTCATTTACAAATGTTGAAAAAGATATACCAAAATACTTTTGGTATATGTAATAGGGTCATATAGAAATTAGACCAAATATGCTTACCACCACTTTACGATTTCAAACTTATATTATCCATCGATTAACAATGAAGTTGGACAAGTCAGAAAATTATCCTTGCCTCGAAGTAAAATCTTGAATTCTCACAAAAAGAGACGAGTTTCAATACCACAGAATTTGATGTTAAGTACGAAAAGAATATTTTCCATACCATCATAATTTAAATTGATCATTAATGGAAATCTAATCTTATTCCTTTTTGAAACTCATTATAAATCTCTTCTATATTTAAATAAGTCATTTTATAAATCTTCAAATTTATTTATAAACTACTTTATAAATCTCCAAATTTATTTATAAACTTATTTTATAAATCTCCAAATTTAAATCCCATATACTTATCACAAATCTTTTGTTCCTAAGATTGAACTAAATACTTGCCTTAAAATGATCATTCCATAAATAGCTAAAAAATCACAAATGCAATAATTTCCAATTTATCCAAATGATATCATTTCCCTTTATAAAATCCCATTTAGGAATTTATGCTTTTATTTAAAATTCCATTTATAAATCCATCTTTCTATATAACAATTTATATAATCCGTTTCACCAATATTAATTTCAAAATATTTCTATATTCGTTTAAAACAGAATCGCTAAATTCTAAAAGATAAATTCCACTTTTTCCTTCATAATAAACATTATATTAATTTTTCTATGAAATAAATACTTTAAAAAATTACTTTTAGAATATTTCCATATATGTTGGAAAAAAAAAAAAAAAGATTGAAGTAAAATAGAGAAGTTCAAAAACCATTTTTGAATAAATGCCATAGAAATTCCCAAAAACCAGATTTAAAATTATTCTCCAAATCAAAATCAATTTCAAATCAAAGCAATTGACCTTAGCATTTTAAAATAATATAATGAGGCCCAGAGCTATCATAGAAGTTAACAAGTATTTCCATAGATCTACGACTAAAGAGTTCAACTTTTAACACATATCAGTGTCACATCTAATATCCCCAAACTACCAAACTTTGACATTCAACAATTTATATAATAAGTATATAACTTAAATGAAAGTCAACAATGGTGAGGAATTCAGATTCCTCAATAAAATTCCTATATTTCGTTTTAAATGCAAATAGTTTTTCCAAAGCGGGAATTCAACCAAATCAAACAAATAAATCATTCAAGCATGCAAATAATAATTTATAACTGCTAATAGTATTCATCCAAAGGTGAGTTAACTCACTAAAATTCCAATCAATGCCTATGCATTCCCGTTCGATCTAAAATCGAATAGTGTTTGGTTTTAGATTAGAATTACATTTGCTCCAAATTTGAAAAATCTCCAATGCATAGATAACACTCCTACGAGCGCAACACAAAAGACCACATCCCGATTAGACCTCGTATTGAAAAGATATTGATTTTATAAGAATTGGATTTAAAACATTCATTAATTAAATTAATTATTCACTTAACTAACTACCATCACCAATCCCTCCTTTTTTTCTTAATTACAAACGTGCACAACCCAACTTAGCCGCCCTAACTCTCTCTGTTCTCCCTCCACACTTCACTAATTTACAATCCGCCTTCGCCAATGCACTCCACATTGCACGAGCTTCGCATCCCACCCCCTAAAGTCCAGTTCGATCGACCAAAGCAATATGCGACCCGAGCTTCCTCCATTAGATAGTAAAATGTCATGCCACCCAAATCCTTATGGAATTCCACCAGCCGTCAATGCTCCTCCGCATGAGAAACCGTGTTCCACCAATGCAATAGCCTAACATCGCTTACAACACACCTAATCTCTAGCCTTGTTCTCCACCTTCAGTTCAATCATCACAAACCACTGCCACACTTGACAAAACTTGCACAGATTTAAAGCTTGCAACCGTAAGGAAGCAGTTTAATTTTCTTTTTTATAGGAAGAGGCAAAGAGGGAAAATAATGAAAAGTGAGAGAAAGAAAGAGTGAAAAGTCAAGAAAGAAATGAGGGATTAGTTAATTTATGATTTTCAGCACTTCGCTACGCAATAACACGTTTGTATATGAACTGCAAACGATAAAAATAAATTCGATCATGCACAATGACATGACATGATCACAAAACAACAATAAAATACACCGGTTATCTTATTTTGTAAAATTCAAAAATACCAATGTTTGCTACAATACGTCAAACGATAATTTAAATATTTTTCAAATTAAATTTTTTGGAAAAATCCGATAAATTCATTTAAAAATATTAGTTAAAATCAAGTCATTTTATTGAATGATTTTATTACTATTTGTTGTATTTGTACAAAATTTTAAAAATTAAACGAATTACATATTCTCATTCGAAACATTAGAAATTCTGAATCATTACATTTCAATAAGAGGACATCAAATAACTTGTGTATTAAAACTTTTCTGCATAAAGCATATGATAGAATGGATAAGGAATTTATTCTCCACATGAAGAGATCAATGTATTTTTCCACTACGTTACTTAACCTTATCCACTTCATCATTTTATGTCTTGATAAATGGTCACCCTAAGGGTCTTTTCCCAAGTAATAGAGGTTTATGGTAAGGAGATCCTTTATCTCCATACTTTTCTCTATTGCTATGGAATATCTCACTATTCTATTGGACATAGAACATATCAAGGGCATGATGAAGCCAATTTACATAGCAGAACCAATTTTAACACATTTGTTATATGTTGATGACATCATCTTAGTTCTAACTAAAGTAAGTGCTAATAGTGCGACGCAATCCAAGAGATCATGGATAAATTAAAAGATACAATAAGATTGGTTATTAATGAACAATAATCATATTTTCTTTAGCAAAGGAGTAAGAGCAAAGGAGATTGGTTATTAGTGAACAATTATCCATTTAAGGATACCTTTATCCACTAACAAACTCAAAGCTAGGGATTTTGGACCCCTAATAGATAAAATAAATAAGAAATTCAGCAATTGGAATACCATATTTTAAAATATAGACGGACAAATTAAACTAACAAAAATTTTCATATATCCAATTATTGAATTTTAGATGCAAATATGTCAAATTCCATCAGCATCATATAGAAGACTAACTCTTTAAGTGTCAATTTTCTCTAGAAAAACAAAGCACATAACTTGAGTGGTCCATTATGTGTAGACAAAAATTAGAGGGCGATTTGGGACTAAGAAGACTAGGGGACTTACTCTAAGCAATTTATGTTAAATTGCTACAGAGATATCTATCTTTGGATAGTCTTTGGGATACCTCAACCAAAAATACACCATCTTCCCATCGACACAGAGGCAGCCAAGGACCAGTGGAAATGGCAGCTGGACTCAACATGAGTCTTCTCACTAAAATCAGCTTGGAACTTGATGAGAGCAAGCACTAGTGAATTTACTTGCTGAAAAATTATTTTGGAATAAACATTGCACACCAAAATGTTAATTTGTACGCTACTTGCAAGGCTCAACAAATTAAACATAAAGGATATGGTAGTAAGGTGGAATAACGGGATAGACCAAACATGTGTTCTCTGCGAACATCACATTGAAAGCATCGAACATCTTTTATTTTAATGCGATAAATTAGCTAAAATATGGGAAGACTTTAGCAATAAATTGCAACTACAAACCGTTAATTACAATATTAAAGTGGTCCGTGACAAATTGCTAATTGTAAGTCTAGGAAATCAAGCAATGGAAATAATTTGTAGCCTTACAATCACTACTGTTATATGGCATATCTAGAATGAGAGAAACAGCAGAAATTTTAGAGTACAGATGCCATACTAGATCCACCAGCCCTGCCTATTCAAGACATTACCGACCTAATGATAGACTCTAATTTCAAACCAGAACAGCGAGACGTCCTGAACCAATTGTAACGACCAGCCTTTTCAGACAATTTAAGCAGATACACATGCCAAACTCAAACCATTCAAAAGGGAAGATTGTTATGGGGTAAATAAGAAAAAGAGAAAGAAATAGAACAAATATAGAATCTCGCTGTGGAATGACAAAATACAATAATCAAATAACACTTCATGAAGCTGTTTACCTATAAATTTGATTATACTAATACAATACAGAATCAAAGTTACAGACAACAAGAATAAATAAATAAATGCAACGGAACCACATGATGTAGTGGAATAAATATATCAAATAACAATAGTACAAATCTTCGTTTTCATCCTTCAGAATAAGGTCTTCATCCGTGAAATGCTTAGGCTGGACCGAGCGAATTGAAAGGACAAAACATTCGAGTCAGAACTAAAAGATCTTATATAAGATAAATCAATGGTAAATATAAGTGTGATGGCGTCAGAGATGTTTACGGGGTTTGACATCTCCTATCCAGTGTCTACCGTGAGTGCAACAACTTAAAAGATGTTCGAATTCACATCTCCCAAGGATCCGTTAAACTATCTACTATCTAGTATAATACACTATTATAATATGTTTACAGTAAAGTAAAAGTATTAAATAGCGTTAGGCGTTACCCATATCCCCCTTAACACATTTTATATATTTCTATAGTCTATACAGTACTGTATGCTCCTCCATAAACTGGAGGCTTTCCCCAGAGGGCACTCCATAGGTATGGTACATAACAAACTCGTAAAAGGTGTGATAGGGCATACGATACGACACTGAGGTAATGACAGGGTAAATATACCAATTGCACACCCGGATTGGTGGTTACGCATAACAGCTACTACCACCCACCTCGGAACAAACTCCCAAATCAAAATCAAGCATGGCTACCAAATCAATCATAAAGTCAGAATATAGCATCGAAGGAATGTGCCCGACGGAGGAATGACCTCACTTGGCTCGGTATAGCTCCTGGTTAGCCACATCAAGCTGACTCACGGGAGTCATGGTCACATAAATAGCTCATGCAGAACCGTTCGCCAAACCATGCTACTTCATTTCTGGAATCTCCACCACGTGCATAGTTATTAAAGATATTTTCGGTATTAGTAGAGAGCATGACAATATCCGATCCCGGTCTCTTTAACAACCAAATGCTTATTTCACACAGGATGGTTCCTTTACGTTTTAAAAGTCAATTCACAATTTATATCAAAATATCATATTCAATTTCAAATCATATCCCTTTCGAAATCATATTCACTTTCAAATCATATTCACTTTCAAAATCATATTCACTTTCTGAAATTAACATTCTCTTTGAGATTATCGATATGTTATGCTAGTAAATTCTTTATTTAAAAATCATCTTGTTCGCTCAAATATGTCATTTCACAAAAAGGTATAAATTTCAAATTACAACTTAGGTTGTATCATCATTTAGGATTTAAGTATAAATACTTCAACGTTACACAGTCTGAAATTTTAGAAAACAATTTAGGTAATTATAAATAATTTATACAGTTTTAAAATAGTTTAAATAGATTTAAAATAGTTTAAATGGATTTAAATTTAAGTTACTTAGTTTAAAATGATTTAAATAGATTAAATATGGATTAAATATACTTAAATTATATTAAGTAAATTTTTAAACAAATTAAATAAATTTCTAAAATAGATTAATTATATTTAAATCATAGTAAATGGATTTAAAATAGATTAAATAGGTTTAATTAGTTTAAAATAGGTAAATTAGATTAAATTGTATTAGATAGGTTATAATAGATAAAATAAATTAAAATAGTTTAAATTGATAAAATAGTTTGAATTAGTTTTAAATAGAGTTAAAAGTTTTATCCAAACATTTCCAATAACTCAATTCCGATAAATTCATTTATGTTCGACACTTTAACCTTGAAATTCCAATTTAAATTCTTTGAATAATACGTTAAATCAAATCCTTTTTTTAGCATTAACACTTGGATTATTGAAAATACTTTAGTTTATTTGAATCAATTTCTTTTCAAAATACAAGTTGACTGAATTTAAAATTTCGAAGATTCAAAAAATCATTTAATTTAACCAATCCGGTGTCTGTATATAATTTTCAACCCGAGCGTCAAGTGATACGGATATTTATCATCTCAATCCGCAATTTAAATTTTTATGGTTATATATCGTTTAAAACCGCAATCCCAAATTAAATAAGAATCCATAAAATCGTTCAAGTCTATCATTTCAACCCATAATGATTTTTCCCTTATCTATAGATCGTTCGAGTATGTATCATTTCAACCCATAGGGAACTTGTAGTTATAATAATATAAAATACAATCATCTAGTCATACAACATCAACAATCAAACATCCATCACAATCATCATCCAAATCGATCAATAAACATCACCAAATAACTGATAATCAATAACAAGTAGTAAATTGACAAATTAAAATTAAATATTAAATTAACGATGATTAAATGCAATAAAAATCAAAATTAACTAGAATGACAATTTAAATATGCCAAACATCGATCAATAAATTTCAAAACACATCAACATTTTAATTTAATTGACATAAGATAATTTAATAGTTGTGAGTGGGTCAAAATACTCACCTTCGATTTTAAATCGATTTAAAATCCAACTTCAGGCCCAAAATTCAGCAGTCTCAGAATTCGTCCAAACAAGCGTCAAAATGTTTGAAATTTCAATATGATCCCATTGAAATAAACTGCCTATGAATCGGACCTCATATGTAAAAGTTATACGCATTAGAACAATGGAATAAAAATTTAAATAAAATAAAACGAAATAGAAATAAACATAGACGTCAGCGGAGAAACGAAACCCTAGCAGTCTAAAGTCACGCTTGACATTGCTTGAAGTCGCTAGTTACGCTACCTTTGATCATCGAACGCATGCAATCACGACCACAATCTACATGATCGATCACCTCCATCGGCCTGCCTATCATGGTCGCACCTCCTGATGCCACGCGAGCCCCCACGGCACAGCTGAAGCCAACCGCTTTTGTCCCTATACAAATACCAAAATTGGTGAATCGAAGTGCCTCTGACCCAAACGAACCATACCGATGTGCTCTGCTCACCCTCCTCTGCAAGCCAACACCACCTGATCGTTGCAGGGATGACGATCCACCATTACACGAGGTGGTGACCTATGAACGGTCGAGAACAAATCATGGATTTTTGATAAAAAGGGTGAATCCGATTGAAAAACGAATCACATAAGTGAATTACGCTCATCGAGAGCTTCGAATTGATATATAATTTTATATGGTTTGGAGGAGTTTGATTTTTGAAGTTGATTTGTGGATCAAAATTTAGGTTTTTGATTTGTCCACCACTGGGAAGAGAAGATGAAAAGGAAATACATGTATAGATAATGGAATAAGAAATAGTTAGGGTTTATAATAGGATATTTATAGGCAGATCGGAAAAGAGTGGACAAGATCGAATTGAAAGTTGTACGACAAACAACCCGAAAAGCTCATTCTGTCTACGGAACGAAAGTGAGTCATCCCATAAATCAAAATAGATGTTTTCAATATTTTTAAACTCAATGGAATAGGTTTTAAGTCCTAATTCCATCATATGAAGAAGTTAGCTTAAAATCAGCTTATTTCAAATTGATTTCAGTTTAATTGATTTCTAGGTGTTTCAAGTCCGTACGATCAAACAACAGGTCTGATCGTTACGAAACTTGAAATCCTACAATAATTCACCATTACAGATCCAACAAAACTAGTTTTGTCGAAATCTAAGTCAATGGTCAAAATGGCTATTTTCATGTTAATTAAATTAATAATTAATTAATTAAATCACATTTTCATTCAAATTCGATAGTTAACAAATTTCGTCGTTTCTTTTATCACTTGGACATTTACAATGACTTAATACAAGTTTATATAACAATTCAGTGTTGGTTACTACACTAATTACAGTATTCAATTTCATTGAACTTCAATCCAATTAATTGAAATGTAATCCCAATAAATTGATTTAATTTGATTTCAATCTTTATATTCAATCATTTGTTACTCTAATAGCATATTTAATATTTTTTTATATCTTATTTCAGAAATATGCTACAATTTCCACCTTTTATTTGAATTAACTACTATATTTCCATTATATTGAATTTATCAGTTTTATTATAATTGTAATTTAAAATCCCAATTTATTTATTTATTTTGGTTTCATTCTTTTATTAATTCAATTATTATCTTATGAATAAAATTAACTTTTCTATTCTTTTTATTACATTCACAAATTTCAGTTATTGTCTTAGCTCTCATTAATGTAACATTTAATTGCATTTAATTGCAATTAATTGGATATATTAGTAACAAACAACAATTGTCACCATAACTACATTTAATAACATTTGTAAGTTTATTATTTACAAACAAATATTATAACAACTCTGATTACACTCTTTTTATCAATTACAATTAATTACACATTGTTTCATTAATTTATTCAATATTTCATTTGTCTTCCTGTATTTAATTTATAACCAAGTATAACTTCACTTACTCTAGTTAATTGGAATTCCATAAAACTAGTTAATAATTGACTTAAATTAACATTATTACATTTAATTCTATTTATTATTTCATTAATAAACTACAAATTTTTATTTCTCCTAAAGTTAAATCACAAAAACTTATTAGATTAGTGATTTTTAATTGTCGAAAATTACGGGTCGTACACTCTCCCACACTCAAAACTTTTCATCCTCGAAAAGGAAAAAAAAGGAAAAGAAGGAATTAAGTAATCAATATATCTTATTCAAAATATTAGATTTATAAACAATTAATTGCCAAAATTAAATAATTTATTCAAAATATATCAACCTATAACAAGTAAATCCTTTTATATTCAAATTCACAAAGTTTGGAAAACATTTCACAAATTTTCTAAGTCTAAAATTAACTTAAAATTTCGACAGAGTCTCCTTTATACGGAGAGATTTAGAAGAAATAGTAACGTTAATAATACAATATATATCTCGTATTTCAAAATAATATATCCCAAACCATGGAAAAACAATATAATATGCTAGAAAACAATAATCTGAGAACGTAGCTATTTGTTGGGCAAGCAGCGCTTAATTTTATGAAACCAAAAGCAGTAGCAATTGCTTCCATAAACCTGTATTTCACTGATATAATCTAAAAGTAGTTAGCAAATTATTTAAAGAGAAATATTTAAGTTGTTTCAATAAATAACAAACAAAACATCACCACATAACAACAATTTCATTTGGAAACAAACAACTATACAACATCATTTCAACAAAGAGAGTAATCATTCATCCATAACAACCAAAACAAACGGTTTGTTCGGGTTCAGAACTTCTAATCATATAAAATAATAAATAAACAATGAAGTAAATCGTTCACTCAATAGTCGTAGATAAAACTTTATAGATTATTTATACTTCCTACACAATAGAAGTATCCTTTCCCAACCAATCCATATATCAAACAAACAAAGATTTCAACACATTCTGAAGTTTACTCTATTTATCTTTTCACGTCATTTATTGTTCATTTTTTCATACGATTGATTTTCTTAAATTCATGTTCATTACTTATGAAATTTTAAATTTTCATTCATTCATGTAAGGCCTATTTCATTACTTTACATTCTTTACTTACATAAGTTATATCCATTTCAATTATTTGAATTGTAAATGGATTCATTATTGAAGTATTATATACAATTTATTTCAGTTTACCTCACATTTACAATTTAGTTTTATTTTATTTTTCTCTTTTTCTTCATCATTTACTTTTCTTTCTCATTCATATAATTTTTATTTTCATTAATTTACATTCGTTATTACTTACAAAAGTTCATTTCTCCTTTATTCTTACAATGCCATTTTCTTTTATTTTTTTACTTTACATTCATTGCTTAAATAAGTTATTTTTATTTCAATTATTGGATTATACATTATTAGGCAAGTTTCTTTACAATTCAATTCACCATCTATATATATTTGTCACATTCATTCTTCCATGTATAGTATTGTTGAATATTAACACCATTTCTAAATCATTTCAAAGCTCTCTAAAGTTATAATCATTCAATTTATATAGTACTTAATTTAATTATAAATGACTTTCAATATTAATTCAAGTTTATAATTATTTACTTACAGTGTTTGATTTTTACTATTCAATCTGATTTTAAATAAATCAAAATGTCAACATAAGTTTATAATCATTTTACTTATATTATTCACTCTTATTACAATAAGTTAGTATCATTTTAAACTATTGACTTTAGTTTATAATAATTTATAACATCAGAATTCTTGTTTATAAAAGTAATTCCATTGAACATTTTCATTTTTTTTCTTTCAAGTTTTACTTGTATAATATTCTATTACATATTCTTTTTAACATTTCAACTTTTAATAAAGTGGTAAGTTAAATGTATATGTCTTTTAGAATGCAAAAAAAAGTTAAACAAGTTATTATATTTATTAACAGAATGTTCAATAATTACATTTTCTTATCTTCATTTCCTTTTCTTTACAGTTTTTAAAATTTTAGTTTCTTATCTATTTCATTAATCATTTTAACATCAAATTTATTATTTTCATTTTCGAAGTTTTCAATTATTAATAAAGTCAAAATTCAATTCATTATAATAATTTCAATTCCTAATTTACAGAAGATTAAGAAGTAAACAACCAGGTTCATTTCAATTATTTTAAAATAATATATACAATCATATCTTTTACATATATCAAATCATATTTTGAATTTAAAAATAAGGTTATTTTATCAAAACAATTATGCTGTAAAGTTACAAGATGGTTTTTCCACTTTGAAACTCGAAAATGAACGTCGATGATGTGTGCACTCATCATCGAAATTATTTTCCAACGACAGAGAATGGAGTACATAACTTATTTCTTTTCAAAATTCTTTCAAATCATTTTGAAATATTTATACCAGAAACAAATATTTTATTCCAAAATAATGCTAAGATTGTATTCCAAAAGTCCTTCAAAAGAAATTTCCAAAATCCCAGAATTTTAGTTCTAAACTTCCAATTTACATTTACTTTACTTGTAAATCTCATTTTGCAATCAATGTTTATAAAATTTTCTACCTAACAAACAATATATTACATCCAACTACATCGTTTGTAAAAAATTTAATTTTATATAAAAAATATATAATGGGCAAAATTATTTCATTTACCAATATTTCAAAACAAGGATGTGTCGGTCTGCCCTATTAAGTGTTCTATCGATGGCATAACCTCTTATGTAACGACTAGAGTTTATATAAAAAATAAGAACAAATTAACAAAATACAAAAAACCTTTAATAAAGCTAGCAAATACACTCTCTCATATATATATACACACATTCAGTGACTCATTCTAGGGTATTACTACCCTGTTTATATGAGTCAGACCCCACAGAGCTAAGGTTATCGCTAAACCAAAGCTTTGATACCAATTGTAACGACCCGCCTTTTAGAATTTTTAAGCAGACACACATGTCAAAATCGAACCATTCAAAAGGGAAGTTTGTTATGGGGTAAATAAAAAAGATAAAGAAATAGAACAAATACAGAATCTCGTAGCGGAACGACGAAATACAATAATCAAATAATAGTTCATGAAGCTGTTTACAAATAAATTTGATTATAATAACACAATATAGAATCAGAGATATAGACCACAAGAATAAATAAATAAATAAATAAATGCAGCGGAACCAAATGATGCAGTGGAATAAATATATCAAATAATAATAGTACAAATCTTCATCTTCGTCCTCCAGTATAAGGTCTTCAACCCTGAAATGCTCAGTCTGACCCGAGCAAATTGAAAAAACAAAACAATTGAGTCAGAACTAAAAGATCTTAAGTAAGTTAAATCAACAGTAAATATGAGTGTGACGGCATCAGAGATGGTTACGGGGTTAGACATCTTCTATCTAGTGTCTAACATGAGTGCGATAACTTAAGAGATGTTTGTGATTCACAACTCCTAAGGATCTGTTAAACTGTCTACTGTGTAGTACAATACGCTATTATAATATGCCTAAAGTAAAATAAAAGTATTAAAATAGCATTAAGCGTTACCCATATACCCCTTAATATATTTTATATATTTCCATAGGCTATATAGTACTGTGTGCTTCTTTGTAAATTGGAGGTTTACCGAGAGGGCACTCCATAGGTATTGTACAAAACGAACTCGTAGAAGGCATGATAGGGCATGCGATACGGCATTCGAGGCAATGCCAGGGTAAATATACCAATTGCACACCCAAACTGGTGGTAATGCATAGCAGCTACTACCGCCCACATCGAAACACACTTCCAAATTAAAATCAAGGGTGGCCATGAGATCAATCACAAAGTCAAAATATAATATCGAAGGAATGTGTCAGATCGAAGGAATGACCTCACTTGCACGATATAGCTCCTGTTTTAGCCACGTCAAGATGACTCATGGGAGTTAGAGTCATGTAAATACCTCATACAGAACGTTCGCCAAACTATACTACTTCATTTCTAGAATCTCCACAGCGTGCATAGTTGTTAAAGTGGTTTTCGATATTGGCAGAGAGTATGACAATATCCGATCTCTGTCCCTTTAACAACCAAATGCTTATTTCACACCGAATGGTTCCTTTACGTTTCAAAAAGACAATTCACAATTTATATCAAAATATCATATTCAACTTCAAATCATATCCATTTCGAAATCGAATTCACTTTCAAACCTGTTCGCTTTCAAAATCATATTCACGTTTTGAAATTCACGTTCACTTTGAGATTATCGATAAGTTATGTTAGTAAATTTTTTATTTAAAAATCATCTTGTTCATTCAAATATGTCAATTCACTAAAAGGTATGAATTCCAAATTCTAACTTAGGTTGTATCATCACTAAGGATTTAAGTATAAATACTTCAACTTACACAGTTTGAAATTTTAGAAAATAGTTTAGGTATTTATAAATAATTTATATAGTTTTAAAATAGTTTAAATAGATTTAAAATAGTTTAAATTGATTTAAATTTGATTTAATTAATTTAAAATGATTTAAATAGATAAAATATAGATTCAATAGATTTAAACTATATTAAGTAGATTTTTAAATAGATTAAATAAATTTTTGAAATAGATTAATTATATCTAAATTATATTAAATGGATTTAAAAAAGATTAAATAGGTTTAATTATTTTTAAGTATGTAAATTAGATTAAACTATATTAAATACATTATAATAGATAAAATAAATTAAAATAGTTTAAATTGATAAAATAGTTTAAATTAGTTTTAAATAGATTTCAAAGTTATATCCAAATATTTCCATTAACTCAATTCTGATAAATTAATTTATATTCAACACTTCAAACTTGAAATTCCAATTTAAATTCTTTGAATAATCCATTAAATCAATTCCCTTATCAGCATTTCACTTAGGTTATCGAAGATACTTCAGTTTATATAAATCAATTTCTTTTCAAAATAATTGTTAACTGAATTTAAAATTTCAAAGATTCAAAAAAATCATTTAATTTAACCAATCCGGTGTCCGTATATAATTTTCTACCCTAGAGTCAAGTGATATAGATATTTATCATTTCAATCTGCAATTTAAAATTTTACGGTTGTATATCATTTCAAACCGCAATCCCGATTTAAATAAAAATCCATAAAATCGCTCGAGTCTATCACTTCAACCCATAATGATTTTTCCCTAATCTATAGATCACTCGGATATGTATCATTTTAACCCATAAGGAACTTGCAGTTATAACAATATAAAATACAATCATCTAGTCATACAATATCAACAATCAAACATCCATTACAATTATCATCCAAATTGATCGTTAAACATCCCAAATAATTGATAATCAATAACAAGTATTAAATTGACAAATCAAAATTAAATATTAAATTGAACGGTGATTAAATGCAATAAAAGTCAAATTTAACAAGAATGACAATTTAAATATACCAAACATCGATCATTAAATTTCAAAACACATCAACATTTTAATTAAACTAAAATAAGATAATTTAGTAGTTGTGAGTAGGTCAAAACACTCACCTTCTATTTTAAATCGATTTAAATCCAATTTGAGGCCTAAAATTCAACAGTCTTAGAATTTGTCCAAAACAACGTCTGAATGTTTGGAATTTCAATACGATCCTAACGTAACAAACCGCGTGTGAATCGGACCTCATATGTAAAGTTATACGCATTAGAACAATGGAATAAAAATTTAAGTAAAATAAAACGAAATGGAAAAAACGTACACGTCATCGGACTAACAGCCCAAAGTCGTGCTCGACACTGCCTTACGCCACCACATCCACTACCATTGAACATCAAATGCATGCAACCACGACCACAGTCTACACGATCGATCACCTCCATCGGACTGCTCATCGCTAGCCGCACCTTCGGACACCATGCAACCCCCCATGGCACAGCCAAAGACGACCACCGCGGCGCATATACCAACGCCAAAATTGGTGAATTGAAGCGCCATTGACCCAAATGAACCGTGCCGATGTGCTCTGCTTACCCTTTTTTACAAGCCAACACATCCTGATCATCATAAGGATGACATTCCACCATTAAACAAGGCAGCGACCTATGGACGGTCGAGAACAAATCATGGATTTGAGGTAAAATGGTGAATCCGGTTGAAAAATGAATCGCACGAGTGAATTACGCTCGTCAAGCGCTTCGGATTGATATATAATTTGATATGGTTTAGAGGAGTTTGATTTTTGAAGTTTATTTGGAGATTGAAATTTAGGGTTTTGATTTGACTGCTATTGCAAAGAGAAGATGAGAAGGAAATACACGTACAAACAATGGCATAAGAAATAGTTAGGGTTTATAACAGTGTATTTATAGGCAGATCAGAAAAGAAAAGAATGGACAAGATCGAACTAAAAGTTGAACGATAAACAATCCGAAAAGCCTGTTCTATCTTCGAAACGAAAGTGGGTCATCCCGTATATAAAAAAAAATATGTTTTCAATATTTTTAAACTCAATGGAATAGGTTTCAAGTCCTAATTCCGTCGTATGGAGAAGTTAACTTAAAATCGGTTCATTTCAAATTGATTTCAATTTAATTGATTTCTAGGCGTTTCGAGTCTGTAGATCAAACAACGGGTCCGATCGTTACGGAACTTGAAATCCTACAACAATTCACTATTACAGATCCGATGAAATTAGTTTCGTCTAAATCCGAGTCAATGGTCAAAATGGCTATTTTCACGTTAATTAAATAAATTAATAATTAATTAATTAAATCACTTTTTCATTCGAATTTGATAGTTAACAAATTTCATTATTTTTTTATCACTTAGATACTTATAATGACTTAATGCAAGTTTATATAACAATTCAATGTTGGTTACTACACTGATTATAGTATTCAATTTCACCATAATTAAATCCAATTAATTGAAATTTAATCCTAATAAATTGATTTAATTTGGTTTCAATCTTTATATTCAAACAATTATTACTCTATTAGTTAATATTTGTTTATATCTTATTTCATTAATTTGCTACAATTTCCACCTTTTATTTGTTTTAACTACTATATTTCAATTATACTAAATTATTTTCAGTTTTATTATAATTGTAATTTAAAATCCCAATTAATTTATTTATCTTGGTTTCATTCTTTTATTAAATCAATTTCCTTATAAATAAAATTAACTTTTCTATTCATTTTATTACATTCCCAAATTTCAGTTAATGTCTTAACTCTCATTAATGTAACATTTAATTACATTTAATAGCAGTTGATTGGATATATTGGTAACAAACAACAATTTTCACCATTAGTACATTTAATAATACACTCGTTTTATCAATTACAATTAATTACACCTTGTTTCATTAATTTATTCAATATCTCATTTGTCTTCCTATATTCAATTTGTAACCAAGTATAACCTTCCACTCACTCCAGTTAATTGGAATTCCATTAAACTTGTTAATAATTATCTTAAATTAACATTGTTACATTTCATTCTATTTATTATTTCATTAATAAATTACAAATTTTTGTTCTTCCCGATATTAAATCACAAAATATTATTAAATTAACGATTTTTAATTATCGAAAATTACGGGTCGTTACACCGATGGTCGATAATCTCAAAATCACAAATCATGATCATAGATATATGACAGCCTAAACAGGGAGGGCCACCCTAGATCTAACAAATTGAAGCTTGTTTTAACCAACCATAAGATGAAAGAGGGAATCGCCATGACCATAAATTCTCCTAGCTTTAGATAAGTAGAAGGGAAATGAAGTTGACTCTTTGTTTAGTTAGGTTTATCATTTAATTTGCTGAAATTAGTTAAATAACTGTATTTCCTTGTATTTGATGGAATAATTACATACAACAGTATGTTTTTTGTGTTGTGTTTGGCCGTATGGATGTTTTTAAGTGAGACAATCTAATACTCATGCACCGATTTGGAACACAAACAGATAGTTGAATCTTTTATTTTTGCTTTATATATAAAGTACCCTATTTTCAAAAAGAAATCTTGCTAAAATTGTATGGCCTTAAAAATACGTTTATGATAGGTGTGAATTATTGGATCTAGCAAATATTTAGATCAACTATAAATGACACGGTCATTAGCAACAGTTGGAATATGAGGTCAATAATATTACACAATAGTCCGCCCTTCAAAAAGGGATATCAATAATTGTGTATACATTATACTGATGTAGGACATCTTCAACTTTAGGATCTATAGGGATATATATACACATATAGGTACAAGGAATATACCAACGGTGGTTCGCCTTGGGTTTGAAGTCTTATAAGGCCAATTAGGTTCCAGATGAATCCTAATATGAGGTACTAAGTAATCAGGTGGGAAACTTGGTTTGCATTAGGTAATTTAAATTGGATCATGGTTGAAAGCTTAGCGCTTTTCCAACCCTCTTAGTGCCAAAAATTTGAGAAGTAGGGTTATATACATTAGGTCAAGAGCATCATCGGTCCAGTAGTAGTCATTAGAAAGACTTAGGTTGCGCCTAGAGATGGACTACACCTCCTACTAGTGTTGGTTCAATATGAGATATGTAATTGCCTCAAAGTTTGTTTTTTGTTTATATATTGTAACGAGGCGTGGTGTTAACCCTTAATTATGTCTTTAAGATGAATTGGAATATAGCTAAATAGCTGTAATGTTATTGTTAGGCACTAATAGGAGGTCCCTCAATGTATGCGGACAATTCGACCTAAACACTATTGGTAGATGCCCTATGTGGTGCGTAGTTATAGGTACTAGAGGGGAATGTATCCTTGTCCATGAGGGACTGTGATGCTCATATATATAACTATTTTATACCATAGGGTAGGTTGAGTTTATCGTACGCATATATAAAGTCAAAATGACAAAGCTTTGGATAATAGATATAACACGTAATGGAAAACAATCAATATGAACTAGTGTCATGGATAAAGTATATAATTTATCAATCATCAGAAAGTTGTTCTTACCTCCTCCTAATTACAACCCATATGATAGATTTAGAGAGATAAGTACTGGTACAAGGCATGAAGGCGGGAGGATAGATTTCCTCATGCATGTTGTGCACTGGCAAGGGAACTAAGTACCCAAAGTATTGGTCATTGTCAGCATATACATAAATACATACATATACATACATACATACATATATATATGTATGTATGTATGTACGTATGTATGTAATTGTATGTATGTTTTATTATACTTTATTATTCTGCTTTGAGTTCATTTATGTAGCTCTCCGACATACTTTTGTTATTACAGGATACCAACACCAATGATCCGTACCCTAATGGACTTGGATTTCGATTTAGCGAAATTTCGAGCCTATTAAGGTGCAGCTTGTTACATTTGGTATAAGAGCTTAGGTTAGTCTATCATGTTAAGTAGGTCGAATGTTGAATTTAGAAAAGCATGAATGCGACTTAAAGAAGGGTCCATAAAGCTAGATTGTACTTGACTCCCTTGTTGGGCCTTGATTGCCTTATGGTTGTGGACCCCTATTAGATTGCCATCTGTGATGTATGTTAGATCCAAATAAATAAGAGGTAAAGAATCTATATGTTATAGATATCCAAAAGCAAGAATGCTACCAAGATGTGACGCCCTACCCCGAGACCCATATTAGTGAAGAGAATTACTAAGTAATCCTGTCTACTAATGCAGAGAATACGGCTGGATAAGGGCAACCCTCATGATAATGCATTAGCTAAGAGCTAAGTATGTCAATATCTTTTTTCCATTACCTCATATATGGTTGACACACCTTATCCTTAACTAATACGATACCATACTGGTTTAGGGCTATTTCAGAATAAATGCAATATACAAATAAATATAAATAGTCACAGAATAGCAAACCCAGATCAGAGTATACATACATCTTCATACATCATACATAATACAATATACATAAGTAGCATGAACTACAAAATACACATACACAACCATCCTACAAAATAATAGGTACAATGTCCAAGTCCAAAAAAAGTGGTCTAGACAAAAGAAAGCTAACAGAGCCAAGAAGGAGTGAGCTAAATCCATACGTAGCTTGCAACTCGGTCTGACCCGAGTAATAAATACATGGGTCCGGCTAGCTAGAACTTATCATTCGTAAAGATAACAGTAATATGAGAAAAGGGAGAACAATTCCGTTGTTGCCAATGGAACGATATAGTATCATCAAAAACATCTCTAAGGTGGGATATATGTGGGTTCATCATGATTTCATAAGGAATTCAATTGGTTATCTAACCATGGTTCATCTTCTATAGTTACATAAGTGAAATAGGCAAGGATTTGAATCATATAAATAATCACCATAAAACGGTCTAAAACCTCATATATCCATCATAATAGAACTCAATGAGGGTTCAAAAAACATCATATTACAAATCACCATAAAACCATCATTACATGTAAGCCTTCATCTTACTTAAGGCTTTAATAACATCCTCATAAAAGAGCGAAATCAAAACATCTGAAACTTCATGGAAAACTGCACGTGCCTACATCATGACTAGTACTAATATTTGGTAACTTAAACATCATGAACATCGTGATGACTATAGTTTATGATATCATAATGACTTCCAGTCATAAAGGCCAGAGTTAATAACATTGTGATGATCGGAGTCGCAACTACATCGTGATGACCCCAATTGAGTACTCATGGTCTATAGTACTAGTAAACATTGAAATGTGTCTCAACTTCTCGGATAGGAACCCAATAGGCATAAAAGTACGTCCTATACCATACGTTCGCACCTAACAGTTTATTAGCTGTTAGTTGGTGTCGCACCAATAAAACATCATAAAAATATATACTCTGCATCATCTGATTAGCAAGTAAATACAATGCCCTACTCGTCCCATCTCATTAACGAGTACTAGTGGCATCGTGGCTTGTCTCATCTCATCGACAAGTAAAAGCCATCATAATACATATCTACATCGTAAAATCATCATAAAGTAGCTTACCTCATCTCATCGGCAAGTAAAAATAACATTTAGATGGTTATTTATAACCATAATTCCAAATAGGAATTTCTAGCTCTTAATTCGCCTCAAATTTGACCTAGATAACGTCAAAACTATAGAAAGCTCAAAATATGAAACTTGTAGCTCTATGTCTAAGCTTTTTAGAACATCCAAAGTTATGAAATTTGGCTAAGAAATGAATGAGTTAAGGCCAAAACAAATTCTCAGACTTGTGATTGTTATTGCTGTCATTTGCTCTCGAGACAACAACAAACAAGCACAATTTTGATCAAGCAAACCTCAAAATTACAGAAAACTTTAAAAATGAAAAGTTTAGCTCTTTGTCCAATCTTTCCAAAAATATTAAATCATTTAATTTGGTTAAGAAATTAAAGATTTATGGCTAAATCAATTTTTAGGCTTGTGATTGTTGTTACAGTCGATTTGCTCTCGGGACAGCAACAAACAAGAACAATTCTGATTAAGCATACCTCAAAATTACAGAAAACTTAGGATATGAAACTTGTAATTCTTTGTATAATCTTTTCAAAACATATTAAATCATTAAATTTGGTAAAGAAATGAAAGATTTATGGCCAAAATAAATTTTAGGCTTGTGATTGTTGTTACTGTCGATTTGCTCTCAGCACAGCAACAAACAAGAACGATTTTGATCAAGCAAACCTCAAAATTATAGAAAAACTAAAACATAAAACTTGTAGCATTTTGTCTATGCTTTGCAGAACAAATTAAATCATTAAATTTGGTTAAGAAATGAAAGATTAATGGCCAAAATAATTTTCAGGCCTGTGATTGTTGTTGCTGTCGATTTGCTCTCGGGACAGCAACAAACAAGCACAATTTTGATCAAGCAAACCTAAAATTTACAGAAAACTTAAAACATCAAACTTGTAGCTCTTTGCCTAAGCTTCCCATATTAAATCATTAAATTTGGTAAAGAAATGAAAGATTTATGGCCAAAACAAATTTTAGGCCTGTGATTGTTGTTGCTGTCGATTTGCTCTCGACACAGCAACAAACAAGCACGATTTTGATCAAGCAAACGTCAAAATTACAGAAAAATTAAAATATAAAACTTGTATCTTATTATCTAAGCTTTCCGTAATATCCATAATTATAGAATTTGGTTAGGAAACGAAAGATTTATAGCAAAAATCATTTCAACCTTAATCACAAAACAAATATTACAGTAATAATTTTGTTTTCAGCAAGTTCACCACTGTAAATCATCATTAAACGCATGAATCCAAATTAGAAAGCATGTGGAAACCCTTACCTTAGATATACAGCAAAGATTGGGTTGAAAACTTCACCTTAGCAATGATTTTGAGGCACCTTTGTTAGCTTCAACAACTGAAAATGTTGAAACAAGAAGATGCAGTAACAAAGAATTGGCTACAAACAATTCATATTATAAGTTCAAAGCTTTTCAATGAAATTTACATAGTATTGGGTAAATATTTCCTTGTAGATTCTTGTTTTATTAATTATCTCCTTTAATTTGCAACAGATTTGGTGAATTTTGGTTTTAATTGGAGAAAGCCATAACTATTTTTTCTTCTTTTTTTCTTCTTCTGTAAACTCTTGTTTGAGAAGGAAGATGAGAAAAGAAAGCTATGTACAGACACTTTCTCACAAACCAGAAGCTTTTAGATAGGTTAATGGATCCAATCTTACCTTAATAAGCCCAAGAACATAAATACTTGGGAAATATGAAAATGTATACATGTTTTCTCTTATTTTAACATTATATACACACATTTTCAACATTTTTAAGTTAAATAAAATGTATACAATTATTTGTTATGAAAACGAACTTGCTAATAACAACATAAACTTAATTTTAACAATAAATCTTTTTTTAACAATATTTTACAATCTATACAAATTTCAATGTGAAAATACTATTTTTAAAGTATAACTTGATTAAAAATTATTCTCTTAGTCAAATAAATTGTAATAAATCATTTTAACACTTTTAAAACAACAAAATAATATTTTTGTACAATATTTCATCTTTTATTTTAATAAAAGATAAGTTTTCTTCATATTTTTGCTCTTATATTCAATAAAAAGATAATGTTGGCAACAATTACCAATATTACCATATTAACTTAATTAAAATACAATAAATGATTAATTTCATTCCAAAACATGAAAACAGAGTTTTTAAAACTTAGTTTCCATTAATTTGGATTATTTCAACAATTAATTGTTGAATTACATCACTTAGTCAATTTATTAACTCAAATTTACCTAAATTCCAATATTTTCCATTCTGACTCAATAAATAACTAACATCATTTATTTCAACCCAATTTCACAAATAAAATATTCTAAGCTTATATCATTCATTATATTTATTTCAACCATCAAAATGTTGAAATAAAATCTTATGAGATAAATTAGCTCATATAAATTAAAAACCCAAGTTTTATTCATCATAACATTGTTTAAATAAAATAAACAATATTAACTCACATTTCATTCCTCCAATTCTTTTATAATCACAATATTAAATTATTATTTGCATTATAATTTAGTATTAATGGTAATCTCCAAAATTCGAGTTGTTACAGACTCCCCTCCTTAATAAATTTGTGTCCCCGTAATTTCTAGAGAACATCTGTATTCAACGCCCTTTATGTCATCCCGAAAATTTGAATAGATTAAAATGGAAAATTCTTACGTTCGTCATCAGAAGATAAGAATCCAGGATATGATCGCTCGATGAATTCAATTGTTTCCCAAGTGCGGTCATTGGAATTATCGGACCATTGATTCTTCAAGAGCGAAATACACTTGTTGCGAAGGCGTCTAACTTCCGTAGCAAGAACTCTCATAGGATGCCGCATGAATGATAGGTCAACAGAGACTTCTAGCTTCACTAAAGCATGAGAATCAAACATAGAATCTAAATCTCGCAAATATTTCCTCAAATAAGAGACGTGGAATACGTCGTGAACTCCAGAAAACTGATTGGGAAGTGCTACACGATATGCAACATGACCGATACGCTCTATAATAGGAAATGGTTCAATATAGCATCGTGCTAATTTCCCTATCTGGCTGAAGCGTATCACTTCCTTCAAAGGAGAAGCTCGAATATAAAAAAGATCGCCCATTGAGAACTCAAGAGGCCTCCTATGGTTGTCTGCGTTGGATTTTTGTCGACTTTGAGCCTCTTTCATTCTCTCTCGAATAAGATGGATCTTCTCAGATGATTCTCGAATAGACTCGGGGCCAAGGATGAGCTTTTCCCCCCGAATCAAGCTAACATGATGGAGAACGGCACGACCGTCCATATAAGGCTTCGAAAGAAACCATGCCAATAGAAGATTGGTAGCTATTATTATAAGCAAACTCAACTAGGGGAAGATGATCCTCCCAACTACCACCAAAATCCAAGATATAAGCACGAAGTAGACCTTCTAAGATACGATTCACCCGTGCAGTCTGTCCATCAGACTGTGGGTGATAAGCTGTGCTAAGATTAAGCTTTGTGCCTAAAGCTTGCTGGAGACTCTGCTAGAAGTGATCATGAAAAGAGGATCATGATCACACACAATAAACGAAGGAACACCGTGTAAACACACGATCTTCTTAATATATACATAGCTTTGATAAGAGAGATGCCATCCTGTTAGACTTAATAGGAAATAAATGTGCGGACTTGATATGATGTCTAGGTCCCAAAGGAAGGTATGTAGTAGTCACTCCAAGATGAGAGCCAGATTTTTAATATATTCTGGAAGAAGATAAATCAGAAAGTAAATGGAAAAGAAGAAAAGTCCAAAAGAAGGGATAAATAAAACCCACTTTGATTTTGACCCAGATGAAAGAATTTAGTAAATTGGTTTTAAATTTTCTCAAAAATATTTGAAACAAATTTCAAAAGATTTATATAAAATTAAGAAAACCTTATTTTTGAAAAGTAAGTAAATATTAGAACTTTGAGAAAATAAAGCATCTTTTTATATTTTATTTAAATAGAAATACTAGTTGACAAAAATTTCGGTTAAAAAGGATTTGATAAAGAGGCGTTTCCTTTGGAATAAAAGAAAATAGAGCATATGTATAGCCCGATGGTTTTTTAGATTGTATAAATTAAACAATTTAAAGGTTCTTTTAAGGGGTGGAAAATAGGAAGTTGCAATGGTTTTAAATGAGGTAAAGAGAATGAAATGACACAAGCGCCCAAAGAAGAGAGCAATAGAAATTAATGGAAGGGATAAGATTTCGAACACCAAAGCATAGGCTAATCCAGCACTATAGGTGGGTAGAGATTTTTCAGAACAAACAAACAAAGATGAAGACGGTGGAAGCGAAACGAAATAACGTTTAGTTATAAAAATTATTTTATATTTAACCGATCAAAAAGGGTCCATGTTCAACTTGGTCCAAATAGGCTAGGAGCAGTTGACCGCTTGGGTTCCACAGGTCGACTAGTAGCATTCGACCGCCCCGGATTAACTATTTGGCCGATTAATAGTTTCCAGGCGCGACTTGAGCCTCGAATGTGACATGTAGTGACATCCAAATCCTTCCTCTCCATTTTTCTCATCTTTTCCATTTTTTCCTTTAAACCCCCTCCCTCCTTCTCTCAACCAAGAGATGCCACCTCCCACTACTGCATACGACGCACATGATGATAGTGGTTTTAGTTCCTGAGATGATGGTTTCAATGACAACAACCTTAGGACTTGTTACAAAATATAATACTAATATCTTTGTCTAGATATATGTATCTGCAGAATACACACACACATATATATATATACGGAGGTACTCCGAATGAAGACTGTACAGTATAGAGATTCAAGATCGACGAATTCCAGATCGAAGAAATCAAGACTGATGATTCATGAGTTTAAGAGTTCAAGATATCAAGATAAGTAATAGAGTCTAGATTTATGTTAAAACTTCATAATAGCACTAAAATCTTTATCTGGATTTTAACTGTGGAATGGAATCCACTTTCTCGCCTTAATAGTGGGATGGAACCCCTGACCTTCTCTAGTGGAATGGAATCCATGAAATTCTCAAAATGACTTATTTATAGATTTTTTTTTCAAAACTATCTTTTTAAAATGGCATCTTTCTCTCGGATTAAATACTTTAGCCTTAATTCGAAAACTATTTTTAATCTTATTAATTTCAAAATCATTTCTTGTGTTTAAACTATCTCCTGGTTTTAATGTTTTAGCTTTAATCTCAAAATATTTATATATTTAGTTTTTATTATTTTTATATTTGTAAGATCACTTTCCCAAGGCTTTTAAAATCATAAAGTATATTCAAAGTAGTTTACAAAGTTAAGAAATTGTTTTCACAAGTTTTAGAATAGAAATCATTTTAAAGTAAAATCAATTTTTAAAAATAACATAGGCATGTCGACATCCCTATACCCCCATGTCGATATGGTTGCCGTAAATTTTAAATTTGAATTTTCAAAAGAAGTATATATTCATCGTAGCCTTTCATGAATGGACACGCCCCTTATTCTCTTATATATACCAGTTGTTTTCAACAAATTTTCACATAAGATTTCTTTTTTTTTCCTCTCCTCTTTCTCTTTCATTCTTATTTTCAAACATGCTTAAAAAAACTTTACCGAAATCCTTAGTGAATCAGACGTGATCGTTTCTAGTTTTATCCGCTTCCACTCTCTCTCAAAGATCTCAGTGCTATTCAAAGTTATAGGATCAATTACAGTCAAAGATCGAAAGATCAAAGTGTATCGAATCTCTCTCTATCAAAGTGCGATTGGAAACAGTGTGATTGCAGCACGTAAATCAATTGGGTATGATTGTAGCCTGTAAATCAATTAGATGACCTTGTGGCCTGGTTAAATCAAGAGGGTTTTCCCTACACTCGGAGATAGGAGGGTGTATCTCGTGGCTTCGAAATCGAGGTTGTAATATTAACATCATATTTGAAAATAAATCTGCATAAAAAAGTATGTGGGATTAGATGTAGGGAAACTCTAAACTAGTATAAAATTCTAGTGTTACCTTTTCTTTATTGCTTTTATTTACTGTTTGCATCTATATCTGGTTCTGTGATTCTTTCTGTTTTTGTGAATTGCATCCGTTTGGATTTAATTTGAAAAGATTTCAAAAAGATTCATAAAATTAATTAAATACTATTCATTCCCCTCCCTTCCTCTACTGTTAATTCTGCCTTAAGTTACGTAATCCGCATTTCTTATATTTGGTATCAGAGAATTGGTTTTCGAAGTTATCATAATATCAATTTTGAAAAAGTTTACAATGGAATTTTTGGAATTTCTCTTAACACTAGTTCAAAACTGTCCAAATCATCATTGTCTCATAAGTTTGCATATCGTTATTTTAGAAAATCAAGTTATCTACCGAATTGGTGTGTTGTGTAGGAACAGATGTGTTATATCGCTTTTGAAGAATCAACAATTAATGGAAAAATGGTGCAAAGGATGTTCAAGACACATGACTGGTAATCCAAGATACAGGATGACATAATATGAAGATGGAGGAATGGTTAACTTTGGAGACAATTCAAAAGGATGTGTGATTGGCATCGGCAATGTCAGTAACTCTAAAACTCCTACAATTTTCTGATGTTCTGTTAGTTAGGAATCTAAAACATAACTTACTTAGCATAAGTCAACTATGTAACAAGGGATACAAAATTAAATTTGAAAAGGATAAGTGTCGCATCGAAGATAATAAATCAAATATTATCGTTGAAGGAATTAGGAAGAAAAATAGTTATATTCTATATGAAAATCTCAATTAATAACCTATGTCTTTTGGCTAATCCAAGTGACCCTTGGATTTGGCATAAAATATTTGAGCATTAGAATTTCAAACTCTTATCTGGACTTTTAAAACTTGATCTAGTAAGAGGTCTTCCTAAAATGGATTTTAAAGCATATAGTATATGTGATGCTTGTCAATTAGGAAAACTTAGGAAGAGTTTATTCAAATTAAAAGATAAGATTTCAACTTCAAAACCTCTTGAGTTACTTCATTTAGATCTGTTTGGTCATTCCCAAATTTAGTCAATAAATCATAGTAAATATTTTTTTGTAATCGTAAATGGTTATTCTAGATTTACATGGATAATTTTTCTGAAACATAAAAGTGATGCTTTTGATTTATTTAAAACTTTTACAAAAAGAATTCGAAATCAACTTTCTTTAAACATCAAAACTATTCTAGATTTGTACTGATGGCCGGGGGCTGTTTCTTATCGATAGGTCTAGGTCGTTTTCGTATCGTTCATTCGTTATTTCATTTGTATCGATCGATATGAATTGAACCTAATTGATGGATTTGAAATCGTACTAGACGAAATGGATACGAAATTGAGTGTAGGTGATGGGTACGAACAGCCGAGGTTCGATGGATACAAACAAGGCCTTTCCGGATGGATACAAAGTAGTGCTTTTCGATGGATACGAATAGATACTCGCCGATGGATACGGACATGTTGAACTTTTAATGGATACGAATAGATGGATGCAAAGTGATGGACGTGGTTGTTTTGATTTCTTTAACTTGCATCGATCATATCTTGAGCATATGAACTCGGGTTGACTTGAAATTTGGAAAGTTGGCTTTTATAGCTTTTCTTGTCATGTCATATCAATTGTAGCTCGATCCAGACTCAAAAAATTTATCGATATGCATAGCAAGCCTGCGTATAACCAATCTTCGGGGCGAACCGTCCTCGGCTCCCCGTTAAGCCCTTGGTATGACGGCCTTGCCAAAAGGCGAGATAACATTTGCCCCCTAAAGTACATCTTGTGAGAACACGACATGCTTTGAAAAGCTGTAATCTTCATTCTGAAAAGTTCTATCTGACTTTTTAAACAGTTATCGTCTTTTCATTGAGAGCTATGACCTTTGATTGATCCATAGAAACATAAATTATGAACAATAGACTTCCAATTTTGTACCATGAACTGTTGTAATCGAGTGCTGTATAATAATGCTCTGTCGTTTGTTGTTGTCACCATAGGACAAGTATTCAATTCCTGCGAATTTTAAAGATTGGATGTTAGTTCATTGAATATGAATATATGTTAGCCTGACTCCCGCTAACGTTCTTACGTTCACGAGCCATTGTCAGGTTTTTAGATTTTTTTTGTATCAATTCCATATCGATCCTCTCCTGAATCGATGTGAAATTCGAGTTGTAACGATGCTTAATGGTCATTTTGGAGTGTTCTTTCGTATCGATCCTCTCATGGATCGATTCGGGATGAATGAACATGAATCTCATATCGATAGAGTTAAATTATCCAAATATTATTCTATGATGATCTTCACATCATGTGCTAGAGGCTATTGTAACAAAAGCGGTAGCCACAAGAACTACCATATCTATTGACGGAATGCAGGGGTATGCACATTCCTTTGATGAACAGACTGTTGAGTAAAGCATATCCGTTTGGATATAGTTGTGACGGGGAATTATTTGGGCGCAACACTCTTCGGAAGTATTTGAAGAGATAAAATGAAAAAAATAAATGTAAAAAGAGGATTATCTAACTAACACTTCAAAAACAGATAAGAAAATCAAGTAGAAACACAGTGATTTAGAGTGGTTCATTGTATAGCCTACGTCCACTTTGAAATTGATGACTTTATTGATGTTTTCCTCCTATTTACAATAGATTACAACGAACTACAACAATAAATTTGGAACACAACAGTGATCTTGGAGTACAAAAATGGGTTCCGTTATCAATGACGATGGTATATGGGAGACCAAATTGGCATATAATGTTGTGGATTACAAAGTAAGGTCACCTTCTTCATCGTGATTGTAACAAGAGGTTCAGCTTTGGCCCACTTGGTAAAGTAATTAACTGCGATGATGGCGTACTTCACTCCACCTTTGGCCAGATTTAGAGAGCCAATGATATCGATGCCCCATACTGCAATCGGCCGTGGACTTACCATTTGGGTTATCTGAGAAGATGAGGCTCTAGGAATTCGAGCATGCTTCTGACACTTATCACATTTCCTTGCGTAATCTACTGCATCACAGTTTACTGTAGGCAAATAGTATCCATACTGTAGTATTTTCTTAGCTAAAACTCCCCCCCAATGTGCTCGCCACATTTTCCTTTGTGTACATCGTGCAACACGCTTAATTTCGTCGTGAGCGATACACTGGAGTAGAGGAATAGAGTACCCGCTTTTATACATGACTCCATTCTGAATAGTGAACCGTGAAGCTTTTTGAAGAATCGGTCTCTTTTCGCTCTTGCGCTTTGGTAATGTTCTATGCTCGAGATAATTTCATAATGGAGTCATCCATGACTCCTTATCGGGCAGTACTTCTAACACCCAATATATCTCTATTCGATCGATGCCAGGGAAGGATAACGTCTCCACGGGAACAAGTTCCATTTGTTGTGCTTCGCCCGAACTTGTTAACTTTGCTTATGAATTTGCCTTTTGATTTCGCTCTCGGGGGATGCAGTAGATAGCATAATAATCAAACTGATTCAGTATCTCCTGGACTCGAGCTAGGTAAGCAACCAGTCTTCGATCTTTTGTTTGGTACTCCCCTAGCTTGACACACAACCAATTGCGAATCATAATAAATTTCCACAGCAATGATTCTCAAATCTCGGGCGAGTCTCAATCTGGCAAGAAGGGCTTCATATTCAGCTTCATTATTGGTCGCACGAAAATCAAACTTTAGAGCATAACATATAGATCGACCTTAGAGGGTTTCAAGTACAACTCCAACACCCAAGCACCGGTCGTTTGACGCACCATTAGTATGTATCTTCCAGATATACTCGGGAGATTCACTGGTTTCAGGCAAGTCCTCTGGGATAGTAACTCAGTTGACTTGTCCTTGAATGGCTCGCCTTGAAGTGTAGGAAATATCAAGCTGACTTAGCATGATATTCCACTTGAGTAACCTACCAGATGTTTCAGGCTGTGTAGGACCTATCGTAACGGTTGGTCGGTGTAAATAATGATAAGATGAGCCTAAAAATATGAATAGAGCTTCCTTGAGGCAATAAAGAGACAATAAGCTAATTTCTCTAGCTTCGGATAATTTCTCTCAGTTCTGGTTAGTCATTTACTAATATAGTAGACTGGGTTTTGCGCTCGGTCTTCCTCCCGAATTAGGGCAGCAATGATCACATTTTCTAATACCGCCAAGTAAAGGTACAATTTCTCGTGATCGATAGGCTTTGACAAAATAGGCGGTGTGGAGAGGTGCTGAATTAGTGCTTAGAATGCACCCTCATATTCTATGGTCCATTCAAAATTCCGTTTTCCTTTTCGAATCAAATCAAAGACAGGAATGCATTTGTCGGTGGACTTTGAAATGAACCTTCTCTGTGCTGCTACTTTTCCGTTGAGGCTCTGGACTTGCTTTATGGTTCTTGGAGTCTCAAGATTTCTGATCGCCTAGATCTTTTCAGGATTGGCTTCAATTCCTCGAGCGTTGACAATGAACCCAAGGAATTTTTCGGATGCAACCCCAAAGTGACGTTTCAACGGATTGAGCTTCATTCTGTGTTCTCGGAGGATACTAAACATTGATTCCATGTCCTTAATATGATCGATGGAGAATCGTGACTTCACCAGCATATCGTCTACATATACTTCCATGGTCTTTCAGATCTGCTCTGCAAACATCTGATTGACTAGTCATTGGTATGTCGCCGCGGCGTTCTTGAGTCCATAAGCATGACTTTGTAGCAATAGAGTCCCAGATCGGTTACGAAGCTGGTATGTTCCTGGTTGGGTAAGTTCATGGGTATCTGGTCATAATCGGAATATGCATCCATGAAGGATAATAATTTGTTTCTTGCCGTTAAATCTACGAGCTGATCAATTCGAGGAAGTGGAAAACTTTTTTTGGGCAAGCTTTGTTCAAGTCTGAGTAGTCAACATACGTTCTTCATTTTCCATTTGGCTTTCGGACAAGTACATGATTGGATACCCATTTCGGGTATAAGGCTTCTCGAATAAATCCATTCGATTTTAGCTTATCTACCTCTTCTTTAAGGGCGGCAGATCTCTCTAGATCCGTATCATGCCTTTTTCGCTGGACCGGGATGTACCATGGGTCAATATTCAACATGTGGCTTGTGATGTCCGATGAGATCCCATACATGTCAGAATGTGTCCAGGCAAACACGTCGAGGTTTGTCTAGAGAAATTCAGCTAATTCCTCTTGCATTTGTTGGCTTAACTAAGGCCCAATCTTTATCATTTTAGAATCATCGCTATCGTCAATCAAGACGTCAATCATCAGTTGGCTGGAGAAGCTTGATTTTCTTTACTTTCGTCTTCACTTTCATTATCTCTTGGGTCAAGATCTCTTTGCAATTGGTTAGGGTGCCCTGGCCTGGTCCCAGGCACCAATTTTCAACCAAACGGACGTAGAGAGATTCCTCTACGCCTTTTCCTTTCTCCTTTCGCCGTATCTCACGCAGGTCAACCATATAGCAGGCTCGTCCAGCAGCCTGATCTCCTTGAATGACTCCAACTCCATGATCGGTAGGGAACTTTAGAATCAAATATCATGGGGAAAGGGCTGCCCTGAATTCAACTAGGGTCGTTCAGCCTAAGAAAGCATTATATAGCGAATCTATGTCCAAAACAACAAAATGCAATATCCGGACTCTTCGTCGTTCTCCAACTCCCAACTCCCCTGGAAGTTCCACTACTCCAGTGGGCATAGTAGTGCTTCCATTGAATCCAGGAACTCGAGACTGGCAAGGCTTCAAATCTTTAGCCTCCATCTTCATTTGGTCATAGGCTCGCTTGAACAGTATGTTAACAGAACTTCCACTGTCAACCAGGATCCTTTTCATCCAAGAAGGACCTACTTGAGCTGATATGACAAGTGGATAAATAGTGGGGGATTCGACCTTGTCATCATCTCTATCTCGAAACATGTCGTAAGTCATCGTCTTCTATTGTTTGGCCAGAGCTCCATCATCAAAACTACTACAACACTCGATGTCTGCATGCCTAATATAACTGGCACACGACTCCATTTCCTTCCAGCTTCGGCCTGTTGGATGAGGAACGCCACTTACAGTATTTATCACAAACTTCCCGCCGATACGGGCCGATTCCTCCAGTCTTCCCTGATTAGGTACATTATTTTGATTCGATGGGCCCGCACCCCCAAACTGCGGCACAAACTGCTCCAACTTCCTCTCGCATATCAGCTTTTCGATGAGATCTTGCAAATGACGATACTCATTTGTATTGTAGCCATAGCTTTCATGGAATCTATAAAAATTTCCTGTTTGGATCTGTCTTTTCGATGATTGCTTCGGAGCAGGTTTCTTGTACCGGATAGTATTGCAGGTTTCTAGATATACATTCTCCATGAACGTATTCATAGGAGTATAATTATCAAAATGGGAGCTTTATGTCTTGGACCACAATTTCGACCCATTTTCTTATTTCGATCTCCATTACCTCTCTGCTGAGTCTGTTTATTTTGAATATTCAATTGCACTTTTTCGAAACTCTCCCCGGATTATTTAACAGCAAGATTGCTTTGACTTCCCTCCATGTTGGTCCCTGCGTCATTCTGTTTCCTATACTGTTTAACATCCTCCCTTCTCAAGAATTTACCTCCTTGGAATAGAAATAGTCCAAAGATGCAGGGGATTTTTCGGCCAACCAATTGTCGTATTTAGAATCGAGGTCAATCCCCTTAGTCAGTGGCATAAGAATGGAGTTATCATTAGGGTTACTGAGCACATGCAGCATGAAATCTTTCCAAAATAACGTCGGAGTGTCTCTCCAGGAGCTTGAGTGACACTGAACAAAGTATTAACATCCTTCGGTCATGCAACATGCATTCGAAACTGCTCAACAACTTGGTCGCCAGCTGATCAAACTAGGAGATTGACCGAGGTGGCAAACGAGTGAACCACATAGTAGGTATGACCCTAGAGGGATTGAGAAGCTTTTACATTTAACCGCATCATCAGTTAATGCAACATTCATCAACCAGTCATATTTCAGGATGTGTTGGTTGGGATCAGAACTCCCTTCGTAAACTGGCAAAGTCGGCATCCTGAATCACCGAGGGAGTTCAGCATAAAGTATCTTGTCGTTAAAAGGAGTATGACTCTGGAAGATTCCCTAGTCGTCACTAGTGAGGCCTTGACTCTCTCGGATCATCTGACGGATCATCGTCGATATATTCGACATCTAGACATTTTGAGCATGTTGGGTCAAGGTATGGTCGAGTTCCATAATGCGGGGCTGGGCCGGACACGGTCAACAGACCTGGTCTCACCTCCTTGGTTCTAAGTCTTCAGGATATAAGGCTCGGGAGTATATTGGCTTTGGTTTGAATCGGGCAGATTCTGGGCATCAACTCCTGGTTCAATAGCAGCGGCGGCAGTGCGGTTGTCTGTGACGTAATGAGGAACAGTACCTCCACGGGAGGAGGGTCCAGTCTGGTAGCTGGTTGATGGGCCAACTCTCGGTTGCCCAATGTTCATTGTATGTTGATGTTCGGTAGCTTGAGTGTTACTCCCATCTAGCCGTGGACGCATAGATCTATGATGGTAATCTAAAGAGGCTGAACTCTCGGTGGAGGAATAAGAAGCATGATCTCTCTTGGATCTCCTACGCCTTTGGTGATTCAACTGGTCGGTCAATTCGGAGTTGGCACGTAGTTGTTCAGTGAGTTGTTGTTGACTTTATATCAAATCTTACAGCAACATCTGAAACTCCTCCCTGGTGACAGGGCCGGACAGATCTGAACGTCTGGCAGCATTTTGATAGGTTGGAGGGAATTATGTGGAATTCTATCAATCCCGTCCTTCTAGATCTGCAGCTGTAGAAGGGGCCCTTGTGCAAACCACGATGGATGGTGAAGTTCTTTCCTAAACTTGATGTAAATCTAAATAGGATGGAAGAACTCTGAACTTGAGATCTAGATCTTCTTCTTAGATTTGTGCAATCCGGTATCGATAATAGATCCAATGAGCAACAGAAAAACTATGTTTTCACAGTGAAAGCACCAAAGTGTTTGTACCAAAAATGAACACAACACTCTTTGGAAGTATTTGAAGAGATAAAATGAAGAAAATAAATGTAAAAAGAGGATTATCTAACAAACACTACAAAAAAAAGATCAGAAAAATACGTAGAAACACAGTAATTTAGAGTGGTTCGGTGTATGGCCTACGTCCACTATGAAATTTATGACTTTATTGATGTTTTCTTCTGATTACAACTAATTATAGCAGACTACAGCAGTAAATTTTGAGTACAATAATGATCTTGGAGAGCAAAAATAGATTCGGCAGAGTCTGGATGTAGGAGAGCTAAATGTCCTCTTTCTGTAGGCTCTCGGATGCTACTTATAGGCGTAGGTTGCAAATATCTCTCTCATATCTCGAGAGACCTCTTCTGGCACGTGGGCGGGCCCACGCGATCGATTCTAGGTGATTTCGACTCGATCCGTGACCGATACGAATGAATTTTGTATGTGTCAAGATCTTGTCCAATAAAGTCGAGATTGGTTGAGAACATTCTTGAGGTTGCACGTAAGCTCCTGTGAAAATTTGGTGGAATTTGGACTTGTAGATTATGAGTTATGATCGATGCAAGGTCGCGTTTTCTCTAAGTTATCTAGTTCGTATTGATACACTTCATATCGATCTGTTCGAATCGTTCTTGAGCACGTTCCTGCAAATTGAAGTGGCACTAAGTCGTCGGATAGATCTACTTTTTATGCCGAACGATCGAGTCTTCTCTATGCATGCGCCTTGTTCGTATCGATCGGTAGTGTCTTGTTCATATCGATCAGATCTTGCTCTGTTCGTATTGATTCGCTTGAGTTACGTTCGCATCGATTGCAACTATTCTATTCGTATCGATCGATTGCCTTCGCTCTCATTTCGTACCGATGGCTAGGGGTTGTTTCGTATCGATATGTCTAGGTCATTTTCGTATCGTCCGTTCGTTGTTTCATTCGTATCGATCATTGATCGATCGATACGAATTGACCCTAGTTGATGGATTCAAAATCGAACCAGACTAAATGGATACAAAATTAGTGTACGCGATGGGTACCAACAGCCGAGGCTCGATGGATACGAACAAGGCCCTTCCAGATGGATATGAATAGTGTAGTTCCAGATGGATACGAACAAGGCCCTTTTGGATGGATACGAAATAGTGCGTTTCGATGGATATGAATAGATACTCGCCGATGGATATAAACATGTTGAACTTTTGATGGATATGAATAGATGGATGCGAAGTGATGGACGTGGTTGTGTTGATTTCCTTGACTTCTATCGATTATATCTTGACCATACGAACTCAGATTGACTTGAAATTTGAGGAGTTGGCTTTCATAGCTTTTCTTTTCATGACTTGTCAATTGTAGCTCGATCCAATCTTGGACAAAAATTCATTGATATCCATAGCAAGCCTACATATAACCAATCTTCGAGACGAACCGTCCTCGGCTCCCGGTTAAGGTCTTGGTATCATGTTCTTGCCAAAAGGTGAGTTAACAAATACAAAGGACAATTTGGATAAATTTGATCCTAAATACGACAAAGGAATCTTTATCGAATATTCTAATGGAAGTATAGCATATAAAGTTTTCAATTTAATAACTAACACCATTGAAGCAACAATTCATGTATTTTTTAATGAAAATTTCAAAGATTTTGTTCAAATAAACGATAAAGATGATTTTTTTAGTTTATATAATGAATCAAATGAAACAAATTGTGAAGTTGTTCATCCTAAAAAAAGGATCAGGCTTTTAAAAGATCATCATATAGAAAATATACTGGAAATATTGGATCTATGTTAGAACTAGAAATCAACTAAACAGATGAATAATATAGCTTTGTATCAATTATTGAACCCAAAAATCCAAAGGATGCATCATATGATGATTCATGAATTCTTGCTATGCAAGAAGAACTGAATCAATTCACCAGAAATGACGTATGGAAACTTGTTTCTAGACCTAAGAAAAAAACTATAATAGGATCTAATTGGGTTTATAAATTTAAAATGAATGAATAAGGCTAGGTCATTAGAAATAAAGCTCGATTAGTCGCACAAGGTTATTGTCAAGAGGAAGGAATAGAATTTGATGAAACCTTTGCACCTGTAGCAAGATTAGAAGGCATTAGAATTTTACTTGCTTTCGCAAAATCACAACAATTTCAAATTATTTCAAATGGATGTAAAAAGTGCCTTTTTAAATGGTTTTGTTAAAGAGGATGTTTATATTGAACAACCTCCACTTTTTGAAGAAGAAAAGTTTCCAAATCGTGTTTACAAACTAAAGAAAGCTTTATATGGTCTGAAACAAGCTCTTAGAGCCTAGTGTGATAGACTAAGACCTTACCTGTTACAATCAAATTTTGAAATTGGTAAAGTAGATAATACTCTTTTTATGAAAAGAAACAAAAATGATATCCAACTAGTATAGATTTATGTAGATGATGCCATTTTTTGATCAACAAATAATGAAATAAATAAAGAGTTTTCTGAAATAATGACAAAAATTTTGAGATGAGTCGTATGGTTGAACTTATTTTCTTTTTAGGATTGCAAATAAAACAACTAAATAGTGGTATTTTCATTAGTCAAGAATAGTATGCTAGGGATCTAGTTAGTAAGTTTGGTATGATCACTACGAGTGAAAAATCCACTCCTATGGCAACTAATGAAACCTTGAATAAAGAGACATGTCAAAAGATGTTGATCAAAAACTATACTGGGGCATGATTGGATCGCTACTCTATATAACTACTAGTAGGACTGATATCATGTATAGTGTCTGTCTCTATGCAAGATACCAATCTCAACCCAAAGAAGCCCATTCAAAAGCTGTTAACGTATCCTAAGAAATGTTAAAAACACTTTAGACTATGGCCTATTTTACCATAAAAATGATTCATTTGATTTAATCACATATTGTGATGCTGACTATGCCGGTTGCAAATCATATTGATATAGTACAATTGGAACTTATCACTTTTTTGGACATTCTTGGGATTTTTGGTTTAGTAAAAAGCAAAATACTATCTCATTATCAACAACTGAAGCAGTATATCTCTGCAGCTTTAGCTTGTTCTCAAGTTATCTATATGCAACAGACCTAAAGGATTTTGGATTAAATATTTCAAAATCACCAATTTATTGTGACAATACAAGTGCAATAAATTTATACAAAAATCCTACTCATCATGCCAGAGCCAAACATATTAATATCAAACATCACTTTCTCAGAGATAATAAAGTAAAGAGATTATTTCTCTTGAATTTATCAACACCGAGAATCAAATAGCTGATATTTTGACCAAACCTTTGAATCAATCAAACTTTACTAAATTAAGAAGAGAACTAGGTATTTATTCTATAACTGAGACATTAAATACAGATATAGTAACATATATTAAAATAAATACAGAAAAACAAAATTGTCAAAATTTTCAATGGGATGTCGACACGCCCCAGACCCCCTTGTCGACATAGAACGGTCAGATTTGAAATATTGATTTTCCATCTAAAATCTGTTTGGTGGTTATATAACCACAATATTTCAAATTCATCTGCCTTCTCAGTACTTTTTCTCTGTAATAAACTACTGAAAATACAAATTAAAGGCCTCCTCTTCTAAATCATACCAAAATGCAACCATTTCCTTCCCTTCTCCTAGTTCTAGTCCATTCCAACGTACTATATTGGATCGAGTAATGAAGACCGAGGAAATTATGAAGGATTCCCTGCAAATGCTGACTAAATTACAAGTCATGCAATTAAGGATGGCAAAGGTACAAGAGAAACAAGGAAAGATTCCTAGAAATTTGCAAATGTTCTAATGGATAATCATGCAGATTCTATGGTGATTGAAGACGATTCCTCTAATATACCTATTCATAATCCATTAGAGGACGAAGAAGAAGAAGAAATCGAGGAGGAGGACGAAGTGCAAATGGAAGAGGACGATAATGTTGTTTGCGTTGGAGAGGTTTGTTTAAAAATGGTAGTTTGGTCAACAACATGGAAACTTTTCTCTCCATTTTCCTAATTGTTCGACTCACAAGTCATCATTAGTCTAGGACTCTCGTTAGATTGTTATTATACTAATATTTTTATATTTTGTGTACTTGCATATGTTTGTGTCTATGTTTCATATATATGGGTAATGTAACATCATATGTAATAAAATTAGATTTATGTTTCGCTTATTATACTTCGTTATTAGCATTTAGCTACATAGCATTTTTAAGAGCGAGTTATATAGTTTAGGCTTAGTTTTTTTGATAACAAAGGGGGAGAATTATAAAATAGGATAGTTAGTTTGTTAGTTAGGCTTTAGGGAAGAGTTAGTAGATTAAGGGGGAGTTATTGGAATAAAGGGGAGTCGGAGTAGAATCAGAGTTTGATGGAGTATATTTTATAAACATAGGTTGTCATCATCAAAAAGGGGAGATTGTTAGTTCCTGAGATGATGGTTTTGATGACAGCAACCATAGGACTTGTTAGAAAATAAAAATATTAATATTTTTGTCTACATATGTGTATATGAAGGATATATATATATATATATATATATATATATATATATATTGGTACTGAGAATGAAGACTGTACAGTATAGAAATTCAAGACTAACAAATTCATGATCGAAGAAATCAAGACTGAGGTCTCATGAGTATCAAGAGTTCAAGAGTTTAATACAAGTAATAGAGTCTAGATTTATGTTAAAACTTTATAGTAGCACTAAAATCTTTAATTGGATTTTATTTGTGAATGCATCATTTTGCTTTAATAGTGGGATGGGACCCATGACCTCTTTAGTGGGATGGAACC
This sequence comes from Allium cepa, assembly GCA_030765085.1. Lineage (NCBI taxonomy): Eukaryota > Viridiplantae > Streptophyta > Magnoliopsida > Asparagales > Amaryllidaceae > Allium > Allium cepa. Next base: position 773,651,497 of record CM060945.1, read on the forward strand.
CAGACCTTCTCTAATGGAATGGAATCTATCAAATTTTCAAAATGTCTTATTTTTAGATTTTGTTTTTCAAAACTATCTTTTTAAAAAGACATCTCTCTTCCGGTTTAAATATAGTTCAAAAACTATTTTTAATCATCTTAATTTCAAAAACATTTTTTTGTTTTTAAACTATCTCCTGGTTTTAATGCTTTAGCTTTAATCTCAAAATATCTATATATTTAGTTTTTATTACTTTTATATTTCGTAAGATCACTTTCTAAAGGTTTTACAATCACAAAGTATATCCAAAATAGTTTACAAAGTTTAGAAATTGTTTTGACAAGTTTAAGAATAGAAATCTTTTTAAATCAAAATCAATTTTCAAAAATAACATATGCATGTCGACATCCCTAAAACCCCATGCTAACATGGTAGCCGTAGATTTTAAAATTCAAATTTTCAAAAGAAGCGTCTATTCGTCACAACCTTTCATGAATGGACATGACCGTTATTCTCCTATATATACTAGTTGTTTTCAATAAATTTTAAGTGTGGTTTTCTTCATTTCTTCACTCCTTCTTCTCATTCAAATATTCTCTTATATTTCGAATTCTTTAACAAAACTCTGCCCAAATATTAAGTGGATCAAACTCAATCGTCTCTAGTTTGATTCTTTGCCACTCTTCTCAAAGAACTCAGTGCTATTCGGAGTTATAAGATCATTTGTAATCAAAAATCAAATGATCGAAGTGTATCAAGTCTCTCTCTATTAATGTGTGATTGGAAACGGTGTGATTGTGACCCGTAAATCAATTGGGTGTGATTGTAGCCCATCAATCAATAAGGTGATCTTGTAGCCTGATTAAATCTAGAGAGTTTGCCCTGCACTCGGAGGCAGAAGGGTGTATCTCATGGCCTTGAAATCAAGGTTGTAATATCGGCGTTATATTTGAAAATAAATCTGCACAAGACATTGTGTGGGACTGGATGTAGGGTAACTCCGTAATTGTATATAATTCTGGTATGTTCTTTCCGTTACTGTTTTTATTTACTATTTGCATCTGTGACTAGTTCTGCAATTGTCTTTGTGTTTGTGAATTGCATCTATTTTGGTTTAACTTGAAAAGATTTCAAAATGATTCATAAAAATAATTAAACACAATTCACTCCCCACCCTTTAGTGTTAATTCTGCCTTAAGGTTCAAGACTGACGAATTCAAGATTGAAGAAATCAAGATTGAAGACCCATGAGTATAAAGAGTTCAAGAGTTATATCAATATAAATAATAGAGTCTAGATTTATGTTAAAACTTCATAATAGCACTAAAATATTTATTTGGATTTTACTTGTGGAATGGAATGCACCCTTTTGCTTTAATAGTGGGTTGGAATCGACGACCTCTTTAGTAGGATGGAACCCATGACCTTCTCCACTGGAATGGAATTCATGAAATTTTCAAAATGATTTTTTTTTAGATTTTTTATTTTCAAAACTATCTTTTAAAAAGACAACTCTCTCAATTTAAATATTTTAGCCTTAATTCGAAAACTATTTCTGACCATGTTAATTTCAAAATCATTTTTTGCTATTAAACTATCTACTGGTTTTAATGTTTTAGCTTCAGTCTCAAAATATTTATATATTTAGAAATATTTATATATTTATTTTTTATAACTTCTATATTTCGTAAAATCACTTTCCAAAGGTTTTTATAATCATAAAGTATATTTAAAATAGTTTACAAAGTTTAGAAATTTTTTTGTAAAGTTTTAGAATAGAAATCATTTCAAAGAAAAATCAATTTTTAAAATGACATAGCATGTGGACGTCCCTATACCCCCATGTCAACATAGTTGCCGTAGATTTTAAAATTCATATTTTCAAAAGAAGTGTCTATTCGTCATAACCTTTCACAAATGGACATGTCGTGTTATTCTCCTATATATACCAGTTTTTAACGAATTTTCACTTAAGAATTCTTTGTTTTCTCTCCTCTTTCTCTTTCATTCTTATTTTCAAACATTCTTAACAAAACTTTGCCGAAATTATAAGTGAATCAAACTTTAACGTCTCTTGTTTTATTCTATGCCACTCACTCAAAGATCTTAGTGTTATTTAGAGTTATAGGATCATTTGTAATCAAAGATAGAAAGATCGAAGTGTATCGAGTCTCTCTCTATCAAAGTGTTATTGGAAACAGTGTGATTGTGGCCCGTAAATCAATTGGGTTTGATTGTAGCCCATAAATCAATTAGATGATCTTTTGGCCTGGTTAAATCAAGAGAGTTTGCCCTGCACTCCGAGGCAGGAGGGTATATCTTGTGGCCTTGAAATCAAGGTTGCGATATCGACATTATATTTGAAAATAAATTATGCACAAGAAATTGTGTGGGATTGGATGTAGGGTAACTCTAAACCAGTATGACATTCTGGTGTGTTCTTTCCTTTACTGCTTTTATTTACTAGTTGCATCTGTGTCTGGTTCTGTGATTCTCTCTGTGTTTGTGAATTGCATTTTTTTGGGTTTCATTTGAAAAGATTTCAAAAAAATTCATGAAATTAATTAAACACTATTCAACCCCTTCCTCTAGTTTTAATTTTTCCTTAAGATCCATAATCCACATTTCCTTAAAGTAGCCCTATTGTTCGGCATCCCAAATACAATAGGCAAAACAGCCCCCTTCCCAAACCTATATATGGACCCTAATTTTTACCCCAATTCATATATAGCACCTCCTTAACAACGCAACACCTCCTCGATAGGGCAACACCTCTTTTTTCCAACCAAATCTAATCCTGTAAGAGTTTTCTTGGCTCCAAGGTAACAAAGAAAAGACCAAAGGCTACACAGTAGTAGCAAACTTTGCATTTTTACAAGGGAGACTAATGAAGTTTGGGGACTTCACCGTCTATGGTCTGGAGGAGTTATTCACGACTACATGATTATTGTTAGTCCTTAGCCATGAGATGTTTAAGCAAGAATGTTACCTAGGTGTATATGTGTATTAGACGTTATTTTGGAATATGTGTTTGATGAGCACATCAACAGTTTCACATTCGAGGTGAAAGGGATGGAGACTCGGATGATGAATGAGCAGTTTGGAGGCGTTCTACATATCTCCATAGCAGGAGAAGATTTAGAGGATATTAAGACCTTCAACCTGGTGATTCTACAGCAGATCTTTCATAAGGGAGTACATGTCTAGAGAGCAGACAATATATAGGACCAAGCTTGTCTGGTCACTCGCATTATTCATCATAACTAGGTACATATTAAAATATTTCAAATTTATACCATCTTCAAAAACAAAGCAGAAGTCGCAGTTTTTCAAAAACTCAGGTAGCCAGACATTTGGAAACACTTTCTAGATGACTGGCAATATATATTTTAAACTAATATTTTAAAGACATTCAATATACATCAACAAGATGTTTGAATATATTATCTGACATTTGGGAAAACTCTTGGATTTTTAATACTCTTTACCAGAGACATCTGTAACGATCCAAAATTTTTGATCTCGAAAACTCCAAATAGTTAGAAGAACAAGAAAGAGGTATAAGAAGAAAAAACAGAAAACACAACCCAAATTCTCACGTTCGCAGCGGGTCAAAATATAATATCAAATAATAACAGTTTACAAAAGAGTTCTATATATGTCAATTTCATTTTAATACATCAGAGTTACACACATACTCAAACATGGACATATACAAATCAATATGTCTCAGATATACAACAATATAATACAGCGGAAACACTCCATACATTCTTGCCATCCAGCTCGCCTCCTGAGCTCTATAACGCCCTTACCTAAAAATCTGTAATACTCGGTCTGACCCGAGCATTACATCAACACTCGGGTCAGGCTGGAAACCAGCGTGAGTAAACCCATCTAACATGGAATACAAAGCATACAACTTATATAAAACCCGGGGTAACTCGTATTAATTTACAAATTCATAATTTTTTATAGACGTCACTTATTTCACACATCAATTTTCCAAGTACCAATATTTAGATCAAATAGTCCAATTCACTTAAATCATTTCATTCCAGCCTATTTATTTCACATATCAATTTTATAAAAATTCGAAGTGGTTTCGGGTATTTCCTAATACCCGACCCCGGTCTCTTCGAGTCTCATGTCATCCTAACCTAAGGTATCCAAATGAAATACCCTTTGCATTTTAAATACAGGATGTCACTTACACAACAATTCATCCTTGATAGATAACCACAATATCATGTTCGCCCCAAACATATGATACCATAAAACATTTCATATCAGGGATGCCAACTCATTCAAGGCATCCAATACCATTCAATCATCTATAAGCAAACTTGATCACTTCCAAAATAAATTTAATCATTTCAAATTAAATTACTAACCTTAATCACTTAGATTCCTTTACTTAACATTAATTAATTTCAAATCAATTTTATCCATCTCAATTAATCATCCTGGATTAATTATCTTTCGATTACATTCAAGTAATTATCTTTAGTTAATTACACAAATTAACCAAAAACAGTAATTAATCTCTAATTACTTTACAAATTAATTTACTATAATTAATTAAATTAATTCTTAATTACTTATATTAATTACTCATAAATCGCTTATTATTGATTAACTAATCTTAATTAATCAACGTTTGATTACATCATTAATTATATGAATTAGTGATTTTGAATTACATCTCAATTTATCCTAATCTAGATTAATTACGTTAAGTAATTAATCATTAATCAGACCTCAAATATTAATCACTGTTGATTAATCTCATCCAGTAATTAAATACCTTTTATTTACTTCACTAAATATATTAATTACACCTTAATTAATTATCTTAATTAATCTCTTGATTAATTGCACAAAGTAATTATACCCAAATTACTTTTGTTAACAAATCATCATTCAACTAATTACATCGAGTAATTATTAATTAATAACCTTCATTATTAATTTATAAAACTTAATTACCCATTTATTAATCACTAATTACAAATTAATCAATCACTAATTACAAATTAATTACTTAATTAATCTTTAATTTATTTCATAATTTATCAAAATCTTAATTATACTTAAGATAAACATCCTCTTTGTTAAATACTAAATCGCATTACTAAAACATTTACCTTTAATTAACATTTAACTTTATTTATAAAATAATTAAGTTTAAAATATCTTTAAGTATTTAACATACTTAAACAAACAAACTGTTTCTTAATTAAAGTTTTGAAAGCCATTTAGTTTAAAGAATTTATAAAGGATTAAACAATTTCATTTTTACATTTCCAAAAGAACCTATGAAAACAGGTTTTAAATTTTAATTGCCTTGACTTCGGTTTAGACCCGATGATAACTCGACCCTGCTTCGAGTTATCTCTCCTTCCCCTGTTTATATTATTTTTTTAGTTAGAAACAAAACAGAGATGGCTTCTCACATACAAACACGAGTCCCAACCCGAGTCCCCCTCCTTTCCACTCGAACACTCCTTCGAGTTACTCACAAACCCAAAACTCCCTGACACAAAATCGATGCCGTGCACGTGCGCAGGCCATCGACGCCATCGCCACCTCCGACGACTTGCTTCAATCATCGGCGATAGACCCAACATTACACTCTTGCCCTCGAACCAACATCACGAAATTCGAAGAGAAATTCGACACTTCCAGTCGAAGCTGGAACTCTCAAGCTCGCCAAAAACCACTTCGACACGACCATCCCGACCACCGGAACCGCCGCACCTCCGTCCACGCCTCTGTCTATGTCTCAAGTACACCCCCTCCAACTTTGGCCACACTCGATGCATTGACGAGTGCGCACGAGCCCAAAACACAAATGCTCATTTCACTATCATTAAACCCTATTCTTCCCTCCGGTCGACGCCACGATGAACTGGAACATCTCCGGTCATTTTTTCCAATATCGTCAGACCTTCCTCCATCCCTGGTCCAATTCCTGACATCCCAAAGTCCTTTGGCCATCTGAATTTGCTCAAAACCCATTTATAGTTCATCTAAAAACTACTCTTAGCATACTCAATGAAAATCACCATTTTGGTTGTAAAAATCCTATTTTCTTATGACAATTCAAGTTATATAAGTGTATTGATAATTCGTGACATTCGAATTTATCATATAGTTGAAGTTTGCTCTGTTAAACTAAGTTTACAGAGCCAATTCATCACTATAGAGCTTGAAACAATTTTTAGATCGTAATCAATGCTTAAACACACTTATTTCGTTTTAAACCCTAAGTTGGTAATGGTTAGATGAGAAGTAGTTGAATTTTCTTGTTTTTTTCCACCCTGTAATCCAAAAACAAGAAGAAGAACAGGCATCTCCTATTACATAGAACAATCACAAATGTATACATAGAGCCACATACTAAATACATATATAAAACACAATATATCTATACATAGATTTAATGATACTTAAGTATTAAAATAATTTGTTTACTCATCTGTAGAAAAAAGTTTGAGCAGAGAAAAAATTCTGGTTTGAAAAGCTGTTAGCTTGAACTTTGATCCTCTTGCTTGTTTAGCTAAAATGTTGTTTAAGTTTGCAAACTTGTGATGCTTACTTTTCTTTTTCTGGTATGCTAAGTTTTTGAATGAACTAGAATGAGGAGATATACATATAGAAAACAGTTTTACAGGTGATTTGTATTTGCTGGAACATTCCTTTGTTCTCTAATTCTAGGGTCAGAGAAATTTTTGCCTCCTTCTCTGACCAGAATTTTTTTGTAGAAAATGAAATGATTTAAATACATTTCGAAATGACTTGTTTGTGCTGGAGAAGATAGTATTTAATGCATATGTTTCCCAACTTGTTTACATACTTATCCTATTTGATTTTTATATGTACATAGATTTTTGTTTCTTTTTGCATACACATATGAATTCACATACATACTTGTCTTGCCTATTTTGCTTTGCTTAATATAAAATTGTTATTTTTTTTATAGTTTGAACTTATGTATTTACTTTATGTTTTCATAATTCCATAGAAGTTATCTTATATACTTATTTCTATTTCTAACATAAATCCTAGTTTCTATTTTTTTTAAGCTTAACTATTAAACATTTATTTGTATTAATATATTTTATACTTATATTTAATATTGATAAGATTAATTTTATTTTAAGCATTATTATCTAGCTTACATTTATAACCATATATTGAGATCAAAAGTTAATAAGGTAGAGTTTTACTGCAATTCAATGTGAATAAGATCAATTCTATTTAATTAGATTAAACACTTATTAAAATAATATTGCCAAAATCCCGGGTCGTCGCATCCCTCCCTCCTTTGAATATTTTCGTCCTCGAAAAGGAACGAAGCCAGAATTATTAAAATGCTTAAAATCATATAAATTTTCTTTAATCATTTTTAAACTACTTTAAAAATCTATATAATATTTCTAAAATAGTTTTTATAAAAATACTTTTATAATTCGATGTCTCGACAAGTCCTTCCTTGTTCTCACTGAAATTCGGTCATACGTTGATCAGACGTAGGACTAAAAATCTATAAGTACTTAGCAGATCAATTTTCAACATCCAATGAAAATATTTTGAAAAATAATTTTATTGAAAATATAGAAAACAGTTTTTGAAAATAGAGGAAATATCTTTAGTGAGAATTCTCTGGAAATCATCGCCCCCATCCATGGGCGCAGTTACATCATGGGTAACGTTGCCATCGCAACAAAAGTCCATGTAACTGTAGGCACTCTGTGCCCCTCGATTACGCCATAGAACCCACAACAGATCGCAGTTACATTCTAGGGTTACGTTGCCATCGCAGCAAAAGTCCATGTAACTGTAGGCATCAGCGCCTTCGATTTTCGCTGTCAAAAAATGAAACTTCTCTACTCCCACACAGGTCACAGTCTACCGATGTACAATCAAACGCAGATTGTTGGCTCTCAGCGGCATACACGACTTTCGCTATGTTACCGTAGGTCGTAGTCTACCGATATAAAATCAAACATAGACTGTTGGCTCTCAGCGACACACACGACTTTCGCTATGGTCTGCAGTAGATCGCAGTGACATCGAGTTACACTGTCGTCGCAGCATAACCCAAATGCCTCTGCAGGCATCAGCGCCCTCGACTTTCGCTACACACTACTCATAATCCTCAGGAACTAGTTTTGTTCGGACTCCTCACTGGATCAACTTTAGAACCCCCCTTAGGGTTCAAGGCAGTACCACCCTGTGGTAATCCTGAGAAGTTCATTTCAAGAGAGCGCTTTTTTTTCCGAGCCATTATCAAAACACTTTATACTATACACATATAGTATCTTTCAAATCATACACCTAGTATTATCTCATACAAAGCTCCTTTACACAAAATCGTTTATCCCAAAATCGATAATTCTCAAAGTAGGCTTTCCAAATTCCAATATTGATTTTACCCAAAAATCAAAAGCCTTTCCAAATCCAAAGGTTCCCAAAACCTTTTTTCAAAATCCTCATAAGATCCTTTATATATATAGATATATATATATATATAATCCTTGATAAAAATCTTTGGATCATTTCAAACTTGTATAAAACCCTTTTTATACTTCAAATACTCTCAAAAACCATTTCCTTCTGGCTATAGATTCAACAAGGGGAGTTTTATCTTATATAACAAAGATATATAACTTTGTTTATTCTAAATCGAATATTCAAATTTGATCACTCTTTTATAAAGTCACTTACCAAATTTAAATCACTTCATAAAGTAAATTTTTACCATAGAAATACCCAATTTCCACCTTTATTCATTGTATATTTCACAGAATATTCCTTCCATTTCAAAAAAAAACCCTTTCACGTTTCTTATTCACAAATTCCCAGTATCAATTTCATTCAAATCAATACGATGTACACGTATCATCCGTACGCTATACCAATCTGGTCGCTCACTCGATCACACAATTTCACTTCCGAACTAGCATCGTCCGCATCGTCCACCCGACTTCCTAGTGCGGACTAAGATCTAGTTTCTTGATCAGAAACCATCATTCTCCTTGCATAGCCATAACTATGATAGAGAATTTCCAGAAATCAATCAACAATCCATATCCAGGTTCGTCGAAAATCGAGTGGAAAATTCCAACTCGGATCGATATAACTATATCGAAATTCTGTGCTCAAATCTGGATCAAATCACTACATGAATAGAACAATATACGTACATCCTATGTATTTAACTTCATATGTTATTAGCCAAATTTATTTCCTTTCTATTCATCCTTACTTAATTTTATTCACTTATTCATATTTGCCTTAATTCCCATTTGGATTATCACCTCTATTCTTATCTCAATTGGGTATTCAATCAAAAACAGTTTAAACTCTATCCAGCTTAAATTTAAAAATAGCTTGAAAATTTTAAACATAGCTAAGTAGTTAAAAAATAATTATTAGTTTGCAAAATATTAGTAAAATAGTTAAGAAATTGTAAAATAGTTGGAAAATAGTTTCAGAAATTTTAGATAATTGCAAAATAGTTGTAAAATTGTAATTAAATTGTAAAATAGTTGAAAAATAGTAATTAGTTTATAAAACAGTTGAAAAATTGTTAAATAGTTCCAAACATAATTGTAAAACAAATATCAAATAATTTGGCTTTAAAAAGAAAGGTTGTATATATTAAATAGCTTGGAAAAATAAGTTTATATTAACAATATATATTGAAAATAGTCCAGAGTCAAAACTGTTCACTCCCACATCAATTCAATTTAAATTTCCATTTCCATTTATATTGACTCAATTCCAATTTGAATAACTTCAATTTCCATTGAAATTGATTTAACCCCAATTCAAGTTGAATTAATCTTGATTTTAAACCTATTCAACTTTAATCACAGTTCCAAATTATTCCAATCAATTTGGACTAATTTCAAATTGAATCCACTTCAATTTCAAATCATTCCAATTTCTGTTTGAATTAGTCCCAATTCCCATTTGAATTTGAACCCATCAAACTTCAATTTCATTTCAAATCAATTCAACTCAAATTTTCCATTTGAAATTTTAAACTTATCCATCTTCAATCACAATTCTAACTAATTTAAATCAAATTTAATTTGAACTAATTCAATTCAAATTTTCCATTTGAATTTTTAAACTTATCCATCTTCAATCACAATTCTAATTAATTTAAATCAAATTTAATTTGAACTAATTCAATTCAAATTTCCAAATTTAAACAATCTCGAATTATATAAATTTGAGTTAAAGCTTTAAATGTTGATATAATCCTTTAAATCAATTTAACCTTTACTTCTTCATAAACCTATTTCTAGGTTCAAATAATAATTCAAATCCAATTCACAATTTAAAGATTATTAATAGGATAATATTATCCAAATTATTTTAAAACACCCATATAATTCAAATTTACAGATTTGAAACCCATTTTGAGATCATACAAACTCCCAATTAAATTAATCATTTAACTTTCCATGTTAAATCCCAATTTCACATTGAAATTTCCAATTCAGGTTGCTTGTTAAATTATTTAACTTTCCGAAAGTTAAATTCAACTTACTTAATCCAGCCAACCTTACCCAATTTGAATTCCCATTTCAAATTCTAAACTTCACATTAATAATCTTCCCACTTATAAGATCAAAAACTTATCACTTTGAAACAAATTTTCAAATTTCTGGAACTAGATTTAAAACTTCTCAATTTAGATCATCTTCAGTTCCAATTTATAAGTCATACTTGCCTAAATGTTTTACTTCCCTAAAACATTCCATTTTGCTTACTCATTGATACATATTTTATTATTAGACACAACAATGATAATAACCAAGGAAACCAATTCATTATTATATTTTTCTGAAACTCTTTTCCAAATTCAAGATTTTAATTTTAGGTTGAATCCATTTCAAATTTATCTTTATCTAATTTCAATTTGGTTGTATTTCTATTACCACTTAATTTAATTCCAATAATTTAACAACCAAATTACCTTAATATTATTGGAAAGAAATATTGTTTTATATATCAAAATATATTCTTATATAAAAATCATTTACTTTTAAAACCAGTTTATAAGAAAATAACAAGTACGCTCTCTTATATATATTGCACTCAACTCATTCTAGGGTACTATTGACCCTATCCTTAATGAGTAATCCCACCAGATCCAAGGTTGTCGCTTAACCTTCAGCTCTGATACAATTGTAACGACCCGAAATTTTCGATCCCGAAAACTCCATATAGTTAGAAGAAGAAGAAAGAGGTAGAAGAAGAAAAAACTAAAAACACAACCCAAATTCCCACGTTCGCAGCGGATCAAAATATAATATCAAATAATAACAGATTACATAAGAATTCTATGTTTTTCAATTTCATTTTAATACATCAGAGTTACACACATACTCAAACACTGGACATACACAAATCAACATGTCTCAGATATACAACAATATAATACAGCGGAAATACTCCATACGTTCTTGCCATCCAGCTTGCCTCCTGAGCTCCAGATCGTCCTTACCTGAAAATCTGTAATACTCGGTCTGACCCGAGCATTACATCAAAGTAACACCTGGGTCAGGCTGGAAACCAACATGAGTAAACCCATCTAACATGGAATACAAAGCATACAACTTATATAAAACCTGGGGTAACTCGTATCAATTTACAAATTCACAATTTGTTATAGACATCACTTATTTCACACATCAATTTTCCGAGTACCAATATTTAGATCAAATATTCCAATTCACTTAAATCATTTCATTCCAGCCTATTGATTTCACATATCAATTTTAAAAAAATTAGAAGTGGTTTCAGGTATTTCCAAATACCCGACCCCGATCTCTTCGAGTCTCATGTCATCCTAACCCAAGTTGTCCAGATGAAATACACTTCACATTTTAAATACAGGATGTCACTTACACAACAATTCATCCTTGATAGATAACCACAGTATCCTGTCCGCCCCAAACATAAGATACCACAGAACATTTCATATCAGAGATATCAACTCATTCAAGGCATCCAATACCATTCAATCATCCATAAGCAAACTTGATCACTTCCAAAATAAATTTAATCACTTCAAATTAAATTACTAACCTTAATCACTTAGATTCCTTTACTTAACATTAATTAATTTCAAATCAGTTTTATCCATCTCAATTAATCATCCTAGATAAATTATCCTTTAATTACATTCAAGTAATTATCTTTAGTTAGTTACACAAATTAACCGAAAACAGTAATTAATCTCTATTTACTTTACAAATTAATTTACTATAATTAATTGCATTAATTGTTAATTAATTAATCATAAATCGCTTATTATCGATTAATCTTAATTAATCAACCTTTAATTACATCATTAATTATATAAATTAGTGATTCCCAATTACATCTTAATTTATCCTAATCTAAATTAATTACGTTAAGTAATTAATCATTAATTAAACCCCAAATATTAATCACTCTTGATTAATCTCAACCAGTAATTAACTACCTTTTATTTACTTCATTAAATACATTAATTACACCTCAATTAATTATCTTAATTAATCTGTTGATTAATTATATAAAGTAATTATACCCAAATTACTTTCGTTAACAAATCATCATTCAACTAATTACATCCAATAATTATTAATTAATAACCTTCATTATTAATTTATAAAACTTAATTACCCATTTATTAATCACTAATTACAAATTAATCAATCACTAATTACAAATTAATTACTTAATTAATCTTTAGTTTATTTCATAAGTTATCAAAATCTTAATTACTTAAGATAAACATCCTCTTTGTTAAATACTAAATCGCATTACTAAAACATTTACCTTTAATTAACATTTAACTTTATTTATAAAATAATTAAGTTTAAAATATTTTTAAGTATTTAACATACATAAACAAACAAACAGTTTCTTAATTAAAGTTTTGAAAGACATTTAATTTAAAGAATTTTATTTTTACATTTCCAAAAGAACCTATGAAAACCAGTTTTAAATTTTGGTTGCCCTGACTTCGGGTTAGACACGATGATAACTCAACCCTGCTTCGAGTTATCTCTCCTTCCCCTGTTTATATTTTTTTAGTTAAAAACAAAACAGAGATGGCTTCTCAAGCGCGAACACGAGTCCCAACCTGAGTTCCCCTCCTTTCCACTCGAACACTCCTTCGAGTCACTCATAAACCCAAAAATCCCTGACACAAAATCGATACCGTGCACGTGCACAGGCCATCGACGACATCTCCACCTCAGGTGACTTGCTTTACTCATCGGTGATCGTCCCAACATTCAACTCTTTCCCTCGAACCAACATCAAGAAATTCAAAGAGAAATTCGACACTTCCAGTCGAAGCTGGAACTCTAAAGCTCACCAAAAACCACTTTGACACGACCATCTTGACCACCGGAACCGCCGCGCCTCGGTCCACGCCTCCGCCTATGTCTCAAGTACACCCCCTCCAACTCTGGCCACACTCGATGCATTGACGAGTGCGCACGAGCCCAAAACCCAAACGCTCATTTCACTATCCTTAAACCCTATTCTTCCCTCCGGTCAACGACACGACAAACTGGAAGGTCTCTGGTAATTTTCCCCGATATCATCAGACCTTCCTCCATCCCTGGTCCAATTCCTGACATCCCAAAGTCCTTCGGCCATCTGAATTTGCTTAAAACACATTTATATTTCATCAAAAAACAGCTCTTACAATACTCAATGAAAAATCACCATTTTTGTAGTAAAAATCCTATTTTCTAATGACAATTCAAGTTATATAAGTGAATTGATAATTCGTGACACTCGAATTTATCATATATTTGAAGTTAGCTCTGTAAAACTAAGTTTACAGAGCTAATTCATTACTATAGAGCTTGAAACAATTTTTAGATCATAATCTATGCTTAAACACACTTATTTCATTTTGAACACTAAGCCTGGTTATGGTTAGATGAAAAGTAGTTGAATTTTCTTGTTTGTTTCCACCATGTAATCCAAAAAAATAAGAGCAGGCATCTCCTATTACACAGAACAATCACAAATATATACACAGAGCCACATACTTAAATATATATATAAAACACAATACATCTATGCACAGATTTAATGATACTTAAGTACTAAAATAATTTGTTTACTCACATGTAGAAAAAAATTTGAACAGAGAAAAAATTCTGGTTTGAAAAACTGTTAGCTTGAACTTTGTTCCTCTTGCTTGTTTAGCTAAAATGTTATTTAAGTCTGCAAACTGGTGATGCTTACTTTTCTTTTTCTGGTATGCTAAGTTTTTGAACGAACTAGAATGAGAAGATATATATATATATATATATATATATATATATATATATATATATAGAAAATAGTTTTACAGGTGATTTGTATTTGCTGGAACATTCCTTTGTTCTCTAATTCCAGGGTCAGAGATATTTTTGCCTCCTTCTTTGACGAGATTTTTTTTTATAGAAAATGAAATGATTTAAATACATTTTGAAATGACTTGTTTTGTGCTGGAGAAGATAGTATTTAATGCATATGTTTCCCATCTTGTTTAGATAATTATCCTATTTGATTTTTATATGTACATAGATTTTTGTTTCTTTTTGTATACACATATGAAATTCACATACATACGTGTCTTGCCTGATTTAATTAGATTAATATATTTTATACTTATATTTAATATTGATAAGATTACTTTTATTTTAAGCATTATTATCTAGCTTACATTTATACCCATATATTGAGATCAAATGTTAATAAGGTAGAGTTTTACTGTAATTCAATGTGAATAAGATCAATTTTATTTAATTAGATTAAATACTTATTAAAATAATATTGCCAAATTCTCGGGTCATCACAGCATCTGGACTACACTTCCTAGACGTCTGAATACATAATTTTGAATATGTTTAAAACTTCCATTTCTATTCTACATAAATTTATATAACCAGACTTCTAGCCATATTTTCCAAATGTCTAGAATGCTGCAACAGTAAAATGTTTTGAATAAACACTTCTCTTCTTCTCCATCGGTCACATCTCTTTCTCTAATGGTCGCAACTGCTTATCAAAGGGTTTCATATGAATAGTAACAACCATTAAACAAAACCTTTGGACATCTATAAATATACTCATGGATTAAGAATAACGTTTTGACTTTCTACTTTCTATTTCAACTAACTCTAAGTACAAATATCCATTTAATATTCCCTTTCTATACCACCAAATTTATACATAGCATTTTTGGTGATCAAATTTCCTACAAATCCATGTGTCCACTCTCATCATACTCAAGGGGAGATTGTAGGAAGATTTGTACCAGCGATTGATATCAGTATTGTAAAGAGCCCAAGGTTGTCAACTTAAGATACTCTATCGTATTGCCTGTTCCTCTAGGCTACGCGAATGATTTTGAATAGTTGAAATTCCAAATGGGAGCATTGGGACTAGACGTAGGACGGGAGGTACAAGCCAGCATAAAATTTCTAGTGTGGTTATTTTTATTTGTTCTACATTTTGATACTTTCTTAGTTAGCTTTAATTAGTTTGGATTATATATACCTAATCATTCACATTAGGGATATCATACTAGAAGCATACACAATTTCATTTGGTATCAGCGCAAAGTTATTCAAATTACTATAATAAAGTATAAAATAATGTTAGAATATGGCAAGTACTTTTGTAAAAGGTCGGTCAACTAAACATCCTCCACTATTCATTAGATCTATCTATGCTTATTGGTCCAGACGTATGAGAATATTTATGGAAGCTAAAGATCTTGAAATCTAGCAAGGTACTCATAATAAATGTAAAGCCCCTACTACTGGAATGAGTATTTGGACAGATGTTTTAAAAACTATAGAATCCAATAATGCTAAAGCTATGAATATATTATTTTGTACACTTGATAAAACGATTTCTCAAGAGTTATGCTTTGTAAAACTGCTTATGACACTGACATACATTACAAATCACTCATGAAGGAATGAGCAAAGTAAAACAAACCAAAATTTCTACAAAATGAGTTTTCATTGCTCAAAATTAAAGTAAATGAAATCATTGTAGATATTATACTTGATTTCAAGCAATACAACATGATCTAATGGCATTAGGAGTCACTTTTAACGAGTTTGATCTTGTTGCAAGGATTTTAAATTCTTTGGCCATTGCATGAGAAATAAAAGTCTTAACTATCAAAAAAGCTAATGATCTTTCTCAACTCAATGTTAAAGAAATAATAGGGAATTTGATGTCTTACGAAGCTAACTTGCAAGCTTAGAAAGAGAAAAATCAAGAGACAAAAGTATAGCATTCTAAGCTAATGACAATGAGTCAAATTTGGATGATGACGATATCATATTCATTGCCAAGAACTATAAGAAGTTCATAAAGGCACAGAATGGTGGCAATTCAACAAACTCGTCTAACTAGACATCAATCAAGTGCTTCGAATGTGAAAATTTTGTCCATGTGGCGAAAGACTGTCCTCAACTAAACAAAAATAAAAATAAGCTTTAAAAATTCAAGAAGAAGAGAAAAGCACTCCATGTGACATGGGACAATTAAAACTCATCCTCTCAAGAAAATGACAACGATGGTGATTCTGAATAGGCAAATGTCTATTTCATTGATACAACGGTAGAGGTAAGTCTTGAACTCTCTTATGATGAAATTTTGGAAACAAGTATAAGTTAGATGATAAACTTAGGGATCTAAAAAATTGTATAAAGAGATTGTAGGAAAATTAAATGGATTTGAACTAAAATTGGATTGCTAAAAGATGAGAAAAGTGCACTATAAGTTAAACTAGAAATATCCTAAAATCCTGTAAAAACTTATCTTCCCAACATGATACTCTACTCAAGCAAAACTGAGAATGATAAGCTTAGTAATGAGAATTTTGAACTAAAATCTAGTCTTGACTCAGCTATAAATGGAATTTTTGAACTTAAGAATAAACTGGATCAAATTTCTACTAATGTTTCGAAATTTAATAAAGGTAAGCAAAATATAGAAAATTTGATTAAAATTTCTAAACCATCTACAAATAGAAATGAATTTGGTTTCAAAGCTAAGCAGAGTTACATAAATTATAGTACTTTGTCTAGTAAATTCAAAAAGCTTAAAAATAATGTTAAATTCAATAGTTTAAATTCGAAAAAGTTAAAAATTTGGATTCCTAAAACCAATAAAAACTTGATTAGGAAATTTTATATATAAATGAATATTTAAAAAATGTTGTTAGAAATAGTAATTATATTTCTAAATTTTAAACCTACTTGGACATGGCTACCTTCTATTACTGACACATAAGACCATGACATAGGAAGTGCGTACCAATGAAATTCCAATTTATTGGCAGGTACCCAAAATGAGAGCAAGCACAAGAAGAAATGGATACTCGTCAGTGGATGCTCTATATACATGACGGGAAGTCTGAAAATGTTACCAATATAACATATGTCGATGGTGACATTAAGACATTCAAAGATAAACATAAGGGTTTCATAGTTGAAATTGGAGATGATATCAACGTCAGTTTATCTACTTCCCCTATAATCTCTAATGTGTTCTTAGAAAAAAAATTAAAACACAATCGTTTAAGTATAAGTTAGCTTTGCAATAAAAGATTCAAAATAGATTTTGAAAACGATAAATGCAACATTTTTATCAAAATAAAAACTTGATTTTTAAAGGTATAAGAAAACATATTATTTATATTATAAATATGGATATTAAACATGACAATGACTTATGTCTAGTCATGAATCCGATGACCTATGGCTCTGCATAAGCAATTTTCTCATATTAAATCTAAATGTATGAACAAATTTGCTAAAAATGAACTAGTGAGAGGATTAACAAAAATAAATTTTAATGTTAAAACCATGTGATGCATGTCAATATGTTAAACTTAAGAAAAGTTCTTTTAAATTAAAGAAAGAAATTTCATCATAACAACCACTAGAACTACTTTATCTATATTTATTAGGTCCTACTTAAATACGATTAATAAATTATAATAAGTACGTTTTTGAGATTGTTGATGAATATTAGAGATTTATATGGACACTATTGTTAAAACACAAAAGTGATACATTGGGTTTTTTAAATATTTGCTAAAAGTATTCATAATTTAATAAATTTAAAAATTAATAATATAGGAAGTGATCATGGAGAAGAACTTGAAAATTAATTATTTGAAAAAATTTATAATAAAAAAGGTGTTACTCACTATTTTTTGTCCATATACACCACAACAAATGGTGCAGTTGAGACGAAAAATAGTATTCTTTAAGAATGTACATGAACATTGCTTGGTAACAGTTGCTTACCAAAGGATTTTTAGGCCAAAGCTGTTGTTATTGCTTGCTATGTGCTTAATCATGTAATATTAAGACCTGTAATGACTCTTAATTTTCGATAATTAAAAATTGTTATTAAATAAAGTTTTCTAATTTAATGTTAGAAGAAATAAAAATATATGAGTTATTAATGAAATAATAACTAGAATGAAAGGTAGTAATGTCAATTTAAGTCAATTATTAATAATTTTAATGAAAGTTCAATTAATCGAAATGATTTAAAGGTCATACTTGTTTATAAAGTGAATATAGGAAAACAAAGGTAAATATTGAATTAATTAATGAAATATTATACAATTAATGGTGATTGAATAAAATCAGTGTTATGTAATCAATTATAACATTTGGTTGTAAATAATAAACTTATTAATTTGACCAAAGGTAAATGGTGGTAATTATTATATGTTACCTATTTATTTAACCTGTTAAATAAAATTGGAAATCAATTGCGATTAATTCGCTTAATTAGTGTAGTTAATGTAGATTTAATTGATAATTATAGATTATTAATTGAATAAGGTGTAACAAATGTAAATTTCATTCATAATATGATAATCGATTCACTACAACAAAAATACTCTATTACAATGCCCTTTTTACAATGGGCATTAGCTGCCCGTTGTAATAGTAGGCTATTACAACGGTCCATTCAGGCCCGTTGTCATAGATGCCCTATACAACGCCTTTTTTACAACGGGAAATGACTGCCCGTTGTAATAGAATGCTATTACAACGGTCCTTTCATGTCCGTCGTAATAGATGTCAATTTTACAACCGGCCAAAAGTGCCCGTTGTAATAGGTGCCAATTTTACAACAGGCTGAAAATGCCCGTTGTAACAGGTGCCAATTTTACAACGGTCATAAAATACCCATTGTAATAAATGTTTGTTGCCAAATTTTGACAACTAATAATTAATAATTACAATGCTTTCTTGAAATTAATATTTATTATTTATTAATATTTAATAATTATTCATTAATATATTATATTAATCATATGTTACTAATTACTAATTATAATATTATATTACTAATTACTAATTACTAACCATTAATAATATTATATTATTTATTAATATTTAATAATTAATCATTAATAATATTATATTAATCATTTATAACTTAAAATAGTTTGAAATATAGAAAATAATCAATCATTAATAATATTATATTATAGAAAACAAAGGAATGTTGGTTGCATAATATGATGCAGCCCACCAGGTCTAGTATATGAACCACTCAACATTGTTGTATGTTCCTCAAACCCTAAAGAAGCCGCCAATTGTTTCTTCCTAATATAAAATACGCTAGGTAAGTCAACAATGGCGAGCCCGGCTCCTACGAACTCGGTCCAATGCTTCGGTCGCAAGAAGAACGCCGTCGCCGTCACGCACTATAAAGATGGACGTGGTCTGATCAAGGTAAACAGGTCCCCAATCGAGCAATCAAGCCCGAAATTTTTAGATACAAGGCAATCGAACCCATTCTCCTCCTCGACCGCAACCGCTTCGCCGGTGTTGACATTCGCGTCTTTTGAGCAGAGTTACAAAATCTGATTTGAAAAGGTTGGTCTCTGATTTGAAAGCCAGGAAGAATTTAGAAATTGATTTCATCACTGTTTGCAAGCTTACGGTAAAATATATCTCCCATCCTTAATCTACATTCATAATAAAATGAACCTTCTTATCCACCTTTTTATCCATCTAGGCCTATTTTTAAAAATAATTACATGTTTTTGAACCTTCTAAAAATGAATTAGGAAAATAAACTAATTTCTGCACATGTGACAAAGTAGCATTTTATACTAGAAACATTGACTTGAACTCTTTCCGAACAAAAAGTTTACTTAATCATATGTATACATGTTTGTGGTATCTGAGGTAAATAATCTTCTTTATGGTCGTTTGGAGAAGTAACTTAGGAACACAAGTAGAAAAACTAACTTTAAAACAGTTTCTGAACATGTATATGTAATGGTTAATTGGTCGAAGTTTTTCCAAGGATTTTAATTGAGTATGGATGTTTGTATAATTTACAGTCATATGGAATAAAAGTTGAATATGGTCGTATGCAAGGCGGATCGACTGGTCAAGCTGGTGCAACATCTCAATCTGGTGGATGCTGCTCTTGATGTGATTATCGACATTTATTAATCTATTATGCTTTTATCCCAAAATTGTGATATATTCATTGACTTTGTGTTATTGGTGCCTTCATGAAGTTCCAGTTTGTAATTTGTTAAATGTTTTATAGTACTTTCAAAATTTTATTGTAGCAGACATTCTTAAACAATGGTTTATGGTGTGACTACTTTTATGCTACAAATTGTTTAGTTTTGTGTGCTGTGTCAGCATTGCCTTCTTAAATTATGTAAATTGCTCTTCTAATTCAGATTGTATTTGGTAGAATAATGTGTTGTTTCTCTTTTTATCATATGCTTACTGTTAAAAATTTATAATGTATTACAACGGGCATTGGCCGTTGTAAAAAGGTATATTACAATGGGCATTGCCCGTTGTAAAAAGATGTATTACAATGGGCATTGCCCATTGTAAAATATGGTCGACCTATTGCAACGAGGCCTAATACAACGGGCTCATGCCCGTTGCGAAATCCATATTACAACGGGCACTGCCCGTTGTAAAATGGCTGTTTCGTCGTAGTGATTGAATAAAAAGAATTAAAATCAAGTTTGATCAATTTATTGTAATATAAGTTATAATAAATGGATTTATTGCAATTAAATGTAATTAAATACTGTGTTAATGGAAATCAAGATGAAACTATAAAATATTAATGTAGTAAGAGATAAACTAAAGTTAATTATACCCTTAGGGTAATAATTGATTGAACAACAAGACTGAAAAGTAAACAAATGGATTTAATGGAAATTTAATTTATAATTACTGAATTTGTTGAAATTGAAATCAAATACTATAATTGGTGCAATATTGAATATTAAATTGATATAGAAATTTGTTTTAAGGGATTATTAATTTCTAAGTAATCTAAAGTGATAGAAATTTATAAATTATAAAATTTGAATTAAAATTTGATTAATTAATTTAATTTTAATTTATTTAATTACATAAAACTAGCCATTTTGGCAATTGTCTTGGATTTCGACGAAACCGGTTTCATCGAATCTGTAAGGGTGAATTATTGTAAGGTTTCAAGTTTCATTGCGATCGAATTTGTCGTTTAATCCTATGGACTCGAAATGCATAGAAACCAATTTAATTGAAATCAATTTGAAGTAAGCTGATTTTTATATAACTTCTTCATACGATGGAATTAGGACTTGACACCAGTTCTATTGATTTTAAAATTATCAAAAACATCTATTTTTATATATGGGATGACCCATTTTCGTTCCGGAGGCAGACCAGGCTTTTCGGGTCGTTCATCGTTCAACCTTCAAAGCGATCTGACACATTCATTTCTATTTCTGATCTACTATAAATAGTCTTGTTACCCAGTTATTTGACCATGTAACAAGAGGCTCGACATAGATACCTCATTTGGCATAAGGCCTCGCTCGGCACAGATGAGTCGCTCGACATAAGGCCTTGCTCGGCACAGATGAATCGCTCGATATAAGGCCTCACTCGGTACAGATGAGTCGCTTGGCGTAAGGCCTCGCTCGACAACCTAAGTCGCTCCACACAAGGCCTTATTCGGCCAGATCATGTCGGCACAGATGAGTCGTTCGGCACAGAGCATCGCTCGACACAAGCCTTGTTTGGCATACGAGTGCCGTCCGGCATGAAAACCTCACTCGTCGCTCTCTGGTTCGACCAACCTCGCTCGGCAATTATCGTTCTGCATCTCTGTCCCGGTGTGCAGAAGCTACTTACCACGGGCCGAGATATCTTGTTCATAGGCCCGTGAGGGAAGTCCAACCCATCTTCGTCTATAAATAGAAGGGAAGTGGCATAGTGAAATGGACCCTTTTTCAAGAACACTAGGGAGACTTTACCGCATTCAACACTCATTCTTTTTCACTTAACATTTTCATTTGAGTAGTTGGTGTACCGAATGTATCTGTAATCAATTGTTAAGAAAAGCAATAAAGATTAAGCTCAAAGTGGACGTAGGCAGTTACTCCAAATAACTATAAATATGGTGTTCATGTTTCTTACAATTATTACTGCATTCTACTACGTTATTCCTCAGTTTCAATTTACCTTCTTCATTAATCTCTCTACAAAAATTCTACTTCGGGTGTTAGTGACCAACACTGGTGCTAACATTTTGGTGCTTTCACTGAGAAATCGAACTCTTAGGCCGCTAGGATCTGCTTTGTAGCTACTGGATTGAATAAATCCCTCGAAGGAGATCCAAGTCATTCATAGGACGTCCGTTGATTCTACTCAGAGTTCTTATCAATAACTCTATTATGGGAAGACCACGTACCAGATCAGCCTCTCATAACGCAGATGTCAACGAGATTGCTAGAGTACAACAAATAGGACCTAGCAATTAACAAGAAAATCTAGGTGCAGGAACCACTATCCAAAATCAAATGGAAGTTGTCACAAGAACGGAGTTCAACGAGTTGATGAGAGAACTCATGGAAAGCAGAAGACAACTTAGTGAGCAGATTCAAGCTAACGCTGACCTTATACTCAACTTACTCAGCAACAGTATCAAAATGCTGGAGTTAGCCCCGTTCTTTATTCTTCATCTGATAGCTCGACTTCGTTCGATGAACCTCTCAGGCGTAGACACCGCAAAACTAAGACAACACAAGTAGGTGCTACTGATCAATCAACTAGAGATCACTTACACCTTGGAAACCACACCCAAGCTGGAACAGGAAACTTAGGATCCAGAGCACGTATGGAGGCTGGACGTCACCAAGTCCCTAATGAAGCTGATCCCCAGGATACACATTTGGCAGATCGCCAACAGAGGATACATCAACATGAACGGTCCCGTAGAACAGATTCCAACCATCCATGTTCCATACAAATCCTGGACCTATCGGCTATGGTTAGACAGCTGATGAGAGAAAATCAAGGCTTGACCAATGAAGATTGGGGGGATATCCAGGAGTCATACTCCATTCACAAATACTATTTTACCGGCCGAGTAACCCAGGAAGTTTAGCATGCCAGCTATTCCGGCGTACGAAGGAAAAACTGATCCCCGCCAGCATGTGATGAGATATGAATATATGATGGATTCAGCTAGAGTAAATGATGCAACTAAGTGTAGATGCTTCCCAATTACTTTATCCGGAATTGCGACCATGTGGTTCACTCGACTTCCACCGCGGTCTATATCTAGTTTTGACGAATTGGCGACAAAATTTATAGAACAATTCAAAATATATGCCTCTCGTCCTAAGGACGTGATGTCCCTAACTAGTGTAATCCAGCTCCAAGGGAATCGTTAAAAGAGTACTTACAGAGATTTCATGTTGCGGCTACTAAAGTTAGCAACCCTAATGACCATGCAATTTCGATGGTTGTACTGCGAGGAGTGGATCCGGATTCAGAGTTTGGAGATTGGTTGGTAAGAAAATCTCCGACTACGCTAGAGTGTTTTTATTCAAAGACTCATCAGTTCATAAGAAGAGAGGAAGCCAAGTGGACAAGGCAGGATAAGGCACCAGGGCATGTTCAGCAAACTATGAAAAGCAACATCGTCGTGAAACAATGCGGTGACAATTCGGGGAAGCTTCCGGTCAATGTCCAGAACAAGCCTGGGCAATCTAAAGGGTCCGAAGGAGGAAATCCTGGAAAGAAAAGAGAAGTAGGAAATTGGAAGCCAAGGATTCCAACTTACAACAAATATACTCCTCTGAATGCATCTCTGGAGAATATTTACTTGTCAACTTGTAATACTTTTCAATACAGAAAGCTGCGTCCAAAAGAGTCAATAGAGGAACAAAAGCGGACGGGGAAGTATTACCGCTTCCATGAGGCTTACGGGCACAATACAGAAGAGCGTAGACACCTCCACGATGCCATAGAAAAATTGATTAGACAGAAAATGTTGCAGGAGTTTGTCAAGAACCCACAGGAAGGTAGGCAAGGAACATCAGACCCCGGACGCGGGCTGGCTCCACCCTATCCAGAGTAACCTGCTTGTACTATAGGTAGGCTGGTCATAAACACTATAGTCGGTGGACCCCACCCTATAGACAAGAAATGGTAGGAAATGGAGCGGTATCCAACTCCTTAAAGGATGCAGATTATGAGTGTTTTTCGAATATGGAGGATGGGAACCTTGATAAACAATAGCGCATGATGACAGACGATATAGTATTCAGGAGCCAAGATGCTGACTAGGTTGAGGCTCCTATCATTGACCCGATGGTCATACCCGTGACAACCGGGCGAGTATTTGTGAAGAGAATTTTGATTGGTTATGGAATTTCTGTTAACATCACCTTCAAAAAGGCATATGACCAAATGAAGATGGAGACGAAGGATGTAAAGCCATCTAAAACTCATATACATGGATTTAATGGTGCAGCAACCGATGCAGTGGGTTATGTCAAATTGCCAGCTAAACTTGGACTAGGTGAACGTGGGAGGGTGTGAATCCTACCTTTCATAGTTTTGGATGTTGATTCTCCATACAATATATTTCTAGGTCGATCGGCCCTGGCAGAGTCTAGGGCAGCTTTGGCCCCGTGGTGTTTAACTTTGAAATTTCCGACAAACAAAGGAGTTGGTGTTGTGCATGGCGATTAGGCGACCGATCGTGCAAGTTATGTGGCAGAGTTGAGAGAGGCCCAGCGAAGAAGAAAGGAAAGGATGCGGATAGCCCCGTACCTATCTGGAACACTGACAATTGACAAGTAGTTCCCGAGCCCTGGCTCGGGCAACATTCTTGGATCTATAAAGATATAGATACGAGAGATGACAATGAGGAACCTAGGGAAGCTATAGCAGCACCAGCTGAACTGACGATTGACATTCCAGTCAGCCAAGATGACCCATCGCAAGTACTTAAGATTGGATCACAACTTGACCCCTCGATGGCTGAGGATCTTGCTGATTTCCTCCGAGTGAATCTATCTGTTTTCGCTTGGACACATTCTGATATGTGCAGGATTTCTCCCGCTATTACGAGTCATATGTTGAACATAAACCCGAGGTATTTACCAGTAAAGAAGAAAAGGAGGGGCATGGACATGGAGAGGTCTACTGCTCTTAGAGAGGAGGTGGACAAACTCAAAGCCAATGGGTTCGTCCGCGCCGCCGTCTATCTGAATCGGTATCTAACCCTGTGCTAGTGAGGAAAGCAAATAGGAAATGGAGAACTTGCGTAGATTAAACCGATCTGAACAAAGCGTGCCCTAAGGATAGTTTTCCTTTACCCAGGATTGACCAACTGGTTGACTCAACAGCGGGACACAAGTTACTGTCATTTATGGATGCGTACTTGGGATATAATCAAATCCCGATGCACATTCCAGACCAAGAACACACTAGTTTTGTCACGAATGCCGTGCTATATTGCTTTGTAGTGATGCCCTTTGGATTAAAAAATATGGGAGTAACTTATCAACGTCTGGTGAATCGAATGTTTAAAGACCAGATAGGTAAAACAATGGAAGTCTGTATGAATGACATGCTTGTGAAGTCACGGCAGTCAAATGACCACATTCGAGATTTAGCGGAGATGTTTGATATACTTGGATATCATGGAATGAAAATCAATCCTTTGAAGTGTTCCTTTAGCATTGCGTCAGGGAAGTTTTTGGGTTTCATTGTTAATGCGCGGGGAATTGAAGCCAACCCGAAAAAGATTCAAGCTATTTGGTACATTCAAGTACCCAAAACTATAAAAAAGGTACAAAGCTTAAATGGAAAGGTGGCCGCACTAAGTCGACTCGTATCCAGAGCCACAGATAAGGATATTCCCTTCTTTGATGTAATAAAGAAAGGAAAGAGAAATTTTAAATGGATGCCCGACTGTGAGAATGCATTCCGAGCTTTGATAAGACATTTGGAAAGTCCTCCGGTGCTATCGAAACCTATATGCCATGAAGTATTATATGTGTACTTGGCTGTATCCCAGCATGCTATCAGTATGGCTTCGGTTCGCGAGGAGGACCGAGTTCAAAAGCCGGTTTACTATGTAAGTAAAGGTTTAACAGGGGAAGAAAGAAATTATCCCAAGATTGAGAAACAGGCCTACTGCTTAGCGATTGCATCATGCAAGCTTCGTCCATACTTTCAGGAACACTCGATCAATGTTTATACTGATCAACCCTTGCGTCAGGTACTCCAACGACCAAAAACTTTTGGAAGGATGTCAAAATGGAATATCGAGTTGAGTCAGTTCGATATTACCAACCTGCCAAGAAGGGCAATACCAGGGCAAGCGCCAGCAAACTTTATCGTTGAATTCACCGTGTCAGACGAACCAAACAACCATGATGTTATTCCCCCCATTCGATGTGCGATGACCCAAAATTTTGGGCAATATAAATTTAATAATCTGCATTATTAATTAAATTGATTTGATAATTTTCTTCTATAATTTTAATTTAAAATTGGCAAATTATTCTTTTAAAAGCTAATAAAATGTTTTCTATTTATAATGTATATATTTGTATATATTGTAAATATAATAGTGTGCGTGAATTTAATAAATAAAATCATGTTTTCAAATTCTAATATATATTTTGATAATTGGGAAATTATGATTAAATTTAATATAAAACTTTTCAAAGATTATTTAAATAACTATATAGTTTTAAAATACTTAAGGTAAATGTTAATTGTTTAAATTATATCTTTTAAGCTTAAGTTTAAATATAAATAAATTAACATAAAAGATTTGTTTCATTTTCATTTTAAATATTACCTGATAAATATAATTTTGAAATATATATATAAGTTTGAAATACAATTTAGATACAATACATTAATTTATTTAAGTAATATAAGTAATTTATAAATAATAGGATAATCTCTTCCATGGATTATTTTAAATTGGCAAGATTGTTATTTTCAAATATTAATAGTGTATTGTTTTTATATATAGATATAAACAGATTTTAAATAATAATAGAATTGTTATTTCCAATTTAATGTGTTGTTATAAATAGACTTTAAATTGGATTTTTAAATCTAATTTGAATTTGAACTTGAATTTAAAATTGAAATTCAATAGATAGATATTTTAAAATATTTTGGATTCTAAAAATATATGTATAAGATTTTAATTATATATAATTGGTTTTATAACATTTTCTTCAAAGAATTAATATATATTTAGATAAGTATTTATAAACTAATTTATTAAGTATAAAGCTTATATTAACATTTAAAAATAAATATTAATTACTTAAGTGAGAAATGTAAGTTTATAAGGCTGTGTTTTAACATGTGTAAATTAATAAGCTAGAGTAAATGACAAATGTTGAGAAATTTTACAAGTGTCCTTTATAATTTTCATTTTCTTTTATTTTAATTAATTACAAAATTAACTTATATAAACACATTGCTCTCGCATTCCTTTCTTTTTCTATTTCCTTCCCAAAGCTAAGAAGTACAGCCTGTAACAATTTCAAAAGAAAATCTAAAATCCACACTACTAAATCAAATTTCTCAAAACAAATCTGTGATCAATCTTTCCAAACCAGAAATCATGTTCAAATCAAAACCTTTTCATCTCTTAAAATCCAAAATCAAAGCCTGCAATTCATTTTTAACATCAAAACCTGAGATGAAAATCAACAAAGCCTGATCATTTTTTACTCAAACCTGTAATCAAAATTTGAAAATCAAAACCAAAAGCCTGCAAATATCATCCTCAAACTAGAAAATCAATTCAATAGCCTATAGTAGACCATCAATGTGAGTTCAAACTATTAGCCTGTAGCATTCTTCAAAACCTAGAAATCAAAGCAGTCATTTCCACTGCAAGTTCCAATAACAAAGCAACTCAAGTTTTTAAATCAAATCATCTGTCATGCATTCCAGTTTCCATAGATTCAAAAACTTTTTTCAAAATAAAAGGAGGCTATGTTCATCTTTATTTTCAAAGCAGGTGAGTAACATTTTCTAAAAATAACTCAAGTATAAATATGGTTGCATGTTAATTTATGTGATAATTATGTTTTGTGCGAATATATATATATATATATATATATATATGGGTTCTGCATATATATATATATATATATATATATATATATATATATGAATGTATTGATGGGTGTGCATGTTGTGTATCTATGTTTCCTGGTTTTAGTTTCCAAGTTCAAAATTTATTCAAAATTCATATCCTCTTGATCTAATTGTTGTTAGGACTTAAGCTTCAAACAAGATTTATTTGTTTGATTATAGACTAAGTTTTAAAATCTTATTTAAGGTTAAAAATTAGAAATCCCACTGGGAACTAAAAAGAACAGAGAAAACTTTGAATAAATGAAATTTCAAACCTATAAATTCAATGTTTCAGGCATGTAATCTGAAAATCCATCCAGCAACATGATTTTTAAAACTAAAATCATAATTTTTAGCTTGAGGTTGAATAAGCAGTTCGAGTTTGTTTAAATTTTGTGTTTGGCGTTGTCTCTGGCGATCTAAGTGATCGGAAATGTCGTGGTTCTCACTGGAGATGCAGGGATGATCGAAGATGGTGGGAATAAATGTCTTATGAGGGTGTAATTCACTGTGGCGGCGGCAGGTGGTTGTTTTAGTTTGTAAACCTAGTTTGGGTATTGGTCGGAAAAATGTCCACTATGGCATCTAGGGTGGATCGAATTCCACCAAACGCTGGGAATTGGAAGATTGGGTGTTGGCGAAGGTGTTGCTGGAAGGTCAGATGCTCCAGTGGTCGGAGGAGCGAGCACGCGGAGATTTCCGGGTTTTGATTTCTTGTTCCAGTTTTGTGCTATGATGCTCGAATTCGATTTTGAGTGTGAATCGAAGAATTAGGGGTTTGGATCGTCAAAGGGTGTGATCACCGACCTTGTGAAGGTTACAAAGTTGGCCAAAAGTGGTTGGAGCCACCGTGCATGTAACATCCCGGAATTTGTGTGTTTAAATTCAGTGATTTATTTGAACTTTTAAATTTAATTTTTTGAAATTTCAAGAAAAAAATAAACATTGTTAATGTTAATATTATAAAGATGTATAGAGTTTAATTAATATTGATAGTTAAGCTTAAATAATAATAATAATAATAACGAAAAGAACATATAACAAGCAAGAAAATTGTTTTAAAACAATAAAATAAATATATGTGATAAATTACGTGTTAATACCTAAGCCTTAAATTAAAATAAAAAATTAAGAAAATGTATGTTTGTAATAAAATTTGTATATATATATAATGATATATGAAATACATACAAAGATCAAATAGCATAGGTATGTTGCCATGAGTTGTATGCAAACAAAAAGATAATAGAAAAAAATGTATGCAAGGCTAAGAACAAATGTCTATAGATAAAACAAAAGGAATGTACATACAAAGTTCAACTAGATATGCATGTAAACTTAGATGGGAAAAATAGGATATAATGCTATCTACTCTTACTACAAAAAGAAGTCAATTCGAAACATGGCAAAGATCATTTCAGCTGAGAAAATGAAAATCTTGCTTAGCCACCAAAGCGAAATCACCTGAGCCGAAATAAGCATGGCTTAGTCAACAAGAAAAAAAAGAAAAAAAAAGAAAATATCAGATCAATGACAATGTTGAAAAGTAATACCTATTTTATACAAAACTATCTTTCCTATATACATACACAC
This sequence comes from Allium cepa, assembly GCA_030765085.1. Classification (NCBI taxonomy): domain Eukaryota; kingdom Viridiplantae; phylum Streptophyta; class Magnoliopsida; order Asparagales; family Amaryllidaceae; genus Allium; species Allium cepa. The sequence continues at coordinate 773,681,598 of CM060945.1, forward strand.
ATCCATATTCATTTCATCTCGTTCATAACAACACAGCAAAGTCAGGAAAAGAAAAAAAACATAAGTATCAATTTATTCACAAACTCATTTCATTCAAGAAGACAAAAAAAGAAAAAAAAGAAAACAAAGAAGACCAACTGCAGATTTTCCAAAACAAGAAGAAAAAAAGGCAACTCTCTGTTTTAGATATTTTCTAGGTGAGTAAACTTGTTTTCTTAAATTGAAATCTAAGTATTTAGTTATGGAACTTGTGCTTTGCCATGTAAAGAAAATAAAATGTATAGTTCTGTATGTTTTCTGAGTCACTGGAAAATTGTATATGTCCTGTTCTTCCTGTTTTGGTTTCAAAACAAAGTGAAGTGGAAAGAAAAAAATCAAAACATTTCCATACGAACATTTTCAGCTTAGGATTCTTAAACAAAACAAGTTGTTTCAACTAGAATCATAGCCTAGGATTTTTTATTAAGTTTGATTATGAAGAGTTAACCCTGTGACTAAATTTTTACAGTAAAACAAAGTTTTCTGATAAATTCAACTTTCTTAAATCGTTGTTCTGATTTTATAACCTGAATAAACAGACAAAGAGTTGATTTTTAAAATCAATATGGTAATTTTTATTTAAGTGTTTCGAGAGCAATCCACAGTTGAGCAAATTTTGTTCTTTCCCATTTTGCCAATGATCGATTGAATGTAAATTGATGAAAATTTGTTTGAAGCAAGCTTGGACACCAGGGATCTCGAGAAAATTATCAGAAAAATTTTTCATTGCGTACATTGATGAATCTAATCAAAGTTAGGGTTTAAGAACACATTTCTGTCGAGTTCGAAATTGATGGTGCCACGCCACCCACGCGTAATCGGACTTTGAGTAACCAATGCCGATTGCGGCGTTGCACGATTACGAGACTAGTGTCCAAAGTTGGTGGCCGATAAGGGCCTGGGGTGGTGGCGCGGGTTCGTTTTCTGGTGATGTGTTGTTGGGTTCGTTGGGTCGAGACATCTCGATTTTGCTCTCGGGTTTAATTCAGGATCCTGGGTGTTCGTACTGTTTTGGGGGATGGAAAGCGACTCAAGGATGGCCGCAGCGCCGACCCACGTTGGCAAAGTTGGTCGTGCATGTGTACGTGCTATGGTTGTGTGTCAGTTGTGAAGTCTGGGAGAGGAGCAGGGTGACTCGAAGTCTCACTCGGGGGAAATAGGGCAGAAACTCGAAGGGGCACTCGAGTTGTTTCATGGTTGTATCGTGGTTGATTTGGGACTTAAACGAAATTTTGTGAAAATTTATCACTCGGGTTAGTTTTGGCTAAAACCCGAAGCGGGGGGGCATTTCCCTCGGGTATAACTCGAAATAGGTCGCGGGTTGGACATAAAGCAAGTCAATCCAGTTTTAACTAAAATTTTGAAACTCAAGTTAAATGATTATTTCAAATCCACGTTTTAGAAATAAATGAGAATTGTTAATGGGATATGAAGTAAATAATATTAAATCAATTATTTAAATAATTTTTTTTACGAAGTTTAAGGTTATTTCAAATTTTATATTTTCTTTCAAATAAAAAAAGGGTTGTTTTAAAACTAACTTAATAAAACGTTTAAATGTAAATCAAATGTTTAAATATTAATTTAAAACCCAATTTATTTAAAATGGTGAGCTAGTACTAACAATTAGCGTTTTGGGTAATGATCTTATAATTAATAATTAATTATTGAAAGAATAGTCAATCAACAAAAGTGATTTAAAAAAACTTTTGTTAACCGTTAAGAATTAATAAGTTAAAATAATAAATTCATTAATTAAGCCAATCAAGATTAAATTAATTCATAATTAAGTCAAATTAAACATTGATTTAAAATGATCAATAAAAATAATTATTTGGTTAATTTATTAAATCACATTCGCTTGGATTGGTAAATAATTAACTATTGCTGTGCACTAGATTGATATTTCTGTTGTGACTGTGATACTGTGTGATGCACTATGACTGTGATTTGTTTCTGTATTGATGTGAAAACCCTTTTTGCCCGTAGAACGGCATTTAAACTTCGATGCGACAGGGAGTCGGATTTCAATTAGTTATCCGAAACCCACATCGAACCCTGAATATGAATCTTTGTGATTGATATATCCACGTGTTTTAAAAATTGAGCGCTCACTACTCGGTTTAACCGGGAAAAGACCTTGGTGTCACATGACCCATTCCAAATAGTGATACGTCGAAATGGAGAGCATTTGAAGACCGGTGGTGAAGACCGGGTGTCTTCGAGAACGATAGGATAACCTATCGATTGCCTCTGCACTGAGTTGCTCCGGTATGGAGATTTCATAAGTGATGGGAAGTCCGATCGGGATTGTGGATACCCGGATTTGCAAGGGCTTCTTCCTTTATTGGAAGAAGTGCCTTCGGTTCTGTTCGAACCCGGAACAAACTTGTATGGTTGTATGTCTGACACTACACTTTGAGATATAAAGCAGATTTCTTTCAAATATGTATCTGCGGTGGCGGAGAATTTATTCTCTTAGCTTAACACCCTTCTCTGAGATGTACGAGCTCAGAGGTTATGTAATTGAAGATTATCAGTGATATACTCCCAATTTGGTAGTGTGACATGCTAAGTGCTGCTGCATGTTGATGATCATTTGTTGATCATTTGTGATCAAAGCAAGGCTTTCGTGTGAAGCATAGTCTTGTGGACGAGACCTCATCGAACCTCACAACCCGAAAATGGTCCAAACAGGAAGGATGTAGCAAGGTTATGAGGGTCGCGCCTTTTAGGGTATGTCATTTCCTTCTGGAAAAAGGTGATGTCATGGTATGGAGCCCAGATATTTACCTGTGTGGTAGCTTCAATCTCATTTACTGTGTGGTTGTTTCTTTGTGATAAAGGGCCCTCGGACAAAGGTCCCAAAGGACCGGGGAGTGGCATACTCGTGTAGTAGTTACCTAGTTACAGAGGTAACCCGGCTTTATGTTGGCAGAGAGCTGGTTAAGTTCTCGGGACGTTCCACCAAATGCATACCCATGTGGCAGTAGGAAGTTCCTTAGCCTGACCATTTGTTTTAAATCCAATTTCCAATATGAAACCCTGTACGGTTTTAGGTGTAGAACCTGCCATTTACTTATAATGGTCACCACTGTTTAGATGGTAGCTATAGTAGGCATAGTTCGAAATGACTATGCTGGCTAAGATTAATATTTTATTTTCGAAATGCTTTTCTACACTATGCACTAATAATAATATCAAATAATTTTTCTCGTATCAAGCATATTTGACTATCATCAGAAGAAATCTCCTCCAATTCTGCGTTTGCACTGTGTGTGTGGCGGGAGGTCTTATGGTAGTATCATTTTTCAAAAGCATATCGACTTTTCTTTTATAAATCTGTTTTTATTTAAAAGCAACTAATTTTGTTTACTCATACCTGTCTCATGACTGACTCAGAGTTTATTGTTTCTTTTCTAAACTCTGGGTGCCCTTAATTTCCACACGGGCAGCCTAGTAGCAGGTTTTCGTATGTTGGAGTTAGCAGCATTTTGGAACTCTTGCTTTGAAGATATCTTAGGAGCTTTTTGGGAGATCTCAGGTGTTCAGCTTTTAGGAGTCCGTTATCACTTCTTTCATTCAAGACTTTTGGATATATGATCATCGATGTATTACTATGATGTATTTGGAGTTGTGATATATATATATATATATATATTAAATACTCTGATGTATTATTGGATACTATGATATTGTACCTGTGATACATGCATGATATTCATTTTGTTTCCGCTATTTTATATTCATCTGATGTTGTTATAAGCTCCAGCGATACGGATTTGATGTCGTTTGCCGGACATCGAGTTCGGGTCGTCACAGTGCGTGTGCACGGTGCATTTTTGGTTCATGGCGAAGCCTAGAATTGAAGGAGAAAGGGTACTCGAGTTTGCTTGAGTCTTTCGTGTGAGTTGCTCGAAGTTTTATAGTTTTTGGCTCGGGGTTTTAGGGTGTGGGCTCGGGTTAATTGTTTGTTACATTTTTTTAAACCTGTCAGGGTTTTAAATTTTAAAATGAATTTAAATATCGAAAGCCAAATTTAAACAAAGTTTTAAATCAAGTTTTTAGGTTTGGTTTCAAATTAAATTAGGTATCTTGGTTTTGAAATAAATAAAGTTTTATAAAATCAAATGTTTAAATAAGTTTAAGATTTAAAGCATATATTTTTTAAATGAATTTGTTTTCCAATAAAAATGTTTAAAACTTTATTTATACCAAATTCTTATATAAAAGTTTTCTTTAATATTTTAATGGGAAGTTATATGAATTGGTTCAACTTCAATTTGCAAGTTAAAGGGTTAATTTATTTTCAAAGCATGATTTTTAAAATATAATTAATTAATTTAGTTTAAACTTTTCTTACATAAGTTTCTCTTATAAGTGATGAATGTTTCTTTACTTTTGTTTAAGAGGTTTGTAAATTGTTTCAAATTTTGACAAGTTAAATCATTTTTAAATCTTAATTAAAAATGGAATTTAAAAGTAAATTTAAAAGCGAAATGTTTAAATGTATATGTTAATGATAATTAAGCCATTAATAAAAGTAATGATTTATCTTAAAGATAATTTAGGTTGTTATAATTAATGATTAATTAAGTTAATTAATTAATGATTAAGTATTCATTATTTAACTAATTAAAGATTGTAAGTAATTAATTAAGGATTAATTAATTAAGTAATTAAACGTTAAGTTAATTATCTAAAGATTAATTAATTTGAAAATTTAGGATCATTAATTAGATAAAGTATAGATTATTAATTAATAACTAAGAATTAACTAATCAAGTAATTAAAGATTAATTAATTTAAAATCAAGCAATTAATTAAGTATTAAGAAATTAATTAATTGGTAATTAAGAATTAGTTAATTTGTAATTAATAATGGTTAATTAAAGTTCAATTACTTAGGGAAGTAATTAAAGGATTAGTTAATGAGTATAGTTAATGAAAGATCATTAACCAAGGATTATCAAATTATTAATTAATGTAATTAGTTCAAGATAATTAATTAGATTAATTAAGGGTAATCATTTTTGAAATTGGTTAAGTATGATTACTTAATGTGATTTATAAAGTTTAATTACTTAGTGATGTAATTACTGAGTAATTATTGGATGTAATTAATTGAAGATTGAAAGTAGTTTTAATTTAATTCGATTTTAATTAGAGATAATGTGATTAATTAATCCTTGCTTATGTATGGTTGGATGATATTGATTGCCTTAAATGGCTTAATATCTCTGGTATGAGATATGTGTTGATCCGTGATATGGATGCTTGGTTGAATGGTGATGATATAGATTATCAAGTTATGATAATGTTAATTATCTATCTGTGTGAATATAGATAATAGAATTGAATTGTTTTAACTTTAAAACAACTTGGCTTTAAAAGACGGTGTTTTGGATTTCAGTGAGATCGGGATCGGGTTTCTAGATTTTGATATATGAAAACCACATCGATCCAAATTGACGTTAGGTCATGAATCTCAAGTGAAGATGAAGATTCCGAGTGTAAGGGTTATTGTCGTTAACACTGAGGGTGATTCCAAAATGAGTGTAACAAGATAACGCCTTCAGTTTCGTTCGAATCCGGAACGAACTTGTATGGATTGAATGTTTTTAGAACATCGACAGGTGGACGATGAGCATTCTAAGATAGATGTGTTCTATAAAGGTAAACGTAGCCTCAAGCCTCATCAACCAGGAATGGCTAAAACAGGGGAGGTGCAGGAAGCATAAGTGGATAGCACCCAAGTAGGATATGATTTCCCCCGTCCAGAGGTCCCTTTTTATTCGGCTATGTGGGCAGTTGATTGCAACAACTGTTGGGGTTGTCTTATTTGGGACTATCGAGTAAGGGACGGTTCCGGCTTTGTGTTGAAGGGGATTGGGAGTAAACCTTGATTCGGTGATCTAGGCCACGTACTGTGACAGGCAGTACCCCAGTAGCCCTGCCATTGTATGGAATCCAATATCCAATAAGTGTCGTACGTTTTAGTTGTACCCAACTATGTTGGAACGTGAGACGTAAGCATTCCAACTATTTCTGTATTTTATTTGAAAACCCTCGACCCTATTATAATATCACTAGATTTCCTATCAAATGTTTTGGTTAGCGTAAGGAAAAACCTCACCCATGTTTATGTGTAGGGAGTCTTATGTGATACCTTTTGTTTTCAAAGGATTTCCAAAGTTAAGCAACTTTAACCTGTTACTCACACCAGACCCATGTCTGACCCGGAGTTTATCTTCTGTTTTCTTAAACTCTTGGGTACTCAAATTTTAACGAGTATCCAAGGGATTCAGGTTAGACTTGACGAACTCTAGAGGAGAAATGGAGCAGGAGGCTTCAGCGTTTGTAGATATATAGTGGTTCCGCTATGTGATCTCTGAGTCGTTTCTCTATGTCAGGTGTTTATAACTGTCTAGTATGTGATGTATAATCTGTATAACTGTGATAGATGTTGTATACTATGTACTATTTTATGTGATAATATAATTTATTTGTTCTGCTGTTGAGAGTCTGATGTTGTTTCTTTCTTCTCTATCTTTCTCTTTTCTATCCCTTTCTTTCTTAATGATGATGCGTCTTTCTGTGGAGAGAAAGGCGCGTCGTCACGGTTGGTATCAGAGCGTTAGGTTGAGTTAATACTTGGGCTTTGGAGTGATTTCTTTCTTGAGAGAGTGTATTTGTAAATTTAATATATATATATATATATATATATATGTATATATATATATATATATTTCTACCGATTTGTTGGGTTACCTGTTTGGGTTTCCCGATATGAGTTCCAGAGATAGGAGGGGTAGTGGTGTGTATAGCACGACTACCAATGGTAGGAGTTTGAGTGATGAGGTTGGAAGTGTATCGATCGAGACAATAGACCTAATACCGTCTCGAGTAAGCTTAGCAGTGGTGTAAGGATTTCACCAATCTCTGAAGGAAGCCTTTCTGAGGATCGGAGTCCATCTTTGAAGTGCAAGTTTGGATGAGTAGTGTTTGGATCTGTTGGATGAGCAAAAGCAAGTGATGATATCTTGGCAACTTCAGGAGGAAGCAGCTGTGTGGTGAGACACAGTGACTATGGATGTTCCCGAAGATGTTTCTTTTGGAGAAAATTGTAAGGAAGTATGTCTGCATCGGTGGTGAGGCTAGGCTCAGCTGGGTGTTTGTGTTTGGTTTGAGGCCCAAGTTTCTCAAAGATCTTTGGATAGCAAGCCTTTGGCATCTGTGGTAGCATTGCAGCTCGGAAGTGTTCTGTGTACCGGCAAGAAGGTTGTCTATCGGTAGTTTCCTAGAGGTGGAGTTCAAAAGCAGCAGGATGGATCCATTTCTTCGATGGACGGGCTAGATTAGTATGAGCTGTTCTGATTGGTAAAGTGAGAATAGTTTCTTTGGATATTAGTCTGGGTTGATCGCAAAAGTGACTTGCGATAGTTGAGTGTTCTATTGGGTGATCTTTTGCTTGGGATCGTGTCATCTCTAGGGTTCAAAGTTATCAGAGGTTTGCCATGGTATCTAGAGATTGAGTTTTCGTATCGACCAGGAGTCCAGGAGTGATACCCGTGGTTCACTTAAGTAGAAAGATGGTTTCTAGAGTAAGATTTTGTGAAGCAGCACAAATGTTATGGAACTTTCGAGTTTTCTCTTTATGGATCTGTTGAACTGTGTCTTCTGGGATGTGTCGGTCAAGTTTGTGCTCGTGTTCATCATCAGCGTTCTCATCTACTCCAGATCAGAGTTACGCAGCGGAAGCGAAGTAGCATCTGATCTTGAGTAGAAGCAACCGGAAGTTGCAGTGTTTTGGATTAAAAGGTTTCTACAGGTAGTTTTCGGGATCTAGAGGCGAGTTGGCGAGTACTCCTGTTTGTCTTTTTCGGATTGGAGAAGTTAGTTTTCTACCGATAATAGTAGATTTTGTGTTCTTGATTTTAATTGATCTTGAGGGGATCATTTTGTTGGATTGTTTTGGTCCAGTTTGTTTCATGTGGCATCAACGAAGGTTGAGCTGATCAGGAAAGATGAAGGCAGCCTGGGATCATCAGAAGAAATTTGTGGATGAGAGACGAAGGAATTTGGATTCCGAAGTCGGAGATTTGATTTTGGATAGGTTTTCTCTGATTAAAGGAGCTATAAGTTTTGGTAAGACTGGGAACCTAGCTCTGAAGTATATTGTATCTTTCTGTGCTCTGGTTTTAGAACCAGCAGTTCCGAAGGATTTGGTAGTTGAGCAGGACTTGCCTGTAGTCTGATATCTTATTCAATTTTTTAGATCTAGATGAGTAGGAACACTGTAGCTTAGTAGTGTAAATTGTTTGGATTCAGTAGAGCGAGTATTCGAGTGTTTATACATGCGAAACTCTAGATAGTGTTAGGAAAGTCTATCCTGATTTGTGTCAGGATCATTAGATTTGTTTGATTAAGTAAATTAGTTGCTATGGTTATTAGCATATGGTCGATAATATATGCTTATGGTTTAAAATTAAAATCATTGATGGGTTATTAAATTACCTTTTCTTTTAAATTTTGGGGACGAAATTCTTTTAAAGGGGGAGGAACGTGATGACCCGGAATTTTGGGCAATATAAATTTAATAATTTGTATTATTAATTAAATTGATTTGATAATTTTCTTCTATAATTTTAATTTAAAATTGGAAAATTATTCTTTTAAAAGCTAATAAAATGTTTTCTATTTATAATGTATGTATTTATATATATATATATTGTAAATAGAATAGTGTGGGTGAATTTAATAAATAAATCATGTTTTCAAATTCAAATATATATTTTGGTATTTTTTGAAATTATGATTAAATTTAATATAAAACTTTTCAAAGATTATTTAAATAACTATATAATTTTAAAATACTTAAGATAAATGTTAATTGTTTAAATTATATCTTTTAAGCTTAAGTTTAAATATAAATAAATTAACATAAAAGGTTTGTTTTATTTTCATTTTAAATATTACTTGATAAATATAATTTGAAATTTATATATATAAGTTTAAAATACAATCTACGTATGATACATTAATTTATTTAAGTAATATAAGTAATTTATAAATAATAGGATAATCTCTTCAATGGATTATTTTAGATTGGCAAGATTGTTATTTTCAGATATTAATAATGTGTTGTTTTTATATATAGATATAATATATTTTAAATAATAATAGAATTGTTATTTCAAATTTAATGGGTTGTTATAAATTGACTTTAAATTGGATTTTTAAATCTAATTTGAAATTGAATTTTAATTTAAAATTGAAATTCAAAAGATAGATATTTTAAAATATTTTGGATTTTAAAAATATATGTATAAGCTTTTAATTATATATAATTGGTTTTATAACATTTTCTTTGAAGAATTTATATATATTTAGATAAGTTTTTATAAACTAATTTATTAAGTATAAAGCTTGTATTAATATTTAAAAATAAATATTAATTATTTAAGTGACAAATGTAAGTTTATAAGGCTTTGTTTTAACATGTGTAAATTAATAAACTAGAGTAAATGACAAATGTTGAAAAATTTTACAAGTGTCCTTTATAATTTTCATTTTCTTTATTTTAATTAAATCACAAAATTAACTCATATAAACACATTGCCCTCACCTTCCTTTCTTTTTCTATTCTCTTCTCAAAGCTAAGAAAAACAGCCTGTAACAATTTCAAAAGCAAATCTGAAATCCACACGACTAAATCAAATTTCTCAAAACAAAATTGTGATCAATCGTTCCAAACCAGAAATCATGTTCAAATCAAAACCTGTTCATATCTAGAAATCCAAAATCAATGCCTGCAATTCATTTTCAACTTCAAAACCTGAGATGAAATCGATAAAGCTTGATCATTTTTACTCAAACCTGCAATCAGAACTTGCAAATCAAAACCAAAAGCCTGCAAATATCCTCCTCAAACCAGGAAATCAATTCAATAGCCTATAGCAGATCGTCAAAAGCAAGTTCAAATCATTAGCCTGTAGCATTCTTCAAAACCTGGAAATCAAAGCAGTGATCTCCACTGCAAGTTTCAATAACAAAGCAACTCAAGTTTTTAAATCAAATCATCTGGCCTGCATTCAAGTTTCCATAGATTCAAAAGCTTTTTTTCAAAAAAAAGAGAGGCTCTGTTCATCTTTATTTTCAAAACAGGTGAGTAGCATTTTTTTAAAATAACTTAAGTATAAATATGGTTGCATGTTAATTTCTATGATAATTATGTTTTGTGTGAATATATATATATGGGTTCTACATATATATATGAATGTATTGATGAGCGTGCATGCTGTGTATCTATGTTTCCTGGTTTTAGTTTCCAGGTTCAAAATTTGTTCAAAATTCATATCCTCTTGATCTAATTGTTGTTAGGACTTAAGCTTCAAACAAGATTTGTTTGTTTGATTATAGATTAAGTTTTAAAATCTTATTTAAGTTAAAATAAATTAGAAATCTCACTAGGAACTAAAAAGAACATAGCAAACTTTGAATAAGTGAAATGTCAAACCTACAAATTCAATGTTTCAGGCATGTAATCTGAAACTCCATCCAGGAACATGAATTTTAAAACTAAAATCATAATTTTTAGCTTGAGGTTGAATGAGCAGTTTGAGTTTGTTTAAATTTTGTATTTGGGGTTGTCTCTGGCGATCTAAGTGATCGAAAATGTCATGGTTCTCACTGGAGATGTAGGGATGATCGGAGATGGTCGGAAAATGTCTAATGAGGATGCAATTCACTGTGGCAGCGGCAGGTGGTTATTTTAGTTTGTAACCCTAGTTTGGTTATTGGTCAAAAAAATGTCCACCACGGCATCTAGGGTGGATCGAGTTCCACCAAAGGCTGGGAATTGGAAGATTGGGTGTTGGCGAAGGTATTGCTGGAAGATAGATGCTCCGGCGGTCGAAGGAGCGGGCACGAGGAGATTTCTAGGTTTTGGGTTCTTGTTCCATTTTTGTGCAATGATGCTCGAATTCGATTTCGAATGTGAATCGAGGATTTAGGGGTTCGGATCATCAAGGGGTGTGATCGCCGACCTTGGGAAGGTTGCGAAGTTGGCCAGAAGTGGTCATAGCCACCGTGCATGTGCACGGTGCATTTTTGGTTCATGGTGAAGCCCGGAATTGAAGGAGAAAGGGTACTCGAGTTTGCTCGAGTCTTTCGCGTGAGTTGCTCAAAATTTTATAGGTTTTGGCTCGGGGTTTATAAGTGTGGGCTCGGGTCAAATTTTTGTTATAGGTTTTTAAACCTATCAGGGTTTTAAATTTAAAACGAATTTAAAAACTGAAAGCCAAATTTAAACCAATTTTTAAATCAAGTTTTTAAGTTTGGTTTCAAATTAAATTTGGTAACTTGGTTTTGAAATAAATAAAGTTTAATAAAATCAAATGTTTAAACAAATTTAAGATTTAAAGTATATTTTTTTTAAATGAATTTGTTTTCCGATAAAAATGTTTAAAACTTTATTTATACAAAATTCTTTTATAAAATTTTCTTTAATATTTTAATGGGAAGTTATTTGAATTGGTTTAACTTAAATTTGCAAGTTAAAGGATTAATTTATTTTTAAAGTTTGATTTTTAAAATATAATTAATTAATTTAGTTTAAACTTTATCATATAAGTTTCTCTTATAAGTGATGAATGTTTCTTTACTTTTTTAAGAGGTTTGTAAATTGTTTTAAATTTTGATAAGTTAAATCATTTTTAAATCTTAATTAAAAATGGAATTTAAAAGTAAATTTAAAAGTGAAATGTTTAAATGTATATGTTAATGATAATTAAGTCGTTAATAAAAGTAATGATTTATCTTAAAGATAATTTAGGTTTTTATAATTAATAATTAATTAAGTTAGTTAATTAACGATTTAGTATTAATTAATTAAGTAATTAAGGATTGTAAGTAATTAATTAAGGACTAATTAATTAAGTAATTAAAGGTTAAATTAATTAATTAAAGATTAATTAATTTGAAGATTTAGGATCATTAATTAGATAAGGTATAGATTATTAATTAATTATTAAGAATTGATTAATCAAGTAAATAAGGATTAATTAAGTTAAAATTAAGTAATTAATTAAGTAATTAGAAATTAATAAATTGGTAAATGAGAATTGATTAATTTGTAATTAATAATGGTTAACTAAAGTTTAATTACTTAGGGAAGTAATTAAAGGATTAGTTAATGAGTATAGTTAATGAAAGATCATTAACTAAGGATTATCAAATGATTAATTAATGTAATTAATTTAAGATAATTAATTGGATTAATTAAGGATAATCATTTATGGAAATTGGTTACTTATGATTACTTAACGTGATTTATAAAGTGTAATTACTTAGTGAAGTAATTAATGGGTAATTAGTGGATGTAATTAATTGAAGTTGAAAGTAGTTTTGGGTTTAATTACCTTTTGTAATTAATAAGAAGGATAATTACTTAGTGAAGGTAGTTAATAATTAATTACTTAGCGTAATTAGTTTAAGAATTGATTAATAAAGTTAATTGAAGATAATTAAGAAATGTAATTAATTAAGGGTAATCAATTACTAATGTGATTAATCAGGGCTGATTAATGAATAAGATTAACTAAAGATTAATTATTTAAGGTGATTAATTAGAATAATAATTAATAAAGAAGTAATTAAAGGATCATTAACTAATGTAATTAATGATGCAATTAAGGATTGATTAATTAAAAGGTAATTACTCAATAATAAGTGATTATAGAATAATTAATTAATTGTAATTAATTAAGGATTAATGTAATTAATTATACTTAATTAATTAATGAAGTAACTAAAGGTTAATTGCTGTAAATGGTTAAGGATAATTAATTTATGTAACTAATTAAAGGCTAATTACTTTATGTAATTAGAGAATAAATAATCAAAGGTGATTAATTAAGATGAATACTTAGAGGATGATCAATTAATTAATTTGTAATTAATTAAGGGTTAAGTAAACAAGATTTATAGTAATAGAAGTAATTAATTTAATTTATTTTAAATTAATTAGAGATAAAGTAATTAATTTATTTTATTTTAAATTAATTAGAGATAGTGTGATTAATTAATCCTTGCTTATGTATGGTTGGATGATATTAAATGCCTCGAATAGTTTGATATCTCTGATATGAGATATGTGTTGATCCGTGATATGGATGCTTGGTTGAATTGTGATGATATAGATTATCTATTTGTGATAATGTTAATTATCTATCTGTGTGAATATACATAATAGAATTGAGTTGTTTTAACTTTAAAACAATTTGGCTTTAAAAGATGGCGTTTTAGATTTAGGTGAGACCGGGATCGGGTTTCCAAATTTGGATGTCCGAAAACCACATCAATCCAAATTAACGTTTGGTCATGAATCTCAAGCGAAGATGAAGATTCAGAGTGCAAGGTTTACTGCCGTTAACTCTAAGGGTGATTCCAAAATGAGTAACGAGATAATGCCTTCGGTTTCGTTCGAACCCGGAACAAACTTGTATGGATTGAACGCTTTCAGAACATCGTCAGGCGAACGATGAGCATTCTAAGATAGATGTGTTCTATAAAGGTAATCGTAGCCTTAAGCCTCATCAACTGGGAATGGCTAAAACAAGGGAGGTGCAACAAGGCTAAGTGGGTAGCACCCAAGTAGGATAAGATTTCCCTTGTCTAGAGGTCCCTTTCTATTCGGCTGTGTGGGCAGTTGATTGCAACAACTGTTGGGTTGTCTTATTCGGGGCTATCCAGTAAGGGATGGTTCCGGCTTTGTGTTGTAGGGGATAGGGAGTAATCCTCGGTACGGTCATCTAGGCCACGTACTGTGACGGGTGTAACCCCAGTAGCCCTGCCATTGTATGAAATCCAATCTCCAATAAGTGTCGTACGTTTTAGTTGTACCCAACTATGTTGGAACATGAGATGTAAGCATTCTAGCTATTTCTGTATTTTATTGGAAAACCCTAGACCCTATTATAATATCACTGGATTTCCTATCAAATGTTTTGGTTAGTGTAAGGTTAAAACTTACCCATGTTTATGTGTGGGGAGTCTTACGTGATACATTTTGTTTTCAAAGGATTTTCAAAGTTAGGCAACTTTAACCTGTTACTCACCAGACCCATGTCTGACCCGGAGTTTATCTTCTGTTTTCTTAAACTCTGGGGTACTCAAATTTTTACGAGTAGCCAAGGGATTCAGGTTAGCTTTGACAAACTCTAGAGGAGAAATGGAGCAGGAGGATGCTTAAGCGTTTGTAGATATATAGTGGTTCCACTGTGTGATCTCCGTACCGTTTCTCTGTGTTATATTTGTGTTGTAATAACTAGACAGGTATTTATAACTGTCTAGTATGTGATGTATAATATGTGTAACTCTGATAGATGTTGTATACTATGCACTAATTTATGTGATAACATAATTTATTCATTCCGTTGTTGAGATTTTGATGTTGTTTCTTTCTTTCTTCTCTATCTTTCTCTTTTCTATCCCTTTCTTTCTTAATGATGAAGCGTCATTCTGTGGAGAGAAAGGCGTGTTGTCACACGATGGAAACTGTACACTGATGGGTAATCTAATGACCATTGCTCGGGGGTTGGTATAGTTCTTGTGACTCCCAAAAACCGATCAATTCGTTACACTTTGAAGCTCGATTTCCCAACAACAAATAACGAAGCAGAGTATGAAGCATTGATTGCTGGCTTGAAACTTATCAAAGAACTAGGAGTAAATCGGTCGAAATCTTTTGTGACTCACAATTGGTGGTATAACAGGTGCGGGGGGGGGGGGGGGGACTATCAAGCGAAGGGACAAAGATTTTCCCCATACGTTGCACGAGTTCAAGAGCTCCTAGCAAATCTAGATTATGATATTTCGCATGTCCCGCGTGAACAAAACAAAGAAGCCGATTCACTGGCCAAATTCGAAGTACTAGCGATGCACAGCAAATGGAATTGGTTCCCGTCGAAACCATACTTGCTTCGAGTATAAATGTGATAAAGATAGATTTCGTGTTAGAAACAGAAATCGAGAAGGAATCATGGATGAACTCATTTAAGCAATACTTGCTACACGGGGTCTTGCGCCAAAGAAAGAGCGAAAGACGACAAGTCATTCGTAAAGCTTTGCGATATATAATGCAGGACAGAATAATGTATTGGAAGGGATTCTCGGCCCCCTTACTCTAGTGCATTGCCCATAATGAAATAAAATGAGTCCTAAAGGAAGTCCATAAAGGAGAATGTGATGACCATACTGGGTGCAGACATTAGCAAAAAAATCCTCCGCTATGGATACTATAGGCCAACCGTAAACCGGGATGCTGCAATCTATGTAAGGAGATGTGACAAATGCTAGAAGTATGCAAAAATCCTCAGAGGTCCGCCAACGGAACCCATAAAAATGGTTAGTCCCTGGCCGTTTGCAATGTGGGGGATCGATATAATCGGTTCTTTACCCATACCCAAAGGTGGTGCAAAATACGTGATAGTAGCAAGTCAATTACTTTACCAAGTGGGCAAAAGCAAAGCCCTTAGCCACAATCACTACCAAGAAGGTCATTAATTTCGTTATACGAAAATTATATGCCATTTTGGTCTTCGGCGAACTTTCATTATAGACAACAGAGCTCAATTTGAAAGTAGGGAGTTCAAAAAATTTTGTCAAAAATATGGCATTGAGAAAAGGTTTGCAGCAGTTGCTTATCCAAAAGCCAATGGACAAGTAGAAGCCGTGAACAAAATAATCAAGTCCATATTGAAAAAACGTTCGGAAAAGGCTAGAGGAAAGTGGGTGGATGAACTTCCAACAGCACTTTGGGCTTACAAAACCACCCACAAGTCCGCGACTGGCCACACTCCATTCGCATTGGCATATGGCACCGAAGCTGTTATACCTGTGGAACTTGAAGTTCCATCATATTAGGTAATTTATTACGGCCCTAAGACGAATCAGGATCTTTTACTAGAATTAGTAAACTTCATTGATGAAAAACATAAACAAGCTGATTTAAGAGCAGCTGCACATAAGCATCGAGTCGGTCGATATTATAATGAAAAGGTCCTACCGAGAACCTTTGATGCGACCAATCTCGTTTTGAAACGAGTCTTCCCGGTCCCATCACATATGAATCCTACATGGGAAGATACACACATCATTGAATGGAGGCTTAGAGAGGGAACTTTCAAGCTAGCGACTGTTGATGGTGCGACACTCCCCCGGGCATGGAATAGCGAGCATCTGCAGCATTATTATACTTAGTCTATTTCTTTTGTATCTTTGTTGCAATTATTTCCAGTATGTTTTTATTTCGTTGATTCTTAGTTTTCGACATGTAAAAAGACAATTTAGTTTGTTCTCATTAATAAAGGCTAGAAGCCATGTTTTCCATGAACTATTGATGTTTCCGTGTATGATAATTCTATGGCAAAAAACTAGAGTTACATTATTTTGTCTGACATACGAACGCGCGCGAACATTCAAAATCTCCAAGTCCCCGAAGCGTGGACTGGAGTACTCTAAGTCCCTAGAGTGCAAACTAGATTATAAATGACTCAAAATCTCCAAGTCCCCAAAGTGCGGACTGGAGTACTCTATATCCCCAGAGTGTGGACTAGAGTATAAACGACTCAAAATCTCCAAGTCCCCGAAGCGCGGACTGGAGTACTCTAAGTTCCCAGAGCGCGGATGTGATGACCCAGAATTTTGGACAATATCAATTTAATAATCTTTATTAATAATTAAATTGGTTTGATAATTTTCTTTTATAACTATTTTAAATGGGCAAGTTTGTTCTTTTCAAAGCTAATAAATATTTAACTGGGAAAATTTATTTTTTCAATGCTAATAAAAATTTATTCTATTTATAATATATATATATTGTTAACCGAAGGTTTGACCAGGCAACTAAGGACTCAGCATTCTCGTTCGGCACAATCAGGTCGTTCGGCATCTATGGTCTATCGGCATTGAAGGTCGTTCGGCATGACAAAGTTGTTGGGCATCAATGGTCGTTCGGCATTGAAGGCCGTTTGGCACGACAAAGTTGTTCGGCATCTATGGTCGTTCGGCATTGAAGGCCATTCGGCATTGAAGGCCATTCGGCATGACGAGGTTGTTCGGCATCCAAACTCATTCGACATTCCACACTGCTCGGTGTTCAGAAGCGCATGGCATTTAGGAGCGTTCGGCATTAGAGAACGCTCGGCATTCAGCAATGTTCGGCATTTGAAAGCGTTCGGCAGTCAGGAGCGTTCAGCATTAGAGAACGTTCGGCATTCAGGAACGTTCGGCATTAGAGAACGCTCGGCATTCAAGAATGTTTGGCACTAGAGAACGCTCGGCGTTTAGGAACGTTCGGCATTAGAGAGAGTTCGGCATTCCAGGGACGTTGGGCACAATCGGTTCGGTTGGCATTCAAGAGCGTTCGGCTTCTAGAGCGCTCGACATTCATGCCTCGTTCATCATTCCTGGACTGTTCGGCATTCCAGCTTCGTTCGGCCCCTTCCCCGTCCGGCATCGTTTCTCGATCGGCCTGCACCTCTCACACAATACATCATTTCGTTCGGCACAAAGATTTCGATTGGCACTCTGCCGTTCGGCATTTTTTCTTCGGCATTCGAAGATTACTTATATTGGGCTGAGGTACAAAGCTGCTAGGCCCACCAGGGAAGTCCAACCTACCTTCTTCTTTAAATAGAGAGGCAGGGGCACAGTGAAATGGACCTTTTTTCGAAAACACCGGGGGACTCTGCCGCATTCAAGACTCATTCAAGACTTATCTTTTTTGCTTAGAAATTGTATTCAATATAATTAATTGGTATACGGATTATATCTGTAATCAATTATCGAGAAAAGCAATAAAGATTAACCTCAAAGTGGACGTAGGCAATTACGCCGAACCACTATAAATTTGGTGTTCGTATTTTCTACATTTAAATATGCATATTATCCTCTATTTAACTTTACTTTCTTCATTAATATCTCTACACAATCTCTCTTTAGGGTGTTAGTGACCAATTCTGATGTTAATATTTTGGTGCTTTAACTGAGAATCGAATTCTCAGCACGATAGGATCTACTTTGTAGCTACTGGATTGAAAAATCCCCCGAAGGAGATCCAAATCATTCAAAAGACATCTATTGATTCAACTCAGAGTTACAACCAACAACTCTACCATGGGAGACCACGAACTAGATTGGCCTCTCACAAAGCAGATGTCCATGAAACTGCTAGGGTACAACAGATAGGACCTAGCAACCAACCAGCAATTCAAGGTGCAGGAACCTCCACCCAGAGCAAAGCGGGGGTCGTTTCCCAAACAGAGTTCAACGACTTGATAAGAGAACTCAAGGAAAGTAGAGGGCAACTTGCTGAGCAGATCCAAGCCAATACTAATCTCATGACTCAGCTTGCCCAACAGCAGCATCAGAATGCTGGAAGTAGTCCCGCTCCTTACTCTGAATCTAATAGCTCGACCTCAGCTGATGAACCTCCTAGGCGTAGACGCCGTAGGGATGAAGCTGTACAAGTAGGTGCTACCAATCGATCCGTCAGGGATCAGGCACGTGATGAGACCGGACGCCCGGATCAGCAAGACCCAAATCAAGTGGGACATCAACCCGCACAGTCCCATGGAATGGAACTCAATCTCCCACCCTCCATACAAACTTCGGATTTATCAGCCATGGTTAGGCAGTTGATGAGAGAAAATCAAGGCCTGAACAATGAAGATTGGGGAGTGTCTAGGAGTCATACCCCCTTCACAGATACCATTCTGCAAGCTGAGTACCCAAGGAAGTTTAGCATGCCAACCATCCCGGCCTATGAAGGGAAGACTGACCCTAGGCAACATGTGATGAGGTACGAATGGATGATGGATTCCGCATGGGCAAATGACGCAACTAAGTCTATGTATTTCCTAATCACTCTGTCCGTAATCGCCACTATGTGGTTTACTCCGCTTCCTCCGCGATCTATATCCAGCTTTGATGAGTTAGCGATGAAATTTGTTGAACAATTCAGGATACGTGCTGCCCGTCCAAAGGATGTTATGTCATTATCAAGCGTAACCTAAGCTCCGGGAGAGTCTTTGAAAGCATACTTACAGAGGTTTCATGTTTCCGCCACTGAAGTTAGCAATCCTAACGACCATGCAATTTTGATGGCGGTAATGCGAGGTGTAGATCCAGATTCGGAGTTTGGAGATTGGTTGGCGGGAAATCCCACAGCTACATTGGAACGATTCTATGCCAAAGCTCATTAGTTCATACGGAGGGAGGAGGCTCAATGGACAAGCTGAGATAAGGCACCAGGGCCTGTTCAGGAGACTGTGAAAAGTAATATCGTCGTGAAGCAGTCCGGCGATAGTTTGGAAAAAGTTCAAGTCAACATCTAGAACAAGCCTGGGTAGTCTAAAGGATCCGGAGGTGGGAATCCCGGAAAGAAAAGAGAAGCAGGCAAATGGAAGCCAAGGATTCCGACCTGCAATGAATACACCCCACTAAATACTTTTTTTGAAAACATTTATCTATCTACCTATAACATCTTTGAATACATAAAGCCGCGCCCAAAGGAGTCCACTGAAGAACAGAAACGGACAGGGAAGTACCGTCGCTTCCATGAGACCTATGGGCACAATACTGGGAAGTGTAGACACCTCCATGACGCCATAGAAAAGTTGATCAAATAGAAGAAATTGCAGGAATTTGTCAAAAACCCGCAAGATGGAAGGCAAGGAACGTCAGACCTCGAACGCGGCGCCTGCTCCACGCCAACCAGAGCAACCTGCTCGGACTGTGGGTAGATTGATCATAAACACTTTTGTCGGAGGACCTCATCCTGCAGACAGGAATTGGTAGGAGATGGAACGATATGCTACCTCCTTGAGGCATGCAGACTATGAATGTTGTTCGAATGTGGAAGATGGAACCCCTGCAAAACAACAACGCATGATGACTGACGATATAGTGTTTAGGAGTAGAGATGCGAACAAGGTGGAGGCTCCTGCTATCGACCCGATGGTTATATCTGCAACAATCGGGCCAGCTTACGTGAAAAGAATCTTGATTGATTGTGGAAGCTCTGTCAACATCATCTTCAACAAGGCTTATGACCAAATGCAGATGGATACGAAAGATTTGAAACCATGCAAAGCCCGTATCCATGGCTTTATCGGTGCTGCAACCGACGCGATGAGGTATATAGAAATTCTAGTTGAACTAGGAGAAGGTGAGCGTAGAAGAGTACGAGTCCTACCGTTCATAGTAATGGATGTTGACTCTCTATACAATGTCTTTTTGGGTCGTCCAGCCTTGGCAGAATTTAGGGTTGCTTTGGCCCCATGGTGTTTGACATTAAAATTTTTGACGGACAAAGGAGTTGGTGTTGTACATAGCGATCAGGCGACCGGTCGCGCATGTTATGTGGCAGAACTGAGAGAAGCTCAGCGGAGAGAGAAGGGAAAGGTTGTGGACAGCTCCATCCGCATCCTAAAGATTGATGATTGACAAGTAATGCCCGAGCCCTGGCTCGGGCAGCATTCTCGAATCCTTAGAGACATAGATCCGAGAGATGATGATGGGGAACCCAGGGCAACAAATGCAGCACCGGCTGAGCTGACGATCAACATTCCATTCAGCCGGGATGATCCATCACGAGTTCTAAAGATTAGATCACAACTCGAACCCTCAATGGCCGAAGATCTTACTGATTTTCTCCGGGCTAATCTGGATGTTTTCGCTTGGACACACTCTGATATGTGCGATATTTCTCTAGCAATTGCGAGTCAAATGTTGAACATAGACCCGAAACACATTCCCGTAAAACAGAAAATGAGAGGTGTGGACCCGGAGAGGTCCGCGGCTCTCAAAGAGGAGGTGGACAAACTCAAAGCCAATAGGTTCATCCGCGATGCCCTCTACCCTGAATGGGTATCTAACCCAGTGCTAGTGAAGAAAGCAAATGAAAAGTGGAGAACTTGTGTGGATTTCTCCGGTCTGAATAAAGCATGCCCGAAGGATAGTTTCCCTTTACCTAGAATTGACCAGCTCGTCGACTCTACCGTCGGACACGAATTATTGTCATTTATGGATGCGTATTCAGGATACAATCAGGTCCCGATGCACATTCTAGACCAAGAGCACGCCGGTTTTATCACAAATATGGGGCTATATTGCTATGTAGTATTGCCCCTTGGATTGAAAAACGTGGAGGCAACGTATCAGCGCCTGGTGAATCGAATGTTTAAGGACCAGATTGGTAGAACGATGGAAGTCTATGTGGATGAAATGCTCGTGAAGTCACGGCAGTTAAACGACTACATCCAAGACTTAGCTTAAATGTTTGATATACTTAGACAATACGGTATGAAGATCAACCTCTTGAAGTGCTCTATTGGCATGGCACCAGGGAAGTTCTTGGGTTTCATTGTGAATGCATGTGGAATTGAAGATAACCCAAAAAATATTCAGGCTATTCGGGACATACAAGTGCCCAGAACTATAAAGCAAGTACAAAGCTTGAACGGAAAGGTGGCAGCGCTGAGTCGATTCATATCTAGAGCTACAAACAAGTGTATTCCTTTCTTTGACATGATAAAGAAAGGAAAAAGAAACTTTGAGTGGACATCCGACTGTGAGGATGCATTCCGAGCTCTGGTAAGACATTTGGAGAGCCCCCCTGTGCTATCGAAACCAATAGATCATAAAATATTGTATGTGTACTTGGAAGTATCCCAACATGCTATCAGTACGGCTTTGGTTCGTGAAGAGGACCGAGTTCGAAAACCAGTTTACTATGTTGGTAAACGTCTGACGGGGACAGAATGAAACTATCCCAAGATCGAGAAATTAGCCTATTGCTTGGTGATTGCATCACGCAAGCTTCGCCCATACTTCCAAGCACACTCGATCAGTGTTTACACCGACCAACCCCTACGACAGGTACTCCAACGACCGGAAACTTCCGGACGGACGTTAAAATGGAATATTGAGTTGAGTCAGTTCGATATTACCTACTTTCCGCGAAGTGTCATACAAGGGCAAGCACTAGCGGATTTCATCGCTGAATTCACCATGACAGACGAATCAAATGGCCCCAATGTCATACCTCCCGTCCGATGGAAGATGTACACCGATGGGGTATCTAACGACCATTGTTCGAGGGTTGGCATAGTTCTTATAACTCCTGAAAACCGATCAGTTTGCTATGCTTTGAAGCTAGAATTCACAGCAATAAATAACGAGGCCGAGTATGAAGCATTGATTGCCGGCTTAAGACTCGTCAAAGAACTGGGAATAAGATCGGGTGAAAAATTTTTGCGACTCGCAACTGGTGGTGTATCAAGTGCGCAAGCAAGGGGGCAGAGACTTGCCCCGTGTTTGGCCCAAGTTCAGGAGCTGCTGGCGAATCCCGAGTATTATGATATTTCACATGTTCTGCGTGAACAAAACAGAGCAGCTGATTCATTGGAAAAGTTTGCAAGCACTGGCGATGCGCATCAGATGGGATTGTTTCCTGTTGAATCCTTACATGTTCCGAGCATAAATATAATGGAGGTAGATTTATTGTTACAGACAGAAATCGAGAAGGAGTCATGGATGACCCCATTCAAGCAGTACTTGTTACACGAGGCCGTGCCTGAAAGAAGGAGCGAAAGACGACAAGTCATTCGTAAGGCTTCTCGTTATGTAATGCAGGATGGAATAATGTATCGGAGGGGATTCTCGACCCCATTTCTCCGGTGCATTGCCCATGATGAGATAAAACGAGTCCTAAAGGAAATCCATGAAGGCGAATGTGGCGACCATACCGGAGGGCAGACGTTACAAAGAAAATCCTCCGCTGTGGATACTATTGGCCAACTGTGAATCGGGATGCCGCAAACTACGTAAGAAGATGCGACAAATGCCAGAAGTATGCGAAAATCCCAAGAGCTCCACCAACGGAACTCACACAAATGGTTAGTCCTTGGCCATTTGCAATGTGGGGGATCGATATAGTCAGTTCCTTACCCCTATCCAAAGGTGGTGCAAAATACGTGAT
The DNA here is from genome assembly GCA_030765085.1 of Allium cepa. Lineage (NCBI taxonomy): Eukaryota > Viridiplantae > Streptophyta > Magnoliopsida > Asparagales > Amaryllidaceae > Allium > Allium cepa. Next base: position 773,704,684 of record CM060945.1, read on the forward strand.
TGTTGCGGTCGATTACTTTACCAAGTGGGCAGAAGCAGAGCCTTTGGCCACTATCACCACCAAGAAAGTCATTAATTTCGTGGTACGAAATATCATATACGGCTTTGGCCTACCACGAACCATCATTACAGACAATGGAACTCGGTTTGAAAGCAAAGAGTTCAGGGAATTTCGCCAAAAATGTGCTATTGAGAAAAAGTTTGCAGCGGTTGCTCATCCAAAATCTAATGGACAAGTGGAGGCGGTAAACAAGATAATCAAATCCATATTGAAAAAACATTTGGAAAAGGCTAAAGGAAAGTGGGTGGATGAGCTTCTGATAGCACTTTGGGCTTACAGAACCACCTACAAGTCCATTCGTATTAACATATGGCATGGAAGCTGTCATACCCATGGAACTTGAAGCCCCATCACATCGGGTAACTTATTATGACCTTGAGTCAAATCGAGATCTTTTGTTGGAACCGTTGGACTTCATTGATGAAAAACGCAAAGAAGCCAATTTAAGAGCGGCCGCGTACAGGCACCAAGTTGCTCGATATTATAATGAAGAAGTTCGACCAAGAATTTTTGGCGTGGGTGATCTCATTTTGAAACGATTTTTCCTAGTTCCATCACACATGAGCCCCGCATGGGAAGGTCCATACGTCATCGAACGGAAGCTTGGAGAAGGAACTTTCAAGCTAGCGACCGTCGATGGTACGACACTCCCCCGAACATGGAATGGTGAACATTTGTGGCATTATTATACTTAGTTCATTTCTATCATGTTTTAGTTGCATTTATTTCCAGCAAGTTTTCATTCCTAGTTTACGGCATGTAGAAAGACAATTTAGCTTATTTGCATTAATAAAGGCTTGAAGCCATTTCTTTTTCCCGTGAATCGCCGATGTTTCTGTGTATGATAACACTATAACGAATGACTAAGAGATGCATTACTCTGTCTGACGTACGAATGAGAATAAACGATTCAAAACCTCTGAGTCCCCGGAGTGCAGACTGGAGTAGTCTAAGTCCCTAGAGTGCGGACACGAGTATAAATGACTCAAAACCTCCAAGTCCTTAGAGTGTGGTCTGGAGTCCTTTATGTCCCCAAAGTGCGGACTCGAGTATAAACGATTCAAAACCTTCGAGTCCCCGGAGTGCGGACTGGAGTACTCTAAGTTCCCAGAGTGCGGACTCGAGTATAAATGACTCAAAATCTCCAAGTCCCCGGAGTGCGGATTGGAGTACTCCAAGTCCCCAGAGTGCGGACTCGAGTATAAACGATTCAAAACCTCCGAGTCCCCGGAGTGCAGACTGGAGTACTCCAAGTCCCCAGAGTGCGGACTCGAGTATAAACGATTCAAAACCTCCAAGATTCCGGAGTGCGGACTGGAGTACTCCAAGTCCCCAGAGTGCGGACTCGAGTATAAACGATTCAAAACCTCCGAGTCCCCGGAGTGCGGACTGGAGTACTCCAAGTCCCCCAGAGTGCGGACTCGAGTATAAACGACTCAAAACCTCCGAGTCCTCGGAGTGCGGACTAGAGTACTCCAAGTCCCCAAAGTGCGGACTCGAGTATAAACGATTCAAAACCTCCGAGTCCTCGGAGTGCGGACTGGAGTACTCTAAGTCCACAGAGTGCGGACTCGAGTATAAACGACTCAAAACCTCCTAGTCCTCGGAGTGCGGACTGGAGTACTCTAAGTCCCCAGAGTACGGACTCGAGTATAAATGACTCCAAACCTCCAAGTCCTCGGAGTGCGGACTGGTGTAATCTAAGTCCCTAGAGTGCGGATTTGATTATAAACGACTCAAAATCTCCAAGTCCTCGGAGTGCGGACTGGAGTACTCTAAGTCCCCTGAAGGCGGACTGGATATAAATGACTTGAAGTCATCGAGTCCTTGGCGTACGGATAGGAAAATATTTTAAGTCCCCAGAGCGTGGGATAAAAGAATGGGCAAATACCAAAGAAGTTGTCAACTTGTTTGAAGATGAATCGAGAAGTTCATGTAACTCGCAGTAGCTTGGGTTTTGACCATGGTTATACCAAAAAACCAAATAACAACAGTCCTCTGAGAGGAAAAAGAACTAAGTTTTATTCTTCACAAGTAATTTTATATACAGAACTACGAAAACAAAAATAATTACATAATCTAAACTAGCTCTTGTTGAACGAGAACGAAGACTACTTCTTTGACTTCTTCGACTTTTTGCCCGATGACTCCTCCCCGGTACATTTACCCTTGATAGCTTTCTTTGACGGGGGAGTGACAGCTGAAGAAGTATGAGGAACATCCATGGGTTTGGACCCGCCTGGGAGAATGACCTTCAATGGCTTGTTCAAAGGATCATCCGGGTCCACAGCTTGAGGTTCGACCTTGATCTTGATCGTCTTTTCCTTCTCTTTATCAAGCTGCTCCTTCATGCTCAGCTCGGATATGTGCTCAAAGACGCCTGTAATTTCAACTTCATAACTCCCATCGATAGGAGAGGAAGTCTCAGATTTATCCTCGTCAAGCGCTCTGATCACCTGAGCATCGGGACCAGGAGCCTCTCCTTGGCGACATCGCTCCTTGGAGTGGTCTCAAGATCAGAACAGCCTGTATAAAATCACAAAAAGCAAGTATTAGAATCGGATAGCTTCTGGTGAAAAAAGAAACTCTTGGAATGTTAAAGCAAAAGAGTTGCTGGCCAGGTTGCGGATGGCTCTCAGCCGTCAAGGGGGTCTCACCCTATGGAATAGGGGACAAAACATGAACACCAAGGCCGGGGTCCTCCAGGTCATAGCCAATGTGCTGTTCAAAAGGATCGAGTATCGGCCGACCGGCAGGTTGGGTAGGCACACGAGCTGGAGACTCAATCCCAGATGGACCGACGATAACTTCTTTCCCTTTTGTTGAGGAGGAGCCTTTGCAATAAATGGCTTTAGCCGCTGACAGGTCCGAAGGCTCATTTCCCTTAAGGAATTCTTTTATCAAAAGCCCCCTCATCAACCTCCTCGATACCGTGTTCGTCCTTCTTGATTTCAACTAAAGTCTCCCACGCCTCGGCCAAAGATTCAAGGTAGCCTTCGCCCAGAAAAGTTAAGTCCCAGTGCATGAGAAAGCGGGCATTGAATTCAGCAATAAGCGGGTCGAACATGGTTTTGACTTCTTCTCTACCTTCTTTCTTGGCCGCCTCAAGACGGGAGTCGATTTCCACAGATGCTATCTTTTTGCCCTCTTCACGGGCTTTATTCTTCAGCGCTTCAACTTTAAAAAGCTCGCCCTCAAGTTTCGCCTTTAGGAGTCGCATTGCAACGTTCTCATCGCAATACTGTTGTGACTCTTCTTGGGCAACAATCTTCTCCCCTTGTTCTTTGCGGAGTCGCTCCTCAAGTTCTTTAACTCGGAGACAGAATGCATCCCTGTCTTTTTGCACCGAGTCTTTCTCCAAAGCTAAAGCCCCACAGCGTTGTACCGCCTCGTCAAGTTCTTTTTTGTGAATCGATTCCAAACGGGTTATGGCTTCGACTATATCCTTGGCGCTCAGCTGGGCGGCCTCAAGTTGAGATTTATAAGACGCGATCCCTTCGTCCTAAGCTTTGATAATGTCTTTGTCATGAATAGCCTCAAGCTTCAGGCGATCAATCTCATGTTGGAGTTTTATGGAGACTTCAGACACTTTCTCTGCAAGATGAACGAACGTGTCATGCTGAACATAGATGTCGTTGGTGCAGGCAATAGCGCTCTGCTTGAAATCTCCAGGAATATGATGGATCGCCGGGAGAAACTTCAGACCATCAAAGCAGATTTTTGGGAATTTAACTTTAAGATCGGCCAGTTTCTTCGATACTGATGGATCTGTTGCAAGAACAGGAGGAGACGGCTTCTAAGTTCAGCTCTCCTATGAGGATCCCAGGACAGTCGGGTGGAGGAGGAATCGGAGTATTGATCACGGGGAACATCAGACTGCGACCCCTTATGGCCGTGCTTATCTTTGCTTTATCGCCGAGTGAGAAGGGGAATGTTGGTAGTATTTGGGTTGATAATACGTTTTCTTCCGAGATGATGAGTCCCGGGAATGATAATCCCTATCGCCATCGCCATCTCTGTCCCGACATTTTTCGGAACATGAGTCCCGTCCAAAGTGATGGAAGATAGACGACCCGCGGAGACGATCGAATCCATGTGTACGCCCCATGTACCCTGCACAGAATTTAAAAAAACAACGAATTAGTAAAAAGTAGTGTGACGACGAAAATTTAAGTGCAAGGTGAATTACATGCGTTTGTGTGTGTCCTAGTGTTTCCCCCCGACGGACAGTTTCTTTACTAATGGGAGTTTTTTCTCCCTGAGTTTGGGCTTAAACGTCTGCATCGCCTCTGTGGGCGAGTGAAGTTTAAGTGCCTCCGGATCATCGAAATCATAATTATGTAAATCGTCAGGTATCGAGAGGTTCGAGTGGCCCTTTAAAGAACTTTCTAAACGTTGTGAGGAAGCCTCTTTCTCTGTTGGAATAAGAGTAACTTTAGAGGTTGCACCAACTTTTTCCCTCCTTATCTTGTACGTCAGTTTCTTTTTCCTCTTCGAAGGGGAGGATGACGTTTCAATGTAATGAACTTCAACTAATGGGTCCTGAGTAGGACCAACGTTCTCATCTTGTGCTTCGGGTATTTCATTTTCTTTGATTTCTCCTTCTTCTAGTGCGCCAGGAGTATTGCATGCTGAAGACTCAGCTTGTTTTTTCCCTTTACCAGAGGCGGGCCTGGGTATGGAAACGCCCTGAGGAAGGCTTATCCGACGGCCTTCTGCTAACAGTCCAAACCATGAAAGTGACTCATTTGAAATGAGAGTTCGGATGTCCCGTTCGTTGTCAGGAAGGGCTCTAATGGCTTCGACGGCTTCAGAATATCTGCGGCCGTCAGGACGTGGATTGATACCAAAAAAGATGAGAAAAAGTTAGAAAAGTCACGCTTTGACCAAGCATGAATACCGGTCCAGAGAAAAGACTTACTTCCTTCCACCCATCTCCTCGTGAAACCAGGAGGGCAACGCACATAAAACCATTCCTGCTTGTATAGGGAGAACTTGCTGCATGCCCCAGTTAAGACTTGGCATTTGTGATGCGGCTTGAGAAACATGAAAGAGGGTCGACCTCTCCGCTTCTTGATCATATATATATATATATATATATATATATATATATGTATGTATGTATGTATGTATGTATGTATGTATGTATGTATGTATGTATGTATGTATGTATGTATGTATGTATGTATGTATGTATGTATGTATGTATATGTATGTATGATGTCACCCGGGGTTGGAGGCTAGGAGATGACATTCATAAAGAGAATGTAGGTACCATAAATGAAGGCATGACCATTCGGGTGCAGTTGTGACGGGGCAATGTCAATGTACTGCAGCACATCCCGAAGAAATAAGTTGAACGGTGGCACACTGCCGACCCAGCAAATAAACTTATTACAAGCTGTATATCCAACTGGAAGCAAGTGTGGAAAATCGTGCCCCGATGGAACTAATACGTTGTCAAAGGGGATTCTGTGGACAAAGCATATCCGACGGAGTGCACTTTCATTGATCTTCGAAGCCTGCGAATCGACCGGGTTATCCAAGAAAATTGATGCCTCCAGGGCGTCGAGAGCTAAGTTATGAGCAGGGGAATTTGACGGGTTTGAAGTACCTGCGACTCCTTGTTTGGAAGACAGCCCAGGTCTATCTGAGATCATGGCGGAGCTAGATTTCCTAGACATCTTTGAGAGAAATTGAATCTAGTAGAGTACCTGTTTGAGCTATACTTGAAAAAAAATCGAAGTTAGAGTTAACAGCGTAAATATTCCCCCGTGTGGTAAGTGAACTAGAGTGATAATTCAAGTATAAGTGCTAAGAAATTATAAGTCACGGAGTTGATGGTATAAAGTTGAACTTTGAACTATCGTCTTCGAAGACCGTCATCGCTGATCATCTCCGAAAATCAGCCTTGCAATGTTTTCAATTTTGGACTCGGACATTGACACTGTATGCCAAAAGCTTTTATCTTTTTTTTATTGGTTTCAGTTTAGGCTTATGACAATTGGAACTAGGAAGTTATCAGTCCAGATTAGTTCGACATGCCAGTATGCTTAGGTCTGTGTCTTTGTTTTTGTCTTGTGATTAAGCAAGGTAAAATGTTGTTCGGCCTAAGTATCATTCGGTCAAAATGTTGTTCGGCCTAAGTATCATTCGGTCAAAATGTTGTTCGGCCTAAGTATCATTCGGTCAAAATGTTGTTCGGCCTAAGTACCGTTTGGTCAAAATGTTGATCGGTCTAAGTATCGTTCGGCCAAAATGTTGTTCGGCCTAACTATCGTTCGATATTCATGACTGTTCGGCCTACGCGTTGTTCGGCCGAAATACTGTTCGGCGTCCTATCTAACTCGTACTTCCTCCCTATTTTTCCACTCCACTGCTCAGCATGTGGCGAATCATGCCGAGCCGAGGTTATGTCGAGCCCCAATGCTCGGCACTTTGCCCTTAACAACGGTTTTATCTTTCTTCTCCATCCATACCGAACGACATGGTGAAGCCGTTCGACAAGTCATACCGGACAAAGTTGTTCGGCATTCTAGCTAATTTCTGTTCCTCCACTACTCTTCCCTCCAATCTCGTTCAGCATGAGAGAACCATACCGAACCACAGTACATCTTCCATCAACACCCTCATGTGCTTGTCTCTGACCACTTCCCCTTTCCTCCACGTCATCTAGCCTTAAAACACGCCTTAATCGCAGTTCGATCCTTTCATCCAAGGAATACCTATTGGCCACGGTTCAAAGTTACGAACTTAAGCCTCGTATTAAAACTTTTAGCCAGGGAAAGCAGTTAAATAGAGGGGGTCGATACCTAGCAAATAGATTGAAGCTCGTAATAATTCTAGAATTAAGGGCATGACATTGATTAATCCTAAATGACTCGGGAAAAGGGTGATGCAGGGTATGAAGTTCGAGGAAGGAAGGGTAGTTAAATTCTTGGAGTTTGTTAAAAGGTGAGGTTCATAAATACAGGATAATAGAGGTGAAAGTTAAGAAGAGAAAAAGAAGGAAAATGCCAAACTTTATAGGGGAAGACAGGAAGTCAAAGAGACAATAACCGATAGAACCGGTCAAGACGACATCGTTCGGCATCGGCATTCAAGAGCGCTCGGCTTCGGCTATGCTGCTCGGCATTCACACAACATTCGGCATGCATTGCCTCAACCAGCATCCACGAGAAAATGCCACCAAGAAGAAGAATAACCTAAAGCTCGAAGCGAAGCACAGAGAACACGCGATTCAAAGCGCATCACGTTCGGTCACGCAATGCACTTTGGGGGGCAAGTGTTACCTGGAGGTTTAACTAGGAAACTAAGGACTCAGCATTCACGTTCGGCATGATCAGGCCGTTCGGCATCTATGCTCGAGTGGCATTGAAGGCCGTTCGGCATGACAAATTTGTTCGGCATCTGTGATCGTTCGGCATTGAAGCCCGTTCGGCATGACAAAGTTGTTCGGCATTTACGGTCGTTCAGCATTGAATGACGTTCGGCATGATGAAGTTATTCGGCTTCCAAACTCGTTCCGCATTCCACACTACTCGGCATTCAGGAGCGCACGTCATTTAGGAGCGTTTGGCATTAGAGAACGCTCAGCATTCAGGAACGTTCGACATTAGAAAGCGTTCGGCAGTCTGGAGCGTTTGGAATTAGAGAACGCTCGGCATTCAGGAACGTTCGGCATTAGAGAACGCTCGGCATTCAGGAACGTTCGGCATTAGAGAATGCTCGGCATTCCAGGGACGTTCGCCACAACTGGTTCGGTTGGCATTCAAGAGCGTTCAGCTTCTAGAGCGCTCGGCATTCATGCCTCGCTCATCATTCCAGGACTGCTCGGCATTCCAGCTTCGTTTGGCAACTTCCCCATCCGACATCGTTTCTCGATCGGCCTGCACCTCTCACGCAATACATCGTTTCGTTCGGCACAAAGATTTCGATCGGCACTCTGCCGTTCGGCATTTTTGGTTCGGCATTTGAAGATTACTTATATTGGGCCGAGATACCAAGCTATTAGGCCCACCAGGGAAGTCCAACCTACCTTCGTCTATAAATAGAGAGGCAGGGGCACAGTGAAATGGACCTTTTTTCGAGAACACCGTGGAGACTTTGCCGCATTCAAGACTCATTCAAGACTTATCTTTTTTGCTTAGCAATTGTATTGAATATAATTGGTATGCATATTATAATTGTAATCGATTATCGAGAAAAGCAATAAAGATTAACCTCAAAGTGGACGTAGGCAATTACGCCGAACCACTACAAATCTGGTGTTCATATTTTCTGCATTTAAATCTGCATATTATCCTCTGTTTAACTTTACTTTCTTTATTAATCTCTCTACACATCTCTCTTAAGGGTGTTAGTGACCAATTTTGGGGCTCACATATATATATTATAAATAGGAAGTCTTTGATTTTAATAAAAGATATGTTTTCAAATTGTAATATTTATGTATGTATATACTATGATTTGAAGTTATGTTTTAAAAGTTAAATATAATAATTTTCAAAACTATATTAAAATATTTTCTATTTATAATGTATATATTTATATATATTGTAAATAGAAAGGCTTTGATTTGATTTTAATAAATAAAAACATGTTTTCAAATTATGTATTCATATATATATATATATATATATATATATTGTGATTTGGAAATTTTGTCAACTTTAATAATAACACTTTTCAAAAGCTATTTAAAAGTTTATCATTATTTTCAAAAGACTTGAAGAAAATGTTTATTTATCTAAAAAAATATAATAGTTTTATTTTGAATAAGATTTTATAAAATTTTATTTTACTTAAACTAAAATGGTCTATAAATATATATAATGGTTTATTTTTACTTTCTTTAGAAAAATCTTATGAACTAAAAATAGTTTGAAAACATGTAATATATTAATTTATTTAAAAAACATCAGTACATAAATAAATATAAACATAAATTTCTATTTGTATAAATAAAAAGGCATAAGAGATTTTTAGATAAGGCTTTAGGCATAAAAATCCTTGTAATTAACATTTGTAAAGTAATTGAAACATGCAATGACATTTGTGTAATTTGTTTCAACAAGTGGCCAAATTCTCTTGTAAATGAAAAACAAATATAATGTTTTAAAGAATTTAGGCTGTTCATTTTTATTTTCTCTCTTCTCTAATCATATCTATCATCTCCTATTTTCAAAATAAAGAGGAAAAGAAAAATCAAACTGGAAACAAAAATCAAACTGAAAATCAAAATCAATGACAACAGCAACATCTATTTCAAACCTGAGTAGGAATGCAAAGGATCAATTCAACTTCAACCTGAGCAAATAAACTCAACGAACAGTGAAGATCAAAACTAAAGAAAATTATATTAAATGCAAAGTTCCAGGAAAATAAGAAACTAATCTCTGTTAATTATTTCAGCGAGTAAACGTTTATTTTAAAAACAGTTTTAAATCTGTGATTATGCTTTAATGTTTATGATGAATTTTTGTGGAATATAGGATGCATATGTTCATGGATGTGAATGCATGTACGTATATTTAATGTGTCTGTGTATATGAATTATATATATTGGCTCTGTTACTCTACAAGTTCAAAATCCACCAATAAATTCAAATCCTCTTTATACATTCATATTTAGGCTATGACTCATAAAGGAAATTTGATCATTACAACGTAATATTAATTCTAAAAATTGTTCCTGATAAAATATTTTTTTAAATAATAGTTTACATTAGAAATAAAATTTTGGTCAAAAAACAATAATCTGAAATCCAAATTTGGTTTCTTAATCTGATTCATCTTAGAAAATCATGAAATTTAATATAAATTTCATGATTTTAGAGTATGTGAATGTTGATTTATTCTTAGTTGATCAGAATTTGGATATTTGTCGATTGCCGACAAACGGGAGAGTTATGGACGTCTAGCTTTGGTCTGAAGGAAGGAGGTGGCATGGTGGTCTCTCGAAAAATGATCACCAAAGTTTAAGTTGGCCGTGGTGGCTAGGAGAGAGAGAAGTAGGATTGTGACGTCAAATTGGGTAGGCCATGTATTCGAGGCGATGGCGACGGCTATGGTGAATCAAAGGCGATCATGATGGGGGGAAATGATGGCGGAAGCCATGATGAAGTTTTAGCGATGTCGACGAGGGATCTCGCAGTCGAGGTCGATGGCGAGGGGTGGTTTCCAATCAAAATTTGGGTTCCAACTTTGATCGAAGTACTCAATTTCGATTCGAGATAGGATTGTTGGATCTCGGTAGTCGGAAGGCTTGTAGAGGTCATCGGTGATGTATCGAGGCCGGCGTAGTTGATCGGAGTGACGTGGAGTCGCTGTGCACATGTGTTGTGCACATTTGAATATCCCGGTTGTTAAGTTTTAGGGAAGAAGGCTTGTACCTAGGTTTTGTCTCAGGGATGATATGGGTTTGACTCGAAGCCTTATGGGTTGCGAATTGCTCGGGTAGATGCTTGGGGTTTTTGCTTGATTAACTCGAGTTTGTCTCGGGTTTGTATTTTGTCTTTATAACCAGATTTTTTTAAAATCAGTGAAACATGAGCAGTTTTTTTAAAGCAAAGAAATCTAGTTTTATATATAAAGAAAAATGTTTAACAAAAGTTTTGAAGTTTTAAGGTAAATCAAAAACAAATTTTCCAAATTAATTATTGTTTAAAGTTCCAAACAAAGTAATTAATCAAGTATTAAGTTAATAAAATGATTAGATTTCAAAAGAAGAATATTAACCAAGTTTGGATATATTTAAAACTTGAATAAGTTTTGAAGGAATTGATAAATTTTCATGAGTGAGTATTTATTTAATTTATTCAAACAAGTTTTGAACAAGTTTCAAAGGATTTTTAAATGATAAAATTTAATGTTAAATTGTTTTGTTTTGAAACAAATTATATATTCTTAATTATGAAATTTATTCCTAAATATTTTATAATAAAGTTTAATAAGTAATTTATGGAGATAAAGAATTATCTTTAATTAAGGTTGAGATTAATTAAAGATAATTAATTAGTAAAATTAATTAAAAGTTAATCACTTTATAAAATTTATAAAGATAAACTACTTGATGTTGATAATCAAAGGATAATTACTTAGCATAAGTAATTAGTGGATAGTTAAGGATTCTAATTAATTTAAAGAACATTAACTAGTGATTATGAGATGATTAATTAAGATAATTAATTTAAGATAATTAATTAGAATAATTAATTTAGGATAATCATTTGTGGAATTGGTTAAGTATAATTACTTAATGTAGTTTATAAAGTATAATTAATTGGTGACGTAATTAATGGATAATTAATGATAGTGATTAATTGGGGGCTAATTACTAAATGTAATTAAATAAAGAGGAATTACTTAGTGAATGTAATTAGAGGATAATTACTCAGTGGAAGTGATTAAGTATTAATTACTTAATGTAATTAATTAAAGAATTTATTAATTAAAGAGTTTATTAATTAAGTAGTTAATTAATTAATGTAAGTAATTAAAGGATAGTTATTTACTGTTTGTGATTAATTAAGGTTGATTAATGAATTTGACTAATTCAAGATTAATTATTAAATGTAACTAATTAGAAGAATAGTTAATTAAAGAAGTTATTTAAGGGTTGTTAATTAATGTAATTAATAGAAGTAATTAAAGGTTGATTTATGTGATTAATTAAAGGATAATTAATCAATATAGGTGATTATAGATTAATTAATTAATGTAATTAAATAAGGATAAATGTAAATAATTACAATTAATTAATTAAAGGTTAATTAATGTAAATGATTAGGATAATTGCTTTATGCAATTAATGAAAGGTTAATTACTCTATGTAATTAGAGAATAATTAATCAAGGATGATTAATTAAGATAGATAATGGATGGATGATTAATTAGTTGGTTTGAAATTAATTAATGTTAAGTAAGCAGGATTTAAGTAATCCAAGAGATTAAAAGGTTAGTAATTAATTTAATTAGAGGTTAATTAAATTATTTAGGAATTTTTCAACTTAAATATCTTGCTTATGAATGATGAATGATATTGGATGTTTGGACTATGTGATATCTCTGATATGTGATATGTGCTGCTTGGTGGTATGAGATATTTTGGATGAATTGTTATGATATGGATTATCTATCTGTGATATTGTGAATCATCTGTCTGAATATAAATTAAATTGTTAAACCTTTAACAACTTAGTCATTGAAAAGGCATTTTGGATTTCGGTGAGACAGAGATCGGATTTCCAGATTTGGATATCCGAAAACCATATCGATCCAAATTAAACGTTAGGTCGTGACATCTCAAGTCAATTTGAAGACTCGAAGTATAAGAACTATTTGTTGTAAAAACTCTAAGGGTGGTTCCAATATGAGTATAATGAAGATAGTGCTTTAAGTTTCGATATGAAGATTCGGAGTGTTAGGGCTATTGTTGTCAACTCTGAGGGTGATTCCAAAATAAGTGTAACGAGATAGTGCCTTCGGTTTCGTTCGAACCCGGTACGAACTTGTATGGATTGAATGCTTTCAGAACATCGTCAGGAGGACGATGGGAATTCTAATGTAGATGTTTCCTAAAAAGGTTATCGCAGCCTCAAGCCTCATCAACCGGGAATGGCTAAAACAGGGGAGGAGCAGAAAGGCTAAGTGGGTCGCGCACAAGTAGGACGAGATTTACCCCTGTCTAGAGGTACCTTTATTTTTGGCTTAGTGGGCAGTTGGAATCGCGCGCCAACTGTGATGTTGTCTTGTTTGAGACCATCCATTAAGGGATGGTTTCGGCCTTGTGTTGCAGGGGGTTTAGGGTGGATCCTAGGTTCAGTGATCTAGGCTACATACTGTGAAGCGCGGTATGCCAGTAGCCCCGCCATTGATGGAAACCCATTTTCCCTACGTGCCTTTACGGTTTTGATTATATAACCCACTTTGTGGCTAGTATGCTGGAATTTAATCATGTAACAATTTCAGTTATTTTCTATTTACTTAAAAACCCCAGATACAATTATAATATCACTGGATTTCCTATCAAACGTTTTGGTTAGCGTAAGGTAAAAACTAACCCATGTTTATGTGTGAGGAGTCTTACGTGATACCTTTGTTTTCAAATGACTTTCAAAGTTAAACAACTTTAACCTGTTTACTCATACCAAAACCATGTCTGACCCAAAGTTTATTTTATGTTTTATTAAACTCTTGGGTACTCAAATTTTTACGAGTAGCTAAGGGATTCAGGTTAGCTTTGATGAGTTCTAGAGGAGATATGGAGCAAGAGGCTTCAACATTTGTAGATATATAATGATTCCACTATGTTGTATCTCGGTGATGATGTCTGTATTATACTAGAGTTATATGATAGGCAGGTCTTTATAACTGTCTAATTTGTGATGTATAAGCTGTATAACTCTGATGTATATGATACTATGTAATATCTTATGTGATGTAATATAATTTATTCGTTCCGTTGTGAGATTCTGATGTTGTTTAGTTCTTTCTTTTCTATCTTTTCTCTTTTCTATCCCTTTCTTTCTTAATAATGATGCGTTTTTCTGTAAGATGAAAGGCGGGTCATTACATTATGGATTAGAGTGCTAGGTTGAGTGAATACCTAGGTTTTGAAGTAAATCTTTATTGAGAGAGCGTATTTGTATGTGTGTGTGTGTGTAACACCTGATTTGTTGGGTTACCTATTTGGGTTTTCCATCATAAGTTCTAGAGGTAGATGGAGTAGTGGTGTATGTAGCACGACTACCACAAAAAGAAGAGGCCCTAGCGTTGAGGTTGGAAGAGCATACATTGAAGTTGTAGACCTAATACTGCCTCGAGTAAGCTTTGCATCTTGGTGTAAGGATTTCACTAATCTCGAAGGAAATTCTTTTCATGAATCGGAGTTCATCCTTGTAGTGCAAGTTTGGTTGTGCTAGGGGTGAGCGGATTTTCAAGAGTTTGGATCTGTTAGATGTGCATAAGCGAGTGATAGCATCTAGGCAACTTCAAGAAGAGTAGCAGCGTGTTGGGACATGGTGACCATAGACGTTCCAAAGGTGTTTTCTATTGGAACAAGTTTAAGGAAGTTTTTATGGAGCAGTTGATACCTGCGCAAAGAAGACTCGACTACATAAGGATTTTCTAGATCTCAGGCAAGGGAGTTTGTCTGCATCAGTGATGAGTCTAAGTTCAACATTGGAGTTTGTGTTTTGCGGCCCAAGTTTCTTGAGAAGATGTCTACCATCTTAAAGGCTCTTTGTGTAATTGGTTGATATGGCTTTAAGTATCAAAGAGGTTATGGATAAGAAATATTTGGCATCTATTGCAGTAGTGCAGCTCGAAAATATTTTGTGTGCCAGTAGGAAGGTCTTTGGCTAAGCAGTTTCCTAGAGGTGGAGTTCAGAAGCAGCAGAGTAAACCATCAGCTTCTTCTGATTAGCGAGGTGTTCTCGAGAGATTTGACCCTATTTTGAATGGATTGCTTAAGCATAAGCTGTTCTGATTTGTGAAGAGAGAACAGTATCTTTGGAGATTAGGATGGGTAGATCACAAAAGTAACTGGCAATAGTTGAGTGTTCTCTTGGGTAATCTTTTGCATGGGATCGATGCGTTTCAAGAAGATGTAGGAGTTATCGAAACTGTCATAGATTTTTCCAGATATCTTCGTAGAAGTCAAAGTTTGCCTTAGCATATGGAGATTGAGTTTTCATATCAACTTGATTCCAGGAGTGATGCCAGTGGTTCGGCTAAGTAGGAGGATAGCTCCTAGAGAGAGGATTTTGTGAAGCATCTCAGGATTTCGTGGAAATTCTGTATTTTCTCTTCTGTATCTAGTTTCGAGTTTTCTATAGCTAAGAATAGCTGAAGACAGTAACAATGATTGTGGACTCACCTGTTTCTTTGAGTAGTTGGTTAGGTATTTGAGTTAACCAACGTTCCTGCTTGTTTTGTGGATCTGGTGAACCGTCTTTCCAGGATATGTTGATCAAGTTTGTGCTCATGTTCTTCACCGACATTTTCATCTTCTCCTAATCAGAGTAGTGCAGCGGAAGTGAGGTAGCAGCTGTTCTAGAGTGAATGCAACTGGAAGTTGCAGTTTTCTTGGAATAGAGGGTTACTTAAGGAAGTTCAAGTGGACATCTAAGTGTAAATGAGTTTTTAAGGATCTGAAAGCAAGGTTGTGAGTGCACTTGTTCTGGCTATTACAGATAGGAAAAGTAAGTTCGAAGTCTTATAATGTTTGTGGAGTAGAGCTTGTGTGTTGGATTTTGTCGGATCTGGGAAGGACCATCCTGTAGAGTGGAATTCGAAGATCGTTTTGTTCTTGGTCTAGTTTTATTTCGAGAGACATCTGCGAAGATTATGCTGATTCAAGGAAGGATGTAGGCAGCCCAGGATTGTCAAAAGATTTTTATAGTTAAGATTTGATGGAATTTGGAATTCGAAGTTGGAAATTTGGTATTTGGTAAGGTTTCTCCAATCAAAGGAGTAATAAGATTTGGTAAGATTGGAAAGCTAGCTCAGAAGCGTATTGGACCTTCTGATTATTCTCGAGAGGATAAGTTCTTTGGTCTATAGAATTAAATTGCCGATTTGGATGGCTGGGATTCAACGTATTTCACGCATCTCTGAGGGAGTAAGTGTAATATCCATCACTGGTTGTGGAATCGGCATTTTAGGATTTAGAAGTTGAGCAATACTTGATTGTGGTCTGATATCTTGTTTAGATTGTAGATCGAGTTGAGAAGGAGCTCAGGATCATAGTGGCGTAGCTAGTTTAGATTCAATAGAGCAAGGATCCCAGTGATTGTATTTGGGAAACTCTAGACAGTCTATACTAATTTGTGTCAAAATAGCTAGTTAGATTTGTTGCTTGATTGTATTGGTAACTATGATTGTTATTTTATGGTTGATATGTGCTTTACTATTTAAAAATTAAAACCTTTGCTGGATTATTAAATTTTCTTTGCTTTTAAATTTCGGGGACGAAATTCTTTTAAGGGGGAAGGTATGTGATGACCCGGAATTTTGGGCAATATCAATTTAATAATCTTCATTAATAATTAAATTAGTTAGATAATTTTCTTTTATAATTATTTTAAATGGGCAAGTTTATTCTTTTCAAAGCTAATAAATATTTAATTGGTAAAATTTATTTTTTTCAAAGCTAATAAAAACAGTTTTAAATGAGTAAACATTTATTTTAAAAACAGTTTTAAATCTATGATTACGCTTTAATGTTTGTGATGAAATTTTGTGGAATATAGGTTACATATGTTCATGGATGTGAATGCATGTATGTATGTTTGGTGTGCCTGTGTATATGAATTATATATATTGGCTCTGTTACTCTATAGATTCAAAATCCACCAATAAATTCAAATCCTATTTATACATTCATATTTAGGTTGTGACTCATAAAGGAAATATGATCATTACAGTGTAATATTAATTCTAAAAATGGATCTTGATAAATATTTTTTAAAATAATAGTTTACAGTGGAAATCAAATTTTGGTCAAATATCAATAATCTGAAAATCTGTTTTGGTTTCGTAATCTAATTTATCTTAGAAAATCATGAATTTTAATATAAATTTCATGATTTTAGAGTATGTGAATGTTGATATATTTTGAGTAGATCAGAATTTGGATATTTGTCGGTTGTCGACGAACGGGAGAGGTATGGATGTCGAGCTTTGGTCTGGAGAAAGGAGGTGGCACGGTGGTCTCTGGAAAAATGATCACCAGAGTTTAAGTTGGCCGTGGTGGCCAGGAGAGGGAGAAGTAGGGTTTTGACGTTGAATTGGGTAGGCCGTGTATTCTAGGCGATGGCGACGGCTATGGTGAATCGGAGGCGACTGTAATGTGGAGAAACGATAGCGGAAGCCGTGACGAAGTTTTGAGGATGTCGGTGAGGGATCTCATGGTCGAGATCGACGGCGAGGGGTGTTTTTCGATCGAAGTTTGGGTTTCAGTTTTGATCGAAGTATTCAATTTCGATTCAAGATGGGATTATTGGATCTGGGTGGTCGAAAGGCTTGTAGAGGTCATCGATGATGTGTTGAGGCTGGTGTAGTTGATCGGAGCGACTTGTAGTCGTCGTGCACGTGCACCATGCACATTTGGATATCTGAGTTGTTAAGTTTTAGGGAAGAAGGCTTATACCCGGGTTTTGTCTCGGGGATGATATGGGTTTGACTCGGAACTTTATGGGTTACGAATTGCTCGGGTAGATGCTCGTGATTTTTGCTTGATTAACTCGAGTTTATCTCGGGTTTGTATTTTGTCTTTATAACCAGTTTTTTTAAAATCAGTGAAATATTCGCAGTTTTTTAAAGCAAAGAAATCTAGTTTTATTTATAAAGAAAAATGTTTAATAAAAGTTTCAAAGTTTTAAGGTAAATCAAAAACAAATTCTATAAATTAATTATTGTTTAATGTTCCATACAATGTAGTTAATCAAGTATTAAGTTAATAAAATGATTAGATTTCAAAAGAAGAATGTTAACCAAGTTTGAATATATTTAAAAATTGAATAAGTTTTAAAAGGAATTGATAAATTTTCATGAATAAGTATTTATTTAATTTATTAAAACAAGTTTTGAACAAGTTTTAAAGGATTTTAAATGATACAATTTAATGTTAAGTTGTTTTGTTTTAAATAAATTATATATTCTTAATTATGAAATTTATTCCCTAATATTTTCTAATAAAGTTTAGTAAGTAATTAACGGAGATAAATAATTATCTTTAATTGAGGTTGAGATTAATTAAAGATAATTAATTAGTAAAATTAATTAAGATTTAATCACTTTATAAAATTTATAAAGATGATGTGAAGACCCGCAAATCCGTACCCCTTGAATATACACTAATCTCCATAGATTAACTCAAGGTGAACAGAAATACGAATTATCAATGTTTAAGAAAAAGAAAGAGAGAAGGAGAGAGAAAGGATAATAGAAAATAGAACGGAACAGAAAGAAAACAGCAACTGAACAACATCAGAATCTCACAATTCGCAGCGGAACAACATATAATAGATAAATGAATAATCTTTAAACAAAGAACTATATCAGTTATTACATTACATTACATCATTACATCACATCAGAGTGTACAACAACAACAACAAACAGCGGAAAAGAAATACTATACATAATAATACGCCATGCCATCCATCTTGCCTCTAGCAACTCCTGAATATCCAGAATATCCAGATAAACCTAACTCTTGACTGCCCGTGTGGAAATTGGTGGGCACCCAGAGTTTAGGAAGGAAAACAATAAACTCCGAGTCAGTCATGTGACTGGTGTGAGAACTCAAAACAGTTTATTTATTTTTAAAATCAAAATAGAGGAATATTTTTTTAAAGTTAATTCTCAATGCTTTTAAAAATGAGACTACCATAAGGCCTCCCGCACACACACACAATGCAAACGCAGAATCGGAGGAGATTTCTCCTTATGATAGTCAAAGATGCTTGATACGCATTAAAAAGACATTTGATATTATTACTAGTGCATAGTGTAGAAAAAATTTATTTCGAAAGTAGAATATAAATCTTAGCCAGCATAGACATTCCGCACTTATGCCTACTATAGCTACCATGTTCAATAGCAGGTTACCGCCACATTCCATGGCAGGTTATACAACTAAAACCGTACAAGATCGTATTGTTTTTTTGGATTTCCAACAAATGATCAGGCCAAGGAACTTCCCATTGCCACATGAGAATGCCTCTGGATGGACATCCCCGAGAACCAAACCGGATCTCTACCAACACAAGGCCGGGTTATCCTAACTGAGTAACAACTGACCAAATATGCCATCCCCCGGTCCTTTGGGACCTTTAACCGAGCGCTCGTAATCAATTCACACAATCATAAAGTGTTTTCAACATGAGTAGGTATCTGGGCTCCATACCATGATACCACCCTTTTCCAGAAGGAAATGCACATATCCTAAAGGGCGCTACCCCTCATAACCTTGCCGCATCTTTCCTGTTTTGACCATTCCCGAGGTGTGAGGCTCGACGAAGTCACGTCCACAAAAACATACTTTATACAAAAGCCATGCTTTGGGTCAACAAATGATCATAGAAATGATCACCAGGATAGACGATCAAACAAATGATCCTATCACAAATGATCAACACAATGATCATTTCACAGCAACACTCAGCATGTCACATTACCAAATTGGGAATACATCGCTGATAACCTTCAACTACATAACCTCTGAGCTCGTACGTCTCAGAGAAGGGTATTAAGCTAAAAGAATAAATTCTCCACCACCAACAGAAATATATTTGAAAGAAATCGGCTTTATACCTCAATTTGTAACGTCAGACATACAATCCATACAAGTCTGTTCCGGGCTCGAACAGAACCGAAGGCACTTATAAAGAAGTCCTTGCAATCCGGATATCCACAATCCTGATCGGATTTTCCATCACATATGGAGAACTCAATACCGGAGCAACTCGGTGAAGAGTCAATCGACAGGTCATCCTATCGCTCTCGCAAATACCAGGTCTTCAACACCGATCTTCAATGCTATCCATTACGTTGTATCACTATTCGGAATGGGTAATCCGAAAAACGAGCGCAATAATTTAAAAATAAGTGTACATTCAAATTCAAGCAAATAACAACAAATACCTTTCAAAGGTAAATATTGATAGTCGGTTATTGAACTATCAATGGATATGCACACATCACCAGATTCCAAATAATTTTTCAAATTATTTATTTCCCAAAAATATCTTTACAAGATATATAATGTTCACACTTCAAAAATAAATCAATATTTATTTTTAAACAAATTCCCCTTTTTATAAATTCCTTAGTGAATTTATATTTCACAATATCTATGAATATACGATTTCATTTATTCAATTTCAATTTATCTTCAAAACGATAAATTCTTAAAATATTCACTTTATATTGGAAAAACATTTCCATACTTATTTATTAAGTAATTCTCAATCCATTTATTTTCAACACTTGGAAAATATTCAATATACTTAAATCAAGATTAAGTATATATTTCATTCTTTAAGGAAATCATTCTCTTAAACATATTTATTTGGGCCAAAACGAATGTTGCGTAAAACATCGTTACGACAACCCAAAATCACTAGTATAGGGATTCGAAATTAAAATAGATATATAAATCCCAATGCTATACAAAACATTTCCTTTCGGAAATCATTTACTATAACAACAGTGTTATAGTCCACCATTTCCTTTCATTTCTCGAAAACATCTATTTCAACAATAAATGTTGAAATCTATGGTTTTGAATCTCAACACATTTAAAACATCGTTAGCTCGTTTTAATTCTGTTTAAAACATCACATCCTAAGCATTTTCTTTAACATATTATTCACTATTCAAAAACGTGAATATATTACGTTAACAAATTTCATCCTTCTATTCATTTTATTTCAAAGGATTATTCACTGTCTAAAACGTGAATATAACTCCATAATTAAGCTATAAAAATTAACTTATCAAAATAAGTCGTTTGCGAATTTATAAAACAACGTTTATAAATTCCTTTTCTATTTATTTTACCACAACTTCCTTTATAAATTCCTTTATTAACCTATCTTAATTCATATCTCAATGATATACTAAAAGTTCATATTATAAGTGAAATACTTATAATTTATTTGTTTTCAAAAATCGTTCCTTTGAACTTCATAATTATAAATCTTATAACTTATAAGATTCAATTATTTATCCAAAACCATTCTTTAATAACTTCACGAAATTTATAAATCTTATTATTTATAAATTTCACTTATAACTTCACCATTTATAATTTTATAAATTCCATTCACTTATGCAATCCATTTTCACTTCATTCAAACACTTATAAAAACTCGTTTTATAATTCAAATATTTTCATATATAAATTATCAATTTATAAATCTTTTTATATAAATCAATTTATATTATTCTTTTAAAACATCTTCAATCTCCTTTATAATTTCATCATTTTGATTCATAAAATAATTAAATTTTATAAATCCTATATTTCCAACTCTTTATAATAATTTCAAAAATCCCGATTAAACTATTTTATAAAATCATTAGCCTCATATTTTCAAAAATCATCTTTTAACTATATTCCTCAAAAATCATAATTTTTATAACATTAAAAATTATACGTTTATTTATTTAAAATGGATAAATTCCCAAAAATATTTTATAAACGTATACTTTCAAAAATCACTTTGAAATCCCTTTTAAAATTCCAAAATTTGGTCCAATGATGCTACATAACAAATAGTCAATCACGACAACAACGATATCATATATCGATATGATAATCCATCAAATATCAAAATATCTGAAATCAAATAAAAACTGTTGAGGAATCCAGTTGGATCCCTCCAACCTGTTTTCCTGCATCCACAAACATTAGCACAATACCAATTCCGCTCCAGTACGGAATTATCGCGGTATATGGGATTTTAAATATTATCCGCTTAATAGACGGCGCAATAGGGTCTCATCCGCCAAAAAATACGGGAAATCAATAACTGCAATATATACATATGCCAATATATATATATATTGCTATTATATATTATACCAATTTCACTGTTTATGAAATATTCACGGTATATGTTTTTAATAAATAACATCCGCTTACTAACGGCGCATAATGTCTATTTTAACAATCAATAGATAACAATCATCATTCAAACATGCATTCAAATATTTTAAATCTAACTATTGAAAATAATATCGAAACCGATTCGATTGAGTGAGAAGTTCTCACCTTGATTTCAATTTCGTTTTAGCGATTTATTTCGAATAAAATTAAACGGACGTTTAATTTTACCCAAAATTCTCACTAACTCCAAACGACTCCAATCCAATTCCATAGCGTAGTGCTCGTCCATACGATTCCAACGCTTCTGGTTTCACGCGTTTTCGACCTCGTATGAAAAAGTTATGAATATTTGAAGTTTACACAAATTTTATATACATAATTTACAAATTTTATTTATAATTTTAACCTAAAATCTTGGCCGTTCGTTCGCACCCCCCCCCATCACAGCCGTCCCCATATTTCTTCCCAAGCGCAACATCTCCAGGCACGTATACGTGCGCACGAACCCATCGCCGCCCCCCTAGGGTTAAATATCACGGCAACATCGTCCATCTACACGCCGATCAGGAAGCATCATCGAGAAGCTCGTCACGCGCTCCACCTTCGGCATAAAGGGCTTCGAGCTCGGCCCTCCCTAGCACCCTTGAAAGACGTGCGAATGGCAGGCCTTTGTGGCACGATTCCCATCAATCCACTCGCCTAAATACGATCACAGCCGTATAGAATGAAAGCTCTCGTGATCCTCTACGCTTTACTAGTTGAAAGATTTCGATAATATTGTGTGGATTGAAAAAAATTAATGGAAGAACAATACAAATTTTCGGCCATTGATGAAAGCTACTGGCGGCTGATGATAGAAATTAGGGTTTTAATTTTATTTTTTATTTTTTTGTGAATAAGGGGGCTATTTATAGGAAAATCAATCGACACTATTCATTCCGGAATTTCCGAACTCCGATTCACGCGCCGTAACCAGCGTTTCTAGGGTTTACCCCGCGTTCCAGACACAATGGAATAGGTTTCGGAAGCTAATTCGGACATCTGTGCGAGTTATGGCAATAAACGTTCAATTTAAATTAAACTGATTTAAACGATTTTCTAGGCGTTTTAATTTGTACCGGTCAAACGGTAAATCCAATTGACACGAAATTTAAAACCATATAATAATATCACATTAAGGATCTGATGAAACTGGTTTCGTCAAAATCCGAGACTGTTTGAAAAATGGCTATTTTAACTCGCCAAATTAATATTAAAAACAATTCGATGCGTTTCGAGCTGCCACGATCAAACGATAACTCCGATTGACACGAAAATTGAAATCCGGTAATAACTAACTATTACGGATCCAATGGAACTAGTTTCGTCCAATTCTGAGACTGTTCAAAAATTGACTATTTTCACTAGTCGATTAAATATTAAAATATTCAATTTTCACAAATAAACTTTTAATTCGATTTTAAAAGTTCTAAAATATCGTTCTAACTTCAATATGATAAAATAAAATTTTACAAATCATTTACAATCATATTTAACCCAATTTTCAATTATTTCCATAATTCCACATATTAAATTATTGATTTAATTATCCAATTAAATCCAATTATTCGATTTAAAATTTATTCGACTTATAAATTCACTTATTAATATTTAAAATTAATTAAATATTCAAATTTTAATTACTAAAAATCCTGGGTCGTTACAATCTTCCCCCCTTAAAAGAATTTCGTCCTCGAAATTAACAAGTAAGAAAAGTTACAGAATCTATTAACTTTCCAAAATCCATAGTTAAATTTCTTACAATAACTTTACTAAGTTTTCCAAATCATACTTAGTTATCTTTTCGAAAACAACTACTATTGTTTAACTTTCAATTCCAAAACAAAGTTAAAGTTTTCAAAATTTTCCAATTTTCTCAATTTTTTTTTCTAACGCCTTAAATTTTCGGAAAAATTCGCCATAGTCTCCTTCGCGCGGCTCGATCCGAAAAAAAATGACAGTATATATATCACAAATATACATCTCATCAAGTAATGAGGCATCCCGCAGGGAAAAAAGTATAAAAGTACGGTATTTAATCCGAGATATGTACCTTATATTTTATTAGCGAGCATATACGGCTAATATAGCGCGAAAGCGAGCTCCAAAGCGAAGCAAACGTGATCCGCACCTACTAAACACTCAACAAACAACATGAGAATCATGTATATAGACAATAGTATCGATATACAACATATAGAAACATAATAACTACATATGTCAACATAGCAAATGCAGTAAAAGCAACAAATGCAAACATCAACCAATTATCATCCAACTAACATCCATAACCAATAAATATTCATTCATATTCTTATTAATATTCAATGAAATAGGTTTTCAATTTAATCACATTTGATTCATTAACAGTGGATGTTCTTACTAACATTCATTTTCAATTAGTTTATATTCACTAATTCATATTCAAGTTGGTTCACTTCCAATCAAATTCAATTTTATTTAAGATTCACTTAACTTCCAATTGAATTCCAATTACTTTAGCTTCCAATTTCATTAACACTTAATGAATTATATACAATCAACTAACAATCAATGTATATTAATTACAACCAAATTACTTTGCTTATATTCATTCAATTTGGTTTAATTAAATTGATTTGCATTCAATTTTTCAACTTCCAATAACATAAGATTTTAATGAATAAACACTTACATCCATTATTTCATATCAACTTAATTTACATAACTTAAGTTCATATTTATCACTTAACTTTATTAATTTACTTTGATACCAATATCAACTTCATTCAACATCACTTGGTTTTACATAACTTAAATTCCCACTTATAAATCAATTCAGATTCCAAATTCTAAAGTAAATTTCCATTTAACTTTAAATTCATTTTTATTTCAACTCATATTCATAAATATATTCATATAGTTTCACTTCTCATATATATAAGTTTATTTCACAATTGTAAATCACTTTAATTATAATTCAATTCTTATAATTCATTTGCTTATACAATTATTCTTTTACTTAGATTATTCAAACTAAACAATCCACTTATATACATTAATAATTCTAAAAAATTATTCCTTTATATATATATAATATAATCAAGGTAAAATTATTTCATTTACCCAATTTAAAAACAATATTGTGTCGAATTGTTCTATTCAAGTGTTTAGAAACCCCTTCGATTCAATTTCGAGGCAGCGCCGACGAAGGTTCATATGCCACTCAACAAACCAATCATCACAATATAAAACAATTTTATATTCACTAACAAATACGCTCTCATAGCTATTATTACACTCAAACTCATTCTAGAGTACTACTGACTCTATCTCTAATGAGTAATACCCAATAGAACCATGGTTATCGCTTAACCATATGTTCTGATACCACCTGTGAAGACCCGCAAATCCGTACCCCTTGAATATACACTAATCTCCATAGATTAACTCAAGGTGAACAGAAATACGAATTATCAATGTTTAAGAAAAAGAAAGAGAGAAGGAGAGAGAAAGGATAATAGAAAATAGAACGGAACAGAAAGAAAACAGCAACTGAACAACATCAGAATCTCACAATTCGCAGCGGAACAACATATAATAGATAAATGAATAATCTTTAAACAAAGAACTATATCAGTTATTACATTACATTACATCATTACATCACATCAGAGTGTACAACAACAACAACAAACAGCGGAAAAGAAATACTATACATAATAATACGCCATGCCATCCATCTTGCCTCCAGCAACTCCTGAATATCCAGAATATCCTGATAAACCTAACTCTTGACTGCCCGTGTGGAAATTGGTGGGCACCCAGAGTTTAGGAAGGAAAACAATAAACTCCGAGTCAGTCATGTGACTGGTGTGAGAACTCAAAACAGTTTATTTATTTTTAAAATCAAAATAGAGGAATAGTTTTTTAAAGTTAATCCGCAATGCTTTTAAAAATGAGACTACCATAAGGCCTCTCGCACACACACACAATGCAAACGCAGAATCGGAGGAGATTTCTCCTTATGATAGTCTAAGATGCTTGATACGCATTAAAAAGACATTTGATATTATTACTAGTGCATAGTGTAGAAAAAATTTATTTCGAAAGTAGAATATAAATCTTAGCCAGCATAGACATTCCGCACTTATGCCTACTATAGCTACCATGTTCAATAGCAGGTTACCGCCACATTCCATGGCAGGTTATACAACTAAAACCGTACAAGATCGTATTGTTTCTTTGGATTTCCAACGAATGATCAGGCCAAGGAACTTCCCATTGCCACATGAGAATGCCTCTGGATGGACATCCCCGAGAACCAAACCGGATCTCTACCAACACAAGGCCGGGTTACCCCTAACTGAGTAACAACTGACCGAATATGCCATCCCCCGGTCCTTTGGGACCTTTAACCGAGCGCTCGTAATCAATTCATACAATCATAAAGTGTTTTCAACATGAGTAGGTATCTGGGCTCCATACCATGATACCACCCTTTTCCAGAAGGAAATGCACATATCCTAAAGGGCGCTACCCCTCATAACCTTGCCGCATCTTTCCTGTTTTGACCATTCCCGAGGTGTGAGGCTCGATGAAGTCACGTCCACAAAAACATACTTTATACAAAAGCCATGCTTTGGGTCAACAAATGATCATAGAAATGATCACCAGGATAGACGATCAAACAAATGATCCTATCACAAATGATCAACACAATGATCATTTCACAGCAACACTCAGCATGTCACATTACCAAATTGGGAATACATCGCTGATAACCTTCAACTACATAACCTCTGAGCTCGTACGTCTCAGAGAAGGGTGTTAAGCTAAAAGAATAAATTCTCCGCCACCAACAGAAATATATTTGAAAGAAATCGGCTTTATACCTCAATTTGTAACGTCAGACATACAATCCATACAAGTCTGTTCCGGGCTCGAACAGAACCGAAGGCACTTATAAAGAAGTCCTTGCAATCCGGATATCCACAATCCTGATCAGATTTCCCATCACATATGGAGAACTCAATACCGGAGCAACTCGGTGCAGAGTCAATCGACAGGTCATCCTATCGCTCTCGCAAATACCGGGTCTTCAACACCAATCTTCAATGCTATCCATTACGTCGTATCACTATTCGGAATGGGTAATCCGAATAACGAGCGCAATAATTTAAAAATAAGTGTGCATTCAAATTCAAGCAAATCACAACAAATACCTTTCAAAGGTAAATATTGATAGTCGGTTATTGAACTATCAATGGATATGCACACATCACCAGATTCCAAATAATTTTCCAAATTATTCATTTCCCAAAAATATCTTTACAAGATATATAATTTTCACACTTCAAAAATAAATCAATATTTATTTTTAAACAAATTCCCCTTTTTATAAATTCCTTAGTGAATTTATCACAATATCTATGAATATACGATTTCATTTATTCAATTTCAATTTATCTTCAAAAAGATAAATTCTCAAAATATTCACTTTATATTGGAAAAACATTTCCATACTTATTTATTAAGTAATTCTCAATCCATTTATTTTCAACACTTGGAAAATATTCAATATACTTAAATCGAGATTAAGTATATATTTCATTCTTTAAGGAAATCATTCTCTTAAACATATTTATTTGGGCCAAAACGAATGTTGCGTAAAACATCGTTACGACAACCCAAAATCACTAGTATAGGGATTCGAAATTAAAATAGATATATAAATCCCAATACTATACAAAACATTTCCTTTCGGAAATCGATTAATATAACAACAGTGTTATAGTCCACCATTTCCTTTTATTTCTCGAAAACATCTATTTCAACAATAAATGTTGAAATCTATGGTTTTGAATCTCAACACATTTAAAACATCGTTAGCTCGTTTTAGTTCTGTTTAAAACATCACATCCTAAACATTTTCTTTAACATATTATCCACTATTCAAAAACGTGAATATATTACGTTAACAAATTTCATCCTTCTATTCATTTTATTTCAAAGGATTATTCACTGTCTAAAACGTGAATATAACTCCATAATTAAGCTATAAAAATTAACTTATCAGAATAAGTCGTTTGCGAATTTATAAAACAACGTTTATAAATTCCTTTTCTATTTATTTTACCACAACTTCCTTTATAAATTCCTTTATTAACCTATCTCAATTCATATCTCAATGATATACTAAAAGTTCATATTATAAGTGAAATACTTATAATTTATTTGTTTGCAAAAATCGTTCCTTTGAACTTCATAATTATAAATCTTATAACTTATAAGATTCAATTATTTATCCAAAACCATTCTTTAATAACTTCACGAAATTTATAAATCTTATTATTTATAAATTTCACTTATAACTTCACCATTTATAATTTTATAAATTCCATTCACTTATGCAATCCATTTTCACTTCATTCAAACACTTATAAAAACTCGTTTTATAATTCAAATATTTTCATTTATAAATTATCAATTTATAAATCTTTTTATATAAATCAATTTATATTATTCTTTTAAAACATCTTCAATATCCTTTATAATTTCATCATTTTGATTCATAAAATAATTAAATTTTATAAATCATATATTTCCAACTCTTTATAATAATTTCAAAAATCCCGATTAAACTATTTTATAAAATCATTAGCCTCATATTTTCAAAAATCAACTTTTAACTATATTCCTCAAAAATCATAATTTTTATAACATTAAAAATTATACGTTTATTTATTTAAAACGGATAAATTCCCAAAAATATTTTATAAACGTATACTTTCAAAAATCACTTTTAAATCCCTTTTAAAATTCCAAAATTTGGTCCAATGATGCTACATACCAAATAGTCAATCACGACAACAACGATATCATATATCGATATGATAATCCATCAAATATCAAAATATCTGAAATCAAATAAAAACTGTTGAGGAATCCAGTTGGATCCCTCCAACCTGTTTTCCTGCATCCACAAACATTAGCACAATACCAATTCCGCTCCAGTACGGAATTATCGCGGTATATGGGATTTTAAATATTATCCGCTTAATAGACGGCGCAATAGGGTCTCATCCGCTAAAAAATACGGGAAATCAATAACTGCAGTATATACATATGCCAATATATATATTGCTATTATATATAATACCAATTTCACTGTTTATGAAATATTCGCGGTATATGTTTTTAATAAATAACATTCGCTTACTAACGGCGCATAATGTCTATTTTAACAATCAATAGATAACAATCATCATTCAAATATGCATTCAAATATTTTAAATCTAACTATTTAAAATAATATCGAAACCGATTCGATTGAGTGAGAAGTTCTCACCTTGATTTCAATTTCGTTTTAGCGATTTATTTCGAATAAAATTAAACGGACGTTTAATTTTACCCGAAATTCTCACTAACTCCAAACGACTCCAATCCAATTCCATAGCGTAGTGCTCGTCTATACGATTCCAACGCTTCTGGTTTCGCGCGTTTTCGACCTCATATGAAAAAGTTATGAATATTTGAAGTTTACACAAATTTTATATACATAATTTACAAATTTTATTTATAATTTTAACCTAAAATCTTGGCCGTTCGTTCGCACTCCCCCCCCATCACAGCCGTCCCCATATTTCTTCCCACGCGCAACATCTCCAGGCACGTATACGTGCGCACGAACCCATCGCCGCCCCCCCAGGGTTAAATATCACGGCAACATCTTCCATCTACACGCCGATCAGGAAGCGTCATCGAGAAGCTCGTCACGCGCTCCACCTTCGGCATAAAGGGCTTCGAGCTCGGCCCTCCCTAGCGCCCTCGAAAGACGTGCGAACGGTAGGCCTTTGTGGCACGATTCCAATCAATCCACTCGCCTAAATACGATCACAGCCGTATAGAATGAAAGCTCTCGTGATCCTCTACGCTTTACTAGTTGAAAGATTTCGATAATATTGTGTGGATTGAAAGAAATTAATGGAAGAACAATACAAATTTTTGGCCATTGATGAAAGCTACTGGCGGCTGATGATAGAAATTAGGGTTTTAAATTTTTTTTTTATTTTTTTGTGAATAAGGGGGCTATTTATAGGAAAATCAATCGACACTATTCATTCCGGAATTTCCGAACTCCGATTCACGCGCTGTAACCAGCGTTTCTAGGGTTTGCCCCGCGTTCCAGACACAATGGAACATGTTTCGGAAGCTAATTCGGACATCTGTGCAAGTTATGGCAATAAACGTTCAATTTAAATTAAACCGATTTAAACGATTTTCTAGGCGTTTTAATTTGTACCGGTCAAACGGTAAATCCAATTGACACGAAATTTAAAACCATATAATAATATCACATTACGGATCCAATGAAACTGGTTTCGTCGAAATCCGAGACTGTTTGAAAAATGGCTATTTTAACTCGCCAAATTAATATTAAAAACAATTCGATGCGTTTCGAGCTGCCACGATCAAACGATAACTCCGATTGACACGAAAATTGAAATGCGGTAATAACTAACTATTACGGATCCAATGGAACTAGTTTCGTCCAATTCTGAAACTGTTCAAAAATTGACTATTTTCACTAGTCGATTAAATATTAAAATATTCAATTTTCACAAATAAACTTTTAATTCGATTTTAAAAGTTCTAAAATATCGTTCTAACTTCAATATGATAAAATAAAATTTTACAAATCATTTACAATCAGATTTAACCCAATTTTCAATTATTTCCATAATTCCACATATTAAATTATTGATTTAATTATCCAATTAAATCCAATTATTCGATTTAAAATTTATTCGACTTATAAATTCACTTATTAATATTTAAAATTAATTAAATATTCAAATTTTAATTACTAAAAATCCTGGGTCGTTACAGATGAACTACTTGATGTTGATAATCAAAGAATATTTACTTTGTATAAGTAATTAGTGGATAGCTAATGATTTCAATTAATCTAAAGATCATTAACTAGTGATTATGAGATGATTAATTAAGATAATTAATTTAAGGTAATTAATTAGATTAATTAATTAAGGATAATCATTTGTGGAATTGGTTAAGTATAATTACTTAATGTAGTTTATAAAGTATAATTACTTCGTGAAGTAATTAATGGATAATTATTGAAAGTAGTTAATTTAGGGCTAATACTAAATGTAATTAAATAACGAGGAATTACTTAGTGAAAGTAATTAGAGAATATTTACTCAATGGGAGTAATTAAGGATTAATTACTTAGTGTAATTAATTAAAGAATTTATTAATTAAAAAGTTAATTATTTAATATAAGTAATTAAAAGATAGTTAATTACTGTTTGTGATTAATTAAGGTTGATTAATGAATGTGATTAATTCAAGATTAATTATTAAATGTAATTATTTGAAGAATAGTTAATTAGGGAAGTAATTTAAGAATCATTAATTAATGTAATTAATGGAAGTAATTAAAGGTTATTTATGTGATTAATTAAAGGATAATTAATCAATATAGGTAATTATAGATTAACTAATTAATGTAATTAATTAAGGATAAATGTAATTGATTACAATTAATTAATTAAAGGTTAATTAATGTAAATGATTAAGGATAATTACTTTGTGTAATTAATTAAAGGTTAATTACTTAATGTAATTAGAGAATAATTAACCAAGGATGATTAATTAAGATAGATAATGGATGGATAATTAATTAATTGGTTTGAAATTAAATAATGTTAAGTAAGTAGGGTTTCAGTAATCCAAGTGATTAAAAAGTAAGTAATTAATTTAATTAGAGGTTAACTAAATTAATTAGAAATTGTTCGACTTAAATATCTTGGTTATGAATGATGAATGATATTGGATGTTTGGACTATGTAATATGTGCTGCTTGGTGATATGAGATATTTTGGATGAATTATGATGATATGGATTATCTATCTATGATATTGTGAATCATCTATCTGAATATAAATTAAATTGTTAAACCTTTAACAACTTGGACATTAAAATAGCGTTTTGGATTTCGGTGAGACCGGGATCGGAATTCCAAATTTGGATATCCGAAAACCAAATCGATACAAATTAAATGTTAGGCTGTGAAATCTCAAGTCAAATTGAAGAATCGAAGTGTAAGAACTATTTGTCGTTAAAACTCTAAGGGTGATTCTAATAAGAGTGTAACGGAGATAATGCTTCCAGTTTCTAGATGAAGATTCAAAGTGCAAGATCTATTGTCATTAACTTTGAGGGTGATTCCAAAATGAGTGTAACGAGAGAGTGCCTTCGGTTTCGTTCGAGCCCGGAACGAACTTTTATGGATTGAATTCCTTCAGAACATCGTCGGGAGGACGATGAGCATTCTAAGGTAGATGTGACCTAAAAAGGTAATCGCAGCCTCAAGCCTCATCAATTGGGAATGGCTAAAATAGGGGAGGTGCAGCAAAGCTAAGTGGCTCGTGCCCAAGTAGGACGAGATTTACCTTTGTCTAGAGGTCCCTTTATTTTCTGGCTTAGTGGGCAGTTGAAATCGAGCACCAACTGCGGGGTTGTCTTGTTCGGGACTATCCAGTAAGGGATGGTTCTGGCCTTGTGTTGGAGGGGATTTAGGGTGCATCCTCAGTATGGTGATCTAGGCCACATACTGTGAGGGGCGGTATTCCAGTAGCCCTGTCATTGATGGAAACCCATTTTCCATACGTACCTTTACGGTTTTGATTGTATAACCCACTCTGTGGCTAGTGTGCTAGAATTTAATCATGTAACAATTTCAGCTATTTTCTATTTACTTGAAAACCCTAGACACCATTATAATTTCACTGGATTTCCTATCAAATGTTTTGATTAACGTAAGGTAAAAAGTTACCCATGCTTGTGTGTGGGGAGTCTTACGTGATACCTTTGTTTTCAAATGATTTTTAAAGTTAAACAACTTTAACCCGTTTACTCACACCAGACCCATGTCTGACCTAGATTTTACTTTTTGTTTTATTAACTCTTCGAGACTCAAATTTTTACGAGTAGCCAAGGAATTCAAGTTAGCTTTGACGAGTTCTGGAGGAGATATGGAGCAGGAGGCTTCAGCGTTTGTAGATATATAATGGTTCTACGGTGTTATATCTCTGTGATGATATCTGTATTGTACCAGAGTTGTACGATAAGCAGGTCCTGATAACTGTCTAGTTTGTGATGTATAAGCTATATAACTCTGATGTATATGATACTATGTAATATCTTATGTGATGTAATATAATTTATTCGTTCCGCTGTGAGATTCTGATGTCGTTTAGTTCTTTATTTTCTATCTTTTCTCTTTGCTATCCCTCTCTTTCTTAATAATGATGCATTTTTTGTGAGATGAAAGGCAAGTCGTTACAGTGGACTAGATTATAAACGACTCAAAATCTCCAAGTTCCCAAGAGCGGACAGGAGTACTCTAAGTCCCAAGAGTGTGGACTAGATTATAAACGACTCAAAATCTTCAAGTCCTCAAAGCACGGAATGGAGTACTCTGAGTCCCCAGAGTGTGTACTAGAATATAAATGACTCAAAATCTCCAAGTCCCCGGAGTGCGGACAGGGGTACTCTAAGTCCCTAAAGTGTGGACTAGCGTATAATACTTAAAATCACCAAATCCCTAGAGTGCGGACTGGAGTACTCTATGTCCCCAGAGTGTAGATTAAAGAATATTCTTAGTATCCAAAGCATGGAACAGAGGATTTACGGTTCGCAAAAAAATTCCAAGTCACATGGAGGTGAACTGGAGTTCGAGTAACTCATCGAATGTCAAGCTATAGTAATAAGTTAGTCAATGAGCTGAACAATAAAAGTCATTTGAGAGACAAAGAAACTAAATTTCATTTATCGATTCAAGATGAAGTTCCACAACAATCCCTCAAAAACTTGGAGTCAAAAGTCTATTTGCATTGACCATGAAAATAAATAAAAATAATTACATAATCTAAGCAAACTCCCGTTGAATGAGAGTAATAACTACTTCTTTGGTTTCTTCTCCTTCCTTGTTTACTCGGATGACTCCTCTCTTATGCGTTTTCTTTTGGACGCTTTGCTCGCTGGGGAAGTAACATTCGAAGAAGGAAGAGGAACTTCCATTGGCCTGGACCCACCAGGGATAATGAACTTCAAAGGCATGTTCAATGGATCGTCTAGTTCCACCACCTGGGGCTCAATCTTGATCTCAAATTTCTTCTTTTTCTCTTCCGCAAGTTGCTCCTTCATGCTCACTTTCGAAGTGTGTCGGGAGGCGCCTGTAATCTCAACTTCATAACTTTCTTCGACGGGTGACGAAGTTTTTGATTTGTCCTTGTCAAGCGCCTCAATACTTGAGCATCAGGACCAGGTGTCTCTCCTGCTTGAGTAGCCTCGCTCGCCTTCTCCTCCACGGTGTCATCGCTCCTTGGAGTCGGCTCAGGGTCAGAGCGGCCTACGCAAAATCAAAAGAGACAAATGTTAGAATACAATAGACTCTCACCGAAAATGACTCTTTGAACTTAAAGAAGAAGAGTTATATACCGGTTTCTTGCTGACTCACAACCGTTCGAGGAGTCTCACCCTCTTGAATGGGTGATAGAACATTAATGTCAAGGCCAGGGTCTTTCGTGTCATAACCAACGTGCTGCTCGAAGGGATCAAGTACTGGCCGACCAGTCAATTGAGCCGGCGGAGGAACTGCAGACTCGGTTCCAGACAGACTGACGATGCCATTCTTTCCTTTTGACGAGAAGGAACCTTTGTTATAGAGAGCCTTCGCTGCAGACAAGTCTGAAGGCTCATTCCCCTCGAGAAATTCCTTTACTAAAGCCTCCTTGTCAACCTCCTCGTTGCTTGATTCAACCTTTCTAATCTTTATCCATGTTTCCCATGCTTCGGCTAGAGATTCGAGGTAACCTTCGCCAAGAAAAGTTAAGTCCCGGCCATGAGGACATAGGCATCGTATTCTGTTATAAGCGGATAGAACAAGCACTTGATATCCTACCTGCCAGCCTTCGTAGCCAACTCATGGCGAGAATCAATCTCCATTGATGCTATTCTTTTTCCCTCCTCATGGGCTTCATCCTTCAACATCTCAACTCTAGAGAGTTCGTCGTCGATCTTTGTCTTCAGCAGTCGCGTAGCAACAATCTCATCGCAATACCATTGCGACTCTTCCTGAGCAAGATTTTTTTCCTCTTTCTCTTTGAGGAGTAGCTCTTCCAACTCTTTGACTCGCTGGGCGAGTGCATCCCTCTCCTTTTGAATGGAATCTTTCTCTAAAGCTAAGGCCCCGCAGCATTGAACCGCTTCGTCAATTTCTTTCTTATGTGTCGCCTGCAGACGATTAACGGCCTCCGATGTGTCTTTAACACTTTTTTGGATAGCTTCAAGCTGAGACTTGTATGAAGAAAGCTCTTCATCCTGAGCTTTAATGATGTCTTTGTCGTGAATAGCTTCGAGCTTCAGGCGATCGATTTTGTGTTGATGCTCAATGGAGACTTCCGAGACTTTTTCAGCTAAGTAGACAAACACATCACGTTGAACGTAAACATCGTTATTACAAGCAATGGCGCTTTGTTTGACGTGTCCCGAAATGTGATGAATCACTGGGAGAAATTTCAAACCATTGAAGCATATTTTCGGGAATGTGGCCTTGAGCTTAGTAAGCCTTTCCACTTCCAACGGATCATGTATAGGAGCGGGAGGAGTTTTCCTGGAGGCTACTGATGTTTTGTGGGGTTCTTGGGATTGCATGGTACAAGATGAACCAGAATGTTGATCTCGGTGGGCCTTAGGCTTGGACCCCTTATGCATAGATTTCTCCTTACTTGCTCTGATTGAGAAGGAGGATTGCGAGAGTAGAAGGACTGGCCATATGTTTTTCTTTGATAAGATGATTCTCGGGGGCGGTAGTCTCGATCGCCATGTCATCTCTATCCCAGCGTTTGTCGGAGCCCGAATCCCGAACAGAATGATGAAAAATGGATGACCCACGAAGATGGCCGATTCCATGAGTACGCCCCATATCAGCTGTGCAGAAATTGAATGACGACAAGTTAGCAAAAAATTAAAGTGGTAGCTAAAATTTAAGTGCAAAGTGAAGTGCACATGTCCATGTGTGTCCTAATGTCCCCCCCCATGGACCAGTTTCTTTATCTTTACTTATAGGAGTTTTGTCTCCTCGGTTATGGGCTTGAGCGCCTACATCACCTCTTATGGGAGAATGATGCTTAAGGGCTTCCGGGTCGTGGAAGCGATAGTTAAGCAAATCTTCGGGAATAGTGAGGTCCGACAAGCCTTTCAAAGAACTCTGTAAGTATTTAGGAGAAGGCTCTCTCTCCACCGGACTGATTGTGACCTTAGAGGTACCACCCACTATCTTCTTCCTCAATTTGTAAGCGAATTTATTCTTCCCCTTCGAAGGGGGAGGCATTACTTTGATATCGTGAACCTCAACTACTGGCTCTCGGGTGGGACTAACATTCTCACCCGGTACTTCAGGAACTTTAGCTTCTCTAATCTCCCCCTCCTCAGGTGTATCAAGGGCATCACATGCTGAAGGCCTAGCTTGCCTTTTGCCTTTGTCCAAGGCAGACCCAGTTATAGTGACGCCGTGAGGAAGGCTTATTCGGTGACCTTCCATCATCAGCCCGAATTTGGAGAGCGATTCAATGGAAATGATAGATCTGATATCCCGGTCTTCCACAGGAACGGCTCGAATAGCTTCAATGGCCTTAGAGCACCCGGAGCCTTCAGGACGTGGGCCGATACCTATAAAAGTAGAAAAAGGGTTAGAAAGGTTGCACTTTCCACCGAATACAAGTATTGATCTAGAAAAGAAACTTACTCCCTTCCAGCTATCTCCTTGCAAAGCTAGGGGATAGCGCACGTAGAACCACTCCTGCTTATATTGAGCAAATTTATTCGACGCACCAGTCAAGATTTGGCATTCTCAATGCGACTTAAGGAATATGAAAGATGGGCTGTCAGACCGCCTCTTGACACGATAAATATAGCGGATGTCGCCGGGAGTGGGGAGCTTAAGTAGAATGCTCATGACGAGGATACACGTTCCATATAAAAACCTATGGCTGTTGGGATGTAGCTGTGATGGGGCAGTCTCTATATATTGCAACACATCACGCAGGAAGGAGTTGAATAGTGGCACGCTACCAACCCAGCACGTATATTTATTGCAGGCCATATATCCGGCTGGGGGCAAGTGAGGACAATCTTGTCCTGCTGAAACCAATGCATCAACGGAAGGAATTCTTTGTATTGAGCATATGCGACGAAGGGCGCTTTCATTAATTCTAGATGCTTGAGAATCATATGGATTTTCTAGAAAGATCGCTACATCTAGGGCATCGGGAGCCAGATCAGCAGATGCAATTGTGGGATTCGGAATATCTTGTACAGAAGTAGTTGAAGGGTACGAAGTTCCAACTACTTCTTGTTGAGAAGTTAGCTCGGGTCTATCTGAGACTGTGGCAGAAATGGATTTTCTAGACATCGCTAATGAGTGTTGGATCTGGTGGAACAACTGTTTAAACTATACTTGGAAAACAATCAACAGTAGACATAATAACAAAAATACTCCCCCCATGTGGTGTGTGAACTAGTGCAATCATTTGAGTATAAGTGCCAAAGAATTAAAAGTCATAAAGTTGATAAGATAAAGTTAGGCTTTGGATTATCATCTTTGAAGACCGTCACCACTGACCGTCTCCGAAAGCTTGCCGTATGATGATTTCTATATTGAACTCGGCATCGGCACTGTATATGGAAGGTTACTGTTTATTTTAATCAAGTCAAATTCAGGATTATAATTGCTGAGACAGAGATATTATTCGTCCGTATTAGTTCGATATGCTTGATTGCTTAAGTCCTTGTCCTTGTTTATTGTCGTATATATGTTTAGGCATAGGAGCTAAGTCAAGTCAACATTCACTATGTTTGAGTTGGAATGACCTGACTGATGTAGCCTACTACCAGACTCAATGCCGAGCATACTGCGGAGACTCAACTAGACAACCAACTAAACTATCTCACACGCAAAGGGCTCAATACTAAGCCGAAACGCTTGGCACATTGAACCTAGCTCTTACCTTCCACCTACACTCGCTCTCCACCTTTCGGCATGCGAAAGTCATGCCAAGCCGCGGTCATGCCGAGCCGCATCGCTCGGCATACTGAACCGAGCTCTTACTTCACTCCTGCGCTCCCTCTTCATCGTTTGGCATGCGAAATTCATACCGAGCCACAGCTATAGGTTCTCCTCCAACTCACTTCTTTGAGTAACCTAAACACCTCCCTAAATGGCCAGTCGAACATCACTCCAACTTGCATGCCACGCTCGACCAATACTCCCTAACCACACAATTCCTACTAGGCCAACTGAAATGACCCATAGTTCTGTACCCCTTGAGTCGACACTATTCTCCATCAATCAACTCTAGATGTATGGAAATACGAACCATTTGGGTTAAAGAAGAAGAGATAGAAGAAGAAAATAGAGCACAACATCAGAATCTAACCATCGCAGCGGAATAAAATATAATAGATAATAATAGATCTTTACAGAAAAGAAATCTATATCTGTTTTATACATAGATCATCAGAGTTCAACAAAATCAATAACATACAACTGGACAGTCATATAAACTTGTCCTCAAAACTGAATACACAGCGGGATAATAATCAAGTACGGAAGTACGTATCGACATCCAGCTCGTCTTTTGAGCTTCACAGCATCATATCATGTATTCTATAATACTCGGTCTGACCCAAACATTATAGTTAAATAACACCCGAGTCAGTCTGGAAAACCAGCGTGAGAAATCACACTCAAATTATTAAAGTTTCAAAAATTCTTTGAAAATAAAAAGCTTCTCGTACGACCACGCCACAAATAAACATGTCGGGTTTTTACCTTACGATAGCTAAAACATTTTTTTACAAAATCCTCTGATATTATAATAGGGTCTGTATACAAATACTTATTCAAATAGCCGAAATTGTTACATTTATTAAATTCCAGCTACTAGCCTCAAAGTGGGTAATACAAACAAAAATCATACAACGCGCGTAGGGAGAATGGATTTCCAACTAATAACTAGGCACTGGGGTACCACCTGTCAGAGTACGTGGCCTAGATCACCGTACCAAGGATTACTCTCAATCCTCTGAAACACAAGACCGGGACTACCCCTTATTGGAAAATCTCGAGTAAGATCACCCCACGGTAGGGATCAGCAACTGCACCACTAAGTCGAAATAAAGGGACATCTGGAAGGGATGACCTCACCTTAAATGGGTGCTACCCACCTAGCCTTGCTGCATAATCCCTGATTTTCAGTCATTCTCGGTTGATGAGGCTTGAGGCTAAGCGTTACCTTTTTAGAAAATATCCCTTAGAATTCTCACCGTCCACCTGACGATGTTCTGAAAGCATTCAATCCATACAAGTCCGTCCTGGGTTTGAACGGAACCGAAGTCACTAGTCCTACTATATCCATTTTGGAATCATCCTCAGGATTAGTAGCGACTAGCCCTTGCACTTCGCTGCTCCACCTTTGAATCCAAACTCGTCTTCCTTACGAAAACGTACAAACCGGATCGAAGTGGTTTTCGAGAAGTTAATCCCGATCCCGGTCTTTTCGAAACGATCAACGCATTGGCCAATATTGATAGTCAGTTATTTAACTATCATTAACACTCACAAACATCCATCAACCATAAATAATTTCACCAAATTATTTATTATCCTCAGATATCTTCGTAAGATATATTTCCACTATTCGAACTTTTTTTGAAATAGCTTTCAAACCATACTCTTCCATGAAATAAATTTCCAAATATTTATTTCCACTGAAAACACCACACAAAAACTATGGATTTTTAAAATAATTAAAAAACACTTTATTATAAATTATCCTTTAAAACATTTAAATCAAAAACTACTTCAATACTTCATTAAAAATATATACTATAGGAATATTTGAAAATGAGGTTACTTTATAAAATATAAAACTAGATTTTCTCCTTTAAAACAAAATACCAAGTCACCTTTAAATAATTACTACGACAATAGATTCGAAAAATACTTACTTCAGAATTTAAACATTTAGAAATAATAAATTTTCTAAAACATGCTTTTTAAAACAACATTAAAGCCTTAAACTTATTTTTAAAATTTACTTTGAAAATGTACTTGGCTATCCAAGGAAATATACTTTTCTTCACATCCTTTTAAAAATAAATCACTATTTATTTATTTTTTAAAAATTCCCATTTCAAATTCCCATCGTGAATTTATTCTTCCAAATATCCATTGATATATCACTTCGCTTTTAAAAACCCATTTTATAAATTTCATAGTCACATTCTCCTTTAAATTTCCAATTTCAAACTCTTTAATCAATTTTCAAATTGATTTCCAATTTTACTCCATTTGAAATAAATTCTTTTACTTACTCGTTAATTTCAAAACCCTTTGACTTTAGATTTTATATTCTTTAATTATGATTTAAAATCCTTTAACTGAAAACACCAATTTCAGATTTCCCAAATCCTTCTTTACCCTTTTAAATAAATTTTAAACCTTAAATTTTAAAATAAAATGTGATTAATTAAAATAGAATGGGTGAAATTGCATAATAATGGGAAAATTCAACAAATAAATAAAAATGGTTGGATGAAATATAATGAAATTAATGGAATAAATTTAATAAGGTTATTATTTATGAATTTTTATGGAAATTCATAAATAATAATGGAAAATATATTTTAAACCAAAATTGAAAGGTTTATTATTATTATTCAATAAAATGGGATTTTTTTAATATGGGTTTTGTGAAAATTGCGTTGTTTTGGGTAAACGAAACAGAAATGGATTTTGTAATCTTTTTGGAAAAATAATATTATTATCTAAGTTTCATATATATTTGAAATAATAATAATAATAGGAAAGGTATGCTTCCAAAAGTGTTTTGAGTTAAATTATTACTGATTTAAAGTAAATACTAACAAAAAGGAATTTTCAAGTTTAATATAAAATGTCATTACTTTTGAGACAAATAGTAATAAGCTGAGTTTAGATTATATAAAGGAGATTTAATAATTATATTAATATTTTGATGTAAATAATAATATCCTACTTTGAAAAGTAATTTGATATAAATTACCATATTTTCGATGGAAATATGATGTTTTAGGAAATTTGAAGTAACAGGATTATGGTAAAGTAATTTGAAATATATTATCATTTTGGAAGAACTATTATAATTTTTAGATAGATAAAAATGTGCCTTTATAATAAATAGCAATAAAATGATTTTTTTTCACTTAAGGGAAAATCATGGTCGTAAATATGATGTTTTGGATGGATGTAATATGTAATTAATGGTCGATTGTATTTATCACATATATTGTTTTATGATGATGAAATCGAGTTTGGATGTGTGTGCATTGTTTTATCATTATTTCTACGTTGCGTATAGTTAATTATGACTTTATTGTATTGATGTTCGTATTACTAATACAATGATTTAGTATACATTTGATTTATACTTACATCTATGGTGTATTTCTAATAGTTGATAATTAACTTATATGTGAGTATACATGTTATGATTGGTTTATTAGATACTTGAGGTTGATATTGAGTGTTTTCAATTGTTTGAAATGTTTAATGGCTTAGTGTGCTACTATTGTTATTGCCTCATAATTATGATGATGAATTGGAATGGTTTAGTAGGAGTAATGTGCTTTCATGGGTTGGGATGGTTGCATTGGTTACAATGGTGCAATGGTTGTGTGAATGTTATGGTTGTACGTACTAACAAGTATTTGGATGCAGGAGAAGAGCGGGAAATAGAACTATGTGGGTTTGACCCCACAAAAGGGATATGTAGTCTTTTTCTATGCAACAACCATCGGTTCCCATAAGGTCGTGGTGTACAGAAATTGGCAAATCCCTAAACATAGTTGAAACCTTTTTCTTTCTATATATATTAGCGAAGTTGCAGATGAAAGAAAGCAAAGGAAATGAAAGGAGCCTTGGTCATATGCGGCTCCACGTGTTGCTTACCTTAGATTATTTCTTATGTATCATTGTTGTATTGCTTTAGAAACGCTTAACGTATAGAAAGATTAAGATGATTTATTTACTGCAATGGACCTTGTATACTCTATAGTGATATATACATTATTTATTTTACTCCATTGTGAGGTTTATCCTTTATATATTTATTATACATAAATTTTATAACCCAAGGTCCATTGTTTTAATGTCCGAGGTTAGTGTGCAAGTATAGATTGATGGTATTTGTCGTTGATTTTCGATGTCAAAAATAGTGGATCGTCACACATGGTATCAGAGCTTAAGTTTAGCGACTTCTTGAGACTCGGGTACGTTTGAACATTTCGAGTATAATGAGTTATACCTTAGGTAGGGTTAGAATATAAAATAAGAGAGTCTCTTGATTGATAATTATATGCTTTATGTGTATGGGTCGTTTATTTAACCACTGTCACCTAAACCTAAAATGGTATTTATTCATGATGACCTTTGTATGGAAGACAGATAAAGTCGGAGCAAGGTTGGATGAACACTTATAACCCTAGTGACAAACATCATATATTAAAATTGATACCTAACCTTTATAAGATGAAATCACTTTTTATTTTTAAAGTGAATAATATTTGTTTGAAAATTTTATAAATTAAAATAAATGTAACAATCCGAATTCCAGTGGGTCCGGATTTTTCGCAAAAATACTAAAATCCAAACCCATTGAAGCCTGATTTGGGTTTCTGGTATCCTGCAAATAGGAAAAGACAAATATATCAGAGCTCCAATAAATATCTCATAACGGAACTGACTAAAATATAATGGTAAGTAAATAATCACCAATGTAATATCACTTTCTAAACAAGTGTCTCAAAGCTGGAAAGTGTCTGTTGTCTACCTAACCTATAGGATGTTATGAGGAGGGGGTCAGAACTAAAGTTCTGGTGAATGTACAAATTATACACTCCTAAGCTTAATTATACATATACTGTTTTATTTCCATTTACTGTTATATTAGATTTATCGGGTTTATATTACTCTCACCTCTTGGCATGAATTGTACCCATCTACTCCCTAGTACATTAAAACCTAACAAATAATATATATGTAGCTACATGCCCAATGACCGCATCAGTCCT
Source organism: Allium cepa (assembly GCA_030765085.1). Lineage (NCBI taxonomy): Eukaryota > Viridiplantae > Streptophyta > Magnoliopsida > Asparagales > Amaryllidaceae > Allium > Allium cepa. The sequence goes on from CM060945.1 coordinate 773,747,585, forward strand.
AGGTACTACCCATAGTATCTTCCGTATCCTCATTGCAAAGGACTCCATCGTCTTTCTCCTATAGCGTTCTAGACTACATCTGTAAAGGACTACCTCATAAGGCTTACAATACATATGTTTTGTCGTCTACAATAAATATGTAAAACTACATCCACATTAGTCTATACTAATGCTTGGACATCCTCAACGTACCATCCAATGTGTACCTCAAGGACTATACGTAATCATTCTGTCTACTCCCTGAATTCTGCTTAACACGGCCTAACTTGTATGAAACTCAATTGGGGATTGTCTATGTCTGTAAAAGACTGCCTTGTTAGGCCTACAATATAGATATTCAACTTGGTCTGTCTCTTTTCTTATCGTGGCTTAGTGGCTATGGCCCCATGCAGTCACCACTTAACTAATCGAATGGCCTATAAAGATCTAAGTGGTTGTGCCCTACTGCAAACAATCTAAACTTCCAATTGGTTGCGCCCCTTATCCAATGTATCGATAGTGAAAGGATCATTGGCTTTTTGGTTTAACTCTAGTCTTTCCTGAACTTGCTTCTTGGTTTGATGCTGGCCTGATATCCGCATGCGACTATCCTTATGGGTCCTGTCCACTGCTCAATCTCGAGTACTGGGACATACGGACATCCTACCCCAAACATCAACCATTTTGGATGCCTACAATGGTCCTGCCATGCAAAAGCAGTCAAGGCATACTCTCTTGATTGAACACCTACGGACCTACCTCCACAAGACTAATCCGGTATGCCTACCCTAAAGGGCCATCCTAGAGTACCCTCACGTCCGGTTGAAGTTTCGTACATCCTTCTAACCCAAATAACTTAGTTCGACGTGCTTCTACTGTGATGAAATCTGTGATGAACTGCCTCGTTAGCCTCTTCATCATTTGGCCAACTCCCAATGCATTTTACTCTTTTATTAGACCCTGCGTCTAATTTTTTATTTTGCGTTTAGTTACTTTTCTTATTCTGTTGGTCACTTATTTACCCTAAATAGCATAATCTTGTATCTGCCTCACCTAACTATTATGAGACCATCAGTTCCTGACTGAAAGGGAATGCTGTTGGTGTAGGCCACTTCTATTATCTTGGTTATTAACTTAATCGAAGAGATAAGTTTATTAAAATAAGTCTCTTATGTTATTTCTGCTCTATTTTCTTATTAACTTAATTTAAGTCTAAAAATAAACCTTTTCTATTCTTTCTGCTTAATAATAACCTATGTTATAATTTTACTTGCAATTGTCACCACTATATTCCTTTATTATCAATATATTATAAATATAATTGCAAGCGTCTCTTTTCTATTCTAGTCTGTTTTCTTTTATTATGATATCGAATTCTCTTTACTTCTGTTATATTATATGACAATCTTAGCTTGGGACTACGTCCAACTATCACGAATTTACTTATTATAATAACTTCTTTTCCTTTATTCTATTATCCGCACACTAATTGCAAATCTAGGTATATTTCTTTTAATTGCTTCTAGTCTTGTTTATTAATTAACTTGATTTCTTCTTTACTTCCTATACTTCTTCACTTTATTTTCTTATATTCTTGGAAGTAGTTCTTTCTATTTGGTTGGTTACAAAAACAATGCTAAAATTCCATTTCCATGTTTTAATACTAAACAATGCAATAAATAATAATCCGTAACTATAAGATATTCTTTTATTATTCCTATTACTTTTTAAATAGTGTAAAATACAGTAGTTTTGTATTTTGCACTAGTTCCATTTTTCGTTCTTTTATTCTTGCAATTACGTTTATCGTTATCTATTAAATATTAAACTATGGAAATGTATTCTCTTTTCTAAACCAACCAATTAATATATCACTTACTTCCAAATCAAGTTATTAGATTTTCCCTTTTAATTTATTTTTTTCCCGTTTTAGCATAATTTATTGCAAAATTCTATTTTTCTCTTTTTATTTCAGCTTTTCTTATTTTACGTCTAATTTTTATGAATCCAGTGTTCTTTTATTTTGGTCCCTATTTGTGAATTCTTCTCCTTACTATTTTATTCTTGTAAAAAGGAATAAAAAGAAGTTAACATTTACAAGCTAAATTTCAATTTAAAAATAGATGTATATAACTGTAAATTACTTTTAGGCTTATGCTTTTCTCTAACTGGCAGGCCCAATATTATTCATATTTAATTGGACTACATCTCCGTTTTCCAAATAAATGATAATTAAATTTAAGCTCTCTTATACAATTTATAATCTCAGCATAACTAATTAACAGAATTAATTACTGAAATAAATAATGAATAAAATTATTGAATGGGATCTAACGATAATATATCATAAACGTAAAAGATATATAATTAAATCCACTCACAGTCATCCTTAGCTTTGTTTGCACCTAGCTTGGCTCCATGGTCTTCCTGGATCCCCTCTAAGGTACCTAATATTTTTATTGAGAAGATCTTCTCCATAGAAATACTTTTCTTTTTACGGTCTAGCTTCAGGCAATGAACCCAATTGGGAGAAAATTTAATTGTGAAAAAATAGCTAGGCCTAGGGTCCTATTTATAGTGGAGTTTAGGAATCTCATATCGTTGGAATTTTGGATTAAATCTAGAGTCACTACATTACAGTGTCGTTTGGAGCCATCAGATCTATGAACGTATGGCTCTAATCGCACAAAAATTAAACTAATAAACTACGGCATGTCCCTGGACGAATTCACGTCCAGGGAGACACGCGGGTCGACCTATAGGTCGACCTGTATGCATTAGGGGTCAACCTTAGGGTCGGCCCTTGTGGCTTGTGGGTCGACCTATGGGTCGACCCATGCTATATTTATTTTACTTTTCTTGATTTTTGTTTCTTTCATAATTTCTCCGTATTAACATAGATTTTCACAAGTTATATATGGAAATTGATCAGAAAATCACCACGAACACAATGGTATAAGTTTCAAGGCCATATTCTAATAATTACAAAAATATATTCATTTTCACTAGTCATCGTTATTTGATTATTTAATTATAAAAATGTGTGGTGTTATAATAAAGGTAATTTGTAACCTCATTGTGACTTAGATTGCTTTGCTATTATTTTGTTGAGAGATATATTGGAAATAAATATTTTTTAACATATATTTTAAAATATATATTATACGCTTTGAGAAACATGTACCTAGTAAGATGGTTTGATGAAGAGAAATCTATTTTGATAATAGTATGAAATTTAAACTGATTTTGCCAGAAGTACCTTATTAAAGAATGATTAGCATGAACCCTTATTTTAAAAGAAAGGAATATTTTGTTGAAACATTCTTCATAATAAATATTAGAAGATTTGAAGATGATTTATATTAAAGATATTTTGCAAGAAAGTTATTTGCATAAAAAGATATCTTATTTTGAAGGAATTAGTTTCTCGAAGGAAGAATTTTGAAATAATATTGTGGAAATTATTTTATTTGATAAATTATTTTATTTATGAGAATATTTGGAAGTTGTTTAATGGAAGTGCTTTTACTTGAGAAGTATCTTTTTCTTAATAAAAAATGCGATAAAATATTTATTTGAAAGAAATGGTTTATCAAAGGAGTATACTTGATTTATGAAAAAATTTGTTTAAATATTGATTTAGTTGTAAGATTTTCACCAAAAAGGTTCTCTTTGATAAATGGTGTTTTATACAGAAAAATATTTTTCATTAAAGATTTTGGTTGAAAATGTATGGTTTGAAAGTTGTTTTATTGAGAATATATATATGGAAATATATTAAGAAATGATCAATTATAAAATATTTAGTTTTATAATACTTTAAAGAAAATATTTTGACTAAGATAAGGATGATTTGATTTGTAAAGTAAATGATTGAAAAAGCAAAATATTTAATTAATTAATAAATTTTGGAGGTGTTTGTTACATTGGATTAACATCCTTAATTTTGATGGCATTATTTAGGAGATTTAATTAGAATAAATTAGATAAAATAAATTATAGTGATAAGGAGATTGAGGTTGGTTAAATAAATTATAGTGGTCGTGCTTATCTATAATGAGTGAACTTATAAATGGTTAAATGTTAGCTAATTAATCATAAGGGCATTAGTGTAACAACCCAATATTTTTGACATTATTTTATTTGAATTTATTTCATTTTGAAAATTTTTTAGAACTTATTTACTTAAAATTTTGTTTTAAATTATTTTTATAGTGAAGTAGACATTTTTCTAGAATTAATGGTAATTTATTTGAAATTTTCGGGTTCTGTTTCCTATTTTTAAGCAATTTCTTCGATTCTTTTGATATTTCCTATGAATTTAATTATTTATTACACTTTGAAAAAATTTTAAAAATAATTTTATTCCAAATTTTGTCTTATAATATTTTTAAAATGAAGTAAATAATTTTCCAAAGCCATTGGTGATTTTTTTTTGTAATTTCTAGACACTGTTTCCAAATTTTATGCAATTTCTGTAATTCTTTTTCCATTTCTTTTAAATTTAAATATTTACTTTTATTTCCTACTACTTTGTTTCAGTTGTAAAGTATATTTTTGAGTTTATTTCGTTTATATAAAATTAAAAAGAAAAGGAAATGCCAAAGGTTTAAAAAAGTTACAAAACTTAAGTCTTTTCACCTTCAAAACTCTTCATTTTCACAACTCCTCATTTATTTGCATTTTTGGCCGTACAATACATTTCTTAGCCGTGTATTTTCTTTACCTTTCATGTGAAAAAATTCTCAGCTCCTCATTTCTCATGGTTTCAACAAATTTTTGGTAATGGCCTCCATCTCTTTTTCTACTTTTCTTCCTATTTTTATGCAAATTTTGCCATGTTCTCTTCATTGTTTGGATCGGCCTCCCCTTTGTTCCACGTCCACCACCACCCTACATCACCACCAGCCACTTCTCTGATCTTAACCAAGGCTGATCCCCTATGGTGATCAAAACCCTCTAGAATGCAACCCATTGCCTAAAAACAATGCTAGTTGACCACATTTGCTTCATCTCCTTCAACCACCATCCTAACCACCACCAGAGCAGCCACCACCACCTCTGACCTGACCACCACACAGCCCTCCAACCTCTATCCAGTCATGGTGCACCCACAGGCCGAGCCCACCTCTCATGGCCCAACCCTTTAGCCAACCAAAACTCCACCATTTGCCTAAAACCCTTCACCTTCTCATGTATAAAAATCCACCTTGTTCATGCCTTGAACCCGAGCCATGCTAGTCCAAATCTGAGCCAAAACTTCACCAAATCTGAACTAAACCATACCCTAGGCCGTGACAAAAGTTTGAGGAAGCAAGGAAAAAATTTTGGCAATTCATATTCTCTTTTATTTCAAAGTTATTGCATTTTAAAGTTGTATTGAATTGTGTTTGTTTTGATTGTTTGTTTTGGGTTGTACACAAGAGTTGTAGCTTGGATTCTCTCTCCACTCAAGTCCATAATCATGTCATCGTGCTTTGTTTTCTGTTGTGCCTTTGGTTTTGAAATCTTCAGCAATTAGAGGTGAGTAAAGTTCACACTACATTTATACTTATGCAGTTGTAAAACAACAACAACAACTGAATGTGTAGAAAAATATTTATGATATTATAACTTCCATGTGATTTTATATATATGATGTTAAACCTGTTAAATTGAATATCATCTCACCTCTTACATGTCATATCATCTATTACTGTTGAATAGTGTTAAACTGTTTATTTATATATGTTTATCACACTGCAAGTTCCTTGTAGATTAGGTTCACTATGGGTTGAAATGATACATACCCGAACGGACTTTAGAATAAGGAAAAATCATTATGGGCTAAAAGGATAGGCCGGAACGGTTTTTATATTATTTATTTTGACTTGGGATTGCGGTTTTAAAATGATAGAACCCGAATTTTATTTGTAAACTGCGGATTGAAATGATATATATCCGCATCACTTAACCTAGGTTAGGAAACTATATATAGGCCCGTGGTTATTTTTATAAATTTTCTGGAAATTTTTAAGTAATTTTAAAAGTGTATATATATAAAAATTTGATTTAAATTGGATTTTTAATTGTTAAATATAGAAATTTGGAATTTCTATAAGTTAAATGTTGGGAAAAATGAATAGTTGCATTGAATTTTAAAATATAACTTAAGTGGAAACTAGAATTTGTTAAATAAAATTTAGTTACATAAATAAAAATTAGAATTAAAATTTATTTAAGAAAAAAAATGGAGTAAAATTTAAGTGTTAAGTTGTTTATTTAAAATGTGAAGAATTGGAAATTTTACCTTTGAATTTATTAAAGGAATTTGTTGAAATTTGATTTAATAATAAGGAATTTATTATGATAAAAACAATATGTTTAAATGATATGTAATGAACATTTTTAATTTTAAATTATGATTTCTAAAATGTTTAAAGAGTTTAAAATGAAGTTTATTATTTGTTGGAAATATATTAAAAATCTGGAATTCACTTTTAATAGCATTCAGCAATGCTATAGTTTCTGAATTGAACTAAAATTCAGTAAAAAGAGCTATTACAGCATTTCTGAAATGCTGTAGTTGCTGTAGTTGAACTTATAAGCTAAAATTGAACACAGATCTATTATAGCATTTCTGTAAATATTGTAGTGGTCTGTTGTCTTTGCAGAAATGAATAAAAACCCTTGTTTTGAAAACTGAGCTATTAAAGCATTTCTGGAAATGCTGTCTTTGCTGTTTTGAACCAAAATTTAACTGAAGCTGAGTTTTAACAGCAGTTTGTTTTATTGCTGTCTTTGTTGAATTAAAATATTTTCAAGTGTAACTTATAACAGCTTTTTCTAAATGCTGCGGAAGGCTGAAATTTCAATAATTATGGGTTTCGACTTAGTAAATGAGCTCAGAATGACTTGAAATCTTGAAATTTGAATACTTAGCTTGAAAGAAGAATAACTTTACTTTAAATGATTTAAATGAATAAATTTAATTGGAAATTAAATCAATTTAAAAGGCGATTTGAATTGAAGTAAATGAACGTTATCTTGTGAATATAAAACGGTATTCAAATTGGATATTTGAATTTGAATTCAAATAATGATTTTTAGAGGGAAGTTTAGAAAGGATATGATATTTTGAAATATCGAAATGATTTGAAAATGATTTGATCTTTATGTTGATAAAGAATTGGATTTTGAAATGATATTTTATTTTGAAGTATGAAGTATTATTTTTAAAGTTATAACCACGGGTTATAATAACGATTGGTTGGCAAAGAGACTGGGATCGGTATGGACATACTCTCTGTCGATATTGAAAACCACTTTGACAACTGTGTACGCGGTGGAGATTACAGAATGAAGTAGGATGGTGGCGACGTTCTTATGGTATGTTACGTGAACCCAACTCCCGTGAGTTGGCATAAGGTGGCTAAAACAGGGGCGATCTCGGGCCAAAAGGGGTAGCTCCTCGGTAGGACGTATTTCTTCGTTACCATTCTATTACTTTGTGATTGTTTGGTGGCCACCTTCCGATTTTGGGAATGTGTTCCAAGGTGGGCGTATGTGGCTGCAGCGTTACCACCAGCCCGTGTGCGTAATTGGTATATCTATCCTGGCATTGCCTTATGTGCAGCGTCACCTACCATATCGAGCCTTTACTACGAGTTTCTATTTGTGTCGTACCTATGCAGTATCTTCTCGTAGTCTCCCGACAGGAGATATGCAGGTACTGTATAGACTATTGGCATTATTTGTGTTAAGGGGAATATTGGGTCACTCCTTAACGCTATTTAAAAGTATGTTTATTTGACTGTTAGACATTAATATAATAGCGCAATATACTATATAGTAAATAGTTTAATGGATCCTTAGAGGATGGGCGGCCCCAAGCATCTTCTAAGTTATTTGTACCTTTACTACAGTTCACTTGAGTTGGTTTACACTGGATAAGTATGTATGTCCTAACACGAGTGTTTGTGTCTTATTTACGCTCGGGTCAGCCTGAGTTTATTCACAGATTTGGATTTCCACTCTCTGGAGGTCTGGAATCGCTGGAGATTTATCAGCCTATCTAGTTATCTATATTTCTGTTTTATTGTTCTGTTGTCAGCTTTGTATTGGTGGACTTTATTGTATTTGGGATTTGATGTCATATTTACTTTCAGACAGATATTATGTGTTTTGTTTTTGGTTTTGAGACTTTTTGATAGTAGCTTCATGAACTACTAAGGTATTTATTTTTCCGCTGCGAGATATTCTGATGTTCTGTGCCTGTGATTCTGTGATTTGATTTTCATTTGCTCCGTATTTTTATTACAATCTGTTATTTTGTACTATTAAAGTCTGGCATATGTGGATTATTGTCGATTTGAATAGTGGAAAATAACGGGTCGTTACAGTTGGTATCAGAGCTTTGGTTTTTAGTCAAACCTTAGCTTGTAGAGAAAAAACTCATTAGAGATAGGATAGAAATATCCTAGAATGAGTGAAATCAACTTCAGAATCATTTCTTTGTGAGAGAACGTATTTTCATAGTATAAATGATTTTAAAATGATTTTCTAAGGATTTTTCAAAGATTATTTTGATATTAAAAATTCTTGTTTTAAAAGCAAAAATTTTCTAACTTCTTTTCTTTCGTATCTACCTTGTTAGAAATTTCTGTAATAGGATGTTCATCCAAGTGCATTTATCTTGTCTTGTCTTATTTTAGTTTCTCTCTACCTTTGTCCTAATATTCGTTCTTGAATTTTCAGGATGAATCGTAGAAATGCTAGAGGTCAGGGTCGTGTTGCTGCCCCAGTTCCAGCCCCAGCTCCTGTCTGTTTTGCTGTTCTTTGCAAAGAATTTACTTAGCTTGGAGGAACCAAGTTCACTAGTTCTGAGTCTATCATTAAGGCTCGGCAATGGCTGAGGAGTATTGAGAGGATATTTACTGGTCTTGAGATTACTAATGCCCAGAAGCGTCAGTTAGCCGCATGGCTGTTGCAGGAGGCTGCTTAAGATTGGTGGGAGTCTGTTACAGCTAACACCGTTGAGGCTAATCTTACTTGGGAACAGTTCAGGTATCTTCTTGTGTTTCTTTGAATTCTGTTTTTCTATCTTTTCGTTCCTTTTCTAAGCTTAATTATCATTCTTCTCAAGGAGGCTTTTGTTGCTAAGTGGATGCCCGAAGCCGGGAAATCCCAGCTTTATAGGGAGTTCATGGACCTCAAGCAAGGAAGCATTCTTTTTCAGAGTACGAGAGGAAGTTTAACGAACTTTCTAAGTTCGGACCTGGCCTGATAGACACTCCTCTGAAGAAGAATGAGAAGTTTATTGCTGGTGCTCGTCCTGAGTACTATAGACGGCTCATTTCTCATGTTCATGGCACTTTTACCCAGCTTATGGATATGGCTCTTCGTTATGAGAACCCTACTTCTAAGGATCCTGATTTAGTTGGTGCTCCTTCATCTCAGACTTCTTCTGCAAATTCTACAAAGAGAAAGCTCAGTTTCCAACAGCAGAAGAAGAATTGGCTTTAGAATCCTGGTTTGGGATCTTTATCATCTGCTCCATCTCAGAGGCAGCCAGTTGACCTTTCTTCCATCACCTGCTTCAAGTGTGACCAGAAGGGACACTATGCGAATAGTTGTCCTACTATTGTTGGTACCTCCATTCCTCCCCCCGCTCAGCCAGCTAGGCGTGATCTTTGCCACATTTGTCTCCAGCCCATCCATTTCAGGAAAGATTGCCCTACCCAACAGAGGGGTAACTTTCTGGTAAATTTGTTGTCACCTCTGCCTCTTCTCCAGCACCTGCTCCTCCAGCTCCTATTGATGACCAACGTACTCTTCAGGGTTCTTTCTCTTTATTTCAGCATCATGTTCGTGTGCTTTTTGATGCTGGTGCATCCCAAAGTTTATATCTGTTGATTTGTGTGACAAGTTTGAGCATCTCCTTTCTCCTGAGTATGTTTCTGAATGCTCATGCATTTCAAATCCAATTGGGGGTCCGCAAACCTTAATAGGATTTGTAAAAAAGTGAAGCTTCTTTATTCTGATCATCATTTCAGTGGTGATTTCTATGTTTTGGGCTTTGATGCTTTTGATTTGTTGCTTGGTAGTGATTGACTTGGTAGGCATAATGCTCATATCTCTTGTAAATCCCGGTCTGTTTATCTTGAGGACGATCTGGGTAATTCCTTGTTATTTAGTGCTGCATGCCTCAGGATTTTGCTGGCAGTTTTATTTATTCTCTGGATTCTACTCCTGATGATTTTCATTCGATTCGTGTGGTCAACCTTTTGCCTGATGTTTTTGGTGAATTCATTGCTTTCTCTCCTAAGCGGGAGATAGATTTCCGCATTGATCTTATTCTTAGTGTTCGACCTGTTGTTCTTCCTTCTAGAAGAATGGCACCCCGCGAGAAGGTTGAGTTAGCAAAGAAAATTGAGGACTTGTTCTTCAAAGGTCTGATCAGACCTAGCCATTTAGAATGAGGAGCAGCGGTGGTTTTCATCACCAAGTCCGATGGATCTTTGAGGATGTGTGTTGATTATAGGGAGCTGAATAAGCTCACTATGAAAAACAGATATCCAATGCCTCGCGTCAATGATATGTTTAATCAGCTTTATAGTGCTACTTGGTTCTCTCAACTTGATCTTGCCACAGGTTTTCACCAGCTCAGAGTTGCTGAGGAAAGCATTCCCAAGACTGCTTTTCGGACTGAGAATGAGTTCTTTGAATGATTAGTCATGCCTTTTTGTTTGACTAGTGCTCCTGCTTTCTTTGTTGATTTGATGAATCGTGTTTTTCGTGACGTTCTTAATAAATTTTTCTAGTCTTTGTTGATGATATCCTTGTCTTTTCTAAGACCAAGGCAGAGCATGAGTCGCACTTCAAATCTGTTCTAGAGATTCTTAGAAGCCATCAATTGAAGGCTAAATTTTTTAAATGCCATTTCTGGAAGGATAAAGTCCGATTCCTTGGACATATTGCTTCTGGTAATGGAGTTTCTGTTGATCCAGCCAAGATCGATGTGATCAATGTAATTCTTTTCTCTTTTCTTCATCATTTAATCTTTCTATCTTTTCTGTTGTCTTATTTCTCCCTATTCTGTTTCAGGATTGGGAAACTCCTAAGACTCCATCAGATGTTCGTAGTTTTCTGGGCCTTGCCGATTATTATCGGAGATTCATCGAGAATTTTGCTCGGATTGCCGCACCTCTCACTTTTTTGACTCGTAAGAATGTTAAGTTTAACTAGGATGAGAAATGTAAAGCTACATTCGCTGAGTTAAAAAGCAAGCTAACTTCCGCACCAGTTCTTACCGTTCCGAACGGAAGTGAGGGATTGACGGTATATATTGATGCTTGTCGTGAGGGATTGGGTTTTACTCTCATGCAGGATGGTAGGGTCATTGCCTATGCCAACCGCCAGTTGAAAACCCATGAAGCTAATTATGTTGCTCATGATTTAGAGTTTCTTTCTGTTGTCTTTGCTTTGAAGCTTTGGAGGCATCATCTGCTTGGAACCAAGTTTGAGCTTTTCACCGATCATCAGTCTCTAAGATATATCTTCATCCAGAAGGATTTGAATCAGAGGCAAGTTCGTTGGATTGAGTTTCTGGCTTCTTACGACCTTGATATTAGCTATACTCTCGGTAAAGCTAATGTTGTGGCCGATGCTCTGAGTCGGAAGAAGGCTTTGTTGTGTCAGCTTGTTGTTTCTTCTCCTCTTCTGGATCGTATCAAGGCTAAGCAGGATGAGGATGAGATGTTTAGGTTCCTCAACTCTCTCAGAAGCTTCCAGAATCATATCAGGGCCAAGAACCAGATGATTACCGGATTCAATCCAGCAAGATGATCGACAAGGTCGTCCATATAAAGCAGCAAATGGAGATGTCTTAATACTGGCTTGAATTCAAAGATAGAAAGAGATAGATAAAAGATTAGGATAAGCTTAAAACAGAAAATAAGATTATATCTGATAACTATTATTGTAGGTGAATTCGACAAGATGCAAATGATCTTTCCAAGATCCACCATAATCAAGTACACAAGCACGAAGAAGATCTTCAAGTATCTGATTCACTCTTTCCGTTTGACCGTCGGTCTGCGGATGGTAAGAAGTGCTCAGATTCAGATGAGTACCCAAAGATTCCTGAAAAGCTTTCCAGAATTGGCTGGTAAAGATAGGATCATGATCACAAACAATACTGAGAAGAACACCATGGAGGCGAACGATCTCCCTCATGTAGATCTCAGACAAGATAGAAGCGGAACGGGTGGACTTGACCGGAATAAAATAAGCAGATTTGGTCAGCCTATCCACAATAACCCAGACACTCTCATTGCCCTTCCTAGACCTCGGCAATCCATCAATGAAGTCCATAGAAACTTGTTCCCACTTTCAGTTGGGAATATCTAGGGGATGCAACAAACCAGGGATCTTTTGATGATCGGCCTTGACTTGCTGACAAGTCGCAAACCGGCTAACAAAATAGAGACATCCCTCTTCAACCCTCTCTACCAATAAAGCCTCTTCATATCCTGATACATCTTCGACACACCAGGATGAATAGAAAGTCTGGATCGATGATTCTCCCGAAGTAACTCTTGCCTCAATCCATCTACATTCGGGACACAAATCCTGCCATTAATCCTCAAAACACCGCTATCATCGATCTAAGCTCCACTACTACCACTACTACAACCAACCCTGATCCGAACACTCTCTAGGAGAAGGTTGAGGGTTGCTCAGGATGGGCAGAAGAAGTATGCTGATAGGCGAAAGCAGAAGCTTGAGTTTGCTATTGGCGATATGGTTTTCCTTAAGGTCTCTCCTTTGAGGAATGTCATTCTTTTTGGTCGTAGAGGGAAGCTTTCTCCCAAATTCATTGGTCCTTTCCGCATTGTGGAAAGAGTTTGTTCCTTGGCTTATCGTTTGGAGTTACCCGAGAAGCTTTCTGGAACGCATGATGTATTCCACGTCTCACATCTTCGCGGGTATCTCCATGACCCATCTTTGTTTGTTCATCCTTCTACTCTTGACAGCTTGGATATTGAGCCTAATCTGACTGTAGAGAGGAAGCCACTTCGTATTGTCCATAGAGGTACGAAGTAGCTAACAAGGAAATCTATTAGTCTGGTCAAAGTACGGTGGAGTACCGACGATCGTGATTGTACTCGAAAGACGGAGGAGAGCATTCATGCTTCAAATCAGGAATTGTTTATTCCAGGTACTATTTTGTTTTTCTATCTTGTTTTTCTTATTTCCTTGTTTCCATTCTTTTTTAGGACGAAAAGGTTTGAGTGGAGGAGAGTGCAACAACCCAATATTTTTGACATTATTTTATTTGAATTTATTTCATTTTGAAAATGTTTTAGAACTTATTTACTTAAAATTTTGTTTTAAATTATTTTTATAGTGAAGTAGAATTTTTTTTAGAATAATGGTAATTTATTTGAAATTTTCAGGTTGTGTTTCCTATTTTTAAGCAATTTCTTCAATTCTTTTGATATTTTCTATGAATTTAATTATTTATTTCACTTTGAAGATGTTTTAAAAATCATTTTATTCCAAATTTTGTCTTATAATATTTTTCAAATGAAGTAAATAATTTTCCAAAGCCATTGGTGATTTTTTTTTGTAATTTTTGCACACTGTTTCCAAATTTTAAGCAATTTCTGTAATTCTTTTTCCATTTCTTTTAAATTTAAATATTTATTTTTATTTCCTACTACTTTGTTTAAGTTGTAAAGTATATTTCTGAGTTTATTTTGTTTATATAAAATTAAAAAGAAAAGGAAATGCCAAAGGTTTAAAAAAGTTGCAAAATTTAAGTCTTTTCACCTTCAAAACTCTTCATTTTCACAACTCCTCATTTATTTGCATTTTTGGCCGTACATTACATTTCTTAGCCATGTATTTTCTTTACCCTTCATGTAAAAAAATTCTCAGCTCCTCATTTCTCACGGCTTCAACAAATTTTTGGTAATGGCCTCCATCTCTTTTTCTACTTTTCTTCCTATTTTTATGCAAATTTTGCCTTCTTCTCTTCACTGTTTGGATTGGCCTCCCCTTTGTTCCATGGCCACCACCACCCTACATCATTTCCATGAAATCATTACTAGCTACTCCTCTGATCTTGACCAAGGCCGACCCCTATGGTGATAAAAACGCTCTAGAATGCAACCTATTGCCTAAAAACAATGCTAGTTGGCCACCTTTGCTTCATCTCCTTCAACCACCACCCTAACCACCACCATAGCAGCCACCACCACCTCTAGTCTGACCACCGCACACCCCTCCAACCTCTGTCTAGTCATGGTGCTCCCACAGGTCGAGCCCACTTTCCACGGCCGAGCCCTTTAGCCAACCAAAACTCCACCATTTGCCAAAAAACCCTTCACCTTCTCATGTATAAAACTCCACCTTATTCATGCCTTGAACCCGAGCCATGCTAGCCCAAACCTGGGCCAAAACTTGACCAAATCTGAACCAAACCATACCCTAGGTCATGACAATAGTTTGAGGAAGCAAGGGAAAAAGTTTGGCAATTCATATTCTCTTTTATTTCAAAGTTATTGCATTTTAAAGTTGTATTGAATTGTGTTTGTTTTGATTGTTTGTTTTGGGTTGCACACAAGAGTTGTAGCTTGGATTCGCTCTCCTCTCAAGTCCATAATCGTGTCATCGTGCTTTTTTTCTGTTGTGCCTTTGGTTTTGAATTCTTCATCAATTAGAGGTGAGTAAAGCTCACACGACATTTATACTTATGCAATTGTAAAACAACAACAACTGAATGTGTAGAAAAATATTTATGATGTTATAACTGCCATGTGATTTTATATATATGATGTTAAGCCTATTAAATTGTATATCATCTCACCTGTTACATGTCATATCATCTGTTACTGTTGTATGTTGTTAAACTGTTCATTTATATCTGTTTATCACACTGCAAGTTCCCTGTAGATTAGGTTCACTATGGGTTGAAATGATACATACCCGAACGGACTTTAGAATAAGGAAAAATCGTTATGGGCTGATATGATAGGCCTGAACGATTTTTAAATTATTTATTTGGACTTAGGATTGCGGGTTTGAAATGATAGAACCCGGATTTTATTTGTAAACTGTAACGACCCGTTATTTTGGACTATTCGCATCTGCACATGTCGAACTTGAATAATTCAAAATACCGAATTGTTAATTTAAATTTGGCAAAACTGAGATATACAGTAAATAAATAATCACAGTATCACAGACACAGAGTAATAATATGCAGCGGAAGTAAAAGAGATAGTAGTTCATGAAGCTACTATATAAATATATAAGATACATCAGAGTTTACAACAGAAGAGTAATATCATACATCAGGTACAAATCAGAATACCATTGGAACCATCGAATACTGGAAGTAGAATAGAAGGCTGGATCTTCAAGCAAAGCTCCAACTTCAAAGGTGAGCCTCGAATACTGGTACACTCAGTCTGACTCGAGCGTAAAGCAAAACACAAAACACTCGAGTCAGAATTAATATTCTCATATCAATAAATCCAACTAAAGTGAAATATCAATCGAAATACAAGTAACTCAAAGGATGTTGGAATCACCATCCTCTAAGGATCCGTTAAACTATCTACTATGTAGTAGTGTACGCTAAATAGATAATGTCTATCAGTAATATAAAGTATCAAAATAGTGTTAAGGCGTTACCATTATCCCCCTTAACACATTTTATACAAATGTCATAGTCTATACAGCACTGTAAACTCCACCGTAAACTGGTGGGATATCAGGGAGTACTCCATAGGTATAACACAAAACAAATTCGTAGTGGTCGCGTATATAGGGATACAAGTATGACAAGGCACATGCATGAGGCAATACCCAAGGTAGTGAAACTACCGTTCGCCTGATCCGGACTGGTGAAAACGCATCGCCGCAGCGACCGCAACACCGCGAAACAACACTCCTGAAATTCCAAGGGTGCACCAATCGATCACAAGTAATGAGTAGTAGTTACGAAGAAGTGTGTCCGCTCGAGGTGGCTAACCCCATTTGGCCCGGCACGGCTCCTGATTTTAGTACTTTCCAATTTGACACAAGTGTCAAGGCTATCCATTATCGTTCTCTTTCTTCAGTCATCACGTACATCATTCCAACCACTTCATTCTGGATCATCACTCCGCGTATAGTTATTAAAGTGGTTTTCGGTTTAGATAGAGAGTATATCCATAACCGATTCCGGTCTCTTTAATAACTTTCGTGATTATTACACCGATTGGTCGTTTGATAAATTTCAAAATCAAATCAAATTCAACTTCAATTAGAATTCGTAAATCGACATTTCGTTTGTCTTTCTAAATCAATTTCCAAAATTTACGTTTCAAAACTTCTAACTTTCCGTTTCAAAATCTTATAATTCAATTTCCATTTTTATTTAAACAATTCAAATATTAATTCAAGTTCATATAAAAGTTTTATTTCGAAAATCATTTAAATGATTTAATTTACATTCCAATCAATTTAAATTCATTTATCGATTTCATTCAATATTCGATACATTATTTTATCAATTCAAAACAATGTACATTAAATATCCAATTCATTAAATCAATTACATAAGTCCGTATCCATTATATCAAGACTTACGAATTTAATTAAATTAATTCGTCAAACCAAATTCTTAAATTACAAGCCTTATATTTATTTCAATAAAACGCATTTTGTTTCTTGTTAAGAAATTCAATTCCATTTATTTATTTTCTTAGTTTCAAATTTCAAGCTCGTTTAATAAAGAACCAACTTTCACATATTCGAGAAATTCAATTTCACTTATTAACTTACTTAAATAATTTTCCAAAAATAAATAAAGAAACCCAATTTCGTTTATTAACGAAGTTCAAATTCACTTATTCAAAAGTTCAATTTCTCTTATTAAAGAATTCAATTTTTATTCAATTATCAAATAATTCAATCTTATTTAATTATAAAATAATTTCAAAACTCAATTCTTAAATAATTTCAAAACTTAATTATTAGCTAATTTCAAACTTAATTATTAATAATTCCAAATTATTTATTAATAATTCCAAATTTAATTATTTAAATAATTTAATTTCAAACAACGTTCTTTCATCAATTACTACGTTAATATTTGTTTCAGATTTCAATCTTTACATTTTCCTTTCAAAAATTCAAATTCCAACTTCATTTCAAACTTATTCTTTATTCGAATAAAATCATTATTTTATTTCTAATCAAATTATTGACCAATCGGGTTTTTATTTAATTCTCTATCCTAAGTCAAGTTCATTTAGGTATTTATCATTTCAACCTGATTCCATTTCAATTCAAAAATCGAAGCATAGCAAAGGGAACTTGCAGTGTGATAACAGGGATGGTGTCAAAGTAAATAAACAAGCAATAACACAATCAATAACAATCCAATAATTAATTCAAATAATCCCGAAATAATCGTATTAATTCGCATTGTTATTTGTGCGAATTAATATAATTATCTCTAGAATCTACACTATCATTTCATGTAGATTAAAGATTATTACATTTCGGTTTTTCCACTTGTCGTTCAATTTCAATTTCAATTCTACACAATTTATTCAATATACGTTCAAGGTTCAAAGTGTAATTTATCAAATTCTACGAGTTAATTAACTTAACAATTTCAAGGGGTCATATTATTCAAATTAACTAATCAAATTCAACACATATGTCGATTCAAAATTTATAACTATCCTACGTCAAATTCAATTGCATACTATTCATCACTTTTTACATTTCAATTTAACATCCAATATAAACAACAAACAATCAATCAATTTCAACCAAACTGTATTATCATCGCATAATAATTAACAGATAATGGTGTCAGATGTCATAGGTGAACAGATACAGGTAATAACAGTGTACATACTAACAACAGGTATATTTCAATTGTTGTTTCAATTGAAATCAAATTTAATAAATAAAAGAATATTAATCGTGAGTGATTGCTCACCTTTCGAGGCTAGAGAGATGAATAGACAACGAAGTTGAGTCACGGATCGTAAGCACGACTTTCGGAATAACTAGATTGGCACGAATCGACTAGCAAAGCTGTTAAATATGAATCGTCGAAATCAAATCAGAATAGGAGCGATGAAAGTAAATGGTATCAGTGAACATATATACATAACTATATTCCAAAATTAAACACATAAAATATATTAAAAAAAAATCAATTCTAAACATATATTTTCAAATCGATATTTAATTTAACACAGATAAAATTCCATAGATATGCATTTCTAACGCCATCTTACAATTAAATCACATATATTTAAATTCAAACATATTATCATTTATTTATTATTATTATTATTTTATTAACAACAATATCCAAAATCATCTTCTTAAATACAACATTTAAAAGAAATCAAATCAAAACATTCAACATAGCAATAATTACAAAACATGTCATGCGTCAAAGTTTAACAATATAATTCTATGTGCTACCGAGATCGAAATGGTCTGAAATTTGGTATGAATAAAGATCAAAACTTGTATTTCAAACTGCAAAAAAAAAAATCACTTGATTTGGACAAGAGACGAGAAAAGTTACGATGTCACGAACATAGACTCAGGCCATGTTGCGACTGTCAAATGTTCAGGTCTGGAAACCTCTCTGGGTCTGACTTTCAGGTAAGAAACAGAGGACTAAACCACCTCGTATGAAGCTAAAATTTTATATACAGAAAATAGAAAACTTTATCTTTTAAACAAAAAGGGAATCACTGTATTCCGACGTAAGACGGAAGAGATACGATGCGTCAAACATGAACACAGGTCGTGTTTGCAGCAGTGTAGAGTAATTCCAATTACAAAAGAACAGCTGCCTGGGTCAAACTTCTAGATCTTCGACCACTAATCAAACGATGTCGGATTTTGCTGAAATTTGACATCCATAAACTAGGTAACTTCGACTCTTTTTTAAAAATAGAATCAACCCATTCCGATAAAACATGAGTGAGATATGATATCGTGAACATGAAGTCTAACTTTAAAATATAGTATACTATCTACTGTAATATATAAAACAAAAGTTGCATTCTAAGCCAAAATAGAAAATCAATATCTCATGGAAATCTGTATGTATCATATTTATATATATTCAGCAAAACAATACTTTCGGTAACTAATGTAAAATAAAATTGTATATAACTAAACAATATTTTTTATAATAAAATAGATAGTAAAGTATAAAACAAATTGAGCCAAAAATCAGCATATACGTTCCAAAATATGAACTAGCTTATAAAGCAACAACATAAGATAGTAAATAAACTCCAGAGAAGCAAACAGATGCTCTCATTCACATCAAAAAAAATCATAATTCATTAACGTATAAATATACCATCAAAATATATGTACTTACGTAAGCATATCATATAATTGTCATACCAAAGGAATATATACAGTACACATAAAATAGAATACAAAACCAATTCTAGTTGTCCAAATTATACATATGAAAATAAACTAACATAAATAATATACTGCACACCATAGACTTTTGTAATAGTATTATATATTATATAGGAGTGCCCAACTATAGCCGCGTGCAAAGAGTCAGTAGGACTAGGGTATCTACTTTACGCTGTTCCAACTCTAAAGAATTAAATTAATTTGCACTTGCTACATATGCATATTGTTTTGTTTTAATCCTGTATGTATTTAATTATAACGCGAATATGCCATGTTACCAATTTTTGCAAAAGTTATATAAATAGCTACGACAACGCTGATATTATATATATATGTATATACTAACATAATATATTAGAAGAAACTGACCCATAATATATATATATTTTTTTAAAAAAGAAAATCAAAATAACAAGGTTCACAAGAATCAAATATATTTGCTGAAAACAAATATTTATAAAATATAAAATACCTTGTTCTCTGTAAAAGCACAAAACTCAAATATACTTACATAAAATAAGCTACTATATATCTTCCGTAAATCTTAAAATATAGTACTGCAAAATTTTCTGAGGTAAAATGAAGTTGCCAAACAGCTTCGCACAGGAGAGGTACTAGGAAGTATGAATACATATTCAAACAAGAGGGATTACCGCTCTTATGGACAAAGCGGCAGGAGAAGGCTCGGAGCAGGCCGATGCTTTGGGCTACTTGCGTGAGCGGCTGGAGGGTAGAAGGCCGGATCTGGCGACGTGGGAAGAGGAGCTCGATCTTGATGGTGGCAGCACAGGTGGCGGAGGCCGATGGAAGGGGACGAATACTCGCTGCTGGCCGGTGGTCCGAGGCTATCGGGTGGCTGCGCTTGCGGTCGGCAAGATGACGTGGTGATCTTAGATAGGCGTGCACATGCACATAGGGGAAAACAGGTCACAGGTTTGCATGCGTGGTGTTGTTGTAGTGGGGTGAGGATCGGTGATGGCGGAGGAGGATTTGGTGGCCGGAGGGAAGAGCTATGGGATGAGGCTGCGGGATGGAGCTTCGGGTGGAGGGGTTCGAAGTGGTGGCGGATCGATGAGTGCAGAGGAAGGCATGGGCGAAGAGGCTGGAATCATGAAGGGGAGGGAAGAAGAAATGGTACAGGGAAGATAAAAAAAATTGAAGAGAGGAGAATTAATGCACGTGACTCCATTTTGAAATGAAACAAAAACCCAACAAATGTGAACCATCAAATTTACTAGCATATAATGTTTACTATTGGGAGCAGTAAGGTCACATTATTAAATTTCATGGAAATGGTAAAAGTAAGGCTATTTTATTTTGTTTATAGCGACCAGAACAAAAGAACAAAGGAGCCGAACAACAAAGGGAAGAAAAGTATATCGACTGTGGGAATAATGAATGTCATATACGTGAATTCTAGAGAGATTAATTACAAATGGCTATTGGTGTTTCTACGGTGGGAAATGGAAAGACACACAAAAACAAAATGGTTCAAAATTTGTAATCGATACAACTATCCGTTTTGCGGATTTCACTGTGAACCAGACTTCAAAACACAGAAAAAAATATACCTCAAAGATCAGCATGACGAGACGATCAAAACGGTATATGGATATCAGTGGTAAGATTGAATTATAAAAATTCGAAATTTCTACTAGCGAAAATGCATAAAAATCGCAAGAAAATAAGATCGACGGAGCCAAAAATGTCCAAATTTGGAAAAACGACAAACTGACAACTTGCTCAAAAGATGTTTTAGAATTTTTCTATGTAAAAATATTTTAGTTTTGAAAACATTTTATTTTCACCGCTTTTTAACTGATTAAATTGAAGTAAATTTACGCACGAAATAAACTTTCATATTTTCGGACGAAAATTTACCGGTTGCTATGTTTAACTGAACGCATTCCAAATATCAAGTTTATATTTCAAAATTTTATAGTTTATATTTTTTTTCCACACAAAACGCTTAATTAAATTAAATAAAATTGTTAAAATATCCGGGTTGTTACACTCTCCCCCACTCAAAACCTTTCGTCCTCGAAAAGGAAGTAAGTAGGAGAATTGAAACAACCAAAAGAAAATAGACTTGAATTACATTATAAACAATTAATTTAAACCATATAAATTTCAATTTAAATTTTGTTTAACTTCAACAGTTGTCTTTAAATTCAAAATTTTCATTAAATTGATTTGATTTCTCATTTATTAATGTTAGGTACAAAAGGTTTCTTTCAAAATGAAAGTAAATTTAAATTCAATTAATTCAAGATACTCTTTAGGTTGATTTAATTTCAATTTACAAATTTTCAAAACAAAATTTTTCTATTAATCACATCTATTATTTATCCAACTTTCTTAAATTAACAATTCCAAAGGTCATGAATTTGATTAGTCATTTATCATAATCATACTTAAGGAATTTAAATCGATTTAATTTCCAAAACAAAACTATAATAAAGCTATGAATTTGTCTCTCTACTTCGAAACTCGAAAATGAATGTCGATGATGCGGCCGTCGTCACCGAAATTATTTTCCAGCGACAAAATAGGAGAGCTCTAATTTAACCATTTAAAATTCTTTGAAAACCATTTCTATTCGAAGATATTTTAAATAATATACATTTTAAACTTGAAAACCATAGTTCGAAATTATCGGAAATTAAATTCCAAATCAATTTATAACCAAATTTTTATAAATTCATTTATTTATATTATGAAATAGTCAATGATTTATAAAACAATAAATGAAAATTAAATTTTAACATTTCGGACAACAGATTCATTAGAATTTTAATTTCAGAAAAATTTATACTTATTATAATATAATCATACAAACTATTTTATTTACCAAATTTGAAAACAATATTGTATCAGTTTGTTCTGTTCAAGTGTTTTGGAAATCCTATCGATAACATTGATCAAACGAATCGATCGGAAATCCAAATCAACATCAACAACTCAAACAACACAATATATATGACATTTATAACATTTTTCTTTTATATATTAATTTACAAATACACTTGTTCGGCGATACATGAATGGATTTTAAAATAAGTATATAGAGATTCAAATTTGATGGAAATCAAATCAAAGGGAATTCTAATTCGAATACAGTTCGAAAGAAAAGGTAAGATGATTCAATTAACATAATCGAGAGATGGATAAGCTTATTTAATTCACGGGCAACCTTCCGGGTCAATCGTGACTTCAGAATTAGATCGATGCTGAATTCCGAGATAAATCAACATTCATTCTCGAGAGATGGAATTCAGGTATAGCAAGGAA
This sequence comes from Allium cepa, assembly GCA_030765085.1. Taxonomy (NCBI): domain Eukaryota; kingdom Viridiplantae; phylum Streptophyta; class Magnoliopsida; order Asparagales; family Amaryllidaceae; genus Allium; species Allium cepa. The sequence goes on from CM060945.1 coordinate 773,770,310, forward strand.
TAGATAGCATCGTAAACCGAGGATACGGAAATCTCCGGTAAATCAATGCCCGTTGTAAATGAGTTTCACCCATTTACAAATAATTCGAAGATTGGCGAGACCACCGATTCATTATGAAGATCATTCGAAGTGGAGTTATGGGATACTCCGGAATTGAAAGAAAACGAATAGTGAGGGACAAGAATGAATTTCGGAACCGAGGGAACGTTCCAAAATTCAAAGGAATTGAGTCAAAAAGGAAGAGATTGAAACTCGAATGAGAGTGATTCTGTAAATACATTTACCCTATATGCTAAGTTTTGCCTAGAGCTACCAAAAGCTCTGATACCAACTGTAACGACCCGCTATTTTGGACTATTCGCATCCGCACATGTCGGACTTGAATAATTCAAAATACCGAATTGTTAATTTAAATTTGGCAAAACTGAGATATACAGTAAATAAATAATCATAGTATCACAGACACAGAGTAATAATATGCAGCGGAAGTAAAAGAGATAGTAGTTCATGAAGCTACTATATAAATATATAAGATACATCAGAGTTTACAACAGAAGAGTAATATAATACATCAGGTACAAATCAGAATACCATTGGAACCATCGAATACGAAGTAGAATAGAAGGCTGGATCTTCAAGCAAAGCTCCAACTTCAAAGGTGAGCCTCGAATACTGGTACACTCAGTCTGACCCGAGCGTAAAGCAAAACACAAAACACTCGAGTCAGGATTAATATTCTCATATCAATAAATCCAACTCAAGTGAAATATCAATCGAAATACAAGTAACTCAAAGGATGTTGGAATCACCATCCTCTAAGGATCCGTTAAACTATCTACTATGTAGTAGTGTACGCTAAATAGATAATGTCTATCAGTAATATAAAGTATCAAAATAGTGTTAAGGCGTTACCATTATCCCCCTTAACACATTTTGTACAAATGTCATAGTCTATACAGCACTGTAAACTCCACCGTAAACTGGTGGGATATCAGGGAGTACTCCATAGGTATAACACAAAACAAATTCGTAGTGGTCGCGTATATAGGGATACAAGTATGACAAGGCACATGAGGCAATACCCAAGTTAGTGAAACTACCGTTCGCCTGATCCGGATTGGTGAGAACGCATCGCCGCAGCGACCGCAACACCGCGAAACAAAACTCCTGAAATTCCAAGGGTGCACCAATCAATCACAAGTAATGAGTAGTAGTTACGAAGAAGTGTGTCCGCTCGAGGTGGATAACCCCATTTGGCCCGGCACGACTCCTGATTTTAGTCATTTCCAATTTGACACAAGTGTCAAGGCTATCCATTATCGTTCTCTTTCTTCAGTCATCACGTACATCATTCCAACCACTTCATTCTGGATCATCACTCCGCGTATAGTTATTAAAGTGGTTTTCGGTTTAGATAGAGAGTATATCCATAACCGATTCCGGTCTCTTTAATAACTTTCGTGATTATTACACCGATTGGTCGTTTGATAAATTTCAAAATCAAATCAAATTCAACTTCAATTAGAATTCGTAAATCGACATTTCATTTGTCTTTCTAAATCAATTTCCAAAATTTACGTTTCAAAACTTCTAACTTTCCGTTTCAAAATCTTATAATTCAATTTCCATTTTTATTTAAACAATTCAAATATTAATTCAAGTTCATATAAAAGTTTTATTCCGAAAATCATTTAAATGATTTAATTTACATTCCAATCAATTTAAATTCATTTATCGATTTCATTCAATATTCGATACATTATTTTATCAATTCAAAACAATTTACATTAAATATCCAATTCATTAAATCAATTACATAAGTCTGTATCCATTATATCAAGACTTACGAATTTAATTAAATTAAATTCGTCAAACCAAATTCTTAAATTACAAGCCTTATATTTATTTCAATAAAACGCATTTTGTTTCTTGTTAAGAAATTCAATTCCATTTATTTATTTTCTTAGTTACAAATTTCAAGCTCAATTAATAAAGAACCAACTTTCACATATTCGAGAAATTCAATTTCACTTATTAACTTGCTTAAATAATTTTCCAAAAATAAATAAGGAAGCCCAATTTCATTTATTAACGAAGTTCAAATTCACTTATTCAAAAGTTCAATTTCTCTTATTAAAGAATTCAATTTTTATTCAATTATCAAATAATTCAATCTTATTTAATTATAAAATAATTTCAAAACTCAATTCTTAAATAATTTCAAAACTTAATTATTAGCTAATTTCAAACTTAATTATTAATAATTCCAAATTATTTATTAATAATTCCAAATTTAATTATTTAAATAATTTAATTTCAAACAACGTTCTTTCATCAATTACTACGTTAATATTTGTTTCAGATTTCAGTCTTTACATTTTCCTTTTAAAAATTCAAATTCCAACTTCATTTCAAACTTATTCTTTATTCGAATAAAATCATTATTTTATTTCTAAATCAAATTATTGACCAATCGGGTTTTTATTTAATTCTCTATCCTAAGTCAAGTTCATTTGGGTATTTATCATTTCAACCCGATTCCATTTCAATTCAAAAATCGAAGCATAGCAAAGGGAACTTGCAGTGTGATAACAGGGATGGTGTCAAAGTAAATAAACAAGCAATAACACAATCAATAACAATCCAATAATTAATTCAAATAATCCCGAAATAATCGTATTAATTCGCATTGTTATTTGTGCGAATTAATATAATTATCTCTAGAATCTACATTATCATTCATGTAGATTAAAGATTATTACATTTCGGTTTTTCCACTTGTCGTTCAATTTCAATTTCAATTCTACACAATTTATTCAATATACGTTCAAGATTCAAAGTGTAATTTATCAAATTCTACGAGTCAATTAACTTAACAATTTCAAGGGGTCATATTATTCAAATTAACTAATCAAATTCAACACATATGTCGATTCAAAATTTATAACTATCCTACGTCAAATTCAATTGCATACTATTCATCACTTTTTACATTTCAATTTAACATCCAATATAAACAACAAACAATCAATCAATTTCAACCAAACTGTATTATCATCGCATAATAATTAACAGATAATGGTGTCAGATGTCATAGGTGAACAGATACAGGTAATAACAGTGTAAATAACTAACAACAGGTATATTTCAATTGTTGTTTCAATTGAAATCAAATTTAATAAATAAAAGAATATTAATCGTGAGTGATTGCTTACCTTTCTAGGCTAGAGAGATGAATAGACAACGAAGTTGAGTCACGGATTGTAAGCACAACTTTCGGAATAACTAGATTGGCACGAATCGACTAGCAAAGCTGTTAAATATGAATCGTCGAAATCAAATCAGAATAGGAGCGATGAAAGTAAATGGTATCAGTGAACATATATACATAACTATATTCCAAAATTAAACACATAAAATATCTATAAAAAAAAAAATCAATTCTAAACATATACTTTCAAATCGATATTTAATTTAACACAGATAAAATTCCACAGATATGCATTTCTAACGCCATCTTACAATTAAATCACATATATTTAAATTCAAACATATTATCATTTATTTATTATTATTATTTTATTAACAACAATATCCAAAATCATCTTCTTAAATACAACATTTAAAAGAAATCAAATCAAAACATTCAACATAGCAATAATTACAAAACATGTCATGCGTCAAAGTTTAACAATATAATTCTATGTGCTACCGAGATCGAAATGGTCTGAAATTTGGTATGAATAAAGATCAAAACTTGTATTTCAAACTGCAAAAAAAAATCACTTGATTTGGACAAGAGACGAGAAAAGTTACGATGTCACGAACATAGACTCAGGCCATGTTGCGACTGTCAAAATGTTCAGGTCTGGAAACCTCTCTGGGTCTGACTTTCAGGTAAGAAACAGAGGACTGAACCACCTCGTATGAAGCTAAAATTTTATATACAGAAAATAGAAAACTTTATCTTTTAAACAAAAAGGGAGTCACTGTATTCCGACGTAAGACGGAAGAGATACGATGCGTCAAACATGAACACAGGTCGTGTTTGCAGCAGTGTAGAATAATTTCAAGTACAAAAGAACAGCTGCCAGGGTCAAACTTCTAGATCTTCGACCACTAATCAAACGATGTCGGATTTTGCTGAAATTTGACATGCATAAACTAGGTAACTTCGACTCTTTTTTAAAAATAGAATCAACCCATTCCGATAAAACATGAGTGAGATATGATATCGTGAACATGAAGTCTAACTTTAAAATATAGTATACTATCTACCGTAATATATAAAACAAAAGTTGCATTCTAAGCCAAAATAGAAAATCAATATCTCATGGAAATCTGTATGTATCATATTTATATATTCAGCAAAACAATACTTTCGGTAACTAATGTAAAATAAAATTGTATATAACTAAACAATATTTTTTATAATAAAATAGATAGTAAAGTATAAAACAAATTGAGCCAAAAATCAGCATATACGTTCCAAAATATGAACTAGCTTATAAAGCAACAACATAAGATAGTAAATAAACTCCAGAGAAGCAAACAGATGCTCTCATTCACATCAAAAAAAATCATAATTCATTAACGTATAAATATACCATCAAAATATATGTACTTACTTAAACATATCATATAATTGTCATACCAAAGGAATATATACAGTACACATAAAATAGAATACAAAACCAATTCTAGTTGTCCAAATTATACATATGAAAATAAACTAACATAAATAATATACTGCACACCATAGACTTTTGTAATGGTATTATATATTATATAGGAGTGCCCAACTGTAGCCGCGTGCAAAGAGTCAGTAGGACTAGGGTATCTACTTTACGCTGTTCCAACTCTAAAGAATTAAATTAATTTGCACTTGCTACATATGCATATTGTTTTGTTTTAATCCTGTATGTATTTAATTATAACGCGAATATGCCATGTTACCAATTTTTGCAAAAGTTATATAAATAGCTACGACAACGCTGATATTATATATATATGTATATACTAACATTATATATTGAAGAAACTGACCCATAATATATATATTTTTTTAAAAAAAAGAAAACCAAAATAACAAGGTTCACAAGAATCAAATATATTTGCTGAAAACAAATATTTATAAAATATAAAATACCTTGTTCTCTGTAAAAGCACAAAACTCAAATATACTTACATAAAATAAGCTACTATATATCTTCCGTAAATCTTAAAATATAGTACTGCAAAATTTTCTGAGGTAAAAGGAAGTTGCCAAACAGCTTCGCACAGGAGAGGTACTAGGAAGTATGAATACATATTCAAACAAGAGGGATTACCGCTCTTATGGACAAAGCGGCAGGAGAAGGATCGGAGCAGGCCGATGCTTTGGGCTACTTGCGTGAGCGGGTGGAGGGTAGAAGGCCGGATCTGGCGACGTGGGAAGAGGAGCTCGATCTTGATGGTGGCAGCACAGGTGGCGGAGGCCGATGGAAGGGGACGAATGCTCGCTGCTGGCCGGTGGTCGGAGGCTATCGGGTGGCTGCGCTTGCGGTCGGTAAGATGACGTGGTGATCTTAGATAGGCGTGCACATGCACATAGGGGAAAACAGGTCACAGGTTTGCATGCGTGGTGTTGTTGTAGTGGGGTGAGGATCGGTGATGGCGGAGGAGGATTTGGTGGCCGGAGGGAAGAGCTATGGGATGAGGCTGTGGGATGGAGCTTCGGGTGGAGGGGTTCGAAGTGGTGGCGGATCGATGAGTGCAGAGGAAGGCATGGGCGAAGAGGCTGGAATCATGAAGGGGAGGGAAGAAGAAATGGTACAGGGAAGATAAAAAAAAATTGAGGAGAGGAGAATTAATGCACGTGACTCCATTTTGAAATGAAACAAAAACCCAACAAATGTGAACCATCAAATTTACTAGCATATAATGTTTACTATTGGAAGCAGTAGGTTACCTTACCAAATTTCTTGGAAATGGTAAAAGTAAGGCTATTTTATTTTATTTATAGCGACCAGAACAAAAGAACAAAGGAGCCGAACAACAAAGGGAAGAAAAGTATATCGACTGTGGTAATAATGAATGTCATATACGTGAATTCTATAGAGATTAATTACAAATGGCTATTGGTGTTTCTACGGTGGGAAATGGAAAGACACACAAAAACAAAATGGTTCAAAATTTGTAATCGATACAACTATCCGTTTTGCGGATTTCGCTGCGACCCTGACTTCAAAACACAGAAAAAAATATGCCGCAAAGATCAGTATGACGAGACGATCAAAACGGTATATGGATATCAGTGGTAAGATTGAATTATAAAAATTCGAAATTTCTACTAGCGAAAATGCATAAAAATCGCAAGAAAATAAGATCGATGGAGCCAAAAATGTCCGAATTTGGAAAAACGACAAACTGACAACTTGCTCAAAAGATGTTTTAGAATTTTTCTATGTAAAAATATTTTAGTTTTGAAAACGTTTTATTTTCACCGCTTTTTAACTGATTAAATTGCAGTAAATTTACGCACGAAATAAACTTTCATATTTTCGGACGAAAATTTACCGGTTGCTATGTTTAACTGAACGCATTCCAAATATCAAGTTTATATTTCAAAATTTTATCGTTTATATTTTTTTTCACACAAAACGCTTAATTAAATTAAATAAAATCGTTAAAATATCCTGGTTGTTACATACCCGAACGGAATTTTGAATAAGGAAAAATCGTTATGGGCTGATATGATAGGCCTGAACGGTTTTTAAATTATTTATTTGGACTTGGGATTGCGGGTTTGAAATGATAGAACCCGGATTTTATTTGTAAACTGCGGATTGAAATGATATATATCCGTATCACTTGACCTAGGTTGAAAAACTATATATAGGCCCGTGGTCATTTTTATAAATTTTCTGGAAATTTTTAAGTTATTTTAAAAGTGTATATGTATAAAAATTTGATTTAAATTGGATTTTTAATTATTAAATATAGAAATTTGGAATTTTCTATAAGTTAAAATGTTGGGAAAAATGAATAGTTGCATTGACTTTTGAAATATAACTTAAGTGGAAATTAGAATTTTGTTAAATAAAAATTAGTTATATAAATAAAAATTGGAAACTAAAATTTATTTGAGAAAAAAAATGGAGGAAAATTCAAGTGTTAAGTTGTTAGTTTGAAATGTGAAGGATTGGAAATTTTACACTTGAATTTATTAATGGAATTTGTTGAAATTTGGTTTAATAATAAGGAATTTATTATGATAAAAAAAATATGTTTAAATGATATGTAATGAACATTTTTAATGTTAAATTATGATTTTTAAAATGTTTAAAGAGTTTAAAATGAAGTTTATTATTTGCTGGAAATACATTCACTTTTAATAGCATTCATAATTGCTATAGTTTCTGAATTGAACTAAAATTTAGTAAAAAGAGCTATTACAGCATTTCTGAAATGTTGTAGTTGTTGTAGTTGAACTTACAAGCTAAAATTGAACTCAGATCTATTATAGCATTTCTGTAAATGCTGTAGTAGTCTGCTGTCTTTGCAGAATGAATAAAACCCCTTGTTTTGAAACCTAAGCTATTGCAGCATTTCTGGAAATGCTGTCTTTGCTGTTTTGAACCAAAATTTAACTAAAGATAAGTTTTAACGGTAGTTTTTTTATTGCTTTCTTTGCTGAATTAAAATGTTTTCAAGTGTAACTTATAATAGTTTTTTCTAAATGCTGTGGAAGGCTGAAATTTTAATAATTATGGGTTTCGACTTAGTAAATGAGCTCAGAATGACTTGAAATTTTGAAATTTGAATACTTAGCTTGAAAGAAGAATAACTTCACTTTTAAATGATTTAAATGAATAAATTTAATTGGAAATTAAATCATTTTAAAAGGCAATTTGAATTGAAGTAAATGAATGTTATCTTGTGAATATAAAAGGGTATTTAAATTGGATATTTGAATTGAATTCAAATAATGATTTTTAAAGGGAAGTTTAGAAAGGATATGATATTTTGAAATATCGAAATAATTTGGAAATGATTTAATCTTTATGTTGATAAAGAATTGGTTTTGAAATGATATTTTATTTTGAAGTATGAAGTTTTATTTTTAAAGTTATAACCATGGGTTATAATAACGATTGGTTGGCAAAGAGACCGGGATCAGATATGGACATACTCTCTGTCGATAATGAAAACCACTTTGACAACTTTGTACGTGGTGGAGATTTCAGAATGAAGTAGTATGGTGGTGATGTTCTTATGGTATGTTACGTGGATCCAACTCCCGTGAGTTGGCATATGGTGGCTAAATAAGGAGCGATCTCAGACCAAAAGGGGTAGCTCCTCTGGTCGGACATATTTCTTCGATACCATTCTATTACTTTGTGATTGTTTAGTGGTCACCCTCCGATTTTGGGAATGTGTTCCGAGGTGGGCGTATATGGCTACTGCGTTACCACCAGCCCGTGTGCGTAATTGGTATAACTACCCTGGCATTGCCTTGTATGTCGTGTCACCTACCATATCGAGCCTTTGCTACGAGTTTCTATTTGTGTCGTACCTATGAAGTATCTTCTCGTAGTCTCCCAATCAGGAGATATGCAGGTACTGTATAGACTATTGGCATTATTTGTGTTAAAGGGAATATTGGGTCACTCCTTAACGCTATTTAAAAGTATGTTTATTTGACTGTTAGACATTATTATAATAGAGCAATACTATATAGTAAATAATTTAACGGATCCTTAGAGGATGGACGGTCCCAATCATCTTCTAAGTTATTTGTACCTTTACTGCAGTTCACTTGAGTTGGTTTACATTGGATAAGTATGTATGTCCTGACTCGAGTGTTTGTGTTTTATTTACGCTCGGGTCAGCCTGAGTTTATTCACAGATTTAGATTTCCACTCTCTGGAGGTCTGGAATCACTGGAGATTTATCAGCCTATCTAGTTATCTATATTTCAGTTTTGTTGTTCTGTTGTCAGCTTTGTATTAGTGGACTTCTTTGTATTTGGGTTTTGATGTCGTATTTACTTTCAGACAGATATTATGTATTTTGTAGTTGGTTTTGATACTTTGTGATAGTAGCTTCATGAACTACTATGGTATTTATTTTTCTGCTGCGAGATATTCAGATATTCTGTGTCTGTGATTTTGTGATTTGATTTTTATTTGCTCTGAATTTTTATTACAATCTGTTATTTTGTACTATTCAAGTCCGGCATGTGTGGATTATTGTCGATTTGAATAGTGGAAAATAACAGGTCGTTGCAATTAGAGTCATTGTCACCCCATTTATCACCCTTATACTATTTTCCCCGTAGCCATACACGTTCATTTATCATAAGTAAAACTAAAAATGTAAAAAAAGAAGAGCAAGGCGACCATTAGAAAGAAGAGAAGAAGAGAAAAATCAAAGTAAAGCTTAGGATTCAAGCTACAAAATCTAAGGTGAATAACAATCACTACATCTCTATTTTGATTTATATAATCGTATGTTTTCAGATTTAAGGATAAACTCGTTTTTGTGATATCTTGGATGATGATATGCTTGATTTATAATTCTTATGATTTAAACAAGATTGTTTAAAAGAGAATATGTATGGTTTTAGGGCAAAACCAAAATAAAATGATTTCTAAATGCCATGGGAAAATTTTCTGTTATGAGAAACATTATTTTGGAGTTGGGTTTCATTTTCTATAATTTTCCAAGCCGTAGACAATTAATTACTAAATTTTGAAAGGAAAATATGATTAATTGGGTTTATAGATTTATTTTGGAAAATATATTGAGAATTTGGGTTTAAGATTTTGATATGTTAGATAATATGATTAAAGTTAGTTTTTGAAATTTTTGGGGATTTTTATTAATTGATTTAGTATGGAAATTAAATTATTAAAAGAAGGATCTAAATGATTTATTTGTTTTGTTAATAGGAAGGGCTTATTTGTTAAAAAGTTAATAGGTTTAGATCTGAGAAAATGCGGTGAATTTTGATAAAATAATTTGAAATTTATTGTGACCAATCCTGTTTTTACAAGTGGGCAAGCTAGTTACAAAAAGTTTATTTTATTTTGATAAAACAATCTTTTCTTTGAAAAAGGAGTTCTACCTTCTTTGGAAAGACCTTCCAACCCAGAGCTTTAGCCTCTTACCTATTCGAAACATTCTGGGTTAAAACCAGTAAATCAATACATATGGTATCATTTTGATGATACGTTGCGAATTGGAGATAGGCGAAAGGTGAGGTATTGAAACGTATTTTTCGAAAGGTTTGAGTCCATTGTTTCATTTTAAAGGAAAAAGAGCTTGCCTATTTATAAAGGTGTTCTGACATAGACGAAACATATAGTTGCAAAAGGTATTTCGAAAGAAGCTTTCGAAAGAGAGTTATCGCCTTTGTTTTAAAGAAGTAGCTTCCGAATGAGTTACATTGGTTTTACTTAAAGCTTTCGAAAGGGGTAGTTTCGACCAAGTCGAAACCCTTCTGTGAAATGATGTCTTTCTATGGTATTGAAGATATCAATGCTGTCGAAAGGTACCTTTGTTTCTATAAACATAAGCCATTTCCTAATTCTTTCGAAAGGAGTTAGGGGTTTCGAAGGGGATGTTGTCAAAAGGGGTTTGGTTGCCAACCTTCAATTGTTTTACCTAGATGTTTTAATGCTTTAGAAAGGATGGTTTCGCCACCATCAATTTCCTCAGTACTTTTTGAAGTAAAGAATAGTTTCGAAAGAGGTGTTTTCGCTTATTTTACTTTGACCCAAAAATGTTATTTCAAATATAAACTAATGGTTTCGAAAGGTATTGGTTTCGAAAGGGGTGCTTTCAATGGTTTCGGAAGATATGTTTCCAATGGTTTAAGAAGGGGGAGTTTTCACTTGGTTTCGAAGCCATGCTTCCAAAGATAAAGTCAATGATTTAATACAATTGAAAGGTTTCAAAAGAGATGTTTTAAAGTACTAGAAAGGCAGGATCCTAATGTTTAACGATAGAATTTCATGCTTTCGAAGGAGGTTATCCAATGAAGTTGAAAGCTACATTTCGAAGGTGTGGAAAGGCTTTTAAACCCAGACTCATTTTTAAACAGAAATAACCCTTGGATAAATGAAGGGGTTTTGAAAGGATTTCAAGTATGGATATTTGAAAAAATATTTTGAGGATCTAAAATCCATAGGAATGGTATTGTTGGGTTATTGTGTTTATTTTTTTCAAATATGAATGTATTCATATGATAAAGGACACATAATTGTATCTTAGGGATAAAGGGGTAGAAGAACCATCTTGGTTAACCCAGTAAGGAATATAAATTGATTAAACTTCTGAATGAGTATAATTGTATCCAGGAAGTCAGGGAGACCAGAATATAGGATGCTTAAATTTTGAAGTTGTCGGGGAGATAGGTTCATAGCAAACTCATGAAAACTATGATTGGGAAGTTATTGGGGTAACACCCAGGTTCATAGTAAACCCATGAACTATGAACAAAGGATGGTTGGCAGGGGACAATTGGTTTATATTAAACCCATGAAAACTATATTTGGATTAAGTATTGACGTCGGTCAGATGGTTCCTAGTCAACCCATGAAAACTAGGATAAGAAAGTAATATGTTCCTAGTCAACCCATGAAAACTAGGATATAAAGGGAGTTACTAGAATAATCCATATGTTCTTAATCGACCCATGAAAACTAAGAAAAAGGGGATTTGTGGGAGAGGCAAATAGGTTGAGGGGAACCCATTAATTAATTAAGTTAATTGGAAGGGGTCTACAGTTTCTTAGTGATCCCATGAAAACTCTGGAATAGGACAGGGTGTCCATGAATAATAAAAAGTTATTAGTAAACCCATGAAAACTAATAGGTTAATAGTGATCCTTGAAACTATAATTTCGACAGGGAGTCAGTTAAATCGGGGATGGGAAACCCAAATTGTTAATAAGTATGCATATCAACATAATATTTTGAAATGTATGTTTTAACCATTGTGGATGCAGGAGCACGGTATATGGTTGTGAAAAGGTTTTAGGATACTAGTGAGGGGTGTAGGATTGATTTCACCCTAAAGGGGGGTGAATAGGGTGGTACTAATAATTATAAAATTTTAATGTGGAAATATATAAAATATTTGCAATACAGATATAGCAGAATAATAGTAGCACAGATAATAGTAGAAAATAAAAACAGAAAATAGAACAACATAGAATTACCTAGCTTCGGCTAAAACCTACCTACATGCTGCCCCCAAAGTTTCTACTAGAGATTAAGTGTCAGATGCTTACACACGTAAACTCATGGCACCCGCTATCGACTAACCTAACTCTACGCTAAAAACCCTACCATAACTCAGCCACTGAGTTGTGAATTCACGAACTACACTACCGTAGTTCGACTCCTAGTCACACGACTAGAATTTACAAAAGTTTAAAAGGAAAATACAAAATAAAAATAACTTAAAACAATTAAAAAAACCCTAGAATTTAAGTCCAAACTTTATAATATATGAAGTCGGCCGAAAACAAAAATAAGTGAAGTAAAAATAATTTCCTCTTTTTCGATTATACTATCGGCTTGTATCCTTCTTTTCTTTTTTTATTATCAACCCGTATCGTTTGCGTGAAAAATAATGGCTGTGTTCTTCTTCAATCTGAAATTAGGGCTTCGTGATAAATTTGAGGCGGCCATTTGTTTTTCGAGTGATTGAGGTGATTTGCTCCGCTTTGCTCTATCAATCGTCTCCTATTTGTTGTTGCTTTCGGCTGCTTAAAATTCGTCGAATTCGATTGATGCGTGAATTGGTATGTGAATGCCTTTTACTGATTATTGATTATTCTCAACTTTGATCCGAGTTGAATGATTTCCTCTCTGTTGTTGCTTGAACTCGAATCACTGTAGGCCGATGATGTTAATGGTTTAAATATGGATTGAAACCCTAAATTATCATTCATATGAATTCGTCTGATAATTTTTTTGGACTACTAATTTTTGATTGAACGCTGTTGATATTCTCTGACTTTTTCAATTCGTATACTTTCTATTTGCTTGGCCACCACGGCTTTGATTTTGAACTTGCCTAGTGAATTTTTGGTTTGAATTCAGCCATTAGAAATTATTTCTACCATGACTCTTTGATTTGTTCAATTCGGACTTGTTATTATTTTGGTCATCATGCTTCATGAATTTGGCATGATTGTTGACTTCGTTTGAAAAAATTCTTTTTCGTTCGATTTAACTTAAAGTTTGTGATTAATCTTCATTTGTTCAAACTTGCTACTGTTTTTATTTTTATCAATTCACGTAGAACGTCACTGCACAGGCTTCACGCGGTTCATAATTTTTGGGTCGACGTGTGTGTTCATGCCTGTAGCATTTTCGACCAGACGCTTGAATGCATGTTTATTGTCTCACTGCATCCTTGATTTCACATGTATATTTTGTTGAGGCTCCTGATCTGGTGGATTCTTGTGCCTATAGTATCATGTAGTCTGGTAGCTGATGAACCCTATTGTTGTTTCTAAAATATGCATTTGATTGTTCACTATCATTTTGTGCACTGCCCATATGTGTTCATCTGTTTGCATTTGACTTTGATTGTGCAGTCTCCTGTGCACTACATCTTGAAGTCTGGTTTGGATTTGTGCATTTGATTCGTGTGTACTTATATGCTAACATATACATATATGCATTGTGTTGGTATTTGCAGTCTTGAGTCATGTGCATGTTGCCACTTTTGTTGCATTATGTCTGGTTCGGTCTTGTAAAGTTTCTAATGTCAATGTTGCATCCACCGTGCTTGATTATGTACATTTGAGTTAGGCATGAATGCTTGTTACTATGGCCACCTCTTTTTGTACAAATTCATTATGGTCTGTTGTTCTGCTGCAGTCTTGTTGTGCATGATTGCATGTCTGGGTTGTAGTCTTGCTTACATATGGTTTATGTTGTAACTTGCATTCTCTGACCATATGTGCTATGCTTTGGTTGGTGATAGCTCTGACCATATCTTTGTTAACCATTCATATGTGTTCATCTGAAAGTTTTTCATTGCTTTGTCTTCGACATTGCCTGACCATATGCATGCTTTGAGCCTCTATTTCACTGGTGTATGCTACTAAAACTGATTATATTGAGTGCAGGTGTATCAAATTGCACATTTCCTCTAGTTTATATTGTAACTGTCATGCATAGGTGCATGTGTGTTGGTTCCTGCATACTTTGTGGGGTCTGGTCTGGTTTCTATTGAAATGTTGTAGCATATACATATATATATATATATATATATTACTCTGTACTATGCCCTGTAGAAGTGACTGTATGTATGTTAAATGCATATGTATACATCCACTGACTTGACTCATGCTTGACCATTTTATTCAACTTGTACGTTTGGATTGATTTTTGGAAATTTGCACCTAAGTTGAACATAGCTTTGCCTCGGGTTTGACCATATGCTTGTGTCGTGACATTATTTGTATTGCAATTGAGAAGAACCTAGCTTTTGGTTGGGTTTGACCTTGTGCTCACCTGTCCCTGAAGTTTTGTCAAGTGTATGTCAGTGTGCATGGCCTTGTGGCATATACGGTGATACAGTGTGCATGTCGCAAGCTGTTCGTGTATGATGAATTCAAAAAACGAATATGATGACGAACAACCCAAATAACTAAGGAGGACAATATTTCAAAAGTACACATTTTATTTTACATTTCATAAAATCTTTTTCAATTTTATTGCGTCAATGTTTACTTTGCCGATAATTCAGATGTTGGATACAAATTAGAGTACAGTTGAAGAACATTTATGAGTGAATGAGTGATACGTGGTGAGGAGCTAATGTAAATGTTAATTGTATAGTGAAAAATTATATTGTAATTTGAAATGTTATATATATAGTGAGAGTTCAAATTTTTACTATTCAAAAACTGTAATAAAATATTGTTTGAATAAAATATCCATTTGAATTTAAATTCTATGTTATTTATTTTATTCAGCGAATATTTATTTAATTATATGAAAAATAAAATAGTATAATAATAAATACATTTATATGAATATATATATATATATATATATGTTTATTATCATCAAACTAAAATTATATACTTGCATATTCAACAATCTCCCCCTTTTGACGATAACATACATATATTTAAGATTTTGAATTCAATAAATGTATTTGATCATTCAATTTGCTCCGCCTATTTGAATGCTCCCTCTCTACAATAAAGCTCCCCCTTCATATATGCATGAAAATAAATAAAAATATGCAAATGAACCTAGACGCAAATAAAATAAAATATTTGACCTTTATTTGCCAAAATCTTAACTCTTCTCTCCCTCTTTTGTTATCAGCAAAAGAGTAATAATGTTAGAAAAATAAAGATAAAGTGATAGACATTAATATAAGGTTAATACCCAATCGAGTATAAATATTAAATTTCAATAAAAAACCAAACTAAAATCATAAATACTCTGTTAGGCGATATTCCATTTTAGAATGATCAGGATGATGTAAAACCATATCGTTATGTCTATTTGTGGTATATTTATATCAGAAATTTGAATACCTACTAACCATGCATAACTACTAGGACTTCTAAATGAGACCAATAGTATTCCAAAAAAATTAAAAATGAATTCAATTATCTTCTAACCACACATAACCGTGAGGACTTTTAAATGGGATTAGAATCTACTTATCTATTTAATTAATCAATTTTGATATGCATTCCATACATGCATAATCATGAGGACTTTTAAATGAGCATGAAAGCACATAATCAAAAATATCAAGTAATTCACCCATGCATAACCATGAGGACTTTAAATGAGAGTGAATGCTTTGGATGTTTTATTTGCTAAAAATATAATAAATTGAAAAAACAATGATTTCCCATTTAAAATACAATATATTGACGTACTATACTGGATTTTAATGAGTGATGGTAGTTAGAAATATAATAGCAATGGAGATGGTCATGGAATTTTTACACATCAAAAGTTAGTATAAATCTTGTTTAAAGTTTTTAAAGAAATTTACTAAATATACCATCTCATGTTATAATATATGATTAATATCAACACTCACCATCTTTTTAATCGCTATTTGTCTTTTCAACAATCAGTAGGAAGTCAGATTAGTTAATGTAGTCATTTAGGATATAATCAAAAAATAATTATAAAATCAAATTTTCTAAAAATGATTAATCTGAAACAAGGCAAAAAAACAATTTTCTGGAAGGAGTTTTATTAGAAAAATGCCTGCTATTTGAAAATTAATTGAAATAAAGAATATGCAGATATTTTCTTTGAAAATGTGATGCAACTACTGAATGTCTCAACATAAATTACGTTCCATTAGTAATTTTTCTATCAACTAGATTGCCACTATAATCTGCATCCGAATTTTCCTTTGACTCAAAATTATCATTAGTTGGATGTTATTGACCAGACCGTGAAGTTGCAACCAATACCTTAAAATCTTTTTATAACGTTTAAATGAAATTCCTTTGGATTTGAATTGAAACCGTGCAAATAAACAAACAATGAACATGGTGTCAAAATAAGATAAACAAATATATCAACGTGTATCTTGAGTAATCATCAACCAATATTGTTAATCCAAGCAATTCTATATGAAATAGTTCAAAGACTCTAAAGATACATGCGGTTTTCTCGGCATAAAAATATAATTGGCCAACAATTTTGAATAAGTCAGATTCAAAATCAACATTCATTTCTTCATCACATAACTGGCTAATTTAATTCCAATTATGGGGAAGATTATCACATTTAATATATCGTTCAAGATAGATGTATTGTCACCTATTTTACCTTTACGATAATTTTTCATTGTTGCCCAGTCTGATTCTGTCACCTTTGTACTATGCTAAGGAACTTTGATTTGTTCCCCATCGTGTGTCAAGAATAGCTAGAATCCAAGTAACATTGTTGTTATTCCTTAGCCGGCGATGACACCTATACGAGAAAAGATTTTTGTGACCTATTTGTTTTTATAAGTCCATGGTTGTTTATGGCAAAAATTTTTGAAAAATACGTTTGAGTAGACCCAGGACTATTTATATTCGTTCCTTTTGGCACCCAGCTTTGTTTAACTTTAAGGGATTTATATTCATGCCTTTTGGAATCCAAATTAGAATGGTTTTTACGTATTCGGGTCTCTACCAACACTTTTTTATTGTGTCCAGTTTTTCCACAAGTTGTGCACTTGGAATTTATTTGATTAATTTCCCCTCTAATACGTTCAGATGATTATGTCCAAGTCCTTGTCTATCTGGATTGACAATTTGTTTCCCTAATAGCATATTCAACTATCTTTCTCCTTTGGAAAATTTTTCTAAAGTTGTAGACAATTGTTGGACTTGTGTTTTGAGAGATTCATTTTCATTCAATAATTGTGTGCACTTTTTAATAGAATTTTCTCTTCCAGTATTTTCACTTTCTTTTAAAATCAAAATTTCATTTCCAAGCGATTTAATTTTAAATTCTAATTTTTTAGTTTCTTCTTCGAACATTGGACACTTTTCACACTTAGGACATTTGATTGGATAGTTTTTAACCAATTGATCAAGCTAATTATTTAAATCTATCAAAGTATGTAACATCCTGATATTTTCAACCATTCGCATCCACATATGCCGGATTTCAATTGCTCAAAATACCAGATTGTTAATTTATATTTGGCAAAATTCAGCATATACAGTAAATAAATAAATCACAGAATCATAGGCATAGAGTAATATAACAATATGCATCGGAAACAAAATGAATAGTAGTTTATGAAGATACTATATTTATCAGAGTTTAATAAGATATAATAGAAGTTTCAAATACATAGATGTCTCAGTACAATAGCCAGATATAAAAATATGAATACATCGCTGGAATCGGCTGGATAACTGCAAGCTTAAAAGATGTAGATGGATCTCCAAATGAAGCTCCAACTCCTAATGTGAGTCTCCAAAGTTGTATCACTCAGTCTGACCCAAGCATAAAGCAAAACACAAAACATTTGAGTCAGGATTAACATTCTTATATCAATAAATCCAACTCAAGTGGAATAACAACTGAAATAAAAGTAACTCAAAAGATTTTTGGGATAACCATCCTTTAAGGATCCGTTAAACTATCTACTATGTAGTAATACACACTATTATAATAATGTCTAAAGTAAAGTATACTATTTAAAAATAGCGTTAAGACTTCACATTTTCCACCTTAACACGTTTTATAGTGCCAATAGTCTATACAGTATCGTAATACCTCCAGATCGGGAGGCTATCAAAGCATACTCCCTAGGTTTGACACAAATCAATTTTGTATAAGGTGCACTAGGGTAGGTGACACGGCACAACTAGGCAATGCCATGATAGATATACCAATTGCACTTCCGGGCTAATGGTAACGCATAGCAGCCACTACCGCCCACCTCGGAACACACTCCCAAAACAAAATCAAATGTGGCCACCAAATCAACCACAAAGTCATAATATAGTATCAAAGGAATGTGTCTGATCGGAGGAGCTACCTCACTAGGCCCATCGATTGCTCCTGTTTTAGCTACCTTATGCCAAGTCATGGAATTTGGGTCCACGTGTATACCTCATAAAGGATCGTCACCACCATCCTACTTCATTCTGGAATCTCCACCGCGTACGTAGTTGTTAAAGTGGTTTTGGGTTCTGGCAGAAAGTATGACAATATCTGGTCCCGATTTCTTTAACAACCAATCGTTATTATAATACCACGGTCATTTCAAAATAGTTTATAAAATCAAAATATCATCTACATTTCAAAACCATATCAATACAATATCATTTCCATTTCAATACTATCATTTCCATTTCATATACATCTATTTTCAAAAAAAATCATAGTACTTCAAAGTTATAACACTTTCGAAATCAAAACATTTGAAACTACAACACTTTGGAAATCATAACACTTTGAAATCATAACACTTTGAAATCATAACATTCTGAAAATCATAGCACTTTGGAATCATAGCACATAACACTCTGAAAATCATAACACTTTGGAATCATAACACTTTAGAAATATAACAGTTCGAAATCATAACACTTTGCTTTAACGGTTTAGATATTAATAATAGTATATATCATAAAATAGTTTATATAAAATAGTTATAAGTTAAGATATTTTATATTAAAATAGTTAGTATATTAAAATAGTTTATATTAAGAATAGTTTATATTAAAAATGATTTATAAAGTAAAATATAAAATAGTTTTAAATATAATTTAAAAATACTTTATATAATAAAATAGTTTCCTCAAATTTCGCAAAACGATTCCAAATCAACTCGAATTACCAAAAAAATCAAATTTAATCCAATCTCAAATCATTGATTTCAATTCAATTCAGTTTCAAAATAAATCATGTCAAATTTTATCAATTTCAGAACAGATTTGAACCACAAAATAAATTATTTCAATTTCAATATATTTCAAAGCTTTAAATAGTCTATATTTTCAAAACTAAATTTGATAATTTCATATATATCTTAATTCAATTTACTATTATTTAGCTTTGAAATATTTACTTAATAAATCCAATATCATTCAAATAAAACTTCAAATTTCAAATA
The DNA here is from genome assembly GCA_030765085.1 of Allium cepa. Lineage (NCBI taxonomy): Eukaryota > Viridiplantae > Streptophyta > Magnoliopsida > Asparagales > Amaryllidaceae > Allium > Allium cepa. The sequence goes on from CM060945.1 coordinate 773,789,933, forward strand.
ACTGAATATTCCTTCAATTTATTTAATCTTGAAATATTCATTTAAATTACTTTAAACCAAAAATCAAGTTATAAAATCATATCCTTTAAAAATCTAAAAATTCAATAAGCTTCATATCAATTTTATTAAATAAAATTCTTAATTAAATACCATTTCAAATCAATTTCAAATCTATCTTTCCAATCTTAATTTATTAAAATGATTATAACTCTATATTTAAAAATAAAATTGTAAATAATACTTAAATATATTTATATATATATTAAGTTAAAATTTATTAAATTAAATCTTATTATCAAACTTATTTTATAATAAAACTAATTTATACATATTTTAAAATAGTAAAATTATAAGTAAATTCTTAAAATTTTGAAATTTCAAAACTAACTTATAATTTTAAAATTTTCAAAACATATAAACTTAAAATGAAGAATTTAAACATTATAAACATATTTATTTATAATATCCTGAAATCAACATTTATTAAATCATATATTTCCTTCCAAGACCACAGAAATCATTTCAAAATATATATATATAGACCAACGGTGTTTGTATATAATTTTCTATCCTATGATTAAGTGATACGGATATTTATCATTTCAATCCGCAATTTAAATATATACGGGTATATATCATTTCAACCCGCAATCCCAAATTCAATTCAATGAAAATTGCTTTGGTTTATCATTTCAACCCATAACGATTTTCTCCAATTCTAAAGTCCATTCGGGTATGTATCATTTCAACCCATAGTGAATTCTATACTAACAGGGAACTTGCAGGGTGATAACAGATATGATAATAATATAACAGGTATATATCATCAATATAAATAACAGATAATAGTGTCAGTTGTCACAGGTGAATAGATAGCATATATATATATATATATATATATATATATATATAGCAATGAAAATTACTAACAGCAGCATATTTTAATTGACATTTCAATTGAAATCAAATTTAATAAATATAAGAACGTTAATCATGTGTGATTGCTCACGTTTTGAGGCTAGATAGATATGATAAGGAAATAAGCTACGAATTCCAAGCAACGTTAGATGGACATGATTCAATGAAGAAAACAGACACGACGGACAAAGCTGATAAATGGGAAATCGATGAGGACTATTCAAAATCAGATCACATTCATTATTATATATATATATATATATATCCTGTATTTTAGTTTAAGACAAATATAACTTCCATTATAGTATGATACATATATATTATAAACATATTCTTGTAACCACATGAAATCTCCTTTCCAGATCAAAATATAAACTTATATAAATAGTATAGTTTATATAGTAGTACTTATATGGTAGATCTATATAACTTGTAAATTAACATTTATATATACACAGAGTATATATATAACCATTGTAAAGCAGATAACTTTATATACTTTAAACTATATAAACTGCAAAACTGTAAGCACTATTAAAATAAAATACTGGGCAAGCCCACATACTACCTTGATATAAACGTGTAAATAATACTATATTGTATACTTATTTAGTAAATATGTTTATATACTTTTTCATACTAATGACATATAAGTTAGTGTATAAGTATATATATAACTGAACTTAGATAAACTTTATATACGAAACAAATAATGCTTTAAAATCGGAGTAAAGTAGGAAGCTTCAGACAATTAATATATATACATAGACTTATCTCATATTTTATAAACACCGCTGATGTAAATTTATCATATCATATTAATATAATATGCCATCATATACATAAAAGGCAAACTTAGATAACATTTCTTATAACAGGCTTTATATAATAACTTACATATATTAACCAAGACATGTATATTACTTATATAAAACATATATCATATAGACTATGCTTAATAAAAATCCAAGTAAATACATATGAATGTATTGATACCTTTCCAAATGTTAACATAGATTCCAACACACTTGTTCTGATATATAACTTTAGATATAACAAACCATTGTATAATATTATATATGTAACAAATGTAAACTGTGCATCAGATTGTAACTAACCAATTATACAACTTATACATATATATAAAACAGATATATAGCTATATATATATAAATCAATCTATCCTATAATATATATATATATATATATATTGCTAAGGAATAAAAACTATAATATATAACATATATAAATATATATAAACAACTTCTTATATAATCTTATACAACTGAACAACCATAGATATTATATATATACAGCTAAAAGATCAATACATAACAAACTGATATAGATCTTTACCTCCACAGAAAAGATGCTCGGTCGAACAAGGACAGGAGAAGAGGCAGAGGAGCATCGGCACGGCTAGAGTGGTGGAGAAGTGCGGCTACTGTTTCTCGGCAGTTGAACATGGGTCGGGTCATGGTGGAGGATTGGTCGCGTGAGTGGGTAAGCATGGCCAGAGAAACGAGAGGCATGAGCACATGGTAGAGGAGATGGTGGAGTAAGCAGCTTTAGTTGGCGGCCATGGAGAGACATGGGTCTTATTGAGAAAAGTATGGGAAGGCTAGTGAGGCACAGAAGCTTAAATGTTGAAGCATCAATAAAATATATGCCCGTATAAATTTTTTTCTGAGCAACAGAGAAGAGAGAAAAAATAAAAAATAAAAGGACAAATTTATCTGTACATTGAATTGTGAAAAAGCTCAAAAGTCATCGCATGAATCCCAATAAAAAATAATAAAAGCCACTGACTATTGGTTTCTCAACGGATGAACAATTGAAAGGTCACAAAAAACAAACAAAGGGACAGTTACGGTGAACCACATGTGTTCCGCTGTGTACCAGATTTAAAACACAGAATTGAATATACCGTAGAGATCGGCACGACGAGACGATTAAAAAGGTAGACAGATATCAGTGGTAGGATCATAATATCAAAAGTCGATATTCGATATCAAAAATGCTGCTATTTTTCTGAAAATAAGATAAACGGAGCAATAGTAGTTCAAATTTGATGAAACGGAAGATGACGCCTCACTCAGAAAATGATTTACAAATTTATTATGGAAAAATATTCAGGTTTGCAAAACATTTTATTATCATCAATTTTTAACTAATTTGAATTGAAACAAAATTACACCATAAAATAAAATTTCATATTATTAATCTAAAATTTACCATTTTCTATGTTGGAATAGACGTATTCCCAATATCAAAATTTTATTTTCAAATTCAATTATTTAAAATTTCACAAAAAATCAATTAATTAAATTATAAAAATCAATAAATTTATGGGTCGTTACAAAGTATCTCTTTATGATTCAATTTTAGCGTATTTCTCCCTAAGTCTTTCAAAACAGCCATTTACTTCATGAAAATATATAAGTAATTTTGAATGAGTAAGTTTTGATATCTCGCTTGGCTCGTCATCATCACTGTCAGTTACATCACCTCGAAGGCACAGATCTGCATTTTTGCTCTCACTGCCAGTACTTTTATCATCTTCATCATTTTCGTCCCAAGTGGCTACAAAACTTCTCCTTTTCTATTTCTTTCCATGGATGAGTCGATTCTGTGGACAATTGGGCTTGATGTGACCAGGTTTATTGCACTTGTTATAGATGATCTTCCGCTCTTCTGGGTTGTCTAGAACTTTAATTATTCTGCTTTTCAGTTGTTGATTTAGAGCTAGATTTCCATATCTGTGATTCCACCTTTTGAATTTCTTTATTACCAGTGCCAATTCAGCTGCTCCATCATCACCATCACCATTTTCGGTTGTCCCTTTGAGAGCTATTGTTTTCTTTAGAGTGTCACCTCCTTCCCACTCTTCCTTGAATTTCATTTCTAGCTCATAAGTAGTGAGATTTCCAATGAGTTCTTCAACTTTGATTTGTTTCAAATCTTTTAATTCTTGAATGGCTATAACTTTCGCTTCAAAACTTCGTGGGAGGACTTTGAGAATTTTTCGGACTATTTCTAATTACGTGTATGATTTTTCGAGTGATTTTGATTTGTATACAATATTGGAATGTCGTCCATACATCTCTTTGACATATTCATCCTTGGCCATTGTGAAGTTCTCGTATTCGCTACTAAGCATGGCAAGGCGAGATTCTTTGACTTGAGACGTTCCTTCGTAAGTCACTTCAAGTATGTGCTAGATTTCCTACGCAGTTAGACAATGTGAGACACAATTAAGTTCGATTTAATCCAATGAACAAATAATGGAATTCATAGCTTTAGCATTAAAATTCTGTAATCTATTTTTAAGATATGTCCATTGATCCATTGGTTTATCTATTTCCTGATTATCTACCACTATAGTCGGTGTCCTATAACTTGTCTCAACAATATTCCAAGCATCAACGGTTTTGAGAAAAAATTTCATTCTATTCTTCCAATAAGGATATTCACCATTGAACATTAGTGGTCTAACTATGGACTGACCCTTAGCAAAAACATTAATAAAAGAAGCCATTTAAAAATTTTAAAACAAAATTTTTTAAAAAAAATCAAATTTTTAAAACAAAATTTGACTTTTGTTCCTAGCTCTGATACCACTTTTAGGATCAATTTCACCCTAAAGGGGGGTGAATAGGGTGATACTAATAATTATAAAATTTTAATGTGAAAATATATAAAATAATTGCAACACAGATATAGCAGAATAATAGCAGTATAGATAATAGCAGAATGATAAAAACAAAAATAGAAAAAAAACAAATTTACCCAGCTTCATCAAAAACCTGCCTACATGCTGCCTCTAAGATTTCTACTAGAAATTAAGTGTCAAACGCTTACACATGTAAACTCGTGACACCTGCTATCAACTAACCAAACTCTACGCTCAAAATCCTTCCACAACTTAGCCGCTGAGTTGTGAATTCTCGAACGAAACCATTGTAATTCGTCCCACCATCACACGACTTGAATTTGCAATGTTTAAAATACAAAATACAAAATAAAATTAACCTAAAAAAATTACAAAACCTAGAACTTAAGTCTAAATTTAATAATGAAAGAAGTCGGCCCAAAACATAAGTAAGTGAAGTAAAAATAATTCGCCCCTCTTCTATTCTACTATCGGCCTGTATCCTTCTTTTCCTTTTTTATTATCGGCCCGTATCCTTTACGTGAAAAATAGTGGATGCGTTCTTCTTCGATCTGAAATTAGGGCTTCGTGATAAATTTGAGGCAGCCATTTGTTTTTCGAGCGATTGTCTCCTATCTGTTGTTGCTTTCGGCTGCTTTAATTCGTCGAGTTCGATTGTTGCATGAATTGGCACGTGAATGCCTTTTACTGATTATTGATTATTCTCGACTTTGATTCGAGTAAAATGGTTTATTCCTCTCTGTTGTTGCTTGAACTCGAATTACTGTAGGCCAAGATGTTAAGGTTTAAATAGGAAACCCTAAATTATCGTTCATATGAATTCGTCTGATAATTTTTTTCGACCACTGATATTTGATTGAATTCTATTGATGTTCTTTGACCTTTTCAATTCGTATATTTTCTGTTTGCTTGGTCACCAAGGCTTTGATTTTGAACTTGCTCCATGAATTTCTGGTTTGACTTCGGCCATTTGAAATGATGTCTACTGTGACACTTTGATTTGTTCAATTCGAATTTGTTATTATTTTGGTCACCACGGCTCCATGAATTTGGCATGATCATTGACTTTGTTTGAAACTTTTTTCCCCGTCGTTCGATTTACTTAAATGTTGGTGATTTATCTTGATTTTTCAAACTTGCTACTGTTTTGATTTTCATCAATTCACGTAGAACTTCACTGCACAGGCTTCACATAGTTCATAATTTCTGGGTCGACATGTGTGTTCATACCTGTACCATTTTCGACCTGATGCTTGAGTATATGTATACTATTTCACTACTTCCTTGATTTCACATGTATATCTTGTTGGGGCTCCTAAACCGTGGATTCTGGTGCCTGTAGTATCATGTATTCTGGTAACAGATAAACCCTGTTGTTGTTTTTGAACTTTTCATTTCATTGTTCATTATCTTTTTGTGCACTTCCCATATGTGTTCATTTGTTTGCATTTGACTTTGATTGTGCAGTATGATATGCACTACATCTTGAAGTTTGTTCTGGATTTATGCATTTGATTCGTGTGTACATATATGCTAACATATACATATATGCATTGTGTTGATATTTGCAGTCTTGAGTCATGTGCATGTTGTCACCTCTGTTGCATTGTGTCTGGTTCGGTCTTGTAAAGTTTTTGGTATCAATGTTGCACCCACCATGCTTAATTATGTATATATGTGCTGGGCATTTGTGCTTATTACTATAGCCACCTCTTTTTGTACAGATTCATTATAGTATGCTATTATGCTCCAGTTTTGTTGTACATGATTGCATGTCTGGGTTGTAGCCTTGCTAGCCTATGGTTTGTGTTGTAACTTGCATTCTTTGACCATATGTGTTATGCTCTGGTTGGTGATAGCTCTGATCATGTCTTTGTTAACCATTCATGTGTGTTCAACTGGAAGTTTTGCATTGCTTTATCTTCGACATTGCCTGACCATATGCATGCTTCAGCCTCTGTTTCATTGGTGTATGCTACTGCAAATGATCATATTTAGTGCGCTTGTATTAAGTTATACATTTCCTTGAGTTCATATTGTAATTGTCATGTGTATGTGCATGTGTGCTGGTTCCTGTATACTTTGTGGAGTATGGTCTGGTTTCCACTGAAATTGTAGCATATATATATATGTTGCTTTGTACTGTGCCTTGTAGAAGTGAAACATCCACTGACTTGACTTGTGCTTGACCATTTTATTTAACTTGTACTTTTAGATTGATTTTTGGAATTTTCACCTGAGTTGAACCTAGCTTTGCCTCGGGTTTGACCTTATGTTCGTGTCGTGACATTATTTGCATTGCACTTGAGTTGAACCTAGCTTTCATTTGGGTTTGACCTTGTGCTTACCTATCCCTGCAGTTTTGTCAAGTATATATCGGTGTGTACGGCCTTGTGGCATGTACAGTGATACAGTGTGCATGTCACAAGCTGCTCGTGTATGTTGAATTCAAAAAATGAATATGATGATGAACAACCCAAATAAATGAGGAAAATAATATTTCAAAAATGCACATTTTATTTTACACTGCACAAATAATTATTTTTCAATTTTACTGCGTCGGTGTTAACTTTGTCGATAATTCAGATGCTGGATACAAATTAGAGTACAGTTGAAGAATAATTATGAGTGAACGAGTGATATGCAGTGAGGAGCTAATGTAAACGATAATTGTATAGTGACAAATTGTATTGTAATTTAAAATATTGTATATTGTATATATGTATAGTGAGAGTTCAAATTTTGTACTATTCAAAAATTATAATAAAATATTTGTTTGAATTTAAATTCTGTGTAATTTATTTTATTCAGCATATGTGAAAAATAAAATAGTACAATTACCAATACATTTAAATGAATATATATGTGTGTGTGTGTGTGTTTATTATCATCAAACAAAAATCATATATTTGCATATTCAAAGGGGAAAACCGGTTCTGCTAAGCGACATGGCCTCACTAGATATCTAAATGAATTGAGATGTTAGATAATTATTCATACCAGGCTTTATTCCTGACTCAAAATTGTTTTTTCCCTTAAACTCTTGAGTACTCAATTGATTTTGAGTAGTTTGAGGTTTAGGGTTTTCAAGTTCTCTTCTTAGATGAATAAAGTTTTCAAAGGGGTGCATGACGCAATTAGTTATTTAGAGTTTTGTTCCGCTATGTATTTGGTATGTAAAGGAAGACTTATTAGCCTTATTATATACTCTGATCAATCAAGGGGGCATCTTCATATTTCGCTTTTGGCCCACGTGTAATAATTATATCTTTCTCAACAAGGTTAATACGTTTGGGATTATGTAATGAACACAAAATGTTTTGAATGGAATGTGGAAATGTGTTTTTAATTTGTTGAAGTTTTTTCATATTCTTATGATTTGTGTATCAATGTATCTAACACCATCATATTTGATCACCGAGGATTAATAACTAGGGATGACTATAGCATCCATAGCAGTAACAACCCGCATATTTATCGATTTTTTTATATTTAAATATTTTATCGATACTCGGAATTTAGTCCGAAAAGTTACTTTTTTCATACGGTCGAATTAGGACTCGGGACCACTCCCATTGAGTTTAAAATGTCGTTTGCGACCTTTTTGAGTATAAGCTTCGATATGTTTGGAGTAAGTTGATTTTTGCTACTTTTTCACTTTGAGTTTGGGTTTGGGTTCAGCCCTATGTTTAACTTATACTCAAATCTGAGCCACTCCTCCCCATTCACCCTCACTTTCTCCTCTTTTCAGTTCTAAAGCATCAATGGTGGGAGAGATGGGAAATTAAAACTCCAAAACCCTAGTTTTCTTTTGCAAATCAAGCTCTAGCTCCAAACTAATAGAAGAACCCATTGTTAAGCTTCTCTTCTTCTTCTCCAACTCATTCTCTTATCAATTTCAGAAATTCCTAAACCTAACTTTGGGAATGTTCTTCTTTTAAAGCCTAGAATCAAGCTTCTTGAGTTGAATTTGAAGAGTGGTTGATTCTCCTTTGCTTTCAAGCATCTTCTTCAATCGTTTGGGTTCAAAGGTGAGATTTTTATCTCACATCTATGCTTATATTTATCTTTGATTGTTAGGTATGAAATCCTAACACTTATTCGTGTGCAATTGCTTTTGGTTTGGATTGATTTGGTGAATATTCCAATTTTTAGTGTTTTGGGTTCAATTCTTTAAAAATCATGACTTTGATGTTTTGATCATGTTTTTGGTGATGAACCGAGGAGCTTATATGGCCGGGTAGTCGATTGGCGTAAACCCTTAGTGCCGTCGCTTGACCGACTGCAAATTGAAGAGGATTGCACCTCATTTGAAATAGGTTTCAATTTGCAGAACATCACGGTCGGCCGACCGAACCCCTGGGCCGGTCGACCGACCTGCTACTAAGGTGCATAGGCACCTTTCTGTCTCTGGTCCGGTCGACTGGCTACAGGGCTCAGCCGACCGACCTGCTTCCCGAGAAAATTTCTGAAACAAGGTCCGGTCGACCGAGCTCTGTAGCCGGCCGACCGACCTGTTGCAATTTTGCCTATTTCGCCTAGTTGCTTGAATTTCCAACTTTAATCGATTCGTGTTGTTTCCCGTTTGTTGTTATCATTTATTATGACTTTGATGACTCCTTTTTAGGGATTTTTGAATATCCATTTCAATGGATTCTTTATCGGTTTTGTTGGATTTTTATTCACATCTTCGTATGTGAATTTTAGTGGTTGATTGTTCCTACAATCTTCTTCGTGATTTGTCACTTTAAAAATATAAAGGTTTCTATACTAGTAGTAAATATCAAAACTCTTTCTTCACATGATTTCAACACTATTTTATTACAAAGCTCGTTTCTTAAACCGTTTTCCAATCTGTTAGTATATACAAACCTTTACCTCACTCGTATGAGAAATCTAATTAAACGACTTAGTAAAACGAGTGGTATAAAACGCTTGCGTTTACTTCGTCGGTTAATTCTTGGACTTGTTCGATTGAATCTCTTGTGACAATTTTATAGTGGAGATATACAGTTTGTTCGTAAATATTTAAGTTTAGCAAGTGGTTATGGGACATGAGGCTAAACTCATATATTTACTAGCTTAGTGTAACTGACACTTCTCGTTGATCATGACGATCATCTTTGTGATTTAGGCTAGCAATGTGCGATGTCTCTTTGTCTGCGAGGGAGACTAAACCTCGTTTTGTGGAGTTTCGACTCAAATTGGTGGGGTAGCAACCCATGGTCTTCGGTCCGTTTGTGGAGATTCGGCTCAATTTGTGATGGTTAGCAACCATGGAATTAGCGTTCCGTTTGTGATACACGTGTTGGTGAGCTTTATGCTCCCGTTTGTGATAGGCCTTCCCCCTTTTTGTGATTTCTGGATTTCTTGAGATGATTTCTAGAATTTGTGCTTCACCGATTTTCGTGATTTCCATTGATAAGTTTTATCAATATTTGTACATTGGTGAATTTGTGTGCCATCGACTTTTCTGATTGACATTGATATAATCGTCAATATTTATGGTTTGGTGAACGAAATAAGGAATATGACATTTCTTTGATTCTTGTGTAGATTTGGTGATATTGATTAATCTCTTGTCGATTTTCAATTACTTATATATATCACAGCTTGGCATTGTGATTATTATGTGTTTAGTCATATCTCTCATTCTATATTGTTTCATCTGATATTTATAGTTAGACTGATCCGTTTATTATTTTCTTATTAAATAATACTCGGGTCAGACCGAGATGTTACAGGTGCTTCGGCTTGACTTCTCTCTTGGGATTGATTTCTCTTACTTTTGGCTAACTACTTAGATTAGTAGTTTTTGTTGTATACATTTGAGATATAGACTCCATAATGTATACTTATTCTTTTGTGTAGTTCGTGTAACTATTCTTTTGTGATATTGTGGATCTTTTTAGACCACTACTCTGATGTACACTTCCTAGTGTAATATTCATATCTATTTCCGCCTTTGTGATATGAATTGTCTGTGACTGATTTATGTTATGTTTATTTCTATAATTGTTTCTGAAGATATTATAGCCACTGTGTAGTAGCTTTGAGTTTGTGTCGGTATGTCGGATTTCCCTCTTGATAAAGAAATGCATGTTATACTATCTGACATATCGATGCTCGCGCAAAACAATTACACGGATGGTCACTCCTCAACAGCCTTATTCTCCGTGATAGTTGACAGCATTCACCGTAATGTTCTTGGCTAGCGTGGGTATAGAGGTGGGTCGTCAAAGCTTGGTATCAGAGCCAAACTTCGGAACAATTTGGAATATTTAACAAGGATCATCGTCCTAAGTCTTTCTTAGGAGTCGTGCTTTAGGATTTAATTCGAGTCTTCGTACCGATTTATCCTATCTTCTTTATGATTCCTTGTTTTATCTATCAAGATTGCTTGATATTCATTTTGAGAATAACCTTTTTCTTCTTCTTTATTTCTTTCAAAGGGAAGATAAATGGTTAGATCTGGCCGTCCCAGCGCCAGTCAATCTAGTGCTACTCCCCAAGATGGATTTTTTATGACTACCCAGCAACTTCTTGACCTTGTTACGAATGCTCAAGCAGCTGGTTCTAATCTGGAACCTACTCACCCTAAATCTGGATTTGCACGCCTGTGCAACGACTACACTAATTTGGGTGGGAAGCCATTTAAAGGTTCTGAAACTATTATTGAAGTCCAGGCTTGGTTAAGGACATGCGACCGAATCTTTTCTCGCATGAACCTCATTGATCTTCCCCGAGTTCAGGTGGCTTCTAGTATGCTCCAAGAAAGAGCATTAGACTGGTACGAGCTTCTGATTTCTGAAATTAATGAAGCGGATCTCACTTGGGAGAAATTCAGAGAGCGATTCGAGTTAAAATTCATTCCAGAAGCTGAGAAGGTGACTTTGGCTCGCCGTTTTATAGACCTTGTTCAAGGTGAATCTTCCGTGACAAATTATGTCGCGTCTTTTGAATCTCTCTCCAAATACGGGGTTGAATATATCAACACCCCATTGCAGAAAAATCAGAGGTTCGTCTATGGCTTAAACAAAAATCTCAAGAAGCCATTACTTCTAAAATTAGAAGTTTCTTTCGACCAACTCATTGATATCGCTCTTCGTCTTGAAGAGGCGGATAGGGAGAATGATGTTGAAGTGGTGGGTTCCAAACCAAACTTCAACAACAAGAAGAGGCCTAATAAATTCAAAGGTCCTTATCCCAATAAGAAAGGGAAGCAAGCAACCCCTGTGGCAAAGACTTCTTCCTTTGGTCATGGGGAATGCTATAATTGTGGTTCGAAGGACCATTACGCGAACAAGTGTCCAAAGTCTCTCTCTTGTCGCTACTGCAAAGGTCTCGGTCATGTTATATCTTCCTGCCCCAAGCTTCAGGGCAAGAAGGAGGGAAAGTTAAATGTTGCTCAAGCCCCTGGCAACACATCTCGTGGTCAAGGTATGCCTTATTCTATCCTTGATGGCATTATTATGTTTTGTGATCAACCCATTTGAGTTCTTTTTGATACGGGTGCATCCTACTCTTTTATTTCAAAAGAGCTTGTTGATACTTTTTCTTTGGATGTTTTGTGTTGAATGACTTCTTTGAGAATTGCGAATCCGGTTGGTGGATCCGCAACAATCAGTTTATTGTGTAAAGATGTCGAGATTATTTTGTGTGATTTTCCATTTCTAGCTGATTTGCATGTCATGCGTTATTTAGGCTTTGGAATGATTTTGGGAATGGATTGGCTTAACCGTTATGAAGCTCATATCCTATGTCCTGAGCGGATTATTTATCTTCGACATCCTCAATCTGTTAATCAGGTTTCTGTTATTCTTAAAGATTCGGATTCTGCTTTGGTTGCATCTTTATATTCTTTAAACCCTCGTGATGACGATGATGATGATGAGGGTGATATTATTTCTCTTATTCACGTCGTTCGTGAATTTTCCGACATATTCGAGCCCGTTTTAGGATTACCACCTAAGAGAGCAATTGAGTTCAGAATTAATCTCATTCCTGGAGCTCAACCTATCACTCGCCCTCCTTATCGTATGTCCAATAAAGAAAACGAGGAGATGCGTAAACAATTATCCGAATTGGAGACGAAGCAATTTATTCGCTCTAGTTCCTCGCCTTGGGGGGCTTCGGCTATTTTTGTGAAGAATTCCGATGGTACACTTAGGCTTTGCGTTGACTACCGCAAGCTTAATGATCTTACTATCAAGAATAAATACCCTTTACCTCGGATTGATGATCTATTCGATCAACTTAGTGGTGCTAGAGTCTTTTCGCAATTGGACTTGGCTACCGGTTTTCACCAGCTTCGTATCGCAGAGGATAGCATTCCTTTGACATCGTTACGTACACGTTATGGATCTTATGAATGGCTTGTTATGCCATTTGGTCTAACGAATGCTCCGGCTTATTTCGTTGACCTTATGAATCGAGTTTTCAAAGATTTTCTCGACCGGTTTGTTCTCATCTTTATTGATGATATTCTTGTGTATTCTAAAACCGAGGAGGAGCATGAAAAACATCTTCGGATTGTGTTGGAAACTCTTAGGAGTAATCAATTAAAGGCAAAGTTTTCTAAATGCCACTTTTGGCAATCTCGTATGAAGTTTCTCGGTCATATTATTTCCGAATCTGGAATTTCCATGGATCCTTCAAAGATTGAAGCGATTCAAGATTGGAAGAGACCGGAAAGTGTGACGGAGATTCGTAGTTTTCTTGGATTGGCGGGTTATTACCGCCGTTTTATCAAAGACTTTTCTAAGATTGTTGTGCCTCTCACTAGTTTAATGAAGAAAGGTGTTAAATACATTTGGTCGGACAAATGTGAAACTTCTTTTCAGAAATTAAAAGAACTCCTTTCCGATGCTCCTATTCTTGTTATTCCCGAGGGGAATCAAGATTTCGTTGTTTATACCGATGCTAGTCGGGTTGGTTTGGGTGTCGTTCTTATGCAAAGAGAACGTGTTATTGCTTATGCTTCTAGGCAATTGAAGCCTGCTGAAACTAGATATGCCACTCATGATTTAGAGCTCACGGCTATTGTTTTTGCTCTTCGGATTTGGCGTCATTATCTTTTAGGAGAGAAATTTGTTCTTTATACCGATCATAAATCCTTGAAGTATTTATTCTCTCAAAAGGAACTTAATTTGCGTCAACAGCGTTGGCTCGAATTTCTTGCTCCCTATGAACTTGATATTCTTTATACACCCGGTAAGGGTAATCGTGTCGCCGATGCTCTTAGCCGTAAACAATAAGCTGTTGTTTCTATGATGATATCCGAATGGAACGATCTCGAGATCCTATCCACTTGTGAAATTCGAGACCGTGTTTCCAATTCATGCTCATCTCTTGTTTTACGTAGCCTTGAGGCTCATCCTTCTCTTTTAGATCGCATTCTTGAAGCTCAAAGGCTAGATGCTGAATTGGCTCTTCTTGGCCAAAATATTAAGGGTAAGATTGATATTGAAAGTTTGAAAGACTTTGATATTGATTCTCGTGGAGGCATTCGAAAATTTGATAGACTTATCGTGCCAAATATTAGTGATCTTCGTAAAGATATTTTAGAAGATTCACATCGTTCTAAATTTACCATTCATCCTGGAAGTAGCAAAATGTACGCGGATATGAAGCGGCTTTATTATTGGGAGGGAATGAAATCTGATATCGCTAACTTCGTTAAGCATTGCATGACTTGCCAACTCGCTAAAGCCGAGCATCAAAGGCCCGGTGGGTTATTGCAACCTTTAGAAATTCCAATTTGGAAGTGGGATCAAATTTCCATGGATTTTATAGATGGCCTTCCCCGTTCTCGTTCGGGTTATGATAGCTTATGGGTGATAGTTGATAGGCTTACTAAATCCGCCCATTTTATTCCCGTTCGGTCTAACCGAACCGTACCTCTTTTGGCCAAACTTTTTATTAAAGAGATTGTTAAATTACATGGAGTTCCTACTTCTATAGTTAGTGATCGTGATCCGTTGTTTACTAGTGTATTTTGGAAGAGTCTTCAAAAAGCTTTAGGAACGAAGCTTAATTTTAGCACCGCTTATCACCCCAGTTCGATGGACAAACCGAGCGTGTGAATCAAACTCTTGAAGATCTTCTCCGTGCTTGTGTGCTTGATTTTGGTGGAAGTTGGGAAGATCATATTTCTCTTGTTGAGTTTTCCTATAATAATAGCTTCCAATCTAGTATTGGTATGGCACCTTTCGAGGTACTCTATGGAAGGCCATGCCGATCTCCTTCTTGTTGGCTTGAGGCCGGTGAGAAGCTGGTTTTAGGTCCAGATTTTATTCGTGATTCCACAGAAAAGATTGAACTTATTCGACATAGGATGAAAGAAGCCCAGAGAGACAAATATCCTATGCCGATAACCGGAGAAGGAAGTTAGAGTTTTCTGCGGGAGATCTTGTGTTCATTCGTGTGTCACCTATGAAAGGTGTTGTACGTTTCATTCGATCGGGAAAGTTAGCGCCTCGATATATTGGGCCATTTCCTATCACTGAACGTATTGGTTCCATGGCTTATCGCCTTGCATTACCGGCTAAATTTTCTGCTATCCATGACGTGTTTCACGTTTCTCAACTTCGGAAATGTCTTCGAGATTCTGATTCTATTCTTGAGCCCGGTGTTGTGGAAGAGATTGAAGTTTCGCCTAATTTAACTTATGAGAAACATCTTATTCGTATCATTGCTTCGAAAGTCAAACGACTTCGAAATAAAGATGTTCCGCTTGTGAAAGTTCAATGGTTTTCAAATCCTAAGGATTGTTCTTGGGAGTCTAGAGAGTTCATCGAGCGAACACATCCGGACTTACTTTCTCGTGCTCTTTGAGGTGAACCTTTTATTTCAATTTTTTTTGTGTTAGATATGCTTTTATGGTTGTTACTTTATATTTTTCTTCTTAAATATTGCGAGGACGCAATTTCTTTAAGGAGGGGAGTCTGTAACAACCCGCATATTTATCGATTTTTTATATTTAAATATTTTATTTAAATATTTTATCGATACTCGGAATTTAGTCCGAAAAGTTACTTTTTGCATACGGTCGAATTAGGACTCAGGACCACTCCCATTGAGTTTAAGATGTCGTTTGCGACCTTTTTGAGTATAAGCTTCGATATGTTTGGAGTAAGTTGATTTTTGCTACTTTTTCACTTTGGGTTTGGGTTCAGCCCTATGTTTAACTTACACTCAAATCTGAGCCACTCCTCCCCATTCACCCTCACTTTCTCCTCTTTTCAATTCTAAAGCATCAACGGTGGGAGAGATGGGAAATTAAAACTCCAAAACCCTAGTTTTCTTTTGCAAATCAAGCTCTAGCTCCAAACTAATAGAAGAACCCATTGGTAAGCTTCTCTTCTTCTTCTCCAACTCATTCTCTTATCAATTTCTTTCATAAATTCCTAAAACTAACTTTGGGAATGTTCTTGTTTTAAAGCCTAGAATCAAGCTTCTTGAGTTGAATTTGAAGAGTGGTTGATTCTCCTTTGCTTTCAAGCTTCTTCTTCAATCGTTTGGGTTCAAAGGTGAGATTTTTATCTCACATCTATGCTTATATTTATCTTCGATTGTTAGGTATGAATTCCTAACACTTATTCGTGTGCAATTGCTTTTGGTTTGGATTGATTTGGTGAATATTCCAATTTTTAGTGTTTTGGGTTCAATTCTTTAAAAATCATGACTTTGATGTTTTGATCATGTTTTTGGTGATGAACCGAGGAGCTTATATGGACGGGTAGTCGATTGGCGTAAACCCTTAGTGCCGTCGCTTGACCGAATGCAAATTGAAGAGGTTTGCACCTCATTTGAAATAGGTTTCAATTTGCAGAACATCACGGTCGGCCGACCGAACCCCTGGGCCGGTCGACCAACCTGCTACTAAGGTGCATAGGCACCTTTCTATCTCTGGTCCGGTCGACTGGCTACAGGGCTCAGCCGACCGACCTGCTTTCCGAGAAAATTTCTGAAGCTGGGTCCGGTCGACCGAGCTCTGTAGCCGGCCGACCGACCTGTTGCAATTTTGCCTATTTCTCCTAGTTGCTTGAATTTCCAACTTTAATCGATTCGTGTTGTTTCCCGTTTGTTGTAATCATTTATTATGACTTTGATGACTCCTTTTTAGGGATTTTTGAATATCCATTTCAATGGATTCTTTATCGGTTTTGTTGGATTTTTATTCACATCTTCGTATGTGAATTTTAGTGGTTGATTGTTCCTACAATCTTCTTCGTGATTTGTCACTTTAAAAATATAAAGGTTTCTATACTAGTAGTAAATATCAAAACTCTTTCTTCACATGATTTCAACACTATTTTATTACAAAGCTCGTTTCTTAAACCGTTTTCCAATCTATTAGTATATACAAACCTTTACCTCACTCGTATGAGAAATCTAATTAAACGACTTAGTAAAACGAGTGGTATGAAACGCTTGCGTTTACTTCATCGGTTAATTCTTGGACTTGTTCGATTGAATCTCTTGTGACAATTTTATAGTGGAGATCTACAGTTTGTTCGTAAATATTTAAGTTAAGCAAGTGGTTATGGGACATGAGGCTAAACTCATATATTTACTAGCTTAGTGTAATTGACACTTCTCGTTGATCATGACGATCATCTTTGTGATTTAGACTAGCAATGTGCGATGTCTCTTTGTCTGCGAGGGAGACTAAACCTCGTTTTGTGGAGTTTCGACTCAAATTGGTGGGGTAGCAACCCATGGTCTTCGGGCCGTTTGTGGAGCTTCGGCTCAATTTGTGATGGTTAGCAACCATGGAATTAGCGTTCCGTTTGTGATACACGTGTTGGTGAGCTTTATTCTCCCGTTTGTGATAGGCCTTCCCCCTTTTTGTGAATTCTGGATTTCTTGAGATGATTTCTAGAATTTGTGCTTCACCAACTTTCGTGATTTCCAATGATAAGTTTTATCAATATTTGTGCATTGGTGAATTTGTGTGCCATCGACTTTTCTGATTGACGTTGATATAATCGCCAATATTTATGGTTTGGTGAACGAAATAAGGAGTATGACATTTCTTTGATTCTTGTGTAGATTTGGTGATATTGATTAATCTCTTGTTGATTTTCAGTTACTTATATATATCACAGCTTGGCATTGTGATTATTATGTGTTTAGTCATATCTCTCATTCTATATCGTTTCATCTGATATTTATAGTTAGACTGATCCGTTCATTATTTTCTTGTTAAATAATACTCGGGTCAGACCGAGATGTTACAGGTGCTTCGGCTTGACTTCTCTCTTGGGATTGATTTCTCTGACTTTTGGCTAACTACTTAGATTAGTTGTTTTTGTTGTATACATTTGAGATATAGACTCCATAATGTATACTTATTCTTTTGTGTAGTTCGTGTAACTATTATTTTGTGATATTGTGGATCTTTTTAGACCACTACTCTGATGTACACTTCCTAGTGTAATATTCATATCTATTTCCGCCTTTGTGATATGAATTGTCTGTGACTGATTTATGTTATGTTTATTTCTATATTTGTTTCTGAAGATATTATAGCCACTGTGTAGTAGCTTTGGGTTTGTGTCGGTATGTCGGATTTCCCTCTTGATAAAGAAATGCATGTTATACTATTTGACATATCGATGCTCGCGCAAAGCAATTACACGGATGGTCGCTCCTCAACAGCCTTATTCTCCATGCTAGTTGACAGCATTCACCGTAATATTCTTGGCTAGCGTGGGTATAGAGATGGGGCGTCACAATAGCCGTCAGTTTTAGGCTCCAAGTAAGGGAATGTTACAAAAAGCGTCGTATTGAAATGACGTATTTTTGGAAATTATAACTAAGAACTTTAAAACTATAATTTGTAACATAGGATGTAAGATGATGAGGTAAAATGAGGTTTGAGTCTACCTAACATTCATTATAATGATGTTACCTTATAACCATCATAGGTGACTTTCCCTTAAGAGTTATGAGAATGTCTAGTTAGAGGAAGTTAGGGTATAGTGTAGGGACTATCCATTTTGATGTTTGGATTATGACCCTTTTTGTTGTATTTTTTCATTCTGGATAAAGTGTTTACGCATGTTTATTTCCTTTTAGGATACATTCGATTCATTGTTTGTATTGTATTGTATTGTTTGGTTGTTTAGTTGTACTTGTTTGAATTGTTCCAACTTATTTGTATTGTGTTGATTGTCTAATTTGCTGTGATTTATTTTAATTATTGATTATTTATTATTTGAATACTTGGTTACTTTTTCGCTTGCTTGTTTGTTTGATTTCTATGTATGATAAATATAGGATGAGAAAGTACCCGATTTTAACTCTTGATGAGAGGTGCATTGGAGAAATCATTGGATTGATCAGGGAGACTTTTAGTTTAGTCATACAAGGTTAAAATAGTTTCCTAATTTGAAGAAGATTGGTATTTGGAATGATTAAGAAATTTAATAATGTTCCTTGAAAATGAGAATAGTAATTATAGAATTATAATGACCATAGACTCGATGATAACCATTGAGGAGTCAAAATGACAATTAGGGTGGTCCAATATATGCATTCTTTTTCACATAATGCTAGCTTCCATAAATATTTTAAACAAAGAGTTCCCATTTTGATATTTTCATAAAATGATTGTTTTCTAAAAATTAAATTCAAAATGATTTAAAATGGTGAAAACATGTTGGTGGTAGTTTAGGAAGAAAAAGGATTATTGGTTTTAAACATGGATGGAAGCTTTGTCTTGAAAATAAATATGTTTTGGTTTGAAGATATATGGAACGCTCCTCGCTAGTGGATCCTTCTTAGTAATTTTGGGTAGGTTATCCTTGTCATCAAATAAAGAAATCACTATAAGGGGATTTTGAAATTAGATTTTTCGACGTGATCTAAGTATTCAAAAAGCTGTGATCTGATATTGATATTTCGAACTTGATGAATCAATTATGGAAGTTGTAATGATGATCTATGAGGACGAGTTCTATAACGAGAACTTATGAAGTGGAGCTAGGACATGGTGACACGCTTTACTATGGTATTAAGTGTGCCGAGGGATCAATGATGCTCGAAGATTTTGATATGTACTAGTAAAGAAAGAATATCTTGAGGACATGATCAGAGTCCGTTGACAATAAGATATGGTCTTCACATGTCCTAAAGTATTTTGACGTCATCACCTGGGTATTCACAGAATCTATTGATGTTAGGATATGTTTTATCTTGGACTATCAAAGGGTGGTCTAGTTCCTATCCCTTTAAGTGGCATGGAAGCGAGCAAAAGAAATCAAATGATGATGAGTAATCATAAATCCCAAAACACAATACTCTAATGATGGTGAGTATTCATTGACCTTATGATGGTGGTCATTTGAAGAGACCTTATGATGTGAGATTGAGGATCGAGGATTGATGCAGCTGCAGTATGAGTAGATGGCCATATTATTTTGAGGATTCAGCCATGATTAGACATGTTATTTTAAGAATATAGCCATGACCAAGCACATGCTATTTTGAGGATGTGATTATAGGTGGGTGCACAAGATATTCTAGATGCCATGAAAATGGAATTGTACATCAATTATTTTGAAGATGAGACTATAAGGGAGTTCACTGATAATATTATTATGGATGTGTAATCAGCATAGGAATTAATATGCAGATATTATTGGTTGATAGGGTAGTGTGGTGATAATACTGTATTATTTTGAGTATGTGTATTTATTTTGATGGGCTATGCTGGTTATTGATTAATGTGTATTCATTTATTTGTACATGCTTGTTTTGATTAGCCTATGTTTTGTTGTAGACTTTTATTATGGTTGAATTATGAAGATGATTGATCTTGGTTGATCCATGATTGATATCATTTCATCCTCGTTAATGAAGTGTTATTTTATATTATATAGTTTTTAGATTGTGTGATTGAGATGTATGTGTTACTATAATATGTGTATACAGAAATTTAAATTTATATTATGGATGAATTTGATTGTATCATAGTTAATGTTATATGGTTTCAATATACTACTTTATAAGAAAATAACTTGCGGTTGGTGTATTTCCCTATATTTTAAGGTTAGACTGATAATAATATTTATTAAAGATTGTAATTTAAAGGGGAAATTATAAAGACCCGCATATCTTACTTTATTAATTTTTTAATTACTATCTAAAATAGATTTTGATGGAAAAAGGAAAATTGATGTAGAATTTCTTTTTCGGTATTTTGATGGTTCCGTTGAGTTGAGAAATATCGAAAACATATATTTTCATGTATAGCATGATGTATTTTCATTCAAGGGAAAAAATGGGCTTTCGGGCCTTTGTGGCTGCTTTGGCCCAACACTTCTCCTTTTTGCCTATAAACAGTCGGCTATAAGGAAACCCTAGCAGCCGCCATTCAGTATTCTTCTCCACGTCTGATCTCCTGCTCTTCCTCAAATCCAAGTTTTTTCCCTAATAGAGTTTAGATCCATTAACCCTAACACAAACGTCAAATAAAACATCGTGTCAAAACAATATATATTATATATCATTGCAAAGCACTCGACGAATAGAGTTGACAAGTAGTGGTCATTTATTGATAAGGTGCTCGGGTTGGCCAGAAATTAGCGAACTATTCTTAATCGTTCAAGTTAGGATTTTGAACTCAACAATGGATTGACAGTGATAGGATGATCAAATGGTACTGGAGTGTAGAGGAAGATAAGTGGAGCTTATCGCTACAGTTGGATCTTGTCAAAGATGCACGAATTTGCTGGAATTTGCAAAGGAATGCGGAAAATGCCTTCAGTGGTGGAACGATTCCACAACAGTGGCTAGCGTTTTAGATGTTGCAGTGGCTACGGGAGGCAAATAAGGTTGCGTCGGTGAAGTTGTAGGGTCTGATCAACAACCGACGTTGGCTGGTGGTGTGTGGTAACAAGAAGGCAAGGCTGAAATTAGGTTTCAACTATGTATTCGCGAATGAAGCGTATGCGTTACGGATACGGTATGCATTATTTATTTTAATTATTAAATTAGAATTATGTCTATACACTTCTAACTTGAGTATCTTCCACATACGAACTTCGATTTACGCACGGTTTCTTCCATTAGACCGGTGATGGAATTTTGGACGATATGGCACTGGGTTTGTCGAGTTTGAAGACTATTGAGAAAAGCATTTTTGCATGGTTTATCTAATTTAATTAATCGGATTTGAAGTTACAAAATATGTATTTTGATGGAAAATTATAGTTATTGATATGTGTTGTGATATATTGGTGATTATTTGGATACCGTGACTATTTAAGATATGTTGTGCTATGTTGATTAATTATTGTTGATTATTTTATATTGGATGTTTAACTATAATCAATTATGGATTAAGAATCGAATGTAATTAATCAAAATAAAATGGGTGAAATTGTACAATAATGGGAAAATTAGGCAAATAAATGAAAGATGTGGTTAGTTATTGTTTTATGTGATATTTGTAAATAATAATTGTTGAATGAAATAGAATGAAACTAATACAAGAATTTAATAAGGTAATTATTTATGAATTCATGGGATAATTCATAAATAATAACGGAAAATGTATTTTAACCTGAAATTGGAAGGTTAATTATTATTATTTAATAAAATGATTTTTTTAATATGATTTTTGTGAAAATTACATTGTTTTGGGTAAGCGACGAAGTAATGGATTTTATAGTGTTTTTGGAAAAATATTATTATTATCTAAGTTATATATATTTGAAATAATAGTAATTTTAAGAAAGGTATGCTTCTTAAAGTGTTTTGAGTTGAATAATTACCTATTTGAAGTAAATAGTAACAAAAAGGAGTTTTGAAGTTTAATAAAAACATTGTTACTTTTGAGACAAATAGTAATAAACTGTGTTTTGGAATATATTAAGGAGATTTAACAATTATATTACTATTTCGAAGAAAAATAATAATATTGTTGCGTTGAAAAGTATTTTGATGTAAATTGATACTTTGATGGAATATATGATGTTTTAAGAAATTTGAAGTAATGAGACCGTAATAAAGTATTTTAAAGTATATTATCATTTTGGAAAAACTGTTATTGTTTTAAGATAGATAAAAAGATGATTTTACAATAAACGATAATAAAATGATTTTATACTTATGAGAAAACCGTTGGTCGTGAAAAAGATGTTTTAGATAGATGTAATAAGTGATTAATGGTTGATTATATTTATCAAATATGTTGTTTTATGATGATGAGATTGCATTTTGATGTGTGCACGATATTTATCATTATTGCTACATTATGTGTAGTTAACTATGTTTTTATTATGTTAAGTTTGTGTTATTATTACAATGATTTGATATACATATACTTACACTGATGGTGCAGTTCTAATAGTTGATAATTAGTATATAAATGAGCATACTTGTTATGATTTTTTTACTTAGTGTTTAGAGTTGACTTTGAGTGTTGTCAGATGTTTGAAATATTCAAAGGCTAAATGTGTTATTACTCTTGTTAACCGATACTAATGATGATTGATTGGAATGGTTTTGTAGGAGTAGCATTTTCTGCTAGCACCAGTTGCGATAGTCGAAGTGTTTGCTTTGGTTGTGATGGTTACATGGATGTTATGGTTGTTATGTACTAACAAGTGTTTGGTTATAGGAGAAGAGCAGGAAAAAGAATTCCATGGGCTTGATCCCGCAAAAGGGTTATGTACGTAGTCTTTTTATGTGCAATAACCATCGGTTCTCTTAAGGTTGGGGTGTATAGGAATTGGCGCAGCTCAATACATAGTTGAAACCTTTTTCTTTTTGTACATATTAGCGAAGTTGGCATGTGAAAGAAAGCAAAAGGAAAGAAAGAAGCTTTGGTTGTATGTTGAATCCACAGGCTTTTTACCTAAGATAATTTTCGATGTACCACCTTTTTTTCTTTATAAATGTTTAATGTATAAAAAGATTGAGATGATTTATTTATTGCTATGGACTTTGTATGTTCTATGGTGATATGTACATTATTTATTTTACTTTGCTACGAGGTTTTCCTTTTATGTTTATTGTATTTAAAACATATAACCTGCGATCCACTGTTTTAATGTCTGAGGTTAGTGTGCAAGCATAGGTTTATGGTGTTTGTCACTACTTTTAGATGTCAAAAACAATGGATCGTCACAAACCCCTACACTTAGGCAAGATCTAGAACTCATCCCTCCCCCTCGAGCCAGTTTTGGCTTGTTTTTGACTAGCTCTCCCATACCGAACTTCTTCCAACGGTAGCTAAAAGTTGATACATCTCGCCAGTCATCACATCAATTGACGGTTGGCTCATATGCAAGCCCATCCCAATAGATAACACTTTAGGAAAGAGTGGCTCAAGCATGGCCCGTCTTTAGCATGACTTTAGTTCAGCCAAACTTCAACCGGCATCAAGCCTCCCTCCAAGTCACCTCGTGCCTGATCATTAACCGTCTTCTCTGCATGGTCCTTAACAAGATGCCAAGTCTCTTCCATATTGTTGATATATAATTAGCCAAATCTACCATGTAGGTATTCAAGTGAACGACAAAGCTGTCCATCCATCCATCGCCCATTTAATGCAAATTTAATGGGCTTACCATCGGCATTTAATGCACATTTAATGCAAGCACATGCCTGGTATAGAGGGTCAATAAGTATATTTTCATCTGCCACCTATATTCTGACATACTTCAAAGTGATGTGCACGTAAATGTGCATATTTTTACTTCCATATTTTATCGAATTTAATTAAATAAATGATTGTAATGGGTATTTTAACATGTTTAAACCAAAATTCATTATTTTCAAATCCTCATTTATTCATCTTCATATATGGGCAAAATAGTCATTTTGTGCATATATTAATTTGAGAATATTTATTCCATATTTTATTTTTATTTAAAGAAAAATTGGATGGAAATTACAAGTGGCTTCATGGAAAATATGCATGCATAAGAGAATACAAAGGAATGAAGATGGAAATAATTCATTTCATGATACATGGAAGACCTCACCTACCCACTTACCATAACTGACAATTAGAAGCTAACGCACATGCTACTAGAGTTTAAAGCTACATGCCCATTTAAGTGGAGGATTAACATATGCTAATGATTACTTTGTGGCCACAGGCCTGTTTGCGCCAAAATTGGTCACAAACCCGAATATCGTGATAGAACCAGTATATGAACACAAATTAGCAGTATATGATCACAGATCACAAATCTAAGTAATGTAAAGGATAAAAAGTAAAGAATAATAAACTTAAAATGGAATGTAATAGACAAAGACATAAGATTTATAGTGGTTCAGCTATCTCTGGCCTACGTCCACTTCAAAAGTTAATCTTTTATTGACTTTTCTTGCTGGTTATAACCGATTGAAGCAGATTATAATGATAAAATTCGAGTACAACAGCAGCCTTGTAGTGCAAAAATGTTTTCGGCAGAGTCTGGACGTCGGATAGCCAAAAGATCCTTTTTCTGTAGGCCCTGGGGATCTATTTATAGGCGTAGACCGCAAATATCTCGCTCAAATCTCGGAAGACTTCTTCTAGCATGTGGGCATGCCCACATGATCGATCCTAAGCGATTTCGACTCGATCCGTGATCGATACGAATGTAATTCGTATCGATCAAGATTTTGTCCAATGGATTCGAAATTTGGCATGAATCTTCTTTAGCTTATACGCAAGCTCCTATGAAAATTTCATATCATTTGGACTTGTAGATTGTGAGATATGATCGATGCAAGTTCGTGTTCATCGGTTGGCTGTTGCATTCATATCCATCACTTCGTCTCCATACTCTCCTCCATTCGAATCAATCAATCTGTCATCGATGACGTGCCTCAAAGATCCTGCCGAGATCCACCTTTCGCATTGCTTTGATTGCTTCCTTTGTATCGATCGATACGAATAGGATCGATACGAACACGACTCTTGAATCCTTCGTATCCACTCAACACAGCTATCATGCACACGCCCTTCGGTCTTCTTCGAGTCGACGCATGAGTGGGTCCTTCTTATCGATCAATAATCGATCAATACGAAATGCTTACCAAGTCCCTTCAACCATTGTTTCATCCTTCATATCGATCCTAGCCCTAATCGATAAGAAATGCACTGACATACTTCGTCATTCAATCGATACATACGTATCGGTACGAAGTCCATACCCTTAGTCTATCCTGATCGATGCAAAATAACCAAGTCGAACAAACCATCGTGCACCCATCTATTCCACCCAAGTCCATATTCAACGAGTCAAGACACATCGTACCCCTCTCCTTGACCGATACGAACAGCGTGTTCATATCCCTGCCAAATTATTCTGCATGATGGATACGAACTACGCGTTCGCACCTATGCCAAATTATTTTCTTTGATCGATACGAGCAAGATGCTCATATCCCTGCCGATCGATACGAACGACATGTTCGCATACATGTTGATTGATACGAACTCGTATCAATTCGAACGAAAACATCCTTGTGTAAGTATCCATCAATTATCTTGAGCAAATGAACTCTGTTTTGTTTGAAATTTGAAACATAGCCTCTTCCAGCTTTGGTCATCATTCCCAATTCTGTCTTGATTAGAGCTCGGCCAGATTTCGAAGACATCGATCATAGCCTTGTTTAGAATCGATCTCCAATTCTGATATCCATTCTTTCTTATCAATTTGTTAATATTCCAACCTTGATCTAAAGGTGGGATAACATTCCCCCCCCCCCCAAAATATGCCTTGTGATAAGAAGGCATGTTTTGAATAGCTCTGATTTCGATATCCGAAGTCCATATTCCATCCATATCCAATAACCAATAACTGAATACAAGAACTCTCCGGGTCGATATCCAAATCCTTTGCCGTTCATAGTAGATATTCACATCCATTACCTCTCTAGGTTATTGCCAAGCGTAATCCACGCTCAGCAACCTATGCCAAGAAATGCCTCGGTATCCATGGTCTAGTGTCCCTGAACGCTGAGTAAGGCCATGGCTTAAGTCCTAAGCCGAATCCTGATCGCTCCGAACACTTGCCGAGTATAGTCTATACTCGAAGACCTGAAATAATAACTGATAATATAGGGCCTAAGTCCTAGGCTGAATCCCAATCTCTCCGGACCCTTGCCAAGCATATTCCATACTCGACGACCTAAATAAGTTGATTCATCACGCTCGGAATAAGCGACTTACCCCTTGTCAAATATAATCCATACATGACGACCATTTACCAAAAGCGTAATAAAAATCCAATCAAAGATCAATATGAAATCCAAATTAAATGAGAAAATCAAATATCCATACCAGATATCCAACTCAATATCCAAATCAGAAGACAATCATCCAATCAAAAGTCCAAACCAAAAGACAGACAAAACCAGGAATTCAAACCAAACTCCCAAAACCAAACCAGAAAAAGCAAATGTCCAAACCAAAAAAAGTAACAGATTTCACAAACCATAGCATAGAGGTTTATCATCATTCAGAGCATGCCTAGGAGCCATCTTCGTCCTCGTACATGAGTAAGTGACTTGACCGCTTGCTCAGAGTTCGATACTTATTTCATATCATCCCTGTCAATTGATAACCAATCGACCACCATTCTCGGGACTCATGTCATCATTGTTTGAGGTAGACGGTGGTTGCTCCTATTCCACCGCCGCATTCTGAACCCCGACATATTATCGCAACTGTACATTCCTTACATGTTCCTCAATTATGTCCTTTAGATGCTTGCAGCTTTTGGTATCGTGTCCGTCCAAATCGTGAAAAAGATAGCGCCTCCCTGATGCCTTTTCGCGTTTCGAGGGTTTTCTCCTTGTAGGCCTTCAGTAGGGAAGGAGATTCTGAGCTTCCATGAATATTCGTTCTAACGTCTCGTTTAATCCTATGTAATTGGAAAATTTTGGCTTTATCCACCGCTTCCTAGCTTTTCTTGATTCGTGATCCAGCTTCCTTTTTCCTTTGTCTTTATCTTTATCCGAGACTCCACTAGAAGACCCTCCATCCTCGGCCGCGTTCACCTCCTTTAGTTTCATATCTGAACATGCATCTTCCTGTCGAAGGAATCTCTCAGCTTCATGAAAGAAATCCTCGAGATCCATTGGCGGGTCCCATATTAGTGACACTTTGAAATCCGAATTCTCTCCGACTCCTGATACTGCTGCCATTAAAACCATCGATGGATCCGGCCAATCCACTGAAGCAACCGCTGCATTGAACCGAGTTAAGAAAGCTTTGAGCGACACATCTGTCCTTTGCTTTACTGATGTCAGCGTCGTTACGTTCTTCGGCCTTTTGATATGAACCCGAAACTGCTTTAGAAATCTGTGGTCGTTACGTTCTTCGGCCTTTTGATATGAACCCAAAAATGCTTTAGAAATCTGTCCACCAATTCTGTCCATGTCCTGAAAAATTCCTCTTTCAGCTGTCTGAACCACATAACAGCTATATCTATCAAGTACAAAGGGAAACATCGGGAAATCACTTCCTCTGATGCCCCCCAGCACTTCCATATGTCTCGTGCATCTCATAAAATGATCGGTAGGATCGGCCTTGCCATTGTACACCTCTAGAGTAGGCAGCTTGAACTCCGGTGGGTTCCGAGCCATTCTGATTTCATGGATAAACGGACTACCGTTTACTCCTTCCAGATCTCTATTTTGTCAAACCTTCACGCATAGTTCGCCTGATAATCTCAGCCAATCCAGCGTTGTCTGCTAAGGTTTGCCCCCCGAGTCCTCAAGGGAATTCTGGTGCATACTTTTCATCACACGCTCCTGTATTCCTGCCAGCATCTTATCATGTGGTATCACTTGGAATTCCTCCATGAACTGGTCCATCGTTGCGAAGTGGTAGCCCCCGAGCTTGGATCCGTCCAGATTAGCAGTTGTGTGCTGTTTAGGGGCTGCGCCTTGCTGAGCTACTCCGTTCGATTGCTTGTTGGGTCCTTTTTCTCCAGCTTTGTGGACCTGAACTCCTAAAGCTCCAGCTGTTCGTGTTTGTCCAAACTGTCTGAGTAGGTTCTGCATCATTTCCTCCTGCCTTTTCAGAAACTCTTCATGCATTGCTCCCATCATCATCTCTATCTCGTCTCTAGTGATGAAAGCCGAAGTCTGATTAGCCCCCGGTGATGCCTCCTAGCTTCCTTCATGTTGACTTCTCTCGGCTCTTTGCCTTCTACTTGATTGCCTTGCCATAGGTCTTTAGATCTGAATCCTTAAGCCTTCAAATCTGAATTTCAAATCCGGTATAAAGGGTGCTAGTTCTTCTCAGTGAAAGCGCCAAAGTGTTTGCGCCAAAATTGGTCACAAACCCCGAATATCGTGATAACATCAGTGTATGAACACAAACAAGCAGTATATGATCATAGATCACAGATCTAAGTAATGTCGAGGATAAAAAGTGAAGAATAATAAACTTAAAATAGAAGGTAATAGACAAAAACACAAGATTTATAGTAGTTCGGCTATCTCCGGCCTACGTCCACTTCAAAAGTTAATCTTTTATTGACTTTTCTTGCTGGTTACAACTGATTACGGCAGATTATAGTGATAAAATTTGAGTACAACAGCAGCCTTGTAGTGCAAAGATGTTTTTGGCAGAGTTTGGATGTCGGCTACCCAAAAGATCCTTTTTCTATAGGCCTTGGGGCTCTATTTATAGGCGTAGGCTGCAAATATCTAACTCAGATCCCTGAAGACTTCTTTTGGCATATGGGCAGGACTACACGATCGATCTCAGGCGATTTCGACTCGATCCGTGATTGATATGAACATAATTCTTATCAATTAAGATTTTGTCCAATGGAGTCGAAATTTGGCATGATCCTTCTTTAGCTTGAACGCAAGCATCTGTGAATATTTCATAGCATTTGGACATGTAGATTGTGAGACATGATCGATGTAAATTCGTGTTCATTGGTTGGCTGTTGCGTTCGTATCCATTACTTCGTCACCATACTCTCCTCCCTTCGAATCGATCAATCTGGCATCGATAACGTGTCTCGAAGATCCAGGGGTGATCCACCTTTCGAGCTGCTTTGATTACTTCCTTCGTATCGATCGATACGAATACGATCGATATGAACACGGATCCTGAATCCTTCGTATCCACTCAATACAGCTATCCTACGCATGCCCTTCGATCTTCTTTGAGTTGATGCATGAGTGGGTCCTTCGTATCGATCAATAATCGATCGATACAAAATGCTTAACAAGTCCCTTCGACCACTATTTCATCCTTCGTATCGATCCTAGCCCTGATCGATACGAGTTGCATCGACATACTTCATCATCCAATCGATGCGTACGTATCGATACGAAGTCCACAGCCTGAGTCCATCCTGATCGATGCAAAATAACTGAGTCGAACAATCCATCGTGCGCCCATCTATTCAATCCAAATCCATATTCACCGAGTCACGACACATCACACCCCTCTCCTTGACCGATACGAACAGCGTATTCATATCCCTGCCGAATTATTCTCCATGATGGATACGAACGACACGTTCATACCCATGCCAAATCATTTTCTTTGATCGATACAAGAAACTTGTTCATATCCATGCCGATCGATACGAACGACATGTTCGCATACATATTGATCGATACGAACTCGTATCGATTCGAATGAAAACATCCTTGTGCAAGTATCCATCAATTATCTTGAGCAAATGAACTCTGCTTGGTTTGAACCTTGAAACATAGCCTCTCCCAGCCTTGGTCATTATTTCCAATCGATTCCGTCTTGATTAGAGCTCGGCCAAATTTCAAAGACATTGATCATAGCCTTGTTTCCAATAGATCTCCAATCCTGATATCCATTCTTTCTTGCCAATTTGTTGATATTGCAACCTTGATCAAAAGGTGGGACAACATTTGCCCCCCAAAATATGACTTGTGGTACGAAGGCGTGTTTTGAATAGCTCCGATTCCGATATCTGAAGTCCATATTCCATCCATATCCAATAACCAATAACCGAATACATGACCTCTCTGGGTCGATATCCAAATCCTTTGCCGTTCATAGCCGATATTCGCATCCATAACTTCCCCAGGTTCTTGCCAAGCATAATCCACGCTCGGCGACCTGTGCCAAGAAATGGCTCGGTATCCGTAGTCCAGTGTCCCTGAACACTGTGTAAGGCCATGGCTTAAGTCCTAAGCCTAATCCTGGTTGCTCCGGAAACTTGCCGAGTATAGTCCATGCTCGACGACCTGAAATAATAACGGATAATATAGGGCCTAAGTCCTAGGCTTAATCCCGGTCTCTTCGGACCCTTGCAGAGCATATTCCATACTCGACGACATGAATAAGTTGATTCATCACGCTCGGACAAAGCGACTTACCTCTTGCCAGGTATAATGCATACATGATGACCATTTACCAAAAGCCAGATAAAAATCCAATCAAAGACCAATCCGAAATCCAGATTAAATCATAAAACCAAAAATCCATACCAGAAATCCAACTCAATATCCAAATCAGAAAACAATCATCCAATCAAAAGTCCAAACCAAAAGACAAACAAAACTAGGGTTTAAATCAAACTCCCAAAACCAATCCAAAAAATGCAAATGTCCAAACCAAAAAAAGAAACAGATTTCACAAAACATAGCCTAGTGGTTTATCATCATTCAGAGCATAACTAGGGGCCAACTTTGTCTCCGTACATGAGTAAGTGACTTGACCGCTTGCTTCGAGTTCGCTACTTATTTCATATCATCCCTGTCAATTGATAACCAATCGACCATCATTCCTGGGCCCCGTGCCATCGCTGTTTGAGGAAGACGGTGGTTGCTCCTATTCCACCGCTGCATTCCGAGCCCCAACATATTGTCGCAACTGTCCATTCCTTACATGTACCTCAATTATGTCAATTTAGATGTGTATAGCTGTTGGTATCGTGTCCGTCCAAATCGTGAAAAAGACAGTGCCTCCCTGATGTCCCTTCGCGTTCCTAGGGTTCTCTCCTTGCAGGCCTTCAATAGGGAAGGCGATTCTGAGCCTCCATGAATATTTGTTCTAACGTCTCGTTTAATCCTGTGTAAGTGGAAAATTTGGGCTCTCTCCACCGCTTCCTAGCTTTTCCTGATTCGTCGTGCAGCTTCCTTTTTCCTTTATCTTTATTTATATCTGAGCCTCCACTGGATGACCCTCCATCCTTAGCCACGTTCACCTCCTTTAGTTTCATATCTGAACCTGCATCTTCCTGCCGAAGGAATCTCTCAGCTTCGCGAAAAAATTCTACAAGATCCATTGGCAGGTCCCATATTAGAGACACTTTGAAATCTGAATTCTCTCTAACTCTTGATACTGCTGCCATTAAAACAATCGATGGATCCGACCGATCCACCGAAGCAACCGCTGCATTGAATCGAGTTAAGAAAGCTCTGAGCGACTTGTCTGTCCTTTGCTTTACTGATGTTAGCATCATTATGTTCTTCGGCCTTTTGATATGAACCCGAAACTGCTTTAGAAATCTGTCCACTGATTCTATCCATGTCCTAATAGATCCCTCTTCCAACTGTCTGAACCACATAGTAGCTATAACCGTCAAGTACAAAGGGAAAAATGGGGCCATCACTGCCTCCGATGCCCCGAGCACTTCTATATATCTCGTGTATCTCATCAAATGATTGGTAGAATCAGCCTTGCCATTGTATACCTCTAGAGTGGGTAGCTTGAACCCTAGTGGGTTCCGAGCCACTCTGATTTCATGGATAAACAAACTCCTATTTACTCCTTTTAGATCTCTGTTTGTCAAACGACCGCGCATAGTTCGTCTGATAATCTCAGTCAATCCAGCGTTGTCCGTCAAGGGTTGCCCTCTGAGTCCCAGAGGGAATTCTGTTACATACTCTTCATCACGCGCTCTTGTATTCCTGCCAGCATCTTGTCGCGTGGTATCACCTGGAATTCCTCCGTGAACTGGTCCGTCGTTGCCAGGTGGTGTGCCCCCGAACCTGGATCCATCCAGATTAGCAGTTGTGTGCTGGTTAGGGGCTGCCCTTGCTGAGCTACTCTGTTCGATTTCCTATTGGGTCCTTCTACTCTAGCTCCATGGAAACGAACTCTTGAAGCTCCATCTATTCATGTTTGCCCAAACTGTCTAAGGAGATTCAGCATCATTTCTCCTGCCTTTTCAGAAACTCTTCATGCATTGCTCACATCATCATCTCCATCTCGTCTCTAGTGATGAAAGCCGAAGTCTGATTAGCCCCCGATGATGCCTTCTGGTTTCCTTCATGTTGAGTTCTCTTGGCTCTATGCCTTCCACTTGATTGCCTTGTCCTAGCTCTTTAGATCTGAATCCTTAAGCCTTCAAATCTGAACTCCCAATCTGGTATAGCGGGTGCTAGTTCTTCACAGTGAAAATCAAAGTGTTTGTGCCAAAATTGGTCATGAACCCTGAATATCGTGATAGCACCAGTATATGAACACAAATTAGCAGTATATGATCACAGATCATATATCTAAGTAATGTAGAGGATAAAAAGTGAAGAATAATAAACTTAAAATGGAAAGTAATAGACAAAGCCATAAGATTTATAGTGATTCGGCTATCTCCGGCCTACGTCCACTTCAAAAGTTAATCTTTTATTGACTTTTCTTGTTGGTTATAGCTGACTACGGCAGATTATAGTGATAAAATTAGAGTATAACAGCAGCCTTGTAGTGCAAAGATGTTTTCGGCAGAGTATGGATGTCGGATAACTAAGGGATCCTTTTTCTATAGGCCCTGGGGCTCTATTCATAGGCGTAGGCTGCAAATATCTCGCTCAGATCTCGAAAGACTTCTTTTGGCACGTGGACGGACCCACGCGATCGATCCCCAGCGATTTCGACTCGATCCGTGATCGATACGAACGTAATTCGTATCGATCAAGATTTTGTCCAATGGAGTCGAAATTTGGCATGAACCTTCTTTAGCTTGTACGCAAGCTCCTGTGAAAATTTCATAGCATTTGGACTTGTAGATTGTGAGATATGATCGATGCAAGTTCGTGTTCTTCGGTTGGTTGTTGCGTTCGTATCCATCACTTTGTCTCCATACTCTCCTCCCTTCGAATCAATCAATCTGGCATCGATGACGTGTCTCGAAGATCCAAGGGAGATCCACCTTTTGCGCCGCTTTGATTGCTTCCTTCGTATCGATCGATACGAATACGATCGATACGAACACGGCTCCTAAATCCTTCGTATCCACTCAACACAGCTATCTTGCGCACGCCCTTCGATCTTCTTCGAGTCGAAGCATGAGAGGGTCCTTCGTATCGATCAATAATCGATCGATACGAAATGCTTACCAAGTCCCTTCGACCATTGTTTCATCCTTCGTATCGATCATATCCCTGATCGATACGAAATGCACTGACATACTTCGTCATCCAATTGATACGTACGTATCGATACGAAGTCCGCAGCCTAAGTCCATCCTGATCGATGCAAAATAACCGAGTCGAACAAACCATTGTGCACCCATCTATTCAATCCAAGTCCATATTCACCGAGTCGAGACACATCGTACCCCTCTCTTTGACCGATACGAACAGCGCATTCATATCCTTACCGAATTGTTCTCCACGATGGATACGAACGACGCGTTCGTACCCATGCTGTATCATTTTCTTTGATCGATAAGAACAAAATGTTTGTATCCATGCCGATCGATATGAACGACATGTTCGCATATATGTTGATCGATACGAACTCGTATCGATTCGAATGAAAACATCCTCGCGCAAATATCCATCAATTATCTTGAGCAAATGAACTCCATTTGGTTTGAAATTTGAAATATAGCCTCTCCCAGCCTTGGTCATCATTTCAAATCGATTCCGTCTTCATTAGAGCTCGGCCAGATTTCGAAGACATCGATAATAGCCTTGTTTCCAATCGATCTCCAATCCTGATATCCATTCTTTCTTGTAAATTTGTTGATATTCCTGCCTTGATCAAAAGATGGGATAACACAACCTCAAAGGTAATTTGGGTAGTTCCCAAAAAATAGATTAGGTTTCAAAACATGTATAAATACCTCATATGTTCATGTAATTAGCCTCCTTAGTGTTAGAATCAAAAAAAAATTAGAAGCTCTCTTTCTTCTTCATAGCTACTTAGCCATTTTCTTTTATGTAATTTTTTTATGCAATTTTAATACATACTCTTCTTTTTTCTTGTTTATTTCCTTTCATGCTAGTAGTGTAGATCATTTATACATGCAAGTAGATTAGCTTTTATTTTAGTTTAATTGGTTCTCTCTTTACTTTGCTCTTTTTTTCTTCTTTTTTTGTTTTATTTTGAATGCTACAATTGTTGATATGATGACAAATATGAGAGATTAAACCCTTTCAATTTAGAGGTAATGAAGCTCTCTTATCATGTATATTCAACATTTGATCATTTATATTGTCTTTATGTGCTTAGTGGAAAGTTTGAATGGGTTAACTTGTTGTTTTAGCTTTGAATTTGATAGCCTATATTGTTGACGCCAAATAGGCTATGCTTAAACTAACAACGAACACAAACTACCTCTTCATCCACATATGATTATGGTAATGAAGTGATTTTAAAATCAAAATTTAATGGTCTATATTTCTAATCAATAGTTAATAGGCCATGTTTAGAATAGATTTTATCTTCAAGTCCATTATCAATTTTCATAAGAGTTAAAAAGTGGTTTAATGGGTGTGTTATAGTTTGATGGCTTATATTGGGTTAATTACTAGCACAATTATGTCATACTTATGATAAACACATCAATTAATTTCACTAATGATCAAAAGAGATATCATAATTTCATATTGTGTTGAGTTATGTGGTCAAGAGAGTGGATATATCTCTAAATTGCTTCCAAACTCTCATATTTTTATCAATTTTCTTTTGCTATTTTTCTACATTTTTAGCTTTTTAAAATCTAACAATTCCGTACGGATCGACCTGTACTCTTCATCTATTAGAATTGTATGTTGTGCGCTTGTGGTTAATTTCAATTTAAATTCGATCGGTTATTTTCCAGTTCGATGGAGATTTGGCCGATCCGAACAAGTTTTTGGCTCCGTTGCCACAAAATTTGATTTGATTGTATTTTTTATTTTTCGAATTATTTTTGTTTGATTTTATTGTGTGTTAATTTGGATTTTATTTAATATACATACATAAATACATAGATACATACACACATATATATATTGTGTTGTGTTTATTGTGTGACTTGTGTTTTCATTTTGTTATTTGCTTGTTTTTTCTAGTTGATTTTACATTTCTATTTTAAAAAAAACATACAATTTCAAAAAAAAAACATTGTGAATTATATTACAGTTTTTACAATCACACATTTGATTTTACATTTACAATCGCTTTCACAAACATTACCTTACTGTTGCAGTTCTTTCATTTCACTGTTACAATTTTCACTCCTAACTGTTCAACATCACAGCAGTTTCTTTGAGCACTGCATCGCCATAGACCATCTGGAGCCATCATCACCACCTCCGCCATAAATATACAACCCCTGACATTATAGTTCATACCATCCACCACGCCTCAAACAACTCTCCTCCAGCAACTGACATCCACCATATCAACATACATCTCAACCATACCGTGCACATCAACATCCTTCACCAATAAACCCTCTGTTTTCATTCACCACAACGCCAACCAGCAACCTCCATTCACGGCCATCACCATACCCAAATATCAACAGCAACCACTCTGCCATCAAAAAAACCCCACACTTCAACCAAAAAAAGACTGTTTTTGCTCATTGATTTTCCTCACTGATCATCACAGCAGTCACCATAAACCCCAATGCAACCTCCTCTTTTCAATACCATAGCTATACTTCCTTCTTGCCTCTGCCGGTACATACACCTCTACAAACGCTCTACTGTGACCAACCACCAATCATCTTTTCACTGGCCACTCATCACCTGAAGCTAACCATTGTGCAGCAACTCGAAACAACACTGCCCATCACAGCGAACCATTGCAGTACACTCCATAAACCAACTGCTGGCCACCTCCCTGTACGATTGCTAAATCATCTTCCACATCACTTCAAATCAACAGAACTCCACCCCTAGATTAGTTTCTTGCTCTGCACATCATATCAATCAACATCCCGAGCACTACTACTTTTCAACCAACATCACCCAGTTCCTCATTGTGCTCAATGCCACAATCTTCCCAAAATTCACCTGAAAAAATCAGCTTGTCTGCGCACATCAACTTGCTAGAAATCACCTATGCAACACCATTCACATCCCAGTTCCTCAACCAAAACACATACACTACAACCCACTGTCCAGCTTACAAGTCACCGCCTCGACCCCTCGCCCAAACCAGCAGCCTACGCCACCACAAACTCCATCGCCACGAGAATCACCACATCAAATCGAACTCCTCGAATCAAAACAATAACTGTGAATCCAGAAATTCTGCAAACAACCTTTCTTCCATCAATCCCGTCAACCTCGAGAACATCCCACGCGACCAGAATCGAACATAAATCGCCAATCACTCGACCAGTAATCTCGAACTTCAAAGTCGCATCAGGAAGCAATTCTAGTGCCTTTGGGAATTTCGATTTGTCTTATTTGGGAATTTTACTTTGTTTGGAGGCGAACAAGTTTTAATTTGTTTTTGCTGTGTGTTTTTCTTTTCTTTTTTACCGTGGGTGTTAAGGGAATGGACCAGGCTAAAAAAAAAGAGAATGTTTGAGTTTTAGCGGGCCGGGGATTTGCCAGTGGGCTGTGAAAGTGTTTTGTAATTATTAAAATTCTCTTTTAAATTACTTTGTTTTAAAATTTTATTTTGTTTAACTCTTGATTAAAAAGAATTCCTTTTTCTTTCATTTGTCTTTGCTTTGGTTCTATCTTAAAAAAAAGTATTTGCTTTCTTTTAGTTTTGTTTTATTTTAACCTTTAAACAAAAAAATAATAATTTGTTTTGTTTTATTTTGTTTTAATTTGTTTTAGGTCCCATTCTTATAATATATATATATATATATATATATATATATATATATATCTTGTTTTTAATTTCATCTTATAGGAAATAAAAAGGAGTTGCTGTGATAAACTGCTTCGCTTGCTAATAAAAAAATTTGCCGCTTTAAAATAAATTGTTAATAAATTCTACATGCTCTGTTATTGTGCTTTCATCTCTTGTTTTAGTTGTTTTGCATAATTGGTTGCTTGCATTTTCTTAAAAAAATTAAAAAAAAACAAAAACAAAAATTCATTCGTAGTTGCATTATGAATATACGTTAATTTCTGCTTTGCATTTCATCCTAGAATTTTTATTTATAATAACGGTTAGACATCGATAACACTAAATTGTATATTAACAAGTTGTTTTCTTTGAATAATATAATTTCTTGATGTCTAGACTACGGCAGAGCAATAACCATTTATAAATATTACGGTGATTCGTAAATACTTCGGCTGCATTGCTACGGTGACTCGTGGTGCACCGATAAATCTTGTATGTTATTTGGCTGAGAAATATCTTGTTGAATTAAAACATAGTGTGATTATACAATTTTAGGTTAGGAGTTACTTAGGCAGAAAAGTTAGTAATTAAACCCTTGCATTCATTTAGTTGCATTAGTTCGTGCATAATTTTAAAAAAAAAATTCAAAATCCAAAACTAATAAATTGTAAATATTCCTTAATTTAGTTCTTTAAATCCTTTCTTTTGAAATTTTTCATTCAAAATTCAAAATTCAAAAAATAAAATATCTGAGTTAGTTTTTTTTAGGAAAACAAAAATGCAAAAAAAAAAAAAATCAAAACAAAATGAAAATCCAAAAAAAAAAAAAAAAAATCAAATTTCCCTTTTTGAAATATAAACTCCTTTTGATAAATAGTTTTCCTTTATAAAAAAATCCAAAAAAAAAAACCAAAAATATTCCTAAAAATGTCCGAGTTTCCATTTTCTTACTTGCTAGAATTTTACAATAGTTGTGAAAATTAATATAATCCATATAATTTCACACCAAATTTTATGGATATTTCAATGACAACTATTATACAAACAGTTCGACTTTTGAGAAAAAAAATTCAAAATGATCCAATCCTCAACTCTTAAAAATAGCATTGAAATGATTTCGTCTTTACTTAAACTCTCTACACAACAGAATCAAATGATATATGATTTGTGCAATTCATATACTTGCAATAACTTAGACCAAGGATTTCAAAATAATCAAATTTTGAATTCACTTCAAAATTCAAATGATTTCAATTATAACCCATGCCAATTCAATTTCGAACTTCAAACTGAATTTCAAAATCGAAACAAAAATGGAAATAACTTTTCAAAATAATTTTGGCAGTGGGAATAATATCGACTACGTTGTGAGTAAAAAAATTTGTTATCACTAAGTTCAAATTGAAAATTCTCAAGTTAATCATTATAAATTGAATTTTGTTGAGCAGATAAACAAAATTTACAATGATCACATGGATTTGTTGTTTCAGTTATATATGAGACAACATGAGAAACAAAATCAAATCCCAACGTGTGACGACTCAAATATTAATCCATCTTTTACCACAATTGACTATTTTCAAATAACAACTTTTGAAATTCAAAACGACAATCATAATGAAGTTGTTGGAAAAACGGTAATCGAATTGGATTTTCAATTCTTTTGAGGGTGAGTAGCTTGATTTAAAATTCGATCTTCCTTTCTCCGATTTTGAAATTTTGAATACAAAACTTTGAATTTTGAACTTGATATATGCAATAAAGTTGTTGATAATCCTACAAAGGAAGAAGAATTTTGTAAATATAAATTTTTTGGACTTTTCGATGATGAGTTGTTGAATTCTGAAGAGGAAGATTTAAATCACCGTTTTGAGTTTGAAATTAATAATTCTGAAGAAGTTTTCAATGATGAGCTTGAATTTCAATTTTGTGAAAACAAACATGAACTTCAATCAATCATTATATCTACCCCAAAAATCATCGAAAATAAAATGACTCATACGATTTTCATAAAAAGGACATTCGTTTTTCCAAACCAACACTGAACTTTGAAATCTTTTATGGTTTGGTTTTTCGAGCTTCAACTGTGTCTCGCATACTTAACGAGACAAATGAATTGGTCTTTGGAAGACCGTTTCGTTTACTTTTCAATGATATACCTTTTGATGTCGTGTAAATAATAACCGTTCATTTCATGTAAATAATAACAACTGTTCCTTTCACTTGGGTTGACTGTGGGAATAAAGTCAAAATCAGGTGTGGGGAGAGTGTAACGACCCATCTTTTTGAAAAATTTAAGTTGACAATAAACCATACATGTCTAAATCAAACTATTCAAAAGACAGATTATTAATGGGATTGTTCAAATGAAATAAGATTCAAAAGAATAAAATACAGAATGTCGTAGCGAGAGGATGAAATATAATACACAAAATAAATACATAAACAGTTCACGAAACTATTTTCAACAAAACCAGAATTTACATTTTTTTCCAGGCAGAATAAACTATTGCTATAATAGTAGTAGATACAGTCCTCGACTCCGTCTTCATCTTCAGAAATAAGTATCTTCGCTAAACTGAAATACTCGGTCTGACCTGAGCGTAAAGTAAAACAAAAACACTCGAATAAGGACTAACATTCTTATGTAAGTAAGTCAACTCAAGTGAAATGTACAGATAACTCAATAAGTGAAATGCTTAGGTTTAAATAAACATCATCTTTCACACTATAAATCGGCTTAGTTCAAATACCGACTTTACGTCCGTTTCCAATCGATTCATTATTAAATCCAACTTCAGATTTCAAACTTTCTCTTAAAGCTATTGAGTTATACTCAAACAAGTTTAAATCTAAAAATCCAATTAAAACATTCATTAAATCAATTAAATTTCAATTTAATAATTTCAAGTTCAAACATATATTTAAACTTATAATATTCCAATTTTATTTCTAAATCAAATTATTTAATCCCAAAGTGGTTTTATATCGGGTATACATCATTTCAATCCAAAGTTATTTGCTAACTATCAGAAAACTTGGAGTGTGAGAAAAATAATAACATACATAACATAACATGTTAATGACCAGCATGCGTGCATAATTAACAATTTAATATATGCACATGCATAACTAACATATCACATGTGTCACATATCGTAAACGACATAAGCGAATATTTCAAATTCTGACATATCATACACTAACGTAACATATAAACATATAACATGACATATATACAAGAAACTTGCAAGGTGATTTATAATAAATAACATGCCATATCATTTTTTCCAAACTTAACACATTATTTCCACATAGCATAGGTGACATATTATTAGCATAGCATGTGCAACATATGATTTTATTAACTAACACTTTTTTTTTAACATAGCATATGTGACGTATTTCGACATGGCATATAAAAGAATTTCTAACATAACACAATTTTTTACATATCATATGTGACATATTTAATATACATGTGTGACAATTAATCAAATCAACATAACTTACTATCTGTGACATATAAAACAACATGTGCATTTGAATGTTATAACACAAATTCAAGGGAACATAACAACATATATCACATATTCCTCTCTAAAGCAAACATTTCTCATAATATTTCAATCATTGTTTATTTACCTAACAATAAAAATGTTAATCGTGAGTGATGCTCACCTTTCGAGGTTAGAGAATTTTTGACAACACAAATAGATGAATCCTGGTTGAAATCCAAACACGACAAGCTAACCAGTCCTATCCATAACAACAATCCAATAGAAAAGCAAACCACGACAACGCAAATCGAACAAATTGAGTTTTTTTTTTTTTTTTTAGAGAGATGAAGAAAGAGAGGAGGGATGGAGTTTGAAGAGAGAAGGGATGGAGTTTGAAGTTTGGGAATTTATGGATTTGTGGGTTTAGGAATTTTGGAGTTTATGTAGTTTTGAGGAAGAAGGAGAAAGTGTGAGCAGAAAGCTTCAGATAGAGTAATGAGAAACAATCTGTACGTACTTTGGTTTTGTTCTCTAGTGGGAAATTGAAAAGTCAACAGGTGGGAAAGTGAGAAGGTATCAAAAGAATACAAAAATACAGTAGCCTTTCAAAGAAACGATATGGTTATGTTTTTAACAAATATGAACATAGACAGGCTAGCGGGAATGATGCACTTGGATTAAATATGAATTGTTAATGGATGAATTGGTGCAGGCAGAAGTTTTGAAAAAGAGTGAATACTAAAAGTTGTGACGTGTAAAAATAAATGCTTAGATGAAAATACAAGAGATGTATAAGAATTAGGCCGAATAAAAGTAGGTGAGAGAATGCATAGTTAATAATAAGAATGGAAAATGAATATATAGAGAATAAATGAAAGTTTTATGAAATAAAGAGAGAGTTTTTTTTTCTGAAGAGCTGAAATGTGAAAGTGAACAAGGCGGAAATGAATGAGATAGTAGTTAGAAAAAAGTAATAGAATATGAAATGTGCATGAATATGAATTCGTGTTGAACATAACCTTTCATACTTCAAAATGAATATAATGCCACCTTAATCCGATGTAGAAATGTATTTTAATTCAATTAATCTCATTAACCCCAAATCAACTCAAATTTACACCTACTTAAAAGTTTTATTAACATAAAATTTGAACACACCAACCAAGGTAACGAGGACCACCGCTAAATAAAATTAAAGGTGAACCATGATTCCAAATTCAAAACAAAGTCGGCGTTTTTCTCAGCGCACAATCATGAACATAAAATATTTAATTTATTCTAAATTTTACGAGTAGCACTAAAATTACCTTAATACTGTCAAAGATTACTATTTAACGACGGTAAAATGTTGCTTCGATATTCAATTTTTCTCTTTTTATAAAATTACACTTACTTTGAAAACAATAATATTTATTTTGTTTCCATTAAAATATTCTTTTTATTTTAACAATAACGTACGTTTCTTTCGTTAAATCCATTAATTACAATTAATGTATTTCTTTTTTTGCCTCTTTAATATTGAAAGATTCCAAATCGACACAATTATAATTAATTTCAAAATTTCACTTTAAAGCGGATCCTAACAGATGTACATTTCTTTCATTAAACGTCATTAATTTCAGTTAAATTCTCTTTCACTTTTATCGAAAGATTCCAAGTCAAATTAACGGCAATAAATTTCAACATTAAAATTTAAAACGGAACATAATTAATGGATAGATAATTAAAAAAATTGAAATCATTTTTACAGTAACTTAAATACATTTATAGAATTATTATTTACACATAAGATAATTAAAACAATTGGATTCTTTTTACAGTAACTTAAATACATTTATAGAATTGTTGTTTACATATAAGAGTTATAAATTAACTTGCTTAAATAGTTATTAATGACATACAAACAATAAAAATAAAAATTATATTTAATTATTTTCTCATTAATAAATCGAATTTTTTTCTCACAATATTTAAATTCTAAAATCTTATTAAATTTAATAGTTTTTAATTATCAAAATTTACGAGTTGTTACAAAGAGTCTCATCATCATTCTCGAATTTTCATAGTTTATTTTTTTGCATTTTTCCTTCCAAAACTTTTAAAAAAATTAAAAAAACAAAAAAAACTATAAAAAAATCCTAAAATTAAATTTTCTTTTTAATTACTTTTAAGAAAACACCATAGCATAAATATATGGTTTTGGTTATTAAATTGAAATTTTTGAAAATTTGTCTGTTCTAACAAAAAATAAAAAGTAAGTTTGATTACAAGTAACGATGGTTTAACTAGTATATAGGAAGATTCATGGGTGATAATTGTGAACTATATCCTAATTGAAAATCTTTGTCCTAAAATGTAGTGGATTTAAACAAATGGTATAACATTTTTTATATTCTAAGTTAAATGGTGGTAAGATGATTTTACAAAACTCTCTCTTCAAAAAAACAAAACAAAAAAACAAACAAACAAAAATAATTGTATATATGTATATATTTCTTTTATTAACACCCAGAGTCATATGTTCACATGCAAGTGTGTACACTCCCCGTGCTCTGTACCCTGCTCATGTAAGCCCAAAAGGCAGTGCACGATCGGTATATCTGGCCTCAGTTTATCTGAGTTAGATGTATGTATATAAAAATTATTTTATTAATAATGCCTATAATCGATAGGTGTTCACCCTCATGTGTTCACTCGCTACACTCTGTGTTACCCTCAATTAAGCCAGCAAGGCAGTGCATGGGTTATATATCCGGCCTCACTTTTCTGAGTTAGGCATGTGTTGATATCAATAGAATTTTCAAAAAAATAGAGAGAGTAAGCAATTGAAATCCAAGCACTATTTTAACTTATGTGATTTGACTTATTATTCAAAGAAAATGAAAATACCGCTTTGTAAAACTTTGATAATCAACTTAGGATTTATTTCATAATTGCACTATGTTATCAACCGAAACTACTAGCTAAACTAGAGTTTATTTGTTATAATAACTTAGTTTTTATTGGAAATTTTGACGATTAAAATGACTTAAATTTTCATGATAATGACTGAAACTTATATTTAACTTATTCATGTCGATGCAAAAGTAAATCCTTCATTTGTAAATATTTTCAAAAACTTACATCCATATCATTGTAAATAAATTTTGCATTTAGAATTTTTCATTTTGTACATATTTTCACTTTGCATTTGGATTTTGTGGGTAGTATCCGTTGAAAACCCTCATGAGACAACACTCGTCCTACTAGGGACACCTAGAGGTTTAACGGCTTGTTGCATACGCTCAATCCAATCGTGTTTCCTACGAAAATGGATTTATCTTACTTTTCTTTATTCGAAGACGAATAAAAAGATAAGTGCGTGAGTATTTGATATATATGTAAATGTACATATTTGTACTTCCATATTTTATTGAATTTAATTAAATAAATGATCATGTTGGGTATTTTAACATGTTTAAATCAAAATTCAAATTATTTTCAAATCATCGTTTATTCATCTTCATATATGGGCAAAATATTCATTTTTGTGCATATATTAAGTTGAGAATATTTATTTCCACATTTTATTTTTGTTTATAGAAAAATTGGATGGAAATTACAAGTGGCTTCATGGAAAATATGCATGCACAAGAGAATACAAGGAATGAAGATGGAAATAGTTCATTTTATGAAACATGGAGAACCTCACCTACTCACTTACCATAATGTAC
Organism: Allium cepa; assembly: GCA_030765085.1. Classification (NCBI taxonomy): domain Eukaryota; kingdom Viridiplantae; phylum Streptophyta; class Magnoliopsida; order Asparagales; family Amaryllidaceae; genus Allium; species Allium cepa. The sequence goes on from CM060945.1 coordinate 773,834,735, forward strand.
AATTAGAAACTATTGCACATGATACTACGGTTTAAAGCTACATGCACATTTAGGTGGAGGATTAACACATGCTAATGATTATTTGGTGGCTACACTACTTCGAAGGTAGTTTGGGTAGTTCCTAAAAAATGGATTAGGGTTTCAAAACACGTATAAACACCTCATAAGTTCATGTACTTAGCCTCCTTAGTGTTAGAATCAAAAATAAATTAGAAGCTCTCTTTCTTCTTCATGGCTACTTAGCCATTTTCTTTTATATAATTTTTTATGCAATTTTAATGCATGCTCTTTTCTTTTCTTGTTTATTTCCTTTCATGATAGTAGTGTAGATCTTTTATTCATGCAAATAGATTAGCTTTTATTTTAGTTTAATTAGTTCTCTCTTTACTTTTCTTTTTTTCTTTCTTTTTTTGTTTTATTTTGAATGCTATAATTGTTGATATGATAACAAATATGAGAGGATAAACCCTTTAATTTAGGGGTAATGAAGCTCACTTATCATGTAGATTCAACATTTGATCATCTATGTTGTCTTTTCCTGCTTAATGGAAAGTTTGAATGGGTTAACTTGTCATTTTACCTTTGAATTTGATAGCGTATATCGTTGACACCAAATAGGCCATGCTTAAACAAACAACAAATACAAATTACCTCTTCATCTATATATGGTTATGGTAATGAAGTGATTTTAAAATCAAAATTTAATGGTCTATATTTCTAATCAATAGTTAATAGGCTATGCGTAGAATAAATTTTATTTTCAGGTTCACTGTCAATTTTCATGAGAGTTAAAAAGTGGTTTAATGGGTGTGTGATAGTTTGATGGCTTATATTGGGCTAATTAATCGCAAAAATATGACATACTTATGATAAACACATCAATTAATTTCACTAATAACTAAAAGAGATATCATAATTTCATGTTTTATTGGTTTATGTGATCAAGAGAGTGGAATTATCTCTAAATTGCCTTTAAACTCTCATATATTTATCAATTTTCTTTTGCTAGTTTTCTACATTTTTTAGCTTAAAACACTCTCAACTTTGGTTAATTTGATTGAATAGAAATTTCAAAAATCTAACAATTCCCTGTGGATGATCCGTACTCTCCATGTACTAAAATTATACGTCGTACGCTTGCAGTTAATTTAAATTAAATTCGATCATCTATTTTCCAATTCGATGAAGATTTAGCCGGTCCAAACATAAAGCTATCAACCATCCACCTCTATAGTTAAATTAGTGGTCAAACTCTTTCCCCTCTAGTTCTGCAGCACGACCTCAACCATCCACTATCTGCTCCGGCTACTACAAATAGACCCGCATTGCAACGTAAAATGGGTTGAAGAACATAGGTTGAAACATTCAAGAATTTTGAATACTATGCAAAATTCAGCGCTCTTGATACAACATAAGCCCTTCAGATTATATCGCTTCATTAATCCTAAATGCCCCCTCTTTTCTTATGGTAGGTAGCAGTCACCGAGGTCCTAACCACATATATGGGACCACTTATGGTAGGAAGTAATCATGAGGCCCAGACCCTAGTATTGGAGAGTGGTGGGTACTGCTAGACATATTTACTCACTGAAATCCTAGGCATATTAGGCTCCTTGGTTGTGATCAGAACGGCCTATAAGCTTCACAGCTCAGAACAATGATGTAGTCTTCTACCCTATCACGACCATATCGTCATTATACTTGCCTTAGCCAACTCAAATGTGCATCGAGCCTTTGTAGATAGGGGCAGCTCGATCAACGTCATGATCAAGAATGCCTTTGAGCCCCTCAAGCTTCCCGCCTCCTGCCTTACCCCTACGCCTTGCACATTTATGGCTTTGAAGGTATAGACATTATTCTAATGGGCACAATATCGCTCGTAACAACATTCAGCCAAGAGCCCCTTATCATGAAAATTTAGGAAAACTTTGTCGTAGTTGATTGTTGATCTACTTATAACCCGTTAATAGGATGACCGTTGCTTGTTGAGCTAGATGCCATCATCTCCTACAACTGCCTCACCATGATGTTCCCCATCTATGACGGGGTCAGCGAAATCGGGGCAATTGGCAAAAAGCGAAGGAATGTTGCAGAACTTCCCTTAGGCAAGTGAAGAAAGGTGTTATCATGCTACAACAAGAGCATTCAACGATCAATAACGGGTTTCTTAACAAATCCAATGAGTCATTTAACACCCTAGTTATTTCCGATGCCGCCTCTAATCATGATGAAGTGGTGTAGCTCCTACTCTTTCATAATCGGTCGCCGTACCTAAGTGCCGAGGGCATCATGGTCCCAATCCTAACCTATCTTTACATATAACTTCTCAGTTGTGAAAAGGGGGAAAATAATATGTATATACGTGTTTTTCCATCTGTAATTTTTTATGAGCGGGTTATATATATTACACCTCACTATTACTCAACTCATTAGAGTGTATAAACTAACAAATGTGCTCCGGTTCAATTCAGGATAAAATGTTGCTTCTTACTCGACAACATGTCACTTAGGAGTACCCCATAGCTTGTGCATTTGGGTGCGAGCATAGGTTTTTTCCACCACTCAACATTCGACCGATTGTGGCCCAAAGGACCCACGAGCAAACTTGTGTTCTAGTTCATGCCAGTGCAAACCGCCACTTTACGTCCGACTATAACCAATCCACATTAGCCTCTGTACCCATGCCACCTTATTTTCGCATGCATACGTAATATAATGCTAAAAAAATAATTTTATCCACAAAATAAAGAGACCGCTGGCTATTCAAGTCACTCTATTCAACAAGCTGCACATATGAGTAAGCAACACAACAAAATTCTCAATCAAAATTGCAACAAAAAATATGTTTCATTTAGGTTAAAGAATGCAGGGACACAATGCCCACCCTACTAGGCTTATAGGGTCTTTTTATTGTTAATTAGTTGTAAAGAAGAAAAAGAGTGAAGTAGAAGCATGTCGGTAGAACACTTTAGCATGTCCGCCTTTAAATATAAAGATAAGCCCCCTAGCACTTTGACCGGTCAAAAACTTGCTAAATAAAACTGGACGTGCTCCTATCTTCAAAGCCTTCTACATGGAATCTTACAAGAGACCTTAGAAAGCTTTGAGATCACATTGTCAAGGAGTAGACTGGACCTTTAGTTGTAACATCAAAGGCGGAGGTGACAACCACTACTCTTCCCAACTAGGCTCTAAGCGTCCAAACCGACCTAAGTTCGGGAATTTCAAAGCATCAAAGCAAGGAAGTGCCCTAGCTTCACTTGGATCATTAGCCCGAAACTGGCATCCAACTACCATTGGAACACGACTGGTAGGCAGGGATCCAAGCCAAGCAGCATGGTGTAATCCACTCTTAGCAGAAGTTTCAAGCCAATGGTTTGACCTGTAATCAACAAGTAGTAGTTCAAACACCAAAGAGCTTTCTCCTTTCTCAACATCCCAGCTTAATTTGATAAAAGGTATACGTACTAAGACGTTTGGTAAAGAAATAAATGATAAAAATGGTTGCTTTTCACCAGTAAAGAATTGCAAAAGATTCACAAGTGATAAAAAATTATAATAGATAATTGTTTGAGTTCAGGGAGGGAGAAGAAGGGGAATTTATATACTCATGCATTCAACCGTAGGTGTTGAATTCAAAAGGCAGGAAGAATCCTAGCCATCCAATAGAGAACAGAATTAAGTCGTCATGCACATAAGAAGATGTGAAATGTCTCCTACCATGTTTGGAAAAATGAACCGTCATGGCTAATGACATACTACCATATAGAAAGCGCATTTAGTGCATCGTAGATTCGTCAATTAGCAATTTTTATATGACTTTTCATGCCCAAATCTTCAAGAAGGTAGGGACATGGGGGCAAAATATTGCTTGATTTTCTTGCAAGTAGTTAAAAGGAAAATTAAAGATAGTTTGGTCCAGTCGAAGCCAGCCAAATTGATTTGTCACTTGTCCACAAAAGCTGGTCCAAGCCCGTGTTTGTACCAAACCGGTCTCTCCTCAGCCTGGCACCAAGATGAGGCCCAATCGTCTTATCCCAAACCTCCATACCTAGGAATGATCTGGACCAGGTCCCTCCTGTACCAACCAGTTTTGGCTCAGCCCTGACCAGCTCTCCTATATCGAACTTCTTCCAACAGCAGTTAAAAGCTGACACTTCTCACATGTTGGAGCTAAGTCATCCCGTAGTAGTAGTTATGGGTGAACTTCAAAAAAATTACCATATAGAATCTTTATTGAGCCTATGAAGTCTAATTTATTTAGAACATTTCTAAATTTAATTTAAATTAAGTCGTATAGTTCATTTAAATTTATAAATTGTTAATAGAAATTTAATTAATTTATTTTCAAACCATATAAAAATATACATATGTATCATATACATGTGTACATGTGTGTATGTGTAACATGATATTCCGTGAAGGGTATAAATGTCTGTACATAGATGCTGTGATTTACATCACAACAGACAAATATGCTCATTCTATATGTGTTAAATATTGTCCAAATACACACACACACACACACACACACACACACACACACATATAGTTGTTATATATATGTCCAAGTGAAAATTATATATATATATGTCCAAGTGAAAATTATATATATAGATATATGTCCAAGTGAAAATTATATATATATATATATATATGTTATAAAATATTATGTGTGTGTATTTAAATATGTACGTAAAATATTATAGTATTAAACATTAAATAAATGCACACACACATATGATATGTATATATAAGATATGATCTTAAATATAGTTTTTACTTATTTACATATTTTTTTAAAGTAACATTATTATATATATGTATGTATGTATATGTATATATAAGTATAATATAATGATTAAAATGTAATGATGACTTAGAATAGTTTATAAAACTAGAATAAATATTATTATTGTTTTTTTTAGAAAACATTCCAAATTATATACACAACAAATCCAAATATAAATATAATTTTATTGTCTATATATATATTATGAATTAATTAGTTGATTAACAATAAGTAAATAATAGAAAATATTTATATAATAGAAATTTTGAATTTCAAACTTTCAGAAAGCCAGGAATAGTATTATACAATTATGAAAATTTTTCATAATTTTCCAAGTCAAAATAATATTTTTATTAATTAACTGCTTTTCAACTGAATTTAAATTATTTTTAAAAATATAAAACTCGGTTTAAAAATTCTAGATTTTTGACTAAGAGATAACAAAATTAATTTTAAAAAATTTAAAATTAAATTTTCAAAACATTATTTATTTTATATGAATTTACTAATTCGTGCAAAGATTAAATAATATTAAAATATATTAATAATTTCCAAAAATTTATTTTCGGTTACTAAAAATCATAATTTATATAAATGTACATTTAAAAATTATTAGATCAATTATTTATGAAATGTATTTATATGGTTTTGATACAAGTTATAAAAATAAATCAGTTAATATATTAATGTATGCATATATTAACTAACTAGTATAGATAACTAAAATATAATGATATTAGCTATGTGTATCAGATCTTTAACCAAAAAAATTGTTTTTATTTGATAAACATATACACATAACCAATATACATACATATATATATATATACATACATACATACATACATACATACATATATATATATATATGTATATGTGTATATGTGTGTGTACATACATACATACATACATACATACATACATATATATATATATCAGACAACAATAATACCTATAGGAATCTCACTTAACTAACAATTCAATAATAATAACTTCTAGGTGCGTGAATAATATAGAGTTATATAGAGAATATACATCATATATAAAACTAAAACTTACATAAACTAATGCCCTTAAGTACACCTTGTAATGATGAGTCGCCTTTCTCTTGGAAACTTCCCAATTTGTCAGATTGATGGTCTTTGAATCGCAGATCCTTTTCTATCGAATAGCTATTGATTTGGATCGATTTGATTTGAGATTTGATGGGGGTGTAGAGAGGTATGGTTCAACCATGATATGAATAGAGGAAGAAGCTAAAAAAATTCTCAAAAGGTTAGGGTTATGATTTATTTTATAGTGGTTGAATCAGAAAGAAATACATCACTTACCTTTTCTCACCAAATCTTAGCCATCCGTTACATACTCTAATACTCTATTTTGGCCACCCCCTTTATCATACAGTTGCTTCCAAATTTTACCTCTTAACATCATGGGCTAATAGCCCATTTAAGCCTAAATAGATATATTTAATTAAACCCAATTTCATTTCTTTATCGATATCGATAGATATATTTACACCTATTATAAATATACACAACAATATTTATTCCAAAAATCATATTCAAAATTTATAATTAATTTTCGTAAATATTAATTAATTTAATTAATTATAAACTAATTAAATACTTTGGTCTAAATAATATTCATCATTTCGATTATGTGATTGGTGGGTGTACATTTGGTCAGCATTAACATCGAACTATTTGAATGTTAGTGTTCACACATCACTTAGCAGGTGGTGTGACATTTTATCTAATTTTATCGCTTACTTAGTTTCAATAAAATTCAATTTTAGTCTAATAAGCGTTACCTAGCTGCAACATTTATTTACACTAATTCTCTTCGTCAAAACCATATCACTTTGGACTTATGGAATTTGGTAATGGTCAAAATTCTAATATAGTCCTTATTCAACTCTATAGTCCAAACACAAAGTCCTTGCTTCAATAATAGCAATTATTATTAATTGAAATGCTTTGGCTAAAGACTTTAACTTTGAGTTGACTTTAGTTGACCATGATACTAACCTCAGAGGAGACGAATCCTCTCTTAAAGAATGCTTCACTTCCAATACTTCCACTCGACTCAACTGTAGCACTTGACGGAATGTCATGCCATGATTTAACTGTAATCAAAGCGGAGCTTTCATATTGAAGGTCCATAGGGTTCTCAAGTCAAGAGTAATGTGTAAATCTGTTACATTGATATTTTCTATTTGACCTTAGTAGTATTAACCAATAGAAAACTATCGAGTGAGTTGTTCCATAGTTATCCAGTAACTATCAGTACGTAACCTCTAGGTTCCCCTGGTAGCCATGAGTAATACACTACCCAATATTTGGAACGTGTTACGTACTCTAGTCTCAACGGATACATCAATATCCAGTTTCGATGCATCTTGATTAGGAAAATTTAAAATGGCATATTTGTTTTTATTGTGATAAATTACTTACGGTTACAACTCTTTGTAACTACTATCACAAAACATATCATTTATGGATTTTCTATTAAATATACTTTTCATTAAATAAAATAACTACATTATATCTAGCATATAATATAAATAAAATACATTTGATTTCAAAAAAAAATCGGTTACTGAGTTAGATATATGTAGCAAATTACATAATTGCCTCTATGGCATACCCCTAACTCTATCAATCTCTCTTTTTCACTTGGGGCCAATTATGGAATTTTATTCCACCTTTTTCAATCCATTTTCTTAAAACCAATTGGGTCAGTCCATTAATTAACGGGCGTGCTATTATGCTTTAATCATTTACTTTGTCGATTAACTCTCTCCAATGCTAATAAACTACCTTTATCATGTGGAATAATTCGGAGTATGTCTCTCGACTTCTAATGAGCTCTAAGTCCTATTACGAACTATGTCGTGACATTTTTACCATATAACAATATTATGAGATTCTCAACATTTGAATCCATCATCGGCTCGGTTGTAAATTTATGCATTTATATTTATATACATTTCTTTATTGCTATGCTATCTAAGATGATGTACTTAGACTTTTCCATTGAATCAACTACAGCCTTTCATTTGGAACATTTCCACCTAAAGATTCTTAACTTGAATTTATTATTGACGTATTATACATAATATCGCTTATGAGAATTTGAGTCTAAACATTTATTTATAAGGAGTTAACTATTTGTGCAAACAACTCTCTAGTAGTTCATAAATACATGAGAACATCTCAAACATTCATTTAGTGATATCAATTTGGATATGATATTTTCTTCATGTATCAAATACATAAACAACTCATGATATCATAAATAATATAACATGTGTGATAATTCCTATTACCAATGCATAAGGAACTCATCACATGTTTCGTACTAAACAATTTAATAATGCATCTTTGCATATCGATTTGGGACATTCCCAAAATCTTTTATACTCGCTATAAAAGACATCATTTACAATCTAAAGTTGAGTATTGAAACAAATAAGGTTGATTTTAACAAGTGCGTTGTTCAAATCAATAACGTGTTGTAACTTATGGTTTAGAAATATCAACGTACCATTTAACTTTCTTCCTTATGAACATATGCTTTCTCTGCATTCTAATGGACAGTCCAACTATTTGATATTTCTGTCAATATATTTGTTAAATTTCAATGCTTATAAAATGATACTTTCTATCATTTCTTGGACCACATCCAAAGACATGCAAACTCAATATCACTCCCATTGACTTCTTGAGACATTTTGGTTATTATGTGGAAACATCATACTCTAAATCAGTATTTAGAATTTTCTATTTCAATACATACATAAAAAAATAAAGCCGAACTAAGTGATTATTTTGTGAGTAATCTGAATTAACTTGAGAACATAGAGTATCAAATCGATTATGCAAATTTCAACCGTTGAAATTTGCGATGTTATTCTTATTAATGTTGCTCATTATATTCCAAGTGCATTAGTCTTGCTCTCGAAGATACATTCACGGCCGATGGATCGTATCCTTTTTTGATATGACTACCAAATCATATTTTGACAATGTACTTAGAATCCCTTTATATTTTCGCGTCATAAAGTCAATACTCTTAAGGGTTTAATTGACAACTAAGGATTATCTATTCTTAACATCGATATAAAATACATAGTTTCTCTTTAGTATGTGAAAATACCTATAAGACACTCTAATGCGATGTGTTCATTTAGGTTAGGTTTGTTTCATTTCATCCCACGTAGCCAACTTTATCTTTGGATCATATACACTTTCATTTTACTACCGGTAATTTCTCAGAGAAATTCCTTTATTATAAAGTTGGTATTCCTTAAAACAACAATTATTTCTCGGTGCAATGGCACGAGCATTCATAAATATTTTATGAATTGCCTTATCTAAAACTAATTCGGTTTTAGTTTACAAAACTTATGTTCAAAACATAACTATATCTTCCCATGATAGTGTATCCCAAATTTCTGTTGGGGAGATTTATACAAGATCCCTCATGGAAAATTATTGTGTGCAGACTTCCGACTCGCACAACTTGCCAACTCCTTGGCCTATGATTTGTTGGGTTCCTTATAAACCCTTACCTTGTATGATTTTATATAGATGAAATAATATATACCTTGTGTACTATTTTTAAGTACATAATCTTATAGAAAGAAATTAACTCAACTTCACTCACATTCGATCGAACTTTGTCCAACAAAGTTCGATTACTCATTATCGATACATCATTATGTATTATATGAAGGAGCGACTTTTGAGATTGAATCTTTGTTAATTTCTAGATCTGTTTGGAATCTTTTCAAATATCAACTACACCAAATAAGTGATTTTGCAACATTTTTTATCTGTCAATTGCTAACACTTATAAATGTCACAGACCGCTAGCAGTAAAAAAGTGTTAGAATACCTAAAAAGTGTTAGTAAAAATAAATAGTCTTATTCATTAATTTTGCCAATGCATATAAGTGTTACAACAATCGGTAAAAATGTAAATAATTTAATAACAAAAGGAGTCTTTTGTAATTTGTAAATAGGATTCCTTTTCCCACGCTTGCCCTGATTTTGGCCGCCTAAAATTTAATTTAGGGTTTTCTCTTCCTCACGAAAAAAACCAACGCCCTTCTTCTCCCTCAATCGCACTGAATTAAAGCCAGACCCAGAAATTATTTCAGCCGCTCCCAAACCTCGTCGCCTCCATCCACGATCCCCATCCAAGAATCCTCCGCCACATGGTACTTCATCCTTGCCTTCTACGGCATCTGCACTCTTTCTTTCGTTGTATTCGCTGTGGTTATGCTTGTACTTGCCTTCCGAGTGAGGATGCCCATCTCGTCCAACCTCAGCAACCCACGCAACTTCATCACAAAAATATCGCGCTACAGCAAAGTGGTCAACAATCCCAAACAGGATGACGTCCGCCTTCCGAGTGAGGATGCCCATCTCGTTTGCTGTTTCCTTAAAATTACACACAATCTTTTGCTCCAATTTAAAATCCATAAGAAGAGAATTATAAGGTAATATAATGCATACGTTCCATCTTCTACTTTTTTGTGATGCTTTATGCATATGTAGGATGGTACTTTGTTCCCCTTTAATGCTCTTTTTGTAATGCATGCTAGTATTTTAAATCAAAAGCTTGATTAGAAATTGTAAAGAAACGTGGTGAAGTATAATACATTGGTGCTTTAGTAAAGTCGCTTATTAATAATTGTAATGCTTCACTTACCGATGATTGTTCACATCTATTTCTCATTATTTTCTTCATGATAAAGTGGGTGCTTTTAAGCTATTTAGAAGAGTAGATAAGGAAGATGATAGTAGTTGATGAAGTCGGTAGATTCAGTTAACATTTTTCTCAGTTCATCTAAGCGTATATTTATCTGTAAGTATCCTTTCTTAGTCTTACTATATGATTGATAAAGTTCCATTAATCTGCAGAATTACTTGTATTCTTGTTGCTGTTCATTCTTTAGATGCATTATATTTCATTTTCAAGATTATAAGCCCCTTTTCAGCTTAATACCAGTCCATACATTTTAGTTTATGTACTTTTGTAACATGACAACAATGCACTAAAATGTAATTTATGTTTCAATTTGTTTAAATCTTGTTTGGCGGCTATAAAATCCATTAAGTTAAGGTAAAAGGGAAAGAGCATAAATAATTTTAGTGGGAGATGTTTGCGAATAATCCTCAAGTAATTTTACATAGTATGTGCCTTCTGCTTGGATTTGATGATGAGACATCAAGTGGATTTGTTCAAGTCTATCAGCAATTTTACGGGGCTTTAAAAGACGATCCTTTCGAAAACCAATTGGAGGTTGTGCATAAGGTATGTTCTCCTTAGAAAATTGAATGCATTTTTTTAATATAACCTTACTAAAACTAAAACTCCATTGCATCCCTTTGACTAATTTTATTCAATTTTTGTTGTTGCCCAGAAAATAGGAAGAGGCATTGGTGGACTTCAAGGTCCAATGTATGCAGGAACAGGATGTTTCCATCGTAGAAAAATCATATATGGTGCATCGCCTAATGCCTACCTTAATCAACAAGGTAAACTAGACTATATTATGCCTTAGTACACCAAACTTAACATTAGGTCGGTAACATTACCAGCTTAAGGAGAGGATTTTTTTGCATTTCAGACATCTAGATATAGGTTGTCTTAAGACATTCAATGATCTACGGGTTGATATCTTCATCTCAATAAAGTTGTTATTTGTATAGATCTTTATTTGATCTCACTCAAATTTCCTTCAGTCCGTCACTAAGTTATTTTTCTACAAATTTCTAATTACAGAGCTAACTGGTAAGCAACTTCAAAAGACATACGGAAGTTCAAAAGAACTAACAGAGTCTATAACAAGAACAACTACAAGAAAACCAACAAAAGTTGAGGCAATCATCAATCTTTCTAGCATAATCCCAACAGCTATAGAGATCGCCAGTTGTACGTACGAGTTCAATACAGGATGGGGGAAGAGTGTAAGCAATATCGTTAATATTCATTCCCTCTTCAAATACTTGCTATAACAAGCTATCAACTTCCGTATATATTTATACGTATGCCCATTATTTTAACTTCATGGTACAGATTGGATGGATCTATGGATCAGTGACAGAAGATGTCCTAACTGGATTAAGGATACACGCCAAGGGATGGAAGTCCGTACACCTTACGGTAGAGCCGCCTGCATCTCTCGATGACAGCCCAACATTTGCTTCTATATATGAAAAGCTATGGTTCAGGCAATGCTTAGTCTACTTGTGGATCACTACGTGGACATTTTGCGGTGTGGTTGAGTTCTGTTATGTTTTGCTTCCATCCTACTGCTTATTAACCAACTCCAGTTTCTTGCCAAAGGTAAATGACTGACTCAGACTATCAGGCATTACGTTTGATTTATTATTATAGATACGTTTTAAAGTTTGGTGGTAAAATAATCCTATGCAGGCATCTAGTGTAGATACGTTTGATTTATTATAGATACGTTTTAAAGTTTGCCAAAGTTGGGTTTGCAAACTCAATTCGCAAATGCTTATTGAGTTTGATTAACATGTATTTTGCATACTAAGTTTGTGAATTCATAAATACAAAAGAAATTAGAACCTGAGTTGTAACTCGGTCTTTAACCTTTTGATTTTGAAGGTATAAGTTTTTATCGAGTGTTTATATTAAATTTTTGTTAAATTTTCAATGCAGATATGCAAAAGTTTTATGTCCGACCTTTTACTAGATTATTTCATCATAATATAATAATATAACAGAGGAAATTGAAGTTGAAAATGCAAACTCTGAAGAATTCGCAAGTACAAAAGAACAGATTGTCCCACTGCCAGCTTCATTTAAGGTAAAGGCAACTAATTTAATTTTAAATTGTATAAAACTATCATCTATTTCTTCAACATGTAATCGTAATACCTTAGCTGTTCCAATTTTTTGGTGCTGCATTCTTTGTGTCAATGCAAACTTTTCAAATTGCCTTCTGTTTATAATTAGAAAATTTGGTGATAGGAGTTTATATCCTAGTCATGACATTTTTTTCTTCGAACATTTTCAATTTTCCTTGTATTTTATTTTACTTTTATTTTATTTTTTGGGCATTGTTTCGATATTTGGTTAAAAGATGTTTTAATTATTATTGTTTTAAATTATGTAGATTTATTGTTCTTAGCAATCCAATTGTTATTTGACAGGAAATACTAGCTCGGTTTGCAAGATGTTATGTAGATTTATTAGTTTAAAAGGGACAAAACATCTTGTTTTCATATACCTTTCTTACTAGCTCACGAGGAGGCTTTGTTATTCTTTATGCTTAATGATTAAAATTTGGAACTAATTGTTTTCGAGAGTGCGGTTATAATAACCGTGGATTTATGGAAACTAATTTCTATTGCATTGTAGCTTGAATACAGAATGTCTTTAAACGTACTAAACGCCTGCCAATACTGCACCTAAGTCAATCTGTGTTTTGTGTGGTTGAGAGTTCAGTCTGGAAGGTTATTATATTGAACCCACGTTTGAAAATTTAGGCTATATTGTTCGGACCGCAAGGCAAAGATTTCTGGACATGTACAAACAACTTCCATTTGGTCATCCTCTAATGAAAAATCATTCCGATCAGGTAACTCATCTCTCTCATTCAACACAATTACAAGTATTTTAAATTATCAGGGATAGTGCCTTTTATAGATAGTGCCACTTATAGATGCAATGCAAGTATTTTAAATTATCAAGGATTGATGACGACAACATATTGTTTGGCTTTGTCCTTTTTAGCCTGGGTAGGCACTCGTCATTAACATTTCTATGTTTCTATTCTTTTTCAATCGATAAATGATGATTAAAAGATGATGTATGGTTTAAACTGACGTTTGTTGCATAGGAATTTGTGATGAGTTTTCTCCACTGTTAACTGATGTTGCTATGATATTCTCTTCTGTCATCAAGGTTCCCAAGCATGCGTTTATGTCATCAAAATATCGAATCATAGTATTCGTATTTTCTCTGTAAATGTTCTTTAGTAATGCCTTGTATTGATAATTTGGTATCATATATTTCTTATGCTACTGCACATTAATATAGCACTTTTATTTTATGCAGCAAGTCCAATTGTCGTTTATTCTGAATTTTAATAACATGAAATTTGTAACTGCAGTGGTTGACCGCTCGGTTTGCAAGATGATGGTGCAATGTATTTGACAGGAAATAGTGGCTGTAGCGATTTGAGCAGTTTGTTAGAAGGTGGAGAATTTGTGATATGTTATGACGATGCGAGTAGTGGTAAGTACGATGTTGAGCAATTATAAGTTACAGGAGTATGGAGATGCAAGAAGCACTGAGATGACAGGGGTATATGGTGATGGAAGAAGTTGTTATATGGTGAATGTGATATAGGGAGAAGTGGGTGGGTAATGACCAGTTTGGGTATGTCAGTTGGTCTTGGTTTGGGTTGGATGTTTTAAATGGGTTATGGCAGAATGGTAGCTCTAGTTGTGAAGGAAGCAACGAGACGGAGTACACGTGTTGGACAGTGGAGCAAGGAGATGGAGTATAGGTGCTGGACGGTGGATATGGCTTTGTTGCTTTCTGCTTTGGTTTGTGATGATAATTTGATGAATTATGGGATGTGGCAGGTTGCAATGTAGAGTTGCTAAGGGGATTCTGAATGGAAGTTTTGAATTGCCGAGAGAATTGTGGGATGAGAATTGCCCAGAGAATGGAAGTTTAGGTGTATGTACGACAGTGGGGAGGTTTTGGAGGTTGTTAGAACAGTGGCACCGTGGTTAGAGATGGGTCAAGGAGTTTCAGTCGCGATTGGGATGGAGGACTGATGATGGTTGTTTATTTAGTGTGCAGTCAAATTGTTTATTAGTTTGCATGTTGCAGCGATTAGTGGTGTTAAGGAATTGATAATGGTGAGAGAATGAAGGAAGGGGGTGTGTGATGTTGCACTTGTGTTTGGAACAGCTGCAGGGGATGGTGATGTTTGATGATTGTTAATGGTTATTTTGAATATGGTGGCAAAGGCATGAATGAATGGTGGCAGAGGCTGTTTTGTTTTGTAGCAGTGGTTGGATCGTTTGGAGGAGTGGAGTCGAAGAAGCTTATGGTAGAGGTGAAGGACGGTGAGATGGTGCATAGGACATTTTTTAAAGCTTATGTTGTAATAATATCCGAATATATGACATTGTGGTATTTTAGATATGTAAATAATTGTTTATGATATATTATACTACATTTGCAGAGCGTTTAAACTTTGCATTGAATATGTATGGCGAATTATTTGTGATATGGAAACCATTATTTGCAGTGTGTTTATATTTAAACTTTGCGTTTAAGTTTTGGTATATATCTATATATGTGTTACTAAATAATCATTTTCCAACACTTATAGGCGTTACCGTGTATTTCTATACCAACACTTATAAGTGTTACCATATATTTCGTTACCAACACTTATAAGCGTTACCGTATATTTCTGTACCAACACTTATAAGTGTTACCGTATATTTCTTTACCAACACTTATAAGCGTTACCGTATATTTAGGTACCAACACTTATAAGTGTTAGTAATACGTGCGTTTGTAACACTTGTAAGTGTTACAAATTTGGCCGCTCCATTCCTCACAGTCCATTAGTAACACTTAAAAAGTGTTACTGAAATTATTTGTAACACTTATAAATGTTAGAATTTGTCTGTTTTGGTGTAGTGATACTCACTCATTCGATTAAATCAAATCATCTCCATCGCAGGTTACATTATTTACTTTCGTTGTATATCATACTGGCTAATCACAAACTTATACATGCATATCAAATACATATATCAATGTTTGTGATAACTTGTTGGTGAATACGATGAAGTACATTGAATTATTTTGGTATTAATAGACTTACAATTATATACATCTATACGTATCAACCCAAAGAGTCCATCAGCTTAAAATGCTCCTACTAAATGGGTGCATAGCCCTTAATTGTTTAAGATATAATTAACCAAAATTATATAATTCATGATCATATAATAAAATTATTTCCCATAATTAAGGCTTAGTCTATACTTCCAAAACAACTGCAAATAATTTTAGATACTTCTGTAGTTTTTAATGCATCACTTTGTCATGAAAACAATTGTCATGAAAACAAATACCACGTTATAGTTTTATTTCATTATGAATATTCAAAATATTTATATTAAAATATGACTATATCTATTTTCCATTCACCCCGAAAAATAGTCGTTATTTCATAAATAATGTTTGATATGTTTTACGAAAATAATTTTCATAATATGATGCAATCATCAAGTTCTATATGACACGCTCCCATTATTTTCGCCATTATTATTGTAACATACTGAATTCGAAGGTCCATCGTTCAGTTATACAAATTATTTCATATACTTCAACTAGTTTACAGCGGTGAGTTCTTTGATCAAATATCTTACACTCAAAGAAGTAAATCTTATAGAAAACAATTTTCTATTTTAAAATTACAACAACCCGCAAATTTGTACTCTCTGAACCAATAATAAACCACATATGTCTGACCTAAAAAGCACATAATTGCAAATGATTATTAGAAAGAAAAGAGAGGGTGAGAAAAAAGACAGACGAAAGAAGAAGAGAAGAAGAAGAGAGAGAAGCGGAACCAAAACAATACAGAATCTCACATCGCAGCGGAATAACATATAATATAGATCACTAATCTTTAAAAAAGAGAAATTGTACTTTACATAAATCAATATCAGAGTACACAATGAGTAATCATCAGCTTGGACAATTATAATAACTTGTCTTCACAAATGCTGATAATTTACAGCAACAAAAATGCAATGTAGTGGAAAAATAAATAGATACGTGTATATGAAAAGAAGATCTCCAACTCGCCCGTTGAAGCTCCTAAAGCATCAAATCTGAACTTGTAAATATACTCGGTCTGACCCGAACATTGAAAGAAAAGAATGCCCGGATTAGTCTAGTAACCCAACATGAGAAAAACACATCTCAACTGAATTTATAAAGTTATCAAAACTTTCTTTATCAAAAACAAAGGGTATCTCGTAAGACTGCATCGCAAATAAATACTGATAAGGTTTTTACCTTACGATAACCAAAACATTTCATATCAAATTCTCTTTTATTATAACAGTGTCTATTATACAAATAATATTAATCATGGCTGAAATTGTTATATTATTAAATTCCGGCACACACCTTGTAAATACAAGGCTTTCTATAATAGAAAATGGAAGGCACGTATTGGAGTTTAGATTTCATACAAATAACTAAGTGAAGGGACTACCTTTCCGAACCAAATCTCGGTACACCTCTAGAGGGATGTACCAAGGGTCGAGATACTCATTGCATAAACCAACATAAGACCGGCCTACCCCTCGCTGGTCAGCACCAAATATGTCATCACTCCAGTTATTACCAACCTAAATCCGTGGCCACAAGCATACATCAACAATAATCAGATACATAACCCATAGCGTGTAAAGATATATCTATAAGAGTGATGACATCTCCTAATGGAAGCGACCCATTTTAGCCTGGCTGCTTCTATCCCTGTTTCAGTCATTTTTCGGGGAGTGAGGCCAAAAGTGGTAGCGAGGAAGGCGAGAGCTTCCATTTGGTAATGGTGTGGCATAGGTATGTGGTCGAAGTTGACTGGAATTTCCAGATGAACGAAAAAATTGTTTTTGGCTTTTTCTCAACCACAGTGGCGAATTGGGTGATGAGGTCGGTGGCATCGGGAGGAGGGAAGGTGTGGGCTCTCATCTAGCCACGTGAGGGAGCTTCCAGGCATATGCAGCGGTGATGGGGAATGGTGGAAGGTAGCGGCTTGGGTTGTTCGATATGTAGATGAGATATTAAAGAAGAGGAGGGGCGGGTTTAAGCTTTTAAAAAGGAGTTTAAGCTAAGCAAATGTTTTTTGGTTAATAAATTATATTATTTAAATTATGTAATTTTTAAAATGTGATCACTTACTTGTTTTAGGTCAGATTCGAACAAACGAGTTGCCTTAGGATCGTATTGGTGTATATTACAAGACGGAATTGGGTTGGTGGACATTTAAGCTTGCTGAATTTTACCCTGGATTCGAACGTCGTTTGAATTCAGACGGAACCAAAATAGGCAAGCAACCATTGGAATAAATGTGAGTAAAACTCACCTTTTTGGATAACTAGTATGATTTATAATTAATAAAATTGTTGAATGATTGTTTGGATAAATTATTATGTTTATATTAGTTGGATTTAATATTCCCACATATTAGAGCGGATGAGACACTATGAGCCCTCCATAATGGTGGATGGCCCTTTTTATTGTGATATCCCACCTCAAAAGCGGTGGTTTTATTTTTGTGATTATATAACATCTGTTGGTTGTAGGGAAACATGTTGAAGGAATCCAACGGGATTCCTCGCTATTATTGAATTATATTGTTTTTGTAATATTTTCCTTTATATGGTTATTGATTAATAAACATGATTGTGGACGTTGTGGTTATAACATCATTATATGTTTGGTAATAAAACCTAATAGTGATAAGAAAAATCAGCATCGATGTTGTTTAGGTGTTGGATAGTTATTGGCCTCAAATTAGTACATTAAAAATACTATAAGTTATCGATTAAATCGAAATTGGTATTAGACAAGAAACCATTTTTAAATCCGAAATTAGGTTTCGAAAATATTTTGTTTATGGATTATCCAATAAAATATATAAATATTGTT
This sequence comes from Allium cepa, assembly GCA_030765085.1. NCBI lineage: Eukaryota > Viridiplantae > Streptophyta > Magnoliopsida > Asparagales > Amaryllidaceae > Allium > Allium cepa. Next base: position 773,853,273 of record CM060945.1, read on the forward strand.
TTTAAGTTAATTTATTTTATTTAAATATATTTTTAAAAGTTATCTAATAATAATATTGTTTTAAAGCGATATAATTGTATTTATATTATTTTAAAGTTATATAATTATATTGATATAATTTCAAATTATTTAATCATTAATATTGATTAAAAGTTATTTTTGTATAGCTAGTATGTTTTAAGAATTTATAAAAAGTTGAAAAGTTAGTTATCTCAAGAATAATGATGCTTTGGAATTAATATTAACGATTATTAATATGTTTTTAAAGTAAATTATTGTTATATATAAAAATGGTAAAGGTTATTATTATTGTTCTCAAACAATATTTTTAAGTTATTGATTATCATTTTTTAAGATGTTGTAAAATTTATAAATTTTAATGTTAATAATCGTTATTATATAATAGTGTTTTAAGTAAAATATTTTAAATTATTTATAATCATTTCTGAGACCTCGAAAATATATTTGAAAGACCAAGATTTTACAAAGGAGTTATAAAATGGTTTAAAGAATTAAGGAAGAGTTATTTGCAAGGTAAAAGAGCTTATAAATGGTTAAATATTTATAAACGAAATTTAAAAGCGAGTTATAGATTTATAAAAGAAGTTTATTAATGGTATATGGGTTCATTAAAAGTTATAAATGATTTTGAAATGTACAAGACGTTTATAAGTGAATGAATTCTTGGTAAAGGAATTGTTAATGGATTTTTGGAGATTTCTAAAATGGATTATAAAGGATACTGGAGAATTGTAAGGGAATTATAAATGATTTGGGAATCGGATAAATGGAAAACCTTTCTAAATTTTATGGATATACTTATACCATTGGAATAAGTATATAGCAATTCCTTAATATGGAAATACAGGAATTTACAAGCTTATCTTTTAAAGGTGTTTATATACAAGTAATTTACAATATGTATAAAGACTTATTAAAGGAGGCTGGTGATTGCTTATATACTGAGCCAATGTTCAAATGAAATAAAATCATGATTGAATGTTGTTATTCGATAGCTAAATAACCGACTATCGAAAATAGACCCATCGTAACTTTGGAAATATCTAGGAGAAACACGTGAGTTATATGGCACAATCACCTCTGATGATGTTGAACCGTGCATATAAATCTCGTTTCGTTCTTTTAGGATGATGATATGGAAATCTATCCACTAACATTTAGGAGGTAATCTCCGATCTTATCTTTATCTGTTTATTTCCTAAAGAATCGGGGTTAAGTTTACCAGAAATTATCGAACGTTGTTCCGAAGAGACGGGATATAATCTATTTCCATTGGTTGGAATAACGTGATAGAGGGTTCTCGCTTTCTGTTTGGTGGCAAGCAAGAGATTCTTACCCCTACACGTCCGAGAGAGGTAGTATAAGGCCTTGATGAGTTGGTTTGCTAGATGCTTATAGTCGCAAGACTGGTCGAAAAAAGATTCGAGGTACCAATGTATGCCACGGTGGGGCTAGGATGGTTGAAAAGCCTACCGGTCATCAGTGTTGATGGTTGAAAAGTCTAGAGCGTTACATTTGGTATCAGAGCTAATGGTTAAGCGAGAACCTTGGCTTTGGTGGGGTACTCGTTAGAGATTCAGTAGCACCCTGAATGAGTTTGAGTGTGCATATATATATGAGCATGTATTTGTTAGTGATATAAAAATTGTTATATTGTGTTGATTGGTAGGTTGAGTGGCTTATGGACTCTGGTGAATACGAATAACTAACGTTATTGATAGGGATATCTAAACACTTGAACTGAGCAATTCGACATGGTATTGTTTTGAAATTGGATAAATGAAATAATTTTACCTCGATTATACTTTATATATAAAGAGATAATTTTTAGAAAATTATTATGGTATATATACGGCATGCTTGGTTGTTATAAAATGATAATGTTGATTATTATCATTTGTTGTTGTTGTTGTGTTCTAATAAAGTTATTGATATTATAATGCAAGCAAGATTTACAATTAAGAAATGATTTTATATAACCAAAGTAAGATATATAAAGGTATGATTTATAAATGTGATTTACAAATGGAAAGGAAATGTAATTTCAGAAGTATATTAAAAATATGGTTTATAAGTAAAAGAGATTTAAAAAGGGTTTAAAGTTAGGAATTTGGAAAGTTGAATCATGTTGGTTTTGGAAATGGTTTTTCAATTTTTGGAAAATGATAGTGATATTAATTGAAATATATATATTTTTTGAAATTTTTTAAAGGATTTTAAAAGGAATAGAAAATGCTAAAGTCGCTTCGGTCGTTGGAAAATAGTCTTTTGATGACAACAACATCATCGACATTCATTTTTGAGTTTCCAAGGGAGGAATTGCTGCCATTGGGATTTTGTTTTGGTAAAGTTAGTTTTGATTTTAAAATCCAAAAGAATGACATGATATACCAAAGGGATTACATATATATGTTATTTTAAAATAATTTGAAATGAATAATATTAAGGTGTTTAAACTCTGGAAATTTTTTGTTAGGTATGTTATGGAAAATGTGATAAAATAAGTTTGACAACTTATAAAATTTGAAAATTATCAAGTTAAAGCAATGTTTAAAATTGTTGAATATGAATGCAAGAAAAGTAAATTTGAAATTGAATTACGGAATAAAACTTAACTTAAGGTAAGGTAAATAAAGTGAATTTTGAAATTTTAGCCTAAATTAGGCTAAATGAAATAATTATGGAAATGGAATTGATTAAGATTTGAAAAAAATAAATGAAAAAATTGGTGAATTGGATATGGTTCGGAATGTCGATTAATAAAATCAAATGTTAAAAATGGAATTGAAATTGAATTTGATTAAAATGGATATAGACTTAAGATGTGAAGTGGAAATAAACATGAGAAGAGTCGATTGAAATGTTTATAAACTTTGGTAAATTTTTTTGAAATAATTCATCAATGAATTTAGCATAGAGTGAAATGTGGTCAAACATAAAATTGAGGGAATAATTCTTAAATGATATCAATATTGAAGAAATATATTAAGTAAATAATGAATATGAATAAGAGAATTTGAAATAGCTAAAAAATCAATTGGAAATAATACGTAAGTCTTACGTATATCATTTTATTCGCATATCGGTTTGATCCATATTCGAGCATAGAATTTCGAGATAATTTATGTCGATCCAAGTTGAAATTTTTCACTCGATTCTCGACAGCAAACACTAGATATGGATTTTTGATTGATTCCAGAATTCTCTATCATGGTATATGGCTATGCAAGGAAAATAACAGTTTCTAATCGATAAACCAGATTTGAGTCTACACTAGAGTGGTCATGTGAACGATACTAGTTTGGAAGTGGAATTGTATGATCGAGCGAGCGATCAGATTTGATATTGCATACAAATGATAAATGTATATCGTACGGACTTAAGTAAAACAAATGTTGGAAATTGAAAATGCAGAATAATATGATTGTGGACTATATGACTAGATATCATTTGCAAATAAGATGCAGGTTATAAAAGCAAGAGCTAATTTGATGCCTTTGATTTCATAAGTAAAATTGGTTGCCCAACAAAAAGGTACATGTTTAAATTATTTGAATTTGATGGTTTTATTAACAACCAATTGGGTTTTGTTTTCTCTTGTTGGTTTGGACCCGTAGTGGAAATTTGTAGTTGTCCTGATCTTGCCGCGTAAAGGAGACGCTGACGAAATTTTGAATAAAATTTTTGATAAAAAAAAAAATTTGATTTTTGAGCTATAACTTGAAATAATTGAATGGGATGATATTAGTTGGAACCTATGGATGAATTTGAGAACTTAATAAAAGTAATAACAATGTTTCAACAAATTGATTTTGAAAGTTAAAGGCTTAAATGGATTTGGGAAGTAATTTCAACTAATTTGTTTTAAAAGTTAATGGGTTTGGGCATTTTCTTACTTTGGTAATTTCAAGGACGAAATTCATTTAAGGGGGAAGAATGTAACGACCAAAATTTTAGTTATTTTAAATTAGAATATAAAATTTATTTTAAATATTAAAAAGCTAATTTTATAGGTTAAATAACTTGAATTTCAAAATAATAGTGATTTATGGGATAATTTAATTGCTAAATTTAACAAATTAAAATTGGTTAAATAATGGGATCTTGAGTTTTAAGTTAGATAAAAATTATTTTAAAGGATTTTTTATTAATAAGAATGAAGATAATAAAACTTTTAAATTGGATTTAAAAGTGATTTACTCGATTTTGAAATTTACTTGTCTTAATTAACATATAAAATAGCCTTCCAGTGTATTTGTCTCGGATTTTGATGAAACCAGTGTTATTGGGTCTGTAATAATGAATTATAATATGCCGTCAAAGTTTCGTAGTGATTAGATGCATCGTTTGGTCGTACGGGATAGAAGCGCGTTGAAAATCGGAAATTTAATATTATAATTGGGTTCAAAAAGCTATCTTCTGCATACAGTCGAATTGGGTCTCGAAACCTGTTCCATCGCGTTCAGGATAGAGGTATAATATTAGGAATGCCAGGTGGCACGTCTTGATCGGGGTTTGAAATTAAATATCAAGATATTTTGAAATTTTAACTATTTTTTTTTTCGTTTTAAACTTTCACTACACTAACCTTTCTAATCAGCCACCCTATCATGTACAAGCCTATAGTTTGTTTCCTTATTTAAATTGCATTCCTATACCAGAGAAAATTTGTACTTCTCAAATTCAATACCCCCAAATCCAACGGCAAATGTTCATCGAGAGCATTTCATGCCGTTTCAGGCGAGGTGATCAACTAGAGACTTGTAGGAGACATGGCGACGAAGTTATTCAATAGTGGAGATGGGCTATTTCAACCAGTGGTGGAGGAAATTAAGTTGTGATTGAGAAGGTTGAGGTTTTGGGTCTTGGGTGATTGCGGTGGCATGGGTGGTCTAGGGGCGATGGTCCCTAAAGGAGAAAGGTCGAAGAAGGCGAGAGCTTCCATTTGGTAGTAGTGCAGCAGGGGGATGTGGTCGGAGGTGAATGGAATTTCCAAATGAATGGAAAATTGTTTTTGGGTTTTTCTCAGCCATAGTAGCAAGTTGGTGACGAGGTCGGTGGCGTAGGGAGGAGGGAAGGTGTGGGCTCTAGGATGGCTATGTGAGGGAGCTTCCAGGCACGTGCGACGGTGACGAGGCATTGTGGAAGGTATGATCGATATGTGGACAAGATATTAGAGAGGAGGGAAGGCGGGTTTAAGCTTTTAAAAGGATTTTAAGTTAAGCAAATGTTTGTTGGTTAATAAATTATATTATCTAAATTATGTAATTTTTAAAATGTGATAATTTACTACTTTTAGGTCAGATTTAAACAAAACAAGTTGCCTTAGGATCGTATCGACGTATACTATGAGATGGAATTGGGTTGGTGGAGAATTGAGCTTGTTGAATTTTACCCTGGATTCGAATGTCGTTTGAGTTCAGACGGAACTAGAATGGGCAAGCGACCACTGGAATAAATATGAGTAAAACTTACCTTTTTGGATAACTAGTATGATTTATAATTGATAAAATTGTTGAATGATTATTTGGATGAATTAGTAAATTTATATTAGTTGGATTTAATATTCCCACCTGTTGGAGCGGATGAGACACTACGCATCTTGCATAATAGCGGATGACCCTATTTATTGCGATATCCCGCCTCGAAGCCGTGATTTTATTTTGTGATTATATAACATTCGTGATTGTAGAAAACAGGTTGGAGGGATCCAACGGGATTCCTCGCTATTATTGAATTATACTATTTTAATAACATTTTGCTTTACATAGATTATTGATTAATAAACATGATTGTGGATGCTATGGTTATAACATCATTATATGTTTGGTAATAAAACTGATTAGTGATAATAAAAATCAATATCGATGTTCGTAAAGTGTTAGGTGGTAATTAGCCTCAAATTGGTATTTTGAAAATAATATAAGTTGCCGATTAAGTCGGAATTGGTTTTTGAGGCAAGAAACGTTTTTAAATCCGAAATTGGGTTTCGGAAACATTTTGTTTAAGGATTATCTAATTAATATATTAGTGTTGTTTTAAGTTAATTTATTTTATAAAAATATTTTTTTAAATTAATTTAATTATAATAATGTTGTTTTTTAAAGCTATATAATTATATTTATATTATTTTAAAGTTGTATAATTATAATGATATTATTTCAAGTTATTTAATTATTAATATTATTTAAAAGTTATTTGTTTATAGTTAATATGTTTTTTATAAAAAGTTGAAAAGTTGAAACTTAGTTATCTCAAGAAAATTATGGTTGGGAATTAATATTAACGATTATTAATAAGGTTTTAAAATAAACTATTATTATTTATGAAAATGGTAAAGGTTAATTATTATTGTTCTTAAACAATATTTTGAAGTTATCAATTATCATTTTTAAGATTTTGTAAGATTTATAAATTTTAGTGTTAATAATCGTTATTATATAATGGTGTTTGAAGTAAAATATTTATATTATTTATAATTATTTCTGAGACTCCGTAAATATATTTGAAAGATGGAGATTTTATAAAGGAATTACAAAATGGTTCGAAGAATTATGAAAGATTTATTTGCAAGGTAAAAGGGTTTATAAATGGTTATATATTTATAAACAATTTTAAAAGTGGGTTATGGATTTATAAAGGAAGTTTTTAAATGGTATATGGGTTCATTAAGGGTTATAAATGGTTATGAAATGTACAAGACATTTATAAGTGACTGAATTCTTGGTAAAGGAATTATTAATATTTTTTCGAAGATTTATAAAATGGATTACAAACGACCTTAGAGAATTGTAATGTAATTATAAATGATTTTGGAATCGGATAAAAGGAAAACCTTTCAAAATTTTGTGGATATACTTATACCGCTGGAATAAGCATATAGCTATTCCTTAATATGGAAAAACAGAGATTTGCGAGCATATCTTTTAAAGGTTTTTTGTACAAGTAATTTACAAAGTAATTGTATGTATAAAGACTTATTAAATGGGGCTAGTGATTGCTTACATATTGAGCCAATGTTGGTTTTCCAAATGAAATAAAATCATGATTGAATGTTGTTATTCGATAGCAAAATAACCGACTATCGAAAATAGACCCAATGTAACTTTGGAAATATGTAGGAGGAACACGTGAGTTATATGCCACGGTCATCTCCGATGATGTTGTACTGTGCAAATAAATGTCGATTCATTCTTCTAGGATGATGATAAGGAAATCCGTCCACTAACGGTTAGGAGGTGATCACCGATCTTATCTTTGTCTGTTTATTTTCTAGAGAACTGGGGTTGAGTTTAATAGTAATTATCGAACGCTGTTTCGAAGAGACCGAGATCGAATATGTTATCCAAAAACCACTTCAATCCAACGAATGCGTTTCGAAGTAAAGACACCGTGAAGAGCATGGAATCGAAGGTAGAGATGTGAAGTGCAAGGGCTAATCGCTACTAATCCTAAAGGCGATCCCAAAATGGATGTAGTAGGAATAGTGTCTTCGGTTTCGTTCAGACCTGGAACGGACTTGTATGGATGAATGCTATTAACACATTGTCACTAGAGAGCAATAAGCATTGTAAGTGTGAATTTCTTAAAAGGTAATCATTGCCTCAAACCTCATTAATCGGGAATGATTGAAAATCAAGGGAGGTGCAGCAAGACTAAGTGGGTTGCACCCATTAGGGCATGTTGTCACCCTTCTGAATACATCTACATGTTTATGGATTGGTTGTGCATGAGATCTAGATAAAATGGTTTACAAAGCAACCTGGGTCATGAAATATTCGGTACTATCCAGTAAGAGGTAGGCCGATCTTGTGTTGGCAGGGATCGATAGGTTCGATCTTGGTATATTTTCTAGACGTGTATTGTGATAGGTGGTACCCCAGTGCCTTGTCAACGTATGGGATCCATTCTCCAATAAGCATCGTACGGTTTGATTATGCAAAACTATATTGAAATGTGAGATGCAAGTATTTCAGCTGTTTTCATATTTTACTTTGACCTCTAGACATTATTATAATATCACTGGATTTTCTATAAAATTGTTTTGGTTATCATAAGGTAAAAACCCATCCGTGTTTATGTGCGGTGTGGTCTTATGAGATAACTTTTGATTTCGAATATTTCTGATAACCTTAAATCCAATTGGGTGTGTTTTCTCATGCTAGTTTTCCAGACTGACTTGGATGTTATTTATTATAATGCTCGATTCAGACCGAGTATATTACAGATTAGTTTGGTTGCTTGGAGCTTCAGAAGACGAGTTGGAGGCCAGAGACGTATTCACGTAGATGGTTATTTTCCGTTGTATTCGTGGATGTGTTTATCAGCAATTGTGAGGGCGGTTTGTTATAACTGTCCAGGCTGAAATAAGTTAGTATACTTTGGATGATATTTGTATATACCCATATTATAGTTTTTCTTTTGTGTAAAGATTTGTGGTATATTATAGCTTATTCGTTCCACTATGAGATTCTATGTTGTTTAGTTTTCTTCTTATCTTCTTCTTCTTTCCACTAACAATCGGTTTTTTTGACATTCGACTGCTCGGAATGTGATACGGTAGATATACTAGTGTCGATTTTCGGGGTCGAAAATCTGGTTCGTTACAACAACCCTTGAGCACATATGTCTTAAGGAGGGTATTAAGCTAAGAGAAGTTGCCTTCTCCGCCATCATATGATGTACATTTGAAAAAACCAATGTATATAATCTTAGAAATAGAACGTCAAACACTCATCCATACATAGGACAAACCGAAGGGACTCTCCTACCACATCTTATTGGATTTGTAGCGATAATCCTTGCAATGGATATTTCATATCGAAGAGACTATTGCTACTATATGTATATTGGGATTTTATCCCCAAATGATTAACAAGCAGTCCTTCGCTATGAAAATCCTAAATGTCAATATCATCGTCCAACCTGCACAATCGTTGCATATATATTGGTCTGAACTGGTTTTCAGATATTCTGATCTCGGTCTCTTCGCACCAACAACGCAAAAGCATTTGTCAACCTTACACAGAAACCTAGTCTCATAGACTTGTCACGTTTCCAACTTTCAACTTGCTATCCTTTGGCCAAGAAGGAAGCTCGATGGATTCGATTAATCACTCCACACTACACGAATCAACATTCTCAACACAAACTATAATCAAGCCTACACAGTCAATCACGCATGAAGTGTCTGACTAATTAGTTTCTACATCAAGTCAAGAAACTAAAATGGCCAAATTTGATAGTCGATTATTTAACTATCAAAGCAACAAACAAAATCTAGCACATAAGTAGTCACTGGGCCAAATTTTATTAATCACTTACAAATCATACTTTCCAATTACTAACTTCAAAATATCTTTAAAAAGATAATATTCAAAACCATTTCATTTATCGGATATTTGGAAAACATTTCCATATACTTATTTTAATAATAAGTGAATTCATAATTTGTTTTACTTTCAAACCATTTAAACTCCATTTTACAATATCACCTTTGAAAACATTCATTTAAAGAATTATTCTTTTAAAACTGTTAATATATTTCCTTTTCTAAAAATCCATATTTAGCTTATCAAATTAAATTGATTTCATATTTATAAAACAAGGTTTATAATTCTATTTATATTTTACGAAACTTCCATTCATAAAATTTGTAACGACCCAAAATTTCAGTCATTTGAAATTCGTATATTTAATTGATTTTCAATATGCAAAAGTTAATTTTATAAGCTGAATAGATTTTATTTCGAATATATAGATTTAATTGGATAATTAAATTTTTAATTTAATATTTAAAATCGTGTAAATAACTAAAAATTAGATTTAATATGAATAAAATTGATTTGTAAAGTTATATTAAATCATATTTGAATTAGATGGATGTTATAGAAGTTTTAAAATTGAATTAAAAGTCAAATTGTAAAAAATGAATATTTTAACATTTAAATTAACGTGTAAAAATAGCCATTTTTCAAACAGTCTCGGATTTCGATGAAACCAGCTTCATTGGATCCGTAATGTTAAATTATTGTAAGATTTCGAATTTTGTGTCAATCGGATTTACGGTTTGTTCGGGGCAAGCTAAAATGCGTAAAAAATCGGTTAAGTGAATTTTAAATTTAAATTTGTCGATTCGAAAACCTATCTTTCAAATACGATCGAATTGGCTCCCGATATATATTTCGTTGCGTTCGAAATAGGGGTAAAACATTATAAATGCCAGGCGGCACGCTTCGTTTCGAGTTCGAAAAAAATTCGGATGAATATTGCGCGCGAATTTTCAATATAAGGCCATCATATTTTCTATTTTGCAAAACATTAGGGTTAGAAACCCTAGCTGCCACCCTCTATTTCAATGGCCAGAAAATTCTAACCTTCCCCCTCGATTATCTCCAAATCCGTCAATCAATTCAAGAAACTTCCAACATGAAAAATATAGAGCGTGACGAGATCTAAAAGATCAACGGTGGAGATCGTTTAAAGTGTTATCGATCAACGACAAATCGAGTTTGAATGATGTGGGGTCGAACACGTTTTTCGAGGCCAATTCACAGCTGAGTTCGGCCGCGTTTTGCACAAAGGTGGAGATTACAATGGGCTACAAGATGATGGTACTCGATCGTGTTCACGGCGAAGAGGGAGGGCGCGATAATTTAGGGCAAAGCGGCGACAATGGGTTAGGGACGTGAGTTTTCACGTATGAGAGAGGAAGAAGCCAAACAGGGTCAAGATTCTAGGGCATTGAAATAAACGGCCCAGATTATTCTAAGGTTTTTAAAATAAAAAAGAAAGGAAATTGAATTATTATATTATATAATTCGTACAAACTTTTAAACTGCGTAACTTTTTCATACGAGGTCCGTTTCGCACGAAACGATTTGCATTGGGTTCGTATTGACGAGCACTTCACGATGGAGCTAGTTTGGAGTTGATTGGAGCTAGTGTGAATTTTGGGTAAAATTAAACGATCGTTTAATTTTATTCGCAATAAAACACTGCAACTGTTATTGGAAACAATGTGAGTACAACTCACTCTTTCTGACTTACTGATATTTTATATAAGTGAGAAATAATTTATTATATGATGATTGATGATTGTTTGGATGATATATGATATATTGATTGATATTTGAAAATATATGATTTGATTTTTTATAAAGGTAGGAAACTATTTTAAATAAATAAATGTTATAATTTTTATCGTTATAAAACTTATGATATTTGTGAAATATAATCAAAATGTGATTTTTGAAATATTGAGTTAATGATTTGGTAAATAGTTTAAATTGAGTTTTTGAATTATATTAAATGGTTAATATATGGGATTTATAAAATTGATATTTTATAAATCAAAGGAATTGAATTATAGACAAGTTTTGTAAATGCTAAAATGAAGTTATAAATGGGTTTTTATAAGTAAATAAGATTTGCAGATTCATAATTGATGATGTTATAAAAAGGATGATTTTTGTAAATAAAGGAATTATAAGTGATTAACTTATAATTTGGGTTTTTGGGTATATAATTGAGTTATAAATAAAATTGATTTATAAAGGGATTTTATAAGTTGAAGTTTTTATAAAATATGAATGGAATTTATAAACATTGTTTTATAATTCTGAAATCAACTTATTTTGATAAGTTAAATATAGTAATGAATTTGGTAAAGGAGATATATCCACGATTTTTGACAGTGGAATCCTTTAAATTAAATGTTGAAATAATATTAAATTTGGTAAACGAATTATATTCACGATTTTGGACAGTGAATAATATATTAAATAAATGTTTTGGAAAGTGATATTTTAAAATGGAGTTAAATGGTTTAAAGTTGTTTTAAAATGTGTTGAATATCGAAACCATAGATTTCAACATTCATTGTTGAAATAGACGTTTTCGAGAAGTAAGAAAATGATGGACTATAATACTATTGTTATAGTAAATGATTTTCGAAAGGAAATGTTTTTGTATAGTATTGGGAATTATATATCTATCTTATTTTCGAATCCCTATACTAATGATTTTGGGTTGTCGTAACAATGTTTTACGCAACATTCATTTTGACCAAAATAAATGTGTTTAAAGAGAACGTTTTCCTTAAAGAATAAAATATACACTTAATCGTGATTTAAGTATATGTAATATTTTTCAAGTGTTGAAAATAAATAAATTTGTGAATTACTTACTATTAAATAAGTATTTGGAAATGTTTTCCAATATAGAAGTTGAAATGGTTTGAGATTATATCTTTTTAAAGATAAGTTGAAGTGAATATTTGGCAAGTAATTTAATTAATAAAAGATTAATTAAAAGGGCCTAGTGATTGTTTATGGTACTAAATATTTGTTTGTTTGTTTCGATAGTTAAATAATCGATTATCAGACTTGGCCAAAATTTTGGTTCCTCAACTTGATGTGGGAACTATTTAGTCGTACACTTAGTACGTAGCCTTCTGTGCAGGCTTGATTATCGTTTGTGTTGAGGATGTTGATTCATATAGTGCGGAGTATTACTCCAATCTATCGAGCTTCCTTCTCGGCCCGAAGGATAGCAAGTTGAAAGTTGGAAACATGATAAGTCTATGAGACTTAGTTGCTGTGTGAGATTGAGAAATGCTTTTGCGTTGTTGGTGCGAAGAGACCGGGATCAGATTTATCTGAAAACCACTTCGGACCAACGTATATGCGACGATTGTGTAGGTTGCTTATGATGATATTGATATTTTGGATTTTCATGGTGAGGGACCGCTTGTTGATCGTTTGGGGTTAAAACCCCAATATACATCCAATAGCAGTGGTCTCTTCATTATGAAATATACAATGCAAGGGCTATTCGCTACTAATCTTAGGGATTTTCCGACATGATGTGGTAGGAAAGTACCTTCGGTTTGTCCTGTTCCTAGACAACTTGTATGGATGATTCTCTGACATTGCATTCCTATAGATTATGTACATCGATTTTAACAAACGTACATCAGTGGTGGCGGAGAAGGCAACTTCTCTTAGCTTAACACCCTCCTTGAGACATACGAGCTTATGGGTTGTATTTTTGTGGAAGGCAATTAGTAGTCAACGGAAATGGCCATGTAGCATTCTAAGTGATGTGATTGTGCTTTGTGAAAGGCAATCGTTACCTCTAGCCTCATCAACCGGAAATTACCAAAACAGGGTTAGATGCGGCAAGACTAAGTGGGTCATTCCTAAGTAGGATATGATCATCCTCTTCTAGATATATCTATGCACGCTATGACATCGTGTATCTGATTATTGTGGTTTGTATGCTAGAGGGCCCTCGGTAAAGGTCGGTAACGACCGAAGGATGACATATTCGGTATCATCTAGTTATAGAGGTGGGCCGATCTTGTGTTGGTAGAGGGCGGATGTTCTGTGCCTCGATACATTCTTCTAGAGATGTACTGCCGGAAGGTAGTCCCTTCACTTAGTCATTTGTATGGAAATCCAAACTCCACTACGTCCCTGCCATTTGATTGTATTACCTAATTGGGCTATATGCTGGAATTTAATCAATGTAACAACTTCGGCTATGATTAATATTATTTGTAAATAGTAGACACTACTATAATATAACATGAGATTTGATATGATATGTTTTAGTTATCGTAAGGTAAAAACATGTCCGTGTTTATGTGGACTTGTCTTACGAGATACTTTTGTTTTGAAAACTAAGGAAAAGTTTGGTAATTTGATAAATTCAGTTGAATGTGTTTCTCACGCTGGTTTACCAGACTGATCCGGGTGTTCTTCCCTTTCAATGCTCGGTCAGACCGAGTATATTTACAGGTCAGATTGGTGTATTTGGAACTTCAGCAAGAGAGTTGGAGATCTTCATTTTCGTATACACGTACTTGTTTTGATTATCCGCTGTGCTTTATTTGTTGTTGTATATTATCGGCAATTGGGAGGACAGGTTATTATAACTGTTCAGGCTGATAACTACCGATTGATTGTTGAACTCTGATTGATGTATGTATATGCAGTTTCTGTTTTGTAAAGATCATTGATATGATATTTATATTTTCCGCTGCGATGTGAGATTCTGTATTGTTCTGTTTGTTTCTATCTTCTCTCTTTCTTCTCTTCTCTTCTTCTCTCTTCTTTTCTTTCTCTTGACTTTCCATTAGTTTGTGCTTTTTGGGTCGGACATGTGTGGATTACTGTCGATTCAAAGGGTACGGATTTTCGGGTCGTCACAAAATTCCTTTATTAAGAATTTCCATTTATATCATAATAACATGTCAAAATCTCATTAAAGGTTTGTTTACTTATAAATTTATTTATTTACAAATTCATTCTTTTTATAACTTCATTACTTCGTAAATCTTATTAATTGTAAGATTTCATTTATAACCACATTTTTAACACTAACAAAACTCATTTATAATCCCATTACTTTTAATTATAAAATATCAATTTTATAAATCTTATATATAAACCATTTATAATAAGTTCAAAATTTTATATTTAGCTTATTTTAAAAAATAGTTAACTTCATATTTCAAAAATCACATTTAAGTATATTTCACAAAAACTTAATTTTTAAAACATAAAAATTATAACATTTTATTTATTTAAAATAAATCCATTTCTTTAATAATTCAAAATTTAGTAAAACATATATGTTTCAAAATCACTTCTAATTTCCTTTTAAAGTCAAAATCATCATTTAAATATTTTAAATCCCAAAAATATGGCCAAATGCTGCAAAAGTATTAAATAAGGGTATTCACATCAATAATAGCAATCATGGCATCCATTACATCAAATATCACATGATACAACATATATAACAATATGGGTAAATAAACATCAACTATTGTGAGGAATCCTATTGGATCCCTCCAACCTGTCACCTGCAACAAATATACATATGAGCATAATATGTACAATGTCTACTTTGAGGCTGACATCCATACAAACGGTTATCTGCTCATACACGGGAACGTATAGAGTCTCATCTGCTCCAATGGGTAGGAATATATCCACTACTAACTACTATAGCATAACATCCAAACAATCAACAGCTATCATAAAATAAATTTATTCACACTTGTATAAAAATATAAGCGGGCCATAGAGAGTGAGTTTTACCCACTTTGGCTACTGTCGTCGCGATAGCGATTTATTTCGATTAAAATTAAACGAACGTTTAATTTTAACCAAAAATTTCGCTAGCTCCGAATCCATCCAAGCTAGCTCTAAAATGTAGTACTCGTCAACACGAATCCAACGTCGCTTGTTTCTTGCTAAATGGACCTCGTATGAAGAAATTATAAATTCTATAAGATTACACGATTTTAAAATATAATTTATAACTTTTATTTATTTATTTATTTAACCTTGAATTATCTGGGTCATTCATTTTCTCCTCTGTAGATCTGAGCTGCCCACTCCTCTTCTTCCTCTTCACGAACGCGACCATGCAAACAACCTATCACGCGCGCTCCGTTCATTTCGACGCCGCTCCCACCTCGACCTATTATACAACAATCAGGGACCGCCATATCTAAGCCCATCACGAACTCCACCCATACACTGTGCTCGACTATACGCCCATATGCCTTGCAAAACGTGCTCGAACGCATGATATTCATGGCAAAAATTTGGCCTCCACGACGTATGAAACCCGATAATAGCCGTTGGATAGAGAGATCTCGACTAGCTCTTTGATTCTCTAGTTGAAAGTTTTTGTTAATAGCTAAAAGATTGAGAGAGATCGGAGGAGAAAGATTGATGATTTTCTACCGTTGAACTCATTTATGGCGGTTGGAATGATTAGGGTTAGGGTTTGATAGTTTTAGGGTCTTTATATAGGCAAGTTCAAAACACTATTCACTCAAAATAATTCCAAACTCCAATCGAAGCGTACTGTCTGGCGTTCAAATTCCGAACATAATGGAATATATATCGAGAGCCAATTCCATCGTTTTTGGAAGATAAATTTTCGAATCGAATTGTTTTAATTAAAAATATTTAAATAAATTTCTATGCGTTTTTAATTTACGCGATCAAATCGTAACTCCGGTCGCCGTGAAATTTGAATTCCTATAATAACTCACTATTACGGATCCAATAAAACTTGATTCGTCGAAATCCAAGACGGTGTCAAAAATGACTATTTTTACACGTTAATTAAATATTAAAATTTCCAATTTTTGTTTATTCACTTTTAATTCAATTTTAAAAGTTCACTAACTTCATTCTAATCCAAATAGAATTTAAATCAACTTTATAAATCATTTTCATTCACATTAAATCCAAATCTCCATTATTTAAACAATTCCAAATATTAAATTAAACAATTTAATTATCAAATAAATCATTTTATTTGAAATATAAGTTATTCAATTTATAAAATTAACTTTTCAATACTTAAATTCAATTAAATATTATAAATTCAAATGACTGAAAAACTGGGTCTTTACGTACTTCCGCCCTAACAGAATTTCGTCCTCGAAATTACTACGTAAGAAAATACCCAAGTCCCATAAACTTTCAAAACTAATTTAGTTAAGTTGGATTACACATTTCTGTAACCTCCCACCTTTTCGCACGGTTTAAAGCGACGATAAACCACACACGTCAGATTTAAACCATACAGAAGGGCGGATTGTTATGGGGAAATAAGAAAAAGCAGAGGAAGAAAAAGAACAAAATAGAATCTTGCAGCGGAATGATAAAATATAATAACCAAATATACAATTCAAGAAGCTATTTTACAAAAACATTTGATTTACTTATATAATACATTTCAGAGTTACACATACCAGAGAATATTAATAATGCAGCGTAATAAAATAGTGTAGTGGAATAATATAATAGGTAATAGTAATATAAATCTTCGTCTTCGTCCTCCAAAATAAAATCTTCAAATCCAGAAATGCTCGGACTGACCCGAGCGAATTGAAAAGACAAAACATTCGAGTCAAAACTAAAAGATCTTATGTAAGTTAAATCAACGAAAAAATATGGGTGGAACGACGTCAAAGATGTTTACGGGATTTGACATCTCTTATCCAGTGTCTAACATGAGTGCAGTAACTTAACAGATGTTCGGGATTCACGTCTCCTAAGGATCCGTTAAATTATCTACATATAGTAATATACACTATTATAATAGTGTCTAAAGTAAAGTATAATATACTGAAAATAGCGTTAAGGGGTTATCCATATAGCCCTTAACACACTTTTATATTCCTATAGTCTATACAGTACCGAAATCTCCCCCGTACTGGGCGTCGTCAGAAGGCACTCCATATCGTACAAAACAAAATCATATAAGGCGCTCTAGGGTAGGCGACATGGAACAACTCGGCAATGTCAGGGTAGATATACCAATTACGCTTCCGGGCCGGTGGTAACGCATAGCCGCAGCTACCGCCCACCTCGAGCCACACCCCCAAAAAAAAGTCAAAGTATAATACCGAAGGGATGTGTCCGATCAAAGGTGCTACCTCATTAGCCCGTCAATCGCTCCTATTTTAGCCATCTTATGCCAACTCACGGGAGTCGGGTCCATGTATTTACCTCAAAGGAAACGTTGCCGCCATCCTACTTCATTCTGGAATCTCCACCACGTACGCGGTTGTTAAAGTGGTTTTCGGAGCTGGCAGAGAGTATGACAACTTCCGATCCCGATCTCTTTAACAACCCAACGTTATTATAACACCGCGATCATTTCAAAATAATTTATACTTCAAAACCAGGATATCAAATTTATTTCGAAACCATATAAATACGATATCATTTCAAATTTAAAACCAAATCAATATGATATTCCTTTTATTTCAAATCAATATAATATCATTTTATTTCAAATATATCCCCTTTTTAAAATCATAGCACTTCCAAATTTTATACTTCAAAACCAAACATTTGAAATTTTAACACCTTTAAAACATAATGCTATGAAATTCATAACTTCGAAACATTTCAATTTCTATAAACATTTTAATTTCGATATATTTCAAGGCTTTAAATTTTCCAAAAATTCAAACTAAATTGGATAATTTCGATTCAACAATTAAATTTTCTATTTTTTTAGTTTGAAATATTTACAAAATAAACCCCTTATCATTTAAAAAAAGGCTCAAATGATAAATAACTAAATATTGCCTTCAATTAAATTGAAATAATCATTCAATTCACCCAGACCGCAAAATCAAGTTATAATAATTATACCTTTTAAAATTTTCAATTAAATGAATTTCACATCAAACCCTTTGAGTTTAATTCTTAAATAAATTCAATTTCATCTAATCTCAAATTTATCTCAATTCAAATCAAATTTATTCGAGAAAAATTCTTAAATACTTTAATTCACATCCATTTCATATTTTGTCTTCCAAATCTTAATTTATTTAAATCATTATAACCTCTATATAAAAGTATGAATTAAATAATTAACCAAATTTATTTTAATAGATCAAACACCATTATTTAACTTGTTTTCATTAAACAGATTTATATAATATAAAAAAGAATCAATATTTATTTAAACCGTGTAATTCTATCCAAAACCATAGAAATCATTTTCAAAACATTTATATATGTAGACCAACGGTGTCTGTGTATAATTTTCTATCCTATGGTCAAGTGATATGGATATTTATCATTTCAATCCGTAATTTGAAATGAAAATACGGTTATATATCATTTCAATTTGCAATCCCGAATGAATAAAGTGCATAATGAATTTGCAGTTTAAAACAATATAAAATACAACATCCGTTCATCCAATATCAATCATCAACCATTTATTACAATCATCATCCAATTTAAACAATAACATCAATATAGAGCATATAATAAATAACAGGTAATTACTGACAGTTTATATTCAATAATAAAATAATTAACTGGCAATTTATATGCAATAATAAATTAAATAATAATTTAATCTAGTAAATTAAATTCAACTGAGATGATGATTAAAATATGCCAAACAATCATAAATAAATTTTAAATCACATCAAAAATTAATTTAACAAACATCAGAAATCTTAGAAGTTGTGAGTGGGTTAAAACACTCACATTTTGAATTTAAATTGAATTCAAATCCAGTTTAAACCCAAATCAAACAGCCTCAGATTCCGTCCAACACCCGACAAAATGTCCGGAATTCCAATACAAATCTAGAGGAGAAAACCGCGCGTAAAACGGATGTCGTATGCGAAAGTTATTAGCCTTAGAACAATTGAAATCACAATTTAAAATAAATAAAAGGAAAATAAACGAACCATAACAAATGCCATGTCACCACGCGTGACCTTCTTCCAGAAACCTAGTATGCACGCACAACCTATCCTGTTCATCGATTTCGCACAGAAGACCACCACCAGCCGCACGCAACGGCGACCATCTCCACGCCACGAGCCGACGCGCCACCATGCCGACACCCTCCTGCGCCATCACCTCAACCAACGCCGCTCGTCGAACTCGATAAATCCCCCAAGCCGCCGCCAAAAATTTGAGCCTTAGATCGAATTTTGCTGCAGATCCGACTGTTGAATCGCCAAATAAACTGCATGGATGAAGTCCCTCGGTCCTTTCTTCAAAACCCAGAAAGGATTTCCCGATCAGACGAAGTTCATCGTCGAGCGATGAACGACTGAAAATTGATGTGTGGTTTTTGGAAAATCGATGATTCAAAACCAAAAACGAACAACAGATCTGCGATGCATACATCGAGAGCTTCGATATAAAAAAATTCTGAATTTTTTTGAGGAGTTTGAAATTTCACTTTGGATTGAAATTTGATTTGTGTTTGGATCTAGAATTTGTTTGTCTGCCATTGAGGAGGAGAGATGGTTAAAATATACGTACAGACAAATGAGAAATAGCAGTAGGCTAGGGTTTATAATCGGGTATTTATAGGTAGGGTTGAAATAGAATAGATGGACTCGATTTGAATATACGCGCTAACGACAAAGTGGCCCAAAGAGCCCGTTCCGACTCTGGAATAAAATTGGGTCAACCCATATATCAAAATAGATGTTTTAAAATATTTTAAACACGATGGAACAGGTTTCACGTCCAAATTCCATCGTATGAAGAAGTTATGCTAAAATCAATATTTTCCAAATTGATTTCAATTGATTTCAATTAAATCGATTTCAAGGCGTTTCGCGTTCGTACGATCAAACGACGGGTCCAATCGCTACGAAACTTGAAATCCTACAATAATTCGCCGTTACGGATCCGATGAAACTGGTTTCGTCGAAATTCGAGTCAGTGGCCAAAAGGGCTATTTTTACATTAATTAAATAAATTAATAATTGATTAAATAAAATCCAATTTTTAATTTCAATTCTATAATTGACAATTTTATCACTTTTGTACTTCTTAATCATCTACAATCATTTAAACAAGTTTAGATGTCAATTTTAAAGTTGATTAATCTATCAATTGTAGTGCTAAATTTCCAATTTCATTATATTCAAAATTATAATTAAATTTCCAATAATTCTATTTAATTTACATTTCATTCTCATTATTCAATTCATTATTATTCAACAGATGAAATTAACATTGGTTCATGGTTTATTACATTATTATCCTCAAATTTCATCTTAATTTCAATAACGTAATATTTATAATATTTAACTCCACTTATCTGCGATTAATCTAATTATTTAACTTTAAATTACAATAAACTAATAAATCACGCCTTCCATTCTTTTAATTCAACTAGTTATCATATTATGAATAAAATTTACGTTATTTCCAATTATTACCTCAATTTACATTAACTTAACATTTAATTTAGATTTATAGCAATTGATTACCAAAATTTACTTAACACATTAAATAAACAAGCAACCTATATTAATTGCCACCCAATTGCCTTTAATTGCATTTATAAGTTCATTACTTATCGATCTAGATTATAATTCCATATATAACGCTAATTTTATTCCATTACATTAATATACGCCTATTTACATCTTAATTTGAATAAATATTACATTTCTAAATGTGTACTTCTATCAATTAAACACATTAATTAAGGTTTTAAAACCAATTAATAAATTTACCTGTGACGACCCAGAATTTTTGAGCATTTTAAATAGAAATATTTAATTAATTTTAAATATTTAAAAGTTAATTATTAACTTGAATTTCAAATATCACAATTTATTTGATAATTAAATTATTAAATCAAATAATTTGAAATTGGGTAAAATATGAAATCTGAGATTTTAAGCCTATTAAAAATAATTTGAAGGCTTGTAAATTTTATATTGATAGTACTGAAGATAATAAAAATGTTGAAATTGAATTTGGGAGTGTTTTGTTAAGTTTTAAAAATATATTGTTTCAATTGACGTTTAAAAATAGCCTTCCGAGGCACAGTCTCAGAATTCGACGAAACTGGTTCCATTTAATCCGTAATATTGTATTATTATCGGATTTCAATTTTCATAGTGTTTGGAATGATCGTTCGGCCGTCTGATAAGTAAACGCGCTGAAAATTAAATCGAAAATTCAATTTTATAACTGGGTTCAAAAGGCTATCTTCTCCATACGATCGAATTAGGACTCGAAACTTTTTCCAATGCGTCTGGAATAGACATATAACATTATAAATGCCTAGCGGCATGCCTCGATAGGAGTTCGAAATTTTGAGTTACGAATTGAAGACAATTTAAATTTAACTTGAATTCAAATATACTTGTTTGTTTGATTGGTCAAAACACTCCTGACAACTTTTTCTTTCCAGCAGCCTTTTCAAAATCACCGTAGACAACATCCTACACGAAAACATCGTTTCTTGTCTCCCCATCTTCTTTTGCACGCAACAGATCATTCTTGTACTCAAATCGTTGCTACTATTTCCTTCTTTCCCATATCGAACACGAGCCGCATAAAAAAAATAGTTTTTACAGAAGGAAGAGAAAAATATTCAGTAAGGCGTAAAACTGTAGTTAGTTTTTGCTTTTTAATTTTAGGTAGCTAATTATAAGTAAGTGTATTCTGTATATTAAAAGGGAAGATGCAAATAGGTTACAGAAACATATTCAGCACATATGAATGCAAGCTAGTTAAGAAGAAAATAAAAATAAAGTGGTAACAGTAAAGTAAGTGCTTGTTTTTTTAGGTTTACTGGAAAATTAGAAATTATATATACGCAGTCTAGAAATGAAGTCTACA
This sequence comes from Allium cepa, assembly GCA_030765085.1. Taxonomy (NCBI): domain Eukaryota; kingdom Viridiplantae; phylum Streptophyta; class Magnoliopsida; order Asparagales; family Amaryllidaceae; genus Allium; species Allium cepa. Next base: position 773,875,466 of record CM060945.1, read on the forward strand.
AGTTTATTTAATAATGTATATTAGTGATTTAGACGATTTAGATGATTTATAAACTTATCTAAATTATTTAGTTACTAAAAGAAATTGTAAAGGAAAAAATGGTTTAACTAAATTATTAGTTGCTTTATTTATTTAATGGTAATGAATTGTTCGATAAATTAAAATATTAATAAATCGTATAACTGTTTATACAAGATTAAAATCTGAAAGGAAACAAGTCGAGATTGGATTTGGATTGCATAATCAAAGGTGAGTTAATCTCACTCAGCTGAATTTTTAAATTTAAATTTAAATGGTTAAATTTAAATCATTGATTGGTTGATTGGATTTGGTGTGTTACATTGTATATAGAAGTATATAGTATATCTTGGAATGTTTGATTTCCCGCATTATATAGCAGATGAGACCCTATGCGCCGTATAATAGCGGAAGATTTATATTAATCTCATATACCGCGATATTCCACCCCGAAGTGGAATTGGTATTTATGTTGTGCTAACGTCTGTGGATGCAGGGAAAACATGTTGGAGGGATCCAACTGGATTCCTTAACATTTATTTAAATTATTTAATATTCTCTGTTGTGATTATTTGATATTCTATGATGAATTATATTGGAATATTGAATGCTATGGTTTGATTGAATATATTTGGGTATAATGAGTTACCAAAAATATATAAATTGGATTTTGGAAAGAAAATAAAAGAAGTGAATTTGTAAGCGAAATAATTATAGAAAATTTGAATAAATTAAGAATGAATTGAAAAGAAATAGAAGTGGTATATAAATACTAATAAATAACTTCGAGTGTAATGCTCCACCTCTATACCCACGCTAGCCAAGGACACTACAGGGTAATGCCGTCAACTAACACGGAGAATAAGGTTGGTTGGGAGCGACCATCTATAGCCTTGCTCTAACTATCAATTAAATACATCGACAATAAACATACCAAGCAGGACGACATACCCAATGAATACTTAAAACAAAACTATAGGTGGTTTAAGGATCTATCAAAACAGAATATAATAACTCGAATGTAATATACATCACAGAACAGTAGATCATCATATACACATATACAGATACATAACAGAGTTTACAAAATAATACATGTCAAGTGGTATTATTTTACAACAATATACAGATGATCCAAATGAGTACATATATCTGAGTTACAACAAAAAGGACTACACAAAAAGCTTTAACAAAAAGGAACAAGCTGAATAGTCCATGCGGAAGAAAAATAGGCTAAGTCCAAATGCACCTAACCTGAAACATCTTGGTCTGACCCGAGTATAAAATACACGGGTCAGTCTAGCTAAACAAATCAGTTAGATAAACTGAACAACGATAAACCTGCAAGGTTACAAGGTATAACAAATGTCTCTAAAAGAGATACACAATCATGTAGCAAAAGATGAACATAACAAACAAGCCTCATATCATCGGCAACACATAGAAACAAAGGATAAGAATATCCCAAAACAAGCCAAAAAGGCAAATAACAAATGCCAATAAGGTATACAAGTTCCGCAAGGTAAACGCTACGCATCATGCGGCTCAAAAAGACCAACACCGAAGGGCGATACTTAGGGAATATACATATGAATGAAACATCAAAAAATTCTAATTGCAACAAACCCAAATATCTCATGAGCGGTGGTGAAGAAACCACTCCAATATCTCTTGAGCGGTGGTGAAGAAACCACTCCGATATCTCTCGAGCGGTGGTGAAGAAAAACCACTCCGAAAGCAATACTAAAGGTAACCAACAACCCAAAATATCTCTCGAGCCGGGGCAAAGGACCAACTCCAAAAGCGATACTAAAGGCAACAAGTCAGAAGGAGACAGTCCGAAGACACTATCCCAAAGACAACATGTGACACAAACTCTCAGAAAGGAATCCGAAAAGTGGTAACGTGAGTCCCATAACCACCCGTTCGCACTAAACGGTTTACTATCCGTTAGTTAATTTCACACTCAAAGCAGTACAAAGTTTACCTCATCTCATCGGTAGACCAGACACAAAGGTCAAAACGTTCCAACGAATAGATTAGGAATTAACTGAGAAGATGAACGCACGTGTTCATTGCACGCGTTTTATCTAATCATTTGATTCTCCTCCCACTTCGCTCGAAGTGCGAAACCGTGTGTGTTTTAAATAGAATTTATAAATTGGAGAAGTAAGCTTTTAGTACAATATAAAAGATTATTTTATAAAAACCCGTGAATGAAGTTAAAAATAAGTTATCAAAGCCAAAGATGCAATGACAACCACTAAGAACCAACATGAATCGATAAAATTTGGAAAACCAATCAAAATGAGCATAATTAAGCAAAACAGCAAAATAGGAGCAGGTCGGTCGACCAGACTACAGGGCTCGGTCGGCTGGCCAAATGCAGAAAATAAAAAAAAGCTCGGTATAGCAGGCCAGTCGACCGGCTACAGGGCTCGGTCGGCTGAACTGCAAATTTCTACAGTTCCTGCCCTTTTTCAATGAAGTGCAAACTCCACCAAAACGCGGCCGGTCGAGCAATGGATCTAAGGAGCCTTAGCCAATTGATACCCCAGCTTCATTAGCTCTCCGATTCGCCACCAAAAACATGTTCAAACATCAAAGTTAGGATCTTTAGAGAATTGAACCCAAACACTAAAATTTTGGATATTCACCAATTCAATCCAAACCAAAAGCAAGTGCATATGAACAAGTGTTAGGAATTCATACCCAACATTAATGAAATCAAGAGAAGTAGATGTGAGTTCAAAACTCACCTTTTATCTCAAAACAAAGAAGAAGAAGCACAAACACAAGAAGGAGATTAGCCACTCTTCACTTTAATTCTACTAGCTTCAATCTAAGATCAAAACAAGTATTTTCCTAAGTTAAGTTTAGTAATTTCTGAGATTGAAAAGAGAAGGAGATAGAGAAGATGAAGAGGAGCTTACCTATGGCTTCACTTTGATTTTTGGAGCAAGAATCAAGTTACAAGAGAAACTAGGGCTTGGAGTTTCTAATTCCCTTTCCTTTACACCATTTTCAGTTGGAGCTTGAGTTTGAGGAGTGGGAATGAGTGAATGGAGAGGAGAGGGCTGAGTTAGGGTATTAAGTTAGCTAGTGGGCTGAACCCAAACCCAAAACCCAACTAGAAAAAGTAGAAAAATTCAACTTACTCCAAGCATATCAAAGCTTATACTCAAAAAGATCGCAAACGCCATTTTGGACCCAACGGAGGTGGTCTTGAGTCCCAATTCGACCGTTTGCAGAAAGTAGCTTTTTGGACTATAATCCGACAAACGACGTTATATTTAAATAAAATATTTAAATATACCACCGATAAATATGCGGGTTGTTACATCGAGTGTGAAAAGGAAAAAAAATTTGAATAAACAGAAATTAATGAATTGTAAAATTAAGTGATATTATTTTAAAGGAATTAAAGAATTATTTTTAAATTTAAAGTTTAAATTTTTTAAAAAAGGACTAAGAAGTAATTTGAGAAATCGAAAATTGGTATTTTCAATTAAAAGTATTTTAAATCATAATTAAGGAATAAAATCTGAAAATTAATGGATTTTGGAATAAAAAGGGAGTAAATTGGAAATCAATTTGGAAATTGATTCAAGTGTTTGAAATTGAAATTTTAAAGAAGAATTTGAAGAGAAGTATATTTCTCTGGATAGCCAAGTACGTTCAAAGTAAATTTTTAAATATAAGATAAAAAGTTTTAATGTTTTTTCTAAAAGCATGTTTTAGAAAATTTATTATTACTAAATGTTTAAATTCTAAAGTAAGTAGTTTTCAAATCTATTATCGTAGTAATTATTTAAAAAGGGAACTTAGTATTTTGTTTTAAAGGAGTAAATCTAGTTTTATATTTTATTAAGTAACCTTATTTTAAATATTCCTAAAATATTATTTTTAATTAAGTATTAATGTATTTTTTAATTTAAATATTTTAATGTATATTTGATAATAAAGTGTTTTAAAAGTGTTCTAAAATCTAAGTTTTGCTTGGTGATTTCAGTGGAAATAGAAAATATTTGGAAAATTTATTTTGTAAAAGGAAGATAGTTTGAAACTGTTTTCAAAGGGTTGAAATGGAAATATATTGCGAAGATATTTTGAGATAAACAAATAATTTGGAAAATTATTTATTGTTTGATGGATGTTTATGAATATTAATTGATAGTTAAATAACCAACTATCAATATTGGCCAAATGCGCTGATCGTTTTGAAGAGACCGGGATCGGGATTTATTTCTCGAAAACCACTTCGATCCGGTTTGTACGTTTTCGTGGGAAAACGAGTTCGGAGTCGAAGATGGAGAAGTGAAGTGCAAGGGCTAGTCGCTACTAATCCGGAGGACAAGTCCAAAATGGATGTAGTAGGAGTAGTGCCTTCGGTTCCGTTCGAACCCGGGACGGACTTGTATGGATGAATACTTTCGGAACATCGTCGGGTGGACGATGGGCCTTCTAAGGGATATGTTCTAAAAGGTAACGCTTAGCCTCAAGCCTCATCAACCGGGAATGACTGAAAATCAGGGGTTATGTAGCAAGGCTATGTGGGTAGCACCCATTAGGGTAAGCTCATCCCTGTCTAGATGTCCCTTTTTATTTCGGCTTAGTGGGCGGTTGCTGATCCCAACCACGGGGTGATCTTACTCGGGACTGTCCGGTAAGGGATGGTACCGGTCTTGTGTTGCTGGGGAGTTAGGATGGCTCCTCGGTACGGTGATCTAGGCCATGTACTGTGACAGGTGGTACCCCTGTGCCTAGTCATTAGTTGGAAATTCATTCCTCCTACGCGCCTTTTACGAGTTTTGTTTGTACTACCCACTCTGTGGCTAGTAGCTGGAATTTAATGAATGTAACAATTTCGGCTATTTTAATAAGTATTTGTATATAGACCCTATTATAATATCAGAGGATTTTAATAAATAAGTGTTTTATCTATCATAAGGTAAAAACCTGACATGTTTATTTGTGGCGTGGTCTTACGAGATGCTTTTGTTTTCAAAGGATTTTTGAAACTTTAATAATCAATTTAAGTGTGATTTCTCATGCTGGTATTCCAGACTGACTCAGGTGTTATTTAACTATAATTCTCAGGTCAGGCCGAGTATTATAGGATACAGGATATGATGTTGTGGAGCTCAGGAGATGAGCTGGATGACGATACGTACTTCCGTACTTGTTTTATGTATTCCGCTGTGTTGTTTAGCTGTGCACTCAGTTGTTTGAGGGAATATTATGATTACCACCCAATTGTATGTTATGTGATTGATGTACTCTGATGATGTAATGTATAAACAGATGTATATTTTTTTGTGTAAAGATCATTTATTATCTATTATATTTTATTCCGCTGCGATGGTTAGATTCTGATATTGTTTTCTATTTTCTTCTTCTGCCTCTTTTTATTTTACCTAAATGGTTCGTATTTCCGTTCATCTTGAGTTGATTGATGTAGAATAGTGTTGACTCAAGGGGTACGGATTTGCGGGTCGTTACACTTGGTATCAGAGCGAGGTTGGTGATAACCTTGGCTCTGGTGGGGATTACTCATTATAGAGTCCGAAGTACTCTAGAATGAGTTTGAGAGTATTAATAGATATGAGCGCGTATTTGTTAGTGAATATAAAATTGTTTTTATATTGTGTTGATTTATCGGTTGAGTATTTATGGATTCTGGTCGATGTGTGGGACGCTATATTATCGATAGGGATTTCTAAACTCTTAAACAAGATAAACCGACACAATATTGTTTTAAATAGGGTAAATGAAATAATTTTACCCAGATTATTTTTGTATATAAAGGAAATGATTTTTCGTAAGTTATGATAATTATGTATGGTTGCTTGGTTGTTAGAAAGTGATAATATTTAATTATTATCATTAATGTATGAGAATTGGATAAGAAATTTAAATAATAACCAAAGATGAAGGAATAAATGAATAAATAAATGAGCTTTGTAAATGTGATTCATAATTGAATAAGATATTGAAACCATAATTAAAAACTAAGAAACCAATTTGTATACAAATGAAATTTGTAAGTATAAACTATATGTGAATTATAGTGTGATTAATTATTAAAATAAGATAAAATTTCAAAGTAATGTTTGAATATAAATTTAAAGGATTTGGGGTTTGGAATTTAGAAATTTAGATTACTTTGAACAAAAAATGATTCTCAAAAAGTTGGGAAAAATAAAATATATTTGAGAAATATTTTTGAATCGGATTTGATATCTAGAGGTATTTGGAATTTAAAAATATTTGAAGGGTTTTAAAAGAGATAAAAGCATTGAACTCTTTCGGTCGTTGGAAAATAACTTCGGTGATGACTGCAGCATCATCGATGTTCATTTTCGAGTTTCCAAGAGATAAATTGCTACTAAATTATTTTAAATTGGAATTGTTTGCAAAGGATAAATTTGATTTTAGAAATGCAAGGAATTTTGGATATAGGTGATTTAAAAGGGGAATCGAAACCGAATGTTGAACTTAAGTTTGAATTAAAAAAAATTAGTTCAAATGGACTAAAAATAATTAATGTTAGAAATAAAAATTTATTCTTGGTTGAAAATGAATTTGTGAATGAATAAATGAATTTATAATTGTAAGTAAATGAACTGAAATTGGGTATTGGAATGATATTAAATGGAATTAAGTCCTTACTTAACAAAATTCAAAGGAATGGTATGTAACAAGATTTAACTGGGGTTAAGTTAAATAGAATTGAATTGGAGTAAAATTCAATTGAGTTATGGGTGTTATTGAATGGAAATAGAATCTTACCTAAATAAATGGAAGTAAGTTGGATAAAAAAAATAAGTTGGAATAAATAAATTAGAATAACTTATATAAGAATTTAAAATCCATAGAATAAAATATATTTGGGCTATAAATTAGCGTAAATCTTGAGTTAAAAATAAAAGATGAATATATTCAAGCCTAGAATGAATGGAAATGTGTAAAATAATAAGTTGTGACTTATAAAATTGAAAAGTGGGATAGAAAATGCAAAATAAATATTTTTGATGAATTTGAAAATAAAACGAAAAATCCAAACTTGAATTATAAAATAAATTGCACTTAAGAAATTTAATGAAGAGATTCTAAGATAAAAAAATCAAGTATTGAATTTAAACCAGGGGAGAACTAATTAGATAATAAATTAGTTGATGAAATATGGAAATGGAACTCGAAATTATTAACTTAGAATTGAATTGTGAATAGATAGTTGAGTTTGGAAATGAAGCTTGAGTTATAAATCGAAATTCAACTTAGAATCGTAAGTGAATTAAATATGAATTGAAGTTGTATGGAATTGGATTAGAATAAAAATGATTTGAGATGAAAACAAATCCAATTCAAGCATAAACTGAATGACCTTATTATTGATAATTAAATAATGAATTGTTAATGTGAATTAAAATCTAATAATGGATAAAAGAATAAACTAATCGAATAAAGTAGTAAAATGGTTGGGATTTGATCAAAGGAAAAATCAAATCAAGGATTTAAAATGGAAGTTGGTTGAATAAAATAAACTTAAGTTTTGGGTGGAATAGTTTGAAGAAAATAAATAACCTAAGTAAATAGTGAGATGGTTATTTAATACATTGGTTGACGAGTTTAATAAAATAGTTTGGAATCAAACTTTTTGGAAATGAAAGAAAATGCACAAGAAGATTGTGAATAAATTACAATGGGATGGAATCGAGTGTAAATTGAGTTGGAACCAATTTAAATGGTTACAAAGCTTAAGTAATTATTTATTCACGTTAATATTGTTGAGTTGCATTAGAAAATGGATCGTTTGATGTAAACGAGATTAGATAAAATTCTATGAGTTATTAGAAGTGAAATAGGATGATTTTGAAATTATTGAATTAAATATGAGTTGTTTTGCTTAAATGAATTGAATGTGAGCATGTGAGTTATTAACCATTTGGATTGAGTAAAACAATGTGTGATTGGATGTAAGCAATTAAAATTAATGTTGGAACATTGAAATTACTTTAAAAAAAATATGTGTTAGTGTGCATTGCTTTTAGTATTCATGAGTTGTAGTTATTTTAAGGAGTGAAATGATAATGAATTTCATATATATGGCGCTTACATATTTAAATTGAGTAGGTACAGGTTCAAGAAAGCCGTATGGATGGATTTGATCGCACTAAATGCTAAAATAATAAGCCGCTTTCTTAAAATGCTAAATAAAGGCACGCCTACACAATAAAAATAGGAAATATGAACTGTTTTTTGTTTTTCCGACCGTGTGGGTCGATGTATATATATTTATATCTATTGTCAAATTGCAAAAGCTCCTCCGTACAAAGGAGACTCTGCCAAAAAATTTCGAAATTTTTGGGAGTTAGAAAAATTTTGAAATTTTTTGGGAAAACTTTTGTTAGCGATAAAACGATTATAAATTGGAAATTAAAATAAATTAGGAAATGTACCTAATTTAAAATAATGATATGAATCAGTTATAAATGGAAGATAAAATTCAATATTCAGCGTTGAAGATAAAATTGAATTCATATGGAAATGGGAGAACCAATTTGAATAGAAGTTGATATAAACTAAAGTGGTGAAGTGAAAATAAATAAAGAAGCATATTAAATGCTTATACTAAACTTAAGAAAGGAATGGTGAATTCTTAATTGGAAATTGATATTACAAATATATTCTAAGTTAATATTTGAATGAATAAACATTGACATTTTATAAGGAAGTCAATAAATAATTATGAATGTTGTGATTGGCTATTATTGCTAAATAGGATATGCAGGTATTATAAAGGAAAAGAAAAATGGGTTTTGATTTCAGAAGATAAATTTGAATTGCTCAACAAAAAGGTATGCGTTTAAATTTCTGTATGAAATTTGATTGGGTTTTGATCTAGCCACTTGGCTTTTGTTTTCTTTTGAAATATGGGGGCCCGTAGAGGCATTTTGTAGTTGTACCGAGCTAGCCGCGCAAAGGAGACGTTGGCGAAATTTTTCGGAAATTTAGAGAGTTAGAAAATTTTGATAATTCAAAATTTGGTTTTAAATTGAAATTTGAATGATTGAGCAAATAGTATTGTTTGAAAACTAAGGGAAAGTTTGGAAGGTTGGTAAGAGTGATAATAGGTCTTCTATAAAAAGAAAGTTGGTAGGATGTTAAATTGTTGGTTTTGAGAAAAGTAAACGGGTATTGGACCATTCTTTCTAATTAGTAATTTCAGGGACGAAATTCTTTTAAGGGGGGAGGAATGTGACGACCCGGAATTTTTGACCATTTGAAATAGAAATATTTAATTAATTTTAAATATTTAAAAACTAATTATTAACTTGAATTTCAAATATAACAATTTATTTGATAATTAAATTATTAAATTAAATAATTTAAAATTGGGTAAAATATGAAATCTGAGATTTTAAGCCTATTAAAAATAATTTAAGGCTTGTAAATTTTATATTGATAGTACTGAAGATAATAAAAATGTTGAAATTGAATTTGGGAGTGTTTTGTTAAGTTTTAAAAATATATCGTTTCAATTGACATTTAAAAATAGCCTTCCGGGGCACAGTCTCGGAATTCGAAGAAACCAGTTCCATTTGATCCATAATATTGTATTATTATCGGATTTCAATTTTCGTAGTGTTTGGAATGATCGTTTGGCCGTACGATAAGTAAACGCGCTGAAAATTAAATCGAAATTTCAATTTTATAACTGGGTTCAAAAAGCTATCTTCTCCATATGATCGAATTAGGACTCGAAACTTTTTCCAATGCGTCCGAAATAGGCATATAACATTATAAATGCCTAGCGGCACGCCTCGATGGGAGTTCGAAATTTTGAGTTACTAATTGAAGACAATTTAAATTTAATTTGAATTCAAATATACTTGTTTGTTTGATTGGTCAAATCATTCCCGACAACTTTTTCTTTCCAGCAGCCTTTACAAAATCACAGTAGACAACATCCTACATGAAAACGTCGTTTCTTGTCTCCTCATCTTCTTTCGCACGCAACAGATCATTCTTGTACTCAAATCGTTGCTACTATTTCCTTCTTTCCCGAATCGAACACGAGCCGCATAAAAAAAATAGTTTTTACAGAAGGAAGAGAAAAATATTCGGTAAGGCTTAAAACTGTAGTTAGTTTTTGCTTTTTAATTTTGGGTAGCTAATTATAAGTATATTGTGTATATTAAAATGGAAGATGCAGTTAGGTTACAGAAATATATTTAGCACATATGAATGCAAGCTAGTTAGGAAGAAAATAAAAATAAAGTGGTAACAGTAAAGTAAGTGCTTGTTTTTGAGGTTTACTGGAAAATTAGAAATTATATATACGCAGTTTAGAAATGAAATCTACAAGTTTATTTAATAATGTATATTAGTAATTTAGAGATTTATAAACTTATTAAAACTATTTAGTTACTAAAAGAAATTGTAAAGGAAAAATTGGTTTAACTAAATTATTAGTTGCTTTATTTATTTAATGGTAATGAATTGTTCGATAAATTAAAATATTAATAAATCGTATAACTGTTTATACAAGGTTAAAATCTGAAAGGAAACAAGTCGAGATTGGATTTGAATTTGGATTGCATAATCAAAGGTGAGTTAATGTCACTCAGCTGAATTTTTAATTTAAATTTAAATGGTTGAATTTAAATCATTGATTGATTGATTGGATTTGGTGTGTTATATTATATATAGTAGTATATAGTATATCTTGGAATGTTTGATTTCCCGCATTTTATAGCAGATGAGACCCTATGCGCCGCATAATAACGGATGATTTATATTAATCTCATATACCGTGATATTCCCCCTCGAAGTGGAATTGGTATTTATGTTGTGCTAACGTCTGTGGATGCAGGGAAAACAGGTTGGAGGGATCCAACTGGATCCCTCAACATTTATTTAAATAATTTAATATTCTCTGTTGTGATTATTTGATATTCTATGATGAATTATATTGGAATATTGAATGCTATGGTTTGATTGAATATATTTGGGTATAATGAGTTGCCAAAAATATATAAATAGGATTTTGGAAAGAAAATAAAAGAAGTGAATTTGTAAGCGAAATAATTATAGAAAATTTGAATAAATTAAGAATGAATTGAAAAGAAATGGAAGTCATATTTAAATACTAATAAATAACTTCGAGGGTGAAAAGGAATTTTTTTGAATAAACAGAAATTAATGAATTGTAAAATTTAGTGATATTATTTTAAAGGAATTAAAGAATTATTTTTAAATTTAAAGTTTAAATTTTTTTAAAAAAGGACTAAGAAGTAATTTGAGAAATCTAAAATTGGTATTTTCAATTAAAAGTATTTTAAACCATAACTAAGGAATAAAATCTGAAAATCAATGGATTTTGGAATAAAAAGGGAGTAAATTGGAAATCAATTTGGAAATTGATTCAAGTGTTTGAAATTGGAAATTTAAAGAAGAATGTGAAGAGAAGTATATTTCTCTGGATAGCCAAGTACATTCAAAGTAAATTCTTAAATATAAGATAAAAAGTATTGATGTTGTTTTTAAAAGCATGTTTTAGAAAATTTATTATTACCAAATGCTTAAATTCTAAAGTAAGTAGTTTTCAAATCTATTATCGTAGTAATTATTTAAAAAGGGAACTTAGTATTTTGTTTTAAAGGACTAAATCTAGTTTTATATTTTATTAAGTAACCTTATTTTAAATATTCCTAAAATATTATTTTTAATTAAGTATTAAAGTAGTTTTTAATTTAAATATTTTAAAGTATATTTCATAATAACGTGTTTTAAAAGTGTTCTAAAATCTAGGTTTTGTGCTTGGTGATTTCAGTTGAAATAGAAACTATTTGGAAAATTTATTCTGTAAAAGGAAGATAGTTTGAAACTGTTTTCAAAGGGTTGAAATGGAAATATCTTGCGAAGATATTTTGAGGTAAATAAATAATTTGGGAAATTATTTATTGTTTGATGGATGTTTGTGAATATTAATTGATAGTTAAATAACCGACTATCAATATTGGCCAAATGCGCTGATCGTTTCGAAGAGACCGGGCTCGGGATTTATTTCTCGAAAACCACTTCGATCCGGTTTGTACGTTTTCGTGGGAAACGAGTTCGGAGTCGAAGATGGAGTTGTGAAGTGCAAGGGCTAGTCGCTACTAATCCCGAGGACAAGTCCAAAATGGATGTAGTAGGAGTAGTGTCTTCGGTTCCGTTCGAACCCCGGACGGACTTGTATGGATGAATGCTTTCAGAACATCGTCAGGTGGACGATGGGCATTCTAAGGGATATGTTCTAAAAGGTAACGCTTAGCCTCAAGCCTCATCAACCAGGAATGATTGAAAATCAGGGGTTATGCAGTGTAACGACCCGAAATTTTGGGTCGCCAGATTTGAACATTTAATTCATTTTAAATGTTGAATATGGATTATAATTTGAATTTTTAAATAAAAGAATTGGGTTGAATTAATAAACTTTGTTTAAAATTTCAAATATGGCAATTAAATTGAAATTTGAATAATAATAATTTAATATTAGGATTGGGTTAATTGGTAATTCTGAGTGAAAATAGATGTAAATCAGATTCTAAAATTTATTTTAGGTCTAATTGGATTTGAATTATAATGTTGGATAGTTGAAATGAAATTAGAAGTCGATAGGTTAAATTTGGGATTTTATAGTAATTTAAAAAATGAATTTAATATTATTAAATATTGCAATTAATCCGATTCTAGTCCGAATTGAGTCAGAACGATTTCTAATGTGATTTATAAATTCAATATGAATTATAATTAAGTTAATAAAATTTTAAAAAGCAAAATTTTAAGCGTTTTCGTCAATTTCGAAAATCGCCCGATTTAATAGACGAGTTAAAATAGCCTTCCGGGGCACAGTCTCGGAATTCGACGAAACTAGTTTCATTGGATCCGTAATAGTTAGTTATTATCGGATTTCAATTTTCGTAGCAATCGGAGTTGTCGTTTGACCGTGGCAACTCGAAACGCATAGAAATCGATTTAATTTTAAATTGAACGTTAAATTCTGTAACTCGCACGTTTGACCAAATTAGCTTACGAAACCTATTTCATTGTGTCCGGAACACAGAAAAACCCTAGAAACGACTGTCGAAATGCGTCGTTTGGAGGTCGTTTGCATAATCTGTTAAAATCGGGAATTTTATTAATTAAATAATATTAAAACCATTATATATATATATATATATATATATATTCAATCCCTCTAAACCCTAGCTTAAACAGGAGCCGCCATTGTTTTAGGTTTAATGGCCGAAAGCGATCCATGTTCTTTCCCAATTTTCCATCAATCCACACATCTATTCGAAATTCTTCCAACTGGAATGTCGTAGAGGATGAGGGGAACTTCAAATCCAACGGTAGATCGTAGGTATGGTCGTCGTTTGGAGGGGTGACGGGGCCGCGTTGTGCTTGCGTTTGAGCGTGATTCTCGTGTACAGGGGGAGGCCGAGTTTGGCAAAATTCTGGGGAAGGGTAGAGGCTGCGACGAATTTTCACGTGACGGCATCTGATCGTCGTCGAACTCAACGAAGTCGAGGCGGTTTGAAACCCTAGTTTTTGGGATGGGTTCGGTTTCTTTTAGCTGGGCGCGAACGAGGTGTAGAGGAAGAAGCTTCGGGCGGCCGTGATTTCATCTGCTGGGTTGAACGGTTAAGATGGTAAAACAAAATTTAATAAAAGAAAATTTGTTTAAAAATGTTGTTCGAATTTTATAAAATTATAACAAATTCATACGTATTCAGAATTCGACGATTTTGGTGGCGTTGGAATCGCAGAAAGGAGTACTACGCGATGGTGCAGATCCGGACTCATTCCGGGCAAGTAGAAATTTGAGTTAAATCGAACGTCGTTCGATTTAATTTAAATTTCGAACGCTCGCCGAAACTCAAGGTGAGTTATTCTCACTCACATCTGGATATTGGCTGATTTAAATAATAAATATTTAAATATCTGTGTGATTGGTTGCATATTATTGTTATTATCAGTCTGGATTGATATTTATTTATGTGATGTGCTAATATTTGTGGATGCAGGGAAAACAGGTTGGAGGGATCCAACTGGATTCCTCACAATGTAGTAATATTTTTAAAGTTGATGATGATGCCTGTTTATATATTGTGATTGATAAATTTGGAATTTAATTGCATTGTGATATTGTGGGATAAACTATAAGCCCAGGATGTTAAATTATAAAGAAATTTGGAGTTTTAATTTTAAAGAAATTAAATTGGATTTTCAAAAGAATTTAAGAAAATTTATAAATAAGGAATTTAAAGGAATATAAAAATTAGAATCTGTTTGGGTGGAAAACTGGAATGAAATTTGTATTGGAATGTTGCTGAGTAAATTATAAATCCATAATTAATTATAAATGGAGGAATTGAATTCTAGAGAAATAAAAGATATTGTTAAATAATGAATTTTAAAGAATTAAAATTTGAAATTTATTTAGAATGGAAATTGGAAATTTGTAAAATATGGAATGATAAACAAAGAGAAATGTTATCAATTGATAAATGTGAAAGTAAATTTATGTTATTAAATCATAAAACTAAATTGAAATAAATCGATAGAAATTGTGAGAAGGATTTCTGTGATGTTTAAGTGGAAATGAGATTCCCTGGGAAAACCAAGTTCGGGTTTAAATAGATTTTATAAAAAGAAAGTTTTAAAAATTTAAACTTGTTTAAAAGTGTTTTGAAAATTTATTATTTTTAAATAACTCTTAATAAATTAGCAACAGTAAGTTTTTATGAACACCTTAGTAATTATTTTTTTACAAATGGATTTGTTTAAAATACAAGTTTTGACCTAAGTTATTGAAATTAGTATTTACCTTTTTAAAACTTTACTTGTAAGTTAGTTTGAACTAAAACCCTTATTTAAAATCAAGTTTTATATCCTAATAAATGGTTTTATTTTAAATATTTTGAAATTATATTTTGAGTAAATAACTAGTAGTAAATTTACCTATTTTAAAGTATATTTCAGTATAAAATATTTTAACTGTTTTAAACCTAAATTGTTTTGAACTTGGTTATTTCCAATGGGAATATATGGGATTTACCTTGTAAAAGAAGAACTTTGAGAATTGTTTTCAGATGAGCTTTAAAAATTTGAGAATATCTTGTAAAGATATTTGAGGCAAATAAAAATGTGGAATATTATTTATTATGTGGTGGATGCTTGTGGATGTTTATGAATATAAATTGATAGTTAAATCACCGACTATCAATAATTGGACAAATGCGCTGATCGTTTCGAAGAGACCGGGATCGAGATTTATTTCTCGAAAATCACTTCGATCCGATTTGTACGTTTCGTGCGAAAAACGTGTTCGGAGTCGAAGATGGAGCAGTGAAGTGCAAGGGCTGGTCGCTACTAATCCTGAGGATATTTCCAAAATGGATGTAGTAGGAGTAGTGCCTTCGGTTCCGTTCGAACCCGGGACGGACTTGTATGGACGAATGCTTACGAAACATCGTCAGGTGGGCGATGGGCATTCTAAGTGAAAATGTTCTAAAGGTAACGCTTAGCCTCAAGCCTCATCAACCAGGAATGACTGAAAATCAGGGGATATGCAGCAAGGTTAGGTGGGTCATGCCCAAGCAGGACAAGATATTTCCCCTGTCTAGATGTCCCTTATATATATATTTCGGCTTAGTGGGTGGTTGGTCGCGCCAACCACGGGGTTTATCTTGTTCGGGACTGTTCATTAAGGAATGGTTCCGGCCTTGTGTTGCAAGGGATGGAGGGAGTAATCCTCGGTACGATGATCTAGGCCCCATACTGTGACAGGTGGTACCCTAGTGCCTAGTCATTGTTGGAAATCCATTTTCCCTACGAGCCTTGTACGAGTTTTGTTTGTATTACCCACTTTTGTGGCTAGTAGCTGGAATTTAATAGATGTAACAATTTCGGCTATTTTATAAGTATTTGTAAATAGACCCTATTATAATATCAGAGGATTTCTATAAAAAGTGTTTTAGCTATCGTAAGGTAAAAACCCGACATGTTTATTTGTGGCGTGGTCTTACGAGATGCTTTTGTTTTCAAAGGATTTTTGAAACTTTAATAATCAAGTTGGATGCATATTTAGTATCAGCTGGTATTCCAGACTGACTCGGGTGTCATTTCATTATAATGCTCGGGTCAGACCGAGTATTATATGTTCAGGATAGGTTGCTATGGAGCAGGAAAGGAGCTGGAGTCCGAGACGTATTATATGTACTTATATATATCCGCTGGTGTGATTGTATGGTAGGTCTGATTTGTGGTTGTTGATGTATGAGATACTCTGATGATATGATGTATAAACAGTAATAGATTTCATTTTGTGTAAATTTCTATATTTACTATTATATTTTATTCCGCTGCGACTATGAGATTCTGATATTGTTTTAGTTTCTTCTTCTTCTATTTCTTCTTTTTTAACCCTAATGGTTCGTATTTCCATGCCACTTGAGTTAATAGAGATAGAATAGTGTTGATTCAAGGGGTACGGATTTGCGGGCTGTTACATTTGGTATCAGAGCATAGGTTGGCGACAACCTAGGCTTTGGTAGGGAAATTACTCATTAAACAGAGTCAATCGTACTCTATAATGAGTTGAGAGTAATAATAGATATGAGAGCGTACTTGTTAGTGGATATAAAATTGTTTTTATACTGTGTTGACTTATCGGTTGAGTGTTTATGAATTCTGGTCGGTGCGGGAAGTACAACCGTATCGATAGGGGTTTCTAAACTCTTGAACAAGATAAACCGACATAGTATTGTTTTAAAGTGGGTAAATGAAATAATTTTACCCAAAATTATATTTTGATATAAAAGAAATAATTTTATGAAATTATATATATTAGGATGATTGGTTGTTAATACTATAATCAAATATATGAATCTAAAATTTGAAATGGTTATAACGAAATAAATTCTATGAGTATAAATTATACAAAAGAGAATAACTAAATGAAAATTTAACCAGAATTTAAATCCCGGAAGTTTTGAAAAAGATTTTAACTAGATTGAAAATAAAGATTTGGAAATTTAAAGTCTTTGTAATGTTTGAAATGTTTTCCAATATATTTGAAGGCAATAATGGAATATTGTTTTGGGAAGCATTTTTGAATGGAAACTGTTTGAAAATGAATTTGGGAAAGTAAAGAAGCACTGAACTCACTTCAGTCGCTGGAAAATAATCCTGATGATGCTGGCCACATCATTAGAATTCATTTTCGAGTTTCTAAAGTGATGGATTGCTTCCCTAATACTTGGTTATGATATTGTTTGGACTGGTTGGGTATAACAGTTGTTTTGGACATTCCAAAAATGAGGAAATTTGTTTTGGGTATAAACAAATTGTTTTGGAATCTGGAGATTGGGTTTGATATGCCGAGAGGAAATATGTTGATTTTTTTTATTTCAAAATGGTTTTGAAATAAAAACCGGGTAAAATGAATTCTGGGAAAATTCTAATTAAATAATGTGTAAAGTTGAAATGAATTAACTATTGAACTTATTAAGAGAAATTAATATTAATAAGAAGTAAGAAATGAAAATTTTAGTCTTGGAGTTAAAATTTAATTTGAATAATTGGAAGTGAATAAAATATGTTGAAGTGAGTAGAAGATTTGAATTTAACTTGGATAAGTAAAATGAATTAGACTTAAAATAAAGTTGATTTGAATTAAATTAAGATGTAGTTGACTTTGAGATTTTGGGTCATTGTGAAAAGGAGTATACCCTCAAGCTAGTAAGTGTTATGCTTTAGTTGAGATTATGAATTTAGAATTGTGCAAAGTATTAAGGTGAAAGGAAATTTGTATCCTTAGAAATTCAGTAATACATATATGTAAAATTTGAAGTTGTGATTATATGATGTAGATGGATTAAAATGAGCTTTAAAATAAAAAGTTGGTGAACTTATATAAATAGAAATGAAATTATAATCACAATTGGGGAATAGTTGAATGGTATGGGGAGTCCAAACTTAATCTCAAATGAAATGTAAATTGAAGTAAGGTAAAGTGAGTTATAAAAGAAGTGAATGAAAATGGAATTAAATTATAATAATGATGGTTTGTATTGTAAATAAATTCAAATGAGTGAACTAATTTAAGTGGTTTCTTTGCTAATAAAATAAGTCTAAAATGGATTTAATAAATAGGCAAAGTGCATTAAAGTTTGTTAATGAATTGGAATTTGATTTGGATGAGAATCAAATGAAAATAAAATTTTGATTTATAAGAAGATAATGGAGATATTGTAATTGTGATTTACAAGCTTAAGCAAATTAAGTAATTGTGATTAAGTTGAATAATGTAGTCTTGGATAAATTTGTTTAGATGCAGAAATTGAAATGTAAGTGAAGAGAATTTTAATTTATTATTGTGACGGAATAAGAAAATATGAATTAAAGTTGGGTGAGTTGTAAATAATATGGAATGTGATGTTATTAATTTAAACTTAAGCTGAATGTTTAAGCTGGTGGGATTAAAATTTGTAAATGGTTTGATTTGGTAAGAATCAATTAAAATAGAAACAAATTGAGATATTATGGAATTAAAATCATTAAAGAAGATGATGAGATGGTTATTTTTAAGCTTATGGAATAGCTTTAAATGAAATTTGTTTGGAAAATAAAATTTTGAATGCAAACAAATGACTTTTAAGATAGTTATTGTGATGAAGAAAGAATATATGAGTTGTAAATAAGAATGGAATGACTTATATAACTATGAAAAAAAATATAATAATAGTAATAATAATAATAATATAATAAACATAAACTTAAAATGATTAATAAATTTGAAAAGTGAAAATAAGAATTGATGTAATAATTGAAATGGAATAAGCATGCTTGGATTATGAAACATGCAGAATTGAATAAAATTAATATCAATCTAGATTGGAATTAATTTTAAATGGGTGTAAGATGAAGTGGTGATTAGTTTTGGCTTGAATGATATGAAAATTACATGTATTCGGAATTGAGTTGTTTAACAAGCAATTGAAATTGATTTTTGAATAAATTGAACTGAATTGGAATCTAATTCAAAGAGTTTGTAAATGAATACAAGTGAGTTGATTTCAAGAAGCATATGAAATTGATTTTGAATCAATTGGAATGAATTAGCATTTTAATAAGCAATGTTTGCATATGAATGGAAATGAATCATAAAAGAAATGCAAATGTTTCAAGTTTAAAATGAAATTTGATTGTAAATCAAATTGGGAATATAAGTTAAAATAAGGAAATATAAGTAAGGCATATATTAATCATATTGAAATAGAAATGAATTGGTTGTAATTAATATAAATGGTACATAGTAAAATTGAACGTAAATCATTCAAGTGTAATAAAATGAAGTTAGTTTGGGTGAAATTAGAATGGGTCAAAAATCTTGGTAAATGGATTTGAGTATAAATGTAAGTGAATCATAATAGAAATGCAAATGTTGCAAATTGAAATAAAACTTGCTTGGTGAATCAATTCAAAATTTTTATAAAGTATGAATTGGAATGGCAAAACTTGTTTGTAAATCTTTTGTGTGAAATAAAACAGAATTTGGTATTAGGAAAGGAACTTGTGCATGTTATAAAATATAGTTTACTTCTGGAATCATGCAAATTGTTGATTGGATTATGAAATGGACATGTTTAGCTTGCATTTATATTGGAAATGTTGTAATATGTTCATATCTTTGAAATCTGATATGTTTGTTGAGTAAGTACAGGTATAGAAGGCGTTCGAGAGAGTTGGAGCGCGTATATGCGGTATATTAGCTACTTACTATTAAAATTTGCTAAAAAGGTACGCCTACGCAAATAAAATTGGGAAAATGATATATATATATTGTGATATATTTTGGTTTCCGACCGTGTGGGTCGATGTATATATATTCGTTTGTATCGTGATATCGCAAAAGCTCCTCCGTGCAGGGGAGACTCTGCCAAAATTTTCCGGAAATTTTGGGAGTTAGAATATTTTTGGGTTTTGGGAAAAAGTTAATTAACTTGGAAAGTTATAAGTGAAAATTAATGCTTTAGAGTTAATAAAGCAAAGGGGTTTGAAATTGAGCTAAAGGTTTTGGAAAGTGTATCTAAGTTGTAACTAAAGAAGTTTGGGTTAAGTTAAGAGTGTATGAGCATTCTTCTACCTTAGTAAATTTCGGGGACGAAATTTTTATAAGGGGGGAGGAATGTAACGACCCGGAATTTTGGGTCGCCAGATTTGAACATTTAATTCATTTTAAATGTTGAATATGCATTATAATTTTAATTTTTAAATAAAAGAATTGGGTTGAATTAATAAACTTTGTTTAAAATTTCAAATATGGCAATTAAATTGAAATTTGAATAATAATAATTTAATATTAGGATTGGGTTAATTGGTAATTCTGAGTGAAAATAGATGTAAATCAGATTCTAAAATTTATTTTAGGTCTAATTGGATTTGAATTATAATGTTGGATAGTTGAAATGAAATTAGAAGTCGATAGGTTAAATTTGGGATTTTATAGTAATTTAAAAAATGAATTTAATATTATTAAATATTGCAATTAATCCGATTCTAGTCCGAATTGAGTCAGAACGATTTCTAATGTGATTTATAAATTCAATATGAATTATAATTAAGTTAATAAAATTTTAAAAAGCAAAATTTTAAGCGTTTTCGTCAATTTCGAAAATCGCCCGATTTAATAGACGAGTTAAAATAGCCTTCCGGGGCACAGTCTCGGAATTCGACGAAACTAGTTTCATTGGATCCGTAATAGTTAGTTATTATCGGATTTCAATTTTCGTAGCAATCGGAGTTGTCGTTTGACCGTGGCAACTCGAAACGCATAGAAATCGATTTAATTTTAAATTGAACGTTAAATTCTGTAACTCGCACGTTTGACCAAATTAGCTTACGAAACCTATTTCATTGTGTCCGGAACACAGAAAAACCCTAGAAACGACTGTCGAAATGCGTCGTTTGGAGGTCGTTTGCATAATCTGTTAAAATCGGGAATTTTATTAATTAAATAATATTAAAACCATTATATATATATATATATATATATATATATTCAATCCCTCTAAACCCTAGCTTAAACAGGAGCCGCCATTGTTTTAGGTTTAATGGCCGAAAGCGATCCATGTTCTTTCCCAATTTTCCATCAATCCACACATCTATTCGAAATTCTTCCAACTGGAATGTCGTAGAGGATGAGGGGAACTTCAAATCCAACGGTAGATCGTAGGTATGGTCGTCGTTTGGAGGGGTGACGGGGCCGCGTTGTGCTTGCGTTTGAGCGTGATTCTCGTGTACAGGGGGAGGCCGAGTTTGGCAAAATTCTGGGGAAGGGTAGAGGCTGCGACGAATTTTCACGTGACGGCATCTGATCGTCGTCGAACTCAACGAAGTCGAGGCGGTTTGAAACCCTAGTTTTTGGGATGGGTTCGGTTTCTTTTAGCTGGGCGCGAACGAGGTATAGAGGAAGAAGCTTCGGGCGGCCGTGATTTCATCTGCTGGGTTGAACGGTTAAGATGGTAAAACAAAATTTAATAAAAGAAAATTTGTTTAAAAATGTTGTTCGAATTTTATAAAATTATAACAAATTCATACGTATTCAGAATTCGACGATTTTGGTGGCGTTGGAATCGCAGAAAGGAGTACTACGCGATGGTGCAGATCCGGACTCATTCCGGGCAAGTAGAAATTTGAGTTAAATCGAACGTCGTTCGATTTAATTTAAATTTCGAACGCTCGCCGAAACTCAAGGTGAGTTATTCTCACTCACATCTGGATATTGGCTGATTTAAATAATAAATATTTAAATATCTGTGTGATTGGTTGCATATTATTGTTATTATCAGTCTGGATTGATATTTATTTATGTGATGTGCTAATATTTGTGGATGCAGGGAAAACAGGTTGGAGGGATCCAACTGGATTCCTCACAATGTAGTAATATTTTTATAGTTGACGATGATGCCTGTTTATATATTGTGATTGATAAATTTGGAATTTAATTGCATTGTGATATTGTGGGATAAACTATAAGCCCAGGATGTTAAATTATAAAGAAATTTGGAGTTTTAATTTTAAAGAAATTAAATTGGATTTTCAAAAGAATTTAAGAAAATTTATAAATAAGGAATTTGAAGGAATATAAAAATTAGAATCTGTTTGGGTGGAAAACTGGAATGAAATTTGTATTGGAATGTTGCTGAGTAAATTATAAATCCATAATTAATTATAAATGGAGGAATTGAATTCTAGAGAAATAAAAGATATTGTTAAATAATGAATTTTAAAGAATTAAAATTTGAAATTTATTTAGAATGGAAATTGGAAATTTGTAAAATATGGAATGATAAACAAAGAGAAATGTTATCAATTGATAAATGTGAAAGTAAATTTATGTTATTAAATCATAAAACTAAATTGAAATAAATCGATAGAAATTGTGAGAAGGATTTCTGTGATGTTTAAGTGGAAATGAGATTCCCTGGGAAAACCAAGTTCGGGTTTAAATAGATTTTATAAAAAGAAAGTTTTAAAAATTTAAACTTGTTTAAAAGTGTTTTGAAAATTTATTAATTTTAAATAACTCTTAATAAATTAGCAACAGTAAGTTTTTATGAACACCTTAGTAATTATTTTTTTACAAATGGATTTGTTTAAAATACAAGTTTTGACCTAAGTTATTGAAATTAGTATTTACCTTTTTAAAACTTTACTTGTAAGTTAGTTTGAACTAAAACCCTTATTTAAAATCAAGTTTTATATCCTAATAAATGGTTTTATTTTAAATATTTTGAAATTATATTTTGAGTAAATAACTAGTAGTAAATTTACCTATTTTAAAGTATATTTCAGTATAAAATATTTTAACTGTTTTAAACCTAAATTGTTTTGAACTTGGTTATTTCCAATGGGAATATATGGGATTTACCTTGTAAAAGAAGAACTTTGAGAATTGTTTTCAGATGAGCTTTGAAAATTTGAGAATATCTTGTAAAGATATTTGAGGCAAATAAAAATGTGGAATATTATTTATTATGTGGTGGATGCTTGTGGATGTTTATGAATATAAATTGATAGTTAAATCACCGACTATCAATAATTGGACAAATGCGCTGATCGTTTCGAAGAGACCGGGATCGAGATTTATTTCTCGAAAACCACTTCGATCCGATTTGTACGTTTCGTGCGAAAAACGTGTTCGGAGTCGAAGATGGAGCAGTGAAGTGCAAGGGCTAGTCGCTACTAATCCTGAGGATATTTCCAAAATGGATGTAGTAGGAGTAGTGCCTTCGGTTTCGTTCGAACCCGAGACGGACTTGTATGGACGAATGCTTGCGAAACATCATCAGGTGGGCGATGGGCATTCTAAGTGAAAACGTTCTAAAGGTAATGCTTAGCCTCAAGCCTCATCAACCGGGAATGACTGAAAATCAGGGGATATGCAGCAAGGTTAGGTGGGTCATGCCCAAGCAGGACAAGATATTTCCCCTGTCTAGATGTCCCTTATATATATATATATATATATATATATATATATATATATATATATATTTCGGCTTAGTGGGTGGTTGGTCGCGCCAACCACGGGGTTTATCTTGTTCGGGACTGTTCAGTAAGGAATGGTTCCGGCCTTGTGTTGCAGGGGATGAAGGGAGTAATCCTCGGTACGGTGATCTAGGCCCCATACTGTGACAGGTGGTACCCCAGTGCCTGGTCATTGTTGGAAATCCATTTTCCCTACGAGCCTTGTACGAGTTTTGCTTGTATTACCCACTTTTGTGGCTAGTAGCTGGAATTTAATATATGTAACAATTTCGGCTATTTTATAAGTATTTGTAAATAGACCCTATTATAATATCAGAGGATTTCTATAAAAAGTGTTTTAGCTATCGTAAGGTAAAAACCCGACATGTTTATTTGTGGCGTGGTCTTACGAGATGCTTTTGTTTTCAAAGAATTTTTGAAACTTTAATAATCAAGTTGGATGCATATTTAGTATCAGCTGGTATTCCAGACTGACTCGGGTGTTATTTCATTATAATGCTCGGGTCAGACCGAGTATTATATGTTCAGGATAGGTTGCTATGGAGCAGGAAAGGAGCTGGAGTCCGAGACGTATTATATGTACTTATATATATCCGCTGGTGTGATTGTATGGTAGGTCTGATTTGTGGTTGTTGATGTATGAGATACTCTGATGATATGATGTATAAACAGTAATAGATTTCATTTTGTGTAAAGTTCTCTGATGATATGATGTATAAACAGTAATAGATTTCATTTTGTGTAAAGTTCTATATTTACTATTACATTTTATTCCGCTGCGACTGTGAGATTTTGATATTGTTTTAGTTTCTTCTTCTTCTATCTCTTCTTCTTTAACCCTAATGGTTCGTATTTCTGTGCCACTTGAGTTAATAGAGTTAGAATAGTGTTGATTCAAGGGGTACAGATTTGCGGGCTGTTACATGCAGCAAGGCTATGTAGGTAGCACCCATTAGGGTAAGGTCATCCCTGTCTAGATGTCCCTTTTTTTTGGCTTACTGGGCGGTTGCTGATCCCAACCGCGGGGTGATCTTAATCGGGAATGTCCAGTAAGGGATGGTACCGGTCTTGTGTTGCAGGGGAGTTTGTGTGGCTCCTTGGTATGATGATCTAGGCCACGTACTGCGACGGGTGGTACCCCAGTGCCTAGTCATTAGTAGGAAATCCATTCTCCCTACGCGCCTTTTACGAGTTTTGTTTGTATTACCCACTCTGTGGCTAGTAGCTGGAATAATGAATGTAACAATTTCAGCCATTTTAATTAGCATTTGTATATAGACCCTATTATAATATCAGAGGATTTTAATAAAAAGTGTTTTAGCTATTGTAAGGTAAAAGCCCGACATGTTTATTTGTGGCGTGGTCTTACGAGATGCTTTTGTTTTCAAAGGATTTTTGAAACTTTAATAATCAATTTGAGTGTGATTTCTCACGCTGGTATTCCAGACTGACTCGGGTGTTATTTAACTATAATGCTCGGGTCAGACCGAGTATTATAGGATACAGGATATGATGTTGTGGAGCTCAGGAGACGAGCTGGATGACGATACGTACTTCTGTACTTGTTTTATATATTTCACTGTGTTGTTTAGTTGTGTACTCAGTTGTATAAGGGCAGATTATGATTACCGCCCAATTGTATGTTATGTGATTGATGTACTCTGATGATGTAATGTATAAACAGATATATATTTGTTTTTGTGTAAAGATCATTTATTATCTATTATATTTTATTCCGCTGCGATGGTTAGATTCTGATATTGTTTTCTATTTTCTTCTTCTACCTCTTCTTCTTTTGCGTAAATGGTTCATATTTCCGTTCATCTTGAGTTGATTGATGTAGAATAGTGTTGACTCAAGGGGTACGGATTTGCGGGTCGTTACATTTCCTTAATTCCATTCTTATACCATTTTATTACTTTACATACATTACGTATTTATTCATCAATTAACATACTTTGTACTTATTTCCCAATTTACCAATTACTACCTTCAAATAAATTTACGTGTCTATTAAATTTACATTCACACGTCCGTTATTTTATTAATTACCATTAAAGTAACGTTTATTATCAACAACAAACATTGTAATTACTTATCTATATTGATTGTATAAATTTTCAATTTATTTCGTAGTACTTTGTTGGTTAATATAACTTTGAATTCATTCAATCACCACTAATTAAGTCAATTACTGCAATTGCTTTCAAATTAAATTTTTATGAACTAAACAAATAGGTAACTTATGCAATTGTAACCATTAAAATTTAATTAACTTTATATTTATTACTTTCAAACAATAATATGATTACTTACAGAACGTTGACTTTTATTCAATTACCATTTATTGAAATTCAAATTCATTAGTTAATTGAATGCTTACATTTATTTCCATATATCCAATTTGTAGCTAAGTATAACATCTATATTATTTCCATTGTTTTGAATTAAATCCCCATCTTTGTAACCTTTATTTATATTCATTTATTTAATTTAAATTCCAATTCAATCATTATTAATTATGTACAAATTCCTTTATTCATACAACACTTACATTTATTTACTTATTGTCAATTTAATTTCCAAGTGCAGCAATTTACACTATTTCATTTATTTATTTTTTTCAAATTCAATTGTCAAAAATTAGTTTTTAAATAACCATTGCTACGATTCATGCTAACATTTACTTCATTAAAAATAATAAATTTTTTATTTCTTTCTTAGATTTAATTACAAAATTCTTATAATTCAACAAATTTAATTATCGAAATTTACGGGTCGTTACACTCTCCTCCACTCAAAACTTTTCGTCCCCGAAAAGGAAAAGAAGGGAAAAGAAGAATTAGGAAATCAATATATCTTACTTAAAACATTTAATTTATAGACAAATAAATTTTACAAAATTAATTAATTAATTTAAATAAAATATACCAATTTATAACCAATAGATATTTTATACTCAAATTAATAAAGGTTGGAAAACATTTTCAAAATATTTTCTAAATCCAAAATTTACAGAAAATTTCGGCAGAGTCTCCTTTGTATGGAGAGGCTCGGGAGAAAATATAGTATCAAATATAACAATATATACATTTATTTTCCAAAATAATAAATATCCCAACCTAGGAAAAACAATATAACAACGTTATATACCGTAATCCGAAACGTACCTACTTGTCAGGCGATCAACGCTTATATTATGAAACCAAAAGCAGTAGCAATTGCTTCCATAACCTGTATTTCACTTATATAATCCAAAAGGTTAAAAATTATATAAATGAAATGTTAAAGTTGTTTCACCCATAAACATACAAATCAATACAAACAACAATCGCTTGCAACCAGGCATACAACCATCACATAAAATCAACACAAATCAATCATTTCATTCATATCAAACAGAACAGATAGTTGTTCGGGTTCAAAACTTTAAATTGTAAGGAATTTAAAAATAAACTACTAAGCGTACCCTTCACTCAACAGTCTTAGGTGAAACTAAATAGATTATTCCTACCTTCCAAACAAATTTGAAGTATCCTTGCCCAAACTACCATAAACCAAAACAAACAATCAACAATTTCAGAAAATAGATCAAATTCATTCTTATTTATTTCATTTCATAATATTTGTTGTTTTGATTTCTTTTCCTTATATAATGATTTATCCTTTAATTTCGCTTATTTCTTAAAATTTTATTTAGAAATAACTTTAACTTATTTACTTAAGTTTAAGATATTTACTACATTACTCAACTCCTATTTCATTTAATTAGTAGTGTTAAAATTTTAACTCAAATTTATACCTATCTTCATGTCAAATTTCTTATTTATAAAGTAAATTTTTTATTGAACACTTTCATTGTTTAAGTATTACTTGTATAATATTCTATTACCATTTCTTATTAAACATTGCAACTTTTATTGTTGGGTAAGTTATATATAAATATATGCTTTTAAGAATGTAATTGAAAATCATACAAGTTTATCCCATTTCTTCTAATTAATTTAATATTCAATAATTATATCCTTTATTTCATAGGTTACAATTTCAAATTTCATTTAATACCATTAAAACCTAGCATTAAATCTATTATTCCTCTTTTTTAGGTTTCAATTATTAGTTTAATTCCATTTCGCTAAAGCAATTAAAACCATTAATTAATGGAAACTTAAGAATTTAAATTCCGGGTTTAATTTCAAATCATTTTAAAATAATAGATGAATGTATACTTACAGTTTATATATATATATCCCATTATATTTAAAATAATTTAAAATTTATATTGGTTTATCAAAATAAATCTGCAGTGAAACTACTACAGTGGCCTTCCCCCTCTGAAACTCGAAAATGAATGTCGATGATGCGACCGCCATCACCGAAATTATTTTCCAGCGATAGAGAGGGGAGTATAGAACTTATTTCTTTTCAAAGTTTCTTTTTAAAAAAATTCTTTCAAATTAAATTGAAATATTTATATTAGAAAATACTTCTAATAATATTATTGTTATATTCCAAAATTAATTGAAAGAAATTTTCAAAACCCCGGAACTTAAGTTCTAAAATTTCCAATTTCCATTTATTTTGTTTTCAATCTCATTTCAACTATTATTTATAAATTTAATTACCTAACAACTAATATATTGCAACCAAATATATATATCATTTATAAAATTTATTTTATATATAGAAAATATAATAGGCAAAATTATTTCATTCACCTATATTAAAACAAATATTGTGTCGGTCTGTCCTATTAAGTGTTTAGAAATCCCTATTGATGTCATAACGTCCCATGTATCGACCAGAATTTATGAATACAAAACGGAACAAATTAACACAATATTAAAACCTTTTTATAACACTAACAAATACGCTCTCTCATATATACACTCAACGACTCATCGTAGGGTATTACTACCCTATTAGCAAAGAGTCAGACCCCACAAAGATAAGGTTTATCGCTAAACCTCGCTCTGATATAATGTCCCGCCTTTTCGCATGGTTTAAAGCGACGATAAACCACACACGTCTGACTTAAACCATACAAAAGGGCGGATTGCTGTGGGGTAAATAAGAAAAAGCAGAGGAAGAAAAAGAACAAAGCAGAATCTTGCAGCGGAACGATAAAATATAATAATCAAATATACAGTTCAGGAAGCTGTTTTACAAAAACATTTGATTTACTTATATAATACATATCAGAGTTACACATACCAGAGAATATTAATAATGCAGCGGAATACAATAGTATAGTGGAACAATATAATAGGTAATAGTAATATAAATCTTCGTCTTCATCCTTCAAAATAAAACCTTCAAATCCTGAAATGCTCGGACTGACCCAAGGGAATTGAAAAGACAAAACACTCGAGTCAGAACTAAAAGATCTTATGTAAGTTAAATCAACGACAAAATATGGGTGAAACGGCGTCAGAGATGTTTACGGGATTTGACATCTCCTATCTAGTGTCTAACGTGAGTGCAGTAACTAAAGAGATGTTCGTGGTTCACACCTCCTAAGGATCCGTTAAACTATCTACTATGTAGTAATATACACTATTATAATAGTGTCTAAAGTAAAGTATAATATACTGAAAATAGCGTTAAGGGGTTACCCATATAGCCCTTAACACACTTTTATATTCCCATAGTCTATACAGTACCGTAATCTCCCCCGTACTGGACGTCGTCAGAGGGCACTCCATAGGTATGGTACAAAACAAAATCGTATAAGGCGCGCTAGGGCAGGTGACACGACACAACTAGGCAATGCCAGGGTAGATATACCAATTACGCTTCTGGGTCGGTGGTAACGCATAGCCGCAGCTACCGCCCACCTCGAGCCACACCAATAAAAAAAGTCAAACTGGCCACCGAATCAATCCAAAAGTCAAAGTATAATATCAAAGGGATGTGTCCGATCAAAGGTGCTACCTCATTAGCCCGTCAATCGCTCCTGTTTTAGCCACCTTATGCCAACTCATGGGAGTCAGGTCCATGTATTTACCTCAAAGGAAACGCCACCAGCATCCTACTTCCTTCTGGAATCTCCACCGCGTACACGGTTGTTAAAGTGGTTTTCGGAGCTGGCAGAGAGTATGACAACTTCCGATCCCGGTCTCTTTAACAACCCAACGTTATTATAACACCACGGTCATTTCAAAATAATTTATACTTCAAAACCAGGATATCAAATTTATTTCAAAACCATATAAATACCATATCATTTCAAATTTAAAACCAAATCAATATGATATTCCTTTTATTTCAAATCAATATAATATCATTTTATGTCAAATATATCCCCTTTTTAAAATCATAGCACTTCCAAATTTTATACTTCAAAACCAAACATTTGAAATTTTGACACCTTTAAAACATAATACTATGAAATTCATAACTTCGAAACATTTCAATTTCTATAAACATTTCAATTTCGATATATTTCAAGGCTTTAAATATTCCAAAATTTCAAACTAAATTAGATAATTTCGATTCGACAATTAAATTTTCTATTTTTTAGTTTGAAATATTTTACATAATAAACCCCTTATCATTTAAAAAAGGCTCAAATGATAAATAACTAAATATTGCCATGAATTCATTTATACTTGAAATAATCATTTAATTCACCCAGACCCTGAAATCAAGTTATAATAATTATACCTTTTAAAATTTCCAATTAAATAAATTTCACATCAAACCCTTTAAGTTTAATTCTTAAATAAATTCAATTTCATATAATCTCAAATTTATTTCAATTCAAATCAAATTTATTCGAGAAAAAATTCTTAAATACTTTAATTCACATCCATTTCATATTTTATCTTCCAAATCATAATTTATTTAAATCATTATAACCTCTATATAAAAGTATGATTTAAATACTTAACCAAATTTATTTTAATAGATCAAACACCATTATTTAACTTGTTTTCATTAAACAGATTTATATAATATCAAAAAGAATTAATATTTATTTAAACCGTATAATTCTATCCAAAACCATAGAAATCATTTTCAAAACATTTATGTATATAGACCAACGGTGTCTATATATAATTTTCTATCTTATGGTTAAGTGATACGGATATTTATCATTTCAATCCGTAATTTGAAATGAAAATACGGTTATATATCATTTCAAACTGCAATCCTGAATGAATAAAGTGCATAACGAATTTGCAATTTAAAACAATATAAAATACAACATCCACTCATCCAATATCAATCATCAACCATTTATTACAATCATCATCCAATTTAAACAATAACATCAATATAGAGCATATAATAAATAAGAGGTAATTACTGACAGTTTATATTCAATAATAAAATAATTAACTGGCAATTTATATGCAATTTAATCTAGTAAATTAAATTCAATTGAGATAATGATTAAAATATGCCAAACAATCATAGATAAATTTTAAATCACATCAAAAATTAATTTAACAAACATAAGAAATCTTAGAAGTTGTGGGTTAAAACACTCACCTTTTTAATTTAAATTGAATTCAAATCCAAATTAAACCCAAAAATCAAATAGCCTCAGAATTCGTCCAAACCCACGCCAAAATGTCCAAAATTCCTATACGAACCTAGCGGATAAAACCACGCGTAAATCGGATGTCGTATGCGAAAGTATTAGCGTTAGAACAATTGAAATCATAATTTAAAATAAATAAAAGGAAAATAAACAAACCATAACAGATACCACGTCACCACGCATGACCTTCTTCCAGAAACCTAGTACGCACGCATAACCTAGCTTGTACATCGATTACGCGTAGAAGAACACCACCTACCGCATGAAAAGGCGACCATCTCCACGCCCCGGGCCGACACGCCACCATGCCGACACCCTCCTGCGCCATCACCTCGACCAACGCCGTTCATCGAACTCGATAAATCCCCCAAGCCGCCGCCAAAAATTTGTGCCTTTGATCGAATTTTGCTGCAGATCCGACCGTTGAATCGCCAAATAAACTGCATGGATGAAGTCCCCTCGATCCTCTCTTCAAAACCCAAAAAGGATTTCCCGATCAGACGAAGTTCATCGTCGAGCGATGAACGGCCGAAAATTGATTTGCGATTTTTGGAAAATCGATGATTCAAAACCAAAAACGAACTGTAGATCTGAGATGCATACATCGAGAGCTTCGATATAAAAAAATTATGAATTTTTTTGAGGAGTTTGAAATTTCACTTTGGATTGAAATTTGATTTTTGTTTGGTTCTAGAATTTGTTTGTCTGCCATTGAGGAGGAGAGATGGTTGAAATATACGTACAGACAAATGAGAAATAGGAGTAGGCTAGGGTTTATAACCGGGTATTTATAGGTAGGGTTGAAATAGAATTCAACTTTACAATCTTAAGTGTATATTCTTTTCAATAACTTATCTATAAATTGAATTCATGGTTATATAATCATTTTACAATCTTAAGTGTATATTCTTTTCAATAACTTATCTAATTCAACTTTATTTAACTTTCCTTTAGTTAAATTCCAAATCATATATTTTAGTATACTAACTCAAATTTATTTAACTTTGCTTAAGTTATATTTTAATTTCATATTATAAGTCCAAAAGTCATTTCACTTATATTTATCAATTTCAAACTTGGATTTTAAATTTCAATTCTTGTTTGTCATGGCAAAACTTCAATATCAATTTTGCTAAGGTAGCAAATCCATCAAACAGAAACTCGAAAATGATATTGATGATGCAGCCGTCATCATCCTTATTATTTCCTAGCAACTGTAGTGAATTCAGTGCTTTAAATTCTTTTAAATCCTTATACTTATATAAATTCACTTTATTTCACTTTACTTATATAATATACATTCCTAATATGTTTATCTTGTTGTTTAGATTTATAATAATATAACATCTTCAAACTTTGGGAAAAAAACAACTGTCAAAATCAACGGGATTCAAATTCTCAAATTCTTAGTTTAAATCCATTTTTATTTATAACTCATATTTATAAATATACTCATATAATTTCATTTCTTATATATAATATTATCTCACGATTGTAAATCATTTTAATTATAATTCCATACTTTATAATTCACTTGCTTATATAATTTATTCTTTTACAACTGTAGTTTTTATTTAGATTATTCAAACAGCTTTTATTAACTTATATATACTTACCTTTTCAAACAACCAAACAATCCATGTATATACACTCTAATAATTTCTGAAAAATTATTCCTTTATATATAAAATATAGCCGAGGTAAAATTATTTCATTTATCTAATTTAAAAATAATACTATGTCCATATGCTTTGTTCAACTGTTTAAAAACCCTTATCGACAACTAGCATCCCACGCGCCGACCATAATTCATAAACAACTCAACAGATACATCAACACAATATATAACATTTTTATATCACTGACAAATACGCGCTCATATATATAATACACTCAAACTCAATCTAGGATGCTACTGACCCTATCTATACTGAGTACACATCAAAGCCTTGGAATATACTAAACCTAGGCTCTAATACCAGCTGTGACGACCCGCAAATCCGTACCCTCTGAATCGAAAATAAACCACACATGTCCAACACAAAAAGCATAGAATTGCATATGATCATGAGAAAGAAAAGAGAGGGTGAGAAAAAAGAGAGAAGAAAGAAGAAGAGAAGAAGAAGAGAGAGCGGCAGAACAAAACAACATAGAATCTCACATCGCAGCGGAATAACATATAATAAAGATCAATAATCTTTACAAAGAGAAACTGTAATTTACATAAATCAATATCAGAGTACACAATAAGTAATCATCAGCTTGGACGGTTATAATTACGTGTCCTCACAAACACTGATAATTTACAATAACAATGCCATGCAGTGAAAAAATAAACGGATACATGTATACGACAAGAAGATCCCCAGCTCGTTTGTTGAAGCTCCAAAAGCATCAAATCTGAACCTGTAAATGTACTCGTTCTAACCCGAGCATTGAAAAGAAAGAACGCTTAGATCGGTCTGGTAACCCAATGTGAGAAAAACACATCTCAACTAGATTTATAAAGTTATCAAAACTTTCTTTATAAAAAACAAAGGGTATCTCGTAAGACCGCGTCGTAAATAAACCGACAAGGTTTTTACCTACGATAACCAAAACATTTCATATCAAATTCTCTTATATTATAATAGTGACTGTTATAAAAATAACATTAATCATAGCTGAAATTGTTATATTATTAAATTCCAGCATGCACCTTGAAATACAAGGCTTTCTACAATAGAAAATGGAAGGCACTATTGAAGTTTGGATTCCATAAAAATGACTAGGTGAAGGGACTACCTTTCCAAACCAAATCTTGGTACACCTCTAGAAGGATGTACCTAGGGTCGAGATACTCGACGCCGAAACTAGTACAAGACCGGCCTACACCTCGTTGGATAGACCAAATATGTCATCTCTCTGGTTGTTACTGATCTAAATCTGTGGCCACAAGCATACATCAACAATAATCAGATACATGATATTATAGCGTGTAAAGATATATCTAGAAGAGTGATGACATCTCCTAACAAGAGCGATCCATTTTAGCCTTGCTACTTCGATCTCTGTTTCAGTCATTTTTCGGGAATTGAGGCCAAAAGATGTATCGATTACCTTTTACTTATCATATCATCATCATCTTTGAATGTCAAATTTCCATAACCATTGACTACTAATCGCCTTCCACAAAAATACAACCCTTGAGCACATATGTCTCAAGGAGAATGTTAAGCTAAAATAAGTTGCCTTCTCCGCCACCACAAGATGTACGTTTGTAAAAACCAATGTACGTAATCTTAGAAATGCAATGTCAGACATTCTTTCATACAAGTTGTCCAGGAACAAGATAAACTAAAGGTACTCTCCTACCACATCCTGTACGATTAGTAGCGATAGCCCTTGCAATGGATATTTCATAACAAAGGGACTACTGCTATTATATGTATATAAGGTTTTTAACCCCAAATGTGATCAACAAGCCGTCCTTCACTATGAAAATCCTAAATGCCAATATCATCGCCAAACCTGCATAATCGTCGCATATGTGTTGGTCCGAAGTGGTTTTCAGATATATCTGATCCCGGTGTCTTCACACCAACAATGCCAAAGCGTTTCTCAACCTCACACAGAAACCAAGTCTCGTAGTCTTATCACGTTTCTAACTTTCAACTTGATATTCTTCGGCCAAGAAGAAGAACGATAGATTGGAATAGTCACTCCGCACTACACGAATCAACATTCTCAACACAAATGATAATCAAGCCTACAAAGTCAATTACATACTAAGTGTACGACTGATTAGTTTCTACATCAAATTGAGAAACTAAAATGGCTAAATTTGATAGTCGGTTATTTGGCTATCAAAGCAACAAACAAAGTCTAGCACATAAGTAGTCACTGGGCTTGATTTTATTAATCCTTTGTAAATCATGTAGGATCTAGATTAACCCTAGAGGGGGGTTGAATAGGGTTATAGCAAATTTTCTAGAATTAAACACAGAAATAAATTGCAGAAATAAATATGCTGAAAAGTAAATCACACACAAAATTTACCCAGCTTCGGCAACCCCTGCCTACTGCTGCATTCCCAAATTTCTATTAGAATTAAACAGTATCACGCTTACAAACACTCTACTAGACTCGCAAACCTTTTGCTCCCTCTCACAAACACTCTACTAGACTCGCAAACATTTGCTCCCGTTCACAAACACTCTACTAGACTCGCACACCCTGCTCCCGCCTATAGAGTTTCGCTTACTCGCAAACTCTGCTCCCGCCTATAGAGCTTTGCTTACTCGCAAACTCTGCTCCCGCCTATAGAGCTTTGCAAACTCGCACACCCTGCTCACTGAACTAATTCTAACTAGACAATCTGATACTACCTAATCCTAGGTGGTGATTTACAAAGTTTTGATTCTTAAAGTAAAAACAAAAACAATTAAACAACAATTAAAAGATAACACTTGAACCCTAACTAATTAAAACACTAAATCCCTTTTGACATAAAACACGGCCAGCCCTTTTATTCTCTAACCTGATTCTTTCTTCTTCTTTGGCCTGTGAAAAAAAATAGTGACCGTTCCTCTTTGCAACTAAATTAGGGCTTCGACTCTTTTGCTCCTTGCTTCCAAAATTAGGGTTGTGCAAATTGAAGTTCGCCGCTTGATACAGTTCGATGGTAGGCTTCGATGCTCTTTGATTTGCTCTCGGCTCTTTAATTTGGATCGAGTTCGTTCTACGTTTTTCGGTATGTACTTCACTCCTTTTGCTTTGCTGGTTTTGGCTTGCTCGAACTCGATGCCTAAAATTGCCGATGATGATTGGGATTTATATGCGTTCGATCTCCTTATTTTTCATTTGTCTGATTGTTTCAAAAATTTGCTTTGGCCGTTTGATTATACTTGGACGTTGTTGATTTCTCTGACTAGTTCACAATCGTACATTCGATGCTTGGCACTCACGGTTTTGATTTGTGACTTGGTCAATTTGCTTGGCTATCACGGTGTAATATACTCGGCTTGAATTTTTGACATTTTTGACTATTTTTCAATACAGCTTCGTGAATTTCTCTGACTTGATAAATTTCGTACAATTTGATTTTTGATAATCAACGTTTTGATACGTGACTTGGTCATTATGTCTTTGATGTTTATTAATCTTCTTTGACTTCGATATTTTTGTGAATTGTCTTCGGCCACTGTCTGCATTCCTGTAGTAGCTTTGTTCAAATTGTCTTGGGCATTGTTGTATCCATTGCAGTCTTATAATCTTCACTCTGGCGATACTGCATTGTTTCGATGCTATCTGCCCAGGTTATTCATATAAGCATTTGTATGTTGTCACTGTACCACTGTAATGTGTTCTCTGCATTCACTGTAGTGCAATCTTGGTTTCAGTAGATTTTTATGCATTTCATCACTTCAGTATTGTATTATTTGCATTCACTTGTAGTCGGCACCATTTGTAGATGTTCTCTGGTTTGATGTTGATGCTGAAGCTTGTTGGTTCGATTCCAGTATGCTTTTTCACTGTCCTGTACATGTTGTTTCATTATATTTGAACTTGCATCACTGCACTAGTTTTCTTCAATTTTCTAGCCTCACTGTTGCATTCTTTGATGATTCATAGGTGCACTTGTACTTGGTCATTGTAGTATGTCACTGAAGTCTTGTGCTTTGTGTCTTGATGCTCGGCCTATTGTGCATTTGTGTCATAATTTGTATTCTCCGATTCATTGTTGAATATGTTGGCTGCTGTGTTGATCTTGCTTGCATTGTCACTTGGTCGACACTTGCAGTTTGGTCTTGCATTTGATGTTGTTTATATCTTCATGTTCATATATGTTTTCCCATTCACTGTTGCCTGGTTTTGGTCTTCAATGCATTCCTGTAGCTCGCATTCATGTACTTGCTGTGCATATATGAGTTTGATACTGTTGGTCGACTATCTCCTTGAGTTGTTGTGCTTCATGTTGTATTCATCCCTGCAGTATAACCTGTTGCACTCTTTGATGATGGTTTGAGGCTGTGTCATGTTTGAACATAGCATTCATGTGTACTTTTTGATTTGCACCTGAGTTGAATCCAGTTTTAAAACTCGGGTTTGACCTTGTGCTGAGAGTTGTGACATTTATGTTATTGCACGTGAGTTGAACCCGGCTTTTCATTTGGGTTTGACATGTGCTCACCTGTCCCTGTAAATCGATCAAGTGTATATCGATGTGCACGGCCTTGTGGCATGTACAGTGATACACTATGCATGTCACATTGTTCGTGTGTGATGAATTCAAATGTAAATTATGACGAACAACCCAAATAACTGAGGCAAATCATATTTTCGAAAACCATATTTTATTTTATATTGCAAAAATATTTCTTTTTCAATTTTACTGCGTTAGTTTATATTTTTGCAGATTGCTCAGATGCTGGATTCAAACTGGAATGCAGTTGAAGATAGAAATATGAGTGTGAGTGATATGTAGTGAGGTTCTGAACGTAAATTGAATTGTAATTAGAAATTGTATTGTAATTGAATTTGTATAGTTATAGTGAGAGCTTGAAATTGTACTATTCAAAATTGTAATAAATATTTGTTTGAATAAAATATTCGTTTGAATTCAAAATCTGTGTTATTTATTTTATTCAGCATATATTTATTTAAACTGTGAAAAATAAAATAGTATATTAACAAATACATTTAAATGAATGTATATATGTTTATTATCATCAAACAAAAATCATATAAGCGCATATTCAACAATCTCCCCCTTTTGATGATAACAAACATATATTTAAGATTTTGAATATGTTAAATGTATTTGATTGTTCAATTTGCTCCCCCTATTTGAATGCTCCCTCTCTTACACAATACTCCCCCTACATATATGCATATAAATAAAAATATGCAAGTGAGCCTAGATGCAAATGGAAAATTATTTGACCTTTGCTTGATTCTATTTGACAAAATCTTAACTTTTCTCTCCCCCTTTTGTTATCAGCAAAAGAATAACAGTGTTATAAAAATAGGGATGAAGTGACAGACATGAATCAAACATTTAACTCAATTGTATATAAATATCAAATTTCAATAAAACTCAAACAAAAATCATAATTACCCTTGTCAGGCGCATATTCCACTTTCAGAAGTGATGGGGATAAAATCATCAAAAATCATACAGTTCTGTCTATTTGTGGTATATTTATTTCAGGAAATTTGAATATCTACTAACCATGCATAACCGTTAGGACTTTTAAATGAGATTAGTAGTATTCCAATTTAATTTTTAAAAAGAATTCTGCCATTTGAAAAATTATTTCAAGTGAAAAATATGCAGATATTTTCTTTGAAAAAATGATGCAGCAAATGAATGTTTCAAAGATTAATCACGTTCCACTAGTAATTTTTCTATCAACTATATTACCAGTGTAATTTGCATCTGAATTTAAATTTCACTCAATATTCACTCGTTGGATGACAAAGACCAGATTTGTGAAATTTCAACAAACTATCTCAGAATGAAATTTAAAATGAAGCCATGTTAACACTCAAACAAATATCATAGTGTTAATTTCAGAAACCGTAGGATAAACAGTTATATTCATGAGTAATCAACAGTCAATCAACATCATAATTATTTCAAAAACAATTTCTTGAAGTTTCAACAATTTCTTAAAATCCTTTTTAACAGCTTTCACATGAAATTTAAAATCGTGCAAATTTACAAGCAGTGACCAAAATGTCAAAACCAATATATCTACGTGTAGCATGAGTAATCAAAGATCAATAAAATACCATCATTTGACCGAACAAATTTATATGGATTAGTTCAAAGTTGAAAATCTGATTGGTCATCATTTAAGCACAAATCAAGGTCATAAATAAGAACAAGTCATGTAGGATCATATCAAGTAAGTCCGAATCAGTCAACCATCATAATTACTCCAAGTAATTCTATTTAAAGATGATTGGTCAATATTTTGAAAAAGTCATAGAATCAAAATCATCATCTTTTGTTCATCTCAATATTGGCTGATTTAATTCAGATTATGGTGCAGATTATCACATTTAATATATCGTTCAAAACAAATTTACCTGTTTTACCTTTACGATAATTTTTCGTCGTTGTCCATTGTGATTCTGTCACCTTTGTACTAGGCTAAGGAACTTTTCTTTGTCGCCCGTTGTGTTTCTGGAACAGCCAAAATCCAGAGAACACTGTTGTTGTTCCTTAGCCTGCCACCATACCTACACGAGAAAAGATTTATGTGACCTATTTGTTTTTATAGATCCTAGTGGCAGAATATGAAAAACATGTTTGTGCAGACCCAAAACTATTTATATATGTTCCTTTTGGCACCCAAATTTGTTTGACTTTCAAAGATTTTATATTTGTGCCTTTTGGAACCCAAATTGGTATAGTTTTCACGTGTTTGGGTCTATACCAACAATTATTTTGATTGTGTCCGAATTTTCTACAAATTGTGCACATTAAGTTGACTTGATTAAATTTTGTGTTCTTGTTCCTATGACTATAATTTTCAACATGATGTCCAATTATTTCAGATCGAGCAAAGACACTTTTACCTTTTGCATTATCATCATCTTGTGATTTCCCAAAACCTAGTCCTTTTCTGTTGTTAGCAAAAATTTGATTTCCCAATAACATTTTGAAAGATTTTTCTCCTTTTGAAAAGTTATTCAGAGATTTCTCCAGATTTTGGACTTTGGTTTTTAATGTTGTGTTTTCAATTACAAGTGAGGTGCATCTATTTATAAAATCCTTCTTCCTAGTGTCAATGTTTTCCTTAAGACTCAAGTTTTCTTTTTCAAGATTCTCAAAGCTATTCTTAAGTCTTGATAATTCTGAATCTAAAGTTTTACATTTTTTACACTAAAGGTTTTGAATATTTTCAAGTTCAGTTTTTAACCTAAAATTTTCACGAGCAAATTCTCTCCTATCAGATTTTAGTTTTTCAATTTTAGATTCAAGAGTATCCACTACCTTAGTAAGATCAAGACACATAAAAACAAGATCTCTATAGGAATACTCACCTGCCTCACTAGATTCCTTAGAGCTTGCTTCAGAATCTGATTTCGCCATAAGACACAAGTTAGCCTCCTCTGAGCTGCTATCCGAAACTTCCTCTCCTTCTTCATCATCCCAAGTTGCTGCAAAGGCCTTTTTCTTCTTTTTCTTTCCTTTGTTGTTTTTGAGAAGTGGGCATTTTTGTATGAAGTGTCCGGGCTTCTTGCAGTTAAAGCACGTCGGTTCAATATCGAAATGGTCAGAATCTTTTGGCCTATTACGACTTGTTTTCTTCTTGCGTGGCTTGAATCTAAACCATCTTCTAAGATTATTGACAGCCATTGCAAGCTCTTCAATTGGATCTTCTTCATCTTCATCGCTTTCTTCTTTACTCTTTAAGGCAATCGTCTTCTTCTTTGGTTCGGAGTTGTTGCAATCTTCCTTTGCTTTTAGCTCAAGCTCATATGTCATCAAGTTACCAATCAACTCCTCCATGCTTAGTTTACTCAAATCTTTCGATTCTTGTATTGCCGTGACTTTTGCCTCAAAGTTTATCGGTAAGACTCGAAGCACCTTCCTCACAAGCTCTACCTCAGTGAACACCTTCCCAAGCGCTCTAGCGTTGTACACCAAAGTTGAAAAGCGTCCAAACATATCCTTTATGCTCTCGCCTTTGTCCATCACAAAGTTTTCGTATTCATTGCTGAATAGGGCTAGACGAGACTCCTTGACTTGAGAAGTTCCTTCGTGTGTCACCTCCAAGGTGTGCCAAATTTCCTGTGTTGTTGTACAATGAGAAATTCTATTAAATTCATTTTTATCAAGAGCACATATCAAAGCATTCATGGCTTTAGCATTTGTCGTTTTCAATCTCTTATCGTTAGCATCCCACCTATCCTTAGGTTTAGGAATCTCAGTATCACCAACGATTATAGTGGGAGGTTTATAGCCAGTTTCAATAATATCCCAAACATCATAATCAACAGAACTAAGATAGATACCCATCTTAACTTTCCAATAAGCATAATCGTTCCTGTTAAACATGGGTGGCCTAGCAATAGATTGCCCCTCGGAAAAAGCATTATTCGGTGAATTCATGACTCTAGAGTTAAATAAAAAATACCGGGCTCTGATACCACTTGTAGGATCTAGATTAACCCTAGAGGAGGGGTGAATAGGGTTATAGCAAATTTTCTCGAATTAAACACAGAAATAAACTGCAGAAATAAATATGCTGAAAAGTAAACCACACACAAAATTTACCCAGCTTCGGCAACCCCTGCCTACTGCTGCAATCCCAGATTTCTATTAGAATTAAATAGTATCACGCTTACAAACACTCTACTAGACTCGCAAACCTTTTGCTCCCGCTCACAAACACTCTACTAGACTCGCAAACATTTGCTCCCGCTCACAAACACTCTACTAGACTCGCACACCCTGCTCCCGCCTATAGAGTTTCGCTTACTCGCAAACTCTGCTCCCGCCTATAGAGCTTTGCTTACTCGCAAACTCTGCTCCCGCCTATAGAGCTTTGCAAACTCGCACACCCTGCTCACTGAACTAATTCTAACTAGAAAATCTGACACTACTTAATCCTAGGTGGTGATTTACAAAGTTTTGATTCTTAAAGTAAAAACAAAAACAATTAAACAACAATTAAAAGATAACACTTGAACCCTAACTAATTAAAACACTAAAGCCCTTTTGACCTAAAACACGACCGGCCCTTTTATTCTCTAACCCGATTCTTTCTTCTTCTTTGGCCTGTGAAAAAAAATGGTGACCGTTCCTCTTTGCAACTAAATTAGGGCTTCGGCTCTTTTGCTCCTTGCTTCCAAAATTAGGGTTGTGCAAATTGAAGTCCGCCGCTTGATACAGTTCGATGGTAGGCTTCGATGCTCTTTGATTTGCTCTCGGCTCTTCAATTTGGATCGAGTTCGTTCTGCGTTTTTCGATATGTACTTCGCTCCTTTTGCTTTGCTGGTTTTGGCTTGCTCGAACTCGATGCCTAAAATTGCCGATGATGATTGGGATTTATATGCGTTCGATCTCCTTATTTTTCGTTTGTCTGATTGTTTCAAAAATATGCTTTGGCCGTTCGATTATGCTTGGACGTTGTTGATTTCTCTGACTAGTTCACAATCGTATATTCGATGCTTGGCACTCACGGTTTTGATTTGTGACTTGGTCAATTTGCTTGGCTATCACGGTGTAATATACTCGGCTTGAATTTTTGACATTTTTGACTATTTTTCAATACAGCTTCGTGAATTTCTCTGACTTGATAAATTTCGTACAATTTGATTTTTGATAATCAACGTTTTGATACGTGACTTGGTCATTATGTCTTTGATGTTTATTAATCTTCTTTGACTTCGATATTTTTGTGAATTGGCTTCGGCCACTGTCTGCATTCCTGTAGTAGCTTTGTTCAAGTTGTCTTGGGGATTGTTGTATCCATTGCAGTCTTATAATCTTCACTCTGGCCATACTGCATTGTTTCAATGCTATCTGCCTAGGTTATTCATATAAGCATTTGTATGTTGTCACTGTACCACTGTAATGTGTTCTCTGCATTCACTGTAGTGCAATCTTGGTTTCAGTAGATTTTTATGCATTTCATCATTTCAGTATTGTATTGTTTGCATTCACTTGTAGTCGGCACCATTTGTAGATGTTCTCTGGTTTGATGTTGATGCTGAAGCTTGTTGGTTCGATTCCAGTATGCTTTTCCACTGTCCTGTACATGTTGTTTCATTATATTTGAACTTGCATCACTGCACTAGTTTTCTTCAATTTTCTGGCCTCACTGTTGCATTCTTTGATGATTCATAGGTGCACTTGTACTTGGTCATTGTAGTATGTCACTGAAGTCTTGTGCTTTGTGTCTTGATGGTCGGCCTATTGTGCATTTGTGTCATAATTTGTATTCTCCGATTCATTGTTGAATATGTTGGCTGCTGTGTTGATCTTGCTTGCATTGTCACTTGGTCGACACTTGCAGTTTGGTCTTGCATTTGATGTTGTTTATATCTTCATGTTCATGTATGTCTTCCCATTCTCTGTTGCCTGGTTTTGGTCTTCAATGCATTCCTGTAGCTCGCATTCATGTACTTGCTGTGCATGTATGAGTTTGATACTGTTGGTCGACTATCTCCTTGAGTTGTTGTGCTTCATGTTGTATTCATCCCTGCAGTATAACCTATTGCACTCTTTGATGATGGTTTGAGGCTGTGTCATGTTTGAACATAGCATTCATGTGTACTTTTTGATTTGCGCCTAAGTTGAATCCAGTTTTAAAACTCGGGTTTGACCTTGTACTGAGAGTTGTGACATTTATGTTATTGCACGTGAGTTGAACCTGTCTTTTCATTTGGGTTTGACCTGTGCTCACCTATCCCTGTAAATCGATCAAGTGTACATCGATGTGCACGGCCTTGTGGCATGTACAGTGATACACTGTGCATGTCACATTGTTCGTGTGTGATGAATTCAAATGTAAATTATGACGAACAACCCAAATAACTGAGGCAAATCATATTTTCGAAAACCATATTTTATTTTATATTGCAAAAATATTTCTTTTTCAATTTTACTGCGTTAGTTTATATTTTTGCAGATTGCTCAGATGCTGGATTCAAACTGGAATGCAGTTGAAGATAGAAATATGAGTGTGAGTGATATGTAGTGAGGTTTTGAATGTAAATTGAATTGTAATTAGAAATTGTATTGTAATTGAATTTGTATAGTTATAGTGAGAGCTTGAAATTGTACTATTCAAAATTGTAATAAATATTTGTTTGAATAAAATATTCGTTTGAATTCAAAATCTGTGTTATTTATTTTATTCAGCAAATATTTATTTAAACTGTGAAAAATAAAATAGTATATTAACAAATACATTTAAATGAATGTATATATGTTTATTATCATCAAACAAAAATCATATAAGCGCATATTCAACAAATCAAATCACTTTTAAATTATTCATTTAAAAATATCTTTAAAAAGATAATATTCAAAACCATTTCACTTATTAGATAATTGGAAAACATTTCCTTATACTTACTTTAATAATAAGTGAATTCACAATTTATTTTATTTCAAACCATCTAAACCCATTTTATAATGTCACTTTGCAAAACATTCATCTAAAGAATTATTCTCTTTAAAAACGTGAATATATTTCCTTTTATAAAAATCCATATTTAGCTTATCAAAATAAATTGATTTCACATTTATAAAACAAGGTTTATAATTCTATTTATATTTTACAAAACTTCTATTTATAAAAAAATTATTAAGTATTTCATTTATATCTTATTTATATGTCAAAATATCATTAAAATTTTGTTTACTTATAAATTTCTTTATTTACAAGTTCATTCTTTTTATAACTTTATTACTTCATAAATCTTATTTACTTGTAAGTTTCATTTATAACTACTTTTTTAACAATTATAAAACTCGTTTATAATCCCATTACTTTTATTTATAAAATATCAATTTTATAAAAGTTTTATATAAACCATTTATAACAAGTTCAAAATTTTC
Organism: Allium cepa; assembly: GCA_030765085.1. NCBI lineage: Eukaryota > Viridiplantae > Streptophyta > Magnoliopsida > Asparagales > Amaryllidaceae > Allium > Allium cepa. The sequence goes on from CM060945.1 coordinate 773,920,207, forward strand.
AATTTAAATTATTTTGCAAAATAGTTAAATTCATATTTCAAAATTCATATTTTAAGTTTATTTCCTAAAAATATAATATTAATAAAATAAAAATTATTACTTTTTATTTATTTAAAATAAATTCATTTCTTTAATAATTCAAAAATTATTAAAACATATATAGTTTCAAAATCACTTTTTAATTCCTTTTAAAGTCAAAATCATCATTTTAATATTTTAAATTCCAAAAATATGGGCCAATGTTGCAAAAGTACTAAATAAGGGGATTCACATCAATAATAGCAATCATAGCATCCATCACATCAAATATCACATAATACAACATATATAACAGTATGTGTAAATAAACATCAATCGTAGTGAGGAATCCTGTTGGATCCCTCCAACCTGTCACCTGCAACAAAATGCATATGAGCATAATATGTACAATGTCTGCTTCGAGGCAGATGTGTGTACAAAGGGTCATCCGCTCATACACGGGAACGTATAGAGTCATCTGCTCCAATAGGCAGGAATATATCCAACTACTAACTACTATAGAATAACATCCAAACAATCAACAACCATTATAAAATAAATTTATTCTCACTTATATAAAGATATAAGCAGGCCAAAGAGTGAGTTTTACATACTTTGGTTGCAGTTGTCGCGATAGAGATTTATTTCAATTAAAAATTAAACGAGTCTTTAATTTTAACCAAATTTTCACTAAATCCAAATCCATCCAAACCAACTCTCGAATGTAATGCTCGTTGACATGAATCCATTATCACTTGTTTTGTGCTAAATGGACCTCGTATGAAGAGGTTATGAATTTTTACAAGATTACACGATTTTAAAATATAATTTACATGCTTTTATTTATTTATTTAACCTTGAGTTATCTGGGTCATTCATTTTCTTCTCTACAGACTTGATCCGCCCAGTCCTCTTCCTCCCCTTCACCAGCGTGACTTAGGCAAACAACCCATCACACGTGCTTCGTTCATCTCGACGCTGCTCTCCCTCGCCCACTATACAACGATCAAGGACCACCATATCGAAGCCCGTCACAAACTCCACCCATGCCCAGCACTATGCTCGACTTGGCGCCCTCCTTGTCTCATAAAATATGTTTGAACGAATGACATTCATGGCCAAAATTTGGCCTCTAAGACGAACAAATCCCGATCATAGGCGTTGGATAGAGATATCTCGAGTAGCTCTTCGATCCTTTAGTTGGAAGTTTTATTAATGGCTTACGGATTAAGAGAGATCGGAGGAGGAAGATTGATGATTTTTGGCCGTCGAATTCATTAGTGGCGGCTGGAATTATTAGGGTTAGGGTTTGATAGTTTTAGGGTCCTTACTAAGCAAGTTCAAAACACTATTCATTCAAAATAATTCTGAACTCCAATCAAAGCGAGCCGCTTGGCGTTTATAATGTTTTACCCCTATTCTGAATACAGTGGAATATATATAAGAAGCCAATTCCGTCGTATTTGGAAGATAAGTTTTCGAATCGAAATATTTTAGTTAAAATTACTTAAATAAATTTCTGTGCGTTTCTAATTCGCACGATCAAACCGTAAGTCTGATCGCCACGAAATTTGAAATCCTATAATAACTCACTATTATTAATCCAATGAAACTGATTTCATCGAAATCCGAGATAATGTCAAAATTGACTATTTTTAAACGTTAATTAAATATTAAAATTTCCAATTTTCATTTATCCACTTTTAATTCAAGTTTAACAGTTCAATAACTTCATTCTAATCCAAATAGAATTTAAATCAACTTTATAAATCATTTTCATTCACATTAAATCCAAATCTCCATTATTTAAACAATTCCAAATATTAAATTAAACAATTTAATTATCAAATAAATCATTATATTTAAAATATAGGTTAGTCAACTTATAAATTTACTTTTCAATACTAATTCAATTAAATATTCTAAATTCGAACGGTTGAAAAACTAGGTCGTTATAAAAATACATTTTAGAATAGAAATCGCATTTCTCATTCCAATGTTAAGTACTGATTATTATTATTACAATTCTCGTTTCTGGTGTTTCTTTATGAAGTAGAAATGACTATTCATACTCTTCATCCCAACTATACCTTAAATTTTATCTACTCTTGTACATTCATTTTTTTTCTAACTGGTCAAACCATTCAAGGAAAAACTCTTACTATAACAACATAACTAACTCTTTAAAAAGATGCAATTGATCATCCATAACATTTAAGGATGTCAAATAAGATGCACCTTATGTAAACTGATCAAACTAACATTTTAGTTATCGAATTCTAGGATTTTTCTGGCAGTTTTGGTCTAATGCTACATTTAACATAATACGTTGTAATGACCCACAATATTTACACAACTATGATGTTGTGATTTAAACAAGTATAAAGTATTGAAGTATATTTGTGCACACATTTGGACTTGGGGGTAAATTTGTAATTTCCCATCTATTAAAACCCTAGCCGTGAGTGGATTATAAAAAAAAAAGAGAAAGAGGTGGCCGCTGTTTTCATTTTAACTCTCTCGTTACAAAACAAAAATAAAAATGGCCGAAGCCCTAGAAATCAGATTGGGGGAAAATTATTTTGCCGTATCAAATGGCGTGGGATTCGTGAGAAAAAGGGGGAAAGCTATGGCAATATCTAGGGGATCGACATCTCATATAGCTACGTGAGTGTTCTTAATCTTGATTTGGCAATAAGTCCTATCTCAGGCAGCCGTAGTTACATTTCTGCAAATAAATTTGTGTGTATGGATGCTTTGCGTGTATTGATGCTTGTTGATGATTGTTTGATTCTTGGTTGCTTGCGTATCCATATATTGATGATGATTAAGTTTGATTATATTCATATCTGTACCTGAGATGATATCTATTCACTATTATGTCACGATACACTGATTTAACACTATGAATTACTGCCAAATGAATTGTTTAAGTACACTCATACCAGACGTATCATGTCTGACCCTGTTGATTGTCTTGACAATCTCCTGGGGTGTCTCATTCAACGAGGCAGTTCGGGATGATGTCTTTACAGGTTGCTATGCACATATTGATGAGATGATGATGTAAGAGATGGAGTTGGAATGATTTATCACTGCATGTAGATGATATGAAGAAAGTATTTAAGTATTTTTTATTGTCATTTCTTATGTACTGCTGAACTAAAATATGTTTGTAATTCCATGAACAGTGAACTAAAAATTAGATTGATTTGTATATAAATCTTGAAAACTGTATTGTTTTATATGTAATGGCAAGTTTGAAACTGTAGCACTGGGACTGTTCAGTTTTTTTATATTTTTTCCTGAAATCTGTATTTAGAGAAATACTGGTGTCAAGGCAGTATACACAAAGGTTTACACTTGTGTATATGTGCAGACCCATAGATTTGCTGAGTTTTGTGATTTAAAGGATTTTTATGGATTTTGTTCAAGTTTCCTTTCAGAAGTTTTGGGGAAAACTTTTATAAACTTATTTTGATGGATTATTTCTATATTTATGCATAAGCATATATGGATCTGGAGTTTGATTTTTTGTATGTAATTATCATATCTGAGAATATATATTTATTGTTTTTGGCAAGTTGAATGCCTTGAATGTGGAAAGCAAAGATGAGGTATACATATATATATATTTCTCTATGTTATGTTTTTTTTTGAAATCAAGTTACTTATGGGTTTGGGAGAGTATATGGATCTGAATCCCCACTTTTGAAATATGATCTTTCATTTAAGCATCTGAGTTTTTAATAGATATGTGTTTTTTTGATATAAGATGTTTATTCTGGAAAAATGAAGTTTTATGTGGAATTTGGATTTGTACAAGAATTTGAAATAATTTCTGAAATGAGTTTGAGAACTTACAGCCTCATGGCTTTATAAATCTGAAATGTATTTAGTGGCTTTAACAGTATGACTTACAAGTCTGAACTTTATTCATATGTTTTGGCATATTTGATGTCGTAGACTTTTGAAGGAAAGATGGATTTTTAATGCTTTCAAATGCATAATGATTTGGGAAATGAAATTTTTATGCTAAGTGGCTGTTGCTATTCGAATCTGTATATAGCATATAGCTAATATATGTTCATGTGATAGATTCTTGAATTATATTGAGGACTTGCCATATAAATTAAAATACGTGCATGCCTTTACTTTACATTTCTAAAATGAATAAACACAGTTTTGGATAAGCTTTGCAAAAGAAAGTAAACTGTTTTATATTCATAAGTATTCTAGAAATGGATTACAAGTCTATGTATTATCTTGAGACTTTTATAAAAGGAACTTGTTAGTTTCCAATTGTTGTGTTAAAAATATTTGTATGATGCAGAATAGCTTTTGTTCTTGCATCAGTGACTTGTTTTTGTTTTAAAGAAAGATAGTTGATGTAAATTCATCTTTTATGTCTGAATATAACTTATATGAATGAGAAAGAGGAAACTCGATGACCTCATTTTTATATAGTTGGATTGGTAATCCTTTGTTTATACATATAATTATTAATATTTTGTTGGTGCCAAGGCTTCATTGCCTATTCATTAATATCATTGCTTGAGCTTGTGTGTTGGCGAGGCCGTGCACACATGTATTTATATGTGTGTGTACGCGCAGCCACACCTATAATTGTGCTATAGCAAGAGTTGAGTTAAGTAAAGGATCTCTATGATTTTTATGATATAATCAGGAATTCTGATATTTCCTGCCTGCTTGTGTATCCTTTGTGTCAGATTGCAAATAATTTTCATAAGAAGGAAATGGGTTTATCTTTATATTAAAAATGCCATGTGTGAATGCTTTAGCTAATTTTTCTTAACTCTGATTTAATAACTAAAGAGATTGGTATATCTTCATATATACTAATCTATGTTTTAAGAATACACCAATATTTCTATATTGGTAATAGTGGATCCTGGTTTTGGTTTTGAAGGTAGATGACCCTGTGTTTTCATTTAGCATATATTTCTTTATGCAAAAAAAAAAAACAAATTAGCCCATGATTTGGCCACTAGAAAAGTAGGGTCATCTCATTTGGTATCAGAGCTATGTTGTAGATAACATAGCAAAAATTTAATTTGTGTGAATTTGTTTGTATTAACTGCTTTGGTTGCATTGTTTGAATTGATTGTTTTGGATGATTTATTTGAATTACATCAATGTTAATGATGTTTCTCCTTTCTATTATTTTGTTTTGAAAATTGTTTAATCAATCATATAACCTGATTACAGAAATGAGTTTATGACTCAGTTTTTATAAGAAAATAACCTGATTAATTTACTGAGAAGTAGGGTATTGAATAATAGTGGATTAGGCAGTATGAACAGAGAGGTTTATGCTCATGTCTAGTTCATTTAAATTTGCTATGAACAAAGAAGTATTATAAAAATTATTTAAATTTCTGAAATGATTATTATGGATGAGATGGATGTTTGTTTGTGCATTTCTATTTGGAGTTTTGTATGTCAGTTTTCCAAGTTAAAATGGTTTGAGCATTTTTATTACTCTATTCATATATTGTCAAGTATGGATTTAAATTATTTAGAACATAGGCAGCAAGATAGAAATCTGGCTCATGCTTATTTTCTAAATAATAAGATATGAGCTTTTCTGGGTTTTTGGTGAAATTTTCTTAACAAACACCTCTGTCCATATCTTTACAATAATACAGTAGAATCATGAATGCCTAAATTATTTTGGAAATCCCACAAACCTATTGTAAATCTCTGTAGTAAGAAATTTAAAATGAGAGAATTTGAATTTATAAATGTTTTCTAATACAAGAAAAGTTGGATTAAGACACCTATGTTTATATCTGATCTAAAAGATGGCTAAAATTACAGTTTTACTTCTTTGTGGACTTCATGGATGTTGCTTTGTTTCAATGTAGATGGTGTATTTATTTATTTTGATTTAAATCTGAAATCACCACTGTTACACCATAACTAATAAGTATATGTTTGAGAACTTGATAAACACAATAATGAGCTGATGCAAGTGATGTTGATATTTGGAAAAAATTTCAAAAAAATAAATAAATATCAAATGCCAGTATCAATTGCAATAGGTCATTATATGAATAAACATTGAAAAGTGAATTGTCTGATTTGGATGCATAATTGTTAAGCTGCATTTCTTGAATATGTTTGATAACTGCATATAACTTTGTGATGGAAGTTTATAAAACAGGTCCCTTAGAGGAAGATAAAGTTTCTTATGAATATAACCTAAAAAAAATGGATTATATAATCATTACAGTCAAGTGTGATCTAAGATTGGTTAAGTACAAGGCAGTAAAAGGAGGGAAGTTCTTTTGCTTATGTCTGGTATTTAATAAGGGGATAAGAGTGCAATGGTTTGACCATGTGCTGAGCTCTAGTTGCCTAAGTATTTCCTCAAAAATATATATATATATATATATATATATATACACACATATAAACATCTCTGGTCACATGTTGATTGTAATATAAAATATGAAAAACATAAGAATTTTCTGATATGCAAAATCCCTGTGCCTTACCTGCAAGTTTATATAGCCCAATGACATAAGTGAAGACGAAAGGAACACTTATAGCTACTTATGATTAGGTGTATGTTAGTTTTATATGAATGAAAATAAGTTTTGTTAACCACATATGTGTTAGATGAGTTTCTTTGTGGTGATATAATCTATGTGAAATGTTTGGATGCCTTGCTGGTTGTTAGATTTGGTTACTGGGAACCCCCAGTGGTATTTTATCTCCTAAAATATTTGATCTATGCTTTAGTCAAAGGCATGTCTCTGAACAAAAATTGACTTGAAATGATGTACAGATGTGATTAATTGATTGTTGAAATGTATGAATGGATGAATGTTTCATGGATGCATGAAAACTGTTTGCATTTACTGGTTATGTACATAAAGGTTTTGAGCATGATACAGTATAGTTGAGACCTGCACACATGAAAGGAAAACTTAGTAATTAAACTAAGAAAAATGGGTCACCTCTACCAGGTTGGGTATGAGGGAAGTGGGTATGACATAGTGGTTGGCTTGCATCAAGGATGGGGTGTAAGTTTGCACATGACATGTTTATGTCCAAAAGCTAGTAGTGCACTGGAAAATCAAATAGTAGCTTCCAGGCAGTGTGCACCAGTGCAACTACAAAATGTGATACTGGACTCTTAAAAAAAAAATGTGTTATGGATTGATAAGCAAAGATGTATATGCTAAGAGTATGGTGAGTACTGGTATGCAGACCGGTTTTGATGCTTTAGCTAAATGGTAGGAGTTTTTCTTGTTCAATGGTTATGAAATGCCTGTGTGATTTGTATGATGGCTGCTATGAATTCTTGAAATAAGAATTTCTGCTAAGGAATTGGTTTAAGCACTTATACATGCATTTAACAAATCATTCATTTCACTGTAAAGACACAACAAAAATGTGTACCTGATGAAAGGGGTTAACAATTTGGGTTTTCTTTTTGGAACTGAGGAAAAAATACCAGTATTAAGTGGTTGTTTGTTGTTTGTATTGATTGAGTATTATTTGTATAAACTTAATTCATACATATGTTTATGATATTTTGCTTTGATTGCCAAGAATGGGGTCTGTTTTGGATTAAAAATTCATTTAAATAAAGACAGATTGTATAAGGGTATTGATCTCTATTTTGATTTGCATATAGATGATGTGTTTTGCCTGAAGATGGTGTGTACAGCCATGGATAAATGAGCATTACATTTAAAATGACTTCAATATGAATCATGAGTAGGAATGCATTTGTAAGCAATATATAACTTGATGAAAAAACCTATAAACTGTTACTGAATTAATAATTGTTTAGTTCTGGTTGAGTAAGCTTGGTGTATAAATATGTTTGAGACATTAGAAATGCTTTGAAAAGCAGAAAGTAAATTCTGTATTGATTCTAAAATGTACTAAACCAATTTGCCAATAGGGTTTAGTTTAAAACTGAATGTGAACACTATTATGATGAATGCAATGGCATTGTTTCCTGCTCTCATTTGTACACTGCCATATGTATGCATATTCACTTCATCCTGTGTGCACCCCTGAGTTACACTGTATGCATAGATTTAGTCCAAACACTGTTGCATCTGAAATCTGTTGTTGCACTTGAGATTTTAGACTTGATTTTGCTGTTTGCATGCAGTGGCAGTTCTATATACATATATGTCCATGTACTTGAAATAACTTGATGCTGCACACTTGTGCTTTGTCTTGATCACTTCTGTTGTTGTCATTTTGTGTTGTTGCCTTGCATTTGCCAAGTCTATGTGTAAGCTCCCACACATCCATGTGAAGTTGCTGTTTTCAGATGCACTGAGTTGTTGAATATGTTGCTTTCTTATTTATGTGCTGTCTGTATGACAGTTGAAGTTACCCTTGTGCTGGTTCATTTGATGATGAAACATGTTGATTGAAATTTGTTGGTGCACTCGAGTTGGCAAGGCAGTGCACACGTGTATATTTATACATGTGTGTATTGCAGCCACTCCGCAAAATTAAATGAATATTTGGGATGCTAGAACGAGTAAGAGTGAATTGTGAGGACACAATTCCAAAAAGGTGGGGTATTTGTAATGACCCACAATATTTACACAACTATGATGTTGTGATTTAAACAAGTATAAAGTATTGAAGTATATTTGTGCACACATTTGGACTTGGGGGTAAATTTGTAATTTCCCATCTATTAAAACCCTAGCCGTGAGTGGATTATAAAAAAAAAGAGAAAGAGGTGGCCGCTGTTTTCATTTTAACTCTCTCGTTACAAAACAAAAATAAAAATGGCCGAAGCCCTAGAAATCAGATTGGGGGAAAATTATTTTGCCGTATCAAATGGCGTGGGATTCGTGAGAAAAAGGGGGAAAGCTATGGCAATATCTAGGGGATCGACATCTCATATAGCTACGTGAGTGTTCTTAATCTTGATTTGGCAATAAGTCCTATCTCAGGCAGCCGTAGTTACATTTCTGCAAATAAATTTGTGTGTATGGATGCTTTGCGTGTATTGATGCTTGTTGATGATTGTTTGATTCTTGGTTGCTTGCGTATCCATATATTGATGATGATTAAGTTTGATTATATTCATATCTGTACCTGAGATGATATCTATTCACTATTATGTCACGATACACTGATTTAACACTATGAATTACTGCCAAATGAATTGTTTAAGTACACTCATACCAGACGTATCATGTCTGACCCTGTTGATTGTCTTGACAATCTCCTGGGGTGTCTCATTCAACGAGGCAGTTCGGGATGATGTCTTTACAGGTTGCTATGCACATATTGATGAGATGATGATGTAAGAGATGGAGTTAGAATGATTTATCACTGCATGTAGATGATATGAAGAAAGTATTTAAGTATTTTTTATTGTCATTTCTTATGTACTGCTGAACTAAAATATGTTTGTAATTCCATGAACAGTGAACTAAAAATTAGATTGATTTGTATATAAATCTTGAAAACTGTATTGTTTTATATGTAATGGCAAGTTTGAAACTGTAGCACTGGGACTGTTCAGTTTTTTTATATTTTTTCCTGAAATCTGTATTTAGAGAAATACTGGTGTCAAGGCAGTATACACAAAGGTTTACACTTGTGTATATGTGCAGACCCATAGATTTGCTGAGTTTTGTGATTTAAAGGATTTTTATGGATTTTGTTCAAGTTTCCTTTCAGAAGTTTTGGGGAAAACTTTTATAAACTTATTTTGATGGATTATTTCTATATTTATGCATAAGCATATATGGATCTGGAGTTTGATTTTTTGTATGTAATTATCATATCTGAGAATATATATTTATTGTTTTTGGCAAGTTGAATGCCTTGAATGTGAAAAGCAAAGATGAGGTATACATATATATATATATATATATATATATATATATATATTTCTCTATGTTATGTTTTTTTTTTTGAAATCAAGTTACTTATGGGTTTGGGAGAGTATATGGATCTGAATCCCCACTTTTGAAATACGATCTTTCATTTGAGCATCTGAGTTTTTAATAGATATGTGTTTTTTTGATATAAGATGTTTATTCTGGAAAATTGAAGTTTTATGTGGAATTTGGATTTGTACAAGAATTTGAAATAATTTCTGAAATGAGTTTGAGAACTTACAGCCTCATGGCTTTATAAATCTGAAATGTATTTAGTGGCTTTAACAGTATGACTTACAAGTCTGAACTTTATTCATATGTTTTGGCATATTTGATGCCGTAGACTTTTGAAGGAAAGATGGATTTTTAATGCTTTCAAATGCATAATGATTTGGGAAATGAAATTTTTATGCTAAGTGGCTGTTGCTATTCGAATCTGTATATAGCATATAGCTAATATATGTTCATGTGATAGATTCTTGAATTATATTGAGGACTTGCCATATAAATTAAAATACGTGCATGCCTTTACTTTACATTTCTAAAATGAATAAACACAGTTTTGGATAAGCTTTGCAAAAGAAAGTAAACTGTTTTATATTCATAAGTATTCTAGAAATGGATTACAAGTCTATGTATTATCTTGAGACTTTTATAAAAGGAACTTGTTAGTTTCCAATTGTTGTGTTAAAAATATTTGTATGATGCAGAATAGCTTTTGTTCTTGCATCAGTGACTTGTTTTTGTTTTAAAGAAAGATAGTTGATGTAAATTCATCTTTTATGTCTGAATATAACTTATATGAATGAGAAAGAGGAAACTCGATGACCTCATTTTTATATAGTTGGATTGGTAATCCTTTGTTTATACATATAATTATTAATATTTTGTTGGTGCCAAGGCTTCATTGCCTATTCATTAATATCATTGCTTGAGCTTGTGTGTTGGCGAGGCCGTGCACACATGTATTTATATGTGTGTGTACGCGCAGCCACACCTATAATTGTGCTATAGCAAGAGTTGAGTTAAGTAAAGGATCTCTATGATTTTTATGATATAATCAGGAATTCTGATATTTCCTGCCTGCTTGTGTATCCTTTGTGTCAGATTGCAAATAATTTTCATAAGAAGGAAATGGGTTTATCTTTATATTAAAAATGCCATGTGTGAATGCTTTAGCTAATTTTTCTTAACTCTGATTTAATAACTAAAGAGATTGGTATATCTTCATATATACTAATCTATGTTTTAAGAATACACCAATATTTCTATATTGGTAATAGTGGATCCTGGTTTTGGTTTTGAAGGTAGATGACCCTGTGTTTTCATTTAGCATATATTTCTTTATGCAAAAAAAAAAACAAATTAGCCCATGATTTGGCCACTAGAAAAGTAGGGTCGTCTCATACGTGTAACAACCGGCACCTTAATGGGCCTAAATTTGGATAAAAATCGAAACTTAGGTCCATCATAGCACAGATTGTTGTATTTGGTACATGCAAATAAGCATGAGCATTATCGGAGATTGATAGAAATCCATATTAACAATGGAAACAATGATAGAATAGAATACTGACTAAGACCACTACCTTGAAATTAGTGGTATTGCTTGAATAGCAAATTATCACATCAACATCGAGCATGAGAGAAAGAAGATTCTTCGATAACAAAGCACAACCAGCTCTAGTGACCCGTTCCCCTAAATTCTATTATGTTTGTTGTAATAAGGAGAGGGTCAGAACAACGTTCTGATGATTGGAAATATAAATTGTTTATAACAAAAATTTGTATCAGTTGGTTTCCATTTAATCGTTTTGTCCATTAAGGTTAGCAATTCTAATCTAACCTTGCATTGCACATATTCCTTCCCAAGGTACGAAATACTAATAAAGCCACATCAACCACCCAATACTTACAACTCCATCAGCCGCAAAGAACTTCTAAATATGTAGCGGGCTTCTATGATACTTTTAAAAGGAGAAATAGGCAGACTCTACCACTTAAGAACTTCAATCAAGGTAGATCCCATCATTTATGACCTATTCCAAAGATGGTTTCCTAATAATGTTGTCAATGATTGGTGGGTCCTAGCTACAAGACCTCTAACCACTATTTAAGACTTCCGACAATTGATATCCAGCTATTACCACTTCTATCGTCAATATAATAAACAATGCTAAAGCTATTTAATACCTTCCATTAGAAAATAGGTGTAATAACCCGCATATTTTACGATTGTGTATTTAAATATTTTATTTAAATATAGCATCGTTAGTCGAATTAAAGCCCGAAATACTATTTTTTGCAAACAGTCGAATTAGAACTCGAGACCACTTCCATTGAGTTCAAAATGCCACTTGCGACCTTTTTAAGTATAAACATCGTTATGTTTGGAGTTAGCTTGAATTTTGACATTTTCACTTAGGGCTTTGGGTTTGGTTTTCAGCCCAATAACCTAACAAAAGACCCTAGCTCCACCCCCTTCTCCTCTTCATTCATTCTCATTTCCTAACACTTCAAGCTTTTGTAAAAATGGGAAAGAGAAAAGGAAATAGAAATTCCTAATCCCTAGCTTTGATTAGGAAACTCAAATTCAAGTCCAAATCCAAGAGAAGCTTAGGTAAGCATCCTCTCCATCTTCTCCATCTCAATCCCTCTTCCATTTTCAGAAATTCCCAAACCCTAACATAGGAAATATTTTCTTATGAGCTTAGATTGAAGCTTCTTGAGTTGAGATTGAGAGTGGTTGATCTTGCCTTGTTTTAAAAGCTTCCCCTTCATTGTTTTTGAGTAAAAGGTGAGTTTTTGAACTCACGTCTATGTCTATATCTTTGATAGTTGTTAGGTGGTGATTCCAAACATCTACCCCTTGTCCATTTGCATTGGATTGAATTGGTTTTATAATATTCCAATTTTTGGTGTTTTGAGGTCAAATCTTTAAAAATCCTAGCTTTGACGTTTGAACATGTTTTTGGTGGTGTATCGAAGAGACTATAGGGCTGGGTTGCCGGTTGGCATAAACCCCTAGCGCCCATCGCTCATCCGATTGCAATTTGTTAGATTTTTGCCCCACTTGGGGGCTAGGCTAAAAATACTAGAAATTCCGTTCAGTCGACTGAACCAGGAAGTCGATCCACTGAACTGAACCCAAGAAATTCCCTAGGCCGGTATCAATCGACTAACCACTCTGGGTCAGTCGACTGAGCCTGAAAACCGAAAGTCTCCAGGCATGATTCTGTCGAATGACCACCCTAGTTCAGTCGACTGAACCAGGAAACAGAAAGTTTCCAGGAATTGTGTCGGTCGACCAACTACCCTGATCCAGTCGACTGAATCTGCTGTCTCTGCCTATTTTGCCTTTTTTCTTTGAATTTCCAATTTTTAATCGATGCTTGTTTCTCCGATTAGTTGTTATCACCTTTGTTGACTTTGATAACTTCTTTTTGGGGATTTTAGAGAATATCCATTTTGATGGATTTGGTATCGATTTCTATAGATTTGATTCACGTCTTCGTATGTGAATTTTTGGTGATTAATTGTTTCTACAATCATTTCTACGACTTGTCACTTTGAAATACAAGGGTTTTTATACTAGTAGTAAATAATAAAACTCTTTCAAAAAGATGATTTCAACTCTATTTTTAATATAAAGCTCGTTTACAAAAACCATTTTCCAACTTATTAGTATATACAAACCTTTACCTCACTCGTTTGAGAAATCCAATTAAACGACTTAGCAAAACAAGTGGTATGAAACGCTTGTGTTTACTTTGTCGGTTAATTCTTAGACTTGTTCGATTGAAACTCTTGTGGCAACTTTCGAGTGGAGATCTACAATTTGTTTGTAAATATTTAAGTTAAGCCAGTGGTTATGGGACATGAAGCTAAACTCATTTATTTACTAGCTTAGTGTAATTGACACTTCTTGATGATCGATGATGATCATTTTTATGGTTTAGACTATCAATGTGCGATGTCTCTTTGTCCACGTGGGGACTGTCCTCGTTCTATTGAGCTTCATCTCACTTCTTTTATGGGCCAACGATGCATGTTCTTTTATGGCGTTCGGTTCATCGAGTGTACCGTTATAGTGCTACATCGATGTCCCGGCTTTTCGGTTCATTGGACGTATCATTGTTGTACTGCGTCGATGTTCTGATTTAAAGGAGTTTCGGTTCATTGGACGTACCATTATTGTACTGCGTCAATGTTCTGATTTAATTGAGTTTTGGTTCAGGGGACGTATCGTTATTGCACTGCTTTGACATTCCGAATTTATGGTTAGCGACCATGGAATAGCGTTCCGTTTGAGATACATGTGTTGGTAATTTTTCATGTTACCGCTTGTCATAGGCCTCCCCCTTTTGTGATTTTTGGATTTGTAATTGATGATTTCTAGAATTTGTGTTTCACCAACTTTTACGATTGGCATTGATATGTTTGTCAATATTTGTGGCTTGGTGAATAAAATAAAGAATATGACATTCTTTTTTATGTATGAGATTTTTTGAGATAATTGTATGACCTTTGTTGTTGTTAAATATATACTTGGCATGGTATGGCATTATTGATATCATACATTTTTGTCATATCTCTTATTTTATCTTATTTTATCTAATATTTATAGCTAGAATGATCCGTTTATTATTTTCTTATTAAATAATACTCGGGTCAGACCAAGATGTTACAGGTGCTTCTACTTGACTCCTTATCTGGGACCATCATCTGACTCTTGTCTAACTACTTAGTTTTAGTAGTTTTTGTCAGTATACATTCGAGATAGAGACTCCTTGATGTATACATATTCTTTTGTGTAGCACTTGTATCTATTCTTTTGTGATATTGTGGATCTTGTTTGACCACTACTCTGATGTACACTTCTATGTGTTATACTCATATCTATTTCCGCCTTTGTGATACGGATATCTGTGACTTATTTGTGTTATGCTTATTTCTATATTTGTTTTTGAAGATCATATAGCCACTGTGTAGTAGCTTTGAGTTTGTATTGGTATGTCGGATTTCCTTTTGAAATGAAATGCATGTTATATTATTTGACATATTGTTGCTCGCACAAAGCAATTCCATGGATGGTCGCTCCTCAACTGCCTTATTCTTCGTGCTAGTTTACGGCATTACCTCGTAGTGTCATTGGCTAGCGTGAGTATAGAGGTGGGGCGTCACAGCTTGGTATTAGAGCCAAACTTTGAAACAATGTAGAATAATCTAGCAAGAATCATTGTCCTAAGTCCTTAGGAGTCGTTCCTTAGGATTTAACCGAGTCTTAGGACCTGTTCTATCCTATTTTCTTCTATGATGCCTTGTTTTATCAATCATGATTGTTTGATATTCATTTTGATAATAATCTTTTTCTTCTTTTTTCTTTCTTTCTTTCTTAAAGAAGAGAAATGGTTAGACCAGGCCGTTCCAGTGCCGGTCAATCTTGTGATGCTTCCCAGGATGGAGTAATCATGCTTGCTCAGCAGCTTTTAGATCTTGTAAAGAATGCTCAAGCTGTCGGACCCATTTCAGAGCCTACTCATCCTAGATCCGGGTTTGTACGCTTGTGCAGAGACTATACCAATTTGGGTGGAAGGCCATTCAAGGGATCTGAAAGTGTTATAGAAATCCAAGCTTGGCTTAGATCATGCGACCGCATCTTTTCTCGCATGAATCTTGTTGATCTCCATCGAGTCCAAGTGGCTTCTAGCATGCTCCAAGAAAGAGCATTAGATTGGTACGATCATTTGATTTCGGAGACTATCGAAGCAAATCTTACTTGGTAGCAATTCCAAGAAAGGTTTGAGTTGAAATTTGTGTCGGAGACTGAAAAAGTAACTTTAGCTCAGCGCTTTATGTACCTTGTTCAAGGTGAATCTTTTGTGACGGATTACATCGCATCTTTTGAATCTCTCTCTAAATATGGGGTCGAGTATATTAATACCCCATTGAATAAAAATCATAGGTTTGTATACGGGTTGAATAAGGACCTCAAAAGGCCTTTACTTCTGAAACTAGAAGTTTTTTCGATCAGTTTGTAGATATCGCTCTTCGACTTGAAGAGGCCGATAAAGAAACAATGTTGAGGTTATGGGAGTCAATAAGAAGAGGCATCCCTTTATTAAGTTTGAAAGTCCTAATCCTAACAAGAGAATGAAGCAAGTAACTTCAGTAGCAAAGACTCCAATCCCTAATCGTGGAGAATGCTACAATTGTGGCTCTACTGACCACTATATAAATAGGTGTACAAGGCCTATTTCTTGCCGCTGTTACAAAGGTTCAAATCATTATATATCTTCTTGTCCAAAACTTCAAAGCAAGAGAGAGGGAGAGCTGAATGTTGTGCAAGCCCCTAATAACACTTCCCTTGGTTAAGGTATTTCTCATTCAGTCCTTGATGGCATTTATTTTGTGATTATCCTATTCGAGTTCTTGTTGATATGGGTTTATCTCATTATTTTTATATCAAAAGAACTTGTTGATTCTTTTTCTTTAAATATTTTGGGATTGATGACTTCACTGAGAATTGCGAATCCGGATAGTGGATCTGCAACGCTCAGTTTTCTTTGAAAAGATGTCGAGATTATTTTATGTGATTATTCTTTCCGGTCCAATTTGCATGTTATGCAGTACTTAGGCTTCGGAATTGATTTTTTTGAAAGGATTGGCTTAATCATTATGAAGCCATATCTTGTGTCCCATGTGGACTATCCATCTTCGACATTGTCAATCTGTTAAGCAGATTTCTATTTTTCTTGATGATTTCGATTCCAATTTGATGGCATCATTTTATTCTCTTAACCCACTTGTTGAGAAAGATGTTATTCTCTTTATTCTAGAAGTTTTTGAATTTTCTGGTATTTTTGAGTTTGTCTTAGGATTAACGCCTAAGTGAATCTATTGAGTGGTGCTAAGGTCTTTTCAGTTCAACTTTGCCGCCAGTTTTCATTAGCTATGAGTTGCGGACGATGGTGTTCCCCTTACCACTTTCCGCACTCGATATGATTCTTATGAATGACTCGTGATGTCATTCGATCTGTCCAGTTTATTTCATCCATCTTATGAATCGAGTGTTCGGCGAATATCTCGATGAGTCCATCTTTGAATTTATTGATTATGGATGAAAACAGCAATTTAAAATTTTGCAAATCTTTTTCATAAGATATTTATAAGTATAATTGGATTTTGGTTTTCTTTTAAACAAGTAAAGAATATTCAAAATATTTTTGAGAGATATTTTATCATATAAAAGATGATTTTGTATTGTTTTGCCCGTTGAGTGCTTTAAGAACTCTGGTCGATGTGCTTGATCAACGTTATCGATAGGAATTTCCTAAACGCTATGATGAGACAATCAGACACGGTAAATTGACTTGTAATAAGTAAATTTTTCTAGAAAGATGATTACATAAAGTTAATTGTAATTTTGAGAGTCTTAGCTTTTCGGGAAAGAGGATAAAAGAACTCTTTTCCGATACCCCTATTCTTGTGGTTCCCAAAGAGAATCAAGACTTTATTGTTTATGCCGATGCTAGTCGTATCGATTTAGGTGTCGTTCTCTTGCAAAAGAGAACGTTCTATCATTTATGCTTCTATATATTTAAAAGCCTATCGAGAATAGGTATGCCACTCATGATCTAGTGCTCGCGGCTATTGTTTCGCTTTTAGAAATTTGGCATCATTATTTTCGGGAGAGAAATTGTTCTTTACGCCGATCATAAATATTTAGAGTACTCATTTTCTCAAAAAGGAACTTAACTTGCATCAACAAAGTTGGCTCGAGTTCTTTTCACCTTTTGATCTTGATATTCTTTATACTTTGGAAAGGGAAATTGTGCTGCCAATACTCTTAGTCGTAGACAACAGATGGTTATTTCTTTGATGATGTCCGAATGGAATGATCTTTTTGACAGGTTCATCTGATGTACCGTTATTGTACTACGTCGTTGTTCCAAATTATTCGAGTTTCAGGTTCCTCGGGCATACCATTATTGAACTAACTCGTTGTACCGGCTTGATTTTATGCTATTCATGACGTTTTCCACGTCTCTCAACTACGAAAATTCCTTAGGGATTCCGATTTTTATTCTTGAGGCCAGTGTTATTGAAGGAATTGAAGTTTCACCTAATTTTACTTATGAGCGAACACATCCGGACTTATTCTCTCGTGCTCTTTAGAGTGAACTTCCTACATCAAATTTTCTTTTGTGTTGATAAGCTTTTATGGTTGTTACTTTTAATTTTTTTTCTTAAGTATTACGAGGACGCAATTTCTTTAAGAAGGGGAGTCTGTAACAACCCGCATATTTTACGACTGTATATTTAAGTATAGCATCGTTAGTCGGATTAAAGCCCAAAATGCTACTTTTTGCAAACAGACAAATTAGAACTCGAGACCACTTCCATTGAGTTCAAAATGTTGTTTGCGACCTTTTTAAGTATAAACATCGATATGTTTGAAGTTAGCTTGAATTTTGACATTTTCAGTTAGGGCTTTGGGTTTGGGTTTCAACCCAATAACCTAACATAAGACCATAGCTCCACCCCCTTCTCCTCTTCATTCATTCTCATTTCCTAACACTTCAAGCTTTTGTAAAAATGGAGGAAGAGAAAAGGAAATAGAAATTCCTAAGCCCTAGCTTTGGTTAGGAAACTCAAATTCGTGTCCAAAATCCAAGAGAAGCTTAGGTAAGCATCCTCTCCATCTTCTCCGTCACAATCCCTCTTCCATTTTTAGAAATTTCTAAACCCTAACTTAGGAAATATTTTCTTATGAGCTTATATTGAAGCTTCTTGAGTTGAGATTGAAGAGTGGTTGATCTTGCCTTGTTTTAAAAGCTTCTCCTTCATTTTTTGAGTAAAAGGTGAGTTTTTGAACTCACATCTATGTCTATATCTTTGATAGTTGTTAGGTAGTGATTCCTAACATCTATCCCTTGTCCATTTGCTTTGGATTGAATTGGTTTTACGAATATTCCAATTTTTGGTGTTTTGAGGTCAAATCTTTAAAAATCCTAGCTTTGATGTTTGAACATGTTTTTGGTGATGTATCGAAGAGCCTATAGGGCTGGGTTGCCGATTGGCATAAACCCCTAGCATCCATCGCTCGTCCGATCGCAATTTGTTGGATTTTTCCCCCACTTGGGGGCTAGGCTGAAAATACTGGAAATTCCAGTTCAGTCGACTGAACCAGGAAGTCGGTCGATTGAACCGAACCCAGGAAATTCGCTGGGCCAGTATCAGACGACTGAACACTCTGGGTCAATCGACTGAGCCTGGAAACTGAAGTTTTCAGGCATGATTCGATCGACTGACCACCCTGGTTCAGTCGACTGAACCTGGAAACAGAAAGATTCCAGAAATTGTGTCAGTCGACCGACTACCCTAGTCCAGTCGACTGAATCTGCGGTCTCTTCCTATTTTGCCTTTTTGCTTTGAATTTCCAATTTTTAATCGATTCTTGTTTCTCCGATTAGTTGTTATCACCTTTGCCAACTTTGATAACTTTTTTTTGGGGATTTCAGGGAATATCCATTTTAATGGATTCGGTATCGATTTCTATGGATTTGATTCACAACTTTGTATGTGAATTTTTGGTGATTGATTGTTTCTATAATCATTTTTGCGACTTGTCACTTTGAAATACAAGGTTTTTATACTAGTGGTAAATAATCAAACTCTTTCACAAAGATGATTTCAACTCTATTTTTGATACAAAGCTCGTTTATAAAAACCATATTCCAACCTATTAGTATATACAAACCTTTACCTCACTCGTTCGAGAAATCCAATTAAACGACTTAGCAAAACAAGTGGTATGAAACGCTTGCGTTTACTTTGTCGTTTAATTCTCAGACTTTTTCGATTGAAACTCTTGTGGCAAATTTCAAGTGGAGATCTACAATTTGTTTGTTAATATTTAAGTTAAGCCGGTGATTATGGGACATGAATCTAAACTCATTTATTTACTAGCTTAGTGTAATTGACACTTCTTGATGATCGATGATGATCATTTTTATGGTTTAGACTAGCAATGTTCGATGTCTCTTTGTCCACGTGGGGACTGTCCTCGTTCTATTGAGCTTCATCTCACTTCTTTTATGGGCCAGCGATTTAAGTTCTTTTATAGCGTTCGGTTCATCAGGTGTACCATTATTGTACTACAGCAATGTCCCGACTTTTCGTTTCATTGGACGTACCGTTATTGTACTACGTCGATGTTCTGATTTAAAGGAGTTTCGTTTCGTTGGACGTACCGTTATTGTACTACGTCGACGTTCCGATTTAATTGAGTTTCGGTTCAGGGGATGTACTATTATTGTACTGCATCTACGTTTCGAATTTATAGTTAGCGACCATGGAATAGCATTCCGTTTGAGATGCACGTGTTGGTGAGTTTTCATGCTCCTATTTGTCATAGGCCTCCCACTTTTGTGATTTCTGAATTTCTAATTGCTGATTTCTATAATTTGGGTTTCACCAACTTTTACGATTGGTATTAATATGTTTGTCAATATTTGTGGCTTGGTGAATAAAGTAAAGAATATGACATTCTTTTTGATGTATGAGATTTTTTGAGATAATTGTATGACCTTTGTTGTTGTTAAATGTATATTTGTCATGGTATGGCATTATTAATATCATACGTTTTGTCATATCTCTTATTTTATCTCATTTTATCTGATATTTATAGCTAGACTGATCCGTTTATTATTTTCTTATTAAATGATACTCGGTTCGGACCGAGATGTTACAGGTGCTTTTGCTTGGCTCCTTGTTTGGGACCATCATCTGACTTTTGTCTAACAACTTAGTTTAGTAGTTTTTGTCAATATACACTCCACATAGAGACTCCTTGATGTATACATATTCTTTTGTGTAGCACTTGTATCTATTCTTTTGTGATATTATGGATCTTGTTTGACTGCTACTCTGATGTACACTTTTATGTGTTATATTCATATCTATTTCCGCCTTTGTGATATGGATATCTGTGGTTGATTTGTGTTATGCTTATTTCTATATTTGTTTCTGAAGATCATATATCCACTGTGTATTAGCTTTGAGTTTGTATCGGTATGTTGGATTTCCTCTTGAAATGAAATGCATGTTATATTATCTGACATATCGGTGCTCGCACAAAGCAATTACATGGATGGTCGCTCCTCAACAGCCTTATTCTTCATGCAAGTTGATGGCATTACCTCGTAGTGTCCTTGGCTAGCATGAGTATAGAGGTGGAGCGTCACAATAGGCAGACTCTACTCATTGAAGACCTTAATTAAGGCAGACCCTTTCATTTAAGACATATTCCTAAGGTGTGCTCCTAAATGGTACTATTTTTGTCGTGGCCTTAACAATGCAAGAGACTGTACCAAAGTAACTTAATACTTTCAAGTGGAAAACAAGCAGACTCTGGTCATTTAAGACCTTAATTAAGGTTGACCACATCATTTAAGACCTATCTGTAGAAGTGTGCTCCTCAGTGATACTATCTAGCACTCATTGCTTGGAAATCTCATTAGGCTACTTAATACTTATTTTATAGGAAAGAGGAGGACCCTATAGTTAATTAATACCCCAATCATGAAGTGAACCATTCTCGAGATACCCATTATCACTCTTTAATTATAAATATGACATCTTATTATGTTACCACTTTCGGTAGGGAGGTGGACCCTTGTGCTACTTAAGACCTCAATACTGAAGTAATCATTTTTAGGAGACATCCTTATTTATTTATTTGGAATCTCACTAGGTTACTTAATACTTTCATTTAGGATAGAGGTGGACCCTTCAGGCACTTAAGACCTCAAACCTGAAGCAAACCCTATGGAGATATCCTTAGCGCTCTTAATTCCAAATTTGGACTATTTAATACTCTCTGATTAAGAAAGCAGGCCCAAATCTCTCATATTGTCATTGGTCCTATGATTAGTGATATCTCACATAAGTAGTAAGTAAACTCGACTGTTAGTAGCCTCAAAGTGAAGGGCAGTCTTCCATCGAGTGACTCTACTGACCTTGCACCACTAACCCACTAAGTCCAATTAACCATCCTAAGTCTTTATTTATATTATCTTAGGTAGATATTGGACTTATCCCACTAATTCCCTTTTTATTTAAGGCAATAAAATTTACCTTAAATATTTATATACCTATAAATCCCCGTTTAGTGCACATGAATGTCAATTTGTCCATAAATTAGATTAGTAACATTTTTTATCTATTTCATTTTTATCAGTGACGTTAATCTATTTACCCCATCAAATTACTACAACTTCCATATTTATTACCATTTATTGGATTTACAACCTTTTAAATTATTTTCCCATTAATTAATTGTCCTAAACGCGAATACTACGTTCAAGCGTCAGCGTTTTATTTAATTATTATAAGCATAGTAATTACGTACAAATATTTACTTTTATCAAATATGTTCTAGTTATACATCTTCACTAGAATATACTTTTACTTGTTAAATTGTTGGAATCATATCTAAAAAGATTATCCGCTATAATTTCCATAAATTAGTCTAAAATAAAATATTTAAATAAAATATAAAAGACTGCATCATTTGAAATTATAAGGAATATTCATTTGTTTTTATTACTAAAATAGACAGTGTAAACAAGAATGAATTCATAATTTGCACATCTCTTTCTCTTTCTATTTGCATATATTCCTTATTAGATTAAATGTTGTATTTTTCTAAAGGGAAAGAAATCAAACTAATTTACAAATATTAAACGGATCTAAATTCCAATAATTTCAAATGTAGAAAAGTTTGCATTCCAATAGATTAGGGTAATAATCAAAATATATAACATTATTATGCAACCTATTTCAGATCTCGAATAAATTTCATTCAAATCAATATTCTAAATTCATACTTTTGGAAGATTTCCAGATCAGGTTGTATACCATGCTAAATTAATTCATAAACAAAAATATGTAGGCCATATTTATTATATTCAGATCATATTCAATTCGTTGCCTACAACTCATATACAATTATCCAATTAGGGATAAAAATCAAACAAACACCAACTGAATAATTTTCAAATTATAGCTATCTATAAAATTTCCTACCCACCTTTAAAAGCAATCCAAATCTTGGGATCTGAAGTAGAACCTTTGATTCGTATCCATATCTTTTTTAATCCTAGAGACGTGTATAAAAGGTATATACATACATTAGAATTATAGATCCAAGAAGAGATCTGAGATTGGGAGGGAAAATAGATACATACATACATACATACATACATACATATATATATATATACACACATACATATACATACACATACAAATTACATGAAATACACAAATGTTTGATCCTCTTCTCTTTTCCTTTTTATTAGATTTCTACTCTTCTCTGATTTGTATGAATATAGATACAAATATCTTATCTTCATAATTGAGGAAGAAAGTGGAGAAGAAGAAATGGCAGAGCTTTATGTAACGACCCTAATTTTGATTAACATTATTTAGGACATTTAATTAGTTAAATTAAATGATATAATGTAAATAGTTAAGGGATTGAGATTTTGTATATCTAGAAGGTAGCCTTGTCTAATGAACTAATGAAATAAAGGGAATTAATTGAAATATACAAGGCTAATAGATAAGGGCAAAATAGGAATAAGTAATATACTTATGCCCTAAAGCCTCATACCACTTTCATTTTACATGTCAACAAACTAAAACTAAACCAAGAAGTGGTCGGTCGCCATTAGAAGAAGTAATAGAAAGATAAGCTAAATCAAGAGGAAAAAGATGAATCAATTTAATTCTAGAAGCAAATCTCAAATTCCTTAATCACAAGCTAAAGGTGTATAATATGCTACATCCCATATTTTCTTGTTTCGGTTCTAGATCAAATCTGTATATGTTTTGCAAAGTTTATTACCATGTTTTGAATGATAAATATATATATATATGCCTATTGATGAATTATGTTTGTTCATAAAGAATTTTATGGAAAGCTTTGATTTGAATAACCTATCAAATGACATCCAAATGCCTTGCGGTTTTGATAAATGGCTAGAAAAAATATTTTGGAGTTGGGTTTCAAATTTCATAATTTTTTGAATTAATGTGGATTTATTATCAATTTTCTAGTGAAGAAAATGGTTAAATTGGGTTTAAAATTAATATATGCTAGGTTTGGGTCAGAAATTTATATATGTTAGAAAATATATTAAAAGTGTTTTATGGGAATTTTTGGAGAATTTTTCTAAGTATTTATATGTATATAAAATTATTTAAGGTCTGAGACTTAAATGTTTTATATGTTTATAAAAGGAGAAGGAGCAATTTGTAAATGTTTTAAATTATTAATCTCTGAAATTCGGCAGCACTTTCAGAAAAGATTTTGAAAAAGAAACTGGCAACTAATTATATGATGACAAGCAATCAAGTTAGATGGAAAGAAATTGCTTTATAAAGTTAAAAATCTATTTTACAAGGTTTTGTTGTTTCATCACTTTTGACAGCTACCTTTCGACACCGTACTTTCGAATACGTGCAGGAGGCATGGATAGTTATTTAGGAGTTGTTATTTTTATTTCCACTATGATGTATTAAGACAGACTTGACTATTAGAGTACTCCAGTCGTCCAAGGGGGCATCTTCATATGTCACTCTTGGCGTATTTTGTAATAATTATATTTGATCAAAACCTGGGATGATGTTGGGATTATGTAATGGAATATGAAACATGGTTTTGAAATGTAACCAGTAAAATAGTTTTTTTTATAATATATGATTTTATTTCATATTCACGTGCTTCTGATATTATGGATACCACTAACATTATCGTATTTTGTCACCGGAAGTTAATATTATAGATGACTACAGCATCTGTAGTGCTTAGCTTTGGGCCTCAAGATAAGGGATGTTACAACTTGGTATCAAAGCATAGGATTATGAAAAACTTAAAATATTAAACAATTTTGAAAATCCTAAGGAATTAGAGAAAAGATTTGGGTATGGGATAATGCTATAGTAACGTACTTTTATTTGCTATATATAAGTATACTCTTTACCTCTATTCTTCCATCTCTCTTAGGCCGTTCTTCTGTATCTTACAATGGCTTGAATGCAGACTTTAAAAACATAAGATATGGATGCTCGAAGAGTTAACATTGGAGGGGGAAGCACCACAACCAATGGAAATACCAAACCAAATACTAGAAGAAACCAACTTCAGGAACAAGCTGCAAATGTGGGCGCTGGAGTCCCGTAAGTGGACAAGAGTGTAATGTACTAGTTCTTCATAAACATGATGCAAGTAGGAGTTACTACGGGGTTGGCTGGAGGAAATGTTGAAGTAGGAAATTAGAAAGCTCTGGTGGTCAATAACCATGATATTTTGAGTAAAGATTATGTAAGGTTGGGGGAAATCCATTCATTGGAACTGAAGACACAATCAAATTGCAAAAGGATTTTTCTAACTTGGCTCAATGATGAGGAGAAAAGGAGACTTGCTACCGAGCAGTTACATAGAGCAGCCCTGTATTGGTGGAACAATGTTACAGTTGGAGTCAATGAGGATGCTATGACATGGGTTGAGTTAAAAAGGAGGTTTGAGGAGTGATTTATGTCGAAGATGGCTAAGTCTACTCTACTCAAGGAAGTTTTCTTAGTTGGAGCATGGAGATATGACAGTACTAGAGTATGCAACCAGATTGAGGAGTTGGCAAGTTACGGGTGTGCTACGATTGATACTGTTATTAAGAGGAATGAGAAGTTCGTTCGCAAGCTGAAGCCTGAGCTTGTTAAGGCCACATTACCACATATTAGAGAACCATGTGATGTAGTTTTTGAAATGGCTTTAAGGCGCGAGGAGATGCTTGCTTTCCTTGAGAGTAATAAGGCAGGAGGAGTTCAGGGAGGACAGAGCCAGAAGAGGAATTTTTTCATAAGAAAGGAGCTCGGAAGAGTGGAACTTCTAAGAAAGGGAAGGAAGAAGTTGTTTGTTGTAAGTATAATAAAAAAGGACACTATGCTCATGAGTGTCGGACAAGCAAATGAAAGAAAGCTGCTGATAAGAAAGGAAAGAGATGTTTTAATTATGATCATATTGGATCCTACAAGAACCAGTGCAAGGAGCCAGCCTAGGATGGAAAAGGCAAGATGTTTGCATTGTAGCCGGCTACCTTAAGACTAATAGCAGAGGAGATGGGAAAAGCTATTTTGGGAGGTATGCTTTTGATTCATGGTGTATCATTTAGAGTTCTATTTGATTTAAGTGCATCGCATTCTTTTATATCTCATTGTTTGGCGAATAAGCCTAACCTAGAACCCTCATACCTAGTTACTTCATTATTGGTTGCAAACTTTATATGAGGGAATGTGACACTTCGATGAAGTGTGACCAGTTAGAGTTTGAGTTGTTAGGTCATATATTTTTTTGCAATTTGCGGGTTCAGAATTATTTTGGGTATGGATTGGTTAAGTAAATACGATGCTATGATATTATTCCATGATAGGAAAATATCATTTAAACACCATGACTGTAGCGATTGGATTATATACTCCGTAGAAAATCATAGTTTTGAGATTAATGCTTTTTTGGGTGTTGTGGAGGCAGAAGACGAGTTGAATCGAGTTTCGTAGTTAGAGAATTCACAAATGTCTTTAAACCCATAATAGGGTTGCCACTGAAATGTGCTATTTAGTTTCTGGAGCAGAACTGGTGAGTAGACCATCAAGTAGAATGACACCTACTGAGACGAGGGAGCTATGGCGCAGTTGGTGGATTTGGAAAGTAAGAATTTTATCAAACCAAGCAGTTTGCCTTGGGGAGCAGATGCAGTGTTTGCAAAGAAATTGGATGGATCGTTGAGGTTATGTATTGCATAAGTTGAATGAGAAGACGATAATCGATATCCATTAGCTAGAATTGACAATTTGTTCGACCAGTTGAGTGGAGCGAAAGTATTTTCCCAGTTGGATTTGGCAACATGATTCCATCAGCTTAAAGTGGTAGAGGATAGTAATCATTTAACGGCATTTAGGACCAGATATGGATCGTATGAATGGTTATTAATGCCATTCAAACTAACTAATGCGCATGCATTCTTCGTAGATTTGATGAAACGAATTTTCCAAAGGCACTTGGATAGGTTCCTATTGGTATATAGACGATATTTTGATATACTCTAAGGATGAAAGAGAGCATGAAGTTCGTCTTAGAGTAGTTCTTGAGACGTTGAGGTAGCATCAACTGAAATCAAAGTTTTTAAAGTGTTACTTCTGAAAGAAGGAAGTGAAGTTTCTTGGTCATGTAGTCTCAAAGAATGGGATTGTATGTAGATCCAACTAAGATGAAGGAGGTGAATAATTGAAAGAGACCCGAGACAGTGACTGAGATAAAGTGTTTTCTTGGATTAGCTAGATATTATCGGAGATTCGTTAAGGATTTTTCTCGGATAGCAGCACTGATGACCAAGCCAACGCAAAACGATGTAAAATTTGTCTGGGCTAATTAGTGTGAGGAAGCATTCCAGAAGCTAAAACACTTATTTTTGAATGCACCTTCATTAGTTGTTCCAGATGGAAATTAGGACTTAGTGGTGTACATGGATGCATGTGGAACAAGATTAGGTGTTGTGTTAATGCAAAGAGGTAAAGCGATTGCCTACGCTTCTCGACAGCTCAGACCACATGAGGTTGGATATCCAACACATGATTTGGAACTAGCTGCAATAATATTTGCATTGAAGGTGTGGAGACACTACCTTTTGGGAGAAAGATTCAAGTTGTATATGGATCATAAATCGTTGAGGTACTTGTTCTCTCAGAAGGAGTTGAATATGAGACAACAGAGGTGGTTAGAGTTTTTAGCCACTTATGACTTTGATATTGAGTACACACCAGGAAAAGGCACTAAGGTTGCAGATGCACTTAGCAGAAAACATCAAAATGCAGTATTGGAAATGATAGTTGAGTGAAAATATTTAGAAGCATTGACTGCATACATAGTACATTGGAGGTCCAAGACTAGTTCTAGTATAGAGATTGCTATGTTGTCATGTTTAAAAGTTCGACCAGTGATGATTTAAAGGATTGCTTCTAAGCAAGGAGAGGATCCATTATTAGTTGAATGGATCGGGAAGTTGAGGGATGGAACAAATAGCGATGACTTGAAAGATTTCAGCCTTAAGAAGAATAGGTGGTTAAGAAAGAAAGGAAGACCGTGTATTCCAAATGTAGGAAACATTAGAAAGGAAGTTCTTGAAGAATGCCATAATTAGAAGTTCACTATTCATCCAGGAGGAACTAAGATGTATTAGGATACGAAGAGAAGTTTTTTCTGGGAAGGTATGAAGAGAGATGTAGGCTTATGGGTGAAGAAGTGTTTGAACTGTCAACAAGTAAAAGATGAACATTAGAAATCAAATGGGTTACTTCAGCCTTTAGATGTTCCAGTTTGGAAATTGGATTCTATCTCAATGGATTTTATAGACAGGTTACCTAGGTCAAATCGAGGAAATGAAAGTATAGAGTCATAATGGACAGATTGACTAAAAGTGCCCATTTCATTCTAGTTACCAATCAGGACGGCACCTATTTAGCTAAGTTGTTTATGAAGAATATAGTTAGACTACATGGAATTTCTAGTAGTATAGTAAGTGATGAGATTACTTATTCACTAGCAAGTTCTGGAAGGGTCTACAGGAGACTTTAGGTATCAAGCTCAAGATGAGTACTGCTTACTATCCGCAAACAGATGGACAAATGAAAGGAGTTAATAAAGTTTTAGAAGATTTGTTAAGACCTTGTGTGCTATATTTTAGAGGATCATGGGAAGACCATCGACACTTAGTTGAGTTTCGTATAACAATAATTATCAGACCAGTATACGGATAGCACTGTTTGAAGCTTTGTATGGAAGGTCATGCAAATCTCATGTTTGTTGGTTAGAGACCGAGGATAGGTTAGTTCTTGGTCCATATTTGGTTAGAGAAGCTGCAGAAAAGATTGAGTTAATTCAAGCCAGAATGAAGGAAGTTCAGTCTAGGCAGAAGAGTTATGCAGATAGAAGATGGAAAGATTTAGAGTTCGCAGTTGGAGATCATGTCTTCGCCAAGATCTCACCAATGGAAGGTGTATTTAGGTTTGGAAACTTGAGAAATTAGCGCTAAGATTTGTAGGACCATTTCCTATTGTGGAAAGGATTGGAAAACTCGCATACAGAGTGGAGTTACAAAGCAGTTTAGTAGGAGTCCATAACATTTTTCATGTTTCTCATCTAAGAAAGTGTACTCAAGATCCAGAGACTACTATAGCACCGACTGTGTTAGATGATTTAGTAGTGGAACCGAATTTGACTATATTTGGAAAACCAGTTCGTAAAGTTGCGAGAGACGAGAAGAGGCTAAGGAACAAGACAGTCATATTCGTCAAAGTCCAATGGAGTGACGACGAGAGAGATTATGCTTGGGAAACTGAGAGCAGGATCAGAGATAATTATCCTGACTTGTTTCATGGTATGTTTTACCTTTATGATTGATTTTGATGAGTATCTTATCGTAATTTCAAGGAAGAAATTCTTTAAGGAGAGAAGTATGTAACGACCCTAAATTTGATTAATATTATTTAGGATATTTGATTATTTAAATTAAATGAAATAATGTAAATGGTTATGGGATTGATATTTTGTATATCTAGAATGTAGCCGTGCCTAATGAACTATTAAACTAAGTGGAATTAAAATGAAATATGTAAGGCTATTAGATAAGGGCAAAATAGGAATAAGATATATTCTTATACCCTAAACCCTCATACCATTTCATTTTACACATTCACAAACTAAAACTAAAAAAAAAATAAGAGGTCAACCACCATTTGAAGAAGTGAGAGGAATATGAGCTAAATCAAGAGGAAGTAGCTTAATCAATTTAATTCAAGAAGCAAAGCTCAAATTTCTTAATCACAAACTAAAGATGATTAATAGGTTACATCTCCTATTTTCTTATTTTGATTCTAGATCAGATCTGTATATGATTTGCAAATTTTATTGTTAATGATATATATATATATATATATATGCTTGTTGATGAATTATGTTTGTTCATATAGATTTTTATGGCAAGTTTTGATTTGAAAAACAATCAAATGACATCCAAATGCCTTGCAATTTTGATATATGGCCAGAAATAATATTTTGAAGATGGGTTTCAAGTTTCATAATTTTTTGAATTAACGTGGATTTATTATCAATTTTCTAGTGAAGAAAATGATTAAATTGGGTTTAAAATTAACTACGGCTATTATATGCTAGCTTTGGGTCAGAAGTTTACATATGATAAAAGACATATTAAAAGTGATCTATGGGAATTTTTGGAGAATTTTCTAAGTAATTTAATAATCATATAGTATTATTTAAGGTATGAGACGTAAATGTTTTATATGTTCATAAAAGAAGAAGGGAAATTTGTAAATGTTTTAAATTATAAGTCTCTGAAATTCAGCAGCACTTTTAGAAAAGATTTTGGAAAAGAAACTGGAAACCAATTATGTGATGACAAACAAGCAAGTTAGTTGGAAAGAAATTGCTTTGTAAATATAAAAATCAGTTTTACAAGGTTTTGTTGTTTCGCCACATTCGGCAGCTACCTTTCGACACCATACTTCCACATCCCATCCTAGTCGAAACCAATACATATGGTATCAAAGACTTAGTACATAGTGGATTGGAGATAGGCAAAAGGTATAAAGTAGAAATGTGCTTTCGAAGGGATCAAGATCTCGTTTTTGCTTTTAAAAGGAAATCCTACTTTCTTTGCTCTCGAAAAGAATTGCTTTTGAATGAGATAGCTTTCGACTTGGTCAAATGTTTTAAAGAAAGGTTACGAAAGAGGTTGCTACCTTTGTTTTAAATAGAAGCTTTCAAAGGGGTCAAAACCCTACTGTCGCATTCTCCCTTTCGAAGAAGTGCTTTCAAATAGGTTCCTTTATTTTAAAGTTAGCTTCGCTTCTCCAATGCTTTCGAAGGGGTTGGTTTCGATACCATCCACTTCTTTTAATTAGGAAATTGATTTCGACTTAATTATTTTAAGACCCTGTTGATATTTTGAAAGTTAAACCCAAAGGTCTCGAAGGGAATGGTTTTAAAGATTTCAAACTATGTTCACATATTTTTATTTGAACCCGATGCTTTTAAAAGGTTTGTTTTAAGTAAAGGATTTTAATTCTTTTGAAAGGTATCAAATGAAGGTTTCGAAGTGATTCTCCCAATCTTTCAGAAAGGTATATGATAAATGTTTCGAAGGGGTGATTCCCTAATGTTTCGAAAGGTTTACCTTTAGTAAATGAATAAAAGATTTCCGGTATTTTCGAAAGGCAAGTTTGAAGTATTTTAAAAGAGGATGTCTAAGGTTTTATAGAGCCTTTGAAAGGGACTCTTTTAATGTTTTTGAAAGGTCTATTATAAACGGTTTCGAACGGTATGCTTTGGCCTTTCTCCCTAATGTTATAAAGTAAAGTGGTTAATTTGTTTCGAAAGGGGTACTCTCGATGGTTTCGAAATGGTACTTTAAATGGTTTCAAAAGAGATTGTTTAAAGGTTTTAAACAAAGGTTTCAAATGTTTTCATCAATAATGTTTTGAGTAAAGCATATATCATGGCAAAGAGATTTGAGTAAAGCAAATAGTATGTTTTCCTTGTTTAAGTATGATTTAAAGGGATTAAATTAATTTGAAAGGTTTTCAAGGCAAATATGAAGGGTAGTTGACCCTAAGTAAAATAACTCAGATATTTGAATACCAGATGAGACCGGTATAGGGCCGCGCCTTTACATTAGCTTTAGCCCGAAGCTAATTTAGTCCAAAATTCTAGTGTGTAGGGCTTCGTCACAGAAATGACTTAAATGATGGTTACACACAGAAAGGATTATACACACACACACACAAAGAAAGAGGATAGGTTATTGGTGAGCCCGCAAAACCCTTAGGATCAGATGACACTGAGAGAAGTAAGTTAAGGACGGACCATCCAGAAGTGTGTATAAAAGGTGTTAGATAATTTTTTTATTTTGTCTGGTAGGCTCGAGTCAGCCAATGGTTAGTAATTAGCCAAACAGAACTATATTTTTCGGACTGATGGTCAATTTATTACCTGATTTATGAGCGTATATGATATTGCTATTATTATTATATCAGTTTGATTGCAGGATTCTAATTCACAAAAAGATATGTTTTAAAGGGATATTAGTGATGGAAACTCATTCCGCTAAGCAGCGTGGCTCACTTAATATCAGTAAACCAAGATGTAATAGTATTATTCACACCAGGCTTTATGTCTGACTCGAAGTGTATGTTTTCCCCTTAAACTCTTAGGTGCTCAAAATTAATTTGAGTGGACTGAGAGACAGGTTTTTCTGGTGTAGCGGGTTGACGAATAAATGTGACGCACCACCTTTACACTGACACTAGCTAAGGACACTATGGGGTAATGCCATCGACTAGCATGAAAATTAAAGTTGTTGAGGAGGGACCATCTGTGTATTTGCTTTATGCGAGTACCGATATGTTAGATGTATTACATGCATTTTGTTTCAAGAGGAAATCTGACACATCAATTAAAAACTCAAAACTACTACACAGTGGCTATGTGATCTTTGAAAACAAATATAAAATAAGTATAACATAAATCAGTCGCAGATATTCATATCACAAAGGCGGAAACAGATAGGAATATAACACATAGTAGTGTACATCAAAGTAGTGGTCATACAAGATCCACTATAAAAGCTTCTGAAGACATGCACGAGGCATGGATAACTATTTAGGAGTTGTTATTTTTGTTTTTGTTTTGATATATTAAGACAGTCTTATCTATTTGAGTACTTTGATCATCTAAGGAGGCATTTTCATATGTCACACTTGGCATATTTTGTAATAATTATATTTGATCAAAACCTGGAATGATGTTGGGATCATGTAATGGAATATGAAACATGGTTTTGAAATGTAATTAATAAAATTGTTTTTTTTTTGCAATTTGTGATATTTTTTCATACTCATGTGCTTCTAATATTATAGACACCATTAACATTCCCGTATTTTGTCATCGAAAGTTAATAATATAAATGACTATAGCATCTGTAGCACTTAGCTTCGGGCCTGAAGATAGGGGATGTCACATTCTCTACTACCTCCATAAAAATATAAAAAGAGAAGGGAGGGCTAGGCCTAAGTTTATATGTGCTAGTATCAATTAGAACTGTTCGATTTAAAATGTTAAATCTGAGCTGTTTTGGCTTAGGGTTATCGTAGCCATTAGATCTCCACCGGTCGACGTCGACCATTGGGGGTCGACCCTCTCCAATAACGAGTCGGCCTGTGGGTCCAGACAATTAATATTAAAACGTTAATTTTTCCATATGTAATTATTTTCGTTTCGAATTTGATTTTCGTTCGTAACTTCTTCATTTGGACTCCGATCGCAAAACTGTGAATATGAAGTTGCTCAAAATTTCATCATGACTGCAATGGTGTAAGTTTCATGGTCAAATTCCATCTTTTTCATAAATTCAACGTTTAGGGCCTAATTAATTAACTAACTACAAATTAAATAACTAATGAAAAATTAAGGGTGTTATAATACGATCCTTTTGTAATCAATCAAATTAAATACTCGATCTTATAGTACTGTTTCTTGGCTTATTTTGAATGAACTAACTTCATAAAAGTATGTACATTACGAACTGTGATCATTCTCTGTATAACATTTATATGCGATATAAATCAAGCATCCAAAGTCTCATATTGGTTTTAATGTTCGAAACTCATAGAATATAAATGCTTGGTCTTAACTGACACGTAAGTGACAAAATTATGGACGTATTTAGCAGTTGTAAAATCAGATGATTTAATTGATATTGAAACAATAAAATTCAAGCAGCATTTATTAGTAAGTATATGTTATATTTCTATTTTTCAATCTTTGATTCAAATCATTTGTATATCTTAATTGGTAAATATTTTATCAATCATATTAAATGTAATAAATTTATCATTGTGGATTATTATAATATTATATAACATATGTTCTTACAATATTAGAAATATTAAATTTTATCATTTCGGTTTTCTAGTAAGGCCCCACTTGTTTTTATGTTTCACTAAACCCTAAGTGAAACATAGAAGTTCTTCGACTTCACTAGTAGGTGTTAGGACTTGTATATCTTGGGATTCTGACCTTGGGGAAAGCTCAACAGGTCATACTTCCAAATATGATGGATAACTCCATATCAGTTGTATAACATACAACTCTTAAGTCACGGTTCCTTATCCTAGTCCCGCCTTTACCTTGAGGAAAGTTCAACAAGTGGGACTATTCACTCGGACCTATCATTTCGTGATGGCTTAAGTATAATGCACGTACCTTGAGGAAAACTCAACAAATATGTGCAGTTATCTTACCTTATCTATTCAACATATTAATAGTACTGCACACAACATCCCTAGCTTGAGGAAAGCTCAACAACTAAAGGGTATGCAAGTAGTATATTAATGTATAAATGATAGAGGATAGTTTTATATTAAAGATTCATAATCTTTAATTTATTATATCAAGCGATATCGACTTATGCAATAATGTATTTCTTATGAAATACCCTTGTGGTTCAAGTGTCGGACACTTCTAAAATCACAACATGCATACAGTATGTATGTATTTATTACTTGTCTGTTTAGGGTATCTTTAATGTTTCATATTTAGTTTACACATTCATATTATACAACCTTTTATATTTCATACTGCTTATATAATAGTCTTGTATATAATACTATATTAATAAAATATTATTTAGTTAATTAACATTTTAATAAATTTATATTATTTTAATATAACATTTATAGTAAATATTTATTACACGCTATAACCTTTATAGCACCACATATATCTTACACATATGTATATTTATTTAATAATTAACGTTTAATTTATTTATTTAATTAATTAACCTTTAATTAATTTTATTTATTTGATCAAACTTTAATTTATTTAATTAAATAATTTAGTTAAATTATATTAATTTAATCAAACTATATTAATTTCAAAATTAAATTCATATATATACATGTATACTTTATGTTATTTTAAACATTTTAACATATCATAACATATATCATAATATATAACACATGCATATATATTTTAATTAATTAACTGATTTAATTAATTTACTTTATTAATCCAAATGAAAAAATTGAAATTAATATATACGTACGTATGAATGTATATTTTCAAACATTTTGAAAAAATCCTTATGTTATAGCTATTATAATACATTTATATCTTATTTTAAATTTAACATTTAAATTTAGAGTCTTATATTTTAATTTTTAGATAATTTTGAAATTTTATATTATAATATTTTCCTATTTTAAAATTTACCTTTTAAATTCAAAACTTTTTTTTAATTTTTAAAATAATTTTGAAATTAGGCCGAGGCCCTATTCAAATCGGGCATTTTCTATTAAGATAACAATTTGGGTTGTGTGCTTAATAGTTAACCCTCATATGGCTAATATAGACATCATAGGCTATTAAGCTTTAATATCATTGTTAGAACTGGGCCAACCCGCAATAGAAGCTATGGGTGAATTTTAATTTTTTTTGCCATATAGAATCTTTATTAGGCTTAGGAAGTCTAATTTATTTAGAACATTTCTAAATTTAAATTAAATTTATAAATTGTTGATAGAAATTTAGTTAGTTTATTTTCAACTTATATATAAATATACATATGTGCATATGTAACATTATATTCGTGAAGGGAATAACATGCCCATATATAGATGCTGTGATTTACATCGCATTAAACATGTTAAATTATCCAATATGTGTTATATGTTGTCCAAATATGTTTATATATTTAAAGTTCTTATATATGCGTTTGTATGTGTATATATATCCAAGAAAAAATTATATATATTTATGTTATCAAATATCATATATATACATACACATAAAATATTATAGCATTAAAGATTAAATAAACATATATGTATATAACATGTATATATAAGATATGATTTTAAATATATTTTCTAATTGTTCACATATATATATGTATTGATGTAACATAATCATATACATATATATGTATATGTATACGTATACGTATACGTATATGTATATGTATATGTATATGTATATGTATATGTATAATAATTAAAATGTAATATGAATTAGAATAGTTTATAATTAATAAAATTAAAATAAATATTATTATTTTATTTATAAAACTGTCCAGATTATATGCACAGCAAATTCGAATATAAATATAATTTTATTTATTTATATGTATATACATATATATAATGAATTAATTAGTTAATCAACAATAAGTTATAATAGAAAATATTTATATAATATATTTTTGATTTGTAAACTTTAAAAAAACCAGGAATATTATTGCATAGGTTGTAGAAAAATTCATAGTTTTCCAAGTAAAAATATAATTTTATTAACTAAGAGCTTTTCGGTCAAATTTTAATGATTTTTTAAAAATACTAAAATTGGTTTAAAAATTCTGAGTTTTTAACCGACATCTTTTGTGATAACATATTACTTTATAAAATTTCAAATAGAATTTTTGAAACAAATTTATTTTATATGAATTTATTAATTCTTGCAAAGATTAGATAATATTAAATAATTTCCAAAAATTTATTTTCGATTATTACTATCATAATTAATATAAATATACATTTAAAAATTGTTAGATCGATTATTTATGCAACATAGTTATATGGTTTAATCTAAGTCATATAACTAAATTAGTTAATATGTTAATCTATGTATATATTAGCTAATAAATATAAATAATTAAAATATAATGATATTAGCTATGTATATCATATCCTTGATAAGAAAATTGTTTTTTATTTGATAAACATGTACAATATACACGACGACGACAATGCCTATAGGAATCTCACCTCCTTAGCAATTCAATAATAACAGTACATATATATAAACAATATAGAGTTATATAAAGAATATACATCATATATAAAAGTAAATACTTACCTAAATTAATGCCCTTGAGTACACCTTGCAATAATGGATTCCCTTTCTCTTGGAAACTTTCAGATTCGTCAGATTGCTAATCTTTGAATCGCAGAGTCTTTACTATCGAATAGCTATTGTTTTGAATCGATATGATTTGAGATTTGATGGGGTGTATAGAGGTATAGTTCGGCCATGATATGAATAGCGGAGGTAGCTAAAAAAAGTCTTAAGAAAGTTAGTCTTATGATTCCTTTGGTTGTGGGTTGAATCAGAGAGAAAAGTGTATCACATCACTTGCATTTTCTCACCAGATCTTAACCATCCATCACATACCTTAATACTCTATTTTGGCTGGCCCCTATACCACATAGTTGTTGCGAAATTTTGCCTCCAATATCATAGGCTAAAAGCCCATTTAAGCCTAAATAAATATTTTTAATTAAATCCGATTTCATTTCTTTATCGATACCTTATATCGATCGATATATTCATAACAATTATAAAATATACAATAATATTTATTCCTTGGATCATATTCAAATTTTATAATTAATATTTCATAAATATTAATGAATTTAATCGATTTATAGCAATTATATTCTAATTAAATCGTTTGGTCTAAAGAGAATTCATCATTTCGATTTTGTGACTGGTGGGTGTAGACTCGATCAGCGATTAACATCAAACTATTTGAACGTTAATGTTCACACATCGTTTAGTAGGCAGTGTGCCATTTTGGTCAAATTTATTGCTTACTTAGTTTCGATAAAATCCAGTTTTAATATAATAAGCGTTACCTGGTTATGACATTTATTTACACCAATTCTCTTTGTCAAAACTATATCACTTTGGACTTATAGAATTTGGTAACAGTCAAAATTCCAATATCGTCCATATTCATCTCTATAGTCCAAACTCAAATTCTTTGGTTCAATAATAGCAATTATTATTTACCGAAATGCTCTGGACAAAGAAATTGACTTTGAGTTGACTTTAGTTGACCGTGATACTAATCCTGTACAACCGAAGGGACGAATTCTCTCTTGAATAATGCTTCACTTACAATACTTCCACTCGACCTAACTATAGTCATCCGAAGGAACGTCATCCATGATTTAAATATAATCAAAGCAAAACTTTCATATTGAAGCTCTACACTATTCTTAAGTCAAGAGAACTGTGTAAATAAGTCACATTGATATTTTATGTTTGACCTTAGTCATATTAACCAATTGAAAACTATTGAGTGAGTCATTCCATAGTTGTACAATAACCATTAGTACGTAATCTCTAAGTGCCCGCGATAGCCATGAGTAATACACTGCCCAACGTTGGAGAGCTTTACGTATTAGTCTCAATGGATACCTCGATATCCAGTCTTGATGTCCTTTGACTAGGAACATTTAAAATGGTATATTTATTTTTATTGTGATAAATAAATCATGGTTACAACACTTTGTAACTACTATCAAAAAACATAACATTTATGAATTTTCTATTAAATAAACATTTAATTAAATTAATTAATTAATATAACCATATTATATCAAGTATATAATAGAAAGAAAATACCTTTGATTTCGAACAAGATTGGTTATTGAGTTACATATATGTAACAAATTACATAATTATCTCTAGGGCATATCCCTACCCCTATCACACTGAACATTACATCAACTAACAACCGACTCCTAGCCATGCCCATCCCAGCAAATAGCGTATCAGGCAAGAAGTGTCCAAGCATAATCCATCTTTAGCATGACTTCAGTACAACCGAACTTCAATCGACATAAGGACTCCTTCCGGAGTGTTACGTGCCCGATCATTAACTGTCCATCTAGTCGGCCAGCACAACCATGTAGGTACTCAAGTGAAAGAAAAAGGTGTTTATCCATCCATCTAAAACTTCGCCAGTATGAAATTGATCTAATATGGCTTACGGTCAACATATGATGTGCACTTGATGCAAGACCATGCCAGGTACAGAAGGGCAATGAGTATATTCTCATTCACTACTCATATTCTGACATTCTTTACAGTTGTTGACCATCTGCCTCTACGGTCAAGCTTTGTTCCTACTAGTTCTACAATATGATCTTAGCCATCCACCATCCATTCCAACTACTATAAATATACCTGCATTGCAACATTAAATGGTTTGAAGAACATAAGGTGAAAAAATTCAAGAATTTTGAACACTACACACAGTTCAGCACTCTTGGTACAACATTAGCCCTTAAGATTATATAGTTTCGTTAATCCTAAAGGCCTATTTTTCTTATCATTCTCCTGTGATTTCCTGTAGTTGTAAGAAAAATATAGTAAAAGAACTTCACAGTGGACATAGGCAATTGCCAAACCATTATGTATCTTATGTTATTTACCTTTCAGCTATGTATTTAACTCTCTTTTTTCAATTTTTAAGTATGGGCGATTAGCGAATAATATTTATTTTCCCAATGCACTCATATCATTTCGAGATTGGCTAGAAAACCAGTCCATAGTTACATACTTCGATCTTAATGGTGTATCGATATTCTATCTTGAAACATCTTGCTAGGAATATCTAAAATAATATATTATTTTATATTGTGATGATTTTCTCATGATTATAACTCATTATAATTTTTATTACAAAAAAAATATCATTTTAGGATTTTTCATTATATATATATATATACACATACATACATATATATATATATATATATATATATTCACACACACTCTCTTAAATTAATTATTTAATTAAAGTATCAAAATATAACAAGTATAAAATATAAATAAACACCTTACATTTCAAATAAGATTTTGTTACACAGTTAATAATTTACAATAAATTACAGAATTGCCTCTAAAGCATACTCTGACTCTCTTATGTACTTGCTTGATAGTGCAGAGGACTACATGTCTTGAATTGCTTGAATCCCATCTAGATTGGCTTCGATCCCCTTTGCACTTACTACGTATCCAAGGAACTTGCTAGAGCAGACAACGAATGAACACTTCTTTGGATTCGGCTTTATATTATTCCAATAGAGGATGCCAAAGGTTTTGACTAGGTTCTATATATGCCCTTGGCCTTCATGGATTTTACTAACATCTTGTCCACATAAACCTTGAATGATCTTCCAATTTGTCCTACGAACATTTTGTTGACGAGCCATTGGTAAGTAGCTCCCGCATTTCAAAATCCAAATGGTAATCCTCTATAACCTAGGTCCTCGTATTAGTGCTAAATGATGTGTGTTCTCAGTTCGTGCATGGCAATTTGGTTATCCTCGGAGTGGGCATACATAAAATGAGTAGCTCTTGTTCGTCGGCTGCCTCCATGAACTAGTAAATATTCGACGAGGGGAAATTATTCTTCAAACAAGCATTTTTGAGAGCAAAGAAGCCAATTTACATTCTCCAAACCCTAATTTGTTTTTGAACTAGCGCTGGGTTGGCCCCCACGTTAGGTATTCAGACTCCTAGATGGAACCACTATTGAGAAGCTTCTTTACTTCTTCCTATAACGCTTTGTATCTTTCTAGGTTCAATGTCCTTCGCTTTTGACAGACATAGTGAGTTTTGAGGTTGATGTTAAGGGCGTGACGAATGATGGAGAGGTCTATGTGGGGGTGTTGGGAGCTCCATCTTGGCTTATGTCTCCTATGCGGCAATCGAGTGGTTCGCTGCTAACGTCTTCTGCATCCAATTCCATATCGCACTAATCCAAGGCACAGATCATCCACTTAATGAGGTCCTCGACCGGGATGAACATATGTGCGCGAACCTCTGAGATTTGTTTACCTTGGCTCTTATCGATGAGTCTGCCGACCTCTATAGGGAAGAGGTTGTTGTGTCGATTGTTACCACTTTCCAATGGGGTTGAACTCGCGCATTCCATGTTGCTACAAGCTCTTTGGTTTTGTTAAGACTGGCTAAGGAGAGTTGGTCCCCGCCATTGGCACAAATGAGAGTGTTGCATGGCTCTCGCATTCCCTTGGTGGTAGGAGGAGATGTGATTGTTGTTCCCTAAAATGCTTCCAGACGACCCCGACATGAATGGGAGCATTGTGTGCCTCTTGAATTCTCTTAGGTTGATCGTTGGCAAGAGTTTCTACTTCTTATTGTAGAAGAGAACTCCTTTCTTAACTTGTTGCTAGGAGAAGCTATAACACTTCATGGTGGGTTGTTGATTGCTGTGGTCATATTCGATGCCTCCTTTGATGGGAAACTTCATAGTGAGCCGTTATGCTACGACTGTGTTTAGGTCTGCCGACGTTGGCCCACTTACCCAAATGTAATAAGCGAACAAGAAATCTATTACTATGAAATTTACCTGTTTCTTGTCCGAGCTAGGTTCCTCGTAAAAAGCGACTACATGTGAAGTTGAACCCAGAGAAACAATCCTAACGCCTTCGAAACCATATATGAGCAATGTGCAAGGTGTGATGCTAGGTGATGGAAGCTTCATTTGGTTGAAGATGTTCTCCATCATGACTTCGATGAAGCTGCCCAATCAATGAAGACCTAATATACCTTGGTGTTGGCAGTGTTAACCGATATGACCATGGGGTCATAATGGAGGTATTCAACTCCTTCGAGAAACGTTTTCTTCTAACCTTGGAAACTTTGGGGCTTGGAGCTCTACCGAGCATATCTGATTAGTCGGAGTGAGCTCTCTTTTGTTCTATGCATGACCCTCTCACATGCATCATGCATAATGTTGAAAGTGATAGGGACATTAGGCTCAATAAGGGCCCATCTCGCTGTTGGGACTTTCAGACCATACTTGATAGTTTCCTAGGCGTCTATCCTAACCTTGAGTTTATTTATATCACAGGAAATTTGCCCGATGCTAGTAATCCCATTAAGCAGGCTAAGTCACATGTCGTTGCTCAAAGCCGGAATGGAACAGGTGAAACTGGCTTCGATGGCGCCAGTGGTGTTGTGGTCGTTTGAACTATCGACCTCATTCTCATCATTAGTTTGCATGGTGTATTTTTTGAGTAGAGTTTGAGTTTATGAAGAAGAAAAATGATGAAAGTTAGGAGCTTTTTAGGGAATGCCCTCGTTCTAGCACCAAAATACCGGTTAAATCTTTTAGCCAACCTTGAAACTAAAGGTTGAAATATATATATTAACAAATGTAACTTGCAATACTATGCTTATGTATCGAAAATGAAGAGATAATGGGAAATAATTGCAAGTAAAATAAAAGGACTTATGATTTAGAGTGGTTTGACTAAGATAATCTGCGTCCACGGTGGTAGTTGATTTTATGTTTTGATTTTGGTTACAAGAGCTTGATCACAATGGAAAATATTGTATGTCAATAATGAAAATTCGATCCTTATATAGGTGCATGCAAAGCTATATTTATACCAGTTAACATCCGGCTTGGTTGGTCCAGATCAATGCTTCGATCCTTGGGAATCCTCGTGGCCATTGGTGGCATTTATAGGGCTCAAATGAGGGCCAACTGGGATGCCAGATGGAGTGAATGAATTAGATGATGCCAACTATCGGGTTCAAGGCGTGCTACTGTAAGAAAGGTGGCATTACGCTGTTGTTGAACAGTGA
This sequence comes from Allium cepa, assembly GCA_030765085.1. NCBI lineage: Eukaryota > Viridiplantae > Streptophyta > Magnoliopsida > Asparagales > Amaryllidaceae > Allium > Allium cepa. The sequence goes on from CM060945.1 coordinate 773,962,738, forward strand.
CGTTGCTTCTTAGTGGACAATAAAGGACAAGAGGACGTTGTTACACGGTGATGCTTTTGTCATATGAACATTATCGTTTTATGCTAATCCTTTTAGTGGAACAGTGCAGAATCATTGCGTCTTTATGGAGGGGCGACAAAGTGCTTTTACCAGAAGCCCGATGAGTTAAGACAAAACAAGACGATCGGGCCAAAGTAGTTCTTAAGGGAGATGTTAGCAGAGAAGGGGGAGGGAGGACTAGGAAAGGTGAGTGAGGGTGAGACCTCATGTTATGGACGGGTACCCTGATGATGAGGCGAGCTGATAGATTTGCGTGCGGGGTTCGACATCTTTCGTCGATGGTGTCAACTAGATGGGCCGCTATCGCTTCCCATTAAGTGCCAGGGAAGATTAGCTGTTGCATGGTGCATTTTCATGGATGTTCACTTAGCTGAATGTCGTCGAGGTCATTTGTTGTGAGGCGGGGATACTGAAGGCTTGGTGGGCTGGTTTGTTATCTTTTACAAGAAAATTGAACAACACTACGATATGTACGAATTTTACTGAAGCACAATAGTGGACACATGTCAGTAACTTATGAAGCATTTAGGTGAAATCTTATTTCTAATAATTAAAATGCACTTTAAGAAGTGATATATTATGCATGTTTTATCTTTGTTTTCTAAAGCTCGGTCAATGATTGAAACTCTAATAATATTTGTTATTAATTGTGAAATACAAGATCAAAGCACATGCTTCAATTCGATATAACTTATCGGTTAATTGACCTGTTTTGACCAAAGACTTTAAATTTAGGTCGAATACCAATTACGATGTACCAAATTTCTATTCGAAAAGGACCAATTATCTTTTGAAAGGTGTTTTATTTCGAATAGTTGGACTATATTCAACTATGATCTTAATACATACTAATAAAAGATCATTACATATCATCAAATTAGATCTTTTAAACTTTGCAATTAACCCATAAAATCAAACAATTGACATGTAAACTTATATCCAAAATAAACTAATATTTTATTAAGGAAAATACCGTGAAGGACAAACTTAAGGGCTTTTTGCCGCCTAGGATAGCCTAGTAACTTTTTATTGCTCAGGACAAAATCGTTAAAATAATTTGAATAACCCTAATTGTCGTGCGCTTTCTCCTATCTTGTTCATGTTCTTCGTTAATTCTTCATCGTTTCTTCTTTTTTGTTTTCAAATTTGAATATACTTTTTCGTTCTTCTTTATTTTGCTGCGCGATTCCATCATCTTATCAGGATTTTGAGTCTCCTTTGTTTTAGTTCGATACTGTCAATTCTCAACTTTAGGTATGATTCTATTTTTCTTCTTCTACTTTTTCTTCTATTAGACTTTTAATTTGATCGATTCTAACATTGTTATTTCATAATTGAAATTAATTTTGTTGCTGTGTTTTTCTCTCTCAAATTCTATGGAAAATTTGGGTAGAGTAGCAGGTTCGTTCTTCTTCCTTTTATCTCTATATGTAGCATCATTTTTAAATCTGTTTTAAATCGACTATCATTTTTTTGTTCAATTATGATTATGTTGGATTCGTGTAGATTTGAATGAATATTTATTGTTGTATTTAGTTCATTGTGAATCAGCGTTTAGGTATCATTTTTAGTTTTTTAGTATCATTTTAACGATACTGAATTTTTGAATCCTTTTACTTTTTCTTTATGTATAACTGATGATGTACACTAAATAATCGATGGGTTAAATTAATGTTTTGTTAGTATCAGATATTTGATGACTTACGTTTTGTATCAGTTTTAATATAAATTTGAACTTCAGATTTTAGGTCTCAGTTTTATTGTCAGTAGGTATCAGTTTTGTTAAAAATGTTTTATTTTCTTTTGGATTTCTTACTTTTGTTTTTTTTTTTTGCTTTTGCAGTGGTGATAATAGCCTTCTTTGTTTGTTTTTCTTTAATAATAATACTTTCAGCATTCGGTTGCCTATTGATTGTTGTTTTTATGATTTGAGGAATGACATTTGTCGATATTGGTCTCAATTAGGTCCTTCATCTATTGAAATTTCTTATTTACTTGAGAATAAAGTTATAGTGGTTGATACCGATTCTGATCTACATAGTATACTTTGTTTTCAATTGTACAAGAAGAGTGCATTCTTTCCTTTTACCGTTGAGATCAAGGGTTCTCAATTGGAAAATGTTGGTGGTGATTCTACTTCAATTTCATCTAACCTTCTTAATTATTCATCTTCCAGTAGATCTTTGTGTTCAAATGTTGTTGTTCATAGTAAAAGTTATTTGAAGGATATGTTGAAGAGAGGTTCGAAATTATCCATTTCTGATTTTGTTGGTTTTTTTTGGAGGAGCCAATGATTTTAGGGAAGTTTTGATGGAATACCAAATTCAAAAGGGTATGAATTGGTGTTTTTGAAGAACTGTTCTAGAAGAATTACTGCTATTTGCTCTTCCTCTACGAATGTGTGTCTATTTAAATTTCATGTTTCTTGTGATTCCGGGAAACTTAATAGGTTTCATTAAAAGTTTGTATAGCGGTCATTCTTGTGGGGCTGGTCTTAGAAATTTGAATAATCCGCATCTTCATAATGGATTTGTTAAATCATTGATTTTTGATGAGATTCGTGATTGTCCTAGTAAAAAGGCTAAAGATATAATGGATGATTTTAGAAGAGAATACAATCTTGGGTTGTCTTTGTAACAGCCCGAAGTTTTAACAAGTATTTTTCACTTTTAATTATAAAACTTTGGGGTTTATTATATAAAAATCTAAATTTTTAAAATTGATTAAAACATTTACTAAATTTTTAATTAAAGGACAAGAGTTTTGAAATTTTAACTTTGGTTAAAGATAACTCTAATTGGAATTTTTAAAATTTTTAATTTCTAAATCTTTTATATAAGAATTATATATGTACAAGATTTATTGTGAGGATGTTTACTTATATTGGTAATAACATTTATTTCCCTTTTTGTTCTTTTTAAAATGAATTATATATATTAAAATTTAGTAATGAATTTCTTAGAAAATGGTAAATAAATCCTAAGAATGTAAACAAATTCTATTTTAGTTAAGTAATAACTTTCACAATTTACAATGTATTAATAAACTGTTGAATTACGCGTTTAAAGGGCGCGTTATTTGATGGGATAAATAACGTATAAGAAAAACATATAAAATTTAAATCCGTTATTTTCGTTTTATTTTGGACTAAAATTTTGCATCTATGGTGCGCATTTCAAAAATATATACCTTAACTGAAAATGGTTAAATAAATCAGTAAACGTGCATTTTCGAGTAGGAGGGAAGCATATCCGTTTCAATTTTTCCTTTAACCGTGACTGGCCATTTACCTTTTAAAAAAAAAGATATCCCATTTCTCTTTTTACTGCAATTATTTATTTAGTATAAAATCTTTCATTAAAGTAACGTTCAAATCTTATCTTATTGTCGTTTCCTCCAATATCAACGCTAGTTTCTTCTCATTATAAACACGTTTGCAAATTTGTCCAAATTCCATTTCCGTTCAAAGACAAATATATTCACTTCCCTTTTCTCTTCAGTTTTAAATAGAACGTTATCCATAAATTTTCTTACCGTTTCATAGCAAGATCATCTCTTGCCGTTACTTTGATTAATTCACTCAGCCTATTTAAGGATATAAATCACGCACCCGTTGAAAAGAGATCCTATACTTCTTTAACGTCTATCCTTTATTGCCAAAACAATCAACGCAAAGTAAAATTTCAAAAAGAAAAAAGAAAAATGTAAACAAAACATGCTTTAATTAAGGAATAAAATTTGGAAATTTATAGTGTATAAATGAACTGGGTAATTACGCGTTTAAAGGGCGCGTAAATTGAGGGAATAAATACCGTATATATATATATAAGAAAACGTATAAAATTTAAGTCCGTTATTTTTGTTATATCTTGGGCATAAATTATTGTGTCTGTTGCACGCATTTTTATTATATCCACTTTCCCTTGCGTAATTTAGTTGCCAATTTTAATTCATTGACGTTTCAAAATAATAAATATATCTCTCACCTCTATCAACGTTTACACGTTCACACCCAAAATTTTCCATTCCCATTTAAAGCTAATTGATTTCTTTCCTTTTCCCTTCACTAAAAATAAATCGAGTTGCATGTTTAAAAAATTTTGGTTTAACATTACGTGCTTCCTAAATTCACGCAAATCTCCTCTGGAAAAAAAATCAATACCCTCTGCATATATTTGTTTCCAGATCTCCTTGTCGTTTTTCCTTATATTGCGCAATCTCATTTTCTCTTATATAACCCACATCTTCTTTTCATTTCTCACCAAAATTTTCGACTTTTATCTTCCTGGTTTTGTGCACGGTCTTCAGTAAATTCAAGTATATAGCTGCATCCCTTCTTCCTTCTTATTTTTCTTTCTTTTTAGTTTTTCTCTATTTTCTATTGTTTGTTCCACCGTGCTCGGCTACTCCGCCACCACCCTCCGCTCCTTGTTCTGTTACCGACCTCACACCATGAACCATCCCGTGACTTTGTGCGGGCCAACGTTCGAAAAAAATGGGGAAAACAATGCATGCGCCACCTTTTGACATCAGCCTATAGGACTAAATCTCGAGTGCATGCACGTATATAGGTTTGAGCCACCTAAGATTAACCCTGCCTTAATTTGTTTCAAATGTTTGCGTTTCAGGCTTTAAAAATATGTGTGTGTGTGTGTGTATAATAGGGTAGAGAGCCGCATCATTTTGCATTTTTGCTCCTGCATTATTGGGTCGTTAGCCACTGACTTGGCATGCTACTGCATGCGTTCAATTAAAAAAGAAAGAAAATATATATATATATATATATAAAGGAGAAGTAAATTATGCGTACATGTCAGGAATGAATATATGAGCAAGCATAGTGTTGTGTTGTCCAACTAAAGACTAGGTTGAAATTACCCTTTTGCATTTCTGAAGTAGAAAATGTGCGCCACCTGTAACTTGTGTAACCAGTCCTCTATGCTATGACGTGAAGTCTCAGGAGTGCATGCATTTGAGTTTGGAAATTTGGCAAGGGTCGTGCCTTTTTATAAAAAGAATGAAAAAGTTATTATAATAAGAGGGCGAATAGAATAGTAGGGAGCCACCTGTGCATGTGAGTAGAACATCCTGAGCATTCGCTTGTTAGGATATATAGTGAATATAGGTAGGTAGATACATGCATGAATAACAGTCTTTATGCACTATGAACAGATCCATATGAAGTATTGTATACTAAGAATAATTATGAAGTATTAATACGTAAACCACATGTTGCACTTAGTAATAAATAATAATAATAATAATAATAATAATAATAATAATAATAATAAACAAATAAATATGCATGCGCCACCTTTATGTATCACTGCCGTAAATTGCATTGTTGCCCACATAAGATTTGCCACCTTTTTATTAACACGTCATAATATTCTGTAAAAAGGGTTAAAAAAAATATAGAGTATAAAATTTATTTTGTAAATTTTGATTTGGAAAAATTAAATGGGCAGGCTGAGCTTTTGTTTTAATGGGTCAAGTCGTGTGGTGAGTGGTTGAGCCTTTGTGTCAATTTCCTTTAGTTCAGTATTGTTTCAAATTTGCTGTGTTCGTGATAAGATTCGAATACTTAGTTTTATTTAATTACTTTGTTCAAGATTTGAATCAAGTCGTTGCATCCACTGAAAATTGATCGTGCCTTCTGTACTCTTCTTTCCGGGTAGATATTGTTGTTTGAATAAATTCTGCAGCTTCAAAAAGGTGAGTATTCTCACATGACAAACGTACGTATATATCTGTAAATTAATAACAAGTGTAATTGTAGCACGATTTTATTTCATTTATTTGACTGTGATATGAATTGATGATGTTAAAAATCCTGTTATTAACCCCACATATCATCAGTTGTATTATATACTATTTTATTTATGCTGTTACACTATTTATATAATTACTGTTTATCACACTGCAAGTTCCCTGTAGTATAGAATCATTACGGGCTGAAATGATAGGCCTGAACGATATTTATTTATTTATTTATTTTGTTATATAACTTGGGATTGCGGGTTCGAAATGATGGAACCCGGATTTATTTTGTAAATTACGGATTGAAATGATATATTATCCGTATCACTTGACCTAGGTTAGAAAATATTATACAGACCCTGGTTATATATATATTCTGGAAATATTTAAATATAAAAAAATCTAAAATGTTATTGCACCTTGTTAAAGTGGATTTAGATGATGATTAAGTATAGTGATATTTTTCAAGTTAAATATGTAAATAAATAAATGTTAAAAATTTAAAGTATAAATTCATTTTGTAAAAAAATGTTTGTAAAATAAAGGGAATTTAAGTTAAGAAATAAAATATGGAATTTGTCATAACTTGAATATAAAGCGAGGTTAAGTTTTCTATGAAGTGAATAGTTAAATTGGTGGAAATTATGGAAGTTAAAATATAACTGAATGATAGGCTAGTTTTGAAATAAAGATAAGATAAGAAATTAATTGGAAATATAGTTATTTTGGATTGGTATTTTACTTAATGGTTAAGCAAATTTCATAGAAAAATCTTGTACTTGATTGGCATAAGTAAAAGAAGTTATATATATATATATATATATATATATATATATTTGTATAAAATACTTTATAAAGGCCATAGATTTTTGAGTAATTTAAATGACTATTTAAAGGGTGGAAATTTTGAATCTATAAGTTAAATTGGTCTAATTATTGTTGAAACTATATTTAAGTAAAATTTTAAATTACTCGAACGAACTAAGGTATAACCTTTGGGATGTATACTGGATTTTTATAAAATTTATAACTTCACTTTTAAATAATAAAATGAAGTATTTGATTTTAATATAACTATTTTGGATTCTTTATAACCACAGGTAATAATAACGTTGGTTGTTAAAGAGACCGGGATCGGATATGGGCATACTCTCTGTCGATACCGAAAACCACTTTGACAACCGTGGTGGAGATTCCAGAATGAAGTAGGATGGTGAAGACGTTTCCTTTGAGGTAAATACGTGGACCCGACTCCCGTGAGTTGGCATAAGGTGGCTAAAACAGGAGCGATCGACGGATTAATGAGGTAGCACCTTTGATCGGACGCACTTCTTCGTATGCTGTTCTATTACTTTTGTGATTGTTTGGTGCGCACCTTTGATTTGGAGTGTTGTTCGAGGTGGGCGGTAGTAGCAGCTATGCGTTACCACCGGTCCGGAAGCGTAATTGGCATATCTACCCTGGCATTGCCTAGTTGTGCCGTGTCACCTACCATAGCGAGCCTTGTACGAGTTTGTTTTTCTCCCGTAGCCCGTGTGGTATCCTCTGGTGGCTTCCCGATCAGGAGGGACTATGATATTGGATAGACTACTGGGACTATTATTGTGTTAAGGGGGAGATTGGGTAACTCCTTAACGTTATTTAAAAGTAAGTTTATTTTAACATAGACACTATTATAATAGCGAAATCATTACTACATAGTAAATAGTTTAACGGATCCTTAGAGGATGGGCGATCCCAAGCATCCTTTAAGTTACTTGCTCTATATTACAGTACCCTTGAATTAGCTTACACTGTATAAGTATGTATGGCCTGACTCGAGTGTTGTGTTTATTTCTTATGCTCGGGTCAGCCTGAGTTGCAGTTCAGTCGTCATCCCGAAGCTAGGACTTCTGTAGATCACTTTCAAGCTGCTGGCAAATTTTCCTTTCAGTTCCTTATCTAAATTTATGAAATCAAGACCATTGAATATTGAGATTTTCTATTTTTGTTTCAAACTATATTTGGGTTTAAAGTCTATGTAAATTTTATTATTTTGAGACTTTTAATAGTGGCTTCATGAACCACTAAGTTATTTTAAATTCAGCTGCGAGTATTCTGAATTTCCGTGTCTGTGATTCTATGATTATATATTTACTGTATATTCTGAGATTTGCCAAATTTTATTTACAACGCGGTATTTTGAACAATTCAAGTCCGACATGTGCGGATGCGAATGGTTGAAAATATCGGGTCGTTACAATTTGGTATCAGAGCTTTGGCTCTAGGCAAAACTTAGAATGTATGGTAAATTTGATTTACAGAATCACTTTCATTCGAGCTTGAATCTCTTCCTTTTCGAATTTTGGAACGTTCCCTGCGGTTCTAAAGTTCATTCGTGTCCCTCGCTATTCATCTTCTTTCGATTTTGGAGTATCCCATAACTCCACTTCGGATGATCTTTATAGTGAATTGGCGGTCTCGCCAATATTCTAATAAAGGGGTGAAACTCCTTTACAATTGGCATTGATTCATCAGAGATTTATATTTACCCTCAGTTTAGATGCTAGTATCTTTGGTTATTATAAACTCTATCTCTTCAGATCGAATGTAGATTTACCCCAGAAAATCCACATCGATCTTACACTTTAAGTCACGGTTGACCCGGTTAAGCTTGCCCGCGATTTATATAACTTATCCCGTTCCTTATTCTGTTATTTAATCATCGGATCTTCCGATTCCAACTTATCTTTAAATCAAAATTCTCTTTGATTTGAGTCCATCAAATTTGAATCTTTATCCTTGTTTTGAAAATTTTATTCCTATATTTGGAAAAAAATCTAATATTATATATAAGTATAAATTTTCAGAATTTTTGTTATTAATTTAACTAGTTGTCAAGAGAAAATAGTCATTAATTTTATTTGTGGTTTTGTAAACCATGGGTTTTGTCTCATATAAATAATTGAACTATAAACAATGGTTATAAATTAATTTGGAAACAAAAATGAATTTAAAACAAGAACTTGAGAATTCAATTTCCGATGGTTTCAAACCTTGTGTTTAAAGTTTTAAAAGGATATATTATTATTTAAATTATTTTAGAATAGAAATTTATTTCCAAAGAATTTTAAAGGTTTAAAAATCAGTGCTCTTCTCTTTGTCACTGGGAAATAATTTTTGTGATGACTACAACATCATCGACATTCATTTTCGAGTTTCGAAGTGAAGAGACCATTCTGTAGTCTGGCTACAGTGTTACCTTGAGAATTTAATTGATTTGAATCTCTAAAATATGACTTGATTTATAATACGTAGATATATGACTTAAATTTGATTTGACATATTATGTACATATATTTATTTATATCTAAATGGTTTAAAGGGAATCATAAATTTAATTCTAAAATTTTATCTTGAAGAATAATTCCAATTATAAAAAGAAAAGAAATTTTTTGAATAAATGGTTCCATCTTGAGATAATTGAATTTGAAAGTTTTATTGGTATAATACTCAATTTCATTCCAATATAACTTACCTTGATTTTCAGAAGTTAACAATGTAATTAGATAATATACAATATAAAAAGATTTTATAAATAAAAATTGAGTGGTTATAATAAATGTTATACACTTAAATTCTAGTTATAAAAAGATTAACAAAGGTAATGGAATAATTTACAATATAAAATGATGTTAAAGGAACTAAGAATAAATTTAAACAATTGTAATAAGTGTAACATATTTAACATAGATGATAAAAATATATTGAGAGAAATAAATTTAGTAAAAAAAAAGATATTAATTTATTGAACACATTTTTGAGTATAACAAATGATTTTCAAACTTATGATTTTAGAAATTTTTATTTTAAGATAATTGGAAGATGAAGTAATGAAATTTGAAATAGTAAAATTTAACTTAAGTGAAATTAAATAGATCAAATCAATTATTAATTTAAAATTGAATTTGTATGTTTTAGATTAATGATTCTATTTTGAGTTTCAATTTAGTTTCTTTCAGGTTGTTTCTATTCCACTACGTTCTTCCTTTTCGAGGACGAAAAGTTCTGAGTGGGGACAGTGTAACAGCCCGAAGTTTTAACAGGTATTTTTTACTTTTAATTATAAAACTTTGGGATTTATTATATAAAAATCTAAATTTTTAAAATTGATTAAAACATTTCCTAAATTTTTAATTAAAGGACAAGAGTTCTGAAATTTTAACTTTGGTTAAAGATAACTCTAATTGGAATTTTTAAAAATTTTAATTTCTAAATCTTTTATATAAGAATTATATATGTACAAGATTTATTGTGAGGATGTTTACTTATATTGGTAATAACATTTATTTCCCTTTTTGTTCTTTTTAAAATGAATTATATATATTAAAATTTAGTAATAAATTTCTTAGAAAATGGTAAATAAATCCGAAGAATGTAAACGAATTCTATTTTAGTTAAGTAATAACTTTCACAGTTTACAATGTATTAATAAACTGTTGAATTACGCGTTTAAAGGGCGCGTTATTTGATGGGATAAATAACGTATAAGAAAAACGTATAAAATTTAAATCCGTTATTTTCGTTTTATTTTGGACTTAAATTTTGCGTCTATGGTGCGCATTTCAAAAATATATACCTTAACTGAAAATGGTTAAATAAATCAGTAAACGTGCATTTTCGAGTAGGAGGGAAGCATATCCGTTTCAATTTTTCCTTTAACCGTGACTAACCATTTACCTTTTTAAAAAAAGATATCCCATTTCTCTTTTTACTGCAACTATTTATTTAGTATAAAATCTTTCATTAAAGTAACGTTCAAATCTTATCTTATTGTAGTTTCCTCCAATATCAACGCTAGTTTCTTCTCATTATTAAACACGTTCGCAAATTTGTCCAAATTCCATTTCCGTTCAAAGACAAATATATTCACTTCCCTTTTCTCTACAGTTGTAAATAGAACGTAATCCATAAATTTTATTACCGTTTCATAGCAAGATCATCTCTTGCCGTTACTTTGCTTAATTCACTCAGCCTATTTAAGGATATAAATCACGCACCCGTTGAAAAGAGATCCTATACTTCTTTAACGTCTATCCTCTATTGCCAAAACAATCAACGCAAAGTAAAATTTCAAAAAGAAAAAAGAAAAATGTAAACAAAACATGCTTTAATTAAGGAATAAAATTTGGAAATTTATAGTGTATAAATGAACTGGGTAATTACGCGTTTAAAGGGCGCGTAAATTGAGGGAATAAATACCGTATATATATATATATAAGAAAACGTATAAAATTTAAGTCCATTATTTTTGTTATATCTTGGGCATAAATTATTGTGTCTGTTGCACGCATTTTTATTATATCCACTTTCCCTTGCATAATTTAGTTGCCAATTTAATTCATTGACGTTTCAAAACAATAAATATATCTCTCACCTCAATCAACGTTTACACGTTCACACCCAAAATTTTCCATTTCCATTTAAAGCTAATTGATTTCTTGCCTTTTCCCTGCACTAAAAATAAATCGAGTTGCCTGTTTAAAAATTTTTGGTTTAACATTACGTGCTTCCTAAATTCACGCAAATCTCCTCTGGAAAAAAATCAATACCCTCTGCATATATTTGTTTCCAGATCTCCTTGCTGTTTTTCCTTATATTGCGCAATCTCATTTTCTCTTATATAACCCACACCTTCTTTTCATTTCTCACCAAAATTTTCGACTTTTATCTTCCTGGTTTTGTGCACGAGCTTCAGTAAATTCAGGTACATAGCTGCATCCCTTCTTCCTTCTTATTTTCCTTTTTTTTTAGTTTTTCTCTATTTCCTATTGTTTGTTCCACCGTGCTCGGCTACTCCGCCACCACCTTCCGCTCCTTGTTCTGTCACCGACCTCACACCATGAACCATACCGTGACCTTGTGCGGCCCAACGTTCGAAAAAAATGGGGAAAATAATGCATGCGCCACCTTTTGACATCAGCCTATAGGACTAAATCTCCAGTGCATGCACGTATATAGGTTTGAGCCACCTAAGTTTAACCCTGCCTTAATTTGTTTCAAATGTTTGCGTTTCAGGCTTTGAAAATATGTATGTATATATAATAGGGAAGAGAGCCACATCATTTTGCATTTTTGCTCCTGCATGATTGGGTTGTTAGCCACTGACTTGGCATGCTACTGCATGCGTTCAGTTAAAATATATATATATATATATATATATATATATATAAGGAGAAGTAAATTATGCGTACATGTCAGGAATGAATATATGAGCAAGCATGGTGTTGTGTTGTCCAACTAAAGACTAGGTTGAAATTACCCTTTTGCATTTCTGAAGTAGAAAATGTGCGCCACCTGTAACTTGTGTAACCAGTCCTCTATGCCATGACGTGAAGTCTCAAGAGTGCATGCATTCGAGTTTTGAAATTTGGCAAGGGCCGTGCCTTTTTATAAAAAGAAATAAAAAATTATTATAATAAGAGGGTGAATAGAATAGTAGGGAGCCACCTGTGCAAGTAAGTAGAACATCCTGAGCATTAGCTTGTTAGGATATATAGTGAATATAGGTAGGTAGATACATGCATGAATAACAGTCTTTATGCACTATGAACAAACCCATATGAAGTATTGTATACTAAGAATAATTATGAAGTATTATTACGTAAACCACATGTTGCACTTAGTGATAAAAAATAAAATAAAATAATAATAAATAAATAAATATTGCATGAGCCACCTTTATGTATCACTGCCGTAAATTGCATTGTTGCCCATATAAGATTTGCCACCTTTTTATTAACACGTCTTAATATTTTGTAAAAAGGGTAAAAAAAAATATAGAGTATAAAATTTATTTTGTAAATTTTGATTTGGAAAAATTAAATGGGCAGGCCGAGCTTTTGTTTTAATGGGTCAAGTCGTGTGGTGAGTGGTCGAGCCATTGTGTCAATTTCCTTTAATTCAGTCTTGTTTCAAATTTGCTGTGTTCGTGATAAGATTCGAATACTTAGTTTTATTTTATTACTTTGTTCAAGATTTGAATCAAGTTGTTGCATCCACTGAAAATTAATCGTGCCTTCCATACTCTTCTTGGGGGTAGATATCGTTGTTTGAATAAATTCTGCAGCTTCGAAAAGTTGAGTATTCTCACCTGACAAACGTACTTATATATCTGTAGATTAATAACAAGTGTAATTGTAGCATGATTTTATTTCATTTATTTGACTGTGATATAAATTGATGATGTTAAAAATCCTGTTATTAACCCCACATATCATCAATTATATTATATACTGTTTATTTATGCTGTTACACTATTTATATAATTACTGTTTATCACACTGCAAGTTCCCTATAGTATAGAATCATTACGGGCTGAAATGATAGGCCTGAACGATATTTATTTATTTATTTAGTTTATTATATAACTTAGGATTGCGGGTTCGAAATGATAGAACCCGGATTTATTTTGTAAATTACGGATTGAAATGATATATTATCCGTATCACTTGACCTAGGCTAGAAAATATTATACAGACCCGTGGCTATATATATATATTTATATATATATATATATATATATATATATATATATATTCTGGAAATATTTAAATATAAAAAAATCTAAAATGTTATTGCACCTTGTTAAAGTGGATTTAGATGATGATTAAGTATAGTGATATTTTTCAAGTTAAATATGTAAATAAATAAATGTTAAAAATTTAAAGTATAAATTCATTTTGTAAAAAAATGTTTGTAAAATAAAGGGAATTTAAGTTAAGAAACAAAAATATGGAATTTTTCATAACTTGAATATAAAGCGAGGTTAAGTTTTCTATGAAGTGAATAGTTAAATTGGTGGAAAATATGGAAGTTAAAATATAACTGAATGATAGGCTGGTTTTGAAATAAAGGTAAGATAAGAAATTAATTGGAAATATAGTTATTTTGGTTTGGTATTTTACTTAATGGTTAAGCAAATTTCATAGAAAAATCATGTACTTGATTGGCATAAGTAAAAGAAGTTAGATATATATTTGTATAAAATACTTTATAAAGGCCATAGATTTTTGAGTAATTTAAATGACTATTTAAAGGGTGGAAATTTTGAATCTATAAGTTAAATTGGTCTAATTATTGTTGAAACTATATTTAAGTAAAATTTTAAATTACTCAAACGAACTAAGGTATAACCTTTGGGATGTATATTGGATTTTTATAAAATTTATAACTTCACTTTTAAATAATAAAATGAAGTATTTGATTTTAATATAACTATTTTGGATTCTTTATAACCACGGGTAATAATAACGTTGGTTGTTAAAGAGACCGGGATCGGATATGGGCATACTCTCTATCGATACCGAAAACCACTTTGACAACCGTGTACGCGGTGGAGATTCCATAATGAAGTAGGATGGTGGAGACGTTACCTTTGAGGTAAATACGTGGACCCGACTCCCGTGAGTTGGCATAAGGTGGCTAAAACAAGAGCGATCGACGGATTAATGAGGTAGCATCTCTGATCGGACGCACTTCTTCGTATGCCATTCTATTACTTTTGTAATTGTTTGGTGCGCACCTTTGATTTGGAGTGTTGTTCGAGGTAGGCGGTAGTAGCAGCTACGCGTTACCACCGGTCCGGAAGCGTAATTGGTATATCTACCCTGGCATTGCCTAGTTGTGTCGTGTCACCTATCATAGCGAGCCTTGTACAAGTTTGTTTTTCTCCCGTAGCCCGTGTGGTATCCTCTGGTGGCTTTCCGATCAGGAGGGATTATGATATTGGATGGACTGCTGGGACTATTATGGTGTTAAGGGGGAGATTGGGTAACTCCTTAACGCTATTTAAAAGTAAGTTTATTTTAACATAGACACTATTATAATAGCGAAATTATTACTACATAGTAAATAGTTTAACGGATCCTTAGAGGATGGGCGGTCCCAAGCATCCTTTAAGTTACTTGCTCTATATTACAGTACACTTGAATTAGCTTACACTGTATAAGTATGTATGGCCTGACTCGAGTGTTGTGTTTATTTCTTACGCTCGGGTTAGCCTGAGTTGCAGTTCAGTCGTCATCCCGAAGTAGGACTTCTGTAGATCACTTTCAAGCTGCTGGCAAATTTTCCTTTCAGTTCCTTATCTAAATTAATGAAATCAAGACCATTGAATATTGAGATTTTCTATTGTTGTTTCAAACTATATTTGGGTTTAAAGTCTAAGTAAAATTTATTGTTTTAAAACTTTTAATAGTGGCTCATGAACCACTAAGTTATTTTAAATTCCGCTGTGAGTATTCTGAATTTCTGTTTCTGTGATTCTATGATTATTTATTTACTGTATATTCTAAGATTTGCCAAATTTTATTTACAACGCGGTATTTTGAACAATTCAAGTCGGACATGTGCAGATGCGAATGGTTGAAAATATCGGGTCGTTACAGTCTTATTCTTTTTCTTATTGTGGAAAGCAACTTGTTTTGATGGAGTTGCATGATAATGATGTTATGTCGTACAATGATTTGGTTTGATATTTAGAAGCATTGAAGAAGTACAATCCATGTAATTGTTTTGATACGGAAGTTAATACATGTACTAATTAATTTGAAAGAGTATTTGTTTGTTTTGGTGCTTGTTTACTTGGTTTCAAGGATGTTGACCTATGATATTTTTAGATGCTACTCATTTAAGGGTACGGCTAGGAGTTTTGATGGGCGCTGCTGCAAAAAATGGCAATCAAGGTACGTTTTTATTTTAATATGCATTAATGTGTAGTATCAAAATTTTGTTATCTTTTTTTAGGAATCAGTTTTTAGTTATCACTACCAGTTGGTAAGTATCAATTTTTAGTTAATTGTAGCAGTTATTAGGTATCAGTTTTTAAGTTACATGTTGATTGAATTTTACTTTAATATTTGTTTAAAACTATTATATGCAGGTTTTTCCCTTTTGCTATGGGTATAGTTTCTTTAGAAAATGTGGATATTGAAAACGGTTTTTGAGTCGTTTAAAACAAATGCTTCATGAAGATCGTGATTTGTTTTTTATGTCAGATTGTTATCAAGGTTTAATTTTAGGCATACATGAAGTTTTTGCTTTAGCCTTTCACAGTTATTGCTATCTTCATATGAAGCGGAATTTACTTTTGGCAGTTAAGGCAAAGAATTCTAACATGTTAATCATTGATTTGTTCAAGATGTGTTCTAGAGCTTCTAATTTGTATGAATTTGAAGAAGCATATTTTAAATTTTATGAACTTGCTGGTGTCGCTGCTGTGAATTTCTTGAAGGATAAGCCTTTTGATAATGGGCTGGTGTATTTTTCCCGAGTAAATGATATGGTGAATATAGTTCAAATGTTGCCGAAAGTTTTAGTAGTTGGATTTTGGATGAACGGGCCTTGTCTATTGCTGTATGCTTAGATAGAATTCGAATTAAAGTTATGAAACAAATGGCTAATAGGAGAGAGGAGTGTCGATTATGGAATATGATTCTTTGTCCTACTATGGAATCTCGTTTAAATGGGTTGATTGAAGAAGAATTTGGATGGGATACGTACATGTCTTCAGAGTTTTCTTTTGAAGTGAAATCGCCTAACTCTCATCGTGTTGATCTTAAAGAGTGGAGTTGTAGTTGCAATCGATGGAAAGTTATAGGATTTCCTTATGCTAATGCTGTAAAATGCATGAACAAATCAAAGTTGTCCGTTTATGATTTTGTTGAGTACTATTTTACCATTGATGTTTATCGTTGTTCTTATGATAACTCCATTATCCAATTCCTAATTTTGATAAACCAATTGTTGATGCAAGCGTTGAAGATATTATTAAGCCACGACAGAAGAGGTGCTGGCAGACCTTCCATAAAACGGAAAGGAGGATTTGCATATTTTCAAAATAAACAAAATAGATATGGTGTATGCAAGCAATATGGTCACAACAAGCTTAATTGTCGAGCTTCTAAGAAGATATAATTTGATTGTCATGCTTCTAAGAAGATATTCTTGTTTTTATGTGTTTTATGGCGGAACATTTTTATATCATTGTATTGATTTATCATATACTACATGTGATATGGCTTGAATTTTTATTTGAACTTTGTCATATGGTACCATCTTTTGTTTAGTATTGGTTTTTTTGTAATATACATGTTGTATAGGAAGTAATGTGCTATAATTTTTTATGTTGTTCGGTTTATTTATTTATATTGGATGTTCGGTATCAGTTTTTGGTTATATTAATTTCCGTTTCAAGTATGTAAAATATGTGGTATCAGTGGTTGTATGCTATAAGTATCAGTTGTAGGTATCATAGATTATAGTATTGGGTTTTCTGTGTTTTCAATCTGTTTTAGGTATAAACAACTATGGTATCATTCTTTGCATACTATTTGTATCATTTTTACATAATGAATTCTTCCTACTTTTGAAATGACTGTAAGTATTTGTTTGCTGGGTTGTGAAGTGCAAAACTTTATAAAGAAATATAAGCTTAAAAGTTAATATATATATATATAAGGACTAGTATGTTATGGTGAACAGTTATCAACTTAGTATATGATATAGAAGTGTAAAATTATAGTTTGGTATATTGTTGTTGTCAGATTATTTCAAACAGCAACTTGGTATCAGCTTTGTATGTACATAGGTATCAGTTTTGCTATAATTTATAGTGAAAATAATGTATAAAGTGAACAAACATGAATTTTGATCAAACAATTACTATGTACGAGTTTGCACTAATTTTGTACCTCTTTTGATATGCATGAAAGTAAGCTAGATAATTAAATTTATAAAGTGTCATATTAAATCAAATAACTATTGGGTATCGTTTTTCATAGATGTAGGTTTCGGTTTTACTATATATAATGTTAAGAACAATCTATTAAATCTTGAAGCTTGAATTTTAATCATGCAAGTACTATGTATGAGTGTTGCATTATTTTTCATTTTGCTTTTGTTATATCTTAAAATATAGTAAATTTAATTCATAGGGGTTTATGATATATTTAACAGCTAAAGGGTATCATTTTGCATGAATATAGGCATCGGTTTTGCTGTAAATAACATTTGAAATAAAGAATTAATAAAATAATCAAGTATTAATTTCAATCATACATTCAGGTGGAAAAAAAGTATCAGTGTAACGACACAATTTTTCGACGTCCGAAAGTCGACATTAATACATCCACTATATCTAATGCCTCATAATCAAACGTCGGAAAACCAAACCGTTAGGGTTTAAGAAGAAGAAGATAGAAGAAGAAACAGAAACAATAACAGAATCTCACATTTCGCGGTGGAACAACATATAATAAATAAATAAATAATCTTTAAAACAAAGAACTATATCAGTTTATACATACGTCATCATT
The DNA here is from genome assembly GCA_030765085.1 of Allium cepa. Taxonomy (NCBI): domain Eukaryota; kingdom Viridiplantae; phylum Streptophyta; class Magnoliopsida; order Asparagales; family Amaryllidaceae; genus Allium; species Allium cepa. The sequence goes on from CM060945.1 coordinate 773,980,914, forward strand.
GTGTTACAACAACAAAGAGTGGAAAAGATATTATATATTAGTGATATGCCTCGCCATCCAGCTTGCCTCCAGATATCCACAACAACTTTTCTGACTTTGCTCCAGAACAATTGATAACCTGACTCTAAGCTGCCCGTGTGGAAAATTATGGGCACCCAGAGTTTAGAAAGGGAACAATAAACTCCATGTCAGTCATGAGACTGGTGTGAGTTCTTAAAATAGATATTTTCACAAAGAAAGGAAAAGAAATCCGCTATGCTTTTGGAAAATGAAACTACCATAAGGCCTCCCCGCACACACACAATGCAAGCACACGATTGGATGAGATTTCTCCTTATGATAATCAAGCATGCTTGATATGAAAAATCTCTTTTAATATTATCATTAGTGCATAGTGTGGAAAACATTTGCAAGTATAATATTAATCTTAGCCAGCATACGTACCATTATAGTATGCCTACTATAGCTACCATATTAGATGGAAGGTTCTACAACTAAAACCGTACAAGGCGCGTATTAGTGATTGGATTTCCAACAAATAGTCAGGCTAAGAAACTTCCTGGGCCACATGGGTACACCTCTGGAGGGACGCCCCGAGAACTTAACCAGCTCTCTACCAACACAAAGCCGGGTTACCTCTGGAACTAGGTAACTACTACATGAGTATGCCATCCCTCGGTTGTAACCAACCTTTTTTCGAGGATCCTTAACCATAAAGCAACGACCATAAAGTGATAAATTTGCAGCAACCATATAAGTTAAATATCTGGGCTCCACACCATGATACAACCCTCTTCCAGAAGGAAATGGACATACCCTCAAGGGGCGCTACCCCCAAATAACCTTACCGCATCCTTCCTGTTTAGACCATTTTCGGGTTGTGAGGTCTAACGAAGTCTCGTTCCACAAAGCCACGCTTTTCACAAAAGTCATGCTTCGATCAACAAATGTTCAGCAGCACTTCGCATGACATAATACCAAATTGGGAATGTAACACCAGTAGCCATCAACTACATAACCTCTGAGCTCGTACGTCTCGGAGAATGGTGTCAAGCTAAGAGAATAAATTCTCCGCAACAAATAGAAATGTATTTGATAGAAACCAGCTTTACATTTCAAAGTGTAACGTCAGACACACTTCCATACAAGTCCGTTCCGGGTTTGAACGGAACCGAAGGCACTTCCAAAGATGCCCTTGCAAATCCGGATATTCACTAATCACGTCCAGACTCCCCATCACAAAGGGTGAAAAAATCTCTATATCGAAGAAACTCAGTGCAGAGACATTCGATATGTAATCCTTTTGTTTTCAAAAATACTCGGTCTTTAACACCATCTTCAACAGCAATCCCATTTCGTCGTATCATTATTCAAAATAGGTTGTATGACACAAAGTCCTCTCCCGGCTAATCCAAATAATGAGCGCTTATTTTTAAAAATAAGTGCTCATTCAGATTTCAAGTAAATCGTAACAAATTTCCACTTTGATCTTTTTAAATAAAAGATCCATCACAAAGATTCGATGTGGTTTTAAATAACCATTCGGCATCCAACCCTCGGTCGCATCGAAATTCAAATGCCGCTTAAAGGCCAATATTGATAGTCGGTTATTTAACTATCAATCAATATTTACAACAATCACCAGATTTCAAATAATTTCCCCCCAATTATTTCTTTTCAAAATATCTTCACAAGATACACTTCAACACTTTGAAAACAAATTTCAAATCACTTTCCTCACACGGAATAAATTTCCAAATATTTATTCATTTCCGTTGAAAATCTGCCTAGTTCAAATACTTTAAAAATAATTTAAATCACTTATTCAAAATATACTTGGAAAACAATTAGAATAAAAACTATTACTAAACACTTACTTAAAACATTAGTTATGAAATTTTATACCCATATCTCATATAAATCCTAAGCCTAAAATAATTTTAAAAATAAAATTATTAGATAGAGCATAATCATTTAAATAACCATTTTCTAAATCAAATATCACTTTAAATCTTTAAATAATCACTTCTGTAATTAATTAATTAAATCTTTGCTTTAAAGATTTAAAAACAACTTAAGAAAATAATTTCTCCAAAACATTCTTTCCTTAAAACCATCCTTAAAACTTCAATTTATATTTATAATCTATATTGAAAACATACTCGACTTTCCAGGGAAAATACACCTTCCATTTCAAAAATAGTCTATTTAAATCAACTAGTATATCCTCTTTGATTTATTTTAATTTACATTCCAAATCTGTAAATTTCTTTCACACTTTTAGAAATAAACCAATATTTATTTTTAAAACAAAGTCCCATTTTCTTTATAAAATTCCCATTGTTAGTTTAAATTTCCAAATATCCACTGATATACGATTTTCAAAATCGATTTCCAAACATTCACTTTCAAACACCCAATCAAATTCCAAATTGATTTCCCAAACATTTATTTCAAACACCAAATCGACTTCCAAATCAATTTCCCAAAGATTTATTTTAAACCATCAATTCAATTTCAAATCGATTTCCTAATTTATTTTTAAAGCACCAAATCAAATTTCAAATCGATTTTCCAAAGATTTATTTCCTAACACCAAATAAATTTTCATTCAGACAACAAATCTATTATCTTTAAAAACAAATTCCTTTATTTCTTCCAAACTATTTAAAATCAAAATTTTAAATAAATTCTCCGACTTTTAATCCATTTATTGAAAACTCTTCCCATACTTTGGAATTAATTCGATAAGATTTCAAAATCAAACTTTACCCATTCAAATTCCTTCTTTTAAATTCACCAATTCTTAAAACTGAATTTGCTTAAAGTTTTCTACTTTAATTTCCAAAAATCCAATTTTATCTTTCTAGTATCCTACGATACCAAAAATATATTCGGCTAATCTATAGCCATCGGCGATTTCAATCACACAGAGTATAAATAAATCAATACACAACATTGAAAAAAATTCAAATATTTGAGGAATCCAGTTGAATCACTCCAACCTGTTTGTCTTCATCCACAGTTGTTAGCACAGCAATTAAATACCAATTCCACTTTGAGGTGGAATATCGCGGTATATGTGATTAAATAATATCATCCGCTATTATGTGGCGCATAGTGTCTCATCCGCTGTATAATGCAGGAAATCAATCACTCCAAATACATACATACATATACATATATATATATATATATATATATATATATATAATATACTACCACAATCGGACAATCAATCAATAACTGAAATTTCCAATTATTATAATTTGAGTGTGAAGATCTCACCTTGACTACGCATGCAACCCATTCTTATTCGAGCTCTTTTTCACGAATTTTGACCTTGCATAACAATTATATGATTTTATTAACATTTGAATAAATTGAATAATTAAATTCCCGTTTGATAAATTTAATTAACCAACGATTTTTATTTTAACCTAATCATTAAATTTTAAACTAATTCCTTTTAATAAATTTATTTAACTAACAATTTGGTTTTAAACAAATTTCCCTTTTTGATAAATATCTTTCAGTAAATAAATAATTTAAATAAGTTTATTAACCACCACATTCCTTTTTAACTTGTATATGTAAATGTTAAAATATTGTAAAACTAAAATTTTATTTCTATATAAATTTCGAACATGCATGTGTATATTTTCTTTTGAAACCATATATATACACTTATAAAAATAAACTATATCAAAAATCTAATCTTCTATAAATTCTAAAATTCATTTTCTGTTTTGAACTATATATACATTTTATCCTCTATTATTATTATTATTTTTATATTCTTCAAATCTGAGTTGATAAAAACAAATATGAATTTAAAATCGAAATAAGCTATACCTTACTATCGAGTCGAGTTCGAACTCGAACGAAACCCATGAACTTTGCTCTACACGCCTCTTTCCCTATTAGTTCGAATCCCTCTGCCTCTTCCCTTCACTGTTCAACGCCACCGATCCAACTTCGACTTCGCACGCCTTTTCAGTCGATTCTCGCGTTCAAGCCCTTCTCCTGCCATCGAGCAAGCGACTATCAGCTTCAAGCTCGTTGACGACCAGTCATGCCTTGCCACAGTGAAACCCTCCAAATGCAATGTGCCTCTCCCTTTAGTTGACACGAACACGAAGTCACCGACCTCCTTCTTGAACTTCCACCTCGCGATGATGCACTCGCCAAACGCTATCCCCTCCGAGTTTCGTCTCCAAACAAAATTCGCCTCTGCGCCACACTGGAATTCGACTTCGATAAAAAGAAAACTGGGTTTCGGCTTCGAGAAGAAATTTGAAAGGGGGAAGAGGAGGTTTTGATTTGGATAGAGAGGGTATTGCGGCTTGATTTGAAACTTTTTTTTGCATCTGCCATTCTTTTAAATTTTAGAGGAAAGTGGGAAAAGAAATACCTGATTTCCTTTTTGATTTTGCTCGGCTGTTTCCATTTTTTTATTTGAACGAGCTAAAAATATTTTCAATGCGTGTTTCATTTTTGGCAGAGAAAAATAAACATGTGTTTAACGATTTTCTTTACGTGTTCGTTGCTACAGTAATGAATTCATATTATCTTTATTTTAAATTCAAATTCAAAATGAAATTGCCTCGATAAATGCAACATACAATCTTGAACTCCAATCAGGACGTGCCGCCAGGCGTTTATACCGTTGAACCCCAATTCCGAACGCAATAGAAAAGGTTCCGAGTCCAAATTCAATCATACAGAAAAGGTAGCTTTTTGGACCAGTTATTATATTGAATTTTCGATTTAATTTTCAGAGCGTTTGCTTATCATACGGCCAAACGATCACTCCAAATACTACGAAAATTGAAATCCGATAATAATACAATATTACGGATCCAGTGGAACTGACTTCGTCAAATTCCAAGACTGTGCCTCGAAAGGCTATTTTTAAATATCAAATGATATAATTTCAAAACTGGACAAAACATTTCCAAATTAAATTTTGAAGCTTCCATCATCTTCAGTATTATTAATATGAATTTTCTAAGCCTTTGAAATATTTTAACAAGCATAAAAGTCAAGATTCAATATTTTTCCCAACACTTAGTAATTAAATTTAACAATTTTAATTGCCAATTTCATTCTAATATTTGAAATTAAAGTTAAATTATCATTCAAATATTTAAAATCAGTTTAATATTCTAATTTCAAATGTTCAAAATTCTAGGTCATCACATTCTTCTCCCCTTAAAAGAATTTCGTCCCGAAATTACTAGTTAAGAAGGATGATCCCTGGCCCATTTATCATTTTCCCAAAACCAACAGTTTTATCAATTTGCCAAAACAAATCTTTTTAATAAAAGACCCATTATCACTTCACTAACTTTCCAAAATCTTCCATAGATTCCAAACAATATTGTTTTCTTACAATTCAAATTTCAAAATTTTCTCAAAATTTTTCTAACTCCCTAAATTTTCGAAAAAATTCGCCAGCGTCCCCTTTGCGCGGCTAGCTCAGTACGACTACAAAATGCCACAATGGGCCCTCAGATTTCAAAAAAAGAAAACGAAAAGCCAAGTGGCTAGACAAAAAGGTCATCAAATTTCATACTGAAATTTAAATACATACCTTTTGTTGAGAAATTTAAATTATCTTCGAAATCAAAATCCCATTTCTTTTGCATTTATGACACCTGTATATCCTACTAGCCATTTTGCACATTCTTTACAAAAGTATTCAATATTTAATTCATTCAAACTCGTACGATGCACACATATCATTCGTACGCAATATTAAATTTGATCGCTCACTCGATCACACAATTTCACTTCCGAACTAATATCGTCCACCCGACTTCTTAGTGCGGACACAGATCTGGTTTCTTGATCAGAAACCGTCATTCTCCTTGCATAGCCGTAAACTATGATAGAGAATCAACCAAAAATCCATATCCAGGTTCGTCGTCGAAAATCGAGTGAAAAATCCTAACTCGGATCGATATAACTATCTTGAAATTATGTGCTCGAATTTCTGGATCAAATCGCCATGCGATTAAAATAATATACGTACATCCTACATATTCATTCCAATTGATTATTAGCTTTATCAATTAATTTTTCTTTTATTCACATTTGATTTTCATTTCAATACACTTATTCACAATCGTCATTTCACAATTCCCAGTTTACCCTTTACTCAATTATTAATTTAATACATTATCTAGTGCAAAATTTTACTTAAGAATTTTTCCATTTATATCTCAAGTTCGATATAAGTATTTTTTACATACTTCTTATATTTATTTTCAATTTTCCACTTCGATTAATATCTACTTATATTTAAAGTGGATTTCAAATTCCATATGAATTTAATTTACCTTTCATTTATAATTATTGAATTCAATTCATTTCAAACCAAATTTATTTTGTCATTCCTTCAATTAGTTTCACTTACAAATTTTTATTTCAGTACTTCGCTTTGTTTATCACAAATCCAATTTCAATTCCAGTTCTATTTATTTACAAATTCGAAATGAATTTCAATTTTCAATTTCACTTTCATTTACTTACAATTGTAAGTTCATTTATTCATTCATAATTTTATTTTCCATCTTAATAAATTTTACTCCAATCATTTTGTTTATTAGACTAATTTACCTTTATTCAAATTAACTCAAGTTAATTTCAGTTCAAATCTGAATATTTCTAAGTTTTCAAACTTATTTATTATTCCATAACTATTTTTATTAGATTCCAGAGTCTTTCCAACATTTCAAAACCATTTTTTTGAAATCAATTCAAATTATCTTTTGAATTCCCAAAACCAACCCCAGTTTTTGAAACAACTTCAAAAAAGTATTGGCAGCAATTCTTCTCTCGAAAATGAACACCGATGATGTCGTGATCACCATCGGAATTATTTTCCGGCAACAAAAAAGAGTTTAGTGCTTTTATCCCTTTTAAAACATTTTTCCAAAACCTTTGAAAATCATTTTCAAACTAAAAGGGGATTTAATTTTCAAATTTCAAAAAAAAATTCAAAAACATTTCCAAATATTTCTCTGGAATTCTATTTCAAATTATAAATCACATTTACCATTTGTATTTACAAATCCCATTTGTATATGGATTTTATTTCTCATCTTTAAGTTATGATTTCAACTTCTTATTCAATAATCAATGATAATAATTTAATATTATCACTTCCAAACAAACAATCGACCATACACAGTTATAATAATTTACGAAAAATTATTTCTTTTATATAAAAAAATAGTTTGGGTGAAATTATTTCATTTACCCTATTTTAAAACAATGTCGTGTCGAATTGTTCTGTACAAGTGTTTAGAGATCTCTATCAATAACGTTAATTACTCGTACTGACCAGAATCCATATACCACTTAACAAACCAATCATCACAATATAAAACAAATTTTATATTCACTAACAAATACGCGCTCATATCTATTAACACACTCAAGCTCATTCTAGAGTACAACTGACTCTATCTCTAATGAGTAGTCCCCACAAGAGCTAAGGTATCAAATGCCGCACAATCGAATGCCGAAAAACCTAACCGTTAGGGTTTAAGAAGAAGAAGATAGAAGAAGAAACATATAAAATAACAGAATCTCACATTTCGCAGCGGAACAACATATAATAGATAAATGAATAATCTTTAAAACAAAGAACTATACCAGTTTATACATACATCATCAGAGTGTTACAACAACAAACAGCGGAAAAGAAATATTATATACTAGTGGTACGCCTCGCCATCCAGCTTGCCTCCAGATCTCCACAGCAACTTTTCTGACTTTGCTCCAGAACAATTGATAACCTGACTCTATGCTGCCCGTGTTGAAAATTATGGGAACCCAGAGTTCAGAAAGAGAACAATAAACTACAGGTCATTCATGGGACTGGTGTGAGATCTTAAAAACAGTTATTTTCACAAAGAAAGGAAAAGAAATCCGCTATGCTTTTGGAAAATAAAACTACCATAAGGCCTCCCCGCACACACACAATGCAAGCGCACAATTGGAGGAGATTTCTCATTATGATAGTCAAACATGCTTGATACGCAAAATCTCTTTTAATATTATCATTAGTGCATAGTGTGGAAAACATTTGCAAGTATAATATTAATCTTAGCCAGCAAACGTACCATTATAGTATGCATACTATAGTTACCATATTAGACGGCAGGTTCTACAACTAAAACCATACAAGGCACGTATTGGTGATTGGATTTCAAATAAATGGTCAGGCTAAGGAACTTCCCGGGCCACATGGGTATGCCTCTAGAGGGATGCCCCAAGAACTTAACCAGCTCTCTGTCAACACAAGGCCGGGTTACCTCTGTAACTAGGTAACTACTACATGAGTATGCCATCTCCCGATCGTAACCAACCTTTATCCGAGGATCCTCAACCACAAAGCAACAACCACAAAGTAATAAATTTGCAGCAACCACATGAGTTAAATATCTGGGTTTCATACCATGATACAACCCTTTTCCAGGAGGAAATGGACATACCCTCAGGGGACGCTACCCCCAAAAAACCATGCCACATCCTTCCTATTTCGACCATTTTTGGGTTGTGAGGTCCGACGATGTCTCGTTCCACAAAGCTACGTTTTTCACAAAAGCCATGCGTTGATCAACAAATGATCGGCAGCACTTCACATGCCACATTACCAAATTGGGAATGTATCACTAGTAGCCATCAACTACATAACCTCTGAGCTCGTACGTCTCAGAGAAGGGTGTTAAGCTAAGAGAATAAATTCTCCGCCATCAACAGAAATGTATTTGATAGAAACCAACTTTACATCTCAAAGTGTAACGTCAGACACACATCCATACAAGTTTGTTCCGGGTTCGAACGGAACCGAAGGCACTTCCGAAGGGACATTCGATAGGTAATCCTTTCGCTTTCGAAAATATCCGGTCTTCAACACCATCTTCAAAATCAATCCTATTTCGTCGTATCATTATTCGGAATGGGTTTTATGACACAAAGTCCTCTCCCTGCGAATCCGAATAATGAGCGCTTATTTTTGAAAATAAGTGTTCATTCAGATTTCAAGTAAATCACAACAAATTTCAACTTTGATCTTTTTAAATAAAAGATCCATCACAAAGATTCGATGTGGTTTTCGAATAACCATTCGGCATCCGACCCTCGGTCTAATCGATATTCAAACGCCATTTAAAGGCCAATAATGATAGTCGGTTATTTAACTATTAATCGATATTTACAGCAATCACCAGATTTCAAAAAAAATCTCCCCAATTATTTCTTTTCAAAATATCTTCGCAAGATATATTTCAACACTTCAACACTTTGAAAACAAATTTCAAACTACTTTCCTCATGCGGAATAAATTTCCAAATATTTATTCATTTCCGCTGAAAATCTGTCGAGTTCAAATACTTTAAAAATAATCTAAATCACTTATCCAAAATATACTTGTAAAAAAATTAGATAAAAAATAATTCTAAACACTTATTTAAAACATTAGTTATGAAATTTTATACCCATAACTCATATAAATCTTAAGCCTAAAATAATTTTAAAAATAAAATTATTAGATAGAGTATAATTATTTAAATAACCATTTTCTAAATAAAGTATCATTTTAAATCTTTGATAATCACTTTTATAATTAATTAAATAAATTTTTACTTTAAAGATTTAAAAACAACTTACGAGAATAATTTCTTCAAAACCTTCTTTCCTTAAAACCATCCTATTTATAAGCTATATTGAAAACATACTCGGCTTTCCAGGAAAAATACAGCTTCCATTTCAAAAATAGTCCATTTAAATCAACTAATAAATCCTCTTCGATTTATTTTAATATACATTCCAAATCTGTAAATTTCTTTCACGCTTTTAAAAATAAACCAATATTTATTTTCAAAACAAAGTTTCCTTTCCTTTATAAAATTCCCATTATGAGTTTAAATTTCCAAATATCCACTAATATACGATTTTCAAAATCGATTTCCAAACATTCACTTTTAAACACCCAATCAAATTCCAAATTGATTTTCCAAACATTTATTTCAAACACCAAATCGATTTCCAAATCAATTTCCCAAAGATTTATTCTAAACCACCAAATCAATTTCAAATCGATTTCCTAATTTATTTTCAAAACAATAAATCAAATTTCAAATCGATTTCCCAAAGATTTATTTCCAAACACCAAATAAATTTTCATTCAAACACCAAATCTATTATCTTTAAAAACAAATTCCTTTACTTCTTCCAAACTATTTAAAATCTGAATTTTAAATAAATTCTCCATCTTGTAATCCATTTATTAAAAAATTTTCCTATATTTTGGAATTAATTCGATAAGATTTCAAAATCAATCTTTACCCATCTAAATTCCTTCTTTTAAATTCACCAATTCTTAAAAATGAATTTACTTAAATTTTTCTACTTTAATTTCCAAAAATCCAATTATATATTTTCGGTATCCTACGATACCAAAAATATATTTGGCTAAACTATAGCTATCAGCGATTTCAATCACAAATATAATCATACTCAGATTACAAATAAATCAACACACAACATTTAATTCAAATATTTGAGGAATCCAGTTGGATCCCTCCATCCTGTTTCCCTGCATCTACAGATGCGAGCACAACAATTAAATACCAATTCCACTTCGAGATGGAATATCGTGGTATATGGGATTAAATAATATCATCTGCTATTATGCGGCGCATAGGGTCTCATCCACTATATAATGCAGGAAATCAGTCACTCTAAATATATATATATGTGTGTGTATATATATATATATATATATATATTACTATATATACACTACCACAATCAGGCAATCAATCAGTAACTGAAATTTCTAATTATTATAATTTGAGTGAGAAGATCTCACCTTGACTACGCATGCAACCCATTCCCATTCCAGCTTGTTTTCACGAATTTTGACCTTGCATAACAATTATATGACTTTATTAATATTCGAATAAATTGAATAATTAAATTCATGTTTGATAAATTTAATTAACCGATGATTTTTATTTTAACCTAATCATTAAATTTGAAACTAATTCCTTTTAATAAATTTATTTAACTAACAATTTGGTTTTAAACAAATTTCCCTTTTTAATAAAATATCTTTTAGTAAATAAATAATTTAAATAAGTTTATTAACCACCACATTCCTTTTTAACTTGTGTATGTAAACGTTAAAATATCGTAAAACTAAAATTTCATTTCTACATAAATTTCAAACATGCATGTGTATATTTTCTTTTGAAACCATATATATACACTTATAAAATAAACTGTATTAAAAATCTAATCTTCTATAAATTCTTATATTCATTTTCTATTTTGAACTATATATACATTTTATCCTTTATTATTGTTATTTTTTTTCATATTTTTCAAATCTGAGTTGATAAAAACAAATACGAATTTAAAATCGAATAGGCTATACCTCACGGTCGAGTCGAGTTCGAACTCGAACGAAACCCACGAACTTTGCTCTGGGAGCCTCTTTCCCAATTAGTTCGAATCCCTCTGCCTCCTCCCTTCACTGTTCGCCATCGCCGATCCAACATCGACTTCTCATGCCTTCTCTGCCGAATCTCACATTCGAACCCTTCTCCTGCCTTCGAGCGAGCGACTAGCAGCTTCGAGCTCGTTGACGACCGGTCATGCCTTGCCACAGCGAAACCCTCCAAACACGATGTGCCTCTCCCTCTAGTTGACACGAACACGAAGTCGCCGACCTCCTTCTTGAACTTCCACCTTGTAATGATGCACTCGTCGAACGCTATCCCCTTCGAGTTTCGTCTCCAAACAAAACTTGCCTCTACGCCACACTGGATCGAAATTCGACTTTGATAAAAAAAACTGGGTTTCGGCTTTGAGAAGAAATTTGAAAGGAGGAAGAGGAGGTTTTTATTTGGATGGAGAGGGTATTGCGGCTAGACTCGAAACTTTTTTTGGATCTGCCATTCTTTTGAATTTTAGAGGAAAGTGGGAAAAGAAATGCCTGATTTCCTTTTTGATTTTGCTCGGCAGTTTCCATTTTTTTATTTGAACGAGCTAAAAATGTTTTCAACGCGTGTTTCATTTTTGGCAGAGAAAAATAAACACGTGTTTAATGATTTCCTTTACGCGCTCGTTGCTACAGTAATGAATTTATATTGTCTTTATTTTAAATTCAAATTCAAATTGAAATTGCCTCGATAAATGCAGCTTACAATCTTGATCTCCAATCAAGACGTGCCTTTAGGCATTTATAATGTTAAACCCCTATTCTGAACGTAATGGAAAAGGTTTCGAGTCTGAATTCGATCGTACGGAGAAGATAGCTTTTTGGACCAGTTATTATATTGAATTTTTAATTTAATTTTCAGCGCATTTGCTTATCGTACGGCCAAACAATCACTCCGATTATTACAAAAAATTGAAATTCTATAATAATACAATATTACGGATCCAGTGGAACTGGTTTCGTTAAATTCGGAGATTGTGCCTCGGAAGGCTATTTTTAAATATCAATTTAAACGATATAATTTCAAAACTGGACAAAGCATTTCTAAATTAAATTCCGAAGCTTCCATTATCTTCAGTGTTATCAATATGAATTTTCCAAGCCTTTGAAATATTTTAACAAGCATAAAAATTAAGATTCAATATTTTACCCAACATTTAATAATTAAATTTAATAATTTTAATTGCCAATTTCATTCTAATATTTGAAATTCAAGTTAAAATATCATTGTGACGCCCCACCTCTATACCCACACTAGCCAAGAACACTACGGTGTAGTGCTGTCAACTAGCATGGAGAATAAGGCTGTTGAGGAGCGACCATCCATGTAATTGCTTATCACACGGTGGCTATAAATAATCTTCGAAAACAAACATAGAAATAATCATAACACAAATCAGTCACAGATATCCATATCACAAAGGCGGAAGAAGATATGAATATATAACTAACACATGAAAGTGTACATCAGAGTAGTGGTCCATAAGATCCACGATAATACAAAAGAATAGCAACACGTGTTATACAAAAGAATACAACTATGAGTCTATATCTCAAGTGTATACAACAAAAACTGCTAATCTAAACAGTTAGCCAAAAGTCAGAGTGATGAATCCCTGGGAAGAAGTCAAGCAGAAGCACCTGTAACATCTCGGTCTGACCCGAGTATTATTTAAGAAAATAATAAACGGGTCAGTCTAGCTATAAATATCAGACGACATGATATAACATAAAAGATATGGCATAAACATAAAATATCCATAATGACATACCACCATAAGTATGTAAATAATGATCAACAGAAGATCAATCAATAAGAGATAATCAATATCACAAGAATCTTCTCAAAGATTCGGAAAGGGCATCATACCCCAAACTTGTACTCATAACAAGTCAATGACATAAATTCTAGAAATCAATGCAAGAAGTCCAGAAATCATAGAAAAGAGAAAGAGACCTATCACATGACGGTCCGAAGACCAAGGGGAGCTACCCCACATGTGTGAATGGAATCACACAGATTAAGGTCCAGACTAACCAAAAAGCAAAAAGGTATGTGTGAGTGGAATCACACAAGTGGTGTCTAGTCTAACCTCGCAACAAGAGACATCGCACAGTTGCTAGTCTAAATCATCAGAATGATCGTCATGATCAACGAGAAGTGTCAATTACACTAAGCTAGTAAATATAGAAATTTAGCTTCATGTCCCATAACCACTTGATTAACTTAAATATTTACGAACAAACTGTAAATCTTCACTAATAAAATTGTCACAAGAGGTTCAATCGAACAAGTTCAAGAATTAACCGACGAAGTGAACGCAAGCGTTTCATACCACTTGTTTTACTAAGTCGTTTAATTAGATTTCTCATCCGAGTGAGGTAAAGGTTTGTATATACTAATAGATTGGAAAACGGTTTAAGAAAAGAGCTTTGTTATTAAAAATAGAGTTGAAATTGTTTGTTAAAAGAGTTTTGATATTTACTACTAGTATTGAAACCTTTATATTATAAAGTGACAAAACACAGAAGCAATTGTAGAAACAATCAGTCACAAAAATCGCATACGGAGATGTGAATAAAATCCAAGGAAATCAGCTCAATGTTTTTCAGTTAAGATCCCCTACGGAGGGGGGGTCCGGGGGGGTGGCAACCCCCCAAGGTGGCAGCGCCCCCGGCGGGGTGCGGGGCAACGCCCCGACCAAAACGGTACGACCTAGTGAAGACAAAATGAGGTCTAACGACCTAAGGGTCTAAGGGGTCACGCGAACTATCGGGATAAGGTCCAACGACCTATGAGTTAAAGGTCCAACGACCTATTGGGTTATAAGGTCATACGACCTAACGACTCAAGGGTCTAACGACCTAAGGTATTCGCGACTTAACGGGTTATAGGCCTAACGACCTAACAGGGTTCACGACCTAAGGTATTCGCGACTTAACGGGTTATAGGCCTAACGACCTAATAGGGTTCACGACCTAAGGTATTCGCGAACGTCCTACTGCTTAAGGCTTAACTCGTGAGCGACCTACGACTTAAGGCTTAACTCGCGAGCGACCTACGGCTTAAGGCCTAACTCGTGAGCGACCTACGATTTAAGGCTTAACTCGCGAACGACCTACGACTTAAGGCCTAACTCGTGAGCGACCTACGACTTAAGGCTTAACTCGCGAACGACCTACGGCTTAAGGCCTAACTCGTGAGAGACCTACGACTTAAGGCTTAACTCGCGAGTGACCTAACTCCGAAGTGCCAATACTTCCAGAATGACCTAAAGCCCTGCGACCTATGGTACTAACTCGCGAGCGACCTAACGAGTTAACTCATGAGCGACCTAATTCCGAAGTGCCAATTCTTCCAGAACGACCTAAAGCCCTGCGACCTACGACCCAGTGACCTTGCGACCTATCACCGAACGAGTCAAGTGGCCAGAACGAGCTAAGTGCAGGAAATTTCCAAAAATGCTAAAAATTGGAGTTTTTCGCCAATCCAATCCAAACCAAAGGCAAATGTGCATGCAAAAGTGATAGGGAATCATTCCCAACAGTCCAATATGGTTATAGGCTAGAATCGTGAGATAAAATCTCACCTTTGCACCAAATATCAATGAAAATGAAGTTTTAAGCAAGCAAGAATCAATCCTTCTTCTATCTAAGCACAAGAAGCTTGAATCCAATGTCTTCTTCTTGAATTTGGAGTAGAAAGATGGATTGCAATTGAATTTGAGTTTTGGAATTTTAATTTCCCATTCCCTCCACCATTAATGCCAAAGCTTGATTAGTTAGGAAATTTATGAAGAGTGAGGAGAAGAGGGTTGGAACTTGGGCTTAATAGGCTAAACTAACCCAAAGTCCAAAGCGGGAAATATTAGTGAAATTTCACTAACTCCAAACCTATCAATGTTTATACTTAAAAAAGTTGTAAACGGCATTTCGAACTCAATGTCAGTGGTCTCGAGTCCTAATTTGACCGTTTGCAAAAAGTAGCTTTTCGGACCAAAATCTGATTAACGAGTTAATATTTAAATAAAATATTTAAATACAAACTCGATAAATATGCGGGTTGTTACAATCATTCAAATATTTAAAATCAATTAAATATTCTAATTTCAAAAGTTCAAAATTCTAGGTCGTCACAATCAGTCGCTGCACACTGCTGCTATCAGTTTCCTTTGTAAGTAAAAATATGTTTACTATCATAACAGAACATCAATTGTGACATAAGTTAAACAAAGCAACTTTTAAAATGTTTGACAGAAGTATGTAGTATTTATAGAAAATTGACATAAAATCAACAAGTGTTTGCATCAGCAAAAAAATAATAATACTTTCTGGTACTTTTAACACATTATCTCAAACGTATGTTAAGGCAAATGAACATAACATCAGATTTTGCAAACAAATTCAGTTCTCTTATTTTCTTTGTTGTTCTAGGCTTGACATGTACTTGGACAAACTCCAGCAGTGCTCATCATATGTCAGTATCGCATGCACAATTTTTGCTCTTTTGGACAATATTTTCTCCTATTCTATTTTGATTGGTATTCTGCTTCTATTGTGCGAAATGATGAATATCATTACATATGTTCCACGGTCAAGCCTGTTTGAACCAAAATATATTGTTAGTATCAGCTTGCATCAATTGTATTATCAGGTTTATAACTAATACAAAACATTGAATTTCAGAGATAATGGTACAAGCATATAGTATGCTTTGAATTAATATATTTAATAGTTTTATTACCACACTTAACATTAGTTTCAGTACGAGTTTTTATGTTTGTAGTTATCATTTTAAGATTTTTCGGATAAATATTTTGTTTTATTCTTGATTATATAGGTATCATTTTTGTTCATGTAGGTATCATTTTTGTTCCTACATGTGCCAGTTTTGTTCCTGTACTAAATGTTTATTGTATTGAAAGATAATATTTTTTTAATATTTTTTATATGAATCAAATTCAATTAAATATAAAAGGCCAAAGATGTATAGAATTATGTACGAAATATTATAATCCAAAAGGACAAATAGTTTGAATAATGAGCAACTGTCAATTGATTATGACTACTAGTTTCAATTGTATTGTTAATTTTGTTCTCAGTAGATATCATTTTAACCAAAAAACTGACATGTCCTCTCCTTGATGTGCACACTTGATTTGATGTATATATCGTCTGGCTTCACCTCCATGCCTTATATGTTATTCTTTTTCCAGATGACTATAAGCATTTCTTCTATTTGTTGTCTCTATTAAAGATAAAATGATAAAAGGTTAGGTTATATTCACCTTTTTTAATAGTATTAAGTAATTTTTTTAAAGAAACAAGAATCTCATACAATTTGATAGCTTCTTTTAAACTGGAGTTGTTTCTTTCATTGGATCTTCTAGGATGTATTATTGGGTATGTTAAAGTGACTAATGTCCAATGGTTTTCACGATGCAAAGGAAAATATATATTTTTTGCAAATTTGTCTTGTAAAATTGATTCTAACATAGGTAGGACCAGACTTCTTTTAACACCTTTGATATCACAAACAATTCCTTTCTGTTGAATATGAAAGTAAGTTACAGTTTAATATATGAGGCAATTATTATGTGCTTTCATATTAAAGTTTTATTTACCGTCATTATGGTTGTGAATGCATAGTTGTGTTCTGTTAGTCCACATTTAGAAACATACCAATCGATAATATGTATTAAAATCAGGAAAGTATATATATTTTTATTGGGGAAGCATTATTGAATAATAAATAGTATCAATAATGTTAATAGTGGCTGTGTATATTGATCAGTAAAAAAATAACAAAGCATCAACTCAATTCAAACAACTTGTGGGTATCAGATTTTGCATTTTTTTAATCAATTTTGTTGTACGTGGTATTGAAAATATTTTTCTAAAATTGACTATTGTTGTATTTTATGATCCAAGATTTAGGTATCATTTTTGCTTTTATTTTGGTATCAGTTTTGATGTAAATTACAATGAAAATAACATAGAAATCAAACAAGCATCAATTTCAAACATATTGATATTAGGTATTGGTATTTTTATTATTTCAATTTTATTTTTTCCATATAAGAAAGTTAAATAAACATTTAAAATTTGGAGCATCAACTTTTATCAAAACAGAAATTAAGTATCAGTTTTTTATACATACAGGTATTAGTTTTTTTACACAGCGGTGAAAATAATTTATAAAATAATGAAGCATTAATTTTAATGCAAAGAACTACTTGGTATCAGTTTTGCACTGCTTTGTTATTTTTTGTCATATGTGATAGTGAACTAAATAGTTATATTTTCAGAGCATAAAGTTATAACAGACAGAAACTAGGTATCGTTTTTGAATATATGTGTAGGTAATTGTTATGTTATGAGTAACATAAAATAACCAAGCATGAATTCCAATCAAACAGCTCTTAGGTATTAGTTTTTCTACTAATTTTGATTGATACCGGCATGATTAAAGAAAAAATTAAATTTATGTACCTGCCCATTTGTCACATTTCCTTCCAGTACATGTCTTAGTGCTTTTTTTGTGATGACACATCCTCCTTTGACTGTGTCCTTATCTTCCCATGGTACAACGCTATTTTAACATAAAAGATATGTATAAGTTAGATAAACTTATTTTCATATTTAACAATAGTATAAATATTTGTATACCTACTTCCGTGATGGTGTCAGAGAAAAGAAAGTTTTGATCATGTTTTGTTCTTCTACATTGAGATAGATCAAAATTTGCAGTGTCCAAGCCCTATCTCTGAAAGCGTTGGTTCTATCACTACAAGTGGCTTTGGATAGTTTTCATCTGCACTTTTATTTTCGCCAACTTTGTTTTTTTAAGGTTTTGGCTTACTTACTACTTTTCTTTTGTTTCTGACCATAGTCAAAGCTGTCGCTTTGTTTTTTCACTCTTGTTCTTGCTTTCAGCCTATGAATATAAGAAGTTGTTTTTCTTTACGTCGCTTTGATTTTTTGGCCAGTTGATTTTGCCACTATATTTTTGTGACAACCCGAAATTTTTAGATATTTGAAACTAGAATTTTGAATTAATTTTAAATATTTAAAAGTTAATGTTTAACCTAAATTTCAAATATCGCTATTTATTGGATAATTAAATTATTAAAGTTAATAATTTGAAATTGGAAAAATATTGAATCTTCGGTTTTAGCTTGTTAAAAATAATTTAAATGCTTATAAAGTCTATATGGATAATACTGAAGATAATAGAACTTTTAAAACTGAATTTAAAAATGGTTTGTTCGATTTTGAAAATATATCATTTAAATGATATTTATAAATAGCCTTCCGAGGCACCGTCTCGGAAAACCAGTTCCATTGGATCCGTAATAGTGTATTATTATCGGATTTCAATTTTCGAGTGCTTGGAGTTGTCGTGACGTCGTACGATATATAAACGCGCTGAAATCTTTATCGAAAATTAAATATAATAACTGGTCCAAAAAGCTATCTTCTCCATAGATCGATTTAGGACTTGGAACCTTTTTCATTGTGTTCGGAATAGTGGTTTAACATTATGAACGCCTGATGGCACGCCTCGGTAGGAGGTCGAGATTTTGAGTTGCGTAATTCGATACGATTTGAATTTAAATTTATATATATATATATATATATATATATATATATTCTTTTCACATTAAAGCTTTTTGCCACTCATATCTATGTCACTATAGCAGAGAAATCTTTTCACGTAAGGCAATTCGTCTAACACATGTCTACTTTATGAAAAGAAAATACGAGCCCTCTTCTATAAAATCTGAACCCCTTTTCTCCTTTAGGATTGAATAGAAATTAAAATTCAAACAATTACCGCCTCATCTCTTTCTTTCCCAAATCAATCGGCGATAAATAGATAAAAATGAGCCATGTTGAATTAGGTCAGATGCCTCTTCTCAATCTCCTCTTTTCGCGGGTGTCGAGCGATATACCCTTCTCGAATGGCTTTTCTTCAGATTATTAGGTGATAGATCACCATTTACACAGCAAATTGGAAGGAAGATTACATGGATCGTGACGAAGAAACTGCTCGAATTCAAATTTTGCAGATCTGGCTGAGATTGCAAGCTTCTTTGGTATCACATCTTTAGTTGACACAGAAGCTATTCAGGGAAAGGCAACTATGAGAATCGAGTAGGGATGTTTCATGTTATAGTAGATCTTGTGGAAGCAAATTGTTGTTTTGATTATCCTGAATGGGGTGTGGATGAACAGCTAGCAAAAGATGTACAATTGTTTTATTTTATTGTTGAGAAACACGCACAAGTTTTCTCAAAGGAGTGTAAACTCTTTCCAGCAGATGTACAAATTTAGTCCATTTATTCAGTGCCAGATATACTGAATTACAGTCGAAACTGTCAAATCTGCAACAGATGGTTCAGGAACTGGCATTTAAGTATCCTTACAATCCAAACGAAGATTACAAGGAAACAGACTTGAACCTTCGATCACAGTTGGAGTCCTTTCTAGAAACTGTAAAGTCTTTCGATTAAATATTCACCATGGCCCAAAATCGAGAAGAAGGCTAAGCGGAGCAGGTCGATTCAGAGAGGTGAGATAATTCTGTTTTAAGTATAAATATACATATATAATTCAAATTTAATATAGACAGACATGAAATATATGTATATAAATTTTTAGTATATGCAGTTTCAGAAATAAAAATAAATAAATATAGAATTTTAAAATGTTTGGAAATCTTAAATGTTAAGCAGTCTTCTGAATTTTAAGTTGTTCATAATTTAATTTAAATGTATATAGGAAATCAGAAAATAAATATATATGCATCTATATAGATATACACATAAAATTTAATATGTATGTATAGGTAAGGTTTTTGGAAAATAAATAGGAATTTTAAAGTGTTGGAAGTTCATTTTTGTAATCTACAGTTTATTTTTATAGAAATATATTTGTGGTTTCGATTTGAAGGAAATATTTTCATGTATATATAACAGAAATTTTTAAGGATTTGAAGTTATACAAAATTAGATTTTTTAGATCTATAAATTATTTTTATAAGCATATATATATATATAGGTAGTTTTAAAAGGAAATAAATATACTGATACACATTTTTAATTTACTAGTTTATTTTAAACAATGGATTTGGTGATTAAATTGTTAAATTAACTTGAATTATTTTAGTTACTAAAAGGTTTCTAAAAGAAAATGTTAGTTTAAAAGTAAATTATTAGTTTAAAATAAATTTATTAAACGATAATTGATTATTCGATTTGTTCGAATATTAATAAATCATATGTTTATACAAGGTCTTTAATCATGAAGAGACTAAGTCGAGATTGAAGTGGATTGCAAATAAAACAAATGTGAGTTTATCTCACTCATTTGGAATACCATTTAAATTTAAATAGCTAAATTTAAATTACTAGTTGAATGATTGAATTGACTGGATATGATATTATATATAGTAGCATATATATGTATTGGAGTGATTGATTCCCACATTATATAGCGGATGAGACCCAATGTGCCCCGCATAATAGCGGATGACCTCATATACCGCGATATTCCACCCCGAAGTGAAATTGATATTATTATATTGTGCTAATATCTGTGGATGTCGGGATAAACAGGTTGGAGGGATCCAACTGGATTCCTCAAAATATTAGATTTTTTTCATATTCTATGATGTGATTTATTGATAATCTGCGATAGATTATATTGGTAATTGAAATTATTGAATGTTATGTTTGGTAGAGTATATTTTGGAATTTTAAGTTATCAAAAATATAAAAGTTAGATTTTGAAGAGAAAAGAAAATTTATTTTTAGATGGAATAAATTTTGGAAATCTATTGGGAATTATTAAGTATTTGAAACGGTGTTTTAAAAGGAAAATGAGACTATGGAATTTATAAACTGGGTTTATAAAGTGAAATAAGATATCAGAGGATACTCTGGAAGTATAAATTCAGGATGGGAATTTATAAGAAAATGGTTATTTGTTTAAAAATAAATAGCGGTTTATTTTTAAGGGGTGAAAGGAAAGTATATTTCCTTGAAAATCCGAGTATATTTTCAAAAAAGGATTTCCAACTATAAATTAGAGGTTTTAAAGTGGTTACAAAAAGAATGTTTTAAGAAATTTTATTATTTAAAATTGTTTTAGAATTTTAAAGTAAATACTTATTTAAATAAATTTTAGCAGTAATTATTTTAAAGTTTTAATTAATAGTATGATTTAAAAGATAATTATTAAATATTTTGTAAAGTAGTTTAGTTTTAAAGGTAGTTTGGCTAAAGTTTTTATTTGAAAAATGAGTGTAGAATTTCATAACTTTTATTTTGAATTAGTTTTGGCTTAATTTTTACATGAGGAATTATTTTAAGTAGTTTTTAAAATTTTAATTAGTTCTTTTTAAATAAAGTGTTTTAAGTAGTTTTTGTTTTAAGTATTTTAAAGTCTATATTTTCGATAAAGTGATTTAAATTATTTTAAAATTTATGTATTTAGACTTGGTGATTTTCAGTGGAAATAAACAATATTTAGGAAATTATTAAGGCCTGATGGTTGTTTTATGAATGTTAATTGGTAGGTAAATAACCGACAATCAATATTGGCCAATGCAATGATCGTTTCGAAGAGACCGGGACTGGGATTAATTTCCTGAAAACCACTTCGATCCGGTTTGAACTTTCCGTGAGAAAGACAAGAGCTTGGAGTCGAAGATGGAGTAGTGAAGTGCAAGGGCTAATCGCTACTAATCCTGTGGGTGATTCCAAAATGGATGTAGTAAGAGTAGTGCCTTTGGTTCCGTTCGGACCCAGAACGGACTTGTATGGATAAATGCTATCAGAACTACGTCAGGAGGACGATGAGCATTCTAAGTGAATGTGTGCTAAAAAGGTAACGCATAGCCTCGAGCCTCATCAACTGAGAATGGCTAAAACAAGGGAGGTGCACACAAGGCTAAGCGGCTGGCAACCAGTTAGGGTAAGGTCACCCCTTTCTAGAGGTTCCTTTATTTCTGATGTGTGAGCGGTTGCTGATCCCAACTGCGGGATGATCTTATTCGAACTACCCAGTAAGGGGTACCTCCGGTCTTGTGCTGTAGGAGATCAGGGTGGATCCTCGGTGTAACGACCTAATATTTTCAACCATTCGCATCCGCACATGTCGGACTTGAATTGCTCAAAATACCGCGTTGTAAATAAAATTTGACAAATCTCAGAACATGCAGTAAATAATAATTACAGAACACAGACACAGGTAAGAAATGCAGCGGAAGTAAAAGAGATAGTAGTTCATGAAGATACTATGTAAATATATCAGAGTTAAATAAAATACAATAGAATAAATAAAGTACAACAAAAGTCTCAAGATGATAACAAAGTACAAGCTGAATAGAACAACAGAACCGAAATAGATAAAACTATATAAGCAGATAATCTCCAGCGATTCCAATCTCCAGAAAGTGGGATCCAAATATGTTAACAACTCAGGCTGACCCGAGCGTAAATAAAAATACAAACACTCGAGTCAGGACATATATACTTATATAATGTAAACCAACTCAAGTGAACTGTAGTAAAAGTACAAGTAACTTAAAAGATGCTTGGGACCGCCCATCCTCTAAGGATCTGTTAAACTATTTACTAAGTAGTAATATTGCGCTATTATAATAATGTCTACAGTCAAATAAACTTACTTTTAAATAGATTCTGGGCTACCCATATCACCCTTCACACATAATAGTCCCAGTAGTCCATCCAGTATCAACATATCTCCAGATCGGGAGACTACCCTAAATACTCCATGGGCTACGGGAGAAAAACAAACTCGAAGTAAAGGCTCGGTATGGTAGGTGACACGGCACACAAGGCAATGCCAGGGTAGATATACCAATTACGCACACGGGCTGGTGGTAACACAGCAGCCACATACGCCCACTTTGGAACACACCCCCATATCAGAATCGGAGGATGGCCATCTAATCAATCACAAGTAAGAGTATAGTATCGAAGGAATGTGTTCGACCAGAGGAGCTACCCCTTTTGGCCCGAGATCACTCCTGTTTTAGCCACCTTAAGCCATCTCACGGGAGTCGGGTCCACGTAATATACCTCAAGAACATCGCCACCATCCTACTTCATTCAGTAAACTCCACCGCGTACATAGTTCTTAAGTGGTTTTCGGTATCGACAGAGAGTATGTCCATATCCGATCCTGGTCTCTTTAACAACCAATCGTTATTATAACCCGTAGTTATAATTTAAAATCATAGTTTATACCTCAAAATAAAGTATCATTTCGAATTCAAATCTTTATGAAAATAAAGATATAATCATTTCCAAACAATTTAAATATTAAAATATCATATCTTTCAAAATTCATTTCAAATCATTATTTGAATTCAAATCCAAATATACACATTTAAATACCTTTTTAATTCAAAGATATCATTCATTTATTATCATTTCAAATCACCTTTTTGATAGTTTATATTTAAATCAAAACAATTCATTTAAACCATTTAAAAGTGAAGTCGTTTTATTTAAAATCAAATATTTAGTTGCCAAAATTTTAGACAAATTCTGAGCTCGTTTATTTAAATCAAAACCTCAAACATTCATTTCAGCCTACCACAACACTTATCAAGTGCTACTGTAGTCCTTTATTTAGTTTCAAATTTTAATTATCTTTCTGTTATCACAGCACTTACCAAGTGCTGTAATACCACTTAGTTATAATGTATACATAGTTCATTTGTATCAACCACGGCACTTACAAAGTGCTGTAATATCATTTACGTTAGAAATAATAGCATTCCAAAATACTGTTAATTACATTTCCAATATTCAACAGTATTTCATAAAACATTAAATCTTTTATTTATTTTAATCATTTAAACTTATAAAATCATATAATTTCACCTTTAGAAACAATCATTTAAATATC
Source organism: Allium cepa (assembly GCA_030765085.1). Classification (NCBI taxonomy): domain Eukaryota; kingdom Viridiplantae; phylum Streptophyta; class Magnoliopsida; order Asparagales; family Amaryllidaceae; genus Allium; species Allium cepa. Next base: position 774,005,380 of record CM060945.1, read on the forward strand.
ATTATATTCATAATTTCATAAGGTTAAATTTCCATTCAAAAATCAATAAATAATAATAATTCACTTATTAAATTCCAACATTCAATTTCAATTCATAAAGTTAAATTTTTAACTTAATACATAAGTTTATAACTTATTTTCATTTTATTTACTTACTTCAAAAATTCACTTTTAAACAAAATTCATAAATTCCAATTTAAGTTATATTTCCAAATTTCAACTTAAATATTCATTCATTTCACATTTTAACTTTATTCAAAAATCATTAATATATTATAAAATCATTTTAAATTCATTTAAATTCAAAATATCATACATTTAACATATTTAATTTAAATTCCGTTTATCACCAAATTATAATTTCCAAAATAACTTACATTTCTAATTTTCAAACTTTGCCATTAATTTATTTCACTTATAAATTTTCAGAAAATCAATAATACTTTATAAAAATCATTTTTAAATAAGTTTTAAATCAAAATATTTTAATATTTACATTTCAAACTTATTTTAAAAAATTTAGAAAAATATATTTTAAATACGGGTCTGTATAAAATTTTCTACCCTAGGTAAAGTGATACGGGTAATATATCATTTCAACCCATAATTTACAAAGACAACCGGGTTTTATCATTTCAAAACCGCAATCCCAAGTAAATGAAAATAACTGAAATTTCATTCAGGCCTATCATTTCAGCCCATAACGATTTTTTCTTATTCTAAAGTCCGTTCGGATATGCATCATTTCAATCCATAGTGATTCTATTCTAAAGGGAACTTGCAGTGTGATAAAATGATATAAATGACAGAAAAGCATAATATAACAGTAACGGATGATATAACAGATGTTTAAGCATGGTTGAACATCATATAATCATAACATAGCAAATATAATATGGTGATGCATTTTACAGATTCACAGGTGATCGATTTACTAGTTATATAAGTACAAAACTGTCTGGTGAGAATAACTCACTTGTATTAGCTGGAGATGACAAACAACTACACACAACAAAGATCTTCGAAGTCACGAAAGCATGAATATGATTTGAGAGTGGACAGCCAAAGATTAATAGCCTTGGATACATTCAAACAAAACAAATATGTATAACATAAGTTTCAGACTCAAATATACATAAACAATACTAGGAATGAATGCATAAAACAAAATCAAAGCTTTTGCACTTGCTTCCTACCACTTTTGCTTCAGCCATAGATCTAAAATGCACGACCAAAACATGTATTTGGATCTGGTTTGGGTTTGAAATGGGTTGGCCTAGCATATCAAAAATGGTGTACAAAATATATAAGCATGAACTAACACTACAAGGTAAAACAACATGATTTCTAAGCAACATAAGGACTCGGCCAAGGCATCAAGGGCACGGTCAGGTCTGCAGAGGGCTGGAGGATGGCCTGGCAGTGGTTTCAGGTCAGGAATTTGCTGGTGGTGGTGGTGGTGTAGGTGGCGGCCAAGGGGTGTGTGAGGTGATGGAACAATTGTAGTTATGCTATGTTGGATATAGGTGGTGTTTGTGCATTTTTAGGTGGATCTACATCATCAAGGGGCATGGCTATGGCATGGGAATGGGATGGAGGAGGTGTTTTCCAGAGGTGGTGATGGTGGAGGCGGCCAAGTGGTTGGGGGAGAGAGGTCAAGCCAAAAAGAGAAGAAGAAAGCAAGTGCAAAACTATGTGAATCAAGATAAAAACATGAAGAAGAAAAGAATTTTGCCAAATTTTTGCAAGATGATGGTGGCCGTGACTTTTTGAGGGATGAGAAGGTTTTGTTTGTGCGTGAGAAGTAAAAAAGAAATCGGCTAAAGATAGGATAAGGTCGGCTAAGAAAATGAATGCCTGAGTTAGGAAATGAAAAGGTGGGAAAACAAAGAGACTTAAGCAACTAAAGAATCACAAAACCTTTCAAATTTCTTCTATTCATTTTGAAATTTATAAATACATATAAAAACTGATAAATAGATAAAAACTCAAAAATGAAAATAAATATATAAAATAAACAATTAAATATAATTTAAATTAAGAAAATGGCTTAAAATTGCAAACTAGGCTTTAAAAATTTGGAATAAATTCAATAAGCTTTAGAAATTTTTTATAATCACTTTAAAAATATTTAATAGTCAAAATATACATAATATAGCATAAATATACAAATTAGAATAAGATATATCAAGTAAAAATATCATTTATATAAATTAAAACAAAGAATATTGTCAAATAACCCTATATACACACAATATTGTAAAAGGTATAACTTTCACAATTTAAATCCAATTTCAATGAAACGAAAAGCAGTATTCATGAAATTAAACCTATTTTCAAAATAAAAGATAAAATTAAAGAATTCAAATATTTAAATTTAAAATTTAAAAGTCAAAGTTTGACCAGTTTTGACCACAAATCCATTTTTCAGGAAAATATTCAATTTATACCAGTTTGAAATTATAATTCATATAGTAATCAAAATTTATATTTAAAAATGAAATGTTTGAAATAAAAAAAGTTAAAAATAATTTCAAAATAAAATAAAGTCAAATTTAAATTATATGCAAAAAATCTAGGGTTGTTACACTCTCTCTCACTCAAAACTTTTCGTCCCCGAAAAGGAATGAGGTACGGGAAAGCACAGAAAAAGATAAAGTGAAATAAGATTAAGACAAGATGACAAGGAGATTGAAATTATACCTGATAACTATTGTTATAGGTAAGTTTAACAAGGTGGACATTATTAAAGATTATAGAAAGATTTCTAAACAGAAAAATTATAGAAAAATGCCTACACCGGCCTGAAGCAAGATAAGGAAAATAAGGACAACCGAAAGATAGTTCGAAAAATAAAATAAGATAATAAGTTAGAAACCATGGAAATTTCAACTTAAATAGATAATTAATTTTTACACAAGTTAAATAAATCTTAACTATCTTAAATTTTATTATCTTATCTTCTAATCATCTTAAATTAACAATTTCTAAGATCATGGATTTGAAAAATAATCATTCATTATACTCATAATGTACTTAATAAATTTAATTCTTTTTTATTTCTACTTAAAGTTAAATTTATTCCTCTCAATATATTTTATCATCTTTGCCCATTATACTTACTCTTATTATAACTGCTTTAATATATTGTTAGTTCCATTAACATCATTTTATATTGTAAATTATTCAATTTACCTTTTATTCTATTTACTCATGTTAATCATTTTATAACTAAAATTTAAGTGTATAACATTTATTTTAACCATTCAAATTTTATTTATAAAATCTTTTTATATTGTATATTATCCAATTACATTGTTAACTTCTGTATAATTTGGGTGAGTTATATTTAAATGCAATTGAGTATTATACAAATAAAACTTTCTAATTCCCTCATCTCAAGTTTGAATCATTTATCTAAAATTTTGATTTTCTTTTTATAATTGAAATGATTCTTTAAGATAAAGTTTAAGAATAAAATTTTCGATTCCTTCAAACCACTTAGAGATAAATAAATATATATACATAATATGTCAAATCAAATTTAAATCATATATCTATATATATTATAAATCCATTCTTATTTTAGAAATTCAAATCAATTAAATTTCCCAAAACAAAGATGTAGCAAGACTACAGAACAGTCTCTTCACTTCGAAACTCGAAAATGAACGTCGATGATGTCGCGGTCACCACCGAAGTTATTTTCCAGCGACGAAGAGAAAAGCACTAATTTTAAGCTTTAAAATTTCTTGGAAACAAATTTCTATTAGAAAATACTTTAAATAATATACCCCATTTAAAACTTTAAACACAAGGTTTGAAATGATCGAAAATTAAATTCTCAAATTTCTTGTTTTAAACTCATTTCAGTTCCCAAATCAATTTATAAACATCTATTTATAAATTCATTTATAGAACAATAAATGATAAATCAAGTATTATCATTTCAAATGATTAATTTAAATCAATTTATTAAGATCCATAAATTTACTTATATCAAAATTTATTTCATTAACCAAATTTTAAAATAATATTGTGTCATTTTGTTCTGTCAAAGTGTTTTAGAAATCCTATCGATAGCGTTGATCGGACGAATCAATCGGAAACCCAAATCAACATCAACAACTCAAACAACACAATATAAAACAAAACATTAATATTGATTTACAAGTACAATTCAAAATGTTTGGAAGATAGATTGGAAACAAAAGACAGGATGATTGAATAACAAAATAGGGAGGTGGATAAGCTTAAATAAATCGCGGGCAACCTTAACCGGGTCAACCGTGAATTAAAGAATAAGATCGATGTGGATTTTCTAGGGTAAATCTACATTCGATCTCAATAGATAGAGTTTGGAATAACAAAAGATATTAGCATCTAAACCAAGGATAGATAAAAATCTCTAGTGAATCGATGCTAATTGTAAAGGAGTTTCCCCCTTTACAAATGAATTTTTGAGATTGGCGGGACCGCCAATTCACTATAAAGCTCATTCGAAGTGGAGTTATGGGATACTCCAGAATCAAAAGGAGATGAATAGTGAGGGACACGAATGAATTTTGGAACTGTAGGGAACGTTCCAAAATTCAAACGAAATTTGAATCAAAGAGGAAGAGATTCAAGTTTGGATGAAAGTGATTCTGTATACCATACATTCTAAGTTTTGCCTCAAAGCCAAAGCTCCGATACTAAATGTAACGACCCGATATTTTCAACCATTCGCATCCGCACATGTAGGACTTGAATAGCTCAAAATACCGCGTTGTAAATAAAATTTGGCAAATCTCCGAACATACAGTAAATAATAATCACAGAAAACAGATACAGAGTAAGAAATGCAACGGATGTAAAAGAGACAGTAGTTCATGAAGCTACTATGTAAATATATCAGAGTTAAATAAAATACAATAGAATAAATAAAGTACAACAGAAGTCTCAAGATGATAATCAAGTACAAGCTGAATAGAATAACAGAACTGAAATAGATAAAACTAGATAAGAAGATAATCTCCAGCGCTTCCAATCTCCAGAAAGTGGAATCTAAATCTGTGAGTAACTTAGGCTGACCCGAGCGTAAATAAAAATACAAACACTCGAGTCAGGACATACATACTTATACAATGTAAACCAACTCAAGTGAATTGTAGTAAAAGTACAAGTAACTTAGAAGATGCTTGGGACCGCCCATCCTCTAAGGATTCATTAAACTATTTACTAAGTAGTAATATTGCGCTATTATAATAATGTCTACGTAAAATAAACTTACTTTTAAATAGCGTTCCGAGCTACCCATATCACCCTTCACACATAATAGTCCCAGTAGTCCATCCAGTATCAGCATATCTCCAGATCGGGAGACTACCCTAAATACTCCATGGGCCACGGGAGAAAAACAAACTCGTAGTAAAGGCTCGATATGGTAGGTGACACGGCACACAAGGCAATGTCAGGATAGATATACCAATTACGCACACGGGATGGTGGTAACGCAGCAGCCACATACGCCCACCTCGGAACACACTCCCATATCAAAATCGTAGGATGGCCATCTAATCAATCACAAGTAAGAGTATAGTGTCGAAGGAATGTATCCGACCAGAGGAGCTACCCCTTTTGGCCCGAGATCGCTCATGTTTTAGCCACCTTAAGCCAACTCATGGGAGTCGGGTCCACGTAATATACCTCAAGAACGTCGCCACCATCCTACTTCATTATGGAAATTCAACGGCGTACACAGTTGTTAAAGTGGTTTTCGGTATCGACAGAGAGTATGTCCATATCCGATCCCGGTCTCTTTAACAATCAATCGTTATTATAACCCATAGTTATAATTTAAAATCATAGTTTATACCTCAAAATAATGGATCATTTCAAATTCAAATCTTTATCAAAATAAAGATCTAATCATTTCCAAACCATTTCAATACATCAAAATATCATATCTTTCAAAATTCATTTCAAATCATTATTTGAATTCAAATCCAAATATACACATTTAAATACCTTTTTAATTCAAAGATACCATTCATTTGTTATCATTTCAAATCACATTTTTAATAGTTTATATTTAAATCAAAACAATTCATTTAAACCATTTAAAAGTGAAGTCATTATGTTTAAAATCAAATATTTAGTTCTCAAAATTTTAGACAAATTCTGAGCTCATTTATTTAAATCAAAACCTCAAACATTCATTTCTGCCTACCGCAACACTTATCAAGTGCTACTGTAGTCTGTAGCCCTTTATTTAGTTTCAGATTTTAATTATCTTTCTGTTATCACAGAACTTACCAAGTGCTGTAATACCACTTAGTTATAATTTATACATAGTTCGTTTGTATCAACCATAGCACTTACAAAGCGCTGTAATATCATTTACGTTAGAAATAACAGCATTTCAAAATACTGTTAATTACATTTCCAATATTCCACACTATTTCATAAACCATTAAATCTTTTTTTTATTTTTTTATTTTAATCATTTAAACTTATAAAATCATATAATTTCACCTTTAGAAACAATCATTTAAATATCATTATATTCATGATTTCATAAGGTTAAATTTCCATTCAAAAATCAATAAATAATAATAATTCACTTATTAAATTCCAGCATTCAATTTCAATTCATAAAATTAAATTTTTAACCTAACACTTAATTTTAAATTTTCAAATATAACTTATTTTCATTTTATTTACTTACTTCAAAAGTTCACTTTTAAACAAAATTCATAAATTCCAATTTAAGTTATATTTCCAAATTTCAACTTAAATATTCATTCATTTCACATTTTAACTTTATTCAAAAATCATTAATATATCTTTCTGTTATCACATCACTTAGCAAGTACTGTAATACAACTTAGTTATATTTATACATAGTTCATTTATATCAACCACGGCACTTACAAAGCGCTATAATATCATTTACGTTAGAAATAATAGCATTTCAAAATACTGTTAATTACATTTCCAATATTCCAAATTATTTCATAAAACATTAAATCTTTTTTTTATTTTAATCATTTAAACTTATAAAATCATGCAATTTCACCTTTAGAAACAATCATTTAAATATCATTATATTCATGATTTCATAAGGTTAAATTTCCATTCAAAAATCAATAAATAATAATAATTCACTTATTAAATTCCAACATTCAATTTCAATTCATAAAATTAAATTTTTAACTCAACATTTAAGTTTATAACTTGTTTTCATTTTATTTACTCACTTCAAAATTTCACTTTTAAACAAAATTCATAAATTCCAATTTAAGTTATATTTCCAAATTTCAACTTAAATATTCATTCATTTCACATTTTTACGTTATTCAAAAATCAGTAATATATTATAAAATTATTTTAAATTCATTTAAATTCAAAATATCATACATTTATCATATTTTCATATTTAATTTAAATTCCATTTATCACCAAATTATAATTTCCAAAATAACTTACATTTCAAATTTTCAAACTTTACCATTAATTTATTTCACTTATAAATTTTCAGAAAATCAATATTACATTATAAAAATCATTTTTAATTAAGTTATAAATCAAATATTATAATATTTACATTTCAAACATATTTTAAAATTTTTAGAAAAATATATTTTAACTACGGGTCTGTATAAAATTTTCTACACTAGGTAAAGTGATACGGGTAATATATCATTTCAACCCGTAATTTACAAAAAAAAACCTGGTTTTATCATCTCAAACCCACAGTTACAAGTAGATGAAAATATTGAAAATCATTCGGGCCTATCATTTCAGCCCATAATGATTTTCCCTTATTCTAAAGTCCGTTCGGGTATGCATCATTTCAACCCATAGTGATTCTATTCTAAAGGGAACTTGCAGTGTGATAAAATGATATAAATGACAGAACAGCATAATATAATAGTAACAGATGATATAACAGATGTTTAAGAATGGGTGAACATCATATAATCATAACATAGAAAATATAATATGGTGATGCATTTTACAGATTCACAGGTGATCGATTTACTAGTTATATAAGTACAAAACTGTCTGGTGAGAATAACTCACTTGTATTAGCTGGAGATGACAAACAACTACACACAACAAAGATCTTCGAAGTCACGAAAGCATGAATATGATTTGAGAGTGGACAGCCAAAGATTAATAGCCTTGGATACATTCAAACAAAACAAATATGTATAACATAAGTTTCAGACTCAAATATACATAAACAATACTAGGAATGGATGCATAAAACAAAATCAAAGCTTTTGCACTTGCTTCCTACCACTTTTGCTTCAGCCATAGATCTAAAATGCACGACCAAAACATGTATTTGGATCTGGTTTGGGTTTGAAATGGGTTGGCCTAGCATAGCAAAAATGGTGTACAAAATATATAAGCATGAACTAACACTACAAGGTAAAACAACATGATTTCTAAGCAACATAAGGACTCGGCCAAGGCATCAAGGGCACGGTCAGGTCTGCAGAGGGCTGGAGGATGGCCTGGCAGTGGTTTCAGGTCAGGAATTTGCTGGTGGTGGTGGTGGTGTAGGTGGCGGCCAAGGGGTGTGTGAGGTGATGGAACAATTGTAGTTATGCTATGTTGGATATAGGTGGTGTTTGTGCATTTTTAGGTGGATCTACATCATCAAGGGGCATGGCTATGGCATGGGAATGGGATGGAGGAGGTGTTTTCCAGAGGTGGTGATGGTGGAGGCGGCCAAGTGGTTGGGGGAGAGAGGTCAAGCCAAAAAGAGAAGAAGAAAGCAAGTGCAAAACTATGTGAATCAAGATAAAAACATGAAGAAGAAAAGAATTTTGCCAAACTTTTGCAAGATGATGGTGGCCGTGACTTTTTGAGGGATGAGAAGGTTTTGTTTGTGCGTGAGAAGTAAAAAAGAAATCGGCTAAAGATAGGATAAGGTCGGCTAAGAAAATGAATGCCTGAGTTAGGAAATGAAAAGGTGGGAAAACAAAGAGACTTAAGCAACTAAAGAATCACAAAACCTTTCAAATTTCTTCTATTCATTTTGAAATTTATAAATACATATAAAAACTGATAAATAGATAAAAACTCAAAAATGAAAATAAATATATAAAATAAACAATTAAATATAATTTAAATTAAGAAAATGGCTTAAAATTGCAAACTAGGCTTTAAAAATTTGGAATAAATTCAATAAGCTTTAGAAATTTTTTATAATCACTTTAAAAATATTTAATAGTCAAAATATACATAATATAGCATAAATATACAAATTAGAATAAGATATATCAAGTAAAAATATCATTTATATAAATTAAAACAAAGAATATTGTCAAATAACCCTATATACACACAATATTGTAAAAGGTATAACTTTCACAATTTAAATCCAATTTCAATGAAACGAAAAGCAGTATTCATGAAATTAAACCTATTTTCAAAATAAAAGATAAAATTAAAGAATTCAAATATTTAAATTTAAAATTTAAAAGTCAAAGTTTGACCAGTTTTGACCACAAATCCATTTTTCAGGAAAATATTCAATTTATACCAGTTTGAAATTATAATTCATATAGTAATCAAAATTTATATTTAAAATTGAAATGTTTGAAATAAAAAAAGTTTAAAATAATTTCAAAATAAAATAAAGTCAAATTTAAATTATATGCAAAAAATCTAGGGTTGTTACACTCTCTCTCACTCAAAACTTTTCGTCCCCGAAAAGGAATGAGGTACGGGAAAGCACAGAAAAAGATAAAGTGAAATAAGATTAAGACAAGATGACAAGGAGATTGAAATTATACCTGATAACTATTGTTATAGGTAAGTTTAACAAGGTGGACATTATTAAAGATTATAGAAAGATTTCTAAACAGAAAAATTATAGAAAAATGCCTACACCGGCCTGAAGCAAGATAAGGAAAATAAGGACAACCGAAAGATAGTTCGAAAAATAAAATAAGATAATAAGTTAGAAACCATGGAAATTTTAACTTAAATAGATAATTAATTTTTACACAAGTTAAATAAATCTTAACTATCTCAAAATTTATTATCTTATCTTCTAATCATCTTAAATTGTCTGGAGATGACAAACAATAGATCTAAAATGCACGACCAAAACATGTATTTGGATCTGGTTTGGGTTTGAAATGGGTTGGCCTAGCATAGCAAAAATGGTATACAAAATATATAAGCATGAACTAACACTACAAGGTAAAACAACATGATTTCTTAGCAACATAAGGACTCGGCCAAGGCATCAAGGGCACGGCCAAGTCTGCAGAGGGACGGAGGATGGCCTGGCAGTGGTTTCAGGTCAGGAATTTGCTGGTGGTGGTGGTGTAGGTGGCGGCCAAGGGGTGTGTGAGGTGATGGAACAATTGTAGTTAGGCTATGTTGGATATAGGTGGTGTTTGTGCATTTTTAGGTGGATCTACATCATCAAGGGGCACGGCTATGGCACGAGGATGGGCTGGAGGAGGTGTTGTCCAGAGGTGGTGATGGTGGAGGCGGCCAAGGGATTGGGGGAGAGAGGTCAAGCCAAAAAGAGATGAAGAAAGCAAGTGCAAAACTATGTCAATCAAGATAAAAACATGAAAAAGAAAAGAATTTTACCAAACTTTTGCAAGATGATGGTGGCCGTTAATTTTTAAGGTATGAGAAGGTTTTGTTTGTGCGTGAGAAAGAAAAATAAATCGGCTGAAGATAGGATAAGGTCGGCTAAGAAAATGAATGCAAGAGTTAGGAAATGAAAAGGTGGGAAAACAAAGAGACTTAAGCAACTAAAGAGTCACAAAACCTTTCAAATTTCCTTTATTCATTTTGAAATTTATAAATACATATAAAAACTGATAAATAAAGATAACAACTTAGAAATGAAAATAAATATATAAAATAAGTAATTAAATTTTAATTAAATAGAATTTAAATTAAGAAAATGGCTTAAAATTGCAAACTAGGCTTTAAAAATTTGGAATAAATTCAATAAGCTTTAGAAAAATTTTATAATCACTTTGTAAATATTTAAAAGTCAAAATATACATAATATAACATAAATATACAAATTAGAATAAGATATATCAAGTAAAAATATCATTTATATAAATTAAAACAAATAATATTGTTAAATAACCCTATATACACACAATATTGTAAAGGGTATAACTTTCACAATTTAAATCCAATTTCAACGAAACGAAAAGCAATATTCATGATATTAAACCTAGTTTCATAATAAAATATAAAATTTAAGAATTCAAATATTTAAATTTAAAATTTAAAAATCAAAGTTTGACCAGTTTTGACCACAAATCCATTTTTCAGGAAAATATTCAATTTATACCAGTTTGAAATTATAATTCATATAATAATCAAAATTTATATTTAAAAATGAAACTTTTGAAATAAAACAAGTTTAAAATAATTTCAAAATAAAATAAAGTCAAATTTAAGTTATATGCAAAAAATCTAGGGTTGTTACACTCGATACGGTGATCTAGACCATGTACTGTGACGGACGGTACCTCAGTAGCCTTGCCATTGATGGAAATCCATTCTCCCTACGTGCCTTTACGGTTTTGATTGTAGAACTTAGTATTGCTGGAATTTAATAATGTAACAATTTCGGTAATTTGAATAAGTATTTGTACTTAGACACTACTATAATATCCGAGGATTTTATAAGAACTGTTTGGTTATCATAAGGTAAAAACCCGACATGTTTATTTGTGGCATGGTCTTACGAGATACCTTTGATTTCAAAAGATTTTAAAACTTTAATAATCCAATTGAGTGTGTTTTATCATGCTGGTTTTCCAAACTGACTCGGGTATTGTTTTATTATGATGCTCGAGTATTATTGAATACATATTCTAGATGGACGGCTATGGAGCTCAGGACATGATCGGGATGGTGAGACGTATCACACGTATTTGATAAATATTCTGCTATGCATGATCAACAGTATAGTCAGATTTATGAGGACGGGTTATGATAACTTTCCAGTTGTGTGCTACAAATTTTGTTGTACTATGATGATGTAATGCATAAACAGATATAGTTCTTTGTTTAAAGATTAGTCATTTATCTACTATATATTATTCCGCTGCTATTGTGAGATTCTGATAGTATTTCTATTTCTTCTTCTAACTCCTTCTTCTTTTACCCTAATGGTTCGATTTTCGGCTTTCGATTGTTCGACATTAGATACAGTGAACGTATCGATGTTGACTTTCGGAGGTCGAAAATCCGGATTGTTACATTTGGTATCAGAGCGAGGTTAAGCGAGAACCTTGGCTCTGGTGGGGATTACTCATTAGAATAGAGTTCGTAGTACTCTAGAATGAGTTTGAGTGTATTAATAGATATGAGGGCGTATTTGTTAATGAATATAAAAAATGTTTTTATATTGTGTTGACTTATCAGTTGAGTGTTTATGGATTCTGGTCGATGTGTGGGACGCCATGTCATCGATAGGGGTTTCTAAACTCTTGAACAAGATAAACCGAGATGGTATTGTTTTAAAATTGGGTAAATAAAATAATTTTACCCATAGTATTTTTGTATATAAAAGAAATAATTTTCCATAAATTATTATGGTATATGGTTGCGTGGTTGTTAGGAAGTGATAATATTAAATTATTATCATGGTTAAGTGGAAACTGAATAAGAACTGGAAATTCTAAACAAAAGTTAAGGAAATATTATATGACAAAATGGAATTTTAAATGTAGATTATAAATATAATTTATAAATTGAAATAAAATTCCAGAGTAATGTTTGAATATAGGTTGGAAGGATTTGAAATTTGAAGTTTTGGGAAAAGCGTAAATTCCTTTGGGTTTGAAAATGATTTTCAAAGGTTTTGGAAAAATAATGGTGATATTATTCGGGGAAATATTTTTGAATTGGATATAAAATCTGGTGAGATTTGGAATTTAAAAATATTTGGATAATGTTTTTGAAGGGATGAAAGCACTAAACTCTTTTCGGTCGCTGGAAAATAATTCTGATGACGATCACGACATCATTGATGTTTATTTTCGAGTTTCCAACGGAGGAATTGCTACACAAATGTTTTGAATTAGGAATGTTTGCGAAATTGAGTTTGATTTGAAATAGTTTGATTTTGGATATAATTGATTTCAGAAATGATTTTTAAATACTTAAGTGATTACTTAAAACTCTGGAAGCTTATTTAAAACATTATGGAAATATAAATGGAAAATTAGTCAAGTGGACTAAACAAAACAAAGGATCGAAAATAAAATTAGCAAGTAAACTAATTAATTTAAATGGGTGAGCAAACGAATTGAAATTGAATATTCGAATGATACTTAGTTTAGATTGTGTAAAGTGAAGTGTAGGATTAGTTCGTAGTAGATTAAAAATAATTTAAAGTTTGGAAATGAAATCCATTGAGATTTTTATAAATTAATAGTGGAACTAATTAGAGAAATGGTTAATTAAGTATGGGTTGAGATAATGTGAATAGAATTCAATATTTAAAATGAAAGGGAAATTGAATTGAAATGAATTTAAAAATGAAAATTTGAATAAAAGTATAGATAAACCAAAGTGGTGAAGTGAAAATATTTATAAGACGTACATAAATATTTAAGATAAATTTAAGAAAGGTAAAGGGGTGAAATTCTTAAGTAAAAATTGATATTGGAAAAATATTCCAAGTTAATATTTGAATGAAGATAAATACGCAGGATGTATGTATATTATTTTACTCGCATAACGATTTGATCCAGATTCGAGCATAGAATTTCAAGATAATTATATCAATCTGAGTTTGGATTTTTCGCTGATTTTCGACGACGAACTCTGGATATGGATTTTTGATTGATTTTCGAAATTCTCTATCATAGTTTAGAACTAAGGAGAATGATGGTTTCTGATCAAGAAACCAGATCTAAGTTCGCACTAGGAAGTCGGGTGGACTATACTAGTTTGGAAGTGAAATTGTGTGATCAGTGAGCGATCGAATTCGATGTTGCATACGGATGATATAAGTACATCGTACGGAATTGAGTGAAATGGATATTTAAACTTTGGTAAAGAAATGTATAAAATGATGTTGGATTTTGTAATTGGATATTATTGCTTAATAGTATACAGGTATTTAAAAAGCAAAAAAGAAATTGGGATTTTTGATTTCAGAAGCTAAATGAAATTTACTCGAAAAAATGTATGTTTTCAAATTTCTGTATGAAATTTGATTGTTTTCTGGTCCAGCCACTTGGCGTTTTTGTTTTCTTTTGAAATTTGGAGGCCGTAGAGGCATTTTGTAGTTGTACCGATCTAGCCGCGCAAAGGAGACGCTAGCGAATTTTTTTAAAATTTAGGAAGTTAGAAATTTTTTGAGAAAGTTTGATAGTTTCAAATTTGGTTTTGAATTAAAATTTGAAATGGTTGATAAAGTGATATTGTTTGGGACCTATGGACGAGTTTAGGAAGTTAGTAAAGGTGATAATGTCTTTAATAAAAAAATTGTTTTGGATACTATTGAAAACTGTTTGGTTTTGAAAAAAATAGTAAACGAGTATTAGGCCATTCCTCTTAACTAGTACTTTCGAGGATGAAATTCTTTTAAGGAGGGAGGAATGTGACAATCCAAAACTTTTAGATATTTGAAATTATAATATTTAATTAATTTTAAGTATTTAAAAGTTAATGTTTAACTTGAATTTCAAATATCGTTATTTATTGGATAATTAAATTACTATAGCTAATAATTTGAAATTGGGAAAATATTGAATCTTCAGTTAAAGCTTGCTAAAAATAATTTAAAGGCTTATAAAATTTATATGGATTATACTGAAGATAATAGAACTTTTAAAATTGAATTTGAAAATGGTTTGTTCAGTTCTCAAAATATATCGTTTAAATTGATATTTAAAAATAGCATTCTGAGGCACAGTCTCGAAATTCGACGAAACCAATTCCATTGGATATGTGATGGTGTATTATTATCTGATTTCAATTTTCGTAGTGTTTGGAGTTGTCATGAGGTCGTACGATATATAAACGCGTTGAAATCTTTACCGAAAATTAAATATAATAACTGGTCTAAAAAGCTATCTTCTTCATACGATCGATTTAGGACTCGGAACCTTTTCCATAGTGTTCAGAATAGGGGCTTAACATTATGAATGTCTAGCGGCATGCCTCGATAGGAGGTCAAGATTTTGAGTTGCTTAATTCGAGACGATTTAAATATAAATATATATTCTTTTCACATTAGAGCTTTTTACCACTCATATCTATGTTACTGTAGTAGAGTAATGTTTTCACGTAAGGAAAAACACGTGTTCACTTCGTCTAACATGTGTCTACTGTATGAAAAGAAAATGCAAGCCTCCTTTTATAAAATCTGAACCCCTTTTCTCCTTCAAGATCGAACAGAAATTAAAATTCATACAATGGCTGCCTCATCTCTTTCTTTCCCAGATCAATTAGCGATAAATAAAAAAACAAAAAAATTAGCCATGTTGAATTAGGTCAGATGCGCCTTCTCAATCTCCTCTTTTAATGGGTTTCGAGCGATATACCCTTCTCTCGAATGGCTTTACTTCAGATTATTAGGTGATAGATCACCATTTACAAAGCAAATTGGCAGGGAGATTACATGGATCGTGACGAGGAAACTACTCGAATTCAACTTTTGTAGATCTGGCTGAGATTTCAAGATTCTTAGGTATCACACCTTCAGTTGACACAGACCCTATTCAGGGAAGGGGCAGCTATGAGAATTGAGTAGGGATGTTTCATGTTATAGTGGATCTTATGGAAGCAAGTTGTTGTTCCGATTATCCTGAATGGAGTGTGGATGAACAGCTAGCAAAAGATGTACAATTGTTGGATTCTATTGCTGAGAAACGTGCACAAATTTTCTCAAAGGAGTGTAAACTCTTTCCAGCAGATGTACAAATTCACTCCATTTATTCAGTGCCAAATATATCTAAATTACAGTTGAAACTATCAAATATGCAACAGATGGTTCAGGAACTGGTATCTCAGTATCCTTAAAATCCAAACGAAGATTACATGGAAACAGACTTGAACCTTCGATCACAGTTGGAGTCCTTTCTAGAAACTATGAAGTCTTTCAATCAGATATTCACCAAGGTCCAAAATCGGGAAGAAGGCTATGCAAAGCAGGTCGATTTCAGAGAGGTGAGATGATTCTGTTTTAAGTATAAATACACGTATATAATTCAAATTTAATATAGATAGACATGAAATATATGTATATAGATTTTTAGTATATGCAGTTTCAGAAATAAAAATAAAAATAAATAAATATAGAATTTTAAAATGTTTGGAAATCTTAAATGTTAAGCAGTCTTTTGAATTTTAAGTTGTTCATAATTTAATTTAAATGTATATAGGAAATTAGAAAATAAATATATATGCATCTATGTGGATATACACATAAAATTTAGTATGTATATATAGGTAAGGTTTTTGGAAAATAAATAGGAATTTTTAAGTGTTGGAAGTTCATTTCTGTAATCTATAGTTTATTTTTATAAAAATATATTTATAGTTTTAATTTAAAGGAAACATATATATATATATATATATATATAACAGAAATTTTTATGGGTTTGAGGTTATATAAAATTAAATTTTTAGATCTATAAATTATTTTTATAAGCATATATATAGGTAGTTTCTAAAGGAAATAAATATACTTATACACATTTTTAATTTACTAGTTTATTTTAAACAATGGATTTGGTGATTAAATTGTTAAATTAACTTATTTGAATTATTTTAGTTACTAAAAGGTTTCTAAAAGAAAATGTTAGTTCGAAAGTAAATATTAGTTTAAAATAAATTTATTAAACAGTAATTGATTATTCGATTTGTTCGAATATTAATAAATCATAATGTTTGTACATGGTCTTTAATCGTGAAGAGACCGAGTCGAGATTGAAGTGGATTGCAAATAAAACAAAGATGAGTTAATCTCACTCATTTGGAATACCATTTAAATTTAAATAGTTAAATTTAAATTATTAGTTGAATGATTGAATTGACTGGATGTGATACTATATATACTAGTATATATATGTATTAGAGTGATTGATTTCCCGCATTATATAGCGGATGACCTCATATACCGCGATATTCCACCACGAAGTGGAATTGGTATTCTTATATTGTGCTAACATCTGTGGATGCAGGGAAAAATAGGTTGGAGGGATCCAACCAGATTCCTCGACATATTAGAATTTATTTTCATATTCTGTGATGTGATTTATTGATGATCTATGATAGATTATACTGGTAATTGAAATTATTGAATGTTGTGTTTGGCTAAGTATATTTTGGAATTTTAAGTTATCAAAAATATAAAAGTTAGATTTTGAAGAGGAAAAAAAAGAATTTTCAAGTAAAATAATTTTAACTAATTTGGACAAATTTAAAGAACGGAATTGGGAAGGAATAAAGTTGATTTTTAAATTCTAGTAAATAAATTCCGACATGGGGAAAGAGATTTTTGAATAATGATAATAAATGAATTTTTAAGCTTAGTGATATTATTTAAAGGAATAAAGGGTTTGTTTTTAAAATTAAAGGTTTGAAATAGTTGGGAAAGATAAAGAAGAATTTTGGAAAAGTATAAAATTGGATTTTCAGTTTAAAATAAGATTTTTAAATCATAAATATAGAAGTAAATCTGAAATTATCGAGTTTTGAAATAAAAATTAAGTAAGCAAAGAAAATTTATTTTTAAATGGAATAAATTTTGAAAATCGATTGGGAATTTATTAAGTGTTTGAAACGGTGTTTTAAAAGGAAAAAATGAGACAATGGAATTTATAAACTGGGTTTATAAAGTGAAATAAGATATCAAAGAATAATCTGGAAGTATAAATTCAGGATGGGAATTTATAAGGAAATGGTGATTTGTTTAAAAATAAATAATGGTTTATTTTTAAGGCGTGGAAAGGAAAGTATATTTCCCTGAAAAACCAAGTATATTTTCAAAGAAGGATTTCCAAGTATAAATTAGAGGTTTTAAAGTGGTTTCAAAAAGAATGTTTTAGAGAAATTTTATTATGTTAAATTATTTTAGAATTTTAAAGTAAATACTTATTTAAGTAAATTTTAGCAGTGATTATTTGTAAGTTTTAATTAGTAGTATGATTTAAAAGATAATTATTAAATATTTATATTTTATGAAGTAGTTTTATTTTAAAGGTAGTTTGGCTAAAGTTTTATTTGAAAAATGGGTATAGAATTTCACAACTTTTATTTTAAATTAGTTTTGGCTTAATTTTTACATAAAGAATTATTTTAAATTTTTTATAACTAGTACTTTTCAAATAAAGTGTTTTAAGTATTTTTTATTTTAAATGTTTTAAAGTATATATTTTGGATAAAGTGATTTAAATTATTTTAAAATCTAAGTATTTAGCCTTGGTGATTTTCAGTGGACATAAAAAATATTTGGGAAATTATTATGGCCTGATGGTTTTTTATGAATTCTATTTGATAGTTAAATAACCGACTATCAATATTGGTCAATGCGCTTGTAACGTCCCGCCTTTCTATACGCTTTAAGTCGACGATAAACCACACACGTCAGACTTAAACCATACAGAAGGGCTGATTGTTATGCGGTAAAAAAAGGCAGAGAAAGAAAAAAACAAAATAAAATCTTGCAGTGGAACGATAAAATATAATAATCAAATAAACAGTTGATGAAACTGTTTACAAAACCTTTGATTATACTTATACAATACATATCAGAGTTACACATACTAGAGAATAATAAATAATGCAGCTGAAAAGTATGAATGTAGTGGAATGATATAATAAATAATAGTAATATAATCTTCATCTTCTTCCTTCAGAAATAAAGTCTTTGAATCCTGAAATGCTCAGACTGACCCGAGCGAATTGAAAAGACAAGACATTCGAGTCAGAACTAAAAGATCTTATGTGAGTTAAATCAACAGAAATAAATATGAGTGGAACAGCGTCAGAGATGTTTACGGGATTTGACATCTCTTATCCAGTGTCAACGTAAGTGCAGTAACTTAAGAGATGCTTGGGATTCACATCTCCTAAGGATTCATTAAACTAATTACTATGTAGTAATATTTCGCTATTATAATAATATCTATAGTAAAATAAACTTACTTTTAAATAGCGTTAATACCCAATCTCCTGCTTAACACAATAATAGTCCTAGTAGTCCATCCAGTATCAGCGTATCTCCAGATCGGGAGACTACCCTAAATACTCCACGGGCTACGGGAGAAAACCAAACTCGTACAAGGCGCGCTAGGGTAGGTGACACGACACAACTAGGCAATGCCAGGGTAGATGTACCAATTACGCTTCCGGACTGATGGTAACGCGTAGCAGCTACCACCGCCCACCTTGAGCCACACCCCCAAAATAAAAAAGGGCCCCAATCAATCACAAAGTAATAGAATGGTATTGAAGGAGTGTGTCCGATAAAAGGTGCTACATTCTTAGCCCGTCGATCGCTCCTGTTTTAGCCACCTTATGCCAACTCACGGGAGTCAGGTCCATGTATATACCTCAAAGGAAACGTCGACACCATCCTACTTCATTCTGGAATCTCCACCGCTTACACGGTTGTCAGTGGTTTTTGGTATTGGCAGAGAGTATGACAACTTTCGATCCCGGTCTCTTTAACGACCAAACGTTATTATAACACCGCGGTCTTTTTAAAATAATTTATACTTCAAAATCAGAATATAATATGTACTTCAAAACCATATAAATACAATATCATTTTCATTTTAAAAACCAAATCAATATGATATCATTCTATAAAAACCCAAATCAATATAATATCATTTTTATTTCAAATATATCCTTTTTCCAAAATCATAGCAGTTTCAAAGTTATAATACTTCGAAATCAAAACCCTTAAAGTATAGCACTTTCAAATCATAATACTTTGAAACTCATAACTTTGAAACACTTCAATTTCGATAAAACATTTCAATTTTGATATATTTCATGACTTTAAATATTCCATAATTTCAAAACTAAATTTGATAATTTCATATATATCTTAATTCAATTTACTATTATTTAGTTTTGAAATATTTATTTAATAAATTCAATATCATTTAAATAAAACTCAAACTTGAAATATTTGTTAATCACCTTAAACCATCGTCAAGCTATAAAATCATGCCCTTTAAAATCTCAAATTCAATAGGTTCCAGATTGCTTTAATTAAATAACATTCTTAACTAAAAACAATTTTAAATCGATTTCAAATCCATCTTCTCAACCTTAATTTATCAATATCAATATAAACTCTATATATATATATATATATATTAAAATATAATTTAAATAAATACTTAACCATATTATATTTTAATAAAATCAACCTTTATTAAGCTTATTCTACATTAAAACAAATTTATACATAGCTTAAAAATCAAGAATAAAATAACATCATATAATATCGGAAATCAATATTTATATAAAACCATATATTTCTTTACAAAATCATAGAAATCATTTCAAAATATTTTTATATATAGACCGCGGTGTTTGTATATAATTTTCTATCCTATGGTCAAGTGATACTGATATTTAGCATTTCAATCCGTAATTTAAAACATAAATACGGTTATATATCATTTCAAACCGCAATACCGAATAAATAAAAATAAATCCATAATGAACTTGCAGATTAAAATGATATAAAATAAAACATCCATTCGTCGTCATCAAAATCACACATCCACTACACTCACCATCCAAAACAATCAATTAATATCAATATGTAACTGATAATAGATAACAGGTATTTAACTGGCAGTTATATTCAATAATAAACTAAATAACGATTTAATTTAAATAAATGCAATTAACTGAGATGATGATTAAAATATACGAAACAACCATAAATAAATTCAAAATCATAACATAGATTAAATTTAACAAACATAAGAAATTTTAGAAGTTGTGAGTTGGCTAGAACACTCGCCTTTTAAATTTAAATTGAATTTAAATCCAATTTAAACTCAAAATTTGAACAGTCTCAAAATTCATCTAAACCAGCTTTAAAATATCCGGAATTTCGATAGGATGCTAGCAGAAGAAACCGCGCGTGAATCTGAGTCCGTGTGCAGAAGTTATTCAGAATAGAAGTTATACGATTTGAATTAAGGAAAAAACATACCCCTGCCACGTCATACCATCTACCTACACGCACAACTCCCTCTACCGAACAGTTGAACGAACCCAAAAAAAGAACCCTAGCATCGAACCGGAAACCCACGTGTCGCCTCCACTCTGACCTGCCGCACGCACGCCCGACCCTACCCCGTCGACGACGACCTAAGCGCGACCACTCTCGCAGCCGCCGCCGGAGAAAATCAACCCTAATTCGAATTTTTCTGACGATCCAGCCGTTAACTCACTACGAAAACCACATAGATGTGATCCCCTCGGCCCTCTCTACAAAACTCATAAACTGATTTGACGATCGGACGAGTTTGATTGATGCGCGATGAATGGCCGTAACTTGATCATCAATTTCTGGCCACCTCGAAACTCAGATTGAAAAACAAATTATATATTTGACTTGCACTCGTCGAGAGCTTCAAATCCATATATAATTCTATATAGTTTGTAGGGTTTGAAATTTTGATTTGATTTTGAATTGCAATTGGATCTAGAATTTGATTATCTGCCATTGAGGAGGAGAGACAGCTGAATTGTACGTGCAGAACAATGAACGTAAGAAATAGGCTATGGTTTATAACGAATATATATATACACACACACACAGACATATACATACATATATATACATGCATACATACATATATACATACATACATACATATATATATATATATATATATGCAAAGCTGAAATTAGAATGGATGGACACGATTGATATACGCGATGAACGATAAAATGGCCCGAAAAGCCTGTTCTGACTTCGAAACGAAATTGGGTCAACCCATATATCAAAATAGATGTTTTAAAATATTTTAAAACCAATGGAACATGTTTCAGGTCCAAATTCCATCCTATGAAGAAGTTATGCTAAAATCAAGTTATTTTAAATTGATTTCAATTTAATTGATTTCTAGTCGTTTTGAGTCCATACGATCAAACGACAAGTCCGATCGTTACGAAACTTGAAATCCTACAATAAATCACCATTACGGATCCGATGAAACTGGTTTTGTCGAAATCCGAGTCAGTGGCCAAAATGGCTATTTTCTAGTTAATTAAATAAATTAATAATTGATTAATTAAATCAAGTTTTCAATTTCAACTCTATAATTAACAAATTTCATCATTTTTAAATTTCTTAATCATTTACACTAATTTAACCAAATTTAAATGTCAATTTAGAGTTTATTAATTTATCAATTTCAGTGTTAGCCTTAATTCCATTAAATTCAGAAATTATAAATTTAATTTCCAATAATTCCATTTAATTTACTTTCATTCTATTATTCAATTCATTGTTGTCAAATGTATGCATTTAACATTGGATTCATGATCTATTACCTTAATATTCTTAGATTTCATCATAATCTCCATTAACGTAATAATTTAAATATTTAATTTCATTTATTTGCAATTAATCCAATTATTGAATTTTAAATTTCAAATAAATTAATAAATCTTGATTTCCATTCTTTAAATCAACCAATTGTCATATTATAAATAGAATTAACATTATTCCCAATTATTTCTTTAATTTATACTAACATTGATCTTATCAGATTACCGTTTATTACGTATTATTTCATCAATTAATGTATTTTGAGCTAATTTCCCGATTTATCAATTACGATCAGCTATAATCTTACAATTGGTTCAATTAATTGGGTTTGCACCAAATTAGTTATTTATTAACTTGTATTAACATTATTACCTTTATCTTAGTAATTTCAATATTAAATTACAAATTTGTTTATTTTCTTTCCGAGTTAAATTAGTAAAACTTATTAAATTAATAAAATTTAATTATCGAAAATTACGGGTCGTTACACTCTCCCCCACTCAAAACTTTTCATCCGCGAAAAGGAAAAAGAAGGGAAAAGAAAAATTAAGAAATCAATATATCTTACTTAAAATATTTAATTTATAAACAAATAAATTTACAAAATTAATTAATTTAAATAAAATATACCAATTTATAACCATTAAATCCTTTTTTACTTAAATTAATAAAGTTTGATAACATTTTCGAAAAAAATTCTAAGTCCAAAATTTATGGAAAAATTCGGCAGAGTCTCCTTCGTACGGAGAGGCTCAGAAGAAAATATAATATCAAATATAACAATATATAACACAATATCTCAAAATAATATATCCAAACGACAGAAAAAACAATATAATAGCGCTATAAAACTGTAATTCGAGAACGTACTTATTTGTCGGGCAATTAACGCTTAATTATGAAACCAAAAGCGGTAGCAATTGCTTCCAAAACCTGCATTTCACTTATATTATCTAAAAGAGTTAATAATTATTCTATAAATGTAATATTTAAAGTTGTTTCAACCATTAACAAAAAAATCAATATAAAACAACAATCACTTGCAATCACAGCATACAACCATCATATGAAGCCAATAAAGTCAACCATCCATATATCCATAACAAACAAACAAATAGTTGTTCGGGTTTAAAACTTTAAATTGTACAGAACGAAAAATAAACTACTAAGTACACCATTTACTCAACAGTCTTAGATTAAACTAAATAGATCATTCATACATCCAAACAATTTTAAAGTATCCTTGCCCCCAAACAACAATAAACCAAACAAACAACAATTCCAAACAATAGATCCAGTTAATTCTTATTAATTTCATTTCATACATTTGTCGTTTGATTTTCTTTTCATCCATATAATGATTTATCTTTTAATTCACATTTATTTCTTGCAAATTTCCATTTTTATTTATCCATATCAAATAGTTTTCTTTTTATCGCATTACATTCATTCATTTCTCAATTTCATTTACTTAGCATCTCAATGCATTAACTTTAGTCTACAATCATATATTTGCTGCATTCATCTTTTCTACTTATTTTATTTATAAATAACCTCAACATTTACTTAAGTTTGTTATTATTTATTTACAACTTTTCTGTTATAATTAATTAGTGGCCTTTCAGTCACACTTAAGTTTACAACAATTATAACGTTAAATTCTTATTTATAAAAGCAAATTCATTGACTACTTTCATTACTTCAAGTTTTACTTGTAAAATTTCCCATTACATTTTCTTTTAACATTTTAACTTTTTATAGTGGGTAAGTTATATATATATATGTTAAAGAATGCAATTGAAAATTATACAAGTTTATCTCGTTTATTTTAATTTAATTCAATGTTCAATAATTATATCTTTTGTTTTATAAGTTACGAATTTCAACTTTTTGGAAATTTCATTTATAACCTAGCATTTAATTATTTTATTTCAATTAAAGATTTCAATTATTAATTAGTTACAACTCATTTCACTACAATAATTGAAACTAATAATTAACGGAAACATAAGAACTAAATGCCGGGTTTAATTTCAAATCATTTTAAAATAATAGATAAATGTATATACTTACAGTTTATATCTCCAATTATATTTAAAACAATTTAAATTTTATATTTGTTTATCAAAATAAATCTGCAGTAAAATTACTATAGTGGCCTTCCCACTTCGAAACTCGAAAATGAATGTCGATGATGCATGCACTCATCGCCGAAATTATTTTCCAACGACGGAGAGGGGAGTACATAACTTATTTCTTCCGAAATTTCTTTAAAACAATCATTTCAAATCATATTGAAATATTTATATTAGAAAATACTTCTAACTAATATTATTATTATATTACAAAATCATTCAAAAGAAATTTTTCAAAAATCCCGGAACTCAATTTCTA
The DNA here is from genome assembly GCA_030765085.1 of Allium cepa. NCBI lineage: Eukaryota > Viridiplantae > Streptophyta > Magnoliopsida > Asparagales > Amaryllidaceae > Allium > Allium cepa. Next base: position 774,030,317 of record CM060945.1, read on the forward strand.
AGTTTCCAACCTTTCATTTATTTTATTTCAAATCTTATTTTCAACAAATATCTAAAAAATTCACTACCTAACAACAATTAAACTACAACCAAAAATATATATCGTTTATAAAAAAAATTATATGTAGAAAATATAACAGGCAAAATTATTCATTCACCTATATTTCAAAACAAATATTGTGTCAGTCTGTCCTATTAAGTGTTTAGAAATCCCTATTGACGTCATAGCGTCCTACGCACCAACCAAAATTTATAAATACAAAATGGAACAAATTAACACAATATAAAAACCTTTTTATAACACTAACAAATACGCTCTCTCATATATATACACTCTGTGACTCGTCATAGGGTATTGCTACCCTATTTATGAAGAATTAGACCCCACAAAGCTAAGGTTTATCGCTAAACCAAAGCTCTGATACCAGATGCAACGTCCCACAATTTTTGTATGCTTTAAATCGACAATAAACCACACACGTCAGATTTAAACCGTACAGAAGGGCGGACTGTTATGGGGTAAATAAGAAAAGGCAAAAAAAGAAGAAAAAAAAGAAAAAAGAATCTTGCACTGGAACGATAAAGTATAATAATCAAATAAACAGTTCATGAAGCTGTTTACACGACCTTTGATTATACTTATACAATACATATCAGAGTTACACATACCAGAGAATAATAAATAATGCTACGGAACAGTATTAATGTAGTGGAATGATATAATAAATAATAGTAATATAATCTTCGTCTTCGTCCTCCAGAAATGAAGTCTTCGAATCCTGAAGTGCTCAGACTGACCCGAGCGAATTGAAAAGACAAAACACTCGAGTCAAAACTAAAAGATCTTATGTGAGTTAAATCAATAGAAATAAATATGAGTGGAACGGCGTCAGAGATGTTTACAAGATTTGACATCTCATATCCAGTGTCAACGTGAGTGCAGTAACTTAAGAGATGCTTGAGATTCACATCTCTGAAGGATCCGTTAAACTATTTACTATGTAGTAATATTTCGCTATTATAATAATGTCTATAGTAAAACAAACTTACTTTTAAATAGTATTAAAGAGTTACCCAATCTCCCCCTTAACACAATAATAGTCCCAGTAGTCCATCCAGTATCAGCATATCTCCAGATCGGGAGACTACCCTAAATACTCCACGGGCTACGGGAGAAAACCAAACCCGTACAAGGCGTGTTAGGGGAGGTGACACGGCACAACTAGGCAATGTCAGGGTAGATATACCAATTACGCTTCTGGACCAGTGGTAACGTGTAGCAGCTACTACCGCCAACCTCGAGCCACACCCCCAAAATTAAAAAGGGCCCCAATCAATCACAAAGTAATAGAATGGTATCGAAGGAGTGTGTCCGATAAAAGATGCTACCTTCTTAGCCCGTCGATCACTCCTATTTTAGCCATCTTATGCCAACTCACGAGAGTCGGGTCCACGTATATACCTCGAAGGAAACGCCGTCGCCATCCTACTTCATTCTAGAATCTCCACAGCGTATACGTTTGTCAAAGTGGTTTTCGGTATTGGCAGAGAATATGACAACTTCCGATCCCGGTCTCTTTAACAACCAAATGTTATTATAACACCACGGTCTTTTCAAAATAATTTATACTTCAAAACCAGAATATAATATCCATTTCAAAACCACATAAATACGATATCATTTTCATTTTAAAAACCAAATTAATATGATATCATTTTATAAAAACCCAAATTAATATAATATCATTTGTATTTCAAATATATCATTTTTCCAAAATCATAGCAGTTTCAAAGCTATAACACTTCGAAATCAAAACCCTTAAAGTATAACACTTTCAAATCATAATACTTTAAAAATCATAACTTTGAAACACTTCAAGTTTGATAAAACATTTCAATTTCGATATATTTCAAGGCTTTAAATATTCCATAATTTCAAAACTAAATTTGATAATTTCATATATATCTTAATTCAATTTACTATTATTTAGTTTCGAAATATTTATTTAATAACAATATCATTTAAATAAAACTCAAACTTGAAATATTCATTAATCACCTTAAACCATCATCAAGTTATAAAATAATGCTCGTTAAAATCTCAAATTCAATAAGTTCCAGATTGCTTGAATTAAATAACATTCTTAATAAAAAAAATTAAATCGATTTCAAATCCATCTTCTCAACCTTAATTTATCAATATCAATATAAACTCTATATATATTTAAATAAAATTTAAATAAATACTTAACATATTATATTTTAATAAAATCAACCTTTATTAAGCTTGTTCTATATTAAAACAAATTTATACGTAGCTTAAAAATCAAGAATAAAATAACATTATATAATATCGGTTATATATCATTTCAAACCGCACTCCTAAATAAATAAAAATAAATCCATAATGAACTTGCATATTATAATGATATAAAATAAAACATCCATTCATCATCATCAAAATCACACATCCACTACAATCACTCTCCAAAACAATCAATCAATATCAATGTGTAACTGATAATAGGTAACAGGTATTTAACTGGCAGTTATATTCAATAATAACCTAAATAACGATTTAATTTAAATAAATGCAATTAACTGAGATGATGATTAAAATGTACGAAACAGCCATAAATAAATTCAAACTCACAACATAAATTAAATTTAACAAACATAAGAAATTTTAGAAGTTGTGAGTGGGTTAGAACACCCACCTTTTGAATTTAAATTAAATTTAAATCCAATTTAAACCCAAAATTTGAACAGTCTCAGAATTCGTCCAAACTAGTTCAGAATGTCCGAAATTTTGATACGATCCTAGCGGAAGAAATCGCGCGTGAATTAAGTCTGTATGCAAAAGTTATTCAGAATAGAAGTTATACGATGAATTAAGAAAAAAACACACCCCTGCCACGTCATACCATCTACCTGCACGCGCAACTCTCTTTACCGAACAGTTGAACGAACCCAAAAAAAGAATCCTAGCGTCGAATCGGAAACCCATGCACTGCCTCCACTTTGACCTGTCGCACGTGCTTAAAACCACGGCCGACCCTACCCCATCGACGACGACCCAAGCGCGACCACTCTCGCCTGAAGCGAACGCAGTCGCCGTCGGAGAAAATCAACCCTAGTTCAAATTTTTCTGACGATCCAGCTGTTAACTCACCACGAAACCCACACGGATGCGATCCCCTCGGCCCTCTCTACAAAACCTATAAATTGATTTGACGATCGGACGAGTTTGATTGATGCGCGATGAACGACCGTAACTTGATCATCAATTTAGGGCCACCAAAACCCAGATTGAAAAAAAATCATATATTTGACTTGCGCTCATCGAGAGCTTCAAATCCTTACATAATTCGATATAGTCTGTGGAGTTTGAAATTTTGATTTGATTTTGAATTGCAATTGGATTTAGAATTTGATTGTCTGTCATTGAGGAGGAGAGACGGCTGAATTGTACGTACAGAAAAATGAACATAAGGAATAGGCTATGGTTTATAACGAGGTGTATATATGCAAAGCTGAAATTAGAATGGATGGACACGATTGATATACGCATTGAACGATAAAATGGCCCGTAAAGCCCGTTCTGACCCCGGAACGAAATTGGGTCAACCCATATATCAAAATAGATGTCTTAAAATATTTTAAAATCAATGGAATAAAATTCAGGTCCAAATTCCATCGTATGAAGAATTTATGCTAAAATCAAGTTATTTCAATTTGATTTCAATTGATTTCAATTTAATTGATTTCTGGGCGTTTCGAGTCCATACGATCAAACGACAAGTCCGATCGTTACGAAACTTAAATTCCTATAATAATTCATCATTACGGATCCGATGAAACCGGTTTCATCGAAATTCGAGTCAGTGGCCAAAATGGCTATTTTCTAGTTAACTAAATAAATTAATAATTAATTAATTAAATCAAGTTTTCAATTTCAACTCTATAATCAACAAATTCCATCATTTTTAAATTTCTTAATCATTTACACTAATTTAACCAAATTTAAATGTCAATTTAGAGTTGATTAAATTATCAATTTCAGTGTTTGCCTTAATTCCATCAAATTCAGAAATTATAAATTTAATTTCCAATAATTCCATTTAATTTACTTTCATTCTATTATCCAATTCATTGTTAATGGATGCATTTAACATTGGATTCATGATCTATTACCTTAGTATTCTCAGATTTTATCTTAATCTCCATTAACGTAATAATTTAAATATTTAATTTCATTTATTTGCAATTAATCCAATTATTGAATTTTAAATTTCAAATAAATTAATAAATCTTGATTTCCATTCTTTAAATCAACCAATTGTGATATTATAAGTAGAATTAACATTATTCCTAATTATTTCTTTAATTTATACTAACATTGATTTTATCAAATTACCCTTTATTACGTATTATTTCATCAATTAATGTATTTTGAACTTATTTCCCAGTTTATCAATTACGATCAGTTATAATCTTACAATTGGTTCAATTAATTGAGTTTGCACCAAATTAGTTATTTATTAACTTGTATTAACATTGTTACCTTTATTTTAGTGATTTCATTATTAAATTACAGATTTGTTTATTTTCTTTCCGAGTTAAATTACTAAAACTTGTTAAATTACTAAAACTTATTAAATTAACAAAATTTAATTATCGAAAATTACGGGTCGTTACAGCGCTGATCGTTTCGACGAGACGGGATCGAGATTAATTTCTCGAAAACCACTTCAATCTGGTTTGAACGTTTCCGTGAGGAAGTCAAGAGCTTGGGTCGAAGATGGAGCAGTGAAGTGCAAGGGCTAATCGCTACTAATCCTAAGGGTGATTCCAAAATGGATGTAGTAGGAGTAGTGCCTTCGGTTCCGTTCGGACCCGGAATGGACTTGTATGGATGAATGCTATCAGAATATCGTCAAGAGGACGATGAGCATTCTAAGTGAATTTGTGCTAAAAAGGTAACGCGTAGCCTCGAGCCTCATCAACCAGGAATGACTAAAACAGGCAAGGTGCACAAAAAGCTAAGTGGCTAGCAACCAATTAGGGTAAGGTCACCCCAAACTAGAGGTCCCTTTATTTCGGCTGTGTAGGAGGTTGCTGATCCCAACCATGTGGTGATCTTATTCGGACCATCCAGTAAGGGGTAGCTCCGGTCTTGTGCTGCAGGGGATCAGGGTGGATCCTTGATACGGTGATCTAGACCACGTACTGTGACGGACGCTACCCCAGTAGCCCTGCCATTGATGGAAATCCTTTCTCCCTACATGCCTTTACGGTTTTCATTATAGAACCTACTATTGCTGGAATTTAACAATGTAATAATTTTGGCTATTTGAATAAGTATTTGTACTTAGACACTATTATAATATCAGAGGATTTTATAAGAACTGTTTGGTTATCGTAAGGAAAAAACCCGACATGTTTATTTATGGCGTGGTCTAACGAGATACCTTTGATTTCAAAGGATTTTAAAACTTTAATAATCTAATTGAGTGTGTTTTCTTATGCAGGTTTTCCAGACTGACTCGGGTATTGTTTTATTATGATGCTCCAGTCAGACCGTGTATTATAGAATACAAATTCTAGATGGACGGTTAAGGAGCTCAGGAGACGATCGGGATGGCAAGACGTATCACATGTATTTGATAAATATTCTGCTGTGCATGATCAACTGTATAGTCAGATTTATGAGGACATGTTATGATAAATGTCCGGTTGTGTGGTATAAATTTTGTTGCACTCTGATGATGTAATGCATAAACAGATATAGTTTTTTGTCTAAAGATTAGTCATTTATCTACTATATATTGTTCGCTGTGATTGTGAGATTCCGATAGTATTTCTATTTCTTCTTCCACCTCCTTCTTCTTTTACCTTAATGGTTCGGTTTTCCGGCTTTCGATTTTTCGACATTAGATGCAGTGGACGTATTGATGTTGACTTTCGGAGGTCGAAAATTCGGGTCGTTACAATTTTTCCCTTTTCAACCAACAGGTTCTACTAGTTTTTCTACATCATGTTGTTCAGTATTTCACTTTCAAACTCCTGTGAGTCGTATAGTTTGAAAGTTGGAGGAGTGAAATCAAGCACTGAAACATTGTAGGGTACATTCTGGCTTTTGATATTGATATCCTCTTCCAAATTTTGAGCATATTTTGTTTCTTCTTGCTGCACTCGACTTTCATTTTCCATTTCCACTCTTTGATGCATTTCAGTTGGAGCTGGTTTTTTTCTTCATGTTCAGGACTTCTTCGTTCGCATTGTGATTCTTCATTTTCTATTTTTTTGACCAATTCACTTTTTTTTCGATCTGCATATTTTTCTCCAATTCTGATGATCTTTTTGTTGATTTCTATTCATCTTGTTCAACGTTTCTTTCCTTATTTTCTTCGTTTTGTTCTATTTCCTTTTATGTACATGTATCCGTAGTCATTTCAGTTGCTGTATTGTCATTTTGTACATTGGAACTTGCATTTTTCTCTTCAATTTTTTCTTCACTGTCCTTCTTCACGTCGGTTTCAAATTTCGCAATACCGTCTTAAGCATGTCACTTTTTTTCCTTATTTTATTGCAATTTTAACTTAATTTCCCTCAATTCTTGTTTCAATATTAGAACTTCTTGCTCAGCTTTTATTCTCATTTTCTTTTCTGTTTCCAATTCTTTTTTTCGCTTCATCTTCCAAATCTTTGATATGCATTTGGAAGGTTCTAATACTTATGACTTCCTTAAATGAACGTGAACTTTCTTTAGTTTCTTCAAAATTTCTTTTTCTTCCTTGCTTTTCTTTTTGTTTGGTGGGCAGTTCTTGTTTATAGTTATTGTTTGAAGAAGTCTTTCTTCATGTGGACTAAGATTAGTAATTTCTTTCACCTATATAATTAGTATTGGAAATTTTGTTTTACTTTTAACCTATGAGTTAACTTACATATTACAATGATAATTGAATTTTTATTATACACAAAAGAGGTAATATGCTGAGATAAAACCGATATTAAGTGGAGACAAAATTGATACCAAGAATTTAAACTGATACTATGTAGAAGCTAAATTGATACTTTGTTTGCTTGTAGGTTATGTGGTGATGCTGGTTAGTTTATTCAATATTAGTTATTTAGTATCGGTTTTTGATACTATTAGTATTGGTTTTAGGCATGTAAAACCGTGGTATTAGTTTTTGCATGCTAACAGTATCATTTTCAAGTATTAGAAAATATGATATTAGTTTTTGCATGTTATTAGTTTCAGTTTCAGATATAACAGAACATAGTATCGGTATTTCATTATATTATTATCAGTATCAGTTTCATGTATGAGAAAAATAAGTATCGGTTCATGCACACTGCAGTATCAATTTCGGGTATAAATTATATTATGTTTTAAAACCGGTACCATGCGTAGATAAAAAAAGATATCGTATTGGAAGTTTGGAACTAATACAATGTATGGTTTAATAATATACAGTCTGCATGGTCATAGATTATAGAAGAAAAGATATACAATTAAACTTTATTCTACATAAGAGTTAAAGTAATATTGATTAACAAAAACAAGATAGAACTTACATCACCATCTTTGACATTGTCAAAAAATTCTTTGACTGCTATGTCTTTGAGTTTCCTCAAATACCATTTTGCAAATCGGGGTAAAACTTCGGTATATTGTCATCTTTGTTGAATCGGTTGCAACTTCTTACATATGCAATACTATTAAGATATAAAGAACTAATTAGAAATGATTATTAAAAATAATATACATTTCTAATAATAATATTTTGGTTGACTTATCTTACCAATGGAAGCATGGAACATCCAGACATGTTTATTGGATTGTGGATGATTCTTCTTTGCTATTTTTTGTTTTATTCCTCTTTCAACAACATTGAAAAGACGGTGCACATCTTGCTATATGGAATTATACTATACTAGTGCAGAAATAAACTAAAAATACTATAGCAATGTAAATAAGTAAAAAAAAAAACAAGCACACCAGGAATTTTTATACTGGTTCCAACTTCCCGTTCTACGTCCAGTCCCAGACTCCTTCTGGAATTTCACTAACAACAATCCTCACTCAATCCGGAGGAACAGGTTTACACTGCATGAGCAATCAAACAGGACTTCACCCGCCTAAGCAACCGAACAGGACTTCAACTGCCTGTTGTATTTCAACTGGATCGTTTTCTAGTCATTATTCTATAATGTTGTGACGATCGATATAATTCCATGCTCTGATACCAATTGAAAATAACTAATGTGGCTAGCTATTGCTTAGGATCGTGTAATGTGGAATATAATTAAATCTAAATGCAGAAACAGATGATAATAGTAAAGTAAATGAAAATAAGTAAAATAAAACAAGCACATCAGGAATTTTTATACTGGTTCGAACTTCCCGTTCTACGTCCAGTCCCAGACTCCTTCTAGAACTTCAACTACAATAACCTTCACTTAACCCGGAGGAACAGGTTTTGCACTGCCTGAGCAACCAAACAGGACTTCACCCGTCTAAGCAACCGAATAGGACTTCAACTGCCTGAGCAACCAATCGGGACTTCTTTACAAATAACAAATGTATTTGACTGTAGTGTATTCTTAAATAACACTGATAAGTCAATTAAGTACAGTCTTCCTATAATCTTCTCCTTTATGATATATAGTGTGATGTGCTTTGAGAATTATGGAAGATAAAGTGATCAATGATCAAAATATGTAAGCAATTTGAGTGCAATTTGAAAGTTTAAGAATAGATGAGAATTCAAGAGTGCTAAAAGTAAATTTGGTTTAGTTTTTATGTTTGTTTGTTGAATTATGTAATCTATTTATAGTGTATTAAGAGTTGCAACTATATATGAAAAGCTATATTGAAAAGAACAGGTGCAACCAATGATTTTGAAGATGTTTTTCTTTAGCGAAGAGAAGTGACTTTTTAAGAAAATAGCAGTTAGAAATATTCAGACGTCTGAATAAAAAAATTCAGACTTCCGAATTGGATTAACACGCAAACAGCAAGGAAATATGATATTTTTGGCCTCATTCAGACATTTGAATATTTTCATTCAGACGTCTGAATATCGTGAAACCATAATTTTGTTTCAGCATTCAAATGCCTGGATGACATTATTCAGACGTCTGAATTTAGCTTGTAACAAAAAATTACCATAGCTCAAATGGTTAGAGCATTTGCCTTCTGAACTAGTGACCCGGGTTTGAGCCCCTGCTCCATGCAATTTTTGAAAACTTGATTTTTCATTTAAAATATGAATGTATATGTATGTATACCATTTGGAGAAGATTTTAACGTTTGTAAACTCTAGACATGACACTCTATGACTAATAAAACTTTGTTTGTCACCTTCGTCTCGTCTCTATCGTGTATATCTCTTCTTGTATCTCCATATACATACTTTCATTCTTTTTTGAACTGTAAATCTTCATTTTGAACGTATTTGTTTATCTCTTTTTGATGCTCATGTACCTGCAAATTAGCTTAGAGATTCTTTGACATAATTGTATAATTGTTGTCATTAAAATCCAACAATTGAGGTTCTAACAAACATTTCTTGTGATGAAAGTGCAGTTGCCATCCTTTTTGCTAGTTCTTTGCACTGTGTTGGAATTGTTTTACTTGTCGTTTTTTGAGTTTGTTCAATGTTCGCTCCTTTTAATGGCAACCCAAAGACAAGCATATGTCTCTTGCTGTTACTTTCAATTTCTTTTCAGCAAACAAGAACATATCGCTTTCAACCGAGTAACACTACTATAAAGCATCCAAATTGTGCTGACGCTTCTAGCATTCTTTCATCGTTATTTTCTCTTCGTAAAAAACTTTGAAGAAGCTGTAGAATGGAGTCTTCTTTGATGTCTCCATTTGGTTTTTGGACATGGCATTGTTTTGTTTTATCAGTTTTATCATTTTGAATATTCCTTGCAATCCACATCTATAAGTTGTGTCTTGTTTTATATCTACGGATTTTGATATTGTCTTCTTTTCTCCTTCTGATATGACTTCCATGCATGCATGATGTGGATTTACAAAATCATCATCATCCCATCGTTTGAAATAAATGCAATACGTTGAAATTGAAACAAACTATGTTGAAACATAAAAATAGGTGAGGGTATCAGCTGCAATGAAACAACTTCAATCAAATATGTAAGGACTATCGTTTTTACAGTAAATATGTATCAGTTTGTTGTAAATAGATATCATTTTCACAAAATTGTGAGTCGAAACAATTTTGAAAATTTAAAACTAATAATTTCAAGTGTATTAATTGTAGGTATCATATTTGATTCATAATGGTACCAATTTGTTGATGTTGGTATCATTTCTGACTCATAATGGCATCAGTTTTTAAATAAAACGCAGGGAAAACCATGTATACTAGTAAAAAGCACAAGTTTTGAAAAACATGTTTGTGGTATTGTTTTTGCAATTTATTAGTATTATTTTTGCTATAATTTCATGGAAAATGTTCTATAAATATTACAAAATTATGAATTTTATTCTAAACAGCTAATGGGTATCAGTTTTGTTAAACATTGGTGTCAGTTTTCATAAAAATGTAATTTGAAACTATTTTGGATACTACGAATCATTTATCATAAACATACATAGTATATGTGCTAGTTACTATTTATAATGGTATAAGCTTTTAAACACAATGTAGTAACAACAATTCAAAAAAGCACAAAGTACAAATTTGAAATAAACATACTTCCGGTATATTTTTGCATTGTATTTGTATTGTTTTTTCTAAAAATACATCAAAAATTATTTACAAAATTATAAAGTCATCAAAACTACTTGAAATAGTCAACGAGTATCATTTTTTTAGATATGGATGTCAGTTTTTACAAACAAGATATTACGAATAATTTTGAAAATTCCAAATTATTGCCTTTAAACATACAAACTGTAGGTATCATTTTGGTTTATAAAGTTGTCAGTTTCTATAAAGAATATAATAAAAACAACTTAACAAAGCATAAGGCAAGTACTTCACACAAAATGATTATTTGTTTCATTTTTCGAAGATATCAACGTCATCTTTGTTTCCAATGATTTGTAAAACAATTTATCAAAATATTAGTTTTCAATTGTACTGAAAACATATAGTAATTATCATTTCTTTTAAATTTACGTTTCAGTAAATTAAAATTACATTTAATATAATTCAAAAATTGGAAAACAATAACATCAAACTAACAAATTGGAAGTATCATTTTTGGATTATATTAGTATCAATTTTTTAATAATTTGCAGTGAAAACAATTTGCCAAACTAAAAGTATAATCTTCAAACAGATATAAAGTGGGTATCATTTTTCTAAGTATTGGTATCGGTTTGCTACAAATAAGACTGAAATTTAATTTCTAAATTACAAGGCATCAATTCCACGTAAACAGACGGTGGGTATAATTTTTGTAGTCTGTTAGTATTAGTTTTATCATATATGTGTGCGAAAAAAATTTCTTCAATTAGAAAACACCAAATTAAGGTAAACATTTAAAATTAAGCAGATAGTTAGATTTTTTTTCTACAATATATTATTATCAGTTTTTAAATAAATGATAATGACTATCATTTTTAAAGCTTTAAAGTCTTGTCTTTTACCAAACAATTTATAGGTATCATTTTTGCAACATGTATCATGTCATAAAGTGATAATGTTTGTAATTTTACCAAACCGAGTTGTTCGTCTACCAATTTTCCATCTGCAACTTTTTTTCCTTTTCCTTTCTGAGTATTTTCCTGTTAAACATTTTCGATACTATTAGAATACATTTAACAATATGATATTGTTAGTATGAGTTTCATAATATTGTAGTATCGTTTACTCGAGTTTCTGTTTGTATTTCCTTCTGAATTGTTTTTTCATTTTTTTTTCTTTTCGTTCTTTGTTCTTTTTTTTTGTAGATTTTCTTCAATTGCTTTCTCAACAGCTATTTTTTGCTGCATGTATTCTTCATTGTTCTGTCAAATAAATTTAATGTTATTATAATAAAACTATACTAACTTTGTTACACTTGATTTTATAGTATCAGTTACATTCTCTGGTGTGTGTGTCTATATATATATATATATATATATATATATTATTTTATTTTGGTTGGTTTTCATATGCTGTATTTTTATTTTTTATTTCTTGTTTTTTTTGTTTTTTTTTCTCGATTTTGCTTCTCCTCTTCTTCTACTGCTGGTTTTTTAAGTTTGAACTTGCTAGTTTTTCTTTCATCGTCTCTGCTATCGACTCAAATTGAGGTAGGGTTTCGTTTTCTGCCATTGTCTTGTGCTGTTGAATATCTACTTTAGGTTGTATTTTGGTGTTTCGATTTTTAGTTTGTTACTGCATTTCCGCTAAAGCTAGATTTTCTACTTCTCGAATCCGTGATTGTTGTCTGATTTGTGGTGATTGTTCGTTGTTTGTCGATGTTTATGGTTGTGATGGAGACGACGATTTGTTTTTGGTTGTGACGCCATTTTTTGTTGTCGATCAAAAATTCGTGAGAGAATAAGTAAAAGAAAAGAGGAAGACGAACGAAATGATTCAATACAATGTTGTTTTTTGGATTTTAAGCTACGGTTAAAAATTTAAACGCTTTTCTCATGCCTAATTATTTTAATTAATTTGTCAAAATTTCTTCCCTACTTCATTTTATCTCGAGCTAATTTACTTCAGAGTAACATAATCATCTAAAACACTTTTAACTCAATCAACAAAACAGCTAGCAGAAATATTTATCATTACACTGAATTAGATCCAATCCTAATCAATAAAATTTAATTTTGAGGAATGGAGGGTCGGCCGAGCGAGCCAACCCTATGAATGTTCCAGAAATTATGCCGGCCATATGTCTTGATAGCCATACAGCACTCATCAATCGAAGGATGAGCGTGGCATATTTAGCCAACCGACCCTTTATGCTTTTTCACAGTTCATCATGCATCCATTTTATATGCGTACTCCACGCTGCCTCTTCATCTCCTTCCCGATGTGGGTCTATTAATTTCCCCAATGTACTAAATATTCACCCGCCAAATTAACCGTTCTCTTTCTATTTTCCCACCACAACAAAATTTACTCGCTTAATTTTTTATCCTCATTTCGCCACATGTTTCTATTTGCCGCCAGATTATATTTCCCGCCATCGAGATATTCCATTCCCTATTTATCAATCTCTTCTTTATTATTTCTTTCCAATAACACCTGTAAAGTTATTAAATTACCAATTAAATGATGGAGTCAGCAGATATTCATATTCCGAATCTTAGTTCTTTACTCACTGACGAGATCGAATCCATCAAATCGGTGCTTGGGAATCTCGTTTCAGATGAGGAAATCATTAAAATTCTTAATTTTGCTGGAAACAATGTTGATCGAGCTGTCAATATGCTTCTTGATTATCAAGATTCAAAGCATCAGGTAGCTTCTGCACAGTTAAAAAATAATTGTATTAACAACTTAAACAGTTTGGAATGCAAAGGCACATTTAAGAAGAAAGATGCTAAAGCGGATGTTGTAAAAGATAGCTCGTTGATTCGTGAAGTAAATGTGAAAAGTGACCATTTTGATGTAGGATTAAGAAAAGATGAAAATTTGACTTGTGAAACTGAATTCAAGACTGAATCAGTTTGTAAAACAAAAATTAGCAATAAGGAATCCAATATGGATTTTGATGTCATATGCACAAATGAAGTGGAGGGTAGTAAAAAGGACCCAATCTTCGTTTCTGAAACTAAACTTCAGGACAAAGAATGCCATGAAATGGAAGAAGGAAGTGGTGATAATTCTGATATTCTTGAATCCAGAACGAATATTGGCAATAAACGATTTGATAGAGCTACAGTTCCAAACAAAGTAGCTTGTAATGAATCGGAAGAGACTTTGGCAATAAGTCATTGTGTTCCATATCTAAATGCCAAGCCTATTAGAGCTATGAGACCTACGGTCATGGACAGAAGAATCCAGGTTGCTGCAGAGCCTGATCCTGCTGAATTTATGGAATTTCCGGAAGAAGATGATTGGTGGGTAGTAGGTAGAACTTATGTAGCGGGTTTGTCTACTTGTAGCGGTAGAAGAAAGATTGATGAAAATGAAATTGTTTATTTTAGTTTTCCTAAAATGAATTTAATGAAGCAGCATGGGAAGAAATGGGTGAAAGCAAATGATATGTCTGAGATTGTGAGATTTTCAACAAAGAAATCTGGACAGGTTTGTTTCTAAAACCCTTACTCACACGTTGTTGTTTAATGAATGACTTATACTGCTTAGTTGTTTGTTTATGATTAACAGCACAGTGTAGTCTCACTTACAATAACATGTTGATATTTTTTACTGCAGTAAAATTTAATACAAACTTTTATCCATTTAATTACCACAATGACTCTAAATTTCACCAAACTCCTGGAAAAAAAATATGATTTTATTCCCAATTTACTGGAGATTGTTGGTACAATTTGCTTTAATCAGATGTCATTGTTCTGCTAATAATCAATTTCAAAGCTTGTGATTCCTTTGATGAGGGTAGGCCATCTATCCTTAGATGTCATACATCCATATATTGAATCAAATTGCATCCATCATTTTCATTGAAATAAGATCGTTTGGTTTCAGTGAAAATGAAGGCATAAAATTTAATAGGGTCAAAGGGAAGTTGTAATGTTCAAGTAGTTTAACAGAATGATAAAATGTAGAAGTGGTTATGTAATGAAGTTGAATTACAAAAAAAAGACATAGTTTGAAATAATGAAATAAATTGTGATTATCACCTTATATCTCCATCTTACAAGTAGATGTCATTAAAATTTAATCGAGTTACAAGTTGTTTTGAACACTTATAAATTGTTGCTAGACAGGTCCTTATTTTAAGTATGCCTATGTACACTTGTAATCTTAAATTTGGCTGGTTATAACAGATAGGGAGACTTCCACCACAGTGGTCAAAGTGTTTGGTTCCTCTTGTTCAATCTAACAAGGTTATGGTTAAAGGAAGGTGTGTAATTGCGCCATCAGAACTTAGCTTAATGCAGGAAATTATATTATATGTCAGGTAAGCATGATATCATCAATTATCACTATTGTATTACAGAAAATATGCGATGTGCATGTTTTAACATACATATATGTGTTTTGCAGCTTTTACATTCATAGTTCAATTTTCACTGAGGGTGATACATTCTCATGGAAGTTACAAACATCTGCACCAGCTGACCATTCATCTTGTCCTCTCCCAACTTTGTTTAGATTACTGAAATTAACACCATCGCAGAAGGTTTTTTATTTACTGATTATACGGTCAAACTTGCATTCTAAGGATCTAACTAGCTTGATTTTGTTTATATTTGATGTAGGCTGAATTTACCCCAGATGAGCTTGATACCCGAAAAAGAACGTTAAGTTTAAGAGTAAGAAAAGTTCTTTAGTTTGGTAGATATTTATATTTTTTCTATATATCATATTTTTTATGAACAACCTAACAATTTAGGGTTACAATGATGATGATGATGATTCTGGAATAATTGTGGGTCTTGAAAAGAGGCGAAAATGTGGCCCAATGAATGCTGAGCAAAATAATGATGAACAAGCAATCGACGAAGCTTCTTTGAATAAGCTTATTGGTACTGCAGAGACGTATGATTTGGAGGTAAATTAACTGCAATTAACATATAAAATTTTGATTAAGTTTCATATAGTGTATTGATATTTGTGAACATATACCATAATGACAGGAAGCAAAACCTCCCACCACACTTATGTGCAACTTGTGGCCCTACCAAAAACAAGCACTCTACTGGATGACAGAAAGAGAAAAAGGCCTTGATGCTGAGAAAACTCTTCATCCATGTTGGGCAGCCTACAACATATGTGATAAGTATGAAAATTTTACTAAAAATACACTAAATTTATGTAGGCTTGATATATGCTGATTTTTAAACATTTTTAATAGGAGAGCATCAATGATATATGTAAACATTTTTACTGGAGAAGCTACTACTCGAATGCCTAGTGCAACCGAGTCCTCACGAGGAGGGGTAAGTTTATAAATTAGAATTGCATAATGCAACGTGCTTTCAAGATTGTAATTTTACCGTGTTGATAAAATTTAACGTATATGATGTTAAAGATTTTCTATTGTCGCATTCAAATGTGTTCAGTTATCATACGTTGACAAATAATGAATCTAATAGACTTTTACTTCTCATTTATACTCCAGATTTTAGCTGATGCTATGGGGCTAGGCAAGACTGTAATGACAATTGCATTAGTGCTTTCTAAACCAAGAGGAAAACAAGAAGACTATGAGAAGCTTGAAGTTATTTATGAAGAATCTAGTGAGATGAGAACTTTATCTTCCATAAAAGGAGGAACTTTAATTGTTTGTCCAATGGCATTATTGGGGCAATGGAAGGTACCGTTATCATTATTTCGTTGTTCTTATCAAAAGATTTAGTTCCTTTGTGTTATAAACCAACTTTAAAATCAATGTATAATCAAAACTGCTTTGAGTTACATATTTCAAAATATATTTAGGCATTCATCGGTCATGTACAAGTTTCATCTTAGGTCTGTAATTAGATGCATTATAAGTTTAAATATAGAATGCACACTTTTAACTTGTTTGCAACTTCAGTAGCCTATACAGACATGAAAGCTCCTTATGGTGTTTATCATATATTGTTCAGTGCATGTATAATATCTGAATATGTATCCATGCTTTAATCTGTTTTATGGATTACGGTCGATCTTTCTTACTATCTATCAACTGCACTTAATATTGTGTTTGTATTCCAGGATGAACTAGAGACACATTCCAAGCCAGGTTCAATATCTGTCTTTGTACATTATGGTGGAGACAGAACAACTGATCCACGAGAAATTGCAAAACATGATGTTGTGTTAACAACTTACGGAGTCCTACAAGCTTCATATAAACATGTGTGTTCTAGTTTATTTTTTGGTTTAATATGTATCCTTTGAGCTTAGGTTCCTCTTTAACTTTACATATATACTCTTTATGCAGGTTTCAGCAAACATGAGCATATTTCATAAAATAAGTTGGTATAGAGTGGTATTAGATGAAGCACACACTATCAAATCTCCCAAAGCACAAGTTTCTCAGTCAGCTTATGCCCTTACTTCTTATTGTAGATGGTGCCTAACTGGCACCCCTCTACAGGTTTCTATACCTTATTATTTTAATAAATAAGAGTTTGCATTATAACATAAAATTACATGTATGTTTTTTCACAAAAAATATCCATTTGTCTTCTGAACTTCTATTTATGTGTATAGTAATTGAAGTTTCTAAACAGGTTTTCTGATTATATTCATGTATTAATAAAACAAAATACAGTTGTTTTCTTCTAATGCCATTAGCAAACTAATGTTGTTTTTTTTTTTTTTGCAGAATAATTTAGAAGATCTTTACAGCCTCCTTTGTTTCTTGCATGTCCAACCATGGTGCAACTGGGAATGGTAAACTTAAGCGTATTTTCTTCTTCCATCACTATCGTATACATTTTTCTTGATAAATCTACAATGGCTTTTTGTACTGCTTTAGTTGTTTTGATAATTACTTAAATAAAACAATTAACAATTTGTTCAACTGCTGACTTAGGTGGAATAAGCTGATTCAGAGACCTTATGAGCATGGTGAAGAAAGAGGATTAAAATTGGTTAAGGGTATTCTTAGGTCTGTAATGCTTAGACGAACTAAAGAGACAAAGGATAAAGATGGAAGGCAAGCCCTTGCTTTCTTCTTATTATGGATTTTTAAGTTTTACTCTGTTCAAAACTTTAACAAAATTTTCCTATACTTTCAGGCCCATTCTTGTTCTACCACCTGCTAATATACAGGTTGTGTATTGTGAGCCTTCACAAGCTGAGCGTGACTTTTATGAGGCTCTTTTCAATAAATCTAAGGTTAGATTGCTTAGCATTTTACTGTACTCCCTCAGCTTTAAATCCTTGGTACGTAATGCAGTAACTTATATCAGTTCATCTGCTTTTCCATGTGAAATTCTACAGGTTAGGTTTGAACAGTTTAGTGCTCAAGGCAAAATTCTTCAAAACTATGCTTCCATACTCGAGCTCTTGCTTAGGTTGAGACAATGCTGCAACCATCCCTTTCTAATTGTCAAGTAAGCAAATTACTATAATTATTCAATATCCTAATCATATTAAACACTCACTGCAATAATTATTTTATAATTAAAATATTAGCTATTAAGCATTTGTGTTGTGCTTATGGAAGTATTCAATGCTTATTACATTATAAATTCATGTAGTTCAAGAAATTCATGTACATTTAAAAGCAATTAACATTCAGCCATTAAAATCCTTGTCCAAAATAAACACAATCTTAAGATGCCAAAGATCACTTGTAGTGGTAAGACACTTGGTTGGTGCCCAAACATCTTGGGTTTAATCATCAATGACATGTATTACAATATTAATAGTTTGTTTTAAGAATTGAATAAAATGCTTAGGAGTGTAACTTATGCTTGTATATTGCTAAAACATACCGAAACAAACAAAGCCTGAAATAAATTCATGTAGTTCAAGAAAATGCCTTAATGATGATATGACTACCTGTATTTTACAGCCAAAAGGATCAACAAAATGCTGATCTAAACAATGTAGCCCAACGATTCCTAGAAAGCAGAAACAGATCATCAGTAGCTCCACCAGAAGCATATGTTCATGAAATGATTGAAGGTTTAAAAAGAGGAGAAGCAACTGAATGCCCAATTTGTCTTGAATCAGCATCAGATGACCCTGTAATAACCCCATGTGCGCATAGAATGTGCAGAGAATGCCTCCTTGGATGCTGGTCAACTCCATCTGGAGGTCCATGCCCTATATGCAGAAAAGATATATCTACATCTGATTTGATTTTGTGCCCAAGTGAGTTATCATTTCAAGTCGATGTACAAAATGATTGGAAAGATTCATCTAAAGTGTCTGAGCTGATCAAATGCATTAATACAATTGAAGAATCTGGCTTAGGAGAGAAGTGCATTGTGTTTAGTCAATGGACTTCTTTCTTGGATTTGCTTGAGATTCCTTTAAACAAGAAAGGGATCCAATTTTTGAGATTTGATGGAAAGTTAACACAGAAAGGTAGAGAAAAGGTTTTGAAGGAGTTCAACGAGTGTACTAATAAACAGGTAAATAGCTTATTTGATATCATGTACCTTTGTATCCAACATATGCATTAGCTTCATAATCATGACATGAGTTTATGGTATTGAATATCAGGTGCTGCTGATGTCACTGAAGGCAGGAGGTGTGGGACTGAATTTAACTGCAGCTTCCAATGTCTTCCTAATGGTAAATATTACTTTCTTATAAAGCATTCTTTATGTTTGTGTGAATACTTGATTGTTTCTGGTTTTAGAATATCCATGTGTTACCAAAAATGATTTAATTTTCAAATATGTGGTACTTCTGGCAGCAAAATATGAAACCTGCATTTCTGTATAGTACAAGGTTTATGAACACTTACAAACCATAATTGGTACTAAATTGTATGATAAAACCACTGTTTCCTTGATTAGTTATGACAAATTTTGCACTGAGATGTTTACTTCGAGTAATGCATGATACCCATTGGGAATCAAACTTGAGGTATTTTAGTCTGTCTGGTTGAAGTTATTGAATAGAAGCAATATGCAGTTTGCAATGCACAACTCATGGTTGATATATACATGCAATATACAGGATCCATGGTGGAATCCTGCAGTAGAAGAGCAAGCAATCATGAGGATTCATCGCATTGGACAAAAACGACAAGTTGTAGTCAGAAGGTTCATTGTTAAGGTAATGCAGCATATCGATAAAAAAATTTCTTTGTTCATGTAAGAACATTTCCATGTTATTGACATTATCTTATCATTGATTATTTTGCAATTTAGAACACCATTGAAGAGAGAATGCAGCAAGTACAGGCTAAGAAGCAACGCATGATTGCTGGAGCACTAACAGACGATGAAGTCCGAAATGCACGTATCGAAGAGCTTAAAATGTTCTTCAGATAGATATGAGTCTCTCATCAATCTAAAGATAAAAGTAACATATGGTTAGTTTCATTTTAGGTTCTTTTGGCAACAGATTAGTTATGTTCCAGTTTGCCTTTAATTTTGGTGGGTTGAGCTGTGTATTCAATCCTTTTTTGTAAATGGCTTTGAGCAATCTTATGATATGGCTATGTAAAATTTATAATTTAAATGGTTATATATATTTTAGTGTTTGGTCCTGACATGCTTCTTGTTCTTATGTTTGTGAAAGCTCATAGGTTAATAATTTTCATTGTTTGTACTCCACTGCAAAGATAAAGTGTGGGTTTTAAATCTTTTAGTTGATCTGAGATTAAGTATTGCCTATATATTGAAATTAGGTTTCAAGTAAATTATACCCTGAAGAACCCAACATATGTATGAAGTATGGATATGAGTATTGTATTTGGTTACATGGAATAGAGTAGTCTCAAAGTTCAAAACGCAAGTTATGTTTAACTACTTTACAACTTACAAGCTACGACCCCTAGTACATTATTAGGTAGAACTTGGTGCTATAAAGTCATAATTTGTAGGCCTAATAACATGTTTATGTGGGTCCAATTTATTCATTCTTCTAAGTTCTCATGTTTATATGGTTAATTAATGGCCATTGAATTATATATTTTTAGGGTACCACTTGCATGGAATAAGATCAACTTGGGGCCGATGCATTACAAATTTAGTTTGGCCGATGTATTACAAATTTAGTCGTTACCATGTTATCTTATTTTAACTTTGTAAAGACAAGGTAGCTTCCATATATTAGTACTAAAAACATCGAGCACGTTGTGATTTTTGCATGTGTACATGGAGTGACGGCTCAATAGGGTGGACTTTCCTAACCAAAGAAAGAGAACCGTTGTCCCAATTTTTTTAGTACAAAAAACTTAAATTAGTTTATAGAATAAATTTTTTGATATAAAGTCCCACCTTACCATATTATATTAACTTTGCAAATATACGTGTTTCACATTATACGTTTTTATAAATTGAGAATGTTTGGATTCTTGGAAACAAATAGTAAGAAAACATGATAGTTTTGGTTTTTTTTTTTTTTTTTTCTCATATGATGGATTTTCCAACCAGTGGGTAATGTATTGAATTTTTTGAAAGAAAAAAAGAGAGTATTTATTGATTATTTAAAACAAATGGTAAAAATGATTGCATTTTATAGAAACTTCAATAACGATGGAAATAGAATGTAGCAATAATGTTTATCGTTCAATCTGATTTTATAAATCTAGCATTTACATTTTATAGAAACTTTAATTGTCGACAAAGAGGATAATGATCAAAATTGGTAGTATGTTAATTCAGTTTTGAATTTCTTCGTGTAAATTCAATATGATTAATCAACTGAAATTTTATAATTGTTCACCATTCAGTATGATTTATGTCTCGAATCCTTTACATAACTGTTGTGTGCAATTTCATGTACATATAATTGTTCATTATTTAGTTGACTGCAAATTTTCAATTGTTCAATGT
This sequence comes from Allium cepa, assembly GCA_030765085.1. Lineage (NCBI taxonomy): Eukaryota > Viridiplantae > Streptophyta > Magnoliopsida > Asparagales > Amaryllidaceae > Allium > Allium cepa. The sequence goes on from CM060945.1 coordinate 774,051,890, forward strand.
AAGTAACTCTATATGTTCTCGAACTGTAAGTCTGTGTGTGTGTAAAAAATAGAAAATGTTGTACAAACAGTCATATAATTGTTTGCAAGTACATGCTAATACAATTGTTATTTCATCTTGTATATATTATTGTATATGTTGTATTCTTGTAACACATATGACTTCTCGAGGATGTCATAGTGGAATCGTGGTGGTTGTGGAGCTTGTCGCGTAACATATACGACACATCTTTCAATAACTAGGATTTTCATGTTAGACCTATATAGATCTACTGACCAAATCAATATCATGCAACTCAAAAACATCCTGGATCTGGAAGTGAAATTTGCACTCACGAGGCTTCAATCTGGGTAGATAAGTGAAAATATCCTCCTCATTAGCCTTTAAACTGACTGTTCCACTAGTTCAAGGACTTATTTTTTTGGAATAGGTCCGAACAAAGGACTCTATGACTTGGGATTGATATGTCTAGCTCTAAAAATTCATTTTAATAAATGCGAATATTCTTTTACTTCCCCATAATAAAATAGCGAGTGAGCGAAAAATGTAAATTAAAACGACAAAACGATCTATTCATGGGATAGCGAAGGCAAGACGACGTTTCCTATGACCATAAAAGCGAGGCAAACACCACCCATGAAGGTGGTTGGTAAGATTAAGCCCATTCCTAACAAAATTTTTCAACTTGTTGGTTGATGAATATGCCGTGTTTTGATTTCGTGGCTCGAATTTTGACATGCTTTGAAATGCGTTTGCATATAATTTGTTCTAAACTATGCCGGGCCCCAAAGGCTCTGTTATTTCTTTCCTTCCATATCGACTAAATGCAAGTCGAAAATACAATTGTGGCGACGCCCTTACTTTTGCAGTTATGCCTTAAAATCATGTTTTCGACTTCGCATTTAAGGTAAACTGTCGTATGAGTCTGGCCACTTAATTTTTATTTTACACAATTTCCATAAAAAAGCCCCAAACATTCATTAAAAAAATAGACGATCCGACTCTTCTTCACATTGGTTGCACAGTACACAAACTGGGTCAACACTGACACATCTTTGTGTAAGTCGTTTCTAGTTGGAAGATGATTGTTAAAGGCTTTAAAAACATAAACTAGCATTTTAGGTGAATGAATTTTGTTCCATATGAATTCTGCCCATGTTACATTAGTGTAAGATTGTTTAATTTCCAAATTGTTTTAAACTGATACCTTCCGTCTTTACTACACTTCCAAACCCAATAACCTTCTTCTTTATCTCTCCATATTTGAATTTTCTCCACTTCTCCTTTAGTTGTCCAAAGTAGCTAAGCCTCTCAATTTGCCAAGTATGTCATATGGAATTTCTTTAACCATAAGTTTTTCACCTCTGGTTCTCTTTATGGTTTTAATTCCCAATTATTTATGACTCCCCCTCCCGCAACCATGGATCAAACCATAAAGAAGTTGACTTGTTATCAACTATTCGTTTTTCCATACATTTGATAGCCTCCTCTCTATTTTGTACTATGAATTTCCAATCACCCAAGTCGTTGTTAACCCAAAAAATGAATCAACACCCCGAATTAAGATGAAAACACTAGTTCAGATTAAATAAACAGAAAAAGGAGTAAAGAAGACACAATTTTTATAGTGGTTCGGCATAATCTTCGGCCTAAGTACATTTTAATCTTTTATCAATTGTTTTCTCTCTGGATTACAACTAGATATATTAGGTCTGACCACAACCTAATGGATCTTAGATTTACAATAAAGTTTCTAGAGTATTTGAGAGGTCATTAGTACTAAGAATTTGCTGATTTAAGTCCTATAACAACAAATAGTTATTTTTTAGGCGACTCTAATAGAGGAGAGACTAGAGGCGAAGAAATGGTGGAGTCTCCTCGGTCAGAGAATTCATATCCTGTTTTGGTTGCTCCATGATTTGTATTATAGGGGAAACTGTCGTATTGGACCAGAAATCCACCTAGTGAAGAGTCCAAATTTCGGTCCGAAGTAGTGTGCAAAGTTTTAAGTACTCTCGAGATAACTACAAAGGTCGGTCTCGACCTCTCAAGTCAGCGATGACTTTTCTCTGCAGTTCTAATCACTTCGAATCTTCTTGCATCCTTCTTCTTACTTTATTTTAAGGTGTCCCCATGCTGTTTCCATCAATCGTTGGTTGCTCAAAAAAAGTAGGTACCTATCTCTCTTCAAAACAACTCAGTATCATCCTTTTTGCCTAAGAGATCGGTAGTGACTTTTTTCCTCAGCTCGAAATGACTTGTACTTTTTTGTAGCACTCTTCTAATTCATATGGAGGTGTCCCAAAGTGGTCGCAACATCTACGAGTTAATAAGAGATATCGGTACCTACTTGAGAGGTCAGCGGTGACCTCTCTCCTTAGTGTATTTTTCGTCTAAATTTCTTAAGCTCAATTCTCTAGTCACTTAAGTGTGCCTTCAAGTTTTCAAATCGTTATGTCCTCGTTTGAATCTTTTAAGTCCAGTTGAAATCTGCTTTGCTAAAAAGTGGGTTAACAATCGTTATTTATGATGTTAATCTCCCAGAAAGATTTATCCTTGATATATTTTTTCCTTCATAAGTTTCTCCCAACATCCTTCTCCATTCACTACCCTCCAGATCAGTTTGATGCACATCACCTTATTGATTTCGTCTAGTTTTCTTAATCCCATATCATCTTCACATTTCTCTTTACATAAGATATCCCATGGAATTTTGCTAGTATTTCCCTTCCACATAAAATTAAAACATAAATGTTGGATTTTAAAACATTGCATCCAATATTATACGATATGGTACACTACGGATACGATAAGTTCTAGCCTCCATGCCAAGCCGAGCGTTTTTGCTTCCCAACCATTTATTTTACCTTTGATTCTATAAGCTATCGCAATCTTTATCTTTTAGGTTAACACTCGATAAGGAATACCCATGTATTTGATGAGAAGTCCCTCCTGGAAAATACCCATCTTGTATTCTATCACTTCTTTGTTATTTACTCCTTTACTACTAAGTTGGAGACCTATTGTTTCATACATCTTTCTAAACACATCTTCAATGGCTTATGCTGTTACCTTGTTTTCTTTAGCAAAGATCATGATATCAGTAGCATAAACAATGTAGGATATTTCAAAAAATTTCACCTTAACTGGGTTAATCCCTCTGCCCATCTTTTGATATGTCAACGGAGTAAGGTACTCCATGACTATCGAAAATAGAGAAGGCGATAAAATGTCACACTGCCTAAGCCAATAGAAGAACCCATTTGATTATTAAAAATCTAAGCGAACTAATCATTTCACGAATTATATCAATCATTTACTTGTAAAATTCGTTTTCCTTCAACAAATGCAGAATAAAGCATCTACTGATTGAATCATATGCTTTTCATAGATCAATTTTAATGCGCATGTTTTTGTTAGTTATTCTACCAAATCCTCTTATAATTTCATGCGCCATCAATATGCCATCCCTAATAAAGCAATCATGAATGAACTTTGATTTTCCAAAATGAGGTCTTCAATGAACATCCTCAACTTGTTCCATAACACTTTAGCTAATATTTCATAAATCATGTTGTAGCAGTACATAAGCCCAAAATGCTGAATTTCACTAGCTGTCTTGTTTTTTGCAACAAGACTGATGGAAGTGTGGTTACATTCTTTGAACAATTCCCCATTTTACAAGAGTCATTAACATCTTCTATTACTAACTCTTTCATTTTATTCCAATGGACTTTAGAAAATTTCAATTTCAATCCATCCGGGCCAAGAGCAGTGTTGTCCTTAATACTGAAGATGGCTTCTTTAATTTCTTCCGAGTCAATTTGATCACGCGTAAAGTTTTGTCCATATTCTGAAATAATATTTTCACACACTACCGCTGACTTGTTGTCAATGAGGGGATGATTAAAAAGCTGCATATAATAATTTAAAGCTTTGTCAAAATATTCCTTTTGAAGGTTGCAAAGGTCCCCATTCATTGAAATACTATAACCCCAATTGCTCAGACATTCTTAGATGGCATTTTAGCATAAAATTATGCTTAAGCTTCATCAATTTAGGAGCAGCCAATTACATTTCGACTTTTGTTTAGTATCCAAACGTTCTTGTTGAATAGCTCTTTCAAGTCTATTTCTCATTTTTGGAAGTTCAATGCTTGTATCCTCTCCTCAGACCAGCTCAAGCTTATGTTGTAATTATCCACGCTTCTCCCTATAAAATTTTACTTCTTTCTTAGTGTTGTTTTTGTCTTTGTTCCAATACCTTAAAATTGTTCCCTTATAGTTTTTTGTCTCTGAATGAGTCTATACATTTGTCTACAATATATTTGAATGTCCCACCCTTCCTCAAATGTAGCTTGATAATCTTCAAATAAAGCCCGGTGATTCATGTATTTGAAAGGCCCAACATAATTATACTATTGTACAACTAGAGATGCTTAGACACGGTGTGGTCACTATGACCTGCTAGCAAATATAAGGCAATCGTTTGATTGAATTTCTCCATTTGCATCAAGTTAACCAAGACTTTATCAATTTTGGTTTGAATATATCTGTTTGGCCTTGACCACTAAGTAAACCTAAATCCTTTAACATTAAATTCAAAAAGGCCCACCCACCATTATAATGTCTAACCCCTTCATCTTACCGAATGAGACCTGGGTACCACCTTTCTTTTCAGCCACTCTTAAAAAATTGAAATCACAATCCAAGGCCCAAATATTTAAAAGCATTCTTCTCCAAGTATCTCCACAAAGGTTCTCTTAAGTAATCGAAATTTTAAGCATACCCAAATGTCACATTATAAATGGCCCTATCTTTATTCCTCAGTTCTAAAGTAATATGCTACTTACTCATGCTGGTAATATTGATGTTCCAAACTTCCTTGTTAATTAGCACCAAAAACCTACACCTATAATATCATGCTACATTATTTACCATATGCCATTTATTCTCAAAATTCGTTATAAACTTCCATAACTCAAAGCTTTTCAACTTATTCTAAAAAACTCCTACATAATCTACTCTATGCTTATGCAATAATCTTTTTAACTCTAAGACTCTACTTTTGTGTAAACCCCTTGTGTTTCAATGCATGATTATCATTTATTTTGTTTGCTACCGCTCCTCAATTCCTTGCCTAAGTTTGTGGCACAATTATTCTCCTCTTTATTTTGGGTATGTAACTCATCTCAATCGGTTTTTTTTTACCAATGGCTCCTTCTTGATTGAGTCATATTTTCTTAGTTTACCAGCGAGGCTCCTCAGTTCATTTATGGGATTACCATTACCTAAATTATGATCATACGAACTGCACTTTCCTTATGCCTCCTTTGTCCCCTATCCAAAGATTGAATCTAACTGCAAAACAGACATTCCATGCTCATTACACTTCTTACCTTGGGAATTAAACTGGTAGAATTATTGGAAACAGAGATAGATGAGTTATTTTCGATGTTAGCTATGGTGGAGTCCGATGACGAAATACGCTATTCTTTGAACTGGAGCATTAAGTGGTGTTATGTGTTTGAACTACTTCCTTAGTTCAAAGGGCTTGAATAGATACATCTACGCATAGTATTTCCCCCTCCACTTGCTTGCATAAGGACTTGTTCTCTCCAGTAATCTCCATTATTAGTTCATAATACTCCTAGTTCCCTCCTCCTTTCTTTTCCCTTTAGAACCCTAGATTGTAATGCTATTATTACTATTTTCTTTATCTTGTCTCCATCCTCTTTATTTTTTCCTCCGCATACCTCGGACTCTTCTCACTACTTACTCTCTCCATTACGCTCACCTTTTGGTTTTTACCCTCAATTCTTTTAACATAACTTCTTCCACTTGATTTAGTTTCAAAATCGCTATCTCTACTTCATCTAATGACTTTTTTTGGGTTATCATCCTCCTTGCTACGCTCTAGCTTATTTTCCCCTGAAAACCCATTCTATGGGTTGCTAGTTTCTTCGTCTCGTGTACCAGGCTCCAAGGACTTTCCTACCGACTCTCCATTGCCTTCTAATTCCTTATGGTTCACTTTGCCTCCATTTGCCACCTCTTTGTAAGTTTCAACATCATCTCTTTAAATAGGATCACCTCATGTGACCTTTCTCCCTCTCCTTGGCTACTACCTAAACCTCCTTTTTGTTCCTTTGGTACCCACGCTTTGCTCATTGGGCATTATTTCTTAATATGCCCAAAATAACATCAATTTTCACATCTAGTTGGGGGATTTTTGTATATAAATTCTTGTTTAAATACTTCTCCATTGTCTTCCATTGCCTTGAAAATTAAGAAAACCAAATTCAGCTTTAATGTCAACCAACACCCTTGAAAACGAAATTCTTGTCCTATTTTGTGTTGCTTCATTAATTTTAATTAATATCCCCATAGAGCCGATGTAACAACCCGCATATTTATCGATTGTATATTTAAATATTTTATTTAAATATTTCATCGTTCGTCGGATTTTAGTCCAAAAACCTACTTTTTGCAAATAGTCGAATTGGGACTCGAGACCACTTCCATTGAGTTTAAAATGCCATTTGCAACCTTTTTGAGTATAAACATTGATATGTTTGGAGTTAGTGGAATTTTGCTACTTTTTCACTTAGGGCTTTGGTTTTTGTTCCAGCCCATTAGACCCACGCTTCACCCCTCTTCTCTTCATTACTTCATTTCTATTTCATAATACTCAAGCTTTAGCAACAATGGAGAGAGGAAAGAGAAATTAAAACTCCAAGCCCTAGTTTCCATTTGCAAATCAAGTTCTAGCTCCAAATTCAAAAATAAGCATTGGTAAGTATCATCTCCTTCTTCTCCAACTCATTCTCTCTTTGATTTCAGAAAATTCCTAAACCTAATTTGGGAAATGTTTCTCTTTTAAGCTTAGATTCAAGCTTCTTGTGTTGAGATTGAAGTGTGGTTGATCTTCCCTTGTCTTCAAGCTTCTCATTAATTTGTTTTGGGTTTAAAGGTGAGATTTTTATCTCACATCTAAGTCTATGATTATCTTTGATTGTTAGGTATGAATTCCTAACACTTATTCATGTGCATTTGCTTTTGGTTTGGATTGATTGGGTATATATTCCAACTTTTGGTGCTTCGGAAGCAAAACCTATAAAAGTCCTTTTATGGATGTTTGAACGTGTTCTTGGTGATGCATCGAAGAGCCTATAGGGCCAGGTTGCCGATTGGCATAAATCCCTAGCGCCATTGCTCGATCGGTCGCGAATTTATTGGGTTTGCACGTTATTTTGTATAGGCAGAAAAACTGCCTAGGTTCCAGTCAGTCGACTGGACTTTGAATCCAGTTGACTGGCTGTAGCCAATTGGCGTACCGAAGGCAGATAACAGAGACAAGAGGTCTCTGTTTCTTGCAGTCAGTCGATTGAACTCATTGAGCCAGTCGACCGACCTGCTCTTAAATGCCTATTATGCCTATTTTTGTCTATTTCTCTTGTGTTTTCAAATTTAATTGATTCGGGTTTATTCCCACTTGTTGTATCAATTGTTATTCGACTTTGATGACTTCTATTTGGGATTTTTGGAAATATCCATTTTGATGGATTTGATATCGATTTTTTTGGAATTAATTCACGTCTTTGTACGTGAATTTTAGTGATTGATTGTTTCTACAATTATTTCTGTGATTTGTCACTTTAAAAATATAAAGGTTTTCTATACTAGTAGTAAATATCAAAACTCTTTCTTCAAAATGATTTCAGCACTATTTTATTACAAGGCTCGTTTTCTCAAACCGTCTTCCAATCTACTAGCTTATGCAAACCTTTACCTCACTCATATGAGAAATCTAATTAAACGACTTAGTAAAACAAGTGGTATGAAAAGCTTGCGTTTACTTCGTTGGTTAATTCTTGGACTTATTCGATTGAGTCTCTTGTGACAATTTTCTAGTGGAGATCTACAATTTGCTTGTAAATATTTAAGTTAAGCTAGTGGTTATGGGACAAGAAGCTAAGCTCATATGTTTACTAGCTTAGAGTAATTGACACTTTCTTGATGATCATTGAGGATCATTTTTGTGTTTTAGACTAGCGCTATGCTATGTTTCTTTGTCCACGAAGGGGACGGTACCTCGTTTTAATGAGTTTCGTCTCATTTTTATTATAGGCTAACGACCTATTTATTTCTTAGGGTTTCGACCCAATTTTTGTGGGCTAGCGACCCACGTTTTTATGGTGTTCGGATCTTCGGGCGTACCTTTGTACTACGTTGTTGTTCCGAACTATTCGAGTTTCTGGTTCCTCGGGTGTACTGTTGTACTATGTCGTTGCACCGGCTCTATGGTTAGCGACCATGGGATAGCGTCCCGTTTGTGATACACGTGTTGGTGAGTTTTCAGGCTCCCGTTTTGTGATAGGCCTCCCCCTTTTTGTGATTCCTGGATTTCTATTGATGATTTCTAGAATTTGAATTTCACCAATTTTATGATTGGCATTTATATGTTGTCAATATTTGTGGCTTGGTGAATGAAATAAGGAGTATGACATTCCTTTTGATCTTTGAGAAGATTCTTGTGATATTGATTAATCTCTGGTTGGTTTTCAGTTACATACTTATCATAGTATGGTATTATGGTTTTATATGTTTATGACATACCTCTTATCCTATATCATTACATCTGATATTTATAGTTAGACTGATCCGTTTATTATTTCCTTATTAAATAATACTCGGGTTAGACCGAGATGTTGCAGGTGCTTCTACTTGACTCCTCTTGTGGAGTTATTATTCTGACTTTTGGCTAACTACTTAGATTAGTAGTTTATTTTGTAGTATACATTTGAGATATAGACTCCAGGATGTGTATTTATTCTTTTGTCTAGCACTTTTAACTATTATTTTATGATATTGTGGATCTTGTTTGACCACTACTCTGATGTACACTTCTATGTGTAATATTCATATCTTTTTCCGCCTTTGTGATATGGATATCTGTGACTGATTTATGTTATGTTTATTTCTATGTTTGTTTCCGAAGAATAAATATAGCCACTGTGTAGTTGTTTTGAGTTTGTATCGGTATGTCGGATTCCCTCTTGAAAAGAAAATGCATGTTATACTATTTGACATATCGGTGCTCGCACTAAGCAATTACACGGATGGTCGCTCCTCAACAGCCTTATTCTCCATGCTAGTTGACGGCATTACCCCGTAGTGTCCTTGGCTAGCGTGGGTATAGAGGTGGGGCGTCACAGCTTGGTATCAGAGCCAAACATCAGGACAATGTAGAATAATTTAACAAGGATCATCTTCCTAAGTCATCTTAGGAGTCGTGCCTTAGGATTTAATTCGTGTCTTCGTACCGTCCTATCCTATTTTCTTTTGTGATTCCTTGTTTTATCAATCATTATTGTTTGATATTCATTTTGTGAATGACCTTTTTCTTCTTCTTCTTTCTTTCTTAATGAAGAGAAATGGTTAGACCTGGCCGTCCCAGCGCCGGTCAATCTAGTGCTACTCCCGAAGATGGAGTATTTATGTCTGCCCAGCAGCTTCTTGATCTAGTAAAGAATGCTCAAGTAGTCGGTTCTAATCTGGAGCCTACTCACCCTAAGTCTGGATTTGCACGTTTGTGCAACGATTATACCAATTTGGGTGGGAAGCCATTCAAAGGTTCTGAAACCATGATTGAAGTCCAGGCTTGGCTAAGAACATGCGATCGAGTCTTTTCTCGCATGATTCTTATTGATCTTCACCGAGTCCAGTTAGCCTCTAGTATGCTCCAAGAAAGAGCATTAGACTGGTACGAGCTTCTTATTTCTGAAATTAGTGAAGCGGATCTTACTTGGGAGAAATTCCAAGAACGATTCGAGTTAAAATTTGTGCCAGAAGCTGAGAAAGTGACATTGGCTCGTCGTTTCATAGACCTTGTTCAAGGTGAATCCTCCGTGGCAGACTATGTCGCATCATTCGAGTCACTTTCTAAATACAGGGTCGAATATATAAACACCCCATCGAAGAAGAACCAAAGATTGTCTATGGCTTGAACAAAAATCTCAAGAAGCCATTACGTCTAAAGTTAGAAGTTTCTTTTGATCAACTTGTTGATATCGCTCTTCGACTTGAAGAGGCAGATAAGGAGAGTGATGTTGAAGTTGTGGGTGCCAAACCAAACTTCAATAACAACAAGAAAAGGCCTATTAAGTCCAAAGGCACGTGTCCTAATAAGAAAGGAAAGCAAGCAACCCCTGAAGCAAAGACTTCTTCCTCTAATAGTGGGCGATGCTTCAATTGTGGTTCTAAAGACCATTATGCCCATAAATTCCCGAAACCTCTCTTTTGTCGCTATTGCAAAAGTTCGGGTCATTTTATTTCTGCATGTCCCAAACTTCAAGGCAAGAAGGAGGGAAAGTTAAATGTTGCACAAGCCCCTAGCAGCACTTCTCGTGGTCAAGGTATTTCTCATTCTATCCTTGATGGCATTATTATGTTTCATGATCAACATATTCGAGTTTTTTTGATACGGGTGCATCCCATTCTTTTATATCGAAAGAACTTGTTGATACTTTTTCTTTAAGTGTTATTGCTTTAATGACTTCTTTGAGAATTGCGAATCCGGTTGGTGGATCTGCAACACTTAGTTTGCTTTGTAAAGATGTGGAGATTATTTTGTGTGATTTTTCTTTCCTAGCCGATTTGCATGTTATGCGTTACTTTGGTTTTGGAATGATTTTGGGAATGGATTGGCTTAACCGTTATGAAGCTCATATCCTATGTCCTGAGCGGACTATCCATCTTCGACATCCTCAATCTGTCAAGCAGATTTCTATTATTCTTAAAGATTCGGATTCCAATTTAGTTGCATCTTTATATTCTTTAAATCCTCATGATGACGATAATGATGATGAGGAAGATGTCATTTCTCTTATTCACGTTGTTCGTGAATTCTCCGACATATTTGAGCCCGTTTTAGGACCACCTAAGCGAGCCGTTGAGTTCAAAATTAATCTCATCCCTGGAGCTCAACCTATCACTCGTCCTCCTTATCGCATGTCCAATAAGGAAAATGAGGAGATGCGCAAACAATTATCCGAATTGGAGACGAAGCAATTTATTCGCTCTAGTTCCTCGCCTTGGGGAGCTTCGGCTATTTTCGTGAAGAAATCCGATGGTACACTTAGGCTTTGTGTTGCCTACCGCAAGCTTAATGATATTACTATCAAAAATAAATATCCTTTGCCTCGAATTGACGATCTATTCGATCAACTTAGTGGTGCTAGAGTCTTTTCACAATTTGACTTGGCAACCGGTTTTCATCAGCTTCGTATTGCAGAGGATAGCATTCCTTTGACATCGTTCCGTACTCGTTATGGATCTTATGAATGGCTTGTCATGCCATTTGGTTTAACGAATGCCCCGGCTTATTTCGTTGACCTTATGAATAGAGTTTTCAACGACTTCCTCAATCGATTTGTTCTCATCTTTATTGATGATATTCTTGTGTATTCTGAAACCAAGAAGGAGTATGAAAAGCATCTTCATATTGTGTTGGAAACTCTTAGGAGCAATCAATTGAAAGCAAAATTTTCTAAATGCCACTTTTGGCAATCTCGAGTGAAGTTTCTTGGTCATATTATTTTCGAATTCGGAATTTCCGTGGATCCTTCAAAGATTGAAGCAATTCAAAATTGGAAGAGACCGGAGAGTGTGACGTAGATCCGTAGTTTTCTTGGATTGGCAGGTTATTACCGCCATTTCATAAAAGACTTTTCTAAAATTTCCGTGCCTCTTACTAGTTTGACAAAGAAGGGAGTTAAATACATTTGGTCGGACAAATATGAAGTTTCTTTTCAGAAATTAAAAGAACTCCTTTCCGATGCTCCTATTCTTGTGATTCCCGAAGGAAACCAAGATTTTATTGTTTATACCGATGCTAGTCGCGTTGGTTTGGATGCCATTCTTATGCAAAGAGAACGTGTTATTGCTTATGCTTCTAGTCAATTGAAGCCAGCCGAGACTAGATATGCCATTCATGATTTAGAGCTCGCGGCTATTGTTTTCGCCCTTCGAATTTGGCATCATTATCTTTTGGGAGAAAAATTTATTCTTTACACCGATCATAAATCTTTGAAGTATCTATTTTCTCAAAAGGAACTTAATTTGCGTCAACAATGTTGGCTCGAATTCCTTGCATTTTATGATCTTGACATTCTTTATACTCCGGGAAAGGGAAATCGCGTTGTCGATGCACTTAGTCGCAGACAACAAGCGGTTGTTTCTATGATGATATCCGAATGGAATGATCTCGGGGTTTTATCCACTTGTGAGATTCGAGATCGTGTTTCCGATTTATGTTCATATCTTGTTTTATGTAGCCTTGAGGCTTGTCCTTCTTTTTTAGACCGCATTCTTGAAGCTCAAAAGCTAGATCCCGAATTGGCTCTTCTTGGCCAAAATTTTAGGGATAAAATTGATATTGAAGGTTTAAAAGACTTTGATATTGATTCTCCTGGCGGTATTCAAAAATTTGGTAGACTTATCGTGCCAAATATCAGTGATCTTCGTAAAGACATTTTAGAAGATTCTCATCGTTCTAAATTTACCATTCATCCCGGTAATAGTAAAATGTACGCGGATATGAAGCAACTTTATTATTGGGAGGGAATGAAATCTGATATCGCTAACTTTGTCAAGTGTTGCATGACTTGCCAACTTGTCAAGGCCGAGCATCAAAGGCCCGGTGGGTTATTGCAACCTTTAGAAATTCCAATTTGGAAGTGGGATCAAATTTCCATGGATTTTATTGACAGCCTTCCCCGTTCTCGTTCGGGTCATGATAGCTTATGGGTGATAGTTGATAGACTTACTAAATCCGTCCATTTTATTCCCGTTCGGTCCAATCGAACCATTCCTCTCTTGGCTAAACTCTTTATTAAAGAAATTGTAAAATTGCATGGAGTTCCTTCTTCTATTGCTAGTGATCGTGATCCATTGTTTACTAGTGGATTTTGGAAGAGTCTTCAAAAAGCTTTGGGAACGAAGCTTAATTTTAGCACTACATATCATCCTCATTCCGATGGACAAACCAAGCATGTGAATCAAACTCTTGAAGATCTTCTTCGAGCATGTGTTCTTGATTTTGGTGGAAGTTAGGAAGATCATATTGCTCTCGTTGAGTTTTCCTATAATAATAGATTCCAATCTAGTATTGGTATGGCACCTTTTGAGGCACTCTATGGAAGGCCATGCCATTCTCCTTCTTGTTGGCTTGAGGCCGGTGAGAAGCTGTTTTTAGGTCCAGATTTTATTCGTGATTCCACAGAAAAGATTGACCTTATTCGTCATAGGATGAAAGAAGCCCAGAGTAGACAAAAATCCTATGCCGATAACCGAAGAAGGAAATTAGAATTTTCTGTGGGATATTTTGTGTTTATTCGTGTTTCACCTATGAAGGTTATTGTACGTTTTTTTCGATCGAGAAAGTTAGCACCACGATATATTGGTCCATTTCCCATCTCTGAACGTATTGGTTCAGTGGCTTATCGCCTCTTATTACCGGCTTAGTTTTCTGCTATTCATGACGTGTTTCATGTTTCTCAATTATGGAAATGCCTTCGAGATTTCGATTCTATTCTTGAGCCCGGTGTTGTGGAAGAAATTGAAGTTTCGCTGAATTTAACTTATGAGAAACATTCTATTCGTATTACTGCTTCGGAGGTCAAATGCCTTCGAAATAAAGATGTCTCGCTTGTGAAAGTTCAATGGTCCTCAAATCCTAAGGATTGCTCTTGGGAATCTAGAGAATTCATCGAGCGAACACATTCGGACTTACTTTCTCATGCTCTTTGAGGTGAACTTTCTATTTCAAATTTCTTTTGTGTTGATATGATTTTATGGTTGTTACTTCTATTCATTTATTTCTTAAGATTGCGAGGATGCAATTTCTTTAAGAAGGAGAGTCTGTAAGAACCCGCATATTTATCGATTGTATATTTAAATATTTTATTTAAATATTTCATCGTTCGTCGGATTTTAGTCCAAAAACCTACTTTTTGCAAATAGTCGAATTGGGACTTGAGACCACTTCCATTGAGTTCAAAATGCCGTTTGCAACCTTTTGAGTATAAACATTGATATGTTTGGAGTTAGTGGAATTTTGCTACTTTTTCACTTAGGGCTTTGGTTTTCATTTCAGCCCAGAATTTTGCTACTTTTTCACTTAGGGCTTTGGTTTTTGTTTCAGCCCATTAGACCCAAGCTTCACCCCTCTTCTCTTCATTACTTCATTTCTATTTCCTAATACTCAAGCTTTAGCAACAATGGATAGAGGAATGAGAAATTAAAACTCCAAGCCCTAGTTTCCATTTGCAAATCCAGTTCTAGCTCCAAGTTCAAAGAGAAGCATTGGTAAGTATCATCTCCTTCTTCTCCAACTCATTCTCTCTTTGATTTCAGAAAATTCCTAAACCTAATTTGGGAAATGTTTCTCTTTTAAGCTTAGATTCAAGCTTCTTGTGTTGAGATTGAAGTGTGGTTGATCTTCCCTTTTATTCAAGCTTCTCATTCGTTTGTTTTGGGTTTAAAGGTGAGATTTTTATCTCATATCTAAGTCTATGATTATCTTTGATTGTTAGGTATGAATTCCTAATACTTATTCATGTGCATTTGCTTTTGGTTTGGATTGATTGGGTATATATTCCAACTTTTGGTGCTTCGAAAGCAAAACCTATAAAAATCCTTTTATGGATGTTTGAATGTGTTCTTTGTGATGCATTGAAGAGCCTATAGGGCCAGGTTGCCGATTGGCATAAATTCCTAGCGCCATTGCTCGATCGGTCGCGAATTTGTTGGGTTTGCACGTTATTTTGTATAGGCATAAAAACTGCCTAGGTTCCAGTCAGTCGACTGGACTTTGAATCCAGTCGACTGGCTGTAGCCAATTGGCGTACCAAAGGCAGATAACAGAGACATAAGGTCTCTGTTTCCTGTAGCCAGTCAACTGAACTCATTGAGCCAGTCGACTGACCTGCTCTTAAATGCCTATTATGCCTATTTTTGTCTATTTCTCTTGTGTTTCAAAATTTAATCGATTCGGGTTTATTCCCTCTTGTTGTATCAATTGTTATTCGACTTTGATGACTTCTATTTAGGATTTCTGGAAATATCCATTTTGATGGATTTGACATCGATTTCTTTGGAATTAATTCACGTCTTCATATGTGAATTTTAGTGATTGATTGTTTCTACAATCATTTCTGTGATTTGTCACTTTAAAAATATAAAGGTTTTCTATACTAGTAGTAAATATCAAAACTCTATCTTCAAAATGATTTCAGCACTATTTTATTACAAGGCTCGTTTTCTCAAACCGTTTTCCAATCTACTAGCATATACAAATCTTTACCTCACTCGTATGAGAAATCTAATTAAACTACTTAGTAAAACAAGTGGTATGAAACGTTTGCATTTACTCTTTGGTTAATTCTTGGACTTGTTCGATTGAATCTCTTGTGACAATTTTCTAGTGGAGATCTACAATTTGCTCGTAAATATTTAAATTAAGCTAGTGGTTATGAGACATGAAGCTAAGCTCATATGTTTACTAGCTTAGAGCAATTGACACTTTCTTGATGATCATTGAGGATCATTTTTGTGTTTTAGACTAGCGTTATCTATGTTTCTTTGTCCACGAAGGGGACAGTACCTCGTTTTATTGAGTTTCGTCTCATTTTTATTATAGGCTAACGACCTATTTATTTCTTGGGGTTTCGACCCAATTTTTGTCGGCCAGCGACCCACGTTTTTATGGTGTTCGGATCTTCGGGAATACCGTTGTACTACGTTGTTGTTCCGAACTATTCGAGTTTCTGGTTCCTCGGGCGTACCGTTGTACTACGTCGTTGCACCGGCTCTATGGTTAACATCTATGGGATAACATCCCGTTTGTGATACACGTGCTAGTGAGTTTTCAGGCTCCCGTTTTGTGATAGGCCTCCCACTTTTTGTGATTCTTAGATTTCTATTGATGATTTCTAGAATTTGAATTTCACCAATTTTATGACTGGCATTTATATGTTGTCAATATTTGTGGCTTGGTGAATGAAATAAGGAGTATGACATTCCTTTTGATCTTTTAGAAGATTCTTGTGATATTGATTAATCTCTGGTTGGTTTTCTATTACATACTTATCATAGTATGGTATTATGGTTTTATATGTTTATGCCATACCTCTTATCCTATATCATTACATCTGATATTTATAGTTAGACTGATCCGTTTATTATTTTGTTATTAAATAATACTCGGGTCAGATCGAGATGTTGCAGGTGCTTCTACTTGACTCCTCTTTTGGAGTTATTATTCTGACTTTTGGCTAACTACTTAGATTAGTAGTTTATTTTGTAGTATACATTTGAGATATAGACTCAAGGATGTATACTTATTCTTTTGTCTAGCACTTGTAACTATTCTTTTGTGATATTGTGGATCTTGTTTGACCGCTACTCTGATGTACACTTCTATGTGTAATATTCATATCTTTTTCCGCCTTTGTGATATGGATATCTGTGACTGATTTATGTTATGTTTATTTCTATGTTTGTTTTCGAAGAATAAATATAGCCACTGTGTAGTAGTTTTGAGTTTATATCGGTATGTCGGATTCCCTCTTGAAAAGAAAATGCATGTTATACTATCTGACATATCGGTGCTCACACTAAGCAATTACACGGATGGTCGCTCCCCAACAGTCTTATTCTCCGTGCGAGTTGACGGCATTACCCCATAGTGTCCTTGGCTAGCGTGGGTAAAGAGGTGGGGCGTCACAGCTGACCTACGCGCTAATGGCCTCAGGCTTATATACAAACTGGCATACAAGTTTGCAACTCTTCTTCTATTTTCATATCGAGGTTTAGTTTTTTCATGATAATTAAATTTCTATTAAAAAACTATGGATCCTCCTTTACGATTTTATCATAATCCTTCTTGCTTCCAAAACCTGTAACAAATAACTCGCTTTCTCTAAGTTGAAGTCACACTTCCTTCAGTCTTCAAAATTCTCTTGCTATAAGCTTCTAACACTTTAAAATAAAGTCTAAGTCCAACCACATGTAACATAGCACAAAATTGCCATCCGTTTTTTTCTTCGTTAATAACATCAAATGCAAGCTCTCCATTGGTCTTTCCTTCCACTACCATTGGCTCGATGAATTCCATTTTAGACTTTTGTCCACCTGATCTCCCTTATTTTGCACAACATCACAATATAAGACTTTTTTGGTATAGTTAGGAATAACGAATTTAAGACCTACCGCCTTAAGGCCCCTCCTGCAAACATATTAGATATATGCTGATTAGGTTTGAAACCCCATTCTCTTTTTTGCTTCCATTAAAGGCTTAGAGCTGGGTGCTTCAACCTTCTTCCCTACCATCTTTTGTTTCCTACTAACAACTTCTTCCATCCTTCTTCCAGTCCCTCCTTTTGATCTGTCGCCCACCCCTCTGGCTTCAAAGACATTTGTTGTAGGTTTGTAGAGAATAGAAGAAGTGAAGAAGAATATACGAGAGATTAGCAAGATCTGGATATTGTGAAACCCTAGGTCAGCCTTCATTAGAATAAATATTATCTTATGAATTATATATTTTTTTAAGGTGATTTGCAAATAAATTCAAGTGATATCAATAAGATTGAAGTTTAAGAGTATTTATCGAATGGTCAAGAACCACTAACTCAAGTGATAAGATATCTAGATTATTGTTCTCGAGATCTTCAATTTGATCCCTCAAGATACTAAAATGAGTGCTTTGCTTAAATTAAGCACAAGTCTTGTTATAAAAAAGAGTATTTATTGAATTAAATTCATTTAAATACAGTAAAAATAATTTATAGTGAAATAAAAAGGAGATATAATTTATAAATGAGTTTAAGAGGAATTTTGAATGATATTGGCATTAAGTTTGATAAAATATAGTAAGCGTTATTTTTATTGATAAATAAACTAATAGTAATTGTAACGCATTTTTATTGTTTAAAATTTCTAAAAAAAGGTAAAAAATATTATTTGAAGTGAACATATTTAGAAAAATATTATTTCAAGTTTAAAATAAACATTGGAGAATTTAATTGAGTTATATGGATTTAAAAGTTAACGAAACAAGTAAAAATGAGTATTAATGTACTACATAAGGCAGGAATTTATTTTATTAATAAATTGGGTCAAAAGATTACAAACAACCCAAATTAACCCATTACTACTTTATTTCAGCTAAGAAAGAATACTCCATTCTCTCATTTCCACTTCCTAAACCCTAAATTAGAAATAATGGCAACCATTCTTTAAGCTCTGAAACCCTAAAATCTCAATTTCAAATAAATTCTAGCGCAATAGTGTGCAAATCAAGATGGTAAATGCTCCTAACCACATTCTAACACCTTATCACCATCTTTTACATTAAAATAAAAAATTTAAGTGCATTTCATTTCAGGTCAATAAGCAAAAGATGGTTTTGGTAAGCATTGGTGTAACGACCTGCCAATTTATCTTTAATAAATAATATTTATTTTTAAATTTGTGTAAATGAAAAGATAATGTTGTTTCAAGTGATAATAAGTAATAGTAATCTAATTTTTAATAAATATTGAAATAAAATATTTTCCTCGAAATTTATATCGATAAGAAACATTAAATTTAAATCATTGATTTATTTAACTTAAATTGAGATTTAATGATTTAATAAGTATTTTAATTATCCAAATAAATATTTTAAATAATATGATTCATTTTGAATAGTTATAAAGTGATAACAAATTGTTTATAATAGTTTTATAAAGGGATATATACTTAATTTGAAAATATAAGAAAATAATCGATATTGCTTTATCAGTATAATAGCGTTTTTTGTAAATAATTTTTAATTTGAGTTTATACGGTTTTATAATTCAAACGTAAACATTTTAATTAGTTTAAAATGATAAGAGATTTATTTTTAAATTTTGTTTACAAATATATGTACGTTAAAGTATAAGTGAAACTGTGACTGATAATCAATTCTCCGGATTTTGACGATTTAACAAACAGAAGTTGTTCGAAGACGTTCGAAGTATTATACACCTACATATACATACATATATATGTTACATACAAATGATAACATGCATATAAACATACATATATGAATATAATTAAGTAAAAGAAATATAATATGATCTATATAATATATTTTAAAGATTTCTTACTTCTTAAGCTAAATAAGTCAACATATGCATACATGAGATGATGGAAGTGATGTGCATATGAGGGGAGGCTCTAGCCATGAATTTTAGACAGGGAAGTGTGTTGGAGAAGCTTTGAAATGGTGATAAAGTGATGATGTATGTATGGATACTTTTACACCCTTCCATTTCTATGACTACCCTACCATCTTCTCTTCATATTCATTCATCTTCTTATTCATATTTTCAAGCTTTTGCTTACACTTTAATGACTTCCATACTAAGAGAAATAATGTCAAAATTTATTTCAAAAAGAAATTAAATCATAACATATAGTTATATATAGTTAAAAATCTTAAAACAAGCCTAAATCTCCATCTCTCCACCTCCCAAACCCAAGGCACCACCTTCCACCATGCTTGGCCATGAGAACCACCCCCTTCTAAACCTAGGCTGTGAGCACCAAGGTTAGGTTGAGCCTCTTCAAGGTCCAAAGCTCGATTTCGTGGAGTTTGATTTCGAGATAGCGGAGCTATAACCGTTTTAAAACTAGTTCGAGTGAAAATGAACGTGAGAACTCCTAAACTACCATACTTTATTTTGGATGATGATACGATGTTGCAAATAGATGTTTAATATGCTTTGATCATTAAGTTTGGTTGTTTTCACATGAATTTGAATATATATGCAAGTCTTGAATATACACGTCGATAAGCACAAAGGAAACCGCTTTCCTTGAATTAAAGAAATGGTGTGTATGGAATGTTAAACTTCTTTAAAAATGGTTTAAAATGTATTTGAAATGTTTTATAAACATTTAAAAGTGTATTTGTGAAGTTTGAAAAGAAATAGAATATTAAGTCAAAATAAGCGCGTCGCGTAATGGCAGTTCGCGACTTCGTGTTATAAAAGTCAAAATGTGTAAAATAGATGGAATATAGCTCGGAATTCTTCGAGATAAGAATTTTACAAACTATTATATCAGTAGTTTTCCAATGAAGAAAGAAAATCGAGATTCCGATAAGTAGATTTTCAAATATGAGTAAAACAAGTTTTGAAAAAAATCTCCATTTTGCAGTTCGTAATCCAAAATTGGATTTCTTTGAAAGTGATATTTTAAAATTATTTAAAAATGTGGAGTAAATCTTATAAATCTTTTAAAATATTTTACAAGTGATTTGAGTAATATAAATAAATTTTCAAATAATAAAAAGTCGTTTCGATCAATATAGCATAAAAGAGCACTTTCCGCAGCACTTATCCACAACACTTTTCTCTAATTTATAAAATATAGCTTTAAACTTAACAATTATTTTCTAAATCTTTTATAAATGTTTTAAATGAATAATTAAGTGTTTTAATGATGATTTGGAAGTTTTGTAGTTATTTAACAAGAATTTAAATAAATGTTTAAAGAAAAGCTTTTATAATTAAGTGGTTTACTCTTGGCTCTAATAGCCGAGTGGTAGACCGGATTTTTCTGTTCATGAGATCCAAATTAGAGGTGCTTAAACTAAGGAGATGTTCAGGAGCAACCAGTGCCCTGGCTCACCTGGCCTCTTCCCTGGACGAGGGATAGATAAGGTCGAAATGTCAGAAACAAGTTAAGTGTAAAAAGATTTAAATTTTCCAAATTTAAATTAAATACAACTTTGATTTTATAAAGATTTATACTATAAATAGATGTTTAATATGCTTTGATCATTAAGTTTGGTTTTTTCGTATGAATGTTGAATATATATGCAAGTCTTGAATATAACATCGATAAGCACAAATGAAATCGCTTTCCTTGAATTAATGAAATGGTGTGTATGGAATGTTAAACCTCTTTAAAAATGGTTTAAAATGTATTTGAAATATTTTATAAAAATTTAAAAATGTTTTTTGAAGTTTGAAAAGAAATAGAAAATTTAGTGAAAAAATAAGCGCGTCGCATAGCGGCGGTTCGCGATTTCATGCTATAAAAGCCAAATATGTTTAAAAGTTGGAATATAGCTCAAAATTCTTTAAGATAAGAATTTTTCAAACTATTATATCCGTAGTTTTTCAATGAAGAAAGAAAATCGAGATTCCGATAAGTAGATTTTGAAATACGAGTAAAACAAGTTTTGGAAAAATCCCCATTTTGCAGTTCGGAATCCATAACTGGATTTCTTTGAAAACGATGTTTTAAAATTGTTTAAAAATATGGAATAAATCTCATAAATATTTTAAAATGTTTCAAAAGTGATTTAAGTAATATAAATGAATTCTCAAATAATAAAAAGTCGTTTTGATCAATTGATGTGCATGTAAATGTGCATATTTTTACCACCATTTTAATCTATTTCAATTAAATAAATGATCATATTGGGTATTTTAACATGTTTAAACCAAAATGCAAATTATTTTCAAATTGTCATCTATTCATCTTCATTTAGAGGCAAAATGATCATTTTTGTGTGTTAATTAATTTGAGACAATTCACTTACACATTTTATTTTTATTTATAGGAAAATTGATGGAAATTAAAAGAGGATTAATATATTCATGCATGCACACAAGAGAAGGAAGCAAATGAAGATGTAAATAATTTATTTCGTGCATCATGGTAGACCCAGCTGCCCACTTACCGTGATCCCCTCTTAAGAGCTAATACACAAGATTAAAGCTACATGCACATTTAAATGGAGGGTTATGCTAATGCTAATGCTAACGATTACTTGGAGGTTACATTTCCTAAGAGGGTAGTTTGGGTATTTCCCAAAAAAATGGATTATGGTTTTAAACTTGTATAAATACCCCTTATGTTTCATGTAAAGCTATCTTCTTTAGTTTTCTTTTAAGCTCTCTTCTCTTAGGTTCTCTTTCTCTTAGTTAGTTTTATCTTAGAAATAAAAGACAAATTTTCTTTTCTTTTCATGACTACTTAGCCATTTCTTTTATGTAATTTTTTTTATGAAACTTTAATACATTGCTCTTTTCTTTTCTTGTTTATTTCCTTTCATGCTAGTAGTGTAGATTTATGCAAGTAGTGTAGATCTTCTTTTATTTTATGCAAGTAGAATAGCTCTTCCTTTACCTCGCTTTCATCTTTTTTGTGTGTTTCATGTTGCATGCTACTTATGTTGATATGATAACATAAATGAGAGACGAATCCCTTCAATTTAGGGGTAATGAAGCCTCTAATTATGTGCTTCAACATTTTGATAACTTTTTTCTCTCTTTTTGTGCTTAATGAGAATGCATGAAGTGGTTTAACTTGTTTTTACTTTGAATTTGATAGACTATATTATTGACACCAAATATGCTATGCTTAAATAATCACAAAACACAAATTGCCTCTTCATCTAAATATGATTATGGCAAAGAAGTGATTTTTAAAATTAAAATTTGATGGCTTATATTTCTAGTTAATATTTAATAGGCCATGCTTAAAATTAATTTTGCTTTCAACTTTTTTGTCATATTTCATGAGATTTAAAAGTGTATTAGTGGTTGTGTTATAGTTTGATGGTTTATATTGGGCTAATTAATAGCACATATATGCCATACTTATGATAAACACACAATTAATTTCACTAATAACCAAAAGAGAGATCATAATTTCATATCTGGTTGAAATATATGATCTAGAGAGTGGAGTTATCTCTAAATCATTATTTTATTCTCATAGTTTCATTCACTTTTGCAGCCGTTAGTTTTGCAATTTTTAGTAGTTAGCTTAAACAACTCAAATCTTGGTTAATTTGTGTAACGACCCAGAATTCCTGTCATTTGAAATTCGTATATTTAATCGATTTTAAATATTAACAAGTAAAAAATTGTAAGTTGAATAAATTTTATTTCGA
Source organism: Allium cepa (assembly GCA_030765085.1). Lineage (NCBI taxonomy): Eukaryota > Viridiplantae > Streptophyta > Magnoliopsida > Asparagales > Amaryllidaceae > Allium > Allium cepa. Next base: position 774,074,894 of record CM060945.1, read on the forward strand.
ATATCTAGATTTAATTGGATAATTAAATCGATAATTTAATATTTGAAATTACAGAAATAATTGGAAATTTGGTTTAATGTGATTAAAATTGATTTGTAAAGTTGTATTAAATCATATTGGAGTTAGAATGATGTTATAGAACTTTTAAAATTGAATTAAAAGTTAATTTGGCGAAATTGAATATTTTAATATTTAATTGACGAGTAAAAATAGTCATTTTTCAGACAGTCTCGGATTCCGACGAAACCAGTTTCATCGGATCCGTAATGTTAAATTATTATAAAATTTTAAATTTCGTGTCAATCGGATCTACGGTTTGTCCGAGGCAAGCTAAAACGCGTTGAAATTGGTTTAAGTGAATTTTGAATTTAAATAGTCGATTTGAAAACCTATCTTTCAAATATGATCGAATTGGCTCCCGATACATATTCCATTGCGCTCGGAATAGGGGTAAAACATTATAAACACCAGACAGCACGCTTCGTTATGAGTTTGGAATTTTTTTGGGTGAATAGTGTTTTGGAAATTTTCACATTTTCCTTTTTGCATCAAACCCTCTCTCTTCTAGGGCTAGCCGCTAGTTCTAAGTATAATGGATGAAAACTCGTTTCATTTCTCCTCCTATATCTTCCAATCTATCGACATTTATCAAAATCTTTCAACTAGAAAAATGTAGATCATCACGAGATCTACAGATCCAACGGTGGAATCGAAAATAGGGCGGTGGATCAATGGCAATTTGAGTGCAAACGTCACACGGTCGAGCACGTTTTACCACGCGTTGGGATGGCCGAGCATCATGGCGTTTGGGGGCGGTGGTGTTGTTCGAGATGAGCTTTGATTTGGTGGAGGAGTGATGGGGTCTCGTGCGTCGTGGTGTTCGCGGTGTCTAACCCTAGTTGCGGCAAGATGGGTTCGGTTTCTACTGGTTACGCACGTGGAAGTAGAAACAACGAGCGGCCTGATCTCGTGAACAAAAATCAAACGGTCTAGAATTTTTAAGGTTTTAAAAATAAAAAGAAATTGTAAATTAATTTATATATAAATCATGTGATGTTTAAAACACAATAACTTTTTGGTACGAGGTCGAAAACGGACGAAACGAGTTGCGTCGGGTTCATATTGACGAACACTACGCGATGGAGCTGGACTGGAGCTAGCGTAAATTTTGAGTAAAATTTAACACACGTTTAATTTTATTCGAAATAAAACACTGCAACTGTATTGGAAACAAGGTGAGAACTTCTCACTCAATCGAATTTGTGTCGATTTAAATTTTAAATAGTTAGATTTAAAATTGCTTGATTTTGTGATTGAATGATAAATTGCTATTTGTTGTATTGAAATAGACCCTATACGCCGCATATTAAGCGGAGGTTATTATATTAAACACATATACCGCGATATTCCACCTTGAAGTAGAATTGGTATTATATATGTACTTGGAGTTGATTTTCTGCATTATATAGCGGATGAGACCCTATTGCGCCGCATAATAGCGGATAATATTTTATATAAACCCATGTACCGCGATATCCTGTCTTGAAATGGGATTAGTATTGTGCTAACATTTGTGGATGCAGGGAAACAGGTTGGAGGGATCCAACGGGATTCCTCAAATAATTGAATTTGTTTCAAAGTTGTGTGTTGATTATTTATAATATTTATGTGATTATCTTTGTGATTGAAATCGTTGAAGGCTAAAATTTAGCCGAATAAAATTTTGGTATCGTTAGATACCAGAAATAAATAAAAAATTGATTTTTGAAAATTCAGGTTGAGAGTTTATATAAAAAATATATTTTTGAGAATTGGATAAATTTAAAAGAAGGAATTCAAAAATAATAATGTTTTATTTTTAATCTTATTAAATAAAATTTCAAAATATGGGAAAAGCTTTAATAAATGAATTTCGGGTAATATTATTCAAGTGTTGAAGGATTTATTCAAAATACGGATTTTAAAGAGTTTGAAAAATAAAAGAATTGGTTTTCTTTAAAAGGAAATAAAATTTGAAATCCACTTGGGAATTGATTTTTGGTGATTGAATTTAAATCTTTTGAAAACCCATTTGGGAATTTATTTGGTGTTTTGAAATGGATTTGGGATCAATTTGAAAATTGATTTGGGGTTTCGTAGAAATTGATTTCAATTTGAGATTTGAATGAGATTCACTTGGTGTTTAATTTATTGGGAAATCAATATGGAATTTGATTTGGTTGTTTTTAAAATCAACTGAAAAATTGAATTGTTGTTGAAAGTGAATATTTGAAATCGATTTGAAAATCGTATATCAGTGGATATTTGGAAATTTAAATTCACCATGGAATTTATAAAGGAAAGGGAAATTTGTTTAAAAAATGAACATTGATTTATTTTTGAAGCGTGGAAATAAATTTACAGATTTGGAACGTAAATTTAAAGTAAATCGGTAAGGATTTATTTAATTGGTTTAGATGAACCATTTTGAGATGAAAGTGTATTCTCCCTGGAAAGCCGAATAAAATTTCTGAATAGCTTTGAAAGATATATACATACATACATACATACACATACATACATACACACATACATACATACATACATACATACATACATACATACATACATACATACATACATACATATAAAATTCTAGAATTGGTTTTGAAAAGGATACTTTGGAGAAATTAACTTCTTAAACTATTTTAAATCCTTTAAGTAAAGATTTGTTAAGTTGATATAGAGATGATTATTTCTAAGATTTAATCAATAATTGTTTTTGAAAATAGTTATTTAAATAGTTATACTCTATCTACTAATTTTATTTTGAAAATTAGATTGGACTTAAGTTTTATGTAATATTGGTATAATATTTTTATAACTAATATTTTAAGTAAAGTGTTTAAAGAAAAATAGTTTTATTTCAAAGTGTTTTCCCGATATATTTTGGATAAGTGTTATAAAATATTTTTTTTAAAGTATTTGAACTTGGCAGATTTCCAGTGAAAATGAATAAATATTTTGGAAGTGTTTCCGTGCAAGGAAAATGATTTTAAAATTTGTTTTCAAAAGTTGTAAAGGTGAAAAGTGATTTGAAATTGTTTTCAAATGGTTGAAATGTGGAAAAAATATATCTTGTAAAGATATTTTTGGAAAATAAATAATTTGGGAAATTATTTAGAATCTGGTGATGTTGTGCATATCTGTTGATAGTTAAATAACCGACTGTCAATATTTGCCTTTATTTGGGTATTTGTTGTGATTTGCTTAAATTTGAATGCTACACTTATTTTAAAAATAAGCGCCCGTTATTCGGTTTAGCCTGGAGAGGACCTTTGGGTCATGAATCCCATTCCGAATAGTGATACGTCGTAATGGATAACATTTGAAGACCGGTGTTGAAGACCGGATATTTTCGAAAACGGAAGGATTACCGTCGAATGTCTCTGCATTGGCTGATCTCCGATATAGAGATTTTATCACCTTTTGTGATGGGAATTCTGGACGTGATTAGTGAATATCCGGATTGCAAGGGCTTCTTTTGGAAGTGCCTTCGGTTCCGTTCGATCCCGAAACGGACTTGTATGGATGTGTGTCTAACGTTACAATTTGAGATGTGAAGCTGGTCTTTATCAAATCCATTTCTATTGGTGGCGGAGAATTTATTCTCTTAGCATAACACCCTTCTCTGAGACGTACAAGCTCAGAGGTTATGTAGTTGATGGTTACTAGTGATACATTCCCAATTTGGTAATGTGGCATACGGAGTGCTGTTGATCATTTGTTGATCAAAGCATAGCTTTTGTGAAAACGTAGCTTTGTGGACGAGACTTCGTCGGACCTCACACCCGGTAATTGTCAAAACAGGAAAGATGCAGCAAGGTTATAGGGAGTAGCGTCCCTTAGGGTATGTGCATTTCCTTCTGGATAGAAGTCGTATCATGGTATGGAGCCCAGATACTTAACTTATGTGGATGTCGCAAATATATATGACTTTGTGATTGTTGTTGGTTGAGGATCCTCGGATAAAGGTTGTTTACAACCGGGGGATGGCATACTCGTGTCAGTAGTTACCTACTTTTGCAGAGGTAACCCAGCCTTGTGTTGGCAGAGATCCGGTTAGGTTCTCGGGCGTCCCGCCAGAGGCGTTCCCATGTGGCAATAGGAAGTTCCGTAGCCTGACCATTTGTTGGAAAATCCAAAGAAACAATACGAGCTCTGTACAGTTTTAGTTGTATAACCTGCCATTTACTTATGGTGGTGCCCCACTGTTTAGATGGTAGCTATAGTAAGCATACGATAATGGTCATATGTTGGCTAAGATTTATATTATACTTTCAAAATGTTTTCCTACACTTTGCACTTATAGTAATAATATCAAATAATTTTTTTGCATATCAAGCATGTTTGACTATCATAAGGAGAAATCTCCTCCGATTCTGCGTTTGCATTGTGTCTGCGTGCGGGAGGCCTTATGGTAGTTTCATTTTCCAAAAGCATTGCATATCTATTTTAAAATATTTCTTTGTTTGTTTTTAAAGATAAACTCTTTTAAGTTCTTACACCAGTCCCATGACTAACCTGGATTTTATTGTTCTTTTTCTAAACTCTGGGTGCCCACCAATTTCCACACGGGCAGCCTAGAGTCAGGTTATCGGATCATTCTAGAATTTAGGAGATGCTGTGGAGATCCGGAGCTGGATGGCGAAGCGTATCACTTATATATGATGTTATCTTTTCCGCTGTGTATCCACTTGTGGGGACAGGTCTATATAACTGTCCATTATTTTGTTGTGTTGTATATTGACTCTGATGATGTAATGTATAAAATGTACAGTTCTTTTGATTTAAAGATTATGCATTTATCTATTATATGTTGTTCCGTTGCGACTGTGAGATTCTGATATCGTTTCTGTTGCTTTTCTTTCTTTCTTACTTCTTCTTTCTTTCTTCTTCTACCTCTTATTCTTTAACCCTAACAATTCGGTTTTTCCGGCCTTCGATTGCTTGACTGGACGTATTAATGTAGACTTTCGAAAGTCGAAAATCCCGTTCGTTACAATGTGGTATAAGGGCATTTGGTTAAGCGACTACCCTGGCTCTGTTGGGTGTTACTCATTAGAGATAGAGTCAGTAGTACTCTAGAATGAGTGTGAGGGTAATAATAGATATGAGCGCGTATTTGTTAGCAAATATAAAAATGTTTTATATTGTGTTTGCTTATCCATTGAGCTGTTTGTGAATTCTGGTCGGTATGTGGGACTCTATACTATCGATAGGGGTTTCTAAACTCTTAAACGAGATAAACCGACATAGTATCATTTTATATTGGGTAAATGAAATAATTTTACCTTGATTATATTTTATATATAAAGGAATAATTTTTCAGAATTATTAAAGTGTATATAAATTGATTGTTTGGTTATTGAAAATGTAAGAATATATATAAGTTAATTAAAAGAATAATTGTATAAGAAATTGAATTAATAAGTATGGAATTATAATTAATGTGATTTACAATTGCGAAATAATCTTATATATAAGAAGTGAAACTATATGAATATATTTATAAATATGAGTTGTAAAAATGAATTTGAACTATGAATTGAAAATGTTGAATCCTGTTTATTTTGGAAATTATTTTCCAAAATTAAAAGTTAAATAGTTAAATTATATAAGAAAAAGATTTATAAATGTGATTTATGAATAAAAGGAAAATTTTGAAAGAATTCAAAGCACTGGATTCGCTACTGTTGCTGGGAAATAATAAGGGTGATGACTGCAGCATCATCAGTATCATTTTCGAGTTTCCGTGTGATGGATTTGCTACCATAGTAAATTGGAAATTGAAGTTTGGTTGTGATAATCAAATTTGAAAATTAAAATCCAAGTTGTAATTGTTGAACATAAGTAATCAAGTTTTGGACTTATAATATGAAATAATAAAGATTTTACTTTGTTAAAAGTTAAATAGAATTTACTTTAGAATTGGAATCTGAACTGGATTTATAAGGGAAATTTAAGTTAAGTTAAACAAATGATGTTTTAAATGGAATAAAACTTAAGTAATTGTTGAATGAAGTTAATTTTGGTATCGAAGTAAAATTAATAAAGTGGAGTGATGAATATGAACTTGAGTTATATAAATAAAATTCAACCTTATTTGTTAAATGAATTAGCAATTGAATTAATAAATGGATTGAATATTAATCAATCTAATGTAAATGAATTGATATGGAATAATGGATGTAAGTGTTAATTCATTAAAAACTAGTAAATTGGAAATTGAATGGAAGTTAATTAAATATTAAACCAATTGGAATTAAAAGTGTTAAACCAAATTGAATGTAAATTTAATAATTTGGTTATGTTGGTTATGATTTGGTTGTTATATGATTGTTAGTCGATTGAATATAATTCATTAAGTGTTAATGAAATTGAATTGATAAATGGAAAGCTATGTAATTGAATTTGAATTGAAAGTGAACTAATATGAATTGGTTGTAAGCAATTAAAATTTGTATCGAAACCTTATAAATTGCTTATGGGAATTATTTTGATTGCATTGCTTACGAAAACTATGCGTTTTCTATTGAAAATTAGTGAAATGTAAATGAATTTCCTATATATGTCACTTACATGTTTAAATTGAGCAAGTACAGGTACCGGGGCTGTAGTTGGTTGGATTCAGTCACGCTAAAATGCTAATAAATAAATGCTTTTCTTAAAAATGCTAAAAAGGCACGCCTACGCAATAAAAATAGGAAATATGAACGGTTTTTCTGTTTTCCGACCGTGTGGGTCGATGAATATATATTTATATCTATTGTGATATTGAAAAAGCTCCTCCGTATAAGGGAGACTCTACCGAAATATTCCGTAAATTTTGGGAGTTAGAAAAATTTTGAAAATTTTTGGAAATTTTTTGTTAACGAAAAGTCAATTGCTAAATTGAAATGAAAATGTAGGAATTAAACTAGAAAAGTGTAACCATCGGATTTTGAAAAAGTTAAAATGTTTAGATGAATCTGAAATTTAATTTGAACAAATGGTTTTGAAAAGTTAATGGATTTCAAGACTTTTTCTTACTTAGCAATTTCGAGGACGAAATTCTTTTAAGGGGGAAGTTTGTAACGACCCAGAATTCCTGTCGTTTGAAATTCGTATATTTAATTGATTTTAAATATTAACAATAAAAAATTGTAAATCGAATAAATTTGATTTCGAATATCTAGATTTAATTGGATAATTAAATCGATAATTTAATATTTGAAATTACAGAAATAATTGGAAATTGGATTTAATGTGATTAAAATTGATTTGTAAAGTTGTATTAAATCATATTGGAGTTAGAATGATGCTATAGAACTTTTAAAATTGAATTAAAAGTCAATTTGGGGAAATTGAATATTTTAATATTTAATTGACGAGTAAAAATAGTCATTTTTCAGACAGTCAGATTTCGACGAAACCAGTTTCATCGGAGCCGTAATGTTTAATTATTGTAGGATTTCAAATTTCGTATCAATCGGATCTACGGTTTGTCCCGGGAAAGCTAAAACGCGTTGAAATCGGTTTAAGTGAATTTTGAATTTAAATAGTCGATTTGAAAACCTATCTTTCAAATATGATCGAATTGCCTCCCGATACATATTCCATTGCGTTTGGAATAGGGGTAAAACATTATAAACGCCAGGCGACACGCTTCGTTTCGAGTTCGGAATTTTTTTGGGTGAATAGTGTTTTGGAAAATTTCTATATAAGGACCTCACATTTTCCTTTTTGCATCAAACCCTCTCTCTTCTAGGGCTAGCCGCCAGTTCTGAGTTTAATGGCCGAAACTCGTTTCATTTCTCCTCCTATATCTTCCAATCTATCGACATTTATCAAAATCTTTCAACTAGAAAAATGTAGATCATCACGAGATCTATAGATCCAACGGTGGAGATCGAAAATAGGGCGATGGATCAATGGCAATTTGAGTGCAAACATCATACGGTCGAGCGCATTTTACCACGCGTTGGGATGGCCGAGCATCATGGTGTTTGGGGCGGTGGTGTTGTTCGAGATGAGCTTCGATTTGGTGGAGGAGTGATGGGGTCTCGTGTGTCATGATGGCCGTGGTGTCCGACCCTAGTTGCGGCAAGATGGGTTCGGTTTCTACTGGTTACGCGCGTGGGAGAAGAAACAAAGAGCGGCCTGATCTAGTAAACAAAAATCGAACGGTCTAGAATTTTTAAGGTTTTAAAAATAAAAAGAAATTGTAGATTAATTTATATATAAATCGTGTGATGTTTAAAACACTATAACATTTTGGTACGAGGTCGAAAACTGACGAAACGAGTTGCGTCGGGTTCGAATTGACGAGCACTACGCAATGGAGCTGGATTGGAGTTGATTGGAGCTAGTGTAAATTTTGGGTAAAATTTAACGCACGTTTAATTTTATTCGGAATAAAACACTGCAACTGTGTTGGAAACAAGGTGAGAAATTCTCACTCAATCGAATTTGTTTCGATTTAAATTTTAAATAGTTAGATTTAAAATTGCTTGATTTTGTGATTGAATGATAAATTTCTATCTGTTGTATTGAAATAGACCCTATACGCCGCATATTAAGCGGAGGTTATTATATTAAACACATATACCGCGATATTCCACCTTGAAGTGGAATTGGTATTATATATGTACTTGGAGTTGATTTCCCGCATTATATAGCAGATAAGACCTTATTGCGCTGCATAATAGCAGATAATATATTATATAAACCCATGAACCACGATATCCCGTCTTGAAACGGGATTGGTATTGTGCTAACATCTATGGATGCAGGGAAACATGTTGGAGGGATCCAACGGGATTCCTCAAATAATTGAATTTGTTTCGAAGTTGTGTGTTGATTATTTATAATCTGTGTGTGATTATCTTTGTGATTGAAATCGTTGAAGGCTAAAATTTAGCCGAATAAAATTTTAGTATCATTAGATACCGAGAATAAATAAAAATTTGATTTTTGAAAATTCAGGTTGAGAGTTTATATAAAAAATATATTTTTGAGAATTGGATAAGTTTAAAAGAAGGAATTCAAAAATAATAAAGTTTTATTTGTAATCTTATATTGAATAAAATTAATAAGTGGATTTCGGGTAATATTATTCAAGGGTTGAAGGATTTATTCAAAATACAGATTTTAAAGAGTTTGAAAAATAAAAGAATTGGTTTTCTTTAAAAGGAATTTATTTTTAAAAGGAAATAAAATTTGAAATCCATTTGGGAATTGATTTTTGGTGATTGAATTTAAATCTTTTGAAAATCCATTTGGGAATTTATTTGGTGTTTCGAAATGAATTTGGAATCAATTTGAAAATTGATTTGGGGTTTCGTAGAAATTGATTTCAATTTGAGATTTGAATGAGATTCACTTGGTGTTTTATTTCTTGGGAAATCAATATGGAATTCGATTTGGTTGTTTTTGAAATCAATTGAAAAATTGAATTGTTGTTGAAAGTGAATATTTGAAATCGATTTGAAAATCGTATATCAGTGGATATTTGGAAATTTAAATTCACCATGAAATTTATAAAGGAAAGGGAAATTTGTTTAAAAAATGAACATAGATTTATTTTTGAAGTGTGGAAATAATTTACGGATTTGGAACGTAAATTTAAAGTAAATCGGTAAGGATTTATTCAATTGGTTTAAATGAACCATTTTGAGATGAAAGTGTATTCTCCGTGGAAAGCCGAATAAAATTTCTGAATAGCTTTGAAAGATATATATATATATATATATATATATATATATATATATATATATAAATCTAGAATTGGTTTTGAAAAGGATACTTTGGAGAAATTAACTTCTTAAATTATTTTAAATCCTTTAAGTAAAGATTTGTTAAGTTGATATAGAGATGATTATTTCTAAGATTTAATCAATAATTGTTTTAGAAAATAGTTATTCAAATAGTTATACTCTATCTACTAATTTTATTTTGAAAATTAGATTGGACTTTAGTTTTATGTAATATTGGTATAATATTTTTATAACTAATATTTTAAGTAAAGTGTTTAAGAAAAATAGTTTTATTTCAAAGTGTTTCCTGATATATTTTGGATAAGTGTTATAAAATATTATTTTTAAAAGTATTTGAACTCGGTCGATTTCCAGTGAAAATGAATAAATATTTTGGAAGTGTTTCCGCGTAAGGAAAATGATTTGAATTTTTTTTCTTCAAAAGTTGTAAAGGTGAAAAGTGATTGGAAAATTATTTTCAAATGGTTGAAGTGTGGAAAAAATATATCTTGTAAAGATATTTTTAGAAAATAAATAATTTGGGAAATTATTTGGAATCTGGTGATGTTGTACATATATATTGATAGTTAAATAACAGACTATCAATATTTACCTTTAATTGGGTATTTATTGCGATTTGCTTGAATTTGAATGCTACACTTATTTTAAAAATAAGCGCTCATTATTCGGTTTAGCCGGGAGAGGACCTTTGGGTCATGAATCCCATTCCGAATAGTGATACGTCGTAATGGATAGCATTTGAAGACCGGTGTTGAAGACCGGATATTTTCGGAAACGGAAGGATTACCGTCGAATGTCTCTACATCGGCTGATCTCCGATATAGAGATTTTATCACCCTTTTTGATGGGAATTCTGGACGTAGTTAGTGATTGCAAGGGCTTCTTTTGGAAGTGCCTTCAGTTCCGTTCGATCCCGGAACGGACTTGTATGGATGTGTGTCTGACATTACAATTTAAGATGTAAAGCTGGTTTCTATCAAATACATTTCTATCGGTGGCGGAGAATTTATTCTCTTAGCTTAACACGCTTCTCCGAGACGTACGAGCTCAGAAGTTATGTAGTTGATGGTTACTAGTGATACATTCCCAATTTGGTAATGTGGCATACGAAGTGCTGCTGATCATTTGTTGATCAAAGCATAGCTTTTGTGAAAAGCGTAGCTTTATGGACGAGACTTCGTCAGACCTCACACCCCGGTAATGGTCAAAATAGGAAAGATTTAGCAAAGTTATAGGGAGTAGCGCCCCTTAGGGTATGTGCATTTCCTTCTGGATAGAAGTGGTATCATGGTGTGGAGCCCAGATACTTAACTTATGTGGATGTCGCAAATATATATGACTTTGTGATTGTTGTTGGTTGAGGATCCTCGGATAAAGGCTGTTTACAACCGGGGGATGGCATACTCGTGTCAGTAGTTACCTACTTTTGCAGAGGTAACCCGGCTGTGTTGGAAGAGATCCGGTTAGGTTCTCGGGGCGTCCCGCCGGAGGAGTTCTCATGTGGCAATAGGAAGTTCCTTAGCCCGACCATTTGTTGGAAAATTCATAGAAACAATACGAGCCCTGTACAGTTTTAGTTGTATAACCTGCCATTTACTTATGGTGGCGCCCCACTGTTTAGATGGTAGCTATAGTAGGCATACGATAATGGTCGTATGTTGGCTAAGATTTATATTATACTTCCGAAATGTTTTCCTGCACTTTGCACTTATAGTAATAATATCAAAGAAATTTTTCTACGTATCAAGCATGTTTGACTATCATAAGGAGAAATCTCCTCCGATTCTGCGTTTGCATTGTGTGCGTGTGCGGGAGGCCTTATGGTAGTTTCATTTTCCAAAAGCATTGCGGATATATTGCAAAATATTTCTTTGTTTGTTTTTAAAGATAAACTGTTTTAAGTTCTCACACCAGTCCCATGACTGACCTGGAGTTTATTGTTCCCTTTCTAAACTCTGGGTGCCCACCAATTTCTACACGGGCAGCCTAGAGTCAGGTTATCAGATCATTCTGGAATTCAGGAGATGCTGTGGAGATCAGGAAGTGGATGGCGAAGCGTATCACTTGCATATGATATTATCTTTTCCGCCGTGTATCCACTTGTGAGGACAGGTCTATATAACTGTCCATTATTGTATTGTGTTGTATATTGACTCTGATGATGTAATGTATAAAATATACAATTCTTTTGATTTACAGATTATGCATTTATCTATTATATGTTGTTCCGCTGCGACTGTGAGATTCTGATATCGTTTCTGTTTCTTTTCTTTCTTTCTTACTTCTTCTTTCTTTCTTCTTCTCCCTCTTCTTCTTTAACCCTAACAATTTGGTTTTTCCGGCCTTCGATTGCTCGGCAGTTGATACAGTGGACGTATTAATGTCGACTTTCGAAAGTCGAAAATCCTGTTCGTTACAATTTGATTGAATAGAAATTTAAAATCTAATAATTTCCTGCGGATCGACCCATACTCGCCATGTACTAGAATTATACACCTGGCGCATGCGGTAATTTTAAATTTAAATTCGATCGATGGATTTCTACACTAATAGAATTTCCATCGACGAACAAGTTTTTGGCACCATTGCCGGGGAATTGCTTTGATTTTAGTTTTCTGTTCTTTGAATTATTGTTGTTTAATTTTTGTGTGTTTTATTTTGTGTGTTTGTTTGCATTAAAAAAAGTTCGTGTTGTGTGTTTGTCATTTTCATTTTTTTTTGTATGATTGTTGTTTTCGATTTTTTTGGCATTTGCATTGCTATTATTAAAAAAAAGATGGGTCACATTTCATTTCTTTGTTCGTAGTCTGAATTTTATGTTCATTTTTGAGTTCTAACATTTCTGATACTTCACTGGTTTTTGCATTTTCACTTTAGTTGCCTTTTGTTTCACTTCTTCTGCAATTTCATTTTTTCTGTTTTGGGTCTCCGGTTTACTTTTGTCACAAATTGCATTGCATACAAAAAAATCATTGCATATAAAAGAAACAGGTAAATAGGTAAAAGGAAGAAGTTACAAAAAAACTTAGTCTCAGGGACAACAAGTTTACTTTTTAGTCTGAAGGACACCTTTTAGTGTAAACTGAAAATCATTCTGTGATTTACACTAAAAAGTATGCTTCGACCTAAAACACAAACTTCTTTTCCTTGAAACTAAATTTTTCTCCAACTATTTCCTTAAGCCTAAAAACCCCTAAAAGAAATTTCATTGCATGCTACATTGTGTTAAAAATCTTCATTTTAATTTTGCATTTTTGTTTCACAATTTTCTTACCATTTCTATTACATTTCTCCCCCCTAAACATTTCATCACTTCCTCACAATACCACATTCATATCAATATTGCACTGTAACCAACACCCTTCATATCCCTGTCTTCCCCGCTGGATATCACAAAAAATCGTCACTGCCTTGCATAGTGCACACGAAAACCAAAACTGCCCTTTCGAACCATCATTTGCCTTATAACTGTGCACCACTACTACCACAACATTACAATTGCCACCCTATCAGCCTCCTACTCAACACCCTCACCTGACAGTAGCTACTGCAGTTCATCTTCACCTCACCATCACTGACTACATTGGCATCACGACAGCCATCAACTCACCACATACTCGAAATATCCATCAATTCTCCCCTCGAACCGCACCAGCACACACTTTTCACTTCCCCTCCTCTGCCTCACGACTGTGCACCATCTACTCGAACAACAGCTTACATCACTGTCTCCTACTCTACTAACCACAACATCACCATTCACAAACACCTCTACCATCTCCAAAACCACAATACATCCTCAACTTAGTTCACATCCTTGCCTTATCACCACTGGTAGCAACTACTTCTTAGCATTCAAACAACCAAAACACCACGCCAACACTCCACTTCATACACTCAAAGAACCAACTGCTGCTCCATTATGGTTCGATCATCAGCAACTTGTGCTTCCCTAAACCATTATGCAATTTCCTCTCTGCCTAAACTCCATACGACCACCAACACTTCTTCTCTGCATATAACCATCACATCCTCCTACCTTCCTACCAGTAATAATACAACACTACCACCTCAACAAGTCTACTTCCCTCTTCAATGACTTTCCCGAACTCCACACTTCACCCCTGCTCTTCACCACCACCACTGACCTACAATATTAACTGCACATCCAAACTCCCACTACAAAGCAACATCAACCACCACTAATGCGATGTTCACCTTCAAGTGCATCACACCGAAAAACAACTCCCATTCCATTAAACAAACCAATTCTCGAAACCATCTGCATTCAACCAATGTTGCCTCCATAATCATGCCTTGCTACCACCATCATTGACAAGAACTGCCTTGCCTTCGTCCTCCCCCACCAGAGCTACAACGGCCACACCCAAGCATTCAACGTTCCATAGACTAACCACCACCGGTTCGAACCATCCAATCACCTAATTCCTACAGGGCCATCTTCTCCACCTTCGCACAGCTCGACTTCACAAACATCAATCAAGTCGCCACCACTTCTAATCCCCAAATTCAATTTCGATTCAAACATAATTCGTAATTGCGATTCGATTTTGATTCAGACTCGAATCCATGACCACAAGTAACTCACATTTCAAATAGGTGTAACGACCCAGAATTTTAGTCATTTGAAATTTGTATATTTTACTGATTTTAAATACGCATAAGTAAATTTTATAAGTCGAATAACTTATATTTCGAATATCTAAATTTAATTGGATAATTAAATTGTTAATTTAATATTTGAAATTGTGTAAATAATTGGAATTTGAATTTAAAATGAATAAAAATGATTTATAAAGTTGTTTTAAATTCTATTTGAATTAGGATGATGTTACAGGACTTTTAAAATTGGATTAAAAGTTAAACTGTAGAAATTGAATATTTTAATATTTAATTGAAGAGTGAAAATGGTCATTTTTCAATCAGTCTCGGATTTCATCGAAACCAACTTCATTGGATACGTAATGTTATATTATTGTAAGATTTCAAATTTCATATCAATTGGATTTACGGTTTGTCCGGGGCAAGCTAAAACGCGTAGAAATCGGTTTAAGTGAAATTTTAAATTTAAATAATTCGATTTGAAAACCTATCTTTCAAATACGATCGAATTGGCTCCCAATATATATTCCATTGCATTCGGAATAAAGGTAAAACATTATAAATGCCAAGCGATATGCTTTGTTTCGAGTTCGAAAAAAATCGGATGAATAGTACGCGCGAATTTTCTATAAAAGGACAACATTATTTTCTTTTTTCACAAATCTGGGGTTTCTAATCCTAGCCGCCAGCATGCTTTTCAATGGGTGAAAATGGCCAATCTTCTTCCTCTACTATCTTCCAATCCACAAATCGATTCAAAAAAGTTTCAACTACAAAATCGTAGATCACATCCTCCTATATAAATCCCGATTGAAAATAATATGGTAGATCATCGGAAAATCTTGATTAAAGCCACGCTGTTCAATCTCGATTTTTGAGCGAGATACATAGCCGCACGGCGCTGGTCGCTTACCAACGGTGAAGCACGAGGTGGGCTTTGAAACGGTGGTGTTCGATCGTGTTCTCGACGATTTTGGTGGCCGCGATAATTCGAGGTATATGGCGGCAATGGGTTTCACGCGCACGAAGTCAAACAGGGAAGAAGCATAACGCAAAGTCCAGATCTGGGAAAAGAAACGTACGGCCGAGATAATAGCAAAGTTTTAAAAATAAAAATGAAAATTGAAATTATTATATTTATAATTCGTATAAACATTGTAACGCTATAACTTTGTCATACGAGGTCCGTCTCGCATGAAACAAATTGCGTTGGGTCCGTATTGACGAGCACTACATTATGGAGCTAGATTGAGATTTGTTTGAGCTAGTGAAAATTTTAATTGAAATTAAATGCTTGTTTAATTTTAATTGGAATAAATCGCTATCGCAACGACTACAAGCAATGTGAGTACAACTCACTCTTTCTAACTCACTGATATTTTATATAAGTGAGAAATAATTTATTGTATGATGATTGATGATTGTTTGGATGATATATGATATATTGATTGGTATTTGGATATATTTCCGCCTAGTGGAGCAGGTGACCCTATACGTTCCCGTGTATGAGCGGATGACCCTTTGTACGCGCATTTTCCTTGAAGCGGACATTGTACACATATTTCTAATATGTATATTTGTTGTAGGTGACAGGTTGGAGGGATCCAAATGGATTTCTCACCCGTATTTATTTATTTACAGATATTGTGATATATGCTGTTATCTTATTATATATGATATTTTGGATGCCGTGATTGTTGTATTTAGTGTTGTTGCAGCATTGGGCCTATTTTTGGAATTTTAAAATGTTGAAGTGATGATTTCCAAATTTAAAAGGATTTTAAAGTGACTTTGGAAATAAACGTTTTATTGATTTTTGAATTGTAAAGGAATTGATTTATTTTAAATAAACAAATGTTATAATTTCTATCGTTATAAAAATTATGATATTTGAGAAATATAATTGAAATTATGGTTTTTGAGAAATATAGTTGAAATGTGATTTTTTTGAAATATGAAGCTGATTTTTTTATAAAATAGTTTAAATGGTGATTTTTGAATTTATTATAAATGGTTTATATATAAGATTTATAAAATTGAATTTTTATAAATCAGAATAATTGAATTATAAAGGAGTTTTTATAATTGTTAAAATGATGTTATAAATGGTTTTTATAAGTAAATAAGATTTACAGATTTATAATTGATGATGTTATAAAAAGAATGATTTTTGTAAATAAATGAATTATAAGTAATTAACTTACAATTTGGGTTTTTGGGTATATAATTGAGTTATAAATGGAATTGGGGAATAAAGAGATTTTATAAGTTGAAGTTTTTATAAAATGTAAAAGGAATTTATAAACATTATTTTATAAATCCGAAATCAGTTGAATTTGATAAGTAAATATGAAAGCTTATTAAAGGAGATATATTCACGATTTTGGACAATGGATAATCCTTTAATTAAATATGTAGAAGTGTTGAATTTGGTTAGAGATTTATATTAACGATTTTAAACAGTGAATAATATATTAAAGAGATGTTTTGGAAAGTGATATTATTAACATGGAGTTAAATGGTTTAAATATGGTTTTAAAATGTGTTAAATATCGAATACATAGATTTCAACATTCATTGTTGAAATAGACGTTTTCGAGAAATAAGGAAATGATGGACTATAACACTATTGTTATGGTAAATGATTTCCGAAAGGAAATGTTTTTGTAGAGTATAGGGATTTATATATCTATCTTATTTTCGAATCCCTATACTATTGATTTTGGATTGTCGTAACGATGTTTTACGCAACATTCTTTGACCCAAATAAACGTGTTTAAAAAGAATGTTTTCCTTAAAGAATAAAATATATACTTAATTCTGATTTAAGTATATGCAATATTTTTTAAGTGTTGAAAATAAATTGAATTGTGAATTACTTATTATTAAATGAGTATATGGAAATGTTTTCCAATATTGAAATGGTTTGAGAATATATCTTTTAAAGATAAATTGAAGTGAATATTTGGCAAGTGAATTAATTAATAAAGATTAATTAAAAGGCCTAGTGATTGTATATGGTGCTAAATATTTGTTTATTTGTTTTGATAGTTAAATAACCGACTATCAAATTTTACCAAATTTTAGTTCCTCGACTTGATGTGGGAACTATTTATTCGTACACTTAGTACATAGCCTTTCGTGTAGGCTTGATTATCATTTGTGTTGAGGATGTTGATTCGTATAGTGTAGAGTATTACTCCAATCTATTGAGCTTCCTTCTTGGCCCGATGGATAGCAAGTTGAAAGTTGGAGACGTGATAAGTCTATGAGACTTAGTTGCCGTGTGAGGTGGAGAAACACTTTTGCGTTGTTGGTGCAAAGAGACCGGGATTAGATTTATCTGAAAACCACTTCGGACTAACGTATATGCGATGATTGTGCCGGTTGCTTGTGATGATATTGATATTTCGGATTTTCATAGTGGGGGATTGCTTGTTGATCATTTGGGGTTAAAATCCCAATATACATCCAGTAGCACTGGTCTCTCCATTATGAAATATCCAATGCAAGGTCTATTCGCTACCAATCCTAGGGCTTTCCCGACAGGATGTGGTAGGAAAGTACCTTCGGTTTGTCCTGTTCCCGGATAACTTGTATGGATGTTTGTCTGACATTGCATTTCTATAGATTACGTACATTGGTTTATACAAACGTACATCAGTGGTGGCGGAGAAGGCAACTTCTCTTAGCTTAACACCCTCCTTGAGACATATGAGCTTAAGGGTTGTATTTTTATGGAAGGCAATTAGTAGTCAACGGAAATGGCCATGTGGCATTCAAAGTGATGTGTTATGTGATTGTGAAAGGTAATCGTTACCTCTAGCCCATCAATCAGAAATGACCAAAATAGGGTTAGATGCAGCAAGGCTAAGTGGGTTGCTCCCATTAGGGTATGATCATCCTCTTCTAGATATATCTTTGCACGCTATGATGTCATGTATCTGATTATTATGGTTTGTATGCTAGAGGGCCCTCGGTAAAGGTCGATAACGACCGAAGGATGACATATTCAGTACCATCTAGTTATAGAGGTGGGCCGGTCTTGTGTTGGTAGAGAAACTTTGTGATGGTTTCTCAGTACATTCTTCTAGAGATGTACTGCCGGAAGGTAGTCCCTTCACCTGGTCATTTGTATGGAAATCCAGACTCCACTACGTGTTTGCCATTTTGATTGTACTACCCAATTGGGCTATATGCTGGAATTTAATCAATGTAACAATTTCGGCTATAATTAATATTATCTGTATATAGTAGACTCTACTATAATATAAGAGGATTTGATATGATATGTTTTAGTTATCGTAAGGTAAAAACATGTCCGTGCTTATGTGTGGACTTGTCTTACGAGATACTTTTGTTTTTAAAAACTAAGGAAAAATTTGGTAATTTAATAAATTCAGTTGAGTGTGTTTCTCACGTTGGTTTACCACACTGATCCGAGCGTTCTTCCCTTTTAATGCTCGGGTCAGACCGAGTATATTTACAGGTTATGATTTGATGCTTTTGGAGCTTCAGCAGGAGAGCTGGAGATCTTCATTTTGTATACACATATTTGTTTTGATCATTGATTATCCGCTATATTGCTTTGTTTGTTTGTTATATATCATCAGCTTTTGTGAGGACATGTTAATATAACTGTTCAGGCTGATAACTATTGATTGATTGTTGAACTCTGATTGATGTGTATATATATACAGTTTCTGTTTTGTAAAGATCATTGATATGATATTATATGTTTTCCGCTGCGATGTGAGATTCTATATTATTCTGTTTAGTTCTATCTTCTCTCCTTCTTCTCTTCTCTCCTTCTCTCTTCTTTTCTTTCTCCTGACTTTCTGTCAGTCTGTGCTGTTTTAGGTCGAACATGTGTGGTTTATTGTCGATTCAAAAGGTACGGATTTGCGAGTCGTCACAATAGGAGTCACAATTCGAACAAGAGGAAAAATAGTGGAGTCGCGCTTTGAACAGAGAACAAAACGTTTGTTTTGATTTCTGATTTCGTTTTACAGAGTGGTATTTGTTTTAATAAGGTGCTATTGGGCTTGTGGTGAAATTAAGTTGGGTTAGGTCTCAAATTCAAATGGGCCATTCCTTTTTAAGAGAAGTTTATTTATTTAGTTAACTTCTTTTTTGTAAAGTTTTTTTTAAAAAAGGTCTGAAAAAGGGGTTTGCTTAGTTTTGTTTCATTTTATCCTTTGAAAAAAGGAAAAAATAATAATTGTATATACCTTGTTCATTTGTTTTATTTTCCATTTATTCTCACTTAATTTTTTTTTACTTTCTTTTACTTTATTTTGCTTTATCCTTCAATTTTCTTTTTAATTCTGTCTTGTTTTGCTTTAATTTGTTTTTTTTAATATTTGTTTTAAGTTTCTTCCTTTAAAAAAAACACAAGCAGGTTCTTTTGTCTTTTGTTTTACTTTCTATTAAATTTTGTTTTTCGTTTTTAATTGTTTAGTTTAAGTTGTTTTGATTTGTCTTAGTTTTTATTTTTTCTCCTCTGATATAAAAAACTTGTATATATCTTGTTTTTATTTTCAGGTTGCCAAAACAGATTTGAAGAGTTGCTTGCTTCACTAGCTTTCCAAAAAATAACTGCCTACTTGCTTATAAAAATTTGCTGCTTTTAACCCCTATATATTGTTTTTATTTGTCTTGTATTGTTGTTTTCTTGCATTTAAAATAAAATTTTCAAAAAAAAAAAAAAAATTTCATTTGTAATTGCATTATTATTACACTTTTAACTTCTGCTTTGCATTTCATCCTAAAATTTAGACAACACTTAATCGTACATTGGCAATTTGTCTTCTTTGAACAATTTAATTTCTTGATGTCTAGGCTATGACAGATTACTAACCATTTATAAATATTATGGTGATTCGTAAATATTATAGTGGTTGTTCCTCTGAAGGTAGTTAAATCTTCGGCTGCATTGCTATGGTGATTCGTTGTGCACCGATAAATTCTGTCCGTTACCTAGCTGGGAACTATCTTGTTGATCCAAGAGAAAGTGTGATTACACAATTTTGGGTTAATTTAGGATAAACAATTTGTATTTAAACCCTTGGATTCATTTAGTTGCATTAGTTCATGCATATTTAAAAAAATAAATCAAAATCCAAAACTAAAAAAAATTGTAAATATTCCTTAAACTTTTGTTTTTTTTAAAAAATCCTTTCTTTTGAATTTTTTTTAATCAAAAGCAAAAATATGAAAAGAAATTTTACTTAGTTTATTTTTAGAAAAGCAAAAAAAATATATAAAACCTTTTCCAAAAAAATTGAAAATCCAAAATAAAACAAAAATCAAAATTTATTAAAATAAATTCTTTGTGAATACTTTTCCTTTATAAAAATCCAAAAAAATAATTCAGAAAAGAAGAAAAACATTCTTGAAAGTTTCCGAATTTCCATATGCACATGAGTTTTACGATAGTTGTGAAAATCAATATAATCCATATAATTTCACTCAAAATTCTTATGGATATTTTAATAACGACTATTGTACAAACTATTCAAATTTTGCACCATAAGATTTTCATAATAATGGTCAACCCTCATCTCTTGAATGGTGTATTGAAAAAGTTGAATCTTTACTTGATTAGCAAATTCAATTTAACGATTTGTCTAAATCATATCTATGCAACAATTCAAGTCAAAGTTTTCAAAATAATCAAAATTTGAATTCACTTTCAAATTCAAATGATTTTGATTATAACCCATGCCAATTCAACTTCGAACTCCAAAATGAATTTCAAAATAATAATGGAAATGTGAATCACTTTTCAAATGATTTTGGCAACGGAATAATTTCAATTTTGATGCAATTGACAATTTTTGCTCTCAACAAATTGAAATTGAAAATTCTGAAATTAATAATCATGAATTTGAATTAGTTGAGAAAGTGGAAAAAGATCGCACAGATTTGTTGATTAAAACATTGAAAAGAATTTGTGATCAACAAAAGCAAATCGCAACTTGCGAAGAGTCAAATGTTAATCCATCTTCTACCGAAATCGACAATTTTTAAATAACAACTTTTGAAATTGTAAATGATAATCATAATGACGTTGTTGAAAGTATGGTAATTGATTTGGATTTCAATTCTTTTGAGGGTGAGAAACTCAATTTAAGATTCGATCTTCCTTTTCTCGATTTTGAAATTTTGAACACAACAAGTTTAGATTTTGAACTTGACACATGTAATAAAGTTGTTGGTAATTTAATAAAGGAAGACGAATTCAAAGAATACAGTTTCTTTGGACTTCTCAAAAATGAGTTGCTAAATTCTAATGGGGAAGATTTGAACCACCATTTCAATTTTGGAATCAATAATTTTGAAAAATTTGTTGCTGATGAGCTTAACTTTCAGTTTGGCGAAATAAAACTTGAACTTCAGCCAATTGTTTTATCAACCCAAAAATAATAGGAAGTAAAACAACTTGAATGACTTTTAATAAAACGACGTTAGTTTTTTTCGAATCAACACTCAACTTTGAAATCTTTTATGATTTGGTTTTTGAGCTTAGCTGTGTCTCGCATACTTGACGAGACAAATTAATCGTTCTTTGGAAGACCTTTTCATTTACTTTTTGACGATATACTTTCTGATCTCATGTAAATACCATTCATTTTCATGTAAATATAGGTCATCCTTTTGTTTTTCTTTTATTTTTCTCCTTTCACTTGGGTTGACTGTGGGGACACAGTCAAAATCAAGTGTGGGGGTGAGTCTTATCTTCTTTTTGATTTTTCATGATTAATTTTTCATTTTTCTTACAAAACTCAGAATATATACATATATATATTTTCAAAAACAAATTTTTCTAAGCATTTTGATTTATTTTTAAAGAAATACTATAGAATAAATATATGGTTTTGGTTTATTAAATTGAAATTACTGAAAATTTATTTGTCTTAACAAAAATAAAAACGAAGTTTAATTACAAATAACGATGGTTTAACTAGTATATATGAAGGTTCATACGTGTTAATTATGAAATATCCTAATTGAAAATCTTTGTTTTAAAAAGTGGTGAATTAAAATAAATGGATATAACATTTTTTCGTCTTCTAAGTTAAATGGTGCTAGGAAGATTTTGCAAAACTCTCTCTTCAAAAAAAAAAAAAAAACAAAAACAAAAGGAAAAAGATATATATTTCTTGTGTATATTTGCTAACACCTACGGTCGATAGGTGTACACACATGTGTACACTCGTCATGCTCTGTACCCTTCTCACGTCAGCCCAAAAGGCAGTGCATGATCGATATATCTGGCCTTAGTTTATCCAAGCTAGGTGTATGTATATAAAACTTCTTTTATTAATAATGCCTAAAGTCGATAGTTGTTCACACTCATGTGTTCACTCGCCACGCTCTATATTCCCCCACATAAGCCCGAAAGGCAATGCATGGGTAATATATCCGGCCTTAGTTTTCTGAGTTAGGCATATGTAAATATTGTAAATATAAATAAAAATTTCAGAAAAAATTAGAGAAAGTAAGCAAATGAAATCTAAGCACTATTTTAACTTTTTTGATTTGACTTGTTATTGAAAAGAAATGAAAATACCACTTTGAAAAACTTTGGTAATCAACTAAGGATCCATTTCATAATTACACTCTGTTATCAACCAAAATAACGAGTTAAACTATAGTCTATTTGCTATGACAGCTTGATTTTTGTTGGAAATTTTGACGAGTAAATGACTTAAATTTTCAAGATAATGACCAAAACCTATATTTAACCCTCACGAGACAACACTCATCCTATTGGGGACACATAGAGGTATAACGGCTTATTCCATACGATCAATGAAACCATGCTCATTACGAAAACAGATTTATCTTGGTTTTTCTTTATTCGAGGACAAATAAAAAGATAAGTGTAGGGGTATTTGATATGCACGTAAATGTGCATATTTTTACCACCATATTTAATCTATTTAAATTAAATAAATGATCGTATTGGGTATTTTAACACGTTTAAATCAAAATTCAAATTATTTTCAAATCATCATTTATTCGTCTTTATTTAGAGGCAAAATGGTCATTTTTGTGTGTTAATTAATTTAAGACAATTCACTTACACATTTTATTTTTATTTATAGGAAAATTTATGAAAATTAGAAGAGGCTTAATGTATTCATGCATGCACACAAGAAAAGAAAGCAAATGAAGATGGAAATAATTCATTTCATGCATCATGGAGGACCCCACCTACCCACTTACCATGATCCCCTCTTAAGAGCTAATACACATGATTAAAGCTACATGCACATTTAAATGGAGGGTTATGCTAATGCTAATGATTACTTGTTACATTTCCTAAGAGGGTAGTTTGGGTAGTTTCCAAAAAAATGGATTAGGGTTTTAAACTTGTATAAATACCCCTTATGTTTCATATAAAGCTCTATTCTTTAGTTTTCTTTTAGGCTCTCTTCTCTTAAATTCTCTTGCTCTTAGTTAGTTTTAGATTAGAAATAAAAGAAAGCTTTTCTTTTCTTTTCATGGCTAATTAGCCATTTCTTTTATGTAATTTTTTTATGAAACTTTAATACATTGCTCTTTTCTTTTCTTGTTTATTTCCTTTCATGCTATAGATTTATTTATATATGCAAGTAGTGTAGACCTACTTTTATTTTATGCAAGTAGAATAGCTCTTCCTTTACTTTGCTTTCATCTTTTTTTTGTGTGTTTCATGTTGCATGTTACTTGTGTTGATATGATAGCACAAATGAGAGGCTAATCCCTTCAATTTAAGGGTAATGAGACCTCTATTCATGTAGCTTCAATATTTTAATAAGTATTGCTCTCATTTTGTGCTTAATGAATATGCATGAAGTGGCTTAACTTGTAATTTTTTCTTTGAGTTTGATAGCCTATACTGTTGACACCAAATAGGCTATACTTAAATAATCACAATACACAAATTGCCTCTTCATCTAAATATGATTATGGCAAAGAAGTGATTGTTGAAATTAAAATTTGATGGTTTATATTTTTAATTAATAGTTAATGGGCCATGCTTAAAATAGATTTTGATTTCAACTTTGTTGTCATATTTCATGAAAGTTAAAAGTATATTAATGGTTGTGTTATAGTTTGATGGTTTATATTGGGCTGATTAATAATACAAATATGTCATATTTATGGTAAACACAATAATTAATTTCACTAATGACCAAAAGAGAGATCATAATTTCATATTTGGTAGAACTATATGATCTAGAGAGTGGAATTATCTCTAAATTGTCATTTATTCCCATAGCTTCATTCACTTGTTAGTTTTGTAATTTTTACTAGTTAGCTTAAACATCTCAGATCTTGGTTAATTTGATTGAATAGAAATTTAAAATTTAACAATTCCCTGCGGATCGACCCATACTTGCCACGTACTAGAATTATAGCGGTAATTTTAAATTTAAATTCTTTCGATGGATTTTTAAACTGTTAGAATTTCCATTGACGAACATCAATATAGCTTAAAAGAGCACTTTTCACAGCACTAATCCGCTGCACTTTTCTCTAACTTTTAAAATATAGCTTTAAACTTAACAATTCTTTTTCAAATCTTTTATAAATGCATTCAAATGAATAATTAAGTGTTTTAATAATGATTTGGTAGTTTTTTAGTTATTTAAATAAATGTTTAAAGAGAAGCAATTACAATTAAGTGGTTTAATCTTGGCTCTAAAAGCTGACGAGTAGATTGGATTTTTCTATTCGTGAGATCTAGATGTGTGGTGCTTAGGAGATATTCAAAGCAACCAGTGCCCTGGCTCACCTGGCCTCTTCTCTAGGCAAGGGATAAATAAAGTCGAAATATCAAAAACGGGTTAAGTATAAAAAGATTTAAATTTTCCAAATTTAAATCAAATAGAACTTTGATTTTATGGAGTTAATCTTCTTATACTATGTGTTAAAGCCCGAAGAGGGAACACATACTATTCTTGGAATCTAGAAGGTGATTTCACCGTTATTTCGTCCATAGTATTTGTTGAATATGGGAATTGATATTGAGTAGAATTAGATGATTTCTATAGATTCTGCTCACTTAATATTTACTAGTTTTGGATTTATATCCTAGATAATATGGTTTTAACTCAATCAAAATTATGAGCTTTGAATAAAGAAATCTTTGTTAATATTTAAATGAAATGATTTTAGAAATTTTTTCTTAATTAAAAAGAAAAAAATGAATGGATTCCAAATTATTCAAATTAAAAGAGTTCTATGCAATCAAAGGTTTTGATAAGAGAGGTTTAATATTTCCGTATATACCGAAAAGAGTATTTAAGAAATATATATATATATATCTCTAAAAGAAATTCTGATAATAAGAACATAATCAATTAAAAAAATGATCCCCTATTCACATAACCTCCTTTTATCGATGGTTGGTTCGAAGGAACCAGGATTGGATCTAGGTAATCCCTATTCGAAAACCACTTCGAACCAATGTATGCATTCGTAAAATGAAGATCTGATAGAAAGAACGAAGGATGAAGACCGAGGATTTTTGAGGTGAAAGGATTGGTTATTGATAATTCTAGTTAGCTCCCAAATACTAAAGTAGCAATGGTCCCTTTATTTCTGAAACACTTTGGGTTGCAATGACTTTTCTCTACTAAACCTAGGGATAATTTTCGATAGTATGTGGTAGGAGAGTGCCTTCGGTTTTGTTCATCCTAGTACGAACTTGTAAGGATGGATATCTAACACTGCATTCTTGAGATTTCGTAGTTAATTTTTATAAATATACATCTATTTGGTGGCAAAAAGGCACCTTCTCTTAGTTTAACACCCTTCTCTGAGACGTACGAGCTCGGAGGTTGTATGTTTGTAAAAGTCAGTAGGGATCGATGGAATGACAGTGTGGTATTCAAAGTGGAATGTGCTATATGAAAGGTAATCGTTACCTCAAGTCTCACACCCGAAAATGGTCAAAACAGGGTAGATGCAACAAGGCTATGTCATTTGCAACCATTAGGGTATGATCATTCCCTTCTAGATATATTTCTATCCTCTATGACATTCGAGTTGAAATTAATGTGGATGTATGCTACAAGGATCCTCGGATAGGTTGGTAATGATTGAGGTAATATTCGGTATGATCTAGGATGAGGTAGGTCGGTCTTGTGTTAGCAGATGACTATTTGTTTGGCCTCGGTACATTCCTCTGGAGATGTACTGCCGAAAGGTAGTCCCTTCACTTAGTCATACGTATGGAATCCATTCTCCAATAGGTGCTTGCTATTTTGTTTGTAGAGCCTAGTATGATGGAATTTAATAATGGTAACAATTTCCATTAACATTAATAAGTTTACTTGCAAATGTTTTCAATGATATGTCATTAAAAATAGTATCAAATATTTTGACCTAAAATGTTTGGGTTATCATAAGGTAAAAACCCGTTCCATGTTTATGTGCAGCATAGCCCTATGAGATACCTTTCTGTTTTCAAAACGCTTATTTTGACTTCTCACACCAGTCCCATCACTAATATGAAGTTGATTTTCCCTTTTCCGTAAACTCCGAGTGCCCTAGTTTTCCCGAGCATCCTAGTAGTCAGGTTTAGTTGAGAAGAAATCTTGATGGAGCTCGAAGCATGGAGTCGAAGATTTTCTGATGATTTTTTTTCTATTTCCACCATACTTGTGTAGTATTGTATCTTGCCTTTGTAAGGACAGATATTTATAACTGTCCATGTTTAACTCTGATAAATATATTTTAATTTCCGCTAATTTTTTTATTTGAAATAACATATGTGAACTCTGTTCTGTCTTATTTTTATTTCTTACCCTTGAGAATCTGCTTCTTCGGCACTTAGATTTACGACATGTGAATACGAGAATGTATTAGTGTCGATCTGGGAGTCGAAGAAATGGGTCCTCACATCGTGGTATCAGAGCTTAGGTTGAGCGATTATCTGAGCCTGATTGGGGTTAAAGACTCACCAGCGACAGGGTTATAATACCCTAGGATGGGTAACTCATAAGAGATAGGTTTAGCAACTCCCTAGAATGAGTTTGAGTATATATGTGAGCGTGTATTTGTTAACGAAATGTACAAATGAATTTGGTTTTATATATAATCATTTTACCTAAAAAAAATATATTTGAAAAGGAAAATAATATTTTGGTAAAATTTTCAAAGTGTTTTCGAAATGATAAACATTATTACAAATAATCTAAAAATCCACCTTTAGAAATAAATATTGAAACATTTTATGAGTATTGGACAAAACTCTCTACCTAAGAATACACTAGCAATTACCTTGTGCCTAAAAGAATAATTGTCTGCCCTGTAGAAAGCATAAGGGCGAAATTATGCGAAAATGGATTTCTCTAGAGCAAATTAGAGTGAGAAAGATAGCCTCATCGTTTTCTCTAGCGACGAAGAGAAACAGCCAGAATACGCGTCTGGAAATGGTGGACTTCCAATCGAGGAAGCATATACCCCGTACACACGTATGGGTGAAGATGGATACCCTATGGCTGGAATGCTTATACCTCCCCAACTTCAGAAATAATTATGGTCTCTAGAGACGATGAACCCGGCCAGACCTAGGAGGGAAATTGGGTGGCAGATCTCAATAATTCCATTTGGGACCAATAGAAGAGGATGAGCCAACGGAAGAGGAATCTGATCCCGTAGAAGAAGAGATAGAGCCGATGGAGGAGGAATCGGAGCCGATGGAAGACCCTGATGCTATCATTTCGAACGAGTGCAGCAATGTGTTATGGTGTGTAAATGAGGAAAATGTTATATGGAAGGAGGGATCGTCCAACTCACCAATAGACTGGAACACAATAGAAAGCAAAAATGAGGAGACGGCAGAAGAAGAAAAAGAGGAGGGAGTTGGAGAATTTTAAAATCCATGGGAGGAAAATGTGCAAGGATTGGAGGAGTTGGAAGAAAGAGGAATCATACCGGGAATACCAGTAGGCATGGAACATGTCCCATGGAACCATCCATGGTTACCCTAGGAATTGAAGAGGCACAAAAGGAGAATGGCAACGAGGCTGATGATGAGTTGGATAGCGAAGAAGAGGGAGAAGGGAGTTGATGATTGATTTAGGATGTTGGAGTCCACCTTTATCTTTAGACTCAAAAAATAGGCTTAGGATATAAGGAGTTAAGTACGTATGAGTATGATGGTTGTTTTTTATGTAGTATTTTGAGTTGTAATAGTTTAGGGGGAGAGGGGATCTTCTTTTTTGGACCCTAGTGTTGGAAGGTTTAAATGATGTAAGAATGCGAAGATTTACAATATGATGATTATCCCAACCAATACCAATCTTTAAGTAAATAATTAAAGATAAATGTTTTGGTTTGTAGTAAACGATGTTTTAGCAACATTTGTTTTTAAAACATTGAATGACACTTTAAAAGAAATCTTATGAGTATATTTAAATCTATAATAATGGGATTTTAAAGATAATAAAAAATATTGGGATCTTTTATATAAAGATAGAAATGTTATGAATTCAAATTAGAAAGAAAGGAGAAGTTCATTATAATAATGTTTTGATAATAATTAATTTAATCACTTTGATTGTATATCGAATTAATAAAAAAACTTGGTAGATATACTTATAACGTTTGAGTAAGTATATGAATACTTTTTAAGTAATAAAACTGGTATAAGTAAAGAGAATATATATACGAAGGAAGTTTTAATTAATAAAGGATTATTAACTGATAAAGTAAGTTTAACTAAATAAAGAATGTTTTCACGTTTGATATTAGCTAAAGAAAGTTTATGGTGATTTATCAATTTAATGAATTATTTTGAAAATAATTTTTCAGAAACCATTAATAAATGTTAGAAAGGTTTTGTAATAAAAAAATAATTAACTTTCGGAAAGAAAGGTGTTTTTTGTTAGACAATTTTTGTAACGATCCACCTTTTTGGATGGTTGAAATGGACAATAATCCATACGTGTCTAATTCAAACCATTCAAAAAGGAGGATTGTTAATGGGGGTAAATAAGAAAGAGAAAAAAAGAAAGAAAAACAAAATACAAAATCTCGCAGCGGAACTGCAAAATATAATAATCAAATAAACAGTTCATGAAGCTGTTTTACAAATAACATTTAATTACACTTTTACAAATTCAAATCAGAGTTACACATACATCATATGTAAATAAATATTGCAGCAGAACACAGAATGTAGTGGAACAATAAATAGCAATAAAATATTGAAACTTTGTCTTCGTCCTTCAGAAAATAGTCTTCAATACACTAAAAAGCTCAGACTGACCCGAGCGCAATGAAAAGACAAAACACTCAAGTCAGAACTAAAAGATCTTATGTAAGTCAAATCAAAATAAATAAAATAGAAATATTAGTGTAATGGTTTCATAGATGTTACATGATTTTCATCTCCTATCAAGTGTACAACATGAATATAATTATTTAAACGGTTTCAAATAATTCGAAATATCAATCTCAATCATCTAACTAAACAAATCCAAAGTTTAACTTAAACCTTTACATAATTTAATTCAAATCCATAATCCAAATTCAAGCATTCATATGGACATATACATCATCAACTAGTATCGTAATTTAATTTTTTTTCGAATCAATGAAAACTGCTCGAGTCTATCATTTCAACCTATAGCAATTTTCCCCTAATCTATAAGATCGTTCGGGGATAATTTTCAATAATTCAAATTAGTTAATTTAATAGGATTTATGATTTCATAAGTGGAAAGAATAAAAATTTGTAATTTAATTATGAAATTATAATTAGAATTAAATGTAACAATGTTAGTTTAAGTCATTTATTAACAGTTATAATGAAATTTCAATTAATTGAAATGATTTAAGTGTTATACTTGGTTATAAAGTAAATATAGGCAAATAAATGTAAATATGGAATTAATTAATAATAATGGTAATGGAATAAAATCAATATCATGTAAGTATCTATAATAGTTGATTGTAAATAATAAGCCCTCACAAGTGTGATAAAAAGTAAAAAGGAAACAATTATTATGTGTTACCTATTTATTTAACCTGTTAAAATTAAATTGCAGATATTGTTAATTGACTTAATTAGTGCAGTTAGTGTAGATTGGATTGAAAATTGAAGAATGCTAATTCAATAAGATTTAACCAATGTAAATTCTATTCACAATATGGAAATTGACTAAGTAAAAATAATTGAAATCCAAGTTAGAGTTATTTATTGGATTTTAGCGGTAATAAATGGACTTATGGTAATTAAATGAAATTAAATATTACGTCAATTAAAATTCAGATGGAAATTGGAGTATATTAAGGTAATGAAAGGTAAAACAAAGGTTAACTAGGTTTATAGAGTAATAAGGGATTTAATAAAAAGATTGAAAATGAATCAAATCAATTTATTAGAATTAATTATAAATAATTGTAATCAAATACAATTGGAATTAAACACTGCAATTAATAAGATAATTAACATTGAATTGACATAGATTTTTTTTATAGAGGATCACAAATTACTAGGTAAGCCAAAATGATAGAAATTGTGATTTATTAACTTTGAACTGAAAAAGTGATTTAATTCATTTAATATTAATTTATTTAATTAACTGAAAAATAGCCATTTTGGTAACTGTCTCGGATTTCGACGAAACTAGTTTCTTCAGATCCGTAACGGTGAACTATTGTGGGATTTCAAATTTTGTAGTGAGGACTTTTCGTTTGATCGTACGGACTCAAAATGCCTAGAAATCGGTTTAATTAAAATCAAGTGAAATCAATTTGAAATAAGCTGATTTTAACATAATTTCTTCATACGATGGAATTAGGACTTGAAACCTGTACCATTGAGTTTAAAATCATCATAAATATCTATTTTAATATATGGGATGACCCATTTTCATTCCGGAGACAGAATGGGTTTTTCGGGTTATTTATCGTTCAACTTCCAAATCGAATCTGGTCCATTCATTCTATTTTTTTGATCTGCCCATAAATACCTCATTATAAACCCTAATTGTTTCTCATTCGTCATTTCAGTACGTATAATTTTTGTGGCTTCTCCTTTCCAATGGCAGAAACAAACAATTCCCAAACCCTCAAACTCAATTTCAAAACCAAATCAAAAATTAAAACTCCTCAAACCCTATCAAATCATATATCGATTTGAAGCTCTCGATGAGCGCAAGTCAAATTTGCTGTCTATTTCTCAATCTGATTATTTGTGTGCCCAGAATTCATTGGTATATTCTCAGCCGTTCATCACTTTTCGATGAACTACGTCGGATCGTTAAATCATTGGCATAGCTTTGTGAAGAGGACCGATGGGAGTGCACTGGTGAGATTCTTTTGGCGAATTGATGGCTAGATCGTGCTACAGAATTCAACCTAGGGCAGAAGATTGGTGGCGGCTGCGTGTTTTCTCCAGCGTTGATCGACGTGGCGACTGCGTCGAGCATGGGGCGAAGGAGTTGGTGTCTGCAAGGGGAGGTTCACGGCGTGGCTAGCGGCGATGGATGGCGCGTGCGATCGGGGTTTTCTGGCGGTGTTCATGCGTGCGTTCGAAAGTTAGGGTTCCACAGTGAACCTGGTTAGATGCTTGCGTGGTAGTGTTTGAGTGGTAACCTTTTTTTTGTTTTATTTAAATTTCAATTCAAATGTTCTAATGTTCATAACTTTTGCCTACGATGTCCATTTCACATGCGGTTTCTTCCGCTAGGATCGTATTGAAATTCCGAACATTATAACGCTAATTTGGACGAATTATGAGACTATTTGAATTTTGTACTTAAATTGGATTTAAATTCAATTTAAATTCAAAAGGTGAATGTTTTGACCTACTCACAACTTCTAAAATTTCTTATGTTTGTTAAATTAAATTTACGATGTGATAGAAATTTATTTATGGCTGTTTGGTATATTTTAAATCGTTATCTCAGTTAATTTGAATTTATTTGAAATTAAATCGTTATTTAATTTATTATTGAATTAAATGTCCAGTTAAATACCTGTTATCGATTATCGGTTCTATATTGATATTTATTGATTGGTTTGGATGATTATTGTGATGGATGTTTGACTGTTGATATTGGATGAATGGATGTTGTATTTTATATGGTTATAATACTGCAAGTTCACTATGGGTTGAAATGAGTACATACCTGAATGATCTTATAGGTTAGGGGAAAATCGCTATGGTTGAAATGATAGACCCGAGCGGTTTTCATCGATTTGAATTATTTTAAAATACGATACTGGTTGATGATGTATATATCCATATGAATGCTTGAATTTGGATTATGGATTTGAATTAAATTATGTAAAGGTTTAAGTTAAACTTTGGATTTGTTTTAGTTAGATGATTGGGATTGATATTTCGAATTATTTGATACCCTTTAAATAATTATATTCACGTTGTACACTTGATTGGAGATGAAAATCCCGTAACATCTATGAAAACATTACACTAATATTTCTATTTTATTTATTTTGATTTGACTTACATAAGATCTTTTAATTCTGACTTGAGTATTGTGTTACGCTCGGGTCAGTTTGAGCTTTTCAGTGTATTGAAGACTACTTTCTGGAAGACGAAGTTTCAATATGTTATTGCTATTTATTGTTACACTACATTCTGTGTTCTGCTACAATATTTTTTTATTTATGATGTATGTTTAACTCTGATTTGAATTTGTAAAAGTGTAATTAAATGTTATTTGTAAAACACCTTCATGAACTGTTTATTTGATTATTATATTTTGTCGTTCCGCAAGATTTTGTGTTTTGTTTTGTTTTTCTTTCTTTTTTTCTTTTTCTTATTTACCCCATTAACAATCCTCTATTTTGAATGGTTTGAATTATACATGTGTGGATTATTGTCGATTTAAGCAGTCCAAAAAGGTGGATCGTTAGAATTTTGAATAAATGTAAAATGAGTATGTATAAAGAAGTATCTTTATAAAAGATTGAAAAAAAAATATGGAATGGAAGTTTATGAAATGTTTTCATAAATTTTTTTTGAAAGATTATATGAAATATATGGATTGTTTTGTCGCATGATTTAATCTAAGATTCGAATATAAAACTTTGACGTGTTTTGACACTTATCCAAAAGTGGATTTATAACTCGATTCTTGAGACGAACATTGATGAGGGTTTTATGGTTAGATGCTTGGGTTTTATATCATAGTTGAGATGTAAGGAGAACTAAAGCTCTGATTAGAAAGCCTGGTCAGAGTCCACACTAAAAGATCGGGGGATCAATATTGGTTCGGAAGTAAAGTTGTGAAATAAGTCTGATATTATATACGGATGATCAATATACATCATATGGAAGTGAGTTAAAAATAAATATTTTTGAGTAAAACCTTTGGGCTTTTATTTTGGATAATTTCGAGGACTAAATTCTTTTAAGGGTGAAGTCTGTAACGACCCGCCAATTTATCGCTTTGATAAATTGTATTTAATTTTAAATTTATGCAAATAAAAGGATAATATTGTTTCAAGTGGTAATAAGTAATAATAATCCTATTTCAAATAAATATTTCAATAAAATATTTTCCTCCAAATTTATATCGATAAGATAACCTTGAATTTAAGTTATTGATTTATTTAATTTAAATTGAGGTTTAATGATTTAATAATTATTTTAATGATCGAAATAATTATTTCAAATAATAATAATTCATTTTAAATTTTTATAAAGCGATAATGAATCATTTATAACAGTTTTATAAAGGAATGTATTTAATTTGAAAATATAAGAAAAAACGATATCGATTTATTGGCATAATAGCGATTTTCGTAAATAATTTTTAATACGAGTTTATATGGTTTTATAATTCAAATGTAATCATTTTAATTAGTTTAAAATGATAAGAAATTTATTTTCGAATTTTGTTTATAAATATATGTACGTTAAAGTATAAGTGAAAATGTGACCGATAATCGGTTCTCCGGATTTCAACGGTTTAACAAACAAAAGTTGTTCGAAGATGTTCGAAGTGTTATACACCAATATATATGTATATATATATATATATATATGTTACATACATATGATAACATGCATATAAACATACATTTATGAATATAATTAAGTATAGGAAATATAATATAAAATATATAATATATTTCAAAGATTTCTTACTCTTTAAGCTTAAATAAGTCAACATATGCATACGTGAGATGATGGAAGTGATGTACACCCATGCATTTTGGAGGGGGAAAGTGTGTTGGAGAAGCTTTGAAATGGTGATAAAGTGATGATGTATGTATGGTTACTTTGTACTCTTCCTTTTCTGTAAATACCCTACCATCTTCTCTTCATATTCATTCATCTTCTTATTCATATTTTCAAGCTTTTGCTTCCACTTTAATGGCTTTCATCCTAAGAGAAATAATGTCAAAATTTATTTCAAAAAGAAATTAAATCATAATATATAGTTATATATAGTTAAAAAACTTAAAACAAGCTCAAATCTCCATCTCTCCACCTCCCAAACCCAAGGCACCACCTTCCACCACGCTTGGCCATGAGCACCACCCCCTTCCCAACCTAGGCCGCGAGCACCAAGGTTACGCCGAGCCTCTTCAAGGTCCAAAGCTCGATTTCATGGTGTTTAATTTCGAGATAGTGGAGCTAATAGTCGTTTTAAAACTAGTTCGAGTGAAAATGAAGGTGAGAACTCCTAAACTACCATACTTTAATTTGGATGATGATATGATGTTGCAAATAGATGTTTAATATGCTTTGATCATTAAGTTTGGTTGTTTTCGTTTGAACGTTGAATATATATGCAAGTCTTGAATATACACGTCGATAAGCACGAAGAAAATCATTTTCCTTGAATTAAAGAAATGGTGTGTATGGAATGTTAAACTTCTTTAAAAATGGTTTAAAATGTATTTGAAATGTTTTATAAACATTTAAAAGTGTATTTGTGAAGTTTGAAAAGAAATAGAATATTTATTCAAAATAAGCGCGCCGTGTAACGGCAGTTCGCGATTTCACACTATAAAAGTCAAATATGTGTAAAAAAAGTTGGAATATAGCTCGCAATTCTTCAAGATAAGAATTTGCAAACTATTATATCCGTAGTTTTCCAATAAAGGAAGAAAATCGAGATTTTGATAAGTATATTTTGAAATATGAGTAAAACAAGTTTTGAAAAAAATCTCGATTTTGCAGTTCGTAATCCAAAATTGGATTTCTTTGAAAATGATGTTTTAATTTTTTGTAAAAATGTGGAATAAATCTTATAAATCTTTTAAAATATTTTACAAGTGATTTGAGTAATATAAATAAATTTTCAAGTAATAAAAAGTCATTTTGATCAATATAGCTTAAAAGAGCACTTTCCGCAGCACTTATCCACAACACTTTTCTCTAATTTATAAAATATAGCTTCAAACTTAACAATTCTTTTCCAAATCTTTTATAAATGTTTTCAAATGAATAGTTTAGTGTTTTAATAATGATATGGAAGTTTTCTAGTTATTTAACAAGAATTTAAATAAGTGTTTAAAGAAAAGTTATTATAATTAAGTGGTTTACCCTTGGCTCTAATAGCCGACTAGTAGACTGGATTTTTCTATTCTGGAGATCCAAATTAGAGGTGCTTAAACTAAGGAGATGTTCAGGAGCATCCAGTGCTCTATCTCACCTGCCCCTAGGCGAGGGATAGATAAGGTCGAAATGTCAGAAACGAGTTAAGTATAAAAAGATTTAAATTTTCCAAATTTAAAATAAATACAACTTTGATTTAATGGAGATAATCTTCTTGTACTCGGAGTTAAAGCCTGAAGAGGGAACTCATAATATTCATGGAATTTAAAAGGTGGTTTCATCGTTATTCCGCCCATAGTGTTTGTTGAATGCGTGAATTGATATTGAGTAGAATTAGATGATTTCTATCGATTCTGCTCACTTAATATTTACTACTTTGGATTTATATCCTAGATAACATGGTTTTGACTCAATCAAAATTATGAGTACTGAATTAAGAAATGTTTGTTAAGATTTAAATGAAATGATTTTGGAAATGTTTTCTTAATTAAAAAGAAAAAAATGAAATGATTTCGAATTATTCAAATTAAAAGAGTTTAATAATCAAAGGTTTTGATAGGAGAGATTTAATATTTCCATATATACCGGAAAGAGTGTTCTAGAAATATATATCTATAAAAGAGATTTTAATAAAAAGAACACAATCAATTAAAAAATTATTCCCTACTCACAGAACCTCTTTATCGATGGTTGGTTTGAAGGAAACGGGATCGAATCTGGGTAATTCCTATCCGAAAACCATTTTAAATCAATGTATGCTTTCGAAAAATGAAGACCTACAAGGAATTTTCGCCACTAATCCTAAGGATAATTCCCAAAAGGATGTGGTAGGAGAGTGCCTTCGGTTTCGTTCAATCCCAGAACGAACTTGTTTGGATGGATATCTGACATTGCATTCTT
Source organism: Allium cepa (assembly GCA_030765085.1). Lineage (NCBI taxonomy): Eukaryota > Viridiplantae > Streptophyta > Magnoliopsida > Asparagales > Amaryllidaceae > Allium > Allium cepa. Next base: position 774,111,764 of record CM060945.1, read on the forward strand.
GAGATTTCATAGTTGACTTTTATGAATGTACATCTATTTGGTGGTTGGGAAGGAAACTTCTCTTAGCTTAACACCCTTCTCTAAGACGTATGAGCTTGAGGGTTGTATGTTCGTGAAAGTCAATAGGGATCGATGGAATGGCAATGAGACATTCAAAGTGGAACGTGCTATATGAAAGGCAATCATTACTCAAGCCTCACACCCAGAAATGGCCGAAATAGGGTAGGTGCAGCAAGACTATGTGGTTCACAACCATTATGGTATGATCATCCCTTTCTAGATATATTTCTACCCGCGACGACGTTCAAGTTTAAATTAATGTGGATGCAAGCTACAAGGATCCTCGGATAGGTCGGTAACGACTGGGGTGACGAATATTTGATACTATCAGGAAGAGATAGGACGATCTTGTGTTAGTAGCGGACCATCTGTTGGTTCTCGATACATTCCTCTAGAAATGTACTATTGGAAGGTAGTCCATTCACCTGGTCATTTATATGGAATCCATTCACCAATAAGTGCCCTCTATTTTGTTTGTAGAGCATAATATGCTGGATTGCAATAATGGTAACAATTTCGGCTAAGATTAATAAGTTTACTTGCATATATTTTCAAAGATATGTCATTAAAAATAATATCAAATATTTTGACGTAAAATGTTTTGGTTAATATAAGGTAAAAACCCGTTCCGTTTTTATGTGAGGCTTGATCTTATGAGATACCTTCATGTTTTCAAAATGCGTATTTTGAGTTCTCACACCAGTATCATGAGTGATTCGAAGTTTATTTTCCTTTTTCCTTAAACATTGGATGCCTACTTTTCCCGGGTAGCCTAGTAGTCAGGTTTAGTTTAGAAGAAATCTGGATGGAGCTATAAGCATTGAGTTAGAATTTTTTTATCTATTTCTAGCACACTTGTTGTAAAAGCACGCATATTTTACAATTATATATTTAAATGTTGAGTTTGAATATAGCATCATTAGTTGAATTTGAAGACCGAAATGTGACTTTCTGTAAACAGTCAAATTCGGACTCGGGACCACTTCCATTGAGTCCAAAATGGCATTTGTGACCTTTTTGAGTATGAACATTGATATGTTTGGAGTTGATTAGAATTTTGATATTTTCATTTATGGCTTTGGCTTTGGCTTTCAGCCCACTAACCCAACAAGAAAACCCAACTCCTCTACAATAACAATTCCCACTCAATTTCTCTTAATTCATTCATAACATTTCCTAACACTCAAGCAAAAGGAAAAATTGAGGAAAAGAGAGGAGATTAGAAATTCCTAAGCTCTAGTTCTCTTAGGAAATTCAAGTTCTTGCTCTAAAATCAAAGAGAAGCTTAGATAAGCATCCTCTTCATCTTCTCCATCTCAATCTCTCTTCAATTTTCAGAATTTCCTATAACCCAACTTAACAAAAACGTCACCTTTGACAATAGATTGAAGATTCAAGAGGTGTATTAAAGAGGAATTGGTTTTGCTTTGTTTTAAATCTTCTTAATCGTTGTTTTTGAGTTTTAAAGGTGAGTTCTTGAACTCACATCTTTGTCTATAGCTTTCATTGTGGTTAGGTATGAATTCCTAACATCTATTTCATGTTCATTAGCTTTTGATTTTGGTGAATTTTCCAATTTGGGTGTTTTGAAGTCAAAATCTTTAAAAAAATATATATCCTTTTTTGGATGTTTGGACATGATATTTGGGGTGTTTCGAATAGCCTATAAGGCTGGGTTGTCGCTTGGAATAAATCCCTAGCCTCCATCACTCGTCCGATTGCTTCTGAATCGATTTGGCCATCAATGGCATGGGAAAACTGTTGCCCAGTCCAGGTGACCAGACGTTTGGTTGGTCAAGTCCAGACGTTTGGTTATGGTCCCTGGAAAAATTATATAACGAACATAGAAAATAAAATGGTAGACAAAAGAACCAGACGTCTAGTTCAACCGGTCAGACGTCTGGTTAGGGGTTCTGGAGATTTTACAAAAAAGGAAAAATAAAAAGAAAATGGCTGAACCCCAGGTTAGACGGTTGGTCATGCCAGGTCAGACGTCTGGTCTCGTTGCCTTTTGATCATTTCGCCTATTTTTGAGACGATTTTCAATTTTTATCGATTTTTTATGATCCGGTTAGTTGTTATCACTTATTACCGACTTTGATGACTTCTTTCGCTGGATTTTTTAGTAATATCCATTTGATGGATTCGATATCGATTTTCATGGTTTTGATTCACATTTTCGTATGTGAATTTTTGGTGATTGATTGTTTTTACAATCATTTCTGTGATTTGTCACTTTAAAATACAAAGGTTTCTACACTAGTAGTAAATACTCAAACTCTTTCACAAAAATGATTTCAACGTTACTTTTAATGCAAGGCTCGTTTTGAAACCCTTTTACAATCTATTAGTATATACAAACCTTTACCTCATTCGTATGAGAAATCTAATTTAACGACTTAGCAAAACAAGTGGTATGAACGCTTGTGTTTACTTCATCGGTTAATTCTTGTTCGATTGAAATCTTATGACAATCTTCAAGTGGAAATCTACAATTTGTTTGTAAATATTTAAGTTAAGCCAGTGGTTATGGGACATGAAGCTAAACTCATTTATTTACTAACTTAGTGTAATTTACACTTCTGATTCATCAATGATGATTATTTTGTGGTTTAGACTAGCGATATATGATGTCTCGTTGTCCGCGTGAGGGACTGTACCCCGTTCTGTTGAGCTTCGTCTCATTTCTATAGGCTAGCGTCCTATGGTTTTATGGAGTTTGGTTCATTGGGCATACCGTTGTGCTACGTCGTTGTTTCGGATTATTTGAGTTTCAGGTTCCTCGGGCGTACTGTTGTACTACGTCGATGCACCAGCTCTATGGGTTAACGACTCATGGGACAGCGTCCCGTTTGTGATACATTTGTTGGTGAGTTTTCAAGCTACCATTTCTGATAGGCCTCCCCCTTTGTGTTTTCTGGATTTCTGATTATTAATTTCTAAAATTTGCGTTTCACCAATTTTTGTGATTTGCATTGATAAGCTTTATCAATATTTGTGGTTTGGTGAACAAAAATAAAGAATATGATATTCTTTTTGGTGTTTGAGATATTGTAAGATTTTCATTGTTACCATATATATTTTTCATTTCTCTTATCCTATCTCATCTTATATGATATTTATAGCTAGACTGATCTGTTTATTATTTTTCTTCATAAATAATACTCTAGTCAGACCGAGGTGTTTCAGGTGCTTCCACTTAACTTTTTAGCAGGGACTATCTTCTGACTTATTGGTATACATATTCTGTTGTCAAGCACTTGTGCCTATTCTTTTGGGATGTAGTGGATCTTGTATGACCACTACTTTGATGTACACTTCTATGTGTTATATTCATATCTGTTTCCGCCTTAGTGATGTGAATATCTGTGACTGATTTATGTTATGCTTGTTTTATATTTGCTTCCGAAGGCTACATAGCCACTGTGTAGTAGCTTTGAGTTTGTATTTGATATGTCAGATTTCCTCTTGAAATGAAATGCATGTCGTACTATCTGACATGTTGGTACTCGCACAAAGCAATTGCACAGATGGTCGCTCCTCAACAGCCTTATTTTTCGCGCTAGTTGACGGCATTACCCAGTAGTGTCCTTGGCTAGTGTTAGTATAGAGGTAGGGTGTCACAATTTAGTATCAAAGCCAAACTTCGGAACAATTAATAATCTAGCAAGGATCATTTTCCTGATTCTCTCTTAGGAATCGTGCCTTAGGATTTATCTGAGTCTTAGGACCCGTTCCATCCTAATTTCTTTTCTGGTGCCTTGTTTTATCAATCAAGTTGTTTGATATTCATTCTAAGAATAACCTTTTCCTCTTCTTTCTTTCTTTCTTAAGGAAGAGAAATGGTTAGTCCTGGTTGTCCCAGCGCCAGTCAATCTAGTGCTACTCCTCAAGATGGCGTATTCATGTCTGCCCAATAGCTTTTAGATCTTTTAAAGAATGCTCAAGATGTCGGACCCATCCCGGAACCTACTCATCCTAAATCTGGATTTGCACGTTTGTGCAGTGGTTATATCAATTTGGGTGGAAGGCCATTTGAGGGTTCCGAAAGTGTTATAGAAGTCAATGCTTGGCTTAGATCATGCGATCGCATCTCTTCTCGCATGAATCTTGTGGATCTAGACCGAGTCCAGGTGGCTTCTAGCATGCTCTAGGAGAGAGCATTAGATTGGTATGAGCTTTTGATTTCGAAAATTATCGAAGCGGATCTTACTTGGGAGCAATTTTGGGAAAGGTTCGAGTTGAAGTTTGTGCCGGAAGCTGTAAAAGTAACTTTAGCCCAACGCTTTATTGACCTTGTTCAAGGAGAATCTTCTGTGACAAATTATGTTGCATATTTTGAATCCCTCTCTAAATATGGGGTCGAGTATATTAATACCCCGTTGAAGAAAATCAGAGGTTTATCTATGGGTTGAATAAGAACCTCAAGAAAGCTTTACTTCTGAAACTGGAAGTTTTTTTCAATCAACTTGTTGATATCGCTCTTCGACTTGAAGAGGCTGATAAAGAAAGTGATGTTGAAGTTGTGGGTGCCAAACAGAAATTCGACATCAACAAGAAGATGCCTATTAAGTTCAAAGAACCTCAATAAGAAAGGGAAGCAAGCAACTTCGATAGCAAAGACTCCTACCCCTAATCGTGGAGAGTGCTATAATTGTGGTTCTAAAGACCTCTATGCAAATAAGTGTCCGAAGCCCCTTTTTTTTGGCTATTGAAAAAGTTCGGGTCATCTTATATCTTCATATCCCAAACTTCAAAGCAAGAAAGAGGGAAAGCTGAATGTTGTGCCAGCGGCTATTAACACTTCTCTTGGTCACGTTATTTCTCATTCTGTCCTTGATGGCATTGTTATGTTTCGTGATCATCCTATTCGATTTCTTTTTGATACGGGTGCATCTCACTCTTTTATATCAAAAGAACATGTTGATACTTTGTCTTTAAGTGTTATAAGCTTGATGACTTCACTGAGAATTGTGAATATGGTTGGTGGATCCGTAACACTCGGTTTATTTTTTAAAAGATGTCGAGATTATCTTATGTGATTATGCTCTCCAAGCCGATTTGAATGTTATGCACTACCTTGGTTTCAGAATGATTTTGGGAATGGATTGGCATAACCGTTATGAAGCCCACATCTTATATCCCGAAAGGACTATCCATCTTCGACATCCTCAATCTGTTAAGTAGATTTCTATTTTTTTTAAAGAGTTAGATTCCAATTCAGAAGCATCCTTATATTCTCTAAATCCGCGTAATGACGATAATGATGTTGAGGAAGATGTCATTTACCTCATTCATGTTGTTTGTGGATTTCCCGATATATTTGAGCCTATTTTAGGATTACCACCTAAGCGAGAAATTGAGTTCAGAATTAATCTAATACCCGAAGCTCTACCTTTCACTTATCCTCCTTATCATATGTCCAATAAGGAAAATAAGGAGATGCATAAACAATTATCCGAATAGGAAATGAAGCAATTTATTCGTTCTAGTTCCTCTCCTTGGGGAGCTTAAGCTATCTTTGTGAAGAAATCCGATGGTACACTTAGGCTTTGCTTCGACTACTGCAAGCTAAATGATCTTACCATCAAGAATAAATATCTCTTACCTCAGATTGATGATCTATTCGATCAACTTAGCGGTGCTAGAGTCTTTTCGCAGTTAGACTTAGCAACCGATTTTCATCAGCTTCGTATTGCAGAGGATAGTATTCCTTTGACGCCGTTCCATACTCATTATGGATCTTATGAATGGATTGTTATGCCATTTGGTTTAACAAATGCTCCTGCTTATTTCGTCAGTCTTATAGATCGTGTTTTCAAAGACTTCCTCGATCGATTTGTTCTCATCTTTATATATGATATTCTCGGTTATTCTAAAACCAAGGAAGAGCATGAAAAAAAATCTTCGGATTGTATTGAAAACTCTTAGGAGCAATCAATTGAAAGCAAAATTTTCTAAGTGCCACTTTCGGCAATCTCGTGTGAATTTTTTTGGACATATTATTTCTAAAGACGAAATTTCCGTGGATCCTTCAAAAGATTGAAGCGATTCAAAATTGGAAGAAACCGGAGAGTGTGATGGAAATTCATTAGCTTTCTTGGATTGGCGGGCTATTACCGTCGGTTTATAAAAGACTTTTCTAAAATTTCTGTACCTCTTACTAGTTTGACAAAGAAGGGAGTTAAGTACATTTGGTCAGACAAATGCGAAGCTTCTTTTTTAAAAATTAAAAGAACTCCTTTCCGATGCTCCTATTCTTGTGATTCCCGAAGGAAACCAAGAGTTCATTGTTTATACCGAAGTCGTGTTGGTTTGGGAGCCCTTCTCATGCAAACGGAATGTGTTATCGCTTACGCTTCTAGGCAACTAAAGCATGTTGGGACTAAATATGCCACTCAGGATTTAGACCTCGCGACCATTTTTTTCGCCCTTAGTATTTGACGTCATTATTGTGATGACCCGCCCTTCTACTACCAGAAAGACGCATCATCATATAGAAAGAAAGGGGTAGAAATAGAAAGGAATAGAGAAAGAAAGAACAAACCACCTGAATCTCACAACGGAACGAAACAAAATATAATATATCACATATCTATTACATTGATTTCATATATCAGAGTTATACAATATCAATACACATGACAATCATACATACATCTGTCACTATATACATCAGAGATATAGTATACATCAACTAACACAACGGAACTAGATATATCTACATACGTCTGGAAACTCCTGCTCCAAGCTCCTCCAGAATCAAAATCCAAACCTATCACTTGGCTACTCGTAAAAAATTTGAGTACCCAAGAGTTTATGAAAAACAAAATATAAACTCTGGGTCATACATGGGTCTGGTATGAGTAAACGGTTTAAATTGTTTAATTTTGAAAACCTTTTAAAACAAAGGTATCACGTAACACTCCCCACAAATAAATACGGGTAAGTTTTTACCTTACGCTAACCAAAATATTTTATAGGAAATCCAGTGATATTATAATAGTGTCAAGGGTTTTCAAGTAAAATATAGAAATAGCTGAAACGCTTACATCTCACATTCCAACGTAGTTGGGCACAATCAAAACGTACGGCGCTTATTGGAAATTGGATCCCATACAATGGCAGGGCTACTGGGGTACCGCCCGTCACAGTACGTGGTCTAGATCACTGTACCGAGGAGCCACCCTAACTCCCCTGCAACACAAGGCCGGAACCATTTCTTACTGAACAGTCCCGAACAAGATAACCCCGCAGTTGGTGCGCATATCCAACCGCCCACACAGCCGAAATAAAGGGACATCTAGACAGGGGTATATCTCGTCCTGCTTGGGCAAAACCCACCTAACCTTGCTGCACCTCCCCTGTTTTAGCCATTCCCGGTTGATGAGGCTTGAGGCTGCGATTTGGACATATTTCTTAGAATGCTCATCGTCCTCCTGAAAATGTGCTGAAAGCATTCAATCCATATCGTTCCGGGTTCGAACGAAACCGAAGGCATTATCTCGTTACACTCATTTTGGAATCACCCTCAGAGTCAACAACGATAACCCTTGTATTATGAAAACACCATCTCGATCTTCACTTGAGAATTCACGATCTATCGTTTAATTTTGGATCGATGTGGTTTTCGAAGTATCAAATTGACACCCGATCCCGGTCTCATCGAAATCCAAACGCCATTTTAAAGGCCAAGTTGTCTAATTAACTTAAACAGTTTAATTCAATGATTGAATTCATATAACATTTACCACAGATAAATCATACACAATTGCCATGGATATATTACAGCATATCAGTGAGCATTACAGAATATCATCAATAAACATCACAAACAAATATACAACATCCACAAGCAATCATCTTAAACTCTTATTATGATTAATTTAATTACTTGAGAGTTAATCTCTTAACCCTGTTTAATCACTTATTTCCCTTCAAATTATTTAACCACTAAATCATTTCTTAATTAATATTTATGTCTTAATTGCTTAATCACTTAATTACTATTTAATTAATTACTTTCTTAATCAAGTTATCTAACTTTGATTACTTAAGTAATTATTTCTCAATCACTATTCTTCGACCTAAATAGAACTTAATTACCTGTTTATTTACTGCTAATTGCTTCATTAATCATTTCTTAATTCTGAGTTAAATCACTTGATTAATTAACTATTACTCGTTCATTAATTAATTAAGTGGTTAATTACAATTTCACTTATTTCCTATAATACACTACTAATTAAAATTTCAAAGTAATTACTCTTAATTACTTCTGAATCCAATCAATTAATATTGATTATTCACTTAATTAACATTTAAGTCTTCTTAAAATTTGATATCAATTATATTACGAACTGCAACATTATTTGTTATTTTACTTTATTTATTACTTATTAAAATATTAACAAGATTTTAAAAACATGGTTAAGCTTTAACAAAATAATTAGTTAATTTAAAATAATTAATCACAAGTTAAAACTGATGTTAAGCCTTAACTAGGATAATTAATACTTGAATTAATTTTTTTTAATTTGAACTTTGAACAGTATTCATTTTACTGTGATTCTTTGCTGAAACATTTATTCACTAACAACCTTATATTTCAATAGCAAAGAACCCGATGCCTCCCTGATAAAACTCGCGTAACTCTTCGAGCAGCTCATCCAATCCATCAAGTCACAAACCCAGGTATGCAACTTCATCTTTTTTTTTTTTTTATGTTTACACTTTAAAATAAAAGCAGGAGTTAAAAACTATAGTTAACTCACGCGCAAACACAGGAAAAACACGAAGCACTCACCCAAAAACCCGAGAATAAACTCGCGATAGTGCACCTCCCATCACTGATACGCCGCCACTGCCGCACACGTGTACGGCGTCGCACGTGGCTCCGGTGAACTTCCGAGGCTTCGAGCAAATCCCAATTAGCACGAACATTGGAAAATTAAACTCAAACAACCCTTAAAAATTTTATTTCGAAAAAAAACAGTTTGAACGAAAGAAAGACGAACGACCTCTCTGAAACAAAACGTCACGCCACCCAAGCACGGTCCACCGGAGGTGATGGAAACTCGACGACACCTCGTCAACATCCCCAGCAATCCTCCAACCAAGCCTCGAATCACTCGATCACATGTACGAGTCGAATCCCATATTTTACTGACATGAACACAAACACGCAGTAAAAACCTATGTCGATCTCGTATCCAAATTCTATGCAATGGAAAAATCACTGAATATTTTTCCTAAGATCACTAGCCTTTGTACTTGCTTCAGTTTAAATTTCAGCATTTAATATTGAATCAAATTCGAGAATTTGATAAAAATTCAATCCTTATCCAACATCGAACTGCTCATGAAATACTTAATTAAAAGACTTCGTTTTTGTTTCAAAAATCATGAATTCCAGTAATATTTCAAATTATAAACATGAATTAACTTTTTACATCAGTTGGCTTTATCACATTTTTATTTAATTTCCTGTAAACATAGTTTCCAGGGATGCTATTCTTGTAACATGTTTAAAACAGTATTAAAAATCTTAGTCTAGTGTTTAATCTTCTTGTATATTTTGGAACTGTAACATTTTCCATGATTAGATGAAATATATTTAAGTTTTGAAAATAAGTTTCAAACTGTTACCAACATAGTGAGCACAGAGCAACACATAATTATACAAAATAAGGCATATACCATATCATAGGATCTTTGAATCATAAACTGATTTAGATTGAACTTAAAGCTTCAAATTTAATGTTTACTCACATCAAATAACAGTTGAACAACAAGCCCCTTTGATGCCTTGAAAACTGCAGATGAAAACAGCCTGGGTTTATTCATGAATCTGCCCCTTTTCTTATTTGAATTTGTTTCTTCTTCTAGTCTTTATTTCTCAGGTATTACTATTTCTTGGTCAAACTAAAGAAAGGTGTATATATATATATATAAATAATAGAAATGGTATGTACAGGAAGGTGGTAACTGGACAAACACTTTCTTATTTTCTTTTTTCGTTTGTTTGTTTTGACCAGATTTTTTTCATAAGATTTGCAATGTCTGAATTGACAAAATGTAGGCTGAGATATTAGCATTAAATGTTTTGTTTACCAAATAGGTTTACATACTCATTATCTTCAGCTGCTCATAAATATTCGTATACAATTGTGTTGTACTATGCATAAAGATATTGGTTTGTTCCTTTTCATTTTGCAGGCCAACAAAGCTTGTACATGAAGTTATTCATTTGTTCATATTTGCTTTGTATCTTAATTAGTTTGCATAATTATTAAAATATTTGCTGCTCATAGATATTTATGAAAAAGTATATACTTGCAGGTAGGTTATATGACCTGTGTTTCTCTGTTTCATATTTGCAAATAGATTTGGCTTATGAAGACATTTGTATAAAAATATTTGTTTTGACAGCTTCTAGTTTGTACTTACGGACAACACTTGATCTATTATATTTATGAATACTTGTTCTGTTACTAGTTTTCAGTATACATGGTTATCAGATTTACTTATATATCTTGTGTCTTGTAAGTGAAGATAAGTTGTTTTGTTACTTTTGTTTTTGCATAACATTTGCAGGTAGATATTGATGTCTGTATACGAAGTTAATTTGTTTTATTATTTTATACATTGTGCTTATTTTATCTTACGCTCTCAAATTAACAGTTTATGTTGTATGCTTGTTTCTGTTATTTTATTTTATACTTTGTTTTTATCCTACCCTATACTTTGTTCTTATTTTAGTTTTATACAATTGTGTTTTAATTAACTTGGGATTATGTTGTATGTTTAATCCTTGTTTCCATTTTATTTTTTATTTCTAACTAATAATATTTAAGTTATATTCAATACGGTTTATTTATATTCATTCCTATTTGTATTTTGTCAATAATTAAGTTATATTCGTATGTTATACTTATTTTTATGTTGATAGAATTAAATTTCATTTCAAACATTATCATTCATATGTATACTTACCAAATATAAACAAAGTAAGGTATTTTAATTCAATCATAAAAGACAATTTTAATATGAATATTATTGAGATAGTTTATTTAAATTTGCAAATTAAATTCCCTTTTAACAAATACCATTTATATATTTATGTTCACCATATGATAATAGGATGGAGCATTTTAATTCAATTTTATAAGAAAGATTTTATTGTAAATAAATTAAGAGATTTTATTTTAAGTTTCCAGAATCCAATTTTCTTTTAAAGAAAATACAAATCCATATAAACAAGTGACAATTATTCCATAGGATCTATTCATTTTAAAATGATCAGTTTACTCTTCGTTTAATTGGATTAAATATTTATTAAAATAATAGGGCCAAAATCCAGGGTCGTTACATTCCTCCTCCCTTAAAAGAATTTCATCCTCGAAATTTTATAACAAAGATAATTTAAAAGTTGTCATATCAACCATTCAAACATACATATCATTCATATATTAACAAACAACCAACATCTATCCTAACAAACATCACTAGCTATCCGGACACAAATCCTGATAAGCTTTTCTAAAATTATACAAAGTTTCCTGGGTGAAATCCCTGGGATCCTCGCTCCACTACACTATGATAAGCTACACTACTATACTCCTGAGTTGCCTCTCATCTTAACTAACAATCGGACCTGAATTTCTGCCCATAGTCATATTCGGCCTAACTTCCAAGTCTTCATGTACTATTGGTCTTACAACTAATAATGAATCAAGAACAAATTCTTTAGATGGGTCACACAGAATACATTATAAATTCCAGACATCCGTTCTGGCGATTAAACTCTACAAGCTACAGCTCCAATTCTCGTCAATATCCAAAATGGTCTAATATCTCTCGGGTCAAGTTTTCCCGCCTTTCGAATCTAATAGTTCCTTTTTAATCGGGAAACTTTGGCCAAAAACAAATTACCAATCTCAAATTCCAATTGTCTCCTTCTTATCTACGTACTTCTTCTTCTGACGGTCTTGAGAAGCTCTTATCTTCTCCTTTGATAAGCCCAACCTTATCAGAAACTTCACAAAACAAAACTGGTCCAAACACAAGATAGTCTTCCACAATCTACCAAAATCCAAAACTCAAACTTGCCGCATATCCTCTAAAATACGGTTCAATCTCTCTGTTCGTCCGTCTGAGGATGATAGGCTGTACTAAATTTCAAACTCGCTTCCAAAGTGAGTTGCGGTGCCTTCCAGAATTACTGTAACAACCCGATATTTTCATTCATTCGCATCCGCACATGTCAGACTTGAATTGCTCAAAATACCGCATTGTAAATAAATTTGGAGCAAATGAAATACAATCAAAGAATCATAGACACAGAAATATCAGAATAACTCGCAACGAAAATAAAAATACCATAGTAGTTCATGAAGCTACTATAACAAACTCTCAAAACATAATACATAATATTAGTCTGAAACATATACAATAGAAATCTCAAATACATAGAAGTTTATAAATACCAGAGCTGAAATAGAACAACAGAAACTGAAAGGAAATAGATAACTAGACAAGCAGAATCTCCAGCGATTTCTAGCTCCAGAAAAGAAATCCAAAGCTAAGCTGTAAATACCCAGGCTGACCCGAGCGTAAAGTAAAACACAAAACACTCGAGTCAGGACAATATATACTTATATAATGTAAACCAACTCAAGTGAACTGTAGTAGACATGCACAATAAATTAAAGGATGCTTGGGATCGCCCATCCTTTAAGAATCAGTTAAACTATAAATTAATTACATCCCGTGGTTAACATTTCAAAATGGTATTTTATACTTCCAAATCAAATATAATTTCAAAATTCAATATCATTCAAAATATCATATCTTCCAAACCACATTCATTTTTATTTAATTTAAATACCATTACAAAACACATTTCGAAATAGTTTATATTTCGAAACAAATTACTTCATTTTAAATCATAAAATGAAGTTATTATATTTAATAATTAAATTATAAAATTTCCAAAATTTTAGTCTTTCAAAATTCATGTATTCACTTAATTTATTAAAACAGATGAAAATTCAACTTTCGTAGCATTTAGAAATTGCTACGGAAAGTTACATTCAAAACAGTTCAATTTAACAAAAGATAGCATTTAAAAATGCTGTAATAGGGTTACATTAGTTTCAAATAAAACTTAGTAAAATTCAACAATTATAGCATTTACAAAATTCTATAATAACCTTTAATTAAACTTAGCCATTTGGTTCATTATTATCAACTACAGCATTTACAAATGCCGTATTATCATTTGCATTAGAATTAATAGCATTTCAGAAATGTAGTTAATTAACTTCAAGTATCCAATATAATTTCACAAACAATTATATTTTTATTTAAATCATTTTTAGCTTATAAAATCATATAATTTCACTTTTAAAACAGTCATTCAAATACCCTTATATTCATGATTTTATAAAGTTAAATCTCCATTCAAAAATCAAAATTTAATAATAATTCACTTATTAAATTCCAACATTAAATTTTAAATTCATTAAATTAAATTTAACTTAACATTTAAGTTTAAAATTTTCAAATATAACTTAATTTCATTTTTATTTACTTAACTTAAAATTCACTTTTAAGCCAAATTCACAAATTTCCAATTATAGTTATATTTCCAAATTTCAACCTAAATATTCATTCATTTCACATTTTAACTTTATTAAAAAATCATTAATATATTATAAAATCATTTTAAATTCATTTAATTCAAAATATCATGAATTTATCATATTTCCATATTTAATTTAAATTCCACTTATCACCAAATTCTAATTTCCAAAATAACTTACATTTCACATTTTCTAACTTCACCATTTATTTATTTCACTTATAAATTTTCAGAAAATCAATAATGCTTTACAAAAATCATTTTTAATCCAATTTAAATCAAAATATTATAATATTTACATTTCTAAAATAATTTAAATTTTTTAGAAAAACATATTTTAACAACGGGTCTGTATTTCATTTTCTAGCCTAGATGAAGTGATACGGGTAATATATCATTTCAACCCGTAATTTACAAAGAAAACCCGGGTTTGATCATTTCAAACCCGCAATCCCAAGTAAAAGAAAATAATTGAAAATCATTCAGGCTTATCATTTCAGCCCATAACGATTTTCTCCTATTCTAAAATCTGTTCGGGTATGTATCATTTCAACCCATAGTGATTCTAGTCTACAGGGAACTTGCAGTGTGATAAACTGATGAAAATAACAGAATAGCATGGAATAACAGTAACATATGGTATAACAAGTGTATAAGCATGGGTGAATATCATATAATCATAATATAGCAGGTGTAACATGATAATGCATTTTACAGATTCAAAAGGGGTCAATTTACTAGTTATATATGTACATATTGTCTGGTGAGAATAACTCACCTGTTCAGAGCTGGAGATAGCTACCAAAGCAAACAATACAGACACTATGAATGAATTGAGAGTGGAGAGCCAAAGCTAATTGTCTTGTATATATGAAACAAAACAATACATATAACATGAATTTCAAACCAAAATATGACATTAAACAAGCTAGAATTAAGGAACAACAATTAATCAAACACTTGCACTTGCTTCCACCATCACTATGCTCAGCCTATAGAGTGACACGGTACCGCCATGAGGTGTATTTTGTCTGGTATGGGTCATATATGGTCCGCCTAGCAAGGGTAGTGAAGGTATGGAAGTTGTTATGCATGAAAATACAAGTACAAGGCAAACAAGTGGATTTTTGTGCAATTTCAAGCTTCAGGCAAGGCTACAAATGGCATAGCCAGACCTGTTGGAGGCTAGGAGATGGTGTGGCAGTGGTTTTGGTTCAGGTATGGGCTGGAGAAGGTGGTGCAAAGGGCGGCTAAGGGCGTGGTGAAGTGGTGGAAGTTACAAGGTGTGAATACAAAGGGTTTAAGGCAAATAAGTGGCTTTTGTGCAACCATATGGCTCAACCAAAGGGCCATTGGGCTCGGCCCCTACACGGTGAAGGTCAGGTGGGGTCTAGAGTGTCGACCAAAGGTGGTGGAGGGACTGGTGGCGGCGGCCAAGGAGGTGGTTTAGGTGAAAAATGAAGGGTATGCGCATAAATGGTTCGGCTAGGCTAGTTTCAAGGTGATTTTGCCACATTTGGTGATGATAGCTTCAAGGGGGCTCATGGCCTGGTCAAGTCAGAGGGAAAGGATGGTGGAGTGTCCACAGGTAGTGGTGGAGTTGGTCGGAGGAGGTGGTGGAGGAGTATGGCCAAGCAAAGCATGAAAAGACAAGTGCAAAACCATTAAAACAATGAAAAACAAAGGAAAAAGAGAAGAGATTTTTACCCAAACTTCTACAACAAATGGCCTTATGTTTTTTTTTGAGTTTGAGAACATTTTTGCTCGTGAAAAAGAAATGAAATGTGGCTGGAAAGAAGGAGGAATGGTACGGCACAAAAAAAATAAAGGAGTAGGTTGAGAAAATGGAAAGGCGGAATGTAAAAAGACTTTGGAAATATAAAGAGTCCAAAAACCTTTCAAATTTCCATCCATTTTCTTTTATAAGTTTAAATATATGAAAATAAATATAATTTCAGTTAAAATACGAAAATATAACAAATAAAAAAAATATAAATAAATAAATATTAATTATATATAATTAAATTAAGAAAATAGCAAAGAAAATGTAAACTAGGCTAGAAAATTTAAAAATAAATGAAATGAACTTTGAAAAAAATTTGTGTACTTGAAAAATATTTATAAATAAAGATAAAGACACAAAAATAAAATGCATGCATAAAAATGAATAAATAAATTTTAATTAAATAAAATTTAAATGAAGAAAATAGCAAAAAAATGGAAACTTGCCTTAAAAATAGAAAATATATGCAATAAATTTTGAAAAAATTATTTTATCACTTTAAAAATAATAAAAGACAAAAATATAAATAAAATAACATATTAAAACATAATAAAATAAAATATAACAAAGAAAATATGATTTATATAATCTAAAATAGACAAAATTGCAAAATAAAATAAATTATAATCAAAATTGAAATGTGCATAACTTTCACAGGTTAAGTCCGTTTTCAACGAAACAAAAAGCAGTATTCAAGTTGTTATATCTATTTCCATAATAAAAGATAAAATTTAGGAGTTTAAATATTTAAATTTGAAATTTAAAAGTCAAAGTTTGACCAGTTTGAATAGAAATTCATCATTTAGGAAAATATCCAATTTATACCTGTATGAAATTATAATTCACATAATAATCAACACTTATATTTAAAAATGCGAAATGTTTCGAATAAAACAAGTTTAAAAAAATAATTTCAAAATAAAATAAAGTCAAATATTAAAATATATGAAAAATCTAGGGTTGTTACACTCTCCCCCACTCAAATCTTTTCGTCCTCGAAAAGGAAGGAAGCGGAGAAACAACAAGAAAGAACAATAAGTTGGAAGACATCCTCGAAAGAAGGTAGGAAAAAGGTAGCTACGAAGGGAAGCATGTTGGAAGACAAAGGTGAACCATTATTTAAACCATTACACATTTCAATTAAAATTTCATAACATTTTAAACATTTTATAATATGATGAATAGTCATTTGATTCAAATCTGATGGTTCAAGGTAAACAATATTTAAAACATTTTAAATTTTTAGAAGGGAAAATAACTGATCAAAATATTCTTTATACAGTACTTTATCAAGATGCTTTTATCAAAATACTTTTATAACTTGATGTCTTAACAAGTTTACTTTCGTTCCTGTAGACTCTGGCTATGCGTTGATCGGGCGCAAAGCTAGAATTCTTCAAGTACTTAGTAGACTTGTTTCAACACCCAGTGAAAATACTGAAAACACTTTTAAAAACAGATATGGAAAGTACAATCCAAACAAATCAACCAAACCGAAACAGTTGTCTAACCATGGATCGCAGATACACAATGGTTACGCCTGGATCCCCCAGGAAACAATTCGTATCCGTAAGCTTTCTCAGCCCTGCGAGTTACGCCATGATGACGAGTAGAATGCAGGATACACAATGGTTACGCCTAGATCCCCCAGGAAACAATCCGTACCCCTAGGCAAGACTCAGCCAGGCAGTTGCGCTATGTAGTCGCGATCATAAGACTACGGGGATCGCCGTGGAATTCGATGGACACTCGAGTATCATATCCGGAAAACCCAAATCAAAGAGAGAGAATAATATCGATAGAATGAATCCACAGTGTGGCCACAAAGCGGATATCAAGCAGAAGGCACTTTCCATATCTTTACTTCGAAAATATGTATCATATAGTACCTTTCAAAATCACTTTCAAATATCATACTTATATAAAGTCCATATATATAAGATTTCATTTCAAATCAAATACTTTCCAAAATAATAGTATATCAAATCACACTTATATAAATTTCGATTATATAAGATTTCATTTTTCAAAATTGAGTACCCTTTCAAATCAACAGTTCTCAAATCAATGGTTTACTTATACAAATCATTTTTATATAAGTTCGATAGCTCCCAAATCAAGTATTAAATAAAACAGGTTCTAAATTTTAATTCATTTCAATAGTATTTCAGTCTAAAAATCATATATGATTTCACCAAATCATTTCTTTCAAGTTATACATATTCAGTTTCAAAATTTCTTAAAACAATAGGTTTAGAAAATAACCCAAATTTCCAAATCAACAAAATTTAGGTCAAATAAATTCATTTCCATTTCAAACATGTATTCACTTCAAAAATCATAATACTTTCAAAGTTATAAATCTTTCGAAACCAAATACTTGAAATCATTTCACTTTGAAAATCATAACATTTTGAAATCATATATTTGAAATCATAAAACATGCCCTAAATTCTTTACATTTCAATTTTTTTCAATTAAACCAAAATCTAAAATTTCCAATTTTAATTCAATTCATACCATCAATTTCAATTTAGTTTTCCAACAAAACCATTTCAAATATTATCAATTTCAAATACAGATTTGATTTACAAAATAAACTATTAAATCTTAAATATGTTTCAAGGCTTAAATATACAATATTTCAAAACTAAATTTTATAATTCCATATATCTCAAATTTTTCTTCATTATTACTTAGTGTTGAAATATTTATTTCATAAATCCATTATTTTTAAATAAACTCAAATTACAGGTAAACCAAATATCCTTTCATACTAATATAAGCTTCAATTATTCATTTATCAAAATCAATGGTTTTCAAAATCATCTTATACTTACATAAAGTTTATCTTATATGAGAATCAAAAATTTCAAAAATAAATTTCGCTGCATGGAAAGCCATATGGGATTGAACATCTTTGCTTACTAATAGATTTTTAATTAAGAATAGTTTTGTGTATAAAATAGTTTGTATGAAAAGTAGAATAAAACAGTTAGTTTAAGAAGAATAAAAGAAAAATGGTTTTGAAAAATGGTTTTAAATTTGGTAGTAGTTTTTCATAAAAGAAAAATTCCAATTAAATTACAAAGATATCCAACCCAACAACTTTCAATTTCAGCGTCAAGTATACCAATGATATTAGGATATAAGATGTACATATGTCATCATTTCGCAACATTACATTCGATCGCTCGCTCGATCACACAAGTTCACTTTCGAACTAGTATTGTCCATTCGACTTCCCTAATGCGGACTTCGATATGGTTTCTCGACTAGAAGCCATCAGTCTCCTTGCATAGCCATATACTATGATAGAGAATTCTAAAATCAAGCCCAAAATCCATATCAAATGTTCGCCATCAAGACTTAAATGAAAAATCCTAACACGAAATGGTGTAATTCACCTCGAACTTGTGTACTCAAACTTGGATCAAATTAATTATGCGAATAAAACAACATACGTAAAACTTATGTATCTATTCCAACTTGTTAAATAAATAGTTTTATAAAGATGTTACTAAGTTAAAACATTTAAAACCAAAATTTTCTCAAACATTTGAAGACTGATTTTTTTTTATCCAAAACATTTCAAAACTAAATTTCGTTTTAGTATAATTCAAAATAGTCTTATTTATTTACTTAACAAAACAGTTTCAACTTATAAAAATCATATTATTTCATACTTGAAACATACAAACTAAACTTATATTCTTTATCAAATACCTATACCTTTCAAAAGAAAATTAGCTTTGAAAAGTTAACCTTGATTTGGAAGTGCTCGGATCTTAAAATAGTCGAAGAAATCATATTTTCAATCCAAGAGTTGGAAATCAACACTAAATCAGTAAATCAATTTCAAAAGTTAGGTTTCAAAATCTGAAACTCGAGGACTAAACACCAGCTTACTTTAAATCTTTCAAATATATATATATATATATATATATATATATATATATATATAAAGATCTATCTTTCGAATATCAAACCATACTTCGAAATCTGATATCAAAATTGGTTTCACAAAATCACTCGCATAGCAAAGCTACTAGAGTGGCCTCTCCCTCACTCAGAAACTCGAAAATCAATATCGATGATGCATGCATTCATCATCGAAATTATTTTCCAGCGACATAAGTGAGTTCTGGACTTCAATTAACTTTGAAAAACTTCTTTGAAATTCCTTCGAAATCATTGAAATTCATTCGAATACATTTGAAACATTTCTTATTTGAAAAGAAATATCTTTAAATCATATTATTATTATTATATATTTTCCAAAATCTTAAAACCGATTTCAAAACACCGGAGTTCGATTCCTCGAAATTCAAATTCAAAACCCTTCAGTTATAAATCATTTTTGTATAAATCAAGTTCTTATAAAATTTTCAAAATTTCAAATTCTTTCGAAGCTTCCAATTTTCATTTTAAAAGGTATATAATCCTTATTGGAAACATTTCACTTTTTATATACAAAATATGGTCATCCTTAATAATTTCGATGTATGCACAATTTCAAAATACAACCAAACACAAAATTTCCAAAGGATGATTCAAGGAAGGATTTCAAACAAACAAAGATTCAAAATTAGAGGAACTCTAATCAAATAGAATTCTAGTTCGAAGATAAACTCAAACGAAGATGAGATAATTTAATTACCAAATAGAAGATGGATAAGCCTATATAAATCGCGGGCGACCTTAACCGGTCAACCGTGACTTCAGGAATATGATCGATGCAGAAACCTAAGGCAAATCGACATTCGATCGCCGAAGATAGAATCCCAGTAGAGCAGGAGATAGATAGCATCGTAAACCATGGATACAGAAATCTTTGGTGAATCAATTGTAATTTGTAAAGGAGTTTCACCTCTTTACAGATCATTCAAAGATTGGCGGAATCACCGATCTTTAGAAAAGTCATTCCAAAGTGGAGTTATGGAATGCTCCAAAATCAAAAAGGTAAAATAGGGAAGACAAGACTGGACTTCGGAACAAGAGGAAGTGTTCCAAAGTTCAGGGAACCCTAATCGATAAGAATTCTAACCAAGAGGTTTCTAACAAGGTTGATACAGAAGGAATGAAGTTTAGAAAATCTTGGTTTCAAAATAAAAATAAATAAATTATACCAAAATAATTTTGAAACTACTTTAAAAATCATTTAGAAATCATTTTATACTTCGAAAATACGTTCTCTCACAAGGAAATAATTCTGAGATTGATTTCACCCATTCTAGGATATTTCTACCCTATCTCTAATGAGTTTTTGCTCCACAAGCTAAGGTTTGCCTAAAAACCAAAGCACTGACACCAACTGTAACAACCCGATATTTTCATTCATTCGCATCCGCACATGTCGGACTTGAATTGCTCAAAATACCGCGTTGTAAATAAATTTGGAGCAAATGAAATACAATCACAGAATCACAGACACAGAAATATCAGAATAACTCGCATCGGAAATAAAAATACCATAGTAGTTCATGAAGCTACTATAACAAACTCTCAAAACATAATACATAATATTAGTCTGAAACATATACAATAGAAATCTCAAATACATAGAAGTTTATAAATACCAGAGCTGAAATAGAACAACAGAAACTGAAAGGAAATAGATAACTAGACAAGCAGAATCTCCAGCAATTTCTAGCTCCAGAAAAGAAATCCAAAGCTAAGCTGTAAATACTCAGGCTGACCCGAGCGTAAAGTAAAACACAAAACACTCGAGTCAGGACAATATATACTTATATAATGTAAACCAACTCAAGTGAACTGTAGTAGACATGCACAATAACTTAAAGGATGCTTGGGATCGCCCATCCTTTAAGAATCAGTTAAACTATAAATTAATTACATCCCGTGGTTAACATTTCAAAATGGTATTTTATACTTCCAAATCAAATATAATTTCAAAATTCAATATCATTCAAAATATCATATCTTCCAAACCACATTCATTTTTATTTAATTTAAATACCATTACAAAACACATTTCAAAATAGTTTATATTTCGAAACAAATTACTTCATTTTAAATCATAAAATGAAGTTATTATATTTAATAATTAAATTATTAAATTTCCAAAATTTTAGTCTTTCAAAATTCATGTATTCACTTAATTTATCAAAACAGATGAAAATTCAACTTTCGTAGCATTTAGAAATTGCTACGGAAAGTTACATTCAAAACAGTTCAATTTAACAAAAGATAGCATTTAAAAATGCTGTAATAGGGTTACATTAGTTTCAAATAAAACTTAGTAAAATTCAACAATTATAGCATTTACAAAATGCTATAATAACCTTTAATTAAACTTAGCCATTTGGTTCATTATTATCAACTACAGCATTTACAAATGCTGTATTATCATTTACATTAGAATTAATAGCATTTCAGAAATGCATAATTAACTTCAAGTATCCAATATAATTTCACAAACAATTATATTTTTATTTAAATCATTTTAGCTTATAAAATCATATAATTTCACTTTTAAAACAGTCATTCAAATACCCTTATATTCATGATTTTATAAAGTTAAATCTCCATTCAAAAATCAAAATTTAATAATAATTCACTTATTAAATTCCAACATTAAATTTTAAATTCATTAAATTAAATTTAACTTAACATTTAAGTTTAAAATTTTCAAATATAACTTAATTTCATTTTTATTTACTTAACTTAAAATTCACTTTTAAGCCAAATTCACAAATTTCCAATTTTAGTTATATTTCCAAATTTCAACCTAAATATTCATTCATTTCACATTTTAACTTTATTCAAAAATCATTATTATATTATAAAATCATTTTAAATTCATTTAATTCAAAATATCATGAATTTATCATATTTTCATATTTAATTTAAATTCCACTTATCACCAAATTCTAATTTCCAAAATAACTTACATTTCAGATTTTCTAACTTTACCATTTATTTATTTCACTTATAAATTTTCAGAAAATCAATAATGCTTTACAAAAATCATTTTTAATCAAATTTAAATCAAAATATTATAATATTAACATTTCTAAAATAATTTAAATTTTTTAGAAAAACATATTTTAACAACGTGTTTGTATTTCATTTTCTAGCCTAGATGAAGTGATACGGGTAATATATCATTTCAACCCGTAATTTACAAAGAAAACCCAGGTTTGATCATTTCAAACCCGCAATCCCAAGTAAAATAAAATAATTGAAAATCATTCAGGCCTATCATTTCAGCCCATAACGATTTTCTCCTATTCTAAAGTCCGTTCGGGTATGTATCATTTCAACCCATAGTGATTCTAGTATACAGGGAAGTTGCAGTGTGATAAACTGATGAAAATAACAGAATAGCATGAAATAACAGTAACATATGGTATAACAAGTGTATAAGCATGGGTGAATATCATATAATCATAATATAGCAGGTGTAACATGATAATGTATTTTACAGATTCAAAAGGGGTCAATTTACTAGTTATATATGTACATATTGTCTGGTGAGAATAACTCACCTGTTCAGAGCTGGAGATAGCTACCAAAGCAAACAATACAGACACTATGAGGCACGACAATACGGAAATGGATTGAGAGTGGAGAGCCAAAGCTAATTGTCTTGTACATATGAAACAAAACAATACATATAACATGAATTTCAAACCAAAATATGACATTAAACAAGCTAGAATTAAGGAACAACAATTAATCAAACACTTGCACTTGCTTCCACCATCACTATGCTCAGCCTATAGGGTGATAAGGTACTGCCATGAGGTGTATTTTGTCAGGTATGGGTCATATATGGTCGGCCTAGCAAGGGTAGTGAAGGTATGGAAGTTGTTATGCATGAAAATACAAGTACAAGGCAAACAAGTGGATTTTTGTGCAATTTCAAGCTTCGGGCAAGGCTACAAATGGCATGGCCAAACCTGTTGGAGGCTAGGAGATGGTGTGGCAGTGGTTTTGGTTCAGGTATGGGCTGGAGAAGGTGGTGCAAAGGGCGGCTAAGGGTGTGGTGAAGTGGTGGAAGTTACAAGGTGTGAATACAAAGGGTTTAAGGCAAATAAGTGGCTTTTGTGCAACCATATGGCTCAACCAAAGGACCATTGGGCTCGGCCCCTATAAGGTGAAGGTCAGGTGGGGTCTAGAGTGTCGACCAAAGGTGGTGGAGGGACTGGTGGTGGCGGCCAAGGAGGTGGTTTAGGTGAAAAAATGAAGGGTATGTGCATAAATGGTTCGGCTAGGCTAGTTTCAAGATGATTTTGCCACATTTGGTGATGATAGCTTCAAGGGGACTCATGGCCTGGTCAAGTCAGAGGGAAAGGATGGTGGATTGTCCACAGGCAGTGGTGGAGTTGGTCAGAGGAGGTGGTGAAGGAGTATGGCCAAGCAAAGCATGAAGAGACAAGTGCAAAACCATTAAAACAATGAAAAACAAAGGAAAAAGAGAAGAGATTTTTACCCAAACTTCTACAACAAATGGCCTTATGTTTTTTTTTGAGTTTGAGAACATTTTTGCTCGTGAAAAAGAAATGAAATGTGGCTGGAAAGAAGGAGGAATGGTACGGCACAAATAAAATAAAGGAGTAGGTTGAGAAAATGAAAAGGCAGAATGTAAAAAGACTTTGGAAATATAAAGAGTCCAAAAACCCTTCAAATTTCCATCCATTTTCTTTTATAAGTTTAAATATATGAGAATAAATATAATTTCAGTTAAAATACGAAAATATAACAAATAAAAAAATATAAATAAATAAATATTAATTATATATAATTAAATTAAGAAAATAGCAAAGAAAATGTAAACTAGGCTAGAAAATTTAAAAATAAATGAAATGAACTTTGAAAAAAAATTTGTGTACTTGAAAAATATTTATAAATAAAGATAAAGACACAAAAATAAAATGCATGCATAAAAATGAATAAATAAAATTTAATTAAATATAATTTAAATGAAGAAAATAGCAAAAAAATGGAAACTAGCCTTAAAAATAGAAAATATATGCAATAAATTTTGGAAAAATTGTTTTATCACTTTAAAAATATTAAAAGACAAAAATATAAATAAAATAACATATTAACACATATTAAAATAAAACATAACAAAGAAAATATGATTTATATAATCTAAAATAGACAAAATTGCAAAATAAAACAAATTATACTCAAAATTGAAATGTGCATAACTTTCACAGTTTAAGTCCGTTTTTAACGAAACAAAAAGCAGTATTCAAGTTGTTAAATCTATTTCCATAATAAAATATAAAATTTAGGAGTTTAAATATTTAAATTTGAAATTTAAAAGTCAAAGTTTGACCAGTTTGAATAGAAATTCATCATTCAGTAAAATATCCAATTTATACCTGTATGAAATTATAATTGACATAATAATCAACACTTATATTTAAAAATGTGAAATGTTTCAAATAAAACAAGTTTAAAAAAATAATTTCAAAATAAAATAAAGTCAAATATTAAAATATATGAAAAATCTAGGGTTGTTATAATTTTACTGGTGAAAAACAAGGTCACGATCACTTATTATTCTAATAGAAACACCAAGCAATTCTTACTATTTCCCTCAAGAAAATTTTGGCCAGAAACTGTAGTCCGAGTTACCTAACTAGTATAGAATGAGCACTCTTAGTTAATCGATCCACAATAATCCATATTCCATTGTTTCTTTTCTTGGTTCTTGGCAAACCGTCGATGTAATCCTTTGAAATCATCGCCCACTTCCTCTGGGATTTTCTAAAGATTGCAATAATTTTGGACAACTTCTATTGATCACCTTAACTTGCTGATAGAAAGTACAACTATAACGAAAGCAGCCACAACCCTCTTCATGCTCTGTCTCCAGAAATTCTTTTCATATCTTTATACATCTTAAAGATTCCGGGTGAATATTCAGTCTGGAGTGATGACATTCAGCTAAAACTTATTACCTCAATTCATCTATATCAAGCACACAAACAGCCACTAATCCTTTAAGCACCTTGATCATCTACCTTAAAATCTGAACACCTTCCATCCTTAGTTTAAGAATCAATTCCTCAAAAGATCTATCCTCCCTTTGCTTACTTATGATTCTGCCCTGGAGAGAAGGAACAACTTCCCAAAAGAAACAAAACTGCAATCCTGCTAAGAGCATCAACCACAACATTTGCTTATCCTGGGTATACAAAATATCCATATCATATGAGGCTAGAAATTCGACTCACCACGGCTACGTCAGATTAACATTCCCTTAGAGAGAAAAGATATTTCAATGGTTTGTGGTCCGTTAATAACCCAACTTCTCTCCCAACAGATAGTGCCTCCAAATTTTCAAAACAAACACAATGGCTAACGGCTCAAGGTCTTGCGTAGCGTAGTTCCCTTCATGTTGCTTTAATTGCTGTCACGCATACGCAGTTACTCTTCTATCTTGCATCAACACTGCTTCCCAAATCAATTATACAAGAATCCGTATAAATTCCAATTCTGCCCATTTCCGGAATAACAATCACTGGAGCACTGGTTAGCCTCGTCTTCCATTCTTAGAAAGCTTCTTCACACCGGGTGTCCATTTGAACTTAGTTCTTTTCCTTGTCAACTTAGTCAGATGTGAAGAAATCTTGGAATAGTCTCTGATAAATTTCCTGCAGTAGCCAGTTAAAACAGAAAATTATGAATTTCCATCGGTTGCTTCGGTTGCTTCCATTCTAGAATAGGTTCTCCCTTTGCTTGGTCTACGGAGATACCTTCACCGAAATAATGTGCCCCAAAAATAACTTTCGATTTCCAAAAATGGCACTTAGAGAACTCGCCTTCAAAACATGTTCCCTCAGTGTCTCCAACACTATCTTCAAATGTTGCTTGAGCTCTTCTTCAAACTTAGAATATACCAAAACAAACTTATTCATACTCTTATCGATCCTTCCGATTTAGCGACAACACTGTCACAGAACCCTAACAAGAAAAACTAGACTTGATCAAATCCTTAGCCAGAAGATCCTAAATCTGCTCAACTAACTCTTCTTTCTCTCTCGGAACCATCCTCCAACTAGGCTGAATCACCAGCACTACCCTGGAATCAAATCAACACGAAACTCTATCACTCGATGGGAAGACAAACAATTAACTTCTCGAATACATCAGGAAAAACTTGGTTCACATCAATAACTTAAAACTTCTCTTGAAAAGTCTCAACTCCATGTAAAAGATTACACAAATGAACTCCAGAATTGTCGCACAACACTCTGGTAATTCTACCCAAATAAGTTTGTTCTCCCTTCACAATCCAGAACAGCCATATACTGTTCGGGTCAATCCATCGAAGAAATGAATCCACTCTGCTACTTCTGAAATCACCTCAAGAAAACTGCTAATCAACAGACCTTCTTGACAGCACACATAACACTCCAAGCTATATGGCTAACCTCGATGACCAAAGACTTCCATTTAAAGCTCTTTGAGAAACTCGTGCCTCAATCAAAACAAAAACACCTTACTGAACATAGTCACAATTCCGAAACGGACATACTTCCTTAACTTGTTCCAAAGAAACATCTTCGGAGACATCCAAAATCACTGAGTCTTATTACGCAGCTACTACACCCTGAGATATCAAGATATCATGATTTTCTCCTATCTATCCGATAGATCCAAACTCAAGCTCATCCAAAATTACATTCCAACAATGAAATCCTCACATCACCCAAAGCTCACTCGTGATGGTAATAGGTCTGCAGTCTCGACAGATACACTCCAACTACAAATATTCAAAACTCGAACCATCGGTAGTCATGTTTCACACACCACTACCTTATCTACCTTTATAACTTATATTGAAAAACCTGAACAGGTAACCCAATAAATAGGTAGAAATAAATAAATAAATAAATAAATAAATATATATATATATATATATATATCAAAACTACAAATACGTTCTCTCAAGAAAGAAATCACTCAAGAGCCTAGGTATTCACTCAACCTCGCGCTCTGATACCAAGTGTGATGACCCACCCTTCTACTACTAGAAATACGCATCATCATATAGAAAGAAAGGGGTAGAAATAGAAAGGAATAGAGAAAGAAAGAACAAAACATCTGAATCTCACAGCGGAACCGAACAAAATATAATATATCACATATCTATTACATTGATTTCATATATCAGAGTTATTCAATATCAATACACATGACAATCATACATACATCTGTCACTATATACATCAGAGATACAATATACATCAACTAACACAGCGAAACTAGATAGATATCTACATACGTCTGGAAACTCCTGCTCCAAGTTCCTCTAGAATCAAAATCCAAACCTATCACTTGGCTACTCGTAAAAAATTTGAGTACCCAAGAGTTTATGAAAAACAAAATATAAACTCCGGGTCAGACATGGGTCTGGTATGAGTAAACGGTTTAAATTGTTTAATTTTGAAAACCTTTTAAAACAAAGGTATCACGTAAGACTCCCCACAAATAAATACGGGTAAGTTTTTACCTTACGCTAACCAAAAGATTTTATAGGAAATCCAGTGATATTATAATAGTGTCTAGGGTTTTCAAGTAGAATACAGAAATAGCTGAAATGCTTACATCTCACATTCCAACGTAGTTGGGCACAATCAAAACGTACGGCGCTTATTGGAAATTGGATCCCATACAATGGCAGGGCTACTGGGGTACCGCCCGTCAAAGTACGTGGTCTAGATCACTGTACCGAGGAGCCACCCTAACTCCCCTGCAACACAAGGTCGGAACCATTCCTTACTGAACAGTCCCGAACAAGATAACCCCGCAGTTGGTGCGCATATCCTACCGCCCACACAGCCAAAATAAAGGGACATCTAGACAGGGGTATATCTCGTCCTGCTTGGGCATGACCCACCTAACCTAGCTGCACCTCCCATGTTTTAGCCATTCCCGGTTGATGAAGCTTGAGGCTGCGATTACCTTTACATGACATATTTCTTAGAATGATCATCATCCTCCTGACAATGTGCTGAAAGCATTCAATCCATACAAGTTCGTTACGGGTTCGAACGAAACCGAAGGCATTATCTCGTTACACTCATTTTGGAATCACCCTCAGAGTCAACGACGATAACCCTTGTATTCTAAAAACACCATCTCGATCTTCACTTGAGAATTCACGATCTATCGTTTAATTTTGGATCGATGTGGTTTTCGGAGTATCAAATTGACACCCGATCCCGGTCTCATCGAAATCCAAACGCCATTTTAGAGGCCAAGTTGTCTAATTAACTTAAACAGTTTAATTCAATGATTGAATTCATATAACATTTACCACCGATAAATCATACACAATTGCCATGGATATATTACAGCATATCAGTGAGCATCACAGAATATCATCAATAAACATCGCAAACAAATATACAATTTCCACAAGCAATCATCTTAAACTATTATTGTGATTAATTTAATTACTTGAGAGTTAATCTCTTAACCCTGTTTAATCACTTATTTCCCTTCACATTATTTAAGCACTAAATCATTTCTTAATTAATATTTATGTCTTAATTGCTTAATCACTTAATTACTATTTAATTAATTACTTTCTTAATCAAGTTATCTAACTTTGATTACTTAAGTAATTATTTCTCAATCACTATTCTTCGACCTAAATAGAACTTAATTACCTGTTTATTTACTGCTAATTGCTTCATTAATCATTTCTTAATTCTTAGTTAAATCACTTGATTAATTAACTATTACTCGTTCATTAATTAATTAAGTGGTTAATTACAATTTCACTTATTTCTTATAATACACTACTAATTAAAATTTCAAAGTAATTACTCTTAATTACTTCTGAATCCAATCAATTAATATTGGTTATTTACTTAATTAACAGTTAAGTCTTCTTAAAATTTGATATCAATTATATTACTAACTGCAACATTATTTGTTATTTTACTTTATTTATTACTTATTAAAATATTAACAAGATTTTAAAAACATGGTTAAGCTTTAACAAAATAATTAGTTAATTTAAAATAATTAATCACGAGTTAAAACTGATGTTAAGCCTTAACTAGGATAATTAATACTTGAATTAATTTTTTTTACTTAAACTTTGAACAGTATTCATTTTACTGTGATTCTTTGCTGAAACATTTATTCACTAACAACCTTAAATTTCAATAGCAAAGAACCCGATGCCTCCCTGATAAAACTCGCGTAACTCTTCGAGCAGCTCATCCAATCCACCGAGTCAGAAACCCAGGTATGCAACTTCATCTTTTTTTTTATGCATACACTTTAAAACAAAAGCAGGAGTTAAAAACTACAGCTAACTCACGCGCAAACACAAGAAAAACACGAAGCACTCACCCAAAAACCCGAGAATAAACTCGCGACAGTGCACCTCCCATCACTGATACGCCGCCACTACCGTACACGTGTACGACGTCGTATGTGGCTCCGGCGAACTTCCGAGGCTTCGAGCAAATCCCAATTAGCACGAACATTGGAAAATTAAACTCAAATAACCCTTAAAAATTTTATTTCAAAAAAAAAAACAGTTGAACGAAAGAAAGACGAACGACCTCTCTGAAACAAAACGTCACGCCACCCAAGCACGGTCCACCGGAGGTGATGGAAAATCGACCACACCTCGTCAACGTCCCCAGCAATCCTCCAACCAAGCCTCGAATCACTCGATCACATGTACGAGTCGAATCCCATATTTTACTGACATGAACACAAACATGCAGTAAAACCCTATGTCGATCTCGTATCCAAATTCTATGCAATGGAAAAATCACTGAATATTTTTCCTAAGATCACTAACCTTTGTACTTGCTTAAGTTTAAATTTTAGCATTTAATATTGAATCCAATTCGAGAATTTGACAAAAATTCAATCCTTATCCAACATCGAACTTCTCATGAAATACTTAATTAAAAGACTTTGTTTTTATTTCAAAAATCATGAATTCCAGTAATATTTCAAATTATAAACATGAATTAACTTTTTACATCAGTTGGCCTTATCACATTTTTATTTAATTTCCTGTAAACATAGTTTCCAGGGATGTTATTCTTGTAACATGTTTAAAACAGTGTTAAAAATCTTAGTCTAGTGTTTAATCTTCTTGTATATTTTGGAATTCTAACATTTTCCATGATTAGATGAAATATATTTAAGTTTTGGAAATAAATTTCAAACTGTTACCAACACAGTGAGCATAGAGCAACACATAATTATACAAAATAAGGCATATACCATATCATAGGATCTTTGAATCATAAACTGATTTAAATTGAACTTAAAGCTTCAAATTTAATGTTTACTCACATCAAATAAAAGTTGAACAACAAGCCCCTTTGATGCCTTGAAAACTACAGATGAAAACAGCCTGGGTTTATTCATGAATCTGCCCTTTTTTTATTTGAATTTGTTTCTTCTTCTAGTCTTTATTTCTTAGGTATTACTATTTCTTGGTCGAACTAAAGAAAGGTGTAGATATATATAAGAGAAATGGTATGTAGAGGAAGGTGGTAACTGGACAAACACTTTCTTATTTTCTTTTTTTGTTTGTTTGTTTTGACCAGATTTTTTTCATAAGATTTGCACTGTTTGAATTGACAAAATGTAGGCTGAGATATTACCATTAAATGTTTTGTTTACCAAATAGGTTTACATACTCATTATATTCAGCTGCTCATAAATATTCGCATACAATTGTGTTGTACTATGCATAAAGATATTGGTTTGTTCCTTTTCATTTTGCAGGCCAACAAAGCTTGTACATGAAGCTATTCATTTGTTCATATTTGCTTTGTATCTTAATTAGTTTGCATAATTATTAAAATATTTGCTGTTCATAGATATTTATGTAAAAGTATATACTTGCAGGTAGGTTATATGACCTGTGTTTTCTGTTTCATATTTGCAAATAGATTTGGCTTATGAAGACATTTGTATAAAAATATTTGTTTTGACAGCTTCTAGTTTGTACTTACGGACAACACTTGATCTATTATATTTATGAATACTTGTTCTGTTACTATTTTTCAGTATACATGGTTATCAGATTTACTTATATATCTTGTGTCTTGTAAGTGAAGGTAAGTTGTTTTGTTATTTTTGTTTGTGCATAACATTTGCATGTAGATATTGATGTGTGTATATGAAGTTAATTTGTTTTATTATTTTATACATTGTGCTTATTTTATCTTACGCTCTCAAATTAACAGTTTATGTTGTATGCTTGTTTATCTATGTTATTTTATTTTATACTTTGTTTTTATCCTACCCTATACTTTGTTCTTATTTTAGTTTTATACAATTGTGTTTTAATTAACTTCGGATTATGTTGTATGTTTAATCCTTGTTTCCATTTTATTTTTTATTTCTAAGTAATAATATTTAAGTTATATCCAATACGGTTTATTTATATTCATTCCTATTTGTATGTTGTCAATAATTAAGTTATATTCATATGTTATACTTATTTTTATGTTGATAGA
This sequence comes from Allium cepa, assembly GCA_030765085.1. Classification (NCBI taxonomy): domain Eukaryota; kingdom Viridiplantae; phylum Streptophyta; class Magnoliopsida; order Asparagales; family Amaryllidaceae; genus Allium; species Allium cepa. Next base: position 774,143,748 of record CM060945.1, read on the forward strand.
ATTAAATTTCATTTCAAACATTATCATTCATATGTATACTTACCTAATATAAACAAAGTAAGGTATTTTAATTCAATCATAAAAGACAATTTTAATATGAATATTATTGAGATAATTTATTTAAATTTTCAAATTAAATTCCCTTTTAAGAAATACCATTTATATATTTATGTTCACCATATGATAATAGGATGGAGCATTTTAATTCAATTTTATATGAAAGATTTTATTGTAAATAAATTAAGAGATTTTATTTTAAGTTTCCAGAATCCAATTTTCTTTTAAAGAAAATACAAATCCATATAAACAAGTGACAATTATTCCATAGGATCTATTCATTCTAAAATGATCAGTTTACTCTTCGTTTAATTGGATTAAATATTTATTAAAATAATAGGGCCAATGTAACGACCCAGAATTTCTGATAATCTGAATTTGAGTATTTGATTTATTTTAAATATCAATAAGTGGAATTTTTAAGTCGAATAATTTATTTTTCGAATATTGGGTTTAATGGGATAATTAAATCGATGATTTAATAGTGAAATTCCAAAAATAATTAAATATTGGGTTAAAGGTGATTGAAAATGATTTGGAAAATTTTGTTTTATCATATTAAAGTTATAGAGATATTTTAGAACTTGTAAAACTGAATTTGGAATTTATTTGTAAAAATTGAATATTTTAATATTTAATTATCGACTGAAAAATAGCCAATTTTTGAACAGTCTCAGAATTGAACGAAACGAGTTCCATTGGATCCGTAATAGTTAGTTATTATCGGATTTCAAATTTCGTAGCAAACGGAGTTGTCGTTTGACCGTGGCAGCTCGAAACGCATCGATATCGTTTTAATTTTAATTCGGCGAGTTAAAATAGCCATTTTTCAAACGGTCTCGGATTTCGACGAAACCAGTTTCATCGGATCCGTAATGTGATATTATTGTAAGGTTTCAAATTTCAAGTCAATCGGATATATCGTTTGTCCGGTACAAGCCAAAACGCCTAGAAATCGTTTAAATCGGTTTAAATTTAAATTGATCGTTTAATTCCATATCTCACACATACGATCGAATTAGCTTACGAAACCTGTCCCATTGCGTCCGGAACGCGGAAAAACCTTAGGATCGCCTGTCGGAACGTGAGAATTTGAGGTCGTTTGCATAAGTGTTAAATTGGAGATTTTATTATTAAAATAATATTGGTATATATGTCATTTTCTTTTTCTAAACCCTAATCAACATAGCCGGCCGCCGTTAGTTATATTAATGGCCGAAATGCTCCCATCTTCCCTCTCCAATTTCTTCAAATCCACGCACTGTTTACAGAAACTTCCAACATAGAAATTGAAGAGCACGCAACGAGCTTCACATCCGTACGGTTGAGATGTTGGTTTGTCAACCAGAGGAGGGCGATTTTGGCCGCGTTTGTTCGTCGCTTGCGCACGTTTTTCTAGGTGGTGAGGGGGCCGAGCTTCATGATGCTCCAGCCGAGAGTAGGGGGAAGCACGTGCTATCGAATGGTGACCTCGGATCATCGTCAAAGCAAGTGTGATGGGCTCGGCAATCTAGGGTTTTGGTTCGTGATGGGTTTCAAGCCGCGTGTTTTGACCTGGGAGTTCTTGCGTGAGGGGGAAGAAGGTGGAGTGCGGCCAGATTTTGATCAAGGGGAAATGGATGGCAGATATGAGATGTGGGTTTTAAAATTTATTAAAAGTTGTAATTAGTCATATTAAAATTTGTATTAACTTCAAAATGTCATAACTTTGCGATGCGAGGTCGGAAAATTATGAAACGAAGTGCATTGGAATCGTATGGTCGTGCTCTTCGCAATGCAACCAGTTTGGAGTCGATTGGAGCTCGTTTGAATTTCGGGTAAAATTAAACGTTCGTTTAATTTTATTCGAAACGAACGCGAAAACCGGAAATAAAACCAAGGTGAGAACTCCTCACTCAATCGAAAGGTTTTGTTTAAAATTTTAAATAGTTAATATTGATTGATAATTGTTGATTGATTGTGGTAGTAGATATAATAGGATATATATTATATATAGCAATATATATATATTGGCATATGTATATATTGAATTTGATTTCCCGCCTCGTATAGCGGATGAGACCCTATTGCGCCGCCTATTAAGCGGATATTTATAAAATCCCATATACCGCGATATTCCACCTCGAAGTGGAATTGGTATTGTGCTAACGTCTGTGGATGCAGGGTAACAGGTTGGAGGGATCCAACTGGATTCCTCACATATTTATTTGTTTATAAATATTATGTTGATTGTTGATAATCATATTGATATATGACACTTATTCCCGTGATTGACCATCTGATGTTGTTGCATCATCGGATTCAAATTTTTAAAAAAATTAAAATAACGGTTTTGAATTTAAAGGGGTTTTAAATCGATTTTTCAAAGAATATGGTTTATTAAAAATTTTGAATTGATTAAATTTTAAAATAAATAGATGGATAAAATTTTATGTTTTAAAAATTTATATTTTTATAAAATATAACTTAAAAGAAATTTTTAACAATAATAGGTTTTTATAAAATAGTTAAATTTGGTTTTTGGGAAGTTATTATTATTAATGGTTTATATAAAGGATTTTATAAATGAATGTTTTTAAATAAAAATTATTGAAGTTATAGGATAAATTTATAAAGTGTTAAGTTGATGTATAACATGAATTTCACTAGGATTTATAGATTAATAAATGTGAAATTTATAAAACGAACGGTTATTGGAAAAATTTAAGTTTATAAGTTATTAACTTATAGAAATGGATTTGGGCATTAAAAAGGGGAATTTTATAGAAATTGTTAATAAATGAAGATTTCATTAGTTGAAATTATTATAAGCCATAAAGAAATCTTGTAAGTGATAAGATTTTAAATTGGTGAAGTTCAAAAGAACGATTTGGGTAAATAGATAATATTATAAGTATTTAACTTATAATATTGATTTTAGTATATAATCGAGTTATGTAAATCGAATTGGACTAATAAAAGGAGATTTCTAAAACGAAGTTTCATAAATAGAAATGGGATGTATGGACATTGTTATAAATCCGAAAAATCAATTTAATTTGATAAATTGAATATGGAATTTGTTAAAGGGGTTGTATTCACTATTTTTGAACGGTGAATGTATTATTTTATTAAATGAACGTGTTTTTGGAAAAGAACGTTCTAAATGGAATTTAAAACTAATTAAAGACGTTTTAAGATATGTTAAGTATCGAAATCATAGATTTCAACATTGATTGTTGAAATAGACGATTTCGAGAAATAGAAGGGAATATTTTGAATAGTAGTGGATTTATGTATCCATTTTTTTATTTCAAATCCATATACTAGTGTTTTTGGGTTGTCGTAACGATGTTTTACGCAACATTCGTTTTTAACCCAAATAAATGTGAATAAAGGAATGTTTTCTTAAAGAGAATGGAATAAATACTTAACTGTGATTTAAGTATATGGAATATTTTCAAATCGTTGAAAATAAATAAATTTGTGAATTACTTATTTTTAAAATAAGCATGGGAATGGTTTTCTAATATGAAATGGAACGGTTTTTGTGAATTCACCTTTAAGGTAATTGAAAGCAAATAACTTGAAATCGATTTGGGAATCGTATGCTAGTAGATGCTTGGAATTTAAATCCACCTTGGAATTTATATATATATGAAGGGAAATTTGTTTAAAAATAAATATTGATTTATTTTGAAGTATGAAAATGAATTTACGGATTTGGGACGTAAATTTAAATTAAATCGGTAAAGATTTATTTGATGATTTGAAATTTGTTTTCAAAGGGTATAAAGGATGAAAAGTAATTTGAAATTAGTTTTCAAATGGTTAAGGTGATTTGAAATTAGTTTTCAAATGGTTAAGGTTATTTGAAATTGGTTTGCAAATGGTTAATGTAATTTGAAATTTGTTTTCAAATGGTTGAGGTGTTTAATTTGAAATGGGTTTTCAAATGGTTAAGTGTGGAAATTATATCGTGAAGGTGTTTTGGTAAAGCAAATAAATTGGGCAATTATTTGGAAATTGTGTATATATATCTTGTAAAGATATTTTGGGACTTAATAATTTTGGAAAAAATTATTTGGAATCTGATGATGTGGCGCATCTTTATTGATAGTTAAATAACCGACTATCAATATTTACCCTTGGATGGTATTGATTGTGTTTGTTTGGAATTGAATGCACACTTATTTTTAAAAATAAGCGCTCGCTATTCGGTTTAGCCGGGAGAGGACCTTTGTGTCATATATCCCATTCCGAATATGCGATACGTCGTTTGGATTGCATTTGAAGACCGGTGTTGAAGACCGGGTATTTGTGAAAACGATAGGATGACCTATCGATTGTCTCCGCATTGTTAGCTACGATATGGAGATTTCCTTTGTGATGGGAAATTTTATCGGGATTGTGAATACCCGGATTGCAAGGGCTTCCTTGGAAGTGCCTTCGGTTCTGTTCGAACCCGGACCAGACTTGCTTATCTAGGTGAAACGTGATGGGGGGTTCTCGCTTTGCGTTAGGTGGCGAACGGGAGACTCTTACCCCTACACGTCCTCTTTACGGGGTTGGTTAGGCGTAAGCCGTGACAGTCGAGAGGCTGGCCGTAAAAGCAAGGTCTGGGGTACCAGTGTAAGCCACGGTGGGGCTGGGATGGTTGAAAAGCCTACCGGTTACTGCTGACGGAAATGAGGTTCGTTACATTTGGTATCAGAGCATATGGTTAAGCGACAACCTGCTCTGTTGGGTATTACTCATTAGAGATAGAGTCAGTAGTACTCTAGAATGAGTGTGAGTGTAATAATAGATATGAGCGCGTATTTGTTAGTGAATATAAAATTGTTTTATATTGTGATGATTGGTTTGTTGAGTGGTATATGGATTCTGGTCGGTATAGTCTGTACAACTCTATCGATAGGGATCTCTAAACACTTGTGCAGAACAATTCAACACGATGTTGTTTTAAATTGGGTAAATGAAATAATTTTACCTTGATTATATTTTGTATATAAAGAAAATAATTTTTCAAGAAATTATTGATGTGTTTATATAATTAATTGCTTGGTAGTTGTAAATAATAATAGATATATATATAAGATAATCAAAGTTGTTGAATAAGCTAATAAAAGCAACAATTGTAAAAAGAACAATTGTATAAACTAATGAATTATAAGTATAAAATTATAATTAAAATGAGTTACAATTGTAAGATAATCTTGTATATATATAAGAAGTGAAATTTTATAAGTAAGATTTATAAATGTAATTTATAAATAAAAGGAAATTTTGAAAGAATATTTAGCACTGATTCACTATTGTTACTGGGAAATAATAAGGATGATGACTGCAGCATCATCAATATCATTTTTGAGTTTCTATGTGATGGATTTGCTATAATAATGAATTTAAAAATTGGAGTTTTGTTGTAATAAACCAATTTGAAATTAAAATTCAATTTGAAATTGTTAAATATACGTGAAAAAGGTTTTGAACTTATAATATGAGTTGGAAGTTGAATAATAAGTTGTATAACTTATAGAATGAGAAAATGTAAGTAAAACCAATTATTGAAGTGGTTAAACAATTAAGTTAAGTAAAATGAAATACGAATTTGATTGTTGATATGAATTTGACTTAAGTAAAAGTTAAATAGAATTTACTTTAGAATTGGAAACCGAATTGGATTGATAAGTGGAAACTTAAGTTTATTTGAACAAATTATGTTAAATGGAATAGAGTTTGAAATGAATTAGGAGAATACTTAAGTTGAATAGTGGAAGTAAATGTAAATGAAGTTGAATGGAATATAACTTGAATAATGTTGAAAGAATTGATGTTGATATCAAAATAAAATGAATAAAGTGAATTAATGAAATCGTTAAATGATGTGAACTTGAGTTATATAAATGAAGTCCAATTTTATATGTAAAAAGAATTGGCAACTGAATTAAAGTATGGATTTAATGTTAATCAATCGAATGTAAATAAGTTGATATAAAATGATGTATGTAAGTGTAAATCCATTTCAAGCTAGTTGAATAATTGAATGAAAATCAGTTGAATGTTAAACCAATTGGAATTAAAACTGTTGAACCAAATTTAATGTAGTGAGAGAAAAAACTAATAATTTGGTTTTATTGGATATACATTGGTTGTTATTTGCTTGTTGGTTGATTGTATGTAAATTCATTAAGTGTTAATGAAATTGAATTAGCGCATTTGAAAACTATGTAATTAAATTCAAATTGAAAAGTGAAGTAAATAAATTTGAATAGAATTGAATTCGAGTTGAGTTGAAAGTGAACCAATGTGAATTTAATTAGTGAATGTAAACTAATGGGAAATGAATGAGAAAGAATATGTAACTTCAATGGTAAAGCTAAAATTGAGATAAAAGGTAAGTATCGAAATTTTGTAAATGGATTTGGCAAAATAGTTTGAATGTTGAAGTTGGAATTGTGTACTACTATTAGCAGGATATACAGGTGTATAATGGAATTGGGATTTGATTTTGAAGTTAAAAAAAATTGAATTGCTCGACAAAAAGGTACGTATTTCAATTTTAATATGAGATTTGATGATTTCCTTCTCCGGCCACTTGGCTTTCTCTTTTCTTTTTGATTCTGGGGGGCCGTGGTGCCATTTTGTAGTCGTACCGATCTAGCCGCGCAAAGGAGACTCTGGCGAAATTTTTCGAAAATTTCGGGTGTTAGAAAATTTTTGAGAAAATTTTGAAAGTTTGAAATTTGAATTTAAATTTGAATTGTTGAGTAAACAATGTTGTTTGAAACCTATAATTGAAGTTAGAAAGCTAATTGAAATGATAGTAAATCTTTAATAAAAAGATTGGTGTTAGAAGGTGGATAAAACTATTAGTTTTGGAAAAATAATAGACGGTTTAGGAATCATTCTCCTTAACTTGCAATTTCGAGGACGAAATTCTTTTAAGGGGGGAAGATTGTAACGACCCAGAATTTCTGATAATCTGAATTTGAGTATTTGATTTATTTTAAATATCAATAAGTGGAATTTTTAAGTCGAATAATTTATTTTTCGAATATTGGGTTTAATGGGATAATTAAATCGATGATTTAATAGTGAAATTCCAAAAATAATTAAATATTGGGTTAAAGGTGATTGAAAATGATTTGGAAAATTTTGTTTTATCATATTAAAGTTATAGAGATATTTTAGAACTTGTAAAACTGAATTTGGAATTTATTTGTAAAAATTGAATATTTTAATATTTAATTATCGACTGAAAAATAGCCAATTTTTGAACAGTCTCAGAATTGAACGAAACGAGTTCCATTGGATCCGTAATAGTTAGTTATTATCGGATTTCAAATTTCGTAGCAAACGGAGTTGTCGTTTGACCGTGGCAGCTCGAAACGCATCGATATCGTTTTAATTTTAATTCGGCGAGTTAAAATAGCCATTTTTCAAACGGTCTCGGATTTCGACGAAACCAGTTTCATCGGATCCGTAATGTGATATTATTGTAAGGTTTCAAATTTCAAGTCAATCGGATATATCGTTTGTCCGGTACAAGCCAAAACGCCTAGAAATCGTTTAAATCGGTTTAAATTTAAATTGATCGTTTAATTCCATATCTCACACATACGATCGAATTAGCTTACGAAACCTGTCCCATTGCGTCCGGAACGCGGAAAAACCTTAGGATCGCCTGTCGGAACGTGAGAATTTGAGGTCGTTTGCATAAGTGTTAAATTGGAGATTTTATTATTAAAATAATATTGGTATATATGTCATTTTCTTTTTCTAAACCCTAATCAACATAGCCGGCCGCCGTTAGTTATATTAATGGCCGAAATGCTCCCATCTTCCCTCTCCAATTTCTTCAAATCCACGCACTGTTTACAGAAACTTCCAACATAGAAATTGAAGAGCACGCAACGAGCTTCACATCCGTACGGTTGAGATGTTGGTTTGTCAACCAGAGGAGGGCGATTTTGGCCGCGTTTGTTCGTCGCTTGCGCACGTTTTTCTAGGTGGTGAGGGGGCCGAGCTTCATGATGCTCCAGCCGAGAGTAGGGGGAAGCACGTGCTATCGAATGGTGACCTCGGATCATCGTCAAAGCAAGTGTGATGGGCTCGGCAATCTAGGGTTTTGGTTCGTGATGGGTTTCAAGCCGCGTGTTTTGACCTGGGAGTTCTTGCGTGAGGGGGAAGAAGGTGGAGTGCGGCCAGATTTTGATCAAGGGGAAATGGATGGCAGATATGAGATGTGGGTTTTAAAATTTATTAAAAGTTGTAATTAGTCATATTAAAATTTGTATTAACTTCAAAATGTCATAACTTTGCGATGCGAGGTCGGAAAATTATGAAACGAAGTGCATTGGAATCGTATGGTCGTGCTCTTCGCAATGCAACCAGTTTGGAGTCGATTGGAGCTCGTTTGAATTTCGGGTAAAATTAAACGTTCGTTTAATTTTATTCGAAACGAACGCGAAAACCGGAAATAAAACCAAGGTGAGAACTCCTCACTCAATCGAAAGGTTTTGTTTAAAATTTTAAATAGTTAATATTGATTGATAATTGTTGATTGATTGTGGTAGTAGATATAATAGGATATATATTATATATAGCAATATATATATATTGGCATATGTATATATTGAATTTGATTTCCCGCCTCGTATAGCGGATGAGACCCTATTGCGCCGCCTATTAAGCGGATATTTATAAAATCCCATATACCGCGATATTCCACCTCGAAGTGGAATTGGTATTGTGCTAACGTCTGTGGATGCAGGGTAACAGGTTGGAGGGATCCAACTGGATTCCTCACATATTTATTTGTTTATAAATATTATGTTGATTGTTGATAATCATATTGATATATGACACTTATTCCCGTGATTGACCATCTGATGTTGTTGCATCATCGGATTCAAATTTTTAAAAAAATTAAAATAACGGTTTTGAATTTAAAGGGGTTTTAAATCGATTTTTCAAAGAATATGGTTTATTAAAAATTTTGAATTGATTAAATTTTAAAATAAATAGATGGATAAAATTTTATGTTTTAAAAATTTATATTTTTATAAAATATAACTTAAAAGAAATTTTTAACAATAATAGGTTTTTATAAAATAGTTAAATTTGGTTTTTGGGAAGTTATTATTATTAATGGTTTATATAAAGGATTTTATAAATGAATGTTTTTAAATAAAAATTATTGAAGTTATAGGATAAATTTATAAAGTGTTAAGTTGATGTATAACATGAATTTCACTAGGATTTATAGATTAATAAATGTGAAATTTATAAAACGAACGGTTATTGGAAAAATTTAAGTTTATAAGTTATTAACTTATAGAAATGGATTTGGGCATTAAAAAGGGGAATTTTATAGAAATTGTTAATAAATGAAGATTTCATTAGTTGAAATTATTATAAGCCATAAAGAAATCTTGTAAGTGATAAGATTTTAAATTGGTGAAGTTCAAAAGAACGATTTGGGTAAATAGATAATATTATAAGTATTTAACTTATAATATTGATTTTAGTATATAATCGAGTTATGTAAATCGAATTGGACTAATAAAAGGAGATTTCTAAAACGAAGTTTCATAAATAGAAATGGGATGTATGGACATTGTTATAAATCCGAAAAATCAATTTAATTTGATAAATTGAATATGGAATTTGTTAAAGGGGTTGTATTCACTATTTTTGAACGGTGAATGTATTATTTTATTAAATGAACGTGTTTTTGGAAAAGAACGTTCTAAATGGAATTTAAAACTAATTAAAGACGTTTTAAGATATGTTAAGTATCGAAATCATAGATTTCAACATTGATTGTTGAAATAGACGATTTCGAGAAATAGAAGGGAATATTTTGAATAGTAGTGGATTTATGTATCCATTTTTTTATTTCAAATCCATATACTAGTGTTTTTGGGTTGTCGTAACGATGTTTTACGCAACATTCGTTTTTAACCCAAATAAATGTGAATAAAGGAATGTTTTCTTAAAGAGAATGGAATAAATACTTAACTGTGATTTAAGTATATGGAATATTTTCAAATCGTTGAAAATAAATAAATTTGTGAATTACTTATTTTTAAAATAAGCATGGGAATGGTTTTCTAATATGAAATGGAACGGTTTTTGTGAATTCACCTTTAAGGTAATTGAAAGCAAATAACTTGAAATCGATTTGGGAATCGTATGCTAGTAGATGCTTGGAATTTAAATCCACCTTGGAATTTATATATATATGAAGGGAAATTTGTTTAAAAATAAATATTGATTTATTTTGAAGTATGAAAATGAATTTACGGATTTGGGACGTAAATTTAAATTAAATCGGTAAAGATTTATTTGATGATTTGAAATTTGTTTTCAAAGGGTATAAAGGATGAAAAGTAATTTGAAATTAGTTTTCAAATGGTTAAGGTGATTTGAAATTAGTTTTCAAATGGTTAAGGTTATTTGAAATTGGTTTGCAAATGGTTAATGTAATTTGAAATTTGTTTTCAAATGGTTGAGGTGTTTAATTTGAAATGGGTTTTCAAATGGTTAAGTGTGGAAATTATATCGTGAAGGTGTTTTGGTAAAGCAAATAAATTGGGCAATTATTTGGAAATTGTGTATATATATCTTGTAAAGATATTTTGGGACTTAATAATTTTGGAAAAAATTATTTGGAATCTGATGATGTGGCGCATCTTTATTGATAGTTAAATAACCGACTATCAATATTTACCCTTGGATGGTATTGATTGTGTTTGTTTGGAATTGAATGCACACTTATTTTTAAAAATAAGCGCTCGCTATTCGGTTTAGCCGGGAGAGGACCTTTGTGTCATATATCCCATTCCGAATATGCGATACGTCGTTTGGATTGCATTTGAAGACCGGTGTTGAAGACCGGGTATTTGTGAAAACGATAGGATGACCTATCGATTGTCTCCGCATTGTTAGCTACGATATGGAGATTTCCTTTGTGATGGGAAATTTTATCGGGATTGTGAATACCCGGATTGCAAGGGCTTCCTTGGAAGTGCCTTCGGTTCTGTTCGAACCCGGAACAGACTTGTATGGTTACATGTCTGACATTACATTTTGAGAGATAGAGCAGATTTCTTTCAAATACATTTCTGTTGGTGGCGGAGAATTTATTCTCTTAGCTTAACACCCTTCTCTGAGACGTACGAGCTCAGAGGTTATGTAGTTGAAGGTTATCAGCGATATTTCCCAATCTGGTAATGTGGCATGCTGAGTGCTGCTGTGTGATGATCATTGGTTGATCGTTTGGATATGATCATTTGTTTGATCATTTATCTTTGTGATTATTGCTTTGGTCATCTGTGGACCCAAAGCATGGCTTTGTTGCACAAAGCGTAGCTTTGTGGACGAGACTTCGTCAGGACCTCACTCCCCGGAAATGGTCGAAACAGGAATATGCGGCAAGGTTATGAGGGTCGCGCCCTTTAGGGTATGTCATTTCCTTCTGGAAAAGGGTGGTATCATGGTATGGAGCCCAGATATTTACTCATGTGGAAACACTATATCTATTTCTGTGTGGTGTTGTTGGTATCGAGCGCTCGGATAAAGGTCCCAAAGGACCGGGGGATGACATATTCGTGTAGTAGTTACCTAGTTACAGAGGTAACCCGGCCTTGTGTTGGCAGAGATCTAACCGTAACGTTAGTTCTCGGGACGTCCCGCCAGAGGCGATCCCATGTGGCAGTAGGAAGTTCCTTAGCCTGACCATTTGTTGGAAATCCATTCATCCAATACGTGCCTTGTACGGTTTTAGTTGTAGAACCTGCCATTTAACATGGCAGCTATAGTAGGCATAGCATCATGGTACCTATGCTGGCTAGGATTTATATTATACTTTCGAAATATTTTCCACTATGCACTAGTAATAATATCAAAGAATTTTTCTCGTAGTAAGCATGTTTGACTATCATAAGGAGAAATCTCCCCCATGTGTGCGTTTGCATTGTGTGTGTGCCGGGAGGCCTTATGGTAGTTTCATTTTCCAAAAAGCATTGCGGATTTCAAAATTTAAATTTTCTTGTTGCTTGTTTAAAGATAAACTGTTTTGAGTTCTCACACCAGTCCCATGACTGACCTGGAGTTTATTGTTCCTTTCCTAAACTCTGGGTGCCCACTATTTTCCACACGGGCAGTCTAGAGTTAGGTTATCAGGTTATTCTGGATTCGGGAGTTGCTGTGCAGATGTTGGAGGCGAGCTTGGATAGCGTAGTCTATTACCTATTGTATATAGTATTCTTTCCGCTGTTTTATTGTTGTACACTCTGATGATATGATGTATTGTGATGTATGTATAAAATGTATAGTTCTTTTGTTTTAATGATATTCATTTATCTATTATATGTTGTTCCGCTGCGATTGTGAGATTCTGATATTGTTTCTCGTTCTGTTACTTGTTTTTCTGTTTTCTCTTCTCTTTCTTTTCTTTCTTCTTCTACCTCTTTCTTCTTCAAAAACTCTAACGGTTCGATTTTTCGGCAACGAAAAATCTCGATCGTTACAGCCAAAATCCAGGGTCGTTACAATTATCTTTTGGGAGAGAAATCTGTTCTCTACACAGATCATAAATCTTTGAAGTATTTATTTTCTCAGAAGGAACTTAATTTGCATCAACAACGTTGGCTCGAGTTCCTTGCATCTTATGATCCTGATATTCTCTATACTCCCGGAAAGGGAAATTGTGTTGCCGATGCTCTTAGTGGTAAGCAACAAGTGGTTGTTTCCATGAAGATATTTGAATGGAATGATCTCGAGACTTTATCCCCTTGTGAGATTCGAGATCATGAATCCAATTCATGTTCATCTCTTGTTCTATGTAGCCTTGAGGGTCATCCTTCTCTCTTAGACCACATCCTTGAAGCTCAAAGCAAGATCCCAAATTGGCTCTTCTTAGCCAAAGTTGTAGGGATAGAAATATTGATGGTTTGAAACACTTTAAATCGATGCTCGTGGAGGTATTCGAAAATTGGGTAGACTTATTGTGCCAAATATCAGTGATCTTCGTAAAGACATTTTAGAAGATTCTCATCATTCTAAATTTACCATTCATTCTGGTAGTAGTAAAATGTATGCGGACATGAAACGACTTTACTATTGGGATGGAATGAAATCTGATATTGCTAACTTCATTAAGCGTTGCATGACTTTCCAACTCATAAAGGCCGAGCATCAAAGGCCCGGGGGTTTATTGCAACCTTTAGACATTCCCGTTTGGAAGTGGGATCAAGTCTCCATGGACTTTATCGACGGTCTTCCCCGTTCTCATTCGGGTAATGACAGTTTATGAGTGATTGTAGAAAGGCATACAAAATCCGCCCGTTTTATCCCCGTTTGGTCTAATCGGACCTTACCTCTTTTGGCCAAACTCTATTGTTAGAGAAATTGTTAAATTGCATGGAGTTCCTACTTCTATTATTAGAGATCGTGATTCATTATTTACTAGTGGATTTTGCAAGAGTCTTCAAAAAGCTTTGGGAATGAAGCTTAATTTTAGCATCGCTTATCAACCTCAGTCCGATGGACAAACAAAGTGTGTGAATCAAACTCTTGAAGATCTTCTTCGTGCATGTGTTCTTAATTTTGGTGGAATTTGAGAAGATCATATTTCTCTTGTTGAGTTTTCTTATAATATTAGCTTGAAATCTAGTATTTGTATGACACATTTTGAGGGACTTTATGTAAGGCCATGCCGATCTCCTTCGTGTTGGCTTGAAGCCGGTGAGAAGCTGGTTTTAGGTCCAGATTTTATTCATGATGCCAAAGAAAAGATTGACCTTATTCGTCAGGAGGAAAGAAGCTCAAAGTAGACAAAAATCCTATGCCGATAACCTAAGAAGGAAATTAGAATCTGTGGGAGATTTGGTATTTATTCGTGTTTCACCTATGAAAGGTGTTGTGCATTTCAGTCGATTGGGAAAATAAGCGCCTCGACATATTGGTCCGTTACCCATCACCGAACGCACTAGTTCCGTGGCTTATCGCCTTTTATTACCGGCTCAATTTTCTACTATTCATGATGTTTTACATGTCTTTCAACTGTAGAAATGTCTTAGGGATTCCGATTCTATTCTTGATCCTGGTATTATAGAAGAAATTGAAGTTTCACCTAATTTGATTTACGAGCAACATCCTATTCGTATCATTTCTACGGAAGTTAAATGCCTTCGAAATAAAGATATTCCACTTGTGAAAGTTTAATGGTCCTCAAATCCTAAGGATTGCTCTTGGTAATCCAGAGAATTCATCGAGCGAACACATCCAGACTTATTCTCTCGTGCACCTTAAGGTTAACTTCTCATTTCAATTTTTTTTTGTGTTGTTATGCCTTAGTGTGGTTGTTACCTTTAATTTTCTTCTTAAGTATAGCGAGGACTCAATTTCTTTCAGGAGGAGAGTCTGTAACATCCCGTATATTTTACGATTATTTATTTAAATGTTGAATTTAAGTATAGCATCGTTAGTTGAATTTGAAGTCCGAAATGTGATGTTCTGTAAACTGTCGAATCCGAACTCGGGACCACTTCCACTGAGTCCAAAACGGCGTTTGCGATCTTTTTGAGTATAAACATCGATATTTTTGAAGTTGATTAGAATTTTAATATTTTCATTTGGGGCTTTGAGTTTGGGTTTCAGCCCACTAACCCAACAAGAGAACTCAACTCCTCTACAATAACAACTCCTATTCCACTCCTCTTCATTCATTCATAATATTTCCTAGCACCTCAAGCAAAAGGAAAAATGGTGGAAAAGAGAGGAGATTAGAAATTCCTAAGCCCTGTTTCTATTAGAAAATTCAAGTTCTTGTTCTAAAATCAAAGAGAAGCCTAGGTAAGCATCTCTTCATCTTCTCCATCTCAATCTGTCTTCAATTATTAGAATTTTCTATAACCTAACTTAAGAAAAACGTCACCTTTGATAATAAATTGAAGATTCTAGAGGTTTATTGAAGTGGAATTGGTCTTGCTTTGTTTTAAAGCTTCTCATTCATTGTTTTTGAGTTTTAAAAGTGAGTTCTTGTACTCACATCTATGTCTATAGCTTCCATTGTGGTTAGGTATGAATTCCTACCATCTATTTCATGTTCATTAGCTTTTGATCTGAATTGATTTGGTGAATTTTCCAATTTTGGTGTTTTAAAGTCAAAATCTTTAAAAATCCTATTTTGGATGTTTGGACATGATATTTGGGGTGTATCGAAGAGATTATAAGGTTGGGTTGTCGCTTGGCATAAATCCCTAGCCTACTGCGCTCGTCCAATCGCTTTCGAATCGATTTGGCCATCAATGGCTTGGGCAAACTGTTGCCCAGTCCAAGTGACCAGACGTCTGGTTGGCCAAGTTCAGACATCTAGTTATGGTCCCCAGAAAAATTATATAATGAACGTAGAAAATAAAATGGCAGACAAAAGAACCAGACATCTGGTTTAATCGGTCAGACGTTTGGTTAGGGGTTCTGGAGATTTTACAGAAAAGGAAAAAATGGTTGAACCGTAGGTCAGACGTCTGGTGATGCCAGGTCAGACGTCTAGTCCTATTGCCTTTTGTTCATTTTGCCTATTTTGAGAGGATTTCCAATTTTTATCGATTTTTGATGATCTGGTTAGTTATTATCACTTATTACCGATTTTGATGACTTCTTTCGTTGTATTTTTGAGAATATCCATTTGATGGATTCGATATCGATTTTCATGTTTTTGATTCATGTTTTCGTATGTGAATTTTTGGCGATTGATTGTTTTTACAATCATTTCTATGATTTGTCACTTTAAAAAACAAATGTTTCTATACTAGTAGTAAATACTCAAACTCTTTCACAAAAATAATTTCAACGTTACTTTTAATACAAAGATCGTTTTTAAAACTGTTTTCCAGTCTATTAGCATATACAAATCTTTATGTCATTTGTATGAGAAATCTAATTAAACGACTTAGCAAAATAAGTGGTACGAAACACTTGCGTTTACTTCATCGGTTAATTCTTAGACCTGTTCGATTGAAATCTTGTGATAATCTTCGAGTGGAAATCTACAATTTGTTTTTAAATATTTAAGTTAAGCTTATGGTTATGGGACATGCAACTAAATTCGTTTATTTACTAGCTTAGTGTAATTTATACTTCTTATTGATCAATGATGATCATTTGTGGTTTAGACTAGCGATATGCGATGTCTCTTTGTCCGCATGGGGGACAGTACCCCGTTCTGTTGAGCTTCGTCTCATTTTTATAGGCTAGCGACCTATGGTTTTATGGAGTTTGGTTCATCGAGCGTACCATTGTACTATGTCGTTATTCCAGATTATTTGAGTTTCAGGTTCCTCGGGCGTACCGTTATACTACGCCTTGCATCGACTCTATGAGTTAGCGACTTATGGGATAGCGTCCCATTTGTGAAACATGTGTTGGTGAGTTTTCATGCTCCCGTTTGTGATAGGCCTCCCCCCTTTTGTTTTCTGGATTTCTAATTATTGATTTCTAGAATTTGTGTTTCACCAATTTTTGTGATTTGCATTGATAAGCTTTATTAATATTTGTGGTTTGGTGAAATAAATAAAGAATATGACATTCTTTTTGGTGTTTGAGATATTATATGATTTTTGTTGTTATCATATATATTTGTCATATCTCTTATCCTATTTCATCTTTTACGATATTTATAGCTAGACTGATCCGTTTATTATTTTTCTTCTTAAATAATACGCAGGTCATACCAAGGTGTTTCGTGTGCTTCCACTTGACTTCTTTGCACGGACTATCTTCTGACTTTTGGCTAACTACTTTAGCATAGATGTTTTTGTTTTTATACATTCGAGATAGAGACTCGTTGGTGTATACATATTCTGTTGTTTAGCACTTGTACCTACTCTTTTGGGATGTAGTGGATCTTGTATGACCACTACTTTGATGTACACTCCTATGTGTTATATTCATATCCATTTCCGCCTTAGTGATTTGAATATCTATGACTGATTTATGTTATGCTTGTTTTATATTTTCTTCCGAAGGCCACATAGCCATTGTGTAGTAGCTTTGATTTTGTATTTGATATATCAGATTTCCTCTTGAAATGAAATGCATGTCATACTATTTGACATGTCGGTACTCGCACAAAGCAATTACATATATGGTCGCTCCTTAACAGCCTTATTCTTCACGCTAGTTGACGGCATTACCCAGTAGTGTCCTTGGCTACTTTGAGTATAGTGGGGGGCATCACACTTGTATAGTATTATATCTCACCTTTGTAAGGACAGACCTTTTTAACTGTCCATGTTAACTCTGATAAATGCATTTTAATTTCCACTGTAAATTTTTATTTGAAATAACATATGTAAGATTCTGTTCTGTCTTATTTTTGTTTCTTACCCTTGAGAATCCCCTTCTCCGACACTTGGATTTACAGCACGGAATACCGAGGATGTATCAACGTCAATTTTTAGGAGTCGAAGAAATGGGCCCTCACTATTGGAGCAATGATTAGCGAAATTAAGCTCCATTTTTTGTTTAAGATGAGTGTAATTTCAATTCTACACCTTTCATAGTTGAAACTAGGCTAACTTGTGATGTTATATGTGTTTAATGCTCGTTCATGACTAAAGTAAACAGATATTTGTGATGATTTGTTTGAAAGTGTTGATATCGTGTAATCTTTCTTTCAATTAGCTTGAAATCTTATATAAAAAATGAACATGTAGCCAATTTTGTAGAAAGATTGTATAATAATCATTACATGCCTAATATATGTTGTATAGTACATATATATACATACACATCCCATAATAACATCAAAAGCAACCAAAATGATAATATATATGTAATGATGTCAATGTGCAGGGACATCATAAAAAATAATACATCACATGCCCAATGTACGTCTATCCAAAATGATATATCATAACTCTGATATATATATCATGATAATATATACTATATGAAGAAAAGCCAACACTGTAAAACAAGACAAATGATGCACCACTACCGTCATCTGCTCCATCGCTAAAATGTAGCCCAAAAGGGTCACAAGTCCATATTTGTATACACAAAATACAACTTCAATCTGACACGAGGTTGTCACACAAATAACACATCCCAAGTCAAGATAGAAACTTGTTGTGAGTATAATAGTGAATAGTAATAAAGCATCGTCTAAGTAACATGTGTAAATAACATATTATGTTATACACTCGCTAATCTACACATGCCCACATATAATCATATGCATAAGATGATAACACACATGTCAGGGGACTATTTATAATGACCCATAATCGCAACTCTAGTCAACTGGGAATACACTCCCATTTGTCTTTATTAATTGCACCTTCATTATTAAACACGTAATGTATATAAATGATTGATGTATAAATATTTAGTTCATTTCTATTCACATATCTTATTGTCCCCTCGATCTAGTATTATGGGTGCCCTACACAATCTTTTGGGTATACTGTTTCAATCAACGCCACGCCAACTTACTGCCTCACTACGATATCCATTAATTCATCACCATATTATGTCACCTCACTTCACTTTTCGTGCATGTGCAGCGAACTGTTTGGACATGTGGTGATGGGCTGAATCTCCATGATTCAGGGTGCAATCCTGAATCAGTCCGGCTATGGTGAATCAACTAGCTCATTTGGTGTCTCACCACCCTTCGATCAAATTGTTATTATTTATCACATCCTTTCTAATAACATTAACCTCACTATGTCGTTTAATCTCGACGTCACTAAGAGGATGTTAACATATTTAATGTATTACATTTTCATTAAAAAAATCACATTCACACATAGATATAGCATTGTACAAACATGTTGGGATATACATGGACGGAGATAAGTATGTTTATATATACACATATACATATATAAATCACTTAAATGATAATGAAAAATTATACAAGAGCAGCAAATTCCATGTAGCAATTATCCATATCACACTACTGCACCGCACACTCATTCACACAAAATTCACTTAATCATTTACCATATAAACAAAATGATGTCAATATATATATATACATACATACATACATATATATATATATATATAATCACTTTAGAAAACATTATTTTTATGAAATCTCTATTATTTAAAATCAATTGATATCCCTAGTATAATATATCTTCACATACCAAAAATAATCATATAATTTATTTTAGTAGTTTTCGTTTTATTGAAAGTATAACATACAAAATAATTTCTATAAAATTACTCTATACTAAATAATATTCTTATTTACATAAATATAAATCTTCTTCATCAAACAATTTCTATTAAACTATATTATATTAAACATCTTTTAATAAACCAGCTTTTACATAAAACAATTGAAAATACACAAACAAGTAGTAACAAACATTCAACATATTCTTCCTAGAGCAAAATGCTCTTAGTTTCGAAATAAGCGGTCGGTGGCTTGTGGTACAGGAGGTCGATCGATTACAAATTTCCTAGAGCTGTTTGCTCTAGGTAACTGTAACTTAGACGAACCCCTTTCATTCTATCCTGGGATCTACATATGTGATAATCTGAGTCAAGACGAGAGACATGTCTTTGTGGTGATGTATTATATTATCACGTATTTGTGTTGGCTTAAAGTAGTGTAAATGGTGGAACGCTTGAAATGTTCTGGGACATTCAAAAGCAGGTTAAACGGTTGAATTTCAATTTTTTCTTTCAGTTTTGGATCTTTATTGGGCCTATGAAGTCCAATGATCTTAGATATAATGTAAAATTTAAAATAAAATCTTTTTTTATTTAATTTTTTTAAAAGGAGTTAAATTAGTTGATTATTTGAATCAATATGATATTTATATAAAATAGATTATATTAAATATACTCTTGTGTATATATGTGTGTAATAGCTACTTGTTTGTATTATTATTTTGGTAAGTGAAGGATCAAATTGTTAATTACAGATATTATTTAATATTTCATAAATGTTATGGATGTGCAAAAAACTACTACTTTTGGTTTAACCAATTTTGTGTTTGGTAAGTTTATGAATATAATAATGTGAGAGTAGTGCAAATGCAATATATAAACAGTGTACATAATCAAAGTGAATGTTTATAAGCGCCGTGATTTACACCGCAATGAACGCATTCATCCTTTATATATGCCTTTATTGTCCATAGTTTTATTATAAAATTATATAAAATAATAATTACATACATACATGTACATCTAAAAATTAATTTTGACTAATTTGACATGTTTTGAAGTTTGAAATTAACAATTTGAAATCCAACTTTGACTTAGAAGACTTCAATATTAGATCCATGATTTTAACTAAAAGCCCTTCTATAAATTTTGAACTAAAATAATATACATACATGCATATATATATATATATATATTCGATAATAACATATATACATAAAACTTATACTCAATTTCGTGAAACAACTTCAAATAAATAATGTATGCAGATTACTTATATTTATATGTACAATATGTTATATAATTGTTTTAATTAATCGAAATAGTTTAAAATCCATTTTTTTCAAAAATAGTTTCAATACAATGTTATGATTTTTATTATTTATTTGTTATTACATATTAATTTCCAAAACAATAGATTGGGCAACAATGCACATATGAATTTTTTGTGTAAGATATGACATCTAAACTATACTAACATGATGTAATATATAATTAAATAAGATTGGATAATTAACTTAGCCTAACATTCACACCTTGAATGATTGAATAACCCTTAGATTTAACCGAATCAGCCTTTGGATTTTGCTACGATCTAGAGAAGAACACTACCTTGTTTTAGTTTTATATTGATTTACTTTTGGTAATTAATAATTATGAAGCCATGGAATTTTAGGCTGGAAATGAGCAAGAGATTAGAGCCAAAAACAATGAAAACTAGTGTGTTTAAGTAGGCATTTAATAAGAGGTAAAGGTGGAGGACTTTTCTTTTTTCCTTTACTCATTCGTTTAATACCATGTCAAAACAAATTTTTAATACTCAAACCTTACCTAGTCATGTTATTTTCAACTAGAATAAACCAGAGTAGGAAAGGCAAAACAACGACAGTTAACGTGTTTAAGTAGATATATAAGAAGAGGAAAAAGTGGAGGGCTTTGTAACGATCTAGAATTTTCAACACTTTGTATTTAAATATTTGAATCTTGAATTTAATATGAATAAATATGATTTTATAGCCTTGTTAACCCTCTTTTAGTTAATGACTAATGAAGGAAAACTTGTTATTGATTTTTTTATAAAAATAAATATTTCTAAGAAATATCGATAATGTGATCGAAAATAGTTTTTATCGAGAAATGAATTTTTACTCAATAAAAGTTGCTCGAATTCTTTGGCACTAGTATAGTAACATATAAACACAAAAATTACAATTTAAAAACACTTAATGGGAAATTAAATAAAGTAAAAGTGTTTAATTGAGGGGACACACTTGAATGATTTAAGGAGCAAATGGTGGAGGGAATAAAGGAAGGCTACTGTGCATGTTCTTGCATTGGGAATGAAGGGGGGGGGGTGCGGTTGGGCCGACCATTCAAGGGATATAGGAGGGATTTTGCCTTGCTAAAATAACTTCCTTTGTATCTCATTCATTCATTAGTTCAATTTCAAAAAGTAGAGAAAAAAGAAAAAGAATTTAAAACACATCTTTCTCCTCTTTAACTCTTCCAAAACACATTCAAATCTTCCTCAATTCCAACCGAACTTCAGTATGATCCTCACAAAATCATTTCAAAATATCATGTGTCTAGTCATGCCTACATTCTTCAAATATTTTGATCATCCACTTATGCTATAACTACATCGATCCTTGCATCACTTGCATGCACTGGATATGTGATGACTCGTATGGTACAATCACAAACCAGAGGCCCAATCGAAATCCTAACTTCATTAGTGCTCGAATCCATGCCACTTCGTAAGGTTAGGAACTAGGCTCACAATCGAAAAAGCCCTGGGTAATTTACTATTGCAAGATTTGGTCATGATCACAAATCCAGGTGGGAGCTACCTACATACCCCTTCTTTATGAGCACACTAGAAAATTCCACATTACCAACGATCCCTTTGCACGTATCTCCATAGTGAAACTCATTATTCCATCCCAGCTATCTTCATAGTAGAACATAATTGCAAATCCTACTCACAAGCTTTCATCATTGAACTTGTCCTTGTGAATCATCGTCACGACTCCCATCGTTAAGTCATCATCTTCGGAACGCCTCTAGACACCCATCATAAGTCGTAGAACAAAAGTTTTAAAGTCGACATCATTTCGTAGTGATTTCTCCATCTAACGACAGGGGTAAATAACCCACATACCAAAGAGGGATACCTACCAGCAAGGAGAGTTCCAATACACATTCTAAATAAAACATTTACCAAAACATTTTTATTTTTAAGTCAAAGCTTCCGTCTCCATTTAAAACAAAAGATCTCCTTTTTAAAAATAAAATAAAATAAAGTACAACATTAATTTTTAAAATAATTTATGAAAATATTTTCCATCATTTTAAACCAATTAAAATAATTTTGTTATATGACATAAGAAATCAAATCATCCATTGAAATATAAACTCATTATTTTAGAACTTTAGTGGAAGCCAAAAATAGTTTCTGGAATATTTTTAAAACTCCTTGTAATGGACCCCTCGCCTATCTTTAATCCCTCAATGGCATCCAGCAAGCATTTAGCCACTAAAATCCTCTGATCACTATTACTCATCCTTAAGGACCATCTTCACATCTCTTAGTCAATCAGAATATCTAGTCTTCCTCCTATTAGGAAACTATACTATCCTATTATAGTTAAATCAAACATGACCCTTACCATCTTAATAGCTTCTCCATGATAAGACCGATTAAAATTTAACATTGGATAACTATTGTTAACGCTTAAAATTGAACGCTAACACCCCGGTGTAAGTAGAGATTAAGTGAAAGCACCACCCGTCTATACGGGAATTAAAAGTAAGTAGAAAAGTCACAGAGAAAGCAGTAAAAAGACAACAATTTTATAGTGGTTCGGCTTCAAGTTAAGCCTACATCCACTTTAATCTTCTTTATAGCTGAATCAATTACAACTTTACAACAATCTTTGATTACAACACCGATAGGACAAATAGCTAGAACTCCGATGTAGAAGAATTCTTTAAATCCATGTCGATTGTGTTAGATTTCCTCTTGAAGTTCGTTGAGATATCTTTCGTGTTTGGAGTGTCGAGTGAGTCGTGAATTCAGCAGAGTGTCGGTGTTCCGGAAATGAGCTAAAAAGATCCTCTTCCAGTTGGAGTAGGCGGGGAATTTATAGAGAGTTTTCTGAATCATGTCGTGGGTCGCAAGTGACCTTGGATAGGTCGTAGGTCGTGAGCGACCTAGTGGGAGTGGTTTATGGCTTAACTATGGTATACTTGATCATTCTGAACAAACTAACAAGTCATAGGTCGTGGCCGACCTAGGGAGGAAGCGGCATAAGAAGCTCCTTTGGTATGTTTAGTCGTGAGCGACTTAGGGAGAATAATTGGCGACTTATGGTTTGGGAGCGGCCTATAAACAAGCGACTTCATTTTTTGATAACTCGCTAGGTCGCTTAGCTACGAACTCGCTAGGTCGCTTAGCTACGAACTCGCTAGGTCGCTTAGCTACTAACTCGCTAGGTCTCTTAGCTACTAATTTGCTAGGCCGCTTAGCTACTAACTCGCTAGGTCGCTTAGCTACTAACTCACTAAGTCTCTTAGCTACTAACTCGCTAGGTCGCTTAGCTACTAACTCGCGAGGTCGCTTTAGCCCATAGATCGTTAGGTCGCAGATCTCTTGTATCTTTAGCCCGTTAAGTCGCGAAGCCTCTTTATTGTGATATGCTGTTGCCCTGTGTTGATGGTTAGGTCGTTAGGTCGTTGAGAGTTTAGGTCGCTAGGTCGCGATACCCTTAGGTCGCTAGGTCGTTAGGGGTCTTTAGGTCGTTCATTTCCTTAGGTCGTTGAGCCGTGGAATCGTGGAGTTAACATTTGCCCCTCGAAGTATACGCCTATGCCATAGGTCGTGTGCTTCGACTTAACTTTGCTAGGTCGTGAGCGACCTTAGAGATAAGTTAACTTGCGTGTCCATTCGTCTTCCTCTATTCCCCCTATATAATCTGCTAAGTCATTCCTTTCTCCTTACTTGCTTCAGCCTTTAGAAATGCCATTGAAGAAACTTCCAACCTGAACTCACCGATCATCGATCATCCTTGCAACCTCATTACGTAAGTGAATCCGTTCTCTTTTCAATTCACGACCATCACTAAACCACGAGTCCTGGATTCCCGCCTCTTACCTCCGATCCAACTTCGTATTTTTATGTTTCATGCCACGATCGATTTTTGATGGAATTGAGGTGACTCGATTTGGTTTTGGGTGATCCTTGACGATTTGAGGAGGAGATGATGGATTGTAATGCCTCGAATTAGCTAGTCGGTGAGTTTGGAGGATGGGTTATTGGGTTGAATTGTTGCGCTTCTGGTGAATTGGAGGGGATGGACACACGGCAGTTGATGAGTGGAGAGAAGGTCATAAGAGTTTTGATGGGAGGAGTTTGATATTGCCGAGTCATCTCAGAAACGACCTAGTAACTTTAACCGACCTAAAAACCTTCACGACCTAACTGTTCGTAGATCGTCCTTTCGCGACCTATCTTCCTGCGACTTAAGCTGTAGGTCGTGTGTGTGCTCGAGCGACCTAAGACTTAGCCAAATTTGCGCTGCCTTTTCCATGAAACTTTAAATCCAAGCGACCTAGGAGATTAATGTCTTAACCTCTTGCGGCATAGGTTGTAGGTCGCACATGTATAGGTCGTAGGTCGCGTATGAATTTGAGCGACCTAGGACTTAGTCTGTTTTGCATTGCCCTGAACTCCTTTCAACTTGAATGAACATGACATTGCTGAATTGAATTCCCAACTTGAACTACCGAGATAACATTTCTGAACTTGTTGCACTTATTTACAGATCTCATTAACTTTAATGCTAATAACCTGTTAAATACAACATTTGCAGAAAAATGGGATGAATATACTGCCACTGACCGCCCACATCGAATGACAGATTAGTTGATAAAAGATAATCAACTTAAAGAAATTATATGAAATGCTGTGAATCGACAAATTCAAGTGAAGTATTAAAGCAAAGCCATATTAATCAATTAATATTAATCAATTAAAACTGACTTGTTTGCATCAACACTGCACTTGTATTTGGACTTAAAACAACAAGCTCTGAAACTTCAAAATTGGCAATTGCATATTAGTTTATTTTTCAGTTACATTTGCGTGTCATTTTATTAGTTTTTCACAACACTTCACACATTTAGGAAACGTGCACCTTCATATTTGAATATCCATTTCCTTGTGTAGAATGTCTTCTCAAGAAGAGATAATGGAGCAAGCCGAAGGGGTCTTCCCGATAGCCAATCCATTGGATAATCCTCCGGAAAGAACTCCAACTTCTCTGAGTCAGTGAGCATTCAACCAATTACGTATTCAATTTGGTATTGCTGAAGCAGATGCTATGCTTCCTGGGCCAAACGATACTGCTGATAGGCCACCCCTCGGTTTTATCGCAGTCAACCGTCAGATGTGCCTATGTGGTGCCATTCCTCCTTTCAATGACTTTCTTCGGCAACTCCTTCTCCGACTAACCATCTCTCCCTTTCAACTGCATCCCAATGGCTACGCCATTCTGATGGGATTGTGCGTTCTATTCAGGAGGACACTTAACTGTCTTCCGAGCTTCGAATAAATTTGCTACTTATGCACATTCGTAAAGAATAAAGACCACCCCTCCATCATACTCGTGAGAAGTGCCCGAAACCGTAAACTTATCACCGATCTTTCCGAAAGTGCTCACGGTTTTTTGAATCAATTCTTCTTCGTTCGCTGCCCCCAGTGTTTTATGCCATCTGGGGAATAGGAAGTAAGATTGCTCATCCCCGTTCTTTCCGTTTCTGAGTTTTTCGAGATCCGAATTGCTAAGTGCTAATTTCATTCTTTTTCTTTTACAGCACTTCCTCCTCTCTCTAGAAATCCCAGTCACAGGACTACTTTTGAAAGACTAAGTGCCGTGCCGGTTGAGGAAAGAAGTATTAAGTTTTTGCTGAAAGATGAACTTCTTCACCAATACGGGCTTCTGCACCCTTCTCGCTCTACTCAACCTCATGAAGTCCCTGATTCTCCAGTAGAGACATCAGATGCCCCAGTTTTCATCGGAGAACTTACACCGAAAGAACATACTGTTGAGGCTTCATTGGTAAAGTGTTCTACTTCAATTGATGTTGCGGGGCCATCCGACAAACTTGCACTTGCCTCGGTCATTGAAGAAGAGGAACCTCCCTAACAATCCGGGAAATCTGGCGACGAAGGAACCGAGAGAACAAGTCCCGCCAGACACAGCGGTGATGATACTTTTGAGGGGTTGAGCGACCTAATGATTACTTCACAGGAGCTTTTCAAAGATGATCCTATCACTGCTAAAGTTACTTCTCCAGCAGTTGAAGTTACATCCATCTTGCAACAAACTCCGTCAGCCCGAGAATTAACACTTGCTATAAAATATTCCATCACCCCCAACCATGGAGTGGTTCGTAGTTTGATGCGCGCAGTTTGCACGTTACACACACTTAGGACTTTTCGGCACTTATATGCGTTCAACTTCCTTGCTTTGAAGATTTCTGAGTTTATTTTTTCTTCATTTTCAAGCTCTCCAATGGGACGAAGTGGCTCTTACTATGACGATTTCCAGCGTTATGGGAAGCGCGGTTCTTATGACCCCAGGAGGTATCTTCCTGCCTCTTTGGAAACCGACGAAGAAAGAGCTGCGAGGAAGGCTCGTGAGAAGCGCGCTTATGAAGAACGCTACGGGAGACGGGACGAACGACATGATTCTTCCCAGAGAGAGGATGATTCCCACAAGCGAAAATCCCATGATGACAAGGGAAAAAGCCATGTCATTGAGGACCCAAGTAAACGGGCCAAACTTGGTGAAAAACTGACATCTGAACTCTTTGAAAAGCCCACTGCTCCCATCTCTTTGGAAATTCCTTCCAGCTCTCCCGCCCTTCAAAGAGCCGATATTCAAACAATCATAAGTAGGCCCCCGTATCAAGTTGGGCAGGGTCCGGCTACTCTTCAAAGTCGGTTTCCGCACTGGTGCTTAAAGGGAGTGCGTTTTGATCTCGACTTGGTCCCAATCGATAAACAAGCCATGTTACGCAATCTTGATGCCGTCAAACTCGATATCGAGAGAATGTATGGTTGGCAGAAACTTGTTGACGAGCTTCAAAGGGTAAATCGTGCAAACCTCGAAGCTATGCTGACTATGGAAAATGACAAATCCGAGTGGCAGAAAACACTCGATCAGCATGATGCCGAAATGAAGAGTATTGCCGCTTATAATGAGAAGCTTGAAGCGGAAGTTGAAAAACTTAAGGAAGAGCTCGCCACTTATTCCACTTCCTATTCTCAGAGAGAAGAAGTGCTTCAAAAACAAGTGAGAGATGCTCACGCGGCACAGAGAGATGCTGAAGCTAAATTTGAAGCATAGCAACAAGTTATGGATAGCTACCGAGCCGACGTTGCTCATCTACGAGAAAAGACCAACTCGCAGAACTTGGAAATTGAACTACTAAAAGCTCGACTTTCTAAAGCGGAAAAAGAGCGCGATGAAGCTATTGCTGGAAAAGCAGCAGCCGAGGAAAGCTCATATGGCAACTAAAGCCGAAGTCAGCTCTACTTTATTCGAGTTTTACATTCACAGTGTTATGGGGCGCGGTAGCCTTAAATTTTTAGGACCGGAGTATGAAATCACTTTGGCCAAAGTGTGGGAAGCCACACTTGATATGCTTGGAGGAGCCGGATATGCCGAAGTAGATTTAATGGCACACTATCTAGATGATGATGCATGTGCCGCTCTTGCCAGGGGAAAGGAGCAACTCGCCAAAGAGAAAGCCGAAATGGAAGAAGTAGAACATTTAGGAAAGGCAACTTCAACCGACCCAGTTCAACCTTCGATTTCGGCCGACATCGATATTGTTGGCTCCAGTTCCCATTCTCCACCTCCTGCTCAAGCTGTTATTGAAAGTGCCACCGCCCGCACTGGAGATGAGGCTCAAGAAAGCACTGAAGCACAGGACTTTGAAGTTGACATAGTAAAGCCTACTTCTACAGGTAACCTCAATGTTGATCTCGCTCAAGTGGACTGCTTGTTTACTTCACATGAGCTTGATGAACTTTTTGATTATTACTTAAATCTTAATGAGCCACTTTCTCCTCTTTTTATGAGAGATACCGATTTTAACTTCTCTTCTCCTGCAGTGAAAGCGCCAAGTGTTGCTCAGCCTTCCCCTCTTCCAGTTGTTTCCTCTCCGCCTCTTCAGATTACCCCCTACTATTTCTCAACCAGGGTCACAAAAGGACTAGATAGAAGCTCTTCAAGGCTTGGATGACCCGGTCGCTTCACAAGAACAGAAGGCCGAGGAACCTGAAGAAGGCGAAAGAACCCCGGAGCAAACTATTTCTGATGACATAAAGTTGTCTGCACTTTTCACTCCGGGCAGTGTGTCTTCTTCAAGGAAGAAGGGGAAGCGTGTAGTCTCAAAGAAAAGGAGAGAAGCTTTTGCCGGTGAAGAAAAAGCAGAAGAAAGTCCAATTGCACCCCTTCCTCTTTCTTCCCCTACTCTCACAAGCCGGCCCAAAAAGTTAATCATCCGACCAGGTGAAGGCTCGAAAGGTGGCAGGAAAGAAGAAGTGATGGGTTTGGGACTTATGCTTTTCGTCTCGCTTTTTTGCTTTTTTGCTTGTGTATACAAAGACTTGTATTGACCGGAGACTGTGCGGGTACAGGTCTCCGCCTTCTTTTGTTTTGAAACCTGCACATGTATAAATTTTTTATAGTATGGAATAAAATGATTCTTTTATTTGTACAAACTTCTGTCTGTATTTGAGAATGCATTTATTCTTCTTTTTCATACTAGTTTCTTTATTTTCTCTGTGTGATGTTGCAGTAAACCTATGGTATGTTGCTTGAGCATTGTTTTTATTTTTGTAACTATATTATATTGCGCCCATACCACGGTTTATTGCAACCTCTTTCACATTGGCAAAATTTTGGAGAATAACTCTTCTATTTCGAGAAGACTTGTACTCTTTCTTTAGAGAATAACTTTTCCATTCGAAGGAGGTTTGCATCTGTACTTTATAGAATAATTTTTCCATTTTTAAGGAAATATTTTTCTGATTTAGTAGAATGCGCCTCGTATTGGAGAAGTTTCTCTTTCTTTCTTTCTCTCTTTTTTTTATGGAGAATTTTTTTATACTTCACTTTTGGAGAAAGTCACTTTTATTTTTGGCAAGTGAATTTTCCTTCGTGGTAAAGTGGGCCTCCGAAAAGGGCTTTGACCTGTTTGTGCCTTCGAAGAGGGCTTTTGTTTGATTGTGCCTCTGGGAAGAGGGCTTTTTTGTTTGATTGTGCCTCTGGAAAGAGGGCTTTTGTGTGTGCCTCTGGGGAGAGGGCTTTTGTTTTTTCTCTGTACGCGGGGAAGCGGGCCTCCGAAGAGGGCTTTTTGTTTCTGCCTCTGGGAAGAGGCTTTTATCTTTTCCCTGTTCGCTGGGAAGCGGGCCTCCGAAGAGGGCTTTTTGTTTCTGCCTCTGGGTAGAGGCTTTTTCTTTTTCCCTGTTCGCTGGGAAGCGGGCCTCCGAAGAGGGCTTTTCACATTTCGACTCGTGTGAAGTTTTATTTCAGATCGCGGTGAAATGTGTGCCTCCGAAGAGGTCTTTTAGCATTTCAACTCTGGTGAAATGGGCCTCTGAAGAGGGCTTTTCACATTCCAACACTTGTGAAGTTTTATTTCAGATCTCGGTGGAATGCGTGCCTCCGAAGAGGTCTTTTCACCTTTCAACTCTTGTGAAGTTTTATTTCAGATCACGTGAAATGTGTGCCTCCGAGTAGGGCTTTTGCTTGGAAGTTTCTTTCCCATGGTTGGATGGATTCACGGGGCGGACACAAGTTACTTGGATTGTTTGTTTGCATTAATGTTCTCAGCTAGTTAACGAGTACCCTGTGCCACCGGTCATTCCGCCAATCTTTTTGTTGAGAAAGAGAACTTTCTTTTTCTGGCAAGTCCCATTAGAGGTCTTTATCCTCCGAAGAGTTGTGCCTCCGAAGAGGGCTTGCGCCTCCGAAGAGGGCTTGCGCCTCCGAAGAGGTCTTTTGCTGTTTGCTGCCTGCTCGCCCATGTCTTTTCGCCATTTGTTCATATCAGCGGTTCTCTGTTATCATTTTCAAGCACACATTCCTTTCTTTTGCAAGTAGATTATTTTATCCAAAGAAGTGTACTTCATCGTTAAATGAGTTCGCAGGGGCAGACACAGGCTAATTAATCGGATGTTTGTTTGCACAAACGATCACAATTAGTTAGGAAGGGTCCACCTCTGGCGGAACCACTAACTGTTTGCTTGAAGTACTTCTTATATAGGATTTGAGCCTGGAATTTTTGTGGCTGAACATTCATTTGTTGAGTGATGTCAGGGATCGCTTGGTCTTGTGATGGGTAAGCTTTGTTTTAATGGCCTGTAATATTCTATCGACATTTTAGCAATACAATTGAAGTACTTTATATATCGAAATAAAACAGACAATTTATAATAGTAGAGAACACAAGATTTATAGTGGTTCGGCCAAGAACTAGGCCTACATCCACTTTATAGTTCTTATTATTCACTTGCACTGGCTTTATAATGGCTTTCAATACAAGAATCATACATTCATAATTCTTTTACAGTATTTCAGTAAAGCTTTTAAGTAAAATATGGGCGCAAGTGATTGCTGTTCCAAGAACTTGGAATTGGATCTCCTTCGACAGTTGTCAGTTTGAAAGTGCCATCAAGAAGTTTTTTGCATATGACATATGGCCCTTCCTAGTTTGGCGCAAACACTCCTGTTGCTGTCATCACCCTCTTCAAGACTAGATCTCCAATCTCAAAGCTGCGTTGGCGAACTTTGGAATTGAAGTGCCGGGCAATTCTTTGCTGATGGGCAGCAATTCTGAGCTGAGCCTCTTCCCTTTTTTCATCAAGGAAGTCAAGTGCTTCAAGTTGCAACTCTTCGTTTCCAGCCCCGTTGAAATGAATTCTTCTATGTGAAGGGACTTCTATTTCCACCAGAATCATTGCTTCTGATCCATATGCCAATGAAAATGGAGTGTGCCCAGTCGCAGTTTTATGCGTAGTTCTATATGCCCATGGTGCTAGTGGTAGCTTATCGACCCAACCACCTTTCGCTTTTTCCAGCTGTTTTTTGATGGTTGATTTGATAATTTTGTTTACTGCTTCCACTTGCCCGTTTTCCTACGGATGAGCCACTGCTGAGAAGCTTTTTTGGATCTTGAATCGCTTGCAAAAATCTTGGAACTCTTTACTTTCGAATTGGGTTCCATTGTCTGTGATTATCTTTTGAGGCACACTATACCTGCAAATGATATTCTTAGTCACAAAGTTTATCATCTTTTTAGAGGTAATAGTAGCTAATGGCTCAGATTCAGCCTATTTAGTAAAATAATCAACAGCAACAATAGCATATCTGATTCTGGACTTGGCGGTTGGCAAAGGCCCGATGAGATCTATTCTCCAAATAGCAAATGGCCACGGACTGACCATCTGTGTTATCTCGGTGGAAGGTGCTCTTGGGATTTTTGCAAATCTCTGGCATCAGTGACATTTCAGGCATGGCTTGCAACATAACGATTAATATCTGGCCAAAAATACCCATAACGAAGAATTTTCTTTGCTAGAGTTTGACCACCTGAATGATCTCCTCACTCTCCTCCGTGTACTTCAGCTAGAATTGTCTTAGCTTCCTCCTTGGTCACACATCGGAGTAATGGCATTGAGAATCCCCGCCTGTACAATCAGCCATCTTGAATTATATATCTGGAGGCTTTTCTTAGCAACTTCTGTCGTTCTTTTGAATTTTCTGGTAGAGAACCGTTGAGCAGATATTCCATTATCGGAGTCATCCATGATTCTTGCTCCTGAGATATAGTCATGATCCAGTCAATATCCATCTCATCAGTGCTTGGAGCTGACAGGACTTCCACAGGAACTAATCCCAATAATTGAGCTTCACCAGTGCTTGCGTACTTTGCGAGAGAATCTG
The DNA here is from genome assembly GCA_030765085.1 of Allium cepa. Classification (NCBI taxonomy): domain Eukaryota; kingdom Viridiplantae; phylum Streptophyta; class Magnoliopsida; order Asparagales; family Amaryllidaceae; genus Allium; species Allium cepa. The sequence continues at coordinate 774,176,006 of CM060945.1, forward strand.
CCTTCATGTTCTCTTCCCGAGTTATATGATTTATCGTATAATGGTCAAGATCATCAAGAAGTTCCCAGGCTCTTGACAAGTAAGTGGGCAGATTTCCTCCTTTAGTTTGGAACTCTTTCTTGACTTGACATACAATAAGCTGTGAATCACTGAAGATCTGCAACACTTTGACATTCAATTCTTTAGCAATTTTCAAGCCGGCAGTAAGAGCTTCATATTCTGCTTCATTGTTTGTCGAAGGGAATTCCAATCTCAATGCATAGCACAATGACCGCCCTTCAGGGGTTTCAAGCACAACCCCAGCTCCGGAACAGTAATCGTTTCTTGCACCATCAACATATAATTTCCATCGAATTGGGGTATTATCAGTCACTTCTTCCTCACTATCACCTTTATCTTTACATTCTGCGATGAAATCTGCTAAAGCTTGTCCATTAATTGCTCTCCGGGGATGATAAGTGATGTCGTATTGGCTGATTTCAATATTCCACTTCAAAAGGCGACCCGAAGTCTCAAGGCGAAACAGGACTTGCTTCAGAGGTTGATCAGTGAGGACTTTGATAGGATGAGCTTGGAAATATGGCCTCAATTTTCTTGATGCAATCAGTAGACAATAGGCGAGCTTTTCCAACTTTGAATAATTCATCTCTGCCCCAGTGAATCTTTTGCTGATATAATAGACCGGGCGCTGAATTTTTGCGTCCTCCCGTACCAACGCTGCACTGAGAGCATGAGATGAGATTGCCAAATATACAAAAAGATCTTCACCATTGTCCGGCTTAGAAAGTATTGGAGGCGTTTCCATATGACGAATCAACTCATCGAAAGCTTTTTGGTATTCAGGAGTCCAGTCAAAATTTTTCCTTCCTTTCTTCAGAGCTTCAAAGAATGGAATTCATTTATCAGTAGCTTTAGAAATGAATCGACTCAAGGCAGCGAATTTTCCATTAAGAATTTGCAGTTCCTTCTTCGTTCTAGGGGCTTTGACTTCTCTTAAGGCAGCAATTTGAGCAGGATTAGCTTCAATGCCCCTAGCACTCACAATGAAACCTAAGAACTTTTTGGACTACACCCCAAACGAACATTTCAAAGGATTAAGTTTCATTCCATACTTTCGGAGGATTGCAAACATTTCTGCCAAGTGATCCATATGGTCTATTGCTTTCTTTGATTTCACCAACATATCGTCAGCATAAACTTACATAGTTTTGCCAATCTGCGGTTTGAACATAGCATTGACGAGTCTTTGGTAAGTTTCCCCTGCATTCTTAAGTCCGAAGGGCATGACTCTATAGCAGTAGAGACCAATGTCGGCGATGAAGCTCGTGTCCTCCTCGTCCAGCTCATGCATCATGATCTGGTTGGCATCCATAAAAGATAACAATTCATGCCCCGCTGTTCCATCCACCAACTGATCTATCCTGGGTTACGGGAAGCAGTCTTTGGGGCAGGCTTTGTTTAAATCTGAGAAGTCGATGCATACTCTCCACTTCCCATTAGCTTTCTTAACCAGTACATGATTTGAAACCCAATTCGGATAAGTAGACTCCCTGATGAAACCATTATCCATGAGCCAGTCTACCTCTTCTTTCAACGCTGCCGACCTTTCGGGACCCTGGGTTCCTCTTTTCTGTTTTACCGGTGTAAACTTCAGGTCAATATTCAAAGTATGTACTGCAATTTCTGGGGATATTCCACACAAATCAGCATGAGCCCAAGCGAATACATCCAGATTTGCTTTCAAGAATGACACCAAGGAATTTTGAACTGTCACATTAAGTTGCGAACCCACATTCACCACTTTGTTCGGATCTTTCGGGTCAACAGGTACTGGCACCGTTACTTCCACTGGCACCACTCTATTTTCCCCTGCACTAGCTTTTCTGGGATCCATTTTTTTCGCGCCCCGCTATGCTCGCCAGTGTAGGGTCCACGCTGTAATTGCTACAATGTTGGTTCTTTGATGCGGACTGAGGCTGCCGCATCTTTTCCCATCTCTCTCTTCCTCGCTTCACGCAACTCTATTAGATAACATTCTCGCCCAGCATTCTGATCCCCTTTAATAACACCAACTCCATTATCCGTGGGGAATTTCGTAGTGAGGCATCACAGGGCGGGAATTGCCTTAAAAGCCGCAAGAGTTGGTCAGCCTAGAAAGGCGTTGTAGGCAGAAGATTCATCAACAATTACAAAAGTCTGTTTTCGAACAACCTTTTTCTGCCCCTCTCCACCTCCACAAATAAGTCAATAGTTCCAATTGGCTCCTTCGGTTCCCCAGTAAACCCAACGTTCTTCTAAGATGAAGCTTGTACATCAGCCATCGAAATTTTCATTTGATCGAACGTCTTTTTGAAGAGAATATTGCAAGAAGCGCCGCAATCTACAAGCACTCTTCTCACAATAGCCGGCCCAATTCCTGCAGAGATGACCAAGGGATCCATGGTTGGAGCTTCAATGCCCACAGAGTCCCTGGCTCTGAACACAATATCATCATTAAAAGTCTTATGCTGCTTCAATGGTGCAGCATCTTCTAGCTCAAAAATATTCTCTTCTATTGGTGCATACTTCAAGGCATGGGCATATCTTTCCATCTCGCCCCAGCTTCTGCCTGCTGGGTAAGGATCTCCTGTAATCACATTAATAACAGGCCTTTCTGATGCATGCACAGTATTCCTCTCACCCGAGCCAGATGGATGAGCAGGAAGTTGCCGGCCCTTAGTAGATGAAGTTGGGTCATTTCTACTTCTCTTAACATATTGCTGCAACTTGTTCTCTCTCAGCAATTCTTCAATCAAACTTTTCAGATGGCGATATTCGTTGGTATCATGACCGGGTTGATTATGAAACCGACAGAATCTCCCACTTTGAGCAGCTTTTCTCCCAACTCTCATCTCAAGCGGTTTAGGATATTCTACCGCGTCTTTCGTAGCAAAAAAGATTTTCTCTGGGGTGTCAGTCAAAGGAGTGAAATTTGAAGGTTTTGAAAAGCGGGGTTTCTTTACATCTTTCTGTTTCTTCCCACCATTATTCTCCCTTTTCTGATTTCCGGATTTCTTTTTGGTAGGAGCAGCAGTATTATCCTTAACCTCTGTCAATGCCACTTTAACCGGTGCTTGAAGGCTTTCCAAGCGCATGAATTCATCAGCTTTCTTATAGAATTTCTCAAGCAAATTTGGTTCTTTCATCTTCAACCACTTCCCAAATTCGCTTGATTTGTCGATTGCCCTCATCAAGTATGTCAAGACCATCCGTGGCTCTGCATTGTCCACTTCAGCCAAAGCTATGTTGAAGCGGTTCAGGAAAGATCTAATAGATTTCCCAGGATTTTGTTCCAAGCTTGATAGTGACATAATATCCTTTGCCTTTGAAGCGTACAACCTGAATTGCTCTTTAAACCTCCGAGTCAAATCGGCAAACTGGTCTATGGATCGGACCGAAAGCTTTGTGAACCAGAGTAGAGCCACTCCTTCCAAGTATACTGGAAAGTACTGGAATTTGATTTCATCAGATGCTCTAGCACCAGTCATGTGCCAGTCATACTTATACAGGAATTGATTAGGGTCGCTTGTTCCCTTATAAGCCGGGATGGTAGGAGGAACAAACTTCCTTGGGAATTCCGCCTGTACAATCTTTTCAGTGAGCGGAGTTTTGCTCGGAGCGAATCCCCATTCCTTTTCGTCTTCATCCCTCTGCATGCTTTCTTTCATGATTTGTCGCACCATGCCCGAAAGATATTCCTCATCATTTAAAGGATCTGCAGGACAGACTTCGGCCATTTTCTCGAAAGTTTGTCTAGACAAACGTTCGCGGAGAGTTGGCTGCGGTCTCGATCCTCCGGCTTGAGGAGGTGTTTCTTTGGTGGGGCTAGCTGCTCTTTGAGGAATATTCCTCTCTTCAGGATTATGAACATCATCCGCAAGGTTTTCTTCATTATTCACCGGTTGACGGTTAGCTCCGAGCAATGCATTTAACCTTTCAAGCATCAAAGCATTCTGGGTTTCCATCTGTTGGTATAACCCAGATACTGCAGCATCTAACTCCGCTCGTGTAATTCCGGCACTTGGTGCTGCTTAACTTGACGAAGGAGAAGTGGCAGTATTCTCATGGACATTACTGGGTCTTGTAGATCCGTGCTTTCTTCCAGGAGCCATTATCTCTAATAGACTTCTGGTTTTGAGAGAGATTTCTTCAACAAACTTTTGCGAAGCAAGGACGAAAGTAGCCTGAGTTGGGTTCTCAGCGAAAGTACCAAAAATGTTAACGCTTAAAATTGAACGCTAACACCCCGGTGTAAGTAGAGATTAAGTGAAAGCACCACCCGTCTATACGGGAATCAAAAGTAAGTAGAAAAGTCACAGAGAAAGCAGTAAAAAGACAACAGATTTATAGTGGTTCAGCTTCAAGTTAAGCCTACATCCACTTTAATCTTCTTCATAGCTGAATCAATTACAACTTTGCAACAATCTTTGATTACAGCACTGATAGGACAAATAGCTAGAACTCCGATGTAGAAGAATTCTTTAAATCCATGTCGATTGTATTAGATTTCCTCTTGAAGTTCGTTGAGATGTCTTTCGTGTTTGGAGTGCCGAGTGAGTCGTGAATTCAGCAGAGTGTCGATGTTCCATAAATGAGCCAAAAGGATCCTCTTCCAGTTGGAGTAGGCGGGGTATTTATAGAGAGTTATCTGAATTAGGTCGTAGGTCGCAAGCGACCTTGGATAGGTCGTAGGTCGTGAGCGGCCTAGTGGGAGTGGTTTACGGCTTAACTATGGTATACTTGATCATTCTGAACAAACTAACAAGTCATAGGTCGTGGCCGACCTAGGGAGGAAGCGGCATAAGAAGCTCCTTTGGTATGTTTAGGTCGTGAGCGACTTAGGGAGCATAATTGGCGACTTATGGTTTGGGAGCGGCCTATAAACAAGCGACTTCATTTTTTGATAACTCGCTAGGTCGCTTAGCTACGAACTCGCTAGGCCGCTTAGCTACTAACTCGCTAGGCCGCTTGGCTACTAACTCGTTAGGCCGCTTAGCTACTAACTCGCTAGGCCGCTTAGTTCGCTTTAGCCCATAGACCGTTAGGTCGCAGTTCTCTTGTATCTTTAGCCCGTTAAGTCGCGAAGGCTCTTTGTTGTGATATGTTGTTGCCCTGTGTTGATGTTTAGGTCGTTAGGTCGTTGAGAGTTTAGGTCGCTAGGTCGCGATACCCTTAGGTCGCTAGGTCATTGGGGGTCTTTAGGTCATTCATTTCCTTAGGTCGCTGAGCCGTGGAATCGTGGAGTTAACAACTATCTCTTACATAGCAGACAAAAATAAAATAAACCGACCATAGTAAATAGACAATCAATAACAACCAATACAAGTATTAATCCAAACAATCATGATGTGAATTAATAGGTGAACATAAAATAAGAATGTAAATCAATAGACAATACAAATCGATATTAATACAAGCATAAGAAATCAATTCAAATGAGCACGACATAAATTAGTAAGCAGGCATAGGCAAACAAGCAGCTAAATTTTACTAATAATTTAACTAATAATAATGCAATACAACACTGAATCAAATATAATCTAGCGAGCAATAAATTAATGCAAACAATTCAAGCAATACGAACAAATACAATAAAAATGTCACTAACCTAAACATCGAATAGGTAGCCCCTATATCATATCCCAACCCTCTCCATGGAAGTGAATACTTAGATATCCATGCAACTCCTTAGGGAAAGTCATGCACAACATTCATGAGATAACATCATCATCATAGGTGTTAGGAAAACTCTAACTCATCTTGTTCCGCCATCTTACTTGCCATGTTATAAAGTCTAATTTCATAGTTCTTAGTTAGAATTCCTAAATAAATCATCTTTTTTAATAAAATACCCTTTAAACAAATACATCCAAGATTTGTTATTCAATTTAATATTTTACCTTTTTAGCTATTTACTTCCAAACCCAATCATCCTCACTTTCGTAAAATATTTTCTCATGGTATTGCAAAACTAGATATTTTATAACACATCATTTCTCCATATATATCTCCAAATATATTGTCAGATAAACAATTTTCATACTAGGTCTCTTTCAACCAATCCTTACCTAAATATATTTTTTTCTTCAAAACATCGTTTATTAAAGAGTATCCTTTAAGTTAAAATCCTTACAACCAAAAAAATTCCCAAACAAAAAGTTTGATAAAACATTTTTTAAACAAAAATTGACACTTCTTATATAAAAATACTTCCATTAAAGTATTTACAAATAGTTCCACCGATAATATAATTTCTCAATTTAAAAATATTTCCACTATATTTATATTATTCAAATACTTCTGTTGCGAAAATATTCCTTCAAAATAAAAATTATTGATGGAAATAACCTTCCTGTAAAGTATCTTTAAAAAAAAACCTTCTTTATATCATATATATTCACTATCCGCATCCTACATATATCTTTAAAATAAAACTTCTGAACAAATCCACATCCCATAGATATCCAATGCCTCACTCAGACTAAGCATGAAAAGGAATAACCCTCTGTCGACCGTTACATCAACTCCAGTGACATGTCCTTTTAAACTCATCCTGTGGATTGTAACAGGGAGGGGATCAGAACAATGTTTTAGTGATAAGAAAAGTTATATTCATTACCAATAACATAAACCTACATTCATGTGGCTTTTATTTAATGTTATGTCCAATTATTCAATCAAGGTTTGTGCCTATGATATGTTTATCCTTACTTAAGGCATGGTTACATGTATGCACATGCCTATATACATATGTAGATAATCCTAAGCAATTACGACCTGAATTCTTTGTCCACTTAACACTTCCTAACTAGGAAAGAGGCAGGGCCTACCTCGATTCCAAGCTGGTCAGCTTCTGATACCAAATGTAGCGGTCACTCTAAATAAATCGACCCTAAGGACCACCTAACCTCCATACATGGTTTACCAACATATGATTTAACTACCGTACATCTACCTCTCTTCCAATCAGGAACCCTAATGCAATTTCATCTACGATGTGTGAGAGAGTACCCCTTAATCACTTACTACCTCTTCTATAATGAATTAGGTCGAATTTGATCATCTAAGACCTATAAAATAGGCAGATCCGCATCATAAATGATCTAACTCCAAAGTTGGGTCCCTACAAGGTACTCCTTAACTGGCATCATGAGGAATCCGGTTAGGTCACTTAGTACTTTTCCTATGGAAAGAGGCAGACTCTACCATAGCCACCTAATACCTCCAATCCAAAGTGGACCCGTGCTAAAGATTCCTCATACCGTATCCGTAGTAAAATTATGACCCATAACTCGACTATGATGTCTCACATTAGTCCAATTATTCGTATGTACTGGTAGCCAGATTGACTGGGAAATTTTACCCAACAAAACTTAGAACTAACCTCACGTCCTCTAGGGTAATTTAATATAGGCGGTGTCCTATATTAGTTTGGAAAGCCACACCGCTGGTAGCTAGATTCAACTGGGCAGACTTCCATGTAGCTTTGGACTAACCTTGCATCCTTATAACTTAGTCATAACTTATATGTATATCCACTATATACATACATAATCCAATCCGAATAATAGTTGAGGCCATATAAGGTATCCCCTTATTACGCCTCTAAAGCGGTTAATTTCCCTAATTGCTTCAACCTATCCATACTTATCTCCTTTTCAGTTTTTATGGCTTACACACTTTTATTCTTTTTTTATCTCCTCATAGTTTTGTCATTAAGTTCATTAAATAACTCCCTTAATATTGTTGTGACTATTTAAATCCTTATTACTTATATTTTATTCATGACACTATCAAAGGTTATTTATTTATGGAGTTACACATTCGTAAATCATATACCCCTTTGTTTGTAGATTAAATGTTTATTTAACTTTACCTTCTTTCTAATTATTTCCAATTATCAACCATACACATTTATGTAGTATTAATCGTAATTTCCTTTTGGGGTTTAGCGCGGTTATACATGTTATACGCATTTAATTTCATTTATTACTCTTTTATCTTTCTAATTGCATTCATCTCTAATTACGATATTTTTTCGTAATCTAATATGTGGGAACCTTCCTTTTAAATTCTTTATCCGTTACCTTTTTCCATATATTTACCCAAATAAGTGGTCCGCTTGTTTGAAATAACTAGAAATGATTAAATCCCCTTTTTATTTTGAAATAGACGGTGTAAACTATGGGGAGAAATTCCATGCCTTTCATATCTCCCTCTATTTCTTTCTTGTATATTCCTTGTCAAATCAAACACTACACTTTTCCAATATAAACAAGAGGTTAGATGAACCTATGGACCTTAATGGATTATACACTCAACAAATTTAAATACAAAAGCTTTCTCATTGTAATGAAATTAAAACACTTAGTTCATATTAACACCCTTCAATACAAATATAGATCTGAAATCAATTCTATAAATTACTAATTGATAGATTTGAAATAATTTCCCATTCAATTCATATTCAACTACCAATATCCAAACACAAATTTATAGATCTGGGATCAATAAACATTTTTATTCAATTTGGTGGAATATGTAGGCAGTGGATTATACATTAACATTTTTATGCCTACAACTCTGGATCTTCAATTAGGCATGATAATCTGACAAAATCCAATGAAATAAATTATAATGTTACAAATAATTCACATAAATTTCCCATTCATTATTATTAGGCTTCCTAAAGTTCAAGATCTGAATTCAATCCTCTGATTTAATTGCTTTCCCTTTTTGGTTTAAGGCATATGTACACAAAGAAATATACATAACATTAGAATCACATATCTGAGAAGACATTAGGATTTAAGGAAAGATATAGATTTGTTAAATCGAGATTTACCTCATTGTTGCGCTATGCTATTTTATACGATATTTTCTTCCTTTCATTTTATTATTTTCTGATTCTCTCTAATCAATTATTATTTATTGTCTATCTTTTAGGGAAAGAAAATATAGGAAAGAAAATAGTAAAGCTTGGTCATCTGCATTAGAAAATATAGGAGAGGAGGAGGGTTAGACGTTTATTTATAGAGGCCAAAACAAATAATAAGCCTGGATTTAAACCGAATAATCCGAGCCATTGACTGAGGTCCAATCTCAGCCTTTCAGTGTACAACCGATCAACAACGGTCGACCAGTGCAACCCGACCATTATCCATTTATTTATTCCAATTTTAGTTTTTTATTTTTTTCGATTCAATTACATGTTCCATCCATAACTTTTTAGTTTGGACTCTGATCGCAACACTTTAATGAAAGTTGGTCAGAATTTCGCCATGAACGTAATGGTGCAAGTTTCATTGTCAGATTCCTTTGTTTGCACGTATTTCATTTTCGGAGCCCAATAACCCATTAACTAATTAAACAATTAATAATAAAATTTACGGTGCGTTACATTCTTCCCATTTAAAAAAATTACTTCCTTGAAATTATACCAATGGCTAATTCATGGTCTTAGCTCGTAGATATTTTAAACTACACAACTAATGTGCACAAATGCATAGTGTATCGCAATAAATACATGTATGCAGAATTATAAATCAGGCCTTCCAATATGAATGCTTTTCTTTTTGATTTTTTTTGCAAATATGCTGCAAAGAACCTATATATATACACTGGTAGTTTTATATGTATGCAGATTTTGAAATATTATTTCACTAAAAATCCTAATACTTCTATGAATAGTAGACGGGTGCAACCAATTTGCATCCAATTCCTACTAACCAAAAATCTAACCCGTCGAAAATATAATTTCCTAAATGTTACTCTTATGCTAGGAAAAGGAGTTTAGGTGAACTCCGCATTCTTACCTATTTTACGAACTACCTATCCCAGTATTACAGTGGAAATCCCCTCGTTGCCCTAAATTTCTCCCCATATTTCCATATAAAAACACATACGTAGGCTTATTTTCAAGCTCTAAAATAGAATTGAATCCAAAAATGGACTCTTGCGTATCGTCGATAAGGTACGAAATTAGAAATTCCAAGGCTAAAACAACTTTTTCCTTGTTATCATTTTCATTTTATCGTATCGTTGACCCTAATGCACCGCTAAATTCACATTTTACAAATTTATTTACCTTCTCTACACTTAACATATGGCCTTCAAAAGTCATAAATTCCATAAAAACCTCTTCACTTTCTAAATTTGTACGTCACTTGAAAAATAAATTTCTCAAAATATTCGGATGTAAAACTTTCCTTTTAAACCAATTTGGATAAAAATTCTAAAAACTTATTTAGATGCTAAGAATAATTTTTTTTTTCACAAGCGATTTTTAAAGTATTTGACCTTTACCAAAAATTCTATGGTTCAATCCACACTTCAACATGGACGGAAGCTTATTATGCGCAAACGCATAACCTCCACTCGAATACTTCGTAGTTATTCTTTGCCTTTAACTCTAACATTTTCGTTTTGAAATGTTAATTTATTTATTATCTTACTACGACAACCCTTAAAGAGAATTGTATTAGTTTTTTTTGGGTTTTAGGACGAAATCCAAAATATTTTTACATTGGTTTGCCATGTTTTTGAATGATGGAATGATTATATATATTTGTTGATGATTTATGGTTGTTCATGTAGATTTTATGACATGTTTTGACATGAAAACCCTATTAAATGACATCTAAATGCCTTGCGAATTCTTATATAGACTAGAAATAATATTTTGGAGATTGGTTTCAAACTTAATAATTTTCTGAATATATGTGGAATTTATATAAATTTTCTAGTGAAGAAAATGTTATTTTGGGTTTTATATTATTTGCAGTTAAACAATATAAGGTTTGGGTCTGAAAATTTTCATATGTTGGAAAACATATTAAAAGAGAATTTTTGGAATTTTTGTAGATTTTTTCTAAGTGTTTTGATAGATAAATAAATTATTTAAGGTATGCAACCTAAATGTTTTATATATTTATAACAGGATAAGGGGCTCTTTGCAAATAAATTGAATTTGTAATTCTAGAAATTAACAGCATATTTGAAAAAGTAAAATTGCAACCAATCTGATTTAGACAAATAAGCCAGGTTAGGTACAAAAGAAATAGTTTAAAAGGACAAATAAATAGGTATTTAACTGTTTCGATGCTTTCGGTAACAAGTTACACCTTTGTAACTTCGCTTTCGACACAGTCAAAACCAATGCACATGGTATCAGGGAACTTGTACATAGTGGATTGGATGAGGGCGAAAGGTATACGGTCGAAACCAGGGGTTTCGAAGGGGTTGAGGCATTGCTTTGCTTTAAAAAGAAAACGCGCCTGCTTGCTTTCGACTAAGTAGCTTTCGACTTAGTTGGCTTTTGACTAGGTCAAATAGATTTAAAGGAATGGCTTCGATTGGGTTGCACTTTTGTTTTAAATGATTGATTTCGACTAAGTCAAAGCCTTTTTACTACCGCTTTTTACCCTTCGACTCAGATGAGTTTCAAAAGGGTTGTTTTGCTTTTTAAAATTGATCACTTCTCCAATGCTTTTGAAGGGGTGATTTCGACACCATCACTTCTTTACTTAGGAAATGGTTTCGAAACAGATTCTTTCAACTTAAATATTTTAAAGATCCTTTTTCTATGATTGAAGTATAACCCAAATGGTTTTGAAAGAGACGGTTTTAATGATTTCAAAAGAAGTGCTTTCGACTTTAATTGGTTTCTTATCCTTTTTCTCTACTTGAAGGCATAATCCAAATGGTTTCGACCTAAATAATTTTCAATGGTTTCGAAGGAGTAATTTTTTGAATGGTTTTGAAAGGTTTCTACATGTTTTATATTAAACCCAAGTGCTTTCGAAAGGTAGGTTTCGACACCTTCGAAAGGTTTTAATGAATGGCTTCGAAGGGGTGGTTCTCTAGGGTTTTGAAACGGTTGAAAAGAAAGGTTTTTCCTATGTTTTCGAGTGACAATATTTAAAGGTTTTAAAAGAAGGATATCTAGGATTTTAAAGGCTTTTGAAGGGAAGGTTTTTATGCTTTCGAAAGGAAGAAGTTGATTGGTATCGAAAGGAAAGATTTAACCTTTCGGCCTAGTTAAGTAAAGGGTTTTATGGTTTCGAAAGGGCTACTTTCAAGGGTTTCGAAGGGGTTGTTTAAAGGTTTTAAGGTTTCAAATGTATAAACTAAACAATATAGTGTAAGTGTTTTTAGGTTAAAAAGGGTTTTAACTTGTTTTGGAAGGATAATTAATCCTCCTTAAAGAATTCATCAAAATTATTTTGAGCAAAGTACATATAACATGGCAAAATGGCTAAGAATATATTTTCCTTGTAGAATCATTTTGAAAGGTTAAATCATTTAAAAGGTTAAATCATTTTGAAAAGGTTTTCAAGGAAAAAGATAAAGGGTAGTTAACTCTAAGAAAACGATTTGGACAGATAGTCCATTTTGATTCAGATAGTTAGTCCAGTTTGTAGACAGTCGGCCCAGTTTTCGAATAGATAGTCCATTTAGTACTTGTGGACGGATAGTCTATTAGTTACCTAATTATAGCTTAACGGAATTAGCTATTATTATCTTTACTATATCAGTTTGATTAATTGGTTTGGTTATAGGAAAGGATTTGTAACGACACAACTTCCAAATCTCCAAGAAGTCGTATCGCTAATAAGAAAGAAAGGGATAGAAAACAGAAAGAAAGAGAAGAAGAAGAAACAACACATCAGAATCTAAACAGCGAAACGAATAAATTATATTAATAACATAAAATATTACATAGTTTACAACCATTATCAGAGTACACTGATATACAACACATACTAGACAGTTATAAACACCTGTCTAGTATTTACAACATAATACAACTCATAGACAATCACAGAACACACAGATGGAATACTAATATCTAACGCAGAAGCCTCCTGCTCCATTTCTCTTTCAATATTCGTCAAAGCTAACCTGAATCCCTTGGCTACTTGTAAAAATTTGAGTACCCAAGAGTTTAAGAAAACAAAGAATAAACTCCGGGTCAGACATGGGTCTGGTGTGAGTAACAGGTTAAAGTTGCTTAACTTTCAAAACCTTTTGAAAAGAAAGGTATCATGTAAGACTTCCCACAAATAAACATGGAAATTTTTTTACCTTACGCTAACCAAACCATTTGATAGGAAATCCAGTGATATTATAACAGGTCTAGGGTTTTCAAGTAAATATGAAATAGCCGAAATATTTACATCTATTAAATTCCAGCTACTAGCCACAAAAGTGGGTAATACAATCAAAACCGTAGGCACTTATTGGATTTTGGATTCCATACAATGGAAGGGCTACTGGGGTACCGCCCGTCACAGTACGTGGCTTAGATCAATGTACCCAGGAGCCACCCTAACTCCCCTGCAACACAAGGCCGGACCCATTCCTTACTGAACAGTTCCGAACAAGACAACCCTGCAGTTGGTGCGCAATTCCAACTGCCCACATAGCCGAATAAAAAGGGACTTCTAGACAGGGGAAAATCTTTCTCTCCAGTGGGGGCTACCCACGAAGCCTTGCTGCACCTCCCCTGTTTTAGCCATTCCCGGTTGATGAGGCTTGAGGCTACGATTACCTTTATAGGACACATTATCTTAGAATGCTCATCGCCCACCTGACGATGTTCTGAAAGCATTCAATCCATACAAGTTCGTTCAGGGTTCGAACGAAACCGAAGGCATTATCTCGTTACACTCGTTTTAGAATCACCCTCAGAGTTAATGACGATAACCCTTGCACTCTAAATCTCCATCTCGAGCCTATAAGTACTATTTCCGTCAAACTCATCACGGAATCACCCCCAGAGTTATACTGACTAATAGTCCTTACACCTCGAGTCTTCACTCTTCACATAAGATTCACAACCTATCGTTAATTTGGATCGATGTGGTTTTCGGATATCCAAATATGGAAACCCGATCCCGGTCTCATCGAAATCCAAGCGTGTCTTTTAGGTCCAAGTTGTTTTAAAGTTTAAAACAATTCAATTACATTATCTATATACGCACAGATAGATAATTCATAGATTTACAACATATAATTATCATTATTATAACCGCAGATAATCCACATTTATCACTATCAAAAGATAATCCATATCAATATCACAATGCAACCAATGCATCCATATCAATCAACATTACTAATCTTATCTCTGAGATTCAAACCATTCAAGGTAACCAATATCAACCATCTATAAGCAATGACTTATAATCATACCATTTATAATTAATTTAAAATGAATTAAATTAATTACATTATCTTTAATTAATTTAAATTGAATTAAATTAATTACTTACATAATATAAATATTGCTTACATTATCATTAATTAATTACAAATCAATTAATTGATTAACCTCTAATTTATCATCTTAATTAATCAATCCTGATTAATTATACTTTAATTAATTTCACAAAATTAATTACTCTAAACCCAATTACAGTAATTAACCTATAATTACTTCATTAATTAATTAACTATAACTAATTACATTAAACCTTAATTAATTATAATTAATCAATTACACTTAATCACTTCACTTATTAATGATTAATTAATATTAATTAATTAATCTTAATTACACCATTAATTATATTAATTAATGACTCTTAATTATATTTAATTACTCAATTAAATTAATTACTTTTAGTAATTAATCTCACTTAATCCATAATTATTAATCACCTTTGATTAATCTCAATCTGTAATTAACTACCCTTAATTACTCATCAAATTAATTATTCCTTAATTAATTTCTGAATTAATCCCTTGATTAATTATACAGAATAATTTAATCCAATTTACATTCATTATTCCAACGTTATCCACTAATTGCATCCTGTAATTATCTCTAATTACTTAACTGAGTAATTCCATTAATTACATTAAGTAACTATTATCAAATCAAATGTTAAGAATTAATTAAACTTAATTAATTAATTTAAACCAATCTCAATAAACCCCATTAATTACATTAAGTAATTAATGTCTTAATTACTTCATTTAAGTAATTAAACTTAAATTAATTTCACAATTTATTGCATTAATTAATCAATCTAATTAATTATTAAAAATTAATCATATTAATTAATTATTAAATAAACCTTAGTTAATGACCATCATTAACTATTGTTAATTCTTTAATTACTTCATAATTATCTCTAATTTAAATTAATCCAAATTATTAATGATAAATTAATTAAATAAGTCACTCCTTAATTATCCTATTTATTTAATTATTTAAACATCTTAATAATTTCTAAGGAAATCTATTCCTTATTAATAATTTTATTAATATTAAAGTGTACTTAGAACATTGAAAATTTTAAATTTTAAATCCAAATTTCATTTTGAATCTAAAATTCAAAATGATATTTATTTAAGCATTGACCAATTTAAATTCCATTTAAAATCTTTTTAAAATAAATGTAAATAACATTTATTACTTATATTTAAAACTTATATAAGATAAGTCTTAATTTACTTAATTCAATTCCTAGTTTTAAATACATTACTATTTAAATTATAAATTCAAGTTAACAATCATTTAACTTTCTTTATAAACCATTTATAATGATTTCGTTCAAACAGAAAAACAAATTTAAATATTTGTTTGAAAAAAACAAATTTACTCCTAATTAACAATTTAAATTTAAACTAGTTTGAAAACATTCAAATTTTAAAACTTATTCAAATCCCAGATTTTAAATTTAATACACTTGAAACCATTCCTTATTCAAATCATTTGAATTTAAATTTGAAATAAACTTCTGATTTGAACCTTGATTTTTAAAACTCTTTATTTCAAATACAAATTCATTTTTAAAACCAGAAGATTTAAAAATCTTAAGAAAACTGAACTTAGATTTAGATTCAAACTGCTGTTTTGAATCATGATTCAGATTTCAAAATGAAATTTAAATTTACAAAAAACTGTCAGGTTTTATTATTTATTTTTCAAACTGAAAACTACTTTTAAATTTTAAAAACTTGTAGGATTCAAAATCATTTGAAACTATAATACAAACTAGATTAAACATAGCTCAGATTTAAAAACTTTACTTCCATTTGAATTCAGGGTTTAAATTTTATTTTAAAATTTAAACAGAATAACACGTTTCTGTTTTAAACCTGTACTATACTAAACCCTTCCCTGCCCACATCTGCTTCGAGTCATCATACTCTTTTCTTCGAGTAAAACACAAGAATACCCGAGTTATACGTCGAGTTCAAACACCACTATACCTAGAAAAAACATCAGACCAAAAAAAATTGCACGGTGCACGTGCACCGTGCCTCCGGCCATCAACCTCCTTCTCCGGTGACTTCAACACATCAACCTTCAACTCCCCAGTCCAACACAACCATCTCCTTACCCTTACCCACCTCGGCTTTGAATTCTTAAAACCTGGAACCATACAGTCCAAACTCCCCCAAACCTGTCAATCCTTTTCCCACGGTGCTCCGACCATCAGAGACCATCCACCTCCGGTCACAGTCCCACCTACGACCAAACTATCAACCCCTAAAACCCCGTTCCACTCGAACTTACCTATGTGAAGTACTGACTCAAACAAGAGGCCTAGTTTAAACTAGTGCTACTGTCAAATGATCACAACTGCTACCTCCCTGTTGTTTTGTTTCAACCCCAAATATTTTTCCTGAATCAATGTAACTCAACTACCTTCAAGATGAATCCCGACTCTCAAATTTGCAAAGATCATCTAAAAATTCCCAAATTCCATTTTCTGTTCAATACAGAACTGCACCTCTCCCTTTAATCTATAAATTATGATTTTTGTATTGAATTTCATATTTTGCTTTGTGTTTCTATTTTATATTACTGAATTCATAAATTTACAGAGTTTGATTTTTACTTTGTAAATCAATCACTACTGTTACTTATTTTATTTTTTCTAAACCTGAACAACTTTAAACTTTGATTCTAAATTTAATAAACAGATTTGAATGAACCTGTAATAATAACATATACTGTATTATGTAATGATGGTGTTTGAACAGATTCCTGCATCTGGAAATAAAATGCAGAGGACAGCATGATCAAGTTATTCATACACTTCTACAGAAAAATAACTGATACAAATGCGTGCATCATTCACACTAAAACATGAAAATAAACAAGCAACTTTCTCAAATGCTTAAACTTCATTAATTAGGATGTTACTCACCTTAATTGGATGGGCAGAGCAGTGAATTTTGATAAAGATTGATGCTTTTTAAAAATGGAAACTTCACTTCTTAAATCTTGAATTGTTTCTTCAAATTTGAAACTTTAAATTCTAATTTGAATTTGCTCCTGATTCTCACTCGCATGCAGACACTCCAGATAGAAGATGATGCAGATGAAAAATATGCAGGCTTCAAATAATTTTTCTTTTAAACATGAAGATGTGCAGGCTATTGATGCAGGCTCCAATAGATTTTGCTTCCAGATTTTGAAAGGAGGAAATGCAAATGTTTTTGATGCAGGTTTACTTGAATGCAGAATTGCTTTATTCTTGAAAAAAATGCAGGCTGTTATGTTTTGATTTGAAAATAATTGGTTTGCATGCCTTTGGTTTGAGAAGTGGATTGAATACGTTTCTGATTTTGGTTTTCCATTGTTTCTTAGCTTTAGAATTTTAAAAAGAAATAAGATGGAAGAGGGTTTGTTTATAAAAACTGAAATCATTAAAAATAAAATCAAAAGAAAATGCTAATTAAATTTTTGACACTTGTCCCTTACATTAACATTTGTCATTCTAAATGTCTTATTTTCTAACGCATGTTAATTTATGTTTCTAGAAAGTTTACACTTGTTATTAATGTTAATAAGCTATAAATTTAGTTAACTTGTATTTTAAATTAGATGTTTAATATAAGATATGTTTAGTTAATGAGTTAACATGCATTTATTTACATGTATATAGATTTTTAAAATGAATCAGTCAAACTATATTATAAAATTAAACTTATACAAATATTTCAAAATCAAAACAAATTAAAAACATTTACTTTAAATTATAGAAACTTTGAATTCAAGTTCAAATTAAATTTTGAAATCAAGTTTATTTACAAATATAACTACACAATTTAAATTTTGAAAAACAATTATTTTTATTAAAAATTTATTTGTTAAAACAATGTATAATTATATTAAAAAAATAACCACATTTAATAACCATAAATAACATATTAAAAGAAATTATCTTCTTATTAATAAATTATTTATTTTATCACATTATATTTAAAAGAAAATCAAAATAACCTCACTGTTATTTATTTAAATATAAACTTGAGTTAAACATATTTTAAATCAGTTCAATATTTATCTTATGTATATAAAACCATATTTATTTATTAAGTAACCTTTTTAAAAGTTTAACTTTTAAATAAAATCATAATTCACAATTTACTAAAGATGCATATTTTATAGAAAACAGGATTTATTTATTAATTAAATTTAAAATAATACCTATTTACAATATATACAATTTTTTATATATATTATAAATAGTAAACAATCTATTAGATTTAAAAAGATAAAATCTATCAATTAACTATTTATTTTAATTGAATTATTAAATTAATTCAAATCTAATTATAAAGATTATCAAATCAATTTAATTTTTATTTCAGATTATTAAATTGATATTGCTTTAAAATTCCGGGTCATCACATTCCTCCCCCCTTAAAAGAATTTCGTCCCCGAAATTTAAAACAGAGGTAATTTAATAATCTATTTAAAGGATTAAATTTTAAAACACAAGCATATACCAATGATATGCTAACAAACATAGCAATCAATTCACCCAATCAAACAAATCTAATTATCCAGAAAAATTCTGGATAAAACTTTCACGAGTTTCCCCGGTAAAACATCGGGATACCTCGCTCTATAGATTCCAAAAAAAATCAATACTATTAAGCTATAGAGCTCCTATTCATCTATATCTACAGAACTAGACAGCATATCAGACTACGGACGAGTCTGACTCAACAACCAAACTCCATAACTGCTGGTTCTAAAACCAGAGATAGACCATACACGTACTCCCTCAGAGATACGTGAAACTCATCGAATTTCAGTTATCCAAACTGTCAATTCAATCCTGATAACCAAACACTGATCCAACCAAAACATAGAGAAGAGATCCAAACATCACCGAGCTAGCTTTCCAGATTTTCCAAAACTTATAGCTCCTAAATCAAATAAAACTCCAACAATAACGAAGTCTCCAACTTCGAATTCCAAATTTCTCCATCCTTTATCCACAAAAGTCTTCGGACGATCCTGGCTGCCAATATCCAAACTGATCAGCTTAACCCTTGTTGATCTCCCTAGAAGCAAACAGAACCAGGAACAACCCAACACAATGATCATCTCAAGATCAATCCAAAACCAAAACACGATTCTACTCTATAACCAGCAGAAGGCTGAACTTACTTCTCCTAATCCGGAAAAGAAAATCAGCAACACTTCCAAACTGCTTTCGCTGCACCACTCTGATCTGAAATAGATAAGATAATGCTGACGAAAAACACAAGCACCATCTGGACATCACTTCCTAGAAATACAGTCCTACAGATCCATAAAGAAAACCCAGAAGTTCCTCCAAAACTGAGTTGCTTCATCAAACTCCACCTTTAGGAATCATTCTCCAACCAAACAGAACCACCGGTTCCACTCCTGGAATACTAGTTGTTTGCACAAAAAATGGGCAAACGCCTCCAAGTCGTATGAATTAGTTGATTTTATGTTGTTTCTAGTGATTCGGGTGATTTACGCAAATATATAAAAAGCATGGACTAAACTGTAAAAGACACATAAATTTATAGTGGTTCGGCCAGAACGTGCCTACGTCCACTTTATATGTTATTCTCCTTTTTTCTTCAGATTACAAGTACAAAGCTTTGATTACAAGTAATTGAAAGTTGTTTGAAAGTTCTATCCATGCTTGAGCTCTCAAACTTGTCTGCCATTGTTGTACCCTTGCCCCTCTATTTATAGAGTGAGGCTGGCGGCAGGGGTCCTGGATGTATATAGCTGCCGGTGGGTCTGGGCTGATGCAATCTGGCCTAGTAGTGTCGGTCCGGTACGCCTTGGTTCGGTGGTAGGCGGTAGATGGTTTGGTTCGGCAGGAGGTTGGTTCGGTGGTGAGTGGTTCGGCAGTGCATGGGGATTGGGTTGGACCGATGGAGGTTGGTCCGGCCAAGGTTGATTCGGTGGTTAGTGGAGAGGGGATTGGTCCAGTAGGTGTGGGAAGTGTGTTGGTTCGACAGGGAGTTGGTTCGGCAGGTGATGGAACAGGGTTTGATTTGGTTATGCAGGGGAAGCGAAGTGGTTCGGCTACGCAGGGGAAGTGTAGGTTGGACCGGTAGCACTTTGGTCCGGTGGAGGGTGGAAACGTACACAACATTTGCCCCCCAAAGTGGGGCATATGCCCGCATGTATCGCGCTTTGTTTTAGCTTGGTCATCCACATTCGGTCCTGTGTGTCGGACCAATTCGTCCGGTTGTTTATATTTGCCTATAAGTATTGGCTTCAGGCCTTCATTCAACCTCCATCATTTGAGACAGCCGAATCACCTAGTGCCGAATCATCTTAGTGCCAAATCATCTAGTGCCGAGTCATCTAGTGCCGAATCAGGTGTGTTTCTTTTGTCGAATGAGGTTTCTTTGTTTCACCGAATGAGCATAAAGATTTAATACCGAATGGACCTTATACGGAGAATGCCGAATGAGCGTTATACTGAGAATGCCGAATGGACTTTATACTGAGAATGCCGAATGAACCCTGGTATTAGGAATGCCGAATGAACCATGGGGAGTTTGATTTGTCGAATGAATTCTCAGGCCTTTCGTACTTTTTAAATCACAAACGAAAACCCCATACTGTACGCACTTGCTTGTTTGTGTCTCTGCACCCCCTTGTTCTAATAATGTGCTTTTCTTTTGTGTTTGCAGGTAAATGTCTCGCAAAGTGGAAACCCGATCAGAAAAACAGAGGAAATCTATGGATAGAAGAGAGTCTCCCGCAGTGCGCCCAGTCCAGTCGGAACCAGCGCGACATGGATCTGCCCCGCGGTCATTAGTGGATGGATATGGCCCTCAAGAGCTTCTGAACTCTCCTCCCGATTGCTTTCCGAGCTTCCTCAAAGAGGGACAACTTGTTGTCATCGCTCGCTCCTTCGGGATTGACAGAGCGAGCATGCTACTGCTGGGAGATGGTGTGATGGCGTATGATCCTCCTGAAGGATATTTTGCCTATAGCCGATACCATTGCATATGCGGGGCCATTCCTCCGATCAATGCGTGGATAGTCAGCTTCATTACCTACCTGAAGGTGGCTCCTTTCCAGCTTCAGTCCAACTCCTACGCCATCTTAGTGTGTCTATTCGTTATCTTCCAGAGGAGGTATGGGCGCCCCTTCTAACCGAGAAATCCGATATTTGGATAATCTGAGGGGCTACAAGAAGGGGTCTCCGTACATTAGTTTAGAGTCGGCCGTGTCCTTCAAACCAGTCTTGGACTTATACTCGAAATTCACCATGTTTAAGAAGGAATGGTTCTTCGTCAAGGACGACTCCATTTCTTTTCGCCTTTTCACTTCTGGCTGTAAGTTGAATTCCATTTGTAATTTCTTTGTCCCGACTGCAATGCTTCTTCTTATATGCTTTTATTTCTTGCTAGCGACAGGTGGCTTTGCGGTCGTGGAGAATGATCACCTGGTACAGATGGCTACGGAGATAGAGGCTATCTCAGGAAGGGATAGGTCGGCTTCTTACCTTATCAGGAATGCAACTCTCCTGGAGCACAACTTGATTCTGCCACGTCAATCCATGGTTAAGCAGAGAGATACGGCCGAGGAGAGGGCTGCCAAAGCTAAAGACGGGGCTACTGCGAAGAGTAGCAAGAGGAGACCTTTCTCGGTACCTCCAGTCGTCGGGGGAAAGAAGCTTAAGAAATCTGATGGACCCTCTCCCAGCACATGCCCAGATGTTCCGGAGGAGGAAAGTGGAGAGGAAGAAAGAGGCGAGGAGGAGAGCGGAGGTGATGGAGAAGGTGACGGTGGTAATGGTGGCGAAGGGCAGAGTGGTAGTGGCGTTGGTGCCTTGACTTCTGGGCAAGCGGGTGAGATTCAAGAGTGGACGGATGATGCCTTCCGCCAAGCCTTCGATGGGTTGGGGGAAGGGCCGGCCTTGGTGGAGAAATCGAAGAAGTCTGATAAGGCCGGGATGGGTGCCAGTCTACCTTCTGAGAGTATTTCTGCTAAAGCAACTCCGGCGGTTCAAGGTGAATTCTTAACTTCCGCAGACTCCCTTTGTGATAAGGACTTAGTAATATTTTATGGCCAGCTCCCGTCCTGGAATGAGATTCAGGACTTATTGCAGTATCCCACTCTCTCTCAGGGTTTGTAAAAGAAACGCGTTTTCCTACTCCTTTTAGCTTAACATATTTCTCGAATCATAGTTTCATGCATGCTTGTAACACTGGGTTTTTATTCCAGGAATGGGTAAGGTGGCCATGACATCAGATATTCGGCACCGCCTTGAACAATATAAGCTACTCAAAGCTTTTGCCAAATCGAAGTCATCAACTAGCCGTCCCGGAGATGTGGTTGGCTATCGCCCTCTTCTCGGAGTTATTGAAGAAGATATGCAAAAGAGGAAGAGGGTCCGATCTTTGTTTGAACCTTCACCTGGCCCTCGGCCTCCAGTCCAGCCTATCCATGATATTACAGAGGAAGATACTGAGTTTATGCCTGCCCCACATCCGTCCGAAAATCCAACCGTCACCCCGATAGACCATCCTGGTTTGGTTCGCAACCCATTTGCCAGCCACCCAGATCTGGACCCGACTTTTCAGGACATTTCTTTTGACGAGGCCACGGGTGAGCATCTTCTTCTCCGCAATCCCATGGTATGGGTGCTTGATGAAGCTAAGTCCTTGACCTTGATTTGCTTACTACTCGGATTGTGACCATGGGGGATGAGGCCAAGGCAAACATCGATCGGGTGGCTGAAGAGACCAAGAGGCTAATGGAGCATCACGCTCGACCGGCCAAGGCTGGAGAGGAAATCGAAAGTGCTAACATTCGGTTGCGGCTAAGGGTTTCTGATCAGGCCAAACAGCTTGCCGATCAGGCTATCCAGATATCCCAGCATGAGGCGGCCTCCAGACGACTAAAGAAAACCATGGAAGAGGCTAGCAAGGCTGAGTTGCGAAAAATGGAGGCTGTTTGCAAAGAACGAATTGACATGGCCATCGTAACAGTGGATGAGGTTCGGAGAGCGGATCTTGAGCAGGTAGAGGAGTTATCTGGGAGGCTGGAGGCCGCAGAGCTTGCTCAGGCCAAGCTGAAGGAGGAGATGGAAGCGATGCGAAAATCCCTTCAGGCTGACTGCTCGAGATACAGATTGGAGAGAGATGCTGCTGTCGCACGGCTGTCGGCTTCTGAGGCCCGGATGAAAGAGTTTGAGGAGAACGAGGGGATGATGGATGAGATGCTCCAGGACATGTATTTCCGAACTTGGAAGCAGGAAACCTGTCCTGGATGGACGACTATCCCCGGGTCATGGCTAGGATATATCTTCGGGCTTTGGAGGAGGCTAAGGCCGATGCGGATAAGGAAGGTGGTGCGACTTTCAGGATGGGTGTGGTTATGGCCCAATTTACTAAGGAAGAGAAGGTAGCGGTTAAGGAGGGCATGCGGCTGCTCGCTGCGGATGAGGTAGGCGTGCAGCTAGGTGATGATGATCAGGGAGAAGATGCTGGTAAGTCTTCCCTCTCAATCTTTCCTTAACTTGATTGCGTATCATTTATCTGATGGATTCTTCTCCTGAATCGGACGGGTGGGACCCCTGGCCAGCATGCTGGAAGTTCTGACCCTACGGTCAAGTAGATCTCAGAGGGCGAGCAGGATAGAGGCGGAGCCCTGCTGCAGCTGATTATTTTTTAGCCTACTTGGCATTCCTGTATATACTAGTCCCAAAACATTAATGTACTTTTGGGTTGTAATTATATCATTTGTAATGAACGGCTTTATTTTTGACATGTAATTTCATAACATAAACTGATTCTGCTATATTTGGATGCTTTTGTTACTTCGATGTGTTGCATAAGAAATATAGCCGTGCATGTGCTAGTGATTCAATTGTGTTAATGCTAAGTTCTTGCTTAGAATGTAATTTCATATCTTGCAATGTTTGTGGGATGTGCGAATAAATTACGGTTACATATTCGTGTATAAGAGAAGAAAGTACCACCCTTCAAGTTTTAGCTGTAGACGGTAGCTTTGAATGTCTTGTGTAACTGAGTATGAATGCAGCTGAGTGTCTTGTCAACAGTTTGCGAGTCTCCTATTTGGTGTCCTGTACTTTAGGGATCGTTATATAGGATAGGAGAAAAGCTTTTAAATGAAATGGAAATATAAGAAACAGTAAAACTTCCAATCACGGAAGGCCATCGATATGCTTAAGTTCGTGGCAAACGGGTTTTGTTTCCTATGGGTCTTGGAGACATTTGTCACCCATCTTACGCCTCCGCGGGGAGTTTATCTTTTTTACCACAGCCGTACTTAAGACATATCGGAGCCGAGATCGCGCACAGTAACTACCCGAGCCATTATGGCCCGTAATCGTGGGTATTATTCGATTTACTGTGGCCGGCTAGCGTGGGTGCCGATCGTCAACCGTGAACTACCCCTGGCTGGCCACACCTTATGTTGGGGCTTAAAGTAGGTTCACAGTTGCCGGCGAGCCGAACGCCGTAATGAGCTGCCATCGGCTATAGTCGGCCTTCTTGATGGCTTATAATCGGCTCATTACAGTTGGCTTTGAGGGCAGTCGCGAGCAATGAGTTAACCCGCAGCAGAGGGATGCTGGAGCAAAAGTGTCTCATTGGCGAGTGCATAGATTCGCATAGTACCTATTGGGTCTTGTCCAGGTGAGGTTGTGCCGTGAAGCGTCCAGAATGGAAATGTCGTTATGCATGATTTTGTTCAACAGAAAAGGATAAAGCTTAACAAGCAGCCAAGATATAAAGGAAAAAGTTAAAAAGAGACAAGATTTTTAAAGTGGTTTGGCATGAAAATGCCTACGTCCACTGATTCTCTTTGTTAATTCACTTCATATGGGTAGTAGAAGTCAAGAAAAGTATCGACGGAGGTGTTGGATGTTCCATGCCCTCTGGAACACCTCTCCGCCCACTGTTGACAAAATATAAGCTCCGTTGTGGAGATCTTTATGAACTACATAGGGTCCGTCCCAGATTGGATCTAGCGCTCCGGGGCGCGGGAAGATCCGCTTGAGGACAAGATCTCCTTCTTGTAAGATGCGGTGCTTGACTTTGGAGTTGTATTGTGCTGCTACTTTTTGCTTGTGAGCTGCTGTTTTGAGTGCTGCATCATTTCTTCTCTCCTCAATTAGATCCAAAGACATGTGGAGGAGTTCTTCGTTCTCTTCTGGGTTGTAGTGGATCCTATGGTGGGAAGGCACTACAGTTTCAAATGGGAGCATGGCCTTCGATCCATATGCCAAAAAGAAAGGAGTATGCCCTGTTGATGTTCTGTAAGATGTGCGATAGGCCCAAAGTGCCGTAGGAAGTTCATCCACCTAAGCGCCTTTTGACTTTTCAAGTTTCTTCTTGATTAGGGTTTTGAGGATTTTGTTGACAGCTTCGACTTGTCCGTTTGCCTGGGGGTAAGCCACAGATGAGAAGCTTTTGTGAATTCCATGCTCTTGGCACCAGTCGGTGAATTCCTCGCTGTCAAATTGAAGTCCATTGTCCGATATGATTTTGAGTGGAACCCGTACATGCATAAAACATTTTTGATCAAGAAGTTAATAACTTTTGCCGAAGATATTTTATTTAGAGGCTCCGCTTCACCCATTTGGTGAAATAGTCAACTGCCACTCTAGCATATTTGGCTCCGCCTCGGCCCATTGGCAGTTCGCCAATCAAGTCAATTCCCCATATTGCAAAGGGCCAAGGGCTGGTCATTTGAGTAATCTCATTTGTGGGTAGTCGAGGAATCTTAGCAAATTTCTGACATCTGTCGCATTTTTTGACGAAGTCTAAGGCGTCTTAGTTTAAAGTGGGCCAGTAATATCCGTATCGGAGTATTTTCTTTGCTAGAGTCTGCCCTCCGGTGTGATCTCCGCAACTTCCTTGATGGATGTTGGACAAGACTTCCCTGGCTTCCCTTCCAGCGATACACCTTAATAAGGGATTAGAGAAGCCGCGCCGATAGAGGATGCCTTCTTGTAATGTGTAGCGGGAAGCTCTCCTTAAGATTTTCTTAGCTTCGTTACGCCCGTCGGGCAATGTGCCACTTTGTAAGTACTTCCGGATGGGAGTCATCCAAGTTTCCTCTTCGATTGCAGCTATCATATTCATTGGCTCGTAACTCGGGGCTAGTTGCTTTGAGATGGTTATTGTTTGGGAAGCGGTGTCGTCCTTCATGCTAGCTTGCTTTGCCAGTTCGTCGGCCTCCTGATTCTCTTCTCGAGGAATGTGTTTGATTAATTAGTGATCTAATTAATTGAGCAGTAGCTTGGTCTTCTTTAGATATGCTGTGAGTCGATCTCCTCGAGTTTGGAATTCTCCCTGTATCTGATTTACAATAAGTTGAGAATCACTATGGAGACATAAAGAACCGACTCCAATCTCCAGGGCAAGTTCTAATCCGGCTATCACTGCTTCGTATTCTGCGTCATTGTTGGTGGCAGCGAATTCCAACCTTAGGGCGTAGTGCAGCTTCCTTCCCCTGGGGGTGATTATCACAGCACCTGCCCCCGAGCCTTGTTCATTTGATGCTCCATCTACGAAGAGATTCCACTTGATATCTTCTGCTATTTCAGATTGCTCCTTACCTTCGTTAGTAGTGAATTCGGCAATGAAATCAGCTATGGCTTGCCCCTTGATAGCGGTGCGAGGATGGTAGGTGATATCATATTGACTCAGTTCAATGCACCACTTAAGTAGTCGCCCAGAAGTGTCGGGGCGATGAAGTACCTGCCTTAGCGGTTGATCGGTTAAAACTCTGATGGAATGAGATTGGGAATAGTGTCGCAGTTTCCGTGACGTGATTAGCAAACAGTACGCTAACTTTTCAAGTGTAGGGTATCTGGCCTCTGCCCCTGTAAATCTCTTGCTTACAAAGTATACGGGCCGCTGCGCGCGGTTGTCTTCTCTCACCAAAGCGGCGCTTGAAGCATGGGACGATACAGCAAGGTATAGGTATAGTTCCTCGCCTTCATTTGGAGTTGATAGTACTGGTGGTCTCTGGAGGTGTTCGATTAAGTTAAGGAAGGCTGTCGAGCATTCATCAGTCCATTCGAATTTTCCTTTGTCTTTCTTTAGAGCTTCGAAGAAAGGGATGCATTTGTCGGTTGCTTTAGAGATGAACCTGCTTAGGGTGGCCACTTTCCCATTTAGGCTTTGCATCTCTCTTCGAGTGAATGGTATCTTGATATCTTTCAAAGCCCGAACTTGTTCGGGGTTTGCTTCAATCCCCCTGGCATGGACGATGAATCCCAAGAACTTTTCCGACGATACTCCGAACGAGCACTTTAGAGGGTTCAGCTTCATTCCATATTGACGAAGTACTTAAAACATCCCGTCCAGGTGGTTTATATGATCGTTGGCTTTCCTCGATTTTACCAGCATGTCATCCACATAAACTTCCATAGTTCGTCCTATTAGTTCCGAAAACATCTTGTTGACGAGGCGCTGATAAGTAGCTCCGGCATTTTTAAGTCCAAAAAGCATTACTCTGTAGCAGTACAATCCCCGGTCAGTGATGAAACTAGTATGGTCTTGATCGGGGGCGTGCATAGGGATCTGGTTATATCCCGAGTATGCGTCTATAAAGGATAAGAGTTCGTGTCCGGCTGTGCTGTCCACGAGCTGATCGATTCGAGGGAGTGGGAAGCAGTCCTTCGGACAAGCGTCATTTAAGTTGGAGAAGTCGATGCATGTTCGCCACTTCCCATTAGCCTTCCTTACCAGCACTAGGTTGGCGATCCATTCTGTGTAGATGGCTTCTCGTATGAAATTACTGGCAAGTAGGTTCTTTACTTCTTCCTCGAGGGCTGCTGATCGTTCTGCCCCCATGCTTCTCTTTTTCTGCTTTACTGGCACATTGGTGGGATCGATGTTCATTACGTGGCATGCTACGTCTGGGGAGATTCCTGTCATGTCAGCGTGCGTCCATGCAAATACATCCATGTTGTGGCGAAGAAAATCAATGAGTTGATCCTTTAATTCTTCTTTTAGTTGAGATCCGATTTTCAATAGTCTACTTGAGTCATGTTTGTCCACAGCTACGAATTCCATAGCCTCTGCAGGCTCGGCGGTGGCCTCCTCCTCTTTGTCCCTAGGGTCTAATTCGTTGAAAAGATCACTGGTATATCGAAGAGGAGGGACTTTCTTTAGTTGCTATGCTTCCAAGTTTTTCCTGCAGAGAGCAGTCTCTGCATTTTTCCCTTTATCTTTTCTATGGTTATTGCGAAGTTCAGTTACATAGCAGTCTCGAGCAGCGTCTTGATCTCCCTCTACTTCTCCTATTCCGTTATTTGTTGGAAATTTCATCTTCAGGCACCATGGGGCCAGGACAATTTGGAAGTCAAATAAGGCTGGTCTTCCCAAAAAGGCGTTGTAGGCCGAGTGGTTCTCCATTAGTACAAATGATTGTTTTCGCACAACGGAGCGGGGATGACTTCCTATTTCAACAAAGAGGTCCAGTTGCCCGAGGGGAATCTTCGCATCTCCAGTGAAACCATGTAGTGGTTTGTTGCAGGGAGACACATCCTTCATTGACAGCTTCATTTTGTCGAAAGCATGCTTGAATAGGATATTTACTGAGCTCCCAGTGTCTACTAAAATTCGGAAAACTTTGGCTGGACCGAACCAGGCAGAGATGACCATAAGATCCATGTGTGGGTACTGCCTTCCCTCTAAATCACGCCCACTGAATGTGATGTCGTCATTCTCTTTCCGTTTCGGGTGGCGTTCTTCCATAACAGAATTAACGTACCCTTCATCGTTTATAAGTGACTTACCGTATCTTTCCATTTCTGCCCAGCTTCTGTCGGCGATGTGTGGTCCTCCTAATACGGTATGGACCACTATCTTCTCTTGACTAGAGCCGCTGGTGTTGCGATTTCCTCCGCCTACTTCCGGGAGGGGTAGCCCTGGATTCTCATCGGCGGGAGTCGAAGTCCTGTTCTGACCTTTCACATAGCGCTCTAGTCTTTTCCTTCTGATGTGTTCTTCAATCAAGTCCCGGAGATGGTGGCATTCATTGGTGTCATGTCCATGAGATTCGTGGAAGCGGCAGAACTTTCCAGACTTGAGTGCGTTGTCTGATTCCTTCTTGTGCGGGGGGCGCTTGTATCCAACTTCGTCTTGGCTTGCTAGGAAGATGTTTTCGATTGTTTCATTCAAAGGAGTGTAAGAGTCAAATCTTGGTCCTAGTCGATATAAGAGCTTTTCTCCCTTCTTGCCCCCAGCATTGTCTCTAGAGTCATTTCTCCGAATATCCTTTGCTGCAGCGAGAACCCTGTCGGGAGTTGCCTTAGCCTGTTGTCCCGACTGCCTCTCAGTGGCAGCGTCTTCAAGTCTCATATATTTTCCAGCTTCATGGAAGAAATCGGGTAAAGTAGCTGGTTTTTCTTTCGTTAGTCTTCTAGCAAATTTAGTATCCGGGTGCACGCCACTGCAGAGGGCCATCAGGATAAGTTTCTCATCGGCATCTTGAACTGCAGCCGCTGCGGCATTGAATCGGGTTAAATATTGCTGCACTGTCTCTCCAAGCTTTTGCTTGATATTAGATAAGGAATAAGCGTCCTTGGGTTGTTCCACATGAATGCGAAACTGGCTGATGAACTTTTCTTTCAACATTTCTCACGAGCTGATGGACCCTTAGGGTAGGTGGTAGAACCCGGAGGTAGCTAGAGATGCCAAGAATAGTGGGAAGCATTTACACAATACTCCCTCTGTTGCTCCGCTCATGAGCATATGTTGTGTGTATCTTTGTAGGTGTACGACGGGGTCAGAGGTTCCCTTGTAAGGTTCCATTGTTGGCATTTTCCATTCTCGGGGGGTGATGGCAATTTCGATATTACGGGTGAAGGGGCTGGTTACCCTAGCGCGTATCCCTCTATCTCTTTGGTCCCGTTGGACGCACTCTCTGAACAATCGCGCCAACCTTTCATCAGAACTTGGAGTGGATAAAAATGAGTTTGGTTCTTCCCGGCGGGATTGATTCCGTCCAGATAACCTGTAGGGATGGTATTGTCTATCACTCCTAGCATTCTCTAATGGCTGCCTCTGGTCTTCCGGGGGCATGCTGGGGTCAGCCATAGTTGGCCCTTGCCTTGATCTTTCCCTGCTGGGTTCTCTTCTCAGCACTTTCTCGGGTCCAACTTCGGGCTGGACTCCATCTCGACCCCGTTCCTTGGTGTTTCTATGTTTAGGTAGCGTGGCGGGCTCAGCTACATCCGACCCTCGCCTGGTACCTCCCCCGTTGGGTTCTGTTCCAAGCGTTTCCTCAGGTCGGAATTCGGGCTGAGTCCGAGCTTGGCTCCTACCATAGCTGTTTCTATTGTTAGCCTCTTCGAAGAAGAAAGACCCTGGTCGTCTCCTAGATCCTCCAGACTGGGACTCACCCCATGATTCAGTGTCGCGGTTGGTTTCTTTGACATCCCTTAAGCGTGACATGAGTTGATCCACTAAGGCTTCTTGTTGAGATGTGAAGCGGTTAGTTACTTCAGCCACAACCCTGTCCAGATCCGCCCTAGTAATTGGTTGTTCCGTAACAGGGGCTGCCGGATCTGCCTGATTTAAGTTTTCTGTTGGAACTGGACGATTGTCTTGGTCTCTGATCACTAGATCTGGGATACTGCCAGTTGCGATGTTCTTTCTTTTGTTAGCATCTTTCTTCCGTCCGGGAGGCATATTTTTCAGGCAATGAACGATGCTGATAGAAAAAGGGTTAAGTGGGGGAAGCTGAAGCTTCGAGCTCCTGTTCTCAGTGAAAGCACCAAAAATTTTTGCACAAAAAATGGGCAAATGCCTCCAAGTCGTATGAATTAGTTGATTTTATGTTGTTTCTAGTGATTCGGGTGATTTACGCAAATATATAAAAAGCAGGGACTAACTGTAAAAGACACACAGATTTATAGTGGTTCGGCCAGAACGTGCCTACGTCCACTTTATATGTTATTGTCCTTTTTTCTTCAGATTACAAGTACAAAGCTTTGATTACAAGTAATTGAAAGTTGTTTGAAAGTTCTATCCGTGCTTGAGCTCTCAGACTTGTCTGCCATTGTTGTACCCCTGCCCCTCTATTTATAGAGTGAGGCTGGGGGCAGGGGTCCTGGATGTATATAGCTGCCGGTGGGCCTGGGCTGATGCAATCTGGCCTAGTAGTGTTGGTCCGGTACGCCTTGGTTCAGTGGTAGGTAGTAGATGGTTTGGTTCGGCAGGAGGTTGGTTCGGTGGTGAGTGGTTCGGCAGTGCATGGGGATTGGGTTAGACCGATGGAGGTTGGTCCGGCCAAGGTTGATTCGGTGGTTAGTGGAGAGGGGATTGGTCCGGTAGGTGTGGGAAGTGTGTTGGTTCGGCAGGGAGTTGGTTCGGCAGGTGATGGAACAGGGTTTGATTTGGTTATGCAGGGGAAGCGAAGTGGTTCGGCTACGCAGGGGAAATGTA
Source organism: Allium cepa (assembly GCA_030765085.1). Classification (NCBI taxonomy): domain Eukaryota; kingdom Viridiplantae; phylum Streptophyta; class Magnoliopsida; order Asparagales; family Amaryllidaceae; genus Allium; species Allium cepa. Next base: position 774,207,743 of record CM060945.1, read on the forward strand.
GGTTGGACCGGTAGCACTTTGGTCCGGTGGAGGGTGGAAACGTACACAACACTAGTCGATAAGAAAACTCAATTTCCAGATGCGGATAAATCTCTGTCTTCCCAAAAGACATCAAGAAAAATTTCCAACCATCCAAGAGAACACTCAAACAATCGCAGGTCACTTTTGCGATCAACCCAAAAAAATTTCCAAAGAAAACTATCCTCTCTTTACCAAACAGAACAGCTTACACTGGTCTAGTCAATCCATTGAAGAAACGGATTCGCTCTGCTGCTTCTGAACTCCAACTTCAGAAAAACTACTCAGCTAAGACCTCGCTGTCGGCTCACAGAACACTCCGAGCTGCACTGCTGACACTAATGCCAGACTTCTTAATCCAAAACTCTTCGAGAAACTCAGACTTCAAAGTAGACAGAAACACCACAACATCCTGCTGAATCCAGCCATAATATCGAAGCAGACTCACTTCCCAAACTCGTTCCAAAGAAAACATCTTCGGAAACAATCCATAGTCACTGCATCTCATCACACAGTTACAATTTCTTGAGGTATCAAAATACCATCACTTGCTCTAGCCCAATCGAACAGATCAAAATCTACTCACCAAACTCTGCACTTCAAAGATGTCTCCGAACCTTAACAGGTTTCTTCAGAGATCGATGAAATACTTCAACACAACAAAACTTACTCGAGACAGTGTTAGGTCTACAGTCTCGACAGATACACTTCCAACCTCAACATACAAACTCCAATCAATGGTAGTAATCGTGTTACAAACACTACTACCTCATCTACCTCTATAACCTATATTGGAAAACCTGAACAAGTAACCCAACAGACAGGTAGAAATAGATAAATATATATAAATATTTATAAAATTACAAATACGCTCTCTCAAGAAAGACACCACTCTAGAGCCTAGGTATTCACACAACCTAATGCTCTGATACCACTGTAACGACCCAACTTCCAAATCTCCAAGAAGTCGTATCACTAATAAGAAAGAAAGGGATAGAAAAGAAAAAGAAAGAGAAGAAGAAGAAACAACACATCAGAATCTAAACAGCAAAACGAATACATTATATTAATAACATAAAATATTACATAGTTTACAACCATTATCAGAGTACACCTATATACAACACATACTAGACAGTTATAAACACCTGTCTAGTATTTACAACATAATACAACTCAGAGACAATCACAGAACACACAGCGGAATACTAATATCTAACGCACAAGCCTTCTGCTCCATTTCTCTTCCAATATTCGTCAAAGCTAACCTGAATCCCTTGGCTACTCGTAAAAATTTGAGTACCCAAGAGTTTAAGAAAACAAAGAATAAACTCCGGGTCAGACATGGGTCTGTTGTGAGTAACAGATTAAAGTTTCTTAACTTTCAAAACCTTTTGAAAAGAAAGGTATCACGTAAGACTTCCCACAAATAAACATGGAAAAGTTTTTACCTTACGCTAACCAAAACATTTGATAGGAAATCCAGTGATATTATAATAGGTCTAGGATTTTCAAGTAAATATGAAATAGCCGAAATTGTTACATCTATTAAATTCCAGCTACTAGCCACAAAAGTGGGTGGTACAATCAAAACCGTTGGCACTTATTGGATTTTGGATTCCATACAATGGCAGGGCTACTGGGGTACCGCCCGTCACAGTACGTGGCCTAGATCAACGTACCTAGGAGCCACCCTAACTCCCCTGCAACACAAGGCCGGACCCATTCCTTACTGAACAGTTCCGAACTAGACAACCCCGCAGTTGGTGCGCAATTCCAACTACCCACACAGCCGAATAAAAAGGGACTTCTAGACAGGGGAAAATCTTGCTCTCCAATAGGGGCTACCCACGAAGCCTTGCTGCACCTCCCCTGTTTTAGCCATTCCCGGTTGATGAGGCTTGAGGCTACGATTACCTTTATAGGACACATTATCTTAGAATGCTCATCGCCCACCTGACGGTGTTCTGAAAGCATTCAATCCATACAAGTTCGTTGCGGGTTCGGACGAAACCGAAGGCATTATCTCGTTACACTCGTTTTGGAATCACCCTCAGAGTTAAAGACGATAACCCTTGCACTCTAAATCTCCATCTCGAGCCTATATGTACTATTTCCGTCAAACTCATCATGGAATCACCCCCAGAGTTATACTGGCTAATAGTCCTTACACCTCGAGTCATCACTCTTCACATAAGATTCACGACCTATCGTTAATTTGGATCGATGTGGTTTTCGGATATCCAAATATGGAAACCCGATCCCTGTCTCATCAAAATCCAAAGCGTGTCTTTTAGGTCCAAGTTGTTTTAGAGTTTAAAACAGCTCAATTACATTATCTATATACACATATATAGATAATTCAAAGATTTACAACAGATAATTATCATTATCATTACCACAGATAATCCACATTTATCACTATCAAAAGATAATCCATATCAATATCACAATGCAACCAATGCATCCATATCAATCAACATTACTAATCTCATCTTTGAGATTCAAACCATTCAAGGTAACCAATATCAACCATCTATAAGCAATGACTTATAATCATACCATCTATAATTAATTTAAAATGAATTAAATTAATTACATTATCTTTAATTAATTTAAAATGAATTAAATTAATTACTTACACAATATAAATCTTGCTTACATTATAATTAATTAATTACAAATTAAGTAATTGATTAATCTCTAATTTATCATCTTAATTAATCAATCCTGATTAATTATACTTTAGTTAATTTCACAAAATTAATTAATCTAAACCCAATTACAGTAATTAACCTTTAATTACTTCATTAATTAATTAACTATAACTAATTACATTAAACCTTAATTAATTATAATTAATTAATTACACTTAATCACTTATTAAAGATTAATTAATATTAATTAATTAATCTTAATTACACCATTAATTATATTAATTAATGACTCTTAATTATATTTAATTAATTACTTAATTAAATTAATTACTTTCAGTAATTAATCTCACTTAATCCATAATTATTTATCACCTTTGATTAATCTCAATCTGTAATTAATACCCTTAATTACTTATCAAATTAATTATTCCTTAATTAATTTCTGAATTAATCCCTTGATTAATTATACAGAATAATTTAATCCAATTTACATTCACAATTCCAACATTATCCACTAATTACATCCTGTAATTATCTCTAATTACTTAACTGGGTAATTCCATTAATTACATTAAGTAATTATTATCAAATCAAATGTTAAGAATTAATTAAAATTAATTAATTAATTTAAACCAATCTCAATAAACCCCATTAATTACATTAAGTAATTAATGTCTTAATTACTTCATTTAAGTAATTAAACTTAAATAAATTTCATAATTTATTGCATTAATTAATCAATCTAATTAATTATTAAAAATTAATCATATTAATTAATTATTAAATAAACCTTAGTTAATGACCATCATTAACTATTATTAATTATTTAATTACTTCTTAATTATCTCTAATTTAAATTAATCCAAATTATTAATGATAAATTAATTAAATAAGTCACTCCTTAATTATCCTATTTATTTAATTATTTAAACATCTTAATAATTTCTAAGATAATCCATTCCTTATTAATAATTTTATTAATATTAAAGTGTACTTAGAACATTGAAATTTTTAAATTTTAAATCCAAATTTCATTTTGAATCTAAAATTCAAAATGATATTTATTTAAGCATTGACCAATTTAAATTCCATTTAAAATCTTTTTAAAATAAATGTAAATAACATTTATTACTTATATTTAAAACTTATATAAGATAAGTCTTAATTTACTTAATTTAATTAAAAACCTAGTTTTAAATACATTACTATTTAAATTATAAGTTCAAGTTAACAATCATTTAACTTTCTTTATAAACCATTTATAATGATTTCATTCAAAAAGAAAAACAAATTTAAATATTTGTTTGAAAAAACAAATTTACTCCTAATTAACAATTTAAATTTAAACTAGTTTGAAAACATTCAAATTTTAAAACTTATTCAAATCCTAGATTTTAAATTTAATACACTTGAAACCATTCCTTATTCAAATCATTTGAATTTAAACTTGAAATAAACTTCTGATTTGAACCTTGATTTTAAAAAATCTTTATTTCAAATACAAATTCATTTTCAAAACCAGAAGATTCAAAAATTTTAAGAAAACTGAACTTAGATTTAGATTCAAACTGCTGTTTTGAATCATGATTCAGATTTCGAAATGAAATTTAAATTTACAGAAAACTGTCAGGTTTTATTATTTATTTTTCAAATTGAAAACTACTTTTAAATTTTAAAAACTTGTAGGATTCAAAATCATTTGAAACTATAATACAAACTAGATTTAAACATAACTCAGATTTAAAAACTTTACTTCCATTTGAATTCAGGGTTTAAATTTCATTTTAAAATTTAAACAGAATAACAGGTTTCTGTTTTAAACCTGTACTATACTAAACCCTTCCCTGCCCACATCTGCTTCGAGTCATCAGACTCTTTTCTTCAAGCAAAACACAAGAATACCCGAGTTATACTTTGAGTTCAAACACCACTATACCCAAAAAAAACATCAGACCAAAAAAAATTGCACGGTGCACGTGCACCATGCCTCCGGCCATCAACCTCCTTCTCCGGTGACTTCAACCCATCAACCTTCAACTCCCCAGTCCAATACAACCATCTCCTTACCCTTATCCACCTCGGATTTGAATTCAAGTTAAATTCTTAAAACCTGGAACCATACAGTCCAAACTCCCCCAAACCTGTCAATCCTTTTCCCACGGTGCTCTGACAATCAGAGACCATCCACCTCCGGTCACAGTCCCACCTACGACCAAACTATCAACCCCTAAAACCCCGTTCCACTCGAACTTACCTATGTGAAGTACTGACTCAAACAAGAGGCCTAGTTTAAACTAGGGCTACTGTCAAATGATCACAACTGCTACCTCCCTGTTGTTTTGTTTCAACCCCAAATATTTTTCCTGAATCAATGATAACTCAACTACCTTCAAGATGAATCCCGGCTCTCAAATTTGCAAAGATCATCTAAAAATTCCCAAATTCCATTTTCTGTTCAATACAGAACTGCACCTCTCCCTTTAATCTATAAATTATGATTTTTGTATTGAATTTCATATTTTGCTTTGTGTTTCTATTTTATATTACTAAATTCATAAATTTACAGAGTTTGATTTTTACTTTGTAAATTAATCACCACTGTTACTTATTTTATTTTTTCTAAACCTAAACAACTTTAAACTTTGATTCTAAATTTTATAAACACATTTGAATGAACCTGTAACAATAACATATACTGTATTTTGTAATGATGGTGTTCGAACAGATTCCTGCATCTGGAAATAAAATGCAGAGGACAGCATGATCAAGTTATTCATACACTTCTACAGAAAAATAACTGATACAAATGCATATATCATTCACACTAAAACATGAAAATAAACAAGCAACTTTCTAAAATGCTTAAACTTCATTAATTAGGATGTTACTCACCTTAATTGGATGGGCAGAGCAGTGAATTTTGACAAAGATTGGTGCTTTTTAAAACTGGAAACTTCAGTTCTTAAATCTTGAATTGTTTCTTCAAATTTGAAACTTTAAATTCTAATTTGAATTTTCTCTTGATTCTCACTTGCATGCAAACACTCCAGATAGAAGATGATGCAGATGAAAAATATGCAGGCTTCAAATAAATTTTCTTTTAAACATGAAGATGTGCAGGCTATTGATGCAGGCTCAAATAGATTTTGCTTCCAGATTTTGAAAGGAGGAAATGCAAATGTTTTTGATGCAGGTTTACTTGAATGCAGAATTGCTTTATTCTTGAAAAAAATGCAGGCTGTTATGTTTTGATTTGAAAATAATTGGTTTGCATGCCTTTGGTTTGAGAGGTGGATTGAATATGTTTCAGATTTTGGTTTTCCATTGTTTCTTAGCTTTAGAATTTTAGAAAGAAATAAGATGGAAGAGGGTTTGTTTATAAAAACTGAAATCATTAAAAATAAAATCAAAAGAAAATGCTAATTAAATTTTTGACACTGGTCCCTTACATTAACATTTGTCATTCTAAATGTCTTATTTTCTAACACATGCTAATTTATGTTTCTAGAAAGTTTACACTTGTTATTAATGTTAATAAGCTATAAATTTAGTTAACTCGTATTTTAAATTAGATGTTTAATATAAGATATGTTTAGTTAATGAGTTAACATGCATTTATTTACATGTATATAGATTTTTAAAATGAATCAGTCAAACTATATTATAAAATTAAACTTATACAAATATTTCAAAATCAAAACAAATTAAAAACATTTACTTTAAATTATAAAAACTTTGAATTCAAGTTCAAATTAAATTTTGAAATCAAGTTTATTTACAAATATAACTACACAATTTAAATTTTGAAAAACAATTATTTTTATTAAAAATTTATTTGTTAAAACAATGTATAATTATATTAAAAAAATAACCACATTTAATAACCATAAATAACTTATTAAAAGAAATTATCTTCTTATTAATAAATTATTTATTTTATCACATTATATTTAAAAGAAAATCAAAATAACCTCACTGTTATTTATTTAAATATAAACTTGAGTTAAACATATTTTAAATCAGTTGAATATTTATCTTATGTATTTAAAACCATATTTATTTATTAAATAACCTTTTTAAAAGTTTAACTTTTAAATAAAATCATAATTCACAATTTACTAAAGATGCATATTTTATAGAAAACGGGATATATTTATTAATTAAATTTAAAATAATACCTATTTACAATATATACAATATTCTATATATATTATAAATAATAAACAATCTATTAGATTTAAAAAGATAAAACCTATCAATTAACTATTTATTTTAATTGAATTATTAAATTAATTCAAATCTCATTACAAAGATTATCAAATCAATTTAATTTTTATTTCAGATTATTAAATTGATATTGCTTTAAAATTCCGGGTCATCACAGGATTTGCAAAATATACGTTTTAAAGAGGATATTAGTGAGGGGAAACCCATTCCACTAAGCGATATGGTCTCGCTTGATATCAGTAAACCGAGATGTAACATTATTATTCATACCAAGCTTTAAGTCTGACTCGTAGTTTTTGTTTCCCCTTAAACTCTCGAGTGCTCAAAATTGATTTGAGTAGGCTAAGGGTTGAGGTTTCTTAGGTTTTAGTCATTTTGGCGAATAAAGCTTCCGAAGACGAGTAGGTGGCTAATTGATAGTATTTAAAAGTTATAGTTTATTTTGCTTTGATTCTACTATGTATATTAAGTCAGATATGAGACTCTGATCAACCAAGGGGGCAATGTCATATGTCGCTCTTGGCGTATTATTGTAAGTGTAATTGACCTTTACCTGGGAAACGATTATGGGATTATTTAACTTGGATACGAATTTATTTTGAAATGTAATCAGCAAAATGTTATTTTTGGAAATCTATGATTTTGTTTATATTCAAGTGCTTCTGATATTATTGATACCATTATCATTACCATATTTTATCACAAGATGTTAATACTATAAAAGACTTCATCATCTGTAGCGCTTAGCTTTTGGCCTTCAGATACGGGATGTTACAAGAGACAACCAACAGTTACAACCCAACAAACCCTAACAACAGCGAAAAGACAAATGCTGGAAAGAAACTACAACACAACCTAATGAAACTAAAAATACTACCTATGAATTGTGGATGGCCTCGATCTTCCGTAGGAGCTTGAGCTATTGCCGCGGCCTTCGAATGTGCATAGCATCGCAGCCGTGAACCCTTTCTTGTGGCTCTAGAGTTACTGCTCAGCCCGAACCTCTGGGATTTCCTCCTGGACTTGCCGAATAGCGAAAAGCTCGAGGCTCAAGTACTCCTCAGCTCCTTCCCCTGCTTAGCCTCTTGCCGGGGCTACTCCGCGGCTGTTGCAATCTACGGCTCAGGAATGTCCATCTTCCTAAGAGAAGCTCTGTTAAATATGGGAGGGACCTTTTCCTAAACTGGTTCTTTAGAAAGGATCACTCCATACCTCCTAATGACATAGGTAAATAGGTGGCAACAAGGAAAGTAGCTATGGGGAATGCCAACGGTGGGGCTAATGCAGTTGATCATGATGCCCCGAGCCTAATTAACTGCCATTCACCTATAATGGCGTATGTAGCCCCTTGAACCATTGGGTAGATCTAGTCATAGCGTCCTATCTTCTAGATAATGTTATGTTGGATAATCTGCATAAGAAAACATGCTACATGTCGCAAATTGCTCGACCTCTAAGTGCAACATCCTTAGCAAAGATCCGTTGCAAAATCTCTGGATCCGTCATGTCTTTATCATCCAAATCTTCCTCCTTAGAAGGAATTCCTAAAATATCACTGAGATCATCGTTCGACAGATTAATCTCTAATCCCTTCAACCAATAATGAAGCTGGGAGACGCCCTCATTAAATTTGTACGCCACTCAAGTGTCAAACAGGTGTATACAATGCAGATATCACTTCCACTCAAATGTGTCATGATGTAGGATTGGTGCAAATCCTGGCACCACAAATAGATCCTTATGCTCGAAGGCGGAAAAATATATGAATTTGATAGTTCCTCCCTATAGAATGGAGAAATTGGCAGTGGACAAGTAGGCGGCAATTTCGACCTCATTGTGGTTAAACCAGTTGAGCTTTTGAGGGAAGATGCCAAGGCAGTGCGAGGAGGATTTGACCGTGCGGCTTGGTGCCATTAGTTGCTACGATTTAAGATTTGGTATTGGAAGGATGGGGCTGGAACCAAAACTGTAGACAACATAGAGGGAGGGGAACGAACGTCGATCGACGTCGAGGGAGGTAGCAACGTCGGTGGTAGCGGTGGGCCTAGGGAAGGAGGGAGAAGGGGGAAGTGGGTTTGTTTTTAGAGAGAGATTGGGGAGTGGAGGCAGGAATGAAAGAACAGACGTGACTTAGAGTCGCATTCCAGATTCATACCCACGCCCGACCTGTTAATCGATCGACCTATGGTCAACAGATTCCCAAAATTTGGGCGTCGGTCGAATTTGGACCCAATTTGGGCCTGGTTAATTCAATTAATAATGATAATAACCATTCCACATCGAGTTCTTCAACCCTACTCAATCCGAACTATCCAGGAAATTTTTTGTCCTCCACTTGACCGTGCATTTGCCTTCCAACAAATTTTCGGGCTTCATGCTCCAACTTTCATTAATATTTCTGACCCACACTACCCTAGCCAATAATAATTCTCAAAAATCATAATTATTCCAGCTTCCACTTTCCATGCCAGACTTATAAGAAAATATTCTTTGATATTTCTGGTGGGTACCCAACACTTCCTAACAATATACCCCATTATGAAATACCATTTCTATTTTATCTGCCCTAATGAGAGGAAATTTTAAAAAAATTTTAATTCTTTCAAACTGAAAAGTTTTTTGAGCTATACATATGCCCCCTTTCGCTATTCCTTGGTATGAAAAACTAACATTTTGCCAAAAACTCTTCAAACCTTTACTATACGCTAAAATTTCGCAAAACTTACCTTTCAAACTATTTTTTTTAACACCACTAATTTCGTCAGTGTTAATATGTCTTATAGAGACAAGTTTAGAATCTTTTTTTGTTTACTCATATGTGTGTGTATGTATATGTATATATATCTCTATGTGTGTATATAGGCTATTATATCATTCTCATTTCATATATATTTTTCTCAATAACAGTATTAAATTAGACATTTGGGAAATATTATTATTATTGAGAAACTCATTCAATTAATTCAAGTTATTCTCTCATAGGGTTCGAAAAAGAAATGAGATTTACTTTCTTCCACAAGAATTCGATTCATCATTTTGAGGTGGTTGATGAACATCCTCCCATGAGAATCAGTCTTCGAATTTTATTAACATATAGACTTTTAATCACCGCTTTCTTGATAATGTGTGCCTTCAACGAGATTCCATCGAAGTCCATAACCTTAAGGTAGCTGATTTCAAGCCATCCATCCAACCTTCAGGAATCCATCCATATGTCATGTCCATGCTTTAAAGAATTAACGCCATATGACCAACACTCCATGGGGTAATCGGAGTAGGCGCACAACCTTTAACTCTATACGAATTTTCCCTACTCATAGTTGCCTCATCCACCCCTTCGAAACATGGTCGTAACCCTTCTACGATTCGAACTTATAGAGTTTGGCGTAGATTAAGATAGAAGGATCATGAATATGCTCTCTCTACATATCCTAATCCTTATGATGGACTAACCTAGCTTTGATATCAAATGCAACAACTTGCAACTCAATGGGCCCAATTCGACAAAAATCGAAACTGAAGTCCATTAGGGTATGGACGATTGGTTTTGGTAACCTATAATAAACATATGTATATCAAAAATCAATCAAATAAAAATCACAGCGTAAAGAAAGGATAGCAAGATCAAATTTCAATCGAGGCTACAACTTCTAAACAAATCTGCATCCTATGGACATCCAACACCTTACCAAGATTGAGCATGAAAAGGAATAACCCTCCATTGACCATCATATCAAATCCAGCGACCTGTCCCTCTAAACCTATCCTGTAGCTTGTAATGAGGAGGGGGTCAGAACAATGTTCTAGTGATCGAAAAAGTTACATAGACTACCAATAATGTAAACTTATATCGACATGGCTTCTATTTAATGTTATGTCCATTATTCAATCAAGGTTTGTGCGTATGATATATTTCTCCTTACCTAAAGCATGGTTACATGTATATTCATGCCTATATACGTATGTATATAATCCTACCACCTAAAGTTCTCTATCCAATTAATACTTCTTAACTAGGAAAGAGGGCATACCCTATAGCCATTTAATATCTCAACCCTAAGCGGGTCAGCTTCTGATACTAAATGTAGCAGTCATTCTAAATAAATCGACCCTAGGGACTGCCTAACCTCAACACACGGTTTACCGATATATGATTTAACCACCGTGCATATACCTCTCTTCCAACTAAATTGTTAGTCTCCTTTGTAAACCCGAAGGTAATCCCAGTCAAGAATCCTTAAGCATATTATCTACAATGTGAGAGAGTACCTCTTAACTACTTACCACCTCTTTTATAAGGAATTAGGTAGACTCTGATCATTTAAGACCTATAAAATAGGTAGATCCTCATCATTTAAGACCTAACCCTTAAGGCAGGGTCCCTATAAGGTACTCCTTTACTGGCATCCTAACGAATCCAGCTAGGTCACTAAGTACTTTTTCTAAGGAAAGAGGCAGACCCTACCATGCCGCTTAATACCTCCAACCCAAAGCAAACCCCAGCTAAAGATTCCTTCTATCATATCCATAACAAAATCATGACCTATAACTTGACCATAATGTCTTACATTAGTCCGATTATAAGTAGGTATTGGGTAGGTAGATTGACTTAGTAGTTTACCCTACAAATTTGAGACTAACTTAGCGTCCACTAGGGTTGTTTATTATAGGCGACGTCCCACATTAATCTGGAAAGCCACACTGCTGGTAGCCAGATTCAATTGGATAGACTTTCATATAGTTTTGGACTAACCTTGTATTCTTATAACATAGTCATAAGTTACATGACTAAGTTCTATGGATGTCCTATATATACATAATCCTATCCAAATAACAATTAAGGCCATATAAGGTATCCCTTTATTACGCCTCTAATTAAGGATTAATTTTCCTAATTGATTCACCTTATTTATACTTATCCCCTTTTCGATTTGTATAACTTACACACCTTTATTCTTCCTTCATCTTCTCATAATTTTTTCACTATGTTCATTAATTAACTCCTTTAATATTGTTGTAACTATTTAGATTCTCATACTCCTATTTTATTAATGGCACTATCGGTGCTTTTTTATTTTTGGAGTTAAACACTTGTAACTCCTGTACCCCTTTGTTTGTACATTAAACGTCTACTTAACTTTCCCTTCTTTATTTCTAATTATTTCCACTTATTGACCATACACATTTATAAAGTATTAATCGTAATTTCCTCTCTGGGTTTAGCGTGATTATACATGTTACATGCATTTAATTTCATTTATTACTCTTTTATCTTTCTAATTGCAGTCATCTCTAATTAGCATATTTTCCATAATATAATCTATGGGAACTTTCCTTTTAAAATGTTTTTTGTTGCAATTTTTCCATAGATTTACCCAAACAAGAGGTCTGTGTTGTTTGAGATAACAAGAAATTACTAAATCTTCTTTTCATTTTGAAATAGACGGTGTAAAGTATGGGGAGAAATTCCATACCTTAAACATCGCCTTTTATTTCTTTTTCGTATATTGCTTATAAAAACAAACACCGCAGCTTCCAATATAAACAAGAGGTTAGATAAACCTATAGAATTTAATGGGTTATATATTCAACAGATTTAAATACAGAAACTTTCTCACTGCAATGAAATTAGAACACTTAGTTCATATTAACACCCTTCAATACAAATATAAATTTGTGATCAATTCGATAAATTACTAATTAGTAGATTTGAAACAATTTCCCAATCAATTCATATTCAACTACCGATATTCAAACATAAATTTACAATTCTGGATGTAATTATCATTTTTATTCAAATTTGCAGAATATGTAGGCAGTCGATTAAACTAACATTTTTAAGCCTACAACTCTAGATCTTTAATTAGGCATAATAATTAGACAAAATCCAACGAGATGAATTATCATGTTATAAATAACTCACATAAATTTCCCACTCACTATTTTTAGGCTTTCCAAATTTCCAGATCCGAATCCAATCCTCTAATTCAACTACTTCCCCTTTCTGGTTTAAGGCGTATGTATACAAAGGAATATACATAACATTAAAATCACAAATCTGAGAAGAGGTTAGGATTCAAGGAAAGACACTGACTTGTTAAAATGAGATTTACCTCGTTGTTGCGCTATGCTATTTTATATGATTTTCTCTTTCTTTTAATTTTTTCTCGATTCTCTCTAGCATGTTATTATTTGCAGTCTGTTCTATTTTTGGGAAAGAGGTAGAGGAGAGAAAATAGCAAAGCTTCGCTATCTTCATAAGAAAATATGAGAAGAGGAGGGTTTGGATGCCATTTTATAGAGGCTAGAACTGTTATCCATATAGTTTCAATATAAAAAATAATGCTATGAGCGACAACATCGCAAAGGAACTAGTGCCACTAGGTTCCTATTTCGAATTTCAATAGTGTCGCACTTCATCACCTCAGCATCATACCTCTTCAATATGTATCTTATCGGTGATGTATCTCATCGCGCTTCATATAAAATGAATGATGTATCCCTTCGATGTCGATTCTTAATTACTCTGCAATTCATCACTTCACGATTCTCTAGTGACGCATTCCATTAACAAAGGAAAAGGATCAACATCGTCGGATCTCATGAAATGATGCGATTCAACCATGCCCCATTCCATGTTATATTAGATTATATTGCTACTATGATTGTCGATGAAGGAGTTCGGCCTACTACATCACCTCAACGTTACTTTAATAAGTAGTGTTAGCATGATAGAGTTAACATCAGCATAAGAGCAATAATGGAAGAAGTCGAAGACTTACGAAGTGACATGAATATCATAAGTGTCGAGGGTAAATAGCATGCACACAAGGAGGGATCGACATTAAAGAGATATGATATAGCACTTCATCAATAATAGAACACAAGAGTATCAGACATAATTGAATCCGTAAGACACCAATGAGCATTAAAGTGACCCATAGCACATTTCAACGAAGCTAAGTTATATCAGCATTGCACTTCACAAGCACTTCGAGAATATTTTTCTATAATAATGTCAAAGGAAACAAAGCCACACCGCTCTTCGACCAACACCACACTTCTCCTTTTATGCGACACATTTCAACATTTGGAGGACGTCGCATGTCAAAGCAAAGTGGTGTTGATAGTAAACACCATATACACCCACGAAGCCCCTAATACTACTCTACGGTTATTATTACCGAAGTTATCACTCACTCATGAAGGACATCGATCAACATGAGAGATGTTGTCGGTGTCGTAATCCACCACTCTCGCATATCTCCACTAAAGAAAGAAAGAAGAAGCTTAGCGCATGACATCATCACAGTCGCCGAAGTCATTGATGATCTGTCGCCGCAGACATGAGAAGTGTGCCGAAGTCACTGATGTATGCCGAAGACCCCTAAGTTGCTCAACCCTTATAAATATGGACCTAGGGTACCATTTGGGGGATGATTTTTTGTTCTCTCTCTTTTCTTAAACCATAGCCTTGTAACCCTAAATCATATTGGGGATAAAGTGTAATTTATTGTAATTTATGATTAATATGAACAAGGACTTGGACATGCTTATTGCCTTTGACTATTTCTTTTTGAATGTTATCAAGATGGACTTGCATATAGTTCGAACTCATTCGAACTGACTTGCATATATTTGAACTCATTCAAATTGACTTGCATACATTCAGACACATTCGAACTGACTTGCATACATTCGGGCTCATTCGAACTGACTGCATATATTCAAACTCATTCGAATTGGCTTGTACATTTTTGGATTCATTCGAACTCATCAAGATCGAAACTTGATTAGAAGAGTTTTGAACTATGACGAACATATACATGCATAATATGGACATTGAGCTTTGGACATAAGAATATATATGCACAAACATGTTTCTTGTTTTCATACCTCTAATGGAAATATGATATCCCTTATGTTTTATAGACTATCCTTCTTGGGAGCTCACACGAACCCATGTGGATAATTCAAATGGCCTTAAAGAGTATCATGTCCAATGAATCAAAGAGACATGTGAACTTCCACTTCTTCTATCTCAAATGTCTATGAATATTATTGATCCATTCTTTAACAATTCTATCATCTTAAGTGATAAGTTAGCCCTTGATGTACAAGTAAGATGGAATCAATTAAATTAGGCTTGCTTGTTTCGTCAAATATATCCAAATCAAATACTAATTTACCACAATTGGTATAATGAGTGTTATACCAGTTTTTGGTATAACATTTTTAGTGCTAGAAGGAGGACCCGAACCTCCGACCGGTTTAACTCTCTCTTTCAACTAATTGAGGAAGTTCAATTTCAAGAAAATGAGATCAAGATGACTTAGTGCTCTAAATAAAGAGGTAATCCAAACAATAACCTTAGAAGAGAATGTAGTTCCCAACTTTAACTTGGGAAATGCAAAGCCTGGATAACCATTAGAACCAGCATAGCCTAATAGCAGCGAAGCCAAGATTAGAAGCCTAGAACAAGAAGTGCTAGAGACAAAGGGACTTTTGGTAGCAGTACTTGCTCAAAAATTCTCCAAAACTACCAGGCCTATAAGGGGAGATGAAATTGAATCTCCAAGGAGGGACTTGAACGTTACTTTGCTTAAAAACAAAAGCAAAGGCAAACTTACCTTGGCTCCATAAAAGAGGAGAGGCGATCACCAAGCTAAAGTAAAATACCAAGAAATATTAGAGGAATACCCAAGGAGTAGTGTAGAAACTTAATTTCTAAAGAGTACAAACCTAAAAGGAGTAACTACCATAATGATGAACCTTACTTGAGGGACTTGGTAGAGAAGATAGCAAAGGATATACTTAACCTCAAGGGAAGAGGACCTTATGATAAGCCTTGAGAGGCTCCTTTTACATATGAGATTATGGTCAAGAAGATTCTTTCTCATATCAAGATTCGGTCTATCAGATAGAATGGAACAACTAATTAGAGTGATCATTTATTAGCTTTGAAAGTTAGATGGACCTACTTAATGCATTTGGAGCTATGTGCTATAGGTTTATTCTAGCCATATTCCAAGAAGCAGCAGCAGCTAAATGGTACTGTTAGTATCGAGAAAGGACCATCTATTCTTGGAAGCAGTTTTCTTATGAATTTCCAGCAAAATTCTATATCTGCAAAGATCCTGCTATTGACTACACCGTGGTAGTTAATATCAAACAAAGGTCGAAAGAGCCGTTGGGCGACTATCTTAAGAGATTCAATAAAGAAGCTCTGAAGGTGAAGAATATGACTGGTAGTGGTAAGATGGTAGCGATACATTCTGGGCTGATCGAATAAACCCCATTCTGCTAGGAGCTCTGCATCCATGGATGCAAAGACTTGCAAGATTTCCATTTTCAAGCTGATAAGTTTACTCGAATGGATGAAATGTATCATGCTAGGAAAAAGGGACCAAGGAAAGAAGGAGATAGGAAAGATTAACAACAACAGCAACCATAAGAAACCAAGATGGGAAGAAGACTCAAATGCTAACAATGTCGCTTTAAACAAGTCTCTATCTTATATATATGTCACAATAAAGAAAAGGACGACTTCCCTATCTCTTACAAAGCTAAAACCGATCCAGAGCCAAGGAGAGGAAGAGATTACTACGTTTATCACAAATCGAACAGGCATAAAATGAATGAATGTCGAGTATTGGCCGACATAATCCAACGTATGATCTGTTTTAGGAAACTAAAGGAATTCATTAAAGATGGTCAGAAGGCTATCCGTTCTGAAAAGAGCAACTAAAGGCTGCCAAGCAACGCTACAAATATGGTAGAAGATGATATTCAACCTAACTTCATTCCCCAACTAAACCGAATTGATGTAATCCATAGAGGCCCACATTTGGCTGGGAACAACAAAGGAGCTAGGAGTCAATATGTTAGGGAAGCAAAAGAAGGGATTTTCTCTATCCAAGAAGAATCACCACCTAAGAACCCAAGACTGCAAATCCAAATGCATGCTAAAAGTGACTACGCTATAGGATCGAAATGGCCAAGAGTTATAAACAATGTAAATGCAGAGGTAGTGCAATATAAACTAAGTTATCTACTAATGCAGATTATGAGTATAAAAAGTAAATAATAAAGTAAATGACATCAGGGATTTTTATACTGGTTCGAACTCCTGTTCTATGTTCAGTCCCAGACTCCTTCTGGAATTTGACCATCATCCTTCTCTTAACTCGGAGGAACATGTATTACAACGCTTGAGCAACCGAACTGGACTTCTCCTGCCTAGACAACTGAATATGACTTCTACCGCCCGAGCAACCGAATATGACTTCCAATACAAATAGTAAAGTTGTTTTTGACTGAGTACACTCTTGAATAGCACCGATAAGTCAATAATGTACACCCTTCCTATATGTTCTCCTCAAGTAAAATATGTATATTTGTGCGTACGTGAGGATAAGGAAGATTAGATTGCTTTAGAATTAGAGAAATAAATTCATGATTTCTCAAATATTCAAGAATAAATCAAGAAACTCAGAATTCAAGAAAGCATGAAAATATAATTAGAATTTTTAATTTAATCTTGAATTGAGTATGTATATATAGAGATTGTAGAGTTGCAAGTCTTGGTTAAAAGTTCTGTTGAAAAGAAATCATTGCAACTCTTCCTGAAAAGATTTCTCTTCGTTGAAGAGAGGCGTCTCTTCAGAAAAGTTGAAAAAATGCGGTTAGAATATATTCAGTTAACTGAATATTATTAGTTAGTCGACTGAATTAAAACATAGTAAAAATAGTGCAAAAATATTCATATTCAATAAATTGAAATTTTGATTCAGTCGATTGAATATTTTGTAAAGTCGGGTCTTTGAATATTTAGTCGACTAAGAGTAATTTAAAATATACATATGCACGTACACAGGTTCAGTCGACTGAATGACCTTGTTCAGTCGACTGAATTCTATTGATAAACAAACATTATCATTGCTTATTTGGTTAGAGCACTTGGCTTCTAAACTAGTGACCTGGGTTCGAGCCTTGGTCCATGCATTTTTTTGAAAATTGATTTTTCATTTAAAATATGAATTTACCAAGTATTTCTTCATATATTATTATTGTTGTTGTTGTTGTTATTATTTTATTTTATTTTTAAAATAAAACTTTTATTACTTTTATAGAATGTTTCGAATGTGTATGTTTGTGAGCTACTTAAGGAGAGATTTTAACATAGCTAAAACTGGACTTTGACTCTAAATAACATATAAATATGAACCATACTTTTTATTGTTGAGTCCAGTCTTCATAATTCTTTGTCGTATATTCATGAATCTTCATGTTGATTGAATTTCTTATCATTAATAAAAATATAATATCTAATATTCCTTCCTTTTTGATGATGACAACTCTATTTATGATATGAATGAATCTTGACAATATTGCTCCATAGTTCTATATCTCCGCCTGAATATATGCTAGCTTTATCTTTTAGTTTCCTCCCCTGAATCTATGCTTTTATTCCTGCTGCAAATAGTGTTAGGCTAATATCTTTCACCCCCTTTGTCATTGACAAAAAGGAGAGTTTGTATGATGACATAATTCTATTAAATATATGGAACATCCTTTAATATTCCAAAATCTATCATTTTCCTTTTGTTTCTCCAAGCACCTATAAAAATAATAATCATTTTGATACCCACTTACTATGCTAGGGTCCCGGGGGGGGGGGGGTTGGTCTTGGGAATCCATACCCATTTGGGTGTGGTTGAACCTTTATAAATATAATTTTCATTATTCACTACCATATCAAAATAATCATCGATGTATTTTTCTCTATTTTCCAATTAACAGGAACCCAAATACTTAGATAACTTTTATTCTTATTTCCCATCAATGATTTTGTACTTCTAGAGATATTATAAACATTATTGGTCATAGCAATATTTGAATTTTTATAAAAATTGGATTTAGACTTTACTCAAAACCTAGTACTTGCACTAACATTTTTACTATACATGGAAGTATATCTAGTGCTATTTCGACGATCAGTTTTATTATATCCTAAACCACTTTTATGGATAAAATCATATTTAAATCATTTTGACCATTATTAAATTTTGTGACTTTAGTGTTAATTTTATCAAATTTAGCTTTGAAGTCACAACAATTATTTTCAAAAGAAATATTACTATTTTTCAAAATATCAATTTGCTTGTTTAATTCAGAATTCTCCTTTTTTAACATGCAGTTCTCATTTTTGAGAGGAAAATTTCGAGATCCTGAATTATCTAAAGGTGACTGTAATAAATCATTTTTTCTTTTCAAATCCGTAATTTCTTTTGAAAAACTTTCCTTTTCTTTTTCAAATATAGTATTTTTTCATCAAGAGAATCTTTAAGAGTCTCAAAATAATTTTTCAAAACATCATGTTGAATTTCTAAATCTAATTTCTCTTTTTCAATTTTGATTGATTTCATCTTTTCTAAATTAATAAAATTATGCTTTGAGATTTTATCGCATATACTAATTAATTCATTATTAGCATTTAATGAAACTTGTAAGTCAGAAATACCTTTTTTGTAGTCCTCATTGGTGGCTTTGACAGGGATTTTTCTTGTTGTATTTCGACTGGATCTTTTTCCGGCTATTATTCTATGATGTTGTGACGATCGATAGAATTCCAGGCTCTGATTCCAAATGAAAGTGACCATACTATAGGATCGAAATGGACAATAGTTGTAAACAATGTAAATGCAGTGGTAGTGCGATATAAACTAAGTTATCTGCTGATGCGGAATATGAGTATAATAAGTAAATGACACCAGCGATTCTTATACCGGTTCGAACTCCCATTCCACATCCAATCCCAGACTCCTTTTGGAATTCAACTATCAACCCTCTCTTAACCCCAAGGAACATGTATTACACCGCTTGAGCAACCGAATAGGACTTCTACCGCCTATACAACCGAATATGACTTCTACCACATGAGCAACCGAACAGGACTTCCGATACAAATAGTAAAGTTGTTTCTGACTGAGTATGCTCTTGAATAGGACCGATAAGTCAACAATGTACACCCTTCGTATAATCTTCTCCTCAAGTAAAATATGTATATTTGTGTGTACGTGAAGATAAGGAAGATTAGATTGCTTTAGAATTAGAGAAATAAATACGTAGTTGCTCAAATATTCGAGCAATAAAGCAAGAAACTTAGAATTCAAGAAAGTATGCAAATAGAATTAGAATTGTTAATTTAATCTTGAATTGAGTATGTATATATAGAGATTATAGAGTTGCAAGTCCTGATTAAAAGTTCTGTTGAAAATAAATTGTTGCAACTCTTCCTAAAATGATTTCTCTTCGCTGAAGAGAGGTCTCTTTAGGAAAATTTGGAAAATGCAATTAGAATATATTCAGTCGACCGAATTAAAATAGAGAAAAAATAGTGCACAAAAATTCATATTTAGTGGACTGAAATTTTGATTCAGTCGACTGAATATTTTGTAGAGTCGGGTTTTTGAATATTTAGTCGACTAAGAGTAATTTAAAATATATATGCACATACACAGTTTCAGTCGACTGAATGACCTTGTTCAGTCGACTGAATTCTATTAATAAACAAAAATTATCATAGCTCATTTGGTTAGAGCACTTGCCTTCTAAACTAGTGGTCCGGGTTTGAGCCCTACTCCATGCATTTTTTTTAAAACTTGATTTTTCATTTAAAATATGAATTTACCAATGACCCAAGTTCAATATTGCTTCATATATTCTTATTGTTATTATTTTATTTTTTAAAATAAAACTTTTATTACTTTTATATAATGCTTCGTATGTTTATGTTTGTAAACTACTTGAGGAGAGATTTTAACACGGCTAAAATTGGACTTTGACTCTAAACAACATATACATATGAACCATACTTTATAATGTTGAGTTCATCTTTGTAGTTCTTTGTTGTAGATTCATGAATCTTCGCGTCGATTGAATTTCTTGTCATTAATCAAAACAGAAGATCCAACACATGCTTTGACCATCACTCCCTCAGAACTAAGGAGGGTTCGCCATTCGCATAATGGTTCACTTATGATCACTATACAAATTGGATTTTCCATGGTCTCCAAAATTTAGTGGATATTGGAAGTGCGGTCAACGTAATCTTCAAGCATGCATTTGACCAGATGGAAATTCCAAAAGAAAAACTTGAATCGAGCTTTGAGCCAATCTTTGGATTCAATAACAAAGGGTCAACTCCAATGGGACAAGTAATGCTTCTCAAGTCGATAGGAGTGCTACCATGTACTCGAACCTTTTAAACCTCTTTGTCATTATGGCTATCCTTCTTACTATAATGCTTTCTTTAGAAGACCGGATCTGGATGAAGTTGATGCTTTTGTTTCGCCGAAGTACTTGATGGTAAGTTTCTTAAAAGGGGTGGGGAACCGTAAGAGGAGAGCAATTTAGTGTGCAAGGGATGTATTTTGCAATAATGGATTAGTTAAGAAAATTTGACTTCTTCAAAAAGAAAAGGAAGAAAGCAAATTTGGTAGAAGATGAAATAGAAAATGAAGAAATTGACACCGAGTTAGATTACACAAATGAACAGGAATGGATAAATCCAATGAAGGATCTTGGAGAGGTATGCCTAAATTCGGCTGACACAACGAAGATATGATCAGAAAAGAATTAGATGGAAAAATGAAGGTGAAACAATCCAGTTCCTTCAATGTAGCGAAGATGTATTTGCCTGGACTCACTCATGTGGTCGGCATAGATCCAACCATCATGTGTCACACCTTAAACATAGACCTAAATGTCACACTAGTTCGACAGAAGAACAGACATCTTGGTAAAGTCTGGTACAATGCTTTAAAAGAAGAAGTCAAAAAACTGTTTGAGAATGGATTTATCCGAGATGGTTTCTATTCGAAATGGTTAGCTAATCCGGTGCTAGTTAAGAAGTTCAATGGGAAGTGGAGAATTTACATCGATTACATTGACTTAAACAAAGCATGTCCTAAACATTACTACCCTCATTCGAGGATAGATCAGCTAGTAGATGCAATGGGTGAACAACAACTCTTATCCTTCATGGATGCTTATTCCGGACATAATCAGATTCCAATGTTCAAACCAAATGAAGAAAACACCAACTTCACAACTAATTAGGGAATGTACTGCTATAAAGTGATGCCCTTTGGGTTGAAGAATGCAGGAGCAAAATATCATAGGCTAGTAAATAGAATGTTCAGGGAACAAATCGGTTGGAACATGGAAGTATATGTAGATGACATGTTGGTTAAGTCCCAAGAGAAAAACAGTCATCTAAAAGATCTAGAAGAAATGTTTGATGTGTTGCAAAGGCACCAAATGAAGCTGAATCCACAAATTTCTTTTTTTGGAATTCAGTCCAACAAGTTCCTAGGATATATCATTAGTGCTAGGGAAATTGAAGCAAACACTAATCAAATTCAAGTTATTAAAGGAATGGCAGAACCTTAGACAAGGAAAGACGTAATGAGCCTGAATGGAAAAGTGACAGCATTGAATTGATTTATTTACAAATCGACCCGACAAATGCATTCCCTTCTTCAATGTGATCAAGAAGAAGAAATGCTTCGAATGGAACGGGGATTGTCAAAAGGCTTTCCAAGAACTAAAGATCATTTGGAAAAGCCACCGATTCAGCCCATGGATGGAGAAAGTCTTTATCTCTATATGGCAATTTCCATGCATGCAGTTAGCTCGGTATTGATAAGAGAAGTAAAGGAAATTTAGCTTCCCTTGTATTATACCAGCACCGTGTAATATAGCAGCAAAAGACTCAAAGATGCAGAAACTAGATATCCAGTTATAGAGAAATCGGCGTAAAGTTTAATACTTACCGCGTGCAAACTAAGAACTTATTTTCAAGCACATCTAATCATAGTCCTAACCAATTTCCCACTCAAACAAGTTTTTAGTAAACCAGAAGCTTCAGGAAGGTTGGTTAAGTAAGGAATTGAACTTAGTCAATACAATATCGAATTCCTGCCCTGAATGTCAATTAAAGGGCAGATGCTAGCCAATTTCATCAAGGAATGTACTAGATTCATTAAAGAGCAGTAAAAAAAGAAAAAGACCAAACCTAAGTGGCAACTGTTTATAGGTGGCGCTATGAATGAATAAGGAGCTAGAGCCGGATATGTGGTTATAACACCTGATGGACATCGTTTACACTATATAATGAAGTTAGGGTTCCATCCACCAATAATGTAGCAAAATATGAATCTATAATAGCATAACTTATTCTAGCCCTCCAGCTGAAAATCCCTCAAATCAAATTTTTCAATGATTCACAATTGATGTTGAACCAGCTAAATCAGAAATATCAGACGAAAGATGTCAAACTGACATTATATGTGAAGAAGATATTGAAGATGTTGACTTAGTTCGATGATTTCTCAATACACCAAGTACTCAGAGGCAAGAACTCACAAGCCAATTCATTGGCTAAGTTAGCTAGGGCGTGGGAGGCACCAAAGGCCCGAATTATGTTGGAAGGCTATCAAATGAATCCTAGTATAGAGGAGAAAGGCTCCAATCTAGAAAATGAAACTTTAGCGTGGAACAGGTCTCAAGCTTTAACACACAACAAGAAAAAGGAAGATGAAGCTGAGGTTAACCAAGAAAGACTCCCTTATGCAAAAATAAGTGATTAAGATAAGGATAATTGGATGACACCTATCATCGAGTATTTAACAAAAGGAACACTATCAATGGATAAAAAGAAATCAAGGAGGATAAAATGTCAAGCCCCGACTTTTATCATAACTAATGGGATACTTTATAAAAAGGGATACTCACTTCCTTACTTAAGATGTGTTAATCTAGAAATAGAGGTAGGATTGTTAAGGGAAGCACCCGAAGGGTTCTGTGGAGACCATTCTAAAGGTATAAAGTTAGCCAAGAAAGTTATTAGACAAGGCTTCTATAGGACCCAGATGACTAGTCAAGCCATTGATTGCATAGAAAGATGCAAAAAATGCCAAAAGTTCTCTAAGATCTCATGCCTACCGTCAAGTGAATTGACTTCTATTTCAAGTCCATGGCCCTTTGACGTATGGGAAATTAATTTAATAGGGCCACTTCCAATATCTAAAGGAGGAGCTAAATATGTTGTGGTGGCCATTGATTACAAAGTGGGTAGAAGCCGAGCCACTTTCGAATATTATATCAGGAAAGGTTTTCAATTTCGTAATCAAGAATATTGTTACCAGATTCAGAATTCCATACTAGATAATATCAGACAATGCAACACAATTTGAGAGTGAAGAATTCACTCGATTTTTGTGAAAAGAATAGGAACATCAAAAGATTTTCATCTGTAGTTCATCCCAAGGCAAGTGGAGCCGTCGAGGCAGCCAATAGAAATATAAAAACCATTCTAAAGAAGCGGTTGGAAAAGGCAAATGGAAACTAGGTAGAAGAACTACCTCTTATCCATGGGCATATAGAACTTTGACTAAGACTACAATGGGTCATAACCCTTATTCCCTAACATATGGATATGAAGCCATGCTCCCAATTGAAGTCGAAATACCTTCTTATTGAAGGATAGCATATGCATTCAATCCATTTCAAGATTAAACAGAGAATTCATGGACTTAATCAATGAGTTAGGAGATGAAGTAGCCATACGAACGGCTGAGTATCAATGAGGAATATCTAAGTACTACAACTTCAGAGTAATAGAAAAATCATTTCAAAAAGGAGATCTAGTGCTTCGAAGAGTCATGACAAATACTAAGAATCTGGCAGATGGGCCGCTAGGGCCAAATTGGAAAGTGCCCTTAATCATACACAAGGTAATCCCGTCTGGACTTATAAACATTGCCGACCAGATGACAACGTCATAGCGAGAACATGGAATGCCAAATATTTGCGGCCATATTTTCCAACAATGGATGAATGAAAAGAACTTATTGAAAAGAAGCAAGCTCTTCTAAGGCAATCAAAGGACTCATCCATCAAAGGCTCATGACTGCAAGAGGTCCCTGGCCATCAAGGGCTTATGATCGCAAGAGGCCCCAGCCATCAAAAGCTCATAACCGCAAGAGGTCCCTAGCCATCATAGGCATCAGCCATCAAAGGCTTATGATAGCAAGAGGTCCTTGGTCAACAAAGGCCTTAAGCCTTCAGTTCTATCATCAGAGGACCTTAACGAAGCACCTCTTAGAGGGAGGTCAGAGTAAGCCTTTAGTGCCACCATCAAGGGCCTTACTAAAGCATCGAAAAATCCTTCAACCCCTGCATACATGGCTTGGTTGAAGCGCCTCCTAGAGGGAGGTCGGAGTAAGCCTTTAGTGCTGTCATTAAAGGTCTCACTAAAGCACCAAAAAATCCTTTATTGCCATTATCAAAGACCTCACTGAAGCACCTCCTAGAGGGAGGACAGAGTAAGCCTTTAGTGCCAATTATCAAACAACTCACTAAAGCATTGAAATCTTCAAGAGGAAGATCAATCGAAATCAGAGCTATGTAGTGCTCCAAATCAATCAAAATCAGAGCTAAGTAGAGTTCCATATCAACTAATCTTCCGGAGGAAGATCTATCATAATCTAATCCAAGTGGCGCTTCAAGTTAAACAAAGTCTACTAAAGGAAAGTCCATCAAATGTGAGCCATTTATGCTCCCCAACAAGTGCAATTATCGGCTACTAGGCAAAAGATTCTGGTCTTCTTTTATAATTTTCAGATACATAATTCTGGACTTCTATTATTATAGCTAAATTATGCATTTTGGTATTCTTCTATGATTTCCACATACGGATTTTCGGACTTCTATTGTTATTGCCAGATTTGGATTTCTAGTATTCTTCTATTATTTCTAGATACAAATTTCTGGACTTATATTATTATTGTCAGATTTTGATTTCTGGTCTTCTTCTATAATTTCCAAATATGGATTTCTGATCTTCTATTATTGCCAGATTTGGATTTCTGGTCTTCTTTTATTATTTTTAGATATGAATTTCTAAACTTTTACCATTATTACCGAATTTGAATTTCTAGTCTTCTTCTATTGTTATCAGATGTGGAATTTTGTTCTTATAAGATATTATTATAAGAAATTAATTTTCGGAATTTTTTTATGATGGTATGATATGGATTTCTAGTCTTTTCTCGTTGCCAATATGACAAATCAAAAGAATTTCTAATCTCTTATTATTGCCATAGTAAATTCCTGATGCCTCTACCCATAACATGACCGGATAATCTTTTGGGCTTTTACTCGAAAATTTATCGCTATTTATTGATCTCTTATAATAAAATTATAAACTTAAATTTGCACAGATAATATATGCAATATACACCAATTCGTAACTCAATTGAATCCAAAAGGATAATTGCAAATGAAAATATCATTCACTTCGTGTTTTATAGGAAAACAAGGCCAACAAGGGAACCTTATTAAAGATTAAGCAACATAAAGGAGTTCTTGGTTTTACCCTAAAGAGTGAAAAGATTCTTACAAACAAGAGGGACTAAATGTTATCCATATAGTTTCAATATCAAAAAAATTTCTATGAGCGACAACGTCTCAAATAAATTGGTGCCACTAGGTCCTATGTCGAATATCAATAATGTCGCACTTCATTACTTCGGCGTCATACCTCTTTGGTAATGTATCTCTTTGGCGATGCATCTCACTACGCTAAGTTAATGACATATCCCTTTGATGTCAACTCTCAATCACTCTGTACTTCATCACTTCACGATTCTCTAGTGATGCATTCCATTAACAAAGGAACAAGATCAACATCATCGTATCTTACGAAAAGATGCGATTCAACCATGCCCCATTCCATGTTATATTGGACTTTGATGCTACTATGATTGTCGTTGAAGGAGTTTAGCCTGCTAAATGGCCTCAACACCACTTTAATAATTAGTATTAGTGCAATAGAGTTAACATTAGCATAAGAGCAATGATGGAGGAAGTTGAAGACTTACGAAGTGACATGAATATCATAAGCACCAAGGATAAACATTAGGCAGATAAGGGTGTATCGACATCGAAGAGGCAGGATTGGACACTTCGTCAATAAATGAACGCAAGAGTATCAAATATAATCGACTTCGTAAGACACCAATGAGCATCGGAGTGACCCATAGTCCATTTCTACCAAGCTAAGTTATATCGGCACCACACTTCACAAGCACTTTGAGAATATTGTTTTACAATAATATCAAAGGAATACAAAACCACCCGGCTCTTTGACCAATACCTCACTTTGCCTTTTATGTAGTGCATTTCTTCAACATTTGGAGGACACCGCATGTCAAAGCAAAGCAGCATTGATGATGAACACCATCGACACCCACGAAGCCTATAATACTATTTTACGATTATTATTGCTGAAGGCATCACTGACACATGAAGGGCGTTGATCATCAAGAGCGATGATGTCGGCATCATAATTCACCACCACTGCATATATCCACTAAAGAAACGAAGAAAAAGCTTAGCGCATGACATCATCAAAGTCGCCAAAGTCGTTGATGACTCTGTAACCTAAATTATAGCCTTGTAACCTAAATCAGACTTAGGATAAAATCTAATTAACCGCAATTGCATATGACTAATATAAATAAGGATTTAGACATGCTTATTGCCTTTGACTGTCTTTTTGAACGTTATCGAGATGGACTTGCATATAGTTCGAACTCATTCGAACTAACTTGCATATATTCAAACTGACTTGCATATATTCAGACTCATCCGAACTGACCTGTATATATTTGGATTCATTTGAACTGGCTTGCACATATTTGAATTCATTCGAACTCATCAAGATTGAAATTGATTAGAGGAGTTTTGAACTATGATGAACACATATATGCATAATATGGACATTAAGCTATGGACATAAGAACATATTTCATAAGCTATTGACAAGATCAATGGATAATTGCATAAACATTTTTCTCATTTTCATAACTCTAATGGAGATATGATATGACATAGGCTTTTTAGATTATCTTTCTTGAGAGCTCATATGAACTCATGGGAATACTAAATTCAAATGGTCTTAAAGAGTCTCATGTCCAATGAACCAAAGAGACGCGTGGACTTCCTAAGTCTTCTATCTCTAAGGCCTATGATCATTATGGATCCATTCTTTAATTAATGATTTCATCATCTCAAGTGATAAGTTAGTCCTTGACGTAAAAGTAAGATGGCATCAATTAAATCAGGCTTGATAGTGTCGTCAAATATATCCAAATCAAGTATTAATTAACCACAATTGGCATCATGAATGTTATACCTCGGCATTTTTTGGTCTAACAAGAACAAATAATAAGCGTTGGATTTAGATCCAAATAATTCGGGCCATTGGTCGAGGTTCAACCTCGGCTATTCAGTGTCCAACGGTTGACCGCCTTCATTCGACCGCCCTAATATAGGGGTCGACCTATGGGACTCGACCATTATCCTTTTTTATTGCTATTTTAGTTTTTTATTTGGTTTCGATTCGATTTCATTTTCATCCTTAACTTCTTCATCTGGATTCCGATTGCAACATTCTAAATATGAAAGTTGTTCAGAATTTCGCCATGAACGCAATGGTGCAAGTTTCGTAGTCAAATTCCATCGTTCGCACACGTTTCATTTTTGGAGCCTAATTAACCCATTAACTAATAAATAACTAACCGAAAGATTTATAGGGTGTTACAACATACCCTAACTCTATCAATGCTTCCATCGCTTCTTTACTCTATGCTTTCAAATTGTAAGCTTCCTCTGGAAAAATGTGTACTGAACTGAGGAGGAATATATGTTAACAATTTACATATTCTAAACTTGTCTACTGGCAAAATAAATGTTGCACATACAAGAATAATTCACACGTAGCCTTAAAACTCAAATGGCTATTATGCAACAATTACGTGCTTTGAAAGCATCTATGAATCATATACATATTGAGGAGTATTGAGAGTAGGAGGATGTGAAGGAATGAGTGAAGAGAAACTCTGAAAATCACTTGAGAAATCTGAGATTGTATATGAATAGGTCTAAAGGAGCACCCCAACTTAGGAATGATTTAATAATTTATTTACTTAAGAATAATAAAAAATCTATTATAACAAATTCATTTTAATTCACGTAACTTCAATTTTTTCAGATGGTCGAGTTCAATAGAGATCCACATGTATGTAGATATACACTCATATGCACAAGGTCACTACACCTGATGGCTATTAAAGCAAATGGGTTGACATATGGTCCTCCACATTCATTATAAGTTGTCTAAATAATTTTTAGTATCGATTTAAATTATTCATTCGCATATATAAAATGAATACGACACTAATAGCAGAAGAAGTGTGAAGCCTATGTCTCTGAACTACAAAACAGCAGGCAAGAGGTATCCAATAAGGACATGAACCACATATTAATAAAGGTTGTATCAACCAAAGAGGCGATCTCGAATTCGAGAAGGACACACATGCCGGGTTTGGTAATACCAATATGGTAATATTCAAAACTTGATTAAATTTAATCATACTCGTCATGTTTGTCAATCCCCTTTAAACTATAGTATAAATAATTAAATATTACTTTAACTACAATATATATATATATATATATATATATATATATATATAACCATACTGAGATAACACCTATAGTATTCATGCCACCGCCCAAGAGGAGAGCGTTGGAGCTGGGCTAGCACGCTACGGGTCAAATGAGTAAATTTTAGTTTTTTGTCACTTTAGATCTTATTGGGCATACAAATTCTAAATTGATTTAGATCAAATCCAAATTATTTTAAATAAAATCTTTATTTTATTTAATTAGTTGATATAAAGATTTGATTTTATATATGTAATATATAATGTGCATTAAATATACACACGTGGAAGTGCATTTGCAACATATAAAGCGTACATGGTTTAACGCGCCTATGTATGAGTATTGGAATTTACACTACAACAGACACATTAGCCATTTTATATACGTATTTGCTGTCTGTCATTATTTTAATATTAATATAATATAAAGTATACATACATACATACACATTATATAAATTTATGTATATCAAGAAAAATTATGTTTCAATTTAAATTGAAATATATAAACCAAGTCAAACATTAAATATTTAAAAAAGCTTAAGATAATTTCAAATTTGAAACAAATCCAGCTCCAAAATACTATCTTAACTAAAATTCAAAATTCAAACTTAAAAAAATCTTGATCCAAAATAATATATTATTTAAAATTTAAATTTAAATTTATATATTATTATATTTAACATATAAATATACATACATACATATTCATATATATATATATAAAATATATATGCGTATTAAAATAATTTGTTTTTTATTCAAAAACACATAAAACCATATGTTTGAATATTTTAAAATTCATAAAATTCTAATTTGTGTATATATATAGATAAATAATATTATATATTTAAACATAAAAATATTTTTTAATAAATTTGGATCCGTAGGGTATTAAAAAATCAATTTTTAAATTTTCGTACGAATTACTAATTAATTTTTTAAAACTAAATTTTTTAATATAATTTATTTTGTAATATATATATATATATATATATATATATATATATATATATATTAATAATGGATAATTTGGCTCACATCTCTGTTAAGTTTCGAAATAGAGAAAACATCCTTCCCAAAATAAACTTATATTTCTAGCTCCTATTACCAAATCAGTCTGCGCCAAAAGACCCAAATACCCTTTACGTTTTTAGCATTTCAAATGCGCATAACTTTCTGTAGAAACATCTAATCGGCATACCGTTTTCACCAAAAATCATAAATTTTACAACCTTTAAAATGTGATCCATTGTTGTTGCAAAAAAAAAAAAAAAATCATATTTGCAGTAAGGTTGCAATTATTCCATATATTTATAGAGAATTATGCAATTTTTGAAAAATATCAATTTTCTTCAAATGTCAGCAATTGTTCCATATAACTGCAGACTTTTATGCAATTATATTCGAATAATTGTAGACTTTTATGCAATTGTTTCATATAATTGCTAGCTTTTCTGCAATTACTCCGTATACATGTCATTTTCTGCAATTATATGAAATAATCATCAAATTTTCTTCAAAAATCAGCAATTATTCCGTATAATTGTAGACTTTTATGAAATTATATGGAATAATTGCAGACTTTTATGCAATTATATGGAATTATTGCGGTATAACTACAAACTTTTCTGCCATTATTCCATATAATATGCAGACTTTTCTGCATTTAAATGGAATAATTGCAGACTTTTCTGCAATTATTCGATCTAATTGCATACTTTTATGCAATTATATCGAATAATTGCACTGCAATCATTCCAAGTAATCGCAGTAAAGGGCAACTATACCATATAATTGCAGATTTTTCTATAATTATTACATATAGTTGCTAAATTAT
This sequence comes from Allium cepa, assembly GCA_030765085.1. Taxonomy (NCBI): domain Eukaryota; kingdom Viridiplantae; phylum Streptophyta; class Magnoliopsida; order Asparagales; family Amaryllidaceae; genus Allium; species Allium cepa. The sequence continues at coordinate 774,239,062 of CM060945.1, forward strand.
CTACAGTCATACCATATAATTGTAGAAAGTTTAAAATAACTTGGCCTGCTATTGTTCTTACATATGCATAACGCCACTCATTAGAAAGATAATAAAATTTGTGATTTAATGGTGAAAACGGTTTGTTAAAAAATATTGTGTTTTAAAGATTGATAATTAATGAGGTGCAAATTTTAATTATGGATGTGAGAACAACATCTACATATGAAGAACCAACGTTCAGCCATGAAGTAGAGGGGTATTTTAGGAAAGAAAATTGCAGTATTTGAAAATAGGGATGTAATTTTTTTTTTTTGAGGAGGATGTTTTGTGTGTTAAGTTTGATTTTGGAGATGTCTCCCTTATTTTCACTATTAATAAACTATAACTAAAAACTATGAAATATATATATATTAATATTTTGATTTTGGTTTTATTATATATATAAATAAACATAATTTTTTACATACATATACATCCGAAAATATATATGTATAAAATTTGTTATATATATATATATATATATATATATATATATATAACAACAATTTAAAATTTAAAATTCTAATTTAAGAATTATTTTAAAATTAATTTTGGCTTTGAATTTTTTTTAAATGGCCGAAAATAAAAGCGCTGACATGGAAAAGGTTTTTTAGAAAAAAAATTTGTATGAATACATAGATATGTAGATTTGATAGCAAACATATATATAAATTCATGATAATATATAATTTTAATCTATACACGTACAACAATATAAATGAACATATAAATAAATATAAATCAGATGATACATATATTGTGGTGTTAATATAGCACCTTGACTGTTGAATCAGAGAGCTCCTTGAATCAAATTCGTTCTCTTTCAAAAAAGCTAATAATTGAAGAGATCACCACACCATTGTATTTTATTTAATTTGATTTAAATTTTGGATTAGAAATGATGAGGATGCGGGTTAGTATTTTCAGCCAAGGAGGTATGAGGTAGGGGGCAAAGTGCAAAATATAAATGAAGGGGGTGATGAGTTTTAAATTAGAAAAAAAGAAGAGAAAATAGGGAACCTAGATCTCCCTTTTTTACATATTCTTTCTACCAATTTAAACTCATATTTTAAACGAAATATCACATCCACCCCTCCACATCATGGTCGAACATACCCATGAGTATATGGGCCCACACACATCAAATCTACTTAGTATTTGCACATTTTTCAATTCAGTCAAATGTTTATCGAAATCGTATATCGATAAGTACGTTTATAACTTTTATATGAGTACTATATTAAATACTACTAAATCAAATAAAATTTTATAATTAATATCTCAAAAATATTAATTAATTTACCTAATTTATAATAATTATAATATAATTAAATCGTATGGTTTTTGAAGTATTCAACATTGCGCTTGTCACACATAAGTGTAAATTCAGTTATTGATTAATATCGAACAATTCAAATATGAACGTTCATAAGTTGCCTTAGCTAGTGGTTTGACAGTTTGGCCGAATTTATCACTCACATAATTTTGGTAAAATATAATTTTACTGTTTAAAGTGATCCATGGCAGTGATGTTTATTTACACCAATTCTCTCTATCAAAACTATATCATATTAGAACTTATGAAATTTGGCTTTGGTCAAAGTTCTAATATCATCCACATTCAACTTGTATAATGCAAACACAAGGTCATTGGTTCAATAATAACAATTATTATTAACCGAATTGCTCTAGCCAAAGACTTTGACTTTGAGTTAACTACAGTTGACGATGATATATATAACCGAGGAGATGAACTCTTTACTAAATAGTGTTTCACTTTCAATGATCCAACCCAGACCCAGCTATAGTCGTTCGATGGATGTCGTACCGTGATTTAACTATAGTTAAAGTGGAATTTTCACATTTAGGTTTAACATCATTGTCAAGTCAAGAGAACCAACAATATTGTCTCTTTGATATTCTTGGTTTGACCTTAGTTATACTAACCAACAAAAAACTATCGCGTGAGTCATTCCATAGTTATCCAATAACTATCAGTATGTAACCCCTTGGTGCGGCCAACAACTATGATTAATACACTACTCAATATTTAGAGAGCTTTACTCTAGTCTCAACTGATATATAGATATCCAGTCTCGATACTTTTTGATTAGGAATATTCAAAACGATATGTTCATTTTCATTGGGATAACATTTTCAAGATTACAATATGTTGTAACTACTATCACAAAATATATTATTCATGGATTTTTTATTAAATATACTTAAATTAAATAAGTAATTAATACAACACATTATAACATGTGTATGATTAAAAGAAGAAAAACACATTTTATTTCAAACGAGATTTCATTATGAAGTTAATAATTTACGATAAATTACAGAATTGCCTCTAGAACATACCCTCAACTCTATCAAAGAGCAGAAGATATGAAGTCTTGACCCGTACGCGATATGTTGAGATTTGAAGTATAGGAAGCGCGGTATCAAGGAGCAGTTAAGGTCGGCGATATACTTCATCGTTGAAATGCAGGAGATGCAGCAGCATAGATATGGAAGTATCCCATCATGTGATGCGTGAGTTCTTATATATTACATTCATGATATATTATGTGGATACCGTATATATGTCTTTGTATATGTTAGATGCAGGATTGATGATTGTTTTTTGATTGTTTGATTACCGACATTTGTATGTTTATGGTATGTGTTTGGTATTGATTTATTTATCTTTATGCTGTAGGTTGACATCGGGAACGCGTTGAAAAAGTATTATATTTTGGTAATTAAGAAATGAGTGAAAACTCAATTTCATAGGGGCTTTGACTTAAGGAAAGCATTGAAAATTGAAAGATCGTGTCATTGGTAATCCATCGACAAATTCTCATAGAGAGAGCACCGCGAAATAGCCTACGTGTCTCTCATAGGAAAGACGTGGGGAAATAGCCCATGAGGCTCGTAGAAGGCATAGGAAAACTTTCTTATGCCATTTCTTTTCCATCAAGAACACTTGGCGTCGATAGGGTGTTGGGATCGACGCCAATCTAATCATGGAATAATAATTGCTTGGTTTTGTAGTGGAAAAAAGGTCACTAAATTCCAGTTTTGTTTGTCATTTATATCATCCGAGCTAATATTCATCACCTACCCAACCACAACAAAAAAGTCAAGGTTAAATAGTTCATATCTCAACCTTCATAACTAAGTTAACGATGTGGGACTAAATTAACCACTGCTCAAATCAACCTACCTGAATGCAAGATATTCATCTAATAATCTTCATCCTGGCTGGTATCAGACACAAGCCCCTCAAAGCAAAACACACATATTGTCTCAGTCTCTTCCACTTAAGCTAACTCTAGCAAACTAGCTGGTGATACCACTCTTGTCTTTACTAACAAATATATAAAACTGCAAAATTATTACCAACCTTATTTTTAATATATAGCTTGGCTTACATAACAAAGAAAATATGCCTCCAAATCAAAGAACACAGTCAACATCAAAACACTTATAAGTAATTAGAGACCCAGCTGTTTCGTATATATTAAGTAGTCACAGTTGCACTGAAAGCTAACACCACCCGGCAGCATCTCTTATTTTCCCCTTTTTTGTCTCCTTAATATTTTGATCAAAGACGTTATTTTTTCGCTAATCATGAGAACTGCATGATAACGACCTATAATGCATCTAACGTTATCATGATTTGATTGATCACCTTTGCATTAATGCAATCTAATATCTAATATATGTGATTTAAATGATTAGCTATGGTTAGCTATGAAGTAGATGGTGGCGGATCCTATGCTAGCTACGCAACTACAAAATAATGCGCGTAGCGTGAGAATTTTAAATTCCATGCAAGAATTAATGAGTAGGCCAGTTAGCATGTTCTAAGTACCAATATGAAGATAGATTGTATTAGTTTTCTTATATGTAGTTATACCATATCCATATTGATTTCTTGAAGGACAAAAACAATGGTTTCTGCATTGATGGAGCAGTTATAGAAGATGAAAATTTAATAGACATAAGAAAACCATACTTTTGTACGTATTATAATATTACCGTGAATGGAAAAAAAAATGGAGATGAAAGCGTGTGAGGAAAAAAACAAAGAAACCCTAGATTTGGGGGGTTCATCCAAACACGTGTGATGACCCCACACGTGTCTGATTGACTGACTTGGTCATAGAATTAGAAAATCGATTGTGTGTTTTATATAACATATACATGTTACCAAACCACCTAAGTATGTATAACCCTGCCAAATTTGACTGCCGACTATTGCACACAAACATACAATATAATATGAAATAAACTATACTTATATAAGCCTAGACTCTACAAAAAACTATATATAAATGTTTATATTAATACCGCTGTGTGAGAGTGAGAGTGACCTTAGTGTACTGTTTAAGGAATAAGTTTTCAAAACGATCCAAAGTCATCTCTTTGCTCAAGGAGTACAGCTTTTGAGAGAACGATGGAAGTAATAAAATTTCATGGTGTATGTAATACCACACATTTAAGCTATACTACGCGTTTAATTAATGAAATACATAAATATGGTTTTGTCTACAGCCTGGACATGGAGAAAATTAGACTTGCGGCATTGTATGTATATGTACTGTGTTGGAAGTTGCTGGTGCTTAGCACTGTGATATACAGAGATTAACACTCATATTTTCATGATACGTATAGTTGAACGCATAGACTATGAACATGAATTGACACTGATATACAAATGCTTTTATGAATGGTTTAGTGCATAAATAATGCACATTAACATGTGTGCATATCTTATCTGTGTATGTAACTGTAATCAAGTAAACAATGATTAGAATATTCAGTATTTACTTACGTGATTGATCAGCATCAAAGGATCTAACCCGACTTAAATACAGAATTCATTCTTCATGAAACACTGCAAAATGAAAAACAATGTATCAGGTGTTCAGGTTACCAAATACCAGGGAATAGTTTCCGGGCTACACAGGAAAATCATGAGTATAATTAACACAAATTGCATTAATATTAAAATTTCTTTTTCTTTTTTTGCAGCGTGTTATGATCCACATGTAAAATTAGATACATAGAATAATTGCTTGGTAAGATTTAACCTCAAGTATATTAAAATTCTTCTTTTTAATTTATATTGGTAACTCTGTTTCATTGTTTCACTACCAAGGTGACAATTATACTATCCTTTTCTAAAGAGGGATGGATATAAAGTGCATAGTGATAAAATCATAGTAAATAATTAGAGTCATTGATAGCAGTTGGAAGTAGACAATGGTTAATTTACAAGTTCCTAGGAAGTGACACTTTTTTTACTTGACAGATTTGGAGAAAGTTTGCATTTAGTGGAACATGTAGGTCCTAAATTGCAATTTTTATACTGAAAATTCGGATAAAACGGGTCAAGCAAGTAGAACTATAAAGGAATAAAATTAATCCCTTAACACATAATACAAATAATCAGCAAATGAATTTTTGTCTCTTCCAGAATTAGCAAATAATTAGCAAACTCAGTTTTGAATGAAGGGATGAATCAGAAGTTATGCAGGAAATAATGCAAATTTAGCATATTCACATAATAACAAGTATTAGTGGGTTGCCATTTCTGTATAAATATTTTGTTTTTGCTCAAGCATCAAAAGGCAAGACCTTTACAATATATATATATATATATATATATATATATATATATATATATATATATATATCACATTATCGCTGATTAGTTTAGCTGAGCAATATTTTTAATACAAAACTTTATCAATTAGAATATAATTTCATTGCTGTCCCCTTAATCACTTGTTCCCTAAATGATTAATAACAAACAAACTTGAAGTACATATGTGTGTACTCAGAAATAAAATTATATGGTGAATGGCTTACAGATGCACAAAGTTCCTTAATCCTATGTCAATTTTGAATGAATTTATTTAATTTAGGCGTGCATTCGATTATGATTTAAGTATTATGGATAAGCATGTAATGCTGTCATTTATATAACATATTGCTAGTTTATGCATGTATGTATGTATATATGTATATGTATATGTATGTATGTAGATATGTGTGTATGTGTATATGTATGTATGTGTGCGTATGCTTTGATTTGTGACAAGTCAGTAACCTGTAGATGATATTTAACATAGTGAATATATTTATTATTGTACAATGCCCAATGAAAAAGGTTCTCTAACGACATAGGAAACTTGTTCAATCGTAATAGCATGTTGTCGTCATCTGCTACAGCAACAATGGGCAGTAAATTAAAATTAATTTAACTGTGATTATTTTAGACTATATATAATTCTGAAGAGACAAAAATGTTTGTGATGATTTTTTTAGATAACCAAAACGAGAAGAGGAACAAATAGATAAAAACTTGATTTATCTCTACATGGGTAGTTCATCTGATCAAAGCACAAGATCAAAACCTTGTTATTAGATTAAAAAAAATCATAGTTTTATGATATACTTTCTCAAAAGTTCATGGATAGCGTCCAAATTTTTTGTTAAAAAATGGTCATATTTAGACTTTTTACTTAGACGATGGGATTAATTAGAGTGAAATCTTGTTGTTGAGTTCTTGTTCTCCGATTTACAAATCCTATAACCAAATGGTCGACTGCTAGAAGCCACTGATCTACCGGTTGTTTTTTTTTTCTTCTTATGACGAGAGCACACGTATATGAGTTAAGTTGTGCATGAGTTTCCTTCTCAACAACAAAGAGCGTACAAAGAGTTCAACTTATTTTTTGACATTCCTATCTTTATATAGTAATCATTTCTTATTTTCTGCGATTCACATCCCCAAAATCATTTCTGCCGCTTATCGCTGTGTGTATAATCAATTCTTTGAATGTGATCGAGTAAGCACGCACCGACACGAAGAATTGAGGACATAAGATCTACATTTGGTATAGTGTGAGGCTAACCATTACTCCGAATAAAAAACCTAGATGCAAAATACAAAATAAAATACTTTAATTATTTTTTGGGTAAGATTTGCAACACCAACATCACGGATTTACAGTTTACTCAGCCTACCTTCAGGTATTGCTTCATTTTGACATGACGCTACATTAAATCCCAAGCATAGCACAAATTAAAATGACCAATAAATATAATTTTCAATTCAAGTTGGTAAAAATTATTAGTAGTTACATTCTGACAATCATTTTTTTTCTCATATAAACAAATGAATACATTAGTTTGAGCTTGTGCCCAGATAGAATCTCAAATATGTAAAAAAAAAAAAAAAAAAAAAAAAAATTAAAAAAAATATAGAAAAATAGATGAACATGAAGTGAAAGGTAGGGTTTCCTTGCCTATACACCTACACATCAAAAAATATTGCAGTTTGTATGCCATTAAGCAGACCAAATCAAATTAATTATTCATACAAATATGATCTCTCATTTCTCTACTTGCTTATATAAAGGTTAAGCAATGGTTCTTGCCCTTAACATTCAAACAAAGGGTAACAAACCCTAACCAAAATCAAACTCAATAGTCATCAAAATTAAAATTGCCCATTGAGTAAACATGTCAAGCTTTGGGTCCCCGTGCGGCGCTTGCAAGTTTTTGAGGAGGAAATGTGTTCAAGGCTGTGTTTTTGCACCTTATTTTTGCCACGATCAAGGAGCTGCGCATTTTGCAGCAATCCACAAAGTGTTTGGTGCAAGTAATGCTTCAAAGTTGTTATCTCATCTTCCTGCTCCAGATCGCTGTGAGGCAGCCCTTACCATTTCTTATGAAGCGCAAGCACGTCTTCAAGATCCTATCTATGGATGTGTTTCTCATATATTCGCTCTCCAACAGCAGGTAATTTATTAATTAAATGGTATTTTCTCTTTATATATTATTATATATGTGTGATCCAACTAGAGTTACAGATCCATAAGAATCAACCCAACTTTTAATATGAATGTACCCATCACTTACACTTTTAAAGATATTTAATGCTATATTCTAGTCCCTTGTATAACAATGAGTACTCAATTGGAGCTCATGTTTTAAATATCATTTTAGCTATATTATTCAAGATTAATTTGAGTTTGGAAAAGCAATTAGTATATGTATATACACTTATATTGGATGTTCTAGGTTGTCAATCTCCAAGCGCAGTTAGCATCTCTTAAGGCTCAAAGTTCGCAAATTCAGGGATACAGCGAAAGAGCAACACAAGCTTTTCTATCAAACCCTAATTCGATTAATTTCGAATCATCGCTCTATAACAACAACATTAACTTCAATCAACAGAACATGGCAAGCAATGATCATAACTACAATGTACCGACTTGTAACACAGCTTCTGTTGATCATGCACAAACTATTAGTGGCAACGCTGACATGGAGGATCTCAGATCGATAGCCTATGCCTATCTTCACCATTAAAATGCAATTTTTTTTTTCAATTTTGAGGGTTAATAGGTAATCTGGATGTGTAACAATGTAAGTGTACTAATTAATATATTGTCAAAAGATAAGAAGTAAAAAGAAGGTGATGCATGCTTTATTGTACATGCATTGGGAGCAGTACAGAAATTAATGTGATGTTTGAGTTGATGATACTTATATTAGTAGGTTCGCAATATTGATGAAAGCTAGTAGGCCATTGGGATTGGTTTTGAAGCATGAACACTGTTGATTTAGTGCAAATAGGGGACATATATATGTAAATGGATTTGCAATTATTGATAAAGGAGACCAAACTTCCTGGGTAAGTTAAAATTTTAATTACAATAAGCTTTTGTGGTTGTTAAATTGAGTTAGATTATTACTTAGATTTGAAGGTCCATTGTGCGATTCACTTACGAGCGTGTAACAAGAGTTTGAAGTAAATCACTACACTTATTAAGAATGTCTAATTAAGTTTTTTCTTGCAATCCTTTTGCCCTGCAACTATTTTTTACAACTGCATATTTAGCATGTATAGTTTTTGTAGTTGGACACAACCTTACTATTATCTTGAAATGAACTTATGAATGATGGGAATATTATCAGACAATTGTAATGAGCATTACAAGGTTAAAAGCTTCAGTTTGACTGTACATATGTAGCTTATTCTTATAAAAGCTAAATCATTGCAGTGACTATATGTTTTTGCAGTTTAATTACATTTATATACAATAAGGAATTCAATCCTAACACCACTAGATGAACACTTATGTATTTCTGTAGTTTTGTTGGTGTTAAAATTTAAAGATTTGTTAACTTTTAATCCAAAACATTCAATTATACTTCCGTAAGCAGATGCTTCTATTAAATTTTACAATTTCAATTTTTTCCTTGAATAAATTCAAGTAAACTACTTTTATTTTCTCGTCTAAAATTCATATTCAAATTGACTGTACTGCATATAACTGGACTTCTGCAAAACATGCTAACAAAAGTTATATAAGGATTGAATCAAGTAGTTCTACTTGGTAATTTTTGAGAATGGCAAGAAGGATATGCTTTACTAAGCCACAGTAAAATTGGCCTAAGATGCAAAATTAACATCACAAACGTGCAATCAAAAGGAAAAAGCAAATATTAACAACATTTGTAAAAAATTAGACAGCACGGTATTTGAAATAGATGTTACAGAAATTTATTTTCAAGCAACAACGAACAATCATTTAATCGCCTTCCGAAAGAAGCACATACGTCGTCTTAGCAAGATTTGCTTATAACAAAACAAATTTCCAACACTACGTGAAACTAATATGACATACATGCCACATTATACGTCATATTTCATGCGATGTGAGACTTTATTTTCAACCCACGCACTCACAATGTGATTCACACCCAACAACTCTCCATCTTGGCGAACATTTCCTCTAACCTTCATTTGAAGCATACTGAAGAAGTTTGCAGTCGGGTTAGACCGCCGTTTCTTACTTCTTTATGTAGTCGATGAGACCGCATTACCAAATCTCCACCTTAAGACGAGTACTTTCACTCAAGCAGTCTTGAAGCATCAGTTCGCGCAGTGGGGCATGTTGCGTAAGGCCACGCTGCTTACATATCTCCAACCCTTAAGGAGTCCTTGCTTCGGTCACTCTCGCATCATCTAATGGTTGCTCGAACCATTGGCTTTGATACCATGTTGTGTTTGTTGAAAAATGTGATAAAATATTGGGTTTTGATATTTTGTTTAGTCCCACGTTGCGTGATAAGATCAATCTCTAGTTCCAAAATCTGTATTTAAACGAGTCTATGTAATAGAAATAACTTATACCAATTTTTGTAATCATCTCTAATATTATTAATAAAATTCTTCTTTCCTTAGTGGACGTGCACTACCACATTGATAGTGGAACCACTTTAATTTTTTTGGCATGCTTCCCTTTCATTTGTTATTATTCGATTAATTTCACTTTTGTCGTGAGCAACTCTAATAATTTTCTATATTGATTCTATATATTTTCGCAACAGTGTCGTTTAGTTATATCTGCTTTGGTGGAATAACCCTAACAATCTGTTCATTTATCGACGGTGAAAGGAAGTATGGCAGAAGATGGGGCTACTACTGTTGTAACAGGATCTTATGGCAGAGGTTCTTATATCGCATCTGGGTCACAGTTGGTAATAGAAATGTGAAATGGGGATAAAGACTACGAGAAGGGGCAATGGAGAATGAAGGCTATTCTTATAAGGAATATGGTTCATCAGATAGTTTTCGACACCGAGGAGTTACCGGTTGAAGTTTTTGCCGTGGAAAGGAAGAAGATGGAAGAATGGACATTTACTACTCTACAGCTGGTCATGGGAGAAAACATTATCTCGGAAATTAGCATGGAAATCACTGCTAAGGAATTTGGACTAAGATGGAGAACCTCTATCTGAAGAAACCACTCACTAATCATTTGATTCCACTGAAGATATTTTTCATCATGAAGATGAGAGAGGGTCCTTTAGTAAGGCGCGTCTTAGTTTCTTCGATGATCTTGTAATGAATATGAAGACCGTGGATTTGAAAGTGGATGAAGAACAGGAGACGATGATTCTTTTGTATTCCCTTCCGGAGTGTTACACATGTTTCGCTAACAGTTTGATTTATGGAAGAGATACTTTGATTATAGATGATGTGAAGTCGGGTCTTCTATCTGAACACTTAAGAGATCAGATGAAGGAGATGAGTGAAGGAAGAGAAAGAAGTAGTAGTTAAGGCCTATTTGTTGAGAGAGGAAGAGAGGAGAAGAAGAGTTGGAATCGCATGTGGTGTTTCAAGTCTAGAAAAATAGAATGGTTGGAGAGGAAAGTATAGAGATGGAAAGTGCCATAATTGCAAGAGGATGGATCTTCATCGATTGCAATGGTGAAGTCAATAACTGATGATGTGTTGACTGTAGCAGTATCTAATGTGACAGACCACTTGGTGCTTGATTAAAGGGCGTTTTTCTATATGATGCCAAACAAGGATTATTTCAGCTCTTTTGTTGGAAAAGAGTGAAGTGCAATTCTTATGGAAAATAAGGCTAGTTATAGAGCCATGGGAGAGGGTACGGTTTGGATTATGATGTTTGACGGAGTGATACACACTTTATCAGATGTTCATTATGTTCTACATCTTTAGAAGTCATTGATTTTTTAAGGCAGTTGGCATCTATGGGATGCAAGACTATGATGAAGGATAGTTTAAAGGTTTATAGGATGCACTTATTTTGATGAAAGGAGATGTGTTCCAAATATGTTTTTGGTGAAGGGAACCACAGTTCTTGAAGAGTCCTATCTTAGAGTGGATAGTTCTCGTGCTATGGATACAACTAGACTTTGACATATAAGATTGGGTCATATTTCGAAGAAGGGCTTAGAGTTTCTTCACAGTCGAATGATGATCAAAGGAGGAAGCTTCGACAAGTTGGAATTTTGCCAGAGTTTGTGATGGGAAAGCAGGCAAAGGTATTTTTTGGAGTTGGACTTCATAGATCAGAGAGAGTGCTTGATTATGTGCATACAGTTGTTTGGAGACTAGTAGCGACTACTTCCTTTGGGGAGCGAAGTATTTTTTTTTCTTTATTAATGAATATTCTTGAAAAGTTTGACTGTATGTGAAGAAGGTCAAATCAGAAAGCTTGGAGATGCTTAAAGCTTAGAAAGCAGTAGTTGAGAACCAATCTGGTTGTAAGTTGAAGGTACCTAGATTTGATAATAGTGGTAAATTTTTTTCAAAGGAATTCCTCAATTTTTTAAGCAACATGGTATTCAGAGACGTTTTACTACACCAGGAGATCTGCAATCCAATAGGGTTGCTGAAAGGTTGAATCAGACTCTACTTGAGAAGGCAGTTGCTTGAGATTGACGAGAGCTAGTCTAGAGGCTTTTGGACCGAAGCTTTATCGACTACAGCGCATATTATAAATCAAATTCTGTGCCCATCCATAGATGGGAAGATTCTGGAGGAGAAGTAGAGGAGTAAAGCAGTGTGTTTTGGTTACTTCCGTACTTTGGTTGTCCTTCGTATGTTCACCATACAATTGATGATAAGTTGGAGGCTAGAGTGAAACGACCCGTATTTTTAACGATCAAATATTTAAATAATTGATTTAAATATTGAATCGTTAAATAAATGAAGGCTTTAAAATATGATTTTTCACATACTGCTAAATTAGAACCTGAGACCACTTCCATTGAGTTTAGATTGATGTTGCAGATTAAAATGAGTATAAGGATCGCTATATTTAGTGATCGGATGATCCGATGACTGAAACGATCGCGAAATGCATGAAATGAACATCTCGGGGCACAATATCAGATGGTAACAAAATTTATACCATTGGATCCAAAAAACGAGGTGATGTATACAAACTAGTTTCATTGCGATCGGACATGCCATGTGGTCGTGCGAGCTCGAAACGTGCGACAATTTATTTGAGAAAAATAAATAAATAGAGTATAATTTTATTATATATATATATATCTCCAAATAGATACCTCTCTCTCTCATTTGATTTTAATCCACTGTTCCATTCGAAGGAATAAATGTTCAAGGCCTCCTCTCAAATTTCATTCAAAAATTAAAATTGCGGGATCTGCTTCACTAAAAATCACGAAACGAGATCCGATGAGCTCGTATCAATGAGAGCTCCGCAATGATCATGGTGGAATTTTGGTCGGTCAAGACTGACGATGCTGAACCCGTCCATGTCCGATCTAGGAGTTGTGATGGTAGAAGCTACGGCCGACGATAGGCGAAACAGATATCACCGTTGGATTTCTCTTTGCGAATAGCACCTCTCCACCAAAACTCGTCAGATCTGATCAACTGAAGAAAAATGTGTACAAAGGCCCTGGAAGAGTGTGACATTAGGTCGGATCTTCCATGAGGCATGTAGTCGAGATGTGATTGGGTGCAAATTGATGGGGTCGTAAAGAGGGATACGTTGCATTTGTCGATTTTCGATTTCGTGGAGTAATTGTGGTGAAATCGGGATCATGATTTTTGGGTGTACATGTCTTGACTGTAAATGGCCTGGGCATTTGGATGTTGAGGAAGAAGGATTAAAGAGGTAATTAGATAATTAGTGTTGTTATTAGTTATTAATTGTTTTAGTTAATATCGACTGTTATATTGGCCATATCTTTTGCATACAAGATCCATTTTAGACGCGATTTTTTGCGTTGTGCTTCTGATGGAGAGACCAACGCTTTATCACTAGTTTGGATAGATTTTATGGAGGTGAGTGATATTGTCCTCACCATACTATGATTGGTCGTATAGTATTGGATCGACGTTTGGGAATGATTTTTGGTTTTAAAATGTGATTTTCCTATACTTATATATTGCTAGATTTTTGTAACAGAAAATAAAATTATTTTAAAATGACTTATATCGATTATCACATATTTTCCAACGACGTGCCATCATAAGGGAACTATTAGATTTGGGCTATTTTTGATATAATTTGCCTATTGATCGGTATAGATGGATTATACATGTTGTATGTATGCTGTTTTTGATGTATGTATGTTCTTAGTTGAATGCTTGATTATTTGGCTTGTTTGGTTGTTTTCGGTTGAAAACACGGATTAGCGATGATCGGATGTTAGGGGAATATCTTGTACGTTGGGATTTCACGCAAAAACCTAACGAATGAGATAAGTTGTATAGTAGTGTTAGGATATATGTCGACAGATCTGAAGGTGGAAAATAAGGCTTTGGACTTCAGGATGGATGCTGGAAGTTTCTATTTGATTGTACTTATCCATTTTGGTTAAGTACAAGATCAAGGTGCTTGGTATTGACTAATGTAGAGTAGTCAATGCCCATCATAATTGTTGATTAGCATCTGGCCAATCTTTGGCTTGGACGTCGAAGAGATTTTGTTTTGCGTGATTTGATGATTTATTCGTGCGACCGATTTAAAGTTTTGATGTAATTTCTCTAGAGAGATCAATTCTATGGTGAGGCGATGATGTGACACTTTAACATGAGAGTTTGTAACGACCCAGAATTTCAGTCATTCAAAATTGGGATATTTAACCGATTTTAAATATTCATAAGTATTTTTATAAGTTGATTAACTTATATTTCGAATATAAGAATTCGATTGGATAATTTAATTGTTAATTTAAAATTTAAAATTGCAAAAATAATTGGAATTTGAATTTAATGTGAACAAAAATGATTCATAAAGTTGAATTAAATTCTATTTGAATTAGAATGATGTTAGAGAACTTTTAAAATTGATTTAAAAGTTAATTTATGGAAATTGAATATTTTAATATTTAATTAACGTGTAAAAATAGTCATTTTGGCACAGTCTTGGATTTCCACGAAATTAGTTTCATTGGTTCCGTAATGTTATATTATTGGAGGATTTCAAATTTCGCGTCAATCGGATTTACGGTTTGGTCTACGAAGCTGAAACGCGTAGAAATTTATGTAAGTAAATTTTATTTAAAATAAGTCGATTCAAAAACCTATCTTCATAATATGATGGAATTGGCTCTTGATATATTCCATTGTGTTCGGAATAGGGCTAAAACATTATAAACGCCTGGCGGCACGCTTCGATTGGAGTTCGAAATTTTTTTGGATGAATAATCCGCGAAATTATCTATAAAAGGACTTTATTATTTGCCTTTCTCACTCAAACCCTAACCCTAGGGTTATAGCCGTCACTTTGGGTTTAATGGACGAAAACGCTCCTTACTTCATCCCCTCTGTTCTCCTCATCCATTCACTTTCATTGAAAACTTCCAACTGCAATGTTATAGAGTTTCTCGAGCTCGACAAATCCAACAGTCACGATCGAATTCAAGGCAGCGGTCTGGCGGCAAATTCACCACAAAGGCCATGCGTTCATGTGTATTTTTCAAGGTGAATAGGAAATCGAGCTTCACGTCATTCAAGATGGAGGTGCGCGTGGGGATGGGCTTCGATACGGCGGTCGTTGATCATCACCTAGTGGACGATGGTGGTCGCAACAATTGATGGCAAATGGCGCCGTGATGGGTTTCGTTCGCATGAACGAAACGAAGAAGAGAAGAGAAAAAAATAAGTGCGGCCATGATTTAATTTGGAAAAAATCAACGGCCTTGATTTTTGATGTTATTTAACATAAAATAAAAAGAAATTGTAAATTATTTAAATAAAATCGTTTAAACTTTAAAATGCCATACCTTTGTCATACAAGGTCAAAAATTGACGAAACAAGTTGCATTGGTTTGTATTCACGAACATTATGCGATGGAGCTAATTTGGAGTTGATTGGAGCTAAAGAAAATTTTGGATAAAATTAAATGCTCATTTAATTTTATTTGGAATTAAAAGCTATAATGCTAAAGCAATCAAAGTGAGTATGTCTCACTCTTTCTGACTCGCTTATATTTTTATATAAGTAAGAATAAATTTGTTTATGCTGATGATGATTTTTTGGGTGATATATAATATATTATATACATATATTGATTGGCTTGGATATATTACTGCCTATTGCAGCAGACGAGACCTATATGTTTTCGTGTATGAGTGGATGACCCTTTATAGGCGCGTCTAACTCAAAGCGGATATTGTACATTTTTTCTCATATGTATATTTGTTGCAGGTGACATGTTGGAGGGATCCAACTAGATTCCTCACCATTGTTGATTTTATTTATAGATATTGTTATATATGCCGTTGTCATATGATATATAATGTTTTAGATGCCAGGATTGATATGAGTGTGTGAATCACCTTATTTAGCGCTTTTGCAGCATTGGGCCATATTTTGGAATGTTAAAATGATGATTTTTAATCAAAAAGGCTTTCAAGTGATTTTTGGAGTTATATAATTTTAATAATGATCTGCAAATTATTAAAAGAAGAAATTTATTTAAATGGAACCAAAATGCGATTTTTGGAATATGGGGATAACTATTTTGTAAAATAGTTAAATCGAGATTTTGGATTTAATAAAAACGATTTATATATATAAAATTTATAAAATTTATTTTTTATAAATCAAAATAATGGATCTTATAAGTGAATAAGATTTATGAATTTGTGAAATTATAAAAGGATTGAATATGTAATAAGAGATTTATAAGTGAATTAATTTATAATCGTATTTTAGCATATAAATGAGATATAAATGAAATGGGTTGATAATGGAATTTTATAAATGGAAGTTTTTACAAAAGGTAAGTGGAATTTATGAACATTGTTTATAAATGAAAAATCAACATATTTTGATAAGTTAATTATGAAAGTTTATTAAAGAAATTATATATTCACGATTTTGGATAGTGGGTAATCCTTTAATAAACTAATGCAAACCCGTACTTCGCATACAGATACGAGCTTAATGGTAATTCATACAGTTATAAAATTATTCTGAATTATAAATAATGAAATGGGAAAAAGAAACGATGAAAATTTTAGTGTATAATAGACAGTTGAAAATTATTATTATTACCACAAAGAGTAGAATTGGTTTAATCAAAAATTTTCACGTAGCAGCAGGAAAAAAATGTCCATAGAATGAACGATGAAAGATAGTCATCAACGTATTAGGTTGTACAGTGCATATAAATGGCCTACTTTAGCAAAAATTGATGTAGGAAATAATCCAAGTTCACAAAGTTGCCATAAATCTGACATCTTCAAACTATACACCAGTTATATCTTTTCGGTGGATATATAGATATGTTTAAAGCAGTTATAGCAAAGTAGGATAGTAGCTAACAATATTGAATACCACAAATACATATAAACTGTGCAAAGCATAACAATGTCAAGAGGAAAGTAACAAGTACTTGTTATTTTAAACACAGTAGGTCAATTGTACACAGGGAGTTAGCTGACAGTGAAAATAAATTTTGAATAGTAATTGGACAAACAGAATGCAACAACAAAAGGCAACAATTAAACAGCAACAAAGTTATCTTCAAGAGTACTTGTATTTTATTATGTAAAGTGCAAAACAAAAATTTTGTACTTCAAAATAGTGAGTTGCTGATCCTGCTAGTAAGTGTGAAGGCAGCAAATGCTGAAGCATGTTGCGCAGCAGACTGTTATCAGAATGGTAGTTTGTTATCTGTGGGGAGGAAAAAAAAGAAGAAGCTTACATCAGCAGTTGCATTTTGTTGAAGTAATAACTAAATTACATATGTATAGTAACAGAAGGGTGGGTTAAATGAAAGGGTAAACAATCATAATATTATATGTAAAATGAAGGTAAAAACTGACAATCTCGATATCTTGCTTCACATGCTAGTAAGTGCGAACCCGTGCTACGCATACGGCGTCCGTTCCAAATCATGTCGTATCAATTTGATTTTTTTTTTTGCTTTTCATTTTAATAGAATCGACATACTTTCTCTTTATTATTGTCACTTTAATTCGTAATTTTTATCATTAAGAGATTAATGCGCCGCATGACATAATCTTTTGGGAGAGATAAAATGTCATTGAAAATTGATGTACAAACACAATTTGGCAAATATAGCAGTGTTGATTGACGAAATTGTAACAATAAGCACACAAAATCAAATCAATTTGTTGACAATTTGTATATGGTATATAAATAAGCATACTTACCTTGTGAACTGATTTAATTCAATAGAAAACAGTTGTAAACATCAAAAATCATATTAAAGTTGTCAAATAGTGGCACGTAGAAAACTAAAAAGAAAAGAGATTTTGTTACTGAGACTCGAACCTCCTATGAATTATTATTTTTTGTTTCTTTATGAAAATAACAATATACATAAAATTAGCCCTTAAATTTAAATTTTATTGCATATTTCAACAAATGAACTTATATTTGTTGTCGTAAGAATTGAGGGATTTCAACTAATTATTGCAGCAAATTCCAGTTAGAAACATAAGTCCTCAACTTTACCTACGTAATTTCACCCTTCCACTAAACTATTCAGAAAAAGGAAAAAGGAAAAGTTATTTAATGAGATATAGAGCCAATCCTGAATAAGGGTTCCAAATTGTGATCATCTCAAATATCCTATTTAATTAGAGCCCAAATTTATTTTATTGATATTTACATAAATCGTCAATGTAAAGATTTCGTAAATTCATAAAGCTATGGCACTAAATATTGATAGGACATGTGTTCAATGTAAAGATTTCGTATATGAATAAATATAGTTTGATTTTTTTAAATTAGCTTAGAAAAATTATTCAGTAATAATATTTTCTATATATGCAAGCAATACCGAAGGTAGTCTTAGTTGAATTATAAAGGGAGAGGAACGATCGATTTTTTCAATGAAATATAGAAAGGATGAGAAGATTATCTAGACTTGTGTTCAAGCTATTATGGGGAAGATAATTATGTGGAGTGACAAAGAATTTATCGCAGCTACTGATAGAAAATTTATAGTATATGCTTGGTTTTTGAATTTAACCACCAAGCATTTTTGTATTGACTATATATTTGATTTATAAAGTGTGATAAGGCCCCTCATTAACAACTGTACTTAAATTCCAAAAAAAAGTTGATTTTTTTATCGTATGGTCGTATAAGTCTAAAAGTATCTTTCCCAATTTCAGCTCCCCCATTTAGCATGTCATGTTTTTACTTTAGAAAACGTTCCTCCATTGCTAATGTCCGCTATTGCCTTGAGAATCTATTGTGTATGAAGATCAAGGATATTTTGGCTCATTACTGGGCCCTTAAAACTTAAAAAAGCAATTATACATTTTTAAGATATGGTGGGAGCATAGTCTGAGCCAAAATAAAAAAAGGATAAATAGGCTCATTTCCACTAAAAAAACACAGTGTACAAAACTCTAGTTTTATATTACTTATTTAAATAAAACTGAATTTGCCCTTTTCTACTTTAAACCGTGGACCTTTCTTTTACTACCGAAATGAAAAAAATAAATCTATTGATATAGGACTGAATACTAAGTAGACAGCAAAGTATTTCTAGGCTAAAAGCTTAAGCAGTCGTACTAATTATTTACACATTTATAAGTGAAGTAAGTAAAGTAATATTAGGTCCCCTATTTGAACCATGCAAACTTAAAATTTATGCAAGGCACTTGAATATAAACTTAAAATTAGCTATAAAATGTAAACATAATAAAAAAACTGAAATTCTATATATAAGCTTCAAAATTAAATAGTGACATCGAAAATTGACATGACTCTTAAATAGTTAAACTAACATAGAAGATGCATAAAAATATATATAACAATCAGTGTACGTGGAATATGAAATGTTAGAATAGATTAAAATATAAAATTCACCTGATGTGGACTGTGATCTATTATAGACTGCTCATTGAACTTCATTTTCAATGAATATTCACCGTTTCCTTCAATACTCATTGTACCATAATGGTCACAATAAAGTTCTTCAAGTATAAGATTGTAAATTGAAGTGGTCACCTGATAAAAATTCTGACAATTTCAAGTTTGCCCATATAATAAATCAAGTCAAATGTTTTCATGCTTGCATCGATATCAACGCCACCCACAAAATCATATATTTTTAACTACAATATATTTTAAATATATGCATTGTCAAATTAGGGAACTTCTCTTTTTCACACTCATAGGTGCATACTGGATGTAAATTGGATCTAACTAAAATTTATTACTGATTTGCCATAAGGAATCTAAATGAGGATATTTTTCCCACTAAAATGAATTATTATTTGTTATTTTGACAAATGTTAACGAACACTGAATTATATATTAATTTCAAATTCAGACAGATACACGTGCTAAATATTAAAATGTATTATAGTGAAGTTAAGAATAATCTTTATCATATATTGTGGCTCAGTTGTACCGAAGTTAACGGTTTGATGAACCTCGTACTTCCCATTTCCACTGTTGCAAACAATTTGAACTAAAGACATTTTACCTGCAAAATAAATAACATGATGTGTCCACTTCTAAGTTGAATCGAAAGAGATGACCATTGCTGGAATGTTGTATGAAATTGATGATTCATGTGCGTTATTTAATTTTTCTACATGTTTGTGATTCACCACGTTTCTTAAACTCTCCTTTTCAATCAGTCTCAAGTATACTTTTCCATTCTCCATTGCAATAGCTTATTATCAAAAATATACTTGTATCAATTAATGATAAGTTAACCTAAAGTGCATATAATTTAGATTTCATCTATATACTTTATTCTTCGTATAATTGGTCGTTAACTATAAACAGAACTAAGGTTAATATACAGCGACATATTTGCACGTAACAAAATTGTGATAGATTAAAATATTATCGAAAGTTGATT
The DNA here is from genome assembly GCA_030765085.1 of Allium cepa. Lineage (NCBI taxonomy): Eukaryota > Viridiplantae > Streptophyta > Magnoliopsida > Asparagales > Amaryllidaceae > Allium > Allium cepa. The sequence continues at coordinate 774,259,756 of CM060945.1, forward strand.
TAGTACATTGATAAAGATATCAAATCTTGCTGATTAGATATGGGAATTTTTTTAGTGATAACAGTAAGGATTTAAATGGCGGGTGAGGGTTTGGTTTTGAGAAGAAACACAGAGCTGAAGAAAGAAATACTGATTTATATCACAAAGCAAATCGTGTTTAACCAATGCTTGTTCACCAAGTCCCTATGCACTTTCCGTTTATTAGCTGTAAGTAATAAATTCAAATTTGAAAACTTTCCAATTCTATATGTAATAAATTGAGATTTAAAAAATCTATTCTAAAAGTTTTAATTTCAAATCGAAACTGCTCTTTGGACCGTATGCGATTTTTAGTTAGAAACTAAAAATCCTAAAAAAAATTCGGAGCTGATCACATAATTTTTGACCAAAAAATTTCTCGCACTTGTATCTATCTCATTTCAGATTCAAATTTCCCATTCCAACATGGTGGGATAATCTGAATCATTATAATCAAAGGTAAGTGTTGGTTTTGCACTGTATGCAATTCTTATTACAGTGAAAGACAACAAACACTCACCTATGAAAAAAAATTGAGAATCTAGCGTCTTGCATCATTTATTTTGCTGAACATGGCTATGTTTCTATAATGTAATGAAATATATTTGGCAGAAATCATCAATTCAAAATCTTCATTTACTTCCATTTTAAAAATATAAAGTGCAATGAAAACACTTAAAATTGTATAATATTTGAAGTTCCAGCTAGTGATTTTCTAATAAATGGGTTATGTTGTTAAAAAATGTGTTATAATAATACAACAATCATAATCACATGAATAATACAATAACCGTGTTAATTTTTTTTTGAATTTTGTTTCAAATAATTATTTGTTCAACAATATATGGAATGCAACCTTTAAATTTAAATGCATTTGGAATGCACGTAATAACCCATGAGGACCTATGTTTCTTGTCATTTGTAGATTCACATCATGCAACATAGCAGTAATAACAGTATTATAACCAAACACCAAAGATTATAAGCAAGAAAAAAAAATTAACATAGCACTCGTTATGAGCATAAGCACTGTAATAAAATTGAAATGAAAATAACTAAGATACAGAGGGAATGAATAAATTACTAAACCTGCAATATTGAACAGCTATTGAATGCTTGTTTTTGGAATTTTTGATAGCTTGTGGGAAGCTGCCAATTTGGAGATCTAGTCACTGATGCAAAAATGTGTTAAATTTTGAAATAGTTAACCACCTAAATGATATTGTTCCGCCGAAGGAAAATGCAAAAATATATTAGATTCTGATTTAGTACAAAGGTTAAGTTGTAGGAGGGTTCAATCAAGTCGGCGATGTAATAAAAATTACAAATCAAAAGAGTAGGATCTATAAGTCTAAATGACAGTAGGAAAATGCAATGAATTCACATATTCATATCGCTTTTATCATCCAATAAGATATTCTAAAGCATCCACATGATCAATTTATTCAATATTTTAGCCAAACCATTGTTTAAGCTCAAGAACTATACTGATATGTGCTAATCTAAGATTCTACTTCAGTGATGTTTGGGATTATATATACAAATCTTGCAACAACTTATCAATATACGAAAACAACAATCATCGTACAATAAGTACAACTGAACAGATATTCAGCGAGACGGAAACATAATTTTATGAATAGACGTACCCAATTTTTTGTCCATACGCAGAAAGGAGGAGTGCGTCGGCAAGGCTGAACGGGTGAAGGAATCAAGCTATTGGTGGGATATTGACACCAAATCGACCCAAAAGATGGCAGGATGCAAAGTAACGTGGCAGACATGGGGCAGCAGTTCGGATGCTAAACGCCGATGGGAAATCTGCGACAACGGGGAAGATTGTGGTGATAAATAGCCTTCGTTGAAACCTACTCAGTTAGAATATTTCACGTCGATAGGGGAGGTAGCTATTGTTATCTTTGGGCATTTCGTGGGCATCAAATTAGCGGACATTAGGTCTTATGACGATTAGGGTTAGGAGAAAAGGAGAAGAGAAGAAAGAATTTTGTTTTTCTCAGATAAAATGAATGGGGAGGGTAAGAAGCGGATGGCTAGGTACAAACATAACAAATTAAAAAGCGATTGTTCATTTCACAAAAACATGGAGGGGGCTTCTGTGCACTTGAAATCGAACTCAGTAATAATATAATAGTATAGATGTGTAGAAGCAATAAATTTGGTTAAGAATTATATTCACTATTCGGATAATGACTGATATTTTAAGTTAAATGAATGTTTTGGAAATGGGATTTTAAATGGAACTAAATGGTTTAAAGATATTTTAAAAGGTGTGAGCATCGAATACATAGATTTCAACATTCATTGTTGAAATAGACGTTATCGAGAAGTAAGGAAAACATGGACTATGACATTGTTGTAATAGTAAATGATTTTCGAAAGGAGATGTTTTGTATAGTATATGGGATTTATATATCTATCTAATTAATGAATCCCTATACTAATGATTTTGGGTTGTAGTAACGATGTGTTTGCGCTAAAAATGGTCATGAACCCCAGAAGTAGTGAAAGCACCAATAATGTACACAGATTCACAATATTCCAACACAAATCTAAGATCCAGATTAAGTAGAGAATAAAAATGAAGAAATAGTATAGTTGAAATGGAAGAAAGCAGGAAAGAACATAAGGTTTATAGTGGTTCAGCAATCCGGCCTACGTCCACTTTGAATCAATCCTTTTTATTCCCTTTGTACTGTAGTTACAATTACAAACCTTTAGTATCAATTACAAAAATGGTAGAGCTTCAGCTTCAGAGAAGGAGAAGATCCCCTTTTAGTTGACATAAGACTCCTATTTGTAGATGTAGATCCGAAAATATCCACCACAAAACCTGGAATACGACTTCTCTTGAGCAAGTGGGCCTACTTGATCGATCCTGAGCGATTTACGATCGATGCGTGTTCAATTCGTATAGATCCAAAAGTGGTCCAATCGAGCTGAGATAGATCATGGAGGTACTCGAGTGCATCAAGAAGCTCCTTTGAAAATTTCATCGCATTTGGATTTGTAGATTTTGAGTTATGATCGATGCAAATTTGCACTTTTCTAGGCATTGTCGAGCTCGTATCGATGACGTTCACATCGATTCCGCTTGTAATAATCAGACGATGGTGACGTGGAGCGATAAGCTAGGGTAGATCCATATTTCATGCTGCATTGACTACTTCCTCCGTATCCATTGAATGCTATGTTCTTCATATCGATGCGGGCATGCATCCTTCATATCAATTTCTTCGTCTCGATCCTCTTCTTATCCATCAGACCTTAGCCTTTCGCCTCCATGCTTTATATCCATCCACCTGCGCCCGTGGGCTTATTCGTATCCATCAACTGTACCTTTGTTTGCATCCATCAAACAATCCTCCTTCGTATCCATGTTGTTTGTATTGATCCAAGCTGTTGTTATGGATCGATACAAACAAGAACGATATGAACACCACCTTCGTATCCATCCTGATTAATACGAAATCTTCAATTCGAAGCATGCAGCAATTTCCATCCCGATCGATACGAACTACCATCGATTCGAAACCATGTGCACTATCCACATTCGCATCCATCTGCTGACACCCCTTGATCGATACGAACTGTATCGATACGAACGACATCCATCGATCCGAAGTAACCCATGTAGATCGATACGAGCAGTATCGATTCGAACCATATCGATACGAAGGTATCGATGCAAACCATTTCTGACCAATATCGATCCATCCATATCTCAAGCATACGAACTCCGATTGATCTGAAATTTAAAATGTAGCCTTACCTAACCTTGTTCATCATTCCCAATCGATCTCGTCTTGATTGGAGTTCGTTCAAATGATGATGATATGATCATAACCTTGTTTCTAATCGATCTCCAATCCTGATATCCATCCTTTCCATCCAATTTATTGATATCCCGGTCTTGACCAAAAGAAGGGGTAACATTTTCTCTCCAAAACATGCCTTGTGGTAAGGTGTGTTTTGAAAAGCTTCGATTTCTACATCCGAAGTCCATATTCCATCCATAGCCATACCATCCGATTCATAATCCAATCCATTACCAAGCAATCCTTCTGAGCGCTGCAACCATATCCCGATCCAAATCCACGACTGCTCCGAGTTGATGTCCAATTCCGAGTCCAGTAACCAAATCCTTAGCCAATTTCATATCCAATTGAAAACTGAGTTCTAATCCATCCATATCCAATAATCGAATCCAAGACCTCTCCGGGTCGATATCCGAATCCGAGACCACTTCAAGTCCATACCCAAATCTTTAGCTGTTCATAACTGACATCCGAATCCATAACTTTTTCGAGTTCTTACCAAGAGTGTTAACATCACTCTGTTTTGCGACCTAGCGACTTACATGACTCAACGACCCAACGACCTACAGCAGGGAGCGACCTACCGACCTAAAGCACAAAGCGACCCAACGACCTACAGCAGGGAGAGACCTACCGGCCTAAAGCATAAAGCGGTTCAACATGGCACATCTCAATGACCTAGCGACCTAGCGTCTCAACGATCTAGCGACCTAGCGTCTCAACGGCCTAGCAACCCAGCAAGCTTCAAGGTTAAGCCACATGCGCACTGCCTTTTCCATTAGGTCGCTAACGACCTAAGCAAACCGAGATAACACTTGTGCTATACATGTTAAGTCGCTCACAACATACAACTCGTCCAAGATGGCTCCATTAAGTCGCTGGTGACTTATACTACCTCGGGATCACTCTTAGGTCGCAACTCCTTAGGTCGCCCACGGCCTACGCCACATGAGCTAACTCCGAGAATTCTCTATAAATACTCCACCTACTCCACTTTCGAGGGGGGGGGGAGGGGCTTTTGGACCTTTTTCGAACGCCAAGACTCTGCTGTTTCACAACTTCTACAACACTTCAAACGCCAAAGACACTTTAAGGAACCTTAAGAGAAGATCAAGTTTATTCAACATGAATTAAAGGAGCTTTTCGACATCAAAATTCTAATGATTTGCCTTAATGGTGTTGTAATTGAAGAATTATTGTGAAGCTTGTAATCAAACCAATAAGAGAAAAGATTAAAGTGGACGTAGGCTTGACTTTGATCCGAACCACTATAAAAACTGTTGTCTCTTTGCTATTTTCTGCTTACTTTTAGTTCCCGTACCAACGGGTGGTGCTTTTGCTATAACTCAACTCACACCGGGGTGTTAGCGTACATTTTTAGCGTTAGCATTTTTGGTGCCTTCATTGAGAGTTGAACTCAGGAGTGCACTCATCATTGCTTCACAAAGATTTGTTGAAAGACTCCCTTTAAGAACCAGAAGTCTGTCTAAGATTATGGCTCATGGAAGAAAAAGTAGATCTACTAGATCTAGAAATGCTTATGACAATACTGCCACTTCTTCCACGTCAAATCAAGCGGCTCGTAGTGTTGGAATCACAAGGGCCGAATTGGATGCTGCAGTGTCTGGGTTGTATCAACAAATGAAAGCCCAAAACACTTTGATGTTGGACAGGTTGAATACTTTGCTTAGAGTTAACCAACAACCAGGAAATAATGAAGAAACCTTCGCTGAAGATGTTCATGATTTCCAAGGGAAATGTATTCCTCAAAGGGCAGTTGGCACCGCCGAAGGGGCATCTCCCCAAGCTGGAGGTTCAAGGCCGCAGCCAACTCTTCATGAACGTTTGTCCCGGCAAACTTCTGAAAAAGTAGTTGACGTCTGTCCCGCGGGGACTCTAAACAATGAGGAGTACCTCTCGGGAATGATTCGGCAAATTGTGAAGGAAAGCATGCAAAGGGAGGAAGATGAAAATGACTGGGGGTTTGCTCCAAGAAAGACTCCTTTTACTGAAAGAATTCTAAATGCTGAATTTCCAAAGAAGTTTGTTCCCCTTACCATTCTAGCTTATCGGGGGACAAGCGATCCTAATCAGTTCTTATACAAGTATGACTGGCATATGACAGGCGCTAAAGCAACAGATGAGATCAAGTGCAGATAGTTTCCTGTATACTTGGAAGGAGTGGCCCTGCTTTGGTTCATGAAGATGCTAGTTCGATCCGTGTATCAGTTCTTCGATCTAACTCGAAAATTCAAAGATCAGTTCAGGTTATATGCTTCGAAGGCCAAGGATATAATGTCACTATCCAGCCTCGAACAGAGTCCTGGAGAATCTATTAAATCTTTCTTTAACTGCTTTAATATAGCCTCGGTCGAAGTTGATAATGCGGAGCCTCGGATGATTCTGACTTACTTAATGCGAGCTATTGACAAATCAAGCGAATTCGGAAAATGGCTAAGGATGAAAGAGCCAAATTAACTTGAGAAGTTCTATAAGAAGGCCGATGAATTTATGCGCTTAGAAAGCCTTCCTGTGCCGACAAAAGTGGTTGTGACTGAAGTTGAGAATAACAATGTTGCTTCTAACAAAAAGGAATCTGGTGGTCAGAAGAGGGAGAATGATGGTGGAAAAAAGCAGAAAGATGCGAAGAAAGCTCGCCACTTTAGACCTTCGGATTTTACACCCTTAACTGATACTCCAGAAAATATCTTTTTCGCATCCAAGGATATTGTTGAATACCCCAAACCACCTAAGATGAAGCCTGGGAAAAATGTTGTGCATAATGGGAGATTCCGTCGGTTCCACAATCAACTTAGCCAAGACACTATGAATGTCGCCATTTAAAGAATTTGATTGAAGAGATGTCGAGACAGAATAAACTACAACAATATGTGAAGAGAAACAGAAATGACCCGACCTCATCTATTCAGGGGCAACAAGTTCCTGCTCATCAATCCGGCTCAGGTGAGAGGACTATAGCGCATGAATCTGAGAGGTCTGTCATTAATGTTATCACAAGGGGTCCTCACCCAGCGGGCAGAAGTTGGGGTGAGATGGAAAGATATGCTCACGCTTTGAAATATACCCCGGGAAGAGAACATGAAGGCAGATTCTCTTGCTAAATATTCAAGCTCTGGCGAAGCTCAATTATTGGGATTGGTCCCTGTAGAAGTCTTATCAGCCCCAAGTACCGATGAGATGGATATTGACCGAATTATGGCTGTATCTCAAGAGAAGGAGTCGTGGATGACCCCGATCAAGGAATATATACTCAACGGCTCCCTACCAGAAGACTCAAAAGAGCACCTTCCAACGAGTTAACACAGATGGTCAGTCCGTGGCCATTCACCATTTAGGGGATAGATCTCATTGGACCTTTGCCGATTGCCAAGTCCGGAGTCAAATATGCTATTGTTGCTATTGATTATTTTATTAAATGGGCCGAATCTGAACCGTGGGTTACTATTACCTCTATAGATAAACTTTTTGACTAAGAATATCATTTGCAGGTATGGTGTGCCTTAGAAGATAATCACAGACAATGGTACCCAATTCGAAAGAGAAGAATTGCAGGACTTTTGCAAGAAATTCAAGATACAAAAAAGCTTCTCACCAGTGGCTCATCCGCAGGCAAACGGGCAAGTGAAAGCAGTGAACAAAATTATCAAATCAACCATAAAAAAAACAAAAAAGCTGGAAAAAGCAAAAGGTGGTTGGGTCGATAAGCTGCCACTAGCACTTTGGACATACAGAACTACCCACAAGACTGCGACCGGGCACACTCCATTCTCATTAGCATATGGATGCAAAGCAATGATTCCGGTGGAAATAGAGGTCCCCTCACACAGGAGATCCAATTTCGAAAGCTTGGAACATCAATCACTTGCGTCCTTATTTTACTTAGAAGCTATTCTTAAATTTGTAAAATGATTATGGATGTATCATTCTTGTATTGATTCACACTGATTTTACTATAAATCTTGTGTTCTCTAATACTATAAAATGCCTGTCTCATTTCGATGTGCAAATATCTTAAAATATATTACTAAAATGTCGATTTAATATTGCAGGCTATCAAAGCAAAGCTTGCCTATTCAACACATCACAAGGCCAAGCGATTCCTACAAATCATTCAACAAACAAATGTCAAGTCACAAAAGTTCCAGAATCAATTCCGACATAAGAAGTGCTTCTGATAAACAGTTGGTGATTCCACCGAAGGGGCACCTTTCTAAATCGAAGGTTCCAGGCCCTTGCTAACTGATTGCGATCGTTTGTGCAAACAAACATCCAGTTAGGTAGCTTGCGTCTGCCTCGTGGATTCACTCAATAATGAAATACACTTCTCTGGAAAAAAGAAAAGCAAACAACTTGCAAAAGAAAGGAACGTGCACCTTGGAAATGATAACGAGGAATCGCTGAGGGGCAGATGGTGAAAAGACATGGGCAAGCAGACAGAAAGCAGCCAAAATGGAATCTTGTCTCTCAACCAAAAGGGTTGGTGGAACCACCAAAGGGGCACCTTCCCGAAGCGAAGGTTCCAGGCCCTTGCCAGTTAATTGTGATCGTTTGTGCAAACAAACATCCAGTTAGGTAGCTTGCGTCTACTCCGTGGATCCACTTAACTGTGAGATGCAACCTTCCTGGTGAGCCAAACAAAAAAGCCCTCTTCGGAGGCACTCTTCTCCTCTCAAGGGAGGAAGAGCCAAAAAGCCCTCTTCGGAGGCACTCTTCTCCTCTCAAGGGGGGAAGAGCCAAAAAGCCCTCTTCGGAGGCCCACTTCTCCTCTTAAGGGGGAAGTGTCAAAAAGCCCTCTTCGGAGGCCCACTTCTCCTCTCAAGGGGGAAGTGCCAAAAAGCCCTCTTCGGAAGCCCTCTTCGAAGGCCCACTTCTCATCTCAAGGGGGAAGTGCCAAAAAAGCCCTCCAACGAGGCACGCCCAAATATGAAATGCTTTTCGCCAAATAGGTTGAAGGAACCACCGAAGTGGGCACCTTCCCGAAGTGAAGGCACTAGGCCCTTGCTAACAATAGCTTGCGTCTACCCCGTGGATCCATTTAACTGCGAAAAGTAACTTTCTGGCAAAGAAATCAAAGCCCTCTTCGGAGGCACGCTTTCCCGTGTAAAGGAATCCACTTCTCAAAAATAAAAGTGACCATCTCCAAAAGATGAAGTGTAAAAACTTTTTCAAAAAAAAAGGAGAGAAAAATTCTCCAATGCAAAGCGCACTCTACTAGAGTAGAATAATATTCCCTCAAAATGGAAAAATTATTCTCCAAAGTAAGAGTACAAGTCTCCTCAAAATGGAGAAGATTGCAATGAGCCGTGATATGGGGGCAATATAATATAGCTGCATTAATAAAAGCAACGCTCAAGCAACATACCATGGGCTCACTGCAATATCATACAATGAAAATTAAGAAACTTGTGTGATAAATACAGAAAAAGTTTGTACAAGTATAAAGAATCATTTTACTCCATACTATAAAACATTTGTATACATGTGCAGGTTTCAAAAAGCGGGGGCCGGTACCCGCATAACTCCGGTCAATGCAAATCTTTAAATACAAGCAAAAAGCAAAAAAGCAAAACAAGGAGGATAAATCCAGACCCATCACTTCTTCTTCCCACCGCCTTTGGAGCCCTCACCTGGCCTAATGGTTAGCTTCTTGAGTCGGCCTGAACAAGTCGGGGAAGAAGGAGAAAGAGGTGCAGTTGGGTCTTCTTCCGCTTTCTCATCACCAGCAGAAGTGCCCTTCCTTTTCTTTGAAATACCAAGCTTTCCCCTCTTCTTTGAAGAAGATTCACTGAAGTGCCCTTTCTTTTCTTTGAAATACCACGCTTTCCCCTCTTCTTTGAAGAAGATTCGCTGCCCAGAGTGATAAGATCAATCAGCTTTGTATCATCGGTAGTAAATTCCTCCGGGGTCCTTTCACCCTCCTCAAGCTCTTCAGCTTTCTGCTCTTGTGAAGCGGCCGGGTCATCTAAGCCTTGAAGAGCTTCTATTTGTTCTTCTTGCGGCCCCAGTTGAGAATCAAGAGGAGTAACTTGAAGAGATGGAGGGGCAACGGCTGGAGGAGGCGAAGCCTGTACAACGCTTGTTATTTTCACTACAGAAGAAGAAAAGTTAACATCAGTATTTCTCGCAAAGAGAGAAGATAGTGGCACGTCGAGATTTAAGTAATAAGCAAGAAGTTCATCGAGCTCATGTGAAGCAAACGAGTAGTCCACTTGAGCTGGATCAGTATTGAAGTTACCTGAAGAGGTTGGCATTATCACGTCAATTTCAAAATCTTGAGCATCAGTGTCTTGTTGGGCCTTCCCTTCAGTATGGGTAGTTGTAGTTTCAGTTTCGGCTTTGGCAGGAGAAGGAGAGTGAGAACTGGAGCCAATAATATCGATGTTAACCGAAGCCAAAGGACAAGTTGGATCGGTCAAATGTGCCTTCCCTAGATGCGCTCCTTCTGCTGCTTCGGTTCGCTCCTTGGAAAGTTGTTCTTTCCCTCTGGCAAGGGCGGCATGACCCTCATCGTCCAAATAATAAGCCTGAAGATCCTCCTTGGCGTAGCCAGAGCCCCTAAGCATATCAACTGCCGCCTCCCACACTTCAGCTAGGGTAATCTCATACTTTGGACCCAAGAATGAAAGACTGCCACGTCCTAAGACGTTATGAAGATAAAACTCGAATAGAGTGGAGCTGACGTTGGCCTTAGTCGCCTCATGTGATTTCTCAACTGCTGCTTTTCCAGCGATGGCCTCGTCACGCTCCTTTTCAACCTTGGAAAGCTGGGCCTTTAGCATTTTAATCTCCAAATCTTAGGAGTTAGTCTTTTCTCGCAACTGAGCAACATCATTGCCGTAATTTTCCACGATTTTCTGCTGTGCCCCAAGTTTAGCCTCAGCATCCCGTTGAGCAGCGTGGGCGTCTCTTACATGCTTTTGAAGAACCTCTTCCTTTTGAGTAAAAGAAGTGGAAGAGGTGGCAAGATCATCTTTAAGCTTCTTGACTTCAGCCTCATGTTTCTCATTATAGGCAGTGATGTTCTTCATCTCCGTATTATGCTGATCAAGAATTTTTTGCCATTCAGACTTATCACTTTCAATGGTCAGCATGGCCTTGAGATTTAAGCGATTTACCCTCTAAAGCTCATCAACTAATTTTTGCCAGCCGGACATTCTTTCAATATCAAGCTTGACAGCATCGAGATTTCTCAGCATGGCGTGTTTGTCAATGGGAACCAAGTCCAGATCAAAGCGTACTCCTTTCAAACACCAATGTGGAAATCGGTTTTGGAGTGCAGGTGGAGGTCTCTCAACTTGATAAGGAGGCCTATTAATGATTGCTTGAATGTCAGCTCTTTGAAGGGCAGGAGAGCTAGAGGGGATGTCTAGAGAGATAGAAGCAGCGGGCACTTTGGAAACTTCAGATGAAGACTTTTCGGTTAGCTTGGCAAATCTTCGGCTATATGACTCTTCCCCTTATCGTCATGGGGTTTTCTTTTATGGGAGTCATCATCATGTCGGTCGTCTCTCCTTCCATAATGCCCCTCATGAGCCTGCCTCTCACGAGCTTTCCTAGCCGCTCTTTCCTCATCAGTCTCCCTAGGGGCAGGAAGATAGCGCCTGGGATCATAAGAATCACGCCTCGCATAGCGCTGAAAGTCATCATAATATGAGCCGTTGCGTCCCATGGGAGAACTTGAAATTGAAGAAGGGACAAAATTTAGAAATCTGCGAAATAAAGAGGCTAAGTGGACATAATTGCCAAAAATCCTAAGTGTGTGTGACGTGCGAACTACGCGCGTCAGGCTATAAACCACTCTTCGGCTTAGGAGTGATGTCGGCTTTTGTGGCAGGAGTCAACCCCTGGAGTGATGGAATTGATCGCAAAACAGATGTCGCTTCGATTGTTGGAGAGACAAGCTTAGAGGTGATGGTGTCATCTTTAAAAAGCTCTTGGGAAGTCACCATAAGGTCGCTCAGTCCTCCAAAGACATCATCACCATCATGCCCAACAGAATGGGTCACATCAGCACTGCCTTCTTCAGCACGCTTTGCACTCTTCGTAGCAGAACTTTCTTTCCCAACTCCCTCATCGGCTTCTCCAGTAGCCTTCCCGGAATGTTGAGGAAATTCTTCTTCTTCAACAACTGGGGGAAGTTTAGATTTGCCAGATAATCCCTCACCGCCAACGGAACTGGAGCACTTCACTAATGAAGCCTCTACAATAGGTTCCTCCAGTGCGAATTCCTTTACGGGGGCTGGGGCATCTGACGCTTCTACTTGAGAACTGGGGGCATCACGGGATTGAGTGGATCGAGAAGAATGCAAAAGTCCGAATTGATTCCAAAACTCATCCTTCAGTAGGAACTTAATACTTCTCTCATCAACAGCTACAACATTTAATCTATCGAAAGTTGATTTTTGGCTAGAATCTTTAGAGGGAGGAGGAAGTGCTGCAAAAGTAAAGAATGAAGTTAGCACTTGGCGACTCAAATTTTGAAAGGCTCAGAAATGAAGTGAACGGAGATAGGCAGTCTTACTTCCTACTCTCCAGATACCGTAGAATCCCGGAGGGCAGCGGACAAAGAAGAATTGATTACAAACCCGTGAGTGCTCTCGGGCAGATCCGTAATCAACTTATGGTTTCTTGCACTCCTTACAAGAGAAATAGAAGGGTGATCTTTGTTCCTCCCAAATGAACACAAATAGCATATCTCCTCGAAGCTTGTAAGGCGGTTAAGTGTCCTCCTGAATAGTATGCACAACCCCATCAAAATGGCATAGCCATTAGGGTGCAACTGGAATGAAGAAATAGTGAGTCGAAGGAGAAGTGTTCTCAGAAAATCGTTGAAGGGGGGAATAGATCCGTTCAAACACATTTGACGATTCACTGCAACAAAGGCAGGAGGCGGTCTATCGGTAGTGTCATTTACCCTAGGAAGCAAGGCATCCGCTTCAGTAATGCCGAATTGAATACATAGCAGGTTGAAGGCCCGTTGGTTCAATGAAGTTGAAACTCTTTCCGGAGGATTCTCTAAAGGGTCAGCTATTGGGAAAACCTCATCGGTTCGCTCTGCTATCTCTTCTTGCATTTGTTGAGAAGTCATTCTATACAAGGAACTGGATATTTAAATATGAAGGTGCACGTTTCCTAAAAGTGTGAAGTGTTGTGCAAAACTAATATAATGACAAGCAAATATAACTGGAATTAAACTAGTTGGCGTTTGTCAATTATAAAGTTTCAGGGCTTGTTATTTTAAGTCCAAGTACAGTGTTGATGCAAACAGATCAGCTTTAGTTGATTAATTTAGCTTTGCTTTAATACTTCACTTGAACTTGTTAATTCATAGCATTTCGTTCACACAAATTCCCTTAAGTTGATTATTCTTTATCGACTAATCTGTCATTCGATGTGGGCAGTCAATGGCAGTATATTTGCCCTAGTTTTTTTGCAAATGTTGTATTTAACAGGTTGTTAGCTTAAAAGTTAACACAATCTGCAAAAGAGTGCAACAAGTTCAAGCAGTTCATTCTGGCAGTTCAAGTTGGAAATTCAATTAAGTTCTGTCAAATTCTAACAATGCATCAACCACATTCCTACGAGTTAAAGCTACACTGCAGGTCGAATCAGGTCAAATTGATTCTTTAAGTCGTTCTGCTTTAAGTCATGAGATGTTCTGGCAAAGTTAAGTCGCAAGTCATATAAGTCGCTGTCTCTTATGTCGTTTAGAGTTTGGGTGTTAAATCGTTAGGTCGTTCACCGAGTTAAGTCGTGCGATTCATGTCCAAGCCGCTAAACCCTAGGACGTTCGAAGCTCCTAAGTCGACCACTTCCTAACTCTCCTTAACCCGCTAACTCCTCTTCAATCAACAACCTGCCTAACTCGCTAACCCGTTAACTTGTAACCCGATAACCCTTTAGCATCTCCATAATAAAATCCATCATCACTTCACCGCCAAATCATCCAAAAACCGATTCAAATCACCTCAGATCCATCATAGATCCGATGCATTGCTATATTCTCATGAATTACAACAACACGTCCAATGACGATCAAAATCAATCGTAATATGATTTGTGGTGAAACGCAACACATGAAATTGGATTAGGGTCAGAAAATGGGGGATTCAAGATACGGTGATGGTCGTGGTTGGATGATGATCGGATTCACTTACGTAGTGTGATGGAGAAGATGATTAACGACCGGTTAGCTTGAGTTCATCTTTGAGAGCTTAGAGAATTCTTCAATGGCGGTTCAGAGTGTTAGAGTAGGTGAAGAGAAGAAGGATCAAAATAAGCGACTTATATACAGGGGGAATGGAACTCGAATCGGCACGAACGACCTAGCTTTCTCATAAGTCGCTCACGACCTAGCGACTCAGGATGGCATGAGTTAAGAGCTATCGAAGAACATGACCTAACCCTTAGGCGTATACTTCGAGGGGAAAGTGTTAACATCACTATTTTTTGCGACCTAGTGACTTACATGACTCAACAACCCAACAACCTACAGCAGGGAGCGACCTACCGACCTAAAGCACAAAGCGACCCAACGACCTACAGCAGGGAGCGACCTACCGGCCTAAAGCACAAAGCGGTTCAACATGGCACATCTCAACAACCTAGCGACCTAGCGTCTCAACGACCTAGCGACCTAGCGTCTCAATGGCCTAGCAACCCAACAAGCTTCAAGGTTAAGCCGCATACGCACTGCCTTTTCCGTTAGGTCGCCAACGACCTAAGAAAACAGAGATAACACTTGTGCTATACATGTTAAGTCGCTCACAGCATACATCTCATCCAAGATGGCTCCATTAAGTCGTTGGCGACTTATACTACCTCGGGATCACTCTTAGGTCGCAACTCCTTAGGCCGCCCACGGCCTACGCCACACGACCTAACTCCAAGACTCCTCTATAAATACTCCACCTACTCCACTTTGGGGGGGGGGGGACTTTTGGACCTTTTTCGAACGCCAAGACTCTGCTGTTTCTCAACTTCTACAACACTTCAAGCGCCAAAGACACTTCAAGGAACCTTAAGAGAAGATCAAGTTCATTCAACATGAATTCAAGGAGCTTTTCTACATCAAAGTTCTAATGATTTGCCTTAATGGTGTTGTAATTGAAGAATTATTGTGAATCTTGTAATCAAATCAATAAGAGAAAAGATTAAAGTGGACGTAGGCTTGACTTTGAGCCGAACCACTATAAAAACTGTTGTCTCTTTGCTATTTTCTGCTTACTTTCAGTTCCTGTACCAACGGGTGGTGCTTTTGCTATAACTCAACTCACACCGGGGTGTTAGCGTACATTTTTAGCGTTAACAAAGAGTATTCCACACTCGAAAACTTGTATTGAAGAACACCTTGGTGTCCTTGGTTCAGTGTCCCTGAACGCTGAGTAATACCATGGCCTAAGTCCTAAACTGAATCCTGGTCACTCCAGACCCTTGTCGAGCATCGTCCATACTCGTCGACCTGAAATAGTAACCGATAGATATTATAGGGCTTAAGTCCTAGGTCGAATCCTAGTCTCTCCGAACCCTTGTCGAGCATAGTCCGTACTCGATGACTTGAATAAGCCATTTCGCCACGTTCGAGCGAAGAGGCTTTTCCCTTGCCAGGCGTAATCCATACCAGACGACCATTTACCAAAAACCAGATGAAAATCCAATCAAAATCCAATCCAAAGCCAGATCAAATCAGAAAACCAAAAATCCATTCCAGAAATCCAAACCAAAAAACAAGCATTGAAATTAAAGTCCAAACCAGAAAGCAAATAAAACCAGGAGTTCAAACCAAACTCCAAAACCAAACTAGAAAAAAAAAGTAAATGTCCAAACCAAAAATGAAAAAACAGATTTCACAAACTATAGCATCGCGGTTTATCATCATCTCAGAGCATGCCTAGCGGCTATCTCCGTCCCCATACATGGCTAAGTGACTTGGCTATTTGCCCAGAGTTTGCTACTTATTCCATATCATCCTGTTAGTCGATAACCAATCGACCATCATTCTTGGGTCTCGTGCCATCGTTATTTGAGGTAGACGGTGACTGCTCCTGTTCCACCGCCGCATTCTGAGTTTCGACATATTGTCACAACTGACCACTCCTTACATGCTCCTCGATTATATCCTTTAGATGCTTGCAGCTGTTGGTACCATGCCCGTCCAGATCGTGAAAGAGACAATTCCTTCCGGATGCCCTCTCGTGTTCCGAGGGTTCCCTCCTTGCCGGCCTTCGATAAGAAGGCGATCTCGAATTTCCAGGTATATCCATTCCAATGTTTCATTCTGTCCTGTGTAAGTGGGGAATTTTGGTTCTCCCCAGCGTTTCCTTGCCTTTCCAAAGTTGTCATCCAACTTCCTCTTTCCTTTATCCTTATCCTTACCCGAGCTTTCGCCGGATGGTTCTTTGTCCTTGACCACATTTACTTCCTTTAACTGTATATCCTAACATGCATCCTCCCGTCAAAGAAATCTTTCGGCCGCGTTAAAGAATTCCCTGAGACACATTGGTGGGTCCCGTATCATGATACTTTGAAATCCGAGTTATCCCTGATTCCTGACATTGCCGCCATCAAAACCATCGATGGATCCGATCGATCCACCGAAGCAACCGTTGCATTGAACCGAGTCAAGAAGGCCTTGAGCAATTCTCCTATCCTTTGCTTCACTGACGTTAGTGTCATCACATTCTTTGGCCTTTTGATATGAACCCGAAACTACTTTAAAAACCTGTCCACCAATTCCGTCCATGTCTTGATAGATCCATCCTCCAACTGCCTGAACCACATAGCAGCTATATTCGTCAAGTACAAAGGGAAACACTAGGCCATAACTTCCTTCGATGCCTCCAGTACTTCCATATATCTTGTGTATCTCATCAGATGATCGGTAGGATCAGTCTTGCCATTGTATATCTCTAGAGTTGGCAGCTTAAATTCTGGTGGATTCTGAGCCATTCTGATTTCACGGGTAAACGGAATCCTGTTTACTCCTTTCAGATCTCTATTTGTTAAACCTCCATTCGTAGTTCGCTTGATAGTCTAAGCTAATCCATCGTTGTCCACCAAGGGTTTTCCCTCAAGCCCTCGAGAGAATTCTAGTACATACTCTTCATCACGTGCTCTTGTGCTTCTACTAGCATCTTGTTATGTTGTGTCACCTAGAATTCCTCCATGAGTCGGTCCATCGTTGCCAGATGGTGTCCCCCAAGCCTGGATCCATCCAAATTAATAGTTGTGTGCTGATTAGGTGCTACGCCCTGTTGAACTGCTCCATTAGATTGCCTACGGAGTCCTTCTGTTCCATCTCCGTAGATCTGAACTCCAGCAGCTCCAGTTGTTCCTGCCTGTCCAAACTGTCCAAGAAGGTTCTACATCATCTCCTCTTGTCTCTTTAAAATTTCTTCCCGCATAGCTCCTATCATCATATCCATTTCATCTCTGGTGATGATAGACGAGGTTTGATATGCTCCTAAGGAAGCCTCCTGACTCCCTTCATGATGACTCCTTTGCGGTAATGTCTTTCTAGCTGATTGCCTAAACATGGTCCCTTTTAGATCTGGTCCATCAGCTTTCCAAATTTGAGCTCTGAATCCGGTATAACAGGTGCTAGTCCTCTTAATGAAAGCACCAAAGTGTTTTCACCAAAAGTGGTCACAAACCCCAGAAGTAGTGAAAGCACCAGTGAATGTACACAGATTCACAATATTCCAACATAGATCTCAGATCCAGATTAAGTAGAGAATAAAAATGAAGAAACAGTGTAGTTAAAATGGAAGAAAGTATGAAAGAACACCGGGTTTATAGTGGTTAGGCAATCCAGCCTACGTCCACTTTAAATCAATCATTTTTTATTCCTTTTGTACTGTAGTTCTTTTAGTATCAATTACAAAAATGGCAGAGCTTGAGCGTCAGAGAAGGAGAAGATCCCCCTTTTAATTAAAATAGGACTCCTATTTATAGAAGTAGATCTGAAAATATCTGCCCCAAAACCTAGAATACCACTTCTCTTGCGCATTGGGCCCACCTGATCGATCCAGAACGATTTGGGATCGATGCGTGTTCAATTCGTATCGATCCAAAAGTGGTCCAATCGAGCTAAGATCCATCGTGGAGGTTCTCGAGTGCATCAGGAAGCTCCTCTGAAATGTCATCGAATTTGGAGTTGTAGATTTTGAGTTATGATCAATGCAAATTTGCACTTTTCGAAGCATTGTCAAGCTCATATCGATGCTGTTCGCATCGATTCCGCTTATAATGATCAGACGATGGTGACGTGGAGCGATAAGTTAGAGTAGATCAATCTTTCATGCCGCATTGACTGCTTCCTCCTTCATATCCATTGAATGCTATGCTCTTCGTATCGATGCTGGCGTGCATCCTTCGTATCGATCGCTTCGTCTTGATCCTCTTTATATCCATCAGACCATAGCCATTTGCCTCCATGCTTCATATCCATCCACCAACGCCTGTGGGCTTACTCGTATCCATCAACTATGCCTTTGTTTGCATCCATCAACCAATACTTTTTTGTATCCATGTTGTTGATATTGATCCAAGCTGCTGTTATGGATCGATATAAACAAGACCAATACGAACTCCACCTTCATAACAATCCTGATTGATATGAAATCTTCAATTCGAAGCGTGCAGATATTTCCATCCCGATCTGTACGAACTACCACCGATCCAAAGACATGTTTGCTATCCACATTCGCATCCGTCTACTGACACCCCTCGATCGATATGAACCTCGTCGATACGAACGACATCCATCGATCCAAAGTAACCTATGTAGATCGGTACAAACAGTATCGATTCGATCCATATCGAGGCGAAGGTATCGATGCAACCATTTCTCACCAATATTGATCCATCCATATCTCGAGCATATGAACTCTAACTGACCTGAAATTTGAAATGTAGCCTCACCTAACCTTGTTAATCATTCCCAATAGATCTCGTATTGATTGAAGTTCGGTCAAATGACGATGACATCGATCATAACCTTGTTTTCAGTCGATCTCCAATCTAATACCCATCATTTCCATTCAATTTGTTGATGTCCCGACCTTGACCAAAAGGCGGGATAACAAGATGTTTTACGCAACATTCATTTTGAGCGAGATAAATATGTTTAAGAGAATGTTTTCCTTAAAGAATAAAGTATATACTTAATCATGATTTAAATATATGTAATATTTTCTAAGTTTTGAAAATAAATTGATTTGAGAATTACTTATTATTTAATTATTATATGGAAATGTTTTCCAAATAGTGAAGTATTGAAATGGTTTTGAGAATATATCTTGTTAAAGATAATTTGAAGTGAATATTTGGAAAGTGATTTAATTAATAAAAGATTAATTAAAGGGCCTAATGATTGCTTATGATGCTAGATATTTGTTTGTTTGCTTTGATAGTTAAATAACCGACTACCAAATTGGGCCATTTTATTTCCTCAACTTCATGGGGGAACTATTTAGTCGCACACTTAGTACGTAGCCATCTGTGTAGGCTTGATTATCATTTGTGTTGAGGATGTTGATTCATGTAGTGTGGAGTACTACTCCAATCTATCGAGCTTCCTTCTTGGCCAAAGAATGGCAAGTTGAAAGTTTGAGACGTGATAAGTCTATGAGACTTAGTTTCTGTGTGAGGTTGAGAAACACTTTTGCGTTGTTGGTGCAAAGAGACCGAGATCGATTTATTCGAAAACCACTTTAGACCAATGTATATGCGTTCGATTGTGCTTGTTGTGATGATATTGATATTTAGGATTTTCATAGTGAAGGATTATTAGTTGATCGTTTGAGGTTAAAATCCCAATATACATATAGTAGCAGCTGTCTCTTCATTATGAAATATCCATTATGAGGACTATTCGCTACTAATCCTAGAGATTTCCTAATAGGATGTGGTAGGGAAGTACCTTCGGTTTGTCATGTTCCTAGACAACTTGTATGGACGAGTATCTGACATTGAATTTTTAAGATAACGTATATTGGTTTTTACGAACGTACAGCAGTGATGGCGGAGAAGGCAACTTCTCTTAGCTTAACACCCTTCTTGAGATATACGAGCTCAAGGGTTGTATTTTAGTGGAAGACAACTAGTAGTCAACCAAAATGGCAATGTGGCATTCAAAGTGATGTGATATGTGAAAGGTAATCGTTACCTCAGACCTCATCAACCGGAAATGACTGAAACTGGGTTAGATGCGACAAGGCTAAGTGGGTCATTCCTATATAGAATATGATCATTCTCTTCTAGATATATTTCTTCTCGCTATGATGTTCGAAATGTAAATTAACGTAGTTTGTATTCTACGAGGGCCCTCGGAAAGGTCGGTAATGATCGGGGGATGATGTATTCGCTACTATCTGGTTATAGAGATAGGTCGGTCTTGTATTGGTAGAGGTTCCTTTATAATGTTCCTCGGTACATTCCTCTAGAGATGTACTGCCGGAAGGTAGTCCCTTCACCCGATCATTTGTATGGAAATCTAAACTGCACTACGAGCTTGCGGTCTTGTTTGTATCTGCGTAATGAACAGTCCTGAAATGCTATATGGGTAACCATTTCGGCTATGTTTAATATTATTTGTACAATAGACACTATTATAATGTAAGAGGATTTGATATGGAAGATTTTGGTTATCGTAAGTTAAAAACATATCCGTGTTTATGTGTGGGCTTGTCTTACGAGATACTTTTGCTTTGAAAGGAAAAGTTTGGTAATGTAATAAATTCAGTTAAGTGTGTGTAACGACCCAGGATTTTTAGTAACTAAAAAATTGAATATTTAATTTATTTTAAATATTAATAAGTGAATTTATAAGTCGAATAAATTTTATTTTGAATTATTGGATTTAATTGGATAATTAAATCGATATTTAATATGTTAAATTATGGAAATAATTGAAAATTGAGTTAAATATGATTGAAAATGATTTGGGAAATTTTATTTTATCATATTGAAGTTAGAACGATATTTTAGAACTTTTAAAATCGAATTAAAAGTTAATTTGTGAAAATTGAATATTTTAATATTTAATCGACTAGTGAAAATAGTCAATTTTTGAACAGTCTCAGAATTGGACGAGACCAGTTCCATTGGATCCGTAATAGTTAGTTATTACCGGATTTCAATTTTCGTAGCAATCGGATTTATCGTTTGATCGTGGCAGCTCGAAACGCATCGAATTATTTTTAATATTAATTTGGCGAGTTAAAATAGCCATTTTTCAAAAAGTCTCGGATTTCGACGAAACTAGTTTCATCGGATCCGTAATGTGATATTATTGTAAGGTTTCAAATTTCGTGTCAATTGGATTTACCGTTTGTCCGGTACAAATTAAAACGCCTAGAAAATCGTTTAAATCAGTTTAATTCAAATTGAACGTTTATAGCCATATCTCGCACAGATGTCCGAATTAGCTTTCGAAACCTGTTCCATTGTGTCCGAAACGCGGGGTAAACCCTAGAAACGCTGGTTACGGCGCGTGAATCGGAGTTCGGAATTTCCGGAATGAATAGTGTCGTTCGAAATTCTATAAATAGCCCCCCTCTCTCATAAATTAAAAAAAAATATATCTAAAACCCTAAATGCAGCCGGCCCTAAGAAATGGATGGCCGAAATTCTCTTGCCTTCTTCCCCAAATCTCTTCAAATTCGTGAAGTATTACAACAAACTTTCAACTTGAGAAATGAAGAGGGCATCAAGATCTACTGTTTCAACGGTTGAGATCGCGTTTGGAGCTTTAGATTGGCGGCAATTGGCTTGAGAAGGATGCACGTTCGGCCTCGAGATTCGTGCTACAGGGACAACCGAGCTTCATGAGGATGGAGCCGAGCATGGAGGGGATGGAGGCGCTTCCATTGGCGTTCCCTGATCGATTTTTAGTTGAGTATTGGTGGAGCAAAATCAAAACCTAATTTTGATGGTATGGGTTCTTGTGTGCGGCTATGGAGAACGAGAGGGAGATGGAGGGAATGCACGGTGATGAGGGGGGGGGGGGGCAGTGGATCTCACGGCCTGGGTTAGTTTAGGTTATAAAATATAAAATTTATTTGTAAATTATGTATATAAAATTTGTGTAAACTTCAAATATTCATAACTTTTTCATACGAGGTCGAAAACGCGCGAAACCAGTTGCGTTGGAATCGTATGGACGAGCACTACGCGATGGAAGTGGATTGGAGTCATTTGGAGTTAGTGAGAATTTTGGGTAAAATTAAACGTCCGTTTAATTTTATTCGAAATAAATCGCTAAAACGAAATTGAAATCAAGGTGAGAACTTCTCACTCAATCGAATCAGTTTCGATTTTATTTTAAATAGATAGATTTAAAATATTTGAATGCATGTTTGAATGATGATTGTTATCTATTAATTTTTAAAATAGACATTATGCGCCGTTAGTAAGCGGATGTTATTTAGTAAAAACATATACCGCGAATATTTCATAAACAGTGAAATTGGTATTATATATAATAGCAATATATATATATTGGCATATGTATATATTGGAGTTATTGATTTCCCGCATTTGTATAGCGGATGAGACCCTATTGCGCCGTCTATTAAGCGGATAATATTTTAAATCCCATATACCGCGATAATTCCGTACTGGAGCGAAATTGGTATTGTGCTAATATTTGTGGATGCAGGAAAACAGGTTAGAGGGATCCAACTGGATTGCTCAACAGTATTTATTTGATTTCAGATATTTTGATATTTGATGAATTGTCATATCGATATATGATATCATTGTAGTCGTGATTGACTATTTGGTATGTAGCATCACTAGGCCAAATTTTGGAATTTTAAAAGGATTTCAAAGTGATTTTTGAAAGTATACGTTTATAAAATATTTTTGGAATTGATCCATTTTAAATAAATAAACGTTATGATTTTTAAAGTTATACAAATTATGATTTTGAGAAATATAGTGAAAAACTGATTTTTGAAAATATGGGTTAATGATTTTATAAAAGAGTTTAAATTGGGATTTTTGAAATTATTATAAAGAGTTGAAAATATAGGATTTATAAAATTTAATTATTTTATGAATCAAAATGATGAAATTATAAAAGGAATTAAAAGATGTTTTAAAATAATAGTATAAATTGATTTTATAAAGGATTTATAAATTGATAATTTATAAATGAAAATATTTGAATTATAAAACGAGTTTTTATAAGTGTTTGAATGAAGTGAAAATGAATTTCATAAATGAATGAAATTTATAGAATTATAAACGGTGAAGTTATAAATGGAACTTTGTAAGCAGTAGGTTTATAAAATTTATAAAGTTATTAAAGAATATATTTGGATAAATAATTGAATCTTATAAGTTATAAGATTTATAATTATGAAGTTCAAAGGAACGATTTTTGCAAACAAATAAATTATAAGTGTTTAACTTAAAATATAGATCTTTGGTTTATAATTGAGTTATGAATTGAGTAGGTTAATAAAGGAATTTATAAACGTTGTTTTATAAATTCGCAAACGACTTATTTTGATAAGTAAATTGTTGAAACCTATTAATGGGGTTATATTCACGTTTTAACTGTGAATAATCCTTTAAAATGAGATGAATAGAAAGGATGAAATTGATTAACGTAGTATATTCACGTTTTTGAATAGTGAATAATATGTTAAAGAAAATGTTTAGATTTGATGTTTTAAATAGAATTAAAACGATCTAACGATGTTTTAAAATGTGTTGAGATTCGAAACCATAGATTTCAACATTGATTGTTGAAATAGACGTTTTCGAGAAATAAAAGGAAATGGTGGACTATAACACTGTTGTTATAGTAAATGATTTCCGAAAGGAAATGTTTTGTATAGTATTGGGATTTATATATCTATTTTAAATTTCGAATCACTATACTAGTGATTTTGGGTTGTCGTAACAATGTTTTACGTAACATTCGTTTTGGCCCAAATAAATATGTTTAAGAGAATGATTTCCTTAAAGAATGAAATATATACTTAATCTCGATTTAAGTATATTTGAATATTTTCCAAGTGTTGAAAATAAAAGATTTGTGAATTACTTATTAAATATTTTGGAAATGTTTTCCAATATAAAGTGAATATTTAGAGAATTTATCTTTTTGAAGATAAATTGAAATGAATAATTGAAATCGTATATGCATGGATATTTTGGAATATAAATTCACTATGGAATTTATGAATAGAAAGGAGAATTTGTTTAAAAATAAATATTGATTTATTTTTGAAGTATTGAAATTATATATCTTGTAAAGATATTTTGGAAAATAAATAATTCAGAAAATTATTTGGAATCTGGTGATGTGTGCATATC
The DNA here is from genome assembly GCA_030765085.1 of Allium cepa. NCBI lineage: Eukaryota > Viridiplantae > Streptophyta > Magnoliopsida > Asparagales > Amaryllidaceae > Allium > Allium cepa. The sequence continues at coordinate 774,283,962 of CM060945.1, forward strand.
AATTGATAGTTCAATAACCGACTATCAATATTTCCCTTTGAATGGGTATTTGATGTGATTTGTTTGAATTTGGATGCCACACTTATTTTTGAATAAGCGCTCACTATTCGGGTTAACCGGGAAAGGACCATGAGGTCGTATAACCCATTCCGAATATGTGATACGTCGTTATGAATTGCATTTGAAGACCGGTGTTGAAGACCGGATCTTTTTGAAAGCGAAAGGACAACTCGTCGATTGTCTTTACACCGAGTAGCTACGGTATAGAGACTCCCTATGTGATGGGAAGTGCGGACGTGATTAGAGATTATCCGGATTGCAAGGACTTCTTTGTAAGTGCCTTCGGTTTTGTTCGAGCCCGGAACAGACTTGTATGGATTGTATGTCTGACATTACAAATTGAGATATAAAGCAGATTTCTTTCAAATATATTTCTGTTGGTGGCGGAGAATTTATTCTTTTAGCTTAACACCCTTCTCTGAGACGTACGAGCTCAGAGGTTATGTAGTTGAAGGTTATCAGCGATATATTCCCAATTTGGTAATGTGACATGCTAAGTGTTGCTGTGAAATGATCATTGTGTTGATCATTTGTGATAGGATCGTTTATTTGATCGTCTATCTTGGTGATCATTTCTATGATCATTTGTTGACCCAAAGCATGGCTTTTGTATAAAGTATGTTTTTGTGGACGTGACTTCGTCGAGCCTCACACCCCGGAATGGTCAAAACAGGAAAGATGCGGCAAGGTTATGAGGGGTAGCGCTCTTTAGGATATGTGCATTTCCTTCTGGAAAAGGGTGGTATCATGGTATGGAGCCCAGATACTTACTCATGTTGAAAACACTTTATGATTGTGTGAATTGATTGCGAGCGCTCGGTGAAAGGTCCCAAAGGACCGGGGGATGGCATATTCGGTCAGTTGTTACTCAGTTAGGGGTAACCCGGCCTTGTGTTGGTAGAGATCCGGTTTGGTTCTCGGGGATGTCCATCCAGAGGCATTCTCATGTGGCAATGGGAAGTTCCTTGGCCTGATCATTCGTTGGAAATCCAAAGAAACAATACGAGACTTGTACGGTTTTAGTTGTATAACCTGCTATGGAATGTGGCGGTAACCTGCTATTGAACATAGTTAGCTATAGTAGGCATAGTTCGAAATGTCTATGCTGGCTAAGATTTATATTCTACTTTCGAAATGAATTTTTCCTACACTATGCACTAGTAATAATATCAAATTTTCTTTTTAATGCGTATCAAGTATCTTTGACTATCATAAGGAGAAATCTCCTCCGATTCTGCGTTTGCATTGTGTGTGTGTGCGGGAGGCCTTATGGTAGTCTCATTTTTAAAAGCATTGCGAATTGACTTTAAAAATATTCCTCTATTTTGATTTTAAAGATAAATAAACTGTTTTGAGTTCTCACACCAGTCACATGACTGACTCGGAGTTTATTGTTTTCCTTCCTAAACTCTGGGTGCCCACCAATTTACACACGGGCAGTTAAGAGTTAGGTTTATCAGGATATTCTGGATATTCTGGAGTTGCTGGAGGCAAGCTGGATGGCATGGCGTATTACTAGTATATAGTATTTCTTTTCCGCTGTTTGTTGTTGTTGTTGTACACTCTGATGATGATGTAATGTAATGTAATGTAATAACTGATATAGTTCTTTGTTTAAAGATTATTCATTTATCTATTATATGTTGTTCTGTTTTTTTTCTGTTCCGTTCTATTTTCTATTTTCTTTTCTCCCTATCTTCTTATCTCTTGTTCTTTCTTTTCTTCTTCTTAAACCCTCAGTGTTCGGTTTTCCGTCGTTCGATTGCTCGGCAGTCGATAAAGTGAGTATCGATGTTGAATTTTCGGAAGTCGAAGAATCGGGTCCTGACAATGTGGTATCAGAGCATATGGTTAAGCGACAACCATGGTTCTGTTGGGTATTACTCATTAGAGATAGAGTCAGTAGTACTCTAGAATGAGTTGAGTGTAATAATAGCTATGAGAGCGTATTTGTTAGTGAATATATAAAATTGTTTTATATTATGATGATTGGTTTGTTGAGTGGTATATGGATTCTGGTTAATACGAGTAATTAACGTTGTTGATAGGGATCTCTAAACACTTGTACAGAACAATTCGACACAGTATTGTTTTAAATTGGGTAAATGAAATAATTTTACCTTGATTATATTTTATATATAAAGAAATAATTTTTTCAGAATTATTAAAGTGTATATAAGTTGATTGTTTAGTTGTTTGAATAATCTAAATAAAAGAATAATTGTATAAGCAAATGAATTATAAGAATTAAATTATAATCAAAGTGATTTACAATTGAGAAATGAACTTATATATATAAGAAGTGAAACTATATGAATATATTTATGAATATGAGTTGAAATAAATAAAGATGAATTTAAAGTTAAATGGAAATTTACTTTAGAATTTGGAATTTGAATTGATTTATAAGTGGAAATTTAAGTTAAGTAAAACAAAGTAATGTTTGTAAAATGGAATATAACTTAAGAGATATTGAATAAAGTTGATTTCGGTATCAAAGTAAATTGATAAAGTTAAGTAATGGATGTGAACTTAAGTTATATAAATGAAATTCAACTTTGTAATCGAATTAAATGAATGGATTGAATGTTAATCAATTAAATGTGAATTAAGTTGATATGAAATAATGAACATAAGTGTTAATTCATTAAAATCTAATGTTATTAGAAAGTTGAATAGTTGAATGAAAATCAATTAATTAAACCAATTGAAAGCAAAGGAATTTGGTTGCAATTGATATAAATTGGTTGTTATATGGTTGTTAGTTGATTGTATATAATTCATTAAGTTAATGAAATTAAAAGCTAAAGTAATTAGAATTCAATTGGAAGTTAAGTGAATCTTAAATAGAATTGAATTTGATTTGGAAGTGAACCAACTTGAATATGAATTAGTCAATATAAACTAATTGAAAATGAATGTTAGTAAAAACATCCAATGTTAATGAATCAAACGTGATTTAAATTGAAAACCAGTTCATTGAATATTAATGAGAATATGAATGAATGTTTATTGGTTATGAATGCTAGTTGGTTGATGGTTGAATATATTGCTTTTACTGCATTTGCTATGTTGACATATATAGTTATTATGTTGCTATATGTTGTATATCGATACTATTGTCTATATACATGATTCTCGTATTGTTTGTTGAGTGATTAGTAGGTGCGGATCACGTTTGCTTCGCATTTGGAGCTCGCTTTCGCGCTATATTAGCCGTATATGCTTGCTAATAAAATATAAGGTACATATCTCGGATTACATACCGTACTTTTATACTTTTTTCCCTTCGGGATGCCTCATTACTTGATGAGATGTATATTTGTGATATATATACTGTCATTTTTTTCGGATCGAGCCGCGCAAAGGAGACTATGGCGAATTTTTCCGGAAATTTAAGGCGTTAGAAAAATTTGAGAAAATTGGAAAAGTTTTGAAAATTATAACTTTGATTTGGAATTGAAAGTTAAACAATAGTAATTGTTTTTGAAAAGATAACTAAGTATGATTTGGAAAACTTAGTAAAGATTTGTAAGAAATTTAACTATGGATTTTGGGAAAGTTAATAGATTCTATAACTTTCTTACTTAATAATTTCGAGGACGAAATTCTTTTAAGGGGGGAAGATTGTAACGACCCAGGATTTTTAGTAATTAAAAAATTGAATATTTAATTTATTTTAAATATTAATAAGTGAATTTATAAGTCGAATAAATTTTATTTTGAATTATTGGATTTAATTGGATAATTAAATCGATAATTTAATATGTTAAATTATGGAAATAATTGAAAATTGAGTTAAATATGATTGAAAATGATTTGGGAAATTTTATTTCATCATATTGAAGTTAGAACAATATTTTAGAACTTTTAAAATCGAATTAAAAGTTAATTTGTGAAAATTGAATATTTTAATATTTAATCGACTATTGAAAATAGTCAATTTTTGAACAGTCTCAGAATTGGACGAGACCAGTTCCATTGGATCCGTAATAGTTAGTTATTACCGGATTTCAATTTTCGTAGCAATCGGATTTATCGTTTGATCGTGGCAGCTCGAAACGCATCGAATTATTTTTAATATTAATTTGGCGAGTTAAAATAGCCATTTTTCAAAAAGTCTTGGATTTCGACGAAACCATTTTCATCGGATCCGTAATGTGATATTATTGTAAGGTTTCAAATTTCGTGTCAATTGGATTTACCGTTTGTCCGGTACAAATTAAAACGCCTAGAAAATCGTTTAAATCGGTTTAATTCAAATTGAACGTTTATAGCCATATCTCGCAAAGATGTCCGAATTAGCTTCCGAAACCTGTTCCATTGTGTCCGGAACGCGGGGTAAACCCTAGAAACGCTGGTTACGACGCGTGAATCGGAGTTCGGAATTTCCGGAATGAATAGTGTCGTTCGAAATTCTATAAATAGCCCCCCTCTCTCGAAAATTAAAACAAAAAATATATCTAAAACCCTAAACGCAGCCGGCCCTAAGAAATGGATGGCCGAAATTCTCTTGCCTTCTTGCCTAAATCTCTTCAAATCCATGAAGTATTACAACAAACTTTCAACTAGAGAAATGAAGAGGGCATCAAGATCTACAGTTTCAACAGTTGAGATCGCGTTTGGAGCTTTAGATTAGCGGCAATTGGCTTGAGAAGGATGCACGTTCGGCCTCGAGATTCGTGCTACAGGGACAACCGAGCTTCATGAGGATGGAGCCGAGCATGGAGGGGATGGAGGCGCTTCCATTGGCGTTCCCTGATCGATTTTTAGTTGAGTATTGGTGGAGCAAAATCAAAACCTAATTTTGATGGTATGGGTTCTTGTGTGCGGCTATGGAGAACAAGAGGGAGATGGAGGGAATGCACGGTGATGAGGGGGGGGGGGGGGGGCAGTGGATCTCACGGCCTGGGTTAGTTTAGGTTATAAAATATAAAATTTATTTGTAAATTATGTATATAAAATTTGTGTAAACTTCAAATATTCATAACTTTTTCATACGAGGTCGAAAACGCGCGAAACCAGTTGCGTTGGAATCGTATGGACGAGCACTACGCGATGGAAGTGGATTGGAGTCATTTGGAGTTAGTGAGAATTTTGGGTAAAATTAAACGTCCGTTTAATTTTATTCGAAATAAATCGCTAAAACGAAATTGAAATCAAGGTGAGAACTTCTCACTCAATCGAATCAGTTTCGATTTTATTTTAAATAGATAGATTTAAAATATTTGAATGCATGTTTGAATGATGATTGTTATCTATTAATTTTTAAAATAGACATTATGCGCCGTTAGTAAGCGGATGTTATTTAGTAAAAACATATACCGCGAATATTTCATAAACAGTGAAATTGGTATTATATATAATAGCAATATATATATATTGGCATATGTATATATTGGAGTTATTGATTTCCCGCATTTGTATAGCGGATGAGACCCTATTGCGCCGTCTATTAAGCGGATAATATTTTAAATCCCATATACCGCAATAATTCCGTACTGGAGCGAAATTTGTATTGTGCTAATGTTTGTGGATGCAGGAAAACAGGTTGGAGGGATCCAACTGGATTCCTCGACAGTATTTATTTGATTTCAGATATTTTGATATTTGATGGATTATCATATCGATATATGATATCGTTGTAGTCGTGATTGACTATTTGGTATGTAGCATCACTAGGCCAAATTTTGGAATTTTAAAAGGATTTCAAAGTGATTTTTGAAAGTATACGTTTATAAAATATTTTTGGAATTGATCCATTTTAAATAAATAAACGTTATGATTTTTAAAGTTATATAAATTATGATTTTGAGAAATATAGTGAAAAACTGATTTTTGAAAATATGGGTTAATGATTTTATAAAAGAGTTTAAATTGGGATTTTTGAAATTATTATAAAGAGTTGAAAATATAGGATTTATAAAATTTAATTATTTTATGAATCAAAATGATGAAATTATAAAAGGAATTAAAAGATGTTTTAAAATAATAGTATAAATTGATTTTATAAAGGATTTATAAATTGATAATTTATAAATGAAAATATTTGAATTATAAAACGAGTTTTTATAAGTGTTTGAATGAAGTGAAAATGAATTTCATAAATGAATGAAATTTATAGAATTATAAACGGTGAAGTTATAAATGGAATTTTGTAAGCAGTAGGTTTATAAAATTTATAAAGTTATTAAAGAATATATTTGGATAAATAATTGAATCTTATAAGTTATAAGATTTTTAATTATGAAGTTCAAAGGAACGATTTTTGCAAACAAATAAATTATAGGTGTTTAACTTAAAATATAGATCTTTGGTTTATAATTGAGTTATGAATTGAGTAGGTTAATAAAGCAATTTATAAACGTTGTTTTATAAATTCGCAAACGACTTATTTTGATAAGTAAATTGTTGAAACCTATTAATGGGGTTATATTCATGTTTTAACTGTGAATAATCCGTTAAAATGAGATGAATAGAAAGGATGAAATTGATTAACGTAGTATATTCACGTTTTTGAATAGTGAATAATATGTTAAAGAAAATGTTTAGATTTGATGTTTTAAATAGAACTAAAACGATCTAACGATGTTTTAAAATGTGTTGAGATTCGAAACCATAGATTTCAACATTGATTGTTGAAATAGACGTTTTCGAGAAATAAAAGGAAATGGTGGACTATAACACTGTTGTTATAGTAAATGATTTCCGAAAGGAAATGTTTTGTATAGTATTGGGATTTATATATCTATTTTAAATTTCGAATCCCTATACTAGTGATTTTGGGTTGTCGTAACAATGTTTTACGTAACATTCGTTTTGGCCCAAATAAATATGTTTAAGAGAATGATTTCCTTAAAGAATGAAATATATACTTAATCTCGATTTAAGTATATTTGAATATTTTTCAAGTGTTGAAAATAAAAGATTTGTGAATTACTTATTAAATATTTTGGAAATGTTTTCCAATATAAAGTGAATATTTAGAGAATTTATCTTTTTGAAGATAAATTGAAATGAATAATTGAAATCGTATATGCATGGATATTTTGGAATATAAATTCACTATGGAATTTATGAATAGAAAGGAGAATTTGTTTAAAAATAAATATTGATTTATTTTTGAAGTATTGAAATTATATATCTTGTAAAGATATTTTGGAAAATAAATAATTTGGAAAATTATTTGGAATCTGGTGATGTGTGCATATCAATTGATAGTTCAATAACCGACTATCAATATTTCCCTTTGAATGGGTATTTGATGTGATTTGTTTGAATTTGAATGCCACACTTATTTTTGAATAAGCGCTCACTATTCGGGTTAACCGGGAAAGGACCATGGGGTCGTATAACCCATTCCGAATATGTGATACGTCGTTATGAATTGCATTTGAAGACCGGTGTTGAAGACCGGATCTTTTTGAAAGCGAAAGGACAACTCGTCGATTGTCTTTGCACCGAGTAGCTACGATATAGAAACTCCCTATGTGATGGGAAGTCCGGACGTGATTAGAGATTATCCGGATTGCAAGGACTTCTTTGTAAGTGCCTTCGGTTTTGTTCGAGCCCGGAACAGACTTGTATGGATTGTATGTCTGACATTACAAATTGAGATATAAAGCAAATTTCTTTCAAATATATTTCTATTGGTGGCGGAGAATTTATTCTTTTAGCTTAACACCCTTCTCTGAGACGTACGAGCTCAGAGGTTATGTAGTTGAAGGTTATCAGCGATATATTCCCAATTTGGTAATGTGACATGCTAAGTGTTGCTGTGAAATGATCATTGTGTTGATTATTTGTGATAGGATCGTTTATTTGATCGTCTATCTTGGTGATCATTTCTATGATCATTTGTTGACCCAAAGCATGGCTTTTGTATAAAGTATGTTTTTGTGGACGTGACTTCGTCGAGCCTCACACCCCGGAATGGTCAAAACAGGAAAGATGCGGCAAGGTTATGAGGGGTAGCGCCCTTTAGGATATGTGCATTTCCTTCTGGAAAAGGGTGGTATCATGGTATGGAGCCCAGATACTTACTCATGTTGAAAACACTTTATGATTGTGTGAATTGATTGCGAGCGCTCGGTGAAAGGTCCCAAAGGACCGGGGGATGGCATATTCGGTCAGTTGTTACTCAGTTAGGGGTAACCCGGCCTTGTATTGGTAGAGATCCGGTTTGGTTCTCGGGGATGTCCATCCAGAGGCATTCTCATGTGGCAATGGGAAGTTCCTTGGCCTGATCATTCGTTGGAAATCCAAAGAAACAATACGAGACTAGTACGGTTTTAGTTGTATAACCTGCTATGGAATGTGGCGGTAACCTGCTATTGAACATAGTTAGCTATAGTAGGCATAGTTCGAAATGTCTATGCTGGCTAAGATTTATATTCTACTTTCGAAATGAATTTTTCCTACACTATGCACTAGTAATAATATCAAATGTTCTTTTTAATGCGTATCAAGCATCTTTGACTATCATAAGGAGAAATCTCCTCCGATTCTGCGTTTACATTGTGTGTGTGTGCGGGAGGCCTTATGGTAGTCTCATTTGTAAAAGCATTGCGAATTGACTTTAAAAATATTCCTCTATTTTGATTTTAAAGGTAAATAAACTGTTTTGAGTTCTCACACCAGTCACATGACTGACTCAGAGTTTATTGTTTTCCTTCCTAAACTCTGGGTGCCCACCAATTTACACACGGGCAGTTAAGAGTTAGGTTTATCAGGATATTCTGGATATTCTGGAGTTGCTGGAGGCAAGCTGGATGGCATGGCGTATTACTAGTATATAGTATTTCTTTTCCGCTGTTTGTTGTTGTTGTTATTGTTGTACACTCTGATGATGATGTAATGTAATGTAATGTAATAACCGATATAGTTCTTTGTTTAAAGATTATTCATTTATCTATTATATGTTGTTCCGCTGCGATTGTGAGATTCTGATGTTGTTCTGTTTTTTTCTGTTCCGTTCTATTTTCTATTTTCTTTTCTCCCTATCTTCTTATCTTCTTATCTCTTCTTCTTTCTTTTCTTCTTCTTAAACCCTCAGTGTTCGGTTTTCCGTCGTTCGATTGCTCGGCAGTCGATAAAGTGAGTATCGATGTTGAATTTTCGAAAGTCGAAGAATCGGGTCCTGACAGTGTGTTTTCTCATGCTGGTTTACCAGACTGACCTGAGCGTTCATCCCTTTCAATGCTCGGCTCAGACAGAGTATATTTACAGGTTTAGAGTTGGTGCTTTGAAGCTTTAGTACGAGAGCTGGAAGTCTTCATTTTCGTATACACGTATCTGTTTATTATCTGCTTCATTGTTTGTTGTTTACGTTATCAGCAATTTTAAGGACATGTTATTATAACTGTCCAGGCTGATAACTAGTGATTGATTGTTGAACTCTGATTGATATTTGTAAATAAGGTTTTGTTTTGTAAAGATCGTCGATATGATATTATATGTTTTCCGCTGTGATGTGAGATTCTATATTGTTCTGTTTGGTTCTCGCTTTCTTATCTCTTCTTCTTTTCTCATGACTTTCCTTCGGTCTGTGCTTTTTGGGTCGGATATGTGTGATATATTGTCGATTCAAAGGGTACGGATTTACGGGTCGTCACATTTGGTATCAGAGCTTAGATTTAGTATATTCCTTGGCTCTGATGTATACTCAGTACAGATAGGGAAAGCAACACCCTAGATTGAGCTTGAGTGCATTATATATATGAGCACGTATTTATTAGTGATATAAAAATATTTTATACTGTGTTTACTAGTCAATTGAACTGTTTATGAATTCTGGTCGGTATGTGGGACGCCATGTTATTGATTGGGATTTCTAAACACTTAAACGAGGCAAGTCGACACAGTATTGTTTTCAAATTGGATAAATGAAATAATTTTACCTCGATTATATTTTATATATAAAAGATGAATTTTCAGAAATTATTATAGCGTATATAAATTGATTTTTTGGTTGTTCGAAGATGTAAATATATATAAGTTAATAAAAGCTGTTTGAGTAATCTAAATATAAAAAATTGTAAAAGAATAAATTATATAAGCCAATGAATTTTGAAGTATGGAATCATAATTAATATGATTTACAATTGTGAAATAATCTTATATATAAAAAATGAAAATAAATTAGTATATTTATAAATATGAGCTATAAATGAAAATGAATTTAAACTAAGAATTTGAAAATTTGAATCCTGTTGATTTTGAAAATTATTTTTCAAAGTTGAAGAGGTTATATTATTATTCTAAATCTAAATAAGTTAAATAAATTTGAAATAAATCTTATATAAGTGAAGTAAAATAGTGAAATAATATAAGTAAAAAAGTTTATAAATGTGATTTATAAATATAAAAGATTTTTTTTAAAAGAATATAAAGAACTGAATTCACTACTGTTGTTGGAAATAATAAAGGTGATGACTACAGCATCATAGTATCATTTTCAAGTTTCTATGTTATTGATTTGCTGCCAATAGTAAATTGAAAATTTAAGTTTTTTTGTGATAAACAAATTTGAATTTAAAATCCAGTTGAAATTAATAATATAAGTGAAATATGTTTGAATTTATAATATGAAATAATAAATTTAACTTAGTAAAGTTAAATAAATTTGAGTTAGCATAATAAGATAAATGATTTGAAATTTAACTTAGGGAAATTATATAAAGTGAATTAGATTTGAACTGGATTAGATAAGTTATTGAAATGGAAATTAAATTTAAGTGGTAAGTGATTATATAATATGAATTTGGAAGTTTAAATAAATAAGTTGTATAACTTACAAAATGAGAAAAGGTAAGTAAAACCAATTGTTAAAATGGTTAAACAATTTTGTTAAGCAAAACAAAATCTAAATTTGAATAAATGATATGAAACTTGACTTAAGTAAAAGTTAAATATAATAACTTTAGAAATGAAATCTAAGTTAAGTTAAAAGGAAACGATCTTTGAAAAGGAATTTTAACTCAAATAAAGAAAAAGAAATGGGCTGATGAAATGAGTTAAATAAAATAGAAATTGAATTAGATTAGAAGTGAACTTAAGTTGTTTAGTGGAAGTAAATGTAAATGAAGTTGAAATGATATATAACTTAAGTAATGTCGAATGGAGTCAAATTCGATATCAAAATGAGTTAGCAATTGAATTAAATGATGAATTAAATTGAACTAATGAAATAAATTAGTAAATAAAATATGGATTGAATGTTAATTAATCGAATGTAAATGAATTGATGTGTAATAAATGGATGTAAGTGTTAATTCATTAAAAGCTAAAAATTGAAAATTGAATGAAAATCAATTAGATATCAACCAATTGAAATGAAAAGTATTAAACCAAATTGAAGGTAAACGAAGTAAATATGAGTGTAAAGTAAATTAATTTTTTTTGGTTATGTTGGATATGCATTGGTTGTTGGATGGATGTTAGCTGATTGGATAGAAATTCATTAAGTGTTTATGAAATTGAACTAATAAAATTGAAATTTAAGTAATTGGATTCAAATTGGAAGTGAAGTGGATCTAAATAGAATTGAATTTGATTTGAATTGGAAGCGAACCAACTTTAATGAATCAAATGTGAATAAATGAATGTTAGTAAAATCCAACGTTAATGTTAGTAAGTGAATGTAAACTAATTGAATACGAATAAATGAATGTTAGTAAAATCCAACGTTAATGAATCAAATGTGAATAAACTGAAAACCAATTCAATGAATATAAATGAGAAATGAATTTATATTGATTTGGTTATGGATTGATTGGATAGATATTGGTTTGTTGGATGATAGTTGGATCATAGTTGTTTGATGGTTGAATTTGTTGCTTTTGATCACATTTTCTATATTGGCATATATAGTTTTTATATTGGTATATGTTGTATATTGATATTACTTTCCATATATACATGTTTCTCATTCGTTGTTGAGTGTATAGCGGATGGCGTATGCTTCGCATTTGGAGCTCGCTTTCGCGCTATATTAGCCATATATGCTCGCTAATAATATATAAGGTACATATCTCGGATTACATATCATACTTTTCTATTTCTTTCCTACGGGATGCCTAATCTTCGAAGATGAGATGTATATTTGATATATATATTGTGATTTTTCTGGATTGAACCATGCAAAGGAGGCTATGGAGAATTTTTTTGAAAATTTAAGGCGTTAGAAATTTTTTCGGGAAAATTAATTTTTTTTTTGATAAATAAAATTTTGGTTTTTGAGTTAAAAGTTAAATGATATTAGTTGGTTTTGAAAAGATAACTATGAATGGATTTGAAAACTTAGAAAAGTTTTTATAAGAAGTTTAATGAATAGATTTTCGAAATGCTAAAATGTTTAAATGATTTTGGTAATCTAGTTGGAACGAGCTGTTTTTAAAAAGTTAATGGATTTATGGCCTTTTCTAACTTGGTAATTTCGAGGATGAAATTCTTTTATGTAAGGGAGAATGTAACGACCAAGAATTTCATTCATTTAAAATTTTGATATTTAATTGATTTTAAACATTCCAAATTAAATTTTATTAGCTGAATAACTTATATTTCAAATATAAGAATTTAATTGGATAATTTAATTGTTAATTTAAAATTTGAAATTGCAGAAATAATTACAATTTGGGTTTAATGTGAATAAAAATGATCTATAAAGTTGAATTAAATTCTATTTGAATTAGAATGATGTTAGGGAACATTTAAAATTAATTTATGGAAATTAATTATTTTAATATTTAATTAACGTGCAAAATAGCCATTTTCGACACGGTCTTGAATTTTGATGAAACTAGTTTCATTGGATCCGTAGTGTTATATTATTGTAGAATTTGAAATTTCGTGTCAATCGGATTTACAATTTGGTCGTATGAAGCTGAAACGCGTCGAAATTTATATAAGTAAAATTTAATTTAAAATAAGTCGCTTCAAAAACGTATCTTCAAAATATGATGGAATTTGCTCTCGATATATATTCCGTTGTGTTCAGAATAGGGGAAAAACATTATAAATGCTTGGCGGCACGCTTGATTGGATTTCAAAATTTTTTCAGGTAAATAATGCATGAAATTTTCTATAAAAGGACTATGTTATTTTCTTTTTTCACTTAAACCCTAACCCTAGGGTTACAACTGCACTTTGGGTTTAATGGATGAAAACGCTCCATACTTCATCCCCTTCAATATCCAAATCTGTTCATTTTCATTGAAAATTTCCAACTAGAATGTTGTAGAGCTCCTCGAGCTCGATAAATCCAACGGTCATGATCGAATTCAAGGCAGCGATTTGGCCGCAAATTGGCCAGAAAGTACATGCATTCGTATGCGTTTTTCAAGGTGAGTAGGCAGCCGAGCTTCGTGTCATTCAAGGTGGAGGGGCACGTGGTGATGGGCTTCGATACGGTGGTCGCTGATCATCACCTAGTGGACGATGGTGGTTGCGGTAATTGATGGCAAATGGCAGTGTGATGGGTTTCGTTTTCATGAATGAAACAAAGAAAAGAAGGGAAAAAGTGCAGCCACGATCTGCTTTGGAAAAAAATCAACGGCCTTTGTAACAACTCTAGATTCTTGAAATATTTTTTATTTGAGTTTTATTTCATTATGAAAATATTTTAAAATTTATTTATTTCAAGATTTTATTTTTAAAACATTTTCAAAGTGAAGTAGTAATTTTTCCAATACTAGTTGTATTTTTGTTTATAATTTTAATCCTAGTTTTAATTTAATAAACTATTTTCTTATATATTTTTTATTTTTCTTGAAAATTATTTATTTATTTCATTTCTACTTTATTTTTTTTTCAATTTTATTTTATTTACATGATTTTTCTTTTGGTTTATTTGAATAAAAGAAATGGAAAATTCTTAGAGACAAAAACCTTTTAACTTATGACTTTTCAATGCCTTGTTTTAAGTGGTATAGATAATATATCATTTCAATCCGTAATTTACAAAGAAAAATCTGAGTTCTATCTTTTAAACCCGCAATCCCAAGTAAAATAAAATAAATAAAAATCGTTCAGGCCTATCATTTCGGCCCATAATGATTTTTCCTTATTCTAAAGTCCGTTCGGGTATGTATCATTTCAACCCATAGTGATTCTATTCTACAGGGAACTTGCAGCGTGAGAAACAGATAAAAATAAACAGTATAGCAACATATGGCAGTAATAGATGATATGACAGGTTTATAAACAAGGTTAACATCATATGATTCATATTACAGCAGGTATAACGTGATATAGCAATTCTACACATTCACTTGTTGTCAATCCACCATTTTATCCGTACTATAATATTATTATTGAGTTAGATTTCAAGAGCCCACAGGCCTCCTTCATATTTTGGGAAATGAACAGTCGCGTTTTTTATTTCTTTCTATTCCAAACTTTGAAGTGTGATAGTTTTTTCTACATAAATTGGATTTAAGAATCGATTTCACTATTAAATCTCAAATTTAATATGCTTTCCAATGATATCTATTGTTGATAGCTAAAAATAAATTTTTTAAACTCATAGTTTTTCGGATTATTCTTATTATTAAAGTTATTAAATCGGTTTGACTTTATTTCTTTTAGCTAATCTATGTCGTCGATTGTTTTGAAATTTTCCAACCACTGATTCTACTTTCACAAATTGCAATCAAGTCTGGTGAAATCCAACATTATCAAAATACAGCAACAATGTTAGATGGAATTAGAAATGGAACCAGAAAGCTCAAAAGCATTAAATACAATTATATGCTTCTTATTATATTGAATTTTCTTTGACTGTAAAAGAAATACAATGATATTCTTTACATTAAAATAAATATTGTTGAATAATGGATGTTAGTTCCAACATTTCAGACATAAAATATGTATGCTTTAGATTTAGCATATTTTTCATAAGAATCGTTCAAAACAGAAATAGATCTCTTTATCCTCTAATCTTATCATTCTACAATAATATGATGCTGCATTATGTGTTCCTAGACATAGTCAGTTATAGGATCGTCATCAACACTTGCGTTCTCATGAATTACTACAGATAGTTATTACTGAAGTAGCAAATGGAATCAACGACATCAACTATTAAAGGAAATGATTGATAAAGGTATCTCACCAAATGAAGTTACATATAATACAGCTGAAGCATGGAGAAATAGCTGATGCACACAATAAATATATGTATGTATAATTTATATGTTTATTGTGTGGAAATCTTGTCTTTGAAATCATTTTTACTCGATATTTTGCAATTGTTTATCAAGCACCAATACTATTTGCATTACTTCTTTCAAAGATTTATACACAAGTTTTAGACAAAATGCAAACTTTTTTGAAAATCACTATTTCTTAATCAATGAACCATATAAATCATTTAAACATGTTATGATGATAAGAGGTTGAGTGCGGTCCGTATGCGAAGCACGGGTTCGCACTAGTATAAGTATAAATGTCATGAGTGAATACTCACCTCTTTACGCTGGAGTTTGCAAATCAAAACACACAAACAAAATCCAGAAAGTACGATAGCACGACTTTAATTTGAGTGAAGTGGAGAGCCAAGATGTTAATCTTGTATTGAACAACAAAACAAAGAAAAATATAAATATAAATACAATACTAAAATTATTGGAACAAAATGGAAATAGAGTCTACAAAAGACAACACCAAGATTTTCAATTGATTTTTGCTTGACCACTAATCACTTTTGCTCGGCCATAAAGCTATATAGGTTCGGCCATGATGGTGCTTTGGTATGGGTATGGCATACATAGGCACGACTACAAGGAGGTGAAGAGTTTTGAGTTACAACATGAAGGAAGACCAAAGGGTAAGTCAAAAAGGAGGAGTTTTGGTGCATCACTTAGGCTTGGACATGCCTGAATTAGGCTCGGCCATGGCATGTATAGGTATGTTGGTGGATGGAGTGATGGCGAGAGGTTGTGTTCTTGATGGTGGTGGTGGCTAAGGAGGTGGCCGAAGCAACATATGAAGGGGATGGTGAAAAACAAGCTCGGCTATGCATGTTTCAAGGGTTGTTTTGCAATTTTTGTGGTGTTTGCATCATGGAATGGTCATGGCCAGTATTGGTTCAAGGAGGGGATGGTTAGGCCATGTATGGTGATGGGGAGGAGGTGATGTGGTGGTCGGTGAAGGTGGTGAGGGGTTTAGGCCGAGCAAAGCACAAGAAGATTCAAGTAAAACAATGAAAAATTCAATAGAAAAATGGAAGGAAAAAGTAGAAAAAAATGAAGAAGCCATTGCCAATTTTTTCTCAGATCTTTTCTCACGTGAAATTCAATACAAAATACACGGCTATTGCCAAGGGGTGTACGGTCAAAGAATGAGAAGACAAAATATTATACAGACCCATTGTTTTATATATATATTTTTGGAATTTTTAAAGTATTTTTAAAATGTAAAATATGATAATTTGACTTAAATTTGAATTTAAAATGATTTTATAAAGTGTTATTGATTTTTCTATGAATTAAAATGGTTAAATAAATTAATGTTTAAAATTGTAATTTGAAATATAACTTAACTTGGAAATGAGAAATTTGGTTTGAAAATAAAAGTCAAGTTAAGAAAATAAAATGGAAATTAAGTTTAATTTATGAAATGGTAAATTAGATTAAAATGTAAAGTAAATGAAAATTTATGGGAAAATAGTGCATTGATCTTTATAAGTGAAGTATTAAGAATTTTGATATTTATTTGTGAAATTTACTTTATAAAAATCATAAGTTAAAGGTTATTTAAATGACCATTTTTAAAGTGAAAAATATGAAATTATTATATGTTAAAATGGTTTAAATTGAAATTTAATCGTTGCTGAAATTCTATTGTAAATCTGGAAATTCTTTTAGTAGCACTTCAGAATTGCTATCGTTTCTGAAAATGAACTAAAATCTAGAATAAATGAATCTGCAGCACTATGTAAGTGCTGTAGTTGCAGAAGTGAATTAAAAGGCTAAAAACTAATGAAAGAGATATTGTAGCACATGTTAAGTGCTGCAGTTGGCTGAAATGAGATTTTCGAACTAAAACTGAACTATTACAGCAGTTTTGTAAACGCTGTCTTTGCTGAATTAAATCCTTTAATTGGAAACCTGAACTATTATAGTAGTTATGTAAATGCTGTCTTTGTTGAATTGAACTATTTTTCAACTAAAACTGAACTATTACAGCAGTTTTTAAATGTTGTTTTGCTGAATTGAATTGTTTTCAAATGTAACTTACGTGGCATTTTCTAAGTGCGGTGGAAGCTGAAATTTCACTGTTTTATTGTTTTAAGTGAATAAACGAGCTCTGAAAAGGCTGAATTTTTGGGAATTGAATACTTGAATTGCAAATATAATGAATTCACTTTTAAATAGTTTAAATGAAGTATTTTAATTTGAAATATAAACTATTTTTTGAAATTTATAACCACGGGTTATAATAACGTTTGGTTATTAAAGAGACCAGGATCAGATATGGACATATACTCTGTCGATACCGAAAACCACTTTAAACTGTGTACGCGGTGGAGATTCCAGGATGAAGTAGGATGGTGGCGGCGATCCTATTATGGTATGAACGTGGACCTGACTCCCGTGATTTGGCTTAAGGTGGCTAAAAAAGGAGCGATCGACGGGCCAAGTGAGCTAGCTCCTCCTATTGGACACACTTCTTCGATACCATTCTATTACTTTTGTGATTGATTGGGTGCACCCCTTTGATTTTGGGAGTGTGGCTCGAGGTGGGTGGTAATGGCTGCTATGCGTTACCACCAGCCCGGAAGCGTAATTGCTATATCTACCCTGGCATTGCCTAGTTGTGCCGTGTCACTTACCATAGCGAACTTTACTACGAGTTTGTTTTTCTCCCGTAGCCCATGGAGTATTTAAGGTAGCCTCTCGATCTGGAGGTACACTGATACTGGATGGACTATTGGGACTATTATGTGTTAAGTGGAGTATTAGGTCACACCTTAACGCTATTTTAAAGTAAGTTTATTTTACTGTAGACATTATTATAATAGCACAATATTACTACATAGTAAATAATTTAACGAATCCTTAGAGGATGGGCGATCCCAAGCATCCTTTAAGTTACTTGTATTTTATTACAGTTCACTTGAGTTGGTTTACATTGTATAAGTATGTATGTCCTTACTCGAGTGTTTTGTGTTTTTGCTTTACTCTCGGGTCAGCCTGAGTATTCACAGCTTTGGATTTCTCTTTCTGGAGCTAGAAATCGTTGGAGATTCTGCTTATCTAGTTATTTACCTATTTCAGTTTCAGTTGTTCTATTTCAGCTTTTTTATTAGTGGACTTCTATGAATTTGGGATTTCTATTGTGTTGTTTTCAGATTGATATTATCTATTTGTTTTAAGACTTTGATATAGTAGCTTCATGAACTACTATGGTATTTTATATTCCGCTGCGAATTATTCTGATATTTCTGTGTCTGTGATTCTGTGAATGATTTTATTTGCGCCAAATTTTATTACAATCTGTTATTTTGAATTATTCAAGTCTGGCATGTGTGGATTATTGTCGATTTGAATAGTCCAAAATAGTGGGTCGTTACAGTTGGTATCAGAGCTTTGGTTTTTAGGCAAACCTTAGCCTACGAGGCAAAAACTCATTAGAGATAGGGTAGAAATACCCTAGATTGAGTGAAATCAATCTCAGAATCATTTCTTTATGAGAGAACGTATTTTATAAAATGACTTTCAAAATGATTTTTTTTCAAAGGATTTTTCAAAGATTATTTTGATACAAGATTTTTCTTGTTTTAAAAGCAATTTTTTGAACTTTCTTCCTTTCGTATCTACCTTGTTAGTATTTTCTTCCATTAGGATATTCATCCAAGTGAATTTTATCTTATATTATCTTAGTCTTCTCTATACCTTGTCCTAAATTAATTCTTGATTTTTCAGGATGAATCGTGGAAATGCCAGAGGTAGGGGTCGTGGTATTGCCCCAGCTCCTCAGCCTGCTGCACCTGTTAAGTTTACTTTCTCCGTAAGGAATTCTCTCAACTAGGTGGTACCAAGTTTCCTGGTTCAGAGAGCATTATTGAGGCCTAGCAATGGTTGTGGAGTTTAGAGAGGATATTTACTTGTCTTGAGATTACTGATGCCCAGAAGCGTCAGTTAGCAGCGTGGCAGTTGTAGGAGGCTGCCCTAGATTGGTGGGAATCTGTTACGGCTAACACCGTCGAGGCTGATATTACTTGGAAACAGTTTAGGCATCCTTTGCATTATCTTGAATTTTTCCTTTCTTTTGAACCTATCTTAAGTTTGTTCTGTATCTCTTTTCCAGGGAGGCTTTTGTGGCAAAATGGATGCCAGAAGCCGGTAAATCTCAGTTTTATCATGAATTCATAGATCTCAAGGTACCATGTCCTTTTCTGAGTATGAGAGGAAGTTCAATGAACTTTCCAAGTTCGGTCCTAGATTGATAGACACTCCTCTCAAGAAGAATGAGAAGTTCATAGCTATGCTTGTCCCGAGTATTATGATCGTATCATTTCTCATGTTCATGGCACTTTTACCCAGCTTATGGATATAGCTATCCGATATAAGGACCCTGCTTCTAAGGGTCCCACTGTTGTTGGTGCTCCTTCATCTCAGTCTTCCTCTGCTAATTCTAGGAAGAGAAAGCCTAATTATAAGTAGCAGAAAAAGAATTGGCTCAAGCATTCGAGTTTAGGATCTTCTTCATCTTCTCTTTCTCAAAGGCAGCCTGTTGACCTTTCTACCATCACTTGCTTCAGATGTGATCAGAAGGGATACTATGCCAATAGTTGTCCTACTTTAGCTGGTGCTGCCGTTCCTCCACCTGCTCAGTTGACTAGGAGTGATCTCTGCCATATCTGTCTTCAGCCTGGTTATTTCAAAAAGGATTGCCTTACCCAGCAGAAGGGTAAGCCTTCTGGTATATTTGCTGTCACCTCTGCATCTTCTCCAGCTCGAGCACCTGCACCTACTCCTAGTGATGACCAAGGTACTCTTCAGGGCACCTTTTCTTTATTTCATCATCGTGTCCATGTTTTATTTGATACCAGAGCTTCTCATAGTTTTATTTCTGTTGATTTGTGTGACAAGTTTGAGCATCTCCTTTATCATGAGTATGCTTCTGTTCCTTTATGGGTTTCTAATCCTATTTGGGGGTCCTGCAAACCTTAGTTGGATTTGTAGAGGAGTGAAACTCTTCCATTCTGGTTATCATTTTTCTGGTGATTTCTTTGTTCTGTGTTTCGATGCTTTTGATTTATTGCTTGGTGGGGATTGGTTAAAGAATCAAAATGCCCATATCTCTTGTAAACCCCGTATTGTTACTCTTGTGGGAGATAGGGGTGATCCTTTGACTATTTAGTGCCGCATGCCTCAGGATTTTGCTGGCGGTTTTATTTATTCTCTGGATTCTTCTCCAGATGATCTTGATTCGACTCCTATAATCAGACTCTATCCCGATGTATTTGGTGAAGTTACTTCTTCACCTCCTAAGTGGGAAATTAATTTTCGTATTGATCTTATTCCTAGTGCTCGACCTGTAGTTCTTCCTCCTAGAAGAATGGCGTCCCGTGAGATGGTTGAGTTAAGGAAGCAAATTGAGGACTTAGCTTCTAAAGGTCTGATTAGACCTAGTTTTTCTGAATAGGGAGCAGTGGTGGTTTTCGTCACCAAGTCCGATGGTTCTTTGAGGATGTGTGTTGATTATAGGGAGCTGAACAAGCTCACTATGAAATATCCAATGCCTCGCATCAATGATATGTTTGATCAGCTTTATGGTGCTACTATTTTCTCTCAGCTTGATCTTGCCATAGGTTTTCATCAGCTCAGAATTGCTGAGAAAAATATTCCCAAGACTGCTTTCCGCACTTAGAATGGGTTTTATGAATGATTAGTCATGCCTTTTGGTTTGACTAATGCTCCTGCTTTCTTTGTTGATTTGATGAATCGTGTCTTTCGTGATGTGCTTAGTAAATTTGTTCTAGTCTTTGTTTATGATATCCTTGTCTTCTCTAAAACTAAGGAAGAGCATGAGTCACACTTGAAATCTATTTTGGAGATTCTCATAAATCATCAGTTGAAGACTAAATTTTATAAATGCCATTTCTGGAAGGATGATGTCCGATTCCTCGGGCATATTGTTTCTAGTAATGGAGTTTCTGTTGATCCAGTCAAGATCATTGCGATCAATGTAAGTTTTTCTTTTCTCCCTTTTCTTTATCATTTTATAATCCTATCTTTTCGGTTCTCCTTATTTTATCCCTATTATGTTACAAGATTGGGAAACTCCTAAGTCTCCTCTGATATTCATAGTTTTCTGGGCCTTGCCGGCTATTATCGGAGATTCATTGAGAATTTTGCTCGGATTGCTACACCTCTCACTGCTTTGACTCGTAAGAATGCTAAGTTTATTTGGAGTAAGAAGTGTGAAGCTGCATTTAATTAGTTAAAGAGCAAGCTTACTTCCACACCATTTCTTACCATTCCGAATGGAGGTGAGGGATTGACGGTATACACTGATGCTAGTCGTGAGGGATTGGGTGCTGTTCTCATGCAGGATGGTAAGATCATCGCCTATGCCAGCCGTCAGTTGAAAACTCACGAGGCAAATTATGCTGCTCATGATTTAGAGTTTCTTGCTGTTGTCTTTGCTTTGAAGCTTTGGAGGCATCATCTTTTGGGAAACAAGTTTGGCTTTTCACCGATCATCAGTCTATGAGATATATCTTCACCCAGAAGGATTTGAATCAGAGGAAATTTCATTGGCTTGAGTTTTTGGCTTTTTACGACCTCGATATTTGCTATACTCGCGGTAAAGCTAATGTTGTGGCCGATGCTTTGAGTCGGAAAAAGGCTTTGTTGTGTCTGCTTGTTGTTTCTTCTTCTCCTCTTTTGGATCGTATCATGGCTAAGCAAGATAAGGATGAGATGCTTAGATCGTTGAAGGAGAGTGTTTGTAGTAGAGTTGGTGGTAGTAGTAGTGGTAGTAGTGCAGCTCAGATCGATGATAGAGGGATTTTGAGGATTAATGGCAGCATTTGTGCCCCGAATGTTGATGGATTAAGGCAGGAGTTACTTCGGAAGAATCATCGATCCAGACTTTCTATTCATCCCGGTGTGTCGAATATGTATTACGATATGAAGAGGCTTTATTGGTGGAGAGTGATGAAGAGGGATATCTCTATCTTTTTTAGTCGGTGTGTGACTTGTCAGCAAGTCAAGGACGATCATCAGATGTAACATCCCGCCTTTTCGCACACTTTAAACCGACACACATGCCAATTCAAAACATACGCAAGGGCGGATTGTTATGGGGTAAATAAGAAAAACAGAGAAGAAATAAAACAAAATAGACTCTCACAGCGGAAGGATAAAATATAATAATCAATATACAGTTCATGATAACTGTTTGCAAAATATTTATTTTACTTATACAATGAATATCAGAGTTACACATACCAATACAATCAATGCAGCGGAAATTTTAGAGTGTGGTGCAATACTATAAATAATATAATACAGATTCTTCGTCTTCGTCCTCCAAAGCTAAAATCTTTGATCCTGAAACGCTCGGACTGACCCGAGCGAATTTGAAAAGACAAAAACACTCGAGTCAGACTAAAAGATCTTATGTGAGTTAAATTAACAGAAATAAATATGAGTACAGTAACTCAAGAGATGTTCGGGATTTACATCTCCTAAGGATCCGTAAAACTATTTACTATGTAGTATATTGCGCTATTATAATAGTGTCTATTTATAAAATAAACTTACTTTTTAATAGCGTTAAGGTGTTACCCATATAGCCCTTAACACAAATAATGCCAATAGTCTATACAGTACCGTAATACCTCCTGATCGGGAAGCTACCAGAGGATACTCCATAGGTACGACACAAATAGAAACTCATAGTAAAGGCTCGGTATGGTAGGTGACACGGCACAACTAGGCAATGCCAGGGTAGATATACCAATTGCTATCCAGGCTGGTGGAAACGCGTAGCCGCAGTTACCGCCCACCTCGGACTAACTCCCCAAAATCAAAATATAGAAGTGGCCACTGAATCAATCCAAAATCAAAGTATAATATCGAAGAGGAGGGTCCGATCAGAGGAATGACCTCATTGGCCTGAGAATCGCTCCTGTTTTAGCCACCTTATGCCAACTCACGGGAGTCGGGTCCACGTATTTACCTTACAGGAAACGTCGCCACCACCTACTTCATTCTGGAATCTCCACCGCGTACACGGTTAGTCAAAGTGGTTTTGGGTATCGACAGAGAGTATGTCCATATCCGATCCCGGTCTCTTTGCCAACCCATCGTTATTATAACACCGCGTTCATTTAAAAATAGGTTATACTTCAAAAATCAGAATAAACATTCCATTTCATAACCATGAATACGATATCTTTTCAAAACCCAAAACCATATTTTATCACTTATCCCAAATATAATTCTTTTCCAAAATCATAATGCTTTAACTTCATAACGTCTGAAAATCAAATATTTTCAAAGCATAATATTTTGAAAATCATAATTTAAAATCATAACTTTTAAAACTTGAATGGTTTGGATATTCAACGATATATGAATTAAAAGGTTTAACTTAAATGTTACTTTGTAAAGAAAATAGTTCTCATGGCTTTACAAATACATTTCTTTATTAAAGTCTAAACCAAAATTTGTATTATCTCTCTCAAGTTCCAAAACCACTTCAATTTATATATATATACGTATATCCATTTGGAGTATTAATATTTCAAACTAAAGTTGGATTTTATGCTTTCAACAAATCAATTGTTCTATTAATTAGTCTTGAATATTCATATAAAATCCATAAATAATAAGACTTCAATTTCTAGTAATAATATATATATATATATTTTTCCCAATTCAAATTATACTAGAATATTCATTTCAATTTATTTTGTGAAAATCCAATTATAATATCATATCTTAAAATTTCCAAACTTAACTTTTAAACATATGATATAAATTATTAAACTCCATTTTCTTAATTTCCTTCCATTTTTAATAAAGATTTTTATACACCTTTTAATTTCAAAATTTTCAACTTCATATGTATATATATATATGGAATAAAAATATTTATACAATATAAAATTTAAGATTATTATAAACCGTATTCCATCCAAACCATAGAAATCACATGTAAATAGTTATATATATATACCGCGGTGCCTGTATATAATTTTCTATCCTATGGTCAAGTGATACGGATATTTATCATTTCAATCCGCAATTTAAAAGATATAAAATTTTGCGGTTGTATATCATTTCAAACCACAATCCCGAATGAAAGGAAATATGCATGATAATTTGCAATTTAATGATTTACAATAAAACATCCATCAACATCACCCATCATCCAATCACAATCATCAAGCAATATCAATCAATAACAATTTATATTTGATAATATATAACAGGTAATAACTGGCAATTTTATTCAGATTAAATTTAATAACTATTAATCTAACAGTTTATATTCAGTAATAATCTATATAACTGTTAACTAGCAGTTTATAGGCAAACAAATAAATTCTAACTATCAATTAATACGCAATAAATAAATTAAATTAACAGTTAAATTTAATAAATGCAATTCAACAAATATGAGTGAAATAAACATGCCAAATACTCATAAATTAATTTCTATTCATTTCTAAAATTAATTTAACAAACATAAAAGCTTCTAGTAGTTGTGAGTGGGTTAAAACACTC
This sequence comes from Allium cepa, assembly GCA_030765085.1. Classification (NCBI taxonomy): domain Eukaryota; kingdom Viridiplantae; phylum Streptophyta; class Magnoliopsida; order Asparagales; family Amaryllidaceae; genus Allium; species Allium cepa. Next base: position 774,308,771 of record CM060945.1, read on the forward strand.
ACCTTTTGAATTTATATCGAATTTAAATCCGATTTAAACCCAAAAATTCGACGGTCTCCAAATCAGTCCAAACTAGCGTCATCAGATCCGGAACTAAATTACGATCCTAACAAAAGAAATTTCGCGTGAATCGGAGAACGTATGAAAAAGATATTCATTTTAAACGATTTGAAAACAAAAATAAAATAAAATAAAATAAAACAAAACCCACTTAACTTCAATGGTCACGTCAGCTAAAAGTTACAGCACATCGTCGAATTTTTTTTCTTCTGGTCAAACGAATATCCAAAACAGAAAACGAATTGTACCAGCAGATTACGTGCCTTGAGAACATTAACATATATTTTTTTTGTGGAATTTTTCTGAAGTGTTTGCATTTTCATTGAAATTTGGATTGAAGTAGATCTAGGTTTTGCAACCATTTGAGGAGGAGAAGGAGATGAAGAAATGAATATACAGCAAATGACAATAGGATGGAGCTAGGGTTTATAACTGTATATATATATATTAAATTTCCAAAATTTAATTAAATTTACTTTCCATTATTTATTGTCAATTAGATTGATTTATCATTGGATTCATATTTCAATATGTAAATATCCCCAATTTCATCTGCACTTATATTTACATAGTTTCTAAATATTAAATTTCAAATATTACTTCATTTAACGTTACATATTTATTATTTATTACTTGCTGCAGTTGATTATCAATTATACTTAATATACTAAATAGATGGTAAATTTTGAATACTTGTTATCATTAATGTTTTATTTCCACTTACAAAATAAATGAAATTATTACATAAACTCCCTTAATTAAGTCAACCATTATCTTATATAACTTAACTGGTAATATATATACCCAATTGCCCTAATTGGTTTATAGTTATCAGCTAAATACATACTAACTTGTAAATAAATTCGTTTAATTGCAAATGGATCTGATCAAATTTAATAGATTGAATAGATGGGTAGGCAAATAATAAATTTTCCTTTTTGTCAAATTCAAACCCATTCCTACTTAATTATCAATTCCAATTTATTACGAAACATTGATTTTATGCAGTTACCTTTTATTTGCGTAGTGTTACATCAATTCCTATAACCTTGGATTCATTCCCAATTCACCAAATTCAATTAATTACACTTTACAAATGTGTTTCCAATATATAGGTATTGCCCAAGTTAAATTTATTAGCTAACTCATATTAATAAACAAATGACTTATATGAATGATTAAAATTTTCAATTATCTCACTTTACTCCTAAACTTCTGTTATTTAATAATTATTGCTTAGAACCTGATTTTAATCTTCCCATTATCTATTTAATTCCTTCTAGAATCATAGCTAATATTTGTCATCCCTTCATTACCCAAATGTTCTTATCCCATCAAATTTTAAGTTATCGAAATATTAAATGTCAATTTCTTTAATTGCACTAAATTTATCTATTAAAGGTTGCACTTAACCCAAATACATAAAACTTGCCCAATTTCTCCTTAAATCAATAACCTTCATATACAAATATGTTTATCATAAATTTTATCTACTCTTCCTTTTTAGGTAATGTCCTATATATTAGATTTCCATGTAATTTGCAATAAATCATACTCGTAATTATATCACAATAAATGAATAAATAAGTGTTGACTCTATTCTTTTGATTCAACATTGGTTTACGTTATATTTCATAAATATTTCTATATACATCAGGATTTTTAAAAATGGTTGTAACGTGAAATCTCGTCTACTTCCCATTTTATATTTAAGGCTTCTAAAACCGATTCATATCATTTCTCTAGTCCAAATTTTATTAATATAACCTTAAATTTAATTTATTCCTATCGATGTAATGGTTAAACACAAATTTCACTTATTTGCAATAAATCCACAAATTGGATTGCAAATTTTCAAATAAATAAATAAATTTTAGTTTATCACTTCTTAAATACCCAAACGTCAATGCCTTAATTTAAACTGCATTTATTACATTTTATAAAAATCTTCCATCTTAAGTGACAAATCAAAACTACCCTAACTACACAAATCATCGTATTATAAAGATATTTACACTATCCTCCATTTATTACCTTAGTTTATTTAAGGTAACCTTAAATTAATATCTATTGCAATGATTTCAAATTATTATTCCCCCATTCCTTTTTAATTTCAATAATGCCAAATTTAACCGTTATATTCTCTTTATTTATGCGATAAATGCAATTATTGAATCTAATACTCCATTTAATTAATAGATCCTGCTTCCTAGAATCTATATCAACAATAGGTCAAATATATACATAGAATTAGCCTTAACTTCACCTAAAAGAATTAGTTATTTCAACTACCGCACAAAACTACGCTACTACACTATTTAATCAAATAAATTAATTGAACTTAAATCAGCATAAATGTTATAAAATTATAAATGTAATCTTAATAAATTCATTTATTGATTTAGATTCTTTCCATCCAGTAATTAACCTATTTGTGGGTATAAATAACTTTGGAATTATATTACATATCATTAGTGCGCGTTTTATTTCCTATAACTTCTCCTTATTTAACTATACCCATTAACAACCAAAATTTTTTAATTAGCTTTATTTCAATCTATTTCCCTTCTTAACTAAATAAAATAAATGGTTAACCTAAACACTTGTTATCCTTTGATATATTCAAATTCACTTCCAACATTTATTAACAAAATGTTGCCATAGGTTTAGATTTACATAAAAAAATTATATGAATAGGTAGAAAAATTGGTAATCCGCAAATGCCCAATATACACGCATTAATTACCTCCTATTGTTAAAATCCATTTATTAATTTAATAGTTAATAACGGTCTTTTTATTTCTATTTACTACCAAACTCTCTATTTTATTATAGTTCCAATATATTAATACTTAGGCACATCAAGTGCTAGCCCTTTTGTTATTTATATTAAATTGGGTATGCACAAATAAGTTGTTAATTAACTATTTCTACAAAATTATATTCATACATTCAGTTCCATATCTTATAGGGTTAAATTCTAATTACTTACGCTTAATCTATCAATTTAATACTCTATTCAAACATGCATTTAAATTCTTTTTATTCTAAATAAATTTTATTAAGTGTTGACATCCACTAATAGCATTCACCTTTATTACAACCAAAGGTGACATCTTCACTACTGATTTTATATTAATGAATCTCATTTTAGTTAATATTTTTTATTAATATTCTCAATTCAACATTTATTGATTTCTTAAAATTTACTTTTAACAAAAAGTGACAAACTACATTATCCAAATCTATTGTCAGAAAATTTTATTGTTACACTAGGTTACAACTACTATACCAAATTTCTACATTTATTCTTAAACAAATTAGAAATTATATTAATTTAATTTATTAAATATTATTAATTTAACGGGTCGTTACAATCTCCCCCACTCAAAACTTTTCATCCCCGAAAAGGAAAAAGAAGGGAGAAGGAAGAATAAAACAGTACATCTTATTCCAAATATTAACTTATAACAATAATTTACTAAATTTATTTTCTTAAATAAAATATACCTGTTTATAATCATTATATTATTTTATACTTAATTATTAAAGTTGGGAAAATATTTTCACAAAATTCTAAGTCCAAAATTTACGGAAAATTTTGGCAGAGTCTCCTTTGTATGGAGAGACTCTGGAGAAAATATAATATCAAAATATACAAATATATTACATATATTATCAAAATATTATATCCTAACACGGAAAAATAGCGCTTTAAACGTAATCCGAAAACGTACCTATTTGTCGGGCAATATACGCTTATTATTTTAGAACCAACAGCAATAGCAGTTGCTTCCATCACCTGTATTCACTTATATAATCTAAAAGGTTAAATATTTATTTTAAAGTGAACTATTCAAGTGGATTCAATCATTAATCAACCAAACAATTCAACAACCATCAACCTTACAAACAACATACATACACAACAAAGCAACCATTTAATCCATCAACCATATAGTTGTTTGGGTTCAAACTTGAAATTTGTATGAAATGAAATTAACTATCAAGTGCATCCTTTACTCAACAGTCTTAGATGGAACAAAGATAGATACTTATTCATTTAACCACTTCAAATTTCTTGCCCAACAACATAAATCAAACAACACAATTCAAACCAACACCCAAATTTATTTATTATACATTTATCTCATGCTTCAATGGTTTGATTTTCTTTCTTTCATTTATGGAGTGATTTCTTTATTTCTTACAAATTTTCATTTTCCATTTATCACAAAATTCATTATATTTGTATTCCAATTTATTTACTAAAGTTTCTATCATCTATTTATACTGCTTACCTTTACTTATAGTAAAATTTCCAATTTAACTTAAGTCTACACAATTAATTCTCATTAATAATAGCAAATTAATAGAATACCTATATTACCTTACTCTTCACTAGTAAGGTTTCCCCTTACATTTTCCTACTAACATTTGCAACTTTTTATTATATGGTAAGTTATGTATGTTTTAAGAATGTAAGTGAAAATTTACAAGTTTCTTCTCCATTCCTTTTTATTAATTAATGGTTCAATAAATATATATTCGTTTTATAAATTTCACTTTCAACTTACCCTTAATTTCATTCCTTTATTTAATGTTTACGTTTCTATTGTATTTAATTTCAGTAACCCTCTAATTACACTTAATTTATTAACCTTATAACCTGCATTCCTATAAGTGAAAGATTTTACTCATTCATTAACTATGGATTGCAGTCATTTATATTTTTCCTACTTTCCATTATATTAGAATAGGGGAAATTAAGGCGTACTTAAGTTAATAACCCTACAATCAAACTTTATAAATTAAGGAATTTCATTTTTTTTACTTTCTTAAGGTTAAAATCACCTATTAATAATACAACCTTTAATTTTAGTAAAATTTCAATCATCACTTTAGTTAATACCATTAAATTCTTATTTATAACAGTAATTTATTGAATACTTCATTATTTCCAAAAATTCTACTTGCATAATATTCTATTCCACTCTTAATTTACATTTCAACTTTTTATACTTGGTAAGTTATTTATGTTAAAGAAAAAGCAAAAGAACTTATGCAAGTTTAATCTCAACTCTTTTAATTCATTGATTACTTCTTTTATTTCACTAACCTAAATTTTTACAACTAATTAATGGAAATTCAAGAATTAATACCGGGTCAAATTCCAAAATTTCTTTAAAATAATAGATAACTAATTTCTTACAACTTTTATATCTCTAATTACCTTTAAACAATTAAAATTTTAAATAATTTCAAAACAAATCTGCAGTAGAATTTACTACAGTGGCCTTTCCCTTCGAAACTCGAAAATGAAAGTCGATGATGCGGCCGTCATCACCGAAATTGTTTTCCAGCGACAGAGAGGAAAGTACAAACTTATTTTCTTCAAAATCCTCTTTAAACCAATTCCTTCGAATTATACTAAATATTTATATAAGAAAATATTTATAAACCAAATCATTATATTTCATAAATCCTTTGAAAGCAGATTTCAAAATCCCGGACTTAAGTTCAAAAATCTCCAATTTGATTTATTATAATTTCAGCTTAGCTTCAATTATTATAAATATTTTATTACCTAACACCCAATCTATAGCAACCAAATATATATATATATATATATATATATATATCTTTATAAAACTATTTTTATATATAGAAAATATAATAGGCAAAATTATTTCATTCACCTATATTAAAACAAATATTATGTCGGTCTGTCCTAATTAAGTGTTTAGAAATCCCTATTGATGACATAGCGTCCCATGCATCAACCAGAATTTATAAATACAAAGTGGAACAGATTAACACAATATCAAAATCTTTTTATAAAACTAACAAATACGCTCTCTCATATATATACTCTCAGCGACTCCCATAGGGTATTACTACCCTATTAACAAAGAGTCAAACCCCACAAAGCCAAGTTTATCGCTAAACCAAAGCTCTGATACCAACTGTAACATCCCGCCTTTTCGCACACTTTAAAACGACACACGTGCCAATTCAAAGCATACGCAAGGGCGGATTGTTATGGGGTAAATAAGAAAAACAGAGAAGAAATAAAACAAAATAGACTCTCACAGCGGAAGGATAAAATATAATAATCAATATACAGTTCATGATAACTGTTTACAAAATATTTATTTTACTTATACAATGAATATCAGAGTTACACATACCAATACAATCAATGCAGCGGAAATTTTAGAGTGTGGTGCAATACTATAAATAATATAATACAGATTCTTCGTCTTCGTCCTCCAAAGCTAAAATCTTCGATCCTGAAACGCTCGGACTGACCCGAGCGAATTTGAAAAGACAAAAACACTCGAGTCAGACTAAAAGATCTTATGTGAGTTAAATTAACAGAAATAAATATGAGTACAGTAACTCAAGAGATGTTCGGGATTTACATCTCCGAAGGATCCGTAAAACTATTTACTATGTAGTATATTGCGCTATTATAATAGTGTCTATTTATAAAATAAACTTACTTTTTAATAGCGTTAAGGGGTTACCCATATAGCCCTTAACACAAATAATGCCACTAGTCTATACAGTACCGTAATACCTCCTGATCGGGAAGCTATCAGAGGTTACTCCATAGGTACGACACAAATAGAAACTCGTAGTAAAGGCTCGGTATGGTAGGTGACACGGCACAACTAGGCAATGCCAGGGTAGATATACCAATTGCTATCCAGGCTGGTGGAAACGCGTAGCCACAGTTACCGCCCACCTCGGACTAACTCCCCAAAATCAAAATATAGAAGTGGCCACTGAATCAATCCAAAATCAAAGTATAATATCGAAGAGGAGGGTCCGATCAGAGGAATGACCTCATTGGCCTGAGAATCGCTCCTGTTTTAGCCACCTTATGCCAACTCACGGGAGTCGGGTCCACGTATTTACCTTACAGGAAACGTCGCCACCACCTACTTCATTCTGGAATCTCCACCGCGTACACGGTTAGTCAAAGTGGTTTTCGATATCGACAGAGAGTATGTCCATATCCGATCCCGGTCTCTTTGCCAACCCATCGTTATTATAACACCGCGTTCATTTAAAAATAGGTTATACTTCAAAAATCAGAATAAACATTCCATTTCATAACCATGAATACGATATCATTTCAAAACCCAAAACCATATTTTATCACTTATCCCAAATATAATTCTTTTCCAAAATCATAATGCTTTAACTTCATAACGTCTGAAAATCAAATATTTTCAAAGCATAATATTTTGAAAATCATAATTTAAAATCATAACTTTTAAAACTTGAATGGTTTGGATATTCAACGGTATATGAATTAAAAGGTTTAACTTAAATGTTACTTTGTAAAGAAAATAGTTCTCATGGCTTTACAAATACATTTCTTTATTAAAGTCTAAACCAAAATTTGTATTATCTCTCTCAAGTTCCAAAACCACTTCAATTTATATATATATACGTATATCCATTTGGAGTATTAATATTTCAAACTAAAGTTGGATTTTATCCTTTCAACAAATCAATTGTTCTATTAATTAGTCTTGAATATTCATATAAAATCCATAAATAATAAGACTTCAATTTCTAGTAATAATATATATATATATTTTTCCCAATTCAAATTATACTAGAATATTCATTTCAATTTATTTTGGGAAAATCCAATTATAATATCATATCTTAAAATTTCCAAACTTAACTTTTAAACATATGATATAAATTATTAAACTCCATTTTCTTAATTTCCTTCCATTTTTAATAAAGATTTTTATACACCTTTTAATTTCAAAATTTTCAACTTCATATGTATATATATATATGGAATAAAAATATTTATACAATATAAAATTTAAGATTATTATAAACCGTATTCCATCCAAACCATAGAAATCACATGTAAATAGTTATATATATATACCGCGGTGCCTGTATATAATTTTCTATCCTATGGTCAAGTGATACGGATATTTATCATTTCAATCCGCAATTTAAAAGATATAAAATTTTGCGGTTGTATATCATTTCAAACCACAATCCCGAATGAAAGGAAATATGCATGATAATTTGCAATTTAATGATTTACAATAAAACATCCATCAACATCACCCATCATCCAATCACAATCATCAAGCAATATCAATCAATAACAATTTATATTTGATAATATATAACAGGTAATAACTGGCAATTTTATTCAGATTAAATTTAACAACTATTAATCTAACAGTTTATATTTAGTAATAATCTATATAACTGTTAACTAGCAGTTTATAGGCAAACAAATAAATTCTAACTATCAATTAATACGCAATAAATAAATTAAATTAACAGTTAAATTTAATAAATGCAATTCAACAAATATGAGTGAAATAAACATGCCAAATACTCATAAATTAATTTCTATTCATTTCTAAAATTAATTTAACAAACATAAAAGCTTCTAGTAGTTGTGAGTGGGTTAAAACACTCACCTTTTGAATTTATATCGAATTTAAATCCGATTTAAACCCAAAAATTCGACGGTCTCCAAATCAGTCCAAACTAGCGTCATCAGATCCGGAACTAAATTACGATCCTAACAAAAGAAATTTCGCGTGAATCGGAGAACGTATGAAAAAGATATTCATTTTAAACGATTTGAAAACAAAAATAAAATAAAATAAAATAAAACAAAACCCACTTAACTTCAATGGCCACGTCAGCTAAAAGCTACAGCACATCGTCGAATTTTTTTTTTCTGGTCAAACGAATATCCAAAATAGAAAACGAATTGTACCAGCAGATTACGTGCCTCGAGAACATTAACATATATTTTTTTTGTGGAATTTTTCTGAAGTGTTTGCATTTTCATTGAAATTTGGATAGAAGTAGATCTAGGTTTTGCAACCATTTGAGGAGGAGAAGGAGATGAAGAAATGAATATACAGCAAATGACAATAGGATGGAGCTAGGGTTTATAACTGTATATATATATTAAATTTCCAAAATTTAATTAAATTTACTTTCCATTATTTATTGTCAATTAGATTGATTTATCATTGGATTCATATTTCAATATGTAAATATCCCCAATTTCATCTGCACTTATATTTACATAGTTTCTAAATATTAAATTTCAAATATGACTTCATTTAACGTTACGTATTTATTATTTATTACTTGCTGCAGTTGATTATCAATTATACTTAATATACTAAATAGATGGTAAATTTTGAATACTTGTTATCATTAATGTTTTATTTCCACTTACAAAATAAATGAAATTATTACATAAACTCCCTTAATTAAGTCAACCATTATCTTATATAACTTAACTGGTAATATATATACCCAATTGCCCTAATTGGTTTATAGTTATCAGCTAAATACATACTAACTTGTAAATAAATTCGTTTAATTGCAAATGGATCTGATCAAATTTAATAGATTGAATAGATGGGTAGGCAAATAATAAATTTTCCTTTTTGTCAAATTCAAACCCATTCCTACTTAATTATCAATTCCAATTTATTACGAAACATTGATTTTATGCAGTTACCTTTTATTTGCGTAGTATTACATCAATTCCTATAACCTTGGATTCATTCCCAATTCACCAAATTCAATTAATTACACTTTACAAATGTGTTTCCAATATATAGGTATTGCCCAAGTTAAATTTATTAGCTAACTCATATTAATAAACAAATGACTTATATGAATGATTAAAATTTTCAATTATCTCACTTTACTCCTAAACTTCTGTTATTTAATAATTATTGCTTAGAACCTGATTTTAATCTTCCCATTATCTATTTAATTCCTTCTAGAATCATAGCTAATATTTGTCATCCCTTCATTACCCAAATGTTCTTATCCCATCAAATTTTAAGTTATCGAAATATTAAATGTCAATTTCTTTAATTGCACTAAATTTATCTATTAAAGGTTGCACTTAACCCAAATACATAAAACTTGCCCAATTTCTCCTTAAATCAATAACCTTCATATACAAATATGTTTATCATAAATTTTATCTACTCTTCCTTTTTAGGTAATGTCCTATATATTAGATTTCCATGTAATTTGCAATAAATCATACTCGTAATTATATCACAATAAATGAATAAATAAGTGTTGACTCTATTCTTTTGATTCAACATTGGTTTACGTTATATTTCATAAATATTTCTACATACATCAGGATTTTTAAAAATGGTTGTAACGTGAAATCTCGTCTACTTCCCATTTTATATTTAAGGCTTCTAAAACCGATTCATATCATTTCTCTAGTCCAAATTTTATTAATATAACCTTAAATTTAATTTATTCCTATCGATGTAATGGTTAAACACAAATTTCACTTATTTGCAATAAATCCACAAATTGGATTGCAAATTTTCAAATAAATAAATAAATTTTAATTTATCACTTCTTAAATACCCAAACGTCAATGCCTTAATTTAAACTGCATTTATTACATTTTATAAAAATCCTCCATCTTAAGTGACAAATCAAAACTACCCTAACTACACAAATCATCGTATTATAAAGATATTTACACTATCCTCCATTTATTACCTTAATTTATTTAAGGTAACCTTAAATTAATATCTATTGCAATGATTTCAAATTATTATTCCCCCATTCCTTTTTAATTTCAATAACGCCAAATTTAACCGTTATATTCTCTTTATTTATGCGATAAATGCAATTATTGAATCTAATACTCCATTTAATTAATAGATCCTGCTTCCTAAAATCTATATCAACAATAGGTCAAATATATACATAGAATTAGCCTTAACTTCACCTAAAAGAATTAGCTATTTCAACTACCGCACAAAACTACGCTACTGCACTATTTAATCAAATAAATTAATTGAACTTAAATCAGCATAAAGGTTATAAAATTATAAATGTAATCTTAATAAATTCATTTATTGATTTAGATTCTTTCCATCCAGTAATTAACCTATTTGTGGGTATAAATAACTTTGGAATTATATTACATCTCATTAGTGCGCGTTTTATTTCCTATAACTTCTCCTTATTTAACTATACCCATTAACAACCAAAAAATTTTAATTAGCTTTATTTCAATCTATTTCCCTTCTTAACTAAATAAAATAAATGGTTAACCTAAACACTTGTTATCCTTTGATATATTCAAATTCACTTCCAACATTTATTAACAAAATGTTGCCATAGGTTTAGATTTACATAAAAAAATTATATGAATAGGTAGAAAAATTGGTAATCCGCAAATGCCCAATATACACGCATTAATTACTACCTATTGTTAGAATCCATTTATTAATTTACTAGTTAATAACGGTCTTTTTATTTCTATTTACTACCAAACTCTCTATTTTATTATAGTTCCAATATATTAATACTTAGGCACATCAAGTGCTAGCCCTTTTGTTATTTATATTAAATTGGGTATGCACAAATAAGTTGTTAATTAACTATTTCTACAAAATTATATTCATACATTCAGTTCCATATCTTATAGGGTTAAATTCTAATTACTTACGCTTAATCTATCAATTTAATACTCTATTCAAACATGCATTTAAATTCTTTTTATTCTAAATAAATTTTATTAAGTGTTGACATCCACTAATAGCATTCACCTTTATTACAACCAAAGGTGACATCTTCACTACTGATTTTATATTAATGAATCTCATTTTAGTTAATATTTTTTATTAATATTCTCAATTCAACATTTATTGATTTCTTAAAATTTACTTTTAACAAAAAGTGACAAATTACATTATCCAAATCTATTGTCAGAAAATTTTATTGTTACACTAGGTTACAACTACTATACCAAATTTCTACATTTATTCTTAAACAAATTAGAAATTATATTAATTTAATTTATTAAATATTATTAATTTAACGGGTCGTTACATCAGAAGACCCCAGGTTTGTTGCAGCGCCTTGAGATTCCCAATCGAAAGTGGGAACAAGTTTCTAAGGATTTCATTGATGGATTACCAAGGACTAGGAGTAATGAGAGTATCTAGGTTATTGTGGATAGACTGATCCGCTCGTTTCATTCCGTCAAGTCTACCCATTCTGCTTCTAGCTTGACTGAGATCTACATGAGAGAGATTGTTAATCTCCATGGTGTTCCTCTCAGTATTGTTTGTGATCGTGATCCTATCTTTAGCAGTCAGTTTTGGAAAGCTTTTCAGGAATCTTTGGGTACTCATCTGAATCTGAGCACTGCTTACCATCCACAGACCGACGGTCAAACGGAAAGAGTGAATCAGATTCTCGAAGATCTTCTTCATGCTTGTGTGCTTGATAATGGAGGATCTTGGGAAGATCATCTTCATCTTGTCGAATTCACCTACAAAAATAGTTATCAGGTACAATCTAATCCTCCGTTTTAAGCTTATCTTAATCCTTTATGTATCTCATTCCATCTTTGGATTCAGGCTAGTATTAAAATGTCTCCGTTTGCTGCTATTTGCGGACGACCTTGTAGATCTCCATCTTGCTGGATTGAGTCCAGTAATCATTTGGTTCTTGGTATAGATTTGATTTTGGAGGCTTCTGAGAGAGTTGAGGAGATTAAGAGGAAGCTGAGTGTTGCTCAGGATAGGCAGAAAAAGTACGCTGATAGGCGTAGGCGGAGTTTAGAGTTTGCTGTTGGTGATCAGGTTTTCCTCAAAGTCTCTCCCTTAAGGAATGTTATTCGCTTTGGTCATATAGGGAAGCTTTCTCCTAGGTTCATTAGTCCTTTCCGCATTGTGGAAAGAGTTGGTTCTTTGGCTTATCGTCTTGATTTGCCCGAGAAACTTTCTGGAGTGCATGATGTATTTCATGTCTCTCATCTTCGTCGATATCTTCATGATCCATCTCTTATTGTTCATCCTTCTGCTCCTGATAGTTTGGATATTGAGCCCAATCTGACTGTCGAGAGGAAGCCACTTCGTATTGTTGACAGAGGTACGAAGCAGCTTAGAAGGAAATCTGTTAGTCTGTTCAAAGTACAGTGGAGTACTAAAGATCGAGATTGTACCTGGGAGACGGAGGAGAGCATTCATGCTTCGAATCCGGAATTGTTTGTTTCAGGTACTATTTGTTTTCTATTTTGTTTTCCTTATTTTCCTTGATTGTTCTTTTCGAGGACGAAAAGATTTGAGCGGGGGAGAGTGTAACAACCCTAGATTTATGAGATATTTTTTTATTAGATTTTTATTTCATTATAAAAATATTTTAAAATTTATTTTATTTCAACATTTTATTTTTTAAAACATTTTCAAAGTGAAGTAGTAAATTTTCCAATACTAGTTATATTTATGTTTACAATTGTAATCCTAGTTTAATTTAATAAACTATTTTCTTATATTTTTCTATTTTTCTTAAAAATTATTTATTTATTTCATTTCTACTTTATTTTAGTTTTCATTTTTATTTTATTTACATGATTTTTCTTTGGGTTTATTTGAATAAAAGAAATGGGAAATTCTAAGAGACAAAAACCTTTTAACTTATGACTTTTCAATGCCTTGTCTCTTCTCATTCTTTGGCCGTACATCCTTTGGTAATAGCCGTGTATTTTGTATTGAATTTCAAGTGAGAAAACATCCCACTCCATCGTAATTTTCGACCATTCAGATCTGAGAAAAAATTGGAAATGGCTTCTTCATTTTTTTCTACTTTTTCCTTCCATATTTCTATTGAATTTTTCATTGTTTTGCTTGAATCTTCTTGTACTTTGCTCGGCCTAAACCCCTCATCACCTTCACCGACCACCACACCACCTCTTCCCCATCACCATACATAGCCTAACCATCCCCTCCTCTGATCAATATTGGCCATGACCTTTCCATGATTTAAACAGCACAAAAATTGGAAAACAACCCTTGAAATAAGCATAGCTAAGCTTGTTTTTCACCATCCCCTTCATATGTTGCTTCGGCCACCCCCTTAGCCACCACCATCATCAAGAACACCACCTCTGGCCATCACTCCAGCCACCACCATACCGGTACATGCCATGGACGAGCCCAATTCAGGCATAGCCGAGCCTAAGTGATGCACCAAAACTCCTCTTTTTTTCCTTACCCTTTGATCTTCCTTCATGTTGTAACTCAAAACTCTTCACCTCCTTGTAGCGGTGCCTATATATGCCATATCCGAGCCAAAGCATCATCATGGCCGAGCCTATATAGCTTTGTGGCCGAGCAAAAGTGATTAGTGGTCAAGAAAAAATCAATTGAAAAGCTTGGTGTTGTCTTTTGTAGACTCTATTTCCATTTTGTTCCAATAATTTTAGTATTGTATTTATATTTATACTTTGCTTTGTTTTGTTGTTGAATACAAGATTAACATCTTGGCTGTCCACTCCACTCAAATCAAAGTCGTGCTATCGTGCTTTCTGGATATTGTTTGTGTGTTTTGATTTGCTAACTCCAGCGTAAAGAGGTGAGTATTCACTCATGACATTTATACTAATATAAAATGGTAAATTGACAAGAAGTGAATGTGTAGAATTTTCATATTATGTTATACCTACTGTGATATGAATCATATGATGTTAACCCTGTTTATAAACCTGTCATATCATCTGTTACTGCCATATGTTGCTATACCGTTTATTTATATCTGTTTCTCACACTATAAGTTCCCTGTAGAATAGAATCACTATGGGTTGAAACGATACATACTGAATGGACTTTAGAATAAGAAAAAATCGTTATAGGTTAAAATGATAGGCCTGAGCGATTTTTATTTATTTTATTTTACTTGGGATTGCGTGTTTGAAATGATAAAACCCAGATTTTTCTTTGTAAATTACGGATTGAAATGATATATTATCCGTATCACTTGACTTAGGTTAGAAAATATTATACAGACCCGTGGTTATATATATATTTTTCTAGAATTTTTGAAGTATTTTAAAAATGTAAAATATGATAATTTGATTTAAATTTGAATTTAAAATGATTTTATAAAGTGTTATTGATTTTTCTATGAATTAAAATGGTACAATAAATGAGTGTTTAAAAGTGTAATTTGAATTATAACTTAACTTGGAAACGAGATATTTGGTTTGAAAATAAAAGTGAAGTTAAAAAATAAAATGGAAATTAAGTTTAATTTGTGAAATGGTAAATTAAATTAAAATGTAAAGTAAATGAAAATTTTGGGAAAATTGTGCATTGTTTTTTATAAGTGAAGTATTAAGATTTTTGATATTTATTTGTGAAATTTACTTTATAAAAGTCATAAGTAAGAGGGTATTTAAATGACCATTTTTAAAGTGAAAAATATGAAATTTTATATGTTAAAAATGGTTAAATTGAAATTTAATTGTTGCGGAAATTCTATTGTAAATCTAGAAATTCTTTTGTTAGCACTTCAAAAATGCTACCGTTTCTGAAAATGAACTAAAATCTTGAATAAATGAATCTGCAGTATTATGTAAGTGCTTTAGTTGCAGAAGTGAACTAAAAGCCTAAAAACTAATGAAAGAGCTATTGTAGCACTTGTTAAGTGCTGTAGTTGGCCGAAATGATATTTTTGAACTAAAAATGAACTATTACAGCAGTTTTGTAAACACTGTCTTTGCTGAATTGAATTAAATCCTTAATTTTTAATCCTGAACTATTACAGCAGTTTTGTAAATGCCGTCTTTGCTGAATTGAACTATTTTTCAGCTAAAACTGAACTATTACAGCAATTTTTAAATGCTGTCTTTGCTGAATTGAACTGTTTTCAAATGTAACTTATCGTAGCATTTTCTAAATGCTGTGAAAGCTGAAATTTCACTGTTTTATTGTATTTAAGTGAATAAACGAACTCTAAAAAGACTAAATTTTTGGGAATTGAAAATTTGAATTGTACATATAACGACTTCACTTTTAAATGGTTTAAATGAAGTATTTTGATTTGAAATATAAACTATTTTATAAAATTTATAACCACGGGTTATAATAACGATTGGTTGTTAAAGAGACCGGGATCGGATATGGACATGCTCTTTGTCGACGCCGAAACTACATTAACAACCGTGTATGCGGTGGAGATTCCAGAATGAAGTAGGGTGGCGGCGACGATCCTATTATGGTATGAGCGTGGACCCGACTCCCGTGAGTTGGCTTAAGGTGGCTAAAACAGGAGCGATCGACGGGCCAAGTGAGGTAGGTCCTCCTATCGGACACACTTCTTCGATACCATTCTATTACTTTTGTGATTGATTGGGTGCACCCTTTTGATTTTGGGAGTGTGGTTCGAGGTGGACGGTAGTGGCTGCTATGCGTTACCACCAGCCTGGAAGCGTAATTGGTATATCGACCCTAGCATTGCCTAGTTGTGTCGTGTCACCTACCATAGCGAGCTATACTATGAGTTTGTTTTTCTCCCGTAACCCATGGAGTATTTAAGGTAGCCTCCCGATCTGGAGGTACGCTGATACTGGATGGACTACTGGGACCATTATGCGTTAAGGGGAATATCGGGTCACTGCTTAACGCTATTTTAAAGTAAGTTTATTTTACTGTAGACATTATTATAATAGCGCAATATTAATACATAGTAAATAGTTTAACAGATCCTTAGAGGATGGGCGATCCCAATCATCCTTTAAGTTACTTGTATTTTATTACAGTTCACTTGAGTTGGTTTACAATGTATAAGTATGTATGTCCCGACTCGAGTGTTTTGTGTTTTTTGCTTTACGCTTGGGTTAGCCTGAGTATTCACAGCTTTGGATTTCTCTTTCTAGAGCTAGGAATCGCTGGAGATTCTGCTTATCTAGTTATTTACCATTTCAGTTTCAGTTGTTCTATTTCATCTTTTGTATTAGTGGACTTCTATGTATTTGGGATTTCTATTGTATTGTTTTCAGACTGATATTATGTATTTGTTTTAAGACTTTGTCATAGTAGCTTTATGAACTACTATGGTATTTTATATTCCGCTGCGAGTTATTCTGATATTTCCGTGCCTGTGATTCTGTGAATGATTTTATTTGCTCCAAATTTTATTATAATCTATTATTTTGAATTATTCAAGTCTGAAATGTGTGGATTATTAACGATTTGAATAGTCCAAAAATAGTGGATCATTATAGCCTTGATTTTTGATGGTATTAAAAAAATTGTAAATTATTTATATAAAATCGTTTAAACTTTAAAATGCCATATCTTTGTCATACGAGGTCGAAAATTGACAAAACAAGTTGCGTTGGGTTCGTATTCGTGAACACTACACGATGAAGCTGATTGGAGCTCGTGAAAATTTTGGGTAAAATCAAACGCTCGTTTAATTTTATTCGTAATAAAAAGCTACAACAGCTAAAACAATCAAAGTGAGTATGACTCACTCTTTCTGACTCGCTTATATTTTTGTATAAGTGAGAATAAATTTATTTATGCTAATTGATGATTGTTTAGGTGATATATGATATAATATATATTGATTAGTTTGGATATATTCCTGCCTATTGGAGCAGATGAGACCCTATATGTTCCTGTGTATAAGAAGATGATTTGTACGCGCGTCTACCTTGAAGCAGACGTTGTACATATTTTCTTATATGTATATTTGTTACAAGTGAAAGGTTGAAGGGATCCAACTGGATTCCTCACCAGTGTTGATTTTATTTACAGATTTTGTTATATATACTATTATCACATGATATATGAAGTTTTAGATGCCAGGATTGATGTGAATCACCTTATTAGCGCTTTTGCAGTATTGAGCCATATTTTGGAATTTTAAAAATGCTAAAATAATGATTTTAAAATCAAAATGGCAGTTTAAGTTATTTTTGGAATTATATGAGTTCTAATAATGATTTGTAAATTATTAAAAGAAGAAGTTTATTTAAATGGAATCAAAATGTGATTTTTGGAATATGGAGATAAATATTTTGTAAAATAGTTAAATTGAGATTTTGGATTTATTAAAAAGGTTTATATATATAAGATTTATAAAATTGAATTTTTGCAAATCAAAATAATGGGTCTTATAAGTGAATAAGATTTATGAATTTGTGAAGTTATAAAAGGAATGAATTTGTAATAAGCGATTTATAAGTGAATTAACTTATAATCGGATTTTAGCATGTCAATGAGATATAAATGGAATTGGCTGATAATGGAATTTTATAAATGGAAGTTTTATAAAAAAATAAATGGAATTTATAAACATTATTTTATAAATGCGAAATCAACTAATTTTGATAAGTTAATTATGAAAGTTTATTAAAGGAATTATATTCACGATTTTGAAAAGTGGATAATCCTTTAATAAATGTGTAAAAGTAATGAATTTGGTCAAGAATTATATTCATGATTTTGGATAGTGAATAATCTTTTAAGTTTAATGACTGTTTTGAAAATGGCATTTTAAATGTAATTAAATGGTTTGAAGATGTTTTAAAAGGTGTGAGCATCGAATACATTGATTTCAATATTCATTATTGAAATAGACGTTTTCAAGAAGTAAGGAAAGCATGGACTATAACATTGTTGTTATAGTAAATGATTTTCGAAAGGATATGTTCCGTATAGTATATGGGATTAATATATCTATCTAATTATCAAATCCCTATACTAATGTTTTTGGGTTGTCGTAATAATGTTTTAAGCAACATTTGTTTTGAACCAAATAAATATGTTTAAGAGAATGTTTTCCTTAAAGAATAAAATATATACTTAATCATGATTTAAGTATATGTAATATTTTCTAAGTGTTGAAAATAAATTGATTTGGGAATTACTTATTATTAAATAGGTATATGGAAAAGTTTTCCATATAGTGAAGTATTGAAATGGTTTTAAGAACTTATATTGTTAAAGATAATTTGAAGTGAATATTTGGAAAGTGATTTAATTAGTAAAAGATTAATTAAATGGCCTAGTGATTACTTATGGTGCTGGATATTTGTCTGTTTTCTTTAATAGTTAAATAACCGACTATCAAATTTGGCCATTTTAGTTCCTCGACTTGATGCGGGAACTATTTAGTCGTACACTTAGTACATAGCTATCTATGTAGGCTTGATTATCGTTTGTGTTGAGGATGTTGATTCGTATAATGCAGAGTATTACTCCAATCTATCGAGCTTCCTTCTTGGCCGAAGGATAGCAAGTTGAAAGTTAGAGACGTGATAAGTCTATGAGACTTAGTTTTTGTGTGAGGTTGAGAAATGCTTTTGCATTGTTGGTGCGAAGAGACTGGGATCCGTTTATCCGAAAACCATTTCAGACCAGTGTATATGCCTTCGATTGTGCAGGTTGTGATGACATTGATATTTAGAATTTTCATCGTGAAGGATTGTTTGTTGATCATTTGGGGTTAAAATCCCAATATACATATAGTAACAGCTGTCTCTTCGCTATGAAATATCCATTGCAAGGGCTATTCGCTACTGATCCTAGGGATTTGCTAATAGGATGTGGTAGGAAAGTACCTTCGGTTTTTCCTGTTCCTGGACAACTTGTATGGAAGAGTGTTTGACATTGCATTTCTAAGATTACATACATTGGTTTTTTCAAACGTACATCAGTGGTGGCAGAGAAGGCAACTTCTCTTAGCTTAACATCTTTCTTGAGACGTACGAGCTCAAGGGTTGTATTTTTGTAGAAGGTAATTAGTAGTGAACGGAAATGGCAATGTGGCACTCAAAGTGATGTGATATGTGATATGTGATATGTGAAAGGTAATCGTTACCTCATGCCCCATCAACCGAAAATGACCAAAATAGAGTTAGATGCGGCGAGGCTAAGTGGATCATTCCCAATTAGGATACGATCATCCTCTTCTAGATATATTTCTTCCTGCTATGACATTCGGGATGTAAATTAATGCAGTTTGCATGCTATGAGGTCCCTCAGAAATGACATTAACGATCAGGGGATGATATATTCGGTATTGTCTAGTTACGAAGATAGGCCGGTCTTGTGTTGGTAGAGGTTCCTTTGTGATGTTCCTCGGTACATTCCTCTAGAGATGTACTACCAGAAGGTAGTCCCTTCACCTGATCATTTGTATGGAAATCCAAACTCCACTGCGAGCTTGCGATTTTGTTTGCATTGGCATAATTAATAGCCCAAAATTTTATATGGGTAACCATTTCGACTATGATTAATATTATTTGTATAATTGACCCTATTATAATATATAAGAGGATTTGATATGAAAGGTTTTGGTTACCGTAAGTAAAAACATGTCCGTGTTTATGTGTGGGCTTGTCTTACGAGATACTTTTGTTTTGAAAGGAAATGTTTAGTAATGTAACAAATTCAATTGAGTGTGTTTTCTCACACTTGTTTAACAGATTGATCCAGGCATTCTTCCCTTTCAATGCTCGGGTCAGATCGATTACAAGTTTGGAGTTGGTGCTTTGAAGCTTCAACAGGAGAGCTAAAAGTCTTCATTTTCGCATATACGTATCTGTTTATTATCTGCTGCATTGTTTGTTTTTTTGCATTATCAGCAATTGTAAGGACAACTTATTATAACTGTCCAGGATGATAACTAGTGATTGATTGTTGAACTCTGATTGATGTATGTACATATAGTTTCTGTTTTGTAAAGTTCATTAATATGATTTTATATGTTTTCAACTGCGATGTGAGATTTTGTATTTTTCTGCTTGTTTCTCTCTTCTCTCTTTCTTCACTTCTCTTCTTCTTTCTTCTTTTCTTTCTCATAACTTTCCGTCAACCCATACTTTTTTGGGTCGAACATGTGTGGTTTATTGTTGATTCAAAGGGTATGGATTTGCGGGTCGTCATAGAGTTGGTACTTTGTATTATGACTTGATGGTCTATGGAGTCGGTTCCAAGGTAGATGGTTCATGACTTTGTAGAACATGTTGGAGGTGTTGGTTCGTTCACATCACGGGAGGATGGTGATGTACAATTGATGAAAATCCTTGTATCTTTGGTTTTTGACTTGTGGGTTTAGTAGGTACCGAAGATTAGATACTTTGTATCTTCGGTTTGTGAACTGAGTAGGGAGTAGGTATCGAAGAGGCTCGTGGTGGGAGTCGTGGGGTGGATGAACATGGTGGGTTCCAAATGCTAGAAATTATATTAAGTTAGTAGGGCCCGAATGGACATGTATGTGCTAAGAGATCGTTGATGGCTCAGAATGTTTTCTATTGTACTCTATTTATTGTACAGTTGGGATGCCCATAGATTGGTAGCAAGGATCTGTATACCTTGGACCTGTGGCTTTGGGTCTAGTGTCCAACTTTGGTCTGCGAGACACATATCCAGTTTTGGGCTGCAAGATATGAGAGTACAACAATAAAACAGGATTTCCACCGGTCCCTGGTAGAAAGGAGGCTATATGAGTTATCATATACCTAGAGCACACTGTGTGATAGATAGTATTATTTGATGGATGCTATGTTTGTTATGGTTGCTTCACTAACTACCTGTTACCTTGGGATATCGCACGTGGTAGGTGTTATGCATA
The DNA here is from genome assembly GCA_030765085.1 of Allium cepa. Lineage (NCBI taxonomy): Eukaryota > Viridiplantae > Streptophyta > Magnoliopsida > Asparagales > Amaryllidaceae > Allium > Allium cepa. The sequence continues at coordinate 774,330,278 of CM060945.1, forward strand.
GGGATACCCAGACACCCAAGACAGTTTACTTAGTTTGAAGTAGGTATTATGGATGGAGATACCTTGGCACTCAACAGTTGACTGAGTATGGAGTACCCTTTTATGATGTTATAGAGCAACATATTAACGATGTTATGTGCTGACTCTTTGGTTGCTGGGATAGGTAAGGTATGATTCATATGCCCTATGTTCCGTATACTATATCGACTTTTATAGTACTTTGAGATTGTTTATTGCTCACACAAGACCATTGTCTGACTCAAGGTTTTATGCTTTGCTTAATAATATCTTAGGTACTCTTAAATGAGTAGACTAGAGACCATGTATAGATGGCGTATGGAATTCTACAGATGGACTAGTATGAGGTGACATTTACTCATACTTATATTTGAGTTGTTATTTTACATTCCGATTTGGGACACTATGGAGCCTTGACAATGTCTGACTTCCTACTATTAGAGATAGTGTATCAGTTGAGTTTATTTTTCAATTGTATAAACTCTTTTACCGCGTTGTATAACTTTATGGACCTTATACTCAGATGATTAGTTTACAATTTTATTTCTATCTCGATTATTTTTACATATAAGCTGGCTATTATATTTATTTGATGCGATGTGAGATGTACGATATGTTATGTGATTTTTTGATGTTTCCTTTTTCTTTTTTTCCATTCTCTTCTCTTCTATTTCCTCTTCTTTTTTTTCCTTTGACAACCATTTTGCACAGTAGGTGTCAAGCGTTCATTACATAGAGCTTACAGGGGCATATTTATTGGATACACGGACGGTATCAAAGTGTATCGCATTTGGAACCCTATTAATAGAAAGATTGTGCATTCCAGTTATGTAAATTTTGATCAGTCTGCGATATTCAATTCGAAAGAGGAACTACCTTCCACATTAGATGACTCTAATAGGCCTAAGGAGTTGGAAGAGGTTTCTATATTTTAGCCTAGTAGTAGAGTTGTTGCTGTTATAAATGTAGATGCAGTTGATGAGACATCGCAGAGTAGTCTACAGGTTCCTTCTATTAATGTAGATGATGTGCATGAGACTATAGGAAGTTCATTTCAAGGTGGACCTAAAAGGAGTTTAGACAAAGTTGTACCTATTTGGACCAATCGTAGGACTATTAGGCCATCCGAGACGTACGGTGATTGGTAGTGTGCAAATCTTTACCTTGGTGATTAGTTTGACTATGCCCTACATATGGTTTATAATGAGCCATTTAACCTTGAAGAAGATATAAAGTCTAGTAATAGCTCAAAATGGATGAGTGCTATGGAAGAGGAGTTAGAGTCATGAAGAAAGAACAAGACTTGGGATTTGGTACCACCTCCCCATGTAAGTCGAGCCATAGGTTGCAAGTTGGTACTCAAGGAGAAGGATGATGGGAGATACAAGACTGGATTAGTTGCTAAAAGGTCTTCATAGAGGAAGGGAGTGAAGTATGATGAGATAGTAATGAGGCATACCTCTATCCCCATTTTGCTTGCTATTGTTGCTGCTCATGACTTGAAGTTGGAGCAACTTGATGTGAAGACCGCTTTCTTACATGGTGACTTGGAAGAGACCATTTACATTAAGAAACCAAAAGGATTTTTTGTGAGTGGGAAAGAGAAATGGGTTTGCAATTTGAAAAATCACTTTATGGACTCAAGCAGTCGCCTAAATAATGCAAGAGGTTTGACTCTGTTATACTTTCACTTGGTTTTGATTGTAGTACCAAAGATGCTTGTGTTTGCTTCAAACATTTAGAGAGTAGTAGTTGGATGTATTTACTCTTGTATGTGTATGGCATGTTGATTGCTTCCAAGGATAAAACTAAAACTGATAGTTTAAAGATGAAGCTAAAAGCAGAATTTGAGATAAAAAACCTTGGGGAAGCAAGGAAGATTTCAGATATGGAAATCCAAAGAGATAGAAAGTTAGGACTTTTAAGGCTTACTCAAAGAAGTATTTTAGAAAGGTGCTTGCTCTATTAGTATGGAAGGAGCTAAGGAAATTAGTATACCCATGCCTTTGCACATTTAGCTTTATAATAAAGGCTCTCCGATCTCAAAGAAGGACAAAGCTTACATGGAGAAGGTGCACTATACGAGTGTAGTTAGCAGTTTGATGTATGTTAAGGTTTGCACTAGACTCGAAATTGCACAGGCTATTGGATTGGTTAGTAGCAACATGGCAAATCCATGAAAGACATATTGGAAGGCAGTAAAGGAGATCTTAAGATATCTCAGAGGAACTCTAGACCATGGGTTTTTTTGGCAGTAGAGATAGAGATTTCAGCTTGGTAGGTTTATTTGATTCTGACTACACCGGCTATAAAGATCGAAGGAAGTCAACCTCAATATATGCGTTCATTCTTGAAGGGATAGCAATTAGTTGGAGAACAAGGTTGCAGACTATTCTTGCTTTATCTTCTATAGAGGCAGAGCTTATAGCTGCAGTTGAAGCGGCTAAGGAGGCACTGTATTTAAGGCGGTTGATGTGTGATTTGGGCTTCGTGCATGATAGAGTAGAAGTGAATTGTGGCATCAAAGTGTGATTCACTTAGCAAAAAATCTGGCTTTCAACTCAAGGATGAAGCACATAGAGATGAGAGAATCATTTCTTGTCTCAATGAATGAAGGGAAGCTAATTCATCTTCAAAAGCTTTACATAGAGTAGAATGCAACAGACATGTTCAGAAACTTCTTACTTATTGCAAAGTTCTAGCATTGCTCGAACTTGATCCACTTATCAAGGTGCTAGGTGCCACATAGTGGCATGGGAAAGAGAGAATTGGTGGATGGAGACGTTTGTTTTCATTGAGAAGATTGATAGATCCTACACATAAAGTATATGTTTAAACACTTTTTTGACGGGCGATGGCATTGTTGGATTTCATAGAAAAGTGTAATGGGTGATGCCATTGCCAAAGCTCATTGGGAATGTATTCATTGTGCTCGAGACTGCTCAAAGTATAAAGTATAGATGGAGTTGGATGCCTTTGTTAAAAGATACATTGTATCAAGGTGGAATGTTAAAAAATGTAACATAATATTGGGTTTTGATATTTTGTTTAGTCCCACATTGCGGGATAAGTTCAATCCCTAGTTCTAAAGTTTATATATAAAAGAGTCTATTAATAGAAATAACTTGTATCAATCTCTGTAATCTTCTCTCACATATTATTAATAAAAAATTTCTTACCTTAGTGGACGTATTCTATCACATTGATAGTGGAACCAATTTAAAATTTGTTGGTGTGCATACCTTTCGTTTATTATTATTTGGTTGATTTTATCTTTGTTGTGAACAACCTTAATAATTTTGTTTGATTGTCACCATTTAATATTGATCCTATTTGTTTCTGCATTAATGCCGTTGGGTATATCTACTTAGGAGGAATAACCCTAACACATTATCCACATACGAATGTAATAATAACGACTTAAGAAATATTTCAAACACCTTATGATGTTAACATTTGGTTAGCAAAATCAATGCATTTACATAAGGTTCATATGATTCCGTAATTTGCATATATTGTCTTATCAGTTTCCAGAAAAATTAGGGAAAAAGAGTGAGATTACGCTGATCAAATTAGGATTTTAAAAGAAGAAACATTAGGTAAGGCGCTTGCATTGTTGCTACCCATGAGCCAACTTTACTATGTATCGAACAAATAAAGCACAGTTCTTACTTTTCTTCCCATAGTGTTAGAGCATCTCCAATAACATTAATAATGTTCAGCTTTGATTATGATTTAGAATCATTAATTATCATAGAATCTACAGGGCTATTTATGATGCGGTAAAGTAAAAAATAAAATAAAATGAATAAATAAAACCAGATCCTATTATTAATAAAAATGAAATCTCAAACTAGTTTGCACTTTTCAATCCAAAATGAAATTCAACTTTCGTGTTCTTGAAATTTTTCAAGAAATTAAAAGTTGAATTTCTTTCCTAGTTATTGTTATAATATAAGAGAATTTTTATTAATTAACTATATTTTTTCATCATTACTAAAAAATTAGAATTTTTTAAAATTTTTGAAAAAATTATTAAAATGCAAGTCAACTTATGTTTTCTTTCTTAATTATCTTTCATTTTTTTTAAAATTGGACCTAATTTACAAATTTATTGCTATAGGGAATTTTGTTATAACAACTTTTATAACCTGAATTTATTACTTTTTTTTTACTACAACTTTAAATTCATACAAAAAGATAAAAGAAACCATGGAGGGATTCACAATTTCTCTTTACACTAACAAAAATGCATCAGATACATACGTGGTACTTTCAATGCATTTTATTTGGCATCGGAGCGACGTTTGTATTTAACTGTCTAAAAATTTCTATCGACGCCTTTCCAATGCAAAATAAAAGACCGCGGTGTGACGTTGCATCCAAATATATTACCAGCTGATGTTCTCTCCTCCGTATCAAAATTGACTACAAAATAAATAAATAAACTTCACGTCACTGCCTCCACTTTGATGCAATCCGCCTTGAAGACGTCGCGGCCACTCTAACGCCTTCTCCTTTAAGTTGCTTGCAACTTGTCCCAAGTACCGCCTCCCAAGCGTCGGGGTGAACAAACTTTGGTTAAAACCAAATAAACCAACCGAACTAATTTATTTCGATCGGTTTAGTTCTATTTTGTAACTAGTTGGTTTATAATCGACTCGTAAAATAATTTATTTTGGTTATTTATTTTAATCAAATTAACCAAACTTTTGTTATATTGTTAAAATCATGAAAGTTTTAATAAATTTTCTACATTAGTTTAGTGGTTTAAATAAATTTTATTTACCATATATCTATCCAAAATACTGCTAAAAAGTACAAAAATACTAAATAAGAATACTTCAATCATATATTCATGTTTTATTTTAAAGTATAGTGAATATGCCAAACATAAAATTTAAAATATTTTTAGTTCGCTTAAATAAAATAACTGACCAAACCAGCCAAAATTAATTCCATTGGTTTGGTTTTCATTTTTATCGGTTTTAGTTTGATTTATCAATTTTCATCATCGGACCAACCAAACCAACCAAACAATCACCCTTACCTAAGCATCTAACCACCACTGCCACATGTAACACCTCCCAAGCACTTAATGAACCACCGCCTCATCCTTATCATAAGCCAATCACGTCCCAAGAACCACCCTCTGCCTCACACTAAGCCTTCCATCGGTGTGATTTAATGTTTCAATTAATTTTTATTCAAAGCTATGATTTGATTAGGTTAGTATATGATATGTATTCATTAGTATAAATTCGTTGGTATATGATTGCTAGCATATATTCATTGATATGATAATTCATACATGATTTGATCATTGGAATTATTTTATAATTGTTCGATAATTCATTATTACCGATATGGTATTATTAATGAAACTCTGTAGATGTATAGTTTGGCCCCATCCGGCAAGTATCGTATATGACCGTTATATACATATTCATTTTTTTAAATGAAACTAAAATCATTATTCATGTGATATGTTATATGTTGGTTTTGTTCTAGTATTAGACAAGTAATAATTGCAATGATATTTATATTTCGTAAATCAATTTTCAAATCGAACGGTTAATGAAATTCGATTGCACTTCCTTCTTATTCTTATGCATGCTCTTTTGTGCATGATACGAAGATAAGGGGGATGTGCTGCCAAAATTATTTTTTATTTTTCGATTTGAAAGAATTTATGAAACGTAAAATATCATTACATTTGCAATGGGAAATAAGATGATCAACTATAAAAAAAGTGTAGAAATCCCTAGGTTATATAATTTTGAAATTATTTGTGAATTCCATTATTGTAAAGTTGTTTTATAATAAAATTAATAATGTCATTGAAGTTAATAATAAAACCAACAGTCTTATAAATATTAAAATTTAAATTAATAACAAAACTAATATCGTTATTAAAATTTATAAAAAATAATAATAAAATCTATAATGTCATTGAAATTGATAATAAAATTAATTTTGTTATATAGAGTAAAAATAAGCCAGTAATGTTATTGAAATTAATAATAAAATTAATAATTTATTTAAATTAATAATAAAATTAATAATAATATTTAGATTAATAATAAAATTAATAACGTAATTGAAACTAATCATAATGTTATTTAAAGTACGATTGACCATTTGAAAAAGACAAATTTTGAACTTCTAGATGATTTGTATCCAACAAAATATTTTCAGTCTGAAGAAAACACTACATATCTTTTTGTGATAGCCTAGCCAATATTTCATTTTTGTCTCTTTCCTACAACTTCAAGAACAAGCAGAAAATATGCTTGAAATTGTTGGAAGAGACGAATATGAATTGTTGGTCAGACTATTATAAAAATACATGTAGTGCTTTCCCAGAGTAGAAATATTTCGTTAGATGCATACCATTTACAAGTTGGGGATATATGTATTCTTAATTAATTAATAAATAAAGTAGAAAAATATATACATGTGTGTAAAAATAGGTTGATTATATACCAACTATAATTTTGAACAACAAAGTGTCAACAGATCTATATTTAATCAAAATCAATATTTTGATGGAACAGTAAACTAATTGTATTTTTGTTTCGTAAATAAATAAGAAAAACATAAAATTACTAACTCTACTTAAGTAATAATAAAATTAATTGTCATAATAAACTAATAATATTACTTAAATTAATAATAAAATTAATAAAATTATTAATGTTTTGTTTTATTAAATAGATGATAGTAATATTATTATTAATGTTTGATTTTATTAAAAAATTAAAATACTACTGTGTAAAAAATAATGATTTTTTTAAAGATACAGTATAAAAATGGATTATTTGGAAGACAGAATTGGGATGTACATGAGAATAAAAACAGAGGATTGATACCATTACACTTTAGAAATGGCATGGATGCATTCATGAAATTGACATCTTGTAATAGAATAAAAACAAAAGAAGTTTGATGTTCATGTTTGAAATATTAAAAATTATTGAGTATTATACTATGATATTACATTTACACTAATATGATTTTATATTGGACTATCGTGTGTGGATATATCATATAGAAGAATATCATTTTGTATAAGAGGAGACAATAAATATGGACGTGGATTACATTGAACCCCTAATTGAAGAAAATGCAGATATAAAAAATAGAATGAGCGAAATAGTTCATGATGGTGCTGGTTCGAATATTTGGATCGATGAAACATATTTTGAGGAAGAATTTACTCGAAACCAAAAACTTTTTCAACTTTTTAGAAGCACTGGAACTACCACTCTATAAAGGCTGTAAAATAACACACTTGTCAACTACATTTTGGTTAATCTCTATAAAATCCAAATATAATGATTCAGAAAACCTAATGAATGCAATTCTTAGCTTACATAAAGAAATGCTTCTACCTAATAATGTGTTGATGGAGAACTGCTACTCTCTTAAAAAGAGATCTCTATCTTTGGTTTCTATAAAAAAATTAACATATGTCGATGTACATGAATGATTATTGGTATAAAGATAAATATTAGAAGATGTGCAAATTCTGCTAATAACCTAGTTATAAACCGACAAAAAACTGTGGTAAAGGTGTACCTTGCACCAAAATGTATTATTTTCCAATTACGCCAGGATTGCAAAGGTTATATGCATCTGCTACTACTCCTAAACAAAAGCGATGAGTAAATGAATTTGAGATAAAGTAATTATATCTCATCCTTCAGACAGTGAAGCTTGTAAACATTTCGATAGGACATTTCTTGATTTTCTAAAGAATAACAAATATTAGACTTGGTTTTTGTACGGATTATTTTGTCCTATTTGCTTCATTCCATAAGCCTTACTTAACATGGCCAGTTATTTCAAGACCTTATAATTTCCCTCCTTGGATGTATGTAAAGAATCTATACATGTTTTGAACTGTAATTTCATGGGCCTAAAAATCCAAAAAAAGGGATAGATGTGTATTTGAATCCATTGGTTAATGATTTAAAAAGTTGTGGACCGAAGGTGTTACGTATGATGTTTCAAAAAAAAAAATTTAGAATGTTAGCTTCTTTATTGTAGACGATAAGTGATTTTTCTATGTATGTGATACTTTCTGGATGGAGCACTAGCGACAAATTCACTTGTCCAATTTGTATGGGTTGGACATAATCACTTTGATTTACAAATGGTGACAAACAGTAATGATGAGATCGACATCATCATTTTTTTGCGCTTAAAAGCACCTTTTAATTTTGATAAAAAGAACTTCAGACAAAATACAACCATTACTTTGGAGCTGCCTTCTATTCTGAGTAACGAAGAAGTTACTGAAAGAAATGCGGATTACGTATCTTAATGCTAGGATTAACACTAGAGGGGGGGGGGGGTGAATAGTGTTTATAAAGAATTACTAAATCTTTCTGAATTTATGTTGAATTGAATACGGATGTATGCAATATACAGACACAGATATGTTCACAGAAACAAACACAAATGCAGAAATAAAGTAAAAGCAATAAAGGAAAAACACACCGGATTTTATACTGGTTTGGAATTACCCTACATCCAGTCCCGCAACAGAAGTACGGATTTCCTTTCAAAAGCATTTATACAATTACACCCTTGATTTCAAGGCTACGAGGTACACCCTCCAGAATCACAATCCTCTGGGTAGAGATACTTGATTTTCGGGCCACAAGTTTACCCAATTGATTTCCAAGGCTAGAATCACACCTTATCTCGCTTGATTGATTTTCAAGGCCACAATCACACCTTTTCTCACTTAATAGATTACAAGGAAGCCTATAACTCTGAATAGCACTGAGAAACTTGTTGAGATAGTGATAGAGAATCAAAATAGAAAAGATCGAGTTCGATTCAATGTTGATTTCGGCAGAGTAATGGTAAGAATATGTATTAAGAAATGTGAAGAAGAAGAGGAGTGAAAAACCAAAAAATCTGATATCATGTTCGTTGAAACTAACCCCTATTTATAGAAGAACAACTGCCATGTCCATTCGTGAAGAGTTATGGCGAATAGACACTTCTTTTGAAATTTAAATTTTGAACTCAATTGACATCAGGTCGACATGGTCACCATAGTCATGTCGACATCCCAAAGAAATTTTTGATGATTTGATTTTCTTTGAAAATAACCTTTATCTTATATTAAAACTATTTTAAACTTTTCTAATATAATTGACTATAGTTAAAATACATAAGTAAATATAGAGAATAATATATATATAATTTAACTGTAATTTTATATTTAAATCTTAAGTGTAAATATTTAAAAGTTAAATATATTATATTAAAAGATAGTTTAAAATCAGGAGTAATTTGACTTTGAAATTAAAGATAATTTTGAGGCTAAAATTATTTAAAATCAGGATAGAGGGTTTTGAATCTTTTAAAAGGAAAGTTTTGAAATCATTTTGAAAACAAGATAATTTTGTAAAATCATTTGAATTGAAATTAGTGGATACAAAACAATGTTCTACTAGATTTTTTGTAGGTTCCATCCTACTTAGGGTTCCATCCCTTTAACAGGCTCGAAGTGGATTCCATTCCATGAATAAATTGGATTTTAAGATGCCAGTGCTTTTCTATGAGTTTTAACAAAATTTCAAATTAAAGAATAAATTACTTCAATTCTTGAACTCTTGATAATCTTGATACTCATGAGTCTTCAATCTTGATATCTTGAATCTCTATACTATACAGTCTTCATTCTTGGTACCTGCATGGTTAAATCCTGCATATACATATTTATCTAAACCTACAATGTTAGTATTTATATTTTATAATCTATTCTAAGGTTGTTGTCATCAAAATCATCATCTCATGGACTAACAATCTCCCCCTTTTTGATGATGACAACCTTTGTTTATAAAATATTTATTTCTATCTTAATAACTCCTCCTAAAACTAATATTTCCCCCTTAATCTATGCCTAATTACCCTATTTTATATTTCTCCTCCTTTGTCATCAACAAAAACTAACTCCCCCTCATTCATGGACTAGAGTACCTGCATTAATAAACTATACAATGGAATATATAATAGATAGATTAAGAAATAATTATCCTTATGAACATGATAATTAATCAAGGATTATATACATTTCAATGTATATACATGTTTTATGTAGAACCATCAAACCAATTTAAGAAATCAATCCACATCGAGTATCAATCCAAACAAAATCAAATTAATTCAAACAAACAATTCAAACAAAGCAAACAAATAAAAATCAAACGTTACGTGGAACTTCCACCCGTCCTTCTTCTCCAAAGATTGGATTTGCATTAATAGCATCCCAATTATCATTGTCGTTGGTGAGAGAGACTGGAGGATGTGCTTCATTATCATCCTTGTGTAGGGAGGAAATCATCCATCGTATTGCATCGAAATGCTTTTCTTGCTCCTTGATCATCTGCATTTGACTCAATTCTAAGTGTTGCTGGTTACGAAGAATGAACGAGAGAATACTTTTGAACGAATTAATAGTGTTTCTTCAAGATTTTCGGATAAATTGTGAATTGGATTAGCCATAATTGAATTTGAAAAAGAAATGAAGCAGTAGAAGATAGGAAATAATTTTCAGTGAAGAATTCTGGAAGAAATAGGAATATATAGGTGTAGAAATTTGTTTGAAATGAATAGACATATGATTGTTATTCAAATTTCAAATTCAAAATGAATTGTCATTTCTGACCAGTACATGTCGACATGGTCATAGGGGTTATGTCGACATGGGTTAGTGAAAAAAATGACTATTTAGATTTTATGAATAATTGTGTATATATATATACATTTATAAAATATACTAACATTTATTCTGGAGATAAGATAAGCTAGATAACATAAAGAAAATTTCATTTCATAGCATACTAAGATGATACAATGATTAAACATACGAAACTACATGAACTTTCGAATTAAAACAAGCTAAAACACATACAACAGGATATGAAAAGATAAAACTAGTTAGAGGATGATGATGATGAAGAAAGTCTGTAACGACCCGTAAATTTCGAGGATTAAATTTTAGTTAAAAAGGGATTATGTAATAAAAAAAATTTGTAAAGAAAAAAAAGATATATATAAAAGAGATAGAATTTATGCTGGAATGAACGCTAAATGAAAATCCAACGATTGAGATAGTGTAAGATGTATACCTGTGTGTAAGTTGAATAAATAAAGGAGATTTAAATTTATAACTAATAATGAATTGTAGAAACGGGTATTTAACTTAATTGTTGAAAGTTAGGTGAAATATCAATAAAGAAATAGCGTAAATTGTCGCACTTAAATAAAATGTAAATTAAAGAAATAAAGACAAAATATAAATTACCTATGTATTAATATATTAAAAAGGACTGTAATTGTATGTGAATTAAGGTGGTAATATAGATGGCAGTTGATGGATAACCAATTTAATGCAAATCCAAATGCAATTGAAACGGCTGTTTGAGTTTTGGAGTGAAAATGGGAATAGTGAATACAACATTATAACCTCTTAATTAAATATGATTGTTTAATTAATACTAAAAGTAATAAAAGTTGGTAATAGTATTAATGAAATAATAATAAGAAGAATTGAAATTGTATAATGGAAAATTTGTTAATAAATGGATGAAAATATAGGATGAACTAATTGATGGAAATAAAATCTAAAAGAATGTTGGATAGAACATAAGTGATTGAAATTTGGTAGTGTGTATTGGAAATAAAGTTCATCTAAATATTGAGAAATTTTAATGTTGTTATTATGAAAATGTTACTTTAGTTATTATTAAAATAGTAACAGGAAGTGTGAAGGTAAATTTATAAACGTAAAACTTATTTTAAGGAATTAATCGAGTGTAGACTTATGAAATATATTTAATGACAATAATTATTGTACATATTTATTCTATTTGTTGGTTAAGTTTTATTTTGATCAATTTCAATTAATGCACTAAATTATTGCAGTTAGTGTGGAATATTGGTAAGAGAATAAATAAGATGTAACCAAGGGAAAGGTCCAATTTATAATATAATAATTAGTGTGATCTTAGGAATGAATTAATTGTGGTTTAAGCTTTTATTTATGTGTAAAGTTAACAAAATTTCAATTAAATTGAAATCCAGTAATTTATGAAAATAAAGATGAGAATTGGGAAATATTACTGTAATGTATCATAAAAGAAATGTTAACTGTGTGGTTGAGTAATAATTGATTTATTTTGAGTTGTAATCCAATAAAATCAAATTTATTAGAATTTATTGCAATTAATTGGATTAATTGCAGTAACCTTTGGAAATTGGAACTTAGTAAAAATAATCTGGATTGGATTTCAAATAAATAGGTTAGGGTGAGTAACTGAATTACATACTATGAATAAGTAAACCAGGAAGATTAAACTTAATTAATATAAAATAGTTGATTTATTGCAAATAAAAGATTATGTAAATATTTAGTTAGGTGGAATTAAAGTTAATTACATAATAAGGTATGAATCCACTGCTAATTTTATTTATGGAAATGAAAAGAGTACCAAAAACAAGCTTTGTCAGTATATTTAAGTTTAATGTATAATAATAAGTTAATGGTAATAAAAGAAGTTTAAACATCTAAATATTCTGTTAATAGAGAGTTGAGTTTAAATCTAAGAATATTAAGAAGTAGATTTTTGAATACAACATTTGATCCATCCACTTAAAATGTATAGATAGGATAATCGCTAATTTTTGATTTAAGTAGTGCAAACGGAGATTTATCTATTTATTTGGAATTGGAATTTATAAGTGTATAAATAGGAAATAAGTGAAATTTATTTTTAAATATTCATAAATGAAGATTTAGATGAAGGTGAGAATGGTAATGCTTTAAATAGTAGAGACGTACACAAATCAATGTAGGTAATTAGAAATAAAATGTTGTCGAAACGATAAAACGTTTCTTGTGAAAAATGGTTGACATAACGAAAAAGGGTAATGTATTCACTTGAATATAAATTGAAACTTATTTAAGGTATTAATTACAATGGATAGAGATTTTGGGTAACATTGTAAATGATATGTAAGTAATGCAAATGTATGTCAATAGTAAGGGATTAGTATGAATTAAAAATTTGTAACATAGGAATTACCTGCCTATTTGTTAATAAAAATTTGAATGGTTAGTAAGTGATAATAGAATAAGTGTACATTAGTGGAATTGAGGTAACGTTGGTTTTAATGTTGAGAAAATAAATGGGTATAGTAAAGTTTAAGTGGAATTGTAAGTATGTATAGGGGAATGAATTATTGCAGGGAAATATTTGGTAACCATTGCAATAAATGTAAATTAGTGTGCATTAATATGAAATTTAGTAATAGGTGTGAATAACTTAAATTTCTTCATAGGACAAAGAATGATGGAAATAACGTTTATTTAATATATCGGGATTTAATTGATCATAAAAGGTTGATTGCAAATCAAATGAAAAATGCTTAAATGGGAATTAAGTTATTTATTCATTTGGATTTAAAGCATGATTGAAATTTTTGAAAACTGAATAAAACGTTTTATGTTGATTGAAATTTAAGTTGGAAGTAATTAAGATAAATAAAATATGTATAATATGGAATTCAAATGTACATAGAAATGTGGATTTTAGTATGTAAACGTAAATCTATTGAGAATGGATAGAAATTTAATCTGTAATTATTACAGTAATTTAGAAATTTAGTTGAAATTGGAAATTTATCTATGTATTTGGAAATTTATGGAATTGTGAATATATATATGGAAATTTAAATGAAGCATCTAATTATACATGTGTGAATACGCTTAAAATGCAATGTAAATGTTGAGACAGAAATAATTTAATCCGTAACGTGTATAATTAATATCCTTTTGGGACCACTTCTGTTTGCACGTTAAAATTCGTGCACACCTATCCTTTTGCGATCTATCTATAAATATGCTGTGATAAACCCTAGCCTCCTTTCTATTGTCAATTGGCTGTACATTCATTTTTCTTCATCTCTTTCTCTTCCTCAATGGTTACAAAAGCTAATCTATCTACAATTCAAATTTTCTAATAAAATTCAAACTCTCCACAAAAATTCCAGAAAATTTTATGATAAAGTTCTCGAGACACGTAATCTGCTGGTACAATTCGTTTTCTGTTTTGGATATTCGTTTGACCAGAAAAAAATTCGACGATGTGCTGTAGCTTTTAGCTGACGTGGCCATTGAAGTTAAGTGGGTTTTGTTTTATTTTATTTTATTTTATTTTATTTTTGTTTTCAAATCGTTTAAAATGAATATCTTTTTCATACGTTCTCCGATTCACGCGAAATTTCTTTTGTTAGGATCGTAATTTAGTTCCGGATCTGATGACGCTGGTTTGGACAGATTTGGGGACCGTCGGATTTTTTGAGTTTAAATCGGGTTTAAATTCGATTTAAATTCAAAAGGTGAGTGTTTTAACCCACTCACAACTTCTAAAAGTTTTTATGTTCGTTAAATTCATTTTAGATATGAGTAGAAATTTAGTTATGACTGTTTGGCATGTTTTATTCATCATATCTGTTAAATCGCATTTATTTAATATAACTGTTCATTTAATTTTATTACTGCATATAGATTTACAGTTATAGTTATTTATTTGCATATAAACTGTTAGTTTAATAGTGTTAAATTTATTTTTGAATATAACTGCCAGTTATTACAGGTCATATATTCTCGGATATATATTGATATTGATTTAGTATTGGATGATGATTTTGATTTGGATGATGGATGATGATGGATGAATGGATGTTTTATTTTATATCATTTAACTGCAAGTTATCATGCATTTTTCGTTTCATTCGGGATTGTGGTTTGAAATGATATACAACCGCAAAATTTTATTGTTTTAAATTGCGGATTGAAATGATAAATATCCGTATCACTTGACCATAGGATAGAAAATTTTATATAGGCACCGCGGTCTATATATATAAATATTTTAAAGTGATTTCTATGGTTTGGATGGGATACGGTTTATAAAAATTTTAAGTTTTGATATTTTATAAATATTATTCTTCTACATATATACATATGAAGTTAAAATTTTTGAATTTAGGCTGTGTATAAATCTGTTAAATAAAAATGAAAAAAAAAATTTAGAAAATGGAATTTGATAATTTATATTATATGTTTAAGTTTGGAAATTTTAAGGTATGATATTTATAACTGGAGTTTTTCCAAGATAAATTTAAATGAATATTCTAGTATAATTAAATTTAAGGAAATATTAAATTTCTAGAAATTGGAGTTGTATTTATGGATTTTATGTGAATATTCAAGACTAAATAATAGAACAATTGATTTGTTGAAAGAATAAAATTCCAACTTTAGTTTTGAAATATTAATACTCCAAATGGATATATATATATATATATATATATATATATATATATATATATATATAGAAATTGAAATGGTTTTGGAACTTGAAAGTGATATTTAAATTATGGTTTGGACTTTAAATAAGGAAATATATTTGTAAAGCCATGGAAAATATTTTTCTTTAAAAAGTAACCTTAAAGTCAAACCATTTATTTTATATACCGTTGAATATCCAAACCATTCAAGTTCTAGAAGTTATGGTTTTAAAACTATGAATTTTCGAAATATTATGCTTTGAAAATATAATTCAAATGTTGGTTTCCAGATATTATAGATTTTAAAGCAGTATGATTTTTGGGAAAGAATTATATTTGGATAAAATGATATCATATTGTTTTAGGTTTTAAAATGATATCGTATTCATAGTTTTGAAGTGGAAAATTTTATTCTGTTTTTAAAGTATAAACTATTTTTAAATGACCGCGGTGTTATAATAACGATGGGTTGGCAAAGAGACCGGGATCGGATATGGACATACTCTCTGTCGATACCGAAAACCACTTTGACTAACCGTGTACGCGGTGGAGATTCCAGAATGAAGTAGGTTGGTGGCGACGTTTCCTGTAAGGTAAATACGTGGACCCGACTCCCGTGAGTTGGCATAAGGTGGCTAAAACACGAGCGATCGACGGGTTAATGAGGTCATTCCTCTGATCGGACACTCCTCTTTGATATTATACTTTGACTTTGGATTGATTCAGTGGCCACTTTTACTTTGATTTTTGGGGGAGTTTGTTCGAGGTGGGCGGTAGCTGCGGCTACGCGTTACCATCGGCCCGGAAGCGTAATTGGTATATCTACCCTGGCATTGCCTAGTTGTGCCGTTTCACCTACCCTAGCGCGCCTTATACGATTTTGGCTTTGTACTATACCTATGGAGTGCCCTCTGACGACGCCCAGTACGGGGGAGATTACGGTACTGTACAGACTATGGGAATATATTCTGTGTTAAGGGCTATATGGGTAACCCCTTAACGCTATTAAAAAGTAAGTTTATTTTACAAATAGACACTATTATAATAGCGCAATATACTACATAGTAAATAGTTTAACGGATCCTTAGGAGATCTAAATCCCGAGCATCTCTTGAGTTACTGCACTCATATTTATTTCTGTTAATTTAACTCACATAAGATCTTTTAGTTCTGACTCGAGTGTTTTGTCTTTTCAATTCGCTCGGGTCAGTCCGGGCGTTTCAGGATCGAAGACTTTAGCTTTGGAGGACGAAGACGAAGAACCCGTATTATTATTATTTATAGTTTTGCACCACACTCATACTGTTCCGCTGCATTGATTGTATTAGTATGTGTAACTCTGATACTTATTGTATAAAGAAGAATCAAGTGTTTTGTAAACCGTTTACGAACTATATATTTATTATTGTATTTTATCCTTCCGCTGTGAGATTCTGTTTTGTTTTATTTTCTTCTCTGTTTTCTTATTTACCCCATAACAATCCGCCCTTCTGTATGGTTTGAATTGGCACGTGTGTCGGTTTAAATCGTGCGAAAAGGCGGGACGTTACAAAGTCCAAGTTTCTTGCTGACTTTGGAAATGAACTTGTTCATCTTGGATGAAATTTTGTCCAACTTCTTACTAACAGATCGATTAAGAATCTGTTGATTCTCTACAATCGTCTTTTTGTTTTTGAGAAGGGTTTTGGTGGATGGATTAGGAGGATAGTCAATGCTTTCCAAAGAGGTTTCACCTTCTTCTTCTTCTTCTTCTTTAATTTCCATTTCATCCCCTTCTTCTTCTTCTTCTTCCTCTTCCTCCATTTCCTCATGAGCCAAACGCTCTTCCTTTTCGACAAGGGTCTCATAAGATTGAAAAACCAATGGAAATTTCATAAGCGAAATGTTGGAATGATTGAAAACTTTTATTGAAACAAATTCTTCGCCTTTGAAATCCACTCCAAAATAGTTAAAGATCCGAGTGTGATAAATTCCATGATATAAAGTATTCTCGCCCATTTCAATATTTTTAGGACGAAGTTCATCCAAAATAACTTGCGCCCAGTTTATGTCATAATTTCCAAAAATAGAAAAAAGGGCTTTGCAAACTTTTGAAGTAGGATTGTCAAAATTCCTCGATCTTGGGGTCAAAGTATGTTGTAAAAGAAGATTTACAATTCTTGCCTTTGGTCGAAAATTTTGATTTTTGAATTGAAAATTATCATTCCCTTCGAAAATGTGATGAAATGTCTCATGATCATTTTCATCGATTTTAAAATTAGAAAGATCCATTCCCGTACACTTTCAATTGAGAATGGTACCCAAAAGATCACAATTTAAAACAATTCTAGTGCCTTTGACACTACTCCAAATTTCATCCTCATTTCCATGATAAAATCCACGGTTTAAATTAGCATAGGAAATTTTGACAAGATTTGAATAGTAAACAAAATCATTTTGAGAAGCATCAATAAGACTAAGAACTCCATTGTTTGCAAAAAGAGAATCAAGTTCATAAGAGGAGAAATCTTGAAAAATAGCAAACTTTCTGGGATGGACTTCGGCATAATTAGCATAACTGATGTATGCTTTTATTGCCTCCGGATCATTGAATAGTTGCTCTTTTATTTTTATGGAAATTCTCATAGTGGAGGGGTTGCTTGGAGAAGTAGAGAGTTGAAGTTTTGAAGAGAAAGTTTGAATTTGAAATTGAGAGTGAAAAGATAAGATAAAAGATAGTGAATAAATAGATTCTCAAAGGACGTATTCTCTGGTCAAAAGGTAGCTTTCAGAGAATTGAATGAAGTGAAAAGGTGGTGGGATATTCAAACATTTGAATTCAAATTTTGGAATTCAAATTCTAGTACCCATGTCGACATCATGGTAGGGACCATGTCGACATGTGCCAGTGAATTTTGATAATTTATTTTTCCTAAGTTCTCTAATATATATATATATATATATATAAATATACTTATTATTTTAATGTCTATATATATATCTGAAATGTTTATAGTATATTTCAGAAAATTATACGATTATAAAATAATAAAAATAATAAAAAAATAATAAGATAATAATAAAAAATTAAAAAAATAAATTTTAAAATTCAAACAACACACCAATTCAAAATCAACCAATCAAGCAACTAATTATAAGCAAGCAATTTCAACCAATTGTATTGTAAACATGTACCTTTTTCTGAGTCTGTTTCTTTGAATTCGCCGGAGTCATGAACAACTGTGAAACGCAAATTCGAATTATCTGTCTTCTGATCATCATCATTTGAGGATGAGTCTGAGTCATCTAGAGTAGCAGTAAATGCACGCTTCTGTTTCTTTGCTGGATCATTGTTCATAGGAGGATTTTGCCTAACTGGATACAAACAGTCTCTTTTGAAATGGCCTGGTTCATCACAGTTGTAACATTTGACATTATTTGGCACTATATTCTGATTTTCAGAGTTCTTATAGTTGTTTCTCTTGAGATTATTCTCTTTCTGTATTTCAGGAATTTCCTAAAATTTCTGGTCATAAAGGCTATCTCTTCATCATTATCTCTGTTCGAGTCTGATCCATCAGTCAATGCATTGAGTGCCATTGATTTCTTTTCAGATGCTTTGTTTTCTCTTCTCCCGATCATTTGAACTTCATACGACATTAGATTTCCAATTAATTCTTCTATCTTTAAAGTGCTGATGTCATTTGCCTCTTCGATAGCAAGTGCCTTTTGATCCCATTCTGGAGTAAGAGAATTTAAAATCTTTTTGACTTGATCTTCTTCAGAAAATTCCTTTCCCAAAGATATTAGAGAATGCACAATATCTTGAAATCTATTATACATATCTAAAATAGACCCATTAGGATTCATTTTAAATAATTGAAACTGATTTGTGAGCATGGAAATTTTGGTCTGTTTAACTTTGCTTGTTCCTTCGTGAGTAACTTGCAAAGTTTTCCAGATTTCATATGCAAACTTACAAACTAACACTCTATTGAATTCATTTCAATCTAATGAACAAAACAAAATATTCATTGCCTTAGAATTATTTTATGCAACAGTCTTTTGCTCAGCAGTCCATTATGCAAAATCAGTTGTAGGTTTAGAATATTCAGTTTGTGTAATATTCCAAGTGTCAAATCCTATAGATTGTAGGTATATTTTCATCCTACATGCTCAATATGCATAGTTACCGCCATTAAAAAATGGTGGCCTGACAGTAGACTGACCTTCCACAAATGAACTAGTATAGGAATACTAGTATTAGTAACAGTACCAGTGTTGATTTTGAAAACTTTTCAAAAATCAGATTATGAAACTTTGAAAACCTTGCTCTGATACCAATTGAAAGAAATAAAGATTACCGATCTTAAGGCTAGGATTAACACTAGAGGGGGGTGAATAGTGTTTATAAAGAATTACTAAATCTTTTTGAATTTATTTTGAATTGAACACGGATGTATGAAATATACAGACACAGATATGATCATAGAAACAAACACAAATGCAGAAATAAAGTAACAACAATAAAGGAAAGAACACACTGGATTTTATACTGGTTCGGAGTTACCCTACATCCAATCCTGCAACAGAAGTACGGATTTCCTTTCAAAAGAAATTGTACAATTACACCCTTGATTTCAAGGCTACGAGGTACACCCTCCAGAATCACAATCCTCTGGGAAGAGATACTTGATTTTCGGGCCATAAGTTTACCCAAATGATTTCCAAGGCTACAATCACACCTTATCTCGCTTGATTGATTTTCAAGGCCACAATCACACCTTTTCTCATTTAATAGATTACAAGGAAGCCTATAACTCTGAATAGCACTAAGAACCTTGTTGAGATAGTGATAAAGAATCAAAATAGAAAAGATCGAGTTCGATTCAATGTTGATTTCGACAGAGTAATGGTAAGAATATGTATTAAGAAATGTGAAGAAGAAGAGGAGTGAAAAACCAGAAAATCTGATATCAAATTTGTTGAAACTAACCCCTATTTATAGAAGAACAGCTGCCATGTCCATTCGTGAAGAGTTATGGTGAATAGACACTTCTTTTGAAATTTAAATTTTGAACTCAATTGACATCAGGTCGACATGGTCACCATAGGCATGTCGACATCCCAAAGAAATTTTTGATGATTTGATTTTCTTTGAAAATAACCTTTATCTTATATTAAAACTATTTTAAACTTTTCTAATATAATTGACTATAGTTAAAATACATAAGTAAATATAGAGAATAATATATATAAAATTTAACTATAATTTTATATTTAAATCTTAAGTGTAAATATTTAAAAGTTAAATATATTATATTAAAAGATAGTTTAAAATCAGGAGTAATTTGACTTTGAAATTAAAGATAATTTTGAGGCTAAAATTATTTAAAATCAGGATAGAGGGGTTTGAATCTTTTAAAAGGAAAGTTTTAAAATCATTTTGAAAACAAGATAATTTTGTAAAATCATTTGAATTGAAATTAGTGGATAGAAAACAATGTTCCACTAGATTTTTTGTAGGTTCCATTCTACTTAGGGTTCTATCCCTTTAACAGGCTCGAAGTGGATTCCATTCCACGAATAAATTGGATTTTAAGATGCCAGTTCTTTTCTATGAGTTTTAACAAAATTTCAAATTAAAGAATAAATTACTTCAATTCTTGAACTCTTGATAATCTTGATACTCATGAGTCTTCAATCTTGATATCTTGAATCTCTATGCTGTACATTCTTCATTTTTGGTACCTGCATGGTTAAATCCTACATATACATATATATCTAAACTTATAATGTTAGTATATATATTTTATAATCTATTCTAAGGTTGTTATCATCAAAACCATCATCTCACAGACTAACAGTTACGAGCTCGTGCAATATTACCACAAAATACAAGGGATAGGGAAAAAGCCAAAATTTTCTTGGAAGGGTGTATGACAATTCATGTAAACAAAGTATATTTTGGGTGTTTCCATATTAGAAAATCATGAACTTTGGCACGGTATAACATAATGCATAACGAGAAAAATATGTTGAACTTCTTTAACACGATAATGAACATGAAAGGAAAAATAAAAGACGATTTCGAGGATATAGCATTGTATTGTAATCGCCCCGAGCTTAAAATTAAAAGCAACGACCAAATTTCAAACAACTTGCTTGTTACGAGTTGAAAAGTAAGCGTCGACAAAAACTATTAGAGTGGGTTTAAATCTTGAGGTTTCCAGATGGAATTTCCTCTAACGTGATATTGATGAGATTTTTTGTCTCACAATACCAATCTAATTATGAAAAAATTATAGTATTGAATGTTTTCATAATTAGGAATCAATAAATTTAAGTGATATCAAGTTTGACTTAAAGTAGTAATTGTCTTACTGAATGCTTATACAATTAAGTAGTTGCACTTTAACCGTTCGTCAAAATATCAAATCCAATTTTATTCGATTCAAGTAAAATCTAAGGCTAAAAAAGGAAAGAAAGTGCAAAAAATTAAAGGACGTAGGAATTTATGTAGTTTGGATTTTAGGGAATCCTACGTGTAACACCCTGTAAATTTAACGACAATTAATTAAAAAGAAACTAAAAAATTATTAAAGTGAAAAATGAAATTTTCAAAAAGGTCAGAATTTAGCTATGGAAATTGCAGCGTTGCGTTCGTGGTGATTTTTTGATTAATTTTCATATATAAAATTTTGTTAACGGGGTTCAAACCAGAAAGTATTAGCGTTTGAAGATTTCGAATCAGAAACAATTATATATGTAATCAAGAAAATGAGTATATTAGTTAAAATTAATTAACGTTAATGGATGCTTAAAGTCTGAGCAAAATTAACGATAATCAAATCATAACAAAATCAAATTAAATAACATTTAAAAGGAGACAAATGAACGTTTAATAAAATGGCACCACCGGTCGCTGCTTAATTGGACCGGTCGTCCGTGACTGGTGTAGCACAGCAATCGACCAGTGGTTTCTTATGGCTGTGTGTTGAACCTAGACCGAATGACCTGGATTTATTACAATGTACTCTAACGACTGACATTGATTTGAACCCCTGTAAATACAGGTCTAGCCCTTCTTTTTTGTTCTCATATTTTCTAAAACAACAAGAAGCTCTGCCATTTTCTTTTCTCCACAAATTCCTGTATAAATTATAACTTATGTATATAAGTGAAGAATAACGGAGGATAATAGAGAAGAAGAATAGGATTGAATCGAGTCTCCAAAGCCAATGTAAATGTATATCTAAATTCAAATCTCTTCTCAATCTAAAATTCTGATAAATATGTATATGTTTTGATACATAATTTTATAGAAATAAAGGGAGTTAAGTAGGAATAGTGGATTTAGATCCGAATGTTTGCAAGCTTAGAAATTAGTGGAAAAATATGTATTTTATATAATATTGGATTTATATCATTGTAAACCTGTTCCTTGTCTGCCTAAATATAAATTTTGGAGTTGTATGCTTAAAGATACATATGAAGTGAATTTGAAAACCATGCCTACATAATCTATGAATTTCTAACTTTGATTAAATTTTGAATATACTTAAATCTAAAAATTAAGAGTGAAAGTAGTCCCTAAAATTGTAAGATAATTATCGTATAATAATTCGAGGTTAATTCGTTAGAATGAAGTATTTTGCAATATATATTTCTATAAATTATCCAGTCTTATAATTATATTTAAAATGTATTTTTGAAATAATAATGGATATGCATAGAAGAAAGAGATGTGCAAAATATGGATGTTTACTGTATTTTGTACCGTCTATTTCAATATTAACCGAAAAGATAATTTCTTGTAATTCTAAACGTAACACAGTTCCTTTTCAAGATAGTTTATGAAAATTACAGTGTTAATGTTTCCCTTGAGAACTTGTAATTCCAATGCATTAATATGTAGAAATCCCTAAACATAAACCAATTTATTATAAGTAAAGATAAAAACAATAATTTAATTGTTAATCTAACATATGCGATTTAAGATGAGCTAGGGAATAAGCAATAAGCGATGAAATATAAACAAAGCAATAAGGAATTAAGAAGTTATAGTAATCAAAGAAAGGTAGTTAATAGTTTAAAAGAAATGGAAAGCTATACCTAATAACGTTAAGTGGAAGTTAAGTAGTATAAGATATTTAATGTATGAAGTTAGAAATAAGTGGTAAATGACATTAAATGGTATTAATGAAATAAGAAGTAAGTTACGTAAAAATAACTGAATACCAACAGTTGAATATAAGAGGTGTAGTAAGTCAACAAAATTTATATAGCCTCAAGTATGCGTTTATGACGAGTGTGAATTATTGGACAATCACTTAAATTAATTAAGAACGACGTTGTCATTAGTAAGGATTGGAATGCGAGGTCAATAGTATCGCACTATAGAAGTACGCCCACCAAAAGAGTTTAACAATAGTTGTGTATACATTGTACTGATGTGATAAATCTCCAACTATAGAACTCGTGGGAATATACATTCGTATATAGATGAAGGGAATATACTAAATTAGGATTTACCTTGGTTGAAGTGTTAAAGGGTGAAGTAAGGTCTACTTCAATCCTTATAAGGGCTATGTGTTAAGTAACTAAGTGGGCATTTCCTTGATTGCATTATTCAACCTAAATTGGATGGTGAGCAAAGGCTCGGTGCTGTGTCAGCAAAGTTGGAGCCATACAAGGAATAAGGCTATACATATAGGTCGAGAGCATCATCCGTTTTGGAGCGGTCGATAGAAAGATCAGGGTTATGTCTATATGGACTACACTTCCTAGTGTAGGCCACATATGGGACATGCACCGCCCAAAGTTGTTTGCTAGTTTGTTTATAGTTATGAGGCAAGGCTAGATAACCCCTAGATGAGTCATTAAGATAAGGTAAAATTCGGCTATGTAGTTGCAATTCTGTTATTAGGCACTAAATGGAAGATCCTTGGTGTATGAGTGCAATTCGGTCTAGACAAAGATGGTGGGTACCTGATGTGGTGTAAAGTTATGGATACCAGCGAGGAATGTATCCTGGTTCATAGGGGAACTGTGGTATTTATACACACACAGACACACAGATATATATACATGTGTGTGTGTGTGTATATATATATTTATCTGTATGTGTGTGTGTAAGTAGTTATTGTATATGTTGAGTAGGTGGAGTGTATCATACACTAGTGGACTTGGATTCTCAATTTAGCGAAAAGTCAAGCCCACTAAAGTGCGAGTTGTTATACTACGTCCACGGGTTAATACTTCTCTTATGTTCTTCTTTGGTACAAAATATTAATGGCAGAAGTTTGGGTATTTCAAAAATTAAATTTATCAAAAGCTCAAAAAGGTCCTTTTTATCCGCTATACTGGTTTTTATTTATAGTACCATGACATCATGCTGCTTACCAACCCCCTAATCCGACATTTCTTCTCCATTGTTTGATCCATCCATGTGTCACTTATCCTACAGTTTTCTGATTTATTGATGGATTGCATATGTTGCCACAACCATGTGTAGCTATCTTATGCAGGAAAATTTAATTGTCGGTCGGAAATTTAAATTTGACACCAACTGGGAAATTTGAACTTGACACCAGGCGAGAAATTTATACTTCAACATATGGTACTTTGGATCAGATTTCTGGACTATGCTTGGCATTTGGACTGCTCAGTATTCATATATTTAGCTGCCTCTGCCTGGATCACATATAGTATTGTAATTTGCGGGGTATACCATAGTTGGTCATTTGTATTAGGACTATTTTGACTTCATAAATTGGGTCGTGTATGGGATAAGGTGAAGATGCAGTTCCTATTAGAGGTACAAGTGTGATATGTTTTGGTGTGTTTGGTGAAGTATACTTTAAAGTTGTAGCATAGTCTCGATTAGGCGATGGTGCAGTCTATTTTGGGAGCAGTGACTCATTCTGATTCAAGGTAACGATGTAATCTGCTTTGGAGTGGCAGTGCAACCTGTTATATCCTTTTAGTATCATAGTTTCCTATTGCAATGGTATTCTTCCTGTGACTGGTATAGTTTAAGCGAAGTTTTTCTTGTGCATTCTCCTTAGCTAGGTTGGTGGAATTTGTTGCTATCATGTTGGGTTAGCCTCCTACTTTGGTTTTATTGTGCATGTATCCGGTCTGTGGATTTGGTGCTTTACGATAACATACCTTTAGGCTCGCTCCTTGTTGCTTGCATCTGCTGGGTTAACACAATTTAGTTTATGAAGACGGCATAGTTTATTTTAACTCCAGAAATAAATTTGGCTTACTAATGGGTGTGCATTGTTCCTTATTGATTGATTTTGATCTTCTAGTATATTTGATCCAACATCGATGCTGCCTTGCTGGTTGCATATGAACTATGATTTATTTAGTTGGGTCGAACATAGTCTACTGGGCTTTATACATTATATCTTGTGCTATTTCCTTTTAATGAAGACGTGAATCACCTCATTTTCCGTTGATTTATGCGGTCTATTAGCTTTATGTACCAAAATCTGAATTTACATAGCTTATATTTATGGAAAAAAATGGCATAGCACTTTCCCTCTAAGTCTTCACTAATGTATATTAGAGTGGATTTGTCATATTTGTACCTAGTTTTTCGAGTTGTCTAACCAATTATCATACTTAATTTTCCCTGTTTGTGTCTTATTGTGAATGACTTCTTTTAAACAAATCATTTTATATTCCAATGGATCCACTTTGTTTTTAGTGCAATTTGGTTGTCATCGTTTATATCCAACGGTTATTGATTTTCATGCCGTCTGAATCCTAGTGTTGAGATTCCTTTAATAAAACTATATACATTTTCTCTTCTTCTTCCCGTTCTTCTTTTACTCATTTCAAAGATTATATTTTCACATGCCATGGTTTATCTTCTTTGTATCATCTTCTTGCGTTCAAATTACGGATCATCTTAAACTGTAAGTTGGATTATCCTTTATTTTTTTCTGTATTCTCTCTTCTTTTCTTTTTATCTGTTCAAATTCATATTCAAGCCGTCAATTTATTTGGTAAAAACTTTATATGGGTTGTTCAATTGATTTGCTGATAGGATTATTACATTTTTTAGCCTGTTCTTGAATTAGGCTGATTTCGTTGTAGAATTGATGTTAATTATTTTTCTTTGGTTATTAATCCTATGAACGTCTTCGATTGTACTTCATTTTTTCTTTTAGTTATCCATGTCTACTAATGATCTTCCCAGTACTTATGGTCAGAATTTGTTCCCTTTCACCGAATGACTTTAACCATTTGTAAAGAAAGCCAAATCGAAGTGATTTTGAACCACTTTGAAATTAGGAATTATGCATTTAGGGTTTCCACCCTTTATGGGAGCATTCATCTGCCTCTAGAAGGTTTCATTTCATTAACATCTAAATGCAGTAGAATTGGACTTTATCATCCTCGTCACAACTATCATCAAGGATTGGTTAGCCATTGTGAAAGTGTCTTTAATGTAATTGTCACCTATTTGCTACTTTCTTTTAAATGTACTTATATTCTATGTTAACCCGCCTTTAGGCAAGGCCATAGGCAGGCGGATTTAGCTAAATCGACTACTTGTTTGCTGAGGTTGGAATATGATAGGCTTAAGCTGGTTGACCGATGGAAGTTCGGTTATGAATGGTTCGATGTGGGTCGTTTGGTCAAAATGATGCGGCCCGGCATGGGCATCTCATCATGAATGGCCCGGCCATATTGTTGAGTGGTTCGGCATGTGGATGGCTCAGCACTGGAGGTGGAGCAATTAGGTGATGTGGATCGGTGTGGAAGCATGGCTCGATCAAGGAGTCGAGATCATGCATGGTTCGTTTGGCCTTAGTGAGGTGGTTTGGCTTAGATGAGGTGGTTCGATCTTGGTGGCACGGGTCGGCCTTGGTTAGGTGGTTTGGCTTCGGTGGGGTGGTTCGGCCAGGGACATGGGACTCGAGTGGGTCGGCATATGAGCCGTTCGACACTAGAGTGAGACGATCAGCAAGCATGGCATGAGATCGGCATTCTCGATCGACGTTGGATACAGGCTTTGGCTCGGCGTGAAACATGGATTGGCTAAAGTGGATCGGTGTCGAGAAGGGGTGGGTTCGGCATCAAACTACTTCGAGTCATCGCCAGGGGAACTTTCGTTCGGCATGTCGACTACTCGGGGTCGATTACAATGATAATTCTGGTTCGGCCATAGCCTTGATGGGCCCAGGACACTCAGGAAGCCCAATTACATGGATTTTCCTATAAATACAGTATGTGGGGTTTCGAAAAAGGGATCTTCTTTATGCTTTCGGACTTTCTCTTCTCAAAGGCTAAGGCACTTAGCCATTGTTAAACTTTGGATTGTAACTGTAGTAAATTATTACAGCAATAAAAAGGAAATTCCTAAAGTGGTCGTAGGCAGGAGTTAGCCAAACCACTATAAAATCTGTTGTTCTTTACTACTTTCATTTTAGTTTTTGTTGTTCTTCATATTAATATCCTCCACGTATATTCTATCTATGAGCTATGACCGGTATTTAGTGCTTTCATCTGGATTTGGGTGTTGGTGACCAATTTTGGCGCTAACATTCTATAACCCTAACACTTATTTAGAAGCTTAAGGGAGGCATTGTATAAGAAGCATCTAGAGAAGCTCAATTAAAATTTCAAAGAAATGGTGTCTAATGCTACGAAGGAAGGGGGTACACTTATGAATATAGAAGAAAAAATTACGGAGTTAGCTTTGGGAGTGAAAAGGTTAGAAAAGAAACCGTCTAAAATGATGAAAGATGTCGAATCCACTACTTTCAGTGTTCTTTATTTGATTTATGCATAGGTCAAGCGATAATTTTTTAAGAATGCCACGATGATCACGATGCAGAAGTGAATTTAGAGTCCTTATGTAATCTCGAACTTATTAAATCTGCTCAAGGACATTGCCACACCTCATGGAACAAGTCACTAAGGCCCTTCATTCCGATGAAGTAACTCTTTGAACCTTGGCATTATTTTTAAGATGTTTCCTAGGTTTCATGAAGTGTATAATAATATTTTGGATATTAACACATCTTTTTGTTATTTTTGTGATTGTTTTTTTGTGAACACCCTTGAAATTAACGAATGAAATTGGATTCTATCTGCTTGATCTTAGTTTTAGAACTGCGCTTTATTATAATTAATGGTTATTATGTTCTTATTAGGAGCAATTTATTTAAACTAATACACTTTCCCTTCTAGGTGGGGATTGTTAGTATTAATAAACCTCTTTTATTAGAGCCATCCAAATAAGATAGTCTAAGTCAATATGTGATGCCCCACCTCTATACTCACGCTAGCCAAGGACACTACGAGGTAATCCCGTCAACTAGCATGAAGAATAAGGCTGTTGAGGAGCGACCATCCGTGTAATTGCTTTGTGCGAGCACCGATATGTCAGTTAGTATAACATACATTTCATTTCAAGAGGAAATCTGACATACCGATACAAAATCAAAGCTACTACACAGTGACTATATGACCTTTGAAAACAAATATAGAAATAAGCATAACACAAATCAGTCATAGACATCCATATCACAAAGGCGGAAACAGATATGAATATAACACGTAGAAATGTACATCAAAGTAGTGGTCAAATAAGATCCAAAATATCAAAAGAGAATAGGTATACATCAAGGAGTCTCTATCTAAAATGTATAATAACAAAAACTACTAAACTAGAGTAGTTAGCCAAAAGTCAGATAATGTTTCCAGATGAAGAGTCAAACAGAAGCACCTGTAACATCTCGGTCTGACCCGAGTATTATTTAATAAGAAAATAATAAATGAATCAGTCTAGCTATAAATATCAGATAAAATGAGATAGAATAAGAGATATGACAAAAATGTGTGATAACAATGCCATACTACGACAAGTATACATTAAATAACAACAAAAATCATACAATATCTCAAGAAATCTCAAAGCACAGAAAAGAATGTCATATTCTTTAATTTATTCACCATACCACAAATATCGACAAATATATCGATGCAATTCACAAAATTGGTGAATCACAAATTCTAGAAATTATCAACTAGAAATCCGTAATTCACAAAAAGGGGGAAGCCTATCACAAAATGGGAGCATGAAAACTCACCAACACGTGCATCACAAACGGGTCGCTAACCCATGGTTGCTAACCATAGAGCCGGTGCAATAGCGTAGTACAATGGTACGTCCGAGGAACCTGAAACTTGAATAATTCGAAACAATAATGTAGTACAACGGTACACTCGATGAACTTGATCAGCCGGTATAATGACGTAGTACAACGGTATGCCCGATGAACTGAACTGCATAAAAGAACGTGGGTCGCTAGCCCACAAAAATGAGTCGAAACTCCAAAGAACCAATAGGTCATTAGCCTATAGAAGAAATGAGACGAATCTCAATAAAACGAGGTACATTCCCTTACGTGGACAAAGAGACATGGTATATTTCTAGCCTAAATCACAAAACGATCATCATTGATTAATAAAAAGTGTGAATTACACTAAGCTAGTAAATAAATGAGTTTAGCTTCATGTCCCATAACCACTAGCTTAGCTTAAATATTTACGAACAAATTGTAGATCTCCACTCGAAAATTGTCATAAGAGTTTCAATCGAACAATCCAAAAATTAACCGGCGAAGTAAATGCAAGCATTTCATACCACTTGATTTGCTAAACCGTTTAATTAGATTTTCTCATATGAACGAGGTAAAGGTTTGTATATACTAATAGATTGGAAAAGGGTTTTATAAAGAGCTTTGTATTAAAAATAGAGTTGAAATCATCTTTGTAAAAGGGATTGAATATTTAATACTAGTATACAAACCTTTGTATTTTAAAGTGAAAAGTCACAGAAATGATTGTAGAAACAACCGATCACTGAAAATTCACAAACGAAGACGTAAATAAATTTCATAAAAATCGATACCAATCCATCAAAATGGATATTCCCAACAATCTCGAAAGAGAAATCATCAAAGTCAACAAAAGTGATAACAACTAATCGGAGAAACGAGAATCGATTAAAAATTGAAAACCCAAGCAAAATAGGAAATTGGACTGAGGCAAGCAAGCCAGTTGACTGAACCAGGTGGTCAGTCGACTGACACAGGGACACGAATTTTCTGTCCCCAGGTTCAGTCGACTGACCTTCTGGTCCAATCGACTGAACCTGCTTCTATGCATTTTTTATCTCCTGGTTCAGTCGACTGACCTTCTGGTCCAATCGACTGAACCTGCTTCTATGCATTTTCTATCTTCTGGTTCAGTAGATTGACCTTCTGGTCCAGTCGACTGAACCTGCTTCTGAAGCACATTCAGCCTAGCCCCCAAGTGGGGAAAAAATTATACAAATCGCTATTGAACGAGCAATGGGCACTAGGGGTTTACCGCAATCAACAACCCAGCCCTATAGGCTCTTTGATACACCACCAAAATCATGTTCAAACACAAAAGCTAGGATTTTTAAAGATTTGACTTCAAAACACCCAAAAATTGGAATATTCATAAAACCAGTTCAATCCAAAGCAAATGAACAAGAATAGATGTTAGGAATTCATACCTAATAACCAAGAAAATTATAGGCATAGATGTGAGTTCAAGAAATCACCTTTTTCTCAAAAACAAGGAAGGATAAGCTTGAAAACAAAAGAAAGATCAACTACTCTTCAATTTCTACTCTAAAAACTCCAATCTAAGATCATAAGCAAATATTTCCTAAGTTAGGTTATAGGAAATTTCTGAAATTGGAGAGAATTGAGATGGAGAAGAAGAAGAGGATGCTTACCCAAGCTTCTCTTTGATTTTGGAGCTAGAACTTGAATTTGCAAAAGAAACTAGGGCTTAGATTTTAGTTTCCAATCTCTTCCCCCATTTTTGCTAATGCTTGAAATGTTAGGAAAATAATAGAATGAATGAAGAGGAGAGGGGGTGGGTTTAGGATATAAGATGAGTTGGGTTAGTGGGATGAAACCCAAACCTAGGTACTGAAAAGGTAAGACTCGAGGTTTTTATTCACTAGAAATTTTCTGACTCTTTCCTCATTACAACACAGGTTAAGGACGGAGTGATGGTGCTGACGATACTTAAAAATGAAGTAGTTTGGAAAGTGGCGATATTTATTATTATTTGCTTTCATGTGTACTCATGGATTTAAATAATTATTGTAACGTATATTATATTACGGTTTTTATGGGATTTTGTGTTATGACATTTTTCTGGTTTGGAAATAAATGGGTACACATTACTATTATATTTTGTTCCATCTACTGTGAGTACTGAAAGTTTAGTTATGGCTGTGCAATGTTATTTCTTTTTACTACCAACAGCTTGCCATAGATTGGATCTAAGTTTTGATGTCCTTTTCTGGGTCAAATTTAGACTTGTTCTGGGGTGGGTTGTTACATTTGGTATCAGAGCCCACGGTTACCCGATCAATAAGGAAAAACTATTCATATGAGAGAGGTATTTGTTATTTTGCAAAATGTTTTTCAAAAATAATTTTCAAAAGAATTCTTACTATATATATATATATATATATAACCTCTTTTCTTGAACATATGCACGTACACTAGGCAAACTTTTCTTTTCTTTCAGCATATAAATGCTACATTAGGAAATCGTTACTAAAGGTTTAACCTATAGATAGTTGATATGGCTAATAATCAATCTTCTTCCAAACAAGGAAACCCTACCTATGGAAGACTACCCATTCATGGAGCGCCCAAATAGTTTAAACAATATCTTAGGATTGTCGGGCAGACCAGTTGCACCGGTAGAACCCACTGCCTCAGCCGCCGATGCAACAACCCGTCCTGTCGAATTTCGTAAGCTATATGAGGACTTTCTCAATTTGGAAGGGAATACATACTTTAAAACTGAAGGATATTTGAAAGCTAAAGCATGGATTGGTAACCGCGAGAAGATATTTAGATACTTGGTTGGGAAGATCAGCTAAGAAGAAGAATGCAGCTTGGCACCTCAGGGAAGAAGCTTTAAATTGGTGGAGCTTTATGACTGATGAGCACTAGGGCAATATAATATCTAGGGATGAATATAAGGACCGATTCAAGATGATATTATGTCCAGAGCAGAGGTTATCTTGCAATTGGAAAAGTTCATTCAGTTGACACAAGGAGATTCTACCCTTAAGGAGTACA
This sequence comes from Allium cepa, assembly GCA_030765085.1. Classification (NCBI taxonomy): domain Eukaryota; kingdom Viridiplantae; phylum Streptophyta; class Magnoliopsida; order Asparagales; family Amaryllidaceae; genus Allium; species Allium cepa. Next base: position 774,362,824 of record CM060945.1, read on the forward strand.
TAGCTAAGTTTACTGAATTGGCTAAATTCGGGATGAGCCAGATAGACACACCTATGAAAATGGCCATGAAGTTCATGAAAGGCTTAAATTCCCCACTAGGAGAAATTTTGTTAACCCATGTACCTATGAGGTTCACCTATGAGATGTTTGTAGAAATGGCGATGCTACATGTGGCTAGAATAAGAGAGAGAAAGAGAAGTCTGCACAGACGGAAAAGCAAGGAGGATCTAAGAAGGGGATATTTTGGGCCAACAAGAAGTTGAAGTTTAAGAAGGAAGTAAAGGTGTGTAAGAGATGCCAAGGGAAGGGTCATGAAGCTGAAGATTGTAAGGTGAGTCTGATGAAGGAAGCCTCTAAAGGAAAGTGTTTTAACTGCCATGAGGAAGGGCAACACAGGAATCAACGTCCCAAGATGGCTAAGGAAGGACAAAGTGGACATGCCTACGCTATTAAAGCTGTCCCTATTACCAGTAATCCACCAATAGATCAAGGAAAAGTAGCTCTAGAAGTTATAACTCTTATTTTTAGGATTACTATTCATACCCTATTTGATTCGGGGGCGTCACATTCCTTCATAGTTAGGGACGTAGTAAATTCCTTAACCTTAAACCCTATATGGTCAATAGCCTAATAAAGGTTTCCAATCCCATTGGGTCTTCGACCTATCTTTCAATTTTTTGCAAAGACCCAGTGTTAGTTATATGCGATATTGATTTCAATTGTATTGCGTCCATTCTAACTTCGAGGGGTATAGACTTATCTTGGGTATGGATGGTTGTCATATTATTGAGCCATTCTTGAATGTGATAAAAGGGTAGTATGATTAAGGAGTCATGACCTAGAAATTCTTTGTACACCCAAAGCTTTAGTTGAGTTAAGCCAATTATACTCACTAAATCTATCTGTTGTTCAAGAGCCATTATCTATACCCATAGTTTGTGAATCTCTTGATGTCTTTGAGGAGTCTCGGGTCTCCCATACCATAGGGAGATCGAGTTCGAATAGATTTGGCCTCCATAGAAAGAAAGGAGTTGGATAAGAAAATTTGAGAGATATTGAGGAAAGGGTTCATCCGTAGGAATACTGCTGAGTGGGGAGACCCTATAGTTTTTGCTACTAAGGTAGATGGTTCTTTAAGACTTTGCATCGATTATAGGGAGTTGAATAAGTTGACAGGGAAAAATAGACAGCCTCTACCTAAATAAATGACTTGTTCGACCAATTTGTAGGTGCTAAAGTCTTTTCCTTATTAGGCTTGGAAACGGGATTCCATCAGCTGAGGATTGCAGAGGAAAGCAAGCTAAAGACCCCATTCCGTATGCCAAATGGACTCTATTAGTGGGAAGTAATGCCCTTTGGACTGACAAATGCGCCATCATACTTTGTGGATTTGATGTGTAGAATATTTAGAGTGAAACTTAATAAATTTGTCGTGGTGTTTGTTGATGAAATCTTGGTTTTCTCCAAAGGCAAGAAGGCTCATGAGGACTACTTTGCAGAGGGAATGGAGACCTTAAGGAGAAAACAACTCAAAGCCAAGTTTTCTAAATGCCACTTTTGGAAAAATGAAGTTTGGTAATGTTTCGGAGAAAGGTTTGGTGGTGGACCTAACTAAAGTTGAAGTTGTCCAAGGATGGAAGATTCCTAGTAATGCATCGGAGGTTAGAAGTTTTCTAGGGTTAGCAGGCTACTACATAAAGTTCATTAAGAGCTTTGCACAAATAGCAGCCCCTTTAACACAATTGACTAAGAAGAATCTAGTTTTTGTTTGGGATGACAAATGTACCGTGGCATTTGAGAAGCTTAAGAAGTCAGTGACTAGTGCAATGTTGGTCACTATTCAAGATGGAACCAAGTCGTTTATGGTTTTCACAGATGCATGTGGCACATGATTAGGAGCAGTTCTTATGCAAGAAGGGAAGGTAGTTGCGTATGCTAGTAGACAACTAAATGATCATGAGAAAGGGTATCCAGTGCATGATTTAGAACTATTTTTGCCATAAAGATGTGGAGGTATTATCTCTTTGGGGTAAGTTTTGAGCTATTCACTGATCATAGATCACTCAAATACCTATTTTTCTAAAAAGATTTAAATCTTAGGCAAGTGGATGGAGAATATAACATCCTTTGACTTTGGTATCCAATATACCACTAGAAAAGGGAACGTAGTCGCCGACGCCCTTAGTAGGTGACATGCTACCCTAGGTGCTATATATGAATGGTAACATTTAGAGTTTCTCTCGAATTTTAATTCCAACCGTAAGCAGACTCCATCCAAGGTTTTCTACCAGTTATTGTGGTTAGATCAGCCTTGATGGATCATATAAGGCATGAGCTAGTAATGACAAGGATTTAGTACAGATTTTGGGAAAATTAAGAGAAGAAAAGCATTTTCCCTATGCTAGGAGGTGCTCAATTGATCAGAAGGGATATTTGAGAAGAGATGGATGCCTTTGCATCCCAATGATTGATGACTTGATGAAAGATGTTCTTATGGAATGTTACCACACAAGGATGACCATTCCTCTTGAAGGAGATAATATGTACAAAGAGAATTTTCTTTTGGAATGAAATGAATAGGAGCGTAGTTGAGTTTATTGCTAGGTGTTTGACATGTTAAAAGAAAAAAGATGAGCAAGGGAAGCCTGGTGGATTATTATTACCTTTGGAAATTCGTACTTAGAAGTAGGAACATATTTCGATAGATTTTGTGGAAGGATTTCCAAAAATTCAGAATGGAAATGAGGTTATTTGGGTTGTTGTAGACAGACTCACCAAGAGTGCTCATTTTGTTTCGATTAGGAGAAATAGGACTAGCGCCTCTATCGCCCATATTTATATTAAGGAGGTAGTTCATCCACATGGAATTCCAGTAGGCATAGTCAATGATAGGGATCCTTTGTTCACTAGCGAGTTTAGGAGAAGCCTAAAATAACTTTGAGAATTTCTTTGAACCTTAGCATGCGCTATCACCCACAAACTGACGAACAAACAAAGAGGGTGAATAGAATTTTTGGAAGACTTGTTAAGAGTTTATGTCTTGGATTTCAGAGGACACTGGGAGCAGCATCAACCTTTGGTTGAGTTTGCATATAATAATAGATATCAAACTACAACTGGTATGGCACCTTTTGAAGCACTTTATGGAGGGCCATGCAAATCGCTTAGTTATTGGTGGAAAACTGTGATATCCCGGAATTTCAAGGAATTAAAAATGTGATAATCTCTTAATTAAATTGTTTACAATTGATAAAATTGTTATTTTCAAATATAAATAACCAATTAATTAATAATGTGATGTTTTTAATTATGGTTATAGATTGATTTTTTAATAAGAATAATTATTTAGTTTGTGTTATTGTATAAATAAATTTTTAATATACTTATTGTTTTCTAATTTAATAAGTGCTTAATTAAATATGTATATGTATGTGTGTGTATTTAAATCAATTTTAAATAGGATAATTATTTACAATTAATAATGTGTTTGTTTAAAATTGATATCTATATTTGTTTGAATTAATTTTAAATTTGGATTTTAACTGACTTTGAATTTAAAAATTGAATTTAAAGTAATATATATCTTAAAATAAAAATAATAATATAGTTTGGATTTAAATTATATGAAGGATTTTTTATTATAAAAAAATAGTTGTTTATTTAATAGGAATAAATATGAAAGCTTTTTGAATTAGCATTTAAAAACGAGTTTAAAATATTATATATGATTTTTATTTAAATCATAATTGGTTGATATTCTTTTGTTTTTAAAAATAGATTGTATTTACATAAAATTTAGAAAGCATTTATAAATTTATAAATGTATTTGTTAATTAAGAATTTAATAAGAAAAGCTTTTTAAATCATTTAAAAATAATGTAAATATGAATTATTACAAGTGTTAAGATCTAAACCACTTAAAGTAACATGTGTTAAGAAATTAAGTAAGGTATGAGACAAGGGTCATATTATTTGAATTTTCTTTTAATTTTAATAAAATCTAAAATTAACTTATATAAAATTTTATCTTTCCCCTTTATTCTTTTTTTTTTCTAATCTCAGTTCTAAAATCAAAGAATCTGAAGTTCATTCCTAAAACTAGAATTTTCATGCAATCTAAAACTCTTCAAAACAAGAAATGCAAGAATCATCAAACCTGAAATACTCCTCATCTCAAATACAAAACCCTGTCATTCAAATGCCTGAAACCATTATCTTGAAGCTTGTAAACAAATTAGCAACCTGAAATCAAGCTCTGTCATTTAAGCCTGTAACTTCTTTTATCAAAAGCATTTTCAAAGCTTTGTAATATTCTCAAAACCAAAAGACAAAGTCTGTAACCCATTTTCAAACTCAAGCCTGTGATAAATTTTCATGTAGAATTCAAGCAAGACAACCTATAACCAATTTTCAAAGCCTGAAACATCTTCAGATTGGCAACTTGAAGCAAGCTTTCTAGTTTTATGTTTCTTCTTCAAGCATTCAAAGTTTCCCTGTTTTCAGAATTTCCAGAAAATCAAAGCCTCTGCATTTTAAAAAGGTGAGTAAAACTTCAAATTAAAAAGTTTAAGTGGATGACTGATTGTTGTTTATGAAATCTCTATGATGATGATGCTTGTATGTCTATATAAGTGATTACAGTTTAAAACAAAATCAGAGAACCTCAGTTTCAAAATCTCTGTTCAACATCAAACAAAAATTAACAAGTTAAAACATTGTTGGATGATATGATGCATGTTGAAATACTTGAATCTATGATGTGATATAATGCTTGCATGTTGTTTATATTTGAATTGAATGAATATATGTAAATGTATGTGTGCATGTTTGAAACAGGGATATACCCTCTGTTGTTTTACAGGTTCAAAAACCTTTCAGTAATCTGAATCCCATTCCCTGATTTGTTTTAGGCTTTGTTGTACAAACAAAAATAGTTAAGATTTGTAAGATCTACATTCTAAAAATAGTTACAAGTTCAATTAAATTATAAACATCTGGAATTTAGTAAAATATAGTGAAACCCAAAAATTGGAAAAATTCAATTTTAACAAATTAGTGTTTCAGGAATATAATATAATTCTTCATGGCAAATGATGAATTTAGAAACTAAAATCATGTTTTTTTAATCAAGTAACTGGTAAGGTATCTTGGGTTGAATAGAAGGTGGATTTCTGTTGACTGTTGGTGATCATGAGGTGGATGGAGGCCGCGATTTGGTCTGGGGGATGATGGATGGTCAGGGATCATCGGGAAATGGTGTGGCATTTTTAAGTTAACCGTGGTGGTCGAGGGATGACGAAGTAGGGTTTGGAGACTGTTTTTGGTCGAGGGTGTTGTCAGGTTGTTTTCATCGCCGGTGATGGTTCGAGTTGGACCAGGCTGAAGGGGAACGTGGCGTAGGGATGTGTCGTAGTTTGGTTCGTAATTGCGCGATGGCTGGTGGTCTGAGGCGACGACAGGTGATTATTTTTAGGTTAGCAGTTAGGGTTGCTGTGCGAATCGAATGGCTCGATTGAGTTTGGCTGGCGATCTCGTGGTGCTGTGTGTTCGAGTGGGTCGGTAAGGTCGTGGGTGACTGGACGACGGTTGCGGTGATGATCGTAGTCGATCAGAGTTGGTGCGCAGGTGCACATGTGCACACGTGTACGGTTATGTCAGTGGTTTTGGTTTGGTGTCTGCCTCGAAGTATTGATCGGGATTTTGGGTTGATGGCTCGAGTTGAAACTAGAGTAGCTTGTGTGTTTTGACCTATAGCCGTTGTGTTGTTTCAGGTTTTTAAAAATTTAAAATTTAACTAAACCTTTGAAATTTAAGAAAAGAATTGAACTTGAAATGACTCGAGTGATTCTCAGGTTCAAATTGAAGCAGATGATTAAAGGAAATTTTTAAAAGTTTTAAAAAGGTTTTTATAAAACAAATTTCAAATTTAAATAAAGGAAGTTTTAAACTTTTGCAATGAATCTTGTTTTTTTCTAAAAATAAATGCTTTCTTAAACACTATGATTAAGAAGTTTGAAGTTTGTTAAATTTAAATCTTGTTGAGTAAATTTAAAGTGATTTTAAATTTAAGTTAAGAAATGGAATTTTTAAAGGTTTATATAAAAGCAAGTTTTAAATTCAAATTTGAATCTAGCTTTAAAAACTATTATTTGATAAATGTTTAAGTATTTTACAGTTTTGATAACTTTAATTTATCAAGTTAAAATGGTTATTTTGTTTTAAAACTTAATTTTTGATTTAGTTAAGTAAATTAATTATTAAGATAAAATGGGTTTAAATGTTTTAATGGTAATTAAGGCATTTATAGAATAATATTTTAATCTTAAGATAATTAAAGTTTATTATCTTGAAATTAATTAAGTTAATTAATGAAAAATTAATTTTAATTAATTAATTTAATTAATAATGATTAAGAATTAATTAAGGAATTAATTAAGAGTAATTAATTGGTTTAATTAATTTAGTTAAAATTAAGAATTAAGGGTTATAAGTTAATTAATTAGAGGTTAATTAATTTATAATTAAGAATTATTAATTAGGTAATTAGAGATAATTAATTAATGATTAGAAATTAATTAATTTAGTAATTAAGGTTGATTAATTAGTAATTGAATTAATTAATTAGTAATTAAAAAGTACTTAATTTGTAATTAAGTTTTATTAATTAATAATTAGGCTTTATTAATTAATAATTAAGAAATTATTAATCTATAATTAAAGCTAATTAAGGATTAATTAACCGTTATTTAGGGTTAATTAATTGTAATAAAGAATTGATTAACTATTAATTAAGGATGAATTAATTTGTTATTAAGTTTTATTAATTGATAATTAAGTTTTATTAATTAATAATTAAGGATTAATTAATCTATAATTAAAGATTAATTTATTTAAAGGGGGTAATTAAGGGATGAATTACCCAATTATAATTAATCAAAAAAGTGTGATTAATTTGGGTTAATCAGATGGGTTGATTAATTAAAGGTAACCATTTGGTGATTGATTAAGTACAATTACTTAATGAGATGGATAAGTATAATTACTTAGGGTAAGTAATTATTGTATAATTACTGGGATGTAATTAATTAAAAGGAAATTACTTAATGGAAAGTAATTAAAGGATAATTTCTTAGTAGAAGTAACTAAGGGTTAATTACTTGGTATAATTAATCAAGGGATCAATAATTAATTAAGGAGTTAATTAATTAAGGTAAGTAATTACATGATGATAATTATTGCATATGATTAATTAAGTTGGTTAATGGAATTAATTAATTAAGGATCACTAATAAATGTAATTAATGAGAATATAAGAATTGATCAATTAAGATTAATTAATCAATAATAAATGATTATAAAGTAATTAATTAATTGTAATTAATTAAGGATTAATGTAATTAATTGTAGTTAATGAAGTAATTAAGATTAATTACTTAATGGTTTACAGATAATTATTTTGTGTAATTAATTAAGGGTTAATTACTTAATGTAACTAAAGGATAATTAATCAAGGGTGATTAATTAGAGAATGATTAATTAATTGGTTTGTAATTTATTAATGGTTAAGTAAGCAAGATTTATTGTGATGAAAGTAATTAATTTAATTCATTTTAAATTAGTTATAGATGTGTGATTAATCATTGCTTATGGATGGCTGATTGATATTGAATGCCTTGATTATTTGATATCTCTGATGAGATATATGTGATATATGATATGAGATGCTTTGGTTGAAGTGTGATGAAATGTGAATTATCTGATTATGATGATAATGTGAATTATCTGTTTGTGATGATGATAAGAATTATCTATCTGTGTGTATGTAGGTAATAGAATTGCATTGTTTTAACTTTAAAACAACTTGGACCTAAAAGATGGCATTCTGGATTTCGATGAGACCGAGATCGGGTTTCTAGATTTGGATATCCGAAAACCACATCGATCCAAATTAACAATAGGTCATGAATCTCAAGTGAAGATGAAGATTTAGAATGCAAGGGTTATTGTCGTTAACTCTGAGGGTGATTCCAAAATGAGTGTAAAAAGATCATGCCTTTGGTTTCGTTCGAACCCGGAACGAACTTGTATGGATTGAATGCTTTCAGAACATCGTCAGGTGGATGATGAGCATTCTAAGATAGATGTGTTCTATAAAGGTAATCGTAGCCTCACGCCTCATCAACCGGGAATGGCTGAAACATGGGAGTTGCGGCAAGGCTAAGTGGGTCATGCCCAAGTAGGATGAGATAAACCTCTGTGTAGAGTCCCTTTTATTTCGGTTGTGTGGGCAGTTGAATAGCTAGTACCACCGGGGTTGTCTTGTTCGGAACTGTTCAGTAAGGAATGGTTCCGGCCATGTGTTGCAGGGGATTTAGGGTGGATCGTCGGTACAGTGAACTAGGCTACGTACTGTGATGGGCGGTACCCCAGTATCCCTGCCATTGTGTGGAATCCAAATTCCAATAAGCGCCGTACGTTTTAGATGTGTCCAACTATGTTGGAACATGAGATGTAAGCATTCCAGCTATTTCTTTATTTTACTTGAAAACCCTAGACCCTATTATAATATCACTGGATTTCCTATCAAATGTTTTGGTTAGCGTAAGGTAAAAACTTATCCATGTTTACGTGTGGTAAGTCTTACGTTATACCTTTGTTTTCAAAGGTTTTTAAAGTTAAGCAACTTTAACCATTTACTCACACCAGATCCATGTCTGAGCCGGAGTTTATTCTGTTTTTCTTAAACACTTGGGCACTCAAATTTTTACTAGTAGCCAAGGGGTTTAGGTTAGGTTTGACGAATTCTGGAGGAGCAATAGAGCAGTAGGCTTCAGCGTGTAGATATATAGTATTCCGCTGTGTGTTCTCTGAGTCATTTTTTGGTATTGTATATAGAGTTGTATAACTAGACATGTGTTATAACTTTCTAGTATGTGTTGTATAAGCTGTGTAACTCTGATGTATATGATACTATGTAATACTTCTATGATTAATATAATTTATTCGTTCCGCTGTTGAGATTCTGATGTTGTTTCTTTCTTTCTTCTCTATCTTATCTCTTCTGTATCCATTTCTTTCTTCAAAATGATGCGTCTGATTGTGGACAATAAGGCTGGTTCTCACATGTGGTATCAGAGCATAGGTTGAGTGAATACCTAGGCTCTAGAGTGGTGTCTATCTTGAGAGAGCTTATTTGTAATATATATATATACATACATATACATATATATCTTTTTCTACCTATCTGTTGGGTTACCTGTTCGGGTTTTCCAACATAACTTATAAAGGTAGATAAGGTAGTGGTGTGTGCAACACGACTACCAATGGTTGAAGTTTGGGTATTGAGGTTGGAAGTGTATTTGTCGAGACTGTAGACCTAATACCTTCTCGAGTAAGCTTTGCAGTTTGGTGTAAGGATTTCATTAATCTCTGAAGGAAACCTTTTAAAGGTTCGGAGTTCATCTTGAAAGTTGGTTGAGTAGAATTTGGATCTGTCGGTTAGGCAAAAATGAGTGATGGTATTTTGATAACTTCACGATGGAGTAGCTGCATGATGAGACGCAGGGACTATGGATGTTTTGTGTGCTAGCAGGAAGATCTTTTGGCTTAGCAGTTTCCCAGAGGTGGAATTCAGAAGCAGCAGAGTGGACCCGTTTCTTCGATGAATTGGTCGAGCATAAGCTATTCTGATTTGTAAAGAATGAGCAGTTTCTTTGGAATTGGATTGGATAGGATCAAAAAAGTGACTTGCGATAATTTGAGTGTTCTCTTGAGTAATAGAAGTTGTCGGAGATTTTCCGGATGTCTTCAGGGAAGTCAGAGATTTGTCCGCATTGGAGATTGAGTTCCGTATTGACTAGATTTCAGGAATGATACCGGTAATTCAGCTGGGTAGAAGGATGGTTTTTAGAAAGAGGATTTAGTGAGGCAGCTCAGTATTTCTTGGAACTTCTGAATTTTCTCTTTATGGGTCTGTTGAACCTTATGTTTAGGATGTGCTGTCTAGTCTGTGCTTGTGTTCATCGAACGACATTCTCATCTGCTCCAGATCAGAGTTGTGCAGCGGAAGCATGGTGGCAGCTATTCTAGAGTGGACGCAACTGGAAGTTGCAGTGTTTTGGATTAGAGAGTTTCTATTGGAGTTTTTAGGATCCGAGGCAAGTTGGCGAGTGATCCTGTTCTCTCTTTTCCATATAGGAGAAGTTGTTTTCTACTACTGATAGTAGAGTTTGTTCTTGATTTTGGGTAGATCTTGAGGGGATCTTTTTGTTGGATTGTTTTTGATCCAGTTTTTTTCTAGAAGCGTCAGCAAAGGATGAGCTGATCAGGAAGGATGTAGGCAGTCCAGGATCGTCAAAAGAGTTCTGTGGATATGAGGCGGAGGAATTTGGAAATCGAAGTTGGAGACTTCGTTGTTATTTTTCGGTAATGGGAGCAATAAGATTGGGTAAGACTGGGAAGTTAGCTCCAAAGTATATTGGATTCTTCTGAGTTTTATAAGGATAAGTGCTTTAGTCTGCAAAGTTGAATTGCTAGTTTGGAAGACTGGGATTCACGGTATTTCACGTATCTCTGAGGGAATACGTGTTTGGCCCATCACTTATTTTGGAGCCAGTTGTTTGGAAGAATTTGGTTGTTGATCCGTCTTGTGTATGGTCTGATAGCTTGGGCAGATTGTAGATCTAGATGAGTTGGAGCTTAGTAGCTTAGTAGGGTAGCTAGTTTAGATTCAGTGGAGCGAGTATCCCTGTGTCTGTACTTGGGAAACTCGAGGAAATTTTAGGAAGCTTATCCGGATCTGTGTCCGGATCTCTAGTGTTGTTTGTTGGATTGAATGTTTGTGTGAATGAAATTGTTTGTTTGGTTGTTTGTGTATGATTGATATATATGCTTAAATTGGTTGAAATGAAATAAAAACTTTTTGGATTATCTTTGTTTCAAATTTCGAGGACGAAATTCTTTTAAGGGGGGAGGAATGTGATAACCCGGAATTTCAAAGAATTTAAAATGTGATAATCTCTTAATTAAATTGTTTAAAATTGATAAAATTATTATTTTCAAATATAAATAACCAATTAATTAATAATGTGATGTTTTTAATTATGGTTATAGATTGATTTTTTAATAAGAATAATTATTTAGTCTGTGCTATTGTATAAATAGATTTTTAATAAACCTATTGTTTTCTAATTTAATAAGTGTTTAATTAAATATGTATTTATTTATGTGTATTTAAATCAATTTTAAATAGGATAATTATTTACAATTAATAAAGTGTTTGTTTAAAATTGATATCTATATTTATTCGAATTAATTTTAACTTTGGATTTTAAACTAACTTTGAATTTGAATTTAAAAATTGAATTTAAAGGAATATATATCTTGAAATGAAAATAATAATATCGTTTGGATTTAAATTATATGAATGATTTTTTATTTTAAAATAAGATTTGTTTTATATTATTCTCTTTAAAAGAAATTTATTTGTAGAAATTTGGAAAAGTATTTATTTAATAGGAATAAATACAAAAGCTTTTTGAATTAGCATTTAAAAATGAGTTTAAAATATTATATATGACTTTTTTAAATCATAATTGGTTGATATTCTTTTTTTAAAACGATTGTATTTATATAAAATTTAGAAAGCATTTATAAATTTATAAATGTATTTGTTAATTAGGAATTTAACAAGAAAAGCTTTTTAAATCGTTTAAAAATAATGTAAAGATGAATTATTACAAGTGTTAAGATCTAAACCACTTAAAGTAACATGTGTTAAGAAATTAAGTAAGGTATGAGACAAGTGTCACATTATTTGGATTTTCTTTTAATTTTAATAAAATCTGAAATTAACTTATATAAAATTTTATCTTTCCCCTTCTTTTTTTTTCTAATCTCAGTTCTAAAATTAAAGAATCTGAAGTTCATTTCTAAAACCAGAATTTTCATCCAATCCAAAGCTCTTCAAAAGAAGAAATGCAAGAATCATCAAACCTGAAATACTCCTCATCTCAAATACAAAACCTTGTCATTCAAATGCCAGAAACCATTATCTTGAAGCTTGCAAACAAATCAGCAACCTGAAATCAAGCTCTCTCATTTAAGCCTGTAACTTCTTTTATCAAAAGCATTTTCAAAGCTTTGTAATATTCTCAAAACCAAAAGACAAAGTCTGTAACCCATTTTCAAACTCAAGCCTGTGATAAAATTTTCTTGCAGAATTCAAGCAAGACAACCTATAACCAATTTTCAAATCCTGGAACATCTTCAGATTGGCAACCTGAAGCAAGCTTTCTAGTTTTATGTTTCTTCTTCAAGCATTCAAAGTTTTCATGTTTTCAAAATTTCCAGGAAATCAAAGCCTCTGCATTTTAAAAAGGTGAGTAAACCTTTAAATTAAAAAGTTTAAGTAGATGACTGATTGTTGCTTATGAAATCTTTGTGATGATGATGCTTGTATGTCTATATATGTGATTACAGTTTTTTTTTTAAAAAAAAGGGAGAACCTCAGTTTTAAAATCTCTGTTCAACATCAAAACAAAAATTAACAAGTTTAAACATTGTTGGATGATCTGATGCATGTTGAAATACTTAAATCTATGATGTGATATAATGCTTGCATGTTGTTTAGATTTGAATTGAATAAATATATGTAAATTCATGTGTGTATGTCTGAAACAGGGATATACCCTCTGTTGTTTTATAGGTTTAAAAACCTTTCAAAAATTTGAATCCCATTCCCTGATTTGTTTTAGGCTTTGTTGTACAAACAAAAATAGTTTAGATTTATAAGATCTACATCCTAGAATAGATACAAGTTCAATTAGTTTATAAACATCTGGAATTTAGTAAAATACAGTAAAACCCAAAACTGGAAAAATTCAATTTTAACAAATTAGTGTTTCAGGAATATAATATAATTCTTCATGGAAAATGATGAATTTAGAAACTAAAATCAGGTTTTTTTTATCAACTAATTGGTGTGGTATCTTCGGTTGAACAGAAGGTGGATTTCTGTTGATTGTTGGTGATCGCGAGGTGGATGGAGGCCGCGGTTTGGTATGGGGGATGATGGATGGTCAGGGAGCATCGGGAAATGGTGTGGCATTTTTAAGTTGACCGTTTTTGGTCGAGGGATGGTGAATGGTGATTTTGGTCGAGGTGGATGGTGGTCGAGGGATGGCGAAGTAGGGTTTGGAGACCGTGTTTGGTCGAGGGTGTTGTCAGGTGGTTTTCATTGTTGGTCATGGTTCGAGTTGGACCAGACCGAAGGGGAACGTGGCGTAGGGATGTGTCATAGTTTGTGTCGTAATCGCACGATGGCTGTGGTCTGAGGCGACGACAGGTGATCGTTTTTGGGTTAGCAGTTAGGGTTGCTGTGCGAATCGAATGGCTCGATTGAGTTTGGCTGGCGATCTCGTGGTGCTGGTGTTCGAGTGGGTTGGTAAGATCGTGGGTGACTGGACGAGGGTCGCGGTGATGATCGTCATCGATCGGAGTTGGTGCGCAGGTGCACACGTGCACGGTTGTGTCAGTTGTTTTGGTTTGGTGTTTGTCTCAAAGTTTTGATCGGGATTTTGGGTTGATGGCTCGAGTTGAAACTCAAGTATCCTGTGTGTTTTAACCTATAGCTGTTGTGTTGTTTCAGGCTTTTAAAATTTAAAATTTAAATAAACCTTTGAAATTTAAGAAAAGAATTGAACTTGGAATGACTCGAGGGATTCTTAGGTTCAAATTGAAGCAGTTGATTAAAGGAAATTTTTAAAGGTTTTAAAAAGGTTTTTATAAAGCAAATTTCAAATTTAAAAAAAGGAAGTTTTAAACTTTTGCAGTGAATCTTGTTTTTTTCTAAAAATAAATGTTTTCTTGAACACTTTGATTAAGAAGTTTAAAGCTTGTTAAATTTAAATCTTGTTCAGTGAATTTAAAATGATTTTAAATTTAAGTTAAGAAATAGAACTTTTAAAGGTTTATATAAAAGCTAGTTTTAAATTCAAATTTGAATCTAACTTTTAAAACTATTATTTGATAAACGTTTAAGTATTTTAAAGTTTTGATAACTTAAATTTATCAAGTCAAAATGACTATTTTGTTTTAAAACTTAATTTTTTATTTAATTAAGTAAAATCAATTATTAAGATAAAATGGTTTAAAATGTCTTAATGGTAATTAAGGCATTTATAAGATAATTTTTTAATCTTAAGATAATTCGAGTTTATTATCTTGAAATTAATTAAGTTAATTAAGGAAAATCGAGTTTAATTAATTAATTTAATTAATAATGATTAAGAATTAATTAAAGTAATTAATTGGTTTAATTAATTTATTTAAAATTAATAACTAAGGGTTACAAGTTAATTAGAGGTTAATTAATTTATAATTAAGAATTATTAATTAGATAAATAGAGATAATTCATTAATGATTAGAAATTAATTAATGTAGTAATTAAGGTTGATTAATTAGTAATTGAATTAATTAATTAGTAATTAAAAAGTACTTAATTTGTAATTAAGTTTTATTAATTAATAATTAGGCTTTATTAATTAATAATTAAGAAATTATTAATCTATAATTAAAGAAAATTAAGGATTAATTAATTGTTATTTAGGGATAATTAATTGTAATTAAGAATTGATTAACGGTTAATTAAGGATTTATTAATTTATTATTAAGTTTTATTAATTGATAATTAAGGTTTATTAATTAATAATTAAGGATTAATTAATATATAATTAAATATTAATTTATTTAAAGAGGGTAATTAAGGGATGAATTAACCAATTATAATTAATCAAATAACTGTGATTAATTTGGTTTAATCAAATGGGTTAATCAATTAAAGATAATCATTTGGTGATTGATTAAGTATAATTACTTAATGAGATGGATAAGTATAATTACTTAGGGTAAGTAATTATTGTATAATTACTGGGATGTAATTAATTAAAAGGAAATTACATAATAGAAAGTAATTAAAGGATAATTGCTTTGTGTAATTAATTAAGGGTTAATAACTTAATGTAATTAAAGGATAATTAATCAAAGGTGATTAATTAGAGAATGATTAATTAATTGGTTTGTAATTAATTAATGGTTAAGTAAGCAAGATTTATTGTGATGAAAGTAATTAATTTAATAATTTTAAATTAATTAGAGATGAAGTAATTAATTTAATTCATTTTAAATTAATTATAGATGTGTGATTAATCGTTGCATATGGATAGCTGATTGATATTGAATGCCTTGATTGTTTGATATCTCTGATGAGATATGTATGATATATGATATGAGATGCTTTGGTTGAAGTGTGATGATAATGTGAATTATCTGTTTATGATGATAATGTGAATTATCTATTTGTGATGATGATATGAATTGTCTATCTGTGTGTATATAGATAATAGAATTGTATTGTTTTAACTTTAAAACAACTTGGTCCTAAAAGATGGCGTTTTGGATTTCGATGAGATCGGGATCGGGTTTCCAGATTTGGATATCCGAAAACCACATCGATCCAAATTAACGATAGGTCATGAATCTCAAGTGAAGATGAAGTTTCAGAGTGCAAGGGTTGTTGTCGTTGACTCTAAGGGTGATTCCAAAATGAGTGTAACGTGATAATGCCTTCGGTTTCATTCGAACCCGGAACGAACTTGTTTGGATTGAATGCTTTCAAAACGTCGTCAGGTGGACGATGAACATTCTAAGATAAATATGTTCTATAAAAGTAATCGTAGCCTCAAGCCTTATCAACCGGGAATGGCTAAAACATGGGAGGTGCAACAAGGCTAAGTGGGTCATGCCCAAGTAGGATGAGATGAACCCTTGTCTAGAGTCCCTTTTATTTCGGCTGTGTGGACGGTTGAATAGCTAATACCGCTGGGGTTGTCTTATTAGGAACTGTTCAGTAAGGAATGGTTCCGGCCTTGTGTTGCAGGGGATTTAGGGTGGATCCTCGGTACAGTGATCTAGGCCATGTACTATGATGGATGATACCCCAGTAGCCCTGCCATTGTATGGAATCCAAACTCCAATAAGCGCCGTACGTTTTATATGTGCCCAACTATGTTGGAACGTGAGATGTAACCATTCCAGCTATTTCTGTATTTTACTTGAAAACCTTAGACTCTATTATAATATCACTAGATTTCCTATCAAATGTTTTGGTTTGCGTAAGCTAAAAACTTACCCATGTTTATGTGTGGGAAGTCTTACGTGATACCCTTGTTTTCAAAGGTTTTTAAAGTTAAGCAACTTTAACCGTTTACTCACACCAGGCCCATGTCTGACCCGGAGTTTATTCTGTTTTTCTTAAACTCTTGTGTACTTAAATTTTTACGAGTAGCCAAGGGATTCAGGTTAGGTTTGACGAATTTTGGAGGAGCAATGGAGCAGGAGGCTTCAGCGTGTAGATATATAGTATTCCGCTGTGTGTTCACTAAGTCATTTGTCTATATTGTATATTGAGTTGTATAACTAGACAGGTGTTATAACTGTCTAGTATGTATTGTATATGCTGTGTAACTCTGATGTATATGATACTATTAATACTTATGTGATTAATATAATTTATTCGTTCCGCTGTTGAGATTCTGATGTTGTTTCTTTCTTTCTTCTCTATCTTGTCTCTTCTGTATCCCTCTCTTTCTTCAAAATGATGCATCTTATTATAGAGAATAAGGCTGGTCGTCACAAAAACCACCAACAAGTATTGCTCGGACCTGATTTGATCCATGATACCATGAAAAAAGTAGAGTTGATCAGCCAAAGGATGAAGGTAGCGCAAGATCGTCAGAAATCTTATGTGGATAAAAGAAGGAAATTGCTTGAATTTGCGGTTGGATATATGATATTTATTAAAATCTTCCCTCTTAGAAAATTTGTTAGATTTATCAAGTTTGGAAAATTTGCATTTAAATTTATTGGAAAATTCGAAATTCTGGAAAGAATAGAAAAATTAACATATCGTGTGGAGCTTCCTGACAAGTTAGGAGGAGTCCACAATGTTTTCCACATTTCCCACCTTAGGAAATACCTTTATGACACCACTAGGAGAGTAGAGATCGATCAGTTGGGGTATTTTGAGATGGAGCCAATAGTGCCTCGTGCCACCACATTCATTGTGGAGCACAAGGAGACTCCACAATAAAATAATTTAGTTGGTCCTAGAACAATGGAGGGACAATCTGGCAAAAAGCACATAAGAGACCGAGGAGAAGATAAAGAATACTCACTTAGAGCTTTCATTTATGATTTTTCTCTCCAAAATTAGGACTTTGGTTGCATCACGGTTGTTAGATGGGATGGTAGGAGATGGTTGTTACACTTTTTCACAAACACTTTGTACTTATATATAGAAATTTTAATGCATGTTAGGATATTTTCATACATACTTACATGACACAATTACACACTCATGTTAGGATTGAGCTTATTTTAGCATGTCTGCGGTACATAATCACATTGCACTATTGGTTGGGTTAGATGGTTGTGTAGAGAACTTAGTTGTATAACATGGATGTATTGCGAGTTATGCTGTTCGCCCCTTGGAAGATTTCGCAATGAAATCCTTTTTAAATGGGAAAAAATGTAACACTCTATAAAATGAACCATAAATAAATAAAGTAAACTAAATATGATAAGGATTGGATAAGGAAATTTTATAAAATTTGGAATCTGACCACGAAAGTTCCTCCGTTGCGTTCGTGGTGAAATTCTAATCTGTTTTTATATATGCACGTCATTTTCATTTTTCCTGCTTGTCATGCCAAAAATTATGCAAATTTTTTATTTTAGGCTTGTACACATTGAAATCAAATATATTCCATCCTTTTATAGGTGAAGTTGCTAATCTTATTATCATATATATTCATGCATTTATGATGTAACATACTTCAAACTTGTTCAAATTGCTACGCTAGTTGCATGTCGTTGTGAAACACAAACTACATATCCATTATTATATTGTATACAACTGTATATATATTATTACAGTAGATATGTTAAGGTAATACCGTAGAGTACACAATCGTGGTGGTTCATCATTAGGTCAAGGTGACTCCCCATTAGATCATGGTTGCTCCAGGTGGCTCTCACTTATCAGAGCATAGTTATGTCGATGCACATATTATGTCTCCATTTATTTAGACCGCGATGCTCTTATTGACGCTACTGATCGATCCAATTATTCTTTTAAGATTGAAACTTCCTCTGTCTAATGAGTTGATGTCTTCTAGAGAGAATAAGGATCGGTGTTGCTCATTATTTGTTGAATATTGTAGTTGAAACCACACACACTTTAAAATTAATACGTACAACTCACTCACACGCACATACCTATATATAATAATTTACTAGTTTAATATACATATACATACACACATATATGTATGTATGTATATATATACACACAATATGATTTCACCAACAACACCACATAAGATGCCATCGTGGTGGCTTACTTGCACGAATAACAACATTCTAGCCCAAATTTGTTGACAATCCCATGATGTAAAGAAACTCATGTTTGAGGAATTTACGATAAAATAATTTTACTTTACAACACTCTATATAAATATCATGTCACTTTATTCATAATATATTTAATTTGCATACATAGAGAAAAATTTCTTGGATAGAGGGCATTTTTAAAGATATTATAACAAAGGCTTAGGCGTCCACATTAGCCAAAAAATACTGTTAATGGACGTATGGTATGTGCAAGTATGGGAAAAAGCATCTATCCCTTGCCTAAGAGAAATACGAGTATTCTTGCAGTATAGGAGCCAAATACTTCAAAATGGAATCGACGTAAGACGCCGAACCAGAAATAGAAATCCTAGATTGCATATCGATGACTCCAGATCATATGCAGATCATCATAAAGTTCTAACATATATTTGTTTGTTTAATTTATTTAATATTTTAAATAAATTAAAATAGTCTTAAATATACTCAATTCAAATTTCCAAACGAAGAGTAGCATAGTAAGCCTACATCTTAGCAAGCCTATTGTAGGACTCACAAAATTGAGTCCTCGGATGGGTCCACCGCTAATAACTAGGTAGATGACGCTTCCACTAAATTTGCGTTATATTATCCATAAAACTTAATTTAGATAATATTTACATACACACACACATGTATAAAGTTCTAATGAATACGTAAAATGCAAAATATAACAAATGCCAAGCTAGGATAAAGGAGCTTCAAATTTAAGGTGTGGATATAAGAAGAGAACTGTAGGAAGACATATTCAATGCACTAAGTAGATCTGTTGCCAAAAGGATGGATCATAAGCCAAACTATAATATTTCAAAGGTGAAAACTTAAACATTCATTATACACATATGATATTAGGTATATACATATATAAACACTATATATATACATATAATATTTTGTATGCATGTGTACATTGGTACTAAATCCCGCTAATCATATGTTTATATGTTACATTAATATTTTCCAAATGTTACCTAAGTGAAATTAATACAAACTGAATAAAATGAACCACCCCCATAATATAAACCAAAATATGGGAAAGAAAAGAGAACAAGATCCTAGTAGTACTATGCTAAAATGACAAAAAGTAAAGACTTCTCTTTCCATCGAATATAGCTTCGGTACTAAAATAATGTGTCAGAAACCTAAAACAGCCACAAAGAGTAGAAATTGATACGCAAATATGACAACTACTTCAACAGGTTGGCATCGAGGTACAATTTCTAAGTAATAATGAGAAATGGAGGATGTACTACAGTCTTAAAAGCAATCAAAATATTGCGAATACATGGCACACCCCCTTAAGCAGTTATACGCAAACGGGATGCAATGCAATCTTAAACTAATATCTAAAGTCGTAGGTCCATGTCATAGGTAACAAAAGGCTATAAAGAATGCACCGCCATCTTGAAGTGACATAACTATGCCACAATCCTATGTCAATACCAAATTAATAAGAAGCGTGCCGCCATCTTGGTGTGGCATAACAGCTCCACAATCCTTGAAAAACACTGCCCACAAACATGAAAGACTTGAGGGATGAAGCGATGGAAATACTGCTCTGCAACCAAGAGCTGATCCTCACTCCTTAAAAGAGAACAAAGGGACCCCAACTTCATCCCCGAAATCGTTAAACCCAACTCAAAAAAAAGCGAAGGCGCGTTCCTCTAATGGATGGAGCGACTTGGAACAAGTTCATGCGAGACAATTACACTTTAAAATAGCAGCTCGGTCTCTTCTACTAAGCCATGAAACTGAACTCCAACCATCCTCAACACTGTGCTATGTAATATCGTAGATTGGACAGTGCAACACATCTTCAGAAATGTTGGCACAGTTCAAAGACCGTACAGCATCACTACCCCATTCATAACGAAGACAGAGCCTTTAACAAAATAAAGTGAAGTTCAAATTTGTTGATAATGATACTGCTCTTCCTAAAACGGTAAGCAATCCCTTATTGCAACTTCATCTACACATATGTGCATTTCATAGGACTGCAGCTTCATTGAATCAAAAATGCATAATCTATTCAAATTTGGGTTTTGCTACCTCAATTACAAACGTTCCCTCCTCAATTTCAAGCTTCTCGCCATAGTTCAAGATCCAATCGCTAAAATCACAATTTTCTGCCAAAGGCCACATTAGCAATCCATGCATATCAAATGAGTGAGATGGATGTTCGACAAGTGGCACGATCCAATGGAAAAAATAAAGAGAGCGGAAGGATGACATTGGCAATCCATATGAATCCCCATGTACGATAAATGAATGGGGAACTAAAGTCAAAAATGGGATCAAGTGTATATATCCATGTGCACGGCCTTGTGGCATGTACAGTGATACACTGTGCATGTCACATTGTTCGTGTATGATGAATTCAAATGTAAACGATGATGAACAACCCAAATAACTGAGGCAAATAATATTTTCAAAATCCATATTTTATTTTATATTGCAAAAATATTTCTTTTTCAATTTTACCGTGTTAGTGAATATTTTTGCAGATTGCTCAGATGCTGGATTCTAACTGGAATGAAGTTGAAGATAAACTACGAGTGTGGGTGATATGTAGTGAGGAATTTATGTAAATTGAATTGTGATGTAATTAGTATCAAAATTGTATAGTAAATAGTGAGAGCTTGAATTTGTACTATTCAAAAATTGTAATAAATATTTGTTTGAATAAAATTTCTGTTTGAATTCAAATTCTGTGTTACTCAATTTTATTCAGCAAATATTTATTTAATCTATGAAAAATAAAATAGTACATTAAAAAATACACTTAAACGAATGTATATATGTTTATTATCATCAAACAAAAATCATATAAGCGCATATTCCAACAATCTCCCCCTTTTGATGATAACAAACATATATTTAAGATTTTGAATATGTTAAATGTATTTGATCATTGCTCCCCCTATTTAAATGCTTCCTCTCTACACAAAGCTCCCCCTACATATATGCGTACAAATAAAAATATGCAAATGAGCCTAGATGCAAATAGAAAAATTATTTGACCTTTGCTTGATTTTATTTGACAAAATCTTAACTTTTCTCTCTTCCTTTTGTTATCAACAAAAGAATAATCGTGTTAGAGAAAACAGAGATAAAGTGATCGATATTAATTCAACATAAAACTCAATTGAATATAAATATTAAATTTCAATAAAAAAATCAAACAAAAATCATAACTACCCTTGTTAGGCGCATAATCCACTTTTAGAAGAAATGGAAATTATGTCATCATATAAAACCATATAGTTGCATCTGTTTGTGGTACACTTATATCAAGAATTTGAATATCTACTAATCATGCATAACCGTTAGGACTTTTAAATGAGATTAGTAGTATTCCAATTTAATTTTAAAAATGAATTCAAGTATCTTCTAATCACGCATAACCATGATGACTTTTAAATGGGATTCGAATCAACTTGTTTATTTAGTAAATCAATTTGGATATGCGTTCCATACATGCATAACCGTACGGACTTTTAAATGAGCATGGAAGCACATAACAAATTCCAAGTAATTCACTCATGCATAACCGTGAGGACTTTTAAATGAGAGTGAATACTTTGGATTTTATTTTGTTTTACAAAATGAAAAACGAATGATTCCTGTTTAAAGTACAACATATCGACAAACTATATTGAATTTTTGATGAGTGATGGTTGATAAAAATATGATAGACATAGAAATGGTTATGGATTCTTTACCCAACAACAAGTTTTATAACTCTTGTTTGAATTTCTAAAGAAATTTTTCTAAAATATACTGTCTTGAGTAATGTATGAAAAATATCAACACTCATCACCTTTTTTTTTAAACACTATTTATCTTTTCGATAATTATTAGGGGGTTAGACTAGTTAAAATTGTCATTTAAATAAAGATAATTATGAAATCAGTTTTTCACAATGACTAATCTGAAAATATGATTAAAGATGATTTTCTCGAGGGGGTTATATGAGAAAATTTTCTGCTATTTGAAAATTATTTGAAACGAAAAATATGCAGATATTTTCTTTGAAAAACGATGCAGTTACTATATGTCTCAAAAATCACGTTCAACTAGTAATTTTTCTATCAACTAGATTACCAGTGTAATCTGCATCTGAATTTCTTTTTCACTCAAAAATTATAATCAATTGAATTTGATCGACCAAACCATGAAGTGTGCATCAAAAATTTCAAACTTAATTTTAACAACAATTTAAATGACATTCTTTGAATTTGAATTGAAGCCGTGTAAATAATCAGAAACTGTGAATATAGAGTTAGCCGTATTATAACCTAATGTATTATCATCCAACAAAACACTATGTTTAATCCAAACGTATATGTATGAAGTAATTCAAAGAATTGTGTTTTTGGCACAAATATAATTGGCCAACTATGTTGAACAAGTCAGAATCAAAATCATCATCTCTTCACCATCTCAATATTGGCTGATTTTAATTCAGGCTATGGTGCAGATCATCACATTTAATATATCGTTCAAATAGACATACCATTCCCTGTTTTACCTTTACGATATTTTTCGTTGTTATTCATTGTGATTCTGTCACCTTTATAATAGGCTAAGGAACTTTGCTTTGTCGCCCGCTGTGTTTCTGGAACAGCCAAAAATCTAGAGACCACTGTTGTTGTTCCTTAGCCTGCCACCACACCTACACGGGAAAAGTTTTTTTTGTGACCTATTTGTTTTTATAGGTCCATGATTGTTAGTGGCAGAATATTTTGAAAGATAATTTTGAGGAGACCCAAAACTATTTATATATGTTCCTTTCGGCACCCAGATTTGTTTTGTCCTTTCATTCTTGTTCCAATAGACATGAAATTTGTTTGTAGAATTTTTAGGAGCCCAAACTTGTATGAATTTTGTGTTCTTGTTCCTATGACTACAATTTTCAACGCGATGTCCAATTATTTCACATCTAGCAAAGACACTCTTACCTTTTGCATTATCATCAGCTTGTGTTTTCCCAAAGCCTAGTCCTTTTCTGTTGTTAGCAAAAATTTGATTTCCCAATAACACGTTGAATGATTTTTCTCCTCTTGAAAAGTTATTCAGAGATTTCTCAAGATTTTGGACTTTGGTTTTTAGTGTTGTGTTTTCAGTTACAAGTGAGGTGCATCTATTTATAAAATCCTTTTTCCTAGTGTCAATGGTTTCCTTAAGACTCAAGTTTTCTTTTTCAAGATTCTCCAAGCTATTCTTAAGTCTTGATAATTCTGAATCTAAAATTTTACATTTTTTACAGTCTAGATTTTGAATATTTTCAAGTTCAGTTTCCAACCTAGAGTTTTCATGGACAAGTTCTCTCCTATCAGATTTCAGTTTTTCAATTTTATATTCAAGAGTATCAATTATTTTAGTAAGATCACTACACATCAAAACAAGTTCTTTATAAGAATAGTCACCTACCTCACTAGATTCCTCTGAGCTTGCTTCTGAATCTGATTTTGCCGTAAGACACAAGTTATCCTCCTCTGAGCTATTATTCGAAACTCCTCTCCTTCTTCATCATCCTAAGTCGCTGCGAAGGCCTTCTTCTTCTTTTTCTTTCCTTTGTTGTTTTTGAGAAGCGGGCACTTTTGTTTGAAGTGGCCAGGCTTCTTGCAGTTAAAGCACGTCAATTCATTATCGGAATTGTCAGAATCTTTTGACCTATTACCACTTGTTTTCTTCTTGCGTGGCCTAAATCTTGACCATTTTCTAAGATTATTGACAACCATTATAAGCTCTCCTATTGCATCTTCTTCTTCTTCATCGCTTTCTTCTTTGATCTTTAAGGTAATCGTCTTCTTCTTTGATTCGGAGTTGTTGCGTTCCTCCTTTGCTTTTAGCTCAAGCTCATATGTCATTAAGTTGCCGATCAACTCCTCCATGCTTAGTTTACTTAGATCTTTCAATTCTTGTATTGCCGTGACTTTTGCCTCAAAGCTCTTCGGTAAGACTCGTAGCACCTTCCACACAAGCTCTACCTCAGCGAATACCTTCCCAAGCGCTCTAGCATTGTACACCAAAGTTGAAAAGCATCCAAACATGTCCTTTATGCTCTCGCCTTTGTCCATCACAAAGTTCTCGTATTCATTGCTGAATAGGGCTAGACGAGATTCCTTGACTTGAGAAGTTCCTTCATGTGTCACCTCCAAGGTATGCCAAATTTCCTGTGCAGTTTTACAATGAGAAATTCTATTAAATTTAGTCTTATCAAGAGCACAGATCAAAGCATTCATGGATTTAGCATTTGTAGTTTTTAATTTCTTATCGTTAGCATCCCACCTATCCTTAGGTTTAGGAATCTCAGTATCACCAACAGTTATAGTGGGAGATTTATAGCCAGTTTCAATAATGTCCCAAACATCATAATCAACAGAACTAAGATAAATACCCATCCTAACTTTCCAATAAGCATAATCATTCCCATTAAACATGGGTGGCCTAGCAATAGATTGCCCCTCATAAAAAGCATTATTTGGTGGATTCATGACTCTAGAGTTAAAAAAATACCATGCTTTGATACCACTTATAGGAGCTAGATTAACCGTAAAGCCGGGGGGGGGGGGGGGTGAATAGGGTTATAGCAAATTTTCTCGAATAAAACAAAAAACCAACTGCAGAGAAGTAAATATGCTGAAAAGTAAATCACACACAAAATTTACCTAGCTTCGGCAACCCCTGCCTACTGCTGCATTCCTAGATTTCTAAACAGTCTCCCGCTTACAAACACTCTAACAAACTCGCAAACCCTGCTTACTGAACTAATCCTAACCAGACAATCTGGCACAACCTAAATTCTAGGTGGTGATTTACCAAGATTTGATTCGAAAAAAATACATACTTCAAAAAAAATTAAGAGCAAAAATAAGTAAAAGCTTGAGTACTAATTTTTTGCCCTTAAACAAAAAAAGGCTAATTAAAAATAAATAAAAAGGCCCTTAATAATATAAAGTCGGCCCCTTTTATTATTTAACCCGATCCTCTTTTTATTTTTTTCCTTTGTGCAAAATGACAACGTTGCTTTCTTTGTTCGATCTGAATTAGTGCTTCGATGGTCTTTGACGATGCCGATCGATTTTGTTGCTCTTGTTGATTGAAATCAATTTCCTTCTATATTGATTAGCTGCTTGCCTCGAGTTGATCGATGTCTCTTTGAGTCGCGCTCGGTTGCTTCTCTTGATTGTTCTGTGAAATTAGGGTTTTGATGAAGTTGCCTTGGTTGCTTCGAGATGATCGAATTCGACTTTTCTTCTGGTATGTTATTTGTTCCTTTCGCTTTCTGGATTGATTGCTTGAATTCGATTATATAATTGCCGATGATGACGATTGTAATTTATAGGAGTCGAATTCCTAAATTTACATCGTATATTTCTTATTTGAATTCGTCAAAAACATTTTCTTTGCCACTTGATACTGCTTGAACGTTTGAGATTTTACTGATGAATTCAATTCAAATATTTCTCTTACTTTACTGTTACGGCTTTAGCTTGAGAACGTTCGATCCTTCCTTGATTGTTACGCCAGCTACTTTCCTATTTTATTTTTGACTTTTTCAACTCGTTTCTTGAGTTGAATTCTGACTTTCATGATTTCGACTATAGCTTGTTTATTGCTTTCGACTTCACTGTGAATTATGGCTTTGATTTTCTGGCCCCTGTGAGATTTGTCTCTGGCCATCTTCTCTGGTTGGTTTAACCTGAACTCCACTTGAGCATTGCATTCGTGAATTTTGATGTTGTCTGGTTGTTCACTATTTGCATCACTGTCTGGTTCATCTTGTATCATACTGTATTTGTTTTGAACCATGCTTGCTTTCAGGTTTAATCACTGAGGCTTTTTCATGTTCCAGTTTCATCACTGTTTCATATAGTTATTCACTTGTTTGAGTCTGGTTTCGCATGTGTCCATTTTTATCGACTTTCTGTTGCAAGTGCTTCATGATGTACTCGACAAGATGTACTTCCTTTGTTTTACTCAGGTCTGCATTATATTGTACCTGTACTTGTAGTTTTATAACCTAGTTCTTCTGAACAGTGTAGATGACCTTGATCATATTGACTAACTTGTTTTTGTGATGCCTGTTTCATTAAGTTTGATGTATTTGTGATCATCCTGCTTTGCCTGGATTGTGAGTATCTCTCTGTTGCATGGTTTATTCACTTGTTGTATACTTGGGCTGGCTTGAACTTGTTCATGTGATTTCATGGTAGCATTTGGTATTGCTTCGACCACTCTCTTGCATTCACTCCAAATATTGTTGATGCTGGGTTGTATTGAGCTCGACATGCTTCATGTTGCCTTCATGTGCTGTTGAGTTGCTTTAGGATTGAACTTGAGCTTTGAAATGTCGATTGTTGTAGCATGCACTCTGTTTACTCGTAAATGCTGCTACACATTCTTGTATATGGACTTGTACCCTTGATCATTTACTATTTCCTTGTATCAATGCTCAGCCATGTTGCGTACATGTTTTCCTGTGTTCATGCTTGTGACATTCAACATTACTCTTGGCCATGAGTTCATTGTTGTTTTGGTATTGTTGCATTATAGTTGCATCACTGTATGTAGCCCATTGAAGTGTTGCATTGTTGATGCTCTTTGAGTTGCAGCGTTTCATTTCTGGTTGGTCTGACTTTGTTTTAGCATACTTGGTGGTCATTTTTTACTTCTGGTCTTTGTTTGGTTCTTGATCATTTCATGCTGATTTTTGAAATTTCACTTGAGTTGAATCCAGTTTCAAAACTCGGGTTTGACCTTGTGCTCGTGTCGTGACTTTATTTATATTGCACCTGAGTTGAACCCGACCTTTTATTTTGGGTTTGACCTTGTGCTCACTTGTCCCTTTAACGTTATCAAGTGTATATGTCCATGTGCACGGCCTTGTGGCATGTACAATGATACACTGTGCATGTCACATTGTTCGTGTATGATGAATTCAAATGTAAATGATGACGAACAACCCAAATAATTGAGGCAAATAATATTTTCAAAATCCATGTTTTATTTTATATTGCAAAAATATTTCTTTTTCAATTTTACTGCGTTAGTGAGTATTTTTGCAGATTGCTCAGATGCTAGATTCTAACTGGAATGAAGTTGAAGATAAACTTTGAGTGTGAGTGATATGTAGTGAGGAATTTATGTAAATTGAATTGTGATGTAATTAGAATCAAAATTGTATAGTGAATAGTGAGAGCTTGAATTTGTAATATTCAAAAATTGTAATAAATATTTGTTTGAATAAAATTTCTGTTTGAATTCAAATTCTGTGTTACTCAATTTTATTCAGCAAATATTTATTTAATCTATGAAAAATAAAATAGTACATTAACAAATACACTTAAACGAATGTATATATGTTTATTATCATCAAACAAAAATCATATAAGCGCGTATTCCAACAAGTACTTCTTCAAAAACTCCTTCCACTAGAAAATAACATTAGGATCAGCTCCTAACAGAGATGAAAGGAAGCACCATGCCCCGATGTGACGTTAGAAGCCGAAGATGCGGTAGGATTATCTTCTATACTAGTTTGCTTGTTGACCTAAAGAGGCAACTCTTCAAGGTCATCATTCAGTACCTTAATCTTATGTTTATAGAAACCTATATATGCATCTTTGGTGCCTTTCAATAATACCTCTAGTTTGGTAATTCAAATCAGAGTAGACTCGAGCCTCTTCGCTAAGTCACTTGTCTTCGAACGTTGCCCAATATTACAAGGCTGAAAAATCAAATGAATCTCGGCTAATAAAGTTAAATGAAAGAGCATTCCAATAAAATTCCATAAGGAATTTGCGCTCTTTTCAAATGACAGCAACAACAACAATTTCCTTTCACAATACACTTACGAGAATTTGTAAAACCAAAAGTATTCTATAACATGATTTTACAAAAAGTATTAAGAGTTACAAATCCCTAAAATAATGCCCTATTTGTATAAAACCTAAGCTAAGGCATACTAGTTAAGGGCGGGTCCATTCTGACAAGGAAGGTCTTCCTTAAATCATAATTTGCACCTGTTTAGGGGTCTATCAGATTCTCCGCAGTCACCTCAAAACCTTCTTTATTATAAAGAAAGCTCAGGTCAAGCATAGGTTGGAAGTAGTTGAAAACATCTAAGGCTCATCGTAAAGCGATCTATCCTATCTTTCCTTTAATCTTCTCCATTTTGAGTTGTAAGGTCAGCAATATGATCATGCCTAGGTGTTGACGATGGAAATTGTGACGACCCGGAATCTTTAGCCATTTGAAATTGGAATATTTAATTAATTTTAAATATTTGCAAGTTAGTTTAATTTGGATTTCAAATATCAGTTTGAATTTGGCGATTAAATTTATTGAATATAATAATTTGAAGTTGGGTAAAATATTCAATCTGGAGTTTTAAGCCTGTTAAAAATAATTTGAAGGCTTGTAAAATTTATATCGAAAATTTAATATAAAACTAAGTCCAAAAATAAAAGTTATCTTCTCCATACGATCGAATTAGGACTTGAAACCTTTTCCATTACGTTCGGAATAGGGGTATAACATTATAAACGCCTAGCGGCACGCCTCGATAGGAGTTCAAGATATTTGGTTGCGTAAAACAAGAAGTTTTAAAATTTTGAATAATATAATATATTTACATTGATTTACAGCGTTCACATCAATGTTTTTCCCTTCGTTTTAGAACTTTTATGTTCCTTTTCAAACACGCTATTCAGTGTTATTATCGTACTGCTACCCTGTCTTCCTTTGAAAGCAATTCGATCTTTGAAGATGTACATCTCTATCGAAAAAATGAGTTCGATCTTTAAGAAAAATAAAATAAAATAAAATGGCCAATCTCTCTCGTTCAAAATAAAAAAATCAAAAACCAATAATGGCCGTATAAGATTGGCATTATCTTCTTCTTCTTTCGTCCACAAATCGAATCTCGTTCCTAATAAAATTGAACCCTAGTTCTCTGAAGCGATGGTCGATGCCGCTACGGTGAGGTGATGCGTCAAAGCCTTATCTCGATGCGGCAAAGAGGGAGATTCATGCTCAAAGGAAGGCACGAGAGATCATAGATGGTGAGGATCGAATCCAGGAAATCACACGCGTGCGCGAGAGAGGAAATTCATGGCGATCTCGAGCGTCGCGGCAAGCATTTTGAACGTGATGGGTTGTGGTCGAATTAGGGATATAGTCACGATGTTCTTGAGCATTGGATAGGCCTGGGTGTCAGGTCGTGATGACATCGAAGTCGGGGTGAGGTATTTGCTGCGTCCTTGCTTTATATCTTT
Source organism: Allium cepa (assembly GCA_030765085.1). Lineage (NCBI taxonomy): Eukaryota > Viridiplantae > Streptophyta > Magnoliopsida > Asparagales > Amaryllidaceae > Allium > Allium cepa. The sequence goes on from CM060945.1 coordinate 774,392,617, forward strand.
ATTTGCACTCGGAAGAAATCTTTTCCAGTTTAAACCCTTTCCTGTTTTTAAATTTAATATATATGTTAGGTAAAACTTTATTTTCATTAGAATTTAAATGAATATATATATATATATATATATATATATATATTCAGGTAAGACAGTAAACATGTATATATATGTAGGAAATCAGATATATATATTCAGGTAAGACAGTTTAAACCCATTAAGTCGTTGATGTGGTCGGTTGATCGCTGTGACCGCACAAGCATACCATCTACATATACTTTTGTTGATCGTCCGATATGGTCTTTGAACATCCTATTGACTAGTCTTTGGTAAGTAGCTTCACCATTATTTAGTTCAAATGACATCACAACATAACAATATAGCCCTAGATTTGTAATTAAGAAGGTATTCTTTTGGTCGGGGATGTGCATTGGGATCTATTTGTATCCGAAGTACACATCCATAAATGAAAGCCATTCATATCCAGCGGTTGAGTCTACCAGTTGGTCGATCCTTAGAAGTGGAAAAGGGTCTTTCGAGCACGCCTTGTTCAGGTCTGAGTAGTCGACACATGACGCTACTTTCCATTAGCTTTTCTTACAAGAACTGATTTGGATACCCATTTCGGGTAGAGGGTGTCACGGGTAAACCTATTGTTTTTGAGTTTATCCACCTCCTCTTTAAGTGCAGCAAATCCCTCTGGATGCATGATGCGTTGCTTTTGTTTCACCAGGATATGCCTCGTGTCAATATTCAATGCATGGCTCGCAATAATCAATGAGGTCACATGCATATCAGAATAGGTCCAAGCAAACACAGTAAGATTCATTTGGAGAAAGCCAGCTATTCCTTCATCATCATTGCACTGAGCTGTGATCCAATCTTCGGGTGTCGTAATAGGTCACCATGGATGACTGTAATGTTGATTATTAGCCTGCGGGTGCAACCATGGAATCCTTGAGTTCAAACGTAACTATTTCACATAACAATAAACATGAAATCGGGTTGGGATGGTCAATAATGATGGTACTTCGATCAAATCCCAGAGTCTTGTCATGAGATATTTAGTCTGGTAGTGAAGGGCACTAAATGCTTCGAGCAATTATCTACAAATGGCCGAAAATCGGGCTTAGAAGCACGTTGAAGCAAATGTTGAGTAGGGGCCAGCCTTGTGTTGCATGCAATTGCATAGCTGGCTCTCGCTTTGAGTTTGAATCTGCATGTATATTTGAGTAATGCATTTTCCCTTCAAGTACTCATGATCCGTTACTCGTCATTCGGGAGAGAGTGATGATCAGTTGCCCAAGATCCTAGGTCATAGCCTCGAGTCATTGTAAACACTAGGTTTGAATCACTGTATTGAGTTATCGCAATCAGTTTTTGGATGATCACACTTTGTAACATCCCCCTACTTGGAGGCCCAAAACTAACAACTGCGGATGTTGTAGCCATCCTTATTTATTAATCCTCGATGACCAAATACGGCGGCGTTAGATTCATTGATATATAGAAAAACATGAACATGGAAAATTTTTAAACTTTGACAAAATCACATTCCATATTAAAACATTTTCAATTCATTATATAATCCCACATTTTCAAATCACGTTCAAAAAAATATATTTATTACATCATATGCCCAAAGCAAATATGAAGATGCCCCCAAGTGTGATAAGAGTATATACAGGCAATATAACAACTATGCCATTACAAACAACATAGCTTAATCAAAAGAAAAGAGAACTCTAAATAGCTATCATGCCTCTTTCACGTCTTCGGAAGTTTATTCGTCTTAAAAGGTACCTAAAAACTACAACTCTCAAACTACTCAAAATTATTTGAGTAACCAAGAGTTTAAGGAGAAAACATAAACTTTGAGTTAGACATAAAGCCGGGCATGAATAATAATCTACCATCTCTCAAATCATTTAGATATCTAGTGAGACCACGCCTCTTAGCGTAACGTGTTTCCCCTCACTATTATATCAAAACCTTTATTAAACCATTTACTGTGCTCCTGCATCAATAATGGTTAAAATAATTCAAAACGGTATAATACGATGATATGCAAAACAATTGAATTAATTCTGGACTACCCATCTCCATTCAATCTTGACTAATAGTTTCTAGGATTACTTATTAACCTAATAGTTTTCATGGGCTGACTAATAACATGTTAAACATTTAAAGACTCCCTATCCAATTACATTGTTTTCATGAGATCACAATGAACCTATCGGTAACTCCAATATTTCTCTTATCCTAGTTTTCGTGGATTGACTAGGAAGCTATTTGTAACCCCAATATCTTTCTTCTTACCCTAGTTTTCATAGGTTGACTAGAAACCTATTAACATCTGTCAATATTTCATTCGGATATAGTTTTGATGGGCTAACTACAAACCTACAAGCCCTGCAAGTATCCAATCATAGTTTTCATGGGCTTAATATAAGACTGTCTATCTGACATGTTCCTTTACACATAGTTTTTATGGGCTAATTATGAACCTGTCTATCTGACATCTTTCTTTATACACAGATTTCATGGGCTTAATATAAGCCTGTCTATTTGACATGTTCCTTTACACATAGTTTTTATGGGCTAATTATGAACCTGTCTATCTGACATCTTTCTTTATACACAGATTTCATGGGCTTAATATAAGCCTGTCTATTTGACATGTTCCTTTACACATAGTTTTTATGGGCTAATTATGAACCTGTCTATCTGACGTTTTTCTTTATACATAGTTTTTATAGGCTAACTATGAATCTATCGACACCTGCCAATATCATACAATTTTCATAGGGGTACTGTAAACCAATTGGCCCCTGCTAATATCTTTCCTTTATATTTTAGCATTTATATTCTGGTCTTACTGACCTCATGGATGCCTTCTACCCATTCAGGAGTTTATTCAATTTATATTCACTACTGGGTTAAACTAACTGATTCTCCTACCCTTTCTCCCAAAAAATGCAGTTACAGGTCCATTATAAAGTGAATATGTTCATATTAGAAGAAGCAACACAACAATATTGTAATACCACTCCCGTGGGTTTAATATAAAACATAGTTAATCCCTTTAACTTATTACTTTATCAAAGGTAGCTTCTTCTCAAAACCATTATAAAAATTCCTTTATTATTGCCATGGGTTTTTCTTTAAAAATAGAGTTTGGGTCATAAAGCCTTTCGATACCTTTAAAACCTATCTTTCGACTTTATAGGATAGACTTTATAGGATAGCCTCCTTCAAAAGCCTTAAAAATCTACCATCAAAACATTAGGCTCTTGCCTTATAATACTTTGTAAGCTACCTTTCGAAACCTTTTGAATAAATTAAAGTATTAACTTTTAGCATTAGAATCTTAGCTTCGAAACCAGTTGAAAGTACCCATTTCAACAGTTATGGAAGTAACCCTTCTGAAACCATCGAAAGTAACCCTTTCAAAAACATTTGTTTATACTTAAAACATTATTTGTTTCAAAGTGAATATAGGCGAAGGAAACTGTTTCGAAACCATCCTTTATTATTTATAAAACATTAGGGAAACATGATGGTGTCGGCACCATCTCTTTCGAAAACATAAAACATTTTGGTAAAACATTGGAAGGTTGGAGTCGAAACCCCTTTCGAACCCATAAACTTCGAAACCCCTAACCATTTGGAAATTTTTAGGAAGTGACTTAAACTTTACAACATAAAATACCTTTCAACAACATATACATCTTCAATACCATCGAAAGGCAATAAAATGGTATTAGGGTATCGACTAGGTAGGAACCCCTTCTTTTAAGACATTCTGTTACAAGCAATGAACCTAGTCGATAGCGATAATAAGTTAATGGCAACCCTTCTGAGCCCCTTCAAAACTTCTTTCGAAACCTTATGCTTCGACTCTGTGGAAGGTTAAAACAAAACAAAGGGAGGCGCTCTTCTTTTAAAGCAAGCCAAGGTTTTAACCCCTTTGGAAACCATGCTTTCGATACCTTATCTTCCACCAATCTCCAATCCACTACATACCATCAGGATGAAGACGAAAACTAATGTGTCGAAATGCGCTTTCCTAAGTAGGAAGAACCACTTTTCTGAGAAAACAAGTTTAATTCTTGTTTAAGTAAACTTTTCTCTAACTAACCTGCCATGTGTCAACACTAGATTTGTTGCATTAATATTTTCAAATTCTTATTTTTAAAATAACTGCCACTAATGCAGATCTAAACCATAGTTAAGTTAATTAATTGAACCCTTCCAATTTTTGCGAAGAAGACCCTCTTCTAAAACAATTTATATTGCATAACAAATCACTTTGGAAAAATCTTCAAAAATTCTAGAAATTCACATTAATCATGATATCTAGTATATCAAAATTCCAGACCCAAATTCTCAATATATTTTGAAAAATAAATTATAAACCAAAATAATCATATTTTCCTTTGAAAATTCATAATAATCTTCCCATAGCTTGGAAAATTCTCAAAACTGATACCCAAGTACAAAATCTTGTTTCACATAACAAAAAATTTTCCCATAACATTTAATCAATATTAAATCTCGGTTTTTCCCTAAAACATGCAAAACTCTTTTAAGCAACCTTGTTTAAATCAAAGAAATCATGAATCAAGCATATCATCATCCAATATATCATATATTTTTTAATCCCTTAGTACAAAAATATATGATTTTAAAACAAAATAGATATGGAATTATTATTCACCTTGATCTAGACAAGGAGATTGGATTGAGATTGATTTCCCTTAAGCTCGATTCTTTATCTTTAATTTGATTTCCTCTTAATCTCTTTAATGGCCGGTCGTTCTCTCTTGTGTTTTAATTTTTTTTAAATGACGTGAATGAAAAGAAAGAGGGCAAGAACAAAAATATATAAGGTGGAAGCTATGGACGACAATTTCCAATAATACCCTTATGTAACTTGTTTTAACCTAAAACCATACTTAAACCCATTAGTTAGTGCATTAGGCATGGCCTTAATTAACTAATTCAAGTCTCAATCCCCTTACCACTTACATTTACATTATTCTATTTGATTTATCTAATTATATCTCCTGAACAATGTTATAAAAATTAGAGGTGTTACAGGCTCCCCTCCTTAAAGAATTTTGTCCTCAAAATTAAATAAGGACTAAATACTAACCGTAGCAATCATCTGTAGCGACTCCTAACAACCATACTACTCTATCTGACTAGAATATATATATAAATCTAATATAGACGTACCCTCAAAGAAGATCAGGATAAGTATCCCGAATCCTGTCCTCTGTCTCCTGAGTAAAGTCTGTCTCGTTGTTGTTCCACTGGACTTTCACTAGCTTGACTATCTTGTTCCTTAATTTTTTCTCATCTCTCGCAATAACCCAAATTGGTTGTCACAAAAAGTCAAATCAAGCTCTACTATCAAGTCCTCCAACTTTGTCTGAGGAATGGTAGTCTTTGGATTATGCACATACTTACGAAGATGAGACACATGAAATACATTATGGACACCTGCCATACCGCTTAGCAACTCTACTCTATATGCGAGCTTTCCAATCCTTCCTATAATCTGGAATGGATCGACATATCTCGAGGCTAACCTTCCCAACTTTCAAAATCGTACCACACCCTTCATCGGTGATACCTTGATGAAAAACCTGTCTCCTACTAAGAACTCTAGGTCTTTACGCCTCTTATCTATGTAACTCTTCTGTTTGGATTGAGCTTCCTTCATTCGTTTTCGGATTAAATCAATCTTCTTTGGCGCCTCCCTTACCAAATCTAGATCTAAGACCAATCTGCCTCCAGTCTCCAACCAATATGTTGGGGATTTGCAAGCCCTTCCATACAAAGCTTCAAAAGGCGTCATTCCTATACTAGTCTGATAACTATTATTATAGGAAAAATCAACTAAACATAGGTGATCTTCCCAAGATCCACCAAAGAGCAACAAGAAAGCCCTCAACATATCCTCGAGTACCTTATTGACTCTCTCTGTTTGCCCATCCGTCTATGGGTGAAATGCGATACTCGACTTGAGCTTAGTGCCTAACAATCCTGCAGACTCTTCCGTAATTCACTAGTGAATAAAGCGTCTCTTTCGTTGACTATGCTATAAGGAACTCCATGAAGTATAACTATGTTCTTCATGAACAACTTCAGCAAAACTGGTGCGTCATGGTCGACTTTATTGGAATGAAATGGGCACTCTTAGTCAACCTTTCCACAATAACCCATATACTTTCATTTCCTATTCTTGACCTTGCCAACTCATCTATAAAATCCATGGATAACGAATTCCATTTCCAAACTGGAATATCTAGAGGCTGAAGTAACCCACTCGGCTTCTGTTGTTCGGCTTTCACTTGTTGACAATTTACAAACTGCCTAACCTACAAGCCAACATCCCTCTTCATGCCTTCCCAATAGAAGCTCATCTTCACATCTTGGTCCCTGTAGGATGAATCGTAAATTTGGATCGATGACATTCCTCGAGAGCTTATCTTCTCAAGTTCTCAACATCCGAAACGCATAACTGTCCCTTCTTCGTTAACCACCCTCTTTGGTCAAGATACAAATCTTTCAAATCATCAGCCTCAGTTCCAACCTCAAGCCTTCTGATCCTCTCGGGTAATAATGGATCCTCCCTCTGCTTAGAAGCAATTCTATCGATCAACACTGGTCGAACTTCTAAACAAGATAACATGGCAGTATTCTGACTAGAACTAGCAGTCGATCTTAACTATACATCACAACGGACAAAAGCTTCTAGATCCTTCCACTCTACCAACATAGCTAACACCACATTTTGATGTCTTCTGCTAGGAGCATCTGCTACTTTATTACCTTTCCCTGGGGAATATTCTACACAAAAATCATAGGCAACAAAATTTCCAGCCATCTTTTTTGTCTCATATTTAATTCCTTATGAGAGAATAAGTATATCAAAGATTATTATCGGTATACAACTCAAATCTCTCCCTAAGAGATAATGCCTCCAAATCTTCAAGTCAAAAATCACCGCAACCAACTTCAAGTCATGAGTATGATATCTTACTTCGTGTAGTCTAAGTTGCCTAGATGCTTCAGCAATGACTTTGCCCTTACACATCAACACTGCTCCCAATCCAGTCCTACGTGCATCTGTGTGTACTACCAACCCTTGGTTACCATCTGGAACTACTACCACTGGAGCATTGGTCAACATATGTTTTTACTTAAGAAATTCTTTCTCACAGTTGTCGGACCAAACAAACTTCACTTTCTTTCTGGTAAGCTTAGTCAAAGGCATTGTTATCAACGAGAAATCCTTTGTGAATCTCCGGTAATAGCCAGCAAGTTCAAGAAAACTTCTAATCTCGGTCACCGTCTCTGGTCTCTTCCAATTGTTCACAGCTTCAATCTTATCTGGATCGACTGACAATCCTTTCTTTGAAACCACATGACCAAGAAACCTAACATCTTTCTTCCAAAAATGATACTTGAAAAAATTCGCCTTTGGCTATATCTGTCTTAGCATCTCTAGCACAACTCTAAGATGATCTTCATGCTCTTCTTCATACTTAGAGTATACCAAAATGTCATTTATAAACACTAACATGAATCTATCCAAATACGCTCGGAAGACTCGATTCATCAAATCCATAGAAAAACTGGTGCATTTATCAACCTGAATGGCATCACTAACCACTCATATGAACCATATCTAGTTCAAAATGCAGTCAAAGGAATACTATCCTTTGACGCTCTTAACTGATGGAACCCTATCGCCAAATCCAACTAGGAAAACAATTTGGCTCCACTCAATTGATCAAACAGATCATCAACTCTTGGCAAAGGATACTTATTCTTCATCATCCTTTCATTCAGCTTATGATAGTCGATACATATCCTCAACAACCCATCTGCTTTCTTCATGAATACTGCGGCCGCTCCCCAAGGCGAACTGCTTGGTCTAATAAATTTTTTTCCTTCTAGATGCACTAGCTGCACCTGCAATTCCTTCATCTCAGTCAGTGTCATCCTGCTGGGTGGTCTACTCACAGGTTCAGTGCTTGACACAAGATCTATCCGAAACTCAATAGCTCATTTCAGTTGTAGTCCTACGATTGGCTTAAAAACATCCGTAAACTTTTGCAATTCGAACCTGACTTAACTCTTCAACCACTTCCACAGCACTTAACAAAGCATAAGTACTCTGGTCCGAATTCTCTACTGAGAATATAATTCGGTTGTGACTATTAGGATGTCTCGAAGATATTCCCCATCCTGGTAGAATATTCTGGTTTCATACCTTCTCAATAAATCCACACCCAAAATGATTCCAAAATCTACAAAAGCGTAAACATACAAATTGCATGTAAATTTTTGACCTAACAAATCAAGTTCTTACTGGTTACATCTTGTCCCCAAAGTAGCATACCCTTCTACAAGATTCGCAACTCTAAAGGAAGTAACAAGGTATGTGGGTTCTAGGATTCTAAGCATAACTTATCAACAAAACAATGGGATATAAATGAATGCGATGCACCGGTATCAAAAGGTATCCTAATTGGTATACTCTGAATCAAAAACATACCTTCCACCATAGCCTTTCCCTTGTCAACTGTTGTAGGCCTAGTTGATGTTCCAACAGCAAAAAAAATTCGCTTGTTCACCCTGGCTGGCTTTGGACACTGGTTCTTGTAATGCCCGACTTGATCATAGTTAAAGCATTTCACATTCTTGTCCGTAGCCTTCTTTCCCTTGCCTGATCGGGACTCATTTGCATAATGACCCTTTTTATCACATTTATAGGAAACCAAATTAGCCTTTGCCTTATTAGCAGCATCCCCTTTCTGGCTCCCTTCTTCTTTAAGAATTTTCTCTTCTTTTTCGGAGGACCCTGGGATTCAATTGGTTACTCTCTAGATGAAATAACAAGCATCTCTTCATGGCGAGTGGCCATCTCCACCACCACATTACTAAGTTCTCGGATATGGGTCATGGTCATTCTAGCAAGCTTAGGTCTTAGTCCTTGAATGAACCTTTCATTCTTTCTGACATCAGTGTCAACCAAAGCATATCCATGTCGAGACAGCACATCAAAATTAGCAGCATACTCGACCAATGACATCTCTCCTTGAACCGGATCCATGAACTTCCTCATCAATGCTGACTTAGTAACTCAAGCAAAAGCCTTTGTTCAAACCTTCTCCTGAAATAAGCCCATGTCAGCTCTTCCTTTGGTAGCCTAGCGGTCACACTATTCCACCAGTGAAGCACTGCCCCTTGCAACTATCTAAAGGTTAGCCTACTCTTTTGCCCATCATCTAAACCTAGATTAGTACGGATCCTTTCATAACTCATTAACCAATTCTCAACTTCAACAGCATTCTCCATTCCAACAAACGACTTTCTACCCAAACTGGTGTAGTCTTTGCTTAGCTTAGCATAGTTATTCCCAATTGGAGATACTGGATTAGCTCCTCCAACATTACCGGTAACTCTAGCTTGCAAAACTATTGACATGTGTCAATATTTGATCTGGATATAGTTTTTCATGGGATAACTACAAACCTACTTGCCCTACAAGTATCCAATCATAGTTTTCATGGGCTTACTATGAACCTGTCTATTTGACATCTTTCTTTACACATAGTTTTCATGGACTAACTATGAACCCGTCTATCTGACATCTTTCTTTATACATAGTTTTCATGGGCTAACTATGACCTACCGACCCTTGCCAATATCGTACAGTTTTCATAGGCTTACTGTAAACCTATTGGCCCTTGCCAATATCTTTCCTTTATATTTTAGCATCCTATATACTGGTCTTCCTATCCTCCTGGATGCATTTCTACTCATTCAGGGGTTTATGCAATTTATTTCACTATTTGGTTAACCTAACTGGTTCTCTTACCCTTTCTCCCCAAAAAGCAGTATGGGTCATAAAGTGAATATATTCATATTAGAAGAAGCAACATAACAATATAGCAATACCACTCTTGTAGGTTTAATATAAAACTTTGTTAATCCTGTTAACATATTACTTTATCAAAGACACCTTCTTCTTAAAACCATTATAAAAACTTCTTTAATATTACCATGGGGTTTTCTTTTAAAAATAGAATTTGGGTCATAAAACCTTTCGATACCTTCAAAACCTAGCTTTCGACTTCATAGGATAGCCTCCTTCGAAAGCTTTAAAAATCTATCTTCAAAGCATTAGGCTTCTGCCTTATAATACTTTATAAGCTACTTTTGAAACCTTTTGAATATATTAAAGTATTAGCATTAAATATTAGAAGCTTAGCTTCGAAACCTGTTGAAAGTACTCCTTTCGACATTTATGGAAGTATCCCTTTCGAAACCATTGAAAGCAACCCTTATAAAGCATTGGGTTTATGCTTAAAACACTAATTGGGTCAAAATGAATATAGGAGAAAGAATCTATTTCGAAACCATCATTTATTATTTATAAAAAACTGGGGAAAAAAGATGGTGTCGGCACCATGCATAAAACATTTGGGTAAAACATTGGAAGGTTGGAGTCGAAACCCCTTTCAAAACCATCACTTTCGAAATCCATAACCCCTTCCAAAAGCTTAAGGAAGCATCTTAAACTTTACAAAACAAAATACCTTTTGACAACATAGATATCTTCAATAGCAACGAAAGGCTATAAAACGACAACAGGGTATTGACTAGTTCAGTATCCCTTCTTTCAAAACATTCTGTTATAAATAAGAAATCCAGTTGAAAGAGATTATAAGTTAATGGAAACCCTTTCGAAACCCTTTAAAACCTCTTTCAAACCGTATGCTTCGACTCTATCGAAGGCTTAAAACAAAACGAAGGCAGGCACTTTTCTTTTAAAATAAGCCAAGGTTTCGACCCCTTCGGAAGCCATGCTTTCGACCCCTTACCTTCTGCCTATCTCCAATCCACTGCATACCATCATAGTGATACCTTGTATATTGGTTTTGGCATAGTTGGTTTTGATAAGGATGAAGGTGGATGCTACTGTGTCGAAAGGCGTTTTCCTAAGTAGGCGGAACCACTTTTCCAAGCGAACCAGGTTTAATTCTTACTTAAGTAAACTTTTCTCTAACTAACCTGCCACGTATCAACACCAGATTGATTGCCTGTACCTTTTCAAATTCTTCTTTTTCAAAAACAAATGCAACTAATCTAGATCTAAATCATGGTTAAGTTAATCAATTAAGCCCTTTTAATTTTTGCAAAGAAGTCCCTTTTCAAAAACAATTTATTTTGCATAACAAATCACTGGGAAAAATCCCAAAAATTCAAAAAATTCATTTTAATCAAGAGTTCTAATGTATCAAAATTCCAGACCTAAATTCTCAATATATTTTCCATAATAAATTGTGAACCCAAATAATCATATTTTCATTGAAAATTCATAATAATATTTCCATAGCATGGAAAATTCTCAAGCATATCATCATCCAATATATCATAAAAATGAATTTATCCCTTAAATCTGAAAAATATATGATTTAAAACAAAATAGAGATGGAATTATTATTCACCTTGATCTAGATAAGGGGATTGGATTGAGATTGATTTCCCTTAAGCTTGGTTCTTTAGCTTTAATTTGATTTCCTCTTGATCTCTTTAATGACCGGCCGTTCTCTCTTGTGTTTTGAGTTTTTTGAAAATGATGTGAATGAGAAGAAAGAGGGCAAGAAATAAATATATAATGGTGGAAGCTATGGACGACAATTTCCAATAATACACTTATGTAATTTTCTTTAACCTAAAACCATTCTTAAACCCATTGGTTAATTCATTAGGCACAGACTTAATTAATTAATTCAAGTATCAATCCCCTTATCACTTACATTATTCTATTTAATTTATCTAATTAAATCTCCTGAATAATATTGTAAAAAATTAGTGGTGTGTAACACTTCCACCCTCGGTCTTAGGTTGATAAATGTACTTGATGTGCACGTAAATGTGCATATCTTTTCCACCATATTTAATCTATTTAAATTAAATAAATGATCATATTGGGTATTTTAACTTGTTTAAACCAAGATTCAAATTATTTTCAGATTGTCATATATTCATCTTCATATAGAGGTAAAATGGTCATGCATTTATTAAATTGTGAAAATTTATTTAGAATTTTCTATGTTGTTTTGTAGGAAATTTAGTAAATTTTACAAGTGATTTCATGATGATATATGCATGCACAAGAGTAAAGAGAACAAATGAAGATGGAAATAATTCAAAATGATGATCATTGAGGACCCCACTTACCCACCTACCTTAATGTACACTTAGGAGCTAATGCACATGCTAAATGGCCATTAAATCTTCATGCACACTTAATGGATGATTATTGGATGCTAATGGCTACTTGGCCACCACACTTCCTAAGGGATAGTTTGGGCATTCCAAAAAAAAAAAATGAATTAGGGTTTAACACATGTATAAATACCCCTTATGTTTCATGTAACCCTCCTCTTCTTCCTTAGTCTCTCTTAGTTTAGTTTAGGCTTAAAACAAAAAGGCAAGCTCTCTTCCTCTTTTCATGGCTACTTAGCCATTTTAATTTCATGTTTTTTGCTTTTTTTTATGCAATGTTAATTAGTGTTTTATTTTACTTACATGTTCTCTTTCTTTCATGCTAATAGCGTAGAATTTATTTTATGCAATTAGATTAGTGTTTACTTCTTTTTACTTAGCTTTTCTTTTCATTTTGCTCTCTTTTTACTCTTGTTTTATTTCATGTTGTAAGCTACAAGTGTTGATATGATAACACAAATGCGAGGCTAATCCCTTCAATTCAGGGGCAATGAAGCTCTCCTGAAACATGTAGATGCAACATAATTTCTCATTTATGACTCTTTTGTGCTTAATGGAAAGTTGGATGTCTATGTGAGTTTGATAGCTTATGTTGTTCAAAACAAATAGGCTATTCTTAGTCATATGAATCACTAATTACCTCTTCATCTATATATGATCATTGTAATGGAAGTGGATTTAGAATTTAAATTTGATTTTTTATGTTTCTAATTCAATAGTTAATAAGCCATGCTTAAAATAGATTCTACTTTTAATTTCATGTCATTTTCATTAAAGTTAGTAAGTGGGTTTGAGGTTGCATTAAAGTTTGATGGTTTAAGTGTGTTAATTAATAACACAATTAGGCAATGCTTATGATAAATGCATCAACTAAACTAACAAATGACCAAAAAGAGATCATAATTTCATTATGTTGAACTATGTGATCATGAGAGGGGGTTTGCCTCTAAATTGCTCTTTAATCTCATATTTTCATTCTTCTTAGTTCTAGCTTGTTTTTACCTTTTTAGTTAGTTAACAATCCCTCGACTTTGGTTTAATTTGATTGATTAGAAATTTAAAATCTAACCAATTCCCTATGGATCGACCCATACTCGCATACGTGCTACAATCGTACGTCGTGCGCTTGCGGTTATAAATTTAATTCAAAAATTATCGACGGGTTTCTAACTCGATAGAAAATTTTCCATTAAATAGTACTGCATGGACGGTTGAATCTCTAACTAGTCATGTTTATACTCCCATCTAAGCTCCGAAGACTTATAGTTGATCGATGAATGGTCAGTTCACATTCATCTTGTTTCTTATTCATCTTGTTTCTTGCTCGTGCCCCTAAATCTAGGGTATACATTGATAAGTAGGAAGGCAAGTCATGTCCAAGAAGTGATTGTTGCTCTCTATCGGAACAAAGGGCAAGGATCAGTATGCGGACGGTCGAGCCATGTCCGTTTCGTATTGCTCTTTTAGTCAGGTTATAGTAAGATTTAATGAATAGATGCTCGCATCGCATTCGTTTGAAGCTGAAAAGTCAATCTCATCTATTTTGATTCATACTCTTTTGTAAGATCTAGGGATAGAGTTGGCTCATGTGTTGTCCGGTCTTGCTCATCCGGTGTCATACTCCTCCTGACCGATCAAAGGAGGGTGTTGGAGAATTAATGATCAAGTCTCACTGATTCATGGTTTATTCGCCTATCATACTCTAGTGACCGAATTTGTTCGATGGACGTTTGAATCGCATCTATTTATGGTTGGTGTGGATCGATATTGACCCCTCGATTTGATGGTACGATCTAGTCAGTCACCCATAACTTCGAATGTCATTCTGATTGGTTTTGTATTGAGGCCTCCTTGCAGTCGTTGCCTTAAGTTGTAAAGATCACCCAGCCAGAGCTATAGTAGGATGTCATACTCAGCTTGTAGTAGTTTGTACTCTCGTTCCCATTCTTGGGTTAGTAGAACTAGTTCGTGGATCGTCGAATTCCATCCATGGTGATTTTATACTCCTATTGTCGAGTTCAGGTTGGAGTTTATGGAATATTGAGTAGTTGAACTACACTCATCTATTTTTTTATACTTATATTAGAACTTTGGGGATATGAGTTCGTTGATGGGTGGTCAAACCGCACCTAATTTGTGTTTATACTTCAATCAGCACCGGGGGACCAGAGTTACTTGCTAGACGGTCGAACCGCGTCCATGTCTTGGTTTTGAGTTTAAGCTTGCCAATGTCCAGGGAAGGCTTGGATAGTCAGTTGTACCTCAGGCACAAACAAGGTTGTGGATGGATGTATCACATCCTCTTTGTATTGGACGGTCGAACCACGTCCAATTTAGGCTTGGGCTCTTAATACGCCCCTAGCATAAGGGCACTACTCGGTGTGTGGATGGTTATACCACGTCCACTTCCATTTGGATCCAGTTTCTATCGAGCCTTGGAGTAAGATGAGTGTTCTAAAGAATTTCGAGCTCGAGCAGTGGAGGAGATGGTGAGATCGCATCCACTTTGTGTCATCTGTTTGCCTCCAAGAAAAGGAAAGAGTTGTGGAGCGGACGGTCGAACCGCATCCACTTTTGTGTTTATACTCCTGTCCACGCTTTGGGGACCAGAGTTTTATGATGGGTGGTCAGTCGTATGCGTTTGATGTTTATACTCCGGTCCGTGCTTTAGGAACTAGAGTTGATTGATGGACGGTTGAACAATGTCCATATTTTTTTGTTTATGCTTTGATCCACACTCCGGGGATAATAATTTTATGATGGATGATCAGTCACACCCGTTTGATGTTTATACTTCGGTCATGCTCTGGGAACAAGAGTTGATCGGTTGACGGTCGAACCGTATCCATCTTTTTATGTTTATCCGCTGGTCCCACTCTAGGGACCAAAGTTCTATGATGGGTGGCCAGTCATACCCATTTGATGTTTATACTTGGTCCATGCTCTAGGAACCAGAGTTGATCAATGGACGGTCGAACCACATCCATCGTTTTGTGTTTGTTCTTTGGTCCGTGCTCTAGGGACTAGATTGTATGACTGGTGGTCAGTCACACCCGTTTGATGTTGATACTCCGGTCCCCACTTTAGGGACTAGAGTTGATCGATGGATGGTCGAACTAAATCCAATTTTCTTTGTACTCCTCCCGAAAAGTCATGAGAGAGTAGTTGGGTGGACGGTCAAGTAACATCCACCTCACGTTTTAGTCATGTCCTCATGTGAAGGGCGACGATTGATGAGTGGACGGTCAATAATGCCTACGTTAAGTCGAGCTTCCATACTATTTCCTATTTCCAAGGTAGGAGTTAATGGGTCAAATCGCGTCGACTTTAGTTGGACTCGATCTTGCCGAGCTTCGGGAGAGGCATAAGTAATTTGGCAAACTTCAAGCATGAGCTGGAAGTGGATGGTCGGGTTGCAATCAATCCAAGTGTTTCTCTGGTCTTCAAATCAAGCATGGTGGTTGATGAGTGGATGTCAATGGTTTCCACTTTATATTAGATTCTGACCTGGTCGGGCTCTTAGTAAGGCATAGAAGTTCAGTCAGAATTGAAGTATGGAATTGGCAGTGGATGGTCGAGTCACGAACACTTTTCGGTCCTTGCCCTAAGTTAGTGGAATCTGGTAGCTGATGAGCGGCTGAATCGTGCTCGTCTTGTGATGCTTCGAAGGTCTGATCATGGTCCATGGAGGTTGGTTGGTGCTTAACTCTAGGTATGTGGTTAACTACCGCTCTATGGAGCTTGCATATATTGTTGAAACTTTTCTTTCCAGATCAGCATTCCGATTACATCTCGAAGGTTTCTACAATCATTGGTGTTATGAATGTATGTGTCTTAAAATATACAGCATTTCGACATCTTCTAGGTTTCGGTGGACTCTGTTGAGGTTGGTTTCTAGTATTTCTCCGAATTATGAGTCTCCTAGTGAATATTTACGACGGAATCGTTCAAAAGAGTATATGAGTCGAATTTCGGGATTCTAGGTCATCTCCTAGAATCCGAGTTCTCATCTAAGGCCTCAATGCAGCCCTTTCTTTGATTTTCCTCAACCAATGGGCCTGCATCATTCTTTCTTCTAGTTTTCCCTACCTCCTCTTTGCTTAGGTTTTGCTTCACTTTGTAATAGAAATGATCCAAGGTTGATGAAGGCTCTTCATCTTACAAGTTGCCAAAGTTTGTCTTGGGGTCGATTCCCCTTATAAATGACACCATCGTGATATTCCCGCTTGGACTGCTCACTTTTGTGATGATGACGTTGAATCTCTGTTAAAAGTCTTTGAACGGTTAGCTTGGCGCTTGGGATAAATCAGACAATGACATCGCATCCTTAGGGCGAACCATATTCATTCTGAATTTCTTGGTGAACTCCTTAGCCAGTTGACTAAACAAGGAGATAAACCTGGGAGGTAATAGCGTAAATCACACGATCGGTTGCTACTTCCTCGAGGAATATGCAAAAGAATAAGCATTTAATTGTATTCGTCGCTCTAGTGGAATTCATATGCCCTTCTTCTTTCATGAGATTCTCTTAGGGGTCTGTGTTTCTAGAATACGCCAGCATAGTTGGCAGTTGAATCTCTTAGGATATTCTGCATATTAAATGGATCTAGTGGACGGGCTTCGACTGGTGGAAATGTTCTGATCATTGTTAGTCCGGTCCATTTTCAAGTTACGGCTGTTTGTAATGCTTGTGAATATTGTATGCATGACTGTCCAACATGTGATGGATTTTTGATAATTTACTTGAAGTCCAACCCGAGAAATTGCTTGGAATCATCCCCTAGTTGACTTGGATTCACCGAATTTGAAATACTGGGTTGGTGACGAATAGTGCTTGGAGTCATTCTGGTGTTTTCTTGGGGAAGATCTTGGTTTTACCTGAGTTGGACCTTAGGTAGAACTTCCTTGGCTTGCTTCGAGTCGAATGCGTAACTTCTTTAGATTCGACTTTGATGATATTTAGCTATACTTTAAGATAGTATAATAAGCAGCTTAGGGCGGTCACCACAGAGCTATTGTATCATAGCTAGCAAGTCAGTCATTTAGAAGCTGGTCACTTGAGGGTAGCCATAATCTACCCTAGAAGTCTGAATCTAGTAACCGATCCCGATTCATGTCATATGATCTTGGTTCTCCATCCTTTGGGTGTACTGTTTGAGTAGCAATTCCTTGTCCATTCTTTGGCTACAATTCAGCAGCTGCCGCTTGATCCCCTATGCCTTGGTTAGTCACAGGATGTAAGGGAAGCAGATAGAATGCATCGTCCTTAAGTTGTGGAATCCAAAATGCGGGGGCACTGTGCTGCGGCATGTCTTTTAGAGCTATTTTTTCAAAAAATGAATCGTACCCTATCCATATAGGGATCTGCCGAATTACCATGGTGTGGGATCAGTGATATAGGGATCGGTCTTATGAGCGATCGGTCATGTAGAAGGATCAGTCATGTGGTGGGATCCGTTATATGAGGGATCGGTAAATTGGATGTATTTGTATACATATATGCTGGAGGAGTCGGTATACATATATACTTGAGGAATCGGTATTGCCAATGTACATGTAAATAGGAATCGGTAGTAGGTATGGAGGGGTCAACCATTTTGGCCTTAAGAGAGTGATCAACAATTTTGGCTTGGGAGACGGATCAACAATTTTGGCCTTGATAGAGGGATCGACAATTTTGGCCTTTATAGAGGGATCAGAAATTTTGGCCTTGAGAGAGGGATCGACCATTTTGGCCTTGACATAAAGATCGGCTATTTTGAGGGATCGGCCATTTTGGCCTTGAAAGAGGGATCGGTCATTTGGGCATTGATAGAGGGATCGACCATTTTGGCCTTGATAGAAGGATCAGCCATTTTGGCCATGAGAGAGGGATCGACCATTTTGGCCTTGACAGAGGGATTGGCTATTTTGGCTAACTTGAGTGCAAACTTCAGCGTCTGATCATAAGAACTTTCATACATTGGTGAATCCGATCCCTTCCAAATGGACATGAACATATGAACAACTCCAAACAAGAATACTAGCATAATCAAATCCTCCAAAAACACGGGAAGTAGACTTAATTCCTCTAACTATGGCTGTTAGCTTCCTTTAGATTTTCTTCATATCTTGGTAGAATAGGAAGTTTTCAATTAATAAATGGATCAATCTCACGAATATAGGAATCCACAAGTAGACAATGAGATCCAATTAAGTTGAGAATTAAGTTCTTGGTGAAAGCACCAAACTATTGACGATGAAAATGGGCATCAACACATAATGGAATCTAGTGGAAATTAAATGAAGAATGAAATTAAAACACAACAAAAATTATAAATGAACACAGATTTTTATAGTGGTTTGGCAATCTTGGCCTACATCTACTTTATATTTTTATTGATCTTCCGCACGATTATGACTACAAAAATGTTTGGATCAGCTAGATCCATTAGTACAAATGTGAACAATTAAAATAGCATAGCCTCGGTAGAGAAAGCATGATCCCTTTTCTAATTCCATGCTAGCTCTATTTATAAGGGAAGATGTGCACGGATCAAACTGAAATTTTGGCACAAGGTTCGGGAGACCAAGACGAGGCCATCCAAAAATTTCCAAGCCCATCGGGCTCCATAGTAGGATTGGTGCCGATCCCTATTAGTGTAACCAAGTTGGCTGTAATCTCTATGAGGGGTGCCGCATGATGTTAGCTACTTGCTCCCAAATTTCATGCAATTCTGATGTATGGTTAGTGAGATATCACATTTTCTGCTAAGTGATATTGCTTGAATTCCGATTTCTACCGATCCCTCTAAAGGGAGTTATTCCAATCCCTCCAACTTCCTCCATTCGAATTGATATAGCTAGGGGGTTGTGCCACATATTGTAGTAAGCTTATACTCCAAGTTCCATGTTGACGCATGTGTATATTTTGAGTTAAAGTCTAATCATCGCTACAAATTTGAGTTGTGGAATCGATACGATACAGTCCATGGTATTGAATACGGATCGTACCTGATCCATCTTCTAGGAGTAGTGAGCTTTCATGCTTCTGCATCGTATTATCATCTATGCTTGATTTTTGGACCCCACAATCATCGCCTTGGGCTACTGTCTTTATGACAGTCGAGTCTAACTTGTCTAGTCCGTTCGGATATAGCCAGGTGAAAATGCTGGGTAACACTAGGCATATTAAAATACGCTACTACGGTGCTGGGAGCAGCTCCAGTTTTTTGCATTGAATCTTTGAGCTCGTAAATCTTAAGCATGGATTTCTTTCTTATCTCTTTTAGGGTCTCTGTAACGACATATTATTTAATTACTTTGAACTTGAATAGTTAATATGTTTTTAGATGATTAAATAATGAATTTTATACCTAAAATTTTTTTTGGATTAAACATCTCGAATGGTTTTTAAAACTGATGTAAAATGTTAGTTTAATGATGGTTCGAGCTATAAGGCGGTTAGGGATACCAATTTATTTAAGAATAAGTTTGCCTAAAAAACCAAATGAGAATGACTACTTAAGGAAAGAATTTGCCTAATACAATAGAATAGTATAACTACTTGCCTAGTAAAACAAGAAAGAATTATTAACTTTGCCTAATAAAATAGAATAGTATAATTACTTGCATAATAAAATAGAATAGTACAATTACTTTCCTAATAAACAAGAAAGAATTATTAACCTAGCCTAATAAAAAGAATAGTATAATTACTTGCATAATAAATAAAAATAGCATAATGATTATTATATTCCACATAGACGGCTGCCATTGGACCAAAATCTAGTCGAGTCAGGTTATGCCATGCAGATGGTTTCCATTGGGCCAAAATTTAGTCGAATCAGGTTAGGCCATAGTTGATAAGAAGGATTCCTATTGGACCAAAACGTGGTCGAATCAAATTAGGCCATAAAGCTGGTTTCTATTGCACCAAAATCTGGTCGAATCAGGTTATGCTATAAGAAATTACTAAAGTACCCTTCTCTTCACCTATAAATAGCCAAGTCCATATCTCATTTTAATCCATTCAATAGCTAAAGAAAAGAATTAAATTTCATTATCAAAGGCGAAGTATTCCAAGTCTCCAGCAAAAAAATATGATGTGAGTATATTCCTTGTTTTCATAGTTTAATGAGTGTAGCTTATTCTGTAAGTATATTCCTTACTTTCATTGTTTAGTGGGTATAATTTATTCTATAAGTATAAGTTAATTATTTTACAATGAGTGTAATCTTAATCTCTTTCCTTTGACTCATTCACATTTTAATAAATGTTGTGTTAACTATTGATTGTAAATTATTAATAATAATGGGTATGTTATTATTCTTGTTATTATTCTTATTTGGTTGTTTGATTTGTGATCGGCCAATTAATGAGAAATAACTTTGATGTTTAGTTAAAGGGAACTTACACCACCTTTTGACTTAGGATTGACATTTAGTGACTTTATGGTTAAAAGGGATAACACCCCTTTTAGCTATCTCATTTGACTAAGAGGGAGATTCACCCGTCTTGGTCGTATTCTCCATTAAAGATGATAGGTTTAAGTTATGATTTGAATGGAAGTTTTAAATCTTTGTTTAAAGTATTTTAAAGGAGATTCAAAATTTATATAATAATTTAAATGGGTTATTTATGGAAAGTAAGTAGTCCTATACTTGGCACTAGAAGCCGATGAGTAGATTGATCCTCTATCTGTGAGATCTGGAACCGATGTGCCTAGGCAAGGCTCGAAGCAACCAGTACACTGACTTACCCAGCTTGCGAGGGGTAAAGTAAGTCGAGAATATCACAGACATGACAATTGTAGGAGATTTGAATACCATAAATGATCTTTGTAATTATAATGGAAAACATTCGCATTTCTTGTAGACAATTGTTTTTACCCATTAAGTAGGCTTTTGAAATATGAAATCCTCTTAATTGTTTTGCGAATATACTTATACCGATGAGATAAGTATATGGATATTTTCCAACCATTGAAAGAGTATAAGATTTAATTTCCACATACAATCGTTTTGTTATCCCCAATAGTTGATATCTTAACTATCGATTTCGATACCCTTCTTGCTTTTGTTTTTGTTTCGTTTATCTAAGATGATTTGTTGCTCATTTAGAGCATTAATATCCTTTATCAGAAAAGACTAGATAAAGAGTGAGTGGGGCCAAGCTATAAGGGGTTGCTCCCATTAGGGTATTATCACATCTACTCTAGATTGGTTTTGGTTGTATGCGCACAGAGATGTAAAATACTCGGATATTCAGTAAGGTATGCGGGGTCCGACTTGGATGTTTCTGAGAGCCATCGTTGTTCTCAGGTATATTTTCTAGAGGTATACTTTCGATTAGGAGGGTGCACACTCCTATTCATTGTTGGAAAAATTACTTTTCCATATTTTTGATTCAAATCTTTGGATTGATTCTTTCTTAATTTTATCGGGAAGCGTCTTGCGGACTTCGCGATGTTTAATTATTTGTGTCCATTCTTTTATGCTTGGATGTTGTCCTTGTGAGGGGAAACCTGTTCTACATTTCTATGACGCGGTCTCAACAGTTATTTTGTGTGTTCTATTTTTTTATTTGGAGTTTACTCATACAGGACTTATTATCTGACCCGAATGTTCGTTTTCCCTAATCTCTTTGGTACTCATTTATATTTGGGTAGTTTGAAAATGACAAGTTTCTTTAGGCTCTTTTGGAGATTGTGGACAAGCAAGAGGTTCCTTATCTATCTAGCTATTTATTTCCGTCGTTATGAGATGTTGGCTCTATGTATGTTTATTTAAAGGCATGTTGTTATAACTATCTAGGCTAATAGTAGTTTTTTTGTTGTAACTCTGATAATTCCATATTGGAAGTAACCTTATGAACTGTCTTATTTTATGTTATATATTTAACCATTTCGTTGTGAGATTATTGTTCTGTTCTTATATTTTACGCCATGACAACTCGTCTTTCAGATAATTTGGCAACGACATATGAATACCATGGATGTGTTAAGTGTTGTTCTTAGGGGTCAAAAAGGTGGGTCGTCATAGTCTTTATTTGTTCATCCCTTTTCCTCTTCAAATCCTTAGAAAAACAATCAAAATACTGAAGAACATTAGTTTTCCACCCCTTTCTCTATATATGAGGAAGCACCTCTAGCTTAGGACGCTCTAACTATCGCTTAAAATATGCTTCCATCTCCTCAAGCTTACCTTTGAAGTGAAACTCCAAATTTCTCCTTCACTCATCCGCCAACGAAGCATCCAAACCTGCGGGAGGAGTAGGGGTCAAACCCATGCTAGGCTCCTTTACTACTACTCCTCCTTCGACACCTTCCTTCTCTTTGGATGGACGACTAGCCTGAGGAGACAAACTTTCTACATTTTTCTTCAAATCCTTAATCTACGCTTCATAAACAATCCCATAGAGCGCCTCACCTTCCTTCAATGATTGTTGTACTTCTGCCACCTTTGAATTTGTAGCCTTAAGTTCGATGCGTAGTCTGACATTATGTTAGTATTAGCGCTCAAGGGCATCCTTAGCTTCCTTAAGCTCGGAAAGGGCTTTCTTCAAATCTCTGTCAAGTCCTTCTTTAGTAAGTGTTAAATGGATATTTTTTTCCTCCAAGGCCTCAATAGAATTCACGACCACCACTTCAAACTCATGCACACCTGTGTCACCTGAGCCTTAAATCATGAGAATTGAAGGTTCATTGGATTCGAAGGCTCCAATGGGCTTGGGAAAAGGCCCATGAAGATCGACCTAGTTAGTGGCAGTAGAAGTTTGTTTCAAAGGAAATCAAATTAGACCAACCTAAATCTAAAAAAACATATCACAAAAATACCAATTTTACGTATAAAGAATGTGACTAATTCATGTACAAATGTAACAATGATTCATAACGCTCACTCCTTAGCTAGATCAATAAGCCTAAGCCTAAATTTTTCCAAGTGAGGACTATTAGGTGGGAAGGAACAACTTTTGTAATAATCCACACCTTAATGGGCATGAATTTTGGAAAAATTGAAATTAAAGTCCCTTAAGGTACAGATCGGTGGTTTTGGTAACCTGTAATAAACGCAAGCATATCAGAGAGCGATTAGTATAAACTAACAATAGGATTGAGAAATATAATAGTACAAACATATTGAATAAGGCTATTACTTTGGAATCAATATTATTCCTTAGATGCCTAATTGCCTTGTGAGACTTCTTCATCTACCATTCCTGTCTTGCTCTAGTATTGTGTCCTTAAATCTATCATATGGTTCGTAATGAGGAGGGGGTCAGAGAAAACATTTTGGTGATTGGAAAAATCACATACTTTACTCATACCATTAATCCATGCTGACTGATTTTCATTTAAATGTTATGTCTATTACTTACGGCTAATCGATTAAGTTCCATGTATGCGTATGATATGCCTAACCTCCTCCGAGGTATAGCAAGATGCATATATATATATATATATGTATATATATATAAATATATCTACACACATATATATGTAAATGATGCATTACCCAAAACCTAGGCCACTTAATACTTCTTTAATAGGGAGGTGGCAGATCCAAAGGCCATTTAATACATCAGTCCCCAAAGCAGGCCCTCCACAACGTAAACGCTAGTCAAACGGTCCTAGCTAAAGAGATCAATAACACCTATATTCGACTTTATAATATATATAATTCGTAATCTAATTGTTGTGCTATAAATGAATCTCAAAGACTCATCTAAGGATTAACTAGCCCACCTCTAGTAAACAAATTTTTGTCTAACTAACTACTTTGAGGTCTATGCATATCCCATATGAATTCTACAGTAGTAGGAAGCAATTTCCGTCAGGGCATAACCTAAGTCTTTGCTACCGCTCGCTCGGGAATGCTGGCGGTCATAGCCTATATGCCAGACATACTACTAAATACCGATACCAATATTGACATATACCACAGATCTTCCACAATTGACTAGATTAGACTAACTCAAGTAAGTCAAGGAAAAATGCCCCTTTCGGTTACTTAATAACTCTTATTGGAAATGAAGTAGACCGCATTTCCTTAAAAGTACCGGGCCATTTAATACTTCAATCCATAGCGAGCCCTCAGTATATTTCCCCTCATCGATCTGCAACGCAAATCCCTTCCCCAAGGGTCCTATAGTTGGGGATGTCTCACATCAGTAGTAAGTATACACAACTGCTGGTAGTCTCTAAGTGAAGGGCATACTTCTCTTTCCATAACTCTACTGACCTCGCATCCTAACCCAATAAAGAAAACATATCATCCATAGCTTAAGTTTTAGGCTAGGCCCACTAATTCATGCTCATCCAAAAAACTATTAGTGAAGCTATATAATTTCCAACTATGAAAATTGTATTTTTTTCTATGTGCATTTAATAATATTAATACATACTTGTTTGCAGTAATATGCTTAAGCTTCGGTTTCCTCATCTCCTGCATATGTCAAATAAATGTCAGTTTTTTATAATAATTGGTAATTAATGTCAAGATTGGATAGTCTTTAATGACATTTAGTTACCCATTTCAAAATCCACTTATTATGCCTATTCAATTTCAACACAAATGCCATATTAAATTCTCTAATCAGTGCCCATTTAATCTTTTAACTCTATGTTAAATAAAAATTTATTATCCGTTAAATTTGTAGTTATTGTCCATAAATTTTGGAATTACCCTTCCTTCTTTTTTCAACCTCCTAGTCCTATAATTATTATGTTATTAATAACTGATACAAATATTATTGTACATTATGCTATGTATACTTTTTTTATTCATTAAGTGCGGTTATGTGTGTGTAAGTATATTCTTATTTCTAGCTATTAATTCCTAGAACATTCCTTTCTACATTTAATTTATCAGAGCTACCATTTCAAAAAGGATTACCATTGTAACTTTCCATAATTTAACAAAAAGTGAGACCTTGCTTCATTTGAAAGTACAAGGAATTATTTCTTTTTTTATTGAAATAGATAGCGTAACCTATGGAGAAAAATATTCAAACTTTACATATCACTTTCATTTTTTGTATATCCCTTGTTAGTTCAAACAATGCACTTTTATACATATTTTTAACATTTGATAATTTATGGTAATTACACAGAATAAATGTAATTAACTTATGCCCCACTCCAAATAAATTAAAATATACAAACTCACATTCCAAGTCAACTAAGCCAACCTAATTTACAAACCGATTATAGACTTGTTATAAACTCTATAATGTAAAACATTCTTTAATAATTATTATTTGAGATTGTTTTAAAATTTCCAGATTAGGTTGTATATACTATTCCTATTATAATTACCTATTTTATAGAATATGTAGGCAATAATCTTATATGTTTGTTTTCAGCCTACAACTCATCATATCTTATACATGCATAATGATTAAATAAAATTCAATGATATAAATTTCAGTATTATAAATAAACTATATAATTTCTCACTTAACTTTCTAGCTTTCCAATCTTCTAAATCTAGATCCATTCCTTTACTTGACTCCTTTTTCGTTTTAACCTAAAAGAATATATATAACAAAGCATACCTTCAAATTACAGATCTGAGAAGAGATTTAGGGTTAATGGGAATATAGATTTATAATAACTGAAATTTACCTTTTTCACCGTATCAATTTTCTTATTATCTTCTTCTCTTTTATTTTCAATCCAATTATCTATATATATATATATATATATATATATATATAATTATATAATTTTCAAAAATATAGGAGAAAGGAAAATAACAGAGCTTTGCTGCTTTGATTAGAAAATATGAAAAGAGAAGTGAGGGGTTATGCATGTATTTATAAGCTCTTGAATTAACTGTAATCGCTAGATTAAAATAATAAAATCTAGCCTATTAGCTAAGGTTCCAACCCTAGCCACCACCATCCGACTGGTCGATCGCTAGTAATCGACTAACCCTAGGAGTTGTTGACCAGTGGGTTCAACCTTTAATTATAATTTATTTCCTTTTCTATTTTTTAATTATTTTCAATTTAAAAACTACAAATTCTAATAACCTTTTCTTTTGAGTTCTAATCATGAAACTCCAAATACGAAAGTTGCTCAGAAAATTGCTACAAACATAATGGCCTTATTCCGTCGTTTGCTCAAATTCCATTTTTGGAGCCTTATTAATTATCGTTAATTGTACGGGGTGTCACAACTTTCTAAAGTATATTGTCACCAATGTAGAAAAAAAATCACTAAATGCTTCTTTCTCTTTAACTACCTAGTCAATTTTGGAAAGCAACCTTTGGGTTTCCTCTCTAAGTTGCATGAATGGCTACTCTAACTCTCTTTCGCGCTAGCAAATCGCTGCTACACCAAGATCAAGACAATATTGTGGTGTAAGTTTAGATATTCTCCATGCTTTCCTTCATGAGTTTAGTAAATATTACATCCTTAGAAAATTATAAAGAACAAATGAACAAAATGACACAATTATTCATAGTGTAGTAAAGAAATAGTACGAAAATCAAAGGGGTTGATCTTGACAAAATTTAGTTATCAATTCATTTTATTACATGTGAAGAATTTTAGAATACACAAAAGTAATCGAAAATCGTATACAAAGGTTAAGTAGTTACATTAGCTCGAGGGGTTAAAGTAGCGTCAGTCTTCCTAGAGGGCATAGACTCATCATCCTACTAGGAAGATGTACCTTGGGAGGTGTAAGGGGAAACTTTCTCCTTCTCCATCTCTTTAGCCCACTCCACCATGCAATAAGTAAGGAATCTTTGATCCTCTCAAGATTTCCTAGAAAGCTAAGATCAACCTCAGTAGAAACATCATCTAAGCAATCAGTGTAAAATTGATGCTTAACTACAACGTACATCTTATAAAGCATCCGGTAGGTTATCTACGAAAGCTTGTCCTTAGTCTCCTTCAGCACCTTCTATTTCTTCCCTAACACTTTATCTTTCTGCTCTAACTCTTGACCATGCAACGCCAAGGTCCATCTGACACCTTCACCGATTCCACTGCCTTTTCACCTTCTCCCGCTCAACCTTGAGCTCTTCCTCTACTTTGGCCTTCTTGAAAGCAGCTACGATAAGATCTGCCTCAAGCTAGGCAATATGAGCAATAGATAAGACCTGGTTGTCCTCTGCTTTTTTTAATCCTCAACCGCCAAAGCACCTACCTGACCAAAAAAGAGAGGTAAACTAGAAATTTAGGAAGGCAAGTCACTATTAAAGAAAGTAGGAGAAGAAGATACATACATAGGCCAAGGACCTCTTAAGCTCAGTAACAAGCTTGGGGAAGGAGAGTGCAAGAAATGTGAGAGTGATAGTATAGGGTTATAGGGCTGAAGCAATATGAGTTAAACCATCCAAAGCGTCATGCCCCTATACTCTCAACAAGTTTGGTAATAGCATCCTCAGGCAATGGCAAGTAATGAATGCAAGGGTCTTGGACGGACTGAAGAAGGGGGATAGGAAAAACTTCAGAAGAAGGAGAGGATGAGAAGAATATATGTGCAGTTTCTTGAAGTCTAAATAGAAGCTTCAGCATCATAGTCCCCCCTCTTATTTCCACTTTTCTCTTTCTTTGCGTTTAATTCCTTTGATGCTGAATTATCAAAAAATGCATCGGTAAGATTACCAGCCATTTAACATATACATGAGAAAAAATGCAAAAGATCGGTAAACATTCTTGCAAGGATTAAGAATATGAAATAATTTTTTTTATCTCTATTTAGACAAGTTATACCCTTAGGTCCATCCAAAATTGAGGAAAACTTAAAAATGGAATGAGAGAAGATGTGGTTCGGGAGTAGGAAGTTATACTTTTGCAGTAGCGACTCAGAAAAAATAATTTCATTTTTCTCTCATCTTCATTAAAACTTAAGATATGGTTCCTACAAGATTCTTATGAACTAATAGCCTGAATGGAAAAAATAAGGGGACTAGGGTGTGGTTGGAAGGAAGAAGGGAAGTTATCAAGATTCGAAATGAAAAACCACTAATTAGCCATTTTTAATTGTTACGAGAAACGATTGTTAGAATCGATTTCTTTACATAGACATAATAAAAACCAGAATCATCCCTAAAAGGACTTTTATGGAAATAAAATAAGAATTGAAAATTTTCACATGAGAGAGGAATATATATCATAATATAAAGAATAAAAGTAGTAATTATAAGTTAATAAGAATGGGGGCAAGTTGGATGGGAACGATATCAATAGCATCTAGACAATCACAAAAAATCTGATTGTGAGGAAGATAAAGTCCACATCAAATGTGCTCAGAAGAGATGGAAATAAAACCACTAGAAAAGTGCGAATGCATACATAATATTCAAGTACTCTACCCTCATTACCCTAGAAACCGAAATGGCTAATAATGCTCAAGATTTCCCTTAGTTTAATTATCTTTGATTACAGAGATAAATGAGAAGAGGAAGTAGTTACCATATTGAAATTACTGGGCAGATTATCAACTATGGTTAAAAGATAAGGAAAATAAAATTATAAAAGGAAGAAGGTCCCTACTTTCATTCGAAAGAGGAATGATTCTTGAAGAAAACGATATTAACAACTAAGAATTTTTATTCTTTTCAAAAGCACGTAAAAGAATGAAGAAGAAGAGGAGGAAAGATATATACTTACCTTGATTTGAATTTCAGCTGCACAATTAGCATGATGAAGAAACACCAAAACCTCAGTTGATTAATAGCCAGAAGGATAAGTGCGAGAATTAATATAGATTT
The DNA here is from genome assembly GCA_030765085.1 of Allium cepa. Classification (NCBI taxonomy): domain Eukaryota; kingdom Viridiplantae; phylum Streptophyta; class Magnoliopsida; order Asparagales; family Amaryllidaceae; genus Allium; species Allium cepa. Next base: position 774,421,636 of record CM060945.1, read on the forward strand.
TCTTAGGAGTCAAAAAGACTAAAGATATAGCTTTACAAAGAATCAACCAATAAGGGAACAACATGTGTACAAAAGAATTAAATGAGAAACGATAATAAATTTTTTTTCTTTCTTTTGAAAGAAAGAAAGAAAAAAGATAGAAGTGATGGGTTGTAGGGAAAGCATGAAAGCAGAGACAAGTCCATACCAATCTACGATCGTTGTAGACTTAGAAGGTAAGTGTTATACCCATATTTTCCAAACATTACCAAACTAAAATTATGACAAACTGAATCAAAATTGCCAATCCTATGGTAGAAGCCAAAATATGGAAAAGAAACGAGAACAAGATCCAGGCAGTACAGCACCAAATCCTCAAGATAGTGACAGAACATAAAGACCGCGCTTCCTATCGAATATAGCTTCGGTGCTAAAATATTGCACTGAAAACCTAAAAGTCACAAATAGTAGAAGTTGATCTGCAAATCTAAAACCCACTTCAATAGCACAGAGGCGCAATCTCTAAGTAATAATGAGAAATGGAGGCTATACTGCGGCCTTAAAAGCAATCCTTATATTATGAAACCATGACACACTCCTCTAAGAGATTGTATGCAAATGGTGATGCACCGCAATCTTAAACTAACATCTTAAGTGGCAAGTATGCGTCGCAGTTTGGTATCAATAAGTTATAAAGAATGCACCACCATCTTGAAATGAGAACTATGCCGCAATCCTATGTTAGTACCAAATTAATATAGAGCGTGCCGCTATCTTGTTGTGATAGAACGGTTCCATAATCCTCAAAAAAAAAACTATCCACAAACATGTATGGCTTGGGGCATAAGATGGTGGAAAGGATACTCTGCAACCAAGAGCCGAACCTTACTCCTAAAAGGAAAACAAAGAGATATCAACTTCATCCCCAAAATCATTAAACTCAACTTAAAAACAAAGGCGAGGGCACATTTTTCTAAAGGAGAGAGCAGATCTAAAGAAGTTCATGCAAGGCAACCACCCTTCAAAATAGTAGCTCGGTCTCTTCTACTAAGCCATGTATCTAAACTACAACCAATCCCCAATATTGAGCTATGTTAATATTGTAGATTGGACAACATAGCATAGCTTCGGTAATGTTGGCATAATCAAAGACCATATGACATCAACCCGGGCATAATAAAGGCCAACCTCCCAACAAAGTAAAACAAAGTTCTAAAATGCTAAGAATGATATAACTCTCTCAAAAAAGAAAGATAGTTTCTCATTGCAGCTTCATCTACACATATATGCATTCCATAGGCATGTTGCTTTATAGAATTAGAAGTGCATAATCTATTTAAATTTGGTTTTCATGCCCCAATTCCAAGCACTCGCACCACAATTTCAAGCTTCCCGCCAAAGTTAAAATTCCAACCTCTCAAATCATAATTTACCACCGAAGGCCATGTAAGTATTCGTGCATATCAAATGAGTGAGATGGATGTTTAATACGTTGCATGATCGAACGGCAGAAATCAAGAGAGTTGAGGGATGATGAGACGACCCGACTTTTTACCACCAGAAAATCGCATCATCTTTAAGAAAGAAAGGGATAAAAAAGAGAAAAGATAGAGAAGAAGAAAGAAACAACATTAGAATCTAACAGCGGAACGAATAAATTATATTAATCACATAAGACTTTACATAGTATCATATACATCAGAGATACACAGCATAATCAACTCATACTAGACAGTTATAAACACCTGTCCAGTTATACAACTCAATACAACAACTCTGAGAACACACAGCGGAATACTCTATAGCTATACGCAGAAGCCTCCTGCTCCATTTGCTCCTCCAGATTTCATCAAGCCAACCAAAAATCCTAACCTGAATACCTTGGCTACTCGTAAAAATTTGAGTACCCAAGAGTTTAAGAAAAACAAAATAAACTCCGGGTCAGACATGGGTCTGGTGTGAGTAAACGGTTAAAGTTGCTTAACTTTAAAAAACCTTTTTGAAAGAAAAGGTATCACGTAAGACTTCCCACACATAAATATGGAAAAGTTTTTACCTTACGCTAACCAAAACATTTGATAGGAAATCCGATGATATTATAATAGTGTCTAGGGTTTTCAAATAAATAAGAAATAGCCGAAATTGTTACATCTATTAAATTCCAGCTACTAGCCACAAAAGTGTGTAATACAATCAAAACCGTTGGCACTTATTGGATTTTGGATTCCATACAATGGCAGGGCTACTGGGGTACCGCCCGTCACAGTACGTGGCCTAGATCACCGTACCGAGGAGTATGCCCGCTCCCCTGCAACACAAAGCCAGACCCATTCCTTACTGAACAGCTTCGAAAAAGACAACCCCGACGGTTGTAGCTATTCAACCGTCCACACAGCCGAAATAAAGGGACCTCTAGACAGGGTAAATCTTACTCTCCAGTGGGGGCTACCCACGAAGCTTTGCTGCACCTCCCCTATTTTAGCCATTCCCGGTTGATGAGGCTTGAGGTTACGATTACCTTTAGTGAACACATCACTTAGAATGCTCATCGTCCACCTGACGATGTTCTGAAAGCATTCAATCCATACAAGTTCGTTCCGGGGTCGAACGAAACCGAAGGCATTATCTCGTTACACTCATTTTGGAATCACCCTTAGAGTTAACGACAATAACCCTTGCACTCTAAACCACCATCTCGAATCTATAAGAACTAATTCCGTCAACTCATTACGGAATCACCCACAGAGTTATACTGGCGTATAACCCTTACACCTCGAGTCTTCACAAAGCTCCTCTTTGACTCACGACCTAACGTTATTTGGAATCAATGTGGTTTTCGGTTATCCAAATATGGAAACCCAATCCCGGTCTCATCGAAATCCAAAGCGTGTCTTTTAAGTCCAAGTTGTTTTAAAGGTTTAAACAAATCAATTCAACTATCTATATACACACAGAATAGATAATTCACAAATCATAATTGATAATCAACATTATCAAATAACAGATATCCACATTATCAATATCAAAATAGGTAATCCCTATATCAACATCCCAAATGATAATCTATGTAATCATCACAATGCAACCAAGCATTCCTATCATACAACCATACTTATCTCATTACTGAGGTCACAAAGCATTCAAGAAAATCAATGTCATCCATTCATACATAAGCAATGATTTACTCATACCACAATATAATTAATTTAAAATGAATTAAATTAACTCTCTCTATCTCTAATTAATTTAAATGAATTAAATTAATTACTTCATCTCCTAATTAATTTAAAATAAATAAAATTAATTACTTCATCCAAATATATCTTGCTTACCTATTCTTTGATTAAATAAATTAATTAATCGTTATCCTAATCAATCAACCTTGATTAATTAACTCTAAATCAAATAATTAATCCCTAATTATTTTCATTAATCATATCAATTAACGAACCTTAATTAATTACTTCTATTTATTAATTAACCATAATTAATTACATTATTGCTCGATTAATTACATTATCTCAATTAATCAAATAAAACCTTTAATTATTTTAACAAGTAATTACCCAATTTAAAATTACTTTCCAATCAGTAATTTTACCTAACTCCATTACCTCTGTAATTTATCAATTACTTATCTTAAGTAATTAGCCTTACCAAAACTTATTAAGTAATAATACTTAATCATTTATCAAGTGATTATATTTAATCAATTAACAAATTAATTAACTTACTTTATTTCACTCATTTCATAAAACAAATTTGAGTAATTCATCCTTAATTACTCATTAACCCAAATTAATCTTCAATTATAAGATTAATTATCTTTCAAATACTAATTAATAAACCTTAATCATTAATCAATCCTTTAATACAAAGTAATTAATTACTAATTACTTTATAATTAATTAATTAAACTTAATTAACTAATTAATAAACTCTTAATCATTAATTAATAAACTTAATTATTAATTAATAAATCTTAATTACAAATTAATTAATCCATAAATGTACTTAATTAATCCTTAATTAAAATTAATTAACCTTAAATAAAAATAGTTAATTAATTCTTAATTAACTAGCATTAAATTTTAATAATCCTTTAATTATTAACTAAGAAACCCAATTAAAACTTAATAAAACACTTATTAATTAATTACTATTTTAATTAACCCTTAATTACTTAATTAATAAGTAATTACAAATTAATTAATTAATCATTAGTCATTATCATAATTATTAGTTAATTAAATTAATAACCATACTTAATTAATTACTTAATTAATCCTTCAAAATAATTATGTAAATAAATTAATTAAACTTAAAATTCTTAATTAACTAACTAATTACAAATTATAAATACTTGATTATTATTTAAGATAAAACATTATATTAAATAAATCTTGAAATCTTTATTTAACTTAATTCATAAATTAAATTAAATTATAAGAAATCATTAATTACCTTAATTATTAATTAACAGTTCTAATTTCAAGTTAATCAGTTATCTTAAACTTTATTTGTTAATTAATAAAAACAATTATAAGTTTCCTTTATTATTTCCAAAATAAGTTTGAAAACAGCATTAGCTAAAACATTTAAACAAATCATATAAATTTCATTTATAAAACAATTCAATTTCAAAAACAAGAATTTTAGTTTAACTTAAACTTTTTTTTTAAATTTTAAAGCTTATTTTATATTTTAAACTAAAAATCAGGTTGAACGTAAATCTGGGTTCAACTCATGTTTACATGAATTCCCAGAACAAAGTACAACTTTTGTTTTTTTTTAAACAATCCGCCCCCTATAAAAATTTAAAACTATTTTAATTTAAAATGTAAAACTGTTAAAAACAAACAGTTTGACACAGCAACTTAACCCAGAGCCCACGCGTGAATAAACCAGAGCCATATCCAAAAAATACTCGAGCTATCTCCCCTACTTCCCGAGTTTCCCTTCGAGGAAACAAACAACCCCAAACCAAAACTACAACCCACTGACACAACAGCTCAAACGCGCACCTGCACCGGTGCCGGAGCCACCCCTGGCCAACGTCGAACCCACCGCCCAGTCATTCCACCACCCTACAAGCCTCCACGACCAACCAAACCTCAAAATTTACCCCAAATCGAATTCGATCATTCTTGAGGTACAGAACCCAAACACCCTCATCAGAAAAACCAAATTTCACGACTCCGATCAACTACAAAAGCCACAACTCCGGCCATTGGCTACCGACCCACCGCACTTTCTTCTCCCAGAATTATATCAAGCTCGATGCAGTTACGAGGATGCAGTGATCAATTTTCCAGTAAGAACCCAAACTAGGTTTACAACCAATCTCTGGCAAAAATCAAAACCCACAATGATTTATAAATTCTTCAATGATTTTTTCCATACTCTCCGATGCAAATACTAACTCCATGAAGAATCTCAATCAATCCAGATATAGAGATCACCAGTTATAGATCAAAACCCCATTTGCATTAAAAACCAAAATACATACTCAATACAGGTTTAAAATTTTTGAATTTCTTTTCAAAATTCATAACTTCCAATGATACTTTAGTTTATATATTTGTTTTAACCAAACTAAATACTTGGTTCAACCATTTATGATAATTTTGTTCCGCATAGTTAAATTCCTAAGTATATTTCAAAAACCAGAGACTTAGTTCTATATTTTCTTTTTATTTTAAAGCTTATACTGGAACTAACTTATTTTAGTTTAAACCGTGACTTAACAATTTTGAATGGAATTGTTTGAGGATTTAATCCATTTTTCCCAGATCTTTCAGTTGATAACAGAGAAGAAATTGAACTACACTACACAGATCCACATAAAAACTCCACTGCATATCAATCTCAACACAGAAACAACTTATATGTATATATATAAACATCATCACAAACTCATAGCAACAGCTAATTAACTAATTAAGTTTTATTAAAATGTTTACTCACCTTTTAATCAAAATGCAGAGATGATAAAACTGGAAACTTCAAAAGATTATGAGCTTGAACTTGCAGAAATGCTTGAATATGAAGATGAACCCCTTTACTTGATACATTGCCTCAGGTTTTCATGCATAAGAATATTGATGCAGACATGGTAATTGCAGATCTAATTTGATAGCTTGCATGCATTTGAAGTTTTGAAGATGAACTGGGTGTTGCAAAATTCTGTGAATCTGAAGCTTTAAAACAAAACGTCTCATCCTTTACAAATTGCTTTTCAGATTTGCATACACAAGAAAGTGATGCAGATTTTGTTTAAGGATTGATCAGATTTCATTTTGAGGAATTGATTTCTTTTGATATTTTCTTGTATTTGCAAATTTGAAAGATTACAGTTTTTGAATGAGTAAGATTTTGCAAATGCTTCAGATTTGCATGCACAAGAAAAATGATGCAGGCATTCAAATTGTTATAGAATTGGGTTGAATGTTGTTTTGGGGGAAGTTTTGATTTTGAATAATGATTTGAAGATTTAAGTTTGAGAATTGGTTTGAAGATTGTTTGAGTTGAGGGGTGTTCATATTTGAAGCTGCCATTGTTTCAAATTCTTGGGAAGTAGATAAAAAGAAAAATGAGAAGGAGATGGAAAATGTTTATAAGTAATTTCAGATTTTAAAAACAAAAATGTAAATATGACACATGTCTCATCCATAAATATTTTAACACTTGTTAAAATAGTGTTTTAAAATTAAACACTTGTCACTTTTTATTAAATTTTATTATAAAAGAAATTTAAAAGAATTTTAAATTATTTTTCCTAATTACTAATGTGCTTTCTAAATTTTAAAAATGTTTTTCTAATTAAATATCAAATAAACAAATACATTTATACATTTACACAAGTATGCTAAATTTATATGTGTACAATCTTTAAAAAGAAATGAAACCAAATAAAATTTAAATAAAATTACATACATATTCCAAACTCATCTTAAGTATGCTATTTTAAAAGCCTTGTATTCATTTTTATTAAATAAATCCAAATCAAATTTCTATAAAACAAATCTTATTTCTAATTGAAAACATTATCTATATATTTTTAAAAACCAAACTATATTATCATTTTATTTTAAGATGTATGTTTATCCTTTAAATTCAAATTTATATTTCAATTCAAAGTCAAATTTAAAAATCAAATCTAAAATAAATTTAAATAAACATAAACATCTATTTTTAAATAAGCACATTATTATTTACAAATAATATATCCTATTTTAAAATTAATTTAAAATACACAGATACAGATATAAATGCATTTTAAACACACTTATAAATTTTGAAAACAATGTACCAATTTATAACCATAATTAAAACATTACTTGGTTAATTATTTTTGAAAATAAATTTTTTATCAATTTCAAATTATTAAATTTAAGAGATTATCAACATTTTAAACTCCTGGAAATTCCGGGATATTACAGATGATGTTGGCAAACCACTAAATCCCAATTTACTGTAAATGAATAGCACTATAGTAGAAAGGGGAGAATCTTACTTTACTCTTTTTTGACATACGAAATAAAAATTTGTACACTTTTTAATTTTTTATTTGTACTAAGAATCAAGAGAGAAGAAAGTGGCATTTCACCCATAGATCTAGGATTCTTTGACATTTAAACCACATAAATTACCTATGTCCTTTTATTATTTTCAGTATTTTACTTTACTAGGTTTATTCTATCTGCACTTGTATTGAGATAACGAATTGATTCCTGATACTAAAAATATTTCCCCCTTATATTTACATAAAATAATATAATTAACCCTCTTTAAAGGCAAGATTAATATTACTTAATTTTGTTAATTCAAAATCAAGAAATCATTCAGCATCGTGATTAATTTGTAAAAACAATACTTGGGTGTGTTTGAGTTAAAAAATCTCATTAACAATATGTATGTATTTTATACGCATGCTAAGTATAACTATTTAGCTTAATACTTATAATTCATTATTTTAAAAATAAATTGAGTTTCCATTTAAATATATAGGTTAAATCACCTAATAATTAAACAAATATATAATTAAGTTAAATCATAAATTTTGTTTCAGTTATTTGAGTTAAAATATAAATCCTATTAAATCACCCAATAAATTAAATAAGTATATAAGTTAAATCACCTAATAAATTAAACCAATATTTAATTAATTTAAATTATATTATTTTGATAAATTAAATAAGTTTATTTGAGTTAAAATATAGATCTTATTAGAACATCCAAGCGTACATTACCTCATACATGACACTCAAGATTTATCGACTTAATAGTGCATCTTAATATGCCTTTACATTTTAATAATAAAAATTTAGCTAGTGGCTGGGGTAAACAAATAGATTCTTGATTTTTGAAGAATAATATATAAAGATCAGTGGTTGCGATTGTGAAATTTGATGGTGACATGGAGGAATTTTAGGGTTTGATGTGTTAGTTCAGGAAGGGGATGGTAAATTTGATGTGTAAATTATTTCACTATAGCTGTAGTTTTATTTGCAGGGGAAATTTGTAATTTGGATGATGTATGTTATGTAAAATCTAAAGTTTATTATTTTGGTATAATTTTCAGTGCATCTAAAATACTTTTGGTATATGAATGGATTATACATGGCAGTAGGTCGCTTCACCGAAGAGCGATAAGATCGGACTATTTAGGTCGTCAACTACGGATTATGCTAAGTAAAGGTCCGAAGAGACCATGAACTCGAATAACGATTCAGAGAGATCGCAGATTAGCTAACTAACTTCCAGTATTTCAAACAGCTATGGATTTTGATATCGACTAGGAGAGGATGTAGATTTGGATACGGACCTAGATAACCCCAGATTTGACTAATGACCCGGAGAGGTCATGGATTCAGATTTTAGCATCGAATAGCAATGAACTTGGCTTTGAATGGATATAGAATTAGATAAAATTATTCGAATAGATTGCTGATTTGATTAATGAATTTGGAATGTTTTTGGAATTGAATATCGACTTAGAACAGTCATGGATTTCGCTAATGATCTAGAGAGATCAAGGAATTGGATTAGCAACGGATTGGATTCTGGATTGGATAATACGACTATCAACAGATTATGGACTTCAGATTTTGGATTTGTTCGCAGAGCTGGTATTGGTTGGAAGCAACCACGATTTAAAACACACCTACCTACCGCAAGCCATGCTTTGGCGGAAAATGTTATTTCATCTTTTGGTTAGGGCAAGATAACACGGATTTAGCCAAAGTGGATGGATTGAAAATTGATCACACTAGAAACTATGGACAATAATCGAATGGACAATGCTTAAAAAATAGCCAAATAACCAATCAAGGTGTAATCAACATGAAGTGACAAGAAAGGCCCTATGAGGCCACATTTTAATTTCAAGTCAATCGGAGTTCGAATGCTCGAGTTATGGACAATTGAAAAATTTATATGGGTCGATTTAGAACAATCCATAAAACAATGTAAATCGACGAACATTGATCAATATTTCAAGATCCACAAGACCAATTCACTTGAAACTTTCAAATCATCAATAAAATTTGGAGTGGAGCCTAAAAATGATCGTACGTTAAAACGTTAAGTTCAAGGATGGCCGATCATTTTAGGCCGATCATTTTTGCCGATCCTTAACAATGATCGGTTCAACTCAATGAACGGTCCATGTTCAACAAAGATTGATCCATATCTCACAATCAACAGCCCAGATTGACATCATATTTTAGGTAAAAGTTCAAGAGGCATGTGGGACCCCCTAAAACGATTGCACAAAAATTGGAGACAAAAATAATGACCGGCTAAACTTTGGCCGATCGTTCTAGGATATTGAGTTAGATTCACCGATCGTTATGGTGGGCCTCTATCGACCTAGAGAGCCTTCTTCCAAAACCATAGCGAATTATCTCATCATCTCTCCCTACAAATACAGGCCTCATGGTTCATCTTCGAGAACGGGATGATGTTGGTTACAGGAGACTTCATTGCAATCAAGTGCTGTAACAACCCTGTATTTTGTGATTATTTCTATTTGTATATTTTAATTATTTTAATTGAAATTTCTGATTTAAAAACTTTATTATATTTATTAAAGTGGATAAAAAAATTATTTTAAATATAAATTTTGATTTTTGTGTGAATTATAATTTAAACCTGAATAAATTGAATATTTCCAAAAAATGTGGATTTTGGTCAAAGTGGTCAAACTTTGACTATTAAATTTAAAATTTAAATATTTGAATTTTATCTTTCTTATGAAAATAAATTTAATTTCAAGAATACCGATTTTCGTTTCGTTGAAATCCGATTTATATTGCGAAAGTTTTGCTTTTTACAATATTGTCATGTAAATTGATTTATTTAATAAAATTGTCTATTTTAATTGATATAAATAATATTTTTATTTGTCATATCTTGTTCTAATATGTGCTATATGACACGTTAGGTAAATATTTTTACTTTAAAACATTTTTAAAGTAATGTTATAATTTTTCCAAAGCTTATTGTATTTATTTTCAATTTTTATAACCTAGTTACTATTTTAAGCTATTTTCTTAATTTATTTATATTTATATAAAATTTATTTATTTCATACATTATTTTGTTGTTTTTTATTTTATTTACTTACATTTTTCATGTGTTTAAAATGTAAAATAAAATGGGAAATATGAAGAGTTTTGAACCTTTCACATGCCAAGCCTTTTCACCTTCTTTTTACCTTTTCATTTTCAAATCAACACATGCATTGATGAGGCCGACTACCACTTTTCTTCGGCCGAATACTTTCTTTTTTGGCGCAAAAAATTTTGTTCCTCATCTCAAAAACTCTTGGCCCCATTTCTGAAATTTCTTGGTATGATTTTACTTTTTTTTTTCTTACTTTCTTTCCTTGTTTTATGTATTTTTATGCCTTGCCTTCACTTATGTTGCTCGGCCCATAGCTCCACTGTGACGCCCCACCTCTATACCCACGCTAGCCAAGAACACTCCGGAGAAGTGCTGTCAACTAGCACGGAGAATAAGGCTGTTGAGGAGCGACCATCCATGTAATAGCTTATCACACGGTGGCTATAAATAATCTTCGGAAACAAACATAGAAATAATCATATCACAAATCAGTCACAGATATCCATATCACAAAGGCGGAAGAAGATATGAATATATAACTAACACATGAAAGTGTACATCAGAGTAGTGGTCAATAAGATCCACGATAATACAAAAGAATAGCAACACGTGCTATACAAAAGAATACAACTATGAGTCTATATCTCAAGTGTATACAGCAAAAACTGCTAATCTAAACAGTTAGCCAAAAGTCAGAGTGATGAATCCCTGGGAAGAAGTCAAGCAGAAGCACCTGTAACATCTCGGTCTGATCCGAGTATTATTTAAGAAAATAATAAACGGATCAGTCTAGCTATAAATATCAGATGACATGATATAACATAAAAGATATGGCATAAACATAAACATCCATAACGACATACCGCTATAAGTATGTAAATAATGATCAACAGAAGATCAATCAATAAGAGATAATCAATATCACAAGAATCTTCTCAAAGATTCGAAGGGGGCATCATACCCTAAACTTGTACTCATAACAAGTCAATGACACAAATTCCAGAAATCAACACGAGAAATCCTGAAATCATAAAAAGGGAAAGAGGCCTATCACATGACGGTCCGAAGACCATGGGGAGCTACCCCACATGTGTGAGTGGAATCACACAGAATGAGGTCAAGACTAACCAAAAAGCAGAAAGGTATGTGTGAATGGAATCACACAAGTGGTGTCTAGTCTAACCTTGCAATGAAAGAGACATCGCGCAATTGCTAGTCTAATTCATAAAGCGATCATCAAGATCAACGAGAAGTGTCAATTACACTAAGCTAGTAAATATAGAAGTTTAGCTTCATGTCCCATAACCACTTGCTTAACTTAAATATTTACGAACAAACTGTAAATCTTCACTAATAAAATTGTCACAAGAGGTTCAATCGAACAAGTCCAAGAATTAACCGACGAAGTGAACGCAAGCGTTTCATACCACTTGTTTTACTAAGTCGTTTAATTAGATTTCTCATCCGAGTGAGGTAAAGGCTTGTATATACTAATAGATTGGAAAACGGTTTAAGAAAAGAGCTTTGTTATTAAAAATAGAGTTGAAATTGTTTGTTAAAAGAGTTTTGATATTTACTACTAGTATTGAAACCTTTATATTATAAAGTGACAAAACACATAAGCAATTGTAGAAACAATCAGTCACAAAAATCGCATACGGAGATGTGAATAAAATCCAAGGAAATCAGCTCAATGTTTTTCAGATAAGATCCCTACGCAGAGTTATACGGCCTAAGGGGTGCGGGGCAGCGCCCCGTCACGGTACGACCTAAGTGAAGACAAGCGGCTTACGACCTAAAGCAAAATGAGGTCTAACGACCTAAAGAGTTCGCGGCCTAAGGGATACGACCTAAGTGGCGCGACCTAGTGGATGACAGGTCATACGACCTAAGGGTAAGGTCGGAGGCGACCTACGACTTAGTGGGGTCGAACGACTTAAGGACAGCCGACTTAACAAACAGGTCATACGACCTAAGGGTAAGGTCGGAGGCGACCTACGACTTAGTGGGGTCGAACGACTTAAGGACAGCCGACTTAACAATTCGCGACTTAGAGAGGCTTAGGTCGGATACGACCTACGACCTAGTGGAGCATAGGTCGGAGACGACTTACGAGATAACACGCGAACGACTTACTGGAGCTTAGGTCGGAGACGACTTACGAGATAACACACGAACGACTTAACTCTTAACTCGCAGCCGACTTAGCACTCTAACTCGTGAACGACTCAACACAGGCGAACAGAAATACAAAGGCGGTGACTTTTCAACGCGCGCGACTTACGACTTAGGCTTAACTCGTGGACGACTTAGCGATGGCCAGAAACGACTTAAGGCCAGAACGACCTAACTCCGAGGCAGTGCGACCTAACTGCAGTTTTTTGTCAAAAACGCTAAAAATTGGAGTTTTTCGCCAATCCAATCCCAACCAAATGCAAATGCACATGCTAAAGTGATGGGGAATCATTCCCAACAGTCCAATATAGTTATAGGCTAGAATTGTGAGATAAAAATCTCACCTTTGCACTAAAATTTATGAAGATGAAGCTTGAAAGCAAGGAGAAGCAATCCAAAGCTTGAATCCAATATCTTCTACTTGAATTTGGAGTTGAATGATGGAGTTGCAATTGAATTTGAGCTTGGAGTTTTAATTTCCCATTCTCTTCACCATTAATGCTAAAGCTTGAGTTAGTTAGGAAATTTATGAAGAGTGAGGAGAAGAGGGTTGGAACTTGGGCTTAATAGGCTAAACTAACCCAAAGTCCAAAGCGGGAAAAGTTAGTGAAATTTCACTAACTCCAAACCTATCGATGTTTATACTTAAAAAGTTGTAAACGACATTTCGAACTCAATGGAAGTGGTCTCGAGTCCTAATTTGACTGTTTGCAAAAAGTAGTTTTTCGGACCAAAATCCGATTAACGATTTAATATTTAAATAAAAATATTTAAATGTAAACTCGATAAATATGCGGGTTGTTACATCCACCTTCACCACCACCTTCATCACCACCTTGTTCGGCTGCAAACTGTAACAACCCAATATTTTCAACCATTTGCATCCGCACATGTCGGACTTGAATTGCTCAAAATACGGCGTGGTAAATAAAATTTGGCAAATCTCAGAATATACATTAAATAAATAATCACATATCACAGACACAGAGTAATAATAGTGCAGCGGAAGTAAAAAAAAGTAGTTCATGAGGCTACTTTGTAAATATATCAGAGTTACATGAGACACAACAGAAGAAATAGAGTACAACAGAAGTCTCAATACAAGAAGTCTACTAATACAAGAGCTGAAAAGGAACAATAGACTGAAAAAGATAAAACTAGACAAGTAGATAATCTCCAGTGATTTCAAATCTCCAGAAAGTGGTGATCCAAATCTGTGAATAATCAGGCTGACCCGAGCGTAAATAAAAATGCAAACACTCGAGTCAAGACATACATACTTATACAATGTAAACCAACTCAAGTGAACTGTAGTAAAAGTACAAGTAACTTAAAGGATGCTTGGGACCGCCCATCATCCAAGGATCCGTTAAACTATTTACTATGCAGAAATATTGCGCTATTATAATAATGTCTATAGTAAAATAAACTTACTTTAAAATAACATCACGCGGTTACCCATATAGCCCCAGACATGTAATAGTTCCAGTAGTCCATCCAATATATGCATATCTCCTGATCGGGAGACTACGAGAAGATCGCATGGGCTTCGGGAGAAAACCAAACTCGTAGTAAATGCTTGATAGGGTAGGTGACACGACATATAAGACAATGCCAGGGTAGATATACCAATTATGCACACGGGCTGGTGGTAACGTAGCAGCCACATACGCCCACCTCGGAACACATTCCCAAAATCGAAGGGGCGCCCAAACAATCACAAAAGCAATAGAATGGTATCGAAGAAATGTGTCCGACCAGAGGAGCTACCCCATTTGGCCCGAGATCGCTCCTGTTTTAGCCACCTTATGCCAACTCACGGGAGTTGGGTCCACGTAATATACCTCAAGAACGTTGCCCCATCCTACTTCATTCTGGAATCTCCACCTCGTACACGGTTGTCAAAGTGGTTTTCGGTATCGACAGAGAGTATGCACATATCCGATCCCGATCTCTTTGGAAACCAATCGTTATTATAACCCATGGTTATAACTTAAAAATAATATTTTATACTCCAAAATAAAGATTAAATAATATCCAAACCATTTCAATATATCGACATACCATATCTTTCAAATTCAAATATTTGTCAAAATAAATATCAAGTCATTTCTAACCATTTCAATATATTAAATTATCATATCCTTTCAAAACTTCCTTTCAAATCATTTTAGTACATTAAAATATCATATCCTTTCAAAACTTCATTTCCAAATCAATTTAATATCAAAATATCATATCTTTCAGAACTTCATTTTCAAATCATTATATAAGTTCAAATCGAAATATTCAACTTTGAATACCTTCTAAATTCTAGATAACATTCATTTATTATCATTCCAAATCACCTTTTAAAATGATTTATATTCCAATTAAATTGATTCATTTAAATCATTTAAGAGTGAAGTTATTATTCTTTCAAGTCAAGTATGCAATTTCCAAAGTTTCAAACCATTCTGAGCTCATTTACTTAGTTAAAAACCATAAATATTGAAAATTTCAGCCTTTCGTAGCATTTAGAAAAGGCTATTATAAGTTACACTTGAAAACATTTGAATTCAGCAAAGAGAACACTTAATAACTGCTGTTAAATCTGATTTTAGTTGAAATTTTAGTTTAAAAAAGCATGGACAGCATTTCCAGAAATGCTGTAATAGCTCAGATTTCAAATTAAAGGTTTTATTAATTTCAGCAAAGACAGCAGACCACTACAACATTTACATAACTTCTGTAATAGACCTTTATTAAGTTGTTAGCCTTTTAGTTTACTTCAGCAGCTACAACATTTCAGAACTGATGTAATAGCCTTTTTATTAGATTTTAGTTCAGTTACAGAAACCATAGCATTTCTGAAAGTATTTACCAAATTTTAGTGTATTTCCAGCAAATAATAAACTTCAATTTAAACCCTTTAAACAATATAAAAATCAGATTTTAACATTCAAAAATGTTTATTAACATACCTTAACATATGATTTTTATAAAATAAATTTCTTTTAAACAAATTACATTTTTCAATAAATTTACTTCAAAAATTCAAGAGTATAATTTCCTTTCCTTCACATATGCAATTTATTAACATTTACATTTTTAAATTTCCATTTTCACAAATTAAACTAAATTTCCAATTGATTTTATTTAACTAAAACCTTTAATTAAACCAAATTTCACATTTTTAAGTCAAGTTGTATTTTAAAATTACACATTTAAGCATTCATTTATTTAACCATTTAAATTCATAGAAAAAATCAATAATACTTTAATAAATCACTTAAATTCAAATTTAAATCAATTTATCATATTTACCATTTTCCAAATTAAATTAAATTTCCATTTTATTTATATAACTTAAATACCATTTTAAAACCAATTTTTTCCAAATTTTCAAACTTAAGTTATATTTCCAAAATTCAATTTCACCATTTATTTATTTAACATTTCCACTTATAGAAAAAAATCATAAATCCTTTATTTAAAACACTTTAAAATCTATTTAAATCAAATTATCATAAATTTACATTTTAAAACACTTAAAATTTTACTTATATGACATAAATGTCATTTTAAAAGCCAGAGTCCAAGTTTCCAGATTTAAGTTATATTTCAAAAATTCAATTTAATCATTTAATCATTTAATTATTCAACATTTTTAACTTACAGAAAATCGAAATTTCTTTATTTAAACATTAAAAATCTAATTTAAAATCCAATTTTCATAAATTTACGCTTTTAAGAATACTTAAAAGTATTCGAAATACTTTATAAAATACCCATGGTCCTGTATATAGTTTTCTAACCTAGGTCAAGTGATACGGATATATATCATTTCAATCCGCAGTTTAAAAAGAAAAATCCGATATCTATCATTTCAAACCCACAATCCCAAGTTAAAATAAATAAATAAAAATTGTTCAGGCCTATCATTTCAGCTTATAATGATTTTTCCCTATTCTAAAGTCCGTTCGGGCATGTATCATTTCAACCCATAGTGAACCAAATCTACAGGGAATTTGCAGTGTGATAAATAGATATAAATGAACAGTTAACAACATACAACAGTAACATATGAGATGACATGTAAACTAACAGGCGTAACATCATATATAAATAATTACATGCAGTTGTAACATCACATATAATTATACACATTCAGTTGTTGTCGCTTCACAATTGCATAAGTGTAAAATGTCGTGTGAGATTTACTCACCTCTAAATGCTGGAGATAACAAAACCAATGACACAACGGAATCAATAGCATGATGACAAGATTACAGACTTTGAGTGGAGAGCGAGATCCAATGCTACAACTCTTGTGTTACAACCCAAAACAAAAATCAAAACAAATTAAAATTTAATACCATTTTGAAAAGAAATAACTTTTAAATGAAAAGAGATTTGAATGTCAAATCTTTTGCATTACTTTCTCATTTGCTATGCACAGCCTAGGGGTTGCATACAGTCAGATTTGGATACGTTTTGGCTTGGGTATTGACATAGCATAGGTAGGGTTTAAGGCATAAACATGGGGAGGAGTTTATACATGAGAAGGTGAAGGGGTTATGCAATATAGTGGAGTTTTTTTCATCAAAGTGGTTAGGCCATGGTAAGTGGGCTCGGCCAGAGAAGCATGGATCAGGTCAGTGGGAGGTAAGGTGTGTGGTGGTCTGGTCAGAGGTGGTGGAGGCGGCCTAGGTGGTGGTTAGGGTGGTGGTTGAAGTAGATGAGGCAAGGAGGGTCAAACTAGCATGGTTTCAAGCTTTAGGTTGCATTTTTGAGGGGTTTGATCACCATGGAGGGCTCGGCCTAGGTCAAGACCAGAGGAGTAGGTGGTTGATTATGATGAACAGGAGGTAGTGGAGGTGATGGCCAAGGCTAGCTAGTGGTGGCCGAGCAAAAAAAGCAAGAGAACATGGCAAAAACATATGAAAATTGAAAAGAAAGGACGTGAAAGAAGAAGACATTACCAAGGAAATTTTCTTAGACACGAATGGAAGATAAGATGGAGTATTTTTTCACGTGAAATGGGAAATAGAATTCATGTCCAAGCAAAAAATACACGGCCAAACAAGAATAAATGAAAAGTTGGAAAAATGAAGAGTTTAGGAAATGAAGAGACTAGAAAATGAAAGGTCTAGGTCTCTTCAATTTTCAATTTCTTAAATTCAAATAAAAAATATATATAATTCAGAAAATTCTTTTTTAAAACCAAAACAAAGTGAAATAAAATGAAAATAAATAACAAAATTTAATTTAAATGGAAAAAGAATAAAAAAAATTGCTTAAAAATTCAAAACAGTGTTCAAAATTTACAATTAAATCATCACAAGCTTTAGAAAAATTTATATTTCATTTATAAAAATATTCTAAAACAAAATTTTGAAATAAAATACTTCATTTATCATTTCTGAAATGAAATAAATAATTTAAATTAGAGAAAATAGAAAAAGAATTAAAAAAATTGTTTAAAAATTGGAAACAAGACTTAAAACTTACAAATAAAATATCACTAGCCTTAGAAAATTTCTATTTCACTTTAAAAAATAAAAAGTCAAATAAATAAAATAAATGAGGACAAAAATAAAGTGGGAATGAGAATAAAATAAGATCTTGAGAAAATAGAATAATAAATAAAGAATTTCTTTAATTAATTGAAATTAGAAATTAGAAATTTTAAACAAAATACAACTGACACTGGAAAATGTCAATTACACTTCCAAAAATTGTTTTAAAACCAAAATATACACATAACATGTTATTTTACCCATATAAACATAAATTAGAACATTGCATGCCCAAATAAAATATTATTTATATAATTTAAAATTAACAATTTTGTAAAATACAGCAAATTTCACACAATAGTTAAAAAGGCATAACTTTCACATTATAAATTAGATTTCAACGAAACTAAAAGCAGTGTTCTTAAAATTTATTTGCTTTCATAATAAAAGATAAAATTCAAATTTTCAAACTTTCAAATTTTAAATTTAAAAGTCAAAGTTGACCATATTGACCAAAATACAGTTTTTGTAAAATATTCTATTTAATCATGTTTGGAATGATAATTCATGTCAAAATCAAAGTTTATATTTTAAAATAACAAAATTTATCCATTTCAAATAAATAAAATAAAGCTTTTAATCAGAAATTCAATTAAAATAATTAAAATATATAATTAAAATAATCACAAAATACAGGGTTGTTACACTCTCCCCACTCAAAACTTTTCATCCCCGAAAAGGAATGAGGTATGGGAAAGCACAAAAAAGATAGAAATTAAATAAGATTAAGACAAGGTGACAAAAAGATTGAGATTATACCTGATAACTGCCATTATAGGTAAGTTTAATAAGGTGTAGATGATCTTTCCAAGATCCTCCAGAATCAATAACACAAGCACGGAAAAAAGTGGATTCAAAATGAGTACCAAAGATTATCAAAGATTATAGAAATATTTCTAAACAGAAAGATTATAGAAAGATGTCTATACCAGTCTGTTAGCAAGATAAGGATACTAAGGACAACCAAAAGATAGTTGAAAAACAAAATAAGGAAATAAATTTGAAACCATGGAAACTTCAACTTAAATACAAAATAATTTTTTACACAAGTTAAATAAATCTTAACTATCTCAAATTTCATTATCTTATCATCCAATTACCTTAAATTAACAATTTTAAAACCATGGGTTTGAAAAATAATCATTTATTATACTCATAATGTACTTAATAAATTTAATTCTTCTTTATTCCTAATTAAAAGTAAATTTATTCCTCCCGATATATTTATCACTTATGTTAAATATACTTACACTTATTGTAACAGCTTTATTTTATTTTTAGTTCTTTTAACATTATTTTTTTGTAAGTTATTCAATTACCCTTTATTATATTTACCTCTATTAATCATTTTATAACTAAAATTTAAGTGTATAACATTTATTATAACCACTCAAATTTTTATTTATAAAATCTTTTTATATTGTATATTATCCAATTACATTGTTATCTTCTGAAATTAAGGTATGTTATATTTGAATGCAATTGTATTATACAAATAAAACATTCCAATTAAATCATTTCATGCTTGAATATTCATCCAAAATTTTGATTTCCTTTTTATAATTAAAATTATTGTTTAAAATAAAATTTAAGATTTAATTTTCCGATTTCTTCAAACCATTTAGAAATAAATAAATGTATGTACATACTTTATCAAATCAAATTTAAATCATATATCTATATATATATATTATAAATCAAGTCATAGTTTATAAATTCAAATCAATTTGATTTCCCAAAACAAAGCTGTAGCAAGACTACAGAGCGGTCTCTTCACCTCGAAACTCGAAAATGAATGTCGATGATGATGCAGTCATCACCGAAATTATTTTCCAGCGACAAAGAGAAGAGCACTAATTTTTAAACTTTAAAATTCTTTAGAAACATATTCTTATTTGAAAATACTTTAAATAATATACTTCAAAATTAAACACGAGGTTTGAAACCATCGAAAATTAAATTCTCAAATTTCTTGTTTTAAATTCATTACGGTTCCCAAATCAATTTATAAACAACTATTTATAAATTCATTTATAAAACAATAAATGATAAATCAAGTATTATCAGTTCAAATAATCAATTTAAATCAATTTATTAAGTTCCATAAATTTACTTATATATCAAAATTTATTTCATTAACCAAATTTTAAAATAATTTTGTGTTAGTTTGTTATGTCAAAGTGTTTTAGAAATCCTATCGATAGCGTTGATCAGGCGAATCGATCGGAAACCCAAATCAACATCAAAAACTCAAACAACATAATATATAAAACTAAACATAGATTTACAAGTTAATTCAAAATGTTTGAAGATAGGTTGGAAACAAAAGACAAGATGATTAATTAGAAAAATAGGGAGATGGGTAAGCTTAAATAAATCGCGGGCAACCTTAATCCGGTCAACCGTGACTTAAAGAATATGACCAATATGGATTTTTCTAGGGTAAATTTACCTTCGATCTCATGAGAGAGAGTTCGGAATAACAAAAGATATTAGCATATAAACCAAGGATAGATATAAATCTCTGGTGAATCGACGCTAATTGTAAAGGAGTTTTCCCCTTTTACAATTCAATTTGAAATTGGCGAGACCGTCGACTCACTAAAAAAATCATTCGAAGCGGAATTATGGGATACTCCAGAATCAAAAGAAGATGAATAGTGAGGGACACGAATGGATTTTGGAACCGTAGGTAACGTTCCAAAATTCAAAGGAAATTCGAATCAAAGAGGAAAGACTTAAACTCGAACGAAAATGATTCCGTAAATAATTTACCTTATATTCCAAGTTTTGCCCCAAAGCCAAAGCTCTGATACCACATGTAACAACCCAATATTTTCAACCATTCGCATTCACACATGCCGGACTTGAATTGCTCAAAATACCGCGTTGTAAATAAAATTTGACAAATCTCAGAACATACAGTAAATAAATAATCACAGATCACAGACACAGAGTAATAATAGTGCAGCGGAAGTAAAAGAAATAGTAGTTCATGAAGCTACTATGTCAATATATCAGAGTTACATAAGGTACAATAGAAGTAATAGAGTACAACAAAAGTCT
This sequence comes from Allium cepa, assembly GCA_030765085.1. NCBI lineage: Eukaryota > Viridiplantae > Streptophyta > Magnoliopsida > Asparagales > Amaryllidaceae > Allium > Allium cepa. The sequence continues at coordinate 774,443,046 of CM060945.1, forward strand.
TAATACAAGAAGTCTACTAATACAAGAGCTGAAAAGAAACAACAGACTGAAAAAGATAAAACTAGACAAGTAGATAATCTCCAGCGATTCCAAATCTCCAAAAAGTGGAGATCCAAATCTGTGAATAGTCAGGCTGACCCGAGCGTAAATAAAAATACAAACACTCGAGTCAGAACATACATACTTATACAATGTAAACCAACTCAAGTGAACTGTAGTAAAAGTACAAGTAACTTAAAGGATGCTTGGGACCGCCCATCCTCTAAGGATCTATTAAACTATTTACTATGTAGTAATATTGCGTTATTATAATAATGTCTATAGTAAAATAAACTTACATTAAAATAGCATCATGGGGTTACCCATATAGCCCCAGACACGTAATAGTCCCAATCGTCCATCCAATATCTGCATATCTCCTGATCGGGAGACTACGAGAAGATACGCATGGGATACGGGAGAAAACCAAACTTGTAGTAAAGGCTCGATAGGGTAAGTGACACGGCACACAAGGCAATGCCAGGGTAGATATACCAATTACACACACGGGCTGGTGGTAACGCAACAGCCACATACGACCACCTCGGAACACATTCCCAAAATCGAAGGGGCACCCAAACAATCACAAAAGCAATAGAATGGTATCGAAGAAATGTGTCCGACTAGCGGAACTACCCCTTTTGGCCCGATATCGCTCTTGTGTTAGCCACCTTATGCCAACTCACGGGAGATGGATCCACGTAATATACCTCAAGAACGTCACCACCATCCACTTCATTCTGGAATCTCCACCGCGTACACGGTCGTCAAAGTGGTTTTCGGTATCGATAGAGAGTATGCCCATATCCGATCATGGTTTCTTTGTCAACCAATCGTTATTATAACCTGTGGTTATAACTTAGAAATAATATTTTATACTTCAAAATAAAATATTATTTCAATCCAAATCTTTATCAAAATAAAGATTAAATCATTTCCAAACCATTCCAATATATCAACATACCATATCTTTCAAATTCAAATATTTATCAAAATAAATATCAAGTCATTTCTAACCATTTCAATATATTAAATTATCATATCCTTTCAAAACTTCCTTTCAAAACTTCCTTTCAAATCATTTAAATACATTAAAATATCATATCCATTCAAAACTTCATTTCCAAAGCAATTTAATATCAAAATATCATATCTCTCAGAACTTCATATTCAAATCGTTATATAAGTTCAGATCCAAGTATTCAACTTTGAATACCTTCTAAATTAAAGATAACATTCATTTATTATCCTTTCAAATCACCTTTTAAAATGATTTATATTCCAATTAAATTATTCATTTAAATCATTTAAGAGTGAAGTTATTACTCTTTTAAGTCAAGTATTAAATTTCCAAAGTTTCAAACCATTCTGAGCTCATTTACTTAGTTAAAAAGCATAAACATTGAAAATTTCAGCTTTTCGCAACATTTAGAGAAAGCTTTTATAAGTTACACTTGAAAACATTTTAATTCAGCAAAGATAGCACTTAAAAACTGCTATTGAATCTCATTTTAGTTGAAATTTTTGTTTAAAGCAGCAAAGACAGCATTTCCAGAAGTGCTGTAATAGCTCAGGTTTCAAATTAAAGGTTTTTATTAATTTCAGCAAAGACAGTAAACAACTACAACATTTATAGAATTGCTATAATAGGCCTTTATTAAGTTTTTAGACTTTTAGTTTACTTCAGCAACTACAGCATTTCAGAACTGATGTAATAGCCTTTTTATTAGGTTTTAGTTCATTTACAGAAACCATAGCATTTCTGAATGCTATTTGTTATCCCACCTTTTGGTCAAGGCTAGAATATTAACAAATTGGCAAGGAAGAATGGATATCAGGATCGGACATCAATTAGGAACAAGGCTGCAATCGATGTCGTTAAAATATGGCCGAGCTCCGATCAGGATGGAATCGTTTGAAGATGATGATCAAGGCTAAGGGAAGCTATGTTTCAAATTTCAGCTCAATCAGAGTTCGTATGGTCAAGATGTGATCGATACAAGTTAAGAAAAAATGTTATTCGAATCCATCATAAGATTCGTTTCGAATCGATGTTGTTCGACTCCATCCGGAGTCAGGTTCTTAGCATCGATCCAACAACAATAGCGTCGAGTCGATTTCGGTTCGTATCCAACGTGGTAGGACTGCTTCGTGTCGATCAGGGGCTAGTTCAGTTCGCATTGGTCGTAGGTAAGCGTAGTTCGTATCCAACCAGTTTTTGGTTGTTCGTATCGGTAGCACCGGAGTCCTTGTTCGCATCCATCACGCTCGACTGAGTTCATTTCGTATCGATGAGTGATAGATGCGAAGTGTGCCAACATTTATCGATACGAACAAGGGCTTCAACGAATGGGTGTGAATTGATAATTGATTCGAGGAAGGACTGAAATTTGTGGATACGAATCAACGGTCAGTGCAATTGAAGCTTCGGAATTGGATGCGGATAACTCGGTCAAATCGGCGCACAAGATGGATCGATCTTGGAAATTCGCAACACGTCATCCTATAATCACGTGCCCTGATCGACCCGAAGACATCGATATGCATCAATCGATTCGAACCACACGTCCTGCCAAAAAATCATAACTCGTATCGATCATATCTCCTAAGCCATATATCCAAATACTATGCAATTTTCATAGGAGCTTACATACAAGGTAAAGAATTATCCTATCAAGTTTCAGCCCGATTGGATTATTTTTTGATCGATACGAAATCGATTCGTATCGATCACGGATCGAGTCGAAACTTGGTGGGATCGGTCGCGTGGCCCCCCTCACGTGCCAGAAGAAGTCTCCCGAAGTTTGAGCATGATATCAGCTTCCTACACCTATAAATAGCCCCCTGAAGCCTATAGAAAAAGGATCTTTTGGCTATTCAACGTCCAGACTCTGGCGGATTCAGTTCTACAACTTACCATCGTCTGTTGTACTCAAACTACTTCATCGTAATCGCCGTAATCATCTGTAACCAGCAAGGATAATAAATAAATGATAAAACTTTGAAGTGGACGTAGGCCGGAGATAGCAGAACCATTATAAATCTTGTCTTTCTGATTATTATTTTTGGATTGCTGTTTGTTGTTTGCTTAGATCTGAAATTTGTGTTTGATTATTGCTGTTCTGTGTTCATACACTGGTGCTTTCATGATATTTGGGGTTTGTGACCAATTCTGGCGCAAACACTTTGGTGCTTTCACTGAGAAAACTAGCACCCACTACACCGGATTTGTATTTCAGATTTAAAAGCTTGAAGGATTTAGATTCAGAGAGAATGACTCGGCAAACCAGCAGAAGACAAAGGGCTGAGATAAGCCAACAGGAAGGGAGTCAAGAAGCATCCTTTGGTGTTGGGGAAGGACAAGCTTCGTTCTACATCACCAGGGATGAAATGGAAGCTATGTCCAATTCATTGCAAGAGAGATTATTGAAAAAGTCATCAGGACGTGATACAGACTTTCTTTGAACAGATAAGAGCTAGAGGAACACAAAACCTTAGACCGACTACAGTGACTGTGAACGAGGAACAAGGAACTAGGGTCGCGGAACCTAATGAAGGACAAAATGCAGAACTAGAGGGCAATCAACAAAGGCTTGGGGGCAGGCCCCTAGGATCTGACACTGGAAGGCCTTTGGATGGAGCTCAATAGGCTAGAGCGAGAGCTAACATTAGTGAACCGCATGAGGAGTATGTACCGGAATTCCCTCGGAGGCATGGGGGAAACCTTTGACAGTTAATGTTGGATTAGCTGAAAATATTAGGAGAAATATGCGTGGAGGTCTGACCAATAGAGATTTGGAAGGGGTGAACAAGAGTTCGTTCATGCGGGAAATCGGGATGGCTCGAAATCTGCCTAACTTCAAGCTACCTAGTATGGAAGTATACAATGGCAAGGTTGATCCAATAGCTGATGAGATACACTAGACACATGGAAGTGTTGGGGGCATCGAAGGAAGTTATGGCCCGATGTTTCCCTCTGTACTTGACGGATATAGCCGCTATGTGGTTTAGGCAGTTCGAAGAAGGGTCTATAAGAACATGGACGGAGTTGGTGGATAGGTTTCTGAGGCAATTTCGGGTTCATATTAAGAGGCCTAAGAACGTGATGACGCTAACATCGGTAAAGCAAAGGACAGATGAATCACTCAGAGCTTTTCTTACTCGGTTCAATGCGGCGGTTGCTTCGGTGGATTGGCCGGATCCATCGATGGTCTTGATGGCGGCAGTATCGGGAGCCATAGAGGATTCAGATTTCAAAGTATCTCTGACACGAGACCTACCACTAGATCTCGGAGAACTCTTTCGCGAAGCTGAGAGATTCCTTCGACAAGAGGATGCATGTGCAGATTTAAAGTTAAAGGAAGTGAACGCGACTGAGGGTGGAGGACCATCCAGCGGAGGCTCAGATAAAAATAAAGGAAAAAGGAAGTTGGATGATGATTCTAACAAACCTAGGAATCGATGGAAGGATCCAAAGTTTTCCACATACACAGGATTAAACGAGACGCTGGAGCGGATATACATGGAAACCCGGAATCGCCTTCCCTACCGAAGGCCGGCTAGGAGAGAACCTTCTGAACGGAAGAGGGCATCAGGAAGGCACTGCCTCTTCCATGATTTGGATGGGCACGATACCAATAGCTGCAGGCACTTGAAGGATATAAGAGGAGCATGTAAGGAATGGACAGTTGCGAAAATATGTCGGAACTCGGAATGCAGCGGTAGAGCAGGAACAACCACTGTCTACCTCAAACCATAATGGTGTGAGGCCCAGGAATGGTGTTCGATTGGTTATCAATTGACTGGGATAATATGAAATAAGTAACAAGCTACTAGCAAACGGCAAAGTCATTTACACATGTACAGGGACAGAGATAGCCCCTAAGCATGCTCTGAATGATGATAGACCACGATGTCATGGTTTTGAAATCTGTCTTTTGTTTTCGGATTGGACAATTGTTTCTATGGTTTGGTTTTGGAGTTTGGTTTGAACTCCTGGTTTGTTTGCTTTCTGTTTTGGATTTTCGTTTGGATGATTGTTTTCTGTTTTGGATGTTGGTTCGGATTCCTGATTTTCTGATTTGATTTGGATTTCGGATTGGATTTTGATTGGATTTTTATCTGGTTTTTTGGAAAATGGTCATCAGTCATGGATTATACCTAGCAAGGGGTAAGTCACTTCGTTCGCATATGGAGAATTAGCTTATTCAGGTCGTTGACTATGGACTATGCTCAACAAGGGTCTGGAGTGACCAGGATATGGCCTAGGACTAAGGCCCCATATTATCGATTATTGTTTCAGGTTGCTGAGTATGGACTATGCTCAGCAAGGGTCCGGAGAGACCAGGATTCGGCTTAGGACTTAAGCCATGGCATTGTACAACATCCAGAGACACTGGACCACGGTCTTCAAATGTGGATTGCGCTTGACAAGAACTCGAAGAGGTTAGTTCAACGTCTAAGGACATTGGACCATAGTCGTCAAGTGTGGATTGCGCTTGGCTAGAACCCGGAAAGGTTATGGATTTGGATATCGACCCGGAGAGGTCCTGGATTGGTTGTTGGCTGTTGGATAAGGATGGATTATGACTCAGTTATCGGGCTCAGATGGATACGGAATTGATTAGAGGTTTTTCTTACTGGATTTGGGGACTTGGCATCGACTCGGAGCAGTCGGGAATGATGTACTCTGATGATAAGGCTATGGACTTCGGATATCGCATCCGGAACTATTCAAAACACGCCTTCTTATCGCAAGGCCTGTTTTGGGCGGCAAATGTTATCCTACCTTTTGGTCAAGGCTGGAATATTGACAAATTGGCTGGGAAGAATGATATCATCATCGGAGATAGATTGGAAACAAGGCTGCAATCGATGTCATTAAAATTTGGCCGAGCTTCAATGAGGACAGAATCGATTGAAGATGATGATCAAGGCTAAGGGAAGCTACGTTTCAAATTTCAGGCCAATCGGAGTTCGTATGGTCAAGATGTGATCGATACAAGTTAAGAAAAAATGTTATTCGAATCCATCATAAGATTCATTTCGAATCAATGTTGTTCGACTCCATCCGGAGCCAGATTCTTCACATCGATCCAACAACAATAGCATCGAGTCGATTTCGGTTCTTATCCAACATGGTAGGAATGCTTCGCATCGATCAGGGGCTAGTTCAGTTTGCATCGATCGTAGGTAAGCGTAGTTCGTATCCAACCAGTTCGTGGTTGTTCGAATCGGTAGTGCCGGAGTCCTTGTTGGCATCCATCATGCTTGAGTGAGTTCATTTTGTATCGATGAGCGATCGATGCGAAGTGTGCCAACATTTATCGATACGAACAAGGGCTTCAATGAACGGGTGTGAATTGATAATTGATTCGAGGAAGGACTGAAATGAGTGGATACGAATCAACGGTTGGTGCGAATGAAGCTTCGGAATTAGATGCGGATAACTCGGTTAAATCGGCGCACAAGATGGATCGATCCTGGAAATTCGCAACACGTCATACTATAATCACGTGCCCTGATCGACTCGAAGACGACGATACGAATCAATCGATTCGAACCGCATGGCCTGCCAAAAAATCATAACTCATATCGCTTGTATCTCCTAAACCACAGATCCAAATACTACGAAATTTTCACAGGTGCTTACATACAAGGTAAAGAATGTTCCTGCCAAGTTTCAGCCCGATTGGATCATTTTTTGATTGATACGAAATCGATTCATATCGATTACAGATCGAGTCGAAACTTGGTGAGATCGGCCATGTGGGCCCTCTCATGTGCCAGAAGAAGTCTCTCAAAGTTTGAGCGTGATATCAGCTTCTTACACCTATAAATAGCCCCCTGAAGCCTACAGAAAAAGGATCTTTTGGCGATTCAACGTCCAGACTCTGGCGGATTCAATTCTACACCTTACCATCGCTGTTGTACTCAAACTACTTCATTGTAGTCACCGTAATCATCTGTAACCAGCAAGGAAAATCAATAAAAGATAAAACTTTAAAGTGGACGAAGGCCGGAGATAGCCGAACCACTATAAATCTTGTGTTTATGATTGTTATTTCTGGATTGTTGTTTGTTGTTTTCTGAGATCTGAAATTTGTGTTTGAATATTGCTGGTCTATGTTCATACACTGGTGCTTTCATGATATTCGGGGTTTGTGACCAATTCTAGCGCAAACACTACTAAAAGTATTTTCTAGATTTTAGTGCATTTCCAGCAAATAATAAACTTCAATTTAAACCCTTTAAACATTATAAAAATCATATTAACATTCAAAAATGTTTATTAACATACCTTAGCATATGATTTTTATAAAATAATTTTCATATAAATAAATTGAATTTTTCAGTAAATTTACTTAACCAATTCAAGTGTATAATTTCCTTCCCTTCACATATGCAATTTATTAACACTTACATTTTTAAATTTCCATTTTCACAAATTAAACCAAATTTCCATTTTCACAAATTAAATTAAATTTCCAATTGATTTTATTTAACTAAAACTTTAATTAACAAAATTTCACATTTCCAAGTCAAGTTGTATTTTAAAATTACACATTTAGGCATCCATTTATTTAACCATTTAAATTCATAGAAAAAAATCAATAACACTTTAATAAATCACTTAAATTCAAATTTAAATCAAATTATCGTATTTACCATTTTCCAAATTAAATTAAATTTCCATTTTATTTATATAACTTAAATACCATTTTAAAACCAAAATTTTCCAAATTTCCAAACTTAAGTTATATTTCCAAAATTCAATTTAACCATTTATTTATTTAACATTTCCACTTATAGAAAAAAAATCGTAAACCCTTTATTTAAAACACTTTAAAATCTATTTAAATCAAATTATCATAAACTTACATTTTAAACCACTTAAAATTTTATTTATATAACTTAAATGTCATTTTAAAAGCCAGAGTCCAAATTTCCAGATTTAAATTATGTTTCAAAAATTCAATTTAATCATTTAATTATTCAACATTTTTAGCTTACAGAAAAATCAAAATTTCTTTATTTAAACATTAAAAATCAAATTTTCATAAATTTATTCTTTTAAGAATGCTTAAAAATATTCAAAATACTTTACAAAATACCCACGGGCCTGTATATAGTTTTCTAACCTAGGTCAAGTGATACGGATATATTTCATTTCAATCCACAGTTTAAAAAGAAAAATCCAGGTTCTATCATTTCAAACCAGCAATCCCAAGTTAAAATAAATGAATAAAAATCATTTAGGCCTATCATTTCAGCCTATACCGATTTTTCCCTATTCTAAAGTCCGTACGAGTATGTATTATTTCAACCCATGGTGAACCTAATCTACAGGGAACTTGCAGTGTGATAAACATTAAATGAACAGTTAACAACATATAATAGTAACAGATGAGATAACATGTAAATTAACAGGTGTAACATCGTATATAAATAATTACAGGCAGTTATAACATCACTTATAATTCTACATATTCAGTTGTTGTCGCTTCACAATTGCATAAGTATAAAATGTCGTGTGAGATTTACTCGCCTCTAAATGATGGAGATAACAAAACCAATGACACAAAACACAATGACAAGACTACAGACTTTGAGTGGAGAGCGAGGTTCCAATGCTACAACTCTTGTGTTACAACCCAAAAAAAATCAAAGCAAATTAAAATTCAATACCATTTTGAAATGAAATAACTTTTAAATGAAAAGGGATTTGAATGTCAAATCTTTTTCCTTGCTTTCTCATATGCTATTCACGGCCTATGGGTTACATATGGTCAGGTTTGGATATGTTTTGGCTCGGGTATTGACATAGCATTGCTCGGGTTTAAGGCATAAACATGGGGAGGAGTTTATACATGAGAAGGTGAAGGGGTTATGCAATATAGTGGAGTTTTTGGTCATCAAAGTGGTTCGGCCGTGGGAAGTGGGCTCGGCCAGAGAAGCATGGGTCAGGTCATTGAGAGGAAAGGTGTGTGGTGGTCTTGTCAAAGGTGGTGGAGGCGGCCTAGGTGGTGGTTAGGGTGGTGGTTGAAGTAGATGAGGTAAGGAGGGTCAAATTAGCTTGGTTTCAAGCTGTAGGTTGCATTTTTGAGGGGTTTGATCACCATGGAGGCCTCGGCCTTGGTCAAGACCAGAGGCGTAGGTGGTTGATTGTGATAAGGAGGAGGTAGTGGAGGTGATGGCCAAGGCTAGCTAGTGGTGGCCGAGTAAAACAAGCAAGAGAACAAGGAAAAAACATATGAAAATTGAAAAGAAAGGAGGAGAAAGAAGAAGATATTACCAAGGAAATTTTCTTAGCCGTGAATGGAAGATGAGATGGAGTATTATTTCACGTGAAATGGGAAATAGAATTCATAGCCAAGCAAAAAAATACACGGCCAAACAAGAATAAATGATAAATTAAGGAAAAATGAAGAGTTTTGGAAATGAAGAGACTAGAAAATGAAAGGTCTGAGTCTCTTCAATTTTCCATTTCTTAAATTCAAATAAAACAAAAATATAATTTAGAAAAAACTTTTTAAAAACCGAAACAAAGTGAAATAAAATGAAAATAAATAATAAAATTTGAATAAAATAGAAAAAGAATAAAAGAAATTGCTTAAAAATTCAAAACATGGTTCAAAATTTACAATTAAATCATCACAAGCTTTAGAAAAATTTCTGTTTCATTTTAAAAATATTCTAAAACAAAATTTTGAAATAAAATACTACATTTATCATTTCTAAAATGAAATAAACAATTTAAATTTGAGAAAATAGAAAAAGAACTAAAGAAATTGTTTAAAAATTGGAAACAAGACTTAAAACTTACAAATAAAATATTACCAGCCTTAGAAAATTTCTTTTTTAGTTTAAAACAAATAAAAAATCAAATATATATAAAAAATGAGGAAAAAATAAAGTACGAATGAGAATAAAATAAGATCTTGAGAAAATAGAAAATTAAATAAAGAATTTCTTTAATTAATTGAAACTGGAAATTAGAAATTTTAAACAAAATACAACTGACCCTGTAAAATGTCGGTTACACTTTCAAAAATTGTTTTAAAACCAAAATATATACATAACATTTTATTTTACCTATGTAAACATATATTCGAAAATTACATGCCCAAATAAAATATTATTTATATAATTTAAAATAAACAATTTTGTTAAATAATGCAAATTTCACACAATAGTTAAAAAGGCATAACTTTCAAATTATAAATCAGATTTCAACGAAACGAAAAGCAGTGTTCTTAGAATTTTATTTACTTCCATAATAAAGGATAAATTCAAATTTTCAAACTTTCGAATTTTAAATTTAAAAGTCAAAGTTGACCATATTGACCAAAATACACTTTTTGCAAAATATTCCATTTAATCGTGTTTGGAATGATAATTCATATCAAAATCAAAGTTTATATTTTAAAATAATTTTTTTATCCATTTCAAATAAATAAAATAAAGTTTTTAAATCAGAAATTCAATTAAAGTAACTAAAATATACAATTAAAATGATCACAAAATACAGGGTTGTTACACAAACCCCCTCCATCTCCACTGACCTACCTGGCCATGGCCACTAAGATGCAAGCTCCACACAAAAGATAGCAAGCACCACTTGAATATAGCAAAGCCGACCACCTACTTGCCATCACCAACCCATTCACCCTCTCGGCCACCACTTGCACCATCTCCACCACCCCCTACCTGATCCAAAGCCACACCACAGCATCTCCTAGCCTCCACCAGGCCTGGATGTGCCACTTGGAGCCATGGCCGTGACTTGTAGTTGCATAAAAATTCACTTTTGTGCTTTGTCTTTGTATGTTCATGCATAGCAACCATTTCTCCTTCACTTCCTCATTGTGGCCGACCCAATGAACCATATCTGACCCAAATTCAAAGCCTGGGCCGAGCATTTTAACCATATGGCCGAGCATAGGATATGTGAAAGCAAGTGCAGTCATTTAGTTCTTTGTTATGCATTAATTCTAGCTTGTTTAATGTTATAATTGTGTTGTATATTTATGTGAAATATATTGTTTTGTTTGATGTGTACAAGATAATAATTTTGGCTCTCCCCTCACTTGAATCCGTAGTCGTGCTTCATACTTTTCGGGTCTTTGTTTATGTGTCTGTTATCTCCGGCTTGTAGAGGTGAGTATTTCTCACCAGACATTTTGTACTTACATAATTTGTAAATTGACACCCTATGAATCTGTAAATTATAGTATCATGTTATAATTGCATATGCTATGATCATATGATGTTCACCCTATTTATACACTTGTCATATCATCTGTTACTGTTATATAATGTTATTCTGTTTATTTATATCAGTTTATCACACTACAAGTTCCTTGTAGAATAGAATCACTATGGGTAGAAATGATACATACCCGAATGGACTTTAGAATAGGGAAAAATCATTATGGGCTGAAATGATAGACCTGAACGATTTTTATTTATTTTTATTTACTTGGGATTGCGGGTTTGAAATGATAAAACCCGGATTTTTCCTTTGTAAATTACGGATTGAAATGATATATTATCCGTATCATTTGACGTAGGTTAGAAAATTATATACAGATCATGGTTACTGTATATATTTTTCTAAATTTTTTAAAATATTATAAAATTGTAAATATTATGATATTTTGATTTAAATATAATTTAAAAATGATTGTTATAAATGTAAGTGATTTTCTACAAGTTAAATAAGTGAAATAAATAAATGGCAAAGGAGAATCACAAATATAAGTAAATTTTAGAATTTATGATTTTGTTCATAAATTTCATTTAAATTAAGTAAGAAAATATGATAATTTGATTTTAATTTGAATTTAAAATGATTTTTATAAAGTGGTATTGATTTTTTCTATAAATTAAAAATAATTAAATAAATAAATGTTTATGATTGAAATTTGAAACATAACTTAACTTGGAAAATGTGAAATGTGTTTTAAAAATAAAAGTTAAGTTAAGAAAATAAAGTGAAATTTAAATTTAATTTATGAAATGGTAAACTTAATTAAAATGTAAAGTAAATGAAATGTTATAAAATTGTACATTTATGTTTATAAGTGAATTATAACAAAAGATTTGGTAAATATTTGTGAAAATTTCACTTTATAGAATCATAAATTAAAGGGTATTTAAATGATTATTTTTAAAGAAAATAAAAATATACTAAATTTTATAAGTTATAATGATTTAAATTAAAGTTTTAATTGTTTATGAAATTGTATTGAAAATTTGGAATTTAATTAACGACATTCCAGAAATGCTATCATTTCTGAAGTAAAGGATATTACAGCATTTCCAAGTGATGTAGTTGATACAAATGAACTAAGGGTGTTACAACGTTTTGTAACTGTTGTAGTTTCAGAATTGAACTAAAGCTTTTATTTGAAACTAAACCTATTACAGCATTTTTTAAATGCTGTCTTTTGTCAATTGAATTCTTTTAAAACATTAATTTTCTATAGCATTTTCTAAACGCTACGAAAGCTAAAATTTCACCATTTTATTAGATTTAAGTGAATAAATGAATTTTGAAAGACTAAATTTTGGGAATTAAATATTTGATTTTTTAAAAATATAATAACTTTATTTAATTGGTTTAAATGGAATATTTGATTTGAAATATAAACCATTTGAAATTTAATGGTATTTAAATTAAATAAAATGAATGGGGTTTTGGAATAATATAATAGCTTGATAATTTAAATTGAATTCGAAATGGTATTAAATTCTGAAATGATATTTGAATTTGAAGTAAAAATTACCATTTTAGAATTTTTACCACGAGATGTATTTAATTTATGGTTTAACTGATCCTTAGAGGATGGGCAATCCCAAGCATACTTTAAGTTATTGTGCATTGCCACAGTTCACTTGAGTTGGTTTACATTATATAAGTATGTATGTCATGACTCAAGTGTTTTGTGTTTTACTTTATGCTCAGGTCAGCCTGAATATTGACAGCATATTGGATTTCCTTTCTGGAGCTAGGAATCGCTGAAGATTCTACTTCTCTAGTTATCTATTCCCTTTCAGTTTCAGTTGTTCTATTTCAGTTCTGGTATTTATAAACTTCTATGTATTCGAGATTTCTATTGTATATGTTTTTAGAATGATATTATATATTTGTTTGAGATTTTGTTATAGTAGCTTCCTGAACTACTATGGTATTTTAATTTCCGCTGCGAGTTATTCTGATATATTCGTGTATGTGATTCTGTGATTGTTTTCATTTGCTCCAAATTTATTTACAATGTGGTATTTTGAGCAATTCAAGTCCCACATGTGTGGATGCGAATGGCTGAAAATATCAGGTTGCTATAGTTGGTATCAGAGCTTTGGTTTTAGGCAAACCATAGCCTACGGAGCAAAAGCTCATTAGAGATAGGATAGAAATACTCTAGAATGAGTGAAATCAATCTCAGAATCATTTCCTTGTGAGAGATCATATTTTTGAAATATAAAATGGTTTTCAAATGATTTTTAAAGGATTTTCAAAGATTATAGTAGTATAAATTTTTCTTATTTTTAAATCAAGATTTTCTAAACTTTATCTCTTCAGTATCCACCTTATTAGAAATCTCTTGGTTAGGATTCTTGTCATTTAAGATTCCTTGAACTTTCGAATGCTCCTACTTGTTCTGAAATCCAGTCCTGTCTTCCCTATTTTACCCTTTCGATTTTAGGGCATTCCATAACTCCACTTTGAATGACCTCTATAAAGATCAGTGATTCTGCAAATCTTTGAATGGTTTGTAAAGGGTTGGAACTCCTTTACAATTAGCATTGATTCATGGGAGATTTCTTTATCGTCGAATGTCGATGCTATCTATCTCCTACTCTATTTGGATTCTATCTCTGGCGATTGAATGTCGATTTGCCTTAGATTTCCACGTTGATTATATTCCTGAAGTCACGGTTGACCAGTAAAGGCCGCCCGCGATTTATATACGCTTATCCATCTTCTATTTGGTAATGAAATTATCTTATCTTCGTTCGAGTTATCTTTGAATCAGGATTCTATTTGATTAGAGTTCCTCTAAATCTGAATCTCTGTTTGTTCGAAATCTAATCTTGAATCATTCTTTGGAAATTTATGTTTGGTTGTATTTTGAAATTGTGAATACCTTGAAATTATTATTTTGTTAAGGATGACCAAATTTTATAAAAGTAAAATGTTTTCAATAAGGATTTTATATCTTTTAAAAAGGAAAATTTGAAGCTTTGAAAGGATTATATATTTTTCTTTTTTTGAAAATTTAAAAATTCGAAAGGATTTGAAATTTTGAAAATTTTATAAGAATTTGATTTAAATAAAATAAATTATAACTGAAGGGTTTTTGAATTTGAATTTCGAGGAATCGAACTCTGGTGTTTTGAAATTGGTTTTAAGATTTAGGAAAAATATATAATAATAATATGATTTAAAGATATTTCTCCGAATAGAAATGTTTCAAATGTATTCGAATGAATTCCAAAGATTTCGAAGAAATTTCGAAAGAAGTTTCCGAGAAAATTAAAGTCTAGAACCCACTTATGTCGCTGGAAAATAATTTCGGTGATGAATGCATGCATCATCGACAATGATTTTCGAGTTTCTGAGTAGGGGAGAGGCCACTCTAGTTGCTTTGCTATGCGAGTGATTTTGTCAAAACAAATTTTGATTTCAGATTTCGAAGTATGGTTTGATTTTCGAAAGATATATGTATGTATGTATATTTGAAATGATTTAAAGTAAGCCGGTGTTCAGTCCTCGAGATTCAGATTTGTTTTGGTATAACCTTATCTATTGGAATTGACTTACTGATTTGTTGGTGATTTCCAACTTTTGGATTTTAAATATGATTTCTTCGACTATTTTAAAGTTCGAACACTACCAAATCGAGGTTTAATTTTCAAAGCTAAGAAATTTCGAAGAATATAAGGTATTTGATAAAGAGTATAAGTTGAGTATTGTATGATTAAAGTATAAAGTAATATGATTTATATATGTTGGAAACTGTTTGTTGAGTAAAATAAATAAGACTATTTGAATTATACTAGTATGAAATATAGTTTTGGAATGTTTTTGGATAAAGTGTGTGTATATATATAGAGTTATAATTTTTCCGATGGTAAGTTGGATTTTTCATATAGAAATAAATAGTCTAAAGGTTTTAAAGGGATAGTTATAACTTGTAAATCATTTCGGGTATAATTGATTTTGAGAAAGATATTTAGTTTTTAAACAGATTGGATAGTAAAACCCAGTATTTATATGATTGTTTTGGAAATAAATTTGTTTGACCTAAATTTTGTCGATTTGAAAACTAGGATTATTTTCTAAATATATTGTTTTGGGAAACTTTGAGATTGAATATATGTAATTTGGTAGAAATGATTTGGCGAAATCATATATGATTTTGAAACTGAAACATTATTGTATGGAATTGAAATTTAGAACCTTGTTTTATTAAATACTTGATTTGGGAGTTACCGAACTCACATAAAATGGATTTGTATAAGTATGAAATTGGTTTGAAAACTTTGATATGGAAAAGGTACTCAATTTGTAAAGTGAAATCTTATATAATCGAAGTCTATATAGGTATGATTTGATATACTATTGATTTTGGAAAGTATTTGATTTGAAAATGAAATCTTATATATATGGACTTTATATAAGTATGATATTTGAAAGTGATTTGAAAAGGTACTATATGATACATATTTTCAAAGTAAAGATATGGAAAGTGCCATCTGCTTGATATCCGCTTTGTGGCCACACTGTGGATTCATTCTATCGATATTATTCTCTTTGATTTGGGTTTTTCGGATATGATACTTGAGTGTCCGTCGATTTCCATGGCGATCTCCATGGTCCTATGATCGCGACTGCATAGCGTAATTCGCCTGGCTGCGATGGCCTGGGGGTATGGATGTTTCCTGGGGGATCCAGGTATAATCATTGTGTATCCTGCAATCTATGTAGGTCGTATTAGTAGCGAAATCTGCTGGCTGAAATAGCTTAAGGGTACGGATGTTTCCTGGGGGATACAGGCGTAACCATTGTGTATCTGCGGTCTACTAGTCATCATGGCGTAATTCATAGGCTGAGATAGCTTACAAGTTCGGATGTTCCCTGGGGGATCCAGGCGTAACCATTGTGTATCTGCGATCTATGGTTGGACAAATGTTTGGTTTTGTTGTTTTGTTTGGATTGTACTTTCCATATCTGATTTTAAAAAGTTTTCCCATATTTTCACTGGGTGTTGAAACAAGTCTACTATGTACCTGGAGAATTCTAGCTTTGCACCTGATCAACGCATAGCCAGAGTCTACAGGAACAAAAGTAAACTTGTTAATACATCAAGTTATAAAAGTATTTTGATAAAGTATTATATAAAGGATATTTTGATCATTTATTTTACTTTTCTAAATAATTTAAAATGTTTTAAATATTGCTTACTTCGAACTAACAAATTTGAATCAAATGACTATTCAACATATTATAAAATATTTAAAATGTTGTAAATAAATTTTTTTAAATCGAAATGTAAATGGTTTTAAAATAATGGTTCATCCTTTTCTTTCAACCTACTTCCTCTTCTAGCTATTTCTATCTTCTTCCTCTTCGAGGGTCCTTTTTGTGTTATGGAAAGAGTTGGTTTTTTGTCTTATCGTTTGGATTTGCACGAGAAGCTTTCTAGAGCGCATGATGTATTCCACGTCTCACATCTTCGTCGGCATCTTCATAACCCATCTCTTATTGTTCAGCCTTCTGCTCTTGATAGTTTGAATATTGAGCCTAATCTGACTGTCAAGAGTAAGCCATTTCGTATTGTCAGCAGAGGTACAAAGCAGCTAAGAAGGAAATCTGTTAGTCTGATCAAAGTACAATGGAGTATTGATGATTGAGATTGTACCTTGGAGGCGGAGGAGTGCATTCGTGCTTCGAATCTAGAATTATTCGTTTCAGGTACTACTTTGTTTTTCTATCTTGTTTCCATATTTTCCTTGTTCTTTCTTTTCGAGGACGAAAAGATTTGAGTGGGGGAGAGTGTAACAACTCTGGATTTTGTGATTATTTCTTTTTGTATATTCTAATTATTTAATTGAAATTTCTGATTTAAATAATTTATTATATTTATTAAAATGGATAATAAAACTATTTTAAATATAAATTTTGATTTTTGTGTGAATTATAATTTCAAACCTGAATAAATTGAATATTTCCAGAAAATGTGGATTTTGGTCAAAGTGGTCATACTTTGACTTTTAAATTTAAAACTTAAATATTTGAATATTTTAATTTTATCTTTTATTATGAAAATAAATTTAATTTCAAGAATATAGCTTTTCGTTTCGTTGAAATCCGATTTATATTGCGAAAGTTATGCTTTTTACAATATTGTATGTAAATTGATTTATTTAATAAAATTATCTATTTTAATTTATATAAATAATATTTTTATTTGTCATATCATGTTCTAATATGTGTTATATGACATTTTAGGTATATTTTTTTATTTTAAAGCATTTTTAAAATGATGTTATAATTTTTCCAAAGCTTATTGTATTTATTTTCAATTTTTATAACCTAGTTTCTATTTTTAAGCTATTTTCTTAATTTATTTATATTTATTTAAAAAAATTATTTATTTTTATTCATACATTGTTTTTTTTTTATTTACTTACATTTTTCATGTGTTTAAAATGTGAAAAGAAAATGGGAAATATGAAGAGTTTTGAACCTTTCACATGCCAAACCTTTTCACCTTCTTTTTACCTTTTCATTTTCAAATCAACGCATGCATTGATGAGGCCGACTACCACTTTTCTTCAGCCGAATACTCTCTTTTTTCATGCAAAATTTGTTGTTTCTCATCTCAAAAACTCTCAGCCCGATTTCTGAAATTTCTTGGTATGATTTTACTTCGTTTTTTTTCTTACTTTCTTTCCTTGTTTTATGTATTTTTATACCATGCCTTCACTTATGTTGCTCGGCCCATAGATCCACCTTCACCACCACCTTCATCACCACCTTTTTTGGCTGCAAACCTCCTTCATCTCCACTGACCTACCTGGCCGTGGCCACTAAGATGCAAGCTCCACACAAAAGATAGCAAGCACCACTTGAATATAGCAAAGCCGACCACCTACTTGCCATCACCAACCCATTCACCCTCTCGGCCACCACTTGCACCATCTCCACCACCCCCTACCTGATCCAAAGCCACTGCCACAACATCTCCTTGCCTCCACCAGGCGTGGATGTGCCACTTGGAGCCATGGCCGTGACTTGTAGTTGCATAAAAATTCACTTTTGTGCCTTGTCTTTGTATGTTCATGCATAACAACCATTTCTCCTTCACTTCCTCATTATGGCCGACCCTATGAACCATAGCTGACCCAAATCCAAAGCCTAAGCTGAACATTTTAACCATATGGCCGAGCATAGGATAGGTGAAAGCAAGTACAGTGGTTTGGTTCTTTGTTATGCATAAATTCTAGCTTGTTTAATGTTATATTTGCGTTGTATATTTAAGTGAAATATATTGTTTTGTTTGATATGTACAAGATAATAATTTTGGCTCTCCGCTCACTTGAATTCGTAATCATGCCTTCGTACTTTTCGGGTCTTTGTTTGTATGTCAGAATCTATTATCTCCAGCTTGTAGAGGTGAGTATTTCTCACCATGCATTTTATACTTATATAATTAGTAAATTGACACCTTATGAATCTGTAAATTATATTATCATGTTATAACTGCCTATGCTATGATCATATGATGTTCACCCTGTTTACACACCTGTCATATCATATGTTACTGCTTTTTAATGTAATTCTTTTTATTTATATCAGTTTATCACACTGCAAGTTTCCTGTAGAATAGAATCACTATGGGTTGAAATGATACATATCCGAACGGACTTTAGAATTGGGAAAAATCGTTACGAGCTAAAATGATAGGCCTGAATGATTTTTATTTATTTTTATTTACTTGGGATTGCGGTTTTGAAATGGTAAAACTCATATTTTTCCTTTATAAATTACGGGTTGAAATGATATATTATCCGTATCATTTGACTTAGGTTTGAAAAATATATACAGACCGTGGTTAATATATATATTTTTGTAAAAGTTTTAAAATATTATAAAAATGTAAATATTATGATATTTTGATTTAAATTTAGTTTAAAAATGATTTTTCTAAATGTTAGTGATTTTCTACAAGTTAAATAAGTTAAATAAATAAATGGTAGAGGAGAATTCGAAATATAAGTAAATGTAAGAACGTATGATTTTGTTTACAAATGTAGTTTAAATTAAGTAAGAAAATATAATAATTTGATTTTAATTTGAATTTAAAATCATTTTTATAAAGTGTTATTGATTTTTTTCTATAAATTAAAAATAATTAAATAAATAAATGTTTATGATTGAAATTTGAAACATAACTTAACTTGGAAAATGTGAAATGTGTTTTAAAAATAAAAGTTAAGTTAAGTAAAAAAATGGAATTTAAATTTAATTTATGAAATTTTGAACTTAATTAAAATATAAAGTAAATGAAATGTTATAAAATTGTACATTTATGTTTATAAGTGAATTATAACAAAAGATTTGATAATTATCCGTGAAAATTTCACTTTATAAAATCATAAATTATAGGGTATTTAAATGATTGTTTTTAAAGTAAATAAAAAAATATTAAATTTTATAAGTTATAATGATTTAGATTAAAGTTTTAATTGTTTATGAAATTGTATGGAAAATTTAGAATTTAATTAACGACATTTCAGAAATGCTATCATTTCTGAAGTAAAGGATATTACAGCATTTCCAAATGTTGTAGTTGATATAAATGACCTAAGAGGAAAAAATGAACTAAGGCTATTACAACACTTTGTAAGTGATGTAGTTGTAGAATTGAACTATAGCCTTTATTTGAAACTAAAACTATTACAAGATTTTTTAAATGCTGTCTTTTGCCAATTGAATTCTTTTAAAACAACATGAATTTTCTGTAGCATTTTCTAAACGCTACAAAAGCTGAAATTTCACCATTTTAATAAATTTAAGTGAATAGATGAATTTTGAAAGGCTAAATTTTAGGAATCAAATGTTTGATTTTTTTTAAAATATAATAACTTTATTTTAATTGGTTTAAATGGAATATTGGATTTGAAATATAAACCATTTGAAATGTAATGGTATTTGAATTTAATAAAATGAATGGAGTTTTGGAATAATATAATATTTGATAATTTAAATCGAATTTGAAATGATATTAAAATTTGAAATGATAGTTGATTTCGAAGTAAAAATTACCATTTTAGAATTTTTACCACGGGATGTATTTAATTTATGGTTTAACTGATCCTTAAAGGATGGGCGATCCTAAGCATCCTTTAAGTTATTGTGCATTGCTACAGTTCACTTGAGTTGGTTTACATTATATAAGTATGTATGTGCTGACTATAGTGTTATGTGTTTTACTTTATTCTTGGGTCAGCCTGAATATTTACAACTTAGCTTTGGATTTCTTTTCTGGACCTAGGAATCACTGGAGATTTTGCTTGTCTAGTTATCTATTCCCTTTCAGTTTCAGTTGTTCTATTTCAGTTCTAGTATTTATAAACTTCCATGTATTTGAGATTCCTATTTTATATGTTTTGCAGACTGATATTATGTATTTCTGTGAGATTTTGTTATAGTAGCTTCATGAACTACTATGGTATTTTAATTTCCGCTACGAGTAATTCTGATATATCCTTGTCTGTGATTCTGTGATTGTTTTTCGTTTGCTCCAAATTTATTTACAATGCGGTATTTTGAGTAATTCAAGTCTGACATGTATGGATGCGAATGGCTAAAAATATCGGGTTGTTACAAGTGCTATCTTTATTTCTCCATTGTAATCGGATTCACAAGTGATTAATAATGCCAAAACTTCAAAGTGGACTGAGGCATACAACGCCGAACCACTATATGTCTTTGTGTTTGTGTTTATAGCTAATACTCAATTATTTGTCGGTTTATCTTCTCGTTTTAATTTTGTTTTTTTCATTTATTTCTTTACTAAATATATTATTGCATGTTTGTGACCAATTTTGGTGCAAACAGCCCATGTAGTAGAGAAGGACCAGTAAGATAAAAATGAGAAGTACGTTCATTCTTTCTTTAGCTAAAAATTTGAAAACAAACTATCTCTATTGTTAACCCTAGAAATCAAATTCATCCCCAAATCCAAGGGAAATCATAGGGCTAATTGTTAATATTTATAGAAAACGAATTTCGGTAATCTCCTTCATATTTTATTCCATCTTTTGAAGTTTTAACTTCCATTTTCAACTTGAAGTGTTTGTGAGTTTGACCTAGGGTTAATTTCTAATAGAGATAGGCACAGAAGAATCCAAGCTCAAATCGTTGAGTTTCACTCACAGTTTTAGTTAATAGAAGGATCCATGTGGTTGTTTGTTGATAGAATGAATCTATTATTGAAATGATCTTAATCTTATTTGTTATTTGCATATTTTGTTGTGCAATTCTCAATTTCCTAAAAGCCCAAATCGTATAATAATGATTTGCATCAAATGGTACATGTTGCTTGCATGTTTGAATGTTATTTTAGTGTGTTTGAGGTCAAGGCAAAAATCAGCTTAGAAATCATCGCCGATGGGTGATCGAAGCACAATTTGTGATGCCTGAGGCTCAGCCCAAGCATGCCAACTGGTACACCGGTCATGACCTTGGATGAGACCCTGGTCACGCCATTTTTGGCTCTATTTGCTCCTTCGTTTGCCCATTTGATCGTTTAAACACAATTGTTTGATTTTGGTGTTGTTTTCTATGTCGATTTCAAAGTTATTTATGGATTTTGATTTATGAAATTAAGAATTCATTTTGAATTTATTATACCACAGAAATGCTCTATGGGTTCATGGAGATTATATACAAGTTTTCTAGCACAATCTCAATAAGATTTTGAAAAAGGCTGATTGCCAAATTAAAGTATTTAATTCAAATCTCTTCTAGTACAACTTATTTTCTATAATAAGTATATATACATAATTTATTATTTATTATAATAATAATGGTTTTATATTGAGATGGGACAATAATCCAGTTTACCCCTATTTATACATATGTACAAAGAGATTTTGCAAAGGCTTTCCAATATACATACATACGTACATACATATACATACACATACATACATACATACATACATACATACATACATACATACATACATACATACATACATATATTAGTTTAATAAACAATGTCTAAATATCCTTATGCAAGTAAAGTTTATCATCTCCTTTTTCTCATATATATATTAGCTTATAAACTAATATGCAGTTTGAAGAAGGTTTTTCAAAGCTTAATACTTTTATAAAATTGCACGATATCGATTGAATGAGGAATTGATTTAAACGGATTAATAATATGTGTGGTATGGAACACTCACATTTATTTTTTCAATTAATCACTGGACTTGCTCGATTGAGTCATTTATACACACGACTGGAGTTTACTAACATAGTAAATGTTTAAATAAACCCGTATGGTATGGAACACATGGTTGTTATTTATTCAGCTACTATTTGTAGGCATATGAAACTTATTGACGAGTTTATGACTCACCTTCATAGTTTATAAGACATGTTCCTATCTTGATATTTATAAGACTTATACCTATCTTGTTGTTTATAGGTCTCACACCTATCTTGATGTTTATAGACTTATAAGTCCATCTCTGAGTTACATCGCCAATTTTTGAGTTTGGCGCTTTCCCCCTTTTTGTGAGATTTTTGGATTTCTAATTTTGAGATTTTTGGATTTCTAATTGTTAGATTTCTATATTTGATGTTGTTTGAATAATCATCAAATCATTTCGAGTATTTTGGCTTTTAATAAACTATTTAGAGTTTTAGTATTGGGTGATCCGATGTTATTGATGCATGTTTGATATTTGTCGATATATAATTATATTTGAGATTTAGTTCACCTTATCTATCATTTATCTTGCTAACACATTCATTATAGTCTAGATTGACCCATTTATTGTTTTACAATACTCGGGTCAGACTGAGATATTTCAGGTGCTCCAGTTAGATAGTTCTAGAGAGGATTCACTCCAGTTATTTAGTTATCATTCATCTTACCTTCATCTTGTATATGTGTACATATAAATATAGTGTTGTATCTTATATCAAGTTTAGACTCATTTATTGTACACATTTGTACATATGGTACATTGTACTTGTATATTCTGTAGACCGTGATGACCCCAAAATTATGTACCTGTTCGTTATGATTAACGTGTATCAATTTATATTTTGTCATATATATTTTATGATCTGTGATTTGTATTTATTATTTATTGTTCTAGATTATTATTTTAGCCACCGAAGTTTTGTTTTAAACTTGGATTGCATACATCGACTCCACTTGTGATGAAAAAGTATTTAATATTAATCGATGTATCGATGCTCCTTAACGTAAAATTCATGGATGATCCCTCTTAACCAGCCCTGTTCTCCACACTAGCAAAGAATATTACGCTGTAATATCCTTTGTTAGCATAGGTCTTGGGGTGGGGCATTACAATTTATTTTCTTCATTTTAACGATGAAGAAATTTAGTTAATTGTTTTTGAAATATTAAATTTGTTTTAAACACTAAAATATTAGTTTATAAGTCAAATAGCTTAAAATTCACATATAGGAATTTATTTGAATACGTGAATTTAGGATTTGGTAATTGAATCTTTGATTTAACGTGAATAAAAATGATTTCAAAGTATTGTTTAGATTCTGTTAATGATAATGGAAAGATTTTTAATTTGAAATTAAAGTTATTCAACTGGTTGAATAATAATTCGTTTTAATTAACATGTGAAATTATCATCTTAGGGCACTATCTTAAATCTTGATGATACCAGTGTCACTGGATCCGGAATAGAGAATTATGGTATGCCATCTAATTCTGTAACAATTGACATATTGGTTGGTCATGCGAGTACGAAACGCATAGAAATTAATTAGAGAATTTAATATAATATAGTTCGATTTTAAAAGCTAACTTCTATATATGGTCAAATTAGGTATCGGTAATAGTTCCATTATGTTCGAAATAGGGTACTTAGTTTAGAATGCTAATGAGCACATCACGATTGGTGTTCGAGATTTTGGGATTGTATATTGCCGGATATTTATTAATAAAATAACACGATGACATCACTCTTCACAATTCTTCCCATACCCCTACCATACTCCAAACTATACCCTTCATACTTCAGCGCAATACTCATACATCCTACCCCTTACCATCTCCCTTTATAAAGCTGCACCATGACAAAAAAGAGAAAAGTTTGAACAAAACATAGCCTAATCTAATAGCTGTGAACGATATAAGCAAATCCATGCCATTTCAGGCCTCAACATCAACTGAAGAAATATTGAAGGCAACAAGGTGAACTCAATAAACGGTGGTGACCGACTAGTTCATTACAAGGTGGCAACAGTTTTCAATTGAACTCCGTTAGTCTTTTTTGTCTGCTGGGGTCGATGATGGTGATGTGGAGGGTCACGGTAATGAGGGGATGCTAGGGTGTGGGTATGGCGATGCGAGGTCAAAGGCAATGGTGAAGTGGGAAAACGTCGGAGTTGGTTTTATTGATTTTCATGATGGAGGAAGGTGAGTTAGGTGACTAGGCCTAGGTCGTTGGGTTTTTTGATGTCTAGGGCACCTACGATGGTAATGCGGCTTCTTTTGGAGTGGTGAGGCAGCCTTGGCGAAGGAAGGAGTGGATGTGGGTTTTGGAAAACGTGTTTTCCATCAAGGGTTGAGATAAATTAGCAGCCGGTTAATTTATATAATTGAGGTTAAGTAAAGCTGACAATGGAATTAATTTCGTAATTATGTTATTGTAATAGCCCGTTATTTTCATCCATTCGCATCCACACATGCCAGACTTGAATTGCTCAAAATAATGCATTGTAATAAAATATGGAGCAAATGAAATACAATCACAGAATCACAGACATAGAAATATCAGAATAACTCACAGCGGAAATTAAAATACCACTGTAGTTCATGAAGCTACTATAAAAACTCCCAAAACAAATACATAATATCAGTCTAAAAAACATATATAATAGAAATCACAAATACATAGAATTTTATAAATACAAGAGCTGAAATAGAACAACTGAAACTGAAAGGGAATAGATAACTAGACAAGCAGAATCTCCAGCGACTCCAAGCTCCAGAAAAAGAAATCCAAAGCTAAGCTGTGAATAGTCAAACTGACCCGAGCGTAAAGTAAAAACAAAACACTCAAGTCAGGACATATATACTTATATAATGTAAACAAACTCAAGTGAACTGCAGTAGTAATGCACTATAACTTAAAGGATGCTTGGGATCGTCCATCCTTTAAGGATCAGTTAAACCATAAATTAAATACATCCCGTGGTTAAAATTTCAAAATAGTAATTTATACTTCGAAATCAAATATCATTTCAAAATTCAATATCATTCAAAAATCCATTTCAAAATATCATATCTTTTCAAAACCACATTCATTTTATTTAAAATACCACTTCAACACACATTTCAAAACAGTTTATATTTCAAAACAAATTACTTCATTTTAAATCATTAAAATGAAGTTATTATATTTTATAATTAAATAATTAAATTTCCAAAATTTTAATCTTTCAAAGTTCATTTATTCACTTAAATTTATTAAAACGATGAAAATTCAACTTTCGCGGCATTTAGAAAATGCTATGGAAAGTTACTTTTAAAACAATTCAATTTAACAAAGGACAGCATTTAAAAAAAATGCTGCAATAGGGTTACTTTATTTCAAATAAAACCATAGTTAATTTCAGCAACTGCAGCACTTACAAAGTGCTATTATAGCCCTTAATTCAATTTAGCCATTTAGTTCATTTCTATCAATTACAACATTTACAAATGCTGTAATATCCTTTACATTAGAAATAATAACATTTCAAAAATGCTGTTAATTAAATTCCAAATATTCAATATATTTTCACAAACAATTAAATTTTTATGTAAATCATTTTAAACTTATAAAATCATATATTTTCACTTTTAAAACAATCATTTAAATACCCTTATATTCATGATTTCATAAAGTTAAATTTTCATTCAAAAATCAATTTAATAATAATTTACTTATATAATTCAACATTCAATTTCAATTCTTTATAATTAAATCTTTTTGACTTAACACTTAAGTTTAAATTTCCAAACATAACTTATTTTTTATTTTATTTACTTAACTTAAAATTCATTTTTAAACAAAATTCACAAATTACCAATCTAAGTTATATTTCAAAATTCAACTTAAATATTCATTTATTTAACCTTTTAACTTATCCAAAAATCATTAACACTTTATAAAATCATTTTAAATTCATTTTAATTCAAATTTTAAATCTATTTATCATATTTCCTACTTAATTTAAATTCCATTTATAACCAAATCATAATTTCCAAAATAACTTATATTTCAAATTTCTAACTTTACCATTAATTTATTTCACTTATAAATTTTTAGAAAATCAATAATACTTTATAAAAATTATTTTTAATTAAGTTTAAATCAAAATATTATAATATTTACATTTCTAAAGTATTTTAAAAAAATTCGAAAATGTATATTAACCACGGGTCTGTATAAAATTTTCTAGCCTAGGTAAAGTGATATAGATAATATATCATTTCAATCCGTAATTTACAAAGAAAACCCGGGTTTTATCATTTTAAACCCGCAGTCCCAAGTAAAATGAAATAACTAAAAATCTTTCAGGCCTATCGCTTCAGCCCACAAGGCTTTTTCTCTATTCTAGAGTTTGTTCGGGTATGTATCATTTCAACCCATAGTGATTCTAATCTATAGGGAACTTGCATTGTGATAAACTGATATAAATAAATAGAATAACATTATATAAAAGTAACATATGGTATAACAGGTGTATAAGCATGGGTGAACATCATATGATCATAGCATAGCAGATATAACAAGATGATATGTTTTACAGATTCAATTGTAATCAGTTTACTAGTCATATAAGTATAAATTTGTCTGGTGAGAATTACTCACTTGTATAAGCTGGAGATGACAACCAAATACACAAAACAAAGATCTTCAAAGGCATGCAAGCACAACTATGATTTGAGTGTGGGAGAGTCAAAGCTAATTTCCTTGTCACATAGAAAACAAAACAAATATATGCAACATAAATTTCAACCCAAAATATTATTAAACAATGCTAGAAATAAATGCATAACACAAAGCCAAATCTTTTGCACTTGCATTCAACAATCATATATTCGGCAATAGGTTGGAAATGCACTGCCATGGTAAAGATTTGGATTAGGTTAAGGGTACAAAGGTCGGCCATAATACGATATGAAGGAGTGTAAGGATATGTGTGCATGTACACACAAATACAAGGCAACACAATGGATTTCTACGTCATAAATGGTTCGGCCAAGGTATGATCATGCAAGGCCAGATCTGGTGAGTCAAGTACAAGTGTGGAAGAGGTCTCAGGTCAGCAAGTGGCTGCTGGTGGTGCACAAGGTTGGCCAAAGTGGTGGTTGGAGTGGTGGAACAAGAGTTGATCTCGGCTATGATGATTTAGTGGAGTTTGCTTCATATTTTGGTGGATCATCAACATATATGGCCACGGATATGGAAGGGCCGTGGGAAGGAGGAGATGGTGGCTAGTTGTGGTGGTGGTGGAGATGGCCAAGGTGCTTGAGGTGAGAGGGCCGAAAAGAAGAAGGAGATGCAAGTGCAAAAATCCGAACAAAACAATGGAAAAAGTGAGCAAAAAAATTACTAAACTTTTTCTCTATGGAGATGGCCGAAATTTCTTTTAGGGTTTGAGGAATATTTTGTGAGTAAGAAAGTGGAAGTAGTCGGCTAAAACAAAGTGTATATGGCAGCAATTGAAGTGGTGTGTTGATTGGTGATGAAAAGGTGACTTTGAATATGAAAAGACTAAGCATATTAAAGGACAAAAACCATCCAAATTTCCTAATTTCTTTTGTAATTTTAAATACATGTAGAATAAATATAAACAAAAATAAAAACAAAAAAAATAATTAATGAACAAAAATAAATAAATAAATTTTAAAAAAATATAATTAAATTAAGAAAATAGCAAAAAAATGGAAACTAGGCTTTAAAAATTGAAATAAATTCCATAAACTTTGGAAAATTTTTATCATCACATTAAAATATTTAAAAGATAAAATATATATATAACATAAAATATTTAATATATATATAAATTAGAATAAGATATGACAAATAAAAATATTATTTATATAAATTAAAATAAACAATATTGTTGAATAAATCAATTTATACACAATATTGTAAAAAGCATAACTTTCTCAATATAAATCAGATTTCAACGAAACGAAAAGCAGTATTCATGAAATTTAATCTAGTTTTAAATTAAAAATCAAAGTTTGACCAGATTGAACCAAAATCCACTTTTTCTGGAAATCTTCTATTTATTCAGGTTTGAAATTATAATTCACACAAAATCAAAATTTATATATAAAATAATTTTTTTTATTCATTTTGACAAATAAAAATAAAGTTTTTAAATCAGGAACTTCAATTGAAATAATTAAAATATACAGATAGAAATAACACAAAATACAGGGTACGACTCTCCCCCACTCAAATTTTTTCGTCCTCAAAAAGAACGAACAAGGAAAATAAGGAAAAGCAAGATAGACAAACGAATAATACTTGGAAAAACAATTCCGGATTCGAAGCACGTTTACTCTCCTCCATTTCCCAGGTACAATCCCAATCATCAGTACTTCACAGTACTTTGATCAGACTAACAGATTTCCTTCTTAGCCGCTTCGTACCTCTATCGACAATACGAAGTGGCTTACTCTCGACAGTCAGATTAGGCTATATATCCAAACTATGAAAAGCAAAAGGCTGAATAATAAGAGATGAGTTATGAAGATACTAGAGAAGATGTGAGACATTGAATACATCATGCACTCTACAAAGCTTCTCGGCAAATCCAGACGATAAGCCAAAGAACCAACTCTTTCCACAAATGCGAAAAGGGCCTTCAAAGAGGAAGAAGGTAGAAATAGTTAGAAGGGAAAGTAGGTTGAAAGACAAGG
This sequence comes from Allium cepa, assembly GCA_030765085.1. Classification (NCBI taxonomy): domain Eukaryota; kingdom Viridiplantae; phylum Streptophyta; class Magnoliopsida; order Asparagales; family Amaryllidaceae; genus Allium; species Allium cepa. The sequence goes on from CM060945.1 coordinate 774,472,313, forward strand.
ATGGACATTATTTTAAAACTATATACATTTCAATTTAAAAAATTTATTTACAACATTTTATAATATGATGAATAGTCATTTGATTTAAATTTGTTAGTTCGAAGTAAAAAATATTTAAAACATTTTTAAATTATTTAGACAAGTAAAATAATGATCAAAATATCCTTTATATAATACTTTATCAAAATGCTTTTATAACTCGATGTCTTAACAAGTTTACTTTCGTTCCTGCAGACTCTGGCCAAGCGTTGATCAGGCATAAAGCTAGAATTCTCCAGGTACTTACTAGACTTGTTTCAACACTCAGTGAAAATACTGAAAAACCATTTAGAACCACAGATATGGAAAGTACAATCCAAACAAATCAACCAAACCAAACATTTGTCCAACCATGGATCGCAGATACACAATGGTTATGCCTGGGTCCCCCAGGAAACATCCGTACCTGTAAACTATCTTAGCCTATGAATTACGCCATATGACTAGTAGACCACAGATACACAATGGTTACGCCTGGATCCCCCAAGAAACATCCGTACCCTTAAGCTATCTCAGCCAGCAGATTTCGCTACTAATATGACCTACATAAATTGCAGGATGCACAATGGTTACCCCTGGATCCCCCAGGAAACATCCGTATCCCCAGGCAATCTTAGCCTGGCGAATTACATTATGCAGTCGCAAACATAAGACAATGGAGATCGCCATGGAATTCGATGGACACTCGAGTATCATATCCGAAAAACCCAAATCAGAGAGAATAATATCGATAGAATGAATCCACAGTGTGGCCACAAAGCGGATATCAAGCAGAAGGCACTTTCCATATCTTTACTTCGAAAATATGTATCATATAGTACCTTTCAAAATTTCTTTCAATATCATACTTATATAAAGTCCATCATATATAAGATTTCATTTTCAAGTCAAATACTTCCCAAAATCAATAGTATATCAAATCACACTTATATAGACTTCGATTATATAAGATTTCACTTTACAAATTGAGCACCTTTACAAATCAATAGTTTCAAATCACTTCATACTTATACGAATCAATTTTATATAAATTCGATAACTCCCAAATCAAAGTATTTAAATAAACAAGGTTCTCAATTTCAAACCATTTCAATATCAATTCAGTTTCAAAATCATATGTGATTTCGCCAAATCATTTCTTCCTAATTACATATATTTAGTTTCAAAATTTCTTAAAGAAATAGATTTAGAAAATAATCAAATTTCCATATCAACAAAAATTTAGGTCAAACAAATTCATTTCCATTTCACACATATATTCACTTTCAAAAATCATAATACTTTCAAAGTTATAAATCTTTCGAAATCAAAATGCTTGAAATCATTACACTTTGAAAATCATAACCTTTCGAAATCATACATTTGAAATCATAAAACATTCCTTTAATTCTTTACATTTCACAAATTTATTCAATTAAACCCAAATCTAAAATTTCCAATTTTAATTCAATTCAAACCATTAGTTTCAATTCAATTTAGTTTTCCAACAAAACCATTTCAAATATTACCATATTTCAAATAAAGATTTGATCCGTAAAATAAACTATTCAATCTCTAATATATTTCAAAGCTTAAATATACCATATTTCAAAACTAAATTTTATAATTTCATATATCTCAAATTTTACTTCATTATTATTTAGTCTTGAAATATTCATTTCATAAATCGATCATTTTTAAATAAACTCAAATTACAAGTAAATCAAATATCCTTTCATACAAATATAAACTTCAAATATTCATTTATCAAAATCAATTATCATTTCAAATTCACATTCTTTATCAAAATAAAGATTAAATCATTTCCAAACCATTTCAATCATCAAAATATCTAAAATGGTTACAAAGTTTAAAACCATCTCTTTTTAAAACCTTCAAACTATTTATTTCTATGTGAAAAATCCAATTTACCATTGGAAAGATTATTGTTCTATATATACTTTATTCAAAACATTTCAAATCTATATTTCTTACCAGTATAATTCAAAATAGCCTTATTTATTTCACTCAACAAACAGTTTCAAACTTATATAAATCATATTACTTTATACTTTAATCATACCAAACTAAACTTATATTCTTTATCAAACACCTTATGCCTTTCAAAATTACTTAGCTTTGAAAAGTTAACCTTGATTTGAAAGTGCTCGAACCTTCAATATAGTCGAAGAAATCATATTTTCAATCCAAGAGTTGGAAATCACCAAGAAATTAGTAAACCAATTCCAAAATATAGGGTTATACCAAAACAAATCTGAATCTCGAGGACAGAACACCGGCTTACTTTAAATCATTTCAAATATATATATACATATATCTTTCGAACATCAAACCATCCTTCAAAATATGAAATCAAAATTTGGTTTCACAAAATCACTCACATAGCAAAGCTACTAGAGTGGCCTCTCCCCCACTCAGAAATTTGAAAATCAATGTCGATGATGCTTGCATTCATCACCGAAATTATTTTCCAGCGACATAAGTGGGTTCTGGACTTATATTTTCTTGAAACTTTTTTGAAATCTCTTCGAAATCATTGGAATTCATTCGAATACATTTGAAAATTTTCTTATTCAGGGAATATCTTTAAATCATATAATTATATTTTCCAAAATCTTAAAACTGATTTCAAAACACTGGAGTTCATTCCTCAAAATTAAAATTCAATATCCTTCAACTATAAATCATTTTGTATAAGTCAAATTCTTATAAAATTTTCAAAATTTCAAATACTTTCAAAGCTTCAAATTTTCATTTTCAAAAGATATAAAATCCTTATTGAAAACATTTCACTTATATATACAAAATAGGGTCATCCTTATTAAAATAATGATTTCGATGTATGAACAATTTCAACATATCACCAAACAAAAATTTCCAAGGAATGATTCAAGGATAGATTTCAAACAAACAGAGATTCAAATTTAGAGGACTCTAATCAAATAGACTTCTGATTCGAAGATAAGCTCGAACGAAGATAAGATAATTTAATTACCCAATAGAAGGTGGATAAGGCTATATAAATCGCAGGTGACCTTAACTGGGTCAACCATGACTTTAGGAATATAGTCAATGTGGAACCTAAGGCAAATCGACATTCGATTGCTAGAGATAGAATCCAGGTAGAGCAGGAGATAGATAGCATCGTAAACCGAGGATATAGAAATCTCCAGTGAATCAGTGCCAATTGTAAAGGAGTTTCATCCCTTTACAAATCATTCAAAGATTTGTGGAATCACCGATCTTTACAGAGGTCAGCAGAGTTGTGGAATGCCCAAAATCAAAAGGATAAAATAAGGAAGAGAAGACTGGATTACAGAATCAGTGGGAGCGTTCCAAAGTTTAAGGAATCCTAATCGATAAGAATCCTAACCAAGAGATTTCTAACAAGGTGGATACCGAAGGGATGAAGTTTAGAAAATCTTGATTTCAAAATAAGAAAACTTTTATACCAAAATAATCTTTAAAACTCTTTTAAAAATCATTTGGAAATCATTTTATACTTCGAAAATACATTCTCTCACAAAGAAATGATTCTGAGATTGATTTCATTCATTCTAGGGTATTGCTACACTATTTCTAATGAGTTTTTGCTCTGCATGCTATGGTTTGCCTAAAACCAAAGCTCTGATACCAACTGTAACAATCCATTATTTTCAGCCATTCGCATCCACACATGCCAGTCTTGAATTGCTCAAAGTACCGCGTTGTAATAAAATTTGGAGCAAATGAAATACAATCACAGAACCACAGACACAGAAATATCAGAATCACTCGCAGCGGAAATTAAAATACCATAGTAGTTCATGAAGCTACTATAACAACTCTCAAAACAAATACATAGAAGTTTATGGATACCAGAGATGAAATAGAACAACTGAAACTGAAAGGGAATATATAACTAGACAAGCAGAATCTCCAGCGATTCCTAGCTACAAAAAAGAAATCCAAAGCTAAGCTGTAAATACTCACGCTGACCCGAGGGTAAAGTAAAACACAAAACACTCGAGTCAGGACATATATACTTGTATAATGTAAACCAACTCAAGTGAACGGTAGTAATGATGCACTATAACTTAAAGGATGCTTGGGATCGTCCATCCTCTAAGGATTAGTTAAACCATAAATTAAATACATCCCGTGGTTAAAATATCAAAATGGTAACTTGTACTTCGAAATCAAATATCATTTCAAAATTCAGTATCATTCAAAAATCCATTTCAAAATATCATATTTTTTCAAAACCACATTCATTTTATTTAAAGTACCATTTCAACACACATTTCAAAATAGTTTATATTTCAAAAAAATTACTTCATTTTAATTCATTGAAATGAAGTTATTATATTTAATAATTAAATTATTAAATTTTCAAAATTTTAATCTTTCAAAGTTCATTTATTCACTTAAATTTATTAAAACAATGAAAATTCAACTTTCGCAGCATTTAGAAAATGCTACGGAAAGTTACTTCTAAAATAATTCAATTTAACAAAGGACAGCATTTAAAAAAATGTTGTAATAGGGTTACTTTAGTTCAAATAAAACCTTAGTTAATTTCAGCAACTACAACACTTACAAAGTGCTGTAATAGTCCTTAATTCAATTTAGCCATTTAGTTCATTTCTATCGACTACAACATTTATTAATGCTGTAATATCCTTTACATTAGAAATAATAAAATTTCATAAATGTTGTTAATTAAATACAAAATATTCAATATAATTTGACAAACAATTAATTTTTTATTTAAATCATTTTAAACTTATAAAATCATATAATTTCACTTTTAAAACAATCATTTAAATACCCTTATATTCATGTTCTTATAAAGTTAAATTTTCATTCAAAAATCAATTTAATAATAATTTAGTAATATAATTCAACATTCAATTTCAATTCTTTATAATTAATTTTTTTGACTTAACACTTAAGTTTAAATTTCCAAATTTAACTTATTTTTCATTTTATTTACTTAACTTAAAATTCATTTTTAAACAAAATTCGCAAATTACCAATCTAAGTTATATTTCAAAATTCAACTTAAATATTCATTTATTTAACCTTTTAACTTGTTCCAAAATCATTAACAAATTATAAAATCATTTTAAATTCATTTTAATTCAAATTTTAAATCTATTTATCATATTTCCTACTTAATTTAAATTCCATTTATAACCAAATCATAATTTCCAAAAAACTTATATTTCAAATTTCTAACTTTACCATTAATTTACTTATAAATTTTTAGAAAATCAATAATACTTTATAAAACTCATTTTTAATTAAGTTTGAATCAAAATATTATAATATTTACATTTCTAAAATATTTTAAAAATTTTAGAAAAATATATTAACCACGGGTCTGTATAAAATTTTCTAGCCTAGGTAAAGTGATACGGATAATATATCACTTCAATCCGTAATTTACAAAGAAAACCTGGGTTTTATCATTTCAAACCCACTGTCCTAAGTAAAATGAAATAATTAAAAATCGATCAGTCCTATCATTTCAGTCCTATCATTTCAGCCCATAACAATTTTTTCCTATTCTAGAGCTCGTTCGGGTATGTATCATTTCAACCCATAGTGATTCTAATCTACAGGGAACTTGCAGTGTGATAAACTGATATAAATAAACAGAATAACATTATATAACAGTAACAGATGGTATCACAGGTGTATAAGCATAGGTGAACATCATATGATCATAGCATAGCAGATATAGCATGGTGATATGTTTTAGAGATTCAATTGTAATCAGTTTACTAGTCATGTAAGTAGAAATTTGTCTGGTGAGAATTACTCACTTGTATAAGCTGGAGATGACAACCAAATACACAAAACAAAGATCTACAAAGGCACGAAAGCACGACAACAATTTGAGTATGGGAGAGTCAAAGCTAACTTCCTTGTCACATAGCAAACGAAACAAATATATACAACATAAATTTCAACCCAAAATATTATTAAACAATGCTAGGAATAAATGCACAACACAAAGCCAAAGCTTTTGCAATTGCATTCAAAAATCATATACCCGGCCATAGGTTGGAAATGCACCGATATGATAAAGATTTGGACCAGGTTATGGGTAGAATGGTCGGCCATAACATGATATGAAGGAGTATAAGGATATGTGTGCATGTACACACAAATACAAGGCAACACAATGGATTTCTGTGCCATAAATGGTTCGGCCAAGGCAAGATCATGCAAGCCCAATTCTGGTAAGTCAAGTACAGGTGTGGCAGAGGTGTCAGGTCACCAAGTGGCTAGTGGTGGTGGTGCATAAGGTCGGCCAAAGTGGTGTTTGGAGTGGTGGAACAAGAGTTGAGCTCGGCTATGATGATTTAGTGAAGTTTGCTTCATATTTTCGTGGATCATCAACATATATGGCGCCATAGAAGGGCAGTGGGAAGGAGGAGATGGTGGCTGGTTATGGTAGTGGTGCAGGCGGCCAAGGTGCTGGAGGAGAGAGGGCCGAACACTAGAAGGAGATGCAAGTGCAAAAATCCAAATAAAACAATGGAAAAAGCGAGAAATTTTTTTTTTACCAAATTTTTTCTCTATGGAGATGGCCAAAAGTTCTTTTCGGGTTTGATGAATATTTTGTGCGTAAGAAAGTGGAAGGAGTCGGCTGAAACAAAGTGCATATGGCAGCAACTGAAGTGGTGTGTTGATTGGTGACGAAAAGGTGACTTTAAATATGGAAAGACTAAGCATATTAAAGGAAAAAAAACCATTCAAGTTCCATAATTTCTTTTGCAATTTTAAATGCATGTAAAATACATATAAATGAAATAAAAACAAAAAAAAATAATGAATGAAAAAAAATTAAATAAATATAATTAAATTAAGAAAACTGCAAAAAATGGAAACAGGCTTTAAAAATTGAAAATAAATTCCATAAACTTTGGAAATTTTTTATCATCACTTTAAAATATTTAAAAGATAAAATATATACAAAACATAACATATTTCACGTATATAAAAATTAGAATAAGATATGGCAAATAAAACTATTATTTATATAAATTAAAATAAACAACATTGTTGAATAAATCAATTTGTACACAATATTGTAAAAAGCATAACTTTCTCAATATAAATCAGATTTCAACGAAACGAAAAGCGGTATTCTTGAGATTTAATACAATTTCATAAAATTCAATTATTTAAATTTTAAATTTAAAAGTCAAAGTTTGACCAGATTGACCAAAAATCCACTTTTTCTAGAAATTTCTATTTATTCGGGTTTGAAATTATAATTCACACAAAATCAAAACTTATATATAAAATAACAAAATTTATTCATTTTGATAAATAAAAATAAAGTTTTCAAATCAGGAATTTCAACTAAAATAATCAAAATATATGGATAGAAATAATCATAAAATACAGGGTTGTTACAGTTATCAAATTAGCAAATCTTATAATCACGGCAACTTATGCGTTTTAGATCCAAATAGAACGCAGCCAGTCGGGTTGTGCTTGTATCACTATGCAATTAGATTGGTGGCGATTGGAACTCGTGTAAATTTCGCGCCAAATCGAGTGTTTTTTAATTTAGATGGAACTTGAACACATAAGCGACAACTGGAATTTCGATGATTAAACTCACCTTCGATTGATACTAAATTACTATATAGTTGTTATAAAATTGGTTATTGCTTATTTGGATAATTTATTGCTTTATCAGTTGGTTTAGATTTATTCCCGCTGTTGGTATGGATGACCTATGTTATATGATAATATACTACATGTGATGTAGGGGAACAGGTTGGAGGGATCCAATAGGATTCCTCACCGCTATTGATTATATATATATATATATATATATATATATATATATATATATATATATATGTGAATGTGTGTATGTTGATATATATATATATACACATAAATATATATGAGTTGTGATGCATGGAAGACAGGTTGGAAGGATCCAATAGGTTTCCTCGCTGTCATTGATTTATTTTTAATAATATTCATGTTATATGAATTTTTGAATATCAAACCTGATAGTTTGTCCCGATTGAATATGGTATTGTATATGTTCAACTTAAACCGTGTAGTGATAGAAATAATTAACAATGTTCGTTAAGGGATGTGTTAATCCGTGGTTGATGTTAATGGCAATAATAAACTTATATAGTTTATTAAGTGGAAATGGTAGCTTATTTAAGTATCATAATGATTGCTAAGTCTCCTACTAAATCTCAGAATTTTTAGATTCAAATCAATTTTAGTATACATCAGTTTAAAAGTAAATCTTCTAAATATATTCTTATATTTTATTTAAAGGCTTACTTATATTATTTAAACGTTAACTATTATTATTTAAGCTAATCGTTTATTCAAAGTTAAGTATTTTATATAAAGGTTAAATACTTTTTTAAAAGATAATTATTTAAAGTTAATTATTATTTAAAGATAATTACTGGAAGTATTTTATTGTTTAAATTTACTAGGTTTTAAAGTATTTATTATTATAATAATATTGTTTAAGGCTAATTTATTATTATAGTAATATGGTTTAAAGTTTTATTATTATTATAACAATATTATATCAAAATGTTATTTATTATTAAAATAATATTGGTTTAAAATTAAATTATTTTTTTAATGATTTTGTTTAAAGTAAATTTATTAATATATTAATGTTAGTAAAAGATGATTTATGATTGTTTTAATATTGTTTAAAATTTATTGATTTCTATATTGATAATGTTTAAGGGTAATTACTTATCCTATTTAATATAGTTGAAGTTATTTAACAATATTATTTTGTTTTAAAGTTATAAAATCATGCCATTGCTTTAGTTAAAATTTATTGTTATATTATTTTAATTTGATTTAAAGGTATAGTTTTATATTAATAAAATTTGTCTTAAAGTTTATTATTATTTTAGTAATGGTGATTTAAGTTAATCATTTTATTTGAAAATGTTTGAAGTTAATCTAATACTTTTAAAAATGAGTGTTTAAATCATTATTTCGTTAAAGTTATTTAAAGATAAATTCAAATGAAGAATGTTTTAAAACAATAACTTGCTTATTTAAAAGTGTTTTAATAATTGATTTGATACTAAAGGAAACTTTATTAAATTAAATTTTAGAAAGGAGTTGTAGGAATAATTTGAATATTCATAAAGAAACTTTTTGGAAACAATTTTGAATATTTATGATAAGGTCTTATATAAATAATCATGGAGGTTTATAAAGTGTTTGCAAATGGATTTGGATTTAAGCAAGGAAGATTTCAAAATAAAAGGAGATTTATAAAAGGATTTTTTGAAGTTGATTATAAAAAGAATCTGAGGTTTGGATTTCTCTAAACTGACCTTTAAACCGGTGGTATGGAACACCGTTTCCACACTTAAAACCAAAGGAATAGTTTTTAGAGTTATCCTTATCTCTAACTTAAGTAACATTTGTTTTTAAATCCTTTTAAAAGAGATTTGGTAATAAGAAATCTTTACAAACTTTTGTGAATGTACTTATGTTAGTGAGATAAGTACATGAATGTGTAATAAACATTTTGGAATGAGATTTAATAAATAAAATGTGTTTCGAGGCTTAGCGATTGTTTTGGAAAATTAAATCTCTAAATTGTGTTCTTTGTTTATTTGATAGTTAACTAACCGACTATTAAATCCGACCAATTTGACTTAGAAAGTATGGTGGTAAATTTGAGTCCCCTTGTGATGACTCAAATACTTACTTTTAAGAGAACCTGGATTAAGTCAGTGGAATTTATTTGTAGTTGGTTTGGAGAGACCGAGATATGATAATTATCCAGAAACAACTTCAAACCAACATACGCATGCGAGTGGAAGACATGTTGATGATGTATTGAAGACAAAGTTCTTTGAAGTGCTATGACTACTTGCTATTAATCCTGAGGGTGGTTCCAAATGGATGTAGTAGAGATAGAGCCTTCGGTTTTGTTTAAACCCAAAATGAACTTGTATGAATGAATACTGGCTTTGCATTATCTGCATGAAGAGCAGTGTTAGCATTCTAAGAGGGAATTTCTAGGAGGAATTGGAAAGTGCATAGCCTCTCAAATCCTTATATTCGAGAAATGAATAAAGCAAGGACGTGCCGCAAGGCTATGTCGGTCGCTTTCATAAGGGTATGGTCATCCCTGATCTTGTGTTGATATTCATGAATACTTCAGGGCCCATTAAGGTTGATTGACCGTAACCGAGGGGTGATCATGTTCGGTGCAACTTGAGAAGGGGTAGTGCTGGTCCATAGTAGCAGTGGTGCAACGTGTTGTAGCCTCCCATACATTTTACCTTAAGGTGTACGAATTCGTTGGGTAGACCCTTTCCACTTCATATTTTGAATCCATTCTCTAATGCGAGCCTTTGGATATGATTGTATATCAACTATGATGGAACATGAGATGCAAGCTTTTCAGCTATATTCAATATTTAATTTAAACCCTAGACATTATTACAATATCAAGAGATTTTGATATAAAAGTATTTTGGTTATCGTAAGTTAAAAACTCATCCATGTTTATGTGCGACGTGGTCCTACGAGGTATAAAAAAGTTTTTCATAAATATAGAAATCAGTTTATTTGATAAGAGTTTTTCCTACGTTCATTTACCAGATCGATCTTGGCACAGTTCTCTTATAATGCTCGGGTCAGCCCGAGCATATTTATAGATTTCAGTTTGGATGCATTGGAACCCAGGAGACGAGCTAGAGGCCTTCAAGTCGTACTCACGTATATGTTATTTTCCCCTGCATTAGATGTTTACCAGCGTTGTAAGGTTAGGTTGTTATAAGTGTACAGGCTGAAATATGTTAGTATACTCTATGTCATGACCCGATTTTTCGACATTCGAAAATCGACATCAATACGTCCACTGTATTAAATGCCAAACAATCGAATGCCGAAAAAATAGACCTTAAGGGATAGAAGGAGGTAGAAGAAGAGTAAAACAAAACAACATCAGAATCTCACAATCGTAGCGGAACAATATATAATAGATAAATGAATGATCTTTATACAAAAAGAACTATATCTGTTTATATATAACATTATCAAAGTACAACACAATCAAAAGCAAAATACTGGATAGTTATATTAACTTGTCCTCACACAAAAGTAGACTATACAACTTATACTGCACATAGGAATATATATCAAGTACGTGTGATATGTCTCGCCATCCAGCTCGTCTCCTGAGCTCCACAGCCTCATATCCTGTATCCTAAAATATGCGGTCTGCTCCGAGCATTATAGTGAAATAACTCCCGAGTCAGTCTGGAAAAACAGAGTGAGAAAACACACTCAATTAGATTATTAAAGTTTTCAAAATCCTTTGAAATCAAAGGTATCTCGTAAGACCATGCCACAAATTAATATGTCGGGTTTTTACCTTACGGCAACCAAAACATTTCTTATCCAAATCCTCTGATATTATAATAGTCTCTAAATACAAATATTTATTCAAATAGCTGAAATTATGACACTTATTAAATTCCAGCATAATAGGTATACAAACAAGTCCAAAGGCACTTATTGGAGAGTGGATTCCATACAATGGCAGGGATACTGGGGTACCGCTCGTCACAGTACTTTGTCTAGATCAGAGTACCAAGGATCCCCCCTGATCCCCTGTAATATATGACCGGAGCTACCCCTTACTGGATAGTCCGAATAAGATCACCCCACGGTTGGGATTAGCAACCGCCTACACAACCGAATAAAAGGGACATCTAGACAGGGATGACCTTACCCTAGTTAGTTGCTAGCCATTTAGCCTTGCTGCACCTCCCCTGTTTTAATCATTACCGTTTGATGAGGCATGAGGCTATGCGTTACCTTTTTAGCACACATTCACTTAGAATGCTCATCGTCCTCCTGATGATGTTCTGATAGCATTCATCCATACAAGTTGCCCTGGGTCTGGACAAACTGAATCACCATCTTCATCATCTTCACGGTCTTCATTCGCAAACGTTCAAACCGGATCGAAGTGGTTTTTGGAAAATTAATCCTGATCCCGGTCTCTTCGAAACGATCAGTGTATTGGCCAATATTGATAGTCGGTTATTTAACTATCAAATAACAACCACAAACAACCATCAGGCCTTAATAATTTCCTAAATTATTTATTTTAAAATATCTTCGCGAGATATTTTTCTACACATCAGCCCTTTGAAATAGTTTTCAAATCGCCTTTTCTCTCGCGGAAATTTTTTCCACCCAATTGTTTATATTTCCATTGAAAATACCAAGTCTTTATACTTTAAATTTTTAAATAATTTAAACCACTTTATCCAAAAATATAATTTAAAACACATAAAATAAAAACTAATTAAAACATTTTATCTAAAATACTAGTTATGAAATTTTATAATAATTTCTCATGTAATACTTAAGCCAAAACTAATTTTAAAACAAAAGTTATTCTATAAGGTATAAATGTTAAATAATTACCTTTTAAATCATAATACTAGTTAAACCTTTAAAACAATTCACTTATACAATTAACTAAATAAATATTTACTTTTAAAATTTTTAAAAATGCTAAATAATAAATTCTTTCTAAAACATTCTTTTAAGACAACTTTAAAACCTCTAACTTATACTTGGAAATCTTTCTTTGAAAATATACTTGGATTTTCAAGGAAATACGCTTTCCATTTAAATATAGTCATCTAATGATTTATAAATCCTGCTCGATTTATCACAATTTAAGTTACGTCCCCATCCCGTAAATTTTTTTCCACACTTTCAAAAATAAAACCACCTTTTATTTATTTTTTAAATTTTCGTCTCCTTATAAATTCCCACCTTGAATTTATACTTCCAAATAATCCACTGATAAATATTCACCTTATTTATAAACCGCGGTTGTAAATTCCATAATCTCAATCTCTTTTTAATCACAGTTTCAATCTTAATCGATTTCCAAATCGATTTTCAAAATTAACTTCATTAATTTCAGATTCATCCTTTTATCACGACTTAAAATCTTATTCAAATCTGACATTATCAACTTTATACTTCATTTTGAAATTTCCCTTTTTTAAATTCTCTCAAAACATTTAAAACCTGAATTTAAAAATAAATCCTTATTTCTTTAAACGATATCACTCAAATTTCAAAATTCACTTATTCCCATTTATTCAAAAATCTTCTTTCCCATTCTCAAAATTTATTTATTAGTATTTAAAAATCAACTTTTATTCCTTTCCAATTTCATTCTTAAATTTATCCATGTTAGCAAAATTATTTTACATAAAATTCAATTTTTAGTTTCTTCAAGAATCCATTCTTTATATTTTTTATATCTCAATATACCCAAAATATATATTCCGTCAACCCATTGCATTCAATATTTCAAATCCCAATAAAATCAATCACATATAATCAATCACTCATATCACAGATTGTGAAAACAAATTTCAATAATTTGAGAAATCTAGTTGGATCCCTCAAACTTATTTCTCTGCATCCACAGATGTTAGCAGAATATAAAATACCAATCCCACTTCGAGGGGGATATCACGGTATATAAGGTCATCCGCTATTATGCGGGGCACATAGAGTCTCATCCGCTATATAATGCGGGAATACCAATCACTCCAATATATATACTACTATATATAATATCACATCCAGACTGATCATAAATCATCAATTCATGCAGTCAACCAATAATTTAAATTTAACTTTTTAAATTAACGGTAATCCAAATAAGTGAGACTAACTTACCTTTTGCCTTTCATTTGCAATTCGATCCACAACGAACCAACCCGACTGGTTTACATTTAATTCTAGACCTTGCATAAACATTATAGGATTTATTAATATGTGAACTAATCGAACAATTAATTATCGCTTAATAGATTTAATTTTAACTAATGATTAAATTAAAAAAATGATTAAAATTTAAACTAACATTCCTTTTGAAGATCTTTTAGCAACTAAGATAAATAAATAAGTTAATTGAATGGATTAATCACCAAAATACATTATTTTAAAATAACTAGTAATTGAAAATAGGTATATATGTTTATTTATTCTCTTTTGAAACTACATGTATGCTTATAAAAATAATTTATAGATTTCAAAAATCTAATTTTATATAAACTCTTTCAACATTTAAAAATTCTTATTTTTTTCAAAATCTTCTACACACACATATTAAATTTCAAACAGAATGGCTTATATATCTTACTGTAACATAAATATGTTTTTTTCCTCTATATATATTTTAAATCTTAAGCAGCAAGCTGATGTATTATATATATTTTTCTAATCCATATATATATATATATATACCGAATTTAACTAAAACATGTTTATACCTTACTGTAAATTCTTCCACATATACACACACACACATGCGAATTTATCAAATAAATTTAAAATTGAAGAACAAACAGCATATACCTTACTATACGCAAAACCCAATCACACTGACCAACTCCACCCAACGCCACCATCTTCCATCCCTCTGCCTTGTGAACCCACCAGTGGCTGTTTCGATTCACATCGCAACCCCGCGAGCTCGAACGAACTAGCAGGCGAGCGACTTTCCCTCTTCATGTGACTCGCCACTACTCATCGCAAGTCGCGAATCACAAAGCCTCCACACCATAAACTTACGATGCCTAGATCTCAAGCTCGAAATCATTTCCCCTCCCCGAATAAAATTTGGACTGCGATCGCTTTCCCTTTTTTATATTTGGTTCAATTTGAAATTGAAGAAGAGGAGAGGGAGTCGTAGTTTTGGTACATTAATTACTCTTTTTTTAGGAACGATCGCCATTTCTTCGATTTTGACTTTTTTAAGTTATGTAGAAGCTCGGCTGTTCATAAAAAGATGAGAGGGTACAAGATCTGATATTGGCGTGCCTGAGAAGAGCTACCATGGTTTGAATGAAAAGTAAAAAGATGATGTAGACAAATTTACAACTGAAAGAAAATTTGATTAGACAAATATATTTTTATTTTAAATTTTAAACCGTCTCGATATTGCAACTTAAAATATCGACCTCCTATCGAGGCATGCTGCTAGGCGTTTATAATGCTGTACCCCTATTTCGAACACAATGGAAAATGTTATGAGTTGTAATTCAATCCTATGGAGAAGATAGCTCTTTGGACCCAATTATCATATTGAATTCCCAATATAAATTTCAACGCGTTTACTTACCGTACGATCACACGACAACTGCAATCACTACAAAAATTGAAATCCAATAGTAATATAATATTACGGATTCAACAGAACCGGTTTCGTCGAATTCCGAGACTGTGCCTTGGAAGGCTATTTTAAATGTCAATTTAAACGTTATATTTTCAAAACTGAACAAATCACTTCCAGTTTCAATTTTAAAACTTTTATTACTTTCATCATTATCAATGTTGATTTTATAAGCCTTGAAATATTTTTAACAAGCTTAAAATCCAAGATTCGCTATTTTAACCAATTACCAATTATTTTAATTCAGTAATTAAATTTCCAAATCAATAGTGACATTTGAAATTCAGGTTAAAAATTAACTTTTAAATATTTAAAATTAATTAAATATTCTGATTTCAAATATCTAAAATTCCAGGTCGTCACATTCCGCCCCCTTAAAAGAATTTCGTCCCCAGAATTACTAGTTAAGAAGAATGATCCATAACCTGTTAGCTATTTTCCCAATCCAAATAGTTTTTAACAACCTCCCATAACCAAACAGTTTTCAACGACTCCCCAAAACAATCTTTTTATTAAGGCCACACTATCACCCTTACTAGCTTTCCAAACTCTTCCATAGTTCCCAAACAACATTACTTCCTCAACCATTCAAATTATAATTTAAAACTAAACTTTAAAATTATCAGAATTTCTCAAAAAATTTCTAACTCCCTAAATTGTCGAAAAATTTCGCCAACGTCTTCTTTGCGTGTCTAGATCGGTAGAACTACAAAATGCCTCTACGGGCCTCCAAATTTCAAAAGAAAGCAAAATGCCAAGAGGCTAGATCAAAACCCATCAAATTTCATATCACAATTAAATACATACCTTTTTGTCCGGCCATACAATTTTATCTTCTAAAATCAAAGACACAAATTCCTTTTGCTTTTAAAAACACCTGTATATCCTACTTAGCAATGACATCCAATTACAGAATTTGAAATCATTTTATTCACTTCTTGCAAAAATTTAAATATCTATTTTATTCAAGCCCATACGATGTCCATATATCATCCGTATGCAATACCAACTCTGATCGCTCACTCGATCACACAATTTCACTTCCGAACTTGTATCGTCCACCAAACTTCCTAGTGCAGACTCAAATCTGGTCTCCTGATCAGAAACTGTCATTCTCCTTGCGTAGCCATATACCATGAGGAGAATTTCCAAAACCAATCAAAAATCCATATCCAGGGTTCACCATCGAAAATCGAATGAAAAATCCCAACTCGGATTGATATAACTATCTATAAATTCTATGCTCAAATCTGGATCATATCGCTATGTGAATAAAATAATATACGTACATCCTAGTATTTATATTAATTGATTATTAGCTATATCAATTTCCTTTATTCACATTTATTTCGATTTTCATTCACTTATTCACAATTATCCCATTTCACGACTTTACTTAACCTTTATTCAATATTAACTGAGAATATTTTCCAAATACCAAATTTTACTTAAGAATTTCACCATCCAATTCTTAAGTTCAATATAAATTTCTTACACACTTAAATATTTATATTTATCTTCACGTTACCACTTTTGTTTACATATACTTTTATTCAAATTGGGTCTCCCATTCCATATGAATTCAATTTTACCCCATTCATTTTTAAATATCAAATTCTATTCACATTATCTCAACCTACACTTAATTAACCATTTCTCTAATTAATTCCACTTACTAATTTATTTTCAATCTCAATGGATTTATTTAACTTACTTAGATTCATTTCCCCAGGATTTACTTTATTTAACTTAATTCAATTACCTTCCCATTAAATTCAAATTTTAAATTCCTATAAGTTTCCCAACTTATTTACATTTCATTCACTAACCTCTTTAATTTACTTCATTTACTTGGTTTACTTTTCAGACTTATTTCATCCACACCTACTTTAATTCAATTCTACTTTAATTTAACTCTTCTTGAAGTCAGATTTTGTTCTCACACATTTCAATTTTTAGGGGTTCAATTTACCAATATTCTATTCATCCATCTCTTCCTGTTTATTCTAACATATTCAAAATGTTATAAGTTATCAAACCCATTTATATTCCGTAAACATTTCTAATTTACTTCCAGAGTTTTAAACAATTGCTTAAGTATTTCAAAATCATTTTGTAATCAATTATATCCAAAATCCTTTGGTATCAAATTATCTCTTAAATTTTAAAACCAAACCTAGTTTTGTAAACACTCTAATTTAAAACATTCGGGTAGCAATTCCTCTCATGGAAACTCAAAAATGAACATCAATGATGCTGCAGTCATCACTGAAGTTATTTTCCAGCGACCGAAGTGAGTTCAGTGCTTTTACCCTTTAAAACATTTCAAATATTTTTAAATTCAAATCTCACCAGATTTCAAATTAAATTCAAAAATATTTTCGAAATAATATCACTATTATTTTCCCAAAGCCTTCTGAAAATCATTTTCAACCCAAAGGAAATTGAATTTCCCAAATTTCAAAATTTCAAATCCTTTCAATTCATAATCAAATATTACTCTGAAATTTTATCTCCTTCCAATTATAAATAACATTTATAATTCATATTTACAAATCTCATTCTGTTATATAAATTACTTCTTAACTTTGGTTATAACATTATTTTATTATTTTCAATTTCCACATAACAATGATAATAATTTAATATTATCATTTCCTAGCAACTAAGCAAACCATATATTCTTATAATAATTTACAAAAAATCATTCATTTTTATATATAAAAATAATTTGGGTAAAATTATTTCATTCACCCTATTAAAACAATAAAGTGTAGAATTGTTCTGTACAAGTGTTTAGAGATCCCTATCAATAACGTTAATTACTCGTATTGACCAGAATCCAAAAACCACTCAACAAACCAATCAACACAGTATAAAACAATTTTATATTCACTAACAAATACACGTTCATATCGATTAATACACTCAAACTCATTCTAGAGTACTACGGACTCTATTTCTAATGAACACCAGAGTTCAAGGTTCTCGCTTAACCTTCTGCTCTGATACCAAGATGTCACGACCCGATTTTTCGACGTCCGAAAATCGACATCAATACATCCCCTTTATTTAATGCCGAACAATTGAATGCCGGAAAAACGGACCGTAAGGGAAAGAAGGAGGTAGAAGAGGAGAAAAACAAAACAACATCAAAATCTCACAATCATAGTGAAATAATGTATAATAGATGATGATCTTTATACAAAAAGAACTATATCTGTTTTATACATCACATTATCAAAGTACAACACAATCAAAATAGAAATACTAGACAATTATATTAACTTGTCCTCACCCAAAAGCAGACTATACAGTTTATACTGCACATCGGAATATATATCAAGTACGTGTGATACGTCTCGTCATCCAGCTCGTCTCCTGAGCTCCACAGCCTCATATCCTGTATGCTATAATACTCGGTCTGACCCGAGCATTATAGTGAAATAACACTCGAGTAAGTTTGGAAAACCAGAGCGAGAAAACACACTCAATTGGATTAATAAAGTTTTTAAAATCCTTTGAAATCAAAGGTATCTCTTAAGACCACGCCACAAATAAACATGTTGGGTTTTTACCTTACGATAACCAAAACATTTCTTATCAAAATCCTCTGATATTATAATAGTGTCTAAATACAAATAGTTATTCAAATAGCAGAAATTGTTATATTCATTAAATTCCAGCATAATAGGTAACAAACAAGTCTGAAGGCACTTATTGGAGATTGGATTTCATATAATATCCGGGCTACTTGGGTATCGCCCGTCACAGTACCTGGCCTAGATCAGAGTACCGAGGATCCCATCTGATCCCCTGCAACACAAGACCGAAGTTACCCCTTACTGAATAGTCCGAATAAGATCACCACGCGGTTGGGAACAGCAACCGCCCAGACAGCCGAATAAAAGGGACATCTAAATAGGGATGACCTTACCCTAATTGGTTGGCCATTAGCCTTGCTGTACCTCCCCTATTTTAGCCGTTCCCAGTTGATGAGGCTTGAGGCTATGCATTACCTTTTTAGCACAAGTTCACTTAGAACGCTCAACGTCCTCTTGAGGATATTCCGATAGCATTCATCCATACAAGTTGCCTTGGGTCTGGACAAACCGAATCACCGTCGTCATTATCTTCACGATCTTCATTCGCAAATGTTCAAACTGGATCGAAGTAGTTTTCGGAAAATTAATCCCGTTCTCGTTCTCTTCGAAATGATCAGCGCATTGGCCAATATTGATAGTCGGCTGTTTAACTATCAAATAACATCCACAAACAACCATATGACCTTAATAATTTCCCAAATTATTTATTTCAAAATATCTTCGCAAGATATTTTTTACACTTCAACCCTTTGAAATAGTTTTCAAATCACCTTTTCTCCCACGGAAAAAAAATTCCACCCAATTGTTTGTATTTCCACCGAAAATCACCAAGTCTTAATACTTCAAATTTTTAAATAATTTAAATCACTTTATCCAAAAATGTACTTTAAAACACTTAAAATAAAAACTACTTAAACACATGATTTAAAATACTAGCTATGAAATTTTATAATAATTTCTCATGTAATACTTAAGCCAAAACTAATTTTAAAATATAAGTTGTTCTATAAGTTATAAATGTTAAATAATTATCTTTTAAATCATAATACTTGTTAAACCTCTAAAATAATTTACTTATATAATTAACTTAATAAATATTTACTTTTAAAAAAAATTAAACTGCTAAATAATAATTTCTTTCTAAAACATTCTTTTAAAACCACTTTAAACCCTATAACTTATACATGGAAATCTTTGTTTGAAAATATACTTGGTTTTCTAGGAAATACAATTCCCATTTAAATATAGCCATCTAGTCATTCATAAATCCTGCTCGATTTATCATAATTTAATTTACGACCCCATCCCGTAAATTTCTTTTCCACACTTTCAAAAATAAAACCCCCTTTTATTTTTAAAACAAATTTCCATCTCCTTATAAATTCGCACCTTGAATTTGTACTTCCAAATTATCCACTGATAAATATTCGCTTTATTTATAAACCCCATTTATAAATTCCATAATCTAGTTCTCTTTTTAATCATAGTTTCAACCTTAATCAATTTCCAAATCGATTTTCAAAATTAATCCCACTAATTTCAAATTCATCCTTTTATTATGAATTAAAATCTTATTTAAATATGACATTATCAAGTTCACACTTCATTTCAAAATTTCCACTTTTAAATTCTCTCAACCATTTAAAACCCTGAATCTAAAAATAAATCCCTTTTTCTTTAAACAATATCACTTAAGTTTCAAAATTCATTTATTCCCATTTATTCAAAATCTCCTTTCCCATACTCCGAATTTACGTATTAAAATTTAAAAATCAAATTTTATTCCTTTCCAATTTCATTCTTAAATTTATCCAAATTAGCTAAATATTTTACTTAAAAAATTTCTTTTAATTCCTTCAAGAATCCGTTCTTTATATTTTTAGTATCTCAATATACCCAAAATATCCCAAAATATAAATTCCATCAATCCATAGCATTCAATATTTCAAATCCCGATAAAATCAATCACAGATAATCAATTAGTCATATCACAGATTATGAAAACAAATTTCAATAATTTGAGGAATCCTGTTGGATCCTTCCAACCCGTTTCCCTGCATCCATAGGCGTTAGCATAATATAAAATACCTATACCACTTTGAGGGGGATATCACGGTATATAAGATCATCCGCTTTTATGCGTGGCGCATAGGGTCTCATCCGCTATATAATGTGGGAATATCAATCACTCCAATACACACACACACACACACACACTAATATAATATCACATCCAGACGTATAATACATCATCAAATCAAGCAATGAACCAATAATTTAAATTTAACTATTTAAATTAACGGTAATCCAAATGAGTGAGATTAACTCACCTTTTGCCTTTAATTTGCAATTCGATCCAGCATGAACCAACCGGGCTGGTTTTCATTTGATTCTAGACCTTGTATAAACATTATAGGATTTATTAATATTTGAACTAATCGAACAATTAATTATCATTTAATAGATTTGGTTTTAGCTAATGATTTAAATTAAACAAATAATTAAAATTTAAACTGACATTCCTTTTACTTTTAGCAACTGAGATAATTAAATAAATTAATTGAATGGATTAATCACCAAAATGCATTATTTGAAATAAATAGTAAATGAAAATAAGTATATATGTATATTTATTTTCTTTCAAAACTACATGTATACTTATAAAAATAATTTGTCGATTTTAAAAATCTAATTTTATATAAATTCTTTTAACATTTAAAAATTCCTATTTTTTAAAATCTCCTATATACATGTATTAAATTTAAGATAGAATGGCTTATATATCTTACTGTAACATAAATATTATTTTTCCTCTATATATATATTTTAATCTTAAATAGCAAGCTGATGTATTATACGTATTTTTCTAATCCATACACACACACACATATATATGTACAGAATTAAACTAAAACTGGTTTATACCTTACTGTAATTTCTTCCATATATATATATATTTATATAATACACATATATGCATTTATCAAATAAATTAAAAATTGTAAAACAAACAGCATATACCTTACTATACGCAAAACCCCATCACGCTGACCAACGCCATCCAACGTTGCCATCTTCCATCCCTCTGCCTAACGAACCCACCATCGGCTGTTTCGATTCACGTCGCAATCCCACGAGATCGAACGAACTAGCAGGCGAGTGACTTCTCCTCTTTAGGCGACTCGCCACTACTCGTCGCCAGTCGCGAATCCCAAAGCTTTGACACCATAAACTTGCATTGCCTAGATCTCAAGCTCGGAGTCATCCCCTCCCCCCGGATAAAATTTTGACTATAATCACTTTCCCTATTTTTTTTAATTGGTTCGATTTGAAATTGAAGAAGAGGAGAGGGAGTCATAGTTTTCGTCTGTTAATTACTCTTTTTTTAGTAACGATCGCCATTTCTTTGATTTTGGTTTTATTTTTTTAAGTTGTGAAGAAGGTCGGCTGTTTTTAAAAAGATGAGAGGGGTTAAGATCTGATGTTGGCATGGCCGAGAAGAGCTATATTGGTTTGAGAGAAAAGTAAAAAGCTGATGTGGACAGATTTACAACTGAAAGAAAATTTTACTAGAGAAATATATTGTTATTTTAAATTTTAAACCGTCTCGATATTGCAAGTTAAAATATCAACCTCTTATCGAGGCATGCCACTAGGCGTTTATAATGTTATACCCTTATTTTGAACACAATGGAAAATGTTCCGAGTTCTAATTCAATCGTATGGAGAAGATTGCTTTTTGGATCCAATTATTATAATAAATTCCCGATATAAATTTCATCACATTTACTTACCGTACGATCACACGACAACTCCAAACACTATGAAAATTGAAATCATATAATAATATAATATTACGGATCTAATGGAACTAGTATCGTCGAATTCCGATACTGTTCCTCGAAAGGCTATTTTTAAATGTTAATTTAAACCATATATTTTCAAAACTAAACAAATCACTTCTAGTTCCAATTTTGAAACTTTTATTACCTACAGCATTATCAATATAGATTTTATAAGCCTTTGAAATATTTTTAACAAGCTTAAAATTCATGATTCACTATTTTAACCAATTCCCAGTTATTTTAATTCAATAATTACATTTCCAAATAAATAAAGACATTTGAAATTCAGGTTAAAAATTAATTTTTAAATATTTAAAATCAATTAAATATTCCGATTTCAAATATCTAAAATTCCGGGTCGACACATTCTGATTGATGTGTGTGTGTATATTACAACTGTTTCCTTTTTTAAAGATCTGTTTATATTATATATTATGTTTCCGCTTTGAGATTCTGTATTTATTAATTTCCTCGTGTTTTCTTCCTTCTTTCTTTCCCCTAACAATCTATCTTTCCGGCACTTACTTGTTCAGCACATGAATGTCATGCATGTATTAGGGTCGACTTCTTAGGATCGAAGGGGTGAGCCGTTACACTTGGTATTAGAGCTTAGGATGAGCAAACACCTAGGCATTAGTGGGGATTACTCATTAGAGATAAGGTCAGTAGCACCCTAGAATGAGTATGAATGTATTATATATTGAGCGCATACTTGTTAGTGATGTAAAACTGTTTTACATTGTGTTGAGTTATCTGTTGGGTGGCTTATGTAGAATATAATAGTGTATGAGTTTTGTTTGATGATAATAAACATAAATAAATTCGTTTAAATGTATTTGTTATTATACTATTTTATTTCTCCACATAATTAAATAAATATTTGTTAAACAAAATAAATAACTCAGAATTTTTATTTAAATAAATATTTTTGTAACATCCCGCCTTTTCGCATACTTTAAACAGACACACATGCCGATTCAAACCATACGGAAGGGCGGATTTGTTATGGGGTAAATAAGAAAAACAGAGAAGAAATAAAACAAAATAGAATCTCACAGCGGAAGGATAAAATATAATAACAAATATACAGTTCATAAACAGTTTACAAAAGCTTGATTCTTCTTTTACAATAAATATCAGAGTTACACATACCAATACAAGCAATGCAGCGGAATAGAAAGAGTGTGGTGTAATACTATATATAAAATAATACTGATTCTTCGTCTTCGTCCTCCAAAGCTAAAATCTGCTATCCTGAAACGCTCGGACTGACCCGAGCGAATTTGAAAAGACAAAAACACCCGAGTCAGACTAGAATATCTTATGTGAGTTAAATAAACAGAAATAAATATGAGTACAGTAACTCAAGAGATGTTCGGGATTTACATCTCCTAAGGATCCGTTAAACTATTTACTATGTAGTATATTGCGCTATTATAATAGTGTCTATTTATAAAATAAACTTACTTTTTAATAGCGTTAAGGAGTGACCCAATATTCCCCTTAACACAAATAATGCCAATAGTCTATACAGTACCGTAATACCTCCTGATCGGGAGGCTACCAGAGGATACTCCATAGGTACGACACAAATAGAAACTCGTAGTAAAGGCTCGGTATGGTAGGTGACACGGCACAACTAGGCAATGCCAGGGTAGATATACCAATTGCTATCCAGGCTGGTGGAAACGCGTAGCCGCAGTTACCGCCCACCTCGGACTAACTCCCCAAAATCAAAATATAGAAGTGGCCACTGAATCAATCCAAGTCAAAGTATAATATCGAAGAGGAGCGTCCGATCAGAGGAATGACCTCATTGGCCTGAGAATCGCTCCTGTTTTAGCCACCTTATGCCAACTCACGGGAGTTGGGTCCACGTATTTACCTTACAGGAAACGTCACCACCACCTACTTCATTCTGGAATCTCCACCGCGTACACGGTTAGTCAAAGTGGTTTTCGGTATCGACAGAGAGTATGTCAGATATCCGATCCCGGTCTCTTTGCCAACCCATCGTTATTATAACACCGCGGTTATTTAAAATAGTTTATACTTTAAACCCAGAATATAATCCATTTCAAAACCATAATATTACGATATCATTTCTTCTTTAAAACCCAAAAAGATTCATTCTGATATTATTTTTATAAAACCCAAATCAATGATATCATTTCCCAAATATAAATCTTTTCCAAAAATTATGCCACTTTTAAAATTTATAATTCCTTGTAACCAAATATTTGAATATTAACTTTCAACATAATACTTCGAAATCCATAGTTTTTAAAAATCATTACTTTCAAAACTAAATGGTTTGGATATTCAACAGTATATAAAATAAGTGGTTTGACTTAAATGTTACTTTGAAAAGAAATATTTCTCGTGGCTTTACAATACATCTCTTTATTTAAAATTAAAACCAAAATTTAATATCGCTTCAAGTTCCAAAACCATTTCAATAAATTCATATATATCCGTATATCCATTTTTGAGTATAAATATTTCAACTAAAGTTGGATTTTATTCTTTCAAACCAAATGTTCTATTAATTAGCCTTGAATATTCACATAGAATCCATAATTAATAAGACTTCAATTTCTAGTAAAATATATATATATTTCCAAATTCAAATTTTACTAGAATATTCATTTCAAAATATTTTGGGAAAAATCCAATTATAAATATCATATCTTTAAAATTTCCAACTTAATATTTAAACATAGGATATAAATCATCAAACTCCATTTTCTTAATTTTCTTCCATTTTTATTAAAGAAATTTATTCACCTTTTAATTTCAAAATTTCAACTTCATATGTATATAATTATGGAAGAAAACATTTATTCAGTATAAAATTTAAGATTTTTATAAACCGTATTCCATCCAAACCATAGAAATCACATTTAAAAATAGTTATACATAGACCGCAGTGCCTGTATATAGTTTTCTATCCCATGGTCAAGTGATACGGATATTTATCATTTCAATCCGCAATTTAAAAAAAAATAAAACTGCGGTTGTATATCATTTCAAACCGCAATCCCGAATGAAATGTAAATGCATACTAACTTGCAGTTTAATGATATCCAAATAAAACATTCATTCAACAACACATCCATCATCCAATCACAACATCGATCAATATCAATCAATAACAATTATATATATGATCATATATAACAGGTGATAACTGGCAGTTTATTCAAATTAAATTTTATCAACTATCAATCTAACAATTTATATTCAGTGATAATTGACATAACTGTTAACTAGCAGTTCATATGCAAACAAAAATTTCTAACAGCCAATTAACACGCAATAAATCAATTAAATTAACAGTTACATTCAATAAAATGCAATTCAACAGATATGAATGAAATAACATGCCAAAAGCTCATAAATAAATTTCTATTCATTTCTAAAATTTATTTAACAAACATAAAAGCTTCTAGTAGTTGTGAGTGGGTTAAAACACTCACCTTTTGAATTTAAATCGAATTTAAATTCAATTTAAACTCAAAAATTCGCCCGTCTCAGAATTCGTCCAAATCAGCGTCATCGAGTCCGGAATTAAATTACGATCCTAGCAAAAAAAAAAAAAATTCGTGTGAATCCGAGTTCGTATGAGAAAGTTATGGCAAAAAATGGTGATTGAATTCAAAATTAGAAATACACAAAATGACACATATTTCACCTAACATTAATGCCACGTCACCCTACCTGCCTCTCCCTCCAGAGCAAAACACGCAACAATAGGATCCGTTCGAACCCAATATTCAAGCAAATATCACGCGCGCAAGAAGTCAGGCCAAACCCTAGGGCCGCCACCGCTTCCTGCCCCCTACGCCGCTGCCAGGCGCTAACCCCCCATGCCACTCGCGACCCTCAACCCATACGCAGATCGACGAGCAAAGCTTCAGCCGCAACCCATAAAATGAAACCCTAGATCGAGATTTCTGACCAATCCAACCGTTGAAACCCGAAACAAACTACACAAATGCGATCCCCTCGGTTCCCTCTCCAAAACCAAGAAATGTTTTTCCAATCCGACAACTTTTGTTACGGCGATGATGAACGGTTTTGGGGCTGTTTGAATTTATTCTGGATGAACGACAGCTCCAATTGAAAAACGAATTTCACCATTATATTACGCGTATCGAATACTTCAACATATATTTTTTCTGGAATTTTCTGAAATTTTTGAGTTTTGACTTTTGATTTTGAACTGTGGATGGATCTGGAATTGGATCTGAGATGTATACATTTGGGAAAGAGAAAGGAGTGAAGAAATGAACTTACAGCAAAAGAATAGAAACTAGGGTTTATAGATGTATATTTATAGATAGGCTAGAGGTAGGGTAGCTAGACTGGATACGCGAACGTGCGTGACAAACCGTGGTCCAAAAAGCCCGCTATGCCTCCGGAGCCAAATTTGTTAAAACTATATATCCAAATAGGTGTTTTAAAATATTCTGAACGCGATGGAAAAAGTTTCGCGACCAAATTCGATCGTATGAAGAAGTTATGCTAAAAAAACAAAAATTTCAAATTGATTTCAAAATGCGTAAATTTCAAGGCGTTTCGAGTCCGTACGATCAAACGACAAGTCCGATCGCTACGAAACTTGAAACATTATTATAATTCACCGTTACGGATCCGATGAAACTGGTTTCGTCGAAATCCGAGTCCGTGACAAAAATGGCTATTTTTAATATTTATTAAATAAATTAAAATAAATCATAAAATCCAAATTTTCTTTCAACTTTAAATATTGGCCAAATTTCATTACTTATATAATCCAATCAATTCCAAATAATTTAGCAAGCTTGGATGTGAATTAAAATTTATAAGTATATAAATTTCGCAGTGTTAACCTCTGCGTTTTCTTATTATTTGGGAATTATAAATTTTATTCGCAAAACCCAATTATTAAATCATATACTTATACTCTCATCTTAAATCTAATTAAATAAATAACTTGATTTCTATTATCCAACTCAAAATATATCAATTATTCTCCAACTACATAGTTAACGTTTCTTTTATATATCACTGTGGTAATATTTCAAAATGTTCATCTTTTGTTTGCATAAATTACTGTATTTAGATAAAATTGTAATTTTGGTAACTTATCACATAAATAAACTTAAAACCTCAACTAATACATTCCACCTTTGTTTCATCTTATTCATTCACTCATCAATATTCCGTACTAACTACAAAATTTAGTGTATTCCTTTAAATTGATCAAAATAAGACTTACCAACTAATAGAAAGATTTACGTACAAAATTTATTGTCATACATCTAATTTACAAGCCTATACTTAATTATTATCCTACAATACGTTTTACGTTACTATAATGTTCATTCTTCCGTTCCTACGTTTCTATAAATTTATTTAACGCAACACTTAATCTACACCTATTGCGATGTTTCAAATTTACTTGAATGAACAATTTCTTTACTCAAAATAGTTGTTGTAAACTCTTAATTCCACATTTATAAGTGTATTATTATTTTCACTCAAATATTATACATATATATAGAGTATTGGGTTTTTATTTAATCATCATTTATCATATATATTAATTAATTAAATTCAATATTTAAGTCTGACTAAATTTATTCCCCAAATACACATTTACCTTTCTCAACCAATAAATATAACCAATCAAATTCTCATTTTATTGAACCTTGGTCAATTCCACACGTTAATTTTACTTAAAGTCTCAATTAATTAATTTACCTCGGTTTCATTACCTTATTACCTTATATGCATAATTGACATGGTTATATCTTCCATTACATCAATAATTTATCATTTCATCTTACCATTTATCTACGTATCCTTTTATTGCACTGATTGAAATAAATCCACTTATTAAATTCCCAATTCCACCCTTCTATTCAAACCAAGTATCATGTTATGATAATATTTTACGTTGGTTACACAAAAAAAAAATCAGCTTTTTATCGTTATCAATTAAACATACATTAATTGCACAAATTAAAGGAATTAATTGCCATTTATCCAATTAAATTTCATACATCAATCTATTTCATCTAAATCCTTACCTATGAATATTGCAACCTTTAATTCCATTAAATACCAATTAACCCAAATTATTTCATTTATTCTAAGTCATATCACTAAAATAATTCATCATAATAAACTTAAAATCTATACGTTTATTGATTTATTTCTATTTGTCTTATGTTAAATTCTAAATTTAGTAAGACAACCTAAAGTACTCCATTCAATCGACAGTCCCTTTCAATTGTTAATACGTACTTAAATTTCTACAGTTGCCTTCCATCTGCACTTCCGTTACTATGATAAAAATTAGTAACGTTTATGCCATCAATCCATCATAATTACTTACCCTTAATTGAGTTTGATTTCCAAATAAATTTGCTGACCCTTAATTAGCCAATTTATAAAAGTTTGTCATCATACCTATAGTTCTACGCTTATGCTATGTCTTAAATTTCAATAAATTTATAAATTTTGAGATGTTCATTAGGGTTTACAAATTTATTGACTTGCAATAACAGGGTTTCTTAATCTATTCAATTTATCGTTCACAATCTTTTATTGCATTAAATTGGTTTAATATTCCCATATTAAATTTTATGTCCAGGTAAGAATTTTTCTTTCTTTCTCTACTTAATTCATTTGAATTTTATTCAAATGTCTTTAAATAGGTTTCTAAGTCACTTCTATATAATTTATTCTAGCCTTCATTTTAATATTTATCTACCACCTTTATTCTTTCAACTAAAATAAATTACAAAATCCTATTAAACAAACAATTTCAAATGGTCGAACTTTACGGGTCGTTACACTCTCCCCCACTCAAAACTTTTCGTCCCCGAAAAGGAAAAGGAAGGGAGAAGGAAGAATAAAACAGTATATCTAATTTCAAATATTAACTTATAACAATAATTTACTAAATTAATTTCCTTTAATGAAATACACTTGTTTTATAATCATTATGTCTTTTAATACTTGAATTATTAAAGTTGGAAAAATATCTTTAACAAAATTCTAAGTCCAAAATTTACGAAAATTTTTGGCAGAGTCTCCTTTGTACGGAGGGACTCTGGAGAAAATATAATATCCAAATATACAAATATATTACATATATATCCAAAATAAAATATCCCACACGGGAAAATATATAAATAGCGCTTTAATCGTAATCCGAAAACGTACCTATTTGTCGGGCAATACGCTTATTATTTTGGAACCAAAAGCAGTAGCAGTTGCTTCCAACCCTGTATTCACTTATATAATCTAAAAGTTAAATATCTATATTACAGTGAAATGTTTGGGTAGATTCAATCATTCATATCCAAATCAAATGCAACAACCATACATTTTAACAAACAGCACACACCACAAACAACAATCATTCAATCAACAACCATTAGTTGTTCGGGTTCAAATTCTGAAATTTTACGGAGTGAAAAATAACTATCGAGTGCATCCGTTACTCAACAGTCTTAGATGGAATAGAGATAGATTATTGTTCCTCCAACAACTCCAAAATTCCTTACCCAACAAACATACATCAACCAAACAATCCAAACCAACACCAAAATAGTTTATTTACATTTATTTCATAATTCAGTGGTTTGATTTTCTTTCCTTCATTTATGGAGGAATTTCTTTGTTTCTTACAAGTTTTATTTTCCAACTATCACAAAATTCATTATATTTGTATTTCCTTTTTATTACTTAAGTTTATAAAATAAATTCTCATTAATAACAACAAATATTTTGAATATCTTCATTTCCTTACTCTTCACTTGTAAGATTTCCCTTAAATTCTAAATCTGCTAACATTCATTCTTATAAGTGGAAGTTTTTATTTATTCATTAACTATTAATTGCAGTCATTTCAATTTTTCCTACTTTCCATTATATTAGAATAGGGAAGATTAAAACATACTTAAGTCAATAATCATACAATCAATTCTTATTTTGAATTTCATTTTATATACTTAGGTTCATATCATCTATTAATAGTTCTTAACCCTTTTTCAGTAAAATTTCAATTATAACCTAAGTTTATACCATTAAATTCTTATTATAACAGTAATTTATTGAATACTTCATTTTTCCTAAATTCCTACTTGTAAAATATTCAATTCCAGTTTCTCATTTAACACTTCAACTTTTAAATTTGGGTAAGTTATTTATGTTAAGGAAAATGCAATTGAACCTATACAAGTTAAATCTCCATTCTTTAATTAAATTTTGATGTTTTCCATATTACTCTTTGTCTCATATGTATGCAAATTGCTCTTTATAACTTTGCAATTATTCTCCTATTTAAATTAGAGGTTTCAATTCATTTATTACTTAACTTTTATTTCACTAACAATTTATTAATGGGAGATTTTAGAATTAAATTCCGGGTTAAATCTCAATTTATTTCAAAATAATAGATAAATAAGTTCTTACAACTCAATATCTCTAATTATATTTAGAATAATAAAAGAAAATTTTTAGAAAATTTCAAAATAAATCTGCAGTAGAATTTACTACAGTGGCCTTTCCCCTTCGAAACTCGAAAATGAAAGTCGATGATGCGGCCGTCATCACCGAATTTATTTTCCAGCGACAGAGAGGAAAGTACAGAATTTAATTCTTTTCCAAAATCTTCTTTAAAACAATTCTCCCAATTTATACGAAATATTTATATAAGAAAATACTTATAAACCGAACCATTATTTTTCATAAATTCTTTGAAAACATGTTTGGAAAATCCCGGACTTAAGTTCTAAAATCTCCAATTTGATTTATCATAATTTCAACTTAGCTTCAGTTATTATAGATATTTTTATTTTCTAACACCCAATCTATAGCAACCAAATATATATATCTTTATAAAACTATTATTATATATAGAAAATATAATAGGCAAAATTATTTCATTCACCTATATTAAAAACGGATATTATGTCGGTCTGTCCTATTAAGTGTTTAGAAATCCCTATTGATGGCATAGCGTCCCATGCATTAACCAGAATTTATAAATACAGAGCGGAACAGATTAACACAATATAAAAATCTTTTCATTAATACTAACAAATACGCTCTCTCATATATATACACTCAACGACTCCCATAGGATATTTCTACCCTATTAACAAAGAGTCAAACCCCACAAAGCCAAGCTTTATCGCTAAACCTGGCTCTGATACCAGATGTAACATCCCGCCTTTTCGCATACTTTAAACCGACACACATGCCGATTCAAACCATACGGAAGGGCGGATTTGTTATGGGGTAAATAAGAAAAACAGAGAAGAAATAAAACAAAATAGAATCTCACAGCGGAAGGATAAAATATAATAACAAATATACAGTTCATAAACAGTTTACAAAAGCTTGATTCTTCTTTTACAATAAATATCAGAGTTACACATACCAATACAAGCAATGCAGCGGAATAGAAAGAGTGTGGTGTAATACTATATATAAAATAATACTGATTCTTCGTCTTCGTCCTCCAAAGCTAAAATCTGCTATCCTGAAACGCTCGGACTGACCCGAGCGAATTTGAAAAGACAAAAACACCCGAGTCAGACTAGAATATCTTATGTGAGTTAAATAAACAGAAATAAATATGAGTACAGTAACTCAAGAGATGTTCGGGATATACATCTCCTAAGGATCCGTTAAACTATTTACTATGTAGTATATTGCGCTATTATAATAGTGTCTATTTATAAAATAAACTTACTTTTTAATAGCGTTAAGGAGTGACCCAATATTCCCCTTAACACAAATAATGCCAATAGTCTATACAGTACCGTAATACCTCCTGATCGGGAGGCTACCAAAGGATACTCCATAGGTATGACACAAATAGAAACTCGTAGTAAAGGCTCGGTATGGTAGGTGACACGGCACAACTAGGCAATGCCAGGGTAGATATACCAATTGCTATCCAGGCTGGTGGAAACGCGTAGCCGCAGTTACCGCCCACCTCGGACTAACTCCCCAAAATCAAAATATAGAAGTGGCCACTGAATCAATCCAAGTCAAAGTATAATATCGAAGAGGAGCGTCCGATCAGAGGAATGACCTCATTGGCCTGAGAATCGCTCCTGTTTTAGCCACCTTATGCCAACTCACGGGAGTTGGGTCCACGTATTTACCTTACAGGAAACGTCACCACCACCTACTTCATTCTGGAATCTCCACCGCGTACACGGTTAGTCAAAGTGGTTTTCGGTATCGACAGAGAGTATGTCAGATATCCGATCCCGGTCTCTTTGCCAACCCATCGTTATTATAACACCGCGGTTATTTAAAATAGTTTATACTTTAAACCCAGAATATAATCCATTTCAAAACCATAATATTACGATATCATTTCTTCTTTAAAACCCAAAAAGATTCATTCTGATATTATTTTTATAAAACCCAAATCAATGATATCATTTCCCAAATATAAATCTTTTCCAAAAATTATGCCACTTTTAAAATTTATAATTCCTTGTAACCAAATATTTGAATATTAACTTTCAACATAATACTTCGAAATCCATAGTTTTTAAAAATCATTACTTTCAAAACTAAATGGTTTGGATATTCAACAGTATATAAAATAAGTGGTTTGACTTAAATGTTACTTTGAAAAGAAATATTTCTCGTGGCTTTACAATACATCTCTTTATTTAAAATTAAAACCAAAATTTAATATCGCTTCAAGATCCAAAACCATTTCAATAAATTCATATATATCCGTATATCCATTTTTGAGTATAAATATTTCAACTAAAGTTGGATTTTATTCTTTCAAACCAAATGTTCTATTAATTAGCCTTGAATATTCACATAGAATCCATAATTAATAAGACTTCAATTTCTAGTAAAATATATATATATTTCCAAATTCAAATTTTACTAGAATATTCATTTCAAAATATTTTGGGAAAAATCCAATTATAAATATCATATCTTTAAAATTTCCAACTTAATATTTAAACATAGGATATAAATCATCAAACTCCATTTTCTTAATTTTCTTCCATTTTTATTAAAGAAATTTATTCACCTTTTAATTTCAAAATTTCAACTTCATATGTATATAATTATGGAAGAAAACATTTATTCAGTATAAAATTTAAGATTTTTATAAACCGTATTCCATCCAAACCATAGAAATCACATTTAAAAATAGTTATATATAGATCGCGGTGCCTGTATATAGTTTTCTATCCTATGGTCAAGTGATACGGATATTTATCATTTCAATCCGCAATTTAAAAAAAAATAAAACTGCGGTTGTATATCATTTCAAACCGCAATCCCGAATGAAATGTAAATGCATACTAACTTGCAGTTTAATGATATCCAAATAAAACATTCATTCAACAACACATCCAATCACAACATCGATCAATATCAATCAATAACAATTATATATATGATCATATATAACAGGTGATAACTGGTAGTTTATTCAAATTAAATTTTATCAACTATCAATCTAACAATTTATATTCAGTGATAATTGACATAACTGTTAACTAGCAGTTCATATGCAAACAAAAATTTCTAACAGCCAATTAACACGCAATAAATCAATTAAATTAACAGTTACATTCAATAAAATGCAATTCAACAGATATGAATGAAATAACATGCCAAAAGCTCATAAATAAATTTCTATTCATTTCTAAAATTTATTTAACAAACATAAAAGCTCCTAGTAGTTGTGAGTGGGTTAAAACACTCACCTTTTGAATTTAAATCGAATTTAAATTCAATTTAAACTCAAAAATTCGCCCGTCTTAGAATTCGTCCAAATCAGCGTCATCGAGTCCGGAATTAAATTACGATCCTAGCAAAAAAAAAAAATTTCGTGTGAATCCGAGTTCGTATGAGAAAGTTATGGCAAAAAATGGTGATTGAATTCAAAATTAGAAATACACAAAATGACACATATTTCACCTAACATTAATGCCACGTCACCCTACCTGCCTCTCCCTCCAGAGCAAAACACGCAACAATAGGATCCGTTCGAACCCAATATTCACGCAAATATCACGCGCGCAAGAAGTCAGGCCAAACCCTAGGGCCGCCACCGCTTCCTGCCCCCTACGCCGCTGCCAGGCGCTAACCCCCCATGCCACTCGCGACCCTCAACCCATACGCAGATCGACGAGCAAAGCTTCAGCCGCAACCCATAAAATGAAACCCTAGATCGAGATTTCTGACCGATCCAACCGTTGAAACCCGAAACAAACTACACAGATGCGATCCCCTCGGTTCCCTCTCCAAAACCCAGAAATGTTTTTCCGATCCGACAACTTTTGTTACGGCGATGATGAACGGTTTTGGGGCTGTTTGAATTTATTCTGGATGAACGACAGCTCCAATTGAAAAACGAATTTCACCATTATATTACGCATATCGAATACTTCAACATATATTTTTTCTGGAATTTTCTGAAATTTTTGAGTTTTGACTTTTGATTTTGAACTGTGGATGGATATGGAATTGGATCTGAGATGTATACATTTGGGAAAGAGAAAGGAGTGAAGAAATGAACTTACAGCAAAAGAATAGAAACTAGGGTTTATAGATGTATATTTATAGATAGGCTAGAGGTAGGGTAGCTAGACTGGATACGCGAACGTGCGTGACAAACCGTGGTCCAAAAAGCCCGCTATGCCTCCGGAGCCAAATTTGTTAAAACTATATATCCAAATAGGTGTTTTAAAATATTCTGAACGCGATGGAAAAAGTTTCGCGACCAAATTCGATCGTATGAAGAAGTTATGCTAAAAAAAACAAAAATTTCAAATTGATTTCAAAATGCGTAAATTTCAAGGCGTTTCGAGTCCGTACGATCAAACGACAAGTCCGATCGCTACGAAACTTGAAACATTATTATAATTCACCGTTACGGATCCGATGAAACTGGTTTCGTCGAAATCCGAGTCCGTGACAAAAATGGCTATTTTTAATATTTATTAAATAAATTAAAATAAATCATAAAATCCAAATTTTCTTTCAACTTTTAATATTGGCCAAATTTCATTACTTATATAATCCAATCAATTCCAAATAATTTAGCAAGCTTGGATGTGAATTAAAATTTATAAGTATATAAATTTCGCAGTGTTAACCTCTGCGTTTTCTTATTATTTGGGAATTATAAATTTTATTCGCAAAACCCAATTATTAAATCATATACTTATACTCTCATCTTAAATCTAATTAAATAAATAACTTGATTTCTATTATCCAACTCAAAATATATCAATTATTCTCCAACTACATAGTTAACGTTTCTTTTATATATCACTGTGGTAATATTTCAAAATGTTTATCTTTTGTTTGCATAAATTACTGTATTTAGATAAAATTGTAATTTTGGTAACTTATCACATAAATAAACTTAAAACCTCAACTAATACATTCCACCTTTGTTTCATCTTATTCATTCACTCATCAATATTCCGTACTAACTACAAAATTTAGTGTATTCCTTTAAATTGATCAAAATAAGACTTACCAACTAATAGAAAGATTTACGTACAAAATTTATTGTCATACATCTAATTTACAAGCCTATACTTAATTATTATCCTACAATACGTTTTACGTTACTATAATGTTCATTCTTCCGTTCCTACGTTTCTATAAATTTATTTAACGCAACACTTAATCTACACCTATTGCGATGTTTCAAATTTACTTGAATGAACAATTTCTTTACTCAAAATAGTTGTTGTAAACTCTTAATTCCACATTTATAAGTGTATTATTATTTTCACTCAAATATTATACATATATATAGAGTATTGGGTTTTTATTTAATCATCATTTATCATATATATTAATTAATTAAATTCAATATTTAAGTCTGACTAAATTTATTCCCCAAATACACATTTACCTTTCTCAACCAATAAATATAACCAATCAAATTCTCATTTTATTGAACCTTGGTCAATTCCACACGTTAATTTTACTTAAAGTCTCAATTAATTAATTTACCTCGGTTTCATTACCTTATTACCTTATATGCATAATTGACATGGTTATATCTTCCATTACATCAATAATTTATCATTTCATCTTACCATTTATCTACGTATCCTTTTATTGCACTGATTGAAATAAATCCACTTATTAAATTCCCAATTCCACCCTTCTATTCAAACCAAGTATCATGTTATGATAATATTTTACGTTGGTTACACAAAAAAAAAATCAGCTTTTTATCGTTATCAATTAAACATACATTAATTGCACAAATTAAAGGAATTAATTGCCATTTATCCAATTAAATTTCATACATCAATCTATTTCATCTAAATCCTTACCTATGAATATTGCAACCTTTAATTCCATTAAATACCAATTAACCCAAATTATTTCATTTATTCTAAGTCATATCACTAAAATAATTCATCATAATAAACTTAAAATCTATACGTTTATTGATTTATTTCTATTTGTCTTATGTTAAATTCTAAATTTAGTAAGACAACCTAAAGTACTCCATTCAATCGACAGTCCCTTTCAATTGTTAATACGTACTTAAATTTCTACAGTTGCCTTCCATCTGCACTTCCGTTACTATGATAAAAATTAGTAACGTTTATGCCATCAATCCATCATAATTACTTACCCTTAATTGAGTTTGATTTCCAAATAAATTTGCTGACCCTTAATTAGCCAATTTATAAAAGTTTGTCATCATACCTATAGTTCTACGCTTATGCTATGTCTTAAATTTCAATAAATTTATAAATTTTGAGATGTTCATTAGGGTTTACAAATTTATTGACTTGCAATAACAGGGTTTCTTAATCTATTCAATTTATCGTTCACAATCTTTTATTGCATTAAATTGGTTTAATATTCCCATATTAAATTTTATGTCCAGGTAAGAATTTTTCTTTCTTTCTCTACTTAATTCATTTGAATTTTATTCAAATGTCTTTAAATAGGTTTCTAAGTCACTTCTATATAATTTATTCTAGCCTTCATTTTAATATTTATCTACCACCTTTATTCTTTCAACTAAAATAAATTACAAAATCCTATTAAACAAACAATTTCAAATGGTCGAACTTTACGGGTCGTTACACTCTCCCCCACTCAAAACTTTTCGTCCCCGAAAAGGAAAAGGAAGGGAGAAGGAAGAATAAAACAGTATATCTAATTTCAAATATTAACTTATAACAATAATTTACTAAATTAATTTCCTTTAATGAAATACACTTGTTTTATAATCATTATGTCTTTTAATACTTGAATTATTAAAGTTGGAAAAATATCTTTAACAAAATTCTAAGTCCAAAATTTACGAAAATTTTTGGCAGAGTCTCCTTTGTACGGAGGGACTCTGGAGAAAATATAATATCCAAATATACAAATATATTACATATATATCCAAAATAAAATATCCCACACGGGAAAATATATAAATAGCGCTTTAATCGTAATCCGAAAACGTACCTATTTGTCGGGCAATACGCTTATTATTTTGGAACCAAAAGCAGTAGCAGTTGCTTCCAACCCCTGTATTCACTTATATAATCTAAAAGTTAAATATCTATATTACAGTGAAATGTTTGGGTAGATTCAATCATTCATATCCAAATCAAATGCAACAACCATACATTTTAACAAACAGCACACACCACAAACAACAATCATTCAATCAACAACCATTAGTTGTTCGGGTTCAAATTCTGAAATTTTACGGAGTGAAAAATAACTATCGAGTGCATCCGTTACTCAACAGTCTTAGATGGAATAGAGATAGATTATTGTTCCTCCAACAACTCCAAAATTCCTTACCCAACAAACATACATCAACCAAACAATCCAAACCAACACCAAAATAGTTTATTTACATTTATTTCATAATTCAGTGGTTTGATTTTCTTTCCTTCATTTATGGAGGAATTTCATTGTTTCTTACAAGTTTTATTTTCCAACTATCACAAAATTCATTATATTTGTATTTCCTTTTTATTACTTAAGTTTATAAAATAAATTCTCATTAATAACAACAAATATTTTGAATATCTTCATTTCCTTACTCTTCACTTGTAAGATTTCCCTTAAATTCTAAATCTGCTAACATTCATTCTTATAAGTGGAAGTTTTTATTTATTCATTAACTATTAATTGCAGTCATTTCAATTTTTCCTACTTTCCATTATATTAGAATAGGGAAGATTAAAACATACTTAAGTCAATAATCATACAATCAATTCTTATTTTGAATTTCATTTTATATACTTAGGTTCATATCATCTATTAATAGTTCTTAACCCTTTTTCAGTAAAATTTCAATTATAACCTAAGTTTATACCATTAAATTCTTATTATAACAGTAATTTATTGAATGCTTCATTTTTCCTAAATTCCTACTTGTAAAATATTCAATTCCAGTTTCTCATTTAACACTTCAACTTTTATATTTGGGTAAGTTATTTATGTTAAGGAAAATGCAATTGAACCTATACAAGTTAAATCTCCATTCTTTAATTAAATTTTGATGTTTTCCATATTACTCTTTGTCTCATATGTATGCAAATTGCTCTTTATAACTTTGCAATTATTCTCCTATTTAAATTAGAGGTTTCAATTCATTTATTACTTAACTTTTATTTCACTAACAATTTATTAATGGGAGATTTTAGAATTAAATTCCGGGTTAAATCTCAATTTATTTCAAAATAATAGATAAATAAGTTCTTACAACTCAATATCTCTAATTATATTTAGAATAATAAAAGAAAATTTTTAGAAAATTTCAAAATAAATCTGCAGTAGAATTTACTACAGTGGCCTTTCCCCTTCGAAACTCGAAAATGAAAGTCGATGATGCGGCCGTCATCACCGAATTTATTTTCCAGCGACAGAGAGGAAAGTACAGAATTTAATTCTTTTCCAAAATCTTCTTTAAAACAATTCTCCCAATTTATACGAAATATTTATATAAGAAAATACTTATAAACCGAACCATTATTTTTCATAAATTCTTTGAAAACATGTTTGGAAAATCCCGGACTTAAGTTCTAAAATCTCCAATTTGATTTATCATAATTTCAACTTAGCTTCAGTTATTATAGATATTTTTATTTTCTAACACCCAATCTATAGCAACCAAATATATATATCTTTATAAAACTATTATTATATATAGAAAATATAATAGGCAAAATTATTTCATTCACCTATATTAAAAACGGATATTATGTCGGTCTGTCCTATTAAGTGTTTAGAAATCCCTATTGATGGCATAGCGTCCCATGCATCAACCAGAATTTATAAATACAGAGCGGAACAGATTAACACAATATAAAAATCTTTTCATTAATACTAACAAATACGCTCTCTCATATATATACACTCAACGACTCCCATAGGATATTTCTACCCTATTAACAAAGAGTCAAACCCCACAAAGCCAAGCTTTATCGCTAAACCTGGCTCTGATACCAGATGTAACATCCCGCCTTTTCGCATACTTTAAACCGACACACATGCCGATTCAAACCATACGGAAGGGCGGATTTGTTATGGGGTAAATAAGAAAAACAGAGAAGAAATAAAACAAAATAGAATCTCACAGCGGAAGGATAAAATATAATAACAAATATACAGTTCATAAACAGTTTACAAAAGCTTGATTCTTCTTTTACAATAAATATCAGAGTTACACATACCAATACAAGCAATGCAGCGGAATAGAAAGAGTGTGGTGTAATACTATATATAAAATAATACTGATTCTTCGTCTTCGTCCTCCAAAGCTAAAATCTGCTATCCTGAAACGCTCGGACTGACCCGAGCGAATTTGAAAAGACAAAAACACCCGAGTCAGACTAGAATATCTTATGTGAGTTAAATAAACAGAAATAAATATGAGTACAGTAACTCAAGAGATGTTCGGGATATACATCTCCTAAGGATCCGTTAAACTATTTACTATGTAGTATATTGCGCTATTATAATAGTGTCTATTTATAAAATAAACTTACTTTTTAATAGCGTTAAGGAGTGACCCAATATTCCCCTTAACACAAATAATGCCAATAGTCTATACAGTACCGTAATACCTCCTGATCGGGAGGCTACCAGAGGATACTCCATAGGTATGACACAAATAGAAACTCGTAGTAAAGGCTCGGTATGGTAGGTGACACGGCACAACTAGGCAATGCCAGGGTAGATATACCAATTGCTATCCAGGCTGGTGGAAACGCGTAGCCGCAGTTACCGCCCACCTCGGACTAACTCCCCAAAATCAAAATATAGAAGTGGCCACTGAATCAATCCAAGTCAAAGTATAATATCGAAGAGGAGCGTCCGATCAGAGGAATGACCTCATTGGCCTGAGAATCGCTCCTGTTTTAGCCACCTTATGCCAACTCACGGGAGTTGGGTCCACGTATTTACCTTACAGGAAACGTCACCACCACCTACTTCATTCTGGAATCTCCACCGCGTACACGGTTAGTCAAAGTGGTTTTCGGTATCGACAGAGAGTATGTCAGATATCCGATCCCGGTCTCTTTGCCAACCCATCGTTATTATAACACCGCGGTTATTTAAAATAGTTTATACTTTAAACCCAGAATATAATCCATTTCAAAACCATAATATTACGATATCATTTCTTCTTGATATTATTTTTATAAAACCCAAATCAATGATATCATTTCCCAAATATAAATCTTTTCCAAAAATTATGCCACTTTTAAAATTTATAATTCCTTGTAACCAAATATTTGAATATTAACTTTCAACATAATACTTCGAAATCCATAGTTTTTAAAAATCATTACTTTCAAAACTAAATGGTTTGGATATTCAACAGTATATAAAATAAGTGGTTTGACTTAAATGTTACTTTGAAAAGAAATATTTCTCGTGGCTTTACAATACATCTCTTTATTTAAAATTAAAACCAAAATTTAATATCGCTTCAAGATCCAAAACCATTTCAATAAATTCATATATATCCGTATATCCATTTTTGAGTATAAATATTTCAACTAAAGTTGGATTTTATTCTTTCAAACCAAATGTTCTATTAATTAGCCTTGAATATTCACATAGAATCCATAATTAATAAGACTTCAATTTCTAGTAAAATATATATATATTTCCAAATTCAAATTTTACTAGAATATTCATTTCAAAATATTTTGGGAAAAATCCAATTATAAATATCATATCTTTAAAATTTCCAACTTAATATTTAAACATAGGATATAAATCATCAAACTCCATTTTCTTAATTTTCTTCCATTTTTATTAAAGAAATTTATTCACCTTTTAATTTCAAAATTTCAACTTCATATGTATATAATTATGGAAGAAAACATTTATTCAGTATAAAATTTAAGATTTTTATAAACCGTATTCCATCCAAACCATAGAAATCACATTTAAAAATAGTTATATATAGATCGCGGTGCCTGTATATAGTTTTCTATCCTATGGTCAAGTGATACGGATATTTATCATTTCAATCCGCAATTTAAAAAAAAATAAAACTGCGGTTGTATATCATTTCAAACCGCAATCCCGAATGAAATGTAAATGCATACTAACTTGCAGTTTAATGATATCCAAATAAAACATTCATTCAACAACACATCCAATCACAACATCGATCAATATCAATCAATAACAATTATATATATGATCATATATAACAGGTGATAACTGGTAGTTTATTCAAATTAAATTTTATCAACTATCAATCTAACAATTTATATTCAGTGATAATTGACATAACTGTTAACTAGCAGTTCATATGCAAACAAAAATTTCTAACAGCCAATTAACACGCAATAAATCAATTAAATTAACAGTTACATTCAATAAAATGCAATTCAACAGATATGAATGAAATAATATGCCAAAAGCTCATAAATAAATTTCTATTCATTTCTAAAATTTATTTAACAAACATAAAAGCTCCTAGTAGTTGTGAGTGGGTTAAAACACTCACCTTTTGAATTTAAATCGAATTTAAATTCAATTTAAACTCAAAAATTCGCCCGTCTTAGAATTCGTCCAAATCAGCGTCATCGAGTCCGGAATTAAATTACGATCCTAGCAAAAAAAAAAAAAATTCGTGTGAATCCGAGTTCGTATGAGAAAGTTATGGCAAAAAATGGTGATTGAATTCAAAATTAGAAATACACAAAATGACACATATTTCACCTAACATTAATGCCACGTCACCCTACCTGCCTCTCCCTCCAGAGCAAAACACGCAACAATAGGATCCGTTCGAACCCAATATTCACGCAAATATCACGCGCGCAAGAAGTCAGGCCAAACCCTAGGGCCGCCACCGCTTCCTGCCCCCTACGCCGCTGCCAGGCGCTAACCCCCCATGCCACTCGCGACCCTCAACCCATACGCAGATCGACGAGCAAAGCTTCAGCCGCAACCCATAAAATGAAACCCTAGATCGAGATTTCTGACCGATCCAACCGTTGAAACCCGAAACAAACTACACAGATGCGATCCCCTCGGTTCCCTCTCCAAAACCCAGAAATGTTTTTCCGATCCGACAACTTTTGTTACGGCGATGATGAACGGTTTTGGGGCTGTTTGAATTTATTCTGGATGAACGACAGCTCCAATTGAAAAACGAATTTCACCATTATATTACGCATATCGAATACTTCAACATATATTTTTTCTGGAATTTTCTGAAATTTTTGAGTTTTGACTTTTGATTTTGAACTGTGGATGGATATGGAATTGGATCTGAGATGTATACATTTGGGAAAGAGAAAGGAGTGAAGAAATGAACTTACAGCAAAAGAATAGAAACTAGGGTTTATAGATGTATATTTATAGATAGGCTAGAGGTAGGGTAGCTAGACTGGATACGCGAACGTGCGTGACAAACCGTGGTCCAAAAAGCCCGCTATGCCTTCGGAGCCAAATTTGTTAAAACTATATATCCAAATAGGTGTTTTAAAATATTCTGAACGCGATGGAAAAAGTTTCGCGACCAAATTCGATCGTATGAAGAAGTTATGCTAAAAAAAACAAAAATTTCAAATTGATTTCAAAATGCGTAAATTTCAAGGCGTTTCGAGTCCGTACGATCAAACGACAAGTCCGATCGCTACGAAACTTGAAACATTATTATAATTCACCGTTACGGATCCGATGAAACTGGTTTCGTCGAAATCCGAGTCCGTGACAAAAATGGCTATTTTTAATATTTATTAAATAAATTAAAATAAATCATAAAATCCAAATT
Organism: Allium cepa; assembly: GCA_030765085.1. Classification (NCBI taxonomy): domain Eukaryota; kingdom Viridiplantae; phylum Streptophyta; class Magnoliopsida; order Asparagales; family Amaryllidaceae; genus Allium; species Allium cepa. The sequence continues at coordinate 774,516,350 of CM060945.1, forward strand.
TTCTTTCAACTTTAAATATTGGCCAAATTTCATTACTTATATAATCCAATCAATTCCAAATAATTTAGCAAGCTTGGATGTGAATTAAAATTTATAAGTATATAAATTTCGCAGTGTTAACCTCTGCGTTTTCTTATTATTTGGGAATTATAAATTTTATTCGCAAAACCCAATTATTAAATCATATACTTATACTCTCATCTTAAATCTAATTAAATAAATAACTTGATTTCTATTATCCAACTCAAAATATATCAATTATTCTCCAACTACATAGTTAACGTTTCTTTTATATATCACTGTGGTAATATTTCAAAATGTTTATCTTTTGTTTGCATAAATTACTGTATTTAGATAAAATTGTAATTTTGGTAACTTATCACATAAATAAACTTAAAACCTCAACTAATACATTCCACCTTTGTTTCATCTTATTCATTCACTCATCAATATTCCGTACTAACTACAAAATTTAGTGTATTCCTTTAAATTGATCAAAATAAGACTTACCAACTAATAGAAAGATTTACGTACAAAATTTATTGTCATACATCTAATTTACAAGCCTATACTTAATTATTATCCTACAATACGTTTTACGTTACTATAATGTTCATTCTTCCGTTCCTACGTTTCTATAAATTTATTTAACGCAACACTTAATCTACACCTATTGCGATGTTTCAAATTTACTTGAATGAACAATTTCTTTACTCAAAATAGTTGTTGTAAACTCTTAATTCCACATTTATAAGTGTATTATTATTTTCACTCAAATATTATACATATATATAGAGTATTGGGTTTTTATTTAATCATCATTTATCATATATATTAATTAATTAAATTCAATATTTAAGTCTGACTAAATTTATTCCCCAAATACACATTTACCTTTCTCAACCAATAAATATAACCAATCAAATTCTCATTTTATTGAACCTTGGTCAATTCCACACGTTAATTTTACTTAAAGTCTCAATTAATTAATTTACCTCGGTTTCATTACCTTATTACCTTATATGCATAATTGACATGGTTATATCTTCCATTACATCAATAATTTATCATTTCATCTTACCATTTATCTACGTATCCTTTTATTGCACTGATTGAAATAAATCCACTTATTAAATTCCCAATTCCACCCTTCTATTCAAACCAAGTATCATGTTATGATAATATTTTACGTTGGTTACACAAAAAAAAAATCAGCTTTTTATCGTTATCAATTAAACATACATTAATTGCACAAATTAAAGGAATTAATTGCCATTTATCCAATTAAATTTCATACATCAATCTATTTCATCTAAATCCTTACCTATGAATATTGCAACCTTTAATTCCATTAAATACCAATTAACCCAAATTATTTCATTTATTCTAAGTCATATCACTAAAATAATTCATCATAATAAACTTAAAATCTATACGTTTATTGATTTATTTCTATTTGTCTTATGTTAAATTCTAAATTTAGTAAGACAACCTAAAGTACTCCATTCAATCGACAGTCCCTTTCAATTGTTAATACGTACTTAAATTTCTACAGTTGCCTTCCATCTGCACTTCCGTTACTATGATAAAAATTAGTAACGTTTATGCCATCAATCCATCATAATTACTTACCCTTAATTGAGTTTGATTTCCAAATAAATTTGCTGACCCTTAATTAGCCAATTTATAAAAGTTTGTCATCATACCTATAGTTCTACGCTTATGCTATGTCTTAAATTTCAATAAATTTATAAATTTTGAGATGTTCATTAGGGTTTACAAATTTATTGACTTGCAATAACAGGGTTTCTTAATCTATTCAATTTATCGTTCACAATCTTTTATTGCATTAAATTGGTTTAATATTCCCATATTAAATTTTATGTCCAGGTAAGAATTTTTCTTTCTTTCTCTACTTAATTCATTTGAATTTTATTCAAATGTCTTTAAATAGGTTTCTAAGTCACTTCTATATAATTTATTCTAGCCTTCATTTTAATATTTATCTACCACCTTTATTCTTTCAACTAAAATAAATTACAAAATCCTATTAAACAAACAATTTCAAATGGTCGAACTTTACGGGTCGTTACAATTTTATTCAAGCAAATATTTTATTACAAATTCAATTAGTACAAATTTGAGCTCTCACTACATTTACACATTTTCAATTACAATACAACTTCAATTACAACACAATTTTCAGTTTACAATTTTACCACACTACATAGTTCACTCATCAATCGTATTTGATCTTCAACTTTGTTCCAATTTGTATCTAACATCTAAACTATGTGCAAAATAAACACTGAACAGTAAAATTGAAATATTTTGTAGTGCATAATGAAGTATGTGTTTTGAAAATATTGTTTGCCTCGGTTATTTGGTTTATTCATCATCATTTTTTAATTCATCTTACGCGAACAACTTATGACATGCACAGTGCATCACTGTACATGCCACAAGATCGTGCACACCGATATACACTTGCGTATGGATTGAATTCAAGTGCACGTGCAAGAATAGACCAGCATCTCATGGGTCATACAAAGCAACCAGACTTCAAATAAAATCACCATGTAGTCCATAAGTACAAAGTGGTGCGTGCAGCAAATCAACCAAGCAAAGACAGCAATGGAGCATGTAAACAAAATTGAGGCATGAGAACCAAAAAAATAGAAAATGCAACGAGACTTCAAATCGAACCATATTCGAGAACAAAGGCAGCAGTAATTCAAATTGAACCAGACTTCAAATGGCACATGGAAAGCAATTGAATATGTTCACTAAAGTTCAGTTCCAACAGTTCAGAGAATTCAAGTGCACAAGGACAAGTGAGCACATGAAAACAACATGCAACTAGAGTTCTAATGTAAGTAGGCTAGACTTCAAATGAAAACAACAGCAATATGTTCAAGCATTACATTCGAGCATTCAGGCATAGTTCAGGCATGAACACACATGAAAGCAACATGCAACCAGACTTTAAAATTTTCAAAGGCAACATGAGCAAGCAATAATTATCAGTATATTCACATATACACATGTATGCATATATACATATATATATATACACACATATAAATAGATTGGTTTTGGTATGAAGTGCACCAGGTATAAACATGAAACAAAGGAGACATCAAGGAAGTTCTCTTAAACAATGCAAGAAATGAACAACACAACAAAGTATAAATGACAAATTAAAGCACTCGAAAAGACAGAGCAAATAGCCATTGCAATCACACGAACTAGAGACCAAGAGCAGTAAACCCAAATAAAGGATCATATAACATACTGAAATCTACCTAGTTGGTGGTTTGTAATCCGGAAATGCAACTTTAGATTACGTTCCTATGATGTGTGTGTGTGTGTGTGTATGTTGAGCGAAATCAAAGCATTGTAACAAAGCATTCAACAGTTTGAATAAAGTCAAAAGAATTCAATTATAGGTTATAAGGAAACGTATTTCAGAAAAAAGAACAACAAATCATGATGAACAAGCTCGAAGCAAACAATGAACAGGTCGTAGGAGCAAAGAACGAAACAAATTCAAATGTATCATAAATGAACAAGTCAGAAATCATCAAAGTCGTGCAATCAAGAAACGAATGGCCGAGAAAAGCACTTAACGAAATAAAACCAAAATAAATGAACGAAAATTTAGGGATTTTAACCCTATTTAAACCCAATTCATCATTGGCAGAAATCATGAAGTCGAGTTACTATCAAGTTAATTAAAAATAGCAAATTTATATTATACCAAAGCCATTACCGAAGAAGTGCTCGACTAAATTGAAGCGACCGAGTGCAATCAAAGCTAGGGAATCGATCGATGAAGCAAATCAAAGTGAATAATCGCTGCAATCGATCAATTGAATCAGCATCTTCCATACATCAAAAACCCTAATTCCAGATTGTAAGAAACAAGATGGCTAGGATGAGTAGTGAAAAGGCAAACGCGTTTATCCTTTTGGGCTGAAGAGATTACACAAACAAAAGAAAAGGGAGACAATCTTCTTTAATTACTTGGGCCTTTTTAATTTATGTGTATTGGGCTTTAGCTATAGATATTAGGGTTTTATTTATTTTTAGTACATTTGTTTGAGTTTTATTTTTTAATTAAGTCAAACTCTGGATTTACTAATTTACGATCTACAATTTTGTAGTTCGACAATTCGCAACTCAGTGGATGAGTTGTGGCAGTGTTTTGAGGTTAGAGTTAGGTTAATCAAGTTAGCGGGTATCGCAAGTGTACGTCTTTTCATAAGCGTTTATTTACTTAATTTATAGTAGAAACCTTAGGGGTAGCACGTAGGTAGATTTTTGCCGAAGCTGGGTAAAACCGTGTGTGATCATTTCTGCATTACTTTTTTTTTAATTCCGCAATAATATTTGGTAGACCCTATTCACCCCCCTCTAGGGTGAAACGATCCTGCAAGTGGTATCAAAGCTAGGAACAAAAACCATTTTCTGTTAAAATATTTGATTTTTTTCTTTCAATGGCTTCTTTTAATAATGCTTTGCTGAAGGTCAGTCCATAGCCAAACCATCCATATTCAATGGTGAATATGCATATTGGAAAACTAAAATGAAATTTTTTCTAAAAACCATAGATGCATGGAATATTGTTGAAATTGGATATATCATACAAATAGTCATGGTAGATAATCAAGAAGTTGATAAGCATATCGATCAATGGACAGATCTTGGAAATAAACTGCAAATTGTTAATTCTAGAGCTATGAATTCTATTATTTGCTCATTAGATCAAATTTAATTTAACCATGTCTTACATTGTCTAACTGCGTAGGAAATCTAGCACATGCTTGAAGTGACTCATAAATGAACCTCCTAGATTGAAGAATCTCACCTTTCCATGCTTAGTAGCGAGTATGAGAACTTCACAATGGCAAAGGAAAAATGTATCAAAGAAATGTATAGACGGCTTTCTAATCTTGTATACAAATCAAAATCCTTAGGAAGACCATACACATAACTGGAAATAGTCCGAAAGATCCTCGAAATTCTTCCAAGAAATTTTGAAGCAAATGTGACTGCCATCCAAGAGTCAAAGGATCTAAAATAGGTTGAAGTTGAAGAACTCGTCGGGAAGCTCACCACTTTTGAGCTAGAAAATAAAATTCAAGGAAGAACATGAAATAGGAGATACGTGAAAGAAATCAATAACTATCAAAGGAACGACGAAAAGTGAAGATGATGGTGATGATGAAGGAGCAGCTGACATGGCACTGATAATAAAGAGATTCAAAAGGTGGAACCACAAATATGCAAATCCAGCCTTAAATCAATAACTAAAGAATAAAATCGTCAAAGTTCTAAACAACTTAGAAAAGCAGGAGATCGTTTGTCACAAATGAAATAAACCCGGTCACATCAAGCCAAATTGCCCACAAATCAAGTCAGCAAAGGAAAGAAAGCAAAAAAGAGAAGTTTTGCAGAAACTTAGGATAAAAGTGATGAAAATGATAATAAAAGCACTAGCAGTGAGAGCGAAAGAGAAAATCAGTGTCTTTTAGGAGAAACAAGTGACAGCGATGATGATGTGCCCAGCGTGTTATCAAAACTCACTCACTCACAATTACTTATATATTTTCATGAAGTAAACGGCTGTTTTGAAAGATTCAGGGAGAAGTACGCTAAAATTGAATCACTAAAAGATATGTTGATAGAAATAAATAAGAAGCTTGATCAAATGGTTCAAAACTATAGAAAAAAGTGCCCTAAGTGCGATAAGTGTCCATCATTAGAAGAGGAAATTAAAAATCAGCAACTAAAATTAAGTGGCTTGAAAATGAAATTTTGATTTTGAAAGAAAGTAATAATACTAGGAGAGAAAATCCATTAAAAATTACACTTTGTTATTGAATGAAAATGAATCTCTCAAGTCATAAATATAATTATTGTCAACAATTTTAGAAAAATTCTTCTAAGGGGAAAGATCACTAAATATGCTATTAGGGAAACAAACTGCTAATATCATTCAACAAGGACTTCGGTATGCTCAATCTGAAAAGGTAAAGCGAAATTAATCATGTCAACTCCAAGTGCATGATTTGTGGAAAAATTGGACACAATCAAAAAAATTGCTGGTATAAACCCAAACACACGTAAACCATACCAATTTCGCTTCCTAAAGGCACAAATGTAAAATCCCTTAAAATCAAAAAAATCTAGGTGCCAAAAGAAACAAACATAGGCTGTCTTGGTTCTACACAAACTTGTTTTTAAAATTTTTTTGTCACTAACAATTATAGACCTATAAAATCAAATAGGTCACTAAACTCTTTTCTCGTGTAAGTGTGTTGGCAGGTTATGGAACAACAAGAGTTGTACGTAGAGTCTGGCTGTTCCAGGCACATGATGGGTGACAAATCAAAGTTCCTTAGCCTAGAGAAGTACAAAGGTGGCAGAGTCATAATGGGCAACAACGATAAATGTAAAATTATCGGTAAAGGTAAAGTAGGTAACGACACATTTACCTTAAACGATGTATTATATATTGAAAATATGCAGCGTAATTTGATTTCCATTAGCGAGTTATGTGATAGGGGAATCAATGTTGTTTTTGATTTTGATTTGTGCAAAATTATTGACCAATCATCAAAAGAAATATTATTTTGAAGTAAGAGGAAAGGTGATCAACTGGGAAAATTTGAGCCAAAAGCTGACAAAGGCATGTTCATAGGATACTCTTCTAGAAGCAAAGCTTATAGAGTATACAACAAAAGGACGAGAAAATCATGGAGTCAATCAATGTGAAATTTTATGAAGGCATCAATGATCAAAGCAAGGAAATAATCAAAAGCAATGTTAAAGAGGATAACGAAAAAGATGAAAGTGAAAATTTAAAAGAAATCGTAACCACGAAAGAAGTCCAAATAAATTTGGAACCAGAGAGATTGAAATTCAAAGCAGACCATCCTCCAGAATTGGTAATAGGTAATCCTACTACAGGTATTCAAACTCGTTCCTCCTTTAGAAATTTATGCGATTTGTGTCTATACAGTGGATTTATTTCAGAAATTGAACCCAAAGACATAGATACAGCTCTCAATGATGTGAGTTATTTTGTGGCTATGCAAGAAGAGCTAAGTTAATTTGAACGAAACGATGTTTGGATTCTAACACCTAGACCTAATGATTATTCAGTTGTAGGAACCAAATGGATTTTTAAAAATAAATTTGATGAACATGGAAATATGATAGGAACAAAGCTAGGTTAGTTGCCAAAGTTTATAATCAAATTAAAGGAATTGATTTTGATAAAACTTTTCCACCAATAGCAAGACTAGAATTGTAAAGGCCCGTAAATCCGTACCCCTTTGAACTAACAAAATTCCACAACAGTTAAATCCAAAGTGGCACAAAAGTATGAGTCTTCGGGTAAAAGAAGAAAGAGGTAAAAGAAGAAGAAAAGAAAACAACATCAGAATCTCACATCGCAGTGGAATAAAATATAATATATACTAACAGCTTTTAAATACAAAGAATCTGTACTGTCATATATACATACACACCATATCAGAGTACAATCAACCATACATGTCCATACACAGCGGAAATAATTGACAAATACGGAAATACGCTCTGTCATCCAGCTCGTCTCCTGAACTCCTTAGCTTTTAACCTGATCATGTTTAACTCGGTCTGACCCGAGCGTCATATAAAACAACACCCGAGTCAGTCTGGAAAACCAGCGAGAGAAATCACACTCAGTTGGATTATTATATTCTCAAAAATTCTTTGAAAACAAAAGCAACTCGTAAGACCTCGCCACAAATAAACATGTCGGGTTTTTACCTTACGATAGCCAAAACATTTTTATTAAATTCGTCTGATATTATAATAGTGTCTATAGAAAGTAAAATAGAATCTAGCTGAAATGCTTGCATCTCACGTTTCAGCAATAGTTGGGCACAATCAAAACCGTACAAGCGCTTATTGGAGATTGGATTCCATACAATGGCAGGGCTACCGGGGTACCTCCCGTCACAGTACCTAGTCTAGATCAGAGTACCGAGGAGCCACCCTAACTCCCCTGCAACACAAGATCGGAACCATCCCTTACTGGGCAGTCCCAAGCAAGATCACCCCGTGACTGGCGCGACCAACCACCCACTAAGCCGAAATAAAAGGGACATCTAGACAGGGGAAACTTTACTCTCCAGTGGGGGCTAACCACGAAGTCTTGCTGCACCTTCCCTGTTTTAGCCATTCCCGGTTGATGGGGCTTGACGCTAAGCATTACCTTTCAAGAACGAGTCCCACTTAGAATGCTCATCATCTACCTGACGATGTTCTAAAAGCATTCAATCCATACTAGTTGCCCTGGGTCTGGACAAACCGAATCACCGTCTTCATCATATTCACGGTCTTCATTCGTAATCGTTCAAACCGGATCGAAGTGGTTTTCGGATAATTAAATCCGATCCCGGACTCTTCGAAACGATCAGCGCATTGTCCAATATTGATAGCCGGTGATTTAGCTATCAATTAATCATTCACAAGCAACCATTAAGTAATTTTTCCCAAATTATTTATCTCAGATATCATTCAGATATCATTTCCATTTTAACCCATTTGAAATAAATTTTCAAAGTCCTTTTATTTCCATGAAATCATTTAACTGATTTCTTATACTCACCCACATTTTGATTTACCCTTTGAAAATATCCTTTGTTTTCTCATTCCTTCCTCAAAAATCCATTTCACTCTTCTTTTAAATTATCAAACTCAATTTCTCCATTTTATAAGATTTCTGTTAAATCTTATCTCATTTAAATTAATTTGCTTACTAAAACAGGAGGATTTTAATTGGGTTTTAAAAACAATTTGAAAACATTTATATTTATAAAATAAGATGTAGGGTTTTATACAAATTATGGTTCGAAAGTAATATTAAAGTTCATATCCAATTTATGAAAAATACAAAACTGGTTTTAGAAAATTGGAGCTTATTAATAAATAATTGCCAAGCCTTCAAAAATAACAAAATTTGAAATATACAAAGTCGAAATGATAGTCCATAAAAATTTATATAGTATAGTAATTTAAAAATTCCCCTTTTAAAATAAATTTATAATTTTGGAAAACCCAATATCCATCTATAAGTGCCTCTTGTCCAAATTCACTCTTCTTACTTTCGGAAATATTCTACTATTTCAAACAAATTTATAACTCAATAAGAGATTTCTCCCTGACTTATCCTTCCCCATATTTACTAGTTTCTTCCTTTCCATTTATAAACCCCGTTTATAAATTTGATAAACTCTCCTGAGTATTCCATTTTATTTATAAAATAATTTTATTCAAAAATTTCATTTTTTATAATTTTATTTTTCAATAAAATTTCATATCATTCCTTAGTAATTCATTATTTAATAAAATTCCTTTTTATTCCATAATAGAATTCCCTTTTTATCTCTTAATAAATTTTCATTTTATTCCCTTAATTAGAATTTTACTTTTATACCTTAGTTATTAATATATAAGTTAAATTGTCCAAAACTTAACTTTAACCAATTAAATATCAATAAAATTTTATCTTCCCTATGTTTTTTTCTTTCAAATAGAAGTAAATCCAAATCCTTAATAATTATTTCTATTCAAGTTCCATTTCACTTCCTTTAATAAAATTATGGGTAGAATTTAAGAACTCCAAATTTCACTTCCATGTTATTAAACGGTTAGTAATTCAATTCATATATAAATCCATATCAATTCATCACCCTGTCACATATCAGCAAATATATATATATATATATATATATATATATATATATATGATAAGTAAATATTCGAGGAATCCTGTTGGATCCCTCCAACCTGTTTTTCCTGCATTCACGGATGTTAGCACAAATAAAATATCAATTTCACTTCAAGGTCGAATATTGCAGTATGTGGGTTTATAAAATCATCCAGTGAATAAATTATTATAAATCAACCAAACACATCCAATGATTTAAATTTAATATTTAAATTTATTTATGGCATCCAAATGAGTGAGAAAATCTAACCTTTGATTTAATTGTTGCAATCCTTCCCAATCCCGACTCGTTTCCATATTTTTGACCTTGAATAACAATTGCATGGATTTTATTAATATTTGAAATAGTCGATCAACAAATTTCCATTTTAATTAATTTTTTTTAACTAACGATTTATTTTAACTACTATCCTTAAAAAATCCTTTAGTAAATTAAACAATTTAATCGCTATATCCATTATTAAAATAATATTTAAAACATGAATATTTATTTCATTTTTCTTCTTTGAAACTACTTATACCAAATGACTTAAAATATATATTTATTTTTTTAAAATCTAATCTTTATATCTATATTTTTTTTCAAAGCTTAACTATATATGGAAACCGTACTGTAAATATCATATTAAATTAAAAATTTGAACTTACTTACCATCAAATTAAAATGTTATGAATTTAAATTGCCCAAGTATTCTTAATTTACAGTGGTACACGATTTAATTTTGTTTTTCCTAGCTGTGTATACGTATGCATCTTAGATTAAAATTCAGAAATAAAATCACAATTACCTCACAGTACCAAGCACAAAACCCACATCACCACGCTACCTCGACTGTAACAACCCGAATATTTATCAATTTTATATTTAAATATTTTATTTAAATATTTCATCGTTCGTCGGATTTTAGTCCGAAAACCGACTTTTTGCAAACAGTTGAATTAGGGCTCGAGAACCCTCCCATTGAGTTCAAAATGCCATTTGCAACCTTTTTGAGTATAAGCTTCGATATGTTTGGAGTTAGTCAAGTTTTGCTACTTTTTCACTTTGGGTTTGAGTTTGGGTTTCAGCCCAATGTTCCACCTTAAGACTCTAGCTCCACTTCAACTCTTCATTACTTCATTTCATATTCCTAACACTTCAAGCTAAAGTAAAAATGGTGGAAGAGATTGGAAATGGAAATTCCTAAGCCCTAGCTTGCTTTGCAAATCCGACTTTTAGCTCCAAATTCTAGAGAACCCATTGGTAAGCATCTCCTTTATCTTCTCCAACTCATTCTCTTTGATTTCAGAAAATTCCTAAACCTAATTTGGGAAATATTTCTCTTTTAAGCTTAGAATCAAGCTTCTTGAGTTGGGATTGAAGGTGGTTGATCTTCCTTTGCTTTCGAGCTTCTTCTTCATTGATTTGGGTTCAAAGGAGAGATTTTTATCTCACATCTTTGTCTATAATTATCTTCCATTGTTAGGTATGAATTCCTAACAGTTATTCTTGTGTAATTGATTTTGGTTTGGATTGATTTGGTGTATATTCCAATTTTGATGTTTTGAAATCAAAATCTATGAAAATCATTTTATGGATATTTGGACATTGATATTTGGGGCGTATCGAAGAGCTGTTAAGGCTGGGTTGTCGCTTGGTGTAAATCCTTAGTCGTTGTCGCTCGATCGATCGCATCCGGTATCCGTTTGGCCATTTTTGGCCTAGGTTCAGGGAATGCCCTGAACCCTTGATTCAGACGTCTGAAACGTAGTATTCAGACGTCTGAATATTATAATGGGAATTTTTATTCCCTAGTAATCAGACGTCTGAATCTATATTTCAGACGTCTGAATTGGTTCATTTGGAACCAGAAAGGAAATAGGCCAAAAGGTGCCTATTTCAGACGTCTAAAACCAAAGATTCAGGCGTCTGAATTCTGTTTTGGAAAATATTTTATTTTCCAGATTCAGACGTCTGAATCCTTGATTTCAGACGTCTGAATCTGCACTCTTTTGCCTATTTGCCTATTTGCATGAGAATTCCAACTTTAATCGATTCGTGTTGATTCCCTATTGTTATTATCACTTATTATTGACTCTTCGTGATTTTTGGGAATATCCATTTTGATGGATTCGGTATCGATTTCTTTGGATTTTATTCACGCCTTCGTATGTGAATTTTGATGATTGATTGTTTCTACAATCCTTTCCATGATTTGTAACTTTAAAAATATAAAGGTTTTAATACTAGTAGTAAATATCAAAACTCTTTCTTCAAATGATTTCAATACTATTTTATTATAAAGCTTGTTTTCTCAAACCGATTTCCAATCTATTAGTATATACAAACCTTTACCTCACTCGTATGAGAAATCTAATTAAACGACTTAGTAAAACAAGTGGTATGAAAAGCTTGCATATACTTCGTCGGTTAATTTTTGGACTTATTCGATTGAATCTCTTGTGACCATTTTCTAGTGGAGATCTACAATTTGTTCGCAAATATTTAAGTTAAGCTAGTGGTTATGGGACATGAAGCTAAGCTCATATATTTACTAGCTTACTGTAATTGACACTTCTTGATGATCATGACGATCATTTTTGTGATTTAGACTAGCAATTGTGCGATGTCTCTTTGTCCACGTGGAGGACTGTACTCATTTTATTGAGCTTCGTCTCATTTCTTGCATGGGTCGTACCTATTTATGTGCGTCGATGTTTATTTACACATGGGTCGTATCTATTTAGGTGTGTCGATGTTTGTTTACTTCGTGGAGCAATCGGCTTAATAAGTTGGGGCATGGGACGTATCTTTCTAGGTGCGTCGATGTTCGTCTATGAATGGGACGTATCTTTCTAAGTGCATCGACGTTCGACTTTGCATGGGGTGTATCTTTCTAGGTGCATCGATGTTAGACATTACATGGGACGTACCTTTCTAGATACGTCGATGTTGATTTATGCATGGGGCATATCTTTCTAGGAACGTCGATGCTTATTTATGCATGGTGTGTATCTTTCTAGGTGCATCGATGTTAGGCATTACATAGGGCGTATCTATTTAGGCACGTCAATGTTTTCCTTTGCATGGGTCGTACCTTTTAAGGTGCGACGATGTTTGACTGTGCATGGGGCGTATCTATTTAGGTGCGTCGATGCCCGGTTTATGGAATAGCGTTCCGTTTGGGATTGGCCATCGTTTTCTTATGATTTCTGGATTTCTAATTTTGTTGATTTCAAGAATTATGTTTCACCAACTTTTACGATTGGCATTGATATATATGTCATTTATTGTGGCTTGGTAAATGAAATTAGGAGTATGACATTCCTTTTAATCTTTGAGAAGATCTTTGCGATATTGATTAATCTCTTATTGATTTTTCAATTATTTATTTGTCACAACTTGGCATTGTGATTATTATACGTTTAGTCATATCTCTTATTCTATATCATTTCATCTAATATTTATAGCTAGACTGATCCGTTTATTATTTTCTTATAAATAATACTCGGGTCAGACCGAGATGTTACAGGTGCTTCTGCTTGACTCCTTATCGAACCATCATCTGATCTTTTGGTTAACTACTTAGCTTGTAGTTTTTGGTTGTGTACAATTTGAGATATAGACTCATAGTTGTGTACTTATTCTTTTGTATAGCACATGTTGCTATTTTTTTGTGCCATTGTGGATCTTTTAGACCACTACTATGATGAACACTTTTATGTGTTATATTTATTCATGTCTATTTCCGCCTTTGCGATATGAATTATCTGTGACTGATTTGTGTTATGTTTATTTGTATATTTATTTCCGAAGATTATATATAGCCACTGTGTAGTGGCTTTGAGTTTGCATCGGTATGCCGGATTTCCTCTTGAGATGAAATACATGTTATATTTTATCTGGCATATCGGTGCTCGCACAAAACAATTACACGGATGGTCGCTCCTTAACAGCCTTATTCTCTATGCTAGTTGACGGCATTACCCTGTAGTGTCCTTGGCTAGCGTGGGTATAGAGGTGGGGCGTCACAGCTTCGTATCAGAGCCAAACTTCGGAACAATGTAGAATAATCTAGCAAGGATCATGTCCTAAGTCTTTCTTAGGAGTTGCGCCTTAGGATTTAGTTCGAGTCTTCATACCGATTCATCCTATTTTCTTTATGATTCCTTGTTTTATCTATCAAGATTGCTTGATATTTATTTTGAGAATAACTTTTTCCTCTTCTTTCTTTCTTTCTTGAAGAAGAGAAATGGTTAGTCCAGGTCATCCCAGCGCCGGTCAATCTAGTGCTACTCCTTAGGATGGAGTATTTACGTCTAGCCAGCAGCCTCTTGTTCTAGTAAAGAACGCTCAAGCTGTCGGACCCATTCCAGTGCCTACTCATCCTAGATCCAGTTTTGCAGCTTGTGCAGAGACTACACCGATTTGGGTGGAGGGCCATTCAGGGGATCCGAGAGTGTTTTAGAAATTCAAGCTTGGCTCAAATCATGCGATCGTATCTTTTCTCGCATGAACCTTATTGATCTACATCGAGTCCAAGTGGCTTCTAGCATGCTCCAAGAAAGAGCGTTAGATTGGTATGAGCTCTTGACTTCAGAGATTATCGAAGCGGATCTTACTTGGGAGCAATTTCGCGAAAGATTCGAACTGAAATTTGTGCCTGAGGCTGAAAAGGTAACTTTGTCCCGGCGTTTTGTTGACCTTGTTCAAGGTGAATCCTCTGTGACAGACTATGTCGCATCTTTCGAATCTCTTTCCAAATACGTGGTTGAGTACATTAATACCCCATTGAAGAAAAAACAGAAATTTGTCTATGGCTTGAATAAGAATCTTAAGAAGCCATTACTTTTGAAGCTAGAAGTTTCTTTTGATCAGCTTATTGATATCGCTCTTCGTCTTGAAGAGGCCGATAATGAAGGTGATGTTGAAGTTGTGCGTGCCCAACAAAACTTCAACAACAACATGAAGAGGCCTATTAAATTCAAAGGCCCCATTCCCGACAAGAAAGGGAAGCAAGAAACCCCAGCAGCAAAAGTTCCTACCTCTAGTCGTGGGCAATGCTACAATTGTGGTTCCACGGACCACTATGCAAGGTAGTGTCCGAAACCTCTTTATTGTCGCTATTGCAAAAATTCGGGTCACCATATAACTGCATGTCCCATACTTCAAAGTAGGAAGGAGGGAAAGCTCAATGTAGTGCAAGCTCCTGGTAACACTTCTTGTGGTCAAGGTATTTATCATTTAATCCTTGATTACATTTGTTTTTTGATCATCCTTTCGAGTTCTTGTTGACATGGGTTCATCTCATTATTTTTATATCAAAAGAACTTGTTGATTCTTTTCCTTTAAACATTTTTGGGCTTGATTGACTTCTTTGAGGATTGCGAATCCCGATAGTTGATCCGCAACACTCAATTTGCTTTTTATTGATGTCGAAATTATTTTATGTGATTTCTCTTTCCGAGCCGATTTTTACTTAGGATTCGGAATCGATTTTTGGAAAGGATTCGCTTATTGCGAAGCCCATATCCTACTTTCCGTGTGGACTATTCATCTTCGACATTTTCTATCTGTTAAGCAGATTTCTATTTCTCTTTATGATTTTGATTCCAATTTGATGGCATCATTTTATTCTTTAAGCCTTCATGATAAGGAAAGTGTTGTTTCTCTTATCTAAATAGTTTGTGAAACTTTCTGCTATTTTTGAGTTTGTCTTAGGATTATCACCTAAGAAATCTTTTGGTGGTGTTAAGGTCTTTCTAGTTCGACCTTGCCATCGATTTTCATTTGGCTACGAGTTGTGGGAGTTAGCATTCCACTTACCGCATTCCGCACTCGTTACGATTCTTATGAATGACTTATTTTGTCATTCAGTTTGTCCAGCTTATTTCATCCATTTTATAAATCGAATATTCTATGAATATTTCGATGAGACCATTCTTGTATTCATTGATTTTGGATGAAAATAGCAATTTAAAATTGTTTGCAAATCTTTTTCATAAGATTTATTTATAAGTATAAATAGGATTTCTGTTTTTAGAACGATTTTCAAAAAGTTTTTAGAAACATGTTTATCCTATAAAAGATGATTTTGTGATTGTATTGTCCATTCAGTGTTTTAAGAATTTTGGTCGATGCGTTTGATCAACGTTATCGATAGGAATTTCCTAAACGCTTTGATGAGACAATCAGAAACGATATATCGACTTGTAAAATGTAAATTTTTCTAGAAAGATTTTTACATTGAGATAATTGTGATTTTTGAAAGTTTTAGCTTTTCGGGAAAGAAAATTATTTAAAAGAAGCTCTTTCTTTTCGATACTCTTATTCTTGTGATTCCCGTGGGGAACCAAGACTTTATCTTTTGTACCAATGCTTATCGTATTGGTTTGAATGCCGCTCTCTTGTAGAAGAGAACGCTATACCCTTTGTGCTTCTAAATCCTTACAGCTTATCGAGACTAGATATGCCATTCATGATCTAGTGCTCGCGACTATTGATTTTACTTTTAGAGTTTGGCATCATCATTTTGGGGGAGAAATTTGTTCTCCACCTCGATTATAAAATCTTTGGAATATTTATTTTCTCATAAGGAACTTCATATTGGCTTGGGTTCCTTACATCTTATGATCTTGATATTCTTTATACTCCCGGAAAGGAGAATCGTGTTGCCTATGCACTTGGTCGTAAGCAACAAGTGGTTGATTCTTTGATGATGTTTGAATGGAATTATCATTTTATTAATTTCATCGGACGTTTTGATATACTTCGTTTTATTGAGTTTTATCTCATTTCTTTTATGGACTAGCGTCGGTTCATTGGACGTACCTTTTTTGTACTACGTCGGTGTTCCGAATTATTTGAATTTCGGATCATTGGACGTACCGTTTTTGTACTACGTCGGTGTTTCAAAATTATTCGAACTTTGGTTCATTGGACGTATCGTTTTAGTACTACGTCGGTATTCCAAATTATTCGAGTTCCTCTTTTCTCGGGCGTACCATTTTTGTACTACGCCGTTGCACTGGCTCAATTTTCTGCTATTCTTGACGATTTCCACGTCTTTATCTATGGAAATGCTTTAAGGTTTCCTATTATTGTTCTTGAGTCCGGTGTTACTGATGAAATTGAAGTTTCACAGATTTGACTTATGAGCAACATTCCATTCGCATTATTGATTCAGAGGTTGAGCACCTTCGGAATAAAGATGTTCTTCTTGTGAAAGTACAATGGTTCTCAGATCCTAAGGATTGCTCTTGGGAATCCTGGGAATTCATCAAGCGATCCCATTCTGGCTTGCTCTTTCATGCTCTTTATGGTGAACTTCCTATTTCAAATTTATTTTGTGTTGATATGCTTCTATGGTTGTTACTTCTTATTTTCTACTTAAGTATTGCAAGGACGCAATTTCTTTAAGGAGGGGAGTCTGTAACAACCCGCATATTTATTAATTTTATATTTAAATATTTTATTTAAATATTTCATCGTTCGTCGAATTTTAATCCGAAAACCTACTTTTTGCAAACAGTTGAATTAGGACTCGAGACCCCTCCCATTGAGTTCAAAATGCCGTTTGCAACCTTTTTGCGTATAAGCTTCGATACGTTTGGAGTTAGTCAAGTTTTGCTACTTTTTCACTTTGGGTTTGAGTTTGGGTTTCAGCCCAATGTTCCACCTTAAGACTAGCTCCACTCCAACTCTTCATTACTTCATTTCGTATTCCTAACACTTCAAGCTAAAGTAAAAATGGTGGAAGAGAATGGAAATGGAAATTCTTAAGCCCTAGCTTTCTTTGCAAATCGAACCTTCTAGCTCCAAATTCAAGAGAACCCATTGGTAAGCATATCCTTCATCTTCCCCAACTCATTCTCACTTTGATTTCAGAAAATTCCTAAACCTAATTTGGAAAATATTTCCCTTTTAAGCTTAGAATCAAGCTTCTTGAGTTGAGATTGAACGTGGTTGATCTTCCTTTGCTTTCGAGCTTCTTCTTCATTGATTTGGGTTCAAAGGTGAGATTTTTATCTCACATCTTTGCCTATAATTATCTTCGATTGTTAGGTATGAATTACTAACACATATTCTTGTGTAATTGATTTTGGTTTGGATTGATTTGGTGTATATTCCAATTTTGATGTTTTGAAATCAAAATCTATGAAAATCCTTTTATGGATATTTGGACATTGATATTTGGGGCGTATCAAAGAGCCGTTAAGGCTGGGTTGTCGCTTGGCGTAAATCCTTAGTCGTTGTCGCTCGATCGATCACCTCCGGTACCCGTTTGGCCATTTTTGGCCTAGGTTCAGGGAATGCCCTGAACCCTTGATTCAGACGTCTGAAACGTAGTATTCAGACATCTGAATATTATACTGGGAATTTTTATTCCCCAGTAATCAGACGTCTGAATCTATATTTCAGACGTCTGAATTGGTTCATTTGGAACCAGAAAGGAAATAGGCCAAAAAGTGCCTATTTCAGACGTCTGAAACCAAAGATTCAGACGTCTGAATTCTGTTTTGGAAAATATTTTATTTTCCAGATTCAGACGTTTGAATCCTTGATTTCAGACGTCTGCATCTGCACTCTTTTGCCTTTTTCCTATTTGCATGAGAATTCCAACTTTAATCGATTCATGTTGATTCCCTTTTGTTATTATCACTTATAATCGACTTTGATGACATTTTCTTCGTGATTTTTGGGAATATCCATTTTGATGGATTCGGTATCGATTTCTTTGGATTTTATTCACGCCTTCGTATGTGAATTTTGATGATTAATTGTTTCTACAATCCTTTCTATGATTTGTCACTTTAAAAATATAAAGGTTTTAATACTAGTAGTAAATATCAAAACTCTTTCTTCAGATGATTTTAATGCTATTTTATTATAAAGCTCGTTTTCTCAAACCGATTTCCAATCTATTAGTATATACAAACCTTTACCTCACTCATATGAGAAATCTAATTAAACGACTTAGTAAAATAAGTGGTATGAAACGCTTGCGTTTACTTCGTCGGTTAATTCTTGGACTTGTTCGATTGAATCTCTTGTGACAATTTTCTAGTGGAGATCTACAATTTGTTGGTAAATATTTAAGTTAAGCTAGTGGTAATGGGACATGAAGCTAAGCTCATATATTTACTAGCTTACTTTAGTTGACACTTCTTGATGATCATGACGATCATTTTTGTGATTTAGACTAGCAATTATGCGATGTCTCTTTGTCCACGTGGAGGACTGTACTTCATTTTATTGAGCTTCGTCTCATTTCTCGCATTGGTCGTACCTATTTAGGTGCGTCGATGTTTATTTACACATGGGCCGTATTTATTTAAGTGCGTCGATGTTTGTTTACTTCGTGGAGCAATCGGCTCAATAAGTCGGGGCATGGGACGTATCTTTCTAGTTGCGTCGATGTTCGTCTATGCATGGGACGTATCTTTCTAGGTGCATCAACGTTCGACTTTGCATGGGGTGTATCTTTCTAGGTGCATCGATGTTAGACACTACATGGGACGTACCTTGCCAGATACGTCGATGTTGATTTATGCATGGGGCGTATCTTTCTAGGTACGTCGATGCTTATTTATGCATGGGGTGTATCTTTCTAGGTGCATCGATGTTAGGCATTACATGGGGCGTATCTATTTAGGTGCGTCAATGTTTGCCTTTGCATGGGTCGTACCTTTTTAGGTGCGACGATGTTTGGCTGTGCATGGGGCGTATCTATTTAGGTGCGTCGATGCCCGATTCATGGATTAGCGTTCCGTTTGGGATTGGCCATCCTTTTCTTGTGATTTCTGGATTTCTAATTGTGTTGATTTTTGGAATTATGTTTCACAAACTTTTACGATTGGCATTGATATATATGTCATTTATTGTGGCTTGGTGAATGAAATTAGGAGTATGACATTCCTTATTATCTTTGAGAAGATCTTTGCGATATTGATTAATCTCTTATTGAATTTTCAATTATTTATTTATCACAGCTTGGCATTGTGATTATTATACGTTTAGTCATATCTCTTATTCTATATCATTTCATCTGATATTTATAGCTAGACCGATCCGTTTATTATTTTTCTTATAAATAATACTCGGGTCAGACCGAGATGTTACAGGTGCTTCTGCTTGACTCCTTATCGGACCATCCTCTGATCTTTTGGTTAACTACTTAGCTTGTAGATTTTGGTTGTGTACAATTTGAGATATAGACTCATAGTTGTGTACTTATTCTTTTGTATAGCATATGTTGCTATTTTTTTGTGTCATTGTGGATCTTTTAGACCACTACTCTGATGAACACTTTTATGTGTTATATTTATTCATGTTTATTTCCGCCTTTGTGATATGAATTATCTGTGACTAATTTGTGTTATGTTTATTTCTATATTTGTTTCCGAAGATTATATATAGCCACTGTGTAGTAGCTTTGAGTTTGCGTCGGTATGCCGGATTTCCTCTTGAGATGAAATACATGTTATATTTTATCTGGCATATCGGTGCTCGCACAAAACAATTACACGAATGGTCGCTCCTCAACAGCCTTATTCTCCGTGCTAGTTGATGGCAGTACACTGTAGTGTCCTTGGCTAGTGTGGGTATAGAGGTGGGGCGTCACACCGACCCACCGACGTCGCTGCCTTGACCACTTCTCCAAGATACACTTTGTCGCACGAGCTTCATGTCGCGCACGTCACCACCGAACCACGCGAAGCCGCGCCTCCCAATCACATGCCGCCGCCAATCGCGTTCAACATCACCTCACGTACAACTGCACCTCGCCTTCGCCACGACGCTGCACCACCCAAGCATCGATGCGACCACGAAATCTCACCGAACTTCACATTGACAAAAGCCATCATCCTAGCCTGCCAACATCTCCGTCGCCCTCTTTGATTCGAGATCAAGCTTCCAGCGACGCACCTTGAGACGCGACCGCTCCCTCCCTTTCGTGCAGCTCGAACTCAATTTAGTTTTTTTTTTGTTTTTTTTAGATGTGCCGATCAATTTGGCTTGAAGGAAAAAGGGGAAATGAATAGGGTTTCAGAATTTAAAATATGAGGGGTTGCATTTCGCGATTAAAAAGAAAGGGATGGCAGCCATGAATGTAAACTTTAGTTTTTCTGATCGAAGCCAGAAACCGAAAATAACGCGATTATAAAGAAGATGGGAAGCGTATAGGAGAAGACGAATTACAGTATTCTGATGGGACGAAAGTGTGTTGAGGAAGCTAGGTTAATTATTTTATTTTAGATTTTAAATTTAAAAATCTTCTCGTATTTCACTTAAATTATAGCGCGTTTGTTTATCGTACAATCACACAGTAGCTCCGAAAATTACAAAATTTGAAATCCGATAAATATTCAATATTACGGATCCAACGGAACTAGTTTCATCGAATTCCGAGACTGTGCCTCGGATGGCTATTTTTAAACGTCAATTTAAACGATGAAATTTTAAAATCGAACAAACCACAGTTAAATTCAAATTTTAACCCATCTATTATTTTCAGTATTATTACTATATATTCTATAAGCCTTTAAAATATTTTAAACAAGCTTACTACCCCGATTTAACATTTTACCCGATATTCAATTACTATTTTAATAATTAATTAATTCAACAGGTCGTTATATTTAAATTCTAAATCCTTTCTATCATATAAAACCAAACTGTTCAAATTAAAATCGAATTAAAGTTCATATTAAATATTTAAATAATGCAAATTAATCGTTCAAAAATCCGGGTCGTTACATTCCTCCCCTTAAAAGAATTTCATCCCCGAAATTACTAGTTAGGAAGAATGGTCCAATACCAGTTACTATTTTCTCAAAACCAATAATTCAACATCCTACCAATTATCTTTTTAATAAAAGTCGCATTACCCTTCTTATTAACTTTCCAAACTTTTCCCTAGTTTCAAACTACATTATTAGTTTAACCATTCCAGTTTCAATTTAAAACCAAATTTTGCATTATCAAATTTTTCCTAAAATTTTTCTAACTCCCTAAATTCTCGAAATTTTTTGCCAGCGTCTCCTTTACGCGGCTAGCTCGGTACAACTACAAAATGGCTCTACGGGCTCCCAAATCCCAAAAGAAAACAAAAAGCCAAGCGGCTCAATCAAAATCCCAATCAATTTTCATACAGATATTTAAATACATACCTTTTTGTCAAGCATTTCTAATTTATCTTCTGAAACCAAAATCAATTCTCTTTACCTTTATATTACCTGCATAACTTACACAACAATATGTCCAATCACAATATTCAAAAACAATTTATCGACTTTCTTATAAATGTCAATATCTATTCATTCAAATATTATTTTAGATTATATTTGAAATACCAATTCCCAATTGAGAATGCATCATTCCTTACTTAAGCCAGTATAAGCATTTTATGTGTTTCTTATTATTTATTTTCATCTTACCACTTAGTTTGTATGTATTCTTATTCAAATTGATTCTTCCATTTCCATATGAATTCAATTTATCTTTAACTCTGAATATTTAAATTCTATTTTTCATTTATAAAAAATTTATGTCATATTTTAAATTAGTTTCATTCACTAATTTATTTCAATTTCCAACTTGAAAACGTTTGTCGTTAACAAAATTTTCAAAATTTTCAAATATTTTCTAACTCCTAAAATTTCCGAATTTTTTTGGCAGAGTCCCCTTTGTACGGAGGAGCTTTTGCAACTTGACAATATATATATATATATATATATATATATATATATATATATATATACATCGACCCACACGGTCGGAAAAACCAAAAATAGTATATATTTCCTAGTTTGTATTGTGTAGGCGTACCTTATTTAGCATTTTAAGCAAGCGGCGTATTTTATTTTAGCATTTACATGCCCAAAATCGCGCTATACAGTCTTCTGGTACCTGTACTTACACAATTTAAACATATAAGTATTATATTTATGAAATTTACAACATTTCATTCATTTAAGCAGCTATAACACAATTATAACACAAGTAATGCACTATAAATACTTCCACAAGCAATTTGTATAGTTTCCAAACTAATTAAACTGGCTTCTTAACCAATTCATATACCATTTGCATTCAACTTTAAGTGAGTTACGACTCATTTACTTATCTTCAATTCCTTTTCAAGTCTGGACAAACCCATTTTCAATTTACTTGATTTCAAAATCAGTTCTGCTACTTATCAATTCAAAGTCATATTCTATAAACAATATATACAAGTAGTTTGTATAAACAATTGATAAGGTTCCAATTAAATCCAATTGCCTTTGCTCAATTTATATCATCATATCCGATTAAGAATGATTTTCAATATCATTCCTTTTATATTCAATTTGTTTTTAATTCAATCTATTTTATTTTCATGGCAATTGATGAAAAACAAGTTTATTTACTCCTATCATTCCATAGAACTTTATTTAATCTTGTTTACGACAACAATAGTTATTTCCAATTAAATTCATTAATATCCATTCAAACACAGTTTCTTTAGTTTTATAACTATTTTAAAATTGACTCCCACTCATTTTATATCTAAATCCGTTCCATTCCAATTTCTTTAAAATCCATATATTTGCATTTACTTTATTTTTGCATTGAGTTTTGTTTAAACCCATTTTACAAAGCTTGACAACTTCCATGCTTATGGTTAATAACTATTTTCTCAAATTTATACAAGTCATGCTTCATTTAATTTCATATTTAGGTCAATTCACTTTAAATCATCTAAATTTCATAACTTAAGTTCATTTCATTTTCCCATAAATTCTTTTTCAATTTAATTTGATTCTATTTAAATCTAATCCCATTCATTTACTACTTAGCTCAGTTAATTTATTTACTCAATTCATTTAAAAATTTCAATTTCCATGTTCGATTCATTCTCGAACCTATTTAATTAATTTCAAGACCATCTCCACTTTATTTATATCATTTGGATTTTATTCGCACTTCAAGCCAATTCATTTATAATCCAATTTTATTAATTCTCAATTCAACTTCTATTTGACCAATTCAAATTTCATTTACATATTCAATTTTGGATTTCTATTGCATTTCTAAAGCTCAAAACAATTCTATTTTGGCTTATTTATTTCACTTCAAACTCCAGATCTTACCTGTATTAAGCAAGCATACATTTTATTTCAAGCATTTAAATTCTTTTTATAAGCCACCGAAGTTTATTTTGTACAAATTAAATTGTTATCCAACTATTTGTACTCGAATAAAGGTTTTATTTTATTCAACTTAAATTATTCAAGCTTTTATTAAATAAACTTTCACTTTCCTCGAAGCTACGCTTCTATAAAGTTTAATCCTAAGTTAATTTACTTATTTCAATTTCATACTTGAATTCATTTCCAATTTATTTGATACTCACCTAGATCAAATTCCATTTATTTTATTAAGATTAAATCCAAGGCCATATTTATTCCATCCATACTTGAATTGGATTTTATTTGCAAATTCAAATTATCTCTAAGTTAATTCCATTCCACAACAAATTTAATTCATATTTAATTTACTTACACTTCCAAGTTGAATTTGTATTAATAACTCGGATTTCATTTCCAATTCCATTATTACCTCACAATCCAACTTCTATTTAACCCAATTTAAATCTCATTAACCTATTCAATTAATCAGTTTATTCCAAATTAGTTCACTTCCACTTCCAATTCTACATTGGATTTTTATCTTCAAAAATCATCTTATTATTTTATCTGTGTTCATTTTATTTTATAATTCAAGTTTGGATTTTTATTTCATTCTCCAAATACAAAACAGTTTTATTTTGGCTTACTATTTTACTTCTCCATACTTTTCTCCTATAAGTCACACATTTATATTTTTCACATTACTACCCATTTGAAGCTTGAATATATTCATATTTCATTTTAACTCGAGATTGTACACTCATTTGCAGCTAAAAATATTCTTAATCAATGTGTTTCCAATTTACTTTATAAGCAATCGGAATATATTCATTCCAATTCAATTTCATTTACATTCTAAATTTGATTTACTTCATCAATTTATTTATATCATTTTTTTTTCATCATTAGTTAAATTTCAAAAGTTAAACTTTTAACTTAATCCAAGTTAAATCCTCATTTTTGACTTCACTTTAATTTTAACTCAAAAATTCAATCTCATATTTTCCTTGGTTATATAAGCCATTTTAAATCTTTATAATCTTATTTGTCTATTATACTATCATTCGAACACTCAAGTTATATAATAATTTCAGAAAATATTTCTTTTTATAACAAAATATATTTTGGATGAAATTATATAATTCACCCGCCTTTGAAAACAATATTGTGTCGAATTGTTCTATTCAAGTGTTTAGAAACCCCTTTGATCCAGTTGTCCAGACTGTGCCGACAAAGGTTCATATGCCACTCAGTAAATCAATCAACAGAATATAAAACCAATTTATATTCACTAACAAATACGCGCTCATATCTATTAATACGCTCAAACTCATTCTAGAGTACTACGGAGTCTAATATAAATGATTAATCCCCACCAGAGGCAAGGTTCTCGCTTAACCTTTCAGCTCTTATACCAAGTGTAAAGGCCCGCAAATCGGTACCCCTTTGAACTAACAAAATTCCACAACAGTTCAATCCAAAGTGGCACAAAAGTACGAGTCTTCGGGTAAAAGAAGAAAGAGGTAGAAGAAGAAGAAAAGAAAACAACATCAAAATCTCAAATCTCAACGGAATAAAATATAATATATACTAACAGCTTTTAAATACAAAGAATTTGTACTGTCATATACACACACACACACCATATCAGAGTACATCAATCAATCATACATGTCCATACACAGCGGAAATAATTGACAAATACGGAAATACGCTCTGTCATCCAGCTCGTCTCCTGAACTCCTTAGCTTTTAACCTGATCATGTTTAACTCGGTCTGACCCGAGCATCATATAAAACAACACCCGAGTCAGTCTGGAAAACCAGCGTGAGAAATCACACTCAATTGGATTATTATATTTTCAAAAATTCTTTGAAAACAAAAGCATCTCGTAAGACCTCGCCACAAATAAGCATGTCGGGTTTTTACCTTACGAAAGCCAAAACATTTTTATTAAATCCGTCTGATATTATAATAGTGTCTATAGAAAGTAAAATAGAATCTAGCTGAAATGCTTGCATCTCACGTTTCAGCAATAGTTGGGCATAATCAAAACCGTACAGTCGCTTATTGGAGATTGGATTCCATACAATGGCAGGGCTACTGGGGTACCGCCCGTCACAGTACCTGGTCTAGATCAGAGTACCGAGGAGCCACCCTAACTCCCCTGCAACACAAGACCGGAACCATCCCTTACTGGACAATCCCAAGCAAGATCACCCCATGGTTGGCGTGACCAACCACCCACTAAGCCGAAATAAAACGGGACATCTAGACAGGGGAAACCTTACTCTCTAGTGGGGGCTACCCACGAAGTCTTGCTGCACCTCCCCTGTTTTAGCCATTCCCGGTTGATGAGGCTTGAGGCTAAGCGTTACCTTTCAAGAACGAGTCCCACTTAGAATGCTCATCGTCCACCTGACGATGTTCTGAAAGCATTCAATCCATACTAGTTGCCCTGGGTCTGGACAAACCGAGTCACCGTCTTCATCATCTTCACAGTCTTCACTCGTAATCGTTCAAAGTGGATCGAAGTGGTTTTCGGATAATTAAATCCGATCCCGAACTCTTCGAAACAATCAGCGCATTGTCCAATATTGATAGTCGGTGATTTAACTATCAATTAATCATTCACAAGCAACCATTAAATAATTTTTCCCAAATTATTTATCTCAGATATCATTCGGGGATTATTTCCATTTTAACCCATTTGAAATAAATTTTCAAAGTTCTTTTATTTCCATGAAATCATTTAACTGATTTCTTATACTCACCCACATTTTGATTTACCCTTTGAAAATATCTTTTATTTTCTCATTCCTTCCTCAAAAATCAACTTCACTCTTCTTATAAATTCTCAAACTCAATTTCTCCATTTTATAAGATTTCTCCTAAATCTCATCTCATTTAAATTAATTTGCTTACCAACACAAGGGGATTTTAATTGGGTTTTAAAAACAATATGAAAACATTTATATTTATAAAATAAGAAGTAGGGTTTTATACAAATTATGGTTCGAAAGTAATATTAAAGTTCATATCCAGTTTATGAAAAATTCAAAACTGGTTTTAGAAAATTAGAGCTTATTAATAAATAATTGCCAAGCCTTCAAAAATAACAAAATTTGAAATATACAAAATCTAAATAATAGTTCATAAAAATTTATATAGTATAGTAATTTAAAAATTCCCCTTCTAAAATAAATTTATAATTTCGGAAAACCCAATATCCATCTATTAGTGCCTCTTGTCCAAATTCACTCTTCTTACTTTCGGAAATATTTTACTATTTCAAACAAATTTATAACTCAATAAGAGATTTCTCCTTGACTTATCCTTCCCCATATTTACTGGTTTCTTCCTTTCCATTTATAAACCCCGTTTATAAATTTGATAAACTCTCCTGAGTATTCCATTTTATTTATAAAATAATTTTATTCAAAAATTTCAACTTTTATAATTTTATTTTTCAATAAAATTTCATATCTTTCCTTAGTAATTCATTCCTTAATAAAATTCCTTTTTATTCCATAATAGAATTCCCTTTTTATCTCTTAATAAATTTTCATTTTATTCCCTTAATTAGAATTTTACTTTTATACCTTAGTTATTAATATATAAGTTAAATTGTCCAAAACTTAACTTTAACCAATTAAGTATCAATAAACTTTTATCTTCCCTGTGTTTTTTTTCTTCAAATAGAAGTAAATCCAA
Source organism: Allium cepa (assembly GCA_030765085.1). Taxonomy (NCBI): domain Eukaryota; kingdom Viridiplantae; phylum Streptophyta; class Magnoliopsida; order Asparagales; family Amaryllidaceae; genus Allium; species Allium cepa. Next base: position 774,544,005 of record CM060945.1, read on the forward strand.
ATCCTTAATAATTATTTCTATTCAAGTTCCATTTCACTTCCTTTAATAAAATTATTGGTAGAATTTAAGAACTCCAAATTTCACTTCCATGTTATTAAACGGTTAGTAATTCAATTCATATATAAATCCATATCAATTCATCACCCTGTCACATATCAGCATATATATATGATAAATAAATATTCGAGGAATCCTGTTGGATCCCTCTAACCTGTTTTCCCTGCGTCCACATATGTTATCACAAAATAAAATATCAATTTCACTTCAAGGTGGAATATTGCAGTATATGGGTTTATAATATCATCCAGTGAATAAATTATTATAAATCAACCAAACACATCCAATGATTTAAATTTAATATTTAAATTTATTTATGGCATCCAAATGAGTGAGAAAATCTCACCTTTGATTTAATTATTGCAATCCTTCCCAATCCCGACTCGTTTCCATATTTTTGACCTTGAATAACAATTGCATGGATTTTATTAATATTTGAAATAGTCGATCGTCAAATTTCCATTTTCATTAAATTTTCTTGTTGACTAAAGATTTATTTTAACTACTATCCTTAAAAAATCCTTTAGTAAATTAAACAATTTAATCACCATATCCAGTATTTAAAATAATATTTAAAACATGAATATTTATTTCATTTTTCTTCTTTGAAACTACTTATACCAAATGACTTAAAATATATATATATATATATATATATATATATATATTTTAAATCTAATCTTTATATCTATATTTTTTTTCAAAGCTTAACTATATATGAAAACCGTACTGTAAATATCATATTAAATTAAAAATTTGAACTTACTTACCATCAAATTAAAATGTTATGAAATTAAATTGCCTAAGTATTCTTAATTTACAGTGGTACACGATTTAATTTTGTTTTTCCTAGCTGTGTATACGTATGCATTTTAGATTTAAATTCAGAAATAAAATCACAATTACCTCACAGTACCAAGCGCAAAACCGACATCACGACACTACCCTGACCCACCAACATCGCTGCCTTGAACACTTCTCCAAGATACACTCTGTCGCACGAGCTTCCTGTCGCGCACGTCACCACTGAACCACGCGAAGCCGCGCCTCCCAATCACATGTCGTCGCCACTCGCATTCAACATCACCTCGCGTACAACTGCATCTTCCCTTCGCCACGACGCCGCACCACCCAAGCATCGACGCGACCACGAAATCTCACCGAACTTCACATCGACAAAAGCCATCATCCTAGCCTGCCAACATCGCCGCCGCCCTCTTCGATTCGAGACCAAGCTTCCAGTGACGCGCCTTGAGATGCGGCCGCTCCCTCCCTTTCGTGCAGCTCGAACTCAATTTAGGTTTTTTTTCCATTTTTTTTAAGATGTGCCGATGAATTCGGCTTGAAGGAAAAAGGGGAAATGAATAGGGTTTCGGAATTTAAAATATGAGGGGTTGGGTTTCGCGATTAAAAAGAAAGGGATGGCAACCATGAATTTAAACTTTAGTTTTTCTGATCGAAGCCAGAAACAGAAAGTAACGCGATTATAAAGAAGATGGGAAGCGTATAGGAGAAGACGAATTACAGTATTCTGATGGGACGAAAGTGTGTTGAGGAAGCTAGGTTAACTATTTTATTTAAATTTTAAATTTAAAAATCTTCTCGTATTTCACTTAAATTATAGCGCGTTTGTTTATCGTACAATCACACGGTAGCTCCAAAAATTATGAAATTTGAAATCTGGTAAAAATTCAATATTACAGATTCAACGGAACTGGTTTCGTCGAATTCCGAGACTGTGCCTCGGATGGCTATTTTTAAACGTCAATTTAAACGATGAAATTTTAAAATCGGACAAACCACTGTTAAATTCAAATTTTAACTCATCTATTATTTTCAGTATTGTTACTATAAATTCTATAACCTTTAAAATATTTTAAACAAGCTTACTACCCCCGATTTAACATTTTACCCGATATTCAATTACTATTTTAATAATTAATTAATTCAACAGGTCGTTATATTTAAATTCTGAATCCTTTCTATCATATGAAACCAAACTGTTCAAATTAAAATCGAATTAAAGTTCAAATTAAATTTTAAATAATGCAAATTAATCTTTCAAAAATCCGGGTCGTTACAAGAATCCATTAGAATCTTATTAGCTTTTGCTTGTTATAAAGGATTTAAACTAAGATAAATGGATATTAAAAGTTCTTTTCTTAATGGAATTTTGAAAGAGGATGTATTCGTTGAACAACCCAAAGGCTTTGAAATGCAAGAATACCCTAACCATGTATATAAACTTATGAAAGCACTATATGGATTAAAACAATCCCTTATGGCTTTGTATGAATGTCTTTGCATTAAAATGATGACCTTTTGCTTCTTCAAATATATGTTCATGACATTATTTATGGTACCACTAACAACATTTTGTGCGAGAAATTTGAAAACGTCATGCAGGAAAAGTTTGAAATGAGCTTGGTAGGAGAGTTGAAATTCTTTTTAGGATTTCAAATCAAACAAAGCAAAGAGGTACGTTCATCTCTCAAACAAAATATATCAGAGAATTTGTCAACAAATTTTGATTAAAAGATGCTAAACCTGCAAAAACCCCCATGAGCACAACAATTAAACTTGACAAGGATGAAGAAGGTGAGGTAGTTAGTCAAAAGAAATATCAAGGTATTATTGGATCAGTTCTTTATCTTACTACTTCTAGACCAGACATTATGTTCTCTATTTTTTTATGTGCACGGTTTCAATCTAATCCAAAAGAGTCGCATTTAAAAGCTGCAAAAAGGATTATACGGTATCTATTGCACACCCTATTGTTTTGATTAACGAAAAGATAAATAGTGACTGAAAAAAGTGATGAGTGTTGATCTTGATCATACATTATGTCTTGAGAGAGTATATTTATAAATTACTTTAATTTTTTTAAAACATTTGTAATAACTTTGGTTGGTAAAAATTCCATGACTATCTCTATTCCTATCATATTTCTACGACAATCACTCATCAAAATCCAATATATTATGTCAAAATGTGGTATTTAAGCAAGAAATTATTCTTTTTTTAATTAGCAATAAAATCATCCAAAAGGACTCACTATCATTTAAAAGTCCTTACGATAATGCATGGGTGAACTACATGGAATCTTTGATTATGTGCTTTCATGCTCATTTAAACATCCTCGCGGTTATGCATGAAGTTGGATGAAATAGGCAAGTTGATTCTAACCCCATTCAAAAGTCCTCACGGTTATGCATAGTCAGAAGATGCTTGGAATTCATTTTTAATAAAAATAGAAAATACTACTAATCTCATTTAAAAGTCCTAATGGTTATGCATAGTTAGTAAGTATTTAAATTCCTGTCATAAATATACCACAAATGGACACGACTATATGGTTTTCTTGTCGACATCACCCCTATCGCTCTAAAGTGGAATATGTGCTAATAGAATGTTTTTGATTTTTGTTTGAGTTTTTTTTTGAAATTTAATAATTATACTCGATTAGGTATTGATGTCGTATTAATGCTTATCACATTATCTCTCTTACTTAACACTAATGCTCTTTTGAAGCAAAGGGGGAGAGAAGTTAATATTTTGGAAAATAAGTTAAAAAAATTTATTTGCATTTCTCATCTAGGTTCATGGCATTTTTTATTTGTGTTTCCATTTGCATATTTTTTATTTTCATGCATATGTGAAGTGGGAGCTTTGTTGCAGGGGGAGTATTCAAATTGGGGGAGAAAATAGAATTCATCAAGACTAAATACATTTAATAAAATCAGAAAATTAATATATGTTTGTTATCGTCAAAAGGAGGAGATTGTAGAATATACTAGTGTATGATTTTTGTTTGATGATAAATATATATATCAGTGTGTGTGTATACGTTTAAATGTATTTGTTATTGCACTATTTTATTTTTCCATATAATTAAATAATATTTGTTGAATGAAATAAATAACTTGAAATTTTTATTTAAACAAATATTTTATTCAAACAAATATTTTATTTCAAAATCAAATAGTACAAATTTAGCTCTCACTACATTTACACATTTTCAATTACAATATAATTTCAATTACAACACAATTTTCACTTTACAGTTTTACCTCACTAAATTCACTCATCGCTCATATTTGATCTTCAACTCTGTTCCAGCCTGTATCTAGCATTTGAACTATCAACAATATAAACATCGGTGCACTAAAATTGAAAAAGAGATATTTTGCAGTGCACAATAAATTTTGTGCTTTGAAAATATTATTTGCCTTGGTTATTTGGGTTGTTCGGCGTCATTTTTTAATTCATCTTACGCGAATAACTTGTGATATGCATAGTGCTTCACTGTATATGCCACATGGTTGTGCACACCGATATACACTTGCTTGTTAAAATTGCAAGGAAAGGTGAGCACAAGGTCAAACCCAAGCCAAGACTGGATTTGTAACGGTCCCCTTTTTAAACCAAATTTAATTTAGTAATTAATATAATTTTTAGGATTAATTTGTGAATTAATTTGAAATTTTCCAAAAAAAAGAGAAGCGTTTGTTTTATATACATATATACATATATATATATATATATACATATATATATATATATATATATATATATATTGTAAATAAAATTTCGATTTGAAATTCAAAAATATATATTTTAAAAATAAATTCGATTTAAAACACTATATTATAAAACTAATAAAAAATTGTTTTCTAATTTTAATATATAAATATATGTATATACATTATGACTTGGAAGTTATGTTTTCAATAGCTGTTTAAAATTAAATTCTATATTTTCAGTCATTAAAGATAAAATATTTATTTATTTTAAAGTATAATAGCATTAGTTTAAAAAAGATTTAATAAAAGGTTTATATTCTTTCTTTTAAAATTATATATGAATAAATATAGTTTGTATATATATAAAACATATGTTAATATAAAAAGGAAATGCATTAATGAAAAAAGAAAATATAAAACATATAAATATAAAACTAAATTAAAAATATAATATAAACTATACAAAAATATAAAATTACATGAATATATATATATATAACTAAATTGAAAATAGAATATAAAATTAAATAAAAACATATTTAAATATTAATAGCATGCAAAAATATAAGTGTAAATATGTAACATGAAAATGAACATGTGTAACATAAATATATGCACAATGACAAGTGTAAAGGATTATGCCATGCATTAAACAAGTGTTAATTTCAACATGTAATACAGGTGTCATTTATTTCCTTTACTTTTAAAATTAATAAATAAAGGGAAAAACAAGATATGTGTACATATATATCACTCTCTTCTCATCTTTTCTTTTACGGATTCAAAACTAAAAAAAACCTATAAACCATAAAAACCAGAAAAGAATCTGAAGCAAGCAAATCTGACGACTTCAACAAATTTCAATCTGAAGCTTAATTCAGATCAACTCAAACATCAAGCAAACTAAGATCAGATCAACAACCTTATTCAAAGTCAAAACCTGGAAGCAAAGCAAATATGGATTCTTCAAAACAAGTTCAGTTGCAAAATGAAAAGCATGCAAGTTCAACTCAGTACTAAATCAAACAAGCAAGATCTATTTCCAGATTTTCTAAATTCAAACAGATTCCAGGTTTTGTGTTCTCTGTCTTTCAATTCAGGTGAGAAAATTAACTTGATTTTTTTATCTATCATGAAGTTGCAATTGATCTTGAAGTATGCTGTAAAAAGAAAAATGATTTTATGGATGTAAGTAACCACTACATGTTTGTGTGTGTGTATATGCAAATGATGTGTGCATATTTGTTTTCAGGCAAACATGCCTCTGTTCTAAAAGTTACGGGTTTTAAAAACAAATTCAAAAAAATTCAAATGCTCTTTACTGAAGCAATTATAAGATAAAATGTTTAAAGGAAACTTGTTTGCATGAATGTAATACTAAAAATAATTTCAAATGAAAATATTAAGTAATTCTCCGAGAAAGTTAAGTTATACAGTAAGAACAAATATGTTAGGAAATTTCAACTATCATAATTTCAAGCTTCACATATATAATTTGATTCGTACTTAAAAATGATGAATTTTAATGGAAACATCAAGATTTTTAAGTTTCTATTTATGGAGAATGTGTGAGTTGAACAGAAATTGAACTTTGCTCAAATTCCAACGATTGCGAGGTTCGGTGGCATCAGGGTTGTGGTCGGAGATTGTTCGTTAGTCCATGAACATGGGGAAAATGGTCAGGAGTTTTTTAGATCGCCTTGGTGGTGTGGTGATGCAGATATAGGGTTTTGGATCGAGTTTTGGTTGAGGATGTTCTTCTGGCTAATGCGGCGTCGACTTCCATTCGAGTTCTTCCAGAGGTGGTGGAATCGAAGCATGGAAGCAAGGCGAAGGTTCAAGCATGTGGACGTGGTTTCGGGTGTTCGGGATTGGCGGTACGAGACATTTTTGGTTGATCGAGTTGGGTTCTAGTATGTATTGACTTGTTCGATTTCAATTCAGGTTGTTGTCAAGGGTTTTGGGTGGTTGCTTGGGTGGAGATGGTCGTTGATGACTTGTTGGAGGTCGCAACATCGATCGGAGTGGTTTCGATCATCTGTGCACGTGCATTTGTGCACATTTGTATCTGAGTGATTTGTTTACTGATGGGTTGAGGAAGATGAAGTTGAACTCGGGTTTTATTTCGGGGAAATGATGTTGGAGCTCGAAGTTGTTCCTGGTTAGTTCACATATAACAGTTGCAACAGTTTTTAAATTTAAAAACAAAATAAAATTTAAAACAAAGGTGACTCTGGGTTTTATTCGAGAAAATTGGGAATCGACTCGGATGGGAACTCGAGTTTGTCTCGAGTTCATGTTATAACAGTTTTGAAATTTAAATAAAAAAAAGTTTTTAAGGTTTAAAATGAAACAAGTTTTAAACTATATTCTTAAAACAATTTCTTTTAAATAATAAATGGTTATATAAACTTTGGGTTAGTTAAAGTTTTAAATAAATTATTTTAAAATGAATTCTTAATTTATTTAAATAAGTTTAAAGTGTTTTAATATATATCTTTATTTTAAAAAAAAAATTCTTAAGTTTGTTTAATAAGATTTAAATGATATAATGAAGTAGTTAATCAAAAGATGAAGTGTTTTTTATTAACTTAAGAGTTTTTAATTAATTCATATGTTAAAAATAAATTTAATTTTCAAGGTTATTTAAATAAGATTTAAATGATGATTAAGTAAATAATTAAGATAAATGTTTTATCTTTTAATTATTTGCGGGTCTTGATTAATTAGAGGATCGTTTATTAATTAATTATAGGGTAATTAATTAATGTACTTGATCAAAGGATAATTAATTAATTAAGGGTTAATTAATTAAAGTGAGTAATTAAAGGAAAATTACTTAATGTAATTAATTAAAAGATGATTTATAAATGTAAGTAATTAAAGGATAATTACTTAAAGGATAATTACTTAATGTAATTAATTAGTGATTAATTAATGTAAGTAATTAAGTGATAATTAATTACTTAAAAGATAATTACTTAATATAAGTAATTAGAGGATAATTAAATAATTAAAAATCAATTATTTAATAATTAAAGGTTAATTAATTTATGATTAATGGATAATTGATTAATGATTAATGGTTAATTAATCAAGTGATTATAGGATAATTACTTAATTATAGGTTTAATTAATTAAAGTGATTAATTAAGGGTTAATTAATTTATGTTATTAATTTAAGTTTAATTAATTTATGTGATTAATTAAGGATAATTAATTAATTAAGGTAATTAATTAAGATAGATAATTAAGGATGATTAATTAATTTCATTAATTAATGGTTTGTAATTAATGTTAATCAAGAAGGGTTAGGCAACTAATTAATTTCTTTGGTTTAGATTGAATTAAATATAAGTTATATGACTAATTAATCTTGCTTATGGATGATTGGATTATATTGAATGCCTTGAATTGTTTGATGTCCCTGATATGTGATGTTCTGTGATATGAATTGTTTTGGATTGAGCTGTGATAAATATTTTTCTGTGATGTATTATTGTGTGAATGTGAACTTCTGATTTGAATTAACACTGTTTACTAAACAACTTGGCCTTTAAAACGGCATTTGAATTTCGATGCGACCGGGGTCGGATTCCCAATGGTTATCCGAAAACCACATCGAATCTTAAAGCTGGATCTTTCGTTTGAAAATGGAATTTTTTTCCACGTGTTTTTAAAATAAGCGCTTATTATTCGGCTAAGTCGGGAGAGGACATTATGTCATTAAACCCATTCCGAATAATGATACGACGAAATGGAATTGCATTTAAAGATGGTGGTTGAAGACCGGGTATTTTCAAAAACAAAAGGATTATCTGTTGATTATCTCTGCACCGAGTAGCTCCAGTATAGAGATTACTCTAAGTGATGGTGAGTCCGGACGTGATTAAGGGATATATGGATTTGCAAGGACTTTTTCCTTAATTGCACGAAGTGGCTTCAATTCCGTTCAGACCCATGATGGACTTGTATAGATGTATGTCTGACATTACACTTTGAGATATAAAGCCGGTTTCTATCAAGTACATTTCTGTTTGGTGGCGGAGAATTTATTCTCTTAGCTTAACACCCCTCTTTGAGACGTAGGAGCTCAGAGGTTATGTAATTGATTGTTACTGGTGATATATTCCTAATTTGGTAACGTGGCATGCTAAGTGTTGAGCATGGGATGATCGAAGCATGGCTTTTGTGAAAAGCGTAGCTTTATGGGACAAGACTTCATCGAACCTCACGCCCTAGAAATGTTCGAAATAGGAAGGATGCGGCACGTTTACGGGGGTCGTGCCCCTTAGGGTATGTACATTTCCTTCTGGATAAAAAGTGGCATCATGGTATGGAGCCCAGATATTTAACTTATGTGGATTGGTTGGAATTTTTGTTGGCGCCTCGGTAAAGGGCGGTTACGACCGAGGGATGGCATACTCATGACAGTTAGTTACCTGGTTATAGAGGTAACCTGACCTTGTGTTGATAGAGATCTGTTTATGTAACGACCCACAAATCCATACCCCTTGAGTCAACACTATTCTACATCAATCAACTCAAGTTGAACAGAAATACGAACCATTAGGGTTAAAGAAGAAGAGGTAGAAGAAGAAAATAGAAAACAACATCAGAATCTAACCATCGCAGCGGAATAAAATATAGTAGATAATCACAGATTTTTACACCACAAACAAATACTATATCGGCTTATACATACATCATCAGAGTACATCATCAGAGTTCAACAACATCAATAACATACAACTGGATACACAGCGGAACAATAATCAAGTACGGAAGTACGTAACGCCATCCATCTTGTCTCCTGTGCTCTACAGCATCATATACTGTATCTTATAGTACTCGGTCTGACCCGAGCATTACAGTTAAATAACACCCGAGTCAGCCTGGAATACCACCGTGAGAAAACCACACTCAAATTGATTATTAAAGTTCCAAAATCCTTTGAAAATCAAAAGCATCTCGTAAGTCCACGCCACAAATAAACATATCGGGTTTTTACCTTACGATAGCTAAAACATTTCTATTAAAATCCTCTGATATTATAATATGGTCTATATACAAATACTTATTAAAATAGCCGAAACTTTTACATTATTAAATTCCAGCTACTAGCCACAGAGTGGGTAATAAATACAAAACTCGTAAACAGCGCATAGGTAGAATGGATTTCCAACTAATGACTAGGCACTGGGGTACCACCTGTCACGGTACCTGGTCTAGATCAGCTTACCGATGATCACTCCCGACCCCCGCAACACATGACTGGGACTATCCCTTACTAGATAATCCCAAGTAAGATCACCCCACGGTTGGGATCAACAACCGCACCACTAAGCCGAAATAAAAAGGGACATCTAGACAGGGATGACCTCACCCTAAATGGGTGCTACCCACCTAGCCTTGCTGCATAACACCTAATTTTCAGTCATTCGTGGTTGATGAGGCTTAAGGCTAAGCGTTACCTTTTAGAACATATCCCTTAGAATGCCCATCGTCCCTGACAAAGTTCTGAAATCATTCATCTATACAAGTCCGTCCCGGGTTCGAATGGAACCGAAGGCACTACTCCTACTACATCCATTTTGGAATTATCCTCAGGATTAGTAGCAACTAGCCCTTGCACTTCACTGCTTCATCTTCGAATCCAAACTCGTCTTCTTCACGAAAATGTTCAAATCGGATCGAAGTGGTTTTCGAGAAATAAATCCTGATTCCGGTCTGCTCGAAACGATCAGCGCATTGGCCAATATTGACAGTCAGTTATTTAACTATTAACTGATATTCACAAAAACCATCAAACAATAAACAATTCTCCAAATTATTTATTTATCTCAAAATATCTTCGCAAGATATATTTTCATTTTCAATCCTTTGAAAACAGTTTACAACACACCTTTCTCATGAATTAAATCTCCAAATATTTATTTCCACTGAAACAACCAAGCACAGACGTTAGATTTTTAACTTAATTTAAAACACTCATTTATAAAATATGCTTTAACATTTAAATTGAAAATCACTTCAATACTTTATTAAATATATATGTATGTATATATATATATTTAGGAATATTTAAAATAATATTACTTTATAAAATATAAAACTAGATTTTCTCCTTTAAACAAATTACCAAATCATCTTTTAAATAAAAATTAAGATAATAAATTTTGAAAAAAAAAATACTTACTTTAGAATTTAAGCATTTAGCAATAATAAATTTTCTAAAACATGCTTTTTTTAAAACAACATTAAAACTTTAACTTATATTTAAAAATTTACTTTGAAAACGTACTTGGCTATCCAGGGAAATATGCTTCTCTTCACTTTCTTTAAAAATAAATCACTATTTATTTTTAAACAAAATTTTCCCATTCCTTTAATAAATTCCCATCGTGAAATTATTCTTCCAAATATCAATTAATATATTACTTTGCTTTTGTAAACCCAGTTTATAAATTTCATAGCCACATTCTCCTTTAAAAATCCCGGCTTTACACATTTAAATTAATTCCCAAATTGATTTCCAATTTACTCCATTTATTCCAAAATCCATTAATTTCAGATTTTATTCCTTAATTGTGATTTAAAATATTTTTAACTGAAAATACCAATTTTAGATTTCCCAAATTACTTCTTTGTCCTTTTAAATAAATTTAAACCTTAAATTTTAAAATAATTCTTTATTCCTTTGAATGATATCACTTAAGTTTACAATTCATTAATTTTTGTTTATTTAAAATCCCTTTTTCATACTCGAAATTTATTCATTGGAATTTTAAATCACTTTCATTCATTTTCAATTCATTCTTAATTTATTCAAATTCGCTATAATTATTTTACCTAAAACTTCACCCTTTTATTGTCTTTTCCAAAAATCCAATTTATGTATTTGGATATCTCAATGTACCGAAATATATTTCAGCAAACTATAGCAATCAATATTCCAAATATAATTCATTACAAAATATCAAATATTCATAACCCAGAATATTAAACAATCTAAATAATTTTGAAGAATCCTGTCGGATCCCTCCAACCTGTTTCCCTGCATCCACAGATGTTAGCACAATAAAATACCAATTCCACTACGAGGTGGAATATCGCGGTATATGGGATTTTAAATATAATATCATCCGCTATTATGCGGCGCATAGGGTCTCATCCGCTATATAATGCGGGAAATCAAACATTCCAAGATGTACTATATATTACTTTATATAATATAACACACCAAATCAAATCAATCAATCAATTATTTAAATTTAACCATTTAAGTCTAAATTAAAATTCAGCCGAGTGAGATTAACTCACCTTTGATTTTTGATTTGCTGTCCAAACCAACCACCTTGTTTTCTTCAAGATTCAGACCTTGTATAAACATTGAAACTACATATACACTTATAAAAATGGTCTGTATTCCCATTTAGAATTTCCATTCCTAAATCTTATGTGTATATATATGCATTTACTATTTCAATCCTATTTTCAGTGAATAACAATAACTTTATGTTTATCTAAGTTTATTAAAACATGCGAGTGTATTTATATATTTATTCATACTTGTATCTCTTTTTTGTAAACAACAAAAATGAATTATCTTTACTGTACGAATTTTCTTCTTTAATACATATATAAAAATCTGAATTGTAAAACATTACCTCACTTTAAATTATTATTTTTCTCTGTTTTACTATACATATTTATATAGATATATTAAATGGAGAATTGAATATACCTCACTGCTTGGTCTCAAGATCCCACCCTCGGCTTCTCCCAAAATTGTGGTTGCCATGAACCGCTCCTCCTCCTCGAGCCTCTCTTGCCATGCCGCATCCAATCCCAGATCGCAAATCCCTCCAATGAACCCCCGGCTCCACCTTACCGCTCACGCGAGCTCTTCCAAAACATGCGCATGTGGAAGAGCCGCGGCGGTGTCGCGCACCACTCCTTGCACTATCCCACGCGAGTCGCCCCCGCGTGCGGCTAAGCCCTTCGGTCATCGCCGCCTCTCGCGATTCGATTTGAAAATGAAAGGGGAACTAGGTATTGGTTTCGATTGGAACAGACTGGGAGGAGAAGAGGAAGTTTTCGATTTCTTCCATAATTCGTTTTCGTTAGATTTTTTTTAAAACACGCAGAAGACTCGGCTGGATATAAAATAAGAGGAAAAGTGTACTCTGGAATGTTGCCTGATGGAAGAGAGGACACGATGTTTTGAAAAAGGAGGATAGATGGACCAACATTATCAGACCACGGTACCTTGAAAGAAGTAAAAGATGAAGTGGAGAAAAGGCTTGATGTTGGCATAATTTCAGCTGATGTGAAAATTTTAACCAAAATACATATATTTTAATTAAATTTAAGTTCAAATTATCACGGTTTACGCAGTCTAAAATCTCGAGCCCCCACCGAGGTGTGCCGCTAGACGTTTATAATGTTAAACCCCTATTCTGAACGCAATGGAAAAGGTTTCGAGTCCAATTCGATCGTATATAGAAGATAGCTTATTGAACCCAGTTATTATATTGAATTTTCGATAAAAATTTTAGCGCGTTTATATATAGTACGATCCAACGATAAATCCAAACGTCACGAAAATTGAGATCCGATAATAATACACTATTACGGACCTAATGGAACTGGTTTCGTCGAATTCCGAGACTGTGCCTTAGAAGGCTATTTTTAAATATCAATTTAAACAGTATATTTTCAAAACTTAACAAAGCACTTCCAAATTCAATTTTAACACTTTTACTATTTTTAGTATTATCAATTTAAAATTTACAAGCCTTTAAATTATATTTTAATAGGCTTAAAATCCCAGATTTTATATTTTACCCAATTTCCAATTATTAAATTCAATAAATAAATAGTGATGTTTGTAATTCAAGTTAAAATTAACCTTTCAATATTTAAAATAAATTAAATATTTTGATTTCAAACATCAAAAAATTCCGGGTCGTCACAATCCCCCCTAAAGGAATTTCGTCCTCGAAATTACTAGTTTGGAAGAATGGTCCAATACCCGTTTACTTTTCCCAAAACCAACAATTCAACATCCTACCAACTATCTTTTCATAAAAGACCCATTACCATTCTTACTAACGTCCCAAACTCCCCCCATAATTTGCAAACTATACTATTTGCTCAATCATTCAAGTTCAATTTAAAACCAAACTTTGATTTATCAAAATTTTCTCAAAAATTTTCTAACTCTCTATATTTTTGAAAAATTTCCCCAGGCCTCCTTTGCACGGCTAGCTCGGTACTACTACAAAATGCCTCTACGAGCTCCCTAGATTTCAAAAGAAAACAAAAATCTAAGTGGCTAGATCAAAATCCCAATCAAATTCCATACGGAAATTTAAACACAAACCTTTTTGTCGAGCAATTCAAATTTATCTTCTGAAATGAAAACCAATTTCCTTCTTCTTTTAAACACCTGTATATCCTACTTAACAATAATGTCCAATTATAGATTTCGCAATCATCTTATACTTTTCTTTACAATAGCTTCAATATCTATTTCATTTAAGCCTGTAACGACCCGTATTTTACGTGTCGATAGATCGTAGAATTTGCAGGTCGATAGTGTTGTTTGTGTGGCCTCTAGCTTGAGTCGTTTAGGAGTTGACCCGAGTGCAAGTGATGAGTCGTGACCGACTCATAGATAAGTCGTAGACGACTTAAGGGGATGGACCGAGTTAAGGGATAGAACGGCATAGTAGTTGCCGACTTAAGAAGAGAGGCGAAATAGGGGTCAAGTGATGAGTCGTGGCCGACTCATAGAGGGCCGACTCATAGGATAGGTCGTAGGTAGGGGTGAGCGACCTAAGGAGCTAACGGGTTAGGATGTTAATGTGTTGAGAGTTAGGTCGGTTGAGCGACCTAGGATAGAGGAACGACCTAAGAAAGTGACCGACCTAGTGGAGAGCGACCTAAGAGGGGGTAGCGACCTAAAGGTTAGGCGACTTAGAGATGGACCGACCCAGGAAAGTAGCCGACTTAGGGTTTAGAGAGGCATGCTTGAGTCGTTGGTAGATGAGTCGTTAGGTCGCTAGCGCGACCTAAAGGAAATAGGTTGAGTCGTGAGTCGGCTATGTTGTTAGGTCGTAGCATGATAGGTCGGCAACGACCTAAGTTAGGTCGGAGGCTTTTGTATTGTGTGTTTGTTAGGTCGTTGGGGACATAGGTCGGCAGGGGTTTAAGTCGGCAGGGTGTTGTCTCGTGAAGTTGTTGAGTCGTGTGAATGGCTTGTGTTAGGTCGGCAAGGAGTTGAGTCGGCAGGGTCTTAGGTCGTAGGTCGGCATGCTAGTTAAGTCGTCAGGCGACCTAGGACTTAGGAAATGCGGCAGTGCGTTGAGTCGTTAGGTCGGCCTGTGTTTTAGGTCGCGTCTGGGTTAAGTCGTAAGTCGGCCTTGGTTGTATGTTGTGTTGGTTAGGTCGTAGGTCGTAGGGGCTGATGAGTCGGCAACGACTCATAGTTAGGTCGGGGACGACCTAAGGGGCGACGACCTAAGGAGTTTCCAGCCTATAAATAGAGGGGTTCGGCTCACTTTTTGGCACCGGTTTTTGAAGCGACGAAGTGCTGTCATTTTGAAGACTCGACTACAACATTTCTTCATCTTCTTTTCTCTATTCCAATCTAGTTCTAACATCCATCCAAGATCGAAGATTTAGATTGAAGATTGAAGATCAAGATCAAAGATCAAGAGCCAAAGTTGAAGATTTTCATCCGAAGAGGCTAGATTTCACCGTTTCAAGTGAAATTTCTCCGGATCAAGCCCAAGTCCTTGCTGTCCAGATCTGAAGTGTGTAGTTTTTGTAGTGTTTGGGTGATTTGGTGAGTGGTAGTTATCTCTCACGCGGATCCAAAGGAGTATATGGGATTGGTGATATGTTTATGTGTTAAAGTTAGCGTTTTCTCGCATTTTCCTTAAGTCTGCATGTAGATCCATCATATTTGAAAATGTTTATCTATAGAAGCTATTTAACAAGTATTAGAGACAAAACCCATGTTTTAGATTTGATAGATCTATGCTAAAAACTATGATTTCACATATGTTGGACTTTTGCTCACTTAATTACGAAATTGCCATTATAGTTGATATTGCTTAATATATCTTGTTTGAATGCTTGAATGTTTGAATGTATGTTAGATTTGATTGCTCCAAGTTAGCTTGTAGTTGATTTGGAACAAGATGGTTGAAGATGATTCAAAAGCTAAGTGGAAAGGCTCTTGAATGGTGAAAGCTGCCGATGGTATATGAAGCGGATGTGGAAGCTCATATGGATGGATTCGATGATGGGACTTTGCCGTGATGCGAAGAGGCGAAGTACGAGATCGAGATGGGACTTTGTCAGGATGCGAAAAGGCAAAGTATGGTTGAGTTGAGACTTTGCTTTGGTACGATGAAGCGAAGTATGATGTGAGTCTTGGCTTAATCCAGGCAGGGATCATTCCAAGCATGTTGATAACTTGAAGGGTAGTTCAAGTTGGTTGATAATGGAGCTGCTCAAGAGGTAGCTTGGGCTAGGTTGAGAATAGTCGTCGAGGAGGATGACTAGGAGGCTTGGACTTTATCGTTGTTGAAGGTTCTAGCAAACTTAAAGCAAGGGTACATAGGGACGCCTAAAAGACTACAGGAAGGTAGTCGAGTACTCTGGGCCAAGAAGATAAGTCCTAGGCACAAGGCAGTGTGCGGAGTTTTGTCTAGAACCGGGGTTACCATTAGCCCTTGACAGATGGCTCAGGAAGGAGTCGGTCATTCAATTAACGGTGATTTCGAAGCAAGGTTAACAGTGATAGCCAGAGTCATGGATGTTTGGATGTTTGGTTGTATCATCATTCGGCTTCAAGAGCGGTGTTTTCTGGGTGCTTATCTGATCTTGGTTTAGGCCTTGGGGGTTTGTATTTGGAAAACATCGTCCTTGACTCGAGTGGTATTCGCTTTACCCTAATTGTCTATGTTGTTATGCCTGCTTCTCCTTAGTGTATGTCTGGGGCTATCACTGTAGAAAGAGGTGGAGTGGGATGGTTTGGTTCCTATTCCTTTTATCCTTTATGCTCTTTTGGTATGTTTGATAGTTGATTTACTGCTCACTAAGACTTTGTCTGACTCAAGGTTTTATGTCTCCTCTTATTACCTTGGGCTGTTCATCCATGTTTGGGATGGGCAGACTAGGTAGCAGGTGACAGGTGCTGTGCTAGGAGTTCTACGATGAAGATAACGAAGACGAGCAGGAGGCTTTGCATATTAGTTTTCTTACTATATGTACTGGGTATCCGCTGCTGTATTTGGTTGAGTGATTTGTAGTGAGGCTTTCATGTATGGATTTGTGTAGATGATTGTATAAAACTACTGTGATGCTTATATGATGATGTTTCTGTTCTATGGAGCTTCACTATATTATATTTCTCTATTGTATTTTATCCATGCGCTGTGAGTTATGCGATAGAGATTCTTTTGTTTTGTTTTTCCCTGACTGTCGTCCATGGCTGCCTGGCACGCCTTTCAGCGCATTATTTCCTTGTTTTGGTGCGGGAGTCATGGGCGGTCGTCACATTTGGTATCAGAGCTTTGGTTAATCGATTTCAGCCAACGCTCGCTGACGTAACTACGTATGAGAGACGTAATTGTATTTTGATGGATGATTACTATATATAATATAGTAGCTTAGAAGGATTTGAACTCCTTATGCAGTTGTTTCTTAAGGTGTTCTAATCATTCTTTTTACAGATATTAAGAATGAGTCGTAGAGGAAGACCAGCTGCTAGGGAAGGCCATGCTACAGAAGGAGCTGCAGATTATGGGGCTATGTTCGAAGCGATGATGACTTCGATTATGAGGAGGATGCCCGTTCCAGGGCCTACTGTTGATGTTGGAGTTCAAGTCCAAGCTCCGAGACCGGTGGATTTTGCCAAGCTTTGCAAGGATTATACTTCTCTTGGAGGGAAAGCTTTCTTGGGAACTGAATCTACTATTGAAGTCCAAAGATGGATTGATTCTTGTAGAAGGATCTTTGGAGACTTAGGAATTGAAGATGCAACTAAGAGGAAGCTTGCATCGAGACAGCTACAAGGAAGAGCTGCTGATTGGTGGAATTCTATCACCATAGACACTCCAGAGGAGGAGATTACTTGGGAGCAATTCCAAGATAGATTTGAAGCCAAGTTCATCTCTACGGCTCAGAAGTCTGTCTTGTTTAAAAGGTTTGTAGAGCTCAAGCAAGGAGGGAGGCCTGTTCTTGAGTATATTTCTGAGTTCGAAGCTTTGTCTAAGTATGCCAGATCGTATATTGATTCTCCCTACCAGAAGAATGAAAAGTTTGTGACTGGTCTGGATGCTTATCTTGGGAGGCAGTTAGTGGATCATTTGGACGATCCATTTGAGAAGCTTGTGGAGAAAGCCCTTAGGCATGAGAGTTTGTTTCCTAAGGAAAGTTCTGTTGTTTCTGTAACCAGGGAAGGATCTAAACCACAGCAGAGTGGCAATAAGAAGAGGAAACAACAGCAACAGAGGGGTAGGGATGGCCAGAAGAAGCCGAAGAGTGAAGTGACTTGCTATAACTGCCAGCAGAAGGGCCATCTTTACAAGGATTGTAAGAATCCCAAAGTGCTGGGAAAGTGTTACAACTGTGATAAGCTGGGACATATCAAGAAGGATTGTCCAGAACCGAGGAAAGATAGGCAGGTTGTGCAAGCCTATGCTTTGGGGGCTGTTCCATCGTCTTCAAAAGCTCCGACTGCTGAAGAAAAGGGGAAGAGTGTGGTGGTTCAAGGTACTCTTTCTATTTGTGGTGTTCCAGTTAGAGTGTTGTTTGATACTGGAGCGTCGCATTCTTTTGTTTGTGATGATTTGGTAAGCCGGTTGGGTATGAAACCGGATATTGTTGATAGGCCATTGGTTGTGACTAATCCAGTGGGGGGTTCGTCATGTTTGTGTATGATATGCCGTGGTCTAGTTGTGTCGAGTCATGATTGCTCGTTTGTTTGTGATTGCTTTGTTCTGAACTTTGCGGGGTTCGGAATTATTTTGGGTATGGACTGGCTTAGGAAGTATGCGGCTAGGATTGATTGTGAGAGGCTTGAGGTGACAGTCGGGAATGTGGAAGGGCGAAAGGTTGTGATACGATGTAAGCATGAAGAAGGCGTCTTCATGAGCTTCATGTATTCGCTAGTTGTTCCACGGGATGGACTGTCATCGGTGCCTATTGTGAATGAGTTTGAGAATGTCTTTGAGGAAGTCAAAGGGTTGCCGCCGCATAGGGAGATCGAGTTTCGTATCGATCTAGTTGAGGGAGCCAGACCTGTTGTGATGCCTCTTAGGCGGATGGCACCGAGGGAGCAGCAAGAGCTGAAGGTGCAAGTTGATGACCTTTTGCAGAAAGGATTCATTCGGAGAAGTGTGTCCGAATGGGGTGCGCCAGTTGTGTTCGCAACCAAAGCGGATGGATCGTTGAGGTTGTGTGTTGATTATCGTGAGCTGAATAAGGTGACTAAGAAGAACAAGTATCCATTGCCGAGAATAGATGACTTGTTTGATCAGCTTCACGAGGCTAAGGTGTTTTCTCAGATGGATTTGGCAACGGGATTTCACCAGTTGAGAGTGGCGAAGGATAGTGTGCCGAAGACTGCTTTCAGGACACCATCCGGGTTTTATGAGTGGCTGGTAATGCCGTTTGGATTGACTAACGCGCCAGCATATTTTGTGGATCTTATGAATAGAGTGTTCAGAGATCAGTTGAATAAGTTCGTGCTTGTGTTCGTGGATGATATTCTGATTTATTCCAGAACTGAGGGAGAGCACAAGACGCACTTGAGGATTGTTTTGGGAATCTTACGGAAACATCAGCTGAAGGCTAAGTTTTCGAAGTGTCACTTCTGGAAGAATGAAGTGAGGTTCTTAGGTCATGTTATTTCTGGAAATGGAATAGCGGTTGATCCCGCTAAGGTGGCAGCGATCCAGGATTGGGTTAGGCCTAAGAATGCATCTGATGTGAGGAGTTTTCTTGGATTAGCAGGATATTATCGTCGGTTTATCAAAGACTTTTCCAAGATAGCTGCACCGTTGACAGGATTGACGAAGAAGAACCAGTTGTTCAAATGGGATGATAAGTGTGAGCAAGCTTTCGTGATCCTGAAAGAGCGACTGACGAGTGCTCCTGTTTTGACTATTCCAAGTGGGAATGATGAGATGGTGGTTTACACCGATGCATGTGGTACTGGACTTGGAGCAGTGCTAATGCAGAAGGATAAAGTTGTTGCATATGCTAGTCGACAACTAAAGCCGCATGAAAGGAATTATCCGACTCATGATTTGGAGTTAGCGGCAATAGTGTTTGCTTTGAAGATGTGGAGACATTACCTATTGGGAGTTAGATTTGAGCTGTTTACAGATCATAAGTCGTTGAAGTATCTGTTTTCCCAAAAGGATTTGAATCTTCGACAGCAACGGTGGCTAGAGTTCTTAGCATCGTATGATTTTGGTATAGCCTATACTCCGGGAAAAGGAAACGCAGTGGCTGATGCGTTAAGTCGAAGACATGCAGGATTGGGAGCCATGTTTTCAGAATGGAAGAGTCTTAAGTATTTGGCTGGATTTGATTTCAGGCCTAGATGCGAATTGGAACCTGAGATGTTGGCAAACTTATCGATAAGGCCTACACTTGTGGAAAGAATTGGTGAGAGCCAAAGGCGAGATGATAAGCTTGTCAAGATTATCCGTGATTTGGAATCTGGATTGGATCCAGAGAAGGATAAAGGATTCGAGGTCGATCGAGAGGGTTGGCTTCGAAAGCAAGGACGATTGGTTGTTCCCGATATAGATGGATTGAGAGATGAAGTTCTGAGGGAGAGTCATCACTCGAAGTTGACAATTCATCCAGGTGGAAATAAGATGTATCGGGATATGAAGAGAACCTACTACTGGGAAGGTATGAAGAAGGATGTTGGAAATTTTATTTCCAAGTGTATGAATTGTCAGTTGGTGAAAGCTGAGCAGAAGAAGCCCAGTGGATTGCTTCAGCCATTAGAGGTTCCTACATGGAAGTGGGAGCAGGTGTCGATGGATTTTATCGATGGTCTACCTAGGACAAGAGCGGGAAATGAAGGGATTTGGGTCATCGTAGATCGTTTGACCAAGAGTGCAAGATTCATTCCTGTTCGATCGACTAGGACTGCATCGAAGTTGGCTGAGTTGTATGTGAAGTGGATAGTTCGTTTCCATGGTGTTCCGAAGAGTATAGTGAGCGATCGAGATCCATTGTTCACTAGTGGATTTTGGAAGAGCTTCCAGGAAGTTTTGGGAACCGAGTTGTGTTGGAGTACAGCTTATCACCCTCAAACAGATGGTCAGACTGAGAGAGTCAACCGAGTTTTGGAAGATCTTCTTAGAGCATGTGTTTTGGACTTCGGAGGATCATGGGAAGATCACCTTCATTTGGTGGAGTTTGCTTATAATAACAGTTATCAGTCGAGTATTGGTATGGCACCATATGAGGCATTATATGGAAGACCGTGTAACTCTCCGACATGTTGGTTGGAAACTGGAGAAAAGCTGATACTTGGGCCAGAGATGATTCGACAGACTTCGGATTGTATAGAGATCATTCGGCAACGAATGAAGGCAGCCCAAGATCGTCAGAAAAGTTATGCAGATAATCGTCGAAAGGATTTGGAATTCGACGTAGGTGATATGGTTTTTGTGAAGATTTCTCCATTGAAGAATGTTATTAGATTCGGGAACAAAGGAAAGTTAACTCCAAGATTTGTTGGACCATTCCCGATTGTCGAGCGAATTGGAAAGCTCGCTTATAGATTGGAGTTACCGGAAAAGATGGCGGGTGTGCACAATGTTTTTCATGTATCTTGTCTACGGAAGTATATGCACGACCCAACTACGGTGGTTTCTGCTGATAGCTGTGAAGACTTGGAGGTTGATCCTGTTGTTTCGAGACCTCGTAAGCCGCTTCGTATTGTTGAAACCGATACGAAACAGCTTAGGAGGAAGACGATTACGTTGCTCAAGGTACAATGGAGTGATGATGTTAACGACTGTACATGGGAGGAGGAAGAGAGGATGAAGGCAGCTCATCCCGGACTCTTCGAGGTATGGCCCTAAAGTGTCGTGACATCTCATGAATTTGTAGCTTGTTCTGAGTCTTAGAATTCTGCATGCTAGGCTAGAATTGGATGCATGGTTTGTTGATTGCTATGGATGGTAGGCATGCGGAATAATTTTGATTGCTGTTGTTTGCTTGGAATTTCGGGGGCGAAATTCCTAAGGGGGAGAGAATGTAACGACCCGTATTTTACGTGTCGATAGATCGTAGAATTTGCAGGTCGATAGTGTTGTTTGTGTGGCCTCTAGCTTGAGTCGTTTAGGAGTTGACCCGAGTGCAAGTGATGAGTCGTGACCGACTCATAGATAAGTCGTAGACGACTTAAGGGGATGGACCGAGTTAAGGGATAGAACGGCATAGTAGTTGCCGACTTAAGAAGAGAGGCGAAATAGGGGTCAAGTGATGAGTCGTGGCCGACTCATAGAGGGCCGACTCATAGGATAGGTCGTAGGTAGGGGTGAGCGACCTAAGGAGCTAACGGGTTAGGATGTTAATGTGTTGAGAGTTAGGTCGGTTGAGCGACCTAGGATAGAGGAACGACCTAAGAAAGTGACCGACCTAGTGGAGAGCGACCTAAGAGGGGGTAGCGACCTAAAGGTTAGGCGACTTAGAGATGGACCGACCCAGGAAAGTAGCCGACTTAGGGTTTAGAGAGGCATGCTTGAGTCGTTGGTAGATGAGTCGTTAGGTCGCTAGCGCGACCTAAAGGAAATAGGTTGAGTCGTGAGTCGGCTATGTTGTTAGGTCGTAGCATGATAGGTCGGCAACGACCTAAGTTAGGTCGGAGGCTTTTGTATTGTGTGTTTGTTAGGTCGTTGGGGACATAGGTCGGCAGGGGTTTAAGTCGGCAGGGTGTTGTCTCGTGAAGTTGTTGAGTCGTGTGAATGGCTTGTGTTAGGTCGGCAAGGAGTTGAGTCGGCAGGGTCTTAGGTCGTAGGTCGGCATGCTAGTTAAGTCGTCAGGCGACCTAGGACTTAGGAAATGCGGCAGTGCGTTGAGTCGTTAGGTCGGCCTGTGTTTTAGGTCGCGTCTGGGTTAAGTCGTAAGTCGGCCTTGGTTGTATGTTGTGTTGGTTAGGTCGTAGGTCGTAGGGGCTGATGAGTCGGCAACGACTCATAGTTAGGTCGGGGACGACCTAAGGGGCGACGACCTAAGGAGTTTCCAGCCTATAAATAGAGGGGTTCGGCTCACTTTTTGGCACCGGTTTTTGAAGCGACGAAGTGCTGTCATTTTGAAGACTCGACTACAACATTTCTTCATCTTCTTTTCTCTATTCCAATCTAGTTCTAACATCCATCCAAGATCGAAGATTTAGATTGAAGATTGAAGATCAAGATCAAAGATCAAGAGCCAAAGTTGAAGATTTTCATCCGAAGAGGCTAGATTTCACCGTTTCAAGTGAAATTTCTCCGGATCAAGCCCAAGTCCTTGCTGTCCAGATCTGAAGTGTGTAGTTTTTGTAGTGTTTGGGTGATTTGGTGAGTGGTAGTTATCTCTCACGCGGATCCAAAGGAGTATATGGGATTGGTGATATGTTTATGTGTTAAAGTTAGCGTTTTCTCGCATTTTCCTTAAGTCTGCATGTAGATCCATCATATTTGAAAATGTTTATCTATAGAAGCTATTTAACAAGTATTAGAGACAAAACCCATGTTTTAGATTTGATAGATCTATGCTAAAAACTATGATTTCACATATGTTGGACTTTTGCTCACTTAATTACGAAATTGCCATTATAGTTGATATTGCTTAATATATCTTGTTTGAATGCTTGAATGTTTGAATGTATGTTAGATTTGATTGCTCCAAGTTAGCTTGTAGTTGATTTGGAACAAGATGGTTGAAGATGATTCAAAAGCTAAGTGGAAAGGCTCTTGAATGGTGAAAGCTGCCGATGGTATATGAAGCGGATGTGGAAGCTCATATGGATGGATTCGATGATGGGACTTTGCCGTGATGCGAAGAGGCGAAGTACGAGATCGAGATGGGACTTTGTCAGGATGCGAAAAGGCAAAGTATGGTTGAGTTGAGACTTTGCTTTGGTACGATGAAGCGAAGTATGATGTGAGTCTTGGCTTAATCCAGGCAGGGATCATTCCAAGCATGTTGATAACTTGAAGGGTAGTTCAAGTTGGTTGATAATGGAGCTGCTCAAGAGGTAGCTTGGGCTAGGTTGAGAATAGTCGTCGAGGAGGATGACTAGGAGGCTTGGACTTTATCGTTGTTGAAGGTTCTAGCAAACTTAAAGCAAGGGTACATAGGGACGCCTAAAAGACTACAGGAAGGTAGTCGAGTACTCTGGGCCAAGAAGATAAGTCCTAGGCACAAGGCAGTGTGCGGAGTTTTGTCTAGAACCGGGGTTACCATTAGCCCTTGACAGATGGCTCAGGAAGGAGTCGGTCATTCAATTAACGGTGATTTCGAAGCAAGGTTAACAGTGATAGCCAGAGTCATGGATGTTTGGATGTTTGGTTGTATCATCATTCGGCTTCAAGAGCGGTGTTTTCTGGGTGCTTATCTGATCTTGGTTTAGGCCTTGGGGGTTTGTATTTGGAAAACATCGTCCTTGACTCGAGTGGTATTCGCTTTACCCTAATTGTCTATGTTGTTATGCCTGCTTCTCCTTAGTGTATGTCTGGGGCTATCACTGTAGAAAGAGGTGGAGTGGGATGGTTTGGTTCCTATTCCTTTTATCCTTTATGCTCTTTTGGTATGTTTGATAGTTGATTTACTGCTCACTAAGACTTTGTCTGACTCAAGGTTTTATGTCTCCTCTTATTACCTTGGGCTGTTCATCCATGTTTGGGATGGGCAGACTAGGTAGCAGGTGACAGGTGCTGTGCTAGGAGTTCTACGATGAAGATAACGAAGACGAGCAGGAGGCTCTGCATATTAGTTTTCTTACTATATGTACTGGGTATCCGCTGCTGTATTTGGTTGAGTGATTTGTAGTGAGGCTTTCATGTATGGATTTGTGTAGATGATTGTATAAAACTACTGTGATGCTTATATGATGATGTTTCTGTTCTATGGAGCTTCACTATATTATATTTCTCTATTGTATTTTATCCATGCGCTGTGAGTTATGCGATAGAGATTCTTTTGTTTTGTTTTTCCCTGACTGTCGTCCATGGCTGCCTGGCACGCCTTTCAGCGCATTATTTCCTTGTTTTGGTGCGGGAGTCATGGGCGGTCGTCACAAAGCCCGTACGATGTGCATGTACCATCCGTACGTAAATATCAATTCGATTCCTCGCTCGATCACACAATTTCACTTCCGAAATAGTATCGTCCACCCGACTTTCCAGTGCGTACTCAGATCTGGTCTCTTGATCGAAAACCGTCATTCTCCTTGCATAGTCATAACTATGATAGAGAATTTCCAGAATCAATCAAATTACATATCCAAGGTTCGCCGTCGAAAATCGAGTGAAAAATCCTAACTCGGATCGATATAATTATCTCGAAATTCTATGGTCGAATCTGGATCAAATTGATATGCGAAAAAAATAATATACGTACATCCTACGTATTTATATCCATTGATTATTATCTATATCAATTTTATTTTATTCACATTATTTTAATTTTTATTCACTGTCCACAATTTTCCCATTTCACAACTTCCAGTTTTAATCTTCATTCATTATTCACATAGTATATTTCTCCATTCCAGAATTACTTAGCATATTTTCAATACCAAATTACTTAAGGAATTTACCATTCATTTATTAAGTTTAATATAAATATTTTATACACTTTAAATATTTTATTTTTATTTCACAACTTTAGTTTATATCTATTCCTATTCAAATTGGTTCTTCCATTCTATCTAAATTCAATTTATTTTCAACTCTGAATATTGAATTTTTATCTTCCATTTATAACTGATTCATATCGTTATTTTAAATTGGTTTCATTCCCTAATTTATTTCAATTTCCAATTTGAAATCGTTTTATCGCTAATAAAAAAATTTCCAATTTTTTTTCTAACTCCCAAAATTTCGGAAAATTTTGGCAGGGTCTCCTTTGTACGGAGGACCTTTTGCAATTTGACAAAAGATATAAATATATATACATCGACCCACCCGGTCATAAAAACAAAAACAGTTCATATTTCCTATTTTTATTGTGTAGGCGTACCTTTATTTAGCATTTTAAGCAAGCGGCTTATTATTTTAGCATTTTGCGCGATCAATTCCAACCAAACGGCTTTCTGGTACCTGTACTTACTCAGTTCAAACATATAAGTACTAAATATATGCAATTTATTACCATTTCACTTACTTTCAATAACTAACACATAAATTTCACATATAATGCAAGTTATATAATTTCCATAAGCACATATATGGTTCCGACACTTATTACAATTGCTTACAACCAATGCTCAATCCATTTCATTCGACTTAAAGTGATTTACAACTTACGCGCTTATATCTAATTCATTCTAAGCAAAAAAAACTCATATTCATTCCAATTGATTTCAAAATCATCCTATTTCACTTCTAATAACTCAAAGAATTTTATCTAATCTAGTTTACATCAACGATCCATTTTCTTATGCAATTCGACAATATTGATGTGAATAAATAATTAGTTAAGCTTTATAACCATTTAAATTGATTCCAACTCAATTTACACTTAATTCCATCCCTTTTTAATTTATTCACAATCTTTCTTTGCAATTTCTTTCATATCCAAAAATTGATTCCAAACCATCTTATTAAACTCGACAACCAATATATCAAATAACCATCTCACAATTTAGTTAGTTATTTATTTTCTTTAAACTATTCCACCCAATAACTTAAGTTTATTTTGTTCCACCAACCTCCTTTTAAATCTTTGATTTGATTTTTTTTTCTTTGATGAAATCCCAACCGTTTTACTATTTTATTCAATTGGTTTATTCCTTTATCCACTTTTAAATTTTAATTCACATTAACAATTCATTATTGAACTCATTAGTAATAAGGCCAATCAATTTATGCTTGAGTTGGATATTTTTTTTATTTTTTATTTTTTTTCTTCATTTCATTTTCAATCAATAAATTTGATTTCCAAACATTAATTATTTTTAGTCCATTTGAAACTAATTCTACACCTCATTTTACACAATTTCAAATCAAACATCATCCAATATTCAATTTCATTTCATTTGCATACCATATTCAATCAGTTACTTACTAATTTTAGTCTCAAAACTTTGTTTTATTTAGTCCAACTTGACTAATTTCTTTCATTCAAACTCAAGTTCAACATTCAGTTTCAATTCCCTCTTTGCTTACAAGTTTAAACTCATTTATTCATTCCTAACTAATAAATTTATTTCATTAAGTTATTTCATTCAGCCTACTTAGATTTATTTCCTCAAAGTTCACTTTTTATTTAATTTGGTTTAGTTACATTCTAATGTAATTCAAATTTTAAGTCTCTATAAGTTCTCCAATTTACTTACTTTCTGCTGCTAACTTCCTTTAATTCACTTGAATTAATTGGCTTACATTCTAACTTACTTTCTCTTTCCTACTTACTTAAAAAAAATTAACCTTTTTTTTTCAAGTTAAAATTTCCTACTCTAAACAAATCTTCAAATTTTATAAGTTTCCAAACTCATTCATTATTCCAGAACATTTTTAATAAGATTCCAGAGTTTTTGGTTAAACGTACCAAAATATTTCAAACCAACTCCAGAGTTTAAACCATTACTAAAATGTCCAAAACTAAATTTTGAAAACATTTATATCTAAACCAAACTATACCTTTTCACTTTCAAAATCAAACTCAATTTCTGAAACAAATATTAATCCAAAACGCCTAGGTAGCAATTCCCCCTTTTGGAAACTCAAAAATGAACACTGACGATGTCACGATCATCATCGGAGTTATTTTCTAACGACCAAAAAGAGTTCAATGATTTTACCTCTTTTTAACACCCTTCAAATATTTTTAAATTCCAAATCTCTCTAGATTTCAAATCCGATTCAAAAAAATTCCTCAAATATATATTATTTTCCCAACTTTGAGATTCATTTTCAAATTCAAAGGAATTTAAATTTCCAAATTTTCAAATTCCAAATCCTTTAAATTTATATTCAAACATTACTTTGAAATTTTATCTTATTTTAACTATTAATCACACTATAATTCACATTTGTTGTTTACATTTACAAATCTCATTTGTACATGAATTTGTTTCTTAGTTTTCAATTATGATTTCAATTCCTTATTCAATTATAAATCACATTTACAAATCCCATTTATTTTATTAATCAATTCCTAAATCTTTGGTTATTATCTTCAATTTCTTATTCAATTCTCATACAACAATGATAATAATTTAATATTATCACTTTGTAACAACCAAGCATCCATATATAACTATAATAACTTACAAAAAATCATTTATTTTATATACGAAAATAAATTTGGGTAAAATTATTTCATTTACCCTATTTAAAACAATACTGTGTCGGTTTATCTTGTTTAAGAGTTTAGAAACCCCTATCGATGACATGGCATCCCACACATCGACCAGAATCCATAAACACTCAACCGACAAATCAACACAATATAAAACAATTTTACATTCACTAACAAATACGCGCTCATATCTATTAATACGCTCAAGCTCATTCTAGAGTACCATGGACTCTATTCTATGAGTAATCCCCACAAGAGCCAAGGTTATCACCAACCTAAGCTCTTATACCAACTGTAACGTCCCGCAAACCCGTATCCCTTGAGTCAACACTATTCTACATCAATCAACTCAAGTTGAACAGAAATACGAACCATTAGGGTTAAAGAAGAAGAGGTAGAAGAAGAAAATAGAAAACAACATCAGAATCTAACCATCGTAGTGGAATAAAATATAATAGATAATCACAGATCTTTACACCAAAAAAAAATACTATATCAGTTTATACATACATCATCAGAGTTCAACAACATTAATAACATACAACTGGATACACAACGGAACAACAATCAAGTACGGAAGTATGTATCGCCATCCAGCTCGTCTCCTGAGCTCCACAGCATCATATCCTGTATCCTATAATACTCGGTCTGACACGAGCATTATAGTTAAATAACACCCATGTAACAACCCGCATATTTATCGAGTTTGTATTTAAATATTTTATTTAAATATTAACTCGTTAATCGGATTTTGGTCCGAAAAGCTACTTTTTGCAAACGGTCAAATTAGGACTCGAGACCACTTCCATTGAGTTCGAAATGTCGTTTACAACTTTTTAAGTATAAACATCGATAGGTTTGGAGTTAGTGAAATTTCACTAACTTTTCCCGCTTTGGACTTTGGGTTAGTTTAGCCTATTAAGCCCAAGTTCCAACCCTCTTCTCCTCACTCTTCATAAATTTCCTAACTAATCAAGCTTTGGCATTAATGGTGGAGGGAATGGGAAATTAAAACTCCAAGCACAAATTCAATTGCAAATCCAACATTCAACTCCAAATTCAAGTAGAAGATATTGGATTCAAGCTTTGGATTGCTTCTCCTTGCTTTCAAGATTCATCTTGATAAACTTTAGTGCAAAGGTGAGATTTTTATCTCACAATTCTAGTCTATATCTATCTTGGGCTATTGGAAATGCATCCCTATCATGTTTGCATGCACATTTGCATTTGGCTTGCATTGGATTGGCGAAAAACTCCGCTTTTTAGTGTTTTGGGGTGAATTTCTGGCTTAGGTCGCTCTGTCCCCCTTAGGTCGCCCAGCATCTATAGGTCGTTCGCGTGGAAAAGTCGTCACCTTCATTTAGGTCGTTTCTGGCCTTAGCCCATTCGTCCACTATAGGTCGTTAGGCCTTAGGTCGCTTGGAGTTAGGTCGTAGGTCGGCAGGTCTTCAGCTCGCACGCGTTGAAAAGGCGCGTCTGGAGTTAGGTCGTTCGCGAGTTAACGTTAGGTCGTTTGCGAGTTAGCGCCCTAGGTCACTCGCGTATAGCTCGTTCGGAGTTAGGTCGTTAGGGCTTAGCTCGTATGGCCTATGCAATTTGGTTAGGTCGTCCAACCTCAACACCTTAGGTCGTAAGACCTTAGGTCGTACCCCTTAGGTCGTTAGACCTTAAGCCTTCACTATTGGAACTCGTTAGGTCGTAGCAACCATAGGTCGTAGGTCGCTCACACGGAGTTAAGTCGTAGGTCGTCTCCGACCTTATATCGCTCAGCCAGGTTTCACTTTAAGTCGTTAGGTCGTTTGGACCTTGTTTCCAGTTAGGTCGCAAGACCCTTAAACCGTTAGGTCACTAGGTCGCGATGTTTTAGGTCGCTGCACCCTATGCCTCTATAGGTCGTTCGACCTTGCTAACTTTTAGGTCACGAGTTTTATAAGTGGCTCGCCTCCCTTAGGTCTTCACTAGGTCGCGATGTTTTAGGTCGCTGCACCCTATGCCTCTATAGGTCGTTCGACCTTGCTAACTTTTAGGTCGCGAGTTTTATAGGTCGCTCGACCCTATTCCCCTTAGGTCGTTAGACCTCATTTTGTCTTCACTAGGTCGACCCTATTCCCCACCTTGGGGGGTTGCCACCCCCCCTGGACCCCCCCTCCGTAGGGGATCTTATCTGAAAAACATTGAGCTGATTTCCTTGGATTTTATTCACATCTCCGTATGCGATTTTTGTGACTGATTGTTTCTACAATTGCTTCTGTGTTTTGTCACTTTATAATATAAAGGTTTCAATACTAGTAGTAAATATCAAAACTCTTTTAACAAACAATTTCAACTCTATTTTTAATAACAAAGCTCTTTTCTTAAACCGTTTTCCAATCTATTAGTATATATAAGCCTTTACCTCACTCGGATGAGAAATCTAATTAAACGACTTAGTAAAACAAGTGGTATGAAACGCTTGCGTTCACTTCGTCGGTTAATTCTTGGACTTGTTCGATTGAACCTCTTGTGACAATTTTATTAGTGAAGATTTACAGTTTGTTCGTAAATATTTAAGTTAAGCAAGTGGTTATGGGACATGAAGCTAAACTTCTATATTTACTAGCTTAGTGTAATTGACACTTCTCGTTGATCTTGATGATCGCTTTATGAATTAGACTAGCAATTGCGCGATGTCTCTTTCATTGCAAGGTTAGACTAGACACCACTTGTGTGATTCCATTCACACATACCTTTCTGCTTTTTGGTTAGTCTTGACCTCAATCTGTGTGATTCCATTCACACATGCGGGGTAGCTCCCCATGGTCTTCGGACCGTCATGTGATAGGCCTCTTTCCCTTTTTATGATTTCTAGATTTCTCGTGTTGATTTCTGGAATTTATGTCATTGACTTGTTATGAGTACAAGTTTAGGGTATGATGCCCTCTTCGAATCTTTGAGAAGATTCTTGTGATATTGATTATCTCTTATTGATTGATCTTCTGTTGATCATTATTTACATACTTATAGTGGTATGTCGTTATGGATGTTTATGTTTATGCCATATCTTTTATGTTATATCATGTCATCTGATATTTATAGCTAGACTAATCCGTTTATTATTTTCTTAAATAATACTCGGGTCAGACCGAGATGCTACAGGTGCTTCTGCTTGACTTCTTCCCAGGGATTCATCACTCTGACTTTTGGCTAACTGTTTAGATTAGCAGTTTTTGTTGTATACACTTGAGATATAGACTCATAGTTGTATTCTTTTGTATAGCACGTGTTGCTATTCTTTTGTATTATCGTGGATCTTAATGACCACTACTCTGATGTACACTTTCATGTGTTAGTTATATATTCATATCTTCTTCCGCCTTTGTGATATGGATATCTGTGACTGATTTGTGATATGATTATTTCTATGTTTGTTTCCGAAGATTATTTATAGCCACCGTGTGATAAGCAATTACATGGATGGTCGCTCCTCAACAGCCTTATTCTCCGTGCTAGTTGACAGCACTACTCCGGAGTGTTCTTGGCTAGCGTGGGTATAGAGGTGGGGCGTCACAACCCAAGTCAGTCTGGAATACCAGCGTGAGAAAACCACACTCAAATTGATAATTAAAGTTTCAAAATCCTTTGAAAATCAAAAGCATCTCATAAGACCACGCCACAAATAAACATGTCGGGTTTTAACCTTACGATAGCTAAAACATTTCTATTAAAATCCTCCGATATTATAATAGGGTCTATATAAAAATACTTATTAAAATAGCCGAAATTTTGACATTATTAAATTCCAGCTACTAGCCACAGAGTGGGTAATACAAAAAAACTCGTAAACGACGCATAGGTAGAATGGATTTCCAACTAATGACTAGGCACTGGGGTACCACCTGTCACGGTACCTGGTCTACATCAGCATACTGAGGATCACTCCCGACCCTCTGCAACATAAGACCGGGACTATCTCTTACTGGATAATCCCGAGTAAGATCACCCCACGGTTAGGATCAGCAACCGCACCATTAAGCCGAAATAAAAAGGGACAACTAGATAGGGATGACCTCACCCTGAATGGGTGCTACCCACCTAACCTTGCTGCACAACCCCTGATTTTCAGTCATTCTCGGTTGATGAGGCATAAGGATAAGAGTAACCTTTTAGAACATATCCCTTAGAATGCCCATCATCCCTGACGATGTTCTGAAAGCATTCATCCATACAAGTCCGTCCCGGATTCGAACGGAACCGAAGGCACTACTCCTACTACACCCATTTTGGAATTATCCTTAGGATTAGCAGCGACTAGCCCTTGCACTTCACTGCTTCATCTTTGAATCCAAACTTGTCTTCTTCATGAAAACGTTCAAACCGGATCGAAGTGGTTTTCGAGAAATAAATCGCGATCCCGGTCTCTTCGAAACGATCAGCGCATTGGCTAATATTGATGGTCGATTATTTAACTATCATTTGATATTCACAACAACCATCAAACAATAAAAAATTTCCCAAATTATTTATTTATATCAAAATATCTTCGCAAGATATATTTCCACTTTCAATCCTTTGAAAGCAGTTTACAACACACCTTTCTCATGAATTAAATCTCCAAATATTTATTTCCACTGAAACAACCAAGCCCAAAACTTTAGATTTTTAAATTAATCTAAAACACTCATTTATAAAATATACTTTAACATTTAAATTGAAAATCTCTTCAATACTTTATTAAATATATATATACTTTAGGAATATTTAAAATAAGATTGCTTCATAAAATATAAAACTAGATTTTCTCCTTTAAACAAATTACCAAATCATCTTTTAAATAATACAATAATAAATTTTGAAAAAAATACTTACTTTGGAATTTAAACATTTAGCAATAATAAATTTTCTAAAACATGCTTTTTTAAAAACAACATTAAAACTTTAACTTATATTTAAATATTTACTTTGAAAACGTACTTGGCTATCCAGGGAAATATACTTCTCTTCACATTCTTTAAAAATAAATCACTATTTATTTTTAAACAAATTTTTTCCATTCCTTTAATAAATTCCCATTGTGAATTTATTCTTCCAAATATCAATTGATATATTACTTTGCTTTTATAAACCCAGTTTATAAATTTCATAGCCACATTCTCCTTTAAAAATCTCGGTTTTACACACTTAAATTAATTCCCAAATTGATTTCCAATTTACTCCATTTATTCCAAAATCCATTAATTTCAGATTTTATTCCTTAATTGTGATTTAAAATACTTTTAACTGAAAATACCAATTTTAGATTTCCCAAATTACTTCTTCATCCTTTTAAATAAATTTAAACCTTAAATTTCAAAATAATTCTTTATTCCTTCGAATGATATCACTTAAGTTTACAATTCATTAATTTTTGTTTATTCAAAATCCCTTTTCCATACTCGAAGTTTATTTATTGGAATTTTAAATCACTTTCATTCCTTTTCAATTCATTCATAATTTATTCAAATTCACTATAATTATTTTACTTAAAACTTCACCATTTTATAGCATTCAGTATTCCAAATATAATTCATTACAAAATATCAAATATTCATAACCCAGAATATTAAACGATCTAAATAATTTTAAGGAATCCAGTTGGATCCCTCCAACCTATTTCCCTACATCCACAGATGGTTGCACAATAAAATACAGTTCCACTTCGAGGTGGAATATCGCGGTATATGGGATTTTAAATATAATACCATCCGCTATTATGCGGCTTATAAGGTCTCATCTGCCATATGATGCGAGAAATCAAACATTCGAAGATATACTATATATTACTATATAATATAATACACCAAATCAAAACAATCAATCCATTATTTAAATTTAACCATTTAAATTTAAATTTAAATCCTGCTGAGTGAGATGAACTCACCTTTGATTTTTGATTTGCAATCCAAACCAACCAGCTGGTTTTCTTCACGATTCAGACCTTGTATAAACATTAGATTATTTTATTAATATTCGAACAAATCGAACAATCAATTACCATTTAACAGTTTTAATTTTAACTCATGATTCAATTTAAACAAATGATTAAAGTTCTAAACTAATTTCCCCTTTATTGAAACTACATATACACTTATAAAAATGGTTTGTATTCCCATTTAAAATTTCCATTTCTAAATCTTATGTGTATATATATATATATGCATTTACTTTTTCAATCCTATTTTCAGTGAATAATAATAACTTTCTTTTTATCTAAGTTTATTAAAACATGTGTGTGTATTATATATTTATTCATACTTGCATCTTTTTTCTGTACACAACAAAAATGAAATTTTATTTACTGTACGAATTTTCTTCTTTAATACATATATAAAAATCTGAATTGTACAACCTTACCTCACAGTAAATTATTATTTTCTCTATTTTACTATACATATTTATATAGAAATACTAAATTGAGAATTGAATATACCTCACTACTTGGTCTCAAGATCCCACCCTCGGCTTCTCCCAAAATCATGGTTGCCACGAACTGCTCCTCCTCCCCGAGCCTCTCTTGCCACGCCGCCCCCTATCCCAGATCGCAATCCCTCCAACGAACCCCTAGCTCCACCTTGCCGCTCACGCGAGCTCTTCCAAAACATGCGCACGCGGAAGAGCCGCGGCGGTGCCGCGCACCACTCCTTACGCTATCCCACGCGAGTCGCCCCCGCCTCGCCACTAAGCCCTTCGGTCGTCGCCGCCACTCGCGATTCGATTTGAAAATGAAAGGGGAACTAGTTATTGGTTTCGGTTGGAACAAACTGGGAAGGAGAAGAGGAAGTTTTCGATTTCTTCCATAATTCATTTTCGTTAGATTTTTTTAAAATACGCAGAAGACCCGGCTCGATATAAAACAAGAAGAAAAGCGTGCTATGGAATGTTGCCTGATGGAAGATGGGAGATGATGTTTTGAAAAAGGAGCACAGACGCGCCAACATTATCAGGCTACGGTACCTTGAAAGAAGTAAAAGATGAAGTGGAGAAAAGGCTTGATGTTGACATAATTTCAGCTGATGTGAAAATTTTAACCAAAATACATATATTTTAATTAAATTTAAGTTCAAGTTATCATGATTTCGCAGTCTAAAATCTCGAACCCCTATCGAGGCGTGCATCTAGATGTTTATAATGTTAGACCCCTATTCTGAATGCAATGGAAAAGGTTTCGAGTCCTAATTCGATCGTATATAGAAGATAGCTTATTGAACCCAGTTATTATATTGAATTTTCGATAATAATTTTAGCGCGTCTATATATAGTACGATCCAACGATAAATCCAAACGTCACGAAAATTGAGATCCGATAATAATACACTATTGCGGATCCAATGGAACTGGTTTCGTTGAATTTCAAGACTGTGCCTCGGAAGGCTATTTTTAAATATCAATTTAAATAATATATTTTCAAAACTTAACAAAGCACTTCCAAATTCAATTTAGCACTTTTACTATTTTCAGTATTATAAATATAAAATTTACAAGCCTTCAAATTATATTTTAGCTGGCTTAAAGTCCCAGAATTTGTATTTTACCCAATTTTCAATTATTAAATTCAATAAATAGATAGTGATGTTTGTAATTCAAGTTAAAATTAACCTTTCAAATATTTAAAAAAAAATTAAATATTTCGATTTCAAATGTCTAAAAATTTCGGGTCGTCACAGGTTAGGTTCTCGGGGCGTCCCTCCAGAGCCGTACCCATTCGGAGAGGAAGTTCCTTAGCCTTGACCATTTGTTGGAAATCCAAACAATCAAATACGAGCCATGTACGGTTTTAGTTTTATAACTTACCATTTTAAATGGTAGCTATAGTAGGCATGCTATAATAGTACGTATGCTGGCTAAGATTAATATTATACTTTCAAAATGTTTTTCACACTATGCACTAATAATAATATCAAATGGATTTTCGCATATCTAGCATGTTTGACTATCATAAGGAGAAGCCTTCCCCATGTGTGCGATTGCATTGTGTTTGTGCCGGGAGACCTTATGGTAGTTTCATTTTCCAAAAAGCATAACAGATTTCTTTTTATTTCTTTTTGTTCGAAAAACTAATTTTGTTTGCTCACACTAGTTCCATGACTGGCTCGGAGTTTATTGTTCCCATATCAAAACTCTGGGTTCCCATAATTTTCCACACGGGCAGCCTAGAGTCAGGTTATCGGTAGATTCTGAGGATAGTAGATGTAGATTTTGGAAGTTTTTGAAGTCTGTGGATTTGGGGATCGCATTTGCTTTATTGCGGCATGATAGGTTTTGGTATTTAGCCTTTGATTTGGAGTTTTGGAGCTTTGGCAATGAAGATGTAGAGTGTTGGTTTCGCTTTCTCTCTATCTCTCTCTCTCTTAGGAGACTCTGATGTTATTTTTCTGTTGTTATTGTTCCGCTGTTGTATATTCTAGCTCTGATATTATTAGGAATTTGTTATCCAAATGTTATCCATGTTGTATCCACGTTGTGTATCAATAAAATTCTTCTTTGTTTTCCGCTTTGTTGTTTTCACCTTATGTGTTATAAGTTCCGGCAAACCGGACTCCAACATTTGAATCTCCGGCATTTGATATGTGTTGGATGCTGATTTTCGAACGTTAGAACCCGAGTCGTCACATCTGGTATCAAAGCTGAAGGTTGAGTAAGAACTTTAGCTTTTGGAGTATAACTCATTAGGTGACTCATTAGAGATTGGATTAGAGATACCCTAGAATGAGTATCCCTAAGATATCTTCTCCGTAAGCCTAAGACAATTTAGTGCAAGAAGAGGACGAGATAGGGGATTGGGGAGTACCACTACAAATGGTCGATACCCTGCAAAAACAGTAGTGGATAGAGCATCTCTTCACAGTCAGCCCCAGCCAAATCTAGAAGAGCTATATTGGAATTTCTCAAGACTTGGAGGAAACCATTGAAAGATCAAATCCAAGATTGCGTTTCTATAATATCATTCGATCTTGTAAGAGAATTTTTAAAGGATTGGAATTGGATGATGATCATTATTTTGATGGCTTCCTGGCAGCTCCAAGAAGAAGCTTTGGTATGGTGG
Source organism: Allium cepa (assembly GCA_030765085.1). Classification (NCBI taxonomy): domain Eukaryota; kingdom Viridiplantae; phylum Streptophyta; class Magnoliopsida; order Asparagales; family Amaryllidaceae; genus Allium; species Allium cepa. The sequence continues at coordinate 774,581,205 of CM060945.1, forward strand.
GAGACCATTACTTTGGTCGAATCGAAGAATGAGTTTCATGGGATATATTCAAGCAAGTTTTTAAGCAGTGTTATATGCCTTCCGTTGGTATTTCCAGGATGTAAATAAGAAGCAAGGTAATCATAAAGGAAAGGAGTTTTGGAAGGTAAGCTCCATATTTATGATAAAATTGTTAGAGTTCTATTCGACAATGGAGCCACGCGTAGCTTTATTTCCCAGCAAATATTAGGAGAGTTAAATCTTGAACCCAAATTCGTAGACAAACCTATTTGTGTGAAGAACCCGGTAGGTGGCCCTGCGAATCTTTGTTTACGTTGTAGAAAAGTTACTATTTTGTATTCTAATCATCAGTTTTGAATTTGTCTTTTCGTTCTTGACTTTAATGAATTTGAGATTTTACTTGGAATAAATTGGTTGACAACATATGAAGCTAAATTAGATTATATCAATCGAACGATTTCAGTTAAAACCAAATTTGTGAATTTTGTTGTAATTTCTTGTGTGGATCCAAGTCCGAAGAGGGACGAGGTAATGTATACTTTAGGGTATCCCAACCTAAGTTTGGAATCCATACCTGTTGTTCGAGAATTTCTTAACGTATTTGAAGACGTTAAGTCTTTACCTCCAAATGGGGAAATCGAATTTAGAATCGTCTTAGTTTCCAATACCCGTCTAATTGTGCGTGTAAGTCATAGGATGACACCAAGGGAAAAGAGTAGAGTTAGTTTAGCAAACCCAAGATTTACCGGAGAAAGGATTTATCCGATCTAGCCATTCCAGTTGGGGTTCAGCTGTGGTGTTTGTAGCCAAGTCCGATGGATCTTTGAGATTGTGCGTAGATTATCATGATCTTAATAAGTTAACTCTTAAAAATAAATTTACTTTGCCCAAATCATCGACCTGTTTGACCAATTGCGTAGGCTAGGTCCATCTTGGAAAAGAACCGTGCACCATCTAGATCAGCCCAAGGATTCCCTCAGCTGAGAATTGTGGAAGCCTGTACTTGGAAAACTCTAGATAGTGTTAGGAAAGCCTATCCGGATTTGTGTTAGGATATTTAGTAATGTTTGTTCAAATGAATTGTTTGTTTTGGTTGTTAGTATATGGCTGATATGTGTGCTTGGATTATTTAAAATAAAAGCTTGAGGTTTATTTTTTGCTTTTTAATTTCGAGGACGGAATTTTCTTAAGAGGGCAAATTATAACGATCCCGTTTTTAAGACAAATTTAATTTAGTAATTAGTATAATTTTTAGGATTAATTTGTGAATTAATTTGAAATTTACCAGAAAAACAAATAAGAGATGTGTTTGTTATATATATATATATATATATATATATTGTATATAAAATTTTGACTTGAAATTCAAAAATAAATATTTTAAAATCAAATTGGATTTAAAACTCTATATTTTAAAACTAATAAAAATTTGTTTTCCAATTTCAATATATAAATATACGTATCTACATTATGATTTGGAAGTTATGTTTTCAAAAGCTATCTAAAATTAAATTATATATTTTCAAACACTAAAGATAAAATGTTTATTTATTTTAAAGTATAATAGCTTTAGCTGAAAAAAAGATTTAATAAAAGGTTTATATTCTTTCTTTTAAAAATATATATAAATTAATATAGTTTTATATATATAAAACATATGTTAATATAAAAAGGAAATGCATTAATAAAAAGGAGAAAATATAAAGCATATAAATATAAAACTAAATTTAAAATATAATATAAAATATACAAAAATATAAAATTACATTAATAAATAAATATAGATAGATAGATAACTAAATTGAAAATATAATATAAAATTAAATAAAGACATATTTAAATATTAACAGCATGCAAAATTGCAAGTGTAAATATATAACATGAAAATTAACACGTGTTAGAAAAATATATGCATAAAGACAAGTGTAAAGGATTATGCCGTGCATTAAACTAGTGTTTATTTAATTTCAACATGTAATACAAGTGTCATTTATTCCCTTTATTTTTAAAACTAATAAATAAAGGGAAAACAAGATATATATACATCTATATCCTTCTCTTCTCATCTTTTCTTTCATGCATTCAAAACTAAAAAAGAAAAAAGAAAAAAACTTGGAAACCACAGAAACGAAAAAAGAATCTGAAGCAATCAAATCAAACAACTTTAACAATTTTTAATCTGAAGCTTAATTCAGATGAACTCAAACATCAAGAAAACTAAGATCAGATCAACAACCTTTTTTTAAATCAAAACCTGGAAGCAAAGCAAATATATGGATTCAATTCAAAACAAGTTCAGTTGCAAAATCAAAAGCATGCAAGTTCAACTCAATACTAAATCAAACAAGCAAGATCTATTTCCAGATTTTCTAAATTCAAACACATTCTAGGTTTTGTGTTCTCTATCTTCCAATTCAGGTGGGTAAACTAACTTCAATTTATTTATCTATCTTGAAGTTGTGATTGATGTTGAAGTATGTTGTGAAAAAAATGATTATATGGATGTAAGTAAACACTATATATATATATATATATATATATATATATATATATATATATGCAAATGGTGTGTGTGTATTTGTGTTCAGGAAAACATGCCTCTTTTCTAAAGTTGTAGGTTTTAAAAACAATTTCAAAAAATTCAAATGCTCTTCACTTTAGCAATTATAAGATAAATGTTTAAAGGAAACTTGTTTGCATAAATGTTATACCAATTTTAAAAATAGTTTCAAATGAAAATATTAAGTAGTTCCTTGAGAACGTTAAGTTATATAGTAAGAACAAATATATTAGGAAATTTCGACTATCATAATTTCAAGCTTCACATATATAATTTGATTTGTACTTAAAAATGATGATTTTTAATGGAAACATCAAGATTTTTAAGTTTGTACTTAGGGAGAATGTATGAATTGAACAGAAATTTAACTTTGCTCAAATTCTGGCGATTGCGAGGTTCGGTGGCATCAGGGTTGTGGTTGGAGATAGTTCGTTGGTCGATGAACATAGGAAAAATGGTCAAGTGTTCTCTAGATCGTCGTAGTCGTGTGGCGAGCCAGATATAGGGTTTTCGATCGAGCTTTAATCAAGATCGTTCTTCTGGCTAATGTGGCGTTGACGTCGCATCGAGTTCGTCCAAAGATGGTGGAATCGAAGTGTGGAAGCAAGGCGAAGGTTCGGGCATGTGGACGTGGTTTCTGGTGATCGGGATTGGCGGCGCGAGACACTTATGGTTGATCGAATTGGGTTCCAGTATGCATTGACTTGTTCGATTTCGATTCAGGTTGTTGTCAAGGGTTCTGGATGGTTGCTTGGGTGGAGACGATCGTTGATGACTTGTTGAGGGTCGCAGCATCGATCAGAGTGGTTCCGATCATCTGTGCACATGCACCTGTGCACATTTGTATCTGGGTGATTTGTTTACTGATGGGTCGAGGAAGATGAAGTTGAACTCGGGTTTTGTTTTAGGGAAATGATGTTGGAGCTCGAAGTTGTTCTCGAGTAGTTCATGTGTAGCAGTTGCAACAGTTTTTAAATCTAAAGTTTGAAAAAAAGGGTGACTCGGGGTTTTACTCGGGAAAATTGGGAATCGACTCGGGTGGGAACTCGAGTTTGTCCAGTGTTCATGTTATTACAGTTTTGAAATTTAAATAAAACAAGTTTTTAAATTTTAAAATGAAACAAGTTTTAAACTATATTCTTAAAACAATTTCTTTTAAATAATAAATGTTTATCTAAACTCTGGGTTAGTTAACGTTTTAAATAAATAATTTGAAAACGAATTCTTAATTTATGTAAATAAGTTTAAAGTGTTTTAATATATATCCTTTATTTTAAAAAAGAATTCTTAAGTTTATTTAAATAGATTTAAATGATATAATTAAGTAGTTAATTAAAAAGATGAAGTGTTTTTAATCAACTTAAGAGTTTTAAGTTAATTCATATGTTAAAAATAAATTTAATTTTCAAGGTTATTTAAATAAAATTTAAATAATAATTAAGTAATTAATTAAGATAAACGATTTATCTTTTAATTAATTGCGGGTGTTGATTAATTAAAGGAAAATTTATTAATTAATTATATGGTAATTAATTGATGTACTTAATCAAAGGATAATTAATTAATTAAGGGTTAATTAATTAATGTGAGTAATTAAAGAATAATTACTTAATGTAATTAATTAAAAGATGATTTATTAATGTAAGTAATTAAAGGATAATTACTTAAAGGATAATTACTTAATGTAATTAATTAGTGATTAATTAATTACTTAAAAGATAATTACTTAATGTTAGTAACTAGAGGATAATTAAATAATTAAAAATTATTTATTTAATAATCAAAGGTTAATTAATTGATTAATTAAAGGTTAATTAATTTATGATTAAAAGATAATTGATTAATGATTAAAGGTTAATTAATCAAGTGATTATATGATAATTACTTAATTAAAGGGTTAGTTGATTAAAGTAATTAATTAAGGGTTAATTAATTTGTTGTAATTAATTTAATGTCAATTAATTTATGTGATTAATTAAGGATAATTAATTAATTAAGGTTAATTAATAAAGATAGATAATTAAGGATGATTAATTAATTTCATTAATTAATGGTTTGTGATTAATGCTAACCAAGCAGGGTTAGGCAACTAATTAATTTATTTAGTTTAAATTGAATTAATTATAAGTTACGTGACTAATTAATCTTTCTTATTGATGATTGGATTATATTGAATGCCTTGAATTGTTTGATATCCCTGATATGTGATGTTCTATGATATGAATTGTTTTGGATTGAGCTGTGATAAATATTTATTTGTGATATATTGCTGTGTGAATGTGAACTTCTAATTTAAATTAACATTGTTTACTTAAACAACTTGGCCTTTAAAACGACATTTGAATTTCGATGCGACCGGGGTTCAGATTCCAAATGGTTATCCAAAAACCATATGAATCTTAAAGATGGATCTTTTGTTTAAAAATGAAAATTTGTTTCCACGTGTTTTTAAAATAAGCGCTCATTATTCGGTTAAGCTGGGAGAGGACATTATGTCATAAAACCCATTCCGAATAATGATACGACGAAATGGAATTGCATTTAAAGACGGTGGTTGGAGACTGGGTATTTTTGAAAACGAAAGTGTTACCTGTTGATTGTCTCTACACCAAGTGGTTCCGGTATAGAGATTACCCTAAATGATGGGGAGTTCTGATGTGATTAGATATCCGATTTGCAAGGACATTTTCCTTAATTGGATGAAGTGCCTTCGGTTCCATTCAGACCCAAGATGGACTTGTATGGATGTATGTCTGACATTACACTTTGAGATATAAAGTTGATTTCTATTAAATACATTTCTATTTGATGGCAGGGAATTTATTCTCATAGCTTAACACCCCTCTCTAAGACGTACGAGCTTAGTGGTTATGTAGTCGATCATTACTAGTGATATATTCCCAATTTGGTAATGTGGCATGCTAAGTGTTGAGCATGGGATGATCGAAGCATGGCTTTTGTGAAAAGTGTAGCTTTGTGGGACGAGACTTCATCGAACCTCACACCCCGAAAATGGTCGAAACAGGAAGGATAAGGCAAGGTTACGGGGGTCGCGCCCCTTAGGGTATGTACACTTCCTTCTGGATAAAAAGTGGTATCATGGTATGGAGCCCAGATATTTAACTTATGTAGATTGGTTGGAATTTGTGTTGGCGCCTCTGTAAAGGTCGCTTACGACCGGGGGTAGGCATACTCGTGACAGTTAGTTACCTAGTTACAGAGGTAACCTGGCCTTGTGTTGGCAGAGATCCGGTTAGGTTCTTGGGACATCCCTCCAGAGGCGTACCCATTCGGAAAGGAAGTTCCTTAGCCTTGACCATTTATTAGAAATCCAAACAATCAAATACGAGCCCTGTACAATTTTAGTTGTATAACCTGCTATTTTTAAATGGTGGCTATAGTAGGCACACTATAATGGTATGCATGCTGGCTAAGATTAATATTATACTTTCGAAATGTTTTTCACACTATGCACTAATAATAATATCAAAAGGATTTTCGCGTGTCAAGCATGTTTGACTATCATAAGGAGATACCCCATGTGTGCGATTGCATTAAGTGTGTGCTGGGAGACCTTATGGTAGTTTCATTTTCCAAAAAGCATAACAGATTTCTTTTTATTTCCTTTTGTTCAAATAATTGTTTTTGTTTTCTCACACTAGTCCCATGACTGACTTGGAGTTTATTGGTCCCTTATCTAAACTCTGGGTGCCCATAATTTTCCACACAGGTAGCTTAGAGTCAGGGTATCAGTAGATTCTAAGGATAGTAGATGTAGATTTTTGAAGTCTTTGAAGTCTATGGATTTAGGGAACGCATTTGCTTCATTGAAGCATGATAGCTTTTGGTTTTGAGCCTTTGGTTTGGATTTTTCGAGCTTTGGCAATGAAGATGCAGAGTGTTGGATTCGCTTTCTCTATACCTCTCTCTCTTGGAAGACAGTGATGTTATTTTTCCGTTGTTATTGTTCCGTTGCTGTACATTTAGCTCTGATATTGTTGGGCATTTGTTATCAAAATGTTGTTATCCATGTTGTGTATCAATGAAATTCTTCTTTTTTTTCCACTGCGTTGTTTTCACCTAATAAGCTCCGGTGAACCGGACTCCAACTTTTGAATCTCCGGCATTTGAATACGGGTGATGTATTGGATGCAGATTTTCGAACGTTGGAACCCGGATCGCCACAGGATTCAACTCAAGTACCAATGCAAGAACATACCAGCATCTCAAGGGTCATACAAAGTAACCAACCTTCAAAAAAAACTCAACATGTACTGCATGTGTACAAAGTGGTGCATGCAGCAAATCAACCAAGCAAAGCCACTAATGGAGCATGCAAACAAAATTGAGGCATGAGAACAAAACAAAAAAGGAAATGCAACAAGACTTCAAATTGAACCGGATTCAAAAACAAAGGAAACAAGACTTTAAATTGAACCAAACATCAAATGGCATAAGGAAATCAATTGAATATGTTCAACACAGTTTTGTTTCAACAATTCAGAGAATACAAGTGCACAAGGACAAGTGAGAGAATTAAAAAAACATGCAACCAGAGTTCAAATGGAACTAAACCAGACTTCAAATGAAAGCAAAAACAATATGTTTAAGCATTTCATCCAGGAATTCAGGCATGGTTCAGGCATAATGTAACAACCTGATATTTTCAGCCATTCGCATCCATAAATGCCGAACTTGAATTGCTTAGAATACCGGATTGTAAATAAATCTGGCGCAAATGAAATACAATCACAGAATCACAGACAAAGAAATACCAGAATAACTCGCAGCGGAAATTTAAAATACCATTTTGAAATTTTAACCACAGGATGTATTTATTTTATAGTTTATCGGATCCTTAGAGGATGGGCGGTCCCAGGCATCCTTTAAGTTACTTGTATCTTTACTACAGTTCACTTGAGTTGGTTTACATTATATAAGTATATATGTCCTGACTCGAGTGTTTTGTGTTTTACTTTACACTCAGGTCAGCCTGAGTATTTATGGCTTAGCTTTGGATTTCTTTCCTAGAGCTTGGAATCACTAGAGATTCTACTTGTCTAGTATCTGTTCCCTTTTAGTTTTAGTTTTTCTATTTCATTTCTGGTATTTAGAAATTTCTATGTATTTGAGAGTTCTATTGTATATGTTTTTTTAAAACTGATATTATGTATTATGTTTTGAAAGTTTGTTATAGTAGCTTCATGAACTACTATGGTATTTTAACTTTCCGCTGCGAGTTAGTTCTGATATTTCTGTGTCTATGATTATGGAATTGTATTTCATTTGCTCCAAATTTATTTACAATGCGGTATTTTGAGCAATTCAAGTCCGGCATGTGTGGATGCGAATGGTTGAAAATATCGGATTGTTACAGTTGGTATCAGAGCTTGGTTTTTAGGCAAACCATAGCCTGCGGAGTAAAAACTCATTAAGATAGGGTAGAAATACCCTAGAATGAGTGAAATCAATCTCATAATCCTTTCTTTGTGAGAGAACGTATTTTCGAAGTATAAAATGATTTCCAAATGATTTTTAAAGGATTTTTAAAGGATTTTCAAAGATTATTTTGCTATAAAAATTTTCTTATTTTGAAACCAAGATTTTTCTAAACTTCATTCCTTCTGTATCCACCTTGTTATAAATCTCTTGGTTAGGATTCTAATCAATTTGGATTCCTTGAACTTTGGAACTGTAGTGATCCCATTTTAAAGGCAAAGTTTAAATTTGGAATTAAATTAATTTTTTTGGTTAAATTATGGATTTGTTTGAATTTTTCAAATTTAATAAGGTATGTGTACTTATTTGCTTTTGAATTTGGAATTGAAACTCAAAATAAATGTTTTCAATTGAATTTAGGAAAAAAATATTTTATATTGAATGCAATATAGACACTAAGGTTTAAAATAAAAATTTGTCTCATCAATAATTAATGTAAGTATATAAATATGAGGATATAAATTAATGTTTGAAAGTTACGCTTTAAAAAGGAATAAAAATTTAAGAATTTATGTTAATAATAAAAGTATAAAATTAAACTATAAAATGATAACAAATGTAATACATATACATTAGGCAAGCAAGGAAATATCTATGTAATAAAAGATTTAAAATGCTTTTGTTTTATATACTTGAAAATAAATATATTCAAAAGTGGATTTTAAAATCAAGTTTATTTGGAAATTTAATAAAAAATATTTTTGTAAAATTAATTGGATTTAATTTAAAGGTTAAAAAAAACATGTCTCGTATTAAATAAATTAAGATTTAAAATGTGCACTCCAAATAAATCAAAGTTAAGGGTTTAAAACATAAATATATTGAAAATAAAAAATTTATTTACTAACTTATAAATATTTATAAGTAATATATATTTTAATTTCAAACCATTTTACTTTAATTGTATAAGTATAAAAAATACATAACAAAATAAAATAGATAAATATGTTTTATAAATTAAAATTATGCAAGGTTTAAAACACAATTTGTAAATTTATTTTAAGCAAAGGATTTAAGCATAAAATGTTATAACATAAACAAGTGTAAAAATTTTTCTCTATACAATTAACAAGTGTAATAAATTAAACAAGTGGCAAACTTGGTTTTTATCTTCATTTTAAATGAAAAGAAAAAATGGAAATCAGAACCAAAGATCTCAAACAAAATTCAATTTGATCAAACCTGAGAAATTCAAACCAAAACAAAATATGAAAACAAGATCTGTTCTAAAGATCAAGCATGCAAGATCAACTACCTTCTTAAACAATCAGGATCCAGATCAGGTTCAAGTGTATCCCAAATCAACATGTTGATGAAGTTCAAAATTGAAACAAAATCATAGAGCTAATCAAAAAAGCAAGCTAAAGATCCAGATAAAAAGTAAATAGCATTTTCCAGACATCAAAATCAATAACAGGTTCACTATCCCTATTCTCTGCTCTGTGCATACCCAGGTGAGCAATTCAGCCTTGAATTTTGTTCTTTGTCTTTCAATCATATAAGTGAGTAAACATACTATCTTGAAGTTTAAAAATTGATGATTGATTTGTAGAAATTGGGTTAGCTAGCTATCTGTGTAAATATGATATATCTGTGATGATTTTGTTTACTAGAAATGGTATCTTGCCATGTTTTCAATGTTTCAGACTACAGAGCAAATGAAAGCAAATAAATTTAAAACAAAACTTCTTTATATAATTAAATTAAAACTTAGGAGTTTAAGTTTGAAAAGATTGTATGAACTAAAATCAGAACTTAGTTTTGTTTTGAAGGTTTACAGTGTGATTTAAATTTGGATGTTTATGTTACAGTAAAAAGAAATTAGAAGTTAAAAATTCGAATGTTTTAAACCGTGGTTTGATTTCATATCATGATTAAGTATACAAAGTTAAGATTTTTAAATTAAAAACAATAATTTTTAAGTGATTAAACATGGTACAGTTCCTATATGCACTCAAATTGTATTTTCATCAATTCTGGTTAAATTACCCAATGATAGCTACTGAAATTTGTTATATAGTAAGTTTAATTATCCACGGATCGAAGAAAAATGCTAAATAATTTTTCTAATGCGAGGATTTTGGTGTCAATTCGAATTTAGGGTTTGGGATCGTATTTTCTGTGCTCTGTTTTAATTCTTGTTTTCGAACCCATGAGATGATCGAGTATCACGAAATTATTGGTGAAGGTAGAGGAGGGCATGGTCGAGGTGTGGCCGGAGTTTCATCGTGTCCGGTGGTGCCTGCTATGGCGATGAGGTGATTTTAGCGATGGGGTTGAGTTCTGTATTTTAGGTTTGAACTGTTGATTTTTTATTTGAATTTTTTTGAGGTGATTCGTGCTTGATTTTCGCATTTGCATATGAATTGGGACTTGCCGACATTATGGGTGTTCACCGGAGGCCAGTGGTGCCGCCGTGCATGTGTACGACCATGGATCTCGTGTCAGTATCGTTGGTTCGTGGCATCTCAAGTCATTCTCGAGTTTTTTTGGGGGTTGCTTCAGGTTTATTTCGTGCACGCGTATGGGTTTCCTGATGTTTGATTGTACTTAGTTTAAATTTAAACTTGCTGAAATAAAAAAAGAAGGGAAGAAGAAGAAGGTGTTACAGGAAAGACGCGGGTGATATAAGCGGTTACTCGAAGTACTTCTCGAGATTAAGCAGGGAAAGGTTCGGGTTTCTTCAAATTGCAATGTTTAAAATAAATGAAGTTAAGCAAACTTGTGATTTTATCAGAGTTTAAACATTGTAAATTTTAATAAATGTTCGACAAACTTAAGTTAAAACTTTATACAAGTTTAATTGTTTAGTTAATGTATAACAATGCTTAAACTCTTAACTAATATTTTAATTAAGTAATTCATTTAAGTAAGTAAAAAAATAGTTATCGTCTAAAGTTGTAGTTAATAATAAATTAGTTTCCAAAATTTAAAGAAGACATTTAAATGTTTAATTAAGTTGAACAATTAATATCAATTAATTTTTATAGAAAGAAATTAAGAATAATTACATTAGAATTATAATTAGAGATTCGTTAATAAATGGATTATGTGATTAATTAAATTGTAATTAACTACATAAGTTAATTTATAAATGCTTAATAGATGATTTATTTAAGTAATTTAATTACGAATAAATAAATAAATAATTAAGTAATGGATAATTAATGATTTAATATGATTGCTTATGGATAATGGCGTATATAGAATCCTAAATTTGTGATAATTACTTGGTGATATTCTATGATGTTCCTATGATATTGCTCTTAATATATATATGATGATTGTGTATGATTTATTTGTGATAAATGTTATTTGGATTCAAAGTTTGAATTAAACTATTTAAATTTAATTGACAACTTGGCCTTTAAAATGGCATTTTGATTTCGATGTGACAGGGAGTCGGATTCCAGTTGGTTATCCGAAACCCACATCGAATCGTAATAATAAATCTTTGTGATTGATAAATTTACTTTATCTAAGAATCTGTGAATGAAGATAAGCGTTATGAATTATACCGCTTGTCGATATTGATTGAATCTGTGATGATTGATGTTATGCACTATTGTGTTCAACCCCGGACCACACTTATGCACACACAAATATGGATTGCGCGTGGAAATCAGTTAAGTCATAGATATTTGAATTTTTAAAACAGTTTCAAATTTTAAATTTAAATTCAAATAGTTTTGGAAATGGAATTGAATTAAATACAAAGAGCTTTCAAAAAGGGATTTCAAAAATAAAAGTTATTCTCAATTACTTAGTGGAGATTTGAAATTTGAATAAATTAATTTAAAATTTGAATTCAATATCTGGAATTGAATTCTATATCCAGTATTTATGATATAAAAAGGGTATACAAGCTTATATCGGTTTAAATCATTTTAAAATGTTGTTTTGGAAATTTGAAAGATGTTATCTTGTATAAATCGGATTTTCCGAAAGGAAAACAGTTTGTTTCAAATGGTAAAAGTTTTCATATGAGTAATGAATTTACAATTTGTATTAAAGGAATTTCAAGTTGAAATGGTTTTCCAAGTTATGGATGAATATTTTGAAACGAGTTTTGAAAGCTATAAGTTAAATCTTGATTTAAAGATTTAAAGATTTAACGAGTTAATCCAATTGAAGCGGAAATTGTTTTTTTTTTAAAATCCGTAAATGGATCTTTGTGAAATCTGGGTGAACTTTGTGAAGTGAATCTTTTTTGTTTAAAGATTTGAAAATGGTAATTGATTAAACCATTTGAAAAGAAAGTTTTGAGTGATAAGTTGTGACTTAATTGAAATCCCAATATCCATATGTTTTTAAATATTACGCTCATTATTCGGTTTAGCCGGGAAAGGACCTTTGTGTCATATAACCCATTCCGAATAATGATACGTTGTTATGGATAGCATTTGAAGACCGGTTGTGAAGATCGGGTATTTGCGAGAACGATAGGATGACCTATCGATTGTCTCTGCACTGAGCAGCTACGGTATAGAGATTTCCTAAGCGATGGGAAGTCCGATCGGGATTGTGAATACCCGGATTGCAAGGGCTTCTTCGAAAGTACCCTCGGTTCTGTTTGAACCCGGGATAGACTTGTATGGATGTGTGTCTGACACTACACTTTGAGATATAAAGCATATTTCTTTCAAATACATATCTGTTGGTGGCGGAGAATTTATTCTCTTAGCTTAACACCCTTCTCTGAGACGTATGAGCTCAGAGGTTATGTAGTTGAAGGTTATCAGCGTTATACTCCCATTTTGGTAGTGTGACATGCTAAGTGCTGCTGTGTGTTGATGATCATTGGTTGATCATTTGTGATCAAAGCATGGCTTTAGTGTAAAGCGTAGCTTTGTGGATGAAACCTCGTCGAGCCTCACAAACTGGTAATGGTCGAAACAGGAATGATGCGGCAAGGTTTCAGGGGTAGCTCCCCTAGGGTGTGACCATTCCTTCTGGAAAGGGGTAGTATCATGGTATGGAGCCCAGATACTTACTCATGTGGGCACTGTAGTATATCTATCACTGTGTGATGTTGTTGGTGTTGAGAGCTCTCGGATAAAGGTCCCAAAGGACCGGGGGTGGCATATCTGTAGGTGATACTTCCGGGCAGGAGGTACATCGGCCTTGTGTTAGCAGAGAACTGAGGGATGGTTCTCGGGGCGTCCCGCCAGAGGCGTTCACATGTGGCAGTAGGAAATTCCTTAGCCTAACCATTTGTTGGAAATCCATTCACCCAATACGAGCTTTGTACGGTTTTAGTTGTATAACCTGCCATGGAATGTAGCAGTAACCTGCTATTGATTATGGTAGCTATAGTAGGCATACGACGAAATGTTGTATGCTGGCTAAGATTAATATTATACTTTCAAAATTTTTTCTACTATGCACTAGTAATAATAATAATATTAAAATGGTTTTTCACGTATCAAGCATTTTTACTATCATAAGGAGAAATCTCCTCCAATTCTGCGTTTGCATGGTGTGTGTGGTGGGAGGCCTTATGGTAGTTTCATTTTCCAAAAAGCATAGCGAATCTCAAAATTTAAATTCTTTTGTTTGTTTTAAAAGAGAAAACTATTTTTGTTTGCTCATACCAGTCCCATGACTGACCCGGAGTTTATTGTTCCTTCCTAAACTCTGGATGCCCACAATTTTCTACACGGGCAGTCTAGAGTTAGGATTTTCAGATAGTAGATATAGAATCGATTCTGTAGCTTTCGGCTTTCTCTTTGGTATTCTTTGAAGACTTTGGATGTTGAAGTCTTTGGGTACGGACGATTAACCTTGCTTATCTTGGTGCAATCTTGATGGTGGAATGAGCTTGAAGTTTTTGGAGCTTTTGGATCAGAGTTGTAGTATTGGATTCTGAGAAGACTTATCTCATATTGTATCGTGTTCCGCTGTATTCTATGTTGTATATTCTCTGATGTTGATGGCTATCATTGTATCAAATTGATGTATCGAATATTGTATTCATATTATATCAGTGATATCATCTTTTATTTCCACTGTGTTATTTATCATCTAATGGGTGTTGCTAGCTCCTCCGATACGAATTTGATGTTGTTGTCGGACAATGAGTTCGGGTCGTGACAGGAATGCTCCACTTGTTCTGAAATCTAGTCTTGTCTTCCCAACTTTACCCTTTTGATCTTGGAGCATTCCATAACTCCATATTTAAATGACCTCTCTAAAGATCGGTGATTCCACAAATCTTTGAATGATTTGTAAAGGGGTGAAATTCATTTATAGTTGGCATTGATTCATCGGAGATTCCTGAATCCTCGGTTTTCGATGCTATCTGTCTACTGCTCTATTTAGATTCTATATCTGGCGATCGAATGTTGATTTGCCTTAGATTTTCAAATTGATTATATTCATGAAATCACGGTTGACCGGTTAAGGTCGCCCACAATTTATATGGGCTTATCCATCTTCTAATTTGTAATAAAATTTAATTATCTTCGTTCGAGCTTATCTTCGAACCAAAATTCTATTTCATTAGAATTCCTCTAAATTCGAATCTCTGTATAGTTTGAAATCTAACCTTGAATCATTCTTTGGAAATTTGGGTTTGATTGTATTTTGAATTTGTGCATACACTGAAATTATTATTTTGATAAGGATGACCCTATTTTGTATATAAAGGTGAAATGTTTTCGATAAGGATTATATACCTTTTAAATGAAATTTTGAAAGGATTTGAAATTTTGAAAATTTTATAAGAATTTGACTTATATAAAATGATTTATAATAGAAGGGTTTTGAATTTGAATTTGGTGGAATCGAACTTTGGTGTTTTGAATATGGTTTTAAGAATTTGGAAAATACATAATAATAATATGATTTAAAGATATTTTCCGAATAAGAAATATTTCAAATGTACTCAAACGAATTCCAATGATTTCAAAGAGATTTCAAACAAGTTTCGAGAAAATAAGAGTCCAGAACCCACTTATGTCGTTGGAAAATAATCTCGGTGATGAATGCATGCATCATCGACATTGATTTTCGAGTTTCTAAGTGGGGGAGAGGCCACTCTAGTAGCTTTGCTATGCGAGTGATTTTGTGAAAACAAATATTGATTTCAGATTTTTAAGTGTGGTTTGATATATATATATATATATATATATATATATATATATATGTATGTATATATATATATATATATTTGAAGTCCACGGGTGCGACGTAGTGGAAAGGAGGCTTAGGTCTGGTAAAAAGACCCAGGTTCGATTCCTATCATGCGCTTCCCTGTCCTATATAAATTTACCCGGGGGTAAGGGGGCTTGGATCAGCAGACGACTTTACTATATCCTCCTCAGGATTTTACCGGCCCGCCACTTCTCCTGGGTTTTCAAAATATATATGTGTATATATATATATATATATATTTGAAATGATTTAAAGTAAACCGGTGTTCAATCCACAAGATTTAAATTTGTTTTGGTATAACCCTACCTTTTGGAATTGGTTTACTGACTTGTTGGTGATTTCCAACTCTTAGATTGAAAACATGATTTCTTCGACTATTTTGAAGGTTCGAGCACTTCCAAATCAAGGTTAACTTTTCAAAGCTAAGAAATTTTGAAAGGTATAGGGTATTTGATAAAGAATATAAATTTAGTTTTGTATGATTAATGTATAAAGTAATATGATTTATATAAGTTTGAAACTGTTTGTTGAGTAAAATAAATAAGACTATTTTAAATTATACTGGTATGAAATATAGATTTGAAATGTTTTGAATAAATTATATATATATAGAATAATAATCTTTCCAACACTAAATTGGATTTTTGGTAAAGAAATAAATAGTTTGAAGGTTTTATAAAAGGGGAGGTGGAGCAGTTGGCTAGCACGTAGGTCTCATAGCTAAAATGTTAAGTTTTAAACTTAGCAACCATTTTAGATATTTTGATGATTGTAATGGTTTGGAAATGATTTAATCTTTATTTTGATAAAGAATGTGAATTTGAAATGATAATTGATTTTGGTAAATGAATATTTGAAGTTTATATTGTATGAAAGGATATTTGGTTTACTTGTAATTTGAGTTTATTTAAAAATCATGGATTTAGGAAATGAATATTTCAAAACTAAGTAATAATGAAGTAAAATTTGAGATATGTGAAATTATAAAATTTAGTTTTGGAATATGGTATATTTAAGCTCTGAAATATATTAAAGATTGAATAGTTTATTTTGTGGATCAAATCTTTATTTGAAATTTGATAATATTTGAAATGGTTTTGTTAGAAAAATAAATTTAATTGAAACTGATGGTTTGAATTGAATTAAAATTGAAAATTTTAGATTTGGGTTTAATTGAATAAATTTGTGAAATGTAAAGAATTAATGGAATGTTTTATGATTTCAAATGTATGATTTCGATAGGTTATGATCTTCAAAGTGTAATGATTTTAAGTATTTTGGTTTTGAAAGATTTATAACTTTCAAAATATTATGAATTTTGAAAGTGAATATATGTTTGAAATGGAAATGAATTTGTTTGACATAAATTTTGTTGATTTGGAAATTTGGATTATTTTCTAAATCTATTGTTTTAAAAAACTTTGAAACTGAATATATGTAATTAGGAAGAAATGATTTGGCGAAATACTATATGATTTAAAACTGAATTGATAGTGAGATGGTTTGAAATTGAAAACCTTGTTTATTTAAACACTTTGATTTGGGAGTTATGAACTTATATAAAATTGATTTGTATAAGTATGAAGTGATTTGAAAACTGTTGATTTGTAAAGGTACTCAACTTGTAAATTTAAATCTTATATAATCGAAGTCTATATAAGTGTGATTTGATATACTATTGATTTTGGAAAGTATTCGATTTTAAATGAAATCTTATATATAATGGAATTTATATAAGTATGATATTTGAAAGTGATTTTGAAAGGTACTATATGATACATATTTTCGAAGTAAAGATATATAAAGTGCCTTTTGCTTGATATCCGCTTTGTGGCTATATTCTGGATTCATTCTATCGATATTATTCTCTTTCTGATTTGGGTTTTCCGGATATGATACTCGAGTGTCCATCGAATTCCATGGCGATCTCCATGGTCTTATGTTTACGACTGCATAGCGTAATTCGCCTGGCTAAGATGGCATGGGGGTACGGATGTTTCCTGGGGGATCAAGGCGTAACCATTGTGTATCCTGCGATCTATGTAGGTCGTAGTAGTAGCGAAATCCGCTGGCAGAGATAGCTTAAATGTACGAATGATTCCTGGGGGATCCAGGCGTAACCATTGTGTATCTGCGGTCTACTAGTCATCATAGCATAATTCGCAGGGCTGAGATAGCTTACGGATACGGATGTTTCTTAGGGGATCCAGGCGTAACCACTGTGTATCTACGATCCATGGTAAGACAAATGTTTGGTTTGGTTGATTTGTTTGGATTGTACTTTCCATATCTATTGTTTTAAAAGGTTTTCCAGTATTTTCACTGGGTGTTGAAACAAGTCTACCAAGTACCTGGAGAATTCTAGCTTTGCGCCTGGTCAACGCATAGCCAGAGCCTACAGTAACGAAAGTAAACTTGTTAAGACATCGAGTTATAAAAGTATTTTGATAAAATATATTATATAAAGGATATTTTCATCTTATATTTTATTTGTCTTAACAATTTTTTTTTAAATATTGTTTACTGTGAACTATCAAATTTGAATCAAATGACTATTCATCATATTATAAAATGTATATTATGAAATGTTTAAAATGTTAAATATAAAATTTTAATTGAAACTTATATAGTTTTAAATATGGTTCATCCTTTTTGTAACAACTCGCATATTTATCGACTGTATATTTAAATATTTTATTTAAATATTTCATCGTTCGTCGGATTTTAGTCCGAAAACCTACTTTTTGCAAACAGTTGAATTAGGACTCGAGACCCCTCCCATTGAGTTCAAAATGCCGTTTGCGACCTTTTTGAGTATAAGCTTCGATATGTTAGGGTTAGTCAAGTTTTGCTACTTTTTCACTTTGGGTTTCAGTTTGGGTTTCATCCCAATGTTCCACCTTAAGACTCTAGCTCCACTCCAACTCTTCATTACTTCATTTCATATTCCTAACACTTCAAGCTAAAGTAAAAATGGTGGAAGAGATTGGAAATGGAAATTCCTAAGCCCTAGCTTGCGTTGCAAATCCAACTTCTAGCTCCAAATTCAAGAGAACCCATTGGTAAGCATCTCCTTCATCTTCCCCAACTCATTCTCTTTGATTTCAGAAAATTCCTAAACCTAATTTGGGAAATATTTCTCTTATAAGCTTAGAATCAAGCTTCTTGAGTTGAGATTGAAGGTGGTTGATTCTTCTTTGCTTTCAAGCTTCTTCTTCAATCGTTTGGGTTCAAAGGTGAGATTTTTATCTCACATCTTAGTCTATAATTATCTTCGTTTTTAGGTATGGATTCCTAACACTTATTCTTGTGCAATTGATTTTGGTTTGGATTGATTTGGTGTATATTCCAATTTTTAGTGTTTTGAAATCAAAATCTATGAAAATCCTTTTATGGATATTTGGACATTGATATTTGAGGCCTATCGGAGAGCCGTTAAGGCTGGGTTGTCGCTCGACGTAAATCCTTAGTCGTCGTTTACTCGTCCGAATCGTTTCCGTTATTCATTTGGCCATTTTTGGCCTAGGTTCAGGGAATGCCCTGAACCCAGGTTTCAGACGTCTGAAACGTAGTATTCAGACGTCTGAATATTATACTGGGAATTTTTATTCCCTAGTATTCAGACGTCTGAATCTATATTTCATACGTATGAATTGGTTCATTTGGAACCAGAAAAAGAAATAGGCTAAAAAGTGCCTATTTCAGACGTCTGAAATCAACGATTCAGACGTCTGAATTCTGTTTTGGAAAATATTTTATTTTCCAAATTCAGACGTCTGAATTCTTGATTTCAGACGTCTGAATTCTTGATTTCATACGTTTGAATCTGCACTCCTTTTGCCTATTTGCCTATTTGCTTGAGAATTCCAACTTTAATCGATTCGTGTTGATTCCCTTTTGTTATTATCACTTATTATCGACTTTGATGTCATTTCCTTCGTGATTTTTGGGAATATCTACTTTGATGGGTTCGGTATTGATTTCTTTGGATTTTATTCACGTCTTCGAACGTGAATTTTAGTGATTGATTGTTTCTACAATCATTTCTATGATATGTCACTTTAAAAATATAAAGGTTTTCTATACTAGTAGTAAATATCAAAACTCTTTCTTCAAATGATTTTATTTTATTACAAAGCTCGTTTTCTCAAACCGATTTCCAATCTATTAGTATATACAAGCCTTTACCTCACTCGTATGAGAAATCTAATTAAGCATCTTAGTAAAACAAGTGGTATGAAACGCTTGCGTTTACTTCGTCGGTTAATTCTTGGACTTGTTCGATTGAAACTCTTGTGACAATTTTCTAGTGGAGAGCTACAATTTGTTCGTAAATATTTAAGATAAGATAGTGGTTATGGGACATGAAGCTAAGCTCATATATTTACAAGCTTACTGTAATTGACACTTCTTGATGATCATGACGATCATTTTTGTGATTTAGACCAGCAGTTGTGCGACGTCTCTTTGTCCACGAGGAGGACTGTACTTCATTTTATTGAGCTTCGTCTCATTTCTCGCATGGGTCGTACCTATTTAGGTGCGTCGATGTTTGTTTACTTCGTGGAGCAATCGGCTCAATAAGTCGGGACATGGGGCGTATCTTTCTAGGTGCGTCGATGTTCGTCTATGCATGGGGCGTATCTTTCTATGTGTGTCGATGTTCGTCTATGCATGGGGCGTATCTTTCTAGGTGCGTTGATGTTCGACTTTTCATGGGGTATATCTTTCTAAGTGCATCGATGTTAGACATTACATAGGATGTATCTTTCAAGGTGCATCGACGTTTATTTATGCATGGGGCGTATCTTTCTATGTGCGTCGATGCTTATTTATGCATGGGGTGTATCTTTCTAGGTGCATCGTTGCTAGACATTACATGGGGCGTATCTATTTAGGTGCGTCGATGTTTGTCTTTGCATGGGTCGTACCTTTCTAGGTGCGTCGATGTTTGACTGTGCATCGGGCGTCTCTATATAGGTGCGTCGATGTTCGGTCTATGAAATAGCGTTCCGTTTGGGATTGGCCATCCTTTTCTTGTGATTTCTGGATTTCTAATTGATGATTTCTGGAATTTATGTTTCACCAACTTTTACAATTAGCATTGATATGTATGTCATTTATTGTGGCTTGGTGAAGTAAATAAAGAATATGATATTCTTTTTGATGCTATGAGATTCTTGAGATATTGGTATGATTTAGTTGATTTTCTATGTATACTTGTCGCAGTATGACATTTTTGGTTATCATACGTCTTTTTATTATATCTCTTCTTATATCTCATTTTATCTGATAATTATAGCTAGACTGATCCGTTTATTATTTTCTTCTTAAATAATACTCGGGTCAGACTGAGATATTGCACGTGCTTCCTCATGACTTCCTATCTGGAACCATCATCTGACCTTTTGGCTAACTACTTTAGTTTAGTAGTTTTTGTTGTATACTATTGAGATATAGACTCCTTAATGTATACGTACTCTTTTGTCTAGCACTTGTATCTATTCTTTTTGATATTGTGGATCTTGCTTGACCACTACTCTGATGTACACTTTCATGTGTTAGTTATATATTCATACCTTCTTCCGCCTTTGTGATATGGATGTCTGTGACTGATTTGTGTTATGCTTATTTCTATATTTATTTTCGAAGATTATATATAGCCACTGTGTAGTAACTTTGAGTTTGTATCGATGTGTCGGATTTCCTCCTGAAATAAAATGCATGTTGTACTATCTGACATATCGGTGCTCGCACAAAGCAATTACACGGATGGTCGTTCCTCAACAGCCTTATTCTCCATGCTAGTTGACGGCATTACTCCGTAGTGTTCTTAGCTAGCGTGGGTATAGAGGTGGGGCGTCACAGCTTGGTATCAGAGCCAAACTTTGGAACAATATGAAATATTGTAACAAGGATCATCGTCCTAAGTCTTTCTTAGGAGTCGTGCTTTAGGATTTTATTCGAGTCTTCGTACCGATTCATCCTATTTTCTTTATGATCCCTTGTTTTATCTATCAAGGTTTCTTGATATTTATTTTGAGAATAACTTTTTCCCTTCTTTCTTTTCTAAAGGAAGAGAAATGGTTAGACCAGGCCGTCCCAGTGTCGGTCAATCTAGTGCTACTCCCCAGGATGGAGTATTCATGTCTGCTCAGCAGCTTTTAGATCTCGTGAAGAATGCTCAAGCTGCAGGACACAATCCCGAGCCTACTCATCCTAGATATGGTTTTGCACGCTTGTGCAGAGACTATACCGATTTGGGTGGAAGGCCATTCAAGGGATCCGAGAGTGTTATAGAAATTCAAGCTTGGCTCAAATAGTGCGATCGTATCTTTTCTTGCATGAACCTTATTGATCTACATCGAGTCCAAGTGGCTTCTAGCATGCTCCAAGAAAGAGCATTAGATTGGTATGAGCTTTTGGTTTCTGAAATCGTAGAAGCAGATTTTACTTGGAAGCAATTCCGAGAAAGACTCGAAATTGAAATTTGTGCCGGAAGCTGAAAAGGTAACTTTAGCCCGGCGTTTCATAGACCTTGTTCTAGGTGAATCTTCTGTGACAGACTATGTCGCATCTTTCGAATCTCTTTCTAAATACGGGGTTGAGTATATTAATACCCCGATGAAGAAAAATCAGAGATTTGTATATGGCTTGAATAAGAATCTTAAGAAGCCATTACTCCTGAAACTTGAGGTTTCATTTGATCAGCTTATTGATATCGCTCTTCGTCTTGAAGAGGCCGATAGAGAGAGTAATGTTGAAGTTGTGGTTGCCAAACAGAACTTCAACGACAACATGAAGAGGCCAATTAAATTCAAAGGCCCCTTTCCCAACAAGAAGGGGAGGCAAGAAACCCCGGTAGCAAAAGCCCCTACCCCTAGTCGTGGACAATGGTACAATTGTGGTTCCACAGACCACTATGCAAGGGAGTGTCTGAAACCTCTTTATTGTCGCTATTGCAAAAATTCGGGTCACCATATAACTGCATGTCCCATACTTCAAAGTAGGAAGGAGGGAAAGCTCAATGTAGTGCAAGCTCCTAGCAACTCTTCTCTTGGTAAAGGTATTTTACATTCAATCCTTGATGCTATTGTTTTATTTCGTGATCTTTCTATTTGAGTTCTTTTTTATATGGGTTCATCTCATTATTTTTATATCAAAAGAACTTGTTGATTCTTTTTCTTTAAACATTTTGGGCTTGATGACTTCTCTGAGAGTTGCGAATCTGGATGGACGCAACACTCAATTTACTGTCTATTGATGTCGAAATTATTTTATGTGATTTTCTTTCCACGCTGATTTTTACTTAGGCTCCGGAATCGATTTTTGGAAAGGATTGGCTTATTGTGAAGCCATATCCTATTTTCCGTGAGAACTAATCATCTTCGACATTTTCTATCTGTTAAGCAGATTTCTATTTTTCCTTGTGATTCTGATTTCAAATTTTTGAAGGCATCGTTTTATTCTTTAAGCCCTCAAGATGAGAAAAGTGTTATTTCTCTTATCTAAATAATTTGTGAAACTTTTCTGGTATTTATGAGTTTGTCTTAGGATTATCACCTAAGAAATCTTTTGTGTAGTGTTAAGGTCTTTCTAGTTTGACCTTGCGACCAATTTTCATTTGGTTACGAGTTGCGGGAGTTAGCATTCTACTTACCGCATTCCGCACTCGTTACGATTCTTATGAATGACCTATTATGTCATTCAGTTTGCCCATCTTGGTTCATCCATTTTATAAATCGAATATTATGAATATCTCGATAATTCCATTCTTGTATTTATTGATTTTGGATGAAAATAGAAATTTAAAATTTTGCAAATCTTTTTCATTAGATTTATTTATAAGTACAATTGGATTTTGATCTTAAAACGAGCAAAGAATATTCTCAAAACTTTTAAGAGATATTTTCATCATATAGAAGATGATTTTGTGACTGTATTGCCTATTTAGTGTTTTAAGAATTTTGGTCGATGCGCTTGATCAACGTTATCGATAGGAATTTCGTAAACGCTTTGATGTGACAGTTAGACATGATATATTGACTTGTAAAATGTAAATTTTTCTACAAAGTTTTTTACCTAGAGATAATTGTAATTGTGAAAGTTTTAGCTTTTTGGGAAAGAAGATTATTTAAAAGAACTCTTTTTCGATACTCTTATTCTTGTGATTCCCGAAGGGAGCCAAGACTTTATCTTTTGTACCAATGCTTATCGTATTGGTTTGGATGTCGTTCTCTTGCAAAAGATAACGTGCTATCACTTGTACTTCTAAGTCATAAAATCCGATTGAGACTAGGTATGCCACTCATGATCTAGTGCTCGCGGCTATTGTTTCCGCTTTTAGAGTTTGGCATCATCATTTTGGATGAGAAATTTGTTCTCTACCCTGATCATAAATCTTTGGAATATTTATTTTCTCATAAGGAACTTAATGTTGACTAGAGATCCTTGCATCTTATGATCTTGGTATTCTTTTTATTCCTGGAAGGGAGATCATGTTGCTAATGCGCTTAGTCGTAAGCAACAAGTGGTTGATTCTTTGATGTTGTCTGAATGGAATTATCTTTTTATTAATTTCATCGGACGTTTTGATATGCTTCGTTTTATTGAGCTTTATCTCATTCCTTTTATGGACTAGTGTCCGGTGTTCTTTTATGGTGTTCGGTTCATCGGATGTACTGTTATTATACTACATCGATGTTCCGTCTCATCTGGATCAATGGATGTACCATTATTATACTACATCGTTGTTCTGGTTTATCGGTTCATTGGGCGTACTGTTTCTGTACTACGCCGTTGCACTGGCTCAATTTTCTGCTATTCTTGACGTTTTCTACGTCTTTTAACTATGGAAATGCTTTTAGGTTTCGTATTTTATTCTTGAGCCCGGTGATATTGAGGAAATTGAAGTTTCACCAGGTTTGACTTTTGAGCAACATTCTATTCGCATCATTGCTTCGGAGGTTGAGTGCCTTCGAAATAAAGATGTTCTTTTTGTGAGAGTTCAATGGTTCTCAAATCCTATGGATTGCTCTTGGAAATCCAGAGAATTCACCGTGCGAACCCGTTCAGGCTAACTCTTTCATGCTCCTTATGGTGAACTTCCTATTTCAAGTTTTTTTCTTTTTGTGTTGATATGCTTCTATGGTTGTTACAACTTATTTTCTTCTTAAGTACTGCGAGGACGCAATTTCTTTAAGGAGGGGAGTCTGTAACAATCCGCATATTTATCGATTGTATATTTAAATATTTATTTAAATATTTCATCGTTCGTCGGATTTTAGTCCAAAAACCTACTTTTTGAAAACAGTTGAATTAGGACTCGAGACCCCTCCCATTGAGTTCAAAATGCCGTTTGCAACCTTTTTGAGTATAAGCCTCGATATGTTTGGGGTTAGTCAAGTTTTGCTACTTTTTCACTTTGGGTTTGAGTTTGGGTTTGAGCCCAATGTTCCACCTTAAGACTCTAGCTCCACTCCAACTCTTCATTACTTCATTTCATATTCCTAACACATCAAGCTAAAGTAAAAATGGTGGAAGAGATTGGAAATGGAAATTCCTAAGCCCTAGGTTGCTTTGCAAATCCAACTTCTAGCTCCAAATTCAAGAGAACCCATTGGTAAGCATCTCCTTCATCTTTCACAACTCATTCTCTCTTTGATTTCGGAAAATTCCTAAACCTAATTTGGGAAATATTTCTCTTATAAGCTTAGAATCAAGCTTCTTGAGTTGGGATTGAAGGTGGTTGATTCTCCTTTGCTTTCAAGCTTCTTCTTCAATCGTTTGGGTTCAAAGGTGAGATTTTTATCTCACATCTTAACCTATAATTATCTTCGTTTGTTAGGTATGGATTCCTAACACTTATTCTTGTGCAATTGATTTTGGTTTGGATTGATTTGGTGTATATTCCAATTTTTAGTGTTTTGAAATCAAAATCTATGAAAATCCTTTTATGGATATTTGGACATTGATATTTGAGGCGTATCGGAGAGCCGTTACGGCTGGGTTGTCGCTCGACGTAAATTCTTAGTCGTCGTTTGCTCGTCCGAATCGCTTCCGATATTCATTTGGCCATTTTAGGCCTTGGTTCAGGGAATTCCCTGAACCCACATTTCAAACGTCTGAAACGTAGATTCAGACGTCTGAATAATATACTGGGAATTTTTATTCCCCAGTATTCAGACGTCTGAATCTATATTTCAGACGTCTGAATTGGTTCATTTGGAACCAGAAAAGAAATAGGCTAAAAAGTGCCTATTTCAGACGTCTGAAATCAACGATTCAGACGTCTGAATTCTGTTTTGGAAAATATTTTATTTTTCAAACTCAGATGTCTAAATTCTTGATTTCAGACGTCTGAATCTGCACTCCTTTTGCCTATTTTCCTATTTGCTTGAGAATTCCAACTTTAATCGATTCGTGTTGATTCCCTTTTGTTATTATCACTTATTATCGATTTTGATGACATTTCCTTCGTGATTTTTGGGAATATCCACTTTGATGGGTTCGGTATCGACTTCTTTGGATTTTATTCATGTCTTCGAACGTGAATTTTAGTGATTGATTGTTTCTACAATCATTTCTATGATATGTCACTTTAAAAATATAAAGGTTTTCTATACTAGTAGTAAATATCAAAACTCTTTCTTCAAATGATTTTATTTTATTACAAAGCTCGTTTTCTCAAACCGATTTCCAATCTATTAGTATATACAAGCCTTTACCTCACTCGTATGAGAAATCTAATTAAACATCTTAGTAAAACAAGTGGTATGAAACGCTTGCGTTTACTTCGTCGGTTAATTCTTGGACTTGTTCGATTGAAACTCTTGTGACAATTTTCTAGTGGAGATCTACAATTTGTTCGTAAATATTTAAGATAAGATAGTGGTTATGGGACATGAAGCTAAGCTCATATATTTACAAGCTTACTGTAATTGACACTTCTTGATGATCATGACGATCATTTTTGTGATTTAGACTAGCAGTTGTGCAACGTCTCTTTGTCCACGAGGAGGACTGTACTTCATTTTATTGAGCTTCGTCTCATTTCTCGCATGGGTCGTACCTATTTAGGTGCGTCGATGTTTGTTTATTTGTGGAGCAATCGGCTCAATAAGTCGGGACATGGGGCGTATCTTTCTAGGTGCGTCGATGTTCGTCTATGCATGGGGCGTATCTTTCTAGGTGTGTCGATGTTCGTCTATTCATGGAGCATATCTTTCTAGGTGCGTCGATGTTCGACTTTGCATGGGGTGTATCTTTCTAGGTGCATCGATGTTAGATATTACATGGGATGTATCTTTCTAGGTGCATCGATGTTTATTTATGCATGGGGCGTATCTTTCTAGGTGCGTCAATGCTTATTTATGCATGGGGTGTATCTTTCTAGGTGCATCGAAGCTAGACATTACATGGGGCGTATCTATTTAGGTGCATCAATGTTTGTCTTTGCATGGGTCGTCCTTTCTAGGTGCGTCGATGTTTGACTGTGCATGGGGCGTCTCTATTTAGGTGCGTCGATGTTCGATCTATGGAATAGCGTTCCGTTTGGGATTGGCCATCCTTTTCTTGTGATTTCTGGATTTCTAATTGAAGATTTCTGGAATTTATGTTTCACCAACTTTTACAATTAGCATTGATATATATGTCATTTATTGTGGCTTGGTGAAGTAAATAAAGAATATGATATTCTTTTTGATGCTATGAGATTCTTGAGATGTTGGTATGATTTAGTTGATTTTCTATGTATACTTGTCGCAGTATGACATTTTTGGTTATCATACGTCTTTTTATTACATCTCTTCTTATATCTCATTTTATCTGATAATTATAGCTAGACTGATCCGTTTACTATTTTCTTCTTAAATAATACTCGGGTCAGACTGAGATATTGCAGGTGCTTCCTCATGACTTCCTATCTGGAACCATCATCTGACCTTTTGGCTAACTACTTTAGTTTAGTAGTTTTTGTTGTATACTATTGAGATATAGATTCCTTAATGTATACATACTCTTTTGTCTAGCACTTGTATCTATTCTTTTTGATATTGTGGATCTTGCTTGACCACTACTTTGATGCACACTTTCATGTGTTAGTTATATATTCATATCTTCTTCCGCCTTTGTGATATGGATGTCTGTGACTGATTTGTGTTATGCTTATTTCTATATTTGTTTCCGAAGATTATATATAGCCACTGTGTAGTAACTTTGAGTTTGTATCGATGTGTCGGATTTCCTCCTGAAATAAAATGCATGTTGTACTATCTGACATATCGGTGCTCGCACAAAGCAATTACACGGATGTTCGCTCCTCAACAGCCTTATTCTCCATCCTAGTTGACGGCATTACTCCGTAGTATTCTTGGCTAGCGTGGGTATAGAGGTGGGGCGTCACACTTTTCTTTCAACCTATTCTTCCTCCTAGCTATTCCTACCTTCTTCTTCTTTGAGGGTTCTTTCTACATTATGGAAAGAGTTGTTTCTTTGGCTTATCGTTTAGATTTGCCCGAGAAACTTTCTGGAGTGTATGATGTATTCCACGTCTCACATCTCCTCTAGAATCTTCTTGACTCATCTCTTATTGTTCATCATTCTGCTTTTGATAGTTTGGATGTTTAGCCTAATCTGACTGTCGAGAGTAAGCCACTTCGTATTGTCGACAGAGGTACGAAACAACTAAAAAGGAAATCTGTTAGTCTGATCAAAGTACTGTGAAGTACTAATGATTAGGATTGTACCTGGGAAACGGAGGAGAGCATTCGTGCTTCGAATCCAGAATTGATTTTCCAGGTACTATTTTTTTGTCCTTCTCGCTTTTCCTTATTTTCCTTATTCGTTCTTTTTGAGGACGAAAAGATTTAAGTGGGGGAGAGTGTAACAACCCAGTATTTTGTGATTATTTCTATCTTTTTATTCTAATTATTTTAAATTGTTGTTATTCTAATTATAAATTTTGATTTTTATGTGAATTATAATTTCAAACCTGGATAAATTGAATATTTCCAGAAAATATGGATTTTGGTCAAATTGGTCAAACTTTGACTTTTAAATTTTAAATTTAAATATTTGAATTCATAAATTTTATTTTTCATTGTGAAAATAAATTAAATTTCAAGAATACTATTTTTCTTTTCGTTGAAAGTCGGTTTATATTGTGAAAGTTGTGCTTTTTACAATATTGGGTGTAAATTTATTTATTTAATAAAATTATCTATTTTAATTTATATAAATAATATTTTTATTTGTCAAATCATGTTCTAATATGTGTTAAATGACATGATATATATATATATATATATTTTATTTTAAAACATTTTTAAAGTGATGTTATAATTTTTCCAAAGCTTAGAGTATTTATTTCTATTTTTAAAGGCTAGTTTCCATTTTTCTGCTATTCTCTTCATTTAAATTATATTTAATTAAAATTTATTTATT
Organism: Allium cepa; assembly: GCA_030765085.1. Classification (NCBI taxonomy): domain Eukaryota; kingdom Viridiplantae; phylum Streptophyta; class Magnoliopsida; order Asparagales; family Amaryllidaceae; genus Allium; species Allium cepa. Next base: position 774,609,862 of record CM060945.1, read on the forward strand.
TATTTTTGTGAATTCATTTTTATTCTTTGTTCTTATCTTTATTTATAAATATTTTTCAGGAACATAAAAATTTTCCAAAGTTCATTTCATTTATTTTCAAATTTTCAAGACTAATTTGCAATTTTTGCTGTTTTTCTTAATTTAATTATATATAATTAATGTTTATTTATTTACTATATTTTCGTGTTTTTATCTGAATTTATAAGCATTTTTTATTTATTTAAAATTTCTAAAGAAAATGTGGTAAATTGAAGAGTTTTGTGACTTTTGTTATTCTTTGACCTTTTGTATTCACACCTCTTCATTTCAACCAACACCTCTTCAATTTTGATGCCTTAACTCCATTCTTTCTGCCGACCACTCCCTTTTCATTCACGCACAAAAATTTTCTTCTCAACCTGAAAAAAATTTCAGACTCATCCTTGAGAAAAATTGGTAAACTTCTCTTTCTTTTCTTTCCATTTTTCATTTTTTTTGTTCCTTTTAATTTGCACTTGCCTTCATCTTTAGGTTCGGCCCCGCCACTCCATCAGCTTGGCCGCTGCCTCCACCACCTAAACCAGCCTCCACCACCTCCTCTCCAACCCCATAGCCAACCTGATCCACCCTTGGTTCATGATCCCTCACAAAAATGCACCAAACTCCACCTAAATGTACATAGCCATGCACACCATAGTCTTCCACCACCTCTAACTCCCCTTGGCCGCCACCTACACCACCACCACCACCTCAAACTTGACCTGCATCCTCTTCCACGTCATCCCCTAACCCCACCTGAACCTGGTTGTGCCTATGGTTGCTTTTGCTGAGCCTATATGTTGCATGAATCCTAGGTTGTGTTGCATTGTTGCCTTAGCTTGTTGTTTCATATCACCTACGTTTGCACCATATATCATCGAACCCATGTAGGGCGACCCCATTTGGACCCAAACTAGATCCAAACTCTCACCATAGTCGTGCGTTTCTGACCCAAGGCTGAAGCACAAGTGTTGAAAGCAAGTGCAAAAGATTTTAGCTTTGTTTTGTGCATTCATTCTAGCTTTGTTTTATTATATTGGGTTGAAAAAAACTTATATTAGTTATATTGTTTTGTTTGAATTGTATTCAAGGAAATTAATCTTTGGCTCTCCCACTCGAATCTTTGTCATGCTATCGTGCTTTTGTGGATCTCAGTTGTGCATTCGTTTGTTGTCATCTCCACCTTATACCAGTGAGTTATTCTCACCAGACAGTTTTATACTTATATAACGAGTAAATCGATCACATTTGAATCTGTAAAATGCATCACCATGTTATATCTGCTATGTTATGATAATATGATGTTCACCCATGCTTATTTACCTGCTATATCATATATTACTGTTATTTTATGTTGTTCTGTCATTTATATCAGTTTATCACACTGCAAGTTCCCTGTAGATTAAAATCACTATGGGTTGAAATGATACATACCCGAATGGACTTTAGAATAGGGGAAAATCGTTATGGGATGAAATGATAGGCCTGAACGATTTTCAAATTATTTCATTTACTTAGAACTGCGGGTTTGAACTGAAAATCTGTAATTTACAAAGAAAACCCGGGTTTTCTTTGTAAATTACAGAATGAAATGATATATTATCCGCATCACTTTACCTAGGCTAGAAAATGTAATACAGACCCGTAGTTAAAATTTGTTTTTCTGTAATTTTTAAAATATTTTAGAAATGTAAATATTATAATATTTTGATTTAAACTTAATTAAAAATTATTTTTGTAAAGTATTATTGATTTCTGAAAATTTATAAGTGAAATAAATTAATGGTAAAGTTAGAAAATCTGAAATGTAAGCTATTTTGGAAACTATAATTTGGAGATAAATGGAATTTAAATGAAATTTGGAAATATGATAAATTTATGATAATTTGGATTAAAATGAATTTAAAATGATTTTATAATATATTAATGATTTTTGAATAAAGTAAAAATGTGAAATGAATGAATATTTAAGTTGGAATTTGGAAATATAACTTAAATTGGAATTTTGTAAAAAAATTTTAAAAGTGAATTTTTGAAGTAAGTAAATAAAATGAAAATAAGTTATATTTGAAAATTTAAACTTAAGTGTTAAGTTAAAATTTAATTTAATGAATTTAAAATTGAATGTTGGAATGTAATAAGTGAAATATTATTAAATATTGATTTTTGAATGGAAATTTAACTTTATAAAATCATGAATATAAGGGTATTTGAATGATTGTTTTAAAAGTGAAAATATGTGATTTTATAAGTTAAAATGATTTAAATAAAAATATAATTATTTGTGAAATTATATTGAATATTTGAAGTTAATTAACTGCATTTTTGAAATGCTATTTTTTCTAATGTAAATGATTATACAGCATTTGTAAATGCTGTAGTTAATATAAATGAACTAAAGGGCTAAATTGAATCAAAGGCTATTATAGCACTTTGTAAGTGTTATAATTGTTCAATTTAACTAAGGTTTTATTTGAATTAATGTAACCCTGTTACAGCATTTTTGAATGCTGTCTTTTATTAAATTGAAGTGTTTTAAAAGTAACTTTCCGTAATATTTTTCTAAATGCCGCGAAAGTTGAATTTTCATTGTTTTAATAAATTTAATTGAATAAATGAATTTTGAAAGGTTAAAATTTTGGAAATTTAATAATATAATTATTAAATATAATAACTTCATTTTTATGATTTAAAATGAAGTAATTTGTTTTAAAATATAAACTATTTTGAAATGTGTGTTGAAATGGTATTTAAATAAATGAATGTGGTTTGGAAGATACGATATTTTGATATTTTGAAATGGATTTACAATGATATTGAATTTTGAAATGATATTTGATTTCGAAGTATAAAATACCATTTTGAAATTTTAACCACAGGATGTATTTATTTTATAGTTTAACGGATTCTTAGAGGATGGGCGGTCCCAGGCATCCTTTGAGTTACTTATATCTTTACTACAGTTCACTTGAGTTGGTTTACAATATATAAGTATATATGTCCTGACTCGAATGTTTTTTGTTTTACTTTATGCTCGGGTCAGCCTGAGTATTTACAGCTGAGCTTTGGATTTCTTTCCTGGAGCTAGGAATCGCTGGAGATTCTGCTTGTCTAGTATTTGTTCCCTTTCAGTTTCAGTTTTTCTATTTCAGTTCTGTTATTTAGAAACTGCTATGTATTTTAGACTTCTATTGCATATGTTTTTTTTTTCAGACTGATATTATGTATTATATTTTGAGAGTTTGTTATAGTAGCTTCATGAACTGCTATGGTATTTTAAATTTCCGCTGCGTGTTATTTTGACATTTCTATGTCTTTGATTCTGTGATTGTATTTAATTTGCTCCAAATTTATTTACAATGCGGTATTTTGAGCAATTCAAGTCCGGCATGTGTGGATGTGAATGGCTGAAAATATCGGGTCGTTACATGTGAACACACTTGAAAGCAACATGCAACCAGACTTTAAAATTTTCAAAGGAAACATGAGCATGCAGCAATGATCGGTACACTCACATATAAAATGTATGCATATATGCATATATATACACATACACATAGATCGGTTCAGGTATGAAGTGCACCAGATATAAGCACGAAACAGTGGAGACATGAAGGAAGTTCTCTTAAACAATGCAAGAAATGAACAACACATCAAAGTAGACATGCCATGATCAAAGCACTTGAGAGAACAAAGTAAATAGCTATAGCAATTACGTGAACTAGAGGCCAAGAGTAGTAAACCCAGATAAAGGATCATATAACATACTTATCTATCTAGTGGGTGGTTTGTAATCTTAAAATATAGCTTTAGATTACGTTTCTATGATGTATTTATATGTTGAGAGAAATCAAAGCATAGTAACAGAGCATTCAACAGTTTGGACAAAGTCCAAAGAATTCAATCAGATGTCATAAGGAAATGTATTTCAGAAAGTGGAACAAGAAATCATAGTGAACACGCTCTAAGCTAACAATGAACATGGCATAGGAGCACAGAACGGAACAAATTCAAATATATCAGAAATGATGCAATGACCTGCAATTTTGAACCGTTCAAATCGACAATCATCAACTTACGTCGAACTTGAATTGCTCAAAACAACAGATTGTTAATTTTATATTTGGCAAAACTCAGCATATACAGTAAATAAATCAATCGTAGAATCACTGACACAGAGTAATATAACAATAAGCAATGGAATAGATAAACAGTAGTTTATGGAGCTACTAAAAACATCAGAATCTGAAACTAAATACAGCAGAATCTCAAATATAGATGAATCTCATATACATAAGCAATTGACGAGTCTGAACATAAATGACTGGAATAAACTGAAATAACTCAAAGCTGTATAGATATATCTTCAAACAAAGCTCCAATCTCCAAAGATGAGTCTCAAATGCTACGATACTCGTTCTGACCCGAGTTCAAAGCAAAACAAAACACTCGAGTCAGGATTAACATTCTTATATCAGTAAATTTAATTCAAATGAAATGTCAACTGAAATACAAGTAACTTAAAGGATGTTTGGGATACCCATCCCCTAAGGATCCGTGGAACTATCTACTATGTAATAATATACGCTATTATAATTTGTCTATAGTAAAGTAAACTATTAAAATAGCGTTAAGGCATTACCCAAATCACCCTTAACACATTTTTATACACTCCCATATTCTATACAGTACGGTAATTCCTCCGTAAACTGGAGGGCTATCAGACGGCACTCCTTAGGTATGGTAGAAACCAACTCGTAGAAGGTGCGATAAGTCATGTGAACATAGCACTCGAGGCAATGATAGGGTAGATATACTAATTGAACTCCCGGACTGGTGGTACCACATAGTTGCTACTGCCACCAACCTCGAACACACTCCTAAATCAATGGTGCATCCAATCGAATCACAAAAGCAATAGAATGATATCGAAGAAACGTGCCCGATAGAAGGAATGACCCCACTTGGCCCGATATAGCTTCTTTTTTAGCCACATCAAGCTGACTCATTGGAGCCAGGGCCACGCTAAAATTTCATATAGAATCATTGCCAAACCATCCTATTTCGTTCTGGAATCTCCACCATGTACACTTTTTGTTAAAGTGGTTTTTGGTATTGGTAGAGAGTATGACAATATCCGGTCACGATCTCCTTAACAACCAAACACTTATTTCAAACCATGGTCATTTCATTTCAAATAGTTCATACTACATATTAAAATATCAAATTTATTTCAAAACCATGTCAATTCGATATCATTATTCTCTTTAAATAATATTCATTTCCAGAATTGTAACACTTTTGAAATCAGAACGATTTTGAAAGTATAACATTTCTGTAATCATAACATTTCCAACTTAAACAGTTAGATATTAAAATTAGTATATATATTAAATAGTTGTAAATTAAAAATAGTTTATATTTATTTAAAGAGATTATACTGAAATAGTATCCAAATCGGAAATTTTCAACCAATTCCACAAATCGATTCAAATCGACTTAAATTTCAAAATTCAATTTAAATCAATCCTTGTTTATTAATTACAATTCAATTCAAATTCTCAGTTAACCATTTTTAATTTTTATCGATTTCCAATACAAATTTGAACTACGAATTGAACCATTTCAATTTCAATAGGTTTTAATGTTTAAATATTCAAACATTTACGATAACTCAATATGATAAATTTCATTTATATTTCAAATGCAACTTTACTATTATTTAGTTTTTAATTATTCACTTGATCAATCTAATGATCATTTAAATAAAATCTCAAATTACAAATTAAAATAAACTAAATATCCCATTTAAATTTATTTAAATTTCAAAATATTTATTTAATCACCTTAAATCAAATATCAAGTTATAAAATCATATCTTTAAAATTTCAAATTCAATAAGTTTCAAATCAATTTTATTTTGAGTATAATTCTTAAACAAATACAATTCCAAATCAATTTCAATTTATCTTTCCAACATTAATTTATTATAGTTATTACAAAATCTATTTCTTTAGAAAAATATAAATTTAAATAAATATCTAAACATATTATATACTAATTAAATTAAATTCTATTATTTAATTTATTTTATATAGAATCTATTTTTATATATGTTAATAGTTGAATATTAAGTAAAATATAAAAAAATTATATTTTCAGAAATAACTTATGTATTCAAAATTTCCAAAACACAATATTTAAAATTGAAAAATTTAGACATATATAAAAATAAAATTTATACATATTATATTTTAAAATTCAATTTTTATTAAATCCCATATATTTCGTTTAAAAACTTTGGAAATCATTTTCAAATTATAGTCCAGCGGTGTCCGTATATAATTTTCTATCCTATGGTCAAGTGATACGAATATTTATCATTTCAATTAGCTATTTAAATATCTACAGTATATATCATTTTAACCCGCTTTCCAAAAAATTCAAAATCAATGAAAATCGATTGGGTTGATCGTTTCAATCCAAACAATTTTCCCCTATACTAGAATATCGTTCGGGTATGTATTTTTTCAACCCGTAGGTGATTCTAAACTAACAGGGAATTTGTAGAGTGAGAAAAATTTGATAATAATATAACACATCAACAACAGGCATATATCATCAGTGATAAATAAAAAAATATACAATAGGATATAATGTCATATATCACAGGTGAACAATTGCAGATAATGGCATATCATCTTTAACAATTAAATAACTATTGATTCAAATTTAACAACATATTTCAATTTTCATTTTAAGTGAAATCAAATTTACAAAATAAAAGAATGGTAATCGTGAGTGATTGCTCGCCTTTCGAAGCTAGAGAAATAAACAAGAACAAGATACGACAATGCAAGTACAAATTTCTAAAGCACGAAACAATGAATACATATTCGACAATCAAAGAAAGGTTGGAATAACGTGAAATTGATGAAAACAAATCAATAGCTAGACATTGATGGAACAAACTATATATACACATTTTCCTTCATAAAATTCAATATTCGATTTAACCCACATTTAAAATAAAACTTCATATTATAATTTAAAGATCAATTTTTTATTAACCAGTATTCTCAAAATTCAACTGCCTATTTATTTAAACATAATATATGTATATTTTAAGCCTATCACAACATTTTATTTTTGAAGATATTAACATAATTGAAGTAAATATTGTAACATCTTATATATCTTCAAACATGTACGCATAAAAATTATTACGTAAAAGAAATCTAATCTAAATATAGTAGACAGATAGAAAGAACATGTATGCATATAGACGAAGGCTGCTAGGCTGGACATATATCCAGTGTCAATTTGTATATATGAGTGGGTAACACATATGTAATCAAATACATTTAAAGTATCAAGCAAAAATTACAAAAACTTATTTTAAAAAATGTAAACGTGTATGCTTTAAAACATACATATTTCAAAACACGTGAAATAACACTATTTATAAAACACACACACACACATACATATATATATATAACACAAAAAAGAAGGCGTACTGGTATGATGTTAGAGCAGGCTTCTGGCATGCATGCATTCATGTACAAGATCTCTCTTTTTTTTAATATAAAGGACGAGAAGTTAGATACGAGGCAGAGAGGATATTGCACACGGCTGTCAAGAAAGGTCGGAGATGTAGGCTTGAGTGATGTCGGGTGCGGAGGTTGTCACGTCGGGTCTAGGGATACGGCTAAGGGAAACATGGAAAGGAGGGTTTTGGATGCATGGAAATGGGAGATCTCGGCACAACAGTGGGGTCTCGGTCAGTGCTTTGGACAACACGTTGATGTGAAGCGGTTGTCGGAGGGTTGCGGCTGTGGAAATTGGAGGGACGTATTGTTTTGTAGGAAGCAGGTTATATAACTCATCACTTTCTTTTATAAGAAACAGTGGTTGGTCTGAGGAAAGCTTCAGTGGCAAGTGAACGAGGCTTGGTAGTGGCTGCGTTTATGGTTATATGGTGCTATGGTGGTGGGGCATTGGATCCGTGAGTTAGGCGAGGTGTTTGGGCTTGCAGTGTTGGGTTGCGGTCAGGAAGTTTGAAGGGGTGCGTAGAAAAAATGGTGAGCATGCCTCAATACACAAAGTGATGTGGAGATAGACATCTAGTCTCAAATAATTATGTGCAGGCATGGTTTCTATCTCTACAACATATGCAAACTTTAAAGTTTATATTTTTTTTTAGCATGAAGAAAGAAGAGAACGAATAGGAGGAAAATAAGAAAGAGGATGAACACGACAAGGAAAAACAAGGAAGAGAAAGAGGCATCGAAAAATGTACCAATATAAATATTGCAATGGGAATGGTAAGAGTCAAGCACGAGAATTCAGGAATTATAAAAGCCAACTGGCCATTGGTTTTCAACACATAGATGGATGAAAGGTTACAGGGAGACAAAAGGCTCAAAATGATTACCGATATGGAAATCATTTTACAGATTTCGCAGCGTACCATACCCCCAAAATACACAAATGAATATACTGTGGAAATCAGCATGACGAGATGAGCGTAACGATTCATAGATATCTATGATACGACAAGCCTCTCAAAAGTCGATATTGCTGCAAAACTGCTATAAATGCGTCGAAAATAAGATAAACGGGGCTATAGAAGTCCAAATTTGGCAAAATGAAATATGACGTCTCACTTAGAAAATGATTTTCAAATTTATTATATAAAAATATTCAGATTTCAATAATATTTATTTACATCAATTTTAACTAATTTAAATTGAAATTATTATTACACAATAGAACTAACATTCACATTTACTAGTGAAAATCTACCATTTGCTATGTTTAAATAGACACATTCCAAATATCAAACTTTCATTGCTAAAATTTATAATCAAATTTCAAGAAAAATTTCAGTTAATTACAATATAACAACTGTTAAAATTTACGGGTCGTTACACTCTTCCCCACTCTAAACTTTTCGTACCCAAAAGGAAGGAGATAAGAGAATAAAATAGCAAAAGGAAATATAGATTAGATATACAAAACGCCACAATTAATTTCCATTTACTTTATTCCATATATATTTAATTCAAAACCATATAAATTTCATGGCTTTTAAATTGATTTATATTCAACTAATCCAGGTTCAATACATTTAATTCAATCAATATCTATTAATAGTATTCACATTTTGTTAATTATAATTCAAAATATTTCATTCAGTTGATTTAATTTCAATTTATTTACATTTTTTTTCAAAATTTAGCTTCAAAATAAAGCTTATTATATTTAACTTGCTTATTTTATCCATTTATTTTTTGTTAAATTGATTCCACTTAAAATTTCAATTTCAACTATTCTTTGTAATTTATATTTGTATCACAAACAGTTTTCAAAATATAATTTTTTTTATTTCCTGTTTATTTTCTTAAGTCCATTTTCATTTACTTAAATAGCATTTTCTTTTATATTTCCCAAATTATTTCTTATAACATCAATTAAATGTATAACATTCATTATATTATTCAAATTTTTATTTATAGATTCCCTTAATAAAATTTCATTTTTTGACATCTTGTTACTTACATTTATATTGTGTACTATTCAATTACATTCAACTTTTCCAGGTAAGTTAGATTAATGTTTCTAAGTGTAATTTAACAATGTACGAACTTTAACTTTTATTTACAACATTTATTAAGCAAAAATTTTCTTGAATATTTTTATTATTTAAATTTCTCTTGTATAAACTTCAATTACATATCCACATTAATATTTTAACGTTTTGATATTTCAGGTAAATTATATATATGTGTTAGAATGCAATTGATTATTATACAAATAAATTTTATCCTAATTTAACTGTTTCAATTTCATTTTTCATTTTAAAAGTCCAATTTTTCAAAAAAATTGGTTTATTTCAATAATTGAAAACTATTTCTTAGCATAGAACGTAAGTATTAGACTTTCGGTTTCAGTTCAAACCATTTTGAAATAACTATATACATATGTATTTTATAATTCAAATTATACATAAGAAATTCAAATCAAATCCAATTTCAAAACAAAATTGTAGCAAAGCTTTTGTCTCTTCACTTTAAGACTCGAAAATGAATGTTAATGATGCTGTAGTTATCGCCGAAATTATTTTCCAATGACAAAATAAAAGAGTATGATTTTCTTCTTTTAAAATTCTTTGAAAACAATTTTCGTGCGAAAATACTTTCAAATAATAATATAATTTTTTCAAAACTTCGAAAATCAAATTCTGAAAAGCAACAAAGATTAAACTCTTAAATTCTTAATTTAAATTCATTTCATTTCCAAATCAGATATATAAACCATGTTTTAAAATTTCACTTCTTATAACATACAACGATAGTTAATGGTTTAGAAATGTTAACAAAATAATAAATGATAATCTAGTATTATCATTTCTTACAACCAATTTATTTAACTATCTAATCTCAGAAATTTATACTTTTACATATAGTATAATCATACATAAAATTATTTCATTTACCAATTTTGAAAATAATAGTGTATCACTTTGCTCTGTTCAAGTGTTTTGTAATTTATTTCGATAGCGCTGGCCAGACGAATCGATTGAAACCCCAAATCAAACTTAACAATTCAAACAACACAATATAAATTACAAATACACTCCCTCACAGGATGATCCAAGAATGGATTCTAGAACAAGGATTGAGATTCAAACTAAGAGGAACCCTAGTCCAAGCGACCAACTAAGGTAGATACATTCGAAAGGATAGTTAAATTAAAAAAGGAAAGGTGGATAAGCTTGTATCAATCGCTGGTGACTTTAATTGGGTCAACCGAGATTCCAGGAATAAGATCAATGCGGAATTCAAATTCTTGCTTATGAGGAGAAGTGACTTCACCAATTATCAGGATAATCCCTGACAATCGGATGGAGTCAGATCACTAGGCTGAGGATCAAACGAAAAGATAAAACTACCTGCATAAATCCCAAGGTAATCGACATTCGATCACAGGAAAATTTCTCTAGTCGTCTACTAAAGGAACGATTCTGGCTTTGCGAGAGATAACATCGTCAAAACTGAGGATGTAGAAATCTTCGGTGAATTGACATCTGTTGAAAAGGAGTTCCACCCTTTACAAATCATACTAAAGTTGGCGGGACCGCCGATGGGATAAGTCACACTAAAGGTGAAGTTGACAGTTGAGGATGAAGCCATGGGATGCTCCAGTCAAAAGAATACGAATAGGAAAACGAGAATAGATTTCAAAACAAAGGGATAGTTCCAAGATTCAAAAGAAACTCGAATCAAATAGGAAGAAATTCACGCTCGAGCGAAGGTGATTCTGTAATTTGTTCTCATTCCATATGCTAAGTTTTGCCTAAACCAGAGCTCTAATACCAACTATAACGACATGAAGTTTTGAACCGTTCAAATCTACAATCATCCATTCAAGCTGGACTTGAATTGCTCAAACAGTAGATTGTTAATTTTATATTTGGCAAAACTCAGCATATACAGTTAATAAATAAATTACAGAATCACAGACACAGAGTAATATAACAATAAGCAGCGGAATAGATAGATAGTGGTTCATGAAGCTACTAAAAAATTAGAGTCTGAAACAGAATATAACAGAATCTCAAATACAAATGGATCTTCGATACATAAGCAACTAATGAGTTTAAACATAACGACTTGAATAAACTGAAATAAATGAAAGCTGTATAGATAGATCTTCAAACAAAGCTCCAATCTCCAAAGGCGAGTCTCAAATGCTGTGACACTTTGTCTGACCCGAGCATAAAGCAAAACACAAACATTCGAGTCAGGATTAACATTCTTATATCAGTAAATTTAATTCAAGTGAAATGTTAACCGGAATACAAGTAACTTAAACGATGTTTGGAATACCCATCCGTTAAGGATCCATGGAACTATCTACTATGTAATAATATACGCTATTATAATATGTCTATGGTAAAGTAAACTATTAAAATAGCGTTAAGGCGTTACCCATATCCCCTTTAACACATTTTATATAATGCGGTAGTCTATACAGTACCGTAAATCCTCCATAAACTGGATGGCAATCAGAGGGCACTCCATAGGTATGGTACAAACCAAACTCGTAGAAGGCGCGATAGGGCATATGAACATGGCATCGAGGCAATGCTAAGGTAGATATACTAATTGCACTCCCAGAGTGGTGGTAACGCATAGCAGCTACTACCACCCACCTCAGACACACTCCCAAATCAACACTGCACCCAATCGAATCGCAAAAGTAATAGAATGGTATCAAAGAAATGTGACCGATATGGGGAATGACGCCACTTGGCCTGGTATAGCTCCTATTTTTGCCACATCAAGCTGACTCACGGGAGTTAGGGCGGCGCAAAAACCTCATATAGAATCATCGCTAAACCATTCTCTTCGTTCTGGAATCTCCACCACGTACACAGTTATTAATGTGGTTTTTGGTATTGACAGAGAGTATGACAATATTTGATCCCATCTCTTAAGCAACTAAACGCTTATTTCACACCGTGTTCGTTTCATTACAAATAGATCATACCTCATGTAACAACCCGCATATTTATCGATTATATATTTATATATTTTTGTTTAAATATTTTATCGTTATTCGGATATTGGTCCGAAAAGCTACTTTTGCAAACAGTCGAATTAGGACTCGAGACCACTTCCATTGAGTTCGAAATGCCGTTTACAATTTTTTTAAGTATAAACATTGATAGGTTTGGAGTTAGTGAAATTTCACTAACTTTTCCCGCTTTGGACTTTGGGTTAGTCTAGCCATTATAACTCAAGCCCACTTCTCTCCTTCTCCTCACTCTTCATAAATTCCTACCAAACTCTAGCTCAAGCATTAACGGTGATTGGAAAGGGAAACTAAAACTCCAAACCTAGGCTTCTACTTCAAATCCATCTTTCAACTCCAAATTCAAAGAGAAGATATTGGATTCAAGCTCTTGTGTTGAGACAAAAGTGGATTGATTCTTGCTTTTCTTCAAAGCTTCATTTTCATTCATTTTTGGCCCAAAGGTGAGATTTTTATCTCACAATTCTAGCCTATAACTATCTTGGACTGTTGGGAATGATTCCCTATCACTTTTGCATGTACACTAGCATTTGGTTTGGATTAGATTGGCGAAAAATTCCAATTTCTAGTGTTTTTGGTGAAAAACCGCACCTAGGTCGCACTGCCTCGAAACCCTCGGCCTGCAAATTTTCGTTCACCCTTAGGTCGTCCGGTGTTAGGTCGGTTGGGTGTTGGGTCGTAACTCGTTGGTCGTTCCCTCTGTTGGATAAGGCTCTCGGTGTTAGGTCATTCAGTATGGCTAGGTCGTACAATAGTTAGGTCGTTCATGACCTTATTCCTCTCGGCCACGTTTGGGTTGCATAACCCCTTCAGATCGCTAGGTCGTATGACCTTAGGTCGTTAGGTCCTATGGCTTTTAGGTCGCTTCCACGCTAAGTCGTTCGACTCTAAGGTCGTAACACTTAGGTCGCTCGCCTCTTAAACCGATAGGTCGCATGACCTTTATACTTTTAGGTCGTTAGACCCTTAAATCGTTAGGTCGTTAAGACCTTAGGTCGTCTACTCGTTAGGTCGCATGACTTGTTTGCTTTCACTAGGTTGGTTGACCTTTATATGCCGTTAGGTCGCTAGAGGTTTAAATCGTTAGGTCGCTCGAGTGATAAACCCCTTAGGTCGCGTGTCGTTGGGTCGTTCCACCTTGACCCTGCTTGAACCCATTAGGTCGTATGTCGATGGACAATAGGTCGCTAGGCCGTCAACCTTAGGCCGTTCTATTTAGGTCGCTCGACCGTGCTAATGATAGGTCATGAGCTTCTTAAGTCGCTCGATCCTATCCTCCCTTAGGTCTTCACTAGGTTGTACCGTTTTGGACGGTGCGCTGCCCCACACCCCGCCGGGGGCGTCGCCCCCTGGACCCTCGCGGCCTAACCGGGCAGGTCGAACCCCGTAGTTTGGGTGTTGCCCCCGCACCCCCACCTTGGGGGGTTGCCACCCACTGGACTCCCCTTCCGTAGGGGATCTTATCTGAAAAACATTCAACAGAACTTGCTTTGTTGAGATGTTGATTTGACCATTCTTCGAGACAAACTATCTTTTGCTTCTCGGTCGATTTTATGGTTTCACGGCCTTGCTAAAAAGGCGGGATAACAACTTTAGAAATATGAAGGTTTCAATACTAGTAGTAAATATCAAAACTCTTTCAACAAAATGATTTCAACTCTATTTCAATAACAAAGCTCTTTTCTTAAACCGTTTTCCAATCTACTAGTATATACAAACCTTTACCTCACTCGGATGAGAAATCTAATTAAACGGCTTAGTAAAACAAGTGGTATGAAACGCTTGCGTTCACTTTGTCGGTTAATTCTTGGACTTGTTCGATTGAACCTCTTGTGACAATTTTCTAGTGAAGATTTACAATTTTTTCGTAAATATTTAAGTTAAGCAAGTGGTTATGGGACACGAAGATAAACTTTTATATTTACTAGCTTAGTGTAATTGACACTTCTCGTTGATCATGACGATCATTTTATGATTTAGACTAGCAATTGTACGATGTCTCTTTGTTTGCAAGGTTAGACTAGACCTCATGGGTGTGATTCCGACTCACACATATCTCTTTGTCCGCAAGGTTAGTCTTGACGCCATTTTTGTGATTCCACTCACACATACCTTTTTGTTACGAGGTTAGGCTAGACACCATTTGTGTGATTCCACTCACACATACCTTTTTGCTTTTTGGTTAGCCTAGACCTCATCTGGGTGATTCCAACTCACCCATATGGGGTAGCTCCCCATGGTCTTCGGACCGTCATGTGATAGGCCTCTTTCCCTTTTTCTGTGATTTCTGGATTTCTTGTGTTGATTTCTGGAATTTATGTCACTGACTTGTTATGAGTACAAGTTTAGGGTATGATGCCCTCTTTGGATCTTTGAGAAGATTCTTGTGATATTGATTTATCTCTTATTGATTGATCTTCTGTTGATCATCATTTGCATACTTATAGTAGTATGTCAGTATGGATATTTTATGTTTATGCCATATCTTTTATTTTATACCATGTCATCTGATATTTATAGCTAGACTGATCCGTTTATTATTTTCTTAAATAATACTCGGGTCAGACCGAGATGTTACAGGTGCTTCTACTTGACTTCTTCCTGGGATTTGCTACTCTGACTTTGGCTAACTATTTAGATTAGCAGTTTTTGTTGTATAAACTTGAGATATAGACTCATAGTTGTATTCTTTTGTATAGCACGTGTTGCTATTCTTTTGTATTATTGTGGATCTTTTTTACCACTACTCCGATGTACACTTTCATGTGTTAGTTATATATTCATATCTTCTTCCGCCTTTGTGATATGGATGTCTGTGACTGATTTGTGTTATGCTTATTTCTATGTTTGTTTTCGAAGATTATTTATAGCTACCGTGTGATAAGCAATCATATGGATGGTCGCTCCTCAGCAGCCTTATTCTCCATGCTAGTTGACAGCACTACACCGTAGTGTTCTTGGATAGCGTGGGTGTAGAGGTGGGGCGTCACAGCTTGGTATCAGAGCCAAACTTCAGAACAATGTAGAATAACTTAACAAGGATCATCGTCCTAAGTCCATCTTAGGAGTTATGTCTTAGGATTAATTCGAGTCATCGTACCGATTCATCCTATATCCTTTATGATTCCTTGTTTTGTCTAGCAAGATTGCTTGATATTCATTAGTGAATAATCTTCTTTCTCTCCTTTCTTTCTTAAGGAAGAGAAATGGTTAGACCTGGTCGTCCCAGAGCTGGACCATCTAGTGCTCCACCCCAAGATGGAGTTTTTACGACTACCTAATAACTTCTTGACCTTGTCACGAATGCTCAAGCAGCTGGTTCTACTCCGGAACCTACTGCCCTAAATCTGGGTTTGCACATTTGTGCAATGATTACACCAACCTGGGTGGGTAGCCATTTAAAGGTTCTGAAACTATCATCGAGGTCCAGGCTTGGTTGAGGACCTACGATCGAATCTTCATTCGCATGAATCTCGTCGATCTTTACCGTGTTCAGGTGGCTTCCTGTATGCTCCATGAGAGAGCATTGGACTGGTATGAACTTCTTATTTCTGAAGTCAACGAAGCGGACCTTACCTGGGAGCAATTTCGTACATGCTTTGAATTAAAATTTGTACCAGAAGCAGAGAAGGTAACTCTGGCTCGACGCTTTATAGACCTTGCTCAAGGTGAGTCCTCTGTGACTGATTACGTCGCAGCCTTTGAGTCGCTTTCCAAATATGGGGTTGAATACATCAACACCCCATTGAAGAAGAACCAGAGGTTCGTTTATGGCTTAAACAAAAGCCTCAAGAAGCCATTACTTCTAAAGTTAGAAGTTCCTTTCGACCAACTTATAGATATCGCTCTTCGTTTGGAAGATGCTGATAAAGAAAGTGACGTTGAAGTAGTAGCTTCCAAACCCAACTTCAACAACAAAAAGAGGCCCAGTAAATTCAAAGGCCCTTATCCCAACAAAAAGGGTAAGCAAGCAACCCCTGCAGCAAAGTCTCCTTCTCCTAGTGGTGCGAGATGATTCAACTATGGATCTGGGGATCATTTTTCGAATAAGTGCTCTAAGCCCAAATCTTGTCGCTATTGTAAGAGCCCGGATCGTTACATACATCAATGCCTCAAACGTGAAGGCAAGAAGGAAGGAAAGTTGAATGTGGCTCAAGCCCTTGGCAACACATCTCGTGGCCAAGGTATTTCTCACTCCATTCTTGATGGTATTATTTTATTTCATGATCAACCTATTAGAGTTCTCTTTGATACAGGTGCATCCCATTCTTTTATATCAAAGGAACTGGTAGACACTATTTCCTTAAGTGTTACTGCATAAATGACTTCTTTAAAAATTGCGAATCCTGTTAGTGGATCCGCAACTCTTAGTTTTCTTTGTAAAGATGTGAAGATTATTTTATGCGATTTTTCCTTCCTACCCGATTTGCATGTTATGCGTTACTTAGGCTTTGGAATGATATTGGGTATGGACTGGCTTAACCGTTATGAAGCTTATATCCTATGTCCTGAGCGGACTATTTATCTCCGACATCCGTAATCTGTAAATCATATTTCTATTATTCTTAAAGATTAAGATTCTTCTTTGACTGCATCTTTATATTCTTTAAATCCTCGAGACGACGACGATGATGATGAGGAAGACATCATTTCTCGAATTCACGTTGTCCGTGAATTTTCCGACATATTCAAGCCCGTTTTAGGTTTACCACCTAAGCGAGCAATTGAATTCAGAATTAATCTTACCTCTGAAGCTCAACCTAGTACTCGTCCTCCTTATCGCATGTCCAATATGGAAAATGAAGAGATGCGCAAATAATTATCCGAATTGGAGACGAAGCAATTTATTCGCTCTAGTTCCTCGCCTTGGGGAGCTTCGGCTATTTTCGTAAGGAAATCCGATGGTACTCTTAGGCTCTGTGTTGATTATCGCAAGCTTAACGATCTTACTATTAAAAATAAATATCCTTTACCTCGGATTGATGATCTATTCGATCAGCTTAGTGGTGCTAAGGTATTTTCACAATTGGACTTGGCTACCGGTTTCCATCAGCTTCGTATCGCAGAGGATAACATTACTTTGACATCGTTCCGTACTAGATATGGATCTTATGAATGGCTTGTTATGCCATTTGGGTTAGCGAATGCTCCAGCTTATTTCGTTGACCTCATGAATCGAGTTTTCAAAGATTTCCTCGATCGGTTTGTTCTCATATTCATTGATGATATTCTTATGTATTCAAAAACCGAGGAGGAACATGAGAAACATCTTCGGATTGTATTAGAAACTCTTAGGAGTAATCAATTGAAGGCGAAATTTTCTAAATGCCACTTTTGGCAATCTCGTGTGAAGTTTCTCGGTCATATTATTTTCGAATCCGGAATTTCCGTAGATCCTTCAAAGATTGAAGCGATTCAAGATTGGAAAAAACCTGAGAGTGTGACTGAAATCCGTAGCTTTCTCGGATTGGCGGGCTGTTACCATCGTTTTATTAAAGAATTTTCTAAGATTGCTGTGCCTCTCACTGGCTTGACTAAGAAGGCAGTGAAATACATTTGGTCGGACAAATGTGAAGCCTCTTTTCAGAAATTGAAAGAACTCCTTTCTGATGCTCCTATTCTCGTTATTCCCGAAGGGAATCAAGATTTTATTGTTTATACCGATGCTAGTCGAGTTGGTTTGGGTGCTGTTCTTATGCAAAAAGAACATGTTATTGCTTATGCTTCTAGGCATTGAAGCCGGCCGAGACTAGATATGCCACACATGATTTAGAACTCGCGGCTATTGTTTCCGCTCTTCGAATTTGGCGTCGTTATCTATTGGGAGAGAATTTTATTCTTTACACAGACTATAAGTCTTTGAAATATTTATTTTCTCAAAAGGAACTTAATTTACGTCAACAACATTGGCTCGAGTTCCTTGCTCCTTATGATCTTGATATTCTTTATACCCCCGGTAAGGGTAATCGTGCCGCCTTTGCTCTTAGCCGTAAGCAACAAGCAGTTGTTTCTATGATGATATCCGAATGGAACGATCTCGAGATCTTATCCACTTGTGAGATTCGAGAGCGCGTATCCGATTTATGCTCATCATTTGTTTTATGTAGCCTTGAGGCTCATCCTTCTCTGTTGGACCGCATTCTTGAAGCTCAAAGGCTAGATCCTGAACTGGTTCTTCTTGGCCAAAATATTAAGGATATAATAGATATTGAAGGTTTGAAAGACTTTGATATTGATTCTCGTGGCGGCATTCGGAAATTTGGTAGACTTATCATACCAAATATTAGAAATCTTCATAAAGATATTTTAGAAGATTCTCATCGTTCCAAATTTACCATTCATCCCGGTAGCAGTAAAATGTACGCTGATATGAAGCGAATTTATTATTGGGAGGGAATGAAATCCGACATCGCTAACTTTATTAAGTGTTGCATGACATGCCAACTTTTTAAGGCCGAACATCAAAGGCCTGGTGGGTTATTGCAACCTTTAGAAATTCCAATGTGGAAGTGGCACAAAATTTCCATGGATTTTATTGATGGCCTTCCCCATTCTCGTTCGGGTCATGATAGCTTATGGGTGATTGTTGATAGACTTACTAAATCTGCCCATTTTATCCCCGTTCGGTCTAACCGAACCGTTCCTCTTTTGGCCAAACTTTTTATCAACGAAGTTGTTAAATTGCATGGAGTTCCTACTTCTATTGTTAGCGATCGTGATCCATTGTTTACTAGTGGATTTTGGAAGAGTCTTCAAAAAGCTTTTGGAACGTAGCTTAATTTTAGCACCGCTTATCACCCCTAGTCTGATGGACAAACCGAGCGTGTGAATCAAACTCTTGAAGATCTTCTTCGAGCTTGTGTGCTTATTTTGGTGGAAGTTGGGAAGATCATATTTCACTTGTCGAATTTTCCTATAATAATAGCTTCCAATCTAGTATTGGTATGGCACCTTTCGAGGCACTCTATGGAAGGCCATGTTGATCTCCTTCTTGTTGGCTTGAGGCTGGTGAGAGGCTGGTTTTAGGTCCAGACTTTATTCGTGATTCCACAGAAAAGATTGAACTTATTCGACATAGGATGAAAGAAGCCCAGAGTAGACAAAAATCATATGCCGATAATCGAAGAAGGAAATTAGAATTTTCTGTTGGAGATTTTGTTTTTATTCGTGCTTCACCTATGAAAGGTGTTGTACGTTTCAGTCGATCGGGAAAGTTAGCGCCTCGATATATTGGGCCATTTCCTATCACTGAACGTATTGGTTCCATGGCTTATCGCCTTTCATTACCGATTCAGTTTTCTGCCATGCATGACGTGTTTCACGTTTCTCAATTACGGAAATTCCTTCGAGATTCTGATTCTATTCTTGAGCCTGGTATCGTGGAAGAAATTGAAGTTTCGCCAAATTTAACTTATGAGCAGCAACCTATTCGAATTATTGCTTCGGAGGTCAAACGACTTCGAAATAAAGATGTTCCGCTTGTGAAGGTTCAATGGCCCTCAAACCCTAAAGATTGCTCTTGGGAATCTAGAGAATTCATCGAGAGAACACATCCGGACTTACTTTCTAGTGCTCAATGAGGTGAACTTGTTATTTCAAATTTCTTTTGTGACAATATGCTTTTATGGTTATTACTTTTTATTTCCATCTTATATATTGCGAGGACGCAATTTCTTTAAGGAGGGGAGTCTATAACAACCCGCATATTTATCGATTATATATTTAAATATATTTTTTAAATATCTTATCGTTATTCGGATATTGGTCCGAAAACCTACATTTTGCAAACGGTCGAATTAGGACTCGAGACTCTTCCATTGAGCGAAATGCCGTTTACAATTTTTTTAAGTATAAACATTAATAGGTTTGGAGTTAGTGAAATTTCACTAACTTTTCCCGCTTTGGACTTTGGGTTAGTCTAGCCATTATAACTCAAGCCCACTTCTCTCCTTCTCCTCACTCTTCATAAATTCCTACCAAACTCTAGCTCAAGAATTAATGGTGAGTGGAAAGGGAAATTAAAACTCCAAACCTAGGCTTCTACTCCAAATCCATCTTTCAACTCCAAATTCAAAGAGAAGATAATGGATTCAAGCTTCTTGTTTTGAGATTAAAGTGGATTGATTCTTGCTTTGCTTCAAAGCTTCATTTTCATTCATTTTTGGCCCAAAGGTGAGATTTTTATCTCACAATTCTAGCCTATAATTATTTGGACTGTTGGGAATGATTCCCTATCACTTTTGCATGTACACTTGCATTTGGTTTGGATTATATTGGCGAAAAATTCCAATTTCTAGTGTTTTTGGTGAAAAACTGCACCTAGGTCGCACTGCCTCGAAACCCTCGGCCTGCAAACTTTCATTCACCCTTAGGTCGTCCGGTGTTAGGTCCGTTGGGTGTTGGTTCGTAGGTCGTTGGGTCGTAGGTCGTTGGGTCGTAACTCGTTGGTCGTTCCCTTTGTTTGATAAGGCTCTCGGTGTTAGGTCGTTCAGTATGGCTAGGTCGTACAGTAATTAGGTCGTTCACGACCTTATTCCTCTCGGCCACGTTTGGGTTGCTTAACCCCTTTAGGTCGCTAGGTCATATGACCTTAGGTCGTTAGGTCCTATGGCTTTTAGGTCGCTTCCACGCTAAGTCGTTCGACTCTTAGATCGTAACACTTAGGTCGCTCGCCTCTTAAACCGATAGGTCGCATGACCTTTATACTTTTAGGTCGTTAAACCCTTAAATCGTTAGGTTGTTAAGACCTTAGGTCGTCCACTCGTTAGGTCGCATGACTTGTTTGCTTTCACTAGGTCGGTAGACCTTTATATGCCATTAGGTCGCTTGAGGGTTAAACCGTTAGGTCGCTCGAGTGATAAACCCCTTAGGTCGCGTGCCGTTGGGTCGTTCCACCTTGACCCTGCTTGAACCCATTAGGTCGTAGGTCGCTGGACATTAGGTCGCTAGGCCTTCTACCTTTGGCCGTTCTATTTAGGTCGAACCCCGTAGCGGGGGTGTTTCCCCCGCACCCCCACCTCGCGGGGTTGCCACCCCCCTGGACCCCGCCCCCTCTGTAGGGGATCTTATCTGAAAAACATTCAACAGAACTTGATTTGTTGAGATGCTGAGTTGACCATTCTTCGACACAAACTATCTTTGGCTTCTCGGTCGATTTATGGTATCACGGCCTTGCTAAAAAGGCGGGATAACAACTTTAGAAATATGAAGGTTTTAATACTAGTAATAAATATCAAAACTCTTTCAACAAAATGATTTCAACTCTATTTTCAATAACAAAGCTCTTTTCTTAAACCGTTTTCCAATCTAGTAGTATGTACAAACCTTTACCTCACTCGGATGAGAAATCTAATTAAACGGCTTAGTAAAACAAGTGGTATGAAATGCTTGCGTTCATTTCGTCGGTTAATTCTTGGACTTGTTCGATTGAACATCTTGTGACAATTTTCTAGTGAAGATTTACAGTTTGTTCGTAAATATTTAAGTTAAGCAAGTGGTTGTGGGACACGAAGTTAAACTTTTATATTTACTAGCTTAGTGTAATTGACAATTCTCGTTGATCATGACGATCATTTTATGATTTAGACTAGCAATTGTGCGATGTCTCTTTGTTTCCAAGGTTAGACTAGACCTCATGGGTGTGATTCTGACTCACACATATCTCTTTGTCCACAAGGTTAGTCTAGACACCATTTTTGTGATTCCACTCACACATACCTTTTTGTTGCGAGGTTAGGCTAGACACTATTTGTGTGATTCCACTCACACATACCTTTTTGCTTTTTGGTTAGCATAGACCTCATCTGGGTGATTCCGACTCACCCATATGGGGTAGTTCCCCATGGTCTTCGGACCATCATGTGATAGGCCTCTTTCCCTTTTTCTGTGATTTCTGGATTTCTTGTGTTGATTTCTGGAATTTATGTCATTGACTTGTAATGAGTACAAGTTTAGGGTATGATGCCCTCTTTGGATCTTTGAGAAGATTCTTGTGATATTGGTTTATCTCTTATTGATTGATCTTCTGTTGATCATCATTTGCATACTTATAGTAGTATGTCAGTATGGATATTTTATGTTTATGCCATATCTTTTATTTTGTCATCTGATATTTATAGCTAGACTGATCTGTTTATTATTTTCTTAAATAATACACGGGTCAGACCGAGATGTTACAGGTGCTTTTGCTTGACTTCTTCTCGGGATTTGCTACTCTGACTTTTGGTTAACTATTTAGATTAGCAGTTTTTGTTGTATACACTTGAGATATAGAATCATAGCTGTATTCTTTTGTATAGCACATGTTGCTATTCTTTTGTATTATTGTGGATCTTTTTGACCACTACTCTGATGTACACTTTCATGTGTTAGTTATATATTCATATCTTCTTCCGCCTTTGTGATATGGATGTCTGTGACTGATTTGTGTTATGCTTATTTCTATGTTTGTTTCCGAAGATTATTTATAGCCACAGTGTGATAAGCAATCACATGGATGGTCGCTCCTCAATAGCCTTATTCTCCGTGCTAGTTGACAGCACTACACCGTAGTGTTCTTGGCTAGCGTGGGTATAGAGGTGGGGCGTCACAACTCATATCAAAATATCATATTAATTTCAAAACCATATCAATTCGATATCATCATTCACTTTAAATAATATTCATTTCCAGAATCATAACACTTTTTAAATCATAACACTTCTGTAATCATAACAGTTCCAACTTAAACGGTTAGATATTGAAATTAGCATATATATTAAAATACTTATGAATAAAAAATAGTTTATATTTATTTAAAGAGATTATACTGAAATAGTTTCCAAATTGGAAATGTTCATCCAATTCCACAAATCGATTCAAATCGACTTAAATTTCAAAATTCAATATAAATCAATCCCTGTTCATTAATTACAATTCAATTCAAATTGTCAGTAAACCATTTTTAATTTATATCGATTTCCGATACAGATTTGAACTACAAATTAAACCATTTCAATTTCAATAGGTTTCAAAGAATTAACTCTTTAAACATTACAATAACTCAATTTGAAAATTTTCATTTATGTTTCAAATTCAACTTTAATATTATTTAGTTTTGAAATATTCACATAATCAATCTAATAATCATTTAAATATAATATCAAATTACAAATTAAAATAAACTAAATATCCCATTTCAATTTATTTAAATTTAAAAATATTCATTTAATAACCTTAAATCGAAAATCAAGTTATGAAATCGTATCTTTAAAATTTCAAATTCAATAAGTCTTAAATGAATTTTATTTAAGTATAATTCTTAAACAAATACAATTTCAAATCAATTTCAATTTATCTTTCCAACCTTAATTTATTATGGTTATTACAAAATCTAATTTTTTTAAAATAATTCTAAATATATACCTAAACATATCATATACTAATTAAATCATATTTTATTAAATTAATTATTATTATTATATTTATTTTATATTGAATTTATTTTTATATATTTTAAAATAGTAAAATTATAAGTAAAATCTTAAAAATTATATTTTCAAAACTAACTTATAAATTTAAAATTTCAAAAACATAAAATTTCAAAAATAAAAAATGTAGACATATATAAAAATAAAAATTATACATATTATATTTTAAAAATCAATTTTTATTAAAACCCATATATTTCCTTTCAAAACATTGGAAATCATTTTCAAAATATAGACCAATTGTGTCCGTATATAATTTTCTAACATATGGTCAAGTGATACATCCATACATACATACATACATACATACATACATATATATATATATCATTTCAATCCGTAATTTAAATATCTATAGGTATATATCATTTCAACTCAGAGTCCAAAAAATTCAAAATCAATGAAAATCACTTAAGTTTATCATTTCAACCCCATAACGATTTTCCCTTATTTTATAATATCATTTGGGTATGATAATAATATAACATATCAACAATAGACATATATCATCACTGTTAAATAAAATAAAATATATACAACAGGATATGGTGTCATATATCACAGGTGAACAATTGCAGACAATGGCATATCGTCTTTGACAATTAAATAGCTAACATATTTCAATTGTCGTTTCAAGTGAAATCAAATTTACTAAATATAAGAATGTTAATCGTAAGTGATTGCGTACCTTTCGAGGCTAGAGAAATAAACAAGAACAAGATGTGACAATCCAAGCACAAATTTCCAGAGCATGATACGATGAATATGAATTCGACGATCTAAGCAAGGCTGGAATAACTTGAAATTGATGAAAATAAATCAATAACTAGATATTGATTGAACAAAATATATATACACATTTTCCTTCGTAAAATTCAATATTCGATTTAACCCATATTTAAAAAATAACTATTTATTTTAGTTTAAAGATCAATATTTTGGTAACCCATATTCTCAAAATTCAATAGCCTATTTATTTAAACGTAATATATGTATATTTTTAAGTTATCACGAGATTTTAATTTTAAAGATATTAACATAATTTAAGTAAATATTGTAATAACCTATATATCTTCAAACATATATGTAACGGCCCGCCTTTTGTTCCACAGAAAGACGCATCATTATTAAGAAAGAAAGGGATAGAAAAGAGAAAAAGATAGGAAAGAAAGAACTAAACAATATCTGATTCTCACAGCGGAACTAATAAAAATATATCACATCACATAGTATTTTACATAGTATCATATACATCAGAGATACACTGCTTAGACATCACAAATTAGACAGTTATAAACATCTGTCTATCATACAACTCAAGACATCACAGAGATACAGACACAACAGAACCATTATATGTCTACACGCTAAACCTCCTTCTCCAAATCTCCTCCAGAATTCATCAAAGCTAACCTGAATCTCTTGGCTAGTCATAAAAATTTGAGTACCCAAGAGTTTAATAAAATAGAAAATAAACTTCAGGTCAAACATGGGTCTGGTATGAGTAAACGGGTTAAAGTTGCTTAACTTTACAAAATCTTTTGAAAAGAAAGGTATCTCATAAGACTTCCCACACATAAACAGGAAAAGTTTTTACTTTACGATAACCAAAACATTTGAAAGCAAATCCAGTGATATTATAATAGGGTCTAGGGTTTTCAAGTAAAATAGAAATAGCTGGAATGCTTGCATTTCAGATTCCAACATAGTTCACAGTCAAAACATACGACACTTATTGGAGATTGGATTCTGTACAATGGCAGGGCTATTGGGGTACCGTCCGTCACAGTACCTGGTCTAGATATGAGTACCAAGATCCACCCTAAATCCCCTGCAACACAAGGCCAGAACCATCCCATATTGGATAGTCCCGAACAAGACAACCCCACAGTTGTTCGCGATTCCAACTGCCCACTAAGCCGAAATAAAAGGGACCTCTAGACAGGGGAAATCTGGTCCTACTTGAGCGCGACTCACTTAGCCTTGCCGCACCTCCCCTGTTTAAGCCATTCCCGGTTGATGAGGCTTGAGGCTGCGATTACCTTTATAGAACACATCTATCTTAGAATGCTCATCGTCCTCCTGACGATGTTATGGAAGCATTCAATCCATACAAGTTCGTTCCGGGTTTGAACGAAACCAAAGGCACTGTTTCGTTACACTCATTTTGAAATCACCCTCAGTGTTAACGACCATAGCCCTTGCACTCTAAATCTTCATCTCGAATCTAAAAGTACTATTTCCGTTGAACACGTATTGGAATCACCCTCAGAGTCTTAACAACAATAGCCCGTACACTTCGAGTCTTCACTTGATCTTCACTTGAATTCACGACCTAACGTTTAATTTGGATCGATGTGGCTTTTGAATATCCAATTCGGAGATCCGATCCCGGTATCACCTAATCCAAAATGCCATTTGAATGTCCAAGTTGTTTAAGGGTGTAAACAATTTAATTTATATTTAGGGTATCATATACACACAGTTAAATAATTCACATTATCACAGATAGATAATCCATATTTATCTTAATTCTACCAAACACCTCATACCACAAAGCAGTATATCACATATTGGAGATAACAAATAATCCATGGCATCCAATATCATCCAAACATCCATAACAGGATTGATTAATTCTGAATCAATTTAATTAATCTCCAATTCGATTAATTATCAACTTTGATCACTTGGTTTGACTTAATCTTGCTTATTAAACATTAGTTAAGTACAAATTAATTAATTAATTAATCATCTTTTAATTATCCATCTTAATTAATCATCCTTGATTAATTTTTCTCTAATTATATTAAGTAATTAACCTCATAGATTAATTCTCCTTAAGCATTCACATTAATTATCCTTTAATTACTCTTATTAATAAATGATCCTCTAATTACTTTCATTAATTAATTACTCTTTTAATTAATTACCTTAAACATGTAATTAATCACATTCATTAATCAACATTAGTTAATCACATTCGGTAATTAACTATTCTTTAATTAATTAACTAACCCTTTAATTAATTAAATCAATTAATCCTTAACTAATTACTTTAAGTTATTAATCCATAATCACTTCCATTTAATTACTTCCATAAAGTAATTATCCTCTAATTACTTCATTAATTAATTACTCTTTTAATTAATTACCTTAAACAAGTAATTAACCATTAATTACTTCACTAAGTGATTATACTTAATCAATTACATTAAGTGATTATCTTTATTTAAATAACTAATTAATCAACTTAAATTAATTACATTAATTAATCAATTATCACTTAATCACTAGTTATGATTCTTTCATTCATTAACTATCCACTAATTACTTTATTAAGTAATTATTCGAAATTACAATAAGTAATTAACTTTTAATTTATTTACTAATTAATTCTTCTTAATTTACCACAGCCTTTACTAATTAAAGATAAATCCTTTATCTACCTTAAATAACTATTTCCATCATTAAGCTTCATAAGAAACCATTTTGAAATCAATATTATATAACTTACATTTAAACAGAAAAAATTAAATATTAAAATTTAACATTCAAAATCTTTGAAAAATAAATACTCAATATTCGAAACTAAATTTCCTATTCAAAACTTATTTATCTTAAACATATTTTAAAACTTGGTTAAACATTCATTTTAAAATATCCTTTTAAAAACTTGTTTTAAAAGCTTTGCTTTGGAACCTAAATAATAATTTAACTTAGAAACTTGTTCTTGATTTACTTTAAACTTTGTAGTATCTTTATACCTTTTAAAAAAAATGTTTATGTTAATTTATTAAATTATAAAAGCATGGAAAGATTCAACAGACAACCCGAGCAACAAGATCGACACCTCGATCACCTACCCAAGCCACACGCTTCCCACAAAGCTCGAAGACAAACTCGAAAACTTCTCGAGACAAACCCGAGATTCCTACTTCTTCCCAAATCATAACATAGCCAGATACACAGTGGTGCACCATGCAGATGCACGGTCGAACAACGCTACTCCAGCCAACATTTTGGCCTTCAACAAATCGACAACTACCTCGTCATCCTCCTCGATGACCTAGATCAAAAATTTCCATAACCATTTGAAAATCGACAAACTCAACAAACTGGAACTAAGCACGATCGACCAAATCTTCTCGCCGCCATCGATCTCGTCCACTGGAACCCACTGCAGTCCTTCCAAAGTAGCTTCATATCACCATGTCGTGATCGCAACCCTCGTGATCGAGCCCGAAGCACCATTGTTGTCGAGATCACCTCGACTTTCAACTCAATAAAAACAACACTCAAAACCCTACTTCGTCGATTTCCGAACACCACAGCCATCAATACATACCATCCAAAATTTTCCTATGATCGACGGCCTTCACACTATCCTCGATGGTAATCTCGACGACGATAATCACGTTGATCGTCAAAATTTGACAATAGACCAAATTCTGACCAACATGATTTATCTCCACAAATACAATCTTAAAAATCAAAATTTTCATATCAAAATTCTTAACTTTCAACGACGAATCAGCTTATATAATCCAAACATTAAATTATACTTATTTATTTTTGACCAATTTTAGCTCACTACTGTGTTTCTTACTTTTTTCCGATTAATTACTAAATTAAAATGCTTGAAACTATTTTAAGAATGGGTATTATGTAGTTATAAACATACTTCACTCAGGGATCAAAGCTAAATTCTAATTGTAAGTGGAAATTTAGATTTTTAAAAATTAGTTGAGCCCATGAAAATAACAAAACAATTTGTGTGTGTGTATATATATACACACACAGATATAAACACATTTGAACAAAGAAATTCAAAGCATAGAACCAGATAAAATCAAACATGCAAATCATATTACAACATTCCTGTACAAATTTATCACATGTAACTCTATAATCATTGATTTTAAACAGTTTTTAAATAAACGTTTACTCACCATTTTCAAAAGGAAAACAGAGAGCAAGCTATGTTCTCTGTTCTAGAAATTTGTTTAAGAAAATCTAGAACTTGATGCATTTCAATTTGATCTTCCTTAGTTTTGATCTGCAGTGTTTGTTATTGAATTTCTCAGGAGGAAGTTGAATGGATTCTTTGTATTGCTACTCAGGTTGAAAAAATTGAACAGATGGTGTATTTAGCTTTTGATTTTGGGTTTTTATGTTTTATTTTTCTTTCTTTCATTTTGTATTCAGTTTTTAGTTAAATATGAGAAGAAAAGTTTTGTACTGAAAAATTTGAAAAGCCTTGTCTTCTTCTATAATATTATGCTAAAAATCTAATTTCAAGAAAATCAAGCCACATGTATTTTGCATGTAGTTATTTTCACACAGGTGTCCTTTTATCTTGCAAATGTTAAATATATGTATAATTATGTTTAAAGCCTTATCTATAAATTAATTTGTATTTTATATTAATTTTGTAATATATTTATATGTTTTTTATTAATAAGCTTTTAAATCTTTATATTTATACAAACCATCTTAGTTCATGAGATTTTAAAAAGAAAAAGTATATTTAACCCTTATATATAAACCATTTAAGTTTTAAGAAAGTATTTTTAGAACAAAAGAATTGAACCTTATATTAAATATTTTTCCTTTGTTTTATTATTAATATGTTTTTATGTTTTCATTTTATTTATACTAAATTTATGGGTATTTTAAAAGAAAGAGCATTAATCTTTTATTTAAATCTTTTCTTATGATATTCATGTTTTAAATGTTTTGAAAGTTTTATATACATTAAAATTAGAAAAAACCTTGTATTTAGTTTTAAAAACTATTACATTGAATTTAAAACACAACTTCAAATTACAATATATACGTACATATATATTATAATTTGAAAACGTACCTTTTATTAAAATCAAAGACTTCCTATTTACAATATATATACCAATATATATACATTATAAATAGAAAACAATTATCTTAGAAAATTATTATGTTGAATTTAAACAAAGCTTTTAATCACAATATATATATATATATATATATATATATATATATATATTAATTAGACTACATATTTACATTAGTTTTGAAAAAATAAATTTTACCAATTAAATATTTATAAAAGAAGATTATTAAACCAATCTATTAACTTTTAAAAGAAAAATTTGCCAATTAAAATAATTATAAAAGAAAATTATCAAATCAATTTAATTAATCATAAAGATTATTAAATTGCTATTGTCCAAAATTCTGGTCATCACATTCCTTCCCACTTAAAAGAATTTCGTCGACGAAATTTAAAAGCAAAGATAATTTAATAATCCAAGAAAGGTTTTATTATTATTTTATTTAATTTATAACAAGCATATATCATCAACAATATACTAGCAGCCTTAGCAATCAATTCATTCTAACAAACAACTCTAACTAACTATCCTATACAAATCAGGATAGACTTTCTAATACTATTTAGAGTTTCCCAGGTACAATTTCTGAGATACTCGCTCTTCTGAATCTAAATTAACTACACCACTCTGATCTTGAACTTCTTCTATCTTGATCTATAATCTGAACAAGATATCAAAGCACACTCAAGCCCAGCACAACTACCAGATCCTTCTGAACGGTTGATTCCATAACCTGTGATGGATCATATCCCTCAGAGATACGCGAAATACATTCAATCCCTGCCATCCAAACTGGCAATTAAATCCTGTAGACCAAAGAACTTGTCCTATCCAAACACAGAAAAAGTCCAACATACCTCGGAACTAACTTCACAGTTTTACCAATCTTACTGCACCCTTAACCAGAGAAACCTTAACAACAACGAAATTTCCAACTTCAAATTCCAAATCCTATCGTCTCTTATCCACATAACTCCTTCTGATGATCCCGGGCTGCATACCTTCTTCCTGATAAGCTCAACCCTCGCTGATGCTTCTTGAAACAAACCGGACTAAAACAACCCAATCTCTGGATTCTACTCACAAAATGATCCTCCCAGAATTCGTTGACATCTAAAACACTAGCTCTACTTCACAAGCATCAGTAGACTTCGAACTTACTACTCCTATCTAGATTAACCAAAACAGATGCACCCAACAACCTACCTTAAAATCTTGAAAAACTTCTTCACACTTAGAGGTCCTTATAAACTTCCTGTAGAAACCCTTTAATCTAAGAAAATTGCAACTTCCTGTAAGATACTGAGGTTACTTCCCTTCTAGAACAGTTGCTACCCAACTTCCGCTGCACAACTCTGATCTGGAGTAGATGTTGATGATGAACTCGAGTACAAACTTGATCCACATATCCTGGAAACTCGGTTCATCAAATCCACAAAATCTTAGTGACTTATCCGACTTGGTCACACACCCTTACAGCAGAATCCAAACTTGAAAACTGGATGTGATCAATCCTTTTCCAAGGAATTCTGAGTCTGCTTCACCGGACACTCTCTAGGAGCCATCCTACTACTGTTGAACCATCTGTATTGCTCCTGGAATCTAAGTTAATATGAAACTCAATCGCCAATGCGGGTAAACCTTTGGCAACTTCAATAACTCCTAGCTTATATTGAGAAACCTCAGGCTCGTATCAAAAGATCACTTAGATGATCTCTTTGAACTATCATAAGTCACTTTTGCGATCCCACTCAGTTTATATTCTAAAGAAACTGTTCTCTCTTCATCAATTAGAACAGCCTTAAGCTTGACCAATCCATCCAAAACAAGGTCAATCCTTCAAGAATGCCTTGCCTACCAGAAGTAGAATCTGATGGTCCAATTTCAAAACAAACACCCTATCAGCTGAGCTACTGAAGAAGTAGGCATGCTTCCACCCTTTGCCTAGATTGCTGACATATAGAACACCAAGACTTCTAAACCATCGAAGAAATAGGGCAACTCCGCTGCTTCTGATATCCGCCTCTACGATACTACTTAGCCAGATGGCCTTCCTGCTATCACACAAACATCTTCAAGCTGCATTGATGCCACAGGTACTAGAACTTCTTATCCATAAGCTCCTCGAACCTCAAAACCTTCAACCAACTCTACCAAAATAGCCTTCAAGATGGGTAGATATCTCTCAAGAAACTCAAGCCTTAAACCAAGCACAAACATCTCATTTTCCTTAAGGGGTGATAAGGAGACCATGTCCGTAGGGAGACAACTCATAGACCTTAGTCTCATACCTTAACATAGATAACTTCCTTGCTTGAGATCTAGAAAATTCCTATACAGCCAAGTCTTCCCTATGGCATGTATAGGCTGCTACTCGACTATTTCCATAAACTACTCCAAGAGAAAAACATCTCCGGGAACATCCGTGGATACTGCATTACACCATGTAGCTGCACCTTCCTGAAGATGCCAAGATATCATCACTCTCTTCAGCTCATCTAACAGATCCTAACTCCTGATAATCCGCTCATTCAAGCGAAACCAAGCTCACACTTCAATGATGGACTCTATATCTCTAAATGACTTTCTTCCGAGATTGATGAAATCCTTACACCATGCTGCAAAATTTACTCCAGACGGTATTGAACCTACACTCTGGACGGATAATCTTCCAACCTCAAACCTAGGGCTTCTTCCATTCGCGGCAGTTGTGCTTCACACACCCCTAGCCTATCTACCTTTAGAACTTATGTTGGAAAACCCGGACAGGTAACCCAACAGATTAGGTAGATATATGAATATATATATATACACACACACACACACAAGTACTCTCTCTCAAGAAAAATATCACTCTAAAGCCTAGGTATTCACTTAACCTAGAGCTCTGATATCACTGTAACGACCCGCCTTTCACTCTACCGAATGACACATCATTATTAAAAAAGAAAGGGATAGAAAAGAGAAAAGGATAGGAAAGAAAGAACTAAACAATATCAGAATCTCACAGCGGAACGAATAAAATATATTACATCACATAGTATTTTACATGTGATCATATACATCAGAGACACACAGCTTATGCATCATAAATTAGACAGTTATAAACACCTGTCTATCACACAACACAAGACATCACAGATATGCAGACACAGCGGAACCATTATATATCTACATGTTGTAGCCTCTTGCTCCAAATCTCCTCCAGAATTCGTCAAAGCTAACCCGAATCTCTTGGCTACTCATAAAAATTTGAGTACCTAAGAGTTTAATAAAACAGAAAATAAACTCCGGGTCAGACATGGGTTTGGTGTGAGCAAACGGTTTAAAGTTGCTAAAATTTAGAAAATCTTTTGAAAAGAAAGGTATCTCATAAGACTTCGCATACATAAACATGGAAAAGTTTTTACCTTACGATACCAAAACATCTGATAGGAAATCTAGTGATATTATAATAGGGTCTAGGGTTTTCAAGTAAAATAGAAAATAGCTAGAACGCTTGAATCTCACATTCCAACATAGTTGGGCACAATCAAAACTTACGGCACTTATTGGAGATTGGATTCCGTATAATGACAGGGCTACTGGTGTACCGCCCGTCACAGTACCTGGTCTAGATCAGAGTACCGAGGATCCACCCTAAATCCACTATAACACAAGGCCGTAGCCATTCCTTACTAGATAGTCCCGAACAAGACAACCCCGCTGTTGTTCGTGATTCAACTGCCCAATAAGACGAAATAAAAGGGACCTCTAGACAGGGGCAATCTTGTCCTACTTGAGCGTGACTCATTTAGCCTGGTTGCACCTCCTCTGCTTTAGCCATTCCCGGTTGATGAGGCTTGAGGCTGCGATTACCTTTATAGAACACATCTATCTTTGAATGCTCATCGTCCTCCTAACCATGTTCTGAAAGCATTCAATCCATACAAGTTCGTTCCGGGTTCGAACGAAACCAAAGGCACTATCTCGTTACACTCATTTTGGAATCACCCTTAGAGTTAACGACCATATCCCTTGCACTCTGAATCTTCATCTCGAATCTGAAAGTACTATTTCCGTTGAACTCGTATTGGAATCACTCTCAGAGTCTTAGCGACAATAGCCCTTACACTTCGAGTCTTAATTTGATCTTCACTTGAGTTCGCGACCTAACGTTTATATTTGGATCGATGTGGTTTTCGGATATCCAATTCGTGGATCCGATCCCGGTCTCAAATAATCCAGAACGCCATTTTAATGTCCAAGTTGTTTAAGGATATAAACAATTTAATTTATATTTAGGGTATCATATACTCACAGATGAATGATTCACATTATCACAGATAGATAATCCATATTTATCTTAATTCTACCAAACACCTCACACCACAAAGCAGTATATCACATATCAGAGATAACAAATAAACCACGGCATCCAATATCATCCAAACATCCATAACATGATCGATTAATTCTAAATCAATTTAATTAATCTCCAACTCGATTAAGTATCAACTTTGATCACTTGGTTCGACTTAATCCTGCTTGCTTAACATTAATCAATTACAAATTAGTTAATTAATCATCTTTTAATTATCCATCATAATTAATCATCCTTGATTAATTTTTCTCTAACTATATTAAGTAGTTAACCTCATAGATTAATTAGCCATAAGCATTTACATTAATTATCCTTTGATTACTCTTATTAATAAATGATCCTCTAATTACTTTCATTAATTAATTACTCTTTTAATTAATTACCTTAAACATGTAATTAATCACATTCATTAATTAACCTTAATTAGTCACATTCAGTAATTAACTATTGTTCAGTAATTAACTAACCCTTTAATTAATTAAATTAATTAATCCTTAATTAATTATTCTAAGTGATTAATCCTTAATCGTTTCCATTTAATTACTTCCATAAAGTAGTTATCCTCTAATTACTTCATTAATTAATTACTCTTTTAATTAATTACCTTAAACAAGTAATTATCCGTTAATTACATCACTAAAAGATTATACTTAATCAATTACATTAAGTGATTATCTTTAATTAAATAACTAATTAATCAACTTAAATTAATTACATCAATTAATCAATTATCACTTAATCACTAGTTATGATTCTTTCATTCATTAACTTTTTGCACAAAAATTGGGCAAACACCTCCTAGTCGTATGATTTAGTTGATTATATGTTGATCTGGATGGTTTGGGTGATTTATGCAAATATACGAAATAGATGGACTAAACTGCAAAAGACACACAGATTTATAGTGGTTCGGTCTGAACGTGCCTACGTCCACTTTACATGTTATTATCATTTTTTTTCAGATTACAAGTACAAAGCTTTGTATACAAGTATATGAAAGTTGTTTGAAAGTTCCTTCCGTGCTTGAGCTCTCAAACTTGTCTGCCATTGTTGTACGCCTGCCCCTCTATTTATAGAGTGAGGCTGGGGGTAGGGGTCTTGGATGTATGTAGCCACTGGATGGCCTGGGCCGATGCAAGCTGGCCTGGCCGAGTTGGTTCGGAATGCCTTGGTCTTTACCTTGGTTCGGTAGAGGCAATGTTGGTTTGATTCGGTGGTGAGGGCGTGGTTTGGTCCGGTGGTAGGTTGGAGGCGACTTGGTTCGGTAGATAGGAGGCTAGTTTGGTTCGATGGTAGGTGGTGTATGTTGGTTCGGCAAGTGGGTACATGGAGTTGGTTCGGACCGGCAGTGGTTCATCCGGTGGTGGAGAGGTTGAAGGGATTGACGCCGAATGGGTTGGTTCGGTAACATGGGAAGGAGATGGCTCGACAAGTAGTGGAGTGCTGAACCGGTGGAGGGTGCCTGGTTCGGAAGGTAAGTGGTACGGTTAGGGCTGGGCTGGTGGTGAGAATCCACCCAACATTTGCCCCCCAAAGTGGGGCATATGCTAGCATATGTCGCGCTTTATTTTAGCTTGGGTGTTTCCATTCGGTCCCTGAGCGTCGATCCATTTGGTCTGGTATCCTGTATTTGCCTATAAGTAGGGGCTACACACCTTCGTTATTCCTTACCGAACCGAGGGAGCCGAAACAGATTTCTTCCGAATCAACTATATTGCTGAAACCTTTTGACAACCGGACTAGGTAATTGCCGGATGATTCTTTTGTTTATAAACTACCGAATGTGAGTGTCGAATGACTCTGGTGATGCCGATTACCGATGGACCTAATACCGGATGAGCCAAAAGACTTTTAATGCCAAATATGTCTTCGTATTGGGACTACCAAATGACCTTAGAGTCTTCATCTTTTGGGTTTTGAATTCGAGGGAAGTTGCCGACTACGTTGTTTGTATTTTTTAACGATATACTTTTCTTGTGTTGCAGAAAATTGTCTCAAAGAGTGGAAACCCGATCAGAAAAATAGAGGAAATCTATGGACATAAGAGAGTCTCCCGCTGTGCCCCCAGTCCAGTCGGAACCAGCGCGACATGGATCTGCCTCGAGGTCATTAGTGGACGGATATGGCCCTCAAGAGCTTCTGAACTCTCCTCCCGATTATTTTCCAAGCTCCCTCAAGGAGGGACAACTTGATGTCATCGCTCGCTCCTTCGGGATTGACAGGGCGAGCATGCTGCTGCCGGGAGATGGTGTAATGCCGTATGATCCTCCTGAAGGATATTTCGCATATACCCGATACCATTGCATGTATGGGGCCATTCCTCCGATCAATGCCTGGATAGTCAGCTTCCTTACTTACTTGAAGGTGGATCCATTCCAGCTTCAGCCCAACTCCTATGCCATCTTAGTGTGTTTATTCGTTATCTTCCAGAGAAGGTATGGGCCCCCCTTCTAATCGAGAAATCCGAAATTTGTATAATCTGAGGGGCTACAAGAAGGGGTCTCCGTACATTAGTTTAGAGTGGGCCGTGTCCTTCAAGCCGGTCTTGGACTTATACTCGAAATTCACCATGTTTAAGAAGGAATGGTTCTTCGTTAAGGACGACTCCGTTTCTTTTCGCCTTTTCACTTCTGGCTGTAAGTTGAATTCCATTTGTAATTTCTTTGTCCCGACTGCAATGCTTCTTCTTATATGCTTTTATTTCTTACTAGCGACAGGTGGCTTTGCGGTCGTGGAGAATGATCGCCTGGTACAGATGGCTGCGGAGATAGAGGCTATCTCTGGAAGGGATAGTTCAGCTTCTTACCTGATCAGGAATGCCGCTCTCCTGGAGCACAACCTGATTCTGCCACGTCAATCCGTGGTTAAGCAGAGAGATACAACCGAGGAGAGGGCTGCCAAAGCTAAAGACGGGGCCACTGCGAGGAGTAGCAAGAGGATATCTTTCTCGATACCTCCAGTTGTCGGGGGGAAAAAGCTTAAGAATTCTGATGGACCCTCCCCTAGCACATGTCCAGATATTTCGAAGGAGGAAGGTGGAGAGAAGGAAAGAGGCGAGGAGGAGAGCGGAGGAGATGGAGAAGGTGAAGGACAGGGTGGTAGTGGCGCCGGGGCTTTGTCTTTCGAGCAGGCAGGGGAGATCCAGGAGTGGACGGATGATGCCTTCCGCCAGGCTTTTGAGGGGTTAGAGGAAGGATCAGCCTCGGTGGAGAAGGCGAAGAAGGCTGATAAGGCTGGGACTGGTGTCGATCCATCTTCTAAGGATGTTTCAACTAGGGCAACTCAAGGTGAATTTTCAACTTCTGTAGACTCCCTTTATGATAAGGACTTAGTAATATTTTATGGCCAGCTCCCGTCCTGGAATGAGATTCAAGACTTATTGCAGTATCCCACTCCCCCTCAGGGTTTGTAAAATAAACGCGTCTTCCTACTCCTTTTAACTTGACACATTTCTTGAATTATAGTTTCATGCATGCTCGTAACACTTGGTTTTTATTCCAGGAATGGGTAAGGTGGCCAAGACATCAGATATTCGGCACTGCCTTGAACAGTATAAGTTACTCAAAGCTTCCGCCAAACCAAAGCCGTCAACTAGCCGTCACGGAGATGTGGTTGGTTATCGCCCTCTCCTCGGAGTTATTGAAGAAGATACGCAAAAGAGGAAGAGAGGCCGATCTTTGTTTGAACCTTCACCTGGCCCTCAGGCTCCAGTCTAGCCTATCCATGATATTACTGAGGAAGATACTGAGTTTCTGCCTTCCCCACATCCGTCCGAAAATCCAACCGTCACCCCGGTAGACCATCCTGGTTTGGTTCGCAACCCATTTGCCGGCCACCCGGATCTGGACCCGAGTTTTCAGGGCATTTCATTAGACGAGGCCACAGGTGAGCATCTTCTTCCTCGCAATCCCATGGTACGGGTGCTTGATGAGGCTAAGTCCTTAGACCTTGATTTTCTTACTACTCGGATTATGACCATGGAAAATGAGGCCAAGGCAAACATCGATCGGGTGGCTGAAGAGACCAAGAGGCTAATGGAGCATCACGCTCGACAGGCCAAGGCCGGGGAGGAAATCGGAAGTGCTAACATTCGGTTGAGGCTAAAGGTTGCTGATCAGGCCAAACAGCTTGCCGATCAGGCTATCCAGATATCCCAGCATGTGGCGGCCTCCAGACGACTAAGGAAAACCATGGAAGAGGCTAGCAAGGCTGAGTTGCGAAAAATGGTGGCTGCTTGCAAAGAACGAATTGATATGGCCATCGCAACGGTGGATGAGGTTCGGAGCGCGGATCTTGAGCAGGTAGAGGAGTTATTTGGGAGGCTTGAGGCTGCAGAGCTTGCTCAGGCCAAGCTGAAGGAGGAGATGGAAGTGATGCGGAAGTCCCTTCAGGCTGACTGCTCGAGATACCGTTTGGAAAGAGATGCTGCTGTCGCATGGCTGTCGGCTTCTGAGGCCCGGATGAAAGAGTTTAAGGAGAACGAGGGGATGATGGACGAGATGCTCCAGGACATGTATTTCCGTACTTGGAGGCAGAGCCACCTGTCCTGGATGGACGATTATCCTCGGGTTATGGCTAGCATATATCTTCGGGCTTTGGAAGGGGCTAAGGCTGATGCGGATAAGGAAGGTGGTGCGACTTTCAGGATGGATGTGGTTACGGCCTAATTTACCGAGGAAGAGAAGGTGGCGGTTAAAGAGGGCATGCGGCTGTTTGCTGCGGATGAGGTAGGCGTGCAGCTAGATGATGATGGTCAGGGAGCAGGTGCTGGTAAGTCTTCCCTCTCAATCTTTTCTTAACTTGACCTCGTATAATTTATCTAATGTATTCTTTTCCCGAATCGGACAGGTAGGACCCCTGGCCAGCATGCTGGGAGTTCTAACCCTGCGGTCAAGTAGATCCCGGAGGGCGAGAAGGATAGAGGCGGAGCCCTGCTGCAGCTGATTATCTTTTGGTCTTCTTGGCATTCCTGTATATACTAGTTCCAAAACATTAATGCACTTTTGGGTTGTAATTATATCATTCGTATGAACAGCTTTATTTTTGACATGTAATCTCATAACACAGTCTGATTCTGCTATATTTGAATGCTTTTGTTACTTTGATGTGTTGCATAAGAAATATAGCTGTGCATGTGCTAGTGATTTAATCGTATTTGATGCTAAGTTTCTGCTCAAAATATTGTTTCATGTTTTGCAATGCCAATATGATGTGTGAATAAATTAAAGCTACATATATGTATACAAGAGAAGATAGTACCGCCCTTCGTGTTTTAGTTGTAAAGGGTTGCTTTGAATGTCTTGCGTGACTGAGTATGGGATGTAGCTGAGTGTTCCGTCATCCAGATGTGAGTTCGTATTTCCACAAGCGAGACTCCCCCTATTTTGTGACCTGTACTTTAGGGATTGTTATATAGGATAGGAGAAAAGTTTTTGAATGAAATGGAAATATGAGAAACAGCAAAACTTCCAATCACGGAAGGCCGTCGATATGCTTAAGTTTGTGGCAAACGGGTTTTGTAGTCACTTTCCCTAGCTGTGGGTCTTGAATACATTCGTCACCCATCTTACGCCTCTGCGGGGAGTTTATCTTTTTTACTACAGCCGCACTTAAGACATATCGGAGCGGAGATCGCGCACAGTAACTACCCGAGCCATTATGGCCCGTAATTGTAGGTATTATTCGATTTACTGTGGCCGGCTAGCGCAGGTGCCGATCGTCAACCGTGAACTACCCTTGCTGGCCACACCTTATGTTGGGGCTTAAAGTAGGTTCACAGTTGCCGACGAGCCGAATGCTGTAATGAGCTACCATCGGCTATAGTCGGCCTTCTTGATGGCTTATAATCGGCTCATTACAGTAGGCTTTGAGGGCAGTCGCGAGCATTGAGTTAACCCGCAGCAGAGGGATGCTGGAGCGAAAGTGTCTCATTGGCGAGTGCATAGATTCGTATAGTACTTGTTGGGTCTTGTCTAGGTGAGGTTGCACCGTGAAGTGTCCAGAATGGACATGTCGTCATACATGATTTTGTTCAACAGAAGAGGATAAAGCTTAACAAGCAGCCAAGAAATAAAGGAATAAGTTAAAAAGAGACAAGATTTTTAAAGTGGTTCGGCACGAAAATGCCTACGTCCACTGATTCTCTTTATTAATTCACTTCATATGGGCAGTACAAGTTAAGAAAAGTATCGACGGAGGTGTTGGATGTTCCATGCCCTCTGGAACACCTCTCCATCCATTGTTGACAAAATATAGGCTCCGTTGCGGAGATCTTTATGAATTACATAGGGCCCGTCCTAGATTGGATCTAGCGTTCCAAGGCGCGGGAAGATCCGCTTGAGGACAAGATCTCCTTCTTGTAAGCTACGGTGCTTGACTTTGGAGTTGTATTGTGCTGCAACTTTTTGCTTATGAGCTGCTTCTTTGAGTGCTACATCATTTCTTCTCTCTTCAATTAGATCCTAAGACATGTGGAGGAGCTCTTCGTTCTCTTCTGGGTTGTAGTGGATCCTGCGGTGGGAAGGCACTACAGTTTCAACTGGGAGCATGACCTCCGATCCGTATGCCAAAGAGAAAGGGGTGTGCCCTGTTGATGTTCTATAAGATGTGCGGTAGGCCCAAAGTGCCGTAGGAAGTTCATCCACCCAAGCGCCTTTTGACTTTTCGAGTTTCTTCTTGATTAGGGTTTTAAGGATTTTGTTGACAGCTTCGACTTGTCCGTTTGCCTGGGGGTAAGCCACAGATGAGAAGCTTTTGTGAATTCCGTGCTCTTGGAACCAGTCGGCGAATTCCTCGCCGTCAAATTGAAGTCCATTGTCCGATATGATTTTGAGTGGAACCCCGTACCTGCATAAAACATTTTTGATCAAGAAGTTAATAACTTTTTCCGAAGATATTTTATTTAGAGGCTCCGCTTCCACCCATTTGGTGAAATAGTCAACTGCTACTATGGCATATTTGGCTCCGCCCCGGCCCACCGGCAGTTCGCCAATCAAGTCAATTCCCCATATTGCGAAGGGCCAAGGGCTGGTCATCTGAGTAATCTCATTTGTGGGTAGTCAAGGAATCTTAGCAAATTTCTGACATCTGTCACATTTTTTGACGAAGTCTAAGGCGTCTTTGTTTAAGGTGGGCCAGTAATACCCGTATCGGAGTGTCTTCTTGGCTAGAGTCTGCCCTCCGGTGTGAACTCCGCAACTTCCTTGATGGATGTTGGACAAGACTTCCCTGGCTTCCCTTCCAGCGACACACCTCAATAAGGGATTAGAGAAGCCGCGCCGATAGAGGATGCCTTCTTGTAATGTGTAGCGGGAAGCTTTACTTAAGATTTTCTTAGCTTCGTTACGCTCGTCGGACAGTGTGCCATCTTGTAAATATTTCCGGACAGGAGTCATCCAAGTTTCCTCTCCGATTGCAGCTATCATGTTCATTGTCTCGTAACTCGGGGCTAGTTGCTGTGAGATGGTTATTGTTCGGGAAGCGGCGCCGTCCTTCATGCTAGCTTGCTTTGCCAGTTCATCGGCCTCCTGATTCTCTTCTCAAGGAATGTGTTTGATTAAATAGTGATCCAACTGATTGAGCAGCAGCTTGGTCTTCTTTAGATATGCCGTGAGTCGTTCTCCTCGAGTCTGGAATTCTCCCAGTATTTGATTTACAATAAGTTGAGAATCACTATGGAGACATAAAGAACCGACTCCAATCTCCAAGGCAAGTTCTAATCCGGCTATCACTGCTTCGTATTCTGCATCATTGTTGGTGGCAGCGAACTCCAACCTTAGGGTGTAGTGCAGCTTCCTTCCCCTGGGGGTGATTATCACAACACCTGCCCCCGAGCCTTGTTCATTTGATGCTCCATCAACGAAGAGATTCCACTTGATATTTTCTGCTACTTCAGATTGCTCCTTACCTTCGTTAGTAGTGAATTCGGCAATGAAATCAGCTATAATATCATATTGACTCAGTTCAATGCACCACTTAAGTAGTCGCCTAGAAGTGTCGGGGTGATGGAGTACTTGCCTTAGCGGTTGATCGGTTAAAACTCTGATGGAATGAGATTGGAAGTAGTGTCGCAGTTTCCGTGACATGATTAGCAAACATTATGCTAGCTTTTCAAGTTTAGGGTATCTAGCTTCTGCCCATGTGAATCTCTTGCTTACAAAGTATACGGGTCACTATGCGTGGTTGTCCTCCCTCACCAAAGCGGCGCTTAAAGCATGGGACGATACAGCAAGGTATAGGCATAGCTCCTCGCCTTCATTTGGGGTTGACAGTACTGGTGGTCTCTGGAGGTGTTCGATTAAGTTAAGGAAGGCTGTCGAGCATTCGTCAGTCCATTCGAACTTTCCTTTGTCTTTCTTAAGAGCTTCGAAGAAAGGGATGCATTTATTAGTTGTTTTAGAGATGATCCTGCTTAAGGCAGCCACCTTCCCGTTTAGGCTTTGCATCTCTCTTCGAGTGGATGGTATCTTGATATCTTGCAAGGCCCAGACTTGTTTGGGGTTCGCTTCAATCCCCCTGGCATGGACAATGAATCCCAAGAACTTTCCCGACGATACTCCGAAGGAGCACTTTAGAGGATTCAGTTTCATTCCATATTGATCTCGTTCAGGTGTTTTATATGATCGTTGGCTTTCCTTGATTTTACCAACATGTCATCCACATAAACTTCCATAGTTTGCCCTATTAATTCCGCAAACATCTTGTTGACGAGGCGCTGATAAGTAGCTCCGGCGTTTTTAAGTCCAAAAGGCATTACTTTGTAGCAGTACAATCCCCGGTCAGTGATGAAACTAGTGTGGTCTTGATCGGGGGCGTGCATAGGGATCTGGTTATATCCTGAGTATGCGTCCATAAAGGATAAGAGTTTGTGTCCGGCTGTGCTGTCCACGAGTTGGTCGATTCGGGGGAGGGGGAAGCAGTCCTTCGGGCAAGCGTCATTTAAGTTGGAG
The DNA here is from genome assembly GCA_030765085.1 of Allium cepa. Lineage (NCBI taxonomy): Eukaryota > Viridiplantae > Streptophyta > Magnoliopsida > Asparagales > Amaryllidaceae > Allium > Allium cepa. Next base: position 774,653,138 of record CM060945.1, read on the forward strand.
AAATCGATGCATGTTCGCCATTTCCCATTAGCTTTCTTTACCAGTACCGGGTTGGTGATCCATTCTGGGTAGATGGCTTCTCGTATGAAGTCATTGGCAAGTAAGTTCTTCACTTCTTCCTCGAGGGCTGCTGATCGTTCTGCCCCCATGCTCCTCTTTTTCTGCTTCACTGGCACCTTGGTAGGATCGATGTTCAGTATGTGGCATGCTACGTCTGGAGAGATTCCTGTCATGTCGGCGTGCGTCCATGCAAATACATCCATGTTGTGGCGAATAAAATCGACAAGTTGATCTTTCAACTCCCCTCTTAACTGAGACCCGACTCTCAGCAGTCTACTTGGGTCGTGTTTGTCTACAGATACAAATTCCATAGCCTCTGCAGGCTTGGTGGTGGCCTCCTCCTCTTTGTCCCTGGGGTCTAATTCGTTGAAAGGATCGCTGGTATATCGAAGAGGAGGGGCTTTCTTTAATTGCTATGCTTCCAAGTTTTTCTTGCAAAGAGAAGTCTCTGCATCCTTCCCTTTATCCTTCCTGTGGTTATTGCGAGGCTCAGTTACATACAATCTCGGGCTGCGTCTTGATCTCCCTCTATTTCTCCTACCCCGTTATCTGTTGGGAATTTCATTTTCAGGCACCATGGGGCTAGGACAATTTGGAAGTCAGACAAGGATGGTCTTCCCAAAAAGGCGTTATAGGCCGAGTGGTTCTCTATTAGTACAAACGTTTGTTTTCGCACAACGGAGCGGGGATGATTTCACATTTCGACAAAAAGGTCTAGTTGCCCGAGAGGCATCTTCGCATCTCCAGTGAAACCATGTAGTGGTTTGTTGCAGGGAGACACATCCTTCATTGACAATCTCATTTTGTCGAAAGCATGCTTGAATAGGATATTTACCGAGCTTCCAGTGTCTATTAAAATTCGGAAAACTTTGGCTGGGCCGAACCAGGCAGAGAGGACCATAGGATCCATGTGTGGGTACTGTCTTCCCTCCAGATCACGCCTACTGAATGTGATGTCGTCATTCTCTTTCCATTTCGGGTGGCATTCTTCCATAACAGAGTTAATGTAGCCTTCATCGTTTCTAAGTGACTTACCGTATCTTTCCATCTCCGCCCAGCTTCTGTCGGCGATGTGTGGTCCTCCTGATACGGTATGAACCAGTATCTTCTCTTGACTAGAGCCGATGGTGTTGCGATTTCCTCTACCTACTTCTGGGAGGGGTAGCCCTGGGTTTTCATTGGCAGGAGCTGGAGTCCTGTTATGGCTTTTTACATAGCGTTCCGGTCTCTTCCTTCTGATGTGTTCTTCAATTAAGTCCCGGAGATGGTAGCATTCATTGGTGTCATGTCCGTAGGATTCGTGGAAGCGGCAGAACTTTCCAGACTTGAGTGCGTTATCTGACTACTTCTTGTGCGGGGGCCGCTTGTATCTAACTTCGTCTTGAGTGGGTAGGAAGATGTTTTCGATTGTTTCATTCAAAGGAGTGTAAGAGTCAAATCTTGGTCCTGGTCGATATAAGTGTCTTTCTCCCTTCTTGCCCCCAGCATTGTCTCTGGAGTCACTTCTCCGAACATCCTTTGCTGCAACGGGAACCCTGTTTGGAGCCGTCTCAGCCTGTTGCCCTGACTGCCTCTCAGTGGCAGCGTCTTCAAGTCTCATATATTTTCCAGCTTCATGGAAGAAATCAGGTAAAGTAGCTAGTTTTTCCTTGGTTAGTCCTCTAGCAAATTTAGTATCTGGATGTACACCACTGCAGAAGGCCATTAGGATAAGTTTCTCGTCGGCATCTTAGACTGCGGCCGCCGCGGCGTTGAATCGGGTTAGATATTGTTGCACTGTCTCTCCGGGTTTCTGTTTGATATTAGATAAGGAATAAGCATCCTTGGGTTGTTCCACATGAATGCGGAAGTGACTGATGAACTTTTCTTTCAACATTTCCCATGAGCTGATGGACCATTGGGATAGGTGGCAGAACCGGGAGGTAGCTAGATCTGTCAAGAATAGTGGGAAGCATTTACACAATACTCCCTCTGTTGCTTTGCTCATGAGCATATGCTGTGTGTATCTTTGTAAGTGTACGATGGGGTCAGAGGTTCCCTTGTAAGGTTCCATTGTTGGCATTTTCCATTCCCGGGGGTGATGGCAGTTTCGATATTGCGGGTGAAGGGGATTGTTACCCTAGCACCTATCCCCCGATCCCTTTGTTCCCGTTGGACACACTCTTTGAACAATTGCGCCATCCTCTCGTCAAAACTTGGAGCGGATAGAAATGAGTTTGGTTCCTCCCTACGGGATTGATTCCGTCCAGATGACTTGTAGGGATGGTATTGTCTGTCACTCCTAACATTCTCCAATGGCTGCCTCTAGTCTTCTAGGGGCATGCTGGGGTCATCCACAGTTGGCCCTTGCCTTGATCTTCCCCTGCTGGGTTCTGTTCTCAGAACTTCCTCGGGTCCAACTTCGGGCCGGACTCCAGCTCGGCCCCATCTACTTGTGTTTTCATGGTTAGGTAGCATGACAGGCTCAGCTACATCCGACCCCTGCCTGGAACCTCCCCCGTTGGTTTCGGTTCCAAGTGTTTCCTCGGGTCGGAATTCGGGCTGAGTCCGGGCTCGACTCCTACCATGGTTGTTTCTGTTGCTGGCCTCTTCGAAGAAGAAAGACCCTTGTCGTCTCCTAGATCCTCCAGACTGGGACTCACCCCATGATTCAGTGTTACGGTTGGATTCTTCAGCATCCCTTAAGCGTGACATGAGTTGTTCCACCAAGGCTTCTTGTTGAGATGCGAAGCGGTTAGTTACTTCAGCCACAATCCTGTCCAGATCCGCCCTTGTAATTGGTTGTTCCGTGGCGGGGGCTGTCGGATTTGCCTGATTTAAATTTGCCGTTGGAACCTGACGATTGTCTTGGTCCCTGATCACTGGATCTGGGATACTGCCAGTTGCAACGTTCTTTCCTTTGTTAGTATCTTTCTTCCGTCCGGGAGGCATGTTTTCCAAATGAACGATGCTGACAGGAAAAGGATTAAGTGGGAGAAGCTGAAGCTTCGAGCTCCTGTTCTCAGTGAAAGCACCAAAAATGTTTGCACAAAAATTGGGCAAACACCTCCTAGTCGTATGATTTAGTTGATTATATGTTGATCTGGATGGTTTGGGTGATTTATGCAAATATACGAAATAGATTGACTAAACCGTAAAAGACACACAGATTTATAGTGGTTCGGCCTGAACGTGCCTACGTCCACTTTATATGTTATTCTCTTTTTTCTTTCAGATTACAAGTACAAAGCTTTGTATACAAGTATATGAAAGTTGTTTGAAAGTTTCTTCCGTGCTTGAGCTCTCAAACTTGTCTGCCATTGTTGTACCCCTGCCCCTCTATTTATAGAGTGAGGCTGGGGGTAGGGGTCTTGGATGTATGTAGCCGCTGGATGGCCTGGGCCGATGCAAGCTGGCCTGGCCGAGTTGGTTCGGAATGCCTTGGTCTTTACCTTGGTTCGGTAGAGGCAATGTTGGTTTGATTTGGTGGTGAGGGCGTGATTTGGTCCGGTGGTAGGTTGGAGGCGACTTGGTTCGGTAGATAGGAGGCTAGTTTGGTTCGGTGGTAGGTGGAGTATGTTGGTTCGGCAAGTGGGTACATTGAGTTGGTTCGGACCGGCAGTGGTTCATCCGGTGGTCGAGAGGTTGAAGGGATTGACGCTGAATGGGTTTGTTCGGTAACATGGGGAAGGAGATGGCTCGGCAGGTAGTGGAGTGCTGAACCGGTGGAGGGTGCCTGGTTCGAAAGGTAAGTGGTTCGGTTAAGGCTGGGACGGTGGTGAGAATCCACCCAACATTAACTATCCACTAATTACTTTATTGTTATTCTTAATTACAATAAGTAATTAACTTTTAATTTGTTTTACTAATTAATTCTTCTTAATTAGCCATAGCCTTTACTAATTAAATATAAATCCTTTATTTCCTTAAATAACTATTTCCACCATTAAGCTTCATAAGAAACCATTTTGAAATCAATATTGTATAATTTACTTTTAAACAAGACAGTTTAAATATTAAAATTTAACATTTAAAATCTTTGAAAATTAAATACTCAATATTTGAAACTAAATTTCCCATTCAAAACTTATTTATCTTAAACATATGTAAAAACTTGGTTAAACATTCATTTTAAAATATCCTTTTAAAAACTTGTTTTAAATGCTTTGCTTTGGAAGCTAAATAATATTTTAACTTAGAAAGTTGTTCTTGATTTACTTTAAACTTTGTACTATCTTTATACCTTTCAAAAAAAACTGTTTATGTTAATTTATTAAATTGTAAAAGCCTGGAAAGCTTCAACAGACAACCCGAGCCACAAGACCGACACTTCGATCAATTACCTAAGCCATACGTTTCCCACAAAGCTCCGAGACAAACTCGAAAACTTCTCGAGACAAATACGAGATTCCTACTTCTTCCCAAATATAACATAGCCAGATACACAGTGGTGCACCATGCACGTGCACGGTCAAACAACGCGACTCCGACCAACATTCCGGCCTTCAACAAATCGACACTACCTCATCATCCTCCTCGATGACCCAGATTAACAATTTCCACAACCATTCGAAAATCGGCTACCTCAATAAACTGGAACTAAACACGATCGACCAAATCTTCTCACCGACGTCAATCTCGTCGACTGGAACCCACCGCACTCCTTCCAGAGCAGCTTCACATCACCATGTCACGATCGAGCCCGAAGCACCATTGTCGTCGAGATCACCTCGACTTTCAACTCAACAAAAACAACACTCAAAACCCTACTTCATCGATTTTCGACCACCACAACCATCAATACATATGATCCACATTTTTCCTATGATCGACAGCCTTCGTACTATCCTCGATGGCAATCTCGACGACGATAATCACGTCGATCGTCAGAATTTACAAATAGGCCAAATTCTGATCAATGTGATTTATCCCCATAAATACAATCTTAAAAATCAAAATTTTCGTATCGAATTTCTTAACTTTCAACCTTGAATCAACCTATATAATTCAAACATGAAATTTTATTTATTTATTTTTGACCAATTTCAGCTCATCACTGTATTTCTTAATTTTTTTGATTAATTACTAAATTAAAATCGTTGAAACTATTTTAAAAAAATAGGTATTATGTTGTTATAAACATACTTCATTCAGGGATCAAAGCTAAATTCTAATTGTAAGAGGAAATTTAGATTTTTAAAATCTATATATGTATGTATATATATACGGATATATAAACACATTTAAACAGAGAAATTTAAAGCATAGAACCAGATAAACTCAAACATGCAAATCATATTACAACATTCCTGTACAAGTTTATCACATGCAACTCTATAATCATTGATTTAAAACCCTTTTTAGATAAATGTTTACTCACCATTTTCAAAAGAAAAATAGAGAGCAAGCTTTGTTCTTTCTTCTAGAAATTTGTTTACGAAAATCGAGAACTTGATGCATTTCAATTTGGTCTTCCTTAGTTCTGATCTGCATTGTTTGTTGTTGAATTTCTCAGGTTGAAGTTGAATTGATTCTTTTTATTGTCGCTCAGGTTGAAAAAATTGAACTAATGTTGTATTTATCTTTTGATTTTTCTCTGAATTTGGTTTTTCAGTTTTATTTTTCTTTCTTTGATTTTGTATTCAGTTTTTAGTTAAATTTGAGAAGAAATATTTTGTACTGAAAAAATTGAAAAGCCGTTTCTTCTTCTATAATATTATGCTAAAAATTTAATTTCAAGAAAATCAAGCCACATGTATCTCGCATGGAGTTATTTTCACGCAAGTGTCCTTTTATCGTACAAATGTTAAATATACGTATAATTATGTTTAAAGCCTTATCTATGAATTAATTTGTATTTTGTATCAATTATGTAATATATTTGTATGTTTTTTTTATTAATAACCTTTTAAATTTTTATATTTATACAAACCATCTTAGTTCATGAGATTTTAAACAGAAGTAGTAAAATTAACCCTTATATATATAAACCATTTAGGTTTTAAGAAAGTATTTTTAAAACAAATGAATTGAACCTTATATTAAATATTTTTCCAGTGTTTTATTATTAATATGTTTTTATATTTTCTTTTTATATATACTAAATTTATGTGTATTTCAAAAGAAAGAGCATTAATCTTTTATTTAAATCCTTTCTTATTTAATCATGTTTTAAATGTTTGAAATAAATTATGGTTTAAACTTTTATATACGTTAAATTAGGAAACATCCTTATGTTTAGTTTTCGAAAATTATTACATTGAATTTAAAGCACAACTTCAAATTACAATATATGGATACATATATATTATAATTTGAAAACGTATCTTTTATCAAAATCAAAGAGTTCCTATTTACAATATATACACCAGTATATATATATATATATAATAAATAGAAAACAATTATCTTTGAAAATTATTATGTTGAATTTAAACAAAGCTTCCAATCAAAATACATACATACATACATATGCATATGCATATATATATATATATGTATGTATGTATGTATATGTATATTATAATTAGACTACATGTTTATATGTGTTTTGAAAAAATAAATTTTACCAATTAAATATTTATAAAGAAGATTATTAAACCATTTTATTAACTTTTAAAATAAAAACTTGCCAATAAAAATAATTATAAAAAAATTATCAAATCAATTTAATTATTTATAAAGATTATTAAACTGCTATTGCCGAAAATTATGGGTCATCACATTCGTCTCCCCTTAGAAAAAATTCGTCGACGAAATTTCAAAGCAAAGATAATTTAATAATCCAAGAAAGGTTTTATTATTATTTTATTTAATTTATAACAAGCATATATCATCAACCATATACTAGCAACCTTAGCAATCAATTCATTCTAACAAACAGATCTAACTAACTATTCTATACAAATCAGGATAGACTTTCTAATACTATTTAGAGTTTCCCAGGTACAATTTCTGGGATACTCACTCTTCTGAATCTAAACTAACTACACCACTCTGATCTTGAACTTCTTCTATCTTGATCTATAATCTGAACAAGATATCAAAGCACACTCAAGCCCAGCACAACTACCAGATCCTTCTGAACTACTGATTCCACAACCAGTGGTGGAACTTACACGTACTCCCTCAGAGATACGTAAACTACATTGAATCCTAGCCATCCAAACTGGCAATTAAATTCTGTAGACCAAAGCACTTATCCTATCCAAACATAGAAAAAGTCAAGCATACCTCAGAACTAACTTCACTATTTTACCAATCTTACTGCTCCCTTAACCAGGGAAACCTTAACAACAGCGATTTTTCCAACTTCGAATTCCAAATCCTATCGTCTCTTATCCACATAACTCCTTCTGATGATCCTAGGCTACCTACCTTCTTCCTGATCAGCTCAACCTTCGCTGATGCTTCTTGAAACAAACCGGACTAAAATAACCCAATCTCTAGATTCTACTCACAAAATGGTCCTCCCAAAATTCGTTGACATCTAAAACACAAGCTCTACTTCACAAGCATCAGCAGACTCCGAACTTACTTCTCCTATCTGGATTAATCAAAACAGATGCACTCAACAACCTACCTTAAAATCTTGAAAAACTTCTTCACACTTAGAGGTTCATATAAACTTCCTGTAGAAACCCTTTAATCTAAGAAAACTGCAACTTCCTGTAAGAGACTGAGATTACTTCCCTTCCAGAACAACCGCTACCCTGCTTCCGCTGCACAACTTTGATCTGGAGTAGATGTTGATGGTGAACACAAGCACAAACTTGATCCACATATTTTGGAAACTCGGTTCATTAGATCCACAAAATCTCAGTGACCTATCAGAATTGGTCACAAAACCTTACAGTAGTATCCAAACTTGAAAACTAGATGTGATCAATCCTTTTCCAAGGAATTATGAGTCTGCTTCACCAAATTCTTTTTGGGAGCCATCCTACTACTGTTGAACCATCTATATTGCTCCTGGAATCTAAGTTAATATGAAACACAATCTCCAATGCGGGTAAACCTCTGACAACTTCAATAACTCCTAGCTTCTCTTGAGAAAACTCAGCCTCATATCAAAAGGTCACTTAGATGATCTCTCTGAACTATCGCAAGTCACTTTTGTGATCCCACTCAGTTCAGATTCTAAAGAAGCTGTTCTCTCTTCATCAATTAGAATAGCCTTAAGCTTGACCAATCCATCTAAAACAAGGTCAATCCTTCAAGAATGCCTTACCTAACAGAAGAAGAATCTGATGGTCCGCTTTCAAAACAAAGACCCTGTCAGCTGAGCTACTGCAGAAGTGGGCAAGCTTCCACTCTTTGCCCAGACTGCTAACAGATAGAACACCAAGGCTTCTGAACCATCAAAGAAATAGGGCCACTCCACTACTTCTGATCTTCACCTCTAGGATACTACTTAGCCATAATACCTTCCTGCTACCACAAAAACACCTTCGAGCTGCACTGATGCCACAGATACCAGAACTTCTTATCCATAAGCTCCTCAAACCTCAGAACCTTCAACCAACTCTACCAAAATAGCATTCAAGATGGGTAGATATCTCTCAAGAAACTCAGGCCTTAAACCAAGCACAAACATCTAATTTTCCTTAAGGGGTATTAATGAGACCATACCCGTAGCGAGACAACTCATAGACCTTAGTCTTATACTCCAACACAGATAACTTCCTTGCTTGAGATCCAGAAAATTCCTACACAGCCAAGTCTTCCCAACGGCAGGCATAAACTGCTCCTCAACTATTTCCATAAACTGCTCCAAGAGAAAAACATCTCCCTTAACATCCATGGATATTGCGTTCCACCATGCAGCTGCACCTTCCTGAAGATGCCAAGATATCATCACTCCCTTCAGCTCATCTAACAGATCATAACTCCTAATAATCCGCTCATTCAAGCGAAACCAGGCTCACACTTCAATGACGGACTCTATATCTCCTAAAACTTCCTTCCGAGATTGATGAAATCCTTACACCATGCTGCAAAATTTACTCGAGACGGTATTGGGTCTACAGTCTCGACAGATAATCTTCCAACCTTAACACTAGGGCATCTTCCATTCGCGGTAGTTGTGACACACCCCTACCCTATCTACCTTTAGAACTTATGTTGGAAAACCCGGATAGGTAACCAAATAGATTAGGTAGATATATAAATATATATATATATATATACATATATATATAGAAATACAAGCATGCTCTTTCAAGAAAAATATCACTCTAAAGCCAAGGTAATCATTCAACCTAAAGCTCTGATACCACTATAACGACCCGCCTTTCATTCCACAAAAAGATGCTGTTTGATGTGATTTTTTGTTTGATGATAACAAACATATATATATCAATATATATATGTGTTTGCAGTTTGGACTATATACAGAAAGGAAGAAATATTCATATTGAATAATTATACTATTGCACAGAATCTATATAATTCAACTAGTATTTTTATTCAATATAATATTTTATTACAACACTTAAACAATACAAAGTTTTCAGCTCTCTCTATATATATACATACATCAGTTCATACATTTTACTTTTCTCACTACAACACTCAACACTCAGTTTTTCACTCTGTCTGCACATCTGCATCTATCTGCATTGTCCAGCTCCACTTCTCGTCCTGTCTCCTGTGTACCTGTATAATTAGCAACTACAACAGTAATCTGAAAACAAACAAATTTAAATTTGCAAAAATAAAATTTGTTTGTGTCTCAGATACATGGGGTATTGTCATCATCTTTGATTGTGCAATATCTATGCATATCAGTAATTTTTATCAGGGACAGGCAATTATAAGTGGCTACAGTACACACGTGTACATTCGTATACGTGTGCACTGCCACGCCAACTCGTGTGCACAAACTACAACAAAACACAAATTCATTCAAAGCAACATAACAGAGAAGAACAAAGACCAAGTGCAGCATCAGTCACACTTTATCAAAAATATGCAAGACAGTGGTCATGAATGCATTAACAACATCGAGCCAGAAACAGTCAAATATCCCACAAATGTCCAGACCAACAAAAACTTGAATACTGCACCAACTAGGAATGAACAGAATCACAAGGCAAGTGCACCACAACACAAGCATACACACACACATACATACGCATGTGTATACATGAGGAAGGTTACAGATTCAAGTCCAAATGCACAGTTCAAACTACAGCGGACAGTGAAGTTCAAGTTACAGGTTAAAATGCACAAAGACATGGCAAGAGTCACAAGACCATCAAGCAGTAAGCAAGTGCAACTGGAAACAACAGAAATTGTGCAACATGATCAGAAGCAATGCAGTAAAGACCGAACGAGTAAGCTAACCGGCAAATGAACAGAGGACAATGCAACATTTTCATAATGCAGTGAAGCATGCTCATGGAACACAGCAACAACAGAGCTACATGAACAAATGCAACACTGTGAAGTAATGTAACAGCAATTACAGTGACAAACTGCAACAAACAAAGTCTCGACCAAAATCAGTAACACAATGCAAATACAACAACATAGCACAATGCACAAAAGTCACAAACAAGGTCAAACCCAAGATAAGTTCAACTCAAGGCAACTTGAAGCATACAAAGGATGAATACAACTTGATGAAGCAGTGGAAACAAACTCAAGTGCAACAGTTGAATAAATGAACAAGTGTAGCATCTGATACAGTGAAAAAGTTCAAGTCAAGATGAAGCTACAATGCAACCCAGTGATAATGCAACATGGAGTATGCAAGTGAATTTCGAATTGTCAAAACTGTTTCAAGTTACAACAAAGAAGTCAGTGACAGCCCCAAAATCAAGATCAACATAATATGAAGCAGTTCAAATCCAAGTACAAACCCGAAAATATATGCATACACACATACATTTGTATATATGCACATATATAGTAAACAGGTGAATGTGCAGTAGGGAATGCAAAGACAATGGCGAGTACAAATCAGTGCAGAAATCAAGCCGAAGTTAAAGAACAAAATTCGTATCTTTTGATTAAATCAAAGAAAATCTAATTTGGAAAGAAATCTCTGCATAAAATTTCTCAAAGTCACATATGGTCAGTATTAATTCAAATGGGGACTGATACAACAAATACAGCAAGAAATTTTGAATTAATTAATTCGAAAACAAACATGGACAGCAATAATTCGAAATAAAATCAAGAAAGGAATACTCCAAAATCCAGAACAAATTCAGGAAAATAATCAACGATCAAATCTGACAGTGGTTAATTAGGGTTTCAACCCTATAAATACACCCCAAGAAATCATCATAGAGAACAGAACAATCGAGTTAAAAAGCAAGCAATCAAACAAGCAACAAAAGAAATTACATACCGAACCATCAACAAACTCGATCAACAGAGAACGAGCTAGCAACAAGCATCAATCATCAGAGGACAAGCAAGAGCTTAATCCGACATCAGAAAGAAGCCGAAGCCCCAAATTCGAGGAAGAAACAGAAGCCCTAATTCAGATCGAATAAACAGAGGGCCGCCATTTTTTACAAACAAAAGAAAATGGACCGGGTGAAATAAGATAAAGGGAAGTGACCGCATATCTTTTGTTTGTTTTGGGTTAGGGTATTTTTATTTTTATTATAAAGGCAAGATAATTTAAATTGTTTTAAATTTAGTGCTTGCTTTTATAATTTGCTTTATTTGTATGTTCTTTTCAAAACAAAACATGATAAATTATCACCTAGGGTTTAGGTGTTGTCAGATTATCTAGTTAGAGTTAGTCCAGTTAGCAGGGTTTGCAAGTTTGCAAAACTCTATAGGCGGTAGCAGGGTTTGCAAGTCTGTTAGAGTGTTTGTAAGTGGGAAACTGTTTAATTCTAATAGAAATCTGGGAATGCAGCAGTAGGCAGGGGTTGCCGAAGCTGGGTAAATTCTGTGTGTGATTTATTTTTCAGCATATTTATTTCTGCAGTTTGCTTCTGTGTTTAATTCGCAAAAATTTGCTATAACCCTATTCACCCCCCCTCTAGGGTTAATCTAGATCCTACAAGTGGTATCAGAGCTAGGTATTTTACTTTAACTCTAGAGTCATGAATCCACCAAATAATGCTTTTTCTGAGGGGCAGTCTATTGCCAGGCCACCCATGTTTAATGGGAATGATTATGCTTATTGGAAAGTTAGAATGAGTATTTATCTTAGTTCTGTCGATTATGATGTTTGGGATATTATTGAAACTGGCTATAAATCTCCCACTATAGTTGTTGGTGATACTGAGATTCCTAAACCTAAGGATAGGTGGGATGCTAACGATAAGAAATTAAAAACTACAAATGCCAAAGCAATGAACGCTTTGATTTGTGCTCTTGATAAAAATGAATTTAATAGAATTTCACATTGTACAACAGCACAGGAAATTTGGCACACTCTGGAGGTGACACACGAAGGAACTTCTCAAGTCAAGGAGTCACGACTAGCTCTATTTAGCAATGAATACGAAAACTTTGTGATGGAAAAGGGCGAGAGCATAAAAGATATGTTTGGACGATTTTCAACTTTGGTGTATAATGCTAGAGCGCTTGGGAAGGTCTTCACTGAAGTAGAGCTTATACGGAAGATACTGCGAGTCTTACCAATGAACTTTGAGGCAAAAGTCACTGCAATACAAGAATCAAAAGATCTGAGTAAACTAAGCATGGAGGAGTTGATCGGAAACTTGATGACATATGAGCTTGAGCTAAAGGCAAAGGAGGAACGTAACAACTCCGAATCAAAAAAGAAGACGATTGCCTTAAAAAGCAAAGAAGAAAGCGGTGAAGAAGAAGAAGATCCAATTGAAGAGCTTGCGATGGCTGTCAATAATCTTAGAAAATGGTCAAAATTCAGGCCACGCAAGAAGAAAACAAGTGGTAATAAGTCAAAAGATTCTGATGATTCCGATAATGAATTGACATGCTTTAACTGCAAAAAGCCTGGCCACTTCAAACAAAAATGTCCACTTCTCAAGAACAACAAAGGAAAGAAAAAGAAGAAGAAGGCCTTTGCAGCAACTTGGGATGATGAAGAAGGAGAAGAAGTTTCGGATAATAGCTCAGAAGAGGCTAACTTGTGCCTTATGGCAAAATCAGATTCAGAAACAAGTTCAGAGGAATCCAGTGAGGTACGTGACTATTCTTATAAAGAACTTGTTTTGATGTGTTATGATCTTACTAATACAATTGATACTCTTGAAACTAAAATTGAAAAATTGAAGTCTGACAGGAGAGAACTTATTCATGAGAATACTAGGCTAGAAACTGAACTTGAGAATATTCAAAACCTAGACTGCAAAAAATGTAAATCTTTAGATTCAGAAATATCAAGACTTAAGAATAGCTTCGATAATCTTGAAAAAGAAAACTCAAGTCTTAAGGAAACCACTGACACTAGGAAAAAGGATTTTATAAATAGATGCACATCACTTGTAACTGAAAACACAACACTAAAAACCAAAGTCCAAAATCTTGAGAAATCTCTGAATAACTTTTCAAGAGGAGAAAAATCGTTTAACATGTTATTGGGAAATCAACTCTTTGCTAACAACAGAAAAGGACTAGGTTTTGGGAAAACACAAGTTGATGATCATGCAAAAGGTAAGAGTGTCTTTGTTAGAAGTGAAATTGGACATCGTGTTGAAAATTGTAGTCATAGGAACAAGAACACAAAATTTATACAAGTTTGGGTTCCTAAGAATTCTACAAACAAATTTCATGTCTATAGGAACAAAAATAAAAGGACAAAACAAGTTTGGGTTCCAAAGGGATTGTTTGTTCACAATGCTTCAGTTACTAATATCATTGGACCTAAGAGTTTCTCTAGGTCATCCTCCTCTCTCTTTATATAGGTATGTTGGCGGGCTAAGGAGCAACAAGAATGGTTTCTAGATTCAGGTTGTTCTAGACATATGACAGGTGATAAATCTAAGTTCCTTAGCCTAGAGAAGTTTAGAGGTGGAAATGTGATCATGGGAGATAATAGCAAGTGTAAGATTATTGGGAAAGGTGAAGTAAGTAATGGTACTTTTTCCTTGACTAATGTTTTATACGTTGATAATTTGCATCACAATCTCATTTCTATTAGCCAACTATGTGACAAAGGTATGAATGTGGTTTTTGATAGTGATACTTGCAAAATCATTGATAAAACTTCTAATAACATTGTTTTTATGGGCAAAAGAAAAGGAAATGTTTACTCACTTTCGTTTGACAATCTAAATCTTTCCAGATGTTTGGTAGCCACTGACGAAGAGGCATCTTTATGGCATAGGAGACTTGGACATGCTAGCATGAGTCTCTTAAGAAATCTTGAAACGAAAGAATTAGTCAGAGGGTTACCACATCAGAAATTTAAAGATAACAAAGTGTGTAAAGCATGTTCCTTGGGCAAGCTTAGTCGATCATCATTTCGCCCTAAAAACATTGTTAGCACATCAAGGGTCCTCGAATTAATTCATATGGACTTATTTGGACCAAATGAAATTGCAAGCTTGAATGGAAAACGTTATTGTTATGTATTGGTTGACGATTATTCTAGATTTACATGGGTTTATTTCTTAGCCAAAAAGTCTGAATCTTTTGATTATTTTTCAAAATTTGCTAAACTTGTTCAAAATGAAAAAGGAGTTTCAATTAAAACTTTGAGAAGTGATCATGGAGGCGAATTTGAAAATTCAGAATTTGAAAACTTTTGTGAAGAAAATGGTTTAAAACATGAATTTTCTGCCCCACGAACACCTCAACAAAATGGGGTGGTTGAAAGGAAAAATCGTACATTACAAGAATTGGCTAGATCCATGTTGAGTGAGTATAAACTACCTCTAACTTTTTGGGCAGAGGCGGTGAATACTTCGTGCTACGTAATGAATAGAGTAATGATTAGACCAATACTTGGCAAAACTGCTTATGAAGTGTGGCATGAAAGGAAACCTAACATCTCTTATTTTCGTGTTTTTGGATGCCCTTGTTTCATTCTTAACACAGGTGATCAACTTGGAAAATTTGAATCAAAGGCCAATGAGGGAATTTTCATGGGCTATTCAACAAGAAGCAAGGCCTACAGGATATACAACAAACGAACAAAGACAATTGTTGAATCAGTCAATGTGAAATTTGATGAATCTGATCTGGAAAGGACGACTGAAAAAACGGGTGATGATGGGGTAGATCATGAAGGCATTAAGAAGGGACATCTACTGAGAAAGATGGAAGTAGGACTGTTGATGTTGATAGATTGAAGTTCAAATCCAATCATCCTCCTGAATTGGTTATAGGAGATCCTACGGAAGGTATACGCACTCGCTCTGCATTTGATAAAAATTTGTGTGCGTTTTGTTGTCATAGTGGTTTTATTTCTGACATAGAACCTGATTCTGTTGAAATGGCTCTTAATGATGAAAGTTGGGTTTTAGCAATGCAAGATGAACTTAATCAATTTGAGAGAAATAAAGTTTGGAAATTAGTTCCTAGGCCTAATGACTATCCAATTGTAGGAACTAAATGGGTGTTCAAAAACAAACTTGATGAATCAGGAAATGTAATTAGAAACAAAGCTAGGTTGGTCGCAAAAGGATATAACCAAATAGAAGGCATAGATTTTGATGAGACATTTGCAACAGTTGCTAGGTTAGAAGCCATTAGGATTTTGCTCAGCTTTGCTTGTTATAAAGGTTTCAAACTAAAACAAATGGATGTAAAAAGTGCATTTCTAAATGGTGATCTGAAAGAAGAAGTTTTTGTTGAACAACTCCCCGGTTTTGAAAATCATGTTTTTCCAAATCATGTGTATAAACTTGAAAAAGCATTATATGGTCTTAAGCAAGCTCCTAGAGCTTGGTATGACTGCCTTTGTACATATCTTTTGGAAAATGGCTTTGAAAAGGGGAGTGCTGACACGACACTGTTTCTATTACATAAAGGAAGTGATTTTTTGATTGTTCAGATTTATGTGGATGATATCATTTATGGTGCTACTAATGAACTCTTGTGCGAGAAATTTGAACAAGTCATGCAGGCTAAATTCGAGATGAGCTTGGTTGGAGAATTGAAATATTTTCTTGGATTTCAAATTAAGCAAAGCAGTGATGGCATTTTCATTTCGCAATCCAAGTATGTGTTGGAACTGTTGAAGAAATTTGGAGTTGAGAACTCCAAACCATTGAGAACTCCTATGAGCCCATCAACAAAGTTGGACAAAGACGAGAAAGGAAGTGCTGTTGATTAGAAAAAATATCGAGGGATAATTGGTTCACTTCTCTATCTTACTGCTTCTAGACCTGATATTATGTTTTCTGTGTGTTTGTGTGCACGTTTTCAATCTAATCCTAAAGAATCTCATTTGAAAGCCACTAAACGAATTTTGAGATATCTTTCATAAACACACAAATTTGGATTATGGTACCCTTCTTGTGAAAACTTTGATTTTGTTGGTTATTCTGATGCTGATTATGCTGGTTCATTGGTTGACAGGAAAAGCACCAGTGGGACATGTTTCATGCTAGGACATTCATTAGTTTCATGGTCAAGTCGAAAACAGAATTGTGTTGCATTATCCACCACTGAAGCAGAATATATTGCTTTAGGAAGTTGCTGTGCTCAAATTTTATGGATGATGCAAACTCTTTCTGATTTTGGCTTAGTTTATAAACAAGTTCCATTAAAATGTGACAGTAAAAGTGCAATAGACTTATCAAATAATCCTGTTCATCATTCACGCACAAAACACATTGATGTGAGACACCACTTTCTTAGAGATCACATTGCTAAGGAAGACATTTGCATTGAATATATTTCAACTGAGGCTCAACTTGCTGATATTTTCACAAAACCCCTCCCCGAAGACAGATTTTCTAGATTACGTTTGGATTTGGGGATTATAGAAATTGACTAACCATTTTTCTTTGTTAGGTTGAAATATTCTTGGATATATACTTTCAACTTCAATTTCTAGGATTCAAACAAGTTTTGGATATTTTCCAAAGATTGATTCGAATATGGTATTCAGTACTGGATATTACATAATATAATTAACTTTTTAACTTATTCCACGATCATTTCTATTTCTACCATCTTTCTATCATTCATAATGGTTTGATAAAATAAGAAGAGTGAATTATTTTTAAAAAAAATAATAATAATAATAAAAAAAATTAATAATAAATAATAATAACTCTCATGCATCCATTCTCATTTAAAAGTCCTTATGGTTATGCATGGATGGAGCATGTGAGTGAATTATTTTTATCATTACTCCATTCTCATTTAAAAGTCCTTATGGTTATGCATGGATGGAGTATGGTAACTAAGTATTCTGGTCTCACTTAATAGTCTGGATGCTTAGACTAATAAGTAACTGCTAGTCCCATTTAAAAGTCCTTATGGTTATGCGTGGTTAGTAAGTGCTTATTTTTTTTTTTTTGTGCTTAAATGTCAAATTAATGTTAAAATATCTCTCTTCTTATTAAAACTGATCATCGATCCATCCTCTACAATATGGAAGTTTTTATCTCGTTATGATATATTATTTTTTGTTCCTACTGTTCCATTGTTTTTTTTGTCAGTCTTTTGATAATAACAAAAGAGGGAGAAGAACAAGATTTTGATGAGAAAGTAAATATTTTGTGACCTATTTCAACGAATTTGGTTAAATGTTGTTAGTTAATTTTTCTTTAGTTCTATTATTCTTTTGTAATTTTTTGTTATCTTCTAAATAGGGAGTGGTCTTGGTTGTAGGGGGAGCATTCAAATAGGGGGAGCTAAAAATTTCATGTTCAAACACATGTATTAGCATTTCAAAATCTTTAATATATATGTTTGTCATCATCAAAAGGGGGAGATTGTTTGATGTGATTTTTTGTTTGATGATAACAAACATATATATATCAATATATATATGTGTTTGCAGTTTGGACTATATACAGAAAGGAAGAAATATTCATATTGAATAATTATACTATTGCACAGAATCTATATAATTCAACTAGTATTTTTATTCAATATAATATTTTATTACAACACTTAAACAATACAAAGTTTTCAGCTCTCTCTATATATATACATACATCAGTTCATACATTTTACTTTTCTCACTACAACACTCAACACTCAGTTTTTCACTCTGTCTGCACATCTGCATCTATCTGCATTGTCCAGCTCCACTTCTCGTCCCGTCTCCTGTGTACCTATATAATTAGCAACTACAACAGTAATCTGAAAACAAACAAATTTAAATTTGCAAAAATAAAATTTGTTTGCGTCTCAGATACATGGGGTATTGTCATCATCTTTGATTGTGCAATATCTATGCATATCAGTAATTTTTATCAGGACAGGCAATTATAAGTGGCTACAGTACACACGTGTACATTCGTATACGTGTGCACTGCCACGCCAACTCGTGTACACAAACTACAACAAAACACAAATTCATTCAAAGCAACATAACAGAGAAGAACAAAGACCAAGTGCAGCATCAGTCACACTTTATCAAAAATATGCAAGACAGTGGTCATGAATGCATTAACAACATCGAGCCAGAAACAGTCAAATATCCCACAAATGTCCAGACCAACAAAAACTTGAATACTGCACCAACTAGGAATGAACAGAATCACAAGGCAAGTGCACCACAACACAAGCATACACACACACATACATACGCATGTGTATACATGAGGAAGGTTACAGATTCAAGTCCAAATGCACAGTTCAAACTGCAGCGGACAGTGAAGTTCAAGTTACAGGTTAAAATGCACAAAGACATGGCAAGAGTCACAAGACCATCAAGCAGTAAGCAAGTGCAACTGGAAACAACAGAAATTGTGCAACATGATCAGAAGCAATGCAGTAAAGACCGAACGAGTAAGCTAACCGGCAAATGAACAGAGGACAATGCAACATTTTCATAATGCAGTGAAGCATGCTCATGGAACACAGCAACAACAGAGCTACATGAACAAATGCAACACTGTGAAGTAATGTAACAGCAATTACAGTGACAAACTGCAACAAACAAAGTCTCGACCAAAATCAGTAACACAATGCAAATACAACAACATAGCACAATGCACAAAAGTCACAAACAAGGTCAAACCCAAGATAAGTTCAACTCAAGGCAACTTGAAGCATACAAGGGATGAATACAACTTGATGAAGCAGTGGAAACAAACTCAAGTGCAACAGTTGAATACATGAACAAGTGTAGCATCTGATACAGTGAAAAAGTTCAAGTCAAGATGAAGCTACAATGCAACCCAGTGATAATGCAACATGGAGTATGCAAGTGAATTTCGAATTGTCAAAACTGTTTCAAGTTACAACAAAGAAGTCAGTGACAGCCCCAAAATCAAGATCAACATAATATGAAGCAGTTCAAATCCAAGTACAAACCCGAAAATATATGCATACACACATACATTTGTATATATGCACATATATAGTAAACAGGTGAATGTGCAGTAGGGAATGCAAAGACAATGGCGAGTACAAATCAGTGCAGAAATCAAGCCGAAGTTAAAGAACAAAATTCGTATCTTTTGATTAAGTCTTTGATTAAGTCAAAGAAAATCTAATTTGGAAAGAAATCTCTGCATAAAATTTCTCAAAGTCACAAATGGTTAGTATTAATTCAAATGGGGACCGATACAACAAATACAGCAAGAAATTTTCGAATTAATTAATTCGAAAACAAATATGGACAGCAATAATTCGAAATAAAATCAAGAAAGGAATACTCCAAAATCCAGAACAAATTCAAGAAAATAATCAACGACCAAATCTGACAGTGGTTAATTAGGGTTTCAACCCTATAAATACACCCCAAGAAATCATCATAGAGAACAGAACAATCGAGTTAAAAAGCAAGCAATCAAACAAGCAACAAAAGAAATTACATACCGAACCATCAACAAACTCGATCAACAGAGAACGAGCTAGCAACAAGCATCAATCATCAGAGGACAAGCAAGAGCTTAATCAGACATCAGAAAGAAGCCGAAGCCCCAAATTCAAGGAAGAAACAGAAGCCCTAATTCAGATCGAATAAACAGAGGGCCGCCATTTTTTACAAACAAAAGAAAATGGACCGGGTGAAATAAGATAAAGGGAAGTGACCGCATATCTTTTGTTTGTTTTGGGTTAGGGTATTTTTATTTTTATTATAAAGGCAAGATAATTTAAATTGTTTTAAATTTAGTGCTTGCTTTTATAATTTGCTTTATTTGTATGTTCTTTTCAGAACAAAACATGATAAATTATCACCTAGGGTTTAGGTGTTGTCAGATTATCTAGTTAGAGTTAATCCAGTTAGCAGGGTTTGCAAGTCTGTTAGAGTGTTTGTAAGCGGGAAACTGTTTAATTCTAATAGAAATCTGGGAATGCAGCAGTAGGCAGGGGTTGCCGAAGCTGGGTAAATTCTGTGTGTGATTTATTTTTCAGCATATTTATTTCTGCAGTTTGCTTCTGTGTTTAATTCGCAAAAATTTGCTATAACCCTATTCACCCCCCCCCCCTCTAGGGTTAATCTAGATCCTACAGATGCATCATTATTAAGAAAGAAAGGGATAGAAAAGAGAAAAAGATAGGAAAGAAAAACTAAACAATACCAGAATCTCACTACGGAACGAATAAAATATATTACATCACATAGTATTTTGCATAGTATTATATACATCAGAGATACACAGCTTATATATCACAAATTAGATAGTATAAACACCTGTCTATCATACAACTCAAGACATCATAGAGATACAAACATAGCGGAACCATTATATATCTACTCGTTGAAGCCTCGTGCTCCAAATCTCCTCCAGAATTCGTCAAAGCTAATCTGAATCTCTTGGCTACTCATAAAAATTTGAGTACCCAAGAGTTTAATAAAGAAGAAAATAAACTCCGGGTCAGACATGGGTCTGGTGCGAATAAACGGGTTAAAGTTTCTAAAATTTAGAAAATCTTTTGAAAAGAAAGGTATCTCGTAAGACTTCCCACACATAAACATGGAAAAGTTTTTACCTTACGGTAACCGAAACATTTGATAGGAAATCTAGTGATATTATAATAGGATCTAGGGTTTTCATGTAAAATAGAAAATAGCAAGAATGCTTGCATCTCACTTTCCAACATAGTTGGGCGTAGTCAAAACTTGCGGCACTTATTGGAGATTGGATTCCATACAATAGCAGGGCTACTAGGGTACCGTCCGTCACAGTACCTGGTCTAGATCAGAGTACCAAGGATCCACCCTAAATCCGCTGCAACACAAGGACGTAACCATCACTTAATTGATAGTCCCGAACAAGACAATTTTGCAGTTGTTTGTGATTCCAACTGCCCACTAAGCCGAAATAAAAGGGAGCTCTAGATAGGGGAAATCTTGTCCTACTTGAGCGCGACTCACTTAGGCTGGTTACACCCCCTTTGTTTTAGCCATTCCCGGTTGATGAGGCTTGAGGCTGCGATTACCTTTATAGAACACATCCTAACCATGTTCGGAAAGCATTCAATCCATACAAGTTCGTTCCGGGTTCGAACGAAACCGAAGGCATTTTCTCATTACACTCATTTTGGAATCACCCTCAGAGTTAACGACAATAACCCTTGCACTCTGAATCTTCATCTTCACTTGAGATTCACGACCTATCGTAAATTTGGATCGATGTGGTTTTCGGATATCCAAATCTGAAAACCCGTTCCCGGTCTCATCGAAGTCCAAAACGTATCTTTTAGGTCCAAGTTGTTTAAGGTTAAACAATTCAATTCTATTATCTATATACACACAGATAGATAATTCAAAATATCATAATAGATAATCTACTTATCATCACAACAGATAATTCATATTATCATCACCATTCAACCAAATCATCTCATAACATATATCACACATATCTCATCAGAGATATCAAACAATCAAGCTATCCAATATCAATCAGCCATCCATAAGAAATGATCTATTAATCACACCATCTATAATTAATTTAAAATGAATTAAATTAACTACTTCATCTCTAATTAATTTAAAATTAATTAAATTAATTACCTTCATCACACAAATCATGCTTACATATTCATTAATTAAACCAATTAATTAATCATCATCTTAATTAATCAACCTTGATTAATTATCTTTAATTACATTAAGTAATTTACCCTTAATTAATTACACAAATTAATTATCTTCAAACCATTAAGTAATTAACCTTAATTACTCTATTAATTATAATTAATGACATTAATCCTTAATTAATTACAATTAATTACCTTATAATAAATTATTATAGATTAATTAATCTTAATTAATCAATCCTTAATTATTCTCATTAATCACATTAATTAATGAACCTTAATTAATTACCTCCATTAATTAATTAACTATAATTAATTACATTATCCCTTAATTAATTACATTAATTAATCATGCTTAAATTAATTAAATCAACTTTAATAATTATAAATAGTAATAAATTACTTCTTAATTACTTTTAATTACATTTATAAATCCTTTGATTTATTACACCAAGTAATAAATCCTTAATTACTTTACCAAGTAATTATCCATTTAAAATTACTTCCCATTAAGTAATTTCCCTTATCTCAATTACCTTCAGTAATCTATTCATCAATTACTTACCTTAAGTAATTACTCTTATCAAATCTCATTAAGTAAGCATACTTAATCGATTACCTTGTGACTATCTTTAATTAATCAACAAATTAATTAACTTAACTTAATCACATTCACTTCATAAATCATAACCAAGTAATTCATCCCTTAATTACTCTTTAACCAAATTAATCCTTAATTACGGATTAATTATCCTTCAACTATTAATTAATAAACCTTAATTATTAATCAATCTTTTAATACAAAGTAATCAATCCCTAATTACTTTTATAATTAATTAATTAACCTTAATTAACTAATTAATTATCTCTTAATCATTAATTAATAAAACTTAATTATTAATTAACAACCTTAATTACAAATTAATTAATCCTTAATTATAATTAATCAATCCTTAATTACAATTAATTAACCTTTAATAATTTTTACTTAATTCATAATTAACTTGCATTATAGATTAATAACCTCTTAATTATTAATCAAGAAAATCTAATTATTATTTAATAAAACTTTATTAAGTATTTCTTTATGACTTGTTTAGTTAACCCTTAATTTCTTAATTTATCAATTTCTAATTACAAATTAATTAACTCTAATCATTAATTAATCCATCATAATTATTAGTTAATTAAATTAATAATTATCCTTAATTAATTACTTAATTAACCCTTTTTAATAATTAATTAATTAAACTTGAAATTTCTTAATTAACTTAATTAATTACAACTCACTAAAACTTATTTATCCCTAAGATAAAACATTATCTTTAATTATCTTTGAAAACATTTTATTTTAACAACTAACTTTATTAAATTAAATCATTAATTAAGTTTAAAATATAAAGTGATCATTAATTACTTTCCTCTACATATTAATTAACAATCCTTAGTTTCAATTAATAAATTACTTTGAAAACTTTAATTGTTAATTTATAAATCATTATTCATTAACTAATTCAATTAATCAATCACTCTTTAATTATTCCATTTATTATCAAACTTATATTAAGTTTTTAAGATAAATCATTTCCTTATCAATTTCCGTTTATATTTCAAATTAAGTTTGAAAATAACTTTAAGGATTTAATCTAATACATTTAAGTTAACAAATCTTACATCTTAATTTATACAAATTATTTGTTACAAAGAAATGAATTTTCAGGACAATTGATTTAACTTGATTTTTAAAGTTTTTAAATAAATAAAAACTAGTTAAACATTTGCTTTGGTTTAACCCCATATATACCTGAACTAAAACAAAGTACATCTCTTTATCTTTTTTTTTTAACAAAATGGTTTGATTTAAAATCTAAAAACTATTTGGTTAAATATTAAAATTGTTAAACTTAATAGTTAAACCAAGTTTGCAAATGATCCCAGAGACAACTAGAGGCAAAACAAAAATCACGCGAGTTTCCCCCCGAGTCAACTACCCTTTCCAAAACCAAGCTGACACGACCATGCCACCGTGCAACCTGCACCACCCACGGTGATCTTCCGACCATTACCCGAATCTCCCACACATCCATGGTCGCTCCAGCAACCCATCACAAACATCAAAACATCACCACCCGCCATGATCCCAAATCGAACCATTCAGTTGAAAACTGTAAATCAAACTACTACCAGAAATAACCCCGCCCAAACGCCTTTGACCACCGGAGGTTGAGCTACCTCGTCCACGCCTTACCGAACACCTACGCTACCAATCCCCTCAATTGCGACCCACTCGATCAACCATTGATGCAACAGTATCCACCAATTCAACCCTCAACAAAAACTAGGTTAAAAACATAGTTCTCCCTATCGCCGCCTCCATGGCGAACTACCTCCACTTCTACCATTTTTCCCCACCTCCTTGATCATCCATCTAGCTCCAGCCAGAATTTTGACCATTAGAAATACTCCAGTCACCATAGATCATCCAAAAACCAAATTTTGGTCATCTAAGAAATGCATTCTCAACACAATTCTAAAAATTTTAAATTTTGTTTTAAAAATCATGATTTCCATAGATGATTCAAGAAATAAACTCGAATCAGTGAAATTCAATATTTGATTTTGCAAAATTTAAAAGGTCTTTACTATTATTTTCAAATGCAAGCATATTTCATCACTTACATACTTGTTTATATTTTTAGTATCTATATTATGCCAAAACTACTCTATTTTGTTTTTGATCCAAGTGTTATCAGTGAACAAATAAAAAGATATGAAATTTTAATTTATTTGTCAACACTGAAACTTGGAAACAAAGACATATCAACATGCACAGTTCAAAACTAACATTCATAAAGTGTTCATACACATATATTCACACGCAAAGATAGTTCATCTCAAAAATCATAAGAA
This sequence comes from Allium cepa, assembly GCA_030765085.1. NCBI lineage: Eukaryota > Viridiplantae > Streptophyta > Magnoliopsida > Asparagales > Amaryllidaceae > Allium > Allium cepa. Next base: position 774,678,167 of record CM060945.1, read on the forward strand.
AGCAAATTTAAAACTACTTTAGCATTGAATTAGAATGTTTACTCACCTTATAAAGAGGTGCAGAGCTTTGAAGAAAAAACTGGAAGCTTTAAACTGAATTTGCTTTCATTCTTTAAAACACTGGAGTGCTTGCATTAAAAACTGAAATGCTTCAGGTTGCATTTTGAAAAACTTGTAGGCTTTAATTTTTGCTTCAGATTGCACTTGGAAATAAACATTGTTGCAGGCTTTTGAACTTGAGTTTAAACTTTTGAAAATGATTTCAGGTTTGAGGATAATTGATTACAGACTCTGTTTTGTTTATAGGCTTGATAATTTTGAGGAGTGTTTGCAAACTTTGGTGATAAAAATGGCTATAGATTGCTTGAATCTGCTACAGCACTTGAAAAAGTTACTCGAAATCTTTAGAATCTGGAAATGTCTAACTGCTGAAGCTTTGATTGAGGCATTTTGCATTTGAAAATGTTACAAACTTCTTTAAAAAAAGGTTACACGCTTTAATTCATTTCTGGATTGCATTTGTTTTTGAGGGGATGAATTTCAGTTTTGCAGTTTGGTTTGAGAAGTGAATTTCAGGCCTTGATTTGTTTCAGAGAAGATGTTGATAAATTTTGAAAGAAATTTACTGATCTGGATTTTGAGGAACTTTTGATGTTAGTATGATGAAGTTTTCAGGTTTGTGGACATTACTTACTTGTTTGAATTCAAAGTATAAGAAAAAAAATGAACGAAGAAAGTGAAGGTGTTTTATATAGATTAAATTTTGGTTTAATTAAATTTAAAGAAAATAAAAACAAGTAATGACACTTGTCTCTTACGTGCACTAATATGTTAACACTTACTACTTAAGAGGTTTAAAGTTTTAACACTTGTCCTAGTTTATTTTTATATTATTTATAAATGATTTTAATGGCTTTTAAATTTATTTTTCCTAATTAATTAATACATTTAATAATAAATGCTTTCTTATTAATTATAAATGCTTTCTAATTAACTTATTAATTAATTCATTTATATATTAAATATAAATGCTTTCTTATTGAATTTCTAATTAACATATACATTTAATTATTTATAAACACTTTTCTAAATTTTATATAAATACAATCTTTAAAAGAAAATAAAATAAAAACCAATTATAATTTAAATAAAAATCATATATAATATTTTTAGCTCATTTTTAAATGCTATTTCAAAAATATTTTGTATTTATTACTATTAAATAAATACTTTTCCAAATTCCTATCAATAAATTTCTTTAAAGAGAATAATAAAAACTCATTCATATAATTTGAATCTAAACTATATTATTATTTTGAGATATATATATTCCTTTAAATTCCATTTTTAAATTCAAATTCAAAGTTAGTTCAAAATCCAAATTTAAAGTCAATTCAAATAAATATAGATATCAATTTTATACAAACTCATTATTATTTATAAATAATTTATTCTATTTAAAATCAATTTAAATACACAGATATATATATATATATATTTAAACACACTTATTAATTTTGAAAACAATAAGTCAATTTTAGAATTTATTTATACAAACTAAATAATTATTCTTATTTAAAAATCAATCTATAATCATAATTTAAAACATCACATTTTTAATTGTTTGGCTATTTATTTTTGAAAATAATAATTTTATCAATTTTAAACAATTTAATTAAGAGATTATCACATTTAAGATTCCTTGAAATTCCGGGATATTACAACTTTATTATATAAAAATATTCAAATTTCAACAATATTTTATTTACATCAATTTTAACCGATTTAAATTGAAATTAAACTTACACAACAGAACTAACGTTCATATTTACCAATGAAAATTTACTATTTACCATGTTTAAATAGACACATTTCAAATATCAAATTTTGATTGCTAAATTTTACAATTAAATTTCAAGCAAAATTTTAGTTTATTACATTGTTACAACCGTTAAAATTTACAGTTTGTTAGAAATGAGCAAGTCAGAAATCATCAAAATTGCGCAATCAAGAACCGAATGGCTGAGCAAAGCACTTGACGAATTCAAACCAAAATATACGAACAAAAATTTAGGGATTTTATCCCTATTTAAACCCAATTCATCATTGGTAGAAATCATGAAGTCGAGTTACTATCAACTTAACTAAAAACAGCAAATTTAAGTTATAACAAAGCCATAACCGAAAAAGTGCTCGACTAAACTGAAGCGACCGAGTTCAGAATCGATTGACAAAGAAAATCATAGTGAAATCATCACTGTAATTGATCAATTGAATCGGCATCTTCAATACATCAAAAACCCTAACTCTAGATCCCAAGAAACAAGACGGCATGGATGAGCAGTGAAAAGGCAAATGCGTTTATCTTTTTGGGTCGAAGAAATTACACAAAAAAAGTAAAGGGAGACAGTCTTCTCCAATTACTTGAGACATTTTTATATGTTTATTTGGCTTCAGTTATAGATATTAGGGTTTTATTTATTTCTAAGTGCTATTTGTGTTTTTTTTTATTTAAGTCACACTCTAGATTAACTACTTTACGAACTATGGTTTTGTAGTTCGAAAATTCGCAACTCAATGGTTGGGTTGTGGCAGAGTTTTGAGCTTAGAGTTAGGTTAATCAATTTAGCACGTATCGCTAGTTTACGTGTTTTTGTAAGAATCTGATTACTTAATTTCTAGTATAAACCTTGGGGCAGCACGTAGGCAGGTTTTTGCCTAAGCTGGGTAAAACTGTGTGTGATCTTTACTGCGTTACTTTTTTTTTTAATTCTGCGTTAAATTAAGTAGAACCTATTCACCCCCCCCTCTAGGGTGAAAACGATCCTACAGCTTATGGATTTTGGTCAATATGAGTGGCTCACATTATTCATAGTGATCCCTAAACACTTGAACAAGGCCAACCGACATAGTATTGTTTTGAAATTGGATAAATGAAATAATTTTACCTAGATTATATTTTACATGGAAAAGAATAATTTTTCAAAAATTATTATAGTTATATATGGTATGCTTGGTTGTTAGAAAAATGATAATATTTAGTTAGTATCATTTATTGTTGATTAGTCATGCTCACCTAGTTAGGAGCATGCCTGATCCGTTTAGGGGCATTGACTATTGTGCTAAGTTAGGAGCAGTTTTATCCTTTTTACCACATGGGTCGGGTAGATAAGTGATTATGGGAATATTAAAAACGAATACCTTGTGGATTTATTTTCACAATTTTACTATAAGGCGTTCGAAGACAATGTGGGGCTAGAATTTTATTTCCAATGGAAGTTGTTGTTATAACTTAACAAAGTAACATTTGTGAAATGATTGTATATAAGAATGCGAAATTATATAAATTTGACCAATAAAATGTGATTTATAAATAGAAAGGATTTAGTTGAGAATTTAAATTTCGATGATTTTAAAATTTGTTCTTCAAAGTTGAGAAAATAATAATAATATTATTTAGGAGTGCTTTTGAATAGAAATATGGTAAAATGGATTTTAAAAGAGCTAGGAAGCACCGAACTCACTTCGGTCATTCGAAATAACTCTGGTGATGACTGCAGCATCAATGTTGTTCATTTTTGGGTTTCTAAGTGATGGATTGTTACATAATGATTTACTACAAAAGTTTTATTTTGGTACACAAGGATTGTTTTAAATTACAAAAGTATGATTTGATATACAAAGGATTTATGTATATATATTATTTCAAAATAATTTAAAAATATAAATCTAGATGTTTAATTCTGAAATTTTCAACTAAGTATGGTTTTCCATTTATCAAAATGAAATAGGATTCCCATCGATTTTGGACAGTTGAGACTTTAAAATTGGATATAGGAATTAGGCTAAGAATTTAGGAAAAATATAAGAAAATAAGTTTTTATAACTTATAAATTTGAAGAGATGAAGTCGTGGATTTTTGAAATGCGTATAAATTTGAGTTTTAAAGTAGTAAATAAACATAAGTGGTGTTTAAGAGAGTGTTTATGAAATTAAGTACGGATTTATGCGAAAAGACAGTGTAAATCGTGCTATATGGAATAATTTTAAACTAGTGAAAACAAGCACACTAGGAATTATTATACTGGTTTGAACTTCCCGTTCTACGTCCAGTTATAGACTCATTCTGGAATTTCAACTACAACAAGCCTCACTTAAGCTGGAGGAACAGGTTTACCCTGCCCGAGCAATCGAACTGGACTTCATCCGCCTAAGCAACCGAATAGGACTTCAATACAAATAACAAAGGTATCTGACTGTAGTGTGTTCTTAAATAACACTGATAAGTCAATTGAGTACAATCTTCCAATAATCTTCTCCTTAATGATATATAGTGATGTGCTTTGACAATTGTGGAAGATAAAGTGATCAAAGATCAAAGTAAGTAATTTGAGTGCTGTTTGAAAGCTTTGAGAATAGATGAGAATTCAAGAATGCTAAAAGTAAATTCGGTGATTTGTTTGTTGAATTCCATAATCTATTTATAGTTTATAAAGAGTTGCATCTTTAAATGAAAAGTTATATTGAAAAGAATGGATGCAACTATTGATTTAAAAGAATGTTTCTCTTGGTGAAACGAAGTGACTTTTCAAGAAAATATCGGTTGGGGATATTCAGATGTCTGAATAAAAAAATTCATACTTCTGAATTAGATTGAAATGCAAATAGCAAGGAAATAGTTCATTTTTGACCTCATTCAGATGTCTGAATATTTCAGTTCGAACGTATGAATATTGTGAAGACAATATTCTTATTTCAGTACTTAGACGTCTGAATGAATGGTTTCAGACGTCTAAGTTTGCTTTTTTGTGCATGTATGAGCATATGTGCGCATGTGTGTATATATATTTATATATATCATGTAAGCAAGGATTTTAACAAATTTTTCTAAGTAATATACAGACTCTAGACACATAATATACAGCTATAAACATCTGTAGATGAATCTACAATAAATCTCCTGCAAAGATGGATTAATATACACATAACATTTTATATAGGTTATTATAATCAAAATCGAGAGTCTAACATTCTCCCCCTTTTTGATGATGACAACTATATAAAATTAATAGACTAGATACTCCCCCTATCAATAGGCACAATTTAAATTTCTTCCCCTTTGTCATCGACAAAAGGAAAGAACATGAATGATAATAGATAAAACATTTCATTAAGGCAAACAGAGGAAATAGTACATAAGGAAATAATGTTTTTGACATTTCTCATACAACTAACCAAAAAACGATAAGTAAACATTAAAAATAAACTAAGATAATTTAAAATTGACTAGAAAGAGATGGATCGTTGTGATTAGAGCTTGAGCTTGAGGAAGACCATTGAAATGGAGATGGATTGTAAGCTTGAGTAGATGTAGAGCCGGAACAAGAAATTCGATTCCATATCTTATTGAGAAAGCCTTTGATAGAATTGAATTTTCTTTCCGTCTTTTTCTCAAGTGCTTTTATATCGCGATGAATCTTTGATTGATTTCGGGAGAGAGTGATGATGGCTTGTCTTGAAGAAGTATCTGATCCAATTTCTTGGATGGTGTCATCGTCCTCTTCTTCTTCTTCATGTTGGGTACGGGAAGAAGAAGCAATACTAGTGTCTCGAGGTTGAGGAACACCTTGTTGAATATTTTGTAACCATTGTTGGAAGGAAATGATTTGTTGAGAAGGAGGCCGTATAGGAAGACCCATCAACCCTAAAGTTTTAGCGCCTAACTCATTAATACTTGTAAAATCAGAATCAAGCATTGGTACACCGATATTTAGGAGAATGCGCATAATGTAGGCACCATAATGAATAGTTCTATATTTCCTTCGGATTGTGATATCTTGGAATTCATCCAAAATAATTTTCCTCCAATTTACTTGTTGATTAGAATAGATAGAATAAAGTTCTTGAAAGTTTTATTTATACACTTTTTCATAGCTACCCGTTCTTGGTTGGAGATAGCGAATAAAAGCACGGTGAATTAGCCTAGCTTGTGGCCTTAAGTAGGTAGATTTTAAATTGCCCATATTTATGAGTTCATCGGATAAAAATTAATGTGAAACTTCATCACGATGTTCCATATCAACTTCAATTTCAATAATATCAATTCCTTGATAAGAGCAATTTAAAATATAACCTAGTCTTTGTAAGGTAAGAAGATTCTTGTGCCACAAACTAACGACCCAACACAATCTTGACGGTTTTGAGGATTTTGATGATCCAAATTTAAGTTTGCAAGAAAAAGTTTAATCATAAGATGATTAATCTTAACATTGTTAGGAGTATACCTAATCAAGCTGTCGAAGTGAAATTGCTCTGCTAGTTCTCTAATATGATATGCTACAAAGTCCGGGAATTTGATGAATGCTCCTTCGAAGATGTTGGAGTTCTTCATGGAATTGAACCGAGAAACAACAACATCTTCCATAACCATTGCTGGATTTGGTCTTCGGAAGGACTGGAAGTTGATTCTCTTGTTCTCTTTGATCTTGTTGCTATTGGAAAGTTAGAGGAAGGTTAAAAGCTTTGAGTGAGATGAAAATGGGGGCTAGGGTTCTGAAGTAAGAAGTAAAGAAGTGAAAAAGTTATTATATAGATGATGAAAAGGCAGGGGTAAAAAGGTAATAAATAAAATAAGGACGGTGTAAAAATAATTTCTCAGAAGGGATTCAGACGTCTGAATAATTCAATTCAGACGTTTGAATTGAGTTGAATTGCAACCCGTAAGGATTTAGTTCAAAAAAGAGCTAATTCATACGTCTGTTATTTTTGATTCAGACGTCTGAATCTGGGGTGAAAAGTTTTTTATATGAATATTCAGACGTCTATTTAAACCAATTCAGACGTATGAATTGTGTAAAGAAACATATGTTGGCAATGGAGAGAATAAAAAATAATATATATTATTGAATAATTTTCAATATTACAAAATTAGAATAAGCAGAATGAAATGACAACATAACAATTTATATTAACAACAAGAAATGATTAAATAGATTTTGAAAAGATGATGGAGTATGATAAGATTCTTCTTCAACTTTCGTGTTCTCAACTTATGGTTGAAGCAGAAACCATCTGTTACCACGTTCCCAAGAATTTGGAGTTGTTGGTGGACGTTGTGGTGATGGTTCCAAGGATTGCGACGACTTGGAGAACAAGCTGTAGATGGTTGATGAACAGAATCTTTTGTTGAAGAACCACATAACTTTAATGCTACTTGTTCCAAAAAGCTAAGCCGTTTGGCATTAACTTTTTTCTCATAGTATAATTCACGTTGTAGGTCTAATGTTTTTTTTGATAATGATGAATATCGTCGATTTTTTCTTTTGTGGATGGTGATCCAAAAAAGAGAGACCGTCTTGTTTTTTTGGCTGGAGGAGTATATCCAGTATGAATAGAGGGTGGAACAATTGGAACTGGTTCATATAAAGGAGTAGGAGTTGGTAGATTCTCCGATTCCGACGAAGGAGAGGTGTAAGATAGCTTTGATGACACGAGTTATTTTGAGATGACATGATTGAATAGAATTTTTGAAGAATCAGATGACTTATTGATGAAAAGAATTGTAAGAATGCAAACAATATATAGGAAGAAGCTTGTTTAAAAATAAAGAGAACAATGTATGGTTAGAGAAATTATTTCCGTAGGAAAAGAAGGAGAGAACGAAAGGTATATATGAATTCAATGACATCCTCATATTACAGAAAACAATAGAGAGTGAAGTGGTAGTGCAGAGGACTACCGAGTATGAGGTCTTAAGTTCGAGTGCTAGACTACACTTTTTATTTTTCTTTTGAAAGAAACCATGAATTCTCCACCTTTTTTTATTTATTTTTTAATAAATATATATATATATATATTAAAAAAATAGAACTTATAAATCTTTAAGAGAGACAATACCAAGTTCTCGTCTTAAATTAATGAAAGTATTTTCATTTAAAGGTTTTGTAAAGATATCTGCCAATTGTTTGTCAGAGGACACATATTCTAAATTTATTAAATCTTTTTCAATATTATCACGAAGAAAATGGTGACGAATGTCAATATGTTTTGTTCGTGAATGATTTACAGGATTTTTAGATAAATTTATAGCACTAGAATTATCACAATAAATAGTTGATTTACATAAATTAAAACCAAAATCTTGAAGTGTTTGTTGCATATAGATAACTTGAGCACATGCCAGTGCTGCAGAAATATATTCTGCTTCACATGTCGACAATGAACACAGTTTTGTTTCTTACTAAACCAAGATACAAAAGACCGTCCAATGAAGTGACAAGTCCCACTTGTACTTTTTCTATCTGTCCGGCTACCTCCAAAATCAGCGTCACTATAGGACATTAATTTAAAAGGACATTGCTTTGGATAGAATAGTCCAAAGTCCTTGGTTTTATTAAGATATCGTAGTATGCGTTTCACTGCTTGTAAATGTGATTCTTAGGATCTGCTTGAAATCATGCACACAAACAACACTCATCATTATGTCTGGTCTACTAGCTGTTAAATATAGTAATGATCCAATCATACTTCGATATAATTTTTGGTCAATACTTTTACCATTTTCATCTTTATCAAGATGTATGGTTGTACTCATAGGAGTTGGTTTGGTAGAAGTATTTTCCATATCAAAGCGTTTAATTAGATTGTTACAATACTTTTCTTGATTAATAAAAATACCATTTTTCACTTGTTTTATTTGTAATCCAAGAAAATAATTTAACTCACCCATATGTGACATTTCAAATTCTTTAGTTAGTATTTTAGAAAAATCTTGACAAAGTCTTTCATTCGTAGATCCAAAAATAATATCATCAACATATATTTTTGAATGATTAAAATATCCTATTTATTTTTTTAATAAAAAGTGTTTGATCAAACTTTCCAATTTCAAAACTAGAATCTATTAGATATCTTTTAAGACGGTCGTACCAAGCACGGGGTGCTTGTTTCAAACCATGTAAAGCCTTTTTAAGCTTATAGACATGGTTAGGAAATTGTTCGTGTATGAATAATGGAGGTTGTTCAACATAAACATTTTCTTTTATGAAACAATTTAGAAAAGCACTTTTTACATCCATTTGATATAATTTAAAGTTATGAAAACATGCAAATGCTAGTAAGATTCGTATTGCTTCTAGTCTAGCGACTGGAGAAAACGTTTCTTCACAGTCAATTCCTTCTTCCTGGTTATATCCTTGAGCAACTAATCTAGCTTTATTTCTAGTCATATTTCCTTGTTCATCTGCTTTATTTTTAAAAACCCATTTTGTACCAATAACTGATTGATCACTAGGCCGTGGAACTAAATCCCAATCGTCATTTCTTTTGAATTGTTTTAGTTCTTCTTGCATAGCGATCAACCAATTTCATCGGTAGATGCTTCTTTAATATTTTTAGGTTCAATATTAGATAGAAAAGCGACATGACCCATTTGATTTAATTGATTTCTTGTTCTAACAGATGAGTTGAGTTCTCTAATAACATTAACATGAGGATGATCTCTTAATATTCTAGGTGGAGATCTTAATTCATTGTTATTGTGATCAATGATTTCATTATTTTCAATATTTGAAATTTCTGTGTTTGTGATATTATCAGGAAATTCTTCACCATCTCTCATATTTGGGATTTGTATAAAATTTTCATCGAAAGATACATAAAGTGTTTCTTCGATGATATTTGTTCTTTTATTATAAATTCGATAAGCTTTGCTTCGATCCGAATATCCTAAAAAGATTCCTTCATAGGATTTTGGATCGAATTTACCAAGCTGGTCTTTTGTGTTTAAAACAAAACATTTTGAACCGAAAACCTTTAAAATAAGAAATATTTGGTTTTAGTCCATTAAGAAGTTCATAAGGAGTATTCTTAGTTGGAGGTCGAATAGAAACACGATTCAAAACATAACAAGCTGTTGCAACTGCTTCAGCCCAGAAATGTTTTGGTAACGTACTTCCATTTAACAAAGTCCTTGCACATTCTTGTAAGGTTCTATTTTTACGTTCTACAACTCCATTTTGTTGTGGAGTTCTAGGAACAAAAAGTTATGGAATATTCCTTTTTTCCTATAAAATGTTCAAATGCTTCGTTTTCGAATTCACCTCCATGATCACTTCTTATGTTTTTGATTTTCAAACCTTTAAAATTTTGATTTCTTTTGACAAAAATTTTGAAATTATCAAAGGTATCGCTTTTATTTTTCATAAAAAATAGTCCAAGTATATCTAGAAAAATCATCAACAATAACAAACACAAATTTACTATTATTGATGGATTGTACTTGTGTTGGTCCAAATAAATCCATATGTAATAATTCAAGTGGTTGTAAAGTTGAAATGACCTTTTTAGATTTAAGAGATGACTTAGTTAATTTTCCTAACTGACATGCATCACAAATATGATCAATTTTAAAATTCGTTTTTGGTAGACCTTCCACTAAATCATTTTTAGATAGCTTGTTTATAGTTTTGAAGTTAGTGTGACAGAATCGTTTGTGCCATAATAAAGGATCATTTTCTTTGGCTATTATACACAAATCTGAATTATGTTTTATTTTCATATTCAGAACATAGATGTTTCCGTCTCTATTTCCTTCAAAGATAAGATTTTGATTTGGATCAAAAATACTACATTTCTTTGCAGAAAAAGTGATTTTGAATCCTTTGTCACATAATTGGCTGATACTAAGTAAATTATGTTTTAAATTTGACAAGTAAAATATTTGAAATAAGTGGTAAATTTAAAATACCGTTATTGCTCACATCTCCTTTGCCCATGATATAGCCTTTGGAGTTGTCTCCAAATGTGACGGAGCCTCCATATGAGTAAGTAACATTTGATAGCATAACTTTGTCTCTTGTCATATGTTTTGAGAAACCACTGTCGAGTATCCATTTTCCTCTTTTCTTGAGTGGGACCGCGTTTTCAGTAGCCATGAAGCAGACATTTGCTTGCTCGTTTTCACTTTCACTACTGTTATCTGATGAAGAAGTGTCTGAATCATCCCATGTTACAGATAATGCTTTCTTTTTCTTATTTTTTCTACTCTTGTTGAAGTATTTTTTTTCTTTAATCATAGACATTCTTTCTAGATATGACCTTTCTTATGGCAATTAAAGCATTCTAGAATTGAAGATGATGCTTTGTTTGGAAAGTTCCTTTTTCCGTTATTTCTATTGTTTTTTCTGAATTCCAAGAATTTTTTGAAATTTTTGGCAATAAATGCTAGATCTTCTTCATCTGAATCTTTATCTTTTTCTTCTTCAGCATGGAAAGCTATGTTCTTTTTGTCTTGTGCTTATACTCGTTTTGCCTGCAAATTCACTTCATAGGACATTAGATTTCCTATTAACTCTTCAGGTTTTATGGTAGAGAGGTCATTAGCTTCTTCAATTGCCAAGACTTTTCTTTCCCATTCATCCGTTAAAGAGTTTAGGGTTTTTGATACAATATCAAAATCAGTGTACTTTTCTCATAATCCTAATAGTGAATGATAGATATCTTGAAATCTAGAGTACATATCATTTACGGATTCATCTTGTTTCATTCTAAAGTTTTGAAATTGATTTTTGAGCATGGAGATTTTGCTTTGTTTCATTTTTTTAGTTCCTTCATGAGTGATTTTAAGTGTTCTCCAAATTTCATAAGCAGTTTGACACATGCTAACATGATTAAATTCATTTCTATATAGTGCACAGAATAACATGTTCATAGCTTTAGGATTGGCAGTAGCATCTAATTTTTGATTGTTTGACCAAGTGGAGTATTCTCCTGTAGGAAGAGTGTATTCATTCTGTGTAATATTTCATGATTCAAAACTATTGGATTGCATATAGATTCTCATACGAGTTGCCCAATAATTATAGTTCAGACCATTGAAAAATGGAGGTCGTGTAGTAGGTTGACCTTCAATAAAGCTAGTGTTATTGACAAAGTTATCGGTAGTGCTGGTGTTGTTTTCCATATTAGAAAGATATCACATAACTTTGTAACAGTTATAAGATGCCTTGCTCTGATACCAAATCAAAAGACTGTGTGGATCGTGCTATATGGAATAATGTTAAACTAGTGGAGAAATAAACTATAGCAATATAAAATAAGTAAAAATAAAACAAGCACACCAGGAATTTTTATACTGGTTCGAACTTTTCGTTCTACGTCCAGTCCCAGACTCCTTTTGGAAATTCAACTACAACAACCCTCACTTAACCTGGAGGAACAGGTTTACACTGCCTGAGCAATCGAACAGGACTTCACCCGCCTAAGCAACACAATAAGACTTCAATACAAATAACAAAGGTATCTGACTGTAGTGTGTTCTTAAATAACACTAATAAGTCAATTGAGTACAATCTTCCTATAATCTTCTCCTTAATGATACATAGTGATGTGCTTTGAGAATTGTGGAAGATAAAGTTATCAAAGATCAAAGTAAGTAATTTGAGTGCTGTGTGAAAGCTTTGAGAATAGATAAGAATTCAAGAATGCTAAAAGTAAATTCGATGATTTGTTTGTTGAATTCTATAATCTACTTATAGTATATAAAGAGTTGCATCTTTAAATGAAAAGTTATATTGAAAAGAATGGATGCAAATGTTGATTTAAAAGAATGTTTCTCTTGGTGAAAAGAAGTGACTTTTCAATAAAATAGCAGTTAAGGATATTCAGACGTCTAAATAAACAAATTCAAACTTCTGAATTAGAGTGAAACGCAAACAGCAAGGAAATAGTTCATTTTTGACCTCATTCAGACGTCTGAATATTTTAGTTCAGACGTCTGAATATTGTCAAGACAATATTCCTATTTGAGTACTCAGACGTCTGAATGAATGGTTCTAGACATCTGAGTTTGTTGTTTTGTGCATGTATAAGCATGTGTGTGCATGTGTGTATATATATTTATATATATATTATGTAAGGAGAGATTTTAACAAATTTTTCTAAGTAATATACAGACTCTAGACACATAATATACAGCTATAAACATCTGTAAATGAATCTGCAATAAATCTCCTGCAAAGATGGATTAATATGCACATAACATTTTATATAGGTTGTTATAATCAAAATCGAGAGTCTAACATTATGAAATGATTCATAAGTGATATTAGTTTTTGCAAGAAAATATACTAGAGGTGGAAATGAATGTGAAAAAAAGGATTTGGTATAACTAGAAACCAATCAAAATATACATAAAACGTGCATAGGTCATTTTATTCACATGACTGTTTGATAGATTTAAGTGCAGGATTTCGATCTGAACAAGGATTTTTCACTTGATTCTTAATGGCAAACACTAGATACAGATTTTTGATTGATTTGTAGTTCTACATCATAGTATATGGCTATGCAAGGAGAATGGTGGATTTTAATCAAGGAACCGCATTGGAGTTCCACTAAAGAAGTCAATTGGACAATACTAGTTCGAAAGTTAAATTTTGTGATTGAGCAAGTGATCGGATTTGATATTGCGTATGGACGGTATATATATAGATCTTATAGGTTTTATCATAATAAAACATCGACATTGGAAAATGCCGGTTATATAGTTGGATGTTACTGTAAGTAAGATGCAGGTATATGGAAGCAAAAGCTAGTTTGATGCTTTTGATTTCATAAATAAAATTTGGTTGCCGACAAAAAGGTACATGTTTATATTGTTTTTTGGTTTGATGGTTTTATGATTCAGCCACTGGGCTTTTGTTTTCATTTGGTTGATTTGGGTTCGTAGTGATGAATTCTAATTGTTCTGATCTAGCCATGCAAAAAGAACATTGCCAAAAGAATTTAGAACTTTAGAAGTTCAAAATTTGATAACAAGTTTCGACTAATTTGTTTTGAAAGATTTAAGGGTTGGAAGCACTTTTCCAACCTTGGAAATTTCGGGGACGAAATTATTTTAAAGGGGAAAAATGCAACGAATAAGAATTTTAGTCAATTGTTTTTGAAATATTTAATTTATTTAAATATTAAAATAATAACTTTGTAAGTCAAATAGTTCAAATTTCAAATATACGAATTTATTTGAATATGTGAATTGTGGATTTGATAATTGAATCTTTGATTTAACGTGAATAAAAATGATTTCAAAGTCCTGTTTAAATTATATCAAATCGGAATGATATTGGAAATATTTTTAATTTAAATTAAAGTGATTCATCTGGTTTAATAATAGCCTCATCTAACGGCTATGGACGATCAAAGCCAACACATGCCGTTTAAGGCCTCGATATTAACTGAAGAAATGTTGGCGATGACAAGGTGAACTCAATCAATGGTGGTGATCGGCTAGTTCATCATGAGGTGGTAGCGGTTTTCAGTTGAACTTCGTTCATCTTTTAGGTTCATTGGGGCTAGCGACAGCGAGGTGGAGGGCCGCTGTGGCATCAAAAGTCGGTAGTGACGAGGGGATGCTAAGGTGTGGGTATGGCAATGCAACTAGCTAAAAAGTGATGGTGAAGTGGGAAAACGTCGAAGTGAGGTTTATTGGTTTTCACGGTGGAGAAGGTTAGGTGACTGCACCAATGTAGTTGGTTTTGTCATGGTCTAGGGCACCTACGGTGGTGATGCAGCGGCTACTGGAGTGGTACGGCAATGTTAGCGATGGAAGGAGTAGATGCGAGTTTTGGAAATCACGTTCTGAACAAAGGGAGAAGATAGATTTGTAGTGGGTTAATTTATATAACTGAGGTTAATTAAAGCTCATTATGTAATTACCTTTATAATTATATTACTTAAATAAACAAATTTTATAATCACGATAACTTGCGCGTTTTAGATCCAAATCAAATGCGGTCAGTCATACTGTGCTCGTATTAATTTAGCTACCCTATGGAATTGGATTGGTGGTAATTGGAGCTTAGGGAAATTTCATGCAAAATCAAACATTGTTTGATTTAGAGGGAACTAGAACATATAAGCGACAACTTGGAATTTCGATGATTAAACTGACCTACGAATGATACTATAGTACTATATAGTAGTTATAAAATTGGTTATTGCTTGTTTGGATGATTTACTTCTTTATCAGTTGGTGTGGATTTATTCCCACCGTTAGAACGGATGACACATATTATATGATTATCTACCATATGTGATGCAAGAGAATAGATTAGAGGGATCCAACAGGATTCCTCATTACTATTGATTTGTATATGTGTGTGTTTTGCATGCTGATACACACACACACACATATATACATACATACATATATATATGACTTATAATGTAGGGGAGACTGGTTGGAGGGATCCAACGGGATTCCTTACCCCATTGATTTATTTTAATAATATTCCTGTTATATGAATTTTTGAATATCAAACCTAACTGTTTGTCCCGATTGAATATGACATTGTATATTTTCAACCTAAACCTCGCAGCGATAGAAATCATTAACAATGTCCGTTAAGTAATGTTTTAACCCATGGTCGATGTTAATGGCACTAATTAACTTAGATAGTTAATTAAATTGAAATGGTAGCTTATTCAAGTGCCATAGTGATTGCTAAGTCTCCTTCTAAATCCGAATTTTATTAGATTCAAATCAATTTTAGTTTACATCAGTTTAAAAGTAAATGTTTTAAATATATTATATTATTAAATTTTGTTTAAAGGCATATTAATATTATTTAAAGGTCAACTATTATTATTTAAGCTAATCATTTATTTAAAGTTAAGCATTATATTTAATGGTTAATTAGTTTGTTAAAAGATAATTATTTAAAGTTAATTATTATTTAAAGATAATTACTGGAAGTATATTATTTTTTAAAGTTAGTTGGTTTTATATAATTTATTATTATAATAATATTGCTTAAGGTTAACTTACTATTATAATAATATGGTTTAAAGTTACATTATTATTATAAAAATATTATTTCAGAAGTTTATCTAATATTAAAATAGAATTGTTTAAAAGTTAAATTATTTTTACAATGATTTTGTTTAAAGTAAATTTATTAATATATTAATATTATTTTAAATATAATTTATAATTATTTTAATATGTTTGAAGTTAAATGATTTCTGTATTGATAATGTTTAAAGGTAATTAATTATCCTATTTATTTTAGTTAAAGTTGTTTAACTACACTATTTTGTTTTAAAATTTCAAAATCATGACAATATTTTGGTTAAAGTTTATTATTATGTTATTTGAATTTAATTTGATGGTATATTTTTATATTAATAAAATTTGTCTTAAAGTTTATTATTATTATTTTATTAATGGTGTTTTAAATTAATCATTTTATTTAAAAATGTTTGAAGTTAATTTAATACTCTTAAAAATGATTGTTTAAATCATTATTTTGTTAAAGTTGTTGAGAGACAAATTCAAATGAAGAATGATTAAAAACAATAATTTGCTTATTTAAAAGTGTTTTAATAATTGATTTGACACGAATGGAAACTTTGTTAATTTAAATTTATGAAAGAAGTTTTAGGAATAATTGGAATATTCATAAAGAAAGTTTTTGGAAACAATCTTGAACATTTACAAAAGGTTTTTCTATAAATAAACATGAAGGTTTATAAAGTGTTTGCAAATGGATTTGTATTTAAGCAAAGTAGATTTCAAAATTAAAGGAGATTTATAAAAGGATTTTTTGAAGTTAATTATAAAAAGAATTTATGGGGTGGGTTTCTCTAAATTGACCATTTAAACTAGTGGTATGGAATACCCGTTCCACACTTAACATCGAAGGGTCAGTATTTAAAGTTATACTCATCTCTAATTTAAGTAACGTTTTGTTTAAATCCTTTGAAAAAAGATTTGGAAATAAGAAATTTTCACAAATGTTTTGTGAATATACTTATGTCAGTGAGATAAGTACATGAATGTTTTGATAAATGTTTTGGAACAATATTTAATAAATAAAAAGAGTTCTAAGGCTTAGCGATTGCTTTAGAAATTAATTCTTTAGATTGTGTTGTTTGTTTATTTGATAGTTAAATAACTGACCGTCAAATCTGACCAATTTGACTTAGGAAGTATGGTTGTAAATTTGAGTTCCCCGATGTGGACTCTAATACTTACTTCCAAGTGAAGCAGGATTGAGTCAACCGAAAAATATTGATTGTTGATTTGGAGAGACTAGAATTAGATATATTATCCATAAACCACTTTGAGCCAACATATGCATTCGAGTGGAAGAAGTCTTGATGATGTATTGAAGACAGAATTCTTTGAAGTGCAAGGGTAACTTGCTACTAATCCTAAGGTTTTTTTCAAATGAATGTAGTAGAGGAAGTGCCTTCGATTTATTTCAAAGCTATAACAAACTTGTATGGATGAATGCTGACATTATATTATCTGCATGGAGGGCAATGATAACATTCCAAGAGGGAATTTCCAAGAGGAAGTGGTAAGAGTATAGCCTTTCAAAGCCTCACATCCAAGAAATGAATAAAGCAGGGGTGTGCCACAGGGCTATGTGGATCGCTTCCAAAAGGGTATGATCATACCTGATCTAATGTCTATATTCATGTATTCTTTGTAGCCCATTAAGGTTTGTGACCATAACTAAGTGGGATCATATTCGGTGCTACTCAAGAAGAGGGTGGTGTCGGTCCTGACTAGTAAAGGTGCAACGTGTGGTACCCTCCCGAACATTTTACCAAGAGGTGTACGGATTTAGTGGGCAGACACTTAACCTTTCATAGTTGGAATCTATTCTCCAATACGAGCCTTTAAGCTTGATTGTATGTCTACTATGCTAGAATGTGAGATGCAAGCATTTCGGCTATACTCAATATTTATTTTAAACCTTAATTGTTATTATAATATCAAGAGATTTTGATATAAAAGTGTTTTGGTTATCATAAGGTAAAAACCCATCGGTGTTTATGTACGACGTGGCCTTATGAGATACCATTTATTTTACAAGGGGTTTTCCTAAATACAGAAATCAGTTTATTTGATAAGTATTTTCTCACGTTGGTTTACTAGCCTGATCCGGGCATTATTCTCTTATAATGCTCGGGTCAGCCCAAGCATATTTACATATCTTAGTTTGGATGCATTGGAGCTCAGAAGATGAGCTAGAGGCATTCAAGCCGTATTCATGTATATCTTGTTTTCCGCTGCATTAGACATTCAGAATTATCAACATTTGTAAGGACAGGCTATTATAGTTGTCTAGGCAAAAATAGGTTAGTATATTTTGATTGCTGTGTGTGTATATACATTACAATTGTTTCCATTTGTAAAGATCTACTTATATTATATATTATTCATTCTGCTGTAAGATTCTGTGTTGTTTAATTTCTTCCTATCTTCTTTCTTCTTTCTTTCCCCTAACAATCCGCCTTTCCAGCACTTGGTTGTTCGACACATGAATATTGTGGATGTATTAAGGCCAATTTCTGAGGATCGAAAGGGCAGGTTGTTACACTTATAAAACATAGTAGAAAGTTTTTGAAAACTGAACTAATGTTTGAATCTTTGAAATTTTTCTAGTAAATTAGAGTAATAAGACATGATTTTAAAACCAAAGGACCTCTAAATCACTTTATCTAGTCAAGATGCCCACTTTATTAGCACTACAACACATACATGATTGTAACATCTATTTACATGCCATAATAACAACCATAGGCAAGCTCACATTTTTCAACCATTCCCAGCACATAGATTCAATTTCAAGGCCAATACAACATCACATACAAGCACACATAAACGCATATATGACCAAACAAATCAACATCAACTTTCATCCGAACATCTGACAAATATACAACTAAGTTAAGGAACAATATAAAGTTTAAACTCTTTTAAAGATGCAAGCTTTACTCACAATTCAAGAAAATCAATCTAACTTTCACTAAAACTTGGTTTTTCATAGATTTTGGATTCCTCATGCAAAAGGTCTAATTTTTGGTCTTGTGACGTAGCGGATGTAATGGATGACAACGAAATGAAGATTTCGTGTCAAACTAATCGATGAAACAATTAGGTGAAACAATATAAATCTTTGGATTAAAGATACCCAAATTCCCAAATCCGTTGATCTCGCGAGATACCGGATTCTAGCTATCTCCATCATGTTGATCACGCAAGATACCGTGTTAAAAGATCTACGATTTTTCTACGTTGATTGAGTGCACGAGATTCCGTGAATCGGCTTCAAATCCGTTGATTCAAGCGCACTCGAATAACCGAAAATGGAGAAAGGAGATAACACTCAACTTCCAATTTTAAAGAGGCACAAAGCACTCTAGCAAAAGTTTATTTAAAATCAACCAACCTTAGGTGACACGACACCGGTATTTATAGAAGTTTACAACTCACTCAACTCAACACAACAGGCCGACCTAACATTCATGCGATCTACGACTTAAAATTCAAACGACCTAAAAAAAATACAAGTTACAACACACGAGTTCAACAGTAATCAACAATGACATAACAACATAACAGTTTACAACAAATAACGACATAAAGACATCTACGACCTAACTCGACACAGCAACAACAACATCTTCACGCTACATAACAGTCCAGCGACCAAAGGATCCATGGCATAACAACATATGAATCCAGCGACCTAAGAATGATGCGGCGTAAAGAAAACATGGTAGCGACATAAGAGGGTAGCGACTTAAAGTGAGCAGGCGACTTATAGCCTGAGTGACTTTAGGCACTGAAGAAAATGCGGCATAGTGAAATGACCTAAGGAGATGCGACCTAAAAATGATGCTTCTTAGGTAGTTAGGTCGCGTAGTTAGGTCACCCAACTTAAGGCTCTGTTGGCATCCTCGTTAGGTCGCTCAGTTGACATAACTTGCTTCTGGCATACTTGTTAGGTCACGAGCGACTTAAGGCAACCGCGCTATCATCTGGCATACTCGTTAGGTTGTTGGAGCGACATAACTTGCTGTTGGCACGCTCGTTAGGTCGCAAGCAACTTAAGGTTACCGAGTTATCATCCTGCGCTGCATCATCCTTCCCCGGTTGACAAGAATTCGACCCCGAATTCACACTTTCCTCTTCTTCGACAAGCTTATGCTCATGATACGGAATCAAGTGTTTGACGTTAAAAACATCGGCAGTACGGACATGGTCTGGCAATCTTAACTGATAAGCATTATCATTGATCTTCTTCAAGATTTCTACTGGACCAATCTTTCGAGCTTTCAATTTGTTGTAAGTTCCAGCTGGAAAACGATCTTTTGTCAACGCTGCGTAAACAAAATCACCCTCTTTGAAGTCCACACTCCTTCATTTCTTATCCGTCGGTTGATTGTACTTCTCATTTGACTTAAGTAATCGTTCATGAACAATCCTGTGACACTCCTACAACTCATTCACAAAATCACAAGCCCGTTTAACAACTCCTTTCTGAAGTGGCACTGTCGACAAAACCAACGGTCCCTTCGGAATTGCTGAATATACTACTTGAAATGGACTGAATACAGTACTTCGATTCACTGCATGATTATGTGCGAATTCCGCCTGACACAATTTCACATCCCAACTCTTCAAATTATCCTTCACAAGATATCTCAACAAGTTTCCCAAAGATCTGTTCACCACTTCCGATTGCCCATCTGTTTCCGGATGATAGGCGCTACTAAAATGCAGCTTAGTTCCAACCATCTTTCACAAAGTCAACCAAAAATGACTTAGAAATCGAGTATCCCGGTCAGAAACAATGGTCTCAGGTAGCCCATGTAGTCGATAAACCTCTTTAAAGAATAATTGAGCAACACGGACTGCATCAGCTATCTTCTTACAAGCTATGAAATGTGCCATCTTCGAAAATTTGTCCACCACAACATATATAGAATCATTCCCTCGTTGTGTTCTTGGCAAACCCAAAACAAATTCCATGCTAATATCAACCCATGGTCTAGTAGGCACGGGCAATGGCATATACAATCCTGCATTCGTAGCTGTCCCTTTGGAACTTGGCATACGTGACATCTCTCCACAAATCTTTCAACTTCTTTCCTTATTGACGGCCAAAAATATGATTGAGAAATCAACTGCAAAGTGCGATCTCTTCCCACATGTCCTTCTTCATGCAATTCTTTCACAATATTCATTCGCAAGCTGCACTCTGGTATACACAACCGATTTCCCTTGAAGAGAAAACCATCCACCAACATATACTCATCCGTCTTCCCTTTCTCGACTTCGTCTATAATCTTAGCAAAGTAAGGATCTTCAACAAATAATGCTGGCAAAACATCAAACCCCGTCACTTCGACTCTCATTGTAGTCAACAAATGATTTCTTCTACTCAATGGATCTGCCATACGGTTTGTAACTCCCGACTTATGCTTTACAACAAATGTAAACTGTGGCAAGTATGCGATCCATGAAGCATGCCTGGCTGCAACCTTATCCTGTCCCTGCAAATGTTTCAAGGCTTCATGATCAGTGTACAACACATACTCTTTATGAAACAAATAGTATCTCCAATGTTTTATGGCTTGAATGATAGCATAGAATTCCACGTCATAAGTATTATATCTCATCTTTGCTCCAGAAAGTTTCTCACTGAAATAAGCAATTGGACGGCCCCTCTGACTCAACACTTCTCCAATTCCAACTTTAGATGCATCAGTATGTAATTCAAATAGTAGCTGAAAATCCGGCAGAAATAGAATTGGTGCTGTCGTCAAAAGTTCCTTGATTCGCTCAAAAGCAAATCCTGCTTCTTTTAACCATGACAACTGCTTGCCCTTTATACAATCAGTAACAGGTGCCATCACGCTACTGAAATGTGGAATAAACCTTCGGTAGAATGATGCTAAACCATGAAAACTTCTCACTTCAGTTATAGTTCTGGGCTGTGGCCAATTTCTGATTGCTTCAACTTTACTTTGATCCACCTGGATACCTTCCTTGGACAATACATACCCCAAAAACAAAACACTATGCGTCATGAACACGCATTTCTTTGTTGCCGCATAAAATTGCTGCCGACGAAGTATCATCAACACTTCCCGCAAATGTAGTAGATGTTCTTCGGTGCTCCCACTGTATATCAATATATCATCAAAGTATACCACCACGAACTTTCCAATGGACGGTCGAAAGATCTGATTCATCACTCGCATAAAAGTACTAGGTGCATTCGAAAGACCAAATGGCATGACCATCCATTCATACAACCCTTCCCGTGTCTTAAATGCAGTCTTCCATTCATCCCCTGGTCGAATTCGAATCTGATGATATCCACTCTTCAGATCAATCTTTGAGAAGATAGCAGCTCCATTCAACTGATCTAGCAAATCATCCAATATCGGCATCGGAAATCTGTACCTCACTGTAATCTTGTTTAGTGCTCGACTATCTGTACAAATTCTCCAAGTTCCATCCTTCTTCCGCACTAACAAAGCTGGTACTGCACAAGGACTTAAACTTTCTTGTATGCACCCTTGTTCAAGTAAGTCTTCCACCTGCCTTCTCAACTCTTCGTGTTCCTTTGGACTCATTTTATAATGTGGTCTATGTGGTAACACGGCTCCCGGAACAAGATCAATCTGGTGTTGTATGTCTCTCAACGGTGGTAACTCTGTCGGTAATTCTTCAGGAAATGCATCTTCAAACTACTTCAATACTGGCTTAACTTCTTCAGGAATTTCAACTGCTTCACTACTTTCACATCCAATTAACAGAAATACTTTAGCTCATCCTCCACTTCCTTGACAAATTCCTTCAAAGATAACAGAGTCTTTAGTTCTTCAATCTCCTCCAACTTGCTTTCACTTTGTTGTAGCTGTTTAGGGACTAAAGTGATTTTGGTGCCCTCGAACATGAAACTGTAGCAGTTAGTCCTCCCATCATGTTGCGCAACTCTATCTTATTGCCACGGTCTCCCCAACAACAAATGACATACGTCCATGTCCATAACGTCACACCAAATTTCATCTTTATACTTCTTTCCAATGGAAAAAGTTACGCAAGCTCTTCGATTAACTTTCACTTCCCCACCTTTCCTCAACCAACCTAACTTGTAAGGTTTGGGATATTTCTCAGTCTTTAACGCCAACTTCTTTACAGCTTCTGCAGAGATGATGTTATCACAACTTCCTGCATCGATGACAAACTTGCAAACCCTTCCCAAAATAGTGCATGTTGACTAAAAGATATTACTCCTCAACCAACTAGTCTCATCTTCCTGCTTCGACGCTAAGCAAGATTTCCTCATCATTAAAGATATCCCTCGTCTCACGCCAATAATTCTTCTTCCTCCTCAACTTTTGGTGAATTGGAACATTCTACTTCTGCATCCTCATCCTCAACCTCAGCAACCATCACTCGCTTCTTAGGCTTCGGGCATTCATTGCTCTTATGACCAAACTCCTGATAATTATAACACTTGAAATTGTTGTTGACCTTGGTCTTAGCAACTTCATTGACAATCGGTTTACTAACAACCTTGGAAACATTAGTATTGCTACTATCCCCTTTCATCTGATTGTTAGAATTTTTAAACACACCACCTCCTCTTCTACCTTGCCTCTCCCAAGATAGAGCCTTCTGGTGTGCTTCAGCCACGGATCTTGGATCAAACATATTCACCATATCCTGAATCTGCATTCTCAATCCTCCAACAAATCTAGCTGTCAATTGTTCCTCTGTATCCATGATATCATTTCTAGCAATCAATTGATAAAACTCATCTGCATAATCATTTACCGACTTTGTCCCTTGTCTCAAATTCTGTAAACGTTGATACATAACAGACTGATAATTATAAGGTAAGAAAGTAGCTTTCATCAACTTCTTCATCTTCTCCCATGAAACATTCTTCGACTTTCCCATCCTTTCCCGTGATAGTTTAGTTTGTTGCCACCATGTCGTAGCTCTTCCCCTCAATCGTGTAGCAACCAACTTAACTCTACGATGCTCGGGTACTTTCTTGAAGTCAAAAATTTCTTCAACATTCGATAACCAATCCAGAAACTCTTCTGCTATCATTCCCCCTTTGAATTCTGGAATCTCTGTTTTCATCCCCAACTCCCATTTGCGATCATCTTCTACATCTCGATATGGATTTCGTACTTGGTCTCGATCTCGATAATGAACACTACCTCTATCACCATCTTTATCATAATCAAATGTACTTCGATATCGATCTCGACCATCAACATCTCTATAACCATGCATATCTCTTCTACTATGTCTTTCAGCATTATGATATGGTTCATCTCCAAACTCACGTGGAGCTCTTCTCTCTTCACCTTGGTAATCATGACGTTCTTGCCTCATAGGAACTGATGATTCTCTTCGATCTCGATGGGATTATGATGATACCCTCCTCGCTTCCGAAATCGATGGCGAAACTCTGTTTCCTCCATGGTTTGAGATTGTTGACCTTCTCCTTTGACTTTGATTCATATCATTCATCATTTTCTCTAACTTCCCAATGCCTTCATCATACTTTTCATTGATACATTGTTCCACTTGCTCAGCTTCTTGTCTTCGATATACATCTTCAACATTTTGAAATCGAGTAGCACATCTCGGAGGCATTGTCGAATCTTTAAACGAATCCAAACACACTTCTACTAGCACAACTTTAACTCAAATCTGAACTTGACTTTGCTCGGCCTGCACTTAGCTCGGCTCGGCTTGTAACTCTTAGCCTTGATCCAAAACTTCAACTCGGCTCAAACTCCAACACTTCAACACTTCAAATCTTCTCCCAATAGGCTCGGCTAAGCTATGATTGGCTAATTCTAGCTTTGATACAAAACTGACGCAGCGAATATAACGGATGACAACGAAATGAAGATTTCGTGTCAAACTAATCAATGAAACGATACAAATCGATGGATTAAAGATACCCAAATGCCCAAATCCGTTGATCTCGCGAGATACCGGATTCTAGCTATCTCCAACACGTTGATCGCGCATGATACCGTGTTAAAAGATCTACGATTCTTCTACGTTGATCTCGCGCACAAGATTCCGTGAATCGGCTTCAAATCCGTTGATTCGAGTGCACTCGAATAACCGAAAATGGAGAAAGGATATAACACTCAACTTCCAATTTTAAAGAGGCACAAAGCACTCAAACAAATGTTTATTTAAAATCAACCAACCTTACAGGTGACACGACACCGGTATTTATAGAAGTTTACAACTCACTCAACTTAACACAGCAGGCCGACCTAACATTCATGCGATCTACAACTTAAAATTCAGACGACCTAAAAAAAATACAAGTTACAACACACGAGTTCAACAGTAATCAACAACGACATAACAACATAGCAGTTTACAACCACATAACGACATAAGACATCTGCGACCTAACTCGACACAGCAACAGCAATATCTTCACGCGACATAACAGTCCAGCGACCTAAGGATCCATGGCATAACAACGTACGAATCCAGCGACCTAAGAATGATGCGTCTTAAAGAAAACATGGCAGTGACATAAGAGGTTAGCGACTTTAAGTGAGTAGGCGACTTATAGCTTGAACGACTTAAGGCACTAAAGAAAATGCGGCACAGTGAAACGACCTAAGGAGATGCGACCTAAAAATGATACTGCATAGGTAGTTAGGTCACGTAGTTAGGTCGCAGCTGACTTAAGGCTCTGTTGCATCCTCTCTAGGTCGTTCAGTTGACATATCTTGCTTCCGGCATACTTGTTAGGTCGCAAGCGAGTTAAGGCAACCGAGCTATCATCTGGCATACTCGTTAGGTCGTTGGAGCGACATAACTTGCTGTTGGCACACTCTTTAGGTCGCAAGCAACTTAAGGAAACCGAGTTATCATCCTACGCTGCATCACCTTGGATGTTGAAAATTAGGATCGGCCTAGGGTCAATAGGGTATGACCAAGGTTATAAAGAGGAGTTTGGGGTTTGTCTTGGCTAATGAAGGTATAAGAAGAGAAAAAGGAAGTGGTTTTAAGGATTTTTAAAAATTAAAAGAGAAGAAAGCAATGATATTAAAATTAAAAAAATAAAAATAAATGGTAGCCTTTAAAACTTTTGAAAAGCTTAAGGAAGAAGATGGATTTTTGAAAAAGTGAGAAATGGAATGGAAATGATAGAGAGAGAAAGTTTTTAAAATTCTTTTTATTTAAACTAAATTGAGAAAATTTCCTAAATACCCTTATGTACACTACCCTCCACTCATATAATGACACATCACCACAGCCACCACCTTCCTTCACCCCACAAGCAAGTTATAAGGCTCCCCCTTGTGACCACCATACAATACACTTCCCCTTGTACTTATGATGTGAAATGATAATGTAACATTACATATTATATATTTTCTTTTATTTAAACTTTAAAAAGTGTCACATATTATTTCTTTTCTTAAGTAAGTATATATATACCTTGTTTTATACTAACCATATTTACGTTAATATTAATATGTGTGTACATGTTTTACTAAGATGTTTGTAGCCTCTTAAACAACTTTTAGATGGTGAAGAATTGAAAATTTAAAAAAGCTTCGGTCGCATTTTCCACTTTCCTTCAAACTAATTATTTTGCTAAACCGAATTTAAAAACGAATTTTCTAAATTTAGCTATAAATTAAAAGAGGGTGATTTAATTATTAAAACCATTGATTGAATATTTAAGATTAATTAAATATTCAAAAATCAAAGTGATAAAATTCCTGGTCATTACATTCACCCCTTTAAAGAATTTCGACCCCGCAATTTCACCACATAATTATCCAATACCGTTCATAAATCTGTATGTTGTTCATAGACCATCCAAATGTAAAATCTAATTCGATCACTACTCGAATACACAACTTCATTTTCAAACTAGTATCCCTTACACAATTTCCAAGTGCAGACTCAGATTAAGCTACTTGACTAGAAACCTTGGTTTTCCATACATAGCCATATGCTATGATAGAAAACTTTGCTTCCATATCAAGAACCCTTATTAAGTGCTCTCCATAAAAAATTGAGCGATAAATCATAATTTGGAATGATGTGAAACATTTCAAAGTCATGTACCCGAATCTTGGATCAAAACTATGTGAAAAGTGAAATGATCTATGTTCAACTTATGTACTTATTTTATTGGTTCTCTCTAATACCAATTCTTTTTCTATTAAAATAATTTATGAAAACATTTCATAAAAACTAAACTAAGTTTAACTTGTATAATATCCTACTACATCCTGAGTGTATACACTACTATTTGGCTCAAACCTTCCCATTTTGAATTTATTTCCACTTAGTAAACTCAAGATCCAAATAACTGAGTTTTAATCCAAAATACTTTTTAAAATGAAACTATATATTTAACTATAGAAAATGCATACATATAGCCAAAGTAACCCTAAAATGAAATTGAGGAACTGGGTACAACCAAATAGTACCTTTTATTCCGTGACCAAGAAGGGTAATACTTAAGGGAAATGCTTACTATCCGAACACATTTCTTTCACATTTTTAGTCATTTTTCAAGCCCCTCTAAATAGTTAACTTAAAAATACTTCTTCCTTTTCAAAACCCCTATTTCAAAACAATAATTTACATATTTCCAAACAAATATTTGCCAAAAAAATCAATTACCAACTTGCTTTAGGTTCGTTTGACTTTGAATTAGTTTCAGTTTTACATGGTAAAGAGAATAATTTACTAAATACACCACAACGTTAGCCTAAGTAAACCCTCGATCGTCACTTAGGAGATTATTCCGATCATCATAATACAGATCGAGACTTTTTTTCGAACAAATCTAAAGAAAACACTTCTTATTTAAAAGTTTACTTTTTGAAATATTTATACTAAAAATATTTTCAAGTAAATATTAATACCTTTTTCCATAAAACATTTAAAATCTTCTTCAAGACTCGAAGATTTGAATCCTCAAAACCTGTTATTTATAAAGCACATTTCTTTATTATAATCCAAATTTATATAAAATCGCTCTTTTATAAGAATCATTTCTCAAGTAATTATTCTAAAATATTCTAACATTTATAAACATCTTTTGTAAAAATCTAATTTTAATCCAACATTAACATCGAGCGCTGTAGAGTCAAATTGTAAAACTTAATTCACAAAGTGTTCGTTTTAACGTTCCCTCAATTTTATCTACCTAACCCATGTCGTAGAAAGACAACTTACTTACAAATGAACTGTAACGCCCCACTCGGAGACCCACTCTAGTAAAGAGCATTGCGGAGTAATACCGTCTACTAGAACGGAAAATAGAGTATAATAGAAGCGACCATGTGTAATCAAGCTATAACTAACTACTGAATACATCGAATAGGCGGTTTTCTTTTCTCAAGTGGTTCGACATATCCAATAGATATTTATAACGAAATTACAATGGCTAAGAAAAATAGGTTCAGAACAAACATAATACTAAATGATAACATCATCATCACAGAACAGTCACATAACAGTCACAGAACATAGGTATAATATATCGTCAATACAGATCCAAATATCAAAAGGTGGGTACAAAGCCACCGCTCGCACATGTGAGTCAAAAATATGTACATAAGAGACCGAATACTCAGAGTATCAAAATTGTGGACAAATATAAAGAGCTATCTATCAGCATAACAGATAATGTCCAAGCGGAAGCACAGAAAGCTAAGTCCAGAGACCTAACCTGAAACAACTCGATCTGACCCGAGCGAAAACACTCCGGTCAGGCTAGCTAAACAATCAGTAATAACTGAGATATATAATAATGCAGTACATAAATGAAACAGTACTTCTCCAAAGAGAAGAGTATAATGGACCACATGAACATAATGACGATCCCTAATCATCAATAAACAGTAAAAATCTCCAAAGAGAATACCAACACCAAAGTGTTAAATAAATAAAATCGCCACATATCATCGGCGTAGCCAAAGCTATATAAAGTTGCCCATAGGCAATAGTCCCAAGAGTGACTAGAGTCTGTAATCGATGCCCAAGCAAAGATCGGTGCTCCAAAGAGCAATAGGGATATACTGAAAAGTCAATGAAAACGAATACTGAAAAGCAGTGTCCAGAGACACTGTGAATCCACAAGGTAATCGCACTTACATCGTATGGTTCCATAGAACCAACACCGAATGGCGGTACTCGAATGGATATAAAATCATCAAATAATACAAGTATAGCACGTGCACCGACCAGAGTCGTTATTGCCAAGTACTGCAGAGTTGTGATCGATCACTCGCACAGATGCAGAACGCGCGAGACGGCGAGATCCTTCCCAGAAGGATAAAGGCCCAGAGGCACATGCCGAAAAACTACTCCATAGAGCAGGTGTCCAGAGACGGTTGCCCAGAGGCGTGGTGACCCAGAGGTCCAGTACTGGCCGCCCAGAGGCTAATGTGTCACAAACTTCTTGGAGAGGAACCCGTAAAGTGTTAACAATGATTCCCATACCTCACGTTCGCACTAAACGGTTTACTAACCAATAGCAAGCTCACACTCCAAACAATAAAAAGTCCACCTCGTATCATCGGTAAATTAGACCCAAAGGTCAAAATGATCAATCGAATAGGTCGGGGATTAACCGGAAAGAAAATACTCACGGTTCCATAGGCCGGAGATTTCCTAACCATTTAAGCACCTTTCCACTTTGCTCGACGTGCTAATAGTGAGTGTGAGATTTTTATTATAAAAAATAATGGTGCGAAACAGATTTATAATTGATTTTGAAATCACTTTAAAACGGCTTTTGAAAACTCTCCTATTATGGAGTAATTAATTTAATAATTAAAAACAATATTATATAATAATTTCGAAAGCCATTTAGGAGTGAAAAATCCTTTTAAAATAGTTCATAAAAACCCATGTACGAAATCCAGAGACAAATCTCAAAGAAATCAATAAATCAGAAAATCACTGAAAACCAATATTCGCGTTGGAGAATATTCTGAATGGTTGTGAACCAAAGTTCGACAATATTTGATTAGTAGTTGAAGCCCAAAGGTTCATTGCAGAAACAATCAATTTGAAGCGGTTGCACCAAAATGGTGCAACCCGGACTCGGTTGCACCAAAATGGTACAACCGGTGAGTCGGAACCCGGCTGCACCAAGTGGGTGCAGCCCAAATTTTTTTTAGAACCAGCTGCACCGCATGGTGCAGCCTGG
Source organism: Allium cepa (assembly GCA_030765085.1). Taxonomy (NCBI): domain Eukaryota; kingdom Viridiplantae; phylum Streptophyta; class Magnoliopsida; order Asparagales; family Amaryllidaceae; genus Allium; species Allium cepa. The sequence goes on from CM060945.1 coordinate 774,708,223, forward strand.
TTCGGTCCAGCCCCCAGCCCGCATGGGCTGGGTGAATTAACAAGCCCCAGCCCGCATGGGCTGGGGGGAAAGTACCAATCCCCAGCCCATGCGGGCTGGGGTAATATGACACGCCCAGCCCATACGGGCTGGGAGTATGGGGCAGCCCCAGCCCATGCGGCTGGGGTAATATGACCCGCCCAGCCCATGCAGGCTGGGAATATGGGGTGGCCCCAACCCATGCGGGCTGGGGTCATATGACCCGCCATGCCCATGCAGGCCGGGAATATGGGGTAGGCCCCCAGCCCATGCGGGATGGAGATATGGGCATGCGCGCCAGCCCATGCGGGCTGGCCTGCTTCCGGCTAGCCCAACCGGGCTAGCCTGCTGCGCCCGGGCAGCAGCCTGGGTGCAACCCAGGCCTGCCCTGGTGCACTCAGAGCCCTGTTTTCAGCCTGTTTTCAGGCTGAACCTTCCGGCCAGCTGAAAACACTGATTTTAGTGATTTTGGGGTGTTTTTTCTTCTTCAAGTTTTTATCATCAAATTTCACTAATATCGATCACTAACTACCATATAATGCTTACTACACTATATTAAAGGAGACAAAGGGCCAAAGCTTAGCATTACCTTATGAAGCAATATCACAAACACCTTATGTGCACACCCAAAATGAAAGAAAAGATGATCAAAGAGCTATGATTCACATGTTACATAATAAAACATGTGTTACTAAATGATTACTAAAATCAAAAGAGGATTAAACACATATTAGAAGAGGTTTTTAGCAATATACCTCTCTAGAAAGCAACAAAGACCATTATAGCATCAACCCAAGTTAACAAAAGATGATTAGGAGGCTATAAGATCAAAAAAACACATAAAACATGTGTTACCAAATAAATTTCAGAAATTAGAAAGATATAAAAATGGATTTGAGGTGGGTATTTGCATTACCTTTGCATAGAATGACTTGCATAAGCTAAAACTAGAAGGAGATGAAGATAGAGGCCAATTTTGTTAAGAAAGCTTTAGGAAATGATTAGGGTTTTGATTAGGGATGCATGAATGAGGTTAGGAGAGTTTGAGATAATTTATAGAGGATGTTTAGGGTGGGTTATTGGGTTAAGTTTAGTAACCCAATAAGAAGAGGGTTATTTACATGTTTCCAAAAATTAGTCTAAGTGTTCATGTATGTTTATAAAACTCATTTTTCTTACCAAAACCCGTTTTAAAATCTCTCCTAAAATATTTAACTTTCCAAAAATAACATTTTATCCTCATTTAAAAATCCCATATTTCCCATTTAATTAAAATAGCCTTTTTCAAATAAATTTTGTTATTCCAAATCCTTTTACGCTTCATTAAAATAAATAAAAATCTTAACTTTTATTTATTAATTGGTAATGCAAATCCCGGGTTGTTACAGACTCCCCCCTTAAGAAAATTGCATCCCCGCAATTCCTTAAGATAGATGTCGTCTATAATGTCAAATCCACAAAAGAAGTGATAGAGATAAAATAGAGAATTTTTACCCGTAGAAGAAGATGGGAGGAAGCAAGGATAAGAGCGCTCGACAGATTCTCTGGTATCCCAAGTGCAGTCCTTAGGATTCGGTGACCATTGAATCTTCACGAGTGGAACCTCTTTGTTGCGAAGGCGTCTAACCTCCGAATCAAGCACACGAAGAGGTTGCTGCTCCAAAGATAAATCAGGTAAGATCTCTAAATCAGGCACGACATGCGGCTCAATGATAGAATCAGGATCGCGAACACACTTGCAAAGCTGAGAAACATGGACCACATCATGCATTCCGGAAAAATGAGCAGGTAGAGCCACACGATAAGCAGCGGGGCCGATGCGTTCCGTAATAGGAAATGGTCCAATATAGCGAGGAGCCAACTTCCCTGTAGAGCTGAAACGCACATCCCCCTTCATAGGGGAAATCCGAATGAAGATAAAATCACTAATGGAGAACTCAAGAGGCTTCCTACGGTTGTCCACGTAGGATTTCCGACGGTCGTGTGCCTCTTTCATTCTTTGACGGATAAGAACAGTCTTTTCAGAAGATTCCCGAACTGAATCTGGACCAAGAATAAGCTTCTCGCCAGATTCTAACCAACAAGCAGGAGAGCGACATGGCCTTCCGTAGAGAGCCTCGAAAGGTGCCATGCCGATACTAGACTGAAAGCTGTTGTTGTAGGAGAACTCTACAAGCGGTAAGTGATCCTCCCAACTACCTCTGAAATCCAGAATACAACAGCCCAAAAGATCCTCCAAAACACGATTCACCCTCTCAGTCTGACCGTCGGTCTGAGGGTGATAAGCAGCCGAGAGATTCAGCTTTGAGCCCAAAGCTGACTGTAGGCACTTCCAAAAGTGACTAGTGAAAATGGTGTCTCGATCACACACGATGGAGCTAGGAATGCCATGAAGTCGAATGACTTCTTTCACATAGAGCTTGGCCAACTGAGGTGCAGTCGGAGTGGACTTAATCGGAATGAAATGAGCTAATTTGGTCAAGCGATCAACAATAACCCAGATAGAAGTACGGCCTGACCTCGATCGAGGCAGACCGTCAATGAAATCCATGGATATCTGATCCCATTTCCATAATGGAATCTCTAGAGGCTGAAGAAGACCAGATGGACGCTGATGCTCGGCATTGATCTGTTGACAAGTCATGTAACCACTCACATAACTTGCCACATCTCTCTTCAAACCCTCCCAATAATATAGCCGGCACATATCGGAATACATCTTACTCGAACCAGGATGTATAGTGTACTTAGTGCGATGGCACTCGTCCAGAATGTCATGCCTAAGTGATAAATCAGATGGTACAACAATACAGTTCTTCCTACGAAGACACCGATGAAAATCAAGAGAATAATCCAGCAATGTCTCATCACTGGATCCCGACTCGAGAAGGTGAATGAGATGCAATAAGTCTGGATCCTGCCGCTGAGCATGGGCAATGCGATCCAATAAGATAGGACGAGCTTCCAAGCTAAATAATAAGACCGGAGAATTAGAGGATGGAGCTTGATCTCTAATATCACACAAAGATAGGGTCTCGAGAATATCCCACTTGGCAATCATCATAGAAACTACCGCTGAGTGCTTGCGACTGAGCGCATCTGCAACACGATTACCCTTGTCAGGGGTATACTGAACATCTAAATCATATGAGGCGAGAAACTCAAGCCATCGCTGCTACCTCATATTGAGATCCCTCTGACTGAATAGATACTTCACTGACTTGTGATCGGTGTAAAGAATGAAGCGTTCGCCTAATAGAAAGTGACGCCACGTCTTCAAGGCAAAAACGATTGCTGCTAACTCAAGATCATGAGTAGGATAGCGAACCTCATTCGGACGCAGTTGCCTGGAAGCATAAGCAACTACCCGATCCTTCTGCATAAGCACAGCACCGAGCCCGCTACCACAAGCATCGGTGTAAACAACAAGATCATGGTTACTCTCTGGAACCACTAGAATAGGAGCATGAGTGAGAAGTTCCTTCAGTCGCTGAAAGGAAGCTTCACACTTATCAGACCAAATAAAGCGAACACCCTTACGAGTTAGCGTCGTAATTGGAAGTGCAACTCGAGAGAAATCCTTGATAAACCGACGGTAATAACCCGCCAGACCAAGGAAGCTGCGAATACCATGAACGTTCTTGGGCTGCTTCAAATTCTGAATAGCTTCGATCTTGGCACGATCGACAGAAATACCCTCAGATGATACAATATGGCCCAAGAACTTGACCTTGATCTCCCAAAAATGGCACTTGGAGATCTTGGCCTTAATCCGATGCTGACGAAGAGTATCCAAGACGATCCACAAATGATGAGCAAGCTCTGTCTCGGATCTAGAATAAATAAGAATATCGTCGATGAAAACCAGAACGAATCTATCGATGTATTCCTGGAATACACGATTCATAAGATTGACGAAGAAAGCCGGTGCATTCGTCAAGCCGAATGGCATGACCAACCACTCAAAGGAACCATAACGAGTGCGGAAAGCGGTAAGAGGAATGCTATCGTCCGCAACTCGGAGCTGATGAAATCCGGTGGCAAGGTTGAGCTGGGAAAAGACCTTCGCACCGCTCAACTGATCAAACATATCGTCTATCCATGGAAATGGATAACGATTTCTGATGGTCAACTCATTAAGCTTGCGATAGTCAATGCAAAGCCTAAGAGAGTCATCGGGCTTCTTAACGAAGACCACAGTAGCACCCCATGGCGAAGAACTGGACCGAATGAACTGCTTCGCCTCAAGCTCAACTAACTGCTTCCTGAGTTCCTCATTCTCCTTAATAGACATTCTCGTTGGAGGACGCCCAACTGGGTGGGAGCCTGGAATGAGATCGATGCGGAACTCAATGGCCTGCTTTGGCGGCATGCCTGATACTGGCTCGAATATATCGGGGAAATCCCGAACAACAGGAATACGAGATATGTCCAAATCCTCATCTCGTGAATCAAGAGAAAATAAAGTAATATCAGAAATTCCAACATCTTGAGGAGCAATAGCTAATGGAGTGGACGAGTCAGGATGACGAAGAAATAATATCCGCTCCGAACAAATGATTTTGGCGTCGTACTGAGCGAGCCAGTCCATGCCAAGGATCATGTCAAAGCCCAAATACTCCATAACGTGCAAATTCGTACGGAAATAAAATCCACAAAGATCAATATCTATATCCTCACAAAGCAGACTAAGGGTTGTGGATCCGCCGATGGGATTCACAATCCTTAGTGAAGAAACCAAACAAGTAACATCCAAAGATAAAGTATCAACTAGTTCCTTTGATACGAATGAGTGAGAGGCACCCGTATCAAAGAGAACTCTGCAAGATCTACCATGAAATAAAATAGAACCTTCGAGAACGAAAGGAGGCGTACCTCGAGGCTGAGCTGAAGATGTAGGAGCCTTGGCAGCATTAAGCTTGCCAGATCTAGGAGGTGCAGTAGGACAAGTGGAGATCCTGTGTCCCTCCTTCTTGCAGAAGGTGCAATAGAGAGGTTTGGGACACTCTCGAATAAAGTGATCAGGAGAACCACAGTTGAAGCATTTCTTCGAAGGACGTGTCCCACTAGGCTGAGCAGGAGTCTGGGACTGAGAATGAGTCTGAGGCTGAGTCTGAAAAGTAGAATTGCCAGTCTTCTTCTTCTTGTTCCAAGGCTTAGTCTTCTGAAATGGACCCCGCTTCTGATTGGGGTTTTTAGAACCCTCACCATCTCCATCACTGTCTCTCTCACGCTCAACTGCTTCAAGGTGAAGCGCTGCGTCAACTAGCTCATCAAAAGGGAGCTTAAGCTGGAGCATAAGCTGTTTCTTCAAACATTTCTTTAAGCCTTCTACAAATTTGAGATTCTTCTTATAAGAAGTGCTAATGAACTCGAGACCATACTTAGACAGGGCCTCGAAAGATGATGAGTAGTCAGCAATAGAGGTCTTCCCTTGCTTAAGGTCAATAAAGCGGCGTGCAAGGGCTATCTTCTCGGATTCGGGGACAAACTTGAGCAAGAAGTGCTCTCGGAACTGATCCCAAGTGAGAGTGGCCTCATCGGTCTCGGAAATAAGGAGCTCGTACCAATCCAAGGCACGACCCTCAAGATGGCTAGAAGCAACAAGAACTCTGTCATGGTCAGGAAGGGTCAAGCGAGTGAAATTACGCTCGCAAACTCTGATCCAAGCCTGGACCTCAAGAACAGTCTCGGAGCCATTGAACGGCTTCCCTCCAAGATGAATAAAGTCGCTGCAGACGCGCGTAAAAGCAGACTTGCGCGGTGAATCAGAAACTGGTGCAGGAGACTAAGAGTGCGACTGAGAGTTACGAACCAGCTCCATGATCTGGTCCGTGGTCATGTATACGCCCTCTGGGTGAGGGTTGCTGGACTGTCCAGCATCAGCAGAACGGAGGTTCCTACCTCTCCCAACCATACTGAAAGATAAGATAAGATACGAGTTAAGCATGATTTAAAGATAGATAATTCAAATGGAATACTACGGAACATAAATGTGTTCCTAAACATAATCCTAACTTATCTATCCAATGTCATGAGGAAAGGGCATTGTAATATTTGAACCATACTAAGATGTATTGTACTAAGTGTTACTGTTCTGTGTTTATTATACTTAGCTCTGAACCTTGCTCTGATACCAAGCTGTAATGCCCCACTCCGAGACCCACTCTAGTAAATAGTATGACGGAGTAATACCGTCTACTAGAACGGAGAATAGAGTACAATTGAAGCGACCATATGTAATCAAGCTATAACTAACTACCGAATACGTCGAATAGGTGGTTTTCTTTTCTCAAGTGGTTCGACGTATCCAATAGATATTTATAACGAAATTACAATGGCTAAGGAAAATAGGTTCAGAGCAAACATAATACTAAATGATAACATCATCATCACAGAACAGTCACATAACAGTCGCAAAACATAGGTACAATATATCGTCAATACAGATCCAAATATCAAAAGGTGGGTACAAAGCCACCGCTCACACATGTGAGTCAAAAATATGTACATAAGAGACTGAATACTCAGAGTATCAAAATAGTGGACAAATATAAAGAGCTATCTATCAGCATAGCAGATAATGTCCAAGAAGAAGCACAGAAAGCTAAGTCCAGAGACCTAACCTGAAACAACTCGGTCTGACCCGAGCGAAAACACTCGGGTCAGGCTAGCTAAACAATCAGTAATAACTGAGATATATAATAATGCAGTACATAAATAAAACAGTACTTCTCCAAAGAGAAGAGTATAATGGACCACATGAGCATAATCACGATCCCTAATCATCAATAAACAGTAAAAATCTCCAAAGAGAATATCAACACCAAAGTGTTAAATAAATAAAATCGCCTCATATCATCGACGTAGTCAAAGCTATATAATGTTGCCCATAGGCAATAATCCCAAAAGTGACCAGAGTCTATAATCGATGCCCAAGAAAAGATCGGTGCTGCAAAGAGCAATAGGGATATACTGAAAAGTCAATGAAAATGAATACTGAAAAGCAGTGTCCAGAGACACTGTGAATCCACAAGGTAATCACACTTACATCGTATGGTTCCATAGAACCAACACCGAATGGAGGTACTCGAATGGATATAAAATCATCAGATAATACAAGTATAGCATGTGCACCGACTAGAGTCGTTATTGCCAAGTACTGTAGAGTTGTGATCGATCACTCGCACAGATGCGGAACGCGCGAGACGGCGAGATCCTTCCTAGAAGGATAAAGGCCCAGAGGCACATGCCGAAAAACTACTCCATAGAGCAGGTGTCCAGAGACGGTTTCCCAGAGGCGTGGTGACCCAGAGGTCCATTACTGGCCGCCCAGAGGCTAATGAGTCACAAACCTCTTGGAGAGGAACCCATAAAGTGTTAACAATGAGTCCCATACCTCACGTTCGCACTAAACGGTTTACTAACCAATAGCAAGCTCACACTCCAAACAATAAAAAGTCCACCTCGTATCATCGGTAAACTAGACCCAAAGGTCAAAACGATCAATCGAATAGGCGAGGATTAACCGGAAAGAAAATACTCACGGTTCCATAGGCCGGAGATTTCCTAACCGTTTAAGCACCTTTCCACTTCGCTCGACGTGCTAAAAGTGAGTGTGAGATTTTTATTATAGAAAATAATGGTGCGAAACAGATTTATAATTGATTTTGAAATCACTTTAAAACGGCTTTTGAAAACTCTCCTATTATGGAGTAATTAATTTAATAATTAAAAACAATATTATATAATAATTTCGAAAGCCATTTAGGAGTGAAAAATCCATTTAAAATAGTTCATAAAAACCCGTGCACGAAATCCAGAGACAAATCTCAAAGAAATCGATAAATCAGAAAATCACTGAAAACCAATATTCGCGTTGAAGAATATTCCGAATGGTTGTGAACCAAAGTTCGACAATTTTTGATTAGCAGTTGAAGCCCAATAGTTCATTGCAGAAACAATCAATTTGAAGCGGTTGCGCCAAAATGGTGCAACCCGGACTCGGTTGCACCGAAACGGTACAACCGGTGAGTCGGAACCCGGCTGCACCAAGTGGGTGCAGCCCATTTTTTTTGTTTTTTAGAACCAGCTGCACCGCATGGTGCAGCCTGGTTCTGTCCAGCCCCTAGCCCGCATGGGCTGGGTGAATTAACAAGCCCCAGCCTGCATGGGCTGGGGGGAAAAGTACTAAGCCCCAGCCCATGCGGGTTGGGGTATTGTGACCCGCCCAGCCCATGAAGGCTGGGAATATGGGGTGGCCCCAGCCCATGCGGGCTAGGGTAATATGACGCGCCCAGCCCATGCGGGCTGGAAATATGGAGTGGCTCCAGCCCATGCGGGCTGGGGTAATATGACCCGCCCAGCCCATGAGGGTTGGGAATATAGGGTAGGCCCCCAGCCCAAGCGTGCTGTGGATATGGGCATGCGCGCCAGCCCATGCGGGCTGGCCTGCTTCTGGCTAGCCCAACCGGGCTAGCCTGCTGCGCTCGGGCAACAGCCTGCATGCAACCCAGGCCTGCCCTGGTGCACTCAGAGCCCTGTTTTCAGCCTGTTTTCAGGCTGAACCTTCCAGCCAGCTGAAAACACTGATTTTAGTGATTTTGGGGTGTTTTTTTTCTTCAAGTTTTTGGCATCAAATTTCACTAATATCAATCACTAACTACCATATAATGCTTACTACACTATATTAAAGGAGACAAAGGGCCAAAGCTTAGCATTACCTTATGAAGCAATATCACAAACACCTTATGTGCACACCCAAAATGAAAGCAAAGATGATCAAAGAGCTATGATTCACATGTTACATAATAAAACATGTGTTACTAAATGATTACTGAAATCAAAAGAAGATTAAACACATATTAGAAGAGGTTTTTAGCAGTATACCTCTCTAGAAAGCAACAAAGACCATTACAGCATCAACCCAAGTTAGCAAAAGATGAGTAGGAGGCTATAAGATCAAAAAAACACATAAAACATGTGTTACCAAATAAATTTCAGAAATTAGAGAGATCTAAAAATGGATTTGAGGTGGGTATTTGCATTACCTTTGCATAGAATGACTTGCATAAGCTAAAACTAGAAGGAGATGAAGATCGATGCCATTTTTGTTAAGAAAGCTTTAGGAAATGATTAGGGTTTTGATTAGGGATGCATGAATGAGGTTAGGATAGTTTGAGATAATTTATAGAGGAGGTTTAGGGTGGGTTATTGGGTTAAGTTTAGTAACCCAATAAGAAGAGGGTTATTTACATGTTTCCAAAAATTAGTCTAAGTGTTCATGTATGTTTATAAAACTCATTTTTCTTACCCAAACCCGTTTTAAGATCTCTCCTAAAATATTTAACTTTCCAAAAATAACATTTTATCCTCATTTTAAAATCCCATATTTCCTATTTAATTAAAATAGTCTTTTTCAAATAAATTTTGTTATTCCAAATCCTTTTACGCTTCATTAAAATAAATAAAAATCCTAACTTTTATTTTTTAATTGGTAATGCAAATCCCGGGTTGTTACTTGAACAAACAATAGTCAATGCCCCAAAACTGGATGAGGATGACTAAACAAATCCTAAATGATAATAATTGTATTTTATAATTTCCTAGTAAACAAACACATCAAAAATAACTATATTAATATTAAAAATTATCCCTTTATATATAAAATATACTCCTAGGTAAAATTATTTCATTTACTAATTTAAAACAAAACTGTGTAGCTTGGCTTTATTCAAGTGTTTAGGAATCCATATCGATAATGTCGGCTGGACGCATCGACCAGAATTCGTAAGCCACTCAACCAATCAAACAACACAATATAGAACATTTTCATGGCACTAACAAATACGTTCCATCATATATACATATTCAAACTCATTTTAGGGTGTCACTGGCCCTATTTCTAATGAGTTTACCCTACCAGAGCCAAGGTTCTCACCAAACCTTCATCTCTGATACAAAGTGTAATAACCCGCCTCTTCGACCCTTATAACTCGACGTTAATACATCTATGGTATTCACATGCCGAGCATCTAAGTGCTGAAAAGACAACTTGTTAGAGAGAAAGAAAAGAATGAGGAAGATAGAATATCACAAAAAATTAACGAATAATATATAATACAAAACAAGTCTTTACAAAAAGAAAGAGACAATAATATACATACATAAATCAGAGTACAACACTAACCCATCATCGATCTAAACAATCATAACAATTTGTCCTTACAATCGTTGATAATTACAACAAGAACAAACAGTGGAAGACAAAAGAAAATACAGAAGTATGTCTTGGAGGCATCCAGCTCATCCCTTGAAAGCTCCAACGTGTCCAGCTAAATCTTGAAAATTTTACTTAGGTTGACTCAAGCATAATAAGAAAACAACGCGCAGGTTAGTCTGGTAAAATCAGCATGAGAAGCACAGTCAAATGCATTGGCTAATGTTATAGAAACCTTTTAGAAATAAAGGCGTATCTTAAGACCATGCCCCATATAAACACGGATGGGTTTTTACCTTATGATAACCAAATCATTTTTACAGAAAATTTGGTGATATTATCATAGCGTCTAAGGGAATAACAGATATAGAAAATAGCTGAAATACTTGCACCTCACATTTCAACATAGTTGAACATAATTTAGTCCATAAAGGCAAGTATTGGAGATCGGATTTTCATCAATGACAAGGCCATTGGGGTACGCCTACCATAGTACACCTCTAGAAAAACATAATGTGGTCGAACCTATCAATCTCTATGAATTAGGGCCGGCCGGCCTGCCCCTCTTACATGACAAGCCGAATTACATCATCCCTCGGGTACCAGCATTGTAAAACTATTCCAAAAGCTATCCCTAATCGTGCAGTTATAACTACCCGATATTTTCAGACATTCGCATCCACACATATCGGACTTGAATTGCTCAAAATATCGCATTGTAAATAAATTTGGAGCAAATGAAAACAATCACAGAATCACAGACATAGAAATACCAGAATAACTCACAGCGGAAATTAAAATACCATAGTAGCGATGAGGCTACTATAACAAAAAAATCTCGAACAAATTACATAATATCAGACTGAAACATATAAATAGAAATCCCAAATACATTGAAGATCACTAATACAAGAGTTGAAATAGACAACTGAAACTGAAATGGATAGATAATTAGATAAGAAAAATCTCCAGCGATTCCTAGCTCCAGAAAAAGAAATCCAAAGCTAAGCTGTAAATACTCAAGCTAACCTGAGCATAAAGTAAACACAAAACACTCGAGTCAGGACATACATACTTATATAATGTAATCCAACTCAAATGAAGTGTAGTAGCAATGCATAAAAACTTAAAGGATGCTTGGGATCGCCCATCCTCTAAGGATCATTTAAACCATAAATTAAATTCCTCCCGTGGTTAAAATTCGAAAATGGTATTTTTATACTTCTAAATCAAATATCATTTCAAAATTCAATATCATTTCAAATTCATTTAAAATATTAAAATATCGTATCTGACGCAGCGGATTAACAAACTTGACGTGCTATCAATGTTTGATATAAATTGATGCAAATTTCTTCCTCACGAAATGATTCGTGTCAAGTAAACAAAGATAAACTGATGAATTGATGATACCCAGGATAAATGCCCAAATCCGTTGATTTCTCGAGATACCAAATTCTAGCTATCTTTAACACGTTGATCGCGCACGATGCCGTGCTAGAAGATCTACGATTCTTCGACGTTGATCTCGCGCACGAGATTCCGTGACTCGGCTTCAAATCCGTTGATTCGAGCGCACTCGAATAACCGAAGATGAAGAAAGGAGCTCACACTCAACTTCCAATTTTTAAAGAGGCACAAAGCACTCAACAAAATTTTATTCAAAATCAACCTCCTTATAAAGACAACACACCCGTATTTATAGAGATTTTACAACACAACAGACCGACCTAATAGCATGCAACCTACGGCCTACAACACTTACAACACGAGTTATATTACATGACCTACGCTTAATTACAACACACGCCCCCTACAACATACAAACCAAAAAACGACACAACAACCATGCGACTTAACATTTATAAGCGGCATAAGAAAAACGACCTACGATTTAACAATACCACGGCAACAGGCAGCTTGAGTGATCTATCAACTTGAGCGACATAAGGAAATCTCAGCGACCTAACTTCTGGGTGACTTATGAGAGTGACTTAAACAATGCGGCATAGGAGTGACTTAAACAATGCGGCATATGAGCGACTTAAGTTTAAACGACCTACTCAAGCGGCTTCAACTTAAGGACCTTGCGATCTAGGCTTCAAGCTACTTAATGTACACACGGCAGCGACTTAAGACTCGTTAGGTCACTCAAGAGACTTATCATGGTGACTTATAGTTAGCTAGCCCGTGTTAGGTCATAACTCGCATAACTCGCTGGCGCGCTGCAAGTTGCTTAATTCTTCTTGAACCATTAGCTCGTTAGGTCGTAGCTCATTAGTGAGTGACCTAAGGCATAGCTCGCATCTCAAAACAGGCGACCTAAGATTTAAGGCATTGTGCGCTACATCATCCTCCCCTGGTTGAAAAGAATTCGTCCCCGAATTCGCACTTTCCTCTTCTTCGACATATTCATACGCATGGTATGGGATCAAGTGTTTGACGTTGAAAACGTCAGCGGTGTGGATATGATCCGGCAGCCTCAACTGATACGCATTCTCATTGATCTTCTTCAAGATTTCTACTGGACCAATCTTTCAAGCTTTCAATTTGTTGTAAGTTCAAACTGGAAAACGATCTTTCGTCAATACTGCGTAAACAAAAGCACCCTCTTTGAAGTCCACACTCCTTCGCTTCTTATCTGCCAGTTGCTTATACTTCTCATTTGACTTAAGCAATCGTTCATGAAAAATCCTGTGACACTCCTGCAACTTATTCACGAAATCACAAGCTCGTTTAACAACCACTTTCTGACGTGGAACTATCGATAAATCCAACGGTCCCTTCGGAATGGCTGAATATACTAATTGAAATGTACTGAATCCGGTGCTTCGATTAACGCATGATTATATGCGAATTCCGCCTCACACAATTTCACATCCCAACTCTTCAAATTATCCTTCACAAGACATCTCAACAAGTTTCCGAAAGATCTCACCACTTCCGTTTGCCCATCCGTTTGTGGATGATAGGCGCTACTAAAATTCAGCTTAGTTCCAACCATCTTCCACAGACTCAACCAAAAATGACTTAGAAATCGAGTATCTCGGTCAGAAACAATGGTCCAAGGTAGCCCATGTAGTCGATAAACCTCTTTAAAGAACAATTGAGCAACACGGACTACATCGGTGGTCTTTTTACAAGCTATGAAATGTGCCATCTTCGAAAATCTATCCACCACAACATATATAGAATCATTCCCTCGTTGAGTTCTTGGAAAACCCAAAACAAAATCCATGCTAACATCAACCCATGGTCTAGTAGGCACGGGCAATGGCATATACAATCCTGCATTCGTAGCTGTCTCTTTGGAAACTTGACATATGTGACATCTCTGCACAAATCTTTTAACTTCTTTCCTCATGGAAAGCAAAAAATATGATTGATAAATCAACTGCAAGGTGCGATCTCTTCCCACATGTCCTTCTTCATGCAATTCCTTCACAATCTTCATTCGTAAACTGCACTCCGGTATACACAACCGATTTCCTTTGAATAGAAAACCATCTACCAACACATACTCATCCGTCTTCCCTTTCTCGACTTCATCTACAATCTTAGTAAAGTAAAGATCCTCAACAAACAATTTTGGAAATACTTCAAAACCTGTCACTTCAACTCTCATCGCAGTCAACAAATGATTTCTTCTACTCAGTGCGTCTGCCACCCGATTTGTAACTTCCGACTTATGCTTTACAACAAATGTAAACTGTTGCGATCCATGAAGCATGTCTGGATGCAATCTTATCCTGCCCCTGAAAATGCTTCAACGCTTCGTGGTCCGTATATAACACAAACTCTTTATGAAACAAATAGTGTCTCCAATGCTTCATGGCTTGGACAAAAGCATAGAACTCCAAGTCATAGGTACTGTATCTTGTCTTGGCTCTAGAAAGTTTCTCGCTAAAATAAGCAATTGGACACCCCTTCTGACTTAATACCCCACCAATTTCAACTTTAGACGCATCAGTACCTAGCTCAAAGTGCAACTGAAAATCCGGGTATCTAAGAATCGGTGTTGTAGTCAAGAGTGTCTTGATCTATTGGAAAGCAGAATCATCCTCTTCAGTCCACACAAACTGCTTTCCTTTCATACAATCTGTCACTGGTGCCATCACGCTACTGAAATGTGGAATAAACCTTCGGTAGAATGATGCTAACCCATGGAAACTTCTAACTTCAGTTACAGTCCTGGGTTGTGGCCAATCCTTGATTGCTTCAACTTTACCTTGATCCACATGAATACCTTCCTTAGACAACATATGCCCCAAGAACAAAATACTATGTGTCATGAATATGCACATCTTTGTTGCCGCGTAAAATTACTCCTGACGAAGTATCATCAACACTTCCCGCAAGTGTTGTAGATGTTCTTCTGTGCGTCCACTGTATATCAATATATCATCAAAGTATACCACCACGAACTTCCCAATAAACGGTCGAAAGATCTGATTCATCACTCGCATAAAAGTACTGGGTGCATTCGAAAGACCAAATGGCATGACCAGCCATTGATACAACCCTTCCCGTGTCTTGAATGTGGTCTTCCATTCATCCCCTGGTCGAATTCGAATCTGATGATACCCACTCTTCAGATCAATCTTTGAAAAGATAGCAGCTCCGCTCAACTGATCTAACAAGTCGTCCAATCTTGCATCGGAAATCTGTACCTCACTGTAATCTTGTTTAGTGCTCGACTATATGTACACATTCTTCAAGTTTCATCCTTCTTTGGCACTAACAAGGCTGGTACCGCACAAGGACTTAAACTTTCTTGTACCACTTGCCTTCTCAACTCTTCGTGCTCCTTTGGACTCATTCTATAATATGGTCTATGTGGTAACACGGCTCCCGGAACAAGATCATTCTGATGTTGTATGTCTCTCAATGGTGGTAACTCTTTTGGTGATTCTTCAGGAAATACATCTTCAAATTCCTTCAACACTGGCTTATCTTCCTTAGGAATTTCAACCGTTTCACTACTTTCACGTCCAATCAACAGAAATACTTCAGGCCCATCTTTTACCTCTTTGACGAACTCCTTATAACAGAGTCTTTAGTTCCTCGATTTCCTCCAACTTGCTTTCACTTTGTTATCGCTTTTTAGGAACTAAAGTGATTCTAGTGCCATTGAACATGAAACTATAGCAGTTAGTCCTACTATCGTGTTGCACGGCTCTATCGAATTGCCACGGTCTTCCCAACAACAAATGACATACATCCATATCTAGCATGTCACACCAAATTTCATCCTTATACTTCTTTCTAATGGAAAAAATTACACAAGCTCTTCGACTAACCTTCACTTCCCAACTTTTCCTCAACCAAGCTAATTTGTAGGGTTTGGGATGCTTCTCTGTCTTTAACGCTAACTTTTTTACAACTTCTGTAGAGATGATGTTATCACAACTTCCTGCATCGATAGCAAACTTACAAACTCTTCCCGAAATAGTGCACGTCAACTGAAAAATATTACTCCTCAACCAGCTAGTCTCCTCTTCCTGCTTTGGCGTGAAGCAAGATCTCCTCATCATTAAAGAATATCCCTCGTCTCCCACCACTAATTATTCTTCCTTCTCAACTTGTGGTGAATTGGAACATTCTATTTCTGCATCCTCATCCTCAAGCTCAGCAACCATCGCTCGCTTATTAGGCTTCGGGCATTCATTCCTCTTATGTCCAAACTCCTAACAGTTATAACACTTGAAATTATTGTTGACCTTGGTCTTAGCAACTTCATTGACAACTGGTTTATTAACAGCCTTGGAAACATTAGTATTGCTACTAGCCCCTTTCACTTGATTGATCGAACTTGTAAGCGCACCACCTCCTCTTCTACCTTGCTTCTCCCAAGCTAGAGCCTTCTGGTGTGCTTCAGTAACGGATCATGAATCAAACATATTCACCATATCCTGAATTTGCATTCTCAATCCTCCAACAAATCTAGCTGTCAACTGTTCCTCCATCTCCATGATATCGTTTCTAGCAATCAGTTGATAAAACTCATCTGCATAATCATTTACCGACTTTGTCCCTTGTCTCAAATTCTGTAAGCCCTGATACATAAGAGACTGATATTATAAGGCAAGAAAGTAGCCTTTATTAACTTCTTCATCTTTTCCCATGAAACAATTTTCAACTTTCCCATTCTTTCCCGTGTAAGTTTAGTTTGTTGCCACCATGCCATAGCTCTTCCCCTCAATCGTGTAGCAACCAACTTAACTCTACGATGCTCAAGTACTTCCTTGAAGTCAAAAATTTCTTCAACATTTGATAACCAATCTAGAAATTCTTCTGCTATCATTCCCCCTTTGAATTCTGGAATCTCTATTTTCATCCCCGACTTCCATCGACGATCATCTTCAAAATCTATATTTCGACTTCGTCCTTAGCCATGGTTTCGACAAAAGTTACTATCACCATCACTAGATTCCTCCAAATCTGACGTATGTCGATGTTGATTCAGATCATCAACATTTCTGCTTCCATGCACGTCTCTTTCTCCCAAAACTGAAGGTGAAACTCTGTTCCCACTATGGTGCGAAACTGGTGAAGTTCTCCTTTGACTTTGATTCATATCTCTCATCAACTTCTCTAACTTTCCAATACCTTCCTCGAACCTTTCATTGATACACTGCTCCATGTGCTCAGCTTCTTGTCTTCGATACACATCTTCGACATTTTGAAATCGATTAGCACGTCTCGAAGGCATGATCTTCAACAAACTCGGATTCAATACAAATACTACTTAACTCGGCTCTGCACTAGCTCGGCTTCGACCTGTCCTGACTTAGCTCGGCTCGGCTTAGCACAAACTGATATGAATGCATGGCTTTGAACTAAATTTATTCGGCTCGATCTTACTTAGCTTCGATTTAGCTCTTCAAGCTCTGATACCAAATTGACGCAGCGGATTAACAAACTTGATGTGCTATTAATGTTTGATACAAATTGATGCAAATTTCTTCCTCACGAAATGATTCATGTCAAGTAAACTAAGATAAACTGATGAATTGATGATACCCAGGATAAATGCCCAAATCCGTTGATCTTTCGAGATACCAGATTCAAGCTATCTTTAACACGTTGATCGCGCATGATGCCGTGTTAGAAGATCTACGATTCTTCGACGTTGATCTCGCGCACGAGATTCCGTGAATCGGCTTCAAATCCGTTGATTCGAGCACACTTGAATAACCAAAGATGGAGAAAGGAGCTCACACTCAACTTTCAATTTTTAAAGAGGCACAAAGCACTCAACAAAATTTTATTCAAAATCAACGTCCTTACAATGACAACACACCCGTATTTATAGAGATTTTACAACATAACAGGCCGACCTAATAGCATGCGACCTACGGCCTACAACACTTACAACACGAGTTACATTACACGACCTACGACTTAATTACAACACACGCGCCCTACAACATACAAACCAACAAACGACACAAGAACAATGCGACTTAACATTTACAAGCAGCATAAGAAAAACGACCTACGACTTAACAATACCACGGCAATAGGCAGCTTGAGCGATCTATCAACTTGAGCGACATAAGGAAATCTCAGCGACCTAACTTCTGGGTGACTTGTGAGAGCGACTTAAACAATGCCGCATAGGAGCAACTTAAGTTTGAACGACCTACTGAAGCGGCTTCAACTTAAGGACCTTGCGATCTAGGCTTCAAGCGACTTAATATACACACGGCAGTGACTTAGGACTCGTTAGGTCGCTCAAGCGACTTATCGTGGTGACTTATAGTTAGCTCGCCCATGTTAGGTCGTAACTCGCATAACTCGCTGGCGCATTGCAGGTTTCTTATTCTTCTTGAACCGTTAGCTCGTTAGGTCGTAGCTCATTAGTGAGCGACCTAAGGCATAGCTCGCATCTCAAAACAGGCAACCTAAGATTTAAGGCATTGTGCGCTACATCAATATCCATCCAAAGCCTCATCCATTTTATTTAATTTAAATACCATTCCAAATCGCATTTAAAAATGGTTTATATTTCAAATCAAATATTCCTTCAAAACAAGCTGAAATGAAGTTATTGTATTTAAAACCAAATATTCAAATTCCAGAAAAATTAGTCTTTTCACAATTCATTTATTCACTTAAATTAATTAAAAAAGTGAAATTTCAAGTTTCGTAGCATTTAGAAAATGCTACGGTAAGTTACATTTGAAAACAATTCAATTTAACAACGATAGCATTTAAAACTGCTGTAATAGGTTTTGGTTTAATTTCTGCGACTACAACACTTAAAAAGTGCTATAATAGCCCTTAGTTCATTTTAGCCTTATAGTTCATTTGTATCAACTACAGCACTTAGATGCTGTAATATCCTTTACTTCAAAAGTTACAACATTTCTGAAATACTGTTAATGAAATTCCAAATTGTCAATACAATTTCATTAACAATTAAACTTTAATTTAAACCACTGTTAACTTATAAAATTTACATTTTCTCACTTTAAAAACAATCATTTAATTACACATTAATTTATGATTTTTATACAGTGAGATTTTCATAAAAATCAAATTTTTAATAATTTACTTATTAAATTAATGTACAATTTTATAATATTTCACTTACTTTACATTTTAATTAAATTTACCATTTCATAAATTAAATTTAAATTCTGTTTTATTTCCTTAACTTAAGTTTTATTTTTAAAACACATTTCACATTTTCCAAGTTAAGTTATATTTAAAATTTAAAATTTAAAATTTAAAAACTTATTTATTTAACTATGTTAAATTTATAGAAAAAATCAATAACATTTTATAAAA
Source organism: Allium cepa (assembly GCA_030765085.1). NCBI lineage: Eukaryota > Viridiplantae > Streptophyta > Magnoliopsida > Asparagales > Amaryllidaceae > Allium > Allium cepa. Next base: position 774,727,256 of record CM060945.1, read on the forward strand.
CCATTTTTAAATTTAAATCAAATTATCATATTGTCTTACTTAATTTAAACTACATTTATAAACAAAATCATAAATTCCAAAATTAACTTATATTTCAAATTCTACTTTAACATTTATTTATTTCACTTATTTAACTCGTAGAAAATTACTAATATTTTATAAAAACCATTTTTAAATTTAAATTTAAATCATCATTATATTTACATTTTTATAATATTTTATAAATTCAATAAAATATATGTTAACCATAGGTTTGTATATAAAATTTTCTAACCTAAGTCAAGTGATACGGTTAATACATTATTTTAATCCATAATTTATAAAGAAAATCCAGGTTTTATCATTTCAAACACGTAATCCTAAGTAAAAACGAAATAAATAAAAATTGCTCAGGCCTATCATTTCAGCACATAACGATTTTTCCCTATTCTAAAGTCCGTTCGGGTATATATCATTTCAATACATAGTGATTCTATTCTACAGGGAACTTGCAGTGTGATAAACTGATATAAATAAACAGTATAGCATTATATAACAGTAACAGATTATATGACAGGTGTATAAACATGGTGATCATCATATAAATAATGCCACAGACAGTTATAACATGACAATAAAATCTAAAATTCAAATGGTGTAAATTTACTAATTATATAATACAGAATGCCTTGTGAGAATTACTCACCTCTACAAGCTGGAGATAGCACAACAAGACACACAAACAAAGATCCGAAAGCACAAAAGCACGAAAGCATGACTACAGATTCAAGTAAGGGGAGAGCCAAAGTGGTTATCTTGTACATATCAAACAAAACAATATATTGTACATGAATATACAACACAAATATAACATTGAACAACTTGGAATATGGAACAACAAATAACTAAACAACATTGAAATGACCCGACTTTCTCACCACAGAAAATCGCATCATTTTTTGAGAAAGAAAGGGATAGAAAAGAGAGAAGACAGAGAAGAAGAAAGGAACAACATCAGAATCTAAACAGCGGAATGAATAAATTATATTAATCACATAATACATTACATAGTATCATATACATTAGAGATACACAGCTAAAACAACACATACTAGACAGTTATAAACACTTGTCTAGTTATACAACTCAGTACAACATAAAGACAACAACTCAGAGAACACACAGCGGAAAACTATATAACTATACGCAGAAGTCTCCTGCTCCATTTCTCCTCCAGAATTTGTCAAGCCAACTTGTATTCCCCAGGCTACTCGTAAAAATTTGAGTACCCAAGAGTTTAAGAAAAACAGAATAAACTCTGGTTCAGACATGGGTCTGGTGTGAGTAAACGGTTAAAGTTGCTTAACTTTTAAAAATCTTTTGAAAGAAAAGGTATCACGTAAGACTTCCCACACATAAACACGGAAAAGTTTTTACCTTACGCTAACCAAAACATTTGATATAAAATCCGGTGATATTATAATAGGTTTAGGGTTTTCAAATAAATATGAAATAGCCGAAAATTGTTGCATTATTAAATTCCAGCTACTAGCCACAAAAGTGGGTAATACAATCAAAACCGTTGGCACTTATTGGATTTTGGATTCCATTCAATGAAAGGGCTACTGGGGTACCACCCGTCACAGTATGTGGCCTAGATCACCATACCGAGGAGCCACCCTAACTCCCCTACAACACAAAGCCGGAACCATTCCTTACTGAACAGTTCCAAATAAGACAACCCCGGCGGATGTAGCTATTCAACCGCCTACACAGCCGAAATAAAAGGGACCTCTACACAGGGGTAAATCTTACTCTCAAGTGGGGGCTACCCACGAAGCCTTGCTGCACCTCCCCTGTTTTAGCCATTCCCGGTCGAAGAGGCTTGAGGCTACGATTACCTTTAGTGAATACATCACTTAGAATGCTCATCGTCCACCCGACGATGTTCTGAAAGCATTCAATCCATACAAGTTCGTTCCGGGTTCGAACGAAACCGAAGGCATTATCTCGTTACACTCATTTTGGAATCACCCTCAGAGTTAACGACAATAACCCTTGCACTCTGAACCTTCATCTTCACTTGAGATTCACGACTTATCGTTAATTTGAAATGATGTGGTTTTCGGATATCCAAATATGGAAACCCGATCCCGGTCTCATCGAAAACCAAAACGTATCTTTTAGGTCCAAGTTGTTTAAAGTTAAACAATTCAATTCAACTATCTATATACACACAGAATAGATAATTCATAAATCACTATTGATAACCACATTATCAAAAAGAACATATGATTCATAACAAAATAGGTAATCCATATCATTATCACAATAGATAATCTATATTACCATCACAATGCAACCAAGCATTCATACCACACAATATTACTTATCTCATTTCTGAGATTACATCCATTCAAGATAATCAATGTCACCGATTCATACATAAGCAATGATTTACTTAATCACAACATAATTAATTTAAAATGAATTAAATTAACTATCTCTATCTCTTAATTAATTTAAAGTGAATTAAATTAATTACTTCATCTTTTAATTAATTTAAAATAAATTAAATTAATTACCTTCACCACAATAAATCTTGCTTACTTATCCATTAATTAAACCAATTAATTAATCATCATCCTAATTAATCAACATTGATTAATTAACTCTTAATCAAGTAATTTATTCTTAATTATTCTCATTAATCATATTAATTAATGAACCTTAATTAATTACTTCCATTAATTAATTAATTAACTATAATTAATTACATTATTTCTTAATTAATTACATTAATTAATCATGCTTAAATTAATTACTTTCAATTAATTAACTTTAATAAATAAATACATTAATAAATTATTCTTAATTACTTCTTACTTACTTTTATAAATTATTTGATTTATTACACCAAGTAATAAACTCTTAATTACTTTACCAAGTAATTATCAATTTAAAATTACCTCCCAATAAGTACTTTTACTTATCACAATTACCTCTTGTAATTTATTCATCAATTACTTACTAAGTAATTAGCCTTATCAAAACTTATTAAGTAAACATACTTAATCTTTTATCAAGTGACTATATTTAATTAATTAACAAATTAATTAACTCAACTTGATCACACCCATCTCATAAATTAAAATCGAGTAATTCATCCCTTAATTACTCTTTAACCAAATTAATCTTCAATTAACAGATTAATTATCTTTAATTATTAATTAATAAACCTTAATTACTAATCAATCCTTAAATACAAAGTAATTAATCACTAATTACTTTTATAATTAATTAATTGACCTTAATTAACTAATTAATTATTTCTTAATCATTAATTAAATAAAACTTAATTATTAATTAATAACCATAATTACAAATTAATTAATTCATAATTAAAAATAATCAATCAATCCTTAATTATAATTAATTAACCCTAAATAAAAATAGTTAATTAATTCTTAATTAACTTGCATTATAGATTAATAACCCTTTTAATTATTAATTAAGAAAAAACCCAATTAAAACTTAATTACTAGTTTAATTACTTAATTAATTAATAACTAAAATTTAATTAATCATTAGTCATTAATTAAATCATCATAATTATTAGTTAATTAAATAAAAATTATACTTAATCATTAGCCATTAATATAATTATCATAATTAGCTAATTAAATTAATAATTATAATTAATTAATTACTTAATTAACCCCTTTTTAAATAAAAGTTAAACTAATTAATTAAACTTAAAATTTTTTAATCAACTTAATTAATTACAAATCAGTAACACTTAATTAATATTTAAGATAAAAAATTATCTTCAATTAACCTTGAAAATTTTTACTTAACTTAATCATTAATTAATTGAAGATATAAATTAATCATTAATTACTTTCCTTTAATTATTAATTAATAATTCTAATTTCAAGTTAATAAATTACTTAAACCTTTAATTGTTAATTATAAAATCATTTTTCATTAACCAATAAAAACATTTCCTTATAAATTTCCTTTTTATATTTCCAAAATAAGTTGGAAAATAACATTAAGGTTTTTATCATAATTTTTTTTAAACCTTTCATCCAAATTCATTTATAAAAACAATTTAATTCAGAAACAAGAATTTTGATTTAACTTAAACTATTTAAAGTTTAAACTTACTATTTTAAACTAAAAATCTGGTTGAACATTAATTTGGGTTCAACCCATGTATACTTGAATTCAAGTACCAGTAGTCTTCTTTTTCTTCTTTAAAAACAGTTTGACTTTAAAATTTAAATACTGTTTCAATTTAAAACAAAAAACTGTTAAAGCATAACAGTATAAACCCACATGCAAAAACCCCGGAACAACACTAGTTCCTCCCCACGTCATCTTCCTTATATCCCGAGTCCCTCTTCGAGAAAACAAGTAAACCCAAAACAAAACCCAGTCCTGTTGACATCATCGACTTGTACACCTGCACCAGTGCCGAAACCACTTCCGGTCATCGTTGAACCCACCGCCAAGTCAAGCAAGCACCCTACAAGCATCCACGACCCACAGAACATCATCACCTACCTCGATCCAAAATCGAGTACTCAGGATGAACTCGAGACCTAAGCCATCACAAAAGAATTCCCCTGAACCATCGCCACCGATCAAAGATAAACCATACAACTCCGGCCATGGGTTGTTGACTCATCGTTCCTCCTTCACCCAGAATTTCTTCAAGCTCGATGCATAGAGGATGATACAGTACACGAATTTACAGCAAGAACCAAAACTTGGTTTAGAATCAAAATCAAGCAAATTCAAACTTCATAGTGATTTACAAATCCTACATCAATTTTTACCCTACTCTCCAATCCAACCTCTAACTTCATGATGAATCCCGAGCACCCCTGTTTCATAAATCAATAGATATTGGTAGAAACCCAATTTCCAGATAAACCTCAATTCCTCTCTCAATAAAATTTTAAAAATTTAGATATTTGTTTCAAAAATCCTAACTTCCTGAGATGATCTAAGGTATAAGCTTGAACTAATAAAAATTAACATTTGATTTTATTGTATTTTGAAGATTCCAACTGTTTTTACTGTTATTTTCGAATGTAAGCATATCTCATCACTTATGTACTTATTTATATTTTTAGTATCTATATTATGCCAAAACTACTCTATTTTGTTTTTGATCCAAGTGTCATCAGTGAATAAATAAAAGATATGAATTTTAATTTTATTTGTTAACACTGCAACCTGGAAACAGAGTCCTATCAACATGCACAGTTTAAAACTAACATTCATAGAGTGTTCCTACATATATTCACATGCAAAGATAGTTTGTCACAGAAATCATATGAAAGCAAAATTTAAAACTACTTTAGCATTGAATTAGAATGTTTACTCACCTTTTTAAGGAGATGCAGAGGTTAGATATTGAACTGGAAATTTGCAAAAGGCTTTGTGCTGGAACTTGCAAAAATAAATTTGAACTTGATGCTGTAGCCTCTTTTTAAATAGAGAAGCCTTTGAACCAGATTCATACTTGCATTCATATGAAAACTGGAAATTTTTTTGAATTGGCTGGAGTTCTTGCATGCATATGAAAAATTGAGGCAGACATGGATATGCAGAACTGGATTATTAACTTGCATCAAACTTTTGAAAACATGATGCAGATTTTGTTGCACTTGCTTTTGTTTTGAAAATAAACTTCAGACATGCAGTTTTGATTTGGAAGAAGTTTTAGGTTTTGGATGTTGAGCAATTGTTTGAGGATTTCAAAATTTTAAACTTGAATGATGGTTTCAAATTTTGGTTTTGAGGATTGTTTGAATTGAGGAATCTTCAGATTTGGAGCAGCCATTGATAATTCTAGTTTCTTTTTTTGAATGAACAACAATTTTAAAGAAAAAGAAAAATAAAGGAAGATGGTGATTATATAGGTAAGTTTTCAGATTTATTAAATTAAAAAGAAATTAGAAAATAATGGACACTTGTCTTAAGCTTAATTTAAATGTTTAACACTTGTTGTTTAAACGATTTAGGATATAACACATGTCCTAGTTTATTTAATTTTATTCTAAAAGAAATCTAAAAACCCTTTTAAATTATTTTCCTAATTAACAAACATGTTTTCTAAATTTGAAAAATACTTTCTAATTAAATATCTAATAAACAAATACATTTATATATTTATAAATGTTTTCTAAATTTATATAAAATACAATCTTTAAAAAGAATGAAACTAAATATAATTTAAATAAAATTATATACAAATTGCAAACTCATTTTAAAAATGCTATTTCAAAAGCCTTGTATTTATTCTTATTAAATAAATACAAATCCAAATTTCTATAAAAAATAAAACAAATATTATTTTTAATTAAAAACATTATCTATATATTTTAAACTCAAACTATATTATCATTTTATTTTAATATGTATGTATATTCCTTGAATCAAATTTATATCCAATTCAAAGCCAAATTTAAAAATCAAAATCTAAAAATCAATTTAAATAAATATAATATTTATTTTTAAATAAGCTCATTATTATTTAAAATAATTTATCCTATTTTAAAATCAATTTTAAATACACAGATATAAATATTTTTAAACACACTTATCAATTTTGAACATAATAAATCTATTTAGAATTTATTTACACAATAAAATAATTAATCTTATTATAAAACCAATTTATAACCATAATTAAAACATTATATTATTATTATTTGGTTAATTATCTTTGAATATAACAATTTGTCAATTTCAAATAATTAAATTTAAGAGATTATCAACATTTTAAATTCTTGGGAATTCCGAGAAATTACAAACACGCTCTTGCTTTCACCCATCCTATGGTCGGCCCTATGGTTAAAATGCACGACCATGGTGGTGTATTTGGGTCAAGTATGGAACAACATGGTCGGCCTAGTGAGGAAAAGAAGATGATAATGGTTTATGGCATGAAAAAAAATACAAGTTAAGGAAAAAAGGCAATTTTGGTGCATCAACAAGGTTCGGTCATGGACTTATGTGACACGGCCACGATTGGTGGAGGTCAGAAGATGGTGTAGAAGTGGCCTAGTGTTAGGTAGAGGCTGGATAAGGTGGTGCAAGTGGTGGCCGAGAGGGGTATATGGAGTGGTGATGCATGTAGAGGTCGGCTATGCTAGATTTCAAGTGGAGCATGCATTTTTTTGTGAACTTTTGCAACTTTGGGGTGCACGACCATGACTGGTCAGTGGAGTTGGAAGGGTTTGCAGCCTAGTATGTGGTGGTGGCAGAGTTATGGTGATGGAGGAGCTCAAGGCCGAGCATCATAGGTGAAAGCATGACATGAAAAATAAATAAAACAAAGAGAAAGGTAAGAAAAGAGAAAGAAACCATTACCAAATAATTTTCAGAAATTGATGACCGAATTGGAGATGAAGGGAAGTTATCTTTTACGAGAAAGAAAATGAAAATGTTCAGCTGAAGGAAGAAAATATGATCGGCTCAAATTGAATGCAAGTGGAAGTTGAAATGAAAAGGCAAAAGCATATGAAAAGTCTCTGGTACACGAAAGGTTAAAGACTCTTCATATTTCTTTTTCATTTCTTTATTTTTAAACCAATGAAAATGTGTGTAAGTAAAAAATAAAACAAAACAAAATGAAGTAAAAATGAAATAAATAAATAAATAAATAAAGTTTAGAAAAATGTAGAAAATATAAGAAATAGTTATTTATATGAAAACTAGTATTGAAGATTGAAAACAAAATATAACTAGTTTTAGAAAATATAAATGGTTTTGAAAATCATTTGAATACGATAACTAATATATGAGGTGGTTTTCACGACTGGAGAGACAGGATGATAAACCATAAGGTACAAGTCCCCTTGCTAGAGAGTAAGTGGATGGACTTGTATAGAAAAGTAAGTCCCCTTACTAGAGAATGAGTTGATGGTTTTGCTTGGATACTGGATCGCCTCATCAAAGAGCAAGGGCATTGGACTCAGCATGAATATATGATTTAGAGAGATCATGAACTAAATTATATATAACCCAAAGGGATCAAAACCTAGGCTAGACATTGGTAGTACGATCGAGAGAGATCTAGGCTTAACCTTAGGATTTGAATGTCTTATGACTTGATCATGTTAACTTATTGATAATGATTGCCCGTTGCCTCGATCTGATTGAACTTACTTATAATGGGATGCTAGATGAGACTAGAGATTTATAAGAACATTCAAATTGGTGCCAATGCAACTCTATGATTAAACTAAGATATATAAATCTTGGGAGTATAGATATTGACGTATGATAACCTAAACTTTGGACAAACATAGGGCAACATTGATATATGATAAAATTAACCTCGGTCGAACATGAGATGGATTTAGTAGTGATATGTGATATGATAACTCGGGATGAAAACAGGATGATTATGATTTATGACTAGCACTTAAGCAAGGACTAGAGTCCTTAGCTATAATAATTTAGAATGGTCTTTGATTTGCAAGTGAATTCAAAGAAACCGGATGGTTTGCCACAACATGAATCAAATAGAAAGAGGGATCTACTACAAATGATCGATTACCTCTAATATTTGTTCTTGAGCAAAGCACACCTTACATTCATAAGGAATACTTTGGGGGATAAGTGTTATACCCAAAAAATTTCAAAATCTTAGAATAGACTCAAATTGATGAAATGGGCTGTAAATTGATGAAGAAGGAATGAGTCAAGGAGCTTGGAAGATGCCAAAATTGAAGACATAAAAGATTTAGCCAAGTTTCAGAAATACAAATTAGATTGGTACAACCAAATTCAAGTTAGTACCGACATGATTTGCACCGAATGATTTATGATGACATAATTTAGGAACTATCAAGAACGATGGGACAAAGGAGAGCTAGAAGTTTGATAGAGTTCTAAAGAACCAATTTGGTCAGCACCGACTTGATTTGGTTAGCACCAACTTGATATTATGACTTGGAATGGTATAGAAACAAAGTTGAGAACTTCGATGTGGAAGGAAAAGAGAATTTGTGGATGCACAAAATCAAGTCCGTACCTACCTGATTTTCACTTGGGAATTGCACATCACGACCGTTCTTCCTTTTATATTATCAAATCATGAAGATTTGGATGAATTCAAGCTTAAATGCAAAAATTGAGCATGGAATCATTTATAAATAGCAATTGAATTTCAACTAGAAAAGGATTTTTGGCACTTGATATTTTCTTCTATCTTCTTCTTCCTTAAATCTCAACAAATCTGAGATCTACTAGATTGTGGTCGGATATGATTGTATTCATTGTATTCCGAAGAGAAAACAGTCAATAACAAATTTAAAAGTGGACGTAGGCTATCGTATTTTCCAAACCACTATAAAAATCATGTCATTTTATTGCTTTTGAATTAGACTTGCTATAAACTATCTACTTTAGGGTGATGTGTCAACCTTTGACGCAACATACAGGCAGATGTCCCATGAAATATTAAACTCCTGGAGAAATTTTTTTCATTATTTTACAGAATATTTCGGGTATATCCTTTTGTAATTTTGTTGATGAGTTTTGTTAAGCTTAGTCAAGCATATATCTTTGAAGAATAAACTAAGGCTGTTACTGGCATCCAAACCTTCTGCAGCAACAAATCTTAAACACTATTGGAATAAAGTTTAGAGAAATACGTGACAATCGTGACTCTTCATACTTGACAGCTGATGGTCCTTCATATTAACACAATGTTTCAAGTTAGAAGCAACCAGTTTGGAAACATCAAAGAATCCGCCCATTCCAAAGCTTTCCATGCTGATTGCTTTCTAACTCATATCAAGCTAATTGTTTGAAATTTGATGTTTACTATCAATTTTCAACTTTAGGAAATTATAGTACAATGCAATATCCTTCTTGGTGTTTAAACCATCTTTCGTATTTCCCTTCACATTGATTATCGCATTAAAGTAATTCATAGATTCATTCTTCTAGATATGCATTATATTTAAATTATGTTGAATTTTTAAATGCTTCCAGTAAGATAACTCCCAAAATGTACTATATCTGCATCGATTTTGGATTTGTCCTTTGCTGGAGATTTTTGGTACTTTGCCTAACTCGTGTACTTTTAGATAATCATGAATGAGCATGTATACTTCTTAAATACTTAAAATGCTAGAAGGCTCTAAAATAGTAATGGTATTTGTTATCCATCTTTGTAGTCAAGCCATATCTGAACGAGTCAGAACGATCAAATGGTCGGAAGTAGTCCAGAAATCCAAAATTATGACACTAAATTTCAACCTTGAAGTGAAGCTCAAATAATATAACAGTGGAGTTGCCAAATAATTATGAAGATCGCCTACTAATAAGAGTAAGCCAAATGGCCAAAGTCAAGGATCCAAGATCCAGGACTAAGTCTTGGTTCGGTATTGATCCAAGCCACTCAGATCGGTGCTGATCTAGGAGAACCAGTCAAAATCAAGCCATGTTCAAACCAATAGAAGTCCAAAGGCAATTGCAAGCGACAAGAGCCAAGGGCTGTAGATCGCCATCGGTCCATGTTAAAAATATTGAGAAGTAAAGCATTGATGCACAAACCCAACTCTTAGGTCACCACTAACCCATAGCGTTCTGTTCAATACTAAACCATTGTAACTTGCTGATTTGGCCACGATCTCTTCAGAAGGCCATCTTTAGGACATGAAGAATGCGGTGGAGACAAATTTTTCGATCCTCATATATAAATAAAGGATAAGAGGCACCATTTTGGGATCCCTTTTCAACACTTGTAAATTATGTTCTACTTTTTTACTATCTTGGATTATCATTGATTTGAGACCATCGATGCATAATAACTCAGTTTGTAAAAATTAGAAGAAATCATTAACAAAGCTTAAGTGGACGTATGTCAGAGTTTAGCCGTACTAATATAAATTGTTGTGCATTGTTTTACTTATTTTCCTTTTAATTTCTTTACCTAATTCTCTTCTCTAATCTACTAGGGTATTTGTCCAACTTTTGGTGCTTTCACTGAAAGCTGTTTAACTTTTCATTGTTTAAATCTACTTTCAACCTTAGGATTGCTTTAGTCCACAAAGTAGATCTACACGTGTTGTTCCATAGATCCAAGATTATTCCAATTTTTCTAAAGTTTGTCATAGGATCTACTAAAGCAATGGCTTCAAGAAATACCAAGGAAAAATCAACTACCTTCAAACCCACCAATAATGTGGAAAACGCCGCTCTTTAGCATTGAGAAAAAGCCAATCATTCCATAGCTACTGAAATTTAGAGTTCATGAGATATAATCACTAGGCTAATCTGGATAAAATGATGAAAGAGATGGATGATAAGCTGCTTGAAAGTCAGAATGCCATGATGAAACAGGCGAAAGAATACTTTAGATTTGATGGCTCAACTATGCTAGGGTCGTAAAAGGAACAGGTAGGAATTATCGCCTTACGATTCAAATGAAGATTGTTCCTCTTCATTTGGCGAAAATCATAGAGAAGGAAAGTAGAAAATAAAGAAGAAAGGAACTTGAATTTCGAAAGCTGGAGTTGGCAGAACTCAGGTCGCAAAGCATGGGTCAATGTCAAAATATCGCCTCAGATCGATATCGATCTGATTCATTGTATCCTAAATGAAATGAATTTTGTGATTTTCATGATGATATTGATGATGGAGATGACCTTTTTGTTAATGGCTAGAATGTTGGAGTTCAGACGGCTGCTATAGACCTATCACGTAGAGATCATAGAGTTGAAGAACGGTTCTCAAAGAGATAGGATAACCCAGATATTATGGAACTAGTTGAGATCGTCCACAGAGCCAAACACTTGAGGCATGCCATGATGATGGTAATTCAGTTGATCCAATAAAACTAGAATTTTTAGCAGAATGGTAAGTAAGCTGGTAAATGGGAACCATCATAGAAGCCAATGACTAAGTTTCTTCTCCTAATAAGAACCCATTCACTGAAGATATTGCAAGAGGAGTACCATAAAAGGTTTACCATGCCCACGTTGTCATCTTATAATGGAATAACTCTTCCAAGACGTTATTTGTTGAAGTACGAATAGTATATGGATAGCTCAAGAGCTACCGATGTGCATTTGAGATATTTTTTGATATTTTTGGAAGGAGTTGCAATGATGTGTTTACTTGGCCGCTGTAACACCATGAAATTTTCAACCATTCGCATCTGCACATGTCGGACTTGAATTGCTCAAAATATCAGATTGTTAATTTAAATTTGGCAAAACTTAGCATATACAATAAGTAAAATAATCACAGAATCACAGACACAGAGTAATAGAACAATAATGCAGCGGAAATAAAAGAATAGTAGTTCATGAAGCTACTATATATAACAGAGTCAAATAAGATATAACAGAAGTCTCGAATACATAGATGTCTCGATACAATAGTCAAATGCAAAATCTAAATACATCACTGGGATCAACTAAATAACTGAAAGCAGAATCGATAGATGGATCTCCAAGCGAAGCTCCAACTCCAAAGGTGAATCTCGAATACTGGTACGCTCAGTCTGGCCCTAGCGTAAGGCAAAACATAAAACATTTGAGACAGGATTAACATTCTCATATCAATAAATCCAACTCAAGTGAAATATCAAATGAAATACGAATAACTCAAAGGATTTTGGAATAACCATCCTCTAAGGATCCATTAAACTATCTACTATATAGTAATACACACTATTATAATAATGTCTATGGTAAAGTAAACTATTAAAATAGCGTTAAAGCGTTACCCATATCCCCCTTAACACGTTTTATATATTCCCATAGTCTATATAGTACCGTACTCTCCCCTGTATTGGGCGCCATCAGAGAGCACTCCATAGGTATGTTACAAAACAAACTCGTATAAGACGCGTTAGGGTAGGTGACACGGCACAACTAAGCAATGTCAGGGTAGATATACCAATTACACTTTCAGACTGGTGGTAACGCATAACAGCCACTACCATCCATCTCAGAACACACTCCCAAATCAAAATCAAGTGTGGCTACCAAATCAATCACAAAGTCAGAATATAGTATCGAAGGAATGTGTCCGATCGGAGGAGCTATCTTACTTGGGCCGTCAATTGCTCTTGTTTTAGCCACCTTATGGCAACTCACGGGAGTCGGGTCCACGTATATACCTCATATAGGATCGTCGCCACCATCCTACTTCATTCTGGAATCTCCATCGCGTACGCGGTTGTTAAAGTGGTTTTAGACATTGGAAGAGAGTATGACAATAACTGATCCCAGTTTCTTTAACAACCTAACTTTATTATAACACCGCGGTCATTTCAAATTAGTTTATACTCCAAAAACCAAAATATCATTTCTATTTCAAAAACCATATCAATACAATATCATTTCCAAAATCATAACACTTCAAATTTATAACACTTTCTAAATCAAATCAATTGAAATTAAAATCCTTTGGAAATCATAACACTTCGAAATCATAATACTTCGGAAAACCATGATACTTTCCTTTAAGCAGTTTATATATTAATAATAGTATATATAATAAAATAGTTTACGAAATAAACAGTTTATATAAAATAGTTATAAGTTGAAATAGTTTATATTAAAAAAAGTTTATGTGAAAATAATTTATAAAGTAAAATACATAAATAATTTAAATATAGTTCAAAAATACTTTATATAATGAAATAGTTTCTCAAATTTCACAAATCAATTCTAAATCAACTCAAATTCCAAAATTCAAATTTAATCAAATCTTCAATCATCAATTTCAATTCAATTCAGTTTCTCAATAAACCATTCCAAATTATATCGATTTCAAAAACAGATTTGAACCACAAAATAAATTATTTCAATTTCAGTATATATTTCAAAGCTTTAAGTATTCAACATTTTCAAAACTAAATGTGATAATTTCATATATATATATATATATATATATATCAAATTCAATTTACTATTATTTAGTTTTGAAGTACTTTCTTAATAAATCAAATATCATTTAAATAAAACTTCAAATTTCAAATAACAAAATATTCCTTCAATTTATTTAAAATTGATATATTCATTTATTCGTCTTAAATCAAAATCAAGTTATAAAATCATATCCTTTAAAAATCTCACATTCAATAAGTTCCAAATCGATTTAATTAAATAAATTCTTAATACAATTTCAAATAAGTTCAAATTTATCTTCCCAGCCTTAACTTATAAAAATCATTATAAAATCTATTTTATAATATAATTTTAAATAAATACTTAAACATATCATATATTAATTAAATCAAACTTTATTAAATTAAATCTTTTTATTAAACTTATCTTATATTAAAACCAATTTATACATATTTTAAAATAGTAAAATAATGAGTAAATATTTAAATTCCTAATTTCAAAACTAACTTATAGTTTAAAACAATTTCAAAACATAGAATTTTAAAAATAAATAATTTTAAACTTTATAAAATATATATATATATAATATCTTAAAATCAATATTTATTAAACCATACATTTCTTTTCAAAACCAGCAATCCCAAATTCAGTTCAATGAAAATCGCTTCGGTTTATCATTTCAACCCACAACGGTTTTCTCCTATTCTACAGATCGTTCGGGTATGTATCATTTCAACCGATAGGGAATTCTATACTAACAGGGAACTTGCAGAGTGATAATAGATATGATAATAATATAACATTCATATATCATCAATATAAATAACGGACAATGGTGTCAGATGTTACAGGTGAATAGATACAGATAATAGCATATGTATAGCAATGTAAATAACTAGCAACAGCATATTTCAATTGTTGTTTCAGTTGAAATCAAATTTAATAAATATAAGAATATTAATCATGAGTGATTGCTCACCTTTTGATGCTAGAGAGGATTTGACGATGAAATGGGCTATGAATGCAGGCACACAATTTCAAAGCGAAGCATGATTGAACACGAATTAGACGAACAAAGCTGATGACAAGGAATTGATTGATGGAAACGAATCAAAATCATCTTCATGTAACCCGAAACAAAGTATACATATTATAAATTTTCTCTAATCCAATTTTTAAACATATATTTAAATAAGATATATATATATATTCAAATCAATTTAAACACATATCAAATTATATATATATTTATATATTTCAAATCATTGTTTTCGAATAAACCACATATAAAACAAACATATCTATGTAATAAAATTTAAAATAATACTTATATATATATACTCAGCCATATCATAACATATATATAAAACTATTATAAATATATATATCAAACCCAACAGAACAAACAAATATATATATAAGTATATGATCTTCTAATATATACATGCCTAAGAATCAATACTATATGCATAAAAAACTCACTTTATATAGCTTGTACAGCTTGAAACAAATTATACTCATATATAATACTTCTTTGTATAATATATTCAAACTACAGGATCTATACATATTCAAAACTCAGTACTAACAGATCATATATGTATAATAGAAACTAATATAATCTGAAACATATTCCAACTGTGTGTATATATATATATATAAACTAACCTTCATAACAAAGTATATATACAAACTGACCCATATATACAATAATAGAATGTAACTCAATATATATATATATATATATATACAAAATTTTAAATACGACATAAACTCACGGCATATTCAGATAACCTCAAAATACACACACACACACTCATATATATATATATATATATATATATATAACCAAACCAATTTGAATATATAGCCAAACAAATATATATAACAATAACATATACTTTTAAAAACAATAAATAAGTAGGGTTTAAACAAATGAATCCCAATAACAGTTACATATACCATTCATATATGTTTTTAGGTTTTTATTTTGAAAACCAAAACACATGTATATATTATAGCTAAATATACAACATAAAATCGAAACTGTTATATATACTTGACTATAAACAAACTATTATGTAATACATATATATATACATATATACTAATATATATGCACTTTTCTGTGAACTTACAAAATAAAATCAGAAAATAATATATATACATACTACATTCAAAAGATAAGCAAACCCATAAAGTATATGTACCTTAATATATCACTAGAAGAACGTGACCAGGACACAAGTTGTGGTAGTGGAGGCTCGGCCTAGGCTTGGGGAGAGAAGAAGAGAAAGGGGCTGAGAGGGAGGATAGAGGCACAGAGGTAGGCTAGGTCGGTGGAAGTTCGGTGCTTCGGTGGGTGAGTGAGTTGGATCGATAGAAGGGTTGAAGGTCGATCTCTGGTTACGGCAAAAGTGAATACGTGCATGGTTATCAAGTGCAGGCTTAGAAGAGGTTGCAGGATGTTGGGTGGTTGGTGGCAACAGGAGGAACATGCGAGAGTTACAAAGAGAAGGGGATGGGCCGAAGAACAGGGGGTGCGTGAGTTAGCATGTTAGACCGGAGGGAGGTGATGCAAGGCAGAGTTTGGAAGAGGGGTTTCGGCCATGAGATAGATCTAGGAAGAAGTATGTATAAGCTTGATTATTTATTTGTACTTTATTTATATTTTATAACGTAAGTACAGAAGAAGAAGGGAAAGGCAGAGCAATACGAACCAGAAATATGTATTGGGAACAGTGGAAAAGCAAAAGTCACATCTGCTGAATTCAAGCATATTAATGACAAACTGCAAATTTATGAATGCGGTGGAAAGTAAATGGTCATTGCAAACCAATAGACATACCGGTTTGGTTAACCGTTTTACGAGTTTTGCCACGTACCAGACACCAAAATACAGAATCGAATATATCATAGAGATCAACGAGATGATCAAAATTGACGCAGCGGATATACGGATTGACAACGAAATGAAGATTTCGTGTCAAACTAATCGAAGAACGATTAGAAGAAGCAACATAATCGATGGATTGAAAGATACCGAAAGGCCCAAATTCGTTGATCTCGAAAGATATCGAATTCTAGCTATCTTCGACATGTTGATCGGGCACGATACCGTGAAAGAAGATCTAAAATTCTTCGAATGTTGATCAAGCGCATTTGATACCTCTTCAATATTCGTTGATTCGAGCCCACTCGAATAACCAAAAGTGGAGATAGGAGATCACACTCAACTACCAATTTCAAAGAGGTACAAAGCACTCAAACAAAGTTTCACTCAAAAATCAACCACCTTTACAAATGATCCACACATCCCTATTTATAGGGTTACAACTCACACAAACACTTACATCACAAGGTACACGACACAACTCATTCTCGACCTAACAAGACCGCGACTTACGACCTAACATAGGTTGGTAACGACCTAAGAAACAACAGTACAAACGACCTTACAACAATGCGGTTTAACAAATACAACACGAAACAGTACAAAACGAGTTACGACCTAATAATATATACAACATAACAACATCTTCACGCGACATAACTCTCCAGCAACTTAGGGCTCTTCGGCATAACAACATACGAATCCAGCGACCTAAAACATGCGGCATAAGGTTGTTATCTCGCTTGAGCGACCTAAAGAAGTGGTTCTTGGAAATCTACAAGTGATCTACCAACGGAGCGACCTACATGCGACTTAAGTCCATCAGCAACTGAATTTTCTTCACGCGACCTAACTAGGTCGTAGGTCGTTGGAATTAGATCGGGGCGACCAAAAGACACGCGGCCTTTCCCTTGCGTTGTATCCTTTAGCTCATTAGGTCGGTTGTATCGATTCGTTAGGTCGCTTGGACGACCTATCATCATACTAGGTCGCTGCCATCAGCATCCAATGTAGATGGCACTCACAAGCTATCTTCCTTAGGTCGTGAGCGACCTAAGGTCCCTGAATGACTCAAATCCATTGAATTGGTAGATTGCGCTGCTTCATCCTTAGGCTGGGATGCACCATCCTCCCCTGGTTGGGAAAAAATCGTCCTCGAATTTAAAAGTTCTTCCCCATTGGGTTGTTCACCTCCATAATAAGGTATAAGATGTTTAACATTAAAAACCTTAAAAGTGTACACACCCTCTGGCAGCTTCAACCTATAAGTGTTTTCATTGATCCGTTTCACAATCTTTACAGGACCAATCTTTCGAGCTTTAAGTTTATTGTATGCTCCCACTGGAAAACGTTCTTTTGTTAGTACAACATATACTAAATCTCCTTCATTAAATTCAACGCTTCTTCTCTTTAGATCCGCAGATCGTTTATACTTCTCATTCGTCTTCTCCAATCATTCCTGAACGATTCTATGGCATTCTGTCAACCCATTAACAAAATCAGCAGCCCGCTTAACTGTCCCCTTCGGTTGTGGTATTATCGTTAAATCCAACGGCCCCTTTGGTAAGCTTGAATATACAATCTGAAATGGATTGAAACCCGTACTACGGTTGATAGCATGATTATGAGCAAACTCCGCTTGACATAACTTCACATCCCAACTCTTCAGATTATCCTTCACGAGACACCACAATAAATTTTCCAACGATCTATTCACAACCTCCGTTTGTCCATTTGTTTGCGGATGATAGGCACTACTGAAATTCAGCTTCGTTCCCACCATTTTCCACAAACTCAGCCAAAAATGACTCAGAAATCTGGTATCCCTGTCGGAAACTATAGATTCTGGTAAACCATGAAGACGATAAATCTCCCTGAAGTATGACTGCGCCACATGGACTACATCTACTGTCTTCTTACAAGGGACAAAATGTACCATCTTTGAGAAACGGTCCACCACAACATATATAGAGTCATTTTCCCGTTGAGTCCTCGGCAAACCCAACACAAAATCCATGCTTATGTCAACCTACGGTTTTGTCGGCACAGGTAAAGGCATATACAATCCTGCGTTTGTAGCTGTTCCTTTCGAAACTTGACAAACGTGACATCTACGCACAAACTTTTCAACTTCCCGTCTCATAGAAGGCTAAAAATATGACTGAGAAATCAACTGTAATGTACGATCCCGACCAACATGTCCTTCTTCATGCAACTCCTTTACAAATTTCATTCTCAAGCTGCAATTTGGTATGCACAATCGATTTCCCTTGAATAAGAATCCACCTACCAATGCAAACTCAGCAGTGCTCCCATCTTTAACCTTTTCAACAATCTTTGCAAAGTACGGATCTTCTTCAAACAACTCTGGCAATGGTTCAAATCCTGTCACTTCAACCTTCATCGTTGTCAACAAATGGTTCCTCCTGCTCAAAGCACCAGCTACATGATTCGTCACCCCTGATTTGTGCTTTACAACAAAAGTAAACTACTGTAGATACGCAATCCATGATGTGCCTAGCTGAAATTTTCTCTTGCCCTTGCAAATGCTTCAAAGCTTCGTGATCAGTATATAAAACAAACTACTTATGGAACAAATAATGTCTCCAGTGTTTCACAGCTTGCACGATAGCATAAAATTCCACGTCATAAATACTGTATCTCATCTTCGCTCCCGATAGCTTCTTACTGAAATACGCAATAGGACGCCCCCTCTGACTCAACACCCCTCCAATTCCAACCTTAGATGCATCAGTATGTAGCTCAAACAACAACTGAAAATCTGGTAATACTAAAATTGGTGCTGACGTCAAGAGTTCCTTGATTCATTCAAAAGCAACTCCTGCTTCCTCTGACCATGAACACTACTTGCCCTTCATACAATCCGTAACAGGCGCCATCACAATACTAAAGTGTGGAATAAACCTTCGATAAAATGAAACCAACCCATGAAAACTTCGAACTTCTGTTATAGTCTTGGGCTGTGGCCAATCTCTGATAGCCTTACTTTTACTTTGGTCCACCTGTATTCCTTCTTTCGACACAACATATCCCAAAAATAAGACACTCCGTTCCATAAACATACATTTCTTTATTGCTGCATAGAATTATTCTTCACGAAGAATAATTAACACCTTCCGCAAATGCTGAATATGCTCCTCTGTACTAGCACTATAGATCAGAATATCATCAAAGTAAACTACCACAAACTTCCCAATGTACGGCCTGAAAATTTGGTTCATCACCCTCATAAATGTACTAGGTGCATTCGAAAGAACAAACGGCATAACCAGCCATTCATACAACCCCTCCCGTGTCTTGAACGCTGTTTTCCATTCATCACCTGGTCTAATTCGGATTTGATGATAACCGCTCTTCAGATCAATCTTAGAAAATATAGTAGCTCCATTCAACTGGTCCAGCAAATCATCCAATCTAGGCATAGGAAACCTGTATCTGACAGTAATCTTGTTCAATGCCCGACTATCGGTGCACATCCTCCACGTTCCATCCTTCTTCGGCACCAACAATGCTAGTAATGCACATGGTTTGAGACTCCCCTGAACATGCCCTTGCTCAAGCAACTCTTCCACTTGCCTTCTCAACTCCTCGTGTTCTTTCGGACTCATAGATAACGTGGTCTAAGCGGTAAAACAATACCTGGCACTAGATCAATTTGATGTTGTATGTCTCTCAACGGTGGCAATTCTTTTGGAAGCTCTTCAGGGAATACATCTTCAAATTCTTCCAGCACTGGCTTTACTTTTTCAGGAACTTCCACCACTTCATTACTCTCACGTCCAATCAACAAAAACACTTCAGGTTCCTCCTCCACCTCTTTAACAAACTCCTTCAAAGTCAACAGAGTCTTTAATTCTTCAATCTCCTCCATCTTGTTTTCTTCTAGTTGTCGTTTCTTTGGAACTAAAGTGATTTTTGCACCTTCAAACATGAAACTGCAGCTATTGGTACGACCGTCATGTTGCACAGCTCTATCATACTGCCACAGTCTTTCCAGCAATAGATGACATACATTCATATCCACAACATCGCACCAAATCTCATATTTGTATTTCTTCCCAATCGAAAAATTCACACAAGCCCTTCGACAAACCTTCACTTCACCTCCTTTCCTCAACCAAGCTAACTTGTAAGGTTTTGGGTGCTTCTCAGTCTTCAATGCCAACTTCTTCACAGCTTCCGAAGAAATAATGTTATCACAACTGCCCGCATCTATAACAAACTTGCAAACCTTTCCCAGAATAGTGCATGTTGACTGGAAAATATTACTCCTCAACCAACTTGAATCATCCTCTTGCTTTGGTGTCAAACACGACCTCCTCATCATCTTCTGTGACGCCCCACCTCTATACCCACGCTAGCCAAGGACACTACATAGTAATGCCGTCAACTAACACGGAGAATAAGGCTGGTTGGGAGCGACCATCTATAGCCTTGCTCTAACTATCTATTGAATACATCGACAATAAACATACCAATAAGGTCGGCATACCCAATGAATACTTAAAACAAAACCATAGGTGGTTGGATCTATCAAAACAGAATATAACAACTCAAATGTAATATACATCACAGAACAGTAAATCATCATATACACATATATTGATACATAACAGAGTATACAAAATAATACATATCAAGTGGTATAGCAAACCACAATATACAGACGAATCCCAAAAGAATACATATATCAGAGTTACAATAAAAAGGACTATACAAAAAGCTTTAACAAGAAGGAACAAGCTGAATAGTCCATGTGGAAGCAAAATAGGCTAAGTCCAAAAGCACCTAACCTGAAACATCTCGGTCCGACCCAAGTATAAAATACACGGGTCAGTCTAGCTAAACAAATCAGTTAGATAAACTGAACCACAATAAACCTGCAAGGTTACAAGGTATAACAAATATCTCTAAAGGAGATAACACAATCATCTAACAAAGGATGAATCATATGATAACAAGCCTCATATCATCGGCAACATATAGAAACAAAGGATAAGAATATCCCAAAGCAAGCCATAAGGCAATAACAAATACTAATAAGGTATACAAGTTCCACAAGGTAAACGCTACGCATCATGCGGCTCAAAAAGACCAACACCGAAGGGCGATACCTAGGGAATATACATTTGAATGAAACATCAGAAAATTTGCTCGAGCTCAGTACTGTATAAACAAGGATCCATGAGCCCGAAGACTCCAAACCCAATATCACCCATGCGGCTCATAACGACCAACATCGGAAGCGGTACCAAAGGGCAACCGAATATCACCCATGCGGCTCATAACGACCAACATCGGAAGCGATACAAAAGGGCAACAAACCCGAAGGCACATACCCGAAGGCAACAAACCGTAGTGGTGAAGGTCAGAGACCCAGTACTGGACACCACTAACTGGCGGAATGTGTCATAGCTCTCAAAAATGAATCCGAAAAGTGGTAACGCGAGTCCCATAACCACTCGTTCGCACTAAACGGTTTACTATCCATTAGTTAATTTCACACTCAAAGCAGTACAAAGTCACCTCATATCATTGGTAAACCAACCCGAAGGTTAAAACGATCAATTGAATAGGTTGGGAATTAATCGGAAGGATAAACGCACAGATTCATGGTCCATGTTTTGCCCAACCATTTAATCACCCTTCCACTTCGCTCGAAGTGCGAAATTGTGCATGTGTTTTAAATAGCATTTATAAATCGGAGAAGCGAAATTTTAATACGATTTGAAGAAATCATTTATAAAACCCGTGAATAAAGTAAAAAAGAATCATCAAGGTCAAATATGCATAAACAACTAATTGAAATCAATATGCATCGATTAAATTTGGAAAACTAAACGAACAAGGAAAGTTGGAAAAAAACAGCATATTCAGACATCTGAAAGAAGGGATTCAGATGTCTGAATCTGGAATTCAATTTCTTTTTCAAAAGAGAAATCAGACGTCTGAACCCAAACTTTCAGACGTCTGAAATAGGCATATTTTGGCATATTTCCTTTCTGGTCGAAATTAAATACTTTCAGACATCTGGAATATAAATTCAGACGTCTGAATCTGGGGATAAGAAACTTTCCCAGAACAATATTCAGACGTCTGAAATAGGAGTTTCAGACGTCTGAAACATGATGGTCAGGCATTTCCTGAACCTAGGCCAACTATGGCCAAACAAATCGAAAGCGATCGGATGCATGTTGATTATGGGCTTACGTCAAACGACTACCCAACCTTAACGACACGCCCAAACACTCCGAACAACATAAACATCAACCATAGAAGGTTTTACATAGATTTGTCTTCAAAAATCATAATTTGTTAATTTCACCGAATCAACCCAAATCGAAAGCAAAAGAACATATGAACAATTGTTAGGAATTCATGCCTAACATCAATGATATCAAAAGAAGTAGATGTGAGTTCAAAACTCACCTTCTTACACCCAAACAAAGATGTATACATATATATAAGCATAGATATGAGATAAGAATCTCACCTTATATCACAAAACAAAGAAGAAGATGCTCAAACACAAGAAGGAGACTAACTACTCTTCACTTCAACTCAACAAGCTTCAATCTAAGAATAAAACACATATTTTCCTAAGTTAGGTTTAGTAAATTTCTGAGATTAAAGAGAGAAAGAGATAGAGAAGATGAAGAGGAACTTACCTATGTCTTCTCTTTGATATTGGAGCAAGAATTAAGTTACAAAGAAGAACTAGGGCTTGCAAATTTCTATTTCTATTTCCCTTCCACCATTTTCAGTTTTCGTAAGCTAAGAAATGAAATGAGGGTGAATGGATGAAGAGAGGGCTGAGTTAGGGGTTTAAACTAACAAACGGGCTGCACCCAAAACCCAAATAGAAAAGTTGCAAAAATTCACAAACTCCAAACATATCGAAGCTTACACTTAAAAAGATCGCAAACGCCATTTTGGAACCAATGGAGGTGGTTTCGAGTTCCAATTCGGCCATTTGCAGAAATTAACATTTCGTACCTAAATCAGACTAACGATGCTATATTTAAATAAAACATTTAAATATAAAATCGTTAAATATGCGGGTTGTTACAGATCTCCCCTCCTTACAAAATTGCACCCCCGTAATTCCAAGAGACGATAATTGTAACAACTACATACATACAACATTCAAAAGAAAAGAAAATAAGCATGAGACGAAAAGATATACGCACGGTTCCCAAGCAAAGATTGAAAACCCGGATAGGATTGCTCGATAAACTCTCTGGTTTCCCAAGTACAGTCATTGGGACTAGCGGACCATTGAACTTTAACGAGCGGCACGCCCTTGTTCCAAAGGTGTCGCACCTCCGTGTCAAGTACGCGAATAAGTTGTTGTACAATAGATAAGTCCGGTGAGATCTCAAGCTCTAGCAAATCAGGTGAAGTAATGACAGAATCCGACTCCCGAAGACACTTCCGAAGCTGCGAGACGTGAAACATGTCATGAATGCCTGATAGATGAGTAGGAAGTGAAACTCTATAAGCCACAGGGCCAATACGTTCAGTAATAGAAAATGGTCCTATAAAGCGAGGAGCCAATTTCCCAGTCGTACTGAAACGCATAACCCCTTTCAAAGGAGAAACACGAATAAAAACAAGATCACCAATCGAGAACTCGAGAGGTTTCCTACGGCTATCCGCATAGGATTTCTAACGACTCTGTGCCTCTTTCATTCTCAACCGGATAAGATCAATCTTCTCGGAAGAATCACGAACAAAATCTGGACCAAGAATAAGCTTCTCTCCATATTCCAACTAACATGAAGGAGATCGACATGGCCTTCCGTATAGGGCTTCGAAATGATCCATACCGATACTAGCGTGAAAACTATTGTTGTAGGAGAACTCTACAAGAGGTAGATGATCCTCCCAGCTACGACCAAAATCAAAAATACAAATACGGAGAAGATCTTCCAAGATACGATTCACCCGTTCAGTCTGTCCGTCAGACTGCGGATGATAAGCTGTAGAAAATTTAGCTTTGTTCCCAAAGCTTGCTGAAGACTCTGCCAAAAATGACTCGTGAATAAAGGATCACGATCACTCACAATAGAACTCGGAACACCGTGAAGTATCACGATTTCCTTGACATACAACTTAGCCAAATGCGAAGCATTTCTATTAGACTTAATAGGGACAAAATGAGCAGACTTAGAGAGGCAATCAACAATAACCCAAATGCTAGAATGACCTGATCTCGAACGAGGTAGGCCGTCAATGAAATCCATAGAAATCCGATCCCATTTCCATAATGGAATCTCTAGAGGCTGAAGAAGACCCGAAGGACGCTGATGTCCGGCTTTAAAACGCTGACAAGTTATGCAATTACTCACATAACTTGCCACATCATGCTTCATGCCTTCCCAATAATAATGACGATGCATATCGGCATACATCTTACTACTGCCAGGATGAATGGTATACTTAGAACGGTGACAGTCATCAAGAATGTCATGCCTAAGTGCAAAATCAGAAGGCACAAAAAGACGGTTCTTCTTATGAAGACACCCATGAGAATCAATGCTGAAACCCCGCAACGCCTCATCATAGGATCCAGACTCACAAAGCCGAATAACGTGCAACAAATCAAGATCACGCCGCTGAGCATCGGCAATACGATCCAACAAAATAGGTCGAGCTCCCAAACTAAACAATAGAATAGGAGAATCAGAAGATGAACATCGGTCACGAATTTCACGACAAGATAGAGTCTCAAGAACATTCCATTCGGCAATCATCATAGAAATAACAGCCGAATGTTTGCGACTAAGCGCATCTGCAACACGATTACCCTTACCAGGGGTATACTGGATATCAAAGTCAAAGGAAGCAAGAAACTCAAGCCAACGCTGTTGTCTCATATAGAGTTCCTTCTGAGTGAACAAATACTTCAAGGATTTATGATCGGTATAGAGAATGAAGCGCTCGCCCAATAAATAGTGTCGCCAAATCTACAAGGCGAAGACAATGGCGGCTAACTCAAGATCATGAGTGGCATAGCGAACTTCATTCAGACGCAGTTGCCTAGAAGCATAAGCAACTACCCGATCCTTCTGCATAAGAACAGCACCGAGTCCACTACCACAAGCATCGGTGTAGACAACAAGATCATGATTCCCCTCGGGAACCACAAGAATAGGAGAATTAGTGAGAAGTTCCTTCAATGTCAGAAAGGAAGCTTCACACTCGTCGGACCAATCGAAACAAATGCCTTTCCAAGTAAGGCAAGTGAGAGGAAGCACAACCCGGGAAAAATCTTTAATGAACCGACGGTAATAACCCGCCAATCCAAGAAAACTACGAATCTCATGCACATTCTCAGGCCTCTTCCAATCTTGGATGGCTTCGATCTTTGAGGGGTCGACAGAAATGCCATCGGAAGATACAACATGGCCTAAGAACTTAACCTTATTCTCCCAAAAGTGGCACTTGGAGAATTTGGCTCTAAGCTGATGATGATTAAGAGTACTCAAGACAATTCTCAAGTGATTAGCATGCTCGGCTTCAGACTTAGAATAAATAAGGATATCATCAATGAAGATAAGTACGAACTTATCGAAATATTCCCGGAATACTCGATTCATGAGATCAACAAAGAAAGCAGGAGCGTTCGTCAAACCGAACGGCATAACAAGCCTCTCAAAAGAACCATAACGAGTGCGGAAAGCGGTAAGAGGAATGCTATCCTCTGTGACTCGTAACTGATGAAAACCTGTGGCAAGGTCAAGCTGAGAAAAGACCTTAGCACCACTCAATAGATCGAACATATCATCGATCCTAGGCAATGGATACCTTTTCCTAATGGTCAACTCATTAAGTTTGTGATAGTCAATGCAAAGCCTAAGAGTTCCATCAGACTTCTTCACGAAGACGACCGCGGATCCCCACTGAGAAAAACTGGACTGAATCAACTGCTTGGACTGAAGCTCTAAAAGCTGCTTCTTGAGTTCCTCATTTTCCCTTGTAGACATCCTCGTAGGGGGACGACTAACTAGCTGCGCGCCTGGAATGAGATTAATGCGGAACTCAATTGCCCGCCTTGTGGAAAACCCGAAACAGGTTCAAAAACATCAGAAAAGTCACAAGCAATTGGAATACGAGATATATCATCACCATCTCGTGAATCAAGAGAATTTAAAGTTATTTCGGAATTATCCACATCCCGAAGAATAAGAGATAACTTAGTAGGCGAATTCGGATGTCGAAGATATATAATTCTCTCCGAATAAATAATCCTGGCATCATATATCACTAGCCAGTCCATACCCAAAATCAAATCAAATTCCAGACAAGAAATAACGTGCAGATTCGCACGAAAAGAAAAGCCACATAAAACAATCTCAACATCATCACAAAGCAAACTAAGGGTCGCGGATCCCCCAATAGGATTCACAATCCTTGAAGAAGTAACCAAACAAGAAACATCCAAGGATAAATCATCAATGAGCTTCTTCGATACGAAGGAATGTGAAGCACCCGTAACGAAAAGAACTCGCATGCTATGATCATGAAATAAAATATACCCTTCCAAAATAGATGGAGATATACCTTTGGATTGAGAAGGACCTTCAAAAGCCTTAGCAGCATAAAGCCTGCTAGACTTAGCACTAGCCGGAATAGTACGGCATGCTGAAACATGATGACCTTCCTTCTTGCAATAGCGGCAGAAGAGAGGCTTAGGGCAAGCTCGAATAATATGATCAGGAGAACCACAATTGAAACACTTCCGAACGAAAGGTGTTCCAGAAGACTGAGGCTGAGAGCTAGGACCACCAATCTTCCTCTTCTTAGAAGGAAAAGGCTTCTTCTGAAATGGAATCGGCTTCTTGTTAGGGTTCTTGGAAACCTCAAAATCAACATCACTATCACACTCCTTCTCGACGGTCTCGAGATGAAGTGCCGAATCAACCAACTCCTCAAAAGAAAGCTTAAGCTGGAGCAACTAAGACTTCTTAAGATATTTATTAAGACCGGAGACAAACTTCAAATTCTTCTTATAAGAAGTGCTAATGAATTCAAGACCATACTTAGATAAAGCCTCGAATGATGCAATATACTCAGAAACAGAAGATTTCCCTTGCTTCAACTCAAGGAAGAGACGGGTCAATAAAACTTTTTCAGATTCAGGAACGAACTTGAGTTCAAATCGCTCCCGAAACTGAGTCCAAGAAAGAGTAGACTCATCAATCTCGGCTACAAGATGCTCATGCCAATCAAGGGAACGCTCTTGTAATAAGCTAGAAGTTACAAGAACTCTATCATGGTCAGAAAGATCCATGCGAGAGAAGATACGCTCGCACTTGCGAAACCAAGCTTGGACTTCAAGAACAGACTCGGAGCCCTTAAACGGCTTTCCTCCAAGATGAGCAAAATCACTACACTAGCTGCAAAAGCAGACTTGTGAGGTGGAGACACTCGAGGAGGAACTGGAGGCTGAGTGCTCCTAAAAAATTCCAAAAACTGATCGGCAGACATATAAACGCCATCCGGATGTGAACCATTGTATTGCCCGACACCCGAACGTCGTCTCCTGCCTCTTCCAGCCATACGCTGAAGGTAAGATAAGAACAAGATTATACACAAGGTAGATGATCAATACGGAATATTACGGAATAAAATGCACTCCTAGACGTATTCCCCAAATTCTATCTAACCTTTTACAAAAGAAGGAATAGAAAGACACGATGATTCAAAGATTTGTATCACTTATACACTTTGATGTACCATAATATGTGCATTTATTCTATGTCTATCATATTTTGTCCTGAACTCAGCTCTGATACCACGGTGTGACGCCCCACCTCTATACCCACGCTAGCCAAGGACACTACATAGTAATGCCGTCAACTAACATGGAGAATAAGGCTGGTTGGGAGCGACCATCTATAGCCTTGCTCTAACTATCTATTGAATACATCGACAATAAACATACCAATAAGGTCGACATACCCAATGAATACTTAAAACAAAAACATAGGTGGTTGGATCTATCAGAACAGAATATAACAACTCAAATGTAATATACATCACAGAACAGTAAATCATCATATACACATATATTAATACATAACAGAGTATACAAAATTATACATATCAAGTGGTATAGCAAACCACAATATACAGACGAATCTCAAAAGAATACATATATCAGAGTTACAATAAAAAGGACTACACAAAAAGTTTTAACAAAAAGGAACAAATTGAATAGTCCATGTGGAAGCAAAATAGGCTAAGTCCAAAAGCACCTAACCTGAAACATCTCGGTCTGGCCTGAGTATAAAATACACGGGTCAGTCTAGCTAAACAAATCAGTTAGATAAACTGAACCACAATAAACCTGCAAGGTTACAAGGTATAACAAATATCTCTAAAGGAGATAACACAATCATCTAACAAAAGATGAATCATATGATAACAAGCCTCATATCATCGGCAACATATAGAAACAAAGGATAAGAATATCCCAAAGCAAGCCATAAGGCAATAACAAATACCAATAAGGTATACAAGTTCCACAAGGTAAACGCTACGCATCATGCGGCTCAAAAAGACCAACACCGAAGGGCAATACCTAGGGAATATACATATGAATGAAACATCAGAAAATTTGCTCGAGCTCAGTACTGTATAAACAAGGATCCATGAGCCCGAGGACTCCAAACCCAATATCACCAATGCGGCTCATAATGACCAACATCAGAAGCGATACTAAAGGGCAACCCAATATCACCCATGTGGCTCATAACGACCAACATCGAAGCGATACAAAAGGGCAACAAACCTGAAGGCACATACCCGAAGGCAACAAACCGTAGTGGTGAAGGTCAGAGACCCAGTACTGGACACCACTAACTGGCGGAATGTGTCATAGATCTCAAAAAGGAATCTGAAAAGTGGTAGCGCGGGTCCCATAACCACTCGTTCGCACTAAACGGTTTACTACCTGTTAGTTAATTTCACACTCAAAGCAGTACAAAGTCACCTCATATCATCGGTGAACCAATCCGAAGGTTAAAACGATCAATTGAATAGGTCGGGAATTAATCGAAAGGATAAACGCACAGATTCATGGTCCGTGTTTTGCCCAACCATTTGATCACCCTTCCACTTCGCTAGAAGTGCCAAATTGTGCGTGTGTTTTAAATAGAATTTATAAATCGGAGAAGCGAACTTTTAGTACGATTTGAAGAAATCATTTATAAAACCCGTGAATAAAGTAAAAAAGAAACATCAAGGTCAAATATGCATAAACAACTAATTGGAATCAATATACATCGATTAAATTTGGAAAACTAAGCGAACAAGGCAAGTTGGAAAAAAACAGCATATTCAGACGTTTGAACGATGGGATTCAAACGTCTGAATCTGGAATTCAATTTCTTTTTCAAAAGAGAAATCAGACGTCTGAACCCAAACTTTCAGACGTCTGAAATAGGCATATTTTGGCCTATTTCCTTTCTGGTCGAAATTAAACACTTTCAGACGTCTGGAATATAAATTCAGACATCTGAATCTGGGGATAAGAAACTTCCCCAGAACAATATTCAGACGTCTGAAATAGGAGTTTCAGACGTCTGAAACATGATGGTCAGGCATTTCCTGAACCTAGGCCAACTATGGCCAAACAAATCGAAAGCGATCAGATGCGTGTTGATTACGGGCTTACGTCAAACGACTACCCAACCTTAACGACACACCCAAACACTCTGAACAACAAAAACATCAACCAAAGAAGGATTTACATAGATTTGGCTTCAAAAATCATAATTTGGCAATTTCACCGAATCAACCCAAATCGAAAGCAAAAGAACATATGAACAATTGTTAGGAATTCATGCCTAACATCAATGATATCAAAAGAAGTAGATGTGAGTTCAAAACTCACCTTCTTACACCCAAACAAAGATGTATACATATATATAATCATAGATGCTAGATAAGAATCTCACCTTATATCACAAAAAAAAGAAGATGCTCAAACACAAGCAGGAGACTAACTACTCTTCACTTCAACTCAACAAGCTTCAATCTAAGAATAAAACACAGATTTTCCTAAGTTAGGTTTAGGAAATTTCTAAGATTGAAGAGAGAAAGAGATAGAGAAGATGAAGAGGAGCTTACCTATGTCTTCTCTTTGATATTGGAGCAAGAATCAAGTTACAAAGAAGAACTAGGGCTTGCAAATTTCTATTTCTCTTTCCCTTCCACCATTTTCAGTTTTCTTAAGCTAAGAAATGAAATGAGGGCGAATGGATGAAGAGAGGGCTGAGTTAGTGGTTTAAACTAACAAATGGGCTGAACCCAAATCCAAAACCCAAATAGAAAAGTTGCAAAAATTCACAAACTCCAAACATATCGAAGCTTACACTTAAAAAGATCGCAAACGCCATTTTGGAACCAATGGAGGTGGAGTTCCAATTCGGCCATTTGCAGAAAGTTACATTTCGGACCTAAATCCGACTAACGACGCTATATTTAAATAAAACATTTAAATATAAAATCGTTAAATATGCAGGTTGTTACAGATCTCCCCTCCTTGCAAAATTGTGTCCCCGCAATTCCTAGAGACGATAATTTTAACAACTACATACATGCAACATTCAAAAGAAAAGAAAATAAGCTTGAGACGCAAAGATATACTCACCGTTCCCAAGCAAAGATAGAAAACCCGGATAGGATCGCTCGATAAACTCTTTGGTTTTCCAAGTACAGTCATTGGGATTAGCGGACCATTGAACTTTAACGAGCGACACGTCCTTGTTCCGAAGGTGTCGCACCTCCGTGTCAAGTACGCGAATAGGTTGCTGTACAATAGATAAGTCCGGTGAGATATCAAGCTCTAGCAAATCAGGAGAAGTAATGACAGAATCCGAATCCCGAAGACACTTCCGAAGCTGCGAGACGTGAAACACGTCATGAATGCCAGAAAGATGAGCAGGAAGTGAAACTCTACAAGCCATAGGGCCAATACGTTCAGTAATAGAAAATGGTCCTATAAAGCGAGGAGCCAATTTCCCAGTCGTACTGAAACGCATAACCCCTTTCAAAGGAGAAACATGAATAAAAACAAGATCACCAATCGAGAACTCGAGAGGTTTCCTACGGCTATCCGCGTAGGATTTCTGACGACTCAGTGCCTCTTTCATTCTCAACCGGATAAGATCAATCTTCTCGGAAGAATCACGAACAAAATCTGGACCAAGAATAAGCTTCTCTCTAGATTCCAACCAACATGAAGGAGATCGACATGGCCTTCCGTATAGGGCTTCGAAAGGATCCATACCGATACTAGCCTGAAAACAATTGTTGTAGGAGAACTTTACAAGAGGTAGATGATCCTCCCAGCTACGACCAAAATCAAAAATATAAATACGAAGAAGATCTTCCAAGATACGATTCACCCGTTCAGTCTGTCCGTCAGACTGCGGATGATAAGTTGTAGAAAAATTTAGCTTTATTCCCAAAGCTTGCTGAAGACTCTGCCAAAAATGACTCGTGAATAAAGGATCATGATCACTCACAATAGAACTAGGAACACCGTGAAGTCTCACGATTTCCTTGACATACAACTTAGCCAAATGCGCAACATTTCTATTAGACTTAATAAGGACAAAATGAGCAGACTTAGAGAGGCGATCAACAATAACCCAAATGCTAGAATGACCTGATCTCGAACTAGGTAGGCCGTCAACGAAATCCATAGAAATCCGATCCCATTTCCATAATGGAATCTCTAGAGGCTGAAGAAGACCCGAAGGACGCTGATGTCCGGCTTTAAAACGCTGACAAGTTATGCAATTACTCACATAACTTGCCACATCGCGCTTCATGCCTTCCCAATAATAAATACGATGCATATCGGCATACATCTTACTACTGCCAGGATGAATGGTATACTTAGAACGGTGACAGTCATCAAGAATGTCATGCCTAAGTGCAAAATCAGAAGGCACAAAAAGACGGTTCTTCTTACGAAAACACCCATGAGAATCAATGCTGAAACCCCGCAACGCCTCATCACAGGATCCAGACTCACAAAGCTGAATAAGATGCAACAAATCAAGATCACGCCGCTGAGCATCGGCAATACGATCCAAAAAAATAGGTCGAGCTCCTAAACTAAACAATAGAATAGGAGAATCAGAAGATGAACATCGATCACGAATTTCACAACAAGATAGAGTCTCAAGAACATTCCATTCGGCAAGCATCATAGAAATAACAGCCGAATGTTTGCGACTAAGCGCATCTGCAACTCGATTACCCTTACCAAGGGTATACTGGATATCAAAGTCAAAGGAAGCAAGAAACTCAAGCCAACGCTGTTGTCTCATATAGAGTTCCTTCTGAGTGAACAAATACTTCAAGGATTTATGATCGGTATAGAGAATGAAGCGCTCGCCCAATAAATAGTGTCGCCAAATCTTCAAGGCAAAGACAATGGCGGCTAACTCAAGATCATGAGTGGCATAGCGAACTTCATTCGGACGCAGTTGCCTAGAAGCATAAGCAACTACCCGATCCTTCTGCATAAGAACAGCACCGAGTCCACTACCACAAGCATCGGTGTAGACAACAAGATCATGATTCCCCTCGGGAACCACAAGAGTTGGAGCATTAGTGAGAAGTTCCTTCAATGTCAGAAAGGAAGCTTCACACTCGTCGGACCAATCGAAACAAATGCCTTTCCAAGTAAGGCAAGTGAAAGGAAGCACAACCCGGGAAAAATCTTTAATGAACCGATGGTAATAACCCGCCAATCCAAGAAAACTACGAATCTCATGCACATTCTCAGGCCTCTTCCAATCCTGGATGGCTTCGATCTTTGAGGGGTCGACAGAAATGCCATCGGAAGATACAACATGGCCTAAGAACTTAACCTTATTCTCCCAAAAGTGGCACTTGGAGAATTTGTCTCTAAGCTAATGTTGACGAAGAGTACTCAAGACAATTCTCAAGTGATTAGCATGCTCGGCTTCAGACTTATAATAAATAAGGATATCATCAATGAAGACAAGGACGAACTTATCGAGATATTCCCGGAATACTCGATTCATGAGATCAACAAAGAAAGAAGGAGCGTTCGTCAAACCGAACGGCATAACAAGCCACTCAAAAGAACCATAACGAGTGCGGAAAGCGGTAAGAGGAATGCTATCCTCCACGACTCGTAAATGATGAAAACCTATGGCAAGGTCAAGCTGAGAAAAGACCTTAGCACCACTCAATAGATCGAACATATCATCGATCCTAGGAAATGGATACCTATTCCTAATGGTCAACTCGTTAAGTTTGCGATAGTCAATGCAAAGCCTAAGAGTTCCATCAGACTTCTTCACGAAGACGACCGCAGAACCCACGGAGAAAAACTGGACTGAATCAACTACTTGGACTCAAGCTCTATAAGTTGCTTCTTGAGTTCCTCATTTTCCCTTGTAGACATCCTCGTGGGAGGACGACTAACTGGCTGCGTGCCTGGAATAAGATCAATGCGGAACTCAATTGCCCGCCTGGGTGGCAAACCCGAAACAGGTTCAAAAACATCAGAAAAGTCACAAACAATAGGAATACGAGATATATCATCACCATCTCGCGAATCAAGAGAATTTAAAGTTATTTCGGAATTATCCACAACCCGAAGAATAAGAGATAACTGAGTAGACGAATTCGGATGTCGAAGATATATAATTCTCTCCGAACAAATAATCCTGGCATCATATCTCACTAGTCAGTCCATACCCAAAATCATATTAAATTCCAGATAAGAAATAACGTGCAGATTCGCACGAAAAGAAAAGCCACATAAAACAATTTCAACATCATCACAAAGCAAACTAAGGGTCGCGGATACCCCAATAGGATTCGCAATCCTTAAAGAAGTAACCAAACAAGAAACATCCAAGGATAAATCATCAACGAGCTTCTTCGATACGAAGGAATGTGAAGCACCCGTATCGAAAAGAACTCGTATACTATGATCATGAAATAAAATAGACCCTCCAAAATAGATGGCGATATACCTTTGGATTGAGAAGGACCTTCAGAAGCCTTAGCAGCATAAAGCCTGCTAGACTTGGCACTAGCCGGAACAATAGGGCACGCTGAAACATGATGACCTTCCTTCTTGCAATAGCGGCAGAAGAGAGGCTTAGGACAAGCTCGAATAATATGATCAGGAGAACCACAATTGAAACACTTCCGAACGAAAGGAGTTCCAGAAGACTGAGGCTGAGAGCTAGGACCACCAATCTTCCTCTTCTTAGAAGGAAAAGGCTTCTTCTGAAATGGAATCGACTTCTTGTTGGGGTTCTTGGAAACCTCAACATCAACATCACTATCACACTCCTTCTCGACGGTCTCGAGATGAAGTGCCGAATCAACCAACTCCTCAAAAGAAAGCTTAAGCTGGAGCAACTAAGACTTCTTAAGATATTTCTTAAGACCAGAGACAAACTTCAAATTCTTCTTGTAAGAAGTGCTAATGAATTCAAGACCATACTTAGATAAAGCCTCGAATGATGCAACATACTCAGAAATAGAAGATTTCCCTTGCTTCAACTCAAGGCAGCAACGGGTCAATAAAACTTTTTCAGATTCAGGAACGAACTTGAGTTCAAATCACTCCCGAAACTGAGTCCAAGAAAGAGTAGACTCATCAATCTTGACTACAAGAAGCTCATACCAATCAAGGGCACGCTCTTGTAATAAGCTAGAAGTTACAAGAACTCTATCATGGTCAGAAAGATCCATGCGAGAAAAGATACGCTCGTACATGCGAAACCAAGCTTGGACTTCAAGAACAGACTCGGATCCCTTAAACGGCTTTCCTCCAAGATGAGCACAATCACTGCACTGGCGTGCAAAGGAAGACTTGCGAGGTGGAGACACTTGAGGAGGAACTGGAGGCTGAGTGCTCCTAAACAATTGCAAAAACTGATCGCAGACATATAAACGCCATCCGGATGTGAACCACTGGATTGCCCAACACCCGAACGTCGTCTCCTGCCTCTTCCAGCCATACGCTGAAGGTAAGATAAGAACAAGATTATACACAAGGTAGATAATCAATACGGAATACTACGGAATAAAATGCACTCCTAGACGTATTCCCCAAATTCTATCTAACCTTTGATAAAAGAAAGAATAGAAAGACACGATGATTCAAAGATTTGTATCACTTATACACTTTGATGTACCGTAATATGTGTATTTATTCTGTGTTTATCATATTTTGTCCTGAACTCAGCTCTGATACCACGCTGTGACGCCCCACCTATATACCCACGCTAGCCAAGGACACTACATAGTAATGCCGTCAACTAACACGGAGAATAAGGCTGGTTGGGAGCGACCATCTATAGCCTTTCTCTAACTATCTATTGAATACATCGACAATAAACATACCAATAAGGTCGACATACCCAATGAATACTTAAAACAAAACCATAGTTGGTTGGATCTATCAGAATAGAATATAACAACTCAAATGTAATATACATCACAGAACAGTAAATCATCATATACACAAATATTGATACATAACAGAGTATACAAAATAATACATATCAAGTGGTATAGCAAACCACAATATACAGACGAATCCCAAAAGAATACATATATCAGAGTTACAATAAAAAGGACTACACAAAAAGCTTTAACAAAAAGGAACAAGCTGAATAGTCCATGCGGACGCAAAATAGGCTAAGTCCAAAAGCACCTAACCTGAAACATCTCGGTCTGACCCGAGTATAAAATACACGGGTCAGTCTAGCTAAACAAATCAGTTAGATAAACTGAACCACAATAAACCTGCAAGGTTACAAGGTATAACAAATATCTCTAAAGGAGATAACACAACCATCTAACAAAAGATGAATCATATGATAACAAGCCTCATATCATCGGCAACATATAGAAACAAAGGATAAGAATATCCCAAAGCAAGCCATAAGGCAATAACAAATACCAATAAGGTATACAAGTTCCACAAGGTAAACGCTACGCATCATGCGGCTCAAAAAGACCAACACCGAAGGGCAATACCTAGGGAATATACATATGAATGAAACATCAGAAAATTTGCTCGAGCTCAGTACTGTATAAACAAGGATCCATGAGCCCAAGGACTCCAAACCCAATATCACCCATGCGGCCCATAACGACCAACATCGGAAGCGGTACTAAAGGGCAACCCAATATCACCTGTGCGGCTCATAGCAACCAACATCGGAAGCGATACAAAAGGGCAACAAACCCAAAGGCACAAACCCGAAGGCACATACCCGAAGGCAACAAACCGTAGTGGTGAAGGTCAGAACCCAGTACTGGACACCACTAACTGGCGGAATGTGTCATAGCTCTCAAAAAGGAATCTGAAAAGTGGTAACGCGAGTCCCATAACCACTCGTTCGCACTAAACGGTTTACTATCCGTTAGTTAATTTCACACTCAAAGCAGTACAAAGTCACCTTATATCATCAGTAAACCAACCCGAAGGTTAAAACGATCAATTGAATAGGTCGGGAATTAATCGGAAGGATAAACGCACAGATTCATGGTCCGTGTATTTCCCAACCATTTAATCACCCTTCCACTTCGCTCGAAGTGCGAAATTGTGCGTGTGTTTTAAATAGAATTTATAAATCGGAGAAGCAAACTTTTAATACGATTTGAAGAAATCATTTATAAAACCGGTGAATAAAGTAAAACAGAATCATCAAGGTCAAATATGCATAAAAAACTAATTGGAATCAATATACGTTGATTAAATTTGGAAAACTAAATGAACAAGGCAAGTTGGAAAAAAACAGCATATTGAGACGTCTGAAAGAAGGAATTCAGACATCTGAATCTGGAATTCAATTTCTTTTTCAAAGGAGAAATCAAACGTCTGAACCCAAACTTTCAGACGTCTGAAATAAGCATATTTTGGCCTATTTCCTTTCCGGTCGAAATTAAACACTTTCAGACGTATGGAATATAAATTCAGATGTCTGAATCTAGGGATAAGAAACTTCCCCGGAACAATATTCAGACGTCTGAAATAGGAGAGTCAGACGTCTGAAACATGATGGTCAGGCATTTCCTGAACCTAGGCCAACTATGGCCAAACAAATCGAAAGCGATCGGATGTGTGTTGATTATGGGCTTACGTCAAACGACTACCCAACCTTAACGACACACCCAAACACTCCGAACAACATAAACATCAACCATAGAAGGTTTTACATAGATTTGGCTTCAAAAATCATAATTTGGCAATTTCACCAAATCAACCCAAATCAAAAGTAGAAGAACATATGAATAATTGTTAGGAATTCATGCCTAACATCATCAAATAAAGTAGATGTGAGTTCAAAACTCACCTTCTTACACCTAAACAAAGATGTATACTTATATATAAGCATAGATGTGAGATAAGAATCTCACCTTATATCACAAAACAAAGAAGAAGATGCTCAAACATAAGAAGGAGACTAACTACGCTTCACTTCAACTCAACAAGCTTCAACCTAAGAATAAAACACATATTTTCCTAAGTTAGGTTTAGGAAATTTCTGAGATTGAAGAGAGAAAGAGATAGAGAAGATGAAGAGGAGCTTACCTATGTCTTCTCTTTGATATTGGAGAAAGAATCAAGTTACAAAGAAGAACTAGGGCTTGCAAATTTCTATTTCTCTTTCCCTTCCACCATTTTCGGTTTTCTTAAGCTAAGAAATGAAATGAGGGTGAATGGATGAAGAGAGGGCTGAATTAGGGGTTTAAACTAACAAATGGGCTGAACCCAAACCCAAAACCCAAATAGGAAAGTTGCAAAAATTCACAAACTCCAAACATATCGAAGCTTACACTTGAAAAGATCGCAAATGCCATTTTGGAACCAATGGAGGTGGTTTCGAGTTCCAATTCGGCCATTTGCAGAAAGTAACATTTCGGACCTAATTCCGACTAACGACGCTATATTTAAATAAAACATTTGAATATAAAATCGTTAAATATGCGGGTTGTTACATCTTCTCTCTTCATGTCCATATTCATGGTGATCTCTTTTCAATGAAGTTGATGTTTCTCTTCTTTCTCTAAAAGATTGTGGCGACACCCTCCTCGCTTCCGTAACCGATGGCGAAACTCTGTTTCCTCCATGGTTCGAGATTGGTGACATTCTCCTTTGATTCATATCTATCATCAATTTCTCCAACTTTCCAATGCCTTCATCAAATTTCTCATTGATACGTTGTTCCATTTGCTCGGCTTCTTCTCTTCTATACAACACTTCAACATTCTGATGGCGATTAGCTCTCCTCGGAGGTATTATCAAATCAAACAATCGAACACAACTTCGAAAATTTCAAAATGAACTTCAACTCTCAACCTCCACTTAGCTCACACGGCTCCTCTAGCTCGCACAAACCAATCGCGACCTAACTCAAGCTCGGTCAAAATCCAAACCTCACTTTGGCACGCAAAAATCCCAACAAGCAAATTCAAACACTTCCCAAACTTTGATCCAAAATGATATGGATTGAAAACTCCCAACTTGTTGCAACTTCACGTTGAACACGATGAACACCAAACTTCTCAACAATGCAAACTTCAAGTTCAAACTCCTTGGCTCCAAGACTCGGCTTAGCTATGATTGGCTAAGTCTAGTTCTGATACCAAATTGACACAGCGGATATACGGTTTGACGACGAAATGAAGATTTCGTGTCAAACTAATCGAAGAACGATGAGAAGAAGCAATATAATCGATGGATTGAAAGATACCGAAAGGCCCAAATTCGTTGATCTTGAAAGATACCGAATTCTAGCTATCTTCGACACATTGATCGTGCACGATACCGTGAAAAAAGATCTACAATTCTTCGAACGTTGACCAAGCGCACTTGATATCGTGAATTGGCTTCAACTTTCATTGATTTGAGCGCACTCGAATAACCGAAAGTGGAGATAGGAGATCACACTCATCTACCAATTTCAAAGAGGCACAAAGCACTAAAACAAAGTTTCACTCAAAAATCAACCACCTTTACAAATGATCCCCACATCCCTATTTATAGGGTTACAACTCACACAAACACTTACATCACAAGGTACATGACACAACTCATTCTCGACTAATAAGACCACGACTTACGACCTAACATGGGTTGGTAACGACCTAAGAAACAACAGTACAAACGACCTTACAACAATGCGGTTTAACAAATACAACACGAAACAGTACAAAACGAGTTACGACCTAATAATATATACA
The DNA here is from genome assembly GCA_030765085.1 of Allium cepa. Classification (NCBI taxonomy): domain Eukaryota; kingdom Viridiplantae; phylum Streptophyta; class Magnoliopsida; order Asparagales; family Amaryllidaceae; genus Allium; species Allium cepa. The sequence goes on from CM060945.1 coordinate 774,767,318, forward strand.
ACATAACAACATCTTCACGCGACATAACTCTCCAGCGACTTAGGGCTCTTCGGCATAACAACATACGAATCCAACTGTGACGACCGCCCATGACTCCCGCACGGAAACAAGGGAATGGTGCACTGAAAGTGTGCCAGGCAGCCATGAGTGACCGTCAAGGGTAAAATAAACATCGCAGACTCTATCGTAAAACTCACAGCGCATGGATGAAATACAATAGAGAAATATAATATAGTGAAGCTCCCATAGAACAGAATATCATCATCTAATCATAATAGCTTTATACATGGTCTGAATCATGAATACAAGAAGCCTCACTACATAGCACTCAGAGTAATCAACAAATATCGGAATATCCAGTACATAGAATATGAAAATAATATGTAAAGCCTCCTGCTCGTCTTCGTCGTCATCAGCGTGAGCCACTAAGATCATCACCTGCCACCTGTCACCTAGTCTGCCCATCCCAACATGGATGAACAGCCCAAGGTAATAAGAGGAGACATAAAACCTTGAGTCAGACAAAGTCTTAGTGAGCAGTAAATCAACTATCAAACATACCAAAAGAGCATAAGGGATAAAAGGAATAGGAACCAAACCATCCCACTCCACCTCTTTCTACAGTGATAGCCCCCAGACACACTAAGGAGAAGCAAGCATAACATGGCAGACAATTAAAGTAAAGCAATAATCATTCGTGTCAAGGTCGATGTTTTCCAAATACAAACCCCCAAGGCCTAATCCAAGATCAGATAAGCACCCAGAAAACACCGCTCTTGAGACCGAATGATGGTACAGCCAAACATCCATGACTCTGGCTATCACTGTTATCATTGCCTTGATTTCACCGTTAATTGAATGACCAACTCATTCTTTTATCCATCTGTCAAGGGCTAATGGTAACCTCGGTTCTAGACATAACTCCGCACGTCGTCGCAGCCCGTGCCTAGGAATTTTCGCAACTACCCAGAGTACTAGCACGTCGTCGCAGCCCGTGCTTGGAACATCGTCGCAGCCCGTTCCAACATACTCTTGCTTTGAGCATGCTAGAACCTTCAACCACGATGAGATCGCAGCCTCCTAGTCATCCTCCTCGACGACTATTTCCACACTAGCTCAAGCGCCTCTCAAGCTAACCATTATCAACCAACTCGCATCGCATCATCGAGTTATCAACATGCTTGGGATGATCCCGTCTGGATTAAACCAAGGCTATCTCACATCATGCTTCGCTTCATCGCATCATAGCGAAGTCTCATCTCAACATCATGGCTTGCCTCATCGCATCATGGCAAAGTCCCATCTCAACATCATCTAATCCATACATATGAGCTTCAACATCCGCTTCATATGCCACAAGCAGCTTTCCTTATTCAAGAGCCTTTCCACTTAGCTTTTGAATCATCATCAACCAACTTGATCAAATCAAGCTATATATCAACTAATCAATCAAATCAAACATTAATCCAAGCAATCAATCATTCAAACAAGATCTAAATAAACAATTACAATGATAATGGCAATTTCGTAAATAAATGAGCATACATCTAACATACATGAATCATGGGTTTTTAGCATAGATCTAACAAATATAAATCATGGGTTTTGTCTCTTCAACTTGATAAATGAACTTGTATAAGTAAACATCTTCATAAGTAATGGATCTACACTTGGATCTAAAGAAATATGCATAAAATCACTATCTACAACACTTCAACAAACCACCAATCCAATACACTCCTTTGGGTCCGCGTGAGAGATAACCACCACTCACCGAATCACCCAAACACTTCAAAAACTAATCACTTCAGATCTGGACAGCAAGGATTCAAGCTTGATTCGTCGAAATCTTGCTTGAAACGATGGAATCTAGCTTCGTTGGATGAAGATCTTCAACTTTGACTCTTGGATCTTCGATCTTGATCTTCGATCTTGGATGGATGTTGGAACTAGATTAGAGTGGAGAAAAGAAGATGAAGAAATGTTGTAGTCGAGCTCTCAAAATGGCAGCACTTCGTCGCTTCAAAAACCGGTGCCAAAAAGTGAGCCAAACCCCTCTATTTATAGGCTGAATTCCCCTTAGGTCGCCCAGATCTTAACTCGTAGGCTCGCTATTAGGTCGTTGCCGACCTAAAAAGTCTCAACCTAACTATACTACGACCTAAGACCCACAGTATGCACGCGACCTAAAAACATAAGCGCGCGACCTAACAATCTATGCAACCTACCTTAGGTCATCTAACGACCTAACTGCACCACATAACTACCCAGCGACCTAACTATTGCCGACCTACCATTCCCAACGACCTACCACTAGGTTGCTCATAACCCGTAGGTCGCTCCACCTACCTAAAAGACCACTCATGACCTAAACAATCATGCGACCTAACTTTCCTTGCGACCTAAGACCCTACCGACCTAAACTCAAATCGACCCAGCACCCTTAGGTCGCTTACGACCTATCCTAACATGAAAATCACTAGGTCGCTCATTCCTACCATCATCCTAGCCGCTAGGTCGTCCACGACCTAACTCCCTTAGGTCGTTAGAACCTCTTAGCCATTAACTCTTAGGTCGTCTCTTCCTATAGGTCGCATACTAACCTTAACTCGGTCAATTCCTTAGGTCGCTCCTCCGAGCCAAAACCTGCACGAGCTAACACTCACTACAACTACTAGGTCGCTAACCTGTCCCAACTTAAGTCGCTCATTTCTATAGGTCGTATATCTACCTTAGGTCGTTCCCATCCTATAGGTCGCTAATCCTATAAGTCGCCTACGACCTAATACTGACCCACTAGCTCGTGCAACCGCTTTAAGTCGTCTACGACTTAACTATAGGTCGGTCAGAAACCCATATCTCGTAACTCGTACACGACCTATCCCTATACGAGTTAACCTCCCATACGACTAAGGCTAAGGAGAACATAAACAACACTATCGACCTAATAATTCTACGATTATATCGACACGTAAAATACGGGTCGTTACATTCTCTCCCCCTTAGGAATTTCGCCCCTGAAATTCCAAACAAACAAGAGCAACCAAAACTATTCTGCATGCCTACCATCCATAGCAATCAACAAACCATGCATCCAATTTCTATCCTAGAATGCAGAATTCTACGATTAGAACAAGTTACAAATTCGTGAGATGCCACGACACCTTAGGGCCATACCTCGAAGAGTTCAGGATGAGCTGCCTTCATCCTCTCTTCCTCCTCCCATGTACAGTCGTTAACATCATCACTCCATTGTATCTTGAGCAACGTAATCGTCTTCCTCCTAAGCTGTTTCATGTCGGTTTCAACAACACGAAGCGGCTTACGAGGTCTTCTAACAACTGGATCAACCTCCAAATCTTCACAGCTATCGGCAGAAACCACCGTATTCGAGTTGTGCACATACTTCCGTAGATATGATACATGAAAAACATTGTGCACACCCGACATCTTTTCCGGTAATTCCAATCTATAAGCGAGCTTTCCAATTCGCTCGATAATCGGGAATGGTCCAACAAATCTTGGAGTTAACTTTCCTTTCTTCCCGAATCGAATAACATTCTTCAGAGGAGAAATCTTCACAAAAACCATATCACCTACGTCGAATTCCAAATCTTTTCGACGTTTATCCGCATAACTTTTCTGGCGGTCTTGGGCTGCCTTCATTCGTTGCCGAATGATCTCTATACAATCCGTAGTCTGACGAATCATCTCTGGCCCAAGTATTAGCTTTTCTCCAGTTTCCAACCAACATGTCGGAGAGTTACATGGTCTTCCATACAGCGCTTCATACGGTGCCATACCAATGCTTGATTGGTAACTGTTATTGTATGCAAATTCCACCAAATGAAGGTGATTTTCCCATGATCCTCCGAAATCCAAAACACAGGCTCTGAGAAGATCTTCCAAAACTCGGTTGACTCTCTCAGTCTGACCATCTGTTTGAGGGTGATAAGCTGTACTCAAACACAACTCAGTTCCCAAAACTTCCTGGAAGCTCTTCCAAAATCCACTAGTGAACAATGGGTCTCGGTCGCTCACTATACTCTTCGGAACACCATGGAATCGAACTATCCACTTAACATAAAGCTCAGCCAACTTCGATGCAGTCCTAGTCGATCGAACAGGAATGAACCTTGCACTCTTGGTCAACCGATCTACGATGACCCAAATCCCTTCATTTCCCGCCTTGGTTCTAGGTAGGCCATCGATAAAATCCATCGATACTTGCTCCCACTTCCATGTAGGAACCTCTAATGGCTGAAGTAATCCACTGGGCTTCTTCTGCTCAGCTTTCACCAATTGGCAGTTCATACACTTGGAAATAAAATTTCCAACATCCTTCTTCATACCTTCCCAGTTATAGGTTCTCTTCATATCCCGATACATTTTATTTCCTCCTGGATGAATTGTCAACTTCGAGTGATGACTTTCCCTAAGAACTTCATCTCTCAATCCATCTACATCGGGAACAACTAGTCGTCCTTGCTTTCGAAGCCAACCCTCTCGATCGACTTCAAATCCTTTACCTTTTTCTGGATTCAATCCAGATTCCAAATCTCGTATAATCTTGACAAGCTTATCGTCTCGCTTTTGGCTCTCGCCAATTCTCTCCACAAGAGTAGGCCTTATCGATAAGTTTGCTAACATCTTAGGTTCCAATTCACATCTAGGCCTGAAGTCAAATCCAGCCAAATACTCGAGATTCTTCCATTCCGAAAACATGGCTCCCAATCCAACATGTCTTCGACTTAACGCATCAGCCACTGCGTTACCTTTTCCCGGAGTATAGGCTATACCAAAATCATACGATGCCAAGAACTCTAGCCACCGTTGTTGTCGAAGATTCATATCCTTTTGAGAGAACAGATACTTCAACGACTTATGATCTGTAAACAACTCGAATCTAACTCCCAATAGATAATGTCTCCACATCTTCAAAGCAAAAACAATTGCTGCTAACTCCAAATCATGAGTTGGATAATTCTTTTCATGCGGCTTCAGTTATCGGCTAGCATATGCAACAACTTTATCCTTCTGCATTAGCACTGCTCCAAGTCCAGTACCACATGCATCGGTGTAAACCACCATCTCATCATTCCCACTTGGAATAGTCAAAACAGGAGCACTGGTCAGTCGCTCTTTCAGGATTACGAAAGCTTGCTCACACTTGTCATCCCATCTGAACACTTGGTTCTTCTTCATCAATCCTGTTAATGGTGCAGCTATCTTGGAAAAGTCTTTGATAAACCGACGATAATATCCTGCTAATCCAAGAAAACTTCTCACATCAGATGCATTCTTAAGTCTAACCCAATCCTAGATTGCTGCCACCTTAGCGGGATCAACCGCTATTCCATTACCAGAGATAACATGGCCTAAGAACCTCACTTCACTCTTCCAGAAGTGACACTTCGAAAACTTAGCCTTCAGCTGATGTTTTCGTAAGATTTCCAAAACAATTCTCAAGTGTGTCTTGTGTTCCTCCTCAGTTCTGGAATAAATCAGAATATCATCCACGAACACAAGCACGAACTTATTCAACTGATCTCTGAATACTCTATTCATAAGATCCACAAAATATGCCGGTGTGTTAGTCAATCCAAACGGCATTACCAGCCACTCATAAAAACCGGATGGTGTCCTGAAAGCAGTTTTCGGCACACTATCCTTCGCCACTCTTAACTGGTGAAATCCCGTTGCCAAATCCATCTGAGAAAACACCTTAGCCTCGTGAAGCTGATCAAACAAGTCATCTATTCTCGGCAATGGATACTTGTTCTTCTTAGTCACCTTATTCAGCTCACGATAATCCACACACAACCTCAACGATCCATCCGCTTTGGTTGCGAACACAACTGGTGCACCCCATTCGGACACACTACGCCGAATGAATCCTTTCCGCAAAAGGTCATCAACTTGCACCTTCAACTCTTGTTGTTCCCTAGGCGCCATCCGTCTAAGGGGCATCACAACAGGTCCGGCTCCCTCAACTAGATCGATACGAAACTCGATCTCCCTATGCGGCGGTAATCCTTTGACTTCGTCAAAGACATCCTCAAATCCATTCACGATTGGCACCGATGACAGTCCATCCCGTGGAACAACCAGCGAATACATGAAGCTCATGAAGACGCCTTCCTCATGCTTACATCGTATCACAACCTTTCGCCCTTCCACATTCCCGACTGTCACCTCTAGCCTCTCACAATCAATCCTTGCCGCATACTTCCTAAGCCAGTCCATACCCAAAATAATTCCGAACCCCGCAAAGTTCAGAACAAAACAATCACAAACAAAAGAGCAATCATGACTCGTCACAACTAGACCACGGCATATCATACACAAACATGACGAACCCCCAACTGGATTAGTCACAACCAATGGCCTATCAACAATATCCGGTTCCAAACCTAACCGGCCTACAAGATCATCACAAACAAAAGAATGCGACGCTCCAGTATCAAACAACACTCTAACTGGAACACCACAAATGGAAAGAGTACCTTGAACCACCACACTCTTCCCTTTCTCTTCAGCAGTAGGAGCTTTTGAAGACGACGGCACAGCTCCCATAGCATAAGCTTGCACAATCTGCCTATCCCTCCTTGGTTCCGGACAATCTCTCCTGAAATGCACTGGCTTATCACAGTTGTGGCACTTCGCTGGTGCCCTAGGATTCTTACAATTCTTGGAAAGATGGCCCTTCTGCTGGCAATTGTAGCTAGTCACTTCGCCCTTCGGCTTCTTCTGGCCATCCTTACCCTTCTGTTGCTGCTGCTTCCTCTTCTTGTTTCCACCCTGCTGTGGTTTAGACTCTTCCTTGGTCACAGCAACAACAGAACTCTCCCTAGGAAATAAACTCTCATGCCTGAGAGCTTTTTCCACAAGCTTCTCAAACGGATCGTCCAAATGATCCACCAACTGCCTCCCAAGATAAGCGTCCAAACCGGTCACAAACTTATCATTCTTCTGATAGGGAGAATCAATATACGATCGAGCATACTTGGACAAAGCCTCAAACTCAGAAACATACTCAAGAACCGATCTCCCACCTTGCTTGAGCTCAACAAACTTCTTAAACAAGACAGATTTCTGAGCCGTAGAAATGAACTTAGCTTCAAATCTAACTTGGAGTTGCTCCCAAGTAATCTCTTCCTCTGGAGTATCAATGGTGATAGAGTTCCACCAATCAGAAGCTCTCCCTTGAAGCTGTCTCGATGCAAGCTTCCTCTTAGTTGCATCCTCAATCCCCAAATCTCCAAAGATCCTTCTACAAGCATCTATCCATCTTTGGACTTCAATGGTCGATTCCATTCCCAAGAAAACCTTCCCTCCAAGAGCAGTATAGTCCTTACAAAGCTTAGCAAAATCCACCGGTCTTGGAGCTTGAACTTGAACTCCAACATCCACTGATGGTCCTGGAGCTGGTATCCTTCTCATGATAGAAGTCATCATAGCTTCAAACATAGCTCCATAATCAGTAGCTTCCCCAGTAGCACGGTTTTCTCTAGCAGCTGGTCTCCCTCTTCGACTCATCCTTAATATCTACAAAAAGGAATGATTAGAACACCTTGAGAAACAACTACATAAGGAGTTCAAATCCTTCTAAACTACTATATTATATATAGTAATCATCCATCAAAATACAATTACGTCTCTCTTACGTAGTTACGTCGGCGAGCGTTGGCTAAAATCGATTAACCAAGGCTCTGATACCAAATGTGACGACCGCCCATGACTCCCGCACGGAAACAAGGGAATGGTGCGCTGAAAGTGTGCCAGGCAGCCATGAGTGACCGTCAAGGGTAAAATAAACATCGCAGACTCTATCGTAAAACTCACAGCGCATGGATAAAATACAATAGAGAAATATAATATAGTGAAGCTCCCATAGAACAGAATATCATCATCTAATCATAATAGCTTTATACATGGTCTGAATCATGAATACAAGAAGCCTCACTACATAGCACTCAGAGTAATCAACAAATAGCGGAATATCCAGTACATAGAATATGAAAATAATATGTAAAGCCTCCTGCTCGTCTTCGTCGTCATCAGCGTGAGCCACTAAGATCATCACCTGCCACCTGTCACCTAGTCTGCCCATCCCAACATGGATGAACAGCCCAAGGTAATAAGAGGAGACATAAAACCTTGAGTCAGACAAAGTCTTAGTGAGCAGTAAATCAACTATCAAACATACCAAAAGAGCATAAGGGATAAAAGGAATAGGAACCAAACCATCCCACTCCACCTCTTTCTACAGTGATAGCCCCCAGACACACTAAGGAGAAGCAAGCATAACATGGCAGACAATTAAAGTAAAGCAATAATCATTCGTGTCAAGGTCGATGTTTTCCAAATACAAACCCCCAAGGCCTAAACCAAGATCAGATAAGCACCCAGAAAAGACCGCTCTTGAGACCGAATGATGGTACAGCCAAACATCCATGACTCTGGCTATCACTGTTATCATTGCCTTGATTTCACCGTTAATTGAATGACCAACTCATTCTTTTATCCATCTGTCAAGGGCTAATGGTAACCCCGGTTCTAGACATAACTCCGCACGTCGTCGCAGCCCGTGCCTAGGAATTTTCGCAACTACCCAGAGTACTAGCACGTCGTCGCAGCCTGTGCTTGGAACGTCGTCGCAGCCCGTTCCAACGTACTCTTTCTTTGAGCATGCTAGAACCTTCAACCACGATGAGATCTCAGCCTCCTAGTCATCCTCCTCGACGACTATTTCCACACTAGCTCAAGCGCCTCTCAAGCTAACCATTATCAACCAACTCGCATCGCATCATCGAGTTATCAACATGCTTGGGATGATCCCGTCTGGATTAAACCAAGGCTATCTCACATCATGCTTCGCTTCATCGCATCATAGCGAAGTCTCATCTCAACATCATGGCTTGCCTCATCGCATCATGGCAAAGTCCCATCTCAACATCATCTAATCCATACATATGAGCTTCAACATCCGCTTCATATGCCACAAGCAGCTTTCCTTATTCAAGAGCCTTTCCACTTAGCTTTTGAATCATCATCAACCAACTTGATCAAATCAAGCTATATATCAACTAATCAATCAAATCAAACATTAATCCAAGCAATCAATCATTCAAACAAGATCTAAATAAACAATTACAATGATAATGGCAATTTCGTAAATAAATGAGCATAGATCTAACATACATGAATCATGGATTTTTAGCATAGATCTAAAAAATATAAATCATGGGTTTTGTCTCTTCAACTTGATAAATGAACTTGTATAAGTAAACATCTTCATAAGTAATGGATCTACACTTGGATCTAAAGAAATATGCATAAAATCACTATCTACAACACTTCAACAAACCACCAATCCAATACACTCCTTTGGGTCCGCGTGAGAGATAACCACCACTCACCGAATCACCCAAACACTTCAAAAACTAATCACTTCAGATCTGGACAGCAAGGATTCAAGCTTGATTCATCGAAATCTTGCTTGAAACGATGGAATCTAGCTTCGTTGGATGAAGATCTTCAACTTTGACTCTTGGATCTTCGATCTTGGATGGATGTTGGAACTAGATTAGAGTGGAGAAAAGAAGATGAAGAAATGTTGTAGTCGAGCTCTCAAAATGGTAGCACTTCGTCGCTTCAAAAACCGGTGCCAAAAAGTGAGCCAAACCCCTCTATTTATAGGCTGAATTCCCCTTAGGTCGCCCAGATCTTAACTCGTAGGCTCGCTATTAGGTCGTTGCCGACATAAAAAGTCTCGACCTAACTATACTACAACCTAAGACCCATAGTATGCACGCGACCTAAAAACATAAGCGCGCGACCTAACAATCTATGCAACCTACCTTAGGTCATCTAACGACCTAACTGCACCACATAACTACCCAGCGACCTAACTATTGCCGACCTACCATTCCCAACGACCTACCACTAGGTTGCTCATAACCCGTAGGTCGCTCCACCTACCTAAAAGACCACTCATGACCTAAACAATCATGCGACCTAACTTTCCTTGCGACCTAAGACCCTACCGACCTAAACTCAAATCGACCCAGCACCCTTAGGTCGCTTACGACCTATCCTAACATGAAAATCACTAGGTCGCTCATTCCTACCATCATCCTAGCCGCTAGGTCGTCCACGACCTAACTCCCTTAGGTCGTTAGAACCTCTTAGCCATTAACTCTTAGGTCGTCTCTTCCTATAGGTCGCATACTAACCTTAACTCGGTCAATTCCTTAGGTCGCTCCTCCGAGCCAAAACCTGCACGAGCTAACACTCACTACAACTACTAGGTCGCTAACCTGTCCCAACTTAAGTCGCTCATTTCTATAGGTCGTATATCTACCTTAGGTCGTTCCCATCCTATAGGTCGCTAATCCTATAAGTCGCCTACGACCTAATACTGACCCATTAGCTCGTGCAACCACTTTAAGTCGTCTACGACTTAACTATAGGTCGGTCAGAAACCCATATCTCGTAACTCGTACACGACCTATCCCTATACGAGTTAACCTCCCATACGACTAAGGCTAAGGAGAACATAAACAACACTATCGACCTAATAATTCTACGATTATATCGACACGTAAAATACGGGTCGTTACACCAACGACCTAAGACATGCGGCATAAGGTTGTTATCTCGCTTGAGAGACCTAAAGAAGTGGTTCTTGGAAATCTTCAAGCGATCTATCAACAGAGCGACCTACATGCGACTTAAGTCCATCAGTAACTGAATTTTCTTCACGCGACCTAACTAGGTCATAGGTCGTTGGAATTAGATCGGGGCGACCTAAAGACACGCGGCCTTTCCGTTGCGTTGTATCCTTTAGCTCATTAGGTCGGTTGTATCGATTCGTTAGGTCACTTGGACGACCTATCATCATACTAGGTCACTACCCATCAGCATCCAATGTAGATGGCACTCGCAAGCTATCTTCCTTAGGTCTTGAGCGACCTAAGGTCCCTGAATGACTCAAGACCATTGAATTGGTAGATTGCGCTGCTTCATCCTTAGGCTCGGCTGCATCAAAAATGGTATACAGGTATCATTGGTAGGACCATCCGGTCAAAAGTCGATGTCGGTATCGAAATTGCTGCTAAAACGCCGAAAATAAGATAAACGGAGCAATAACGGTTCAATTTGAAGAAATGAAATATGAGTCTCACTCAAAAGACGATTTACAAATTTTCTATACAAAAATATTCATATTTCAAAAACATTTTATTATCATCAGATATTAACTGATTTAAATTTAAATAGAATCATGCAAGAAAATAAACTTCCATATTATCTGATGAAAATTTACTATTTGCTATGTTTAAATAGACGTACTCAAAATATTAATTTTTCAATTCAAAATTTTATTATTTAAAATTTCAAAAAAATTTAATTAATTAAATAAATAAAACCATTAAAATTTATGGGTCGATACAGCTGCCATCGAGATCCATATCTTCATTTGACAAACTAGCTAGAAAGTTCATGGAGCAGTTCAGATTGCATGCTCCTTGCCGAAAAGACATGATGTCATTATCTAACATTTTTCAAAATTCTAGAGAGTCGTTAAAGGATTTTGTCAAGTAGGATTAACACAGCTGCAAAGGAAGTAAGCAAAGCCAAGGAAGACATTGTTTTGTTGGTTTTGATAAGAGGAATACATCCCGAAAAGGGTTTCCATAAATGGTTGAAGATGAAGCCTCCACTGGCCATGAATTTTTTTTGTAGAAAGCAACTCAATATTTGTGCTTGGAAGTGGCAAATACAATTGCTAGGAAGGCCAGTGGAAGAGAATCGATTGAGATGGTTCAAAGTAATATGACTATGAAATAAACAGATGAGAGTTCCGAGAACGTTGCTGTTAATGTGGAAAACAAGAATAATAACCAGAAGAGAGGACATCAAGGTAACAGAGGTAGGAAACCGAATTTCAAGAAATGTCAAAGATTCCCTAAACATGAAGATTACACCGCACTAAATGGTACTGTTGGGAATATTTACTTTGCAACGTAGGGTACGGAGCGTTATAAGAAGCCGACTTGAAGGTAGTTGACTGAGAGAGAGAAAATGTCTAGGAAGTACTGCTCTTTCCATGAAACACATGGTCATAACACTAATGAATGTAGGCATTTACAAGATGTGATTGAGGATTTAATCCAAAAAAGAAACTTCGGTAGTATGTGAAAGCCCCATAGGATGGCAAGCAAGGAAATGCTCGACCCCATGGCAGTTTCTTCAACGAGGCTAAGCTATGCCTATTAAGGATGAACCTAGGCAACATGGGAAAGACTTGCCATTAACACGATAACTGGTGAACCTCATTCGGTTAAGAAAAGTGGAATGAAATGGAGAGGCATGGAAGCTTGTTGAGATATGTTGTGCAGGAGAGTTGCTCCGCCATCAAAGATGGAGCTTCGAAGCAGTAGTTGAAGAGTATGATAGACCATACTACATTTAGAAACCATGATGTAAATGGAGTCGAAGCGCCAACACTTGACCCTTTGGTGATAACAGCAATGATTGGGCCAGCCATAGTGGAGAAAGTTTTTATTGACCGTAGGAGTTTTGTAAATATTTTTTTTAAAGAAAACCTATGGTTAGATGATGATGGATGACCAGGATATAAAACCATGCAAGTTTCGGATATAAGGATTTACCAGAGAGGCTGTAGAGATTATTGAGTGTGTTGATTTTCCGGTGTATTCAAGTGAAGGTAGCCGCAAGAGAGTATGGATTATGACTTTCCTTTCGATGGATACATTTTATGCATATAACATCTTCTTGGATCGATCAACCCTTGCCAGCTTCCGGGTGGCACTATCCCCGTGGTGTCTAATAATGAAGTTGCCTATAGAGCATGAGGTAGGAGTCATCCAAGACAACTAGAATGTAGGACGTGAATGCTACTTTGTGGAGCTGATGGAAGCGAAGCGACATGAGAAAGGAAAGACATGGAAAGACTCTCTACATTAAGTCGATTGATTCATAGCAACCACCGCCTAAGCCTTGGCTTGGTTGGCATAATAAATTCCACAAAATTATGAATTTGAGGAAAGAGCCAGATGATGCGAGGGCGGCCCCGGCTGAGTTGATGGCCAACATCTTGGTCGATCTGGATGATCCTACTTAGGCCTGAAGTTCAGATCTCAACTTAATATGAAGATGAAGGAGTTGGCAGAGTTCCTCTAAGCAAGCCTAGATGTGTTTGCTTTGACACATTATGATATGTGAGGAAAATTGCTGGAGATAGCTTGTCATGCATTGAATTTGAACCCTTGATGTCCTCCTGTAAAGCGGAAACGGCATAGCCTAAGTTCGGAGCGATCCATGCCACGCTGAAGGAAGAAGTGGATAAGCAAAAGCCCAACGGCTTTATCCGCGACGCTCAATAACCCCAATGGGTATCTAATCTAGCGCTGGTCAAGAAGCCTAATGGTAAATGGTGGACGTACATCGATTATTCAGACTTGAATAAGGCATGCTCAACGGATAGCTTCCCGCTGCTAAAGGTTGACCACCTAGTGGACTCGACAGTCGGACATGAATTGTTATCATTCATGAATGCTTATTCCGGCTAGAACCAGATACCAATACATCATTCATGAATGCTTATTCCGGCTACAACCAGACACCGATACATGTTCCAGATCAAGTACACACTAGCTTCATTACTGACTTGGGACTTATTGCTACCGCATCATGTCATTTGGTCTGAAAAATGCAGAAGCAACCTACTAGAGATTGGTAAATTCGATGTTCAAGAATCAAATCGAACATATGATAGAGGTCTATGTGGATAACATACTAGTGAAGTCACAACATTCAATAAACCACCTAAATGACCTTTCAAAGATGTTCGGTGTACTCCGAAGATTTGGAATGAAGTTCCGCTGAAATGTTCATTTGATGTGGCATCTTTTGGGTTTCTATATTGAATTCGAGAGGCAAAGAAACCAACCCAGAGCATATTAAGACACTTTTAGATGTCAAAGCCCCAAAAAAAATAAGGGAAGTACGAAGTTTGAACGGAAAAGTAGTTGTGTTTAGTTGATTTATCTCGAAAGCTGCAGATAAATGTATACCGTTCTTAATTGTCTTGGTCCACTTTTTTTTTCCTTTTGGGTACTTTTAAAACATTTAGTGGGAGATGGACTTGCCGAACACGTAGGTGGAGTGCAATTGGTGATGAGCATACTGAAAGCACATTTTGAAGTGCTATATTTTCGTGGTTTAGACCTAAGGTGGAGTTTGTGCAGCCTTTATTTTGATGATATATTGTATCAAGGTGAATGTGGAAATATTCGACATAAAATATCATACCAAAGAGAATTTCATCTAGATCACAATGGCGAAAACACTTCATCAATCGAAATCAACCGTCTAGAAGATATGGCCGAAACAGTAATTGATACACAAACCTATTTGAGGTAAAATTCTGACGATTGACTACTCAAATGTTCTCTGTTAGACTAGTTTCACTGGTTAACTAGTTTGAGGCAGAAGTTGATTTTTGGTTTTCTTTTTAGGGTTTGGTACTGTCCGAATAATCCTATATGTTATCTAATGGTTCTTGATGATCAAGAATTTATGTGTTAACTTATCCACCATTTTCTAGTGTTACCAAATTTGTTTACATCTTCTCTTTGGATCAAAATTGTATGAGATTCAGTTTATAGGAAGTTGAATCCTAGGCTAGGTTCTAACAACATTATTGTAATCAATCTCTTGCAATCTCTCCTCCGTTTTAAAATCTCTTTGGTTTTGATTAGTATTAGGATGCATATAAAGGAATTTTTATACTTTGGTTTCCAAGGGCTGAGATGCTAGAATGAACCCATTCTCTACATTTTAGCAGAGAAGGAGATTCAATATGTGTGTTAACCATCGAGAAATTATAGTACTCCCTTTGTATTTCTTAATAATTAGTAGCTGGTATAGAAGGCTCACCATCTCAATTAAATATATAGGAATGAAGGATATGATACATTTCTTACTTTGTTTCTGTACGAAAGATTATATATACAAGTTTATCAGTTTATGGTAGGTTTGCTTTTGAGAAAAAGAAAGTACTGCCTTGACTATTATTTATGCTTCAAAAAGAAGAGATTTGTAAACAATTGCTTTGATTTCATCATGTGTCAACACTTCAGGAGACATGTTGTCTACTCGTGTGCGTATTCTCATTAGATTATTCCTCTTATTGGTATAGTTTACAATTTATTTCTGATTATATTATTTGAAACATGTTTAATCAAAAATATTTTTTTTCTTTTTTTTTCGACTTAGCTGTTTGAATTTTACATCATGAGGAATTCAACTCATTTCACAATCATTGGTTAAAATCGTAGTATGTAATGGTTTGTATATCTAAAAAGATGCAAACCTGAAGCATCGTCATGATCAAAATGTATTCCTAGACCATGTTTTTCACTTATAACCAGCTTGAAAATTATGGTACAGAACGTAATGTAATTTTGTTAGGCGTTTAAATACAAAAGAAAAGAGAATATAATATGGGAGAACGAGGCATCAATTTATATTCTTCAACTAAAGAATGCTAGTATAATTAACTGATTCTTTTCAAGCAACTTATAAAGAGTCCAGAGTTCCGTTCATCAATAATTTCATTTTCTATTACATAGATTGCATTAGATAATCAATAAAATGTGCATGATGATCCAACAAACCACCTAATTAATTGTTAATAATCAAACACAATTATTCATTTGCAAAGATGAGTCAAAACAGTAGAAGTTTCTTATTGGTATGATGTTCAAATAACACATAATATACCATTGAAATGATGACAAGTTTGCAAATGATAATTCTAAAGAATAGCTGGCAGCTGGACAGCAGTGCTGAACTCAATTTATGTCTTAACATTATCATAAATTTGCACTCCTAACATTGATAAACAATTTATCAAATCATGGTTAATTCTATTCATACACAAAAAGTTATTTTACATACACAAAATATAAAATAAATATACTAGTATATACTGGATGTTACTTTACATAGAACAATTTTTTTTTAATAAAATTACCCCTGTTATCATCCATTTTATCTTTCCTCTTTCAAACTCAAACTTAATTATTTGCAAAAACTTAAAAATTACTAATACTAAATTAAGTTAAAATTGCAAATTTTGAACTTTAATTTTTGAAATTAATATTTTCTTTAATTTTTTTTAATGTCTCAATTTCATCAAATCAACTTCTTCTTTTTTTTCCCAAATACTTTTAACATCAAGTAAAAATGCAACTTGATGGTTAGATTTCACTACATTTCATAAACCTCTTCATCAAAATGTATAGATTGACTATATTTCATTGACTATAACGTTTTAATTTGATGGATTAAAAGAAAAATGCAAATAAGAAAATAAAGGTATTTTAGTAATAGATTATTTTATGAAAATAATGGTGTATGTAAATTAATATTAGGTGTATGATATAATTCTCTCAAAGCATTTGATTCATAATTTATCAAATATATCATTGCAGCAACTCCCTTTCAGCTCATCTTATTTACATCCCATCAAAAAACATAAGGAAAACGTCTAATCCGTCATAATTTTTGAAGTTAAACTATCAAAATCAGTCACATCATCAACATGCATTAACTCCATTGTCCTACTCCAGTCTCCTGCATAAATATCTGACTTGGACTGCACTAATTCCGTGTTATATCCCATGCAGTAATCTGTAGAAAAATTCTGCATATAGCTATTCATGTACATATACTCATTGTTTTCAACTTGACATTGATTTTCCATTGATGATGCCGAGCTTGCCATGCCCGCTATCTGCATCTTTGTCTGCATCAATTGTGCTTGCAAGATCGCCACCTTTTTAATATTATTGCAGTAAATGGTTAAATTACCGCAACATAAAACTATAATAATTATACAAGGATTGCATGTACCTGATGCTGAAGGGAGAAAATATGAGCAGCACAGCCATAAACAGGATCTCTCAGCCTAGCTTGAGCCTCATATACAATAGTGAGAACAGCTTCAGACCTATCAGACTGAGGCACATTTAAGAGCAATTTAGATGCATTGCTTGCACCAAACACTTTATGTATAGCCGAGAATCGAGCAGCGCCATTTTCATTGCTGAAGTAAGGGGCAAATACGCAGTTGGAAGCGCATTTTCTTCTCAAGAACTTGCATGCACCACAAGGAGAACCTGTACTGCTTAAATAAGCCATATGGATTTATATAAGTGTGTATATATCGTATAGATGCTAGGTATATTAGTAAGTGATAATTTGGAAGAAGAATTTGAATATATAGAAGGAAGAAGATATGTGTGGGGATGGGAAGAAGTAATATGTGTAGGGTTTTAAGGGGACAACTGTTAATGGTGTGATTGAGATGAATGTTTGCTTTCCAATGCTTCTTTTATTTTATAGAACTATGTGACGTTCAGAATTTGTATGTTTACTTTAGAAAAAAAAAGTCAATCATGTTTAGAGAACAAGCAAATTGAATTTTTATTTGATTTGTTGTTTTTTGGCAGATTTTGAAGATGCTGCTAGACTCTGGCCATTCGAGTTGCTTAGAAAATGATATTTCATTTTAAGTGCCATCAGCAAGAGCAACCAATAAAATATATCTGACGACTGTTTTGTAATTACCGTTGGTATTTGCTTGTTCATAGAGGCTGTCTAACGGCGAGGCAACCGAAGTCCTTGCTTCATGCCCAATTCTAAGACAGGTACCAAATGGGCTTTTTTTTTAATCCGTGCCCATGATTTTTATTTTAACATTTTCATTTTTTTTATACTCAAAATCATCAGTAACTTAAAAAAAAAAAAAAAATTTAAACTGTGTTCAATAGGTTTGACATCTTGATTTCATTGAAAGAAAGAAAGAAAAAAAAAAAATCTAAACACCAAGAAGTTAGCAATGTTGTATCAAAAGTTTGTTTTTTTGACAAGCACCTTTGTCCAAGTGGTTAATTGAATCGGCTTTGGTGCAGCATGTCACAAGTTCGAAACTTGCTTTCCAACATTTAGTTGGCATGAGATATGTTGTCACATGATTTGTTGTATATAAAGTACCAGTTCAAAAAAAAAAGTTTGTTTTTTTGCTTTATTTACGTAAATCAATTTACAAAATATAATTGTTTGGGAAAATATGATTCCATTTGATCATAATCTCAAATCAACCATGGTGAATGCAATGAATCACTAAAAAACGTATTAAAACAAACAGACCATTTTGTTTTAGACAATAATTTAATTAATGAATCACTAAGTTGTCTATATATTTTTTAAAATTTGACGCAAATATGTCTACATACTCATCAAACATATCAATCGTAATAGCCATTGATGCAACCTTTGAACTAAAATGAATGGACGGGTCCTTTTACCCTTCTCCAAAAGACACTTTTCTTTCTTTTCTATATAATGGCTCTGAAAATTAATTTTAACAACAATTCTTGTTCTTTTCTTTTGTTCTTCTTCTCTACCATTGGTATTTGCTTGTTCATACCATGATCTAGCAATTTTTATACACACCATTGGTATTTGCTTGTTCATAGAGGCAGTCCAAGGGTGAGGCAACTAAAGTCTTGGCTTCCTGCCTGATTTCAGGACTCATGCCAAAAAATTTAAAAAAAAAACCGTATCCATGATTTCCATTTAACAATATCAATTTTTAACTCAAAATCATTAATAATTACAAAAAAAATTCATATTTAAAATATGTTCAATAGGTTTTACATCTTTATTTCATTGAAAAATGAAGAAAAAATAATCTAAGCACCTCAAAGAATTAATAATGCTGTATCAAAAGTTTGTCTTCTACTTTATTCACATACACCAATTTATCAAGAATAATTGTTTTGGGAAAATATTGATTTCACTTGGTCATAATCGCAATTCAACCAAACTCGGAGAAAGCATCGAATCACTAGAAACATGCCAAGAACTTTGATTCGTCAAATAATACAAAGCAATTCAATCAAAGATAATTGAGATAGCGAGTAAGTGATAAAAGTATTAAGATGTACTTATTATATGTTAAGGAATAAATCGAGGATCAATATTTAGAATTTTCCTTATCATAGTAGTTTTCATGTTATATAATTAATTGGGCTCTAAGCAATGTGATTATAAATAGTTATGAATTGTATAGATATCTTGAAGTTGTAATGAATTGTTCATATGTTCAATAAATAATTCTCCAATTATCTTCAACGTGGTAATAGAGTGTGTTTCGATTCTACTAGAACTATTTTGTGATTCCATTTCAATTTGGGAATTACAGTTCAATTCATCAATTGCTATAAGAATTTACCCATTAATAAAGATGTAGTCTTCAATGACTATATGTTTCTTCTTCTCTTTTTTCCTCTCTTCATTTCTCTTTTGTTATCTTTTCTCAACAATTCCAACATAGCATCTGAGCTCGAATGTCATCCAAATCATCCAAAGCTACGAAAAAATGATTTAGATTACTGTTAAGGAGTGTGACGTCAAATATATGTATAGATCTAATCGGTAGGCAATTGTCTACAAAGACAAAAGTAATGAAGCTAAAATCCATAGTCAAAATCCGGTAAGCGAAAATAGAAGTAGGGGGCTTTGCATATAAGGTCTATATTTCTGATGTTGTTATAAGAAAAGTCTCTATAGTAATGAATATGTAAATTAGATTTTTTTTTTTAAATCAGAAAGCGCAGATATAAAAGCGTAAATTAACTTGCGCTTTTCAGAAATTTAAAAAACAATTCAAAATCAAAAAACGCAAACTAACTTGCGCTTTATTGATAAAAACGTTAGTTAACTTGCGCTTTTCAAAAAAATTTAAAATTCTAAAATTTAAAAAAAAAATTCAAAATCTAAAAAGTGCAAGTTGCTTTGCATTTTCTGTCAGAAAGTGTAAGGCATCTTGCGTTTTCTATTTTTCAAAAATAAAGACCAAATTTACATATTCATTTCTGCAGAGATTTTTCTTATAACAACATCAAAAACAGGGACTTGTAGTTCTTTTCTTATTAGAAGCAAGTCTAATCCACTCGCTTCCCAATAAGGGGACTTGCACCATATGATCATTGCTTCATCTCTCCGGATAGGACTACCATATTCAATCAATATTAGTCATCGCGTTCTAATGGTTTTTAAAATCAAATATTCATTTGTAAAATCCAAATCGAAGCAAAAAACAAATACCTAAGCATTCATTCCAAACATTGAACTCAAAGCGTGCCTAGAGACCTATCGAGGTCTCGCATATGTGCGGGCTGCCCGAGGTTATTATTGTCGTATTTATTCAAAATAGAAAGAAAAACCAAGGAATTGAATTTGACTCTCGTCTCTCCTAATCGGGGGATTATCTTCTCGACCTAACTCCATAGTCGTAACCATATTTGTTTGTTGCGGATGTTGGCCACTCCTATAGCACCACTACAATTTAGTTCCCCAAATACTATTGTAGCCAATTGTTTTGAACCTTCTTGCTATTAGATCATGAAGGTGTCTGCACTCATTCGTTTCATGTCCATCCATATCATGAAAAATGCAAAATCTTCAGGACCTTTTCCCCCGATCCGTGGGCTCTCTCTTAGCTGGCTTTCGGTAGGGGATCTGCTCCGTAGTAACTAAGTAAATCCTCTACAAGGTTTCATAGGTCAGTATAGAAAGAAAATTTTGGTTCCCACCTTTGCCGATTCAGACCTCCAAAGTCATCTACAGCTTTTCGCTTTCTTTTAACTTTACTATATCCTGCTCCAGACATGCCTTTGTCATCCATGGCATTAAGTTTGGCGTTTTCTGCTTCAGCATCCTCCTAATGCTAGTATCTCTTAGATTCATGGTAGAACTCCGTAAAATCCATTTGTAGATCCCTTTATAAAGCAATGATGTCAGTCTTAGTCACAACTTTTGTAACGACCCACCTTTTTGGACGGTTTAAATTGACAATAAACCATACATGTCAAACTCAAACCATTCAAAAGAGAGGATTATTATGGGGTAAATAAGAAAAAGAAGAGAAGGAAATAAAACAAATATAGAGTCTCACAGTGGAATGACAAAATATAAAAATCAAATAAAAAGTTCATAAAGCTGTTTTACAAATAACATTTGATTACACTTTTACAATACAGATCAGAGTTACATACAGCAGAAATAAATAAATAATGTAGCGGAACAACATGATGTAGTGGGACAAATATGATAAATAATATAGTATAACGAGCCGAGCGTAACGAAAAGACAAAACACTTGAGTCAGAACTAAAAAATCTTATGTAAGTTAAATCAACAGTAAATAAATATGAGTGTAACGGATTCAGAGATGTTTTCAAGGTTTGACATCTCTTATCTAGTGTCTAACGTGTGTGCAATTACTTAAGAGATATTCAGAATTTCCACCTCCTAAGAATCCATTAAACTATCTACATATATAGTAAATACGCTATTATAATAGTGTCTATAATAAAATAAAGTATTAAAATAGCGTTATGGCATTACCCATATCCCCCTTAACACATTTTATATGATGTCGTAGTCTATACAGTACTGTATAAATTAGGGAGCACTCTATAGGTCGACATAAATCAAACTCGTAGAAGGCGTGACAAGGCACACGAGACAATGCCAAGTTAGGATTTCACCATTTGTTTAACGACCTACAAATTTAACTGGTTTTAATAAATTAATTAATTAGAATTTTGTGAAATTTTAAATAATTGAATTTGAAAATAAAATTTTGATATTTGGAATAAGACTATTTAAACATAGTAAATGATATATTTTCATCAAATAATATAGAAATTTATTTTTATTATGTAATTCTATTAAAATTTGCTGATAATAAAATATTTTTCAAACCTGATTATTTTTATATAATAAATTTGTAAATCATTTTCTGAGTGAGGCGTCATATTTCCTTTTTTAAAATTTGGACTTCTATTGCTCTGTTTATCTTATTTTTGGCATTTTGGCAGCATTTTCCGTACCGAATATCGACTTTTGATAGGATGATCATATCGCTGATATCTGTATATCGTTTTGATCATCTCGTTGTGCCGATCTCCGTGGTATATTCGTTTGTCTATTTTGGTGTCCGAGGAATGGCGAAATCTACGGAACGATTTGCTATACCAGTTCCGTATTTGAGCCTTTTGGTCTCCTTTATCCACCGTATAATATCAATAGTCATTTCCCTTTAATAATTTCTGAATTCGTGCTTGCCTTTTCTATTCGTACTGGTTCAACAATTATTTGCTTATATCCATTCGTTCTCTTTCTTCTTTGATTTGGATCCGATCTTCGTTGCAAAAGAAAAAAATGTTGACCTGCTACTTTTTCTGAGACAAGGTTCAAATATATATTTCTCTTACTTGCTCGCCTCTACCCATTCCCAACCGCCCTCCCCTCAGTTCGCCACCAAGCAACACATACGGCCTTTGCCCGTAGCCTTACATCACCGTGAGCCTTTACCAAGGCCATTTTTTTCTTCCTCTCCCGATGCTAGCATCACCACACCTTTGCTCTTATCCTTCGCCTATTCCCTATCCAATGGCCAAACACCAAACCATGTGGCCGCAGCCACCTCAATAGCTCTGCTTCGTCCCATGCTTCACGACAACCACTCGACAACCTTGGCCATCATCCCCCGACAACACGGAGCCTTCCTCCTCATGTTTTAGTGGTTTACGTATATATATCTAGGTTAGTCATATAAAAATTTATATATATATATATATATATATTTATGTTGTTCAATTCGTGTTTATATATATATACATATATATGATTGTTGTTGGTTCTATATAAGGGTTGCAGTCTTATATATTAGCACATATATTAAGTTTATATTGGTTGTATAATACATTAGTTATATTATATGTTGATTCGTATATATACAGTTTATCCTTTATTTTTCAGATTTGGCAATATAACATGAATTATATATAAGGTATTGTGTATATATATTAGCCTATATTTGTTACGTATATAAAGTACATATGTATGTCACAGTATGATTTCGTATGTATTGTTTATAACTATATTTGACATATATTGTATTTATAGTTTAATTTATGTAATTATACACACACACACACATATAGCTTAGTACCTGGGTACGTATATGAAGATGATATGCTGTTTGTTTATATTTATATTTTAAAATAAGTTTATATAATATAGCAATATGCATAGTTTATTTATATGTTGTTTTATATTTACTGACTCACACCTAAGGGGCAGTTGTGAGTTTATGTATATGTAGTTAATTTATTTATACGCATATATATATATATATATATATATATATATACTTACATACTTTGCAGTTTAATATGTATGTTTAAAAATAGAAATTTATGGTAATAATGATATGTAAGTTATATAAATATGTTTTCCATAGCATTGTTTGATGGCTACAGTACTTTATATATTTTGCAGTAATATTTATATGATTTGTAGGTTAGTGTAGTATATGTTATATGTCTTGAAAAAGGTTGATAGATGAAATGTATAAAAATGTATTAGCAGTTATATTATATGTTAGTGTGTATATATGCATATACATTAGTTTATGTAAGCTATGCAAGTTAGAGATATGTAATATATCAGTTTATATGTACAGTATATGTATATAAGTTTATAAAAGCCTTATGTATTCTATTTATGCACAGTGTATATAATAGATTTTATAAAATTATATGATATGATAGTAAATATATGTCACGTCAGTTGCATATATCATATAGGTAGTCTGCATGAATGCCTACTGACTTCCAAAACCGTATATATAAAGTTTTAATGTATAAGTGGTTTTATATAAAAAGTTTATGTAGTATGTTTTGTTTGGATATTGATATAAGCATGTGTTTATATATTTATATAAGTTATATACATATTAAAATAAATTGTTTATATTAATTTTATAATAAATATTGAAATTCGAACCTTCTCTTCAGAAATATATATATTATTTTAATTACGAGTTTAAAATTTTATATTAATTATTGGAAAAGGATATATGGATATAATATTATTATTTTTTTCAATTTATGTTAAATTAATTTTGATTTGTTCTCATATATTTGTGTTATCAGCTTTATCGGTCGAATTCGTGCAATCTAGCTTTGATTTGGAATTTGTGCTTGGATTCATAATATGTTTCATTTGTCGAACCTCTCTAGCTTCGAAAGGTGAGCATCACTCAAGATTAACGTTCTTATATTTATTAAAATTGATTTCATTTGAAATGACAATTGAAATATGCTGTTGCTAGTTATTAAATTGCTATATATATATATGATATGTCATTGTCTGTATCTGTTCAGCTGAGACATTTGACACCATGATCTGCTATTTATATTTTTATCTGTTATTGATAGTGTATGCCTGTTGATGATATTATATTTGTGACGACCTGCCCTTCTACTACTAGGAAGACGTATCATCATTAAGAAAGAAAGGGATAGAAATAGAAAAGAATAGAAAGAAAGAAACAACAACATCAGAATCTCACAGCGGAACGGAACAAAATATAATATATCACATATATATCACATAGTTTTACATATATCAGAGTTATACAATATCAATACACATGACAGTCATATATACGTTTGTCACTATATACATCAGAGATACAACATATAACAACCAACACAGCGGAACTCGATAGATACATAGATACGTTTGGAAACTCCTGCTCCAAGCTCCTCCAGAAATCAAAGTCCAAAACCTATCACTTGGCTACTCATAAAAATTTGAGTACCCAAGAGTTTATGAAAAACAAAATATAAACTCCGAGTCAGACATGGGTCTGGTATGAGTAAACGGTTTAAAGTTGTTTAACTTTGAAAAACATTTGAAAATAAAGGTATCACATAAGACTCCCTATAAATAAATACGGGTAAGTTTTTACCTTACTCTAACCAATACACTTCATAGGAAATCCAGTGATATTATAATAGCCTCTAGGGTTTTTTCAAGTAAATATAAAATGGCCGAAATTGTTACATTCATTAAATTCCTGCTACTAGCCACAAAAGTGGGTAATACAAATCAAAACCGTAGGGGCTCGTGGTGAAAATGGATTTCCAACAATGGCAGGGCTACTGGGGTACCGCCCGTCATAGTACGGGGCGTAGATCACCGTACCGAGGATCACTCCCGACCTCCTACGACACAAGGCCGGAGCCATTCCTTGCTGAACAGTCCGAACAAGATAACCCCACGGTTGTAGCTAGCAACCGCCCACACAACCGGAAAAAAGGGACATCTAGACAAGGTAATATCTTGTCTTGCTTGGGCATGACCCACCTAACGTTGCTGCACCTCCCCTTTTTTAGCCATTCCCGGTTGATGAGGCTTGAGGCTGTGATTACCTTTACAAAATGTCTCTAGAATGCCTATCCTCCGCCTGACGATGTGCTGAAAGCATTCAATCCATACAAGTTCGTTCCGGGTTCGAACGATACCGAAGGCATTATCTCGTCACACTCATTTTGGAATCACCCTCCGAGTCAACGACGATAACCCTTGCATTCTGGAAACCATCTCGATCTTCATTTCAAAATTCACGACCTAACGTTTAAATTGGATCGATGTGGTTTTTGGAATATCAAATTGATACCCGATCCCGATCTCATCCAAATCCAAACGCCATTTTAAAGGCCAAATTGTCTAATTAACTTAAACAGTTTAAATTCAATGATATAATTCACATATCATTTATCATAGATAATTCATACACAATCATCATAGATATATCATAACATATCACAGAATATCACAGAATTATCATCAAATAAATATCACAATCAGATATTCTACACAACAATCTGTAAGCAGTCATCTTTAATTCTTATTTGTAATTAATTCAATTTAGAATTAATTACTTGAGAGTTAACCACTTAACTCTGTTTAATTTATCGTTAATTAACAATTAATTACTTATTTCATTTCAAAGTATTTAATTAATCATTTCTTAATCAATTGTTAAATCTTAATTATTTAATTAATTAATTATTTTATTTCACACTATTTAATTAATTACTTCTTAATCAATTCATCTAACCTTAATTAACCATTTCTTAATCATTAATTAATAACTTTAATTATTAATTAATAAAACTTACTTACCCAATTATTATCTGCTAATTACTTAATTAAT
The DNA here is from genome assembly GCA_030765085.1 of Allium cepa. Classification (NCBI taxonomy): domain Eukaryota; kingdom Viridiplantae; phylum Streptophyta; class Magnoliopsida; order Asparagales; family Amaryllidaceae; genus Allium; species Allium cepa. The sequence goes on from CM060945.1 coordinate 774,793,496, forward strand.
CACTTCTTAATTCTTAATTAAAGCACTTGATTAATTACCTATTTATCGTTCATAAATTAACTTAAGTGGTTAATTACAAATTCATTTATTTCTTATAATCTATTATTAATTATAATTAAAAAGTAATTATTCTTAATTACTTCTGAAAATAATCAATAAATATTAATTATTCACTTAATTAACATTTACAGTCTTCTTACAATTTGAAATCAATTACATTATTTGTTGATTGTCTTTATTTATTACTTAATGAAAATATTAACAGGGTTTTAAAACATGGTTAAGCCTTAACTAAAGAAATTAGTTAATTAAAATAATTAATTACGGGTTAAATCATTGTTAAACCTTAATTAGGATAATTAAAACTTGAATTAAGTTTTAACTTAAAGTTTAAACATTCATTTGGTTTACTAATAAACTGTTGATAAAAATTTTATTCACCAACATAACTTTTTTTTAATCCTTTACTTCAGATATAAAACCCGAGGTCTCCTCTATCAAAACTCGTGCGCTACTTCGAGTTACCCCAAAGTCACCCGAGCCTTCGATGAACTTACTTATACAGTTTCAAACTTAAGATGTTACTTTACAATTCATTTCAGGTTACGATTAAAGTTTTAAACAATCTACTTATTTATAAATTCTAAGCTTAAGATGTTATATATGAAGATGTATAAGTTACTTTACATTCTTTACTCAGGAATGTTTTTTTAAAAAAAACTGAAGAACATCAGAGATTCAAGCTTCCAGATAACATCTTAGAACAACATACTTACAATATGTAATAAACACCAGATTACATGAACTAATTACCCAATTTAAGCTTTAAAAATAGTTAGTTTACTCACCAGAAAATCCCTGTGAATAGAAACAATTTCTATTTTTGAATCCACAGTTGAAACACTTCCTGAAATATGAAACTGCCTGAAGTTTGTTTTTGAACCTGCCCTGTATATTTTCTGTTTTAAATTCAGTTGGATTTTTCTTCCATTTTCTTCGTTTTGTTTTCTACTTTTTGTATGTTTTGCTGAACGAACCCAACTGGTTCAGATGTATTCATATATATATATATATATATATATATATATATATATATATATATATATATATATATATATATATAAGAAAAGAACAGGAAGCTTAAGGTAGGTATTAACTAGCCAAGCATTTACTTTATTTTGTTTTATATTAATCAGATTTTTCATTACAGAAAAGTAAAGATTTATAAATATTAACATAGACCAAATAGTAGGCTGAGTTGATAGTAATTAATTCTTTGGTTTCTAACTTAGTCTACATATTATAATTATATTGTACTATGTATAAAGATATTTGTTTGCAGACATATACATTGCAGGTCAACATGGCTTGTGAATGAAGACATCATGTATAAAGATATTTGTATTTAAATGTTGTGAATACTTTGTTCTCTCTGTACAAAATATTTTTGCATATGAATAAGGACATTTTGTAGTTGATTTGCATACTTTGACTCCTTTGCACACATTATTACACAGCAACACTTGATCATATATATGAAGATATTTTTGTAAGTAATTTTTTTTTTTGTTATTATGTTATTTTCTAGCTTGCATAATGTTCATACATATGTATCAGGCTTTACTTTACATTTTTCTTTATTTTATTTTATACTTTGTCCTTGTTTTATTCTTTGTTTTCAAATTTATAGTTTATGTTGTATGCTTGTTTATTCTGTATTTTGTATTTCACTTTATTTCTTGTTTGTATTTACATTTGTATTCTAACTTTGACTAACAATATTTGAGTTATATTCCATATGATGAGATTTATATTAGCTTTATACATTTGTTTGTATTTGTATTATAGCTATAAATATTTAAATTAGGTTCATATGGTTTATTTACGTTTATATTTATATTTCATACTTAACTATCAATGTTTAAATTATGTTTAATGTGATTTACTCACACTTATACTTATATTTATTTGTATTTGTATTTTATTTAAATTATATTCTTAAGTTTTACTTAAATTTGATATTTATATTTTATATTGATAAACTTTAATTTTATTTAACCATTATTATCCATATGTATTTATTTATCAGATGTAGACAAAGTAAAGTATTTTAATTTAATTATATAAGACAAATTTTATTATAAATATTATCAAGAGATTTTATTTTAAATTCCCAGAGTCCAATTTCCTTTTTAAAATACCAATCCATATGAACAAATAGCAGCTATTTCCAAAGTCATATTCATTTTAAGATGATCAAAGTACTTTTTATTTAATTAGATTAAATATATATTAAAATAAACGGGGCCAAAATCCAGGGTCGTCACAATATTATTTGTTCTCACTCTGCAAGTTCCCTGGTTGAATAGAATTCCCTATGGGTTGAAATGATACATACCCGAACAATCTTGTAGAATAAGAGAAACTCGTTATGGGTTGAAATGATAAACCCAAGCGATTTTCATTGACACTGAATTGGGATTGCGGGTTGAAAAGATATATACCCGTAAATATTTAATTTGCAGATTGAAACGATAAATATACATATCACTTTACCATAGGGTGAAAAAATTTATACATACACCGTTGGTTTACACACACACACATGTGTATATATATTGAAAATTATTTCCAATGTTTTAAAAGGAATATATGGTTTTAATAAATACTGATTTTAGGGTATTGTATATAAATATATTTTTATAAAGGTTCAAATTTAGATTTTTAAATTTATACGTTTTGTAAATTTACTATTGTTAAAATATATAAATAGATTTAATATAAAAATAAATCAAATAATATGTTTAAGTATTTATTTAAAATTATACTTCTAATATAGAGTTCATAATACTTTTAATAAATTAAGATTGGAACTAGAAATAGAAATTGGGTTGACATTGTATTTATTTAAGAATTATATTTAAATAAATCGATTTGAAACTTATTGAATTTGAGATTTTAAGATATGATTTATAACTTTATTTTGATTTAAAGTGGTTAAATGAATATTTCAAGTAAGTAAATTGAAGGGAATATTTATTTTATTTAAATTGTAATTTAAGGTTTTATTTGAATAATATTGAATTGGCTAAGTGACCATCTTAATATTTAATAATGGTAATGTTAAATTTGAAATATAATTGAATTTATCAAAATTGAGTTAATTTAATTGTTTGAATATTTAAAGCTTTGAAATCTATTGAAATCGGAATGGTTCAGATTGTAGTCTATAATTTATATTTGAAATCGATGCAAAATGGTTTATTGAAATTTGAGTTGAATTGAAATGGAAGAACTGACATTTGATTTAAATGGAATTTTAGAATTTTGAGTTAATTCAAATTGATTTGTGAATTTTGAGGAAACTATTTTATTATATAAAGTACTTTTAATATGTATATGAATATTTTAATTTATAGATTATTTAATATAAAGCTATTGTTAATATACTAATTATTTTAATATATTAATTATTTTAATATATTAATTATTTTAATATATAGACTATTTAATATAAACTATTTTATTATATATACTATTTTATTTTATTAACTATTTTAATTTATATAAACTATTTTTTTAAACTTGGTAAGATTTTGTTAAGGAAATTTCAGCCTATGGACGAGGCCCAGTTCCGGCCCAAGCAGACATACAAACTTACAATATTAATATGTTTAGACTGGATCATACAACTCATATTATACCAAAAATAAAATATCGACAGCTAACTTCTTCTTCCTCTTGTTTCATGGCGGCCAGTGAGAGTAGCTTGTACTTGGATTTCTTACCGATGGATTCTTTAGATCCTCCACTCCAGTTCGTGCTTCATCTCGTCCCCAAAAGGTGAGATCTTGAATGCGATTTTGTACTAGTTTCAAGTCAGTTACAGCTAGCTTACTAACTTCTGAGATTGTTCTTTGTTTATGTTGAAATACTCGTCGATTTCTTTCCTTCCAAATGTTCCTAACTGCTACAGCAATGGCGATGCTACTCAGTTTGGATTCCATGTCTTCGCTGCCCCTTTTGTGAATCAGGTGATTTATTTCGTCTTCTAGTGTTTTTCCTTGCGCTGTTGAATTTATTAATAGTTTACATGCATTCAAAATCTCAGCTGAGTATTTACAGGTAAAAAGGAGGTGTTCGTGATTTTCTTCATCTCGTTCACATAACACGCAATACTTTTCGTTTGTAATCCCCCATTTTGAAAGTCGGTCCCTTGTAGGTAGTCTTTTTAAAACTGCCTTGTACGTGACAAATGCCATTTTCGGGCAGTTTACTCGATTCCAAATGATTTTACATCAGTTCACTTTATTATCTCTGTGTCTGATCTCATTCCAAGCAGATTTAGTTGTAAATTCATTTCCAGTCTGTTTCCATACCCATTGGTTATTTGTTTTAAAATATTTCTATGATGAAGTAGAAATTTTTCTAGAATTAATGGTAATATAATGGAATTTTTAGGTTCTGTTCCCTATTTTTAAGCAATTTCTTTGATTCTTTTGATATTTTCCATGAATTTAATTATTTATTTCACCTTGAAAGTGTTTTAAAAAACATTTTTATTTCATATTTTGTTTTATAATATTTTTAAAATGAAATGCATAATTTTCCAAAGCTATTGGAATTTTCTTGTAATTTTTAGCCCATGTTTGCTACTTTTAAAATTTTTCCTTATTCCTTTTTCTATTTTATATTAAATTAATTAATTATTTTATTTTATTATTGCTTAGTTTCGGTTTTAAATAATCATTCTGAGTTTACTTTGTTTATATAAAATTTAAAACAAAAAGAAATGCCAAAAGTTAAAAAAAAAAATTGTATAAAACTCAAGTCTTTTCACCTTCAAAACTCTTTATTTCCTAAATTTCTCATTTATTTGCCTTTGAGCTGTACAATTCAGTTCTTAGCCGTGAAGAAATAATTACAATTCACGTGAAAAACTCCACCTTCATCATTTCTCACGGCTTGGCAAAGATTGGTAATGGCTACCATCTTATTTTTCTACTTTTCTCCTTGTTTTCTTTAAATTTTTGCCTTGTTTCTCTTCTAGTTTGGATCGGCCTCTTCTCCATAGCCGTAGCCACAAATTCCTACATCACTTCCATGCCTTCACCACCATCTACTCCACTAGCCATGACCATGACCGAGCCATCTATGGTGGCCAAACCCTTCAAATTGCAACCTACATGCCTAAAAACAGTGTTTTTGACCATTGTTGCGTCATTCCCTTTATCCACCACTCAAATCACCACCATAGCCGCCACCACCACCACTAACCTGACCACCACACACCCCTTCCACCTCTTTCTAGTCATGATGCACCCTTTGGTCGAGCATACTTCCCATGGCCGAGCCATCTAGCCTAAAAAAACTCCACTTTTTGCCTAAAAACCATTCACCTCCTCATGTATAAAACTCCATCTTGTTTTGCCACGAACCCGACCCATGCTAGCCATAAACCTGAAACAAAACTTTACCAAATCTGAAAAAAAACATACCCTAGGCCATGACAAAGGTTTGAGGAAGCAAGGCAAAAGTTGGCAATTTGTTTCTCTTTTATTTCAAAGTTATTGCATGTTATAGTCGTATTGAATTGTGTTGTTTTGTTTGTTTATTTTGGGTTGTACACAAGAGTTGTAGCTTGGATTCACCCTCCACTCAAGTCCATAGTTGTGTCATCGTGGCTTATTGTCTATTTGTGCCGTTGGTTTGGAAATATTCAGCAATTAGAGGTGAGTAAATCTCACACGACAATTATATACTTATGCAGTTATAAAACAACCACAACTGAATGTGTAGAAATATTTATGTTGTTATAACTGCCATGTGATTTTATATGTATGATGTTAACATGTTAAATTATATGTCATATCACCTGTTACATGTCACATCACCTTTTACTATTGTATACTGTTAAACTGTTCATTTTTATCTGTTTATCACACTGCAAGTTCCCTGTAGGTTAGAAATCACTATGGGTTGAAATGATACATACCCGAACGAACTTTAGAATAAGGAAAAATCGTTATGGGCTGAAATGATAAACCTAAACGGTTTTTAAATTATTCATTTTGACTTGGGATTGCGGGTTTGAAATGATAGAACCCGGATTTTATTTTTAAACTGCGGATTGAAATGATACATATTCGTATCACTTAAACTAGGTTAGAAAACTATATACAGACCCGTAGTTATTTTATAAAGGTTTTTCTGGAAATTTTAATAATTTTAAATTGTAAGTATATGAAAATTTGATTTAAATTGATTTTTTTATAGAAATTTAGAATTTTCTGTAAGTTAAAATGTTGGCAAAAATGAATAGTTACATTGAATTATGAAATATAACTTAAGTGGAAAATTTGGAAATTTTGTAAAATAAATTAAGTTATATAAATAAATTTTGAAATAATTTTTTTTTTGTAAAAATGGATAATTTAAGTGTTAAGTTGTTTATTTTAAAAAGGTGAAGAACTGGAATGTTACACTTGAATTTAATAAAGGAATTTGCTGAAAATTGAATTTAATAATAAGAAATTTATTGTACATAAATATTATGTTAAATAATATGTGAATGAATCTTTTAATAAAAAAATATGATTTTGAAATGTTTAAAAGTTTTAAATAAAGTTATTTAATTGCTGGAAATATACGAAAACCCTAGAAATGACTTTTGACAGCATTGAGAAATGATATATTTGCTGAATTGAACTAAAATAGTGTAAATAAAGCTATTACAGCATTTCTGAAATGCTGTAGTTGTTGTAATTGAACTTATAAGCTAATATTGGACTCAGGTCTATTATAGCATTCTCTGGAAATGCTGTAGTGGTCTGCTGTGTTTGCTGAAATCAATTTAAACCTTTGTTTTGAAATCTGAACTACCGCAGCACTTCTGAAATGCTGTCTTTTTTGTTTTGAAATATAATTCAACTAAAACTGAGTTTTAACAGCAGTTTTAAGTGCTGTCTTTGCTGAATAAAAATGTTTTCATATATAACTTATAACAGCTTTTTCTAAATGCCGTAAAAGGCTGAAATTTCAATAAGTATGGATTTTGACTTAGTAAACGAACTCTGAATGGTTTGAAACTTTGAAAATTGAATACTTGAAATGAAAGAACAATAAGTCCACTTTTGAAATGATCTAAATGAATGAATTAAATTGGAAATGAATCATTTTAAAGGGAAGTTCAAATTGAAATAAATGAATGCTATCTTTGAACTTTAAAAGGGTATTAAGTTTGATAATTTGCATTTGAATTTAATAATGATTTAAAAGGGAAATTTGAAAAGATATGTTGTTTTGAAATATTGAAATGATTTTTTTTGGAGATGATTAAAATCTTTATTGGATAAAGAATTGAGTTTTGAAATGATGTTTTATTTTGAAGTAAAGTATAAATTTTAAAGTTATAACCATGGGTTATAATAACGATTGGTTTGCAAAGAGAGCGGGATCAGATATGGACATACTCTCTGTAGATACCGAAAACTAGTTTGACTAACCGTGTACGCGGTGGAGATTCCAGAATGAAGTAGGATGGTGACGACGTTCTTGTGGTATGTTACATGGACCCAACTCCCGTGAGTTGGCATAAGGTGGCTAAAACAGGAGCGATCTCGGGCCAGCTGAGGTAGCACCTCTTATCGGACGCATTTCTTCGATACTATTCTATTACTTGTGATTGTTTGGTAGCCACTCTCCGATTTTGGGAATGTGTTCCGAGGTGGGCGTATGTGGCTGCTGCGTTACCACCAGCCCGTGTGCGTAATTGGTATATCTACCCTGGCATTGCCTTGTGTGCCGTGTCACCTACCTTACCGAGCCTTTACTACGAGTTTGTTTTCTCCCGTAGCCCGTGGAGTATTTAGGGTAGTCTCCCGATCTGGAGATATGCTGATACTGGATGGACTACTGGGACTATTATGTGTGAAGGGTGATATGGGTAGCCCGGAACGCTACTTAAATGTATGTTTATTTGACTGTTAGACATTATTATAATAGCGCAATATAATATACAGTAAATAGTTTAACGGATCCTTAGAGGATGGGCGGTCCCAGGCATCTTCTAAGTTATTTGTACCTTTACTACAGTTCACTTGAGTTGGTTTACACTGGATAAGTATGTATGTCCTGACTCGAGTGTTTGCTTTTTATTTACGCTCGTGTCAGCCTGAGTTTATTCACAGATTGGGATTTCCACTCTCTGGAGGTCTGGAATAGCTGGAGATTTATCAGCCTATCTAGTTGTCTATATTTCAGTCTGTTGTTCTGTTGTCAGCTTTGTATTAGTTGACTTCTTTGTATTTGGGATTTGATGTCGTATTTACTTTCAGACTGATATTATGTATTTTGTATTTGGTTTTGAGACTTTGTGATAGTAGCTTCATGAACTACTATGGTATTTTATTTTCCGCTGCGAGATATTCTGATGTTCTGTGCCAGTGATTTGATTTTTATTTGCTCTGAAATTTTATTACAATCTGTTATTTTATACTATTCAAGTCTGGCATGTGTGGATTATTGTCGATTTGAATAGTGGAAAATAATGGGTCGTTACAGTTGGTATAAGAGCTTTGGTTTTTAGGCAAATCTTAGCCTACGGAGCAAAAACTCATCAGAGATGGGGTAGAAATATCCTAGAATGAGTGAAATCAACTTCAGAATGATTTCCTTGTGAGAGAACGTATTTTCAAAGTATGAAATGATTTTTAAATGATTTTTAAAAGGTTTTCAAAGATTATTTTGATATAAAACTTTTTTCTTGTTTTAAAAGAAAATTTTCTAACTCCTTTCCTTTCGTATCTGCCTTGTTAGAAATTTCTGTAATTAGGATGTTCATCCAAGTGAATTTATTTTGTCTTATCTTATCTTTATCTTATCTCTACCTGTGTCCTAATATTCATTCTTGAATTTCAGGATGAATCGTAGAAATGCTAGAGGTCAGGGTCGTGGTGCTGCCCCAGTTCCAGCCCCAGCTCCTGTCCGTTTCACCGTTCTTTGCAAAGAATTTACTCAGCTTGGAGGAACCAAGTTCACTGGTTCTGAATCTGTCACTGACGCTCAGCAATGGCCGAGGAGTATCGAGAGGATATTTACTGGTCTTGATGTTACGGATGCCTAGAAGCGTCAGTTAGCCGCATGGCAGTTGGAGGAGGCTGCCCAAGATTGGTGGGAGTCGGTTACGGCTAACACCATTGAGGCTGATCTTGCTTGGGAACAGTTCAAGTATCTTCTTGTGTCTCTTTGAATTCTATTTTGTATCTTTCCGTGCCTTGTCTAAGCTTATCTATCATTTCTTCTCAGGGAAGGTTTCATTGCTAAGTGGATGCCCGAAGCTGGGAAATCCCAGCTTTATAGGGAATTCATGGATCTTAAGCAGGGAAACATGTCTTTTTCAGAGTACGAGAGGAAGTTTAACGAACTTTCTAAGTTCGAACCTGGTCTCATAGACACTCCTCCGAAGAAGAACGAGAAGTTTATTGCCGGTGCTCGTCCCGAGTACTACAGTCGTCTCATTTCTCATGTTCATGGCACTTTTACTCATCTTATGGATATGGCTCTCCGTTATGAGAACCCTACTTCTAAGGGTCCTGCTTCAGTTGGTGCTCCATCATCTCAGACTTCTTCTGCAAATTCTAAGAAGAGGAAGCTTAGTTTTCAGCAACAGAAGAAGAATTGGCTCAAGAATCCGGGTTTGGGATCTTCAGCATCTGCTCCATCTTAGAGGCAGCCAGTTGACCTTTCTTCCATCACCTGCTTCAAGTGTGACCAGAAAGGGCACTATGCGAATAGTTGTCCTACTAGTGTTGGTGCTGCCATTCCTCCCCCTGCTCAGCTAGCTAGGCGTGAGCTTTGTCACATCTGTCTCCAGCCTGGCCATTTTAGGAAGGATTGCCCTACCCAGCAGAGGGGTAAGCCTTTTGGTATATTTGCGGTCACCTCTGCCTCCTCTCCAGCACCTTCTCCTTCAGCTCCTAGTGATGACCAAGGTACGCTCCAAGGTTCCTTTTCTTTGTTTCAGCATCCTGTTCGTGTTCTGTTTGATACTGGTGCATCCCACAGTTTTATATCTATTGATTTGTGTGATAAGTTTGAGCATCAACTTTCTTCTGAGTATGTTTCTGAATACTTATGTGTTTCAAATCCAATTGGGGGTCCCGCAAACCTTAATAGGATTTGTAAACAAGTGAAGCTTCTTTATTTTGATCATCGGTTCAGTGGTGATTTATACGTTTTGGGCTTCGATGCTTTTGATTTGTTGCTTGGTAGTGATTGGCTTGGTAGGCATAATGCTCATATCTCTTGTAAATCCCGGTCTGTTTATCTTGAGGATGATCTGGGTAATTCCTTTGTTATTCAGTCCTGCATGCCTCAGGATTTTGCTGGCAGTTTTATTTATTCTCTGGATTCTGCTTCTGGTGACCTTCATTCGACCCATGTGGTCAAACTCTTTCCAGATGTTTTTGGTGAAGTCACTGCTTTTCCTCCTAAGCGGGAAATAGATTTCCGCATTGACCTTATTCCTGGAGCTCGACCACTTGTTCTTCCTCCTGGAAGAATGGCACCTCGTGAGAAGGTTGAGTTAGCAAAGCAAATTGAGGACTTGTTCTCCAAAGGTCTAATCAGACGTAGTCATTCCGAATGGGGAGCAGCGGTGGTTTTGTCACCAAGTCAGATGGTTCTCTTATGATGTGTGTTGACTATAGGGAGCTGAACAAGCTCACTATTGAAAACAGATATCCAATGCCTTGCATCAATGATATGTTTGATCAGCTTTATGGTGCTACTTGTTTCTCTCAGCTTGATCTTGCCACAGGTTTTCACCAGCTCGGAGTTGTTGAGGAAAGCATTCCCAAAACTTCCTTCTGGACTGAGAATGGGTTCTTTGAATGGTTAGTCATGCCTTTTGGTTTGACTAATGCTCTTGCTTTCTTTGTGGATCTTATGAATCGTGTTTTTTGTACTGTGCTTAATAAATTTGTTTTGGTCTTTGTTGATGATATTTTAGTCTTCTCTAAGTCCGAGGTAGAACATGAGTCACATTTGAAGTATGTTCTAGAGACTCTTAGAAATCATCAGTTGAAGGCTAAATTTTCTAAATGGCATTTCTGGAAGGACGAAGTCCGATTCCTTGGGCACATTGTTTCTAGTAGTGGAGTTTCTGTTGATCCAGTCAAGATCGCTGCGATCAATGTAAGTCTTTTCTCTTTCTCTTTTCCTTTATCATTTGATCATTCTATCACTTCTGTGGTTTTTATTTTTCCCTATTCTGTTTCAGGATAGGGAAACTCTTAAGACTCCGACTGATATTCGTAGTTTTCTGGGCCTTGCTGGTTATTACCGGAGATTCATTGAGAATTTTTCTCGGATTGCTGCACCTCTCACTGCTTTGACTAGTAAGAATGCACAGTTTATCTAGGATAAGAAGTGTGAAGCTGCATTCACTGAGTTAAAAAGCAACCTAACTTCTGCACCAGTTCTTACCGTTCCGAACGGAAATGAGGGATTTACAGTATATACTGATGCTTGTTGTGAGGGATTGGGCGCCGTTCTCATGCAGGATGGTAGGGTCATTGCCTATGCCAGCCGTCAGCTGAAAACCCATGAAGCTAATTATGCCGCCCACGATTTAGAGTTGCTTGTTGTTGTCTTTGCTTTAAAGCTTTGGAGGCATCATCTACTTGGAACCAAGTTTAAGCTTTTCACCGATCATCAGTCTCTGAAATATATCTTCACCCAGAAGGATTTGAATCAGAGGCGAGTTCGTTGGCTTGAGTTTCTGGCTTCTTACGACCTTGATATTAGCTATAATCCCGATAAAGCTAATGTTGTGGCCGATGCTCTGAGTCGGAAGAAGGCTTTGTTATGTCATCTTGTTGTTTCTTCTCATCTTTTGGAGCGTACCATAGCTAAGGAGGATGAGGATGAGATGCTTAGATTTATGAAGGAGAGTGTTCGGAACAGAGATGGTGGCAGTAGTAGTGGAGCTCAGATTGATGATGGTGGTGTTTTAAGGATTAATGGTAGGATTTGTGTCCCGAATGTTGATGGTTTGAGGCAAGAGTTACTTCGGGAGAATTATCGATCCAGACTTTCTATTCATCCTGGTGTATCAAAGATGTATCAGGATATGAAGAGGTTTTATTGTGGAAGGGTATGAAGAGGGATGTCTCTATCTTTGTTAGTCGGCGTGCGACATGTCAACAAGTCAAGGCCGATCATCAGAAGACTCCTGGTTTGTTGCAGCCTCTTGAGATTCCCGACTGGAAGTGGGAAAAGGTTTCCATGGATTTCATTGATGGATTGCCGAGGTCTAGGAAAGGCAATGAGAGAATCTGGGATTTTGTGGATAGGCTGACCAAATCTGCCCATTTTATTCCGGTCAAGTCTACCCGTTCTTCTTCTAGCTTATCTGAGATCTACATAAGGGAGATTGTTCGTCTCCATGGTGTTCCTCTCAGTATTGTTTGTGATCGTGATCCTATCTTTAGCAGCCAGTTCTTGAAAGCTTTTCAGGAATCTTTGGGTACTCATCTGAATCTGAGCACTGCTTACCATGCGTAGACCGACGGTCAAACGGAAAGAGTGAATCAGATACTCGAAGATCTTCTTCATGCTTGTGTGCTTGATTATGGTAGATCTTGGGAAGATCATTTGCATCTTGTCGAGTTCACCTACAATAATAGTTATCAGGTATAATCTTATCCTCTGTTTTAAGTTCATCTTAATATTTTATCTATCTCTTTCTATCCTTAAATTCAGGCCAGTATCAAGACATCTCCATTTGCTGCTTTATATGGACGACCTTGTCGATCCCCATCTTGCTGGATTGAATCCAGTAATCGTCTGATTCTTGGTCCTGATATGATTCTGTAAGCTTCTGAGAGAGTTGAGGAGATTAAGAGAAGGTTGAGAGTTGCTCAGGATAGGCAGAAGAAGTATGGTGATAGGCGTAGGCGGAAGCTTGAGTTCGCTGTTGGCGATATTGTCTTCCTTAAGGTCTCTCCCTTGAGGAATGTCATTCGTTTTGGTCGTAGAGGGAAGCTTTCTCCCAGATTCATTGGTCCTTTCCGCATTGTGGAAAGAGTTGGTCCCTTGGCTTATCGTCTGGAGTTACCCGAGAAGCTATCTGGAGAGCATGATGTATTCCATGTCTCGCATCTTCGCCTATATCTCCATGACCCATCTTTGTTTGTTCAGCCTTCTGCTCTTGACAGCTTGGATATTGAGCCTAATCTGACTATCGAGAGGAAGCTACTTCGTATTGTCGATAGAGGTACGAAGCAACTAAGGAGGAAATTTGTTAGTCTGGTCAAAGTACAATGGAGTACGGATGATCATGACTGTACTTGGAAGACGGAGGAGAGCATTCATGCTTCAAATCCGGAATTGTTTATTTCAGGTACTATTTTGTTTTTCTATCTTGTTTTCATTTTGTTTCCTAGTTTTCGATCTTTTCGAGGACGAAAAGGTTTTAGTGGGGAAGAGTGTAACAACCCAATATTTTTGAAATATACTTTTATTTGTTTTAAAATATTTTTACGATGAAGTAGAAATTTTTCTAGAATTAATGGTAATATATTGGAATTTTTAGGTTCTGTTCCCTATTTTTAAGCAATTTCTTTAATTCTTTTGATATTTTCCATGAACTTAATTATTTATTTCACCTTGAAAATGTTTTAAAAATCATTTTTATTTTAAATTTTGTTTTATAATATTTTTAAAATGAAATACATAATTTTCCAAAGCTATTGGAATTTTCTTGTAATTTTTAGGCCATGTTTGCTATTTTTAGCAATTTTCCTTATTCCTTTTTCTATTTTATATTAAATTAATTATTTATTTTATTTTATTCTTGCTTAGTTTCGGTTTTAAATAATCATTTCTGAGTTTACTTTGTTTATATAAAATTTAAAAGAAAAAGAAATGCCAAAAGTTTAAAAAAATTGTATAAAACTCAAGTCTTTTCACCTTCAAAACTCTTTATTTCCTAAACTCCTCGTTTATTTGCCTTTGAACTATACAATTCAGTTATTAGCCGCGAAAACACAATTACAATTCACGTGAAAAAATCCACCTTCATCATTTCTCACGGCTTTGCAAAGATTGGTAATGGCTACCATCTTATTTTTCTACTTTTCTCCTTGTTTTCTTTAAATTTTTGCCTTGTTTCTCTTCTAGTTTGGATCGGCCTCTTCTCCATAGCCGTAGCCACAAACTCCTACATCTCTTCCATGCCTTCAACACCATCTACTCCACCAGCCATGACCATGGCCGAGCCATCTATGGTGGCCAAACCCTTCAAATTGCAACCTACATGCCTAAAAACAATGTTTTTGACCATTGTTGCCTCATTCCCTTCATCCACCACTCAAATCACCACCATAGCCGCCGCCACCACCACTGACCTGACCACCACACACACCTTCCACCTCTGTCCATTCATGATGCACCATTTGGCCGAGCATACTTCCCATGGCCGAGCCATCTAGCCTAACAAAAACTCCACTTTTTGCCTAAAAACCATTCACCTCCTCATGTATAAAACTCCATCTTGTTTTTCCATGAACCCGACCCATGCTAGCCATAAACCTGAACCAAAACTTTACCAAATCTGAAACAAAATATACCCTAGGCCGTGACAAAGGTTTGAGGAAGCAAGGCAAAAGTTTGGCAATTCGTTTCTCTTTTATTTCAAAGTTATTGCATGTTATAGTCATATTGAATTGTGTTGTTTTGTTTGTTTATTTTGGGTTGTACACAAGAGTTGTAGCTTGGATTCACCCTCCACTCAAGTCCGTAGTCGTGTAATTGTGCCTTATTGTCTATTTGTGCCATTGGTTTGGAAATATTCAGCAATTAGAGGTGAGTAAATCTCACACGACAATTATATACTTATGCAGTTGTAAAACAACCACAACTGAATGTGTAGAAATATTTATGATGTTATAACTGCCATGTGATTTTATATATATGATGTTAACATGTTAAATTATATGTCATATCACCTGTTACATGTCACATCACCTGTTACTATTGTATATTGTTAAACTGTTCATTTTTATCTGTTTATCACACTGCAAGTTCCCTATGGTTAGAAATCACTATGGGTTGAAATGATACATACCCGAACGGACTTTAGAATAAGGAAAAATCGTATGGGCTGAAATGATAGGCCTGAACGGTTTTTAAATTATTCATTTTGACTTGGGATTGCGGGTTTGAAATGATAGAACCCGGATTTTATTTTTAAACTGCGGATTGAAATGATACATATCTGTATCACTTAAACTAGGTTAGAAAACTATATACAGACCCGTGGTTATTTTATTTTTCTGGAAATTTTAATAATTTTAAATTGTAAGTATATGAAAATTTTATTTAAATTGGATTTTTTTATAGAAATTTAGAATTTTCTGTAAGTTAAAATGTTGGGAAAAATGAATAGTTACATTGAATTATGAAATATAACTTAAGTGGAAAATTTGGAAATTTTGTTAAATAAATTAAGTTATATAAATAAATTTTGAAATATTTTTTTTTTGAAAAATTGGAGAATTTAAGTGTTAAGTTGTTTATTTTAAAAAGGTGAAGAATTGGAATGTTACACTTGAATTTAATAAAGGAATTTGCTGAAAATTGAATTTATTAATAAGAAATTTATTGTATATAAATATTATGTTAAATAATATGTGAATGAATCTTTTAATGAAAAAAAATATGATTTTGAAATGTTTAAAAGTTTTAAATAAAGTTATTTAATTGCTGAAAATATACGAAAACCCTAGAAATTGACTTTTAACAGCATTCAGAAATGATATAGTTGCTGGATTGAACTAAAATAGTGTAAATAGAGCTATTACAGCATTTCTGAAATGCTGTAGTTGCTGTAATTGAACTTATAGGCTAATATTGGACTCAGGTCTATTATAGCATTCTCTGGAAATGCTGTAGTGGTCTGCTGTGTTTGCTGAAATCAATTTAAACCTTTGTTTTGAAATCTGAACTATCGCAACACTTCTGAAATGCTGCCTTTTCTGTTTTGAACTATAATTCAACTAAAACCTGAGTTTTAACTGCAGTTTTAAGTGCTGTCTTTGCTGAATAAAAACGTTTTCATATACAACTTATAACAGCTTTTTCTAAATGCTGTAAAAGGCTAAAATTTCAGTAAGTATGGATTTTGACTTAGTAAACGAACTCTGAATGGTTTGAAACTTTGGAAATTGAAACTTGAAATGAAAGAACAATAAGTCCACTTTTAAAATGATCTAAATGAATAAATTAAATTGGAAATGAATCATTTTAAAGGGAAGTTCAAATTGAAATAAATGAATGTTATCTTTGAACTTTAAAAGGGAATTAAGTTTGATAATTTGCATTTGAATTTAATAATGATTTAAAAGGGAAATTTGAAAAGATATGTTGTTTTGAAATATTGAAATGATTTTTTTTGGAGATGATTAAAATCTTTATTGGATAAAGAATTGATTTTTGAAATGATGTTTTATTTTGAAGTAAAGTATAAATTTTAAAGTTATAACCACGGGTTATAATAACGATTGGTTGGCAAAGAGACTGGGATCGGATATGGACATACTCTCTGTCGATACCGAAAACCACTTTGACTAACCGTGTACGCGGTGGAGATTCCAGAATGAAGTAGGATGGTGACGATGTTCTTGTGGTATGTTACGTGGACCCAACTCCCGTGAGTTGGCATAAGGTGGCTAAAACAGGAGTGATCTCGGGCCAGCTGAGGTAGCACCTCTTATCAGACGCATTTCTTCGATACCATTCTATTACTTGTGATTGTTTGGTGGCCACCCTCTGATTTTGGGAATGTGTTCCGAGGTGGGCGTATGTGGCTGCTGCGTTACCACCAGCCCGTATGCGTAATTGGTATATCTACCCTGGCATTGTCTTGTGTGCTGTGTCACCTACCTTACCGAGCCTTTACTTCGAGTTTGTTTTCTCCCGTAGCCCGTGGAGTATTTAGGGTAGTCTCCCGATCTGGAGATATGCTGATACTGGATGGACTACTGGGACTATTATGTGTGAAGGGTGATATGGGTAGCCCGGAATGCTACTTAAAAGTATGCTTATTTGAATGTTAAACATTATTATAATAGCGCAATATACTATATAGTAAATAGTTTAACGGATCCTTAGAGCATGGGCGGTCCCAGGCATCTTCTAAGTTATTTGTACCTTTACTACAGCTCACTTGAGTTGGTTTACACCGGATAAGTATGTATGTCCTGACTCGAGTGTTTGCTTTTTATTTACGCTCGGGTCAGCCTGAGTTTATTCACAGATTGGGATTTCCACTCTCTGGAGGTCTGGAATTGCTGGAGATTTATCAGCCTATCTAGTTATCTATATTTCAGTCTGTTGTTCTGTTGTCAGCTTTGTATTAGTGGACTTCTTTGTATTAGGGATTTGATGTCATATTTACTTTCAGACAGATATTATGTATTTTCTATTTGGTTTTGAGACTTTGTGATAGTAGCTTCATGAACTACTATGGTATTTTATTTTCCGCTGCGAGATATTCTGATGTTCTGTGCCCGTGATTCTGTGATTTGATTTTTATTTGCTCCGAAATTTTATTACAATCTGTTATTTTGTACTATTCAAGTTTGGCATGTGTGGATTATTGTCGATTTGAATAGTGGAAAATAATGGGTCGTTACATGTGTAGTCCTCCTTCCATATAAAGTCTGCACAAGTTTTTTCTATTTTCTGTATTGATGCATCAGGTAGTTGGAATGGTTGTAGCCAGAAATTGACTTTGGAATGGATAACTGTGTGAACCAGTTCTATTCTGCCTGCTACCGATAAGAGTCTGGAACTCCATCCTTCTAATCTGTCCCTTATCGAAATGATTAAAACTGCGCATTCTCTGTCAGTTATCTTATTGGATGATAGAGGAACTCCTAGGTATTTAACAGGAAGTGTACCTTCTTTCACATTTAAATGCTCTAGGACTTCATGTCTATTTATGCATGTTTTATTAAATTAGCATTTGGTTTTTTGTTTATTCAATTTGAGACCTAAAAATTTCTCTAGTTTGGAGAAAATTTCCTTGACAGCTCTAGCTGATGTTTGACTGGATTTGATACATATGAGTAAATCATCTGCATAGAGTAAGTGAGTCACAATTGGCTGAAAATTGTAAATAGGCTGTATAAGTTTATTGTATGTAGCTAGCTCCATCTGTAGTGAAAAATATTCCATGGCTATAGCAAACAAGTAAGGTGATAGAGGATCACCTTGCCTGATACCTCTGTTGGATCTTATAAATCCTTTTGGTACGCCATTTATCAAGATTGAAAATGTCGTTGTAGTAATACATTCATTGACAATGTTTATAAATTTAGAAGGAAACCCCATAGCTTGTAGAATATATATGATGAAACTTATGTTTATTTTATCATATGCTTTGTGGAGATCCACCTTTAGACAGAATTTATCCGCACCTGGTTTGTTGAAGTTTCTTATTAATTCATGTGCCATCAGTAGGTTTTCGGAAATGCTTCTGCCCTTGATGAACGCACTTTGACATTATGATATAAGATCATGTAATATGAATTTCATTCTGTTGCATAGAATCTTGCTTAGAATTTTGTAAACCACATTGCAACAAGCGATAGGTCGAAAATCTTCAATTTTTGATGGGTTATCCTTTTTATGAATAAGACAAACGAATGTGTGATTAATTTCTTCTACAAATTTGCCACTTTGGAAAATATCCTGCATTGCTGATGTTATTTCTACTTTCAGGTCTTCCCAGTGAACTAGGAATAATTAGGATCCCAGTCCATCTGGCCTTGGACTGGAGTCAACATGTATGGTGTGAAGGGCTTCCCAGACTTCTTTTATGGAAATGTTTTTGAACAAGATTCTTGTCCCTTTGGCACTAATCAACCTTCTGCAGTGAATTTCTAGTAATTCATTACTGACTTCCCCACTGAGCATGTTGGAATAAAATTTGATAGCTTCTGCTTCTATTTCTAAAATACTATTGATTGCATTCCCTTCCTGATCCAGCAGTTGAATGTTATTTTTTGTATTGTTTCTGACAGCCATTTTTGTGTAGAAAAATTTTGTGCATTCATCACCTTCTGTCAGTCATTTTTCTTTAGCCTTTTGCTCAAGTTAAACTACTTTTGTTTTAAGAGTCTCTTTTAACTTGTTTTGTGCATAGTAGTATTGTCTCCATGTTTCATCTGTAGACATGCCATTGCCTATAGCAAATCTTCACACTGTTTTTGTAGAATACAGACTTGGTCTCCTTCTTTTTCCCTTTTTTTGTTCCACTCTTTAAGTTTTGTCTTAGCCTTTTTAATTAGCTGTACCAGTTTGTAGCATTGTGTGCCCTCCTCTCGAGTTATATTTTTGATTTGAATGGCTTCTGTGTATCCTTCTATTCCATGCCAATGATTATAGTATCTAAAAGACTTACCTTTCTCAATCATATTCTTTTCAACTAATGTTATAAGAATGGGACATTGATCACTAGTGGAGGGGGGAAGAACATTGATTGTAATGTTAGATAATTTATTAATACATGCTACATTAAGTAGGGCTCTATCTAACCTGCATGATATTTTCTAACATTCTCCACTTCTCCATGTGTATTTCAGGCCACAGTGGACATCAGTCCAGCGCTAATGATGCAATTGTTAAACTCCTCCAACTGGGATACTTTGACAGTAAGTCCTCCCTTTTTTTCCTCTGCTCTAAGAATAGAATTAAAATCTCCCATGGCTACCCAAGGTTCATTTATCAATTTACTATTCTCTGTGATTACACTCTAAAGTTTAGTTCGTTGGGTTGCTAAGTTGCTTGCATAAACGCAGCTTAAGTTAAATTTAAATCCTCCCAGGTTATTAACTTTTGTAGTTAATTGTTGATCATCTTTTTTTATCAAGTTAACATTCCATATTTTTCTATTCCAAAGGAGTAGTATTCTACATTTGTCACCAGCTTCAGAATTATGTATGTAGTACCATTCCTTACCCAATGAGTCTATAAAGAACAAAAGATTTTCAGCAGTAAATTTATTCTCCAAGATACTTAGGATGGTAGGAGAATGCTTTCTCCTGAGATTTAAGAGGTCTAAACGTCTAGTTTCATTGTTTAGACCTCTTACATTCCAACTGATTGTGGACATTTCGGTGTGGGAGGTTGACTCCTCAGTTTCATAGGAGACACCTCATGATTTGAAATCGCTCTTCCTTTTGTTTCTTTTCCATTGAACTGGTTTGTATATTTCATATTAGATTTAGTGTATCTATTTTTGTTTTCCCCATTAGATTCAGTACCTGAATCCATGGTTTCAAGTTCCACATTGCTAATATCTTCCTAATTCTCTGACATTACAGGTGAACTCTCTACTGTGGCCTCTTTCAAGCTATGGAGCACTGCCTTATCCACCTCCTCATTATCCACTGACTGGTCTGCCTCCTGTGATGCCTCCCAAATTTCCTTATTACTATCCCCCCCGTCTATAGTATGTGTTTCTTCTGCATCATTTTGTGTCATTTTTTGCTGTAAGTTTTGATCTGTAGATATTTTTTACCTCCATACTTGTTTGATGGGGGGTGACACAGTTTCACACTATTCTAATGTATGACCAAAACATTTACAATTACTGCATATTGGTGGTATGTGTTCATATTCATTCTCCTGAATGTAAGTATTGCAATTTCTATCCTTAGCTCTCACCTGTCTTTTAATATTGTCACTTGCTTTGATTTCTACAAGAACTCTAGCATATTTCAATCTTCTAACATGTCTTGTATTATCATCCATGTCCAAAAGATTACCAATTAGACTAGCAATTTACTTATTCCGCGTGCATTCCATAGAGATAAGTCCAGATTTTTCAGTCTCACCCATACAAGGTGTGATTCTAACATGTCTCTTTCAAGTCTTAGGTTTGGTTCCCATCTTTTTGTAAAAATAAGTTTACTATCTATGAACCAGGGACCCCTTTCTAAAACATTATTGCAATCTACTTCAGAGCTAAATTTTATAAGATAGAACCCATTTTCTCGAGGGAATACATCCCATCTTCCACAAGGTTTCCATTCTCTTTTGATAAATGCATTGAGATGAATATAATAAGGTTTCTTACCAGCTACGTACATGTATAATGAGGTTCCCCACATATTCCTTGCATTATCAAAGACTTCATCATCCAGATCCGCATATTCTCCTTCATCATCTTTCAGAGCTTCAAATTTATTTATCCCTCCCATCAATAACTGTGTTTCCAGAGATAGCATCTGCCCACGTTTTGACCCCACTACTGATGGTAGGCCCCGCCTTAGATAACTCAGTAGGGATCTTAATGAGATTTGGTTTTGTCTGTGCAAGATCCCTTTTTGTAGGTCCCGCATATGATGGAACCCTAGCAAGCTGCTTCTGATCCCTAACAACATTTCGTTTATTCTTGTATCGAACCTCTTTCCAACCCGTGTCATCCTCCTCAATTTCCATGGTGATAGGCTTATTTGTTATGAATTCAGCAGCAGCATCGTTCGCCTCGTTCGCCATTATGATCATCTTTTATATACTCACTATTTTCTATTTTATGATCATCTTATATATCCACGGTGATAGGTTTATATAAACTATTTTATTTTATTATATATATACACACACACTATTTTCTATATCAAACTATTTAAGTGGGAAGTGTTAAGATTTCCAAAGTGTTAAGATTTCCAAAGTGTTTTAATTTCAAAGCGTTACGATTTTGAATATGAATATTATTTCAAGTGAGAAATGATATCGTATTGAAATGGGTTTGAAATAGAAAAGATATTTTGGTTTTGAAGTATGATATTTTAAGATGACTACGGTGTTATAATAACGGTTGGTTGTTAAAGGGATCGGGATCGGTTATTGTCATACTCTCTACCAATACCGAAAACCATTTTAACAACTGTGTACGCGGTGGAGATTCCAGAATGAAGTTGGATGGTTGGTGATGATTCTATTTGAGGTATATACGTGGACCCGACTCCCGTGAGTTAGCTTAAGGTGGCTAAAACAGGAGCAATTAACGGGGCAAGTGAGGTAGCTCCTCCGATCAGACACACTTCTTTGATACTATCCTATTACTTTGTGATTGATTGGGTGCACCCCTCTAAATTAAGGGAGTGTGGATCGAGTTGGGCGATTGTTGCGGCTCTGCGTTACCAATAGCCTGGACAGGTAATTGGTATATCTACCGGGGCATTACCTAGTTGTGCCATGTCACCTACCATATCAAAACTACTACGAGTTTGTTTTGTGTCGTACCTATGGAGTGCCCTCTGGTATCTCCAGTTTATGGGGTATTACGGTACTATATAGATTATGGCACTATAAAATGTGTTAATGGGAATATGGGTACCTTAACGCTATTTTGATAGTTTACTTTACTATAGACATATTATAATATTGATATTACCACATAGTAGATAGTTCCACGGATCCAAGGAGAATGGTTATCCCAAACATCCTTTGAGTTACTTGTATTTTAGTTGATATTTCACTTGAGTTGGATTTATTGATATAAGAATCTTAATCCTGACTCGAATGTTTTGAGTTTTGCTTTATGCTCGGGTCAGACTGGGTGTCAGAGCATTTGAGACTCACCTTTAGAGCTGGAGCTTTGCTTGTAGATCTATCTATAACTATTCAGCTTCCAGTTATTCAGTTGACTCCAATAATATATTCAGATTTTGTTATTTGACTATTGTATCGAGATTTCTATGTATTCAGACTTCTATTGTACCTTGTTTTAACTCTGTTATATATATAGTAGCTTCATGAACTACAATTCATTTGTTTTCGCTGCTTATTGTTATATTACTCTGTGTCTGTGATTCTGATTTATTCATTTACTGTATATGCTGAGTTTTGCCAAATATGAATTAATAATCTGATATCTTGAGCAATTCAAGTTCGACATGTGCAGATGCGAATGGCACGAAATACCGGGATGTTACAATTGGTCTCAGAGCTCTAGTTTTAGGAAAAACTAAGCATGTAGAGTAGATTTAATTGCAGAATTACCTTTGTTCGTTCTTGATTTCTTCCTCTTTGGAACTCTCCCATTCGTTCTGAAATCCTTTCTTGTCTCTTCCTATTCGTGTTCTTCTTGATTTTGGAGTATCCCATAACTCTACTTTGGGTGATCTCTATAATGAATCGGCGGTTCCGCCAATCGTAGAATGATTTGTAAAGGCTGAAACTCCTTTGCAACAGACATTGATTCACCAAAGATTTCTATATCCTCGGTTTAGATGCTTCTATCTCTTGCTTAGCCCGAACTCTATCACTTGTGATCGAATGTTGACTTTCTTCAGAATTCTGCATCGATCTTATTCTTAAAGTCACGGTTGACCCGGTTAAGGTCGCCCGTGATTTATATAAGTCTATCAATTCCTTTCTCTCCTTGTAATCTATTTACCTTCCTATCAAGCTTAAATCTCCATCCTTGTTCTTGAAATCCATTCTGGAATAATCGACTGAGGGAGCTATTGTTGTTAATATCAATATTAAAATGTTTTATAGTGTGTTGTTTGAGTTATAATGTTAATTTGGGATTTCGATCGATTTGTCTGGTCAAACTGGTCAATGCTATACAGTGAAAATTGACACAAATATTGTTTTCAAATTTAATAAATTTTGTATGACTATATATATAAATTTTTCTAGAATAAAAAAATCGTAAACTGAATAGGTTGTTGGAAATGATAATACTAGATCATCATTTACTTATTTACAAATGAAATGAATTCAAAATTAAGATCTGAAAATTTAATTCTGGTGTTTTTCAAATTTGGATTCAAAGTTTGGAAATATATATATTAAAGAGTGATTCTAATGAAAATTGCTTTTTGGAAGTTTTAAAATCAGTACTCCCCTCTTTTGTCATTGGAAAATAATTTCGGTGATGACTGTAGCATCATTGACATTCATTTTCAAGTTTCAAAGTGGAGAAATGAGTTAGTAGCTATGCTACACTTTTGTTTTGGAAAATAAATTTGACTTGAATTTCTTAAGTATAACTTGATTTATAATGTATATATAGGATATGATTTTAGATTTGATTTGATACATATATGTGTGTATATATATACACATTTATCTTTAAATAGTTTGAACTGAAATCGGAAATTCAATTCTTAAATTTTATTATAATGGATGATTTCAGTTATAAAATGAAGCCAAATTTTGAATAAATATTTAAAGCTTGAAATAATTGAATTAGGGAAATTATACTTGTAAAATACTCAATTGCATTCCAACGTATATAACTTACCTAAATTATTCAGAAGTTAACTATGTAATTGAATAGTGATATTAAGGGAATTTATAAATAATTTTGAGTAGTTATAATAAATGTTTATACACCTAATTTATGATCCATAGAAATGTTAATTGAGATAAATTGAATAATAAGATAGTGAATAAATATGAATTATGGAATCATTAAGATTTAATTATGAATAAAGTTAACTTAAGTGAAATCAAATGGATTAAATAGATCAGATAAATAAAATAAATGTGTTTTTAAAGAAATTTAATAACAAACAGTAATAAAATTGAAAATAAAGCAACTGAATGAAAATAACCTTTATTTGAAATCAATTTGTTGAATACAAACCGATTTTTAAATAAATGAAATTTATATGTTGTGAATTAATTGTTTTATTTTATATTTAAATCTATTTTCTTTCTGGTTGTTTCTTTTCTCCTACATCGTTCCTTTTCTTGGACGAAAAGTTTTCAGTAGAGGAGAGTGTAACGACCCGTAAGTTTAGCTGGTTATTAATAAAGTAATTAACTGGAATTTTGTGAAATTTTAAATAACTGATTTTGAAAATAAAAATTTGATATTTGGAATACGTCTATTTAAACGTAGAAAATGGTAAATTTTCATCAGATAATATGGAAATTTATTTTTATTGTGTAATTCTATTTAAATTTAAATGAGATAAAATTTTCTGATAATAATATATTTTCCAAACCTGAATATTTTTATATAATAAATTTGTAAGTCATTTTCTAAGTGAGACGTAATATTTCATTTTGTCAAATTTGGATTGCTATTGCTCCGTTTATCTTATTTTCGGCGTTTTGCAGCATTTTTGGTACCGAATATTGACTTTTGATAGGATGACCACATCACTTATTTCTGTATACCATTTTGATCGTCTCGTCATACTGATCTCCATGGTATATTCGTTTATCTATTTTGGCGTTCGAGGGATGGCGAAATTTATGGAACGATTTGCTATATCGGTTCTGTATTTGCGCATTTTGGTCTCCTCTATAATACTAAAAGCCATTTCCCTTTAATAACTTCTAAATTCATGCTTGCCTTTTTCTATTCCTACTGGTTCAATATTTATTTGCTTATGTCCATTCGTTCTCTTTCTTCGTTGATTTGCATCCGATCTTCATTGCAAATGGAAAAAATGTTGACTTGCTACTTTTTCTGAGATAAGGTTCAAATATATATATATATATATATATATGTATGTATGTATGTATGTATGTATGTATGTATGTATGTATGTATGTATGTATGTATGTATGTATGTATGTATGTATGTATGTATGTATGTACGTATGTATGTATGTATCACTTGCTTGCCTTTCCCATTCACAACAGCCCTCCCCTTAGTTCGCCACCAAGCAACAAGTACGGCCTCCACCCGTAGCCTTGCATCACTGTGAGCCTTTGCTGAGATCCTCCTTGGGCCCACTCTTCTTACTATTGCATTGGTGGGTTTAGATGTAATCCTTTTTATTTCATTCAGTTATTCTACAACACTGATGGTTCATCTGATCAATCTGATATTTCATCTTCGCCAGGAGAATCAATCAAAAAGACCTCTGAGATAGTCGAAATTGATAAATTCTGGAAAGAAGTGTACCCTTCAATGAGTGTGGAAGGAGAAGATTCTCCAACTGACACCTCTTTATATAATTATGAAGTAATGGAATGCGCTGCAACCATTCTTTCTTCTTCCTCTCCTGATGCTAGCATCTCCACACCTCTTCTCTCATCCTTCACAAATTTCCCACCAATGGCCGAGCACCACACCATGTGGCCGAAGCCTCATTAATAGCTCTGCCTCGTCCCATGCTTCATGACAACCACTCGACAGCCTCGGCCATCATCTCCTGACAATACCGAACCTCCTCCTCTTGTTTTAGTGGTTCACGTATGTTTATATATATGCTTGTTGTTGGTTCTATATAAAGGTCGAAGTCTTATATATTAGCACATATATTAGGTTTATATTAGTTGTATGATACATTAGTCATATTATATGTTGATTCGTATATATACAATTTATCTTTTTTCTAGATTTGGGAATATAACATGAATTATATATAAGGTATTGTATATATATTAGCCTATATTTGTTATATATATAAAGTACATATGTATGTTACCGTGTGATTTCGCATATTGTTTATAAGTATATTTGGCATATGTTGTGTTTATAGTTTAATTTATGTAGTTACACACACACACACACATAACTTAGCACCAGGGTACATATATGAAGTTGATATACTATTTTTTTTTATATATACATATATATTAAAATAAGTTTATATTATATAGCAATATGCATAGTTTATTTATATGTTGCTTTATATTTGCTGACACACTCCTAGGGGCATCTATGAGTTTATATATATAGTTAGTTTATTTATATGCATACACACACACACACTTTACGGTTTAATATGTATGTTTATAATAGAAATTTATGGTAATAACTATATGTAAGTTATATATATATATATATATATATATGTTTTCCATAGCAATGTTTGATGGATGCAGTACTTTATATATATATATATATGTATGTATGTGTATATATATATATTTGCAGTAATATTTTATATGATTTGTAGGTTAGTTCAGTATATGTTATATGTCTTGAAAAAGGTTGATAGATGAAATGTATGAAAATATATTAGCAGTTATATTATATGTTAGCGTATATATATAGATATACGTTAGTTTATGTAAGCTACGCAAGTTAGAGATATGTAATATATCAGTTTATATGTACAGTATATGCATATAAGTTTATAAAAGCCTATTGTACTTTATTTCTGCACAATATATATAATATATTTTATAAAATTATATGATATGGTAGTAAGTATATTTCACGTCAGTTGTATATATCATATAAAGTATGTTGTTGGTAGTCTACATGAATGCCTATTGACTTCCAAAACTGTATATATAAAGTTTTAATGTATAAATGGTTTTATATAAAAAGTTTATGTAATATGTTTTGTTTGATATGGATATAAGCATTTGTTTATATATTTATATAAGTTATATACATACTAAAATAAATTGTTTATTTTAGTTTTATAATAAATGTTGACATTTGGTCCTTCTCTTCAGAAATATATATATATATGTATATGTATATGTATATATATATTATTTTAATTATGATTTTAAAATTTTATATTAATTATTGAAAAGGAGTATATGGAAGTAATATTTATTTTGTTTCAGTTTATGTTAAATTAATTTTAATTTGTTCTCATCGATTTATGTTATCAACTCTATCCATCGAATTCGTGCCAATCTAGCTTTCATTTGGAATTTGTGCTTGGATTCGTAACTCGTTTCATTTTTCGAACCTTTCTCGCTTCGAAAAGTGAGCATCACTCACGATTAACGTTCTTATATTTATTAAATTTTATTTCATTTGAAACGACAATTGAAATATGTTGTGGCTAGTTATTTAATTGTTATATATATGATAACCCATTATCTGTATCTGTTCACCTAAGACATCTGAAATTTATATTTTTATCTTTTATTGATAAAATGCCTGTTGATGATATTATATTATTTACTCTCACTATGGAAGTTCCCAATTAGTATAGAATTCCCTATGGGTTGAAATGATACATACCCGAATGATCTTCTAGAATAAGAGAAAATTGTTATGGGTTGAAATGATAAACCCAAGCGATTTTCATTGACACTGAATTGGGATTGCGGGTTGAAAAGATATATACCTATAGATATTTAAATTGCAGATTGAAATGATAAATATCTTTATCACTTGACCATAGGGTAGAAAATTTTATATAGACACTGTTGGTTTATATATATATATATATATATATATATATATATATATATATATATATTGAAAATGATTTGCAATGTTTTAAAGGAATATGTGGTTTTAACAAATATTGATTTTAAGATACTGTATATAAATGTATTTTATAAAGGTTTAAATTTTAGATTTTTAAAAGTATATGTTTTTAAACTTTTACTATTGTTAAAATATATAAATCGATTTAATATAAAAGTAAATTTAATAATATGTTTAAGTATTTATTTAAATTTATACTTCTAATATAGAGTTCATATTACTTTTAATAATTTAAGGTTGGAACTAGAAATAGAAATTGGGTTAAACATTGTATTTATTTAAAATTATGTTTAAATAAAATCGATTTGAAACTTATTGAATTTGAGATTTTAAGATATGATTTATAACTTGATTTTGATTTAAAGTGATTAATTGAATATTTCAAGTAAATAAATTGAAGGGAATATTTAGTTTATTTAAATTGTAATTTAAGGTTTTATTTGAATAATATTTAATTAACTAAGTGAATATCTCAATAGTTAATAATGGTAAAGTTAAATTTGAAGTTTAAATGAATTTATCAACATTAAGTTAATTTAATTGTTTGAATATTTAAAGCTTTGAAATGTATTAAAATCGAAATGGTTTAGATTGTAGTTTATAATCTATATTTGAAATCGATACAAAATGTTTATTGAGATTTGAGTTGAATTGAAATGGAAGAACTGAGATTTGATTTAAATGTAATTTTGGAATTTTGAGTTGATTCGAATTGATTTGTGAATTTTGAGGAAAATATTTTATTATGTAAAGTATGTTTAATGTGTATATGAATATTTTACTCTATAAATTATTTTAATATAAAGCTATTATTAATATACTAATTATTTAATATGTAAACTATTTTAATATAAACTATTTTATTATATATACTATTTAATTTATATAAACTATTTTATTTTATTATATATATACTATTTTCTATATCAAACTATTTAAGTGGGAAATGTTATGATTTCCAAAGTGTTATGATTTCAAAGTTTTATAATTTCGAAGAGTTATAATTTAGGAAAGTTCTACGATTTTGGAAATGAATATTATTTTAAGTAAGAAATGATATTTTATTGATATGGATTAGAAATAGATATGATATTTTGATTTTGAATTATGATATTTTGAAATGACCATAGTGTTATAATAATGGTTGGTTATTAAAGAGACCGGGGTTGGTTATTGTCATGCTCTCTACAATACCGAAAATCACTTTAACAACTGTATACGCAGTGGAGATTCCAGAATGAAGTAGGATGGTTGGTAACGATTCTATTTGAGGCATATACATGGACATGACTCCCGTGAGTATGCCTAAGGCGGCTAAAATAGGAGAAATTAATGGGCCAAGTGAGGTAGCTCCTCCGATTAGACACACTTCTTCGATACTATCCTATTACTTTGTGATTGATTGGGTGCACCCCACTGATTTTTGGAAGTGTGGATCGAGTTGGCCGATTGTTGTGGCTCTGCGTTACCAATAGCCCGAAAGTGTAATTGGTATATCTACCATGGTATTACCCAGTTGTGCCGTGTCACCTTCCATATCGAGATCACTGTGAGTTTGTTTGTGTCATACCTATGGAGTTCCCTCTGGTAGCTCCAGTTTACAGGGTATTACGGTATTGTATAGACTATGGCACTATAAATTGTGTTAAGGATGATATGGGTAACGTCTTAACGCTATTTTAATAGTTTACTTTACTATAGACATATTATAATAGCGCATATTACTATATAATAGATAGTTCCATGGATCCTTAGAGGATTGTTATCCCAAACATCTTGTAATGACCTGCAAATCCATACCCTTTGAGTCGATACTACTCTCCGTCAATCAACTCAAGACGAACAGAAATACGAACCATTTGGGTTAAAGAAGAAGAGGTAGAAGAAGAAAATGGAAAACAACAACAAAATCTAACCATCGCAGTGGAATAAAATATAATGGATGATAACATATCTTTACACAAAAGAAAACTATATCTGTTTTATATATATACATCATCAGCATACAATCATCAGAGTTCAACAACCTTAATAACATACAACTAGACATTAATATAAACTTGTCCTCAAAACCGAGTACACACCGGAATAATAATCAAGTATGGAAGTACGTGTCGCCATTCAGCTTGTCTCCTGAGCTCCATAACATCCTTTCTTGTATCCTATAATACTCGGTCTGACCCGAGCATTATACTTAGATAACACCTGAGTCAGTCTGAAATACCAGCGTGAGAAAACACACTCAAAATGATTATTAAAGTTTCAAAATCATTTGAAAACAAAGAATCTCATAAGACCACGCCACAAATAAACATGTCGGTTTTTTACCTTATGATAGGTAAAACATTTCTTATAAAATCCTCTATTATTATAATAGGGTCTATTTACAAATACTTATTAAAATAGTTGAAATTGTTACATTCATTAAATTCCAGCTACTAGCCACAGTCGTGGGTAATACAAACAAAACCGTAAAAGGCACGTAGGGAGAGTGGATTTCCAACTAATGACTCGGCACTGGGATACCACCTGTCACATTCCGTGGCCTAGATCACCATACCGAGGATTACTCCCAATCCCCTGAAATACAAGACCGGGACTACCCATTACTGGATAATCCAGAGTAAGATCACCCCACGGATGGGATCAGCAACCGCACCAATAAGCCAAATAAAAAGGGACCTCTAGACAGGGATGGCCTTACCCTAATCGGCGCTACCCACCGAGCCTTGCTGCATAACCCCTGATTTTCAGTCATTCCCGGTTGATGAGGCTTGAGGCTAAGTGTTACCTTATAGAACATTTCACTTAGAATGCCCATTGTCCACCTGACGATGTTTTGAAAACATTCAACCCATACAAGTCCGTCCCGGGTTCGAACGGAACCGAAGGCGCTACTTCTACTACATCCATTTTGGAATCATACTCAGGATTAGTAGCGACTAGCCCTTGCATTTCACTGCTCCATCTTCGACTCCAAACTCGTCTTCCTCACGAAAACGTACATACCGCATCGAAGTGGTTTTCAGGAAACAAATCCCGATCCCCGTCACTTCGAAACGATCCGCGCATGGGCCAATATTGATAGTCGGTTATTTAAATATCAATTAATATTCACAAACAACCATCAATCATAAATAATTTCACCAAATTATTTATTAATCCTCAAAATATCTTCGCAAGATATATTTCCATTTTCAACCCTTTTGGAAACTGTTTCAAACCATCTTCTTTTTACGGAATAAATTTCCCAAATATTTTCGATTTCCACTGAAAACACCAAGTCCAAATACTTCAGATTTTAAAATAATTTAAAAACACTTTATTGTAAAATATACTTTAACATTTACATTGAGAACTACTTCAATACTTTATTAAAAATATGTACTTTAGGAATACTAAAATGAGGTTACTTTATAAAATATAAAACTAGATTTTCTCCTTTAAAACAAAATACCAAGTCACATTTAAATAATTACTACGATAATAGATTTGAAAAATATTTACTTTAGAATTTAAGCATTTAGAAATAATAAATTTCTAAAACATGCTTTTTAAAACAACATTAAAGCCTATAACTTATATTTAAAAATTTACTTTGAAAACGTACTTGGCTATCCAGGGAAATACACTTCTCTTCACATCCTTTAAAAATAAATCAATATTTATTTTTAAACAAATTTTCTCATTACTTAATGAATTTCCACCGTGAATTTATTTTTCCAAATATCCACTAATAGACATTGCTTTTATAAACCTAGTTTATAAATTTCATAGTCACATTCTCTTTTAAATTTCCTGTTTCAAACACAAAAATCAATTTCCAAATTGATTTCCAATTTACCCCATTTTGAAATAAATTCCTTTACTTACTCATTTATTTCAAAAACCCATTGACTTCAGATTTTATTCCTTAATTATGATTTAAAATCTTTTTAACTGAAAATACCAATTTTAGATTTCCCCAAATTCCTTCTTTATCTTTCCCAATAATTTAAATCTTAAATTTAAAATAAATGCTTTAATCTTTTAAATAATAACACTTAAGGTTAAAATTCATTATCTTCCTGTTTATTCAAAATCCCTTTTTATACACGGGATTTATTTGTTAGAATTTGAAAACCCCTATTATTCTTATCTAGTTCATTCTTAAATTTATTTAAATTCTCTATAATTATTTCACTTACAAATTCCCTTCTTTTATTTTCGTTTTAAAAATCCAATTCTATATATTTTGATAACTCAGTGTACCGAAATATATTCAAGTAAACCATAGCGTTCAATATCCCAATTATCAATAATATTCATCATAGAATATCAAATATACATAACACAGAATACTAAACGATCTAAATAATTTTGAGGAATCCAGTTGGATCCCTCCAACCTGTTTCCCTGCATCCACAGATGTCAGCACAATATAAAATACCAATTCCACTTCGAGGTGGAATATCGCGGTATATGGGATTTATATAATATCATCCGCTATTATGCAGCGGATAGGGTCTCATCCGCTATATAATGCGGAAAATCAATCACTCTAATATATACTATGTACTACCATATCTAATGTAGCACATCAAATAAATTCAATCATTCAACCAATTATTTAAATTTAACCACTAAAATTTAAATAGCAACCAGATGATTGAGATTAACTCACCTTTAACCAAAGATTTGCAATCTGATCCACACTGACTTGATTTCTTTCAGATTTTAACCTTGTATAAACATTAGACGATTTCATTAATATTCGAACCAATCGAATAATTTAATTCTCCTTTGAAAATTTAATTAACTAGTGATTTTATTTTAATAGATCTCATTTAATTAACTAGTGATTTTATTTTAATAGATCTCATTTTTAAGTAAATGATTTAATATAAACAAATAATTGAGTTTAAACAAATAACTTAAATTTTAAACAAACAAATTAAATTGTAAACTAATTTTTCCCTTTAAAGGTCGTTTGGTAACTAAGAAAATTAATAAGTTAGTTAAACCATTTTCTTTATTTTCAAATCCATTATTTAAAAATAAACTAGCAAATTTCCTAAGATTTCATTTTCTTTTCTGATTACCTATACATATATAATTGAATCTATATATTTTCAAAAATGTGTATTTCCTTTACTGTAAAATTTAATAAAATAAAGTTTTGTCTTCTGTACATATTTTAGACCCTAAACAATAAGTTAATATATATATATCTATACTCTCTAATTCCAAATGTATTTATTTATTAAATTAAATTAGCCAAAACTGTAATTATCTCACAGCAACTATATTTTTTTTCAAACTATATATATATATATATATATATATGAGTATGTACATATAATTTTTTTCAAAATCTCCTTGTATATATTTTTCTGTCTGCCTACAAGTAAAATAGGCATGTGTGTATATAAATCTACGTTTATATTATACCTTTCTTTACTGTAAATTTCTAATAATTTAAATAATAAACGCAAATCAAATTAAAGATTTTTTACTTAACATTAAATTAAAATAGAACTGTATACCTTACAGTTTTATACATACATACCTGATTATATTCTAAACAAAACTCTTTTTTTTATACCTTGTTGTTAATTTCTGACAAGTGAAATAATAGTCCTTACTGTAAATATTTTCTAAACTATACATACATATCGAATTAAAATCAAAATGGGTTATACCTTACTGGATCAGAACCACACCCCTGCTCGACATCGATAAACCCAAACGCAGTTGCCAAGGCTTGAACACGAGCTTGCCGACTAACACTAAATCGCCTCGAACTTGCGCGTGTGCTCCAGCCGCTCGTCCCGCGAGCTCTCCCCCAACCAAATTCGTCTCATAGCGTACATGTAAACCGCCAGCCTCCTTTGCCGTGCTTCATCAGCCACCCGAGACACCACTGCTCGAATCGAGCATCGCGATTCACCTTCGCTCCCTTATGACGTCGCCAAGCTTACTAGTATGCGCTTGCCCCTTCTTGACAATCAATGCCGAAGTCACCCCGTGCGATCGTGAATCAATCCCCTTTTTTTTTAATTTTTTCGAGTCGATTTTGAAACAGGAGCTCGGTTTGGTTTCGAATAGAAGGAGAAGCCTTGATTTTATATGAATTTTCTTCTTTCTTCTTTTTTTGGGCTGTGAAGTAAAAGAAGGGACGTGATGTGGAAAGGAGATGTGACGCAGCGGATTTATCTTTGTCGTGCTAATAATGCTTGATACAAATTGATGCAACTTTCTTCCTCGCGAAATGATGATTTCGTGTCAAATAAACCGATAGAACGATAAATTCCCAATTCCGTTCATCGTGACGATGCCAGAATCTAGCTATTTCCAACCCGTTGATCTCACAAGATACCATGTTGAAAGATCTATATTTCGGTCGTTGATCACTCGTAAGTGATACCGAGAATTGGCTTCTACTTCGTTGATTCGCGCACGAATAACCCGAAGAACGAAAGAAGAAGGAGATCACACTCAACTACAACAATGGTGGCAAAAGCTCACACAAAATTTTATTCAAAATCAACTCCCTTTTACAAATGACATCACGCCCCTATTTATAGGAGATTACAACTCAACACAGCCGACTTAACAACAAACGACTTAACAACACCACGCGACATAACAATACACGACCTAACATTACAACATACACCGACTTACAAATCACCACACATGCGTCATAACATCAAACGACTTAACAGAATTACAACACACATGACTTAACAACATACGACATAAGATCCAGCGACTTAAGAAATCGTCATAGGTTGAGCGACTTACGTTTTTGGAGCGACATAAGGAACATGAGCTTCAGGAACGACATAAGGAAATAGCGACATAACAGATGCGACCTAAGGAAGCAGCATAGGTGAGCGACTTAAATCAGCTTTTACGCGACATAAGAAATCAACGGCTTAAGAAATCAGGCGGCTTAAGAAATCAGGCGACTTAAGGAAGCAGACGACTTAAGGAAGCAGGCGACTTAAGAGAAGCGGCTATAGTGATGCGGCATAAGCAAGCGACTTAAAAAGGAGCGACTTAAGAAGATAGAGGCATAAGTTGCAGTTGGTATAACTAGCTAGGTCGTTGTATCATCCTTCACTATATAACTCGCATAACTCGCATAACTCGTTAGGTCGCTCAGGTGACTCAGGCATGGTGTTAGGTTGCTCGCATAACTCGTTAGGTCGTTCGGGCGACTCAAGGCATGGTATTTGGTCGCTCACGCGACTCAAGGCAAGGTGTGCTGCATCAAGATGGCGTGCAGGAGAAGGTTGACTACCGTGCTTTGTAAAAGGCAGGAAAAAACTGATGTGAAATTAATTTGACTAGTCAAGTAAAGTTTTTACTCGTATTTAAATATAAATTCAAATTGTCTCGGAAATGCTACTTACAATTTCGAATTCCTACCAAGGCATGCCGCTAGGCGTTCGTAATGTTATACCCCTATTCCGAACGCAATGGAAAAGGTTTCGAGTCCCGATTCGATCGTATGGAGAAGATAGCTTTTTGAACCCAGTTATTATATTGGATTTGATATTAATTTCAGCGCGTTTATATGTCGTATGCTCACATAACAACTCCGAACATTACAAAAATTGAAATTCGATAATAATATAATACTATAGATCCAATGGAACTGGTTTCGTCGAATTCCAAGACTGAGCCTCGGAAGGTTATTTTTAAACGTCAATTTAAATGATATATTTTCAAAAATTAACACAACATTCCCAAGTTCAATTTCAACACTTTTACTATCTTCAGTACTATCGATATAAATTTTACAAACCCTTAAATTATTTTTAGAGGCTAAAAACTCCAGATTCAACATTTACCCCACTTCAAATTATTTAATTCCATAATTTAATTATCAAATAAATAGTGATATTTGAATTCAAATTAAAAATTAACTTTTAAATATTTATAATTAATTAAACATCCCGATTTCAAACATCCAAAAATTCCGGGTCGTCACATTCCTCCCCCTTTAAAAGAATTTCGTCTCCGAAATTGCTGGTTAGGAAGAATGGTCCAATACCCATTTACTATTTTCCCAAAACCAAACAGTTTTATCAACTTGCCATAACATATCTTTTATTAAGGACCCACTATTGCTTCAACCAACTTCACAAACCTTCCATAGTTTCCAACAACATTATTTACTCCACTTATTCAAATTTAAATTTTAAATTTTAAATCCAAATTTAAATTATCAAAACTTCTCAAAAAAATTCTAACTCTCTAAACTTTTGAAAAATTTCGCTAGTGTTTCCTTTGCGCGCTAGCTCGGTACAACTACAAAATGCCTTTACGGGCTCCCAAATTCCAAAAGAAAACAAAAAGCCAAGTGGCTAGATCAAAAACCCAATCAAATTTCATACAGAAATTTAAACACATACCTTTTTAGTCGGGCAATTCACATTATCTTCTGAAATCAAAAATCCTAATTTTTCCCGCTTGCTTTTTAACACCTGTACATCCAATTTAACCATATCCAACTACAGATTCCAAAATCATTTTATACATTTCCTTACAGAAGTTTCATATCTACTTCTATTCAAATTTGTTTTTCCATTTCCATATGAATTTAATTTATCTTCAATTCTGGATATTGAATTTTATCTTCCATTTATAACTGATTCATATCATTATTTTAAATTTGTTTCATCCACTAATTTATTTCAATTTCCAACTTGAAATCCTTTTGTCGCTAATGAATTTTTTTTTCAAAAAATTTCAAAAATTTTCGAACTCCCAAAAATTTTGGAAAATTTTAGCAGAGTCTCCTTTGTACAGAGGAGCTTTTGCAATTTGACAAAAGATTTAAATATATATACATCGACCCACCCGGTCGGAAAAACAAAAGCAGTTCATATTTCCTATTTCTATTGCGTAGGCGTACCTTTATTGAGCATTTTTAATTAAGCGACTTATTTAATTAGCATTTTGCATGATCAAATCCAGCCCAACGGCTTCCTTGAACCTGTACTTACTCAACTAAAACATGTAAGTGCTAAATATATGCAATTTACTAGTATTTCACTTATTTTAATATAGCTAACACATAAATTTCACATATAATGCATGTTATATAATTTCCATAAGCACATACAAGGTTCCGACACTTATTACATTTGCTTACAACCAATTCTCAAACCATTCCATTCAGTTTAAGTGATTTACAACTTACTCACTTATATTTAATTCATTTTAAGCAAAACAATTCATATTCATTCCAATTGATTTCAAAATTATTCTATTTCACTTCTAATAACTCATAGGATTTTATCTAATCTCGTTACATCGAATGACCCATTTTCTTATGCAATTCGACAATGTTTATGTGAATAAATAATTACATAAGCTTATAACCATTTTAAATGGATTCCAACTCAATTTATATTTAATTCCTTCTATTTTAATTCATTCACAACCATTTTATTTAGCTCGACACATTCCATGCTAATATATTAATAACCATTTCCCAATTTAAATTTACCCAATCTTTTATTTAATGGACTTTTACCCTTTCTCGAAGCCAAGCTTCCACTAATTTTAAACTTAAATTAATTTACTTCAAATTATTCAAATTTCATACTTAAGCTCATTTTCATTTTGCAAATAAATTTTCCTTTTCAATTTAACTTGATTCTATTTCAATCAAATCTCATTTCAAACTACAAATTTATTTGATTAGTTCATCTGTTTCGTATAAATTTTAAATTTCCAAATTCAATTCATTCTCAATTTATTTAATTAATTACAAGGCCATTTTCAATTTATTCCCACTCATCTGGGTTTTATTTGCAACTAAAACCATCCCTACTTTAATCCAATTTCTTTTTATTTGGCAACATTTTCAATTATATTTACTTCACTAATGATTCAAGTCGAATATGATTTATAACTCGAATTTTATTACCAAACTTCATTATCAACTCGCAATTCAGCTTCTATTTAACTACATTAGGTTCCATTTACATATTTCATTAACTAATTTATTATCTAATTAGTTCTCCCCCTATTTATAATTCAATAATTGATTTTTAATCTCAAAAAACCACTTCATTTAATTTTCTTAGGTTCAATTTATTTTATAATTCAAGTTTGGATTTTTGTTTCATTTTCCAAAACATCAAACAATATTTATTTTGGGTTTTCTATTCCACTTTTCAATTTTATAAGTCACAACTTATTATTTTACACATTTCCATTCATTCTAGGCTTGAATATATTCATCTTTTATCTTTAACTCCAGATTTATGCTTATTTATAAGCCAAGCATATATTATTCCATGGATTTTTAATTCTTTTATAAGTTATTCTAATTCATTTATTTAAGTAAGGATCTAGTTCCATTCAATATCACCTATAACTCAACTGAATTTTATTCCAATTCAATTTTATTTTAACTCAGATTTATTTAATTCAGTTTGATTCAATTTTTTTCATCAATCCAAGTTAATTTCATTTTTAACTTTTCACTATGAGTTTAAATTCCAACATTCAAAGCTAATATTTCCTTCCTGATTTAAAAATCATCTCAATTTATAAGCTTATAACGTATCTCATCAGAATTTTTAAACACCCGGCTTTTGGTTTCAAATCATTTGAAATCACCATTATCTGAAAATCACACTTTTCAAAATTTTAAACTAATTCTGGTTTTTATTCCCAACAAATTTCCTTTGAAACTTCAAAAACAAACTGGTTCTTCTGAACAAATCAATTTGGTAGTAATTCGTCACTTAGAAACTCGAAAATGAACATCGATGATGCAACAGTCATTGCCGAAGTTATTTTCCAGCGACTGAAGTGAGTTCAATGCTACATCCCTTCACAAAATTTATTTGAAACAATTTCCTTTCAGTAATACTCTTAAAATAATAATGCTATTATTTGTCTTCAAAACACTTCGAAAAACACTTCTAAAATCTCCAAGGTTTTAAATTTTCAAAACGAATTTTAACCATAATTGACTTGTATAATTTATGCTCATACAAATTCCCATTTGATCATATTTCAATTTGTAAATCACGTTTATAATTCACATTTATAAATTTCATTTTATAAATGAGTTTATTTCCTTAACCTTTGTCTATATTTTAAATTTCTAGTTAAATTTCCACACAATAACGATAATAATTTAATATTATCATTCCTAATATCCAAGTAACCATATATTAGCTAAAATAGTTTACAAAAACTTTTCTTTTATATCAAAATATATTTTGGCTAAGATTGTTTCATTAACCCACCTTTAAAACAATACTGTGTCAATTTATCGTGTCAGGTGTTTATAAATTCTACACGAATAGCGGCCAACTTCCCCGATCAGAATTCATATTCCACCTGTAACGACCCGTAGATTTTAATAGTTTTTAATTGGTTTTATAACGTATTTAATTTGGTTTTGAGAAATTTTAATAATAATATTTTGAAATAAAGTTTTAATATTTGGTTTACGTATAATTAAATATAGCAAATGGTAAATTTTCAATTAACTTTATGAAAGTTTATTTATTTTGTGAAATTCTATTAAATTCATGCTGACTCGCTAATGATATGTAATCTAAATTTTAATAAAAGGATCTGCAACATCGTAGTTGTAAATTATGAATGTTATTGTTTATAATCATACATGTAACTCTAATGATACGATTTTAATAACAAATTTCGTGTTCAAGATATGGATTTCATAGTAGTATTTTCTTAATATACTTAGCTTTCAACAATAATCAGTTAGCGACCTTAATCTTAATAGGATTTGAAAATCATCAACATTCGGATAAGTCAAATGATATTCTAAATGTTAATAATAATCTTGAAAAAAAAAAACTTTATCAGACGAACATTTTAAGTACACATAAATTTTTATGGGATTATGTTAATATGTATTCAGTAGGCATATGCTAACAACCGCTCAAACAAGAGATAATCACTAATACACAGTGTTAATTGTTAAAAACTCAAACTATCTATATTTATCACGCAAAAATGCAAAATCATAAAGGTCATTAGTGAAATTATGCAATCTTAACATGTACGTAGAAGGCACATGCTGATATTTTCCGATTTTGTGCATTGCACTAAGAATTATTGGATCCTATTCATTGTTAATTAGCTACCATTTCACGACTTTGACCACCACCTTAATTTGTTGAATGCCACGAATGCCAAAATGATGAATGATGTTGCAAGTCAGAAGAAAATGCATGCTCCTATATGCGTTTTTGCGTTAAATGACATTAGATGCCAACAATATTATTATGCATTTTCATTATCTTAATTCTTTTATCAATTTACCTCTCCACTTTTCTTTCCAATCTGATTTATAACCTGCCTATTTACTTTTCTTACCATATTTATTATTTGCTAGAATCTAGTCGTTCCATAATTTCCTTTTTCAGCATTTGATGTGTCTTCTCTAAATCTGAGCGGAAAATCTAGCTTACCCCTTTTATTCATTTACATTTTTTTCTATTTCAAATTTCATCGTGACTGACACGCAATCTTACTTTAATCACTGCGTCAATCAAGCATCCATCTATTAATTTTCATTTATTTTATATTTATTGCCAACGTTATAAATTTGAAAGATCACTTGCTTCCCTTGTCTCCCTGATTTCACGTCTCTGTGCCTATCCTTTTGAGTTTCTTACTTTTATATTCTATTATTTTCCTAAACGTGCATTTTGACTGTTGCCATCCCCGTATTTATTTCTTTCTTTTTGAAATTAAAATGTATACGTTTTACATTTATTTATTTCTAAACCATTCATTGCCTTTCCTTTAAATCAATCCATTCTCTTCTTATTTGTTTTAATTTATTTCCTCTTTTCACCAACACTCAATCTTTATACATATTTGTTTTAATTCATTTTCTCTATACATGTGCATTCAATCTTTATACATATTTGTTTTAATTTATTTTCTCTTTTCACCAGCATTCAATGTTTATATACATATTTGTTTCATTTTATTTCCTTTGTTCACCAGCATTTAATCTTTATATATTTGTTTTAATTTATTTACTCTTTCTTTTTTTTACTTCTCCTTAATTTATAGGAATAAATTCTTAAATTTCCTCTAGCCATTACTATCTTTATTTCTTGCCACTTCAAACAAAATTTCATTCCACTTTATCAATGTGAGGCTTCTCTTATAAATACAAATCACTCGTACATACCCTACTCCATATCAATAGACCTTCATCTCCTCTCTTGCGTGTGAAGCTTCTTCTGTAGGTAAATGGCTGCACTAAATTTTTTTTTCTTCTTATTTCTTTTCTTTTTCTTCTTCTTTTTCATCCTTTTCTTTTGTTTTATTATTGTTTATATTGCTTTTGCTTTTCCTTTATTTTAAGCATAACATGCTTCAAGTATATATTTTACATTATAAGTATGTTTGTATAGTGCAGCGCAAGTATACATTAAATTTAAAGTTATAAACATTTGCATTTGTTCTATGGTTAGTTTTATATGAGTATTTATTGAAATTTGTATAGTCTGACTTTTGAATATACATTTGGTTATTTCATACGGTTTATATATAATATAAGATGTTTAGCAGTCTGCATATATGTTACAGTATGTAAGATTTTTTTTTAAAAAAAAGAAAGGTGTTAATTTTATATTGTATTGTTTATAAAAAGGTGTTAATTTTATAATATATATATTGTGGGACAGTATACATTTATAAACATATTAATATACAGTAAGTTATAAAACATAAGTTTGATATATAGGTAGAGTTTGCATGGGTTTAAATTTTCCTTCTGTTGTTTAAAATATAGTTGTAGAGTTATAAAATTTTGGGGAGAATATATAGTATAATATATTTTAAGTTAGTTTGTGTGTCTGTCCAGAGATGAATTATGATACAAATACAGTTTTATAAGATCTAAGATCTGTTGTTTTAAAATGTAAGTTTATACTAGTGATTATATGGGTTAAAATTTGACATTGATATTTTTAAGATGATAAAGAAAGTTTAATGTAAGTGTTAACATGTAAGAAATGCCTGAAGCCTGTTTTAATATTAAAGAAAATACTGGAATTTAAATTGTTAAATTAAGTTGGAGCTGTGCTCTCGCCCTTCTCTTTCTTATAAATATTTTGCAAAAGGTAAATTTATATCAAGTATAAGGTGTGTAGTGTTTCAGCAAATCAAGGAAAGTTGATATTGGTCTTAACAATAATAATGTGGAATGTTGACTTAAATGTTGATTTAAATATGATTATAAAAAAAAATTATGTTAATATTGGTTTTAAACATAGTTTTGCAGTTTTCTATTATTTGCATTTGTTTGAAAACGTATGTATGTATATGTAATTTTAATGCGTTTCAAAACTAATATTGGTTAAGAGAGTAATATAATAGAATAATATTTGTATTTCATTTCAGTCTACATAAAGCAGTTTCTGATCTATTTTCATCGATCTCTATTTATCAGTTGTCCATCGTATTCGTGCCAATCTTGCTTCGCTTTGAAAATTTTGTTTGGATTTGTTCAATGTCTAGATCGTGATCCAGCGTAGCTCAATTCTTTGTCCAATCTAGCTTCGAAAGGTGAGCAATCACTCACGATTTAACATTCTTATATTTATTAAATTTGATTTCAATTGAAACGACAATTGAAATATGTTGTTATTAGTTATTTAAATTGTTTATATGCTATTATTTGTAACTGTTCACCTGTGGGATATGACACCATATCCTGTTGTTTATATTATACTGTTATTGATGATATATGCCTGTTATATTATTATTATATGTTATCACTCTGCAAGTTCCCTGTAGTTTAGAATTCACTATGGGTTGAAATGATACATACCCGAACGGACTTTAGAATAGGAGAATTTCGTTATGAGTTGAAATGATAGACCCAAGCGATTTTCATTTAATTGAATTTGGGATTACGGGTTGAAATGACATCCACCCGTATATATTTAGTGTACGTTGAAATGATAAATATCCGTAGCACTTGACCATATGATAGGAAATATATACAGACACCGTTGGTCCATATATATAAAAATATTTTGAAATAAATTCATTGTTTTGGAAAGAAATATATGGTCTTAATAAATATTAATTCTTAAATTATTATATATAAAGGGTAATGATATATATATATATATATATATATATATATATATAGATTTAATAATATTTAATTCAATTAAGATTGATTTAATACATAAATTATGTTAATTATTTAGGAAAATTATAGTTCAAATAGATTTTTGCAATAATTGGGATAAATTAAGATTGGGAGATAAATTTGAGTTTATTAAAAATGGTATTTAAATAAGGATTTATTTAATTAAATCAATTTGAAATTTTGAATGGGAAATTTAAGGGTATGATTTTGTAACTGGATTTTTGATGTAAGTGATTTAATGAATATTTCACGTTTAAATATATTAAAGAAAATATTGAGTAAAATGTAATTAAGGTTACTTAAATGATATTGAATCTAATAAGGGAGTATTTCAAGACTAAATAATAATGAGGTTAAATCGAGATCTATATGAAACTGTTATATTGAACTTTTAAATATTAAAGCCTTGAACTATATTGGAATTTAAATGGTTTATTTTGAGATTCGGATCTGTATTTGAAATAAATATAGTTGAATTCGTTATTTAGAAACTAAATTGAATTTAAATTGATAAATTAAGGTTGGATTTAATTTGAATAGGAAGGTCGGGTTGATGTTGAAACAATTGGTTAAGTTGAGGAAATTGAAAATACTTTACTCTATAAATTATTTAATATATATATATATATATAAATACTATTTTGGGAAATATAGAGATATTTGAAGTGAAAATGATATTTGGTTTTGAAGTATAAATTAAGTTGAAAGGACTACGGTGTTATAGTGTATATTTCTACCTTGTAGATAGTTCTATGGACCCTTAGAGGATGGTTATCCCAAACATCCTTTAAGTTAATTGTATTTCAGTTGATATTTCACTTGAGTTGGATTTATTTAGATAAGAATGTTAATCCTGACTCGAGTGTTTTGTGTTTTGCTTTACGCTCGGGTCAGACTGAGTGACACAGCATT
This sequence comes from Allium cepa, assembly GCA_030765085.1. Lineage (NCBI taxonomy): Eukaryota > Viridiplantae > Streptophyta > Magnoliopsida > Asparagales > Amaryllidaceae > Allium > Allium cepa. The sequence continues at coordinate 774,837,815 of CM060945.1, forward strand.
TGAGACTCACCTTCGAAGTTGGAGTTTGCTTGAAGATCCAGCTATCTATCCTTTCAGTCATCCAGTTGATTGGTCCAGAGAAGTCTTCCGCACGTACTGGAGACTTCACTGTATCTGAGATATTCTATTGTACTTTATCTCTAACTCTGATTTTTTTATAGTAGCTTCATGAACTACTATCTATTTATTCCGCTACGTATTTTTGTACTACTCTGTATCTGTGATTCTGTGTTTGATTTATCTACTGTACATGTTGGGTTTTGCCAAATTTTAGTTAACAATCTGATATTTTGAGCAATTCAAGTCCGACATCTGCGGATGCGAATGGTTGAAAATAGGAGGTCGTTACAGTTGGTATCAGAGCTTTGGCTCTAGGCAAAACTTATCATATATGGTTAATTTATTTACAGAATCACTTTCGTTCGAGTTGAATCTCTTCCTTTCTCACTCGATTTCCTTTGAATTTTGGAATGTCCCTTGGTTCCGAAATTCATTCTTGTCTCTCCCTAATTATATTCGTTCGATTCTGGAGTATCCCATAACTCCACTGAATGATTCGTAAAAGGGGTTGAAAACTCCTTTTCAATTGGCATTGATTCACCGAAGATTTTTTTTTGTATCATCGGCTTACGATGCTGTTGTATCTTGGTATGCCGAATTCTATCTCTGGCGATCGAATGTCGATTTGTTTTGGAATTCTGCATCGATTATATTCCTGAAGTCACGGTTGACTCGGTTAAGGTCGCCCGCGATTTGCAGAAGTATATCCATCTTCTATTTTGTAATTTAATTATCTCATCTTTGATCGAGTCTATCTTCGAATCAGGATTCTATTGATTGGAGTTCCGCTAATTTAAATCTCTATCTTTGTTTGAAACCCATTCTTTGAAAAATCGGGTATGTTGTATTTTTGAAATTGTTTATACCGAAATTATTATTTTGATAGCTACGATTTTATTCTATATATAAAAGTGAAAATGTTTTCGATAAGGATTATATACCTATATAAAAAGGTTTTGAAAGGATTTGAAATTTTGAAAAATTATAAGAAATTGATTTATATAAAATTGATTTATAACTGTAGAGTTAAATTTGAAATTCGAGAATTAAATTCCTTTATTTTGAAATTGGTTTTAAGATTTTGGAAGATATATAAAAATAATACGATTTAAAAGTATTTTTCGAATAAGAAATGTTTCTAATGAATTTTAATAATTTTGAAGAAATTTCAAAGAAGTTTTCAAGAAAATAGAAGTCCAGAACTCACTTATGTCGCTGGAAAATAATTTCGGTGATGAGTGCACGCATCATCAACATTGATTTTCGAGTTTCAAAGTGGGGGAGAGGCCACTTTAATAGCTTCGCTATGCAAGTGATTTTGTAAAACCTTTTTGATTACAAATTCCGAAGTATAATTTGATATTTTAGAAAGATATAGGTAAATATTTTAAAACAATTTAAAATGAGACCGGTGTTCAGTCCTCGAGTTTCAGATTTAATAATTGGTTTATTGATTTATGTTGATTTTCAAATCTTGAATTTGGAAATTTGATTTCCCTAACTATTTTGAATGTTCGAACACTTCCAAATCAAGATTAAATTTTTAAAGCTAAGAAATTTCGAAGAGTACAAAATGTTTGATAAAGCATATAAGTTTTGTTTTGTATGTTAAGTTTGAAACCTTTTGTTAGGTAAATGAATATGACTATTTTGAAATTATACTAATATGGAATTTAGTTTTAAATGTTTTGATAAACTATTAGTTTTAAATAATGGTTTTCAGAAAGGAAATTTTGATATTTCAAATAAAAAAATAAATACTTTAAAGGGTTTAAAGGGATAATTATAAATTTGGAAACCATTTGAGTATAATTAATTTTGAGAAAATTTTGGTTTTGAAATTAAATTGAAATTAAAAACCAGTACTTATATTGTGATTTTGGAAATGAATTTGTTTGACTTGAATTATTTTAATTTGGAAACTGGGATAATTTTCTAAACCTATTATTTTGGGAACTTTGAAATTTAGATATTTAATCTGGAAGAAAATTTGGTGAAATCATATATGATATTGAAATGATTTTAAATTGAGAACCTTATATTATTAAGCACTTGATTTGGGAGTGGTCGAACTTATATAAAATGGATTTGTATAAGTATAAAGTTGATTTGAAATCTATTGATTTGAAAGGTACTCAATTTGGAAAGAGAATTTTATATAATCAAAGTCTATATAAGTATGTTTTGATATACTATTGATTTGGAAAGTATTCGATTTAGAAAGGAATCCTATATATATGGACTTTATATAAGTATGATATTTGAAAGTATTTGGAAAGGTACTATATGATATATATTTTCGAAATAAAGATATGGAAAGTGCCTCCTACTTGATATCCGCTTTGTGGCAACATCGTGGATTCATTCTATCGATATTATTCTCTCTGATTTTTGGTTTTCCGGATGTAATACTCGAGTGTTCCCACCATGGCGTAACCCATGGTTTTTTTTTTCTCTCGTGAATGCATAGCGAAATTGCCTGGCTGAGCCTTGCCTAGGGATACGGATTGTTTCCTGGGGGATCTAGGCGTAACCATTGTGTATCCTGCAATCTGTGTAGGTCGCGAATAGTAGCGCAAGTGCCTGGCTGAGTCTTGCCTAGGGGTACGGATTGTTTCCTGGGGAATCTAGGCGTAACCATTGTGTATCCTGCACTCTACTAGTCATCATGGCGTAACTCGCAGGGCTGAGAAAGCTTACGGATATGGATTGTTTCCTGGGGGAGCCAGGCGTAACCATTGTGTATCTGCGAACCATGATCAGACAAAGGTTTTGGTTTGGTTGTTTTGTTTGGATTGTACTTTCCATATCTGTTTTTTAAAGGTTTTTCAAGTATTTTCACTGGGTGTTGAAACGGGTCTACCAAGTACTTGAAGAATTCTAGCTTTGCGCCTGATCAACGCATGGCCAGAGTCTGCAAGAACGAGGATAAACTTGTTGAAACATCGAGTTATAAAAGTATTTTCGAAAGGAAAATTTATATTGATATAATAGTATTTTATTATAAAAGTATTTTTCCCAACAAAGAATTTTTGAATTAGTATTTGAAATTTAAATTCTTATGGTTCTAGATTAATTATTTGTGCCCGATACTATTCCTTGCATCTACCTTATCTGCTCAGTTTAGTTATTCACCTTGATTCTGTTTTCCGAACCTACCTTCCTTTCCTTTTTGAATATAATCTTTAAAATATTGTAAGTATTTTGAAGTTATTAATTTAATAAAACATATTTAATTCCAATGGGTTTTGAAAACTTAAAGTATTAAAGATAACTGAATTGCAAATGAAGTTTTCAAATAAATATTTCAAATAAAATGTATATAGTTAAATAAATTGTTAATCCTTATCTTTCAATCTATCTTTCCTTCCGGTTGTTTCTTTTCTCCTACCTCCTTCCTTTTCGGGGACGAAAAGTTTTGAGTGGGGGAGAATGTAACGACCCGTAGATTTTAATAGTTTTTAATTGGTTTTATAACGTATTTAATTTGGATTTTGAGAAATTTTAATAATAATATTTTGAAATAATAATATTTTGAAATAAAGTTTTAATATTTGGTTTATGTATAATTAAATATAGCAAATGGTAAATTTTCAATTAATTTTATGAAAGTTTATTTATTTTGTGAAATTCTATTAAATTCATGATGACTTGCTAATGATATGTAATCTAAATTTTAATAAAAGGATCTGCAACATCGTAGTTGTAAATTATGAATGTTATTGTTTATAATCATACATGTAACTCTAATGATACGATTTTAATAACAAATTCCGTGTTCAAGATATGGATTTCATAATAGTATTTTCTTAATATCCTTAGCTTTCAACAATAATCAATTAGCGACCTTAATCTTAATAGGATTTGAAAATCATCAACATTCGGATAAGTCAAATGATATTCTAAATGTTAATAATAATCTTGAAAAAAAAACTTTATCAGACGAACATTTTAAGTACACATAAATTTTTATGGGATTATGTTAATATGTATTCAGTAGGCATATGCTAACAACCGCTCAAACAAGAGATAATCACTAATACACAGTGTTAATTGTTAAAAACTCAAACTATCTATATTTATCACGCAAAAATGCAAAATCATAAAGGTCATTAGTGAAATTATGCAATCTTAACATGTGCGTAGAAGGCACATGATGATATTTTCCGATTTTATGCATTGCACTAAGAATTATTGGATCTTATTCATCGTTAATTTGCTACCATTTCACGACTTTGACCACCACCTTAATTTGTTGAATGCCACGAATGCCAAAATGATGAATGATGTTGCAAGTCAGAAGAAAATGCATGCTCCTATATGCGTTTTTGCGTTAAATGACATTAGATGCCAACAATATTATTATGCATTTTCATTATCTTAATTCTTTTATCAATTAACCTCTCCACTTTGCTTTCCAATCTGATTTATAACCTGCCTATTTACTTTTCTTACCATATTTATTATTTGCTAGAATCTAGCCGTTTCATAATTTCCTTTTTCAGCATTTGACGTGTCTTCTCTAAATCTAAGCGGAAAATCTAGCTTACTCCTTTTATTCATTTACATTTTTTTCTGTTTCAAATTTCATCGTGACTGACACGCAACATTACTTTAATCACTGCGTCAATCAAGCATCCATCTATTAATTTTCATTTATTTTATATTTATTGCCAACGTTATAAATTTGAAAGATCACTTGCTTCCCTTGTCTCCCTGATTTCACGTCTCTGTGCCTATCCTTTTGAGTTTCTTACTTTTATATTCTATTATTTGCCTAAACGTGCATTTTGACTGTTGCCATCCCCGTATTTATTTCTTTCCTTTTTGAAATTAAAACGTATACGTTTTACATTTATTTATTTCTAAACCATTCATTGCCTTTCCTTTAAATCAATCCATTCTCTTCTTATTTGTTTTAATTTATTTCCTTTTTTCACCAACACTCAATCTTTATACATATTTGTTTTAATTCATTTTCTCTATACATGTGCATTCAATCTTTATACATATTTGTTTTAATTTATTTTCTCTTTTCACCAGCATTCAATGTTTATATACATATTTGTTTCATTTTATTTCCTCTGTTCACCAGCATTTAATCTTTATATATATTTTTTAATTTATTTCCTCTTTCTTTTTTTTACTTCTCCTAAATTTATAGGAATAAATTCTTAAATTTCCTCTAGCCATTATTATCTTTATTTCTTGCCACTTTAAACAAAATTTCTTTCCACTTTATCAATGTGAGGCTTCTCTTATAAATACAAATCACTCGTACATACCCTACTCCATATCAATAGACCTTCATCTCCTCTCTTGCGTGTGAAGCTTCTTCTGTAGGTAAATGGCTGCACTAATTTTTTTTTTCTTCTTATTTCTTTTCTTTTTCTTCTTCTTTTTCATCCTTTTCTTTTGTTTTATTATTGTTTATATTGCTTTTGCTTTTCCTTTATTTTAAGCATAACATGCTTCAAGTATATATTTTACATTATAAGTATGTTTATATAGTGCAGCGCAAGTATACATTAAATTTAAAGTTATAAACATTTGCATTTGTTCTATGGTTAGTTTTATATGAGTATTTATTGAAATTTGTATAGTCTGACTTTTGAATATACATTGGGTTATTTCATACGGTTTATATATAATATAAGATGTTTAGCAGTCTGCATATATGTTACAGTATGTAAGATTTTTTTTTAAAAAAAAGAAAGGTATTAATTTTATATTGTATTGTTTATAAAAAGGTGTTAATTTTATAATATATATATTGTGGGACAGTATACATTTATAAACATATTAATATACAGTAAGTTATAAAACATAAGTTTGATATATAGGTAGAGTTTGCATGGGTTTAAATTTTCCTTCTGTTGTTTAAAATATAGTTGTAGAGTTATAAAATTTTGGGGAGAATATATAGTATAATATATTTTAAGTTAGTTTGTGTGTCTGTCCAGAGATGAATTATTATACAAATACAGTTTTATAAGATCTAAGATCTGTTGTTTTAAAATGTAAGTTTATACTAGTGATTATATGGGTTAAAATTTGACATTGATATTTTTAAGATGATAAAGAAAGTTTAATGTAAGTGTTAACATGTAAGAAATGCCTGAAGCCTGTTTTAATATTAAAGAAAATAATGGAATTTAAATTGTTAAATTAAGTTGGAGCTGTGCTCTCGCCCTTCTCTTTCTTATAAATATTTTGCAAAAGGTAAATTTATATCAAGTATAAGGTGTGTAGTGTTTCAGCAAATCAAGGAAAGTCGATATTGGTCTTAACAATAATAATGTGGAATGTTGACTTAAATGTTGATTTAAATATGATTATAAAAAAAAATTATGTTAATATTGGTTTTAAACATAGTTTTGCAGTTTTCTATTATTTGCATTTGTTTGAAAACGTATGTATGTATATGTAATTTTAATGCGTTTCAAAACTAATATTGGTTAAGAGAGTAATATAATAGAATAATATTTGTATTTCATTTCGGTCTACATAAAACAGTTTCTGATCTATTTTCATCGATCTCTATTTATCAGTTGTCCATCGTATTCGTGCCAATCTTGCTTCGCTTTGAAAATTTTGTTTGGATTTGTTCGATGTCTAGATCGTGATCCAGCGTAGCTCAAATCTTTGTCCAATCTATCTAGCCCAGAAAGGTGAGCAATCACTCACGATTTAACATTCTTATATTTATTAAATTTGATTTCAATTGAAACGACAATTGAAATATGTTGTTATTAGTTATTTAAATTGTTTATATGCTATTATTTGTAATTGTTCACCTGTGGGATATGACACCATATCCTGTTGTTTATATTATACTGTTATTGATGATATATGCCTGTTATATTATTATTATATGCTATCACTCTGCAAGTCCCCTGTAGTTTAGAATTCACTATGGGTTGAAATGATACGTACCCGAACGGACTTTAGAATAGGAGAATTTCGTTATGAGTTGAAATGATAGACCCAAGCGATTTTCATTTAATTGAATTTGGGATTACGGGTTGAAATGATATCCACCCGTATATATTTAGTGTACGTTGAAATGATAAATACCCGTAGCACTTGACCATATGATAGGAAATATATACAGACACCGTTGGTCCATATATATAAAAATATTTTGAAATAAATTCATTATTTTAGAAAGAAATATATGGTCTTAATAAATATTAATTCTTAAATTATTATATATAAAGGGTAATGATATATATATATATATATATATATATATATATAGATTTAATAATATTTAATTCAATTAAGATTGATTTAATACATAAATTATGTTAATTATTTAGGAAAATTATAGTTCAAATAGATTGTTGCAATAATTGGGATAAATTAAGATTGGAGATAAATTTGAGTTTATTAAAAATGGTATTTAAATAAGGATTTATTTAATTAAATCAATTTGAAATTTTGAATGGGAAATTTAGGGGTATGATTTTGTAACTGGATTTTTGATGTAAGTGATTTAATGAATATTTCACGTTTAAATATATTAAAGAAAATATTGAGTAAAATGTAATTAAGGTTACTTAAATGATATTGAATCTAATAAGGGAGTATTTCAAGACTAAATAATAATGAGGTTAAATCGAGATCTATATGAAACTGTTATATTGAACTTTTAAATATTAAAGCCTTGAACTATATTGGAATTTAAATGGTTTATTTTGAGATTCGGATCTGTATTTGAAATAAATATAGTTGAATTCGTTATTTAGAAACTAAATTGAATTTAAATTGATAAATTAAGATTGGATTTAATTTGAATAGGAAGGTCGGGTTGATGTTGAAACAATTGGTGAAGTTGAGGAAATTGAAAATACTTTACTCTATAAATTATTTAATATATATATATAAATACTATTTTGGGAAATATAGAGATATTTGAAGTGAAAATGATATTTGGTTTCGAAGTATAAATTAAGTTGAAAGGACTACGGTGTTATAGTGTATATTTCTACCTTGTAGATAGTTCTATGGACCCTTAGAGGATGGTTATCCCAAACATCCTTTAAGTTAATGGTATTTCAGTTGATATTTCACTTGAGTTGGATTTATTTAGATAAGAATGTTAATCCTGACTCGAGTGTTTTGTGTTTTGCTTTACGCTCGGGTCAGACTGAGTGATACAGCATTTGAGACTCACCTTCGAAGTTGGAGTTTGCTTGAAGATCCAGCTATCTATCCTTTCAGTCATCCAGTTGATTGGTCCAGAGAAGTCTTTCGCACGTACTGGAGACTTCACTGTATCTGAGATATTCTATTGTACTTTATCTCTAACTCTGATTTTTTTTATAGTAGCTTCATGAACTACTATCTATTTATTCCGCTGTGTATTTTTGTACTACTCTGTATCTGTGATTTTGTGTTTGATTTTATCTACTGTACATGTTGGGTTTTGCCAAATTTTAATTAACAATCTGATATTTTGAGCAATTCAAGTCTGACATCTGCAGATGCGAATGGTTGAAAATAGCAGGTCGTTACACCACCCAACCAATAAGTCAACACAATATTAAAACAATTCTTATTCACTAACAAATACGCGCTCATATCTATTATTATGCTCAAACTCATTCTAGAGTACTACGGACTCTATTTTTAATGAGCAATCCCCACCAGAGCCAAGGTTATCACAAAACTATGCTCTAATACCTACTGTAATGACCCACAAATCCGTACCCCTTGAGTCCACAATACTCTCCATCAATCAACTCAAGATGAAGGGAAATACGAACCATTTGGGTTAAAGAGGAAGAGGTAGAAGAAGAAAATAGAAAACAACAAAATCTAACCATCGCAGCGGAATAAAATATAATAGATAATAACAGATCTTTACACAAAAGAAAACTATATCTGTTTTATATATATATATCATCAGAATACAATCATCAGAGTTCAACAAACTCAATAACATGCAAATGGACAATCATATAAACTTGTCCTCAAAACTAAATACACAGCGGAATAATAATCAAGTACGGAAGTACGTGTCGCCATCCATTTCGTCTCCTGAGCTCCGTAGCATCCATTCATGTATCCTATAATACTCGGTCTGACCCAAGCACTATAGTTAGATAACACCCGAGTCAGTCTGGGATACCAAGGTGAGAAAACACACTCAAATAGATTATTAAAGTTTCAAAATCCTTTGAAAACAAAAGCATCTCGTAAGACCACACCACAAATAAACATGTTGGGCTTTTACCTTACGATAGCTAAAACATTTCTTATAAATTCCTCTGTTATTATAATAGGGTCTATTTACAAATACTTATTAAAATAGCCAAAATTGTTACAGTCATTAAATTCCAACTACTAGCCACAGTCGTGGGTAATACAAACAAAACCGTAAAAGGCACGTAAGGAGAGTGGATTTCCAACTAATGACTAGGCACTGGGGTACCACCTGTCACAGTACGTGGCCCAGATCACCGTACGAGGATTACTCCCAATCCCATGCAAGACAAGGCCGGGACTACCCCTTACTGGATAATCTCGAGTAAGATCACCCCACGGCTGGGATCAACAACCGCACCACTAAGTCGAATAAAAAGGGACCTCTAGACAGGGATGACCTCACCCTAATGGGCACTACCCACCTAGCCTTGCTGTATAACCCTTGATTTTCAGTCATTCCCAGTTGATGAGGCTTGAAGCTAAGCGTTACCTTATAGAACGTTTCACTTAGAATGCACATCGTCCACCTGACGATGTTCTGAAAGCATTCATTCCATACAAGTCTGTCCTGGGTTCGAACGGAACTGAAGGCACTACTCCTACTACATCCATTTTGGAATCATCCTCAGGATTAGAAGTGACTAGCCCTTGCACTTCACTGCTCCATCTTCGATTCCAAACTCGTCTTCCTCACGAAAACGTACAAACTTGATCGAAGTAGTTTTCAGGAAACAAATCCCGATCCCGGTCTCTTCGAAATGATCAGTGCATTGGCCAATATTGATAGTCGGTTATTTAACTGTCAATTAATATTCACAAACAACTATCAATCATAAAACATTTCAGAAATTATGTATTAATCCTCAAAATATCTTCGCAAGATATATTTCCATTTTCCACCCTTTTGAAAATAGTTTCAAACCATCTTCTTTTTACAGAAAAAATTTCCCAAATATTTTCTATTTCCACTGAAAACACCAAGTCCAAATACTTCAGATTTTAAAATGATTTAAAAACACTTTGCTATAAAATATACTTTAACATTTACATTGAGAACTACTTCAATACTTTATTAAAAATATGTACTTTAGTAATATTAAAATGAGGTTACTTTATAAAATATTAAAATAGATTTTCTCCTTTAAAACAAAATACCAAGTCACATTTAAATAATTACTACGATGGTAGATTTGAAAAATATTTACTTTAGAATTTAAGCATTTAGAAATAATAAATTTTCTAAAACATGCTTTTTAAAACAACATTAACGCCTTTAACTTATATTTAAAAATTTACTTTGAAAACGTACTTGGCTATCCAGGGAAATATACTTCTCGTCGCATCCTTTAAAAATAAATCACTATTTATTTTTAGACATATTTTCTCATTTACTTAATAAATTCCCACCGTGAATTTATTTTTCCAAATATCCACTTATATATCACATTGCTTTCATAAACCCAGTTTATAAATTTCATAGTCACATTCTCTTTTAAATTTCTAATTTCAAACACTTAAATCAAGTTCCAAATTGATTTCCAATTTACCCCATTTTGAAATAAATTCCTTTACTTACTCATTTATTTCAAAAACCCATTGACTTCAGATTTTATTCCTTAATTATGATTTGAAATCTTTTAAACTGAAAATACCAATTTCAGATTTCCCCAAATACCTTCTTTATCTTTCCCAATAATTTAAATCTTAAATTTAAAATAAATGCTTTATTCTTTTAAATAATAACACTTAAGGTTAAAATTCATTATCTTCCTGTTTATTTAAAATCCCCTTTTTATACATGGAATTTATTGATTAGAATTTGATAACCCCTATTATTCTTATCCAGTTCATTCTTAAATTTATTTAAATTCTCTATAGTTATTTCACTTACAATTTCTCTTATTTTATTTTCTTTTAAAAATCCAATTCTATATATTTTGATAACTCAGTGTACCGAAATATATTCAAGTAAACCATAGCATTCAATATTTATCAATAATAGTCATCATAGAATATCAAATATACATAACACAGAATATTAAACGATCTAAATAATTTTGGGGAACCCAGTTGGATCTCTCCCACCCGTTTCCCTGCATCCACAGATGTTAGCACAATATAAAATACCAATTCCACTTCAAAGTGGAATATCGCGTTATGTGCGATTTATATAATATCATCCGCTATTATGCAGCGCATATAGTCCCATCCGCTATATAATGCGGGAAATCAGTCACTCCAATTTATACTATGTAGCACATCAAATAAATTCAATCATTCAACCAATTATTTAAATTTAACCATTTAAATTTAAATAGAAACCAGACGAGTGAGATTAACTCACATTTGACTAAAGATTTGCAATCCGATCCACATCGGCTAGATTTCTTTCAGAATTTAACCTTGTATAAACATTAGGCGATTTCATTAATATTCAAACCAATCGAATAATTAAATTCTCCTTTGATAAATTTAATTAACTAGTGATTTTATTTTAATAGATCTCATTTTAAATAAATGATTTATTATAAAAAAATAATTGAGTTTAAACCAATATTAAATTTTAAACAAACAATTTAAATTGTAAACTAATTTTTCCCTTTAAAGGTCGTTTGGTAACTAAGAGAATTAATAAGTTAGTTGATGTGATATCCCAGAAATTTTCAGCAATATCAATTTAATAATCTGTGTTAGAAATTAATTTAATTTGATAATAATTGTTAATAAGATTTAAATTTGTTTAATAATTTTCTTTTAAATAATTATTTAACTGATAATTTATCTTTTAAAAGCTAATTTAATTATTTTCTATTAACAGTATGTATCTATATATTTGTATATATATCGTAAATAGTTAATCTTTATTTTAAATTAATAAACAAAGACATGTTTTCTAATTTTAGTATTTTCGATAATTTGGAAATTGGATTTAATTTAGTATTAAGCTATTAAATAAATAACTATATGGTTTTTAATACTTAAGATAAATGTTTAATAGTTAGAACTTATTCTAGGCTAAGTTAAATTTAAAATTTATTAACAAAAAGATTGTTTTATTTTATTTTTAGTATAGCTTGATAAAAATGTGGTTTAAATATACTAAAAATAAAGTTAAAATTTGTTTAAATGATTTTAACTTAAATTTAAATTTAACAAAGTTTGTTTGTTCTTTTCTAAATATAGCTTGATGAAAATAAGTAATTAAGTAATAATTTCTTTTATAAATTATTTTAATTTAATAATGAGCTATATTAATAATGTGATGTCTTTACAAATGGATTTTTATAGAAATTATTATTTCAAATTTATTTATATAAATAGCTATAATTTGAAAGATTAAAGGTAAGTCTTTTAAAAATGTTTAAAATTAAAATAAACCTTATAAATATCAAACATAAGTATAAAAATAATAAATAAATTTAGTATTTGATAGTTAAGTTAAAAATAAAAGACAAAATAAAATATCAATGAACATAAAATAAAACTAAATCCATAAGTTAAAACTTTATAAACAAATAACAATAACTAAGACAACTTTATATCTACATACATATAGTATAAAAACAAATCCGGTAAATAGAATCTTGTAGGGCAAAGTAAAGATAGTTAAGGAAACGAGGAAATGCAAATTTGTAGCTGTAAATAGATATATAGGCTAAATAATAAACAAAACAGAATATATATGTACATAAAGTGATAAGAAATCAAACCAGGCTTTGTATAAATATGAAAGTAGCCTGTAAAGAAAAAATATACATGGTAGGAGTAACAAAGTAAGAAAAATACCTATGTGCTAATAAGATTTGTAGGAGACATTAAGTACATTAGCATTAAATGCTTTCATTTCTTAGCAGCTAATAAAGTCATTTTGAATTGTATAAAGATCAATTCAACCTCCTAATACAGAAATCTTGCCTGATACAAACAAAAACATAATCTCTGAAAGAAAATAATAATAAGATTTTTACCTGCAAATTTGCTAACCCAGATATCAGCTACCCTGTAAACTTCTTTATATACATGCCTTTCTATTTTTAGTTTGTTCAAAACATAACAAACCTGAAAATATACAGGTAGCAAACGTTTTTCATTTTTAATAAACTGAAACCATTCTACAACTCCATCAAAATAAAAAGACAAGAAGATTGTGGGAGGAGAATCAAAACAAACAGTTTCCAGTTTCAAAGTTGTTCTCTGTTTATTTTCAGGTGAGTAACATTCTTTTTGCTTGAACTAAACCAGTTGCTTATGTATAACTGGAAAAATGTTTATGTTGTAAATTGCTGATATGTTTATATGTGAATGTGTGAATGTATGCATCCTGTACAAATTTGGGATGCCTCTGATTTTTTTTCCCAAGGCTATATGTGCAAAACAAATGTTTATCTTTTGTTCTAATCATAATGAGGATTGAAAATACAAACCAAGATGGTTTGTTTGTACATGAATTTAACTTTAAAAGTCTGTTTTAGTTAAATCAACTTATTAATGTCACTGGAAACCAGAATGCTTGAGCAAAGCTTTAGACAAATTAAAATCCAAACCTTTTAATTCACGAATTCAGCGATATATACTGAATTCTTATACTTTAATGTGATTTTTAAAACAAAATTTTAATTTTTAGAATGAGCATTTAAGAGCAGTTTGAGTTTATCTGATTTAAGCATTTCGAGTTGTCTCGGTCGATCTAGAGGACCGGAGGCATCGTGTTTCTCTCAGTGGGTAGAGGTGTGATCATTGAAGCTTGGAAAAATATTGAATGGCGATGCATTGCATCGAGGAGGCAGCGGCGGCAAAATTCTTCATGGAACCCTAGTTTTTGATGGGTTTAATGAATTGATCACCACGACACGTGGTCGAGTGCTATCAGGTTTAGGGAGATGGTAGAGGTTGAGGCGCCGAAGTGATGACTGAAGTTTGGGATTTTCTAGTGGCCGGAGTTTGCGTGGACGAGGTGTTGTCAGGTACGGGTGTGGAGGAAGTTGCGGTTTCCAGGTTTTGGTTGTGATGTTCCAGGTTTAAGTTAAACTCTCCAATTTGATTTCGAGCAAATGAACACGATTTGATGATCGTAATGAATTGCTTGGGAGACTGTCGACTTGCTCGGCGTTACGGCGAAGACCGGAGGTGATGATCGGCGATGTGCATGTGCACGGTGTCCGTTGGTGGATGCTGTTGGGTTGTTCTGGAACCTGAAAAGTTTTGTTGGGTGCAGAGCTTTTTGACTCAGGAAGTACTCGGGTCACTCGAGTATATGACTCGAAGAAGTGGAGGGTTTGACTCGAAGCACTTTGCTTTGGTCTCGGGTTGAGTTGGGTTGCTACAGATTGTATAAAACTGCATGTGGTTTAAATTTAAACCAAATTTAAAACAAATTAAATTGTAAGCTAGTTGTAACCAAAAGTTAAAACTAGTGTAATGTTAGATTCAAATGAAAGTTAAATCCAGTTTGAAGTTTGAATTCACATTTATATTTCTGAATTCATATTTGAAATGAACTAAAAGTTAAAAAGTTAAAGGTGGGTTTCAAGTTTAAAACCTGACAGTTTCCTAGATTTTAAAACCTGAAATATACAATATAAACAGTGGTTTAAATTCTAAGGTTAAGTACAGTTTTGAATAACTTTGAATCTTATGGTTTTAAAATGAATTTGGATTTGAAAATCAAGTTTTTCATTCAAGTTTTTAAAAGGAAGTTTAAATCAAAGTTTTAAATCAAAGATAAATTGATGGATTCAAGTTTACTTCGAATTCAAACCTGAAAATTTAAATCAGTTTTTAAATATGAATGTTTTAAAAATAAGTTCAAATAGAATAGTTTTGAAAAGTAATTTTGTTTCAAATAAATATTTAACTTGATTTTGAGAGAATTCTTTTATAAAAGGTTTTTGAACGGAAGTTAAATAAATTGTTTTAACTTGAATTTGCAAGTTAAAATATTAATGTATTTTGGAAGCTAAAATTTAAATAAAGATTTAAGAAGTGAATTTAAAGGCTTTTCTTATATAAATTATATGTAAGTAATAAATGTTGTTTACATTTATTGAATTTAAATTTAGTTAATGTTAAATAAATAATCATTTTGAATCTTAAATTCAAAATGGAATTTGAATTTAAATTTAAAATGTAATGTTCTAATACACTTTAATATTAATTAAGTCATTAATAAAGAAATAAATTATCTTAGAGATAATAAAGGTATTAAATGATTTAATTAATAGGACAATAAAGGAATGATTTATTTATTAAATTTATAAATTAATTTATAATTAGAAATTAATTAAGAAAGTAATTTAAGAAATGTTATTAGGAAATGAAGATAATTAACTAAGGATTATTAATAATTAATTAATGTGATAAATTAGTTTAATTAATTAAGATAATCATTTGCAAATTAGTTAAGTGTAATTACTTGATAAAAGTAATTTAGAGATTAATTACTTTTTGTAATTAAATTTGATGATATGTTTAAATTAAGTTAATTAATTTAGTTTAATTAATTTAAGAAAATCATTTGATAAATTGATAAGTGTAATTACTTAGTGTATTTAATGGAGCATAATTACTTAGGGAAGTAATTAATTTAATTACTGAATGTAATTAGTGAAAGACGATGTGTTAATGAAGTAATTTGGATAATTACTTTTGTAACTAATCAAGGGATTAATTAATTATGGAATGATTAATTTAGTAATATAAGTAATTAAGGATAGTTAATTATTGGTTTGTTATTAATTCAAGGGTGATTAATAATTGTGTTTAATTAAAGAGTAATCACTTAATGTAATTAATTTAAATAAAGTAATTTAATTTAAATCTGAATTAGAGATCATTAACTAATATAATTAATGATGTAACTAAGAATTGTTTAATTAAGGAATAATCAATAATGTGGTGATTAATTTATGTAATTAATTAAGGATAAATGTAATTATTCATATTTAATTAATAAATGAAGTAATTATATGTTAATTACTATGAATAATTTAAAATAATTAAATTTATGGAATTAAATAAAGCGTAGTTAGTTATTGTAATTAGAGAATGACTAATCAAAGGTGTTTAATTAAGATGAATACTTAATGGATCATTAATTAATGTGATTTATAATGATTGTATAAACAGGATTTATAGATGAAAAAATTAATTTAATTTACTTTAAATTAATTAGAGATAGAAGTTGTTAATTTAATTCATTTTAAATTAATTATAAATGGTATGATTATAAATCATTGCTTATGGATGATATTGATATTTCATTGATGATTGTGATATCAGATATGAGATGAATAATATCTATGTGATATGGATGCTTGGTTTAAGTATGATAATATTTAATTATCTGTTTGGATGATGATATTAATTATCTATTTATGACGATAATTTGATTATATTTGTGATATTGTGAATTATCTATCTGTGTGTATATTGATAATATTGAATTAAACTGTTAAGACTAAATAGACAACTTGGCCTTAAAAGATTCGTTTTTGGATTTCGATGAGACCGGGATCGGGTTTCCATATTTGGGCATCCGAAAACCACATCGATCCAAATTAACGATAGGTCGTGAATTTGAAGTGTAGGTGAAGATTCAGAGTGCAAGGGTTATTTTCGTTAACTCTGAGGGTGATTCCAAAATGAGTGTAACGAGATAATGCCTTCGGTTTCGTTCGAACCCGGGACGAACTTGTATGGATTGAATGCTTTCAGAACATCGTCAGGTGGGCGATGAGCATTCTAAGAAATATTTTCTCTAAAGGTAATCGCAGCCTCAAGCCTCATCAATCGGGAATGGCTAAAACAGGGGAGGTGCAGCAAGGCTAGGTGGGTCATGCCTAAGAAGGACAAGATATTCCCATGTCTAGATGTCCCTTTACTTTTCGGCTGTGTGGGCGGTTGATTGCAACAACTGCCGGGGATATCTTGTTCGGGACTGTTCAGTAATGAATGGTTCCGGCCTTGTGTTGTAGGTGGTCGGGAGTGATCCTCGGTACGTTGATCTAGGCCACGTACTATGACGGGCGGTACCCCAGTAGCCCTGCCATTGTATGGAATCCACAATCGAATAAGTGCCAACGATTTTGATTTTATTACCCACTTTTGTGGCTAGTAGCTGGAATTTAATCATGTAACAATTTCATCTATTTTCTATTTACTTGAAAACCCTAGACCTATTATAAAATCACTGAATTTCCTATCAAATGTTTTGGTCAGCTTAAGGTAAAAACTTACCCATGTCTATGTGTGGGGAGTCTTACATGATACCTTTTGTTTTCAAAAGGATTTTCAAAATTAAGAAACTTTAACCTGTTACTCATATCAGACTCTTGTCTGACCCGGAGTTTATTCCTGTTTTTCCTAAACTCTCGGGTACTCAAATTTTACAAGTAGCCAAGGAATCCAGGTTAGCATTGACGAATTCTGGAGGAGCAATGGAGCAGGAGGCTTCAGCATTGTAGATATATATATAGTTCCGCTGTGTTGGTATCTTTGAGTTGATATGAATTGTATCGAGTTGTATTAACTAGACAGATGTCTATAACAACATCTGTATAACTCTGATTGATGTTGTATATTATGTAAATACTTATGTGATTAATATAATTTATTCGTTCCGCTGTGAGATTCTGATGTTGTTGTTCTTTCTTCTCTATCTTTTCTATTTTCTCGTCCCTTTCTTTCTTCAAGACGAAACAGTTTTCTGGGGTCAGAAGCCCGGGTCGTCTCAGTTGGTATCAGAGCACTAGGTTGAGTGAATACCTAGGCTCTTGAGTGATTTCTTTCCTGAGAGAGCGTATTTGTAATTTTGATATATATATATATATATATATATATATATATATATATATATATATATTTCTACCCATTTGTTGGATTACCAGTTCTGGTTTTCCAATGAGCTATAAAGGTAGATTGTGTAGTGGTGTGCGTAACACAACTATCAATGGTTGGAGTTTGAATGATTGAGGTTGGAAGTGTATTTGTCGAGACTGTAGACCTAATACCGTCTCGAGTGAGCTTTGGGTGGTGTAAGGATTTCATTAATCTCTAAAGGAAATTTGTTAAGGTTCCAAGTTCATTTTTGAAGCGTAAGTTTGGTTGAGCTAGAGTTTGGATCTGTCGGTTGGGTAGAAGCAAGTCATGATATCTTGATACATCAAGGTATAATAGTTGTGTGATGAGACATAGTGACTATGGATGTTTCCGAAGATGTTTCTTTGGAACAAGTTAAGGAAGTGTGTCTGCTCGGTGTTGTGGCTGTGTTCAGCAAGGTGGTTCTATTTGGTTTGAAGTCCGAGTTTCTCGAAGAGCTTTGGATTAGGAAGTCTTCTGGCTTAGCAGTTTTTCTTGGGGTAAACTTTAGAAGCAGCAGAGTAGTTCCATTTCTTCGATGGATTGGCTAAGTGTAAGCTGTTCTAATTTGTAAAGAGAGAGCGGTATCTTTGAAATTTGGCTGGATCGATCGCAAAAGTGACTTGCGCTAATTTGAGTGTTCTCTTGTGTTTCAGAAATTTTTCTGGATGTCTTCAAGAAGTCAGAGGTTTGCTAACATCTGGAAATTGAGTTTGGTGAAGTATCTCAGGTTTTGGAGGAACTTCTGAGTTTTATTTTTGGATATGTGTTCCTTATTTTTGGAATGTGTTGTCCAGTCTGTGCTTGAGTTCATAATCAGCATTTTCATCTGTTCAGTCAGAGTTGCGCAGTGGAAGCATGGTGGCAGCTGTTTTAGTTTGGAAGCAATGGGATGTTGTAATGTTTGGATTAGAGAGTTCTACAGGAAATTTTCAGGATCTTAAGGCCAGTTTGGAGTGCACCTGTTTAGTCTTTTCTGGATGAGAAAAGCGAGTTCTGTTTTCTGATTTGGAATAGAGTTTGTGTTCTGAGTTTGGTTGATATTGGAAAGATCATTTTGTTGGATTGTCTTTGGTTGCATCAGCAAGAGTTGAGCTGATCAGGAAAGATGTAGGTAGCACAGGATCGTCCGAAGAATTTTGGTGGATAAGAGATGGAGGAATTTGGATTCCCAAGTCGGAGATTTGATTTTGGATGAGTGTTTGGTCTTCAGGATTGAATTGTCAGTTTGGATAACTGAAATTCATTGTGTTTCATGTATCTCTGAGGAAGTACGTGTAAGATCTATCTCTGGTTGTAGAATCATTAGTTCTGGGAGATTTTGGTTGTTGAGTCAGACTTGTCTGTAGTCTGATATCCTGACTTGTTTTGTAAATCTAGATGAGTGGGCTCTGTAGCTTAGTAGCTAGATTGTTTGGATTTTGTAGAGCGAGTATCTCGGTATTTATATTTGGTAAACTCGAGAAAATTCTATCTGGAATCTTGTCTGGATAGTTAGATTTGTTTGATTGGATAAATTGGTTGCTATGGTTGTTAGCATATGATTGATATATGCTTGTGTTTTAAAAATTAATCTTTAATTATATTATTAAATTACCATTGTTTTAAATTTCGGTGACGAAATCCTTTTAAGGGGGAAGGAATGTGATATCCCGGAAATTTTTGGCAATATCAATTTAATAATCTGTGTTAAAAATTAAATTAATTTGATAATAATTGTTAATAAGATTTAAATTGATTTAATAATCTTCTTTTAAATAAATATTTAACTGATAATTTATCTTTTAAAAGCTAATTTAATTATTTTCCATTTACAATATGTATCTATATATTTGTATATATATTGTAAATAGTTAATCTTTTTTTAAATTAATAAATAAAGACATGTTTTCTAATTTTAATATTTCTGATAATTTGGAAATTTGATTTAATTTAGTATTAAGCTATTAAATAAATAACTATATGGTTTTTAATACTTAAGATAAATGTTTAATAGTTAGAACTTATTCTAGCTTAAGTTTAAATTTAAAATTTATTAACAAAAAGATTGATTTATTTTCTTTTTAGTATAGCTTGATAAAAATGCGGTTTAAATATACTAAAAATACAGTCAAATTTTTTTAAATGATTTTAAATTAAATTTAAATTTAACAAAGTTTGTTTGTTCTTTTCTAAATATAGCTTGATGAAAATAAGTAATTAAGTAATAATTTCTTTTATAAATTATTTTAATTTAATAATGAGCTATATTAATAATGTGACGTCTTTACAAATGGATTTTTATAGAAATCATTATTTCAAATTTATTTATATAAATAGCTATAATTTGAAAGATTAAAGGTAAGCCTTTTAAAAATGTTTAAAATTAAAATAAACCTTATAAATATCAAACATATGTATAAAAATAATAAATAAATTTAGTATTTGATAGTTAAGTTAAAAATAAAAGACAAAATAAAATGTCTACGAACACAAAATAAAACTAAATCCATAAGTTAAAACTTTATAAACAAATAAAAATAACTAAGACAACTTTATATCTACATACATATAGTATAAAAAGAAATCAGGTAAATAGAATCTTGTAGGGCAAAGTAAAGATAGCTAAGGAAACAAGGCAATGTAAATTTGTAGCTGCAAATAGATATACAGGCTAAAGAATAAAAAACAGAATATATATGTACATAAAGTGATAAGAAATCAAACCAGGCTTTGTATAAATATGAATGTAGCCTGTAAAGAAAAAATATACAAGGTAGGAATAACAAAGTTAGAAAAATATCTATGTACTAATAAGATTTGTAGGAGACATTAAGTACATTAGCATTAAATGCTTTCATTTCTTAGCAGCTAATAAAGTTATTTCGAATTGTATAAAGATCAACTCAACCTCCTAATACAGAGATCTTGCCTGATACAAACAAAAACATAATCTCTGAAAGAAAATAATAATAAGATTTTTAGCTGCAAATTTCCTAACCCAGATATCACCTACCCTTTAAACTTCTTTATATACATGCCTTTCTATTTTTAGTTCGTTCAAAACAAAACAAACCTGAAAATATACAGGTAGCAAACATTTTTCATTGTTAATAAACTGAAACCATTCTACAACTCCATCAAAATAAAAAGACAAGAAGATTGTGGGAGGAGAATCAAAACAAACAGTTTCCAGTTTCAAAGTTGTTCTCTGTTTATTTTCAGGTGAGTAACATTCTTTTTGCTTGAACTAAACCAGTTGCTTATGTATAACTGGAAAAATGTTTATGTTGTAAATTGCTGATATGTTTATATGTGAATGTGTGAATGTATGCATCCTGTACAAATTTGGGATGCCTCTGATTGTTTTTCCCAAGGCTATATGTGCAAAACAAATGTTTATCTTTTGTTCTAATCACAATCAGGATTGAAAATACAAACCAAGATGGTTTGTTTGTACATGAATTTAACTTTAAAAGTCTGTTTTAGTTAAATCAACTTATTAATGTCACTGGAAACCAGAATGCTTGAGCAAAGCTTTAGACAAATTAAAATCCAAACCTTCTAATTCACGAATTCAGCGATATATACTGAATTCTTATACTTTAATGTGATTTTTAAAACAAAATTTATAATTTTTAGAATGAGCATTTAAGAGCAGTTTGAGTTTATCTGATTTAAGCATTTCGAGTTGTCTCGGTCGATCTAGAGGACCGGAGGAGTCGTGTTTCTCTCAATGGGTAGAGGTGTGATCATTGAAGCTTGGAAAAATATTGAATGTCGATGCATTGCATCGAGGAGGCAGCGGTGGTAAAATTCTTCCTGGAACACTAGTTTTTTATGGGTTTGATGAATTGATCACCACGGCACGTGTGGTTGATCAAGTGCTATCAAGTTTGAGGAGATGGTAGAGGTTGAGGCGACGAAGTGATGGCCGAAGTTCGGGATTTTCTGGTGGCCGGAGTTTGCGTCGACGAGGTGTTATCAGGTATGGGTGCGGAGGAAGTTGCGGTTTCCAGGTTTTGCTTGTGATGTTCCAGGTTTAAGTTAAACTCTCCAATTTGATTTCGAGCAAATGAACACGATCTGACGATCGTGATGAATTGCTTGGGAGACTGTCGACTTGCTCGGCGTTACGGCGAAGACCGGAGGTGATGATCGGCGATGTGCATGTGCACGGTGTCCATTGGTGGATGTTGTTGGGTTGTTTTGGAACCTAAAGAGTTTTGTTGGGTGCAGAGCTTTTTGACTCAGGAAGTACTCGGGTCACTCGAGTATATGAATCGAAGCAGGGGAGGGTTTGACTCGAAGCACTTTGCTTTGGTCTCGAGTTGAGTTGGGTTGCTACAGATTGTATAAAACTGCCTGTAGTTTAAAATTAAACCAAATTTAAATTAAATTAAATTGTAAGCTAGTTGTAACCAAGAGTTAAAACTAGTGTGATGTTACATTCAAATGAAAGTTAAATCCAGTTTGAAGTTTGAATTCAAATTTATATTTCTGAATTCATATTTGAAATGAACTAAAAGTTGAAAAGTTAAAGGTGGGTTTCAGGTTTAAAACCTGACAGTTTCCTAGATTTTAAAACCTGAAATATATAATGTAAAAAGTGGTTTAAATTCTAAGGTTAAGTTCAGTTTTGAATAACTTTGAATCTTAATTTTTTAAAATGGATTTGGATTTGAAAATCAAGTTTTTAAAAGGAAGTTTAAATCAAATTTTTAAATCAAAGATAAATTGATGGATTCAAGTTTACTTCGAATTCAAATCTAAAAATTTAAATCAGTTTTTAAATATGAATGTTTTAAACAAAAGTTCAAATAAAATAGTTTTGAAAAGTAAATTTGTTTCAAATAAATATTTAACTTGATTTTGAGAGAATTCTTTTATAAAATGATTTTGACTGGAAGTTAAATAAATTGTTTTAACTTGAATTTGCAAGTTAAAATATTAATGTATTTTGGATGCTAAAATTTAAATAATGATTTAAGAAGTGAATTTAAAGGCTTTTCTTATATAAGTTATATGTAAGTAATAAATGTTATTTACATTTATTGACTTTAAATTTAGTTAATGTTAAATAAATAATCATTTTGAATCTTAAATTCAAAATGGAATTTGAATTTAAATTTAAAATGTAATGTTCTAATACACTTTAATATTAATTAAGTCATTAATAAAGAAATAAATTATCTTAGAGATAATAAAGGTATTAAATGATTTAATTAATAAGATAATAAAGGAATGATTTATTTATTAAATTTATAAATTAATTTATAATTAGAAATTAATTAAGAAAGTAATTTAAGAAATGTTATTAGGAAATGAAGATAATTAACTAAGGATTATTAATAATTAATTAATGTGATATATTAGTTTAATTAATTAAGATAATCATTTGTAAATTGGTTAAGTGTAATTACTTGATAAAAGTAATTAAGAGATTAATTACTTTTTGTAATTAAATTTGATGATATGATTAAATTAAGTTAATTAATTTAGTTTAATTGATTTAAGAAAATCATTTGATAAATTGATAAGTGTAATTACTTAGTGTATTTAAAGGAGCATAATTACTTAGGGAAGTATAATTAGTGAAAGATGATGTGTTAATGAAGTAATTTGGATAATTACTTTTGTAATTAATCAAGGGATTAATTAATGGAGATAATTAATTATGGAATAATTAATTTATTAATAGAAGTAACTAAGGATAGTTAATTATTGGTTTGTTATTAATTCAAGGAAGATTAATAATTGTGTTTAATTAAAGAGTAATCACTTAATGTAATTAATTTAAATAAAGTAATTTAATTTAAATCTGAATTAGAGATCATTAATTAATATAATTAATGATGTAATTTAGGAATTGTTTAATTAAGGAATAATCAATAATGTGGTGATTAATTTATGTAATTAATTAAGGATAAATGTAATTATTCATATTTAATTAGTAAATGAAGTAATTATATGTTAATTACTATGAATAATTTAAAATAATTAAATTTGTGGAATTAAATAAAGAGTAGTTAGTTATTGTAATTAGAGAATGATTAATCAAAGGTGTTTAATTAAGATGAACACTTAATGGATCATTAATTAATGTGTTTTATAATGATTGTATAAACAGGATTTATAGATGAAGAAATTAATTTAATTTACTTTAAATTAATTAGAGATAGAAGTAGTTAATTTAATTCATTTTAAATTAATTATAAATGGTATGATTATAAATCATTGCTTATGGATGATATTGATATTTCATTGATGATTGTGATCTCAGATATGAGATGAGTAATATCTATGTGATATGGATGCTTGGTTTAAGTATGATAATATTTAATTATCTGTTTGGATGATGATATTAATTATCTATTTATGATGATAATGTGATTATCTATTGTGATATTGTGAATTATCTATCTGTGTGTATATTGATAATATTGAATTAAACTGTTAAGACTAAATAGACAACTTGGCCTTAAAAGATACGTTTTCGGATTTCGATGAGACCGGGATCGGGTTTCCATATTTGGACATCCGAAAACCACATCGATCCAAATTAACAATAGGTCGTGAATCTGAAGTGAAGGTGAAGATTCAGAGTGCAAAGGTTATTGTCATTAACTCTGAGGGTGATTCCAAAATGAGTGTAACGAGATAATGCCTCCGGTTTCGTTCGAACCCGTGACGAACTTGTATGGATTGAATGCTTTCAGAACATCATAAGGTGGGCGATGAGCATTCTAAGAAATATTTTCTATAAAGGTAATCGCAGCCTCAAGCCTCATCAACCGGGAATGGCTAAAACAGGGGAGGTGCAGCAAGGTTAGGTGGGTCATGCCCAAGCAGGACAAGATATTCCCCTGTCCAGATGTCCCTTTACTTTTCTGCTGTGTGGGCGGTTGATTGCAACAACCACCGGGGTTATCTTGTTCGGGAATGTTCAGTAAGGAATGGTTCCGGCCTTGTGTTGTAGGGGGTCGGGAGTGATCCTCGGTGCCTCGTACTGTGACGGGCGGTACCCTAGTAGCCCTACCATTGTATGGAATCCACAATCCAATAAGTGCCAATGGTTTTGATTGTATTACCCACTTTTGTGGCTAGTAGCTAGAATTTAATCATGTAACAATTTCAGCTATTTTCTATTTACTTGAAAACCCTAGACCTATTACAATATCACCGAATTTCCTATCAAATGTTTTGGTTAGCCTAAGGTAAAAACTTACCCATGTTTATGTGTGAGGAGTCTTACGTGATACCTTTTGTTTTCAAAAGGATTTTCAAAATTAAGAAACTTTAACATGTTACTCATATCAAACCCATGTCTGACCCGGAGTTTATTTCTGTTTTTCCTAAACTCTTGGGTACTCAAATTTTATGAGTAGCCAAGGGATCCAGGTTAGCATTGACGAATTCTGGAGGAGCAATGGAGCAGGAGGCTTCAGCGTTGTAGATATATATATATATAGTTCCACTGTGTTGGCATCTTTGAGTTGATATGAATTGTATCGAGTTGTATTAACTAGACAGATGTCTATAATTGTCTAGTATGTGATGTATTATTTATATAACTCTGATTGATGTTGTATATTATGTAAATACTTATGTGATTAATATAATTTATTCGTTCCGCTGTGAGATTCTGATGTTGTTGTTCTTTCTTCTCTATCTTTTCTATTTTCTCACCCCTTTCTTCAAGACGAAACGGTTTTCTAGGGTCAGAAGCCCGGGTCATCTCAGTTGGTATCAGAGCGCTAGGTTGTGTGAATACCTAGGCTCTTGAGTGATTTCTTTCCTGAGAGAGCGTATTTGTAATATATATATATATATATATATATATATATATATATATATATATATATATATATTTCTACCTATTTGTTGGATTACCAGTTCCGGTTTTCCAATGAGCTATAAAGGTAGATAGGGTAGTGGTGTGTATGACACAACTACCAATGGTTGGAGTTTGAATGATTGAGGTTGGAAGTGTATTTGTCGAGACTGTAGACCTAATACCGTCTCGGGTGAGCTTTGGGTGGTGTAAGGATTTCATTAATCTCTAAAGGAAATCTGTTAAGGTTCGGAGTTTGTTTTTGAAGCGTAAGTTTGGTTAAGCTAGAGTTTGGATCTGTCGGTTGGGCAGAAGCAAGTCATGATATCTTGATACATCAAGGTATAATAGCTGTGTGATGAGACACGGTGACTATGGATGTTTTCAAAGATGTTTCTCATGAACAAGTTAAGGATGTGTGTCTTCTCGGTGTTGTGGCCGTGTTCAACAAGGTGGTTCTATTTGGTTTGAGGTCCGAGTTTCTCGAAGAGCTTTAGATTAGGAAGTCTTCTAGCTTAGCAGTTTTTCTTGGGGTAACTTTAGAAGCAGCAGAGTAGTTCCATTTCTTCGATGGATTGGCTAAGTGTAAGCTGTGCTGATTCGTAAAGAGAGAGCAGTATCTTTGAAATTTGGCTGGATCGATCGCAAAAGTGACTTGCGATAATTTGAGTGTTCTCTTGTGTTTCAGAAATTTTTCTGGATGTCTTCAACAAGTCAGAGATTTGCTAACATCTGGAAATTGAGTTTGGTGAGGTAGCTCAGGTTTTGGAGGAACTTCTGTGTTTTATTTTTGGATATGTGAACCTTATTTTTGGAATATGTTGTCCAGTCTGTGCTTGAATCTATACATATATAATTGAACCTTATTTATGGATATGTGAACTTCTGATTACCTATACATATATAATTGAATCTACATATTTTCAGAAATGGGTATTTCCTTTACTGTAAAATTTAGTAAAATAAAGTTTGTCTTCTGTATATATTTTAGACCCTAAACAATAAGTTGATGTATTATATCTATACTCTCTAATTCCAAATGTATTTATTTATTAAATCAAATTAGCCAAAACTGGAATTATCACACTACAACTATATATTTTTTTCAAACTGTACACACACACACGCACATATATATATATGAGTATGTACATATAATATTTTTTCAAAATCTTCCTCTATATATTTTTCTATCTACCTACAAGTAAAATAGGCATGTGTGTATATATATCTACGTTTATATTATACCTTTCTTAACTGTAAATTTCTGATAATTTAAATAATAAACACAAATCAAATTAAATCTTTTTTACTTAACATTAAATTAAAACAGAACTATATACCTTACAGTTTTATACATACATGCCTGATTATATTTTAAACCAAACTCTTTTTTTAATACCTTGCTGTTAATTTCTGACAAGTGAAATAATAATCCTTACTACAAATATTTTCTGAACTATACATACATATCGAATTAAAATCAAAATGGGTTATACCTTATTGGATCAGAACCACTCCCCTGCTCGACATCGATAAACCCAAACGTCGTCGCCAAGGCTTGAACACGAGCTTGCCGACCAACCCTAAATCGCCTCGAACTTGCACGAGTGATCCAGCCGCTCGTCCTGCGAGCTCTCTCCTAACCAAACTCGCCTCATAGCGTGCGTGTGAACCGTCGGCCTCCTTTGTCGTGCTTCATTAGCCACTCGAGACACCACTGCTCGAATCGAGCATCTCGACTCACCTTCCCTCCCTCATGACGTCGCCAAGCTCGCTAGTATGCGTTCGTCCCTTCTTGACAATCAGTGCCAAAGTCGCCCCATTTGATCGCGAATTAATCCTTTTTTTTAATTTTGCCGAGTCATTATTGAAACAGGAGCTCGGTTTGGTTTCGAGTGGAAGGAGAAGCCTTGATTTTATACGAAATTTTTTTTTTTTTTTGGGGCTGTGAAGTAAAAGAAGGGACGTGATGGGGAAACGAGGTGGCATGCAGGAGAAGGTTGACTACCGTGCTTTGGAAAAGGCAGGAAAAAAACAGATGTGAAATTAATTTGACTAGTTAAGTAAAGTATTTACTCGTATTTAAATTTAAATTCAAATTGTCTCGGAAATGCTACTGACAATTTCGAGTTCCTATCGAGGCATGCCACTAGGCGTTCAAATTATCTCTTCTTTTATTTTCTTTTTAAAATTCCAATTCTATTTATTTTGATAACTCAGTATACCAAAATATATTCAAGTAAACCATAGCATTTAATATTCCAATTACCAATAATATTCATCATAGAATATCAAACATTCATAACACAGAATATTAAACGATCCAAATAATTTTGAGGAATCTAGTTGGATCCCTCCAACTTGTTTCCCTGCATCCACAGATGTTAGTACAATATAAAATATCAATTCCACTTCGAGATGGAATATCACGGTATATGGGATTTATACAATATAATCCGCTATTATGCGGCGCATAGGGTCTCATCCACTATAATGCGGGAAATCAGTCACTCCAATATATACTATGTACTACTATATAAATACAGCACATCAAATAAATTCAATCATTCAACCAATTATTCAAATTTAACCATCTAAATCTAAATAGCAACCAGATGAGTGAGACTAACTCATCTTGGACGAAAGATTTGCAATCCGATCCACAGTGGCATAATTTCTTTTAGAATTTAACCTCGTATAAGCATTAGACGATTCCATTAATATTCGAACCAACTGAATAATTAAATTCTCCTTTGATAAATTTAATTAACTAGTGATTTTATTTTAATAGTTCTCATTTTAAATAAATGATTTATCCTAAACAAATAATTGAGTTTAAACCAACAACTTAAATTTTAAACGAACAATTTAAATTGTAAACTAATTTTTCCCTTTAAAGATCGTTTGGTAACTAAGAAAACTAATAAGTTAGTTAAACCATTTTCTTTATTTTCAAATCCATTATTTAAAATAAACTAGTAAATTTGCTAAAATTTCATTTTCTTTTCTGATTACCTATACATATGTAATTGAACCTATATATTTTCAGAAATGGGTATTTCCTTTATTGTAAAATTTAATAAAATAAAGTTTTGTCTTCTGTACATATTTTAGACCCTAAACAATAAGTTGACATATTATATCTATACCCTCTAATTCTGAATGTATTTATTTATTAAATAAAATTAGCCAAAACTGGAATTATCTTACTACAACTATATTTTTTTTTCAAACTGTATATATATGAGTATGTACATATAATTTTTTTCAAAATCTTCCTGTATATATTTTTCTGTCTACCTACAAGTAATATAGGCATGTGTGTATATATATCTACGTTTATTTATACATTTCTTTGCTGTAAATTTCTGATAATTTAAATAATAAACACAAATCAAATTAAAGCTTTTTTACTTAACATTAAATTAAAACAGAACTGTATACCTTACAATTTTATACATACATACCTGATTATATTTTAAACAAAACTCTTTTTTTATACCTTTCTGTTAACTTCTGAAAAGTGAAATAATAATCCTTACTGTAAAATATTTTCTAAACTATACATACGTATCGAATTAAAATCAAAATGGGTTATACCTTACTGGATCAGAACCACTCCCCTGCTCGACATCGATAAACCCAAACACAGTCGCCAAGGCTTTAACAAGAGCTTACCGACCAACCCTAAATCGCCTCGAACTAGCATGAGTGCTCCAGCCGCTCGTCCCGCGAGATTCCCCTAACCAAACTCGCCTCATAACATGCGTGTGAACCGTCGGCCTCCTTTTCCATGCTTCATCGGCCACTCAAGACACCACTGCTCGAATGGAGCATCTCGATTCACCTCCCCTCCCTCATGACGTCGCTAAGCTCGCTAGTATGCGCTCGCCCCTACTTGACAATCAATGTCGAAGTTGCCCCATTCGACCGCGAATTAATCCCCCAATTTTTTTTAAGTTTTGCCGAGTCAATTTTGAAATAGGAGTTCGGTTTGGTTTCGAATAGAAGGAGAACCCTTGATTTTGTACGAAATTTCTTCTTTCTTCTTTTTTTTAGGCTGTGAAGTAAAAGAAGGGACGTGATGTGGAAAGGAGGTGGCGTGCAGGAGAAGGTTGACTACCGTGCTTTGGAAAAGACAGGGAAAAAAACTGATGTGAAATTAATTTGACTAGTCAAGTAAAGTATTTACTCGTATTTAAATTTAAATTCAAATTTTCTTGGAAATGCTACTTACAATTTCGAATTCATATCGAGGCATGCCGCTAGGCATTTGAAATGTTATACCCCTATTCCGAATGCAATCGAAAAGGTTTCGAGTCCCGATTCGATCTTATGGAGAAGATAGCTTTTTGAACCCAGTTATTATATGGGTTCGATATAAATTTCAACTCGTCGTATGTTGACACAACAACTCCGAACACTACGAAAATTGAAATCCGATAATAATATAATACTACGGATCCAATGGAACTGGTTTCGTCAAATTCCGAGACTACGCCTCGAAGGCTATTTTTAAACGTCAATTTAAACGATATATTTTCAAAACTTAACAAAACATTCCCAAATTCAATTTCAACACTTTTACTATCTTCAGTATTATCGATATAAATTTTACAAACCCTTAAATTATTTTTAAGAGGCTAAAAATTCCAGATTCAACATTTTACCCCACTTTAAATTATTTAATTCCCTAATTTAATTATCAAATAAATAGTGATATTTGAATTCAAGTTAAAAATTAACTTTTAAATATTTAAAATTAATTAAATATCTCGATTTCAAACATCCGAAAATTCCGGGTCGTCACACATCTTTTGAGTTACTTGTATTTTAGTTGATATTTCACTTGAGTTGAATTTATTGATATAAGAATGTTAATCCTGACTCGAGTGTTTTGTGTTTTACTTTATGGTCGAGTCAGACTGAGTGTCACAGCATTTGAGACTCACCTATGGAGTTAGATCTTCACTTGGAGATCCATCTATATCTATTCAGTTTCCAGTTATTCAGTCGACTCCAGCGATATATTCAGATTTTTTTGACTATTGTAATGGATTTCTATGTATTCGAGACTTCTGTTGTATCTTACTTTAACTCTATTATATATATAGTAGCTTTATGAACTACTATTCATTTGTTTCTACTACTTATTATTATATTACTCTTTGTCTGTGATTCTGTGATTTATTTATTTACTGTATATGCAGAATTTTGCCAAATATAAATTAACAATCTGATATTTTGAGCAATTCAAGTCCGGCATGTGCGGATGCGAATGGCATGAAATACTGGGATGTTACAATTTGTACTCATGGATTGGTGGTAACACATAGCATCTACTACCGCCAACCTCGAACACACTCCCATAATTAAATCGAGGGCCGACCATCAAATCAATCACAAATTCATAATATGGCATTGAAGAAGCATGTCCGATCGAAGGTGCGACCTCACTTGGCTCGGTATAGCTCCTGTTTTAGTCATATCAAGCTAACTCGAGGGAGTCAGGGCTGTGGTAATGCCTCATACACAATTGTTCGCTAATACATCCTACTTAATTCTGGAATCACCATCACATACACGATTGTTAAAGTTGTTTTCGGTATTGGCAGAGAGTATGAAAATATCTAATTCCAGCCTCTTTAATAACCAAACGCTTATTTCACACCGGATTGTTCTTTTACATTTCCAAAATCAAGTCATAATTGATACAAAAATAACATATTCAATTCAAAATCATATCACTTTCAAAATCATATTCGCTTTCGAAATCATATCACTTTCGTAATCATATCCACAAAATATGTTAAACCCTTTCTAAATCATCATATTTACTCAAATACGCCACTTTGCGAGAAAATATCATTTCAAATTCCAACTTAGGTTATAACAACATTTAACCATATTCGCTTTTAAATCAAGGATTTTAAACACAAACATTTCAATTTTACACAGTCTAAAATTTAGAAAATAGTTTAGATAGTTATAAATAGTTCAAATAGTTTTAAAATAGTTTAAATTCTTTAAAATAGTTTAAATAGATTAAAGTAGTTTAAATAGTTAAAATAGTTTAAAATATATTAAAATAGTTTAAATAGTTTAAAATAGATTAAAATAGTCAAAAATTATATTAAAATGGTTAAATAGTT
Organism: Allium cepa; assembly: GCA_030765085.1. Taxonomy (NCBI): domain Eukaryota; kingdom Viridiplantae; phylum Streptophyta; class Magnoliopsida; order Asparagales; family Amaryllidaceae; genus Allium; species Allium cepa. The sequence goes on from CM060945.1 coordinate 774,869,912, forward strand.
TAAAATAGATTAAGATAGTTAAATAGTTTAAAAATATTAAATTAGTTTACAAATAGATTTAATACAGTTTTAATCATTTAATATAAAATAGTTTGATTGTTGGAAATGGTTTATATATTAAATATTTTGAAAATCTAAATAAATCTGAATTTAAAATAATATTTGTTTAAACAGTTGACATTAAAATATCTAATTTTAAATTAATATCAAATTAAACTATTTCTTCCATTTCAACGAACCTGGACCATATCCAGATATCACTAGAACTAAATTTTCTTTCAATTCAAATTCCCATAAAATCATTTCAGTTTATATCGATTTTAAATTCATGTTTGGACTACAATTTTAAAGCACTTCAATTTCATTGATTTCAAAGTTAAATATTCAAACATTTTCAATAACTCAATTTTAATAAATTTCATTTATATTTCAAAATTCAACTTTGAAATTTTCATTTTAATTCTTCAAAATATTCATTAAACCAATTCCAATTTCAACGTTAAAGCTTGGATTTTCGAAAATAATTCATTTTATGTAAGTCAAAATTTTATTTCAAAATTTTATTTAACTGGATTCAAAAATTAAGGTTTTAAAATCATTTAGTTTAACCAATCTGGTGTCCATGTATAATTCTCTACCCTATGGTCAAGTGATACGGATATATAACATTTCAACCTACAATAAATTTAAAATTTATAGGTATATATCATTTCAACTCGCAATTCAAGTTAAAATTCAAAATCCATAAAATCGCTCTAGTCTATCATTTCAACCCATAATGATTTTTCCCTAATCTATATATCATTCGGGTGTGTATCATTTCAACCATAGTGATTTTCCTATCGTTGACTAAGGGAACTTGCAGTGTGATAACAATATATGAATAAAATAACATAACATCTAGTCATCTAATATCAACAGTTAAACGTCCATCCAAAATCATCAATCAAATCAGCCAATCAATAGCAATATTGAATCGATTATCACTTGCAGGTATTTAATAGACTATTCAAAATTCAATATTTATATTAAATAGCGTCTATATTCAATAAAAGTTAGATTTAACTAGAATGGCAATTTAAACATACCAAACAGTAATCAATCAACTTCTGACCACATTATAAATTAAATTTAACTAATATAAGACAATTTAGTAGTAGTGAGTGGCTAAAAACACTCATCTTTGATTTCAAATCGATTTAAGATCCAATGAAAGGCCCAAATTTGAACAATCTCAGAATTCATCCAAATTATTTTCGTAATGTCTAGAATTACGATATGATCGCAGTGGAGAAAACCGCACGTGAAGCCGAGTTCATATGTAGAAGTTATGATCATTAGGACATTTGAAATCAAAATTTAAATAAAAATATTAAATAATAATCAAGTCGACATGTCACCTTATATCATTCTAAATCCTAATACTTGTATGCAACATGCCAAAGCAGCCATAATCCACAACCGTTGACCATCGAATGCACGCCCTAGCCTCGACTTACTCATGATCCAACCCGCCACCACCAGTTACATCACTGGCCAACCCTATGCCTTGGTCGTCCGAGCTTCAGGCGCTCAAATTCACACCGCCCCCGCCCCCTTTAACCATATATTTAGACGAACCACGATAAGCTGGAGACAAACTAACAATAGATCTGAGGCTTGCTCGATATTATCTTCCCAACGCCACCTTCCGATCGACAATCGGACAAAGATCCACCATTGAATCGCGAAAACCTAATTTCGACAGCCGAGGTTCATCCTTGATTTTTGGTCAAACGATGCATCAAATTGAAAAACGAATTGCTGCAGTTGATTACGCTCGACGAGAGGCTTTCCAATGATATATACTATGAGATAGTTTTGAGGAGTTGGTTTTTCGATTTGAATTTGGAATTGAATTAGGATTAGTAATTGGAATTTTGTTTCAGCCATTGGCAGAAAGGAAATGGCGGATTTAATTTTACGTACAGAATAATTGAATGGTTGCTAGAGTTTAGAAAATGAAACTATTTGTATAGACAATGCCTGATAAGAAAAAATAAACATATCGAATTAGTTCAAAACGACGATAACGATCCGAAAACCCCATTCCGCTTCCGAAAAGAAGCTGGGTCATCCCATATATCAAAATAGATGTTTTCGATATTTTTAAACTCAATAGAACATGCTTCAAACTCAAATTCTATTACACATAGAAGTTAGCTTTTAAAATCATCTTATCTAAAATTTATTTCATTAAATTGATTTCTACGCATTTCGAGCCCGTCAGATCAAACAATAGATCCGATCGCTACGAACTTGAAATCCTATAATAATTCACTATTACGGATCCGATGAAATTGGTTTCATTGAAATACAAGAGTGGCCAAAATGGATATTTTCATGTAAATTAAATATTTTTTATTAAATTGATTAAATCACTTTTCAAGCTCAAATTTTCTAACTAACCATTTTTATCATTTTTGATTACCTAGTACTTTGTAGTCTTGTAAAATAAATTTCTATGTCAAAATCCAGTGTTAAATATTGCACTAATTATAATATTAAATTTCAATAGCAATAAGTTCATAAATTATATTTTAAATTCCTAATAAATTAATTTATTTTGATTTCAATCTTCATTATTCAATTGACTATCACTTCATGGACATACTTGACATTAGTTTACTCTTTTATTACATTCATTATTCTTCATTTTTCACCTTATTTCAAATTAACCGTGATATTACATTACATTAATTCACACTGATTTCCAATTAAATTCAACAGATTAAATAACAAAATAGTAATGAAACATGTCACTTTTAAGCAATTTAATCACATTAATAAGTTTGTTATTTACAACAAGATTATAAATTTATGTACAAATGATTGATTTCACTTTATATACTAAAACCCATTATATATAAAACAACATACAACTTCATTATTAATAAAATATTAAATTTGTCCATATTTAAAAATTTCTAACCAAATTAACTTTTACATTATTCTAATTGGTTGAAATTACATTAAATGGTTGTCGACAGCAGCCAAACTACTTTATTGGATCATATTCAAATTATTTTCTTATTAATAAATCATAAATTTTAATTTCATTCAACATTAAATTCCAAAATCTTATGAAATTTAATAAATTAAATTATTAAAATTCACAGGTCATTACACTCTCCCCCATTCAAAACTTTTCTTCCTCGAAAATGAAAGATGGAATTAAGAAACTAATATATTTTATTCAAACAATAAATTAATAAGCACTTTAAAATCACATAATTAGCTATGTAAATAATATCAATTTATAAATAGTTAAATCTTCCATATTCAAGTTTAATAAAGTTTGAAAATATTTCACATCCATAAAAATTTCTAAGTCCAAAATTAACGGAAAATTTCGGCAGCGTCTCCTTTGTACGGAGAGGCCCGGGAGAAATAATAATGTCAATAATAACAATATATATCATATTTCAAAAATGTCCCAAATCACATGAAAAAACATAATATCACTATAAAACCATTATCCGAAAATGTAACTATTTGTCGGGCAATCTATGCTTTATTTTATGAAACGAAAAGCCGTAGCTATGCTTCCATAAACCTATATTTGACTCATGTATTCCAAAATTGTGAGAATTGTATAAAAGAGCAAATATTTACTTGTTTCAATTAGTAAAAAAAAAATCAACGCAACATAACAATAGTCACTTGCTAACAAAACAATACAAACTTCATATTCAACAAAGAAATCAATCATCCATCCATAGCAATCAAAATAAATGGATTGTTCAAGTTTAGAAACTTTACATTGAGAAATGGTGATAAATAACTATGAAGCTTACCCTACGCTCAACAGCCTTATATAATAACTTAATAGATTATCCATAAACCTTAAACAAATCGAAGTATCATTTCCCAAACATCCCGTAAGTTAAACAACAAAAGGATTTCAATATTGTTTAATTTGATTTGTAACAACCTGGTATTTCGCATCAGTTTATAATTGACATTAAACGATTAATATTTTCGCTAATTAACAATTGAAGTTTTTAAATTGTGTTAAAATTCTTTTATAAATGGTTAAAATGATTTTCTGGGCTTTGAATTCTCGGCCCACGTTTCATTTGTTTGGATTGTAATAAATTTGCAAAGCAAAATAACCGGCCCCTCTTATTATTTTCGTTCATTCTTAAAATCCTAAAACAAAATCGAACGAACGAGACAAATGGCGGCTTCAATTTTTCATGTTCGTTCGTTCCTCAAGCATAGGGTTTTCGTGAATTGGTGATCTCCACGGCTTCGAATCTTCCTCAATTCGAATGGCCGCTCCAATTCATGGCAAAGGTGAGTGAATCTTTCACTCACATCCAATTCAAGCTCCCTGATTCTTCTGTTTTATTCGCATGATTTCGTTGCGTAATTTCTGAGCTATCATTGCTTTGAATTTTTGATGATTTTTTCTATTTTGGGCTTCGGCCACTCGATTTTATTGAGATGCTTGAGATGATTTTGAGATGCTTGTTTTGCGTAGTCATCACTGATTTGGTTTTGGCTTGACGGTATTGAATTTATTCGTGACCCCTACGGTTACATCTCTGTTGACTTTGGTTTGGTACCAATTGCTGTTTCGACTTCGAGTTGCACAGGTGTATACTTGCTGTATCGAGTTGATGTTTTGGTTGAACTTCGACATTAACTTGATATTGTCTCTGAGTTCTTTGTTTAAGTGCATTTGAATATGTACAGTTGTGACTGCCCTTGACCCTCTGTAGTCGTGTCATTCATTGTGTACTTGCACTTGTATTTCATGGTTGCTGTTTCCACTTTTGTGCATGCTGTTTTGGTCTAGACTTGATTCATTTTCGTGTTGCCTGCACATCAACTTGTAAATATGTCTTCTTGCACTACACTTGCATTTGATGTCACTTGACCGTGATTGTGATAATAGTTGACATTGGCATGACTGCCACTTCCCGTTGGTGCAATTCTTATTTGATTCATTGTAACCTGATTTTGGGTCGTACTTTCCATTGCTTGAAACATGCTATCCAATTCATTTTACTGTTGCTTGAGGCATGCTATCCACTTCAGTTCACTGTTGCATATAGGTATGATCATATTAGCATATTGTTGAACCAATATTGTTTCACTATTTCATATGTTGCCATGTTCTGGGTGCAGTAGTCATCTCGTTGCATTTAGAACGTTGAGCTGTTGTCTGCATTTGAGTTCATCCTCATTTGCATTGTTTATTCCAGTGTTGTTCTCTGGACTGGTCGATAGTTCCATGTTGCCACCTCTGTTTGCTTTGAGCTTGAGTAGTTGGTTATACTGCACTGGTTGTATTCTCTGGTCTAGGACTGGAGTGTAATCTTGTTGACATGTTTGAGTTCGTTGCACTGTTGCTTGTTGCTGCCCTGTTGTCATATTGACTTCATGTGTATAAATAACATATTGCCTTTCACTTGAATCGGTTGTATCCATACTTCGTGTTTCAGTTGCTGAATTAGATATCGAGGCTGAAGTATTCATGTGTACATTCCCTGTTGTACTCCTGTGCATCGTCCCTGTTGCACCCATGTGCATTTTCATTTAAGTTGCAATCTCTAGTTGCTCTTGGCTTTGGCTTTGGCTTGTGGTTTTTCGCTTGTCAAGGCTACTGTTTGTATGCTCTAACCTGATGCAGTTTGCTTTGCATCCATTTGCACTCGAGCTATCCTGAAGCATGCTTTGTTCATATCATTCTTTGATGTATTTTGCTTTGCATACTTGTCGACATCACTGATGCACTGATCTTTGTTTGGCTGTGTCTTTGATGCTGGCTTGCATTGTCAATTGATTCTATTTGCTTTTTGTATCACTGAGTCTGCTTTTGTATTGTTTCTGGCTTCAAGTATTGATGCCTGGACTTTCTCATGTGAACTTGAATACTTGCAGTTGTGTTGAGTCGTGATATCTGCGACTTGACCTTTGCATTTTATTGGTTTTCGAATTTACTTGAGTTGAATCCAGCTAATAGTTCGGGTTTGGCCTTGTGCCCAGTTGTGTACATCATTACTGTTGTGGCAGGGCAGTGCACGGAAGCGTGAACTGCAGCCACACGAAATTGAGTTTTTGGGTACCTCATCACGGTAGTGGCAAGGCAGTGGATGCAAGCGTGAACTGCAGCCACACGGTATTGATTTTATTGATATTCTATTTTGTTTTGATTTACTGATCTTTTGCATATTCCATATGCTGTAGTGGCGAGGCAGTGCACGCGTGCGTGTACTGCAGCCCTACTCAAATTAATATTTTAATTGATATTTCAATGGCTTGAACTGTTTTGTTTATTTAATTCAATATTCTGAATTGCATTCTGATTTGGTTGAATTTGTTGATTTGTTGTTTAACACTGCTACGTGTTATATTTATCGTTATTCGATTTCTTTTTTAGGATCTGATAGACGAAATTTATTTTGACTATCGTCTAATTGTTATTTACTTATTATCGCTTCTGTGCACTAATAACTGAGTTTGAATTAGACTGACCCGTGTATTATTTTCTTTTGAATTTAATACTCGGGTCAGACCCGAGTTATTTTAGGTTGTAGATATCTTGCTTTGGGTAGCTGTTTGAGCTATGAAGACTTTTCATATCTTTTGGAGTTGTCGTGTCATAGTATATGTTGATATGTATTCATGTATATTAGTCGATAATGTACTTGTATATATAACTTCCAGAGTCGACTGTTGTAGTCGTATCATAGGTATTGTGTCAAATGTATTGTAAATGAAATCAGTTATATATATATGAGACGTTTTGTTTTAACTGTGTTCCGCATTTATATTATCTGTTTATTATTATATCTACTATCCTAAACTATTATGAACCATCATAGTTCGTTTTATACTGGAATTGGGGTATGTCGATGGGAGTAAATAAATCAGAGATGAAAAATGAAAGAATATATATATATATATATATATATACCACTCCTATCGAGATAACCAATACTAGTGTAAGGCCTAACTACTGATGGCCGCTCCTCAACAGCCTTATTCTCCGTGCTAGTTGACAGCATTACACCGTAGTGTTCTTGGCTAGCGTGGGCATAGAGGTGGGGCGTCACAGCTTGGTATCAGAGCCTGGGGTTTAGGACAAATATAAAACATAACTCAGATGGAACATGTGTTACAACTATTTGTCGATGTTTTATCTCTCATCTTTGCCTATGATTATCTTTGCCTGTTAGGTATGAATTCCTAACGTTTATTCATGTGCATTTGATTTTGATTTCGTGAAAGTATTTTGGCTTCAGTCTTCGTTTGCTTTGCGAACTCAAGTTGAGTTTTTGGTGATGAGGATTTTGTTCTTGTGTTTTCGGCTGTGAATTGATTTAGCCGATGTTGATTTTTGTTCGAATCTCAGCGATTTTGAACTTGATATTTTGTGTTTTCCTCGGCTTGTTTTCCATTCGACTTCGGTCACTCTGTTTTCGTGAAATTGCTAGTTTCTTGATTTCCAAGACTCTGACTTTAGTTGCCATTGAATTCTTTGATGAGGATGTTGATTCGTTTTGTACTCGACTGTGGCCAATAATTGTTGACTTCGGCATTGACTTGATTTTTATTCTTGTTGAAGTCATTTATGCATTTATGCTCGTTTTTCTTTGTTTTTCCAATTGATAATCGATTCTTCTTTTCCAATTAGTTGTTATCACCTTTGTCGACTTTGATAACTTCTATTTCTGGAATTTTTGAGTATTTCTACTTTGATGGATTTGGAATCGATTTCTTTGGATTCTATTCACATCTTTGTATGTGAATTCTTGTGATTGATTGTTCCTTCAATCATTTTTATGATTTGTCACTTTAAAAATATAAAGGTTTTCTATACTAGTAGTAAATATCAAAACCCTTTTCTCTAAACGATTTCAAAACTATTTTACTACAAAGCTCTTTTCCTAAACCGTTTTCCAATCTACTAGTATATACAAACCTTTACCTCACTCGTATGAGAAATCTAATTAAACGACTTAGTAAAACGAGTGGTATGAAATGCTTGCGTTTACTTCGTCGGTTAATTTTTGGACTTGTTCGATTGAACCACTTGTGACAGTTTTCTAGTGAAGATTTACAGTTTGTTCGTAAATATTTAAGTTAAGCAAGTGGTTATGGGACATGAAGCTAAACTTTTATATTTACTAGCTTAATGTAATTGACACTTCTTGTTGATCATGACGATCATTTTATGATTTAGACTAGCAATTGTGCGATGTCTCTTTGTTTGCTTCCTGGTAAGGCTAGACACCATTTGTGTGATTCCACTCACACATACCTTTTTGCTTTTTGGTTAGCCTAGACACCATTTGTGTGATTCCACTCACACATATCTTTTTTTGTTTTGGTTAGCCTAGACACCATTTGTGTGATTCCACTCACACATATTTTTTTGCTTTCTGGTTAGGCTAGACACCATTTGTGTGATTCCATTCACACATACCTTTTTGCTTTTTGGTTAGCCTAGACACCATTTGTGTGAGTCCACTCACACATATCTTTTTGCTTTTTGGTTAGCCTAGACTTCATCTGGGTGATTCTAACTCATCCATATGGGGTAGCTCCCCACGGTCTTCGGACCATTCGTGTGTCAAAATTTAATGGTTGGCCACCATGAGATAGCGTCTCGTTTTGCGTTACACGTGTTGGTGAGTTTTCATGCTCACGTGTATGTGAGTTTCCATGCTCCCATTCTCGCTTTGCGTTACACGTGTTGGTGAGTTTTCATGCTCACGTGTAGGTGAGTTTCCATGCTCCCGTTCTCACTTTGCGTTACACGTGTTGGTGAGTTTTCATGCTCACGTGTAGGTGAGTTTCCATGCTCCCATTCTCGCTTTGCGTTACACGTGTTGGTGAGTTTTCATGCACACGTGTAGGTGAGTTTCCATGCTCCCATTCTCGCTTTGCGTTACACGTGTTGGTGAGTTTTCATGCACACGTGTAGGTAAGTTTCCATGCTCCCATTCTCGCTTTGCGTTACACGTGTTGGTGAGTTTTCATGCTCACGTGTAGTTGAGTTTCCATGCTCCCGTTCTCTCTTTGCGTTATACGTTTTGGTGAGTTTTCATGCTCACGTGTAGGTGAGTTTTCATGCTTCCGTTCTCGCTTTGCGTTACACGTGTTGGTGAGTTTTCATGCTCACTTGTAGGTGAGTTTTCATACACCCATTCGAGTTTTCATACTCCCATTTGAGTTTTCATACTCCCAATTGAGTTTTCATACTCCCATTTTGTGATTTCTGGATTTCTTGTGTAGTCTTCTGGAACTTGTGCTTCACCAATTTTCGTGATTTCTATTGATAAGTTTTATCAATTTTTATGCATTGGTGAATTCGTGTGTCATTGACTTGTTATGAATACAAGTTTAGGGTATGATACCCCTTTCTGTCTTTGAGAAGATTCTTGTGACATTTTTGATGAATGAAAATTCACTGGTATTATGTTTTAATGCCAATTATTTTGATGAGATTTTGACGTATTAACTTCAGTAACCGTCAATTTTAAAATGGATTTTCAAGCGGTTATCCCGTGATGCTTATTTTGTTGTCCGTTTTTACGGTATTTTGAGAAGTGAAATTTCCTTGTCGAAGTTGCTACTGATGTTGCGGTTTTAATCACGTGTTTTAAAAATTGTTTCAAAATAAAAAATTAAAATTGTTTTCAAAATTTTTACAGTTTACGCTTTCAAAAGAATGAGGAAGCGATTTAAACGTTTCAGCAAAATCGAGGACTATAACCCCTTTCTTTTACTGATTCGTTTAATTCCGTACATGTCTATTTGAGAACGTAAAATGTTATTTATTTAAAATACACAATTTTGCACTTTCAAGGAAACGATAAAGTGAATTAAATGATTTAGTAAAACTCATGGTTATGGGTCATGTGCGTTTGCTATTTCGGTTAATTCCGGACTCGTTAATTGAAATATTGGTGATTTCTGATTATCGTTTTTGATAATCAGATATTTGTTGTTTCTAATTATCGTTTTTGATAATTAGATATTTGAGATTTGATTATCGTTTTTGATAATCAGATATTTGTTGTTTCTAATTATCATTTTTGATAATTAGATATTTGAGATTTGATTATCGTTTTTGATAATCGAATATTTGTTGTTTCTAATTATCGTTTGTGAAAATTAGATATTTGTTGATTTGATTATCGTTTTTTGATAATCAAATATTTGTTGATTTGGGATTTGATTATCGTTTTGATAATCGAATATTTGTTGTTTTTGATTATCGTTTTTGATAATCGAATATTTGTTGATTTTGATTATCGTTTTTGATAATCGAATATTTGTTGTTTCCGGTTATCGTACTTGATAATTGGATATTTGTTGATTTGAGATTTCTAATTATCGTTTTTGATAATTAGATATTTGAAATTTTGCGACTTGTGATTTTTGTTTTTCTAATTATCTTTGTTGATAATTAGATTTTGCTGTCTTCTAATTATCGTATCGATGATTAGATATTGCTGTTTTGTGATTTCTGTATTCTGATTATCTATTTGATAATTAAATTTTGTAGAGAATTTGAGAATTTCTTTTATGAAATTAAAAGATTTCTTTGGTGAACTTCCTATTTCGAATTTCATCATCTTGTGATGATATGCTCTTATGGTTTTTACCTTTTGTCCATTTATTCCTTATGATTGCGCGGACGCAATTTCTTTAAGGGGGGAGTCTGTAACAACCCGGTATATCACATCAGCTTATAATTGACATTAAACGATTAATATTTTCGCTAATTACCAATTGAAATTTTTAAATCATGTTAAAATTCTTTTATAAATGGTTAAAATGATTTTCTGGCCTTTGAATTCTCGGCCCATGTTTCATTTGTTTGGATTGTAATAAATTTGCAAAGCAAAATAACCGGCCCCTCTTATTATTTTCGTTCATTCTTAAAACCCTAAAAAAAATCGAATGAACGAGATAAATGGCGGCTTCAATTTTTCGTGTTCGTTCGTTCCTCATGCATAGGGTTTTCATGAATTGGTGATCTCCACGGCTTCGACGATTCCTCAATTCGAACGCCTGCTCCAATTCGTAGCAAAGGTGAGTGAAACTTTCACTCACATCCAATTCAAGCTCCCTGATTCTTCTGTTTTATTCGCATGATTTCGTTGCGTAATTTCTGAGATATCATTGCTTTGAATTTTTGATGATTTTGTCTATTTTGGGCTTCGGCCACTCGATTTTATTGAGATGCTTGAGATGATTTTGAGCTGCTTGTTTTGCGTAGTCATCACTGATTTGGTTTTGGCTTGACGATATTGAATTTATTCGTGACCCCTACGGTTTCATCTCTGTTGACTTTGGTTTGGTACCAATTGCTGTTTCGACTTCGAGTTGCACATGCGTGTACTTGCTCTATCGAGTTGATGTTTTGTTTGAACTTCGACATTAACTTGATATTGTCTCTGAGTTCTTTGTTTAAGTGCATTTGAATGTGTACAGTTGTGACTGCCCTTGACCCTCTGTAGTCGTGTCATTCATTGTGTACTTGCACTTGTATTTCATGGTTGCTGTTTCCACTTTTGTGCATGCTGTTTCGGTCTGGACTTGATTCATTTTCGTGTTGCCTACACATCAACTTGTAAATATGTCTTCTTGCACTTCACTTGCATTTGATGTCACTTGACTGTGATTGTGATAATAGTTGACATTGGCATGACTGCCACTTCCCGTTGTTGCAATTTTTATTTGATTCATTATAACCTGATATTGGGTCGTACTGTCCATTGCTTGAGACATGCTATCCTATAACAACCCGTATATTTGGACCATTTAAATTGACAATAATCCATACATGTCAACTTAAATAATACAAAACACGAATCATTATGGGATTATATATACATAAATATAAATGAGAATCAATACAACATCACAGACACAGAACAGTCACAGAATAACGCAGCGGAAAATACATCGTCATAATAGCAGTTCATGAAGCTACTATATGAAATACAACAATGTCTAAACATAAAGTGACTGAAAGGAAATACATAAATGTCCAACAGACAAGAACAACAATACTGGAATAGAAATAGACTGATAAAGATAAATGCTAAGTCTTCAACATCTTCAACCAACCTTGATCAGCAAACTGGATAGCTTCAGACTGACCCGAGCATATACAAAAGAAACACTCGAGTCAGGACTCAAAATCTTATGTAGGATAATCAATTGCAGGAAATAAAGTCCATAACTCAAAGATGAATAAAATAACATCTCTAAGGATCCGATAAACTATCTATATATATATAATACGGTATGTAGGTAATGTCTAATCAGTAAAATAGAATATTAAAATAGCGTTAAAGCGTTACCATAATTCCCCTTAACACATTTTATATTCCCAAAAGCATATACAAGACCGTAGTTTCCCCAAAACCGGAAGTCACCAGAGGGCAATCCATATACTCAAGGTACAAATCAAAACGTAGTGGTCGCGAATAGGATAATCAGTATGACAAGGTACATGAGGCAATACCAACTAGGATACTAGTAGTTGCGTGATCCGGACTGATGTTGAGCATAGTAGCTACTATCTCAACACCGCGAAACAACACTCCCAAATCATAGGGTGCACCCAAATCGAATCACAAAAGTAATAGATATGGCATCGAAGAAGCGTGTCCGCTAGAGGTGGCGATCCTCAATGGCCCGGCGCGGCTCCTGTTTTAGTCATGTCAGGGGTCATCCAATATCGTTCTCTTTCTTCAGTCAACGCGTTCACCAAACCATCCACTTCATTCTGGATCAACACTTCGCGCATAATAGTTATTAAAGTGGATTTCGGTATCGACAGAGAGTATGTCCATTTCCGATCCCGGTCTCTTTAATAACTACGTATTTATTACCCGATGGTCGGTTAAATTAACGTTTAAACAAATCAAAGTCCAAATGTCAAGGTGCAAATTTGACTTCCAAAGTTTGACATTTCACGATTCAATTTATTTTAGATATTTTACAACATATTTTCGAATGCAATTTTTAGTTCAAACACTTGAGTTACAATTTAAAATTAAGTTTTCAAGTTCGATTTAATAAGGTCTAAAAGTCTCTTATTAAATTTAGTTCATAATCAATGAATTCAATTTTATGCTAAACTTAGTTTAAATTATTAAATCAAATTCTATTCACTTCACTTCATGTTTACATCCACTGTTATCATGAATTCGATTAAATCAATTTCATTAACTAAATTCCTTTTTACCCAACTTCATTTAATTTATTTACCAATTTAATTAAATTTCTAAACAAAAGTCCATTTCCATTTACAATGTCCTGATTTGATTAATTCGTTAAATTTAAAATCATTTTAAGTTTAAATAATCACTAAGTTATATCCATAAACTTTGGTCAATTTTTGTATTCCTCCTAAGTCAAATTTTCTAAATTTCCAAGTAAAATTTACAACATGTTCCAAATCTATTTAATTAAAACCGAGTTTTAATCTAAACCTAACCAATTTAATAAATTTTTAAGTTATCAAATTCTAAACTTACTTGTTTCTATATCTCATTTCAATAAATTTGCCAATTCATTTTATTTAATTACATAGGTTTATTAATCCGTTTCAATTTAATCCATTAATTTTACTTCAATCTAATCCATAAAATTTATCTTGATTAAATCCGTGAAATTTATTTCAGTTACATCCATTAAAACTGTTACCAAATTTCCAACCAAATTGTTAAGTTCATTCTTTAATTTAAATTATATTTCAATTTCGAAAATGGTTTTGTTGACCAATCGGGTTTCTTATTTTTATTTTCTATCCTAGGTCAAGTTGTTTAATTATGTATTTATCATTCAACCCAATATTATTCAATATAAAACAAAGCATAGCAAAGGGAACTTGCAGTGTGATAACTGGGATGGTGTCAAAGTAAATAAACAAGCAATAACAACCATACATAACAATTTAACAATGTATTTAAATAATCCCGAAATAATCATATTAATTTACATTTGTTATTTATGCAAATTAATATAATTATTCCTAGAATCCACACCATCGTTTCATGCGGATTAAAGATTATTACGTTAGGGTTTTCACTTGGTGTCTATTATCAAATTACTACATCAATCATACGTTCAATGGTTCAAAGTGTAGTTAACGCTATTCTACGCGACGATTTATTTAACATTTAAAGGGATCAAGTTCAACATATATAATCCATTTTAAATTGTTGACTATCCTATATCAATTTCAATTTCATATTAAATTTCACTTATATTAACAACCAAATTCAACATCATATAATACTTTTAGTGTCACAACTATTTGTCGTAAACTAGCAATATTCAAATTTAACTTGCATAGCGATTTACAATTTTTTTTTTCAACAATTCGAACAATCAACAATTAACATCTAAATTAATATAAATAACAATTATCACTTGATTATCATATCATAAAAGATCGAGTCATGAATGAAATATTCACCTTGCGTGGTTAGAGAAGACGACGAAGCACGAAGACGAATAGATAAGAGACACGAACAAGCACGATGCAAACCGACACAAACTACAATTCAAACAATTAAATAAATCAACTATTTTTTTATTGCAATATATATCAATTGAATATATATATAAACCATACCGAACAACGAAGCAAGATAGATTCGACAAGTCGGATGAAAGTCTAAGTCTCCGAAGCAGTAGCTGATACAAACACAGTAAAACACTGTATGTGAGCAAATTAGAATTTTCAAAGTATATACCGCTATACTAATATATAAAATACTCTAATCTCATTTGGTTATGCAGCCGATAAATGAGAAGCAAAACAAAGTCAGAGCACATGCTCCATATAACGGCATATGCAACCCACTGTTCATATTGGGAACAAATTCCTATTGATAAAGGCTAGCTATAGGAAGGAGGGTCTTCAAGTGACATATACATAACCTATATGAAAATCCTATATACTAATAGGTAGAGCCTATATGCATGCAACAACATTTGACATATAACTTTCCAACAGAGAATATACAAAGCATGTTCAAAGTGATATTGATGTATTGGCTATAGGTCTTAGGCAAAGTGAAGAGGGAAGTGAAGGCAGTGGCTCGGGTGTTAGCAGCCAAGTCGGTGGGTGGGTCCGGGTTCGACAGGGTGGCTGCGGCGGGCGAAGGCTGGCGGGTCTGGACGAAGCTGGCGGGGTCTGGGCGAAGGCTGGTGGAGTCTGGGCGAAGGCTGGTGGGTCTGGGCGAAGTTGGCGGGGCCTGGACGAAGGCTGGCGGGTCTGGACGAAGCTGGCGGGGTCTGGGCGAAGGCTGGCGGGTCTGGATGAAGCTGGCGGGGTCTGGGCGAAGGCTGGCGGGTCTGGACGAAGGCTGGCGGGTCTGGGCGAAGGCTGGCGGGGTCTGGGCGAAGGCTGGTGGAGTCTGGGCGAAGCTGGCGGGTCTGGACGAAGGCTGGCGGGTCTGGGCGAAGCTGGCGGGGTCTGGGCGAAGGCTGGTGGAGTCTGGGCGAAGCTGGCGGGTCTGGATGAAGGCTGGCGGGTCTGGGCGAAGCTGGCGGGGTCTGGACGAAGGCTGACGGGTCTGGACGAAGCTGGCGGGGTCTGGGCGAAGCTGGCGGATCTGGGCGAAGGCTGGTGGGGTCTGGGTACGGTGTTTGCGTGCATGGAGGAGAGAGGGTATCACGTTTTGGTGGGTTTGATAATTCTGGAGAGCAACAGATGAAATATGAAAAAGAAGAAAGAATTTCCAGAGCAGAGTATACGAACCAGAATATTATAAAATGTAAGCAACAAACGAATAAATGGAACGACAACTAGCTTATAAAAGGAAGTACAGTAATTGTCTCGGTAACTGAATGGCTATTGGCTTTCCAAGGCAGCTGAATAGTCAAAAACTGATAGAATTCTGAACGTTGAAGAAAATGGGTACCGGTTTTATGCTGCGTAACGGACCGATTTGTAATCCGTTAAACAAAACTAGTTCGCAACACCGAACTCCGATTGATACAAATAAATATACCGTTGTGATCAGCGCGTCGAGACGGACACAACGGTATAAAGATATTGATGGTTCGACACCGTTTGCAAAGTGGTAACTCTTATTGAACCATTTGCACGAGCGAACATTTTAGCTAGCAATTAAAAGCGAAATTTGACGAAACGAATTGCGCCGTCATATTCAGAATATTTTTCTTATCCAGAAATGTGAAAAATATTTGAGTTCGGACGAAAAAGAATTTTTCACCTACGATTTAAATCAATAGGCAAATGCGACGCACGAAATTTTCTTCAATACTTTTCAACGAAATTTGGCGTACACCTATGTCTATCTAGACGCAAATCCAAATATGAAGTTTGAAACGAAACGGAATTTGTTTGTGAAAATTTTAATTTCTACATTAAATAAACAATTTTAAAATTTTAAACTGGGTCTGAATTTCAGGGTCGTTACATTCTCCCCTACTCAAAACTTTTCGTCCCCGAAAAGGAACAAAGGAAAGAGTGGAAGAACAATAAAAGAGGTACGATAGATATAGAATAGATTATCGAATAAAGTAAAGAATATAGAATGGAATTTACCTTCAACAAACAATTCTGGATTAGAATCTCGGATACTCTCCTCGGTTTCCCAAGTACAATCACGATCATCGGGACTCCATTGGACTTTGACTAGGCTAACAGTCTTCCTTCTAAGCTGCTTCGTATCCCTATCAACAATACGAAGCGGTCTCCTCTCTATAGTCAAATCCGGCTCAATATCAACCTCATCTAACTGAGCAATAGGAATGGTCATGGATGGATCGTGTACAACCTTCCGGAGATGTGAAACATGGAATACGTTGTGCACGCCCTCAAATTGCTCCGGCAGCGCAACTCTGTAGGCTAGTGTACCAATCCTCTCAGTGATAGTGAATGGTCCAACAAATCTAGGAGCGAGCTTCCCTCTACGACCAAACCGAATAACATTCTTTAAAGGTGATACCTTTAGAAATACCTTATCTCCAACATGGAATTCCAATTCTCTTCTACGCCTATCAGTATAGCTCTTCTGCCTATCCTGTGCGGTCTTCATCTTCCTTCTGATCTCATTAACCTTCTCGGATGCTTCCATAATCACATCTGGGCCAAGAATTAGTCGATCACCAGGCTCAATCCAACAAGCTGGCGATTTGCATGGCCGTCCATACAAAGCTTCGAACGGTGCCATATCAATACTCGCCTGATTATAAAGATAGTTAAATTTCAATTCAATTTTACTTATTCAAATAGAAAATTTCTGATTACCTGATAACTGTTATTATAAGTGAATTCAACCAAATGGATATGGTCTTCCCAAGATCCACCGAAGTCAATAATGCAAGCTCGGAGCAGATCTTCCAAAACCTGGTTTACCCTCTCAGTTTGGCCATCTGTTTGAGGATGATAAGCTGTACTCAGATTCAGTTTAGTGCCCAAGACGTCCTGAAATGCCTTCCAGAATTTACTAGTGAATAAAGGATCTCTATCGCATACAATACTAGATGGAACCCCATGTAGTCTAACAATATCTCTCATATAAATCTCGGCCAAACTCGAAGCAGTACGAGTGGTCTTTACAGGAATAAAGTGAGCCGATTTGGTCAACCTATCAACAATAACCCATATACTCTCGTTACCCTTTCTGGTTCTCGGTAATCCATCAATGAAGTCCATAGAAGCCTGATCCCATTTCCAACACGGAATCTCTAGGGGTTGAAGTAATCCTGCCGTCTTCCGGTGATCGGCTTTGACTTGCTGGCAAGTAGTGCATCTGTTGACATATGCAGAAATATCTCTTTTCATCCCACTCCACCAATATAAACGCTTCATATTTCGATACATCTTGGTGACACCAGGATGAAATGAAAGTGATGACTGATGGTTTTC
This sequence comes from Allium cepa, assembly GCA_030765085.1. NCBI lineage: Eukaryota > Viridiplantae > Streptophyta > Magnoliopsida > Asparagales > Amaryllidaceae > Allium > Allium cepa. Next base: position 774,887,841 of record CM060945.1, read on the forward strand.
TCTAAGCACTTCTTGTCTCAATCCATCAACATTAGGAACACAAATACGGTTGTCAATCTTCAGAACTCCGTCACTATCAATCTGTGCTCCCACTTTACTGTCAGCATTTCCAACTCTACCAAGAACTAACTCCTTCATGCGATAGAGCAAAGTGTCCTCATATTGCTTAGCTTTTATGCGGTCCATAAGAGATGGGGAAATAACAAGTTGAAATAGCATGCCTTATACAAGATTACAACATGACAATGCTTTACTACGGCTCAAAGCATCAGCTACCACATTTTCTTTTCCAGGAGTATAATTGATGTCGAGATCATATGCAGCTAAGAATTCGAGCCATCGGACTTGTCCCTGATTCAAATCCTTCTGGGAGAAGATATACCTCAAAGACTTATGATCTGTGAATAATTCAAATTTTGTCCCCAAAAGATGGTGCCTCCATAATTTCAAAGCAAACACAACCGCAAGAAGTTCTAAATCATGAGTTGCATAGTTTACTTCATGAGTCTTTAACTGACGACCAGCATAAGCAATAACCTTTCCATTTTGCATAAGGACAGCTCCTAAACCTTCTCGACAAGCATCAGTATAGACAGTTAATCCTTCACTCCCGTCAATTACCGCGAGAACTGGGGCTGAAGTTAACTTACGCTTCAACTCATTAAAAGCTGATTCACACTTCTCACTCCAAATAAATTTGACATCCTTTCGAGTTAAAGCAGTAAGTGGGGCAGAAATCCGAGCAAAGCGCTCAATGAATCTGCGATAATAATCGGCTAGGCCCAAGAAGCTTCGGATATCAGTAGGAGTTTTGGGAGTCTCCCAATCCTGTAGATAAGTTTTCAAATTAGAAAGGAACACGATGGATCGAATAGAAATAACGAATAGGATAGAACTTACATTGATTACGGCGATCTTAGCTGGATCGACCGAAATCCCGTTTTCAGAAACAATATGGCCAAGGAATCGTACTTCGTCTCGCCAGAAGTGGCATTTCGAATACTTGGCTTTTAGCTGATGGTTTCGGAGAGTTCCCAGAACATAAGCGAGATGGGTCTCATGCTCTTTCTCATCTTTAGAAAAGACGAGAATATCATCGATGAAAACAAGAACAAACTTGTTAAGGACGTCACGGAAGACTCGATTCATTAAGTCGACGAAATAAGCAGGTGCGTTGTTCAAACCAAATGGCATAACCAACCATTCATAGAATCCATTCTCGGTACGGAAAGCTGTTTTATGAATACTATCTTCTGCTACTCTGAGTTGGTGGAACCCAGTGGCTAGATCAAGTTGTGAGAAAATTTTAGCTCCATGGAGATGATCGAATAAATCATTGATGCGAGGCATCGGATAGCGGTTCTTGAGAGTGCGCTTGTTCAATTCCCGGTAATCAACACACATGCGAAGGGATCCATCTGATTTGGTGACAAATACAACCGCGGCACCCCATTCAGAACAACTTCTCCTAATCAAACCTTTAGCAAATAGATCATCAATTTGAGTTTTTAGTTCAACTCTTTCTTTAGGAGCCATCCTTCTGTGAGGGAGAACTACGGGAGTAGCACCAGGAATAAGGTCAATGCGAAAATCGATCTCACGTTTAGGCGGTAGAGAGTTGACCTCTCCAAATACATCGGGAAATTTCTGAACAATAGGAGTAGCACTAAGATCATCCGGGTGAGCATCAAGAGAAAATATGAAGCTTCCGGCATATTTCTGAGGTGATTTGCATTCAATGACAAGCGATAAACCCTTATCATTTACTAGAGAAACATAACGAGCTTTGCAAGAAATAACAGCATCGAAATTTCTTAACCAATCAGCACCCAACAAGATGTCAAATGCTTCGAAGCCAAGCACATAGAAATCCCAAGTGAATCGATATCTTCCATACAAAAGCACAACCCCTTTACAAATTCTACTGAGGTTGGCAAGTCCTCCAATAGGGTTGGAGACACATAAGGAAGTAGTAGCAAGAGTAGGTTCTAGTTTGAGCTTATTACAAAGATCAATAGATATGAAGCTATGAGAAGCACCAGTATCGAATATTACTCTAACTGGTAAATTATGAAATGAGAAAGTACTTCGTAAGGTACCTTGGTCATCCTGAGCAGGTGGTGGATGCGGTGCAGGAGTGGTGACGGCATATACTCCTGATGGTGTGCCTTTCTTCCTCAATGGGCAATCTCTCTTGAAGTGACCTGGCTGGAGGCAGACATGGCATAAATCATTCCTCATCTGAGGAGGTGGTGGAATAGCAGCTCCGGTGGATGGACAACTATTAGCATAATGGCCCTTCTTATCGCATTTGAAGCAAGTGATCTTAGCAAGGTCGATTGGGCTTTTCTGGGCATATCCTAATCCTGTAGTCTTTTGCCAAGCTTTCTTTTGTTGATCAAAGTTCATCTTCCTCTTTCCGAGCTGGCTGGAAGAGGGCTGAGTAGGAGGGGCCTTGGCAGTGGGTCCCTTAGGCTTCGCCTCATATCGAAGAGCATAGTCAACAAGCTCTGTGAAAGTGCAGTGAATGTGGCCAGTAAGCAAGTCGTAATACTCCGATCTAGCTCCCAAAATGAATTTCTCGTTCTTCAGAAGTGGGGTATCGATCAATCCCGGGCCAAACTTGGAGAGCTCGTTGAATTTCCTCTCGCACTCAGAAAAAGTCATACTGCCTTGCTTAAGGTCCATAAAAGCTCTATAAAGTTGGGTTTTCCAAGCAGCTGGCATCCATTGTTCCGAGAAAGTATCCCTAATCAAAAGATAGACTAGATAATTAACATTCCAAGGATTGAAAGAAGAATTTAGACTATGAAATCCAAATAAATTTATACCTAAACTGGGCCCAAGTGATGGTGTTCTCCTCGATACGAGAAGTAACAGATTCCCACCAGTCTCGTGCGGCATCCCGAAGTTGCCAAGCAGCAAGCTGACGCTTCTGAGCATCAGTGATCTCCAATCCAGAAAATATCATCTCTACGCTTTTGAGCCATTGTTGAGCTTCAATAATATTCTCGGATCCAGAGAACTTAACACCACCAAGCTGTGTATACTCCTTACTAAGAGTGGTGAATTTGACTGGAGCTGGGGCGGCAGGTGCAGCCTGGGCAGGACCATTTCCCCTTCCTCTCCTGTTGTTTCTTCTGGCACTCATCCTGAAATACCAAAAGAATTTTTTTTTTTTAGAACCAAGGATAGAAAATCATAGCACTTTAAGGAAAGTCTAATCAATGAATCAATTAAGAAATTTGAATTTGACGGGATATGTATATTGAATTGATTCTCCTCATTCCAGGGTATTGCTGCCCTATGTCTAATGAGTTTATATAACCCCAAACTAAGGTTTTTTTTTAGTGGAAACCAAAGCTCTGATACCAACTGTAACAACCCGTATATTTGGACCATTTAAATTGACAATAATCCATACATGTCAACTTAAATAATACAAAACACGAATCATTATGGGATTATATATACATAAATGTAAATGAGAATCAATACAACATCACAGACACAGAACAGTCACAGAATAATGCAGCGGAAAATACATCGTCATAATAGCAGTTCATGAAGCTACTATATGAAATACAACAATGTCTAAACATAAAGTGACTGAAAGGAAATACATAAATGTCCAACAGACAAGAACAACAATACTGGAATAGAAATAGACTGATAAAGATAAATGCTAAGTCTTCAACATCTTCAACCAACCTTGATCAGCAAACTGGATAGCTTCAGAATGACCCGAGCATATACAAAAGAAACACTCGAGTCATGTAACATCCAGCCTTTTCGCACACTTTAAACCGACACACGTGCCAATTCAAAGCATACTCAAGGGCGGATTGTTATGGGGTAAATAAGAAAAACAGAGAAGAAATAAAACAAAACAGAATCTCACAGCGGAAGGATAAAATATAATAATAAATATACAGTTCAAAACAGTTTACAAACACTTGATTTGCTTTATACAATAAATATCAGAGTTACACATACCAATACAATCAATGCAGCGGAACAGTATGAGTGTGGTGCAATACTATATATAATAATAATACGACTCCTTCGTCTTCATCCTTCAATGCTAAAGTCTTCGATCCTGAAACGCTCGGACTGATCCGAGCGAATTTGAAAAGACAAAAACACTGGAGTCAGAACTAAAAGATCTTATGTGAGTTAAATTAACAGAAATAAATATGAGTGCAGTAACTCAGGAGATGCTCGGGATTTACATCTCCTAAGGATCCGTTAAACTATTTACTATGTAGTATATTGCGCTATTATAATAGTGTCTATTTGTAAAGTAAACTTACTTTTTAATAGCGTTAAGGGGTTACCCATATAGCCCTTAACACAAATAATGCCAATAGTCTATACAGTACCGTAATACCTCCTGATCGGGAAGCTACCAGAGGATACTCCATAGGTACGACACAAATAGAAACTCGTAGTAAAGGCTCGGTATGGTAGGTGACACGGCACAACTAGGCAATGCCAGGGTAGATATACCAATTGCTATCCAGGCTGGTGGAAACGCGTAGCCGCAGTTACCGCCCACCTCGGACTAACTCCCCAAAATCAAAATATAGAAGTGGCCACTGAATCAATCCAAAATCAAAGTATAATATCGAAGAGGAGGGTCCGATCAGAGGAATGACCTCATTGGCCTGAGAATCGCTCCTGTTTTAGCCACCTTATGCCAACTCACGGGAGTCGGGTCCACGTATTTACCTTACAGGAAACGTCACCACCACCTACTTCATTCTGGAATCTCCACCGCGTACACGGTTAGTCAAAGTGGTTTTCGGTATCGACAGAGAGTATGTCCATATCCGATCCCGGTCTCTTTGCCAACCCATCGTTATTATAACACCGCGGTCATTTAAAAATAGGTTATACTTTAAAAATCAGAATAAACATTCCATTTCATAACCATGAATACGATATCATTTCAAAACCCAAAACCATATTTTATCACTTATCCCAAATATAATTCTTTTCCAAAATCATAATGCTTTAACTTCATAACGTCTGAAAATCAAATATTTTCAAATCATAATATTTTGAAAATCATAATTTAAAACCATAACTTCCGTAAAAAAACTTGAATGGTTCGGATATTCAACGGTATATAGAATAAATGGTTTAACTTTATGGTTACTTTGTAAAGAAAATAATTTACATGGCTTTACAAATATAGTTCCTATTTAAAGTTTAAACCATAATTTAAATATCACTTCAAGTTCCACAAACCCTTCAATTTCTATATATATAAATCCATTTGGAGTATTCATATTCAAAACTAAAGTTGGACTTTATTCTTTCAACAAATTAAATGTTTATTATTTAGCCTTGAATATTCGCGTAAAAATCCATAAATAAAACTCCAATTTCTAGTAAAAATATATATAATTTTTTTTCAATTTAATTTATACTAGAATATTCATTTCATATTTATCTTGGGAAAAATCCAATTATAAATATCATATCTTAAATTTCCAAACTTAAACATTAAATATATGATATAAGTTATCAAACTCCATTTTCTTAAATTCTTCCACTTTTATTTAAAGAGATTTATACACATTTTAAATTCAAAGTTTCTAACTTCATATGTATATATATATGGAAGAATAATATTTATATATCAAAATTTAAATTTTATAAACCGTATCCCATCCAAACCATAGAAATCACTCTTAAAATAATTTATATATAGATCACGGTGCCTGCATAAAATTTTCTATCCTATGGTCAAGTGATACGGATATTTATCATTTCAACCCGCAATTTAAAATAAAAATGCGGTTGTATATCATTTCAAACCACAATCCCAAATGAAATGAAAAATGCATGATAACTTGCAATTTAATGATATCAAATAAACATCCATTCATCAACATCATCCATTATCCAAATCACAATCATCAGTCAATATCAATCAATAGCAATATATATTTGAAAATATATAGCAGGTAATAAATGGCAATTATATTCAAATTAAATTTAACAACTATTAATCTACAGTTTATATTCAGTGATTAATTTTATAACTGTTAACTAGCAGTTTATATGCAAACAAATAAATTCTAACTGTCAATAAATATGCAATAAATAAATTAAAATAACAGTTAAATTAAATAAAATGCAATTTAACAGATATGATGAAATAAACATGCCAATTAGTCATAAATAAATTTCTATTCATTTCTAAGATAAATTTAACAAACATAAAAACTTTTAGAAGTTGTGAGTGGGTTAAAACACTCACCTTTGGAATTTAAATCGAATTTAAATTCGATTTAAACCCAAAAATTCGACGGTCTCCGAATCAGTCCAAACCTGCGTCATCAGATCCGGATTTTAATTACGATCCTAACGAAAAAAAATTCGCACGAAACGGATAACGTATGAGAAAAATATAGCGGTTTGTGTGGTTTGAATTTCAAAATTAAATTAAAACAAATCAAAACAAACTCACCCCATACACTAGCCACGTCACCCCCTTCTCCCTCCTGTACGCAACAGGCAAAACACGCCCCCCCCCCCCCCCAGATCCAAGAAACCGAACCCAAATCCTACCCGTTGACCACTACTTTGACTGAAAACATCACCACCTACAAGCCGCCGCCGGCCTAGGGACCCCCGCCATCACGAAGCCCTGCCTAGCCGCCCCCACTGATCACGTGCGCACGCCTCTGGTGGCCCCGCCGCCGCCGTTCATCCCTAGGGCCGAAACCCTAATTCACGATTTGACGAAGATCTAGCCGTTAACTCGATGCAATAACTCCCCAGATGCGATCCCCTCGGCTATCTCCCCAATACCCAGAAATATTTTCTCGATCCGACGAAGTTTGTGACGACGTGATGAACGGTCGGAACTGTTTGAATTTATTCTGGGTAAACGGTAACTCCAACTGAAAAATGAATTTCACCATGGGATTACGTGTTTCGAGAAGATCGACATATATTTTTGTGGAATTTTTCTGGAGATTTTGAATTTTCATTTTGTTTTTGAACTGACTGGATCTAGGGTTAACCCCCATTGAAGAAGAAGAGAAGCTTGAAGAAAATATGCGCAGATAAATGAAATTAGGTGGAGGCTAGGGCTGAATAGCTGGGTTTATATAGAGGGTTAGAGGTAGCGTAGATAGACCGTAGAATGAACGTGCGGAACAAACTATGGCCCAAAAAACCCGCTATGCCTCCGGAACGAAATTTCGTAAATCTATATATCCAAATAGGTAATTTAAAATATTCTGAACGCGATGGAAAAAGTTTCACGTCCAAATTTGATCGTATGAAGAAGTTATGCTGAAAACAAAATTTCCAAATTGATTTCAAATTGATTTTAATAAAATTGATTTTCAAGGCGTTTCGCATCCGTACGATCAAACGACAGGTCCGATCGATACGAAACTTAAAACCCTATAATAATTCACCGATACGGATCCGATGAAACTAGTTTCGTCGAAATCCGAGTCCGTGGCCAAAATGGCTATTTTTATATTAATTAAATAGATTAAAATAAATCATAAAAATCCAAATTTTTATTTAACTTCAAATATTGACTAAGTTTTATCGCCTATAAAATTCAAAATCAATTTCAATGATTAAACAAGATTAGATGTGAATTAAAAGTTGACAAGATATAAATTGCAGTGTTCATTTCTGCACTTTCTTATTATTTAGAAATTATAAATTTTATTCTCAAAACCCAATTATTTAATCTTATACTTTTATACTCTCAACTTAAATCCAAAACAAAGATGCCCTTTAACATGTCTATGTTTTCACTTTAATATCCGCAAATTCCTTTTTAATTCAATAACGTACAATTTAACGTTAAATTCCCTTTATTTATGCAATAAATGCAATTATTGAATCTAATACTCAATTTAATTTATAAATCCTGCTTCCTAAAATCTATATTAACAATAGGTCAATTTATAAATAGAATTAGCCTTAACTTCACCTAATAGAATTAACTACTTCATCTACCAACAAATCTACGCTAATTGCACTATTAAATCAGTTAATTGAAATTAAGTCTACATTAAATCTTATAAATTATAAATGCAATTTCAATAAATTCATCTATGGATTTAGACTCTTCCTATACAGTAATTAAACATTTTGTGGGTATAAATAACCTTTGGGTTATAATACGTTTCATTTGTGCATTCTTTATTCCTTATAAATTCTCCTTTATTAAATAGGCACATAAACAACCCAAAATAATTTATTCAGATCTATTTCAACTATTTCCATATAAATAAATTTTATGTTACTACTAGATTTTTATCCACTACAGACATTAAATTTTTACTATCTACACTTATTACATCTTTGTATTAATGAATCCCATTCAAGTTAATATTTATATTAACATTCACAAATTCAACATTTATATGTTTCTTAAAATTAACTTTCAACCAAATGTGCCAATTTACATTTCATTTCTATTCAATATATATTCATTTTATTCCGTTCATTCGGGTACTGCATTGAAATATATTTATTCTCTAATACTAACATTATTATCATTAAATTATGATTGGATTCCAAGTTTTTATTCAATACCTTGAACAATAACTTACATATTAACCAAATCCTTCTTCTACTTAATTCAAATTGGATTATGTTCCAATTTCTATAACCTAGGTCTTGAGTCACCATTTACATAATTAAATTTATCGTTTATTTCAATCTTCGTTTATAATTTAAAGTTCTACTAAACTAAATTACAAAACTTATGAACTTTAACAAATTTAATCCACCAATTAAATTTTTTTGATGTTTATATATTGCAATTCAATTCAGTTATTATTTCATAAATACCATTTTAATCAACTAATTATGACTTATAACCACAACACAAATCTTCGTTATTCTACCTATTGCCATATAACATTTCAATTGTTAAATCTTAAATCTCAGTTACTATATCCAACTCCTACATTTATTATAAATTAGATTAAAAATTATATTAATTCAATTCATTTAATATTATTAATTTAACGGGTCGTTACAATCTCCCCCACTCAAAATTTTTCGTCCCCGAAAAGGAAAAAGAAGGGAGAAGGAAGAATAAACAGTACATCTTATTTCAAATATTAACTTATAAACAATAATTTACTGGATTAATTTCCTTTAATGAAATATACCCGTTTATAATCATTACAACCTTTATACTTAAATAATTAAAGTTTGGAAATCATTTTCAACAAAATTCTAAGTCCAAAATTTACGAAAATTTTTGGCAGAGTCTCCTTTGTACGGTGAGGCTAGGGAGAAAATATAATATCAAAATATACAAATATATTACATATATTATCAAAATATTATATCCCAACACGGGAAAAATAGCGCTTTAAACGTAATCCGAAAACGTACCTATTTGTCGGGCAATATACGCTTATTATTTTGGAACCAAAAGCAGTAGCAGTTGCTTCCATCATCTGTATTCACTTTTATAATCTAAAAGGTTAAATATTTATTTTAAAGTGAACTATTCAAGTGGATTAAATCATTAATCAACCAAACAATTCAACAACCATCAACCTTACAAACAGCATACATACACAAACAAAGCAACCATTTAATCCATCAAACAAATAGTTGTTTGGGTTCAAACTTGAAATTTGTATGAAATGAAATTAACTATCACGTGCATCCTTTACTCAACAATCTTAGATGGAACAAAGATAGATACTTATTCATTTAACCACTTCAAATTTCTTACCCAACAACATAAATCAAACAACACAATTCAAACCAACACCCAAATTAGCTTATTATACATTTATTTCATGCTTCAGTGGTTTGATTTTCTTTCTTTCATTTATGGAGGGATTTCTTTATTTCTTAAAATTTTTCATTTTCCATTTATTACAAAATTCATTATATTTGTATTCCAATTTATTTACTAAAGTTTCTATCATCTATTTATACTACTTACCTTTACTTATAGTAAAATTTCCAATTTAACTTAAGTCTATATAATAGCAAATTAATAGAATACCTTTATTACCTTACTCTTCACTTGTAAGATTTCCCCTTACATTTTCCTACTAACATTGCAACTTTTTATTATATGGTAAGTTATGTATGTTTTAAGAATGTAAGTGAAAATTTACAAGTTTCTTCTCCATTCCTTTAATTAATATATATTTGTTTTATAAATTACAATTTCGACTTACCTTTAATCTCATTCATTTATTTAATGTTGAAGTTTCCATTATATTTAATGACAGTAACCCTCTACTTACACTTAATTTATTAACCTTATAACTTGCATTCCTATAAGTGAAAGATTTTACTCATTCATTAACTATGGATTGCAGTCATTTATATTTTTCCTACTTTCCATTATATCAGAATAGGGGAAATTAAGGCGTACTTAAGTTAATACCATTAAATTCTTATTTATAACAGTAATTTATTGAATACTTCATTATTTCCAAAAATTCTACTTGCATAATATTCTATTCCACTCTTAATTTACATTTCAACTTTTTATACTTGGTAAGTTATTTATGTTAAAGAAAAAGCAAAAGAACTTATACAAGTTTAATCTCAACCCTTTTAATTCATTGATCACTTAACCTTTATTTCACTAACCTATTTTTTTTTTTTTACAACTAATTAATGGAAATTCAAGAATTAATACCGGGTCAAATTCCAAAATTACTTTAAAATAATAGATAATTAATTTCTTACAACTTTTATATCTCTAATTACCTTTAAACAATTAAAATTTTAAATAATTTCAAAACAAATCTGCAGTAGAATTTACTACAGTGGCCTTTCCCTTCGAAACTCGAAAATGAAAGTCGATGATGCGGCCGTCATCACCGAAATTATTTTCCAGCGACAGAGAGGAAAGTACAAACTTATTTCCTTCAAAATCCTCTTTAAACCAATTCTTTCGAATTATACTAAATATTTATATAAGAAAATATTTATAAACCAAATCATTATATTTCATAAATCCTTTGAAAGAAGATATCAAAAATCCCGGACTTAAGTTCTAAAATCTCCAATTTGATTTATTATAATTTCAACTTAGCTTCAATTTATTACAAATATTTTTATATTACCTAACACCCAATCTATAGCAACCAAAATATCTTTATAAAAATATTTTTATATATAGAAAATATAATAGGCAAAATTATTTCATTCACCTATATTAAAAACAAATATTATGTCGGTCTGTCCTATTAAGTGTTTAGAAATCCCTATTGATGGCATAGCGTCCCATGCATCAACCAGAATTTATAAATACAAAGTGGAACAGATTAACACAATATCAAAATCTTTTATTAATACTAACAAATACGCTCTCTCATATATATATACACTCAGCGACTCCCATAGGATATTACTACCCTATTAATAAAGAGTCAAACCCCTCAAAGCCAAGGTTTATCGCTAAACCAAAGCTCTGATACCAACTGTAACATCCAGCCTTTTCGCACACTTTAAACCGACACACGTGCCAATTCAAAGCATACTCAAGGGCGGATTGTTATGGGGTAAATAAGAAAAACAGAGAAGAAATAAAACAAAACAGAATCTCACAGCGGAAGGATAAAATATAATAATAAATATACAGTTCAAAACAGTTTACAAACACTTGATTTGCTTTATACAATAAATATCAGAGTTACACATACCAATACAATCAATGCAGCGGAACAGTATGAGTGTGGTGCAATACTATATATAATAATAATACGACTCCTTCGTCTTCGTCCTTCAAAGCTAAAGTCTTCGATCCTGAAACGCTCGGACTGACCCGAGCGAATTTGAAAAGACAAAAACACTCGAGTCAGAACTAAAAGATCTTATGTGAGTTAAATTAACAGAAATAAATATGAGTGCAGTAACTCAGGAGATGCTCGGGATTTACATCTCCTAAGGATCCGTTAAACTATTTACTATGTAGTATATTGCGCTATTATAATAGTGTCTATTTGTAAAGTAAACTTACTTTTTAATAGCGTTAAGGGGTTACCCATATAGCCCTTAACACAAATAATGCCAATAGTCTATACAGTACCGTAATACCTCCTGATCGGGAAGCTACCAGAGGATACTCCATAGGTACGATACAAATAGAAACTCGTAGTAAAGGCTCGGTATGGTAGGTGACACGGCACAACTAGGCAATGCCAGGGTAGATATACCAATTGCTATCCATGCTGGTGGAAACGCGTAGCCGCAGTTACCGCCCACCTCGGACTAACTCCCCAAAATCAAAATATAGAAGTGGCCACTGAATCAATCCAAAATCAAAGTATAATATCGAAGAGGAGGGTCCGATTAGAGGAATGACCTCATTGGCCTGAGAATCGCTCCTGTTTTAGCCACCTTATGCCAACTCACGGGAGTCGGGTCCACGAATTTACCTTACAGGAAACGTCACCACCACCTACTTCATTCTGGAATCTCCACCGCGTACACGGTTAGTCAAAGTGGTTTTCGGTATCGACAGAGAGTATGTCCATATCCGATCCCAGTCTCTTTGCCAACCCATCGTTATTATAACACCGCGGTCATTTAAAAATAGGTTATACTTTAAAAATCAGAATAAACATTCCATTTCATAACCATGAATACGATATCATTTCAAAACCCAAAACCATATTTTATCACTTATCCCAAATATAATTCTTTTCCAAAATCATAATGCTTTAACTTCATAACGTCTGAAAATCAAATATTTTCAAATCATAATATTTTGAAAATCATAATTTAAAACCATAACTTCTATAAAAAAACTTGAATGGTTCGGATATTCAACGGTATATAGAATAAATGGTTTAACTTTATGGTTACTTTGTAAAGAAAATAATTTACATAGCTTTACAAATATAGTTCCTATTTAAAGTTTAAACCATAATTTAAATATCACTTCAAGTTCCACAAACCCTTCAATTTCTATATATATAAATCCATTTGGAGTATTCATATTCAAAACTAAAGTTGGACTTTATTCTTTCAACAAATTAAATGTTTATTATTTAGTCTTGAATATTCGCGTAAAAATCCATAAATAAAACTCCAATTTCTAGTAAAAATATATATAATTTTTTTTCAATTTAATTTATACTAGAATATTCATTTCATATTTATCTTGGGAAAAATCCAATTATAAATATCATATCTTAAATTTCCAAACTTAAACATTAAATATATGATATAAGTTATCAAACTCCATTTTCTTAAATTCTTCCATTTTTATTTAAAGAGATTTATACACATTTTAAATTCAAAGTTTCTAACTTCATATGTATATATATATGGAAGAATAATATTTATACCATATCAAAATTTAAATTTTATAAACCGTATCCCATCCAAACCATAGAAATCACTCTTAAAATAATTTATATATAGACCACGGTGCCTGTATAAAATTTTCTATCCTATGGTCAAGTGATACGGATATTTATCATTTCAACCCGCAATTTAAAATAAAAATGCGGTTGTATATCATTTCAAACCACAATCCCAAATGAAATGAAAAATGCATGATAACTTGCAATTTAATGATATCAAATAAACATCCATTCATCAACATCATCCATTATCCAAATCACAATCATCAATCAATATCAATCAATAGCAATATATATTTGAAAATATATAGCAGGTAATAACTGGCAATTATATTCAAATTAAATTTAACAACTATTAATCTACAATTTATATTCAGTGATTAATTTTATAACTGTTAACTAGCAGTTTATATGCAAACAAATAAATTCTAACTGTCAATAAATATGCAATAAATAAATTAAAATAACAGTTAAATTAAATAAAATGCAATTTAACAGATATGATGAAATAAACATGCCAATTAGTCATAAATAAATTTCTATTCATTTCTAAGATAAATTTAACAAACATAAAAACTTTTAAAAGTTGTGAGTGGGTTAAAACACTCATTTTTGGAATTTAAATCGAATTTAAATTCGATTTAAACCCAAAAATTCGACGGTCTCCGAATCAATCCAAACCAGCGTCATCAGATCCGAATTTTAATTACGATCCTAACGAAAAAAAATTCGCACGAAACGGATAATGTATGAGAAAAATATAGCGGTTTGTGTGGTTTGAATTTCAAAATTAAATTAAAACAAATCAAAACAAACTCACCCCATACACTAGCCACGTCACCCCCTTCTCCCTCCTGTACGCAACAGGCAAAACACGCCCCCCCCAGATCCAAGAAACTGAACCCAAATCCTACCCGTTGACCACTACTTTGACTGAAAACATCACCACCTACAAGCCGCCGCCGGCCTAGGGACCCCCGCCATCACGAAGCCCTGCCAAGCTGCCCCCAATGGTCACGTGCGCACGCCTCTGGTGGCCCCGCCGCCGCCGTTCATCCCTAGGGCCGAAACCCTAATTCACGATTTGACGAAGATCTAGCCGTTAACTCGATGCAATAACTACCCAGATGCGATCCCCTCGGCTATCTCCCCAATACCCAGAAATATTTTCTCGATCCGACGAAGTTTGTGACGACGTGATGAACGGTCGGAACTGTTTGAATTTATTCTGGGTAAAGGGTAACTCCAACTGAAAAACGAATTTCACCATGGGATTACGTGTTTCGAGAAGATCGGCATATATTTTTGTGGAATTTTTCTGGAGATTTTGAATTTTCATTTTTTTTTTGAACTGACTGGATCTAGGGTTAACCCCCATTGAAGAAGAAGAGAAGCTTGAAGAAAATACGCGGAGATAAATGAAATTAGGCGGAGGCTAGGGCTGAATAGCTGGGTTTATATAGAGGGTTAGAGGTAGCGTAGATAGACCGTAGAATGAACGTGCGGAACAAACCATGGCCCAAAAAACCCGCTATGCCTCCGGAACGAAATTTCGTAAATCTATATATCCAAATAGGTAATTTAAAATATTCTGAACGCGATGGAAAAAGTTTCACGTCCAAATTTGATCGTATGAAGAAGTTATGCTGAAAACAAAATTTCCAAATTGATTTTAATAAAATTGATTTTCAAGGCGTTTCGCGTCCGTACGATCAAACGACAGGTCCGATCGATACGAAACTTAAAATAACTTTCAACCAAATGTGCCAATTTACATTTCATTTCTATTCAATATATATTCATTTTATTCCGTTCATTCGGGTACTGCATTGAAATATATTTATTCTCTAATACTAACATTATTATCATTAAATTATGATTGGATTCCAAGTTTTTATTCAATACCTTGAACAATAACTTACATATTAACCAAATCCTTCTTCTACTTAATTCAAATTGGATTATGTTCCAATTTCTATAACCTAGGTCTTGAGTCACCATTTACATAATTAAATTTATCGTTTATTTCAATCTTCGTTTATAATTTAAAGTTCTACTAAACTAAATTACAAAACTTATGAACTTTAACAAATTTAATCCACCAATTAAATTTTTTTGATGTTTATATATTGCAATTCAATTCAGTTATTATTTCATAAATACCATTTTAATCAACTAATTATGACTTATAACCACAACACAAATCTTCGTTATTCTACCTATTGCCATATAACATTTCAATTGTTAAATCTTAAATCTCAGTTACTATATCCAACTCCTACATTTATTATAAATTAGATTAAAAATTATATTAATTCAATTCATTTAATATTATTAATTTAACGGGTCGTTACAAGTCAGGACTCAAAATCTTATGCAGGATAATCAATTGCAGGAAATAAAGTCCATAACTCAAAGATGAATAAAATAACATCTCTAAGGATCCGATAAACTATCAATATATATATATAATACGGTATGTAGGTAATGTCTAATCAGTAAAATAGAATATTAAAATAGCGTTAAAGCGTTACCATAATTCCCCTTAACACATTTTATATTCCCAAAAGCATATACAAGACCGTAGTTTCCCCAAAACCAGAAGTCACCAGAGGGCAATCCATATACTCAAGGTACAAATCAAAACGTAGTGGTCGCGAATAGGATAATCAGTATGACAAGGTACATGAGGCAATACCAACTAGGATACTAGTAGTTGCGTGATCCGGACTGATGTTGAGCATAGTAGCTACTATCTCAACACCGCGAAACAACACTCCCAAATCAAAGGGTGCACCCAAATCGAATCACAAAAGTAATAGATATGGTATCGAAGAAGCGTGTCCGCTAGAGGTGGCGATCCTAAATGGCCCGGCGCGGCTCCTGTTTTAGTCATGTCAGGGGTCATCCAATATCGTTCTCTTTCTTCAGTCAACGCGTTCACCAAACCATCCACTTCATTCTGGATCAACACTTCGCGCATAATAGTTATTAAAGTGGTTTTCGGTATCGACAGAGAGTATGTCCATTTCCGATCCCGGTCTCTTTAATAACTACGTATTTATTACCCGATGGTCGGTTAAATTAACGTTTAAACAAATCAAAGTCCAAAAGTCAAGGTGCAAATTTGACTTCCAAAGTTTGACATTTCACGATTCAATTTATTTTAGATATTTTACAACATATTTTCGAATGCAATTTTTAGTTCAAACACTTGAGTTACAATTTAAAATTAAGTATTCAAGTTCGATTTAAAAAGGTCTAAAAGTCGCTTATTAAATTTAGTTCATAATCAATGAATTCAATTTTATGCTAAACTTAGTTTAAATTATTAAATCAAATTCTATTCACTTCACTTCATGTTTACATCCACTGTTATCATGAATTCGATTAAATCAATTTCATTAACTAAATTCCTTTTTATCCAACTTCATTTAATTTATTTACCAATTTAATTAAATTTCTAAACAAAAGTCCATTTCCATTTACAATGTCCTGATTTGATTAATTCGTTAAATTTAAAATCATTTTAAGTTTAAATAATCACTAAGTTATATCCATAAACTTTGGTCAGTTTTTGTATTCCTCCTAAGTCAAATTTTCTAAATTTCCAAGTAAAATTTACAACATGTTCCAAATCTATTTAATTAAAACCGAGTTTCAATCTAAACCTAACCAATTTAATAAATTTTTAAGTTATCAAATTCTAAACTTACTTGTTTCTAAATCTCATTTCAATAAATTTTCCAATTCATTTTATTTAATTACATAGGTTTATTAATCCGTTTCAATTTAATCCATTAATTTTACTTCAGTCTAATCCATAAAATTTATCTTGATTAAATCCGTTAAATTTATTTCAGTTACATCCATTAAAACTGTTACCAAATTTCCAACCAAATTGTTAAGTTCATTCTTTAATTTAAATTATATTTCAATTTCGAAAATGGTTTTGTTGACCAATCAGGTTTCTTATATTTATTTTCTATCCTAGGCCAAGTTGTTTAATTAGGTATTTATCATTCAACCCAATATTATTCAAAATAAAACAAGGCATAGCAAAGGGAACTTGCAGTGTGATAACTGGGATGGTGTCAAAGTAAATAAACAAGCAATAACAACCATACACAACAATTTAACAATGTATTTAAATAATCCCGAAATAATCATATTAATTTACATTTGTTATTTATGCAAATTAATATAATTATTCCTATAATCCACACCATCGTTTCATGCGGATTAAAGATTATTACGTTAGGGTTTTCACTTGGTGTCTATTATCAAATTACTACATCAATCATACGTTCAATGGTTCAAAGTGTAGTTAACGCTATTCTACGCGACGATTTATTTAACATTTAAAGGGATCAAGTTCAACATATATAATCCATTTTAAATTGTTGACTATCCTATATCAATTTCAATTTCATATTAAATTTCACTTATATTAACAACCAAATTCAACATCATATAATACTTTTAGTGTCACAACTATTTGTCGTAAACTAGCAATATTCAAATTTAACTTGCATAGCGATTTACAATTTTTTTTTTCAACAATTCGAACAATCAACAATTAACATCTAAATTAATATAAACAACAATTATCACTTGATTATCATAGCATAATAGATCGAGTCATGAATGAAATATTCACCTTGCGTGGTTAGAGAAGACGACGAAGCACGAAGACGAATAGATAAGAGACACGAACAAGCACGATGCAAAACGACACAAACTACAATTCAAACAATTAAATAAATCAACTATTTGTTTATTGCAATATATATCAATTGAATATATATATAAACCATACCGAACAACGAAGCAAGATAGATTCGACAAGTCGGATGAAAGTCTAAGTCTCCGAAGCAGTAGCTGATACAAACACAGTAAAACACTGTATGTGAGCAAATTAGAATTTTCAAAGTATATACCGCTATACTAATATATAAAACACTCTAATCTCATTTGGTTATGCAGCCGATAAATGAGAAGCAAAACAAAGTCAGAGCACATGCTCCATATAACGGCATATGCAACCCACTGTTCATATTGGGAACAAATTCCTATTGATAAAGGCTAACTATAGGAAGGAGGGTCTTCAAGTGACATATACATAACCTATATGAAAATCCTATATACTAATAGGTAGAGCCTATATGCATGCAACAACATTTGACATATAACTTTCCAACAGAGAATATACAAAGCATGTTCAAAGTGATATTGATGTATTGGCTATAGGTCTTAGGCAAAGTGAAGAGGGAAGTGAAGGCAGTGGCTCGGGTGTTAGCAGCCAAGTCGGTGGGTGGGTCCGGATTCGACAGGGTGGCTGCGGCGGGCGAAGGCTGGCGGGTCTGGGCGAAGCTGGCGGGGTCTGGGCGAAGGCTGGTGGAGTCTGGGCGAAGTTGGCGGGGCCTGGACGAAGGCTGGCGGGTCTGGACGAAGCTGGCGGGGTCTGGGCGAAGGCTGGCGGGTCTGGATGAAGCTGGCGGGTCTGGGCGAAGGCTGGCGGGGTCTGGGCGAAGGCTGGTGGAGTCTGGGCGAAGCTGGCGGGTCTGGACGAAGGCTGGCGGGTCTGGGTGAAGCTGGCGGGGTCTGGACGAAGGCTGGCAGGTCTGGACGAAGCTGGCGGGGTCTGGGCGAAGCTGGCGGGGTCTGGGCGAAGCTGGCAGATCTGGGCGAAGGCTGGTGGGGTCTGGGTACGGTGTTTGCATGCATGGAGGAGAGAGGGTATCACGTTTTGGTGGGTTTGATAATTCTGGAGAGCAACAGATGAAATATGAAAAAGAAGAAAGAATTTGCAGAGCAGAGTATACGAACCAGAATATTATAAAATGTAAGCAACAGACGAATAAATGGAACGACAGCTAGCTTATAAAAGGAAGTACAGTAATTGTCTCGGTAACTGAATGGCTATTGGCTTTCCAAGGCAGCTGAATAGTCAAAGACTGATAGAATTCTGAACGTTGAAGAAAATGGGTACCGGTTTTATGCTGCGTAACGGACCGATTTGTAATCCGTTAAACAAAACTAGTTCGCAACACCGAACTCCGATTGATACAAATAAATATACCGTTGTAATCAGCGCGTCGAGACGGACACAACGGTATAAAGATATTGATGGTTCGAAACCGTTTGCAAAGTGGTAACTCTTATTGAACCATTTGCACGAGCGAACATTTTAGCTAGCAATTAAAAGCGAAATTTGACGAAACGAATTGCGCCGTCATATTCAGAATAGTTTTCTTATCCAGAAATGTGAAAAATATTTGAGTTCGGACGAAAGAGAATTTTTCACCTACGATTTAAATCAATAGGCAAATGCGACGCACAAAATTTTCTTCAATACTTTTCAACGAAATTTGGCGTACGCCTATGTCTATCTAGACGCAAATCCAAATATGAAGTTTGAATAGAAACAGAATTTGTTTGTGAAAATTTTAATTTCTACATTAAATAAACAATTTTAAAATTTTAAACTGGGTCTGAATTTCAGGGTCGTTACATATCCAATTCATTTTACTTTTGCTTGAGGCATGCTATCCACTTCAGTTCACTGTTGCATATAGGTATGATCATATTAGCATATTGTTGAACCATTTTTGTTTCACTATTTCATATGTTGCCATGTTCTGGGTGCAGTAGTCATCTCGTTGCATTTGGAACGTTGAGATGTTGTCTGCATTTGAGTTCGTCCTCGTTTGCATTGTGTATTCCAGTGTTGTTCTCTGGACTGGTCGACAGTTCCATGTTGCCACCTCTATTTGCTTTGAGCTTGAGTAGTTGGTTATACTGCACTGGTTGTATTCTCGGGTCTAGGACTGGAGTGTAATTTTGTTGACATGTTTGAGTTCGTTGCACTGTTGCTTGTTGCTGCCCTGTTGTCATATTGACTTCATGTGTATAAATAACATATTGCCTTTCACTTGAATCGGTTGTATCCATACTTCATGTTTCAGTTGCTGAATTAGATATCGAGGCTGAAGTATTCATGTGTACATTCCCTGTTGTACTCCTGTGCATCCTCCCTGTTGCACCCATGTGCATTTTCATTTAAGTTGCAATCTCTAGTTGCTGTTGGCTTTGGCTTGTGGTTTTTCGCTTGTCAAGGCTGCTGTTTGTATGCTCTAACATGATGCAGCTTGCTTTGCATCCATTTGCACTTGAGCTATCCTGAAGCATGCTTTGTTCATATCATTCTCTGATGTATTTTGCTTTGCATACTTGTCGACATCACTGATGCACTGATCTTTGTTCGGCTGTGTCTTTGATGCTGGCTTGCATTGTCATTTGATTCTATTTGCTTCTTGTATCACTGAGTCTGCTTTTGTATTATTTCTGGCTTCAAGTATTGATGCCTGGACTTTCTCATGTGAACTTGAATACTTCCAGTTGTGTTGAGTCGTGATATCTGCGACTTGACCTTTGCATTTTATTGGTTTTCGAATTTACTAGAGTTGAATCCAGCTAATAGTTCGGGATTGACCTTGTGCCCGGTTGTGTACATCATTACTGTTGTGGCAGGGCAGTGCACGCAAGCGTGAACTGCAGCCACACAGAATTGAGTTTTTGGGTACCTCATCACGGTAGTGGCACGGCAATGCACGCAAGCGTGAACTGCAGCCACACGGTATTGATTTTATTGATATTCTATTTTGTTTTGATTTATCGATCTTTTGCATATTCCATATGCTGTAATGGCGAGGCAGTGCATGCGTGCGTGTACTGCAGCCCTACTCAAATTAATATTTTAATTGATATTTCAATGGCTTGAACAATTTTTTTATTCAATTCAATATTATGAATTGCATTCTGGTTTGGTTGAATTTGCTGATTTGTTGTTTAACACTGCTACGTGTTATATTTATCGTTATCCGATTTCTTTATTTAAGGATCGGATAAACGAAATTTATTTTGACTATCGTCTAATTGTTATTTACTTATTATTGCTTCTGTGCACTAATAACTGAGTTTAAATTAGACTGACCTGTGTATTATTTTCTTTTGAATTTAATACTCGGGTCAGACCCAAGTTATTTCAGGTTGTAGATATCTTGCTTTGGGTAGCTGTTTGAGCTATGAAGACTTTTCATATCTTTTGGAGTTATCGTGTCATAGTATAGGTTGATATGTATTCATGTATATTAGTCGTTAATGTACTTGTATATATAACTTCCAGAGTCGACTGTTGTAGTTGTATCATATGTATTGTGTCAAATGTATTGTAACTGAAATTAGTTATATATATATATATATATGAGACTTTTTGTTTTAACTGTGTTCCGCATTTATATTATCTGTGTTATTATTATATCTACTGTCCTAAGCTATTATGAACCATCGTAGTTCGTTTTATACTAAAATTTGGGTATGTCGATGGGAGTAAATAAATCAGAGATGAAAAATGAAAGAATATATATACCACTTCTATCGAGATAACCACTACTAGTGTAAGGCCTAACTACTGATGGCCGCTGCTCAACAGCCTTATTCTCCGCGCTAGTTGACAGCATTACACCATAGTGTTCTTGGCTAGCGTAGGCATAGAGGTAGGGCGTCACATTATTCTTATTAATTTCCTTTCACATTATTTACTATTCATTTATTTTCATTGATTCATACAATGACTATTTTACTAATTTACATTGATTTACTAAAATAAGTTATTTCGATTCAATTATTTAGATCATCCATAATCAATTCTTAAAATATTATATAAGTTTCTTTGCAATTAATTTCACATTCATTTATTTATCACTTATTTTAAATTCTCATTCATTCATAAAAAATCGTCTCTATTTATTTCCATTCATTGTTTATATAGTTTGATTCAATTTAATGAATCATTCAACTTAAGTCTCTTAACCTTTAAATTTACATAAATTCTTTCCTGTATAGTATCATTGAATATTAAATTTATTTCTGAATCATTTTAAGATTTTTCGAAGCTACAATCACTTACTTAATATAGTATTCACTTTTTCTATTAAATTTAATTAGTAGCATCTCAAATTATTAACTTAATTTTATGCCATTTTTGCAACATCAATATTAGTTTTATAGAAATAATTCTATTTGAACACTTTTATTACTTAAATTTTACTTATATAATATCCTGTTACATATTCCTATTTAATATTACAACTTTTTAAACATTTCTGGTAAGTTATTTATGTGATTTAAAAATGTGATTGAATGTCACACAAGTTTGCCTTATTTATTTTTGTTAACAAAATGTTCAATATTACATCTTATAAATTTTAATATCTTTGATTTAAAAGTTATAAATTCCCTTTATTAGATACACCATTAATTATTTGGCTTTTAATTTCTTGGTTCGTTAATCACTTAGTATATAATTCTTATTTTTAAATTTAGAAGATTTCAATTATTAAAATAGTTAAGATTTCAGTCTATTACAATAACTAAAAACTACCAACCATCAGAAAATTTTAAGAACTAAATTCCGGGTTTCTTTTAAAATCATTTTAAAATAATATAGGTACTCATATCTTTTATATAAATCATTTTTAGAAGTTAAAACTAAGATTTGTTTATCAAAACAATATGTAGTAAAAAAACTACTGTGGCCTTCCCACTGTGAAACTCGAAAGTGAACATTGATGAAGCGTGCACTCATCACTGAAATTATTTTCTAGCAATAGAGAGGGGAGTATAGAACTTATTTCCTTAAATTCTTTTAAAAACACTTCTTTTAAATCACATTAAAATATTTATATCCAAAAATACTTCCAAATAATACTAATATTATATTCCAGAATCTTTTGAAAGTAAATTCAAAACCTTGGAGCTTAATTTCTCAAATTTTCAATTCTTATTACTTTACTTGTAAATCCTTATTTACAATTCAATATTTGTAAAATGTTATTACCTAATAAACACGTATCATATCCAATGGTATCATTTATAAAAATTATTCTTTTATATACAAAAAGTAATACTAGGTAAAATTATTTCATTTACCAATATTTCAAAACAATATAGTGTCGAACTGCCTTATCAATTATTTAGAAATCCTTATCGATGCCATGGCGTCCTATGTACTGACCAGAATTTATACATACTAAACAGAATAAATTAGTACAATATAACATACACTCAGACAGACTCATTCTAGGGTTTACTACCTTATCCCTAATGAGTCAGACCCCACAGTGCTAAGGATATTGCTAAACCTGGCTCTGATACCAAATGGAACGACCCTCCTTTTTGGAAGGTTTAAATTGAAAATAAACCACACATATCAAACTCAAACCATTCAAAAGGGAGTATTGTTATGGGGTAAATAAGAAAAAGGAGAGAAAGAAACAAAACAAACAAAGAATCTTACAGCGGATGACAAAATATAGTAATCAAATAAATAGTTCACGAAGTTGTTTTACAAATAAAGTTTGATTACACTTTTACAATGAAGATCAGAGTTACATACAACAGAAATAAATAAATAATGCAGAGGAACAACATGATGTAATGGGACAAATATAATAAATAATATACTATGCAAATCTCCATCTTCATCCTCCAAAAAAGCAGTCTTTGATACACTGAAATGCTCAGACTAACCCAAGCACAATGAAAAGACAAAACACTCGAATCAGAATGAAAAGATCTTATGTAAGTTAAATCAACAGTAAATAAATATGAGTGTAACGGCTTCAGATATCCCGGTCTCCTTAACAACCAAATGCTTATCTCATACCGGATGGTTCTTTTACATTTCTAAAATCAATTCCTAATTGATATCTAAGTATCATATTCAATTCAAAATCATATCACTTTCGAAATAATATTCATTTTTGAAATCATATCACTTTCGAAATTATATCCATAGAATATATTAAACCCTTATTTCATAATCATCATATTTACTCAAATATGTCACTTCACTAGAAAATATTATTTCAAATTCCCACTTAGGTTATAACATTATTTAACCATATTCACTTTTAAATCAAGGATTTAAATATAAACATTTCAATTTTACATGGTTTGAAATTTAAAAAATAGTTTAGAAAGTTATAAATAGTTTAAATAGTTTAAAAATAGTTAAAATACTTTAAAATAACTTAAATGGTTTAAAATAGATTGAAGTAGTTTAAATAGTTAAAACAACTTAAAATATATTAAAAGAGTTTAAATAGTTTAAAATAGATTAAATAGTTTAAAAATAGACTAAAATGGTTTAATAGTTTAAAATAGATTAAAATAATTTAAAATAGATTAAAATAGTTAAATACTTTAAAATAGATTATAATAGTTTAAAAATAGATTTAATACAGTTTTAATAGTTTAATATAAAATAGTGTTATTATTGGAAATGGTTTATATACTAAATATTTTGAAAATATAAATAAATCCAAATTTAAAATAATATATGTTTAAACAGTTTAAATTAAAATATTTAATTTGAAATTAATATAAAATTAAACTATTTTTTCCATTTCAACGAATCTGGACCATATCCAGATTTCACCAAAATTAAATTTTCTATCAGTTCAAATTCCCATAAAATCATTTTAATTTATATCATTTCAAATTCATGTTTGAATTATAATTTTAAAGCACTTCAGTTTCATAGTTTTCAAAGTTTTAATATTAAAACATTTGCAATACTCAATTTTGATAAATTTCATTTATATTTCAAAATTCAACTTTGAAATTTCTATTATAATTCTGTAAATGAATCATTAAACTAATTCCAATTTCAACATTTAAAGCGTGGATTGTAATGACCTAAATTTTTAATGGTCTTTATAACGTAATTAACTAAAATTTT
Organism: Allium cepa; assembly: GCA_030765085.1. Classification (NCBI taxonomy): domain Eukaryota; kingdom Viridiplantae; phylum Streptophyta; class Magnoliopsida; order Asparagales; family Amaryllidaceae; genus Allium; species Allium cepa. The sequence continues at coordinate 774,912,996 of CM060945.1, forward strand.
GATCGAAATTTAATTATAAAATTTAGCAATAAAAATTTGATATTTTGAATGCGTCTATTGAGTAATAGCAAATGGAAAATTTCATTGGAAAGTATGAATGTTAATTTTATTCTGTAAACTTCAGTCTCAATTTAAATCGGTTAAATTTGATGAATTTTTTTTCAAAATCTGAATATTTTTATATAAGAAAAATGTTTAACATTTTCTAAGTGAGACGTTGTACTTCGTTCTTCAAATTTGGGCATCTCTAGCCCCATTTAACTTATTTTCAGCCAATTAGCAGCAGTTTAGCAGCGAAAGATCGACTGTTAATAGGATGATCGTAAAGCTGATATCTGTGTACCATTCTATTCGTCTCATTGTGCTAATCTCCACAGTATATTCCTTTGTGTGTTTCGGTGTCCGGTACGTGGTGAAAACCGTGAAACGGTCAGCAGTATTAGTAACCGTTCGAGTCTATTTGTTTTCGTGACTATTCAATTTTCCAACGCATAATTCCAAAACGCATTTGTTGTTAATAATTTTTTCAGAATTCAAAGCATACTCACTTTTTATTTTTCTATTTTTCTACGGGTCCCAATATTTATCTTTGGTTCGTTCCTTTTGTTCTCTTCCCTTATTTCGTTTCTGAGCATGATATATAAAATAGCTTTCACTTTTCTAAAACCCATTCCATTTTCATTTTTCTACTCCTCCCCTAACGCAACCAACGGCCGCCTCCTCATCCATCGTTCAAACCCACGCCCACTTCGTCCACCACCATCATCACCGACCAGCAACATGACTTAATCCCTCTCCTTCCCCTAGCCCGACCGCTAATCTCCTGTCCAAGCATTCTTGCATGTCACTTCATAAGACCCACCCCTGCATGAATGACAGCCACCAAAGCAGTAGCCGAAACAACCATCTCCATTACCAAGGCCACCGAGCCCATTATCAATTCCCATCCCTTACCCAACATGACAACTTACGCCAGCATCCTCCATGCTTTCCGCCTCCCTGTCCCCACATCTGCACCTTCCCACCGCCTTGCTAAATAGACCGCTTTCATATTAACACCCACAGCCGATCCACCCTAACCCCGTTTCTCTAACCTCTTGCCGCCAGCCTCCACTCCACAGTTGACCCCTTCACACACCGCCACCATGACCAACCAAATATCCATAAAATCCCCCCTTCTACTTCGCCTAGCAGCAAGGACATCTCCTCCATCACTCCACGTCAGCCTTCCGCCAATCCAACTTTGAAATGTAGCAACAAAAAGCTTTGTTTTCTCCTTTTCTAAATGAAGTATTATATATGTAAGTTATATATTAGTTATATATAATATGTTAAAATATTTACTTAAGTTATGTTATAATTTGAAACAGTTTAAATAATAATATATATAATGTTTGTATTTTTTTTATGAAACAACATCCTTCTTGCTCTTCTTACTTTTAAATAGAGCAATATATAATGTGTTTTATAGTATTCTATATTTATGATTATGGTGTATAATATAATAAGTTAGTATATATGTACATATAAGTATATATGAGTTTATGTTTTTGTTATTCTTCAACAACAGTTTTACATTCTGTAGAGATTTTAATAGTTTTTTTGCCCATTGTCTCTATTCGTAGATTTAAATTAGAAAAGGTATATATTATACTATAATTCTATTCTTTGTTCTGTTTATATGTATGGTCTATTGTATATCAGTCTGCATATGTTGTTTGAGTAGCAGCATATATTATCTGTTTACATATAATTGTTTAATATATATGTTTGCATATTTTGTTTATACGTATTAAGTTTGTTCATATATATATTTTTGGCTTGCAAACGTATATAGTGGTCTGCATAGGTTGTTTGAAGAAGTCCACATATGTTTGGTTATATATATATATGTATGTATGTTTGTATATATGTATGTATGTATGTATGTATGTATATGGGTTATATATGATTTTGAGTAGCTTACATATACGTACATACATACATACATAGATATATATATATATATATGCATTGAAAGAATACTGATTTATAAGAAATATTAATATTATATATATATGGAAATTTATTTATATGTGTTTAACTAAAATATTGATTTGAAAATGTGTATTCCATTTTTGAATATATGTTTTAAAGTTAGTTTTAGAGAAAATTTATTATTATATATAACATATATTTTGTTCGGTTTATATCCAGCTAGTTGATTTGTTCTCATCGATTCCTATTTATCAGCTTCATCCGTTAAATCCCTGTTCAGCTACTTCGCTTTGACATTTATTGTTTGGATTGGTTGATTTTCGAATTCGTGATTTGTTCTTTGTGCATGTCATATTCTCTCTCTAGTCTCGAAAGGTGAGCAATCACTGACGATTATCATTCTTATATTTAATAAATTTAATCCCCATTGAAATGACAAGTGAAATATGTTGTTAAATTTGAATTGCTTATTATTTAATTGCGATATATGATATGTCATTATCTGTAACTGTTTACCTTTGATAGCTGACACCATCACCTGTTGTTTACATGTTATAATTAAATTTGTTATTGATGATATATTCATGTTGTTGATTTATTGTCATATTTGTTCTTACTTTGCCGGTTCCCTGTTAGTTTAGAAATCCCTATGGGGTTGAAATGATACATACCCGAACGATATTATAGAAAAGGGGAAAAACATTGTGGGTTGAAATGATAAACCAAAGCAATGTTCAATGATTTTGAATTTTGGGATTGCGGGTTGAAATGATATATACCCATAAATATTTAATTCGCGGATTGAAATGATAAATATCTATATCACTTGACCATAGGACAGAAAATTATATACGTATACCGTTGGTCTATATTTTGAAAAATGATTTCCATAGTGGAAAGAAAATATATAAGATTTGATGGATATTGATTATTAAAATATAATATATAAATGTTATTTTATATATGTATAAAGTTTAGATTTTTAAAATAATATGTTTCGAAAATATTAAAATTATAAGTTAGTTTTGGAAAATATAAAACTTTATCTTGTACTTATAAATTTTATTATTTTAAAAATATTTAAAATTAGATTTAATATAAAATAAATTTAATAATATGATTTAATTTAATAAAATTTAATTTAGTTAATATATAATATGTTTAAGCATTTATTTAAATTTATATTATTATTTTAAAATAGATTTAAATAACATTAATAATAGAGGTTGGGAAGAATAAATTAATGTTGACTTGAAATTTAATTGGTTGATAATTGAATTTAAAAAAGAGCCGATTTAAACTTATTAATTTTGAGATTTTGAAAAATATGATTTTTAACTTGATTTGATAAAAGGTGATTAAATGAATATTCTCAATTTTAAATACGATTGAAACCGAATATTAAATATTAATTTAAATTTATAAATTGGGATGTTATTTAATTGTTATCAAAATGATTAAGTGATTATTTTCAAATGCGAATAAAATTAAAGTTAAATGTTGAAATATAAATGAAACTTATATTGAAACTGTTTGAACATTTAAATCTTGGATCATATTGGAATTGAAATGATAGTTTAAACCTAGATTTGAAATCGATAAAAATTGAAATGATTTATTTAGAATTTGAATTGAATCTTTAACCTTTTAAATTGGAAGTGTTGAACAAGGATTAATTTAAATTGAATTTGGAATTTAAGTTGATTTGAATCGATTTATGGAATTTGATGAAACAATTCTAATTGGGAAATTATTTCAGTATAATCTATTTAAATAAATATAAAATATTTTCAATTTACAATTATTTTAATATACAAATTATTATGATATAAAATTATTATAATTTATAACTATTTAATATATATACTACTTTCAAAAGTATTATGATTTCAAAAGTGTTATGATTTCAAAAGTGTTATGATTTTGAAAGTGTTATGATTCTGGAAATGAATATTATTTAAAGTAAATAATGATATCAAATTGATATGTTTTGGAAATGAATATGATATTTCGATATGAAATATGAACTATTTGAAATGAAATGACTATGGTGTGAAATAAATGTTTGATTGTTAAAAAGACCGGGATCAGATATTGCCATACTCTCTGCCAATACTGAAAACCACTTTAACAACTATGTACGTGGTGGAGATTCCAGAACGAAGTAGGATGGTTTGGCGATGATTCTATATGAGGTATTAGTGCAGCCTTGACTCCTGTGAGTCAGCTTGATGTGGGTAAAATAGGAGCCACGCCGGGCCAAGTGAGGTTATTCCTTCGATTGGGCACATTTCTTCGATACCATTCTATTACTTTATGATTTGATTGGGTGCACCTTTTGATTTGGGAGTGTGTCTGTAACGACCCAAAATTTCAGTCATTTGAAATTCATATATTTAATTAATTTTAAATATGCACAATTAAATTTTCAAAGTCGAATAACTTGTATTTTGAATATCTGAATTTAATTGGATAATCAAACTATTAATTTAATATTTGAAATTGCTGAAATAATTGATATTTAGATTTAAAATGAATAAAAATGATTTATAAAGTTAAATTAAATCATATTTGATTTAGAATGATGTTAGAGAACTTTTAAAATCGAATTAAAAGTTAATTTGTAGAAATTAAATATTTTAATACTTAATTGACGTGTAAAAATAGTCATTTTTCAGTCATTATCGGATTTCGATGAAACAAGTTACATTGGATCCATAATGTTATATTATTGTAATATTTCAAATTTCGTGTCCATCGGACTTACGGTTTGTCCGGGGCAAGCTAAAACGCGTAGAAATCGGTTTAAGTGAATTTTAAATTTAAATAATTCGATTTGAAAACCTATGTTTCAAATACGATCGAACTGGCTCTCGATATATATTCTAATGTGTTCGGAATGAAGGTAAAACATTATAAACGCTAGGGGCACGCTTCGTTTGGAGTTCGGAAAAATTTCGGGTGAATAGTGCGCGAAAATTTTCTATAAAAGGACGTAAATTCTTCATTTTTGCAAAACCCTAAATTCCCTAGGGCTAGCCGCCACTTCTTCATTCAGTGGCTGAAAATTGCCAAATTTCTTCCACTAATCTCTTCCAATCCACAAATCGATTCGAAAAACATTCAACTACCAAATCCAAGAGCATAATGAGAGCTTCGATTCCATATGGTGATGATCGAAAATGAAGCTACGAATCAACTGCATTTTTCATTGAAGTGCATGTGTTTCGTGCATGATTTCCCAGGCTAGATGATGGCTGAGCTTCATGATATGGCGGCGAGTAGTGGAGCACAGGTAGGCGAAGGGAACGATGGTGTTCGATCGTGTTCACGGCGTTCGTGGGTAGGGTTTGGGTCGGTCAACGTTTCGAAGGTGATGGGTTCATTTCTGTTCGTCTCGACCCAGGTTTGAACGAAGAAGAGGCAACAACGAGCGGCCGAGATGGGATGAAGCAAATCGAACGGCTGCAGCGGAACAAAGGTTTAAAAATAGAAAATAGAAAATGAAATTGAATTATATTAAATCGTGTAATTTTTGTAACATCGTAACTTTGTCATACGAGGTCGAAAATTCACGAAACGAATTGCGTTGGATTCGTATTGTCGAATACTACGCGATGGAGCTAGTTTGGAGTTGATTGGAGCTAGTATTAATTTTGGGTAAAATTAAACGCGCGTTTAATTTTATTCGAAACAAAACACTTCAACTGCTATTGGAAGCAAAGTGAGTACAACTCACTCTTTCGGACTCACTGATATTTTATATAAGTGAGAATAAATATTATATGATGATTGATGATTGTTTGGAGATATATGATATATTGATGTGTATTTGGATATATACTTGCCTATTGGAGTAGATGAGACCCTATACGCTCCCATGTATGAACGGATGACCCTTTGTACGCGCGTCATCCTTAAAGCAGACATTGTACACATATTCTAATATGTATATTTGTTGCAGGTGTCAGGTTGGAGGGATCCAGGATTCCTCACCAGTATCGATTTATTTATAGATATTTGCCATATACTCAGTTATCATATTGATATATGATGTTTGGATGCCATGGTTGATGTATTTGGTGCTGTTGCAGCATTGGCTATTTTGGGAGATTTAAAAATGTTAAAGTAACGATTTCGAATTTAAAAGAATTTTAAAGTGATTTTTGAAAGCATATGTTTTATTGAATTTTTGAATTAATTCAATTTAAATAAATAAACGTTATAATTTTTATATTTTAAAATTATGATGTTTTGGGAAATAAATAGAAATTATGCTTTTTGTGAAATAAAACCAGAATATGATTTTTGGAAGGTGAAGTTAACTATTTTGTAAAATGGTTTAAATTGAGATTTTTGATTTATTATAAATGGTTTATATAGAAGATTTATAAAATTGGTATTTTATAAATTAAAATATTGGAATTGTAAAAGGAGTTTTATAAGTGTTAAAATAAAGTTATAAATGGATTTTTACAAGTGAATAAGATTTATAATTTGTGAAGTTATAAAATGAATGAATTTGTAAAATAAACGATTTATAAGCAATTAACTTATATATTGGAATTTTGAATGTAAATAAGGTGTAATGGAATTTGTTAATAAAGTAGATTTATAAATTGAAGTTTTTATAAAATATACAAATGTGAATTTATAAACATTGTTTTATAAATCTGAAATCAATTGAATTTGATAAATTAAATATAGAAGTTTATTAAAGGAGATATATTCGCGATTTTGGACAGCGAATTATCTTTTAAATTAAATGTTGTAATAATAAAGAATTTGGTTGGTTATTATATACACGATTTTGGACTATGGATTATCCTTTAAATAAAATGTGTAGAAGTATTGAATTTGGTAAACAATTTATATTCACGATTTTGGACAGTGAATAATGTATTGAAGAAATGTTTTAGGAAGTGATATTTTAAATAGAATTGAAATGATTTGAAGTTGTTTTAAAATATATTAAGTATCGAAACCATAGATTTCAACATTCATTGTTGAAATAGACGTTTTTGAGAAGTAAGGAAAGGATGGACTATAACACTGTTGTTATAGTAAGTGATTTTCGGAAGGAAATGTTATTGTATAGTATTGGGATTTATATATCTATCTTATTTCGAATCCCTATACTATTGATTTTGGGTTGTCATAACGGTGTTTTACACTACATTCATTTTGACCCAATAAATGTGTTTAAAGAGAATGTTTTCCTTAAAGAATAAGATATATACTCAATCGTGTTTTAAGTATATGTAGTATTTTCTAAGTATTGAAAATAAATTGATTTGTGAATTACTTATTATTAAATAAGTATTTGGAAATGTTTTCCAATATTGAAATGGGTTTGGAATATATCTTTCTAAAGATAAATTGAGGTGAATATTTGGCAAGTGAATTAATTAATAAAAGATTAATTAAAGGGCCCAGTGATTGTTATGGTGCTGAATATTTGTTCGTTTGGTTTGATAGTTAAATAACCGACTATCAAATTTCCCAAAGATTTTAGTTCCTCGACTTGATGCGGGAACTATTTAGTCGTACACTTAGTACGTAGCCTTTTATGTCGGCTTGATTATCATTTGTGTTGAGGATGTTGATTCGTGTAGTGCGGAGTATTACTCTAATCTATCGAGCTTCCTTCTTGGCCCGAAGGATAGCAAGTTGAAAGTTGGAGACGTGATAAGTCTATGAGATTTAGTTGATGTGTGAGGTTGAGAAACGCTTTTGCGTCGTTGGTGCTAAGAGACCGGGATCGGTTTATCTGAAAACCACTTCGGACCAACGTATATGCGACGATTATGCAAGTTGCTTGTGATGATATTGATATTTCGAAGTTTCATAGTGGGGGACTGCTTGTTGATCGTTTGGGATTAAAATCCCAATATACATGCAGTAGCAGTGGTCTCTTTATTATGAAATATCCAATGCGAGGACTATTCGCTACTAATCCTAGGGATTTCCCGACAGGATGAAGTAGGAAAGTACCTTCAGTTTGTCCTGTTCCTGGACAACTTGTATGGATGTTTGTCTGACATTGCATTTCAATAGATTACGTACATTGGTTTTTACAAACGTACATCAGTGGTGGTGGAGAAGGCAACTTCTGTTAGCTTAACACCCTCCTTGAGATATACGAGCTTAAGGGTTGTATTTTTGTGGAAGGAAATTAGTAGTCAACGGAAATGGCCGTGTGGCATTCAAAGTGATGTGATATGTGATTGTGAAAGGTAATCGTTACCTCGTCAGGCCTCATCAACCGGAAATGACCAAAACAGGGTTAGATGCAGCAAGGCTAAGTGGGTCATTCCCAAGTAGGATATGATCATCCTCTTCTAGATATATCTTTGCACACTATGACGTCATGTATCTGATTATTGTGGTTTGTATGCTATGAGGGCCCTCGGTAAAGGTCGGTAACGACCGAAGGATGACATATTCGGTACCATCTAGTTATAGAGGTGGGCCGGTCTTGTGTTGGTAGAGGGCAGTTGTTCTATGCCTCAGGACATCCATCTAGAGGTGTACCCCTTCGGAAGGTAGCCCTTTCACCTGTTCATTTGTATGGAAATCCAAACTCCACTACATACCTGCCAATTTATTTATAGAGCCTTGTATGCTGGAATTTAATAATTGTAACAATTTTGGCTATTTTGAATATTATTTGTATACTGGACATTAGTATAATATTACATGAGTTTGACATGAAATGTTTTAGTTATCGTAAGGTAAAAACATGTCCGTGTTTATTTGTGGACTTGTCTTATGAGATACTTTTGTTTTGATAAAGGAAAAGTTTGGTAATTTAATAAATTCAGTTAAGTGTGTTTCTCACGCTGGTTTACCAGATTGTTCCGGGCTTTCTTCCCTTTCAATGCTCGGGTCAGACCGATTACATCTACAGATTATGCTTTGGTGCTATTGGAGCTTCAGCAGGAGAGCTGGAGATCTTCATTTTCGTACATCCATATTTGCTTGATTATCCGCTGCATTGCTGCTTAGTTGTTTTATATTATCAGCAATTGTAAGGACAGGTTATTATAACTGTTCAAGCTGAGAACTCTGATTGATTGTTGAACTCTGACTGATGTATAAATACAGTTTCTGTTTTGTAAAGATCATTGATATGATATTATATATATTTTCCGCTGCGATGTGAGATTCTGTATTATTTTGTTTAGTTCTGTCTTCTCTCTTTCTTCTCTTCACTTCTTCTCTCTTCTTTTCTTTCTCTTGACTTTCCGTCATTCTATGCTTTTTGGATCGGACATGTGTGGATTATTGTCGATTCAAAGGGTATGGATTTTCGGGTTGTCACATGTGGTATCAGAGCTTAGATTTTGTATATTCCTAAGCTTTGATGTATACTCAGTATAGATAGGGACAGTAGCACCCTAGATTGAGTTTGAGTATATTATATATATGAGCGCGTATTTGTTAGTGAATATAAAATGTTTTATATTGTGTTTACTTATCCGTTGAGCTGTATGTGAATTCTGGTCGTGATGTGGGACGCCATGTTATCGATAGGGATATCCAAACTCTTAAACGAGGCAAGTCGACATAGTATCATTTTAAATTGGGTAAATGAAATAAATTTACCTCGATTATATTTTATATATAAAGAATTAATTTTTCAGAATTATTAAAATGTATATAAATAAATTGTTTTGTTGTTTGAAAATGAAAATATATATAAGTTAATGAAAGTTGTTTGAATAATCTAAATAAAAGCAACCATTGTAAAAGAATAAATTATATAAGAAAATGAATTATAAGTATGGAATTATAATTAATATGATTTACAATTGTGAAATAATCTTCTATATAAGAAGTGAAACCATATGAATATATTTATAAATATGAGTTATAAATAAAAATGGATTTAGACTAATTATTTGTGAAATTTGAATCCCGTTTATATTGAAAGTTGTTTTTCAAAGTTAAAGAGATTATATTATTATAAATCTGAATAAGATGAGTAAATGTGGAATGATCTTATATAAGCAAAGTAAAATAGTGAAATTATATAAGTGGTAGATTTATAAATGTGATTTATAAATAGAAAGATTTTTTTAATGGAATATATAAAGCACTGAATTCACTAATGTTGCTGGAAAATAATAAGGGTGATGACTGCAGCATTATCAGTATCATTTTCGAGTTTATATGTGATGGATTTGCTACCAATAGTAAATTGAAAATTGAAGTTTTGTTTGGATAAACAAATTTGATTCAAAATCCAAGTTATAATTGATAAATATAAGTGAAATAAGTTTTGGATTTATAATATGAAATAATAAAATTTTAGCTTTGGTAAAGTTGAATTATATTTGAGTTAGTAAGCGAATTATATGATTTGAAATTTAACTAAGGAAGTTAAATTGAATTGAATATTAATTAGTTCAGGTTAAGTGATTGTATAATATGAACTGGGAAGGTTAATTAAAACTAAGCATGAAGTGATTATATAACCATGATTTGAAACTATAAAAATGTGAATGGAAGTGAACTTAGGTAAATGTTTGTGAAAGTTTAAATAATTCAGTTGTATAATTTAACTAAATGAGAAAACGTAAGTAAAACCAATTGTTAAAATGGTTAAATAATTTTATTAAGCAAAACAAAATCTGATTTTGAATAGTGATATGAATTTGACTTAAGTAAAAGTTAAATAAAATATAATTTGAAATAAATTAGAAGTGAACTTTTGTTGTATAATGGAAGTGAAGGTAAATGAAGTTGAAAAGAAAGATAACTTAAGTAATGTTAAGTAAAGTTGATTTTGGTATCGAAGTAAATTTATAAAGTGAATTAAATGAATGCGAACTTGAGTTATATATAAAAAAATCCAACTTTAGTTGTAAGAACGAATTAGCAATTGAAATAATGAAATATGAATTGAATGTAAATGAATTGATATGGAATAGTGGATGTAAGTGTTAATTCATTAAAAGCTAATGAAATTTTAAATTAAATAATTGAATGAACGTCAATTGAATGTTAAACCAATTTGAAATTAAAAGTGTTAAGCCAAATTGAATGTTAAAAGTAAATTAAATTAATTTGGTAATGTTGGATATGCATTGATTGTTAGATGAATGTTAATTGATTTGTATAGAAATTCATATGAAATTGAATAAATGAAAATGAAAGCTATAAATCATTGAATTCAAATTGGAAGTGGAAGTAAATAGAATTGAATTTTATTTGATTTGAACTGGAAGTAAACAAACTTGAATATGAATTAGTGAATGTAAACTAATTGAAAATGAATGAATAAATGTTAGTAAAATCTAACGTTAATGAATCAAATGTGATTTAAATTGGAAACCAATTCATTGAATATTAATGAAAATGAATGTATATAGATTGGTTGGATGCTAGTTGGATGATAGTTGGTTGATGGTTGGATTTGTTGTGGTGGTTGCATTTGTTACATTGGCATATATAGTTGTTGTAGTGGTATATGTTGTATATCGATATTACTTTCATATATACATGTTTCTCATTGTTTGTTGAGTGTTTAGTTGGTGCGGGTGGCGCTTGCTTCGCTTTTGGAGCTCGCTTTCGTGCTATATTAGCCGTATATGCTTGCTAATAATATATAAGGTACATATCTCGGATCACATATCGTACTTTACACTTTTTTCCCTTCGGGACGCCTCATCCTTGTTGATGAGATGTATATTTGCGATATTTATGTTGTTAATTTTTTTCGGATCGAGCCGTGCAAAGGAGTCTATGGTGAATTTTTCTGAAAATTTAAGAAGTTAGAAAATTTATGGAAAAATTGGAAAAATTTCTGAAAATTAAAAGTTTGATTTTTGAGTTAAAAGTTAAACGGTAGTAGTTGGTTTTGAAAAGATAACAATATATATGGATTTGAAAACTTAGAAAAGTTTTTACAAGAAGTTTAACGAGTTGTTTTTGAAAAGTTAATGGATTTTGTGACTTTTTCTTACTTGGTAATTTCGGGGACGAAATTCTTTTTAGTAGGGGATAATGTAACGACCCAGAATTTCAGTCATTTGAAATTCATATATTTAATTAATTTTAAATATGCATAATTAAATTTTTAAAGTTGAATAACTTATATTTCGAATATCTGGATTTAATTGGATAATCAAATTGTTAATTTAATATTTGAAATTGCTGAAATAATTGATATTCGGATTTAAAATGAATAAAAATGATTTATAAAGTTAAATTAAATCATATTTGATTCAGAATGATGTTAGAGAACTTTTAAAATCGAATTAAAAGTTAATTCGTAGAAATTGAATATTTTAATATTCAATTGACATGTAAAAAAAGTCATTTTTCAAACATTCTCGGATTTCAACGAACCCAGTTTCATTGGATCCATTATGTTATATTATTGTAAGATTTCAAATTTTGTGTCAATCGAACTTACGGTTTGTCCGGGGCAAGCTAAAACGCGTAGAAATCGGTTTAAGTGAATTTTAAATTTAAATAATTCGATTTGAAAACCTATCTTTCAAATACGATCGAACTGGCTCCCGATATATATTCCATTGTGTTCGGAATGGGGGTAAAACACTATAAATGCCAGGCAGCACGCTTCGTTTGGACTTCGGAAAAATTTCGGGTGAATAGTGCGCGAAAATTTTCTATAAAAGGACGTAAATTCTTCATTTTTGCAAAACCCTAACTTCCCTAGGGCTAGCCGCCACTTCTTCATTCAGTGGCTGAAAATTGCCAAATTTCTTCCACTAATCTCTTCCAATCCACAAATCGATTCGAAAAACATTCAACTACCAAATCCAAGAGCATAATGAGAGCTTCGATTCCATATGGTGATGATCGAAAATGAAGCTACGAATCAACTGCATTTTTCATTGAAGTGCATGTGTTTCGTGCATGATTTCCCAGGCTAGATGATGGCTGAGCTTCATGATATGGCGGCGAGTAGTGGAGCACAGGTAGGCGAAGGGAACGATGGTGTTCGATCGTGTTCACGGCGTTCGTGGGTAGGGTTTGGGTCGGTCAACGTTTCGAAGGCGATGGGTTCATTTGCATTCGTCTCAACCCAGGTTTGAATGAAGAAGAGGCAACAACGAGCGGACGAGATGGGATGAAGCAAATCGAATGGCTGCAATGAAACAAAGGTTTAAAAATAGAAAATAGAAAATAGAAAATGAAATTGAATTATATTAAATCGTATAATTTTTGTAACATCATAACTTTGTCGTACGAGGTCGAAAATTCACGAAACGAATTGCGTTGGATTCGTATTGTCGAATATTACGCGATGGAGCTAGTTCGGAGTTGATTGGAGCTAGTGTGAATTTTGGGTGAAACTAATCGCGCGTTTAATTTTATTCGAAACAAACACTGCAACTGCTATTGGAAGCAATGTGAGTACAACTCACTCTTTCTGACTAACTGATATTTTATATAAGTGAGAATAAATATTATATGATGATTGATGATTATTTGGATGATATATGATATATTGATTGGTATTTGGATATATACCTGCCTATTGGAGCAGATGAGACCCTATACGTTCCCGTGTATGAGCGGATGACCCTTTGTACGCGCGTCTGCCTTGAAGTGGGCATTGTACACATATTCTAATATGTATATTTGTAGCAGGTGACAGGTTGGAGGGATCCAACTGGATTCCTCACCAGTATCGATTTATTTACAGATATTTGCGATATATTCTGCTATCATACTGATATATGATGTTTTGATGCCGTGGTTGATGTATTTGGTGCTGTTGCAGCATTGGGCCTATTTTAGGAGTTTTAAAAATGTTAAAGTAACGATTTCGAATTTAAAAGGATTTTAAAGTGATTTTTGAAAGTACACGTTTTATTGAATTTTGGAATTAATTCATTTTAAATAAATAAACATTATAACTTTTATGTTATAAAAATTATGATGTTTTGGGAAATAAATAGAAATTATGATTATTATGAAACAAAACCAGAATATGATTTTTGGAATGTGAAGTTAACTATTTTGTAAAATGGTTTAAATTGAGATTTTTGATTTATTATAAATGGTTTATATAGAAGATTTATAAAATTGGTATTTTATAAATTAAAATATTGGAATTGTAAAAGGAGTTTTATAAGTGTTAAAATAAAGTTATAAATGGATTTTTACAAGCGAATAAGATTTATAATTTGTGAAGTTATAAAATAAATGAATTTGTGAAATAAATGATTTATAAGCAATTAACGTATAAATTGGAATTTTGAATGTAAATAAGGTGTAATGGAATTTGTTAATAAAGTAGATTTATAAATTGATGTTTTTATAAAATATATAAATGTGAATTTATAAATATTGTTTTATAAATCCGAAATAAATTGAATTTGATAAATTAAATATTGAAGTTTATTAAAGGAGATATATTCGCGATTTTGGACAGCGAATTATCGTTTAAATTAAATGTTGTAATAATAAAGAATTTGGTTGGGAATTATATCCACGATTTTGGACAGTGGATTATCCTTTAAATAAAATGTGTAGAGGTATAGAATTTGGTAAATGATTTATATTCACGATTTTGGACAGTGAATAATATATTAAAGAAATGTTTTGGGAAGTGATATTTTAAATAGAATTGAAACGATTTGAAGTTGTTTTAAAATGTATTACGTATCGAAACCATAGATTTCAACATTCATTGTTGTAATAGACATTTTCGAGAAGTAAGGAAATGATGGACTATAACACTGTTGTTATAGTAAATGATTTTCGAAAGGAAATGTTTTTGTATAGTATTGGGATTTATATATCTATCTTATTTCGAATCCCTATACTATTGATTTTGGGTTGTCGTAACGATGTTTTACGCAACATTTGTTTTGACCCAATAAATGTGTTTAAAGAGAATGTTTTCCTTAAAGAACAAAATATATACTCAATCGTGTTTTAAGTATATGGAGTATTTTCTAACTGTTGAAAATAAATTGATTTGTGAATTACTTATTATTAAATAAGTATTTGGAAATGTTTTCCAATATTGAAATGTGTTTGGAATATATCTTTCTAAAGATAAATTGAAGTGAATATTTGGCAAGTGAATTAATTAATAAAAGATTAATTAAAGGGCCCAGTGATTGTTATGGTGCTGAATATTTGCTTGTTTGCTTTGGTAGTTAAATAACCGACTATCAATTTGCCCAAATATTTTAGTTCCTCGACTTGATGTGGGAACTATTTAGTCGAACACTTAGTACGTATCTTTCTGTGTAGGCTTGATTATCATTTGTGTTGTGGATATTGATTCGTGTAGTGCGGAGTATTAATCTAATCTATCGAGCTTCCTTCTTGGCCCGAGTGACAGCAAGTTGAAAGTTGGAGACGTGATAATTCTATGAGACTTAGTTGCTGTGTGAGGTTGAGAAACGCTTTTGCATCGTTGGTTCAAAGCGACCGAGATCGGTTTATCCGAAAACCACTTCGGACCAACGTATATGCAACGATTATGCAGGTTGCTTGTGATGATATTGATATTTAGGAGTTTCATAGTGGGGGACTGCTTGTTGGTCGTTTGAGGTTAAAATCCCAATATACATCCAGTAGCAGTGGTCTCTTCATTATGAAATATCCAATGCGAGGACTATTCACTACTAATCCTAGGGATTTCCCGACATGATGTGGTAGGAAAGTACCTTCGGTTTGTCCTGTTCCTGGAAAACAGTATGAATGTTTGTCTGACATTGCATTTCTATAGATTACGTACATTGGATTTTACAAACGTATATCAATGGTGGCGGAGAAGGAAACTTCTCTTAGCTTAACACCCTCCTTGAGACATACGAGCTTAAGGGTTGTATTTGTGTAGAAGGCAATTAATAGTCAACGGAAATGGCCATGTGGCATTCAAAGTGATGTGATATGTGATTGTGGAAGGTAATCGTTACCTCATCAGGCATCATCAACCGAAAATGACCAAAACGTGGTTAGATGCAGCAAGGCTAAGTGGATCATTCCCAAGTAGGATATGATCATCCTCTTTTATATATATCTTTGCACGATATGACGTCGTGTATCTGATTATTGTCGTTTGTATGCTATGAGGGCCCTCGATAAAGGTCGATAACGACCTGAGGATGTCATATTCGGTACCATCTAGTTATAGAGGGGGCCGGTCTTGTGTTGGTAGAGGGCAGATGTTCTATGCCTCGGGACATCCATCTAGAGGTGTTCCCCTTCAGAAGGTAGTCCCTTCACCTGGTCATTTGTGTGGAAATCCAAACTCCACTACTTACCTGCCAATTTATTTGTAGAGCCTAGTATGCTGGAATTTAATAATGGTAACAATTTCGGCTATTTTGAATATTATTTGTATACTAGACACTGCTATAATATTACATGAGTTTGATATGAAATATTTTAGTTATCGTAAGGTAAAAACATGTCCGTGTTTATGTCTGGACTTGCATTACGAGATACTTTTGTTTTGATAGAGGAAAAGTTTGGTAATTTAATAAATTAAGTTGAGTGTGTTTCTCACGCTGGTTTACCAGACTGATCCGTGCGTTCTTCCCTTTCAATGCTTGGGTCAGACCAAGTATATCTACAGGTTATGCTTTGTGCTATCGAAGCTTCAGCAGGAGAGCTGGTGATCTTCATTTTTGTCCATCCGTATTTGCTTGATTATCCGCTGCATTGTTGTTTAGTTGTTTTATATTATAGGCAATTGTGAGGACAGGTTATTATAACTGTTCAAGCTGATAACTCTGATTGACTGTTGAACTTTGATTGATGTATATATTTAGATTTTCTATTTTGTAAAGATCATTGATATGATATTATATATATTTTCTGCTGCGATGTGAGATTCTGTATTATTCTGTTTAGTTCTATCTTCTCTCTTTCTTCTCTTCACTTCTTTTCTCTTCTTTTCTTTCGCTTGACTTTCCATTATTCTGTGCTTTTTGGGTCGGACATGTGTGGATTATTGTCGATTCAAAAGGTACGGATTTTCGAGTCCTCACACGTGGTATCAGAGCTTAGATTTTGTATATTCCTAAGCTTTGATGTGTACTCAGTATAGATAGGGATAGTAGCACCCTAGATTGAGTTTGAGTGTATTATATATATGAGCGCGTATTTGTCAGTGAATATAAAATGTTTATATTGTGTTTAGTTATCCGTTGAGCTGTTTGTGAATTCTGGTCGTGATGTGGGACGCCATGTTATCGATAGGGATTTCCAAACTCTTTAACGAGGCAAGTCGACATAGTATCATTTTAAATTGGGTAAATGAAATAATTTTACCTCGATTATATTTTATATATAAAGGATTAATTTTTCAGAATTATTAAAGTGTACATAAATTAATTGTTTTGTTGTTTGAAAATGAAAATATATATAAGTTAATGAAAGAAGTTTGAGTAATCTAAATAAAGGCAACAATTGTAAAAGAATAAATTATATAAGCAAATGAATTATAAGTATGGAATTATAATTAATATGATTTACAATTGTGAAGTAATCTTATACATAAGAAGTGAAACCATATGAATATATTTATAAATATGAGCTATAAATAAAAATGGATTTAGACTAATTATTTGTGAAATTTGAATCCCATTTATTTTGAAAGTTGTTTTTCAAAGTTAAAGAGATTATATTATTATAAATCTAAATAAGATGAGTAAATGTGGAATGATCTTATATAAGCAAAGTAAAATAGTGAAATTATATAAGTGGTAGATTTATAAATGTGATTTATAAATAGAAAGATTTTCTTTTAAAGGAATATATAAAGCATTGAATTCACTACTGTTGCTGGAAAATAATTAGGGTGATGACTACAGCACCATCAATATCATTTTCGAGTTTCTATGTGATGGATTTGCTACCAATAGTAAATTGAAAATTGAAGTTTTTTTTGGATAAACAAATTTGATTTAAAATCCAAGTTGTAATTGATAAATATAAGTGAAATAAGTTTTGGATTTATAATATGAAATAATAAAATTTTAGCTTTGGTAAAGTTGAATTAAATTTGAGTTAGTACGCGAATTATATGATTTGAAATTTAACTAAGGAAGGTTATATTGGATTGAATTTTAATTAGTTCAGGTTAAGTGATTGTATGATATGAACTGGGAAGCTTAATTAAAACTAAGCATGAAGTGATTATATAACCATGATTTGTAACTATAAAAATGTGAATCAAAGTAAACTTAGGTAAATGTTTGTGAAAGTTTAAATAAATAAGCTGTATAACTTAATTAAATGAGAAAACGTAAGTAAAACCAATTGTTAAAATGGTTAAACAATTTTGTTAACCAAAACAAAATCTGATTTTGAATAGTGATATGAATTTGACTTAAGTAAAAGTTAAATAAAATAGAATTTGAAATAAATTAGAAGTCAACTTATTGTATAATGGAAGTGAAGGTAAATGAAGTTGAAAAGAAAGATAACTAAGTAATGTTAAGTAAAGTAGATTTTGGTATCGAAGTAAATTGATAAAGTGAATTCAATGAATAAAAACTTGAGTTATATATAAAAAAATTCAACTTTAGTTGTAAGAATGAATTAGCAATTGAAATAATGAAATATGAATTGAATGTAAATGAATTGAATGTAAATGAATTGATATGGAATAGTGGATGTAAGTGTTAATTCATTAAAAGCTAATGAAATTTGAAATTAAATAATTGAATGAATGTCAATTGAATGTTAAACCAATTTGAAATTAAAAGTGTTAAGCCAAATTGAATGTAAAAAGTAAATTAAATTAATTTGGTAATGTAGGATATGCATTGATTGTTAGATGAATGTTAATTGATTTGTGTAGAAATTCATATGAAATTGAATAAATGAAAATGAAAGCTATAAATCATTGAATTCAAATTGGAAGTGGAAGTAAATAGAATTGAATTTTATTTGATTTGAATGGAAGTAAATAAACTTGAATATGAATTAGTGAATGTAAACTAATTGAAAATGAATGAATGAATGTTAGTAAAATCCAACGTTAATAAGTCAAATGTGATTTAAATTGGAAACCTATTCACTGAATATTATTGAAAATGAATGTATATATATTGGTTATGGATGTTAGAAGGATGATAGTTGGTTGATGGTTGGATTTGTTGCGGTGGTTGCATTTGTTACATTAGCATATATAGTTGTTTTAGTGGTATATGTTGTATATTGATATTACTTTTCATATATACATATTTCTCATTGGTTTTTGAGTGTTTAATAGGTGCAGGTGGCGCTTGCTTCGCTTTTGGAGCACGCTTTCGTGCTATATTAGCCGTATATGCTTGCTAATAATATATAAGATACATATCTCGGATTATATATCGTACTTTTACACTTTTTTACCTTCGGGATGCCTCATCCTTGATGATGAGACGTATATCTGTGATATATACGTTGTTGTTATTTTTCGGACCGAACCGCGCAAAGGAGGCAATGGCGAATTTTTCTGAAAATTTAAGAGTTAGAAAAATTAGGGAAAAATTTGTGAAAACTAAAAGTTTGATCTTTGAGTTGAAAAGTTAAATGATAGTAGTTCGTTTTGAAAAGATAACTATATATGGATTTGAAAAATTAGAAAAGTTTTTGTAAGAAGTTTAACGAATTGTTTTTGGAAAGTTAATGGATTTTATGACTTTTTCTTACTTGGTAATTTTGGGGACGAAATTCTTTTAAGTAGGGGAGAATGTAACGACCCAGAATTTCAGTCGTTTGAAATTCATATATTTAATTAATTTTAAATATGCACAAGTATATTTTTAAAGTCGAATAACTTATATTTCGCATATATGGATTTAATTGGATAATCAAATTGTTAATTTAATATTTGAAATAGCTGAAATAATTGATATTTGGATTTAAAATGAATAAAAATGATTTATAAAGTTAAATTAAATCATATTTGACTTAGAATTATGTTAGAGAACTTTTAAAATCGAATTAAAAGTTAATTTGTAGAAATTGAATATTTTAATATTTAACTGACGTGTAAAAATAGTCATTTTTCAAACAGTCTCAGATTTCGACAAAACCAGTTTCATTGGATCCATGATGTTATATTATTGTAAGATTTCAAATTTCGTGTCAATCGAACTTACGGTTTGTCCGGGGCAAGTTAAAACGCGTAGAAATCGGTTTAAGTGAATTTTAAATTTAAATAATTTGATTTGAAAACCTATCTTTCAAATACGATCGAAATGGCTCCCGATATATATTCCATTGTGTTCGATATGGGGGTCAAACATTATGAACGCCAGGCAACTTACTTCGTTTGGAGTTCGGAAAAATTTCGGGTGAATAGTGCGCGAAAAATTTCTACAAAAGGACGTAAATTCTTCATTTCTGCAAAACCCTAACTTCCCTAGGGCTAGCCGCCACTTTCAATGGCCGAAAATTGCCAAATTTCTTCAACTAATCTCTTCCAATCCACAAATCGATTTGAAAAACATTCAACTACAAAATCGAAGAGCGTAATGAGAGCTTCGATTCCATATGGCGATGATCGAAAATGAAGCTACGAATCAACTACAGTTTTCATTAAAGTGCATGCGTTTCGTGCACGATTTCCCAAGCTAGATGATGGCCGAGTTTCATGATATGGCGGCAGTAGTGAAGCACGGGTAGGCGAAGGGAACGATGGTGATCGATCGTGTTCATGGCGTTTCGAAGGTGATGGTTTCATTTGCGTTCGTCTCGACCCAGGTTTGAACGAAGAAGAGGTAACAACGGGCGGCCGAGGTGGGATGAAGAAAATCGAGTGGCTGCAGTGAAACAAAGGTTTAAAAATATAAAATAGAAAATGAAATTGAATTATATTAAATCGTGTAATTTTTGTAACATCGTAACTTTGTCATACGAGGTCGAACATTCACGAAACGAATTGCGTTGGATTTGCATTGTCGAATACTATGCGATGGAGTTGGTTTGGAGTTGATTGGAGCTAGTGTGAATTTTTGGTAAAATTAAACGCGCGTTTAATTTTATTCGAAACAAAACACTACTACTGCTATTGGAAGCAATGCGAGTACAACTCACTCTATCTGACTCAATGATATTTTATATAAGTGAGATTAAATATTATATGATGATTGATGATTGTTTGGATGATATATAATACATTAATTGGTATTTGGATATATACCTGCCTATTAGAGAAGATGAGACCGTATACGTTCCCGTATATGAGCGGATGACCCTTTGTACGCACGTCTGCCTTGAAGCGGACATTGTACACATATTCTAATATGTATATTTGTTGCAGGTGTCAGGTTGGAAGGATCCAACTGGATTCCTCACCAGTATCGATTTATTTACAAATATATGCGATATATTCTGTTATCATATTGATATATGATGTTTGGATGCCATGGTTGATGTATTTGGTGCTGTTGCAGCATTGGGCCTATTTTGGGAGTTTTAAAAATGTTAAAGTAACGATTTCGAATTTAAAAGGATTTTAAAGTGATTTTTGAAAGCGTACGTTTTATTGAATTTTGGAATTAATTCATTTTAAATAAATAAACATTATAACTTTTATGTTATAAAAATTATGATGTTTTGGGAAATAAATAGAAATTATGATTATTGTGAAACAAAACCAGAATATGATTTTTGGAATGTGAAGTTAACTATTTTGTAAAATGGTTTAAATTGAGATTTTTGATTTATTATAAATGGTTTATATAGAAGATTTATAAAATTGGTATTTTATAAATTAAAATATTGGAATTGTAAAAGGAGTTTTATAAGTGTTAAAATAAAGTTATAAATGGATTTTTACAAGTGAATAAGATTTATAATTTGTGAAGTTATAAAATGAATGAATTTGTGAAATAAACGATTTATGAGCAATTAACTTATAAATTAGAATTTTGAATGTAAATAAGGTGTAATGGAATTTGTTAATAAAGTAGATTTATAAATTGAAGTTTTTATAAAATATATAAATGTGAATTTATAAACATTGTTTTATAAAACCGAAATCAAGTGAATTTGATAAATTAAATATAGAAGTTTATTAAAGGAGATATATTCACGATTTTGGATAGCGAATTATCCTTTAAATTAAATGTTGTAATAATAAAGAAATTGGTTGGGAATTATATCCACGATTTTGGACAGTGGATTATCCTTTAAATAATATGTATAGAAGTATTGAATTTGGTAAACGATTTATATTCACGATATTGGACAGTGAATAGTATATTAAATAAATGTTTTGGGAAGTGATATTTTAAATAGAATTAAAACGCTTTGAAGTTGTTTTAAAATGCATTAAGTATCGAAACCATATATTTCAACATTCATTGTTGAAATAGATATTTTCGAGAAGTAAGGAAATGATGGACTATAACACTGTTGTTATAGTAAATGATTTTCGAAAGGAAATGTTTTTGTATGGTATTGGGATTTATATATCTATCTTATTTCGAATCCCTATACTATAGACTTTGGGTTGTCGTAACGATGTTTTATGCAACATTCGTTTTGACCCAATAAATGTGTTTAAAGAGTATGTTTTCCTTAAAGAATAAATATATACTCAATCGTGTTTTAAGTATACGTAGTATTTTCTAAGTGTTGAAAATAAATTGATTTGTGAATTACTTATTATTAAATAAGTATTTGGAAATGTTTTCCAATACTGAAATGGGTTTGGAATATATCTTTTTAAAGATAAACTGAAGTGAATATTTGGCAAGTGAATTAATTAATAAAAGATTAATTGATGGGCCCAGTGATTGTTATGGTGCTGAATATTTGTTTGTTTGCTTTGATAGTTAAATAACCGACTATCAAATTGCCCAAAGATTTTAGTTCCTCGACTTGATGTGGGAACTATTTAGTCGTACACTTAGTACGTAGCCTTCTGTGTAGGCTTGATTATCATTTGTGTTGAGGATGTTGATTCATGTAGTGCGGAGTATTACTCTAATCTATCGAGCTTCCTTCTTGGCCCGAAGGATAGCAAGTTGAAAGCTATGAGACATAGTTGATGTGTGAGGTTGAGAAACGCTTTTGCGTCGTTGGTGCTAAGAGACCGGGATCGGTTTATCTGAAAACCACTTCGGACCAACGTATATGCGACGATTGTGCAGGTTGCTTGTGATGATATTGATATTTCGGAGTTTCATAGTGGGGGACTGCTTGTTGATCGTTTGGGGTAAAAATCCTAATATACATGCAGTAGCAGTGGTTTCTTCATTATGAAATATACAATGCGAGGACTATTCGCTTCTAATCCTAGGGATTTCCCGACAGGATGTGGTAGGAAAGTACCTTCGGTTTGTCCTGTTCCTAGACAACTTGTATGGATGTTTGTCTGACATTGCATTTCTATAGATTACGTACATTGGTTTTTACAATGTACATCAGTGATGGCGGAGAAAGCAACTTCTCTTAACTTAACACCCTCCTTGAGACATACGAGCTTAAGGGTTGTATTTTTATGGAAGGCAATTAGTTGTCAACGGAAATGGCCGTGTGGCGTTCAAAGTGATGTGATATGTGATTGTGAAAGGTAATCGTTACCTCGTCAGGCCTCATCAACCGGAAATGACCAAAATAGGGTTCGATGCAGCAAAGCTAAGTGGATCGTTCCCAAGTAGGATATGATCGTCCTCTTCTAGATATATCTTTGCACGCTATGACGTCAAGCATCTGATTATTGGTTTGTATGCTATGAGGGCCCTCGGTAAAGGTCGGTAACGATCGGAGGATGACATATTCAGTACCATCTAGTTATAGAGGTGGGCTGGTCTTGTGTTGGTAGAGGGCAGATGTTCTGTGCCTCGGGACATCCATCTAGAGGTGTACCCCTCGGAAGGTACTCCCTTCACCTGGTTATTTTTATGGAAATCCAAACTCCACTACGTACCTGCCAATTTATTTGTAGAGCCTAGAATGCTGGAATTTAATAATGGTAACAATTTCGGCTATTTTGAATATTATTTGTATACTAGACACTAGTCTAATATTACATGAGTTTGATATGAAATGTTTTAGTTATCGTAAGGTAAAAACATGTCCGTGTGTATGTGTGGAATTGTCTTACGAGATACTTTTATGTTGATAAAGGAAAAGTTTAGTAATTTAATGAATTCAGTTGAGTGTGTTTCTCACGCTGGTTTACCAGACTGATCCGGGCGTTCTTCCCTTTCAATGCTCGGGTCAAACCGAGTATATCTACAGGTTATGCTTTGGTGCTATTGGAGCTTTAGCAGGAGAGCTGGAAATCTTCATTTTCGTACATCCATATTTGCTTGATTATCCGCTGCATTGCTGCTTAGTTGTTTTATATTATCGGCAATTGTAAGGACAGGTTATTATAACTGTTCAAGCTGAGAACTCTGATTGATTGTTGAACTCTGATTGATGTATATATACAGTTTCTGTTTTGTAAAGATCATTGATATGATATTATATATATTTTCCACTGCGATGTGAGATTCTGTATTATTTTGTTTAGTTCTGTCTTCTCTCTTTCTTCTCTTCACTTCTTCTCTCTTCTTTTCTTTCTCTTGACTTTCCGTCATTCTGTGCTTTTTGGGTCGGACATGTGTGGATTATTGTCGATTCAAAGCGTAAGGATTTTCGGTTCATCACAGTGTCTCGAGGTGGGCGGTAGTAGTTGCTACGCATTACCACCAGTCCGAATCTGCAAACGATATATCTACCATGGCATTGCCTCGCGTGCCTTGTCACATGCCTTATCGCGCTTCTACGAGTTTGTTTTGTACCATACCTATGTGGTGTCCTCTACGTAAACCACCGGTTTGGTGGAGCGTACGACATTGTATAGACTACGGGAATATATAAAATGTGTTAAGGGGGATATGGGTAAAGCCTTAACGCTATTTTTAAAGTTTACTTTACTATAGGCATGTTAGAATAGCGTACATTACTACATAGTAGATAATTCCACAGACCTTAGTGGATGGAAATCCCAAACATCCTTTAAGTTACTTGTATTTCAGTTGACATTTCACTTGGGTTAAATTTACTGATATAAGAATGTTAATCCCGACTCAAGTGCTTTGGGTTTTGTTTTATGCTCGAGTCAGACCGAGTGTCACAACATTTTAGACTCACCTTATGAGAATGGGGCTTTGTTTGAAGACCTATCTATCCAACTTTCAGTTATTACGTTTATTCTAGTCATTTATGTTCAGACTCTTCAATTGCTAATGTATTAAAGGTTTATTTGTATTTAAGATTCCGTTATATTTTGTTTCAGACTCTGATGTTTATAGTAGCTTCATGAACTATTATTTATCTATTCCGCTACTTATTGTTGTAATACTAGGTGTCTGTGATCCTATGATTGATTTATTCACTGTATATGCTACGTTCTGCCAATTATAAATTGAAAATACGATATTTTGAGCAATTCAAGTCCGACATGTGCAAATACGAATGGCTCAAAATTCAAGTCGTTGCATGGATTTTCGAAAATAATTCATTTTACATAAATCAATTTTTATTTCAAAATATTGTTTAACTAGATTCAAAAATTAAGCTTTTAAAATCACTTAATTTTAGCGAATCCAGTGTCCATATATAATTCTCTACCCTATGGTCAAGTGATACAGATATATGTCATTTCAACCCACAATAAAATTAAAATTTTACAAATATATGTCATTTCAGCCCGCAATCCCGAGTTAAAATTCAATATCCATAAAATCACTTGAGTCTATCATTTCAACCCATAATGATTTTTCCCTAATCTATATATCATTTGCGTATGTTTCACTTCAACCCATAATGATTTTCCTATCGATGACTATGCGAACTTCAAGTGTGATAACAATATATGAATAAAATAACATAACATTCAGTCATCCAATATCAACAATTAAATATCCATCACAGTCATCAATCAAAGCAGCCAATAAATAACAATAATCAACTAATTATCATTAACAGGTATGTAATTGACTATTTGAAATTCAATATTTAAATTAAATGGCGACTAATTTATTAATATTCAGATTTATCAGGAATGACAATTTAAATATATCAAATAGCAATCAATTAACTTCTAATCACATCCCAATTTTAATTTAACTAACATAAGACTACTTAGTTTTTGTGAGTGGGTTAAAATACTCACCGTTGATTTCAAATTGATTTAAAATCCAACTAAAGGCCCAAATTTAAACAACCTCATAATTCGTCCAAACCACTTTCATAATCTTCGGAATTACAATACAATCGCAGTGGAGAAAACTACGCATGAATCCAAGTTCATATGTAAAAGTTATGATCGTTAGGACATTTGAAATCAAAATTTGAATAAAACATTAAATAATAATTAAGTTGGCACGTCACCTTACTATATCATTCGCAACCCTAATACTCATATGTGAAATGCTTGAGCCGCCACCATCCACAACCATTGACCATCTAACACGCCCCCTAGCCACAATTGACCCACGATCCAACTTCGCCACCACCACCTGCATCTCTGGCAGACCCCACACCTTGGTCACGCGAGCCTTGAGCTCTCTAATTCACGTTGCCACCACTTCCCCTTTAACCATAAATTATGATGAACCATTACAATTTGGAGACTAACTAACAACAGATCCGAGCCTGATTGACCACACCTTCCCAACGCCACCTTCCAATCGTCGATCAAACAAAGATCCACTATTGGATCGCGAAAACCTAATTTTGACGAACGAGGTTCATCCTCGATTTCTGGTCAAACAATACATCCAATTGAAAAAGAATTGCCGTAGTAGATTACGCTCGTTGAGAGATTTCAAATGATTATATAATATGGTATAGTTTCAAGGATTTTTATTTTTCGATTTGAATTTGGAATTGAATTATGGTTTATAATTGAAATTTTGTTTATGCCATTTGAAGAAAGGAATAGGCAGATAAAATTGTACAAATAGAATAACTAAATGGCTGCTAGGGTTTAGAAAAGAAACTATTTATATAGACAAGGCATAATAAGAAAGAATGAACATATCGAATTAGTTTGAAACAACGATAGCGACCCGAAAAACCCGTTCCGCTTCCGAAACGAAGCTGGGTCATCCCATATATCAAAATAGATGTTTTTGATATTTTTAAACTCAGAAGAACAGGTTTCAAACTCAAATTCCATTGTATGTACAAGTTAGCTTTTAAAATAAGTTTATTTTAAATTGATTTTGTTAAATGGATTTCTACGCATTTCGAGCATATACGATCAAACGGCAAGTCCGATCACTACGAAACTTGAAATCGTATAATAATTCACTGCTACGGATTCGATGAAACTGGTTTCGTCGAAATCCGAGATAGTGGCCAAAATGGCTATTTTCACGTTAATTAAATAAATTATTTTTAAATTGATTAAATCTCTTTTCCAACTCAAATTTTAAAACCAACCATTTTTATCATTTTTGATTACCTAGAACTTTATGGTCCTTTAAAATAAATTTCTATGTCAAAATCCAATGTTAAATATTGCACTAATTATAGTATTCAATTTCAATAGCAATAAATTCATAAATTATAATTTAAAATCCTAATAAATTCATTTATTTTGATTTCGATTTTCATTATTCAATCGACTATCACTTCATGGACATATTTAACATTAGTTTAGCCTTTTATTACATTCATTATTCTTCAGTTTTAATCTTATTACAAATTAACTATGATATTAAATTAAATTAATTCACATTGATCTCCAATTAAATTCAAAAGATTAAATAATAAAATAGTAATTAAAAAATTATCACTTTTAAGTAAATTAATCACATTTATTAGTTTATTGTTTACAACAAGATTATAAATTTATGTACAAATGATTGACTTCACATTATATACTAAAACCCATTACATATAAAATAACATACAACTTCATTATTAATAAAATATTGAATTTATCCTTGTTTACAAATTTCTAACCAAATTAACATTTACATTATTCCAATTGGTTTAAATTACATCAAATGGCTGTCAATGACAGCCAAACAACTTTATTGGATCATATTCCAGTTATTTTCTTATTAACAAAACGTAAATTTTAATTTCATTCAACATTAAATTCCCAAATCTTATCAAATTTAATATATTAAATTATCAAAATTTATGGGTTGTTACAACTTCGAAAATTGTCGCCATGAGAACAATCGATGGATCTGGCTTGTGAATCATATCGGCTAGTAGTTAAGCGTAGTTAGATAACTCCTTAGGGTCTCTTCGCCTCTGCTTCATGCTTTAAAGTATAAACACATTCTTTGGTCAAGAAATGTGAACTCTAAATTGTCTCGAGAACCTATCTACTACTCTAGCTCATATGCTTATGGATCAATTTTCTAACTGCTTGAACCATATAGCAGCTAACTCCATTAAGTACA
This sequence comes from Allium cepa, assembly GCA_030765085.1. NCBI lineage: Eukaryota > Viridiplantae > Streptophyta > Magnoliopsida > Asparagales > Amaryllidaceae > Allium > Allium cepa. The sequence continues at coordinate 774,941,339 of CM060945.1, forward strand.
ATGGGACACATCGTCCTATTAATTCCTCAAAAGCACCCAAGTCCTCTATATGTCGGAAGTATCTCCTCAGATGAATGATCGCATATGTCCTATTGTCGTACATTTGCAGCGTTGGTAGCTTAAAATCGAGTGGATTCCTTGCATGCCAGATGTTAAAGGAGAATGAATTCATGTTTACGTCCTCCAAACTTTGGTCTAGTGGCCTGCCTCACACAATTCTTCTGACTATCTCAGTCGTTCGTTCTTTGTCATATAATGGAGGTCTCTGATCCATAGCTACATTCAGCCCCCACCCGTTCCCAAAGGAAATTCTGCACATACTCCTCTAGTTGCATGTTTGTATTCTGATTCGCATCTTAGGCTCCATCATCATCCACTTTTGGCATACCAGCTCGTCCCAAATGAAATTAACAATGCCCCCAATAAAATTAAATCTATACCGACATGATTCAGGTTGGTACCGACATGATGTTGTGGTGGGGGCACTTTTGTAGTTTGCACTGCTCCAACTCTAGATGCTCCTGCATTAGTTTTTGGCCTTTCGTTCTGAATTATAGCTACTCCGGCTGTTCTTTGTTGATCCATCCTTCTAAAAAATCCATCTAGCATTTTCTACTGTAGAGCCATCATCCCTTCTTGCATCTCCTTCATTATACTTTCCTCTCTTCTCTAGTCACGCATATAGATGGATTAGAACTTGAGGACACCTACTGTTTGCCCCCATACCCTGGTTGACTTGGTCCTACAATAGCTCTGTAGAAGGCCTCCTCTTCTCTTCCAAACTTCAGGTCTAAGCTTCAAATCTTCAAATCACGCTTTTTCCTAATGAAAGCACAAAAAACGTTGCACTGAAAAATGGAACAACACTCCAAAATGGGTAAATCCAAATCAAACAAACAAAAATATGAAGAAAATAAGAACATGCGAACACTTTTTATACTAGTTCAACAAATACTCCGACCTTTATCCACTTTAACCTTTTTGTCTTTTTAGTTCCCTTTGGAATAAAGGGTATACAACTCAACTCCGACAATAATCTAGAATATCACATATTTAATTGAAATTTTGAGAGTAAAGTTGGAGAAGATAACACTTGGTCTCAAAAATGCCAATCCTTTTCCTAGTTACAAGTTGCTTCTTATTTAAAGACGAACCAACATAGATCTTGCAATCTAGCTCTTAAAATGTCCAAATCTTCAAGATCCGATAATCCAGCACAAAGACCAGGTCAAGCTACATGGTCATCGAAAAGAAAATTAAGCTATTACCGGATAGAGTTTGGGCTATGCCTAGGGGTAATTATGTAATTTGTTACATATATCTAACTCGTTGAATAATCTTGTTTAAAATAAAGGTGTTTCCTTTGTATTATGTACTTGATAAAATGTAATTATATTAATTAATTAATTAAATATATGTTTAATAGAAATCCATAAATGGTATGTTTTGTGATAGCAGTTACAAAGTGTTGTAACCATGAGTAATTTATCACAATAAAAATAAATATACTATTTTATATGTTCCTAGTCAAGATGCATCAGGACTGGATATTAATGTATCTGTTGAGGCTAGAGTATGCAATGCTCTCTAAATGTTGGGCAGTACATTACTCATGATTGTTGGGGACACCTAAGAGTTATGTACTAATAATTATTGAATAACTATGGAATGACTCATTTGACAGTTTTTACTGGTCAATATAATTGTGGTCAAACAGAAAATATCGATGTGAATAATTTACACAGTTCTTTCGACTTGAGAATACTACGAATCTTCGATATGAAAGCTCCGCTTTGATTATAATCAAATCATTACATGACATTTATCGAGCGACTATAGTTGGGCCGAGTGGAAGTATTGGAGGTGAAGCCCTACTCAAGAGAGGATTCATCTCCTCAATTATATGTGGTTATTACCACGATCAACTCAAGTTAACCCAAAGTCAAATTCTCTGGCCAGAGTAGTTCGATTAATGATAATTCTAATTATTGAACCAGAACTTTGTGTTTGGACGATAGAGTGGAACATGGACGATGTTCGAATTTTTGACCATTACCAAATTCAATAAGTCCAAAGTGATATAGTTTTGACGAAGAGAATTGGTGACGAAGAGAATTGGTGTAAATAGTTGTCACAACTGGGCAACGCTTATTAAATTAAAATAAGATTTTTTCTAAAATGGGTAAGCGATAAATTTGGCTGTAATGTCACACCACCTACTAAGTGAAGTGTGAACATTAACATTCGGATTATTCGACGTTACGCTGACAGAATTTACACCTAATAGTCACACTACTAAATCGATGAATTCTCTTAAGACTGATTGATTTAATTAGTTCATAATTTATATAAATCGATTAAATTACTTAATACTTATGAAATATTAAATATAAAATTTGGATATGATTTAAGAAATGAGTTTGACACATGTATTGATAAAAAGTTATGAACTATCGAAATTGAAAACAAATTTAGTTGAATATAATAATGTATATTTCAATAAGTTTAGATGGGCTCAAAACTCATGAATTTTAGAGGTGAAAGTCATTGGTTTTGATAGAGGAAGGGGGCAGCTGCTACGCATGAGATTAGGATTTTGAGATGTGTGGTTGAGATCATTATTTGTTCTCTTACCCTACTTATATAAAAGCTAATCATAAAACCCTAGTTAAAGGCTAATTAATTTTTTTTTGAGCCACCACTTTCTTCTTCTTCTTCATTTTAGTGGAAACAACCCTCCTTTAAAATCATCCCGAAAATTCTCATATTCAATTTAAAATAAAAAATACTAATGTATAGTAGAAGGTCTCCAATCCCGGATTAGCAACCTAATGGATTGGGAATTGTTCTCAGAAGAGAATTCATTATTCAACATGGACTTAAAGGATTCTTTAAGAGCTGAACTTTTTTTCGATTTCAAGTTTATCGTATGAATGTTGATTTATATCCGAATCACTTGTTTGTATTCAGATCTATTTATTGTTTAGATTAGCTGATATTTTTGTAGGTACATATGTTTGTTACAATTAGATTGGTTATAGCTTTTTTGTTGTATTTTGCTTATTGATTATTATTGAATTTTTCTTTCAAAAAAATTGAACTTGATTTATATTAATATATAGAAATAGATCTAGATTAAATGTATTCTGATTTGCAAATTGTCTACATGTACAATTGTATATATGTTTATATCTTGTGTATATTTAATCTAAATGTTTTTATGATGTTTTATACCTATTATGAATCATAAAATATAAAATTATTTCATTAAATATGTATATGCATATTTTATTATTATTAAATGATTTATGAATTTTTTGTTATGAATAAAATAATTAATGGTTTGAAATTATGAATTTATGTTTTTTATATTTTCTACACCATGACGATGATGACTATAAAATTTTAATATTTTTTGAACTTAATTTATCATTTTTTAAAATTAATTTACTTTCAGCCTACAATCAGTTATTTAATTTAAAATATAAATTCAACAAATAAAATTCTAAAACTTTTCTTAAGCATTAGGTGGTCAACAGGTACCTTTAGAAAAAAATTAAGATTTTGAAAACTTAAATTCCATTTTTTATAATTAATTTACTTTCGAACTATAGTTAGTTATTTGACTAAAAATATAATTTACGTAGTGAAAATTGTAGAAAAATTTCTTAAGCCTGAAATATGTCTCATCTACCTTTAGAAACATTTTCAAAAATTTTCAACTTCATTTCATATTTTTAAGAATTAATTTGATTAAGGTCTATTATCAACTATTTAATAATAAATATTATTTTAATTAAAAAACTTCTATAAATTAATCTTAAACCCAAAATATGTTTCCAGATTTTTCAAAATTATAAAATTTGTATTTTTATGATATAATTATTTTACATTAATTTAATATGGAAAAACTATTTTTTTAATAATATATATACACACACATACAAGTGTATTTTGGCACGTGTGTAGGTGGAATCTGTATTAAAAAAACAATGTTTATTAGAATTTTTGGGTCTTGGTGTTGTATATTTTGTGTGTACCGGAAAAAATCAAATGTTTATCGAAATCTAAATAAGACTAAGTTATTTTAGGAAATAATTAAATGGGTAAATAAAGCAATCAACTATTACATCAGTATCCAAAGAAATGTAACAAAATATTAAAAGTAGAGTTTCTAGTAATTTGAAACTTATAAACCTTGCATCGTCCTTTTTTTAAAAAGTAATAAATCACGATATTAATACGTAAATAATTTTTTTACCTAGCACTTCCCTTGATAGTCCCTTCCTCACAAACACTCTTTATGTCACAAAACTAGATCATATGTTTAGATTTCATGTACTCGAAATGGCAAATTGGTAGTCTGCTTAGGTCTACCAATACATTGCACAAAACTATAGGTTATATACACGTATGTGTGTGAATGTGAACGAAGAATACTGTGTGCGAAGAAAATAGCAACCAAAAAAGAAATTAATCTAAAGGCAACAGTTTCAAAACTGAAATGTAAATCATTTGAATAATAAATAACTATATTTATGCAGACAAAAGATTTAAATTTGACATTAATTTACATCATGGATATGCAACTTTAACTCTTATTATATTTAGTATAACAATTATATTCCTTATGGTGAAATTTTAAAGCGGGTTAAGTAATAACATACTTTCATTATTGCCCTTTACATTTATACATTTGCATTTATACACGGACCATGCAATAGTAGCTCCAAGACGATGTCAACATTACTTGCCTTTGGCGACCACATGAAATGTTGTTTTCCTTCCTTGTTACTTCCAAACCTGATATTTGAACCACAGTATATGATAACTTTTAGCATCTATTTTCTATTATAGCATGCAAACTATGCAGGGTTAGCTCTTTTTATAAATTGCTCACACACAATTTCATACCATTAAGTGATAATACATAACTAAACTTTCTGACATTTGTATAGCATTCTAGATTGGTTATGTCGATTTTTGTCGAACAACATCTTATTATCTAGTCTTCATATAAGAGTAAAGAAACTTTATAACATTTTTAAAAAAATAGCATAAACTATAATTAGTTCTTGAATGAAGTAAGTGTACTGATAAAATGGTTGAGGTAATGGTGTGTAGCCAATTTAGTACAATCATTTAATTGCGAATACTATACAATTAGACATCGGCAGATTAAATAGTAGATAAGTTCCATAATTCCATAAGCGACTTGTAGATAAAGGTAATGAAATCCAATGCTAAGTTGTTGGTATCAAAAACCCTGTATGTTAAAAATCGGTATGCTTATTTTGCTTTATCTACTGTATTCTTCCAAAAAATATACAATTAAATTGCAACTCTACAATAAAGGTTACATTGATGAAAAAAATATGAAATTAATACAACATTACTCTCTAATATAATGGTCCATAATAAAAATAGGCACAGATGTTTCCTTATGTTTCAAAGCAATAGTGTTTCAAAACAAAATATTTAGGACAAGCATCATTGTCCAAGTGGTTAGTTGATTCGACTTTGGTGCAAGAGGTCACAAGTTCAAAACTTGCTTTCGAACGTTTATTGACATGGGATATGTTGTTCCAATGATTTGTTGTATATAAAGTACAATTTCAAAAAAAAAAAGTATTACATCTTTAATATCTTTTAAGAAACATCTTGCATCCATATTTGGCCTAAGCAATTTTTAGTCTGATGTTGACAAAGAAACTAAAATATGATTTAAAAAATTATATTAAACCATCTCACTTCCTTTATAAACATATTAGTATTTGATATATAATTTGTTGGAAGCATGCATGTGCAAGTGATTAATTAGGAGTTATATCTCGCATTAGGTCAATACAGTTGTCTTCAAACACTATTGGAACAGGAAATAAAATTTGAACTACATCTACCATGACACATTCAACATGATTGTGCGTTAACAAAATTTTGCCATAGCGAGCATAGCTGTTCACTAACTGAATGAGTTACCAAGAATAAAACATACACACATGCATATAGTAAGAGCAAAAAGATATGAAATGTACCACATAGTTTACGCATACAATTTTGGGAAAAATTGACAGAAGTGCCGAGTCATTGGTGCATCTTTTGGAAATCACCTATAGGGTAATGGTAACCATGAAAATGGATTCACAAACTAAAAGCTTTGGATTCATTCTGAATTTACTGCCAATACTTCAAAATCCTTGCTTAGACTCATAGAAATTGAATGTCCTTAAAACATTTTTTCAAAATTAGTTAAGAGAAGATGTTTAGCTTTTATTATTAAAGAAATATATATTAAGAAACATTTAATTCTAAATAAATAACTCAGTAATGTTTTGCCCAAAACCATTTCCTGAGCAGGCACATTTACTTAAAAGAAGAGCCACTACAAGGAGTTTTGTAATATTATATGAGAAATTTATAAGTTGTAGCTTTGATATGGTAGTGAATGGAATAAATAAAAACATAAGAAAAATGTTTCATATGAATTAAATATTTAAGGTCATCATTCACATATTAAAATACATGAAAATCAAAACATAGATGCATAAAAATGTAGATAAAACTATCAAAATAATAAACACAAAAAAGAAAGAACCAAAAGCAAACATCATTCCAAGAATTTGAGAATCTTTCTATTATAGCTTTGATAGAACTCTTAGAATTCCAATTAGTAATATGATATCATCCATTGATTTCATAGTTTTAGTCTAGTTGGAACTCTTAGAATTCCAATTAGTAATATAGTATCATCCATTTATTTCATAGTTTTATCTAGTTGAACATGTAAAAAAATAAAAAGGCATAAAAATAAACAATGAGAAAACATACGGTTAAGCTTCAAATTAAAAGAAAAAAAATGCATACGCTCAAAAGTTACAAAGACAATATGATTATTAATGCAAATGAGAAGTACATAAAAATATTTCCACTTCACATTAGAAACTCCTAATTCGCTTCAAAATATGTATTCGGAAACAAATACCAACTGAACACCAATTAAATTAATAATTTATATAAGATTGAATAACATTTAGAAAAATAGAAAATTGACATCACAAGACTAATTTCAGAAACAAATTCTTCAAAAACTAAAGATTATTAGAATTAATAAATCTGAATTTGCAAACTCTTAGATCCACCATAGTGAAATTCTATAGAGGAATCAACTCCATTTCCAAATAACTAACATCTATTAAAACATTAATGTATATAACTTTTTTCATAAAAGTTAATATACTTAGGGACTCACACATTTATTGCGGCTAAAAATATTCAATTACACATTTACTGCATTCAATTAATTTTAGCATTGGTATATGACTAATATACCTGACATTTCCCTTTACATGTTTCTATTCACATCATTCAATGCCTACAATCGAAAACTGTATTTATTAACTTCATAAATCAAAACATACACCTAAAAAATTTACAATCCAATAAAAAGTTAACAACATAAGCTAATGAATGTTCTTCAACCATCAAACAACCTATCACCATCTTCTTAATGGTCTTAAAAGCAAGACAATCATCTAAACTGAACATAAAAAATTGAAAACAAAATCATAGGACACAAACTCGTAGGAACATAAGAGAATACATGGGCATAAAATCATCAAGTCACATCAATGACAGTTTCCTCGGAAGCCATAAGTTCCGATAGCATTACAAAGGAACATATATTATGGATTAAGTTACAAAAGATGGATAAAGCTTACTCAAACCCTCCACTGCATACTTGAACCTAACCATCATATGCAAGCATAAATTCTTTTCCTTTTCCGACTTCGTATTTCGAGGGCATCGTATGTGTTTAGCCCCACAGTAATTTTATTGCAAATCCACGTCTATCATTTACCATTAAAAGAAAATAATAATTGAAATTAAATGAAAAGGAGGATGGAATCTGCACCTAGATCCTTTGCCACCGAACTTCAACCCTGATGACTATAAAGCACTATATATAAAATCCTAAAGGCCTGCTTCGACAATTTATCATATTTATTTTCAGTGATCGAGTGGGACGGTGAGGTGAGAATTATAGAATTGCTTCTCCTCTCTTCTTCCTTCACATTAGTATAAAAAGGCAAATTCAAAGCTGAAAGCAAGAAAAACAAAATTCACAAAAACCTGAAGTTAGATATGTGATTAGAGTGAGGTAAAATATTTTGCATCAACAAGATTGGCTAAGAATAAAAAATCGAGGTTCCTCTTGATGATTGATTAGAAGAGGGTCAATTGAAGTATGTTTATTCCTTTATATTGATTTTCCATTTTTCCAAAATTGTTGTTTAAAGTATAGGAAGATGAAAAGTTGTTGTTCGAGACCAGAGAGTTGAAGGATATAGATAATGTGGGCGGCTTCGTGGAGCAACTTTGAATTCTGAAACAAACAACAATCCAAGGTAAAAACATGATGAAAATTGCCCATTTTGTAGTGTTAGCGTGCGAGTTCACATGGTGGGTATTGATAGAAATGCCAATGGCTTCACTTTGACCGGTTTGACCAAGTATTTGCTTTATATATAAGATAAGGAAATTCGTATAGATTGAAAGCAGAATTCTATTTAGGATTGGAAGAGTAATTCCAATCAAAATTGAGAGTCATAATTCGAGAAAAGAGAATAGGAATAAAGACACTCCTATAGGATTAGAAAAGTAATTCCTATTGAAATTCATTATTGTTAATAAAAGGCCGATGTCAATCATGCAAGGAAGCCTGAAATCTAGAATAGCAGTTATAAATTGTTTTGCAAGAAGCAGAGGCATGAATTTAGTAGTAAATCCAACAAAATCCAAATCATCAAGCTTCAAATTAGGAATGAGTGACGTGATAATCAATCTCAATTCCCTTTTCCTTCTTCACTTTCACAATCACTAAACTCTGCAAACATCACAACCTAGACATTGTCTTGCCTAATGCAAAAACATCATAATTCCACCTAAGTTCAATTCGACCAATCCTAAATTACATCATGAAAAAACCACTTCGGTTCTACCTCCACTTAGATCCACTAGCAACAACGCCCTACCATCAATTCTGATATCTATACCAAAGAATTCCAACCAAATGCATGATATATAACCTATGACCTAGCTTAGACACCGGATCTAATTCCATATCAAGCAACTCATCAAGACAAAAGTGTACAAACTGCTTCTACTTCAACTACTCGACGCTTGCCTTCATAATATCCATAGGTCATCATTATTTCTAGGTTGTGTTCAGTAATCTAAGTTAGTTTGGATTGAGCTAAGAATAAAAGAAAAGAAAAGGGAACAAAAATGAAAAGCTGGACGAAAAAAAGATGAAAGGACAAAAAAGATTTAAAAAATAAAAAAGAAAAAAAAACAGAGAAGAAAAAAGGAATTTTGGGATGTTGAATTGAGACCTGAACAAACTCTTAAATGTGAACTAGGTGTTGGTAAATAGTTACATCTTTCACTGACTACACTCGTAGAGTTAGAGAAAGTGTTAAGAATGTTATTTTATTCATAGTAGTTGGCAATCAAAATGTAACGATCCCGGTTTTGAGTCAAATTTAAATTGATAATTAATATAAAAAATTGGATTAAATTGTGAATTTATTTGCATTTTTCAAACTAAATAAGATATGAGCTTGTTTGTTTATATAAATAGATTATAATTTGAAATTTGAATTTGAATTTTTCCAAAAATAAATAATATATGTTGTTTATTTATATATATGTTTACAAATTGATTTTTAATTGGATTTTCAATTTGAAACTCAAAAATAAGCATTTTCGAAAATAAATTGAATTTAAGTGCCCTATATTTTAAATTTAATTAAATTTGTTTCTAATTTATATTTTGAATTTGATAAAAATAATTTTCAAAAGCTAATTAAGTTAAATTCTATGTTTTAAAACTTATGTACATATAGGATATATAGGTGTTTATTTATTAAGTATAATTAGTTTTAAAATCATTTTCTTTTGATTGATATAAGTATGAATAATAATTAAAATGTATGAATACAAATATAAAATAAGAAATAAAGGTTTAAAATATATATACATTCATACATACATACATACATATATATATATATATATATATCCATATCTTTTGAAAATTTATATGATTTGAATATGGTATTAATAAAGGAATATTATTCTTTCTCTTTAAAATAATACATATAAATAGTTATAAAAGGAAATATAATTATAAAATAATATAAAAATATATTTGAACATTTAAACACATGCAAAATACATGTGCAAGCATTTTAACAATAAAATAAACATTTGTAAACATTTTTAACTAGTATAATGAAATAAGTTTAAAATGAGACTAATAAAAAGGTTAATCTTCTTTCTTTTAAAAAATAGTTTGAATATATATATACACACACACACACATAAATATAAAAAAAATTAAAAAAAGGGAATGTATTGTAAATATAATGTAAAAACTATATAAATACATATGTAAATTTAAAACTAATTAAGGATTTAAACACAAAATGCTTATATTTTAACAAGTGTAGGTTAAGGAAAACATGTACTAACATTTGTAGGCTTTGTATGCCACATAATAAACAGGTGCTAGGATTTTTAATTTTGTAAAGACAAGTGTTACAAAATTTCCTTTAATTTTAAAATAATAAATAAAAGAAAGAAAAACAGGTTATAACTCTTTCTACTCTCCTCTCTATCATTTTCTTTCATTTTCATATTTTAAGATCAAGTCTGTAAAACCAAAACAAAATAAAAGAAAAGAGAAAGACATCAAATTAAACTACAAACTAGAAATCAAACAATCTTCAAACTAAAACCACTTCAAACCTGAAAATAATTAAAACAAAGATTACTTCCAGTTTTCAAAACCTGGAAGTTGAAGAAAAAAATCCTGAAGCAATTAATTCAACTCAACATCATATTAAACAAGCAAACGTGGAAGTAGAAGATCAGCATCATCTCAAAACTAAATCAAGTACAAATTAAATCAGTTTCAGGACCATTCAAAACAAAGTCAACAAGTTCAGATCAAAACCAAATTCCCAGTGTTCAAATTTTCAAAAGCCTGTGTTCTCTGTTTTCGATCTCTAGGTGAGCAAACTCACTTATATCTGCCTGTATCCTTTGATATTGTGACTGATGGTTGAAGTATGTTATGGAAATGTTTGTTTAATATGCTTGTATGTTTGAATATATAGATAATTTTGGGTGTGCATGTTTGTGTATAAACATGTACATGCCTCTGTTGTATTTCCAGACCCAAGAACAACCTATGAAAAATTCATATCTTTCTTTCCAAACAGAATTAAGCTTTGATTTCTAAAAAGAAGTTGTTTGTAACACTATAATTTCATTTTAAAAAATATTCCCGAGTAGAAATGTTTAGGAAGTATTTAGAAAATTGGGTATTACAACGGTAATCTAACTCAAGTCGATAATTAATGATTTCGATTTTGTATTTTGACTTTACAAACAAATTCGTGATGCGAAATCATGAATTTAGGTAATCATTTCATGATTTTTAGGCTGATAATTGTTGGGGTATCTTGTGTTGAACGGAAATGGAATTCTGGTCAATTCCTGGTGACCGCGGAGGTCAGGGTTCTCGAGGTTGTGGCTAGAGAAGTGTTATAGGCTAGGGATTGAGGTAAAAATAGTGAGTGATTTTATAATGTGCCGTGGTGGCCGATTTTAGGTGATTTATGGTTTTTGCGAGCTATTTGGTCACCGTCGTATGTCAAGCTCTTGCTACGTCCATGGTGGATCGGAATCAATGAGACCAGAGGGGTTGATGCACTAGGGTGTGATGCAGCTCTGGGTTGACTGGTGTGGGCTTAAATGGCTGGAGTCGTCGACGAAGGGAGATTGTGTTGTCGGCGATGGAATAATAATAATTTTATTTTCAAGGATTAAAGGTTTAAAGTTTAAATGTTTTTAAAGTTAATTGATGAATAATTACTTTGTGTAATTAAATTATAGCTAATTACTTTGTGTAATTGATTTAAAAGCTAATTATTTTGCGTAATTAAATTAAAGATAATTAATAAATTAAAGAATAATTACTTAATGACAATAATTAAGAACAATTAATTAATGATTAAAGGTTGATTAATAAAGTGATTAAAGAATAATTAAATTAAAGGATAACTAATTTATTTGATTAATTAATTAAGGTAATTACTTTGAGAATAATTAATTAATTAAAGGTTAATTAATTAATAAAAGTGATTAAGGGTAATTAATTACTTAAAGATAATTACTTAATGAAAGTAATTAAGGATAATTAATTGATGATTAAAGTCGATCAATCATGTGATTAAAAGGTAATTACTCAATGTAATTAATCTGTGATTTATTAATATAAGTGATTAGGGATAATCACTTATTGTAATTAATTAAGGATAATTAATTAAATGGCAATTAATTAAGGATTAATTAATGAATGTCATTAAGGAAAATTAATTAAAGGATAGTTAATTTATTAAAGGTTAATTAATAAATGATTAAAGGATAGTTATTAAAACGATTTGTAACTAATTAATGTTAATTAACCAGGATTAGTAATTATTCGTGGGTAATTATTCTGATTTAAATTAATCAGGTGATTGATTGATCTTACTTATGGATGTTTAGTTTATATTGAATGCCTTGAATTCTGTGATATTCCTGATGTGTGATGTTCTGTGATATGATTAAGCTGTGATCTATGATTTATTTATCTGTGATAAATTTACAAATTTATCTGTGACTCTGTGAATGAAGATAAGCGTTATAGGATTTACCGCTTATCGATATTGCTGTGTTTGGATTGTGATGATTGATGATATTGTATTGTTGAGTGTTAAACCCCTGGACTACACCACGCGTACAAATATGGATTTCATGGGAAATCAGTTAAGTCATAGGTTTTTGAATTTAAAATGATTTAAAAGTTGAATTTCGAATACAAAATGGTTTGGAGGTAATTTGGGTTAAACTTTTGGAAAGCGAATTTTGGAATTAAAATTATTTTAGATATAATATGGTTTGGAGGTAATTTAAGATTTTTGCGTATTAAGCATGTTTGACTATCATAAGGAGAAATCTCCTCCAATTGTGCATTTGCATTGTATGTGTGGCGGGAGGCCTAATTGTAGTTCCATTTTCCGAAAAGCATTGCGGATTTCTTTTTACTTCCTTTTGTTTGTTTAAAAAAACTATTTTTGTTTGATCACACCAGTCCCATGACTGACCTGGAGTTTATTGTTCCCTTTCTAAATTCTGAGTGCCCATAATTTTCCACACGAGCATCCTAGAGTCATATTTTCAGATAAACAGCTAGTAGATATAGTTTTTGGCAAACTTTCAAAGTCTTTGGATTTTGGAAATCACATTGTGCACCAGATTTGCTCAAGTTCAGCATTGATGGTGGTTCGAACTTCTTGGATTGGCATGTTTGGAGCTCAACATTGGAGATGGTCATGCAGTATGGATGTTGGATTCTTTTGGAGCCTATTTAGTGCTATCTTTCTGCAGCTGTGTTTCCGCTGTTGTGCATTTTGGCGCTGATAGTGTTGGACATCTGTTGTATCATATTGTATCAGATATTGTATCCATTGTTGTATCAATGACATATTGTTTTTCTTCCGCTGTGTTGCTGTACTTAATGTGTTATAAGCTCCGGCGAAACAAATTCGACGTTTAAATCTGCATCATTCGAATACGGGTGATGTATTTGATGTCTATTTTCGAAGGTCGAGTCAGTGTTGTTTCATTTGGTATCAGAGATGAATGTTGAGTAAGGACTTTAGCTCAAGAGTATAACACATTAGGTGACTTGTGATGCCCCACTTCTATACTTACGCTAGACAAGGACACTACGAGGTAATGCCGTCAACTAGCACGAAGAATAATGCTGTTGAGGAGTGACCATCCATGTAATTGCTTTGTGCGAGCACCGATATGTCGGATAGTATAACATGCATTTATTTTCAAGAGGAAATCCGACATACCGATACAAACTCAAAACTACTACATAGTGACTATATGATCTTTGGAAATAAATATAGAAATAAGCATAACACAAATCGTCACTGATATCCATATAAGAAAGGCGGAAAAAGATATGAATATGACACATAGAAGTGTACATCAAAGTAGTGGTCAAATAAGATCCACAATTTCAAAAAGAATAGGTACAAGTGCTAGAAAAAAGAATAAGTATACATCAAGTAGTCTCTATCTCGTACGTATAACAACAAAAACTACTAAACAAGAGTAGTTAGTCAAAAGGCAGATAATGTTCCCAGAAGAGGAGTCAAGAAGAAACACCTATAACATCTCGGCCTGACCCGAGTATTATTTAATAAGAAAATAATGAACGGATCAGTCTAGCTATAAATATCAGATAAAATGAGATAGAATAAGAGATATGACAAAAACGTATGATAACGATAGTGCCATACTATGAAAAGTATACATTAGACAACACAAAAAATCATACAATATCTCAAGAAATCTCGAAGCACTAAAAAGAATGTCATATTCTTTATTTTATTCACCAACCCTAAATATTGACAAATATATCATTGCTAATAACAAAAAGAGGTGAAACACAAATTCTAGAAATCATCAACTAGAAATTCAGAAATCAAAAAAGGGGGAGGCCTATCACAAAACGAGAGCATGAAAACTCACCAACACGTGTATCACAAACGAAACGCTATTCCATAGTTGTTAACCATCAATTTTGAGCCGAGGCTCAACAAACGGCCCGAAGACCACGTGTCACTACCTCACCAATTTTGAGCCAAAGCTCCACAGAAACGGGGTTTAGTCTCCCTCGCAGACAAAGAGACATCACGCATTGCTAGTCTAAACCACAAAATGATCATCATCGATCATCAAGAAGTGTCGATTTTGCAAAGCTGGTAAATAAATGAGTTTAGCTTCATGTCCCATAACCACTGGATTAACTTAAATATTTACAAACAAATTGTAGATTTCCACTCGAAGATTGCCATAAGATTTTCAATCGAGTAAGTCCAAAAATTAACCGACGAAGTAAACACAAGCGTTTCATACCACTAGTTTTACTAAGCCGTTCAATTAGATTTCTCAAACGAATGAGGTAAATGTTTGTATATACAAACAGATTGGAAAACAGTTTTATAAACGAGCTTCGTATTAAAAATAGAACTGAAATAGTTTTGGTGAAAGAGTTTTGATATTTACTACTAGTATAGAAACCATTGCATTTTAAAGTGACAAATCACAAAATTGATTGTAACAACAATCAATAACCAAAAAATCACATACGAAGACGTGAACCAAATCCATAGAAATCGATACAAAATCCATCAAAATAGATATTCCTAAAAATCCCGAAAAAGAAATTATCAAAGTCAACAAAGTGATAATAACTAATCGAAGAAACGAGAATCGATTAAAAATTGAAAATCTACTCAAAAATGCCTGAATTAAGCAAAAATGCCTAAATTAGCCAAAAATGCAAATTCCCAGATTCAATCGACTGGACTCTAAAGTCAGTCGACTGATTCAATGCATGGAAACTCCCTTTTTCCAGGTTCAGTTGACTGAAATTAGAGTTCAGTCGACTGACATATGCCTGGAACGGTTTCCATGATCAATCGACTGAACTCAGAGGTCAGTAGACTGATACAGAGACCAAGAATTTTCTGGTTCCAGGTTCAGTCGACTGAACTCAGAAGTCAGTCGACTGAATCTGCAAATTTCAGTCTTCTCAGCCTAGCCCGACAAAGGGCAAAAATCCAACAAGTGGCAATCAGACGAGCAATGGGCACTAGGGGCTAACGCCAATCGGCAACCCAGCCCTATAGGCTCTTCGATGCACCACCAAAAACATGTTCAAACATCAATGCTAGGATTTTTAAAGATTTTGACTTCAAAACACCAAAAATTGGAATATTCATAAAACCAATTCAATCCATAGCAAATGAGAAAGAATATGTGTTAGGAATTCGTACCTAACAACAAAGAAAGTTAGAAATATAGACGTGAGTTCAAAAACTCACCTTTTTCTCAAAAACAAGGAAGGAGAAGCTTGAAAACAAAAGGAAGATCAAATACTCTTTAATTTTAACTCTAAAAGCTCCAATCTAAGATCATAAGAAAATATTCCCTAAGTTAGGTTGTAGGAAATTTTTGAAATTGGAAAGAGATTGAGATGGAGAAGAAGAAGATGATGCTTACCTAAGCTTCTCTTTGAATTTGGAGCTAGAATTGGAATTTGCAAAAGAAACTAGGGCTTAGGAATTTAGTTTCCAATCTCTTCCCCCATTTTCACTAAAGCTTGAAGTGTTAGGAAATGAGAATGAATGAAGAGGAGAGGGGGTGGAGCAAGTGTCTTATGTTAGATTATTGGGCCGAAACCCAAACCCAAAGCCATAAGTGGAAATATCAAAATTCAAGCTAACTCCAAACGTATCGATTTTAGTACTTAAAAAGGTTACAAACGCCATTTCGAACTCAATGGAAGTGGTCTCGAGTTCTAATTCGATTGTTTGCAAAAGGTAGCATTTCAAACTTCAATCCGACTAATGATGCTATATTTAGATAAAATATTTTAAATATACAATCGTAAAATATGCAGGTTGTTATAGACTCCCCTTCTTAAAGAAATTGCATCCTCGCAATACTTAAGAAGAAAATATAAAGTAACAACCATAAAATCATATCGACACAAAAGAAAATTTGAAATAAGAAGTTCGCCTCTAAGGAGCACGAGAGAGTAAGTCCCGTTGTGTTCGCTAGATGAATTCTCTAGATTCCCAAGAGAAATCCTTAGGATTTGAGGACCATTGAACTTTCACAAGCGGGACATCTCTATTTCGAAGGCGTTAACCTCCGTAGCAATGATGTGAATAGGATGTTGCTCATAAGTAAAATTGGGCGAAACTTTTATTTCTTCCACAACACCGGGATCAAGAATAGAATCGGAATCCCTAAGGCATTTCCGTAGTTGAGAGACATGGAAAACGTCATGAATAGCAGAAAATTGAGCAGGTAATAAAAGGAGATAAGCCATGGAACCAATGCATTTGGTGATGGAAAATGGATCAATATAACGAGGCGCTAATTTTCTCGATCGACTGAAACACACAACACCGTTCATAGGTGAAACATGAATAAACACCAAATCTCCCACAAAAGATTCTAGTTTCCTTCTTCGATTATCGGCATAGGACTTTTGTCTACTTTGGGCTTCTTTCATCCTATGGCAAATAAGGTCAATCTTTTCTGTGAAATCATGAATAAAATCTGGACCTAAAACCAGCTTCTCGCCGGCCTCAAGCCAACAAGAAGGAGATCGGCATGGCCTTCCATAGAGTGCCTTGAAAGGCGGCATACCAATATTAGATTGGAAGCTATTATTATAGGAAAACTCAAAAAGAGAAATATGATCTTGCCAACTTCCACCAGTATCAAGAACACAAGCACGAAGAAGATCCTCAAGAGTTTGATTCACATGTTCGGTTTGTCCATCGGACTGAGGATGATAAGAGGTGCTAAAATTAAGCTTTGTTCCCAAAGCTTTTTGAAGACTCTTCCAAAATCCACTAGTAAACAATGGATCACGATCACTAACAATGGAAGTAGGAACTCCGTGCAATTTAACAATTTCTCTAATATAGAGTTTGGCCAAAAGAGGTACGATCCGATTAGACCGAACCGGAATAAAATGGACGGATTTGGTAAGTCTATCCATAATTACCCATGGACTGTCATGGCCCGAAGAGAACGGGGAAGTCCGTCAACAAAGTCCATAGAGACTTGATACCACTTCCAAATTGGAATGTCCAAAGGTTGCAATAACCCACCGGGCCTTTAATGCTCGTCCTTTACGTGTAGGCAATTCATGCATTACTTAATGAAGTTAGCAATATCAGATTTCATTCCATCCTAATAATAATGTTGCTTCATATCCGCGTACATTTTACTACTACCCAGATGAATGGTAAATTTAGAATGATGAGAATCTTCTAAAATGTTTTTACGAAGATCACTAACACTTGGCATGATAAGTCTACCACCACGAGCATCAACAACAAAGTCTTTCAAACCTTCAATATCAATTTTATCCCCACAACTTTGGCTAAGAAGGGCCAATTCAGGATCTAGCTTTTGAGTTTCAAGAATGCGGTCTAAAAGAGAAGGATGAGTCTCAGGGCTACATAAAACAAGAGATGAACATAAACCAGATTCACGATCTCGAATCTCACAAGTGGACAAAATCTCGAGATCATTCCGTTCAGATATCATCATAGAAACAATGCTTGTTGCTTACTGCTAAGGGCATCGGCAACACGATTTCCCTTTCCGGAAGAATAAAGAATATCAAGATCATAAGATACAAGAGACTCAAGCCAACGTTGTTGACACAAATTAAGTTCCTTTTGAGAAAATAAATACTTCAGAGATTTATGATCGGTATAGAGAATAAATTTCTCTCCCAAAAGATAATGACACCAAACTTAAAGGGTGAAAACAACGCTGCGAGCTCTAAATCATGAGTGGCATATCTAGTCTCGGCAGGCTTTAATTTCCTAGAAGCATAAGCAATAATATGTTCCCTTTGCATGATAACGGCACCCAAATCAACACGAATAACATCGCTATAAACAATGAAGTCTTGGTTCCCTTTGGGAATCACAAGAATAGGAGCATCAGAAAGGAGTTATTTTAATCTTTGAAAAGTTGCTTCACATTTGTCTGACCTAACGTATTTAACTCCCTTCTTTGTCAAACTAGTAAGAGGTACGGAAATTTTAAAAATTCCTTTATGAACCGACGGTAATAACCCGCCAATCCAAGAAAAGTACTGATTTCTGTCACACTCTCCAGTCTCTGCCAATTTTGAATCGCTTCGATCTTTGAAGGATCCTTGGAAATTCTGGATTCTGGAATAATATGTCCATGAAATTTCACATGAGATTGCCAAAAGTAGCATTTAGAAATTTTTTCTTTCATTTGATTACTCCTAAGTGTTTCCAACACAATCCGAAGAAGCTTTTCATGCTCTTCCTCGTTTTAGAATGAACAAGAATATCATCTATAAAGATGAGAACAAATCGATCGAGGAAGTCTTTGAAAACCCGATTCATAAGGTCAACGAAATTAGCTGAAGCATTCGTTTAAACAAATGGAATAACAAGCCATTCATAAGATCCATAACGTGTACTGAACGACGTCAAAGGAAAGCTATCATCTGAAATACGAAGCTGACGAAAACCGGTTGCTAAGTCTAATTGTGAAAAGTGTCTAGCATGGCTAAGTTGATCAAATAAATCATCAATCCTAGGTAAAGGATAATTATTCTTGATAGTGAGATCATTAAGCTTGCGGTAGTCAACGCAAAGCCTAAGTGTACCATCAGATTTCTTCACAAAAATAGCCAAAGCTCCCCAAGGAGAGGAACTAGAATGAATAAATTACTTCTCTTCCAATTCGGATAATTGTTTACGCATCTCCTAATTTTTCTTATTAGACATACGATAAGGAGGATGAGTGATAGATAGAGCTCCAGAGATTAGATTAATTCTGAACTCAATTGCTCACTTAGGTGATAATCCTAAAACAGGCTCAAGTATATCGGAAAATTCATGAATAACGTGAATGAGAGAAATGACATCTTCCTCATCATCATTATCGTCATCACGAGGCTTTAAGAATACAAGGATGCTGCCAATTTAGAATCCAAACTTTTAAGAACAATAGAAATATACTTAACAGATCAAGGATGTCGAAGATGAATAGTCCTCTCAGGACATTGGATGTGGGATTCATAACGGTAAAGCCAGTCCATTCCTAAAATCATTCCGAAGCCTAAGTAACGCATGACATGCAAATCTGCTTGGAAAGCTTAATCACATAAAATAATCTCGACATCTTGAGTAAACTGTATGTTGCGAATCCACCAACTGGATTCGCAATTCTCAAAGAAGTCATCAAAGCCATGACACTTAAAGAAAAAATATCAATAAGTTCTTTTGATATAAAAGAATGGGATGCACTCGTATCAAAATGAACCCGAATAGGTTGGTCATAAAAAATAATAATGCCATCAAGGATAGAATGTGAAATACCTTGACCACGAGAAGTGTGACTAGGGGCTTGCACAACATTTAGCTTTCCCTCATTCTTACTTTGAAGTTTGACACATGCAGATATATAATGACCCGAACTTTTGCAATAGAGACAAGCAAGGGGTTTTGTACACTTATTTGCATAATGGTCCTTAGAACCACAATTGTAGCATTGCCCACCACTAGAGGTAGAAATCTTTGCTACCTGAGTTGCTTGCTTCCCTTTCTTGTTGGGATAAGGACCTTTGAACTTATTAGGCCACTTCTTGTTGTTGTTGAAGTTTGGTTTGGCACTCCCAACTTCAACATCACTCTCTTTACCTGCCTCTTCAAGTCGAAGAGCGATATCAATAAGCTGATCGAAAGAAACTTCCAGCTTCAGAAGTAAAGGCTTTTTAAGATTATTATTCAAGCCATGGATGAACCTCTGATTTTTCTTCAATGGGGTATTTATATACTCGACCCCATATTTAGAGAGGGATTCAAAAGACACGACATAATCTGCCATAGAAGATTCACCTCGAACAAGGTCAATAAAACGATGGGCCAGAGTCCCTTTTTCCGCTTTTGGTATAAACTTCGATACAAATCTTTCCCAGAATTTCTCCCAAGTAAGATTCTCTTCAATAATTTAAGAAATCAAAAGCTCATACCAAGCTAATTCTCTTTCTTGGAGCATACTAGAAGCCACTTGGACACGATGTAAATCAATAAGAATCATGTGAGAAAAGATGTGATCGCATGTTCTAAGCCAAGCCTGGACTTCTATAACGCTTTCGGAACCCTTGAATGGCTTTCCACCAAAATTTGTATAATCGCTGCATAGGCGTGCAAATCTAGATTTTAGATGAGTAGGCTCTAGAATGGGTCCGGTAGCTTGAGCATTCTTTACAAAGATCTAAAAGCTGCTGGGCAGACATGAATACTCCATCTTGAGGAGTAGCACTGGATTGACCGACACTGGGTGAGCTTGATCTAACCATTTCTCTTCTTTAAGAAATAAAGAAGAAAAAAGGTTATTCTCAAAATGAATATCAAACAATCATGATTGATAAAATAAGACATCCAAAGAAGATAGGATAGAACAGGTCCAATAACTTGAATTAAATCCTAAGGCACGACTCCTAAGAAAAACTTAGGACAATTATCCTTGCTAGATTATTCAACATTGTTCCGAAGTTTGGCTCTGTTACTAAGCTGTGGCGCCCCCCCTCTATACTCATGCTAGCCAAGGATACTATGAGGTAATGTCGTCAACTAGCACGAAAAATAAGGCTGTTGAGGAGCGACCATCCGTGTAATTGCTTTGTGCGAGCACCAATATGTCAGATAGTATAACATGCATTACTTTTCACGAGGAAATCAGACATACCGATTCAAACTCAAAGCTCCTGCACAGTGGCTATATGATCTTCTGAAACAAACATAGAAATAAGCATAACACAAATCAGTCACAGATATCCATACCACAAAGGCGGAAACAGATATGAATATGACACATAGAAGTGTACATTAGAGTAGTGGTCAAATAAAATCCACAATATCACAAAAGAATAGGTACAAGTGCTAGAAAAAAGAATAATTATACATCAAGAGTCTCTATCTCGTATGTATAACAACAAAAACTAGATTAGTTAGTCAAAAGTCAGATAATGTTCCCAGAAGAGGAGTTAAGCAGAAACACCTGTAACATCTCGGTCTGACCCAAGTATTATTTAATAAGAAAATAATAAACGAATCATTCTAGCTATATATATCAGATAAAATGAGATAGAATTAGAGATATGACAAAAACCTAAGATAACAATAGTGCCATACTATGAAAAGTATACATTAGACAACACAAAAAATCATACAATATCTCAAGAAATCTCAAAGCACTAAAATGAATTCATATTCTTTATTTTATTCACCAAACCCCAAATATCGGCAAACATATCATTGCCCATCACAAAAAGAGGTGAAACACAAATTCTAGAAATCATCAACTAGAAATATAGAAATCACAAAAGGTGGAGGCCTATCACAAAACGGGAGCATGAAATCTCACCAATATGTGTATGACAAACGCAACGCTATTCCATGGTTGCTATCCATCAATTTTGAGCCGAGGCTCAACAAACGGCTCGAAGACCATAGGTCGCTACCCCACCAATTTTGAGCCGAAGCTCCACAGAAACGGGATTTAGTCTCCCTCGCAGACAAAGAGACATCACACATTACTAGTCTAAACCACAAAATGATCATCATCGATCATCAAGAAGTGTCAATTACACTAAGCTAGTAAATAAATGAGTTTAGCTTCATGTCTCATAACCACTGGCTTAACTTTAATATTTACGAACAAATTGTAGATTTCCACTCGAAGATTTCCAAAAGATTTTCAATCGAGCAAGTTCAAAAATTAACCGACGAAGTAAATGCAAGCGTTTCAGAACACTAGTTTTACTAAGCCATTTAATTAGATTTCTCAAATGAATAATGTAAAGGTTTGTATATACTAATAGATTGGAAAACGGTTTAATAAACGGGCTTCGTATTAAAAATAGAATTTAAATCGTTTTGATGAAAGAGTTTTGATGTTTACTACTGGTATAGAAATCTTTGTATTTTAAAGTGACAAATCACAAAATTGATTGTAACAACAATCAATCACCAAAATTCACATACGAAGACGTGAATCAAATCCATAGAAATCGATAAAAAATCTATCAAAATGGATATTCCCAAAAATCCCGAAAAAGAAATTATCAATGCCAACAAAAGTGATAGAAACTAATCGGAGAAACGAGAATCGATTAAAAATTGGAAATCTACTCAAAAATGCTTAAATTAGGCAAAAATGTAAATTCCCAGATTCAGTCGACTGGACTCTGAAGTCAGTCGACTGATTCAATGCCTGGAAACTCTCTGTTTCAAGGTTCAGTCGACTGAACTCAGAGTGCAGTCGACTGAAACATGCCTAGAAGCACTCGGTTTCCAAGCTTAGTCGACTGAACTCAGAGTTCAGTCGACTGATATAGGGACTAGGAATTTTCTAGTTCTAGGTTCAGTCGACTGAACTCAGAAGTCAGTCGACTGAATCTGCAAATTTCAGTCTTCTCAGCCTAGCCCAACCAAGGGCAAAAATCCAACAAATTGCGATTGGACGAGCAATGGGCTCTAAGGGCTTAAACCAATCGGCAACCCAGCCTTATAGGATCTTCGATGCACCACCAATAATATGTTCAAACATCAAAGGTAGGATTTTTAAAGATTTTGACTTCAAAACACCAAAGTTGGAATATTCATAAAACCAATCCAATCCAAAGCAAATGAACAAGAATAGGTGATAGGAATTTATACTTAACAACAAAGAAAGTTATAGACATAGATGTGAGTTCAAAAATTCTCCTTTTTCTCAAAAACAAGGAAAGAGAAGCTTGAAAAAAAGGAAGATCAATCACTCTTCAATTTCAACTCTAAAAGCTCCAATCTAATATCATAAGAAAATATTCCCAAAGTTAGGTTATATGATATTTCTGAAATTGGACAGAGATTGAGATGGAGAAGAAGAAGAGGATGCTTACCTAAGCTTCTCTTTGATTTTGGACCTAGAACATGAATTTGCACAAGAAACTAAGGCTTAGGATTTTAATTTCCAATCTCTTCCCCCATTACTACTAAAGCTTGAAGTGTTAGGAAATGAGAATGAATGAAGAGGAGTGGGGGTGGAGCTAGGGTCTTATGTTAGGTTATTGGGCTGAAACCCAAACCCGAAGCACTAAGTGAAAATGTCAAAATTCAAGCTAACTCTAAACATATCGATGTTTATACTTAAAAAGGTCGCAAACGCAATTTTGAACTCAATGGAGGTTGTCTTAAGTTCTAATTCGACTGTTTGCAAAAAAGTCGCACTTCGAACTTCAATCCGACTAACGATGCTGTATCTAAATAAAATATTTTAAATATATAATCGTAAATTATGCGGGTTGTTACATTGCTCATTAGACATAGGGTTAAACACCCTCGAATGAGTATATCCCTAAGATATCCGTCCGTATGCCTCAACAAATTCTCTTACTATTTACTGATAGTGAGTACGAGTGCAAGAAGAGGGCGAGATAGGGGACAGAGGAGTACCACCATAAATGGTCAATACCCTGTAACAACAAGGAAACAACTTTTCTCGTCAATCTCTTTAAATCACCGTTCAATTTCAATTCTTCGAGGAATTCATGGCAGCTCCAAGGACAAGCTTTGGTATGGTGGTGGCCTTGCGAATCGTTGTAGAAAAGGTTCTAATTCCTATTTCGTATTCTAATCATCGATTTCTTATGAGTCTTTCCATTTTAACTTTAATAAATTTGAAATTTATTTGAATAAATTGGTTAACAAAATAAGAAACTGAATTAAATTATATCCGTTTGTCTATTCTTTGGGGTCCATATATATTCTACGAACGGTTAATTATCCCTTCATACTAACCAATGCCCCTGCATATTTCACAGATCTGATGACCTGAATATATTATGAAGTATTGAAAAAGTTGTTCTCGTATATTCTGATTTGGTAAGCCAAAGTATAGAATAAATATTTCAGCTTGATCTGATGAGTCGATTCTCTATCTTTGGTTGTCTACATGTCTAGCAAATTTCGAGGACAAAATTTTCTTAAGGCGGAATCTGTAACGATCCCGGTTTTGAGTCAAATTTAATTTGATAATTAATATAAAAAAATTGGATTAAACTATGAATTTATTTGAAATTTCAAATTAAATAAGATATATGTTTGTTTATTTATATAAGTAGATCATATTTTGAAATTCGAATTTGAATTTTTTCAAAAATAAATAATATATGTTGTTTATTTGTATATATGTCTACAAAATGATTTTTAATTGGATTTTGAATTTGAAACTCAAAAATAAACATTTTTGAAAATGAATTGAATTTAAGTACTCTATATTTTAAAATTAATAAAATTTGTTTCTAATTTACATATGTATATATATTTTGAAATTTAAATTTTGAATTTGATATGAATAATTTTCAAAAGCTAATTAAGTTAAATTCTATATTTTAAAACTTATGTACATATAAGATATATATGTGTTTTTTTATTAAAGTATAATTAGTTTTAAAATCATTTTCTTTAAATTGATGTAAGTATAAATAATAAATGAAATGTATGAATACAAATATAAAACAAGAAATAAAGGTTTAATATATATATATATATATATATATATATATATATCCATATATTTTTGAAAATATATAAGATTTGAATAAGGTATTAATAAAGGAATAATATTCTTTCTCTTTAAAATAATACATATATAAATAGTTATAAAAGGAAATATAATTAAAAAATAATATAATAATATATTCAAACATTTAAACACATGCAAAATACACGTGTAAGCATTTTAACAATAAAATAAACATTTGTAAACATTTTTAACTAGTATAATGATATAAGTTTAAATTGAGAATAATAAAAAGGTTAATCATCTTTCTTTTAAAAAATAGTTTGATTATATATATATACAACATTTGTTAAAATAAAAAGGGAATGAATTGTAAATACAATATAAGAACTATGTAAATACATACGTAAATTTAAAACTGATTAAGGATTTAAACACAAAATGCATATATTTTAACAAGTGTAGGTTAAGGAAAACATGTATTAACATTTGTAGGCTTTGCATGCCATATAATAAACAAGTGTTAGGATTTTTAATTTTGTAAAGACAAGTGTTAAAAAATTTACTTTAATTTTAAAATAATAAATAAAAGAAAGAAAAACAGGTTATAAATCTTTCGACTCTCCTCCCTATCATTTCTTTCATCTTCACATTTTAGGATCAAGTCTATAAAACCAAAACAAAACAAAAGCAAAGAAAAAGAAATAAAATTTAACTACAAACCAAAAATCAAACAATCTTCAAACTAAAACCATTTCAAATCTGAAAACAATTAAAACAAAGATTATTTCCAGTTTGCAAAACCTGGAAGTTCAAGTTTAAAAATCCTGAAGCAACTAATTCAACTCAACATCAGATCAAACAAGCAAACCTGAAAGCAAGAAGATGAACATCATTGCAAAACTAAATCAAGTACAGATTAAATTAGGTTTCAGGATCATTCAAAACAAAGTCAACAAGTTCAGATCAAAAACAAATTCCCAATGTTCAAATTTTCAAAAGCCTATGTTCCCTATTTTCAATCTCCAGGTGAGTAAACTAACTTATATCTGCCTGTATACTTTGATATTGTGATTTATGCTTGAAGTATGTTACGGAAATGTTTGTTTAACATGCCTGTATGTTTAAGTATATAGATAATTTTGGGTGTGCTTTTCTGTGTATAAACATGTACAGACCTTTGTTGTATTTCCAAACCCAAGAGCAACCTATGAAAAATTCATATCTTTCTTTCCAAATAGAATTAAGCTTTGGTTTCTAAAAAGAAGTTGTTTGTAACATTATAATTTCATTTTAAAAAATATTCCCGAGTAGAAATGTTTAGGAAATATTTAGAAAATTGGGTATTACAGTGATAATCTAATTCAATTCAAAAATCAATGATTTCAATTTCGTATTTTGACTTTACAAACAATTTCGTGATGTGAAATCATGAATTTAGGTAATCATTTCATGATTTTTAGGCTGATTATTGTTGGGATATCTTGTGTTGAATGGAAATGGAATTCTAGTCAATTCCTGGTAATCGCGGAGGTCAGTGGTGTTCTTGGGGTTGTAGGCTAAGGATTGAGGGGAAAATAGTGGGTGATATTATAATGTGCCGTGGTGGCCGATTGTCGACGATTTAGGGTTTTTGTGTGCTATTTGGTCACCATCGTATCTCGTGCTCGTGCTAAGTCTATGGTGGATCGAAATCAATAAGACCGAGGGGGATCAATGCATTAGGGTGTGATGCAGCTCTAGGTTGACTAGTGTGGTCCCAGATGGTCAGGGTCGTCGGCGAAGGGAGATTATTTCGATCGGGTTTTGGTCCCAAGTAGTGCTGGGTATACTAAATTTTGGTTCCATATGAGTTCGACGCTTCTGGGTACTAGAGTCGATGGTCGGTGTCATCGATGACATGTGAAGGATCTTGACGATGATCGAAAGTGGTCCAGTTGCTGCTGCACGTGCACGAGTATCATTGATGTCTGGTGTTGCTGAAAATTTAGGGAAGATGATGTTGTTCTCGGGTTCGACTCAAAGTCATTGCAAGGTTGTCTCGGAGTAAATCGAGTTCGCGAGTTTCTCGGGGAATCTTCAGGAAAAACACGAAGGTGGATCGGGTTCTTGGTTATGTTAATAAGTTTTAAAAATAAAAAGAAATAAAAAGTTTTAAAATTTAAAACTTAATCAAGTTAAGCAATTTATTAACCACTTCTTCCAAAATAATTAATGTTTATTTAAATTGGAATTTATTAAAGGTTTGAAGAAAAAAATTATTTTGAGTTTCAAGTATTTCAACATATACAAATATTATTTACAAAGTTTATTTTAAATACACTTAATAATGTAATTAAGAAGTTAATCAAAAAGATAAAATGTTTTCGGTTGTAAATTAACTTAAGTTAATTTATGGAATAATAATAATTTTGTTTTCAAGGATTAACGGTTTAAAGTTTAAATGTTTTTAAAGTTAGTTGATGAATAATTACTTTGTGTACTTAAATTAAAGCTAATAGCTTTGTGTAATTGATTTAAAAGATAATTACTTTGTGTAATTAAATTAAAGATAATTAATAAATTAAAGAATAATTACTTGATGACAGTAATTAAGAACAACTAATTAATGATTAAAGGTTGATTAATCAAGTGATTAAAGAATAATTAAATTAAAGGGCAATTAATTTATGTGATTAATTAATTAAGGTAATTAATTTGAGAATAATTAATTAATTTAAGGTTAATTAATTAATAAAAGTAATTAAGTGGAATTAATTACTTAAAGATAATTACTTAATGAAAGTAATTAAGGATAATTAATTAATGATTAAAGTTGATTAATCAAGTGATTAAAAGGTAATTACTCAATGTAATTAATCTATGATTTATTAAAATAAGTGATTAGGGATAATCACTTATTGTAATTAATTAAGGATAATTAATTAAAGATTCATTAATTAATGTAATTAACAAAAATTAATTAAACGATAGTAAATTTATTAAAGATTAATTAATAAATGATTAAAGGAAAATTAATTAAAACGTTTTGTACTTAATTAATGTTAATTAACTAGGAATAGTAATTTATTCATATGTAATTAATTTGATTTAAATTAATCTGGTGATTGATTGATCTTATTTATGGATGTTTAGTTTATATTGAATGCTTTGAATTGTGTGATATTCCTAATATGTGATGTCCTGTGATATGATTAGGCTATGGTCTGTGATTTATTTATCTGTGATAAATTTGCATATTTATTTGTGAATCTGTGAATGAAGATAACTTTATAGGATTATACCACTTATCGATATTGTTGTGTTTGGATTACGGTGGTTGATGATATTGTATTGTTGTGTGTAAAACCCCTGGACTACACCACACACACACAAATATGGATTTCACGGGAAATCGGTTAAGTCATTGGTTTTTGAATTTTAAATGGTTTAAAAGTTGAATTTTGAATACAAACTGGTTTGGAGGTGCTTTGGGTTGAACTTTTGAAAAGGGAATTTTGGAATTAAAATTATTTTAAATATAACGCAAAGTTTTGAAATTAAATAATTTAATTTGAATTTGAACTCAAGATTTTAAGTTAATTCTATATACATATATATTTGAAAACTATGGTTTAAACAAGGGTTATATAGATTATATAATGTGTGTGTGTATATATATATGGATTTATAAACCATTTTTAAAGTATTTTAAAGGAAGCATTTTGGGAATTTAAATTTAACCCAAGTTTATACTTTAAAGGCAATAACTTGTGCATGTTTGATCGGATTTTCCCGAAACGAAAACTCTTTGTTTTCAAAAGATAATTTCTTTCACATAAAAAAAGAACTTCCAGTTTTGTTGAAAGGATTTCAAGTTATTTGTGAATCAAATTGAAAATAGTTTTGAAAGTTATAAATGGATCTTTGTGAAAGATTGGTGAACTTTTGTTTCCAAATTTGAAGAGGGTCTTCAAGGGTGTAACTTTTGTATAAAAGATTTGAAACATGGAAACTTTTTTAAGCCATTCAAAATTAAAGGTTTTGGGTTTAAAGTTTCGACTTAACTAAGATCCCAATATATCCATATGGTTTTCAAATTAGCGCTCATTATTCGGTTTAGCCGGGAGAGGACTTTATGTCACAAAACCCATTCCAAATAGTGATACGACCTAATGGGTAGCATTCGAAGACAGGTGGTGAAGATCGGGTATTTTCGAGAATGAAAGGATTACCTATTGAATGTCTGTGCACTGAGTCACGCCGGTATAGAGATCTCCATATGTGATGGGGAGTCCGATCGGGATTGTGAATACCCGGATTTGCAAGGGCTTCTTTGAAGTGCCTTCGGTTCTGTTCGAACCCAGAAAAGACTTGTATGGATGTATGTCTGATGTTACACTTTGAGATGTAAAGCTGGTCTCTATCAAATTATTTCTGTTTGGTGGCGGAGAATTTATTCTCTTAGCTTAAGACACTTCTCTGATACGTACGAGCTCAGAGATTATGTAGTTGATATTTACTAGTGATACATTCCCAATTTGGTAATGTGGCATACCAACTGCTGCCAATCATTTGTTGATCAAAGTATGGCTTTTGTGCAAAGCGTATCTTTGTGGATGAGACCTCGTCGAACCTCACAGCCTGGTAATGGTCGAAATGAATACGGCAAGGTTATGGGGGTCGCGTCCTTTAGGATGTTTACATTTCTTCCTGGATAAAAAGTGATATCATAGTATGGAGCCTAGATATTTAATTTATGTGGTTGTTGCAAACTTGTTGCAATTTGTTGGTGTTGGGAGCTCTCGGATAAAGGTCGGTGACGACCGAGGGATGGCATTACTCGTGACAGTTAGTTACCTAGTAACAGAGGTAACCCGACCTTGTGTTGGCAGAGAGCTGGTTAAGTTCTCGGGGCGTCTCTCCAGAGGCGTCCCATGTGGTGTAGGAAGTTCCTTAGTCCGACTATTTGTTGGAAATCCAAACAAACAATACGAGCCTTTGTGATTGCAGTTGTATAACCTACCACCTCAGGTGGTAGCTGTAGCAGGCATAATATGATGGTACCTATGTTGGCTAAGATTAATATTATACTTGCAAATGATTTCTGCACTATGCATTAATAAAAATATCAAAAGTTTTTTGTGTATCAAGCATGTTTGACTATCATAAGGACAAATCTCCTCCAATTATGCATTTGCATCGTGTGTGGCGGGAGGCCTTATGGTAGTTTCATTTTCCTAAAAGAATTGCGGATTTCTTTTTATTTCTTTTTGTTTTGTTTTTTTCAAAAATTAAATTTTTTTTGTTTGCTCACGCCAGTCCCATGACTAACCTGGAGTTTATTGTTCCCTTTCTAAACTCAGGGTGCCCATAATTTTCCACACAGGCAGCCTAGAGTCATATTTTCAGATAATTAGCTAGTAGATATAGTTTTGGCAATCATTCGAAGTTTTTGGATTTTGGCAATCGCATTGTGCACCGGATTTGCTCAAGTTCAGTGTTGATGGTGGTTCAAGCTTCTTGGATTAGCATGTTTGGAGCTCAGCATTGGAGATGGTCTTGCAGTATGGATGTTGGATTCTTTTGGAGCCTACTTAGTGCTATATTTCCGCTACTGTGTTTTCGATGTTGTGTATTTTGGCTCTGATAGTGTTGGGCATCTATTGTATCATAATGTATCGGATATTATATTCATTGTTGTATCAATGATATATTGTTTTTCTTCCATTGCGTTATTGTACTTAATGTGTTATAAGCTCCGGAAAACCAGATTCGATGTTTGAATCTGCGGCATGCGAATACGGGTGATGTATTTGGTGCCGATTTTCGAAGGTCGAGTCAAGGTCGTTTCACAAAAGTTCATTATTGAAACTCTTTCTATAGAAAAAATCTACTCAATTTTTCATAAACGCCCCAAGCATATTGAGATTGATTGTTACATCACACGTCATCATCCTTAGAAAGGCGGTATTACTCTACATTTTGTTCCTTCTTCCATGCAGATTACAGACCTCTTTATGAAGTCACATCCAGTATATCATTTTCAATTTTTAGTTGGCAAACTCTCGATGCTTATGGCCGTCGTATCTTGAGTTTGAAGGGGGATGTTAAGAGATATATATTATATGTTAATAAATAAACATCTCTTAACATTTTGTAATAAGCCTAGCTTTATACCTTTCTTGGTGATTCTCTTATATCCTGGAAGAGTAAGAAGCAATCTATTGTTTCTTATTCTTCAACGGAAGCAGAATATCATTATAACAACCCGTAAATTTTCGATAATCAAATTTTTTGATTAAATAGATTCCTGATAAATTTAATATTGAGAGAAATATAAATTGTGATGTATTAATGAAATGAATACTAAAATGAAATATAACAAATGATAACTAAAGCTAATTATTGACAATTTAAATGTAATGCCAATAAATGAAATAATGAAAATGTTATGCTTGACTATGAATAAACAAATGTGAATATTGAATTAACTAGTGAAAGAATATGATTAATGGTAATTGATTGAATTCACTATTATGTAAGTAATTAAAATAATTGGTTGAAATTAAACTTAAGTGTAATAGATCATGAACCAATGTTAATTTCATCCATTTTACGACAATGGATTGAATAATGGGATGAAAGTTTAATTAAATGGGATTATTGAAAATTTAATTTATAATTACTTGATTTATAGAAACTGAAATTCATCATTAAAATTGTTGGAATATTCAATAATAAAAAAACAGTAAATTTGTTTTAAGGATTAAAAATTTCTAGGTGATCTTGGTAAATAATTAAATTTGGATTGAAAAAGTGATTAATTGATTTAATATTAACTTAATTTGATAATGTGAAAATATCCATTTTGGCCACTTGTTCGGATTTTGACGAAACCAGTTTCGTCAGATCCGTAACAGTGAATTATTGTAGGATTTGAAGTTTTGTAGCGATCGGACTTGTCGTTTGATCGTACGGGCTCGAAACGCCTAGAAATCAATTTAATTAAAATCAATTTGAAATAAGCTGATTTGAGCATAACTTCTTCATACGATGGAAATAGGACTTGAAACCTATTACATTGAGTTTAAAAATATTGAAAACATCTATTTTGATACATGGGTTGACCCAGTTTCATCCCGGAGTCGAAATAGGCTTTTCGGGTCATTTATCGTTCAAAACCAAAATCGATCGAGCCCATTTGTTTCTATTTTTTGCAGTCCATATATATATATATATATATATATATATATATATATATACACACACACACACATATATATATGTCGTTATAAACCCTAAGTCATTTTTTATTCCTCATTTTTTTACGTACAATTCCTGCTCCTCCTAATCCCAATGGAAGATAAAACCTAATTTCCAATTGCAAACAAATTAAAACAAAATCAAAAATTTAAACTCCGCAAGTTATATCGAACTATATATCGATCTAAAGTTCTTTACGAGCATTGATCAAATCTACAGTTCATTTTTCGATCTGAGTTTCTTTGTGGCCAAAATTGGGCGAGCGAACCTCGTTTGTTCATCTTGTCACGATCGACTTTTGTCGATTATCGATTGGAGTGTATGGTTGGGTGGAGACAGGCGAATGTAGTCCATCGGTGGGACTTTTGTGGCGAGTCAACAGCCCGATCATCATATGAAATTTAAGTAAGATTTAAATATGGTGGCGGCGTGATGAAGTTCTGACGATCGGAGGTGGAGAGGCATGAGTCATCGCGTGCGGCCGGATTTGTGGAGTTGCGTGGTGGCGACCGATCGAGATATAGTGGCCCATGGCCTGCATCATTGGTGGTTAAAGGCATGATGGAGTGGCAACTATAGAGATTGTTTGATCGCGATGAACAGTGAGGTGCTAGGGTTCTCGGCCGAACGGGATGACGTGGTGAGATTCGATTTGTCTATATTATTTATTTTATATTTTGAATTCAAACGTTCTAATTGCAATAACTTTGCATACGAGGTCCGATTCATGCGTGGTTTCTTTCGTTGGGGTCATATTTAAATTGCGGACATTTTAACGCATTTTTGGACAAATTCTAAGACCGTTTGAATTTTGGGCTTGAATTGGTTTTAAATTCAAAGGTGTGTGTTTTAACCGACTCACAACTTCAAAAATTTCTTATGTTTGTTAAATTAAATTTATGATGTGATTGGGAATTTATTTATGGTTGTTTGGTATATTTTAATCATAATCTCAGTTAATTTGAATTTATTTAAAATAAATCTTCATTTAACTTATTGTTGAATATAAACTACCAATAAATACCTGTTATCAATTATTAGTTCTATATTGGTATTTATTAATTGTTTTGGATGATGATTGTGATGAATGTTGACTGTTGATGTTGGTTGAATGGATGTTGTGTTTTATATCATTATAAACTGCAAGTTCGTTATGGATTTTTATTTAATTTGGAACTGCGGTTTGAAATGATATATAACCGTAAAATTGTAAATTGCGGATTGAAATGAGAAATATTCGTATCAGTTGACCCTAGGGTAGAGAATTATATACGGACACAAACTTGGTTAAATTAAATGATTTTAAAATCCTCGAATTTGGGAATTTAATAAAATGATATTTTGAAATGAAATTTGATTTATATAAATTGAAGTATTATTGGAAAATCAAGTTTTGCATTGAAATATAAATTAGTTTAAAAAAAGGTAATTTCTTTAAGAAATTAAATTAGAAGTTTGAAGTTAAACTTTTAAGTATAAAGGAAATTCTATCGAAATTGAGTTATAAAATTTATTTGAAAATAAGTTTGAAATATTTTTGGAATTGGAGTGATTCAAATTAATATTTGAACATGGATTGAAACCGATTTGAAATTCGATAGTTTTAGAAAATTGAAAATTTAAAGTTTTGGAAATTAGGTTTGTTGATTTGGAAATTTAAATTGGTCCAAATGTGTTGAAATGAATGAATACTTTAGTTTGATATAAATTCCAAATTCATATTTTAATATAAATTGCTTTAAAATATATTATTTTAAAATTTCAAATTGTTAAGATTTCCAAATTTATTCAAACTATATAACCAATATTAACTATATATATTATTTTGATCTATTTTAAACCAATTTTATTTATTTTAAAAAATAATTAAACCGTTTTTATTTATTTTAAATTGCCTAGTTGTGCCATGTCACCTACCCTAGCACGCCTTCGACGAGTTTGTTTTATGTCATACCTATAAGGTATCCTCTGGCGGCTCCAGTTTACGGAGAGTTACGGCCCTGTATAGATTATTGGCATTGTAAAATTTGTTAATGGGGATATGGGTAACGCCTTAACGCAATTTTAATACTTTACTGTAGACACTATTATAATAGCATATTGTACTACATAGTAGGTAGTTTAACGGATCCTTAGGAGATGTGAATCTCGAACATCTCTTGAGTTACTGCACTCACGTTAGACACTGGATAGGAGATGTCAAACCCCATAAACATCTCTGATGCCGTCACACGCATATTTACCATTGATTTAACTTGCATAAGATCTTTTAGTTCTGACTCGAGTGTTTTATCTTTTCAATTCGCTCGAGTCGGCCTGAGCATTTTAGGATTTGAAGACTTATTCCAAAGGACGAAGAGGAAGATTTGTACTACTAATATTTACTATATTATTCCATTGCATCATACCGTTCTACTGCACTATTATTTATTTATCTCTGATATGTGTAACTCTGATACTGTGTTGTATTAGTAAAATCATATGTTTTGTAAACAACTTCATGAATTGTTATTTGTTTATTATATTTAGTCATTCCGCCATGAGATTCTGTTTTGTTTTATTTCTTTCTCTTTTTCTTATTCACCCCAATAACAATCCGCTCTTTTTGTATGGCTTGAGTCGGCACATGTGTCTGCTTAAAGCGTCCAAAAAGGCAGCATGTTACAGTTGGTATCAAAGCTTTGGTTTAGCAAAACTCTTAGTTTTGTGGGATCTGACTCTTTATTAATAGGGCAGTAATACCCTAAAATGAGTCGTTGAGTGTATATATATGAGAGAATGTATTTGTTAGTGTTATAAAAGGTTTTTATATCGTGTTAATTTTTCCGTTTTGTATTAATATATTCTAGTTGGTGTATAGGACGCTATGCTATCCATAGGGATTTCTAAACACTTAATAAGATAGACCGACACAATATTGTTTTGAATATAGGTGAATGAAATAATTTTTCCTATTATATATTTTCTATATATAGAAAATAATAAATTTTATAAACGATATATTTGGTTGTAATATGTTGGTTGTTAGGTAGTGAAATTTATAAATATTGGTTGGGAATAAGATTTGAAAATAAAACAAATGAAAATTGGAAATCTAGAACCTAAGTTCCAGGATTTTGGAAATTTCTTTCGAATGATTTTGGGATACAATAATAATATTATTAGAAGTATTTTATGAAATAAATATTTCAATATAGTTTGAAAGAATTGTTTTAAGGAAATTTTGGAAAGACATAAGTTGTGTACTCCCATCTCTGTCATTAGGAAATAATTTCGATGATGAGTGCACACATCATCGACATTCATTTTCGAGTTTCAAAGTGGGAAGGCCACTGTAGTAGTTGTACTACAGATTTATTTTGATAAACAGATATAAATTTCAAATTTCTCTAAATATAATTGGATATAAGTTATGAGTATATACATCCATCTATTGTTTTAAATGATTTGAAATGGAATCCGATATTTAGTTCTTAAATTTCTATAAATTAAAGATTTCAATTATTTTAATGGAATATAATTTTAACTATTTAATAATTGGAACTTCTAAAGTTGAAAATAAGAGATTAAATACTAAGTTATAAATGAAGTGTACATGGAATTTGAAATTTTAACATGTAAACAAAAAGGATATGAAAATAAGGAATGATAACTATTGAACATATATTTACTAAAACGAAATAAAGTAAAATTGTGTAACTTTCAAGCGTTCTTAAAAGCATATATATAACTTACTAAATATCAAAAGTTGTAATGTTTAATAAGAAAATGTAATAGGATATTATATAAGTAAAACTTAAAGTAATGAAAGTATTAGATGAAATTCTTTAATAAACAAGAATTTGATATTGTAGTTGTTATAAACTTAAGTTATAGTTGAAATGTTACTATAATAAAAGGTGGTAGAAAGTAGGTGTTGTAAGTAAATAATTATAAACTTAAGTAAATGAATTGATATGCTAAGAAATTGAATTGAACATGAATACTATAAGTAAATTGAATTATAAACTTATGTAAATGTTAAGTTATTTATTATAAAAATAAGTAGGAAGATGAATACTATAAGTGAAAACTATAAATTTAAGTTAATGTTTGAAGCTATGTACAACTAAAGGTGAATAAAGGAAAATGAATTTTTGTAAGTAATAAATGATATAAACACTGAATGAATGAATCGAAATAAAACATTGGTAAGGGACAAATGCAAGTTAAAGAAATGATCCTTGTATGAATGAAAAAAATTGTAATTGTTGTGAA
The DNA here is from genome assembly GCA_030765085.1 of Allium cepa. Classification (NCBI taxonomy): domain Eukaryota; kingdom Viridiplantae; phylum Streptophyta; class Magnoliopsida; order Asparagales; family Amaryllidaceae; genus Allium; species Allium cepa. Next base: position 774,978,119 of record CM060945.1, read on the forward strand.
AGAAATTTAATAAGAATACCTCAAGTAACATTGTAAATTATTGTTTGTTTTGGTTATGGGTTGTTTGGGATAGGATACTTCTAATTGATTAAGATGTATGAGTAATCTACTGAGATCATCTATGACTGTTGAGTAAATGGTGCACTTAGTAGTTTGTTTGTCATTCGATGCAATTTAAAAGTGTCTTAACCCAAACAAACCATTTATTTTGTTTGCTATGAATGGATAATTGATTACTTTGAGTACTAATGATGATTGGATGCCTTTGGTTGCAAGCGATTTTTGTTGCATTATATTGATTTGTTTTGTTATTGATTTAAACAACTGTAAGTATTTCATTTTATATAATTATTAACCTCTTTGGATTAAATAAGTGAAATACAGGTTATGGAAGCAATAGTTACGGCTTTTGGTTTCATAATTTAGCGTTAATTGCCCGACAAATATGTATGTTCCCATATTACGGTTTTATAGCGGTATTATGTATTTTCCCGTTGTTGGGATATATTATTTTGACATATGGTGATATATTGTTATACTTGATATTATATTTTCTCCTAAACCTCTCTGTACAAAGGAGACTCTGCCGAATTTTTTGGGTGAATTTTTGACCTAGAAAATTTTGTGAAATGTTTTCCAAACTATTGTTAACTTGACATAAAAAGGATCTAACAGTTTATAAATTAACATATTTTATTTAAATTATTGAATTTGTAAATCTATCGTTTACAAATATAATATTTTGAATAAGATATTGTTACTTAATTCTTGCTTTCCACTCCTTTTTCCTTTTCGGGGACGAAAAGTTTTGAGTGGGGGAGAGTGTAACGACACATAAATTTCGATAATTAAATTTGTTGATTAAATATATTTTTGATAAACTTAATATTGAGAAAAATAGAAATTATAATGTATTGGTGAAATAAATACTAAAATGAAATATAACAAATGATAACTAAAGCTAATTATTCACAATTTGAATGAAATGCCAATAAATGAAATAATGAAAATGTTATGTTTGACTATGAATTTAATATAAGAAAGCAAATGTGAATATTGAATTAACTAATGAAATATTATGATTAATGGTAATTGATTGAATTCAGTATTGTGTAAATAATTAAAATAATTGGTTGAAATTAAACTTAAGTGTAATAGATCATGAACCAATGTTAATTTCATCCGTTTGACAACAATGGATTGAATAATGGGATGAAAGTTCAATTAAATGGGATTATTGGAAATTTAATTTATAATTACTGGATTTATGGAAATTGAAATTTAACAATGAAATTGGTGGAATATTCAATATAAAACTAACATGGAAATTTGTTTTAAGGATTAAATTTTTTTAGTTAATCTTGGTAAATATTTAAATTTGGATTGAAAAAGTGATTAATTGATTTAATATTAATTTAATTTAATAATGTTTGAATAGCCATTTTGGCCACTGACTCGGATTTCAACGAAAATAGTCTCGTTAGATCCGTAATGGTGAATTATTGTAGGATTTCAAGTTTCATAGCGCTCGTACTTGTCGTTTGATCGTACAGGCTCGAAATGCCTAGAAATCAATTTAATTGAAATCAACTAAAATCAATATAAAATAAGATGATTTGAGCATAACTTCTTCATACGATGGAATTGGGACTTGAAACCTGTTCCATTGAGTTTAAAAATATTGAAAACATCTATTTTGATATATGGGTTGACTCAGTTTCGTTCTGGAGTCGAAACGGTGTTTTCGGGTCATGTATTGTTCAAAATCTAAATCGATTGAGCCCGTTTGTTTCTATTTTGTTCTGCCTACATATATGTCGTTATAAATCCTAGGTCATTTCTTATTCCTTATTTCTATATGCATAAATTCCATTTGCTCCTCCTCATTCCAATGGCAAAAAAACCTAATTCCCAATTGCAATTTCAAATAAATTTAAACTCCGTAAACTATATCGAATTAAATATCGATCTGAAGCTCTCGACGAGTGTAGATCAAATCTACAGTTCGTTTTTTGAAAGTTTCTGTATGGTCGTAATTGGGAGAGTGAACCTTGGCCGTTCGTCGTGTCACAATCAACTTTAGACGATCGTCGATTGGAGTATATGGTTGGGTGGAGACTGGCGAATGGAGTCCATCAGTGAGATTTTTATGGCGAGTCAACGACCTAGTCGTTGTCTAAAATTCAAATAGGCTTCGAATATGGAGGCGGCGGCGAAGTTCTGACCACTGGAGGTGGAGTGGCGTGGGTCATCGCGTGCGGCTGGTGTTGTGGAGTTGCAAGGTGGCGATCGATCGGGGTATAGTGGCATGTGGCGTTCGCCGTTAGTATTCAAAGGCTCGATGGGGGTGACGGCCGTACAGATTATTTGATCGCGATAAATAGTGCGATATTAGGGTTCTCGGCCGAACGTGTTGACGTGGTGAGATTCGTTTTTTCTATATTATTTATTTTATATTTTGAATTCAAACGTTCTAATCGCAATAGGTATTGCATATGAGGTCTGATTCATGCGCGGTTTCTTTCTTTGGATCGTATTGAAATTTCGGACATTTTGACGCTTGGTCGGAAAAATTCTGGGACCGTTTGAATTTTGGGCTTGAATTGGATTTAAATTCAAAGGTGAGTGTTTTAAACCACTCACAACTTCTAATTTTTTTTATATTTGTTACATTTAGTTTACGATGTGAGTGGAATTTATTTATAGCTGTTTGATATATTTTAATTATCATCTCAGTTAATTTGAATTTATTTGAATTAAATCGTTATTTAACTTATTATTGAATATAAACTGCCAGTAAATAACTATTTTCGATCATCGGTTCTGTATTGATATTTATTGATTTTTTAGATGGTGATTGTGATCGATGTTGATTGTTGATGTTGGTCGAATGGATGTTGTGTTTTATATCGTTATAACCTGCAAGTTCGTTATGGATCTTTATTTAATTCGAGACTGTGGTTTGAAATGATATATAATAGCAAAATTTTAAATTGTGAATTGAAATTATAAATATCTGTATCACTTGACCCTAGGGTAGAGAATTATATACGGACACTGGCTTGGTTAAATTAAATGATTTTAAAATCCTTGATTTTTGGAATTTAATAAACTGATGTTTTGAAATGAAATTTGATTTATGTAAATTGAAGTTTTATTGGAAAATCAAGTTTCGCGTTTAAATACAAATTGGTTTAATAAAAAAGGAATTTCTTTAAGATATTAAATTGGATGTTTGAAATTAAACTTTTAAGTTTAAATGAAATTCTATCGAAATTGAGTTATTAAATTTGTCTGAAAATAACTTTGAAATATTTTTGAAACTGAAGTGATTCGAATTGATATTTGAACATAGATTGTAACCGATTTGAAATTCGATAGTTATTGAAATTTGACAAATTGAAGGTTTGGAAATTGGGTTTGTCAATTTAGAAATTTAAATCGGTGCAAAAGTGTTGAAATGAATGAATAGTTTAATTTGATACAAATTCCAAATTCATATTTTAATATACACAGCATTAAAATATAATATTTTAAAATTTCAAATTATTAAGATTTTCAAATTTATTCAAACTATATAAACAATATTAACTATATATTATTTTGATCTATTTTAAACCAATTTAATTTATTTTAAAAACTAATTGAACCCTTTTTTGTTCATTTTAAATCTAATTAATCTATTTTTATTATATTTTGTCTAATTTAAATCTATTTAACTATCATAAATCAATTTAAAAGTATTTACCTATAATTAAACTATTTAGACCGTTTTAACTATTTAGAACTATTTAAACTAATTTCTAAATTTCCAAACAAAGTACGTGGAAGAGATTATATTCATTTCAATTGGTTTAAAAAGAGAATAAGGTTAAATGACTTATGACCTAAGTTGGGATTTAAATGTTAACTAATGGGATATGATGATTTTGAAGTAAGGATTGAACCTATTTTGGAAATATGATTTTGGTAGAAATTATGATTTTTGAAAACGATATGATTTGAAAGAGAATATGATTTGAAGGTGAATATAATTTAGAAAGTGATGGCTTTAGGAATATGATATTTTGATACAAATTGCTAATTGACTTTTGAAATATAAAAGAACCATCCGGTGTGTAATAAGCGATTGGTTGTTAAAGAGACTAGGATCGGATATTGTCATATTCTCTGCCAATACCGAAAATCACTTTGACAATTGTAAACGCGGTGGAGATTCCAGAACGAAGTAGGATGGTGGCGACGATCCTATATGAGTTATATACGTGTACCCGACTCCCATGAGTCGGCTTAAAGGATAAAACAAGAGCAATGGACGCGCTAAGTTGGGTCATTCCTTCGATCGGGCACACTCCATTGATACTATATTTTGACTTTTGATTTATTTGGTGGCCACTCGCGATTTTTCTCGGGAGTGTGTTTCGAGTTGGGCTATAGTTGCGGCTATGTGTTACCTATAGTCTGGAAGTGTAATTGGCATATCTACCCTGGCATTGCCTGGTTATGCCGTGACACCTACCCTAGCGCGCCTTCTACGAGTTTGTTTTATGTCGTACCTATAGGATACCCTCTATCGGCTCTAGTTTATGGAGAGTTACAGTACTGTATAGACTATTGGAATTATAAAATGTGTCATGGGGTTATGGATAGTGCCTTAACACTATTTTTATACTTTACTGTAGAAACTACTATAAAAGCGAATTGTATAGTATATAGTTTAATAGATCCTTAGGAGATGTGAATCTCGAACATCTCTTGAGTTGCTGCACTCATGTTAGACACTGGATAGGAGATGCCAAACTCCATAAACATCTCTGATGCTGTCACACGCATATTTATCATTGATTTAACTTACATAAGATCTTTTAGTTCTTACTCGAGAGTTTTGTCTTTTCAATTCGCTGGGGTCAGCCTGAGCATTTCGGGATTTGAAGACTTATTCCGAAGGACGAAGACAAAGATTTGTACTACTACTATTTACTATATTATTCCACCGCATCATACTATTCTGCTGCATTATTATTTATTTATCTCTGATATGTGTAACTCTAATACTATGTTATATAAGTAAAATCAAATGTTTTGTAAATAGCTTCATGAACTATTATTTGATAATTGATGCAACGCAAGCTATGTGTTTCTTAGCTCACCAGCGACCTAGCAATGGGACGATAGGTCGCTCAAACGACCTAGTGGAGTTTTTGGAATGCAGGAGCAATGAGCTAACTTTGCCAAGTTACGACCTAACTTTGCCGAGTTACGACCTAAGGGAGCTAGGCCGCATTCACACATGCCGCATTACAATAGGTCATGAGCCTTCTTAAGTCGCTAGATCGCGAACGACTTCCTAAGCCGCTCAAGTGTTGGTCGCTCAAGTTCTTGAAGAGGTGCTATATCCTTATGCCGCTGAAGCGTTAGGTCGTAGGCCGTTTCTCTTATGTCGCATATGTTAACTCGTATTTTATTTCTATTGTAACATTGTATGTTGTTGTTGTTGTAACTCGTGTTTGTTAACTCGTTGGTTCTAGGTCGCTATGTCGTTATGTGTTAGGTCATTAGCGACCTGTGTTAACCTATTGGGTCGCATGAATGTTAGGTCGTTCTGCTGTGTTGAGTTGAGTGAGTTGTAAACTTCTATAAATACCGGTGTCGTGTCACTTGTAGAGTTAGTTGATTTTGAATAAACTTTGTTTGAGTGCTTTGTGCCTCTTTTAAAATTGGAAGTTGAGTGTTATCTCCTTTCTCCATTTTCGGTTATTCAAGTGCGCTAGAATCAAAGGATTTGAAGCCGATTCACGGAATCTCGTGCGCGAGATTAACGTTGAAGAATCGTAGATCTTTTAACACGGTATCGTGCACGATCAACGTGTTGGAGATAGCTAGAATCCGGTATCTCTTGAGATCAACAGATTTGGGCACTTGGGTATTTTCAATCCATCGATTCAACTTTTCACCGTTTCATCCATTTTTGGTATATCCGCTGCGTCAATTTGGTATCAAAGCTAGACTTAGCCAATCATAGCTAAGCTGAGCCTATTGGTAGAAGATTTGAAGTGTTGGAGTTTGAGCCAAGTTGAAGTTTTGGATCAAGGCCGAGAGTTACAAGCCAAGCCGAGCTAAGTGCAGGCCGAGTGAAGTCAAGTTCAGATTTGAGTTAAAGTTGTGCTAGTTGAAGTGTGTTTGGATTCGTTGAAGATTCTACAATGCCTTCGAGATGTCCTAATCGAATTCAAAATGTTGAAGATGTGTATTGACGACAAGAAGCTGAGCAAATGGAACAACGTATCAATGAAAAGTTTGATGAAGGTATTGGAAAGTTCGAGAAATTGATGAATGATATGAATCAAAGTCAAAGGAGAAGGTCACCAATCTCGAACCATGGAGGAAACAGAGTTTTGCCATCGGTTTTGGAAGCGAGGAGGGTATCACCGCAATCTTGTCGAGAAAGAAGAGAATCATCAGTTTCCATGAGAGGAGAACACCATGAGTATCGAAATGAAGAGAGAAGAACTCCACGTGTGTTTGGAGGCGAGCCATGTCGTGATGCTGAAAGACATAGTAGAAGAGATATGCGTGATCATGGAAATGTTGATGGTCGAGATCGATATCGAAGTACATTTGATTATGATGAAGATGGTGATAGAGGAAGTGTTCATTATCGAGATCGAGACCAAGTGCGAAATCCATATCGGGATGTAGAACATGATCGCAAATGGGAATCGGGGATGAAAATAGAGATTCCAGAATTCAAAGGAGAATGATAACGGAAGAATTCTTGGATTGGTTATCAAATGTTGAAGAAATTTTTGACTTCAAGGAAGTACCCGAGCATCGTAGAGTTAAGTTGGTTGCTACACGATTGAGGGGAAGAGCTATGGCATCGTGGCAACAAACTAAACTTACACGGGAGAGGATGGGAAAGTCGAAGATTGTTTCATGGGAGAAGATGAAGAAGTTGATGAAGGCTACTTTTTTGCCTTATAATTATCAGTCTCTTATGTATCAGCGCTTACAGAATTTGAGACAAGGGAAAAAGTCGATAAATGACTATGCAGATGAGTTTTATCAACTGATTGCCAGAAATGATATCATGGAGACAGAGGAACAATTGACAGCTAGATTTGTTGGAGGGTTGAGAATACAAATTCAGGATATGGTAAATATGTTTGATCCAAGATCCGTTGCTGAGGCACACCAGAAGGCTCTAGCTTGGGAGAGGCAAGGTAGAACAGGAGGTGGTGTGTTTACAAATTCCAACAATCAAGTGAAAGGGGCTAGTAGAAATACAAATGTTTCCAAGGCTGTTGGAAGACCGGTTGTCAATGAAGTTGCCAAGACCAAGGTCGACAACAATTTCAAGTGTTATAACTGTCAGGAGTTTGGTCATAAAAGCAATGAATGTCTGAAGCCTAAGAAGTGAGTGATGGTTGCTGAGGTTGAGGATGAGGATGTAGAAATGGAATGTTCCAATTCACCACAAGTTAAGGAGGAAGAAGAATTATTGGCAGGAGACGAAGGATATTCTTTAATGATGAGGAGGTCGTGTTTGACACCAAAGCAAGAAGATGATTCAAGTTGGTTGAGGGGTAATATTTTTTAGTCAACGTGCACTATCTTGGGAAAGGTTTGCAAGTTTGTCATCGATGCGGGAAGCTGTGGTAACATCATTTCTACAGAAGCTGTAAAGAAGTTGGCGTTAAAGACGGAGAAGCATCCCAAACCCTACAAGTTGGCTTAGTTGAGGAAAGGTGGGGAAGTGAAAGTTAATCGAAGAGCTTGTGTAACTTTTTCCATTGGAAAGAAGTATAAAGATGAAATTTGGTGTGATGTTGTGGATATGGATGTATGTCATTTGTTGTTGGACAGACCGTGGCAATACGATAGAGCTGTGCAACATAATGGGAGGACTAACTGCTATAGTTTCATGTTCGAGGGCACCAAAATCACTTTAGTTCCTAAACAGCGACAACAAAGTGAAAGCAAGTTGAGGAGATTGAAGAACTAAAGACTCTGTTACCTTTGAAGGAATTTGTCAAGGAAGTGGAGGATGAGCCTGAAGTATTTCTATTAATGGGATGTGAAAGTAGTGAAGCGGTTGAAATTCTTGAAGAAGTTAAGCCAGTGTTGAAGGATTTTGAAGATATATTTCCTGAAGAGTTGCCCAAAGAATTACCACCGTTGAGAGACATACAACATCAGATTGATCTTGTTCCTGGAGCTGTGTTACCACATAGACCACATTATAGAATGAGTCCGAAGGAGCACGAAGAGTTGAGAAGGCAGGTGGAGGAGTTACTTGAACAAGGGAACGTACAAGAAAGTTTAAGTCCTTGTGCAGTACCAGCATTGTTATTGCCGAAGAAGGATGAAACTTGGAGAATGTGTACAGATAGTCGAGCACTAAACAAGATTATAGTGAGGTACAGATTTCTGACGCCTAGATTGGATGATTTGTTAGATCAGTTGAATGGAGCTGCTATCTTTTCAAAGATTGATCTGAAGAGCGGGTATCATCAGATTCGAATTCGACCAGGGGATGAATGGAAGACTGCATTCAAGACACGGGAAGGGTTGTATGAGTGGCTGGTCATGCCATTTGGTCTTTCGAATGCACCTAGTACTTTTATGCGAGTGATGAATCAGATCTTTCGTTCGTTTATTGGAAAGTTCGTGGTGGTATACTGTGATGATATATTGATATACAGTGCAAGCACAAAAGAACATCCACAACACTTGCATGAAGTGTTGATGATACTTCGTCAGGAGCAATTTTATGCGGCACCAAAGAAATGCATGTTCATGACGCGTAGTGTTTTGTTTTTGGGGTATGTATTGTCCAAGGAAGGTATCCAGGTGGATCAAAGTAAAGTTGAAGCAATCAGAAATTGGCCACAGCCCAGGACTATAACTAAAGTGAGAAGTTCTCATGCTTTAGCATCATTCTACTGAAGGTTTATTCCACATTTCAGTAGCGTGATGGCACATGTTACTGATTGTATGAAGGGCAAGCAGTTTTCATGGTCAAAGGAAGCAGGATTTGCTTTTGAACGAATCAAGGAAATTTTGACGACAGCACCAATTCTAGTTTTGTCGGATTTTCAATTGCTATTTGAATTACATACTGATGCATCTATAGTTGGAATTGGAGGAGTGTTAATTCAGAGGGGCCATCCAATTGCTTATTTTAGTGAGAATCTTTCTGGAGCAAAGATGAGATACAATACTTATGATGTGGAGTTTTATGCTATTGTGCAAGCTGTGAAGTATTGGAGACATTATTTATTTCATAAAGAGTTTGTGTTATATATGGATCACGAAGCGTTGATGCATTTGCAGGGACAGGATAAAATTGCAGCTAGGCATGCATCATGGATCGCATACTTGCAACAGTTTACATTTGTTGTAAAGCATAAATCGGGAATTACAAACCGAGTGGCAGATGCATTGAGTAGAAGAAATCATTTGTTGACTACGATGAGAATTGAAGTAACGGGGTTTGATGTCCTTCCAGAATTGCTTGTTGAGGATTCTTATTTTGCTAAGATTGTTGATGAAGTCGAGAAAGGGAAGACAGATGAGTATCTATTGGTGGATGGTTTTCTATTTAAAGTAAATCGGTTGTGCATACCAGAATGCAGTTTGCAAATGAAGATTGTGAAAGAATTGCATGAAGAAGGTCATGTGGGAAGAGATCGAACTTTGCAGTTAATTTCTCAATCATATTTTTGGCCTTCCATGAGGAAAGAAGTTGAAAGATTTGTACAAGATGTCACATATGTCAAGTTTCCAAAGGGACAGCTATGAATGTAGGATTGTATATGCCATTACCCGTGCCTACTAGACCATGGGTGGATATTAGCATGGATTTTTTTTTTGGGTTTGCCAAGAACTCAACAGGGGAACGATTCTATATATGTTGTGGTGGATAGATTTTCGAAGATGCCACATTTCATAGCTTGTAAAAAGACCGCTGATGCAATCCGTGTTGCTCAATTGTTCTTTAAAGAGGTTTATCGACTACATGGGCTACCTGAAACCATTGTTTCTGACCGGGATACTCGTTTTCTAAGTCATTTTTGGTTGAGTCTATGGAAGATGGTTGGAACTAAGCTGAATTTTAGTAGCACCTATCATCCACAAACAGATGGGAAAACGGAAGTGGTGAACAGATCTTTGGGAAATTTGTTGAGATGTCTTGTGAAGGATAATTTGAAGAGCTGGGATGTGAAGTTATGTCAAGCTGAGTTCGCACATAATCATGCTGTTAATCGAAATACTGGATTCAGTCCATTTCAAGTAGTATATTTAGCAATTCTGAAGGGACCGTTAGATTTGTCGATAGTACCACTTCAGAAAGGGGTTGTTAAACGAGCTTGTGATTTCGTGAATGAGTTGCAGGAGTGCCACAAGATTGTTCATAAACGATTTCTTAAGTCAAATGAGAAGTATAAGCAACTTGCAGATAAGAAGCAAAGGAGCGTGGACTTCAAAGAAGGGGATTTTGTTTACGCAGTATTGACGAAAGATCGTTTTCCAGTTGGAACTTACAACAAATTGAAAGCTCGAAAGATTGGTCCAGTAGAAATCTTGAAGAAGATCAATGATAATGCTTATCGGTTAAGATTACCGGATCATATTCATACTGCTAACTTTTTCAACGTCAAACATTTGATTCCATATCATGAGGACAAGCTTATCGAGGAAGAGTAAAGTGTGAATTCAGGGTCGAATTCTTTCCAACTTGGGGAGGATGATGTAGCACAAGCTACATGTTTCTTAGCTCACCAGCGACCTAGTAAGGGGATGATATGTCGCTCAAACGACCTAGTGGAGTTTTGTAATGCAGGGGCAAAGAGCTAACTTTGCCAAGTTATGACCTAACTTTGCCGAGTTACGACCTAAGTGAGCTAGGCCGCATTCACACATGCCGCATTACTTTAGGTCGCGAGCCTCCTTAAGTCGCTAGATCGCGAACGACCTTCCTAAGCCGCTCCAGTGTAGGTCGCTCAAGTTCCTATATCCTTATGCCGTTGAAGCGTTAGGTCATTGGTCGTTTCTCTTATGTCGCATATGTTAACTCGTATGTAATTTCTGTTGTAACGTTGTATGTTGTTGTTGTTGTTGTAACTCGTGTTTGTTAACTCGTTGGTTCTAGGTCGCTATATCGTTATATGTTAGGTCGTTAACGACCTATGTTAACCTGTTGGGTCGCATGAATGTTAGGTCGTTCTGCTATGTTGAGTTAAGTGAGTTGTAAACTTCTAGAAATACCCGTGTCGTGTCACTTGTAGAGTTAGTTGATTTTGAATAAACTTTGTTTGAGTGCTTTGTGCCTCTTTTAAAATTGGAAGTTGAGTGTTATCTCCTTTCTCCGTTCTCGGTTATTCGAGTGCGCTCGAATCAACGGATTTGAAGCCGATTCACAGAATCTCGTGCGTGAGATCAACGTAAAAGAATCGTAGATCTTTTAACACGGTATCGTGCGCGATCAACGTCTTGGAGATAGCTAGAATCCGGTATCTCTTGAAGTCAACGGATTTGGGCACTTGGGTATTTTTAATCCATCGATTCAACTTTTCACCGTTTCATCCATTTTTGGTATATCCGCTGCGTCAATTATTATATTTTGTCATTCCGCTATGAGCTTCTATTTTGTTTTATTTCTGTCTCTTTTTCTTACTCACCCCAATAACAATCCACCCTTCTGAATGGTTTGAGTCGGCCGTGTGTGTGCTTAAAGCGTCCAAAAAGGCAGGATTTTACAATTATGCTATGGTATCTGCAACAAAAGAGATTGTAGTCGCGTAGGTTACTTAGGATGTGGGGGTTCCATTTTCTGATCCTACTCTAATGTATTGTGAATATAAGAGTGCTGTTTAGATTTATCGTAACTCATTTTTTCATGTGTGGACCAAGTATATTGAGATTGACTGTCATGTCTCATGTTATCTTCTTGAGGCATTATTACTTTACTTTCATTCCCTCTGTAACGACCCGAAATTTTCACACCCGAAAATTCCAGATAGTTACGAAAAAGAAGAAAAAGGTAGAAGAAGAAGAACAGAAATATCAACAACTCAAATTCGCAGCGGATAAAATATAATAATAAATAATAACATAACAGTCTACAAAGATTATTATATCTGTCGATTACATTTAATATACATCAGAGTTTCACATATATATAGTCACTGAATATATACAACTATCATGTCTCAGAAATACAGCGGCAATACTCTATACGCTATCGCCATCCATCTCGCCTCCTGAGCTCCAAAACGTACCTACCTGAAAATCTGTAATACTCGGTCTGACCCGAGCATTACACCAAAGTAACACCCGGGTCAGGCTGGAAACCAGCTTGAGTAAACTCAACTAACATGGAATACCATAGTAAACAACTTAAATAAAACCTGGGTAACTTATATCAATTAAACCAATTCACAAATTACTATAGACTATACTTATTTCACATGTAAATTCCCAACTACCAAACTAAGATAATTCAGTTCACATAAATCATTTCATTCCTGCCTTTGATTCCATAAATCATTTTATAAAAATTTGAAGTGGTTTCGGGTGTCTTCCAATACCCGACCCTGGTCTCTTCGAAATTCATGTTATTCTAATCCAAGTTATACAATGAAATACATTACATGTTATACCAGGGATATCAAAGCATTCAATACCATTCAATCATCCATAAGCAAAGCTTAATCACATACAAATCAATTCGGTTGATTCAAATTGAGTTTCAATTCCCAACCGCTTAGATTCTTTCATTAATTAACCCCAAATCAGTTAATTAATTAATCAACTCCTCCATATCCATTCCTCTTAATCAACAACTTTGGATTAATTATCTTCCAGTTTCATTCAAGTAATTCTCTATATTTAATTTCACCATATTAATTATTCTTACCAATTTAATATGTAATGTTTAATTACTTCACAAATTAACTAACCATAATCAATTTTACTAGTCCCTAATTACTTATATTAATTTATTTCTCATAGTTACTTGTATCGATTTATTTCCTTAACTAATCAATCTCTTGATTTATTCCGCAAGTAATTATATTTTTATTAATTCCATTAAGTCATTATTTATCAAATCAGCCAATGATCATTCTAATTAACTTAAACTTAATTAATTAACCCAAATTATTAAAGAATTTATTAAATTAATTACTCATTTAAATTATCCTACCTATTTAATGAATCACCCACTTTCAAACCTTTATTGATTTTAAACTGAACCATTTTCTTATCAACGATTTAAGTTTAAAACTCTTTAAAATCCAAATATCTCGAGTCAAACTACAATTAACTCGAGAAACAACCAAATCTATAATCGCTAGATCATCTATACACATCTAAACAATTCAACCATTCATCCAATTATTTAAATTCAACCATTTGAATTTAAATAAATAAATAAAAGATTCAACAGAGTGAGTTTTTATTCACCTTTAATTCGCTTCCGTTAAATGATTATCATTTAAGTGACGAATTCTCTAGTTACTTATATTAATTTATATCTACCTATAAATTAATCAATCGAAATTAATTAACTTATAATCCTCAATTAATAACTAATTATTTCTTAACCATAAATAAAATTAGTTTTCTCTTTAATTACAGAACGGATTAATAAAAATATCTTAATTTCACAAACCCTATTTAATTAAAAATTAAGTCAAATAAATTAATTAATTTCTTAATCATATCACTTTAAATTCTTGCTCTAAAATCCGGGATTTGATTATCATTAATCTAATATCTTTAAGTCTAATTGAAGATAAATACTTTAGTTCCTTTCCTTAATTTCTTCTTAAGCACACTATCAGCTAAATTTAGAATTTAACTTAAGCATCTACCTGCTAGTTTAAATGGAAACATACAACTTAGATTAATAAATATTACGCAACAACATAAAAAAAAGTCTAAGGGTTTAAACAATTAGTTTACTTGATATTTCTGCATTTAAACTAGGAGGATAATCATATATGAAACGAGAAAACTCACCTAAAAGTCGAAACCCTAGCTTACGCGTGAAATTCAAATCCTCACTGCCTTTGCCAACAAAACAAATTGCCTCCCACTACCATCGCCTCGCCATTTGCGAACGACCTCACCAGGTCGCCACTTCGTTCAAGAACACGAACTCGAACAACATCCCTCCACTGCTTTGAGCTCGTGATGTCGCCTCCCCATATGCGCCGCGAACTCCAATCGATTTATCACTACTTCAAACGCGTGCATACGCGAGCCCCTCATCGCGGCGAACGTCATGAAATTGAGTCCCACCCACTTCTCTCATGCGTGGCTGCTTCTTTTTTTTTTTTTAGACTCGAAGGCTTCGGCCATTGATGTAATTCGATTTTTTTTTGATTCGAGGGAGAAAGGGTTTCGGCTCCGTTTCTTATACTTTTTTTTTTATTTTGAGATGCGATCTGTGTCTTTTAGAATGAAGGGGAGGAACGGGAAAAATATAAAGGAGATGGAAGGCTTCTTCAACATGACATTGTGAAGGAAAAATATCTTGCTAATTTAATTAAGTTTTTTTCATTAACTTATATAAAACTTCAAAATGTTTTATCGATTTCTACTAAAATTTTCGAATTCCTCTTGAGGAATGCCACGAGGCGATTTCAGGGTATTACCCGCGTTCCAACCACAATGGAACGCGTTTCGGAAGCTAATTCGTTCATATACACGAGTTATAGAAGGAAACGATCAATTAAAAATTAAATCGATTTAAATAATTCGAAGCGTTTTGAGCTGCCAGGGTAAACTGTCAACTCCAATTGCTACGAAAATTGAAATCCGATAATAAATAACTATTACGGATCCAATGAAACTGGTTTCGTCGAATTCCGAGACTGTGCCTCGGAAGGCTATTTTTAAATTCAATTTAAACGCTATATTATTAAAACTGAACAAATCACCTTTAAATTAAATTCCAACCATTCTATTATCTTCGGAATTATCATTATAAATTTTATAAGCCTTCAAATTATTTTGAACAGGCTTAGAATTTCAGATTCAGCGGTTTACCCAATCTTCAATTATTAAAATCAATATTTAAACTATATAATTCAATTATTTAATTATCACGTAAATATTTATATCCTGAATTCAAGTTAAAATTAACTTTTAAATAATTTAAAATTGACTAATTATTCCAATTTTAATTTGTTAAAATTTCTGGGTCATCACATTCCTCCCCCCTTAAAAGAATTTCGTCCCCGAAATTACTAGATAGGAAGAATGGTCCAATACCCGTTTTTACCTCTTTCCAAAACTCACTATTCAGCATCTTGCCAACTATCTTTTATTAAAGATCCACTATCACCTTAACCAACTTCCCAAAACCTTCTATTGTTTCAATCAATACCCTTTTTCTCAATCATCTAAATTTCAATTTAAAACCAAATTTTGAATTATCAAATTTTCTCAAAATTTTTCTAACTCTCTAAATTTCCGAAAATTTTTGCCAGCGTCTTCTTTGCACGGCTAGCTCGGTACAACTACAAAAGGCATCTACGGGCTCCCAAATTCCAAAAAGAAAACAAAATCCAAGTGGCTACATTAAAAACCCAATCCAATTCCATACAGATATTTAAATACATACTTTTGTCAGGCAATTTACATTTACCATTTGGAATCAAATCCAATTTCCTTTTCCCTTTTATAAAACCTGCATATCTTATTTAGCACCAATATATAATTGTAACCTTTCAAGTCCTTTCAAACATTTTCTCACATATGTTTTCATATCAATTTCTATTCAATTAGTTTTCCCCACCCCACTACAAACGAATTCAAATTACTTTAAATTTTGAATGCTAAATTATATCTCTCAAGCATATCTGATTCATATTAGTTTCATTTGCTAGTTTACTTTAATTCCCAATTTATAATTGTTTGTTGCTAACCATAATTTTCAAAAAAATTTCTAACTCCCAAAATTTTTCAAAATTTTTTGGCAGAGTCTCCTTTGTACGGAGGAGCTTTTGCAATTTGACAAGTGATATAAATATATATACATCGACCCACACGGTCGAAAAAAGCAAAAACGGTTCATATTTCCTATTTTTATTGCGTAGGCGTACCTTATTTAGCATTTTAAGCATGCGGCTTACTAAATTTAGCAAATAGCGCAATCCAAATCCAGCCAAACGGCCTTCATGTACCTGTACTTACTCAATTTAAATATGTAAGTGCCATATATAGAGAATTTATTAGCATTCCACTTGCTTTCAATAGCTAAACATATGCAATACATAAACAACAAGCACCAAATTCTATCCATAAGCGATTTTATATAATGTTTAAAGCTAGTACAAGTGCTTTCAACCAATTCATAAACCATTTTATTCAATTTTGAGGGTTTGCAACTTAATTTCTTACATCCAATTGGTGTTTTTTTTTCCCCGAACAAGCTCATATTCAATTTAATTGATTCTAAAATCAATTTATTAACTCTCAATCAACCCACAGAAATTCAATTACTTTAGTTTACGCCAAACAACAATCATTTTTACGCGATTTGATGATATCCACTTGAATAGATAATTACGTAAATTTTATAACCATTTGAAATTAATTTCCGACTACATTTGTTTAATTAAATTGCATTTTAATTTATTCCCAACCATTCATCATTTAATTCACCAGCTTGATTCATTTTAGTTTATAGCTACTTTAAATTAATTTTCCACTCTTTCTGCATTTAATTCCATTTCATTTCTAATTTATTCTCAACCCTTTTTATTTAGCTCGACACATTCCATTCTTGTATACTACTAGCCATTCCCAAATTAATTCAATCGAAGCTTTTATTTAATGGCTTTCACTCTTATTCAAAATCAAACTTCCATAAATTTTAAACTTAAGTTAATTTACTTTAATTTATTCCAATATCAACTTAAGCTTACTTCTATTTGATTCTCATTAAATCAACTTCCATTAAATTCAATAAGCCCGTCTATTTTCATTTTAATTTTAATTCATCTTCTCAATTTATCAAAATAATATCCAACCACATACTGAACTCATTTATGCTTCAAATTAATATATCACCAAATTTAAGTTCAGCCGGATAATCTAATTTCAATCACAACTTTGATTTAGTTTTTATTCAACCAGACTTCATCCATTTATTTCTTAAATTAATTAACCCATTTATTTACCCATTTTAATTTTTGAATTCTTCTACTTGATTCATTTTCAAATTCATTATATTATACAAAACCATTCTTAATTTATTTCTACTTACCTGGGTTTTGTTTGCAACCCAACCATTTATTATTATTATTCACTTCCACTTCATATGACAACACTTCTCTTATATCCAATTCACTTGCAATTTCATTAAATATTATTCAAGTCACACTTGGATTTTATTTGCAATTCATCCCATCACTAATTCAATCCCATTCTATTTTATTTTTATTTTTTTACAACATCTCTTCTTATTTAATTCATTATCAAATCCAAGTCGAATTCTATTAACAATTCGAATTCACTTCCAAATTCCATTATTAACTTACAATCCATTTATTTACCAAAGTCAAATTTTATTAACATACTCAATCACACAATTATTTAACCAATTTGCTTACTTCCAATTTTATATCAAGATTCGATTTTATTGTAAAAATCACTTTATCAATTTTTCCCGAGTTCATTTTAATTTTATAATTCCCCTTTATTTTAAAATTTAGATATGCCTTTAAATCCAAATAATACAATTAAAATAGCTTTTTATAAAAAAACTTTATAACTCGATGTCGCAACCAGCCCATCCTTGTTCTCACAGAAATTCAGTCATACTTTGATCAGGCGTTGGACTGAAGATCTATAAGTACTTGGTAAACCCGTTTTCAACACTCAGTAAAACATTTGAAAAATAATTTTATTGAAAATATAGGAATCGGGTTTTTGAAAATAGAGAAAATATCTTTGGTGAGAATGCTCTGGAAATCATCACCCCCATCCATGGTCGCAGTTAACCCGATGATTACGTTGCCGTCCCGACAAAATCCACAGATAACTGTAGGCCTCCGCGCCCCATGATTACACCATGGAACCCACGACAGATCGCAGCTACAACTGGGGTTACGTAGCTATCACAGCAAAAACCCATATAACTGTAGGCATCAGCGCCATCGAATTTCGCTGCCAAAAATGAAACTTCTCCACTCCACTTGACCATAGATCGCAGTCTACCGATGTTGCGTTGCCTTCCCGGCAAAATCAAGTGTAGACCGTTGACACTCATCCTCCACACGATTTCGCTATGGTCCCCACAGTAGATCGCAGCGACATCGAGTTACACTGTCGTCACAGCATAACCCAAATGCCTCTGTAGGCATCAACGCCATCGACTTACGCTACCCAATAATCCTCAGGAACTAGTTTTTGTCCGGACTCCTCATAGGATCAACTTTAGAACCCCCTTGGGCTCAAGGCAGCACCACCCAGTGGCACTCCTGAGAAGTTCATTTCAAGGGAGCGCCTTCTTTCCCAAAGCAATCATCAAAACATTTTATACTATACTCTTCAAATCATACACCTAGTATGATATCATGCAAATCTTCTTTACACAAAATCGATTATCCCAAAATCGATAATTCTCAAACTAGGCTTCCCAAATTCAATATTGATTTTACCCAAAAAATCAAAAGCCTTTCCAAATCCAAAGGTTCTCAAAACCCTTTTTCCAAAATCCTCATAAGATCCTTTATATATATACAGATATATATTATTTTTTTAAAACTTTGGGTCACTTTAAACTCGTATAAAATCCTTTTTATACTTCAAACACTTCCAAAAATCCTTTTCCTTCCAACAACAAATTTAACAAGGGAAGAATATATACAAAGATATAACTTTGTTTACCCAAAATAAAATATTCAGATTTGATTACTCTTTCCAATATCAATTTCCTTTCTATTCACATTCACTTATTCACATTTGCCTTTATCCCCATTTGGATTATTACCTCAATTCTTATCCCAGTTGGGTATTTAATCAGTAACAGTTTGAACTCTGACCAGTATATTTAGAAAATAGCTTGAAAATTTTGAAAAATAGATAAGTAGTAGAAAAATAATTATTAGTTTGCAAAATAGCTATTAACATAGTTAACTAATTGTAAAATAGTTAAGGAATGGTTAAATAGTTCCAAACATTGTAGATAATTGCAAATTGGTTGTAAAATAGAAATTAGTTTGTGAAATAATTGAAAAATAGGAACTAGTTTAGAAAACAGTTGAAAAAAAAACAATTAAATAGCTCCAAAAATAATTGTAAAACAAGTATAAAATAATTTGGCTTTAAGAAAGACGGGTTGTATATACTTAATAGCTTAGAATAATAAGTTTATATCAAAACAATTTATTAAAAATAATCAAGAGTCCAACTGTTCACTCCCCCAACAATTCAATTTAAATCTCCATTTAAATTGACCAAATTCCAATTCAAATAACTCCAAATTCCATTGGACTTGATTAATTCTCAATTCAAGTTGAATCAATCTTGATTCCTTTCCCAATTCAAATCAAATTCTAATTGATTTTAATCCTGTTCAATTTTAATTTCATATTATTCCAATCAATTTGAATTATTATCAATTTAATTTCAGAATCCAAATCACTACAATTTAATCCAATCCAATTCCCATTTACAATTTTTAAGCCTATACATCGTCAATCACTAATCCAATTACTTCAAGCCAAATTCAATTTCAAACTAATTCAATTAAATCTTAAATTTAAACTATCTCGAATTATAGAAATTCGAGTTAAATTCTCAAAGGTTGGTTTAACTCTTTAAACCAAATTAACCTTTATTTAAAGTTTTTAAACAATTTAAATCTCTGAGTCCAATTCTTCATTTCAAATTACCTTTACTTATATATTGCAAGGTTCAAATAAGAATTCAATACAATTTTATTTTAAAATTTTAATTTATTATTCAGTTTTATCTTCCAGTTTGAAGCTAGTTCTTAAACAAGTTTATCAAATTTATTTTATTAACAATAGGATGATATCATCCACTTTATTTTAAAACGTCCATCCATTTTCAATCTTTAAATCTCAAACCCGTTTTGAGATCACCCAAATTCCCAATTCAAAACAACCATTTAACTTCCCAAGTTAAATTCCAATTTCATCTTACAATTTTCAATTCAAGTTGTTCATTCAAACTTATTTAACTTCTCCCAAGTTAAATTCGATTTACTTAATCCAATCAATCTTACTCAATTTGAATTCTCACTTCAAATTTCAAAATTCTCTCCCTCTTATAAGTTCAAGACTTATATCACTTTGGGTTTCCCATCACATTTTAGGGAAAATCAAAACTCGACATTTAGAGTTTATTTCAAATTATCTTTGATATCATGTATACCCATACATACATATTTATTTCTTGGCCCTTCCAGCCATGTTTTAGAATTTTAAACCACCCTTGGTTCTTAAATTCAAATCAAATTTCAAACAACCCATTGTTTGCAACAAGTCTCAATTATCCAATTAATACTTTATTTACTAATTTTTTTTCATTTCTTTGAAACAAAATGTTTTTTTCAAATTCTAGGACCAGATTTAGAATTTCATTATCAACCCATTGATTTTTTTTAATTTGGTTGTATCTTTATTTTTACTTAATTTAATTCCAATTCTAGACTTCAGTTTGGTTGCATTATATTACTTCTTAATTTTAATTTTAATAATTAACAACCAATCACCATAATATTTATTAGTAGGAAATATTGCTTTATATATATATATATCAAAATATATTTTATATAACATTATTTAAAATCTTTATATAAGAAAATAACAAGTACACGCTCATATATATACACTCAACTCATTCTAGAGTACTACAGACTCTATTAAATGAGTAATTCCCACCAGAGCCAAGGTTCTCGCTTAACCTTTCAGCTCTGATACCAAATGTAACGACCCGAAATTTTCACACCCGAAAATTCCAGATAGTTATGAAAAAGAAGAAAGAGATAGAAGAAGAAGAAGAACAGAAATATCAACAACTCACATTCGCAATGGATAAAATATAATAATAAATAATAACAATAACAGTCTATAAAGATTATTATATTTGTCGATTACATTTAATATACATCAGAGTTTCACATATATATAGTCACTGAATATATACAACTATCATGTCTCAGAAATACAGCGGCAATACTCTATACGCTATCGCCATCCATCTCGCCTCCTGAGCTCCAAAACGTACCTACCTGAAAATCTGTAATACTCGGTCTGACCCGAGCATTACACCAAAGTAACACCCGGGTCAGGCTGGAAACCAGCGTGAGTAAACTCAACTAACATGGAATACCATAGTAAACAACTTAAATAAAACCCGGGTAACTAATATCAATTAAACCAATTCACAAATTACTAAAGACTATACTTACTTCACATGTAAATTCCCAAGTACCAAACTTAGATAATTCAGTTCACATAAATCATTTCATTCCTGCCTTTGATTCCATAACTCATTTTATAAAAATTTGAAGTGGTTTCGGGTGTCTTCCAATACCCGACCCTGGTCTCTTCGAAATTCATGTTATTCTAATCCAAGTTATACAATGAAATACACTACATGTTATATTAGGGATATCAAAGCATTCAGTACCATTCAATCATCCATAAGCAAAGCTTAATCGCATACAAATCAATTCAGTTGATTCAAATTGAGTTTCAATTCCCAATCGCTTAGATTCTTTCATTAATTAACCCCAAATCAGTTAACTAATTAATCAACTCCTCCATATCCATTCCTCTTAATCAACAACTTTGGATTAATTATCTTCCAGTTTCATTCAAGTAATTCTTTGTATTTAATTTCACCATATTAATTATTCTTACCAATTTAATAAGTAATGTTTAATTACTTCACAAATTAACTAACCATAATCAATTTTACTAGTCCCTAATTACTTATATTAATTAATTTCTCATAAGTTACTTGTATCAATTTATTTCCTTAACTAATCAATCTCTTGATTTATTCCGCAAGTAATTATATTTTTATTAATTCCATTAAGTCATTATTTATCAAATCAGCCAATGATCATTCTAATTAACTTAAAATTAATTAATTAACCCAAATTATTAATGAATTTATTAAATTAATTACTCATTTAAATTATCCTACCTATTTAATGAATCGCCCACTTTCAAACCTTTATTGATTTTAAACTGAACCATTTTCTTATCAACGATTTAAGTTTAAAACCCTTTAAAATCCAAATATCTCGAGTCAAACTACAATTAACTCGAGAAACAACCAAATCTATAATCGCTAGATCATCTATACACATCTAAACAATTCAACCATTCATCCAATTATTTAAATTCAACCATTTGAATTTAAATAAATAAATAAAAGATTCAACAGAGTGAGTTTTTATTCACCTTTAATTCGCTTCTGTTAAATGATTATCATTTAAGTGATGAATTCTCTAGTTACTTATATTAATTTATATCTACCTATAAATCAATCAATCAAAATTAATTAACTTATAATCCTCAATTAATAACTAATCATTTCTTAACCATAAATAAAATTAGTTTTCTCTTTAATTACAGAACGGATTAATAAAAATATCTTAATTTCACAAACCCTATTTAATTAAAAATTAAGTCCAATAAATTAATTAATTTCTTAATCATATCACTTTAAATTCTTGCTCTAAAATCCGGGATTTGATTATCATTAATCTAATATCTTTAAGTCTAATTGAAGATAAATACTTTAGTTCCTTTCCTTAATTTCTTCTTAAGCACACTATTAGCTAAATTTAGAATTTAACTTAAGCATCTACCTGCTAGTTTAAATGGAAACATACAACTTAGATTAATAAATATTACGCAACAACATAAAAAAAAATCTACGGGTTTAAACAATTAGTTTACTTGATATTTCTGCATTTAAACTAGGAGGATAATCATATATGAAACGAGAAAACTCACCTAAAAGTCGAAACCCTAGCTTACGCGTGAAATTCAGATCCTCACTGCCTTTGCCAACAAAACAAATTGCCTCCCACTACCATCGCCTCGCCATTTGCGAACGACCTCACCAGGTCGCCACTTCGTTCAAGAACACGAACTCGAACAACATCCCTCCACTGCTTTGAGCTCGTGATGTCGCCTCCCCATATGCGCCGCGAACTCTAATCGATTTATCACTACTTCGAACGCGTGCATACGCGAGCCCCTCATCGCGGCGAACGGCATGAAATCGAGTCCCCCCCACTTCTCTCACGCGCGGCTGCTTCTTTTTTTTTTTTTTTTTAAGACTCGAAGGCTTCAGCCATTGATGTAATTCGATTTTTTTTTTTGATTCGAGGGAGAAAGGGTTTCGGCTCCGTTTCTTATACTTTTTTTTATTTTGAGATGCGATCTGTGTCTTTTAGAATGAAGGGGAGGAACGGGAAAAATATAAAGGAGATGGAAGGCTTCTTCAACACGACATTGTGAAGGAAAAATATCTTGCTAATTTAATTAAGTTTTTTTTCATTAACTTATATAAAACTTCAAAATGTTTTATCGATTTCTACTAAAATTTTCGAATTCCTCTTGAGGAATGCCGCGAGGCGATTTCAGGGTTTTACCCGCGTTCCAACCACAATGGAACGCGTTTCGGAAGCTAATTCGTTCATATACACGAGTTATAGAAGGAAACGATCAATTAAAAATTAAATCGATTTAAATAATTCGAAGCGTTTTGAGCTGCCAGGGTCAACCGTCAACTCCGATTGCTACGAAAATTGAAATCCGATAATAACTAACTATTACGGATCCAATGAAACTGGTTTCGTCGAATTCCGAGACTGTGCCTCGGAAGGCTATTTTTAAATTCAAAACGCTATATTATTAAAACTGAACAAATCACCTTTAAATTAAATTCCAACCATTCTATTATCTTCGGAATTATCATTATAAATTTTATAAGCCTTCAAATTATTTTGAACAGGCTTAGAATTTCAGATTCAGCGGTTTACCCAATCTTCAATTATTAAAATCAATATTTAAACTATATAATTCAATGATTTAATTATCACGTAAATATTTATATCCTGAATTCAAGTTAAAATTAACTTTTAAATAATTTAAAATTGACTAATTATTCCAATTTTAATTTGTTAAAATTTTCGGGTCGTCACACCCTCATCCATGCAGATTGCAAACTTCTTTACTATGTCACATCTAGTTTCTTGTTTTTAATTTTTAGTTGGCAAATTCCCGTTGCATGTGGTCACCGCATCGTGAATTTGGGGAGGGATGTGAAGAGATATTTATTACTATTAAGGAGTAAATTAGAGATATTTCAATATCTAGGCTTTTTAATATTACACTAGTTTTCCTGTCGTATAGTTACATAGTCTCTAAGAAATATGGCTATTAACAAATAATTATTAATAATATAAATATTAGCCACATGACCAATTATTAAAGTACATTTGCTTTGGTGCATGATGTTTTTATTAATGGAGAGTGATTGTAAAAGACTAGTGGAGGCTATCCTAAGATTCAATTTGATGTGACACACAATAATAGTAATAGAGCTACCTACAAATGAAATAGTAATTTGGTTTTATAACAACCTAGTTACATACTAATCGTCTAGTATACACAACAGATGATCCCACCATTAAACCTTGTAAAGCCCTATTGTCGAAAACTGAAATAACACATCAATTCAAAGCCCCACGATCGATTAATCGAACAAGGCATCAAATTAATGCCTCGATAGGTCGATTGTTGGGCTTTGATTGATCGTTCGATCAAGGCAATGGCTAACCATATAACCTAATTTATTTGTTGATGCACATCTACATAATAACAGGAGGATCTCTTAAAGCTCCAATCTCTTGCTCCATCCTTTCCACTTAGCACACATATGATTATTTTGACCATATATTTTAATCCATTATCATGGTTGACAAACTATTTTCACCATTGAGATATGGATGAAATTTTCTTTAATTTTATATACTTTATCAAATGCATCAAAACTTTACTTTGATACAATATCTGATCAAATCCAAGTCTTTATCAACTCCAAATTTAACAAATAGCAAATCTTGACAAATAGAATATTGTACTTCCCAAATAAACTTAGGCATGATCATCATCCATTCCACTTTTATCAACGAGTGTTGGCAAGGTCATCACTTATCGATAAAGTGTTGAAAGTACCCATAGAAGAAAGTGGATCAAACAGCTCAATCTCACATACATTAGAAAAAACAATAACTCCTCTAATCGTCAAACAAAAAAGCATCTCTTCTTATTGTGCCACCACGTGGCACCTGGCAGTTCAATATGTGAACTAAGTTCAAACAATGCATGAAATTTACAATAAGTAACGACTTAGAAAACATATATATGTCACATTATCGTTTGTGTGTATGTTTTGAAGGTAGACTACCTTCGCTCCATTAATGGTAAAATATATTTATTCTCTTACCTTGACATGTTTTAATCGAGATGCGAAAGCTAGATTTTCAAAAAGTTGAACTACACTTTGACTGTCAAAGTTCACCACACTCTCATGCACAAATTAAACAAAAAACACAAAGTAAAGTGCCTCTTTAGCTACCTCAACAACACCTATCAACTCAGCATCTGTGCTAGATGAAGCAACTACCATTGAAAATATAACCCTACAAAGCTCCACTAAGTGCTTCATGATAGAGTTAGTGTGCGTTCTATGGGCAATTGGTTATTTATCATTTAATTATCTCATGTATATGATTCTTATTCAAAATATAATGCGCATTTGGTTTTATTTTCTACTATATGTATTATTATATTGTTATTTAATAATGCTCAAAAAACATTAGACACAAGGTAACAATCTTTAAGAAAACGTATTTAATCACTTGTAGTTCTGAATGTGTTCGCAACCATCAGTATTGGATTGTGCATTTTGAATATTTATTCTTAAATGTTCCTAGACGAGATATTTTGAAAAAAGGATATTAGGATTCAATACATCCATTGAGAGTACTGCACATAACGCTCCTCATATAATGGATGGTGAATTACTCATGACTGTTAGGATCACCAAGGGATAATGTATTTGTGGTATTTTGAAACAACCGTAAAATGACTCAAGGGAGTCTTTAATAAGTTAAAATACATCTAATTCAAAATAGAGGATCTCATTTGATTATATGACATTGTATCCAAACTTGATAATAATATGGATCTCAAGTGACTAAGCTGTACTTTGACTATAGTCAATCACATAACATGATACTCGAGTTACGACAATGGTTGGATATTCATTAAACCACTTGAAGTGGCATACCACTTAAGAGAAGATTCATCTCATTCGATGTAGAAGGTTAATACCATTGTAACTAGTAGTCAACTTAAAGTTAAATCTTTAGTCAGAGCAAAACCACCAATCGATAAACGTTGACCATTGAACTAAGTGCTTTAAAATTATACTTCTTAATTAACTATGAATCTTTTTAGAGTTTTCGATCACTTGCTAAATTCTTGATATATTTTTCTTAAAAGAGGGTAATTTATTAACATATAGAACTAATTCATATACTTTAATAATACGCCTCATCAAAACCTTACAACCCCTCTAATCTAAATGGGTGCCTTGCAAGGGAAAACAATACATATTATCATCATATATTAACAGACAACTTTACAGAAAGAAGAAAAGAAAAGGAACAAGATACAGATGCAATGTATTGGGTGCTCAAATAAGGGAAGGAGTAATACACAATTATAACCATTCATAAACCCCTTATATGAATACAACCCAATACATTGGTAAGTAATACTTACTTGATTACAAATACTTCAATAAATACAAAAGATCGGTTCACGGAATTTTCGTTTCGATAAACAAGATTCAGCAACACAACTTCATAAGACACTTCAGCTTACTCAAAAATGGTTGATATAAGAAGGAAAAGAATCCATAGTCACATAGAAAAAAGCAATAAAAAAGCATCAAACTCCGGACCCAACTGAATACATATTAAGTATCTTCCACCAAGAGTTGCTTGAGGTGGAGGAGGTTATGGAGGATGAAAGCTTCCATGAATTTGGTGATTCACTCTTACCTCTTTAGATCATCTTAGCTCTTGTTGGATTGAAGGGACTTGCAGACCAAAATCCCAGAAATTACAAACTCTGCCTTTTAAATTCTCTTCTTTGAAATTTATTTAGTTTGGCAATATTTACAATCATACATGAAAAGATCAATTCGAACATTAACAACCATTGGAATGCGCTTGAAAATTCTCAAGTGTCGTTGAAAATTCTCAAGTTTCATTCGTTCTACATACGCCAGGTATGATTTTTATTGCTATTTTTATGAATTGGTTAATGCCTTCTATATTAAGAGTTTTCAAATACTTGTTCAATATATCATTTAGATTGTTTCTTGTAATATGGTGGACAGTTGAAGTTTTTTTTTTTGATCTTCTACCACATGTTAAAGTAGGAGCACCGATCAATGTCTTCATTCATCTTAAAAAATATATCACATTTAGGTTCAACTGTCAGGATCCATCTCATAATCTTATCTTTTGTGTTTAGTTTCTAGTTTGGATAATAGAGAATATAAAGACATTTTTGGTACACACTTATTATTCTACATGTTTACACCATTCAAGTTCAGGGTGTTTAGCTCTAGTATTCTCCCATATGGATTTGAAAGAGAAAGCACCTTTAGATTCTAGGATCCAATACAAATAATCCACCTTAGCATTATTGTCAATATTGATATCACTGATTTGATGGAAAATTTTAGTATGCTAATAAGAAGTGGGAACTCTCCACATATTTTCATGTAATAGAGAGGATGCATTCATGTTAGGGTCGCTACAACTGACATCAGCTACCATCCAACTTTCTCCACTAGAGTATCACCATCCATCCATGGGTCAAATAGCATGTTAGTAGTTATACCATTTACATTATTTTAACCAATTAGACATTTGCATATCTACCTTGACTTTGACATGGTCTTCTAGGAATTAGAAACATTATTATCCACTTGAATGCTCCAAAAAAAATTCCTATGACAATACTTGATGTCTTAGTGATATATTGATAAAAATAAAACAAGCACAATATATTGTTACTCATAGTATTGCTTAAAAATATTAGAAATAAGATTTCATGTAAATGATCGATAAGCAACTGAACTCATGTCCACTCTTGTGCTTTAGCAAAGTCTATACATGATTTAGTAATTAAAATGTTTAAATATTACTGAAAGTTGTGTTCACTCTAGGGATTTAGACAACAATGTTTGTCAGCATATTTTCAAAACTTAACTTAACTAAATCAATTTACAAATATTATTAATCAAAATGGAGAAAATTAAATTTTTTGTATTAATAGCACCCCGAATTTGAGACTTGAAAACGAAAGTTGATGATATTACAGTCATGACCAAAATTATTTTCAAGCAACAAAATAGGACTAATTTTTAGCAATGTTAAGTAGACAGAGCAGTTAAATGGATTTTTCATTACACAAATTATATTTACGGATTTATTTCTCATAACATGCTCATGTATGGGTAAATATAATAAAACATAGAAAATAGTGTCATGTCTAACATATGAAGATTCAAACACATACATTATAACATTTATTAATCTTGTTTTATAATAGAGGAATAAGATAAAATGCTGATAAGTACTAAGCCTCCTGCTTCATCTTTCGATCTTTATTTATCTTTAAGATAACTTAGCCAATCCCATAAACTTATCCTACTCAAATGAGTAACGGTGAGTTCACGGGGTATACAATAATAAAATATGGATTAGACATAAATCCTGATATAAGTAATACATCATCGCAAACACAAAGTGTAGTGAACAACGCCATCTGGTTGAATGGGTTTTCCCCTCAGTAAGTCATCAACAACAATTACATCATATCATATAACATTAAAACATCATATCCTAAGCATGAATACATCAGCATCCTTTCAAACATAACTATACCCTATACTAAATATCATGTAATGAACCAAGTCATAAAAATATCGCTACCATCACAAGTGTAACCTCTACTTATTAGTATACTATAAACCACATCATATAGTTATCATTCACGTTCTCAACATCATCTCGACTCTTGTTTATGTGTCCATATACGGTTATTATTAACTTCATCAGTGATCACCAAGGGTTTATCTATTACTCAATTCATCTTTTTGAAACAACATCCCCTATGAAATAGCAACTCTTCTACCTTGGGAGCAACCCTAACTAGAGCCACCTGAGCTATCTGAGGAGGTTGAATGTAAGAACCATGTATACATTCTAGCAAGAACATTTACTAAGCATCACTAACCCCTTCTTATCCTAGAACACTTTAGTTTTACACTATTGATTCATTCATTGATTACATCCATTTCTAAAGTTATTCACTAACACTAGAGTTATTTTTCCGAGTTAAACCAATTAGACTTCCTATGTCTTGGCACCCAATCATATACTTATTGAATTAAATTTTACTAATCCTTCACACCGTACCGTTCAATATCTCCTTGGGTAGGTGCATTTAACATCCTGGATTCAACCCATTTCTTTAATTTATTAATTTTATACCCTACACGTTCCCTAACCCTTCATATTTATGCCTTTCAATACTTATAGATAAACATTTTCTTCTTTCACGTTATTTAAATAATACAACTTGTCATTTCTTTTCATACCCTAAGCTTTAGCCATTCCACCTTCATATAAGTTATCGCATTTTGGCTTATCACTATTTATTTTATAACTTCGCGTGCTATAAAATTAAAGTTATACATCATGGAATTGGCTTCCAAAATTCTTCTGATAGTTTCTACGTTTGTTTATCAAGTATATGCAACTATCATGTTTATAATTCAATGTTATCGTAGTGATAGTTATAGACCCTATAAGCTTCATATGAGTAAGCTATTGACTCTATAGTTATTAAGTATATAAAATTTTGGCTATCGTGTTTACAAGCTATTGAGTCTAAATTGTAGAAGCTAGACAGTTTAGATAATGCTACCAAGTCTACATATTGCTATCGAGTTTATACAGTACCATCAAGTCTATACAAAGCTATCAAAATTATACAATGCTACTGAGTACATATGACGTTATCAAGTTTATAAAATGCTATCAAGTCTATACAAAGCTACTACATCTATATAATAGAAGCAATCAAGTTTGTATAATGTTATCGAGTCTATACAATGCTATAGCGTCTATAACTTCCATATGCTATCAAGTCTATTACTTTTGCATGTTATCGAGTCTATAACACTTTCGTCGTATTAAGTCTATAATTTTGCATGCATTGACTTTATCGAATGATGGCATCCATCTTATAACCATCGAGTATATAAATTAATACTGCTATGCTTATAGCTATCGAGTTTATGGAATAATTATATTGAACTTATAATAATCAATTTATAGAGTAATTCTACCATACTTATAGTTCTCAAGTTTATAGAATAATTCTATTGTACTTATAGTTATCGAGTTTATAATGGAAAATGTGTGATAAAATGGAGAACTGATATATTATTTAAAAGGTTAAATCTTTTTGACTTAGTTTTTTACACATATCATTCTTACATTCATTGCTTTTAGCATTGTGAAAATAAATTCAGAATCATGTCATTATTTCCTCCCTAAATTACTCCTTAACTAAACCCTTTTTTTAAGTAATTCATTAATTAAGAAAACTTCCTGCCTTTCCATTTAGTTCATGTTAATTTGAAAAAGCATGGGAAAATTATCATAAGTTCACAGAAAATCCTAAATGCATTCCTATACATTCTGTAAAATTTCTGATAGAAATATTAAAATTTAATATTTTAAACATTATTTTACAGTCAAAACTACCCATTTTCCTTTAGTGAAATTTGGAAACACATCTCTGATTTAATATTATGATCGTCATACCAAAATTTAAATTCTTTTGGAGATAATTAGTTCATATGTCACTCTCAAACATGTCATTATTGAAGCAGTCTATGGAGGACGATTATCCTTATCAAAAAATGTTTATCAACATTATAAACAATAATCACATTCAAAATCCAAATCAAAACAAATTAGGGTACAAAATAGTGGGGGAGTAGATTTGGTGTTTTATTTTATTTGTGTAAAATTATAGAATGAAGAGGATGACATATGTTTATGTATGTTTAGGAATAAAAGGGTTAATAATTTGGGTTTGTAATAATCCTTTTATTCCTTTAGTCTTTTATGGCCAAGAATAATTTTTATAGTAATTAATCATAGTCTACTCAATTAACGTTTTAAGTGTCACATACTATTAATTTAATTTTTTCTTTAAGTAGTCCCTTTAAATGCTATTTAACTAGTATCATTGATAATTAGACCTATATCATGACACTATAAAATATGTGAAGTTACCTCTCCCCTCCTTATAGTGATTTTGTCTCCAAAATTAATTGTTCCCCCCAATCATCCTCTTAACACAGTTTACAGTACCATAAATTCAACGGTTAGGTTTTTCCATTAAGTTAAGAACGTCCAAGAAATTTTCTGTAACAACCAGCCATCTACGAAGCCCTGATTCATTCAAAAAAGATTCAGAGATTGCATACCTTGTAAATGGTGGATCGTTTTGAGGTAAAGTATTAAAAAAAGATCGTAGAGCTATCTATAACATTCTACACTCTTTGAAGCTCGTAGCGGAAGGAATATAATATATAATCATTATATAACCTCAAATAAATTGAACGATGTAGTATCAAATAAACAACAGTCCAACATCTCCCTATACTGGTAGCAGAAACAACCTAATAATTGGGAAGAATGGAAACATGAGACGACCCAACTTTTTCTCCACAAAAAGTCGTATCATCCTTAAGAAAGAAAGGGATAGAAAAGAGAAAAGAAAGAAGAGAAAGAAGAAACAACACAAGAATCTCAACAGCGGAACGAATAAATTATATTAATAACATAAGTATTACATAGTATACATCAGATATCAGAGTTACACAGACAATACATCACATACTAGACAGTTGTAAACATCTATCTAGTTATTACAACTTAATACATTACAGATAAACACTCAGAGATACCAACACAGCGGAAAAACTATATATCTATACGCAGAAGCCTCCTGCTCCATTTTCTCCTCCACAATTCGTCAAAGCTAACCTGAATCCTAATCTGAATTCCCTTGGCAACTCGTAAAAATTTGAGTACCCAGAGTTAAAGAAAAAAAGAAATAACTCGGGGTCAGACATGGGTCTGGTGTGAGTAACAGGTTAAAGTTGCTTAACTTTGAAAAAAACCTTTCGAAAAGAAAAGGTATCACGTAAGACTTCCCACACATAAACATGGAAAAGTTTTTACCTTACGCTAACAAAAACATTTGATAGGAAATCCAGTGATATTATAATAGTGTCTAGGATTTTCAAGTAAATAAGAAATAGCCGAAATTGTTACATGCTTAAATTCCAGCCACTAGCCACAAAAGTGGGTAATACAATCAAAACCGTTGGCACTTATTGGATTTTGGATTCCATACAATGGCTAAGCTACTGGGGTACCACCCGTCACAGTACGTGGCATAGGTCACCGTATCGAGGAGTACGCCCGCTCCCCTGCAACACAAAGCCGGACCCGTTCCTTACTGAACAGTTCCGAACAAGACCACCCCGCGGTTGTGATCAGCAACCGCACCATTAAGCCGAAAATAAAGGGACCTCTAGATAGGGATAAATCTTGCTCTCAAGTGGGGGCTACCCACGAAGCTTTGCTGCACCTCCCCTGTTTTAGCCATTCCCGGTTCATGAGGCTTGAGGCTACGATTACCTTTATAGGACATAAAACTTAGAATGCTCATCGTCCACCTGACAATGTTCTGAAAGCATTCAATCCATACAAGTTCGTTCCGGGTTCGAACGAAACCGAAGGCATTATCTCGTTACACTCATTTTGGAATCACCCTCAGAGTTAACGACGATAACCCTTGCACTTTAAATCGCCATCTCGAATCTATAAGTACTATTCCGTCAAACTCATTACGAAATCACCAACAGAGTTATACTGACGTATAGCCCTTACACCTCGAGTCTTCACTCGCTTCACTTGGATTAACGACCTAACGTTAATTTGGATCGATGTGGTTTTCGGATATCCAAATATGGAAACCCGATCTCGGTCTCATCGAAATCCAAAGCGTGTCTTTTAAGGCAAAGTTGTTTTAAGTTTAAAACAATTCAATTCATTATCTATATACACACGGATAGATAATTCACAACACAATAGATAATCAACCTTATCATTACGTACAGATAATTCATATCATAATCAGATAATCCATATTATCATTGAAAAGCAATCAATACATCCATACCACATACATTTTCATCTCATAGCTGAGATTACGACCATACATGGCAATCAATACCAGTCATCAAACATAAGCAATGATCTAATGATCACTCCATCTATAATTAATCTAAAATGAATTAAATTAATTACTTAATCTCTAATTAATTTAAAATGAATTAAATTAATTACTTAATTCACTAATTAATTTAAAATAAATTAAATTAATTACTTCATCATTATAATCCTGCTTAACTTAACCTTCAATTGATTACAAATCAATTTATAAATCATCATCTCAATATTCATTTCAATTAATCATTACTGATTAACCATCTCTAATTACAATAAATAATTAGCCTTTAATATTAATTACACAAGTTAATTATAATAAACCTTTTGCAAATAATTAACTTGTAATTGCTTAATTAATTAATTAAATACATTAATCATTTATTCATTATTAATTATATCTAAATTAGTCAATTCCAAATTACATCATTAATTAATTAATTAATGATTTCTGATTACATTTAATCAATCTCTATATAAATTAATTACATAAGTGATTAATCTACAATTTAAACCATATATATTAATCACCCATGATTAATAACCATTCAGTAATTTACTACTTTAATTACTCATCCCATAATTAATTTCTCTTAATTAATTATCTTCATTAATCACTTGATTAATTTCAAAGTAATTTAAATCTAAATTACTCTAAAATATCTTTAATTACATTTAGTAATTATTAATTAATTACTTCCTTAAGTAATTACAATTTCATTAATTACATAAAGTAATTATCAATCAATCCACACATGTTTAAATTAACTTAACTTAATTAATCTAAACTAATCACATTAATCAAATTAATTACACTAAGTAATTAATTCATTAATTACTTCCATTAAGTAATTAAACCTAAATAATTGATTATTATTAATTAATTAATCTAATTAATTATTTAAAATTAATCACATTAATTAATTGTTTAAATAATCTTAAGTTAATGACCCTCATTAACATTTCTTAATTACTTAATTAAGAAATTTACTTATACAAATCATTATTAATTATCAATTAATTAATATTTAATTTCAATTTAATTAATCTCTAATTATTAAATAATTAAGTGTTAATTAAAATCTTACTTATCTTTAATCACTTGATTAAATAAATCTTAATCATTAATTAAAATTTAATTAACAACCCTTAATTATAGATTAATTAACCTTAATTAATTAATCTCAAATATTAATTAATCAATTTCAAAAATTATTAATTACTAAATTAATCATCCACATTATTCATTAATTAAATAATTAATATGCCATTTAAATTATTTAAATAATTTAAATGAAATCAATTTCTTAAGTTCTAAGTTAAGAAACATTCTCTTATATAAAGTATTTTTAAACAAATTTATTTCAAATAAATTGAATTTAAAAATTTCTTTTTAAATTTCAAACCAAAACAAAATTTAAATTTTCATTCCAGATTAAATCTTAAAAATTTAAAACATTACTTACTCTTCCATCTCCATTTTTAAATTCAAATTATTCCAAAATAGTTACAACAAACTTAAATTTAAAAACTTATTTCATTTTAAAAACTGTCACTAAAATCAAATCTCAGTTTTTAAAACTGAATTCAAACTTATTATAAATTTTATTTCATAAATTATAACTCATAGTTTTAAATTCAAATCAATGTTCTTTTATACTGTAAAAAGTTTAAAATCTAAATTTAACTTTCCAGATTTAAATTTAAACTTAGATTCTTCCACTCTAATTTTCGTATTTTAGTTTCCAGATTTAAACTTTATTTTAAATTTTTCAGTTGCATGATAAACTTACTTTTAAATTTAAAATAGAAAAAAAACAGTTTGAGTTTAAACATCTTACATTTTTGAATTCAAAAATGATTCAAAATCCAAGATTTAAATTATTGAAATCAATAATTAAATTTCAGGTTTAAAAATTCTAGATTGAACTTCAACTTACAAATTTTAAATTTTATTTTTAAATCTAAAAACAGAAAACAGTTTCTATTTTGTTCAAAACCCAAACTAAAATTTAAAACTCAATAATTATAAAGACCAAGATTTTAATTATTTGAATTTATATCTAAATACAGGTTACAAGCTAGTTTTCAAATTTTAAGTTTGCATTTCTACTTTCACTTAAATTTTTATAAAACCTAGAAAACAGGTTTCTGCTCAAATTATAAAACCTGCAACACTACACAAACCCGAGCTACCATACATTTTACTTCGAGTATAAACTTTCCTGCTTCGAGTCACCCTTCAATACACCCGAGACCCTCACGGGTATAAAACCCTGTAACCAAAAAACCAACACCACATGCACAACACCAGCCTATGCACCCATAACCCAACTCCGGCCACCTCTGACCATCATCAATGGACATCCCCCATCGACCAGTAACCCCACTTCAACCTTCAAACCTCAAATCCCCAAACATTCAACTCGAATTTGAATTCAGGCTTAAAACAAAAACCTGGAAAACAGCACTTCCCCTTTCAAGCTCGACCTATCAACGGCGAGATTTCCCCACTCCGACACCATCACCCTTGAAACTCCGTCAACAACTCCATCAGTACATCATCTAACAATACCCAAAAGATCTTTGAACTCGATCCATTGTTGAAGCCGCAGTACTCAAATTCATAAACCCAGTAAAACTAGGGTTCATAACAGAAATTCCGAAATTACAATCTAAAATTTTAATTTCAACTCAATCTAAGATTTTTCCTATAATCTATGATAGATACACTATCTCCAGAAAAAATTTCAACCAAGTCAGTTGCAAGCACCAACTGTGTTTATCAATTATGTATAACACAGTAAATTTGAAACTGTACTTTGTTTACAGCACTATAAATTGTAATTTTTGATTTAAAACTCATGAATTCACTTGATGTTTCTATTTATAAACCTGAAACATTGAATTATAAAGTTTGAATTTTTTACTCTAGGCTAATTTGCTCTGTGTAACTTGATTATCCAGGTTATAGACAATCCTATTTAATTTCTATAAAATTTGAACTTACACTATTCTAAAACAAACATGTTTTGTTCAAAAGTCTAAGTCCTAATCAGCAAACAAGTCAAAGAAAGAATTCAGGGATCAAACAAGAGTTTGAAATTTTGAAGAACAACATGCAACAGTCATCATCATGTTTACAGGCATATATTTACAGGTATAATATTTCAGCAAATTCATATAAGTTCATTTGTAATTTATAAATCATGCAAAACTTTACCTATTTAGTAAATTTATAAATGAGTTACTCACCTTTAAAATCCTGATGAGCAGAGCACTGTCCAGAATTTGAAAACTCTTTTGAATCTTTAAAACAGAATTGCCCATGCTTTTCTTAAAAACTTGAATGTTGCTTTAAAAATGCTATTGCTCTTTGATTTACAACCTTA
This sequence comes from Allium cepa, assembly GCA_030765085.1. Lineage (NCBI taxonomy): Eukaryota > Viridiplantae > Streptophyta > Magnoliopsida > Asparagales > Amaryllidaceae > Allium > Allium cepa. The sequence goes on from CM060945.1 coordinate 775,014,992, forward strand.
CATGCATGCTGATGTTTTGCATTTGCATTTGTTCCCAGGTTCTACATGCAGGTAGCCTAATTTCCAGACTTTAGAAAAATGCAAGTCTTCTTGTACCCAGATTTTTTTTTTTATAAAATGGACAGGATACAGATTGAAGAATGCAGAAAATGTTACAGATTTGCAAATTGATTTACAAGGATTTGATATGCATGTTGATACGTGGAATGTAGAATGCAGATTTTTGAAGAGATGGAAAAATTTCTCAGCTGAAAGAAATTTTGACTTAGAATGAAGAATGAGAAAGAGGAAAAGAAATAAGTATATGCAAGTTTATATAGCTTGTTTATGATTTATTTAAAATTAAAGAAAAACAAAATTAAACAATGACACATGGCTTGTATTGTTAACACTTGTCATTTAAAATTGGTATTTAGTTTACATTTGTTAGTTTAAGCTTTAAGACACTTACACTTGTAAATCTAAGTAATTAGTATTTTAATTATGTGTTAAAGAGAGTTTAACTTAGTTAATTAGTTTTTAAATATTTAGTTATATATAGATAAATAATTTTAAAAGAATAAAACAAAGTATTATTTTAAATAAACAATATACAAATAATTCATTTGAAAATAATATCTTAAATTACTTGAAATAAATTTATAAAGAGATTATAACTTATTTGAATACATGTTTCATATTTTAAATTTCATATTAAATTAACAAATCACATTTTATAAATTAATATTTTAAAAAGAATAACACAAACATTTTTATAACTTATTTTAATATTCAACTTAAGTTAAAATGAATTTTAGATCAATGGAACATTTATCTCACATATTTAAAATCATTTCGTTATTTTATTAAATATTTTGAAAAGCTTAAATAAAAATAAATCACAATTTCCCAATTAAAATTATGCTATACTAATGTAATTAAAAACAACTTATCTATTTAAAATATATATAAATTCATATACATTATTAAATAGAAAATAGATTTATTAGTTTATTAAAAATAAATTCACAAATTAAATATTTAAATAAAGAAGATTGTAGTATCAATTCAAATTTATTAACAAAAATTATCAATTCAATTTAAATTTAAACACAGATTATTAAATTTATATTGCCATAAATCCTGGGATATTACAAAACAAATAGTAAATAACTTATAAATGCATGTTTCCGCCATGCCATCGCACCTACGTTCCACAATCGTTCATCTTTATTGACCTAGCCGGGTATAACCAAAAACAGAAAATGATAGAGAGGGTCGGACATATATGTGGTGAGTGAAATGCATTTTATAAGTATATAATACTAATAAACTATTAAACAACACTTATGGTAGAAAATCGTACCTTAACATGTGTCACATGCATCTAATAAGTCGGTTAAAACAATACAATGCTATAGATATAATAGTGACCTAGTTTGCTAAGGTTTTCTATAATACTAATCGATGCCCTAATATAATGTCGAGCGTGTTACTAATGAGAATCATACTCATGTCTTAGGACTCAAAAACTATAGGCATCACTACATGGTTGGGGTAGATCCCAAACTCGCCATCACTATAGACGTGTGCGTTCATTATTGTGAACTACATGTCTCAGCCCTTTATTGCTAAACGTCATTGGTAACACCGAGGAAATCATTTCCTCTGAAAACTATACCATAACACCAATGTTATTGGTATCGCCATCATTAGACGTCACCAACCACAATGAAGAACTCATTTCCTCTAAAAAGAGTATCGTACCCACCATCATCTTAACGTGCATCGAGAACTCAAATCCTCTAAAAAATACACCATAATGTTTTCGTTGGATGTTATTGGTTACATCAAAGAACTCATTTCCTCCTAAAAATATATCAGAATGCATATCTTCATTATCACCATTGTTAGACATCATCTGTTACATCAAAGAACACTTTTCCTCTTAAAATGTACTGTAATGCCAATTATATTGTATTTTCCATTGTTAAAATTCGCTGCTTACACCGAAAAATTCATTTCCTTTGAAAAATGTATCATAATGCCTATCCTTATAATCGCCATTGTTAGACATCACAAGTTACACCGAAGAACTCATGTTTTCCGAAATAAATACTATAACGTCTACCATTTAACACACTAATGGAATTGCTAGTTGAATAATATACGACGAACCTACCAAAACTAAGACATCTTTCTAAAATATCTAAAAATAAATAAAACAACATACCAATCATTTCTCATCTCAGGACGATCATGATGCCATGAACCACACGTGAAAGGATGGTTGTGTCCAATGGATATGAGCATTTAAAGATATAAGCATTTTTGTAATTTAATTAATTATTTAATTAAATAATATTTCTTTTTTTCTTCGGGCAAAAACCACCAACAAATTCGTGTCATTGAGAAATATGACTATGATATGATATGTCTAATTTGGAGAACTTTTGTATTTTACATAATTTAATTAGATAGAGATCAATTTTCTAATTAGAAAAATCTTTTCTTAGTTATCTAATCATGGCAATATATATATACCATTTTTTATTATTGATTTTATCACTTAAATTTTTATTTAAAACAATAAAGGGTGAATTACTATGTCTTATTAGTATTAATATATACCGAAATAGGTAGAGTTACACTCACCGAAAATCTCTAATAAAGAATAATGCAACACTATCTCCACTATCCTATGCTATTTTTGCTAAGAAACCTTTTAAATTTGTCCATATTCCTTTTGTTAATCATAGTTTTTGTAACGATCCAGGCTTCAACACTCGAAAAATCGGCATCCAATACATCACCCGTATTCAAATGCAGGAGATTCAAATGTTGGATTCCGATTCGCTGAAGCTATAACACATTAGGTGAAAACAACACAGCAGAACAGAAATGATTTTCATTAATACACAACACGGATACAATATTCTTCAACAAGCGACAACATCATCAGAGCTAATGATACAACACAACAGCAGAATACAACACGACGGTGGAAAAAATAATGATAATAGGATCTTTCAAAAGAGAGAGAGAGAGAGAGAGAGAGTCTAACATACCACATCTTCATTTCCAAAGCTCAAAAGACTCCAAACCAAAAAGCTCAAAACCCAAAAGCTTCAAAGACTTCCAAATCAACATCAACAATCTGAACTAGCTTCGGAACCTACTAATAACCTGACTCTAGGCTGCCCGTATCGAAATTATGGGCACCTAGAGTTTAGAATAGGGAACAATAAACTCCGAGTCAGTCATGCGACTGTTATGCGAAAACATAAAACAGTTATTTAAACAAAAAGAAATAAAGAGAAATCCATTCGTGCTTTTGGAAAATGAAACTACCATAAGTTCTCCCAGCACACACTCAATGCAATCGCACACATGTGGGTGGTTTCTCCTTATAGTAGTCAAACATGCTTGATACACGAAAGTCCTTTTGATATTATTATTAGTGCATAGTATGAAAAACATTTCGAAAGTGTAATATTAATCTTAGTCAGCATACGTACCATTATAGTATGCCTACTATAGCTACCATGTTAAATGGCAGGTTCTACAACTAAAACCGTAAAGGGCTCGTATTGATTGTTTGGATTTCCAACAAATGGCCAAGGTTAAGGAACTTCCTTTATCTGAATGGGTACGCCTCTAGAGGGACGCCTCGAGAACCTAACAAGATCTCTGCCAACACAAGGCCAGGTTACCTCTGTAACTAGGTAACTAACTGTCATGAGTATGCCATCCCCCGGTCGTAATCGACCTTTATCGAGGGCCCTTAATAACCAACAACCACATAAGCAAAATATCAGGGCTCCATACGAGAATACCACTTTTTATCCAGAAGGAAATGCACATACCCCAAGGGTCGCGAACCTCTTAACCTTGCTGCATCCTTTCCTGTTTCGACCATTTTCAAGGTGTGAGGTTCGATGAAGTCTCGTCCTACAAAGCTACGCTTTTCACAAAAGCCATGCTTCGATCAACCAATGCTCAGCACTTAGCATGCCACATTACCAAATTGGGAATATATCACTAGTAACCATCAACTACATAACCTCTGAGCTCGTAAGTCTCAAAGAAGGGTGTTAAGCTAAGAGAATAAATTCTCTGCCACCAAACAGAAATGTATTTGATAGAAACCAGGTTTATATCTCAAAATATAATGTCAGACATATATCCATAAAAGTCCATCCTGGGTCTGAATGGAACCTAAGGCACTTCGTCCAATTAAGGAAAAAGTCCTTGCAAATCCGGATAACCCCAATCTCGACCGGACTTCCCATCACAAAAGGTAATCTCTATACCGGAGCAACTTGGTGCAGATAAAATCAACAGGCAATCCTTTCGTTCTCGAATATACCCCGTCTTCAACCACCGTTATCAAATGCAATTCCATTCCGTCATATCATTATTCGGAATCGGTTTTATGACTTAATGTCCTCCCCCAACCTTTTCGAATAATGAGCGCTTATTTAAAAACATGTGGATACAAGTTTCCATTTTAAGCTTTTAAACAAAAGATCCACCTTTAAGATCTGATGTGGGTTATGGATAACCATTTGGAATCCAATTCCAGGTCTCATCGAAATTCAAATGCCGTCTTAAAGGCCAGGTTGTTCAAAAAACAATTTTAATTCAGTTCAGGAATTCACATACACACAACAATTCATCACAAATAAATATTTAACACAACTCAAACCAAAGCAATTCATATCACAGAATATTACATATCCAATCATCCAAATATCCAATATCCCATAATTATAATTAATTTAATTAACTCAAAATAAATTAATTCATTATCTAACCCTGCTTAGTTAACATTAAGTAATTACAAACTATTTTAATAAATTATTGAATTAATAAATCACATAACTACTTTCATTAATTAATTATCCTTTAATTACTGATTAATTATCCTTTAACTATTAATTAATTAATCCTTTAATTATTAATTAATTATCCTTTAATCATTGATTAACTAACCTTTAATCATTAATTAACTAAACTTTAATCATGAATTAATTAACCTTTAATCATTAATTAATCAACTTTTAATTACTAATTAATTAACCTTTACTTATTAAATAAATAAATAAATTATTCTTTAATTACTCACATCAAGTAATTATCCTTTAACTAAATTAATTAATCTTTATTTACTTAAGACCTTAATTAAATAAAAGATAAACCATTTATCTTAATTAATTACTTTAATTATCAATTAAATCTTATTTAATAAACGTTGAAAAAGAAATTGTCATTGACATATGAAACAAATTAGGACCTCAAGTTAAATAATGATCAAAAACATTTTACTTTCTTAATCAACTACTTAATTACCCTTTAATTTATTTTAAATAAACTTAAGAATTTGCTTAATTAAGTCTAGTTGGAATAAATTATACAACTTTTATCTATTCAAACCTTTAAATAAACTTATTTACAAGAAATTTATGAAAGAAAATAGTTTAAAACTTGATTTATTTAAATTTTAAAAATTGATTTATTTAAATATTCAAAAACTATCATCACCAATACCCGGGTCAAACCCAGGACCAAACCCGAGCCTAATGCAAGTTTCCCCGAGCTCTTCCTCAAGCCATTTCTAATTTTTTTTAATATGTTTTAAAAAAATTGAAACTATAAAAACTAGTTAAACCCACACGAATTCACCAGAGAACACACAGGAGCTCCAACTCCATCTCCCCGAATACGAACCCGAGCAAAACCTTCTTCCATCCAAACATAGCAACAACCAAACCAGACACCACATGCACATGCACACGAGTTCGCGGACGCTCCGGTTGACTTCGCCGTTGCCTACAGGACACCGACTACTCGCTCAAACAATTCGACCACCCAGATCTTCAAAACATCCACCAAATCGAAATCGAGCATTTCGACTTCCACTTGGAACAAAACAGTTCATCCAAGAACCACCTCGCTTAGCAACCTCTGGCCACCAAAAGGCTCGACACCCTGACCAAAGCTCCATAAAAGACCCATGCTCCAATTCCCTTACCTCCGGTTAAGTCCGATTGACACATGTCGCCGCAATTTCCTCGACTTCATCATCAACCAAAATAGGCATTAGACTCTAAACCCTCGTCTTCCAGCCACCATAGTGGTTGAGATAGCCACCGAGTATTTTTCTCGTGGTCCCCAATGCACAAACTTCCTCCAGCCATGATCACGACTACCAACTCCTCGCCGATCACCAGAAATCACCAAAAATCCTCTTCTCGTTCAACTCGCAAGCTCTCACGATTTATAAACTTAAAAACATGATTTTTATTTTAAAAATCATAGTTTTCAAAAACAAATCATTATATATAGATGAATCAAGAAATTAAGACACTTGAATTTTGACATACTTCTGAGTTCTACTATGTTTTTCTAATTTCCTAAAAAACTCTAACTAATTTTGCTCAAAAATATTTTTAAAACTTATATCTTGATTTTACAATCATATTTTGTTTATACCTAAAAGCCTAAAAATATTAGAGGAAGAGATTCTTGTTTTTGACAGGTTTTGAAATCATTAATCAAGAACAGAGGCTAATATACCTGTTCCTAGACATGCACACCCATATCACCATTCATATATACATGAAATCATATTTACACCATCATGCAAAGCATATTTCACTTCATACTTCAAGGATTATCATATGCTAATCAAGATATAATAGATTTAAAAAGTTGTTTACTCACTGATTTAAGAAAATAGAGAGCTTGGATTTAAAGATTGGAAATTGTTTTGAACTTGAATCTTTAATCTTGTTGAATTTGCTTTGATGTTGAGTTGATTTGAATTTTGATCGCTTTAGATCAGGTTGAAATTTGTGAAAAAGGTTGTTGTTTTTATTTTGATTCTTTTTTGGTTTGAGTTGTCAGGTTTTATTTTTTTTCTTTTAGTTTGTAGTTTTTGAAATGAAAGAAAATTAAGAGTAAAAGTATAGATGTATATATAACTTGTTTACTTATTTTTTTAAAAATAAAAGAAATTCAAAAATGTGACACTTGTTGTTTTGCATGATAAAATAGTTACACTTGTTAAATTTTATATTATAATACTTACACTTGTAAATTTGCATGTCTTATAATATTTTTATATAATTTATATATTACATTATATTTAGTTTTAAATTTATACATGTGTTTTTGTATAATCTATTTTATATTTTCAATTTTAATAAATACATTTCCTTTTATTAATATTTGTATAACTTTAAATAAAATGTTTTAAAAATAATTGTACACTAATTAATAATCATATATATATATATACTGGTTTTTAAATCCAACTTATTTTTAAGACGTTTATTTTTGAATTTCAAATCAAAATTTTATTTATAATCTATTTATATATAAAACAAAACATATATCCTATTTGTTTTGGAAAAATTCAAATTAGTTCACCAATTAATTCAAAAATTATATTAATCACTAAATTTAAATTTGGTTTAAAAACGGGATCGTTACAATTTCCCCCTTAAGAAAATTTCATCCTAGAAATTTGATAGACAAGGAGACAAAAAAAGAACATACGAACACATAAAAAGATAGAGAAATAGCTTACCATATCAAGCCGAAATATCCACTCTCCATTTGGGATAGGACTTCTGCATGCTTTCCACTGTTTCCCAAGTACAATCATTTGGATCTCCACTCCATTGTACTTTTATCAGTTTCACCACTTTATTCCTTAACCGCTTTTCATCTCGATCAATAATCTTCAATGGTTCTCTTTTCACTGCCAAGTTAGGTGTGATTTCCAAATCCTGTTGAGTGGCCTCCTCAATGATACGATCTGCATCGTGTACATACTTCCGAAGGTGTGAAACATGGAACATATTATGCACGCCAACTAACCAATTAGGTAACTGCACTCAATAAGCCAAAATACCGATCCTCTCAAGTAAAGGAAAAGGACCTATATATTGCGGTGCCATCTTACCCGACTTTCCAAAACCCAATACTCCACGCATTGGAGAAACCTTTAAGAAAACTGAATCTCCAACCTGGAACTCTAAAGTTCTTCTTCTAACGAACTGATTTTTCGACTTCTGAAAGTCGACATCAATACGTCCACTGTATCAAATGCCGCACAATCGAATGCCGAAAAACTGAACCAATAGGGTTGAAGAAGAAGAAGATAGAAGAAGAAACAAAAACAATAACATAATCTTGCATTTCACAGTGGAAAAAATATAATAGATAAATGCATAATCTTTAAAACAAAGAACCATATCTGTTATTACAATACATCATCAGAGTTTTCAACAATACAATACAACACAGACAGTCATTATAACTTGACTACATGGAAATTTACTTTTCAACAACCCAAACGTAACAGATAATACATAGTATAAAGATACGTCTCGCCGTCCAGCTGAAATCCAGATCTCCATAGCATCTATTTTCTAAATTCGCTCCAGAATAATGCTAACCTGACTCCAGGCTACCCGTGTGGATAATTATGGGCATCCAGAGTTTAGAAAGGGAAAAATAAACTCCAGGTCAGTCATGGAAATTGTGTGAGATCTTAAAAATAGTTATTTTCACAAAGAAAGGAAAAGAAATCCGCTATGCTTTTGGAAAATGAAACTAATATAAGGCCTCCCGACACACACACAATGCAATCACACACTTAGGGGCGATTTCTCCTTATGATGGTCGAACATGCTTGATACGCAAAATCATTTTTAATATTATTATTAGTGCACAGTGGAAAACATTTGCAAGTATGATATTAATCTTAGCCAGCATACGTACCATTATAGTATGCCTACTATAACTACCATATTAGATGGCAGGTTCTACAACTTAAACCGCACAAGGCGCGTATTGATGATTGGATTTCCAACAAATGGTCAGACTAAGGAACTTCCTATTTCCACATGGGTACGCCTCTAGAGGGACGCCCCGAGAACCTAATCGGATCTCTTCCAACACAAGGCCGAGTTACCTCTGTAACATGGTAACTACTACACGAGTATGCCAGCCCCCGGTCGTTTGCGACCTTTATCCGAGGATCCTCAACCATGAAGCAATAACCACAAAGTATAATATATTTGTAGCAACCACATAGGTTAAATATCTGGGCACAACACCATGATACAACCCTTGTAACAACCCGCATATTTATCGAGTTTACATTTAAATATTTTTATTTAAATATTAAATCGTTAATCGGATTTTGGTCCGAAAAACTACTTTTTGCAAACGGTCAAATTAGGACTCGAGACCACTTCCATTGAGTTCGAAATGTCGTTTACAACTTTTTAAGTATAAACATCGATAGGTTTGGAGTTAGTGAAATTTCACTAACTTTTCCCGCTTTGGACTTTGGGTTAGTTTAGCCTATTAAGCCCAAGTTCCAACCCTCTTCTCCTCACTCTTCATAAATTTCCTAACTAACTCAAGCTTTAGCATTAATGGTGAAGAGAATGGGAAATTAAAACTCCAAGCTCAAATTCAATTGCAACTCCATCATTCAACTCCAAATTCAAGTAGAAGATATTGGATTCAAGCTTTGGATTGCTTCTCCTTGCTTTCAAGCTTCATCTTCATAAAATTTTAGTGCAAAGGTGAGATTTTTATCTCACAATTCTAGTCTATAACTATATTGGACTGTTGGGAATGATTCCCTATCACTTTAGCATGCATATTTGCTTTTGGTTTGGATTGGATTGGCGAAAAACTCCGATTTTTGGTGTTTGGGAGAAATTTCTGCATTTAGGTCGTTCTGGCCGTTTTTAGCTCGCTCGGAGTTAGGTCGTGTGGACCTTAGGTCGTAGGTCGCGTACGAGTTAACCCCTAGGTCGTTCTGGCCATTTTTAGGTCGTTCGGAGTTAAGTCGTTCGTCCATGGGTCGTGAGTCGTTCACGAGTTAACTTTAGGTCGTTCTGGGAGAATTGGCACTTCGGAATTAGGTCGCTCACGAGTTAAGTCGTTAGGTCGCTCGCGAGTTAGTACCATAGGTCGCAGGGCTTTAGGTCATTCTGGAAGTATTGGCACTTCGGAGTTAGGTCGCTCACGAGTTAAGCCTTAATTCGTAGGTCGCTCACGAGTTAGGCCTTAAGCCGTAGGTCGCTCGCGAGTTAAGCTTTAAGTCTTAGGTCGTTTCCGACCTATAATCTCCAGGCAAACGTTAAGTCGGCCTGCTTTATCTCATAGGTCGTCTCCGACCTAAGCTCCTGATAAGTCATTCGAGTTAGGTCGTTGGACCATTTACCTTAGGTCGCTCGTCCACTAAGTCGGCCTGGTTTATCTCGTAGGTCGTCTCCGACCTAAGCTCCAGATAAGTCGTTCGAGTTAGGTCGTTGGACCATTTACCTTAGGTCGCTCGACTCTGTTAAGTCGTAGGTCGTTAGACCTTAGGTCGCTCGACTCTGTTAAGTCGTAGGTCGTTAGACCTTAGGTCGTTCGCCTTCCTTAAGTCGCTCGACCCCTCCACACTAGGTCGCTCGGCTTGCTTGAGTCGTAGGTCGTTGGACCTTAAGTCGCATGCCTCCCTTAACTCCAGTTAGGTCGCTCGGCCATTGTGTTAGGCCGCGTGAACCCTTAGGTCGTTAGACCTCATTTTGCTTTAATAGGCCGCTTGTCTTCACTTAGGTCGTACCGTTTTGGACGGGGCGCTGCCCCGCACCCCGCAGGGGGCGCTGCCCCCTGGACCCCCGCGACCTGACCGGGCAGGTCGAACCCCGTAAGCGGTGGCGTTGCCCCCGCACCCCCACCTTGGGGGGTTGCCACCCCCCCTGGACCGCCCTCCGTAGGGGATCTTATCTGAAAAATATTGAGCTGATTTCCTTGGATTTTATTCGCATCTCCGTATGCGATCTTTGTGACTGATTGTTTCTACACTTGCTTATGTGTTTTGTCACTTTATAATATAAAGGTTTCAATACTAGTAGTAAATATCAAAACTCTTTTAACAAACAATTTCAACTCTATTTTTAATAACAAAGCTCTTTTCTTAAACCGTTTTCCAATCTATTAGTATATACAAGCCTTTACCTCACTCGGATGAGAAATCTAATTAAACGACTTAGTAAAACAAGTGGTATGAAACGCTTGCGTTCACTTCGTCGGTTAATTCTTGGACTTGTTCGATTGAACCTCTTATGACAATTTTATTAGTGAAGATTTACAGTTTGTTCGTAAATATTTAAGTTAAGCAAGTGGTTATGGGACATGAAGCTAAACTTCTATATTTACTAGCTTAGTGTAATTGACACTTCTCGTTGATCTTGATGATCGCTTTATGAATTAGACTAGCAATTGCGCGATGTCTCTTTCATTGCAAGGTTAGACTAGACACCACTTGTGTGATTCCATTCACACATACCTTTCTGCTTTTTGGTTAGTCTTGACCTCATTCTGTGTGATTCCACTCACACATGTGGGGTAGCTCCCCATGGTCTTCGGACCGTCATGTGATAGGCCTCTTTCCCTTTTTATGATTTCTGGATTTCTCGTGTTGATTTCTGGAATTTATGTCATTGACTTGTTATGAGTACAAGTTTAGGGTATGATGCCCCCTTCGAATCTTTGAGAAGATTCTTGTGATATTGATTATCTCTTATTGATTGATCTTCTGTTGATCATTATTTACATACTTATGGTGGTATGTCGTTATGGATGTTTATGTTTATGCCATATCTTTTATGTTATATCATGTCATCTGATATTTATAGCTAGACTGATCCGTTTATTATTTTCTTAAATAATACTCGGATCAGACCGAGATGTTACAGGTGCTTCTGCTTGACTTCTTCCAGGGATTCATCACTCTGACTTTTGGCTAACTGTTTAGATTAGCAGTTTTTGTTGTATACACTTGAGATATAGACTCATAGTTGTATTCTTTTGTATAGCACGTGTTGCTATTCTTTTGTATTATCGTGGATCTTATTGACCACTACTCTGATGTACACTTTCATGTGTTAGTTATATATTCATATCTTCTTCCGCCTTTGTGATATGGATATCTGTGACTGATTTGTGATATGATTATTTCTATATTTGTTTCCGAAGATTATTTATAGCCACCGTGTGATAAGCAATTACATGGATGGTCGCTCCTCAACAGCCTTATTCTCCGTGCTAGTTGACAGCACTTCTCCGGAGTGTTCTTGGCTAGCGTGGGTATAGAGGTGGGGCGTCACAACCCTTTTCCATAAGGAAATGACATACGCTCAAGGGGCGCTACCCCCAAAATAACCTTGCTGCATCCTTAACGTTTCAACCATTTCCGAGGTGTGAGTTCCGACAAAGTCTCATCCGCAAAGCTACGCTTTTCACAAAGCCATGCTTTGATCAACAAATGATCAGCAGCACTTCGTTTTCCACATTACCAATTTGGGAATATATCACTAGTAACCATCAACTACATAACCTCTGAGCTCGTACGTATCAAAGAAGGGTGTTAAGCTAAGAGAATAGGTTCTCCGCCACCAATAGAAATGCATTTGATAGAAACCAGCTTTACATCTCAAAGTGTAACGTCAGATACACATCCATACAAGTCCGTTCCTGGATCGAACGGAACCAAAGGGACTTCAAATAAGCCCTTGCAATCCGGATATTCACCAATCACATCCGGAACCCCATTACAAATGGTGATAAAATCTCTATACCGGAGCAACCCAGTGCAGAGACATTCGACAGGTAATCCTTTCATTTTCGAGAATACCCAGTCTGTAACACCATCTTCAAATGCTATCTCATTTCGTCGTATCATTATTTGGAATGGGTTTTATGACACAAAGTCTTCTCCCGACTAATCCAAATAACGAGCGCTTATTTTAAAAATAAGTGTTACATTCAGATTTCAAACAAATCACAACAAATTTCCACTTTTGATCTTTTAAATAAAAGATCCATCACAAAGATTCGATGTGGTTTTCAAATATCCATTTGGAATCCGACGCCCTGTCGCATCGAAATTCAAATGCCATTTAAAGTCTAATATTGATAGTTGATTATTTAACTATCAATCAATATTCACAACAATCACCAGATTTCAAACAATTTTCCCCAAGTTATTGAATTTCAAAATATCTTTGCAGGATATAATTTTAACACTTCAACCATTTGAAAACAAATTTCAAATCACTTTTCACCTTTCAATCTTTTTGAAAACAAATTTCAAATCACTTTTTACACTTCAATCCTTTGAAAACAAATTTCAAATCACTTTCCTTACGTGGAATAAAATTCCAAATATTTATTTAATTCCATAGAAAATTTGCCGAGTTCAAATACATTAAAATAATACAAATCACTTATCCAAAACATACTTGGGAGCATTTTAAAAAAAACCTATTTTAAAACGCTTGCTTAAATAATATTTATGAAAATATTATACTAATATCTGATATAAAACTTAAGTCCAAACTACTTTTTAAAATAAAAGTAGTAGATAGGGTACAATTATTTAAATATCCATTTTCTAAATCAAATATCAATTAAACCTTTAAATAATCACTTCAATACTTAATTAAAATAAATCTTTACTTTAAAGATTTTTAAATAACTTATGACAATAATTTCTCTAAAATATTCTTTTTTAAAACCACATCAGAACTTTTAATTTTTCAAAGCTACTTTAAAAACATACTCGACTTTCTAGGGATAATACACCTTCCATTTCAAAACAGACCATTTAAATCAACAAATAAATTCTTCTTGATTTATCTCAATTTATTTTCCAAATCCGCAAATTTCTTTCCACACTTCAAAAATAAATCAATATTTATTTTTAAAACCAATTTCCCTTTCCTTTATAAATTCACATTGTGAATTTAAAATTTTCAAATATCTACTCATATGTAATTTTCAAATTCATTTCCAATATTTATTTTCAACCCCAAATCAAATTCCAAATTGATTTTTCCCAATTATATTTCCAAACGCCAAGTCAATTTTTCAAATTGATTTCCAAAAGATTTATTTTAAAACGTCAAATCAATTTCAAATTTATTTTCAAATTTATTTTCAAACACCAAATCCAATTTCAAATTTATTAGAAAATTATTTTTATTTATAAATTTCAATTCCTTTATTTATCCAAATTTTCAAATTTAATTTACTATAGATTTTCTACTCAAATTTCAAAAATCCAATTTTATTTATTTTTGGTATCCTATGATACCAAAAATACATTCGGCTAAGCTATAGCCTTCAATGATTTCAGTCATAAATATAATCACACACAGATTATAAATAATCAACACACAATATTGAAATAAATTCAAATATTTGAGGAATACAGTTGGATCCCTCCAACCTATTTCCCTACATCCACAGACGTTAGCACAAGAATTGAATATCAATTCCACTTTGAGGTATAATATCGTGGTATATGGGATTTCTAAAATATCATCTGCTATTATGCGGCACATAGGGCCTCATCCTCTATATAATGCGGGAAATCAATCAGTCCAAATACGTATATAATACCAATTCCACTTCGAGGTGGAATATCACGTATATGGGTTTAATATAATATCAACCGCTATTATGCGGTGCATAGAGTCTAATCTAATACTACTGATAATAATTTATCATCCAAGCACAAAATCAACAATTTTAAATTAACTATTTAAATTAAATCGGAAAATCCGATTGAGTGAGAAGATCTCACCTTTGCTTTTATTTGCAATCCATTTCCATTCCAGCTTGTTTTCTCAATTTGTAGCCTTGTATAAACAGTTATATGATTTTTTATTAATATTCGAATAAGTCAAACAATTAAATCCTCATTTAATATTTTACATAACAAATTATTTTAAAATTTTAAATTAAAAATTTAACTTAAAACTAATTTTTCCTTCAATAGATTATTTTTAGTAATCGAAATAATTAAATGAGTTTATTAAACAAATTTGATTTCTAGAATAAATTATTTTAAAGTTTAAACTAGTAAGTGAAATATGAATATATATTTATCTTCCTTTTGAAACTATATATATATATATATATATATATATATATATATATATATATAGAGTTGTAAAAATAATCCATATAGATTTTAAAAATCTAATTTTTAATTAAACTTTAAAACATGCATGTGTATGTGTTATCTATTTTATTTTAAAAATAATTTATACAAGTTTTTAAAATAAATCTAATTCTTACATAAACTTTATAATTCCTGTATATATTTTTCTCTTTGTTCTATCCTATACAGTTTATAAGAAATATGTAAAATAATAGTTTATACATTTTTTTCTCTGTTAAAAATTATATGTATATATGTATTTATACTGTCATTATCCTCCTCTCTGATATCTATATTCAAGCATTATATATATAAATAAATAAACTGCAAAATCCAACATCTCACCACTGCTACCATTGCTAACTTGCGAACCACCCTCAACAACGGTCACGGCTCCAGTGACAACGATCCCCAAACACGACCTTCCAAACAAATTCACATGCATGCGCCTCTTTCCCCTACGTCGCCTTGCCGACGTCAAGTTACGCCCCAGATCGTCATGCCCTAAATCGCCGTCTTGACTTGCCTGAAGGCTTCGCCATACGAACATGTGCTCGAGCGCACGCCTCTCTATTGCTTGAACGACACAGTCGATCAACGTCAAACCCTCGATTTGAATCGCGACTTATTCATGCTTGCCTCTTCTTCTGAGCAATCGCGTTCCTCCTTGGCCTTGATATTGCCGATGTCGACCCACCGCATGTGTGCGTGCTGCATCGTTTTTTTTTTTTTGGTGATTTGATTTGAAAAGAGGGACTGGGTTCGATTTTCTCGACTATAAGAGTTTTGATTTCTGCTAGTTTTCCATCAACCATGAACTTGATCTTAGAACGACATATTTGTTCTATTTATTTTTTTTCCTTCTTTTTTGTTCGAGATATATATATATTTCTTTTCTTTTAATTTCTAAACGAATGCGTGTTTGATTTATTGTTTTTGAGAGGACACGTGCTATGAGACGTGATTATTTCTAAGACGTGTCTATTTGCCCAATATACATATTTCTTTTTTGTTCGAGATATGTATATTTCTTTTATTTTAATTTCTAAACGAATGCGTGATTATTTATGAGACGTGTCTATTTGCCCAATATAGATGAATATATATATATATATATATATATTAATTTAAATTCAAATTCAATTCGCCTCGATATCCGCAACTTACAATCTCGATCTCCAATCGAGACATGCCGCCAGGCATTCATAATATTATACGCCTATTCTGAACGCAATGGAACAGATTCCGAGTCCAAATTCAGTGACATGGAGAAGATAGCTTTTTGGAGCTAGCTATTAAATTAATTTCGATACAATTTTCTACGCGTTTGCTTATCCTACGGCCAAACGATCACTCCAAATACTATGAAAATTTGAATCCGATAATAATATATTATTATGAATCCAATGGAACTGGTTTCGTCGAATTTCGAGACCGTGCCTCGGAAGGCTGTTTTTAAATATCGATTTAAACGATATAATTTCAAAATTGAATAAAGCATTTCCAATTTCAATTCTAGAGCTTCCATTATCTTCGGTATTATCAATGTAAATTTTCCAAGCCTTTGCCATATTTTACACCAGCTTAAAACTGAAGATTCTATATTTTACCCGACTTAAATAAATTAAATCCAATAATGTAATTGTGAAATTCATAAATAAAATTGAAATTCAAGTTAAAAATAACTTCCAAATATTTAAAATCGATTAAATATCTCAATTTCAAATGTCAAAATTTTCGGGTCGTCACATTCTTCCCCCCTTAAAAGAATTTCATCCCGAAATTACAAGCCAAGAAGAATGATCCTTTACCCGTTTATCATTGACCAAAACAAACGGTTTCAACTTTCCAAAACAAATCTTTTTACTAAAGAGTCATTATCACTTTAACTAACTTTACAAAATCTTCCATAGTTTTCAAACATAATTATTTTCTCTTCAATTCAAATTTAAATTTGAATTCAAATTTTTCTAAAAATTTTTCTAACTCAATAAATTTTCGAAAAATTTCGCCAACGTCTCCTTTGCGCGGCTAGCTCGGTACGACTACAAAATGCCACAACGGCCCCCCAGATTTCAAAAGAAAATGAAAAGCCAAGTGGATAGACAAGAAATTCATCAAATTTCATATAGAAATTTAAATACATACCTTTTGTCGAGCAACTCAAATCTATCTTCGAATTCAAATTCCAATTTATCTTTTGCCTTTTTTCAAACACCTGAATGCAAGTAAGCAATAATATCCAATTACCATATCCAAAATCGTCTAATTCATTTCTTTACAAAATTTTCAATATATACTTCTTATACCATTTTCACTTCATTGAAGTTATATATCCATTATCATTCAATCTTGCATTTTTAATTTCATTTGAATTCAATTTTCAATTTCAATTCTGTTTGGATTCAGTTTACCTTCTGAATATTGAATTTTATCAACTGTCTTTTTTTCACAACTGATTCATATCACTATTTTAAATTAGTTTCGTTTACTAATTCATTACAAATTCCAATTAATTTTATCTCAACCTATTTTTTTCTTTTCACCTTTATTATCTTTAGTTCACTTCGAACTAATTCTACAACTTCATTTTATTTCACACAACTCAAATTTCTTTTCAATATTCAGTTTCAATTCCAATTTTATTCTTTTGTTCATTCCCAAAATTATTTTCTCCTTCACCTTATTTAACACAATTCAAATTCAACTTTTTAAAATTCTATAAGTTTTCTCACTTATTTTGTTTTCATATTCATTTTAATTTAAATCAAATTTTTAAGTTAAATTCATTCTGTCAAAATTCAAATTATATAAGTTATCAACTCATAAACACTTTTAATAAATCTTTCAGAATTTTAAACAATTTCTTAACATTTCAAAATCACCTTTTAAATCAATTATTTCCAAGATCAAACTAGTTCAAAATCAATCTCAATTTCGCAAATATTTCAAATTCAAAATATTTGGGTAGCAATCCCGAAAATGAACATCGATGATGTTGTAGTCATCACCGAAGTTATTTTCCAGCGACCGAAAAGAGTTTAGTGCTTCTATCCCTATTTAAAACATTTTTCCAAAACCTTTGAAAAATCATTTGCAAATCAAAGGGATTTAAACCTTTCCAAATCTCCAAAACTTCAAATCTTTTCGTAAACATTTCCGAATATTTCTCTAGAATTATATTTCAAATTATAAATCACATTTACAATTTATATTTACAAATCCCATTTGTATAAGGATTTTATTTTCTTAGCTCTTTGTTTATTATTTCAATTTCTTATTCAATAATAGATGATAATAATTTAATATTATCACTTCCTAATAAACAAGCAACCATATACAATAATAATTTAAAAAAATTATTTCCTTTTATATACGAAAATAGTTTGGGTAAAATTATTTCATCTACCCTAATTTTAAAACAATACCGTGTCAAATTGTTCTGTACAAGTGTTTAGAGATCCCTATCGATAGAGATGTACAGACTATACCGACCAGAATCCATATACCACTTAACAAACCAATCATCACAATATGAAATAAATTTTTTATATTCACTAACAAGTACGCGCTCATATCTATTATTACACTCAACTCATTCTAGAGTACTACTGACTCTATCTTTAATGAGTAATCCCTACGAAAGCCAAGGTTGTCGCTTAACAAAATGCTCTGATGCCAAAATGTAACGACCTGATTTTTTGACTTTCGAAAGTCGACATCAATACGTCCACTGTATCAAATGCCGCAAAATCGAATGCCGAAAAACCGAACCGTTAGGGTTAAAGAAGAAGAAGATAGAAGAAGAAACAGAAACAATAACAGAATCTCACATTTTGCAGCGGAACAAATATAATAGATTAATGAATAATATTTAGAAGAAAGAATCATATCCGTTATTACAATACATCATAAGAGTTTTCAACTACACAATACAACACTGACAGTCATTATAACTTGACTACATGGAAATTTACTTTTCAGCATCCCAAACGCAACGGATAATACATAGTATAAAGATACGTCTTGACATCTAGCTTGAACTCTAGATCTCCACAACATCTCTTTTCTGACTTCGCTCCAGAATAATGATAACCTGACTCCAGGCTGCCCGTGTGGAAAATTATGTGTACCCAGAGTTTAGAAAGGGAACAATAAACTCTAGGTCAGTTATCATACTGGTCTGAGATCTTAAAAACATTTATTTTCACAAAGAAAGGAAAAGAAATCCGCTATGCTTTTGGAAAATGAAACTACCATAAGGCCTTCCGGCACGCACAAAACGCAATCGCACACTTGGGGGAGATTTCTCCTTCTAATAGTTAAACATGCTTGATATGCAAAATCCTTTTTAATATTATCATTAGTGCATATGGAAAACATTTGCAAGTATAATATTAATCTTAGCCAACATACGTACCATTATAGTATGCATACTATAGCTGCCATATTAGATGGCAGGTTCTACAACTAAAACCATACAAGGCGCGTATTGATGATTGGATTTTCAATAAATGGTCTGGCTAAGGAACTTCATATTGCCACATGATTACTCCTCTGGAGGGACGCCCCGAGAACCTTATCGGATCTCTGCCAATACAAGGCCGGGTTACCTCTGTAACTAAGTAACTACTACACGAGTATGCCATCCCCCGGTCATTTGCGACCTTTATCCGAAGATCCTCAACCACAAGCAACAACCACAAAGTATAATAAATTTGCAGCAACCACATAGGTTAAATATCTGGACTCCATACCATGATACACTACAACAAAAGGACCTTATTACAACTGTAATTTTACAACTGTCACAAAATGCCAGTTGTAATAAAGGTTTTTACAACTCTTTTGTTTTGCCAGTTGTAATAAACTTATTTTCAACAACTCTTTTATTTTGCCAGTTGTAATAGATACCTATTACAACCTTTCTTTTTTGTCAGTTGCAACAGATGCCTATTTTTAACAACTATTTTATTTTCGTAGTTGTAATAGAAGCATATTACAACCTTTCTTTTTTGCTAGTTGTAATAAGTGTCTATTTTCAAGAACTCTTATTTTTTGCCAGTTGTAATAGATGTCTGCCCTTTTTTATTTGCCCTTGTAATAATAAATTAACAATTATAATTAAATAATAATAATTAATAGTTAAATTATTAATAAAAATTAATAATAAATAATAATTACTATTAAATTATAATAATTTATAATTTCTATAAAGTAAGACACAATTACTATTCAATAATTTAACAGTTAACATACTAATTAATAAATAATAAATAAATATTATTATTAAGTAATTGATAATTAATAAATAAGAATTAATTTTTAATAATTAGTAATTAATATTATTAATAATAATTAATAAGTAATATTTAGTATTTAGTAATTAATTTTTGATAATTAGTAATTAATGATTAATGATTACCAAGTTTTTTCAGAAAGTTGTATAAACGTACTTTCAACAGCTTTTCTTTTACCAATTGTAATAGAGGCCTATTAAATATTAATAATAATCAATATTTTATAATTAATTTTTAATAATTAATTAATAATTAATGTGAAATATAATACAATCACTATTAATAATTAGGGATTAATAATTAATTAGTAATTAATAATAAATTAATAATTGATAAATTAATAATCAATAGTAAATAATTAATAATAAATAATAAATATTTAACTAATAGTGTGTAATTTATAAACAATAACTATGAAAATAAAAGTACAAATAATTAATAACAATTTTTTTATAATAAATAATAATTAATAAAATAATAATAACTAAAATTTAGTTTTTAATATTAAATAATATTGATAATTAATAAGTAAATTTACATAATAATATTTAATACAAAAATTAGTAATAATTAAATAAATAGTACTTTTAAATAATTAAATATTAATACATAATAATTAATAACTACTATTATATAACAATAACTAAAATGTGAAATAGTTCCTATTAATAATTTATAATTGAAAATTAAAAATTGATTAATAATCAATAATCAATAATCACTAACCAATAAAAAAATATAATTAATAATTACTAATTTATAAATAATCATTATTATTAAATAATTGTAACTAATAATCTATAATTAATAATTATTTTTCATATTTGATAATTCATTATAATTAAACGTTTATAATTAGTAAATTATAGCAAATATTTATTAATTACATTTAATAATTAATAAATGTAATTAATAATTAATATTAAATTACTAACAACTATATTTTATAATAATTACTATTAGTATTTAATATATTAACTTGTTATAATTAATAATTAATTTAGTATATGAAATAATTTCTATAAATAATTACTATTCAATAATTAATAATTAATATATACTAAATACTAAATATTATTAAATAACTGATAATTAAGAATTAATTTTTAATAATTAACATTAATAAACAAGAATTAATAATTAATAATTAACATTTAATATATAATAGTTAGCAATTAATGATTCCTATTAATATTTAATATTTAATAAAATGTACATAATAATTAACAATTAATAATTACTATTCAATTATAATTAAGAAGTAACAGGTAATAATTAATAATTAATAAATATGAAGTAATAATTAATAAGTAGTAATTAATTATTAATAATTACTATCAAATAATTCATAATCAATACTAATAAGTAATAGTTAATAATTATTAATAATTAACAATTAAGATTGGTGTTTAATATTTAATACCTAATATTTAATAATTAGTTATTAGATTTTTAACAAATTCCAGTGCATGACCGTTGCAAATATTAATTTATAGCTAAATTAATTTACAGTTCACTTTAACAACCAACAAAAATTATGAGTCGACGTAATGATACTAATAACTATTAGTAAATAATTTATCCTACACAGATATTTGAATGATACAAAAATTATGAGTCGATGTCATGATACTAATAACCATTAGTTTACATACATGTAGATATTTTCTTTTGCAACTCTTACACACACATAGAGACGTACATACAAGTTTTATTTGGCTCCAAACTAAAAGTTTTGGCTCCAGATCCAAAAAATTTATGCCCTTACCCCAAATTTTTATTATATTCTTTGCCGCACATCACTGCTCAACACCAAAAAGAAACCTAAAATGCCTAAGGCAACACGAGTCTATCTCGCTAAAATATTGAGGCTACAATACTTCAAATCTTCTTCTTCTTCAAAAGTAATCTCACTTCACAATTTGGAAATTATTTTGTTCTAAAATCATTTTTTAGTTCGGGTTTTGCGTTCGTGGTTTGTGGATTTGGGTGTGCTTCTGGTTGATGATCGCTGTTGGGATGTATGTTTGGGTTTGGGTTGTGGTCAATATTCGCGATTTAGAAATCGCGATTTGAAAAAGGTGTATTTTCTGTAGGGCGAGGAATTACTATTGTAGTGAGTTATGTTGTAAAGGAACTGTAGTTTGTTTGATCATGGGTTTGTGAGGTGGTTGCGGGTGGTATGCTTGGACATTTTGTTGATTTTTTCCCTGAACTGTCAAAAATATTTTTTTTTCAAAGTTCAAAGCCATCCTGCTGCAAGTATTCCTAGGTTACCTGCTAGTCTTAATCTACCACCTCCTGGTATTAAACTTTTAATTTGTTAGTTACTATTTTCATTTATTAATTTGGTGTTGGTATTGTCATTTATTAATTTTGTTAATTTGAGATTGTCTTTTATTAAGTTCATTTATTAATCTTACATTTTCTTACTAAAGAACCATGAGTTTTACTTTTAATTTGTGTATAGGTCCTCCTGACCAGTGAAAGAAAAAGAAGTGATGTTATGGACCTTCCACTTGGTCAATGGTTCATGAATTTCTCTGAGGCAAATGAGCTTCTAAAACTTGCAGCTGCTCAACAATAGGTTTTGGTCATTTCATATGGGTTGCAGCAAGTTATTTATATTGTATGTATTAGCAAGACATGCGATGACCAGG
The DNA here is from genome assembly GCA_030765085.1 of Allium cepa. Taxonomy (NCBI): domain Eukaryota; kingdom Viridiplantae; phylum Streptophyta; class Magnoliopsida; order Asparagales; family Amaryllidaceae; genus Allium; species Allium cepa. Next base: position 775,037,959 of record CM060945.1, read on the forward strand.
ACAATAATATGAAAAGCACATGTCAAGTGTATTAGGTATTATGTAAATATATATCTAAATTGTGAATCAATATAGCTTCTTCTAAAAACGGTAATACATATATTAATTAACCTTTACTTATTAAATAAATTAATGAATTATTCTTTAATTACTTACATTAAGTAATTATCCTTTAAGTAATTATCCTTTAATTACTTTCATTAATTAATTAATCTTCAATTACTTAAGACCTTAATTAATAAAAGATAAACCATTTATCTTAATTAATTACTTTAATTATCAATTAAATCTTATTGAATAAACTTTGAAAAAATAAATTATCATTGACATATGAATTAACTTAGGACCTTAAGTTAAATAATGATCAAAAACATTTTACTTTCTTAACCAATTACTTAATTACCCTTTAATTTATTTAAAATAAACTTAAGAATTTATTTAATTAATTCAGATTGAAATAAATTATACAACTTTTATCTACCCGAACCTTTAAAAAAACATTTATTATTTAAAAGAAATCTATTAAAGAAAATAGTTTAAAACTTGAGTTTTAAAATTTTAAAAACAGATTTATTTAAAAATTCAATAACTGTCATCACCAATACCCGGGTCAAACCCAGGACAAACCCGAGCCCAATGCAAGTTTTCCAGAGCCCTTCACCGTGCCATTTCTAATTTTTTTTTTAAAACCTGTTATGTTTTATTTTAAAAAATTTAAAACTAGTTAAACCTACACGAATTCACCCGAGAACACACCCAAGCTCCAACTCCATCTCCCCGAATACAAATCCGAGCAAAACCTTCTTCCATCAAAACACAACAACACCCAAACCTGACATTACATGCATGTGCACACGAGTTCGTCGAAGCTCCGGTCGACTTCGTCGTTGCCTACTGGTCGCCGACAACTCAATAAAACACTCCGACCACCCAGATTTTCAAAACATTCACCAAATCGAAAGCATTTTGACTTCTTACTAGAACAAATTAGTTCACCCAAGAACCACCTCGCATAGCCATCTCCGGCCACCAAAAGGCTCGACACTCCAACCAGAGCTACACCGAAGACCCACGCTCCGATTCCACCACCTCCGGTTGAGTCCGATTCACCCACGTCGCCGCAATTGCCTCGACTTCATCGCCTACCAAAATAGGTCATTAAACCATAAACCCTCGTCGTCCGGCCACCATGGTGGTTGAGAAAGCCACCCAGTAACTTTCTCATGGTCCCCAATGCACAAGTTTCCTCCTGCCATGATCACGACTACCAACTCCTCGCGGATCACCAGAAATTGCCAAAAATCCTCTTCTCGTTCAACTCGCAAGCTCTCACAATTTTTAAACTTAAAAATCATGATTTTTATTTTTAAAATCATATTTTCCAAAAAAAAAAAATCATATTTTATAAATGAATCAAGAAATTAAGACACTTGAATTTTGGCATACTTCCGTGTACTACTGTATTTCTCTAACTTGAATTTTGTTTCTACCTTAAAGCCTAAAAAGGATTAGAGGAAGAGATTTTGATTTTTTAATAGGTTAGAAACCTGTAATCAAAAACATCGGCAAATATTCCCATTCCCAGGCATGCACACCCATATCACCATTAATATATACATGAAATCATATTTACACCATCACGAAAAGCATATTTCACAACATACTTCAAGGATCATCACATGCCAATCCAGATATAACAAATTTAAAAAGTTGTTTACTCACTGATTTAAGAAAACAGAGAGCCGAGATTCAAATACTGGAAATTGTTTTGAACTTGAATCTTTGATCTTGTCAAATCTGCTTTGATGTTGACTTGATCTGAACTTTGTTTGTTTTAGATCAGGTTGAAATTTGTGAAAAGCTTGTTGTTTTGATTTTGATTCTTTTCTAGTTTTAGTTACCGGGTTTTATATTTTTTTTTCTTCTTAGTTTGTAGTTTTTGAAATGATGGAAAATGAAGATTAAAAGTATAGATGTATATATAACTTGTTTACTTATTTTTTTTTTTAAAAGCAAAAGTAATTCAAAAATGTGACACTTGTTGTTTTGCATGATAAAATAGTTACACTTGTTAAATTTTATATTATAATACTTACACTTGTAAATTTGCATGTCTTATAACATTTTTATATAATTTATATTACATTATATTTAGTTTTATATACATATACATGTGTTTTTATATAATCTATATTATATTTTCAATTTTAATAAATACATTTCATTTTATTAATATTTGTATAACTTTAAAGATTTTTTTTTAAAATAATTATACACTAATATATATATATATAATAGTTTTTAAATCCAATTTATTTTTAAGATATTTATTTTTGAATTTCATATCAAATTTTATTTACAATCTATTTATATATAAAACAAAACACATATCCTATTTATTTATGGAAAAATTCAAATTAATTCACCAATTAATTCTAAAATTTATATTAATTACTAAATTTTTTTTAAAAAAAACGGGATCGTTGCAGTTTTTGTCTCCATGGTCTTTTCGATTGGTAGATCGTAGAAATATAACAAAAAACGAGAGAAATACGCCATTTTGAAGTTTTGTAGAGAATAATGAAAATATTGTATGTGATTTCATCGTTATTTTGATGTTCGAGTATCTTGCGCTTCCTATCTTATAAATTCCACCTCTAAAATGATTATGAGATCTTAATATTCTTCACTTTCTTCGACTTGCTTCTTGTTTCATCGAAATCCATTAAAAAAAGGGAAAATGTGAATTTCAAAGTTTGGTGAATAGGGAAGAAGAAGGAGAAAAATAAAAAATTTGAATTTAGTTTGGATTTGATGGAGATCAATAGAGATTAATGGTGAGGTATTTAGATTAAGATAGAATAAGAAAGAGTTAGCACTCACATTTATTTATGATCTCAACTTTCAGCCTAAATTCAAAAATATTCAAGTTCAACATATTATGAAATGCCACTGGCTTTAACCCTTTCTATTTTCCTACATGTTTTATCAAATTCGGCAAGTCATATATGTTTACCGATTGTAATAAATTCCAAATGGAATGATATAGGTCTCAAAGCATAACTATAGCTTTTTAAAAATTTATTATTTTGTCCTTTGTATAAAATTATGATTTTTCTCCTTTAGTTTAATTATTTAATTTCAAAAAATTGACAAGTGTTATGTTCTCCCATACTTAAAAGAATTTCATCCTTGAAATTCCAAGAGGAAGATAATGCAACTCTCTCTAATACATAACAAACAAAATAAATATAGCTACATCCATCAAACATTCATCATACATCACAAGAAAAAGCACAACCAAAAGTATATAGTACATTCCATAGATAGAAATATAATGATATATTGTGATATGAATGCGAACGCAACTAAATCAGCCTCCTATATTAGTGCATATATCATATCAATAGAAAAGTATGCAAACAACTTAATAAATTCTTATATATGTCTGTATGTACGTGATTCCATGCATTAATATGCAATAACCGTATAGAAAAGTAAGTAAATAACCATGTCTATAAGTAAATTCATATTTATAAAGAAATAATAAATAGTTTATTTATTATACATATTTAAAATATTATAACCTAAGTTAGAACATTTATAGATATAAGTATCCAATATAGTAAGAACTAAACTAGTATATCCCAAAAATAGCAACTGTAGCAACCAAAATACGTCGTAAGGATGTGCATACAACCAATCCTAGCATCGATACATCCATGCCTATGTCGACTAGCTAACTAAAGAAACCATGCAAACATACTAACGACCACACGAGCAAACTAACATACAAGCTAACTAAAAGAGAATGTTACTGAAAGGGCTCATGAAGGGAAACTCAGACTCTCTCTATGAGTTCCTTCGTACTCCTATCCAAACCTTTTTGTAGACATATTTGGATTACTTTCATCTCTTTCATTCTTATATCATACCATTTCAAACTTGAAGCTGCAAATATTCCTATAGAGTATTCAAAACCCACCTACATTCACCAAATCAAACTGACCAGGCTCTCCAATAATCCCTAAATCATCAACGTATGTCCGCAAATGGGATAAACATAATGCATGTGAACACCCAACTAATAGGGTTTGGGGTATGCCCTCTGGCAGTTATGTAATTTGTTACATTTATCTAAATCATTTACTGATCTTGTTCGATATAAAGGTGTTTCCTTTTATTATATGCTTAATATAATGTAGTATATTAATTAACTAATTAATTAAATGTACATCTAATAGAAAATCCATAAATGATATGTTTTGTGATAGTCGTTATAAAGTGTTGCAATCGTGATTAATCTATCACAATACAAACAAATATACGTCTTAAATGTTCTTAGTCAAGATGCATTGAGACTGGATATCGATGTATCCGTCGAGACTACAGTACGTAACGCTCTTCAAATGTTGGGCAGTGTATTACTCATGGTTGTTGGGGGCACTTAGGGGTTATTTACTAATAGTTATTGGATAACTATGCAATGACTCATTTGATAGTTTTCTGTTGGTTAATATAACTAAGGTCGAACAGAAAATATTGAAATGAATAATTTATACAATTCTTTTGACTTGAGAATACTGTGAATCTTTAATATGAAAGCTTAGCTTTAATTATAGTCAAATCATGGCACGACATCCATCGAGTGACTATAGTTGGGTCGAGTGGAAATATTGGAAGTGAAGCACTATTCAAGAGAGGGTTCGTCTCCTCGGTTATATGGGGTTAGCATCACGGTCACACATGTCAACCCAAAGTCAAAATCTTTGGCCAGAGTAGTTCATTTAATAATAATTGTTATTATTGAACCAAGGATTTTGTGTTTAGACTATAGAGTTAAATGTGGATGATGTTGGAATTTTTGACCATTACCAAATTCTATATGTCCAAAGTGATATAGTTTTGATGAAGAAAATTGGCATAAATAATTGTCACAATTGGATGACGCTTACAACACTAAAACAAGATTTTTTCGAAAACGAGCAAGCGACAAATTTGGCCATAATGTCACACCACCTACTAAGTGAAGTATGAATGTTAACGTTCAAATAGTTCGATATTAATCGCTCACTGTATTACACCCAAGAGTCACACTACCAAATTGATGAATTCTCTTAAGAACGAATGATTTAATTAGTTTATAATTGTTATAAATCGATTAAATTAATTATTATTTACAAAATATTGATTAGAAAACTTGGATTTGATTTGAAAAATTAATCTTTTGCATGTATTTACAAAAAGTAGATATCGACAACAAATTTAGTTGAATATGATTACGTATACTTAAATTGGGTTAAATGGGCTCACAACCCATGAATTTAGAAGTGAAAGCTATTGGATTATATGAAGGAAGGGGCAACTACTATGCATGAGATTAGGGTTTTGAGATGTGTGGTTGAGATCGGCGTTCCCTATGTTTTCCTCCCATATAAAAGCTAATCTCAAAACCCTAGTCAAAGGCTGATTCATTTTTTGAGCTGCCATTTTCTTCTTTTTCCTCCTCATTTTAATGGTAGAAACTCTTCCCTAAAATCATCCCAAAAATTCTCAAATCCATATTAAATCAAAAAAATACTAATTTGTTAGAAGGTCTCCAATCTTGAATTAACAATCTTATAGATTGAGAATTTTTCTTCGAAGAGAATTCATTGCTCAGTTTAGACTCAAAGGCTTCTTTAGGAGGTGAACTTTTATTTATTATTGTTGTTTTGATTTCATGTTTATTATATGAATGTTGATCTACGTCCAAATCACTTGATTGTATTCAAATCCGTTTATTGTTTAGATTAGGTGAGATTTTTGTAGGCACATGTGTTTATTACAATTGGATTGGTTATATGCTTCTTGTAGTATTTTGTTTATTGATTTATTGTTGGTTTTTTCAAACAAAAATAGTTTTTGATTTATATTAATATATACAAATAGATCTAGATTAAATATGTACAGATTTGCAAATTGACTATATTTATAATTGTATATATGTTTATATCTTGTAAAATTTCAAGGTTTGTTGAATTTAATTTATTTTTTAAATTAATTTATTTAGGCAAGTAATCAATTATTTAACTAAAAATATATATTCAAATGACAAAATTATAGCAAGTTTTCATAAGCATTTGATGTTTCATAGGTAACAGAAAAAAATTTAGTTTTTTCAAAATTAATTTATTATTTTTATAATCAATTAATTTTTGGATAGTTATTTATTTAATTAGAAATAAAATTTAAGTTGACAAAATTCAAAAAAATTTCCTCACCCCAAAATATGTCAAATTTACCCTTAGAAAAAGTTTTAAAGTTTTTCAACCTGATTTCGTATTTTGAAGAATTAATTTTATTAATGGTTTTTATCCAATAAATATTATTTTAATAAAAAGTTTCGAAGATTAACCTTAAGCCCAAAATATGTTTTCAAAATTTCTATAATTATAAAACTTGGCATCATGTGACTATTTTACATTAATTTGTTATGGTAAAAACTGTTTTATTTAATATATATATATATATGTATATGTATATACATATATTAATACCCTGTTTTGACCTGTCCTGCCTAGTCACCAGCTTGGCCTGAAAGGTTATGTAAGCCCAAAGGTTTCTCCAAATAGAAAAGGCCCAGCATGAATTGGCCCTTGAGCTAATTTTCAAAATATTTTGAAAGTTAAAGTTAAAGATTTTAAAATTTACTGTTAAATTTAAAGTAAAATACATTTATTATAAATTTTATAATGTAACATAAATTTTCAAAATGTTTAAAAAAAATTCACATTAAATTCGAATTTCAAATTTATAAATAGGATTAATAATAGTTAATTAATTAAATAAGTTAATTAATTAATGAACAAGTGCGTGTATTTTATACTAAGATATATGCTATGTTGTTTTTAAATTATTTAAACTAATGTACGTATGCATGTATGTATGCGAAATGAATTTTGAAATTTATATAATTTAATTAAAATAGTTTAATGAAATAAATAAATTAAAGATTAATTAAATAAAACACACATATATAAGACATATATGCTATACTTTGAAGGTTATAACATACACTACAAAGGTTATATTAGATATGTCCAATATAAAAGTTATATTCGAATACTAATATAAAATTAATTAAAGAGTTAATTAATTAAATAAAATTTAGTTAATATAATGTTATACATAAGACCATTATATAAGTAATATGAAATATTTAAGTTATATAATAATACAACTTATATAATATGAATGTATAATTAAAGGTGGGGAATTAAAGTAACCCTAAATAGACTTAAGGAATGGATACATGCTATATGTACGTATACCATGATTTATGATGTGTTTGGCACCTGAATCATGGTAGAACTTCATAAGAAATACATTATTTCATAAGTTGATATCACTTGATATAATATATTGAAGATAATGAATCTTTAATATAAAATTGTCCTCTACAATATATATATATATATATATATATATATATATATATATATATATCAAAAAATTATTTGCATACTTTTTAGTTGTTGAGCAAACTCAAGCCAGAGATGTTATGTGTAGTATTATTAATATCTCGAATAGACGAGGTAAGATAACAATATATATTTATTGAGCAACCTCAACGTATATATATTATACTTAGGCCATCACGATATGGTAGGTATGAGTGTAACGACCCACAATTTCGAACCATTTGCATCCGCACATGTCGGACTTGAATTGCTCAAAACAAGAGATTGTTAATTTTATATTTGGAAAAACTCACCATAAAAAGTAAATAAATCAATCACAGAACCACAGACATAGAGCACTACAAACATAAGCTGTAGAATAGATAAATAGTAATTTATGAAGCTACTATATAAACATCAGAGTTTGAGACAAAATACAAAAGAAACCTCAAATACTAAGTAGTCTCAAATACAAAAGTAACTAACAAGACTGAACAGAAATCACCGAAAACAACTAAAATAACTGAAATCTGGATAGATAGATGGGTCTCCAAGCGAAGCTCCAAACTCCAAAGGTAAATCTCAAATGCTGTGACATTTAGTCTGACCCGAGCATAAAGCAAAATACAAAACACTTGTGTCAGGATTAACATTCTTTTATTAATAAATTCAACTCAAGTGAAATGTCAACTTAAATACAAATAACATAAAGGATGTTTGGGACTTCCATCCTCTAAGGATCCGTGGAACTATCTACTATGTAGTAGTATACGCTATTATAATATGTCTATAGTAAAGTAAACTATTAAAATAGTGTTAAGGCGTTACCCATATTACCCTTAACACATTGTATATAATGATGTAGTCTTTACAGATACTGTAAACTCCACGTGCAAGTGGGCTATCAGGGAGCACTCCATAGGTACAACACAAAACAAACTCGTAGAAGGCGCGATAGGGCATGTGACAAGGCACGCGAGGAAATGCTAGTATTGACATACCAATTGCATATTCAGACTGGTGGTAACGCGTAACAGCTACTACCACGCACCTCGTGACACACTCTCAAATCAAAGGTGCACCCAATAAAATCACAAAAGCAATAGAATGGTATTGAACAAATGTGCCTGATCGGAGGGACGACCTCACCTGGCCCGGCATGGCTCCTGTTTTAGCCACATCAAGCTGACTCATGGGAGTCATGGCTATGTAAATACCATATAGAATCATCACCAAATCATCCTACTTCATTCTGGAATCTCCTCCACATACGCAGTTGTAAAAGTGGTTTTGGGTATTAGCAACGAGTATGAAAATATTTGATCCCAGTCTCTTTAACAACCAACTGCTTATTTCACACCATGGTCATTTTATTTCAAATGGTTCATACTTCATATCAAAATATCATATTCATTTATAAAACATATCAATTCGATATCATTCTTCACTTTAAACAATATTCATTTTCAGAATCAGCACTTTTCAAACCATAGCACTTTTGAAATCATAACATTTTGGAAACCATAACACTTTGGAAGTCATAACACTTTCGACTAAAACAGTTTAAATATTGAAATATACTACATATATTAAAATAGTTATAAATTAAAATAGTTATATATTAAAATAATATATGTATTGAAATAATTAAATTTTTTATATATTAAAATAATTTCCTCCAATTTCGCAAATTGATTCAAATCAACTTAAATTCTAAAATTCAATTTAAATCAATTCCAGTTTACCATTTAAATTCAAAAGTCAAAGATTCAATTCAAATTCTAAGTAAAACGATTTCAAAACCAGGTTTGAAATATTGCTTCAATTCCTATAAGGTTCAAGTTTAAATATTCAAACTTTTACAGTATAAATTTCATTTATATTTCAAGATTTAACTTTAATTTTTTTTTCAAATTGGAAAATATTCAATTAATCATTTAAATAATAAATTATTTAAATCCCAACTTATACATTTAAATCAATATTAAATATTTAATCTCAATTTTATTTTAAAATTGAAAATATTCATTTAATTACTTTTTATCCAATCGAATTATAAATCATATTTTCAAAATCTCAAAATCAATAGGTTCAAATAAATTCTTATTTAAATTCAACAATTAGCCAATTTAAATTCCACGTCAACATTAATTTATCTTCCCAACCTTTATTATTCAAGTTATAAAATCTGCTTTTAAAATATTAATATAAATTTAAATGAATACTTAAACATATTATACATTAAATTTTATTAAATTAAATCTTACTATTAAAAGTATTTTGAATTAAATCTTATTTTATACATTTTAAAATAATAAAATTAGAAATACAATCTTAAAATTTATATTTTTTCAAACTAACTTATAAATCAAAATTTCCAAAACATGTTATTTTAAAAAACAGTGTAAATTTAGATTATATAAAATAACATCTATATATATTATATTTTTAAAAACCAGTATCTATTAAAACCCATATATTTCCTTTCAAAACATTGGAAATCATTTTCAAAATATAAAGTCAATGAAAATCGCTTGGGTTTATCATTTCCACCCATAACGATTTTCTCTAATATATAATATCGCTCACGTATGTATCATTTCAACCCAAAGGGAATTCTAGAATAGCAAGGAACTTGCAGAGTGAGAACGAATACAAAAAATATAACATATCAATAACAGGCATATATCATCGGCAACAAATAAAATTAAATATACACAACAGGATATGGTGTCGTCTATCGCAGATAATGGAATATCATATTTAACAATTAAATTATTAATAATTTTAGATTTAACAACATATTTCACTTGTCGTTTCAATTGAAATCAAATCTACTAAATATAAGAATGTTAATTAGGAGTGATTGCTTACCTTTCGAAGCTAGAGGAAGGCAACAAGAATAAGATACGGCGAATCCAAGCACATCATCCAAAGCCAAGCAGGATGGACACGAATCAATGAACAAAGCCGAATAAGAATTCAAAAATTGATGGGAATGAATCTATATTTTTATATAAAATCTTTATAACGTATTTCCCTTTAAAAATCCAAATTCGATTTGAAACATAAATCAAAATAACTTCTTCATATTATATATGTGTATATCCTAAAATCAATATTTAATTCAACCCATACATAAAATAAAATATATGTACAATATATAAAACCATCACTAATTTTAAAACATGTATCTTAAAATAACATATTTATGTATTATAATTTACTCTAAAATCAAAGTATATACCGAAAAATTAATATATTTACATACTATAACTTTATGAAAACAGTACAAGCTGGCTACCCACAATGTATGTAGCTATATTTGAATATATACAGGCTGCAAAATAATTAATATATACATAACTGAAATATGCTTAGATTCAAAGGATTATACTTCAACCGACCCATATTTAAGTAATATATATGCTATGCAGTAGTTACAAGGACAAAAGTGACACATATATCAAAATATTTATACATATTATTATTATTATTTTAAATTCTCCATATATTATATAAAAAATATCCATACACATTATTATATAACCAATCACGTACCGAGATGGCAAGGCCACGACTGTGCAAGCAAAATATATAAATGCTTTGAATACTACATATTATATTCTAACAAATTACTAGTATAAACTTGCATATATAACAAGGCAGCCCCTGAGCAAAAATACGCTGGAAATATATGCGAGAAGTCACAAGTTCGAAACTTGCGTAGCGTGACTCGAACGTTTATTGACATGTGATATGTTGTCCCAGTTTTGATATGAAGTATGAACTACTTGAAATAAAATTACCACGGTGTGAAATAAGCGGTTGGATGTTAAAGAGACCGAGATCAGTTATTGTCATACTCTTTGTAAATACCGGAAACCACTTTAACAATTGTGTACATGGTGGAGGTTCCAGAATGAAGTACGATGGTTTGGTGTTGATTCTATATGGTATTTACGTAGCATTGACTTCCGTTAGTCAGCCTGATGTGGCTAAAATAGGAGCCAAGCCAGGCTAGGTGAGGTCATTCCTCCGATCAGGCACATTTCTTCAACACCATTCTATTGCTTTTGGGATTTGATTGGGTGCACCTTTGATTTAGGAGTGTGTCACGAGGTGGACGGTAATAGCTGCTACACGTTACCACTAGTCCAGGTATGCAATTTGTATATCTACCCAAGCATTGTCTCGCGTGCCCCACATTCCCTATCGCACCTTCTACGATTTTGTTTTGTGTCATAACTATAGATTTCTCCCTGATAGCCCACTTGCGAATGGAGTTTACAGTATTTATATAGGAAATGGCATTATATAAAATGTATTAAGGGGGATATGGGTAATGCCTTAACGCTATTTTAATAGTTTACTTTACTATAGACATTATAATAGCATATATTACTACTAGTAGATAGTTCTATGGATCCTTAGAGGATGAAAATCCCAAACATCTTTTAATTTATTTGTATTCAGTTGACATTTCACTTGAGTTGAATCTACTAATATAAGAATGTTAATCTTGACTCAAGTGTTTTGTATTTTGCATTATGCTCGGGTCAGACTTAGTGTCACAGCATTTGAGATTCACCTTTGGAGTTTAAAGCTTCACTTAGAGATCCATCTATCTATCCACCTTTCAGTTATTTCAGTTGTTTCTAGTGATTTCTGTTAAGTCTCGTCGGTTACTTTTGTATTTGAGACTACTCTATATTTGAGGTATCTATTGTACTTTGTTTCAAACTCTAATGTTTATATAGTAGTTTCATAAACTACTGTTTATCTATTCCACTACTTATGTTTGTATTACTCTGTGTTTGTGATTCTATGATTGATTTATTTGATGTTTATGCTGAATTTGGCCAAATTTAAAGTTAACAATCTGTTGTTCTGAGCAATTCAAGTCTGACATGTGTGGATATGACTAGTCCGAAATTGCGGGTCATTACAATGAGTGGATAATCTCTTTCGATTTATTGAGCGAACTCAAGGACGAAATATGGCTGGGACAAGGTAACATAACTTAGGAGACGTATGTGTTACAACCTAGAAGGAGTTATCTATCCACTGTGGAGCTATGACTTGTTGAATAAATTCAAGGCCATAATTTCAAGAAGGACGAATCCTAACACCCACTAGCAAAGTCAAAAGCCTTCTAAGTTTCACTTACGGTTTGGTGAAACATAAAAGACTAGTGGATGACTTATTAGAAAAATGGAATGATAACATTTAACCTTTCTAATGTTGTAAGAACATATGCTATATAATGTTATAATAATCAACATTGATAAATTTATGCATTTAATAGGATTGATAAAATGTTTATCAATTTAGATATACAAATGAAATGAAGGTTGACAAATAGAAATATAACATAAACCTACTAATAAAAGATTATGCATACTAACGTTTCAATACCCATGCAAGTGTTGAATATGCGCTTATATGATTATTTGTTTGATGATAATAAACACACACACATATATATATATATATTCATTTAAATGTATTTGTTAATGTACTATTTTATTTTTCATAGATTAAATAAATATTTGTCGAATAAAATAAATTACACAGAATTTGAATTCATATAGAAATTTTATTCAAACAAATATTTATTACAATTTTGAATAGTACAAATTCAAGCTCTCACTATGCATATACAATTTTGATTGTAATTACATCACAAATCAATTTACATAAATTCTTCACTACGTATCACTCACACTCGTAGTTTATCTTCAACTTCATTCCAGTTAGAATCCAGCATCTGAGCAATCTGCAAAAATATTCACTAACGCAGTAAAATTGAAAAAGAAATATTTTTGCAATATAAAATAAAATATGGATTTTGAAAATATTGTTTTCCTCAATTATTTGGGTTGTTCGTCATCATTTTCATTTGAACTCATCATACACGAACAATGTGACATGCACAGTGTATCACTGTACATGCCACAAGGTCGTGCACACCGATATACACTTGATAATGTTACAGGGACAGGTGAGCACAATGTAAAACCCAAATATAAAGACAGGTTCAACTCAGGTGCGATATAAATGAAATCTCTTCATCAGAACAGGGTCAAACCCGAGTTTTTAAAACTGGGTTCAACACAAAGGCAATGCACCAATGCAACAACTCAAGCAATGACCAGAACACAAATGCAGTAGTGTACATGAATACAACTACAGGTACAAGGCCAGAACAACAACGTGAATGCAGTAACAACCAGAATGAATGTCAAAGACCAGACAATAGTGAAGAACACAAGGCATAGCAACTGCATAGCGACTGTAACAGTGACAAACATCATATATAGGACTGCAACAACCAAATGAAAATGCAAGACCAAACTACACAAACTTCAATGACCAGTTCATGCATGCATCAGTGACCAAACACAGAACAACAAGCTCAAACCAAAGTATAGTGATGCAACTCGACTACAAGTCAGTAAATATTTCAGTGGTAAAGATGAGTGCAGACTCGAATGTATAGTTCAAGTGCGTCAACCAAACAACTAAAATGCAAACTGTATCGAACATGATATAGTGACAATATAAAGACAACAACTCAATGCAACGCAGTGGCAACCACAAAATGCAGACATAAACAACATCAAAGAAACAAGTCTCGACCAAACTCAGTGAAACTCAAGAAAGTGCACAGCTAAACCAACATGAATGCAACACAGTGAAGATACCAAATGAAACAATGAACAGGATACACAATGAAACACAGTGCATATATGACGACAACATGTACACATGGGGAAGTGCATTTATCAAGTACATCGTGAAGCAAAACCAAGAGGACAAGTTTGAAGTCAAAACAGATTTTAAATTGCAAACAAGCTCAAGGAACATTAGCAAGTGCAACAGACACACTTGAATATGAAGACCACAGAAACAAATGTTACCGTGAAAAAGAAAAGTGCAGAGATGAACGCATATATGGATGCAGACGTGCCAAAGTAGTCAATGCCGTGTAAATCAATGATACAGTGGATGAACGAAGTTCAACAGTGCAGAGATAACCAAGTCAAAAATCAAGTACGTATCTTTGAAAAAGTCACAAATCAAAACAGGAAAGTTTTTGCCGTTTGACTCAAGAAAAATAGAACATTTCGAAAATCAAAGTCGTGCGCATCAAGTCGAAACTATATCAGGAAAGCGAAAATAAGGAAAGTATCGAATTGATACGAACGAATTATAGGGTCTCAGAATCCATATAAATATTCACCCAAAAATTCATCATCGGCATCGAGTCAAGCAAGCATTAAACCAGCAACGAAAGAGAATACATACCATAATCTATCGAACTCGATCAACAAAGGAACAACTACGAACGAGAACAAGAAAAGCAACCACAGAATCGATCATCAGAGAGCCGCGAACAAGTTTATTGAATCAGAAACTAACTCGATAAAGCAGCCGAAGTCATCTCAAGATACGACCGACCAACAGAGCAAGAAAATCAAACATTTACAGTCGCGATCTCCAAATTTCAAAAAACCCTAATTTCTATAAAAAGAGGATCGACCGCCATATTCACAGAAACAAACAAAGCAATGCCGCAATTTTTCAAAAGCAAGAAGAAAAAGGAACGGGCAGAAGAAATTGGGCCGGCCTTGGTTTTTTGATATAGAAAGGGGTTTTACTTTATTTTTCAAATAGGGTTTATTTTTGTGAAGGGGGGTTTTGTTTATTAGTTTTATTTTTTATCTGTTCTTTTCGAACAAAGTCTTGGTAAATCACCACCTAGGTTTTAGGTGGTGTCAGATTGTCTAGTTAGAATTAGTTCAGTGAGCAGGGTGTGCGAGTTTTGCAAACTCTATAGGCGGTAGCAGGGTGTGCGAGTCTGTTAGAGTGTTTGTAAGCGGGAGACTGTTTAATTCTAATAGAAATCTGGGAATGCAGCAGTAGGCAGGGGTTGCCGAAGCTGGGTAAATTTTGTGTGTGATTTACTTTTCAGCATATTTACTTATTTGCAGTTTGTGTCTGTGTTTAATTCGAGAAAATTTGCTATAACCCTATTCACCCCCCTCTAGGGTTAATCTAGATCCTACAAGTGGTATCAGAGCAAGGTATTTTTCTTTAACTCTAGAGTCATGAATCCACCAAATAATGCTTTTTCTGAGGGACAATCTATTGTTAGGCCACCCATGTTTAATGGAAATGATTATGCTTATTGAAAAGTTAGGATGGGTATTTATCTTAGTTCTGTTGATTATGACGTTTGGGACATTATTGAAACTGGCTATAAATCTCCCACTATAACTGTTGGTGATATTGAGATTCCTAAACCTAAGGATAGGTGGGATGCTAACGATGAGAAATTAAAAACTACAAATGCTAAAGCCATGAATGCTTTGATCTGTGCTCTTGATAAGTTTGAATTTAATAGAACTTCTCATTGTAAAACTGCATAGGAAATTTGGCATACCTTGGAGGCGACACATGAAGGAACTTCTCAAGTCAAGGAGTCTCGTCTAGCCCTATTAAGCAATGAATACGAGAACTTTGTGATGGACAAAGGCGAGAGCATAAAGACATGTTTGGACGCTTTTCAACTTTGGTGTACAACGCAAGAGCACTTGGGAAAGTATTCACTGAGGTAGAGCTTGTGACAAAGGTGCGACGAGTCTTACCGATGAGCTTTGAGGCAAAAGTCACGGCAATACAAGAATCGAAAGATCTGAATAAACTAAGCATGGAGGAGTTGATTGGAAACTTGATGACAGATGAGCTTGAGCTAAAAGGAAAGGAAGAATGCAACAACTCCGAATCAAAGAAGAAGACGATTTCCTTAAAGAGCAAAGAAGGAGAGGAAGTTTCGAATAATAGCCCAGATGAGACTAACTTGTGTCTTGTGGCAAAATCATATTCAGAAGCAACCTTAGAGGAATCTAGTGAGGGAGGTGACTATTCTTATAAAGAACTTGTTTTTATGTGTCTTGATCTTACTAAAGAAGTTGATACTCTTGAATCTAAAATTGAGAAACTGAAATCTGATAGGAGAGAACTTGGTCGTGAAAATTTTAGGTTAGAAAATGAACTTGAAAATATTCAAAACCTAGACTGTAAAAAATGTTAAATTTTAGATTCAGAATTATCAAGACTTAAGAATAGCTTTGAGAATCTTGAAAAAGAAAACCTGAGTCTTAAGGAAAGCATTGACACTAGGAAAAAGGATTTTATAAATAGATGCACCTCTTTTATAACTGAAAACACAACACTCAAAACCAAAGTCCAAAATCTTGAGAAATCTCTGAATAACTTTTCAAGAGGAGAAAAATGATTCAACATGTTATTGGGAAATCAAATATTTGCTAACAACAGAAAAGGACTAGGTTTTGGGAAAACACAAGTAAATGGTAATGCAAAAAGTAAGAGTGTCTTTGATAGATGTGAGATAATTGGACATCATGTTGAAAATTGTAGTCATAGGAACAAGAACACAAAATTTATACAAGTTTGGGTTCCTAAGAATTCTACAAACAAATTTCATGTCTATTGGAACAAGAATGAAATGACAAAACAAGTTTAGGTTCCAAAGGGTTTGTTTATTCACAATGCTTCAGCCACTAACAATCATGGACCTATAAAAACAAATAGGTCACAAAAATCTTTCATCGTGTAGGTATGGTGGCGGGCTAAGGAACAACAATAGTGTTCCCTGGATTTTGGCTGTTCCAGAAACACAACGGGCAACAAAACAAAGTTCCTTAGCCTAGTATAAAGGTGACAGAATCACAATGGGCAACCACGAAAAATTATTGTAAAGGTAAAACAGGTGAAGGTATATTAAATGTGATAATCTGCACCGTATTCTGAATGAAATCAGCCAATATTGAGATGTTGTAAAGAGATGATTTTTTGATTCTGTCTTGTTCAACATAGTTGGCCAATTATATTTATGCCAAAAACACTTTTCTTTGAATTACTTCATACATATTTGTTTGGATTAAACATTGTGTTTTGTTGGATGATAATGCATTTGATTATAATTCGGCTAACTCTATATTCACAGTTTCTGATTATTTACACGACTTCAATTCAAATTCAAGAATGCTGAAAAAATTTGTGAGTTTGAGTTTTCATCCACACTTCATGATCTGGTCTATCAAATTTATTTAGTGATATTTTGGAGTGAAAGAGAAAGTCAGATGTAGATCATACTGGTAATCTAGTTGACATAAAACTTACTAGTTGAATGTGATTTATGGTGAGACATTTAGTAACTGCATCGTTTTTCAAAGAAAATATCTGCGTATTTTTCATTACAAATAATTTTCAAATAACAAAAATTTTTCTCATATAACCCCTTCGAGAAAATCATTGTTGACCATATTTTCAGATTAGTCATTTTTATTTGATTTTAAATGACAAATTTTGACTAATCCGACTCCCTACTAATTATCAAAAAGATAAATAGTGATTGAAAAGATGATAAGTGTTGATATTTAACATACATTACTCAAGAAAGTATATTTGGAAAATTTCTTTAGGAATTCAAACAAGAGTTATAAAACTTTTTTTTGGGTAAAGATTCCATGACCATTTCTATATCTATCATATTTCTATCGACCATTGTTTTTCAAAAATTCAATATAGTTTGTCGATATGTGGTACTATAATCAGGGATCATTTGTTTTTCATTTCACATTTTTTTGTAAAAATAAATAAATACCAAAGTATTCACTCTCATTTAAAATTCCTCACGGTTATGCATGGGTGAATTACTTGGATTTTTTATTATGTGCTTCCATGCTCATTTAAAAGTCCTCACGGTTATGCATGTATGGAAGGCATATCAAATTTGATTGATTAAATAGACAAGTTGATTCTAATCCCATTTAAAAGTCCTCACGGTCATGCGTGGTTAGAAGATACTTGAATTCATTTTTAAAAATTAAATTGGAACACTACTAATATCATTTAAAAGTCCTAACGGTTATGCATGATTAGTAGATATTCAAATTCCTGATATAAATGTACCACAAGTAGATACAACTTTATGATTTTATTAGAACATCATATCCATTCATTCTAAAAGTGGAATATGCGCCTAACAAGGGTAGTTATGATTTTTGTATTGAAGTTTAATATTTATATTCAAATTGAGTTTTAATGTTGGATTAATATTGATCACTTTATCTCTATTTTCTCTAACACTATTATTCTTTTGCTAATAACAAAAGGGGGAGAGAAGAGTTAAGACTTTGTCAAATGAAATCAAGCAAAGGTCAAATAATTTTCCATTTGCATCTAGGCTCATTTATATATTTCTATTTGTATGCATATATGTAGGGGGAGCATCATGTAGAGAGGAAGCATTTAAATAGGGGGAGAAATTAGAGTATATCATTGGTCAAATACATTTAACACAGTCAAAATCTTAAATATATGTTTGTTATCATCAAAAGTGGGAGATTGTTGAATATGCGCTTATATGATTATTTGTTTGATGATAATAAACATATACATATATATTCATTTAAATGTATTTGTTAATGTACTATTTTATTTTTCATAGATTAAATAAATATTTGTTGAATAAAATAAATTACACAGAATTTGAATTCAAATAGAAATTTTATTCAAACAAATATTTATTACAATTTTGAATAGTACAAATTCAAGCTCTCACTACACATATACAATTTTGATTGTAATTACATCACAATTCAATTTACATAAATTCCTCACTACATATCACTCACACTCGTAGTTTATCTTCAACTTCATTTCAGTTAGAATCCAACATCTAAGCAATCTGCAAAAATATTCACTAACGCAGTAAAATTGAAAAAGAAATATTTTTGCAGTATAAAATAAAATATAGATTTTGAAAATATTGTTTGCCTTAGTTATTTGGGTCGTTCGTCATCATTTGCATTTGAATTCATCATACACGAACAATGTGACATGCACAGTGTATCACTGTACATGCCACAAGGCCGTGCACACCGATATACACTTGATAATGTTACAGGGACAGGTGAGCACAAGGTCAAACCCAAATATAAAGATAGGTTCAACTCAGGTGCGATATAAATGAAATCTCTTCATCAACACAAGGTCAAACCCGAGTTTTTAAAACTGGGTTCAACACAAAGGCAATGCACCAGTGCAACAACTCAAGCAATGACCAGAACACAAAGGCAGTAGTGTACATGAATACAACTACAGGTACAAGGCCAGAACAACAACATGAATGCAGTAACAACCAGAATGAATGTCAAAGACCAGACAATAGTGAAGAACACTGGGCATAGCAACTGCATAGCGACTGTAACAGTGACAAAATCATATATAGGACTGCAACAACCAAATGAAAATGCAAGACCAAACTACACAAACTTCAATGACCAGTTCATGCATGCATCAGTGACCAAACATAGAACAACAAGCTCAAACCAAAGTATAGTGAAGCAACTCGACTACAAGTCAGTAAATAGTTCAGTGGTAAAGATGAGTGCAGACTCGAATGTATAGTTCAAGTGCGTCAACCAAACAACTAAAATGCAAACTGTATCGAACATGATATAGTGACAATATGAAGACAGCAACTCAATGCAATGCAGTGGCAACCACAAGATGCAGACATAAAAAACATCAAAGAAACAAGTCTCGACCAAACTCAGTGAAACTCAAGCAAGTGCACAACTAAACCAACATGAATGCAACACAGTGAAGATACCAAATGAAACAATGAACAGGATACACAATGAAACACAGTGCATATATGACAGCAACATGTACACATGGGCAAGTGCATTTGTCAAGTACATCATGAAGCAAAACCAAGAAGGCAAGTTCGAAGTCAAAACAGATTCTAAATTGCAAACAAGCTCAGGGAACATTAGCAAGTGCAACAGACACACTTGAATATGAAGACCACAGAAACAAATGTTACAGTGAAAAAGAAAAGTGCAGAGATGAACGCATATATGGATGCAGACGTGCCAAAGCAGTCAATGCCGTGTAAATCAATGATACAATGGATTAACGAAGTTCAACAGTGCAGAGATGACCAAGTAAAAAATCAAATACGTATCTTTGAAAAAGTCACAAATCAAAACAGGAAAGTTTTTGTCGTTTGACTCAAGAAAAATCGAACGTTTCGAAAATCAAAGCCGTGCGCATCAAGTCGAAACTATATTAGGAAAGCGAAAATTAGGAAAGTATCAAATTGATACGAACGAATTATAGGGTCTCAGAATCCATATAAATATTTACCCAAAAATTCATCATCGGCATCGAGTCAAGCAAGCATTAAACCAGCAACGAAAGAGAATACATACCATAATCTATCGAACTCAATCAACAAAGGAACAGCTGCGAACGAGCGTAAGAAAAGCAACCACAGAATCGATCATCAAAGAGCTGTGAACAAGTTTATTGAATCAGAAACTAACTCGATAAAGCAGCCGAAGTCATCTCAAGATACGACCGACCAATAGAGCAAGAAAATCATACATTTACAGTCGCGATCTCCAAATTTTAGAAAACCCTAATTTCTGTAAAAAGAGGATCGACCGCCATATTCACAGAAACAAACAAAGCAAGGCCGCAATTTTTCAAAAGCAAGAAGAAAAAGGAATGGGCAGAAGAAATTGGGCCGGCCTTGGTTTTTTGATATAGAAAGGGGTTTTACTTTATTTTTCAAATAGGGTTTATTTTTATCAAGGGGTTTTTGTTATTAGTTTTATTTTTTATCTTTTCTTTTCGAATCAAGTCTTGGTAAATCACCACCTAGGTTTTAGGTAGTGTCAGATTGTCTAGTTAGAATTAGTTCATTGAGTAGGGTGTGCGAGTTTGCAAAACTCTATAGGCGATAGCAGGGTGTGCGAGTCTGTTAGAGTGTTTGTAAGCGGGAGACTGTTTAATTCTAGTAGAAATCTGGGAATGCAGCAGTAGGCAGGGGTTGCCGAAGTTGGGTAAATTTTGTGTGTGATTTACTTTTGAGCATATTTACTTATTTGCAGTTTGTGTTTGTGTTTAATTCGAGAAAATTTGCTATAACCCTATTCACCCCCCCTCCCTCTAGGGTTAATCTAGATCCTACAGCAAGTGCCTGATATTACAACTACTAAATACATTCGTATTTTTGTCACTTACACATTTATTAGGTCCAGACCATGTATTACATTCTATGAGTTTGGAACTATAAAAGAAATATAAACTATGGATATTTGATCCATATACAATCACATATAAATGTTATATAGTGAACAGTTAGAGTTTGTAATGTAAAATATTTCAATGAAATTAGTTCATCCAAAAAACCAAATATACCTTAGTGCAAGATCAAGTATTCAATTTGACTGATTACAAAAGGATCATATTGTGTTAACTATAACACTATACCCAAACTATAATATAAATCTAAAACTCGATCCCTGAAATGTCAGTTTGATCAATTTATGAAAAGCGCAACATATTTGATAATTATAAAAGTTAAGGATAATCGAGTGAGCTTTCATAAAGGGTTTAGTAAGATATTGTAGTGAGGATTTTCTTTTCGATGGTTTGACCATTTGGAAAGAAAAATGAATATACAAGAGTAGATGTGACTTAAGGTATAATTGAGATGAAGAGAGTGAATAATCACTTCTACTTCATAAAGAAACATCAGAAATGAGAATTGTAGTAATAATGATTGATACTTAATGTTGGAATAAGAAATATGATTTCTATTCCGAAATATATTTTCTTTTAGAAAATAATTTTCTATGTTATTATTTCTCTTGAGTTTAAGATATTTGATCAAAGAATTCTCCACGGTAAATTAGTTGCAGTATGTGGAATAAATAAATCTATATTAAGTGAATGATGGGCCTCCCAATATAGCATACAATTATAGTAATGGCAGAAAAATTGGGTGCATACCATATAACACTTATTGATTGAATTATATTATGAAAATTGTTTTCGTAAAAAATGCGGAACATAATTTATGATATAATGATTATTTTTCGGTATCGATGGAAAAATAAACATAGCTATATTTCAACATGTATATTATGAATATTCGTTATGAAATAAATCTATAATGTGGTAGCATTGGAAAATACAGAAATATAATATTGTTCATAGTTATTTGGAATTATAGACTAAGTCATAGTTTTTAGGAAATAATTTTATTATACGATTTTGAATCATGTGATAATGGTTAATTATATCTCAAACAATTAAGGGCTATGTACCCATTCGGTGGGAGCATCATAGGAGTTGATGATCTCTTCGAATCGATACATATTGATGTATGCGATCGTAAGTCTATTAAAACAAAAAGGTACCACGTACTACGTTATATTCATCGATGAGTTATCACAAATAAGGACGTGTGTATTTGATTTACATGTAATACGTCTATGGTAAACTCATAGAGCA
This sequence comes from Allium cepa, assembly GCA_030765085.1. Classification (NCBI taxonomy): domain Eukaryota; kingdom Viridiplantae; phylum Streptophyta; class Magnoliopsida; order Asparagales; family Amaryllidaceae; genus Allium; species Allium cepa. The sequence continues at coordinate 775,060,806 of CM060945.1, forward strand.
TAAAATAGAAGTAAATAAAATAACATGCAATAGAAATGATTCGATTTAATTGAATAAGTGTGTATATTAGAAAAGGTTCCTAACGTACCTGAAAATGAATAAATATTCAATCTCAAAATTCACTCCTCCACGTGATACATAATGATGCATCGATAAGGTTTAATCGAACTTTGTTGGACAATGTACGATTAATTATGAGTGAAGTTGAGTTAGTTTCTTTTTATAAGGTCATGTAATTAAGAATATTACATAAGGTTAATATTATTTCATTTAATAACAATTTACGAAATCATACAAGATAAGGGTTTATGAGAAACTCCAACATATCCTAAGCCAATGAGTTGGTAGGTTGTGTGAGTCGCAAGATTAACGTAATAATTGTTCATGAGGGTCTTTTATGAATCCTCACAAAAGGATTTTGGGAAAGACTATCATTGGATGACATATTTATGTTTTGAACATAAGTTTTGTAAGCTGAAACCAAATCAGTTTTATAAATAAAGAAATTCATAAAACATTTATGAACACTTGTTCAGCTGCATTAAGAAACAGTTGTACTTTCAAGAAATAACAACTTCATTGTGAAGAAATTTCTTTAATGAATTGTTAATAGTAAAATGGAATTGGATACGATCCATAGATAGAACTGATTAGATGAGATGAAACAAAATTAACTAACCTAAGCAAACACATTGCATTAGAGTGTCTAATAAGTATTCACGTACATTGTAGAGAAACTATGAGTTTCTTATTAATGTCGAAAATATATTATCCTCGGTTTTTTAATTAAACCATTTAGAATGTTATCCCTATGATATGGTACGATGCACAAATCTTAAAGGATTCCAAGTGACCTATCAAAATATGATTTTGGTAGTCGTAACTGAAGGGATGTGATCCATCGAACGCAATTGTGTCTTTATGAGAAAGGCTAATGCAGTTGGAGTTTAACGTGCAACGTTGATAAGAATATCCTTGTAATTTTCAATTAATGAAATTAGCGTAATAGATTTGTTTTTCAACGTACTCAAGTTATTTCATATTTACTTACAAAATTATCGCTAGATAAGACCTAGTGTTTTGGTGTATATATATGCTGAAACAGAAAATTATAAATTTAGAATAGTCTAATTGCAAATAACAACCGAAATGTCTCGAAGTCAGTGGCAGCGATATAGAGGTTGTGAGTTTTGGAATATGATCCAATAAATGATACAAAAGTATCATTTTATAAGCATGAAAATTGAATATGTATTTTGATAGAAATATCAAATAGTTTGATTTTCAATCAAAGTGCAGAGGAAGCGTGTGTTCATTAAGAAAGAACATTAAAAGGTTCATTAATATTTCTAAACTATAAGTAAACAATGCACTGTTTATTTTAAAGATATACTTCTATTAAATAAACCGTAGTTCTTTTAATACTCAACTTTGGATTGTAAATGATGTATGCTACAGTGAGTATAGAAGATATTAGGAATGTCCCAAATCGATATGTAAAGACACCTTATTGAGTTGTTTAATACGAAACATGTGAGATAAGTTCCTTATGCATTGGTAATAAGAACTATCATACATTTTATGTTGTCTACAATTATCGTGAACTGTTTGTGTATTTGATACATGAAGCAAATATCAAATCCAAATAGATATCACTAAATGATTGTTTGAAGTGTTCTCATGTATTTATGAAATACTAGAGAATTTTTTATAGAAACAAAAACTCTTTATAAGGGAGTGTACAGACTCAAACATCATAAGTTATATTGAATATAATATGTCAATAATAAATTCAAGTCAAGAATCTTTAAGTTGAAAAAGTTCCAAATGAAAGACCGTGGCTGATTCAATGAAAAGGCCTAAATACATCGCCTCGAATAGAGCTGCAATAAAAGCATGTATGTGTATAAATGCAAAAATTTATAACCAAGCCGATTCCAAATATTGAGAATCCCCTAACATTGTCAGATGATAACAATGTCACGATATACTTCATAAACAAAACATAGAGCTCACTGGAAGTCGAGAGACATACTCCAAACTGTTCCATATGATAAAATAGTTTACCACCATCGGAGAGAGTTGATTGACAGAAATTGAAACATAATAGCGTACCTGTTCACTGAGGGACTGACCCAAAATTGGTTTGGAGAAAACTGACTGGAGAAGCAAGAATAACATGCTATAATTAACTCAAGTGCAAATGGGATATTGATAGAGTTTAGGGTATTGCCCTAGGGGCAATTATGTAATTTGTTACATATATCTAACTCGTTGACTAATCTTTTTCGAAATCAAGGTGTTTACTTTCTATTATATACTTGATATAATGTAGTATGTTAACTAATTAAAAATATATTTAATAGAAAATCCATAAATGATATGTTTTGTGATAGTAGTTACAAAGTGATGTAAGCATGAGTAATTTATCACAATAAAAATAAATAATACCTTTTTAAATGATCCTAGTCAAGATGCATCGAGACTGGATATCGATGTATCCATTAAGACTAGAGTGCGTAACACGCTCCAAATTTTGGGTAGTGTATTACTCATGATTGCTGAGGGAACCTAGGGGTTGCGTACTAATAGTTATTTGATAACCGTGAAATGACACATTCGATAGTTTTCTGTTGGTAAATAAAACTAAGGCCAAACAGAAAAAATATTTGTGAATAATTTACACAGTTATTTCGCCTTTAGAATGCTGTGGATCTTTAATATGAAAGCTCCGCTTCGATTATAGTCAAATCATAGCATGACATACTTCGAGTGACTATTGCTGGGTTGAGTGGAAGTATTAGAAGGGAAACACTATTCAAAGGGAGGATTCATCTCCTCGGTTATATAGGGTTAGTATCACGGTCACACATGCCAACCCAAAGAAAAAAATCTCTGGCCAGAGTAGTTCATCTAATAATAATTGTTATTATTGAATCAAGGACTTTGTGTTTAGACTATAGAGTTGAATGTGGACGATGATGGAATTTTTTGCCATTACCAAATTCAATAAGTCCAAAGTGGTATAGTTTTGACGAAGAGAATTGGCGTAAATAATTATCACAACTGAGTAACGCTTATTAAATCAAAAAAAAAATTTTTCCAAAAATGAGTAAGCGATAAATATGGCTATATTGTCACACCATCCGCTAAGTGAAGTGTGAACGTTAGACATAAATCGCTAACTGAATTTACACCCAAGAGTCACAAACTGAATCTATGAATTCTCTTAAGACCGAATAATTTAATTAATTTATAGTTATTATAAATCTATTAAATTAATTAATATTTATGAAATATTAAGTATAAAATTTTGATATGATTTGGGAAATAAATTTGTTGCATGTATTTACAAAAAGTTATAAACAAATCAATCGATATGAGATATCGACAACAAATTTAGTTGAATATAATTATGTATATCAAATTCGATTAAATGGGCTCACAACTCATGAATTTTAGAAGTGAAAGTCAATGGTTTTGATAGAGGAAGGGGGAAACTACAATGCATGAGACTAGGGTTTTGAGATGTGTGATTGAGATCATTATTTTCTCTCTTATGCTGCCCATATAAAAGCTAATCTCAAAGGCCTAGTCAAAAGTTAATTCATTTTTTGAGCCGCTACTTTCTTATTCTTCTTCCATATTTTAATAGAAGCAACTCTTGTAACGACCCGTAATTTTGCTACTTCGAAAATGAGAAATTTCATTCGATTCAAATTTAAAAAAGAGTCTATATCTTAAATAAATATGTTATATATAATAAATAATTATCTATTCTTATAGTTAATAAATTAAAAAGTATAAACTTGGATTTTAGAACAAATTGACAAAAGTTAAGTTTTGTTAATAATAAATAAAGGCTTAAATAAATAGGTATAAATATTTATTTAAAAAGGTAAATCTTATTTAAAACATCTAATAAAGATAATATAAGTAAATTTATATATTTAAAAATATGTTAATAATTGTTTTACAAAAATAACCAAAATTTGTCGCATTTTGTCAATTTTATACACGCTGTAAAATTAGAAATTTAGATATTAATTAAATATGATTTTAAAATATAAAGAGGCATGTTTTAATTTATTTAAAGAAGTAAAAATTTCATTTTAAAGTTTGGTTTACATCAATATATAACTTAACAAAAAGTCAAATTTTGATGGTAAAATGTATCGACAAAAACACTGTTTTCAACCAAAACAAGTTATAGGCAAGTTGTTGCAACTTGATACATTTTCTAACTTATAAATACAATTGTACAGACTATTCAAACACTTTACTTTTAGCACTAAAGACAAAAAGGGTTACTTTTGAAAAGTTTACATAAAAGAGTGTAAAAAGTGGAAAGACTTGATTTGACTAATTAAGTTTTATTTTATATCTTTACAAACAACATCATTACATATATGTTATGTATCATTTATGGGATGTTATATGTATACATGGAAAAGGAGTTAAAGGGTAATTATGTAATTTAAAAAGTAAAGAAAAAATACAAAATCATTATTAAAGGACTTAACATCACATCCAACCTTCTCTTCTCGTTAATGCACATCCTTTCTCATCTTGGAAAGGAAAGAAAGTAATTTGAAAATTCAAAACGTAGAAGGGTATTTTAGTCATTTTGGCTAAGGTTAAAAATGTAATTTACAAAGGAAATTTTTGTTATAAATACCACTACACTTTCACTCATTTTCTTCACACCTCTCATTTTCTTCTTCTTCTTCATTTTGAGCTTTCTTTTGCTCATTAATGGCTTCTCCTCTTTAAGACAGGTACGAGGGTTAAAAGTAGTGGAGTGCTTAAGCACTAATCCACTTATTACTCTCTAACCTCTTCTTAATTCACTTCTTCTTCTTCTCTTCTTAAAAGGGCCTTAGACCGTGAGCTTGGGAGTTGGTAAGGGGATAGTCGAGTACTTGGAAGCATGGTTATGATAAGGTTTAGAAATGTTTAGCGAAGCGTTGAGTTAAATGAATGATGGTAGGAAGTTAAACATTTTGGTTAAAGGTGAGAAATTCTCATTTCTTTTGAATGTATATTTTAGTTATGTTAAAATAATCACATTTACACCCTTATGGCATATGAATGTTTATACCAAATTGATTGTTAATATGGATGATTTGATAGTTAATAAATTAAGTGAATTTTGATAATATATCCCATTATGATATTAATAGTGAATATTAGATTTAAAATCATATGCATGTGATTGGTTGAATGGATGTTATATTAGTGATAAATATGAATATTGAATATATTCATTTTGATCAAGTAACAACTTTGTTAATAAGACCATATTTTAGTAATATGAGATATTTTGGAAGATTAAGTCTCTTTTCATTTAAAAGTGAAATTAAAGTAAAAATAGAAAAGAATTTGAAATTTGAAGTACGAATTTTAAAAGGTAGTAAAATTGAAATTGAGACGAATAGTGAAACTGAAATTGAAATCGATTTTGAAAAGCAAAGTTTAGTTTAAGGTTGAATTGAAGTTTAAATTGAAATTAGATTTGAAATCTAAGTTTTAAATTTTTTTAATTTGAGATTAGAATTGAAATTGAATTGAAATTGGAATTTAAAATTTAATATTAAATAATAGGAATAAAATAGTATTATAATATGGTAATGGTGAAAATACATTTTAAAAGCTTTAAAAAGTGAGAATATTGATTTAAAATGATTTGTAATGATTTTAAAAGTAATAGAATTCAATTTGAATAAATTATTACGAATATTGAAAAATAAGTTAAAACTAGGTGCGTCGCGTAACGGTAGTTTGGGATTTCGCGTCGAAAAGTTCAAATGAATGTGTAGAGTGGAATATAGCTTGGAATTCTTCGAAATAAGAAAATTCTGGACTATTATAACCATATCTTGTAAAAGAAGAAAGAAAATCAAAGTTTCGGTAGGTAGATTTTAAATTAAGTCAAAATAAATTTTCCAAAAAAATCGCGCTAGTGAAGTTAAGTGACCATAACAGGAAATCTGTTTAAATAAATGTTTTTAATTATGGAAAAATATGGAATAAATTTGATAAATCTATTTAAATGATTTAAAAGGGATTTGGATTGTAAAATATGAATTATCGAATGTTTAAAAGTTATTTAAATCAAAAAAGCTTATATGGCACTTTCCACACCACTTTCATGCTATGAATTCTATAACTTTTGGAATATGAGTTTAAATGTAACGAAGTTTCCCAAAATCAATTGTGAATGTTTAAAAAAGATAATTAAGCGTTTTGAAAGATAATTTGGAATATTTATAAGCAATTCCAAAATAAAGTTGGAAATATGAGTATGCGGAAACGGTTAGTATATTTGTCATGCCTATGAGATCTGAGAAGATAAAACACGGTGTTTAACAAAGGTTAGGGATGGAGCAACTAGTGCTCTGAACTTACCCGGCCTATGTTTTCTTTTCTTAGGCGAGGGGTTACATAGATCGAAAGGAAAGCCCGGATGCTCTTAAATAAAAAGATCGTATGAAGTTTTCAAAATAAAAGAAGATTGGTGTTATCCAAAATTTAAGCAATCTCCAAAACAAATGATTTCTATGATCCTGTTTACTCAAAAATGTTGCTAAGATTGATTTAGGGTTTATTATAAACGATATCTTAAATAACATTGTTTTTGACCCACCTAAAAGTTAAAAGAATTTGATTGAAAGTTATGTAAGGAAATTTGGGATATTTTCCAAAGCAAAAGAATGAATTACTTAGAATTATCCTAAGTCAAAAGGAAGAGATTTCGAAATCATCCGAAAAAAATAAAGTGAAAAGTGGTTTAATAAATTCTGTATACTCACATTCTCTTTTTATCGATAATTGGATTTCGAAGGAACCGGGGTTGGATTGGGTTGATTCATATCCGAAAACCACTTCGAACCAATGTATACGTTCGAACGTGAAGACATGTTGAAGATGATTGAAGACCATGGATCTTTATAGTGTGAGGACTACTTGTTCACTTGCTCTAGGTAGCTCCGGAATTATATATTTCAGTGGTCTCCTCGTTGTGGAGATTTTTCGGATTGCAAGGACTACACGCTACTAGTGGTATTAGGATAGTGCCTTCGGTTTGTCATGTTCCTGGATAACTTGTATGGACGTTTGTTTGACATTGCACTTCTAAAGATTACATATATTGGTTTTTACAAACGTACATCAGTGGTGGCAAAAAAGGCAACTTCTCTTAGCTTAACACCCTCCTTGAGACATACGAGCTCAAGGGTTGTATTTTTATGGAAGGCAATTAGTAGTCAATAGAAATGGCAATGTGGCATTCAAAGATGTGATATGTGCTATGTGAAAAGGTAATCATTTGCCTTAAGCCTCATCAAAATAGAAATGATCGAAACAGGATTAGATGCAGCAAGGCTAAGTGGGTCATTCCCAATTAGGGTATGATCATTCCCTTCTAGATATATTTCTTCCCGATATGACGTTCGGGATGTTAATTAATGTGGTGTATGGAAAGAGAGCTCTCGGATAAAGGTCGGTAACGACCGGCGGATGACATATTCGGTACTATCTAGTTATAGTGGTAGGCCGATCTTGTGTTGGTAGAGAAGCTGTGTGATGGTTTCTTAAGACATCCATCTAGAGGTGTACCCATTTCGGAAGTTAGATCCTGCGCCTGGTCATTTGTATGGAAATCCATTCTCCAATAAGAACCTACGGTTTTGTTTGTAGAGCCTATTATGCTGGAATTTAATAATGGAAACAGTTTCAGCTAAGATTAATAAGTTTATTTGCAAATGTTTTCAAAGAGATGTCATTAGAAATAATATCAAAGGTTTTGATATAAAAGTGTTTTAGTTATCATAAGGTAAAAACCCGTCCGTGTTTATGTGTGAGCGTGGTCTTATGAGATACTCCTTATTTCAAAGGATTTTATCCAAAGGCTTATATATAACACTGTCATTTTTTTTGAGTTTTTATCAAGCTGGTTTATTAAGCCTGATATGGGTATTTTCAATACTCGGGTCAGATCCGAGTAGTTTCAGGTTAGTCGAAGACGGTTGGAGTTTCAGAGGAGAGCTGGAGATATTCATCGATGTATAGACATATTCTATTATCCACTGTACTTAGTGTATTTTGGTCGATGTTTGTCAGCAATTGTAAGGATAGATGTTAATAACTGTCCAAGCTGAATTTAGGTTAGACTCTGATATATGTATTAAAAAAGTTTTCTGCTGTAAAAATATTTGTTCAATATTATATGTTATTCCATTCGTGTGAGATTCTATTATGTCCATTTTTCTTTGTTACCCTTCATGTTCCATATTTTTGTGCAATTTGAGTTGGACATGTTTGGTTTATTGTCGACTTAAAGGGTACGGAAAAAAGGGTCTTGACATTTGGTATCAGAGCTGAAGGTTAAGCGAGAACCTTGGCTCTGTTATGGGTAAAGTCTCATCAGAGATAGGATTAGTGATATCCTAGGATGAGTAACTCATTAGAGATAGGGTTAGTTACACCCTAAAATGGGTTATGAGAGTATTATATATATGAGCGCGTATTTGTTACTTTTATAAAGGTGATTTTATTCTAAAAAGAAGATGGTAAATGAAATAATTTTACCTTGGGTTTATATTTCAAATATACAAAAGGGGATATTATTATTTTTGGGTTAGAAATTAAGGATTGACTGTAATTTTGCTTAGCAAAACTAAAATATGAATATCTTGTGATTAGAATTGCTTGATTTGACTATAAGATATTGTATATAGAATTAATTGGTTGGAAGCTAGAATTTAGAACTTTAATCAAAGACATTTGATTATTAAGCAATAATAATGATTAAGTGATTATCATAATAGATGGATTTAAAAGCTAAGTACAAATAGCTTGTGAAGTAAAATTCACAATTTGACTGTAAGATATTTGATGATAATATTAAAGCTATAAGCTGTAACGAGAGAAAGTAAACAGAGAATGCACGCTTAGAAAAGTTCTTATCAACAAGATACGAAAAAGATAAACCAAAATTGAGACTTTTTATAAATATACTATAAACGGATAAGTTCTATAGCTTATAAAGAGTTAAGTTAATTTGAAGTTTAGAAATAATTGGTATAAGAAATATCTTCCTAATATAAAAATTTGAATTAGTGATTCATTTAGGGTAACATTTGTAATTCATGATGAAGTAAGTTTAGAAGGAAATTTTTTTAAAATAATATGGTTAGTAGGGTGATTGTTCGATGAAAAAGGTTAATAACAAATACCATGAGAATTAAGTTTCACAAATTTGACCATAAGGTATTTGATGGATTTAAGATTAAGAAATTTGATTATGAAAATGGTTAAGTAAATAAGTTAAGTAGTTAATCGTAGAATCAGCGAGAAAAAGGTGTAGACTTAGTAAAGTTGTTTTATTAATATATGGATTGGATAAATAATATTAGCTAAATGAAAACCTTAGGTAAAGAACCTAAGGGTTGAGTTCTATAACTTATTAATTTGAGATAACAGAAGATTTCAGTATTAGTTAAACAACTTAATTGAAGTAATAACAATTTGAAGTTTGGGGATATGTATATATACTATTAGGAAGCAAAGGTGTATTATACAAATTTAAGTCATATTTGAATGCTTAAGTAATAATGTATTTGGAAGAAAGTAAATGGTTGTGAAATAAACTTGGATTAATAGAAATTTTAAAGAAATGTATTAGGTAAAGATGAATGTGGATAAGTACATAAGTTAAAGGGACAAGTACATAAGTTAGATGTACATCATTTCAGCACATAAAATTTGATCTAAGATTTGATACAGAACTTTAACGTGTTTACATCAATCCGAAAAAGGATTTATCAGTCGATTCTTGACGGTGAGCATTGATGAGGGTTTATGATTATGTACACGAGTTTTCTATCATAGTTGAGAGCTATGCAAGGAAAGCAAAGGGTTTGTGATCAAGAAGTCTGATCAAAGTCTGCATTAGAAAATCGGAGGACTAATACTAGTTCGGAAGTAAAGTTATGAATTCGAATAATAGATTGAACAAAATATCACATATAGTATGATGTTTTGGGTCTGTCCACTTAGTAGTTGAATAGTTATCTCAAATAGTAGGAACTAAGATATAGTGGTTGGACTGATGTTTTGGTATGTATATATATAGACCACAGATATAGTACATGCTCGGGACAGAGGATGAGTTATGGAGATGTATGCATTTATGTTGATATAGTATCAGTATGGTTGTTTTTGTATGTATAGTCTTGTTTGGTTGTTGTTTATTTTACCTTAAATATGAAGTACGCACTAGGATGGGTACGATAGAAGTTTGACTTAATACATGTACATATAACTGTAAGTACGTGATAGGTACTCAGGTTAATGTAGGGAATCTTTATATGTATGTTTGGCATCATTTGTTTTAGTGTTGTTACGATATCGACCTTCTTCTTTTCTAACATGTGATGTCCCGAAAATTTAGGCAATATTTATTTGATGATTTAATTAATAATTATTTTAAAATGTGAAATTTGATTTAATAATCTAATTCAAACAGAACTTATCTTTTGGAAATTAATTATTATTTAGTTTGATAAATGATATTCTTTTCAAAATTTATAATAGTTATAATTTAATTTGAGAATCTTATTGTTTTCAAATGTTAAAAATATTTAAATGATAAAATTATCTTTCTAAGTTAATTTAAAGATATTTTTATTTATAATGTGTATATGTGTATACATTGTAAATAGGAGTTTTGATTTAAATTTGAATTTAAATTTAATAAAGAATATTTTCCAATTTATTTTATATATAGATATATAAATTATGAATTGATTAAATTGATTGAAAATTAGTATTGAAACTTTCAAGGGTTAATTTAAAAGTCTTTCTTATATCTTCAAAGAAATATAAGTAAATATTTATTTTGTTATAAAAATATAATAGTTTAAATTTTGTATTTTATAATAAAAATTTATTTTTATTTTGTTTAAAAAAATTGTTTTCTTTTGAAATAGACTTAGTTCATATATATACATTAGAGTATAATATTTTAGTTTAAACTTTGGAATAAAACTCAACATTCTTTTTCTTTCTAAATTTTCTCTTTTAAAATTTAGTTTTAAAAATATTATTTACAAGAATATTCAAGTAAACATTAAGATAGGTAATTTTATAAAGGTAGTTTATATGAATCATTTAAAGGCTAAATGTAATTAAACATTTAAAGAACATTTTAAATGTAAATAAGAACTTGTTTAAGAAGACTTAAAAACATTCGTAAACTAAGAATTTTCTTTAATATCAATAAGAACATGTGTTTGACTCTTAACCCATAATGAAGACGCTTGTAAATTTATCTACATCATGATATAAAAAATGGCGTGTTAATATATTTTGAAATTAATTTTTGTAGATAAGAAAACTTAGAAACTTATTTTTGTTCAAAACATTTTTCTACAATTGAAATCTGAAATCAGATTTTAGGAGAGAAAATCTGCAAAACTCAATTCATGTTAAAATCTGCAAATTCAATACAAAATCTACAAAACCCAAATACAATCTAAATTCTGCAAAACCAAATTCTGTTTAAACTCTGCAAATCTGAAATCAAGTTACAACATCAAATTGGAGTTCAACTTTAACTCTGTACAACAAGAAGAATGGAGTTCTGCTTCAGATTAAAATCAATTAACAGCATGCAGTTTTATTTCAACATCAACAAGTAATTTAATGAAAGCAAGCAGATTCAACTAGCAAAAAATGTTCTAGGAAATTCGATTTGCAGTTTCAGGAAATTGAGTTTGCATCTAGGTTGTTCTCTGCCTCTTCTATCAATAGGTGAGTAAACTTCTTTATTTAAAAAACAATTTTCCCTTTTAAAATCAAAGTCAAACAAAATTTCTAGAACTCAAGTTATAATTCTTATAAATCAAAAACTGCTATGTTTCTTTTTAGAAGTGAGTAACCTCATAATGCCAAAAGCTTATGTTATCTGTGCATGTGAATTGATAGTAATAAGCAAGCTTGTATGATTGAATTGTGATGATGGTATGGGTGTATATGTATGAACATACATATGGGTTGTTATTGTCAGGTATCTGCCTACCTGTATATGTTTTAAACTAAGTTTTTAATAAAATACCTTATCAATTTGTTTGATTTCTGTAAGAGATTAATATGTGAACAAAATTGTTTGTTTAGAATGTAATTATGTTTATAAATCAAAATTAAGATTTATTAAAAACTGATTGCCTCTGAAAATCCATAATATCAGTCATCGTTATTAATAAAACAAATATCAAACATCTTGAATCATTAAAACAAGTTTATAGCATGAATGCATGTTTGAAAACATGAATTTTAAAACAAATATTACATTTTTAAATTAACTGGGAAGTGGGCATTTATGAATTGAGCAGAATTGGGAATTTTGGTGTTATCTGATTAGCTAGTGGATTTTGGAAGTTGAGATGCTTCCTGGAGGTGGAAGATTGGTAGGAGAGTGGAGGAAAATTAGGAGGTAGATGGCCAGAGGGTGGTGGCGATGGCATTAGCTGTTTACAGGTTCTAGCCCTTGTTTTTAAGGTGGTCGAAATTTTTAGCTTCTTGATTGCTATGATGCACCGAGTGTTACCAGATTTTGGGGATTTCCAGAGGAAACACAGAAGGAGGGTTGGCCGGAGTCGCGGTGTCTCAGATGATCAGAGGTGGATTTTCTAGCTGTTGACAGGTTTTGGGGGTGATGTAGTAGTGAGTGTTCCAGGTTTGGTTCGACTATCTCAAATTTGTTTTTCAAGCTGCAGTGGATTTTTGAAGGTCATGATCATGTCAGAGGATGATCGACGACGTGGTGAGGTTACCAAGGATGGCTGGAGATGATCTGAGCACCGGTGCATATGCACCGTGCATATTTTAGGTCTGATGAACTTGTTTGGGTTGGTGCAGTATTTTATCTCGTGTATTTCTCGGGTATTGTTGTTTCTGTCTCAAAGCTAATAGGTGTTTAACTCGAAGTAATAATTTGAGGTCTTGGGTATGTGCTTGGTTTTAGGTTGTAAAACCCGAAAATATGCAGTTTTTTGAAATTTGAATGAAATTCTAATTTTAAAGCAGGAATTTGATTCAAGTGTAAGTTGAATTTGAATTCAAGTGTACTTTTGAATTCAATTTTTAAAAATGAAATTTTTTAATTTAAAGCAAGATTTAAATTAGAATTTAATATCAAGTTTAAAAATGAGTTCAAGTTTACTATAGATTCAAATTCTTGAATTTAAAATCAGTTTGTAAATTTTAAAGATGAACATGTTTAAAATGTGTTAAAGTAGAATTTAAAAATGAATTTGTTTTCAAATAAGTTTTAAACTTGATAAAAATTCTTTTCTTTAATATTTGGACTAAAGATATAAAATGTTTAACTTAAATTTGAAAGTTAAAATAATCAAATTATTTTCAAAGCTTGATTTCTTTAATTAAGAAATTTTGTTTTAAACTTTTCTTATATATTTAAGTAATGAATATTCTTTAACATTTATTTTTATTTCAAGGTTTATAAATTTATTTAAAACTTTGATAATGTTTAAATGTTAAACATTTTGAAATCTTTAAATTTTAAAATGGAAATTGAATTTCATTATAAATGTATTGTTTTAAATACGTTTGAATGTTAATAAAGTTATTAATAAGTAAATGAATTATTTTGGAAAGAATTAAGATAATTAAGAATTTACTTATTTATTTGATTTTAAATAATGGTTTAGATTAATTTTTAATTAGAGATGATTAATAATAATTAATCTAAGATAAATTTTCTTAAGTAAGTAATTTAATGAAAATGTGGTTAATTAAATAAGATAATTATCTAAGGATAATTAAGTAATTAATTAATGTGATTAATTTTGATAATTAATTAGATAAATTAATTAAAGACAATCAATTGTAATTTGTTAAGTATAATTACTTGATAAAAGTAATTAAGGGATTAATTACTTATTGTAATTAATTTTGATAATGTGATTTGTTTAAGTTAATTAATTTAGTTTAATTAATTTAAGAAATCATTTGATGATTTAGTGGGTGTAATCACTTAATTTAATTAATGCAGCAGTATTACTCAGGGAAGTAATGAATGATAATTACTGGAATGTAATTAGTGAGGATGGTATTTTAATTAAGTAATTTGGACAATTACTTTTGTAATTAATCAAGGGATTAATTAATGAAGATAATTTATTATGGAATAATTAATTTGTTATGAGAAATTAAGGTAGTTAATTACTGGATTAAATATTAATCAAGGGTGATTAATAATTGTAATCTAAATTTAGATTGATTACTAAAGGTAATTAATTTTTAATAAAATAATAAATTTAAATATAGATTAGAGACCATTAATTAATATAATTAATGATGTAATTAAGGATTGTTTAATTAAGGAATAATTAATAATTAAGTGACTAATTAATCGTAATTAATTAAGGATAAATATAATTAATTATAGTCAATTAATAAATGAAGTAATTAAATGTTAATTACTTATGATTAAAGTTAATTAATTTGTGAAATTAATTAAAGACTAATTACTTATTGTAATTAGAGAATGATTAATCAAAGATGTTTAATCAAGTTGAATACTTAGTGAATGATTAATTAACTAAGTTAATTAATTAATGAATATATAAGCAGGATTTATAAATATGTTAATTAATTTAATTTATTTTAAATTAATTAGAGATAATGGTAATTAATTTAATTCATTTTAAATTAATTATAGATGATAGTTAATAAATCATTGCTTATGAATGATATTGATATTCCTTTGGATGGTTGTGATCTCAGTAATGAGATGAGTAGTATCTGTATGATATGGATGCTTAGTTAAAGTATGATAATATGGATTATCTGTTGTGGTGATTATCTGGTTGTGATGATTATCTATTTGTGATGATGATACAGATTATCTATTTATGATGAGAATGTGATTATCTGTTGTGATATGTAATTTATCTATCTGTGTGTAAACAGATAATGATGAATTGAATTAATTGTTCGAACTAAATTCACTTGGACATTAAGATGGCGTTTGGATTCGATGAGAATGGAATCGGATTTTCAAAATTTGAAATTCCGAAAACCACATCGATCCAAAATAAACGTTAGGTCGTGAATCTCAAGTGAAGAGAGAAGACTCGAGGTGTAAGGACTATTCGTCAGTATAACTCTGAGGGTGATTCCGTGATGAGTTTGACGGAATAGTACTCAGGTTCGAGATGGTGATTCAGAGTGCAAGGGTTATCGTCGTTAACTCTGAGGGTGATTCCAATACGAGTGTAACGAGATAATGCCTTCGTTTCCGTTCGAACCCGTAACGAACTTATATGGATTGTATGCTTTCAGAACATCGTCAGGTGGACGATGAGCATTCTAAGATTGATGTGTCCTATAAAGGTAATCGTAGCCTCAAGCCTCATCAACCGGGAATGGCTAAAATAGGGGAGGTGCAGCAAGGTTAAGGGGTCATGCCCAAGTAGGACGAGATTTACCCCTGTCTAGAGGTCCCTTTATATTTCGGCCGTGTTCTAGTTGGCGACTGCCAATCTGCGGGGTGGTCATGTTCGGGACTGTTCAGTAAGGAATGGTCCCGGCTTTGTGCTGCAGGGGAGTTAGTGTGGCTCCTCGGTACAGTTATCTAGGCCACGTACTGTGACGGGCCGTACCTCAGTAGCCCTTCCATTGATGGAAACCCATTCTTCCTACGTGCCCCTATGGTTTTGATTGTATTACCCACTTTTGTGGCTAGTAGCTGGAATTTAATGAATGTAACAATTTCGGCTGTTTCTTATTTAATTGAAAACTCTAGACACTATTATAATATCACTAGATTTCCTATCAAATGTTTTGGTTAGCGTAAGGTAAAAACTTTTCCATGTTTATTTGTGGGAAGTCTTACGCGATACATTTTCTTTTCAAAGGATTTTCAAAGTTAAGCAACTTTTATGCCCGTTTACTCACACTAGACCCATGTCTGACCCGAGTGTTTATTTTCTATTTTATTAAACTCTTGGGTACTCATATTACGTATGAGTAGTCAAGTGATTCAGGATTGCTTTGACGAGTTCTAGAGGAGATATGAAGTAGGAGGCTTCGATGTGTGTGTGTGTGTGTGTGTGTGTGTGTATAGTGGTTCCGCTGTGTTGGAGTTGTATCTGTTTATCTCTGATGTACTTGCATTGTAATTGCTAGACAGATATTTAAAATTGTCTAGTTTGTGTTGTATTAGCCATATAACTCTGATGTATATGATACTATGTAATGTTTTATGTGATATGATATAATTTATTCGTTCCACTGTGAGATTCTGATGTTGTCTGTTTCTTTCTTTTCTCTTTTCTATCCCTTTCTTTCTTCTTAATGATGCGTCTTCCCATGGAATGAAAGGCGGGTCGTTACATTGTGGTATTATAGCACTAGGTTGAGCGAATACCTATGCTCTGGAGTGGTGTCTATCTTGAGAGAGCGTTTTTGTAATTTTGAATATACATATTTATTTATTTCTACCTATTGATTGGGTTACCTGTTCAGGTTTTCCAATATAAGTTCTAAAGGTAGATAGGGTAATGGTGTGTGTAACACAACTACCAATGGTTGGAGTCAGAGTGTTTGAGGTTGGAAGTGAATATGCTAGGGCAGTATTGGGCATCTTGAGTAGTTCTGCAGTTGGCGAAGAATTTCACAGATCTCTGAAGGAAATCTTTCCAAGGTTCAGAGTTTATCTTTGGATTGTAAGCTTGGTTGCACTCGTATGATAGGTTTTTCTTGATCCTGGATCAGTTGGGAGTTCTGAAGCCAGCGATGGTCTCTTGGAAACTTCAGGAAGGAGTTCTTTTATATTTGAGTTTGAGACTCAGTTTGGCAGACTGTTTTGTGCTTGATTTGAGATCGAGTTTCCTGAGGGATATCTGTCTACAGAAGGCTTTTGTGGAAGTGGCTGATGTATCTTTGTGATTCGGTGAGCTTTTGGATAAGAAAGTTTTTGGCAGCAGTAGCAGCTTGAAGGTGTTGAGTATGCTATCAGGATAGTCTCTTGGCTTAGCTATATCCAAGAGGTAGAGTCTGAAAGCATTAGAGTGGCCTGTTTCTTCGATGGTTCAAAAGTCTCTATGGTTCTTTTGTCAGTAGGCCGGGCAGATGGTGAAGCTTGTCCATTTCTTGTGGAAGCTTAGCTGGGTATGATGTTGTGGTTGGAGGTAGACCACTAGTTTCTTCTTTTGGTTAGAAGGTTTTAGCTGTTCTAATTGTTGAAGTGAGAACGATTTCTTGGAATATGAACTGAGTGGAATTGCAAAAGTGACTTGCGATGGTTCGGAAGTTCTCTGAGTGGTTTTGTTTAGATTGAAGCATCTGTTGAGGATGTTTGAGCCATTGAAGTGGTTTGATTTTCTAAATATCTTCGAAGGAATTAAGATTTGCATCCGTATCGAGAGATTAAGTTTTGTTTCGACTTGGTTCTTGGAGCTTTACCGATGGTTCAGCTTAGTAGGAGGGCTCTTTGAGAGAGAGGTCTGTTAAGCTGGCAAGATTTATCAAATCTAGTTTTTTGGTTGAATTTTTGCTGTAGTGTTTGTAACCGAATCAGATAGGTCACTGATATTTTATGGAATTTGATGAACAATGTTTTAGGGATAAGTTGATCGAGTTTGTGCTTGTGTTCATCAACAGCATTCTCGAATCAGAGTTGTGTAGCAAAAGTATGGTGGCAGCTATTCCAGAATAAAAGCAACACCGATTCATTGGGAATTTGTATTTTGTCTTGGATCAGAGGATTTTTATAGGGGATTCATTTTGGATCTATAGGCTTGATTTTCTTGTGCATCTATTTTGTTTCTCGAATAGGAGTAGTATGTTTGAAGTCTTCTGATGTTGTGTAGTAGAATTTGTGTGGTGGATTTTGATGGATTTTGGGAGAACCGTTTTTTGAGTAGGATCTGGAGATCGTTTATTTCTTTGTCCAGATTTGTTCCGTGAAGCATCTGCAAAGATTGGATTGATCTAAAAGGTTGAAGGCAGCCCAGGATCGACAGGAGTGATTTGTGGATAAGAGTATTGGATCTTTCTGTTTTCTCTTAAGGGTTAAGTGTTTGGTCTACAGTATTGAATTTCCTGTTCGGATGGCTGGAATTCATTATGTTTTTCACGTATCTCTGAGGGAGTAAGTGTATGGTTTATCACTGGTCTTAGAATCAGTTAGTCTGAGAGATTTGGAAGTTGTTCAGGACTTGTCTATGGTCTAATATCTTGTTTAGATTTGTAGATCTAGATACATAGGAGCTCTAGATCTGAGTGGTGTAGCCAGTTTAGATTCTGTAGAGCGAGTGTTCCGGTGTTTGTACCTAGGAAACTCTAGGGAATCCTATCCAGAATTTTGTCTGGATAGTTAGAATTGTGTGTCTGAATTGGTTGCAATGATTGCTAGTATTTGGTTGATAGCATATATTTGCTATTTTAAAATTAAATATATATGAGATTATTAAATTACCTTTGCTCTTAAATTTCGGGGACGAAATTCTTTTAAGGGGGAAGGAATGTGATGTCCCGAAAATTTAGGCAATATTTATTTAATGATTTTATTAATAATTATTTTAAAATGTGAAATTTGATTTAATAATCTAATTCAAACAGAATTTATCTTTTGGAAATTAATTATTATTTAGTTTGATAAATGATATTCTTTTCAAAATTTATAATAATGATAATTTAATTTGAGAATCTTATTGTTTTCAAATGTTAAAAATATTTAAATGTTAAAATTATCTTTCTAAGCTGATTTAAAGATATTTTATTTATAATGTGTATATGTGTATACATTGTAAATAGGAGTTTTGATTTAAATTTAAATTTAAATTTAATAAAAAATATTTTCCAATTTATTTTATATATAGATGTATAAATTATGAATTGATTAAATTGATTGAAAATTAGTATTGAAACTTTCAAGGGTTAATTTAAAAGTCTTTCTTATATCTTCAAAGAAATATAAGTAAATATTTATTTTGTTATAAAAATATAATAGTTTAAATTGTGTATTTTATAATAAAAATTTATTTTTATTTTGTTTAAAAAAATTGTTTTCTTTTGAAATAGACTTAGTTCATATATATACATTAGAGTATAATATTTTAGTTTAAACTTTGGAATAAAATTCAACATTCTTTTTCTTTCTAAATTTTCTCTTTTAAAATTTAGTTTTAAAAATATTTTTTACAAGAATATTCAAGTAAACATTAAGATAGGTAATTTTATAAAGGTAGTTTATATGAATCATTTAAAGGCTAAATGTAATTAAACATTTAAAGAACATGTTAAATGTAAATAAGAACTTGTTTAAGAAGACCTTAAAACATTCATAAACTAAGAATTTTCTTTTAATATCAATAAGAACATGTGTTAGACTCTTAACCCATAATGAAGACGCTTGTAAATTTATCTACATCATAATATAACAAGTGGCATGTTAATATATATTGAAATTAATTATTGTAGATAAGAAAACTTAGAAACTTATTTTTGTTCAAAACATTTTTCTTCAATTGAAATCTAAAATCAGATTTTGGAAGAGAAAATCTGTAAAACTCAATTCATGTTAAAATCTGCAAATTCAATACAAAATCTACAAAACCCAAATACAATCTAAATTCTGCAAAACCAAATTCTGTTTAAAATCTGCAAATCTGAATTCAAGTTACAACATCAAATTGGAGTTCAACTTCAACTCTTTACAACAAGAAGAATGGAGTTCTGCTGCAGATTATAATCAATCAACAGTTTGCAGTTTTAATTCAACGTCAACAAGTAATTTAATGAAAGCAAGCAGATTCAACTAGCAAAAAATGTTCTAGGAAATTCAATTTGCAGTTTTAGGAAATTGAGTTTGCATCTAGGTTGTTCTTTGCCTCTTCTATCAATAGGTGAGTAAACTTCTTTATTTAAAAAATAGTTTTCCTTTTTAAAATCAATGTTAAACAAATTTCTAGAACTCAAGTTATAATTCATATAAATCAAAAACTGCTCTGTTTCTTTTTAGAAGTGAGTAACCTCACAATGCCAAAAGCTTATGTTATCTGTGCATGTGAATTGATAGTAATAAGCAAGCTTGTATGATTGAATTGTGATGATGATCTGGGTGTATATGTATGAACATACATATGGGTTGTTATTGTCACGTATCTGCCTACCTGTATATGTTTTAAACTAAGTTTTTAATAAAATACCTTATCAATTTGTTTGATTTTTGTTAGGGATTAATATGTAAACAAAATTATTTGTTTAGAATGTAATTATGGTTATAAATCAAAATTAAGATTTATTAAAAACTGATTGCCTCTGAAAATCCATAATATGTGTCATCATTAATAATAAAACAAATATCGAACATCTTGACTCAGTAAAACAAGTTTATAGGATGAATGCATGTTTGAAAACATGAATTTTAAAACAAATATTACATTTTTTAAATTAACTGAGAAGTGGGAATTTATGAGTTGAGTAGAATTGGGAAATTTGGGGTTATCTTATTAGCTAGTCGATTTTGGAAGTTGAGAAGCTTCCTGGAGGTGGAAGATTGATAGGAGAGTGGAGGAAAATTGGGAGGTAGATGGCCAGAGGGTGGTGGCGATGACATTAGCTGTCTACAGTTTCTAGCCCTAATTTTTAAGGTGGTCGAAATTTTTAGCTTCTTGATTGCTATGATGCAGCGAGTGTTACCGGATTTTGGGGAGTTGCAGAGGAGACGTAGAAGGAGGGTTGGCCGGAGTCGCAGTGTCTCAGATGATCAGAGGTGGATTTTCTAGCTGTTGATAGGTTTTGGAGGTGATGTAGTAGTGAGTGTTCCAAGTTTGGTTGGACTATCTCAAATTTTTTTTTTTCGAGCTGCAGTGGATTTTTGAAGGTCATGATCACGTCAGAGGATGATCGACGACGTGGTGAGGTTGCCTAGGGTGGCTGGAGATGATCTAAGCACCGGTGCATATGCACCGTGCATATTTGAGGTCTGATGAACTTGTTTGGGTTGGTGCAGTATTTTGTCTCGTGTATTTCTCGGGTATTCTTGTTTCTGTCTCAAAGCGAATAGGGGTTTAACTCGAAGTAATAATTTGAGGTCCCGGGTAAGTGCTTGGTTTCAGGTTATAAAACCTGAAAATATGCAGTTTTTGGAAATTTGAATGAAATTCAATTTTAAAGCAGGAATTTGATTCAAGTGTAAGTTGAATTTGAATTCAAGTGTACTTTTGAATTCAAAGTTTTAAAAATGAAATTTTTAAATTTAAAGCAAGATTTAAATTAGAATTTAAAATCAAGTTTAAAAATGAGTTCAAGTTTACTATAGATTCAAATTCTTGAATTTAAAATCAGTTTGTAAGTTTTAAAGTTGAACAAGTTTAAAATGTTTTAAAGTAGAATTTAAAAATGAATTTGTTTTCAAATAAGTTTTAAACTTGATAAAAATTCTTTTCTTTAATATTTGGACTAAAGTTATGAAATGTTTTACTTAAATTTGAAAGTTAAAGTAATCAAATTATTTTCAAAGCTTGTTTTCTTTAATTAAGAAATTTTGTTTTAAACTTTTCTTATATATTTAAGTAATGATTGTTCTTTAACATTTATTTTTATATCAAGGTTTATAAATTTATTTAAAATTTGGAAAATGTTTAAATGGTTAAACATTTTGAAATATTTAAATTTTAAAATGGAAATTGAATTTCATTTAGAAATGTATTGTAATACGTTTGAATATTAATAAAGTTATTAATAAGTAAATGAATTATTTTGGAAATAATGAAGAATTTACTTATTTATTTGATTTTAAATAATGGTTTAGATTAATTCTTAATCAGAGATGATTAATAATAATTAATATAAGATAAATTTTCTTAAGTATGTAATTTAATGAAAATGTTGTTAATTAAATAAGTTAATTATCTAAGGATAATTAAGTAATTAATTAATGTGATTAATTTTGATAATTAATTAGATTAATTAATTGAAGACAATCAATTGTAATTTGTTAAGTATAATTACTTGATAAAAGTAATTAAGGGATTAATTACTTATTGTAATTAATTTTGATAATATGATTTGTTTAAGTTAATTAATTTAGTTTAATTAATTTAAGAAATCATTTGATGATTTAATGGATGTAATAACTTAATGTAATTAATGGAGCAGTATTACTCAAAGAAGTAATGAATGATAATTACTGGAATGTAATTAGCGAGGATGGTATTTTAATTAAGTAATTTGGATAATTACTTTTGTAATTAATCAAGGGATTAATTAATGAATATAATTAATTATGGAATAATTAATTTGTTATGAGAAATTAAGGTTGTTAATTACTGGATTAAATATTAATCAAGGGTGATTAATAATTGTAATTTAAATTTAGATTAATTACTAATGGTAATTAATTTTTAATAAAATAATTAATTTAAATATAGATTAGAGATCATTAATTAATATAATTAATGATGTAATTAATGATTGTTTAATCAAGGAATAATTAATAATTAAGTGATTAATTAATTGTAATTAATTAAGGATCAATATTGTGACGCCCCACCTCTATACCCATGCTAGCCAAGAACACTACGGTGTAGTGCTGTCAACTAGCATGGAGAATAAGGTTGTTGAGGAGCGACCATCCATGTGATTTCTTATCACACGATGGCTATAAATAATCTTCGGAAACAAACATAGAAATAAGCATAACACAAATCAGTCACAGACATCCATATCACAAAGGCGGAAGAAGATATGAATATATAACTAACACATGAAAGTGTACATCAGAGTAGTGGTCAAAAAGATCCACAATAACACAAAAGAATAGCAACACGTGCTATACAAAAGAATACAACTATGAGTCTATGTCTCAAGTGTATACAACAAAAACCGCTAATCTAAACAAGTAGCCGAAAGTCTGTGTAGTGAATCACTAGGGGAGAAGTCAAGCAGAAGCACCTGTAAAATCTCGGTCTGACCCGAGTATTATTTATAAGAAAATAATAAACGGATCAGTCTAGCTATAAATATCAGACGACATGATATAAAATAAGAGAAATGGCATATGCGAATAATATCCATAACATCATACTACTATAAGTATGTAAATGATATTCAACAAGAGATTTATCAATATCACAAGAATCTTCTCAAAGATCCAAAAGGGTATCATACCCAAAACTTGTACTCATAACAAGTCAATGACATAAATTCCAGAAATCAACACAAGAAATCCAGAAAATCATGAAAAAGAAAGAGGCCTATCACATGACGGTCCGAAGACCATGGCGAGCTACCCCATATGTGTGAGTCGAAATCACACAGATGAGGTCTAGACTAACCAAAAATCAAAAAGGTATGTGTGAGTGAAATCACACAAGTGGTGTCTAGTCTAAACTTGCAAACAAAAACGTATGTGTGAGTGAAATCACACAAGTGGTGTCTAGACTAACCAAGAAGGTAAAAAGGTATGTGTGAATGAAATCACACAAGTGGTGTCTAGTCTAACCAAGCAAACAAGAGACATCGCACAATGGCTAGTCTAAATCATAAGAATGATCGTCATGATCAACGAGAAGTGTCAATTACACTAAGCTAGTAAATATAAAAGTTTAGCTTCATGTCCCATAACCACTTTCTTAACTTAAATATTTACGAACAAACTGTAAATCTTCACTAGAAAATTGTCACAAGAGGTTCAATCGAACAAGTCCAAGAATTAACCGACGAAGCAAACGCAAGCGTTTCATACCACTTGTTTTACTAGGCCGTTTAATTAGATTTCTCATCTAAGTGAGGTAAAGGTTTGTATATACTAATAGACTGGAAAACGGTTTTATAAACGAGTTTGGTATTGAAAATAAAGTTGAAATCATTTTGATGAAAAAGTTTTGATATTTACTACTAGTATTGAAATCTTCATATTTCTAAAGTTGTCTCGAGGAATGGTCAACTCAGCATCTCAACAAAGCAAGTTCCGTTGAATGTTTTTCAGATAAGATCCCCAACGGAGGGGAGGTCCAGGGGGTGGAAACCCCCTAAGGTGGGAGTGTGGGGGCAACGCCCTTGCTACGGGGTTCGACCTGCCCGGTCAGGTCACGGGGGTCCAGGTGGCAGCGCCCCGTCCAAAACGGTACGACCTGGTGAAGACCTAAGGGAGGATAGGATCGAGCGACCTAAAGGGGCACGCGACCTAAAGGTGTTCGCGACCTAGTGGTCGAGCGACTTAACATGGTTCACGACCTAAGAAAAACAAGGTCACGCGACCTAACATGAAACAAGGTCAAGCGACCTAAGGGGTTACGCGACCTAACGTAACACGGGTCAAACGACCTAAGGCCTCACAGGTCGAATGACCTAACTGCTTAAGGGACAGACGACCTAAAGATGTTTGCGACCTAATGGGATTTACGACCTAAAGGTATTCGCGACTTAACGGGTTATAGGTGTAACGACCTAACGACCTAAACGTGATAGGGTTACGCGACTTAGGGACAGAAGTAGGACCAAGCGACCTACGACCTAGGAGACTCACGACCTACGACCTACGACCTAAGGCCCGCGCGACCTAGTGAAATAGCAGAGGCAATATTAGGTCGGAGACGACCTACGACTTAAGGCCAGCGCGACCTAAAGTTTTAACACGCGAGCGACCTAACGTTATAAAGGCCAAACGACCTAAGGCTTAACTCGCGAACGACCTTTGGTAAGGCTTAACTCGCGAGCGACCTATGACCTAACGTCCAAGCGACTTTTCCACGCGCGCAAGCCACAAACCCAAGCGACCTAAGGGTCCAGAACGACCTAAGGCTGGAAATTCACCAAAAACACTAAAAAGTGGAGTTTTTCACCAATCCAATCCAAACCAAATGCAAATGTGCATGTTAAAGTGATAGGGAACCATTCCCAGTAGTCCAAGATAGTTATAAGCAAGAGTGTGAGATAAAAATCTCACCTTTTCACTAAAATGGATGAAGATAACGCTTGAAGCCAATGGAGAAGCAATCCAAAGCTTGAATCCAATATCTTCTACTTGAATTTGGAGTTGAATGTTGGATTAGCAATTAAATTTGAGCTTGGAGTTTTAATTTCCCATTCTCTTCACCATTAATGCAAATTTCAAGTTAGTTAGGAATTTATGAAGAGTGAGGAGAAGGGGGTTGGAACTTGGGCTTAATAGGCTAAACTAACCCAAAGTCCAAAGCGGGAAAAGTTAGTGAAATTTCACTAACTCCAAACCTATCGATGTTTATACTTAAAAAAATTGTAAAAGGCATTTCGAACTCAATCGAAGTGGTCTCGAGTCCTAATTTGACCATTTGCAAAAAGTAGCTTTTCGGACCAATATCTGATTAACGACAAAATATTTAAATAAAATATTTAAATATAAAATCGACAAATATGCGGGTTGTTATAAATATAATTAATTATAGTTAATTAATAAATGAAGTAATTAAATGTTCATTACTTATGATTAAAGTTAACTAATTTGTGAAATTAATTAAAGACTAATTACTTATTGTAATTAGAAAATGATTAATCAAAGATGTTTAATCAAGTTGAATACTTAGTGAATGATTAATTAACTAGGTTAATTTATTGATGAATAAATAAGAAGGATTTATAAATATGTTAATTAATTTAATTTATTTTAAATTAATTAGAGATAATAGTAATTAATTTAATTCATTTTAAATTAATTATAGATGATAGTTAATAAATCATTGCTTATGAATGATATTGATATTCCTTTGGATGGTTGTGATCTCAGTAATGAGATGAGTAGTATCTGTATGATATGGATGCTTAGTTAAAGTATGATAATATGGATTATCAGTTATGGTGATTATCTGGTTGTGATGATTATCTGTTTGTGATGATGATACAGATTATCTGTTTATGATGAGAATGTGATTATCTGTTGTGATATGTAATTTATCTATCTGTGTGTAAATAGATAATGATGAATTGAATTTATTGTTCAAACTAAATTCACTTGGACATTAAGATGGCGTTTGGATTTCGATGAGACCGGAATCGGATTTCCAAAATTTGGAATTCCGAAAACCACATCGATCCAAAATAAACGTTAGGTCGTGAATCTCAAGTGAAGAGTGAAGACTCGAGGTGTAAGGACTATTCGTCAGTATAACTCTGAGGGTGATTCCGTGATGAGTTTGACGAAATTGTACTTTTAGGTTCGAGATGGTGATTCAGACGCAATGGTTATCGTCGTTAACTCTGAGGGTGATTCCAATACGAGTGTAACGAGATAATGCCTTCGGTTTCGTTCGAACCCGGAACGAACTTGTATGGATTGAATGCTTTCAGAACATCGCCAGGTGGACGATGAGCATTCTAAGATTGATGTGTCCTATAAAGGTAATCGTAGCCTCAATCCTCTTCAACCGGGAATGGCAAAAACAGGGGAGGTGCAGCAAGTCTAAGTGGGTCATGCCAAGTAGGACGAGATTTAACCCTGTCTAGAGGTCCCTTTATATTTTGGCTGTGTGGCAGTTAGCGACGGCCAATCTGCGGGGTGGTCATGTTTGGGACTGTTCAGAAAGGAATGGTCTCGGCTTTGTGTTGCAGGGGAGTTAGGGTGGCTCCTCGGTACGGTGATTTAGGTCACGTACTATGACGGGCGGTACCTCAGTAGCCCTGCCATTGAAGGAAACCCATTCTTCCTACGTGTTCTTCGTCAGTATTCTTTTCTACTCCAGATCAGAATTGTGCAGCAGAAGCAGTTTGGGAGTGCATCTGCTTTTCTTTTCCGGATAGGAGAAGTTTATTTTCTTCTGATGGTTGTGAGTGGAGTTCTGTAGCTCAGTAGTGTTGATTGTTTGGGTTTATAGAGCGAGTATCCCGGTGTTTACTTGGGAAACTCGAGGAAACTATATCTAGAATTTTGTCTGGATAGTTAATTTTATTTGATTGGATGAATTGATTGTTATGGTTGTTAGCATATATTTGATATAAGCTTGGTTTTAAAATTAAAATCTTAAATAGGTTATTAAATTACCTTTGTTTTAAATTTCGGGGACGAAATTCTTTTAAGGGGGAAGGAATGTGATATCGCGGAATTTTTGACAATATCAATTTAATAATCTTTATATAAAATTAAATTGATATTGACAATATTGATTAATAATAATATGATTTGGTTTAATAATCTGAATAAATAAATATTTAATTAGTGATTTATCTTTTAAAGGCTAAAATAAATGTTTTAAATTATAATATATATATATATATTTGTATATATATTACAGATTATCTTCATTTTGGAATTTAATAAATAAATAAAGTTTTGTTTTTGTAAATTCTAATAATATATTGAGTAATTGGGAAATTAAGTTTTAAATTAATTTCAAGTTTCTCAATGTTATTTAAATAATAATTATATGGTTTGTAAATATTCAAAATAAATGTTAAATTTGTTTAAAATTTATCTTAGCTTAATTTTTGTTTTAAATTTAAATAAAAAGTTTGTTTTATTTCTTTTTAAAATATTATTTGATAAAATATGATTTATAAATATTTTATATAAGTTTAAAAATATAAAATAGCATATGGTTTAAATTTATTTACTAATAAAAGTGATTTATAATTTTTTTATAAATCATATAAAAATTTTAAATTGTTATTTTCAAACCATATTAATAGATGTATTATTTTTCCTTAAATATAAAAAGACTTAAAATAAGAAAATAGAATTTTCGTTTTAAATTAAATAAATTGATTTTAATTTGAAATTCAAAGGATTAATATGAATTTGGAAATTTTGAAATTCAAATTAATAGATTCTTTAAAAATATTTGTATAAGTTTTAATTTATCATTTGTTATATTTACATTTTCTTTAAATAAGTAATTCAAATGTATATTTACATAAATATAAATAAATTAAGTTTAAAGCTTTATATAACATTTAAATAAAAAGAAAATATAACTAAATTATATAAAAGACAAGTGTTAACTATTAAACAATCTAAGCTACATGTGTTTATTTAAAAATAAAGTAACATGACAAGAGTTATTTGTATTTTAATCTTTTCTTTATTTTTATTAAGTATTTTCAGCCCTTAACCATTTTTATTCATTTCATTCTCTTTTTAAAATAAAAAGCTAGTTGAAAACAAGAAGAAAACATTACACTTAAATCTCAAATTCCTCAAATAAATTCCTTCATATAATCAATCTGTTGATCAAGTCTGCATGCAAACTACAATGCTGAAAACCAAATCTGCAACCCAAACTAAAGCAAACATCTGCAAATCCATTTCAAAATGCAAATCTAAGATCTGTAACACTCCTCAAACCAAAAATATCAAACCTGCAAAATAAATTTATGCAAAAATCAAGTTTGCATTTTTTTTCAACCTGAAGATCACTGCATTTCTTTGTAACTGATCATCAGCATTTTTAAAATATGGAATCAACTTTGAAAAAGGCTTGCATGCATATAATTTTGGATGGGAAACAAAAGCATTGCAGTTTCAAGATTGGGGAAAACTGCTCTGTTCTTCAGATTTAAGGTGAGTAACCTTTTTATTAAATATAATTAAGTAAATGTGGTTATCTGATTTGTCTCTGAAAAATATTGCTTGTGAATAACATCAACATCTACCTAAATCTTAAACATAGTTGCATGATGATACTGAAGTAAAATGTTTATGTATAAGAGTTTACTGGAAATTTCTATGAATTTATATAAGTATGTATTACCGTTGAGTACATGGTTGCTGTTGTTCTTGACTTAAGCTTTTAAATTCAAATTTTTAGTAGTCTTCTTGACTTAACCATTATTGTGAAAATGAGTTACAAACAAATTTGTTGTTAAACATAAATCTGAGCATAAAAATTTAAATAAAGTAAATTAAATTCAAAACATTCTCTGGAAAATAAAATGACCTGGAACATGATTTTGTTTAAAAACATAAATTCCTTAATTTATTAATTTAAGATTATGATTTGAAAACCTATATGAAAACATGATTTTTAAATCAGAAAACAAAATATTTAGTTTGGGATTTGAGGAGTAGTGCTGTGATGAACTAAAAAGATGATTTTGGGAAATTTTAATGATTTTGAACATTTGGGAGTTTGAAGTTTCTTGTGAATGAAGATGAGTGATCAGGCACATCATAAAAATTATCAACCTGATGAATTGATCATTGGATTAGCAGTGTTGAGGGTTTTTGTTATGTAACCCTAGTTTTATGAACATTTAGAAATTCGACCATTTCTCCCTCTATGTTGGATCGAGTGTTAAGGGGTTTTGAAGGATGGTTGCTGGGTCCAAGAGGAGAAAGTAGCCGGAGTTTCAGCTCAAATGATGGCCGGAGGGAGAAGAATTGGCCGTTGACAGGTTTGGGGTTTTGGGTTCCAATGTGTTTCCAAGTTTAAGAAGGGAGGTTGTTTTCTGAATTTTGGGTGAATGGAGATGTTTGATGTTTGCGATGTTATGCGAAGTTGTTTTCTGATGTGTTGATGTTGTAGGAGTTTGTCGGTGATGTCAGAGCCACCGTGCATGTGCACGGAGCTCATATTCTCTGATGATCTGAGAATAAGGGGTGGGGTATTGTACTCGAGTAATTGATCGGGTCCTTTGAGAGTTTGCTCGAAGTTGAGGGAAGTTTTACTCGAAGCAATTGATTCCTGGCTCGAGTAAGTTTGTTGTTTCAGATTTTGTTTTCTGTAATCTGACTGTTTCAGGTATTTAAAAATTTAAACAAAATTTAAACAAATGGGAAGCAAAGTAAGTTTTAAATTATGAATTCAAATGAAATTGAGATTCCAAACTTCAAATAAATAATTTGCAGAAATAAAATATTTAAAAAAATAATAAAACCTGTACAGTATTTTATAAAGTGATTTATAAATCTGGAAATAAGATTTTAAAACAAGATTTAAAATTTAAGAAAAAATTTGGATTTGAAATCCTGAATTCAAATTTGAAATTTGAATCTGAAAGTTTTCAAAAGAAAACAAGTTATAAATTCTGATGTTATAATCAAGTTTGAATATTTTAGTATTTATAACATATGTTTTTATAAATCTGAAATGAAATTTAAAACAGGATTTTAAATTTAAATCTTTGAATCTAAATCTGAAAAACATGATCTGAATTCTTGTTTGTAATATAAATAAGATTCGAATTTTAATGTTTCAAAATCACTTGAAATATTTAAGGTATATTTTAAATTTATTTAAGTTGAATATGGGCTAAAACTATTCTTCTAAAATTTCTTTAATAGGTAAGTAATTCTTTTAAAAATGAAATAAAAAGGGATTAAAATACTTAAATCTTGTTTAAGTTTAAACTTGATTTCATTTTAATTTAAAATGGAATTTAGAGAAAATGTAAAAGCAAGTTGTTTTTAAATTACTTTGATAATGATATTTAAATCATTAATAAGATTAATGATTATAATTAAGTTAATAAGAACTTAATAATCTATAATTCATTAAATGATTAAGGTGATAGTTAGTAAATAATTAATTAATTTAATTAATAATTAGCTTAATTAATTTAATAATTAAGTATTTTGTTTATTTAATTTTTAATTAGTTAATTTAAAATTGATTAAACAGAAATAAAGAATTCAATTAATTAAATAAGATTTGATTTAGTTTAATTAATGATTTGAATTTGTTAATCAAGTAATTAATAATTAATTAAGTTTTTGATTATCACTTGATTTATTTAATAATTAAAGATTAATTAATGAGTTTTATAAATAAATTAAGAATTAATATTGATTAATTCAGTTAATTACTTTGAAAAAGTAATTAAAGATTTGTTATTGGTTAATGAAGGTAATTAACTTAATATTATTTAATAACTAGTTAATGTAATTAATTTTAATGATTAATTGTATTAACTAATTTAAAGATAATCATTTGAGAATTGTTTAATTGTAATTACTTAATGAAAGTAATTAAGGGAATTAATTACTGATTGTAATTAATAAAGTTTATTTTGGTTAATTAAGTTAATTAAATAAGTTTAATTAATTTATATTAATCGCTGGTTGGTTCGAGAAGTAATTACAAATGTAATTAAAAATGAATAATTACTTAGTGAAGTAACTAAGAAGACAAAGTACTTGATGTAATTTATTTGAAGGATACTTGAATAATGGAGGAGTTTTGGAAAATTAATTCCTTCGTGTAATTAATATGTAATCAGTATGCAGAATAATTACTTAAAGTAAGTAATTCATAATTAATTACTTAGTGTAATTAATTTTGGGTTTTGATAATTGAGTTATTTAAAGATAATTAAAGATGAAACTGATTAAGATAATTACCTAATGAGATTAATCAAGAATGATTAATCAATAGAGATAATTGATAATTAATTTAATGGGGTTATTTTAAAATAAAATAATTTGGGATCATTAATTTATATAATTAATAATGTAATTAAGGATTGATTAATAAGGACAATTAATCAATGAAGGAATTAATTAATGTAATTAATTAAGGATTAATGTAATTAATTATAATTAATTAATTAGTGAGGTAATTACAGGATAATTACTAAATTTGGTTTGATTAATTTGTGAAATTAATTAGAGGTTAATTACTTGAATGTAATTAAAGGGAAATTAATCAAGATGATTAATTAGGGTAATTTGTTGAGAGTAATTAATTAATTGATTTGTAATTAATTAAGGGATATGTAAGCAAGATTTATATGGATGAGTAATTAATTTATTTTAAATTAATTAAGGAAGAAGTAATTAATTTAATTCATTTTAAATTAATTATACAATGATTAATAAGTCATTGCTTATGAATGTTGATTGATTCTAATTACCCTGAATGATTGAGATCTCAGTTATGAGACAAGTGATGTTGTGTGTTTTGGATGCTATGGTTGCATTGGAATTGATGTCACGAATTATCTGTCGAAATGATAATATGGAATACCTATCGTGATGTTGTGTATTATCTATCTGTGTGTATATAGATACTGAATTGAATTGTTTTAAACATTTAAAAAAACTTGGACCTAAAAGACACGTTTTGGATTTCGATGAGACCGGGATCGGGTTTCCATATTTGGATATCCGAAAACCACATCGATCTAAATTAACGATAGGTCGTGAATTTCAAGTGAAGGTGAAGATTCAGAATGCAAGGGTTATCGTCGTTAACTCTGAGGGTGATTCCAAAATGAGTGTAACGAGATAATGCATTCGGTTTCATTCCAACCCGGAACGAACTTGTATGGATTGAATGCTTTCATAACATCGTCAGGTGGACGATGAGCATTCTAAGAGATGTGTTCTCTAAAGGTAATCGTAGCCTCAAGCCTCATTAACCGGGAATGGCTAAAACAGGGGAGGTGCAGCAAGGCTTCGTGGGTAGCTCCCACTGGAGAGCGAGATTTACCCCTGTCTAGAAGTCCCTTTATATTCGGCTGTGTCTTGTTCGCAACTGTTTAGTAAGGAATGGTTCCGGCCTTGTGTTGCAGGGGAGTTAGGGTGGCTCCTCGGTACGGTGATCTAGGCCACGTACTGTGACGGGCGGTACCCCAGTACCCCTGCCATTGTATGAAATCTACAATCCAATAAGTGCCAACGGTTTTGAATGCATTACCCACTTTTGTAGCTAATAGCTGGAATTTAATGAATGTAACAATTTCGGCTATTTCATATTTACTTGAAAACCTAAGACACTATTATAATATCACCGGATTTCCTATCAAATGTTTTGGTTAACGTAAGGTAAAAACTTTTCCATGTTTATGTGTAGGAAGTCTTACGAGATACCTTTCTTTTAAAAAGGTTTTTTAAAGTTAAGCAACATTAACATGTTACTCACACCAGACCCATGTCTGACCCGGAGTTTATCTTCTATTTTTTTAAACTCTTGGGTGCTCAAATTTTTACGAGTAGCCAAGGGATTTAGGTTAGCTTTGACGAATAATGGAGGAGCAATGGAGCAGGAGGCTTCTGCGTTAGAGATATAGTTTTCCGCTGTGTTTTCTTTGTGTTATGTTTGTATTATGTTGTAAATACTAGACAGGTGTTTATAACTGTCTAGTATATGTGATGTGTATGATGTGTATCTCTGATTATTGTGGTATATTATGTAAATACTTATGTTATTAATATAATTTATTCGTTCCACTGTTGAGATTCTAGTGTTGTTTTCTTCTTTCTCTTCTTTCTTTCCTTCTTCTATCCCTTTCTTTCTTCAATATGATGCGATTTTCTGTAGTGAGAAAGTCGGCTCGTCACAGTTGGTATCAGAGCATTAGGCTGAGTGAATACCTAGGCTCTGGAGTGGTGTCTATCTTGAGAGAGCGTATTTGTAATTTTTAAATATAATTATATATATTTATTTTATTTCTACTTGTCTGTTGGGTTACCTGTTCTGGTTTTCCAATTTAGGTTATAAAGGTATATTGGGGTAGTGGTGTGTGTAGCGCGACTGCCATTGGTTGGAGTTTGTATGTTTGAGGTTGGAAGTGCATTTGTCGAGACTGTAGACCTAATACCGTCTCGAGTGAGCTTTGCAGTGGTGTAAGGACTTCATTGATCTCTGAAGGTAACCTGTTAAGGTTCGGAGTTCATCTTTGAAGTTGGATGAGTAGAGTTTGGATCTGTTGGCTGAGCAGAAGCGAGTGATGGTATCTTGATACCTCAGGAAGTAGTAGCTGCGTGATGAGATGCAGTGACGATGGATGTTTCCGAAGATATTTCTTTGGAACAAGCTAAGGAAGCAGGTCTACTTCGGTGTTGTGGCTGAGTTCAGCAATATGTTTCTGTTTCGTTTGAAGTCTGAGTTTCTCGAAGAGCTTTGGATTGGGAATTCTTCGGCATTGGTGTCGGCAGTGCAGCTTGGAGTGTTCTGTATGTCGGCAGAATTTTCTGGCTTAGCAGTTTTCTGGAGATGGAATTCAGAAGCAGTGGAGTAGAATCCATTACTTCGATGGATTGGCCAGACCAACATAAGCTGTTATGATTGGTAAAGAGAGAACAGTTTTCTTTGGATTTTAGTTTGGATTGATCGCAAATGTGACTTGCGATAATTGAGTATTCTCTTGGATTGTTGGAGATTTTTAAGGATATTTTCGGGAAGTCAGAGGTTGTCCGCTTCTAGAGATTTAGTTTTCTTATCGACCGGGATTCCAAGTGTAGTACCGGTGGTTCAACTAGTTGAAGGTTGGATCCTTGAGATGGAGTTTGTTGAAGCAACTCAGGATTGGAGGAACTTCTGAATTTTTCCTTGGTTATTAGAGATCTTCTTGGTTTTGTTATCCAGTTGTGCTTGTGTTCTTCATCAGCATTCTTTTCTACTCCAGATCAGAATTGTGCAGCAGAAGCAGTTTGGGAGTGCATCTGCTTTTCTTTTCCGGATAGGAGAAGTTTGTTTTCTTCCGATGGTTGTGAGTGGGAGTTCTGTAGCTCAGTAATGTTGATTGTTTGGGTTTTATAGAGCGAGTATCCCGGTGTTTACTTGGGAAACTCGAGGAAACTCTATCTAGAATTTTTTCTGGATAGTTAATTTTATTTGATTGGATGAATTGATTGCTATGGTTGTTAGCATGTGTTTCATATATGCTTGGTTTTAAAATTAAAATCTTAAATAGGTTATTAAATTACCTTTGGTTTAAATTTCGGGGACGAAACCCTTTTAAGGGGGAAGGAATGTGATATCCCGGAATTTTTGACAATATCAATTTAATAATCTTTGTATAAAATTAAATTGATATTGACAATATTGATTAATAATAATATGATTTGGATTAATAATCTGAGTGAATAAATATTTAATTAGTGATTTATCTTTTAAAGGCTAAAATAAATGTTTTAAATTATAATATATATATATATATATATTTGTATATATATATATTACATATTATCTTTGTTTTGGAATTTAATAAATAAATAAAGTTTTGTTTTTAAATTCTAATAATATATTGAGTAATTGGGAAACTATGTTTTAAATTAATTTCAAGTTTCTCAATGTTATTTAAATAATAATTATATGGTTTGTAAATATTCAAAATAAATGTTAAATTTGTTTAAAATTTATCTTAGCTTAATTTTTGTTTTAAATTTAAATAAAAAGTTTGTTTTATTTATTTTTAAAATATTATTTGATAAAATATGATTTGGAAATATTTTATATAAGTTTAAAAATATAAAATAACACATGGTTTAAATTTATTTATTAATAAAAATGATCTATAATTTTTTTATAAATCATATAAAATTTGTTAAATTGTTATTTTCAAGCCATATTAATAGATGTATTATTTTTCCATAAATATAAAAAGAATTAAAATAAGAAAATAGAATTTTCATTTTAAATTAAATAAATTGATTTTAATTTGAAATTCAAAGGATTAATTTGAATTTGGAAATTTTGAAATTCAAATTAATAGTTCTTTAAAAATATTTGTATAAGTTTTAATTTATAATTTGTTATATTTACATTTTCTTTAAATAAGTAATTCACATATATATTTACATAAATATAAATACTTAAGTTTAAAGCTTTATCTAACATTTAAATAAAAAGAAAATATAACTGAATTATATAAAAGACAAGTGTTAACTATTAAACAATCTAAGCTACACGTGTTTATTTAAAAATAAAGTAACATGACAAGTGTCATTTGTATTTTAATCTTGTCTTTATTTTTATTAAAGTATTTTCAGCCTTTAACC
The DNA here is from genome assembly GCA_030765085.1 of Allium cepa. Lineage (NCBI taxonomy): Eukaryota > Viridiplantae > Streptophyta > Magnoliopsida > Asparagales > Amaryllidaceae > Allium > Allium cepa. The sequence continues at coordinate 775,096,534 of CM060945.1, forward strand.
ATTTTTATTTCACTTCATTCTCTTTTTAAAATAAAAAGATAGTTGAAAACAAGAAGAAAACATTACACTTAAATCTGAAATTCCTCAAATCACTTCCTACATATAATCAATCTGTTGATCAGTCCTGCATGCAAACTACAATCCTGAAAACCAAATCTACAACCCAAACCAAAATTCCAAACTAAAGAAAACATCTGCAAATCCATTTCAAAAAGCAAATCTAAGATCTGTAACACTCCTCAAACCAAAAACATCAAACCTGCAAAATAAATTTCTGCAAAAATCAAGTCTGCATTTTTTTTTCAACCTGAAGATCGCTGCATTTCTCTGGAATTGATCATCGGCATTTTCAAAATCTGGAATCAACTTTGATAAAGGCTTGCATGCATATAATTTTGGATAGGAAACAAAAGCATTGCAGTTTCAAGATTGGGAAAAACTGCTCTGTTCTTCAGATTTAAGGTGAGTAACCTTTTTATCAAATATAATTAAGTAAATGTGGTTGTCTGATTTTCTCCAAAAAATATTGCTTGTGAATAACATTAACATCTACCTAAATCTTAAACATAGATGCATGATGAAACTGAAGTAAAATGTTTGTGTATAAGAGTTTACTGGAAATTTCTATGAATTTATATAAGTATGTATTACCGTTGAGTATCATGGTTGCTGTTGGTCTTGACTTAAGCTTTTAAATTCAAATTTTTAGTAGTCTCTTGACCTAAGAATTATTGTGAAAATGAGTTACAAACAAATTTGTTGTAAAACATAAATCTGAGCATAAAAATTTAAATAAAGTAAATTAAATTCAAAACATTCTCTGGAAATTAAAATGACGTGGAACGTGATTTTGTTTAAAAACATAAATTCCTTAATTTATTAATTAAGATTATGATTTGAAAACCTATATGAAAACATGATTTTTAAATCAGAAAACAAAATATTTAGTTTGGGATTTGGGGAGTGGTGCTGTGATGAACTAAAAAATGATTTTGGGAAATTTCAAAGATTTTGAACATTTGGGAGTTTGAAGTTTCTTGTGAATGAAGATGATTGATTAGGCACATCATAAAAATTATCAACCTAATGAATTGATTTTTGGATTAGCAGTGGTGAGGCTTTTTGTTATGTAACCCTAGTTTTATGAACAGTTAGAAATTCGGCCATTTCTCTCTCTATGTCGGATCGAGTGTTAAGTGGTTTTGATGGATGGTTGTTGGATCCAAGGGGAGAAGTAGCCGGAGTTTCAGCTCAAATGATGGTCGGAGGGGGAAGAATTGGCCGTTGACAGGTTTGGGGTTTTGGGTTGCACTGTGTTTCCAAGTTTAAGAAGGGAAGTTGTTTTCTAAATTTTGGGTGAATGGAGATGTTTGATGTTTGCGATGTTATGCGAAGTTGTTTTCTGATGTGTTGATGTTGTAGGAGTTTGTCGGTGATGTCAGAGCCACCGTGCATGTGCACGGAGCTCATATTCTCTGATGATCTGAGAATAAGGGGTGGGGTATTGTACTCGAGTAACTGCTCGGGTCCTTTGAGAGTTTGCTCGAAGTTGATGGAAGTTTTACTCGAAGCAATTGATTCCTGGCTCGAGTAAGTTTGTTGTTTCAGATTTTGTTTTCTGTAACCTGACTGTTTCAGGTTTTTAAAAATTTAAACAAAATTCAAATAAATGGGAAGCAAAGCAAGTTTTAAATTATGAATTCAAATGTAATTGAGATTCCAAACTTCAAATAAATAATTTGCAGAAATAAAATATTTAAAAAAATAATAAAACCTGTACAATATTTTATAAAGTGATTTATAAATCTGGAAATAAGATTTTAAAACTTAAAATTAATTAAAAATCTTGATTTGAAATCCTGAATTCAAATTTGAAATTTGAATCTGAAAGTTTTCAAAAGAAAATAAGTTTTAAATTCTGACGTTATAATCAAGTTGGAATATTTTAGTATTTATAACATTTGTTTTTATAAATCTGAAATGAAATTTAAAATAGGATTTTAAATTTAAATCTTTGAATCTATATCTGAAAAACATGATTTGAATTCTAGTTTGTATTATAAATAACATTTGAATTTAAATGTTCCAATATCACTTGAAATATTTAAGGTATATTTTAAATTTATTTAAATTGAATATGGGCTAAAACTATTCTTCTAAAATTTCTTTAAAAGGTAAGTAATTCTTTTAAAAATGAAATAAAAAGGGTTTAAAATACTTAAACCTTGTTTAAGTTTAAACTTGATTTCATTTTAATTCAAAATGGAATTTAGAGAAAATGTAAAAGCAAGTTGTTTTTAAATTACTTTGATAATGATATTTAAATCATTAATAAGATTAATGATTATTATTAAGTTAATAAGAACTTAATAATCTATAATTCATTGAATGATTTAGGTGATTAAGTTTGTCATTAATTAATTTAATTAATTAATAATTAGCTTAATTAATTGAATAATTAAGTATTTTATTTATTTAATTTTTAATAAGTTAATTTAAAATTGATTAAACAGAAATTAAGAAATCAATTAATTAAATAAGATTTGGTTTAGTTTAATTAATGATTTGAATTTATTAATCAAGTAATTAATAATTAATTAAGTTTTTGATTATCACTTGATTTATTTAATAATTAAAGATTAATTAACGAGTTTTATAAATAAATTAAGAATTAATATTGATTAATTCAGTTAATTACTTTGAAAAAGTAATTAAAGATTTCTTATTGGTTAATGAAGGTCATTAACTTAATATTATTTAACAATTAATTAATGTAATTAATTTTAATGATTAATTGAATTAATTAATTTAAAGATAATCATTTGAGAATTGTTTAAGTATAATTACTTAATGAAAGTAATTAAGGGAATTAATTACTTATTGTAATTAATTAAGTTTATTTTGGTTAATTTAGTTAATTAAATAAGTTTAATTAATTTATATGAATCACTGGTTAATATGAGAAGTAATTACAAATGTTATTAAAAATGAATAATTACTTAGTGAAGTAACTAAGAAGATAAAGTACTTGATGTAATTTAATTGAAGGGTACTTGAATAATGGAGGAGTTTTGGAAAATTAATTACTTTGTGTAATTAATATATAATCAGTATGCAGAATAATTACTTAAAGTAAGTAATTGATAATTAATTACTTTGTGTAATTAATTTTGGGTTTTGATAATTGAGTTATTTAAAGATAATTAAAGATGAAATTGATTAAGATAATTAGTTAATGTGATTAATCAAGAATGATTAATTAATAGGGATAATTGATAATTAATTTAATAGGGTTATTTTAAAGTAAAATAATTTGGGATCATTAATTTATATAATTAATGATGTAATTAAGGATTGATTAATAAGAATAATTAATCAATGAAGGATTTAATTTATGTAATTAATTAAGGATTAATGTAATTAATTATAATTAATTAATTAATGAAATAATTACAGGATAATTACCGAATTTGGTTTGAAATAATTAATTTTTGAAATAAATTAGAGGTTAATTACTTGAACGTAATTAAAGGAAAATTAATCAAGATGATTAATTAGGGTAATTTGTTGAGAGTAATTAATTAATTAATTTGTAATTAATTATGGGATATGTAAGCAAGATTTATATGGATGAGTAATTAATTAATTTTATTTTAAATTAATTAAGGAAGAAGTAATTAATTTAATTCATTTTAAATTAATTATAGAATGATTAGTAAGTCATTGCTTATGAATGTTGATTGATTCTGATTACCCTGAATGATTGAGATCTCAGTTATGAGACAAGTGATGTTGTGTGTTTTGGATGCTATGGTTGCATTGGAATTGATGTCATGAATTATCTGTCGAAATGATAATATGGATTATCTATCGTGATGTTGTGTACTATCTATCTCTGTGTATATAGATATTGAATTGAATTGTTTTAAACATTTAAAACAACTTGGACCAAAAAGACACGTTTTGGATTTCGGTGAGACTAGGATCGTGTTTCCATATTTGGATATACGAAAACCACATCGATCCAAATTAACGATAGGTCGTGAATCTAAAGTGAAGATGAAGATTCAGAGTGCAAGGGTTATCGTCGTTAACTCTGAGGGTGATTCCAAAATGAGTGTAACGAGATAATGCCTTCAGTTTCGTTCGAACCCGGAACGAACTTGTATGGATTGAATGCTTTTAGAACATCGTCAGGTGGATGATGAGCATTCTAAGAGATGTGTTCTCTAAAGGTAATCGTAGCCTCAAGCCTCATCAACCGGGAATGGCAAAAACAGGGGAGGTGCAGCAAGGCTTCGTGGCTAGCTCCCACTGGAGAGCGAGATTTACCCCTGTCTAGAAGTCCCTTTATATTCGGCTATGTGGGCAGTTGGTTGCAAACAACTGTGGGGTTGTCTTGTTAGGAACTGTTCAGTAAGGAATGGTTCCGGCCTTGTGTTGCAGGGGAGTTAGGGTGGCTCCTCGGTACGGTGATCTAGGCCATATACTGTGACGGGCGGTACACCAGTAGCTCTGCCATTGTATGGAATCGACAATCCAATAAGTGCCAACGGTTTTGATTGTATTACCCACTTTTGTGGCTAGTAGCTGGAATTTAATGAATGTAACAATTTCGGCTATTTCATATTTACTTGAAAACCCTGGACACTATTATAATATCACCAGAATTCCTATCAAATGTTTTGGTTAGCGTAAGGTAATTTTTTTCCATGTTTATGTGTGGGAAGTCTTACGGGATACCTTTCTTTTAAAAAGGTTTTTTAAAGTTAAGCAACCTTAACCTGTTACTCACACCAGACTGATGTCTGACCCGGAGTTTATCTTCTGTTTTCTTAAACTCTTGGGTACTCGAATTTTTACGAGTAGCCAAGGGATTCAGGTTAGCTTTGACGAATAATGGAGGAGCAATGGAGCAGGAGGCTTCTGTGTTAGAGATATAGTTTTCCGCTGTGTTTTCTCTGTGTTGTGCTTGTATTATGTTGTAAATACTAGACAGGTGTTTATAACTGTCTAATATATGTGATGTGTATGCTGTGTATCTCTGATTATTGTGGTAAATTATGTAAATACTTATGTTATTAATATAATTTATTCGTTCCGTTGTTGAGATTCTAGTGTTGTTTTCTTCTTTCTCTTCTTTCTTTTCTTCTTCTATCCCTTTCTTTCTTCAAGATGATGCGATTTTCTGTGGTGAGAAAGTCGGGTCGTCACACTTATTTACTTGAAAACCCTAGACACTATTATAATATCGCTGGATTTCCTATCAAATGTTTTGGTTGGCGTAAGGTAAAAACTTTTCCATGTTTATTTGTGGGAAGTCTTACGTGATACCTTTTCTTTTCAAAGGATTTTCAAAGTTAAGCAACTTTTATCCCCGTTTACTCACACCAGACCCTTGTTTGACCCAAGTATTTATTTTCTGTTTTATTAAACTCTTGGGTACTCATATTACATATGAGTAGTCAAGTGATTCAGGATTGCTTTGACGAGTTCTAGAGGGGATATGGAGCAGGAGGCTTCGACGTGTATATATATAGTGGTTCCGCTATGTTTGAGTTGTATCTATTTATCTCTAATGTACTTGAATTGTAATTGCTAGACAAATGTTTATAACTATCTAGTTTGTGTTGTATTAGCTACATAACTCTGATGTATATGATACTATGTAATGTTTTATGTGCTATGATATAATATATTCGTTCCGCTGTGAGATTCTGATGTTGTCTGTTTCTTTCTTTTCTTTCTTTTCTCTTTTCTATCCCTTTCTTTCTTCTTAATGATGCGTCTTTCTATGGAATGAAAGGCGGTCATTACATATCATCAGTAGAAATAAGCAAGAATGTTTGAGGATAAGAGTATGAGATAGATTCCTTTATCTAACTTTCATTTCGAGGACGAAATACTTTTAAGCAGGGGAGAATGCAACAACCCATAATTTCGTTACTTCGAAAATGAGAAATTTCATTTGGTTCAAATTTAAAAAGGAGTCTAAATCTTAAATAAATATGTTATATATAATAACTAATTATATATTCTTATAGTTAATAAATTAAAAAGTATAAATTTGGATTTTAGAACAAATCAACAAAAGTTAAGTTTTGTTAATAATAAATAAAGGCTTAAATAAATAGGTATAAATATTTATTTCAAAAGGTAAATATTATTTAAAACATCTAATAAAGATAATATAAGTAAATTTGTATATTTAAAAGTATGTTAATAATCGTTTTACAAAAATAACCAAAAATTTTCGCATTTTGTTAGTTTTACATAGGCTATAAAACTAGAGATTTTGATATTAATTAAATATGATTTTAAAATATAAAGAGACATTTTTTAATTTATTTAAAGAAGTAAAAGGTATATTTTAAAGTTTGATTGATATCAATATATAGCTTAGCAAAAAGTCAAATTTTGACGGTAAAATTTATGGACAAAAACATCGTTTTCAACTAAAACAAGTTGTCGAGAAGTTGTTGCAACTTGATACATTTTATAACTTATAAATACAAGTTTACGAACTATTCAAACACTTTATAGCACTAATGACAAAAAGGGTTTACTTTTGAAAAGTTTACATAAAAGAGTGTAAAAAGTGAAAAGACATGATTTGACTAATTAAGTTTTATTTTAAATCTTTACAAATAACATCATTACATATATGTCATGTCTCATTTATGGGATGTTATGTGTATGCATGGAAAAGGAGAAAAAGGGTAATTATGTAATTTAAAAAGTAAAGAAAAAAGACAAAATCATTATTGAAGGACTTAACATCACATCCAACCTTCTCTTCTCATTAATGCATATCCTTTCTCATCTTGGAAAGGAAAGAAAGCAAGTTGAAAATTCAAAAGTAGAAGGGTATTTTAGTCTCTTTGGCTAAGGTTAAAAATGTAACTTAAATGGGAAATTTTTGCTATAAATACCACTACACTTTCGCTCATTTTCTTCACACCTCTCATTCTTCTTCATTTTTGAGCTTTCTTTTTCTCATTAATGGCTTCTCCTCTTTAAGAGAGGTATGACGGTTAAATATAGTGGAGTGCTTAAGCACTAATCCACTTGTTACTCTCTAACCTCTTCTTAATTCACTTCTTCTTCTCTCTTCTTAAAAATGGCCGTAGACCGTGAGTTTGGGAGTTGATAAAGGGAGGATGTGAGCAAAGCAAGTAGATATGGAGATGGACGAGCGCTTGGAAGCATGGTTATGATAAGGTTTAGTGAAGCGTTGAATTAAATGAATGTTGGTAGGAAGTTAAACGTTTTGGTTAAAGGTAAGAAATTCTCATTGCTTTTGAATGTATATTTTAGTTATGCTAAAATAATCACATTTACACCCTTATGACATATGAATGTTTATACCAAATTAATTGTTAATATGGATGATTTGATTGTTAGTAAATTAAGTGAATTATGATAATATATCCAGTTATGATATTAATAGTGAACGTTAGATTTGAAATCATATGCATTTGATTGGTTGAATGGATGTTATGTTAGTGATAAATATGAATATTGGATATGTTCATTGATTTAGTAATCACTTTGTTAAAAAGACCATATTTTAGTAATATGAGATATTTTGGAAAAATAAGTCTCTTTTCATTTAGAAGTGAAATCAAAGTAAAAATATAAGAGAATTTGAAATTTGAAGTACGGATTTGAAAAAGATAGTAAATTGAAATTGAAATTGAGATGAATAGTGAAATTGAAATTGAAATCGACTTCGAAAAGTGCAGTTTAGTTTGAGATTGAATTGAAGTTCAAATTGAAATTAGATTTGAAATCTAAGTTTTAAATATGTTTAATTTGAGATTAGAATTGAAATTGAATTGAAATTGGAATTTAAAATTTAATATTAAATAATAGGAATAAAATAATATTATAATATGGTAATAGTAAAAATACATTTAAAAAAAAAATAAAAAGTGAGAATATTGATTTAAAATGATTTTTAAATATTTTATAAGTAATAGAATTCAATTTGAATAAATTATTTCATATATTGAAAAATAAGTTAAAACTAGGTGCGTCGCGCAAAGGTAGTTAACGATTTCGCGTCGAAAAGTTCAAATGAATGTGTAGAGTGGAATATAGCTCGGAATTCTTCGAGATAAGAAAATTCTAGACTTTTATATCCATATCTTCTAAACAAAGAAAGAAAATCAAAGTTTCGATTAGTAGATTTTGAATTAAGTCAAAATAAATTTTCCAGAAAAATCGCGCTAGTGCAGTTAAGTGACCATAACAGGAAATCTGTTTAAATGAACGTTTTTAATTATGGAAAAATATGGAATAAATTTGACAAATATATTTAAAACTATTTAAAAGGGATTTGGATTGGAAAATATGAATTGTCGAATGTTTAAAAGTTATTTAATCAAATAAGCTTATATGGCACTTTCCGTAGCACTTTTATGCTATGAATTCTATATCTTTTGGAATATGAGTTTAAATGTAACAAAGTTTCCCAGAATCAATTGTGAATGTTTTAAAAAGACAATTAAGCATTTTGAAAGATAATTTGGAATATTTATAAGCAATTCCAAAATAAAGTTGGAAATTTGAGTATGAGGAAATGACTAGTGCGTTTGTCCCATCGGTGAGATCTGGGAAGATAAAACAAGTTGTTTAAGTAAGGTTAGGGATGGAGCAACTAGTGCCCTGAACTTACCTGGCCTATGTTTTCTTTTCTTAGGCGAGGGGTGGAACAGATCGAAAGGAAATCCCAGATGCTCTTAAATAAAAAGATCGTATGAAGTTTTCAAAATAAAAGATGATTGGTATTATCCAAAATTTAAGCAATCTCCAAAATGAATGATTTCTATGATCGTGTTTACTCAAAAATGTTTCTAAGATTGATTTAGGGTTTATTGTAAACGATGTCTGAAATAACATTGTTTTTGACCCACCTAAAAGTTAAAAGAATTTGATTGAAAGTTAAGTATGGAAATTTGAGATATTTTCCAAAGCAAAAGAATGAATTACTTAGAATTATCCTAAGTCAAAAGGAAGAGATTTCGAAATCATCCAAAAAGAATTGAAGTGAAAAGAGACTTAATAAATCCAGTATACTCATATTCACTTCTTATCGATAATTGGACTTCGAAGGAACCGGGGTCGGATATGGCTGATTCCTATCCGAAAACAACTTCGAACTAATGTATATATTCGATGGTGAAGACGTGTTGAAGATGATTGAAGACCGTGGATCGTTATTATGTGAGGACTGCTTGTTGACTTCCTCTGTGTAGCTTCCGAGTTATATATATCAGTGGCCTCCTCGTTATGGAGATTTTTTGAATTGCAAGGACTACTTGCTACTATTGGTAGTAGGATAGTGCCTTCGGTTTGTTATGTTCCTAGACAACTTCTATGGACGTTTGTCTGATATTGCATTTCTAAAGATTACATACATTGGTTTTTATAAACGTACATCGGTGGTGGAAGAGAATGCAACTTCTCTTAGCTTAACACCCTCCTTAAGACATACGAGCTCAAGGGTTATATTTTTGTGGAAGGCAATTAGTAGTCAATAGAAATGGCCATGTGGCATTCAAAGATGTGATATGTGCTATGTGAAAAGGTAATCATTTTCGTTAAGCCTCTTCAAACCGGAAATGACCGAAACAGGATTAGATGCAGCAAGGCTAGGTGGGTCATTCCCAATTAGGGTATGATCATCCCTTTCTAGATATATTTCTTCCCGCTATGACGTTCGGGATTTTAATTAATGTGGTGTATGGAAAACGAGCTCTCGGATAAAGGTCGGTAATGACAGGGGGATGACATATTCGGTACTATCTAGTTACAAAGGTAGGCCAGTATTGTGTTGGCAGAGAAGCTGTGTGATGGTTTCTCGGGACATCCATCTAGAGGTGTACCCATTTCGGAAGGTAGATCCTGTGCTTGGTCATTTGTATGGAAATCCATTCTCCAATAAGAACCTACGATTTTGTTTGTAGAGCCTTGCACGTTGGAATTTAATAATGGTAACAATTTTAGCTAAGATTAATAAGTTTATTTGCAAATGTTTTCAAAGAGATGTCATTAGAAATAATATCAAAGGTTTTGATATAAAAGTGTTTTAGTTATCATAAGGTAAAAACCCGTCCGTGTTTATGTGTGGGCGTGGTCTTATGAGATACTCTTTATTTCAAAGGATTTTATCCAAAGGCTGATATATGACATTGTCATTTATTATTTAGTTTTTCTCATGTTGGTTTATCAAGCCTGGTTCGGGTATTTTCAATACTCGGGGCAGATTCGAATAGTTTCCAGTTAGTCGAAGACGGTTGAAGTTTCCAGAGGAGAGCTGGAGATATTCATTGATGTATGGACATATTCTATTATCCGCTGTACTCAGTGTATTTTGGTTGATGTTTGTTAGCAATTGTAAGGACAGATGTTTATAACTGTCCCAGCTGAATTTTGGTTAGACTCTGATATATGTATTCAAAAAGTTTTCCACTGCAAAAATATTTGTTCAATATTATATGTTATTCCATTCGTATGAGATTTTGTTCTGTCTATTTTTCTTTATTACCCTTCATGTTCCGTATTTTCGTGCAATTTGAGTTGGACATTTTTGGTTTATTGTCGATTCAAAGGGTACGGAAAAACGGGCCTTGACAACTGTCCTTTGAAATCATCCAAAAAATTCTCTAATCCAGTTTAAATAACAAAAATACAAATTTGTAATAGAAGATCTCCAATCCCAGATTAGCAACCTGATGGATTGGGAATTGTTCTTAGAAGAGAATTCATTGTTCAATGTGGACTCAATGACTACATTAGAGGGTGAAATTTTATTTTTTATTATTATTATTTTGATTTCAGGTTGATCATATGAATGTTGATTTACACTTAAATCACTTGTTTATATTCAGATCTGTTTATTGTTTAGATTATATGAGATTTTTGTAGGTATGTGTGCTTATTACAATTGGTTTGGAAATGTGCTTGTTGTTGTATTTTGTTTGTTGATTTATTTTCGAACTTTTTCTTAAAACATAATAATTTTTATTTATATTAATATATATATATATATATCTAAATCAAACGTAAACAGATTTTCAAATTGTTAATATGTATAATGTATATATGTTTATGTCTTCTATATATTTAATCTAATAATTTTCTTACGATGCTTTATACCTATTGTGAATCATAAAATACAAAATTATTTTATTAAATACGTATATACATATTTTATTATTATTTATGTAATGGCCTGGAATTTTGGCCGTTAGATTTTGAACATTTAAATTCATTTTAAATGTTAAATGTGGATTTTGAATTGGTTTTGAAATAAGCAGATTTTGGTCAAATCAATAAAATTAGTTAAAATTTCAAATATAGCAATTTAATTGGATTTGGATAAATAACAATTATTATTATTTGAAGTTGGGATAATTAGTGAATCTGGGAATAAATAGATATGAAAAATGGTTTTTAAATTTATTTTAATTCTAGTTGGATTCGAATTATAATATTGGACTTTTGGATGGGATCAAAGGTCGATAAGTCAAATTTGGAATTTTATATTAATTTAATAATATAATAATGCAAATAATCAGATTTTGATTCGGAATATATCAGAATGATTTCTAATGTGAATGTAAATTCGATATGATTTATAATTAAGTTAGTAAAATTTTAATAGCGAAATTTTAAGTGACTTCGACGATTTTGAAAATCGCCTGAATTAATCGACGAGTTAAAATAACCTACTGAGGCACAGTCTTAGAATTCGACGAAATCAGTTCCATGGGATCCGCAATAATGTATTATTATCGGATTTCAAATTTCGCAGCGTTTGGACTTACCGTTTGCTCGTACGGGTGAGAAGCGCGTTGAAATTTAGATCGATAATTTAATATTTAAACTTGATTCAAAAAGCTATCTTTCACGTATGATTGAATTAGCTTTCGAAACAAGTTCCATTTTGTTCGGAACACAGGTAAAACCTTATAAATGCTAGGCGGCACGTGCGATTTGGAGTTTGTTTGTATAGTTGGTTAAATTTGAGAATATTAATAAAATAATATTTATCAAACGTGTGTGTGTGTCTATATATATATATATATATATATATATATATATATATATATATACACAAGGGCTGAAACCCTAGATATTTTTCTCGGCCGCCACTATTGCTTTGAATGGCCGAAAACATCCCTTGATCTTCCACATTTTTCTCTCGATCCAAGCTTTATCGCAGAACGTCACCAACTGGAAAGATGGAGAGCTCATTGAGCTCGACCCGATCTATGGTCGGGAACGCATATGAGGGGATGATGGAGGCGTGGGCTGCTAGTTTTGGTTGGCCATTCGATCGTGATTTCTGGGTTGAAGAGGGGCACGAGTTCGCCTAGATTAGGGGCGGAGGCAGGTATTGCGAAGGGCATTCGAATGGCGGTTGTCGATCGAGTTCGTGATGACCGAGGAGAAGCGGCGACTTAGCCCTAACGGCGACAATGTTGGGTTCAATTTTGCCTGGGTTGTACATGAGGAAGAAAGGTTGCGGCCTGATTTTGTTTGGTATAATAAAAAAAATTGTTTTAAAAATTCTTATTCAATCTTTAAAGATTTATATCTTCTGCATGCGTTATCAGATTCCGACGAAACAAGAAGCGCCGGAATCACAGCGATGAGCAGCATGCTATGGTGCTGATCTGGAATTGTTTTAAGCAAGTCAAAATTTTGTATTAAATCAAACGTGTTGGATTTAATGTGAAATTTGAACGCTCGGCGTTGAATTCAAGGTGAGTTAGTCTCACTCACATCCGGAATGCTAGTTAGTTTAAATAATTAATATTTAAACGATTGATTGATTGGTCGAATGTGAAAAGTATTATCAGATTTATCCATATTTATTTGTTGTGCTAACATCTGTGGATGCAGGGAAACAAGTTGGAGGGATCCAACTGGATTCCTCACGATATAGAAATTATCTTTATAATCTGTGTCGCATTTTATTAATATTTCATGGTAGATTAATTTGAAAATTATGATATGATGTGTTATGATTGGATAAATAAAATCTTGTATTTTAGAATATCAATGAAATTAATTGGAATTAAGGGAAAATGAAAACAATTTTTAGGTGATGAATTTAAAGGAATTAAATTCGGGAAATTGGTTTGAAATTTGTAAAAGTTTTTGAAACTGTGATTGGAATTGGAAATGAGAAACGGAAATTTATAAACTGGGATACAAATTGGAATATTTATCGGTGGATAAATTTTGAAAGATAGATTTCCGGTGGGAAATTCTTTAAGAAGGTATAAATTGGTTTTAAAATAGTAGCGAGTTCATTTTTAAAGGATGGGAAATATATTTTCCCTGGAAAATTAAGTATGATTTCAAAGGAAAACTTTCAAAATATAAACTAGAAGTTTAAAATGTGTTTTAGAATATTTTAGAAAAGAAAATATTATTTTAATTATTTTTAAGTATAAGTAAATATTCATTTAAGTAATTATGGTATTTAATTATTTTAAAGGTAATTAGTATTAAGTTTTCAAAAAGGGGATTTTAATACAAATATTTGATTTATTAACTTTATTTTAAAAGGTAATTTTGGTTTAAATTACTTAGAAACTTCTCTATATTTCCTTAAATATTTTTCATTAAGAAATTTCTAGTAGCCTTATTCTAAATATTTTAAGCATATATTTTGAATGTGATTTTCTAGGAAATTGAAAGGTGGTTAAAAATAAAAGGAGTTCATTTTTAAAGTGTTGGAAGAAATTTCGGAGTTGGAACGTAAATTTGAATTGAGATAAATCAAGCAGGTTTTATAGAAGAATTCTTTGGTTTATCCTAAAATGGAAGTATATTTTCCTGAAAAGCCAAGTACGTTTTATAGCAGATTTTTTTTAAGTAAAAAATTAAAAGTTTTAAATTTGATTTTAAAAGAATGTTTTGAAGAAAACTCTTATTTAAGTTGTAAAGATTTAAAAAGTAAATATTTACTAAATTAGTTATAGTAAAAATTATTTTAAAGGGTTAATTGGTATTATGTCTCAAAAGAATATTATTAATATTTATAAAATGGATTTATTTTAAAGATAGTTTGGTTAAAGTTTTGTTTAAAACTTGTATAGGATTTCATAACTTTATTTTAAAATTTAGTATGACTTAACTTTTACTTTGGAGAAAAATAGTTCATATTTTAAAAGTAGTTTTATTTGAAACATTTACAAAGTATGTATATATTTCAAATAAAGTATGTAAATAGCTTTAATTTAAATTATTATAAATCTAAAGTATTTGGCTTGGATGTTTTCAGTAGAAATCGACAATTGGAAATTTATTCCATAAGGAGTGTGTGGTTTGAAACTATTTTCAAGGGATTGAAATGGAATGTATCTTGCAAAGATATTTTGAGGTAAATAAATAATGTGGGGAAATTATTTATTGTGTGATAGATGTTTGTGAATATTAATTGATAGTTAAATCACCGGCTATCAACATTGGCCAATGCGTTGATCCTTTCGAAGAGACGGGATCGGGATTAATTTCTCGAAAACCACTTCGATCTGGTTTGTATGTTTTCATAGGGAAAACGAGTTTGGAGTCGAAGATGGAGCAATTAAGTGCAAGGGCTAGTCGCTACTAATCCTGAGGATGTTTCCGAAATGGATGTAGTAGGAGGAGTGCTTTCGATTCCGTTCGAACCCGAGACGGACTTGTACGGATGAATGCTTTCAGAACAATGTCAGGTGGACGATGGGCATTCTAAGTGAAATGTTCTAAAGGTAACTGTGACGCCCCACCTCTATACCCATGCTAGCCAAAGGGCACTACGGGGTAATGCCGTCGACTAACGTGGAGAATAAGGCTATTTAGGAGCGACCATCCATAGCCTTGCTATAACTATCTATTGAATACATCGACAATTTTCATACAAGCAAATCGACATATCCAATGAATACTTAAAACAAAACCATAGGTGGCTGGAGGATCTATCAGAACAGAATAAACAACTCAAACGTAATACACATCATAGAACAGTAGATCATCATATACACATACATATACATAACAGAGTATACAAACTGAAACATGTCAAGTGGTATAGCAAACCACAATATACAGACGAATCCAAAAGAATACATATATCAAAGTTATAACAAAATGGGACTACACAAAAAGCCATAACAAAAAAAGAAGCTAGCGAAGTAGTCCATGCGGAAGCAAAATAGGCTAAGTCCAAAAGCTCCTAATCTGAAACATCTCGGTCTGACCCGAGTATAAATACACGGGTCAGTCTAGCTAAACAAATCAGTTAGAAAACTGAACAACAACAAACCTGCAAGGTCATAAAGTATAAACATCTCTAAAAGAGATAACACAATCATCTAACAAAAGATGAATCATAACAGAACAAGCCTCATATCATCGGCAACACAAATAAACGAAGGATATTAATATCCCAAAACAAGCCAAAAAGGTAAATATCAAATACCAATGAAAGTGACACAAGTTCCGCAAGGTAACCGCTATATATCGTGCGGCTCAAAAAGACCAACACCGAAAGGCGATACTTAGGGAATATACATATCAATGAAACAACATAAATTTGCACGTGCTCAGTACTGTATAAACAAGGATCCATGAGCCCGAAGACTTTAAACCCAATATCACTCGAGCGGTGACAAATGACCAATTCCAAAAGCGATACAATAGGGCAACAAACCCGAAGTCACAAACCCGAAGGCAACATACCCGAAGGCAACATACCCGAAGCAACATACCCGAAGGCAACAAATCTGAAGGAGACAGTCCGAAGACACTATCCCAAAGGCAACAAACCGTAGTGGTGAAGGTCCGGAGGCCCAGTCTGGACACCACTAACTGGCAGAATGGGTCACAACTCTCGAGAAGGAATCCGAAAAGTGGTAACATGAGTCCCATAACCACCCATTTGTACTAAACGGTTTACTATCCGTTAGTTAATTTCACACTCAAAGCAGTACAAAGTTTACCTCATCTCATCGGTAAACCAGATAAAAAGGTCAAAACGTTCAAACGAATAGATTAGGAATTAACTGAGAAGATGAACACATGTGTTCTTTGCACGTGTTTTATCTAATCATTTAATTATCCTCCCACTTCGCTCGGAGTGCGAAATCGTGTGTGTTTTAAATAGAATTTATAAATTGGAGAAACGAGCTTTTAATGCAATTTAGAAGATTATTTTATAAAAACCCGTGGATGAAGTCAAAAAGGAATCATCAAGGTCAAATATTTATAAACAACTACTTGGAATCAACATGAATCGATAAAAGTTGGAATCACAAACAAATAGGCACACTAGGCAAAATTGAAGCAGGTCAGTCGACTAGCCTTGTGTAGTCAGTCGACTGAACCATAACCTGAGAGTTTTCAGACTCTGCAATCAGTCGACTGACTGCAGGGGGCCAGTCGACTGGCTGTAGCTGGAACTGTTTTCCAGCCTGTCAAATGAAGGAGCAAACTCTCACCATTTGCAACCGGTCGAGCAATAGACTTAAGGGGCTTTTGCCAATCGATAAGCTAGCACAATTGGCTCTTTAATACACCTCCAAAATCATGATCAAACATCAAAGTTATGATTTTTAGAGTTTTTGACTTCAAAACACCAAAAATTGCAATGTTCACAAAACTAATCCAAATCAAAAGCAATTACACAAGAATAAGTGTTAGGAATTCATACCTAACATCAAAGATAGTTTGGATATAGATATGGAATAAAAATCTCACCTTTTAGCTCATAAACAAAGATAAGAAGCTCAAACGCAAAGACAAGACCAACCACTCTCCACTTCAACTCTACAAGCTTCAATCTAAGATCAAAACAAGTATTTTCCTAAGTTAGGTTTAGGAAACTTTCTGAAATTGAAGGAGAAAGAGTTGGAGAAGATGAAGAGGAGGCTTACCAATAACTTCTCTTTGATTTTGGAGCAAGAATTCAAGTTTGCAAAGTAAACTAGGGCTTGGAATTTCTATTTCCCATTCATTTCCCCTATTTTCAGTTTTAGCTTGAGTTTTAGAATGGAAATGAGTGAATGGAAGGAGAAGGACTGAGTTAGGTTATTTAGTTAGCTAGTGGGCTGAACCCAATCCCAAAACCCAATTAGAAAAGGTAGCAAAACTCGACTTACCCGAAACATATCAAAGTTTGTACTCAAAAAGATCGCAAACGCCATTTTGGACTCAATGGAACTGGTTTCGAGTCCCAATTCGGCCGTTTTCAAAAAGTAACATTTCGGACCTAAATCCGACTAACGACGCTATATTTAAATAAAACATTTAAATATATAATCGTTAAATAAGCGGGTTGTTACAGATCTCCCCTCCTTACAAAATTGCGTCCCCACAATTCCAAGAGACAATAATGGTAACAACTACATATTTACATCATCCAAAAAGAAAGGAAATAAGCTTGAGATGAAAAGATATTCTCACCATTGCCAAGCCAAGATAGAAAACCCAGATAGGATCGTTCGATAAACTCTCCGGTTTTCCAAGTACAGTCATTGGGATTAGCGGACCATTGAACTTTAACGAGCGCACGTCCTTGTTTCGAAGGTGTCGCACCTCCGTGTCAAGTACGCGAATAGGCTGCTGTACAAAAGATAAGTCCGGTGAGATCTCAAGCTCTTGCAAATTAGGAGAATCGATAACAGAATCCGACTCTCGAGGGCACTTCCGAAGTTGAGAGACGTGAAACACGTCATGAATGCCAGATAAATGAGCAGGAAGTGAAACTCTATAAGCCATAGGGCAAATACGTTCAGTAATAAAAAATGGTCCTATAAAGCGAGGAGCCAATTTTCTAGTCGTACTAAAGCGCATCACCCCTTTCAAAGGAGAAACACGAATAAAAACAAGATCACCAACTGAGAATTCGAGAGGCTTCCAACGGTTGTCCGCGTAGGATTTCTGGCGGCTCTGTGCCTCCTACATTCTCAAACGAATAAAATCAATCTTCTCGGAAGAATCACGAACAAAATCTGGGCCAAGAATAAGCTTCTCCCCAAATTCCAACCAATAAGAAGGTGATCAACATGGGCTTCCGTATAAGGCTTCGAAAGGAGCCATACCGATACTAGATTGAAAACTATTGTTGTAGGAGAACTCTACAAGAGGTAGGTGATCCTCCCAACTACCACCGAAATCAAAAATACAAATACAGAGGAGATCTTCCAAGATATGATTCACCCGCTCAGTCTGTCCGTCAGACTGCAGATGATAAGCTGTGCTAAAATTAAGCTTTGTTCCCAAAGCTTGCTGCAGACTACGCCAAAAATGACTCATCAATAAGGAATCACGGCCACTCACAATAAAATTAGGAACACCGTGAAATCTCACGATTTCCTTGACATATAACTTAGTCAAATGCGAAGCAGTCCTATTAGACTTAATAGGAATAAAATGAGCAGACTTAGTGAGGCGATCAACAATAACCCAAATGCTAGAATGGCTTGATCTCGAACGAGGTAGTCTGTCAATGAAATCCATGGAAATCTGATGCCACTTCCACAATGGAATCTCTAGAGGTCGAAGAAGACCCGAAGGACACTGATGTTCGGCCTTAATACGCTGACAAGTTATGCAATTACTCACATAACTCGCCACGTCGCGCTTCATGCCTTCCCAATAATAAAGACGATGCATATCGGCATACATCTTACTACTACCAGGATGAATGGTATACTTAGAACGGTGACAGTCATCAAGAATGTCATGCCTAAGTGCAAAATCAGAAGGCACACTAAGACGGTTCTTCTTGCGAAGACACCCACGAGAATCAATGCTGAAATCCTGCAACACCTCATCACAGGATCCAGACTCACAAAGCTGAATAAGATGCAACAAATTAGGATCACGCCGCTGAGCATCGGCAATACGATCCAATAAAATGGGTCGAGCTCCCAAACTAAATAATATAGAATAAGAGAATCAGAAGATGAACCTATGTCACGAATTTCACAAAAACATAGAGTCTTAAGAACACCCCATTCGACAAGCATCATAGAAACTACAGCCGAATGTATGCGACTAAGCACATCAGCAACACGATTACCCTTTCCAAGGGTGTACAGGATATCAAAGTCATAGGAGGCAAGAAACTCGAGCCAACGTTGTTGCCTCATATTGAGTACCTTCTGAGTGAACAATTACTTCAAGGATTATGATCGGTATTTTAACGACCCTGGATTTTGGCCCCGTTTAATTTAATAAATATTTGATCTAATTAAATAAAATATGAACTGATCATATTAAAATGAACATGATTTTGAAGTTATTTATCATTGTTTATACAAATTTGTGTTTTAAAAAGGAGATTGATTTGGAGCATTTAAATTTAAACCTGTTAATAATATTTATAATAAAATTTGTCTTATGTAATTAAATTAAAACACTTTACTTTGTTTAAATCTGATAAATATACAAATGAATAATAATGTCTAAAATTTAAAATAAATCCCTTTATAATATTTATCTTGTACCATTAAATTAAAATACTTTCTTTTGTTAACATTTGATAGAAATATCTGTAGATGGTAATGTTTGAAATTTAAAATCTAACTCTAGTAGCACAAAATATAAATGTAAAATATGAGTCAAACTTATGCATATAATTTGAATAAATTATAATTGGAAATAAATATAAAAATAAGTATAAATGTAAGTAAATTATATTGTACATATTTAAATATTGTTAGCTAAAGTACAAATACAAATAAATATGGGTAAGTAAATTTATGAAATATGACTTAAATGATGATAATAAAATGTAAATAGGAAATAGAAATTAAAATGTAACTACAAACAAGAAATTAAGTGAAATATAAAATACAGAATTAAATTTAAGAACAAAATATAGAATAGAATGAAACTAGGCCAAAGTGTAAATAAAATAAGACAAGTATGTAGATAATTATTCAAGCTACAAAATAATAAAATAAAATAACCTTCTTTCACAAAATAATCTCTCAGCAAAATATAAAATAAAACATCTTCTTATGCAAAACCAAATATCTACCTGAAAACAAATGTATTTTCCAAAGCTTCATATACAAGCTATGCCTACCTGAAGTACATATCTTTATACTTATACAAGATATCTTTGCCCAGGAAAAATATATCAACCAATATCAGAAACCATAAATAGATGTTAACAAATTTGAAGACAAAAACAAACATAAGTGTGTAAACTAAACAAATTAAATGCCTTCATTCACAAGCCATGATGACCTGCCATAAGTACAAAACTGCATACAAAGATTCATCTACAGCAAGACATAATTATACTATGTAAGCCTATTAAGTAACAAAACATGTACTTTTTTCTTCTCGGCCAACTTTTGTTGTAAATTCAATATCATAAAAATCTGTTCATAAGGAAGGAACTGTCCAAATGCTACCTTCCCCTATCCAACTATTATCCTTTATATAAATGTATATTCATCTTGTATTTGATTCATTCAGTAAACTATAGAAAAAAAAGAAGAAAACTTGAGAAAACAAAACTCAATCTTTATTCAAATCAAGATAGATATTCCAAGCAGTTTCATACTATTGATTCAAGGCAGTGTCAAGCTTCAGATGTTGAACATCAAATTATTCTTTGTTCTGAAATTTATTTAGAGTGAGTAAACTTAATTTTTAAGAGTTTTAAAGTTAATTAAACAGTTCAATCTTCATTTATAAATTGTTTGTCTATACTTCAGTTGCATATGTTTGAGATGCTCTATGATTTTGAATTTAGTACAAGCTTCATATTTTTATCAAACTCAAGTTATTCTTACTTAAATCATTCCAAAGCTTTGATTCTAAACAGAACAAGATGCTAAACTTAAACAAAGATTTTTAAAGGGGGATTACAATCATTTTCATCAAGAACTTCACTGTAATATTGATGAACAGGCAATCCAAGTGATTATTTGTAATATTCAATTGTTGCAAATTACTGATTCAAGATTGCATATTGAATCTATACAGCAAAAAATGATTTTTAAGGCAAAACGATGGATTTATAAGTAAGAAATTTAAGAGCAGTTTGCGGGTGAATGAAATTTGCATTGTTCTCAATTCCTGAAAATCGAATCAATAATAATAAGTGGAATTTTTCTTGAAGCAAGTTTGTATACCCGTAATGTTGGGAAAAATGTTGAATAATTTTTCTAATTCATGAATTAATTGAACGAACGCAAAGTAGGGCTTGTGTACAGTTTTCTTTCGTGTCTGTAACATAGTGGGTTTTGACCACTTCAAGTGATCGAGCTGTTCGAGGGTTCGGGAAAGGGAAGCTGGTCGAGTTGTTGTTGTGTGAGCGATGTATCGGCGACTCCGGTAACTTGGTTGATGATCGTAAGACATGTGTCGTAAGTCGTGTTTTGCAGTTTTCCTATGGTATTGCTAAATTTCGATGCGATATTCATTGTGGCGATTCGAGTTTGTCTTTCGTTTATTCGTATGATTTGGGACTTGCCTGAGACGATGGTGACTGCCGGAGTTGGGTCGTGCTGCCGTGCACGTGCACGGCAGCGGTGATTTGGTGTCATGCCATGATGTAGGGGGTCGCGAGTATTACTTGAGCGAGTGTGATGAAATCTTCAGGTTGGTCTTCGATTGTGAGTGAGTAGCCTGCTGTGCTTTTTATTTTTACCCAGCCTAAAGCTTTATCTTACAGATAGATAAATAAAAGAAAGGGAAGATGATGAGTGTACAGGGAGGTTTCGGGGAAAAGAAGGGATAGCACGAAGTGCCACACGGGTTTGAATAGGGGAGGCCTCGAGTTTTTTGTAAGGTAGTTCTCGGGTATCAAAAAAAAAGAGAAAAAAAGAACCGTAGAGTGTATTTCCAAAAGAAATGCTAAGTGAAGGATTTGCATCAAGCTTAATACCATAATCCTAATGACTGTTAAATAGTTTTAAGTTAGAAGCTTCATACATGTTTTTAATTATTTTTCGCTAATACTTAACGATGTTTAAGCCCTTGATTTTTATTTAATCATGTAATCAATTTAGTCGAGTATAAAGTTAAATAATTACGTAAAGTTAGATTTGAAACTGATGAACATTTAAGTTCCCAGTTAGTAGTATTTTGATTCTCAAAATTTAAAGAAAATTTCCTTTAAAAGTTAATTAAGTTGAATAATAAATGTTAATTATTTTTAGAAGGTAATTAAGAATGATTAACAATTTAATTTTAATTAGAGTTTAGATTACGTAACTATTACGTGATAAGTAAATAGTAATTGACTACTTGAGTAAATAAATAAATGACTAGTAGTTAAGTAATTAAGAATAATTAAAGTATAATTAGTGATGGATTATAAATTAATAATTGAAATCAATTACTTAAGTTAATTAATGAATGAATTAATAGTTAACTAATCAAGTAATTTAATTATGAATTAATAGTTAATTAATTTAGCAACTTGATTAAAACTTAATTAAGTAATTAGCAGATAATAATTGGATAATTAAGCTTCATTAATAAATAATTAAAGATGTTAATTAATGATTAGGGAACAGTTAATTAAGTAATTAAAGTTAAATCACTTGATTAAGGAAGTGATTAATTAATAGTGTGAAATAAAATAATTTGTAATTAAACTTAATAATTAATTAAGGAATCATTAATTAAACAATTTGAAATGAAATAGGTAATTAATTGTTAATTAATGATTAATTAAACAGAGTTAAGTGGTTAACTCTTAGGTAATTAATTCTAAATTGAATTAATTGAAATAAGACTTAAAGATGACTGCTTACGGATTGTTATGTTGAATATCTGATTGTGATATTTATTTGATGATATTCTGTGACGCTCTGTGATATGCCGTGTTATATCTATGATGCTTGTATATGTTTTATCTGGGATAAATGCTATGTTAATTCAATTGTTGAATTTAAATTATTTAAACTGTTTAAGTTAATTTGACAACTTGGCCTTTAAAATGGCGATTGGATTTCGATGAGACCGGGATCAGGTATCCAATTGATATTCCGAAAACCACATCGATCCAAATTAAATGATAGGTCGTGAATTCTGAAATGAAGATCGAGATGGTGATTTCAGAATGCAAGGGTTATCGTCGTTGACTCTGAGGGTGATTCCAAAATGAGTGTGACGAGATAATGCCTTCGGTTTCGTTCGAACCCGGAACGAACTTCTATGGACTGAATGCTTTCAGCACATCGTCAGGCGGAAGATGAGCATTCTAAGAGATTTGTCCTATAAAGGTAATCGCAGCCTCAAGCCTCATCAACCGGGAATGGCTAAAACATGGGAGATGCAGCAAGGTAAGGTGGGTCATGCCCAAGCAGGACAAGATATCCCCCAGTCTATATGTCCCTTTTTATTTTGGCTGTGTGGGCGGTTGCTTGCTACAACCGCAGGGTTTATCTTGTTTAGGACTGTTCAGTAAGGAATGGTTCCGGCCTTGTTCTATAGGGAATCGGGAGTGATCCTAGGTACGATGTTCTAGGCCCCGTACTGTGACGAGCGGTACCCCAGTAGCCCTGCCATTGTTGGAAATCTATTTTCCCTACGAGACCCTACGGTTTTGATTTGTATTACCCACTTTCGTGGCTAGTAGCTGGAATTTAATCATGTAACAATTTCGGCTATTTTCTATTTACTTGAAAACCCTAGACACTATTATAATATCACTGAATTTCCTATGAAATGTTTTGGTTAGCGTAAGGTAAAAACTTACCCGTATTTATTTGTGGGGAGTCTTACGTGATACCTTTATTTTCAAATGTTTTCAAAGTTAAACAACTTTAAACCGTTTACTCATACCAGACCCATGTCTGGCTCGGAGTTTATATTTTGTTTTTCATAAACTCTTGGGTACTCAAATTCTTATGAGTAGCCAAGTGATAGGTTTTGGACTTTGATTTCTGGAGGAGTTTGGAGAAGGAGTTTCCAAACGTATGTAGCTATCTACCTAGTTCCGCTGTGTTAGTTGATGTATGCTGTATCTCTGATGTATATAGTGACAGATATATGTATGACTGTCATGTGTATTAATATTGTATAACTCTGATATATGTAAAACTATGAAATAGTTATGTGATATATTATATTTTGTTCCGTTCCACTTTGAGATTCTGATATTGTTGTCCTTTCTTTTCTTCTCTATTTCTACCTCTTCTTTCTTAATGATGATACGTCTTTCTGGTAGTAGAAGGGCGGGTCGTTACAGTTGGTATCAAAGCTTTGGTTGGTGATAACCTTGGCTCTGGTAGGAATTACTCATAAAAGAGAGTCTGTAATACTCTAAAATGAGTTTGAGTGTATTAATAGATATGAGCGTGTATTTGTTAGTGAATATAAAATTGTTTTTATATTGTGTTGACTTATCTGTTGAGTGTTGATGTGCACGTAAATGTGCATATTTTTACCACCATATTATTCTATTTAAATTAAATAAATGATCATATTGGGTATTTTAACTTGTTTTAACCAAAATTCATATTAATTCCAAATTCGCATATTCATCTTCATATAGGGGCAAAACGGTCATTTAAGTGCATATGTTTCTTTGAGAAAAATTGATTAGAAATTTATATATATTTTTGTAGGAAAATGGTCTCAAATAGGAGTGGTTTCATGAAGGAATATGCATGCACAAAGAATATAAGGAATGAAGATGGAAATAATCCAAAGTGAAAATCATGGAGGACCCATCTACCCACCTACCTTAATGTACAAATTAAAGGCTAATGCACATGCATATGGAGTTAATGGTTTCATGTACATTTAATGGGGTATTAAGACATGTTAATGATTACTTGGCCTCCACACTTCCTAAGGGGCATTTTGGGCATTCCCTAAAAAGTGAATTAGGGTTTTAAAACTTGTATATATACCCTTATGTTTCATGTAATACTTACTCTCTTCACTTAGTCTCTCTTAGGCCTCCTTCTCTTTAGTTTAGTTTAGATCAAAAGTAAAATGAAAGCTCCTCTTTCTCTTTTCATGGCTACTTAGCCATTTTTATTTTATGTAATCTTTTTTATTTTATGCAATTTAATACATGCTCTTTCCTTTTCATGTTCATTTACTTTCATGTTGTAGTGTAGATCTCTTTTCTTTTATGCAAGTTAATTAGCTTATCTTTTCATTTTTCTTTCATGTTGTTAGCTACGTTTGTTAATAAAATGACAAATATGAGAAGCTAAACCCCTTCAATTTAGGGGTAATGAAGCTCTCTAATTAATGTAGCTTCAACATTTTGTTAATTCATGCTCTCTTTTTGTGCTTAATGATGATGATAGAATGGTTTTATTTGTTGTTTTTGCCTTGAATTTGATAGTCTATATTGTTGACACCAAATAGGCTATGCTTAAACTATCACTAACACAAATGCCTCTTCATCAATATATGATTATGGCATAAGAAAGTGATTTGAAATTAAAATTTGATGGTCTATGTTTCTAATCAATAGTTAATAGGCCATAATTAAAATAGATTTCATTCTCATTTTCTTTGTCAAGTTTCATGAAAGTTAGTAAGTGTTTTAAGGGGTGTGTTATAGTTTGATGGCTTATGTTGGCTAATCAATAGCTCAAATATGTCATACTTATAATAAACACATAAATTAAAACACTAATGACCATAAAAGAGAGATCATGATTTCATGTGTTAAAGTACATGATCTAGAGAGTTGATTTATTCTCTAAATTGTTCTTTTAACTCTCATATTTTTATCATTTTTTTTGCTAGTTTTTGTTAGTTTCTTACATTTCTAGCTATTCACTCTCGACTTCGGTATAATTTGATTGAATAGAATTTTAAAATCATCAATTCCCTGCGGATCGACCCGTATTCGCCACGTGCTACATTCATACACCGTGCGCTTGCGGTTATTTTTATTTCAAAATTCGATCGACGGTTTTCTAAACCAATAGAATTTCCGTCGATGAACAAGTTTTTGGCGCCGTTGCTGGGAAATTTGTTTTGATTTTGATTTTCTATTCTTCGGATTATTTTTGTGTGATTTTATTTGTGCGTTTGCATTTAAAAAAATAAATAGTTGTTGTGTTTGTATGATTTTTGATTGCATTTTCTTTGTGTGCTTGTTTCTAGTTTCCTTTTCCATTTGCATTTATTAAAAAAAGTGAGAGAGAGAACATATACAAATTCCTTTCGAAAACAATTTTGTTTTATTGCATTCCACTTACATTTTTGCATTTACAGTTCATTTTCTTCTTTTCTTTCCATTAAAAAAAGAAAAAGAAAAAAACGTTGTTCACTGTTCATTTCACTGTGCAGTGCAACATAACCCTCTCTGTTGGTCCCTTCCCTTCAAACTCTCTGCAACCATTGTCAACCTTCCCCACATTCACTTCTACAAAAGCTCCATAATCTCCTCTCTACCATCACCACAGCAGTAAACTACTAGTGCCCAACAGTCAAAACACTGCCTTCTCCCAGCCTACTTGCAACTGCTTACAAACAAGCTTCTGCATCCCATCAACCATCAAACATCCCCTACCACCTGACCACCAGTCACTAGATAACCACATTCATACATACGATAGTCTATCCCTTTGCCTTCAAGCCACTGAACATCCCCCTCACCTGAACAATTCCACATCAACTTGCACTTACATATCACCTTCCACCATTATAACATCCATCATCAGTCAACCTCCCAACAACAACCATCTTGCTTCACTCTTCACTGCCTTTAAATTCCACCCGACTACCTTCTTATTCACCCTCTTCACTGTACATTGTCTTCCCTGGTAGAACTCAATCACTTTCTTCACCACTTACAGTCCAACATCTCTCCAACACTACCCATACTTCACCTGACTTAATTGTCTGCCTCCCATACAAAACAGTGCTTCACAACCGCAACCACCTCCAAGCAATTTCGCTGCCAAACCATAGTCCATCCACTGCCGTTCAATTTCACCTCTGTCATCACAAACTTCCTCGCTATAACTTCCTTCCCTGTCGCTACTGTCAACCAACCACTTGCCATATCCACTCAACAACCTGCCTGAATCAAGTCCTGACCAACAACCATACCCCTGCTTACTATCACTGTCCTCCTTCGCTCCACTCAGTCAACATAATTCATATCAGCCATCAACATATCCACTTTTCATCTCCACGTTCACTCAAACTCAAACATACAACTGCTGTGTACTCACCCCTTCATCATCTGCTGCAAACCCCACTTCACATCATCACAGTAATCCTCCATATAACATCCATTGCCTGTCTGTCTCTGTTGCACTTCCAGTGTCCAGTATCCAATTCAATTCATCTAACAATTCACACTCGAAACCATCACTCATCCATCATCTGACATCTCCACGAACCTGAGACTTCCCCAGCAAACTACGACTATTCACGAATTTCAACGCTTACCTCCAGCTGCGATCTCCTTCTCGACATCAAATAACCCAACAGCCATAAATTCCTACTAGTAAATCCCCAAATCTCCTGCAAGCAACCCAACCTCATCAATCGCCGAAGCAACACGAACCAAATAATCAATTCCTCGACCATCACAGCAAATCGCGAAGATCACGCGACTCCAAGCCAACGGTCGAACACTCGAAAAACCCAAAACTCGAATTTCTAGTCTCTGTTCTCTTTTGATTTCTTGTCACTTTTAAGTTGGTGATTTCCTGGTTGTTTGATCCTGGATATAAACGATTTTGAACTCGGAAATTCATTTGGGAATTAATGTTAACTTTCTTATTGTGCCAGGTTTGAGTGTTTATACAAGTCAATTGCTTATATGTTGGTTTGAATTAGTTAAGTGGGTCGGGGCTGATTTTGGGTTCCTATTCAAATTTGTTTAGTGAAGTTTATTTTGAACAGAAGTGAAAGTTTGTTTATTGAATTTTGTTTAGTGAAGTTGTGTTAGAATTTTTTTTCTTTTTGGTTTGTTTGTCTGTTTTGTTTTGTCCTGTTTTATTTTAATTCTTTCTTTTAAAAAAAAATCTCAAAGTGATTTATTTCGTTTTTTTTTGTTTTCACTTATTTTGTTTTTAATTTGTTTCAGTTTTTTTTTGTATATACCTTGTTTAATTTCAGGTTGCCAAAGCAGAATTTGAGAAGGAGACTGGCAAAAATAAATTGCTTCGTCTAGCTTGCCAAAATAAACTGCTTTGCTTGCGTGCTAAAAAAATTTGTTGCTTCCATCTACAGTTTTATTTGTATTGCATTGTTGATTGCTTGCATTTGCATTTATATATATAAATTTAAAAAAAATCATTCGTAGTTGCACTATTAATACACGTTTAATTTCAGTTTTGCATTTCATCTTAAATTTTGATTAATAATAACGATTAGAAATTGATAGCTCTTAATTGTATATTGGCAATTTGTCTTCTTTGAACAATTTAATTTCTCGGTGTCTAGGCTACGGCAGAGCAATAATCAGTTATAAGTATTACGGTGATTCATAAATATTGTACTGAATTGTTTCTCTGAAGGTACTTAAACCTTCGGCTATATTGCTACGGTGATTCATGGTGCACCGATAACTCCTGCCCGTTATTTGGCTGAGAACTATATTGTTGATTTAAGACAATTTGTGATTATACAATTTTGGGTAAACTTAGGATAAATCATTTGTAATTAACCCTTGCATTCATTTAGTTGCATTAGTTCATGCATATTTTAAAAAAAAAATTCAAAATCCAAAACTAAAAAAAAAAACTGTAACTTTTCCTTGGCAATTTTTAAATCATTTTCCTTTGAAATTTCTAAAATCCAAAAAAATTTAGAAAATCAAAAAACAAAAAAAATATTTTCAAAAAGAAAAAAAAAAAGTCAATTTCCCTTTCGAAAAATAAATTTTATTTGTAAATACTTTTCCTTTATTAAAAAAAGCCAAAAAAATTCTTGAAAATGTCCGAGCTTCCTCACTTACGTGAATTTTACAATAATTGTGAAAATCAATATAATCCATATAATTTCACTTCAAATTCTTATGGATATTTAAACAACAACTATTGTTTAAACGATTCGAATTTTGAACCACAAAATTTCCAAAGTACTGGTCAACCCTCAACTCTTGAAAATTGCATTTCGTCGTTACTTGAACTCTCTGCGCAACAAAAATCAAGAGATAAATGAGTTGTGCAATTCACTTTGTGCTATAACTCGAATCAAAGTTTTCAAAATAATCAAAATTTGGATTCACTTCAAAATTCAAATGATTTCGAGTGTAACCCATGCCAATTCAATTTCGAGCTTCAAAATGAATTTCAAAATAAAAATGAAAATGAGATCCACTTTTCAAATAATTTTGGCAATGGGAATAATCTCGACTACGATGCGATTGAAAAAATTTGTCCTCAACAAATCCAAATTGAAAATTCTCAAGTTAATAACTACAAATGGATTTTGTTGAACAAATGAACGAAATTTACGATGATCACACGGATTTGTTGTTTGAAACATATATGAAACAACGTGTAAAACAAAATCAAATCCCAACGTGTGACGAGTTAAATAATAATCCATCTTTTTCCACAATTGATGAGTTTGAAATAACAACTTTTGAAACTGAAAATGATGATCTTAATGAAGATGTTGAAAATACGGTAATTGAGTTGGATTTTAATTCTTTTGAGGGTGTGGTACCAAATTTAAAATTCAATCTTCCTTTTCTCAATTTCGAAAATTTGAATACAACAGCTTTGGATTTTGAACTTGAGATACGCAATGAAGTTGTTGATAATCCAACAAAGGAAGACGAATTTAACGAACACGATTTCTTTGGACTTTTTGAAGATGGGTTGTTAGATTCCAAAGGGGACGATTCACATCACCGTTTTGAAATCAATAATTTTGAAGAATTTTTCAATGACAAACTTGAATTTCAATTTGGTGAAAATAAATGTGAATTTCAATCAATCGTTATATCTACCCCAAAAATCATCGAAAATAAAACAACTCGTAAGATTTTTAATAAAACGACATTCGTTTTTCCAAAGCCACATCCGACTTCAAAATCTTTTACGGTTTGGTTTTTCGAGCCTAAGCTTTGTCTCGTATACTTGACGAAACAAATGAATCGGTCTTTGGAAGACCGTTTCATTAACTTTTTGGCAATATACTTTCTGATGTCGTGTAAATACATTTCATTTTCATGTAAATAATAATAAACGTTCCTTTTGACTTGGGTTGACTGTGGGGACACAGTCAAAATCAAGTGTGGGGGGAGATTCATCTTCTTCTTGATTTTTCAGGATTAGTTTTTCATTTTTCTTCCAAAAACTCAAAAAAAAAATCCAAAAACAAAAGAAGAATTTTTTTTTAGCGTTTTTGATTTATAGGATAAATATATGGTTTTGGTTTATTAAATTGAAATTATTGAAAATTTATTTGTCTTAACAAAAATAAAAATGAAGTTTGATTATAAATAACAATGGTTTAACTAGTATATAGGAAGATTCATACGTGTTAATTATGAAATACATCCTAATTGAAAATCTTTGTTTTAAAAGTGGTGAATTTAAAGTAAAGGATGTGTCATTTTTTTTGTCTTCTAAGTTAAATGGTGCTAAGATGATTTTGCAAAACTCTCTCTTTTAAAAAAAATATAAAAAAAATTAAAAAATAAAAACAAAGTATTCACTCTCATTTAAAAGTCCTCACGGTTATGCATGGGTGAATTACTTAGAATCTCTGATAATGTGCTTTCATACTCATTTAAAATTCCTCACGGTTATGCATGTATGGAACACATGTAAAAAAAAGAATAGACTTAATAAAAACCACCTACGGTCGATAGGTGTATGCACGAAAGTGTGTGCACTCGCCATGCTCTGTACTCCCCTCACATAAGCCTGAAAGGCAGTGCATGGATGGTATATCTGGCCTCAGTTTACCTGAGCTAGGTGTGTAATTTTTCTTGCAAATAATGAGAGAGCAAGCAATTGAAATCCTAGCACTATTTTTACTTAGTTGATTTGATTTGTTATTGAAAAGAAATAAAAATACCACTTTGATAAACTTTGATAATCAACTAAGAATCCTTTTCATAATTACACTTTGTTATCAACCAAAATAACAAGTTAAACTATAGTCTATTTGTTATGGTAACTTTGTTTTTATTGAAAATTTTGATGAGTAAATGACTAAAAAATTTCAAGATGATAACCAAAACCAATATTTAACTTATTTGTGTCGATTTAAAAGTAAATCCTTCATTGTAAATATTTTCAAACATTCGCATTCATCTCTTTGTAAATAAATCTTGCATTTTGTAAATATTTTCATCCTGCATGTTGATTTTATGGGTAGTATCCGCTGAAAACCCTCACGAGACAAAACTCGTCCTACTGGGGACACCCAGAGGTTTAACGGCTTGTTGCATACGCTCAATGCAATTGTGCTCCCTACGAAAACGGATTTATCTTAGTTTTTCTTTATTCGAGGACGAATAAAAAGATAAGTGTGGGGGTATTTGATGTGCACGTAAATGTGCATATTTTTACCACCATATTTATTCTATTTAAATTAAATAAATGATCATATTGGGTATTTTAACTTGTTTTAACCAAAATTCATATTAATTCCAAATTTTCACATATTCAACTTCATATAGGGGCAAAACGGTCATTTAAGTGCATATATTTCTTTGAGAAAAATTGATTGGAAATTTATATGTATTTTTATAGGAAAATGGTCTCAGATAGGAGTGGTTTCATGAAGGAATATGCATGCACAAAGAATATAAGGAATGAAGATGGAAATAATTCAAAGTGAAGATCACGGAGGACCCCACCTACCCACATACCTTAATGTACAAATTAAAGGCTAATGCACATGCTTATGGAGCTAATGGTTTCATGTACATTTAATGAGGGATTAAGACATGTTAATGATTACTTGGCCTCCATACTTCCTAAGGGGCATTTTGGGCATTCCCTAAAAAGTGAATTTGGGTTTTAAAACTTGTATATATACCCTTATGTTTCATGTAATACTTGCTCTCTTCACTTAGTCTCTCTTAGGCCTCCTTCTCTTTAGTTTAGTTTTGATCAAAAATAAAATGAAAGCTCCTCTTTCTCTTTTCATGGCTACTTAGCCATTTTTAGTTTGTGTAATCTTTTTTATTTTATGCAATTTAATACATGCTCTTTCCTTTCCATGTTCATTTACTTTCATGTTGTAGTGTAGATCTCTTTTCTTTTATGCAAGTTAATTAGCTTATCTTTTCATTTTGCTCTCTTTTTCCTCTTCATTTTGCTTTCATGTTTTTAGCTACATTTGTTAACAAAATGACAAATATGAGAAGCTAAACCCCTTCAATTTAGGGGTAATGAAGCTCTCTAATTAATGTAGCTTCAACATTTTGTTAATTCATGCTCTCTTTTTGTGCTTAATGATGATGATAGAAGTGGTTTTATTTGTTGTTTTTGCCTCGAATTTGATAGTCTATATTGTTGACACCAAATAGGCTATGCTTAAACAATCACTAACACAAATTCCTCTTCATCAGTATATGATTATGGAATAAGAAAGTGATTTGAAATTAAAATTCGATGGTCCATGTTTCTAATCAATAGTTAATAGGCCATACTTGAAATAGATTTCATTCTCATTTTCTTTGTCAAGTTTCATGAAAGTTAGTAAGTGTTTTAAGGGGTGTGTTATAGTTTGATGGCTTATGTTGGCTAATCAATAGCTCAAATATGTCATACTTGTAATAAACACATCAATTAAAACACTAATGACCATAAAAGAGAGATCATGATTTCATGTGTTGAAGTACATGTTCTAGAGAGTGGATTTATTCTCTAAATTGTTCTTTTAACTCTCATATTTTTATCATTTTCTTTTGCTAGTTTTTGTTAGTTTCTTACATTTCTAGCTATTCACTCTCGACTTCGGTATAATTTGATTGAATAGAATTTTAAAATCATCAATTCCCTATGGATCGACCCGTATTCGCCACGTGCTACATTCGTACACCGTGCGCTTGCGGTTATTTTTATTTCAAAATTCGTTTGACGGTTTTCTAAACCAATAGAATTTCCGTCGATGAACAAGTGTTTATGAATTCTGGTCGATGTGTGGGATGCCATTTCATCGATAGGGATTTCTAAACTCTTAAACAAGGTAAACCAACACAGTATTGTTTTTAAAGTAGGGTAAATGAAATAATTTTACCCAAAATTATATTTTGTCATAAAGGAAATATTTTTCTAAAATTATTATATATATATATATTTGGATGTTTGTGTTCATACTATAATTGAATAAAAATTTAAAATTTGAGTGGTTATAACCGAATAAAATTGTCTAAGTATGGTTTAAAGGAATATAACTAAAATTTGATTAAACCAGAATTTAAGTCCCGGAAATTTGAGAGGTGTTTAAATTAATTTGAACAAAAGGATTTAGGAATTTGAAATCTTGGGAATGTTTGAAATGTTTTTACAAAGATTTGAAGGCAATAATGGAGTATTGTTTTGGAAAAATATGGTTGAATGGAAATTGTTTTGGGAAGAAATTGTGGAAGTAAGGAAGCACTGAACTCACTTCAGTCGCTGGGAAATAATCCTGATGATGGACACATCATCAGTATTCATTTTCAAGTTTCTAAAGGTGATGGATTGCTGCCAGGATAGTTGGCCATGATATGGTTTGGGCTTGTTGGGTATACAAGTTGTTTTAGAAATTTCAAAGAGAAAATTTGTTTTGGTGAAAACAAGTGTTTGGAATTTGAAAATTTGATTTGATAAACCAAGTGGGTATGTGTAGTTATCATTTCAAATGGTTTTGGAAATGAAAACCGGGCAATTGAATTTTAAGAAATTCTACTTAATAATGTGAAAAGTTTAAATGAATCAACTATTGAGCTTATAAAGTAAAGTTGATATTAATAAGAAGAAATTGGAAATTTTAACCTGGAAATTAAAATTTAACTTAAGTAAATGAAAATGAAGAAAATATATTTGAGTTTAACCTGAGACAAGTTAGATAAAATTGAAGTTGAAATTAAATTGAAATTGAACTAAATTGGAAGGTAAAATGATTGTAAAGGTGAAATAAAAATTTATACCTTAAGATAGTTAGTGTTATATATATATATATATATATATATATATATATATATATATATATATCTGAAATTGTGGTTATAAGATGAAATGACTCGAATGAGCAATATAAGCTTTTAAGTAAACAAATAAGTTTTGGGCTCATATATTGAGAAATAAATTTTAAAAGAATGGTAAGTAGCTAGATTCAACTGAAGTTGAGTTGGAATAAAACTGAATGTAAATGAATTCAGTCGAGTTATAAATAATATTGAATGGAATAAAATTCTTACGTAAATAAATAAATGTAAACCAAGTAAACATTGAATTGAATTAAAATAGAACTGGTGTGAGTTGTAAACAGATCTAACTCAAGCATAAATTGAATGACCTTACTATAAATAAATTCAATAATGAATTGTTAATGTAAATTAAAATTTAAGAATGAATAAAAGAATGAACTAATCGAATAAATTAGTAAATAGTTGGGATTTGATTAAAGGAAAATCAAGTCAAAGATTTAAATGGAAGTTGGTGGAATAAAATAAACAAAAGTTATTGGGTAGAACAGTTTGAAGAAAATAAATAACCTAAGTAAATTATGAGATGATTATTTAAAATATTGGTTGTCAAGTTTTATAAAATGGTTTGGAATCAAACTTGTAGAGATGAAAAAACATGCAATGTAAGGATTGTTAATAAATTAAGTGGGATGGAATCAAGTATAAATTGAGTTGGAATCAATTTAAAATTGTTATAGAGCTTAAGTAATTATTTATTCACAACGATATTGTCGAATTGCATATGAAAATGGGTCGTTTGCAGTAAATGAGATTAGATAAAAAATTATGAATTATTAGAAGAGAAATAGGATGATTTTGAATATGAGTTTGTTTTGCTTAAATGGATTATATATAAGCAAGTAAGTTGTAAATCACTTAAACTGAAGGGAATGGTTTGAGAATTGGTTGGAAGTAATTGTAATAAGTGTTGAAACTATACATATGTACTTATGAAAATATGTAATGCTTAACAAATGGAGGCTCTGCCAAAACTTCTCAAAATTTTTGGAAACGAGAAATATAAAAGAAATTAAAACTTTAGGAACAAACCGATTTCAAATTGGAAATTGAAATAAAATTGTGGATGGAACTAATTTAAAATAATGACAGAAATCAGTTTTAAATGGAAGATAGTCAATAAATTTCAATATTCAGAGTTGAAGATAAATTGAAATTCACAGGGAATTGGAAATTTAGATTTAAATAAGAGGATATAAAGGCTAAAGTGGTGGAGTAATAATATAAGAATATATATAATGCTTATATTAAACTTAAGAAATGAGTGGTGAATTTCTTAAGTAAATTTGATATTTAGAAAATTATTCCAAGTAAATAAAAATCAAAATAATGTGAATAAAAGGAAAATTGATATAGTTGATAATCAAGGGATATAAATACGTAGGATGTACGTATATTATTTTATCCGCATAGCAAATTGATCCAAATTCGAGCACAGAATTTCGAAATAGTTATACCGATCTGAGTTGGGATTTTTCACTCGATTTTCGACGATGAACCATGGATATGGATTTTGATTGATTCTGGAAATTCTCTATCATAGTTGTGGCTATGCAAGGAGAATGACAGTTTCTGGTCAAGAAACCAGATCTGAGTCCGCACTAGGGAGTCGGGTGGACGATACTAGTTCGGAAGTGAAATTGTGTGATCGAGCGAGCGATCGAATTTGATATTGCGTACGAATGGTATGTGTACATCATATGGGCTTGATTGAGTAGATATTGAAATTCTGTAAAGAATTCAATAAAATTTGGAAAGAGTTAATACTGTAGATTTCAGTATTGAATTGCCAGAATGGATGTCTGGAGTTCATTGTGTATTCCATATATCCCATCCAAGGAAGTTTGTTCATGATTCCTCAATTGTTGTTAATCCAGTAGTTTAGGAATTTGGAAGTTGAGTGGAATTTAACTGTGGTCAGGAATTCAGTTCGGATAGTTAATCATTGAGAGACAACTCTGGATAATTTTAGGGAAGTTTATCCGGATTCGTGTTCGGATAACTAGTGATGTTTGTTTGGATAGACTGTTTGGTTATTTGTTAATGTATGAAGGACATCTATGTTTGAATGATTGGCATAACAGCTTTTAAGTTATCTTTGATTTAAATTTCGGGGACGAAATTCTTTTAAGGGGGGAGGAATGTAACGGCCCTGGATTTTAGCCCCGTTTATTTTAATAAATATTTGATCTAATTAAATAAAATGTGAACTAATCATATTAAAATGAATATGATTTTGAAGATATTTATCATTTGTTTACACAAATTTGTGTCTTAAAAAGGAGATTGATTTGGAGCATTTAAATTTAAATATCTTAATAATATTTATAATAAAATTTGTCTTATGTAATTAAATTAAAACATTTTACTTTGTTTACATCTGATAAATATACATATGAATAATAATGTCTAAAATTTAAAATAAATCCCTTTATAATATTTATCTTATACCATTAAATTAAAATACTTTCTTTTGTTAATATTTGATGGAAATATCTATAGATGGTAATGTTTAAAATTTAAAATCTAATTCTAGTAATATAAAATATAAATGTAAAATATGAGTCAAACTTATGTATATAATTTGAATAAATTATAATTGGAAATAAATATAAAAATAAGTATAAATGTAAGTAAATTATATTGTACATATTTAAATATTGTTAGCTAAAGTACAAATACAAATAAATATGGGTAAGTAGATTTATGAAATATGACTTAAATGATGATAATCAAATGTAAATAGGAAATAGAAATTAAAATGTAACGACAAACAAGAAATTAAGTGAAATATAAAATACAAAATTAAATTTAAGAACAAAATATAGAATAGAATGAAACTAGGCCAAAGTGTAAATAAAATAAGACAAGTATGTAGATAATTATTCAAGCTGCAAAATAATAAAATAAAATAACCTTCTTTCACAAAATAATCTCTCAGCAAAATATAAAATAAAACATCTTCTTATGCAAAACCAAATATCTACGTGAAAACAAATGTATTTTCCAAAGCTTCATATACAAGCTATGCCTACCTGAAGTACATATCTTTATACGTATACAAGATATCTTTGCCCAGGAAAAAAAATATCAACTAATATCAGAAACCATAAATAGATGTTAACAAATTTAAAGACAAAAACAAACATAAGTGTGCAAACTAAACAAATTAAATGCCTTCATTCATAAGCCATGATGACCTGCCATAAGTACAAACCTGCATACAAAGATTCATCTACAGCAAGACATAATTACACTATGTAAGCCTATTAAGTAACGAAACATGTACTTGTTTCTTCTCGGCCAATTTTTGTTGTAAATTCAATATCATAAAAATCTGTTCATATGGAAGGAACTGTCTAGATGCTACCTTCCCCTATCCAACTGTTATCTTTTATATAAATGTGTATTCATCTTGTATTTGATTCATTCAGTATATAATAGGAAAAAAAAACTTGAGAAAACAAAACTCAATCTTTATTCGAATAAAGACAGAAATTCCAGGCAATTTCATACTATTGATCTAAGGCAGTGTCAAGCTTCAGATGTTCAACATCAAATTATTCTTTGTTCTGAAATTTATGCAGAGTGAGTAAACTTAGCTTTTAAGAGTTTTAAAGTTAATTAAACAGTTCAATCTTCAGTTATAAACTATTTGTCTATACTTCAGTTGCATATGTTTGAGATGCTCTGTAATTTTGAATTTAGTACAGGCTTCATATTTTGATCGAACTCAAATTATTCTTACTTAAATCATTCCAAAGCTGTGATTCTAAACAGAACAAGATGCTAAAATTAAACTAAGATTTTTGAAGGGGGATTACAATCATTTTCATCAAGCACTTCACTGTAATATTGATGAACATGTAATCTAAGTGATAATTTGTAATATTCAATTGTTGCAAATTACTGATTCAAGATTGCATATTGAATCTGTACAACAAATCATGATTTTTAAGGCAAAAAGATGGATTTTTAATTAAGAAATTCAAGAGCAGTTTGCGGGTGAATGAAATTTGCATTTTTCCCAATTCCTGAAAATCGAATCAGTAATAATTAGTGGAATTTGTCTTGGAGCAAGTTTGTATACCCGTAATGTTGGGAAAAATGTTGAATAATTTTTTTAATACATGAATTAATCGAACGAACACAAAGTAGGGCTTGTGTAAAGTTTTCTTTCGTGTCTGTAACATAGTGGGTTTTGACCACTTCAAGTGATCGAGCTGCTCGAGGGTTCGGGAAAGGGAGGCTGGTCGAGTTGTTGTTGTGTGAGCGATGTATCGGCGACTCCGGTAACTTGGTTGATGATCGTGAGACATGTGTCGTAGGTCGTGTTTTTCAGTTTTCTTACGGTATTGCTAAATTTCGATGCGATATTCTTTGTGGCGATTCGAGTTTGACTTTCGTTTATTCCTATGATTTGGGACTTGCCCGAGACAATGGTGACAGCCGGAGTTGGGTCATGGTGCCGTGCACGTGCACGGCAGCGGTGATTTGGTGTCACGCCATGATGTAGGGTGTCGCGAGTATTACTCGAGCGAGTGGGATGAAATCTTCGGGTTGGTCTTCGATTGTGAGTGAGTAGCCTGCTGTGGTTTTTATTTTTACCCAGCCTAAAGCTTTAACTTACAGATAAATAAAAAAAAAAGGAAGAAAATGAGTGTACAGGGAGGTTTCGGGGAAAAGAAGGGATAGCACGAAGTGTCACTCGGGTTTGAATAGGGGAGGCCTCGAGTTTTTTGTAGGGTAGTTCTCGGGTTTCAAAAAAGAAAAAAGAAAAAAAAAAGAACTGCAGAGTGTTTTTCCAAAAGAAATGCTAAGTGAAGGATTTGCATCAAGCTTAATACCATAATCCTAATGACTGTTAAATAGTTTTAAGTCAGAAGCTTGATACATGTTTTTAATTATTTTTTGCTAATACTTAACGATGTTTAAGCCCTTAATTTTTATTTAATCATGTAATCAATTTAGTCGAGTATAAAGTTAAATAATTACGTAAAGTTAGATTTGATACTGATGAACATTTAAGTACGCAGTTAGTAGTATTTTGATTCTCAAAATTTAAAGAAAATTTCCTTTAAAAGTTAATTAAGTTGAATAATAAATGTTAATTATTTTTAGAAGGTAATTAAGAATGATTAACAATTTAATTTTAATTAGAGTTTAGATTACGTAATTATTACGTGATAAGTAAATAGTAATTGACTACTTGAGTAAATAAATAAATGACTAGTAGTTAAGTAATTAAGAATAATTAAAGTATAATTAGTGATGGATTATAAATTAATAATTGAAATCAATTACTTAAGTTAATTAACGAATGAATTAATAGTTAACTAATCAAGTAATTTAATTATGAATTAATAGTTAATTAATTTAGTAACTTGATTGAAAATTAATTAAGTAATTAGCAAATAATAATTGGATAATTAAGTTTCATTAATAAATAATTAAAGATGTTAATTAATGATCAGGGAACAGTTAATTAAGTAATTAAAGTTAAATCACTTGATTAAGGAAGTGATTAATTAATAGTGTGAAATAAAATAATTATGTAATTAAACTTAATAATTAATTAAGGAATCATTAATTAAACAATTCAAAATGAAATAGGTAATTAACTATTAATTAATGATTAATTAAACAAAGTTAAGTGGTTAACTCTCAGGTAATTAATTCTAAATTGAATTAATTGAAGTAAGACTTAAAGATGACTGCTTACGGATTGTTATGTTGAATATCTGATTGTGATATTTATTTGATGATATTCTATGATGCTCTGTAATATGCTGTGTTATATCTATGATGCTTGTATATGTTTTATCTGGGATAAATGCTATGTTAATTCGATTGTTGAATTTAAATTATTTTAACTGTTTAAGTTAATTAGACAACTTGGCCTTTAAAATGGCGATTGGATTTCGATGAGACCGGGTATCCAATTGATATTTCGAAAACCACATCGATCCAAATTAAACGATTGGTCATGAATTATGAAATGATGATCGAGATGGTGATTTCAGAATGCAAGGATTATCGTCGTTGACTCTGAGGGTGATTCCAAAATGAGTGTGACGAGATAATGCCTTCGGTTTCGTTCGAACCCGGAACGAACTTGTACGGACTGAATGCTTTCAGCACATCGTCGGGCGGACGATGTGCATTCCAGGAGATTTGTGCTGTAAAGGTAATCGCAGCCTCAAGCCACATCAACCGGGAATGGCTAAAAAGGGGGGGAGGCAGCAAGGTTAGGTGGATCATGCCCAAGCAGGACAAGATATCCCCCTATCTAGATGTCCCTTTTTATTTCGGCTATGTGGGCAGTTGCTAGCTACATGTAACAACCCGCATATTTAACGATTTTATATTTAAATGTTTTATTTAAATATAACGTCGTTAGTCGGATTTTTGGGTCCGAAATGTTACTTTTTGCA
Source organism: Allium cepa (assembly GCA_030765085.1). Lineage (NCBI taxonomy): Eukaryota > Viridiplantae > Streptophyta > Magnoliopsida > Asparagales > Amaryllidaceae > Allium > Allium cepa. The sequence goes on from CM060945.1 coordinate 775,137,097, forward strand.
AATGGCCGAATTAGAGCTTGAAACCACCTCCATTGGTTCCAAAATGGCGTTTGCGATCTTTTTGAGTATAATCTTTGATATGTTTGGAGTTTGTGAAATTTTGACCCTTTTCTATTGGGTTTTGGGTTTGGGTTCAGCCCACTAGCTTAACTAATACTCTAACTCAACCCCTTCTCTTCATTCATCTTCATTTCATTTTCATTTCTTAAGCTAAAACTGATATGGGGGAAAGGAAGAAGAATTAGAAACTCTAAGCCCTAATTCCATTTGCAAACTCCAAATTCTTGCTTGAAATTCAAAGAGAAGGATATGTAGGCCTCCTCTTCATCTTCTCCAACTCTTTCTTCTTCAATTTCAGAAAGTTTTCTAAACCTGACTTAGGAAATACTTGTTTTATTATTAGATTGAAGCTTGTTGAGTTGAAGTAGAGTTTGGTTGGTCTTCTCCTTGCAAATTGAGCTCCATCTTCTTTGTTTTTGGAAAAAGGTGAGTTTCGAACTCACATCTACCTCTCTTGATATCATAGGTGTTGGGTACGAATTCTTAACAAGTATGCATGCGCCATTGTTTTGGATTTGGAAAGAATTTGCATTTCATTGAAAAAGGGCAGGAATTGCAAATCATCAGGTTCGGCCGACCGAGCCCTGTAGCCGGTCGACCGACCTGCTATCCCGAGTTTGTTTTATTTCCTACATCTGGTCAGCTGACCGAGCCCTGTATCCGGTTGACCGACCTGCTCATGTTTTGCCTATTTTGCCTACTTTTGCATATTTTGATTGGTTTTCCAAATTTTATCAATTCAAGTTGTTTTTTAGTAGTTATTGCATTTTTGACTTTGATAACTTATTTTTAACTTCATTCATGGGTTTTTATAAATAATCCCTCTAAATCGCATTAAAAGCTCGTTTCTCCGCTTTATAAATTCTATTTAAAACGCACACACAATTTCGCACTTCGAGCGGAGTGGAAGGGAGATTAAATGGTTAGGTAAAACACGGACCATGAATCCATGCGTTTATCTTTCCGATTAGTCCCTGACCTATTCGATTGATTGTTTTGACCTTTGTGTCTGATTTACCGATGAGATGAGGTGAACTTTGTATTGTTTTGAGTGTGAAATTAACTAACGGATAGTAAACCGTTTAGTGCGAATGAGTGGTTGTGGGACTCATGTTACCACTTTTCGGATTCCTTTTTGAGAGTTATGACACATTCCGCCAGTTAGTAGTGTCCAGTACTGGGCCTCCGGACCTTCACCACTACGGTTTGTTGCCTTCGGGTATGTGCCTTCGGGTTTGTGCCTTCGGGTTTGTTGCCCTATAGTATCGCTTTCGATGTTGGTCGTTATGAGCCGCATGGGTGATATTGGGTTGTCCTTTAGTATCGCTTCCGATGTTGGTAGTTATGAGCCGCATGGGTGATATTGGGTTTGGAGTCTTCGGGCTCATGGATCCTTGTTTATACAGTACTGAGCTCGAGCAATTTTCTGATGTTTCATTCATATGTATATTCCCTAGGTATCGCCCTTCGATGTTGGTCATTATGAGCCGCATGATGTGTAGCGTTTACCTTGCGGAACTTGTATACCTTATTGGTATTTGTTATTTGCCTTTTTGGCTTGATTTGGGATATTTGTATCCTTTGTTTCTATATATTGCCGATGATATGAGGCTTGTTATCATATGATTCATCTTTTGTTAGATGATTGTGTTATCTCCTTTAGAGATATTTGTTATACCTTGTAACCTTGCAAGTTTATTGTTGTTCAGTTTATCTAACTGATTTGTTTAGCTAGACTGACCCGTGTATTTTATACTCGGGTCAGACCGAGATGTTTCAGGTTAGGTGCTTTTGGACTTAGCCTATTTTGCTTCCGCATGGACTACTCCGCTAGCTTCTTTTTATCATAGCTTTTTGTGTAGTCCCATTTTTGTAGTAACTCTGATATGTATTCATCTGGAATCGTCTGTAAATTGTGGTTTGTTATACCACTTGACATGTATTATTTTGTATACTCTGCTATGTATCAGTATATGTGTATATGATGATCTACTGTTCTGTGATCTATATTACATTTGAGTTGTTATATTCTGTTCTGATAGGTCCTTCAAGCACCTATGGTTTTGTTTTAAGTATTCTTTGGGTTATGTCGATCTGCTTGGTATGTTTATTGTCGATGTATTCAATAGATAGTTAGAGCAAGGCTATAGATGGTCGCTCCTAACCAGCCTTATTCTCCGTGTTAGTTGACGACATTACCCTGTAGTGTCCTTGGCTAGCGTGGGTATAGAGGTTGGGCGTCACAGCGTGGTATCAGAGCTAGGTTCAGAACAAAATATGATAAACACAGAATAGATGCACATATTACGGTACATCAAAGTGTACAAGTGATTCAAATCTTTGAATCATCGTGTCTTTCTATTCCTTCTTTTATCAAAAGTTAGATAGAATTTAGGGAATACGTCTAGGAATGCATATTATTCCGTAGTATTCCATCTTGATTATCTACCTTATGAATAATCTTGTTCTTATCTAACTTTCAGCGTATGGCTGGAAGAGACAGGGGACGACGTTCGGATGCTGGGCAATCCAATGGCACACATCCAAATGGCGTTTATATGTCTGCCGATCAGTTTATGGAGTTGTTTAGGAGCACTCAGCCTCCAGTTCCTCCTCGAGTATCTCCACCTCGCAAGTCTGCCTTTGCATGCCAGTGCAGTGATTTTGCTCATCTTGGAGGAAAGCCGTTTAAGGGCTCCGAGTCTGTTCTTGAAGTCCAAGCATGGTTTCGCACGTGCGAGCGTATCTTCTCTCGCATGGATCTTTCTGACCATGATAGAGTTCTTGTAACTTCTAGTTTATTACAAGAGCGTGCCCTTGATTGGTATGAGCTTCTTGTAGCCGAGATTGATGAGTCTACTCTTTCTTGGACTCAGTTTCGGGAGCGATTTGAACTCAAGTTCGTTCCTGAATCTGAAAAAGTTTTATTAACCCGTCGCTTCCTTGAGTTGAAGCAAGGGAAGTCTTCTGTTTTTGAGTATGTTGCATCATTCGAGGCTTTATCTAAGTACGGTCTTGAATTCATTAGCACTTCTTATAAGAAGAATTTGAAGTTTGTCTCTGGTCTTAAGAAGTATCTTAAGAAGTGCTTGTTGCTCCAGCTTAAGCTTTCTTTTGAGGAGTTGGTTGATTCGGCACTTCATCTTGAAACCGTCGAGAAGGAGTGTGATAGTGATGTTGATGTTGAGGTTTCCAAGAACCCCAACAAGAGGCCGTTTCCAATTCAAAAGTCCAGGCCTTTTCCTTCTAAGAAGAAGAAGACTGGTGGTTCTAGCTCTCAGCCTCAGTCTTTCGGAACATCTTTCATTCGAAAGTGTTTCAATTGTGGTTCTCCTGATCATATTATTCGAGCTTGTCCTAAGCCTCTCTTCTGCCGTTATTGCAAGAAGGAAGGTCATCATGTTTCAGCTTGCCCTACTGTTTCGGCTAGTGCCAAGTCTAGCAGGCTTTATGCTGCTAAGGCTTCTGAAGGTCCTTCTCAGCCCAAAGGTATATCTCCATCTATTTTGGAAGGTTCTATTTTATTTCATGATCATAGTATTCGAGTTCTTTTCGATACTGGTGCTTCACATTCTTTCATATCGAAGAAGCTCGTTGATGATTTATCTTTGGATGTTTCTTATTTGGTTACTTCTTTAAGGATTGCGAATCCTATTGGGGGATCCGCGACCCTTAACTTGCTTTGTGATGATGTTGAGATTGTTTTATGTGGCTTTTCTTTTCGTGCGAATCCGCACGTTATTTCTTGTCCGGGATTTGATATGATTTTGGGTATGGACTGGCCAGTGAGATATGATGCCAGGATTATTTGTTTGGAGAGGATTATATATCTTCGACATCCGGATTCGCCTACTCAGTTATCTCTTGTTCTTCGGGATGTGAATAATTCCGAAATGGCTTTAAATTCTCTTGATTCGCGAGATGATGATGATATATCTCGTATTCCTATTGCTTGTGACTTTTCTGATGTTTTTGAACCTTTTTCGAATTTTCCACCCAAGCAGGCAGTTGAGTTCCGCATTGATCTCATTCCAGGCGCGCAGCCAGTTAGTCGTCCTCCTACGAGGATGTCTACAAAGGAAAATGAGGAACTCAAGAAGCATATTTTAGAGCTTGAGTCCAAGCAGTTGATTCAGTCTAGTTTTTCTCCGTGGGGATCCGCGGTCGTCTTCGTGAAGAAGTCCGATGGAACTCTTAGGCTTTGCATTGATTATCGCAAACTTAACGAGTTGACCATCAGGAATAGGTATCCATTGCCTAGGATCGATGATATGTTCGAGTGGTGCTAAGGTCTTTTCTCAGCTTGACCTTGCCACAGGTTTTCATCAATTACGAGTCGCGGAGGATAGCATACCTCTTACCGCTTTCCGCACTCGGCATGGTTGTTTTGAGTGGCTCGTTATGCTGTTCGGTTTGACGAACGCTCCTGCTTTCTTTGTTGACCTAATGAATCGAGTATTCCGGGAATATCTCGATAAGTTCATCCTTGTCTTCATTGATGATATCCTTATTTATTCTAAGTCTGAAGCCGAGCATGCTAATCACTTGAGAATTGTCTTGAGTACTCTCCGTCATCATCAGCTTAGATCCAAATTCTCCAAGTGCCACTTTTGGGAGAATAGGGTTAAGTTCTTAGGCCATGTTGTATCTTCCGATGGCATTTCTGTCGATCCCTCAAAGATCGAAGCCATCCAGAATTGGAAGAGGCCCGAGAATGTGCATGAGATTCGTAGTTTCCTTGGATTGGCGGGTTATTACTGTCAGTTCATTAAGGACTTTTCCCATGTTGTGCTTCCTCTCACTTTCCTTACTCGGAAAGGCATACGTTTCGATTGGTCCGACAAGTGTGAAGCTTCCTTTCTGTCATTGAAGGAACTTCTCACTAATGCTCCTATTCTTGTGGTTCCCGATGGGAATCATGATCTTTTTGTCTACACCGATGCTTGTGGTAGTGGTCTCGGTGTTGTTCTTATGCAGAAGGATCAGGTAGTTGCTTATGCTTCTAGGCAACTGCGTCCGAATGAAGTTCGCTATGCCACTCATGATCTTGAGCTTGCCGCCATTGTCTTTGCCTTGAAGATTTGGCAACACTACTTACTAGGCGAGCGCTTCATTCTCTATACCGATCATAAATCCTTGAAGTATTTGTTCACTCAGAAGGAACTCAATATGAGACAACTACATTGGCTCGAGTTTCTTGCTTCTTATGACTTTGATATCCAGTATACCCCTGGTAAGGTTAATCGTGTTGCAGATGCGCTTAGTCGTAAACGTTCGGCTGTTATTTCTATGATGCTTGCCGAATGGGATGTTCTCGAGACTCTATCTTTTTGTGAAATTCATGATCGAGGTTCATCTTCTGATTCTCCTATTCTATTATTTAGTTTGGGAGCTCGACCTATTTTATTGGATTGTATTGCCGATGCTCAACAGCGTGATCCTGATTTGTTGCATCTTATTCAGCTTTGTGAGTCTGGATCATGTGATGAGGCGTTGCGGGATTTTAGCATTGATTCTCATGGGTGTCTGCGTAAGAAGAACCGTTTTTTGTGCCTTCTGATCTTGCACTTAGGCATGACATTCTTGATGATTGTCACCGTTCTAAGTATACTATTCATCCCGATAGTAGTAAGATGTATGCCGATATGCGTCGTCTTTATTATTGGGAAGGCATGAAGCGTGATGTGGCGAGTTATGTGAGTAATTGCATAACTTGTCAGCGTGTTAAGGCCGAACATCAGCGTCCTTCTGGTCTTCTTCAGCCTCTAGAGATTCCATTGTGGAAATGGGATCAGATTTATATGGATTTCATTGACGGTCTACCTCGTTCGAGATCAGGCCATTCTAGCATTTGGGTTATTGTTGATCGCCTTATCAAGTATGCTCATTTTGTCCCTATTAAGTCTAATAGGGCTGCTTCGCATTTAGCTAAGTTGTATGTTAAGGAAATCGTGAGACTTCACGGTGTTCCTGGTTCTATTGTGAGTGATCGTGATCCTTTATTCACGAGTCATTTTTGGAAGAGTCTTTAGCAAGCTTTGGGAACAAAGCTTAATTTTTCTACAGCTTATCATCCGCAGTCTAACGGGCAGACTGAACGGGTGAATCGTATCTTGAAAGATCTTCTCCGTATTTGTATTTTTGATTTCGGTGGTAGTTTGGAGGATCATCTATCTCTTGTAGAGTTCTCCTACAATAATAGTTTTCAGTCTAGTATCGGTATGGCTCCTTTCGAAGCTTTATACGGAAGGCCATGTCGATCTCCTTCATGTTGGTTGGAATCTGGGGAGAAGCTTATTCTTGGTCCAGATTTTGTTCGTGATTCTTCCGAGAAGATTGATCTTATTCGGTTGAGAATGAAAGAGGCACAGAGTCGCCAGAAATCCTACGCGGATAGTCGTAGGAAGCCTCTCAAGTTCTCAGTTGGTGATCTTGTTTTTATTCGTGTTTCTCCTTTGAAGGGGGTTATGCACTTCAGTACGACTGGGAAATTGGCTCCTCGTTATATAGGACCATTTTCTATTACTAAACGTATTGGCCCTGTGGCTTATAGAGTTTCACTTCCAGCTCATTTATCTGGCATTCATGACGTGTTTCACGTCTCGCAACTTCGGAAGTGTCTTCGGGAGTCGGATTCTGTTATTACTTCTCCTGATTTGCAAGAGCTTGAGATCTCACCGGACTTATCTATTGTACAACAACCTATTCGTGTGCTTGACACGGAGGTGCGACACCTTCGGAACAAGGACGTGCCGCTCGTTAAAGTTCAATGGTCCGCTAATCCCAATGAATGTACTTGGGAAACCAGAGAGTTTATTGAGCGATCTTATCCGTGTTTTCTATCTTAGCTTGTGAACGGTGAGTATGTATTTTCATCTCTAGCTTATTTCCTTTTTCTTTTAAATGTTGTATGTATGTAGTTGTTACATATATCGTCTCTAGGAATTGCGGGGACGCAATTTTGTAAGGAGGGGAGATCTGTAACAACCCGCATATTTAACGATTTTATATTTAAATATAATGTCGTTAGTCGAATTTTTGGGTCCGAAATGTTCTTTTTGCAAAAGGCCTAATTGGAGCATGAAACCACCTCCATTGGTTCCAAAATGGAGTTTGCGATCTTTTTGAGTATAATCTTTGATATGTTTGGAGTTTGTGAAATTTTGACCCTTTTTCTATTGGTTTTTGGGTTTGGGTTCAGCCCACTAGCTTAACTAATACTCTAACTCAACCCCTTCTCTTCATTCATCTTCATTTCATTTTCATTTCTTAAGCTAAAACTGATAATGGGGGAAAGGAAGAAGAATTAGAAACTCTAAGCCCTAATTCCATTTGCAAACTCCAAATTCTTGCTTGAAATTCAAAGAGAAGGATATGTAGGCCTCCTCTTCATCTTCTCCAACTCTTTCTTCTTCAATTTCAGAAAGTTTTCTAAACCTAACTTAGGAAATACTTGTTTTATTCTTAGATTGAAGCTTGTTGAGTTGAAGTAGAGTTTGGTTGGTCTTCTCCTTGCAAATTGAGCTCTATCTTCTTTGTTTTTGGAAAAAGGTGAGTTTTGAACTCACATCTACCTCTTTTGATATATAGGTGTTGGGTATGAATTCCTAAAAAGTATGCATTTTCCATTGTTTTGGATTTGGAAAGAATTTGCATTTCATTGAAAAAGGGCATGAATTGCAAATCATCAGGTTCGGCCGACCGATCCCTGTAGCCGGTCGACCGACCTGCTATCCCGAGTTTGTTTTATTTCCTGCATCTGGCCAGCCGACCGAGCCCTGTATCCGGTCGACCGACCTGTTCATGTTTTGCCTGTTTTGCCTACTTTTGCATATTTTGATTGGTTTTCCAAATTTTATCAATTCAAGTTGCTTTTTAGTAGTTGTTATTGCATCTTTGACTTTGATAACTTATTTTTAACTTCATTCATGGGCTTCTATAAATAATCCCTATAAATCGCATTAAAAGCTCGTTTCTCCGATTTATAAATTCTATTTAAAATGCACACACAATTTCACACTTCGAGCGGAGTGGAAGGGAGATTAAATGGTTAGGTAAAAACGGACCATGAATCCATGCGTTTATCTTTCCGATTAGTCGCCGACCTATTCGATTGATTGTTTTGACCTTTGTGTCTGATTTACCGATGAGATGTGGTGAACTTTGTATTGCTTTGAGTGCGAAATTAACTAACGGATAGTAAACCATTTAGTGCGAACGAGTGGTTATGGGACTCATGTTACCACTTTTCGGATTCCTTTTTGAGAGTTATGACACATTCCGCCAGTTAATGGTGTCCAGTACTGGGCCTCCAGACCTTCATCACTACGGTTTGTTGCCCTCGGGTATGTGCCTTCCGGTTTGTGCCTTCCGGTTTGTTGCCCTATAGTATCGCTTCCGATGTTGGTCGTTATGAGCCGCATGGGTGATATTGGGTTGCCCTTTTGTATCGCTTCCGATGTTGGTCGTTATGAGCCGCATGGGTGATATTGGGTTTGGAGTCTTTGGGCTCATGGATCCTTGTTTATACAGTACCGAGCTCGAGCAATTTTCTGATGTTTCATTCATATGTATATTCCCTAGGTATCGCCCTTCGATGTTGGTCATTATGAGCCGCATGATGCGTAGCGTTTACCTTGCGAAACTTGTATACCTTATTTGTATTTGTTATTTGCCTTTTTGGCTTGATTTGGGATATTTGTATCCTTTGTTTCTATATGTTGCCGATGATATGAGGCTTGTTATCATATAATTCATCTTTTGTTAGATGATTGTGTTATCTCCTTTAGAGATATTTGTTATACCTTGTAACCTTGTAGGTTTATTGTTGTTCAGTTTATCTAACAGATTTTTTTAGCTAGACTGACCCGTGTTTTTTATACTCGGGTCAGACCGAGATGTTTCAGGTTAGGTGCTTTTGGACTTAGTCTATTTTGCTTCCGCATGGACTATTCCGCTAGCTTCTTTTTGTCTTAGCTTTTTGTGTAGTCCCATTTTTGTAGCAACTCTGATATGTATTCATCTGGAATCGCCTGTATATTGTGGTTTTTGATACCACTTGACATGTATTATTTTGTATACTCTGCTATGTATCAGTATATGTGTATATGATGATCTACTGTTCTGTGATGTATATTACATTTGAGTTGTTATATTCTATTCTGATAGGTCCTTCAACCACCTATGGTTTTGTTTTAAGTATTCATTGGGTATGTCGATCTGCTTGGTATGTTTATCGTCGATGTATTCAATAGATAGTTAGAGCAAGGCTATAGATGGTCGCTCCTAACCAGCCTTATTCTCCGTGTTAGTTGACGGCATTACCCTGTAGTGTCCTTGGCTAGCGTGGGTATAGAGGTGGGGAGTCACACTACAACCGCGGGGTTTATCTTGTTCAGGACTGTTCAGTAAGAAATGGTTCCGGCCTAGTGTTGTAGGGGATCGGGAGCGATCTTCGATACGGTGTTCTAGGCCCCATACTGTGACTGGCGGTACCCCAGTAGCCCTGCCATTGTTGGAAAACCATTTTCCCTACGAGACCCTACGGCTTTGATTTGTATTACCCACTTTCGTGGCTAGTAGCTGGAATTTAATCATGTAACAATTTCCGCTATTTTCTATTTGCTTGAAAACCCTAGACACTATTATAATATCACTGAATTTCCTAAGAAATGTTTTGGTTAGCGTAAGGTAAAAACTTACCCGTATTTATTTGTGGGGAGTCTTACGTGATACCTTTATTTTCAAATGTTTTCAAAGTTAAACAACTTTAAACCGTTTACTCATACCAGACCCATGTCTGACCCGGAGTTTATATTTTGTTTTTCATAAACTCTTGGGTACTCAAATTCTTATGAGTAGCCAAGTGATAGGTTTTGGACTTTGATTCCTGGAGGAGCTTAGAGCGCGAGTTTCCAGACGTATGTAGCTATCTACCTAGTTCCACTGTGTTAGTTGATGTATGCTGTATCTCTGATGTATATAGTGACAGATATATGTATGACTGTCATGTGTATTGATATTGTATAACTCTGATATATGTAAAACTATGAAATAGTTATGTGATATATTATATTTTGTTGCGTTCCGCTATGAGATTCTGATGTTGTTGTCCTTTCTTTTCTTTTCTTCTCTATTTCTACCTCTTCTTTCTTAATGATGATACGTCTTTCTGGTAGTAGAAGGGCGGGTCGTTACAGGTATAGAGAATGAAGCGCTCGCCCAATAAATAATGTCACCAGATCTTCAAGGCGAAGACCACGGCGGCTAACTCAAGATCATGAGTGGCATAGCGAACTTCATTCAGACACAGTTGCCTAAAAGCAAAAGCAACTACCCGATCCTTCTGCATAAGAACAGCACCGAGACCACTACCACAAGCATCGGTGTAGACAACAAGATCATGATTCCCTTTTGGAACCACCAAAATAGGAGCATTAGTGAGAAGTTATTTGGAATCTTAAATGGAATTATGCAAACTGGTTGGTTGGGTATGTAATTATTATAATTGGCTAAGATTAATGAATGGAATTGTGATGACCTGGAATTTTAAAGCAATATCAATTTAATATTCTGAAATAAAAATTAAATTGATTTGATAATCTTTGTAACGAGATTTGAATTAATTTAATCTAATAATTGTTTTATATTTATAATATGTACAGAATATTGTATATATTATGAATAGATATTGTTTTAAATTTAATTAATAAATAAATCATGTTTTCTATAAAATATGTATCTTTAATAAATTGTGAATTATGATTTTATTTAAAATGTTAAATTTTAAAAAAGGTTATTTAATCAATAAATATGGTTCTAAATACATAAGAAATATATTGAAATTATTTAAAATATGTTTAACTCAAGTTTAATATTTAAATAAATAGCAATAAGGTTATTTTGATTGTCTTTTAAATATCGTGTGATAAAATAAATAATTTATTAATAAGAAGACAATTTCTTTTAATAAGTTACTTATGGTTATTAACCTTTTAAATATAGTAATACATTGTTTTAACAAATAAATTTTTAATAAAAATAATTGTTTTTCAAAATTTAATTGTGTAGTTATATTTGTAAATAAACTTGATTTCAAAATTTAATTTGAACTTGAATTCAAAGCTTTTAAATTTTAAAGTATAAATATTTTTAATTTGTTTTGATTTTGGATTATTTGTATAAGTTTCATTTTATAAACTAAATTTGATTTATTCATTTTAAAATTTATCTACATATGAATAAATACATGATTAACTAATTCATTTAAAACAAAAGTTTACATCCATCTTATAATAACATACTAAATAAAATACTAATTAACTTTTAATTAAATACAAATTACTTTTATAAAACAAGTGTAAACTTTTTAGAAACATAAATTAACATGTGTTAGGAAATAAGACATTTTAAGCGACAAATGTTAACTTCTTTACAAGTGTCAAAAATTTAATTTAGCATTTTCTTTTGATTTTATTTTTAATAATTTCAGTTTTTATAAACAAATCCTCTTCCATCTTATTTCTTTTTAAAATCTAAAGCTAAGAAACAATGGAAAACCAAAATCTGAAACATATTCAAATCCACTTCTCAAACCAAAAGAAAAGCAAGGAAACTTTGCATTTCTTATTCAATTAAGTCTGCATGCAAATTCTTCTTACAAATCAAAACAAAATCATCTTCAAAAAGCCTCAGTTCAACATGCAATCAAACATGCATCTCTGGAATTCAAGCCTGCATATTTTTTCAAGTGGCACCTGCAATTTCAAGTTTTGAAGCCTGCATTTCATATGAAAGAAATCCTGCATATTTTTTTTCAATTGTAAAAGCCTGCCTGCATTATTTTTCAAAACTCAGGAATTTCATAAAGTATGCAAGCAAGTCAATTTCAAAATTTCATACAAACCAGATGCATGAAATCAAGCAAGAAATTCTGTATTTCTGGAATTCAAACCTCCATCAATAGCCTTCATATATTTCATCTACATCATCTTCTATCTGGAGTGTCTGCATGCAAGTGAAATCAAGGAGCAAGTGCAGATTTTAGATCAAGTTTTAAGCATCAGTAATTCAAGTCTTCATTGCAATTCAAGTTGTTAAAAGAATTCAGAGTATTTCAAGCTTTTCAAACAAAAAAAATAGAGGCTCTGCTCATATTTAAACAGGTGAGTAACATCCTATTTATTGAAATTTAAGTATTTAAAAATGTTGCTTGTTGCTTTCAATGTTTCAGTGTGAATGATACATGCATTTATATCAGTTGTTTTTTTTCTTCTGTAGACATGTATAGAGAACTTGATCATGCTATCCTCTGTATTATCTTTTCCAGATGCAAGAATCTATTCAAACACCATTATATATGTTAGTGTTTTTAAGGCTCGCACAAATGTGTTGTAGAATCAGGAATCATAGTTTAAAATTTGTTCTAGTTAAATAATCAAAAATATTTTAATTGCCTCTGAAAACTCAAGGTAACAGGACCAAATTGTATATAAATGAAATACCAAACACATTGATTCATTGTTTCAGGAATAAGATCAAAAACAATATTCAAAATTATGATTTTTGAAACTAAATTCACAATTTTTAAAGTTAGGTTTAACATGCAGACCTAGATTGAACAGAAAAGGGGATTTTTGAGTTTTTGGGTTATTTAGGCAAATTGAGGGGTCGGCGTTCATCTGGGAGGCGGAGGAGTAGTCACTGATGTCAGGAAAAATATTGGGTGGTGTTGCAGTTCAACGTGGTGGTGGTGGTAGTGATGTAATTTCTGATAGAATCCTAGTTTGAGATAGGTGGGTTGCTTGGGTCAGTTCTTTATGAAGAAGTGATCGAGTGGACTAGGATTTTGGGTAATGTTAGTAGATTGGTAGATGAAGTCGTAGTCGGAATCATTGCCACTCTGGTGGTCAGAAGGTGGAGGATGAGGGTGTTGCAGGTTTGGGGGTGAAACCTGTTTTCTGATGTTCCAGGTTTTGAGCAAGGCATCTCGAATTCGATTTTAGGTTGTGGAGTGAAAACTGATGATGGTGGCTGATTGTGGGTTTGGTCGTCGATGATTGGAACTTGCCGGAGGTGGATGATGGTGACTGGAGGCAAGGTGCACGTGCCCCGTGCAAATTTTTTGAGCTTTGATGATTTTGGGTACTACAGTATTTTGAACTCGAAGTAATACTCTGAGTGTTTGTTGAGTTTGCTCGAAGATATGGACTAGATGACTCGAAGCAGTTTTAAGGCTGGCTCGCATAATTTGAATATTATAGTGTTCTGAAAAACTTTCAGTAGTTTTAAATTAAAATCAAAGTTTAAATGAAAGGTTAAGTTGTTATGATAATATTTAAACCAAGTTTAAATCTGTAGTTATTTTTTTCTGAAAATGGAATTTCATTTTGAATCTGAAACAAAATTTTAAATAGCAGTTTGAATTTCAAATTTAAGTCCAGTATTCTTAAGGACCTTTAAATCTTCAGTTTTTAAAATAAAAATGAATTTGTATTTTTTCTAAATAAGAAGTTTTAGAATCATGGTTTAAATCAAAAGTTTGTTTCAAGTTTAAATTCAAATAATTTAAATAAGGAATGGATTCAAATATTTTGAATTTAAAATCTGGATATTTGAACAAGTTTAAATTTAAATTGTTTATTAGAAGTAAAATTGCTTCAAACAAATATTTTAATTTGATTTTCCTTTTTGAATGAAATCATTATAAATGCTTTATAAAGAAAGTTAAATGATTCTTAACTTGAATTTATAATTTAAATAGTAATGTATTTAAAACTTAGTTTTTAATTAAATTAAGTAAATTAAGACTTATCTTATATAAGTTTTAATTATATGTAATAAATGTTATTTACATTTATTTTGGAAAGAATATAAATGGAATTTAAGTTGGATAATGCTTTAATAAATATCATTTTGAATTTTTGGAATTTGAATTTAAATGCTATAAGTACACTTTAATATTTATAAAAAATATTAATAAGGAATGGATTATCTTAGAAAAAATTAAAATAGTTAAATAAATAAGATAATTAAGAAGTGACTTATTTATTTAATTCATAATTAATAATTTGGATTAATTTAAATTAGAGTTAATTAAGAAGTAATTAAAAAAAAGTAATTAAAGAATTAATAATAGTTAATGATAGTCATTAACTAAAGTTTATTTAGTAATTAATTAATATGATTAATTTTAATAATTAATTAGATTAATTAATTAGTGATAATAAATTATGAAATTTATTTAAGTTTAATTACTTAAATAAAAGTAATTAATACATTAATTACTTAATGTAATTAATGGGGTTTATTGAGTATGGTTTAGATTAATTAATTTAGTTAAATTAATTTTATACATTGGATTTGATAATAATTACTTTATATAGTTAATGAGGTAAATTACTCAGTAAAGTAATTAGAGATAATTACTGTATGTAATTAGTGGATAATGATGGAATAGTGAATGTAATTTAGATTAAATTATTTTGTATAATTAATCAAAGGATAAATTAAAGAAATTAATTAAGGCATAATTAGTTAAATGAAGTAATTAAAGTAGTTAATTACAGATTGAGATAAATCAAAGGTGATCAATAATTATGGATTAAGTGAGATTAATTACTGAAAGTAATTAATTTAATGGAGTAATTAATTAAATATAATTAAGGAACATTAATTAATATAATTAATGATGTAATTAATATTGATTAATTAATATGAATTAATCATTAATAAGTGATTAAGTGTAATTAATCAATTGTAATTAATTAAGGTTAAATGTAATTAATTATAGTTAATTAATTTATGAAGTAATTAAAGGTTAATTACTGTAATTGAGTTAGAGTAATTAATTTTGTGAAATTAATTAAAGTATAATTAATCAGGGTGATTAATTAAGATGATAAATGGGAAGTTAATTAATTAATTTGTAATTAATTAATGATGATGTAAGTAAGATTTATATTGTGTAAGTAATTAATTTAATTCATTTTAAATTAATTAAAGATGATGTAATTAATTTAATTCAATTTAGGTTAATTATAGATAGTATGATTATAGGTCATTGCTTATGAATGGATGATATAGTTGCCATGAATGGTTTGGTAATTTCAGCTATGAGATTAATAATGTTGAGTGATATGGATGCATTGGTTGCAATGTGATGATGATGATATGGATATCTTTTGATAGTGATAATGTGAATTATCTATGGTTATGATAATGATAATTATCTGTTGTGAATCTATGAATTATCTATCTGTGTGTATATAGATAATGTTATTGAATTGTTCTAAGTTCTAAAGCAACTTGGACCTAAAAGACACGCTTTGGATTTCGATGAGACCGGGATCGGGTTTCCATATTTGGATCTCCGAAAACCACATCGATCCAAATTAACGATAGGTCGTGAATCTTATGTGAAGAGTGAAGACTCGAGGTGTAAGGACTATTAGTCAGTATAACTCTGGGGTGATTCCGTGATGAGTTTGACAGAAATAGTACTTATAGGCTCGAGATAGAGATTCAGAGTGCAAGGCTTATCGTCATTAACTCTGAGGGTGATTCCAAAACGAGTGTAATGAGATAATGCCTTTGGTTTCGTTCGAACCCGGAACGAACTTGTATGGATTGAATGCTTTCAAAACATCATCAGGTGGGCGATGAGCATTCTAAGATAATGTGTTCTCTAAAGGTAATCGTAGCCTCAGGCCTCATCAACCGGGAATGGCTAAAACAGAGAAGGTGCAGCAAGGCTTCGTGGGGTAGCTCCCACTGGAGAGCAAGATTTTACCTTGCCTAGAAGTCCCTTTTTATTCGGCTGTGTGGGCAGCTGGAATCACGCGCCAACTATGGGTTTGTCTTGTTCGGAACAGTTCAGTAAGGAATGGGTCCGGCCTTGTGTTGCAGGGGAGCGGGCGTAATCCTCGGTACGTTGATCTAGGCCACGTACTGTGACGGGCGGTATCCCAGTAGCCCTGCCATTGTATGGAATCCAAAATCCAATAAGTGCCAACAGTTTTGATTGTATTACCCACTTTTGTGGCTAGTAGCTGGAATTTAATAGATGTAACAATTTCGGCTATTTCATATTTACTTGAAAACCCTAGACCTATTATAATATCACTGGATTTCCTATCAAATGTTTTGGTTAGCGTAAGGTAAAAACTTTTCCATGTTTAAGTGTGGGAAGTCTTACGTGATACCTTTCTTTCAAAAGGTTTTTAAAGTTAAGCAACTTTAACCTGTTACTCACACCAGACCCATGTCTGACCCGGAGTTTATTCTTTATTTTCTTAAACTCTTGGGTACTCAAATTTTTATGAGTAGCCAAGAGATTCAGCTTAGCTTTGACGAATATTGGAGGAGCAATGGAGCAGGAGGCATCTGCGTTAGATATACAGTTTTCCACTGTGTGTTCTGTGATTGTCTCTGAGTGTATTATGTTGTAAATACTAGGCGTGTGTTTATAACTGCCTAGTATGTGTTGTATTATCTGTGTACTCTGATAGTGGATGTAAACTATGTAAAATTATATGTTATTAATATAATCTATTCGTTCCGCTGTTTAGATTCTGATGTGTTGTTTCTTCTTCTTCTCTTTCTTTCTCTTTTCTATCCCTTTCTTTCTTAATTAGCGAAGCGACTTTCTAGTGTTAGGAAGTTGGGTCTTTACAGTGGTATCAGAGCATTAGGTTGAGTGAATACCTAGGCTCTAGAGTGGTGTCTTTCTAGAGAGAGTGTATTTGTAATTTTATATATATTTATATATATTTATTTATCTATTTCTATCTATATGTTGGGTTACCTATTCAGGTTTTCCAATATAGGTTATAAAGGTAGATAAGGTAGCAGTGTTTGTAATACGATTACTACCATTGATTGGAGTCTAATGTTTGAGGTTGGAAGTGTATTTGTCGAGACTGTAGACCTAACACCGTCTCGAGTAAGTTTTTTTGTGTTGAAGTATTTCATCGATCTCTGAAGGAAACCCGTTAAGGTTCGGAGACATCTTTGAAGTGCAGAGTTTGGTGAGTTTAGTTTGATTTGTTCGGTTGAGCTGAAGTAAGTGATGGTATTTTGATACCTCAGGAAGTTGTAGCTGCATGATGAGATGCAGTGACTATGGATTGTTTCCGAGGATGTTTTCTTTGGAACAAGTTTTGGAAGTATTCTGCTTCGATATTGTGGCTGAAATCTAAGGATGTTGTGGTTAGCTTTGAAGTCCAAGTTTCTCGAAGAACTTTGGATTAGGAAGTTTGGAATTGGTGGTACAGCTCGGAGTGTTTTGTGAGCCGACAGGGAGGTCTTAGCTAAGTAGTTTTCCTGAAGATGGAGTTCAGAAGCTGCTAGTGAATCCGTTTCTTCAGTGGATTGACTAGACCAGTGTAAGCTGTTCTGTTTGGCAAAGAGAGAACAGTTTTTTTTGGAATACGATCTGAGTTGATCGCAAAAGTGACTTGCGATTGTTTGAGCATTCTCTTGAATTGTTGGGGATTTTCTAGATGTCTTCTGGGAAGATAGAAATTTGTCAGCATCTGGAGACTGAGTTTTTTTATCGAATAATATTCCAGTAGTGGAACCGGTGGTTCTATTTAGTTGGAGAATGATTCCTAGAGATGGAGTTTGATGAAGTAACTCAGGTTTCGAAGGAATTTTTGAGTTTTCTTTATGAATTTGTTGAACCGTATTTTTGGGAAGTGATGTCCAGTTGTTGCTTGTGTTCTTCATCAACATTTTCTTATCTACTTCGGATCAGAGTGGTGCAGCGGAAGCAATTTGGAAGTGTTTCTGATTGTCTTTTCCAGATTAGGAGAAGTTTGTTGTCTTCTGTTGTTTATGGAGTAGAATTGTTTTTTGGTTCAGATTGATCTTGAGGAGATCATTATGTTGGGTTGTTTTTGTTTCTGATTGTTCTAGAGGAATCAACAAGGGTTAAGCTGATCAGTT
This sequence comes from Allium cepa, assembly GCA_030765085.1. Lineage (NCBI taxonomy): Eukaryota > Viridiplantae > Streptophyta > Magnoliopsida > Asparagales > Amaryllidaceae > Allium > Allium cepa. Next base: position 775,155,103 of record CM060945.1, read on the forward strand.
TGGATGTTGGCAGCACAGGATTTGTCTGAAACTTTTGTGGATAAGGGACGAAGAAATTTGGAATTCAAAGTTGGAGACTTCGTTATTGTTGGAGTTTTCTCTGATTCAGGAGCTATAAGTTTGGTGTAAGACTGGAAAGCTAGCTCAGTGATGTTTGGGCCTTTTCTGTGTTTTGGTTGGATCAGTGTTTGGATTTCATGGTTGAATTGCCGGTTTGGATAACTAGAATTCGTTGAGTTTCACGTATCTCTGAGGGAGTACGTGTATGGTCTATCTCTGGTTTTAGACCCAACAGTTATGGAGTTTGGTTGTTGCGTCAGACTCGTCTGTAGTCAGATATGCTATCTAGTTTTGTAGATCTAGATGAGTAGGAGCTCTGTAGTTTAATAGTATTGATTGTTTGGAATCTATAGAGCGAGTATCCCGATATTTATAACGGGGAAACTAGTGAAAGTTTTATCCAGAATTTTTCTGGATAATTAGATTTATTTGATTGGTTGAATTGATTGCTATGGTTGTTAGCATATCATTAGTATATGCTTGTGTTTTAAAATTTAATCCTCTAAATAGATTATTAAATTACCTTTGTTTTAAATTTCGGGGATGAAATTCTTTTAAGGGGGGAGGAATGTGATGACCCAGAATTTTAAAGCAATATCAATTTAATAATCTGAAATAAAAATTAAATTGATTTGATAATCTTTGTAATGAGATTTGAATTAATTTAATAATTAAATAAAATAAATAGTTAATTGATATGTTTTATTTTTTTAAATCTAATAATTGTTTAATATTTATAATATGAATATTATATATATTGTGAATAGATATTGTTTTAAATTTAATTAATAAATAATTCATGTTTTCTATAAAATATGTATCTTTAATAAATTGTGAATTATGATTTTATTTAAAAAGTTAAATTTTTAAAAAGGTTACTTAATAAATAAATATGGTTTTAAATACATAAGAAAAATATTGAAATGATTTAAAATATGTTTAACTCAAGTTTAAATTTAAATAAATAGCAATAAGGTTATTTTGATTATCTTTTAAATATCATGTGATAAAATAAATAATTTATTAATAAGAAGATAATTTCTTTTAATAAGTAATTTATGGTTATTAAATGTGGTTATTTTTAAATATAGTAGTATAATGTTTTAACAAATAAATTTTTAATAAAAATAATTGTTTTTCAAAATTCAATTGTGTTGTTATATTTGTAAATAAACTAGATTTCAAAATTTAATTTGAACTTGAATTCAATGCTTTTAAATTTTAAAGTATAAATATTTTTAATTTGTTTTGATTTTGAATTATTTGTATAAGTTTCATTTTATAAACTAAATTTGATTTATTCATTTTAAAATTTATATACATATGAATAAATACATGATTAACTAATTCATTTAAAACATAAGTTTACATCCATCTTATAATAACATACTAAATAAAATACTAATTAACTTTTAATTAAATACAAATTACTTTTATAAAACAAGTGTAAACTTTTTAGAAACATAAATTAACATGTGTTAGGAAATAAGACATTTTAAGTGACAAATGTTAACTTCTTTACAAGTGTCAAAAATTTAATTTAGCATTTGCTTTTGATTTTATTTTAATAATTTCAGTTTTTATAAACAAATCCTCTTCCATCTTATTTCTTTTGAAAATCTAAAGCTAAGAAACAATGGAAAACCAAAATCTGAAACATATTCAAATCCACTTCTCAAACCAAAAGAAAAGCAAGGAAACTTTGCATTTCTTATTCAATTAAGTCTGCATGCAAATTCTTCTCACAAATCAAAACAAAATCATCTTCAAAAAGCCTCAGTTCAACATGCAATCAAACCTGCATCTCCGGAACTCAAGCTTGCATAATTTTTTCAAGTAGCACCTGCAATTTCAAATTTTGAAGCCTGCATTTCATATGCAAGCAATCCTGCATATTTTTGTTCAAATATAAAAGCGTGCCTGCATTGTTTGTCAAAAATCTGGAATTTCATAAAGTATGCATGCAAGTCAATTTCAAAATTTCATACAAACTAGATGCATGAAATCAAGCAGGAAATTCTGTATTTCTAGAATTCAAACCTGCATCAATAGCGTGCATATTTTTCATCTACATCATCTTCTATCTGGAGTTTCTGCATGAAAGTGAAATCAAGGAGCAAGTGCAGATTTTAAATCAAGTTTTAAACATCAGTAATTCAAGTCTTCATAGCAATTCAAGCTGCTTAAAGAATTCAGAGTTTTTCAAGCTTTTCAAACCAAAAAATAGAGGCTCTGATCATATTTAAACAGGTGAGTAACATCCTATTTATTGAAATTTAAGTATTTAAAAATGTTGCTTGTTGCTTTCAATGTTTCAGTGTGAATGATATATGCATTTATATCAGTTGTTTTTTTCTGTAGACATGTATAGAGAACTTGATCATGCTATCTTCTATATTATGTTTTCCAGATGCAAGAATCTATTCAAACACCATTATCACATAATATAATATATGTTAGTGTTTTTAAGGATCACACAAATGTGTTGTAGAATCAGGAATCATAGTTCAAAATTTGTTCTATTTAAATAATCAAAAATATTTGAATTGCCTCTGAATACTCAGGATAAGAGGACCAAATTGTATATAAATGAAATACCAAACACATTGATTCATTGTTTCAGGAATAAGATCAAAAACAATATTCAAAATTATGATTTTTGAAACTAAATTCATAATTTTTAAAGCTAGGTTTAACATGCAGACCTAGATTGTACATAAAAGGGGATCTTTGAGTTTTTGGGTGATCTAGGCAAATTGAGGAGTCGGGGTTTATCTAAGAGGTGGAGGAGTAGTCACTAATGTCAGGAAAAATGTTAGGTGGTGTTGTAGTTCAACGTGGTGGTTGTGGTGATGTAATTTCTGATAGAACCCTAGTTTAAGATAGGTGGGTTGCTTGGGTCACTTCTTAGTGGACTAGGATTTTGGGTAATGTTAGTAGATTGGTAGATGAAGTCGTAGCCGGAATCGTTGCCACTCTGGTGGTCAAAAGGTGGAGGATGAGGGTGTTACAGGTTTGGGGGTGAAACCTGTTTTCTGATGTTCCAGGTTTTGAGAAAGGCATCTCGAATTCGATTTTGGGTTGTGGAGTGAAAACTGAAGATGGTGGTTGATTGTGGGTTTGGTCGTCGATGATTGGAAGTTGCCGGAGGTGGGTGATGGTGACTGGAGGTACGATGCATGTGCACCGTGCAAAAATTTTGAGCTTTGATGATTTTGGGTACTACAATGTTTTGAACACGAAGCAATACTCGAGTGTTTGTTGAGTTTTCTCGAAGATATGGACTAGACGACTCGAAGCAGTTTTAAGGTTGGCTCGGGTAATTTGAATATTACAGTTTTTTGAAAAACTGTCTGTAGTTTTAAATTTAAATCAAAGTTTAAATGAAAGGTTAAGTTGTTATGATAATATTTAAACCAAGTTTAAATCTACAGTAAGAGTTATAGTTTTAAAGGAGTTTGAAATCTTATAAGTTTTTTTTAAAATTTGAAAGTGGTTTCAGTTTAAAAAAATTTATAAGAAACCTGACAATTTTTTTCTGAAAATGGAATTTCGTTTTGAATCTGAAACGAAATTTTAAATAGCAGTTTGAATTTCAAATTTAAGTCCAGTATTCTTAAAGACCTTTAAATCTTCAGTTTTTAAAATAAAAATGAATTTGTATTTTTTCTAAATAAGAAGTTTTAGAATCATGGTTTAAATCAAAAGTCTATTTCAAGTTTAAATTCAAATAATTTAAATAAGGAATGGATTCAAATATTTTGAATTTAAAATCTGGATATTTGAACAAGTATAAATTTAAATTATTTATTAGAAGTAAAATTGTTTCAAACAAATATTTTAATTTGATTTTCCTTTTTGAATGAAATCATTGTAAATGGTTTATAAAGAAAGTTAAATGATTGTTAACTTGAATTTATAATTTAAATAGCAATGTATTTAGAACTTAGTTTTTAATTAAATTAAGTAAATTAAGACTTATCTTATATAAGTTTTAATTATAAGTTATAAATGTTATTTACATTTATTTTGGAAAGAATATAAATGGAATTTAAGTTGGATAATGCTTTAATAAATATCATTTTGAATTTTTTGGAATTTGAATTTAAATGTTCTTAGTACACTTTAATATTTATAAAAATTATTAATAAGGAATGGATTATCTTAGAAAAAATTAAAATAGTTAAATAAATAAGGTAATTAAGAAGTGACTTATTTATTTAATTTATAATTAATAATTTGGATTAATTTAAATTAGAGTTAATTAAGAAGCAATTGAAGAAAAGTGATTAAAGAATTAATAACATATAATGATGGTGATTAACTAAAGTTTATTTAGTAATTAATTAATATGATTAATTTTAATAATTAATTAGATTAATTAATTAATGATAATAAATTGTGAAATTTATTTAAGTTTAATTACTTAAATAAAAGTAATTAAGACAATAATTACTTAATGTAATTAATGGAGTTTATTGAGATTGGTTTAGATTAATTAATTTAGTTAAATTAATTTTAAACATTGGATTTGATAACAATTACTTTATGTAGTTAATGAAGTAAATTACTCAGTTAAGTAATTAGAGATAATTACTATATGTAATTAGTGGATAATAATGGAATTGTGATTGTAATTTAGATCAAATTATTTTTTATAATTAATCAAAGGATAAATTAAAGAAATTAATTAAGGAATAATTAGTTAAATGAAGTAATTAAATTAGTTAAATACAGAGTGAGATAAATCAAAGGTGATTAATAATTATGGATTAAGTGAGATTAATTACTAAAAGTAATCAATTTAATGGAGTAATTAATTAAATATAATTAAGGATCATTAATTAATAATTAATGATGTAATTAAGATTGATTAATTAATATGAATTAATCATTAATAAGTGATTAAGTGTAATTAATTAATTGTAATTAATTAAGGTTAAATGTAATTAATTATAGTTAAATAATTTATGAAGTAATTAAAGGTTAATTATTGTAATTGAGTTTAGAGTAATTAATTTTGTGAAATTAATTAAAGTATAATTAATCAGGGTGATTAATTAAGATGATAAATTAGAGGTTAATTAATTAATTAATTTGTAATTAATTAATGATGACGTAAGTAAGATTTATATTGTGTAAGTAATTAATTTAATTCATTTTAAATTAATTAAAGATGATGTAATTAATTTAATTCAATTTAAATTAATTATAGATAGTATGATTATAGGTCATTGCTTATGAATGGATGATATAGTTGCCTTGAATGGTTTGGAAATCTCAGCTATGAGATTAATAATGTTGAGTGTTATGGATGCATTGGTTGCAATGTGATGATGATGATATGGATATCTTTTGATAGTGATAATGTGAATTATCTATGGTTATGATAATGATAATTATCTGTTGTGAATCTATGAATTATCTATCTGTGTGTATATAGATAATGTTATTGAATTGTTCTAAACTCTAAAACAACTTGGACTTAAAAGACACGCTTTGGATTTCGATGAGACCGGGATCGGGTTTCCATATTTGGATCTCCGAAAACTACATCGATAAAAATTAACGATAGGCCGTGAATCTTATGTGAAGAGTGTAGACTCGAGGTGTAAGGACTATTAGTCGGTATAACTCTAGGGGTGATCCCATGATGAGTTTGGCAGAAATAGTACTTATAGGCTCGAGATAGAGATTAAGAGTGCAAGGGTTATCGTCATTAACTCTGAGGGTGATTCCAAAATGAGAGTAATGAGATAATGCCTTCGGTTTCGTTCGAACCCGGAACGAACTTGTATGGATTGAATGCTTTCAGAACATCGTCAGGTGGGCAATGAGCATTCTAAGTATTGTGCTCTCTAAAGGTAATCGTAGCCTCAAGCCTCATCAACCGGGAATGGCTAAAACAGGGAAGGTGCAGCAAGGCTTTGTGGGTAGCTCCCACTAGAGAGCAAGATTTTTCCCTGTCTAGAAATCCTTTTTTATTCGGCTGTGTGGGCAGCTGGAATCGCGCACCAACTGCGGGGTTGTCTTGTTCGAAACTGTTCAGTAAGGAATGGGTCCGGCCTTGTGTTGTAGGGGAGCGGGCGTACTCCTCGGTACGTTGATCTTGGCCACGTATTGTGACGGACGGTACCCTAGTAGCCCTGCCATTGTATATAATCCAAAATCTAATAAGTGCTAATGATTTTGATTATATTACCCACTTTTGTGGCTAGTAGTTGGAATTTAATAGATGTAACAATTTCGATTATTTCATATTTACTTGAAAACCCTATACCTATTATAATATCACTGGATTTCCTATCAAATGTTTTGGTTAGCGTAAGGTAAAAACTTTTCCATGTTTATGTGTGGGAAGTCTTACGTGATACCTTTCTTTCAAAAGGTTTTTAAAGTTAAGCAACTTTAACCTGTTACTCACACCAGACTCATGTCTGACCCGGAGTTTATTCTTTATTTTCTTAAACTCGTGGGTACTCAAATTTTTATGAGTAACCAAGAGATTCAGGTTAGCTTTGACGAATATTGGAGGAGCAATGGAGCAGGAGGCTTCTACGTTAGATATACAGTTTTCCGCTGTGTATTCTGTGATTGTCTCTGAGTGTATTATGTTGTAAATACTAGACAGGTGTTTATAATTGTCTAGTATGTGTTGTATTATCTGTGTACTCTGATAGTGGATGTAAACTATGTAAAATTATATGTTATTAATATAATTTATTCGTTCTGCTGTTTAGATTCTGATGTGTCGTTTCTTGTTCTTTTCTTTCTTTCTCTTTTCTATCCCTTTATTTCTTAATTAGCGATGTGACTTTCTAGTGTTAGGAGGTTGGGTCGTTACAGTGGTATCAGAACATTAGGTTGAGTGAATACCTAGGCTCTGGAGTGGTGTCTTTCTAGAGAGAGCGTATTTGTAATTATATATATATTTATATATATTTATTTATCTATTTCTATCTATATGTTGGGTTACCTGTTTAGGTTTTCCAATATAGGTTATAAAGGTAGATAAGGTAGTAGTGTTTGTAACACGATTACTACCATTGATTGGAGTCCGATGTTTGAGGTTGGAAGTGCATTTGTCGAGACTGTGGACCTAATACCATCTCGAGTAAGTTTTGTTGTGCTAAAGTATTTCATCGATCTCTGAAGGAAACCCGTTAAGGTTCGGAGACATCTTTGAAGTGCAGAGTTTGGTGAGTTGAGTTTGATTTGTTCGGTTGAGCTGAAGTAAGTGATGGTATTTTGATACCTCAGGAAGTTGTAGCTGCGTGATGAGATGCAGTGACTATGGATTGTTTCCAAGGATGTTTTCTTTGGAACAAGTTTTGGATTTATTCTGCTTCGATATTGTGGCTGAAGTCTGCAGGATGTTGTGGTTAGCTTTGAAGTCCAAGTTTCTCGAAGAACTTTGGATTAGGAAGTTTGGAATTGGTGGTACAGCTCGGAGTGTTCTGTGAGCCGACAGGGAGGTCTTATCTAGGAAGTTTTTCTGAAGATGGAGTTCAGAGGCTGCTGAGTGAATCCGTTCCTTCAATGGATTGACTAGACCAGTGTAAGCTGTTCTGTTTGGCCAAGAGAGAACAGTTTTCTTTGGAATACGATCTGGGTTGATCGCAAAAGTGACCTGCGATTGTTTGAGTGTTTTCTTGAATTGTTGGGGATTTTCTAGATGTCTTCTAGGAAGACAGAGATTTGTCAGAATCTGGAGATTGAGTTTTCTTATCGACTAGCATTCCAGGAGTGGAACCGGTGGTTCTGTTTAGTTGGAGAATGATTCCTAGAGATGGAGTTTGATGAAGCAACTCATGTTTTGGAGAAATTTTTGAGTTTTCTTTATGAATCTGTTGAACCGTATTTCTAGGAAGTGATGTCCAGTTGGTGCTTGTGTTCTTCGTCAACATTTTCTTATCTACTTCGGATCAGAGTGGTGCAGCGGAAGCAATTTGGAAGTGTTTCTGATTGTCTTTTCCAGATTAGGAGAAGTTTGTTGTCTTCTGTTGTTTATGGAGTAGAATTGTGTTTTGGTTCGGATTGATCTTGAGGAGATCATTATGTTGGGTTGTTTTTGTTTCTGATTGTTCTAGAGGAATCAGCAAGGGTTAAGCTGATCAGTTTGGATGTTGGCAGCCCAGGATTTGTCTGAAACTTTTGTGGATAAGGGACGGAGAAATTTGGAATTCAAAGTTGGAGACTTCGTTATTGTTGGAGTTTTCTCTAATTTAGGAGCTATAAGTTTTGTGTAAGACTGGAAAGCTAGCTCAATGATGTTTGGATCTTTTCTGTGTTTTGGTTGGATCAGTGTTTGCATTTCATGATTGAATTGCTGGTTTGGATAACTGGAATTCGATGAGTTTCACGTATCTCTGAGGGAGTATGTGTATGGTCTATCTCTGGTTTTAGAACCAGCAGTTATGGAGTTTGATTGTTCCGTCAGACTCGTCTGTAGTCCGATATGCTGTCTAGTATTGTAGATCTAGATGAGTAGGAGCTCTGTAGTTTAGTAGTATTGATTATTTGGAATCTATAGAGCGAGTATCCTGATATTTATACCAGGGAAACTCGTGAAATTTTTATCCAGAATTTTTCTGGATAATTAGATTTGTTTGATTGGTTGAATTGATTGCTTTGGTTGTTAGCATATCTTGGTATATGCTTGTGTTTTAAAATTTAATCCTTTAAATAGATTATTAAATTACCTTTGTTTTAAATTTCTTGGACGAAATTTTTTTAAGGGGGAGGAATGTGATGACCCGGGATTTTAAAGCAATATCAATTTAACAATCTGAAATAAAAATTCAATTGATTTGATAATCTTTGTAATGAGATTTGAATTAATTTAATAAGTCAGTAAAATAAATAGTTAATTGATAGATTTTTTTTAAACAAATAATTGTTTTATATTTATAATATGTATAGAATATTGTATAAATTGTGAATAGATATTGTTCTAAATTTAATTAATAAATAAATCATGTTTTCTATAAAATATGTATCTTTAATAAATTGTGAATTATGATTTTATTTAAAAACTTAAATTTTTAAAAAGGTTATTTAATAAATAAATATGGTTTTAAATACATAAGAAAAATATTGAAATGATTTAAAATACATTTAACTCAAGTTTAAAATTTAAATAAATAGCAATAAGGTTATTTTGATTGTCTTTTAAATATAATGTGATAAAACAAATAATTTATTAATAAGAAGACAATTTCTTTTAATTAGTTATTTATGGTTATTAAATGTGGTTGTTTTTAAACATAGTAATACATTGTTTTAACAAATAAATTTTTAATAAAAATAATTGTTTTTCAAAATTTAATTGTGTAGTTATATTTGTAAATAAACTTGATTTCAAAATTAAATTTGAACTTGAATTCAAAGCTTTTAAATTTTAAAGTATAAATATTTTTAATTTGTTCTAATTTTGAATTATTTGTATAAGTTTCATTTTATAAACTAAATTTGATTTATTCATTTTAAAATTTGTCTACATATGAATAAATACATGATTAACTAATTCATTTAAAACATAAGTTTACATCCATCTTATAATAACATACTAAATAAAATACTAATTAACTTTTAGTTAAATACAAATTACTTTTATAAAACAAGTGTAAACTTTTTAGAAACATAAATTAACATGTGTTAGGAAATAAGATATTTTAAGTGACAAATGTTAACTCCTTTACAAGTGTCAAAAATTTAATTTAGCATTTTCTTTTGATTTTATTTTTAATAATTTCAGTTTTTATAAACAAATCCTCTTCCATCTTATTTCTTTTGAAAATCTAAAGCTAAGAAACAATGGAAAACCAAAATCTGAAACATATTCAAATCCACTTCTCAAACCAAAAGAAAAGCAAATAAACTTTGCATTTCTTATTCAATTAAGTCTGCATGCAAATTCTTCTTACAAATCAAAACAAAATCATCTTCAAAAAGCCTCAGTTCAACATGCAATCAAACCTGCATCTCTGGAATTCAAGTCTGCATACTTTTTTCAAGCAGCACCTCCAATTTCAAATTTTGAAGCCTGCATTTCATACACAAGCAATCCTGCATATTTTTGTTCAAATATAAAAGCCTGCCTGCATTGTTTGTCAAAAATCTTGAATTTCATACAAACCAGATGCATGAAATCAAGCAGGAAATTCTGTATTTCTGGAATTCAAACCTGCATCAATAGCCTGCATATTTTTCATCTACATCTTCTTCTATCTGGAGTGTCTGCATGCAAGTGAAATCAAGGAGCAAGTGCAGATTTTAAATCTTGTTTTAAACATCAGTAATTCAAGTCTTCATAGCAATTCAAGCTGTTAAAAGAATTCAGAGTTTTTCGAGCTTTTCAAACAAAAAAATAGAGGCTCTGCTCATATTTAAACAGGTGAGTAACATCCTATTTATTGAAATTTAAGTATTTAAAAATGTTGCTTGTTGCTTTCAATGTTTCAGTTTGAATGATATATGCATTTATATCAGTTGTTTTTTTCTGTAGACATGTATAGAGAACTTGATCATGCTATCCTCTATATTGTCTTTTCCAGATGCAAGAATCTATTCAAACACCATTATCACATAATATAACATATGTTAGTGTTTTTAAGGATCACACAAATGTGTTGTAGAATCAGGAATCATAGTTTAAAATTTGTTCTAGTTAAATAATCAAAAATATTTGAATTGCCTCTGAAAACTCAGGGTAACAGGACCAAATTGTATATAAATGAAATACCAAACACATTGATTCATTGTTTCAGGAATAAGATCAAAAACAATATTCAAAATTATGATTTTTGAAACTAAATTCATAATTTTTAAAGCTAGGTTTAACATGCAGACCAAGATTGAACAGAAAAGGGGATATTTTTAGTTTTTGGGTGATCTAGGAAAATTGAGGAGTCGGGGTTCATCTGGGAGGTGGAGGAATAGTCACTAATGTCAGGAAAAATATTGGGTGGTGTTGCTGTTCAACGTGGTGGTTACGGTGATGTAATTTCTGAGAGAACCCTAGTTTAAGATAGGTGGGTTCCTTGGGTCGGTTCTTCATGATGAAGTGATCGAGTGGACTAAGATTTTGGGTAATGTTAGTAGATTGGTAGATGAAGTCGTAGCCGGAATCATTGCCACTTTGGTGGTCAGAAGGTGGAGGATGAAGGTGTTACAGGTTTGGGGGTGAAACCTGTTTTCTGATGTTCCAGGTTTTGAGCAAGGCATCTCGAATTCGATTTTGGGTTGTGGCGAGAAAACTGATGATGGTGGTTGATTGTGGGATTGGTCGTCGATGATTGGAAGTTGCCGGAGGTGGGTGATGGTGACTGGATGCACGGTGCACATGCACCGTGCAAAATTTTTGAGCTTTGATGATTTTGGGTACTACAGTGTTTTGAACTCGAAGCAATACTTGAGTGTTTGTTGAGTTTGCTCGAAGATATGGACTAGATGACTCGAAGCAGTTTTAAGGTTGGCTCGGGTAATTTGAATATTACAGTTTTTTGAAAAACTGTCTATAGTTTTAAATTTAAATCAAAGTTTAAACGAAAGGTTAAGTTGTTATGATAATATTTAAACCAAGTTTAAATCTGCAGTAAGAGTTTAGTTTTAAAGGAGTTTGAAATCTTATAGGTTTTTTTTTTAAAATTTGAAAGTGGTTTCAGTTTTAAAAAAAATATAAAAACCTGACAATTTTTTTTTAAAATGGAATTTCATTTTAAACCTGAAGCAAAATTTTAAATAGCAGCTTGAATTTCAAATTTAAGTCCAGTATTCTTAAGGACCTTTAAATCTTCAGTTTTTAAAATAAAAATGAATTTGTATTTTTTTTAAATAAGAAGTTTTAGAATCATGGTTTAAATCCAAAGTTTATTTCAAGTTTAAATTCAAATAATTTAAATAAGGAATGGATTCAAATATTTTGAATTTAAAATCTGGATATTTGAACATGTTTAAATTTAAATTTTTTATTAGAAGTAAAATTGTTTTAAACAAATATTTTAATTTTATTTTAATTTTTGAATGAAATCATAAATGGTTTATAAAGAAAGTTAAATGATTGTTAACTTGAATTTATAATTTAAATAGTAATGTATTTAAAACTTAGTTTTTAATTAAATTAAGTAAATTAAGACTTATCTTATATAAGTTTTAATTATAAGTAATAAATTTTATTTACATTTATTTTGGAAAGAATATAAATGGAATTTAAGTTGGATAATGCTTTAATAAATATCATTTTGAATTTTTGGAATTTGAATTTAAATGTTCTAAGTACACTTTAATATTTATAAAAATTATTAATAAGGAATGGATTATGTTAGAAAAAAATAAAATAGTTAAATAAATAAGATAATTAAGAAGTGACTTATTTATTTAATTTATAATTAATAATTTGGACTAATTTAAATTAGAGTTAATTAAGAAGTAATTAAGAAAAGTAATTAAAGAATTAATAATAGTTAATGATGGTCATTAACTAAAGTTTATTTAGTAATTAATTAATATGATTAATTTTAATAATTAATTAGATTATTTAACTAATGATAATAAATTGTTAAATTTATTTAAGTTTAATTGCTTAAATAAAAGTAATTAAGACATTAATTACTTAATGTAATTAATGGAGTTTATTGAGATTGGTTTAGATTAATTAATTTAGTTAAATTAATTTTAAACATTGGATTTGATAACAATTACTTTATGTAGTTAATGAAGTAAATTACTCAGTAAAGTAGTTAGAGATAATTACTGTATGCAATTATTGGATAATGATGGAATTGTGAATGTAATTTAGATTAAATTATTTTGTATAATTAATCAAAGGATAAATTAAAGAAATTAATTTAGGAATAATTAGTTAAACGAAGTAACTAAAGTAGTTAATTACAGATTGAGATAAATCAAAGGTGATTAATAATTATGGATTAAGTGAGATTAATTACTGAAAGTAATTAATTTAATGGAGTAATTAATTAAATATAATTAAGGATCATTAATTAATATAATTAATGATGTAATTAAGATTGATTAACTAATATGAATTAATAATAAGTGATTAAGTGTAATTAATTAATTGTAATCAATTAAGGTTAAATGTAATTAATTATAGTTAAATAATTTATGAAGTAATTAAAGGTTAATTATTGTAATTGAGTTTAGAGTAATTAATTTTGTGAAATTAATTAAAGTATAATTAATCAGGGTGATTAATTAAGATGATAAATTAGAGGTTAATTAATTAATTAATTTGTAATTAATTAATGATGACGTAAGTAAGATTTATATTGTATAAGTAATTAATTTAATTCATTTTAAATTAATTAAAGATGATGTAATTAATTTAATTCAATTTAAATTAATTATAGATAGTATGATTATAGGTCATTGCTTATGAATGGATGATATAGTTGTTTGCGCAAAAAATGGGCAAACACCTCAAAGTCGTATGATTTAGTTGATTATATGTTGTTCTTAGCGATTTGGGTGATTTATGCAAATATATAAAAAGCAGGGACTAAACTGTAAAAGACATACAGATTTATAGTGGTTCGGCCGGAACGTGCCTACGTCCACTTTATATGTTATTCTCCTTTTCTCTTCAGATTACAAGTACAAAGCTTGATTACAAGCAACTGAAAGTTGTTTGAAAGTTCTATCCGTGCTTGAGCTCTCAAACTTGTCTACCATTGTTGTACCCCTGCCACTCTATTTATAGAGTGAGGCTGGGGGCAGGGGTCCTGGATGTATATAGCTGTTGGTGGGCCTGGGCTGAAGCAATCTAGCCTGGCACATCTGGTTCGGCGGAGCTTGGTTCGGTCGTAGCTGGGATGGTTGGACCAGTTGTAGGTTGGTCCGGTGGTAGGTTGAGTGGAGTGTTGGTCCGGTCGTAGGTTGAGTGGAGTGTTGGTTCGGCATGGCTTGGGTGGAGAGTTGGTTCGGTGGGACGTTGGTCCGGCAGTGGCTAAGTGGGGTTTGGTCCGGTGATGGAGGAGAGGGGATTTGGTTCGGTGTGGGTTGGTTCGGTGATGGAGGAGAGGCCTCCTTGGTTCGGTAGGAGGTGGCCTGGATCGGTAGTTGTTGGAGGAGAGGCTTCCTTAGTTCGGTAGGAGGTGGCCTGGATCGGTAGTTGTTGGAGGAGAGGCTTGGTTCGGTAGTGGTGTGGAGATGGAGTTGGACCGGTGGTCTCCTTCTCCTGGATCAGTGGTAGGGATGGAGCTTGGTTCGGCTATGAGGGTGCCGAATGAGCTCTTGTATTGGGAATGCCGGATGAACCAAGGCATCTTGAATGCCGAATGAGATTTCGCTCTACATTGCCGAATGAAACTTTAAACCTTTGATACCGAATGGACTTTTATACTTGAATCATGAGTGAAATCCCAGACTTATATACGCTTGCTGGCTGCTTTTTCTTGGTTCGGTCGTGGTGGAAACACACACAACATTGATATTCCAGTTTTGACCAAAAATGGGAGAACACTTTGCCCCCCAAAACATGCCTTGCGATAGGAAGGCGTTTTTTGTAGTGCCATGAGCTGGATGTTCATATCCTGTTGATGTCCTTGCGGTAGGAAGGTGTGTTTTGTAATGCCATGAGCTGGATGTTCATATCCTGTTGACAACCTGTAAAGAGCTTGATAATTTATATGGCCCCAAATGACGACCGTTCGGGATCGAGCTATTTGGGATGAAGCGCGGTCGTTCATGGTCAAGCGCCTAACTTCAACTGACGACCATTCGCGATCGAGTCATTTGAGGTGAAGTGCGACCGTTCGCGGTCAAGCGTCTAAATCCATGCGACGATCGTTCGAGATCGAGTCATTTGCGGTGGAATGTGATCGTTCACGGTCAAGCGCTTTACTTCAAATGACGACCGTTCGGGATCGAGCCATTCGAGGTAAAGTGCGACCGAGCCCGGTCAGAGGGCGGACCTCAAATGGCCACCGTTCGCGATCAATCCACTTGGAGTGAAATGTGACCGTTCGCGGTCAAGCGCCTTACTTCGGATGACGGTCGTTCGAGATCGAGCCATTCGTGGTAAGGTGCGACTGTTGGCGGTCAGGGGGTGGACCTCAAATGGTGACCTTTCGAGATCGAGCCATTTGTGGCGAGATGAGTTGTACCGTTCGAGGCAAGTTTGTGACTGTTCGAAGTCGGGTGTCGTTCGAGGCGAATTGTGACCGTTCGAGGTCGGGTGCCGTTCGAGGCGAGTTGTGATCGTTCGCGATCGGGTGCCGTTCGAGGCGAATTGTGACTGTTCGAAGTCGGGTGCCGTTCGAGGCGAATTGTGACTGTTCGAAGTCGGGTGCCGTTTGAGGCAAATTGTGTGTGCCCGGGGGGACTTAATATTATCAGTGTCGGAGTTATTGTTTGGGGGAGTCTCTGAATCGTTTATGTGCCTGTTGGAGGCGAATAAGTGTGCCCGTAAGGGCTTGGTATTGTTGACACCAGGTTCACGTTCGAGTGGGTCCCTGGATCGTTTGCCAGATTTCATGTTCGGGGGAGTTTCTGAATCAAATACTTTGGCGGTTCATCGCCATACAAGAGGTGCTTGTGGATCGTTCGCGATCCAACGGGCATACAAGTAAATTTGCAAATATCAAAGCAATAATCATACGAATTCCACAATAGGAATGCTCAAGTCAAGATCAAAGCAAGAGCAAGACGAGGATGTCAAAGTGTAAACTCTTACTATGGTGCGGTCAGTAGTCATTCAGAGCATGCCTATGGATCGTGCGCGATCGCTTACATGTGTAAATGATCTAACCATGTTAGTGAGAGGTTTGCAACTTGTTCATCTCTTTCGACCTGCCCCCCCCCCCCCACCCCACCCCCGAGTTCAGGAGGGAATTTTACCTGCCCCCTGGATGAGCGTTCATTCCTTACCAGGTTTCTCAGAGGCCCCTATCTCTTTCTCTGGGATTGGATCAACATGCTCCAAGTGTGGTGCCCCCATGCAGGATCGATGCCTGATTAGCTTCTGAAGAAGCCTCTTGATTTTCCTTCATGTTCACATCTCTCTGGCCTTGGCCTTTTGCTTGATTGTCTCGCCATGACTCTTCCAATCTGAATCTCTAAAATCTCAGACTCAAATTCCAGGCGGTAGAATCCTTGAGTTTAGCTCTCAATGAAAGCACCAAAAATGTTTGCGCAAAAAATGCGCAAACACCTCAAAGTCGTACGATTTAGTTGATTATATGTTGTTCTTAGCGATTTGGGTGATTTATGCAAATATATAAAAAACAGGGACTAAACTGTAAAAGACGCACAGATTTTGGTTCGGCCAGAACGTGCCTACGTCCACTTTATATATTATTCTCCTTTTCTCTTCAGATTACAAGTACAAAGCTTGATTACAAGTAACTGAAAGTTGTTTGAAAGTTCTATCCGTGCTTGAGCTCTCAAACTTGTCTGCCATTGTTGTACCCCTGCCCCTCTATTTATAGAGTGAGGCTGGGGGCAGGGGTCCTGGATGTATATAGCTGCTGGTGGGCCTGGGCTGAAGCAGTCTAGCCTGGCACATCTGGTTCGGCGGAGCTTGGTTCGGTCGTAGCTGGGATGGTTGGACCGGTGGTAGGTTGGTCCGGTGGTAGGTTGAGTGGAGTGTTGGTGCGGTGGTAGGTTGAGTGGAGTGTTGGTTCGACATGGCTTGGGTGGAGAGTTGGTTCGGTGGGACGTTGGTCCGACAGCGGCTAAGTGGGGTTTGGTCCGGTGATGGAGGAGAGGGGATTTGGTTCGGTGTGGGTTGGTTCGGTGATGGAGGAAAGGCCTCCTTGGTTCGGTAGGAGGTGGCCTGGATCGGTAGTTGTTGGAGGAGAGGCTTCCTTGGTTCGGTAGGAGGTGGCTTGGATCGGTAGTTGTTGGAGGAGAGGCTTGGTTCGGTAGTGGTGTGGAGATGGAGTTGGACCGGTGGTCTCCTTCTCCTGGATCGGTGGTAGGGATGGAGCTTGGTTCGGCTATGAGAGTGCCGAATGAGCTCTTGTATTGGGAATGCCAGATGAACCAAGGCATCTTGAATGCCGAATGAGATTTCGCTCTACATTGCCGAATGAAACTTTAAACCTTTGATACCGAATGGAATTTTATACTTGAATCATGAGTGAAATCCCAGACTTATATACGCTTGCTGGCTGCTTCTTCTTGGTTCGGTCGTGGTGAAAACACACACAACATTGATATTCCAGTTTTGACCAAAAATGGGATAAAAATAGTTGCCTTGAATGGTTTGGAAATCTCAGCTATGAGATTAATAATGTCGAGTGATATGGATGCATTGGTTGCAATGTGATGATGATGATATGGATATCTTTTGATAGTGATAATGTGATTTATCTATGGTTATGTTAATGATAATTATCTGTTGTGACTCTATGAATTATCTATCTGTGTGTATATAGATAATGTTATCGAATTGTTCTAAACTCTAAAACAACTTGGACTTAAAAGACACGCTTTGGATTTCGATGATACCAGGATCGGGTTTCCATGTTTGGATATCAGAAAACAACATCGATCCAAATTAACGATAGGTCGTGAATCTTATGTGAAGAGTGAAGACTCGTGGTGTAAGGACTATTAGTCAGTATAACTCTGGGGGTGATTCCGTGATGAGTTTGACAGAAATAGTACTTATAGGCTCGAGATAGAGATTCAGAGTGCAAGGGTTATCTTAATTAACTCTGAGGGTGATTCCAAAACGAGTGTAATGAGATAATGCCTTTGATTTCGTTCGAATCCGGAACGAACTTGTATGGATTGAATGCTTTCAGAACATCGTCAGGTGGGCGATGAGCATTCTAAGATAATGTGTTCTCTAAAGGTAATCATAGCCTCAAGCCTCATCAACCGGGAATGGCTAAAACATAGAAGGTGCATCAAGGCTTCGTGGGTAGCTCCCACTGGAGAGCAAGATTTCCCCCTGTCTAGAAGTCCCTTTTTATTCGGCTGTGTGGGCAGTGGAATCGCGCGCCAATTGCGGGGTTGTCTTGTTCGGAACTGTTCAGTAAGGAATGGGTCCGGCCTTGTGTTGCAGTGGAGTGGGCGTACTCCTCGGTAAGTTGATCTAGGCCACGTACTGTGACGGGCGGTACCCCAGTAGCCCTGCCATTGTATGGAATCCAAAATCCAATAAGTGCCAACGGTTTTGATTGTATTACATACTTTTGTAGCTAGTAGCTGGAATTTAATAGATGTAACAATTTCGGCTATTTCATATTTACTTTAAAACCCTAGACCTATTATAATATCACTGGATTTCCTATCAAATTGTTTGGCTAGCGTAAGGTAAAAACTTTTCCATGTTTATGTGTGGGAAGTCCTACGTGATACCTTTCTTTCAAAAGGTTTTTAAAATTAAGCAACTTTAACCTATTACTCACACAAGACCCATGTCTGACCCGGAGTTTATTCTTTATTTTCTTAAACTCTTGGGTACTCAAATTTTTACGAGTAGCCAAGAGATTCGGGTTAGCTTTGACGAATATTTGAGGGGGAATGGAGCAGGAGGCTTCTGCTTTAGATATACAGTTTTCCGTTGTGTGTTCTGTGACTGTCTCTGAGTGTATTATGTTGTAAATACTAGACATGTGTTTATAACTGTCTAATATGTGTTCTATTATCTGTGTACTCTGATAGTGAATGTAAACTATGTAACATTATATGTTATTAATATAATTTATTCGTTCCGCTGTTTAGATTCTGATGTGCTGATTCTTCTTCTTCTCTTTCTTTCTCTTTTTTGTCCCTTTCTTTCTTAATTAGCGGTGGGACTTTCTAGTTTTAGGAAGTTGGGTCGTTACAGGAATGTTGTTAAATTCTCATATTATTGAAAATTGATGAGCTTTTTTAAGTAATTACAGGTACGGGAGGCAATCGATAGAGTTGGAGCGCGTATATGCAACATAATTACCACTTGCTTTTAAAATGCTAATCAAAAGTATGCCTATGCAATAAAATTGTAAAATGGTATATATATTGCGAAAAATTATGTTTTCCGACCGTGTGGGTCGATGTATATATATTTATCATTATTGTGATATTGTAAAACGCTCTCCGTACAAAGGAGACGCTGTCAAAAAATTTCCAAAATTTTGGGAGTTAGAATTTTTTTGAATTTTTCTGAAACGTTTCGTTAACGACAAATTGATTTCAAATTGAAATTAAAATAAAAGGATTTTGGAATAGGAATCGAAACTAACAGTTTCGATTTGAAACTAAAGAGTTTAGGCAAAGTGAATTTGAGATTTTCACTAAGTGGGTTTTGCTATTGAGTTTGGAGCATTCTTTCTACCTTGGCAAATCTGGGGGACGAAATTTTTAAAAGGGAGGAGGAATGTAACGACCCGGAATTTTGGCCGTTATATTTTGAACATTTAATTCATTTTAAATGTTAAATGTGAATTTTGAATTGGTTTTGAAATAAGCAGATTTTGGTTAAATCAATAAAATTAGTTCAAATTTCAAATATGGCAATTTAATTGGATTAGGATAAATAATAATAATTATTATTTAAAATTGGGATGATTAGTGAATATGGTAATAAATAGACATGAAAAATGGTTTCTAAAATTTATTTTAAGTCTAGTTGGATTTGATTTTAATATTGGACTTTTGGATGGGATCAAAGGTCGATAAGTTAAATTTGGAATTTTATATTAATTTAAAAATGGAATAGAATAATATAATAGTGCAAATAATCAGATTTTGGTTCGCAATGAATCAGAATGATTTCTAATGTGAATGTAAATTCGATACGATTTATAATTAAGTTAGTAAAATTTTAATAGTTGAATTTTAGGTGATTTCGACGATTTTGATAATCGCCTGAATTAATCGACGAGATAAAATAGCCTTCTGGGCATAGTCTCGGAATTCGACAAAACCACTTCCATAGGATCCGCAATAATTTATTATTATCGGATTTCAAATTTTGCAGCGTTTTGAGTCACCATTTACTCGTACGGGTGAGAAACGCGTTGAAATTTAAATCGATAATTTAATATTTAAACCTGATTCAAAAAGCTATCTTTCACATATGATTAATTAGCTTTCGAAACACGTTCCATTGTGTTCGGAATGCAGGTAAAACCTTATAAACGCCAGGCGGCACATGCGATTTGGAGTTTGTTTGTATAGTTGGTTAAATTTGAGAATATTAATAAAATAATATTTATCAAGCATACATATATACGTATAAGGGCTGAAACCGTAGTTATTTTGCTCGGCCGCTACTATTGCTTTCAATGGCCGAAAACATCCCTTGATCTTCCACGTTTTTCTCTCGATCCAAGCTTTATCGTAGAACGTCACCAACTGAAAAGATGGAGAGCTCATTGAGCTCGACCCGATCTACGGTCGAGATCGCATATGAGGGGATGATGGAGGGGTGGGCGGTTCGTTTTGGTTGGCCGTTCGATCATGATTTCTAGGTTGAAGAGGGGCTCCAGTTCGCCAAGATCAAGGGCGGAGGTAAGGTTTGCGAAGGGCGTTCGAATGGCGGTTGTCGATCGAGTTCGTGATGACTGAGGAGGAGTTGTGACTTAGCCCTAACGGCGGCAACGTTGGTTCCGATTTTGCCTGGGTTGTACGTGAAGAAAGGTTGTGGCCTAATTTTGTTCGGCATAAAAAAAAGAAAATGTTTGTTTTAAAAATTCTTATTCAAACTTTGAAGATTTATATCTTCTGCATACGTTATCAGATTCCGACGAAATAAAAAGCGCCGGAATTGCAGCGATGAGCAGCATGCTATGGTGTATATCTAGAATTGTTTTAAGCAAGTGAAAAGTTTGCATTAAATTGAACGTATTCAATTTAATGTGAAATTTGAACGCTCGACATTGAATTCAAGGTGAGTTAATCTCACTCACATCTGGAATGCTAGTTAGTTTAAATAGTTAATATTTAAACGATTGATTGATTGTTCGAATGTGAAACGTATTATTAGATTGATCGATATTTATTTGTTGTGCTAACATCTGTGGATGCAGGGAAACGGGTTGGAGGGATCCAATTGGATTCCTCAGGATATAGAAATTATCTTTATAATCTGTGTTGTATTTTATTGATATTTCATGATAGATTAATTTGAAAATTATGATATGTTGTGTTATGATTGGATAAATAAAATATGGTATTTTAAAATATCAATGAAATGAATTGGAATAAAGGGAAAATGAAAAGCAATTTTTAAGTGATGAATTTAAGGGAATTAAATTCGGGAAATTGGTTAGAAATTTGTAAAAGTTTTTGAAACTGTGATTGGAATTGGAAATGAGAAACGGAAATTTATAAACTGGGTTATAAATTGGAATATTTATCGGTGGATAAATTTTGAAAGATAGATTTCTGGTGGGAATCTATAAGAAGGTATAAATTGTTTTAAAAATAATAGTGAGATTATTTTTAAAGGATTGAAAGTGTATTTTCCTTGGAAAATTAAGTATGATTTCAAAGGAAAGCTTTCAAAATATAAACTAAACATTTAAAATGTGTTTTAGAATATTTAAGAAAAGAAAATATTAATTTAATTATTTTTAAGTATAAGTAAATATTTATTTAAGTAATTATGGTATTTAATTATTTTAAAGGAAAATCAGTATTAAGTTTTCAAAAAAGCGATTTTGATATAAATATTTGATTTATTAACTTTATTTTAAACGGTAATTTTGGTTTAAATTACTTAGAAACTTCTCTATATTTCCTTAAATATTTTTCATGAAGAAATTTCTAGTAGCCTTATTCTAAATATTTTAAGCATATATTTTGAAAGTGATTTTCCAGGACATAGAAATATGCTTAAAAATAAAAGAAGTTTATTTTTAAAGTTTTGGAAGAAATTTACGGAGTTGGAACGTAAATTCGAATTGAGATAAATCAAGCAGGTTATAGAAGAATTCTTTGGTTTATTCTAAAATGGAAGTGTATTTCCCTGAAAAGCCAAGTACTTTTTAAAGCAATTTTTTTAGGTAAAAAATTAAAAGTTTTAAATTTGATTTTAAAAGAATGTTTTTAAGAAAACTCTTATTTAAGTTGTAAAGATTTCAAATGTAAATATTTAGCAAATTAGTTATTATAATAATTATTTTAAAGGGTTAATTGGTACTACGTTTCAAAAGAATATTATTAATATTTATATTTATAAATGGATTTATTTTAAAGATAGTTTGGTTAAAGTTTTATTTAAAACTTGTATAGGATTTCATAACTTTATTTTAAAATTTAGTATGACTTAACTTTTATTTTGGATAAAAATAGTTTATATTTTATAAGCAGTTTTATTTGAAACATTTAAAAAGTATGTATATATTTCAATTAAAGTATGTAAGTAGCTTTAATTCAATTATTATAAATGTAATAGCCTGCCTTTTTGTACGCTTTAAATCAACAAACGTGCCAATTCAAACTATACGGAAGGGCGGATTGTTATAGGGTAAATAAGAAAAAAAAGAAAGAAATAAAACAAAACAGAATCTCACAACGGAAGGATAAAATATAATAAATCAAATATACGGTTCTTGAAGCTGTTTACAAAATATTTAATTTTACTTATATAATATATATCAGAGTTGCACATACCAACGAATAAAAATCGATGCAGCGGGATACCGTGTGTAGTGGAATAATATAATATAATAATAATAATGAAATCTTTGTCTTCGTCCTCCAGAAATAAAGACTTCGATCCTGAAATGCTCGGAATGACCCGAGCGAATTGAAAAGACAAAACACTCGAGTCGGAACTAAAATATCTTATGTAAGTTAAATCAAGAGAACAAATATGAGTGCAGTAACTCAAGAGATGCTCGGGATTTACATCTCCTAAGGATCCGTTAAACTATTTACTATGTAATATATTTCGCTATTATAATAGTGTCTATTAGTATAATAAACTTACTTTTAAATAGCGTTAAGGAGTGGCCCAATATTCCCCCTAACACGTAATAGTCCCAGTAGTCCATCCAGTATCAGTGCATCTCCAGATCGGGAGACTACCCTAAATACTCCACAGGCAACGGGAGAAAACCAAAATCGTACAAGGCGCGCTATGGTAGGTGACATGGAACAACTAGGCAATGCCAGGGTAGATATACCAATTACGCTTCCGGGTCGTGGTAATGCGTAGCTGCTACTACCGCCCACCTCGAACAACACCCCCAAATCAAAGAAATCAAAAGTGGCCACCGAATCAATCCAAAGGTCAAAGTATAATATCGAAGTGATGCGTCTGATCAAAGGTGCTACCTCAATTAACCCGTCAATCGCTCCAGTTTTAGCCACATTATGCCAACTCACGGGAGTTGGGTCCATGTATTTACCTCAAAGGAAACGCCGCCGCCATTCTACTTCATTCTGGAATCTCCACCGCGTACACGGTTATTAAAGTGGTTTTCGGGGTAGGTAGAGAGTATGACAACTTTCGATCCCGGTCTCTTTAACAACCAAACGTTATTATAACACCGCGGTCCTTTCAGAATAGTTTATACTTTAAAACCAGAATATAATATCCATTTCAAAACTATATAAATATGATATCATTTTCGTTTAAAACCCAAATCAAATTTGATATCATTTAGACCCAAATCAATATAATATCATTTTAATTTCAAATATACCCTTCCAAAAATCATAGTGCTTTCAAAGTATAACATTTAGAAATCAAAACTCTTGAATATAATACTTCCAAATTATAATACCTTGAAACTCATAACTTTGAAACAAACTTCCACCTCTTAAATGGTCAAGTATTAAATTTCCTTATAAAATAAAATAGCTTCTTTTAATTTCACAAATAAATCTCAAAATTCCGATTTAAAACTCCAATTTAACCATTTTATATTTCCATATAACTCAAAGCTTTAAATATTCCACCATTTCAAAATTATTTCTTTGATAATTTCATATATCAAATTTAAACACCATTATTTAGATTTGAAATGTTTACTTAAAAACCCAATATAGTTCAAGTAAAACTTTTAATTTCAAAAAACTGTATATTCTTTCGATTTATTTAACTTGATATATTCATTTTTCTCAAATTTATATTCATTTAAATCACTTTAAACCAAATCAAGTTATAAAATCATACTCTTCAAAATCTCCATTTTTATTTAAATTCCAAATCAAATTTATTCAAGTACAATTCTTAAATAATTCGATTTAACCAATTTCATATCTATATTCCAACTTAAATTTCATTTATGTCAATTAAAAACTCTATATATACAATATCTTAAATAGGTACTAAACCATAGAATATAAAACAATCAAACTCCATTATTAACTCATTTTTATTAATCAATTTTATACATAGCTTAAATTCAAGAATTTAGCTATATATATAAAATAATATTTATATAACATCAAAAGTTAATATTTATTGAACCGTATATTTCTTTCCAAAACCATAGAAATTCATTTCAAAATAATTTTATATATATATACCGCGGTGCCTGTATATAATTTTCTATCCTATGGTCAAGTGATACGGATATTTATCACTTCAATCCGCAATTTAAAATAAAAATGCGGTTGTATATCATTTCAAACCGCAATACCGAACGAAATAAAAATGCATAATAACTTGCAGTTTATAACAATACAAAATACAACATTCATTTATCCAATGTCGACCGTCAACCATTTATCGCAACCATTATCAAATTCAATAATAGCATCAATATAGAACGGACAATAAACAATAGGTATTAAATAGCAGTTTAATTCAATAATAAATTAAATAGCTGTTTAAATGGCAGTTTATATGCAATGAATAATTAATTAACAATTAACTGGCAGTTTAAATGCAATGAATAAATTAAATAGCAATTTAATTTAAATAAATGAAATTAACTGAGATGATGATTAAAAATATGCCAAACAACCATAATTAAATTTTAAATCACATCATATATCAATTTAACAAACATAAGAAATTTTAGAAGTTGTGAGTGGGTGAAAATACTCACCTTCTGAATTTAAATTGAATTTAAATCCAATTTAAACCCAAAAATTTGACTGTCTCAGAATTCGTCCAAACCAGCGTTATCAAGTCCGGAATTCCAATACGAACCTAGTGGAGAAAACCGTGCGTAATTTCGACCTTGCATGTAAAAGTTATAGCATTTAGAACGACTGAAAATTGAAATTAAATAAAACAAATCAAAAATAAGCAAAATAAAAACATTACTCACTCCACGCCACGTATCCCATCCACGTCATGTACAACACCCACAAAAACCCTAATTCTTCTACACGCGATAACCACTACAGCATCCTTCGCGACCGGCCGCCTCAAAACGCGAAAAACACTGCCGCCCAGAGCCTCTTCGCCATGGTCCACCATCACCTTCGAGCTCTAGCCCTCCGGCCGACCCAACCCTGACGGCCACGACCACCAAATCCCCTCCTATCCACCAGCGCCGCCGCCGTATAGGTCGATGCTTTCTGGCCAACTCGTTCGACTATGCGACAAACCAACCACATGGATGTGAGCCCCTCGCCCTCCTCTACCCACTGGTGCTCGTCGATCGCTCCCCGAACGAAGATCCACCGTAAAAACCAAAACCCTAGTTTCGACGGCAAGGAATTTTTCGGCCAATACTGGCAAAACCATGATCAAACTGAAAAACGAACCACACCAGAAGATTACGCACTTCGAGAGCTTCAACATAAAAAAATTTCAAATTTTTCTGAGGAGTTTGAAATTTGAAATTGGATTTGATTTAGGATTGGATCTGGAAATATAGAATTTTGTCTTCCATTGAGGAAGAGGAGGAATATAATGAATTTACGTACATACAAATGAGAATTAGGGAGGCTAGGGTTTATACCGGGATATTTATAGAGAAAGTTGAAATAGAATAAATGGATCGGGTTGAATACGCGCTAACGACAAAGTGGCCCAAAAAGCCCGTTCTGACCCTGGAACGAAATTGGGTAAACCCATATATCAAAATAGGTGTTTTAAAATATTTTAAACACGATGGAACAGGTTTCACATCCAAATTCCATCGTATGGAGAAATTGTGCTAAAAACAATATTTTCAAATCGATTTCAAATTGATTAGAATTTCATTGATTTCTAGGCGTTCCGAGTCCATATGATCAAACGACAAGTCCGATTGCTACGAAACTTGAAACCCTACCATAATTCACCATTACAGATCCGATGAAACTTGTTTCGTCGAAATCCGAGTCAGTGACCAAAATGGCTATGTTCATATTAATTAAATAAATTAAAAATTAATTAATTCATTAAATCAAACTTTCAAATTTCAATCTTATAAATCGACAATTCTCATTATTTATAATTCCTTAAACATTTACACTAATTTAAACAAATTTTTGTCAATTTAAAATATATAAATTCTTCAATTTCATTAAACTCAACAATTATACGTTTAATTTCCAAAAATTAAATTTGATTTACTCCCTCTTATTATTCCATCAATTCCATCTTATGGTACAATTATCATGATTTACATCTTAGTGCGTTAAAATTTCCAAATTCATCTAATTTCAACTAACGTAGCATTTAATCTTATTAATATACATTAAAGTTCAATTAATTCCAATTGATTTCCCTTTTAATTATTTACCCAAATAAACGGGTAACTTATAATGAAATTCATTGACCAAATAAATTAGGTAGTATTCAAATAATTGTTATCAAAACCTTTAATTACACATAGGAATTCACTACCACAAACAAATGTTACAATTCTTGTATGGTATTGATTTTATTCAAATTATTACGTATTCCTTTCTTAGTTAATAACTTTTGAATTTTCCTTGATTCCCAAATTCAATTGAATGAATTTAAATATATATGTATATCTCATAATAATTTGTGGTCACAACACTTAATCACCTTTCGTAAGTTTATTATTTTCACTCCAATAATCATCATTATATATATATATATATATATATGTATATATATATATATATAAGTTAATTAATTCAATATTTAAGTTCGTTTTCCTATATTAAATTTATTACCAAGTATACATTTACTTTATTCCAGTAAATTGGAATTCCATTCAATTACTACCTTAAAATAAGTTTGCGTTTCTATAAATTTCCATTCACAATTCCGTTATTTTATATTACAATCATTATAGTAACGTTTTTCATCAACAAAAACATTATCAATACTTATCAACCTGCATCATCCTTACTTCATTAATTTACAATTTATCCCATCATAAATTAATGCGCACATTAATTAATTCATATTTACATCCACTTCCGTATATAAATTTTGCAACCAAGTTATAACATTTACATTTTTTTCTTATTTTAATTAATTCCCAAATATTCATATTTACGCTCAATTATAACTTTGCAATCTTAACAAATCCATAAATTATCAATTTCCTAATATATACATTAATTACTACTAAATGTTCTTCATAAATTTATTTACTTGGTTTCAAACCTTTTTTTTATTCATCAATTACTACCCTATTAATAAAATTACGTTTCTATTTAATTTACATTAATTCCAATTAATTGCAATATAAATTTTAAGTTGTAAATTTTAATTTCAATTACTACATCTAGTTTCTAACATTCGTTCCAATATAAATTATAAGTTTTTTTTATTTCTTTCTAAATTCAATTAAAAATCTTATTAATTTAACTCATTTTAATCATCGAAGTTTACGGGTCGTTACAATAAATCTAAAGTATTTGGCTTGGATGTTTTCAGTGGAAACCGATATTTGGAAATTTATTCCATAAGGAGTGTGTGGTTTGAAACTGTTTTCAAGGGATTGAAATGGAAATATTTCTTGCTAAGATATTTTGAGGTAAATAAATAATTCTGGGAAATTATTTATTGTGTGATGGATGTTTGTGAATATTAATTGATAGTTAAATCACCGACTATCAATATTGACCAATGCGTTGATCGTTTCGAAGAGACCGAGATTGGGATTAATTTCTCGAAAACCACTTCGATCCGGTTTGTACGTTTTCATGGGGAAAACGAGTTTGGAGTCGAAGATGGAGCAGTGAAGTACAAGGGCTAGTCGCTACTAATCCCGAAGATGTGTCCAAAATGGATGTAGTAGGAGTAGTGCCTTCGGTTCCGTTCGAACCCGGGACGGACTTGTACGGATGAATGCTTTCGGAACATCGTAAGGTGGATGATTGGCGTTCTAAGTGAAACGTTCTAAAGGTAACGCTTATCCTCAAGCCTCATCAACCGGGAATGAGTGAAAATCAAGGTTTATGCAGCAAGGCTATGTGGGTAGCACCCATTATGGTGAGGTCATCCCTATCTAGATGTCCCTTTTTATTCGGCTTAGTGGTGCGGTTGCTGATCCCAACCGTGGGGTGATCTTACTCGAGATTATCCAGTAAGGGGTAGTCCTGGTCTTGTGTTGCAGGGGATTGGGAGTAATCCTCGGTACGGTGATATAGGCCACGTACTGTGACAGGTGGTACCCCAGTGCCTAGTCATTAGTTGGAAACTCATTTTCCCTACAAGCCTCTTACGAGTTTTGTTTGTATTACCCATGATTGTGGCTAGTAGGTGGAGTTTAATGAATGTAACAATTTCGACTATTTTAACAAGTATTTGTATGTAGACACTATTATAATATCAGAGGATTTTATAAGAAATGTTTTAGCTATCGTAAGGTAAAAACCCAAAATGTTTATTCGTTGCATGGTCTTACGAGATGCTTTTGTTTTCCAAAGGATTTTTCAAACTTTAATAATCAATTAAGGTGTATTTTTATCAGCTGGTATTCCATACTGACTCGGGTGTTATTTCATTATAATGCTTGGGTCAGACTGAGTGTTATTTATTCAGGATAGGATGCTCCGGAGCTCAGGAGTGGAGCTGGAGACGTATTATCCGTACTTGTTTATATCCGTTGCAGTGATTGTTTGGAATTGTCAGACTGGTAAATGTTGTTTGTTTGTGATACTCTGATGATTGTTTTCATTTTTTGTAAAGATCTGTTATTGACTATTATATTTTGTTCCGCCGCGATTGTGAGATTCTGTTATTGTTTAGTTCCTTCTTTCTTCAATCTTCTTTCTTTCCCTCAACTATCTATCTTTTTCGGCACTTGATCGTCGGCATATTATACCGTGGAGACTTTTGTGTCGATTTTCGAGGGCCGAGAAGGGTGGATCGTCACAATTTAATGATTTTGTGAATTGTTTATTATGTATAAAATAAAATAATTATTATTTCAAAATTTTAGTTTAATATTTTTCACATTTTTTGCACCATGTAAGATGATTAATATAAAATATTAATATTTATTCAAATTAATTTATTATTTTTTAGATTAATTTCCTTTTATCCTACAATCAATTATTTAACTTAAAAATAAATTTAGTTGATAAAATACTAGAAATTTTTCATAAGCATTAGATGATTTACATGTACATTCAGAAAAAAATTAGATTTTTAAAACTTAATTTATTATTTTTATAATTAATTTATTGTCGAATTGTTGTTAATTATTTAATTAAAAATATAATTTCAGTTGTGAAAATTCTAAAAAAAATTCCTAAGCCCAAAATTTATCTCATCTTCCTTCAAAAAAGTTTCAGAATTTTTCAAATTGATTTCTTATTTTTAAGAATTAATTTGATTAAGGGATATTATCAACTATTTAATAGTAAATATAATTTCAATTGAAAAAATCAGTAAATTATTATTAAACCCAAAATATGTTTCCAGGTTTTCTAAAGTTATAAAACTTATATTTGTTTCATATGATTATTTTACATTAATTTATTATTGCAAAATTAGTTTTATTCAATAATATATATCAATGTGTGTATGTATGTATGTAAGTACGTCTCTGTGTGTATTCATATACGTATATTAATATCTAATTTTGACATATTATACAAGCACATATTTGAACAAATTATAGTACACACAAAATGAGCTATTGTGTCCGTTGCAATGTAATTCCCAGCATCAATATATAGTATACCCTTTACCGATTATGATGTTCCACATGCAAATACATATATATGCATATATATATATATATATATATATATATATATATATCTGTGTGTGTGTATAAGGTTCATATATATATATATATAAATATATACCTATATAAATAAGTAAAACCAAACTAAATAAATCTCAAACTACAATTTGTACAATTAGAATACATATGGACATAGTAATAAATCTTGCCATGAATAAATTATCAATTAATGACCTCAGTGTATCAATCAATTAAAACTAAAGAGAGAAAATGAGAGGTTTCTCTCTCCGTTTAATGCAATTAATACTCTCAATTAATTCCTATTTTAAGGAAAGAAATGAAAGGTTTAATTTCCTATACATTAACTAAATGTTAGATGTATTTGATGCACTATAAATTTGAAATTAAAAACTTCCCTTTAACTAATTTAAATAAAATAAATGACTTTATTTTAAAAAAATATAAATGTTGTAAATAAATTAGGCAGCATAGGCCCAACTAAGATTCAGTAGGGTAATTTATTTGAAAATTCACCTATTTCTTTCACTGCGGACTGGCTTATGTAACGACCCAGAATTTCAGTCATTTGAAATTCCTATATTTAATTAATTTTAAATATACACAAGTTAATTTTATAAGCTAGATAACGTATATTTCGAATATAGTGATTTAATTGGATAATTAAAATGTTAATTTAATATTAAAAATTGCTGAAATAATTGGAAATTGAATTTAATGTGAATGAAAATGATTTATAAAGTTGAATTAAATTCTATTTGAATTGGAATGATGTTAGAGAACTTTTGAAATTGAATTAAAAGTTTCATTGTAAAAATTGATTATTTTAACATTTAATTAACGTGTAAAATAGCCATTTTTCAAACAGTCTCGGATTTCCATAAACTAATTTCATTGGATCTGTAATGTTATATTATTGTAAGATTTCAAATTTCATATCAATCCGATTTACGGTTTGTCCATGGCAAGCTAAAACGCGTAGAAATCTGTTTAAGTGAATTTTAAATTTAAATAATTCGATTCGAAAACCTATCTTTCAAATACGATCGAATTGACTCCTAATATATATTCCTTTGCATTTGGAATAAGGGTAAAACATTACAAATGCCAGGCGGCATGATTCGTTTGGAGTTCAAATTTTTTTCGGATAAATAGTGTTTGGAAATTTTCTATGAAAGGACATGTTTTTTTATATTTTCACTCAAACCTAACTAGGGTTTCCAACCGCCACTTCTTCATTCCAATGGCCGATATTTTTGATCCTTCCTCCTCATTTTCTTCCAATCCATCCACTTTCACGAAAAATCTTCAACTACAAAAACGTAGATGGCGATGAGATCGACAAATCCAACGGTGGTGATCGTTTATAGAGGCGTGAATCGTCGGCAAATCAAGCTCAAACAACCATCGTTCGTATGCATTTTTCTCAATGATGGTGAGGCCAAGCTGCGCGTGGTTTTGGCTGTAGGGGAAGCTCGCTATGGTGGTTCGAATGGTGTTGTTGGATCATCGGCTAGGTGATCGTGGATGCTTGGAAAATTGAGTAAATATTGGCAGCCGATGGGTTCAATCCTGGGAGCGATCGCACTGTGCAAGAAGCAAAAATTAGTGGTTGTGATTTACCCCTTTGAAACGTGCGGCTGTGATTGAGAGGAGGTAAAAAAATTTGAAATTGATTTATGATTAATTCGTAACAACTTTAAAAATGCATAACTTCTTCGTACGAGGTCTGTTTTTGACGAAACAAGTTGCATTGGGTCCGCATTGACGAGCACTACATTTTAGAAATGGTTTGTAGTTGATTGAAGCTAGTGTAAATTTTGGGTAAAATTAAAAACCTATTTCAGTTTATTTGGAATAAAATACTACAACCGCTATTGGAACCAATGTGAGTACAACTTACTCTTTCTGACTCACTGATACTTTTATATAAGTGAGAATAAATATTATTTATGATGGTTGTTTGGATGATATATGATATTATATATATATTGATTGGGTTTTGGATATATTCCTGCCTATTGGAGCAGTTGAGACCCTATACGCTCCCGTGTCTGAGTGGATGACCTTTTTTATGCGTGTCTACCTCGTAGTGGACATTGTACACATATTCTAATATGTATATTTGTTGCAGGTGACAGGTTAGAGGGATCCAACTAAATTCCTCACCAATGTTGGTTTATTTACAGATATTGATATATATGCCGTTATCATGTGATATATGATGTTTTGGGTGCCATGATTGATGTATTTAGTGCTGTTGCAGAATTGGGACTATTTTTGGTAATTTAAAAATGTTAAATTGATGGTTTCTAAATAAAAAAGGATTTTTAAGTGATTTCAAAAATAGATGTTTTATTTAATTTTAAATTGTTAAGGAATTGATTTATTTTAAATAAATGTTATGATTTTTATGTTATAAAAACTATGATTTTTGGGAAATATAATAAAAAAATTGAGTTTTTGAATATGGAGTTAAATATTTTACAAAATAAATTAAATTTATATTTTTTGAATTATTATAAATCATTTACATAGGAGATTTATAAATTTGATATTTTATAAATCAAAAGTTATGGAATTATAAAGGAGTTTTGTAAGTGTTAAAATAAAGTACAAATGGATTTTATAAGTGTGACGACCGCCCATGACTCCTGCACTAAACAAGGAAATAGTGCGCTGTAAAGTGTGTCAGGCAGCCATGGATGATCATCAAGGTAAGGTAAAAACAGCGGAGTCTATCGTATTACTCACAGCGCATGGGTGAAATACAATTGGAAATATATATATATATATAATTATATATATATATATACATATATAGTGAAGCTCCACAAAACAGAATCTCGTCAAATAAGCCTCGTAGTAGTTTGATACAAAAATCTAAATAGTCAATGTATCAAGCCTCACTACATATCACTCAGAGAATATACAAGCAGCGAAACATCCAGTACATATAGTAAGAAAATAACATGCAAGCCTCCAGCTCGTCTTCGTCATCATCATCGTTGGTCACTAAGAACAGCACCTGTCACCTGCTACCTAGTCTGCCCATCCCAAAATGGATGAACAGCCCAAGGTAATAAGAGTTGAATATAAAACCTTGAGTCAGACAACAGTCTTAGTGAGCGGTAAATTAACTAACAACATACCAAAAGAGCATAAAGGTAAAAGGAATAGGAACCCAACCCTCCCACTCCACCTCTTTCTACAGTGATAGCCCTCATACACACTAAGCAGAAATAAACATAGCAAATCAGACATTTAAAGTAAAGCAATTATCATTCGAGTCAAGGTCGGTGTTTTCCAAGTACAAACCCCCAAGGCCTAAACTAAGATCAGATAAGCACCCAGAAAACATCGCTCTTGAGACCGAATGACGATACAACCAAAACATCCAAACATCCATGACTCTGGCTATCACTGTTATCATCGCTTCGATACCACCGTTAATTGAATGACCGGCACATTCTTTCAGCCGTCCGTCAAGGGCTAATGGTAACCCCGGTTCTAGACAGAACTCCGCACGTCGTCGCAGCCCGTGCCTAGGACTATCGAATCTGCCCAGAGTACTCGACCACCAACTGTAGTCTTTTGGGACCATCGAATCTGCCCAGCGTACTCTTGCTTTGAGTTTGCTAGAACCTTCAATAACGATGAAATCTCAGCCTTCTAGTCATCCTCCTCGACGACTATTCTCATACTAGCTCAAGCGCCAACCATTATCCACAAACTCGAACCATCCCTCGAGTTATCAACATGCTTGGAATGATCCCGTATGGATTGTACCAAGACTACTTCACATCATGCCTTGCTTTATTTCATCATAGCAAAGTCCCATCTCAACATCATCATCAAATCTGTCCATATGAGCTTTATCATCCGCCACATATGCCATGAGCAGCTTTTTCCTATTCAAGAGCCTTTCCCTTAGCTTTTGAATCAACTTCGACCAACTTGTCCAAATCCAACCACTAATCAACTAATTTATAACAATCAATCAAATCAATCATTAATCCAAGTAATTAAGCATTCAAACATGATCTAAAAGCAATTATAACTAAAATGGCAATCTTGTAAATAAAGAGTCCAAATCTAACAAGCATGAATCATAAGTATTATCTCTACAACATGATGGATGAACTTGCATTGGTTAACATGTATAACAATGGATGCCAAATCTTCATGAACAATGGATCTACACTTATGTTTAAGAAAATGCATGGAAATCACTATTTTAACACAAAATCAAACCACCAATCCAATATTCTCCTTTGGGTCCGTGTGAGAGATAACCACCACTTACCGAATCACCTAAACACCTCAAAAGCAACACACTTCAGATCTGGACAGCGATGGATCTAGTTCGATCCACCAAAATTCCGCTTCAAACGATGAAATCTCTCTTCAATGGATGGAGATCTTCAATCTAAGCTCTTGGATCTTCGATTTGATCTTCGATTTGGATGGAAGGAAGCACAAGATTAAAGAAGAGATAAGAAGTGAAGAAGTATATCACTTGAGCTCTCAAAATGGCAGAACTTCTTCGCTTCAAAATTCGGATCCCAAAAATGAAGCTAACCCGTGTATTTATAGGCTGAAAAATCCCCTTAGGTCGTTCGCTCTTAAGTCGTTCACGACCTAAAATCCCACGACCTAACGGTTCCCCCGACACCTAACGACTCGAGCCTATGCACGACTTAAAACACGACCTAACACATGCACGACCTAACATACAAGCCGCGTTCCTACCTAAGTCGTCTGGTCGACCTAACGACTCAACTGCATTGCCCACCTAATGACTCAACTGCATTGCCGACCTAACGACTCAACGACCTAACACACATGCAGCGACTCATCACAGGCACGACCTAACATACACGATGACTTAGCGACTTAACGCTACACAACGTAACCACCTTAGGTCGTTTCATGACCTAACTACACACAGCAACCTAACATAGGTCACTCACGACCTAACGTCTTAACCCTTTACGCGACCTAACACCTTCGCCTTCACGCGACCTACGACCTAAGCCTTATCTCGTCCACGACCTAACTACACAGATTCTAACTTAGGTCGTTTACGACCTAACTTAAACAAAAGGCCTCCATGACTTAAACTTCAACGACCTAAGCTATCATCCTTAAGTCATTCAACCGACCTATTCCCCTTAGGTCATTAACTCGTTCAATCTCCTAGGTCGCTACTCTTATACTGCTAATCCCAAGGTCGCTAACCTCCTTAGGTCGTTTACCTATGCCGCTAGTTCTCTTAGGTCGCTAACTCCCTTAAGTCGTCCACTTCCTTAAGTCGCTCCAACACCCTAAGTCGCTCCACCGACCTAAGCTACTATACGACCCAAGCTATCACACGACCTAAGCTATCACACAATCTAACTCCTTAGGTCGCCTAAACCCTTAAGTCGCTGACTTCCTTAGGTTGCTCTGCCTTACCTTTAGGTCGCTCAACACACAAGATCTTCTACGACCTAACCTCTGGACGACTTAAGCTCTGGTCGACTTAAACTCTGGATGACTCAACAACACTATCGACCTAATAACAACGGTTTTACGATCTTTCGATACGTAAAATACCGGTCGTTACATTCTCTCCCCCTTAGGAATTTCGCCCCCGAAATTCCAAACAAACAAGAACAACCAAAAACTATTCTGCATGCCTACCATCCATAGCAACAAACAAACCATGCATCCAATTACTAGCCTACCATGCAGAATTCTAAGACTAGAACAAGTTACAATGTCATGAGATGACACGACACCTTATGCTCATACCTCGAAGAGTTTAGGATAAGCTGCCTTTATCCTCTCTTCCACCTCCCATGTACAGTCGTTAACATCATCACTCCATTGTATCTTGAGCAACCTAACTACCTTCCTCCTAAGTTGTTACGTGTCAGTTTCCACAACACGAAGCGGCTTACGAGGTCTCTTATCAACTGGATTAACCTCAAAATCTTCACAGCTATCAGCCGAAACCACTGTGTTCGATTCGTGCACGTATTTCCGTAGATACGATACATGAAAAACATTGTGCACACCCGACATCTTTTCTGGTAATTCCAATTTATAGGCGAGCTTTCCAATTCGCTCAATGATCGGGAATGGTCCAACAAATCTCGGAGTCAATTTTCTTTTCTTCCCGAATCGAATAACTTTCTTTAGTGGAGAAGTCTTCACAAAAACCATATCACATACGTCGAATTCCAAATCCTTACGACGCTTATCGGCATAACTTTTCTGACGGTCTTGGGCTGCTTTCATTCGTTGCCGAATGATCTCTATGCAATCCGAAGTCTGTCGAATCATTTCTAGCCCAAGTATCAACTTTTCTCCCATTTCCAACCAACATGTCGAGGTTACACGGTCTTCCATATAATGCTTCATATGGCGCCATACCAATGCTGGACTGGTAACTGTTATTATACGAAAATTCCACCAAATGAAGATGATCTTCCCATGATCCTCCGAAGTCCAAAACACATGCTCTGAGGAGATCTTCCAAAACTCGGTTGACTCTTTCGGTCTGACCATCTGTTTGGGGGTGATAAGCTGTACTTAAACACAACTCGGCTCCCAAAACTTCCTGGAAGCTCTTCCAAAATCCACTAGTGAATAATGGGTCTCGATCGCTCACTATAGTTTTCGAAATACCATGGAATCGGACTATCCACTTAACATACAGGTCGGCCAATTTCGATGCAGTCCTGGTTGACCGAACAGGAATGAATCTTGCACTCTTAGTCGGACGATCTATGATGACCTAAATCCCTTCATTTCCCGCTCTTGTTCTAGGTAACCCATCAATAAAATCCATCGATATTTGCTCCCACTTCCATGTAGGAACTTCTAATGGTTGAAGCAATCCACTGGGCTTCTTCTGCTCGGCTTTTACCAACTGGCAGTTCATGCACTTGGAAATAAAATTTCCAACATCCTTCTTCATACCGTCCCAGTAATAGGTTCTTTTCATATCCCGATACATCTTATTTCCACCTGGATGAATTGTCAACTTCGAGTGATGACTCTTCTTTAGAACTTCATCTCTCAATTCATCTATATCGGGAACAACTAGTCGTCCTTGCTTCCGAAGCCAACCCTCTCGATCGACTCGAATCCTTTATCCTTCTCTGGGTTCAACCCAGATTCCAAATCACGGATAATCTTGACAAGCTTATCGTCTTGCTTTTGGCTCTCGCCAATCCTTTCCACAAGAGTAGGTCTTATCGATATGTTTGCCAACATCTCAGGTTCCAATTCACATCTGGGTCTGAAGTCAAATCCAGCCAAATACTCGAGATTCTTCCATTCTGAAAACATGGCCCCCAATCCTACATGTCTTCGACTTAATGCATCTTCCACTGCGTTATCCTTTCCCGGAGTATAGGCTATACCAAAATCATATCATGCCAAAAACACTAACCATCGTTTCTGTCGAAGATTCAAATCCTTTTGGGAGAAAAGATACTTCAATGACTTATGATCTGTAAACAACTCGAATCGAACTCCCAATAGGTAATGTCTCCATATCTTCAGAGCAAATGCAATCGCCGCCAACTCCAAATCATGAGTCGGATAATTCCTTTCATGCGGCTTCAGTTGTCGACTTGCATACGCAACAACTTTACCCTTCTGCATCAGTACTGCTCCAAGTCCAGTACCACATGCATCGTTGTAAACCACCATCTCATCGTTTCCACTTGGAATAGTCAAAACAGTAGCACTTGTTAGTTGCTCTTTCAGGATTCTGAAAGCTTGCTCACACTTAGCATCCCATCTGAATACTTGGTTCTTTTTCGTCAATCCTGTTAATGGTGCAGCTACCTTGGAAAAGTCTTTGATAAATCGACGATAGTATCCTGCTAATCCAAGAAAACTTCTCACATCAGATGCATTCTTAGGTCTAACCCAATCCTGGATTGCTGCCACCTTGGCAGGATCAACCGCTATTCCACTTCCAGAGATAATATGGCCTAAGAACCTCACTTCGCTCTTCTAGAAGTGACACTTCGAAAACTTAGCCTTCAGCTGATGTTTCCGCAAGGTTTCCAAAATAATACGCAAGTGCGTCTTGTGCTCTTCTTCATTACTGGAATAAATCAAAATATCATCCACGAACACTAGTACGAACTTGTTCAACTGATCCCTGAACACTCTATTCATAAGATCCACAAAATATGCTGGTGCATTGGTCAATCCAAATGGCATTACCAGCCACTCAAAGAAACCAGATGGTGTCCTGAAAGAAGTCTTCGGCACACTATCCTTTGCCACTCTTAATTGGTGAAATCCTGTTGCCAAATCCATCTGAGAAAACACCTTGGCTTTGTGAAGCTGATCAAACAAGCCATCTATTCTCAGCAATGGATACTTGTTCTTCTTAGTCACTTTATTCAGCTCACGATAATCCACACACAACCTTAACGATCCATCTGCTTTGGTTGCAAACACAACTGGTGCACCCCATTCGGACACACTACGCCGAATGAATCCTTTCTGTAAAAGATCTTCTACTTGCACCTTCAACTCTTGCTGTTCCTTAGGCGCCATCCGCCTAAGAGGCATCACAACAGGTATGGCTCCTTCAACTAGATCGATGCGAAACTCGATCTCTCTATGTGGCGGTAACCCTTTGACCTCATCAAAGACATCCTCAAATCCTTTTGCGACTGGCACTGATGACAGTCCATCCAATGGAACAACCAGCGAATACATGAAGCTCATGAAGACACTTTCCTCATGATTACATCGTATCACAACCTTTCGCCCTTCCACATTCGCGACTGTCACCTCCAGCCTTTTACTATCAACCTTTGCCGCATACTTCCTAAGCCAGTCCATACCCAAAATAATTCCAAACACCTCAAAGTTCAGAATAAAACAATCACAAACACAAGAGCAATCTTGACTCGATACAACCAGACCACGGCATAACATACACAGACAGGACGAACCCCCAACTGAATTAGTCACAACCAATGGTCTATCGACAATATCCGGTTCCAAACCCAACCGGCCTACAAGTTCATTACAAACAAAAGAATGCGACGCCCCAGTATCGAACAACACTCTAACTGGAACACCACAAATGGAAAGAGTACCTTGTACCACCGCACTCTTTCCTTTCTCTTCCGTAGTAGGAGCTTTCGAAGATGATGGCACAGCCCCCAAAGCATAAGCTTGCACAATCTGCCTGTCCTTCCGCGGTTCTGGACAATTCTTCTTGATATGCCCCGGCTTGTCACAGTTGTGGCACTTCACCGGAACCTTTGGATTCTTGCAATCTTTGGAGAAATAGCCCTTCTGTTGACAATTGTAGCAGGTCACTTCGCCCTTCGGCTTCTTCTGGCCATCCTTACCCTTCTGCTGCTGCTGCTTCCTCTTCTTGTTTCCACCTTGCAGTGGTTTAGACTCCTCCTTGGTCACAGCAACAACATATCCTTCTTTAGGAAACAGATTCTCGTGCCTAGAGCCTACTCCACCAGCTTCTCAAATGGATCGTCCAGATGATCCACCAACTGCCTCCCTAGATAAATGTCCAAGCATGTCGCAAACTTCTCGTTCTTCTGATATGGAGATTCAATATACGACCGAGCATACTTGGACAAGGCTTCAAACTCAGAAACATACTCAAGAACTGGTCTTCCTCCTTGCTTGAGCTCCACAAACTTCTTGAACAGAATAGATTTCTGAGCTGTAGAAATGAACTTAGCTTCAAATCTGGCTTGGAATTGCACCCAAGTAATTTCTTCCTCCGGAGTATCAATGGTGATAGAGTTCCACTAGTCAGAAGCTCTCCCTTGAAGCTGTCTTGATGCGAGCTTCCTTTTGGTTGCATCCTCTATTCCCAAGTCACCAAAGATTCTTCTACAAGTATCTATCCATCTCTGGACTTCAACGGTTGACTCTGTTCCCAAGAAAACCTTCCCTCCAAGAGCAGTATAGTCTTTACACAACTTAGCAAAATCCATCAGTCTTGGAGCTTGAACTTGAACTCCAACATCTACTGATGGCCCCGGTGCTGGCATCCTCCTCATGATCGAAGTCATCACAGCCTCGAACATAGCAGCATACTCAACAGCCCCCTCAGCAGCACGGCCTTCCCTAGCAGCTGGTCTCCCTCTTTGACTCATTCTTAATATCTATAAAAAATGATCAGTGCACCTTGAGAAACAACTGCATAAGAGGTTCAAATCCTTCTAAGCCACTATACTATATATAGGAATCATCCATCAAAATACAATTACGTCTCTCATACGTAGTTACGTCAGCGAGCGTTGGCTAAAATCGATTAACCAAAGCTCTGATACCAAATGTGACGACCGCCCATGACTCCTGCACTAAACAAGGAAATAGTGCGCTATAAAGTGTGCCAGGCAGCCATGGATGATCATCTAGGTAAGGTAAAAACAGCGGAGTCTATCGTATTACTCACAGCACATGGGTAAAATACAATAGGAAATATATATATATATATATATATATATATATATATAGTGAAGCTCCACAAAACAGAATCTCGTCAAATAAGCCTCATAGCAGTTTGACACAAAAATGTGAATAGTCAATACATCAAGCCTCACTACATATCACTCAGAGAATATACAAGCAGCGGAACATCCAGTACATATAGTAAGAAAATAATATGCAAGCCTCCAGCTCGTCTTCGTCATCAGCATCGTTGGTCACTAAGAACAGCACCTGTCACCTGCTACCTAGTCTGCCCATCCCAAAATGGATGAACAGCCCAAGGTAATAAGAGTTGAACATAAAACCTTGAGTCAGACAACAGTCTTAGTGAGCGGTAAATTAACTAACAACATACCAAAAGAGCATAAAGGTAAAAGGAATAGGAACCCAACCCTCCCACTCCACCTCTTTCTACAGTGATAGCCCTCAGACAC
The DNA here is from genome assembly GCA_030765085.1 of Allium cepa. Taxonomy (NCBI): domain Eukaryota; kingdom Viridiplantae; phylum Streptophyta; class Magnoliopsida; order Asparagales; family Amaryllidaceae; genus Allium; species Allium cepa. Next base: position 775,196,081 of record CM060945.1, read on the forward strand.
AGTAAGAAAAAGTAAACATAGCAAATCAGACATTTAAAGTAAAGCAATTATCATTCGAGTCAAGGTCGGTGTTTTCCAAGTACAAACCCCCAAGGCCTAAACCAAGATCAGATAAGCACCCAGAAAACATCGCTCTTGAGACCGAATGACGATACAACCAAAACATCCAAACATCCATGACTCTGGCTATCGCTGTTGTCATCGCTTCGATACCACCGTTAATTGAATGACCGGCACATTCTTTCAACCGTCCGTCAAGGGCTAATGGTAACCCCGGTTCTAGACAGAACTCCGCACGTCGTCGCAGCCCGTGCCTAGGACTATCTAATTTGCCCAGAGTACTCGACCACCAACTGTAGTCTTTTAGGACTATCGAATCTGCCCAGCGTACTCTTGCTTTGAGTCTGCTAGAACCTTCAATAACGATGAAATCTCAGCCTTCCAGTCATCCTCCTTGACGACTATTCTCATACTAGCTTAAGCGCCTCCCGAGCCAACCATTATCCACAAACTCGAACCATCCCTCGAGTTATCAACATGCTTGGAATGATCCCGTCTGGATTATACCAAGACTACTTCACATCATGCCTTGCTTTATTTCATCATAGCAAAGTCCCATCTCAACATCATCATCAAATCTGTCCATATGAGCTTTATCATCCGCCACATATGCCATGAGCAGCTTTTTCCTATTCAAGAGCCTTTCCCTTAGCTTTTGAATCATCTTCGACCAACTTGTCAAAATCCAACCACTAATCAACTAATTTATAACAATCAATCAAATCAATCATTAATCCAAGTAATTAAGCATTCAAACATGATCTAAAAGCAATTATAACTAAAATGACAATCTTGTAAATAAAGACTCCGAATCTAACAAGCATGAATCATAAGTATTATCTCTACAACATGATGGATGAACTTGCATTGGTTATCATGTATAACAATGGATGCTAAATCTTCATGAACAATGGATCTACACTTATGTTTAAGTAAATGCATGGAAATCACTATTTTAACACAAAATCAAACCACCAATCCAATATGCTCCTTTGGGTCCGTGTGAGAGATAACCACCACTCACCAAATCACCTAAACACCTCAAAAGCAACACACTTCAGATCTGGACAGCGAAGGATCTAGATCGATCCACCAAAATTTCGCTTCAAACGATGAAATCTCTCTTCAATGGATGGAGATCTTCAATCTAAGCTCTTGGATCTTCGATTTGATCTTCGATTTGGATGGAATGAAGCACAAGATTAAAGAAGAGATAAGAAGTGAAGAAGTGAAGCACTCGAGCTCTCAAAATGGCAGAACTTCGTCGCTTCAAAATCCAAATCAAAAAAATGAAGCTAACCCGTGTATTTATAGGCTGAAAAATCCCCTTAGGTCGTTCGCTCTTTAATCGTTCACGACCTAAAATCCCACGACCTAAAAATCCAACGACCTATGACCTAACGGTTCCCCCGACTTACGACCTAACGACCCGAGCCTATGCGCGACTTAAAACACGACCTAACACATGCGCGACCTAACATACAAGTCGCGTTCCTACCTAAGTCGTCTGGTCGACCTAACGACTCAACTGCATTGCAGACCTAACGACTCAACGACCTAACACACATGCAGCGACTCATCACAGGCACGACCTAACATACACGACGACTTAGCGACTTAACGCTACACAACTTAACCACCTTAGGTTGTTTCACGACCTAACTACACACAACAACCTAACATAGGTCGCTCACGACCTAACGTCTTAACCCTTTACGTGACCTAACACCTTCGCCTTCACGCGACCTACGACCTAAACCTTATCTCGTCCACGACCTAACTACACAGAATCTAACTTAGGTCGTTTACGACCTAACTTAGAAAAAAGGCCTCCACGACTTAAACTTCAACGACCTAAGCTATCATCCTTAAGTCGTTCAACCGACCTATTCCCTTTAGGTTGTTAACTCGTTCAATCTCCTTGGTCGCTACTCTTATACCTCTAATCCCTAGGTCGCTAACCTCCTTAGGTCGTTTACCTATGCCGCTAGTTCTCTTAGGTCGCTAACTCCCTTAAGTCATTCACTTCCTTAAGTCGCTCCAACCCCCTAAGTCGCTCCACCGACCTAAGCTACTATACGACCCAAGCTACCACACGACCAAGCTATCACACAATCTAACTCCTTAGGTCGCCTAAACCCTTAAGTCGACGACTTCCTTAGGTCGCTCTGCCTTACCTTTAGGTCACTCAACACTCAAGATCTTCTGCGACCTAACCTCTGGACGACTTAAGCTATGGTCGACTTAAACTCTGGACGACTCAACAACACTATCGACCTAATAACAACGGTTTTACGATCTTTCGATACGTAAAATACGGGTCGTTACAATAAGTAAAGAAGATTTATAGGTTTATAATTTGTGAAGTTATAATGAATTAATTTGTAGATAAAAGAATTGAAAGTGAGTTTACTTATAATTGGGTTTTGGCATGTATATGAGATATAAATGGAATTTGTTAATACAGGAATTTTATAAATGGAAATTTTTATAAAATAGATATGAGAATGTATAAACATTGTTTATAAATTCAAAATCAATTGAATTTCATACGTTAAACATAGAAGATTATTAAAGGAATTATATCTACAATTTTGGACAGTGGATAATTCTTTATTATATGTGCAGAAAGAATGAATTTGGTTAGAGAATATAATGATTTTGGATAGTGAATAGTAATTAAAATAAAATGGGTATTTTTGGAAAGTGATATTTTAAATGGAGTTAAATGGTTTAAAGATGTTTTAAAATGTGTTAAGTATCGAATACATAGATTTCAACATTCATTGTTTGAACAGATGTTTTCGAGAAGTAAGGAAATGATGGACTATAACACTGTTGTTATAGTAAATGATTTTCGAAAGGAAATGTTCTATATAGTATATGGGATTTATATATCTATCTTATTTTCGAATCCCTATACTAGTGATTTTGGGTTGTTGTAACGATGTTTTACGTAACATTCGTTTTGACCCGAATAAATGTGTTTAAAGAGAATCTTTTCCTTAAAGAATAAAATATATACTTAATCGTGATTTAAGTATATGGGATATTTTCCAAGTGTTGAAAATAAAGTGAATTGTGATTTTCTTATTATTAAATAAGTATATGAAATGTTTTTCGATATTGAAATATTGAAATGGATTTGAGAATATATCTTTTTAAAGATAATTTGAAGTGGATATTAGCAAGTGATCTAATTAATAAAAGATTAATTAGAAGGGCCTAGTGATTGTTATGGTGCTAAATATTTGTTTGTTTGCTTTGGTAGATAAATAACCAACTATAAAAATTGGCCATTATAGTTCCTCGACTTGATGTGGGAATTATTTAGTCATACATTTACATATTTGTTGGCTCGATTATTATTTGTGTTAAGGATCTTGATTCGTATAGTGCGGAGTATTACTCCAATCTATCGAGCTTTCTTCTTGGCCCGAAGGATAGCAAGTTGAAAGTTGGAGACATGATAAGTCTATGAGGTTTAGTTTCCATGTGAGGTTGAGAAACGCTTTTGCGTTGTTGGTGCGAAGAGACTGGGATCGGTTTATCCGAAAGCCACTTCGGACCAACATATATGCGTACGATTGTGCAGGTTGTGATGATATTGATATTCAAAATTTTCGTAGTAGAGGACTACTTATTGATCATTTGGGGTTAAAACCCCAATATACATATAATAGCAGCAGTCTTTTCATTATGAAATATCCAATGCAAGGACGATTCGCTACTAATCCAAGGGATTTCCTGACAGGATGTGGTAGGAAAGTACCTTTGGTTTGTCCTGTTCCTAGACAACTTGTATGGATGTTTGTTTGACATTGCATTTCTAAAGATTACGTATTTTGGTTTTTACAAACGTACATCAGTGGTGGCAGAGAAGGCAATTTCTCTTAGCTTAACACCCTCCTTGAGACACATGAGCTTAAAGGTTGTAATTTTTTGGAAGGCAATTAGTAGTCAATGGAAATGACCATGTGGCATTCAAAGCGATGTAATTGTGATATGTGAAATGTAAATGTTACCACGGGCCTCATCAACCGGAAATGACCAAAACAGGTTAGATGCGGCAAGCCTAAGTGGGTCATTCTCAAGTAGGATATGATCATCCTCTTCTAGATCGTCATGTTTCTGATTATTGTGGTTTGTATGCTATGAGGGCCCTCGAAAAAGGTCGGTAATGACGAGAGGATGACATATTCGGTACCATCTAGTTTTAAAGTGGGGCCGGTCTTGTGTTGGTAAAAGGTAGATGTTCTGTGCCCCAGGACATCCATCTAGAGGTGTACCCATCGGAAGGTAGTCCTTTCATCTGGTCATTTGTATGGAAATCCAAACTCCACTACATACTTGCCATTTTATTTGTAGAGCCTAGTATGCTGGAATTTAATAATGGTAATAATTTCGGCTATTTTGAATATTATTTGTATACTAGACATTATATTAGATGGATTTGATGTGAAATGTTTTAGTTAGGGAAAGGTAAAAACATGTCCATGTTTATGTGTAGGCGTGTCTTACGAGACACTTTTGTTTTGATAAAGGAAAAGTTTGGTGATTTAATTAATTCAGTTGAGTGTGTTTCTCATGCTGCTTTACCGGACTGATTCGGGCGTTCTTCCCTTTCAATGCTCAGGTCATATCGAGTATACTTTCATTTTTGGATTTGGTGCTTTATGAGCATTAGTAGGTGAGATGGAGATCTTCATTTCGTATACTCGTATTTGTTTTGGTTATTGATTATCCGCCGTGCTTAGTTGTTGTATATTATCGGCAATTAAAAGGATAGAATATTATAACCATTCAGGCTGATAATCTGTATTAATTGTTGAACTCTGATTTATGTTTGTATATATAGTTTCTGTTTTGTAAAGATTGATATGATGTTATATGTTTTCCACTTTAATGTGAGATTCTGTATTGTTTTATTTGGTTCTTCTCTTCTTCTCCCTTCTTTTCTTTCTTATGACTTTCCGCCGGTGTGTGCTTTTTGGGTCGGACATATGTGGTTTATTGTCGATTCAAAAGGTACGGATTTGCGGGTCGTCGCGTGCGGTATCAGATTTTAGATTTTTTATATTCCTAAGCTTTGATGTGTACTTAGTATAGATAGGGACAGTAGCACCCTAGGTTGATTTTGAGAGTATTATATATATATATATATATATATATATATATGAGCACGTATTTGATATGAGCACGTATTTGTTAGTAATATAAAAATGTTTTATATTGCGTTTACTTATCTGTTAAGTTGTTTATGAATTCAAATCAGTATGTGGGATGCCATATTATCGATAGGGATTTCTAAACACTTAAACGAGGAAGTCGACATAGTATCATTTTAAATTGGGTAAATGAAATAATTTTACCTCGATTATATCTTATATATAAAGGTTTAGTTTTTCAGAAACTATTAAAGTGTATATAAATTGATTGTTTGATTGTTTGAAATATGTAAATATATAATTTAATAAAAGCTGTTTGAATTATCTAAATTATATAAGCAAGTGAATTATATAGTATGGAATTATAATTAGTATGATTTACAATTATGAAATACTCTAATATATTGGAAATGAAACTATATGAATATATTTATAAATGTGAATTGTAAATAAAAATGGATTTAAACCAAGAATTTGAAAATTTTGAATCCTGTTGATTTTGATAGTTGTTTTTTAAAGTGAAAGAGATTATATTATTATAAATCTAAATAAGATAAATAAATTTGGAATGATCTTATCTAAGTAAAGTTAAATGGTGAAATTATGTAAGTATAGATTTCTAAACGTGATTTATAAATATAAAAAGAATTTTTAAAAAAGAATATAAAGCACTGAATTCACTATTGTTGCTGGGAAATAATAAGGGTGATGAATGCAGCATCATCGGTATCATTTTCGAGTTTCTATGCGATGGATTTGCTACCAATAGTAAATTGAAAATTGAAGTTTTGTTTTGATAAACAAATTTGAATTAAAATCAAAATTGAAATTGATAAATATAATTGAAATGAGTTTTGGACTTACAATATGAAATAAAAATTTTGCTTTGGCAAAGTTGAAATAAATTTGAGTTAGCATAATAATTGTATGATTTGAAATTTAACTAAAGGAAAGTTGAATAATTTGAATTGGATTTTAAATGGTTTATATAAGTTATTGAAATGGAAATTAAACTTAAAAGATAAGTGATTATATAACATGAATTTGAAAGTTTAAATAAATAAGCTATATAACTTACAAAGTGAGAAAATGTAAGTAAAACAAATTGTTAAAATGGTTAAACAATTTTGTTAAGCAAACAAAATCTGAAATTAGATAATGATTTGAAATCTGACTTAAGTAAAAGTTAAACAAAATAGAATTTGAAATAAACTAGAGATGAACTTGAGTTGTATAGTGAAAGTGAATGTAAATGAAGCTAAAATGAAACATAACTTAAGTAATGTTGAATGAAGTTGATTTTGGTATCGAAGTAATTAATAAAGTGTATTAAATGCAAGTGAACTTGGGTCATATAAAGAAATTCAACTTTAGTGGTAAAATGAATTAGCATGAAAAATGTTGTTAATAAGTTGTGAATTAATAATAATAGGGAAAGTGTTGTATAAATATGTGAATACTAGAATTCAATCTAAATTGAATACTAAACCAATTGGAAGTAAAAGTGTTGAACCAAATTGAATGTAAATGGCGTAAATTATATAAATTTGTTTATGTTGGATATGCATTGGTTGTTAGATGAATGTTAGTGATTTGAATAAAAAATTCATATGGAGTTGAATTATTGAAATTGAAAGCTAAATAATTGAATTCAAATTGATCATAAGTGAATCTAAATAGAATTGAATTTGATTGAATTAGAAGTGAACAAACCTGAATATAAATTAGTGAATGTAAACTAATCGAATTTGAATAGTTGAATGCTAGTAAAATCCAATCTAATAAATCAAATATGATTAAATTGAAAACCAATTCAATGAATATCAATAAGAAATGAATGTATATTGATTTGGTTATGGATAGATTGGATAGATATTATTTTGTTGGATGTTAGTTGGATAATAGTTGTTTGATGGTTGGATTTGTTGTTTTTGATTGCATTTGCTATATCGGCACATATATATTTGTGTATTGGTATAGGTTGTATATTGATATTACTTTCATATATACATGTTTATTATTTATATGTTGAGTGTTTAGTAGGTGCGTATGGCGCTTTATTCGCATTTGGAGCTCGCTTTCGTGCAATATTAGCCGTATATGCTCGCTAATAATATATAACGTACATATCTCGGATTACGTGTCGCAGTTTTATATTTTTTCCCTGCGGATGCCTCATCCTTGCAGATGAGATGTATATTTCTGATATACATATGTTGTGATCCTACTACGATCGAACCGCGCAAAGGAGACACTGGCGAAATTTTTTTAAAATTTAAGGTTAGAAAAATTTTAGGAATTTTGGAAAAAATTTTATAACTAAAATTTTGATTTCGAGTTAAAAGGAAAATGATATTAGTTGGTTTTGAAAAGATAACCAAGTACGGATTTGAAAACGTAGAAAAGTTTGTAAGAAGTTTAACTAATGGATTTTGTAAAAAGTTTAAATAGATCTGATATCTAATTTGAACAAATTGTTTTTGAAAAGTTAATGGATTTTGTGACTTTTTATTACTTTGTAATTTCGAGGACGAAATTCTTTTAGTAGGAGAGAATGAAACGACCTAGAATTTCAGTCGTTTGAAATTCGTATATTTAATTAATATTAAATATTCATAAGTTAATTTTATAAGCTCGATAACGTATATTTCGAATATAGTTATCTAATAGGATAATTAAATTGTTAATTTTACATTTGAAATTGTGAAATAATTGGAAATTGAATTTAATGTGAATAAAATTGATTTGTAAAGTTGGACTAAATTCTATTTGAATTAGAATAATGTTAGAGAACTTTTGAAATTGAATTAAAAGTTAAATTGTAAAAATTGAATATTTCAATATTTAATTAACGTGTAAAAAATAGCCATTTCTAAAACGGTCTTGGATTTCGACAAAACTAGTTTCATGGGATCGGTAATGTTATATTATTGTAAGATTTGAAATTTCATGTCAATCGGATTTTCGGTTTGTTCGTGGCAAGCTAAAACGCGTAGAAATCTATTTAAGTGGATTTTAAATTTAAATAATTCGATTCAGAAACCTATCGTCCAAATAAGAACTAATTGCTCCCAATATATGTTCCAGTGTGTTCGGAATAGGGGTAAAACATTATAAACGCTAGGCGGCACACTCATTTGGTGTTCGAAATTTTTTCGGGTGAATAGTGTTTTGGAATTTTCTATAAAAGGGCTTGTTTTTTTTATATTTTCACTCAAACCTAACAAGAGTTTCCACCCACCACTTCATCATTCCAATGGCCAATATTTTCGATCCTTCCTCCTTGTTTTTCTTCCAATCCATCCACTTTTACAAAAAATATTCAACTACAAAAATGTAGAGGGCAACGAGATCGACAAATCCAACTGTGGTGATCATTTATAGAGGCGTGGATCGTCGGCAAATCAAGATCAAACGACCGTCGTTCATACACGTTTTTCTTGATGATGGTGAGGCCGAGCTGCATGTGCTTTTGGCCGTGGGGGAGGCTCGCTATGGTCATTCGAATGGTGGTGTTCGGTCATCGGCTAGGTGATCGTGGATGCTTGGAAAATGGAGAAAATATCGACGGCTGATTGGTTCGATCGAGGGAGTGATCGCATTGAGGAAGAAGCAAAACTTAGTGGTCATGATTTATCCCTTTGAAATGTGCGACTGCGATTGAGATGAGGTTTAAAAAAAATTGAAATTGATTTATAATTAATTCGTACAAACTTTGAAAATGCATAACTTCTTCATATTAGGTCCGTTTTTGACGAAACAAGTTGCTTTGGGTCCATATTGACGAGCATTACATTTTAGACCTGGTTTGGAGTTGATTGAAGCTTGTGTAAATTTTGGATAAAATTAAACGCTATTTAATTTTTATGAGGAATAAAACACTGCAACTGCCGTTGGAACCAATATGGGTACAACTCACTCTTTCCGACTCATTGATATTTTTATATAAGTGAGGATTATATATTATTTATGACGATTGTTTGGATGATATATGATATTATATATATATATATATTGATTGGTATTTGGATATATTCATGTCGATTGGAGCAGATGAGACCCTATACGTTCTCGTGTATGAGCGGATGACCTTTTGTACGCACGTCTACCTCGAAGCTGATATTGTACACATATTCTAATACCTATATTTGCTGTAGGTGACAGGTTGGAGGGATCCAACTGGATTCCTCACCGTTATTGATTTATTTTCAGAGATTGATATATATGTCATTATCATGTGATATATGACGTTTTGGATGCCGTGATTGATGTATTTAGTGCTTTTGCAGCATTGGGACTATTTTTAGTAATTTAAAATGTTAAAGTGATGATTTCTAAATAAAAAGGATTTTCAACTGATTTCGAAAATAGATGATTTATTGAATTTAGATTGTTAAGGAACTGATTTATTTTAAATTAATAAATGTTATAATTTTTATGTTACAAAAATTATGATTTTCGGGAAATATATTCAAAAACATGAGTTTTGGAATATGGAGTTATATATTTAATAAAATAAGTTGAATTGAGATTTTTTGAATTATTATAAATAGTTTATATAGGAGATTTATAAAATTGATCTTTTATAAATCAAAAGTTATGGAATTATAAAGGAGTTTTATAAGTTTTAAAATGAAGTATAAATGGATTTTATAAGTAAATAAAATTATAGATTTATAATTTGTGAAGTAATGAACGAAATAATTTGTAAATAAAGAGTATTATAATTCACTTTACTTATAATTGGGTTTTGACATGTATATGAGATATAAATGGAATTTGTTAATATATGAATTTTATAAATGGAAGTTTTTATAAAATAGAATTGTGAATGTATCAACATTGTTTATAAATCCAAAATTAATTGAATTTGATAAGCTAAATATATAAGATTATTAAAGGAATTATATCCACGATTTTGGATAGTGGATAATCTTTTAATTAAATTTTCAATAGTGATGGCTTCAGTAAAGGCATTATATCCACGATTTTGGACAGTGGATAATTCTTTATTAAATGCGTATAAGAATGAATTTGTTTAGAGAATTATATTCACGATTTTGGACAGTGAATAATAATTTAAATAAAATGGATATTTTGGAAAGTGGTATTCTAAATAGAGTTTATTGGTTTAAAAATGTTTTAAAATGTGTTAAACATCGAATACATATATTTCAACATTCATTGTTGAAATAGACATTTTCGAGAAGTGAGGAATTGATGGACTATAACATAGTTGTTATAGTAAATGATTTTTGTGACGACCCAGAATTTTGGGCAATATCAATTTAATAATCTTTATTAATAATTTAATTAGATTGATAATTTTCTTTTATAATTTTAATTTAAATTGGTAATTTAATATTTTAAAGGGTAATAAATATTTAATTTGGCAATATTTATTTATATCTTTTCTAACAATTTAAAATTGGTAAGATTTATCTTTTAAAACTAAAAAAATATATCCTATATTATAATTTATATATTTTTATATATATTGTGTATAGGAAATCTTTTGTGTTAAACAAAAGATGTGTTTTCTAATTGTAATATATATGTATATATATTTTATGATTTGAAGGCTGTTTTAAAATTTAATATAATTATTCTCAAAATTAATGTTAAAAACATTTTCTATTTAATATATATATGTATATATTTGTACATTTTGAAGTTTTGGTTTGAATTTAATAAAAGTATTTTCAATTTTTAATATATATATATATATATATATATATATAAATTGTAATTTGGAAAGTGTAATTTAATATAATACTTTTTCAAAGGGTATTTGGAATTTTAATTTTTTCTTTTTTAAAACAATCAAGATCATTGTTTTTGTTCCAAAAATATGTCTATAAGAATGTGTTTGTATTATAATTGGTTTTATAATATTTTCTTTACAAATAATTTATATATATATATATATATATATATATATTAAGATAAATGTTTATTAATTAACAAATTAAGTACGGAAATTTTATATTAACATTTAACTTAAATAAAAATTTATTTAAAAATACTTAGGACATGTGTTAATACCTTAAGACATGTTAGTAACATATGTAGAAAGATCAAGTGGCATAGTTGACAAATGTAAGTTTTTAAAAACAAGTGGCAAGTTTTCTTATCTTGTCTAAAATTTTAATTAAATTAATAAAATGCTGTAGAAAAAAAGAAGATCTGAATTTCATTTTTCAGTTCTAAGATTTTCCTTCCTTCTTCATTTCTTTCTAAAGCAAAATCTAAATTTTCAAACCTAAGAAGCCAAATTCCAAAACCTGAAATCTGAAGAAAACAATGCAACTTAAAAGCTTCAACCTGGTATAGTGAGAATCAAAGTAACAACAAGTTCAACTCAATAACAACTTCAGATCTCAAGCCTCAATCTGAAGATCAAAGAAAATTCAACTTTAACAAATGAGGTTCAAATCAAAGCAGTTGCCAGATCAAAATTTTCAAAGCCTGGAAAAATAAAATAAAATCTGCTCTCTGCCTTTTCAAAAATGGTGAGTAAACATTTTTAAAAGGAGTTTAATTTGGATTTAACTCTAATGCATGTGAAGATATTGGCTTGTATTGAAGTTCTTCAACTTGAATTCATCTGAATTAGTGTGTGTGTGTGTGTGTGTGTGTATGTTGTGTGAGCTTGTCTGTTTATGCATATACAAGTATGTTCTCTGTTGATTCACTGTATATGTTTTGATATCAAAATTCATCTCTTAGAATCAAATCCATATTATCCTCGGATATTTAAATGAAAATTGTTTGTAAATGTATAATGAAGATTAAAATAGTTTCAGGATTTTAAATGCAACAAATAATTTCAAATTGGGAATTAACAGTGAAACTCAAGTTTATGTTAAAAATGAACTATTTTAATTTCTAATTTGGATTATAGGAATGAATTCGTGATTGAAAATCATGAATTTTAGCACACATTTCATGAATTTTAGTTCAATAATTTTCTGGAATCCTTGTGATGAACGAATTGGGTATTTTGGGTGATTGCCGATGAACGGCGGCATCGGGGTGGTTGATATTTGGACTGGAGAAGGTTTGAGTGATGGAGAGTGCATGAAAAATGCTGGTAGATTTTCTTGATGGCCGATGTGATGGTAATTTGGTGATGTAGGGTTTTGGGGCCGGTCGAAGTGGTCGTCGTTGAGGGAGCTCGTACGGTGATTTAAGGGGAATGGAGTGGTTCGCGTTGGTGGCAATGCGAGCTTGAGGGTATGATGAAGTTTCGGTGATGATGGTCGGCGATCTCGAGGACAGAGGCGTCGGGAAGGAGGAGTTTTCTGGCCATGGTGGTTTTCAAGTTTGGTCGAGAAGCCTCATTTTCGATTTGTTTGGGTTGCGTGCGATCTGGGTTCTCGTGTGTGCTCGTGTGGATTCGGGAGGTTAACGAGCATCGTCGTGATGATCATCGGAGGTCGGCGACACTGGTGTACGTGCACCGCGTGCACGTAATGTCTGGAGGTTGAGGTGCTTGGGTCGGTTCTCGAATGGATGGTAGGGATGACTCGAAGTAGATGAATGATGTATTTGTCTCTAAGCAAGCACGAGTTTTGTAAGGGATTGACTCGGGTTTTATTAGTGTTTAACTCAAGTTTTCCTGTTGTTGTGTTAATCTGATTAAGTAAAGAAAAAAGCAAGTTTTTTTTAAGTTTAAGGTGAAAGTGTTGTAAGTAGAAATCAAGTAAATTTCAAAAGCAAGTTTCTTTTCAAAATAAATGAAAATCAAGATTTTGAGAATGTTTAAAATTAATATGTTTCAAGATTTGTAATGTTTAAAATAGTTGATTTTATAAGTAATTACTTAAATAAAATTTGAATTGAATTCAAAAGATGTTTCAATTAAAAACATTAGATCAAAGTTTTAAGAGATTTGAACAAGTTTTAAATAAGCGTGTTTCAGGTAGTTAAGTTATATTCAAAGTAATGTTTAAAATTTATATATGTAAATAGATAAGTTTAATGAATATGATAGTTAAGATTTCAAAGATAAATATTTGTTTAATTTAATTAAACATGTTGAAAAAGGGTTTTCAAAGATTTTTAAGTATATTAAAAATTAAGAGTTGGAATTGTTTTGTTTAAAGTAAAATTTTATTTCAAATATATAATAGATTTCTAAATTGGCTTTAATGAAGTTAATAATTGGAATAAGTATTTAAAATAAATGAAGAGTTTATCTTTAAAGGTTGAGACTAATTAGGGATAATTAATTAGTGAAGTAATTAAAGGTTAAATGCTTATTTATAATTAATAGTAATTACTTAATGAAGCAATTAGTGGATGGTTAATGAATTAATTAGAGATTAAATGATGATTAATTAGTTGATTAATTAATGTAATTAATTTTAGGTTAATTAATAAGCCTAATTAATTAAAGATACATCACTGATAATTAATTAATTATAATTACTTGATAGAGTAATTAATCGATAATTACTGAATGTAATTAGAAAAGAGAAATTACTTATGGAAGTAATTAGTGGAAAATTACTTATGAAAGTAATTGAATGGAAGTGATTAAGAGTAATTCACTTGGTGTTATAAATTAAAGGATTAGTTAATATAATTGATTAAAGAGTTAATTAATTAATTAAAAAGTAATTAATTAATTAAAGGATTAAGGTTAATTAATGATGTGATTAATTACTTGTTAAGGTAATTAACTAAGAGAGTAATTGACTAATGAAAGTAACTAGAGGATAATTACTTATGGAAATAATTAAGGGTTAATTACTTAGTTAATTTGGTTAATTAATTAATGTGATTAATTAATTAACGACTGTAATTAATTTAAGATAAATTACTAAATGTAACTAATTAAAATGTGACTAATTAATAAAGTAATTAATTAAGGTTTATTAATTAATGTAATTAATTAATGATTACTTAATGAAGTAACTAAGGATTAATTAATTAGTGTAATTAATCAAAGGATTAATATAATTAATTAAGGAGTTAATTAATTAAGGTAAGTAATTATAAGATGATTAATTACTGTTTAAGATTAATTAAGACTAATTAATGAGTGTGATTAATTAGAGATTAATTAATTAATTAATTAAAAGGTTAATTAATTAGCAAAGATCATTAATTAATATAATTAATGAAATTAATCAAGGTTGATTAATGAAAGTAATTAATTAAAGTATGATTAATTAATTGCAATTAATTAAGAATTAATGTAATTAATTATAGTTAATTAATTAATACAATTAAATGGAGGATCATTAATTAATGTAATTAATGATAGTAAATAAATTTTATTTACTATATATGGTTAAGGATAATTAATTTGTGTAATTAATTAAAGATTAATTAATTAAAGATTAATTAATTATGTAATTAAAGGACAATTAATCAAGGAGGATTAATTAAGGTAAATCATTAAGAGATGATTAATTAATTAATTGGTAATTAATTAATTATAAGTAAGCAGGATTGAAGTAATCCAAGTGATTAAAGGTTAGTAATTAATTTAATTAAAGGTTAATTAAGTTAATTAAGAGTGAATCAAACCTGCTTAAGGATGATTGATTAGTATTGAATAATTGAATGATATTGGATGATTTGGATGTGATATATCTGATATGTGATATGTGTTGCTTTATGATGTGCGATGTTTGGTTGATTTAGATAACATGGATTATCTATGTGTGATAATATAAATCATCTATCTATTTATGTTATTCTGAATATAAGTTTAAACTCTTAAATAACTTGGACGTTAAAATGGCGTGCTGGATTTCGGTGAGACCGGGATCGGGTTTCCAGATTTGGATAT
This sequence comes from Allium cepa, assembly GCA_030765085.1. Lineage (NCBI taxonomy): Eukaryota > Viridiplantae > Streptophyta > Magnoliopsida > Asparagales > Amaryllidaceae > Allium > Allium cepa. The sequence goes on from CM060945.1 coordinate 775,211,114, forward strand.
CCGAAAACCACATCGATCCAAATTAAATGTTAGGTCATGAATCCAAGTGAAGATCATAGTGAAGACTCGACATGTAAGAACTATTCGTCAGTATAACTCTGAGGGTGATTCCGAGATAAGTTTGAAAGAAATAGTACTTTCAGGCTCGAGATGGTGATTCAGAGTGCAAGGGCTATCGTCGTTAACCCTGAGGGTGATTCCAAAATGAGTGTAACAAGACAATGCCTTCGGTTTCGTTCGAACCCGAAACGAACTTGTATGAATTGAATGTTTTTAGAACATCGTCAGGTGGACCATGAGCATTCTAAGATAGATGTGTTCTATAAAGGTAATCGTAGCCTCAAGCTTCATCAACCGGGAATGGCTAAAACAGGGGAGGTGCAGCAAGGTTATGTGGGTAGCACCCAATTAAGTACAGATTTACCCCTGTCTAGAGGTCCCTTTCTATTTCGGCTTAGTATGTGGTTGGTCGTGCCAACCACGGGCTGGTCTTTTTCGAGACTGTCCAGTAAGGGATGGTTCCGGCCTTGTGTTGCAAAGGATTGTGAGTAATTCTTGGTACGATGATCTAGGCCACGTACTATGACGGGCGTTACCCCAATAGCCCTGTTATTGATGGAAACCCATTCTTCCTACGTGCCATTGCATTTTTGATTATAATACTCACTTTTGTGGCTAGTAGCTGCAATTTAATGAATGTAACAATTTCGGCTATGTTCTATTTACTTGAAAACCCTAGACCCTATTATAATATCATTGGATTTCCTATCAAATGTTTTGGTTAGCATAAGGTAAAACTTTTCCATGTTTATGTATGGGAAGTCTTACGTGACACCTTTCTTTTCAAAGGATTTTTTTTAAAGCTAAGCAACTTTAAACCATTTACTCACACCAGACCCATGTCTGACCCAAGTGTTTATTTTCTGTTTTATTAAACTGTTGGGTACTCATATTATGTATGAGTAGTCGATGGATTCAGGTTTGCTTTGACGAATTCTGGAGGAGATTTGGAGTAGGAGGCTTTAGCGTGTAGATATATTATGGTTCCGCTGTGTTAGTGTTTATGTTTGTATCTCTGTGATATCTTGAGTTGTATAGTTAGACAGATGTTTATTACCGTCTAATATGAAATGTATAAGTTGTGTACTCTAATGTATATGATACTATATAATATTTTATGTGATATATTATATTTCATTTGTTCTGCTGTAAGAATCTATTGTGTTGTGTTTCTTCTTTCCTATGTTTTCTTCTTCTATCCCTTTCTTTCTTAGTTCATGATGCGTCTTTCTGGTAAATGGAAGACGGATCGTGAAAGTTCATATCAGAGCACTAGGTTGAGTGAATACCTAGGCTTTGGAGTGATTTCTATCTTTCTTGAGAGAGCGTACTTGTATTTATATATATATACCTACCTGATTTGTTGGATTACCTGTTCAGGTTTTCCAACATAAATTCTAGAGGTAGATGAAGTAGTGGTGTGTGTGTAACACGACTACCACTAATGGAAGAGGCTCGAATGTTTGAGGTTGGAAGAGTATTTGTCGAGACTGTAGACCCAATACCGTCTTGAGTACACTTTATAGCTTTGAGTAAGGATTTCTCTGATCTCCGTAGGAAAACTTTTTAAAGATTCGGAGTCCATCTTTGAAGTGTAGGTTTGGTTGCGCTCTGTGAGCGGATTTTTAGGTGTTTGGATCTGTCGGATTTGCAGAAGCAAGTGATGGTATCTTGGAAATCGTAGGAAGGAGTTTTGTCTGTTTTGGAATATGAGACTAAGGTCTATAAGTTGCTTCGCTATAGCATGGTCTCAATTTCACCCCTTAAGGAGAGCGGGATGTTGATGCTTGGTTTGGTGCCTGAGTTTCTTTTAGGGATGTCTGCCTATCTCGAAGGATCTTTTATGAAGTTAGTTGATGGCTTTTGGGGTGCGAGGAGCCTTTGAATGAAGTGGTCTTTGGTTAGCTATGGTAGTAGTGCATCTTAGAGGTGTTTGGGTGCCGACAAGAAGGTCTTTTGGCTTAGCAGTGTCCTAGAGGTGGAGTTTGCAAGCAGCAGTGCGGCCCATTTCTCCGATGGTCAAGGAATCTTTGTGGTTCTTTTATCAGCAGTCTGGGCAGATCGTGAAGACTTTCTTGAAGAGTTAACCTAGTTTGGAGAAGCTTAAGACTGTTCTAATTGGTGAAGTGAGGACAGTTTCTTTGGAATCGTAACTAGGTAGGATCGCAAAAGTGATTTGCGATTAGTTGGGAAATCTTGGGTAATCTTTTGTTTGAGATTGAGGCTTCTCGTGAGGAAGTAAGAGCTATTGGAGTAGTTAGAGATTTTTTTGGATATCATTGAGGAAGTCAGAAGGTTGTCAACATCTGGAGTTGAGTTCCGTATTGACATGGTACTAGAAGCGATACCGGTGGTTAGCCTGGTAATAGGATGGTTCTTAGAGCAGGGACATCCGATAAAATTTGAACGATACAGAGAAGAGTTGGTGTAGCAGCTTAGGAATTTTTGGAAATGGATTGGTTAGATCTAATTTTCAAGTTTGTATTCTGCTGTAAGGTTGTGTGGCCGAGTCATATGGGTCACCAAGATTTTGTGGATTTGAAGAACAAAGTTTCCGAGACATGTTGGATAAGTTTGTACTCGTGTTCATCAATAGTATTCTCATCTACTTGAGAATCAGAGTTGTGCAGCGGAAGTTGGTAGCAACTGTTCTAGAATGGAAGCAACTGCAAATTGCAGTGTTTTGGATTAGAGGGTTTCTGCAGGAAGTTTTCGGAATCTGAAGGTCAAATTGGCAAATACATCTGTTTTGGCTATTCCAGATTGGAGATGTAAGTTCAGTCTGCTATTGCTTGGGAAGTAGAGCTTGTGTTCTGGATATCGACGGACCTTGGAAGACCATTTTGTTGAGTAGGATTCAAAAACTAGTTTGTTTTGGTCCAGTTTGTTTAGAGAAGCATCAACATAGGTTAAGCTGATCAGGAAGAAGATAGGCAACCCGAGATCGTCGGAAGGAGTTATGTGGATAAGATGAATAAATATGGAATCAAAGTTTGGAGACTTCGTTGTTGTTAAGATTTCTCTGGTTAAGATAGCAGTAATTTGATAAGATTGGAAGGCTAGCTCCAAGGTATTTGGGATTTCTTATCTGTGTCCTTGATATGATAAGTTCGTTTGTCTATAGGATTGAATTGCTAGTTTGGATGACTGGGACTCAATGTATTTCACTTATCTTTGAGGGAGTACATGTATGGTCTATCTCTGGTTGTGGAATCAGCAGTTCAGAGGATCTTGTAGTTGATCTAGACTTGAGTTTGGTCTGATGTTTTGTTCGGATTGGTGGATCTAGAAGAGAGAGTACTCTAGATCATAGTGGTGCAGTTAGTTTAGCTTCTGTAGAGCGAGTCTCGCAGTGATTTATACTTGGGAAACTCTAGATAGTGTTAGTAAAATCTATCCTGATTTGTGTCAGGATAATTAGTTAGGTTTGTTTGTTTGATTGGTTGCTATGGTTGTTAGTAACCAGATGATAGGTATGTTTTGCTATTTGAAATTAAAATCTTTGCCGGGTTATTAAATTATCTTTGATTTTAAATTTTGGGGACGAAATTCTTTTAAGGGTGGAGGAATGTCACGACCCAAAATTTTAGGCAATATCAATTTAACAAACTTTATTAATAATTTAATTGGATTGATAATTTTCTTTTATAATTTTAGTTTAAAGCGGTAATTTAATCTATTAAAGGGTAATAAATATTTAATCTGGCAATATTTATTTATATCTTTTCTAACAATTTAAAATTGGTAAGATTTTTTTTTTAAAACTAATAAAACTATATTCTATATTATAATGCATATATTGTTATATATATTGTGTATAGGAAATCTTTTGTGTTAAATAAAAGATGTGTTTTCAAATTGTAATATATATATATATATATATATATTATGTTTTGAAGGTTGTTTTAAAATTTAATATAATTATTCTCAAAATTAGTGTTAAAACATTTTCTACTTCAAATATATATATTTGTACATATTGAAGTTCTGGTTTGAATTTAACAAAAGTATTTTCAATTTTTAATATATATATATATATATATAAATGGTAATTTGGAAAGTATAATTTAATATAATACTTTTTCAAAGGGTATTTGGAATTTTAATTTATATTTTTTTTAAACAATCAAGATCATTATCTTGGATTCAAAAATATGTGTGTGAGAATTTATTTGTATTATAATTGGTTTTATAATGTTTTCTTTAAAAATAATATATATATATATATATATATATTAAGATAAATGTTTATTAATTAACAAATTAAGTATGGAAACTTTATATTGAAATTTAATTTAAGTAAAAATTTATATAAAAATACTTAGGACATGTGTTAATACCTTAAGACATGTTAGTAACATGTGTAGAAAGATTAAGTGGCATAGTTGACAAATGTAAGTTTATAAAAACAAGTGGCAAGTTTTTTTATCTTCTCTAAAATTTTAATTAAATTAATAAAATGCTGTAAAAAAAAAAAGAAGATCTGAGTTTCATTTTTCAGTTCTAAGATTTTCCTTCCTTCTTCTTCATTTCTTTCTAAAGCAAAATCTAAATTTTCAAACCAGAGAAGCAAAATTCCAAAACCTGAAACCTGAAAAAAAAACAATGCAACTTAAAAGCTTTAACCTGATATATTGAGAATCAAAGTAACAGCAAGTTCAACTCAATAACAACTTCAGATCTCAAGCCTCAATCTGAAGATCAAAGCAAATTCAACTTTAACTAATGAGGTTTAAATCAAAGCAGTTTCCAGATCAAAAATTTCAAAGCCTGGAAAAATAAAATAAAATCTTCTTTCTTCCTTTTCAAAAACGGCGAGTAAACATTTTTAAAAGCATTTTAATTTGGATTTAACTCTAATGCATGTGATGGTATTGGCTTATATTGAAGTCCTTCAGCTTGAATTTATCTAAATTGGTACATATATATGTTGTGTGAGCTTGTCTGTTTATGCATATACAAGTCTGTTCTCTGTTGATTCACTCTATATGTTTTGATATCAAAATTCATATCTTAGAATCAAGTCCATATTAGCCTTGGATTTTAAATGAAAATTGTTTGTAAATGTATAATGAAGATTATAAAAATAGTTTCTGGATTTTAAATCCAACAAATAATTTTAAATAGGGAATTAACAGTGAAACTCAACTTTATGTTAAAAACCAACTATTTTAATTTCTAATTTGTATTATAGGAATGAATTCGTGATTGAAAATCATGAATTTTAGCATACATTTCATGAATTTTAGTTCAATAATTTTCTGGGATTCTTGTGATGAACGAATTGGGCGTTTTGGGTGATTGCCGATGAACCACGACATCGGGGTGGTTGATATTTGGACTGGAGAAGGTTAGAGTGATGGAGAGTGCATGAAAAATGCTAGTAGATTTTCTTGAAGGCCGTGGTGACGGGAATTTGGTGATGTAGGGTTTTGGGGCCGGTTGAAGTGGTCGTCGTTGAGGGATCTCGTACGGTGGGTTGAGGGGACCGGAATGGTTCGCGTTGGTGGGAATGTGAGTAGGAAAGTATGACATAGTTTCGATGATGATGGTCGGTGATTTTGAGGTCGGAGGCGTCGGGGAGGAAGAGTTTTCTAGCCATTGTAGTTTTCAAGTTTGGTCGAGAAGCCTCATTTTCGATTTGTTTGGGTTGCATGCGATCTGGGTACTCGTGTTTGTTCGCGTGGGTTCGGGAGGTTAACGAGCATCGTCGTGAGGATCATTGGAGGTCGGAGACGTTGGTGTACGTGCACCGTGTGCACGTTATGTCTGGAGGTTGAGATGCTCGGGTCGGTTCTCGAATGGATGGTAGGGATGACTCGAAGCAGATGAGTAATGTGTTTGTCTCTTGGCAAGCACGGGTTTTGTAAGGTACTGACTTGGGTTTTATTAGTGTTTAACTCGAGTTTTCCTGTTGTAGTGTTAATCTGATTAAGTAGAGATAACAGTAAGTTTTTTAAAGTTTAAGGTAAAGGTGTTGTAAGTAGAAATCAAGTAAATTTCAAAAGCAAGTTTCTTTTCAAAATAAATGAAAATCAAGATTCTGAGAACGTTTAAAATTAATATGTTTCAAGATTTGTAATGTTTAAAATAGTTGTTTTTAAAAGTAATTAGCTAAATAAAATTTGAATTGAATTCAAAAGATGTTTCAATTAAAAACATTAGTCCAAAGTTTTAAGAGATTTAAACAAGTTTTAAATAAGCATGTTTCAAGTAGTTAAGTTATATTCAAAGTAATGTTTAAAATTTATATATTTATATAGATAAGTTTAAAGAATATGATAATTAAGATTTCAAAGACAAATATTTTTTTAATTTAATTAAACATTTTTAAAAGGGTTTTCAAAGATTTTTAAGTATATTAAAAATTAAGAGTTGGAATTATTTTGTTTAAAGTAAAATTTTATTTCAAATATATATTAAATTTCTAAATTGGTTTTAATGAAGTTAATAATTGGAATAAGTATTTAAAATAAATGAAGTGTTTATCTTTAAAGGTTGAGACTAATTAGGGATAATTAATTAGTGAAACAATTAAAGGTTAATTACTTATTTATAATTAAGAATAATTACTTAATGAAGTAGTTAGTGGATGGTTAATGAATTAATTAGAGATTAAGTGATGATTAATTAGTTAGTTAATTAATGTAAGTAATTTTAGGTTAATTAACAAGTCTAATCAATTAAAGATAAATCACTTATGATTAATTAAGTATAATTACTTGATAGTGTAATTAATGGATAATTACTAAATGTAATTAGAAAAGAGAAATTAATTATGGAAGTAATTAGTGGAAAATTACTTACGAAAGTAATTGAATGGAAGTGATTAAGAGTAATTCACTTGGTGTTATTAATTAAAGGATTAGCTAATGTAATTGATTAAAGAGTTAATTAATTAATTAAAGAGTAATTAATTAATTAAAGGATTAAGGTTAATTAATGATGTGATTAATTACTTGTTAAGGCAATTAATTAAGAGAGTAATTGACTAATGAAAGTAATTAGAGGATAATTACTTATGGAAATAATTAAGGGTTAATTACTTAGTTAATTTGGTTAATTAATTAATATGATTAATTAATTAATGTGATTACTTTAAGATTAATTACTAAATGTAATTAATTAAAAATGCGATTAATTAATAAGGTAATTAATTAAGGGTTATTAACTAATGTAATTAATTAATGATTACTTAATGAAGTAATTAAGGATTAATTAATTAGCGTACTTAATCAAAGGATTAATATAATTAATTAAGGAGTTAATTAATTAAGGTAAGTAATTATAAGATGATTAATTACAGTTTAAGATTAATTAAGACTAATTAATGAGTGTGATTAATTATAGATTAATTAATTAAATGGTTAATTAATTAATTAATTAATTAAATGGTTAATTAATTAGTAAGGATCATCAATTAATATAATTAATGAAATTAATCAAGGTTGATTAATGGAAGTAATTAATTAAAGTATGATTAATTAATTGTAATTAATTAAGGATTAATGTAATTAACTATAGTTAATTAATTAATAGAAGTAAATGGAGGATCATTAATTAATGTAACTAATGATAGTAATTAAATGTTAATTGCTGTATATGGTTAAGGATAATTAATTTGTGCAATTAATTAATTAATTACTAAATGTAATTAAAGGATAATTAATCAAGGAGGATTAAGTAAGGTAGATCATTAAGAGATGATTAATTAATTAGTAATTAATTAATCATAAATAAGCAGGATTGAAGTAATACAAGTGATTAAAGGTTAGTAATTAATTTAATTAAAGGTTAATTAAGTTAATTAAGAGTGAATCAAACCTGCTTATGGATGATTGATTGATATTGGATGATTGAATGATATTGGGTGATTTGGATGCGATATCTCTAATATATGATATGTGCTGTTTTGTGATGTGAGATGTTTGGTTGATTTAGATAATATGGATTATCAATCTGTGATAATGTAAATCATCTATCTGTTTATGTTATTCTGAATATAAGTTTAAACCCTTAAATAACTTGGACATTAAAATAGTGTTTTGGATTTCGGTGAGACCGGGATCGGGTTTCTTGATTTGGATATACGAAAACCAAATCGATCCAAATTAAACGTTAGGTCGTGAATCCAAGTAAAGATCATAGTGAAGATTCGAAGTGTAAGAACTATTCGTTAGCATAACTCTGAGGGTGATTCCGAGATGAGTTTGACGGAAATAGTACTTTCAGGTTCGAGATGGTGATTCAAAGTGCAAGGGCTATGGTCGTTAACTCTGAGGGTGATTCCAAAATGAGTGTAATGAGATAGTGCCTTTGGTTTCGTTTGAACCCGGAACGAACTTGTATGGATTGAATGCTTTCAGAACATCGTCAGGTGGACGATGAGTATTCTAAGATAGATATGCACTATAAAGGTAATCGTAGCCTCAAGCCTCATTAACCGAGAATGGCTAAAACAGGGGAGGTGCAGCGAGGTTAAGTGGGTAGCACCCAAATAGGACAAGATTTACCCCTATCTAGAGGTCCCTTTCTATTTCGGCTTAATGTATGGTTGGTCGCGGCAACCACGGGGTGGTCTTGTTTGGGACGGTCCAGTAAGGGATGGTTCCGGCCTTGTGTTGCAGGGGATTAGGAGTAATCCTCGGTACTGTGATCTAGGCAACGTACTGTGACGGGTGGTACCCCAGTAGCCCTGCCATTGATGGAAACCCATTCTTCCAACGTGCCCTTACGGTTTTGATTGTATTACCCACTTTTGTGGCTAGTAGCTGGAATTTAATGAATGTAACAATTTCGGCTATTTTCTATTTACTTGAAAACCCTAGACCCTATTATAATATCACTGGATTCCCTATCAAATGTTTTGGTTAGCTTAAGGTAAAAACTTTTCCATGTTTATGTGTGGAAAGTCATACATGATACCTTTCTTTTCAAAGGATTTTTTTAAAGTTAAGCAACTTTAAACCATTTACTCACACCAGACCCATGTTTGACCCAAGTGTTTATTTTCTGTTTTATTAAACTCTTGGGTACTCGTATTATGTATGAGTAGTCGAGGGATTCAGGTTAGCTTTGATGAATTCTGGAGGAGATTTGGAGCAGGAGGCTTCAGCGTGTAGATATATTATGGTTCCGCTGTGTTAGTTTTTGTGTTTGTATCTCTGTGATATCTTGAGTTGTATAGTTATACAGATGTTTATAACTGTCTAATATGAAATGTATAAGTTATATACTCCGATGTATATGATACTATGTAATATTTTATGTGATATATTATATTTCATTCGTTGCGCTGTGAGAATCTATTGCGTTGTGTTTCTTCTTTCCTATCTTTACCTCTTGTATCCCTTTCTATCTTAATTCATGATGCGTATTTATGGCAGATGTGTGGCGACCCGACTTTCTATCTCTAGGAAGAAATGTCACTAATGAAGAAAGAAAGGAATAGAAGAAGAAAAGAAAGAGAAAGAAGAAACATAACAACATCAGATACTTACAGCGGAACGAATGAAATATAATATATCACATAAAACATTACATAGTATCATATTACATCAGAGTACACAACTTATACAACAGATATTTGACAGTTATAAATATCTGTCTAACTATACAACTCAAGTACACAAGATACATATATCAAAAAAACACAGCGGAATCATAATATATCTACACGTGGAAGCCTCCTGCTCCATATCTCCTCCAGAGTTCGTCAAGCAAACCTGAATCACTCGACTACTCATACATAATATGAGTATCCAAGAGTTTAATGAAACTGAAAATAAACACTCGGGTTAGACATGGGTCTGGTGTGAGTAAACGGGTTAAAATTGCTTAACTTTAGAAAATCCTTTGAAAGGAAAATGTATCATGTAAGACTTCCCACACATAAACGTGGAAAAGTTTTTACCTTATGCTAACCAAAACATTTGATAGGAAATCCAGTGATATTACAATAGTGTCTAGGGTTTTCAAGTAAATAAGAAATAACCGAAATTATTACATCTATTAAATTCCAGCTACTAACCACAAAAGTGGGTAATACAAACCAAACCGTATGGTCTCGTAGGAAGAATGGATTTCCATCAATGGCAGGGCTACTGGGGTACCGTCCGTCACAGTACGTGGCCTAGATCAACGTACCGAGGAGCCACCCTAACTCCCCTGCAACACAAGGTCGGAACTGTCCCTTACTGGACAGTCCCAAACAAGACAACCCCGGCAGTTGTCGCGAATCAGCCGCCCCACGCGGCCAAGTAAAAAGGGACTTCTAGACCGAGGAAAATCTTGTCCTGAAATGGGCACTACCCGCCTAACCTTGCTACACCTCCCCTGTTTTAGCCATTCCCGGGTTGATGAGGCTTGAGGGTGCGATTACCTTTATAGAACACATCAATCTTAGAATGCTCATCGTCTACCTGACGATGTTCTGAAAGCATTCAATCCATACAAGTTCATTCCGGGTTCGAACGAAACCGAAAGCACTATCTCATTGCACTCATTTTGGAATCACCCTCAGAGTCAACGACCATAGCCCTTGCACTCTGAATCACCATCTCGAACCTATAAGTACTATCTCCGTCAAACTCATCACGGAATCACCCCCAGAGTTATACTGACGTAGAATAGTTCTTACACCTTGAGTCTTCAATAAGCTCCACTTGGATTCACGACCTAACGTCTAATTGGAATCGATGTGGTTTTCGGATATCCAAATATGGAAACCCCATACCGGTCTCACCGAAACCAAACGCCATTTTAATGTCCAAGTTGTTTTAAGGGTTTTAAACAATTAACTTATATTCAGGATGATATAAACAAATAGATGAATCACATTATCACAAGAGATAATTCATATCAACCATTCATCTCACACAGGAGCATAACACGCATATCATAGATATCCAAATCATCCAGTATCAACCAATTACCCAATATCAATAATCCAATATCAATTACCCAGTATCAATCAATCATCCACAAACAGAATTGATTAACTCTAAATTAATTGGATTACCTAAATCCTTCTTCATTAATTTATTTCAAATAAATTAATTAATAAATCATCTCTTAATGATCTTCCTTAATTAATCTTCCTTGGTTAATTATCATTTAATTACATTCAAGTAATTATCCTTAACCATATAAAGTAATTAACCTTTAATTACTATCATTAATTACAATAATTAATGATCCTTCATTTACTTCCATTGATTAATTAACTATGATTAAATACATTAAACCTCAATTAATTACAATTAATTAATCACACTTTAATTAATCATTTTATTAATGAATGTTGATTAATTAATTAACTAATGAACCTCATCCTTTAATATATTAAATAATTAATATATAATTAATCATCTCATTTATCATAATCGGTAATTAACAATTTGTAATTACTTATCTTAATTAATTAATTTCTTAATAAATTATATTAGCCCTTTGATTAATTAATCTAATTAATTAATCTTTAATTACTTCATTAAGTAATTATTAATCAATTAAATTAAAAATAATCCTTAATTAATTGCCTTATTAATTAATTAATTACAATTTTAATTTATTACACTCAGTAATTAATCTTAAATTAATCACATACATTAGTTAATTAATCACATTAATTAATTAACTAAAAAAATTAAGTAATTAATTCTTAATTACTTACATAAGTAATTATCTTCTAATTACTTCATTAGTAAATCTTGATTACTCTCTTAATTAATTACTTAACAAGTAATTAATCCCATCATTAGATAATCCTTAATTCATTAATTAATTAATTATTCTATAACTAATTAACTTCAAAATAATTATATTAATCAATCCTTAGATTAATAGCATCATGTGATCATCCATTAATCACTTTAATTACTCCCATGAGTAATTTCCCACTAATTACTTTCATAAATAATTTTCCTCTTTTCTTAATTACATTCAATAACTCACAATTAATTACTTCATTAAGTAATTACACTTAATTAATTCATAATTAGGTGATCATTTAAAATTTAATAAACAATTAACTAATTATTTAAAATTAATTAAACAATTAACTAATTAACTTCTTATATTTAAAAATCCTTAATTAATTAAGAAAGCATTTATCTTAATTAACAAGTCATATTTATTAAGTATTCCTAAGTTCATAAAAAAATAATTTAACCATATTTATCTTTATAAATAAATTATTTGAATTTAAATCGAATTTTAATAACTTAACAACAAATTATTCTATTTGGATTTCAAAATCTTAACAATAACCTTATTTGAAAATAAGGTATTTAGAAATCAAATTTAAAATTTAAAACACTTTAAACATCTAATTTAAACTTATTTCTTTTCAATATAAATTAAAAACTTAGTTTTCAAATCATTACTTAAAAATTTAACTTAAAACTTTGATTAAATAATTAAATTCAAAACACTCTTTTAAATTGAAATTAAAAATTTAATTAAATTAATTACTTCCAAAAGAAATTATCTTAACAATATAAAATTTAAAAATTGAACTCAATTATCACTTTTTAAAAGTCTGATTTACAACAAATTGTAGCTTTGAAAGTTTGTTTTCTTTGATAAAACTTGTTTAAAAATTTTAAAACTTACCTTCATTAATTCAACTCAAGTTTAAATTTGTAATTTAATCATTACTTAAAAAAATTAACTTAAACTTTGCAACTTTATTTTGTTACAGAACCTAACTAAAAACACCACCCAAAAAAAACTCGAGTCAAGGCACAGGAACAACTCATGCCTACCCCGAAGCAAAACCCAACCCCACTGCTTCGAGCCGAAACCACAAAAACGCGAGAGAAAACCCGAGACGATCTTCATCTTCCCAAACGAAAATTTCCAGTGCACACACCAAACTCTCGTGCACGAGTCCCACCGCCGTCGGCCACCAAAAGTCGTTGCGACAATCGTTGTCGATCACAAAACCACTCGCGAGCACAACCGTAAACCCAGTTCCAACAATTGATTCGCGAATCAAAATTCGAACATACGAACCAAAATACTGCGGCAGCTCGAACCCAAAAACCACCCACGGCCGACAAACTCGACGTTGATGAACTTCACCGTCGTACCTGATGGTGCTCCACACTTCGCCAAACAATTCAAACACCTCGCGACACACTCCGGTCCATAATCTCATGTCACAAAAGCTTCTATAGCCATGCCGAAACACAAACCCACTAAAACCCTAGTTGACCTAAATCCCATCGATTCAACCATTGGAAAAATTAAATTGTATTTTTCCCTTCGTCCTCATCATGAAAACAACCTTCACCCAAAATTACAAATCAAATTATTGTGTAGATCGACGACAATTCATCCAAATGCCGAAACCTTTCAACATCAAATTCCAAATTGAACATCAATCTAAAAATTCTGAATTGCATGTCAAAATTCGTGATTTTCAATCACGAATCCATCCCTATAATTCAAATTTGAAATTAAGCAAGTCGATTTTTGTGAAAAATTGAGCATTCACTGTTATTTTACAAATTTGAAATGAAAACTCATTTAAAATTCCTGGAATGATTTTTGGTGGTTATGTGAAATGATTATAATCAATTCTTGTTTCAAATCAAAGACTAATAATGATCAAAGAATGAGATACTTAATTTTAGAGGAAAAATCAAAATCTGTTAAAATAACATATCTTACATTTCCATTTATAGGTATTCAAATCAATCATGCATTCATGTAACAAATATTCATCATCAAAGCAATGTCATCACATACATCATCATTCAATCGCAAATTAATTAAAACTGCTTTTAAAATGATGTACCCACCTTTAACATTGCAGAGCAGAGAACAGGTTTTGAACAAATAATCTGAAAAATGCTTTGACTATGCTGATGAAACACTTGCATGTTTGAAATCTTTGCATGCTTACAATTTGTTGATTTAAATATTGAAATTGCAGTTGTACTTTCCTTTTAGTTGCAGGTTAAATTGTTGTGAAGAACTTCGTGAATTGCTGGTTGAAATTGAACTTCATTTGATTTGCAGGTTGAAAGATTGCAGATTGAGGTTTGCAGATTTGAATTCGCAGCTTGAAAATTTCAGATTTTAAATTTGCTTCTAGTTTTCGTTTTCAGGTTTGAGAAAAAGTTTCTAGTTTGAGTTAAGAAATGAATGAAAGTGTTATGTTTTATTAAGATAAAAGAAATTAAATTTTAAATGAAGACCCTTGTTATTTAAGTTTTTACACTTGTCATTAACCTCTTAATTTTCTTACATGTGTTTATTAAGGTAACTAACATGGTTACATTTGTACTTAAGCATTTTTAATTATTTTTTATTTAATTTAAATGTTAACACAAACTAACATATTTAATTTACTTTATTAATTAATACTTACATATGTAAATATAAATTTACTCTTAAAAGAAAATATTCTAAAACTTATAATACAAATAATTTCTTATACATGGATTTAAAAATCTAAAACATTTATTTTTAGTGTTTAAGAAATAATTTTTAAAGAAAGTTTATTGATAACTTTATACATATATTTATAACCATTTTATTTCAAATACTTTAAAGAAAACAAAAATAAAACATTGATTAAATCTCTTTTTAACTATCATATTTAAAAATAAACGATTACCTTATTTTTGAAAACGACTGAATTAAATTAACTTTTGAAAAATATAAATTTTAAAACAAAGCTTTAAATCACAATTCATATATATATATATTTATATATATCAATTATTAATATATTAAATTAAATTTCAAATCAACATCAAATTATAACATACACGTACATATATATTACAATTTGAAAATTCATCTTTAATTTAAAGCAAAAGATATTTCTATCCACAATATATATCAAATATATATTATAAATATAATAAAATTTTATTAGCTTTGAAAAATAATTCGAATCAATTTTAAATTGTTAAAAAGATACTGATCAATATTACCAGATTAAATATTTATTAACCTTTAAAAGATTAAATTTACCAATTAAAATTAAAGTTATAAAGAAAAATCATCAAACCAATTTAATTATTAATACAGGTTATTAAATTGATATTGCCTAAAAGTCTGGGTCGTTACAATCCACCCCCCTTAAATGAATTTCGTCCTCGAAATTTAAAAGCAAAGGTAATTTAATAACCCAGCAAAGATTTCAATTTCAAGCAGCAAAGCATACCTATCATCCAGTTATAACAACCATAACAATCAAACAAACGAACAAACATAACTAATTATCCTGACACAAATCAGAATAAATCTTACTAACACTATCTAGAGTTTCCCAAGTATAAATCACCGGGAGACCCGCTCTACAGAAGCTAAACAAACTACGCCACCAAAATCCAGAGCTCAACTCATCTCTAGATCCACCAATCTGAACAGAACATCAGATTATACTTAAGTCTAGCTCAACTTTCAAATCCAACTGAACTGCAGATTCTACAATCAACGATGAATCATACACGTACTCCCTTAGAGATACGTGAAATACAATGAATTCCAGCTATCCAAACTGGCAATTCAATCTTATCCAATTACTGCTCTCTTAACCAGAGAAATCTTAACAACAATTAAGTCCCCAACTTCGAATTCCAAACTCCTTATCTTATATCAGCATAACTCAACAGACAATCCTGGGCTGCCAATCTTCTCTTGATCAGCTCAACCTATGCTGATGCTTCCAGAAACAACTAGACCAAAGCAAACCAGTTTCTGCATCCTATCCAACGGAAAAGTCTTTCCAAATCCGACGAAATTCAGAACACAAGCTCTACTTCCCAAGTAATAGCAAACTGAACTTGCTTCCTTCCTTGCACAGCTGCTACCTCGCTTCCGTTGCACAACTCTAATTCTGAAATAGATGATAATACTGCTGATGAACATGAGTACAAACTTATCCAATATATCCGGGAAACTTTGTTCATCAAATCCATAAAAATCCGAGCAACTCATCTGACTCGGTCACACATCCTTATAGCAGAATTCAACTCAAAAACTAGATCTAACTAATCCAAATTCCAAAGATTTTTGAGTTGCTACACCAACTCTACTGCTAGGCTAACTACCAAAATCGCTTCTGGAACCAAAACAATATGGAACTCAACTCCAGATGTAGAGAAACTTCGTATTACCTCAGTAACTCCTCTTCCATATGAGAACCCTCAGTCTCAACAAAAGATTGCCTAAGAAAAATCCCAAACTAATCGCAAGTCACTTTCGTGATCCAACCTAATTCGGATTCCAAAGAAACCGTCCTCTCATTACCTAATAGAACAACCTTAAGCTTTTCCAAATAAGGTTAACTCTTTAAGAAAACATTCTCCATCTGGCCGGACTGCAGAAAGAACCACAAAGATTCCTGAACTATCGGAGAAACGACCACACTGCTGCTTCCGAACTCTACCTCGATGATACTGCAAAGGCAAAAGGGTCTTCTTGCTGGCACACCGAACACTTCGAGTTGCACTGCTACCACAGCTAACCAAATACTTCTAATCTAAAGGCTTCTTGAAAACCAAAACCATCAACGAACCACACAACGAACCTTCGAGATTGCAAACAACCTCTCAAGAAATTCGGGCTCCACACTAAGCATCAATATCTCGCTCTCCTTAAGGAATGACAAATGAGACCATGCCGAAGTGAACAACTTATAGACCTTAGTCTCATATTCCAAAACAGCCAACCTCCTTGCTAAAATCCATACAACTTCTACAAAGACGAATCTTCCCTGCAGCAGGTAAATACTGCTTCTCAACCACTTCTAAAACTGCTTCAAGAGAAAACATCATCTGAAATATCCATGGATACTGCATCTCACCATGCAGTTATCAAGATATCATCACTTGCTTCTACAATTCCGACAGATCCAAACTTACACATCAAAGATAAACTCTGAATCTTTGAAAGATTTACTTCGGATATCAGAGAATTCCTTACTCCAAACTACAAATCTCACTTGAGACAGTATTAGGTCTACAGTCTCGACAAATACTTCCAACCTCAAACATATGGACCTCTTCCATTAGTGGTAGTCGTGTCACACACACACACCACTACTCCATCTACCTCTAAAACTTATGTTGGAAAATCCAAACAGATAACCCAACAAATCAGGTAGATATAGATATATATATATATATATATATATATATATATAGTTATATATAAAAATTACAAGTACGCTCTCTTAAGAAAGACACCACTCCAGAGCCTAAATATTCGCTCAACCTAATGCTCTGATACCAAATGTGGCGACCCGACTTCCTAACTCTAGGAAGATGCGTCACTAATGAAGAAATAAAGGGATAGAAGAAGAAAAGAAAGAGAAAGAAGAAACACAACAACATCAGATACTCACAGCGGAACGAATGAAATATAATATATCACATAAAACATTACATAGTATCATATTACATCAGAGTACACAACTTATACAACAGATATTAGACAGTTATAAACATCTGTCTAACTATACAACTCAAGTACACAAGATACAGATATCAAAGAAACATAGCAGAGCCATAATATATCTACACGTGGAAGCCTCCTGCTCCATATCTCCTCCAGTGTTCGTCAAGAAAACCTGAATCACTCGACTACTCATACATATTATGAGTACCCAAGAGTTTAAAAAAATAGAGAATAAACACTCGGGTCAGACAGGGGTCTGGTGTGAGTAAACGGGTTAAAATTGCTTAACTTTAGAAAATCCTTTGAAAAGAAATGGTATCACGTAAGACTTCCCACACGTAAACATGGAAAAGTTTTAACCTTACGCTAACCAAAACATTTGATAGGAAATCCAGTGATATTATAATAGTGTCTAGGGTTTTCAAGTAAATAAGAAATACCCGAAATTGCTACATCTATTAAATTCCAACTACTACCCCACAAAAGTGGGTTATACAAACAAAACCGTAGGGTTTCGTAGGAAGAATGGGTTTCCATCAATGGCAGGGCTACCGGGGTACCTCCCGTCACAGTATGTGGCCTAGATCAACGTACCGAGGAGCCACCCTAACTCCCCTGCAACACAAGGTTGGAACCATCCCTTACTGGACAGTCCTGAACAAGACAACCCCGGCAGTTGTCGCGAATCAACCGCCCCACATGGCCAAGTAAAAAGGGACTTCTAGACCGAGGAAAATCTTGTCCTGAAATGGGCGCTACCCACCTAGCCTTGCTGCACCTCACCTGTTTTAGCCATTCCCGGGTTGATGAGGCTTGAGGCTGCGATTACCTTTATAGAACACATCTATCTTAGAATGCTCATCGTCTACCAGACGATGTTCAGAAAGCATTCAATCCATACAAGTTCGTTCCGGTTTCAAACGAAACCGAAAGCACTATCTCGTTGCACTTATTTTGGAATCACCCTCAGAGTCAACGGCCATAGCTCTTGCACTCTAAATCATCATCTCGAAACTATAAGTACTATCTCCGTCAAACTCATCACGGAATCACCCTCAGAGTTATACTGACGTAGAATAGTTCTTACACCTCGAGTCTTCAATAAGCTCCACTTGGGTTCACGACCTAACGTCTAATTGGAATCAATGTGGTTTTCGGATATCCAAATATGGAAACCCCATACCGGTCTCACCGAAACCAAACGCCATTTTAAAGTCCAAGTTGTTTTAAGGGTTTTAAACAATTAACTTATATTCAGGATGATATAAACAAATAGATGAATCACATTATCACAAGAGATAATTCATATCAACCATTCTTCCCACACAGGAGCCTAACACGCATATCATAGATATCCAAATCATCCAGTATCAACCAATTACCCAATATCAATAATCCAATATCAATTACCCAGTATCAATCAATCATCCACAAACAGAATTGATTAACTCTAAATTAATTGGATTATCTAAATCCTTCTTCATTAATTTATTTCAAATAAATAAATTAATAAATCATCTCTTAATGATCTTTCTTAATTAATCTTCCTTGATTAATTATCATTTAATTACATTCAAGTAATTATCCTTAACCATATAAAGTAATTAACCTTTAATTACTATCATTAATTACAATAATTAATGATCCTTCATTTACTTCCATTGATTAATTAACTATGATTAATTACATTAAACCTCAATTAATTACAATTAATTAATCACACTTTAATTAATCATTTTATTAACGAATGTTGATTAATGAATTAACTAATGAACCTCATCCTTCAATATATTAAATAATTAATATATAATTAATCATCTCATTTATCATAATCGGTAATTAACAATTTGTAATTACTTATCTTAATTAATTAACTTCTTAATAAATTATATTATCCCTTTGATTAATTAATCTAATTAATTAATCTTTAATTACTTCATTAAGTAATTATTAATCAATTAAATTAATAATAATCCTTAATTAATTACCTTATTAATTAATTACAATTTTAATTAATTACACTCAGTAATTAATCTTAAATTAATCCCATACAGTAGTTAATTAATCACATTAATTAATTAACTTAAAAAAATTAAGTAATTAATTCTTAATTACTTACATAAGTAATTATCTTCTAATTACTTCATTAGTAAATCTTGATTACTCTCTTAATTAATTACTTAACAAGTAATTAATCCCATCATTAGATAATCCTTAATTCATTAATTAATTAATTATTCCATAACTAATTAACTTCAAAATAATTATATTAATCAATCCTTAGATTAATAGCATCATGTGATCATCCGTTAATCAATTTAATTACTCCCATGAGTAATTTCCCACTAATTACTTTCATAAATAATTTTCCTCTTTTCTTAATTACGTTCAATAACTCACAATTAATTACTTTATTAAGTAATTACACTTAATTAATTCATAATTAAGTGATCATTTAAAATTTAATAAACAATTAACTAATTATTTAAAATTAATTAAACAATTAAGTAATTAACTTCTTATATTTAAAAATCCTTAATTAATTAAGGAAGCATTTATCTTAGTTATCAAGTCATATTTATTAAGTATTCCTAAGTTCATAAAAAAATAATTTAACCATATTTATCTTTATAAATAAATTATTTGAATTTAAATCAAATTTTAATAACTTAACAATAAATTATTCTATTTGGATTTCAAAATCTTAACAATAACCTTATTTGAAAATAAGGCATTTAGAAATCAAATTTAAAATTTTAAACACTTTAAACATCTAATTTAAACTTATTTATTTTCAATATAAATTAAAAACTTAATTTTCAAATCATTACTTAAAAATTTAATTTAAAACTTTGATTAAATAATTAAATTCAAAACACTCTTTTAAATTGAAATTCAAAATTTAATTAAATTAATTACTTCCAAAAGAAATTATCTTAACAATATTAAATTTAAAAATTGAACTCAATTATCACTTTTTAAAAGTCTGATTTACAACAAGTTGTAACTTTGAAAGTTTGTTTTCTTTGATAAAACTTGTTTAAAAATTTTAAAACTTACCTTCATTAATTCAACTCAAGTTTAAATTTGTAATTTAATCATTACTTAAAAAAATTAACTTAAACTTTGCAACTTTATTTTGTTACAGAACCTAACTAAAAACACCACCCAAAAAAAAACTCGAGTCAAGGCACATGAACAACTCATGCCTACCCCGAAGCAAAACCCAACCCCACTGCTTCGAGCCGAAACCACAAAAACGCGAGAGCAAACCCGAGACGTTCTTCATCTTCCCAAACGAAAATTTCCAATGCACACACCAAACTCTCGTGCACGAGTCCCACCGCCGTCGGCCACCAAAAGTCGTTGCGACAATCATTGTCGATCACAAAACCACTCGCGAGCACAACCGTAAACCCAGATCCAACAATTGATTCGCGAATCAAAATTCGAACATACGAACCAAAATACTGCGGCAGCTCGACCCAAAAACCACCCACGGCCGACAAACTCGACGTTGATGAACTTCACTGTCGTACCTGATGGTGCTCCACACTTCGCCAAACAATTCAAACACCTCGCGACACACTCCGGTCCATAATCTCATGTCACAAAAGCTTCTACAGCCATGCCGAAACACAAACCCACTAAAACCCTAGTTGACCCAAATCCCATCGATTCAACCATTGGAAAAATTAAATTGTATTTTTCCCTTCATCCTCATCATTAAAAAGCTTCACCCAAAATTAGAAATCAAATTATTGTGTAGATCGACGACAATTCATCCAAATGCCGAAACCTTTCAACATAAAATTCCAAATCGAACATCAATCTAAAAATTTTGAATTGCATGTCAAAATTCGTGATTTTCAATCACGAATCCATCCCTATAATTCAAATTTGAAATTAAGCAAGTCGATTTTTGTTAAAAATTGAGCATTCACTGTTATTTTACAAATTTTAAATGAAAACTCATTTAAAATTCATGGAATGATTTTTGGTGGTTACGTGACATGATTATAATCAATTCTTGTTTGCAAATCAAAGACTAATAATGATCAAAGAATGAGATATTTAATTTTAGAGGAAAAATCAAAATCTGTTAAAAGAACATATCTTACATTTCCATTTGCAGGTATTCAAATCAATCATGCATTCATGTAATAAATATTCATCATCAAAGAAAATGTCATCGCATACATCATCATTCAATCACAAATTAATTAAAACTGCTTTTAAAATGATTTACCCACCTTTAACATTGCAGAGCAGAGAACAGGTTTTGAACAAATAATCTGAAAAATGCTTTGACTATGCTGATGAAACACTTGCATGTTTGAAATCTATTCATGCTTACAATTTGTTGATTTAAATATTGAAATTGCAGTTGAACTTTCCTTTTAGTTGCAGGTTAAATTATTGTGAAGAACTTCATGAATTGCTGGTTGAAATTGAACTTCATTTGATTTGCAGGTTGAAAGATTGCAGATTGAGGTTTGCAGATTTGAATTTGCATCTTGAAAATTTCAGATTTTAAATTTGCTTTTATTTTTCATTTTCAGGTTTGAGAAAAAGTTTCTAGTTTGAGTTAAGAAATGAATGAAAGTGTTATATTTTATTTAGATAAAAGAAATTAAATTTTAAATGAAGACCCTTGTTATTTAAGTTTTTACACTTGTCATTAACCTCTTAATTTTCTTACATGTGTTTATTAAGGTAACTAACATGGTTACATTTGTACTTAAGCATTTTTAATTAGTTTTTTATTTAATTTAAATGTTAACACAAACTAACATATTTAATTTACTTTATTAATTAATACTTACATATGTAAATATAAATTTACTCTTAAAAGAAAATATTCTAAAACTAATTATAATACAAATAATTTCTTATACATGGATTTAAAAATCTAAAACATTTATTTTTAGTGTTTAAGAAATAATTTTTAAAGAAAGTTTATTGATAACTTTATACATACATTTATAACCATTTTATTTCAAATACTTTAAAGAAAACAAAAATAAAACGTTGATTAAACGTGGTTAAAATTGCTTAACTTTAGAAAATCCTTTGAAAAGAAAAGGTATCATGTTAGACTTCCCACACATAAACGTGGAAAAGTTTTTACCTTACGCTAACCAAAACATTTGATAGGAAATCCAGTGATATTACAATAGTGTCTAGGGTTTTCAAGTAAATAAGAAATAGCCGAAATTGTTACATCTATTAAATTCTAGCTACTAGCCACAAAAGTGGATAATACAAACAAAACCGTAGGGTCCCGTAGGAAGAATGGATTTCCATCAATGTCAGGGCTACTGGGGTACCGTCCGTCACTGTACGTGGCCTAGATCAATGTACCGAGGAGCCACCCTAACTCCCCTTCAACACAAGGTCGGAACCATCCCTTACTGGAAAGTCCCAAACAAGACAACCCCGACAGTTGTCGCGAATCAACCGCCCCACACAGCCGAGTAAAAAGGGACTTCTAGACAGGGGGAAATCTTGTTCTGAAATGGGCGCTACCCACCTAGCCTTGCCGCACCTCCCCTGTTTTAGCCATTCCCGGGTTGATGAGGCTTGAGGCTGCGATTACCTTTATAGAACACATCTATCTTAGAATGCTCATCGTCCACCTGACGATGTTCTGAAAGCATTCAATCCATACAAGTTCGTTCCGGGTTCGAACGAAACCGAAAGCACTATCTCGTTGCACTCATTTTGGAATCACCCTTAGAGTCAACGACCATAGCCATTGCACTCTGAATCACCATCTCGATCCTATAAGTACTATCTCCATCAAACTCATCACGGAATCTCTCCCAGAATAATAGTGACGAAGAATAGTTCTTACACCTCGAGTCTTCACTAAGCTCCACTTGGATTCACGACCTAACGTTTAATTGGAATCGATGTGGTTTTCGGATATCCAAATATGGAAACCCGATCCCGGTCTCACCGAAACCAAACGCCATTTTAATGTCCAAGTTGTTTTAAGGGTTTTAAACAATTAACTTATATTCAGGATGACATAAATAGATAGATGAATCACATTGCCACAAGCGATAATTCATATCAACCATTCATCTCACACAGTAGCATAACACACATATCATAGATATCCAAATCATCCAGTATCAATAAATCACCCAATATCAATCATCCAATATCATTTACCCAATATCAATCAATCATCCACAAACAGAATTGGTTAACTCTAAATTAATTGGATTACCTAAATCCTTCTTCATTAGTTTATTTCAAATAAATAAATTAATAAATCATCTCTTAATGATCTTCCTTAATTAATCTCCCTTGATTAATTATCCTTTAATTACATTCAAGTAATTGGCCTTAACCATATAAAGTAAATAACCTTTAATTACTATCATTAATTTCAATAATTAATGATCCTTCATTTACTTCTATTGATTAATTACATTAAAACTCAATTAATTAATCACACTTTAATTAATCATTTTATTAATCAGTGTTGATTAATTAATTAACTAATAATCCTTATCCTTTAATATATTAAATAATTAATTTATAATTAATCATCTCATTTATCATAATCAGTAATTAACAATTTGTAATTACTTATATTATTTAATTAACTTCTTAATAAATTATATTAGCCCTTTGATTAATTAATCTAATTAATTAAACTTTAATTACTTCATTAAGTAATTATTAATCAATTAAATTAATAAATAATCCTTAATTAATTACCTTATTAATTAATTTACAATTTTAGTTAATTACACTTAGTAATTAATCTTAAATTAATCACATACATTAGTTAATTAATCACATTAATTAATTAACTAAAAAAAATTAAATAACTAATTCTTAATTACTTACATAAGTAATTATCTACTAATTACTTCATTAGTAAATCTTGATTACTCTCTTTATTAATTACTTAACAATAATTAATCCCGTCATTAAATAATCCTTAATTCATTAATTAACTAATTACTCCATAATTGATTAACTTCAAAATAATTATATTAATCAATCCTTAGAGTAATAACATCATGTGATCATCCATTAATCACCTTAATGACTCCCATGGGTAATTTCCCACTAATTACTTTCATAAGTAACTTTCCTCTTTTCTTAATTACATTCAATAACTCACAATTAATTACTTCATTAAGTAATTACACTTAATTAATTCATAATTAGGTGATCATTTAAAATTTAATAAACAATTAACTAATTATTTAAAATTAATTAAACAATTAACTAATTAACTTCTTATATTTAAAAATCC
Source organism: Allium cepa (assembly GCA_030765085.1). Classification (NCBI taxonomy): domain Eukaryota; kingdom Viridiplantae; phylum Streptophyta; class Magnoliopsida; order Asparagales; family Amaryllidaceae; genus Allium; species Allium cepa. Next base: position 775,235,877 of record CM060945.1, read on the forward strand.
TTAATTAATTAAGAAAGCATTTATCTTAATTAACAAGTCATATTTATTAAGTATTCCTAAGTTCATAAAAAAATAATTTAACCATATTTATCTTTATAAATAAATTATTTGAATTTAAATCAAATTTTAATAACTTAACAACAAATTATTCTATTTGGATTTCAAAATCTTAACAATAACCTTATTTGAAAATAAGGCATTTAGAAATCAAATTTAAAATTTAAAACACTTTAAACATCTAATTTAAACTTATTTTTTTCAATATAAATTGAAAACTTAGTTTTCAAATCATTACTTAAAAATTTAACTTAAAACTTTGATTAAATAATTAAATTCGAAACACTCTTTTAAATTGGAATTCGAAATTTAATTAAATTAATTACTTCCAAAAGAAATTATCTTAACAATATTAAATTTAAAAATTGAACTCAATTATCACTTTTTAAAAGTTTGATTACAACAAGTTTTAACTTTGAAAGTTTGTTTTCTATGATAAAACTTGTTTAAAAAATTTAAAACTTACCTTCATTAATTCAACTCATGTTTAAATTTGCAATTTAATCATTACTTAAAAAAATTAACTTAAACTTTGCAACTTTATTTCGTTACAGAGCCTAACTAAAAACACCACCCAAACAAAACTCGAGTCAAGGCACAGGAACAACTCGTGCCTACCCCGAAGCAAAACCCAACCCCACTACTTCGAGCCGAAACCACGTAAATGCGAGAGCAAACCTGGGACGATATTCAACTTCCCAAACGAAAACTTTTAGTGCACACACCAAACTCTCGTGCACGTGTCCCATCGCCGTCGGCCACCAAAAGTCGTCGCGACAATCGTCGTCGATCACAAAACCACTCGTGAGCACAACCGTAAACCCAGATCCAACAATTGATTCGCGAATCAAAATTCGAACATACGAACCAAAATACCGCGGCAGCTCGAACCCAAAAACCACCCACGACCGACAAACTCGATGTTGATCAACTTCACCGCTGAACCTGATGGTGCTCCACACTTCGCCAAACAATTCAAACACCTCGCGACACACTCCCGTCCATCATCTCATGTCGCAAAAGCTTCTACAGCCATGCCGAAACACAAACCCACTAAAACCCTAGTAGACCCCAATTCCATCGATTCAACCATTGGAAAGATTAAATTGTATTTTTCCCTCCATCCTTAGCATGAATATAAGCTTCACCTAAGATTACAAATCAAATTATTGTGTAGATCGACCGTAATTCATCCAAATGCCGAAACCTTTCAACATCAAATTCCAAATTGAATATCAATCTAAAAATTCTGAATTGCATGTCCAAATTCGTGATTTTCGATCACGAATCCATCCCTATAATTCAAATTTGAAATTAAGCAAGTCGTTTTTTGTGAAAAATTGAGCATTCACTGTTATTTTACAAATTTGAAATGAAAACTCATTTAAAATTCCTGGAATGATTTTTGGTGGTTATGTTTCATGATTATAATCAATTCTTGCTTGCAAATCAAAGACTAATAATGATCAAAGAATGAGATATTTAATTTTAGAGGAAAAATCAAAATCTGTTAAAATAACAGATCTTACATTTCCATTTACAGGTATTCAAATCAATCATGCATTCATGTAACAAATATTCACCATCAAAGCAAATGTCATCACATACATCATCATTCAATCACAAATTAATTAAAACTGCTTTTAAATGATTTACTCACCTTTAACATTGTAGAGCAGAGAACAGGTTTTGAAAAAATAATCTGAAAAATGCTTTGACTATGCTGATGAAACACTTGCATATTTGAAATCTTTTCATGCTTACAATTTGTTGATTTAAATATTGAAATTGCAGTTGAACTTTTCTTTTAGTTGCAGGTTAAATTATTGTGAAGAAATTCATGAATTGCAGGTTGAAATTGAACTTCATTTGATTTGCAGGTTGAAAGATTGCAGATTGAGGTTTGCAGATTTGAATTTGCAGCTTGAAAATTTCAGATTTTAAATTTGCTTTTAGTTTTCATTTTCAGGTTTGAGAAAAAGTTTCTACTTTGAGTTAAGAAACGAATGAAACTGTTATGATTTATTAAGATTAAAGAAATTAAATTTTAACTGAAGACACTTGTTATTTAAGTTTTTACACTTGTCACTAACCTCTTAATTTTCTTACATTTGTTTATTAAGGTAACTAACATGGTTACATTTGTACTTAAGCATTTTTAATTAATTTTTTATTTAATTTAAAACATAAACTAACATATTTAATTTACTTTATTAATTAATACTTACATATGTAAATATAAATTTACTCTTAAAAGAAAATATCTAAAACTAATTAAAATACAAATAATTTCTTATACATGGATTTAAAAATCTAAAACATTTATTTTTAGTGTTTAAGAAATAATTTTTAAAAGAAAGTTTATTGATAACTTTATACATACATTTATAACCATTTTATTTTAAATAATTTAAAGATAACAAAAATAAAACATTGATTTAATCTCTTTTTAACTATCATATTTAAAAACAAACAATTACCTTATATTTGAAGATAATTGAAATAATTAACTTTTGAAAAATATAAATTTTAAAACAAAGCTTTAAATCACAATTCATATATATATAAATTATTAGTTGATTAAATTAAATTTCAAATCAACATCAAATTATAACATATACATTACAATTTGAAAATTCATCTTTAATTTAAAACAAAAGATATTTCTATCCACAATATATATCAAATATATATTATAAATAGAATAAAATTTTATTAGCTTTGAAAAATAATTCTCATCAATTTTAAATTGTTAAAAAGATATTGCTCAATATTACCAATTAAATATTTATTAACCTTTAAAAGCTTAAATTTACCAATTAAAATTAAAATTATAAGAAAAATCATCAAACCATTTTAATTATTAATACAGATTATTAAATTGATATTGCCTAAAATTCCTGGTCGTTACAAGATGGAAGACGGGTCGTGACAATTTTCGAAAGGAAATGTTTTGTATAGTAAATCGAATTTATGCATCTATCTTATTTTAAAGTCCCCATACTCGTGATTTTGAGCTGCCGTAATGGTGTTTTACGCAACATTCGCTTTGACCCAAATAAATGTGTTTATAGAGTATCTTTTCCTTAAAGAATAAAATATATACTTAATTGTGATTTTAAGTATATGAGATATTTTCTAAATGTTGATAATAAAGTGAATTTTGAATTACTTATTATTAAATAAGTGTATGGAAATGTTTTCCACTATTGAAATATTGAAATGGCATTGAGAATGTATCTTTTTATAGATAATTTGAAGTGGATATTTAGAAAGCGATCTAATTAATAAAAGATTAATTAAAAGGTCCTAGTGATTGTTATGGTGCTGAATATTTATTTGTTTGATTTTATAGTTAAATAACCGACTGTCAAAATTGGCCATTTTAGTTCCTCAACTTAATGTGGGAACTATTTAGTCATACACTTAGTAGGTAACCATCTGTGTATACTTGGTTATCGTTTGTGTTGAGGATGTTGCTTCGTATAGTGCGGGTATTACTCCAATCTATCGAGCTTCCTTCTTGGTCTGAAGGATAGCAAGTTGAAATTTGGAGACGTGATAAGTCTATGAGACTTAGTTTCTATGTGAGGTTGGAAAACGCTTTTGCGTTGTTTGTGCGAATGGGATCGGTGTATCCAAAAACCACTTTGGACCAACGTATATGCGTTCGATTGTGCAGGTTGTGATGATATTGATGTTCTGGATTTTCATAGTGGGGGACTTCTTGTTGATCGTTTAGGGTTAAAATCCCAATATACATACAGTAGTAGCAGTCTCTTCATTATGAAATATCCAATGCAAGAACTATTCACAACTAATCCTAGGGATTTCTCGATAGGATGTGGTAGGAAAGTACCTTCGATTTGTCCTATTCCTGCACAACTTGTATGGATGTTTATCTGACATTACATTTCTAAAGATTACATACATTGGTTTTCTTTCAAACGTACATCAGTGGTGGTGGAGAAGGCAACTTCACTTAGCCTAACACCCTCCTTGAGACGTAGGAGCTTAAGGGTTGCATTTTTGTGCAAGGCAATTAGTAGTCAACGGAAATGGTCGTGTGACATTCAAAGTGATATGATTGTGATATGTGAAAGGAAATCGTTACCTTAGGACTCATCAATCGAAAATGACCAAAATAATGTTAGATGCGGCAAGGCTAAGTGGGTCATTCCCAAGTAGGATATGATCATCCTCTTCTAGATATATCTTTAAACGTTATGATGTCGTATATCTAATTATTGTGTTTTGTATTTTATGAGGGCCTTCGGACAAGGTTGGTAACGACTGGAGGATGACATATTCGGTACCAACTAGTCATAGAGGTGGGCCAGCCTTGTGTTGGTAGAGGGCAGGCAGATGTTCTGTGCCTCGAGACATCCATCTAGAGGTGTACCCATCGAAAGGTGTTCCTTTCACCCGGTCATTTGTATGGAAATCCAAACTCCAATACGTACCTGCCATTTTATATGTATTTTCTAGTATGCTGGAATTTAATAATGGTAACAATTTCGGCTATTTTGAATATCATTTGTATGCTAGACACTAGTATAATATCAGTTGAATTTGATATGAAATGTTTATATTTTCGTAAGGTAAAAACATGTCCGTGTTTATGTGTCGGCGTGTCTTACGAGATACTTTTGTTTTGATAAAGGAAAAGTTTGGTAATTTAGTAAATTTAGTTAAGTGTGTTTCTCACGCTGGTTTATCAGACTGTTCCGGACATTCCTCCCTTTCAATGCTCGAGTCAGACCGAGTATATTTACCGGTTCAGATTTGGTGCTTTTGGAGCTTCAGCAGATGAGCTGGAGATCTTCATTTTGTATACACATATCTGCTTTGATTAATGATTATCCGCTGTGCTTAGTTGTTGTATATTATCGAAAATTAAAAGGATAGAGTATTATAACTGTTCTGGATGATAATTTGTGATTGATTGTTGAACTCTGATTTATGTATGTATATACATGTTTTTGTTTTGTAAAGATCATTGACAAGATATTATATGTTTTCCGCTGCGATGTGAGATTCTATATTGTTTTGCTTGGTGCTTCTTTTCTCTTCTTCTCTCTTCTTTTATTTCTTATTACTTTCCTTTGGTCTGTGCTTTTTGGGTCGGACATGTGTGGATTATTGTCGATTCAAAAGGTACGGATTTGCGGGTAGTCACACCCAATTTACTTCACCAACAACATTTCAGGAAGCTCATTCAACATGCGGACTTCCCTGCTCTCTAAACAATTGGAAAAGGCCCAAAGTGATGGTGCAAGATTTCCTACATAACATATCTCTGTAGCGATTCCTTCACCTATATCACGCCACCTACTACGAACTCTCTATGCATGCATATCCTTTGCGATTTCCATTCCCTTGCATACCACTTCAGCTTCGAATGAGGTATCTCTAATTATACATTGTCTAAGTATGACTTTGATTTAAACAGACTTCACTACTAGCGTATCTCCATCATCAAATACCTTACAACATACTACGCCACTTGTTTCATCATCTTAGGCCAATGGAAAAACCTTTACATATCATTTGACATACCTTACCAAACACCTTTTCTAAGTCCATAGGCATGACAATATGATGATGGACGTTGTCTTACCTTTAAGTGGACTAACATTTAGGATTCTTAGATGAACCTCATACTCCATCACCATTTAAGTATAGACATCACAAATGGATGTTGCCATATTTTCGATGAACACTATATTACCATAACGACATTGACTAGGCTTTGCACTTTTTACAATGAAAATGGATTATTCACAGAAAGTGATTATTTTGGAAAATTGACTTAATAAGATAGTTCTTTCAATGCAAGTGATAATGGAAAAGAACTAATCTTACCTCTTCATCATTTTCTTTTAAACCACTAGTCTCTCCTTCCTAAAAAAATCACCTTCGTACCTTAGTTAACGCAAGTTAAGAAAATTTCTTCTTGTCTTGAAGTCATACAAAACTAGATACTTCATATTATTGTATTAACTTCACACATTTGTGAAGTTCTGTACTAACATACGGCTAGAGTACCTTTATGTACATCGTTATACTCCTAAAACACTTTACATATAATTGCTTAATGGTATAGTCTTTAAAATGGAGCCCTTGTTGATTCACTTAAAAGTTATAATAGATGATCCATCGCATTATTAACTGAAAAATATAACACCTAGTCAATAAAATGCACATCCTCCATAAACTCAACTACCTCCTATAAGGACATTGGAGAATGGATCGATCTATTGAGATAGAGAACATGATGTTAAGCATATGTCACGTTCAAATACTCTTACATGATGTCAAGATCACAGCCTAATGCTACTCATCCATTAGTAAAACCATGATCCAAAAAGAAATGAGTCTTGTCTTTGGGTACTCTATAATCATAACTCAAAAGTAACATGCTCAAGTATATCATAGCATAACAATAACCCAAGAGAACCCAATAAGTAGTTGTACCAAAGACCAAAATGAATATATGTGTCATAACGCTAACTAATACTTCTGCATAACGACACTCTCTATAGCGAACATAATTATACTTTATCATATAATTCGTGTGCAACGTTCTTCTAATATTACATCTTTTAGTGAAACTTCACTTCAATTACATTCTCATGCTTCATAATGTCTTGTAACGAACCGTAATTCTTTTTAATAATACATTTAACTAGAATTTTATGAAATTATAAATAATTGAATTTTGAAATAAAAACTTGATAATTGGAATACATCCACTTTAACATAGCAAATGGTAAATTTTCATATGATAATATGGAAGTTTATTTTATTGTAATTTTATTTCAGTTCAAATCAGTTAATATTTGATGATAATATAATATTTTCCAAACCTGAATATTTTTATACGATAAATTTGTAAATCATCTTCTGAGTGAGATGTCATATATCACTTCTTTAAATTTGGACTGCTATTGCATTGTTCATCTTATTTTCGATAGATTTGTTGCATTTTTGGTACCGATTATCTACTTTTGATAGGATAATCGTACATCTGATATCTGTGTACTATTTTGATGCCTTGTCATGCTGATCTCCATAGTATATCCATTATGTATTTCGGAGTTCGGTATGTGGCAAAAATCCATGGAACGGTTAACCGTATCTGTTTCATACTGGAAATTTTCTGATTTCCTTTGCCCATTCGTGTCCACTGGTTGAAAATCAACCGTCATTGCTTTTATTTTTCTTTAAATCCAACATTTGACTTTTAACATTTCTACTATTTCTAGTGTAGTATGGTCCATATTTTTTTTGTTGTTCTGACTTTTCATTTCGTATAAAATATATAAGTTGTAATTAATCAATCTTCTTGTATTCTTTATTTTTTTACCTGCTTAAAATTTTCCATAAAATATTTCTCCATGCCACTTCCTATTTCCACCCGCTCCTTCCTTCCCTCTCTTCTTCCTATCGCTAGAGCACACATAACTGCCTCAATCTCTTGAGTCATCACCCCTAGCCACAGCCGCATGCAAAACCTACAACTGCATCACTTACCTGCCACATCACTCCTTTTCCACTCCTCTCGAGCACCATCCCTCTCAACAGAAGCCTCTCCCTCCTCCTTCCTTCACCGCTCAAACCGATCTCCACCCCATCATCACCTACATCCACAATAGCCTATCCCCTCTAGGCCTTGTCCCCGAACCCAAGTGTAACACCATTGCTCATGCTCATTGACGACCACATCACTTCACCTCGCCACTGTCCGCTCTGACTTCCCTTCTCCAGTCATGGCCGATATCATCCCACCTCGCAACCATCGGCCATCCCTTTTCTCCGTGGCTGTTTTCTCATATGAGTTTACAGGTAAAAATATATGTATATATATGTATGTATATATACATGTATCTTATATATATATAAGTATGGTATTATATTTGATATATTATGTTATTGTTATATACATTATTAGTTTACGGCACATAGGTTATATACCCGTCTGCACTTTTTATGTTCATTGATCTTGGTTTAGGTAGTTTGTAGATATTTTGGCTAATATATGTAAGTATATATATAAATTATCTGTTATGTATGTTATACGTTCTGTAAGGTGTGTGTATATATATATATATATGTATTAGTTTTAAGATTTGATGTATATGGCATTTTATACTTATGATATATATATTTTATATAAGTGGTTTGCATATATTATTATTATATATATATATATATAAATTGGGTATAGTTGCATGCTGGTTTATAAATGTAAAGTTCTATAAGTGTTTATTTTATGTTATATATATATATCAGCTTACCCTTCAATATATATATATATATATATATATATATATATATACGTTGGTATATATAAATATGTATGTATAGTTTGATTTATTATATAAGTGTATACACTTTTGCATTGAATTAGGTTTTCAAATCACCTATATATACAGTTTATATAAGATACAAGTATATATGTTTTATAACTCTTGACAGAAGCTATACACACACACACCTAGTTGCTCTGGATTGTATAAACCAATTGGTTGAGTATTTTTAAATGGTTTTATAAAGTATATTTTCTTTGTAATAAACTATATTATCTGTGTGCTTTCAAATTTTATATATGTGTGTACTTTTACGTAGTAGCTCTATTAAATTAATTCTTATATTTTTAGTGTTAACTTCCAATATAATATGGATGTGAGTTGTATTTGCAAGTAGATTTATGTAAGGGTTTTAGAATATGTATATAGTTATATATAGTTATATGAATTCACATATACCATTATCTTCATCGATCTAGTTCTGATTTAATTTTGTCTATTCCTATTTATTAACTTGTCCATCGAACTCGAGTCCATCGTGCTTTGCTTCGCAATTCATGCTCAGATTCGTAACTCATCTCATTGTTGAATCTCTCTAGCCTCGAAAGGTAAGCAATCACTCACGATTAACGTTCTTATATTTATTAAATTTGATTTCAATTGAAATGACAATTGAAATATGCAGTTGTTAGTTATTTACATTGCTATATACATGTTATTATCTATATCTGTTCACTTGTGACATTTGACACCATTATCTGTTATTCATATTGATGATATATGCCTGTTATATTATTATCATATCTGTTATCACTCTGCAAGTTCCCTGTTAGCATAGAATTCCCTATGGGTTAAAATGATACATACCCGAACAATCTGTAGAATAGGAAAAAATCGTTATGGGTTGAAATGATAAACCTAAGCGATTTTTATTGAATTGAATTTGGGGCTGCAGGTTGAAATGATATATACCCGTATATATATTTAAATTGCGGATTGAAATGATAAATATCCATATCACTCGACCATAGGATAGAAAATTATATAAAGACACTGTTGGTATGTACATATATATTTTGAAATGATTTTTCCAAGGTTTGAAATGAATATTTTGGTTTAATAAATATTGATTTTAAGAGATTTGAAATTTGATTTGAAATGGTATTTAATTAAGAATTTGATTAATTAAACCCATTTGAAACTTGTTGAAATTGAGATTTTTAAAGGATATGATTTTTGTAACTTGATTTTGGTTTAAGGTGATTTCTATGAATATTTCATGTCTAAATAAATTGAAGGAAATATTTATTGCATTTGTAATTTGGAGTTTTATTTAAATGATGTTGGATTTATTAAGTCAATGTTTCAAAACTAAATAATAATGAAGTTAAATTAAGATATATATATATATATATATATATATATATATGAAATTATCAAATTTAGTTTTGAAATTGTGGAATATATAAAGCTTCGGAATATATTGAAATTGAAATGGTTTATTTTGTGGTTCAAATCTGTATCTGAAATCGATATAATTTGAAATGGTTTATTTAGAAACTGAATTGAATTGAAATTGATGAATTGAGATTTTATTTAAATGTGAATTTTTGAATTCGAGTTGACTTAAATTGATTTATGAAATTTATGGAAACTATTTTATATATTATAAAGTATTTTAAATTATATTTAAAACTATTTTATATTACTTTATAAATTATTTTAATATAAATTATTTTTAGTATAAACTATTTTAATATAAACTATTTTAATATATTAACTATTTTATTATAAACTATTTTAACATATAACTACTTTATATAAACTATTTTATTAGTATAAACTACTGAAATGACCGTGGTGTTATAGTAACGTTTGGTTGTTAAAGAGATCGGGATTGGTTATTGTCATACTCTCCGGCAATGCCGAAAACCACTTTAACAACCTTGTACGCATTGGAGATTCCAAAATGAAGTAGGATGGTGGCGACGTTCAATTGAGGTATATACGTGGACTCGACTCCCGTAAGTTGGCATATGGTGGCTAAAACAGAGCGATTCTTAGGCTAAGTGAGGTAGCTCCTCCGATCGGACACATTCCTTCGATACTTATTCTGACTTTTTAATTGATTTGGCGGCCAACTTATTTATTTGATTTGGGAGTGTGTTCCGAGGTAGGCGGTAATGGCTGTTATGCGTTACCACCAGCCTGGATGCGTAATTGGTATGTCTACCTTGGCATTTGCCTAGTTGTGGCATGTTACCTACCTTAGCGAGACCACTACAAGTTTATTTTGTACCATACCTATGGAGTGACATCCGACGACACCCAGTACAGGGGAGATTACGGTACTGTATAGACTATGGGAATATATAAAACGTGTTAAGGGGGATATGGGTAACGCCTTAACGCTACTTTAATAGTTTACTTTACTAAGACATTATTATAATAGCGTATATTACTACATAGTAGATAGTTTAACGGATCCTTAGAGGAATGTTATCCCAAACATTCTTTGAGTTACTTGTATTTCAGTTGTTATTTCACTTGAGTTGGATTTATTGATACAAGAATGTTAATTCTGACTCGAGTGTTTTGTGTTTCACTTTACGCTCGGGTCAGACTGAGTGTAGCAGTATTCGAGACTCACCTTTGGAGTTGAAGATTCGCTTGGAGATCCATCTATCGATTCTTCTTTCAGTTATTCAGTTGATTCTAGTAATGTATTTAAATTTTGTATTTGACGATTGTATTGAGATATCTATGCATTCGAGACCTTTGTTGTATCTTGTTTAACTCTGTTATATATATATATATATATATATATATATATATATATATAGTAGCTTCATGAACTATTATTCTTTTGTTTCCGCCGCATTATTGTTATATTACTCTATGTCTATGATTCTGTGATTTATTTATTTACCATATATGCTGAGTTTTGCCAAATAAGAAAATTAACAATCTGATATTTTGAGCAATTCAAGTCCAACATGTGCAGAAGCGAATGCTTAAAATATCGGATGTTACAATTGGTATCAGAGCTTTGGTTTTATGCAAAACCGAACATATAAAGTAAATTTATTTATGGAACCACTTCCGTTTGAGCTGGAATCTCTGCCTCCTTGACATAGTTTCCTTTGAATTTTGGAACATTTTCCCTCGGTTCCAAAATCCATTCTTGTCTTCCCCTCTCTAAACTCTTTTTATTCTAGGGCATCCCATAGCTCCACCGAATGATTTGTAAAGGGGTAAAAGTCCTTTACAATTGGCATCGATTTACTGGAGATTCCTGTATCCTCGATTTAGATGTCGCTATATCTTGCTATACCCGAATTCTATCTCTAGCGATCGAATGTCGATTTGCCTAAAAATTCTACATCGATCTTATTCTCAAAGTCACGGTTGATTCAGTTAAGGTCGCCCGTGATTAATATTAGTATATCCATCTTTCTATTCTTATATTTAATCACCTAATCTTCATTTTGAGCCTATATTCTAGTTAGAATTCTTTTGATTAGGATCCCTCTAAATTCGAATCGTTATCCCTATCTTTGATTTGAAATCCATTTTTAACCATCGAGTGAAGGATTGTACTTGTAATTAATATTTAAAATGCTTTATATGTTTTTTTATTTGAGTTGTTATGTTGATTTGGATTTTCGATCGATACGTCTGAACAACGCTATCGATAGGATTTCCAAAACACTTGAACAAAACAAACTGACATAATAGTATTTTTCAAATTTGGAAAATGAAATAAATTTGGTATGATTGTATTATATATATAAGTTTAAATTTTCTGAAATTAAATAGGTTAATTAAATTGGTTATAGAAATGATAATATTTAATTACCTTTCTTATTCTATAAATTAAATCTTTAAACATGATTTATAAATTGATTTGGAATTGGAACGAATTTAAATCAAGAACTTGAGAATTTAATTTTCGGTAATTTCAAACTTTGGTTTATTTTGTTTTAAAATATATATTATTGAAAGTATTTTCGAATAGTCATTTTTCAAAGAATTTTTAAATGTTTTAATCAATACTCTTCTCTTGTGTCATTGGAAAATAATTTCAGCGGTGACGGCTGCATCATCGGTATTCATTTTTGAGTTTCGAAGTGGAGAGACGTATTGATGTCGATTTTCGAAAGTCGAAGAATCGGATCCTTACAATGTGGTATCAGAGCATATGGTTAAGCGACAACCATGGCTTTGTTGGGTGTTACTCATTAGAGATAGAGTCAGCAGTATTCTAGAATGAGTGTGTGTGTAATAATAGATATGAGCGCGTATTTGTTAGTGAATATAAAATGTTTTATATTTTGATGATTGGTTTGTTGAGTGGTATATGGATTCTGGTCGGTATTGTCGGTACAACTCTATCGATAGGGATCTCTAAACACTTATTCAGAGCAATTCGGCACGATATTGTTTAGAATTGGGTAAATGAAATAATTTTACCTTGATTATATTTTATATATAAAGGGATAATTTTTCAGAAATTATTAAAGTGTATATAATGGATTGTTTGGTTGTTGAAAAGGTAAGATATATGCAAGTTAATAAAATTTGTTTGAATAATGTAAATAAAGCATATTGTAAAAGAATAATAGTATAAACCAATGAATTATAAGTAGGAAGTTATAATTAGAATGATTTACAATTGTGAAATAATCTTATGTACAAGAAGTGAAATTATATAAGTAAAAGACTTATAAATGTGATTTATATTCTGAAAACAAAATTCCGGAGAAGTATTTTGAAAAGATTTGATATTTTGGAAAATTATTTTGGAGAAATTAAAGCTCTAAACTCTTTTGATCGCTGGAAAATAATTTCGATGGTGATCGCGACATCATCGGTGTTCATTTTCGAGTTTCCAAAAGAGAAATTGCTGCCAAGTCATTTTAAATGAAAGTTGGTTGGAAAATTTAGGTTTGGTTTTGAAATTCAAAGGATAATTTGAATTGTTTTCAATAATGGTTTTGAAAAAAGTTGAAAAGACTCTGGAATCCTATTTAAAATATTTATGGAATATTATTAAGTTGAGAATAAATTTGGAGTAATTAAAATGAATTGGAATTGAGTATTGAAATATGGAAATAAATTGTGAATGAATGAATAAATTTACAATTGCAATTAAATGAAAGTGAATTGAATGTTGAGATTCATTTCGATTTTGTAAGCAAATAGAATAGAATTGAAATTGGATTTGATTTGTGATAAATAAAGTGAAGTATTAAACTAAAATCAGTAAGCGAAACTAATGGAAATAAATGAATTGAATTCATATGGAATTTGTAATCCAGTTTAATATAAGTTATTATAAACCAAAATAGTGCAGTTGTAAATGAAAGTTAATCGATAAAAAATTCAATATTCAGAAGGTAAATTGAATTCAAATTAAATTGAAATTGTGAATTGAATTCAAATGAAATTGAAATGTAATATTGAATGAAAAAGAATATATAACTTCAATTGTAAACTAAAAATGGTATAAGAAGTATATATTGAAAATTTTGTAATGAATTGTGCAAAATGGTTTAAATTTTGTAATTGGATATTATAGCTAGCAGGATATACAGGTGTATTAAAAGAAATGGAACTGGGATTTTGATTTCAAAATAAAATTGAATTGCTCGACAAAAAGATACGTATTTGAATTTCAGTATGAAATTTGATGATTTTCTTCTCCGGCCACTTGGCTTTCTCTTTTCTTTTCGGATCTGAGGGGCCGTGGTGCCATTTTGTAGTTGTACCAATCTAGCTGCGTAAAGGAGACGCTGGCGAAATTTTTCGAAAATTTAGGGTGTTAGAAAATTTTCGAGAAAATTTGAAAGTTTTAAATTTGAATTTGAATTTTGAAGTAAACAATATTGTTTAAAACCTATAAGTGAAGTTGGAAAGCTAGTTGAAATGATAATGAATCTTTAATAAAAAGGTTTAGGTTAGTAAGTTGATAAGACTATTTGGAATGTGAAAAATAGTAGACGAGTTAAGGACCATTTCTTCCTAAATTGTAATTTCGGGACGAAATTCTTTTAAGGGGGAAGATTGTAACGACCCAGAATTTTGAACAATTTAAATTGAAAATATTTAATTAATTTTAAATATTTGAATGATGGTTTGACTGGTATTTCAAATTATCAGAATGAATTTGGCAATTTAAATTATAAAATTTATTCTATTGAACGGGTTGAATAAAATTTTGAATCTTCAGTTTTGAGCTGATTAAAAATATTTCAAAGACTTGTAAAATTCATATTGATAATACTGAAGATAATAGAAGCTTCAGAATTGAATTTGAAAGTAATTTGATCGGTTTTGAAATTATATCGTTTGAATCGATATTGAAAAATAGTCATTTTTCACACAGTCTCGGAATTCGACGAATCCAGTTCCATTGGGTCCGTAATATTGAATTATTACTGGATTTCAAATTTCGTATTTTTCAGAGTTGATATGTGAGCACATTGTAAGTAAACGCGGTGAAAATCTAAATCAAACTCAATTTGAATTTTATTTATTCAAATATCAGCACGTTATCTCCCTAACATCTCTCCTAAAATCACGGCAAGGATCACGGCTAAATCAGGCAAACACGTTCTCCTTCCTTTCAGTCTCAATTCACGTTCTTCTGTCTCCCTCCATCCCTTTTTAAAAATCAAGTAGAGACAATTCAAATCATGGCTGAACATACAAATCAATACTCGAAAAAAAAAAATCAAAACAAAAAAATAAAACCCGATCAATGGCCGGACCCTTTCTTCCATCTTTCACTCGATCGAATCGAGCACGGCATCGAGGCAATGGCAAGCATCGAAGGCGGCTGGGCTCGATTTCGAGCAGCTGCGTTCAAACGCGCGATCGATTCAGGCAATTTGCGAGGTCAAGGCGACTCGCGTTGGGGCGCGGCAGTGGGTTCGATGCGCAGTGTCGCGATTGGGATTCACGGCATGGCTAGGGCTTCACAGCAGATGACAGCGACGCCTCGGAAGTGGCGTACGTGGTGGAGCTCGCAATCGTATCGCAAGTGGAAGACGATTGCAGCGACTTCGATTTCGCGGTCGGCGATGCATGATGAAGTGGCGCTCGAGTAGATGGAGACTCGATCGAATTATGCTGTGAGGTATACATCCATTTATTTTATATGATTAAACAAAAATTCATAGGTTAGGAATTTTTAACAGTAAAATTAATTTATGTTTCATAATAAATACTATTATGATTTTACAGTAAATAATTTATGCAAATTTTAAAATATATATGTAGGAACAGAAATATATAGGGATTTGAATTCATTTTAAATTAATGTGTATATAAATGTATGTATAATAATTTGGGAAGGACATTGAAATCTATAAAGGGAAGAAAATTTAGTTTAAAGTCAAATTATTAGTTTAAATTAATCTGTTCAATGGTAATTAGTTATTTCAATCTAGTCTAAATATTAATAAATCTTACAATGATTATACAAGGTCAAAACTACAAAGGAAACAAACTGGATTGGAAACGGATTGCAAAATAAAAGCCAAGGTGAGATCTTCTCACTCAAATTAAAAATTTGGATTGCAGTTATTGAATGATGTTTGGTTGTGATATTAGATACAGTAGGATATATTTATATATAGCAATATATATATATATATATATATATATATATATATATATATATTGGCATATGTATATATTGGAGTTGATTGATTTTCCCGCATTATATAGCGGATGAGACCCTATTGCGCCGCCTATTAAGCGGATAATATTTTATAAATCCCATATACCGCGATATCCCGTCTTGAAACGAGATTGGTATTGTGCTAACATCTGTGGATGCAGGGAAACAGGTTGGAGGGATCCAACTGGATTCCTCACCAGTATTTAATTTATTTCAGATATTGTGATATTTGATTGATTATCATGTCGATATATGATGTTTGATTGTCGTGATTGACTCTTTGGGGTGTTGCATCATCGGATCCATTTTTGAAGTTTTAAAATTATGATTTTGGTTTTTAAAAGGATTTTTTTAAGTGATTTTTGAAAGCATATGTTTTATTAAAATTTCGAATTGATTCATTTTAAATAATTAAACGTTATAAATTTTTATGGTATAAAAATTTAAGATTTTTGTGAAATATAAGCAAAGGTAATTTTTAAAGTTAATAGATTTATAGAATAGTTTAAATTTGATTTTTGAATTATTATAAAGGATGAATATAAAAGATTTTAAAATTTGATATTTATAAATTAAAAATATTGGAATTACAAAACGAGTTTATTAAGTGTTAAAATGAAGTATAAAATGGATTTAATTGAAAATTATAGATTTATAATTGTGAAGATTATAAAATGAATAGATGTTCTAAAATAAAAGATTTATAAGTAATTATCTTATAAACTGGATTTTGGGCATTTAAATGGGATATAAATAGAAATTGTTAATAAAGGAGATTTATAAATCAAAGTTTATAAATAGAAATGGAATTTATAGACGTTGTTTATAAATTCGAAATCAATGGAATTTGATAAATTGAATATAGAAGTTTATTAAAGGAAGTATATTCGCGATGTTGGATAGCGAATTATTCCTCATATAAAATGCGTAGAAATGTTGAAATTGGTAAATGAAGCATATTCACGATTTTGGATTGTGAATATATTATTAAATTAAATGGTTATGTTCTGGGAAAATAATATTTTAAAATGAAGTTAAACGATTTAAAGATGTTTTTATAATTGTGTTAAACATCAAAAGCATAGATTTCAATATTCATTGTTGAAATAGACGTTTTCGAGAAATAAAAGGAAATGTTGGACTATAACACTGTTGTTATAGTAAATGGTTTCCGAAAGGAAATATTTTATATAGTATTGGGATTTATATATATATCTATTTTAATCCCTATACTAGTGATTTTGGGTCGTCGTAACGATGTTTTACGTAACATTCGTTTTGGCCCAAACAAATGTGTTTAAGAGAATGATTTCTTAAAGAATGAAATATATACTTAATTTCGATTTAAGTATATTGAATATTTTCCAAGTGTTGAAAATAAATGAATTTGTGAATTACTTATTATCAAATAAGTATGGAAATATTTTTCCAATATGAAGTGAATATTTTGATATACTTTATCTTTTAGAAATAAATTGAAAATGAATATTAGAAATCGATTTGGACAATCGTATATTCATAGATATTATGTAATTGTAAATTCACTATGGAATTTATAAAAGAAAGGGAAATTTGTTTAAAAATAAACGTTGATTTATTTTTGAAGTGTGGAAGTAAATTTACGGATTTGGAACGTAAATATAAAGTAAATCGTTAAGGATTTTTTTTAATTGGTTTAAATGAACCATGTTGAAATGAAAGAAATTACGCGTAAAGAAAATTTTTGAAATTTGTTTTCAAGAGTGGTAAATGTGAAAAGTGATTTGAAAATTGTTTTCAAATGTTGAAGTGTGGAAAATATATATCTTATAAAGATATTTTGGAAAGTAAATAATTTGGGAAATTATTTGGAATTTGGTGATGTTGAACACACTTATTGATAGTTAATAATCCGACTATCAATATTTACCTTTAAATATGTATTTGTTGTGATTGCTTGAATTTGAATGCCACAATTATTTTTGAATAAACGCTCACTATTCGGGTTAGCCGGGAAAGGACCTTGGGGTCGTATAACCCATTCCGAATATGTGATACATCGTAATGGATTGCATTCGATGACCGGTGTTGAAGACCGGATATTTTTGAAAACGGATACCATTGAGTTACTCTGCATCGGCTGATCTCCGATATAGAGGTTTTATCACCCTTAGTGACGGGAAGTCCGGACGTGATTAGAAATTATTCGGAATGCAAGGACTTCTTTGTAAGTGCCTTCGGTTCTGTTCGATCCCGGAACAGACTTGTATGGATTGTATGTCTGACGTTACAATTTGAGATGTAAAGCTGGTTTCTATCAAATATATTTCTGTTGGTGGCGGAGAATTTATTCTCTTAGCTTAACACCCTTCTCGTAGACGTACGAGCTCAGAGGTTATGTAGTTGATGGTTACTAGTGATATGTTCCCAAATTGGTAATGTGGCATGCAGAGTGTTGCTGTGAGATGATCATTGTTTGATCATTTGTGATATGATCATTTGTTTGATCATTTATCTTAGTGATCATTACTTTGATCATTTGTTCACCCAAAGCACAGCTTTTGTATAAAGCGTGGCTTTGTGGACGAGACTTCATCGGACCTCACACCCCGGAAATGGTCAAAATAGGAAGGATGCGGCAAGGTTATTAGGGGGTAGCACCCCTTTAGTGTATGTCATTCCTTCTGGATAGAGGTGGTATCATGGTATGGAGCCCAGATATTTAACCTATGTTGTTGCTGCAAATTTTGTGGTTGTTGGAAATCGAGGATCCTCGGATAGATCGGTTACGATCGGGGGATGACATATTCGTGTCAGTAGTTATCCAGTTTGGGGTAACCCGACCTTGTGTTGGCAGAGATCCGGTTTGGTTCTCGAGACGTCATTCCAGAGGCGTTTTCATGTGGCAATGGGAAGTCCCATGGCCTGACCATTTGTTGGAAATCCAAAGAAACAATACGGGACTTGTACGGTTTTAGTTGTAGAACCTGCCATTTACTTATGGTGGCGTCCCACTGTTTAGATGGTAGCTATAGTAGGCATACGATAATAGTCGTATGTTGGCTAAGATTTATATCTTTACTTTCGAAATGTTTTCTGCACTATGCGCTAGTAATAATATCAAATATTTCTTTTTAATGCGTATCAAGCATCTTTGACTATCATAAGAAGAAATCTCCTCCGATTCTGCGTTTGCATTGTGTGTGTGTGCGGGAGGCCTTACGGTAGTCTCATTTTTAAAAGCATTGCGAATTGACTTTAAAAATATTCCTCTATTTCGATTTTAAAGATAAATAAACTGTTTTAAGTTCTCACACCAGTACCATGACTGACCTGGAGTTTATTGTTTCCCTTCCTAAACTCTGGGTGCCCACTAATTTCCACACGGGCAGTCTAGAGTCAGGTTTATCTGGATATTCTGGAATTCATGAGCAAGCTGGATGGCATGGTGTATCAACTAGTATATAGTATTTATTTTCCGCTGTTTGTTGTTGTACACTCTGATGATATCATGTAATGTAATATCATGTAATGTAATATGATGTAATGTAATAACTGATATAGTTCTTTGTTTAAAGATTATTCATTTATCTATTATATGTTGTTCCGCTGCGATTGTGAGATTCTGATATTGTTCTGTTGTTTCTGTTCTGTTCTATTCTTTTCTCTCCTCTTCTACCTTTTTCTTCTTCTTAAACCCTAAGTGTTCGGTTTTCCGGCATTCGATTGCTCGGTAGTTAATACAGTGGACGTATTGATGTCGATTTTCGGAAGTCGATCGGGTCCTTACAATGTGGTATAAGAGCATATGGTTAAGCGACAACCATGGCTCTGTTGGGTGTTACTCATTAGAGATAGAGTCAACAGTACTCTAGAATGAGTGTGAGTGTAATAATAGATATGAGCGCGTATTTGTTAGTGAATATAAAATGTTTTATATTGTGATGATTGGTTTGTTGAGTGGTATATGGATTCTGGTCGGTATTGTCGGTACAACTCTATCGATAGGGATCTCTAAACACTTATTCAGAAAAATTCGGCACGATATTGTTTAGAATTGGGTAAATGAAATAATTTTACCTTGATTATATTTTATATATAAAGGGATAATTTTTCAGAAATTATTAAAGTGTATATAATGGATTGTTTGGTTGTTGAAAAGGTAAGATATATGCAAGTTAGTAAAAGTTGTTTGAATAATGTAAATAAAGCATATTGTAAAAGAATAATAGTATAAACCAATGAATTATAAGTATGAAGTTATAATTAGAATGATTTACAATTATGAAATAATCTTATATACAAGAAGTGAAATTATATAAGTAAAAGACTTATAAATGTGATCTATATTCTGAAAACAAAATTCCATAGAAGTGTTTTAAAAAGATTTGATATTTTGGAAAATTATTTTGGAGAAATTAAAGCTCTAAACTCTTTTGATCACTGGAAAATAATTCCGATGGTGATCGCGACATCATCGGTGTTCATTTTCGGGTTTCCAAAAGAGAAATTGCTGCCAAGTCATTTTAAATGAAAGTTGGTTGGAAAATTTAGGTTTGGTTTTGTAATTCAAAGGATAATTTGAATTGTTTTCAATAATGGTTTTGAAAAAAGTTGAAAAGACTCTGGAATTCTATTTAAATATTTATGGAATATTATTAAGTTGAAAATAAATTTGGAGTAATTAAAATGAATTGGAATTGAGTGTTGAATTATGGAAATAAATTGTGAATGAATGAATAAATTTACAATTGCAATTAAATGAAAGTGAATTGAATGTTGAGATTCATTTCGATTTTGTAAGCAAATAAAATAGAATTGAAATTGGATTTGATTTGTGATAAACAAAGTGAAGTATTAAACTAAAATTAGTAAGCGAAACTAATGGAAATAAATGAATTGAATTCATATGGAATTTGAAATCCAGTTTAATATAAGTGGTTATAAACCAAAATAGTGCAGTTGTAAATGAAAGTTAATCGATAAAAAATTCAATATTCGGAAGGTAAATTGAATTCAAATTAAATTGAAATTGTGAATTGAATTCAAATGAAATTGAAATGTAATATTGAATGAAAATGAATATATAGCTTCAATTGTAAACTAAAAATGGTATAAGAAGTATATATTGAAAATTTTGTAATGAATTGTGCAAAATGGTTTGAATTTTGTAATTGGATATTATGGCTAGCAGGATATACAGGTGTATTAAAAGAAATGGAATTGGGATTTTGATTTCAAAGATAAAATTGAATTGCTCGACAAAAAGGTACGTATTTGAATTTCAGTATGAAATTTGATGATTTTCTTCTCTAGCCACTTGGCTTTCTCTTTTCTTTTCGGATCTGAGGGGCCGTGATGCCATTTTGTAGTTGTACCGATTTAGCAACGCAAAGGAGATGCTGGTGAAATTTTTCGAAAATTTAGGGTGTTAGAAAATTTTCGAGAAAATTTGAAAGTTTAAAATTTGAATTTAAATTTGAATTTGAATTTTGAAGTAAACAATATTGTTTAAAACCTATAAGTGAAGTTGGAAAGCTAGTTGAAATGATAATGAATCTTTAATAAAAAGATTTATGTTAGTAAGTTGATAAGACTATTTGGAATGTGAAAAATAGTAGACGAGTTAAGGACCATTTCTTCCTAAATTGTAATTTCGGTATGAAATTCTTTTAAGGGGGAAGATTGTAACGACCCAGAATTTTGAACAATTTAAATTGAAAATGTTTAATTAATTTTAAATATTTGAACGATGGTTTGACTAGTATTTCAAATTATCAGAATGAATTTGGCAATTTAAATTATAAAATTTATTCTATTGAACAGGTTGAATAAAATTTTGAATCTTCAGTTTTGAGCTGATTAAAAATATTTCAAAGACTTGTAAAATTCATATTGATAATGCTGAAGATAATAGAAGCTTCAGAATTGAATTTGAAAGTAATTTGATCGGTTTTGAAATTATATCGTTTGAATCGATATTGAAAAATAGTCATTTTTCAAACAGTCTCGGAATTCGACGAAACCAGTTCCATTGGGTCCGTAATATTGAATTATTACTGGATTTCAAATTTCGTATTTTTCAGAGTTGATATGTGAGTACACGTTAAGTAAACGCGGTGAAAATCTAAATCAAACTCAATTTGAATTTAGAATTTTATTTATTCAAATATCAGCATGTTATCTCCCTAACATCTCTCCTAAAATCACGGCAAGGATCACGGCTAAATCAGGCAAACACGTTCTCCTTCCTTTCGGCATCAATTCACGTCCTTCTGTCTCCCTCCATCCCTTTTTAAAAATCAAGAAGAGACAATTCAAATCATGGCTGAACATACAAATCAATACTCGAAAAAAAAAAATCAAAGCAAAAAAAAAAACCCGATTAATGGCCAGACCCTTTCTTCCATCTTTCACTCGATCGAATCGAGCATGGCATCGAGGCAATGGCAAGCATCGAAGGCGGCTGGGGCTCGATTTCGAGCAGCTGCGTTTAAAGGCGCGATCGATTCAGGCAATTTGCGAGGTCAAGGCGACTCGCGTAGGGGCGCGGCAGTGGGTTCGATGCGAAGTGTCGCGATTGGGATTCACGGCATGGCTAGGGCTTCACAGCAGATGACGGCGACGCCTCGGAAGTGGCGTACGTGGTGGAGCTCGCAATCGTATCGCAAGTGGAAGACGATTGCAGCGACTTCGATTTCGTGGTCACGATGCATGACGAAGTGGCGCTTAAGTAGATGGAGACTCGATCGAATTATGTTGTGAGGTATACATCCATTTATTTTATATGATTAAACAAAAATTCATAGGTTAGGAATTTTTAACAGTAAAATTAATTTTTGTTTCATAATAAATACTATTATGATTTTACAGTAAAGAATTTATGCAAATTTTAAAATATATATGCAGGAACAGAAATATATAGGGGTTTGAATTCATTTTAAATTAATGTGTATATAAATGTATGTATAATAATTTGTGAAGGACATTGAAATCTATAAAGGAAAGAAAATTTAGTTTAAAGTCAAATTATTAGTTTAAATTAATCTGTTCAATGGTAATTAATTATTTCAATCCAGTCTAAATATTAATAAATCTTACAATGATTATACAAGGTCAAAACTACAAAGGAAACAAACTGGATTGGAAACGGATTGCAAAATAAAAGCTAAGGTGAGATCTTTTCACTCAAATTGAAAATTTGGATTGCAGTTATTGAATGATGTTTGGTTGTGATATTAGATATAGTAGGACATATTTATATATAGCAATATATATATTTATAAATATAGGCATATGTATATATTGGAGTTGATTGATTTTCCCACATTATATAGCGGATGAGACCCTATTGCGCTGCCTATTAAGCGGATAATATTTTATAAATCTCATATACCGCGATATCCCGTCTTGAAACAGGATTGGTGATGTGCAAACATCTGTGGATGCAGGGAAACAGGTTGGAGGGATCCAACTGGATTCCTCACCAGTATTTAATTTATTTCAGATATTATGATATTTGATTGATTATCATGTCGATATATGATGTTTGATTGTCGTGATTGACTCTTTGGGGTGTTGCATCATCGGATCAATTTTTGAAGTTTTAAAATTATGATTTTGGTTTTTAAAAGTATTTTTTTAAGTGATTTTTGAAAGCATATGTTTTATTAAAATTTCGAATTGATTCATTTTAAATAATTAAACGTTATAAATTTTTATGTTATAAAAATTTAAGATTTTTGTGAAATATAAGCAAAGGTAATTTTTAACGTTAATAGATTCATAGAATAGTTTAAATTTGGATTTTTGAATTATTATAAAGGATGAACATAAAAGATTTTAAAATTTGATATTTATGAATTAAAAATATTGGAAATACAAAACGAGTTTATTAAGTGTTAAAATGAAGTATAAAATGGATTTAATTGAAAATTATAGATTTATAATTGTGGAGATTATCAAATAAATAGATGTTGTAAAATAAAAGATTTATAAGTAATTAACTTATAAACTGGATTTTGGGCATTTAAATGGGAT
The DNA here is from genome assembly GCA_030765085.1 of Allium cepa. NCBI lineage: Eukaryota > Viridiplantae > Streptophyta > Magnoliopsida > Asparagales > Amaryllidaceae > Allium > Allium cepa. The sequence goes on from CM060945.1 coordinate 775,259,952, forward strand.
ATAAATAGAAATTGTTACTAAAGGAGATTTATAAATCGAAGTTTATAAATAGAAATGGAATTTATAGACATTGTTTATAAATTCGAAATCAATGGAATTTTATAAATTGAATATAGAAGTTTATTAAAGGAAGTATATTCGCGACTTTGGAGAGCAAATTATTCCTTATACAAAATGCGTAGAAATGTTGAAATTGGTAAATGAAGCATATTCACGATTCTGGATTGTGAATATATTATTAAATTAAATGGTTAATTTTGGGAAAGCGATATTATAAAATGAAGTTAAACGATTTAAAGATGTTTTTAAAATTGTGTTAAACGTCGAAAGCATAGATTTCAACATTCATTTTTGAAATAGACGTTTTCGAGAAATAGAAGGAAAAGATGGACTATAACATTGTTGTTATAGTAAATGGTTTCCGAAAGGAAATGTTTTATATAGTATTGGGATTTATATATATCTATTTTAATCCCTATACTAGTGATTTTGGGTCGTCGTAACGATGTTTTACGTAACGATCGTTTTGGCCCAAACAAATGTGTTTAAGGGAATGATTTCTTGAACAATGAAATATATACTTAATTTCGATTTAAGTATATTGAATATTTTCCAAGTATTGAAAATAAATGAATTTGTGAATTATTTATTATTAAATAAGTATGGAAATATTTTTCCAATATGAAGTGAATATTTTGATATACTTTATCTTTTAGAAATAAATTGAAAATGAATATTAGAAATCGATTTGGACAATCGTATATTCATAGATATTTTGGAATTGTAAATTCACTATGGAATTTATAAAAGAAAGGGAAATTTGTTTAAAAATAAACGTTGATTTATTTTTGAAGTGTGGAAGTAAATTTACGGATTTGGAACGTAAATATAAAGTAAATCGTTAAGGATTTATTTAATTGGTTTAAATGAACCATGTTGAAATGAAAGAAATTCCGCGTAAAGAAAATGTTTGAAATTTGTTTTCAAAAGTGGTAAATGTGAAAAGTGATTTGAAAATTGTTTTCAAATGTTGAAGCATGGAAAATATATATATCTTGTAAAGATATTTTGGAAAGTAAATAATTTGGGAAATTATTTGGAATTTGGTGATGTTGAACACACTTATTGATAGTTAAATAAACCGAATATCAATATTTACCTTTAAATAGGTATTTGTTTTGATTGCTTGAATTTGAATGCCACACTTATTTTTGAATAAACGCTCACTATTCGGGTTAGCCGGGAAAGGACCTAGGGGTCGTATAACCCATTCCGAATATGTGATACGTCGTAATGGATTGCATTCGATGACCGGTGTTGAAGACCGGATATTTTTGAAAACGGAAGAATTACCGTTGAGTTACTCTGCATTGGCTGATCTTCGATATAAAGGTTTTATCACCCTTAGTGACGGGAAGTCCGGACGTGATTAGAAATTATCCGGAATGCAAGGACTTCTTTGTAAGTGCCTTCGATTCTGTTCGATCCCGGAACAGACTTGTATGGATTGTATGTCTTACGTTACAATTTGAGATGTAAAGCTGGTTTCTATCAAATATATTTCTGTTGGTGGCAGAAAATTTATTCTCTTAGCTTAACACCCTTCTCTAAGACGTACGAGCTCAGAGGTTATGTATTTGATGGTTACTAGTGATATGTTCCCAAATTGGTAATGTGGCATGCTGAGTGTTGCTGTGAGATGATCATTGTTTGATCAATTGTGATATGATCATTTGTTTGATCATTTATCTTAGTGATCATTACTTTGATCATTTGTTCACCCAAAGCACAGCTTTTGTATAAAGCGTGGCTTTTTGGACGAGACTTCGTCGGACCTCACACCCCGGAAATGGTCAAAACAGGAAGGATGCGGCAAGGTTATGAGGGGGTAGCACCCCTTTAGTGTATGTCATTCCTTCGGGATAGAGGTGGTATCATGGTATGGAGTCCAGATATTTAACCTATGTTGTTGCTGCAAATTTTATGGTTGTTGGAAATCGAGGATCCTCGGATAGATCGGTTACGATCGGGGGATGGCATATTCGTGTCAGTAGTTACCCAGTTAGGGGTAATCCGGCCTTGTGTTGGCAGAGATCCGGTTTGGTTCTCGGGACGTCATTCCAGAGGCGTTTCCATGTGGCAATGGGAAGTTCCTTGGCCTGACCATTTGTTGGAAATCCAAAGAAACAATACGAGACTTGTACGTTTTAGTTGTAGAACCTGCCATTTATTTATGGTGGCGCCCCACTGTTTAGATGGTAGCTATAGTAGGCATACGATAATGGTCGTATTTTGGCTAAGATTTATATCTTTACTTTCGAAATGTTTTCTGCACTATGCACTAGTAATAATATCAAATGTTTCTTTTTAATGCGTATCAAGCATCTTTGACTATCATAAGGAGAAATCTCCTTCGATTCTGCATTTGCATTGTGTGTGTATGCGGGAGGCCTTATGGTAGTCTCATTTTTAAAAGCATTGCGAATTAACTTTAAAAATATTCCTCTATTTTGATTTTAAAGATAAATAAACCGTTTTAAGTTCTCACACCAGTACCATGACTGACCTGGAGTTTATTGTTTCCCTTCCTAAACTCTGGGTGCCCACCAATTTCCACACGGGCAGTCTAGGGTCAGGTTTATCTGGATATTCTGGAATTCATGAGCAAGCTGGATGGCATGGCGTATCAACTAGTATATAGTATTTATTTTCCACTGTTTGTTGTTGTACACTCTGATGATATCATGTAATGTAATATCATTTAATGTAATATGATGTAATGTAATAACTGATATAGTTCTTTGTTTAAAGATTATTCATTTATCTATTATATGTTGTTCCGCTGCGATTGTGAGATTCTGATATTGTTCTTTTGTTTGTGTTCTATCCTTTTCTCTCCTCTTCTACCTCTTTCTTCTTCTTATACCCTAAGTGTTCGATTTTTCAGCATTCGATTGCTCGGCAGTTGATACAGTGGACGTATTGATGTCGATTTTCGGAAGTCGAAGAATCAGGTCCTTACAGTTAGATTGATTTAACTTAAGTGAAAACAAATGGATTAAACCAAATTGTTAACTATTAATTTACTTAAAATTTAAATTTATATATTTTAAATTAACTATTTATTTTGTTTTTCATTCTATTTTCTTTCTGGTTGTTTCTATTCTCCTACCTCATTCCTTTTCGGTGACGAAAAGTTTTGAGTAGGGGAGAGTGTAATGACGTGTAAAATTTTAATTGTTTTAATAATAAGTTTAACTAGAATTTTGTAAAATTTTAAATAATTGAATTTTGAAATATAAACCAGACAGTTGGTATACATCCACTTTAACATTTCAAATGCTAAATTTTCATCTGATAATATGGAAGTTTATTTTATCGTAATTTTATTTCAATTCAAATCAGTTAATATTTGATGATAATAAAATATTTTCAAATCTGAATATTTTTATAAAATAAAGTTGTAAATCATCTCTGAGTGAGATATCATATTTCTTTCTCCAAATTTGGACTGTTATTGCTTTGTTCATCTTATTTTCGATAGATTTGCAGCATTTTCGGTACCGATTATCGACTTTTGATAGGATAATCGTACCATTGATATCTATGTACCATTTTGATCCTCTTGTCGTGCTGATTTCCGTAGTATATCCATTTGTGTATTTTGGAGTACAGTACGTGGAAAAAATTCACGGAATGGATAACCGTATCGGTTTCGTATTGGAAACTGTCTGGTTTACTATGCCCATTCGTATCCATCGGTTAAAAATCAACTATCATTGCTAATCTTTATCTTTGAATTCGACGTATGACTTTTAACATTTCTACTATTTCCAATCTAGTATGGTCCATATTTTTTTTGTTCTGACTTTTCATTTCGTATAAAATATATAAGTTTTAATTAATTAAACTTCTTGTATTCGTCGTTTTTTTTACCCACTCAAAATTTTCTAAAAACTATTTCGCCATGCCACTCCCTCCTTCAACCTGCTCCTCCCTCCCTTCTATTCTTCCTGTCACCAGAGCACGCATAACTGCCTCAATCTCCCGAGTCATCACCCCTAGCCACAGCCGCGTGCAATGCCTACCATCGCATCACTTCCCTGCCACATCACTCCTTTTCCACTCCTCTCGAGCACTACCCCTCTCAGCCAAAGCTTCTCCCTCTTCTTCCCTCCACTGCTCATGACGACCTCCACCCTATCATCACCTTTAGCCGCAACATCCCATCCCCTCTAGGCCTTGTCGTCGAATCCAAATGCAACGCCAACACTCATACTCACCGACGGCCACATCACTTCACCTCACTACTGCCCGCTTCGACTTCACTTCTCCAGTCAGCGCCGATATCATTCCACCTCGCAACCACTGGCTATCCCTTTTCTCCTTTGCTATTTTCTCTTATGAGTTTATAGGTATATATACATATATATATGTATGTATGTATATATATATATGTCTTATATATATAAGTATCGTATTATATTTGATATATTATGTTATATGTTATATACATATTAGTTTATGGCACATAAGTTATATACCAGTCTGCACATTTTATATTCATTGATCCTGGTTTAGGTAGTCTGTAGATATTTTGGTTAATATATGTAAGTATATATATATATTATCTGTTATATATGTTATACATTTGGTAAGATATATATATTAGTTTTAAGATTTGATGTATATGGTATTTTACACATGTTATGATATATATATTTTATATAAGTGGTTTATATATATTATTATATATATATTGGGTATAGTTGCGTGCTTGTTTATATATGTAAAGTTTTATAAGTGTTTATTTTATGTTATATATATCAGTTTACCCTTTAATATATATACGTTGGTATATATAAATATGTATGTATATTTTGATTTAATATATAAGTGTATGTACTTTTGCACTGAATCAGTTTTTCAAATTATATATATATATATATATATATATATATATATATATATATATGTACATAGTTTATATAAGATACAAGTATATATGTTTTATAACTTTGGATAGAAGCTATATATATATATATATATATATATATATATATATATATATATATACCTGGTAGTTCTGGATTGTATAAACCAATTGGTTAAGTGTTGAATATGATGTTTTAAAGGGTTTTATAAAGTATATTTTCTACATTATAAACTCTGTTATTTGTGTGATATCAAATTTTATATATATATGTGTGTACTTTTACATATTAGCTCTATTAAATTAATTCTTATATGTTTAATATCAATTTCCAATATAATATGGATGTGAGTTGTATTAGCAAGTAGATATAAGTAACTGTTGTAGAATATGTATATAGTTATATATAGTTATATGAATTCACTTATGCCATTATCTATATCCAGTTCTGATTTAATTTCGTTTATTCCTATTTATCAGTTTGTCCGTCGAACTCGAGTCCATCATGCTTTGCTTCGAAATTCATCCTCGGATTCGTAACTCATCTCATTATTGAATCTCTCCAACCACGAAAGGGGAGCAATCACTCACGGTTAACGTTCTTGTATTTATTAAATTTGATTTCAATTGAAACAATAATTAAAATATGCTGCCATTAGTTATTTACATTGCTATATATATGTTATTATGTATATCTTTTCGCTTGTGACATCAGACACCATTATCTGTTATTTATTTTGATGATATATGCATATTATATTATTATCATATCTGTTATCACTCTGCAAGTTCCCTGTTAGTGTAGAATTCCCTATGGGATGAAATGTTACATACCCGAACGATCTGTAGAATAGAAGAAAATCGTTATGGGTTGAAATGATAAACCCAAGCGATTTTCATTGAATTGAGTTTAGGATTACGGGTTGAAATGATATATACCCGTATATATATTTGAGTTGCAGATTAAAACGATAAATATTCGTATCACTTGACCATATGATAGAAAATTATATACAGATACCGCTGGTCTATATATATATTTCGAAATGATTTTTCCAATGTTTGAAATGAATACTTTGGTTCAATAAATACTGATTTTAAGATTATACATATATATATATATATATTAAAGGTTAAAAATTTAGATTTTAAATTTATATGTTTGATATTTCTAAAGGTTATAAGTTAGTATTGAAAATATATATTTTAAGATTTTACCTATAATTTTACAATTTAAAAAAAATATAAATTAAGTTTTAATATAAAATAAGTTTAATAATAAGATTTGGTTTAACAAAGTTTGATTTAATTTATGTATAATATGTTTAAGTATTTATATTTTCAAACATAGGGTTTATAATAATTTTTAAAAAATCAAGGTTGGGAAGAGAGATTTGAAATTTGATTTGAAATGGTATTTAATTAATAATTTAACTAGTTAAATCGATTTGAAACTTGTTGAATTTGAGATTTATAAAGGATATGATTTTTATAATTGATTTTGGTTTAAAGTGATTTAAATGAATATTTCATATTTAAATAAATTAAGGGAAACATTTAGTCTATTTGTAATTTGGGGATTTATTTAAATGATATTGGATTTATTAAGTGGATGTTTCAAAACTAAACAATAATGAAGTTAAATTAAGACATATATATATGTGTGTGTGTGTGTGTGTGTGTGTGTGTGAAATTATCAAATTTAGTTTTAAAATTGTGGAATATATAAAGCTTTGAAATATATTGAAATTGAAATGGTTTAATTTGTTGTTCAAACCTGTTTCTGAAATCGATATAATTTGAAATGGTTTATTTAGAAACTGAATTGAATTGAAATTGATGAATTGAGATTTTATTTAAATGTGAATTTTGGAATTCGAGTTGATTTAAATTGATTTATGAAATTTGTGGAAACTATTTTATGTATTATAAAGTATTTTAAATTATATTTAAAACTATTTTATATTACTTTATAAATTTAATATAAACTATTTTAATCCAAACTATTTTAATTTAAACTATTTTAATATATTAACTATTTTATTATAAACTATTTTAACATATAACTACTTTATATAAACTATTATAAACTATTTTGAAATGACCGCGGTGTTATAATAACGTTTGGTTGTTAAAGTGAACGAGATCGGTTATTGTCATACTCTCTGACAATGCCGAAAGCCACTTTAACAACCGTGTACGCAGTGGAGATTCCAAAATGAAGTAGGATGGTGGCGACGTTCTATTGTGGTATATACATAGACCGACTCCCGTGAGTTGGCATAAGGGGGCTAAAACAAGAGCGATTCTCGGGCCAAGTGAAGTAGCTTCTCTGACAGGACACATTCCTTCGACACTATATTCTGACTTTGTGATTGATTTGGTGGCCACAATTGATTTTTTTATTTGGGAGTGTGTTCCGGGTGGGCGGTAGTGGCTGCTATGCGTTACCACCAGCCCAGATACGTAATTGGTATATTTACCCTGACATTGCCTAGCGTGACCAATACGAGTTTTTTTTGTACCATATGTTATAACACTGGTTTTGGAGATACCTGTAAATATTAAATTATAACGGTATTTATGATTTAATACCGTGAATTAAAATTAAAATCGAAGATTTTAAATTGTTTATTTGGAATAAACAATGAATTTTGGGAAATAATGCGAAAATAAAGTTTAAAAGCTTTATGTTATTAGTTTGGGTTAATAATGTATGGAAAATGATTTTTATTCAGAGAAAATGCAATAATTTTATTAATTATTGCCAATTACTTCTTTTAATTTGTAAAGGAAGTTGTTGTTTTTTAGGTTTTTTATTTAAACAAAAAGGGTGAAATTTGGTTTTAAAATGAGTTTTGGTTATAAAATTTGGTTTGAAATGATTTTTTTTATTTTTGTATGTAAGAAGGTAATTTTTGTAGAATTTTTGAAGTTAAAAATAAAGATTTATACATTCATTTGTGTAAATAGTGTATTTTTGTAAAATAAGGGTCAATTTTAATAAAAATGTTTTAAAAATAAAATTATCTTTTTGTATGATGAAAAATATTTTATTTCACATATATGTAAGTTGACATAAATTGTTTGTATGAAAATTTAAAGAAAATGCAATTTGTTTTATAAAATAGTGTAAACATGTGCATTTTTGTTTAAGTGTTGTATTAAAGCCTTGGGGTGGTTAATTTATTCCTCAATTTGGGTCCAAATGGCGTATTAGCCAACTTAATCTGATAGAGGAAGTGAGAAACATTTTACAGTACGTTCAAAACCATTCTCACCTTCTTTCTCTTCAACCAATAAAAGGAAATAGTCTTTTTTTTCTCAAAACCCAAACTTTCAAACTCAAATTTCTTCAAAACAAGCTGTAATTTTTATCAAGCTAGACTAAATTAGCAGGTAATCTAATCCCAAAACCTAAATATTTCATCCAAATCTTGTTTTCAGAAAAGTTCGTTTGTTAATAGCCTTTTTTTCTTTACATGCGTCCTTTTCTTCATCTGTAGGTGTTTGAAGGCCAATTTCTCCACCAAAGCTTCAATCTTTTTGCTTAAATCCAGATATTTGTACAACTACAGCAAGGTGAGTTGAAGCACTATGTAACAACCCGCATATTTATTGATTCTATATTTAAATATTTTATTTAAATATTTCATCATTCGTCGGATTTTGGTCCGAAAAGCTACTTTTTGCAAACAGTCGAATTAGGACTCGAGACCCCTTCCATTGAGTTCAAAATGCTGTTTGCAAACTTTTTGAGTATAAGCTTCGATATGTTTGGAGTAAGTCGAATTTTGACCTTTTTCACTTAGGGCTTTGATTTGGGCTGAACCCATTAGCCACTTACAAACTTAGTCCCAACCCCCTCTCCTCTTCATTACTTCATTCCTCATTTCATAATACTCAAGTTTTTATAATAATGGAGGAGTGGAAGAGGAAATTAAAACTCCAAGCCCTAGTCTTCATTAGCAAATCCATCTTCTAGCTCCAAACTCAAGAGAACCCATTGGTAAGCTTTCTCTCCATCTTCTCCAACTCATTCTCTCTTTGATTTCATAAATTTCCTAAACCTAATTTAGGAAATGTTTCTCTTTTAAGCTTAGATTGAAGCTTCTTGAGTTGTTATTGAAGAGGAATTGATCTTAGCTTATTTTTAAAGCTTCTTCTTCATTTGTTTGGGTTCAAAGGTGAGATTTTTATCTCACATCTTAGTCTATATTTATCTTAGATTGTTAGGTATGAATTCCTAATACTTATTCTTGTGCAATTGCTTTTGGTTTGGATTGATTTGGTGAATATTCCAATTTTTAGTGTTTTGGGTTCAAATCTTTAAAAATCATAACTTTGATGTTTTGATCATGTTTTTGGTGATGAACCAAAGAGCTTCTATGGCCGTGTAGTCGATTGGCGTAAACCCTTAGTGCCGTTGCTCGACGGTTTGCAAATTGAGGGAGTTTATACCTCTTTTGAAATAGGGTAGGAAGTGCAAGTATACAGGTTCGGCCGACCGAGCTCAGGGTCCGGTCGACCGACCTGCTACCCTGGCACTTCCTGCCTCTGTTTAGGAAGTGTTGGTTACAGGCTTCGGCCGACCGAGCCCCTGGGCCGGTCGACCGACCTGGTGCCCGAGCACTTCCAACCTCTGGTTCGATCAACCGACTCAGGGAGTCCGGTTGACCGACCTGCTCCTATCTGCCTACTATGCTTTTTTTGCCTAGTTGCTTGAATTTCCAACTTTAATCGATTCGTGTTGTTTCCTATTTGTTGCTATCATTTATTATCGACTTTGATGACATTTTCCTTAGGAATTTAGGATATATCCACTTTGATGGATTCGGTATCGATTTCTTGGATTTTATTCACTTCTTCGATTGTGAATTTTTATGAATTGATTATTTCTACAATCACTTCTATGATTTGTCACTTAATAATATAAAGGTTTTCTATACTAGTAGTAAATATCAAAACTCTTTCTTCAAATGATTTCAACACTATTTTACTACAAAGCTCGTTTTCTCAAACCGATTTCCAATATATTAGTATATACAAACCTTCACCTCACTCGTATGAGAAATCTAATTAAACGGCTTAGTAAAACAAGTGGTATGAAACGCTTGCGTTTATTTCGTCGGTTAATTCTTGGACTTGTTCGATTGAATCTCTTGTGACAATTTTCTAGTGGTGATTTACAATTTGTTCGTAAATATTTAAGTTAAGCTAGTGGTTATGGGACATGAAGCTAAGCTCATATATTTACTAGCTTACTGTAGTTGACACTTCTCGGTGATCATGACGATCATTTTATGGTTTAGACTAGCATTGTGCGATGTCTCTTTGTCCACGTGGAGGAATGTACGTCGTTTTTATTGAGCTTCGGCTCACCAGGAGGAGCTTCGGCTCAATGTCCGCAATGGGGGACTATACCCTGTCATGAGGAACTTCGATTCACCAGGAGGAGCTTCGGCTCAAAGTCTGCAATGGGGGACTATACCTTGTCAGGAGGAGTTTTGACTCACCAGGAGGAGCTTCGGCTCAAAGTCCGCAATGGAGGACTATACTCTGTCAGGAGGAGTTTTTGTCTCATAAGGAGGAGCATCGGCTCAAAATCCACAATGGGGGACTATACCCTGTCTGGAGGAGCTCTGGCTCATTTTTCTGGGATTGGCCATCCTTTTCTTGTGATTTCTGGATTTCTTGTGTTGAATTCTGGAATTTATGTTTCACCAACTTTTACGATTGGCATTGATATATATGTCATTTATTGTGGCTTGGTGAATGAAATTAGGAGTATGACACTCCTTTTTATCTTTGAGAAGATCTTTGCGATATTGATTAATCTCTTATTGATTTTTCAATTATTTATTTATCACAGCTTGGCATTGTGATTATTATACGTTTAGTCATATCTCTTATTCTATATCATTTCTTCTGATATTTATAGCTAGACTGATCCATTTATTATTTTCTTCTTAAATAATACTCGGGTCAGACCGAGATGTTACAGGTGCTTCTGCTTGACTTCTCTTCTGGGGTTATCATATGATCTTTTGGCTAACTACTTAGATTAGTAGTTTATTTTGTTGTATACACTTGAGATATGGACTCATAGATGTATTCTTTTGTATAACACGTGTTGCTATTCTTTTGTATTATGGTGGATCTTTTTGACCACTACTACGATATACACTTTCATGTGTTAGTTATGTATTCATATCTTCTTCCGCCTTTGTGATATGAATTATCTGTGACTGATTTGTGTTATGCTTATTTCTATATTTTTTTCCGAAGATTATTATAGCCACTGTATAGTAGCTCTGTGTTTGTATCGGTATGTCGAATTTCCTCTTGAAATAAAATGCATGTTATACTATCTGACATATCGGTGCTCGCGCAAAGCAATTACACGGACGGTCGCTCCTCAACAGCCTTATTCTCCGTGCTAGTTGACAGCATTACACCGTAGTATTCTTGGCTAGCGTGGGTATTGAGATGGGGCGTCACAGCTTGGTATCAGAGCCAAACATCGGAACAATGTAGAATAATTTAACAAGGATCATCGTCCTAAGTCCATCTTAGGAGTCGTGCTTTAGGATTTTATTCGAGTCTTTGTACCGATTCATCCTAATTTCTTTATGATTCCTTGTTTTATCTATCAAGATTTCTTGATATTTATTTTGAGAACTTTTCTCCTTCTTTCTTTCTTAAAGAAGAGAAATGGTTAGACCAGGCCGTCCCAGCGCCGGTCAATCTGGTGCTACTCCCCAAGATGGAGTATTCATGTCTGCTCAGCAGCTTTTAGATCTCGTGAAGAATGCTCAGGTTGCAGGACCCAGTCCAGAGCCTACTCACCCTATATCTGGTTTTGCACGCTTGTGCAGAGACTATACCGATTTGGGTGGAAGGCCATTCAAGGGATCCGAGAGTGTTATAGAAATTCAAGCTTGGCTCAAATCATGCGATCGTATCTTTTCTCGCATGAACCTTATTGATCTACATCGAGTCCAAGTGGCATCTAGCATGCTCCAAGAAAGAGCGTTAGATTGGTATGAGCTCTTGACTTCGAAGATTATCGAAGCGGATCTTACTTGGGAGCAATTCCGGGAACGATTCGAACTAAAGTTTGTGCCGGAGGCTGAAAAAGTAACTTTAGCACGGCGTTTTATTGACCTTGTTCAAGGTGGATCTTCTGTGACAGGCTATGTCGCATCTTTCGAATCTCTTTCCAAATACGGGGTTGAATACATTAATACCCCAATGAAGAAAAATCAGAGATTCATCTATGGCTTGAATAAGAATCTTAAGAAGCCATTACTCCTGAAACTTGAGGTTTCATTTGATCAGCTTATTGATATCGCTCTTCGTCTTGAAGAGTCCGATAGAGAAAATGATGTCGAGGTTGGGAGTGCCAAACCGAACTCCAACAACAACAAGAAGAGGCATCCCTTTATTAGGTTCGAAAGTCCTAATCCTAACAAGAGGGCGAAGCAGGAGACTTCTATAGCAAATACTCCCGTACCTAATTGCAGAGAATGCTACAATTGTGGCTCTAGGGACCACTATATAAATAGGTGTCCAAGGCCTATTTCTTGCCGCTATTGCAAAAGTGCGGATCATTATATATCTTCGTGTCCCAAGCATCAAAGCAAGAGAGAAGGAAAGTTGCAAGCCCCTAGCAACTCTTCTCTTAGTCAAGGTATTTTACATTCAATCCTTGATGACGTTATTTTATTTCGTGGTCTTCTTATTCGAGTTCTTTTTGATATGGGTTCCACCTCACTATTTTATATTGAAAGAACTTGTTGATTCTTTCCCTTTAAACAATTTTGGGCTTGATGTCTTCCTTGAGAATTGCGAATCCGGATGGTAGATCCGCAACACTCAATTTGCTTTATATTGATGTCGAAATTATTTTATGTGATTTTTCTTTCCGAGCCGATATTTTTTACTTAGGCTTCGGAATTGATTTGTTTTAAAGGATTGGCTTTTTCATTATGAAGCCATATCCTTTGTCCCGTGTGGACTATTCATCTTCGACATTTTCAATCCGTTAAGCAGATTTCTGTTTTTTTCTCCTTTATGATTTTGATTCCAACTTGATGGCATCATTTTATTCCTTAAGCCCACTTATAAGGAAAGTGTTGTTTCCGTCATTCATGTAGTTTGAGAAATTTTCCGGTATTTTTGAATTTGTCTTAGGACTGCCACCTAAGCAATCTTTTGAGTAGTGTTAAGGTCTTTTCAGCTCGACCTTGCCACCGGTTTTCATTTGCTACGAGTTGCGGAAGTTAGCATTCCACTTACCGCATTCCACACTCGTTATGATTCTTATGAATGACTTGTTATGTCATTCGATTTATCCAGCTTATTTCATCCATTTTATAAATCGAATATTCTATGAATATTTCGATGAGACCATTCTTGTATTTATTGATTTTGGATGAAAATAGTAATTTAAAATTTTGCAAATCTTTTCAATAAGATTTATTTATAAGTAAAATTTGATTTTGTTCTTGAAACGAACGAAGAATGTTCTTAAAAGTTTTTAGGAAACATGTTTATTATCTAGAAGACGATTTTGTGATTTTATTGCTCGTTGAGTGCTTTAAGAATTTTGGTCGATGCGCTTGATCAACGTTATCGATAGGAATTTCCTAAACGCTTTGATGAGACAATCAAACACAGTAAAATTCACTTCAAATAAGTAAAATTTTCTATAAAGATGATTACATAACTTAATTGTAATTTTGAAAGTTTTAGTTTTTGGGAAAGAAGATTATTTGAAAGAATTCTTTTCCGATACTCTTATTCTTGTGTTTTCCGAAGGGAACCAAGACTTTGCTATTTGTACCGATACTAGTCGTATTGGTTTGGATGTCGTTCTCTTGCAAGGGAGAACGTGCTATCACTTGTGCTTCTAAATCATTATAGCTTATCGAGACTAGATATGCCACTCATGATCTAGTGCTCGCGGCTACTGTCTTTACTTTTAAAATTTGGCATCGCTATTTTTGGATGAGAAATTTGTTATCCACCTCTATCATAAATCTTTGGAATATTTATTTCTCATAAGGAACTTAATTTGCGTCAACCTCATTGGCTCGAGATTCCATGCATCTTATGATCGTTTTACCAAGTTCATCGGGCTGTTTTGACGTACTTCGTTTTATTGAGTTTCATCTCATCTCTTTTATGGACTAGCGTCCGATGTTCTTTTATGGTGTTCGGTTCATCGGAGGTATTGTTATTATACTACATCGATGTTCCGTCTTATCTGGATCAATGGATGTACCATTATTTTACTACATCGTTGTTCCGGTTTATTGGTTCATTGGACGTACCCTTTTTGTACTACGTCGGTGTTCCGAAATTATTCGGGCTTTGGTTCATTGGGCGTACCGTTTTTGTACTACGTTGATATTCCAAATTATTTGAGTTTCTAGTTTCTCGGGCGTACTGTTATTATACTACGTCGTTGCACCAGCTCAATTTTCTGCTATTCTTGATGTTCTCCACGTCTTTTATCTACGGAAATGCCTTAGGGATTCCGATTTTTATTCTTGAGCCCGGTGATATTGTAGAAATTGAAGTTTCACCAGATTTGATTTATGAGCAACATCCCGTTCGCATCATTGCTTCGGGGGTTGAGCGCCTTCGGAATAAAGATGTTCTTCTTGTGAGAGTTCAATGGTTCTCAAATCCTAGGGATTACTCTTGGGAATCTAGAGAATTCATCGAGCGATCCCGTTCGTGCTAACTCTTTCGTGCTCTTTATGGTGAACTTCTTATTTCAATTTTCTTTTGTGTTGATATGCTTTTATGGTTGTTACTCTTTATTTTCTTTTTAAGTATTGCGAGGACGCAATTTTTTTAAGGAGGGGGGTCTGTAACAACCCGCATATTTATCGATTCTATATTTAAATATTTTATTTAAATATTTCATCATTCGTCGGATTTTGGTCCGAAAATCTACTTTTTGCAAACAGTCGAATTAGGACTCGAGACCTCTTCCATTGAGTACAAAATGCCGTTTGCAACCTTTTTGAGTATAAGCTTCGATATGTTTGGAGTAAGTCGAATTTTGACCTTTTTCACTTAGGGCTTTGGTTTGGGCTGAACCCATTAGCCACTTACTAACTGAGTCCCAACCCCCTCTCCTCTTCATTACTTCTTTCCTCATTTCCTAATACTCAAGCTTTTATAATAATGGAGGAGTGGAAGAGGAAATTAAAACACCAAGCCCTAGTCTTCATTAGCAAATCCATCTTCTAGCTCCAAACTCAAGAGAACCCATTGGTAAGCTTTCTCTTCATCTTCTCCAACTCATTCTCTCTTTGATTTCAAAAATTTCCTAAACCTAATTTAGGAAATGTTTCTCTTTTAAGCTTAGATTGAAGCTTCTTAAGTTGTTATTGAAGAGGAATTAATCTTAGCTTGTTTTTAAAGCTTCTTCTTCATTTGTTTGGGTTCAAAGGTGAGATTTTTATCTCACATCTTAGTCTATATTTATCTTAGATTGTTAGGTATGAATTCCTAACACTTATTCTTGTGCAATTGCTTTTGGTTTGGATTGATTTGGTGAATATTCCAATTTTTAGTGTTTTGGGTTCAAATCTTTAAAAATCATAACTTTGATGTTTTGATCATGTTTTTGGTGATGAACCAAAGTGCTTCTATAGCAGGGTAGTCGATTGGCGTAAACCCTTAGTGCCGTTGCTCGATGGTTTGCAAATTGAGGGAGTTTGTACCTCTTTTGAAATAGGGTAGGAAGTGCAAGTATACAGGTTCGACCGATCGAGCTCAGTGTCCGGTCGACCGACCTAATACCCAGGCACTTCCTGCCTCTGTTTAGGAAGTGCTGGTTACAGGCTTCGGCCGACCGAGCCCCTGGGCCGGTCGACCGACCTGGTGCCCGAGCACTTCCAACCTCTGGTTCGGTCAACCGACTCAGGGAGTCCGGTTGACCGACCTGCTCCTATCTGCCTACTATGCTTTTTTTGCCTAGTTGCTTGAATTTCCAACTTTAATCGATTCGTGTTGTTTCCTACTTGTTGCTATCATTTATTATCGACTTTGATGACATTTTCGTTGGGAATTTATGATATATCCACTTTGATGGATTCGGTATCGATTTCTTGGATTTTATTCACTTCTTCGAATGTGAATTTTTATGAATTGATTGTTTCTACAATCACTTCTATGATTTATCACTTAAAAATATAAAGGTTTTCTATACTAGTAGTAAATATCAAAAATCTTTCTTCAAATGATTTCAACACTATTTTATTACAAAGCTCGTTTTCTCAAACCGATTTCCAATCTATTAATATATACAATCCTTTACCTCACTCGTATGAGAAATCTAATTAAACGGCTTAGTAAAACAAGTGGTATGAAACGTTTGCGTTTATTTCGTCGGTTAATTCTTGGACTTGTTCGATTGAATCTCTTGTGACAATTTTCTAGTGGAGATTTACAATTTGTTCGTAAATATTTAAGTTAAGCTAGTGGTTATGGGACATGAAGCTAAGCTCATATATTTACTAGCTTACTGTAGTTGACACTTCTCGATGATCATGACGATCATTTTATGGTTTAGACTAGCATTGTGCGATGTTTCTTTGTCCACATGGAGGACTGTACGTCGTTTTTATTGAGCTTCGGCTCACCAGGAGGAGCTTCGGCTCAATGTCCGCAATGGGGGACTATACCCTGTCATGAGGAACTTCGGTTCACCAGGAGGAGCTTCGGCTCAAAGTCCTCAATGGGGGACTATACCCTGTCAGGAGGAGTTTTGACTCACCAGGAGGAGCTTCGGCTCAAAGTCCGCAATGGGGGACTATACCCTGTCAGGAGGAGTTTTTGACACACCAGGAGGAGCTTCGGCTCAAAGTCCGCAATGTGGGACTATACCCTGTCTGGAGGAGCTCCGGTTCATTTTTCTGGGATTGGCCATCCTTTTCTTGTGATTTCTGGATTTCGTGTGTTGAATTCTGGAATTTATGTTTCACCAACTTTTACGATTGGCATTGATATATATGTCATTTATTGTGGCTTGGTGAATGAAATTAGGAGTATGACATTCCTTTTTATCTTTGAGAAGATCTTTGCGATATTGATTAATCTCTTATTGATTTTTCAATTATTTATTTATCTCAGCTTGGCATTATGATTATTATATGTTTAGTCATATCTTTTATTCTATATCATTTCTTCTGATATTTATAGCTAGACTGATCCGTTTATTAATTTCTTCTTAAATAATACTCGGGTCAGACCGAGATGTTACAGGTGCTTCTGCTTGACTTCTCTTCTGGGGTTATCATATGATCTTTTGGCTAACTACTTAGATTAGTAGTTTATTTTGTTGTATACACTTGAGATATGGACTCATAGATGTATTCTTTTGTATAGCACATGTTGCTATTCTTTTGTATTATGGTGGATCTTTTTGACCACTGCTCTGATATACACTTTCATGTGTTAGTTATATATTCATATCTTCTTCCGCCTTTGTGATATGAATTATCTGTGACTGATTTGTGTTATGCGTATTTCTATATTTGTTTCCGAAGATTATTATAGCCACTGTGTAGTAGCTTTGTGTTTGTAACGGTATGTCGGATTTCCTCTTGAAATAAAATGCATGTTATACTATCTGACATATCGGTGCTCGCACAAAGCAATTACATGGATGGTCGCTCCTCAACAGCCTTATTCTCCGTGCTAGTTGACAGCATTACACCGTAGTGTTCTTGGCTAGCGTGGGTATTGAGGTGGGGAGTCACACACTAACATAATATTGCTGAGAAAAGCTCAAAAAATTGGAAAAGAAATAAAAAAATCGAGCTTCTATTGAAAAATTTGTGTAGTTTTTTTTCTGTCCGGAATCTATTTCAAGTGCCAACTTTGGTTGTGCATAACATTCATCTCCGACGACGAAATGCTGCCGGATCGTTTTCTAAGTTAAGTTTATGTGTTGAACTTTGTTTTTGGAAAATTCGATCGAAAAATAAGGTCATTTAAATGTTCAAACCGTTGCTACAAAATCAATAAAACACAGTTTTTCTGCCTGTAGAAATTGTATTTTCTGAGTTGCTGCAAACATGGCCTGAGTCCATGTTTGAGATAGCATAACTTTTTCATTTTTTGTTGGAATTCGTTGATTCGTTGATTTGTTTGAAATATGAAGTTCTCTACTATAAGTATATCCAATTTCTGCTCACTTCGACTTATATACCTTTTGGAAATACGCTACCGAACTATAGTCTGGAGCATGTTTCTGCCCAGCTTTTTAGCAGTGAAAACGCTGTCTGGGTTCAACTTTGAGACACCACAGCCTTCTCATATTTTATCCAAATTGTATTTTTTTTAAATATGAAGTTTTATAATATGTGCATACCAAATTTCAACTCAATATGAGGTAATTTGGCCTTCTGTTTCATGCATGGAATTTGAACCCAAGACGGTTTTCAGGCCTACGTATTTTCGGTTTTTGAACTGTTGCAAACATGGCCTGGGTCCATGTTTGAGACGACGTAAATTTTCAATTTCAGTTAGAATTCAACGATTCTTTTTTTGTTTGAAAGCTGAAGTATTCTACTTTGTGTCCACCAATTTTTAGTTCAATCGAAGGTCGTTCTTATACCTGTTTTATATCCGAAAGTTTAACCCAGAGTTCATACCTGTGTATTATTTTTAAGTGTTTTTATATCTTTGTTTCCATCCGATTTTTGACATTTACTTCTGTTTTTGTGATATTTATAAAGTATTTTAAGGGCTATGATGCCTATCAATAGGTTAGCTCAGTTTTGATGAATCGAAAATTCAAATTTTGAATTATTTGAATTTAATTTGAATTTGAAATTTGAATTTCGGTTTGGGTGGAATTTTGCTCGTTTTGGTCGTTTTCGAGCACGGTTTTCTCCAAATATTTTTTAATTGATTTTTAAAATTTAGGGAATTTAGAAATAATTATTACGTAATATTTTGAAGTATTTTCAAGTATAAAACCTATCTATTCTTCATAATAAGGGAAATTTTCAAATATGGTTTCCAAATAGTTTTCGAAATCGGTTTTCAAAGCATATTTTCAAGGTAAATTATTTCCTATAAAAATTACACGTTTTGCACTGTTGAGATAATGAGAAGGAGAGTTAAATGATTGGGTAAAACACGTAGTACGGGATACGTGTGTTTATCCATTCGGTTAATTCCTAACTTGTCTGTTTGATCGTTTGGGCCTATGGGTCTACTTTACCGATGATGTGAGGTGAACCTTTTACTGCTTTGAGTGTGAAATTTACTAGCGTTTAGTAAACACTTTAGTGCGAACGGGTGGTATGGGACACACGTTAACACTTTTCGGGTTCCTTTCTGAGAGTTTGTGATGCAATTACCTGTTGGCATGCCAGTACTGGACCTTCAGGTCATTTGCCATTGCGGCGTATTTATCTTCGGACATTTGCAATTGCAGCAATTTGTCTTGGGACGTTTGCCATTGTGACATATTCGCCATTGTAGCGTATTAGTCTTTTGACATTTGCCTTTAGACGAGGTACCTATTATGTGAAACAGTACGCGACAAAAATAGCACGTGCAGAACATTTTTGAGATGATTTTTACATTTATGTGTCGTCATTTAGGAATCGGTCCTTTGAAACATTCGGTGGCGATTACTTCGGGATTTTTTGACTTTTGGGAGTTCTTTTGAGATTTTCATTACTTACACTGGTGTGTTGAGATTTTCCGTTTGGCGTATATGTGACGACCTGGTATTTCGTACCATTCAAATCGACAATAATCCACACATGTCGGACTTGAATGATGCAAAATAACAGATTGTAAACAAATTTGGAGCAAATGAAATCAAATCCATAGAATCACAGGCACAGAACAATTAGAATAACTTGCAGCGGAATATAAAATACCATAGTAGTTCGTGAAGCCACTATAACAAAGTCTCAAAACAAATACATAATATCAGTCTGAAAACAACATAATAGAAATCCCAAATACAAAGAAGTTCACTAATACATGAGATAAACTAGAATAGCTGAAACTGAAATATATATATATATATATATATATATATATATATATATATATATATATATAGGCAGAATCTCTAGCAAAGACCAGCTCCAGAAAGAGAATCCAAAGCTGTGAATACTCAGGCTGACCGAGCATAAAGAAAAACACAAAACACTCGATTCAGGACATATGTACTTATATAATGTAAACCAACTCAAGTAAACTGTAATAAAGATACAACTTAAAGGATGCCTGGGACCGCCCATCCTCTAAGGATCCGTTAAACTATTTACTATATAATAATATTACGCTATTATAATAATGCCTACGGTAAAATAAACTTACTTTTAAATAGCGTCGAAGGGTTACCAATATATCCCCTAACACGTAATAGTCTCAGTAGTCCATCCAGTGTCGGCATATCTCCAGATATGAAGACTACCCTAAATACTCCATCGGCTAAGGGAGAAAAACAAACTCGTAGTAAAGGCTCGGTATGGTAGGTGACAAGGCATATGAGCCACTACCCCTCACCTTAAGCCACACTCCCAAAAATCAAAGGGTTGCACCAAATCAATCATAAAAGTAATAGAATTGTATCGAAGAAGTGCGTCCGATCAGAGGAATGACCTCACTTGGCCCATCGATCGATCCTGTTTTAGCCACCTTAAGCCAACTACGGGAGTCAGGTCCACGTAATGTACCTCAAAAACGTCGCCACCATACTACTCCATTATGGAATCTCCATCGTGTACACAGTTGTTAAAGTGGTTTTCGGTATCGACAGAGAGTATGTCCATATCCGATCCCAGTCT
The DNA here is from genome assembly GCA_030765085.1 of Allium cepa. NCBI lineage: Eukaryota > Viridiplantae > Streptophyta > Magnoliopsida > Asparagales > Amaryllidaceae > Allium > Allium cepa. The sequence continues at coordinate 775,280,730 of CM060945.1, forward strand.
CTTTAACAACCAATCGTTATTATAACCTGTAGTTATAAATTTAAAATGGTATTTATATTTCAAAAATCAAATATCATTTCACAATTCAATACCATTTCAAATCCATTTCAAAATATTAAAATATCATATCTTTTCAAACCAAATTCATTTTATTTCAATTTAAAATACCATTCCAACTCACATTTAAAATAGTTTATATTTCAAATCGAATTACTTCATTTAAATCATTAAAATGAAGTTATTATATTTAATAATTCACACATTTAATTTCCAAAATTTTAATGTTTACAAAGTTCATTCATTCACTAAAATTTATTAAAACAATGAAAATTCAACTTTCGCAACACTTAGAAAATGCCACGGAAAGTTATGTTTAAAACAGTTCAATTAACAAACGACAACATTAAAAATGCTGTAATAGGGTTACTTTAGTTTCAAATAAAACACAGTTAAATTCAGAAACTACAACACTTACAAAGTGCTGTAATAGCCTTTAGTTCATTTAAGTCTTTTAGTTCATTTCTATCAACTACAGCATTTACAAAATGCTGTAATATCCTTTACATTTGAAATAATAGCATTTCAAAAATGTTGTTAATTAAATTCCAAGTATTCAATATAATTTCATAAACAATTAAATTTTTATTTAGATCATTTTTAACTTATAAAATCGTACACTTCCACTTTTAAAACAATTATTTAAAATACCCTTATATTCATGATTTTATAAAGTGGAATTTTTATTCAAAAATCATAATTTAATAATAATTTACTTATTAAATTCAAACATCAATTTCAATTCTTTACAACTAAATTTTAACTTAACACTTAATTTTAAATTTTCAAATATAACTTATTTTCATTTTATTTATTTAATTTGAAATTCACTTTAAAACAAATTCACAAATTTTCAATTTAAGTTATATTTCAAAATTCAACTTAAATATTCATTTATTTCACATTTTAATTTATTCAAAAATCATTAATACTTTATAAAAATCATTTTAAATTCATCTTAATTCAATGTATCATAAATTTAATTTTTAAAAATACTTTTAAAAATTTCAGAAAAATATATATTAAACACGGGTCTGTATATAATTTTCTAGCCTAAGTAAAGTGATACGGATATTATATCAAATCACTCCGTAATTTACACAGAAAACCTGGGTTTATCATTTCAAACCCGCAGTCCCAAGTAAACGAAATAATTAAAAATTGTTCAGGCCAATCATTTTATCCCATAACGATTTTTTCCCTATTCTAAATTCCATTCTGGTATATATCATTTCAACCCATAGTGATTCTAATCTACAGGGAACTTGCAATGTGATAAACTAATATAAATAACAGAATAACATTATAAACAGTAACAAAAGATATAACAGGTTTATAAGCATGGATGAACATCGTATGATCATAGCATAAACATTTATAACATGATGATATGGTTTCCAGAATCAATTGCGATCAGTTTACTTGTTATAGAAGTATAAATTGTCTGGTGAGAATTACTCACCTCTACAGCTGGAGATGACAACCAAATACACAAAACAGAGATCCACAAAGGTACGAAAGCACGACTACGATTTGATTATGGGAGAGCCAAAGCTAATTGTCTTGTCATATATCAAACAAAACAAAATATACAACATAAGTTTTCAAACCAAAATATTATTAAACAAGCTAGAAATATATGCACAACACATAGCCAAAACTTTCGCATTTGCATTCAACGACCTTATGCTCGGCCATGGGTTAGAAATGCACTACCAAGATGTGGATTTGGATCGGGTTTAGGTTCATATATGGTCGGCCATACATGAATATGAAGGAGTAGAAAGATATATGCATGTACAACACAAATTCAAGGCAACAAAAGTGGTTTCTATGCCACCACAAGCTTCGACCAACACATGAATGAGCACGGCCAGGACTGGTGAGTTCATAAGGTGTTGTGGTAGAGGTCTTAGGTCAGCAAGTGGCTGGTGGTGATGATGGAAAGGTCGGCCAAGGTGATGTGGTGGAGTGGTGAAGCAAAGGGTGGGTCGGCTATGATGTTTCCAAGGAATAAAACAATTTTTGGAGGAGTTTGGCAATGGAGTGGTGCACGGCTATGGATGGGCAGTGGACTAGAGGGGGTGGTAGGAAGTTGTGGTGGTGGTGGAGGCGGCTATTGTGATGGTGGAGCAAGGCCATACTACAAAAAGTTGAAGAAAGCGCAAAAATAAAAACAAAACAAGGAAAATGTGAAAAAAAGAATGCAAATTTACCAAAATTTTCTTCTCAAGTGAAGGCCGAATAATTTTGGGTTTGAGAAAATATTTTGTGTGTGAGAAAAATGAGGGGAAGTCGGTTGAAACAAAGGTGATATAGTCAGCAAATGAATGGATATGTTGTTGGTGTGAAAAGGCAAATTGAATATGAAAAGACGATGCATATTAAAGGTCCAAAACCCTTCATATTTCCAAATTCTTTTTTCAAATTTTAAATACATTTGAAAATGCATATAAATAAAATAAAAAAAACAAAAAAATAATAATGAATGAATGAAATAAATAAATAAAATTTAAATAAATATAATTAAATTTAGAAAATAGCTTAAAAATAGAAACTAGGCTTTACAGATTGAAAATAAATTCAATAAACTTTGGAAAATTTTTATCTTCACTTTAAAAATATTTAAAATTGAAATCTTGTAATAAAAATAAATTTAAAATAATTTCAAAATAAAATGAAGTCAAATTTAAAATTATATTCAAAAATCTAGGGTTGTTACACTCTCCCCCACTCAATCTTTTCGTCCTCGAAAGAGAAACAAGATAGAAAAACAAAATTGTACCTGAAACGAATAATTCCGGATTCGAAGCACGAATGCTCTCCTCCGTTTCCCAGGTACAATCTCGATCGTCATTACTCCACTGTACTTTAACCAGATTAACAGATTTCCTTCTGAGTTGCTTCGTACCTCTGTCGACAATACGAGGTGGCTTCCTCTCGACAGTCAGATTAGGCTCAATATCTAAACAATCAAGAGCAGAAGGCTGGACAATAGGAGATGGATCATGAAGATATCAGCGAAGATGCAAAACATGGAATGCATCATGCACTCCAGAAAGCTTCTCGGGCAAATCCAGACGATAAGCCAAAGTACCAACTATTTCCACAATACGGAAAGGACCAATGAAACTAGGAGAAAGCTTCCCTCTACGACCAAAGCGAATGACATTCCTTAAGGGAGAAACCTTAAGGAAAACCTGATCACCAACAGCAAATTCCAAATTCCACCTATGCTTATCAACATACTTCTTCTGCCTATCCTGAGCAGCTCTCGACCTCCTCTTAATCTCCTCAACTCTCTCAGAAGCTTCCAAAATCATATCAGGACCAAGAACTAAACGGTTACCGGATTCGATCCAGCAAGATGGAGATCTACAAGGTCGTCCGTATAGAGCAGCAAATGGAGACATTTTGAGACTGGCCTGATAGTAAAGATGGAATGAGATAGATAAAAAGATTAAGAATATACTGAAAACAGAAGATAAGGTTATACATGATAGCTATTATTATAGGTGAGTTTGACAAGATGGAGATGATCTTCCCAAGATCCTACATAATCAAGCACACAAGCAAGAAGAAGATCCTTGAGAATCTGATTCACTCTTTCCGTTTGACCGTCGGTCTGTGGATGGTAAGCAGTGCTCAGATTCAGATGAGTACCTAGAGATTCCTGAAAAGCTTTCCAAAACTAACTGGAAAAGACAAGATCACGATCACAAACAATGCTGAGTGGAACACCATGGATACGAACGATCTCTCTCACGTAGATCTCAGACAAGCTAGAAGTAGAACGAGTAGACTTGACCGGAATGAAATGAGCGGACTTGGTCAGTCTATCAACAATAACCCAGATACTCTCATTACCCCTCCGAGTCCTCGTTATACCATCGATGAATCCATGGAAACCTGTTCGCACTTCCAATTGGGAATCTCAAGGGGCTGCAACAAACCAGGGTTCTTCTGGTGATCGTCTTTGACTTGCTGACAAGTCGCATACCGACTAACAAAGATAGAGATATCCCTCTTCATCTCCTTCCACCAATAAAGCCTCTTCATATCCTAATACATCTTTGACACACTAGGATGAATAGAAAGCTTGGTGGTGACTCTCCTGAAGCAACTCCTGCCACAAACCATCATCATTCGGGACACAGATCCTGCCATTAATCCTTAAAATCCCTCTTTCATCGATCTAAGCTCCACTACCACCACTATTACTACCTCCAACCCTACTACGAACAATCTCCTTCATCAATCTAAGCATCTCATCTTCATCTTTCTTAGCCATAATACGATCCATAAGGGGAGGAGAAGAAACAACAAGCTGACACAACGAAGCCTTCTTCCAACTCAAAGCATCGGCCATAACATTAGCTTTGCCGGAAATATAGCTAATATCAATGTCGAAAGAAGTCAAAAACTCAAGCCAATGAACTTGCCTCTGATTCAAATCCTTCTGGGTGATAACGTATCTCAGGGACTGATGATCGGTGAAAAGCTCAAACTTAGTTCCAAGAAGATGATGCCTCCAAAGCTTCAAAGCAAAGACAACAGCAAGCAACTCTAAATCATGAGCAGCATAATTTGCCTCATGGGTTTTCAACTAACGGCAGGCATAGGAAATGACCTAACCATCCCATATGAGAACAACACCCGAACCCTCACAACTAGCATCAGTATATACCATCAATCCATCACTTCCATTCAGAACGGTAAAAACTGGTGCGGAAGTTAGTTTTCTCTTTAACTCATTGAATGCAGCCCTACACTGATCACTCTGGATAAACTATTCATTCTTATGAGTTAAAGCAGTGAGAGGTGCAGCAATCCGAGCAAAATTCTCAATGAATCTCCGATAGTAACTAGCAAGGCCCAGAAAACTACGAAGATCCGATGGAGTCTTTGGAGTTTTCCAATCCTGCAACAGAATAGGGAGAAAATGAGGACAACGGGAAAGATAGGATTATTAAGTGATAAAGGAAAGAGAAGAAAGAAAGACTTACACTTATCGCAGCGATCTTGACTGGATCAACAGAAACTCCATTACTAGAAACAATATGCCGGAGATATCGGACTTCATCCTTCCAGAAATGACATTTAGAAAATTTAGCCTTCAACTGATGATTTCTGAGAGTCTCTGGAACAAATTTCAAATCCGACTCATGCTCTTCCTTGGTCTTAGAGAAGACAAGGACATCATCAACAAAGACTAGAACAAATTTATTAAGCACATCACGAAAAACACAATTCATCAAATCAACAAAGAAAGAAGGAGCATTAGTCAAACCAAAAGGCATGAATAACCATTCATAAAACCTATTCTTAGTGCAGAAAGCAATCTTGGGAATGCTATCCTCAGCAACCCTAAGCTGATGAAAACCTATGGCAAGATCAAGCTGAGAGAAAACAGTGGCACCATAAGGCTGATCAAACATATCATTGATACGAGGCATTGGATATCTGTTTTTCATAGTGAGCTTGTTCATCTCCCTATAATCAACATACATCCTCAGAGAACCATCGGACTTGGGGACAAAAACCACCGTAGCTCCCCATTCAGAAAAACTAGGCCTAATCAGACCTTTTGAAGACAAGTCCCCAATTTGTTTCCTTAACTCAACCTTCTCGCGGGGTGCTATTCTTCTAGGAGGAAGAACAACAGGTCGAGCACTAAGAATAAGATCAATTCAAAAATCAATTTCCCACTTAGGAGGCAAAGAAGTGACTTCACCAAATACATCGGGGATATAGTCTGACCACAGGAGTCGAATCAAGATCACTAGGAGAAGAATCCAGAGAATAAACAAAACTACCAGCAAAAACCTGAGGCGTACAACACTGAATAATCAAAAAATCACCCTTATCTCCGACAAGAGTGACAATTCTGGATTTGCAAGAAATATAGGCATCTTGATTCCTTAGCCAATCTTGGCCAAGCAATAGATCAAAAGCATCGAAGCCCAAAACATATAAATCACCAGAGAAACAATAACTAGAGTGGAAGAGTTTCACTCCTCTACAAATCCTATTAAGGTTAGCGGGACCTCTGATAGGATTAGAAACACATAAAGGAATTGATGCATATCAAGGAGAAAGGAGATGCACAAACTTATCACACAAATCAACAAAAATAAAATTGTGGAAAGCTCCAATATCAAACAACACATGAACTGGATGATGAAATAAAGTGAATGAGCCCTAAAGAGTACCTTAGTCATCACTAGAAGCAGGAGTACGTAGAGGAACGGGAGATGATGCAGATGTGACAACAAATATACCAGAAGGCATACCCTTTTGCTAGGTAAGGTAATCCTTCCTAAAATGATCCGGCTGGAGACAGATATGGCGGAGATCTCGCCTAGACAACTGAGCAGGTGGAGGAACAGCAACATCAGCTAATGTAGGACTGCTATTGGTATAGTGTCCCTTCTGATCACGTCTAAAGCAAGTGATAGAGGAAAGATCAACCGGTTGCCTCTAAGCAGGAGCAGATGATGATTCCAAACCATGACGTTTTTGCAAATTCTTCTTCTACTGATGATAATTAGGCTTACGCTTCTTGGAATTAGCAGATGAAATCTGAGATGAAGGAGCACCATAAGTAGCAGGACCATTAGATGTGGGATTCTCATAGTGAATAGCCATATCCATAAGTTGGGTGAAAGTTCCATGAACATGAGCAATGAGATGACTATAGTACTCTGGACGAGCACCAGCAATGAATTTCTCATTCTTCTTGAGAGGAGTATCAATCAGGCTAGGACCGAACTTGGAAAGTTCATTGAACTTCCTCCCATACTCAGCAAAAGACATGCTACCTTGCTTAAGGTCCTTAAATTCATAATAAAGCTGAGATTTCCCAGCTTCAGGCATCCATTTTGCCACAAAAGCCTCCCTGGAAAAGAGATATAGAACAACCACTTAAGATAGATTCAAAAGAAAAGGAAAAATAGGAACAAAATTCAAGATAACATAAAAGATACCTAAACTGCTCCCAAGTAATATCAGCTTCGACGTTGTTAGCCGTAACGGACTTCCACCAATCTGGAGTAGAATCATGCAACTGCCAAGCTGCTAACTGACGCTTCTAGGCATCAGTAATCTCGAGACCAGTAAATATCCTCTCTAGACTCCGTAACCACTACTGAGCCTCAATGATGCTATCTGAACCGATGAATAGGGTTCCACTAAGTTGAGCAAATTCCTTATAGAGAATAGTGAATGTAACAGGAGCAAAGGCTGAGAAGATGGGGCAATACCACGATCCCTACCTCTGGCATTTCCTCGATTCATCCTGAAAAATATCAAGAATGAATTTAGGACAAGATAAGAGATGACAATGATAAGATAAGATAAATTCACTTGGATGAATATCCTAATGAAAGAAATATCTAACAAGGTAGATACGAAAGGAAAGAAGTTAGAAAACATTTGAAAATCCTTTGAAACAAGAAAAAATTTATATATCAAAATAATCTTTGAAAATCTTTTGAAAACATTTTGAAAAATCATTTTATACTTTGGAAATACGTTCTCTTACAAAGATATGATTCTTAGCTTGATTTCACTCATTCTAAAGTAATGCTACCCTATCTCTAATGAGTTTTGCTCCACGGGCAATGGTTTGCTTAAAACCAAAGCTCTGATACCAAATGTGACGACCTGTTATTTTTTACTATTCAAATCGACAATAATCCACACATGTCGGACTTGAATGATGCAAAATAACAGATTGTGAATAAATTTGGAGCAAAATATAATCAAGTACACTGAATAACAAACACAGAACAGTCAGAATAACTCATAGCGGAATATAAAATACCAGTAGTTCATGAAGCTACTATAACAAAGTCTTAAAACAAATACATAATATCAGTCTGAAAACAACATAATGGAAATCCCAAATACAAAGAAGTTCACTAATACATGAGGTAAACTAGAATAGCTGAAACTGAAATAGATATATATATATATATATATATATATATAGGCAGATTCTTTAGCAAAGACCAGCTCCAAAAAGAGAATCCAAAGCTGTGAAATCGGTTTTCAATGCATATTTTCAAGGTAAATCATTTCCTATAAAAATTACACGTTTTGCACTATTGAGCTAATGAGAAGGAGAGCTAAATAATTAGGTAAAACACGTAGTATGGGATACGTGTGTTTATCCATTCGGTTAATTCCTAACTTGTCTGTTTGATCGTTTGGGCCTATGGGTCTACTTTACCGATGATGTGAGGTGAACCTTTTACTGCTTTGAGTGTGAAATTTACTAGCGATTAGTAAACACTTTAGTGCGAACGGGTGGTATGAGACACACATTAACACTTTTCGGGTTCCTTTCTGAGAGTTTGTGAAACAATTGCCTGTTGGCATGCCAGTACTGGACCTTCGGGTCATTTGCCATTGCGGCGTATTTATCTTTGGACGTTTGCAATTGCAGTGTATTTGTCTTGGGACGTTTGCCATTGCGGCATATTCTCCATTGTAGCGTATTAGTCTTTTGACGTTTGCTTTTAGACGAGGTACCTATTATGTGAAATAGTATACGACAAAAATAGCACGTGCAAAACATTTTTGAGATGATTTTTACCCTTATGTGTCGTCATTTTGGAATCGGTCCTTTGAAACATTCGGAGGCGATTAGTTCGGGATTTTTTGACTTTTGGGAGTTCTTTTGAGATTTTCATTACTTACACTGGTGTGTTGAGATTTTCCTTTTGGCGTATATGTGACGACCTAGTATTTCGTACCATTCAAATCGACAATAATCCACGCATGTCAGACTTGGATGATGCAAAATAATAGATTGTAAACAAATTTGGAGCAAATGAAATCAAATCCACAGAATCACAAGCACAGAACAATTAGAATAACTTGCAGCAGAATATAAAATACCATAGTAGTTCATGAAGCTACTATAACAAAGTCTCAAAACAAATACATAATATCAGTCTGAAAACAACATAATAGAAATCCCAAATACAAAGAAATTCACTAATACATGAGATAAACTAGAATAGCTGAAACTGAAATATATATATATATATATATATATATATACATAGATAGGCAGAATCTCCAGCAAAGACCAGCTCTAGAAAGAGAATCCAAAGCTGTGAATACTCAAGCTGACCGAGCATAAAGCAAAACATAAAACACTCGAGTCAGGACATATGTACTTATATAATGTAAACCAACTCAAGTAAACTATAATAAAGATACAAGTAACTTAAAGGATGCCTGGGACCTCCCATCCTCTAAGGATCCGTTAAACTATTTTCTATATAGTAATATTGCGCTATTATAAAATGTCTACAGTAAAATAAACTTACATTTAAATAGCGTCGAAGGGTTACCCATATAGCCCCCAACACGTAATAGTCCCAGTAGTCCATCCAGTATCAGCATATCTCAAGATCGGAAGACTACCCTAAATACTCCATGGGCTACGGGAGAAAAACAAACTCATAGTAAAGGCTCGGTATGGTAGGTGACAAGGCACACGAGGCAATGCCAAGGTAGATATGCCAATTATGCTTCCGGGCTGGTGGTAACGCGTAACAGCCACTACTGCGCATCTCGAGCCACACTCCCAAAAATCAAAGGGGTACACCCAATCAATCACAAAAGTAATAGAATTGTATCGAAGAAGTGTGTCCGATCGGAGGAATGACCTTAGTTGGCCCCTCGATCGCTCTTGTTTTAGCCACCTTAAGCCAACTCACGGGAGTCAGGTCCACGTAATGTACCACAAGAACGTTGCCACAATCCTACTTCATTCTGGAATCTCCACCGCATACACAATTGTTAAAGTGGTTTTCGGTATCGATGAAGAGTATGTTCATATCTGATCCCGGTCTCTTTAACAACCAATCGTTATTATAACCCGTCGTTATAAATTTAAAATGGTATTTATATTTCAAAAATCAAATATCATTTCATAATTCAATATCATTTCAAATTCCATTTCAAAATATTAAAATATCATATGTTTTCAAAACCATATTCATTTTATTTCAATTTAAAATACCATTCCAACTCACATTTAAAATAATTTATATTTCAAATCGAATTACTTCATTTAAATCATTAAAATGAAGTTCTTATATTTAATAATTCACATATTTAACTTCCAAAATTTATATCTTTTCAAAGTTCATTCATTCACTTAAATTTATTAAAACAATAAAAATTCAACTTTCACAGCACTTAGAAAATGCTACAGAAAGTTATGTTTTAAAACAGTTCAATTAACAAATGATAGCATTAAAAATGCTGTAATAGGGTTACTTTAGTTTCATATAAAACTTTTTAAAATTCAGCAACTACAGCACTTACAAAGTGATGTAATAGCCTTTAGTTCATTTAAGTCTTTTAGTTCATTTCTATCAACCACAACATTTACATAATGCTGTAATATCCTTTACATTAGAAATAATAGCATTTCAAAAATATTGTTCATTAAGTTCCAAGTATTCAATATAATTTAATAAACAATTAAACGTTTTATTTAAATCATTTTTAACTTATAAAATCATAAATTTCCACTTTTAAAACAATCATTTAAGATACCCTTATATTCATGATTTTATAAAGTGGAATTTTCATTCAAAAATCAAAATTTAATAATAATTTACTTGTTAAATTCAAACGTTCAATTTCAATTCTTTACGATTAAAATTAAACTTAACATTTAAGTTTAAATTTTCAAATATAACTTATTTTCATTTTATTTATTTAATTTGAAATTCACTTTAAAACAAAATTCACTAATTTCCAATTTAAGTTATATTTCAAAATTCAACTTAAATATTCATTTATTTCACATTTTAATTTATTCAAAAATCATTAATACTTTATAAAAATCATTTTAAATTCATTTTAATTCAAAATATCATAAATTTACATTTTAAAAATACTTTTGAAAATTTTGAGAAAATATATGATAACCATGGTTCTGTATATAATTTTCTGGCCTAGGTAAAGTGATACAGATATTATATCATTTCAATCCGTAATTTACAAAGAAAACCCGGGTTTTATTATTTAAAACCCGCAGTCCCAAGTAAATGCAATAATTAAAAATTGTTCAGTCTTATCATTTCTGCCCATAACTATTTTTCCCTATTCTAAAGTCCGTTCGGGTATGTATCATTTCAACCCATAGTGAATCTAATCTACAGGGAACTTGTAATGTGATAAACTGATATAAATAACAGAATAACATAATAAACAGTAACAGATGATATAACAGGTATAAGCATGGGTAAACATCACATGATCATAGCGTAAATATTTATAACATGATGACATGGTTTATAGATTCAATTGTGATCAGTTTACTAGTTATATAAGTATAAATTGTCTAGTGAGAATTACTCACCTCTACAGCTGGAGATGACAACCAACTACACAAAATAGAGATCCATAAAGGCACGAAAGTACGAATATGATTTGAGTATGGGAGAGCCAAAGCCAATTGTCTTGTCACATATCAAACAAACAAAATATACAACATAAATTTTCAAACCAAAATTTTATTAAACAAGTTAGAAATGTATGCACAACACATAGCCAAAACTTTTGCACTTTCATTCAACAACCTTATACTTGGCCATGGGTTAGGAATGCACTGCCAAGGTGTGGATTTGGATTAGGTTTAGGTTCATATATGGTCGGCCATACATGAATATGATGGAGTAAAAGGATATATGCATGTACAACACAAATTCAAGGCAACAAAAGTGGTTCCTATGCCACCATAAGCTTCGGCTAAGCCATGAATGAGCACGGCCAGGCCTGGTGAGTTCATGAGGTGATGTGGCAGAGGTCTTAGGTCAGCAAGTGGCTGGTGGTGAAGATGGAAAGGTCGGCCAAGGTGATGTGGTGGAGTGGTGAAACAAAGGCTGGCTCGGCTATGACGTTTCCAAGGAATAAAACAATTTTTGGTGGAGTTTGGCAATGGAGTGGTGCATGGCTGTGGATGGGCAGTGGATAGAGGGGGTGGAAGCTTGTTGTAGTGGTGGTGGAGGCGGCTATGGTGATGGTGGAGCAAGGCTGAACTACATAAAGTTGAAGCAAGTGCAAAAATCAAAACAAGACAAGGAAAAAGTGAAAGAAGAATGAAAATTTACCAAAATTTTCTTCTCAGGAAAAGGCCGAATAATTTTAGGTTTGAGAAAATATTTTGTGCATGAGAAAAATGAGGGGAAGTCGGCTGAAACATAGGTGATATGGTCAGCAAATGAATGGATATGTTGTTTGGTGTGAAAATGCAAATTGAATATGAAAAGACAATGCGTATTAAAGGTCCAAAACCCTTCATATTTCCAAATTCTTTTTGCAATTTTTAAATACATATGCAAATGCATATAAATAAAATAAAAAGACCTAAAAATGCTTGAATAAAATAAATAAATAAATTTTAAATAAATATAATTAAATTAAGAAAATAGCTTTAAAATAGAAACTAGGCTTTAAAAATTGAAAATAGATTCAATAAACTTTGGAAAAATTTTATCATCACTTTCAAAATATAATTGAAATCTTGCAGTAAAAATAAATTTAAAATAATTTCAAAATAAAATAAAGTCAAATTTAAAATTACATTCAAAAATCTAGGGTTGTTACAGTATATATATATATATATATTTAGATTGCTTATTGGTGCTATTTATGGGATTTGTCTTTTTGCGTTTGCTTGAGATTTTATTCTCCTCTTTGGATATATATTTTCCTTATGGCATGTTCGAGATGAGATCTCTTCATGCACGTTTTGGGTTTGCCAAGATGGCGGGGTTAGTTTTCCTCCTAAACCACATTTGATATTTTATTAATGCTGATGATATGAGGCTCGCTATTTTTAGCGTTTTATATGTTATTTTATCTCTTTTGAGATTATATGTTTGTGTAGTGATACCACATTATCACTTAATGTAATAATACACTTTAGTTGTCCTTCTCACTCGAGAATATTATCACATTATCCTTATGCTCATATTGTCGGTTATCCTTGCTAACTGATTTGTTTAGCTAGACAGACCCGTGTATTTTATACTCGGGTCAAATCGAGGTGTTTTAAGTTAGGTACATTTGGACTTAGCCTATTCTGCTTCTACCTTGACTATTCTGCTAAGCTCTTTTTATTATAACTTTTATGCAGTCCATTTTGGTTTACTACTCTGATATGTATATTCTTTTGAATTGTGTTTGTATTGTGGTCGTCATACCACATATGTGATGTATCATTTTGTATACTCTGTGATTTATCTGAATATGTGTGTATATATGGGATTATTTGTTGTTTTGTGATGTGTTCTACATTTATGTTGTTGTATTTTTTACTGATAGATCCTATATACACTATGGCTTTGTATTAAGTATTTATTGGATACGTAGATCCACTTGAGAAAAAAAATGGCATTGTCGACATATTCAATAAATTTTTAAGACAAGGCTATAGATGGTCGCTCCTATCCAGCCCTATTCTCTGCATTAGTAGATAGTATTACCTAATAATACTCTTTAATAATGTGGGTCTCAGGGTGGGGTGTCACAACTTGGTATCAGAGCTGAGTTTAGAACAACATATGATAAACACAAATCAAAAGCACATATTACGGTACATCAAAGTGTAATAATAATGTTACGAATCGCTGAATCATCATGCTTTTGTTCTTTTCGTGTCCTTTGGGTAGATAGAATTTTGGAAATACGTCTAGGAATGCATTTAAATTCCGCAATATTCCATATTTTAATTAATGATATCTACCACGTGAATAATCATTATCTTATCTTAAATTTCAATTAATGGCTGGAAGAGGCAGAGGACGATGTTCGGATGCACGGTAGTTCAGTGGCTCCCGTCTGGATGGAGTATATATGTCTACCGATCAGTTCATGAAATTATTTAGGAGCACCTAGGCTCTAACTCCTATCTAGCTTCTCCTTCGTGAAAGTCAGCTTTCACACGCATGTGCAGTCACTTTGCATATCTCGAAGGCAAGCCATTCAAAGGCTCCGAGTCTGTTTTGCGAGCGGATATTTTCTTGCATGGATCTTTCGGATTATCACATAGTTCTTGTAGCATCCAGCATTTTACAAAAGCGTGCTTTTGATTGGCACGAGCTATTCAGTGCCGAGCTCGATGGCTCTACTTTTACATGGACTCATTTTCGAGAACGATTCGAGCTTAATTTTGTTCCTGAGTCTGAGAAAGCATCACTTGCCCGTCGCTTCCTCAAGCTAAAGAAAGGGGAATCTTATGTTTCTGAATATGTCTTCTTTTGAAGTTGTTTCTATGTATGGCCTTGAGTATATTAGCAATCCATACAAGAATAACCTCAAGTTCATTTCCGGCCTTAAGAAGCATTTGAAGAAATCTTTGATGTTGCAGCTTAAGCTTTCTTTTGAGGAGCTAGTTGACTCGGCGCTTCATCTTGAAGCTGTCAAGAAGGAGATCGATAGTGGTGATGATGTTGAGTTTCGCAAGGACCCTAAGAAGAAGTGGTTTCCTTTTCAAAAATCCAAGTTCTTTCCGTCTAAGAAGAAGAAGCCAGTTAATTCTACTTCTCATTCTCAGCCTCGGCCTTACCTCAGCCTTAGTCTATTAGAGCACATCCATCTCGCAAGTGGTGTTTCAATTGTGGTTCGCCCGACCATATTATTCGGGAGTGTCCTAAGCCTCTCTTCTGTTGATATTGCAAGAAAGAGGGCCATCGTATTGCTACTTGTCTTTTGCTCCGTCTAATTCCAAATCTGGCAAGCTGAATGTAGCGGATGCTTCTAGAGGTTCTCAGCGCAAAGGTACTTCTCCTTCTATTCTTGAAGGTTCATTGTTGTTTCGTGATCGTTCAATTTGAGTCCTCTTTGATATGGGTGTGTCGCATTCATTCATATCGAAGAAGCTCTTCGATGAATTATCTTTGGATGTTTCTTGTATGGTTACTTCATTGAGGATTTTGAATCCAATCGGGAGATCCACAACCCTTAGCATGCTTTGTGATGATGTTGCAATTGCTTTATGTGGCTTTTCTTTTCGTGTGAATCTGCATGTTATTTCTAATTTGGGATTTGATATGATTTTAGGTATGGACTGGCTAGTGCGATACGATGCCAGGATTATTTGTTCTGAGAGAATTTTATATCTTCAACATTCATATTCGTCTATCTAGCTATCACTTATTCTTCGGAATGTGGATAATTCCGAAGTGGCTTTATATTCTCTAGACTCACAAGATGATGATGATATATCTCGTATTCCTATTGTTTATGAATTCACTGATGTATTTTGAACCTGTTTTGGGTTTGCCACCCAAGCAAGCGATTGAGTTCCACATCGATCTCTTTCCAGGCGTGCAGCCAGTTAGTCGTCCTCCCATGAGGATGTCTACAAAAAAAATAAGGAACTCAAGAAGCAGCTTTTAGACCTTGAGTCCAAGCAGTTGATTCAATCAAGTTCTTCACCGTGGGCTGCCGTGGTCGTCTTCGTGAAGAAATCCGATGGAACTCTTAGGCTTTGCATTGACTATCGCAAGCTTAACGAGTTGACCATCAATAATAGGTATCCATTACCTAGGATCGACGATATGTTCGATCAATTGAGTGGCGCTAAGGTCTTCTCCTAACTCGACCTTGCCACTGGTTTTCATCAGCTCCGAGTTGCGGAAGATAGCATACCTCTTACAGCTTTTCTCATTCGATATGGATCTTACGAGTGGCTCGTTATGCCATTCGGTTTGATGAACGCTCCTACTTTCTTTGTCGATCTTATAAATCAAGTATTCCGGGAATATCCCGATAAGTCCGTTCTTATGTTCATCAACCACATCCTTGTTTATTCAAAATTTGAAGCCGAGCATGCTAATCACATGAGAATTGTCTTGAGTACTCTTCGTCACCATTAGCTTAAAGCCAAATTCTCCAAGTACCATTTCTAAGAGAATAAGGTTAAGTTCTTAGGCCGCGTTATTTCATCTAAAGGCATTACTTTCGATCCTTCAAAGATCGAATCCATCAAGAATTGGAAGAGGCCTGAGAATGTTCATGAGATTCATAGTTTCCTTTGATTGGCGGGTTATTACCGCCGTTTCATTAAGGATTTCTCACGTATTATGCTTCCTCTCACCAGGCTTACTCGAAAAGGCGTTTGATTTATTTGGTCCGATAAGTGCAAAACTTCTTTTCAGCGGTTGAAGGAGCTTCTCACCAATGCTCCTATTCTAGTGGTTCCCGAAAGGAATCAAGATCTTGTTGTCTACACCGATGCTAGTCATTGTGACCACAGTGCCGTTCTTATGTAGAAGGATTGGATAGTTGCTTATGCTTCTAGGCAATTATGACCGAATGAAGTAAGCTATGCCACTAATGGCATCGTGTTAGCCGCCATTGTCTTCGCTTTGAAGATTTGGCACCATTGTCTATTAGGCGAGCACTTCTTTCTATACAATGATCACAAGTCCTTAAATATTTGTTCACTCAAATGGAGCTCAGTATCCAGTATACTCCTGGTAAGGGTAATCATGTTGCTGAATTGCTTAGTCGCAAACATTCAGCTATTGTCTCTACGATACTAGCCGAGTGGGATGTTCTAAAGACCTTATCACTTTGTGATATTTGAGCTCGAGCTCCATCTTCTGATTCTCCAATATTATTATTTAGTTTGGAAGCTCGACCCAGCTTATTGGGTCGTATTGCCGATGTTCAGCGGCGTGATCTTGATCTTGTGCACCTTATTCCGATTGATGAGTTTGAGACCCGTGATGAGTAGTTGAGAGATTTCAGCGTTGATTCTCATAGGTGTCTTCGCAAGAAGAACCATCCTGTTGTGCCTTCTGATTCTACACTTAGGCATGACATTATGGGCGACTGCCATCGTTCTAAGTGTACCATTCATCCTGGTAGTAGTAAGATATATGCCGATATGCATCGCCTTTATTATTAGGAAGGCATGAAGCGCGATGTGCGAGTTATGTGAGTATTTGCATGAATTATCAAAATATCAAAGTCGAACATCAGTGCCTTTCTGGTCTCTTGCAGCCTCTAGAGATTCGATTGTGGAAATGGGATCAGATTTTGATGGATTTCATTAACGGCCTACCTCCTTCGAGATCTTGCTATTTTAGCATTTGGGTAGTTGTTGATTACCCCATTAAGTCTTTTCACTTCATTCCTATTAAGTCTAATAGGAGTGCTTCTCATTTCGCCAAGTTATATATCAAGGAAATTGTGAGACTTCATGGAGTTCCTAGTTCGATTGTTTGTGACCAAGACCCGCTAATCACGAGTCATTTCTGGCAGATTCTTCAGCAAGCTTTGAGAACAAAGCTTAATTTCAACACAACATATCATCTACAGTCTTATGGACAAACTGAATGGGTGAATCGTATTCTCGAGGATCTTCTACATGCTTGCATTCTAGATTTTGGTGGTAGTTGGGAGGATCACCTACCTCTTTCGGAATTCTCCTACAACAATATTTTTCAGTCCAGTATCGGTATGGCTCCTTTCGAAGCTTTATCCGGAAGGCCATGTCGATCACCTTCTTGTTGGTTGGAATATGTGAGAAGCTTATTCTTGGCCTAGATTCTGTTCATGATTCATCTGAGAAGATTGATCTTATTCGTCAAAGAATGAAAGAGGCGCAGAGCCACCATAAATCCTACGCGGACAACCGTAGGAAGCATCTCGAGTTCTCTATTGGTGATCACGTTTTTATTCGTGTTTCTCCTTTGAAGAGGGTTATGCGCTTCAGTACAACTGGGAAACTGGTTCCTCGCTTTATAGGACCATTTCCTATTTCGAAACGTATTGGCCCTGTGGTTTATAGAGTTTCACTTCCAACTCATCTATCTGGCATTCATGATGTTTTTCAGCTCTCTCAGCTTCGGAAGTGTCTTCGAGAGTTGAATTCATTTATTGAATCTTTTGATTTGCAAAAGCTTGAGATCTCACCAGACCAATTTGTTGTGCAGCAGCCT
Organism: Allium cepa; assembly: GCA_030765085.1. NCBI lineage: Eukaryota > Viridiplantae > Streptophyta > Magnoliopsida > Asparagales > Amaryllidaceae > Allium > Allium cepa. The sequence goes on from CM060945.1 coordinate 775,298,774, forward strand.
ACTCACATACTTGCTTCATAGGTGAGACGCCTTAGAAACAAGGACGTGCCACTTGTTAAAGTTCAATGGTCTGCTAACCCCAATGACTTCACCTGGGAAACCAAAGAGTTTATCGAGCGATCCTATCCTGGTTTTCTACCTTCACACAGTGATGGCGAGAATATTTTTAATTCAAGCTTGTCTTTTCCTTTTGAACTGATGAAATAATTGTGTTGAATACAAACTCTTCTCTAGAATTTACGAGGGCGTAATTTTGTTAAGGGAGGAGTCCGTAACAACCCTGCATTTGGAGATTACCTGCAAATATTAAATTATAGCGGCAGTTATGATTTAATACTGTGAACTAAAATTAAAATCAGAGATTTTAAATTGTTTATTTGGAATAAACAATGAATTTTGGCAAATAAAATGCGACAATAAAGTTTAAATGCTTTTTTTATTTGTTTGGGTTAATAATGTATGGAAAATGATTTTTATTTGGAGAAAATGCAATAATTTTATTAATTATTTCTAGTTACTTCTTTAATAATTTTTAAAGGAAGTTGTTGCTTTTTAGGTTTTTTTTATTTAAATAAAAAGGGTGAAATTTGGTTTTAAAATGAGTTTTCGTTATAAAATTAGGTTTGAAATGGTTTGTTATATTTTTATATGTAAGAAGATAATTTTTGCAGAATTTTTGAAGTAAAGCATAAAGATTTATACATTCATTTGTGTAAATTGTGTATTTTTGTAAAATAAGGGTTAATTTTAATCAAAATGTTTTTAAACTAAAATTATCTTTTTATATGATGAAAAATATTTTATTTCACATGTATGTAAGTTTACATAAACTGTTTGTGCGAAAATTTGAAGAAAATGTAATTTGTTTTGTAAAATTGTGTAAACATGTGCATTTTTGTTTAAGTGTTGTAATAAAGCCTTAGGGTGATTTATTTATTCCTTAATTTGGGTCCAAATGGCCCACTAGCCAACTTAACTTGATAGAGAAAGTGAGAAACATTTACAGTACATTCAAAACCATTCTCACCTTCTTCCTATTCAACAGTAAAAGGAAATAGCCATTCTTTCTCAAAACCCAAACTTTCAAACTCAAATTTCTTCAAAGCAAGCTGTAATTTTTATCGAGCTAGACTAAAATAATAGTTCATCTGATCCAAAAACAGAAATATTTCATCCAAATCTTGCTTTTAGTATAGTTTTTTTATTAATAAATTTTTTCTTCTTTGCATGCATCTTTTTCTTCTTCTAGAGGTGTTTTAGGCCAATTTCACCGCCAAAGCTTTAATCTTTTTGCTTAAATCCAGATATTTGTGCAACTATAGCAATGTGAGTTGAAATACTCACATAATCTAGCCGAGCCAAGCTCAAAAAGTGGAAAAGAAATCAAAAATCTAGCTTTTGTTGATAAATTTGTGTAGTTTTTCTGTCTGGAATCTATTTCAAGTGCCAGTTTTGGTTGTCCATAACTTTTATCTCTGGCAACGAAATATTGCCGGTTCTTTTTCTAGGTTAATTTCATGCGTTGATTTATTTTTTTGGAAAATTTGATCAAAAAATAAGGTAATTTGAGTGTTCAAACCGTTGCTGTAAAATCAACAAAACACAGTTTTTCTGCGTGTAGAAATTGTGTTTTCTGAGTTGCTACAAACATGGCCTGAGTCCACGTTTGAGATTGCATAACCTTTTCACTTTCTATTGAAATTCGTCGATTCTTTTTTTGTTTGAAACATGAAGTTCTTTACTATAATGGTACCAAATTTCATGTCATTTCGACCTATATAGCTTATAGAAATATGCTACCGAACTTTGGTCCGGAGCATGTTTCTGCCCAGATTTATACAGTGAAAACACTGTCTGGGTTCAAATTTGAGACATCATTACTTTCTCATATTTTACCAAATTGCACGATTCTTTTTTGTTTGAAAGATAAATTTATGTGCATACCAAATTTCAACTTAATATGTCGTCGTTTGACCTCCGTTTCATGCTTGGAAGTTGAACCCAAGATGGTTTTCAGGCCTGTGCATTTTTGGTTTTTGAACTGTTGCAAACATGGCCTGAGTCCATGTTTGAGACAATGTAACTTTTTTACTTCCAGTCGGAATTCAACAATTTTTTTTTATTTGAAAGTCGAATTTTTCTACTTTATGTACACCAATTTTAAGTTCAATCAAAGGTCATTCAGCCACCTGTTTTATATTCGAAATTTGAACCCAGAGAAGATTTTAGACCTGGGTATTATTTTAGCCAAATGTTTTTATGTCATTTTTCCATCTGATTCTTGACGTTTACTTCTGTTGTTGTGATATTTCAGAAGTATTTTAAGAGCTATAATGCTTAGCAATAGGTTTTCCCAATTTTGATGATTTCAAAATTCAAATTTTGAATTATTTGAATTTGAAATTTGAATTTCGGTTAGCGGAATTTTGCTTGTTTTTGGTCGTTTTCGAGCACGATTTTCTCCAAATATTTTCGAAATGATTTTTAAAATTTAGAGAATTCAAAAATAATTATTATGTAATATTTTCAAGTATTTTCAAGTATAAAAACTATTTATTATTTATAATAAGGGAAACTTTCAAATATGGTTTTCAAATAGTTTTCGAAATCGGTTTTTAAAGCCTATTTTCAAGGTAAATTGTTTGTATAAAAATTACATGTTTTTACACTATTGAGCAAATGAGAAGGAGAGTTAAACGATTGGGTGAAACGCTTAGTATGGGATACGTGCGCATTCGGTTAATTCCTAACTTGTCTGTTTGATCGTTTGAGCCTATAGGTCTAGTTTACCGATGATATGAGGTGAACCTTTTACCGCTTTGAGTGTGAAATTTACGAGTGTCTAGTAAATCATTTAGTGCGAATGGGTGGTATGAGACACACTTTAACACTTTTCGGGTTCCTTTTCGAGAGTTTGTGGCACCTTCGGGTCATTTGCCATTGCGGCGTATTTGTCTTTGGACATTTGCCATTGTGGCGTATTTGTCTTTGGACGTTTGCCATTGCGGCATACTTTCCTTTGCAGCGTATTAGTCATTTGACATTTACCTTTGGGTGACGTACCTATTATGCGAAATACTACTCGGAAAAAATAGCACGTGCAAAACCTTTTTGAGATGGTTTTTACCCTTATGTGTCGTCATTTTGGAATCAGCCCTTTGAACCATTCAGTGGCGATTACTTCGGGATTTTTGCACTCTTGGGAGTTCTTTTGAGATTTTCAATGCATACACTAGCATGTTGAGATTTGCTGTTTGGCGTATATATATTGTATTGTCTATTGGTGCTATTTATGGGATTTTCCTTTTGGCGTTTACTTGAGATTTTATTCTCCTCTTTGGAGATATATTTTCCTTATGGCGTGTTCAAGATGAGATCTCTTCATGCATGATTTGGGTTTGCCAAGATGGTGGGTTTTGTTTTTCCCCCTAAACCATATTTAATATTTTATGAATGCTTATGATATGAGGCTCGCTATTTTTAGTGTTTTATGGGTTATTTTATCTCCTTTGAGATTATATGTTGGTGTGGTGATACCAAGTTATCACTTAATGTAATAACACACTTTAGTTGCCCCTTCTCACTCGAGAATATTTTCTCCTTATGCACATATTATCGCTTATCCTTGTTAATTGATTTGTTTAGCTAGACTGACCCGTATATTTTATACTCGGTTCAGACCGAGGAGTTTTAGGTTAGCTACATTTGGACTTAGCCTATTCTACTTCTCCATGGACTATTTTGTTAAGCTCTTTTTGTTATTACTTTTTGTGTAGTCCTTTTTGGTTTTCTACTCTAACATGTATATTCTTTTTACAAGTGTTTGTATTGTGTCGGCATACCACATATGTGATGTATCATTTTGTTTATTCTGTGATGTATCTGTATATTTGTGTATATATGGGATCATTTGTTGTTCTGTGATGTGTTCTGCATTTGACTTGTTGTATTTTATACTAATAGATCCTATAGCCAACTATGGCTTTGTATTAAATATTTATTGGATATGTCGATCCTCTTAAGATCCAAAAAATGACATTGTCGATGTATTCAATAGATATTTAAGACAAGGCTATATATGGTCGCTCCTATCCAGCCCTATTATCTGCATTGGAAGAAGGTATTACCCAGTAATACTCTTTATTAATTTGGGTCTCAGGGTGTGGTGTCACAGCTTTGTATCAGAGCTTCGTTTGGAATAAAATATGATAAACACAGAATAGAAGCACATATTACGGTACATCAAAGTGTAATACAAATGTTACGAATCCCTAAATCATCGTGCTTTTGTTCTTTTCGTGACCTTTGGGGTAGACAGAATTTTGGGAATACTTCTAGGAATGCATTTTAATCCCATAGTATTCCATATTTGAATTAATGATGTCTACCATGTGAATAATCTTTGTCTTGTCTTAACTTTCAGTTAATGGCTGGAAGAGGCAGAGGACGACGTTAGGATGCGGGGAAGTCTAGTGGCTCCCATACGGATGGAGTATATATGTTTGTTGATCAGCTCATGGAATTATTTAGGTGCACCCAGCCTCCAGCTCCTACTCCAGCTTCTCCGTCACGTAAGTCTCCTTTTGCGTGCATGTGCAGTCACTTTGCACATCTCGGAGGCAAGCCATTCAAAGGCTCCGAGTCTGTTTTGGAGGTTTAGGCTTGGATTCGTTCTTGCGAGCGTATATTTTCTCGCATGTATATTTTGGATTATCAAAGGGTTCTTGTAGTATCCAGCACGTTACAAGAGCGTGCTCTTAATTGGTATGATCTGTTGACTACCGAGCTCGACGAGTCTACTATTACATGGACTCAGTTTTGGGAACTGTTCAAGCTTAAGTTCGTTCCTGAGTTCGAGAAAGCATCTCTTGCCCGTCGCTTCCTCAAGCTAAAGTAGGGGAAATCTTCTGTTTCTAATTGTGTGTCTTCTTTCGAGGCTCTTTCTAAGTATGGTCTTAAGTATATTAGCACTGCATACAAGAAGAACCTTAAGTTTGTTTTCGGCCTTAAGAAGTATTTGAAGAAATCTTTGATGTTGCAGCTTAGGCTTTCTTTTGAGGAGCTAATTGACTCAATGCTTCATCTTGAAGCCTTTGAGAAGGAGATCGATAGGGGTAATGATGTTGAGGTTTGCAAGAACCCCAACCAGAAGCGGTTTCCTTTTCAAAAATCCAAGTTCTTTCCATCCAAGAAGAAGAAGCCAGTTGGCTCCACTTCTCAGCCTTAGTCTCGCCCTTAGCCTTAGCCTCAGCCTATTGGAACACCTCCCCCTCGCAAAGGGTGTTTCTGTTGTGGTTCTCCCAACCATATCATTTGGGAGTGCCCTAAGCCTCTCTTTTGTCGATATTGCAAGAAAGAGGGACATCGTATTGCTACTTGTCCTATTGCTCCATCTTATGCCAAATCTGGCAAGCTGAATGTAGTGGATGCTTCTAGAGGTTCTCAGCACAAAGGTACTTCTCCTTTTATTCTTGAAGGTTTCGTTATCGTTCTATTCGTGTCCTCTTTGATGCAGGTGTGTCGCATCATTCGTATCGAAGAAGCTCATCGATGATTTATCTTTGGATGTTTCTTGTATGGTTACTTCATTGAGGATTGGGAATCCTATCGGTGGATCTGCAACCCTTAGCATGCTTTGTGATGATGTTGAGATTGTTTTATGCGAATTTTCTTTTCGTGCGAATCCGCACGTTATTTCTAATTTGGGATTTGATATGATTTTGGGTATGGAATGGCTAGTGCAATATGATGCCAGGATTATTTGTTCTGAGAGAATTTTATATCTTCGACATCCAGATTCATCTACTCAACTATCACTAACTCTTCGAAATGTGGATAATTTCGAAGTGTCTTTATATTCTCTAGACTCACAAGATGATGATGATATATCTCATATTCCTATTGTTTGTGAATTCTCTGGTGTATTTGAGCCTGTTTCGAGTTTGCCACCTAAGCGGACGATTGAATTACACATTGATCTCATTCCAGGTGCGTAGCCAGTTAGTCGTCCTCCCACGAGAATGTCTACAAAAGAAAATGGCGCACTCAAGAAGCAGCTTTTAGAGCTTGAGTCCAAGAAGTTGATTCACTCAAGCTTTTCACCGTAGGGTGCTGCGGTCGTCTTTGTGAAGAAGTCTGATGGAACTCTTAGGCTTTGCATCGACTTTTACAAGCTTAACGAGTTGACCATCAAGAATAGGTATGCATTACCTAGGATCGATGATATGTTTGATTAATTAAGAGGAGCTAAGCTCTTCTCTCAACTGGACCTTGCCACTTGTTTTCATCAGCTCCAAGTCGTGGAAGATGGCATACCTCTTACAGCTTTCCGCAATCGATATGGATCTTACGAGTGGCTCGTTATGCCGTTCAGTTTGACAAACGCTCCTGCTTTCTTTATCGATCTTATGAATCGAGTATTCCTAGAATATCTCGGTAAGTTTATCCTTGTATTCATCGAGGACATCCTTGTTTATTCGAAATCTGAAGCCGAGCATGCTAATCACTAGAGAATTATCTTGAACACTCTTCGTCGCCATCAGCTTAAATGCAAATTCTCCATGTGCCATTTTTGGGAGAATAAGGTTAAGTTCATAGGTCATGTTGTTTCTTCTGCAGGCATTTCTGTTGATCCTTCGAAGATCGAATCCATCCAGAGTTGGAAGAGCCCTGAGAATGTTCATGAGATTCGCAGTTTCCTTGGATTGGCGGGTAATTACCATCGTTTCATTAAGGATTTTTCTCGTATTATGCTTCCTCTCACCAGCTTTACTCGAAAAGGCGTTTGATTTATTTGGTCCAACAAGTGCGAAGCTTCTTTTCAGCATTTGAAGGAGCTTCTCACCAATTCTCATATTCTAGTAGTTCATAAAGGGAATCAAAATCCGATTGTCTACACCGATGCTAGTCATTATGGCCTTGGTTCCATGCTTACGTGGAAAGATTGGGTAGTTGCTTATGCTTTTAGGCAACTACGACTGAATGAAGTTCACTATGCCGCTCATGACATCGAGTTAGCCGCCATGTTCTTCGCCTTGAAGATTTGGCGTCATTACCTATTAGGCGAGTACTTCATTCTATACACCTATCACAAGTCCTTGAAATAACTATTCACTCAAAAGAAGCTGAATATGAGGCTACAACGTTGGCTTGAGTTCCTTGCTTCCTATGACTTCGATATCCAACGTACCCCTGGTAAGGGTAATCGTGTTGCCGATGTGCTTAGTCACAAACATTCAGCTATTGTCCCTATGATGCTAGCCGAGTGGGATGTTATAAAGACATTATCACTTTGTGATATTCGAGATGGAGCTCCATCTTTTTATTCTCCTACCTTATTATTTAGTTTGGAAGCTCGATCCAACATATTGGATCATATTGCCGATGTTCAGCGACGAGATCTCGATCTTGCGCACCTTATTTAGATTTGTGAGTCTAAGTCCCATGACGAGGAGTTGAAGGATTTCAGCGTTGATTCTCATGGGTGTCTTCGCAAGAAGATCCATCCTATTGTGCCTTTTGATTCTACACTAAGGCATGACATTATCGATGACATCATCATTCTACGTGTACAGTTCATGCTGGCAGTAGTAAGACGTATGCCGATATGCATCGCCTTTATTAGTGGGAAGGCACGTAGAGCGATGTGGTGAGTTATGTGAGAAATTGCGTGACTTGTTAACGTATCAAAGCCAAATATCAGTGCCTTTTTGGTCTCCTTCAGCCTCTAGAGATTCCATTGTGGAAATGGGATCATATTTTGATGGATTTCATTGACGGCCTACCTCATTCGAGATCGGGCCATTCTAGCATTTGGATTATTGTTAATCTCCTCACTAAGTCTGCTCACTTCATTCCTGTTAAGAATAATAGAGTGCTTCTCATTTGGCCAAATTATATATGAAGGAAATCGTGAGACTTCACTGAGTTCCTAGTTCGATTATTTATGACCGTGACCCGTTATTCATGAGTCATTTTTGGCAAATTCTTCAGCAAGCTTTGAGAACAAAGCTTAATTTTAGCATAGCATAACATCCGCATTCTGATGGGCAGACTGAATGGGTGAAACGTATTCTCGAGGACCTTCTACGTGCTTGCATTCTAGATTTTGGTGGTTATTGGGAGGATCACCTACCTCTTGTGGAATTCTCTTACAACAATAGTTTACAATTCAGTATCAGTATGGCTCCTTTCAAAGTCTTATACGGAAGTCCATGTCAATCACCTTCTTATTGGTCGGAATCTGGTGAGAAGCTTATTCTTGGCCCAGATTATGTTCATGATTCATCTGAGAAGATTGATCTTATTCGACAGAGAATGAAAGAGGCACCGAGCCCTTAGAAATCCTACACGGACAACCGTAGGAAGCATCTCGAGTTCTCTATTGGTGATCTCGTTTTTATTCAAGTTTCTCCTTTGAAGGGGGTTATACACTTCAGTACGACTGGGAAACTGGTTCCTCGCTTTATAGGACCATTTCCTATTCCGAAATGCATTGGCCCCGTGGCTTATAGAGTTTCACTTCCAGCTAATCTATCTAGCATTCATGACGTGTTTCACCTCTCTCAGCTTCGGAAGTGTCTCCGAGAGTCGAATTCTATTATTGATTCTCCTAATTTGCAAGAGCATGAGATCTCACCAGACCTATCTATTGTGTAGTAGCCTACTCACGTACTTGCTTCGGTAGTGAGATGCCTTAGAAAAAAGGACGTGTCGCTCGTTAAAGTCCATTGGTCTGCTAACCCTAATGACTACACTTGGGAAACCAGAGAGTTTATCGAGCAATCTTATACTGGTTTTCTATCTTCGCACGGTGATGGTGACAATATTTTTAATTAAAGCTTGTCTTTTTCTTTTGAACGGATGAAATAGTTGTGTTGAATACAAACTCTTCACTAGAATTTACGAGCGCACAATTTTGTTAAGGGAGGAGTCCGTAACAACCCTGCATTTGGAGATTGCCTGTAAATATTAAATTATAGCGGCAGTTATGATTTAATACTGTGAACTAAAATTGAAATCGGAGATTTTAAATTTGTTTATTTGGAATAAACATGAATGTTGGGAAATAAAATGCGACAATAAAGTTTAAAAGCTTTCTTTTATTTGTTTGGGTTAATAATGTATGGAAAATGATTTTTATTTGGATAAAATGCAATAATTTTATTACTAATTTCCAGTTACTTCTTTAATAATTTTTAAAGGAAGTTGTTGCTTTTTAGGTTTTTTCTATTTGAATAAAAAGGGTGAAATTTGGTTTTGAAATGAGTTTTCATTATAAAATTAGGTTTGAAATGGTTTGTTATATTTTTGTATGTAAGGAGATAATTTTTGTAGAATTTTTGAAGTAAAAAATAAAGATTTATACATTCATTTGTGTAAATTGTGTATTTTTGTAAAATAAGGGTTAATTTTAAACAAAATGTTTTAAAACTAAAATTATCGTTTTATATGATGAAAAATATTTTATTTCACATGTATGTAAGTTTACATAAATTGTTCGTGTGAAAATTTGAAGAAAATGTAATTTGTTTTATAAAATTATAAACATGTGCATTTTTGTTTAAGTGTTGTAATAAAGCCTTAGGGTGATTAATTTATTCCTTAATTTGGGTCCAAATGGCCCATTAGCCAACTTAACTTGATAGAGAAAGTGAGAAACATTTTACAGTATATTCAAAACATTCTCACCTTTCTCACATTCTTCCTATTCAACAGCAAAAGGAAATAGCCATTTTTTCTCAAAACCCAAACTTTCAAACTCAAATTTCTTCAATGCAAGCTGTAATTTTTATCGAGCTAGACTAAATTAATAGTTCATCTAATCCAAAAACAGAAATATTTCATCCAAATCTTGTTTTAGAATAGTTTTTTTATTAATAAACTTTTTCTTCTTTGCATGCTTCTTTTTCTTCTTCTAGAGGTGTTTCAGGCCAATTTCTCCGCCAAAGCTTTAATATTTTTACTTAAATCTAGATAGTTGTGCAACTATAGCAATGTGAGTTGAAATTCTCACATAATCTAGCTGAGCCAAGCTCAAAAAATGGAAAAGAAATCAAAAATCTAGCTTTTGTTGATAAATTTTTGTAGTTTTTTCTGTTTGGAATCTATTTAAAGTGCCAGCTTTGGTTATCCATAACTTTTATCTCCGGCAACGAATTATTGCCGGATCTTTTTCTGAGTTAATTTCATGTGTTGATTTTTTCTGGAAAATTTGATAAAAAAATAAGGTAATTTGAGTGTTCAAACCGTTGCTGCAAAATCAACAAAACACAGTTTTTCTGCGTGTAGAAATCGCTTTTTCTGAGTTGCTACAAACGTGGTCTGAGTCCACGTTTGAGATTGCATAACTTTTTCAGTTTCTATTGAAATTCGTCGATTCTTTTTTTGTTTGAAAGATAAAGTTCATTACTATAAGAGTACCAAATTACATGTCATTTCGACCTATATTGCTTATAGAAATATGCTACCGAACTTTGGTTCGGAGCATGTTTCTGCCCGGATTTATACAGTGAAAACACTGTCTGAGTTCAACTTTGAGACATCATTACTTTCTCCTATTTTACCAAATTGCACGATTCTTTTTTGTTTGAAAGATGAATTTATATGCATACAAAATTTCAACATAATATGTGGTCGTTTGTCCTCTGTTTCATGCTTGGAAGTTGAACCCAAGATGGTTTTCAGGCCTGTGCATTTTTGGTTTTTGAACTGTTGCAAACATGGCCTGAGTCCATGTTTGAGATAATGTAACTTTTTTAATTCCTGTCGAAATTCAATGATTCTTTTTTATTTGAAAGCCGAATTTTTCTACTTTGTGCACACCAATTTTAAGTTCAATCAAAGGTCATTCAGCCACCTCTTTTATATTCGAAATTTGAACCCAGAGAAGATTTCAGACCTGGATATTATTTTAGCTAAGTGTTTTTATGTCATTTTTCCATCCAATTTTTGATGTTTACTTCTATTGTTGTAATATTCCAGAAGTTTTTTAAGGGCTATAATGCCTATCAATATGTTAGCCTGATTTTGATAAATTCAAAATTCAAATTTTGAATTATTTGAAATTTGAATTTCGGTTAGCGGAATTTTGCTTATTTTTGGTCGTTTTCGAGCATGGTTCTCTCCAAATATTTTTGAAATGATTTTTAAAATTTAGAGAATTCAAAAATAATTATTATGTAATATTTTAATGTATTTTCAGGTATAAAACCTATTTATTATTTATAATAAGGGAAACTTTCAAATATGGTTTTCAAATAGTTTTCGAAATCGGTTTTCAAAGCCTATTTTCAAGGTAAATTGTTTCTATAAAAATTACATGTTTTTGCACTATCAAGCAAATGAAAAGGAGAGTTAAATGATTGGGTAAAACGCTTAATATGGGATACGTGCACATTTGATTAATTCCTAACTTGTCTGTTTGATCGTTTGGGCCTATAGGTCTAGTTTACCGATGATATGAGGTGAAACTTTTACTGCTTTGAGTGTGAAATTTACGAGCGTTTAGTAAATCGTTTAGTGCGAACGGGTGGTATGTGACACACTTTAACACTTTTCGAGAGTTTGAGACACATTTGCATGTTGGTGTGCCAGTACTAGACCTTCGGGTCATTTGCCATTGCGGAGTACTTGTCTTTGGACATTTGCCATTGCGGCGTATTTGTCATTGGACGTTTGCCATTGCGGCATATTTTCCTTTGCAGCGTATTAGTCTTTTGACGTTTACCTTTGGGTGACGTACCTATCATGTGAAATACTACTCGGAAAAAATAGCACGTGCAAAACCTTTTTGAGATGGTTTTTACCCTTATGTGTCGTCATTTTGGAATCGTCCCTTTAAACCATTCTTTGGTGATTACTTCAGGATTTTTGCACTCTTGGGAGTTCTTTTGAGATTCTCAATGCATACGCTAGCGTGTTGAGATTTGCCTTTTGGCATATATATATATTAATATTGCCTATTGGTGCTATTTATGGGATTTTCCTTTTGGCGTTTACTTGAGATTTTATTCTCCTCTTTGGAGATATATTTTCCTTATGGCGTGTTCAAGATGAGATCTCTTCATGCATGATTTGGGTTTTCCAAGATGGCGGGTTTAGGTTTTCCCCCTAAACCATATTTAATATTTTATGGAAGCTTATGATATGAGGCTCGCTATTTTTAGTGTTTTATGGGTTATTTTGTCTCCTTTGAGATTATATGTTGGTGTAGTGATACCAAATTATCACTTAATGTAATAATACACTTTAGATGCCCCTTCTCACTCGAGAATATTATCTCCTTACACTCATATTATCTCTTATCCTTGTTAATTGATTTGTTTAGCTAGACTGACCTGTATATTCTATACTCGGTTCAGACCGAGGAGTTTTAGGTTAGCTACATTTGGACTTAGCCTATTCTGCTTCTCCTTGGACTATTCTGCTAAGCTCTTTTTGTTATTACTTTTTGTGTAGTCCCTTTTGGTTTTCTACTCTGGCATATATATTCTTTTGACAAGTGTTTGTATTTTGTCGTCATACCACATATGTAATGTATGATTTTGTATATTCTGTGTTGTATCTGTATATGTGTGTGTGGGGGATTATTTGTTGTTCTATGATGTGTTCAGCATTTGGCTTGTTGTATTTTATACTAATAGATCCTATAGCCAACTATGGCTTTGTATTAAGTATTTATTGGATATGTCGATCCTCTTGAGATCCAAAAAATGACATTGTCGACGTATTCAATAGATATTTAAGACAAGGCTATATATGGTCGCTCCTATCCAGCCCTACTCTTTGCATTAGAAGACGGTATTATCCAGTAGTACACCTTGTTAATGTGGTTCTCAGGGTGGGGTGTCACAACTTTGTATCAGAGCTGTGTTTGGAATAAAATATAACAAACATAGAACAAAAGCACATACTACGGTACATCAAAGTGTAATACAAATGTTACGTATACCTAAATAAACGTGCTTATGTTCTTTTCGTGTCCTTTGGGGTAGATAGAATTTTGGGAATACTTCTTGGAATGCATTTTAATCCCATAGTATTCCATATTCAAATTAATGATATCTACCATGTGAATATCTTTGTCTTCTCTTAACTTTCAGTTAATGGCTGGAAGAGGCAGAGGACGACGTTAGGATGCGGAGAAGTCTAGTGGCTCCTATCCGGATGGAGTATATATGTTTTTTGATCAGCTCATGGAAATATTTAGGTGCACCCAGCCTTCAGCTCCTACTCCAGCTTCACCTTTGCGTAACTCTCCTTTTGCGTGTACGTGCAGTTACTTTGCACATCTCGGAGGCAAGCCATTCAAAGGCTCCGAGTCTGTTTTGGAGGTTTAGGCTCGGATTCGTTCTTGCGAGTGCATATTTTCTCGCATGTACCTTTTGGATTATAATAGGGTTCTTGTAGTATCTAGCATGTTACATGAGCATGCTCTTGATTGGTATGAGCTGTTGACTACCGAGCTCGACAAGTCTACTATTACATAGACTCAGTTTTGGGAACGGTTCGAGCTTAAGTTCGTTCCTGAGTCCGAGAAAGCATCTCTTACTTGTCGCTTCCTCAAGCTAAAGTAGGGGAAATCATCTGTTTCTGATTGTGTGTCTTCTTCCGAGGCTTTTTTAGAGTATGGCCTTGAGTATATTAGCACTGCATACAAGAAGAACCTCAAGTTTGTTTTCGGCCTTAAGAAATATTTGAAGAAATCTTTGATGTTGCAGCTTAAGCTTTCTTTTGAGGAGCTAGTTGACTCAGTGCTTCATCTTGAAGCCTTCGAGAAGGAGATCGATAGGGGTAATGATGTTGAGGTTTGCAAGAACCCCAACAAGAAGCGGTTTCCTTTTCAAAAATCCAAGTTCTTTCCATCCAAGAAGAAGAAGCCGGTTGGCTCCACTTCTCAGCCTCAGTCTCGGCCTTAGCCTCGGCCTCCGCCTACTGGAGCACCTCCCTCTCGCAAAGGGTGTTTCTATTGTGGTTCTCCCAACCACATCATTTGGGAGTGCCCTAAGCCTCTCTTTTGTCGATATTGCAAGAAAGAGGGCCATCGTATTGCTACTTGTCCTATTGCTCCATGTATGCCAAATCTAGCAAGTTGAATGTAGCAGATGCTTCTAGAGGTTCTCAGCACAAAGGTACTTCTCTCCTTCTATTCTTGAAGGTTCATTGTTATTTCATGATCGTTCTATTCGTGTCCTCTTTGATGCAGGTGTGTCGCATTCATTCATATCGAAGAAGCTCATCGAAGATTTATCTATGGATGTTTCTTTATATGGTTACTTCATTGAGGATTGGGAATCCTATCGGGGGATCCGCAACCCTTATCATGCTTTGTGGTGATGTTGAGATTTCTTTATGTGGATTTTCTTTTCATGCGAATCCGCACGTTATTTCTAATTTAGGATTTGATATGATATTGGGAATGGACTGGCTAGTGCGATATGATGACAGGATTATTTATTCTGAGAGAAGTTTATATCTTCGACATCCAGATTCATCTACTCAGCTATCACTAATTCTTTGAAATGTGGATAATTTCGAAGTGGCTTTATATTCTCTAGACTCACAAGATGATGATGATATATCTCGTATTCCTATTGTTTGTGAATTCTCTGATGTATTTGAGCATGTTTCGGGTTGCCACCCAAGCGGGCGATTGAATTACACATTGATCTCATTCTAGGTTCGTAGCCAGTTAGTCGTCCTCCCACGAGAATGTCTACAAAAGAAAATGGGGCACTCAAGAAGCAGCTTTTAGAGCTTGAGTCCAAGAAGTGGATTCAGTCAAGTTCTTCACCGTAGGGAGTTGCGGTCGTCTTTGTGAAGAAGTCTGATGGAACTCTTAGGCTTTGCATCGACTTTTACAAGCTTAACGAGTTGACCATCAAGAATAGGTATGCATTACCTAGGATCGATGATATGTTTGATTAATTAAGAGGAGCTAAGCTCTTCTCTCAACTGGACCTTGCCACTTGTTTTCATCAGCTCCGAGTCGAGGAAGATGGCATACCTCTTACAGCTTTCTGCACTCGATATGGATCTTACGAGTGGCTCGTTATGCCGTTCGGTTTGACGAACGCTCCTGCTTTCTTTATCGATCTTATGAATCGAGTATTCCGAGAATATCTCGATAAGTTTATCCATGTATTCATCGAGGACATCCTTGTTTATTCGAAATCTGAAGCCGAGCATGCTAATCACTTGAGAATTATCTTGAATACTCTTCATCGCCATCGGCTTAAATCCAAATTCTCCAAGTGTCATTTTTGGGAGAATAAGGTTAAGTTCATAGGCCATGTTGTTTCTTCTGCAGGCATTTCCGTTGATCTTTCGAAGATCGAATCCATCCAGAGTTGGAAGAGCCCTAAGAATGTTCATGAGACTCGTAGTTTCCTTGGATTGGTGGGTTATTACCATCGTTTCATTAAGGATTTTTCTCGTATTATGCTTCCTCTCACCAGCTTTACTTGAAAAGGAGTTCGATTTATTTGGTCCAACAAGTGCGAAGCTTCTTTTCAGCATTTGAAGGAGCTTCTCACCAATGCTCATGTTCTAGTAGCTCCTAATGGGAATCAAAATCCGGTTGTCTACACCGATGCTAGTCATTGTGGCCTCGGTGTCATGCTTATGTGGAAGGATCGGGTAGTTGCTTATGCTTTTAGGCAACTACGACTGAATGAAGTTCGCTATGCCGCTCATGATATCGAGTTAGCCGCCATGGTCTTCGCCTTGAAGATTTGGCGCCATTATCTATTAGGTGAGTACTTCATTCTGTACACCGATCACAAGTCCTTGAAATAACTATTCACTCAGAAGAAGCTCAATATGAGGCAACAACGTTGGCTTGAGTTCCTTGCTTCCTATGACTTCGATATCCAGCATACTTCTGGTAAGGGTAATCGTGCTGCCGATGTGCTTAGTTGCAAACATTCAGCTATTGTCTCTATGATGCTAGCCGAGTGGGATGTCCTAAAGACATTATCACTTTGTGATATTCGAGATGGAGCTCCATCTTTTTATTCTCCTACCTTATTATTTAGTTTGGAAGCTCGATCCAACATATTGGATCATATTGCCGATGCTCAACGGCGAGATCTCGATCTTGCGCACCTTATTCAGATTTGTGAGTCTAAGTCCCGTGACGAGGAGTTGAGGGATTTCAGCGTTGATTCTCATGGGTATCTTCGCAAGAAGAACCATCCTATTGTGCCTTTTGATTCTACACTCAGGCATGACATTATCGATGACGTCGTCATTCTACGTGTACCATTCATGCTGGCAGTAGTAAGACATATGCCGATATGCATCGCCTTTATTAGTGGGAAGGCATGAAGAGCGATGTGGCGAGTTATGTGAGAAATTGCATGACTTGTTAACGTATCAAAGCCAAAAATCAGCGCCTTTTTGGTCTCCTTCAGCCTCAAGAGATTCCATTGTGGAAATGGGTTCAGATTTCGATGGATTTCATTGACGGCCTACCTCGTTCGAGATCGGGCCATTCTAGCATTTGGATTATTGTGACAGCCCGCAAATCCATACCCCTTGAATCAACACTATTCTACCTCTATTAACTCAAGTGGCACAGAATTACGAACCATTAGGGTTAAAGAAGAAGAGATAGAAGAAGAAGAAACTAAATAATATCAGAATCTCACAGTCGCAGCGGAATAAAATATAATAGTAAATATAGAACTTTACACAAAATGAAAATTTTCACTGTTTTATACATCATCTCATCAGAGTATCTCATACATCCACCATCACAAATCAGACATACCATATAATCACAGCAGCGGAAATATATATATAGATACATATATACGACTCGGATTCTAGCTCCTCTCCTGCTCCAAAGCATCCTGACCTGAACAAATAATACTCGGTCTGACCCGAGCATTATAATGAAATAACACCCGAGTCAGTCTGGAATACCAGCTGATAATAATGCATCCAAATTGATTATTAAAGTTTCAAAAATCCTTTGAAAACAAAAGCATCTCGTAAGACCACGCCACAAATAAACATGTCGGGTTTTTACCTTACGATAGCTAAAACACTTTTTATAGAAATCCTCTGGTATTATAATAGGGTCTATTTACAAATATTTATAAAATAGCCGAAATTGTTACATTCATTAAATTCCAGCTACTAGCCACAAAAGTGTGTAATACAAACAAAACTCGTACAAGGCTCGTAGGGAAAAATGGATTTCCAACAATGACTAGGCACTGGGGTACCACCTGTCACAGTACGGGGCCTAGATCACCGTACCGAGGACTACTCCCTTCATCCCCTGCAACACAAGGCCGGAACCATTCCTTACTGAACAGTCCCGAACAAGATAAACCTCGTGGTTGGCGCGACCAACGACCCACTAAGCCGAAATATATATAAGGGACATCTAGACAGGGGAAATATCTTGTCCTGCTTGGGCATGACCCACCTAACCTTGCTGCATATCCCCTGATTTTCAGTCATTCCCGGTTGATGAGGCTTGAGGCTAAGGGTTACCTTTAGAACGTTTTCACTTAGAATGCCCATCGCCCACCTGACGATGTTTCGCAAGCATTCATCCATACAAGTCCATCCCAGGTTCGAACGGAACCGAAGGCACTACTCCTACTACATCCATTTTGGAAATATTCTCAGGATTAGTAGCGACTAGCCCTCGCACTTCACTGCTCCATCTTCGACTCCGAACACGTTTTTCGCACGAAACATACAAACCGGATCGAAGTGGTTTTCGAGAAATAAATCTCGATCCCGGTCTCTTCGAAACGATCACGCATTGTCCAATATTGATAGTCGGTGATTTAACTATCAATTTATATTCATAAACATCCATAAGCATCCATCACACAATAAATAATTCCCACATTATTTATTTATCTCAAATATCTTTAAGAGATATATTTGATCTAAATTTTTTCAAAGCTCATTTGAAAACAATTTCCCAAAGTTCTTCCTTTGCAAGGTAAATCCTTTACCATATATTCCCATTGGAAATAACCAAGTTCAAAACAGATTAAATTTAAAATAATTAAAACATTTTATTCTGAAATATACTTTAAAATAGGTAAATTCACTACTAATTATTTACTCAAAACATAATTCCAAAATATTTAAAGCAAAACTATTTATAAGACATAACTTAATTTAACTAAGGTTTTAGTTACACTGTATTTAAAAATAGAGTTGTAATAGGTTTATGCTAATTCCAAATATCTTAGGTCAAAACTAGCTTTTCAAAAACAAATCCATTTGTAAAAATAATTATTAAGGTATTTATAAAATTTACTATTGATAATTTATAAATAGTTACTTTGAAAATAAAAATTTTCAAACACTCTTTTAAACCAGCTTGAATTTTTAAAGCTTCGTTTTTTATAAAATCAGTTTAAACTCGAACTTAGTTTTCCTAAGGAACTCATTTCCACTTAAACATCACAGAAATCCTTCTCACAATTTCTGTCAATCTATTTCAATTCAGGTTTATATTTTAATAACATAATCTGATTTTCCCATTTATCAACTAATAACTTTTCTCTTTGTTTATCATTCCAGATTTACAAATTTTCAATTTTCATTCCAATATGGATTTCAAATTTTAATTCTTTTAAATTCATTATTTAACAATATCTTTTATTTCTCTAAAATTCAATTTATCCATTTATAATTAAATTCTGAATTTATAGTTTATCCAACCATATTCTTTATTCTTAAAACCCAAATTTTTATTCCTTTAAATTCTTTACATAACAATTTCTTTTATTTTCTTAAATCCCAATTAATCCCGTTTACAATTAAAATTCAGGATTTATATTTATTTCAACAATATCACAGTACAATTTAAACTCAGATTTATCAATCACAATATGAAAACAGATCACAACATCAATTATAAAGATAATTATTATAATGTGAGGAATCCAGTTGGATCCCTCAATCCTGTTTTCCCTGCATCCACAAATATTAGCACATCAATATATATATCAATCCAGACTGATATAAATAAACATTTCAACCAATCACACAATTATTTAAATATCAACTACTTAAATCAGCTAACATTCCAGATGTGAGTGAGATTAACTCACCTTGGGATTTGACGAGCGTTTGAAATTTAAATTAAACCGAACGACGTTCGATTTAACCCAAATTTCTACTTGCCCGGAATGAATCCGGATCTGCACCATCACGTAGCACTCGTTTCTGCGATTCCAACGCATCTAGATTCGCTTCAATCTGATATCGTACGCAATAGTTATGAATTTTTAAAGTTCGAACAAGATTTAAAACAAATTTTCTTTTTAATTTTAATTTACTATTACCAATAACATAGAGCCGCATGTTCTTCCACTCCCCTCTCGTCACTTTTCTCCTTCCAGGAAAAAACAAACCCATCGACCGCATGTTAGGGTTTCCAAACGCAGCCACCACGGACCCTTATACATCGATCAACTTAGTCCACGACGAGGCTCTATGCGACGCGAACCCACGGCCCAAAAATCTTCAAACTCGGTGCAGCCCAAAGCTCGAATTACGAGCACGAACGAACGACGTTCGAACCGTCGTAGCCACCTACCCCCTCAACGAAAACAGATCGCCACCATTGGATGTGTAGACATCGAAGTGCTCTCCATCTTTCATGTAGAAATATTTCGATAAAATTGAGTGGACGGAGAGAAAATTGAAGGGGAAGGCAAAAGCATTTCGGCCATTAACTGAATGAAGACGGCGGCTCACGAAACAGCTAGGGTTTTGAAGATATAAATGTATATTTAATATAATTTAATATTATTTTATTAATAAAATCCTCAATTTAATCGTTTATGCAAACGACCACCAATTCTCACGCACCAACAGGCGTTCCTAGGGTTTTTCCGCGTTCCGGACACAATGGAACAGGTTTCGTAAGCTAATTTGATCGTATGTGCGAGTTACGGAATTAAACGTTCAACTTAAAATTAAATCGATTAAAATGATTTCGATGCGTTTCGAGCTGCCACGGTCAAACGACAACTCCGATTGCTACGAAAATTGAAATCCGATAATAATTAACTATTACGGATCCAATGGAACTGGTTTCGTCGAATTCTGAGATTGTGCCCCGGAAGGCTATTTTAACACGTCTATTTAGTCGGGCGATTTTCAAAATTATCAAAAACGCTTAAATTTTCACTTTTTAAAATTTTATTAACTTAACAATAAATCATATAACATTTATAAACACATTAACAATCATTTTGACTCATTTCGAATCAAAATCCCATTAATTGCATTTTTATATTATTAAATCCTATTATTAAATTAATATAAAATCCCAAATTCAATCTATTAACTTTTAATTTCTTCCAATGGTCCAATATTAAAACTCAAACCCAATTAGACCTAAATTAAATTTTAGAATCTAATTTTATCTCCATTTACACTCGAAATTACCAATTACCCCAATTCTAATATTGAATTAGTATTATTCAGTTACCAATTAAATTCCCGATTCAATATTTAATTATTGTTCTCAATTATTTGAAACTGAATAGAATTACTATAACTAAAAATTATAGCTTATTTTATTTCAAGATTCAATTTATAATCCATATTCAACATTTAAAATGAATTAAATGTTCAAATTCAATGGCTTAAAAATACGGGATGTTACATTCCTTCCCCCTTACAGAAATTTCGTCCCCGAAATTTGTATAAGGTAGAACATACTCTCAAACCCATTTACTTACCCAATTTGCTTAGTTAAAAGTTTATATATACCTTCCAAAATCCTTTTAGCTCAAATCCAAACTCATTTGCTTCATTTATTCTAAAGCTTTAATTTTAACTTATAACTTTCCAAGTTAATTAACTTTTCCCAAAAGCCCAAAAATATTCTAACTCCCAAAATTTCCGGAAAATTTTGGCTGAGTCTCCCCTGCACGGAGGAGCTTTCGCGATATCGCGATACAAAGAAATATATACACAACAACCCACACGGTCGGAAACCAAAATATATCACAATATATATATCATTTCCCAATTTTATTTGCGTAGGCGTACCTTTTTAGCAAATTTTAAAAGCATGCGGCTAATATTACGCATATACGCGCTCCAACTCTCTCGAACGCCACGCATACCTGTACTAAACTCAAACAAACACATCAGTTTTCAAAATATGAGCATTTTAATAACATCTCCAATATAAATGTAAGCCAAACATAACTATTTACATTCCAAACGACACTTTGCATAATTTCCTAAGTAAATCCATATTTTATAACATGCACAAGGTTCATTTTCCAATGCTAACTCTGTTTCATTTCACACCAAAGATTTTCAAACAAGTTTTGCAATTCCAAATCAATACTTTACCCAATTTTCGGAATTGATTCCCAAACAAGTTTTATTACAATTTGATACATTTGCATGTCTATTATAACTCACTTACATTCATGCTCAAATTCATTTGTTAAGTTTTTAGCCCATTCTACTTCGTCCCAACTAACTTCATTTACTTCACTTGAATGATTTACATTCAAGTTTACTATATACCATTTATATTAATCACAACCAGTTCGTTTCTATTTCAATATGAGCAACATATGCTTCACTAACATCAATCTGATTCAATTCAATTCCAAATTGATTTACAAACCACTTCATTTTCAATTTTGAAGCATTTACATTTCTTTAATAATTCATTCTTCTTCTTATGCAAATTCACTTAATTTGATTGCACTTATATACCAACTCTTTAAATTATATTCCAATCCATCCAATTTATTTAAAAATCAATTTCAATTGCTCATAAAACAACTCAATTCTGAATACAAACAATTTTTTTTTTATGCCATTCAAGCAAAATAATCACCACATAAGCTTAGAACCATTTAAAATTAATTTCAACTTATATTTATATAAATTTTACTCCTTTCAGATTCATTTTGATTTTTAAAATCCCATTCTTATTCACACCTTTCAAATTTATTACGTATCTTAAGTTTATTTTTATCATTTATTATTATTCTTCTTATTATTATTTTTATTTTTATTATTATTCTAAAACAAAAACTTGAATTTCATATTTCAAATCCATTATTCAACTTAAGTTTCCTTTTATTATTCCATCCTGGATTTATTTACAACCCATACATCTTTAATTTATCTCAGAAATTAATTAATACCATTTCACTTGCAATTCAAATTTATTACCCAAACAAAATTTATCCCAAACAAAATTATAAAGCTCAATCACAATTAACATTCAGCATACTTAAGTTCTTTCACAATATTTTCGTTATCTTCTTATTAAGCAAATTTTATTTTCATTTGATTCTCATCCAAATCAATTCTAATCCATTTACAAAGCTTAATACACTTTGTTTATTTATTCAATCCATTTTCAGATTTATTTTATTGGCAAAGAAACCACTTTAAATTATTTCACTCGTTGGAATTTATTTACCACAAATTTAAATCCCATGCCACAATTGGATTTTTATTTACTTTCCAAATTTTTATCAATTATCAAAATTCTATTCATTTCAATACAATTCCCAAATAATTGTAATTTAACTTAGCCACTAACCTAAACCATATTAGGTTTTAATTCACTTCCTCAATTCATTTTGAATTCATTTATGATATCCCCATTTTCCCATTATTCCATTTAACAATTTAAATTCCTACCTTTCCTTCTACTTCTTTAAATAGAATTTAAATTTCTTTCAATATTATTTGTTACACGATTGAAATTCAATTTCAATTTCATTATCACAACAAATTTCCCATTTTCCCATACATAAGTTTAAGACTTATTTGCTAACTTAAGAACATCCACATCTATGTTCCCACTTTACATTTCATTTATGGACAAATTTTGAATTTGCCACACCATGTAACTCTCTCCATTATATCCAATTTCTTTATGCAATTATAAGCAATTCACATTTCACCTTTATATCCAATTCAACTTAATTCCATTTCATTTAGATTTAATTAAATTTCAATTTCTCAATTTAAATTCTCCATATACAAGTTCAAAACTTATTTACCAACTGAAGTTCATTCACTTCCTTTATACCTCACTTTGCCTTATCTCAATTCACATTTCATTTGAGATTAAGTCTTAAATTCATCATACCATTCAACTACCTCCCAATTGTGATTATAATCTCACTTTGAATTTATAAGTTCTCCAACTTATTTATTTAAAAGCTTATATTGCTCTTTTAAATTCATCTACATCTTATAATCACAATTTCAAATTTCACATATATATATGTATCACTGGATTCTTAAGGTTACCAATCTTCTATCACCTTAATCCTTTGCTAATTCCAATTCCACAGTTTCAAACTATAAGCATAACACCTGATAGCTCAGGCGTTCAATTTATTTCACTATGACCCACAATTTCAAAGTCAACTTACTTTTTCATTTAATCCATATTAACTTTATTTAAGTCCAATTTATTTTCAACTTATCCAAGTTAAATTCAAATTTCTATTTACTTCAATAAATTTTATTCACCTCCATTTACTTAAGTTAAATTTTAATTCTAAGATTACAATTTTCATTTCTTCTTATTGGTATTAACATCACTTAATAAGTTTAATAGTTAATTCATTTCAACTTTACACATTATGAAATTAGAATTTCCCAGAATTCAATTTCCCGGTCTTATTTCAAAACTATTTCGAAATATATCAATTATATAGCTATTCGGTATATCAATCAAATCTCAGATTTCCAGAACAATTTGTTTATACCAAAACAAATTTTCCTCCTTTTTGAAATGTCCAAAACAACGAATATACCCAACAAATCCAAACAACACCATAACCAAATACTAGGGAAGCAATCCATCACTTTAGAAACTCGAAAATGAATTCTAATGATGTGGCCAGCATCATCAGGATTATTTTCCAGCGACTGAAGTGAGTTCAATGCTTATTACTTTCCCAAATTCTTTTCAAACAGTTTTCCATTCAAACATATTACTCAAAATAATATTTCATCATTGCCTTCAATACATTGGAAAACATTTCAAACGTTCCCAGGATTTTAAATTTCCAAACTTTTATCTTTATCGCATTTAAAATCCTATCCAAAATTTCCAGGATTTAAATTCTGGTTTAATTCAAATTTAATTATTCTTCTTTTATATAATTTATACTCATAGAATTTATTTAGTTATAAATCAATTCAATATCTTACATTCCCATTGGTTTATATATCATCTCATTTCAAATTTAAATCAAATTTAAGATTCATATTTGATTACGGTATTAACAACCAATCAAACAATATATATATATGTAATTAAGAAAACCATTTCTTTTATATTAAAATATAATTTTGGGTAAAATTATTTCATTTACTCACTTTTAAAAACAATACTATGTCGGTTTATCTTGTTTAAGAGTTTAGAAACCCCTATCGATACGGTTGTACTTCCCGCACCGACCAGAATTCATAAACACTCAACCGATAAGCCAAAACAGTATAAAAACAATTTTATATCCACTAACAAGTACGCTCTCATATCTATAAATACGCTCAGCTCATTATAGAGTACTATTGACTCTATTAAATGAGTAATTTTCCCACCAAAGCCCAGGCTGTCGCCAACCTAAGCTCTGATACCAAGTGTGACAGCCCGCAAATCCATACCCCTTGAATCAACACTATTCTACCTCTATTAACTCAAGTGGCACAGAATTACGAACCATTAGGGTTAAAGAAGAAGAGATAGAAGAAGAAGAAACTAAACAATATCAGAATCTCACAGTCGCAGCGGAATAAAATATAATAGTAAATATAGAACTTTACACAAAATGAAAATTTTCACTGTTTTATACATCATCTCATCAGAGTATCTCATACAGCCACCATCACAAATCAGACATACCATATAATCACAGCAGCGGAAATATATATATAGATACATATATACGACTCGGATTCCAGCTCCTCTCCTGCTCCAAAGCATCCTGACCTGAACAAATAATACTCGGTCTGACCCGAGCATTATAATGAAATAACACCCGAGTCAGTCTGGAATACCAGCTGATAATAATGCATCCAAATTGATTATTAAAGTTTCAAAAATCCTTTGAAAACAAAAGCATCTCGTAAGACCACGCCACAAATAAACATGTCGGGTTTTTACCTTACGATAGCTAAAACACTTTTTATAGAAATCCTCTGGTATTATAATAGGGTCTATTTACAAATATTTATAAAATAGCCGAAATTGTTACATTCATTAAATTCCAGCTACTAGCCACAAAAGTGGGTAATACAAACAAAACTCGTACAAGGCTCGTAGGGAAAAATGGATTTCCAACAATGACTAGGCACTGGGGTACCACCTGTCACAGCACGGGGCCTAGATCACCGTACCGAGGACTACTCCCTTCATCCCCTACAAAACAAGGCCGAAACCATTCCTCACTGAACAGTCCCGAACAAGATAAACCCCGTGGTTGGCGCGACCAACCACCCACTAAGCCGAAATATATATAAGGGACATCTAGACAGGGGAAATATCTTGTCCTGCTTGGGCATGACCCACCTAACCTTGCTGCATATCCCCTGATTTTCAGTCAGTCCCGGTTGATGAGACTTGAGGCTAAGCGTTACCTTTAGAACGTTTTCACTTAGAATGCCCATCGCCCACCTGACGATGTTTCGCAAGCATTCATCCATACAAGTCCATCCCGGGTTTGAACGGAACCGAAGGCACTACTCCTACTACATCCATTTTGGAAATATTCTCAAGATTAGTAGCGACTAGCCCTCGCACTTCACTGCTCCATCTTCGACTCCGAACACGTTTTTCGCACGTAACATGCAAACCGGATCGAAGTGGTGTTCGAGAAATAAATCTCGATCCCGGTCTCTTCGAAACGATCACGCATTGTCCAATATTGATAGTCGGTGATTTAACTATCAATTTATATTCATAAACATCCATAAGCATCCATCACACAATAAATAATTCCCACATTATTTATTTATCTCAAATATCTTTAAGAGATATATTTGATCTAAATTTTTTCAAAGCTCATTTGAAAACAATTTCCCAAAGTTCTTCCTTTACAAGGTAAATCCTTTACCATATATTCCCATTGGAAATAACCAAGTTCAAAACAGTTTAAATTTAAAATAATTAAAACATTTTATTCTGAAATATACTTTAAAATAGGTAAATTCACTACTAATTATTTACTCAAAACATAATTCCAAAATATTTAAAGCAAAACTATTTATAAGACATAACTTAATTTAACTAAGGTTTTAGTTACACTGTATTTAAAAATAGAGTTGTAATAGGTTTATGCTAATTCCAAATATCTTAGGTCAAAACTAGCTTTTCAAAAACAAATCCATTTGTAAAAATAATTATTAAGGTATTTATAAAATTTACTATTGATAATTTATAAATAGTTACTTTGAAAATAAAAATTTTCAAACACTCTTTTAAACCAGCTTGAATTTTTAAAGCTTCGTTTTGTATAAAATCAGTTTAAACTCGAACTTAGTTTTCCTAGGGAACTCATTTCCACTTAAACATCACAGAAATCCTTCTCACAATTTCTGTCAATCTATTCCAATTCAGGTTTATATTTTAATAACATAATCTGATTTTCCCATTTATCAACTGATAACTTTTCTCTTTGTTTATCATTCCAGATTTACAAATTTTCAATTTTCATTCCAATATGGATTTCAAATTTTAATTCTTTTAAATTCATTATTTAACAATATCTTTTATTTCTCTAAAATTCAATTTATCCATTTATAATTAAATTCTGAATTTATAGTTTATCCAACCATATTCTTTATTCTTAAAACCCAAATTTTTATTCCTTTAAATTCTTTACATAACAATTTCTTTTATTTTCTTAAATCCCAATTAATCCCGTTTACAATTAAAATTCAGGATTTATATTTATTTCAACAATATCACAGTACAATTTAAACTCAGATTTATCAATCACAATATGAAAACAGATCACAACATCAATTATAAAGATAATTATTATAATGTGAGGAATCCAGTTGGATCCCTCAATCCAGTTTTCCCTGCATCCACAAATATTAGCACAACAATATATATATCAATCCAGACTGATATAAATAAACATTTCAACCAATCACACAATTATTTAAATATCAACTACTTAAATCAGCTAACATTCCAGATGTGAGTGAGATTAACTCACCTTGGGATTTGACGAGCGTTTGAAATTTAAATTAAACCGAACGACGTTCGATTTAACCCAAATTTCTACTTGCCCGGAATGAATCCGGATCTGCACCATCACGTAGCACTCGTTTCTGCGATTCCAACGCTTCTAGATTCGCTTCAATCTGATATCGCATGCAATAGTTATGAATTTTTAAAGTTCGAACAAGATTTAAAACAAATTTTCTTCTTAATTTTAATTTACTATTACCAATAACATAGAGCCGCACGTTCTTCCACTCCCCTCTCGTCACTTTTCTCCTTCCAGGAAAAAACAAACCTATCGACCGCATGCTAGGGTTTACAAACGCAGCCACCACGGACCCTTATACATCGATCCACTTAGTCCACGACGAGGATCTATGCGACGCGAACCCACGGCCCAAAAAGCTTCAAACTCCGTGCAGCCCAAAGCTCGAATTACGAGCACGAACGAACGACGTTCGAACCGTCGTAGCCACCTACCCCCTCAACGAAAACAGATCGCCACCATTGGATGTGTAGACATCGAAGTGCTCTCCATCTTTCATGTAGAAATATTTCGATAAAATTGAGTGGACGGAGAGAAAATTGAAGGGGAAGGCAAAAGCATTTCGGCCATTAACTGAATGAAGACGGCGGCTCACGAAACAGCTAGGGTTTTGAAGATATAAATGTATATTTAATATAATTTAATATTATTTTATTAATAAAATCCTCAATTTAATCGTTTATGCAAACGACCTCCAGTTCTCACGCACCAACAGGCGTTCCTAGGGTTTTTCTGCGTTCCGGACACAATGGAACAGGTTTCGTAAGCTAATTTGATCGTATGTGCGAGTTACGGAATGAAACGTTCAATTTAAAATTAAATCGATTAAAACGATTTTGATGCGTTTCGAGCTGCCACGGTCAAACGAAAACTCCGATTGCTATGAAAATTGAAATCCGATAATAATTAACTATTACGGATCCAATGGAATTGGTTTCGTCGAATTCTGAGACTGTGCCCCGGAAGGCTATTTTAACACGTCTATTTAGTCGGGCGATTTTCAAAATTATCAAAAACGCTTAAATTTTCACTTTTTAAAATTTTATTAACTTAACAATAAATCATATAACATTTATAAACATATTAACAATCATTTTGACTCATTTCGAATCAAAATCCGATTAATTGCATTTTTATATTATTAAATCCTATTATTAAATTAATATAAAATCCCAAATTCAATCTATTAAATTTTAATTTCTTCCAATGGTCCAATATTAAAACTCAAACCCAATTAGACCTAAATTAAATTTTAGAATCTAATTTTATCTCCATTTACACTCGAAATTACCAATTACCCCAATTCTAATATTGAATTAGTATTATTCAGTTACCAATTAAATTCCCGATTCAATATTTAATTATTGTTCTCAATTATTTGAAACTGAATAGAATTACTATAACTAAAAATTATAGCTTATTTTATTTCAAGATTCAATTTATAATCCATATTCAACATTTAAAATGAATTAAATGTTTAAATTCAATGGCTTAAAAATACGGGATGTTACAATTATTGTTAACCGCCTCACTAAGTCTGCTCACTTCATTCCTGTTAAGAATAATAGGAGTGCTTCTCATTTGGCCAAATTATATATCAAGGAAATCGTGAGACTTCACAGAGTTCCTAGTTCGATTGTTTATGATCGTGACCCGTTATTCACGAGTCATTTCTGGCAGATTCTTCAGCAAGCTTTGGGAACAAAGCTTAATTTTAGCATAGCATATCATCTGCAGTCTGATGGACAGAATGAATGGGTGAAACGTATTCTCGAGGATCTTCTAAGTGCTTGCATTCTAGATTTTGGTGGTTGTTGGGAGGATCGCCTACCTCTTGTGGAATTCTCTTACAACAATAGTTTACAGTCCAGTATCAGTATGGCTCCTTTCGAAGTCTTATACGGAAGTCCATGTCAATCACCTTCTTGTTGGTTGGAATCTGGTGAGAAGCTTGTTCTTGGCCCAGATTCCGTTCATGATTCATCTAAGAAGATCGATCTTATTCTTCAGAGAATGAAAGAGGCACAGAGCCCTTAGAAATCCTACTTGTAATATCCTGAAATTTTTAACAATATCAATTTAATAATCTGTATTAAAAATTAAATTGATATTGATATTTGTTAATAATAATTCAAATAAATTTAATAATCTTCTTCAATAAATATTTAAATTGGTTATTTTATCTTCTAAAAATAATAGATTGGTTTCTATTTACAATATAAATATATGGTTTGTATTTTAATACATTTTCATTGTTTTAATTTTAATAAGTAAAGCATATTTTCTAGTTTTAATAATTGTAGTAATTTTGAAAATTTGTTTTATTTAATATTAGCTTTTCAAAGTTATTAAATAAATGATTTTGGTTTAAACTTAATAATTGAATCATGTTTTAAAATTCTAATATATACATTTTAATTTGGAAATTTTAATACAAATTAGTACTGAGTTTTTAAAACTATTTCATAAATAAATATGACTTTAAAATTGATAAGAAAAAAATATTAAATGTTCAAATTAAATTGGCTTGAGTTTTAAATTTTATAATGAATTAACAAAATGGTTTTATGGCGTAATAAAATAGATAATTTATTGATAAAAATTTAATTTCTTTTGAAATGATTTTAATTTAATAATAAGATATTTTTGAAAAGTAATATTAATATTGTATTGTCTTTATAAATAAGTTTTGAATAGGATTTATAATTTTTATTTCAAATTGAATTTATATATATAACTTGATTTGAAATTATTTGATTTTGAATTTAATTTGAATTTGAAATTCCAAAGTATACATTCTTAATTGTTTAATTTTCATTTATAAACATGATTGTTCTTATTTCTTCTTTATGAATTTATACCATATTTAAATATAAACTAACAAGTAAACTAGGCTAACATACACATTAATTTGTAAATTAGTACTAATTATTTTAAAGAAACAAGTGTTTCATTCTTTTAACAAGTGTTCAAAATTTACATAAAGTTGACAAGTGTTGTATAAATTTGTACAAGTGTAAAATTTTAGTTTTTATTTTTCTTTTCTTTTATTAAATCTGAAAATTTCATTTGTATAAGCTTGCATCTTCATTCATATTGCTTTTTCATTTTCCTTAATCAAAAGAGAAATTATAAACACTTCTTCAAAATTTCTAAAATCAGAAACACTTTCTCAAAATCAAGTCTATCTGCATTTTTCTCTACACTTCCTAAAAATCCTTTATCAAGAAACCCTACATATTCAACCATACTCAAAAATCAAAACTCCTCATCAAAACTAAATCTGTAAACAAACCTGCATATTCCAGTTCCTCAAAATCAAATAAGCCTGCACACTGTTTTTCTGCAATCTGAAATGAATTTTCATATCACCTGCGAATGATAAGCATCTGCATGCATTTAGAAAATTAGCAACTACATCTGCTGTTTGCATGCAAGTGATTATAGGAAGGGATCATGAGCATTTCAACAAAATTACAACTCATATTTTAAACACAAAGGTCCTTCCTGCATTTGTCTGCAAATTTCAAAAAAAGGTTATAACTGAGCTCTGCATTGAATTAAGGTAGTAACATTTAAATCTTAAACTGTAATTAGGTTGCATGTTTGTAACGACCCAGAATTTTTAAAAATTAAAATTTGAATATTTAATTAATTTTAAATATTAATAAGTGAATTTTTAAGTCGAATAAATTTTTATTTGAATTTTTGGATTTAATTGGATAATTAAATCGATAATTTAATACGTTAAATTATGGAAATAATTGAAAATTGAGTTAAATATGATTGAAAATGATTTGTAAAATTTTATTTTATCATATGGGAGTTAGAACGATATTTTAGAACTTTTAAAAAATCGAATTAAAAGTTAATTTGTGAAAATTGAATATTTTAATATTAAATCGACTAGTGAAAATAGCCAATTTTTGAACAGTCTCAGAATTGAACGAAACCAGTTCCATTGGATCCATAATAGTTAGTTATTACCGGATTTCAATTTTCGTGTCAATCGGAGCTATCGTTTGATCGTGGCAGCTCGAAACGCATCGATTTATTTTTAATTTAAATTTGGCGAGCTAAAATAGCCATTTTTCAAAAAGTATCGGATTTCGACGAAACAAGTTTCATCGGATCCGTAATGTGATATTATTGTAAGGTTTCAAATTTCAAGTCAATTGGATTTACCGTTTGTCCGGTACAAATTAAAACGCCTAGAAAATCGCTTAAATCGGTTTAATTCAAATTGAGCGTTTACAGCCATAACTCGCACATACTTCCGAATTAGCTTTCGAAACCTGTTCCATTGTGTCCGGAACGCGGGATAAACCCTAGGAACGTCAGTTTCGGCGCGTAAATCGGAGTTCGGAATTTCCGGAATGAATAGTGTTTCGGTTTTCTCTATAAATAGCACCATCCTCTTCATAAATAAAAAAATAAATAAAAATCTAATGTATAAACCCAAGCCGCCAGTTTTAGGCATGAATGGCTGAAAATCACCCTCGTTTTTCTTCAATTATCTCTTCATCCACTCAACGATTCATGAAAGTTTCAACTAGAGTATTGTAGAGGGCAACACGAACTACAAGATCAACGGTTGTGATGGAAAATAGGGCTCCGGATCGATGGGAATTGGCATGAGAAGGGGGCCGGCCTGCGCACGAAAAACGAGGAGAGGGGGTGGCCGAGTGGGTGCGGTCTGAGGGTGGAGGTGGAGTCAGGAGCGAGCTACGTGATGGAACTTCCTGATCGTGTCGAAGTGGAGTGTGGTGATCAAAAATTTAAACCCTAAATTGTTGTATGGGTTCTTGCGTGTGCGGCCTGGAGATGCATACGAAGGAGAAGGAGATGAAGGGGGGACGGCCAGATTTGCATGATGCTAGGATGGACGGCAGATGTTTGAATGTGGGTTTAAAAATTATAAGTTTTGTTGTAATTTGTTAATATAAATTCGTGAAACTTCAAAAATTCATAACTTTTTCATACGAGTTCGAAAACGCGCGAAACCAGTTGCGTTGGAATCATATGGACGAGCACTACGCGATGGAGTTGGTTTGGAGTCGTTTGGAGTTAGTGATAATTTTGGGTAAAATTAAACGTCTGTTTAATTTTATTCGAAATAAATCGCTAAAACGGAATTTAAACCAAGGTGAGAACTTCTCACTCAATCGAATCAGTTTCGATTTTATTTTAAATAGTTAGATTTAAAATATTTGAATGCATGTTTGAATGTTGATTGATATCTATTGATTGTTAAAATAGACATTATGCGCCGTTATTAAGCGGATGTTATTTAATAAAAACATATACCGCGAATATTTCATAAACAGTGAAATTGGTATTATATATAATATCAATATATATATATATTGGCATATGTATATATTGGAGTTATTGATTTCTCGCATTTATTTGTTTAGCGGATGAGACCCTATTACGCCGTTATTAAGCGGATAATATTTAATAAGAACATATACCGCGATAATTTCGTACTGGAGCGAAATTGGTATTGTGCTAATGTTTGTGGATGCAGGAAAACAGGTTGGAGGGATCCAACTGGATTCCTCAACAGTATTTATTTGATTATGGATATTTTGATATTCATTGATTTTCATATCGATATATGATGGATCGTGTAGTCGTGATTGACTATTTGGTGTGTAGCATCATTGGACCCAGATTTTGGGATTTTAAAATGATTATAAAGTGATTTTTGAAAATATAAAATATTTTTCGAATTGATTCATTTTAAATAAATAAACGTTATAATTTTTAAAGTTATAAAAATTATGATTTTTTGAGAAATATAGTTAAAAACTGATTTTTTGAGAATATGATGCTATTGAGTTTATAAAATAGTTTAATCGAGATATTTTAGAATTCATTGTGAAAAGTTTAAATATAGGATTTATAAAATTTAATTATTTTATGAATCAAAATGGTGAAATTATAAAGGAAATTAAAGACGTTTTAAAATATTAATATAAATTGATTTATATTAAGAGATTTATAAATGGATATTTATAAATTGAAATATGGACATTATAAAACGAGTTTTTATAAGTGTTTGAATGAAGTGAAAATGAATTTCATAAATGAATGAAATTTGTAGAATTATAAACTGTGAAGTTATAAATGAAATTTTATAAACAGTAGGTTTATAAAATTTATAAAGTTATTGAAAGAATGGAGTTTTGATAAATAAACGAATCTTATAAGTTATAAGATTTATAATTATGAAGTTCAAAGGAACGATTTTAGTAAACAAATAAATTATAAGTATTTAACTTATAATATGAACGTTTAGTTTATAATTTAGTTATAAACTGGAATAGGTTAATAAAAGAATTTATAAAAAGGAAGTTTTTATAAATAAATAGAAATGGAATTTATAAACGTTGTTTTATAAATTCGCAAATGACTTATTTTGATAAGTAAATTGTTGAAACCTATTAATGGAGTTATATTCACGTTTTTGAATAGTGAATAATCCTTTGAATTAAAATGTATAAAAGGATGAAATGTGTTAACGTAGTATATTCACGTTTTGAATAGTGAATAACACATTAAAGAAATTGTTTAGAATGTGAATGTTTTAAATAGAATTAAAACGATCTAACGATGTTTTAAAAAGGTGTTGAGATTCGAAACCATAGATTTCAACATTAATTGTTGAAATAGACGTTTTCGAGAAATAGAAGGAGATGATGGACTATAACACTGTTGTTATAGTAAATGATTTCCGAAAGGAAATGTTTTGCATAGTATTGGGATTTATATATATATATCTTAATTTCGAATCCCTATACTAGTGAATTTGGGACGTCGTAACGATGTTTTACGCAACATTTGTTTTGGCCCAAAATAAATATGTTTAAGAGAATGATTTCCTTAAAGAATGAAATATATACTTAATCT
The DNA here is from genome assembly GCA_030765085.1 of Allium cepa. Lineage (NCBI taxonomy): Eukaryota > Viridiplantae > Streptophyta > Magnoliopsida > Asparagales > Amaryllidaceae > Allium > Allium cepa. The sequence goes on from CM060945.1 coordinate 775,332,964, forward strand.
CGATTTAAGTATATTGAATATTTTCCAAGTGTTGAAAATAAATAAAATTTGTGAATTACTTATGAATGTATAAGTATGGAAATGTTTTCCAATATAAGTGAATATTTTGAGAATTTATCTTTTTGAAGATAAATTGAAAAGAAATATTGAAATGAATAATTGAAATCGAATATTCATAGATATTTTGGATTATAAATTCACTAAGGAATTTAGAAAGGAAGTGGAATTTGTCTAAAAATAAATATTGATTTATTTTTGAAGTATTGAAATTATATATATCTTGTAAAGATATTTTGGAAAAATAAATATTGATTTATTTTTGAAGTATTGAAATTATATATATCTTGTAAAGATATTTTGGAAAATAAATAATTTGGAAAATTATTTGGAATCTGGTGATGTGTGCATATCTATTGATAGTTCAATAGCCGACTATCAATATTTCCCTTTGAATGGGTAATTGATGTGATTTGTTTGAATGTGAATGCTACACTTATTTTTGAATAAGCGCTCACTATTCGGGTTAACCGAGAAAGGACCATGGGGTCGTATAACCCATTCCGAATATGTGATACGTCGTTATAATTGCATTGAAGATCGGTGTTGAAGACCCGGTATTTGCGAGAGCGATAGGATGACCTGTCGATTTACTCTGCACCGAGTAGCTATGGTATAGAGTTCTCCATATGTGATGGTGAATCCGATCAGGATTGTGAATATCCGGATTGCAAGGACTTCTTTGTAAGTGCCTTCGGTTTTGTTCGATTCCGGAACAAACTTGTATGGATTGTGTGCCTGACATTACAAGTTGAGATGTAAAGCCGATTTCTTTCAAATATATTTCTGTTGGTGGCGAAGAATTTATTCTTTAGCTTAACACCCTTCTCTGAGACGTACGAGCTCAGAGGTTATATAGTTGAAGTTATCAGCGATATATTCCCAATTTGGTAATGTGATATGCTGAGTGATGCTGTAAATGATCATTGTGTTGATTATTGTGATAGGATCATTTATTTGATCGTCTATCTTGATGATCATTGTGTTGATCATTTATTGACCCAAAGCATGGCTTTTGTATAAAGTATGTTTTTGTGGACGTGACTTCGTCGAGCCTCACACCCCGGAAATGGTCAAAACAGGAAAGATGCGGCAAGGTTATGAGGGGTAGCACCCTTTAGGGTATGTACATTTCCTTCTGGATAGAGGTGGTATCATGGTATGGAGCCCAGATATTTAACCTATGTGGTTACTACGAATTTATTACTTTGTGGTTGTTGGTTTTTCGGGATCCCGTGAGAAAGGTCGTTTACGATCGGGGAATGGCGTGCTCGTGTCAGTAATTACCCAGTTAGGGGTAACCCGGCCTTGTGTTGGCAGAGTTCCGGTTTGGTTCTCGGGGATGTCTTTCCAGAGGCATTCTCATGTGGCAATGGGAAGTTCCTTAGCCTGACCATTTGTTGGAAATCCAAAGAAACAATACGTGACTTGTACGGTTTTAGTTGTATAACCTACTATGGAATGTGGCGGTAACCTGCTATTGAACATAGTTAGCTATAGTAGGCATACGATAATGGTCGTACGTTGGCTAAGATTTATATTCTACTTTCGAAATGAATTTTTCCTACACTATACACTAATAATAATATCAAATGTTATTTTAAATGCGTATCAAGCATCTTTGACTATCATAAGGAGAAATCTCCTCCGATTCTGCGTTTGCATGTGTGTGTGTGCGGGAGGCCTTATGGTAGTCTCATTTTTAAAAGCATTGCGAATTGAAATAAAAATATTCTTCTATTTTTTATTTTAAAGATAAATAAACTGTTTTGAGTTCTCACACCAGTCACATGACTGACTTGGAGTTTATTGTTTTCCTTCCTAAACTCTGGGTGCCCACCAATTTTTACACGGGCAGTCAAGAGTTCAGGTTTATCAGGATATTCTGGATATTCAGGAATTGCTGGAGGTAAGCTGGATGGCATGGCGTATTACTACTATATAGTATTTCTTTTTCCGCTGCACTATTTGTTGTTGTTGTACACTCTGATGATATGATGTAATGTAATGTATAAAATGTAATAACTGATAGTTCTTTGTTTAAAGATTATTCATTTATTATTATATGTTGTTCCGCTGCGAATTGTGAGATTCTAATGTTGTTCTGTTGTTTTCTGTCCCGTTCCATTTCCTATCTTCTCTTCTCTCTATTTTAAAATTCTGTCCTATTTTCTTCTGTTTTTCTCTTTTCCTCTATTCTCTTTTCCTTCTATTTTAAAATTTTCTTTTCTCTTTTCCTTCTAATTAAAATTTTCTATCTTCTTTTCTGTTTTCTATTCTCTCTAATTTCTATTTTCTTTTCCCTATCTAAATTTTCTATCTTTTTCTTTTTCTTTTCTTTCTTTCTTCTTTCTTAAACCCATAACTATTCGGTTTTTCGGCAATGAAAATCCTCGTACGTTACAATGTTAAATGTTTGAGATAAAAATATGTTCGTGTGCTTATAAAAAGTCTGATGTAATTATGATTGTGTATGCATGTTGATTTTGCTTTGCTGTGTTCCCAGATTCATCATCTTATTTAAAAGAATCTTCTATAATTGATTTAATTTGAGATTGTATATGGGTTTTAAAATAATAAAAAGGGTTTTCTTATCATAGATTAATTCAAATTTATAAAGTAATGTTGTTTTATTTTCTTAAGTTAAGGTTTAAATTTTTTAGGTAAGTTAAAATACAGGATGTTATCTCTGTAAACACGGGTAACACCATTGTATGTTGATCTTGATCAAAACCAATCATATAATATTGAAATCCAGTTTCATAAACTAAAAACATTTACTGGAACTTGATTTTTAAATCAAGTATTAGGATTTTTAGAGTTTAGTTTCAGTAGCAGTTTGTTCTTGAACTAAAAAATGAATTTGGGAAAGTTCTTGTAATCTGTGACTTGAGAAAACTCAGGATTCTTCTGAGTTATAGAGGAAGGTTCATAGATTCTTAGAAAAATCAGAAATGTGGATAAAATTGGTTAGAGTGGATGCAGTTTTGATTTTCAGTATTTAACCCTAGTTATATGGGTTTTGTGAAAGGGGTCTTTTCGATCTGGATAGTTGATCGAGTGTTTTGGTATTTGGTGAATGTGTAGTAGATGTGTGGATGGGTTCATGGCTGGAGAGGTGGATCTCCAGGTGATCGGAACGGCAAGAAATCGTCGTTGACAGGTTGGGTCAGAAACCTGAAACATGTTTTCAGGTGTGGGTTTTTAGAGCTCGATTTTTGATTTCTTGGTGAAGGATCGATTAGAGGTTTGTGTTGTGATTTAGGGATGGATTCTGATGAGAAGCAATCACCCATGGCGATCAACGTTGGCTAGAGTCGCCGTGCATATGCATGGCGATGAATTACAGATGGTGATGTTGGGTTTGGGTGTTGCAGGGGAGGTTTGAAGTTTGCTCGAAGCAAGTAGGATGATGACTCGGAGTAGTCAGGCTTTAAACCCGAAGTAGTTCTGGGGGACCTCGAGTTGATCTGTGTTTTCAGGTTTCTGAAACCTGTTATAAAATCTGGGTTTTTTAAAATTTTAAAATCTGTAGTTTTATTTTTAAAGTAAGGTTTAAGTTTAAAATTCAAATTCAAATTTGAATTTTTGGATTTAGATTCAAATTTAAATCCTAATTTTTAAATAAAAATAAAAAGTTTCAAAAGTTTAACTTAATTAACTATTTTATTTTGGTAAAATAGTTTAAACCTTTTAAATATGAGTTTTTTTTTTAAATATGAGAAAGAATTGAAGTTTTATTTAAATCTGGAAATTTAAAAGTTAAATTTGAATTTCAGTTTTAAATTTGAAGTTTTAAATTAAATGTAAATTTAAGTTATTAAAATTTTGAAATTAAATTAACTTTAAAAAAAATTATATCACTTATTTGATTTGCAATTTTAAAGGTTTAAAATTATTTAATCTTTGATAATTTAAATTATTCTTATTTTAAATAATGTATTTAAAATGGATTTTAAAAGTGGTTCAAAAGTACTTTTTTTAAATAAATTTGTTTTAAACATAATTAAGACATGTTTTATCTAAAATTAAGTTAAGATTAATGTTTTGAAATTTATTTAATTAACAAGGTTTTAGGGAATAGTTATTAATTTAATTAATTATTGATTAAGGTTAAAAAAATATTGATTAATGATTAATCAATTTAAAATTAAGATCATTAATTAGATTTTTAAATTAATGATTAATGAGTTATTAATTATGTAATTAATTTTAATCAAGGTTAATTAATTTAATAATTAACTTTAATTAATGAATAATTAAAGACAATTTAATTTGTAACTAATCAAAATTAATTACTTAATGAATAATTAAAGAATGGCTAATGAAGGTCATTAACCATGATTATTTAATAATTAATTTATATGGTTAATTTTTATAATTAATTAGATTAATTAATTTAATAATAATCATTTGTGAATGGTTTGAGTTTAATTACTTAATAAAGAAATAAATTAATTACTTAAGGTAATTAATTTAGTTAAATATGATTATTTATTTTAATTAATTTAGTTTTAAACACTTGGGTTTTATAAATGATTGCTGCATGTAATTAATGGATTGAAAATTTCTTAGTTAAATAATTGATTAATAATCACAGGTTGTAATTAAGTGGAGATGTTTAAGAAATAGGTAATTTGGATTAATTATTAGTAATTAATCAAGGAATTAATTTGGGAAATTAATTAAGGGACAATTAATTTGGTTTAAATAAAGTAATTAAGTTAGTTAATTACCGAATGTAATTAATCCGGGATGATTAATAATTATAAGTTAATTACTTAAGGTAATTAATTTAAGAAGATAATTAATTAGGTATAATTAAAGATCATTAATTATTATAATTAATGATGTAATTAAAGATGATCAATTATGATTAATTAATCAATAATAGGTAATTAAAGGTAATTAGTTAAAGTAACTAATTAAGGATTTATGTAATTAATTATTGTTAATTAATTAGTTGAAGTAATTAAACGTTAATTATTGTTTAGTTGAGAATAATTAATTTGTGAAAATTAATTAAGAATAATTACATGAATGTAATTAAGGGTAATTAATCAAGGATGATTAATTAAGGTGATTAATAATGAATGATTTATTGATTGTAATCAATTAAATGATTGAGTAAGCAAGATATATATTGATGAAGTAATTAATTTAATTTATTTTAAATTAATTAAAAAATGAAGTAATTAGTTTAATTCACTTTAAATTAATTAGAGGTAGAGATAGTTAATTTAATTCATTTTAAATTAATTATATGGTGATGAATAAATCATTGCTTATGTATGAATGGATGACGTTGATTGTCTTGGATGCTTTGTAATCTCAGTAAAGAGATAAATAATGTTGTGTGGTATGAATGCTTAGTTGTATTGTGATGATAACATAGATTATCTATTGTGGTGGTAAAATATGGATTATCTATTTTGATATTGATAATGTGGATTACCTGTTATTTGATAATGATGATTATCAATTGTGATTTGTGAGTTATCTATTTGTGTGTGTATAGATAATTGAATTTGTTTTAAACCTTAAAATAACATGGACCTAAGAGATACGCTTTGGATTTCGAAGAGACCGGGATCGGATTTCCATATTTGGATATCCGAAAACCACATCGTTCCAAATTAACGTTAGGTCGTGAATCAAAGTGGAGCTTTGTGAAGACTCGAGGTGTAAGGACTATACGTCAGTATAACTCTGTGGGTGATTCCGTAATGAGTTGATGGAATAGTACTTATAGATTCGAGATGGTGATTCAGAGTGCAAGGGATATGGTCGTTAACTCTAAGGGTGATTCCAAAAATGAGTGTAACGAGATAATGCCTTCGGTTTCGTTCGAACCCGGAACGAACTTATATGGATTGAATGCTTTCAGAACATCGTCAGGTGGACGATGAGCATTCTAAGTGATGTGTCCTATAAAGGTAATCGTAGCCTCAGGCCTCATCAACCGGGAATGGATAAAACAGAGGAGGTGCAGCAGGGCTTCGTGGGTAGCTCCCATTGGAGAGCAAGATTTACCCCCGTCTAGAAGTCTCTTTATATTCAGCTGTGTGGATGGTTGCAAGCTATAACAACGGGGTTGACTTGTTCGGAACTGTTCAGTAAGGAATGGGTCCGGCTTTGTGTTGCAGGGGAGAGGGCGTACTCCTCGGTACATTGATCTAGGCCACGTACTGTGACGGGCGGTACCCCAGTAGCCCTGCCATTGTATGGAATCCAAAATCCAATAAGTGCCAATGGTTTTGATTGTGCTACCCACTTTTGTGGCTAGTAGATGGAATTTAATCATGTAACAATTTTGGCTATTTCTTATTTATTTGAAAACCCTAGACCCCTATTATAATATCATCGGATTTCCTATCAAATATTTTGGTTAGCGTAAGGTAAAAACTTTTCCATGTTTATGTGTGTGAAGTCTTACGTGATACCTTTCTTTCAAAAGATTTTTAAAAGTTAAGCAACCTTAACCTATTACTCACACCGGACCCATGTCTGACCCGGAGTTTATTCTGTTTTTCTTAAACTCTTGGGTACTCAAATTTTTACGAGTAGCCAAGGGATTCAGGTCTGCTTTGACGAATTGTGGAGGAGCAAATGGAGCAGGAGGCTTCTGCGTATAGATATATAGTGTTCCGCTGTGTGTTCTGTGAGTTGTTGTCTTTGTACTATATTGAGTTGTATAACTAGACAGGTGTTTATAACTGACTAGTTTGAAATGCATATCTGTGTAACTCTGATAATGGTTGTAAACTATGTAATATTTAGGTTATTAATATAATTTATTCGTTCCGCTGTTGAGATTCTGATGTTGTTTCTTTCTTCTCTTCTTTCTTTTCTCTTTTCTATCCCTTTTTTTCTTAAAAATGATGCGATTTTCTATGGTAAGAATGTCGGGTCGTTTCACTACACGGACAACCGTAGGAAGCCTCTCGAGTTCCCTATTGGTGATCTCGTTTTTATTCATGTTTCTCCTTTGAAGGGGGTTATACACTTCAGTATGACTGGGAAACTGGTTCATCGCTTTATAGGACCATTTCCTTTTCTGAAACGTATTGGCCCTGTGGCTTATAGAGTTTCACTTCCAACTCATCTATCTGGCATTCATGACGTGTTTCACCTCTCTCAGCTTCGGAAGTGTCTCCGAGAGTCGGATTCTATTATTGATTCTCCTGATTTGCAAGAGCATGAGATCTTACCGGACCTATCTATTGTGCAGCAGCCTACTCACGTACTTGCTTCGAAAGTGTGACGCCTTAGAAAAAAGGACGTGCCGCTCGTTAAAGTTCATTGGTCCGCTAACCCTAATGACTGCACTTGGGAAACCAGAGAGTTTATCGAGCAATCTTATCCTGGTTTTCTATCTTCGCAAAGTGGTGGTGAGAATATTTTTAACTCAAGCTTGTCTTTTTCTTTTGAACTGATGAAATAATTGTGTTGAATACAAACTCTTCTCTAGAATTTTTGAGGGTGCAATTTTGTTGGGGGGGAGTCTATAACAACCCTGCACTTGGAGATTAACTGTAAATATTAAATTATAACGGCAATTATGATTTAATATTGTGAACTAAAATAAAAATCGGAGATTTTAAATTGTTTATTTGGAATGAACAATGAATTTTGGGAAATAAAATGCGAAAATAAAGTTTAAAAGCTTTATTTTATTTGTTTTGGTTAATATGTATGGAAAACAATTTTTATTTGGAGAAAATGCAATAATTTTATTAATTATTGACAATTACTTCTTTAATAATTTTTGAAGGAAGTTATTGCTTTTTAGGTTTTTTTTATTTAAATAAAAAGGGTGTAATTTGGTTTTAAGGTGAGTTTTGGTTATAAAATTAGGTTTGAAATGGTTTGTTATATTTTTATATGTAAGAAGATAATTTTTGTAGAATTTTTGAAGTTAAAAATAAAGATTTATACATTCATTTGTGTAAATTGTGTATTTTTTGTAAAATAAGGGTTTATTTTATCAAAATGTTTTAAAACTAAAATTGTCTTTTTATATGATGAAAAATATTTTACTTCACATATATGTAAGTTTACATAAATTGTTTCTGTGTAAATTTGAAGAAAATGTAATTTGTTTTATAAAATAGTGTAAACATGCGCATTTTTGTTTAAGTGTTGTAATAAAGCCTTAGAGTGATTAATTTATTCCTTAATTTGGGTCCAAATGGCCCATTAGCCAACTTAACCTGATAGAGGAAGTGAGAAACATTTTACAGTACGTTCAAAACCATTCTCACATTCTTCCTCTTCAACCAGTAAAAGGAAATAGCCATTTTTTCCTTGAAACTCAAACTTTCAAACTCAAATTTCTTTAACGCAAGCTATAATTTTTATCAAGCTAGAGTAAAATAACATGCAATCTAATCTCAAAACCTAAATATTTCATCCAAATCATGCTTTTAGAAGAGCTTGTTTGTTAATAGTCTTTTTCTTCTTTGCATGCATCTTTTCTTCTTCTATAGGTGATTGAAGGCCAATTTCTCCATGAAAGCCTTAATATTTTTGCTTAAATCAAGATGTTTGTGCAACTACGGCAAGTGAGTTGAAAAAATCATATAATCTCGCTGAGCTAAGCTCAAAAAATTGGAAAAGAAATCAAAAATCTAGCTTTTGTTGATAAATTTGTGTAGTTTTTTGTCTCGAATCTATTTCAAGTAACAATTTTGGTTGTCCATAACTTTCATCTCCGACAACGAAATGCTACCGGATCTTTTTCTGAGTTAATTTTATGCGTTGATCTTTGTTTTTGAAAATTTTTATCGAAAAATAAGGTCATTTGAGTGTTCAAACTTTTGCTGCAAAATCAACAAAACACAGTTTTTCTACCTGTAGAAATTGTGTTTTCTGAATTGCTGCAAACATGGTATGAGTCCATGTTTGAGATAGCATAACTTTTTCGTTTTTTATTGGAATTCATCGATTCTATTTTTGTTTGAAAGATGTAGTTCTCTACAATAAGCATACCAAATTTCAGGTCATTTCGACATATATAGCTTATAGAAATATGCTACCGAACTTTGGTCCGGAGCATGTTTCCGCCAAACTTTTACAGTGAAAACACTGTCTGGGTTAAACTTTGAGACATCATAACTTTCTCATATTTTGTCCAAATTGCATGATTTTTTTGTTTGAAAGATGAAGTTTTCTACTATGTGCATATTAAATTTCAACTCAATATTTGGTCATTTGGTCCTCTGTTTCATGCCTGGAAGTTGAATCCAAAATGGTTTTCAGGCCTGTAAATTTTTTGTTTTTGAACTATTGCAAACATGGCCTGAGTCCATTTTGAGACAATGTAACTTTTTCACTTCCAGTCGGAATTCAATGATTGTTTCTTTGCTTGAAAGCTGAAGTTTTCTACTTTGTATCCACCAATTTTTAATTCATTCATAGGTCATTCGGCAACCTGGTTTATATCTGAAAGTTGAACCCAGAGAAGATTTCAGATCTGGCTATTATTTTAGCCAAGTGTTTTACGTCTTTTTTCCATCCGATTTTTGACATTTACTTCTATTTTTGTGATATTTTTAAAGTATTTTTAGGACTATGAAGCATATCAATAGGTTAGCCCAGTTTTGATGAATTTAAAATTCAAATTTTTAATTATTTGAATTTAATTTTAATTTAGTTTGAATTAAAAATTTGAATTTCGATTTGAGTGGAATTTTGCTTTTTTGGTCGTTTTGGAGCACGGTTTTCTCCATATACTTTGAAATGATTTTTAAAATTTAGGGAATTTTAATATAATTATTATGCAATATTTCAAAGTATTTTCGAGTATAAAACCTATTTATTATTAATAATAAGGGAAATTTTCAAATATGGTTTCCAAGTAGTTTCCGAAATCGGTGTTCAAAGCTTATTTTCAAGGAAAATTGTTTTCTATAAAATTTCACGTTTTTATACTATCGAGCGAATGAGAAGGAGAGTGAAACGATTCGATAAAATGCGTAGTATGGGATAGTGCGTTTATCCATTCGGTTAATTCCTAAATTGTCAGTTTGATCGTTTTGGCTTACGGGTCTAGTTTACCGATGATATGAGGTAAACCATTTACTGCTTTGAGTGTAAAATTTATTAGCGGTTAGTAAACCATTTAGTGCGAATAAGTGGTATGGGAAACACGTTAACACTTTTCGGGTTCCTTTCCGAGAGTTTGTGACACATTTGCCTGTTGGCGTGCCAGTACTGGACCTTCGGGTCATTTACCATTGCGGCGTATTTGTCTTCGGACGTTTGCCATTGCGACGTATTTGTCTTTGGACGTTTTCCATTGCGGCGTATTTTCCATTGCGGCGTATTAGTCATTTGACGTTTGCCTTTGGGCGAGGTACCTATTATGTGAAACATTACTCGGCAAAAATAGCAAATGGAAAACCTTTTTGAGATGATTTTTACCCTTGTGTGTCGTCATTTTGAAATCGGTCCTTTGAATCATTCGGTGGCGATTACTTCGGGATTTTTGGACTCATAGGAGTTCTTTTGAGATTTTCATTGCCTGCACTGGCATGTTGAGATTTTCCTTTGGGCGTACATATATTGAGACTGCCTATTGGTGCTATTTATGGGATTTTACTTTTGGCGTTTACTTGAGATTTTATTCTCCTCTTTGGAGATATATTTTCCTTATGGCGTGTTCGAGGTGAGATCTCTTCACGCATGTTTTGGGTTTTCCAAGATGGAGGGTTTAGGTTTTCCTCCTAAACCATATTTGATCTTTTATGAATGCTGATGATATGAGGCTTGCTATTTTTAGCTTTTTATGGGTTATTTTATCTCCTTTGAGATCATATGTTGGTGTAGTGATACCACATTATCACTTAATGTAATAATACACTTTAGTTGTCCCTTCTCACTCAAGAATATTATCACATTATCCATATGCTCATATTATTGCTTATCCTTGTTAACTGATTATTTTGGCTAGACTAACCCGTGTATTTCATACTCGGGTCAGACCGAGGTGTTTCAAGTTAGGTACATTTGGACTTAGCCTATTCTGCTTCTACCTGGACTATTCTACTAAGCTCTTTTTATTATAACATTTTGTGTAGTCCTTTTTGGTTTGCTACTCTATCGTGTATATTCTTTTAACTCATGTTTGTATTGTGGTCGTCATACCACATGTGTGATGTATCGTTTTGTACACTCTGTGATGAATCGATATATGTGTGTGTATATGGATTATTTGCTGTTCCGTAATGTGTTCTGCATTTGATTTGTTGTATTTTGTGCTGATAGATCCTATAGCTACCTATGGCTTTGTATTAAGTATTTATTAGATATGTCAATCCACTTGAGACAAAAAATGGCATTGTCAACGTATTCAATAGATATTTAAGATAAGGCTATAGATGGTTGCTCCTATCCAACCCTATTCTCTGCATTAGCAGACAGTATTACCCAGTAATACTCTTTATTAATGTGGGTCTCAGGGTGGGGCGTCACGCCATACCTATGGAGTGCCCTCTGACGACGCCCAGTACGTGGGAGATTACGGTACTATATAGACTACGAGAATATATAAAATGTATTAAAGGGTATATGGGTAATACCTTAACGCTATTTTAATAGTTTACTTTACTATAGACATTATTATAATAGCGTATATTTCTACATAGTAGATAGTTAAACGAGGCCTTAGAGGATGGTTATCCCAAACATCCCTTGAGTTACTTGTATTTCAGTTGTTATTTCACTTGAGTTGGATTTATTTATATAAGAATGTTAATCCTGACTTGAGTGTTTCGTGTTTTACTTTACCCTCGGGTCAGATTGAGTGTACCAATATTCGAGACTCACCTTTGGAGTTGGAGCTTCGCTTGGAGATCCATCTATCGATTCTGCTTTCAGTTATTCAGTTGATTCTAGTGATGTAATTAGATTTTGTATTTGACTATTGTATTGAGACATCTATATATTCGAAACCTCTATTGTATCTTATTTAACTCTGTTATATATATAGTAGCTTCATAAACTACTATTCTTTTGTTTCCGCTGCATTATTGTTATATTACCCTGCGTTTGTGATTCTATGATTTATTTATTTACTGTATATGTTGAGTTTTTTCAAATAAAAAAAATAACAATCTGATATTTTAAGCAATTCAAGTCTGACATGTGTGAATGCAAATGGTTGAAAATACCGTATGTTACATGTCTTATGTGAGGGTACCCCACCTCTGACATAAACGTATTGCCATTTGATTAAACTTCTCTTCTCTATAACTATATGGAAAAATATTCTGGCTTACTCTTGACTCACCTTAAAATTAGATATGTTTTAGCCAAATCCCATCTTCCGTCTCCCTAATAATTTTAAGCTAAGCTCTGTTAACTTAAACCTTATTTTGGGTAAAGTGACACAAAATGTTGTTCACACTTTATTAAAAATTAAATTTGGTAATCTACCCTTCTAACTCGAACATCGATTAGAAAAGGCCACCAAATCTCTATGCTAATTTTTTCACTTTACTCCAAATCTTCCGACGCTTCACAAATCCATAGTGCTTAATATTGGCAATTCCTTAACACACTGGAATATTTACTATTCTAGCTAGTTCAGTAATTAATTCAACTTAATAGATTGTGTAATACTTTTTCAAATCTAATCCAAAATTTTAATTTTTAAGTGCGTATGATATTTTTATTTTAGTTTCGGATCAAAAACCATTTAGTTTTAACTTCATTTTTTCACTTTATTTCTTCTCACAAGACTAGCAAACTCCTAAAACTATAAAATCCTCTACTAATTTTAATAAACATTTGATAAGAATAAAAACATATTTTTTTAAAATTATATGCTTTATATCCTAGTTAAATAAAGTTTCAAAATATGTTAGACATTTCATGTTAAATCACTTCCCAGAAAATCATAAACCAAATTTATCTCAAGTTAACCATCTCATATTTATTCGTGTCTTCCTATAAAATAGTCAACATAATTTCAATTTTCAAAGCCAATTTCTTTTTGAAAATTCTTAAAAACTTCTAACTCTTAAATTTCGATTCTTTACATCTTTACTAATCAATATAATTATTTTAAATATAATTTCACTTGAAATAACTTCGGTTATTTTCTAAAACACTCATACTACAACGACTCGTAATTTTTAACGACTTTGTAACGTATTTAACTGATTTTTTTTTTGAAAATGAAATAATTAAACTTGACTATCAAAATTTAATATATGATATGTGCCTATTTAGACATAGCAAGTACTAGATTTTCGTTGGAAAATATGAAAGTAAATTCTATTGTGTAATTTTCAACTCCAATTTAAAATCAGTTAGAATAGATGAAACTAAAATATTTTTAAAATATGAATATTTTTATGAAATAAAAATATAGAACTTTTTCTGAGTGAGACTTCATATTTCATTTCGTCCAATTTGGATTGCTATTGCTCCGTTTATTTTATTTTTGACAAATTAGCAACAGTTTGGGCAGCGAATATCGACTTTTGGTAGAAAGATTGTATCGTTGATATCTGTGTAGCATTCTGTTCGTTTCGTCAAGCTGATCTCTACAGTGTATTAATTTGTACATTTCGGTGTCCGGTATGAGGCGAAAACCGCAAAATAGTTAACCGTGTCGGTATCCATTTCTGGTGTCTTTTGGTCGCTTGTGTCCTTTCATCATCCATAGTGTAAACCAATAGTCTTTGAAATTAAATGTATTGGCTTTACTTATTCATACCTTTTCAATTTATTAATTGATTTATGGCTGCATTCGTTCATTTCCTACTTCATTCTTTTTTTCTTTTGGCTTCTACTTCGTTTTTGAAAAATTTGTATAATACAGTATATATCAGTTCTTTGGCTTCGAGAATCTCTCCAGGCTATAATTCATTTGCATCAAGAAATATAGGAATATACAAGTTTTCATACAACCTGAGAAGCCAACACCCCGAACCATATCCCTTTCCACCATCACCAGCAGCCTCTGTCCTTCTTGAGCCTCATCATCCCACGTCCAACATTAGCAAACTCACCATCGTACACACCTATGAAGCCGATCCTTCCACTCAACCCAATTTCCACTCATTCACCCGTCTCCCCTCTCTCCACGTTACAGCTACACCTGCCGAATACAACGTGACCCAAACATCAGACCCCTCATGCATGCAACCATCACCTTACCCACTCCATTACCTCACCATATCGATCCAGTTCCTTCAGTGCTCCTCCGTTCGAGCAGCCATTGCTCTGGCCATGCCACACTACTTCCCTCCGATTAGTTCACCACATCCTTGTCCCCTCACTGCCTCGCCTCCATTTGCCACAGTAGCCCGGCCCTCTTCGGCCTTCAGCCTCGTCCCCGCCACAACTGCCGCTTGAACCTTCATTGTTCCACCCATAGCTCAGTCAACTTCTCTTTATTGTTTCATAGGTGTGTGTCGATGTGTGTGTGTGTGTGTGTGTGTGTGTGTATATATATGATTTTATAAAAAAAATTACGGTTAGTTTACCTATACATAACGTATAAGTTTGTACGAAGTGAGAATTTGCAATGTGACATTGCAGCTGCTTACATAATAGAAAAGTAAAATATTTTTTTTTAAGTGTCTTGTTTACAGAAGGAAATATATAAAAGGATCAGTACAAGGGGTATGGTACATATAAATTATAAAGTTTTGTTTATGAATGGTAAAGCAAGCTTTAGCGATTTATGTCGACTTATACTATTCAAATTATATTCTTATACTATTCAAATTTATATATATATACATATATATATATATATATATATATATATATACATATAAGTATTTATTTATTGATTTCAAATTCTTGTAGTTACTTGCTTTGTTTGCCTATGTATGTGTTTTGAATTCGAAGACATATGTTTAAATATTGAGTTTAAGTTTTAACTTTTATGTGAGGCTTTTAATTTTTTTTCCATAAATATCATAATTGATATCTAAAAAATTGCAATTTTCTTTACTGTGAAGAAAGTCTATTGTGTGATTTAAGTACATATCAGAGAGTGAAATATAAAGTTATAAGTGTATACTATATCAGGTATTGTTTTAAAAATATTTTATATACACATAGATATCTGGATTTGAACTTGTATAGATATTTTTTTATTTAATGTGTTGTAAGAAGAAATGATTTTGGAATAATATGTATATATAACAATTTTATTTTGATATGGGTTTAAATGAAATATTAATTTTAAAATAATATATATATATATATATATATATATATATATATATATATATATATATATATCCATCGATTTCAAGATCGTGCCAGCTTCGCATTGGAATTTTCATAGAGTCCGTGATTCAATTCGTAGCTAGATTGTTTTATCATCTTCATAGCCTCGAAAGGTGAGCAATCACTCACGATTGACATTCTTATATTCAGTAAATTTAATTCACCGAAAATGATGATTGAAGTATATTGTTAGATTAGAATTGTTAGTTATTTAATTGTTGAATATGATATGTCATTATCTGCTACTATTTATCTACGACATATGACACCATAATCGGTTGTATATATTATATTTAAATTGTTACCGACGATATATTCCTATTGCTGATATGTTATATTATTATCATATTATTTCTCACTCTTCAACTTCCCTATTAGTTTAGAATTCCCTATGGGTTAAAATGATACATACCTAAACGATATTATAGATTGGACGAAAATCGTTATGGGTCGAAATGTTAAACCCAAGCGATTTTTCATTGAAATTTTTGGATTGCGGATTGAAATGATATACATCCGTAAATATTAAATTATTGCGGATTGAAATGATAAATATCCATATCACTTAACAATAGAACAGAAAACTATAAAAGGGCATCGTTGGTTTATATTTTGAAAATTATTGCGAAAGTTTGGAAGGAAATATATGGATTTTATTAAATATTGATTTTTAAATTATAATATAGAGAATTTATTTAATATATGTGTAAAATTTAGATTTAAAATTTTATGTTTTGGTAATCTTAAATTTATAAGTTAGTTTTGAAAAATATAAATTTTAAGATTTTTCTTTTAGCTTTATTATTTTAAATATATATATATAATAAGACTTAATTTAATAAAATTTAATTTAATTAATATATACATTTGTTAAGTATTTATATAAGAATTTTATAAAATAAAATAAAAAGGTAACAATTGAAACTTATTGAATTTGAGATTTTAAAGATAGGATTTTATAACTTGATTTTGATAAATGGTGACAAAATGAATATTCCCAAATTTAAATAACTTAAAAATTGAATATTTAGTTTGATTTAAAGGTGTAATTGGAGATTTTATTTAATTGTTATTAAAATGATTTTGTAAATATTTTCCAATGTGAATAAAATTAGAGTTAAATGTTGAAATCTAAATGAAACTTATGTTGAAGTGTTTGAATATTTAAACTTTGAATCTTATTGGAATTTGTAACATCCCGCCTTTTCGCACACTTTAAACCGACGCACGTGCCAATTAAAAGCATACGCAAAGGGCGGATTGTTATGGGGTAAATAAGAAAAACAGAGAAGAAATAAAACAAAATAGAATCTCACAGCGGAAGGATAAAATATAATAATAAATATACAGTTCATAAACGGTTACAAAACAGTTAATTCTTCTTTATACAATAAATATCAGAGTTACACATACCAATACAAACAATGCAGCGGAACAGTATGAGTGTGATGCAATACTATAGATAATAATAATACGACTCCTTCGTCTTCGTCCTTCAAAGCTAAAGTCTTCGATCCTGAAACGCTCGGACTGACCCGAGCGAATTTGAAAAGACAAAAACACTCGAGTCAGAACTAAAAGATCTTATGTGAGTTAAATTAACAGAAATAAATATGAGTACAGTAACTCAAGAGATGCTCGGGATTTACATCTCCTAAGGATCCGTTAAACTATTTATTATGTAGTATATTGCGCTATTATAATAGTGTCTATTTATAAAATAAACTTACTTTTTAATAGCGTTAAGGGGTTACCCATATAGCCCTTAACACGTAATAGTCCCAGTAGTCCATCCAATATCATAGTCCCTCCTGATCGGGAAGCCACCAGAGGATACCACACGGGCTACGGGAGAAATCCAAACTCGTACAAGACTCGGTATGGTAGGTGACACGGCACAACTAGGCAATGCCAGGGTAGATATACCAATTGCGTACCCAGGCTGGTGGAAACGCGTAGCCGCAGTTACCGCCCACCTCGAACAAACTCCCCAAAATCAAAATAAAAGTGGCCAGTGAATCAATCCAAAGTCATAGTATAATATCGAAGAGGAGTGTCCGATCAGAGGTATGACCTCATTGGCCTGGGAATAGCTCCTGTTTTAGCCACCTTATGCCAACTCACGGGAGTCGGGTCCACGTATTTACCTTACAGGAAACGTCGCCACCACCTACTTCATTCTGGAATCTCCACCGCGTACACGGTTAGTCAAAGTGGTTTTCGGTATCGACAGAGAGTATGTCAGATATCCGATCTCGGTCTCTTTGCCAACCCATCGTTATTATAACACCGCGGTCATTTAAAAATAGGTTATACTTTAAAAATCAGAATAAACATTCCATTTCATAACCATGAATACGATATCATTTCAAAACCCAAAACCATATTTTATCACTTATCCCAAATATAATTCTTTTCCAAAATCAAAATGCTTTAACTTCATAACGTCTGAAAATCAAATATTTTCAAAGCATAGTATTTTGAAAATCATAATTTAAAACCATAACTTCTAAAACTTGAATGGTTTGGACATTCAACGGTATATGAATTAAATGGTTTAACTTAAATGTTACTTTGTAAAGAAAATAGTTCTCATGGCTTTACAAATACATTTCTTCATTAAAGTCTAAACCAAAATTTATATTATCTCTCTCACGTTTCAAAACCACTTCAATTTATTTATATATACGTATATCCATTTTGAGTATCAATATTTCAAACTAAAGTTGGATTTTATTCTTTCAACAAATCAATTGTTCTATTAATTAGTCTTGAATATTCATATAAATTCCGTAAATAATAAGACTTCAATTTCTAGTAATAAAATATATATATTTTTCCCAATTCAAATTATACTAGAATATTCATTTCAATTTATTTTGGGAAAAATCCAATTATAAATATCATATCTTAAAATTTCCAAACTTAACATTTAAACATATGATATAAATTATTAAACTCCATTTTCTTAATTTTCTTCCATTTTTAAATAAAGATTTTTATACACCTTTTAATTTCAAAATTTTCAACTTCATATGTATATATATATGGAAGAAGAATATTTATACAATATAAAATTTAAGATTATTATAAACTGTATTCCATCCAAACCATAGAAATCACATTAAAATAGTTATATATAGACCGCGGCGCCTGTATATAATTTTCTATCCTATGGTCAAGTGATACGGATATTTATCATTTCAATCCGCAATTTAAAAGATATAAAATTTTGCGGTTATATATCATTTCAAACCACAATCCCGAATGAAATGAAATATGCATGATAATTTGCAATTTAATGATATACAATAAACATCCATTCATCACCATCATCCATCATCCAAATCGCAATCATCAATCAATATCAATCAATAACAATATTATTTTTGGTACTACATAACAGGTAATACTGGCAATTTTATTCAAATTAAATTTAACAGCTATTAATCTAACAGTTTATATTCAGTAATAATCTATATAACTGTTAACTAGCAGTTTATAGGCAAACAAATAAATTCTAACTATCAATTAATACGCAATAAATAAATTAAATTAACAGTTAAATTTAATAAATGCAATTCAACAAATATGAGTGAAATAAACATGCCAAATACTCATAAATAAATTTCTATTCATTTCTAAAATTAATTTAACAAACATAAAAGCTTCTAGTAGTTGTGAGTGGGTTAAAACACTCACCTTTTGAATTTAAATCGAATTTAAATTCGATTTAAACCCAAAAATTCGCCCATCTCGGACTTCGTCCAAACCAGCGTCATCAGGTCCGGAATTTAATTACGATCCTGATAAAAAAAATCTCACGTGAATCGGAGATCGTATGCGAGAGTTATGTCGAAATATGCACTTGAATTTAAAATTGAAAATAAACAAAATGACACATGTTTATAAAACTTGCCACGTCATCACACGTTTCCTCTCCCAGCACAGTGAGACGCGCACGTACTCCCAGCCGAACCCTTCATGCAACAGTGACCATTGAACCCAAAACGCCCCTTTGACCAAGACTTTGACCACGATTTTAGCTCGCCTCCGACCACCGTTGAACCCAGCGCCACCACCATCAGCTCTTCCATGACCGGCCGCACCTCCTCCCCCAGTCCGGTCGCCAAAAAACCTTCGGCCGCCACCTCCTTATAACCCAAATTCGCGATTTCACGAAGATCTGACCGTTGATTCGACAAGCTAAACATATAGATGGGATCCCCATCGTCCACTCTACAATACCCAGAAACCGTTTGACGATCTGACGAAGTTTGTTACGGCGCTGATGAATGGCCACGAACTGTTTGAATTTATTATGAGCAAACGATGACTGCATTCGAAAAACGAATTTCACCATGATATTATGTGTTTCGAGAACATTGACATATATTTTTGTGGAATTTTTTTGGAGATTTTGAATTTTCATTTTGTTTTTGAACTGACTGGATCTAGGGTTAGCCCCCATTGAAGAAGAAGAGAAGCTTGAAGAAATACGCGCAGATAAATGAAATTAGGCGGAGGCTAGGGCTGAATAGCTGGGTTTATATAGAGGGTTAGAGGTAGCGTAGATAGACCATAGAATGAACGTGCGGAACAAACTATGGTCCAAAAAAGCCCGCTATGTCTCCGGAACGAAATTTCGTAAATCTATATATCCAAATAGGTAATTTAAAATATTCTGAATGCGATGGAAAAAGTTTCACGCCCAAATTTGATCGTATGAAGAAGTTATGCTGAAAACAAAATTTCCAAATTGATTTCAAATTGATTTCATTAAAATTGATTTCAAAGCGTTTCACGCCCGTACGATCAAATGACAAGTCCGATCGATACGAAACTTGAAACCCTATAATAATTTACCGATACGGATCCGATGAAACTGGTTTCGTCGAGATCCGAGTCCGTGGCCAAAATGGTTATTTTTAATATTTATTAAATAAATTAAATAAATTATAAAAATCCAAATTTTATATTAAATTCTAAAATTGGCCAAATTTTATTTCTTATATGATTCGTAATCAATTGAAAAGATTTAATAGGCTTAGCTGTGAATTAAAAGTTGACAGTATATTAATTGCGATGTTAATTTCTACACTTTCTTATATTTAAGAATTTTATAAATTATATTCTCAAAACCCATACTTTAGATTTTTAAATCTTTATATTCTCAACTTTCACCTAAAATAAAGATGCCATAAACATTAGTTCCTGATTCACATCATTATTCTTTAAGTCTAATTTAAATCTCAATAACGTAGTATTTAACGTTAGAATCCATTTTATTATGCATAAATTCCAAATTTTACTGACCCAAGTTTTCTTCTTTTCATTTCATAACAATTGTCAATCCTATAAGAAAAATTAACATTAGGTTCATACTTATTACAAATAACTCCAATTTCTTCCAAATAATAATTACATAGCTATTAAATATTAAATCCATTTAATTGCAATAAATTCAATTGATTGCAATAAATTTCCAAATAAATTTGGATCTTTATTTGGTTATACAAAAAAAAATCCGTTATCACTTACCTAACAAAGTTATTATTACTTAAGATCTCATTGCATCCACATTTTCACATTTTCATTTCCTGGTTTCTTTACTTTATTCTACATAAATTATTATAAATGGGATTTTTCTTGGTTATATCTTATTTGTATTTAACATTACTCATTCACCAATTCATTTCACTTTAACTGCGATAAATTGACGGATAAATTGAATTTGATTCCCAAAATTTAAATTAACAAGCAACAAGAATAGGTAACACACAATAGTCGTTACGCTAAATTCTAGTCACCTAAATAAGCTTTTATTACTTTACAAAATGGAATAACTTTTAAACTCATAAATGTAATACCAAAACCGTTATAAATCCAATAAATTTCCAAGTTGTAGTTTGTACACATTTTACACAACTATTATGATTTCTCACAGAACGTTGAATTTATTAATTGACCATTTATTATAATTTAATTCCCTTAATTGAATCAAATGCTTATAATTTTTACATTCTTACCATTCCTTCCCATTATAAATTTATTAACGGATTTACAAATCTCTATCTTCCAAATATTAAATAACCAAACTGATTTCAACCACTGTTCTTATCAAATTTTCATAAATTTGTTCAAATCTATACTCTTTTTCCATATAAATAAATTTTATGTTACTACTAGATTTTTTTATCCACTACAGCCATTAAATTTTTACTATCTACACTTATTACATCTTTGTATTAATGAATCCCATTCAAGTTAATATTTATATTAATATTCACAAATTCAACATTTATATGTTTCTTAAAATTAACTTTCAACCAAATGTGCCAATTTACATTTCATTTCTATTCAATATATATTCATTTTATTCCGTTCATTCGGGTACTGCATTGAAATATATTTATTCTCTAATACTAACGTTATTATCATTAAATTATGATTGGATTCCAAGTTTTTATTCAATACCTTGAACAATAACTTACATATTAACCAAATCCTTCTTCTACTTAATTCAAATTGGATTATGTTCCAATTCCTATAACCTAGGTCTTGAGTCACCATTTACATAATTAAATTTATCGTTTATTTCAATCTTCGTTTATAATTTAAAGTTCTACTAAACTAAATTACAAAACTTATGAACTTTAACAAATTTAATCCACCAATTAATTTTTTCTGATGTTTATATATTGCAATTAAATTCAGTTATTATTTCATTAATACCATTTTAATCAACTAATTATGACTTATAACCACAACACAAATCTTCGTTATTTCAATCTATGTCATATAAACATTTTAAATTATTTACCTTTAATTACAGTTACTAGCTAACCCCTACATTTACTCCATTAAAAATCCTAAGACTTCTATTTCAATTAAATTTAGATTAGAAAACACATCAAATTGACTCATTTAATATCATTGAATTTAACGGGTCGTTACACTCTCCCCCACTCAAAACTTTTCGTCCCCGAAAAGGAAAAGAAGGGAGAAGGAAGAATAAACAATACATCTTATTTCAAATATTAACTTATAAACAATAATTTACTGGATTAATTTCCTTATATAAAATATACCAGTTTTATAATCATTATATTCTTTTGTACTTAAATTATTAAAGTTGGGAAAATATTTTCACAAAATTCTAAGTCCAAAATTTACGGAAAATTTTGGCAGAGTCTCCTTTGTACGGAGAGACTCTGGAGAAAATATAATATCAAAATATACAAATATATTACATATATTATCAAAATATTATATCCCAACACGGGAAAATTATATAAAATAGCGCTAAAACGTAATCCGGAAACGTACCTATTTGTCGGGCAATATACGCTTATTATTTTGGAACCAAAAGCAGTAGCAGTTGCTTCCATCACCTGTATTCACTTATATAATCTAAAAGGTTAAATATTTATTTTAAAGTGAAATATTTAAGTGGATTCAATCATTAATATCCAATCAATACACTAACTATCAATTTTAACAGACAACACACCCAACAAAACAAACAATCATTCAATCAAACAAACAATAGTTGTTCGGGTTCAAAATCTGAAATTTGTACGGAATGAAAAATAACTATCAAGTGCATCATTTACTCAACAGTCTTAGATAGAACAAAATAGATTATTTATTCATCCAATACTTCAAATTTCCTTACCCGACCAACCATAATCAAACAATACCAATTCAAATCAACAAATCAACCAACTCATTATAAATTTTCATTTCATACATTAGCTGTTTGATCCTTTCATTCATATAACAGTTTCTCTTTTATTTTCATTTTTATTTATTCCATGCTTCACTGGTTTGATTTTCTTTCTTTCATTTATGGAGGGATTTCTTTATTTCTTACAATTTTCATTTTCCATTTATTACAAAATTTATCATATTTGTATTCCAATTTACTGACTAAAGTTTACATCATCTATTTATACTACTTACCTTTCCTTATATAGTAAACTTTCCAATTTAACTTAAGTTTATACAATTAATTCTCATTAATAACAACAAATTTATTGAATACCTTAATTATCTCAAACTTCACTTGTAAGATTTTCCCTTACATTTTCTTACTAACATTGCAACTTTTATTATATGGTAAGTTATGTATGTTTTAAGAATGTAAGTGAAAATTCACAAGTTTCTTCTCAATTCCTTTTTATTAATTAATGGTTCAATAAATATATATTCGTTTTATAAATTTCGCTTAAGTTTATACCAATAAATTCTTTCATTATTTCCAATTTCTACTTGTACAAATTCCACTTCTTATTAAACATTTCAACTTTTAATATTTGGTAAGTTATATATGTTTTAAAGAATATACTTGAAATTTATACAAGTTTCTATTTACCTATGGTTAATTAAATGTTTCAATAATAATTATTCCTTATTTCGTAGGTTACCAATTTCAAATTTCTCTTTATAACTTTTCATTAATTCTCTTACCTACATTAGAGGTTTCAATTAATTACTTACCTTTTATTTCACTAAAATAATTTAAAACAATTAATTAATGGAAATTTTAGAATTAAATTCCGGGTCAAATTTCAATTTATTTTGAAATAATAGATAATTAATTTCTTACAACTTTTATATCTCTAATTATCTTTTAAACAATTAAATTTTAAATAATTTCAAAACAAATCTGCAGTAGAATTTACTACAGTGGCCTTTCCCTTCGAAACTCGAAAATGAAAGTCGATGATGCGGCCGTCATCACCGAAATTATTTTCCAGCGACAGAGAGGAAAGTACAAACTTATTTTCTTCAAAATCCTCTTTAAACCAATTCCTTCGAATTATACTAAATATTTATATAAGAAAATATTTATAAACCAAATCATTATATTTCATAAATCCTTTGAAAACAGATTTCAAAAAAATCCCGGACTTAAGTTCTAAAATCTCCAATTTGATTTATTATAATTTCAACTTAGCTTCAATTGTTATAAATATTTTTATTTCCTAACACCCAATCTATAGCAACCAAATATATATATATATATATATATATATATATATCTTAATAAATTTTTTTTTATATATATAGAAAATATAATAGGCAAAATTATTTCATTCACCTATATTAAAAACAAATATTATGTCGGTCTGTCCTATTAAGTGTTTAGAAATCCCTATTCATGACATAGCGTCCCATGCATCAACCAGAATTTATAAATACAAAGCGGAACAGATTAACACAATATCAAAATCTTTTTATAACACTAACAAATACGCTCTCTCATATATATACACTCAGCGACTCCCATAGGGTATTACTACCCTATTAATAAAGAGTCAAACCCCACAAAACCAAGGTTTATCGCTAAACCAAAGCTCTGATACCAGCTGTAACATCCCGCCTTTTCGCACACTTTAAACCGACACACGTGCCAATTAAAAGCATACGCAAAGGGCGGATTGTTATGGGGTAAATAAGAAAAACAGAGAAGAAATAAAACAAAATAGAATCTCACAGCGGAAGGATAAAATATAATAATAAATATACAGTTCATAAACGGTTACAAAACAGTTAATTCTTCTTTATACAATAAATATCAGAGTTACACATACCAATACAAACAATGCAGCGGAACAGTATGAGTGTGATGCAATACTATAGATAATAATAATACGACTCCTTCGTCTTCGTCCTTCAAAGCTAAAGTCTTCGATCCTGAAACGCTCGGACTGACCCGAGCGAATTTGAAAAGACAAAAACACTCGAGTCAGAACTAAAAGATCTTATGTGAGTTAAATTAACAGAAATAAATATGAGTACAGTAACTCAAGAGATGCTCGGGATTTACATCTCCTAAGGATCCGTTAAACTATTTACTATGTAGTATATTGCGCTATTATAATAGTGTCTATTTATAAAATAAACTTACTTTTTAATAGCGTTAAGGGGTTACCCATATAGCCCTTAACACGTAATAGTCCCAGTAGTCCATCCAATATCATAGTCCCTCCTGATCGGGAAGCCACCAGAGGATACCACACGGGCTACGGGAGAAATCCAAACTCGTACAAGGCTCGGTATGGTAGGTGACACGGCACAACTAGGCAATGCCAGGGTAGATATACCAATTGCGTACCCAGGCTGGTGGAAACGCGTAGCCGCAGTTACCGCCCACCTCGAACAAACTCCCCAAAATCAAAATAAAAATGGCCACTGAATCAATCCAAAGTCATAGTATAATATCGAAGAGGAGTGTCCGATCAGAGGTATGACCTCATTGGCCTGGGAATAGCTCCTGTTTTAGCCACCTTATGCCAACTCACGGGAGTCGGGTCCACGTATTTACCTTACAGGAAACGTCGCCACCACCTACTTCATTCTGGAATCTCCACCGCGTACACGGTTAGTCAAAGTGGTTTTCGGTATCGACAGAGAGTATGTCAGATATCCGATCCCGGTCTCTTTGCCAACCCATCGTTATTATAACACCGCGGTCATTTAAAAATAGGTTATACTTTAAAAATCAGAATAAACATTCCATTTCATAACCATGAATACGATATCATTTCAAAACCCAAAACCATATTTTATCACTTATCCCAAATATAATTCTTTTCCAAAATCAAATTGCTTTAACTTCATAACGTCTGAAAATCAAATATTTTCAAAGCATAGTATTTTGAAAATTATAATTTAAAACCATAACTTCTAAAACTTGAATGGTTTGGACATTCCACGGTATATGAATTAAATGGTTTAACTTAAATGTTACTTTGTAAAGAAAATAGTTCTCATGGCTTTACAAATACATTTCTTCATTAAAGTCTAAACCAAAATTTATATTATCTCTCTCACGTTCCAAAACCACTTCAATTTATTTATATATACGTATATCCATTTTGAGTATCAATATTTCAAACTAAAGTTGGATTTTATTCTTTCAACAAATCAATTGTTCTATTAATTAGTCTTGAATATTCATATAAATTCCGTAAATAATAAGACTTCAATTTCTAGTAATAAAATATATATATTTTTCCCAATTCAAATTATACTAGAATATTCATTTCAATTTATTTTGGGAAAAATCCAATTATAAATATCATATCTTAAAATTTCCAAACTTAACATTTAAACATATGATATAAATTATTAAACTCCATTTTCTTAATTTTCTTCCATTTTTAAATAAAGATTTTTATACACCTTTTAATTTCAAAATTTTCAACTTCATATGTATATATATATGGAAGAAAAATATTTATACAATATAAAATTTAAGATTATTATAAACTGTATTCCATCCAAACCATAGAAATCACATTAAAATAGTTATATATAGACCGCGGTGCCTGTATATAATTTTCTATCCTATGGTCAAGTGATACGGATATTTATCATTTCAATCCGCAATTTAAAAGATATAAAATTTTGCGGTTATATATCATTTCAAACCACAATCCCGAATGAAATGAAATATGCATGATAATTTGCAATTTAATGATATACAATAAACATCCATTCATCAACATCATCCATCATCCAAATCGCAATCATCAATCAATATCAATCAATAACAATATTATTTTTGGTACTACATAACAGGTAATACTGGCAATTTTATTCAAATTAAATTTAACAGCTATTAATCTAACAGTTTATATTCAGTAATAATCTATATAACTGTTAACTAGCAGTTTATAGGCAAACAAATAAATTCTAACTATCAATTAATACGCAATAAATAAATTAAATTAACAGTTAAATTTAATAAATGCAATTCAACAAATATGAGTGAAATAAACATGCCAAATACTCATAAATAAATTTCTATTCATTTCTAAAATTAATTTAACAAACATAAAAGCTTCTAGTAGTTGTGAGTGGGTTAAAACACTCACCTTTTGAATTTAAATCGAATTTAAATTCGATTTAAACCCAAAAATTTGCCCGTCTCGGAATTCATCCAAACCAGCGTCATCAGGTCCGGAATTTAATTACGATCCTGATAAAAAAAATCTCACGTGAATCGGAGATCGTATGCGAGAGTTATGTCGAAATATGCACTTGAATTTAAAATTGAAAATAAACAAAATGACACATGTTTATAAAACTTGCCACGTCATCACACGTTTCCTCTCCCAGCACAGTGAGACGCGCACGTACTCCCAGCCGAACCCTTCATGCAACAGTGACCATTGAACCCAAAATGCCCCTTTGACCAAGACTTTGACCACGATTTTAGCTCGCCTCCGACCACCGTTGAACCCAGCGCCACCACCATCAGCTCTTCCATGACCGGCCGCACCTCCTCCCCCAGTCCGGTCGCCAAAAAACCTTCGGCCGCCACCTCCTTATAACCCAAATTCGCGATTTCACGAAGATCTGACCGTTGATTCGACAAGCTAACCATATAGATGCGATCCCCATCGTCCACTCTACAATACCCAGAAACCGTTTGACGATCTGACGAAGTTTGTTACGGCGCTGATGAATGACCACGAACTGTTTGAATTTATTCTGAGAAAACGATGACTCCATTCGAAAAACGAATTTCACCATGATATTACGTGTTTCGAGAACATTGACATATATTTTTGTGGAATTTTTCTGGAGATTTTGAATTTTCATTTTGTTTTTGAACTGACTGGATCTAGGGTTAGCCCCCATTGAAGAAGAAGAGAAGCTTGAAGAAATACGCGCAGATAAATGAAATTAGGCGGAGGCTAGGGCTGAATAGCTGGGTTTATATAGAGGGTTAGAGGTAACGTAGATAGACCGTAGAATGAACGTGCGGAACAAACTATGGCCCAAAAAAGCCCGCTATGTCTCCGGAACGAAATTTCGTAAATCTATATATCCAAATAGGTAATTTAAAATATTCTGAACGCGATGGAAAAAGTTTCATGTCCAAATTTGATCGTATGAAGAAGTTATGCTGAAAACAAAATTTCCAAATTGATTTCAAATTGATTTCATTAAAATTGATTTCAAAGCGTTTCACGCCCGTACGATCAAATGACAAGTCCGATCGATACGAAACTTGAAACCCTATAATAATTCACCGATACGGATCCGATGAAACTGGTTTCGTCGAGATCCGAGTCCGTGGCCAAAATGGTTATTTTTAATATTTATTAAATAAATTATAAAAATCCAAATTTTATATTAAATTCTAAAATTGGCCAAATTTTATTTCTTATATGATTCGTAATCAATTGAAAAGATTTAATAGGCTTAGCTGTGAATTAAAAGTTGACAGTATATTAATTGCAATGTTAATTTCTACACTTTCTTATATTTAAGAATTTTATAAATTATATTCTCAAAACCCATACTTTAGATTTTTAAATCTTTATATTCTCAACTTTCACCTAAAATAAAGATGCCATAAACATTAGTTCCTGATTCACATCATTATTCTTTAAGTCTAATTTAAATCTCAATAACGTAGTATTTAACGTTAGAATCCATTTTATTATGCATAAATTCCAAATTTTACTGACCCAATTTTCTTCTTTTCATTTCATAACAATTGTCAATCCTATAAGAAAAATTAACATTAGGTTCATACTTATTACAAATAACTCCAATTTCTTCCAAATAATAATTACATAGCTATTAAATATTAAATCCATTTAATTGCAATAAATTCAATTGATTGCAATAAATTTCCAAATAAATTTGGATCTTTATTTGGTTATACAAAAAAAAAATCCGTTATCACTTACCTAACAAAGTTATTATTACTTAAGATCCCATTGCATCCACATTTTCACATTTTCATTTCCTGGTTTCTTTACTTTATTCTACATAAATTATTATAAATGAGATTTTTCTTGGTTACATCTTATTTGTATTTAACATTACTCATTCACCAATTCATTTCACTTTAACTGCGGTAAATTGGCGGATAAATTGAATTTGATTCCTAAAATTTAAATTAACAAGCAACAAGAATAGGTAACACACAATAGTCGTTACGCTAAATTCTAGTCACCTAAATAAGCTTTTATTACTTTACAAAATGGAATAACTTTTAAACTCATAAATGTAATACCAAAACCGTTATAAATCCAATAAATTTCCAAGTTGTAGTTTGTACACATTTTACACAACTATTATGATTTCTCACAGAACGTTGAATTTATTAATTGACCATTTATTATAATTTAATTCCTTAATTGAATCAAATGCTTATAATTTTTACATTCTTACCATTCCTTCCCATTATAAATTTATTAACAGATTTACAAATCTCTATCTTCCAAATATTAAATAACCAAACTGATTTCAACCACTGTTCTTATCAAATTTTCATAAATTTGTTCAAATCTATACTCTTTTTCCATATAAATAAATTTTATGTTACTACTAGATTTTTTATATCCACTACAGCCATTAAATTTTTACTATCTACACTTATTACATCTTTGTATTAATGAATCCCATTCAAGTTAATATTTATATTAATATTCACAAATTCAACATTTATATGTTTCTTAAAATTAACTTTCAACCAAATGTGCCAATTTACATTTCATTTCTATTCAATATATATTCATTTTATTCCGTTCATTCGGGTACTGCATTGAAATATATTTATTCTCTAATACTAACGTTATTATCATTAAATTATGATTGGATTCCAAGTTTTTATTCAATACCTTGAACAATAACTTACATATTAACCAAATCCTTCTTCTACTTAATTCAAATTGGATTATGTTCCAATTCCTATAACCTAGGTCTTGAGTCACCATTTATATAATTAAATTTATCGTTTATTTCAATCTTCGTTTATAATTTAAAGTTCTACTAAACTAAATTACAAAACTTATGAACTTTAACAAATTTAATCCACCAATTAAATTTTTCTGATGTTTATATATTGCAATTAAATTCAGTTATTATTTCATTAATACCATTTTAATCAACTAATTATGACTTATAACCACAACACAAATCTTCGTTATTTCAATCTATGTCATATAAACATTTTAAATTATTTACCTTTAATTACAGTTACTAGCTAACCCCTACATTTACTCCGTTAAAAATCCTAAGACTTCTATTTCAATTAAATTTAGATTAGAAAACACATCAAATTGACTCATTTAATATCATTGAATTTAACGGGTCGTTAGAAGAGATAGTCCAAACCTGGATTTGAAATCGGTATACGTTGAAATGGTTTATTTAAAATTTGAATTGAATCTTTGATGTAACGATCCAGAATTTCTATTAATTAAAATTTGAATATTTAATTAAATTTAAATGTTACTAAGTGAAATTTGTAAATCGAATGAATTTAAATTCGAATAATTAGATTTAATTGGATAATTAAATCAATAATTTAATATGCTAAATTACTTAAATAATTGGAAATTGGATATAATGTGATTAAAAATGATTTGTAAAATTTTATTATATCATATTGGAGCTAGAATGATGTTATACAACTTTTAAAATTGAATTTAAAGTTAATTTGTGAAAATTGAATATTTTAATATTTAATTGATAAGTTAAAATAGCCATTTCTTAAACAGTCTCCGATTTCGACGAAACCAGTTTCATCGGATCCGTAATGTCAAATTATTGTGTGGTTTCAAATTTTGTGTCAATCGGATTTACCGTTTGTCCGGGGGAGGCTAAAACGTACAGAAATTTAGTTAATCGATTTAATTTTAAATCGATCGTTTATTGGCATATGTCGCACAGATGATCGAATTAGCTTTTGAAACCTATTCCATTGTGTCCGGAATGTGGGATAAACCCTAGAAATGTCGGTCACCGTGCGAGATTTGGAGTTTGGAAAATCAAGTGAATAGTGTTTTTTTTGGTGAATTTCTATAAAAGGAACCCTTATCCTTTCATTAGCTCTAAACCCTAGTTTACTATCACCGATCCAATGGCCAGAAAGCTTCGTTCTTCCTTCCCTTCAATCTCCTCATCCACCAACTTTCACACAAAACTTCCAACTGCAATGTTGTAGAGCACATCCTCCTCCATCAATCCAACGGCTATGATTGGATATTGTTGTGTGGATTGACGGCAAATCTAGCTTGAAGGGGGTATTTTTGTGCATGCTTTTTGACATGTAGATGGGGCCGAGTTCAACACCCTTGCAGGCATGGGTAGCTCGCATGATGGTCTTCAGCGTGGTGGTGGAATGATGAAGTTTCGAGCGATGTAGGTGGCGCGATATCAAACCCTGAATGGTGATGTTGGGTTCGGTTTCAACGTTTATGACCTGGTTAAGATGATACGTGGTGCGGCCACGATCTCCTGTTTGAAAACAACGGCCGTGATTGCATTTTGAAGAATATTAAATAAAAAGTTGATATTTTTATAATATTCAAATCGTATAAACTTTGTAAAACCATATCTTTTTGATACGAGGTCGAAAAATTACGAAACCAGTTGCGTTGGAAACGTATTGACGAATACTACGCAATGGAATTGGATTGGAAGCGATTGGAGTCAGTGAAAATTTCGGGTAAAATTAAACGCACGTTTAATTTTATTCGAAATAAAACGCTGGAAATTGAAACTCAAGGTGAGAACTTCTCACTCAATCGAATCGGTTTCGATTTTAATTTTAAATAGTTATATTTAAAATTCTTGAATGTATGTTTGAATGATGATTTTTATCTATTGTTTGTTAAAATAGACATTATACGCCGTTAGTAAGCGGATGTTATTTACTAAAAACATATACCGCGAATATTTCACAGTATAGTGAAATTGGTATTATTTATGTACTTGGAGTTGATTTCCCGCATTTTATAGAGGATGAGTCCCTATTGCGCCGTCTATTAAGCGGATAATATTTTATAAATCTCATATACCGCGATAATTCCGTACTGGAACGGAATTGGTATTGTGCAAATGTTTGTGGATGTAGGGAAACGGGTTGGAGGGATCCAACTGCATTCCTCACCAGTATTTAATTTATTTCAGATATTGTGATATTTGATTGATTATCATATCGATATATGATGTTTGGATGTCACTGATTGACTATTTGGTGTGTTGCATCATCGGATTCATTTTTGGAGTTTTAAAAATATTAAAATAACGATTTTAAATTTAAAAGGGTTTTAAAGAGATTTTTGAAGTATACATTTTATTAAAATTTTGAATTGATTCATCTTAAATAAAATAAACGTTAAAATTTTAAAGTTATAAAAATTATGATTTTTGTAAAATATAACCAAATTAAAATTTTCGAAATAAATAGTGATTAATTTATAAAAATGGTTTAATTTGGAATTTTGAATCATTATAAAGGATGTATATAAAAGATTTTTAAAAAATTGATATTTATAAAATAGAAATATTGGAATTATAAAACGAGTTTATTAAGTGTTAAAATGAAGTATAAAATGGATTTCATTGAAAATTATAGATTTATAAATTGTGAAGATTATAAAATGAATAGATGTTGTAAAATAAAAGATTCATAAGTAATTAACTTATAAACTGGATTTTGGGCATTTAAATGGGATATTAATAGAAATTGTTAATAAAGGAGATTTTATAAGTTGAAGTCGTTATAAAATATAAATGAATCTTATAATTAATAAGATTTAAAATTTTTGAAGTTTTAAAGGAACGTTTTGGTAAATAAATGAATTATAAGTACTTAACTTATAATATGGATTTTTGGTACGTAAATTGAGTTATAAATTGAATTGGTTATTAAAGGAGATTTATAAATCGAAGTTTTTATAAATAGGGATGGAAATTATAAATGTTGTTTTATAAATCCGAAATCAATCAAATTTGACGAACTTAATATAGAAGGTTATTAAGGGAATTATATCCACGATTTTGGGTAGTGGATAAATTCTTGAAATAAAATATATAGAAATGTTGAAATTTGGTTAGTGAAGTATATTCACGACTTTGGACAGTGAATATATTAATTGGGTAAAATAGGTATGTTTTGGGAAAGTGACATCAGAAATGAAGTTAATTGTTTTAACGATGTTTTAAAACGTGTTAAATATCGAAACCATAGATTTCAACATTCATTTTTGAAATAGACGTTTTCGAGAAATAGAAGGAAATGGTGGACTATAACACTCTTGTTATAGTAAATGATTTCCGAAAGGAAATGTCTTATATAGTATTAGGATTTATATATATCTATCTTAATTTCGAATCCCTATACTAGCGATTTTGGGTCGTCGTAACGATGTTTTAGGCAACATTCGTTTTGACTCAAATAAATGTGTTTAAGCGCAAGTTTCCTTTAAAGAATGAAATATATGCTTAATTTCGATTTAAGTATATTGAATATTTTCCAAGTGTTGAAAATAAATGGATTTGTGAATTACTTATTATTAGATAAGTAAGGAAATGTTTTCCAATATGAAGTGAATGTTTTGAGATGTTATCTTTTAAAGATAAATTGAAAATGAATATTAGAAATCGATTTGAAAACCGTATATTCATAGATATTTTGGAAAGGTAAATTCACTATGGAATTTATAAAAGAAAGGGAATTTGTTTAAAAATAAATATTGATTTTATTTTTGAAGTGTGGAAAATTATATATCTTGTAAAGATATTTTAGGGGAAATAAATTATTTGGAAAATTATTTGGAATTTGATGATGTTGCGCATCTCTATTGATGGTTAAATAACCGACTATCAATATTTACCTTTAAATAGGTATTTGTTGTGATTTGCTTGAATTTGAATGTCACACTTATTTTTAAATAAGCGCTTACTATTCGGGTTAGCCGGGAAAGGACCTTGGGGTCGTATAACACATTCCGAATATGTGATACGTCGTTATGAGTTGCATTTGATGACCGGTGTTGAAGACTGGATATTTGCGAAAACGAAAGGGTTACCGTCGAATGTTTCTGCATCGGCTGATCTCCGATATAGAAATTTATTACCCTTTGTGATGGGAAATCTGGTCATGATTAGTGAATATCCGGATTGCAAGGACTTCTTTGTAAGTGCCTTCGGTTCCGTTCGATCCCAGAACGGACTTGTATGGATGTGTGTCTGACGTTACAGTTTGAGATGTAAAGCTGGTTTCTATCAAATATATTTCCGTTGGTGGCGGAGAATTTATTCTCTTAGCTTAACACCCTTAGAGGTTATGTAGTAGATGGTTACAAGCGATACATTCTCAAATTGGTAATGTGGCATACGAAGTGCTGTTGAGCATTTGTTGAATTAAAGCACGACTTTTGTATAAAGCGTAGCTTTGTGAACGAGACTTCGTCGAGCCTCACAACCCGGAAATGGTCGAACAGGAATGTTGCAGCAAGGTTTGTTAGGGGTCGCGCCCCTAAGGTATGTCCATTTTCTTCTGGATAGAGGGTGTATCATGGTATGGGGCCCAGATATTTAACTTATGTGGTTGCTGCAAATTTATTACTTTGTGGTTGTTGGTATTGAGGATCCTCGGATATAGGTCGGTAACGAACGGGGGATGGCATACTTTTTGTGTGGAGTTATGAAGTTACAGCTTCATTGCATCCAGAAGCGTATGGTAACTCGGCCTTGTGTCAGCAGAGATCCGGTTAGGTTCTCGAGGCGTCTTTCCAGAGGCGTACCCATTTCGGTGTAGGAAGTTCCTTTGCCTGACCATTTGTTGGAAATACAAAGAAACAATACGAACCCTGTACGGTTTTAGTTGTATAACCTGCCATGGAATGTGGCGGTAACCTGCTATTGAACATGGTAGCTATAGTAGGCATACGATAATGGTCGTATGTTGGCTAAGATTTATATTATACTTTCGAAATGTTTTCTACACTATGCACTAAAAATAATAAAAATCAAAGGATTCTGTGTAGTAAGCATATTTGACTATCATAAGGAGAAATCTCCTAAAATTCTGCGTTTGCATTGTGTGTGTGGCGGGAGTCCTTATGGTAGTTTCATTTTTCAAAAGCATAGCGAAATTGTTTTAATTTTCTTTGTGAAAATAACTGTTTTAGTTCTCAAACCAGTCCCATGACTGATCTGGAGTTTATTGTTACCTTCATAAACTTTGGGAGCCCACCAATTTCCACACGGGCAGTCTAGAGTTAGGTTATCAGGATATTTTGGACTTCGGGAGTTGTTGGAGAAATCTGGAAGCAAGCTGGATGGCATGGCGTATTCACTAGTATATAGTATTTCTTTTCCGCTGTTTGTTGTTGTTTGTTGTTGTACACTCTGATGATGTAATGTAATGTGATGTAATGTAATAACTGATATTGTTCTTTGTTTAAAGATTATTCATTTATCTATTATATGTTGCTCCGCTGCGATTGTGAGATTCTGATATTGTTTTGTTGTTTCTGTCTGTTCTGTTCTATCTTTTTCTCTCTTCTTCTATCTTTTTCTTCTTCTTTAACCATAATGGTACGGTTTTCCGGCATTCGATTGCTCGGCAGTTGAAACAGTGGACGTATTGATGTCGGTTTTCGAGCGTCGAAAAGTCATTTCGTCACATTTTATGTCAGAGCATATGGTTAAGCGACAACCATGGCTCTGTTGGGAATTACTCATTAGAGATATAGTCAGTAGTACTCTAGAATGAGTGTGAGTGTAATAATAGCTATGAGCGCGTATTTGTTAGTGAATATAAAAAATGTTTATATTGTGTTTGCTTTTCTGTTGAGCTGTTTGTGAATTCTGGTCGGTATATGGGACGCCATATTATCGATAGGGGTTTCTAAACTCTTAAAAGAGATAAACCGACATAGTACATTTTAAATTGGGTAAATGAAATAATTTTACCTCGATTATATTTTTGTATATAAAGGAAATAATTTTTGAGAATTATTAGTGTATATAAATTGATTGTTGATTCTTGAAAGTGTAAGAATGTATGCAAGTAAACAAAAGTTGTTTGAATAAGTTAAATTAAAACAACAATTGTAAAAGGATGAATTGTATAAGCAAAGAATTATAAACTATGGAATTATAATTAATATGATTTACAATTGTGAAATAATCTTACATATAAGAAGTGAAACTGTATGAATATATTTATAAACATGGGTTGTAATTAAAACTGAATTTGAAAATTTTGGAGATTTGGAAAGTTTAAATTCCTTTTGATTTTGAAAATGAATTTCAAAGGATATGGAAAAGTACCTTCTGACGCAGCGGATAATTGCAAACTGACGCAGCGGATAATTCAAAAAAAAACAAATGTAGACGGTGGAATTAGCAATCGGTGAAATGAATGATACTGAAATGCCCAAATTCGTTGATCCGTAGATGCCCAAACTGACGCAGCGAATAATTGCAAACTGACGCAGCGGATAATTCAAAAAAAAACAAATGTAGACGGTCGAATAAGCAATCGGTGAAATGAATGATACTGAAATGCCCAAATTCGTTGATCCGTAGATGCCGAATTTTAGCTATCTCTGACACGTTGATCGCGCACGATACCGTGAAAAGAGATCTACGATTCTTCGACGTTGATCTTGCGCACAAGATACCGTGAATCGGCTTCACAAACGAAGATTCGAGCGCACTCGAATGACGTAGGTGGAGATAGGAGATCACACTCGACTACCAATTAGAAGAAAGCACAAAGCAATCAAAAGGAATTTTATTCAAAAGTCAACCACCCTAAAATGGACAACTCACTCCCTATTTATAGCTTTTACAACTCAGCCCCTTAAGTCGTCCACGACTTACAACTCACCCCTAGGTCGGCAACGACCTATCAACAAACGCGACTCACACACTTAAGTCGTACACGACTTAAAACACACGACACATATTTACAACATTTAGGTCGTATACGACTTAACTACTCACGCGACTTAAGAAGTAAACGACCTACGACTTAAAGAAAGTACAAACATATTACAACATAACATTCACAACTTAACATAGCTGCGACCTACGACCAAAGTTAGGTCGTTAACGACTTAAAGAAAATACAACGTATACGAGTTAAGGAAAATACAGACCCCAGCGACTTACAACACAGCGACCCTAAAACATAATGGACTAACGACCTAACAATGCTATGCCGCGTGGAAGGTTAGGTCGTGAACGATGGTAACAGGTTGGGTCGTGGGAAAAGTTAGGTAGGAAAAAGTTAGGTCGTGAAGAGTTAGGTCGGAAGAGTTAGGTCGGAAGAGTTAGGTCGTGAAGAGTTAGGTTAGGTCGGTGAAGTTAGGTCGGGGCACAGGCTTAGGTCGCAAGCTTGTTAGGTCGGAAACTTCTGCTCTTTTCTTCTTCTGCACTAGAACCTCTTCTTTTAGGTCGTGGACGACCTAAGCCCTTAGGTCGTGGCTGATTTAATCCTTGTGAATCTGTAGCTCGCGCTGCATCATCCTTCCCCGGTTGACAGAAATTCGACCTCGAATTTTCACCATCTTCATCCACAACAATCTCATTCCCACAATACGGAACTAGGTATTTGACGTTGAAAACATCAGAAGTATGAATATCATCTGGTAGTTTCAATTGATACGCATTCTCATTGATTTTCTTCAAAACTTCTACTGGACCAATTTTTCTGGCTTTCAACTTGTTATAAGCACCTACTGGAAATCGATCCTTTGTTAACACAGCGTACACTAAGTCTCCTTCATTAAACTCAACATTTCTTCGTTTCAAATCTGCAAATTTCTTATATTTCTCATTCGACTTCTCCAATCGTTCTTGAACGATTCTATGACATTCCGTCAATCTTTCAACAAAATCAGCAGCTCGTTTAACTGTCCCCTTCGGTTGTGGTATCATCGTTAAATCCAACGGCCCCTTTGGTAAACTTGAATATACAATCTGAAATGGACTGAAACCTGTACTACGATTCGCCACATGATTATGAGCAAATTCAGCCTGGCATAGCTTCACATCCCAACTTTTCAGATTGTCCTTCACAAGACATCGCAATAAATTTCCCAATGATCTGTTAACAACTTCGGTTTGCCCGTCGGTTTGCGGATGGTAAGCGCTACTAAATTTCAGCTTCGTTCCAACCATCTTCCACAAACTTAGCCAAAAATGACTCAAAAATCTGGTATCCCTGTCTGAAACAATAGACTCCGGCAACCCATGTAAACGATAGATTTCTTTAAAGAACAACTGAGCAACACGAACAGCATCCGCCGTCTTCTTACAAGCAATAAAATGTGCCATTTTCGAAAATCTGTCCACTACGACGTATATAGAATCATTTCCCCTCTGAGTTCTCGGCAAACCCAACACAAAATCCATGCTAATATCAACCCATGGTTTGGTAGGCACGGGTAATGGCATGTATAATCCCGCATTCGTCGCTGTTCCCTTCGAAACTTGACAAATATGACATCTCTCCACAAATCTCTCTACCTCTTTCCTCATTGACGGCCAAAAATAAGATTGTGTAATTAACTGCAATGTACGATCACGACCCACATGTCCTTCCTCGTGCAACTCCTAGATAATCTTCATTCTCAAACTACTCTCTGGAATACATAATCGATTTCCTTTAAACAAAAAACCTTCAACCAATACAAATTCATCGGTATCTCCATCCTTAACTTTCTCAACAAACTTTGCAAAGTAAGGATCTTCCACATACAACTCTGGTAACACGTCAAACCCTGTTACTTCAATTTTCATTGTTGTTAATATATGACTCCTCCTACTCAAAGCATCAGCTACACGATTTGTCACCCCCGATTTGTGTTTAACAACAAAAGTAAACTGCTGTAAATAGGCAATCCAAGATGCATGCCTTGCTGAAATCTTATCATGCCCTTGTAAGTGCTTCAACGCTTCATGATCAGTGTAAAGAACAAACTCTTTCTGAAACAGATAGTGCCTCCAGTGTTTAACAGCTTATACAACAGCATAAAATTCCACATCATATGTACTGTATCTCATCTTCGCTCCTGACAACTTCTCATTGAAGTATGCAATGGGACGCCATTCTGACTCAACACCCCTCCAATCCCAACCTTAGAAGCATCAGTGTGTAACTCAAATAACAACTGAAAGTCTGGTAAAACAAGAATTGGTGCTGTCGTCAAAAGTTCTTTGATTCGTTCAAAAGCAACCCCTGCTTCCTTTGACCACGAAAACTGTTTTCCCTTCATACAATCCGTAATAGGCGCCATTACACTACTAAAGTGTGGAATAAACCTCCGATAGAATGAAGCCAACCCATGAAAACTTCAAACTTCTGTTATCGTCTTGGGCTGTGGCCAATTTCTGACTGCTTCAACTTTATTCTGGTCCACATGTATACCTTCTCCTGACACAACATACCCTAGAAATAAAACACTTCTCGCCATGAACACACATTTCTTCGTAGCAGCATAAAATTGTTCCTCGCGAAGAATAATCAACACTTCCCTCAAATGTAGAACATGCTCCTCCATACTCCTGCTATATATCAGAATATCATCGAAATAAACTACCACGAACTTCCCAATGAATGGTCTAAAGATTTGATTCATCACCCGCATGAATGTACTAGGCGCATTTGATAAACCAAATGGCATAACCAACCATTCATATAACCCCTCTCTCGTCTTGAACGCTGTCTTCCATTCGTCTCCAAGTCTAATCCGAATCTGGTGGTAACCACTCTTCAAATCAATCTTCGAAAAGATAGTTGCCCCGGTCAACTGATCCAGCAAGTCATCCAACCTCGGCATTGGAAATCTATATCTCACGGTAATCTTGTTCAATGCTCGACTGTCAGTGCACATCCTCCACGTCCCGTCCATTTTGGGTACCAATAAAGCTGGCACAGCACATGGACTCAGACTCTCCTGCACACGTCCCTGTTCAAGCAACTCTTCCACCTGCCTTCTCAACTCTTCATGTTCCTTCGGACTCATTCGATAATGTGGTCTATGCGGTAAAACTGCTCCCGGAACAAGATCGATTTGATGTTAAATGTCTCTCAGTGGCGGTAACTCCTTTGGCAACTCTTCTGGAAATACATCTTCAAACTCTTTCAAAACTGGCTTTGCTTCTTCGGCAATTTCAACCTCTTCACTGCTCTCACGCCCAATCAACAAGTATACTTCAGGCTCCTCTTCAACCTCCTTAACAAACTCCTTCAAAGTCAACAGAGTTTTCAATTCCTCAATCTCCTCCAGCTTGCTCTCCTTCTGTTGTTGCTTCTTGGGAACCAAAGTGATTTTAGTACCTTCGAACATGAAACTATAGCTATTGGCCCGACCATCGTGTTGTACTGCTCGATCAAACTTCCATGGCCTGCCCAACAACAGATGACACACATCCATGTCCACTACATCGCACCAGATTTCATCTTTGTATTTCTTCCCAATAGAAAATTTCACACAAGCTCTTCTCCCAACTTTCACTTCACCACCCTTCCTTAACCAAGCTAACTTGTATGGTTTAGGATGCTTCTCGGTTTTCAACTCCAATTTCCTCGCTGCCTCTGTAGAGATAATATTATCGCAACTCCCAACATCAATGACAAATTTACAAACTTTCCCAAGAATAGTGCAAGTAGATTGAAATATGTTATTCCTCAACCAACTATCTTCCTCCTCTTGTTTTGGCGTCAAACAAGACCTCCTCATCATCAGATTACAACCTTCGTCTCCCGACACTTCTTCCTCCTCCTCAACATAAGGTGAATTAGAACATTCAGCTTCTTCCTCCTCATCCTCAGCTTCAACTATCATAGTTCTCTTCTTCGGCTTCGGACATTCATTGCTTTTATGTCCCATCTCCTGGCAGTTGTAACATTTGAATCCACTGCCAACCTTCGCCTTCTCACCCTCCTTCACAACTGGTTTGGCAACAGCTTTAGTAACATTAGAACTTCCACCGACACCCTTTGCTTGATTGTTAGAATTAGTAAACACACCACCTCCACGCCTTCCTTGCTTTTCCCAAGCTAACGCCTTTTGATGTGCCTCCGCTACAGATTTGGGATCGAACATATTAACCATATCCTGGATCTGCATTCTCAACCCTCCAACAAACCTAGCAGTCAGCTGTTCTTCTGTCTCCATTATATCGTTCCTGGCAATGAGTTGGTAAAATTCATCTGTATAGTAATCTACTGATTTTGTCCCCTGCCGTAGATTCTGCAATCTCTGGTACATAAGTGATTGATAGTTGTATGGTAAAAATGTAGCTCTCATCATCTTCTTCATCTTATCCCAAGACTCAACCTTTGACTTCCCCATCCGTTCTCTGGTAAGTTTAGTTTGCTGCCACCATGCCAATGCTCTTCCCCTCAACCTAGTAGCAACTAACTTCACCCGTCGATTCTCCGGAATTTCCTTAAAGTCAAAAATTTCCTCCACATTAGATAACCAATCCAAGAATTCTTCAGCTACCATCCCTCCTTTAAACTCCAGAATTTCTGTCTTCATTCCTGACTCCCATCGTCGATCATCATCAATAACCCGATACTGACGTTGTCCCTGATTTCGATCTTTGAAATGAACACTTCCTCTTTCACCGTCAAACTCCTCATCAAAGTCTGATGTATATCGTTGTCGTTCACGTCCTCCAACATCTCTACCACCACCACTCCTACTACCAACATCCCTTCTATCACGATCATCAACATTCCTCCTACTACAACTGTCAACACTTCTATGGTCTCGACTTTCTCTCCTCTCCCGATCCGACTGTGGTGAAACTCTACTCCCTCCATGATTTGATTCTGGTGAATTTCTCCTTCTATTCTGGCTCATATCGATCATCAACTTTTCCAACCTACCAATGCCTTCATCAATCTTCTCATGCATACGTTGCTCCATTTGATCGGCCTCTTCCCTTCGATATAATGCTTCAATATTTTGATGGCGATTAGCTCTTCTAGGTGGCATGATTGAATCAACACAAACACTTCAACAAATACTTCAAAGCTCTTCAAACTTCTACACAACTTGATTAACAAGTCACGGCTTGACTCAACATAGATCGACCTAAGGCTTAGGTCGGCTTGCTTCACAAATTCAAACTCTACTTTGGCGCGCAAACCCTCACAACCAAATTCAAGAAACTTTCGACTTTCGATCCAAGAGAATATGGATCGCAACCCCAAACTTGTTGCAACAAATGATGAACACAATGATCACAACTTCAAACTTCGGTTCCAAGATCGACTCAGCTATGATTGGCTAAGTCTAGCTCTGATACCAAACTGACGCAGCGGATAATTGCAAACTGACGCAGCGGATAATTCAAAAAAAACAAATGTAGACGGTGGAATTAGCAATCGGTGAAATGAATGATACTGAAATGCCCAAATTCGTTGATCCGTAGATGCCCAAACTGACGCAGCGGATAATTGCAAACTGACGTAGTGGATAATTCAAAAAAAACAAATGTAGACGGTGGAATTAGCAATCGGTGAAATGAATGATACTGAAATGCCCAAATTCGTTGATCCGTAGATGCCGAATTTTAGCTATCTCTGACACGTTGATCGCGCACGATACCGTGAAAAGAGATCTACGATTCTTCGATGTTGATCTTGCGCACAAGATACCGTGAATCGGCTTCACAAACGAAGATTCGAGCGCACTCGAATGACGTAGGTGGAGATAGGAGATCACACTCGACTACCAATTAGAAGAAAGCACAAAGCAATCAAAAGGAATTTTATTCAAAAGTCAACCACCCTAAAATGTACAACTCACTCCCTATTTATAGCTTTTACAACTCAGCCCCTTAAGTCGCCCACGACTTACGACTCACCCCTAGGTCGGCAACGACCTATCAACAAACGCGACTCACACACTTAAGTCGTACACGACTTAAAACACACGACACATATTTACAACATTTAGGTCGTATACGACTTAACTACTCACGCAACTTAAGAAGTAAATGACCTACGACTTAAAGAAAGTACAAACATATTACAACATAACATTCACAACTTAACATAGCTGCGACCTACGACCCAAGTTAGGTCGTTAACGACTTAAAGAAAATACAACGTATACGAGTTAAGGAAAATACAGACCCCAGCGACTTACAACACAGCGACCCTAAAACATAATGGACTAACGACCTAACAATGCTATGCCGCGTGGAAGGTTAGGTCGTGAACGATGGGAACAGGTTGGGTCGTGGGAAAAGTTAGGTAGGAAAAAGTTAGGTCGTGAAGAGTTAGGTCGGAAGAGTTAGGTCGGAAGAGTTAGGTCGTGAAGAGTTAGGTTAGGTCGGTGAAGTTAGGTCGGGGCACAGGCTTAGGTCGCAAGCTTGTTAGGTCGGAAACTTCTGCTCTTTTCTTCTTCTGCACTGGAATCTCTTCTTTTAGGTCGTGGACGACCTAAGCCCTTAGGTCGTGGCTGATTTAATCCTTGTGAATCTGTAGCTCGCGCTGCATCACCTTCCATTGAAAATTTGTGAAGGTGTTGGAACTCGGTATGAGTGTCCATTTGAATTAGAATCCCGCGTGATGGGATCATCTTGATTGATCATGATGTATACTAGCGTAATTCGAGGGGTATGATGCCTATAGTTACAAGCGATTCCACTGGGATAGTGGCGCAACCGCCGTGTAAACTGCGATCTAGATGCCATAGCGAAATTCGAGGGGCGAGATGCCTACGGTTACAAGCGATTCCACTGGGATAGTGGCGTAACCGCCGTGTGAACTACGATCTATGGAAACAACCATGGCGAAATTCAAGAGATGTGAAATCTGTAGATTACAAGCGATTCTACTGGGATAGTAGCGTAACCGCTGAGTAACTATGATCCATAGGGGAACGTGCTTTCCGTATCCATTTTTAAAATGGAATATAACTTAAGTGATGTTGAATAAAGTTTATTTTGGTGTCAAAGTAAATTAATAAGTGGATTAATGAAATGAAGTCATTAAGAATATGAACTTGAAGTTATCTAAATGAACAACCTTATATTGTTAAAGGAATTAGCAATTGAATTGATAAATGGATGGAATATTAATCAATCTAATGTAAATAATTGATATGAAATAATGAATGTAAGTGTTAATTCGTTAAAAGCCAATGTTATTGGAAGTTGAATAATTGAATGAGAATCAATTTAATATCAACCAATTGGAGTTAAAAAAAGTGTTGGACCAAATTGAATGTAAATTAAATAATTTGGTTATGTTATTTGATTGTTGATTGATTGTATATAAAATTGATTAAGTGTTAATGAAAGTAAGTTAGTGAAATTGGAAGCTAAGTAATTGAATTCAAATTAAAAGTGAACTAATGTGAATTTAATTAGTGAATGTTAACTAATTGAAATTGAATATGAATGAATGTTAGTAAAGACATCCAATGTTAATGAACCAAATGTGATTAAATTGGAAAACCAATTCATTGAATAATAATGAGAATATAAAAGAATATTGATTTGGTTATGAATTGATTTGGATAGACATTGATTGTTGAATGTTTATTGGTTGGATAGTTGTTTGATGGTTGCATTTGTTGATTGAATGCATTGCTATGTTGGCACATGTAGTTGTATGTTACTATATGATGTATATTGATATTATTTTCTTATATGCATGTTTCTCGTGGTTTCTT
The DNA here is from genome assembly GCA_030765085.1 of Allium cepa. Lineage (NCBI taxonomy): Eukaryota > Viridiplantae > Streptophyta > Magnoliopsida > Asparagales > Amaryllidaceae > Allium > Allium cepa. Next base: position 775,377,759 of record CM060945.1, read on the forward strand.
GAGTGTTTAGTAGGTACGGATTGCGCTTACTTCGCATTTGGAGCTCGCTTTCGCGCTATATTAGCCGTATATGCTCGCTAATAAAATATAAGGTACATATCTCTGATTACATATCGTACTTTTACACTTTTTTCCCTGCGAGATGCCTCATCACTTGATGAGATGTATATTTGTGATATATATACTGTCATTTTTTTGCGGATCGAGCCACGCAAAGGAGACTCTGGCGAATTTTTTCAAAAATTTAAAGCGTTAGAATATTTTTGAGAAAATTGGAAATTTTTTGAAAACTAAGTTGGATTTGGAAACTTAGTAAAGATTTTGTAAGAAATTTAACTATGAATTTTGGGAAAGTTAAACACTTAAGAGATTTGAAAAAAAATCTAAATTGAATAGTTTGTTTTGGAAAGTTAATGGATTCTGTAACTTTTTCTTACTTGGTAATTTCGAGGACGAAATTCTTTTAAGGGGGGAAGTTTGTAACGATCCAAAATTTCTATTAATAAAAATTCGAATATTTAATTAATTTTAAATATTAATAAGTGAAATTTGTAAGTCGAATGAATTTAAATTCGAATAATTGGATTTAATTGGATAATTAAATCGATAATTTAATATGTTAAATTATTGAAATAATTGGAAATTGGGTTTAATGTGATTAAAAATGATTTGTAAAATTTTATTATATCATATTGGAATTAGAATGATGCTATAGAAATTTTAAAATTGAATTTAAAGTTAATTTATGAAAATTGAATATTTTAATATTTAATTGACGAGTTAAAATAGCCATTTTTCAAACAGTCTCGGTTTTCAACGAAACTAGTTTCATCGGATCCATAATGTCAAATTATTGTATGGTTTTAAATTTCGTGTCAATCAGATTTATCGTTTGTCCGGGGGAGGCTAAAAAGCACAGAAATTTAGTTAATCGATTTAATTTTAAATCGATCGTTTATTGCCATATCTCGCACAGATGATCGAATTAGCTTCCGAAACCTATTCCATTGCGTCCAAAATGCAGGATGAACCCTAGAAGCGCCGGCTACCGCGCGAGATTTGGAGTTTGGAAAGTCAAGTGAATAGTGTTTTTTTCGGTGAATTTCTATAAAAGGAACCCTTATCCTTTCATTAGCTCTAAACCCTAGTTTACTATCACCGGCCGCCATTTTCTTCTCCAACGGCCAGAAAGCTTCGTTCTTCCTTCCCTCCGATCTCCACATCCATCAACTTTCACACAAAACTTCCAACTGCAATGTTGTAGAGCACATCCTCCTCCATCAATCCAACGGCTATGATTGGATATTGTTGTGTGGATTGACGGAAAATCGAGGTTGAAGGGGGTATTTTCGTGCATGCTTTTCGAGATGTAGATTGGGCCGAGTTCAACACCCTTGCAAGCGTGGGTAGCTCGCATGATGGTCTTCAGCGTGGTGGTGGAATGTTGAAGTTTCGAGCGATGTAGGTGGCGCGATATCAAACCCTAAATGGTGAAGTTGGGTTCGGTTTCAACGTTTATGACCTGGTGAAGATGATACGTGGTGCGGCCATGATCTCCTGTTTGAAAACAACGGCCGTGAATGCAGGTTGAAGAATATTAAATAAAAAGTTGATATTTTTATAATATTGAAATCGTATAAACTTTGTAAAATCATATCTTTTTGATACGAAGTCGAAAAATTACGAAACCAGTTGCGTTGGAACCGTATTGACGAATGCTACGCAATGGAATTGGATTGGAAGCGATTGGAGTCAGTGAAAATTTCGGGTAAAATTAAACGCACGTTTAATTTTATTCGAAATAAAACGCTGGAAATTGAAACTCAAGGTGAGAACTTCTCACCCAATCGAATCGGTTTCGATTTTAATTTTAAATAGTGATATTTAAAATTCTTGAATGTATGTTTGAATGATGATTGTTATCTATTGATTATTAAAATAGACATTATACGCCGTTAGTAAGCGGAGGTTATTTATTAAAAACATATACCGCGAATATTTCACAGTACAGTGAAATTGGTATTATTTATGTACTTGGAGTTGATTTCCCGCATTTTATAGCGGATGAGTCCCTATTGCGCCGTCTATTAAGCGGATAATATTTTATAAATCCCATATACCGCGATAATTCCGTACTGGAATGGAATTGGTATTGTGCTAATGTTTGTGTATGCAGGGAAACAGGTTGGAGGGATCCAACTGGATTCCTCACCAGTATTTAATTTATTTCAGATATTGTGATATTTGATTTATTACATATCGATATATGATGTTTGGATGTCACTGAATGACTATTTGGTGTGTTGCATCATCGGATCCATTTTTGGAGTTTTAAAAATATTAAAATAACGATTTTGAATTTAAAATGGATTTAAAGAGATTTTTGAAGTATACATTTTATTAAAATTTTGAATTGATTCATCTTAAATAAAATAAACGTTAAAATTTTGAAGTTATAAAAATTATGAATTTTGTAAAATATAACCAAATTAAAAATTTTGAAATAAATAGTAATTAATTTATAAAATGGTTTAATTTGGAATTTTGAATCATTATAAAGGATATATATAAAAGATTTTTAAAAAATTGATATTTATAAAATAGAAATGTTGGAATTATAAGACGAGTTTATTAAGTGTTAAAATGAAGTATAAAATGGATTTCATTGAAAATTATAGATTTATAAATTGTGAAGATTATAAAATGAATAGATGTTGTAAAATAAAAGATTTATAAGTAATTAACTAATAAACTGGATTTTGGGCATTTAAATGGGATATTAATAGAAATTGTTAATAAAGGAGATTTTATAAGTTGAAGTCGTTATAAAATATAAATTAATCCTATAAGTAATAAGATTTAAAATTTGTGAAGTTTTAAAGGAACGATTTGGTAAATAAATGAATTATAAGTACCTACCTTATAATATGGACTTTTGGTACGTAAATTGAGTTATAAATTGAACTGGTCATTAAAGGAGATTTATAAATCGAAATTTTTATAAATAGGGATGGAAATTATAAATGTTATTTTATAAATCTGAAATCAATCAAATTTGACGAACTTAATATAGAAGGTTATTAAGGGAATTATATCCACGATTTTGGGTAGTGGATAAATTCTTGAAATAAAATATGTAGAAATGTTGAAATTTGGTTAGTGAAGTATATTCACGATTTTGGACAGTGAATATGTTAATTAGGTAAAATAGATATGTTTTGGGAAAGTGACATTAAATATGAAGTTAATTGTTTTAACGATGTTTTAAAACGTGTTAAATATCGAAACCATAGATTTCAACATTCATTGTTGAAATAGACGTTTTCGAGAAATAGAAGGAAATGGTGGACTATAACACTGTTGTTATAGTAAATGATTTCCGAAGGGAAATGTCTCATATAGTATTGCGATTCATATATATCTATCTTAATTTCGAATCCCTATACTAGTGATTTTGGGTCGTCGTAACGATGTTTTACGCAACATTCGTTTTGACTCAAATAAATGTGTTTAAGCGCACGTTTTCTTTAAAGAATGAAATATATACTTAATTTCGATTTAAGTATATTGAATATTTTCCAAGTGTTGAAAATAAATGGATTTGTGAATTACTTATTATTAGATAAGTATGGAAATGTTTTCCAATATGAAGTGAATGTTTTGAGATTTTATCTTTTAAAGATAAATTGAAAATGAATATTAGAAATCGATTTGAAAATCGTATATTCATAGATATTTTGGAAAGGTAAATTCACTATGGAATTTATAAAAGAAAGGGAATTTGTTTAAAAATAAATATTGATTTATTTTTGAAGTGAGGAAAATTATATATCTTGTAAAGATATTTTAAGGAAAATAAATAATTTGGAAAATTATTTGGAATCTGATGATGTTGCGCATCTCTATTGATAGTTAAATAACCGACTATCAATATTTAACTTTAAATAGGTATTTGTTGTGATTTTCTTGAATTTGAATGCCACACTTATTTTTAAATAAGCGCTCACTATTCGGGTTAGCTGGTAAAGGACCTTGGGGTCGTATAACCCATTCCGAATATGTGAGACGTCGTTATGAATTGCATTTGATGACCAGTGTTGAAGACCGGATATTTGTGAAAACGGCAGGATTACCGTCGAATGTTTCTGCATCGGTTGATCTCCGATATAGAAATTTATTACCCTTTGTGATGGGAAGTCCGGTCGTGATTAGTGAATATCCGGATTGCAAGGACTTCTTTGTAAGTGCCTTCGGTTCCGTTCGATCCCGGAACGGACTTGTATGGATGTGTGTCTGACGTTACAGTTTGAGATGTAAAGCTGGTTTCTATCAAATATATTTCCGTTGGTGGCGGAGAATTTATTCTCTTAACTTAACACCCTTAGAGGTTATGTAGTTGATGGTTACTAGCGATACATTCCCAAATTGGTAATGTGGCATACGAAGTGCTGTTGAGCATTTGTTGAATTAAAGCACAGCTTTTTTATAAAGCGTAGCTTTGTGAACGAGACTTCGTCGAGCCTCACAACCCGGAAATGGTCGAAACAGGAATGTTGCGGCAAGGTTTTTAGGGGTCGTGCCCCTAAGGTATGTCCATTTTCTTCTGGATAGAGGTTGTACCATGGTATGGAGCCCAGATATTTAACCTATGTGGTTGCTGCAAATTTATTACTTTGTGGTTGTTGGTATTGAGGGTCCTCGGATATAGGTCGGTAACGACCGGGGGATGGCATACTTTTTGTGTGGAGTTATCAAGTTACAGCTTCATTGCACCCAGAAGCGTGTGGTAACTCGGCCTTGTGTCAGCAGAGATCCGGCTAGGTTCTCTGGGCGTCTTTCCAGAGGCGTACCCATTTCGGTGTAGGAAGTTCCTTTGCCTGACCATTTGTTGGAAATCCAAAGAAACAGTACGAACCCTGTATGGTTTTAGTTGTAGTACCTTCCATGGAATGTGGCGGTAACCTGCTATTGTACATGGTAGCTATAGTAGGCATACGATAATGGTCGTATGTTGGCTAAGATTTATGTTATACTTTCGAAATGTTTTCTACACTATGCACTAAAAATTATAAAATCAAAGGATTCTGCGTAGTAAGCATATTTGACTATCATAAGGAGAAATCTCCTCCAATTCTGCGTTCGCATTGTGTGTGTGGCGGGAGTACTTATGGTAGTTTCATTTTTCAAAAGCATAGCGAAATTGTTTTGATTTTCTTTATGAAAATAACTGTTTTAGTTCTCAGAAAAGTCCCATGACTGACCTGGAGTTTATTGTTTCCTTCCTAAACTCTTGGTGCCCACCAATTTCCACACGGGCAGTCTAGAGTTAGGTTATCAGGATATTCTGGACTTCGGGAGTTGCTGGAGAAATCTGGAGGCAAGATGGATGGCATGGCGTATTCACTAGTATATAGTATTTCTTTTCCGCTGTTTGTTGTTGTTTGTTGTTGTACACTCTGATGATGTAATGTGATGTGATGTAATGTAATAACTGATATAGTTCTTTGTTTAAAGATTATTCATTTATCTATTATATGTTGCTCCGCTGCGATTGTGAGATTCTGATATTGTTCTGTTGTTTCTGTCTGTTCTATTCTATCTTTTTCTCTCTTCTTCTATCTTTTTCTTCTTCTTTAACCATAACGGTGCGGTTTTCCAGCATTCTATTGCTGGGCAGTTGATACAGTGGACGTATTGATGTCGGTTTTCGAGCGTCGAAAAGTCGTTTCGTCACATTTGACCTTTAAATTGAATTGGATAAACTAGAAGTGCTTTAAATTGAATTTTGAAATTTAAGTCGATTTGAATCTATTTGTGGAATTTGATAAAATAAATATAATTGGGAAACTACTTTGGTATAATCTCTTTAAATAAATATATACTATTTTCCAACTATTTTAATATTTTAATATATAAACCACTTTAATTTACGACTATTTTAATATATATATATATATATATATATATATATATATATATATATAGTATATTCAATTTCTAAACTGTTTAAGTTGGAACTGTTATGATTACGGAAGTGTTATAATTTCAAAAGTGTTATGATCTCATAAGTGTTATGATCTCTAAAGTGTTATAATTTTGAAAGTATTATGATTCTGGAAATTAATACTATTATCGAATTGATATGGTTTTGAAGTGAACATGATATTTTGATATGAAGTATGTCATGACCTGCACTTCTCGACCCTCAAAAATTGACACAAAATACTTCACAGTATAATATGCTGACGATCAAGTGCTGGAAAAGACAGATTATTGAGGATAAAGAAAGCAGATAGAACAAAGAAGGAACTGAACAATAACATAATCTCATAATCGCAGCGGAACAAAATATAATAGTCAATAACAGATCTTTACACAAAATGAAAACTATATCTGTTTTATACAATATATCATCAGAGTATATCTCAAACAAACAACAATTACCAGCCTGACAACATCGACAATCACAGCAGCGGATATAAACAAGTACAGAATACGTCTCGGACTCCAGCCTCTCTCTTGAGCTCCACAGCATCCTTCCCTGCAATCTATAATACTCGGTCTGACCCGAGCATTATAATTAAATAACACCCGAGTCAATCTGTAATACCAGCGTGAGAGAAATACACCTAAATTGATTATTAAAGTTTCAAAATCCTTTCAAAACAAAAACATCTCGTAAGACCACGCCACAAATAAACATGTCGGGTTTTTATCTTACGATAGCTAAAACACTTCTTCTAAAATCCTCTGATATTATAATAGAGTCAATATACAAATACTTACTAAAACAGCCGAAATTGTTACATGATTAAATTCCAGCTACTAGCCACAATCATGGGTAATACAAACAAAACTCGTAAAAGGCGCGTAGGGAGAATGGAATTCCAACTAATGGCTAGGAACTAGGGTACCACCTGTCACAGTACATGGCCTAGATCACCGTACCGAGGACTACTCCCAATCCCCTGCAACACATGACCAGGACTGCCCCTACTGGATAATCTCGAGTAAGATCACCCCATGGTTGGGATCAGCAACCGCACCACTAAGCCGAATAAAAAGGGACATCTAGACAGGGACGACCTTACCCTAATGGGTGCTACCGACAAAGCCTTGCTGCATATCCCCTGATTTTTAGTCATTCCCGGTTGATGAGGCTTGAGGCTAAGCTCTACCTTTTAAAATGTTTCACTTAGAACGCCCATCGTCCACCTAACGATGTTCTGAAAGCATTCATCCATACAAGTCCGTCCCGGGCTCGAACGGAACCGAAGGCACTACTCCTACTACATCCATTTTGGAAATATCCTCAGGATTAGTAGCGACTAGCCCTTGCACTTCACTGCTCCATCTTTGACTCCGAACTCGTTTTTCCACGAAAATGTACAAACCGGATCGAAGTGGTTTTCGGAAAAAAAATCCCGATCCCGGTCTCTTCGAAACGATCAATGCATTGGCCAATATTGATAGTCGGTGATTTAACTATCAATTAACATTCACAAATATCCATCACACAATAGATAATTTCCCACATTATTTGTTTATTAACCTCAAGATATCTTCGTAATATATATTTCCATTTTCAATCCCTTGAAAACAGTTTCAAACACACATACTCCTCATGGAGTAAATCTCTAAATATTGATTTCCACTGAAAACATCCAAGCCAAATACTTTAGATTTATAATAATTTGAATTAAAGCTATTTACATACTTTATTCGAAATATATACATACTTTTTAAATGTTTTAAATAAAACTGCTTTATAAAATATAAACTATTTTTCTTCAAAATAAAAGTTAAGTCATGATAGATTTTAAAATAAAGTTATGAAATCCTATACAAGTTTTTCAAATAAAACTTTAACCAAACTATCTTTACAATAAAACTAGTTTGTAAAATAATAAATATTAATGACCTTCTTTTAAAGCATATACCAATTAACCCTTTTTAAAATAATTACTACTATAACTAATTTAGTAAATATTTATTTCTGAAATTTTTACAACTTAAAAAAGAATGTTCTTAAAAACATTCCTTTAAAATCAAATTTAAAACTTTTAACTTTTACTTAGAAATATGCTTTAAAACGTACATGGCTTTTCAGGGAACTACACTCCCATTTTCAGAATAAACCAAAGAATTCTTTTATAAATCCTGCTTGATTTATCTCAATTCGAATTTACTTTTAAATCCCGTAAATTTTCTTCCAACACTTTAAAATTAAACTTCTTTTATTTTTAAGCACCTTTCCATTTCTTGGAAATCACTTCCAAAATGTACTTAAAGTATTTTAAAATATGATTACTAAATTCTTTATTCAAATTGTACTTTTAAGAATCTATAAAAGTTCTTTAAGTAACTTAAATCAAGAATTTTCTTTTTATATGAGGTTATTATATCAAATGTTCGTATTTAATTCACTTTAGAAACATAATTCTAAATTACATTTTAAATAATTAAATACCATAATTACTTAAACAAATATTTACTTTCACTTAAAAACAATTAAAGATAATAATAATTTTCTAAAATATTCTAAAAACACCTTTGCAGAACTTTCCAGTTTATACTTCAAAAATATTTCTTTGAATCATGCTTAGTTTCCAAGAAAAATACACTTCCCATCCATTAAAAATAAATCTCGCTATTACTTTGAAAACAATTCACATTTCCTTTTTAAAACACAATTTCAAAACACTTCAAATTTTAACTAATTTCTTAAATTTAATTCCCTTAAATTCATTACTCAAAATTTCCCCTCTCTCTTCTCTTTTAATTCCAATTTATTTTATTTATATTTTAAAATTCCAAATTATACTTATCCGATTATAACACAGCACAATTTAATTTCCATCAATCTATCATAGGATATTAACAAAATATATCACAGAATATAAATAAAATTTCTATTTGTGAGGATTCCAGTTAGATCCTCCAACCTGTTTTCCTTACATCCATAGATATTAGCACAACAAATAAATATCAATCCAATCGGATAATAATTATCACATTCAATCAATCAACCAATCATTTAAATATTAACTATTTAAAACACCTGAAATCCTAGATGTGAGTGAGATTAACTCACCTTGCATCGACGTTTCAAATTTTAAATTAAATCGAGCTTGTTTGAATTAATCTAAAATTTCCACTTGCTCAAGACGATCCCAGGCCTACATCACAGCGTGCTACTCGTCGCTGCGATTCCGACGCCCCCAAATTCATCTGAATCATCAGCTGTTCGATCTGAAGGAGAAAATCACAACTGCAAGAAACATCTTCTTCCATGCAACATCATGTTCAAACGAACCCAATTTCTTCGGCCTACGGCTTAAAGCCGCACCCACCTCGACCGTCGTGACGACGATCGACCACCTCCCCTACGCGTGTCCCCACGAGCTCCAACCACGGCCCAAAACAGAACGAGCTCGATTATCCCTACATCTCGAAAACTGCGGGTATACGTGTGGCCTTCACGGCCAGATTCTGGCGAATCTACTCCGCTTCCATCGATCTTGACCGTTGGATCTGAAGCTCTTGACGAGCTCTTCGATCTTCCAATTGGAAGAATTCGCTATTACGCGATGGATTCGCAAATTAGAGATGAATGTCGATGCGTTTCGGCCATTGAGATGCCTCTAGCGGCGGCTGAAACATAAAGTAGGGTTACTGTGAAAAACGCGAATATATAGACATTCGTTAATATTATTTTAATATTAAATCCAATTTTAACGAGCATTTACAAACAAACTCCAAATCTCATGTGCCGCCTGGCGTTTATAAGGTTTTACCCGCATTCCGAACATAATGGAACATGTTTTGGAGGCTAATTTGATCATATGCGGAAGATAGGTTTTTGAATCGAGTTTAAATATTAAATTATCGATTTTAATTTTAACGCGTTTCTCTCCCGTACGAGCAAACGGTAGCTCCAAACGCTACGAAAATTGAAATCCGATAATAACTAATTATTACGGATCCAATGGAACTGGTTCCGTCGAATTCCGAGACTGTGCCTTGGAAAGCTATTTTACTCGTCGATTAATTCGAGCGATTTTCAAAATCATCAAAATCATTTAAAATTTCACTTTTAAAACTTTAATAACTTATTTATAAATCATATAGAATTTATGTTCACATTAGAAACCATTCTTGGTGCAGCGGATATTCGAAAAACAAATGAAATGGATGAAAGTAGCAAGCGGTGAATTGATAATCCTGTAATGCCCGAATTCGTTGATCCGAAGATACCGAATTCTAGCTATCTCTATCACATTGATCGCGCACGATTCCACGAAAAGAGATCTACGATTCTTCAACGTTGATCTTGCGCACAAGATACCGTGAATCGGCTTCAACAAACGATAATTCGAGCACACTCGAATTACGTAAGTGGAGATAAGAGTTAACACTCGACTACCAATTTAATGGAGGCACAAAGCTTCACAAGCAAAATTTTATTCAAATTTCAACAACCCTTTACAAATGACACGACTTGCCTGTTTATAGGCTTACAACTCAATACGACTAAAAAAATTTACAACACAATGGCTACACGACTTAAAGAAAAGAAGATATGCAGCGACTTAATGCTAACTCGGCTACGACTCATGTTAACTCGGCAACGGCTCAATTAATTCGCGACATAGGGAACTTCAGCGACTCAAAGTTAGGTGATTCGAAATGATTCACGCGACTTAACTCTTCGTACAGGTTAAGAGAAGGCGGCAAGGAGGTCTTCGCGACTTACTGGGATGAGTCGTTGCGCGACTCATCGATACTGAAGGTAGGTCGTTCGCGACACACGGGTAGCTCGCGCGCGGCATATGGATCTTGTCATGGTTCAAATCCTTCGCGATTCATGGTGGAGTTAGGTCGCTCGCCTGTGGAATTAGGTCGTTCACGAGTTATTGGAGCCGCGCGACTCAAGGTGTTGGTGCGACTCATGGTGGCGTGACTCAAGGAGTCAGAGCGATTCAAGGCGGTCACGCGACTCATGGTGGGGCGACTCATGGAGAAGCGGCTCAAGGAGGGATCTCGGAGATCTTGACTTGTTCGAATCAAGGTATGCCCTGCATCATCCTCCCCCTGTGGAAAGAAATTCGTCCTCGAATTCATACTCTCGTCAACTTTGATAGGTTCTTCCTCATAATATGGAATTATATGCTTCACGTTGAACACATCAGAAGTATAAACATTCTCTGGCAGCTTCAACTTATAAGCATTTTCATAGATCTGTCTTATAATTTCTACAGGTCCAATCTTTCGATCTTTCAACTTGTTATAACTTCCAATTGGAAAATGATCCTTTGTCAAAACGGCATATACAAAATCTCCCTCTTTGAAGACAACACTTCTTCGTCTCTTATCCGCCATTTGTTTATACTTCTCATTCGTTTTCTCCAATCGTTTCTGAACGATTCTATGGCATTCTGTTAACCCATCAACAAAATCAGTAGCCCGCTTAACTGTCCCCTTCAGTTGTGGTACTATTGCCAAATCCAACGGCCCTTTTGGTAAGCTTGAATATACAATCTGAAATGGACTGAAACCTGTACTTCGGTTATTTGCATGATTGTGAGCAAATTCAGCTTGACACAACTTCACATCCCAACTCTTCAAATTGTCTTTCACAAGACATCGTAACAAATTTCCCACCGATCTATTCACCACCTCTGTTTGCCCATCTGTTTGCCCATCTATTTGCGGATGGTAAGCACTACTAAAATTCAGCTTCGTTCCTACCATCTTCCACAAACTCAACCAAAAATGGCTTAAAAATCTAGTATCTCGATCACAAACGATGGATTCTGGTAAACCATGCAATCGATACACCTCTTTAAAGAATAATTGAGCAACTCGGACGGCATCAGCAGTCTTCTTACAGGCTATAAAATGTGCCATCTTCGAAAACCTGTCCACCACAACAAATATAGAATCATTCCCCCTTTGAGTTCTCGGCAAACCCAAAACGAAATCCATGCTGATATCAACCCATAGTCTAGTAGGCACAGGTAACGGCATATATAACCCCGCATTCGTAGCTGTTCCCTTCGAAACTCGACAGATATGGCATCTCTCCACAAATCTCTCAACTTCTTTTCTCATTGACGGCCAAAAATAAGAATGAGAAATCAACTGCAATGTACGATCTCTACCCACATGGCCTTCTTCATGTAATTCTTTAACAATCTTCATTCTCAAGCTACAGTCTGCTACGCATAAACGGTTCCCTTTAAACAGAAAACCATCTACTAACACAAACTCATCAGCACTCCCATCCTTAACTTTCTCAACAAACTTTGCAAAGTAAGGGTCCTCCTCAAACAACTCTGGTAATAATTCGAATCCTGTCACTTCAACCTTCAACGTTGTCAACAAGTGATTCCTCCTGCTCAAAGCATCCGCTACACGATTTGTCACCCCTGATTTGTGTTTTACCGCGAAAGTAAATTGTTGTAGATATGCTATCCACGAAGCATGTCTCGCTGAAATCTTATCCTGTCCTTGTAGATGTTTCAATGCCTCATGATCAGTGTAAAGAACAAACTCCTTCTGAAACAAGTAATGTCGCCAGTGCTTCACCGCTTGAATAATCGCGTAAAACTCTACATCATAAGTGATATATCTCAACTTGGCTCCAGATAATTTTTCACTGAAATAAGCAACTGGTCTTCCATTCTGGCTCAATACTCCACCAATTCCCACTTTCGAAGCATCAGTATGCAATTCAAATAACAACTGAAAATTCGGCATTACCAGAATTGGTGCTGTCGTCAAGAGTGTCTTAATCTTCTCAAAGGCAACTCCTGCTTCCTCTGACCATACAAACTTCTTTCCTTTCATGCAATCAGTAACCGGCGCCATTACGCTATTGAAATGTGGAATGAATCTTCGGTAGAATGACGCTAGCCCATGAAAACTCCCCACTTCCGTAATTGTCCTTGGCTGTGGCCAATTCCTGACTGCTTCAACTTTATTCTGGTCCACTTGTATACCTTCTCCTAACACAACATAACCCAGAAATAAAACACTCCTCGCCATAAACACACATTTCTTTGCTGTGGCATAAAACTGTTCCTGTCGTAGGACCATCAATACTTCCTTCAAATGATGCAAATGTTCCTCCGAACTCCCACTGTATATCAGAATATCATCGAAATACACCACCACAAAATTCTCGATAAAAGGTCAAAAGATTTGATTCATCACCCGCATGAACGTACTCGGTGCTTTCGAAAGACCAGATGGCATCACAAGCCATTCATGCAACCCCTATCTCGTCTTGAAGGCTGTCTTCCATTCGCCACCTGGTCTATTTCGAATTTGATGATAACCACTCTTCAAATCAATCTTTGAAAAGATAGTTGCCCCACTCAACTGATCTAGCAAGTCATCCAACCTTGGCATTGGAAATCTATATCTCACCGTAATCTTATTCAATGCTCTACTATCAGTGCACATCCTCCACGTCCCGTCCTTCTTCGGTACTAACAAAGCTGGTACAACACACGGACTGAGACTTTCCTGAACACGTCCCTGCTCAAGCAACTCTTCCACCTGCCTCCTCAACTCTTCATGTTCCTTTGGACTCATTCGATAATGTGGTCTATGTGGTAATACTGCTCCCGGAATAGGATCGATTTGATGTTGAATGTCTCTCAGTGACGGTAACTCCTTGGGCAACTCTTCTGGAAATACATCCTCAAATTCTTTCAAAACTGGCTTCGCTTCTTCTGCGATTTCAACCTCTTCACTACAATCTCGTCCAATTAACACAAAGACTTCAGGCTCCTCTTCAACTTCCTTAACAAACTCCTTCAAAGTTAACAAAATTTTCAGCTCTTCAATCTCCTCAGATTTACTCTCTCCCTGTTGTCTCTTCTTTGGAACTAAAATAATCTTAACGCCTTCAAACATAAAACTATAGCTATTGGTTCGACCGTCATGCTGCACTGCTCGATCATACTGCCACGGTCTTCCCAAAAGCAAATGACAAACATCCATCTCAACTACATCACACCAAATCTTGTCTTTATATTTCTTCCCAATAGAAAATGGAACTCGAACTCGCTTATCCACCTTCACCTCTCCTCCTTTTCTCAGCCACGCTAACTTATAAGGATTTGGATGTTTTTCGGTTTTCAACTTCAATTTTCTCACCGCTTCTGTAGAAATAATATTGTCACAACTTCCTGCATCAATCACAAATTTACAAACTTTCCCCAATATAGTGCATGTCGACTAAAAAATGTTACTCCTCAACCAACTAGCTTTATCCTCTTGCTTCGGTGTTAAACAAGATCTCCTCATCATTAGATTACAGCCTTCGTCCCCCGATGCGATATCCTGTTCATCTTCCTCTATTGGACTAGAATCACCTTCACCAACATCCTCAACTTCAGCCTCGGCTATCATAGTTCGTTTCTTTGATTTTAGACACTCATTGCTTTTATGACCCACTTCCTGGCAATTGTAACATTTGAAACTGCTGTTGCCCTTTGCCTTCGCAGCCTTATTCACAGCCGGTTTAGTAACAGCCTTCGAAACAGTAGTATTGCCACTAGCTCCCTTTACTTGATTGTTGGAATTTGTGAACACACCACCTCCACGCCTTCCCCGCTTCTCCCAAGCTATCGCTTTCTGATGTGCCTCCGCCACAGATTTCAGATCAAACATATTAACCATATCCTGGATCTGCATTCGTAACCCTCCAAAAAATCTAGCAGTCAGTTGTTCTTCCGTTTCCATTATATCATTCCTGGCAATGAGTTGGTAAAATTCATCGGCGTAATCGTTGACTGATTTCGTCCCCTGCCTTAGATTCTGCAATCTCTGGTACATAAGTAATTGGTAGTTGTATGGTAAAAATATAGCTCTCATCAATTTCTTCATTTTCTCCCAATCTACAATCTTCGACTTTCCCATCCGCTCTCATGTAAGTTTAGTTTGCTGCCACCACGCCAAAACTCTCCCCCTCAGCCTTGTAGCGACTAACTTCACTCGGCGATTCTCTGGAATCTCCTTGAAATCAAAAATTTCTTCAACATTAGACAACCAATCTAAAAATTCTTCAGCAACCATTCCACCCTTGAACTCTGGAATTTCCATCTTCATTCCCGATTCCCATCGACGATCATCCACTATATCTCGATACTGACGTCGTGTTGGTTCTCTATCTCGGTAATGAACACTTCCCCTATCACCATCAAATTCCTCATCAAAATCTGAAGTATATCGATGTCGATCACGACCTCCAACATCTCTACTACCACTCCTTCGATCAACATTTCTATCACGATTGTCAACACTTCTATGATCTTGATCTTCTCTTCTCTCTCGATCTAAATGTATCGAAGCTCTACTTCCCCCATGGTTCGATTCAGGTGAAACTCTTCTTCTACTTTGATTCATTTCAAGCATCATTCTCTCTAATCGACCAATTCCTTCATTCAACTTCTCAGTGAAACTCTCGTTGATTCGTTGCTCTATTTCATCAGCTTCTTCTCTTCCATACAAAGCATTGATATTTCAGTGGCGTTGAGCTCGTCTCGGAGGCATGATTGAACTTCAAACAAACTTCAAAAAATAATTTTCCAACACTTTCCGAACTTTGATCCAAAGTGAGATGGATCGAAACTCCCAACTTGTTGCAACTTCACGATGAACACTAAACTTCTCAACAATTGCAAATACGATCTCCAAACTTCAAATTCTCGAAACCCAAGTCTCCAAATGATGCAACTTCTTGTGATCTAGCTCTGATACCAAACTGGTGCAGCGGATATTCGGAAAACAAATGAAATGGATGAAAGTAGCAAGCGGTGAATTGATAATCCTGTAATGCCCGAATTCGTTGATCCGAAGATACCGAATTCTAGCTATCTCTATCACATTGATCGCGCACGGTTCCGCGAAAAGAGATCTACGATTCTTCAACGTTGATCTTGCGCACAAGATACCGTGAATCGGCTTCAACAAACGATAATACGAGCGCACTCGAATTACGTAAGTGGAGATAGGAGTTAACACTCGACTACTAATTTAATGGAGGCACAAAGCTTCACAAGCAAAATTTTATTCAAATTTCAACAACCCTTTACAAATGACACGACTTGCCTATTTATAGGCTTACAACTCAATACGACTAAAAAAATTACAACACAGTGGTTACATGACTTAAAGAAAAGAAGATATGCAGTGACTTAATGCTAACTCGGCTACGACTCATGTTAACTCGGCAACGGCTCAATTAATTCGCGACATAGGGAACTTCAGCGACTCAAAGTTAGGTCATTCAAAATGATTCACGCGACTTAACTCTTCGTACGGGTTAAGAGAAGGCAGCAAGGAGGTCTTCGCGACTTACTGGGATGAGTCATTGCGCGACTCATCGATACTGAAGGTAGGTCGTTCGCGACACACGGGTAGCTCGCGCGCGGCATATGGATCTTGTCATGGTTCAAATCCTTCGCGATTCATGGTGGAGTTAGGTCGCTCGCCTGTGGAATTAGGTCGTTCACGAGTTATTGGAGCCGCGCGACTCAAGGTGTTGGTGCGACTCATGGTGGCGTGACTCAAGGAGTAAGAGCGATTCAAGGCGGTCGCGCGACTCACGGTTGGGCGACTCATGGAGAAGCGGCTCAAGGAGGGATCTCGGAGATCTTGACTTGTTCGAATCAAGGTATGCCCTGCATCAATTCTGTTCGTTTCGAATCAAAATCTGATTGTTTGTAATATTATATTATTAAATTCCATTGTTAAATTAATATGAAAATTCCAAATTTATCCTATCGACTTTTAATTCCATCCAATAGTCCAATATTATAATTCAAATCCAAATAGACTTAAAATAAATTTTAGAAACCATTTCCGTTCCATTTACATCCAGATTTACAAATTATCCAAATTTCAAATATTTAATTATTATTATTCAATTTTCAATTGAACTGCCATATTTGAAATTTAACTAATTCTATAAATTCTATTAATTTAACCAAAATCTTCTTATTCAAAGTCAAATTATAATTCACATTCAACATTTAAAATGAATTAAATGTTCAAAATCTAACAACCAAAATTCCAGGTCGTTACATTCCTCCCCTTTATAAAAATTTCGTCCAAGAAATTTGATAAGGTAGGAAAAATGCTACTAAACTCATTTACTTACCCAAACTTACATTTACTTCACCAAAACGTTTAGCTCAATTCCAAAATCATTTTCTTATTTTAACCTAAAAACTTTGTTTTCACTATCCTTTCAAAAACAACTTTACTAGTTAACCAAAAAATTTCAAAATTTCTAACTCCCAAAATTTTGGAAATTTTTTGACAGCGTCTCCTTTGTACAAAGAGCGTTATACAGTATCACAATAATGATAAATATATATACATCGACCAACATGGTCGGAAAATAAAATATACCACAATATATATATATATTTTCCTAATTTTATTGCGTAGGCATACCTTAGATTAGCATTTTAAAAGCAAGCGGCTAATATATTATGCAAATACGCGCTCCATCTCTATCGATTGCCTCCCGTACCTGTACTTACTTAAACAAGCACATAAGTTTTCAATAATATGAGAATTTCAACGACATTCCATTCATTAATCTTAGCTAACATATCAATTGCATACCCAAACAAACAAATTCCATAATCCTGCATGTAATTGACGCAGCGGATAATACGAAAATTAGATGAAACGGTGAAAGTAGCAATCGGTGGATTGAGAAATACTGAAAGGCCCAAATTCGTTGATCCGAAGATACCGAATTCTAGCTATCTCTGACACGTTGATCGCGCACGATAACGTGAAAAGAGATCTACAATTCTTTGAGCGTTGATCAAGCGCACTTGATTCCGCGAATTGGCTTCAACGAACGTTGATTCGAGCGCACTCGAATACCATAAGTGGAGATAGGAGATCACACTCAAATACCAATTTAATGAAAGCACAAAGCTAACAAACAAGAATTTTATTCAACAATCAACCTCTACAAATGACCAACAAAATGCCTATTTATAGGCTACAACATCTCACGGTTCAATTAAAAGTATGACCGACCTATCTTAAGTCGTCCGCGACTCATCACATAAAGACCACACGACTCACGACTTAGCTTAGGTCGTACGCGACCTAACACATCACATATACTCATATATACAACACACACGACTCAAAACAACGGTAATCAACAAGAAACAACCTAAAACACAAACGAATTAAGGACATAACGACTTACGACCTAAGTACAACATAGTGCAAACAAAATTACACGACTCAAAATAACGCGATTTAACGACTTAAAAGATATGACTTAAGCTTCTGAGCGACTTAACTCTTTAATATAGCAACAATGCAGCAGACCGTTAGGTCGTTGGCTGTTAACTCGTGCCGCTCCTTTGTTATCTCCCGCAGCTATAGGTCGTAGACGACCTAAAGATACCAAGCGACTTAAGACTTCGTTAGGTCGTGGCTTCCTTTCACGAGACTCATTAGGTCGTAGACGACCTAAGACTCCTCCCTTAGGTCGTGGCTCTTTTAGGTCGTGACTCGCAAGCTCGTTAAGTCGCGAACTCAGCACCACTTTCCCCTCTGGTTCCCAGTTAGGTCGTGATTGACCTTCCTTGACTTCCACTGTGCCATCTACCCTTTCTAGCTCGTCATCCTTCACTCCGTTAGGTCGTGAACGACCTAAGGCTTCCTCATTAGGTCGTGAGCGACCTATAACTTCTTCCTTAGGTCGTGAGCGACCTAAGTCTTGTGACTTTGCATGTTGCGCCGCATCATCCTCCCCTGGTTGACAGAAATTTGACCTTGAATTTTCACTATCTTCTTCCACCACAAGTTCATTTCCACAATACGGAACCAAGTATTTGACGTTGAAAACATCTGAAGTGTGAACGTCTTCTGGTAATTTCAATTGATATGCATTCTCACTGATTTTCTTCAAAATTTCTACAGGACCAATCTTTCGCGCCTTCAATTTATTGTATGTTCCCACCGTGAAACGATCTTTTGTCAACACCGCATAAACCAAATCTCCTTCCTTGAAATTCACACTTCTCCGCTTCTTATCCACCGGTCGTTTATACTTTTCATTTGATGCAAGCAACCGGTCATGAACAGTTCTGTGGCACTCCTGCAACTTATTTACGAAATCACAAGCCCGCTTAACAACTCCCTTCTGATATGGCACTGTTGTTAAGTCCAACGGTCCTCTCGTATTTCAGAATATACAACTTGAAATGGACTGAAACCTATGCTTCGGTTAACCGCATGGTTATGAGCAAACTCAGCTTGACATAACTTCACATCCCAACTCTTCAGATTGTCCTTCACAAGACATCGCAACAAATTTCCCAGCGATCTGTTCACAATCTCAGTCTTTCCATCTGTCTGCGGATGGTAAGCGCTACTAAAGTTCAACTTTGTTCCCACCATCTTCCACAAGCTTAGCCAAAAATGACTCAGAAAGCAAGTATCTCTATCTGAAACAATAGACTCTGGCAACCCATGAAGTCGATAGATCTCTTTGAAATATAACTGAGTAACACGAACAACATCTGCCGTCTTCTTACAAGCAATAAAATGTGCCATTTTCGAAAATCGATCAACCACCACATAAATAGAATCGTTCCCCCTTTGAGTTCTAGGCAACCCCAAAACAAAATCCATACTCACATCAACCCAAGGTTTAGTCGGTACAGGTAACGGCATATATAATCCCGCATTGGTAGTTGTCCCTTTCGAAACCCGACAAACATAACATCTACGCACAAACCTTTCAACTTCCCTTCTCATTGACGGCCAATAATAAGACTGAGAAACCAACTGCAATGTTCGATCTCTACCTATATGGCCTTCTTCATGTAACTCTTTGATAATCTTCATTCTTAAACTGCCATCTGGTATGCATAATCGATTTCCCTTGAATAAAAATCCGTCTACCAACACAAACTCATCAGTACTCCCATCCTTAACTTTCTCAACAAACTTTGCAAAGTAAGGATCCTCTTTAACCAATTCTGGAAATAGCTCAAATCCTATCACTTCAACCTTCATCGTCGTCAACAAATGGTTCCTCCTGCTCAATGCATCAGCTACACGATTCGTCACCCCTGATTTGTGTTTAACAATAAAAGTAAACTGCTGAAGATACGCGACCCATGAAGCGTGCCTAGCTGAAATTTTGTCCTGCCCTTGCAAATGCTTCAAAGATTCATGATCCGTATAGAGAACAAACTCCTTCTGAAACAGATAATGTCTCCAGTGCTTCACAGCTTGAACAATTGCGTAAAACTCAACATCATAAGTGCTATATCTCAACTTAGCTCCAGATAACTTTTCACTGAAATAAGCAACTGGTCTTCCACTCTGACTCAATAATCCACCAACCCCAACTTTAGATGCATCGGTATGTAACTCGAACAACAACTGAAAATCTGGTAAAACAAGAATTGGTGTTGTCGTCAAAAGTTCTTTGATCCGCTCAAAAGCATATCCTGCTTCCTCTGACCATAAAAATTCCTTTCCCTTCATACAATCAGTAACTGGTGCCATCACGCTAGTGAAGTGTGGAATGAATCTTCAGTAGAATGATGCCAACCCATGAAAACTTCTAACTTCAGTGATAGTCCTGGGCTGTGGCCAATTTCTAATAGCTTCAACTTTACTTTGATCCACCTGGATACCCTTCTCAGATAAAACATACCCCAAAAATGAAACACTTCGAGTCATGACACACACTTCTTTGTTGCTGCATAAAACTGCTCTTCACGAAGAATAATTAACACCTTCCGCAAATGCTGAATATGCTCTTCTGTACTAGCACTGTAGATCAGAATATCATCAAAATAAACTATAACAAACTTCCCAATGTATGGCCTGAAAATGTGAATTATCACCCTCATGAACGTACTTGGTGCATTCGATAGATCAAACGGCATAACCAGCCACTCATATAATCCTTCCCTCGTCTTGAATGATGTCTTTCATTCGTCCCCTGGTCTGATTCGAATTTGATGATAACCACTCTTAAGATCAATCTTTGAAAACATAATAGCTCCACTCAACTGATCTAGCAAGTCATCGAGTCTAGGCATAGGAAATCTATAACGAACAGTAACCTTGTTCAATGCCCGACTATCAGTACACATCCTCCACGAACCATCCTTCTTAGGTACTAACAATGCTGGTACAGCACAAGGACTTAAGCTCTCTTGTATGCGTCCTTGTTCAAGTAACTCTTCCACTTGCCTCCTTGTTCTTCATGCTCCTTGGGACTCATTCGGTAATGTGGTCTGTGAGGTAACACTGACCCTGGCACAAGATCAATCTGATGTTGTATGTCCCTCAACTGTGGTAACTCCGTTGGCAGCTCCTTAGGAAATACATCGTCAAATTCTTCCAGTACTGGCTTCACTTCTTTAGGAATTTCAACCACTTCATTACACTCTCAACCAATCAACAAAAATACCTCTGGACTCTCTTCTACTTCTTCAACAAATTCTTTCAGAGTCAACAAATTCTTCAGCTCTTCAATCTCTTCTGACTTGCTTTCTCCTTGTTGTCTCTTCTTGGGAACCAAAATGATCTTAACACCTTCAAACAAAAAGCTGTAGCTATTGGTTCGACCATCATGCTGCACTGCTCGATCATACTGCCATGGTCTTCCCAAAAGCAAGTGACAAACATCCATTTCCACAACATCACACTAAATCTCGTCTTTATACTTCTTCCCAATAGAAAATGGAACTCGAACTCGTCTGTCCACCTTCACCTCTCCTCCTTTTCTTAGCGATGCTAACTTGTAAGGATCAGGATGTTTCTCCGTTTTCAACTTCAACTTTCTCACAGCTTCGGTAGAAAGAATATTGCCACAGCTTCCCACATCAATCACAAATTTACACACCTTCCCCAGTATAGTGCATGTCGATTGAAAGATATTACTCCTCAACCAACTAGCCTCTTCTTCCTGTTTCGGTGTCAAACATAATCTCCTCATCATAAGATTACATCCTTCATCTCCCGACGCGATATCCTGTTCATCTTCTTCAACTGGGCTAGAATAATCCTCGCCAACATCCTCAGCTTCAACTTCAGCAATCATAGTTTGTTTCTTTGGCTTCGGACATTCATTACTCTTGTGACCCACTTCCTTGCAATTATAACACTTGAAATTGTTGTTGACCTTCGCCTTTGCAACTTCATTCACAACTGGTTTATTGACAGCTTTAGAAACATTGCAACTCCCACTAACACCTTTGTTCAGAATATTGGAACTTGTAAACACACCACCACCTCGTCTTCCCTGTTTCTCCCAAGCCAACACTTTCTGATGTGCTTCTGCTACAGATCTTGGATCAAACATATTCAGCATATCTTGAATCTGCATCCTCAACCCTCCAATAAACCTAGCAGTCAGCTGTTCCTCTGTCTCCATAATGTCATTTCGAGCAATCAGTTGATAAAATTCATCAGCATAATCACTAACAGTCTTCGTCCCCTGCCTCAGATTCTGCAACCTCTGATACATGAGTGATTGATAATTGTAAGGTAAGAATGTGCCCTTCATCAGCTTCTTCATTTTCTCCCATAATTCAATCTTCGACTTCCCCATTCTCTCCCGTGTAAGTTTAGTTTGCTGCCACCATGTCATAGCTCTACCCCTCAACCTAGTAGCAACCAACTTCACTAGACGATTCTCCGGAACCTCTTTAAAATCAAAGATCTCTTCAACATTAGACAACCAATCCAAGAATTCTTCTGCAACCATTCCACCTTTGAATTATGGAATTTCCATTTTCGTACCCGATTCCCATCGACGATCATCATCTACATCCCGATATGAATTTCGAACTTGGTCTTGATCTTGATAATGAATGCTAGCTCTATCACCTTCTTCATCCAACTCAAATGTACGTCTATATCGATCTCGACCATCAACATCCCTTCGATCACGCATGTCTCTTCTGCTATGTCTCTCTTCATCTCGATATGGTTCATCTTAAAACTTATGTGGAGTTCTTCTCTCTTCATGTCTATATCCATGGTGATCTCTTCTTGATGAAATTGATGTTTCTCTTCTCTCTCTAAAAGATTGCGGTGATACCCTTCTCGCTTCCGTAACCGATGGCGAAACTCGGTTTCCTCCATGGTTCGAGATTGGCGATCGCCTCCTTTGACTTTGATTTAAATCATTCATCAATTTCTCTAACTTCCCAATACCTTCATCAAATTTCTCATTAATGCGTTGTTCCATTTGCTCGGCTTCTTCTCTTCTATACAATGCTTCAACATTTTGATGATGATTAGCTCTCCTTGGTGGCATGATTAAATCAACACAAACACTTCAAAACTTCACAAATCTTCTACAAATCAAACTTCAACTAGCTCGCACAAGCTAAACACTTCAATACAAACTCGGCCTACATTTCAAACTCTCGGCTTAAACAAGTGATGCACGGCTCTACCCAACTCGGCTCAAACTCAAACACCTTTCCATCTTTGATCCAAAATGAAATGGATCGGAAGCTTCTAACTTGTTGCAACTTCAAGATGAACACGATGAACACCAACTTCAAACTCCTTGGCTCCAAGACTCGGCTTAGCTATGATTGGCTAAGTCTAGCTCCGATACCAAACTGACGCAGCGGATAATACGAAAATTAGATGAAATGGTGAAAGTAGAAATCGGTGGATTGAGAAATACTGAAAGGCCCAAATTCGTTGATCCGCAGATACCGAATTCTAGTCTGACACGTTGATCGCGCACGATACCGTGAAAAGAGATCTACAATTCTTCGAGCATTGATCAAGCGCACTTGATTCCGCGAATTGGCTTCAACGAACATTGATTCGAGCGCACTCGAATACCGTAAGTGGTGATAGGAGATCAAACTCAACTACCAATTTAATGAAAGCACAAAGCTAACAAACAAGAATTTTATTCAACAATCAACCTCTACAAATGACCAACACAATGCCTATTTATAGGCTACAACATCACACGGTTCAACTAAAAGTATGACCGACCTATCTTAAGTCGTCCGCGACTCATCACATAAAGACCACACGACTCACAACTTAGCTTAGGTCGTACGCGACATAACACATCACATATACTCATATATACAACACACACGACTCAAAACAAGAAACGACCTAAAACACAAACGACTTAAGGACATAGCGACTTATGACCTAAGTACAACATAGTGCAAACAAAATTACACGACTCAAAATAATGCGATTTAACGACTTAAAAGATACGACTTAAGCTTCTGAGCGACTTAACTCTGCAATATAGCAACAATGCAGCAGACCGTTAGGTCGTTGGCTGTTAACTCGTGCCGCTCCTTTGTTATCTCCCGTAGCTATAGGTCGTAGATGACCTAAAGATACCAAGCGACTTAAGACTTCGTTAGGTCGTAGCTTCCTTTCACGAGACTCATTAGGTCGTAGACGACCTAAGACTCCTCCCTTAGGTCGTGGCTCTTTTAGGTCGTGACTCGCAAGCTCGTTAAGTCGCGAACTCAGTACCACTTTCCCCTCTGGTTCCCAGTTAGGTCGTGAGTGACCTTCCTTGACTTCCACTGTGCCATCTACCCTTTCTAGCTCGTCATCCTTCACTCCTTAGGTCGTAAACGACCTAAAGCTTCCTCATTAGGTCACGAGCGACCTATAACTTCTTCCTTAGGTCGTGAGCGACCTAAGTCTTGTGACTTTGCATGTTGCGCTGCATCAGTAATCCATCTGTTATAAGCAATCACAATTTTTCAATACTACTTTAGTTTCCTTACAAATCCAAACTTCATTTTATTCCACTCGAATGATTTACATTCAAGTTTTCTACATACAATTTATATTTACTTCAATTCAATTCCAAATTAATTTACAATCAAATTTTATTTTCAATTTGATATATTTGCATTTCTTTAATGATCCACTTTCATTTATATTCAAATCCACTTAATAAAATTCCATCTCATTCCAATATATTCAAAACTAACTTCATTTATGTCTTTTAATTCACTTGATTTCTTTTATGTCCAATGACAAATTTCTATGTACATTTTGATTTTATTCATGCAAATAATCATCATTTAAACTTATAACCATTTAACGTTAATCCCATCTCAATCTATATCAATTTTATGTCATTCGAAATTATTCATAACCCAAACAATTTTTACTTCACCACAAGTATAAAATCAAATCCCTACTCCCTTTCAAGTTCATCATCCAACTTAAGTTTATATTAATATCATTCCATTCTGGGTTATTTGCAACTCATACATCCTAATTTTATCACAATAATTAATTAAAATCATTTCACTTGCATTTCAACTTTATTATCTAAACAAATTTTTTTCAAGACCACTTATAAAGCTCGACCACAATCATTTTCTAATTTTCTTAAGTTGTATCAATAACAAAATACTCCATTTCTTCTTACATCAGTTTTATTTCCATTTTAAATTGATTTTTATTCAATCAAATTCCAATCCATTACAAAATTTAATTCAATTTGTTTACTTACTCAATCCATTTTAAATTTATTCACCTTCTAAATTCACTTTTGAATTTATTTTATTAATAACATATCCATTCCGATTATTCTAAACTAAAACTGGGTTTTATCTTGCTTTTAAAATTTTAACAAGCTATCAAAATTTTATTCATTCCAATACAATTCGCATTTAATTTAGCTTACAGTAAATTCATCATCAAACAATTCTTTTGAATTTAGTTGAGTGAGAATTTAGTTCATTCATATCATTTCAACTAAATTAAATTTCCTTTCAATTTAATTCTTTTCCAATTTTAATTCAAGTTCAACTAAATTTTTATTTAGCCAACTTAAATTTATATCAGTTCCTTACTATTTTAAATAAGAATTTAATTCTATTCAAGATTATTTATTTCTCAACTGAATTTTGATTTCAATTCAATCCAAATTCGACTCAATCCTTTTTAATTTAAGTTAAATCCAATTTGATCCAATTTTATTTCTTCTTTTATGTAAGTTCAAGCCATATTTACTGACTTAAGTCCATTCACATCTTATATTCTTCTTTACCTTTTCACATTTAACTACCATTTAGGATTTGGATTTTGAATTTACCATGCCATTCAACCATTACCTATTTATGTTTATAATTCCATTTTCTATTCTTAAGTTCACCAACTTATTTATTTAAGAGCTTATATTGCTCATTTAATCCATTTACATCTTATAATCACAATTCTAGATTATCTATATATATACCACTTAATAGCTTAAGGATATAAATTTTCATTACACAAATTATGACCCACAATTACAAAGTCATTTTACATTTCAATTTAACCCAAATCAATTTAATTCCAAGTCTAATTTATTTGACTTATCCCAATTTAAATTCAAATATTCTATTTACTTCCATATACCCAAGTTAAATTTTAATTCCAGGATTAAAATTTCATTTTTCTTTCTTATTCAAATCAACTTCACTTCATAGGTTCAATAGTTGAGTTATCTTAACTTTCACATTATTTAAATAGAGTTTCCAGAATTCAATTACTCAGTTTTATTTCAAAACCATTTTGAAATTATAATCAACACATACCCACTTGATATATCAAATCAAATCTTCGAATTCCAAAACACTCGGTTTTACCAAAACAAATTTCCCCTTTGAAATTTCTAAAACACTTGTATACCCAACAAGTCCAAACAAAAATCATAACCAATCATCACGGTAGCAATCCATCACCTTAGAAACTCGAAAATGAATTCTGATGATGTGGCCGTCATTATTAGGATTATTTTCCAGCGACTGAAGTGAGTTCAGCGCTTCCTTACTTCCACAAATTCATTTCAAAACAATTTCCATTCAAAAATATTTCCCAAAATAATACACCATCATTGCCTTCAAATTTTTGGAAAACATTTCCACCATTTCCAAGATTTTATATTCCCAAACTTTTTGTTTAAATTCATTTTAAACACTTATCAAAATTTCCGAGATTTAAATTCTGGTTTAATTCAAATTTAGTTATTCTTCTTCTGTATAATTTATACTATAGAATTTTATTTGGTTATAAACCTTTTCAAATTTTAGATTCTTATATTTGATTATAACATCGAAAACCAAACATCCAAATATATATAATAATTTTAGAAAATTATTCCTTTATATCCAAAATACAATTTCGGATAAAATTATTTCATTTACCCACTTCAAAAACAACACTATGTCTGTTTATCTTGTTTAAGAGTTTGGAAACCCCTATCGATATGGTTGTACTTCCCGTACCAACCAGAATTCATAAACACTCAACCGATAAGTCAATACAGTATAAAACCAATTTTATATTCACTAACAAGTACGTACTCATAGCCATTAATACACTCAACTCATTCTAGAGTACTATTGACTCTATTTAATGAGTAATTTCCCCACCAGAGCTAAGGTTGTCGCCAGCCTAAGCTCTGACACCAAGTGTCACGACATGCCCTTCTCGACCCTCGAAAATCGACACAAAATACTCCATAGTATAATATGTCGACGATCAAGTGCCGAAAAAGACAGATTGTTGAGGATAAAGAAAGAAGATTGAAGAAAGAAGGAACTAAACAATAAAAGAATATCACAATCGAAATGGAACAAATATAATAGTCAATAACAGAGCTTTACACAAAATGAAAACTATATCTGTTTTATACAATATATCATCAGAGTATATCGCAAACAAACAACAATTACCAGCCTGACAACATCAACAATCACAGCAGCGGATATAAACAAGTGCGGATAATACGTCTCGGACTCCAGCTCCTCTCCTGAGCTCCACGGCATCCTTCCCTGTAATCTATAATACTCGGTCTGACCCGAGCATTATAATGAAATAACACCCGAGTCAGTCTGGAATACCAGCGTGAGAGAAATACACCCAAATTGATTATTAAAGTTTCAAAATCCTTTGAAAACAAAAGCATCTCGTAAGACCACGCCACAAATAAACATGTCGGGTTTTTACCTTGCGATAGCTAAAACACTTTTTATAAAATCCTCTGATACTATAACAGGGTCTATATACAAATACTT
The DNA here is from genome assembly GCA_030765085.1 of Allium cepa. NCBI lineage: Eukaryota > Viridiplantae > Streptophyta > Magnoliopsida > Asparagales > Amaryllidaceae > Allium > Allium cepa. The sequence continues at coordinate 775,405,868 of CM060945.1, forward strand.
ACTAAAATAGCCGGAATTGTACATGATTAAATTCCAGCAACTAGCCACAATCACAGGTAATACAAACAAAACTCGTAAAAGGCACGTAGGGAGAATGGATTTCCAACTAATGACTAGGCACTGGGGTACCACCTATCACAGTACATGGCCTAGATCACCGTACCGAGGACTACTCCCAATCCCCTGGAACATAAGACCGGGACTACCCCATACTAGATAATCCCGAGTAAGATCACCCTACGGTTGGGATCAGCAACTGCACCACTAAGCCGAATAAAAAGGGACATCTAAATAGGGATGACCTTACCCTAATGGGTGCTACCCACATAGCCTTGCTTCATATCCCCTGATTTTCAGTCATTCCCAATTGACGAGGCTTGAGGCAAAGCGTTACCTTTTAGAACGTTTCACTTGGAATGCCCATCGTCCACCTGACGATGTTTCGAAAGCATTCATCCATACAAGTCCGTTCCGGGTTCGAACGGAACCGAAGGCACTACTCCTACTACATCCATTTTGGAAATATCCTCAGGATTGGTAGCGACTAGCCCTTACACTTCACTGCTCCATCTCCGACTTTGAACTCGTTTTTACATGAAAACGTACAAACCAGATCGAAGTGGTTTTCGAAAAATAAATCCCGATCCCGGTCTCTTCGAAACGATCAACGCATTAGCCAATATTGATAGTTGGTGATTTAACTATCAATTAACATTCACAAACAACCATCACACAATAAATATTTTCCCGCATTATTTATTTATTAACCTCAAGATATCTTTGTAAGATATATTTCCATTTTCATTCCCTTGAAAATAGTTTCAAACACACACAATCCTTATGGAATAAATCTCCAAATATTGATTTCCATTGAAAACATCCAAGCCAAATACTTTAGATTTATAATAATATAAATTAAATCTATTTACATTCTTTAATTAAAATATATACATACTTTTTAAATGTTTCAAATAAAACTGCTTTATAAAATATAAACCATTTTTCTTCAAAATAAAAGTTAAGTCATACTAGATTTTAAAATAAAGTCATGAAATCCTATACAAGTTTTTCAAATAAAACTTTAACCAAACTATCTTTAAATAAAACTAGTTTGTAAAATAATAAATATTAATGACCCTCTTTCAAAGCATATACCAATTAACCCTTTTTAAAATAATTACTACTATAACTAATTTAGTAAATATTTATTTCTGAAATCTTTACAACTTAACTAAGAATTTTCTTAAAAACATTACTTTAAAATCAAATTTAAAACTTTTAACTTTTACTTAGAAATCTATTTTAAAACGTACTTGGCTTTTCAGGGAACTACACTCCCATTTTTAGAATAAACCAAAGAATTCTTTTATAAATCCTGCTTGATTTATCTCAATTCAAATTTACGTATAAATCCCGTAAATATTCTTCCAACACTTTAAAAATAAACTCCTTTTATTTTTAAGCACCTTTCCATTTCCTGGAAATCACTTCCAAAATGTACTTAAAGTATTTTAAAATATGATTACTAAATTTGTTATTCAAATTGTACTTTTGAGAATGTATAAAAGTTTCTTAAGTAACTTAAATCAAAATTTTTCTTTTTATATAAGGTTATTATGTCAAACGTTCATATTTAATTCCCTTTAGAAACATAATTCTAAATTACCTTTAAATAATAAAATAGCATAATTACTTAAACAAATATTCACTTTCACTTAAAAACAATTAAAAATAATAATAATAATTTTCTAAAATATTCTTAAAATACCTTTGCAAAACTTTCCAGTTTATACTTCGAAAATCTTTCTTTGAAACATGCTTAGTTTCCAAGAAAAATACACTTCCCATCCTTTAAAAATAAATCTCGCTATTATTTTTAAAACAATTCACATTTCCTTTTTAAAATACAATTTCAAAACACTTCAAATTTCAACCAATTTCTTGAATTTAATTACCTTAAGTTCATTGCTCAAAATTCCCTTTCTCTTCTCTTTTAATTCCAATTTATTTTATATATATTTTAAAATTCCAAATTATACTTATCCAATCATAACACAACACAATTTAATTTCCAAATCAATCTATCACAGGTTATTAACAAAATATATCACAAAATATAAATAAAATTTCTGTTTGTGAAGTATCTAGTTGGATCCCTCCAACCTGTTTTTCCCTGCATCCACTGATATTAGCACAACAAATAAATATCAATCCAATCTGATAATAATTATCACATTCAATCAGTCAACCAATCATTTAAACATAAACTATTCAAAACAGCTGAAATCCCAGATGTGAGTGAGCTTAACTCACCTTGCATCAGCGTTTCCAATTTTAAGTTAAATCGAGCTTGTTCGATTTAATCTAAAATTTCCACTTGCTCAAAACGATCCCAGGCCTACATCATAGCGTGCTGCTCGTCGCTGCGATTCCGGTGCCACCAAATTCGTCTCAATCATCAGCCGTTCGATCCACAGGAGAAAATCACGGCCGCAAGAAACATCTTCTTCCACGTGACACCAGGTTCGAATGAACCCAATTTCTTCGGCCTAGGGCTTAAAGTCGCACCCACCTCGAAAGTCGCGGCGACGATCGACCACCTCCCCTGTGCTCGTCCCCACGAGCTCCAACCACGGCCGAAAAACGAATGAGCTCGGCTACCCCTACGTATCGAAAACTACGCACGTACGCGCGACCTTCACGGCCAGATTCTGGCAAATGTACTCCGCTTCCATCGATCTTGACCATTGGATCTGAAGCTTTTGACGAGCTCTTCGATCTTCCTATTGGAAGAATTTGCTATTACGTGATGGATTGATCGCAAATTAGAGATGAATGTCAATGCATTTCGGCTATTGAGAGTGCCTCTAGAGGCGGCCGAAACATAAACTAGGGTTACTATGAAAAACGCGAATATATAAACATTTGTTAATATTAATTTAATATTAAATCCAATTTTAACGAGCATTTACAAACGTGATCCAAATCTCACGTGCCGCCTGGCGTTTATAAAGTTTTACCTGCATTCTAAACACAATGGAACGTGTTTCGGAGGCTAATTTGATCATATGCGGAAGATAGCTTTTTGAATCGAGTTAAAAATTAAATTATTGATTTTAATTTCAACGCATTTCTCACCCGTACAAGAAAACGGTAACTCCAAACGCTACAAAAATTGAAATCCGATAATAACTAACTATTATGGATCTAATGGAACTGGTTTCGTCGAATTCCGAGACTATGCCCCGGAAAGCTATTTTAACTCGTCGATTAATTCGAGCGATTTTCAAAATCGTCGAAATCATTCATAATTTTACTTTTGAAACTTTACTAAATTATTTATAATTCATATAGAATTTATATTCACATTAGAAACCATTCTGATTCATTTCGAATCAAAATCTGATTATTTATAATATTATATTATTAAATTCCATTATTAAATTAATATAAAAATAACAAATTTAACCTATCGACTTTTAATTCCATCCAGCAGTCCAATATTATAATTCAAATCCAAATAGACTTAAAATAAATTTTAGAAACCATTTGCGTTCCATTTACATCTAGATTTACAAATTATCCAAATTTCAAATATCTAATTATTATTATTCAATTTTCAATTGAACTCCCATATTTGAAATTTAACTAATTCTATAAATTCTATTAATTTAACCAAAATATTCTTATTCAAAGTCAAATTATAATTCACATTCAACATTTAAAACGAATTAAATGTTCAAAATCTAACGACCGAAATTCTGGGTCGTTACATTATGAATTATTTGAAATGAAATGACCATAGTGTGAAATAAGCGTTTGGTTGTTAAAGAGACCAGGATCGGATATTGTCATACTCCCTGCCAATACCAAAAACCACTTTAATAGTCGTGTACGGGGTGGAGATTCCAGAATGAAGTAGGATGGGTTGGTGACAATTTTGTATGAGACATTTACGTAGCCCTGACTCCCGCGAGTCAGCTTGACGTGGCTAAAACAGGAGCCATGTCGAGCCAAGTGAGGTCATTCCTCCGATCGGGCACATTTCTTCAGTACCATTCTATTGCTTTTGTGATTTGATTGGGTACACCTTGGATTTGGGAGTGTGTCTTAAGCTGGACGGTAGTAGATGCTATGTGTTACCACTAGTCTGGATCCTCAAACGGTATATCTACCCTGGCATTACCTCACATGCCCTATCGCGCTTTCTACAAGTTTATTTTGTACCTTACCTATGTGGCGTCCTCTGGGTAAACCACCTGTTTGGTGGAGCATATGACATTGTATAGACTACGGGAATATATAAAATGTATTAAGGGGGATATAGGTAACGTCTTAACGCTATTTTAATAATTTACTTTACCGTAGACATATTATAATAGTGTATATACATAGTAAATTGTTCCGCGAATCCTTAGAGGTTGGAAATTCCAAACATCCTTTAAGTTACTTGTATTTCAATTGATATTTCACTTGGGTTGGATTTACTGGTATAAAATGTTAATCCTGACTCGAGTGTTTTGTGTTTTGCTTCATGTTTTGGGTCAGACTGAGTGTCGCAGCATTTGAGACTCACCTTGGGAGACTGGTGCTTTTTGAAGATCTATCTATCCAGCTCTCAGTTATTTCAGTTTATTCCAGTCATTTATGTTCAGCCTCGTCAGCTACTTATGTACTAGAGATTCATTTGTATTTGAGCTTCTATTGTATTTTGTTTCAGACTCTGATGTTTTATAGTAGCTTCACGAACTACTATTTAATCTATTTTGCTACTTATTGTAATACTCCGTGTCTGTGATTCTGTAACTGATTTATTTTCTGTATATGTTGAGTTTTGCCAAATATAAATTAAAAATCTATTCTTTTGAGCAATTCATGTAACGACCCACAAAATTTTCGATAATTTAATTGTTAATTTTATTAAATGTTTACTATCTAATATTGATTTGGAAATGATAAACTTATAAGAATGTAAAGTAGGTAAATATTTGGAAGTAATGTTAATTTTAATTATAATAATATGATAATTAGAAATAAAAGAATGGAAAATCAAGATTTATTAATTTATTGGAATTTAAATTTAATAATCAGATTAATTGCAAATAAATGAAGTTAAATATTTTGATATTACATTAATAGAGATTAAGAAGAAATTTGAGAATATTGATGTAATAAACCATGAACAATGTTAATTTTATCTATTTGATGTTAATGGATTGAATAACAAGATTTAAAATCAAATAAATGGATTTATTGGAATTCTAATTGATAATTAATGAATTTATTTGAAATTGAGATTTAATACGGTAATGGGAAAATTAATTAACTTAAAATTGATATCTGAACTTGTATAAATTATAGTAAAGGCTTAAGAACACAAAAATGATAGAGATTGCTAATTATGTAATTGAAATGGAAAAAGGTGATTTAATTAATTAATATTTATTTATTTAACAAACTGGAAAATAGCCATTTTGGCCATTGAATCAAATTTCGACGAAACCAGTTTTATCGGATCCGTAATGGAGAATTATTATAGGATTTCAAGTTTCATAACAATCGGGCTTATCGTTTAATCGTACGGGATTGAAATGCCTAGAATCAATTAGATTGAAATCAATTGAAATCAATTTGAAATAATCTAATTTTAGCCATAACTTCTTCATACTATGGAATTTGGACTTGAGACCTTTTCCATTGATTTCAAAATATTTTAAAACATCTATTCTGATATAAGGTTTGGCCTAATTTCGCTCTGGAGTCACAACGGGCTTTTTGGGCCACTTATCATTCAACGGTCCAATCCAATCGTATCTGTTCCTCTATTTTTATCTCTACCTACATATATCTGGTTATGAACCCTAGCAGCCTTTCTATTTCTCAATTATGTACGTACAAAAATTTCCGTTGCCCCTCTTTCTCAAAGGCTGAAAACCCAAAATTTCCTAAAGCAATTTCAATTCAAAATTCAAACTCCTCCAATCCAAAGAAATCATATATTGATTTGAAGCTCACGAAGAGCGTAATCTTCTGGTACTATTCATTTATTGATTCGACACATCGTTTTCTCTAAAATTCAAGATGAACCTCGGCCGTTCATAGGCCACAATTTTGATTCGACGGTAGATCTTTGATTAGAGGTCGATCGGGTTGCACTGCACTGTAGCGGACGTCGAGGGGCGTCGATCAATGCCGTTCGTTCATGCTAGTAGGCCTCAAGTTCACCTGAATCGTTACACTTAGGCACGGCGATGACGGCAAAGTCGATGGGACGAGAGAAGGTCGCGTGACCACTAGTAGAGGCGGTAGGCCGAGGGGAGTCGCATGGCGTTGCCTGATCTGCGTGGATGAGAGCGCGGTGGCCGTGATAATTGGTCAAACGAGCATCTAGGTGGCGGTTCAGTTTTCTTGAACGTCCGGCGGTGAGATAGGCTTAGGGTTTCGAGCGATTTTCTGAGGTGACGTGTCTTGATTTTATTTTGTTTCAAAATTTAAAATCTTATAACTTCTAATTTGAATAACTTTCGCATATGAGGTCTGATTCCCGCGCGGTTTTCTCCTCTAAGATCGTATTGAGATTACGGATATTGTGACACTGGTTTGGACAAATTCGAAGACTATTTGAATTTTGGATTTAAATTGGATTTAAATTCAATTTAAATTCAAAAGGTGAGTGTTTCAACCAACTCACAACTTCAAAATTTTCTTATGTTTGTTAAATTAATTTATGTATGATTAGAAATTTATTTATGACTGTTTAGCACATTTTGAATCATCATATCAGTTTATTTGAATTTATTTGAATAAAATAGTTACTTAATTTATTATTAAACTACCAGTAAATACTTGTTATTTATTGTCTGTTCTTTATTGATGCCATTGATTTAATTGGATGATGATTATGATAAATGTTTGATGATTGATATTGGATGAATGAATGTTGTATTTTATACTATTATAAACTACAAGTTGTTATGGATTTTTATTTCATTCGGGATTGCAGTTTGAAATGATAAATAATCGTATTTATATTTTAAATTACGGATTGAAATGATACATATCCGTATCACTTGACCATAGGATAGAAAATTATATACAGACACCATGGCATATATATTAAAATATTTTGAAATGATTTCTATGGTTTTGCAAATATATCATTTTAGATAAATATTGATTTTAGATATTATATAAATGTTATTCTATCCTAGATTTTAAGCTATGAATAATTTATTTTAATAAAGAATAAGCTTAATAATAAGTTTGATTTTTTTTTTTGAAGATCATATGGTTAAGTATTTAAATTGTATTTTAATATAGAGTTAAAAATGATTTAAACCGAATTAAGGTTGGAAGATAAATTTTGAGATTTATTTGAAATTGAATTTATTTAAGAATTAAACTAAAATAAGCTTGATGTGAAATTTATTAAATTTGAAGTTTTAGAGGGTATGTTTTTTTTATAACTCGATTTTGGTTTAAGGTGAATTAAATGAATATTTCAAATAAATAAATTGAAGCAAATATTTAGTTATTTGTAATTTGAGCTTTATTTAAATGATAATGGATTTATTATGTAAAGTATTTCAAAACTAAATAATAGAAAATTTAATTGTTGAATCGGAATTACCAAACTTAGTTTTGAAATTATTGAATACTCAAAAGTTTGAAATATATTGAATTTGAAATGGTTTATTTTGTGGATCAAATCTACATTGAAATCGGTATAATTTGGAATAATTTATTTGGAAACTGGATTGAATTGAAGTTTATGATTTGGGATTTGGTTAATATAAAATTTAGAAATTAGAGTTGTTTTGGAATTGATTTGTGAAATTTAATAAGCTATGTTATTATATAAAGTATTTAATATTTAAACCATTTGAGTGGTGGGAGTTACATTTCAAAGTAATGAGTTTCAAGGTATTATAATTTAAAAGTGTTATATTTCAAGTATCTTGATTACGAAATGTATAACTTTGAAAGTGTTATGATTTTAGAAAAAGGATATAATTGAAACTAAAATGATATCATATTGATTTGGTTTTGAAATGCAATGATATTTGGTTTTAAAGTATAAACTATTTTGAAAATGACCGCGGTATTATAATAACGTTAAGTTGTTAAAGAGACCGGGATCGAAATTTGTCATACTCTCTGCCAACTCTGAAAACCACTTTAACAATCGTGTACGCGGTGGAGATTCCAGAATGAAGTAGGATGGCGGCGATGTTCTTTTGAGGTATATACGTGGACCCGACTCCCGTGAGTTGGCATAAGGTGGCTAAAACAGGAGCGATTGATGGGCTAATGACGTAGGACCTTTGGTCGGACACATCCCTTCCACATTATACTCTGACTTTGGATTGACTCGGTAGCCACTTTTGATTTTTTTATTTGGAGGCGTGGCTCGATGTGGGCGGTAGCTGCGGCTATGCATTACCACCGGCCCGGAAGCGTAATTGGTGTATCTACCCTGGCATTACCTAGTTGTGCCATGTCACCTACCTTAGCACGCCTTGTACGATGTAGATTTGTGTCGTAACTATGGAGTATCCTCTGGTAGCCTCTCGATCCAGAGGTATTACGGTACTGTATAGACTATTGGCACTATTACGTGTTAAGGGGAATATTGGGTCACTCCATAATGCTATTTAAAAGTAAGTTTATTTTACTATAGACACTATTATAATAGAGAAATATTACTACATAAATAGTTTAACGGATCCTTAGGAGATGTTAATCCCAAGCATCTCTTAAGTTATTGCACTCACGTTAGACACGGAATAGGAGATATCAAATCCCGTAAACAACTCTGACGTCGTTCCACTCATATTTTACCGTTGATTTAACTTACATAAGATCTTTTAGTTATGACTCGAGTGTTTTGTCTTTTCAATTCGCTCAGGCCAGCCTGAGCATTTCATGATTCGAAGACTTTATTTCTGGAGGACGAAGATTGTATTGCTATTAATTATTTTATTATTCCACTGCATTCATACTATTCCGCTGCATTATTTATTATTCTCTGGTATGTGTAACTCTGATATGTGTTGTATAAGTATGATCAAATGTTTTGTAAAACAGCTTCATGAACTGTTAATTGATTATTATATTTTGTCATTCTGTTGTGAGATTCTATTTTTTTTATTTCTTTCTCTGCTTTTTGTTATTTACCCCAATAACAATCCACTCTTTTGTATGGTTTGAGTTGACATATGTGTCTGCCTATGCACTTGGCGGGTGCAGCATGATAGGGGGTTCTCGCATTTGGTTTGGTAGCGAGCGGATGACTCTTACTCCTACATGTCCCTGCGGGGGTTGGTGTAGTCGAGGGGCTGGCCGTAAAGGAAGAACACAGGTACAGCTGTATGCTATGATGGGCGTTGCCACACTGGCAGGTGGTTCATTACATTTGGTCTCAAAGCTTTGGTTTAGCGACAAACCTTAGTTTTGTGGCTCTGACTCTTTATTAGTATGGTGGTAATATCCTATGATGAGTCGTTGAGCGCGCGTGCGCGCGTGTGTGTGTAATATATGAGAGAGCATATTTGTCAGTGTTATAAAGGTTTTTTAATATTGTGTTCGTTTGTTCCATTTTGTATTTATAGATTCTGGTTGGTGCATACGATGCTATGACATGAACAGGGATTTCTCAACACTTAATAGGACAGACCGACACAATATTTGTTTTGAATATAGGTGAATGAAATAATTTTCCTATTATATTTCCTACATATAAAATAATATTTTTATAAATGATATATATTTGGTTGTAATATAATGGTTGTTAGGTAGTGGAATTTATGAATATAGGTTGGAAATAAGAATTAAAAGTAAAATAAATGAAAATTGGAATTTTTAGAACTTAAGTTCCGGGATTTTGAAAATTTCTTTCAAAAGGATTTGGAATATAATAATATTGTTATAAGTATTTTCTGATATAAATATTTCAGTATAATTCGAAAGAATCGTTTAAAGAAATTTTAGAAGAAGTAAGTTCTACACTCCCCTCTCGATCGCTGGAAAATAATATCGGTGATGAGTGCATGCATCATCGATATTCATTTTCAAGTTTCTAAGTGGGAAGGCCACTGTAGTAGTTTTACTGTAGATTTATTTTGATAAACAAGTATAAATTTTAAATTGTTCTAAATATAATTGAGTACATAAATTACAAGTGTATATATCTATCTATTATTTCTAAAATGATTTGAATTTAACACGGTATTTAGTTCATAAGTTTCCGTTAATTAATAGTTCAATTATTGTAGCGAAATGGAATTTAACTAATTAATAATTGGAACCTCTAATTAAAATAAGAAGATTTAATGCTAGGTTATAAACGAAATTTCAAGAAAGTTGAAATATGTAACCTGTAAAAACAAAATATATGATTATATAATGTTTAATTTATTAAAAGAAATAGGGTGAACTTGTACAATTTTCAGTTGCATTCTTAAAAAGCATATGTATAACTTACCAAAAGATTTAAAAGTTGAAATGTCTGTTAAGAAAATGTAATGGAAAATTTTACAAGTAAAACTTATGTAATAAAAAGGTTCAATAAATTTCTTTTATAAATAAGAATTTGATGCTATCGTGGTTATAAGCTTGAGTTATAATTGAAATATTACTACAATAAAATGTGATAGAAAGTAAATATTGAGATGACTATAAACTTAAGTTAATGAATTGAAATGCTAAGTAATTGAATTGAACAATAACATTGTTAATAAATGAATGTAAATAAATGAAATTAAGTAGTGAATGAATGAATGTAATGCAATAAAAGAATATATGATATGAATGAATAAAAATGAATTTATGTAAGTATAAGTGCAAATATGTGAAATAAACACTGAATCAATGGATGGAAATGAAAATTCACAAGAAATAAATGTAAATTAAAAGATAAATCATTATATGAATGAAAAGGAAATCAAAAAACAAATGTTATGAAATGAAATTAATCAGAATGAACTTGATCTATTGCTTGAAATTGATGTTTGTTTGGTTTATGGTTATATGTTGTGATTGCAAGTAATTATTATTGATTTGTTAGTTAGTGGGTGAAACAACTGTAAATATTTCATTTTATATAATTTTTTTTTAGATTATATAAGTGAAATACAGGTTATGGAAGCAATTGCTACTGCTTTTGGTTTCATAATTAAGCGTTAATTGCCCGACAAATAGGTACGTTTTCGGATTACAGTTTTATAGCGTTATTATATTGTTTTTCCTGTTGTTAGGATATATTACTTTGAAATATTGTGATATATTTTGTTATGTTTAATATTGTATTTTCTCCCTGACCTCTTCGTACAAAGGAGACTCTGCAGAAATTTTTCGTAAATTTTGGACTTAGAAAAATTTTGAAAAATGTTTTCCAAACTTTATTAATTTGAGTATAAATGATTTATTGGTTATAAATTGGTATATTTTATTTAGATTGATTAATTTTGTAAATTTATTTGTTTATAAAGTTAATATTTTTGAATAAGATGTATTGTTGACTTAATTCTTTCTTTTCCCTTCTTTTTCCTTTTCGGGGACGAAATGTTTTGAGTGAGGGAGAGTGTAACGACCTGCAAAATTTTCGATAATTTAATTGTTAATTTTATTAAATGTTTGTTAACCAATAATGGTTGGGAAATGATAAACTTATAATAATGTAAATTAGGTAAAATTTGGAAGTAATGTTAATTTTATTTATACTAATGCGATAATTAGAAAGAAAAGATTGTAAAATCAAGATTTATTAATTAATTGGAATTTAAACTTAATAATTGGATTAATTTCAAATAAATGAAGTTAAATAACTAAATATTACGTTAATAGAGATTAAGATGAAATTTGAGAATATTGATGTAATAAACCATGAACCAATGTTAATTTTATCTATTTGATGATAATGGATTAAATAACAAGATTTAGAATCAAATAAATGGATTTATTGGAATTCTAATTGATAATTAGTGAATTTATGTAAATTTGAGATTTAATACGGTAATGGGAAAATTAATTAACTTAAAATTGATATATGAACTTGTCTAAATTATAGTGAAGGTTTAAGAACTCAAAAATGATAAAGAATTCTAATTATGGAATTGAAATTGAAAAAGGTGATTTAATTAATTATTATTAATTTATTTAACTAAATCGAAAATAGCCATTTTGGCCACTGACTTAGATTTCGACGAAACCAGTTTCATCGGATCTGTAATGGTGAATTATTATAGGATTTCAAGTTTCATAATGATCGGGCTTGTCGTTTGATCGTGCAGGCTTGAAACGCCTAGAATTAATTAGATTGAAATCAACTAAAATCAATTTGAAATAATCTAATTTTAGCTATAAATTCTTCATACGATGGAATTTGGACTTGAGACCGGTTCCATTGATTTCAAAATATTTTAAAACATCTATTTTGATATGTGGGTTGACCCAATTTCGTTCCGGAGTCAAAACGGGCTTTTTGGGCCATTTATCGTTCAACTGTCCAAACCAGTCGTATCTGTTCCTCCATTTTCAGCTCTAACTACATATATTTGGTTATAAACCCTAGCAGCCTTTCTATTTCTCAATTATATATGTACATAAATTTCTATTGCCCCTCCTTATCAAGGGCTGAAAACCCTAAATTTCCCAAAGCAATTTCAATTCAAAATTCAACTTCAAAATTCAAACTCCTCCAATACAAACAAATCATATATTGATTTTAAGCTCTCGAATAGCGTAATCTCTTGGTGTTATTCATTTTTTGATTCGACACATCATTTGTGCTGAAATTCAAGATGAACCTCGGCCGTTTGTAGGACACAATCTCGATTCGACGTTAAATCTTTGATTAAAGGGCGATCGGGTTGCACTGCACTGTAGTGGACGTCAAGGGGCATCGATCTATGCCATTCGTTCATGCTAGTAAGCTTCAAGTTCTCTAGAATCATTACACTTAGGCACGACGGCGACGACAAAGTCGAGGGGACGAGAGCTGGTCGCTTGACCACCAGTAGGGTCGGTAAGCCGAGGGGAGTCGCACGGCGTCGCCTGATCTGCGTGGATAAGAGCGTGGTGGCCGTGATAATTGGTCAAACGAGCATCTAGGTGGCCTTTCAATTTTATCGAACAAGCAACGACGAGATAGGCTTAGGGTTTCGAGCGATTTTCTAAGGTGACATGCTTTTTTCGTTTCAAAATTTAAAATCGTATAACTTCTAATCTGAATAACTTTTGCATACAAGGTCTGATTCCCATGCAGTTTTCTCCGTTAGGATCGTAATGAGATTCCGGATATTGTGACGCTTGTTTGGACAAATTCTAAGACTGTGTTAATTTTGGGTTTAAATTGGATTTAAATTCAATTTAAATTCAAAAGGTGAGTGTTTTAACCCACTCACAACTTCATAAATTTCTTATGTTTGTTAAATTAATTATGATAGGATTAGAAATTTATTTATGACTGTTTGGCACATTTTGAATTATCATCTCAGTTTATTTGAAATTATTTGAATAAAATAGTTATTTAATTAGTAAATAACTGTATTTATTGTCTGTTCTTTATTGATTTCAATGATTTAATTGGATGATGATTGTGATAAATGTTTGATGATTGATATTGGATGAATGGATGTTGTATTTAATACTGTTATAAATTGCAAGTTGTGATGGATTTTTATCTCATTCGAAATTGCGGTTTGAAATGATAAATAACCGTATTTATATTTTAAATTATGGATTAAAATGATAAATATCCGTATTACTTCACCATAGGATAGAAAATTATATATAGACACCATAGCCTATATATAAAAATATTTTGAAATTATTTCTATGATTTTTTAAAGAAATATACGGTTTTAGATAAACATTGATTTTAGGTATTATTTAAATGTTATTTTATCCTTGATTTTAAGCTATGAATAATTTGTTTTAATATAGAATAAGCTTAATAATAAGTTTGTTTTTTATTGAAGATCACATGGTAAATATTTAAATTATATTTTAATATAGATTTTAAAACGATTTAAATCGAATTAAGGTTGGAAGATAAATTTGAGATTTATTTGAAATTGAATTTATTTAAGAATTAAACTCAATTAATCTTTATGTGAAATTTATTAAATTTGAAGTTTTAGAGCGTGTGATTTTTTTATAACTTGTTTTTGGCTTAACGTGAATTAAATGAATATTTCAAATAAATAAATTGAGGGAAATATTTAGTTATTTGTAATTTGAGCTTTATTTAAATGATAATGGATTTATCATGTAAAGTATTTCAAAACTAAATAATATAAAATTTAATTGTTGAATCGGAATTACGAAACTTAGTTTTGAAATCGTCGAATACTCAAAACTTTGAAATATATTGAATTCGAAATGGTTTATTTTGTGGATCAAATCTGCTTTGAAATCGGTATAATTCGGAATAATTTATTTGGAAACTGGATTGAATTGAAGTTTATGATTTTGGATTTGGTTAATATAAAATTTAGAAATTAGAGTTGTTTTGGAATTGATTTGTGAAATTGTACAAGCTATTTTGTTATATAAAGTATTTCATATTTAAACCATTTGAGTGGTGGAAGCTACGTTTCAATGTTATGAGTTTCAAGGTATTATGACTTAAAAGTATTATATTTCAAGTGTCTTGATTTTGAAATGTATAACTTTGAAAGTGTTATGATTTAGAAAAAGGATATAATTGAAATGAAAATGATATCGTATTGATTTGGTTTTGAAAGGAAATGATATTTGGTTTTAAAGTATAAACAATTTTGAAAATGACCGCAGTGTTATAATAACGTTTGGTTGTTAAAGAGACCAAGATCGGAAGTTGTCATACTCTCTACCAACTCCGAAAACTACTTTAACAACTTTGTACGTGGTGGAGATTTCAAAATGAAGTAGGATGGCGGCGGCGTTCTTTTGAGGTATATATGTGGACCCGACTGCTATGAGTTGGCATAAGGTGGCTGAAATAGAAGCGGTTGACGGGCTAATGAGGTAGAACCTTTGATCGGACACATCCCTTCAACATTATAATCTGACTTTGGATTGATTCGCTGGCCACTTTTAATTTTTTTAATTAGGGGTGTGGCTCGAGGTGGACGGTAGCTGCGGCTATGCGTTACCACCGGCCTAGAAGCGTAATTGTTATATATACCCTGGCATTGCCTAGTTGTGCCGTGTCACCTAAGCTAGCACGTCTTGTATGAGTTTGATTTGTGTCGTACCTATGGAGTATCCTCTGGTAGGCTCCCGATCAGGAGATATTACGGTACTGTATAGACAATTGGCACTATTACGTGTTAATGGGAATATTGGATCATTCCTTAGCTCTATTTAAAAGGTAATTTACTTTACTATAGACACTATTATAATAGAGAAATATTACTACATAGTAAAAAGTTTTACGGATCCTTAAGAGATGTGAATCGCAAGCATCTCTTAAGTTACTACACTCACGTTAGACACTGGATAGGAGATGTCAAATCTCGTAAACATCTCCGACGATGTTCCACTCCTATTTTACCGTTGATTTAACTTACATAAGATCTTTTAGTTCTTACTCGAGTGTTTTGTCTTTTCAATTTGCTCAGGTCAGCCTGAACATTTCATGACTCGAAGACTTTATTTCCGAGGGACAAAGACGAAGATTGTATTACTACTATTTATTATATTATTCCACTGCATTCATACTGTTCCACTGCATTATTTATTATTCTATGGTATGTGTAACTATGATATGTGTTGTATAAGTATGATCAAATGTTTTGTAAAACAACTTCATGAACTGTTATTAGATTATTATATTTTGTCATTCTGCTGTGAGATTCTGTTTTGTTTTATTTCTTTCTATGCTTTTCTTATTTACCCCTATAACAATCCTCTCTTTTGTATGGTTTGAGTTGGCACGTGTGTCTGCTTAAATGTACAAAAAGGTGGGATGTTACATTTCAAGTCTGACATGAGTGGATTATTGCCGTTCGAAATTGCAGGTCGTTACAAGTGGTATTAGAGCTCTTGTTTTGGCAAAACTTAGCATATATAGTAAAAATTAGTTACATAATCACCTTCCTTCGAGCTTGAATTTCTCCTCTTTGATTCAGATTTCCTTTGAAATTTTAGAACTTCCCCCTTCATTTTGAAAATTCATTCATGTCTTCTCCTATTCACGTTCTTTTGATATTGGAGCATCCCATAGCTCCAACCTTAACTGTCAGTTTCATCCTTTGTGTGACTAATCCCATGGCGGTCTTGCCAACCTAAATATGATTTGTAAAGGGGGTGAAACTCCTTTATAACAAGCGTCGATTCATCAGAGATTTTAAGGTCCTCGATTTACGATGCTGTTATTCCTTGCAAAGCCCGCACCGCTCTCTAGTAAACGACCCAAAAAAATCTCTTTAGATCGAATGTCGGTTGCCTTAGGATTTTGTAGGCAGTTTTATCTTTTCACTTGATGATCAACCTAGTGACCTTGACTCCACCCCGTTGTCCAACTCTTTCCGGATGATTTTAGTGAAGTCACTTCTCCTCCCTCTCAAGCGGGAAATTTAAATTCCGCTTTGATCTTATCCCTATAGCTCGATCTGTTGCCTTTTCTCCTAGGCGAACGGTTTCTATAAATGGTTAGTCCTGCCTTTTGGATTAACCAATGCTTCTGCTTCCTTCGTCGATCTCATGAATCGAGGTTTCCAAGATGTTCTCAACCAGTTGTCCTCGTTTTATTTGATGATATTCTGGCTTTTTAATCTCGGTTGACCAGGTTATGGTCGCCGCGATTAATATAAGTCTATCCATCTTTCCTCTTTTGAAATTTAATTATCTTATCTTCCTTTAGAGCCTATTTTCTTAGATAGAATTCCCTTTGATTAGGGTCTCCCTAATTTGAATCTTAATCCATTCTTGAATCATCCTATGAGGGAGTGTGTTTGTAATTTATATAAAAATGTTTCATACTGTGGTGTTTGAGTTGTTAAGGTTGATTTGGGGTAGCGATCGATTCGTCTGGCCAACGTTATCGATAGGAATTTTAAAACACTTGAACATTGCAAATTGACACAATATTGTTTTGGAAAGTGATAAATGAAATGATTTTATGTATGATTATATTTTACATGTAAACATATAATTTTTTGAAATTTGATGATTAAATGAATTGATTATTAGAAATGATAATACTAGATTATCATATATTGTTTTGCCAACACCCATAAATCATTAACTATTGTTGTATGCCATAAGAAGTTGAAAATTTAGAAACATGGTCTATAAATCTGATTTGTGAAATGAAATGAATTTAAATTACAGATTTGACAATTTAATTTATGATACTATTCAAAACTTTGGGTTATAAAATTTTGAAATATATTATTTGTAAGTATTTTTGCATGAAAATTATTTTCAAAGAATTTTAAAAGAAGAAAATCGGTACTCCCCTCTTTTGTCTCTGGAAAATAATTTCGGTGATGACTACAATATCATCTACATTCATTTTCGAGTCTCAAAGTGGAGAGACCGATTAGTAGCTTTGTTGAACTTTCGTTTTGTAGATGGATTTGATTGGAATTTCTTGAGTATGATTTGATTTAATAAATATATAGGTACATGTGTATATTTATTAAAACGGTGGGAGGTGAAACCGAAAATTTTATTCTAAAATTCTGTGTTAATTTAGGGCTCTCAATTATTGAAATAAATCAAAAAATTTGAAAATTTTGAAGTGTTTAAAATTTAAATTGGAATTTGGAATAACTTGAAATAGTTGAACTAGGATAAAATTTATTTGTATAATATTCAATTGCATTCTAATAAACATGTATAACTTACCTGAATTATTTAAAAAGTTGAAATGTTAAGATGAATTTGCAATTGAAGGTTATACATGAGAAAACTTAGGCAACAAATTGTTCTAGTTAGTTTTTTCTTAATAAAAATATTATAAATAACAAGTAAATTGGTATAATGCTCAGTTAGATAAGAAACATTAATAAGACTTACCTTAGAAAAGTTTGGACGTAATAAGAATATGTGATTGAATAATATGCAATAAAGTAAGTAATAAGACGTCCAAAAAATGTAATTTTGTTAAGGGAAATTATAAATAAAAATTTGATTGTTATAAAGACTTCTATACAGTTAATTGACACAACAAGTAACGTTACTAAAATAAATAAAATAATAAAAGAAAAACACTATTTAAGTAAATAAGTATGGACTTAAGAATAGTTGAAATTGAATTTATAGTGGAATCAACTTAAGTGAAGATAAATAGATTTTGTAACGACCCGAAATTTTCGATCCCGAAAATTCCAGATGGTTAGGAAATGAAGAAAGAGATAGAAGAAGAAGCAGAAAACACAACACAGAATCTCACATTCGATGCAGATCAAAATATAATCAAATAAACAGTTTACAAAAGATACTGTATCTGTCGATTACATTTTGATACATCAGAGTTACACATATATACAGACATTGAAATATACTCAATTATCATGTCACAGATACACAACAATATTATACAGCGGAAGCACTCCATACGTTCTTGCCATCCAACTCGACTCTTGAGCTCCAGAACGTCCTTACCTAAAAATTTGTAATACTCGGTCTAACCCGAGCATTACATCAAAGTAACACCCGGGTCAGGCTGGAAACCAGCATGAGTAAACCCATCTAACACGGAATAAAAATGCATATAACTTATATAAACCCAGGGTAACTTGTATCAATTTACATCTTCACAAGTTGTTATTGACAACACATACTTCACACACACCAATTTCTAAGTACCAAAAACTTATATTAAATAGTCCAATTCACTTAAAACCTTACTTTCCAGCCTATTCATTACACATATCAATTATATAAAGAATTATTGTAAATTACAAATCGAAGTGGTTTTCGGGAATTTTCTGATACCCGACCCCGGTCTCTTCGATTCCAATGTTATTCTTTAAACCAAATTATTTAACTTAAAGCGATACAATTTATATTCAGGTTTTCATATTCGCAATCACGTATCTCCAATAGAAAACCCACAATATCACAGTTCAACCTAGATATCTTATATCACAAAGCATCACAAATCTCATATTAACGATATCAAAAATCTAAGTCATTCAATATGTCTTAATTATTTGTAAGCAAGATAAACTAATTGTACCATTACTAATTTATTTAATTACTTTTAAATCCTGCTTACCCAACATTAATTAATTACAAACCATTAATTAATTATTCTTTAATTATCAATCTAAATTAATTATCCTCTAAATACAATTTAAATTAATTAAACCTTAACAAATTTATCATTCAATAACTTACATTAAGTATTAATCATTTAAGTAATTACTTATATATTCCCAAATAACTTATGTTAATTAATAACCTTTAATTTACTATATTAAGAAATCAACCTTTAATGACTTAAGATCTTATTTAATTGTAGATAAACATCTATTTCAATTTATTATTAATTCATCATTTAAACCTTATTCAAATGATATGCTTGAACTTAATTTATACGAAGTCACTTGAGTTCCATTTTGGTTAGTTAAGTTTAATACATTAATTTTAGGCACTTACTTGAAATATTAGGAAACATATAGGAATTTATAAGCTTGAACAATACTTTATTTGAAATTGTTTACTGACAACTTATTTTAGAATTTGTCTTGCTTTAAACGCTTGGTTATTACTTTTATCAAAACTTGTTCACTCTCCTCCCACAAAGAAATATGCACAACTTATTAACTCAAACATACATAAACAAGCAGTATATACACTACATTACTTCTCTCTGTCACATGGTTGCATTATTTTACATTTATTTTCTTAGTCCTTGCAAACACAGCGCACTATTGAAAGCGGTCACAAACCAAAGCATCAGGGACGTATGACATCAACATAAGTAGAGATGCAAGAACGACTTTCAAGACATAAAAATACAAAGGATGTACAAGTCAAAGCAACAAGATATAGGATGTGTGTCCAATTTCAAGTCTATAAAGCAAATAAAGGAAGAAATATGTTAAGGCAACCCACAAATTACCCATAGGCAGGGACGTACATAGCAAAGCGCAGGCAGCAACAATAGCTCATGTTAGATTTTGAGGCACTGAACAAATATACCTAGGGTGTGACCATATTTCAAAGCAACGACAATAGGGAATGTACGAAAGCAAAGCTGCAAGCATGGATGTATGATAAATTTTCAAGGCTCGACATAAATAAAAGATGTACAAAGTCAGGCATCAGGTAAAAAAATGAGGGACGAGTTCTGAAAGCATGCAAGCAAAAATGAACAATAGGGGGAAAATGTGAAACAATTTAAGGCACGGGTGCGTGATGAATTTTCAAGGCAACAGGGAATTGCGTGATCAATTTCAAGACAACAGATAAATTTACAAAGAGTAACCGAGTGCGTATAAACAATGATAACAATAGATCAACAATAAACTCCCTATCACTAAATTCCACCAGCACTCAAAATGGGTACCAAAGCAGAGTTCTACTTAAGAATGCAGACTATCGAACTACAAAGTAGTTTATATACATCTTCATTTTAGTATATAACTTTTAAAAAATTAGCATATCAGCTATCAACAAATCTGGCTTCAAATCTGAACAAAAGTATTCTGGCATATACATATGCAACAGTTCTTGAACAAATGGATCATTGAGTTCACACTAAGTATTCATTCCCATTTTATTACTGGTTGATAGGCGAAAACACACCAAGAATATAACTAAATCCTAACATGAATGTCTACACAGACAGAGGAGGAAAACATGAAACTATAGCAATCACCAATGCAAAATTTCTAAGCCGTTTTTTTTTTTTTTTTGCTTTTTTTATGCATGATCGACAAGATATAAATGTACAAAAATCATGTTTTAACTAAATGCTTTGCATTTCACAAGGGTTCCAGGAAATAAAATCAACAGAACTTAATATTTGGCTCGGCTTCATACCAATACGAATTTCAAACTCACCAACTAACAAGAATTTATCAAAACTTTGTTGCTGTTAAATAGATGAAGATGCACAAAATTTACGAGATTTCGTGTAGGTGTTACTCACCTCAGTCGTTGCTGCAGAGATCGAAGCCAAAACCAAATCTTCGATCACCACACTGCCATGCCCATCTGTAACGACTACCCTTACAACGGTGCTGTTCCACAACGTGACGATCGATAACATGAGCTGGGCCACGGCCACCAAAGCTCGGTCGTCTACACAAACGTTGCATCACGCTCGAGATTCACAAGTTGATGATTTAGAATTAGGGATTTTTTGATTGAGATAATTTAAAGTTGTAAATATTTCTTTTATGAACTGATCTGCTAGAATGAGATCTGAAATTTGATGCAGTAGATAGATTGAAGAATGAAGAAAAAGAAAGGATGGATAGAGATAAGAGTCTACAGCCTATTAACCTATTATTGTTAATATATTAATATATCGAATCAAGAGAAACTAATGACACCTGTAAGTTGCATTTCGCCATTTGTTTACATTTATAAACATTATGTTTTGATATGGATATATATATTTTATCTAAAATTTTAAAGGTTTTCATAAACTTTTATATAAAATTTCTATTCAGTAATTACTCTCCTTAGTTAATATAAATAAAATATTTAAAACAAATTATGTTCTAACAAAATCATATATATATATATATATATTTTATATCCTATTTATTTTAAGATATTTTATTCTTTGAATTCCCAATTCAAGTTCAAATTCTAATTTAATTTCTACACTATATATTCATATAACAACACATTTTCATTTGTTTTAAAAGATAATTTGTCAATTCTAAGTAATTATAATAGGAGATTATCTCATAAATATTTATCCAGATATAAACAGTTATGATCAAATTTATTTGCTCAATCTATAAATCAACATTTTTGTTTGTTGACCTAATTAATTATCAGTATCCGATATTAAAAATCTAGGTTATCACAGATTTAATAAATGTGTTAAATCAAATAAATTTTGTTTTAAAAGAATTTTTGTAAAAATATTAATAAATTGAAATAAATCAACTTGAACAAAAATAGCTTGAATTGAAAATCAATAAAATATGAATATAAATGAATACTATTGACTAAATAAAATGGATTGAAACTAAATTAATTGAATATAAATCAATTTAAAAACAAATGAAATTTATATGGTTTTGAATTTTTTGTGCATCTTATAATATGTTTTTCAATCTATCTTTTCTATCTGGATGTTCATATTCTCCTACCTCGTTCCTTTTCGGGGACGAATTTTTTTGAGTGGGGAGCGTGTAATGACCCCTAATTTTTAATGATTTTTATAACATATTTAACTGAATTTTTCTTGCAAATAAAAAAATTAAATTTAACCATGAAAATTTGATATTAGATATGCATCTATTTAAACGTAACAAGTACCGGATTTTCGTTGGAAAATATGAAAGTAAATTCTGTTGTGTAAATTTTCAATTCCAATTTAAAATTAGTCAGAACTGATGAAACTAAAATATTTTTAAAATTTGAATATCTTTATGTAATAAAAATGAAGAACTTTTTCTGAGTGAGATGTCATATTTTGTTTCGCCAAATTTGGATTGCTATTCCTCTGTTTGTGTTATTTTCGAAAAATTAGCAACAGTTTGGACAGCGAATATCGAGTTTTGATAGATGATCGTATCGCTAATGTCTATATACCAATCTGTTCGTTTCGTAGAGCTGATCTCCATAGTATATTTATTTGTGCATTCGGTATCCTGCACGCGGCGAAAACCGCAATACAGTTAACCGTATCGTTACCCATTTCTGGTATCTTTTGGTCTCTTGTGTCCTTTCATCATCCACCGTGTAAACCAATGGTCTTTAGCATTTATATTTCCTAAAATTAAATGTATTGGCTTTACCTATTCCTACCTTTTCAATTTATTTATTGATTTGTTGCTGTATTCGTTCATTTCCTTCTTCATTTTTTCTTTTGGCTTCTACCTTGTGTTTTAAAAATTTATATAATACAATATATATCAGTCTTTGGCTTTGAAAATATCTTCAGGCTATAAATCATTTGCTTCGAGAAATATAGGAATATATATGTTTTCATACAACTTGAGAAGCCAATACCCAGCACCATATCCCTCTTCACCATCACAAGCAGCCTCTGTCCTTCTTGAGCCTCATCATACCACGTCCAGTATCAACAAACTCACCATCGTACACACCTATGAAGTCGTTCCTTCCACTTAACCCAATTTCCACCCATTTACCCATCTCCGCTCTCTCCACGTTATAGTTGCACCTGTCAAATACAACCTGACCCAAACATCAGACCCTCCATGCACACAGCCATCACCCTACACCGCTCCATTACCTCACCGTAGTCGATCTACTTCAATCAGTCTCCTCCACTCGAGCAGCCATTGCTCTGGATGTGCCCTACCACTTCCCTTCGATCAGTTCACCACAGCCTCGTTCCCCTCACTTCCGGCAACCCGCATATTTTTCGATTGTATATTTAAATATTTTATTTAAATATAGCATCGTTAGTAGGATTATAGTCCAAAAATCTACTTTTTGCAAACAGTCGAATTTGAACTCAAGACCACTTTCATTGAGTCCAAAATGGCGTTTGCAACCTTTTTGACTATAAACTTCGATATGTTTGGAGTTAGTAGAATTTTGCTACTTTTTACTTAGGGCTTTGGGTTGGGTTTTAGGCCATTAACCCAACTTACTAACCTAGCTCCAACCCTCTTCTCTTCATTCCTTTATAATTTCCTAATACATTCAAGCTTCATTAAAAATGGGGGAAGAGAGAAAGAATTAGGAAATCCTAGCCTTAGTTTCCATTTGCAAATTCAGGTTTTAGCCCCAATTTCATGGAAGAAGCTTTGGTAAGCCTTCACTTCTTCTTCTCCAACTCTTTCTCCTTCCAATCTCAGAAATTCCTAAACCTAAATTAGGAAATATTTCTCTTTTAAGCATAGATTCAAGCTTGTTGGGTTGGAATTGAAGAGTGATTGTCCTTGCCATTACTCTATAGCTTCTTCTTCATTGGTTTTGGGTTTAAAGGTGAGATTTTTATCTCACATCTATGACTGTAACTACCTTTGATTGTTGGGTATGAATTCCTAACACTTGTTCATGTGCATTTGCTTTTGGTTTAGAATGAATTGGTGAATATTCCAACTTTTGGTGTTATGAAGTCAAATCTTTAAAAATCATATCTTTGATGTTTGATCATGCTTTTGGTGATGCATCGAGGAGTCTATAAGGCTGGGTTGTCGATTGGGTAAACCCTTAGCGCCCGTTGCT
The DNA here is from genome assembly GCA_030765085.1 of Allium cepa. Taxonomy (NCBI): domain Eukaryota; kingdom Viridiplantae; phylum Streptophyta; class Magnoliopsida; order Asparagales; family Amaryllidaceae; genus Allium; species Allium cepa. The sequence continues at coordinate 775,430,198 of CM060945.1, forward strand.
CGTCCGATTGCAAATTGAGAGAGTTTGCACTTCAATTAAAATAGGTTAGGAATATAGGAAAACAATGTTCAGTCGACTGAACCCCCTGGGTCAGTCGACTGAGCTGAAACCCGAGAATTTTCAGGGTCTATGTTTAGTTGACTGACTCAGTGAACCAGTCGACTAACCTACTCAATTTTTCCTGTTATGCCTATTTATGCCTATTTTTCTTAGTTTCGAAATTTAATCGATTCATGTTGATTCCCACTTGTTGTTATCATTTATTATCGACTTTAATGACCATTTCTTCGGGATTTTTGGAACATCTAACTTGATGGATTCGATATCGATTTCTTTAGATTTTATTCACTGTTGGGCACGTTTTTACCTACTACCGAACCATCCTTCTCCAAACAATGCCGGTCCAAATCCCTCTCCAAACAATGCCGGTCCAAACCCTCTGCAAACAATGCCGGTCCAAACCTCCATCCCATGCCCACCGAACCAATTCTCTCCCAAGCCACCACCGATCCAATTCCTCTCACTACCGAACCACCTACTACCGAACCACCTACTACCGAACCAACCTACTTCCTCATGCTACCGAACCAAATTTCAACCAACCATCAACGGACCAAGTTCCTCCGAACCATGGCCTTGCCGAACCAACTTTGCCAGGCCAGATTGCATCAGCCCAGGCCCACCAGCAGCTATATACATCCAAGACCCCTGCCCCCAGCCTCACTCTATAAATAGAGGGGCAGGGGTACAACAACGGCAGACAAGTTTGAGAGCTCAAGCACGGATAGAACTTTCAAACAACTTTCAGTTACTTGTAATCAAAGCTTTGTACTTGTAATCTGAATAAAAGAGGAGAATAACATATAAAGTGGACGTAGGCACGTTCTGGCCGAACCACTATAAATCTGTGTGTCTTTTACAATTTAGCCCCTGCTTTTTATATATTTGCATAAATCAACCAAATCACTAAGAACAACGTATAATCAACTACATCATACGACTTGGATGTGTTTGCCCATTTTTTGTGCAAACATGTTTGATGCTTTCACTGAGAGCAGGAGCTCGAAGCTTCAGCTTCTCCCACTTAACCCCTTTTCCTATCAGCGTCATTCATTGCTTGGAAAACATGCCTCCCGGATGGAAGAAAGATGCTAACAAAGGAAAGAACATCGCAACTGGCAATATCCCAGATCCAGTGATCAGAGACCAAGGCAATCGTCCGGTTCCAACAGAGAATGTAGATCAAGCGAATCCAACAGCCCCTGCTACGGAACAACCAATTACAAGGGCGGATCTGGACAGGGTTGTGGCTGAAGTAACTAACCGCTTCGCATCTCAACAAGAAGACTTGGTGGATCAACTCATGTCACGCTTAAGGGATGTTGAAGAAACCAACCGCAATACTGAATCATGGGGTGAGTCCAGGTCTGGAGGATCGGGGGGACGACAGAGGTCTTTCTTCTTCGAAGAGGCTAACAACAGAAACAGCTATGGTAGGAGCTGAGACCGGACTCAGCCCGAATTCCGACCCGAGGAAACGCTTGGAACCGAACCCAACGGCGGAGGTACCAGGCAAGGGTCGGATGCAGCTGAGCCCGCCATGCTACCTAACCATGGAAACACCAAGGGACGGGGCCGAGCTAGAGTCCAGCCCGAAGTTGGACCCGAGGAAGTGCTGAGAAGAGAACCCAGTAGGGAAAGATCAAGGCAAGGGCCAACTGTGGCTGACCCTAGCATGCTCTCGGAAGACCAGAGGCAGCCATTGGAGAATGTTAGGAGTGATAGACGATACCATCCCTACAGTTCATCTGGACGGAATCTATCCCGCAAAGAAGAACCAAACTCATTTCTATCCGCTACAAATTCTGATGAAAGGATGGCGCGATTGTTCAGAGAGTGCGTCCAACGGGAACAAAGGGATCGGGGGATAGGTGCTAGGGTAACCATCCCCTTCACCCGCAATATCGAAACTGCCATCACCCCCCGGGAATGGAAAATGCCAACAATGGAACCTTACAAGGGAACATGTGACCCCGTTGTACACTTGCAGAGATACACACAGCATATGCTAATGAGCGTAGCAACAGAGGAGGTGTTGTGTAAGTGATTTCCACTATTCTTGGCAGATCTAGCTACCTCCTGGTTCTGCCATCTGCCCTAGGGATCCATCAGCTCATGGGAAATGTTGAAAGAAAAGTTCATCTACCAGTTCCGCATTCATGTGGAACAACCCAAGGACGCTTATTCCCTATCTAATATCAAACAGAAGCCCGGGGAGATAGTGCAACAATATCTAACCTGATTCAACGCCGCAGCAGCCGCAGTCCAAGATGCCGACGAGAAACTTATCCTAATGGCCCTCTGCAGTGGTGTGCATCCGGATACTAACTTTGCTAGGAGATTAACGAAGGAAAAGCCAGCTACCTTACCCAATTTCTTCCATGAAGCCGGGAAATATATGAGACTTGAAGATGCCGCCATTGAAAGGCAGACAGGGCAACAATCCAAGGCAGCTCATGGCAACATATCCGCAGTAGCAAAGGACGTTCGAAGAAATGACTCCAGAGATAGTGCTGGGGCAAGAAGGGGAAAAGTGCTTATATAGGCCAGGACCGAGATTCGACTCTTACACTCCTCTATATGAGACAATCGAAAACATCTTCTTGGCCACCCAAGACGAATTTAGATATACGCGCCCCCCGCACAAGAAGAAATCAGACAATGCAATTAAGTCCGGAAAGTTCTGCCGATTCCACGAATCTCATGGGCATGACACCAATGAATGCCATCATCTCCGGGACTTGATTGAAGAACACATCAGAAGGAAGAGACTAGAGCGCTATGTGAAAGGTCAGAACAGGACTTCAACTCCTGCCAATGAGAACCCAGGGCTGCCCCTCCGGAAGTAGGCGGAGGAAATCGTAACACCAGCGGCTCCAGTCAAGAGAAGATAGTGGTCCTTTCCATATCAGGAGGACCACACATCACCGACAGAAGCTGGGCAGAGATGGAGAGATACGGTAAGTCACATAGAAATATTGAAGGCTACGTTAATTCTGTTAATGAAGAACACCACCCGAAAAGGAAAGAGAATGATGACATCACATTCAGTAGGCGTGATCTAGAGGGAAGGAAGCACCCTCACATGGATCTTATGGTCGTCTCTGCCTGGTTCGGTCCAGCCAAGGTTTTTTGAATTCTAATAGAAATTGGGAGCTCAGTAAATATCCTATTCAAACATGCTTTCGACAAAATGAAGCTGTCAGTGAAGGATGTGTCTCCCTGCAGCAAACCGCTACACGGCTTCACTGGAGATGCGAAGATGTCCCTCCGGCAACTGGACCTCTTTGTCGAAATAGGAAGTCATCCCCGCTCCGTTGTGCGAAAACAAACATTTGTGATAATAGAGAACCACTCGGCCTACAATGCCTTTTTGGGAAGGCCAGCCTTATCTGACTTCCAAATTGTCCTAGCCCCATGGTGCCTGAAGATGAAATTTCCAACGGACAACGGAATAGGAGAAATAGAGGGAGATCAAGACGCGCCCGAGATTGCTATGTGACTGAACTTCGCAATAACCGCAGGAAGGATAAAGGGAAGGATGCAGAGACTTCTCTTTGCAAGAAAAACTTGGAAGCATAGCAATTGAAGAAAGCTCCTCCTCTTCGATATACCAGCGATCCTTTCAACGAATTAGACCCCAGGGACAAGGAGGAGGAGGCCACCACCGAGCCTGCAGAGGCTATGGAATTTGTATCTGTAGACAAACACGATCCAAGTAAACTGCTGAGAGTCGGGTCTCAATTAAGAGCGGAATTGAAGGATCAACTCGTTGATTTTCTTCGCCACAACATGGATGTATTTGCATGGACGCACGCTGACATGACTGGAATCTCCCCGGACGTAGCATGCCACGTACTGAACATCGATCCCACCAAGGCGCCAGTAAAACAGAAAAAGAGAAGCATGGGGGCAGAACGATCAGCAGCCCTCGAGGAAGAAGTAATGTATCTACTTGCCAATAACTTCATACGAGAAGCCATCTACCCAGAATGGATCGCCAACCCGGTACTGGTAAAGAAGGCTAACGGGAAGTGGCGAACATGCATCAACTTCTCCAACTTAAATGACGCTTGTCCGAAGGACTGCTTCCCACTCCCCCGAATCGACCAACTCGTGGACAGCACAGCCGGACATGAACTCTTATCCTTTATGGACGCATACTCAGGATATAACCAGATCCCTATGCACGCCCCTGAGCAAGACCACACTAGTTTCACACTGACCGGGGATTGTACTACTACAGTGTAATGCCTTTTGGAATTAAAAACGCCAGAGCTACTTATCAGCGCCTCGTCAACAAGATGTTTGTGGAATTAATAGGACGAACTATGGAAGTTTATGTGGATGACATGCTGGTAAAATTGAGAAAAGCCAATGATCATATAAACCACCTGGACGAGATGTTCCAAGTACTTCGCCAACATGGAATGAAGCTGAACCCTCTAAAGTGCTCCTTCGGAGTATCGTCGGGAAAGTTCTTGGGATTCATCGTCCATGCCCGGGGGATTGAAGCAAACCCCGAACAAGTCCGGGCTTTGCAAGATATCAAGATACCATCCACTCGAAGAGAGATGCAAAGCCTAAACGGGAAAGTGGCCGCCCTAAGCAGGTTCATCTCTAAAGCAACCGACAAATGCATCCCTTTCTTTGAAGCTCTAAAGAAAGACAAAAGAAAGTTCGAATGGACTGACGAATGCTCAACAGCCTTCCTTAACTTAATCGAACACCTCCAGAGACCACCAGTACTCTCAACTCCAAGTGAAGGCGAAGAACTATACCTATACCTTGCTGTATCGTCCCATGCTTTAAGCGCCGCTTTGATGAGATAAGACAACCGCGCGCAGCGGCCCATATACTTTGTAAACAAGAGATTTACAAAGGCAGAAGGCAAGTACCCTAAACTTGAGAAGCTAGCATACTGTCTGCTAATCACGTCACGGAAGCTGCGATGCTATTTCCAATCTCATTCCATCAGAGTTTTAACCGATCAGCCGCTAAGGCAGGTACTCCATCGCCCCGACACTTCTGGGCGACTACTTAAGTGGTGCATTGGACTGGGTCAATATGATATCACCTACCACCCTTGCACCACCATCAAGGGACAAGCCATGGCCGATTTCATTGCCGAATTCACTATCAACGAAGGTAAAGATCGATCTGAAATAACAAAAGATATCAAGTGGAATCTCTTTGTGGATGGAGCATCGAACGAACAGGGCTCGGGGGCAGGTATTGTGATAATCACCCCCAGGGGAAGGAAGCTGCACTATGCCCTAAGGTTGGAATTCGCTGCCACCAACAACGATGTAGAGTATGAAGCAGTAATAGCAGGACTGGAACTTGCCTTAGAAATTGGTGTCAGTTCTTTATGTCTCCATAGCGATTCTCAACTTATTGTAAATCAAATACTGGGAGAATTCTAGACTCGAGGAGAACGACTCACAGCATATCTAAAGAAGACCAAGCTACTGCTCAATCAATTAGATCACTATTTAATCAAACACGTTCCTCGAGAAGAGAACCGAGAGGCCGACGAACTAGCAAAGCAAGCTAGCACGAAGAACAGCACCATTTCTGGAATGGTAGCCATCTCAAAACAACTAGCCCCAAGTTTCGAACAAGAGGATCTGATAGCTGCAATCGAAGAAGAAACTTGGATGACTCCTATCCGGAAATACTTGCAAGATGGCACACTACCCAACGAGCGTAAGAAAGTCAGGAAAATCTTGAGGAGTGCTTCCCGCTACACAATACAAGAAGGCATCCTCTATCGGCGTGGCTTCTCCAACCCCTTATTAAGGTGTGTCGTTGGAAGGGAGGCCAAGGAAGTCCTGTCCAACATCCATCAAGGAAGTTGCGGAGATCACATTGGAGGGAAGACTCTAGCAAAGAAAATACTCCGATATGGGTATTACTGGCCCACTTTAGAAAAGACGCCCTAGACTTCGTCAAGAGATGTGATAGATGTCATAAATTTGCTAAGATTCCTCGACTGCCAACAAACGAAATTAATCAAATGACCAGCCCTTGGCCCTTTGCAGTATGAGGAATTGACTTGATTGGCGAATTGCCGATAGGATGAGGAGGAGCCAAATATGCCATAGTGGCAGTTGACTATTTCACCAAATGGGTGGAAGCGGAGCCTCTAAATAAAATATCTTCGGCAAAAGTTATTAACTTCTTGATCAAAAATGTTTTATGCAGGTACGGGGTTCCACTCAAAGTCATATCGGACAATGGACTTCAATTTGACAGCGAGGAATTCACCGATGGTGCCGAGAGCACAGAATTCACAAAAGCTTCTCATCTTTAGCTTATCCCCAGGAAAACGGACAAGTCGAAGCTGTCAACAAAATTCTCAAAACTCTAATCAAGAAGAAACTTGAAAAGTCAAAAGGCGCTTGGGTGGATGAACTTCCTACGGCACTTTGGGCCTACCGCACATCTTACAGAACATCAACAGGACATACTCCTTTCTCTTTGGCAAACGGATCGGAGGCCATGCTCCCAGTTGAAACTGTAGTGTCCTCCCATCGTAGGATCCACTACAACCCAGAAGAGAATGGAGAACTCCTCCACATGTCTTTGGATCTAATTGAAGAGAGAAGAAACGATGCGGCACTCAAAGCGGCAGCTCACAGGCAAAAAGTGGCAGCACAATACAACTCCAAAGTCAAACACCGCAGCTTACAAGAAGGAGATCTTGTCCTCAAACGGATCTTTCCGCGCCCCGGAGCACTAGATCCAATCTAGAACGGACCCTATGTAATTCATAAAGATCTCCACAACGGAGCTTATATTTTGTCCACAGTGGACGGAGAGGTGTTCCAGAGGGCATGGAACATCCAACACCTTCGTCGATACTTTTCTTAACTTGTACTGCCCATACGAAGTGAATTAATAAAGAGAATCAGTGGATGTAGGCATTTTCGTGCCGAACCACTCTAAAAAATCTTATCTCTTTTTTAACTTGTTCATTTATATCTTGGTTGCTTGTTAAGCTTTATCCTTTTCTGTTGAACAAAATCCTATATAACGGCATGTCCATCCTGGATACTTCACAGCACAACCTCACCTGGACAAGACCTAACAGGTACTATACGAATCTATGCCCTCGTCAATGAGACGCTTTTGGTCCAACATCCCTCTGCTGCGGGTTAACTCATTGCTCGCGACGGCCCTCAAAGCCAACTGTAATGAGCCGATCATAAGCCACCGAGAAGGCCGACTATAGCCGACGCAGCTCATTACGGCGTTCGGCTCGTTGGCGACTGTGAACCGATTATAAGCCCTAACATAAGGTGTGGCCAGCCAGGGGCAGTTCACAGTTGATGATCGACACCCGCGCTAGCCGGCCACGATAAATCGAATAATACCCACGATTACGGGCCATAATGGCCCGGGTAGTTACTGTGCACGATCTCGGCTCCGATGTGTCTTAAGTACGGCTATGGTAAAAAAGAAAACTCCCCGCGGAGGCGTAAGATGGGTGACGAATGTTTCCAAGACCCACAGCTAGGGAAAGTGACTACAAAACCCATTTGCCACGAATTTAAGCACATCGAAGGCCATTCGTGATTGGAAGTTTTACTATTTCTTGTATTTACATTTTATTTATAAAAACTTTTCTCCTATCCTCTATAACGATCACAAAAGTACAGGACACAAAATGGGAGACACTCGCTAGTGTAAATGAGAAGTCACAACTGGATAACAAGTCACTCAGCTGCATTCCATCCTCAGTCACACAAGACATTCAAAGCTACCATCTACAACTAAAACATGAAGGGCGGTACTTCCTTTTCTTGTACATAAACATGTAGCTATAGCCTATTCACACATCACACTAACATTGCGAGACATGAAATTATATTTTAAGCAAGAGCTTAGCATCAAACACGATTAAAGCACATGCATATACACAGCTATATTTCTTATGCAATACATCAAAATAACGACAGCATTCAAATATGACAGAATCAGCTTATGTTATAAAATTATATAAGAATGAAATCATTCGCTACAATGACATAATTACATAATTATAGCCTAAAAGTACATTAATGTTTTGGACTAGTATATTCAGGAATGCCAAGTAAACCAAAAAAGAAGTCAGCTGCAGCAGGGCTCCGCCTCTATCCTGCTAGCCCTCCGGGACCTACTTGACCGCTGGATCAGAGCTCCCAGCATGCTGGCTAGAGGTCCCACCTGTCCGATTCAGGAGAAGAATCCATCAGATAAATGATACGGAATCAAGTTAAGAAAATATTGAGAGGGAAGACTTACCAGCATCTGCTCCCTGATCATCATCCCCCAACTGCACACCCACTTCCTCGGCGGTGAGCAGCCGCATGCCCTCCTTCACCGCCACTTTCTCCTCCTCAGTAAACTGGGCCGTGACCACATCCATTCTGAAAGCTACACCACCCTCCTTATTCGCCTCAGCCTTGGCCTCCTCCAAAGCCCGGAGATATATCCTAGCCATGACCCAGGGATAATCGTCCATCCAGGACAGGTTGCCCTGCTTCCAAGTACGGAAGTACATGTCCTGGAGCATCTCATCCATCATCCCCTCGTTCTCCTCAAACTCCCTCATCCGGGCCTCGGAAGCTGACAGCCTTGCAATGACAGCATCTCTCTCCAATCGGCATCTCGAGCAGTCAGTCTGAAGGGATTTCCGCATCGCCTCCATTTTGCCCTTTAGCTTGGCTTGAGCAAGCTCTGCGGCCCCAAGCCTCCCAGATAACTCCTCTATCTGCTCAAGATCCGCTCTCCGAACCTCATCCACCGTGGCAATGGCCATATCGATTCGTTCCTTGCAGGTGGCCTCCATTTTTCGCAGCTCGGCTCTGCTAGCCTCCTCCATAGTTTTCTTTAGCCTCCTGGAGGCCGCCTCATGTTGGGAGAGCTGAATGGCCTGATCGGCAAGCTGTTTGGCCTGATCGGAAACCATTAGCCGCAGCCGAATGTTAGCACTTCCGATTTCCTCTCCAGCCTTGACCAGTCGGGCGTGATGCCTCATCAACTTCTTGGTCTCTTCAGCCACCCGATCGATGTTTGCCTTGGCATCATCCCCCATAGTCACAATCTGAGTGGTCAACAAGTCGAGATCCAAAGACTTAGCCTCATCAAACACCCTTACCATAGGATTGCGGGGTAGGAGGTGCTCACCGGTAACCTCACCGAAGGAAATATCATGAGAACTCGGGTCCAGATCTGGATGACCCGCAAATGGGTTACGAGCCAAGCCGGGACGATCAATATGAGTAACGGAAGGATTCTCTGATGGATGCGGAGATGGTATGGACTTAGTATCCTCCCCCGTGATGTAATGAATAGGCTGGGTTGGGGGCTGAGATCCAAGTGAAGGTTCGAACATGTAACACCTCCTCTTTCTCTTTTGGATATCCTCTTCAATGACTCCGAGAAGAGGACGGTAGCCGACTACGCCCCCGGAACGGTCAGTCGAGGGCTTCGGTTTAGCAGAAGCTTTGAAGAGTTTGAATTGCTCGAGGCGGTGCCGAATGTCTGATGTCTTGACCGCCTTACCCGTTCCTGGAATAAAAACCAAGTGTTACAAGCGTGCATGAGACTATAATCCAAGAAACATGTGAAGTTAAAAGAGGAGTCGAAAATTCACCTTGAACCGCCAGAGTTTCCCTAGCTGAAATGCTCTCAGAAGATGGACTGGCACCAGTCCCGGCCTTATCAAATTTCTTCGGTTTCTCCACCAAGGCCGACCCTTCCTCCAACCCCTCAAAGGCTTGGCGGAAAGCATCATTCGTCCACTCTTGAATCTCACCTGCTTGCCCAGAGGTCAAGGCACCAACTCCACTACCACTCCGTCCTCTACCACCGTTACCACCATCACCTTCTCCATCACCTCCTCTCTCCTCCTCGCCTCTTTCCTCCTCTCCACTTTCCTCCTCCGGAACATCTGGGCATGTGCTGGGAGAGGGTCCATCAGATTTCTTAAGCTTCTTCCCCCCGACGACTGGAGGTATCGAGAAGGGTCTCCTCTTGCTGCTCTTTGTCATGGCCCCTCCTTTGGCTTTGGCAGCTCTTTCCTCAGCCGTATCCCTCTGCTTGACCACAGACTGATGTGGTAGAATCAAGTTGTGTCCCAGGAGAGTGGCATTCCTGATTAGGTAAGAAGCTGACCTATCCCTTCCTGAAATGGCCTATATCTCCGCGGCCATCTGAACCAGGTGATCATTCTCCACGACCGAAAACCCACCTGTCGCTAGCAAGAAATAAAAGCACATAAGAAGAAGCATCTCAGTCAGTACGGAAATTATAAATAAGCTGCAACTTACAGCCAGAGGTGAAGCGGTGGATCAAAACGGTGTCATCCTGGACGAAGAACCATTCCTTCTTAAACATGGTGAACTTTGAATACAAGTCCAAGACTGGCTTGAAGGACACGGCCGATTCCAAGCTGATGTATGGGGACCGCTTCTTGTAACCTCTCAAGTTATGTAGATACCGAATCTCCCGATTAGAAGGGGGCGCCTGTACTTTCTCTGGAAAATCACGAATAGGCACACCAAGATAGCGTAGGAGTTGGGCTGGAGCTGGAAAGGGCCACCTTTAAATAGGTGACGAAGCTAACTATCCAAGCATTGATGGAGGAATGGCCCCGCACATGCAGTGGTACCTACTATAAGCGAAGTATCCTTCGGGGGGATTATATGGCATGACCCCCTTCCCTAGCAACAACATGCGTGCTCTATCAATCCCAAAGGAGCGGGAGATAACATCAAGCTGCTCCACTCTGAGAGAGCTAGGGAAGCAGTCAGGCGGAGAAATCAGAAGCTCTTGGGGACCATACCCATCTACTAGCGATCTCGGGGTGGGCCCACGACGTTCCGGTCCTGGCTGAGCTGGGGGCACTAAAGAAGACCCTCCTTCATCCTTGGATTTCCTCTTATCTGATCGAGTTTCCACTTTATGAGACATTTATCTGCAATACAAGAAAGCATATCGTTAAGATGGAAGGTATAAACATGCAAGTATATGTAGTCCGGAATTTCACTCATAATTCAAAACATAAGTATATAAGGTTCATTCGGCATTCAAACCCCCAAGTCTCGTTCGGCAATTCAAAAATGAGAATTCATTCGGTATTTGAACCCCATGTTTCATTCAGTAGCCCATCATAAGAACTCATTCGGCAGAAGAAAACTCACCTGGTCCGGCAGTTAGGTTTGATTCGGCACTTGGTTGATTCGGTACTCGATCGATTCGGCACTTGGTTGATTCGGCACTTGGTTGATCCGGTACTCGATCGATTCGGCACTTCATTGATTCGGCACTCGATCGATTCGGCACTTGGTTGATTCGGCACTTGGTTGATCCGGTACTCGATCGATTCGGCACTTCGTTGATTCGGTACTTGGTTGATCCGGTACTCGATTGATTCGGCTATCTCAAAACGATAAAGGAATAACGAAGTCCTAACACCCCTACTTATAGAAGAACGCAGGATGACCGGTCCGATTGATTCGGCACGTATGACCGGAGGGAAACATCCAAGTTAAAAAAAAAGTACGCCATCTGCATGCACATGCCCTACTATGGGGGCCAAGTGTTGGGTGTGTTTCGACCAGTCCTATACCACCGAACCAACCATCTCCCCCTACATAGCCGAACCAAGCCTCATCCACTCATCACCGGACCAAGTCCCACCGAATCAACCACCACCGGACCAAGCTACGTCCCCATCACCAAACCATCCAACTCCAAGTGTCTACCGAACCAAATCAAAGTATCACCACCGGACCAGAAGCAAGAGAAGCACCACCGAACCAATGTAGGGAAGATACCACTGAACCACCTCCTCTCCAAACAACGCCGAACCAACCCACTTCACCGACCACCGGACCAATCCACTTCCATGCATCACCGAACCAAGGCTTTATTGAACCAACGTTGCCAGGCTAGATAGCATCAGCCCAGGCCCACCAGCAGCTATATACATTCAAGACCCCTTCCCCCAGCCTCACTCTATAAATAGAGGGGCAGGGGTACAACAATGGCAGACAAGTTTGAGAGCTCAAGCACGGATAGAACTTTCAAACAACTTTCAGTTACTTGTAATCAAAGCTTTGTACTTGTAATCTGAATAGAAGAGGAGAATAACATATAAAGTGGACGTAGACACGTTCTGGCCAAACCACTATAAATCTGTGCGTCTTTTACAATTTAGCCCCTGCTTTTTATATATTTGCATAAATGACCCAAATCACTAAGAACAACGTATAATCAACTACATCATACGACTTGGAGGTGTTTGCCCATTTTTTGTGCAAACATTCACGTCTTCGAATGTGAATTTTGATGATTGATTGTTTCTACAATCATTTCTTTGATTTGTCACTTTAAAAATATAGAGGTTTCACTGCTAGTAGTAAATATCAAAACTCTTTCATCAAAATGATTTCAACACTATTTTATTACAAAGCTCGTTTCTTAAACCATTTTCCAATCTACTAGCATATACAAACCTTTACCGCACTCGTATGAGAAATCTAATTAAACGGCTTAGTAAAACAAGTGGTATGAAATGCTTGCGTTTACTTCTTCGGTTAATTCTTGGACTTGTTCGATTGAATCTCATGTGACAATTTTCGAGTGGAGATCTACAACTTGTTCGTAAATATTTAAGTTAAGCTAGTGGTTATGGGACATGAAGCTAAGCTCATATATTTACTAGCTTAGTGTAATTGACACTTCTTGATGATCGATGATGATTATTTATGGTTTAGACTAGCAATGTTCGATGTCTCTTTGTCCACGTAGGGGACTGTACCTCGTTCTATTGAGCTTCGTCTCATTTCTTTATGGGCTAGCGACCTATGTTCTTTTATGATGTTCGGCTCATCGGATGTACCGTTATTGTACTACATCGATGTCTCGTCTTTTCGGTTCATTGGACGTACCGTTATTGTACTACGTCGATGTTCCGAATAGTTTGAGTTTCGGTTCATCGGATGTACCGTTATTGTACTACATCGATGTCCGGGCTTTTTGGTTCATTGGACGTACGTTTGTACCGTGTCGATGTTCGGAACTTATGGTTAGCGACTATGGGACAACGTCCTGTTTGTGATACACGTGTTAATGAGTTTTCATGCTCCCGTTTGTGATAGGCCTTTCCCCCCTTTTTGTGATTTCTAGATTTCTAATTGATGATTTCTAGCATTTGTGTTTCACCGGCTTTTATGATTGGCAGCGATATGATGTCAATATTTGTGGTTTGGTGAATAAAATAAAGAATATGACATTCTTTTTGGTGCTTTGAGATTATTGAGATATTGTATGATTTTTGTTGTTGTTAAATGTATACTTTTCATAGTATGGCATTATTGTTATCATACGTTTTGTTATATTTCTTATTCCATCTCATTTTATCTGATATTTATAGCTAGACTGATCCGTTTATTATTTTATTATTAAATAATACTCTGGTCAGACCGAGATGTTACAGGTGCTTCTGCTTGACTCCTCACCTGGGAGTATTATCTGACTTTTGGCTAACTACTTTAGATTGGTAGTTTTTGCTGTATGCATTTGAGATATAGACTCATTGATGTATACTTATTCTTTTGTCTAGCACTTGCATTTATCATTTTGTGATACTGCGGATCTTGTTTGACCACTACTCTGATATACACTCCTATGTGTTATATTCATATTTGTTTCCGCCTTTGAGATATGAACTTCTGTGACTGATTTATGTTATCCTTATTTCTATATTTGTTTCCGAAGATTTTATAGTCAATGTGTAGTAGCTTTGAGTTTGTATCAGTATGTCGGATCCGCTCTTGATTTGAAATGCATGTTATACTATCTGACATATCAATGCTTGCACAAAGAAATTACACGGAGGGTCGCTCCTCAACAGCCTTATTCTCCACGCTAGTTGTCGGCATTACCCCGTAGTGTCCTTGGCTAGCGTGGGTATAGAGGTGGGGCGTCACAGCTTGGTATCAGAGCGAAACTTCAGAACAATGTAGAATAATTTAACAAGGCTCATCGTCCTAAGTTCATCTTAGGAGTCGTGCCTTAGGATTTTATTCGAGTCATTGGACCCGTTCTATCCTATTTTCTTTGTGATGCCTTGTCTTATCAACCATTATTGTTTGATATTCATTTTGAGAATAACTTTTTATTCTTCTTTCTTTCTTTATTAAAGAAGAGAAATGGTTAGACCTGGCCGTCCCAGCGCCGGTCAATCTAGTGCTACTCCACAGGATGGAGTATTTATGTCTGCAAAACAACTTCTTGCTCTTGTAAAGAATGCTCAGGCTGCCGGACCCATTCTCGAGCCTTCTCATCCTAGATCCGTTTTTGCACGCTTGTGCAGAGACTATACCGATTTGGGTGAAAGGCCATTCAAAGGATCCGAGAGCGCTATAGAAATTCAAGCTTGGCTCAAATCGTGCGACCACATCTTTTCTCGCATGAACCTTATTGATCTTCATCGAGTACAAGTGGCTTCTAGTATGCTCCAAGAGAGAGCATCAGATTGGTATGAACTCTTGACTTCGGAAACTATTGAAGCGGATCTTACTTCGAAGACATTCCACGAACGATTCGAATCAAAGTTTGTGCCGGAGGCTGAAAAAGTAACTTTGGCCCGGCATTTTATTGACCCTGTTCAAGGTGAATCTTCTATGACGGAATACGTCGCATCTTTCGAATCTCTTTGTAAGTACGGGGTCGAGTATATTAATACCCCATTGAAGAAAAATCAGAGGCTCGTCTATGGGTTGAATAAGAACCTCAAGAAGCCATTACTTCTGAAACTAGAAGTTTCTTTTGATCAGCTTATTGATATCTCTCTTCGACTTGAAAAGGTGGATAATGAAGGTGAAGTTGAAGTTATAGGTGCCCAACAGAACTTCAATAATAACATAAAGAGGCCTATCAAATTCAAAGGCCCCACTCCCAAGAAGAAAGGGAAGCAACAAACTCCAATAGCAAAGATTCCTACCTCTAGTCGTGGTCAATGCTACAATTGTGGTTCCATGAACCATTATGCTAATAGGTGTCTGAAACCTCTCTTTTGTCGTTATTGCAAAAGTTCGGGTCATCTTTTATCTTCATGTCCCAAACTTCCAAGCAAGAGAGAGGGAAAGCTTAATGCGCCTAGTAACACTTCTCTTGGTCAAGGCACTTTTTGTTCAATCCTTGATGATATTGTTTTATTTCGTGATCTTCTTATTTGAGTCTTTTGATATGGGTTCGTCCCACCATTTTTATATCAAAAAAACTTGTTGATTCTTTTTCTTTAAAACATTTTGGGCTTGACGACTTCTTTGAGAATTGCGAATCCGGTTGGTGGATCCGCAACACTCGATTTGCTTTGATTTGATGTCGAGATTATTTTATGTGATTTTTTTTCTTTCCAAGCCGATTTGCATGTCATGCGTTACTTAGGCTTTGGAATTGTTTTTTTGTAAAAGGATTGGCTTAATCATTATGAAGCCATATCCTATGTGTCAAGTGGACTATTCATCTTAGACATTCTTAATCTGTTAAGCAGATATCTGTTTTTCTTTGTGATTTTGATTCCAATTTGATGATATCATTTTATTCTTCAAACCTACATGATGAGGAAAACGTTATTTTTCTCATTCGGGTAGTTTGTGGAATTTTCCGATATTTTTGAGCTTGTCTTAGGATTATCACCTAAGCAAATTTGTTGAGTGGTGTTAAGATCTTTTCAGCTCGACCTTGCCACCGATTTTCATTTGCTACGAATTGTGGAAGTTAGTATTCCACTTACCACATTCCGCACTATTATGATTCTTATGAATGACTCATTATGTTATTCTGTTTGTCCAGGTTATTTCATCCATTTTATAAATCGGGCATTCTATGAATATTTCGATGAGACCATTCTTGTATTTATTGATTTTGGATGAAGATAGCAATCTAAAAAATTTAGAAATTTTTTTCATAAGATTTGTTTATAAGTATAGTTGGATTTTGTTCTTAAAATGAGAAAAGAATATTATTAAAACTTTTTAAGAGACATTTTTTTCATATAGAAGATGATTTTGTGATTGTACTGCCCATTTAGTGTTTTAAGAATTCTGGTCGATGTGCTCGATCAACGTTATTGATAGGGATTTCCTAAACGCTTCGACGAGACAGTCAGATACAATAAATTGACTTGTAAAATGTAAATTTTTCTAAAAAGATGATTACATAAAGTTAATTATAATTTTTGCATGTTTTAGCTTTTTGGGAAAGAGGATCAACTAAAAGAACTCTTTTCCTGATACTCCTATTCTTGTGATTCCCGAAGGGAACCAAGATTTCACCGTTTGTACCATTACTAGTCGTATTGGTTTGGGTGCAGTTCTCTTGCAAAAGAGAACGTGATATCACTTGTGCTTATAAACCATTAAAGACTATCGAGACTAGATATGCCACTCATGATCTAGTGCTCGCGGCTATTGTTTTTGCTTTTAGAGTTGGGCATCATCATTTTTAGGGGAGAAATTTGCTCTCGACATCGATGACAAATCTTTGGAATATTTATTTTCTCACAAGAAACTTAATTTGCGTCAACCACATTGGCTCGAGTTCCTTACGTCTTATGATCTCGATATTCTTTATATACTCCCGGGAAGGGAGAATCATGTTGCCAATGCACTTATTCATAAGCAACAAGCAGATGTTTCTTTGATGATATCCGAATGAAATGATCTTTTTACCAAGTTCATCGGACGTTTCGATGTACCTCGATTTATTGAGCTTCGACTCATTTCTTTTATGGACTACCGTCCGATGTTCTTTTATGGTGTTTGATTCATCGGATGTACCGCTATTGTACTACATCGATGTCTCGAATTTTTGGTTCATTGGACGTACCGTTTTTGTACTATGTCGGTGTTTCGAACTATTTTAGTTTTTGATCATTTGGCGTAACGTTTTTGTACTACACCGTTGTTCCGAATTATTCGAGTTTCTTGTTCCTCGGGCGTACCGTTATTGAACTACGTCGTTGAACCGGCTTGATTTTTCTTCTATTCATGACGTTTCCCACGTCTTTCAAACTATGGAAATCCCTTTGGGAGTCCGGTTTTTATTCTTGAGCCCGGTGTTATTGAGGAAATTGAAGTTTCACCAGATTTGACTTATGAGCAACATCCTATTCGCATCATTGCTTCGGAGGTTGAGCGCCTTCGAAATAAAGATGTTCCTCTTGTGAAAGTTCAATGTTTCTCAAATCCCAAGGATTGCTCTTGGGAATTTGGAGAATTCATCGAGCGAACACGTTCGGACTTACTCTTTCGTGCTCTTTATGGTGAACCTCTTATTTCGAATTTTCTTTTGTGTTGCTATGCTTTTATGGTTGTTAGTCTTTATTTTCTTCTTAAGTATTGCGAGGACGCAATTTGTTTAAGGAGGGGAGTCTATAACAAACCGCATATTTTACGATTATATATTTAAATATTTTATTTAAATATAGCATCGTTAGTCGGATTATAGTCCGAAAAGCTACTTTTTGCAAACAGTCGAATTTGAACTCAAGACCACTTCCATTGAGTCCAAAATGGCGTTTGCAACCTTTTTGAGTATAAACTTAGATATGTTAAGAGCTAGTAGAATTTTGCTACTTTTCACATAGGGCTTTGGGTTGGGTTTTATCCCATTAACCCCACTCACCAACCTAGCTCCAACCCTCTTCTCTTCATTCCTTCATAATTTCCTAATATATTCAAGCTTCATCAAAAATGGGGGAAGAGAAAAAGAATTAGGAAATCCTAGCCCTAGTTTCCATTTGCAATTTCAATTTTTAGCTCCAAATTCATAGAAGAAGCTTTGGTAAGCCTTCTCTTCTTTTTCTCCAACTCTTTCTCCTTCCAATCTCAGAAATTACTAAACCTAAATTAGGAAATGTTTCTCTTTTAAGATTAAATTCAAGCTTGTTGGGTTGGAATTGAAGAGTGATTGTCCTTGCCATTACTCTATAGCTTCTTCGTCATTTGTTTTGGGTTTAAAGGTGAGATTTTTATCTCACATCTATGACTATAACTATCTTTGATTGTTGGGTATGAATTCCTAGCACTTGTTCATGTGCATTTGCTTTTGGTTTAGATTGAATTGGTGAATATTCCCATTTTTGGTGTTATGAAGTCAAATCTTTAAAAATCATATCTTTGATGTTTGATCATGCTTTTGGTGATGCATCGAGGAGCCTATAGGGCTGGGTAATCGATTGGCGTAAACGCTTAACGCCCGTTACTCGTCTAATTGCAAATTGAGAGAGTTTGCACTTCATTTAAAATAGGTTAGGAATGCAGGAAAACAGTGTTCAGTCGACTGAACCCCTTGGGTCAATCGACTGGACTGAAACCCGAGAATTTTTAGGGTCTGTGTTAAGTCGACTGACTCAGTGAACCAGTCGACTGACCTGTTCCTATTTTTCCTGTTATTCCTATTTATGCCTATTTTGCTTAGTTTCCAAATTTAATCGATTCGTGTTGATTCCCACTTGTTGTTATCATTTATTATCGACTTTAATGACCTTTTCTTTGGGATTTTTGCAGCATCCAACTTGATGGATTCGATATCGATTTCTTTGGATTTTATTCACGTCTTCGAATGTGAATTTTGAAGATTGATTGTTTCTACAATCATTTCTTTGATTTGTCACTTTAAAAATATAAAGGTTTCAGTACTAGTAGTAAATATCAAAACTCTTTCATCAAAACGATTTCAACACTATTTTATTACAAAGCTCATTTCTTAAACCGTTTTCCAATCTACTAGCATATACAAACCTTTACCTCACTCGTATGAGAAATCTAATTAAACGGCTTAGTAAAACAATGGTATGAAACCCTTGCGTTTACTTCGTCGGTTAGTTCTTGGACTTGTTCGATTGAATCTCTTGTGACAATTTTCAAGTGGAGATCTATAATTTGTTCATAAATATTTAGGTTAAGCTAGTGGTTATGGGACATGAAGCTAAGCTCATATATTTACTAGCTTAGTGTAATTGACAGTTCTTGATGATCGATGATGATCATTTTATAGTTTACACTAGCAATGTGCGTTGTCTCTTTGTCTACGTAGGGGACCGTACCTCGTTCTATTGAGCTTCGTCTCATTTCTTTATGGGCTAGCGACCCATATTCTTTTATGATGTTCGGTTCATCGGATGTACCGTTATTGTACTACATCGATGTCTCTACTTTTCGGTTCATTGGACATACCGTTATTGTACTACGTCGATGTTACGAATTGTTTGAGTTTCGGTTCATCGGATGCACCGTTATCGTACTACATCGATGTCCACGCTTTTTGGTTCATTGGATGTACCGTTTTTACTGAATCGATGTTTGGAATTTATGGTTAGCGACCATGGGATAGCGTTCCGTTTGTGATACACGTGTTGGCGAGTTTTCATCCTCCCGTTTGTGATAGGCCTTTTCCCCCCTTTTTGTGGTTTCTGGATTTCTAATTGATGATTTCTAGAATTTGTGTTTCACCATCTTTTATAATTGGCAGCGATATGATGTCAATATTTGTGGTTTGGTGAATAAAATAAAGAATATGACATTCTTTTTGGTGCTTTGAGATTATTGACATATTGTATGATTTTCGTTGTTGTCAAATGTATACTTTTCATAGTATGGCATTATTGTTATCATATGTTTTGTTATATCTCTTATTCCATCTCATTTTATTTGATATTTATAGCTAGACTAATCCGTTTATTATTTTCTTATTAAATAATACTCAGGTCAGACCGAGATGTTTCAGGTGCTTCTGCTTGACTCTTCACCTGGGAGTATTATCTGACTTTTGGCTAACTACTTTAGATTGGTAGTTTATGTTGTATACATTTGAGATATAGACTCATTGATGTATACTTATTCTTTTGTCTAGCACTTGTATCTATCATTTTGTGATACTATGGATCTTGTTTGACCACTACTCTAATATACACTCCTATGTGTTATATTCATATCTGTTTCCGCCTTTGAGATATAAACTTCTGTGACAGATATATGTTATGCTTATTTCTATATTTGTTTCCGAAGGTTTTATAGCCACTATGTAGTAGCTTTGAGTTTGTATCGGTATGTCGGATCCCCTCTTGATTTGAAATGCATATTATACCATCTGACATATCGGTGCTCGCACAAAGAAATTACATGAAGGGTCGCTCCCCAACAGCCTTATTCTCTGCGCTAGTTGAATGCATTACCCTGTAGTGTCCTTGGCTAGCGTGGGTGTAGAGGTGGGGCGTCACACTGCCTCGCCTCCATTTGCCACAACAGCCCTCTTCAGCCTTCAACCACGTCCCCACCACAACTGATGCCCGATCCTTGCATTTTTTCACCCATAGCTCGGCCGACTTCTCTTTGTTGTTTCATCGGCATATGTATGTATGTATGTATGTATGTATGTATGTATGAGTTTATAAATTTTGTTTTACAGTTAGTTTACCTATACATAACGTATAAGTTTGTACGAAGAGAGAATTTTCATTGTGACATTAGTGTTGCTTATATAATAGTAAAGTAAGATTTTTTTATGTAAATATCTCATTTTTAGAAGGAAAAATATATATTATAGTATATTATAAAAGGATCAGTACAAGGGTATGGTACATGTAAATTATAAAGTTTTGTTTATGAATGGTAAAGCAAGCTGTATCAATTTATATCGACATATACTTTATAAATTTAAATATATATAGATATATGTATACATACATATATACATACATACATATTATATCTAAGTATTGATTTATTGATTCAAATTTTTCTACTTACTTGCTTTGTTTTCCTATATATGTGCTTTGGATTTGAAAACATGTGTTTAAGTATCGAGTTTATGTTTTGACTTTATATGAGGTGTTTGATTTTTTTCCCTTATATATCATAATTGATATCAGGAAACTTGCAATTTTCTTTACTGTAAAGAAAATATATTATGTGATTTAAGTACATATCAGAGAATGAAATATAAATCTATATGTGTACACTATTTCAGTTATTGTTTTAAAAATGTTTTACATACATATAGATATCTTGATTTAAATTTGTATAGATATTTTATTTATTTATTTAACGTATTATCAAAAGAAACGATGTTGGAATAATATTTATATAACGATTTTATTTTCATATAGGGTTTAAATGAAATATCGATTTTTAAATATAATATATATATATATATATATATATATTTGTTCTTGATCGTGTTAAAGATCGTGCCAACTTTGCTTTGGAATTTTTGTAGAGTCCGTGATTCAATTCGTAGCCTGATTGTTTTATCATCTCCATAGCCTCGAAAGGTGAGCAATCACTGATGATTAACATTATTTTATTTAGTAAATTTAATTCACCTAAAATGACGATTGAAATATGCTGTTAGATTAGAATTGTTATTTATTTAATTGTTGAATATGATATGCCATTATTTGATACTGTTTACCTGTGACATATGACACCATAATCTGTTGTATATATTATATTTAAATTTTTTACTAAAAATATATATGCATGTTGTTGATATATGTTATATTATTATCATATTTTTTCTCACTCTGCAAGTTTCTGCTAGTTTAGAATTCCCGACAGATTTAAATGATACATACCCGAACGATATTATAGATTAGGGGAAAATCATTATGGGTTGAAATGATAAGCTTAAGCGATTTTTTTATTAAAATTTTAGGATTATGGGTTGAAATGATATACACACAGTAAATATTAAATTATTGCAGATTGAAATGATAAATATCGTATCACTTGACCATATGTAATATCCCGGAATTTTTAACAATATCAATTTAATAATCTGTATTCAAAATTAAATTGATATTGATATTCTGTTTATAATAATTCAAATAGATTTAATAATCTTCTTCTATAATTATTTAAATTGGTTATTTTATCTTTTAAAAATAATAGATTGTTTTCTATTTATAAATAAATATATGGTTTATATTTAAATTAGATTAGCATTGTTTTCATTTTAATAAATAAACCATATTCTTCTAACTCTAATGTTTTTAGTAATTTGAAATTTTGTTTTTATTTAATATTAGATTTTCAAAAGTTAATGAATAAATCTTGGTTTAAGATTTAATAAATGAATCATGTTTTAAAATTTTAATATATGCATTGTAAATTGGAAATTTTGATTTTAATTAGTATTGAGTTTTTAAAATTATTTCAATAAATAAATATATGATTTTTAAATTGATAAGGAAAATATTTAAATATTTAAAATATTTTTAGCTTGAGTTTTAAATTTAATTAAATTGATAAAAGAGTTTATAGCTTAATTAAATAGAAAATTTATTAATAAAAATATAATTTCCTTTAGAATGGTTTTAATTTAATAATGAGACATTTTAAATACAATATTAACAATGTATTGTATTACAAATAGATTTTTGGTTAAAAATAGCTATTGTAATTTCAGAGTTTGATTTGTATTCATAATTTGATTTTTAATATTAGATTATGAATTTAATTTGAATTTAAATTCCAAAGGGTAAATTTTAAATTGTTTTAACTATAAGCTTCATTTATTAGTACAAATTGGTTTTAGTTCATTTTAAAAGTTTATACACATATTTAAATATTAACTAACAAATTAGTTTGGCTTAATACATACATTAACTATTATATTAGCATTTAAATTTAATTTACTAACTACCTTAAAGGGACAAGTGTATGAATTTAAGCAACATATAAACAAGTGTTCTAAAATTAAACGTTTATGTGACAAATGTTGAGATTTTTTACAAGTGGCATTTGAAATTTTGTTTTCTTTTATTTTTATTTACAAATAATTTCAGCCTTTATATAAACAAACCCTTTTCCATTCCATTCTTTTTCTTTTCAAAATCTAAAGCTTAGTTAACAAAAATCTGAAAACACTTTCTCTAAAACCAAAATCAGTAAATCCTCTTCATTCCAAAATCAGTAATCAAACCTGAAATCAGTAATCATCTTCAAATCCTCAGACAAAAATGTAAACAATTTACTCTGTAACCACCTTGTAGCCTTGTAAATCAAATCCCTGTAACCTTTTCAAATCTGTCAAGCATTCTTCGAAATTTTGTAACCATCTTCAAAAGCAAAACTGCAATTTTCCTAAATCTGGAAATTTATGTTGCATGCCAATTTGCATATCTTCAAATCCAAGGAATTGCAGTTTGAACCAAACCTGCATCATAAGTCTCTTCAATCTGGAATCTTCTACTGCATACACCAGCAACTTCAAATCAAGTATAAGTTTTAACTCTGGAAACTGCATTTTTCAAATAAGCAAGCAACTCTGTTCCAAAGCAAAAGCATTTTTAGCATTTCTGTGCAAAGTTTTCAAAGCTGTCTCAAAATCTATTCTCTGCTTCTTCTTGTGAGGTGAGTAACTTTAAAATCTAAAATTTAATTAGGATTGCATGCTATAATGTCTTGATATAAATAAGTATTATTTGAGTATTTATAAAAGTCTGATGTAAATATATTTGTGTATGCATACTGTCAGTGCTCTTCTTTGTTCCCTGATCCATCTTTCCATTTAAAAAACCTCTACACTTGATTTAATTTGTGATAATATCTGAATTTTTAAACCAAAGAAGTTTGCTTATCATAGATTAGAATTTTTTTTTAAATCAAACTAAACAGAGTCTGTTGGCCTCTGGTAAATTGAAAGCACTAATAAATCATGATTTTTAACAATTGAAATTTGGATTTTTAGAAATAGAATGAATGTACAGTTTCTGTTTAAACTGAGATCAATCTTTGGGGTTTCTCTGGTTATTCATGAATCTAGAGGGAGTGAGTTTCTGAATGGTGATGGAGAGTTGATCAGAGATGATAAGAAAATAGTGGATGGTGATGGTATTCATCAGAGAAGTAGCGGTGGTAGTTTTCCATTTAGAACCCTAGTTTTCACTGTTACATTGGAATCGGTCATTACGGTGACTACAATTGATCGAGCGATAAGATGTTCTGGGAATTGGTAGATAGTGCGTGATTGAAGTTGAGGCTGGAAGGGCTGATCTCCAGGTGGTCGGAGTGGCATGATCTTGCCGTTGACAGGTTTGAAGGAGAAACCTGTTTTCTGTTTCCAGGTTGGTAATGGGTGTTCGATTTTTTTATTTCGAGAGTGGTAGCTCGAATTGATGGTCATGATAGGTTGCTAGGATGGTTTATGGCATGTCGCGATCAACTCTGATGATCTACGTTGGCCGGAGTCACCGTGCATATGCATGGTGAAGTAGTGTCTGATGATGTTGGATAAGCAGAGAAGGCTCTCGAGAAATTTAGGTTTGACTCGAAGTAAATGGGTAGATTGCTCGGGAAAGAGGGGTGTTTAACTCGAAGCATGTAGGGATGTGTCTCGGGTTATTCTCCGTATTCAGGTTTTACAGGAACCTATAAATAAAATTTTTAAAATTATAAAAACAGAAGTTTTTAAATGTAAAGAAAGTTTTAAACTTAGTTTTAAATCTAAATTTGGAAATTTTAAATTCAAGTTGATTTTAAAACTCAGATTTAAATAATAAAAATAAAATAAAATAATATAAGTTTCAAACTTGAATTATTAACTACTTTATATAGAAAGAAGATTGAATGTTTTAAAAACTGAAAGTTTAAGAAATATGAGCAAGATTTGAAATTTAATTTAAATCTGGAAAATTTAAAATCCAATATGAACTTCAGTTTTGAAATTTAAAGAAGATTTAAATTTGAAGATTTAGACTTAATATAAATTGAAATTATTGAAATCTTAAAATGAATTTGGTTTTTAAAATTCATTTCTAAGACAAGCACTTGTTTGTCTTGCAAATTTTAAAGGTTTTAAAATTGTTTAAACTTTGATTAAGTTTAAATTTATTCATTTTAAATCTTGTATTTGAAATAAAATTTATAAGTAAGTTCAAACGTACTTTGTTTAAAATAAATTTGTCTTTAAAACATAATTAAGAAATGTTTTTATCTTAAAATTTAGTAAAGATAAATGTTTGAAATTAATTCAATTAATAAGGTAATTAAGGAGTAATTAATTAATTTAATTACTTGATTGATTAAGGATAAATAAATAATTGATTAAGGGTTAATCAATTGGTAATTAAGATCATTAATTAGATTTTTAGTTAATGATTAAAGAATTATTAATTAAGTAATTAAGTTTTAATCTAGTTTAATTAATTAAATAATTAGACTTTAATTAATGGATGATTAAAGGTAATTAAATTTTAAATTAATCTCAGTTAATTACTTAATAAAGATAATTAGAGAAGGGTTAATGAAGGTCATTAACCGGGATTATTTAAATAATTAATTAATGTGATTAATTTTTATAATTAATTAGATTAATTAATTTAATAATAATCAATTGTGAATTGTTGAGAATAATTACTTGATGAAGTAATTAGGAATTAATTACTTAATGCAATTAATGTAGTTTAAATATGATTGTTTAATTTAATTAATTAAGTTTAATTAATTTTAAACACTTGGGTTTTATAAATAATTACTGTATGTAATTAAGGACTTGAAAAATAGTTAGTTAAGTAATTGATTAATAATTTCAACTGAGACGACCCGACTTTCTACCACCAGAAAATCGCATCATCTTTAAGAAAGAAAGGGATAGAAAAGAGAAAAGATAGAGAAGAAGAAAGAAAACAACATCAGAATCTAAACAGCGGAACGGATAAACTATATTAATCACATAATACATTACATAGTATCATATACATGAGAGATACACAGCTAAAACAACACAAACTAGACAGTTATAAACACTTGTCTAGTTATACAACTCAATACAACCACTCAGAGAACACACAGCGGAATACTCTACAGCTATACGCAGAAGCCTCCTTCTCCATTGCTCCTTCAGAATTCATCAAGCCAACCTAAAATCCTAACCTGAATCCCTTGGCTACTCGTAAAATTTTTAGTACCCAAGAGTTTAAGAAAAACAGAATAAACTCCGGGTCAGACATGGGTCTGGTGTGAGTAAACGGTTAAAGTTGCTTAACTTTTAAAACCTTTTGAAAGAAAAGGTATCACGTAAGACTTCCCACACATAAACATGGAAAGGTTTTTACCTTACGCTAACCAAAACATTTGATAGGAAATTCAGTGATATTATAATAGGGTCTAGGGTTTTCAAATAAATAAGAAATAGACAAAATTGTTACATGATTAAATTCCAGCTACTAGCCACAAAAGTGGGTAATACAATCAAAACCGTTGGCACTTATTGGATTTTGGATTCCATACAATGGCAGGGCTACTGGGGTACCGCCCGTCACAGTACGTGGCCTAGATCACCGTACCGAGGACCACTCCCGATCCCCTGCAACACAAAGCCGGCCCCGTTCCTTACTGAACAGTTCCAAATAAGACAACCCCGACGGTTGTAGCTATTCAACCGTCCACACAGCCAAAATAAAGGGACCTCTAGACAGGGGTAAATCTTACTCTCTAGTGAGGGCTACCCACGAAGCTTTGCTGCACCTCCCTTGTTTTAGCCATTCCCATTTGATGAGGCTTGAGGTTACGATTGCCTTTATAGGACACATCACTTAGAATGCTCATCGTCCACCTGACGATGTTCTGGAAGCATTCAATCCATACAAGTTCATTCCGGGTTCGAATGAAACCGAAGGCATTATCTCGTTACACTCATTTTGGAATCACCCTCATAGTTAACGACAATAACCCTTGCACTCTGATTCACCATCTCGAACCTATAAGGACTAATTCCGTCAACTCATTACGGAATCACCCACAAAGTTATACTGACTCATAGTCCTTACACCTCGAGTCTTCACAAAGCTCCACTTTGACTCACGACCTAACGTTATTTGGAATCGATGTGGTTTTCGGATATCCAAATATGGAAACCCGATCCCGGTCTCATCGAAATCCAAAGCGTGTCTTTTAAGTCCAAGTTGTTTTAAAGGTTTTTAAAACAATTCAATACAGTATCTATATACACACAGATAGATAACTCACAGATCAATAATTGATAATCAACATTATCAAATAACAGGTAATCCACATTATTAATATCATAATAGATAATCCATATATCAACATCCAAATTGATAATCTATGAAATCATCACAATGCAACCAAGTATTCATATCATACAACCATACTTATCTCATTATTGAGATCACAAAGCATTCAAGACAATCAATGTCATCCATTCACTCATAAGCAATGTTTTTACTCATACCACAATATAATTAATTTAAAATGAATCAAATTAACTATCTCTATCACTAATTAATTTAGAGTGAATTAAATTAATTACTTCATCTCTTAATTAATTTAAAATAAATTAAATTAAATACTTCATCCAAATATATCTTGCTTACCTATTCTTTGATTAAATAAATTAATTAATCATTATCCTAATCAATCAACCTTGATTAATTAACTCTAAACCAAATAATTAATCCCTAATTATTTTCATTAATCATATCAATTAATGAACCTTAATTAATTACTTCTATTTATTAATTAACTATAATTAATTACATTATTGCTCAATTAATTACATTATCTCTTAATTAATTAATCATGCTTAAATTAATTACTTTCAATTAATCAAATAAAACCTTTAATTATTTTAACAAGTAATTACCCAATTTAAAATTACTTTCCAATCAGTAATTTTACCTTAACTCAATCACCCCTGAATTTCCATTACTTACCTTAAGTAATTAGCCTTACCAAAACTTATTAAGTAAACATACTTAATCTTTTATCAAGTGACTATATTCAACTAATTAAAAAATTAATTAACTTAGTTGATTCCACTCATCTCATTAATTATAATTGAGTAATTCATCCTTAATTACTCATTAACCCAAATTAATCTTCAATTATCAGGTTAATTATCTTTAATTATTAATTAATGATCCTAAATTATTAATCAATCCTTTATTACAAAGTAATTAATCACTAATTACCTTTATAAGTAATTAATTAACCTTAATCAACTAATTAATCAACTCTTAATCATTAATTAATAAACTTAATTATTAATTAACAATCTTAATTACAAATTACTTAACCCATAAATATAATTAATTAATCCTTAATTAAAATTAATTAACCTTAAATAAAATAGTTAATTAATTCTTAATTAACTTTCATTATAAATTAATAACCCTTTTAATTATTAATTAAGTAAACCCAATTATTACTTAATAAAACCTTTATTAAGTATTAATTAATTACTATTTTAATTAGATTAATTAATTTGATAATAATCAATTATAAATGGTTTAAGTATAATTACTTGATAAAGTAATTAAGAAATTAATTATTTAATGTAATTAATTTAGTTTAATGAGATTGTTTAATTTAATTAATTAAGTTTAATTAACTTTAAACACTTGGGTTAAGGATAATAACTTTATGTAATTAAGGATTTAGGAATTACTCAGTTAAGTAATTGTTTAATAATTACATGATTGTAATTAAGCAGAGATGTTTTAGTATGAGATAATTTGGTTTAGTTATTTAGAAATTAATCAAGGTATTAATTAAGTAATTAATTAAAGGATAATTAATTTATTTAATATAGTAATTAAGTTAGTTAATTACTAAATGTAATTAATCTGTGATGATTAATAATTATAAGTTAATTACTTAAGGTAATTAATAAAAGTGGATCATTAATTATTTTAATTAATGATGTAATTAAAGTTGATTAATTATGATTAATTAATCAATAATAGGCAACTAAAGGTAATTAATTAATTAAGGGTTAATGTAATTAATTATGATTTATTAATTAATTGAAGTAATTAAAGGTTAATTAATGTTTGGTTGAGAATAATTAATTTTGTAAAATTAATTAAGAATAATTACATGAATGTAATTAAGGATAATTAATCATGGGTGATTAATTAAGGTGATTAAAAATGGATTAATAAATTGATTGTAATCAATTAAATGATTGAGTAAGCAAGATTTATATTGGTGAAGTAATTAATTTAATCTATTTTAAATTAATTAAAGATGAAGTGATTAACTTAATTCATTTTAAATTAATTAGAGATAGAGATGGTTAATTTAATTCATTTTAAATTAATTATATGGTGATGAATAAATCATTGCTTATGTATGAATGGATGCCATTAATTGTCTTGGATGTTTTGTGATCTCAGTAATGAGATAAGTATGGTTGTGTGATATGAATGCTTGGTTTGCATTGTGGTGATAACTTAGATTATTAATTTGAATGCTGATATATGGATTATCTATTATGATATTGATGATGCAGATTACCTATTATTTGATAATGTTAATTATCAATTGTGATTGTGAGTTATCTATCTGTGTGTATATAGATACTGTGATTGAATTGTTTTAAACCTTTAAAACAACTTGGACCCTAAAAGACACACTTTGGATTTCGATGAGACCGGGATCAGGTTTCTATATTTGGATATCCGAAAACCACATCGATTCCAAATAACGTTAGGTCGTGAATCAAAGTGGAGCTTTGTGAAGACTCGAGGTGTAAGGATTATGAGTCAGTATAACTCTGTGGGTGATTCCGTAATGAGTTGACGGAATTAGTTCTTATAGATTCGAGATGGTGAATTAGAGTGCAAGGGTTATTGTCGTTAACTCTGAGGGTGATTCCAAAATGCGTGTAATGAGATAAAGCCTTTGGTTTCGTTCGAAACCGGAATGAACTTGTATGGATTGAATGCTTTCAGAACATCGTCAGGTGGACGATGAGCATTCTAAGTGATATGTCCTATAAAGATAATCGTAGCCTCAAGCTTCAACAACCGGGAATGGCTAAAACAGGGGAGGTGCAGCAAAGCTTCGTGGGTCGCACCCACTGGAGATCAAGATTTACCTCTGTCTAGAAGTCCCTTTATATTCGGCTGTGTGGGTGGTTGCTAGCTACAACCACGGGGTTGTCTTGTTCGGAACTGCTCAGTAAGGAATGGGTCTGGCTTTGTGTTGCAGAGGATCGGGAGTGGTCCTCGGTACGTTGATCTAGGCCACGTACTGTGACGGGCGGTACCCCAGTAGCCCTGCCATTGTATGGAATCCAAAATCCAATAAGTGCCAACGGTTTTGATTGTATTACCCACTTTTGTTGCTAGTAGCTGGAATTTAATAATGTAACAATTTCGGCTATTTCTTATTTATTTGAAAACCCTAGACACTATTATAATATCATCGGATTTCCTATCAAATGTTTTGGTTAGCGTAAGGTAAAAACTTTTCCATGTTTATGTGTGGGAAGTCTTACGTGATACCTTTCTTTTCAAAAG
The DNA here is from genome assembly GCA_030765085.1 of Allium cepa. Lineage (NCBI taxonomy): Eukaryota > Viridiplantae > Streptophyta > Magnoliopsida > Asparagales > Amaryllidaceae > Allium > Allium cepa. The sequence continues at coordinate 775,460,592 of CM060945.1, forward strand.
GTTTTGGAAGTTAAGTAACTTTAACCTGTTACTCACACCAAACCCATGTCTGACCTGGAGTTATTTCTGTTTTTCATAAACTCTTGGGTACTCAAATTTTTACGAGTACCCAAGGGAATTCAAGTTAGGATTCAGGTTTGCTTTGACGAATTGTGGAGGAGCAATGGAGAAGGAGGCTTCTGCGTGTAGACATATATATAATATTACGCCGTGTGTTCTCTGAGTTGTTGTATTGAGTTGTATAACTACACAGATGTTTATAACTGTCTAGTATGTGTTGTATATCGGCGTACTCTGATATGGTTGTAAACTATGTAATGTATTATGTTATTAATATAATTTATTGGTTCCGTTGTTAGATTCTGATGTTGTTTCTTTCTTCTCTTCTTTCTATTCTCTTTTCTATCCCTTTCTTTCTCAAAGATGATGCGATTTTCTGGTAGTAGAAAGTCGGGTCGTCTCAGTTTGGTATCAGAGCTGAAACCTGTTTTCTGTTTCTAGGTTGGTAGTGGGTGTTCTATTTTTTGATTTCGAGAGTGATAGCTCGAATTTATGGTCATGATAGGTTGCTAGGATTGTTTATGGCGTGTCGCGATCAACTCTGATGATCAACATTGGCCGGAGTCACCGTGCATATGCACGGTGAAGTAGTGTCTGATGATGTTGGATAAGCAGAGAAGGCTCTCGAGAAATTTAGATTTGACTCGAAGTAAATGGGTAGATTGCTCGGGAAAGAGGGGTGTTTAACTCGAAGCATGCAGGGATGTGTCTCGGGTTATTCTCTGTATTCAGGTTTTACAGGAACCTATAAATAACGGTTTTAAAAATTATAAAAACAGAAGTTTTTAAATGTAAAGAAAGTTTTAAACTTAGTTTTAAATCTAAATTTGGAAATTTTAAATTCAAGTTGATTTTAAAACACAGATTTAAATAATCAAAATAAAATAAAATAATATAAGTTTCAAACTTGAATTATTAACTACTTTATATAGAAAGAAGATTGAATGTTTTAGAAACTGAAAGTTTAAGAAATATGAGCAAGATTTGAAATTTAATTTAAATCTGGAAAATTTAAAATCCAATATGAACTTCAGTTTTGAAATTTAAAGAAGATTTAAATTTGAAGATTTAGACTTAATATAAACTGAAATTATTGAAATCTTAAAATGAATTTTGTTTTTAAAATTCATTTCTAAGACAAACACTTGTTTGTCTTGCAAATTTTAAAGGTTTTAAAATTGTTTAAACTTTGATTAAGTTTAAATTTATTCATTTTAAATCTTGTATTTGAAATAAAATTTATAAGTAAGTTCAAAAGTACTTTGTTTAAAATAAATTTGTTTTTAAAACATAATTAAGAAATGTTTTATCTTAAAATTTAGTTAAGATAAATGTTTGAAATTAATTTAATTAATAAGGTAATTAAGGAGTAATTAATTAATTTAATTACTTAATTGATTAAGGATAAATAAATAATTGATTAAGGGTTAATCAATTAGTAATTAAGATCATTAATTAGATTTTTAATTAATGATTAAAGAATTATTAATTAAGTAATTAAGTTTTAATCAAGTTTAATTAATTAAATAATTAGACTTTAATTAATGGATGATTAAAGATAATTAAATTTGAAATTAATCTCAGTTAATTACTTAATAAAGATAATTAGAGAAGGGTTAATGATGGTCATTAACCAGGATTATTTAAATAATTAATTAATGTGATTTATTTTTATAATTAATTAGATTAATTAATTTAATAATAATCAATTGTGAATTGTTGAGAATAATTACTTGATGAAGTAATTAAGAATTAATTACTTAATGCAATTAACGTATTTTAAGTATGATTGTTTAATTTAATTAATTAAGTTTAATTAATTTTAAACACTTGGGTTTTATAAATAATTAATGTATGTAATTAAGGACTTGAAAATTACTTAGTTAAGTAATTGATTAATAATTACAGAATGTAATTAGAAGAAGATGTTAAGAATGAAGTAATTTGGATTAAATTACTTATTAATTAATAAACGGATTAATTAAGAAATTAATTAAGGATAATTAATTTGTTTAAATAAAGTAATTAAGTTAGTTAATTACTAAATGTAATTAATCTGGGATGATTAATAATTATGAGTTAACCACTTAAGACAATTAATTTAGGGAATAATTAAAGATCATTAATTATTTTAATTAATGGTGTAACTAAAGATGATTAATTATGATTAATTAATCAATAATAAGTAATTAAAGGTAATTAATTAATGTAATTAATTAAGGATAAATGTAATTAATTATGATTAATTAATTAATTGAGCAATTAAAGGTTAATTACTGTTTGATTAGGGAATAATTAATTTGTGAAATTAATTGAGAATAATTACTCGAGTGTAATTAAGGATAATTAATCCAGAGTGATTAATTAAAGTGATTAATTATGAGTGATCAATTGATTATAATCAATTAAATGGTTAAGATAGCAAGATTTTTATTGGTGAAGTAATTAATTTAATTTATTTTAAATTAATTATAGATGAAGTAATTAATTTAATTCACTTTAAATTGATTTGGAGATAGTTAATTTAATTCATTTTAAATTAATTATATTGTGATAAGTAAATCTTTGCTTATGTATGAGTGGATGACATTGATTGTCTTGGATGCTTTGAGATCTCAGTAATGAGATAAATGATATTGTGTGGTATGAATGCCTTGATTGTATTGTGTTGATAACATAGGTTATCTATTGTGATGGTGATATATGGAATATCTATTGGATATTGATTATGTGAGTTACCTGTTATGTGATAATGTTGATTATCAGTTATGATTTATGAATTATCTATCTGTGTATATAGATACTGTAATTGAATTGTTTTAAACCTTTAAAACAACTTGGACCTAAAAGACACGCTTTGGATTTCGATGAGACCGGGATCGGGTTTCCATATTTGGATATCCGAAAACCACATCAATTCCAAATAACGTTAGGTCGTGAATCAAAATGGAGCTTTGTGAAGACTCGAGGTGTAAGGACTATGAGTCAGTATAACTCTGTGGGTGATTCCGTAATGAGTTTGACGGAATTAGTTCTTATAGGTTCGAGATGGTGGTTCAGAGTGCAAGGGTTATTGTCGTTAACTCTGAGGGTGATTCCAAAATGAGTGTAACGAGATAATGCCTTCGATTTCGTTCGAATCCAGAACGAACTTGTATGGATTGAATGCTTTCAGAACATCGTCAGGTGGACGTGAGCATTCTAAGTGATGTGTCCTATAAAGGTAATCGTAGCCTCAAGCCTCATCAACCAGGAATGGCTAAAACAGGGGAGGTGGGGCAAGGCTTCGTGGGTCGCACCCACTCGAGAGCGAGATCTACCTCTGTCTAGAGGACCCTTTTTATTTCGGCTGTGTGGACGGTTTTTGAGCTCTAACCGTCGGGGTTATCTTGTTCGGAACTTTTCAGTAAGGAATGGGTCCGGCTTTGTGTTGCAGGGCAGTGGGTGTACTCCTCGGTACGGTGATCTAGGCCACGTACTGTGACGGGCGGTACCCCATTAGCCCTGCCATTGTATGAAATCCAAAATCCAATAAGTGCCAACGGTTTTGATTGTATTACCCACTTTTGTGGCTAGTAGCTGGAATTTAATCATGTAACAATTTCGGCTATTTCTTATTTATTTGGAAACTCTACACACAATTATAATATCATTGGATTTCCTATCAAATGTATTGGTTAGCGTAAGGTAAAAACTTTTCCATGTTTATGTGTGGGAAGTCTTACGTGATACCTTTCTTTTCAAAAAGGTTTTGAAAATTAAGCAACTTTAACCTGTTACTCACACCAGACCCATGTCTGACCCAGAGTTTATCTTTTGTTTTTCATAAACTCTTGGGTACTCAAATTTTTATGAGTAGCCAAGGGAATTCAGGTTAGGGTTCAGGTTTGCTTTGACGAATTATGGAGGAGCAATGGAGCAGGAGGCTTCTGCGTTAGATATTAGTATTCCGCTGTGTGTTCTGTGTTGTCTATGGATCGTATTGAGTTGTAATAACTAGACATGTGTTTATAACTGTCTAGTATGTGTTGTATATCTGTGTAACTCTGATATGGTTGTAAACTATGTAATATTTATGTTATTAATATAGTTTGTTCGTTCCGCTATTAGATTCTGATGTTGTTTCTTTCTTCTCTTCTTCTTTTCTCTTTTCTATCCCTTTCTTTCTTAAAAATCATGCGATTTTCTGTGGTAAGAAAGTCAGGTCGTTTCACTTGGTATCAGAGCATTAGGTTGAGTGAATACCTAGGCTCTGTAGTAGTGTCTTTCTTGAGAGAGCGTATATGTAATATATATATATATATATATATATATATATATATATATATATTTCTACCTATTTGTTGGGTTACCTATTCAGGTTTTCCAATATAAGTTATAAAGGTAGATGGGGTAGTAGTGTGTGTAACACGACTATCATTGGTTGGAGTTTGAATATTTGAGGTTGGAAGTGTAATTGTCGAGACTGTAGACCTAATACCGTCTCGGGAGAGTTCTGTAGTAATGAAGAACTTCATTAATCTCTGAAAGAAACCTGTTAAGGTTCGGAGTTAATTCTTTGAAGTTGGATGAGTAGAATTTGGATCTGTTGATTGAGCAGAAGCAAGTGATGGTATTTTGAATACCTTAGGAAGTAGTAGCTGCGTGATGAGATGCATTGACTATGGATGTTCTCGAATATGTTTTCTTTGGAACAAGTTAAGTAGGTGAGTCTGCTTCGGTATTGTGGCTGTGTTCAGCTGGTGTTTCTGTTTGCTTTGAAGTCTAAGTTTCTCGGAGAGCTTTGATTTGGAATTCTTTGGCATCTGTGGCAGCAGTGCAGCTTGGAGTGTTCTCGGTGTTGGCAAGAGATCTTCTGGCTTAGCAGTTTTTCTGAAGTGGAGTTCAGAAGAAGCTGAGTGGATCCGTTCCTTCGACGGGTTGGCTAATTAAGTTTAAGTTGTTCTGTTTGGTTAAGGGAGAATAGTTTTTCTTGGATTTTGTTTGGGTGGTTCGTAAAAGTGACTTGCGATTCTTTGAGTGTTCTCTTGGGTTATCTGAATTTTTCTGGATAACTTCATGAAGTCTGAGTTTTGTTCACATCTGGAGTTTGAGCTTTCTTATCGTCTAAGATTCCAGGAATGTTTCCAAGGAGATTTAGTTGGTGTAGCAACACAGATTTTTGGAGGAACTTCTGAATTTTTTTTCTTATGGATTTATTGAACCCTATTTCTGGGTGTGTTGTTGAGTTGTGCTCGTGTTCTTCTTTAGTATTCTCTTCTACTTCAAGATCAGAGTTGAGCAGCAGAAGCAGTTTGGAAAGTGTATCTGCTTTTCTTTTCTGGACAGAAGAAGTTATTGTCTTCTGATGTTTGTGGAGTAGCGTTGGTGTTCTTGGTTTTGGATTGATCTTGAGGAGATCATTGTGTTGGATTGTTTTTGGTTCTGTGTGTTTCTAGGAACATCAGCAAGGGATGAGCTGATCAGTAAGATTGTAGACAGCCCAGGATCGTCTGTAGAGTTTTGTGGATTTGAGACGAAGGAATTTGGGTTTCAAAGTCGGAGATTTAATTTTGGATAAGTTTTCTCCGATCAAAAGTGAGCTATGAATTTGGGTAAGTCTGAGAAGCTAGCTCTGAAATGTTTTGGATCTTTCCTGTATCTAGGAGATTAAGTGATTAATCTATAGGATTGAATTGCCAGTTTGGATAACGGGGATTCGATGAGTTTCACCTATCTCTGAGGAAGTACATGTATGATCTATCTTTGGTTGTGGAACCAGCAGTTCTGGAGTTTTGGTTGTTGAGTCAGACTCGTTTGTAGTCTGATATTTTGTCTAGTGTTATAGATATAGATGAATAGAAATTTTGTAGCTTCATAATATTGATTGTTTGGATTCTCTAAAGCGAGTATCCTAGTATACATATATACACACGCTTGGGGAAACTCGATAAAAATTTATCCAGAATTTTATCTGGATAATTAGATTTGTTTGATTAGTTGAATTGGTTGCTATGGTTGTTAGCATAGGTTTGATATATGCTTGTGTTTTAAAATTAAATCTTTAATGAAATTATTAAATTACCTTTGTTTTAAATTTCGAGGACGAAATTCTTTTAAGGGGGAAGGATTGTAATATCACGGAATTTTTAACAATATCAATTTAATAATCTGTATTTAAAATTAAATTGATATTGATATTCCGTTAATAATAATTCAAATAGATTTAATAATCTTCTTCAATAATTATTTAAATTGGTTATTTTATCTTTTAAAAATAATAGATTGTTTTCTATTTATAAATAAATATATGGTTTATATTTAAATTAGATTAGCATTGTTTTAATTTTAATAAATAAACCATATTCTTCTAACTCTAATGTTTTTAGTAATTTGAAAATTTGTTTTTATTTAATATTAGCTTTTCAAAAGTTAATGAATAAATCTTGGTTTAAGATTTAATAAATGAATCATGTTTTAAAATTTTAATATATGCATTATAAATTGGAAATTTTGATTTTAATTAGTATTGAGTTTTTAAACTATTTCAATAAATAAATATATGATTTTTAAATTGATAAGGAAAATATTTAAATATTTAAAATAGTTTTAGCTTGAGTTTTAAATTTAATTAAATTGACAAAAGAGTTTTATAGCTTAATTAAATAGAAAATTTATTAATAAAAATATAATTTCCTTTAGAATGGTTTTAATTTAATAATGAGACATTTTAAATACAATATTAACAATGTATTGTATTACAAATAGATTTTTGGTTAAAAGTAGTTATTGTTATTTCAAAGTTTGATTTGTATTCATAATTTGATTTTTAATATTAGATTATGAATTTAATTTGAATTTAAATTCCAAAGGGTAAATTTTAAATTGTTTTAATTATAAGCTTCATTTATTAGTACAAATTGTTTTTAGTCCATTTTAAAAGTTTATACACATATTTAAATATTAACCAACAAATTAGTTTGGCTTAATACATACATTAACTATTATATTAGCATTTAAAATTAATTTACTAACTACCTTAAAGGGAAAAGTGTATGAATTTAAGCAACATATAAACAAGTGTTCTAAAATTAAACATTTATGTGACAAATGTTGAGATTTTTTACAAGTGGCATTTGAAATTTTGTTTTCTTTTATTTTTATTTACAAATAATTTCAGCCTTTATATAAACAAACCCTTTTCCATTCCATTATTTTTCTTTTCAAAATCTAAAGCTTAGTTAACAAAAATCTGAAAACACTTTCTCTAAAAACAAAATCAGTAAATCTTATTCATTCCAAAATCAGTAATCAAACCTGAAATCACTAATCATCTTCAAATCCTCAGACAAAAATGTAAACCATTTACTCTGTAACCACCTTCAAGCCTTGAAAATCAAATCCCTATAACCTTTTCAAATCTGTCAAGCATTCTTCAAAATTCTGTAACCATCTTCAAAAGCAAAACTACAATTTTCCTAAATCTGGAAATTTATGTTGCATGCAAATTTGCACATCTTCAAATCCAAGGAATTTCAGTTTGAACCAAACCTGCATCATATTTCTCTTCAATCTAGAAATCTTCTACTGCATGCACCAGCAACTTCAAATCAAGTATAAGTTTTAACTCTGGCAACTGCATTTTTCAAATAAGCAGGCAACTCTGTTCCAAAGCAAAAGCATTTTTAGCATTTCTGTGCAAAGTTTTCAAAGCTGTCTCAAAATCTGTTCTCTGCTTCTTCTTGTGAGGTGAGTAACATTAAAATCTAAAATTTTAATTAGGATTGCATGCTATAATGTTTTGATATAAATAAGTATTATTTGAGTATTTATAAAAGTCTGATGTAAATATATTTGTGTATGCATACTGTCAGTGCTCTTCTTTGTTCCCTGATCCATCTTTCCATTTAAAAAACCTCTACACTTGATTTAATTTGTGATAATACCTAAATTTTTAAACCAAAGAAGTTTGCTTATCATAGATTAGAATTTTTTTTTAAATCAAACTAAACAGAGTCTGTTGGCCTCTGGTAAATGTTGAAATGTCAATGCATGTTGATGCAAACCAAAAATTTAAACTGTGTAAATCCTTACTTAAGTATTGTAAATTGAAAGCACTCATGAAATCATGATTTTTAACAACTGAAATCTGGATTTTTAGAAATAGAATGAATTTACAGTTCCTGTTTAAACTGAAATCAATCTTTGGGGTTTCTCTGGTTATTCATCAATCTAGAGGGAGTGGGTTTCTGAATGGTGATGGAGAGTTGATCAGAGATGATAAGAAAATAGTGGATGGTGATGGTATTCATTAGAGAAGTAGCGGTGGTGGTTTTCCATTTAGAACCCTAGTTTTCACTTTTACATTGGAATCGGTCATTACGGTGACTACAATTGATCGAGTGATAAGATGTTCTAGGAATTGGTAGATAGTGCGTGATTGAAGTTGAGGCTGGAAGGGCTGATCTCTAGGCGGTCGGAGTGGCATGATCTTGCCGTTGACAGGTTTGAAGTAGAAACCTGTTTTCTGTTTCCAGGTTGGTAGTGGGTGTTCGATTTTTAGATTTCGAGAGTGGTAGCTCGAATTGATGGTCATGATAGGTTGCTAGGATGGTTTATGGCGTGTCGCGATCAACTCTGATGATCTACGTTGGTAGGAGTCACCGTGCATATGCACGGTGAAGTAGTGACCGATGATGTTGGATAAGTAGAGTAGGCTTTCGATAAATTTAGGTTTGACTCGAAGTAAATGGGTAGATTGCTCGGGAAAGTGGGGTGTTTAACTCGAAGCGTGCAGGGATGTGTCTCGGGTTATTCTCTGTATTCAGGTCTTACAGGAACCTGTAAATAATAGTTTTAAAAATTATAAATACAGAAGTTTTTAAATGTAAAGAAAGTTTTAAACTTAGTTTTAAATCTAAATTTGGAAATTTTAAATTCAAGTTGATTTTAAAACTCAGATTTAAATAATAAAAGTAAAATAAAATAATATAAGTTTCAAACTTGAATTATTAACTGCTTTATATAGAAAGAAGATTGAATGTTTTAAAAACTGAAAGTTTAAGAAATATGAGCAAGATTTGAAATTTAATTTAAATCTGGAAAATTTAAAATCCAATATGAACTTCAGTTTTGAAATTTAAAGAAGATTTAAATTTGAAGATTTAGACTTAATATAAATTGAAATTATTGAAATCTTAAAATGAATTTGGTTTTTAAAATTCATTTCTAAGACAAACACTTGTTTGTCTTGCGAATTTTAAAGGTTTTAAAATTGTTTAAACTTTGATTAAGTTTAATTTATTCATTTTAAATCTTGTATTTGAAATAAAATTTATAAGTAAGTTCAAAAGTACTTTGTTTAAAATAAATTTATTTTTAAAACATAATTAAGAAATATTTTATCTTAAAATTTAGTTAAGATAAATGTTTAAATTAATTTAATTAATAAGGTAATTAAGGAGTAATTAATTAATTTAATTACTTAATTGATTAAGGATAAATAAATAATTGATTAAGGGTTAATCAATTAGTAATTAAGATCATTAATTAGATTTTTAATTAATGATTAAAGAATAATTAATTAAGTAATTAAGTTTTAATCAAGTTTAATTAATTAAATAATTAGACTTTAATTAATGGATGACTAAAGATAATTAAATTTGAAATTAATCTCAGTTAATTACTTAATAAAGATATTTAGAGAAGGGTTAATGAAGGTCATTAACCAGGATTATTTAAATAATTAATTAATGTGATTAATTTTTATAATTAATTAGATTAATTAATTTAATAATAATCAATTGTGAATTGTTGAGAATAATAACTTGATGAAGTAATTAAGAATTAATTACTTAATGCAATTAATGTAGTTTAAATATGATTGTTTAATTTAATTAATTAAGTTTAATTAATTTTAAACACTTGGGTTTTATAAACAATTACTGTATGTAATTAAGGACTTGAAAATTACTTAGTTAAGTAACTGATTAATAATTAGAGAATGTAATTAAATGAAGATGTTAAGAATGAAGTAATTTGGATTAAATTACTTATTAATTAATCAAGGGATTAATTAAGAAATTAATTAAGGATAATTAATTTGTTTAAATAAAGTAATTAAGTTAGTTAATTACTAAATGTAATTAATCTGGGATGATTAATAATTATGAGTTAACCACTTAAGATAATTAATTTAGGGAATAATTAAAGATCATTAATTATTTTAATTAATGATGTAATTAAAGATGATTAATTATGATTAATTAATCAATAATAAGTAGTTAAAGGTAATTAATTAATGTAATTAATTAAGGTTAAATGTAATTAATTATGATTTATTAATTAATTGAGTAATTAAAGGTTAATTACTGTTTGATTAGAGAATAATTAATTTGTGAAATTAATTGAGAATAATTACTCGAGTGTAATTAAGGATAATTAATCGAGAGTGATTAATTAAAGTGATTAATTATGAATGATCAATTGATTATGATCAATTAAATGGTTAAGATAGCAAAAAAATTATTGGTGAAGTAATTAGTTTAATTTATTTTAAATTAATTATAGATGAAGTAATTAATTTAATTCACTTTAAATTGATTTGGAGATAGTTAATTTAATTCATTTTAAATTAATTATATTGTGATAAATAAATCTTTGCTTATGTATGAATGGATGACATTGATTGTCTTGGATGTTTTGAGATCTCAGTAATGAGATAAATGATATTGTGTGGTATGAACGCCTTGATTGTATTGTGTTGATAACATAGGTTATCTATTGTGATGGTGATATATGGAATATCTATTGGATGTTGATTACGTGAGTTACCTGTTATGTGATAATGTTGATTATCAGTTATGATTTATGAATTATCTATCTGTGTGTATATAAATATTGTAATTGAATTGTTTTAAACCTTTAAAACAACTTGGACCTAAAAGACACGCTTTGGATTTCGATGAGACCGGGATCGGGCTTCCATATTTGGATATCCGAAAACCACCTCGATTCCAAATAACGTTAGGTCGTGAATCAAAATGGAGCTTTGTGAAGACTCGAGGTGTAAGGACTATGAGTCAGTATAACTCTGTGAGTGATTCCGTAATGAGTTTGATGGAAGTAGTTCTTATAGGTTCGAGATGGTGGTTCAGAGTGCAAGGGTATCGTCGTTAACTCTGAGGGTGATTTCAAAATGAGTGTAGCGAGATAATGCCTTCGGTTTCATTCGAACCCGGAACAAACTTGTATGGATTGAATGCTTTCAGAACATCGTCAGGTGGACGATGAGCATTCTAAGTGATGTGTCCTATAAAGGTAATCATAGCCTCAAGCCTCATCAACTGGGAATGGCTAAAACATGGGAGGTGCAGCAAGGCTTCGTAGGTCGCACCCACTGGAGAGCGAGATTTACCACTGTCTAGAGGTCCCTTTTTATTTCGGCTGTGTGGACGGTTTTTGAGCTCCAACCGTCGGGGTTATCTTGTTCGGAGCTGTTCAGTAAGGATGGGTCCGGCTTTGTGTTGTAGGGGAGTGGGTGTACTCCTCGGTACGGTGATCTAGGCCACGTACTGTGACGGGCGGTATCCCAGTAGCCCTGCCATTGTATGGAATCCAAAATCCAATAAGTGCCAATGGTTTTGACTGTATTACCCACTTTTGTGGCTAGTAGCTGGAATTTAATCATGTAACAATTTCGGCTATTTCTTATTTATATGGAAACTCTAGACACTATTATAATATCATTAGATTTCCTATCAAATGTTTTGGTTAGCGTAAGGTAAAAACTTTTCCATGTTTATGTGTGGGAAGTCTTACGTGATACCTTTCTTTTCAAAAAGGTTTTGAAAATTAAGCAACTTTAACTTGTTACTCACACCAGACCCATGTATGACCCGGAGTTTATCTTTTGTTTTTCATAAACTCTTGGGTACTCAAATTTTTACGAGTAGCCAAGGGATTCAGGTTTGCTTTGACGAATTATGGAGGAGCAATGGAGCAGGAGGCTTCTGCGTTAGATATTAGTATTCCGCTGTGTGTTCTGTGTTGTCTCTGGATCGTATTGAGTTGTAATAACTAGACAGGTGTTTATAACTGTGTAACGATCCGCAAATCCGTACCCCTTGAGTCAACACTATTCTACCTAAATCAACTCAAGTTGTACAGAAATGCGAACCATTTGGGTTTTAAGAAGAAGAGGTAGAAGAAGAGAAAACAAAATCAACATCAGAATCTAACCATCGCAGCGGAATAAAATATAATAGAGAATTAATAATCTTTACTCAAAATCAAATATATCAGTTTACATATATTACATCATCAGAGTACATAAGTCACAGCTCACATCAATAACATACAATGGATACACAACAACTCAACACAGCGGAAATATATATATAAGTACGAGAATACATATCGTCATCCAGCTCGTCTCCTGAGCTCCACAGCATCGTATCCTGTATCCTATAATACTCGGTCTGACCCGAGCATTACAGTTAAATAATACCCGAGTCAGTCTGGAATACCAGCGTGAGAAAATCACACCCAATTGACTATTAAAGTTTAAAAATCCTTTGAAAACAAAAGCATCTCGTAAGACCACGCCACAAATAAACATGTCGGGTTTTTACCTTACGATAGCTAAAACAAGTTTTATAGAAATCCTCTGATATTATAATAGGGTCTATATACAAATACTTATAAAATAGCCGAAATTGTTACATTTATTAAATTCCAGCTACTAGCCACAAAGTGGGTAATACAAACAAAACTCGTACAAGGCTCGTAGGGAGAATGGATTTCCAACAATGACTAGGCACTGGGTACCACCTGTCACAGTACGGGGCCTAGATCACCGTACCGAGGATTACTCCCTTCATCCCCTGCAACACAAGGCCGGAACCATTCCTTACTAAACAGTCCCGAACAAGATAAACCCCGTGGTTGGTGCGACCAACCACCCACTAAGCCGAAATATATAAAAAGGGACATCTAGACAGGGGAATTATCTTGTCCTGCTTGGGCATGACCCACCTAACCTTGCTGCATATCCCCTGATTTTCAGTCATTCCCGGTTGATGAGGCTTGAGGCTATGCGTTACCTTTAGAACGTTTTACTTAGAATGCCCATCGTCCACCTGACGATGTTTCGCAAGCATTCATCCATACAAGTCCGTCCCGGGTTCGAACGGAACCGAAGGCACTATTCCTACTACATCCATTTTGGAAATATCCTCAGGATTAGTAGCGACTAGCCCTTGCACTTCACTGCTCCATCTTCGACTCCGAACACGTTTTCGCGAAACGTACAAACCGGATCGAAGTGGTTTTCGAGAAATTAATCTCGATCCCGGTCTCTTCGAAATGATCAGCGCATTTGGCCAATATTGATAGTCGGTTATTTAACTATCAATTATTATTCACAAACATCCATCCAAAAATAAATAATTTCCTAAATTATTTATTTACCTCAAAATATCTTCCCAAGATATATTTTCTATTTTCAACCCTTTGAAATCGGTTTCCAAAACCAACTTTCTTTTAGGATAAACTTTCCCAAATATTTTCTATCTCCTCTGAAATCACCAAGCACAGAAAAATAGATTTTTTTTTTAAAAAACAATTTTTAAAACACTTTACTTTGAAATATATACTTTTAAAACATTTAAATTAACACTACTTCAGAATTTGTTAAGAATAGATACTATATTAATAGTTGAAAATAAGGTTACTTAATAAAATATAAAACTTAACTTTCATTTTTTTTTTAAATTTCTACCATAATAGATTTAAAGGAAATACTTATTTTAGAATTTAAATATTAGAAATAATAAATTTTCCCAAAACTTGCTTCTTAAAACAACTTTAAATCTTTTAACTTATATTTAAAAATTTACTCTGAAATGTACTTGGTTATCCAGGGAGAATTTCAAATCTCAATCATTTAAATCAATTTCCCAAATTGATTTACAATTTATTTTGTTTGAAATAAATCTCTTTACTTATCAGTTCATTTCAAAATTCATTTATTTTGGAATTTATTTTCATTATTATTATTTTCCGTTTGATTTTAATCATTTAACTTAAATATAAAAATTTCAGCTTCTTCCCAATTTCTTCTTTATTCTTTTTAAAAATTCAAATCTTAAATTTAAAATAAAAGTTTCGTTCTTTTAAATAATATCACTAAAGACTAAAATTTATTACCTTTCTGTTTATTCAAATATTTATTTCCATATACAGAATTTATTAGCTAGCATTTTGAAACACTAATATTCTTATCCAATTCATTTTAATTTATTTACATTCTTTATAATTGTTTTCTTGAAAATTCATTCTTTTTATTATTTATTCCCACCGATCCAATGCTATAAAATTTGATAATTCAGGGTACCAGAATAACCCAAACAACTATAGCATTCAATATTCAATATAATCCATCACAGAATATCCACAAAGTATAACAGGGAATAGTAAACAATATATATATGTTGAGGGACCCAGTTGGATCCCTCCAACCTGTTTTTCCTGCATCCACAGACGTTAGCACAACATAATATACCAATTTTAAATATCACATCAATCAATTTCAACCATTCAAACAATTATTTAAATTTAATCATTTAAATTTAAATTTAAATTTAAACTGAGTGAGATTAACTCACCTTTTGATATTTGCAATCCGACCCAATTCGTCTTGCTTTCTTCAAATTTTTACCTTGGATAAACATTATTCAATTGATTAACATTTTGCATTAATCGAACAATAAATTTCCAATCTACAATTTCATTTAATTTTAACCAATGATTTGAATTTTTAATGAATAATTAAATTTCGAACTAATTTCCCTTTGAATAACCCTTTAGTAACTAAAATAGATTTTAAATAAGTTAACTAAACAAATATATTACTTTAAAGTTAAACAAGTAAATTCAAAATGTGTAAATGTATATTTATTTCTTCTGAGATTATTTTATCTACTTATAAAAATTATTTACATAGATTTAAAAATCTATTTTTATACTAACTTCAATATACAAAAATCCCTATATATTTTTAACATAAAATATGCATGTGCACTTATACATTATACTTATCTATATATATATATATTATATATATATATATTCTTCTAACCGAATTAGAAATTTATTAACAGTGTGTACGTAATCCTAATTATCATTGTACATAAATAAAAAAAACAAAAATAATTGACAGTTGTATATATTTTCAAAAATCCTATCTGTAGTGTTATATATACACTTCCTGTATCTATTTTTTTTCTTTTTCTTTTTTTTTCTTTTATGAAATCCCTCCATATTAAAAATGCTAAGGCCATATATATTTTCAGCTTTGCAACTACAATACTTTAACATATCATTGAGTTATAACCAGATTATCAACATATTTATCTATATGTATATATATATATATATATATTTTATTACCTGTACACATTCAAAATAGAAGTGGATTACCTTACCTACAGGAAAGCAAAAGGAACTCAGGCTTCAACCACCATCGAATTGTGGCTTCAATTGCCATCACGCAAAGGCCCCAATCAGTTCGATCTACACTACCCTTCCACGGCCTCACGCCATCACTTCGTTCGACTTCACCCACTGCCATGATCGACGACGACCATCCCCCTTCCCAAATTAAAACGCCTCCATGAACTCGAGACCACAGTTGCGACTCGGCGGCGACATCAACCCCAACGCTCGATCCCAGCCTCGTAAGACTCCACCCACCACAGATCGATCGAGCCATCACTTCCACCTTTTGCTCGCTGTCCAGAGGTACTCGCGACTAAGTCGCACCAATCAATTCGACATCAGATCGAAACAGAAGAAGAGGGATTTGGGGATACGATAGTTGCAGTTGATTTGATCTCACCGAGTTCCGTTGGCACGCTCAAACGCATACACGCAAGAAATTTCGATTTTTAATTCTTCCCTTCCACCATTTTTATTTTATTTTTTATTATATAAGGCGTGGATCTGGAAGAAGAAGAGACGAAGGAGCCTCGTGTTTTCAGAAATTTTGAATTGAAGGAGCAAAGTGTCAATGTCGACATCATATACCCTTCTTTGTTTTCTTTTCTCTCTTTTCTTTCTGATGTTTTGTCGAGTCGAAGAAAAGATGAAGGTGCGAGGTTAACTAGAAGGCTCGGCTTTAAAAAGATAGGAAAATAGGCGTGCAGAAGAAGCTTGGCTACTGATTTAATTAATTATTATTATTTTGATTTTATTTAAAAAAAATCTCGATTAAATTTCCAACGTGTTTACTCAACGTATAAGCACACAACAACTCCGATCAATACGAAATTTGAAATCCGATAATAATTCAATATTACGGACCCAATGGAACAGGTTTCATCAAATTCTGAGACTGTCCCTCGAATGGCTATTTTAAAATTTAATTTTAAACGATAAAATTTCAGAACTGAACGAATCACTGCTAATTTTAATTTTATAAATTCTATTATTCTCGGCACTATCAATATAAATTTTACCAGCCTTCAAATTAATTTTTAACGGACTTAAAACTCTAGATTCAACAATTTACCCAACTTCACATTATTTAATTCAAGGGTTTAATTATCAAATAATTTGTGATATTCGTAATTCAAGTTAAAATTATTCTATTGAATATTTAAAATAAATTAAATATTTCGATTTTAAATGCTTGAAAATTTCGGGTCGTCACATTCCTCCCCCCTTAAAAGAATTTCGTCCTCGAAATTACTAACTACGAAGAATGGTTCAATACCCGTTTATTATTTCACTAAACCAAACAGTTTTCTAACAATTCAACATCTTACCAATTATCTTTTATATAAAAGACTCATTATCTTTCTTACTAACTTCCAAACCTTTTTCAAGTTTGCAAACGATCCTATTTGCTTAACCATTCCATTTTAAATCTTAAAACCAATTTTGAATTATCAGAATTTTCTCAAAATTTGTCTAACTCCCTAAATTCCCGAAAAATTTCGCCAGCGTCTCCTTTGCGCGGCTAGCTCGGTACAACTACAAAATGGCTCTACGGCCTCCCAAATCCAAAAAGAAAACAAAACGCCAAGTGGCTCAATCCAAATCCAAATCCAAATCAAATTCCATACCAAATTTAAATACATACCTTTTTGTCGAGCATTTCAAATTTATCTCTTGAAATCCATCCAATTCTATTTTTTTTTCCTTTAGATTACCTGCATATCCTGCTTAATACTACTATCCAATCACAATATCCCAAAACAATTCATCAACTTTTCACAAAATGCCAATATCTATTTATCCAAATATAAACTTGGAATATATTTATATTATCAACTTCCAATTAATAACATAAGCATGTTATATGTTTCTTATATTTCTTTTCATCTTACCATCTTAGTTTATATCTAATTCTCTAATTCTATTCAAGTTGATTCCTCATTTACATATGAGTTCAATTCATCTTAAACTCTAAATTTTAAAACTTTATTTCCTATTAATAACTAATTCATATCATTACTTTAAGTTGGTTTCCTTTACTAATTTATTTTAGTTTCCAATTTGAATTTGTTTGTCGATAACAAAAATTTCCAAAAATTTCAAAAAATTTCCAACTCCCAAAATTTCTGAAATTTTTTGGTAGAGTCCCCTTTGTACGGAGGAGCTTTTGCAATTTTGACAAAAGAGATAAATATATATACATCGACCCACACGGTCGGAAAAACCAAAAACAGTTCATATTTCCTATTTTTATTGCGTAGGCGTACCTTATTTAGCATATTAAGCAAGCGGCTTATTATTTTTAGCAAATAGCACAACCATATCCAGCCACACGGCTTCCAGGTACCTGTACTTACTCAAATTAAACATGTAAGTGCCAAATATATGCAGTTTAACTATATTTCACTTATTTATAATAGTTAAAACATATGAATTCTAAAAGAAACTCATACCGAACATTTTTCTGTAAGCAATTTATATAGTTTCCATGCTAATTCAACTATTCCAATTAATTTATAACCATTTTCATTTGATTAGAATTGTTTTCAATCCATTCGTATACCACTTTATCAATTTGAATAGTTTGAAACTCAATCGCTTACATTAAACTTATTCTTCGCAAACTGAACTCATATTTAGTTCAATTGCTTTCAAAATCAATTTATTTCACTCCTATTAATTCATAGAATTTTAATTACCTCCATTTATATCCAATGATATTTATTCTATGCAAAATTTGACAAGATCTATGTGGACAAACAAATATTTGTGTTTTATAACTAGTTTAAATGGATTTCAACTCGATTTATACTTAACTCTATTTCATTTTCAAATTTATTCTCAATCTAAATATTCTCATTTCAATGTATATCAAATTTTGAATACATTCACTTGCATTTCATTTTATTAACCAAACTATCTCATCCAAAACTATTAACAGCTTAGGTTCATCTTCATTACTAATTAAATTCCCTTTTATCTTAATCCATTCACAATCATTTATTTAACTCGACACATGCCATTTAAATTTTATTTATAATTCATTTATTTACATTTCATTCCATATTTGTTTATTCAATATAATTAGTTTATCCATATTCACTTAAACCATTCTAATACACTCAAAACATTCTATTTTCCTTATTGCCTCAAGTTATTTCAATTCCTTAATAATTTTAAATGGTTTACAATTATTTATTTAAACATTTTCATTCCATTAAATATTATCGGCAACTCACCGAATTTTATTTCCATTCAAATTTATTTTCACTTGATTTAAAACCAATCCAATATTATTAAACTTAGTTTAAGTTGAATTCAATTCAACTCTCCTTCATTCATTTATCTTAAGTCAATCTCCTTCAATTTATTCAAATTTTATACTTAAGCTCATGTTTATTTCACAAGTAAAATTTTCTCTTTTATACTCAGCTTACTCAATTGATTACAAGGCCATATCCAATTATTTCCACATATTTGGATTTTATTCGCAATACAAACCATTACTATCAATTATATTTAATTTGTTAATACTTCAAGTCAAATTACTCAAATTCTGATTCTATCGTTCATATTAATTTATTGACTTACAATGCAATTTCATTCTCAACTCATTTAATTAATTGCAATGCCACTTTCAATTATATTTTCTTCATCAACGATTTATAACTTGGGTTTTATTTCCAATCTTCATTATTAGCTTACAATTCAGCTTCTATTTAATTACATTAAACTCCATTTACACATTTCATTAACTAATTTATTACCACTTAGTTCTTTCTTTATTTAAAATCCAACACTTGAATTTTAATTCCAAACTTCACTTCATTTAATTTCTTAGTTCAATTTAGTTTATAATTCAAGTTTTTATTATATTTTTTATTTATTATTCTCCAATTCATCATTAATATTTATTTTGGATTTTCATTTCCACTTCCAATCTATAAGTCATAACTTATTATTTTACACATTTCCATTCATTATAGGCTTGAATATATTTTTCTTTTACTTTTAACTCAAGCCTATGTCTATTTATAACCCAAACATATTTTATTTCCATAGATTTTGATTCCTTCACAACATATTCTAATTTATTCACTTCAATCCAATCCTTAACCAATTTTAATTTCCATTTATCCAGGTAAGTATTTAATTCCATTCAATTTATTCAATTGAATCCTCATCCCAACTCAATTTTACTTTAACTCGGATTTATTTAACTCAATTCGATTCCAACTCAATTCGAATAGAACTGGATATTCTTTCAGCTTATTCTATTAATTTCAATCTAGTCAAATTTTTATTTTCAAATCCAAGTTAATTTCATTTTCAAATTTTCTCTTTAAATTTTAATTCCAACATTCAAAGCCTATATTTTCCTTCCTGATTTAAAACTCAACTCAATTTTATAAGCTTACAATTTACCTCATCAAGATTTTTAAACTCCCGGCCTTGGCTTCAAATCATTTTGAAATCTCCAATATCACAAACCACATTTCTCAAAAAATTTAATCCAATCCTGGCATTTATTTCCAACAAATTTCCTTTGAAATTTTCAAAAACATCTTGCTTTCCTAAACAAATCAATAACAATTCTTCACTTAGAAATTCGAAAATGAATACTGATGATGCGGCCGTCATCATCAGGATTATTTTCCAATAATCCAAGTGATTTCAATGCTATATTACTTCCAAAATCCATTTATAACAATTTCCTTTCAGAAATATCTCCAAAACAATACTATCATTTATCTTCAAAAATACTTCCAAATCCCCAGGATTTAAAATTTCCAAATCTTGCTTAAATAAGTTTTAACCATATTTCTTTTGTATAGTTTATGCTTATACAAATTCTCACTTGATTACATTTCAATTTTATAATTACATTTATAATTCATATTTATACATTTCATTTTATAATGAATTTATTTCGTTAAATATTAGTTATATTTCAATTTCTATTTACATTTTCGCTTAACAATGATAATATTCTAATATTACCATTTCTAACATCCAAGAAACCATATATTAGCTAAGATAGTTTACAAAACTTTTATTTATATCAAAATATATTTTGGGTAAAATTATTTCATTTACCCACATTTAAAACAATACCGTGTCAATTGTTCTATTCAAGTGTTTAGAAACCCCTTCAATACAGTTGCGCAGACTGTGTCGACGAAGGTCCATATGCCACTCAATAAACCAATCGACACAATATTAAAACAATTTATATTCACTAACAAATACGCGCTCATATTTATTAATACGCTCAAACTCATTATAGAGTACTACGGACTCTAATTTATGAGTAATTCCCACCAGAGCCAAGGTCACCACCAACCTAAGCTCTGATACCAACTGTAACGACCCGCAAATCCGTGCCCCTTGAGTCAACACTATTCTACCTAAATCAACTCAAGTTGTACAGAAATGCGAACCATTTGGGTTTTAAGAAGAAGAGGTAGAAGAAGAGAAAACCAAATCAACATCAGAATCTAACCATCGCAGCGGAATAAAATATAATAGAGAATTAATAATCTTTACTCAAAATCAAATATATCAGTTTACATATATTACATCATCAGAGTACATAAGTCACAGCTCACATCAATAAGATACAATGGATACACAACAACTCAACACAGCGGAAATATATATATAAGTACGAGAATACATATCGTCATCCAGCTCATCTCCTGAGCTCCACAGCATCATATCCTGTATCCTATAATACTCGGTCTGACCCGAGCATTACAGTTAAATAATACCCGAGTCAGTCTGGAATACCAGCGTGAGAAAATCACACCCAATTGACTATTAAAGTTAAAAAATCCTTTGAAAACAAAAGCATCTCGTAAGACCACGCCACAAATAAACATGTCGTGTTTTTACCTTACGATAGCTAAAACAATTTTTATAGAAATCCTCTGATATTATAATAGGGTCTATATACAAATACTTATAAAATAGCCGAAATTGTTACATCTATTAAATTCCAGCTACTAGCCACAAAGTGGGTAATACAAACAAAAGTCGTACAGGGCTCGTAGGGAGAATGGATTTCCAACAATGACTAGGCACTGAGGTACCACCTGTCACAGTACGGGGCCTAGATCACCGTACCGAGGATTACTCCCTTCATCCCCTGCAACACAAGGCCGGAACCATTCCTTACTGAACAGTCCCGAACAAGATAAACCCCGTGGTTGGTGCGACCAACCACCCACTAAGCCGAAATATATAAAAAGGGACATCTAGATAGGGGAATTATCTTGTCCTGCTTGGGCATGACCCACCTAACCTTGCTGCATATCCCCTGATTTTCAGTCATTCCCGGTTGATGAGGCTTGAGGATATGCGTTACCTTTAGAACGTTTTACTTAGAATGCCCATCGTCCACCTGACGATGTTTCGCAAGCATTCATCCATACAAGTCCGTCCTGGGTTCGAACGGAACCGAAGGCACTATTACTACTACATCCATTTTGAAAATATCCTCAGGATTAGTAGCGACTAGCCCTTGCACTTCACTGCTCCATCTTTGACTCCGAACACGTTTACGCGAAACGTACAAACCGGATCGAAGTGGTTTTCGAGAAATTAATCTTGATCCCGGTCTCTTCGAAATGATCAGCGCATTTGGCCAATATTGATAGTCGGTTATTTAACTATCAATTATTATTCACAAACATCCATCCAAAAATAAATAATTTCCCAAATTATTTATTTACCTCAAAATATCTTCCCAAGATATATTTTCTATTTTCAACCCTTTGAAATCAGTTTCCAAAATCAACTTTCTTTCAGGATAAACTTTCCCAAATATTTTCTATCTCCTCTGAAATCACCAAGCACAGAAAAATAGATTTTTTTTTTAAAAAAAAACAATTTTTAAAACACTTTACTTTGAAATATATACTTTTAAAACATTTAAATTAACACTACTTCAGAATTTGTTAAGAATAGATACTATATTAATAGTTGAAAATAAGGTTACTTAATAAAATATAAAACTTAACTTTCATTTTTTTTTTAAATTTCTACCATAATAGATTTAAAGGAAATACTTATTTTAGAATTTAAATATTAGAAATAATAAATTTTTCCAAAACTTGCTTCTTAAAACAACTTTAAATCTTTTAACTTATATTTAAAAATTTACTCTGAAACGTACTTGGTTATCCAGGGAGAATTTCAAATCTCAATCATTCAAATCAATTTCCCAAATTGATTTCCAATTTATTTCGTTTGAAATAAATCTCTTTACTTATCAGTTCATTTCAAAATTCATTTATTTTGGACTTTATTTTCATTATTATTATTTTCCGTTTGATTTTAATCATTTAACTGAAATATAAAAATTTCAGCTTCTTCCCAATTTCTTCTTTATTCTTTTTAAAAATTTAAATCTTAAATTTAAAATAAAAGTTTCGTTCTTTTAAATAATATCAATAAAGACTAAAATTTATTACCTTTCTGTTTATTCAAATATTTATTTCCATATACAGATTTATTAGCTAGCATTTTGAAACACTAATATTCTTATCCAATTCATTTTAATTTATTTATTCTTTATAATTGTTTTCTTGAAAATTCGTTCTTTTTATTATTTATTCCCACCGATCCAATGCTATAAAATTTGATAATTCAGGGTACCAGGATAACCCAAACAACTATAGCATTCAATATTCAATATAATCCATCACAGAATATCCACAAAGTATAACAGGGAATAGTAAACAATATATATATGTTGAGGGACCCAGTTGGATCCCTCCAACCTGTTTTTCCTGCATCCACAGACGTTAGCACAACATAATATACCAATTTTAAATATCACATCAATCAATTTCAACCATTCAAACAATTATTTAAATTTAATCATTTAAATTTAAATTTAAATTTAAATTTAAACTGAGTGAGATTAACTCACCTTTTGATATTTGCAATCCGACCCAATTCGTCTTGCTTTCTTCAAATTTTTACCTTGGATAAACATTATTCAATTGATTAACATTTTGCATTAATCGAACAATAGATTTCCAATCTACAATTTCATTTAATTTTAACCAATGATTTCAATTTTTAATGAATAATTAAATTTCGAACTAATTTCCCTTTGAATAATCCTTTAGTAACTAAAATAGATTTTAAATAAGTTAACTACACAAATATATTACTTTAAAGTTAAACAAGTAAATTCAAAATGTGTAAATGTATATTTATTTCTTCTGAGATTATTTTATCTATTTATAAAAATTATTTACATAGATTTAAAAATCTATTTTTATACTAACTTCAATATACAAAAATCCCTATATATTTTTAACATAAAATATGCATGTGCACTTATACATTATACTTATATATATATATATATATATATATATATATATATATTCTTCTAACCGAATTAGAAATTTATTAACAGTGTGTACGTAATCCTAATTATCATTGTATATAAATAAAAAACAAAAATAATTGACAGTTGTATAAATTTTCAAAAATCCTATCTGTAGTGTTATATATACACTTCCTGTATCTATTTTTTTTCTTTTTCTTTTTTTTTTCTTTTATGAAATCCCTCCATATTAAAAATGCTAAGGCCATATATATTTTCAGCTTTGCAACTACAATACTTTAACATATCATTGAGTTATAACCAGATTATCAACATATTTATCTATATGTATATATATATATATATATATATATATTTTATTACCTATACACATTCAAAACAGAAGTGGATTACCTTACCTACAGGAAAGCAAAAGGAACTCAGGCTTCAACCACCATCGAATTGTGGCTTCAATTGCCATCACGCAAAGGCCCCAATCAGTCCGATCTACACTACCCTTCCACGGCCTCACGCCATCACTTCGTTCGACTTCACCCACTGCCATGATCGACAACGACCATCCCCCTTCCCAAAATAACACGCCTCCATGAACTCGAGACCACAGTTGCGACTCGGCGGCGACATCAACCCCAACGCTCGATCCCAGCCTCGTAAGACTCCACCCACCACAGATCAATCGAGCCATCACTTCCACCTTTTGCTCGCCGTCCAGAGGTACTCGCGACTAAGTCGCGCCAATCAATTCGACATCAGATCAAAACAGAAGAAGAGGGATTTGGGGATACGATAGTTGCAGTTGATTTGATCTCACCGAGCTCCGTTGGCACGCTCAAACGCATACACGCAAGAAATTTTGATTTTTAATTCTTCCCTTCCACCATTTTTATTTTATTTTTTATTATATAAGGCGTGGATCTGGAAGAAGAAGAGACGAAGGAGCCTCGTGTTTTCAGCAATTTTGAATTGAAGGAGCAAAGTGTCAATGCCGATATCATATACCCTTCTTTGTTTTCTTTTCTCTCTTTTCTTTCTGATGTTTTGTCGAGTAGAAGAAAAGATGAAGGTGCGAGGTTAACTAGAAGGCTCGGCTTTAAAAAGATAGGAAAATAGGCGTGCAGAAGAAGCTTGGCTACTGATTTAATTAATTATTATTATTTTGATTTTATTTAAAAAAAATCTCGATTAAATTTCCAACGTGTTTATTTAACGTATAAGCACACAACAACTCCGATCAATACGAAATTTGAAATCCGATAATAATTCAATATTACGGACCCAATGGAACTGGTTTCATCAAATTCTGAGACTGTGCCTCGAAAGGCTATTTTAAAATTTAATTTTAAACGATAAAATTTCAGAACTAAACGAATCACTGCTAATTTTAATTTTATAACTTCTATTATTCTCGGCACTATCAATATAAATTTTACCAGCCTTCAAATTAATTTTTAACAGACTTAAAACTCTAGATTCAACAATTTACCCAACTTCACATTATTTAATTCAAGGGTTTAATTATCAAATAATTTGTGATATTCGTAATTCAAGTTAAAATTATTCTATTGAATATTTAAAATAAATTAAATATTCCGATTTTAAATGCTTGAAAATTTCGGGTCGTCACAAACTGTCTAGTATGTGTTGCATATCTATGTAACTCTGATATGGTTGTAAACTATGTAATATTTATGTTATTAATATTGTTTATTCGTTCCGTTGTTAGATTCTGATGTTGTTTCTTTCTTCTCTTCTTCTTTTCTCTTTTCTATCCCATTCTTTCTTAAAAATGATGCGATTTTCTGTGGTAAGAAAGTCGGGTCGTTTCACCATAGGATAGAAAACTATATACGGACACCGTTGGTTTATATTTTGAAAAAGATTGCCAAAGTTTGAAAGGAAATATATGGATTTTATTGAATATTGATTTTTAAATTATAATATAAAGAATTTATTTTAATATATGTATAAAAGTTAGATTTAAATTTTTTATGTTTTGGAAATCTTAAATTTATAAGTTAGTTTTAAAAAATATAAATTTTAAGATTTTACTTATAACTTTATTATTTTAAAAATATATATATAATAAGATTTAATTTAATAAAACTAAATTTAATTAATATATAAAAATTTTAAGTATTTATATAAGAATTTTGTAAAATAAAATAAAAAATAAGAATTAAAACTAATTGAATTTGAGATTTTAAAGATATGATTTTATAACTTGATTTTTATAAAATGAAACGAAATGAATATTTTCAAATTTAAATAATTTAAAAATTGAATATCTAGTTTGATTTAAAGGTGCAATTGGAGATTTTATTCAATTGTTATTGAAATGATTAAGTGAGTATTTTCCAATGTGAATAAAATTAGAGTTAAATGTTGAAATCTAAATGAAACTTAGATTGAAATGTTTGAATATTTAAACTTTGAATCTTACTAGAATTGAAGAGATAGTTAAAACCTGGATTTGAAATCCGTATAAATTGAAATGGTTTGTTTAAAATTTGAATTGAATCTTTGACATTTAAATTGAAATGGTTAAACTAGAATTGCTTTAAATTGAATTTTGGAATTTAAGTTGATTTGAATCGATATGAGGAATTGGATGAAATAATTCTAATTAGGAAACAATTTCAGTACAATCTCTTTAAATAAATATAACTATTTTATAACTATTTTAATACTTTAATATGTAAACCACTTTAATTTATGACTATCTGAATATATATATATATATACATACTATTTTCAATATTAAACTGTTTAAGTTGGAACTGTTATGATTACGGAAGTGTTATGATTTCAAAAGTGTTATGATTTCAAAAGTGTTATGATCTTGAAAGTGTTATGATTTCGAAAGTGTTATGATTTTGAAAGTGTTATGATTTTGGAAATGAATATTATATTGAATTGATATGGTTTTGAAATGAACATGATATTTTGATATAAAGTATGAACTATTTGAAATGAAATGACCATATGTGAAATAAGCATTTGATTGTTAAAGAGACCGGGAAAGGATATTGTCATACTCTCTACCAATATCGAAAACCACTTTAACAACTGTGTATATGGTGGAGATTTCAGAATGAAGTAGGATGGTTTGATGACGATTCTGCATGAGGTAATTACATAGCCCTGACTCCCGCGAGTCAGCTTGATGCGGCTAAAAAAGGAGCTATGCCGGGCCATGTGAGGTCATTCCTCTGATCGGGCACATTTCTTCAATACCATTCTAGTTCTTTTGTGATTTGGTTGGATGCACATTTAATTTGAGAGTGTGTCTCGAGGTAGGCGGTAATAGCTGCTATGCGTTACCCCCAATCCGGATCCGCAGACGGTATATCTACCCTAACATTGCCTTGCATTCCTTGTCACATGCCCTATCACGCCTTCTATGAGTTTGTTTTGCACCGTACCTATGTAGTGTCCTTTGGGTAAACCACCGGTTTGGTGGAGCATACGACATTGTATAGACTACAAGAATATATAAAATGTTTTAAGAGGGATATGGGTAACGCCTTAACGCTATTTTAATAGTTACTTTACTATAGACATATATAATAGCATATACTACTACATAGTAGATAGTTCCACGGATCCTTAGAGGATGGAAATCACAAACATCCTTTAAGTTATTTGTATTTCAGTTAATATTTCACTTGGGTTGAATTTACTGGTATAAGAGTGTTAATCCTGATTCGAGTCTTTTGTGTTTTTCTTTATGCTTGGGTCAAACTGAGTGTCACAACATTTGAGACTCACCTTTGGAGATTGGAGCTATGTTGATGATCTATCTATCCAGCTTTTAGTTATTTCAGTTTATTCCTGTCAATTATTTTCAGACTCGTCAGTTGGTTATGTATTAGAGATTATTTTTATTTGAGATTCTGTTGTATTTTGTTTCAAACTCTGATGTTATATAGTTGCTTCACGAGCTACTATTTAATCTATTCCGCTGCTTATTTTAATCCTCTTTGTCTATGATTCTATGATTGATTTATTTAATGTATATGTTGAGTTTTTCCAAATATAAATTAACAATCTATTGTTTTGAGCAATTCAAGTCTGATATGAGTGGTTGATTGTCGTTTTGAACGGTCCGAAATAGCGGGTCGTTACACATATTTTAATTTTATAATTTTACTTCACATAATTTAGAATTGATATTATCATATATATGTGTGTATATACGAATTTATCATTTTATTTAATAATTTATCCAATCTCCAACATCATTAAACAATACATCATTTTTACAAGTAAAATATATTTTTGAAATTCATTTTTAAATGCAAACCATATTCATGTCTAATTCGGAACTAATTCCAAAAAAATTAAGTCACTTATTAATTCATATTTCAAGAGTTTATATTATAACCTTTCAATTTCTGTTTGAATATATACACATATTAAATAGAAAAATTCCATAATTTAAAAATATAATTTTTAGTCCTCTTTATTTTAATCTTAATTCTATCTAAAATAGTTTAATCTAACTTAGAGAAGTAGGCATGTAAATTTTAATTTTTATGTGTGGGAAAAATTCACAAACGTGTAAAGAAAGTTAGATATATATTTTTAAAGTGTGAATGAAATATTTATTAAATAGCCGACATTCGAAAAAACACTTTTTACTATGCTTTAAATTACTTTTCAAAAGATTCTTTATCTAAAAACAAAGCACACATCAAAAATATAAGTGTAACAATATGCCTTACACTAAACTTTTTACAAAAATAAAACCATTTAAATAGTCATGGAAAATTACTTCTTATTAAATTTTCTTATGTTGAAGCTTAAACAAGGGGTTACTATTTCAATACGCCAAACATACCTCAACTTCTTTATTTTCGAAAAACCTCAACACTAATATTCTCATTTTTTAAAAAACATTTCAAACAATTAATATACTTAATTGGAGTAGAGAAAACAACACAATTTACATAAGCCCAACTTGGTCATGTAATCTAACAATGCTTCAAGTGCTCCTATTACGCCTTGCCAGCATTACACTTATTTTTTGTGGACTCTAAGGTACTTATTTATCCTTAATCTATAATTTACTCTACTACTAATTGGTATAAAGACCTTTTTTGAGTAATTATTTATGGAGTACATTATGACAAATGTGATGGATATACTTTTCACCCCAAACTTCTTTTATTCCTAACATTTATTTAACCCATAGTTCTTTGCTTCTATAAGGGATGCACCAACAACTACCTCTATAGGTCAAAATATATTAGGAACGATGTGTGTGTGAATGTATAGGGGATGGCTATTAGAACACAAAATAAAACACAAAATGGTGACACAATTGTTGTTGGTCGTTGGATCCCGTTAGGGCTTGAATACAAGAGGAGATTTGATTGTTGACTTCACTTGTGTCACCATTTGTGTCATTAGTTGCGTCGAAGTAGAATTTCCTATATATATACACAATAAATAATATAAATTACATATGTACTCTCTCAAATGTAATCATATAGTTGTAAACGGTAACATCCAATGATAGCGATATCCTTTAAAAAATGTCGTTATATTACTATAAACGATGACATTATTCAAAGGAATCACAATCATTAGAACTCATTTCTTTTGATCACTTTCATAACACTTATGCTCGTAATCGTCATCTTTGGACATTATCAGTTAACCGAAAGAACCTACTTCCTTTGAAAAATGTACCGTAACACCTGCCGTATACCACACCAATGGAATTGCCCATCGAAAAATATATAAAGAACCTAACCTGACAAGGAACCTTTGTAAAGTATTTAAAAACACAAAAAACAACATACCGAACATTCCTTATCTTGGCACAATTACGATGCCGCTTACTATGTATAAAACAGTGGTCGTTTGCGATGGATATAAGGTTTTAAAGAAAGAGGCATTTTTCTAATTTAATTAATTATTTAATTAAATAAAATTACTTTATATCTTCAAACAAAAACCACCATTGAATTTGTGTTGGCGAGAAAAACAAATTTGATATACAATATGTCTAATCTGAAGCACTTTTGTGTTTTATAAATTTTCATTACATGGAGATCAAACTGTCTAATTACAATTGGAGATCTCCTTTTTATTGATTTTCCACAACTTTATTTCTATTCTTCCTAGTCATTAGATGGTTTCTGTTACCAGTATAAAGAGACGCTTAATTGGGGCTAATCTGATATATATTTTTTCTTTTCCTAGAAATGTATTATTGATTATTATATTATTCCTTCCATTGTGAGTTTCAGATAGTGTAGAATATTGTAGATAGCTCTTTGATTTTCTTTTTTATATTTAACTCAAAACGAACCATTATCTATGAGGTCTGCGGTCCCCTTTTCTTTTTATGCATGAATCGAGTATCATAAATGAAAGATTGTTACATTTTCTGACCACATATAATCGAGTTTCAAAAATTCACCACCGTGTTCGTGTCATTGCACCATATGAAATGACATATCATATGGCCTAATTTTTGTTAGATTTGTAATTCATCATATTCTATAATTTTGGAGCTAATTAGACATATCTCCATTAAAAGGAGGTTAAAGAGAACTTTTGGACTAGGGCTAAAAAATGAGAATAAGGCTGACAGCTACGACCCATAACATCATTTAAATATTCTTTAGCTGGGTTATGGGTTATGTACCTAGTTTGGCACAATCGAATCATTTACATACGACATTTATAAATTGAAAACTCCGATCTTCAAAACTGTAGGTGCAAATTTAACATATTTATAGTCGAAATGGATCAGCTCGTAAAGACCTATGTAACGATTACAAATATGATACCCAAGTCATCCTTTCATTAAATTAAATTAATATTAATAGAGTCAAATTTTCGGATTGTTGCACAAAGTTCTTTTTAAGCACTACCCAAGTAATACTCTCTTCCTCAACTTCTATAGTGATTATTTCCTACTAGTTTGCTACTTCTCCCTAGAGATGCCAAGAAGCTAGTTATGTCCTAGTGACATCACTCAAATCTGAAAAATTAAAGATCCTCTCATATATGCTCGGCCATGCCCATGTCACCGCATAGGGTTTACCATAGAACTAGAAAAATCTCCACACAACCTCAGGAAATCAAAGCCGATGGTGGTTGGACTAGGATCACACATCGTCTAACAGTTGCAGCTAATATGGGGTTAGCACTGGTATGGCTCATCACTTGCATATATCAATGGAACCAACCAGGAATGTTCACATCAGGAATACCCATAGTATCACTTGTAACAACTGGCCTTTTTTGACCCTTGGAATTAACACCCGAACCAACATTCTAATCTCAAAAATTGACAAAGACAGACCATTAAGTTATGGTAACAAGAAACAAAATAGAATCTAATTATAAACTTTATAAACTTGTAATAGAAGGAAATGGCATAAAATATAAAACATCTTATATTCAATATATATCTAAATATATAGTCAGATCTGTATAATAAATCCAAATCTACATACAGGAATATACCCGTAATAGGAGATATTTATAGTTTATACAATATTTATAATACAAGCTCTTCGTCACCATGTATTCTAGGTCATCAGGCTCTGTCAACTTAGTGATATACAAGAAACAAGGATAACAAAGGGTCATATTTATGTTTGTGTGAGTGAAACAAGTCTATCTTATATATATTACAAAAAGAATGGCAAAACATCGTTAGTGACTTCTAACCCATATTCATCTACCTTAACATGCCTACTTGCACCAGAGGAGTTATATTGACACTATACCTAGGTTGACTACTCAATTAAGGTTATACCATGTCTCATTATAAATTAGACACAAATATGTACTCATATAATAGAGTCTACCAAATCCTCATATCTAGGGGAACACCAATTTCCTAGAATAATTAATACGTTGTTAGTAGGAGAACAACTATTTTACTAGAGCAACTATTTCCTAAATCACAAGTGTTGATACTGAGGAACTACCATTTCCATAAAAAAACTATTTTCATTAAATACCGAGGGAAAAATAATTTCCTTCGGACAGCTATTACCCAATCTATATGTACCTCGTACATAATTACTCAACAAAGCGGTAGCACATTAAACATGCCCTATATCCACTATCCGATCATACAAACTCTATTTAATGTCCAAACATCTATAAGCTAATCAAAGCCCAATTTCATACAAGTTGGACACATGCATATTCGACACATTTATACACCTCACCATGTCATGATCGTACCACATTACCTGCTTTAGTTGTTGAAGGGTCTCTCAAATCCTTGATTTCATAAATGCCTTCTTTTCGTACCAACTTGTTGGTTCTAAGTTCGATTTGGCTAACCCACTACCAACCGATAGACTGAATAATAGCGCCTGTCAATCAATCGCTATGCACTGACATGCAGTTTATCATGCATATTTTTTCTTCAATTTCCCATTGTTTTCACAAAATTTTGTTGTTTGTTTTGGGTTATTTTTTCACTTACGGGGTTTATACTTTATTCGTGCACTGTATTATTGTCTATCACAACATATATTTGATCCAGTCGAGTTATTTAGTAAATTCACTCTCCCAAAACAAATTTATATACACATATATGTAACGCTTCGTAATTTTCAATAATTAAAAATAATAATTTAACTAAGATGTTGGTGTTAATACTGAGAGAAATAAGAATTTATGATTTATTAATAAGAAAAATAACTAGAATGAAACGTAATAATGTTAATGCAAGGCAATTGATAACTATTTTAATGTAATTACAATTTATTGAAATGTTTGTAAATTTAAATTTGTTTAAAATGTGTAAATAAGGAAATAAACCAAATGTTTTATTAAAGGGGAATCAATTTAAAGGACAAAAATTTGTATATTTTTTGCCTCAAGGACACAACCTTAACATCTTTGCTACAAGGACAAACATTCTTCTAAAAATTATTCATAAGGACAAACATTTTCCAAAATTATTCATAAGGACAACAAAACTGCTATCGAGCTAAAAACTGATACCTGAAAACTGCTACCGATAACTACAAACTGATACCTAAAAACTGCTATCAATAACTAAAAACTGATACCTGCAGAAAGTTGTCCTTCAGGATAAAATATTGAAGGTCTGTCCTTGAGACTTTTGTCCTTGACAATAATTTCCTGCTTTATTAAACGGTGAAATTGCACATAACTAATTGAAATTGGTTAATATGGAAAAATTAATCTGTATGTGAATTTATTAGTTTTGCTTATTAACAACGAACATATGAATGTATTTGAATTGGTAAGTTATAATAATGGATTAATTATAAATTCACTATTTAATTCGGTGAAAATAAACTGAAAACCAATTTCAATTAATCTACCAAAATATTGCAGTTAATGTGAATTAAAATGATAATGGTAGAATATTGATGTAATAAATGGCAAACCATTGTTAATTATATCAATAGAGTAATAATGGATTGGATAATAAGATGAAAATTCAAATAAATGGATTTATTGGAATTTAAAACAATAATCAATTGAATTTATTGCTATTAAAATTGAACACCGTCATTAATATAATATTTAACATTGAATTGATATGGAAATTTGTTTTAAAGGATTAAAAATTACCAAGTAATCAAAAGTGATATAATTTGTTAGTTTTTAAATTTGAATTTGAAAAGTGATTTAATTAATTCAATAATAATTTATCTAATTAGTGTAAAAATAGCCATTTTGGTTACTCTCTCGGATTTCGATGAAATCAGTTTCATCCAGATCCATAACTGTGAATTATTGTTGGATTTCATGTTTCGTAGCGATCAGACTTGTCATTTGATCGTGTAGGCTCGAGACGCGCAGAAATTAGTTTTTTGAATTCAATTTGAAATAAGCTGATTTAAAAGCTAACTTATTCATACAATGGAATTAGGACTTGAAACCTATTCCATTGACTTCAAAATTATCGAAAACATCTATTTTGATATATTTGATGACATACTTCCATTTCAGAAACGGAACGGGCTTTTCAAGTCGTTATATCCATTTCGTACTAATTCGATATGTTCACTCTTTTATCGGGCTTTGTTCACTTAAATGGGTTATTTTAGACCCTAGCGGCATTTTTATTTCTCATCTTTGTATGTAACTGTCTATTCCATCTGCCTACTGCATCTTCCTTCTAATGGCTGTAGATCCAAACCCTAAATTCAATTTTCGAATCAATTTCAAAATTCAAACTCTCCAAACCCTGTTATATTATATATCATTGGAAAGCTCTCTATGAACGCAACTTACTGCAGTGATTTGTGTTTCAATTTGGTTCATTGTTTGGCCAAAAATTGGTGATTTATTCTCGGGCATTCACTGGTGTTTGATCGTTGTCGATGGATCATCGATTGGAGAGTACCATCGTGTATAGTTCAACGAGGGGATTGCATCCATGTTGTTCCTTTGGCCAGTTGATGGTTTATTGCCATTGAAAATGGATTAGGGTTCGTAATGGAGGCAGCGGTCGATAATTGTGATATGCCGTTCGTCGACGAGGGGGGATGTCGCGCTCGCTTTGATGGAGCAGCCGTTGATGGTGAGTCCGGCGATGTACTCGGAGGTGGTCGATGTCAGGCATAGTAGCGGCGATTATGCCCAAAGACTAGCAGCTATGCTGGGGTTAAACATTCGAACGACATTGTTGCTTCGCGTGCAGGCGCATGAGAAACTAAGGATCGCGCTGATATGTAATGTGAGTACGTATTGTTTTTGTTTTATTGTAGTCTGATTTTTAATTTCCAAACATTCTAATATGCATAACTTTTATGTACGAGGTTGGATTTACTTGCAGTTCTCTCTATTACGATCATATCAAAATTTTGGACATTGTGGAACTAGTCTGAATGAATTTGAGACTGTTCAAGTTTGGGCCTTTATTTGGATTTCAGATCGATTTGGAATCAAAGATGAGTGTTTTGACCTACTCACAACTACTAAATTGTCTTATGTTAGTTAAACTGAATTTATAATGTGATTAGAAATTGATTAGCTGATGTTTTTACATTTAAAATTATCCTTCTAGTTAAATCTGACTTTTATTGAATTTAATTGTCATTTAATTTAATATTGAATTTTAAATTGCATGTTAATACCTGTTACTGATAATCAATCAATTGTTGTTATTTATTTGTTGATTTGAATGGTGATTGTGATGGATGTTTGATTGTTGATATTGGATGAATAGATGTTTTATTTATATTATTATAACATAGAAAGTTCCCTTAGTTATTGCTAGAAAATTCACTATGGGTTGAAATGATACATACCCGAATGATGTATAGATTAGGGAAAAATCATTATGGGTTGAAATGATAAATATGAACGATTTTATGGAATTTTAATTTATTTTGGGATTGCGGGTTGAAATAATATATACCCGTAAAATTTAAATTATTTGTGAATTGAAATGATATATATCCATATCACTTGACCATACGGTCGAAAATTATATACAGACATCGGATTGGTTAAATTAAATGATTTTTTAAATCCTTAATTTTTGAAAAGTTAAATGATAGTTTAAAATAAAATTTTATTTATATAAACTGAGTTAATTTAGAAAATCCAAGCTTTAAATGTTGAAATTGGAATTGGTTTAAATGAATTGTTCAAAGGATTTAAATTGAAATTTCGAAGTTGAATTTTGGAATATAAATGTAATTTTCGAAATTGAGTTATGGAATTGTTTGAATATTTAAACTTTAAAATCCATGAATTTTGAGTGCTTTAAAATTTTTGTTCAAACTAGAAATTGAAATCGATAAATTGAAATGATTTTGGGGAATTTGTATTGAAAGAAAATTTAGTTTAGTTGAAATCTAGATATGGTCCGGATTCATTGAAATGGAAGAAATAGTTTAATTTGATATTAGTTTTAAATTAGTTATTTTAATGTAAACTGCTTAAAGATATATTATTTTAAATTCAGATTTATTCGGATATTCAAACTATTTGCTACATAAACCAATTTCAATAATTAACCTATTTATATTAAACTATTAAAACTATATTAAATCTATTTTTGAACTATGTTAATCTATTTTAACCATTTTATAACTATTTTAAAATATTTTAAACTATCTTAATTATTTAAAAATATTTTAAACTATTTTAAACCATTTAAACTATTTTAAAGTATTCTATCTATTTTAAACTATTTTAAAAACTTTTTGTACTATTTATGACTATCTAAACTATTTTCTAAATTTTCAGAATGTGTAAGGTTGAATTGGTTATGTTTAAATCCTTGATTTAAAAGCGAATTAGGTTAAATGATGTTATAATCCAATGTAGGGATTAGAAATTATATTTTCTAATGAAATGACATATTTGAGTAAGTATGATGATTTTAAAATAGGGGTTTTAATTTATTTTGTGGATATGATTTCGAAAGTGATAGAATTTTGAAAATGAATATGATTTCGAATGTGACATGATTTTGAAAGTTAATATGATTTAGAAAGTGGTATGATATTGAGAATATGATATTTTGATATCAATTATGAACTGGATTTGGAAATGTAAAGGAACCATCAAGTGTGAAATAAACGTTTGGTTGTTAAAGAGACTAGGATCAGATATTGTCATACTCTTTGCCAATACTGAAAACCACTTTAACAACTGTTCACGTGGTGGAAATTCTAGAATGAAGTAGGATGGGTTGGCGAAAAATTCTATATGTGGTATTAACGTAGCCCTGGCTCCCTTGAGTCATCTTGATGTGACTAAAACGGGAGAAATACCTAGGCCAAGTAAGGTCGTACCTCCGATTGGGCATGCTTCTTCAATATCATATTATGACTTTGTGATTGATTTGGTGGCCATCCCTCGACTTGATTATGGGAGTGTGTTTCGAGGTGGGCGATAGTAGCCGTTATGCATTACCACCAGCCCGCTTCTGCAAACGGTAGAATCCTACCCTAACATTGTCTCGCGTGCCTTGTCACATGCCTTATCGCACCCATTACGAGTTTGGTTTGTACCGTACCTATGGAGTGCCCTCTGATAGCCCTCTAGTTAACGGGGGAATTACAGTACTATATAGACTATAAGAATATATAAAAAATGTGCTAAGGGGAATACGGGTAATGACTTAACACTATTTTAATATTTTACTGTAGACACTATTATAATAGCATATTGTCTATGTATGTAGATAGTTTAAAGGATCCTTAGGAGGAATCCCGAAAATCTCTTTAAGTTATTGCACTCACGTTAGACACTGGATAAGAGATGTCAAACCTCGTATACATCTCTGTTAGCATCAACATTGGTCACTAACACCTTTTAGTAGAGTTATGTAGAGAGATTAATGAAGAGAGTAAATTAGAACAGAAGAAAAGTGTAATTCATTGCCAAAAAGAACAACAAAAACGAGAATAGCAGATTTATAGTGGTTCGACGTAATTTCCTACGCCCACTTGAGTTTAATCTTTATTGTTTTCTCAATTACTTGAATACAGATACAATCCCTAAATCAATCACTTGAATAACAGTTTGAATTAAAAAGAGGAGAGTATAAAAAAGGGCAGGGTCTCCCCAGTGCTTCCGAAAAAAGGTCCATTTTATTATGCCCCTTCCCTTCTATTTATAGACGAAGATGGGTTAGACTTCCCTCATGGGCTTAGGAACAAGGAACCTCGGCCCATAGTAGGCGACTTCTGTGCACCGGGCCAGACAGGCCAAACGCTCTTGCTTTGCCTTAGGCCTGACAACTTGCTAACACCTACAGTCTGCACCGTGCTAGGGATGCCGAAATATGTCGATTGCATCAAACCCTTATACCTCCAGGATCTTCTTGGTCAGAATCTTGTCTAGTGCTAATAATAATATCTTTACCTGTCGTTTTGTAGCCGAGCCAAGGTGTCGGTTAACACTTGCCCTCCAAAGTGTGTCGTGTGAAGCAACACGACACACTTTGAATCAGCGAGTATTCCATGTCTCTAGAAAGAAATCCATCATGTTTCTTGAATAGTCATTATCCTTCAATTTCATCCTCCCAAGGTGTCGTATCCTTCTTTGGTTGCCATGACGCTTGGTCGATTCCTAATATTATAAATCCAGGGTTGTAGTTCACCAGTGGCCATCCGTGCCTGGTTCTATAGGGCCAGTAAGCTTCGGCTATTTGATCTAGTCTTTTCTTAATAACCTTAAGTGGAAATTCAATTCCCTGTTGATTTCAAAAAGTCGAACTTTTTTCGGATGCACACATGCATGTTCGGGTACATGTTCTTACCATTGGCTGTCGGATGCATTTTATATGCTCATAAGTCATTGCCAATTCCATCTACTTTAATTGAAATTCAATTGTGATTCCTGATTTGTATATTTTTTTGTGAAATAAGGGTTATAATCAGCCACTTGATGGGAGGGGACTTCAACTTTTACATGGATGACAATCTCAGAGCAGTAAGTAAGGGCGAATGGAGTACGACCAGTCATGGATTTATGGGTAGTTCTATAAGCCTATAGTACTATTGGAAGTTCATCCACCCACTTGCCTCTAGCCTTTCCCAAATGCTTTTTCAATATGGATTTGATTATTTTGTTCACAGCTTCCACTTGTGCATTGGCTTTCGGATGAGCAACAGCTGCAAACTTTTTCTCAATGCCATATTTTGGCAAAATTCTTTGAATCTCCTTGCTTTCGAATTGAGTTCATTATCTGTAATGATAGTTCGTGGAAGGCCAAAATGGAATATAATATTTCGTATAACCAAATTAATGACCTTTTTGTTGGTGATAGTGGCCAAAGGTTCTGC
Organism: Allium cepa; assembly: GCA_030765085.1. Classification (NCBI taxonomy): domain Eukaryota; kingdom Viridiplantae; phylum Streptophyta; class Magnoliopsida; order Asparagales; family Amaryllidaceae; genus Allium; species Allium cepa. The sequence goes on from CM060945.1 coordinate 775,499,262, forward strand.
TTCTGCCCACTTGGTGAAGTAAACGACTGCAACAATCGCATATTTTGCACCACCTTTGGATAGAAGCAAGGAACCGACTATGTCGATTCCCCACTTGCAAATGGCCAAGTACCGACCATTAGTGTGAGTTCCGTCGGTGGAGTTCTTAGGATTTTCGCAGACTTCTGACATTTGTCACATCTTCTCACTAAGTCTGCGGCATCCCGATTTACAGTCGGCCAATAGTATCCATAGCGGAGGATTTTATTTGCTAACGTCTGCCCTCCGGTATGGTCGCCACATTCACCTTCATGAACTTCCTTCAGGACTCGTTTTATCTCATTATGTGCAATGCATCGGAGTAATGGGGTCGAGAATCCCCTCCGATACATTATTCCATCCTGCATTACATAACGAGAAGCCTTACGAATGACTTATCGTCTTTCGCTCCTTCTTTCGAGCATGGCCCCGTGTAACAAGTACTTCTTGAATAGGGTCATCCATGACCCCTTCTCGATTTCTGTTTTCAACATGAAATCTACCTCCATTATATTTACGCTTGGAACATGTAAGGTTTCAATGGAAAACAATCCCATTTGCTGCGCATCGCCAGTGCTTGCAAATTTTTCCAATGAATCAGCTGCCCTTTTCTGTTCGCGTGGAAATCATAATATTCGAGATTCACTAGCAGCTCCTGAACTTGGGCCAAATATGGGGCAAGTCTCTGTCCCCTTGCTTGGTAGTCTCCACGCACTTGATACACCACCAGTTGCGAGTCGCAAAAGATTTCAACCGATCTTATTCCCAGTTCTTTGACGAGTCTTAAGCCGACAATCAATGCTTCATACTCGGCTTTGTTATTTGTTATTGTGAATTCGAGCTTCAAAGCGTAGCAAACTGATCGGTTTTTAGGAGTTACCAGAACTATGCCAACGCCCGAACAATGGTCGTTAGGTGCCCCATCGGTGTACATCTTCCATAGGACGGGAGGTATGACATTGCGGCCATTTGATTCGTCTGTCATGGTGAATTCAGCGATGAATCCGCTAGCTCTTGTCCCTGTATGGCCTTTCACGGCAGGTAAGTAATATCGAATTGACTTAATTAGATATTCCACATTAACATCCTTTCGGAAGTTTTCGGTCGTTGGAGTACCTATCGCAGGGGTTGATCAATGTAAACCCTGATTGAGTGCGCCTCGAAGTATGGGTGAAGCTTGTGTGATGCAATCACTAAGTAATAAGATAATTTCTCGATCTTGGGATAATTTCTTTCTGACCCTATCAAGCTTTTACTGACATAATATACTGGCTTTTGAACTCGGTCCTCCTCATGAACCAGAACCGTACTGATAGCGTGCTGGGATGCTGCCAAGTATACATACATCCTTTCATGGTCGATCGGTTTAGATTGTACCAGGAGGCTCTCCAAATGCCTTACTAGAGCTCGAAATTCTTCCTCACAGTCGGATGTCCGCTCGAAATTCCTTTTTCCCTTCTTTATCACGTCGAAGAAGGGAATGCATTTATCCGTGGCTCTAGATATGAATCGGCACAGCACGACCACCTTTCTGTTCAAGCTTTGTACTTGCTTTATAGTTCTGAGCACTTGTATGTCCCGAATAGCCTGAATCTTTTCCAGATTAGCTTCAATTCCACGTGCATTCACAATGAAACCCAAGAACTTTCCTGATGCCACACCAAAAGAACACTTCAAGGGGTTGATCTTCATACCATAATGTCTGAGTATATCAAACATTTCCGCCAAGTCTCGAATGTGGTCGTTTGACTGTCATGACTTCACGAGCATGTCATCCACATAGACTTCCATCGTCTTACTGATCTGGTCTTTAAACATTCGATTCACCAGATGCTGATAAGTTGCTCCCGCGTTTTTCAATCCAAAGGGCATTACTACATAGCAATATATCCCTATATTCATGACAAAACTGGTGTGCCCTTGGTCTGGAATATGCATCGGGATCTGATTGTATCCTAAATACACATCCATAAATGACAATAATTCGTGTCCGGTGGAAGAGTCGACGAGCTGGTCGATTCTATGTAAAGGGAAACAATCCTTCGGGCATGCTTTATTCAGATCGGAGTAATCAACACAAGTTCTCCACTTTCCATTTGCTTTCTTCACTAGCACTGGGTTAGATAACCATTCAGGATAGAGGGCGTCGCGGACGAACCCATTGGCTTTTAGTTTGTCCACCTCCTCTTTGAGAGTCGCAGACCTCTCCGGGTCCATGCCTCTCCTTTTCTGTTTTACGGGAACGTGTCTCGGGTCAATGTTCAACATATGACTCGCAATTTCTGGAGAAATCCCTCACATATCAGAGTGTGTCCAAGCGAAAACGTCCAGAATCGCCTGGAGGAAATCAGTTAGATCCTCGGCCACTGAGTGGTCGAGTTGTGATCCCTAGGCATTCTTTCGGTCATAGACTTGAGTAGTTGTAAACATTATATATAAGTTTCAATATTGAGCTATCGCAGCCAACCTTTGGATGACCATGCATCTGCTCCTAGTCTTGGGTTGATAAATGTACTACATGGACAGTTGACTCTCGTCCTAGCTATGTTTATATTCCCACCTGAACTTCGAAAACATAGAGTTGATCGATGAATAGTCGGTTCACATTCATGTTGCTTCTAGCTCTTGCCTCCAGGTCTGAGGCATATATACCAATAAGTAGGAAGGTCATCCAGGCCCACTTTAGAATTACTCTCTTTCCCGTTGAATCAGGGATCAGGTCAGTCGATGGGAGACGGGGTCTCGCATCTTGGATTTTATCGTGGTGTTTCATTCCAAGAGGAATACTTCGATGCTTCGTCAGTTTTAGGGCATAATTTGGACACGGGACGGTAATCCACGTCCACTTTGGTTCATGTTTTGTAATCAGATCTCGGAGTGAAGTTGGCTACAAATGCAGTCGGGTCATGCCCAATCAGTTACATATACCTCCAGACGGATCGAAGGAGGGTGCTGGAGAAGTTTTGACCAAGTCTTCGTGGTTTACTCTCCTTTCCACACTTTGGGGTTCATAGTTTTTCAAGGAACATCCGAGTCACATTCGTATGTGCTTGGTGCGGATTGGTATTGACCCTTAATCTGAGGTATGATATAGTCGGTTGCTCGTAGCTTTGGATGCCGTTTCGATTAGTTCTGTACTGAGGCCTCCTTGTTGTCATTTCCATAAGTTATAAAGAAGGCCAAGCTAGAGCTATAGTAAGCTGTCGTATTCAGCTTTTAGTGATTTGTACCCCTGCTCCCAGCATTGATTTAGCCAGGCCACTAGTTGGATTGTCGAGCTCTAACATTAGCGAGTTATTAATCCTCCCGTCGATTTTAGGCCGAAGTTAGCGGAATAGAGTGGTCGGAGTCCACTTGTCTATTTTTCGATGTTTATACACCACTCTGCATTTTGGTGACTTAGTGTTATTTTCCCCTCGTTTGACTCGTGCCCAATTTGCGTTCAAGCTTCGATTCACGCTCTGGGGACTTAGAGATTTGTAGAACGGTTTAAACTTTAGTCCACAGTTCGCGACGCAGAGATTTTCGTCAATTAGTTTATACTCTAATCCGCATTCCGGGGACTGAGAGTACTCTAGTTCGCTTCAGGGACCAAGAGGTATTTAAGTCGTTTATACTCTAGTCCACGCTCACGGGACTGAGAGTACTATAGTCCGTTTCAGGGACTTGGAGGTTCTTAAGCCATTTATACCCTAGTCCGCACTCAGGGGACTTAGAGTACTCTAGTCCACACTCTAGGGACGAAGAGGTTTTTAATTCGTTTATATTCTAGTCCGCACTCAGGGGACTTAGAGTACTCTAGTCCGCACTCTGGAGACGTAGAAATTTTTAGTCGTTTATATTATAGTCCGTACTCTGGGGACTTAGAGTACTCCATTCCGCACTCTGGGGACATAGAGATTTTGAGTCATTTATACTCCGGTCCGCACTATGGGGAATCAGAGTACTCCAGTCCACACTCTGGGGACTTGGAGATTTTAAGTCGTTTATACTCCGGTCCGTACTTTGGGAACTCAGTGTACTCTAGTCCACACTCCAGGAACTTGGAGATTTTAAGTTGTTTATACTCCGGTCCGCACTCTGGGGACTCAGAGTAGTCCAGTCCGCACTCTGGGGACTTGGAGTTTTTGAGTCGTTTATACTCTGGTCCACACTCTGGGGACTTAGAGTACTCCAGTCCGCACTCCGGGGACTTGGAATTTTTGAGTCGTTTAAACTCTGGTCCGTACTCTGGGGACTCAGAGTACTCCAGTCCGCACTCTGGGGACTTGGAGATTTTGAGTCATTTATACTCTGGCCCGCAATCTGGAGACTCAGAGTGCTCCAGTCTACACTCTGGGGACTTGGAGATTTTGAGTCGTTTATACTCAGGTCCGCACTCTGGGGACTCAGAGTCCTCCAATCCGCACTCTGGGGACTTGGAGATTTTGAGTCGTTTATACTCCGGTCTGCACTCTGGGGACTCAGAGTACTCTAGTCCGCACTCTGGGGACTTGGAGATTTTGAGTCGTTTATACTCTGGTCCGCACTCTAGGGACTCAGAGTACTCCACTCCGCACTTTGGGGACTTGGAGATTTTGAGTCGTTTATACTCTAGTCCGCACTCTGGGGACTCAGAGTACTCTAGTACGCACTCTGGGGATTTGGAGGTTTTTAGTTGAGAGCGGTCGTAATTCAACTCTTTAATTTGTATTTCATCTACCGTATCGATGCTAATGTTGTCGAAAGAACAATCGAACTACGTTTGCTCATGGAATGGGATTCTGCCCCTAGCATGAGGGATGAAATTTGAAAAATGGACGGTCAATTCTCGTCCGCTTGGTGATTATAGCTCTTCCAATCAGGTCAAGGAAGGAGGTATATGACAGATGGTTGGATCACATCCATGTTGGGTTAGATAGCCAAATCTCATACAATTTGCTTCACATCTCTTTTTAGAAAATAAGTGTTTGATGTGATTTTTTGTTTGATGATAACAAAATATATATCAATATATATATGTGTGTTTGCAGTTTGGACTATATACAGAAAGGAAGAAATATTCATATTGAATAATTATACTATTGCACAGAATTTATATAATTCAACCAGTATTTTTTATTCAATATAATATTTTATTACAACACTTAAACAATACAAAGTTTTCAGCTCTCTCTATATATACATACACCAGTTCATACATTTTACACTACAACACTCAACACTCAGTTTTTTTTCACTCTGTCTGCACATCTACATCTATCTGCATTATCCAGCTCCACTTCTTGTCCTGTCTCCTGTGTACCTGTATAATTAGCAACTACAACAGTAATCTGAAAAAAACAAATTTGAATTTGCAAAAATAAAAATTTGTTTGTGTCTCAGATACATGGGTTATTGTCATCATCTTTGATTGTGTGCATATCAGTGTTCTTACAGATAATCGTGAGTGGCTGCAATACACACGTGTACATGTATACACGTGTGCATTGCCTCGCCAACTCGTGTGCGTTATCAACAAGAGCAATCAATACTTCAATGAATTCAACATGAAGCAGTGCAAACTCCCGAAGACACAACAGTAATGGAAACTGCACCAATACCAAACAGAGAATATATATATATAGTGATGCATAGCAACTACATAGGTGCTACCAAGCAAACAGAGACAAAACAACACAGTCGAGTCACAATGAAACTGCAGTAGACAAGTACACAACAAACCCGAATGTCACAAAGCATAAAAACATGTATGCAACATGGTGAGCAACACAAAGGCAGTACAATGCAACACAGTGAGCTACATGAACAAATGCAACAGTGTGAAGTGATGTAACAGCAATTACAGGTATTCAACAAGGTGAAACAGTAGTAAATTAAAGTATGCAACTCGAGAATGGATACAAGTGACTCAGACCAAATGCAGTGACACACTGCAACAAACAAAGTCTCGACCAAAATCAGTAACACAATGCAAATACAACAACATAGCACAATGCACAAAAGTCACAAACAAGGTCAAACCCAAGATAGGTTCAACTCAAGGCAACTTGAAGCATACAAGGTCAGACAAACCACTGCAACAGCAAACACAGTGAAGCTACAAACATCGAGTGCAACAACAAACTCTGTGCACACGTACAGGGATGAATACAACATGATGAAGCAGTGGAAACAAACTCAAGTGCAACAGTTGAATACATGAACAAGTGTAGCATCTGATACAGTGAAAAAGTCCAAGTCAAGATGGAGCTACAATGCAACACAGTGATAATGCAACATGGAGTATGCGGGTGAAATTCGAATTATCAAAACAGTTTCAAGTTACAACAAAGAAGTCAGTGGCAGCCCCAAAATCAAGATCAACATAACATGAAGCAGTTCAAATCCAAGTACAAACCCAAAAATATATGCATACACACATACATTTATATGTATGCACATATATAGTAAACAGGTGAATGTACAGTAGGGAATACAAAGACAATGGCAAGTACAAGTCAGTGCAGAAATCAAGCCGAAGTTAAAGAACAAATTCGTATCTTTTGATTAAGTCGTTGATTAAGTCAAAGAAATCTAATTTGGAAAGAAATCTCTACATAAAATTTCTCGAAGTCACATATGGTCAGTATTAATTCAAATGGGGACCGAGACAACAAATACAGGAAGAAATTTTCGAATTAATTAATTCGAAAACAAATATGGACAGCAATAATTCGAAATCAAATCAAGAAAGGAATACTCCAAATCCAGAACAAATTCAGGAAAATAATCAACGACGTGTAGAAATCAAATCTGACAGTGGTTAATTAGGGTTTCAACCCTATAAATACACCCCAAGAAATCATCATAGAACACAGAACAATCGAGTTCGAACAAGCCAAAACCAGAAAAGCAAAAAGAGAAAATACATACCAAAACAAATGACGAACTCAATCAAACAGCAATGAGCAACTCAGAGGAATAATCGATCGACAAAGAGAGAAGCCAAATCAATCATACGATCAACTATCGGCTGCTCATTTCAAAGCCCTAATTTTCGTAAGGGGACAAATCCCTGATTTGTAAAGAAAAGAAGGAAGCCGCCATTGTCATGAAAGGAACCGGGCTGTTTTTTTAGCAAAACAAACAAAAGAAGATAACGGGCTAGAGTAAAAAAAAATAAAAAAAATTGGGCCGGCTTGTTTTATAAAGAAGCTTTATTTTTTTAATTAGGGTTTAAGGGGTTATTTGTTGTTTAATCTTTTCTTTAAAAGTTGTTTTATTTGTCTGATTTTTTTTTCTAAAAACAAAACATGATAAATCATCACCTAGGGTTTAGGTGTTGTCAGATTGTCTAGTTAGAGTTAGTCCAGTTAGCAGGGTTTGCGAGTTTGCAAAACTCTATAGGCGGTAGCAGGGTTTGCAAGTCTGTTAGAGAGTTTGTAAGCGGGAAACTGTTTAAATCTAATAGAAATCTGGGAATGCAGCAGTAGGCAGGGGTTGCCGAAGCTGGGTAAATTTTGTGTGTGATTTATTTTTCAGCATATTTATTTCTGCAGTTTGTTTCTGTGCTTAATTCGGGAAAATTTGCTATAACCCTATTCACCCCCCCTTCTAGGGTTAATCTAGATCCTACAAGTGGTATCAGAGCTAGGTATTTTACTTTAACTCTAGAGTCATGAATCCACCAAATAATGCTTTTTCTGAGGGGCAGTCTATTGCTAGGCCACCCATGTTTAATGGGAATGATTATGCTTATTGGAAAGTTAGGATGAGTATATATCTTAGTTCTGTCGATTATGATGTTTGGGATATTATTGAAACTGGCTATAAATCTCCCACTATAGTTATTGGTGATACTGAGATTCCTAAACCTAAGGATAGGTGGGATGCTAACGATAAGAAACTAAAAACTACAAATGCCAAAGCAATGAACCCTTTGATCTGTGCTCTTGATAAAAATGAATTTAATAGAATTTCTCATTGTACAACAGCACAGGAAATTTGGCACACTTTGGAGGTGACACACAAAGGAACTTCTCAAGTCAAGGAGTCACGTCTAGCTCTATTTAGCAATGAATATGAAAACTTTGTGATGGAAAAGGGCGAGAGCATAAAGGATATGTTTGGACGATTTTCAACTTTGGTGTACAATGCTAGAGCGCTTGGGAAGGTCTTCACTGAAGTAGAGCTTGTGCGGAAGATACTGCGAGTCTTACCAATGAACTTTGAGGCAAAAGTCACGGCAATACAAGAATCGAAAGATCTGAGTAAACTAAGCATGGAGGAGTTGATCGGAAACTTGATGACATATGAGCTTGAGATAAAGGCAAAGGAGGAACGTAACAACTCCGAATCAAAAAAGAAGACAATTGCCTTGAAGAGCAAAGAAGAAAGCGATGAAGAAGAAGAAGATTCAATTGAAGAGTTTGCGATGGCTGTCAATAATCTTAGAAAATGGTCAAAATTCAGGCCACGCAAGAAGAAAACAAGTGGTAATAGGTCAAAAGATTCTGACAATTCCGATAATGAATTGACATGCTTTAACTGCAAAAAGCCTGGCCACTTCAAACAAAAATGTCCACTTCTCAAAAACAACAAAGGAAAGAAAAAGAAGAAGAAGGCCTTTGCAGCAACTTGGGATGATGAAGAAGGAGAAGAAGTTTCGGATAATAGCTTAGAAGAGGCTAACTTATGTCTTATGGGAAAATCAGATTCAGAAACAAGTTCAGAGGAATCCAGTAAGGTACGTGACTATTCTTATAAAGAACTTGTTTTGATGTGTTATGATCTTACTAATACAATTGATACTCTTGAAACTAAAATTGAAAAATTGAAGTCTGACAGGAGAGAACTTGTTCATGAGAATACTAGGTTAGAAACTGAACTTGAAAATATTCAGAACCTAGACTGTAAAAAATGTAAAATTTTAGATTCAGAGATATCAAGACTTAAGAATAGCTTCGACAATCTTGAAAAAGAAAACTCAAGTCTTAAGGAAACCATTGACACTAGGAAAAAGGATTTTATAAATAGATGCACCACACTTGTAACTGAAAACACAACACTAAAAACCAAAGTCCAAAATCTTGAGAAATCTCTGAATAACTTTTCAAGAGGAGAAAAATCATTTAACATGTTATTGGGAAATCAACTCTTTGCTAATAACAGAAAAGGACTAGGTTTTGGGAAAACACAGGTTGATGATTATGCAAAAGGTAAGAGTGTCTTTGTTAGAAGTGACATTGGACATCGTGTTGAAAATTGTAGTCATAGGAACAAGAACACAAAATTTATACAAGTTTGGGTTCCTAAGAATTCTACAAACAAATTTCATGTCTATAGGAACAAAAATGAAAGGACAAAACAAGTTTGGGTTCCAAAGGGGTTGTTTATTCACAATGCTTCAGTTACTAATATCATTGGACCTAAGAGTTTCTCTAGGTCATCTTTCTCTCTCTTTATGTAGGTCTGTTGGCGGGCTAAGGAGCAACAAGAATGGTTTCTAGACTCAGGTTGTTCTAGACATATGACAGGTGATAAACCTAAGTTCCTTAGCCTAGAGAATTTTAGAGGTGGAAATGTGATCATGGGAGACAATAGCAAGTGTAAGATTATTGGGAAAGGTGAAGTAAGTAACGGTACTTTTTCATTGACTAATGTTTTATATGTTGATAATTTGCATCACAATCTCATTTCTATTAGCCAACTATGTGACAAAGGTATGAATGTGGTTTTTGATAGTGATACTTGCAAGATCATTGATAAAACTTCTAATAACATAGTTTTTATGGGCAAAAGAAAAGGAAATGTCTACTCGCTTTCGTTTGACAATCTAAATCTTTCCAGATGTTAGGTAGCCACTGACGAAGAGGCATCTTTATGGCATAGGAGACTTGGACATGCTAGCATGAGTCTCTTAAAAAATCTTGAAATGAAAGAATTAGTCAGAGGGTTACCACATCAGAAATTTAAAGATAACAAAGTGTGTAAAGCATGTTCCTTGGGCAAGCTTAGTCGATCATCATTTCGCCCTAAAAACATTGTTAGCACATCAAGGGTCCTCGAATTAATTCATATGGACTTATTTGGACCAAATGAAATTGCAAGCTTGAATGGAAAACGTTATTGTTATGTATTGGTTGACGATTATTCTAGATTTACATGGGTTTATTTCTTAGCCAAAAAGTCTGAATCTTTTGATTATTTTTCAAAATTTGCTAAACTTGTTCAAAATGAAAAAGGAGTTTCAATTAAAACTTTAAGAAGTGATCATGGAGGCGAATTTGAAAATTCGGAATTTGAAAACTTTTGTGAAGAAAATGGTTTAAAACATGAATTTTCTGCTCCACGAACACCTCAACAAAATGGGGTGGTTGAAAGGAAAAATCGTACATTGCAAGAATTGGCTAGATCCATGTTGAGTGAGTATAAACTACCTCTAACTTTTTGGGCAGAGGCGGTGAATACTTCGTGCTACGTAATGAATAGAGTAATGATTAGACCAATACTTGGCAAAACGTCTTATGAAGTGTGGCATGAAAGGAAACCTAACATCTCTTACTTTCGTGTTTTTGGATGCCCTTGTTTCATTCTTAACACAGGTGATCAACTTGGAAAATTTGAATCAAAGGCCGATAAGGGAATTTTCATGGGCTATTCAACCAGGAGCAAGGCTTACAGGATATACAACAAACGAACAAAGACAATTGTTGAATCAATCAATGTGAAATTTGATGAATCTGATCTGGAAAGGACGACTGAAAAACGATTGATGATGGGGTAGATCATGAAGGCATTAAAGAAGGAACATCTAGTGAGCAAGATGAAAGTAGGACTGTTGATGCTGATAGATTGAAGTTCAAAACCAATCATCCTCCTGAATTGGTTATAGGAGATCCTACGGAAGGTATACGCACTCGCTCTTCATTTGATAAAAATTTGTGTGCGTTTTGTTGTCATAGTGGTTTTATTTCCGAAATTGAACCTGATTCTGTTGAAATGGCTCTTAATGATGAAAGTTGGATTCTAGCAATGCAAGATGAACTTAATCAATTTGAGAGAAATAAAGTTTGGAAATTAGTTCCTAGGCCAAATGACTATCCAATTGTAGGAACTAAATGGGTGTTCAAAAACAAACTTGATGAATCAGGAAATGTAATTAGAAACAAAGCTAGGTTGGTCGCAAAAGGATATAACCAAATAGAAGGCATAGATTTTGATGAAACATTTGCTCCAGTTGCTAGGTTAGAAGCCATTAGGATTTTGCTAAGCTTTGCTTGTTATAAAGGTTTCAAACTTAAACAAATGGATGTAAAAAGTGCTTTTCTAAATGGTGATTTGAAAGAAGAGGTTTTTGTTGAACAACCCCTCGGTTTTGAAAATCACGATTTTCCAAATCATGTGTATAAACTTGAAAAAGCATTATATGGTCTTAAGCAAGCTCCTAGAACTTGGTATGACTGCCTTTGTACATATCTTTTGGAAAATGGCTTTAAAAAGGGGAGTGCTGACTCAACACTGTTTCTATTACATAAAGGAAGTGATTTTTTGATTGTTCAGATTTATGTAGATGATATCATTTATGGTGCTACTAATGAACTCTTGTGCGAGAAATTTGAACAAGTCATGCAGGCTAAATTCGAGATGAGCTTGGTTGGAGAATTGAAATATTTTCTTGGATTTCAAATCAAGCAAAGCAGTGATGGCATTTTCATTTCACAATCCAAGTATGTGTTGGAACTGTTGAAGAAATTTGGAGTTGAGAACTCCAAACCATTGAGAACTCCTATGAGCCCATCAACAAAGTTGGACAAAGACGAGAAAGGAAGTGCTATTGATCAGAAGAAATATCGAGGGATAATTGGTTCACTTCTCTATCTTACTGCTTCTAGACCTGATATTATGTTCTCTGTGTGTCTGTGTGCACGTTTTGAATCTAATCCTAAAGAATCTCATTTGAAAGCCACTAAACGAATCTTGAGATATCTTTCACACACAAACAAACTTGGGTTATGGTATCCTTCTTCTGAAAATTTTGATTTAGTTGGCTATTCTGATGCTGATTATGCTGGTTCATTGGTTGACAGGAAAAGCACTAGTGGAACATGCTTTATGCTAGGACACTCGTTAGTTTCATGGTCAAGTCGAAAACAGAACTGTGTTGCATTATCCACCACTGAAGCAGAATATATTGCTTTAGGGAGTTGTTGTGCTCAAATTTTATGGATGATGCAAACTCTTTCTGATTTTGGATTAGTTTATAAACAAGTTCCATTAAAATGTGACAGTAAAAGTGCAATAGACTTATCAAATAATCCTGTTCATCATTCACGCACAAAACACATTGATGTGAGACACCACTTTCTTAGAGATCACATTGCTAAGGAAGACATTTGCATTGAATATATTTCAACTGAGACTCAACTTGCTGATATTTTCACAAAACCCCTCTCAGAAGAAAGATTTTCCAGATTACGTTTGGATTTGGGGATTATAGAAATTGACTAACCATTTTTCATTTTCTTTGTTGAAATATTCTTGGATATATACTTTCAACTTAAATTTCTAGGATTCAAACCAGTTTTGGATATTATCCAAAGATTGATTCGAATATGGTATTCAGTACTGGATATTACATAATATAATTAACTTGGTAACTTATTCCACGATCATTTCTATTTCTACCATCTTTCTATCGTTCATAATGGTTTTGTAAAATAAGAAGAGTGAATTATTTTTAAATAAATAAATAATAATAATAAAAAAAATAAAAAAATAAAAAAAATATACAATTATAATAATAAATAATAATAACTCTCATGCATCCATTCTCATTTAAACGTCCTTATGGTTATGCATGGATGGAGCATGTGAGTGAATTATTGTTATCATTACTCCATTCTCATTTAAAAGTCCTTATGGTTATGCATGGATGGAGTATGGTAACTAAGTATTCTGGTCTCACTTAAAAGTCCGGATGCTTAGACTAATAAGTAACTGCTAATCCCATTTAAAAGTCCTTATGGTTATGCGTGGTTAGTAAGTGCTTATTTTTTTTGTGCTTAAATGTCAAATTAATGTTAAAATAATTCTCTTCTTAAACCAATCATCGATCCTGTAACGACCCGTATTTTACGTGTCGATAAATCGTAGAATTTACAGGTCGTTAGTATTGTTTATGTTGTCTCTAGCATGAGTCGAATGGGGAGTTAACTCATGTGTAGTGTTGAGTCGTGACCGACTTATAGGCTTAGCCGAGTTAAGGGGTAGACGACCTAAAGCTTGGGTCGTGATGGCCGGGTTAGTAAGGCTAACGTATTACCGAGTTAAAGGGTTTGGGCAACCTTAAGAAGCGAGCGAGTTAAAGTTTGGCCGAGTTAAGAACTGACCGACCTAAGGGAGTTACTGGTCTAACATATAGCGACCTAGTGGTTACCCCTGTATGTGGTTAGGTCGGTAGGTCGGGTATATTGCTAGGTCGGCAATGTGGCTTTGGGTTGGGTCGGCATCTGGTTTAGTTGATAAGTCGGCAAGGTGTGTTAGATAGTTGGGTCGGCAGTGTATGTTGAGGCGTTGGGTCGGTTAGGCCGTGTTATAACTAGGTCGTGTGGCCTCGTGTCTTTTGTTAAGTCGCAGAACGACTTAGTGTTAGGTCGGCCATGTGGTATCTCTGTTAGGTCGTTAGGTCGTGTACCTGTTGAGTCTTGGAGTGGTTTATGTGTTAGGTCGGCAGAGTGTTGGGTCGGCAAGGTTAGGTCGGCGAGGTTAGGTCGGCGGCAACTTAGGGACGGCCGAGATAAGGGTTTTTCCAGCCTATAAATAGAGGGGTTCGGCTCACTTTTTGGCACCGGTTTTTGAAGCAACGAAGTGCTGCCATTTTGGGAACTCGACTACAACATTTCTTCATCTTCTTTTCTCTATTCCAATCTAATTCTAACATCCATCCAAGATCGAAGATTGAGATTGAAGATCCAAGAGACAAAGTTGAAGATCTTCATCCAACGAAGCTAGATTTCATCGTTTTAAGCGAGATTTCGCCGGATCAAGCCTTGATCTTCGCTGTCCAGATCTGAAGTGTTTAGTTTTTGAGGTGTTTAGGTGATTTGGTGAGTGGTAGTTATCTCTCACGCGGACCCAAAGGAGTATATTGGATTGGTGGTTTGTTGGAGTGTTGTAGATAGTGATTTTGTGCATTTTCCTTAGATCCAAGTATAGATCCATTGTTGTGAAAATGTTTATCTATGCAAGTTCATTTATTAAGTTATAGAAACAAAACCCATGTTTTATATTTGATAGATCTATGCTTAAAACTATGATTTCATGTATGTTAGACTTATGCTCATTTATTTACGAAATTGCCACTATAGTTAATATTGCTTATTAGATCTTGTTTGAATGCTTGAATGTTTGGATGTATGATTGATTAGATTGTTTCAAGTTAGCAAATGGTTGATTTGGAACAAGATGGTTGGAGATGATTCAAAAGCTAAGTGGAAAGGCTCTTGAATGGTGAAAGCTGCCGGTGACATATGAAGCGGATGTGGAAGCTCATATGGATGGATTTGATGATGATGGTCTTTGCTATGATGTGATGAGACAAGGCATGAGATCGTGATGGAAATTTGCTATGATGCGATGAAGCAAAGTGTGATGTTGAGATGGGACGGGTCATGATGACGTTCCAAGCACGTGCTGCGACGACGTGCAAAGTTATGTTGATAACTCGGTGATGCGATCCGGGTTGGTGATAATGGTTAGCTTAAGAGGTGCTTGAGCTATTATGGAAATAGTCGTCGAGGAGGATGACTAGGAGGCTGAGATCTTATCGTTGTTGAAGGTTCTAGCATGCTCAAAGCAAGAGTACGTTGGAACGGGCTGCGACGACGTTCCAAGCACGGGCTGCGACGACGTGCCAGTACTCTGGGTAGTTGCGAAAATTCCTAGGCACGGGCTGCGACGACGTGCGGAGTTATGTCTAGAACCAGGGTTACCATTAGCCCTTGACAGGTGGTCATTCAATTAACGGTGAAATCATGGCAAAGATAACAGTGATAGCCAGAGTCATGGATGTTTGGTTGTATTATCATTCGGTTTCAAGAGCGGTATTTTCTGGGTGCTTATCTGATCTTGGTTTAGGCCTTGGGGGTTTGTATTTGGAAAGCATCGCCCTTGACTCGAGTGATTATTGCTTTACTTTAATTATCTGCTATATTATGCTTGCTTTTCCTTAGTGTGTGTCTGGGGGCTATCACTGTAGAAAGAGGTGGAGTGGGATGGTTTGGTTCCTATTCCTTTTATTCCTTATGCTCTTTTGGTATGTTTGATAGTTGATTTACTACTCACTAAGACTTTGTCTGACTCAAGGTTTTATGTCTCCTCTTATTACCTTGGGCTGTTCATCCATGTTGGGATGGGCAGACTAGGTAGCAGGTGACAGGTGCTGTTCTTAGAGATCTACGCTGATGATGACGAAGACGAGCAGGAGGCTTTGCATATTAGTTTTCTTACTATATGTACTGGGTGTTCCGCTGTTGTATCTGATTGAGTGTTATGTAGTGAGGCTTGGATGTATGGATGATTCATACGTTTGTATAAAACTACTATGATGCTTATATGATGATTTTCTGCTATGGAGCTTCACTATATATTTCTCTATTGTATTTTATCCATGCGCTGTGAGATGTACGATAGAATTTGCTGTTTTATTTTACCTTGACTATCGTCCATGGCTACCTGGCACGCCTTTCAGCGCACTATTTCCTTGTTTTGGTGCGGGAGTCATGGGCGGTCGTCACATTTTGGTATCAGAGCTTTGGTTAATCGATTTTAGCCAACGCTCGCTGACGTAGTACGTATGAGAGACGTAATTGTATTTTGATGGGTGATTACTATATAATATAGTAGTTTAGAAGGATTTGAACTCCTTATGCAGTTGTTTCTTAAGGTGTTCTAATCATTCCTATTACAGATATTAAGGATGAGTCGAAGAGGGAGACCAGCTGCAAGGGAAAGCCGTGCTACTGAAGGGGCTGTTGATTATGGAACTATGTTCGAAGCGATGATGACTTCGATCATGAGAAGGATACCAGCTCCAGGGCCATCTGTAGATGTTGGAGTTCAAGTCCAAGCTCCAAGACCGGTGGATTTTGCTAAGCTTTGTAAGGATTATACTTCTCTTGAAGGAAAAGCTTTCTTGGGGACGGAATCGACTATTGAGGTGCAGAGATGGATTGATGCATGTCGAAGGATCTTTGGTGACTTAGGGATTGAGGATGCAACCAAGAGAAAGCTCGCATCAAGACAGCTTCAGGGAAGAGCTGCTGATTGGTGGAATTCCATCACCATCGATACTCCAGAGGAAGGGATCACTTGGGAGCAATTCCAAGTCAGATTTGAAGCCAAGTTCATCTCTACGGCTCAGAAATCTGTTTTGTTTAAAAGGTTTGTAGAGCTCAAGCAAGGTGGGAGGCCTGTTCTTGAGTATATTTCCGAGTTTGAAGCCTTGTCCAAGTATGCCAGATCGTATATTGATTCTCCCTACCAGAAGAACGAAAAGTTTGTGACTGGTCTGGATGCTTATCTTGGGAGGCAGTTGGTGGATCACTTGGATGATCCGTTTGAGAAGCTTGTGGAGAAAGCTCTCAGGCATGAGAGTTTGTTTCCTAAGGAAAGTTCTGTTGTTGCTGTAACCAAGGAAGGATCTAAACCCCAGCAAAATGGAAACAAGAAGAGGAAGCAGCAGCAACAGAAGGGAAAGGATGGCCAGAAGAAGCCGAAGGGCGAGGTGATTTGCTATAATTGTCAGCAGAAGGGCCATCTCTCCAAGGATTGTAGGAATCCAAGGGCACCGGCGAAATGCCACAACTATGATAAGCCAGGGCATTTCAGGAAGGACTGTCCAGAACCGAGGAAGGACAGGCAGATTGTGCAAGCTTATGCTTTGGGAGCTGTGCCGTCGTCTTCAAAAGCTCCTACTGCTGAAGAGAAGGGGAAGGGTGTGGTGGTTCAAGGTACTCTTTCTATTTGTGGTGTTCCAGTTAGAGTGTTGTTTGATACTGGAGCATCGTATTCTTTTGTTTGTGATGATTTGGTGGGCCGGTTAGGTTTGGAACCGGATATTGTTGATAGGCCATTGGTTGTGACTAATCCAGTTGGGGGTTCGTCATGTTTGTGTATGATATGCCGTGGTCTAGTTGTGTCGAGTCATGATTGCTCGTTTGTTTGTGAATGCTTTGTTCTGAACTTTGCGGGGTTCGGAATTATTTTGGGTATGGACTGGCTTAGGAAATATGCGGCAAGGATTGATTGTGAGAGGCTTGAGGTGACAGTCGGGAATGTGGAAGGGCGAAAGGTTGTGATACGATGTAAGCATGAGGAAGACGTCTTCATGAGCTTCATGTATTCGCTGGTTGTTCCACGGGATGGACTGTCATCGGTGCCTATTGTGAATGGATTTGAGGATGTCCTTGACGAAGTCAAAGGGTTGCCGCCGCATAGGGAGATCGAGTTTTGTATCGATCTAGTTGAGGGAGCCAGACCTGTTGTGATGCCTCTTAGGCGGATGGCGCCTAGGGAGCAGCTAGAGTTGAGGGTGCAGGTTGATGACCTTTTGCAGAAAGGATTCATTCGGAGAAGTGTGTCCGAATGGGGTGCACCAGTTGTGTTCGCAACCAAAGCGGATGGATCGTTGAGGTTGTGTGTGGATTATCGTGAGCTGAATAAGTTGACTAAGAAGAACAAGTATCCATTGCCGAGAATAGATGACTTGTTTGATCAGCTTCACGAGGCCAAGGTGTTTTCTCAAATGGATTTGGCAACGGGATTTCACCAGTTGAGAGTGGCTAAGGATAGTGTGCCGAAGACTGCTTTCAGGACACCATCCGGTTTTTATGAGTGGCTGGTAATGCCGTTTGGGTTGACTAACGCACCAGCATATTTTGTGGATCTTATGAATAGGGTATTCAAAGATCAGTTGAATAAGTTCGTGCTTGTGTTCGTGGATGATATTTTGGTTTATTCTAAAACTGAGGAAGAGCACAAGACGCACTTGAAGATTGTTTTGGAAATCTTGCGGAAACATCAGCTGAAGGCTAAGTTTTCGAAGTGTCACTTCTGGAAGAGGGAAGTGAGGTTCTTAGGCCATGTTATCTCTGGAAATGGAATAGCGGTTGATCCCGCTAAGGTGGCAGCAATCCAGGATTGGATTAGGCCTAAGAATGCATCTGATGTGAGGAGTTTTCTTGGATTAGCAGGATATTATCGACGGTTTATCAAAGACTTTTCCAAGATAGCTGCACCATTAACAGGATTGACGAAGAAGAACCAAGTGTTCAGATGGGATGACAAGAGTGAGCAAGCTTTCGTAATCCTGAAAGAGCGACTGACGAGTGCTCCTGTTTTGACTATTCCTAGTGGGAATGATGAGATGGTGGTTTACACCGACGCATGTGGCACTGGACTTGGAGCAGTGCTAATGCAAAAGGATAAAGTTGTTGCGTATGCTAGTCGACAACTGAAGCCGCATGAAAGAAATTATCCGACTCATGATTTAGAGTTAGCAGCGATTGTGTTTGCTTTGAAGATATGGAGACATTACCTATTGGGAGTTCGATTTGAGTTGTTTACGGATCATAAGTCGTTGAAGTATCTGTTCTCCCAAAAGGATTTGAATCTTCGACAGCAAAGATGGCTAGAGTTCCTAGCATCATATGATTTTGGTATAGCCTATACTCCGGGAAAAGGAAAAGCAGTGGCAGATGCGTTAAGTCGAAGACATGCAGGATTGGGAGCCATGTTTTCGGAGTGGAAGAGTCTCAAGTATTTGGCTGAGTTTGACTTCAGGCCTAGATGTGAATTGGAACCTGAGATGTTGGCAAACTTATCGATAAGACCTACTCTTGTGGAAAGGATTGGCGAGAGCCAAAAGCAAGACGATAAGCTTGTCAGGATTATCCGTGGTTTGGAATCTGGATTGGAACCAGAGAAGGATAAAGGATTCGAGATCGATCGAGAGGGTCGGCTTCGAAAGCAAGGACGACTGGTTGTTCCCGATATAGATGGATTGAGAGATGAAGTTCTAAGGGAAAGTCATCACTCGAAGTTGACGATTCATCCAGGTGGTAATAAGATGTATCGGGATATGAAGAGGACCTACTACTGGGAAGGTATGAAGAAGGATGTTGGAAGTTTTATTTCCAAGTGTATGAACTGCCAGTTGGTGAAAGCTGAGCAGAAGAAGCCCAGTGGATTGCTTCAGCCATTAGAGGTTCCTACATGGAAGTGGGAGCAAGTGTCGATGGATTTTATCGATGGTCTACCTAGGACAAGGGCGGGAAATGAAGGGATTTGGGTCATAGTAGATCGTTTGACCAAGAGTGCAAGGTTCATTCCTGTTCGATCAACTAGGACTGCATCGAAGTTGGCTGAGTTGTATGTTAAGTGGATAGTTCGATTCCATGGTGTTCCGAAGTGTATAGTGAGCGATCGAGACCCATTGTTCACTAGTGGATTTTGGAAGAGCTTCCAGGAAGGTTTGGGAACCAAGTTGTGTTTGAGTACAGCTTATCACCCTCAAACAGATGGTCAAACTGAGAGAGTTAACCGAGTTTTGGAAGATCTTCTCAGAGCTTGTGTTTTGGACTTCGGAGGATCATGGGAAGATCATCTTCATTTGGTGGAGTTTGCATATAATAACAGTTATCAGTCGAGTATTGGTATGGCACCATATGAGGCATTATATGGAAGACCGTGTAACTCTCCGACATGTTGGTTGGAAACTGGAGAAAAGCTGATACTTGGGCCAGAGATGATTCGACAGACTTCGGATTGTATAGAGATCATTCGGCAACGAATGAAAGCAGCCCAAGATCGTCAGAAAAGTTATGCCGATAATCGTCGTAAGGATTTGGAATTCGACGTAGGTGAGATGGTTTTTGTGAAGATTTCTCCATTAAAGAGTGCTATTAGATTCGGAAAGAAAGGAAAGTTAACTCCGAGATTTGTTGGACCATTCCCGATTATAGAGCGAATTGGAAAGCTCGCTTATAGGTTAAAGTTACCGGAAAAGATGGCGGGTGTGCACAATGTTTTTCATGTATCTTATCTACGGAAGTATGTGCATGATCCAACTACAGTGGTTTCTACTGATAACTGTGAAAATTTGGAGGTTGATCCAGTGGGTACGGAACCTCGTAAGCCGCTTCGTATTGTTGAAACCGATACGAAACAGCTTAGGAGGAAGACGATTACGTTGCTCAAGGTACAATGGAGTGATGATGTTAACGACTGTACGTGGGAGGAGGAAGAGAGGATGAAGGCAGCTCATCCCGGACTCTTCGAGGTATGGCCCTAAAGTGTTGTGACATCTCATGAATTTGTAGCTTGTTCTAAGTCTTAGAATTCTGCATGCTAGGCTAGAATTGGATGCATGGTTTGTTGATTGCTATGGATGGTAGGCATGTAGAATATTTTTGATTGCTGATGTTTGCTTGGAATTTCGGGGGCGAAATTCCTAAGGGGGAGAGAATGTAACGACCCGTATTTTACGTGTCGATAAATCATAGAATTTACAGGTCGTTAGTATTGTTTGTGTTGTCTCTAGCATGAGTCGAATGGGGAGTTAACTCATGTGTAGTGTTGAGTCGTGACCGACTTATAGGCTTAGCCGAGTTAAGGGGTAGACGACCTAAAGCTTGGGTCATGATGGCCGGGTTAGTAAGGCTAACGTATTACCGAGTTAAAGGGTTTGGGCAACCTTAAGAAGCGAGCGAGTTAAAGTTTGGCCGAGTTAAGAACTGACCGACCTAAGGGAGTTACTGGTCTAACATATAGCGACCTAGTGGTTACCCCTCTATGTGGTTAGGTCGGTAGGTCGGGTATATTGCTAGGTCGGCAATGTGGCTTTGGGTTGGGTCGGCATCTGGTTTAGTTGATAAGTCGGCAAGGTGTGTTAGATAGTTGGGTCGGCAGTGTATGTTGAGGCGTTGGGTCGGTTAGGCCGTGTTATAACTAGGTCGTGTGGCCTCGTGTCTTTTGTTAAGTCGCAGAACGACTTAGTGTTAGGTCGGCCATGTGGTATCTCTGTTAGGTCGTTAGGTCGTGTACCTGTTGAGTCTTGGAGTGGTTTATGTGTTAGGTCGGCAGAGTGTTGGGTCGGCAAGGTTAGGTCGGCGAGGTTAGGTCGGCGGCAACTTAGGGACGGCCGAGATAAGGGTTTTTCCAGCCTATAAATAGAGGGGTTCGGCTCACTTTTTGGCACCGGTTTTTGAAGCAACGAAGTGCTTCCATTTTGGGAACTCGACTACAACATTTCTTCATCTTCTTTTCTCTATTCCAATCTAATTCTAACATCCATCCAAGATCGAAGATTGAGATTGAAGATCCAAGAGACAAAGTGGAAGATCTTCATCCAACGAAGCTAGATTTCATCGTTTTAAGCGAGATTTCGCCGGATCAAGCCTTGATCTTCGCTGTCCAGATCTGAAGTGTTTAGTTTTTGAGGTGTTTAGGTGATTTGGTGAGTGGTAGTTATCTCTCACGCGGACCCAAAGGAGTATATTGGATTGGTGGTTTGTTGGAGTGTTGTAGATAGTGATTTTGTGCATTTTCCTTAGATCCAAGTATAGATCCATTGTTGTGAAAATGTTTATCTATGCAAGTTCATTTATTAAGTTATAGAAACAAAACCCATGTTTTATATTTGATAGATCTATGCTTAAAACTATGATTTCATGTATGTTAGACTTATGCTCATTTATTTACGAAATTGCCACTATATTTAATATTGCTTATTAGATCTTGTTTGAATGCTTGAATGTTTGGATGTATGATTGATTAGATTGTTTCAAGTTAGCAAATGGTTGATTTGGAACAAGATGGTTGGAGATGATTCAAAAGCTAAGTGGAAAGGCTCTTGAATGGTGAAGGCTGCCGGTGACATATGAAGCGGATGTGGAAGCTCATATGGATGGATTTGATGATGATGGTCTTTGCTATGATGTGATGAGACAAGGCATGAGATCGTGATGGAACTTTGCTATGATGCGATGAAGCAAAGTGTGATGTTGAGATGGGACGGGTCATGATGACGTTCCAAGCACGTGCTGCGACGACGTGCAAAGTTATGTTGATAACTCGGTGATGCGATCCGGGTTGGTGATAATGGTTAGCTTAAGAGGTGCTTGAGCTATTATGGAAATAGTCGTCGAGGAGGATGACTAGGAGGCTGAGATCTTATCGTTGTTGAAGGTTCTAGCATGCTCAAAGCAAGAGTACGTTGGAACGGGCTGCGACGACGTTCCAAGCACGGGCTGCGACGACGTGCCAGTACTCTGGGTAGTTGCGAAAATTCCTAGGCACGGGCTGCGACGACGTGCGGAGTTATGTCTAGAACCAGGGTTACCATTAGCCCTTGACAGGTGGTCATTCAATTAACGGTGAAATCATGGCAAAGATAACAGTGATAGCCAGAGTCATGGATGTTTGGTTGTATTATCATTCGGTTTCAAGAGCGGTATTTTCTGGGTGCTTATCTGATCTTGGTTTAGGCCTTGGGGGTTTGTATTTGGAAAGCATCGCCCTTGACTCGAGTGATTATTGCTTTACTTTAATTATCTGCTATATTATGCTTGCTTTTCCTTAGTGTGTGTCTGGGGGCTATCACTGTAGAAAGAGGTGGAGTGGGATGGTTTGGTTCCTATTCCTTTTATTCCTTATGCTCTTTTGGTATGTTTGATAGTTGATTTACTACTCACTAAGACTTTGTCTGACTCAAGGTTTTATGTCTCCTCTTATTACCTTGGGCTGTTCATCCATGTTGGGATGGGCAGACTAGGTAGCAGGTGACAGGTGCTGTTCTTAGAGATCTACGCTGATGATGACGAAGACGAGCAGGAGGCTTTGCATATTAGTTTTCTTACTATATGTACTGGGTGTTCCGCTGTTGTATCTGATTGAGTGTTATGTAGTGAGGCTTGGATGTATGGATGATTCATACGTTTGTATAAAACTACTATGATGCTTATATGATGATTTTCTGCTATGGAGCTTCACTATATATTTCTCTATTGTATTTTATCCATGCGCTGTGAGATGTACGATAGAATTTGCTGTTTTATTTTACCTTGACTATCGTCCATGGCTACCTGGCACGCCTTTCAGCGCACTATTTCCTTGTTTTGGTGCGGGAGTCATGGGCGGTCGTCACATTTTGGTATCAGAGCTTTGGTTAATCGATTTTAGCCAACGCTCGCTGACGTAGTACGTATGAGAGACGTAATTGTATTTTGATGGGTGATTACTATATAATATAGTAGTTTAGAAGGATTTGAACTCCTTATGCAGTTGTTTCTTAAGGTGTTCTAATCATTCCTATTACAGATATTAAGGATGAGTCGAAGAGGGAGACCAGCTGCAAGGGAAAGCCGTGCTACTGAAGGGGCTGTTGATTATGGAACTATGTTCGAAGCGATGATGACTTCGATCATGAGAAGGATACCAGCTCCAGGGCCATCTTTAGATGTTGGAGTTCAAGTCCAAGCTCCAAGACCGGTGGATTTTGCTAAGCTTTGTAAGGATTATACTTCTCTTGGAGGAAAAGCTTTCTTGGGGACGGAATCGACTATTGAGGTGCAGAGATGGATTGATGCATGTCGAAGGATCTTTGGTGACTTAGGGATTGAGGATGCAACCAAGAGAAAGCTCGCATCAAGACAGCTTCAGGGAAGAGCTGTTGATTGGTGGAAT
This sequence comes from Allium cepa, assembly GCA_030765085.1. Taxonomy (NCBI): domain Eukaryota; kingdom Viridiplantae; phylum Streptophyta; class Magnoliopsida; order Asparagales; family Amaryllidaceae; genus Allium; species Allium cepa. The sequence goes on from CM060945.1 coordinate 775,522,986, forward strand.
TCCATCACCATCGATACTCCAGAGGAAGGGATCACTTGGGAGCAATTCCAAGTCAGATTTGAAGCCAAGTTCATCTCTACGGCTCAGAAATCTGTTTTGTTTAAAAGGTTTGTAGAGCTCAAGCAAGGTGGGAGGCCTGTTCTTGAGTATATTTCCGAGTTTGAAGCCTTGTCCAAGTATGCCAGATCGTATATTGATTCTCCCTACCAGAAGAACGAAAAGTTTGTGACTGGTCTGGATGCTTATCTTGGGAGGCAGTTGGTGGATCACTTGGATGATCCGTTTGAGAAGCTTGTGGAGAAAGCTCTCAGGCATGAGAGTTTGTTTCCTAAGGAAAGTTCTGTTGTTGCTGTAACCAAGGAAGGATCTAAACCCCAGCAAAATGGAAACAAGAAGAGGAAGCAGCAGCAACAGAAGGGAAAGGATGGCCAGAAGAAGCCGAAGGGCGAGGTGATTTGCTATAATTGTCAGCAGAAGGGCCATCTCTCCAAGGATTGTAGGAATCCAAGGGCACCGGCGAAATGCCACAACTGTGATAAGCCAGGGCATTTCAGGAAGGACTGTCCAGAACCGAGGAAGGACAGGCAGATTGTGCAAGCTTATGCTTTGGGAGCTGTGCCGTCGTCTTCAAAAGCTCCTACTGCTGAAGAGAAGGGGAAGGGTGTGGTGGTTCAAGGTACTCTTTCTATTTGTGGTGTTCCAGTTAGAGTGTTGTTTGATACTGGAGCATCGCATTCTTTTGTTTGTGATGATTTGGTGGGCCGGTTAGGTTTGGAACCGGATATTGTTGATAGGCCATTGGTTGTGACTAATCCAGATGGGGGTTCGTCATGTTTGTGTATGATATGCCGTGGTCTAGTTGTGTCGAGTCATGATTGCTCGTTTGTTTGTGATTGCTTTGTTCTGAACTTTGCGGGGTTCGGAATTATTTTGGGTATGGACTGGCTTAGGAAATATGCGGCAAGGATTGATTGTGAGAGGCTTGAGGTGACAGTCGGGAATGTGGAAGGGCGAAAGGTTGTGATACGATGTAAGCATGAGGAAGACGTCTTCATGAGCTTCATGTATTCGCTGGTTGTTCCACGGGATGGACTGTCATCGGTGCCTATTGTGAATGGATTTGAGGATGTCTTTGACGAAGTCAAAGGGTTGCCGCCGCATAGGGAGATCGAGTTTTGTATCGATCTAGTTGAGGGAGCCAGACCTGTTGTGATGCCTCTTAGGCGGATGGCGCCTAGGGAGCAGCTAGAGTTGAGGGTGCAGGTTGATGACCTTTTGCAGAAAGGATTCATTCGGAGAAGTGTGTCCGAATGGGGTGCACCAGTTGTGTTCGCAACCAAAGCGGATGGATCGTTGAGGTTGTGTGTGGATTATCGTGAGCTGAATAAGTTGACTAAGAAGAACAAGTATCCATTGCCGAGAATAGATGACTTGTTTGATCAGCTTCACGAGGCCAAGGTGTTTTCTCAGATGGATTTGGCAACGGGATTTCATCAGTTGAGAGTGGCTAAGGATAGTGTGCCGAAGACTGCTTTCAGGACACCATCCGGTTTTTATGAGTGGCTGGTAATGCCGTTTGGGTTGACTAACGCACCAGCATATTTTGTGGATCTTATGAATAGGGTATTCAGAGATCAGTTGAATAAGTTCGTGCTTGTGTTCGTGGATGATATTTTGGTTTATTCCAAAACTGAGGAAGAGCACAAGACGCACTTGAAGATTGTTTTGGAAATCTTGCGGAAACATCAGCTGAAGGCTAAGTTTTCGAAGTGTCACTTCTGGAAGAGGGAAGTGAGGTTCTTAGGCCATGTTATCTCTGGAAATGGAATAGCGGTTGATCCCGCTAAGGTGGCAGCAATCCAGGATTGGATTAGGCCTAAGAATGCATCTGATGTGAGGAGTTTTCTTGGATTAGCAGGATATTATCGACGGTTTATCAAAGACTTTTCCAAGATAGCTGCACCATTAACAGGATTGACGAAGAAGAACCAAGTGTTCAGATGGGATGACAAGAGTGAGCAAGCTTTCGTAATCCTGAAAGAGAGACTGACGAGTGCTCCTGTTTTGACTATTCCTAGTGGGAATGATGAGATGGTGGTTTACACCGACGCATGTGGCACTGGACTTGGAGCAGTGCTAATGCAAAAGGATAAAGTTGTTGCGTATGCTAGTCGACAACTGAAGCCGCATGAAAGAAATTATCCGACTCATGATTTAGAGTTAGCAGCGATTGTGTTTGCTTTGAAGATATGGAGACATTACCTATTGGGAGTTCGATTTGAGTTGTTTGCGGATCATAAGTCGTTGAAGTATCTGTTCTCCCAAAAGGATTTGAATCTTCGACAGCAAAGATGGCTAGAGTTCCTAGCATCATATGATTTTGGTATAGCCTATACTCCGGGAAAAGGAAACGCAGTGGCAGATGCGTTAAGTCGAAGACATGCAGGATTGGGAGCCATGTTTTCGGAGTGGAAGAGTCTCAAGTATTTGGCTGAGTTTGACTTCAGGCCTAGATGTGAATTGGAACCTGAGATGTTGGCAAACTTATCGATAAGACCTACTCTTGTGGAAAGGATTGGCGAGAGCCAAAAGCAAGACGATAAGCTTGTCAGGATTATCCGTGGTTTGGAATCTGGATTGGAACCAGAGAAGGATAAAGGATTCGAGATCGATCGAGAGGGTCGGCTTCGAAAGCAAGGACGACTGGTTGTTCCCGATATAGATGGATTGAGAGATGAAGTTCTAAGGGAAAGTCATCACTCGAAGTTGACGATTCATCCAGGTGGTAATAAGATGTATCGGGATATGAAGAGGACCTACTACTGGGAAGGTATGAAGAAGGATGTTGGAAGTTTTATTTCCAAGTGTATGAACTGCCAGTTGGTGAAAGCTGAGCAAAAGAAGCCCAGTGGATTGCTTCAGCCATTAGAGGTTCCTACATGGAAGTGGGAGCAAGTGTCGATGGATTTTATCGATGGTCTACCTAGGACAAGGGCGGGAAATGAAGGGATTTGGGTCATAGTAGATCGTTTGACCAAGAGTGCAAGGTTCATTCCTGTTCGATCAACTAGGACTGCATCGAAGTTGGCTGAGTTGTATGTTAAGTGGATAGTTCGATTCCATGGTGTTCCGAAGTGTATAGTGAGCAATCGAGACCCATTGTTCACTAGTGGATTTTGGAAGAGCTTCCAGGAAGTTTTGGGAACCAAGTTGTGTTTGAGTACGGCTTATCACCCTCAAACAGATGGTCAAACTGAGAGAGTTAACCGAGTTTTGGAAGATCTTCTCAGAGCTTGTGTTTTGGACTTCGGAGGATCATGGGAAGATCATCTTCATTTGGTGGAGTTTGCATATAATAACAGTTATCAGTCGAGTATTGGTATGGCACCATATGAGGCATTATATGGAAGACCGTGTAACTCTCCGACATGTTGGTTGGAAACTGGAGAAAAGCTGATACTTGGGCCAGAGATGATTCGACAGACTTTGGATTGTATAGAGATCATTCGGCAACGAATGAAAGCAGCCCAAGATCGTCAGAAAAGTTATGCCGATAATCGTCGTAAGGATTTGGAATTCGACGTAGGTGAGATGGTTTTTGTGAAGATTTCTCCATTAAAGAGTGCTATTAGATTCGGAAAGAAAGGAAAGTTAACTCCGAGATTTGTTGGACCATTCCCGATTATAGAGCGAATTGGAAAGCTCGCTTATAGGTTAAAGTTACCGGAAAAGATGGCGGGTGTGCACAATGTTTTTCATGTATCTTATCTACGGAAGTATGTGCATGATCCAACTACAGTGGTTTCTGCTGATAACTGTGAAAATTTGGAGGTTGATCCAGTGGGTACGAAACCTCGTAAGCCGCTTCGTATTGTTGAAACCGATACGAAACAGCTTAGGAGGAAGACGATTACGTTGCTCAAGGTACAATGGAGTGATGATGTTAACGACTGTACGTGGGAGGAGGAAGAGAGGATGAAGGCAGCTCATCCCGGACTCTTCGAGGTATGGCCCTAAAGTGTTGTGACATCTCATGAATTTGTAGCTTGTTCTAAGTCTTAGAATTCTGCATGCTAGGCTAGAATTGGATGCATGGTTTGTTGATTGCTATGGATGGTAGGCATGCAGAATATTTTTGATTGCTGATGTTTGCTTGGAATTTCGGGGGCGAAATTCCTAAGGGGGAGAGAATGTAACGACCCGTATTTTACGTGTCGATAAATCGTAGAATTTACAGGTCGTTAGTATTGTTTATGTTGTCTCTAGCATGAGTCGAATGGGGAGTTAACTCATGTGTAGTGTTGAGTCGTGACCGACTTATAGGCTTAGCCGAGTTAAGGGGTAGACGACCTAAAGCTTGGGTCGTGATGGCCGGGTTAGTAAGGCTAACGTATTACCGAGTTAAAGGGTTTGGGCAACCTTAAGAAGCGAGCGAGTTAAAGTTTGGCCGAGTTAAGAACTGACCGACCTAAGGGAGTTACTGGTCTAACATATAGCGACCTAGTGGTTACCCCTGTATGTGGTTAGGTCGGTAGGTCGGGTATATTGCTAGGTCGGCAATGTGGCTTTGGGTTGGGTCGGCATCTGGTTTAGTTGATAAGTCGGCAAGGTGTGTTAGATAGTTGGGTCGGCAGTGTATGTTGAGGCGTTGGGTCGGTTAGGCCGTGTTATAACTAGGTCGTGTGGCCTCGTGTCTTTTGTTAAGTCGCAGAACGACTTAGTGTTAGGTCGGCCATGTGGTATCTCTGTTAGGTCATTAGGTCGTGTACCTGTTGAGTCTTGGAGTGGTTTATGTGTTAGGTCGGCAGAGTGTTGGGTCGGCAAGGTTAGGTCGGCGAGGTTAGGTCGGCGGCAACTTAGGGACGGCCGAGATAAGGGTTTTTCCAGCCTATAAATAGAGGGGTTCGGCTCACTTTTTGGCACCGGTTTTTGAAGCAACGAAGTGATGCCATTTTGGGAACTCGACTACAACATTTCTTCATCTTCTTTTCTCTATTCCAATCTAATTCTAACATCCATCCAAGATCGAAGATTGAGATTGAAGATCCAAGAGACAAAGTTGAAGATCTTCATCCAACGAAGCTAGATTTCATCGTTTTAAGCGAGATTTCGCCGGATCAAGCCTTGATCTTCGCTGTCCAGATCTGAAGTGTTTAGTTTTTGAGGTGTTTAGGTGATTTGGTGAGTGGTAGTTATCTCTCACGCGGACCCAAAGGAGTATATTGGATTGGTGGTTTGTTGGAGTGTTGTAGATAGTGATTTTGTGCATTTTCCTTAGATCCAAGTATAGATCCATTGTTGTGAAAATGTTTATCTATGCAAGTTCATTTATTAAGTTATAGAAACAAAACCCATGTTTTATATTTGATAGATCTATGCTTAAAACTATGATTTCATGTATGTTAGACTTATGCTCATTTATTTACGAAATTGCCACTATAGTTAATATTGCTTATTAGATCTTGTTTGAATGCTTGAATGTTTGGATGTATGATTGATTAGATTGTTTCAAGTTAGCAAATGGTTGATTTGGAACAAGATGGTTGGAGATGATTCAAAAGCTAAGTGGAAAGGCTCTTGAATGGTGAAAGCTGCCGGTGACATATGAAGCGGATGTGGAAGCTCATATGGATGGATTTGATGATGATGGTCTTTGCTATGATGTGATGAGACAAGGCATGAGATCGTGATGGAACTTTGCTATGATGCGATGAAGCAAAGTGTGATGTTGAGATGGGACGGGTCATGATGACGTTCCAAGCACGTGCTGCGACGACGTGCAAAGTTATGTTGATAACTCGGTGATGCGATCCGGGTTGGTGATAATGGTTAGCTTAAGAGGTGCTTGAGCTATTATGGAAATAGTCGTCGAGGAGGATGACTAGGAGGCTGAGATCTTATCGTTGTTGAAGGTTCTAGCATGCTCAAAGCAAGAGTACGTTGGAACGGGCTGCGACGACGTTCCAAGCACGGGCTGCGACGACGTGCCAGTACTCTGGGTAGTTGCGAAAATTCCTAGGCACGGGCTGCGACGACGTGCGGAGTTATGTCTAGAACCAGGGTTACCATTAGCCCTTGACAGGTGGTCATTCAATTAACGGTGAAATCATGGCAAAGATAACAGTGATAGCCAGAGTCATGGATGTTTGGTTGTATTATCATTCGGTTTCAAGAGCGGTATTTTCTGGGTGCTTATCTGATCTTGGTTTAGGCCTTGGGAGTTTGTATTTGGAAAGCATCGCCCTTGACTCGAGTGATTATTGCTTTACTTTAATTATCTGCTATATTATGCTTGCTTTTCCTTAGTGTGTGTCTGGGGGCTATCACTGTAGAAAGAGGTGGAGTGGGATGGTTTGGTTCCTATTCCTTTTATTCCTTATGCTCTTTTGGTATGTTTGATAGTTGATTTACTACTCACTAAGACTTTGTCTGACTCAAGGTTTTATGTCTCCTCTTATTACCTTGGGCTGTTCATCCATGTTGGGATGGGCAGACTAGGTAGCAGGTGACAGGTGCTGTTCTTAGAGATATACGCTGATGATGACGAAGACGAGCAGGAGGCTTTGCATATTAGTTTTCTTACTATATGTACTGGGTGTTCCGCTGTTGTATCTGATTGAGTGTTATGTAGTGAGGCTTGGATGTATGGATGATTCATACGTTTGTATAAAACTACTATGATGCTTATATGATGATTTTCTGCTATGGAGCTTCACTATATATTTCTCTATTGTATTTTATCCATGCGCTGTGAGATGTACGATAGAATTTGCTGTTTTATTTTACCTTGACTATCGTCCATGGCTACCTGGCACGCCTTTCAGCGCACTATTTCCTTGTTTTGGTGCGGGAGTCATGGGCGGTCGTCACAGATCCATTCTCTACAATGTGGAAGTTGTTATCTCGTTATGATATATTATTTTTTGTTCCTAATGTTCCATTGTTTTTTGTCAGTCTTTTGATAATGCCAAAAGGGGGAGAAAAGAACTAGATTTTGATAAGGAAGTAAATATTTTTTTGGAATACTTCAACAATATTTGTTTAATGTTGTTAGATAATTTTCCTTAGTTCGCTTATTCATCAGTAATTTTTGTTATCTTCTTAATAGGGAGTGGTCTTGGTTGTAGGGGGAGCATTCAAATAGGGGGAGCTAAAACATTTCATGCTCGAACACATGTATTAGCATTTCAAAATCTTTAATATATATGTTTGTCATCATCAAAAGGGGGAGATTGTTTGATGTGATTTTTTGTTTGATGATAACAAAATATATATCAATATATATATATGTGTGTGTTTGCAGTTTGGACTATATATAGAAAGGAAGAAATATTCATATTGAATAATTATACTATTGCACAGAATTTATATAATTCAACCAGTATTTTTTATTCAATATAATATTTTATTACAACACTTAAACAATACAAAGTTTTCAGCTCTCTCTATATATACATACACCAGTTCATACATTTTACACTACAACACTCAACACTCAGTTTTTTTTCACTCTGTCTGCACATCTACATCTATCTGCATTATCCAGCTCCACTTCTTGTCCTGTCCTGTGTACCTGTATAATTAGCAACTACAACAGTAATCTGAAAACAAACAAATTTGAATTTGCAAAAATAAAAATTTGTTTGTGTCTCAAATACATGGGTTATTGTCATCATCTTTGATTGTGTGCATATCAGTGCTCTTACAGATAATCGTGAGTGGCTGCAATACACACGTGTACATGTATACACGTGTGCATTGCCTCGCCAACTCGTGTGCGTTATCAACAAGAGCAATCAATACTTCAATGAATTCAACATGAAGCAGTGCAAACTCCCGAAGACACAACAGTAATGGAAACTGCACCAATACCAAACAGAGAATATATATATATAGTGATGCATAACAACTACATAGCTGCTATCAAGCAAACAAAGACAAAACAACACAGTCGAGTCACAATGAAACTGCAGTAGACAAGTACACAACAAACCCGAATGTCACAAAGCATAAAAACATGTATGCAACATGGTGAGAAACACAAATGCAGTACAATGCAACACAGTGAGCTACATGAACAAATGCAACAGTGTGAAGTGATGTAACAGCAATTACAGGTATTCAACAAGGTGAAACAGTAGTAAATTAAAGTATGCAACTCGAGAATGGATACAAGTGACTCAGACCAAATGCAGTGACACACTGCAACAAACAAAGTCTCGACCAAAATCAGTAACACAATGCAAATACAACAACATAGCACAATGCACAAAAGTCACAAACAAGGTCAAACCCAAGATAGGTTCAACTCAAGGCAACTTGAAGCATACAAGGTCAGACAAACCACTGCAACAGCAAACACAGTGAAGCTACAAACATCGAGTGCAACAACAAACTCTGTGCACATGTACAGGGATGAATACAACATGATGAAGCAGTGGAAACAAACTCAAGTGCAACAGTTGAATACATGAACAAGTGTAGCATCTGATACAGTGAAAAAGTCCAAGTCAAGATGGAGCTACAATGCAACACAATGATAATGCAACATGGAGTATGCAAGTGAAATTCGAATTATCAAAACAGTTTCAAATTACAACAAAGAAGTCAGTGGCAGCCCCAAAATCAAGATCAACATAACATGAAGCAGTTCAAATCCAAGTACAAACCCAAAAATATATGCATACACACATACATTTATATGTATGCACATATATAGTAAACAGGTGAATGTACAGTAGGGAATACAAAGACAATGGCAAGTACAAGTTAGTGCAGAAATCAAGCCGAAGTTAAAGAACAAATTCGTATCTTTTGATTAAGTCGTTGATTAAGTCAAAGAAATCTAATTTGGAAAGAAATCTCTGCATAAAATTTCTCGAAGTCACATATGGTCAGTATTAATACAAATGGGGACCGAGACAACAAATACAGGAAGAAATTTTCGAATTAATTAATTCGAAAACAAATATGGACAGCAATAATTCGAAATCAAATCAAGAAAGGAATACTCCAAATCCAGAACAAATTCAGGAAAATAATCAACGACGTGTAGAAATCAAATCTGACAGTGGTTAATTAGGGTTTCAACCCTATAAATACACCCCAAGAAATCATCATAGAACACAGAACAATCGAGTTCGAACAAGCCAAAACCAGAAAAGCAAAAAGAGAAAATACATACCAAAACAAATGACGAACTCAATCAAACAGCAATGAGCAACTCAGAGGAATAATCGATCGACAAAGAGAGAAGCCAAATCAATCATACGATCAACTATCGGCTGCTCATTTCAAAGCTAAGGGGACAAATCCCTGATTTGTAAAGAAAAGAAGGAAGCCGCCATTGTCATGAAAGGAACCGGGCTGTTTTTTTAGCAAAACAAACAAAAGAAGATAACGGGCTAGAGTAAAAAAAAAAAAAAAAAAAAAAAAAAAAATTGGGCCGGCTTGTTTTATAAAGAAGCTTTATTTTTTTAATTATGGTTTAAGGGGTTATTTGTTGTTTAATCTTTTCTTTAAAAGTTGTTTTATTTGTCTGATTTTTTTTTCTAAAACCAAAACATGATAAATCATCACCTAGGGTTTAGGTGTTGTCAGATTGTCTAGTTAGAGTTAGTCCAGTTGGCAGGGTTTGCGAGTTTGAAAAACTCTATAGGCGGTAGCAGGGTTTGCAAGTCTGTTAGAGAGTTTGTAAGCAGGAAACTGTTTAAATCTAATAGAAATCTGGGAATGCAGCAGTAGGCAGGGGTTGCCGAAGCTGGGTAAATTTTGTGTGTGATTTATTTTTCAGCATATTTATTTCTGTAGTTTGTTTCTGTGTTTAATTCGGAAAAATTTGCTATAACCCTATTCACCCCCCCTCTAGGGTTAATCTAGATCCTACAATAAGGATAATAGATTGTTGAGTAGACAAAGTAAGTTGCATGTGTTCAGAGGTGCGGTCATGTCCATGTATTGAGAGCCATGGTTAATGAGTAGGCAGTCCACCACAACTACTTCAAGTCGGTCTTTCGAATAACCTTTTGTGTTCAAGGTGGGATTTGATGTGTAGATGATCAAATCATGTCTACTCTAGACATATCCCGGCATCAATGAGCTTCAGGAGGGGCATCTGTATTTTTTCGAACTTTGTTCTATGACTCGATTTGAGTGGATGATCAGGCCATACTCATTCCAAGCCTTGCTTGGGTCTTTATGTCAAACGTGGAGGTCGATGAATGGATGGTCGGTCATGTTGACTTTGTATTGGGCTCTGATCGTGATGACCTTTTCAATATCTAGTCCATAGCCCCAAATCAAAGGCATTTGGTTGATGATGAGCGATTGAATTATGCTCGTCTAGATGTAACACCACACGTCCGATCATGGTCTGCGTGGATTGGTTGGCGACCAAATCTGAGTACCCGGTCGCCTGCATCGTTTTGAAAGTAGTTTAGTTCAAGCTAGTCCTAGTTCATAGAACAATTAAAATAAAAATAGAAATGGAAATAATTCAAAGAAGATTAGGATAAATCTCATTGATAAGTGAAGCAGCATCGTGTGCTCGCTATTCGATTTTGCCCTGGCTCCTTTCAAAGGGATGTCAGCCGTCGGCAGTCCAATTGATAATCATAGCCCTTCATTAATAGGCATCGGATGTTCGATGTCTGCCATTCTACAGGACTTGTACATACTGTTGAAGCTTTCCTTTCCAGATCAGCTTTTCGATCACGCCTCGGAGGTGTTTGTAAGCGCCCGTGTTAGGATCAGTGAGCATCTGGGAATATACAACATTCCCCTAATTTTCTTTAGACTTTGGTGTACTCTCTCGAGGTTGGTTTCCAATACCACTCCGAGTTGCGAGTCTTCAGATAGAGGTTGTCTATTGAATCATTCAAAGAGCATATGAGCCGAATTTTAAGGTCACGTTTTGGCTACTGGGATCTGCATCCTTAGCCAACGGGCCTTCATTTTTATTTTTCTTAGTCTGTTCCGCTCCTACACACTTTGGTTTAGATTCATTTTTTTCATAGAAACGATCCATGGTCGTAGGAGGATCTCCACCTAACTGGCTGCCAGAATATATATGGAGGTCGATTCTCCTCAAGGGTGATCAGTATGATATCCCTTTGAGAGTATCGTTTGCGTAGTGGTTGTTTGTCTGTACCCGTATTGCCGTTCAGAAGCTGTCGCTAGATCCTCTATGCCCTGTTCGATCATGGGATGTAAGGGAAGCAGATAGAATGCTCCTTTATTAAGCTGAGTTTTGAATTCACTATCTAGAGGCACTGCACTGCGGTTAGGGTTCGTATAAGAGACCGGTGTAACTAAAGTTTCGATCGGCATCGAGGGCCGTTCCACATGACAATTTTGCTCGGCATACAAGATTGTTCGGCATCCAAATTTGTTCGTCATTCCACATTGTTCGGCATTCAGGAACGCCCGGCACTCAGGAGCGTTCAGCATTAAAGAGCGCTCGGCATTCAGGAGCGTTCGGCATTAGAGTGGCGCTAGGCATTCAGAAACGTTCGGCATCCGAGAGCGTTCAACATTCAGGAACATTCAACATCCAATCGCGTTTGGCATCCAAACTTATTTGGCATTCCACATTGTTTGGCATTTGGGAACGCCCGGCACTCAGGAGCGTTCGGCATTAGAGAGCGCTTGGCATTCAGGAGCGTTCGACATTCGTTCTGTTCGGCCTTCTTTCTGTTCGGCCTTCTTTCTGTTCGGCCTAAATTCTGTTCGGCCTTCATTCTGTTCGGCCTTCTTTCTTTTCGGCCTAAATTCTGTTCGGCCTAAATTCTTTTCAGCCTACTTTCTTTTCGGCCTAATTGCTGTTCGGCCTAAGTTCTGTTCGGCCTTCTTTCTGTTCGGCCTTCTTTCTGTTCGGCCTAAATTCTGTTCGGCCTAATTTCTGTTCGACCTAAATTCTGTTGGCCTTCTTTCTTTTCGGCCTAAATTTTATTCGGCCTAAATTCTGTTTGGCCATTTTTTTGTCCAGCCTGTGGTATGGATCGGCATTCGGATGTCGCTCGGTATAGAGGCATGGATCGGCATTCGGATGTCACTGGGCGGTCGACATATGCCTTTTCTGGGGCGATCATCATACGCCTTTAGAGAAGGGTCGGCCTTTATTCAACTCAAGTGCAAACTTCAACGTCCAATCCCCAGATCTTGCATACATCAGTGAATACAATCTACGGCTATCAGCTTCCTTTAGATTTCTTTCAAATTTGAGTAGAATAGGAAGTTTTCTAGTAGACAACTGGATCAATCTCGTGAATATGGAAATCCACTAGTAGACGATGGGATCCAATCAAGCTGAGAATTCAATTCTCAGTGAAAGCACCAAAATGTTAGCACCAAAATTGGTCACTAACACCCTTGAGTAGAGTTATGTAGAGAGATTAATGAAGAGAGTAAATTAGAACGGAAGAATAGTGTAATTCAATGCCAAAAAGAAAAACAAAAGCGAGAACACCAGATTTATAGTGGTTCAGTGTAATTGCCTACGTCCACTTTGAGTTTAATCTTTATTGTTTTCTCAATTACTTGAATACAGAAACAATCCGTAAATCAATCACTTGAATATCAGTTTGAACTAAAAAGAGGAGAGTATAAAAAATGGCTGGGTCTCCCCAGTGCTTCCGGAAAAAGGTCCATTTTACTGTGCCACCGCTCTTCTATTTATAGACGAAGATGGGTTAGAGTTCCCTCATGGGCTTAGGAACAAGGTACCTCGGCCCATAGTTGGTGACTTCTGTGCACCGGGCCAAGCAGGCCAAACACTCTTGCTTTGCCTTAGGCCTGGCAACTTGCTAACACATCCAGTCTGTACCGTGCCAGGGATGCCGAAACATGTCGATTGCATCAAAACCTTATAACTTCAGGATCTTCTTGGTCAAAATCTTGTCTAGTACTAATAATAATATCTTCACCTGTCGTTTTGTAGCCGGGCCAAGGTGTGGTTTAACAATCTCTGACGCCATTACACTCATATTTATTTATTGTTGATTTTACTTACATAAGAACTTTTAATTCTGACTTGAGTGTTTTGTCTTTTCATTACGCTTGGATCAGTCCGAGCTTTTCAGTGTACTGATACTATCGTTATTACGGCCTTATTGATACCTATCCCTAAGCAAACACGTTACTGATACTATCGTTATTACGGCCTTAGATATGTGGGAAACTGCACCCAAGCCATTTAATACCTCATTAATAAGGACTAGACAGACCCATGATCATTTAACACCTATTTATAGATATGCCTTTGTCGATTAATACCTAACCCTAAGGTGGACTCCCTGCTAGTACTATCTAGCTGGTATCGCTTGGAATCTCACAGATTACTTAATACTTCTTTTTATAGGGGTGACGAACCCTAGATCAGTCACTTAATACCTCAAATATGAAGCAAACCCTTCTCGAGATATCCACTATCACTCTTAATTATAAATTTGGAACCTCACAAGGTTAATTCTTTCGGCAGGGAGGTGGGCCCTAAAATAAGAACTTAATACCTCAACACTTAGAAACATCCTTATTTATTTGGTGTAACAACCCGATATTTTCAGCCATTCACAGCCGCAAATGTCGGACTTGAATTGCTCGAAATACCGCATTGTAAATAAATTTGGAGCAAATGAAATACAATCACAGAATCACAGACATAGAACAAACAGAATACCTCGCAGCGGAATATAAAATACATAGTAGTTCATGAAGCTACTACGGCAGAGTCTCAAACCAAATACATAATACAGTCTGAAAACAACATAATAGAAATCCCAAATACATAGATGTTCACTAATACATGAGATAAACTAGAACAGCAGAAACAGAGAGTAGATATAAATGTAGATAAGCAGAAACTCCAGCAAAGACCAGCTCCAGAAAGAGAATCCAAAGCTGTGAATACTCAGGCTGACCCGAGCGTAAAGTAAAACACAAAACACTCGAGTCAGGACAATATGTACTTATATAATGTAAACCAACTCAAGTGAACTGTAGTAGAAATACACAATAACTTAAAGGATGCTTGGGATCGCCCATCCTTTTAGAATCAATTAAACTATAAACTAAATACATCCCGTGGTTAAAATTTCGAAATGGTATTTTATACTTCAAAATCAAATATCATTTCAAAATTCAATATCATTCAAAATCCATTTCAAAATATCAAAAATATAATATCTTCCAAACCACATTCCTTTTTATTTAATTTAAATACCATTACAAAAAACATTTCAAAATAGTTTATATTTCAAAAAAATTTACTTCATTTTAAATCATAAAATGAAGTTATTATATTTAATAATTAAATTATTAAATTTACAAAATTTTAGTCTTTCAAAATTCATTTATCCACTTAATTTATTAAAACAGATGAAAATTTAACTTTCGCAGCATTTAGAAATTTCTACAGAAAGTTACATTCAAAACAGTTCAATTTAACAAAAGATAGCATAAAAAAAATTGCTGTGATAGGGTTACATTAGTTTCAAACAAAAATTAGTTAAATTCAACAATTATAACATTAACAAAAATGCTATGATAGCCTTTAATTAAACTTAGCCATTTGGTTCATTATTATCAAATACAGCATTTACAAATGCTGTGTTATCATTTACATTAGAATTAATAGTATTTCAAAATGCAGTTAATTAACTTCAAATATTCAGTATAATTTCACAAATAATTATATTTTTATTTAAATCATTTTTAACTTATAAAATCATATAATTTCACTTTTAAAACAATCATTCAAATACCCTTATATTTATGATTTTATAAAGTTAAATCACCATTCAAAAATCAAAATTTAATAATAATTCACTTATTAAATTCCAACATAAAATTTCATATTCATTAAATTAAATTTAAATTAACACTTAAGTTTAAAATTTTAAAATATAACTTAATTTCATTTTTATTCACTTAACTTAAAATTCACTTTTAAGCCAAATTCACAAATTTCCAATTTTAGTTATATTTCAAAATTTCAACATAAATACTCATTCACTTCACATTTAATTTTATTCAAAAATAATTAATGTATTAAAAAATCATTTTAAATTCATTTGATTCAAAATATCATAAATTTATCATATTTTCATATTTAATTTAAATTCCATTTATCACCAAATTATAATTTCCAAAATAACTTACATTTCAGATTTCTAACTTTACCCTTTATTTATTTCACTTATAAATTTTCAGAAAAACAATAATGCTTTACAAAAATCATTTTTTTATCAAATCTAATCAAAATATTATAATATTTACATTTCTAAAATATTTTAAATTTTTTTAGAAATACATATTTTAACAACGGGTCTGTATTTCATTTTCTAGCCTAGGTAAAGTGATACGGGTAATATATCATTTCAACCCGTAATTTACAAAGAAAACCCGGGTTCGATCATTTCAAACCCGCAATCCCAAGTAAATGAAACTAATTTAAGATCATTCAGGCATATCATTTCCGCCCATAATGATTTTCTCCTATTCTAAAGTTCGTTCGGGTATGTATCATTTCAACCCATAGTGATTCTAGTCTACAGGGAACTTGCAGTGTGATAAAGTGATGAAAATAACAGAATAGCAAGAAATAACAGTAACATATCGTATAACAGGTGTAAGTATAGGTGTGAACATAATATGAATATAATCTAGCAGTTATAACAGGATGATATGCATTTACAGATTCAAGTGATGTCAGTTTATCACTATATAAGTACATATTAGTCTGGTGAGATTTACTCACCTGTATAAGATGGAGATGACAACCAAATGCACAAACAAGGAACTTCAAAAGCATGATAACACGACAATGATTTGAGAGTGGGAGAGCCAAGGCTAATTGCCTTGAATACATGAGACAAAACAATGCAAATATACATGAATAAACACTTAACACAATTTTAAACAACACAAAAGATACATGCACAACAAGTCACCAAATCACTTGCACTTGCCTTCAACCACCCCTAGGCTCAGCCATAGGTTAGAATACACGGCTAAAGTGAGAGTTTGGATCTGGTCTTGGGTCAATAAGGTGGCTATAGCATAGAAGACGATGGTGCAAATGTTGTGACACATGAAACTACAAGCTAAGGCAACAAACATGGTTTTTATGCAACTACAAGCTCGGCCCTATGCAATTGTAGGCATGGCCAGACCTGGTGGGGTCAGGAGGATAGTGTGGCAGTGGTGTCAGGTCATGTAGGGGCTGGAGATGGGGTGTATGGGGCGGCCAAGGTGGTGGTTTGAGTGGTGAAGTACTTTGGTGGTCGGCTATGTATGATTAGGTGAAGTTTAATTTGCTCGAATTTTTGTGGATCTAATCAACTTTAGTGCATGGCCATGGCTTGATCAGTGGGAAGGAGGGGATGGAAGCCTGATGTGGTGGTGTTGGAGGAGGCCATGGTGAAGGAGGAGTGAGGGCTGAGCTATAAAGGTGAAGGCAAGTGCAAAGAGATAAGAAAAACAAGAAAGTTTGAGTAGAAAGAAGAAGAAAATTTACTAAACTTTGCTCCAGCAGATGGAGGCCGAACTTTTGAGATGAGAAGCTTTATTTTTACGTGAAAAATGAGAAATGTGATGCAACTGAAGAAAAGATAAGGTCGGCACAAATTGATGGCAAGTGGTGGTTGGAAAAATGAAAAGGTAAGGAGGTGAAAAGTCAAAGGCAAGTGAAAGGTTTCAAAACTCTTCAAATTTCCTTATTTCTTTTTGCAAATTTAAATAACTGAAATATATATATAAATTCAGTTAAAATACGAAAATATCACAAATAAATAAAATATAAATAAATAAATATTAATTATATATGATTAAATTAGGAAAATAGCATAGAAAATGAAAACTAGTTTAGAAAATTTGAAAATAAATGCAATGACTTTGGAAAAAAAATTATGTACATGAAAAATATTTATAAATAGAGATAAGAACATAAAATAAAAATTCATTCACAAAATAAATATATAAATTTTAATTAAATATAATTTAAATGAAGAAAATAGCAGAAAAATAGAAAACAACCTTTTAAAAATAGGAAATAAATACAGTAAATTTTGGAAAAATTTTGTTATCACTTTAAAAAATATTAAAAGACAAAATATATATAAATAACATATTAAAATAAAATATAGCAAAGAAAATATTATTTAAAAAATTTAAAATAGACAAAATTGCGAAATAAAACAAATTATACCCAAAATTGAAATGTACATAACTTTTACAATTTAAATCCAATATTTTCAGCCATTCGCATCCACACATGTCGGACTTGAATTGCTCAAAATATCGCGTTGTAAATAAATTTGGAGCAAATGAAATACAATCACAGAATCACAGCCATAGAAATATCAGAATAACTCGCAGCGGAAATAAAAATACCATAGTAGTTCATGAAGCTACTATAACAAACTCTCAAAACATAATACATAATATTAGTCTGAAACATATACAATAGAAATCTCAAATACATAGAAGTTTATAAATACCAGAGCTGAAATAGAACAACAGAAACTGAAAGGAAATAGATAACTAGACAAGCAGAATCTCCAGCGATACCTAGCTCCAGAAAAGAAATCCAACGCTAAGCTGTAAGTACTCAGGCTGACCCGAGCGTAAAGTAAAACACAAAACACTCTAGTCAGGACAATATATACTTATACAATGTAAACCAACTCAAGTGAACTGTAGTAGAAATGCACAATAACTTAAAGGATGCTTGGGATCGCCCATCCTTTAAGAATCAGTTAAACTATAAATTAATTACATCCCATGGTTAACATTTCAAAATGGTATTTAATACTTCAAAATCAAATATAATTTCAAAATTCAATGTCATTCAAAATATCTTATCTTCCAAACCACATTCATTTTTATTTAATTTAAATACCATTACAAAACACATTTCAAAATAGTTTATATTTCGAAACAAATTACTTCATTTTAAATCATAAAATGAAGTTATTATATTTAATAATTAAATTATTAAATTTCTAAAATTTTAGTCTTTTAAAGTTCATTTATTCACTTAATTTATTAAAACAAATGAAAATTCAACTTTCGCAGCATTTAGAAATTGCTACGGAAAGTTACATTCAAAACAGTTCAATTTAACAAAAAATAGCATTTAAAAATGCTATAATAGGGTTACATTAGTTTCAAATAAAACTTAGTGAAATTCAACAATTATACCATTTAAAAAATGCTATAATAACCTTTAATTAAACTTAGCCATTTGGTTCATTATTATCAACTACAGCATTTACAAATGCTGTATTATCATTTACATTAGAATTAATAGCATTTCAAAAATGCATAGCATTTCAAAAATGCAGTTAATTAACTTCAAGTATTCAATATAATTTCACGTACAATCATATTTTTATTTAAATCATTTTTAGCTTATAAAATCATATAATTTCACTTTTAAAACTGTCATTCAAATACCCTTATATTCATGATTTTATAAAGTTAAATCTCCATTCAAAAAAATCAAAATTTACTAATAATTCACTTATTAAATTCCAACATTAATTTTTAAATTCATTAAATTAAATTTAACTTCACATTTAAGTTTAAAATTTTCAAATATAACTTAATTTCATTTTTATTTACTTAACTTAAAATTCACTTTTAAGCCAAATTCACAAATTTCCAATTTTAGTTATATTTCCAAATTTCAACCTAAATATTCATTCATTTCACATTTTAAATTTATTCCAAGATCATTAATATATTATAAAATCATTTAAATTTATTTAGTTCAAAATATCATAAATTTATCATATTTCCATATTTAATTTAAATTTCATTTATCACTAAATTATAATTTCCAAAATAACTTACATTTCAGTTTTTCTAACTATACCATTATTTATTTCACTTATAAATTTTCAGAAAATCAATAATGCTTTACAAAAATCATTTTTAATCAAACTTAAATCAAAATATTATAACATTTACATTTCTAAAATAATTTAAAATTTTTAGAAAAACATATTTTAACAACGGGTCCGTATTTCCTTTTTCTAGCCTAGGTAAAGTGATACGGGTAATATATCATTTCAATCCGTAATTTACAAAGAAAACCCGGGTTTGATCATTTCAAACCCGCAATCCCAGGTAAATGAAAATAATTGAAAATCATTCAGGCCTATCATTTCAGCCCATAACGATTTTCTCATATTCTAAAGTCCGTTCGGGTATGTATCATTTCAACCCATAGTGATACTAATCTAAAGGGAACTTGCAGTGTGATAAACTGATAAAAATAATAGAACAACATATTACAACGGTAACATATGATATAACAGGTGTTTAAGCATGGGTGAACATCATAAAATCATAACATAGCAGGTGTAACATGATAATGCATTTTACAGATTCAAAAGGGGTCAATTTACTAGTTATATATGTACATATTGTCTGGTGAGAATAACTCACTTGTTTAAGCTGGAGATGAAAACCAAAACACACGACAAGGAATCTTCGAAGGCACGAAAACATGAATAAGATTTGAGATCGGGAGAGCCAAATATTAATTTCCTTAAATATATCAAACAAAACAAATACAAACATGAATTACAAACCAAGATATTACAAAACAATGCTAGGAATAACTACACAATTCAAAGCTAGAACTTTTGCACTTGCATTCAACCTTGTATGCTTCAGCTATGGATTGGAAAGGCACTGTTATGGGATGGTTTTGAATCAGGTTTGGATCAGGTTTGGGTTCAATAGGGTTGTCCATAACATGGATATGAAGGAGATGAAGTGTATAGGCATGTATAACTCAAATCAAGGTAACCAAAGTAGAATTTCTGTGCATAAATGGTTCGGCCCTAAGCATACATAGGCACGGCCAGGCTTGGTAGGGTCATGTACTGATGTGGCAGGGGTCTCAGGTCAGCAAGTGGCTGGTGGTGATGATGCAAAAGTCGGCCAAGGTGATGTGGTGGAGTGGTGAAGGTAAAGGAGCTTGGCAATGGATGTTTAGGTGGAGTTTTCTCAAATATTTGGTGGATCTACATCATGGATGGCCACGGCTATGGATGGACAGTGGGCTGGAGGGGATGGAAGCTGGTTGTGGTGGTGGTGGAGGTGGCTATGGTGGTGGAGGAGCAAGGGCTGAGCTACAAAGGTGAAGACAAGTGCAAAGAGATAAGGAGAACAAGAAGAATAAGCGAAAAAGAAGAAGAACTTTACCAAACTTTTGCTTCTGGAGTTCATGGCCAAAAATTTTGGATGAGAAACTTTTATTGTCGTGAAAAATGAAGAGAGAAGTGGCTGAAGCGATCAGAAAAGAATCGGCCAAAATAATGATGTATTGATTGAAAATAAAACGGCGGAATACAAAAGGACTTGGGCAAATAAATGGTCCCAAACTCTTCATATTTCCATAATTCCTTTTGCAATTTTTAAATAACTGAAAAATGCATATAAATTCAGATAAAACACGAAAATTTAGTAATAAAAAAATAAAAATAAATATTAATTATATATAATTAAATTAAGAAAATAGCAAAGAAAATGTAAACTAGGCTAGGAAATTTGAAAATAAAGGAAATGAACTTTGGAAAAATTTTGTGTACTTGAAAAATATTTATAAATAAAGATAAAGACACAAAAATAAAATTCATGCATAAAAATAAATAAATAAATTTTAATTAAATATAATTTAAATGAAGAAAATAGCAAAAAAAAGGAAACTAGCCTTTAAAAATAGAAAATATATGCAATAAATTTTGGAAAAATTATATTATCACTTTAAAAATATTAAAAGACAAAAATATACATAAAATAACATATTAACACATATTAAAATAAAATATAACAAAGAAAATATGATTTATATAATCTAAAATAGACAAAATTGCAAAATAAAATAAATTATACTCAAAATTGAAATGTGCATAACTTTCATAGTTTAAGTCCGTTTTCAACGAAACAAAAAGCAGTATTCAAGTTGTTAAATCTATTTCCATAATAAAAGATAAAATTTAGGAGTTTAAATATTTAAATTTGAAATTTAAAAGTCAAAGTTTGACCATTTTGAACAGAAATTCATCTTTTAGTAAAATATCCAATTTATACCTGTTTGAAATTATAATTCACATAATAATCAACACTTATATTTAAAAATGTGAAATGTTTGAAATAAAACAAGTTTAAAAAAATAATTTCAAAATAAAATAAAGTCAAATATTAAAATATATGAAAAATCTAGGGTTGTTACACTCTCCCCCACTCAAATCTTTTCGTCCTCGAAAAGGAAGGAAGCGAAGAAACAACAAGAAAGAACAATAGGTTGGAAGACATCCTCGAAAGAAGGTAGGAAAAAGGTAGCTAGGAAGGGAAGCATGTTGGAAGACAAAGGTGAACCATTATTTAAACCATTATACATTTCAATTAAAATTTCATAACATTTTAAACATTTTATAATATGATGAATAGTCATTTGATTCAAATCTGATGGTTCAAGGTAAACAATATTTAAAACATTTGAAATTTTTAGAAGGAAAAATAACTGATCAAAATATTCTTTATACAGTACTTTATCAAGATGCTTTTATCAAAATACTTTTATAACTCGATGTCTTAACAAGTTTACTTTCGTTCGTACAGACTTTGGCTATGCGTTGATCAGGCACAAAGCTAGAATTCTTCAGGTACTTGGTAGACTCGTTTCGACACCCAGTGAAAATACTGAAGACACTTTTAAAAACAGATATGGAAAGTACAATCCAAACAAATCAACAAAACCGAAACAGTTGTCTAACCATGGATCGCAGATACACAATGGTTACGCCTGGATCCCCCAGGAAACAATCCGTATCCGTAAGCTTTCTCAGCCTTGCGAGTTACGCCATGATGATGAGTAGAATGCAGGATACACAATGGTTACGCCTGGATCCCCCAGGAAACAATCCGTACCCCCAGGCCAGCTCAGCTAGGCATGTGCACTACTAATGCGACCTCATAGAGTGCAGGATACACAATGGTTACGCCTGGATCCCCCAGGAAACAATCCGTACCCCTAGGCCAGCTCAGCCAGGCAGTTGCGCTATGCAGTCGCGATCATAAGACCATGGAGATCGCCATGGAATTCGATGGACACTCGAGTATCATATCCGGAAAACCCAAATCAAATAGAGAGAATAATATCGATAGAATGAATCCACAGTGTGGCCACAAAGAGGATATCAAGCAGAAGGCACTTTCCATATCTTTACTTCGAAAATATGTATCATATAGTACCTTTCAAAATCACTTTCAAATATCATACTTATATAAAGTTCATTTTATATAATATTTCATTTCAAATCAAATACTTTTCAAAACAATAGTATATCAAATCACACTTATATAGATTTCGATTATATAAGATTTTACTTTTCAAAATTTGGTACCTTTTCAAATCAACAGTTTTCAAATCAATAGTTTTCAAATCTACTGCATACTTATACAAATCAATTTCATATAAGTTCGATAACTCCCAAATCAAAGTATTTAAAAAAAAGTTCTCAATTTTAATTCATTTCAACAGTATTTCAGTTTAAAAATCATATATGATTTCACCAAATCATTTCTTCCAAATTACATATATTCAGTTTCAATTCAATTTAGTTTTCCAACGAAATCATTTCAAATATTATCCAATTTTAAATATAGATTTGATTTACAGAATAAACTATTCAATCCTAAATATGTTTCAAGGCTTAAATATACCATATTTCAAACTAAATTTTATAATTTCATATATCTCAAGTTTTACTTCATTATCACTTAGTGTTTGAAATATTTATTTCATAAATCCATTATTTTTAAGTAAACGCAAATTACAGGTAAATTAAATATCCTTTCATACTAATATAAGCTTCAATTATAGATTTATCAAGATTAATGGTTTTCAAAATCATTTTATACTTACATAAAGTTTATCTTATATAAGGATCAAAATTTTCAAAAAATAAATTTCGCTACATGAAAAGCCATATGGGATTGAACATCTTTGCTTACTAAAAGATTTTTAATTAAGAATAGTTTTGTACATAAAATAATTTTTATGAAAAACCACTATCAAATTTAAAACCATTTTTCAAAACTATTTTTCTTTTTCTTAAACTATGGTTTTTCATGAAAGAAAAATTCCAATTAAATTACAAAGATATCCAACCCGACAACTTTCAATTTCAGCGTTAAGTATACCAATGATATTAGGATATAATATGTAAATATGTCATCATTTCGCAACAGTACATTCGATCGCTCGCTCGATCACATAAGTTCACTTTCGAACTAGTGTTGTCCATTCGACTTCCCTAATACGGACTTCGATATGGTTCCTCGACTAGAAGCCATCAGTCTCCTTGCATAGCCATATACTATGATAGAGAATTCTAGAATCAAGCCCAAAATCCATATCAAATATTTGCCATCAAGAATCAAATGAAAAATCCTAACACGAAATGGTGTAATTCACCTCGAACTTGTGTACTCAAAGTTGGATCAAATTAATTATGCGAATAAAACTACATACGTACAACTTATGTACCTATTCCAACTTGTTAATAAATAGTTTCATAAAGATGTTACTAAGTTAAAACATTTAAAACCAAATTTTCTCAAACATTTGAAGACTAATTTTTATCCAAAACATTTCAAAACTACATTTCATATTAATATAATTCAAAATAGCCTTATTTATTTACTTAACAAAAACAGTTTCAACTTATACAAATCATATTATTTCATACTTGAAACATACAAACTACACGATGTTTTGTGTTTTACTTTACGCTCGGGTCAGCCTGAGTATTCACAGCTTTGGATTATCTTTCTGGAGCTGGTCTTTGCTGGAGTTTCTGCTTATCTACATTTATATCTACTCTCTGTTTCAGCTGTTCTAGTTTATCTCATGTAATAGTGAACTTCTATGTATTTGGGATTTCTATTATGTTGCTTTCAGACTGTATTATGTATTTGGTTTGAGACTCTGCCGTAGTAGCTTCATGAACTACTATGTATTTTATATTCCGCTGCGAGGTATTCTATTTGTTCTATGTCTGTGATTCTGTGATTGTATTTCATTTGCTCCAAATTTATTTACAATGCGGTATTTCGAGCAATTCAAGTCCGACATGTGCGGCTGTGAATGTCTGAAAATATCGGGTTGTTACATTTGGAATCTCACTAGTTCACTTAAATACTTCCTTTTAGGAAAGAGGTGGACCCTACAGCCACTTAGTATCTCAAACTAGAAGCGAACCCCTATGAGGTATCCCTTACTGCTCCCAATTTCCAATTTGGACCATTTAATACTTTTTAATTAGGAAAGAGGTAGGCCCTTAAACAACCACTTAGTACCTCTAACCCTAAATAGGTCTTTTCTCTTACAAAGTCATGGGTCCTAGGATTAGTGATATATCACATTAGTATTAAGTGCACCCAACTGCTAGTAGCCTCAAAGTGAATGCAATCTTTCATCGAGTCACTCCTCTAATCCCACATAACTTACCAACTATGTCCAATTAACTATCCCAAATCTTTACTTATACTATCTTAGGTTGACAATGGAATTAGCTTACTAATTCCCTTTTTATTTATGGCAATGAAATTTACCTTAAATGCTTATCTACCCATAAATCCTCTTTTAATGCACATAAATGTCTATTTATCCATAAAATCCTAATGGATATTTCCTAAGACATTTATGTATGATTAATAATTTCAAATTAGTAACCTTTATATTTGTTCCATTTTTATCAATCATATAAATCCACTTGTCCCAATTAATTGTAACTCCAAACTCATTTCCATTAGTTGCCAATTAATGGGAGTTACAGTCTTTAATTTCCATACTAACTAATTATAACCCCTTATCTAATCCTATCCATTATTTCTGATTACATTCCCATTACTTGGGGTTACATTATTTTATTTCCTATTAATTATTTGCAATTACTAATTTTTTGCCTATTAATAGGAATTACTAAATTTCTAAATTCAACCTATTTGCTTTCCTAAATATTACAATAACCAACGAACATTATGCACAAATAATGCACGAATGAACGTTGTTCTTCTTTATTAACGTGATGGGTACATATAAAACATCTAATAAAACTATCCATTCATAACCAAATTTATTCTAGTCATAAGTATGTAAATAAAATATAGTTTCCATATTTAATTTGCTGGAATTGAATTCCTTAGGAAGATTTTCCGCTATGATTTCTATAAATTACTTTAACACAAAAAGGAAAGATTTATGATGTTTGGAATTATAAGAATGGATAATTTCTTTTATTTGAAATAAAAAGTGTAAACTAAGAAGAATAAATCTGTACTTTACATATCTCTTTCACTTTTGTTTTATTCCTTGTTAAATTAAGTATCACATTTTTAAATCAAAATTGGAAAAAGTAAACAAATTTATAAAAATCAAACGAATGTTCTTCCTATAAATTAAACTATGGAAAATCTACAACTTGGAACAAATTTGGGCAGTAATCCAAAAATCTTATTTTACACCAAAGTAGATTTGGAATAAATATTCTCTTCTCTTCTCCTTTTTATTAGATTTCAATTTTTCTCCCGTTACTATGAATATAGATATAAATATCTTAATTTATAATATAGAAAGAAAGTGGAAAAGAAGAAATGGCACAGCATCACTACATCGTCTAGAAATATATGAGAAAGAAATAGAGGGTTAGGCTAGAATTTATAGGCGTAAGGATCAACCTCAACTGTTAGATCGAAATATATTAAATCCAGGCGGTTGGGCTTAGGTTTTCCCTATATGTTATACATAAAGCGGTCGACTGCCTCCTTCCTAGGGGTCGATCGTCCTTGGTTAACCGCTCCAATATGCAGGTCGACCTGGGGCCCTAGATAATTAATGTATCGATGTTAATTTTCTTCTTCAGATTATTTTTGTTCCGAATTTGTTTTTCATCCGTAACTTATTCATTTGGACTCTGATCGTAAAACTCCAAATATGAAAGTTATTTGGAATTTCTCCATGAACACAATGGTGCACTTTTTAGCGTTAAACTCCATCGTTTGCACAAATTTCATTTTGGGAACTAATTAATTGACTAGCTAAATAAATAACTAACGCCAAACTTGGGTTTGTTACAGATCATCATATTTATAAAAAATACTAGTCTTCCAAATGTAGTTACCTTCATTGATACGTCTCCAGATCCATTTTGCTAGCTTGGGAAAGTTAAATTATTAAACGTAAAATGGGACGGTCCTCCCTAAGAAACTGATTTGCGGACAATGTCCCAATCAACCAGGTAATTTGTAGGAGAACTAGAAACATGGCCATGTCACACAAAGTTTATTTTAATTTGACCTATCTTTGAAATGACACAGTTTGGGAATTTATGAAAGGATAAACGGCTAGTTAGGAAGGTAAGGAGCCTAGTTGAGAAGAACAGACTTGTAACAACCCTGTATTTCGTGTCGATTTATAATCGACATTAAACGATTAATATTTTCGCTTATTGCCAATTTAAGTTTTAAATTTGAATTAAAATTCTTTTATAAATTTTTAAAAGGGTTTATGGGCCGTGATTTATTTTCAAACCCATTCCTTTCTCTCGTTCTCTTTTTATTTTATTTTTTAAAAACCCGTCCCCCTTTCTTTCGTTCTTCCCATTTACGAACCCTAAAAAGTGAAATCGAACGAGAGTAAAAATGGCGGCCTCTCTCTCACTCGTTTGTCCAAATTTAGGGCTTCGGTTGATAGCTTCGTTCGTCTTCGCTCGAATTCTGGCCGGCTTCCCCTAAATTCGTCGACACGGTGAGTGATTCTATCTCACTCACATCTAGTTCAATACTTGGTTACAGCAGTTCGACTTTGTCTCGATGTTGATGTTTTTACTTGATTTTGATTTACGTTCAGCTGTATTTGATTTTGTTCTTGTTGTCTTTCGATGTTGAATTCTTTGGTATTTCTTTCTTTTTCTCCGGTTGTTGTCATTGCCCGACTTTGTGAAGTACTTGCTATACTTGGGGAATTGCAGTTTTGTTTTCGTGTTATCTGGTGCTCGTTGCCAGTTGCCATTCCCAGTGTTAAAATTCTTTTTGCTCAATTCTGATCATCTGTGTGCATACCTGTAGTTTTCCATTTGGCCTTGAATGTCATTGCCCTTGATATTGGTCTTGTTGATGATGGGGCTTGCTGGTTCGATGTACTTAAATGATGTCTGCACTGTAACTTGGGTCTTGTAGTCTTCATGTTGATAGTATATATATATGTCATGGACCTTTGGTATACCGCATCACTGTAGTTCGAGTTTTGTTTGCACTGCAACCATATGTATGTTGTGCTTGTTGTATATATGTACCGAGTTAGCTTTGGGTTTCACTGTGTTTGTTCTACATCGAGTACAGGTTATTGCCATCCACTTAAATGCAGTGCATTCGTCAGGTTCAGTTTTGTACCAGTTGCAGTAATTCCTATATTCATTTAATGCTGTGTTTCACTTGACTGTGATTCACTGTTTCATTCCTGTATATCACTTAAGTCTGTTTCATTTTTGCCTTGATGCTTGGAGTTGACCCTTACAGAGTGCTTCCTGGCTATGTAAAAATGTGTGTACGTATATGAGTACCCCTACTCAGTGTTGCATTTTGATATTCACCTGACATTTTGGTTCGTGATTCACTGTCGCAACCTGTTCCTGTTTTTAGTCATCATGAAGTTCACCGTAGTGGTTTGTATTCACAGTCTTTACTGCAACCATATGAGTATACTTGCCTTTGAGTTGCATTTTTGAGTCCACTGGCATGTTTCACGTTCATCTGCATAGTGCAGTTGCCTTTGTGTCTGGCCATGTTGCATCTCTAGCCAAGCTTAGTACTGGTGCACAGTCCACTGTTGCCTTGAACTGTTGCCACAACGTTCATGTGCATTTTCCATTTAAGTGAAATTGAATTCGAAATGTATTATTAAACACTTGAGTTGATTATGGTAATTTTGGGTATTGTTTCATCTGACTTCGGTCTTGATACTTGTACTACCTGGTCTGGATTGTGCTTTATCTTTGTGTATGGCTATTCTTAGACCACTTCACTATCATTTTGACAGTCCTTAGTATCTTGGTTCTACGCATTGTCGTGTCACTTGTGTACTTAAGTCAGTGCTGCCCACCTGACTTTGAGCATTGCAGTTTACTAGCTGTCTTCAATCTTATGTTTTCGGTGAAGGCTTGAATCTCTGATATGTGTATGTTTATATGCATATATATGCATACATATAAATCTGCTCGTTTTGGTCATCATTCAAAGTGTTCACTGAGCCTGTACACTTGCCTTCATCTGAATTCATGATTTTTATTCCAGTGCATACTCTAGCCTGCACATTCACCTATGCTTGTATGCAGTTTGTTTGTCACCTCTGTACTGTGTATTCATGTTGAAACTGGACCATTTACTTTCTTTGATCTTTGATCCATTGTAGCATTTTTAGTTACACTAACACTTGAACTTGTAGTCTTTATGCACTTTTCTGGTTTGATGTGCATATGCTTACTTGATCCTGTAGTGTTGTACTGGGGCACTGTTGTGTCTGCACTTGTATCTCTTGTGAACTTTGTCTCGCTTTTGTCTCTGCAATTTAATCGACACTTGGCCTTATGATATTCACGGCGACGCTTGTGAATATTCATTGGGTACATCATCACTATAGTGGCAAGGCAGTGCACGCAAGCGTGAACTGCAGCCACACGGTATTGAGTTTTTGGGCACGACATCACTATAGTGGCAAGGCAGTGCACGCAAGCGTGAACTGCAGCCACACGGTATGGCGTGTATGATATTCTTTTTGTTTTGACTTATGGATCTTTTTGCGTATTCCATATTCCGTAGTGGCGAGGCAGTGCACGCGTGCGTGTACTGCAGCCCTACTTGAATTAATATTTTAATGGATATTTCAATGGTTTGAACTGTTTGTTCATTTCAATTCGATATTCTGAATTGCATTCTGATTTGGTTTAATTACTGTCGTCTATTCATTATTTAATTATTATTGCTTCTGTGCACTAATAACTGAGTTTGAATTAGACTGACCCGAGTATTATTTTCTTTTGAATTTAATACTCGGGTCAGACCGAGTATTTCAGGTTGTAGATATTCTGCTTTGGGGTTGCTGCTAGAGCTATGAAGTTCTTTCATATCTTTTGGAGTAGTCGTCGTTATTTGTAGTAGTCTGTAAAATTGTATAGGAAGATATGTGTTCATGTATATTAAATACGTTAATGTACTTGTATATGTAACTTCCTGAGTCGACTGTTGTAGTTGTATCATATGTACCGTGTCAAATGTATTGTAACTGACATCAGTTATTGTATATATGAGAATTTCTGTTTTATCTGTGTTCCGCATTTATATTTATCTGTGTTATTATTTTATATTTAATGTTCTAAACTATTATGAACCATCGTAGTTCGTTTTATACTGGAATTGGGGTATTTCGATGGGAGAAAATAAACCAGAGATGAAAAATGAAAGAATATATATATCACTCCTATCGAGATAACCAATACTAGTGTAAGGCCAACTATTGATGGCCGCTCCTCAACAGCCTTATTCTCCGTGCTAGTTGACAGCACTACACCGTAGTGTTCTTGGCTAGCGTGGGTATAGAGGTGGGGCGTCACAGCTTGGTATCAGAGCCTGGGGTTTAGAACAAATATAAAACATAACTTAGATAGTACATGTGTTACAACTATTTGTCGATGTTTTATTTCACATCTTTGTCTTAAGATCATCTTTGATTGTTAGGAATGAATTCCTAACGCTTATTCGTGAGCATTGCTGCTATTCTCTATCGCACTTGCTCACTTGAGTTTACACTTCTAAGTATCAGTGTATATATGCTCTACCAAGTTGCATATTGCTGCAACTAGTACCCACTTCGATTTGAACTCGCATTGTTTATTCGAACTGCTATATATATGCATTCTTATCTCTGATTCGTGTACTTAATGCAGTTTCCATACAATTGGGTTTTGGGTATCAATCTTTGAGACAAATTGCATTTCAATTGTCGACTCTGTCTGTTTATCCATGGTTTGTTGGTTTTCATGTGCCTCTCTCTGATAGTTTTAAAATTTCTTTGGTATAAAAGAAATTGTCTTGGTCTTTGCCTTGTCGATATCGACGTTGACTTGACCTTTACTTTTGCTAAAGTCATTCAAGCATTTATACTCGTTCTGCTTTGTTTTTCCAATTGTTGATCGGTTCTTCTTTTCCGGTTAGTTGTTATCACCTTTGTCGACTTTGATAACTTCTATTTTAGGAATTTTGGGTATTCCTACTTTGATGGATTTGGAATCGAATTCTTTGTATTTTATTCACGTCTTCGAATGTGAATCTTAGTGAATTGATTTGGTTTTCGAATTTAATCGATTCTTGATTATTTCCCGATTTGTTGCTATCATTTATTAGCAACTTTGATGACCTTTTCTTCGGGATTTTTGTGAACATACCTTTCGATGAATTCGGTATCGATTTCTTTGGATTCTATTCACGTCTTCGTATGTGAATTCTTGTGATTGATTGTTTCTACAATCATTTTTGTGATTTGTCACTTTAAAAATATAAAGGTTTCAATACTAGTAGTAAATATCAAAAACTCTTTTATCAAAATGTTTTCAACTCTATTTTCAATACCAAACTCGTTTTTGAAACTGTTTTCCAATCTATTAGTATATACAAATCTTTATTTCACTCGTATGAGAAATCTAATTAAACGGCTTAGTAAAACAAGTGGTATGAAACGCTTGCATTTACTTCGTCGGTTAATTGTTGGACTTGTTCGATTGAACCTCTAGTGACAAATTTTATTAGTGAAGATTTACAGTTTGTTCGTAAATATTTAAGTTAAGTAAGTAGTTATGGGACATGATGCTAAACTTTTACATTTACTGACTTAGTGTAATTGACACTTCTCGTTGATCATGACGATCATTTTTACGGCTAGACTAGGCCTCATCGGTGTGATTTCGTCTCACACATATCTCTTGGGCTTTGAGGATTATCTAGACACCACTTGTGTGATTTCATTCACACATACTTTTCTTTTGATTGTGAGGTTAGACTAGACACCACTTGTGTGATTCCACTCACACATACCTCTTTTGATTTTTTTTGGTTAGTCTGGACCTCAATCTGTGTGATTTCGACTCACACATGTGGGGTAGCGCCCCACGGTCTTCGGGCCATTCGTGTGTCAAAATTAATGGCTTGTAACCATGAGATAGCGTCTCGTTATGCGTTGCACGTGTTGATGATTTTTCATGCTCGCGGGTAGGTGAGATTCCGTGCTCCCGTTCTCGCTTTGCGTTGCACGTGTTGATGATTTTTCATGCTCGCGTGTAGGTGAGATTCCGTGCTCCCATTCTCGCTTTGCGTTGTCCGTGTTGGTGATTTTCATGCCCACGTGTAGGTGAGATTCCGTGCTCCCGTTCTCGCTTTGCGTTGCACGTGTTGATGATTTTTCATGCTCGCGGGTAGGTGAGATTCCGTGCTCCCGTTCTCGCTTTGCGTTGCACGTGTTGATGATTTTTCATGCTCGCGTGTAGGTGAGATTCCGTGCTCCCGTTCTCGCTTTGCGTTGCCCGTGTTGGTGATTTTCATGCTCACGTGTAGGTGAGATTCTGTGCTCCCGTTCTCGCTTTGCATTGCACGTGTTGGTGAGTTTTCATGCTCGCATGTAGGTGAGTTTTCGTGCTCCCGTTCTCGTTATGCGTTACATGTGTTGATGAATTTTCATGCTCGCGTGTTGGTGAGTTTCCATACTCTCCTTTGAGTTTTCATACTCCGTTTGAGTTTTCATACTCTGTTCGAGTTTTCATACTCCGTTCGAGTTTTCATACTCCGTTCGAGTTTTCATACTCCGTTCGAGTTTTCATACTCCGTTCGAGTTTTCATACTCCGTTCGAGTTTTCATACTCCGTTCGAGTTTTCATACTCCGTTCGAGTTTTCATACTCCGTTCGAGTTTCCATACTCTCCTTCGAGTTTTCATACTCCGTTCGAGTTTTCATACTCGCGTTCGAGTTTTCATACTCCGGTTCGAGTTTTCATACTCGCGTTCGAGTTTTCATACTCCGGTTCGAGTTTTCATACTCGCGTTCGAGTTTTCATACTCCGGTTCGAGTTTTCATACTCGCGTTCGAGTTATCATACTCTTAGCTTGTGTTTTCTGGATTTCTGGTGAGGATTTCTAGAATTTGTGCTTCACCAATTTTCGTGATTTCTATTGATAAGTTTTATCAATTCTTGTGCATTGGTGAATTCGTGTGTTATTGACTTGTGATGAATACAAGTTTAGGGTATGATACCCCTTTCTATCTTTGAGAAGATTCTTGTGACTCTTTGGATGAATAAAAATCCACTTATCGAAGTTGCTTCTGATGTCGTTGTTTTAATCACATATTTTAAAAATTGTTTCAAAATATAAATCAAAATTGTTTTCAAAATTTTTACGATTTGCGCTTTCAAAAGAATGAGGAAGCGAATTAAACGTTTCAGTAAAATCGAGGACTATGATCCCTTTCTTTTGCTGATTCGCTTAATTCCGGACTTGTTCGTTTGAGAGTGTAAATTGTAATTTTATAAATAAAAATGGTTTTCAAAATTTTTTTTTTACACTTTACGCTTTCAAAAGAATGTGGAAGCGATGTAAACGTTTCAGAAAAATCGAGGACTATGACCCCTTTCTTTTACTGATTCGCTTAATTCCGGACTTGTCCGTTTGAGAACGTAAAATGTTATTTATTTAAAATACACAATTTAACACTTTCAAGGAAACGATGAAGTGAATTAAACGATTTAGTAAAACTCGTGGTTATGAGTCATGTGCGTTTGCTATTTCGGTTAATTTCGGACTCGTTAATTGAAAAATTTGTAATTTGAAATTTGATTACCGTTGTGGTAATTTCTGATTATCGTTTTGATAATTGGATGTTTATGATTTCTGATTTATCGTTTTTGATAATCAGATATTTATTGTTTCTAATTATCGCTTGTGATAATCAGATATTTGAGATCTAATTAGATATTTGTGATAATCAGATATTTGTGATAATTAGATATTTGAGATTTAATTATCGTTTGTGATAATTAAATATTTACGATTTAAAATTTGATTATCGGTTGTGATAATTAAATATTCGTTGATTTATGATTTCTAATTATCGTTTGTGATAATTAGATATTTGTGGTTTAATTATCGTTTGTGATAATTAAACGTTTGCGATTTGAGATTTGATTATCAATTGTGATAATTAAATATTTGTGATTTGAAATTTGATTACCGTTGTGGTAATTTCTGATTATCGTTTTGATAATTGGATGTTTATGATTTCTGATTTATCGTTTTTGATAATCAGATATTTATTGTTTCTAATTATCGCTTGTGATAATTAGATATTTGTGGTTTGATTATCGTTTGTGATAATTAAACATTTGATATTTGAGATTTAATTATCGCTTGTGATAATTAGATATTTGAGATTTAATTATCGTTTCTGATAATTAAATATTTGTGATTTAAGATTGATTTTCTATTTTTGATAATCGAATACTTGTTGATTTGATTATCGTTTTTGATAATCGAATATTTGTGATTTGAGATTTCTGAATTATCTATTGATAATTAGATTTTGTTGAGAATTTGAGAATTTCTTTTATGAAATTAAAAGCTTACCTTCTCATGCTCTTATGGTTGTTACCTTTTGTCCATTTATCCCTTAGGATTGCGTGGACGCAATTTCTTTAAGGAGGGGAGTCTGTAACAACCCTGTATTTCGTGTCGATTTATAATCGACATTAAACGATTAATATTTTCGCTTATTGCCAATTTAAGTTTTAAATTTGAATTAAAATTCTTTTATAAATTTTTAAAAGGGTTTATGGGCCGTGATTTATTTTCAAACCCATTCCTTTCTCTCGTTCTCTTTTTATTTATTTTTTTAAAAACCCGTCCCCCTTTCTTTCGTTCTTCCCATTTACGAACCCTAAAAAGTGAAATCGAACGAGAGTAAAAATGGCGGCCTCTCTCTCACTCGTTTGTCCAAATTTAGGGCTTCGGTTGATAGCTTCGTTCGTCTTCGCTCGAATTCTGGCCGGCTTCCCCTAAATTCGTCGACGCGGTGAGTGATTCTATCTCACTCACATCTAGTTCAATACTTGGTTACAGCAGTTCGACTTTGTCTCGATGTTGATGTTTTTACTTGATTTTGATTTACGTTCAGCTGGATTTGATTTTGTTCTTGTTGTCTTTCGATGTTGAATTCTTTGGTATTTCTTTCTTTTTCTCCGGTTGTTGTCATTGCCCGACTTTGTGAAGTACTTGCTATACTTGGGGAATTGCAGTTTTGTTTTCGTGTTGTCTGGTGCTCGTTGCCAGTTGCCATTCCCAGTGTTAAAATTCTTTTTGCTCGATTCTGATCATCTGTGTGCATACCTGTAGTTTTCCATTTGGCCTTGAATGTCGTTGCCCTTGATATTGGTCTTGTTGATGATGGGGCTTGCTGGTTCGATGTACTTAAATGATGTCTGCACTGTAACTTGGGTCTTGTAGTCTTCATGTTGATAGTATATATATATGGCATGGACCTTTGGTATACTGCATCACTGTAGTTCGAGTTTTGTTTGCACTGCAACCATATGTATGTTGTGCTTGTTGTATATATGTACCGAGTTAGCTTTGGGTTTCACTGTGTTTGTTCTACATCGAGTACAGGTTATTGCCATCCACTTGAATGCAGTGCATTCGTCAGGTTCAGTTTTGTACCAGTTGCAGTAATTCCTATGTTCATTTAATGCTGTGTTTCACTTGACTGTGATTCACTGTTTCATTCCTGTATATCACTTAAGTCTGTTTCATTTTTGCCTTGATGCTTGGAGTTGACCCTTACAGAGTGCTTCCTGGCTATGTAAAAATGTGTGTACGTATATGAGTACCCCTACTCAGTGTTGCATTTTGATATTCACCTGACATTTTGGTTCGTGATTCACTGTCGCAACCTGTTCCTGTTTTTAGTCATCATGAAGTTCACCGTAGTGGTTTGTATTCACAGTCTTTACTGCAACCATATGAGTATACTTGCCTTTGAGTTGCATTTTTGAGTCCACTGGCATGTTTCACGTTCATCTGCATAGTGCAGTTGCCTTTGTGTCTGGCCATGTTGCATCTCTAGCCAAGCTTAGTACTGGTGCACAGTCCACTGTTGCCTTGAACTGTTGCCACAACGTTCATGTGCATTTTCCATTTAAGTGAAATTGAATTCGAAATGTATTATTAAACACTTGAGTTGATTATGGTAATTTTGGGTATTGTTTCATCTGACTTCGGTCTTGATACTTGTACTACCTGGTCTGGATTGTGCTTTATCTTTGTGTATGGCTATTCTTAGACCACTTCACTATCATTTTGACAGTCCTTAGTATCTTGGTTCTACGCATTGTCGTGTCACTTGTGTACTTAAGTCAGTGCTGCCCACCTGACTTTGAGCATTGCAGTTTACTAGCTGTCTTCAATCTTATGTTTTCGGTGAAGGCTTGAATCTCTGATATGTCTATGTTTATATGCATATATATGCATACATATAAATCTGCTCGTTTTGGTCATCATTCAAAGTGTTCACTGAGCCTGTACACTTGCCTTCATCTGAATTCATGATTTTTATTCCAGTGCATACTCTAGCCTGCACATTCACCTATGCTTGTATGCAGTTTGTTTGTCACCTCTGTACTGTGTATTCATGTTGAAACTGGACCATTTACTTTCTTTGATCTTTGATCCATTGTAGCATTTTTAGTTACACTAACACTTGAACTTGTAGTCTTTATGCACTTTTCTGGTTTGATGTGCATATGCTTACTTGATCCTGTAGTGTTGTACTGGGGCACTGTTGTGTCTGCACTTGTATCTCTTGTGAACTTTGTCTCGCTTTTGTCTCTGCAATTTAATCGACACTTGGCCTTATGATATTCACGGCGACGCTTGTGAATATTCATTGGGTACATCATCACTATAGTGGCAAGGCAGTGCACGCAAGCGTGAACTGCAGCCACACGGTATTGAGTTTTTGGGCACGACATCACTATAGTGGCAAGGCAGTGCACGCAAGCGTGAACTGCAGCCACACGGTATGGCGTGTATGATATTCTTTTTGTTTTGACTTATGGATCTTTTTGCGTATTCCATATTCCGTAGTGGCGAGGCAGTGCACGCGTGCGTGTACTGCAGCCCTACTTGAATTAATATTTTAATGGATATTTCAATAGTTTGAACTGTTTGTTCATTTCAATTCGATATTCTGAATTGCATTCTGATTTGGTTTAATTACTGTCGTCTATTCATTATTTAATTATTATTGCTTCTGTGCACTAATAACTGAGTTTGAATTAGACTGACCCGAGTATTATTTTCTTTTGAATTTAATACTCGGGTCAGACCGAGTATTTCAGGTTGTAGATA
Source organism: Allium cepa (assembly GCA_030765085.1). Classification (NCBI taxonomy): domain Eukaryota; kingdom Viridiplantae; phylum Streptophyta; class Magnoliopsida; order Asparagales; family Amaryllidaceae; genus Allium; species Allium cepa. The sequence goes on from CM060945.1 coordinate 775,559,502, forward strand.
TTCTGCTTTGGGGTTGCTGCTAGAGCTATGAAGTTCTTTCATATCTTTTGGAGTAGTCGTCGTTATTTGTAGTAGTCTGTAAAATTGTATAGGAAGATATGTGTTCATGTATATTAAATACGTTAATGTACTTGTATATGTAACTTCCTGAGTCGACTGTTGTAGTTGTATCATATGTACCGTGTCAAATGTATTGTAACTGACATCAGTTATTGTATATATGAGAATTTCTGTTTTATCTGTGTTCCGCATTTATATTTATCTGTGTTATTATTTTATATTTAATGTTCTAAACTATTATGAACCATCGTAGTTCGTTTTATACTGGAATTGGGGTATTTCGATGGGAGAAAATAAACCAGAGATGAAAAATGAAAGAATATATATATCACTCCTATCGAGATAACCAATACTAGTGTAAGGCCAACTATTGATGGCCGCTCCTCAACAGCCTTATTCTCCGTGCTAGTTGACAGCACTACACCGTAGTGTTCTTGGCTAGCGTGGGTATAGAGGTGGGGCGTCACAAGACTTAATAGCTATGGAGAAGGATGAGGCTTTCCATGAAGTAGGATGATTTGAAATTTCAAAAATCAAAGGAAACAAGTCATCTTTCTGAAGTTTGGCCGGACAAAGAATGATGCTAAGGTATGATATTGGGAAGTGTTCTTGTTTGCAGTTAAAGGATTTAGCAACCTATTTCCTAGGTGGTCGATAACTCCAATCATGAGAACATAGTTTTTGGTAAAGTTAATGGTTAGGCCAGATATTAACTCACAGGAGTTTAAGAGAAGTTTGAGATTGTGGACATGGGATGGCCAAGGAAAGGCAAACAATATGGTGTCATCTACTTACTGAGTTTTAAAAATACCATGTCCAGAGTAAGTGTTTCTAGTGCTAGATAGAATATTAAGAGATATAGTTAATTCATTCACGATGTTGAAGAAATTAGCAAATTCAATAAAATTTATTTTAAAAATACCAGGATATTGCATTCTCTCCCTCGTAAAAGGAATTTCATCCTCGGAATTCCCAAAGTACAAAGAATGTAATTCATTCACTCACTTTGTATTGATTGTACGATATTCATAACTTATTTTAACAATTAACTAAATTATCAACCATTTGAATTACGCAGCTATCCATTTAAACAAGGAAATCTATTGTGTAATAACATTCATAGTGTATACATTCATAACCAAATTCATTGACAAGTGTGTGTTCATCAGCACACAGGTAGTATTTTTATACATTGTGAACTGCAGCTAATCAGATAGTATCATGATATGTATCATATGGCACATGACATTATCTAAATGCAAATATTATTAGTTAGGCCTTTCTATATGAATGAGCAGATATGGCATATACGGCATGTATGCAAGCACCATAAGGTGAACATATAAATTCAATATATATACACATGCATGCACACATACATACATACATACATATGTATGTGTGTATGCAATAAACAATCACTCAACATAATATGTGATGAATACATACATTAGTATAAATTCTATATATACATATGCATGCATACATACATACATATGTATGTGTGTGTATGCAATAAACAATCACTCAACATAATATGTGATGAATAAATACATCAAGATTAAAATGCAATCCATATCATGAAATAAAAAATCATCCAAATCAACTGTCCAACTAAACTAAGTAACTTAAGCAAGACACAGAAAATCCATAGCGCCCATTCAATCAAATCTAAGCACTACATATATTAATAAGCAAGTAGAGGGGAAAACATTCTAAGAAGGACTAAAAATGAAAAGATTGGATCTACTCCTCCACTTTCCAAATAAACCTTACCAAATCATTCTTCCTAACTTAATTTAACAAGCTACTATTGGCAAAAACTCATCCTGAAACATTGACCACAAATGTTGTGCAAATCTGCACCTTTCGCATTCCATGTACCAACTTGGACAAAGATGCCATAACGCACAACGATGGGTAGCCTTGTCACAAACGTGCCTCAAACTAAAATGCATCCTATTATACCACTCTTAATTGCACGTACACAATAATTAAATCACTTTGATAGTACCTTCATTGATTCACCTTTTGGATTGCTAAGTTATATCTACTCAAAGTTGACTGTTCTTAGCCAAACACATCCGAACAACTTAAATCACTATATGATTCCTTCTTCCACCTAAGAACATCAAACTGATCGATGTCTTAAGTGGTGAACATAACATATCTTCCATAATAATTTCTATTCCAACTTTATTGGTGTTATTATGATTATTTATCTAAATATCCAACTAGTTTGATACCTAAATTATCACCTTTACAGCTTAACAAATATTTCATCTTAAATTCTATAGCAACCAAGCAATTAAGCATCTAAATAAAAGAAATACTATTTTATTCACCATTTCTAACATAGCAGTTAGAATCCTAAATCTAAGTGGAACTCTAACCTAAGTAAGATACTAACCTAAGATAGTGGTGGTATTTAAAAGATCGAATAATACATTGTTTATGTTTGTGTAGCTAAAGCGCCAGCAGTTCTATAGCAATTAGGGTGCAAAAAATTATAGCAATGATATGGCACGTGTGATGACCCACCTTTTTGGACGATTCAAGTCGACAATAAACCATGCATGTCTAACTCAAACCATTCATAAGGTAGGATTGTTAATGAGGTTTAATAAGAAAATAAGAGTAAAGAAGGAAACTAAAACATAGAATCTCACAGTGGAATGAAAAAAATATAATAATCAAATAAATAGTTCATTAAGCTATTTACAATATACATTTGATTACACAATTTTTACAACAAATCAGAGTACACTCAACAAACACACTAAAATAATGCAGTGGAATAATATCTACAAGGAAAAATGTCTTCAAAATTGAAATACTTAGGCTGACCCTAGCGAAATGAAAAGACAAAACACTCGAGTCAGAGCTAAGAGTTCTTACTTAAGTTAAATTAATAACAAGTAAACATGAGTGTAATAGTTTCAGAGATGTTTATAGGATTTTCCATCTCCTATTAATGTACAACGTGAGTGCAATTAACTTAAGAGATGTTACGAGATTTACCATCTCCTAAGGATCCATTAAACTATCTACATGTAGTAAGATACGATATATATATATATATATATATATAGTGTCTATCAATAAAGTAAAGTATTAAAATAGCGTTAAGGCTGTACATTGATCCCCCTTAAAACATTTTTAAGCATTGTCATATAGTTTGCCTTAGCAGCATCACCAGTAACATCGGTAGCCAGGAAGGTGTCATGATAAGACAATACTAAAACGAAGTTGTAGTTGTCGCGTATAAGGATAAAAGTATGACAAAGCCCGTGAGGCAATGCCTAAGGTAGGATTCTACCAGTTTACCGTTTATGGCTGATCGTAACACATCACCGCAGCAACTGCCGACCGAGTCCACCACCCCCAAAATCAAACCAATATGTATCGGTCTAGTCTAAAGACAATATAATATGAAGGGTGGGGCTCATAAAGGTAGTTAACCCCATGGCCAGACATATGCTTCCTTTTTAGTTATTTCAAATTGACACAAGTGTCGGGGTCATCAATCATTGTTCTCTTTCATCATTCCAATAAACACTGCCAATTCAACCTCTACATTCTGGATAACATCCACCGTGTACAAAGTTGTTAAAGTGGTTCCGGTTTGACAGAGAGTATGACAATATTTTGCCTCGATCTCTTTAACAACCAAGCGTCATTTTTCACACCGGTTGGATCTTTTAAATTTTCAAGAACAAGTCATATTCCATACCAAAATATCAAATTCGCTTCAAAATCATTTTGAATTCAAAACAGGTTATATCTTCATAATAGAACATTCGTATTTAAATCAATGATTTAAATCTATATAGTTCCCCCTTCAAAACAGTATAAATATTGATAATGGTTTTGAATAATTAAAATAGTTTTAATACTGAAAAATAATTTGGATAACGTACATAATTTTGAATATAAATAGTTTTAATATTAAAAATAGTTTAGATAATTTAAAATAGTTTATATATTAGAATAATTTGATTATTAAATCATTTATATATTAAAAAGTTTATATTAAAACCGTTTCTTTTTTAGACCAATCTGAACTCATGTTTCAATTTCAAATCACAGCAAACTAAATTTTTTAACTTCCAATTTCAAGTCAACTTTATAATCAAATTTTAATTTCAATAAGCCTCAATTCAAAACAAATTTCAAACTTTACATCAAATTCAATTTAAACAGTTCTATTCAAATGGTTGAAAATTTGAATTCAGTTTCTCATTTTCAGACAATTTAGTTTAACTCCACTTCACATCCAAAACATTGAATTACCATTTTAACCCACTTTTATTAAAGTAAATTCAACATTTAGTTTAAATCTAAACCTTTAAAATAATTCACTTTCAATAAATTCAAATCATATCTCAATTCAAATTTAAAATTTAATATTAAATCTTTAAACAATTTCATTTAAATAGTTCAATTTCAACATTACAAATTAGAAAATAATTAAATTCATATAAATGCAAAATTCAAGTTTTTAAAACCATTTAATTTAACCAAATTCGGTATCCGTATATAATTTCACCAATATTTGCCTCCGTTCTACTCTCGGTTGACTTACTCACTTTAGGCTATTGTAAATTAGACTAATTAATGACTCTCCAATATATAGTTAACTCAATTAGAACAGTGAACATTGTATACTACATACTCCCTAATAAATGGATTACATATGTTTATAAAATTATAAATATGCTCTCTTAATAAGTTCCTAGCCCTTAACTTAGGAAAAACCTAGCTTTGATACCAAATGTTACAATCTGCCATTTTCGACATTTTGACTTAACACAAAAAAGACGCATGAACCTTGAAAGTTGAAAAGGAAGAACCTTTGAGAAATGGTAAGAAGAGGAAAATATAGATTCTAATTAAATTTTTCTGGACTCACAAAGGATGGAAATAAATATAATATATAACTCATTCAAACCAAATCTGTAATGACCATAGGATTCCTCTAACTTGAATCTCTATCTTTGTTTTAAATACATTCTGTATCATCGAGTAAGGGAGTGTATTTGTATTTAATATAAAAATGTTTTATATATTGTGTTGTTTGAGTTGTTATGTTGATTTGGGGTTTCGGTCGATTCGTCTGATCAGCGCTATCGATAGGAATTCCAAAACACTTGAACATAACAAATAGACACAATATTATTTCAAATCTAGTAAATGAAATAAATTTTTTATGATTATATTATATAAATAAGTAAAATTTTCTAGAATTATAAATTGGTTATTGTAAATGATAGTATTGATTTTCATTTATGTTTTTAAACCAATGACTATTTCCATATAAAATAAATAAATGCAATTATGGGCATGGTTTATAAATTCATTTAGAATTCAAATAAATTTAAGTTCGAATTTGAATTTAATTTCTGATGATTTCAAGCGTTGGTTTTAAAGTTTATATTATTTAAAGTATTTTCGAATAGAAATGGTTTTCAAAGAAATTTTAAATGTTTAAATCCGTGCTCTTCTCTTTTGTCGCTGAAAAATAATTTCGGTGATGACGGCCGCATTATCGACATTCATTTTTGCGACAGCCCAAATTTTTTGGATATTTGATATTGAAATATTTTATTGATTTTGAATATTTGAAAGTTAGGTTAACTTGAATTTCAAATATCATTATTTATTTGGCAATTAAATTATCGAATTTAATTATTGAAAGTTGGGTAAAATATTGAATCTTCAATTTTATGCTGGTTAAAAATATTTCAAAGGCTTATAAAATTTATATTTAGATTACTGAAGATAGTGAAAGCTTTAAAATTGAAATTTGAAGTGTTTTGTTAGGTTTTAAAAAAATATAGTTTAAATCGATATTTAAATATAACCTTTCGAGGAACAGTCTCAGATTTTAACGAAATCAGTTCCATAGGATCCATAATAGTGTATTATTATTGGATTTCAATCTTTGTAGTATTTGGAGTTTTCGTGTGAGCGTATGGTAGATAGAAGCGCTGAAATTTTATCAAGAATTTAATATAATAATTGGGTCCAAAAAGCTATCTTCTCCATACGATCGAATTAGGACTCGAAACCTTTTTCATTGTGTTCAGAATATGGGTTTAACATTATAAACGCCTGGCGGCACGCCTTGATGGGAGGTCAAAATTTTGAGTTGCATTTATCGAGATGATTTAAAATCTAAATTTAAAATCTACTATATTGTAACGACCCATAAATTTTCAATAATTAAGTTTGGTTATTTTATTTAAAATTGAGTAGTTAAATTTAGAAGAAAACAAATTTTTTATAATTTATCATGAAGCAAACAATAAAAAGGTAATGTAGCAATGGTAAATCACATAAGACTTTGTGATTTAATATTTGGTAAAATAAAATTTGTGTAACTTAATAATGAAATAATAAATGAATTAAAACGTAAATATGCTAAAATGGTTAATAATAATTAATAGGATGAATGAAATAACGATTAATGAATTTATTTAAAATTGTAAAGTTATAATGTAATAAATGGTGATTGGTTGGGAATAATGAACATTCTAAATTAATAAAATAAATTCAAAAATTATTGACTAAGAAAGTAATACTTAATAAATTGAATATGAAAAATTAGATGTAATGTAATAAAACATGGTTAACAGTAATTGGATGTAAATTTAGGAAATACGTTATTGCAAGTTAATAATTAATGAACGTAAATGAACATTTCCAATTTAATATAATGATTCAAATGTTATGACTTAATTTTAAGTGGAATATAATAAAAACAAATGCAATCAGTGTATTAATGAGTGAAATAATTTATTGATTTATTTGTTACTGAATGTAAATTAATGAAATTATGTTAACGTAAGTTAATAAATAAATAATTTAGCGCAATCCAAATTAATTGAAATAACTGTAAGGTCATAGTTGGTGGTATCTAGTAAATTTGGAAGATAAATCTCAATAAATGTAATAAAGTATTGAAATGTATATGGTTTCCATAGGATAATATAAAGAAATGAAAGCTTGCGACCTATGCTTGGAATAACGACCAAAATAAGTGAAATAGTGTTAACGAGAATTAATTAAAATTTGTGTACATATGGAATTTTAACCTGTGTTGTTAAGCAATAAACTTATAAATGCAAGTAATGGAAAATAAGTAACAATATATATATGTTATTTATTTTATTTAGTATAAAATTAGGAAATCAAATTGCAACTAAGGGAAATTTAGTGCTACGTGTATTGGAAATTAATTTTAATAAATGTCATAGTAATGTGAAATGTAATACAATGGGTAGAAGTTGTCAAATTTGGTATATTAAGGTAACGAATAGAAGAGAAACAAGGTAGATAAGTTTATATAGAAAAGAAGTAAACTTAATAAAAATTTGAATTGAGAAAAATCAATCTATTGAAATCCAAAATTTTAGTAAGTTTGATTTTTGTAGAAATTGAAATTAAAGGTTATGCAATTTGAAATAAAGTTCATAGGAGGAAATATAAGTAATAGTCTGAATCCAATATTAAAAAATTTCCATTTGATAGCAATGAAGTGAATAACATAATGAAAAGTCAATAAAATAGAATTATTGGAAATTTAATTTATAATTTGTGAATTTATTAAAATTGAGGTTAATATTGAAATTTATAAATTAATCATCTCTAAATTGACATTTAAATTTGTTTAAATCTTTGTAAATGGTTAAGAAGTTAAAAATATTGAAATTTGTCAATTACCGAAAGTAATTGAAAATTTGATTTAATTAATTAATTAATTATTAATTTATTTAATTAATGGAAAAATAGCCATTTTGGCCACTGACTCAGATTTCGACGAAACTAGTTTCATCAGATCCGTAACGTTGAATTATTGTAGGATTTCAAGTTTCGTAGCGATTGGATTTGTCCTTTGATCGCACAGACTCGAAACGCCTTGAAATAAATGAACTTGAAATCAATTTGGAAAATTTTGATTTTAGCGTAACTTCTTCATACGATGGAATTTGGACTTGAAACTTGTTCCATCGAGATAAAAATAATTTAAAACATCAATTTGATATATGGGTTGACCCAATTTCGTTCCGGAGTCAGAACGGGCTTTTTGGGCATGGGATGCTATGACATCAATAAAAGGTTTTGATATTGTGTTAATTTGTTCCGTTTTGTATTTATAAATTCTGGTTGGTGCATGGGACGCTATGACATCAATAGGGATTTTTAAACACTTAATAGGACAGACTGACATAATATTTGTTTTTAATATAGGTGAATGAAATAATTTTGCCTATTATATTTTGTATATATAAAATAAACTTTTTATAAATGATATCTATTTTGTTGCAATATATTGGTTGGTAGGTAATGAAATTTTAAATTATAGTGGAAATAAGATTGAAAATAATGAAGAAAATGAAAATTGGAATTTAGAACTTAAGTTCCTGGGTTTTGAAAATTTCTTTTGAATGATTTTGGAATATAATAATAATATTATTAGAAGTATTTTCTGATATAAGTATTTCAATATAATTTGAAAGAAATGTTTTAAAAAGAAACTTAGGGAAAAAACAAATAAATAAGTTTTGTACTCCCCTTTCTGCCGCTGGAAAATAATTTCGTTGATGAGTGCACGCATCATCGATATTCATTTTCGAGTTTCGAAGTGGGAAGGTCAATGTAGTAGTTTTACTGCAGATTTATTTTGATAAACAAATATAAATTTTAAATTGTTTTAAGTATAATTGGATATATAAGTTTTAAGTATAAACCTTTATTTATTTTTTTAAATTGATTTGAAGCTTAAACCCGGTATTTAATTCTTAAGTTTCCATTAATTAATAGTTTAAATTATTGGGGTGAATTGGAACGTAGGTAATTAATAATTGAAACCTCTAAAGGAAATAAGAGATTTAATGCTAAGTTACAAATTAAATAAAAAGAAAATTTAAATTTGTAACATATAAAACAAATAATAGTATTATTGAACATTTAATTAATTAAAAGAATTGAGAAAAATTGTATAAGTTTCATTTGCATTCTTTAACACATATATAACTTACCAAAGGATGTAAAAAGTTGAAATGTTAATAGGAAAACATAGTGGAAATTGTACAAGTAAACTTATGAATGAAAGTGTTAAATGAATTTCTTTAGTAAATAAGAATTTTGTGTTATAAGGGGTTATGAATATGAAATTTTCTATAATAAAATATAATAGAAAAGTTATAAAGAAATGAAAATAAGTTTAAAAAGTGTTGAAGTTATTTATAATAAAATAAATGGAAAGATAAATACTGTAAATATATGATATTAAGTAGTGGATAAATGAATGAAATACAATAAAAAGAAATTTCAAACTTATGTAAATAAGTTGAAGTTATTTCTAAATAAAATTGTAAGAAGCAAATGTAAATTAGAAAGATAAATCAGTACATGAATAAAAGAGAAAACAAACAACAAATGTATGAATGGAATAAATAAGGATAAACTTAATCTGTTGTTTGAAATCGTTGTTGTTGTTTTGATTTATGGTTGTTTGGGTAAGGAAACATAAAATTGTTTAGATGAGTGAATAATCTACTTAGCTTCACCTAGGACTGTTGAGTAAATGGTGCACTTGATAGTTTATTTTTCATTCTGTATAATATAAAGTTTTGAACCCGAACAACTATTTGTTTGTTTGATATGAATGAATGTTTGATTGCGTTAATTTGTATGTGATGGTTGTATACCTGGTTGCAAGTGATTGTTGTATGTATTGATTGTTTGTTGGGGGTTGAAAACAATCTTAATATTTCATTTTATATAATTATTGACTCTTTTCAGATTATATAAGTGAAATACAAGTTATGGAAGCAATTGCTACTGATTTTGGTTCCATAAATAAGCGCTATTTGCCCGACAAATAGGTACGTTTTTGGATTACGATTTATAGCGCTATTATATTATAGTTTTCCCGTGTTGGGATATATATTATTTTGGAAAATAAATGTTGTATATTGTTATATTTGATATTATATTTTCTCCCGAGCCTCTCCGTACAAATGAGACTCTGCCAAAATTTTCCGTAAATTTTGGACTTAGAAAATATTTTAAAATGTTTTCCAAACTTTATTAGTTTGAAGTATAAAAAGAGTTATAAATTGGTATTTTTTATTTTAAATTATTTTATTTTGTAAATATATTTGTTTGTTAATAAATTTAATAATTTAAGTAAGATATATTGATTCTTAATTCTTTCTTTTCCCTTCTTTTTCCTTTTCGGGGATGAAAAGTTTTGTGTGGGGGAGAGTGTAACGACCCGTAAATTTTCAATAATTAAGTTTGGTTATTTTATTTAAAATTGAGTAATTAAATTTAGAAGAAAACAAAAAATTTATAATTTATCATGAAGCAAACGTTAAAAAGGTAATGCATCACATAAGACTTTGCGATTTAATATTTGGTAAAATAAAATTTGTGTAACTTAATAATGAAATAATAAGTGAATTAAAACGGAAAAATGCTAATTGTGGTTAATAATAATTAATAGGATGAATGAAATAACGACTAATGAATTTATTTAAAATTGTAAAGTTATAATGTAATAAATGGTGATTGGTTGGGAAGAATGAACATTCCAACTTAATAAAATAAATTCAAAATTTATTAACTAAGAAAGTAATACGTAATAAATTGAATTTGAGAAATTAGAGGTAAGTGTTGTATTGATTAATGTAATAAAACCTGGTTAACAGTAATTGGATGTAAATTTAGGAAATACGTTATTGCAAGTTAATAATTAATGAAGGTAAATGAACATTTCCAATTTAATATAATGATTCAAATGTTATGACTTAATTTTAAGTGGAATATAATAAAAATAAATGCAATCAGTGTATTAATGGATGAAATAATATATTGCTTTATTTGTTACTGAATGTAAATTAATGAAATTATGTTAAGGTAAGTTAATAAATAATTAATTTAGCGCAATCCAAATTAATTGAAATAACTCTAAGGTCATAATTGGTGGTATCTAGTAAATTTGGAAGATAAATTACAATAAATGTAATAAAGTATTGAAATGTATATGGTTTCCATAGGATAATATAAAGAAATGAAACCTTGCGACCTATGCTTGGAATAACGACCAAAATAAGTGAAATAGTGCTAATGACAATTAATTAAAATTTGTGTATATATGGAATTTTAACCTGTGTTGTTAAGAAATAAACTTATAAATGCAAGTAAAGAAAAATAGGTTACAATCTATATATGTTATTTATTTTATTTAGTATAAAATTTGGATATCAAATTGCAATTAAGGGAAATTTAGTAGCACATGTATTGGAAATTAATTTTAATAAATGTCACATTAATGTGAAATGTAATACAACGGGTAGAAGTTGTCAAATTTGGTATATTATGGTAATGAATAGAAGAGAAACAAGGTAACTAAGTTTATATAGAAAAGCAGTAAACTTAATAAAAAATTGAATTGAGACATATCAATCTATTGAAATCCAAAATTTTAGTAAGTGATTTTTGTAGAAATTGAAATTAAAGGTTATGCAATTTGAAATAAAGTTCATAGGAGGAAAAATAAGTAACAGTCTGAATCCAATATTAAAAAATTTCCATTTGATGGCAATGAAGTGAATAACATAATGAAAAGTCAATAAAATAGAATTATTGGAAATTTAATTTATAATTTGTGAATTTATTAAAATTGAGGTTAATGTTGAAATTTATAAATTAATCATCTCTAAATTGACATTTAAATTTGTTTAAATCTTTGTAAATGGTTAAGAAGTTAAAAATGTTGAAATTTGTCAATTACCGAAAGTAATTGAAAATTTGATTTAATTAATTAATTAATTATTAATTTATTTAATTAATGGAAAAATATCCATTTTGGCCACTGACTCGGATTTCGACGAAACTAGTTTCATCGGATCCGTAACGTCGAATTATTGTAGGATTTCAAGTTTCGTAGCGATTGGACTTGTCCTTTGATCGCACAGACTCGAAACGCCTTGAAATAAATGAACTTGAAATCAATTTGGAAAATTTTGATTTTAGCGTAACTTCTTCATACGATGGAATTTGGACTTGAAACTTGTTCCATCGAGATCAAAATAATTTAAAACATCAATTTGATATATGGGTTGACCCAATTTCGTTCCGGAGTCAGAACGGGCTTTTTGGGCCACTTTATCGTTAGCGCGTATATCTAATAGATCCGATCCATTCTTTTTTTAACTTTCTCTATAAATACCCTGTTATTAACCCTAGCAGCCTCTATTCCTCATTTCTATACGTACAGAACTTCTGTGCTCCTCTTCCTTAATGGTTGTAAACCCTAATTTATCCAACTCAAATTCCAATTCAAAAATCAACTTCAAAAATCCAAACTCCTCAGAAAAATTCAAAAAAATTATATGTTGAAGCTCTCAAAGTGCATAATCTTCTGGTGAAATTCGTTTTTCATTTTGGATTGTCATTTGACCGGTAAAAATCGAAGAAGTCTCGGCCGTTCATCACGTCGTAATCAAACTCGACGGATCGGCGAACCGTTTCTGGGTTTTGTAGAGGGGACCAAGGGGAGTTGATCTCTGTCGTTCGTTCGTGTAGTTAACGGTTGGATTGTCGGAAAATTGCAAACTAGTGTTTCAAAACCCTAGAAATAAATGGCGGCGACGGCCTCTATAGGCCACGGGGGTGGCGCGCACCGGGGGGTTGGAGGCGGCTCGGCGTAGGCTTCGAGATGGGGGTGGTTAGAGGGGGCCAGGTGGGAGGAGACGTTAGTATTTGATGGTCAAAGTCTCGGTTTTCATGGGTTCGAATGGTTTAGTAACGTGTGTGAATTGCCTGGGGAGATGAGGGATGGTGACGTGGCAACTAGTATGTGTTTCTTTTCTTTTATTTTTATAATTGTTTTCAATCGCATTTATCGTCATAACTTTTGCATACAATGCCTGTTTTACGCACAGTTTCTTTTGTTATGATCGCATTGAAATTCCGGACTTGATGACGCTGGTTTGGATGAATTCTGAGACGGTCAAATTTTTGGGTTTAAATTGGATTTGAATTCAATTTAAATTCAAAAGGTGAGTGTTTTAACCAACTCACAACTTCTAAAATTTCTTATGCTTGTGAAATTGACATATGATGTGATTTGAAATTTATTTATGGTTGTTCGGCATATTTTAATCATCATCCCAGTAAAATTAAATTATTTAATTTAATTGTTACTTAATTTTTCATTGCATATGAACCGCCAGTTAAATTGTTATTTATTTATTTATTGCATATTTACTGCCAGTTAAATTGTTATTTATTTTTATTGCATATAAACTGCCAGTTAAACAGTATAATTTATTTTTTAATACAAAATGATAATAGATACCTGTTATTTATCATCTGTATATATATTGACGTATTGTTTGAATTTGGATGATGACTGTGATAAATGGATGTATGATTTTATGATGGATGAATGGATGTTTATTTATATCATCATAAACTGCAAGTTGTCATGCATTTTATTGCATTCGGGATTGCAGTTTGAAATGATATATAACCGTAATTTTATTTTAAATTTCGGATTGAAATGATAAATATCTGTATCACTTGACCATAAAATAGAAAATTATATACAGGCACGCCGGCCTATGTATAAAAATATTTTGAAATGATTTCTATGCTTTTGGAAAGGAATATATAGTTTAATAAATATTAATTTTGATGTTATATAAATATTATTTTATATATATATAGTTAAATTCTTGAATTTAAGCTATGTATAAAATTGTTTAATAAGAATGAGTTTAAAAATGGAGTTTGATGGTTTATATTATATAGGTAAGTACCTATTTAAGATATTATATATATTTAGAGAGTTTTAAATGACTTAAATGAAATTTAAGTTGGAAAATAAATACGAAATTGGTTTAAATTGAATTACTTAAGAATTGTACTTGAATAAATTATTGTAGATGATTTGAAATATAAATAAAAGTGGATATTTTAAAGAGTATGATTCTATAACTTGATTTGGTTTAAGTGATTTAAATGAATACAAAGTTGAGGTAAATGAATATATCAAGGAAATAAATTGGAAGAATATCCAGTTGTTTGAAGTTAAAAGTTTTCCTTAGATTTTATTGGATTTATTAAGTAAACATTTCAAATCTAAATAATAGTAATTGAATTTGATATATATGGGATTATCAAATAATTAGTTTTAAATGGTGAGATATATAAATCTTTGACATATATATAATTAAATGGTTATTTGGGGGTTCGAATCTAAAATTGGAATTTGATTTGTGAAGGTGAAGAAGCTATTTTATTATATAAAGTAATTTAATATTTAAAAGATTTAAATATTCGCAGTATGTTTCAGAGCTATGGGTGTCAAGTTGTATAGATTTGAAAGGGATATGATTTTGGCAGAGAATATATTTTGAAATAAAAACGATATCATATTGATTTTGGGTTTTAAAACAGAAATGACACAGTATTTATAGTTTTTGAAATGGATATTATATTCCAGTTTAAAGTATATAACTATTTTTAAAAGACCGTGGTGTTATAATAACGTTTGGTTGTTAAAGAGACAGGGATCAGAAGTTGTCATACTCTCTGCCAACTCCAAAAACCACTTTAACAACCGTGTTCATGGTGGAGATTACAGAATGAAGTAGGATAGTGGCGGCGTTTCCTTTAAGGCAAATATATGGACCCGACTCCCTTGAGTTGGCATAAGGTGGCTAAAACAGGAGCGATTGACGGGTTAATGAGGTAACACATTTGATCGAACACATCCCTTCGATATTATACTTTGACTTTTGGATTGATTCGGTGGCCACTTTTGATTTTTTTATTTGAGGATGTGGCTCGAGGTAGGCGGAAGCTGCGTGTTACGCGTTACCACCGACCAGGAAGCGTAATTGGGATATCAACCCTCGCATTGCCTAGTTGTGCCGTGTCACCTACCCTAGCGCGCCTTGTTGGAGTTTGGTTTTCTCCTGTAGCCCGTGGAGTATTTAGGGTAGTCTTCAGATCTGGAGATGCGCTGATACTGGATGGACTACTAGGACTATTGTTGTGTTAAGGGGAATATTGGGTCACTCCTTAACGCTATTTAAAAGTACGTTTATTTTACTATAGGCATTATTATAATAGAGAAATATTACTACATAGTAAATAGTTTAACGGATCCTTAGGAGATGTGAATCCCGAGCATCTCTTGAGTTACTGCACTCACGTTAGACATTGGATAGGAAATGTAAAATCCCATAAACATCTCTGACGTCGTTCCACTCATATTTATTCCTATTGATTTAACTTACATAATATATTTTAGTTATGACTCGAGTGTTTTGTTCTTTCAATTCGCTCAAGTCAGTCCGAGCATTTTAGGATTTGAAGATTTTATTCTGGAGGACGAAGACGAAGATTTGTAGTACTATTATCTACTATATTATTCCACTATAACATTTAATTCCACTACATTAATTATTATTCTCTGGTATGTGTACTCTGATATGTATTGTATAAGTATAATCGAATATTTTGCAAATAGCTTCATGAACTGTATATTTGATTATTATATTTTATCTGTTCCGTTGCAAGATTCAATTTTTGGATTTTTCTTTCACTACGTTTTCTTATTTACCCCATAAAAATCCGCCCTCCGTATGGTTTGAATTGGCACGTGTGTCGATTTAAAGCATGTTGTAACGACCCAGAATTTTAAACAATTTAATTTGGAAATATTTAATTAATTTTAAATATTTGAATGATGGTTTAGATTGAATTTTCAATTTAACTTTGAATTTGGCGATTTAATTATATAATTTAATCTATTGAGAGTTGAATAAAAAAATTTGAATCTTCAATTTTAAGCCAATTAAAAATATTTCAAAGGCTTGTAAAATTCATATTGATAATATGGAAGATTTTAGAAGCTCCAGAATTGAATTTGAAACTGCTTTGTTCAGTTTTGAAAGTGAATCGTTTAAATCAATATTTAAAATAGCCGTCCGAGGCACAGTCTCGGAATTCGACGAAACCAGTTCCATTGGGTCCGTAATATTGAATTATTGCCGGATTTCAAATTTCGTATTTTTTGGAGTTTATATGTGAGCACACGACATATAAACGCGTTGAGATAAAATCGAATTCAAATTGAAATTAATATTTTAATTAATCAAACGGTACCACGTTATCCCTAATATCATGCCTAAAAATCACGATACCAAATCGTGTGGGCATGGCCGAACATGCCTCGGTTGATTTTAAATATCCCTCTCCTTCACTTTCCTTCTTCAATTCACGAATCAAAGCAAATTCAATTAATGGCCGCAGAAAATAAAGAAAAAAAAATGGAGGCCGAAGCCCTAAATCCAATCGCGCGAGCGATAGAGGCGCGCGAGCACGATGTCGCGGTGGCGCTCGACCTGGGGATGCGCGCGATTTCATGAAGAGATGGGGGTCGTATGTCGTGCGCTGTGGGGGTTGTGGGTTGCGACCTGGAGGCGACAAGGCGCGGCGACGTGGGGTTTTGGCGTCGCGACTTGGGTAAGAGGCAAGCTCGAGGTTAGGGCATGGGGCGCCGCTGGCGGTGGCGTGCTCACGTGCGTGGGGCCATGTCGCGATGGAGTCAATCGCGATGGGGCTGGTGGGGGCGTTGTTGAACCAGGGGTCGTGGGGAGGTGCGATTGATTTTGAGAGCGATGCGGTGTAGGCATGTTTCGCAGTGGGAGGCGAGTCGATCGATGGCACGGCGACGCGATTCGATGGTGGGCCGCGAGCTAGGGCTCGTTCAATTCGAACTACAGTGAGGTACGCAATGACTTATTCCTAAATTTGAATCTAATTTAAATTATATATATAAATATAGGTTGAGAAAAAAATATACAGTGAACAGAGAAAAAAAATTATATGCAGTAAACAGCAAAATTATATTTGGTATATATATATATATATATATATATATATATATATATATATATATAATTTGTAAAGGAAAATAAAAGTAGAATTTATAAAGCTTAAAGTGAAAATTGTTAGTTAACTAAATTTATATAAATGAGAAATTAAATTTTCGTCTAGTTCAAATATTTATAAATCGTATAATGTTTATATACAGTAAATGAAAGTATCAAAGAAAAATTTAGTTCTTAAATTAAATTTTTATTTAAATAAATTTATTAAAGAAAATTTATTAAGAATTCAAATTTGATGATAAAATGATTTATTTAAGGAAATTTGATTTTTAAGTTAAATAAAGAAATAAATTAATTAAGTTATTGAAGGGTAAGTGATTTTTCACTTAGTTCGAATATTCTATTTAAAAGGAAAAATTTATTTATAACAAATTTAATAGTTAAAACCAAAATAATTAGTTGATTTAATTTATTAAAAAGGAAAATTAGTATAAAATAACTTTTCGAGTTAATTAAATTAAATTATAGAAATTAACTTGTTCAATTATTTCTTTTACTAAAATTAATTTATTAAGATAACTTATGGGGTTAATAAGTTTATTTCAATTATTTAGTTGCCAAATTTATTTTTTAAAGGGGAAATTAGTTAAAAATATAATTTTGGTAAGTAAAAAGAAATTTAATTCGTTAGTTGGGAAATAAATATTGAAAATAAATTTAGTTTAAATTTAAATTTTAGTTAAATAAAATTTTAAAGAAGAAATTGGTTTAAATAAAACCATCAATTAATTTAACTATTAAAATCAAATCACCAATCAATCGAAATTATCAAATGAAAATTTGTTATTCGATTTATTCGAATATTAATAAATTGTGTAAATATTTATACAAGGTATAAATGAAGAAAACAAGTTGTATTGGAAGTGGATTGCAAACGGGAATAAAGGTGAGAACTTCTCACTCAAAAGGAATTTTTGCTGTTTATTTAAATTTTAAATAGTTAGATTTAAAATTGTTTGACTGTGTTGTTTGAATGATCGAATGATGATTGTTATTTATATATTGGATGTGAATAGACCCTATACGCCGTTAGTAAGCGGAGGTTATTTATTACACCCATATACCGCGATATTCCACCTCGAAGTGGAATTGGTATTATATGATATATATAGCAATATATATATATTGGAATATGTATATATTGCAGTTGATTGATTTCCCGCATTTTCTTTTAGCGGATGAGACCCTATGCGCCGTTAGTAAGCGGATATATATTTATAAAATCCCATATACCGCGATATTCCGTCTTGAAACGGAATGGTATTGTGCTAATGTCTGTGGATGCAGGGAAACAGGTTGGAGGGATCCAACTGGATTCCTCACAAATATTTATTGATTTTAAATATTGTGATGTTTGATTGTTTATCATATCGATATATGATATTGGAAAATCGTGATTGACTATTTGATGTGTTGCATCATCGGATCCAATTTTTGAAATTTAAAAAATAACGATTTTAATTTCAAAAAGGATTTTTGGAAATATACGTTTATTAAATATTTTTGGAATTGATCCATTATAATTAAATAAACGTTATAATTTTTAATGTTATAAAAATTATATTTTTGAGAAATATAGTTAAAAAAATTGATTTTTTGAAAATATGGGATTTATGATTTTATAAAATAGTTTAAACTGAGATTTTTGAATCTATTGTAAAAAAAAGTTTAAATATAGGATTTATGAAATTGGATTATTTTATAAATCAAAATGATGGAATTCTAAAAGAGTTTAAAAGATGTTTTAAAATAATAATACAAATTCATTTGTATTAAAAGATTTATAAATTGATATTTGTAAATTAAAAATATTAGAAGTGTAAAACGAACTTTTCTAAGTGTTAGAAAAAAAATTGTAAATGAATTTCATAAATTGGAATTATAGAATTATAACGGTGAAGTTATAAATAGAATTTTATAAGCAGTAGGTTTATAAAATTTATAAAGTTATTAAAGGAATGAGTTGGATAAATAAATGAATCTTATAAGTTATAAAATTTATAAATTTGAGAAGTTCAAAGAAACAATTTTGTAAATAAATAAATTATAAGTATTTGACTTATAATATGAATTTTTAATATATCACTGTGATATGAACTGAGATAGGTTAATAAAGGAAATTTATAAAAGGAAGTTGTTATAAAATAAATAGAAATAGAATTTATAAACGTTGTTTTATAAATTCGAAATGACTTATTTTGATAAGTAAAATTGTTGTAGTTTATTTATAGAGTTATATTCATGTTTTAGACAGTGAATAATTCCTTAAAATAAAATGAATAGAAAGATGAAATTTGTTAACGTAATATATTCACGTTTTTGAATAGTGAATAATATGTTAAAGGAATTATTTTGAACATGATGTTTTAAATAGAATTAAAACGATCTAATGATGTTCTAAAATATGTTGAGATTCGAAATCATAGATTTCAACATTTATTGTTGAAATAGATGTTTTCGAGAAATAGAAGGAAATAATAGATTATAACACTGTTGTTATAATAGATAATTTCCGAAAGGAAATGTTTTGTATAGTATTGGGATTTATATATCTATTTTAATTTCGAATCCCTATACTAGTGATTTTGGGTTGTTGTAACGATGTTTTACGCAACATTCGTTTTGGCCCAAATAAATATGGTTAAGTGAATGATTTCCTTAAAGAATGAAATATATACTTAATTTCGATTAAAGTATATAGAATATTTTCTAAGTGTTGAAAATAAAAGATTGTGAATTACTTATTTAATAAGTATGGAAATGTTTTCCAATATAAAGTGAATATGTTGAGAATTTATCTTTTTGATAATAAATTGAAAATGAATAATTGGAAACGTATATTCATAGATATTTTAGCATATGAATTCAATATGGAATTTATAAAAGAAATTGGGAAAATGGGTTTTAAAATAAATATTGAGTTATTTTTAAAGAATGGAAATTATGTTTATATCTTCTAAAGATATTTTCGGAAAATAAATAATTTAGAAAATTATTTAGGATCTGGTGATGATTGTGCATATCTATTGATAGTTCAATAACCGACTATCAATATTTACCTTTGAATAGGTATTTGTTGTGAATTGCTTGAAATTGAGTGCCACACTTATTTTTTTTAAATAAGCGCTCACTATTCGGGTTAACCGGGAAAGGACCATGGGGTCGTATAACCCATTCCGAATATGTGATACGTCGTTATGAATTGCATTCGAAGAACGGTGTTGAAGACCGGATATTTTCGAAAACGAGAGGGTTTCTTGTTGATTGTCTCTGCACTGGCTGATCCCCGGTATAGAGATCTCCATAAGTGATGGGAAATCCGAACGTGATTAGAAATTATTCGGATTGCAAGGACTTCTTTGTAAGTGCCTTCGGTTCTGTTCGAGCCCGGAACAGACTTGTATGGATTGTATGTCTGACATTACAAGTTGAGATATAAAGCCGATTTCTTTCAAATATATTTCTGAGGTGGCGGAGAATTTATTCTTTTAGCTTAACACCCTTCTCTGAGACGTACGAGTTCAGAGGTTATATAGTTGAAGTTATCAGCGATATATTCCCAGTTTGGTAATGTGACATGCTGAGTGATGCTGAAATGATCATTGTGTTGATTATTTGTGATAGGATCATTTATTTGATCGTCTATCTTAGTGATCATTGTGTTGATCATTTGTTGACCCAAAGCATGGCTTTTGTATAAAGTATGTTTTTGTGGACGTGACTTCGTCGAGCCTCACATCCCGGAAATGGTCAAAACAGGAAAGAAGCAGCAAGGTTATGAGGGGTAGCACCCTTTAGGATATGTGCATTTCCTTCTGGAAAAGGGTGGTATCATGGTATGGAGCCCAGATACTTACTCATGTTGAAAACACTTTATGACTGTGTGAATTGATTACGAGCGCTCGGTTGATAAAGGTCCCAAAGGACCGGGGGATGGCATATTCGGTCAGTTGTTACTCAGTTAGGAGTAACCCGGCCTTGTGTTGGTAGAGATCCGGTTTGGTTCTCGGGGATGTCCATCCAGAGGCATTCTCATGTGGCAATGGGAAGTTCCTTGGCCTGACCATTTGTTGGAAATCCAAAGAAACAATACGAAACTTGTACGGTATTAGTTGTAGAACCTGCTATTCACTTATGGTGGTCACCACTGTTTGGATAGTAGCTATAGTAGGCATACGATAATGGTCGTATGTTGGCTAAGATTTATATCTTTATTTTCGAAATGATTTTCCTCTACACTATGCACTAATAATAATATCAAATATTATTTTAAATGCGTATCAAGCATCTTTGACTATCATAAGGAGAAATCTCCTCCGATTCTGCGTTTGCATGTGTGTGTGTGCGGGAGGCCTTATGGTAGTCTCATTTTTAAAAGCATTGCGAATTGATTTAAAAATATTCCTCTATTTTGATTTTAAAGTAAATAAACTGTTTGAGTTCTCACACCAGTCTTGTTAAGCTATTGGGCTATGTGATGGGGGGTTCTCGCTTCGCGGTTTGGTGGCGAACGGGAGACTCTTACTCCCACACATCCTCTTTTAGGGGGTTGGTTAGGCGTAAGCTGTGACAGTCGAAAGGCTGGCCGTAAAAGCAAGTTTGGGATATCAGTGTAAGCCACGGTGGGGCTGGGATGGTTGAAAAGCCTACCGGTTGTGACCGCTTCCTCCGTGACGTTACATTTGGTATCAGAGCTGTTGGTTAAGCGACAACCATGGTTCTGTAGGGTCTTACTCGTTAGAGATAGAGTCAGCAGTACTCTAGAATGAGTTTGAGTGTAATAATAGATATGAGCGCGTATTTGTTAGTGAATATGAAATTGTTTTTGAATCGGGTAAATAAGATAATTTTGCCCAAAACTATTTTTGGTATAGAAAAGAAATGATTTTCTATGAATTATTATGGTATATGGTTGCATAATTGTTAGGAAGTGATGATATTGAATTGTTATCATAAATATATGGAATTGAATAAATAAAATAGATTGAATTCGAGTAAATTAACTTAATAATTTATTCATTTGTGAAATAATTTCAAGTGGAATGAAATTTGAAATGCAAAGTTGAATTGAGTAATTAAGTAAATTCGAGATGAATTGAAATATTGAAATGAATTGGTGGATGAAACTAATTCAATATAGTAATGTGAACTACTAAATGAAAATTAGTCGTTAGAATTCAATATTTAAAATTGAGAATTGAATTCGAATGAATTTGGAATCGTGAATTAAATTGAAATGTGAAATTAAATAAATTGGATATGTAACTTCAAAAATGAAGTAAAAACGTATAAGAAGCGTATATTGGAAATTTTGCAATAGAATTGGCAAATTGGTTTGAATGTTGGATTTGGATGCTACTACTAGCAGATTGTACAGGTTATACAGGTATATAAAGAAATTGAGATTTTGATTTCAAAGATAAAATTGAATTGCTCGACAAAAAGATACGTATTTCAATTTTTATATGGGATTTGATGACTTTCTTCTCTAGCCACTTGGCTTTTCTCTTTTCTTTTTGATTCTGAGGGGCCGTGGTGCCATTTTGTAGTCGTACCGAGCTAGCCGCGCAAAGGAAACGCTGGCGAAATTTTTCGAAAATTTAGGGTGTTAGAAAAAATTTGAGAAAAATTTGAAAGTTTGAAATTTGAATTTGAATTTAAATTTGAATGGTTAGGAAAACAATATTGTTTGAAACTTATAATTGAAGTTGAAAAGCTAGTTGAAATGATAGTAAATTTCTAGTAAAAAGATTTAGGCTAGTAAGTTGATAAAACTATTTGGATTGTGAAAAATAATAGACGGGATAGGGACATTCTTCTTAACTTGTAATTTCGGGACGAAATTCTTTTAAGGGGGAAAGATTGTAACGACCCAGAATTTTAAACAATTTAATTTGGAAATATTTAATTAATTTTAAATATTTGAATGATGGTTTAGATTGAATTTTCAATTTAACTTTGAATTTGGCGATTTAATTATATAATTTAATCTATTGAGAGTTGAATAAAAAAATTTGAATCTTCAATTTTAAGCCAATTAAAAATATTTCAAAGGCTTGTAAAATTCATATTGATAATATGGAAGATTTTAGAAGCTCCAGAATTGAATTTGAAACTGCTTTGTTCAGTTTTGAAAGTGAATCGTTTAAATCAATATTTAAAATAGCCGTCCGAGGCACAGTCTCGGAATTCGACGAAACCAGTTCCATTGGGTCCGTAATATTGAATTATTGTCGGATTTCAAATTTCGTATTTTTTGGAGTTTATATGTGAGCACACGACATATAAAGGCGTTGAGATAAAATCGAATTCAAATTGAAATTAATATTTTAATTAATCAAACGGTACCACGTTATCCCTAATATCATGCCTAAAAATCACGATACCAAATCGTGTGGGCATGGCCGAACATGCCTCAGTTGATTTTAAATATCCCTCTCCTTCACTTTCCTTCTTCAATTCATGAATCAAAGCAAATTCAATTAATGGCCGCAGAAAATAAAGAAAAAAAAAATGGAGGCCGAAGCCCTAAATCCAATCGCGCGAGCGATAGAGGCGCGCGAGCACGATGTCGCGGTGGCGCTCGACCTGGGGATGCGCGCGATTTCGTGAAGAGATGGGGGTCGTATGTCGTGCGCTGTGGGGGTTGTGGGTTGCGACCTGGAGGCGACAAGGCGCGGCGACGTGGGGTTTTGGCGTCGCGACTTGGGTAAGAGGCAAGCTCGAGGTTAGGGCATGGGGCGCCGCTGGCGGTGGCGTGCTCACGTGCGTGGGGCCATGTCGCGATGGAGTCAATCGCGATGGGGCTGGTGGGGGCGTTGTTGAACCAGGGGTCGTGGGGAGGTGCGATTGATTTTGAGAGCGATGCGGTGTAGGCATGTTTCGCAGTGGGAGGCGAGTCGATCGATGGCACGGCGACGCGATTCGATGGTGGGCCGCGAGCTAGGGCTCGTTCAATTCGAACTACAGTGAGGTACACAATGACTTATTCCCAAATTTGAATCTAATTTAAATTATATATATAAATATAGGTTGAGAAAAAAATATACAGTGAACAAAGAAAAAAAATTATATGCAGTAAACAGCAAAATTATATTTGGTATATATATATATATATATATATATATATATATATAATTTGTAAAGGAAAATAAAAGTAGAATTTATAAAGCTTAAAGTGAAAATTGTTAGTTAACTAAATTTATATAAATGAGAAATTAAATTTTCGTCTAGTTCAAATATTTATAAATCGTATAATGTTTATATACAGTAAATGAAAGTATCAAAGAAAAATTTAGTTCTTAAATTAAATTTTTATTTAAATAAATTTATTAAAGAAAATTTATTAAGAATTCAAATTTGATGATAAAATGATTTATTTAAGGAAATTTGATTTTTAAGTTAAATAAAGAAATAAATTAATTAAGTTATTGAAGGGTAAGTGATTTTTCACTTAGTTCGAATATTCTATTTAAAAGGAAAAATTTATTTATAACAAATTTAATAGTTAAAACCAAAATAATTAGTTGATTTAATTTATTAAAAAGGAAAATTAGTATAAAATAACTTTTCGAGTTAATTAAATTAAATTATAGAAATTAACTTGTTCAATTATTTCTTTTACTAAAATTAATTTATTAAGATAACTTATGGGGTTAATAAGTTTATTTCAATTATTTAGTTGCCAAATTTATTTTTTAAAGGGGAAATTAGTTAAAAATATAATTTTGGTAAGTAAAAAGAAATTTAATTCGTTAGTTGGGAAATAAATATTGAAAATAAATTTAGTTTAAATTTAAATTTTAGTTAAATAAAATTTTAAAGAAGAAATTGGTTTAAATAAAACCATCAATTAATTTAACTATTAAAATCAAATCACCAATCAATCGAAATTATCAAATGAAAATTTGTTATTCGATTTATTCGAATATTAATAAATTGTGTAAATATTTATACAAGGTATAAATGAAGAAAACAAGTTGTATTGGAAGTGGATTGCAAACGGGAATAAAGGTGAGAACTTCTCACTCAAAAGGAATTTTTGCTGTTTATTTAAATTTTAAATAGTTAGATTTAAAATTGTTTGACTGTGTTGTTTGAATGATCGAATGATTATTGTTATTTATATATTGGATGTGAATAGACCCTATACGCCGTTAGTAAGCGGAGGTTATTTATTACACCCATATACCGCGATATTCCACCTCGAAGTGGAATTGGTATTATATGATATATATAGCAATATATATATATTGGAATATGTATATATTGCAGTTGATTGATTTCCCGCATTTTCTTTTAGCGGATGAGACCCTATGCGCCGTTAGTAAGCGGATATATATTTATAAAATCCCATATACCGCGATATTCCGTCTTGAAACGGAATGGTATTGTGCTAATGTCTGTGGATGCAGGGAAACAGGTTGGAGGGATCCAACTGGATTCCTCACAAATATTTATTGATTTTAAATATTGTGATGTTTGATTGTTTATCATATCGATATATGATATTGGAAAATCGTGATTGACTATTTGATGTGTTGCATCATCGGATCCAATTTTTGAAATTTAAAAAATAACGATTTTAATTTCAAAAAGGATTTTTGGAAATATACGTTTATTAAATATTTTTGGAATTGATCCATTATAATTAAATAAACGTTATAATTTTTAATGTTATAAAAATTATATTTTTGAGAAATATAGTTAAAAAAATTGATTTTTTGAAAATATGGGATTTATGATTTTATAAAATAGTTTAAACTGAGATTTTTGAATCTATTGTAAAAAAAAGTTTAAATATAGGATTTATGAAATTGGATTATTTTATAAATCAAAATGATGGAATTCTAAAAGAGTTTAAAAGATGTTTTAAAATAATAATACAAATTCATTTGTATTAAAAGATTTATAAATTGATATTTGTAAATTAAAAACATTAGAAGTGTAAAACGAACTTTTCTAAGTGTTAGAAAAAAAATTGTAAATGAATTTCATAAATTGGAATTATAGAATTATAACGGTGAAGTTATAAATAGAATTTTATAAGCAGTAGGTTTATAAAATTTATAAAGTTATTAAAGGAATGAGTTGGATAAATAAATGAATCTTATAAGTTATAAAATTTATAAATTTGAGAAGTTCAAAGAAACAATTTTGTAAATAAATAAATTATAAGTATTTGACTTATAATATGAATTTTTAATATATCACTGTGATATGAACTGAGATAGGTTAATAAAGGAAATTTATAAAAGGAAGTTGTTATAAAATAAATAGAAATAGAATTTATAAACGTTGTTTTATAAATTCGAAATGACTTATTTTGATAAGTAAAATTGTTGTAGTTTATTTATAGAGTTATATTCATGTTTTAGACAGTGAATAATTCCTTAAAATAAAATGAATAGAAAGATGAAATTTGTTAACGTAATATATTCACGTTTTTGAATAGTGAATAATATGTTAAAGGAATTATTTTGAACATGATGTTTTAAATAGAATTAAAACGATCTAATGATGTTCTAAAATATGTTGAGATTCGAAATCATAGATTTCAACATTTATTGTTGAAATAGATGTTTTCGAGAAATAGAAGGAAATAATAGATTATAACACTGTTGTTATAATAGATAATTTCCGAAAGGAAATGTTTTGTATAGTATTGGGATTTATATATCTATTTTAATTTCGAATCCCTATACTAGTGATTTTGGGTTGTTGTAACGATGTTTTACGCAACATTCGTTTTGGCCCAAATAAATATGGTTAAGTGAATGATTTCCTTAAAGAATGAAATATATACTTAATTTCGATTAAAGTATATAGAATATTTTCTAAGTGTTGAAAATAAAAGATTGTGAATTACTTATTTAATAAGTATGGAAATGTTTTCCAATATAAAGTGAATATGTTGAGAATTTATCTTTTTGATAATAAATTGAAAATGAATAATTGGAAACGTATATTCATAGATATTTTAGCATATGAATTCAATATGGAATTTATAAAAGAAATTGGGAAAATGGGTTTTAAAATAAATATTGAGTTATTTTTAAAGAATGGAAATTATGTTTATATCTTCTAAAGATATTTTCGGAAAATAAATAATTTAGAAAATTATTTAGGATCTGGTGATGATTGTGCATATCTATTGATAGTTCAATAACCGACTATCAATATTTACCTTTGAATAGGTATTTGTTGTGAATTGCTTGAAATTGAGTGCCACACTTATTTTTTTTAAATAAGCGCTCACTATTCGGGTTAACCGGGAAAGGACCATGGGGTCGTATAACCCATTCCGAATATGTGATACGTCGTTATGAATTGCATTCGAAGAACGGTGTTGAAGACCGGATATTTTCGAAAACGAGAGGGTTTCTTGTTGATTGTTTCTGCACTGGCTGATCCCCGGTATAGAGATCTCCATAAGTGATGGGAAATCCGAACGTGATTAGAAATTATTCGGATTGCAAGGACTTCTTTGTAAGTGCCTTCGGTTCTGTTCGAGCCCGGAACAGACTTGTATGGATTGTATGTCTGACATTACAAGTTGAGATATAAAGCCGATTTCTTTCAAATATATTTCTGAGGTGGCGGAGAATTTATTCTTTTAGCTTAACACCCTTCTCTGAGACGTACGAGTTCAGAGGTTATATAGTTGAAGTTATCAGCGATATATTCCCAGTTTGGTAATGTGACATGCTGAGTGATGCTGAAATGATCATTGTGTTGATTATTTGTGATAGGATCATTTATTTGATCGTCTATCTTAGTGATCATTGTGTTGATCATTTGTTGACCCAAAGCATGGCTTTTGTATAAAGTATGTTTTTGTGGACGTGACTTCGTCGAGCCTCACATCCCGGAAATGGTCAAAACAGGAAAGAAGCAGCAAGGTTATGAGGGGTAGCACCCTTTAGGATATGTGCATTTCCTTCTGGAAAAGGGTGGTATCATGGTATGGAGCCCAGATACTTACTCATGTTGAAAACACTTTATGATTGTGTGAATTGATTACGAGCGCTCGGTTGATAAAGGTCCCAAAGGACCGGGGGATGGCATATTCGGTCAGTTGTTACTCAGTTAGGAGTAACCCGGCCTTGTGTTGGTAGAGATCCGGTTTGGTTCTCGGGGATGTCCATCCAGAGGCATTCTCATGTGGCAATGGGAAGTTCCTTGGCCTGACCATTTGTTGGAAATCCAAAGAAACAATACGAAACTTGTACGGTATTAGTTGTAGAACCTGCTATTCACTTATGGTGGTCACCACTGTTTGGATAGTAGCTATAGTAGGCATACGATAATGGTCGTATGTTGGCTAAGATTTATATCTTTATTTTCGAAATGATTTTCCTCTACACTATGCACTAATAATAATATCAAATATTATTTTAAATGCGTATCAAGCATCTTTGACTATCATAAGGAGAAATCTCCTCCGATTCTGCGTTTGCATGTGTGTGTGTGCGGGAGGCCTTATGGTAGTCTCATTTTTAAAAGCATTGCGAATTGATTTAAAAATATTCCTCTATTTTGATTTTAAAGTAAATAAACTGTTTGAGTTCTCACACCAGTCACATGACTGACTCGGAGTTTATTGTTTTCCTTCCTAAACTCTGGGTGCCCACCAATTTCCACACGGGCAGTTAAGAGTTAGGTTTATCAGGATATTCTGGATATTCAGGAGTTGCTGGAGGCAAGCTGGATGGCATGGCGTATTACTTATATAGTATTTCTTTTTCCGCTGCACTATTTGTTGATGTTGTATACTCTGATGATATGATGTAATAAAATGTGATGTAATGTAATAACTGATATAGTTCTTTGTTTAAAGATTATTCATTTATTATTATATGTTGTTCCGCTGCGAATTGTGAGATTCTGTTGTTGTTCTGTTGTTTCTGTTCTATCCGTTCTATTTTCAAATTTTCTTTTTCTCTGTTTTCTCTATTTCTATCTTCTTCTTTCTTTTTCTTTTCTCAAATTCTTTTTAAAAACCCATAACATCTCGGTTTTCGGCCTTTGATTTCTCGGCAGTCGATAAAGTGAGTATCGATGTCGGATTTTCGAAGAACGAAAATCCGTGACGTTACACATGTGAAAAGGCGAGCCGTTACATTTGGTATCAGAGCTTTGGTTTAGCGATAAAGCTTAGCTTTGTGGGATCTGACTCTTTATTAATATGGTAGTAATACCCTATGGGAGTCACTGAGTGTATATATATGAGAGAGCATATTTGTTAGTGTTATAAAAGGTTTTGATATTGTGTTAATTTGTTCCGTTTTGTATTTATAGATTCTGGTTGGTGCATGGGACGCAATGACATCAATAGTGATTTCTAAACACTTAATAGGACAGACTGACATAATATTTGTTTTTAATATAGGTGAATGAAATAATTTTGCCTATTATATTTTGTATATATAAAATAAACTTTTTATAAATGATATCTATTTTGCTGCAATATATTGGTTGGTAGGTAATGAAATTTTAAATAATAGTGGAAATAAGATTGAAAATAATGAAGAAAATGAAAATTGGAATTTAGAACTTAAGTTCCTGGGTTTTGAAAATTTCTTTTGAATGATTTTGGAATATAATAATAATATTATTAGAAGTATTTTCTGATATAAGTATTTCAATATAATTTGAAAGAAATGTTTTAAAAAGAAACTTAGGGAAAAAACAAATAAATAAGTTCTGTACTCCCCTTTCTGTCGCTAGAAAATAATTTCGGTGATGAGTGCACGCATCATCGATATTTATTTTCGAGTTTCGAAGTGGGAAGGCCACTATAGTAGTTTTACTGCAGATTTATTTTGATAAACAAATATAAATTTTAAATTGTTTTAAGTATAATTGGATATACAAGTTTTAAGTATAAACCTCTATTTATTTTTTAAAATTGATTTGAAACCTAAACCCGGTATTTAATTCTTAAGTTTCCATTAATTAATAGTTTAAATTATTGGGGTGAATTGGAACGTAGGTAATTAATAATTGAAACCTCTAAAGGAAATAAGATATTTAATGCTAAGTTACAAACTAAATAAAAAGAAAATTTAAATTTGTAACATATAAAACAAATAATAGTATTATTGAACATTTAATTAATTAAAAGAATTGAGAAAAATTGTATAAGTTTCATTTGCATTCTTTAACACATATATAACTTACCAAAGGATGTAAAAAGTTGAAATGTTAATAGGAAAATATAGTGGAAATTGTACAAGTAAACTTATGAATGAAAGTGTTCAATGAATTTCTTTAGTAAATAAGAATTTTGTGTTATAAGGGGTTATGAACTTGAAATGTTCTATAATAAAATATAATAGAAAAGTCATAAAGAAATGAAAATAAGTTTAAAAAGTGTTGAAGTTATTTATAACAAAATAAATGGAAAGATAAATACTATAAATATACGATATTAAGTAGTGGATAAATGAATGAAATACAATAAAAAGAAATTTCAAACTTATGCAAATAAGTTGAAGTTATTTCTAAATAAAATTGTAAGAAGCAAATGTAAATTAAAACGATAAATCAGTACATGAATAAAAGAGAAAACAAACAACAAATGTATGAATGGAATAAATAAGGATAAACTTAATCTGTTGTTTGAAATCGTTGTTGTTGTTTTGATTTATGGTTGTTTGGGTAAGGAAACATAAAATTGTTTAAATGAATGAATAATCTACTTAGCTTCACCTAGGACTGTTGAGTAAATGGTGCACTTGATAGTTTATTTTTCATTCTGTATAATATAAAGTTTTGAACCCGAACAACTATTTGTTTGTTTGATATGAATGAATGTTTGATTGCGTTAATTTGTATGTGATGGTTGTATACCTGGTTGCAAGTGATTGTTGTATGTATTGATTGTTTGTTGGGGGTTGAAAACAATCTTAATATTTCATTTTATATAATTATTGACTCTTTTCAGATTATATAAGTGAAATACAAGTTATGGAAGCAATTGCTACTGCTTTTGGTTCCATAAATAAGCGCTATTTGCCCGACAAATAGGTACGTTTTCGGATTACGGTTTATAGCGCTATTATATTATAGTTTTCCCGTGTTGGGATATATATTATTTTGGAAAATATATGTTGTATATTGTTATATTTGATATTATATTTTCTCCCGAGCCTCTCCTTACAAATGAGACTCTGCCAAAATTTTTCGTAAATTTTGGACTTAGAAAATATTTTAAAATGTTTTCCAAACTTTATTAGTTTGAAGTATAAAAAGAGTTATAAATTGGTATTTTTTATTTTAAATTATTTTATTTTGTAAATATATTTGTTTGTTAATAAATTTAATAATTTAAGTAGGATATATTGATTCTCAATTCTTTCTTTTCCCTTCTTTTTCCTTTTCGGGGATGAAAAGTTTTGTGTGGGGGAGAGTGTAACGACCCGTAAATTTTAAATAATTAAGTTTGGTTATTTTATTTAAAATTGAGTAATTAAATTTAGAAGAAAAGAATTTTTTTATAATTTATCATGAAGCAAACGTTAAAAAGGTAATGTAGCAATGGTAAATCACATGAGACTTTGCGATTTAAAATTTGGTAAAATAAAATTTGTGTAACTTAATAATGAAATAATAAGTGAATTAAAACGTAAAAATGCTAATTATGGTTAATAATAATTAATAGGAGGAATGAAATAACGACTAATGAATTTATTTAAAATTGTAAAGTTATAATGTAATAAATGGTGATTGGTTGGGAAGAATGAACATTCCAACTTAATAAAATAAATTCAAAAGTTATTAACTAAGAAAGTAATACGTAATAAATTGAATTTGAGAAATTAAAGGTAAGTGTTGTATTGATTAATGTAATAAAACCTGGTTAACAATAATTGGATGTAAATTTAGGAAATACGTTATTGCAAGTTAATAATTAATGAACGTAAATGAACATTTCCAATTTAATATAATGATTCAAATGTTATGACTTAATTTTAAGTGGAATATAATAAAAACAAATGCAATCAGTGTATTAATGGATGAAATAATATATTGCTTTATTTGTTACTGAATGTAAATTAATGAAATTATGTTAAGGTAAGTTAATAAATAATTAATTTAGCGCAATCCAAATTAATTGAAATAACTGTAAGGTCATAATTGGTGGTATCTAGTAAATTTGGAAGATAAATCTCAATAAATGTAATAAAGTATTGAAATGTACATGGTTTCTATAGGATAATATAAAGAAATGAAAACTTGCGACCTATGCTTGGAATAACGACCAAAATAAGTGAAATAGTGTTAATGACAATTAATTAAAATTTGTGTATATATGGAATTTTAACCTGTGTTGTTAAGAAATAAACTTATAAATGCAAGTAAAGAAAAGTAGGTTACAATCTATATATGTTATTTATTTTATTTAGTATAAAATTTGGATATCAAATTGCAATTAAGGGAAATTTAGTAGCACATGTATTGGAAATTAATTTTAATAAATGTCACATTAATGTGAAATGTAATACAACGGGTAGAAGTTGTCAAATTTGGTATATTAAGGTAATGAATAGAAGAGAAACAAGGTAACCAAGTTTATATAGAAAAGCAGTAAACTTAATAAAAGATTTGAATTGAGACAAATCAATCCATTGAAATCCAAAATTTTAGTAAGTGTGATTTTTGTAGAAATTGAAATTAAAGGTTATGCAATTTGAAATAAAAATAATAGTAGGAAAAATAAGTAATAGTCCGAATCCAATATTAAATTTTTTCCATTTGATAGCACTGAAGTGAATAACATAATGAAAAGTCAATAAAATAGAATTATCAGAAATTTAATTTATAATTTATGAATTTATTAAAATTGAGGTTAATATTGAAATTTATAAATTAATCATCTCTAAATTGACATTTAAATTTGTTTAAATCATTGTAAATGGTAAAGAAGTTAAAAATATTGAAATTTGTCAATTACCGAAATAAAATTGAAAATTTGATTTAACTAATTAATTATTAATTTATTTAATTAATGGAAAAATAGCCATTTTGGCCACTGACTCGGATTTCGACAAAACCAGTTTCATCGGATCCGTAACGGTGAATTATTATATGACGATCGGACTTGTCATTTGATCGTACAGACTCGAAACGCTTTGAAATAAATGAAATTGAAAACAATTTGGAAAATTTTGATTTTAGCATAACTTCCTCATACGATGGAATTTGGACTTGAAACTTGTTCCATCGAGTTCAAAATATTTTAAAACATCTATTTTGATATATGGATTGACCCAATTTCGTTACGGACTCAGAACGGGATTTTTGGGCCACATTGTCGTTAGCGCGTACATCTAAAAGATCCGATCTATTCTTTCTTTTTTAACTTTCTCTATAAATACCCTGTTATAAACCCTAGCAGCCTCTATTCCTCAATGATTGTAAAACCTAATTTATCCAATTCAAATTCCAATTCAAAAATCAACTTCAAAAATCCAAACTCCTCAGAAAAATTCAAAAAAAATATAGGTTGAAGCTCTCGAAGTACGTAATCTTCTGGTTAAATTAGTTTTTCATTTTGGATTGTCGTTTGACCAGTAAAAATCGAAGAAGTCTCGGCCTTTCATCACGTCGAAATCAAACTCGATGGATCGACGAACCGTTTCTTGGTTTCGTATAGAGGACCGAGGGGAGTTGATCTGTGCCATTCGTTCTTGGAGTTAACGGTAGGATTGTCGGCAAATTGCGAACTAGGGTTTCAAAACCTTGGAAACAAACGGCGGCAGCGGCCTCTATAGGCCATGGGAGTGGCGCGGATGGGGGGGGGGGTTGGAGGCGGCTCGGTGTGGGCTTCGAGATGGGGTGGTTAGAGGTGGCCAGGTGGGAGGAGACGTTCGTATTTGATGGTCAACGTTTCGGTTTTCATGGGTTCGAATGGTTCAGTAACGTGCGTGACTTGCCTGGGGAGATGAGGGATGGTGACGTGGCAGCTAGTATGTGTTCACTTTTATTTTATTTTTATAATTGTTTTCAACCGCACTTATCGTCATAACTTTTGCATACGACCCGTTTTATGCACTGTTTATTTTGATAGGATCGTATTAAAATTCTGGACTTGATGACGCTGGTTTGGAGGAATTCTGAGACAGTCAAATTTTGGGTTTAAATTGGATTTGAATTCAATTGAAATTAAAAAGGTGAGTGTTTTAACCCACCCACAACTTCTAAAATTTCTTATGTTTGTTAAATTGATATATGATGTGATTTGAAATTTATTTATGCTTGTTTGGCATATTTTAATCATCATCCAAGTAAAATTAAATTATTAAATTTAATTGTTATTTAATTTTTCATTGCATATGAACTACCAGTTAAATTGCTATTTATTTATTTATTGTGTATTCACTGCCAGTTAAATTGTTATTTATTTCATATAAACTGCCAGTTAAATAGTATAATTTATTTTTGAATACAAATTGATAATAGATACCTGTTATTTATCATCTGTATTTATTGATGTATTGTTTGAATTTGGATGATGATTGTGATAAATGGATGTATGATTTTATGATGGATGAAAGGATGATTATTTGTATCATCATAAACTGCAAGTTTTTATGCATTTTATTGCATTCGGGATTGTGGTTTGAAATGATATATAACCGTAATTTATTTTAAATTTCGGATTGAAATGATAAATATCCGTATCACTTGACCATAGGATAGAAAATTATATACAGACACCGCGGTTTATATATAAAATATTTTGAAATGATTTCTATGGTTTTGGAAATGAATATATGGTTTATTAAATATTAATTTTTTTTGTTATATGAATATTATTTTATATATATATATATATAGTAAAATTCTTGAATTTAAGCTATGTATAAAACTGTTTAATAAAAATGAGTTTAAAATGGAGTTTGATGGTTTATATTATATGGGTAATTGCCTATTTTAGATATTATATATATAGAGTTTTAAATGACTCAAATGAAATTTAAGTTGGAAAATAAATAAGAAATTGGTTTAAATTGAATTACTTAAGAATTATACTTGAATAAATTATTTTACATGATTTGAAATATAAATAAAAGTGGAGATTTTAAAGTGTATGATTCTATAGCTTGATTTGGTTTAAGTGATTTAAATGAATATAAAGTTGAGGTAAATGAATATATCAAGGAAAAAAATTGGAAGATTATCCAGTTATTTGAAGTTAAAAGTTTTTCTTAAATTTTATTGGATTTATTAAGTAAACATTTCAAATCTTAATAATAGTAATTGAATTTGATATATATGGGATTATCAAAGAATTAGTTTTAAAAGGTGAGATATATAAAGCTTTGAAATATATAGAATTAAATGGTTATTTGGGGGTTCGAATCTAAAATTGGAATTTGACTTGTGAAGGTGAAGAAGCTTTTTTATTATATAAAGTGATTTAATATTTAAACCGTTTAAGTATTAGAAGTATGTTTCAGAGCTATGGGTTTCAAGTTATATAGATTTGAAAGGGCTATGATTTTGGAAAAGAATTTTGTTTAAATAAAAACGATATCATATTGATTTTGGATTTTAAAACAGAAACGACATAGTATTTATAGTTTTTGAAATGGATATTATATTCCGGTTTTAAAGTTTATAACTATTTTGAAAAGACCGCGGTGTTATAATAATGTTTGGTTGTTAAAGAGACTAGGATCAGATGTTGTCATACTCTCTGCCAACTCCGAAAACCACTTTAACAACCGTGTACGCGTTGGAGATTCCAGAATGAAGTAGGATGGTGGCAGCGTTTCCTTTAAGGTAATTACGTGGACCTGACTACCGTGAGTTGGCATAAGGTTGCTAAAACAGGAGCGATTGACGGGTTAATGAGGTAGCACCTTTGATCGGACACATCCCTTCGATATTATACTTTGATTTTTGGATTGGTTCGGTGGCCACTTTTGATTTTTTTATTTGGAGGTGTAGCTCGAGGTGGGCGGTAGCTGCGCGCTATGCATTACCACCGACCCGGAAGCGTATTTGGTATATCTACCCTGGCATTGCCCAGTTGTGCTGTGTCACCTACCCTAGTGCGCCTTGTACGAGTCTGGTTTTCTCCCGTAGCCCGTGGAGTATTTAGGGTAGTCCCCCGATCTGGAGATGTGCTGATAATGGATGGACTACTGGGACTATTATTGTGTTAGGGGAAATATTGGGTCACTCCTTAACGCTATTTAAAAGTACGTTTATTTTACTATAGACATTATTATAATAGAGAAATATTACTATATAGTAAATAGTTTAACGGATTCTTAGGAGATGTGAATCCCGAGCATCTCTTGAGTTACTGGACTCACGTTAGACACTGGATAGGAGATGTAAAATCCCATAAACATCTTTGACGCCGTTCCACTCATATTTATTCCTGTTGATTTAACTTACATAAGATATTTTAGTTCTGACTGGAGTGTTTTGTTCTTTCAATTCGCTTGGGTCAGTCCGAGTGTTTCAGGATTTGAAGATTTATTCTGGAGGACGAAGATGAAGATTTGTAGTACTATTATCCACTATATTATTCCACTACACCATTTAATTCTACTGCATTAATTATTATTCTCTTGTATGTGCACTCTGATATGTGTTGTATAAGTATAATAGAATATTTTGTAAACAGCTTCATGAATTGTATATTTGATTATTATATTTTATCGTTCCGTTGCAAGATTCTATTTTTGGTTTTTTCTTTCTCTACGTTTTCTTATTTACCCCATAACAATCCGCCCTTCCGTATGGTTTGAATTGGCACGTGTGTCAATTTAAAGCGTGCGAAAAAGCGGGCTATTACAAATATTTTATAGGTTGAATAATGTTTTCATAATTTGTCACGTACCCTACCTTACAACACGTGTTCACCTGATAAACACGCGTCCCCCGCTAAAATAACAAACCCTACACGTATCAAATCGAGGAAGATAATGGCCGTCTTCGAAATTATTTCTTCTCCCCTCTTCAAGTTAATCCCTAATCTAATCCACGAACTCGATTCGGAAAATATAAATCAGTCTCCTCTTTCCACTTTTCATTCGTAATCATGAAACTTTCCCCTTCAGTTTTAACTCACAAATAAAAAATAAAAAAAAGAATGGCGTCCTCTCGTTCGAACGGAGACAATTGATTCGAAGTCGAGCTAGGGATCCGAGGCTGGCACGTTCGCGAGGAACATTCGATTTCGAGACTGAGCTCGAGTGCGGCAAGGACGATTGCGATTTTGAAGTTACGGAAAGGGAAGGTGGTAGTCGCGTGGACAGGGTAATATCGAGGCAGGCGAGGTGAGGGATTTGTGAGGCTCGGTGGTGGCATGGGCTAGGGTTAGCCATTCAGGCGAAGTGTTAGGGCTTCGTTCAACTCGACTATGAGGTATTCATTTTTTTGATTTAGCTTGTTTAAAAAAAATGTGTGTATATGCAAATTGAAAATATATACATATAACGATATATATATATACATATATAGTTAAACAGAAGTTTTTATAGATTTGAAAGATATAAGGATTTAAATAAAATATTAGATTTAAAAAAAAAATTATTTTTACAAATGTATATTTTTTTTTCAAAGGGAGATAAATATATATACATATGTTTCGTTTACTAGTTTATTTTTAAAAATAATGTGTTATGGAAATAAGTTTGTTTAATTTAAAAATATGATCTTGGGAAAAGGAAGAAAAATATAGGAATTTTGAAATAATTGGAAGTTTATATAAAATTAGATCTTTAAAATCTATATAGATTATTTTTATAAAAATATATGTAGTTTTAGAAGAAAATAAATATGCGTATTTACATGTTAATTTACTAGTTTATTTTAAAGTGTGTTTTTGGGTTGATTAATTTATTTAATAAATATATTTAATTCATTCTGGTTACTAAGAATTATTAAAAAGAAATTAGTTTAAATTATATTATTAGTCAATTAAATTATTACATGGTAATTAATGGTTCGATTTATTTCAAATATTTATAAACCGTATAATGTTATAGAAGTTCAAATCATGGAGAAAAAAGCCGATTTGGATTGGATTGCAAACAAAGATCAAAGTTGAGTTAATCTCACTCATCTGGATTATTATTTAAATTTAGATAGTTAAATTTAAATTTTTGGGTTGAATGGTTGAATTGATTGGATGTGGTATATTATGTATAGTAGTATATATATATGTATATTGGAGTGATTAATTTCCCGCATTGTATAGCGGATGAGACCCTATGCGCCCCGCATAATAGCGGA
Source organism: Allium cepa (assembly GCA_030765085.1). Classification (NCBI taxonomy): domain Eukaryota; kingdom Viridiplantae; phylum Streptophyta; class Magnoliopsida; order Asparagales; family Amaryllidaceae; genus Allium; species Allium cepa. Next base: position 775,597,805 of record CM060945.1, read on the forward strand.
TGATCCCATATACCGCGATATTCCACCTCGAAGTGGAATTGGTATTTTCTATTATGCTAATATCTATGGATGCAGGAAAAAAGATTGGAGGGATCCAATTGGATTCTTCAAATGTTTAAATTTATTTCATATGTTGTGATATGATTTATTGATAATCTGTAATTGATTATATTGGTAGTTGAAATTATTGAATAATATGGTTTGGCCAAATATATTTTGGTATTTTAAGATATCATAATATAAAATTGGATTTTTGGAAGGAAACTAAAGTAGAGAATTATGAGTAAAATAATTTTAGAGAATTGGATATATAAAAAGAAGGAATTTGGAAAAGGATAAAAGTTGATTTTTTTTAAATAAATTCCAAGTATGGGGAAAAAGATTTATAATGTATGGAAACAAAATGAATTTTGAGAACTTAAGTAGTATTGTTTAAAAATTTAAGAATTTATTTTAAATTCAGGATTTAAAAAGGTTTGGGAGAAATAAAGGGAGAATTTTAAAACTTAGTATGTGATTAATATTTCAGAATTTAAATAAGATTTTAAAATCATAAATATAAAATAAATATGAAATTAAGGGGTTTAAAATAAAATGGGTAAGTAAAGGAATTTATTTTAAAATAGAGTTGGTTTTGAAAATCGATTTAAAAACCGATTAAGTATTTGAAACTGTGATTTTAAAGTAGAATGTGACTATGGAATTTATAAACTGGGTTTATAAAGTGAAAAGATATCAATGGATGTTTGAAAGTATAAATCCACGATGGGAATTTATAAAGGAATGGGTAATTTATTTTTAAAATAAGTAGTGGATTATTTTAAGGGTGTGAAAGAAAGGTGTATTTCCCTAAAAAAGCCAAGTACGTTTTCAAAGCAAATTTTTAAGTATAAGTATAAGTTAAAAGTTTTAAAGTTGTTTTAAAAAGAATGTTATTTGAGAAATTATTATTTGAGGTTTTTAGAATTTTTCAGATAAATATTAATTAAAATTAGTTATAATAGTAATCATTTTAAAAAGGTTTAATTGGTGTTATGTTTTAAAAAGATAATTATTAATATTTATATTTTATAAAGTAGTTTTATTTTAGAGATGTTGGCTTAAGTTTTTATTTGAAAAAAACTAATATAGAATTTCATAACTTTTATTTTAAGATTTGTTCAGGCTTAAAGTTTTACAAGGGAAATTATTATAAAATTCATAACTAGTATTTTAAATCAAGTGTTTAAAATAGTTTTTATGTAAAAGTGTTATAAAGTATATATTTTTGAGTAAAGTGTTTAAGTAATTTTAAAGTAAATTTTTAGACTAAAGTGCTTTAAATTATTTTAAAATCTAAGTAGTTGGACTTGGTGATTTTCAGTGGAAATAAACATTATTTGGGAACTTTATTATGCGAGAGAAGGGTGAATTGAAACTATTTTCAAAGGGTTAAAGTGTGGGAAATGCTTGCGAAGATATTTTGAAATATAATAATTTGGAAAATTAATATCTGATGATTATTTGTGGATGTTATTTGATAGTAAAATAACCGACTATCAATATTGGCCAATGCGCTGATTGTTTCGAAGAGACCGAGAGTGGGATTTATTTTCCGAAAACCACTTTGATCTGGTTTGAACATTTTCATAAGGAAGACAAGAGCTTGGAGTCGAAGATGGAGCGGTGAAGTGCAAGGGCTAATTGCTACTAATCCTAAAGGTGATTTCAAAATGGATGTAGCAGTAGTAGTGTCTTTGGTTCCGTCCGGACATGGAACGGACTTGTATGGATGAATACTATCAGAACATCGTCAGGAGGATGGTGAGTATTCTAAGTGAATCTGTGCTAAAAAGGTAACGCTTAACCTCGAGCCTTATCAACCGGGAATGGCAAAAACAGGGGAAGTGCACACAAGGTTAAGTGGCCAGCAACCAATTTGGGTAAGGTCACCCTTGTCTAGAGATCCCTTTTATTCGGCTATGTGGGCGATTGCTGATCCCAACCGTGTGGTGAACTTATTCGGACTATCCAGTAAGGGGTAGCTCCGGTCTTGTATTGCAAGGGATCAGGGTGGATACTTGGTACGGTGATCTAGACTACGTACTGTGGCGGACGATACCCCAATAGCCTTGCCATTGTATGCAATCCAATCTCCAATAAGAGCATGTATGGTTTTGATTGTGCTAATCTCTGCTAAAACGTGAGATGCAAGCATTTCAGCTTGATTCTATTTTACTTTCTATAGACACTATTATAATATCAGACGAATTTGATAAAAATGTTTTGGTTAGCATAAGGTAAAAACCCGACGTGTTTATTTGTGGCGTGGTCATACGAGATACCTTCGATTTCAAAGGATGTTTGAAAACTTTAATAATCCAATTGAGTGTGTATTCTCACTCTAGTTTTCCAGACCGACTCGGGTGATTATTTAACTATAAGGCTCAGGTCCGACCGAGTATTATAGAATACAAGAAAGGGTAGTGTGGAGCTCAAGAGACGAGTTGGATGGCGAGACGTATCACACGTATTTGATGTATACACCGCAGTGTCTGAATAGCTACATAGTTTTTTGAGGATAGGTTAATATCACTATCCTCTTGGGTGCTATAAATTTTGTTGTACTATGATGATGTAATGTATAAACAGATATAATTCTTTTTGTTTAAAAGATTAGTCATTTATCTATTATATATTGTTTCGCGGCGTTGGTGAGATTTTGATGTTGTTATATATTTCTTCTTCTACTTCCTTCTTCTTTAACTGTAACGACCCGTAAATTTTAATAAATAAATTGGTTAATTTAATTGGATCTTTGTAATTAAATTTAGAAAGAAATAATTTTTTTATAATTTATAATGAAATGAATGCTAAAAAGAAGTGTAGCAATGGTAATTTAAAAAGTTAATTATTGATAATTGGAGTGAAATCCCAATAAAGAAATAGCGTTAATTGTAGCACTTGAGTATAAAATTTAAAATAAGTAATTAAAAGTAAGCATTTAATTAACCAATGTAATAATATTTATTAATAGTAATCTGTATGTAAATTAAGGTAGTAATGTTAATGTCAGTTGATGAATAAGCAATTCAATGCAATCTCAATGGATTGAAACAACTATTTGAGTTATAATCGACTAAATAGGAATATTCAGTAATAAATTAAAATAAGAAAATAAATGTAAATATTGAATTTATCAATAAATTAATAATGAATAAATAGTGATCAAATAAAATCAATGTTCTGTATGTAATTGTTTGGAAATAATAACTAGAATGAATTGCAACGGTATAAATGTAAGTTAACTGTTAATAACTTGGACGTAATTCCAATGAGTGAGATAATGTAAATGTTATAACTTGGTTACAGAATTAATATACGGAAGTGGATGTAAATATTGAATTAATTAATGAAATAATACAGGGTTAATGAAAATAATTAAAACTTGTGTTATATATGGAATTTTAATCTATGTTGGTAAGTAATAAACTTATAAATGTAAGTAAATGAAAATAGGCGACAATTAATATACGTTATTTAGTTATTTAGGGTGTTGAATGAAATTTGTAATCAATTTGTAATTAAAGGTAATAATGTTGATGTAAGCTCATAGATAAAAAGATTCAATGCAATACCAATTAATGAAGACAAATTTTAAGGTCCTAACTAATTGCATTAAATAAATTGGGAAATAATTTCTCATTAAAGGTAATTAAATATTATCTTAATATAAATTAAGATAATATTTGAAATTAATCGTAATTCCATTCATAATATGACAATTGGTTGAGTTATGAGAAACTTTCGTGTAACATTTGGCTTGTAAACAAATATTATAAGTTACCTGTTTAATTTGTTGATGGAATTAGAATTGGAAATAAATGTTAATTAATTAAATAAATATACATCAATGTGAAATGCAATACAATGGTTAGGAGCTGTTAAATTTGGCATATTAAGGTAATGAATGGAAAGAAAACAAGGTAACTAAGTCTATATAGAATAGTAGTGAATTTAATAAAGGATTCGAATTGAAACAAATCAATCCATTGAAATCCAAATTATAATAAGTGTAATTATCGTAGCAATTGAAATTAAAGGTTATGCAATTTGAAATAAAGATAATATGAGGAAATTTATGTAATAATTTTCACCATCTATTTGATAGGAATTAATGGAATAATAATTTATTTATTTAATTAAATGGAATTTTGGGAAATTTATTTATAATTTGTGAATTTAATGAAATTAAGGTTAATATTGGAATTTATAAATTTATCATCTCTAAATTGACAATTAAATTTGTTTAAAACCATTGTAAATGATTGAGAAATCAAAAATGATAAGAATTGTCAATTTTAGAATTTAAATGAGAAATTTGATTTAATTAACCAATTTTTAATTTATTTAATTAACTGAAAAAATAGCCATTTTGGTCACTGACTCAGATTTCGAAGAAACTTGTGTCATTGGATCCGTAACGGTGAATTATTGTAGGATTTCAAGTTTCGTAGCGATTGGACTTGTCGTTTGAACGTACGAACGTGAAACGCCTGGAAATCAATGAAATTGAAATCAATTGAAATCAATTTGAAATAATTTGATTTTGGCATAACTTCTCTACACAATGGAATCTGGACTTAAAACCATTTCCATTGCGTTTAAAATATTTTTAAACACCTATTTGGATATACGGGTTGATCCAATTTCGTTCCGGAATCAGAACGGGCTTTTCGGGCCATATATCGTCTAGCGCGTACATCCAATCGATCCGATCCATTCTATTTCAACCCTACCTATAAATACCCTGTTATAAACCCTAGCCTACATCTATCTCTCATTTGTCTACACGTACAATTTCTTTCCCCTCCTCATTTCAATGGCAGACAAATACCTAATATCAATTGCAATTCAAAAATCATTGTGAAATTTCAAACTCCTCAAAAAAATTCAGAAAAATTATATATCGAAGCTCTCGATATACGCATCTCAGATCTACAATTTGTTTTTCAATTTGAATCATGGTTCGACCAAAATTTGGGCTTTAACCTACGGTCGTTCATTTGTGGTTACGGGTTTAGACGGTGGATTGGAGACGATGGTTTGATCAGGAGGCGTAGCCGCGTAGAGGGGTGTGACGCACCACCTCTATACCCACACTAGCCAAGGACACTACGGGGTAATATCGTCAAGTAGCACGGAGAATAAGGCGGTTGAGGAGCGACCATCCGCGTAATTGTTTTGTGCGAGCACCGATATGTCAGATAGTACAACATGCATCTGGTTTCAAGAGCAAATCCGACATACCGATACAAACTCAAAGCTACTACCTGGTGGCTATATATATATTCTTCAAAAATAAATATAGAAATAAACATAACACAAATCAGTCATAGACATCCATATCATAAAGGCGGAAATAGATATGAATATATAACACATAAAAGTGTTCATCAAAGTAGTATTCAAACAAGATCCACAATATCACAAAAAAATAGCTACAAGTGCTAGACAAAAGAATATGGATACATCAATGAGTCTATGTCTCAAATGTATACAACAAAAACTACTAATCTAAGTAGTTAGACAAAAGTCAGGGTGATAATCCCAGATGTGAAGTCAAGCAGAACCACCTGTAACATCTTGGTCTGACCCGAGTATTATTTAATAAGAAAATAATAAACGGATCAGTCTAACTATAAATATCAGATGAAATGATATAGAATAAGAGATATGACAAAAACGTATGATAACCATAAAACCATACTGTGATAAGTATGTAATTGAAAATCAACAAGAGATTAATCAATATCACAAGAATCTTCTCAAAGATAAAAAAGAAGGTCATACTCTTTATTCTTATTCACTAAAACCATAAGTATTGATCATTATATCAATGCCAATCACAAAAGTTAATGACACACAAATTCACCAATACACAAATATTGATAAAACTTATCAATGAAAATCACGAAAATTGGTGAAACACAAGTTCTAGAAATCATCAATAGAAATCCAGAAATTACAAAAAGGGGGAGGCCTATCACAAAACGAGAGCATGAAAACTCACCAACACGTGTATCACAAAGTGGAACGCTATTCTATGGTTGCTAACCATTAATTTTGAGCCGAAGCTCTCCCGAAGACCATGGGCCGCTACCCCACCAAATTGAGCCGAAGCTCCATAGAAACGGGGTTTAGTCTCCCTCGTAGACAAAGAGACATCGCACATTTGCTAGTCTAAATCACAAAATTGATCATCAACGATCATCAAGAAGTGTCAATTACAGTAAGCTAGTAAATATTTAAGCTTAGCGTCATGTCCCATAACCACTAGCTTAACTTAAATATTTACGAATAAATTGTAGATCTCCACTCGAAAATTGTCACAAGAGATTCAGTCGAACAAGTCCAAGAATTAACCGGCGAGGTAAACGCAAGCGTTTCATACCACTTGTTTTACTAAGGCATTTAATTAGATTTCTCGTACGAGTGAGATAAAGGTTTGTATATACTAGTAGATTGGAAACGGTTTAAGAAACGAGCTATGCAATAAAATAGGGTTGAAATCGTTTTGAAGAAAAAGTTTTGATATTTACTGCTAGTATTGAAAACCTTTATATTTTTAAAGTGACAAATCAAAAAAATGATTGTAGAAACAAAAAGTCACAAAAATTCACATTCGAAGACGTGAATAAAATACAAAGAATTCGATTCTAAATCCATCAAAAATGAAAATACCCTTGCGAATTAACAGCCACGACTTACGACTTAACATAATTCAACACAAGAAATTAGCGGCTCAACACATTCGACTCCACGGCATACGAAATAAGAGATCAGCCACTTAAGGAGTAGCATGCGGCCTAACAGAGCAACTTAATATGGCGCGACCTATGGCATGGCACGACCTATAGCATGGCGCGACCTAAGTTGTTGCGACTTAAATGCAGGTGCGACCCAAGGTATGGCGCGACCTATAACATGTGCGACCTAAGGCAGAGCGACTTAACGGGTTGAGGCTGAGCGACCTAAGTGGTTGCGACCTAAGGGGTGCGACTTATATGTAGGTGCGACCTAAGTTGTTGCGAGCAAGACAGCGACCTAAATGGTTAGCGACCTAAGGCAGGCCGACTCATAGCAAGGCGAGTGACCTAACATGGCGCGACCTAAGTTGGTTGCGACCTAAGGTATGGCACGACCCATAACAGGTGCGACCTAACAGTGCAAGCAGGCCGAGCGACCTAAGTGGTGCGACCTAAGAGGTGCGACCAAGCCGAGTGACTTAAGAAATTGAACGACCTATCCCATGGCGCGACCCAAGCATGGCGCGACCTAACTGTAGGCCGAGTGATATGTGTGCAGCCCGAACGACCTAAGGAACAGAAGTGCAAAAACTCTCTCAATTTGCAACCGGTCGAGCATGGACGCTAGGGGATTACGCCTATCGGTTACCCGGTCCTATTGGCTTCTCGATGCATAACCAAAACGTGTTCAAACATCAAAGTTAAGATTTTAAAGATTTGAACCCAAAACACTAAAAATTGGAATTTTCACCAATTCAATCCAAACCAAAAGCAAATGCACATGGATAAGTGTTAGGAATTCATACCCAACAATCAAAGATAGTTATAGACAAAGATGTGAGATAAAAATCTCACCTTTTCACAAAATCAATGAAGAAGAAGCTTGAAAGAAAACGAAGAATCAACCACACTTCAATCTCAACACAAGAAGCTTGAATCAATGGCTTCCCTTTGAATTTGGAGTTAGATGTTGGATTTTCAAATGAACTAGGGCTTGGAGTTTTAATTTCCCATTCCTCCCTCCATTTTTGATGAAGCTTGAGTGTTAGAAAATGAAAGTGAAGTTATGAAGGGAAGAGGGGGTTGAGCTACAGTTAATAGTTTAGGCTAATGGGCTAAACCTAACCCAAAGCCCAAAGTGAAAAGGTGGCAAAATTCCACTATCTCCAAACATATCAAAGTTTATACTCAAAAAGATCGCAAACGGCGTTTTGGATCCAATGGAAGTGGTCCCGGGTCCTAATTCGACCGTATGCAAAAAGTAACTTTTCGGACTATAATCCGACTAACGATAAAATATTTAAATAAAATATTTAAATATTCAATCGTAAAATATGCGGGTTGTTACAGACTCCCCTCCTTAAAGAAATTGTGTCCACGCAATATTTAAGAAGAAAATATAAGGTAACAACCATGAAAGCATATCACACAAAAGAAATTTGAAATAAGAAATTAACCTCAAAGAGCCCGAGAAAGTAAGTCCGGATGTGTTCGCACGATGAACTCTCTAGATTCCCAAGAGCATTCCTTAGGATTTGAGGACCATTGAACTTTAACAAGCGGAACATCTTTATTTCGAAGGCGTTTGACCTCCGAAGCAATAATACGAATAGGATGTTGCTCATAAGTTAAATTAGGTGAAACTTCAACTTCTTCCACAACACCGGGCTCAAGAATAGAATCGGAATCTCGAAGACGTTTCCGTAATTGAGAAACGTGAAACACATCATGAATAGGAGAAAACTGAGCCTGTAATAAAAGACGATAAGCCACGGAACCAATATGTTTGGTGATAGGAAATGGCCCAATATATCGAGGCGCTAATTTTCCCGATCGACTGAAACGTACAACACCCTTCATAGGTGAAACACGAATAAACACAAGATCTCCCACATAAAATTCTAATTTCCTTCTCCGGTCATCGTCATAGGATTTTTGTCTACTCTGGACTTCTTTCATCCTATGACGAATAAGGTCAATCTTCGCTGTGGAATCACGAATAAAATCTGGACCTAAAACCAGCTTCTCACCGGCCTCAAGCCAACAAGAAGGAGATCAACATGGTCTACCATAGAGTGCCTCGAAAGGTGCCATACTAATACTAGATTGGAAGATATTATTATAGGAAACTCAACAAGAGAAATATGATCTTCCCAAATTCCACCAAAATAAAGAACACATGCACGAAGAAGATCTTCAAGAGTTTGATTCACACGCTCAGTTTGTCCATCGGACTGGGGATGATAAGCGGTGCTAAAATTAAGCTTCGTTCCCATAGCTTTTTGAAGACTCTTCCAAAATCCACTAGTAAACGATGGATCACAATCACTAACAATAGAAGTAAGAATTCCATGCAATTTAACAATTTATTTGATAAAGAGTTTGGGCAAGAGAGGAACGGTTCGATTGGACCGAACGGGAATAAAATGGGCGGATTTAGCAAGTCTATCGACTATCACCCATAAGCTATCATGACCCGAACGAGAATGGGGAAGGCCGTCTATAAAATCCATGGAAATTTGGTCCCACTTCCAAATTGGAATTTATAAAGGTTGCAATAACCCACCGAGCCTTTGATGTTTGGCCTTAATGAGTGGGCAAGTCATGCAACACTTAACAAAGTTAGCAATATCAGATTTCATTCCCTCCCAATAACAAAGTCACTTCATGTCCGCGTACATTTTACTACTACTGGGATGAATGGTAAACTTAGAACGATGAGAATTTTCTAAAATGTCTTTACGAAGATTATTAATATTTGGCATGATAAGTCTTCCAAATTTTCGAATACCGCCACGAGAATCAATATCAAAGTTTTTCAAAACTTCAATATCAATTTTATACCTAAAATTTTGGCTAAGAAGACCCAATTCGGGATCTAGCTTTTGAGCTTCAAGAAAGCGGTCTAAAAGAGAAGGATGAGCCTCAAGACTACATAAAACAAGAGATGAACACAAATTGGATACATGATCTTGAATCTCACAAGTGGATAACTCTCGAGATCGCTCCATTCAGATATCATCAGAGAAACAACCGCTTGTTGCTTAAGACTAAGTGCGTCCGCAACACGATTTCCCTTTCCGGTAGTATAAAGAATATCAAGATCATAAGCTGCAAGAAATTCGAGCCAACGTTGTTGACGAAAATTAAGTTCCTTTTGAGAAAATAGATAATTCAAAGATTTATGTGTTAGGGATGCGGATTAAGGATCTTAAGGCAGAAATAACACTAGAGGGGGGGGGGTGAATAGTGTTTTAAAGAATATATGAACTATATGACTAAACTAAAATTTTCAACACAAATCTAAACAGAATTCTTACACGGAATGATCCCAGAACATATAAAAAATGCAAATAGTAAAGTAAAGAAAGTAAAAGGAAAGAACACACCGGATTTTATACTGGTTCGGAATCCTCCTACATTCAGTCCTGTACCAAGGCAATATCCTTGTACAGATTTTTATAAGCCAATATCCAAATTACAACCCTCAATTTCTAAGGCCTTGAGAAACCCTCCTATCTCCGAGTATGGGGTAAACTCTTTTGATTTACGGGACACAAGATCACCCTAATACTTTCTAATAACAATTCAAAATAACAATCCTTTTGAATGGATAGACTCTATGGACTTTTTGAATACAAATTAATCCTATAACTCTAAATAGCACTATGATCTTTAGTAGAATGATGGAGAATCAAATAGAGAGAGTATCTAAATGATTTCCTATTGAGAATTTGGCAGAATGATGACACGATCTTGAAAATATGAAGTTTTATGGATACGAAATGGTGGAGAAGAAAGAGTGAAGAAAATAAGAAAGTAGTTGTTAAAATAATTCGTTTTGGAAGCCTTTATATAGATGCACAAAAGTCATAACCATTGACGAAAGGTTTTTGAACTGATGGACACTTCTTTTGAAATTTGAATTTCGAATACAACTGTCACCATGTCGACATGGGGTGTCCCCATATGTCGACATCCCTCAGTTCAAAATTGTAGAGATGTTGTTTTGTAAAAGCATTTGAATTTAAAACAAGTTGAAACTTCTCTAAAGCAAAATAAAGTGTTTAAACAATATTTTGAGATAGAGAATGAATATAAAACATTATTTTAAATATATATATATATATATATATATAATTGATATAGACCGTCAATTATATAAGTAATATTTAAAATCAGAATAAGTTTTGATGTTTTGAAAATAGAAGTTTTTAAAATCAGAATGGAGGAATATTTTAAGGCTAAAACAAAGTTTGAAAACATTTTTGAAAACATGATTTTGAAAGCTAAAACATTTTGAAAACAGGTTTAAAAACATTTTGAAAAATCTATTCAAACTGAAATTGCAGGAACCTTCCTATAGAGCTCCTCCATAGGACTCGAGAACTTGTACAAAGTAGTTTAAATGATTTTGATTTTCGTGGGTTTGTAAGCCACTTGTCGTAGGTTTGTAAGCTACTTGTCGTGGGTTTGTAAGCCACTGGTTTCGATAGAAATTGGGTTCCATCCCAAAAGAAAATTGGAAGAAAGATGAGAGTGCTATTATGAAGTTTTAACAAAATACTAGACACTTATCTTGAGATCTTGAAATCTTGATTCTCTAGAGTCTTGAATCTTGAATCTCTAATCTTCATCTTGATGCTTGAGTCTTATACTGATCAGTCTTCGATAATACCTACATATACTTCCTATATACATACATATATGTATATATATACACATGAAAATGTTAGTATATATTTTATAAAGTAAAGTATAATAACTATATAAGGTTATTGTCATCAAAATATCATCAACTCAGTTCCTAACAATCTCCCCCTTTTTGATGATGACAACCTTTATTTATAAAACATTCTTACCATACCATAACTCCCCATAACTCCCCCTTACTCCGTGACTTCTTCTTAAAACTACAACTCCCTTTTATTCCATGACTCCCCCTTACACCAAGCACATATATTTTATAACTTTCTCCCCCTTTGTCATCAACAAAAACTATTAACTACTTAAGAATTCAAGAATGATTAGTATGAAGAAATAATATGTATAGAATAAGCATGAAACAATGAGTATAAGTGAACACATTTTTGTTATTACGACATATATAAGAACATACATAAACACGAACAAACAGAACAATGTAAAACGAAGAATAAAAAAGAAAGTACGCTTTAATGGCGATACTTAGCTATAGGAGACTTATGAATCGAACAATTGGGGTAGTGGAGACAAAAGTTTCCACGTTGTTCAATTATGTTTCCATTAGTATCAACAAGGATCTCACCAACGCAAATAACGCTCTCGTCCTCATTTATAGGGACTTCGGGTTGAGGAAAAGGTTGATCTTCCTCTTGGTCTTCTTGTGGCTCTTCCATAGGTTCTTCTTCCTCTGATTCCATGGCTTGTAAAGAGTCTTCATTATTAATAGGATTTGTACGGTTATCCATAAGGAATTTTTGTACATTCCTAATAATATTCCCTTGCCTTTGTTGTTCTCTAGCCATCCTAAGTTGACTTACTTGAATTTCAGTCAACAATTGAAGGATATCTTTCATCTTCTCTTGCAATTTGATCACTCGAGCGTGCGTAGATCGTTGAAATGGACCAGAATGAGGAGATGTGGGTGAAGTGGGTTCATGTAGAAGAGGAGGCCATTATTTTATTGTTTCAGAAGTTATTTACAGAGAATATAGTGAAGAAAGAGGAGAGAAAACGAAATAAATTGATAAATAACCAAATAACTAACTTTGGAGGGAAATTCTGTTTTCAAAATTTTGTTGGGTATGTCGACATCAGGGGTTGGGGCATGTCAACATGTCTTTCAGAAAAAGTGTAATTTTTTTTGAATTTTTATTGATTATTATATTATTTTATTTTATATTTCAGATTTTGAACAAATACCTAATTCTCTTCTAAATTTAGTAAAATTCTGCTCGGTTAACGGTATAGTTAATATATCAGCAATTTGTTTTCAGTATTTACATAATCTAGAGTTATTATTTCTTTAGTTATATTATCTCTAAGAAAATGATGTCTTATATCAATATGTTTAGTTCTAGCATGATGAGTTGGATTTTTACATAGATATATTGCACTAGTATTATCACAATATATTGGTGATTTACTTATGTTAATTCCAAAATCTTTTAAAGTTTGTTGCATGTATATGACTTGTGAACAGGCCAGAGCAGCAGATATATACTCTGCTTCAGTTGTTGACAAGGAAACGGTATTTTGTTTCTTGCAGAACCAGGAAACCAGTGAATGTCCTAGAAAGTGACAAGTTCCACTTGTACTTTTTCAGTCTGATTTACAACTAGCATAATCAGCATCACAATATGATATTAAATCAAAAGTATTATTTTTAGGATAAAATAAACCATAATCTAAAGTGTATTTTACATATCTTAAAATTCTTTTAACAGCTTTTAAGTGAGTTTCTTTAGGTTGTGATTGGTATCTTGCACAGAGACAAACACTATGCATAATATCACGACGACTCGCTGTTATATAGAGTAGCGAACCAATCATTCCCCTATATAAAGTTTGATCAATATCTTTTGATTTATCTTCTTCACTTAAACCTACATTTGTTGACATTGGAGTTGGTTTCCCACTAGAGGTACTTAAACCAAATTTATTGATTAAGTCTTTAGCATATTTTTCTTGACTTATGAAGATTCCATTTTCTAGTTGTTTAATTTGAAGCCCTAAGAAGAAACTTAATTCTCCCATGTGACTCATTTCAAATTCTTTAGTCATTATATCTGAAAATTCTTTATTCATTATGTTATTAGTTGATCCAAAGATTATATCATCTACATATATTTGAACCAGTTGAATATCTTGATCATTTCTTTTAATGAAAAGTGTTGTATCTACTTTGCCAATTTCAAAACCAGATTGAAGTAAATAAGATCTTAGTCTTTCATACCAGGCTCTAGGAGCTTGCTTTAGACCATATAGAGCTTTCTTTAACTTGTATACATGGTTTGGAAATTTATTATCTTCAAAAAGTGGAGGTTGTTCAACATAAACATCTTCTTTTACAAAACCATTTAGAAAAGCACTTTTAACATCCATTTGATATAATTTGAAATTATTATAATTAGCGAAAGCAAGTAGAATTCTTATAGCTTCTAATCTTGCTACGGGAGCAAAGGTTTCATCATAGTCAATTCCTTCTTCTTGACAATAACCTTGCGCGACTAAACGAGCTTTATTTCTTACGACCTCACCGTGTTCATTCATTTTATTTTTATAAACCCATTTAGTTCCAATTATACTTTTATCCTCAGGTTTAGGAACAAGTTCCCATACATCATTTCTGGTAAATTGATTCAATTCTTCTTGCATGGCAAGAATCCATGAATCATCAGACGATGCTTCCTTTGGATTTTTTGGTTCAATTGTTGATATAAAGGCTACATTACTCATACTACTTAATTGATTTCTAGTTCTTACTACAGATTCAATATTTCCTAAAACATTTTCTATAGGATGATCTTTTGATATTTTAAATCTCTTATTTGGTTGATTTATTTCACTAATAGTTTCATTAGATTGATTTAAATTTATAAAATCTTCTTCATCATCTATTTGTACAATGTCTTTACGATTTTCATCAAAAGATACATGCATAGTTTCTTCAATAGTATTAGTTTTTAAATTAAAAACTCTAAATGCTTTGCTTCTATTAGAATAACCAATAAAGAATCCTTTATCAGCTTTTGGTTCAAATTTATCTAAATTATCTTTTGTATTAAGTATAAAACATTTACTCCCAAATACTTTGAAATAAGCAACTATAGGTTTCTTATTATAAAGTAATTCATATGGAGTTTTATTTGTTAATGGTCTAACTAGAATTCTATTTAATATATAACAAGCTGTAGCAACTGCTTCAGCCCAAAAATATTTAGGTAAATTACTATCAGAAAGCATTGTACGAGCACACTCTTGAATCATTCTATTCTTACGTTCTACTACTCAGTTTTGTTGTGGAGTTCTTGGAAATGAAAAGTTGTGAGCAATTCCCTTCTGAGTACAGAAATTCCCAAAATTTTCATTTTCAAATTCACCACTGTGATCACTTCGAATAGTTTTAATTTTGAAAGAACGTTGTTTTTGAATTCTTTTACAAAAGTTTTTAAATATTTCAAAAGCATCACTTTTATGTTTTAAAAAGATTGTCCAAGTATATCTTGAATAATCATCTACTATAACAAAAACATATTTACTATGGTTAATTGATTGAACTTGAGATGGACCAAATAAATCTAAATGAAGTAATTCTAGAGGACTAGAGGTAGAAAAAGCATCTTTTAATTTAAATGAACTTTTCTTAAGTTTTCCTAATTGACAAGCATCACAAATACTATCTACTTTAAAGTTTAACTTGGGTAGACCTCTAACTAAGTCAAGTTTTGATAGCCTAGATAATAATTTGAAATTCAAATGGCCAAATCTTTTACGCCAAATCCAAGGGTCACTTGTATTAGCCAAAAGACATAGGTTATCATTTGAAATTTTCATACTAAGGATATAAATATTTTTCTTCCTAAAACCTTCAAAAATTATATTAGACTTGTCATCTTCAATGTGACATTTATCTTTTTCAAATTTAATATTAAAACCTTTATCGCAAAGTTGACTTATACTAAGCAGATTATAGAGTTACCGACATTGTCGACGCCAACCACATATCCTTTAGAGTTGTCACCAAAATTGACTAATCCACCATCTTGATAAGTAATGTCCTTGAGTATCTCAGGATGTCCAGTCATGTGCCTTGAATAGCCACTATCAAGTATCCATTTATCTTTCTCAATTTGCACAGTTTGTCCATTGGGTGTTGATTCCTCAAAAGCCATATAACATGTCTGTTCCTGCATAATACACCAATTCAGTAGATAACTTGATTTTTCAAAATAACTATATGCAGACTTATGAAACTTTGATGAAATGCATATATTCAAAACAGTTTTAACACAATTTTCCAAAAATGCCATTTTTATATTTTTCAAGTTTCAGATTATGAAAACAATGAAAGCCAATGCTCTGATACCAATTGTTGGGGATGCGGATTAAGGATCTTAAGGCAGAAATAACACTAGAGGGGGGGTGAATAGTGTTTTAAAGAATATATGAACTATATGACTAAATTAAAACTTTCAACACAAATCTAAACAGAATTCTAACACAGAATGATCACAGAACATATAACAAATGCAAATAGTAAAGTAAAGCAAGTAAAAGGAAAGAACACACCGGATTTTATACTGGTTCGGAATCCTCCTACATCCAGTCCTGTACCAAGGCAATATCCTTGTACAGATTTTTATAAGCCAATATCCAAATTACAACCCTCAATTTTTAAGGCCTTGAGGAACCCTCCTATCTCCGATCTGGGGTAAACTCTCTTGATTTACGGGACACAAGATCACCCTAATACTTTCTAATAACAAAATGGATAGACTCTATGGACTTTTTGAATACAAATTAATCCTATAACTCTGAATAGCACTTTGATCTTTAGTAGAATGATGGAGAATCAAATAGAGAGAGTATCTAAATGATTTCCTATTGAGAATTTGGCAGAATGATGGCACGATCTTGAAAATATGAAGTTTTATGGATATGGAATGGTGGAGAAGAAAGAGTGAAGAAAATAAAAAAGTAGTTGTTAAAAAAATTCGTTTTGGAAGCCTTTATATAGATGCACAACAGTCATAACCATTGGCGAAAGGTTTTTGAACGAATGGACACTTCTTTTGAAATTTGAATTTTGATTCCAACTGTCACCATGTCGACATGGGGTATCCCCATATGTCGACATCCCTCAGTTCAAAATTGTAGAGATGTTTTTTGTAAAAGCATTTGAATTTAAAACAAGTTGAAACTTCTCTGAAGCAAAATAAAGTGTTTAAACAATATTTTGAGATAGAGAATGAATATAAAACATTATTTTAAATATATATAATTGATATAGACCGTCAATTATATAAGTAATATTTAAAATCAGAATAAGTTTTGATGTTTTAAAAATAGAAGTTTTTAAAATCAGAATGGAGGAATATTTTAAGGCTAAAACAAAGTTTGAAAACATTTTTGAAAACATGATTTTGAAAGCTAAAACATTTTGAAAACAGGTTTAAAAACATTTTGAAAAATCTATTCAAACTGAAATTGCAGGAACCTTCCTATAGAGCTCCTCCATAGGACTCGAGAACTTGTACAAAGTAGTTTAAATGATTTTGATTTTCGTGGGTTTGTAAGCCACTTGTCGTAGGTTTGTAAGCTACTTGTCGTGGGTTTGTAAGCCACTGGTTTCGATAGACATTGGGTTCCATCCCAAAAGAAAATTGGAAGAAAGATGAGAGTGCTATTATGAAGTTTTAACAAGATACTAGACACTTTTCTTGTGATCTTGAAATCTTGATTCTCTAGAGTCTTGAATCTTGAATCTCTAATCTTCATCTTGATGCTTGAGCCTTTATACTAATCAGTCTTCGATAATACCTGCATATACTTCCTATACACACACACACACACACACACACACATATATATATATATATATATATATGAATAGCTACAAGTGCTAGACAAAAGAATATGGATACATCTATGAGTCTATATCTCAAATGTATACAACAAAAACTACTAATCTAAGTAGTTAGCCAAAACTCAGGGTGATAATCCCAGATGTGAAGTCAAGCAGAAGCACCTGTAACATCTCGGTCTGACCCGAGTATTATTTAATAAGAAAATAATAAACGGATCAGTCTAACTATAAATATCAGATGAAATGATATAGAATAAGAGATATGACAAAAACGTATGATAACCATAAAACCATACTGTGATAAGTATATAATTGAAAATCAACAAGAGATTAATCAATATCACAAGAATCTTCTCAAAGATCAAAAAGAAGGTCATACCCTTTATTTTTATTCACCAAAAGCATAAGTATTGATCATTATATCAATTCCAATCACAAAAGTTAATGACACACAAATTCACCAATACACAAATATTGATAAGACTTATCAATGAAAATCATGAAAATTGGTGAAACACAAGTTCTAGAAATCATCAATGGAAATCCAAAAATCACAAAAAGGGGGAGGCCTATCACAAAACGGGAGCATGAAAACTCACCAACACGTGTATCACAAAATGGAATGCTATTCTATGGTTGCTAACCGTTAATTTTAAGCCGAAGCTCCACAAAACGGCTCGAATACCATGGGTCGCTACCCCACCAAATTGAGCCGAAGCTCCACAGAAACGGGGTTTAGTCTCCCTCGTAGACAAAGAGACATCACACATTTGCTAGTCTAAATCACAAAAATGATCATCAACGATCATCAAGAAGTGTCAATTACAGTAAGCTAGTAAATATATAAGCTTAGCGTCATGTCCCATAACCATTAGCTTAACTTAAATATTTACGAACAAATTTTAAATCTCCACTCGAAAATTGTCACAAGAGATTCAATCGAACAAGCCCAGGAATTAACCGGCGAGGTAAACGCAAGCGTTTCATACCACTTGTTTTACTAAGCCGTTTAATTAGATTTCTCGTACGAGTGAGATAAAGGTTTGTATATACTAGTAGATTGGAAAACGGTTTAAGAAACGAGCTATGTAATAAAATAGGGTTGAAATCATTTTGAAGAAAGAGTTTTGATATTTACTGCTAGTATTGAAACCTTTATATTTTTAAAGTGACAAATCACAAAAATGATTGTAGAAACAAAAAGTCACAAAAATTCACATTCGAAGACATGAATAAAATCCAAAGAATTCGATTCCAAATCCATCAAAAATGGAAATACCCTTGCGACTTAACAGCCACGACTTACGACTTAACATAATTCAACACATGAAATCAACGGCTCAACACATGCGACTCCACGGCATAGACATAAGAGATCAGCGACTTAAAGAGTAGCATGCGGCCTAACAGAGCAACTTAATATGGCGTGACCTATGGCATGGCGCGACCTATAGCATGGCGCGACCTAAGTTGTTGCGACTTAAATGCAGGTGCGACCCAAGGTATGGCGCGACCTATAGCATGTGCGACCTAACAGACAGAGCGACTTAAGGAGTTGAGGCTGAGCGACCTAAGTGGTTGCGGCCTAAGGAGTGCGACTTATATGTAGGTGCGACCTATGGTTGTGCGAGCAAGACGAGCGACCTAAATGGTCAGTGACCTAAGGCAGGCCGACTCATAGCAAGGCGAGCGGCCTAACATGGCGCGACCTAAGTTGGTTGCAACCTAAGGTATGGCGCGACCCATAACAGGTGCGACCTAACAGTGCAAGCATGCCGAGCGACCTAAGGGGTGCGACCAAGTCGGGCGACTTAAGCATGGCGCGACCCAAGCATGGCGCGACCTAAGCATGGCGCGACCCAAGCATGGCGCGACCCAAGCATGGCGCGACCTAACTGCAGGCCGAGAGATAAGTGTGCAGGCCGAACGACCTAAGGAACAGAAGTGCAAAAACTCTCTCAATTTGCAACCGGTCGAGCACGGACGCTAGGGGATTACGCCCATCGGCTACCCGGTCCTATTGGCTCCTCGATTGCCTCACCAAAACGTGTTTAAACATAAAAGTTAAGATTTTTAAAGATTTGAACCCAAAACACTAAAAATTGGAATTTTCACCAATTCAATCCAAACCAAAAGCAAATGCACATGGATAAGTGTTAGGAATTCATAACCAACAATCAAAGATAGTATAGACAAAGATGTGAGATAAAAATCTCACCTTTTCACAAAATCAATGAAGAAGAAGCTTGAAGGCAAAGGAAGAATCAACCACACTTCAATCTCAACACAAGAAGCTTGAATCAATGGCTTCTCTTTGAATTTGGAGTTAGATGTCGGATTTGCAAATGAACTAGGGCTTGGAGTTTTAATTTCCCATTCCTCCCTCCATTTTTGATGAAGCTTGAGTGTTAGGAAATGAAAGTGAAGTTATGAAGGGAAGAAGGGGTTGAGCTAGAGTTAATAGTTTAGGCTAATGGGCTAAACCAAACCCAAAGCCCAAAGTGAAAAGTGGCAAAATTCCACTAACTCCAAACATATCAAAGTTTATACTCAAAAAGATCGCAAACGGCGTTTTGGACCCAATGGAAGTGGTTCCGAGTCCTAATTCGACCGTATACAAAAAGTAACTTTTCGGACTATAATCCGACTAACGATAAAATATTTAAATAAAATATTTGATATTCAATCGTAAAATATGCGGGTTGTTACAAGGTGGTTGAGCAGAGTCCATCAATATGGTTGGAACTCGCCATAGTCGTCGAGATCGTATGAATTTGGAGATTTGGTGGCCGAAAAACGCCTCGCCCTGGGGAGCTTTCGCAACGTCGCGAGTCTCGAATTTTGTGCCAAAGGGGCGGCTGGAGGTGAGGAGTTTGTAGATGGCCTTGGATCTAGATGCACGCGACGGCGATCGAAGACGAACTCTAGTTTTGCATGGCGACTACTTCGGTTCACAGGAAGATGAGGGTTGCGCATGCTGTGTCTTACGTTGAAGGAGCTAACGTGGCACCGGGGGTGGGTAGTGATTTTTGTTGTTTTCTTTCATATTAATTTAAATTCCATTCGTTCTGATCGCTGTATCTTTTACGTACGTGATCCGTTCCATGTGCAGTTTTCTCCGTTAGGTTCGTATTGGAATTCCGAAAATTTTGGCACTGGTTTGGATGAATTCTGAGACTGATCAAATTTTGGGTTTAAATTGGATTTAAATTCAATGTAAATTCAAAAGGTGGGTGTTTCAACCCTCTTACAACTTCTAAAATTTCTAATGTTCGTTAGATTTAATTTACGTTGTGATTTTGAATTTATTATTGACTTTTTCGTATATTTGAATCATCGTCTCAATTAATTGCATTTATTTAAATTAAATCGTTATTTAATTTATTATTGAATATAACTACCAGTTAATTACCCGTTAAATATTATCAGTTATATATTGATATTGATTGATTGTTTTGGATGATGATTGCGATGGATGTATAATTTTATGATGTATGAATGGATGTTTTATTTATATAATCATACTCTGCAAGTTCATTATTGATTTGTCATTACTGATTCGGGATTGCGGTTTGAAATGATATACAACCATATTTTTATTTTAAATTACGGATTAAAATGATAGATATCCGTATCACTTGACCATAGGATAGAAAATTTTATACAGACAGCGGGGTCTATATATATATAAAAATAATTTGAAATTGATTTCTAAGGTTTTGGAAAGAAATATACGGTTTGACAAATATTAAAATTTGATATTACATAAATATTAGTTTTATATATATTAAATTCTTGGATTTAAGCTATGTAAAAATTTGTGTAATAAAAATAAGTTTATTCATGGAGTTTGATTGTTTTACATTATACGGTTAAGTACCTGTTTAAGATATTGTATATATAGAGTTTTAATGACTTAAATAAAAATTAAATTGGACGATAAATATGAAATTGATTTGAAATTTAATAAAATTGAGGATATAAAAAGTATGATTTTTATAACTTGATTTTGGTTTAGAGTGATTTTAAGGCATATCAAGTTGATTTAAATAAATATATCAAGTTAAATAATTGAAAGAATATCCAGCTATTTGGAGTTTAAAAGTTTTACTTAAATGATAGTGGATTCTCAAAGTAACCATTCCAAATTTCAAATCTAAATATTAGTAATTGAAATTGATCTATATGGAATTATCAAAGAATTAATTTTGAAATGGTGGAATATTTAAAGCTTTGAAATATATGAAAATTTAAATGGTTTATTTGGGATTTTCAAATCTGTATTTGGAATTGATGTATGAATTTAAAGAAGCTATTTATTATATAATGTAATCTAATATTTAAACCATTTAAGTTTTAGAAGTTATGTTTCAAAGTTATGGGTTTCAAGGATTTACAATTTTGAAAATGCTATGATTTTGGGAAAAGGATATATCTGAAATAAAAATGATATTATATTGATTTGGGTTTATAAATGATATCATATTGATTTGGTTTTTAAACAATATGGTATCGTAATTTTATGGTTTGGAATGAATATTTATTCTGTTTGAAGTATAATTATTTTAAAATGACCGCGGTGTTATAATAACGTTTGGTTATTGAAGAGACTGGGATCGGAAGTTGCCATACTCTCTGCTAACTCCGAAAACCACTTTGACAACCGTGTACGCGGTGGAGAGTCAGAATGAAGTAGGATGGCGGCGACATTTCCTTTGAGGTAAATACGTGGACCCGACTCCCGTGAGTTGGCATATAGTGGCTAATACAAGAGCGATTGACGGGTTAAGAAGGTAGCACCTTTTATTGGACACATCCCTTCGATATTATACTTTGACTTTTGGTTTTATTCGGTGGCTACTTTTGATTTCTTTGATTTGGGGTGTGGCTCGAGGTGGACGGTAGCTGCGGCTATGCGTTACTATCGACCCGGAAGCGTAATTGGTATATCCACCCTGACATTGCCTAGTTGTGCCGTGTCGCTTTCCGTAGCGCACCTTATACGATTTTGTTTTGTACCATACCTATGGAGTGCCCTTTGACGATGCACGGTACGGGGGAGATTACCGTACTGTATAGACTGTGCGAACATAAAAGTGTGTTAAGGGCTATATGGGTAAGCCCTTAATGCAATTTTCATTATATTATACTTTACTGTAGACATTATTATAATAGCGTATATTACTACATAGTAGATAGTTTAACGGATCCTTAGGAGGTGTGAATCCCGAACATCTCTTGAGTTACTGCACTCACATTAGACACTGGATAGGAGATGTCAAATCCCGTAAACATCTCCGATGTCATTACACTCATATTTATTTCTGTTGATTTAACTCACATAAGATATTTTAGTTCTGACTCGAGTGTTTTGTCTTTTCAATCCGCTCGGGTCAGTCCGAGCATTTCAGGATTTGAAGATTTTATTCTGGAGGAAGAAGACGAAGATTTGTATTGTTATTATTTATTATATTATTCCACTACATTCATACTATTCCGCTGCATAAATTGATATTCTATGGTATGTGATACTCTTATATACATTGTGTAAGTTTAATCAAATATTTTTAAACAGCTTCATGAACTGTATATTTGATTATTATGTTTTATCGTTCCGCTGCAAGATTCTGTTTTATTCTTTTTCTTTCTCTGCTTTTTCTTATTTACCACATAAAAATCCGCCCTTCTGTATGGTTTAAGTATGGAGTGTGTGGTTTATCGTCGATTTAAAGCGTACGAAAAGGCGGGACGTTACATCTGGTATCTGAGCCAGGTTTAGCGATAAAACTTAGCTTTGTGGGGTTTGACTCTTTACTAAGAGGGTAGTAATACCCTATGATGAGTCGTTGAGTGTATATATCTATGAGAGAGCTTATTTGTTAGTGCTATAAAAAGTTTTAATATTGTGTTAATCTGTTCCGTTTTGTATTTATAAATTCTGGTTGATGCATGGGATGTTATGACATCAATAGGGATTTTTAAACACTTAATAGGACAGACCAACATAATATTTGTTTTAATATAGGTGAATGAAATAATTATGCCTATTATATTTTCTATATATATAAAATAAATTTTATAAATGATCTATATATTTGGTTGCAATAAATTAGTTGTTAGGTAATAAAATTTATAAATAATAGTCAAATGAGAAATGAGATTGAAACTAAAATAAATGAAGAATTTGGGAATTTAGAACTTAAGTTCTGGGGTTTTGGATATTTCTTTCGAATGATTTTGGAATATAGTAATAATATTTTAGAAGTATTTTTCAATATAAATATTTCAATATAATTTGAAAGAATTGTTTTAAAGAAATTTTGGAAAAAGAAATAAGTTCTGTACTCCACTCACTGTCGCTGGAAAATAATTTCGTTGATGGCGGCCGCATCATCGACATTCATTTTCGAGTTTCGAAGTGGGAAGGACACCGTAGTAGTTTTACTGCAGATTTATTTTGATAGACAAATATAAATTTTAAATTGTTTTAAATATAACTGGATATATAAATTGGAAGTATATACAATTATCTATTATTTTAAAATGAGTTGAAATTAAACCTGGTATTTAAATTCTTAAGTTCTCGTTAATTAATAGTTTCAATTATTGTAGTGAAATGGAATGTAACTAATTAATAATTGGAACCTTTAATTAAAATAAAAGATAAATGCTAAGTTATAAATAAAATTTAAAGAAAGCTGAAATTTGTAACTTATAAAACAAAGATATAGTTATTGAACATTAAGTTAAATTAAACGATGAGGTAAAACATATATAAGTTTCATTTGCATTTTTTTACATGTATATAACTTACCAAAAGATGTAAAAAGTTGAAATGTTAATAAGAAAATATAATGGAAGTTGTACAAGTAAACTTTTGAATGAAAGTGTTCAATGAATTTCTTTAATAAATAAGAATTTGATGTTGAAATGGTTACAAACTTAAGTTATAATTGAAATGTACTATAATAAAATATGGTAGAAAGTAAGTATTATAAGTAAGCAATTAGAAACTTAAATAAATGAATATAAATGTCAAGCAATTGAATAGAACATGAATTCCATTAATAAATGAAAGGAAGTTAGCAAGTAATGAAAAAAAATAAAGGTGAGTATTAATTGAATAAAAAACGAAATCAAACAATAAATGTATGAAAAGAAATGATTAAGAATTAATTTAATCTATTCTCTGAATTGGTTGGTTGTTGTTTTGGTTTATGGTTGTTTGGGCATGGATACTTTAAAATTTGTTTGGATGTATGAATAATCTATTTAGCTTCATCTAAGACTGTTAAGTAAATGGTGCATTAAGTAGTTTATTTTCCATTCTGTGCAATTTAAAGTTTGAGCCCGAACAACTATTTATTTGTTGATATGAGTGAATGATTGATGTGTGTTGATTTATGTGATAGTTGGTGCTTGTTGCAAGTGATGGTTGGTATGTTGATTGTTGTTGTTATTTGAAACAATTCTAAATATTTCATTTATATAATTGTTTACCTTTTTAGATTATATAAATGAAATACAGGTTATGGAAGCAATTGCTACTGCTTTTGGTTCCATAAAATAAGCGTTAATTGCCCGACTAATAGGTACATTTTTGGATTTCGGTTTTAGTGCCATTATATACATTTTTTTTGTGTTGGGATATATTATTTTGGAAAATATATGTTATATATTGTTATATTTGATATTGTATTTTCTTCCGAGCCTCTCCGTACAAAGGAGACTCTGTCGAAATTTTCCGTAAATTTTGGACCTAGAAATTTTGAAAATGTTTTCCAAACTTTATTAATGTAAGTATAAAAGATTTAATGGTTATAAATTGGTATATTTTATTTAAATTAATTAGTTTTGCAAACTTAATTTTTTATAAATTTAATATTTTAAATAGGATATATTATTTCCTTAATTCTTTCTTTTCCCGTCTTTCTCCTTTTCGGGGATGAAAAGTTTTGAGTGGGGGAGAGTGTAACGACCCGTAAAATTTAATAAATAAATTGGTTAATTTAATTGTATATTTGTAATTAAATTTAGAAAGAAATAAATTCCTTAAATGAATGCTAAAAAGAAGTGCAGCAATGGTAATTTAAAAAGTTAATGATAGATAATTAGAGTGAAATCGCAATAAAGAAATAGTGTTAATTGTAGCACTTGAATATAAAATTTAAAATAAGTAATTAAAAGTAAGCATTTAATTAACCAATGCAATAATATTGATTAATAGTAATCCGTATGTAACTTAAGGTACTAATGTTAATGTTAGTTGACGAATAACTAATTCAATGCAATCCCAATGGATTGAAACAACTATTTGAGTTATAATTGATTAAATAGGAATATTCGGTAATAAATTAAAATAAGAAAATAAATGGAATTATTGAATTTATCAATAAATTAATAATGAATAAATAGTTATTAAATAAAATCAATGTTCTATATGTAATTGTTTGGAAATAATAACTAAAATGAATTGCAACGGTATAAATGTAAGTTAACTGTTAATAACTTGGACGTAATTCCAATAAGTGAAACAACGTAAATGTTATAACTTGGTTACCAAATTAATATACGGAAGTGGATGTAAATATTGAATTAATTAATGAAATAATACAGGGTTAATGACAATTAATTAAAATTTGTGTTATATATGGAATTTTAATCTGTGTTGGTAAGTAATAAACTTATAAATGTAAGTGAAGGAAAATAGGCGACAATCAACATATGTTATTTAGTTATTTAGGGTGTTGAATGAAATTGGCAATCAATTTGCAATTAAAGGTAATAATGTTGATATAAGCTCATAAATAAAAAGATTCAATGCAATATCAATTAATAGAGACAAATTTTAAGGTCATAATTGATTGCATTTAATAAACTGGGAAATAAATTCTCATTAAAGGTAATTAAATATTATCTTCATATAAATTAAGATAATATTTGAAATTAATGGCAATTCCATTCATAATATGACAATTGGTTGAGTTATAAGAAACTTTCGTGTAACATTTGGCTTGTAAACAAGTATTATAAGTTACCTGTTTAATTTGTTGATGAAATTAGAATTGGAAATAAATGTTAATAAAATAAATAAATGTACATCAATGTGAAATGCAATACAATGGTTAAGAGTTGTTAAATTTGGCATATTAAGGTAATGAATGGAAAGAAAACAAGGTAACTAAGTCTATATAGAATAGTAATGAACCTAATAAAGGATTCGAATTCAAACAAATCAATCCATTGAAATCCAAATTATAATAAGTGTAATTATCGTAGCAATTGAAATTAAAGGTTATGCAATTTGAAATAAAGATAATATGAGGAAATTTACGTAATAGTTTTGAATCCAATGTTTAATCCATCCATTTGACAGGAATTAATGGAATAATAATTATTTATTTAATTAAATGGAATTTTGGGAAATTTATTTATAATTTGTGAACTTAATGAAATTAAGGTCAATATTGGAATTTATAAATTTATCATCCCTAAATTGACATTTAAATTTGTTTCAAACCATTGTAAATGATTGAGAAATCAAAATGATAAGAATTGTCAATTTTGGATTTTAAATGAGAAAATTGATTTACTTAATCAATTTTTAATTTATTCAATTAACTGTAAAAATAGCCATTTTGGCCACTGACTCGGATTTTGACGAAACCAGTTTCATCGGATCCGCAATGGAGAATTGTTGTAGGATTTCAAGTTTCTTAGCAATCAGACTTGTCGTTTGATAGTACGAAGGTGAAACGCCTTGAAATCAATGAAATTGAAATCAATTGAAATCAATTTGAAATAATTTGATTTTTGCATAACTTCTACATACGATGGAATTTGGACTTGAAACCTTTTCCATTGTGTTTACAATATTTTTAAACACCTGTTTGATATACGCGTACATCCAATCAATCCGATCCATTCTATTTCAACCCTACCTATAAATACACTGTTATAAACCCTTGCCTACCTATATCTCTCATTTGTCTACACGTACAATTTCTTTCGCCTCCTCATTTCGATGGCAGACAAATACCTAATATTAATTGCAATTCGAAAAAAAGTGAAATTTAAAACTCCTCAAAAAAATTAATAAATATTATATATCGAAGCTCTCGATATACGCATCTCAGATCTACAATTCGTTTTTCGATTTGAACCATGGTTCGACTGAAATTTGAGCTTTAACCTATGGCCATTCATTTATGGTTACCGATTTGGACGGTGGATTGGAGACGATGGTATGATCAGGAGGCGTAGTCGGGTAAAGTGGTTTTAGCAGAGTCCATCCATACGGTTGGAACTCACCGTAGTCGTCGAGATCGTCTAAATTTGGAGATTTGGTGGCCGAAAAATGCCTTGGCCTTGGGGCTTTTGCAGCGTCACGAGTCTCGAATTTTGTGCCAAAGGTGCAGCTGGAGGTAAGGAATTTGTAGATGGCCTTGGATCTAGATGTACGCGACGGCGATTGACGACGAATTCTGGTTTTGCATGGTGGCTATTTCGGCTCGTAGAAAGGCGAGGGTTATGCGTTCTATGTCTTGCATCGAAGGAGCTGACGTGGCACTAGGGTTGGGTAGTGATGTTTTGTTGTTTTCTTTTATTTTAATTCAAATTCCATTCGTTCTGATCGCTATATCTTTTACGTACATGATCCGTTTTATTCGCGGTTTTCTCCGTTAGGTTCGTATTGGAATTCCGGACATTGTGGCTTTGGTTTCGACGAATTCTGAGACTAGTCAAATTTTGGGTTTAAATTGGATTTAAATTCAATTTAAATTCAAAAGGTGAGTGTTTTAACCCACTCACAACTTCTAAAATTTCTTATGTTCGTTAAATTTAATTTATGTTGTGATTTTGAATTTATTTATGACTATTTCGTATATTTTAATCATCATCTCAGTTAATTGCATTTATTTAAATTAAATCGTTATTTAATTTATTGTTGAATATAACTGCCAGTTAATTACCTGTTAAATATTATCAGTTATATATTGATATTGATTGACTGTTTTGGATGATGATTGCGATGGATGTATAATTTTATGATGGATGAATGGATATTTTATTTATATCAACATACTCTGCAAGTTCTTTATTGATTTGTCATTATTGATTCGGGATTGCTGTTTGAAATGATATACAACCGTATTTTTATTTTAAATTACGGATTGAAATGATAGATATCCGTATCACTTGACCATAGGATAGAAAATTATATCCAGACACCGGGGTCTATATATATAAAAATAATTTGAAATTGATTTCTATGGTTTTGGAAAGAAATATACGGTTTGATAAATATTAAATTTTGATATTATATAAATATTATTTTTATATATATAGTTAAAGTCTTGAATTTAAGCTATGTATAAATTTGTGTAATAAAAATAAGTTTATTCATGGAGTTTGATTGTTTTACATTATACGGTTAAGTACCTATTTAAGATATTGTATATATAGAGTTTTAATGACTTAAATAATAATTAAGTTGGAAGATAAATATGAAATTTATTTGAAATTTAATAAAATTGAGGATATAAAGGGTATGATTTTTAAAACTTGATTTTGGTTTAGAGTGATTTAAAGGGATATCAAGTTGATTTAAATAAATATATCAAGTTAAATAGTTGAAAGAATATCCAGTTATTTGGAGTTTAAAAGTTTTACTTAAATGATATTGGATTCTCAAAGTAAACATTTCAAATTTCAAATCTAAATAATAGTAATTGAAATTTATGTATATGAAATTATCAAAGAATTAATTTTGAAATGGTGGAATATTTAAAGCTTTGAAATATATGAAAATTTAAATGGTTTATTTGGGGTTTTCAAATCTGTATTTGGAACTGATGTGTGAATTTAAAGAACTATTTATTATATAACGTAATCTAATATTTAAACCATTTAATTTTTAGAAGTTATGTTTCAAAGTTATGTGTTTCAAGGTATTATAACTTCAAAAATGCTATGATTTTGGGAAAAGGATATATTTGAAATAAAAATGATATTATATTGATTTGGGTTTATAACGATATCGTATTGATTTGGTTTTTAAACGAGAATGATATCGTAATTTTATGGTTTTGAAATAAATATTTATTTTGTTTGAGGTATAATTATTTTAAAATGACCGCGGTGTTATAATAATGTTTGGTTGTTGAAGAGACCAGGATCGGAAGTTGTTATACTCTCTACCAACTCCGAAAACCACTTTAACAACCGTGTACGCGGTGGAGATTCCAGAATGAAGTAGGATGGTGGCGGTGTTTCCTTTGAGGTAAATACGTGGACCCGACTCCCGTGAGTTGGCATAAGGTGGCTAAAACAGGAGCGATTGGCGTTTTAAGAAGGTAGCACCTTTTATCGGACACATCCCTTCGATATTAGACTTTGACTTTTGGTTTTATTCGGTGGCCACTTTTGATTTCTTTGATTTGGGGTGTGGCTCGAGGTGGGCGGTAGCTACGGCTATGCGTTACCGCCGACCCAAAAGCGTAATTGGTATATCTACCCTGGCATTGCCTAGTTGTGCCGTGTCACCTACCCTAAAGCGCCTTATATGATTTTGTTTTGTACCATACCTATGGAGTGCCCTCTGACGACGCCCAATACGGGGGAGATTACGATACTGTATAGACTATAGGAATATAAAAGTGTGTTAAGGGCTATATGGGTAACCCCTTAACGCTATTTTCTATATATTATACTTTACTTTGGACACTATTTATAATAACGTATATTACTATATAATAGATAGTTTAATGGATCCTTAGGAGGTGTGAATCCCAAACATTTCTTGAGTTACTGCATTCATGTTAGATACTGGGTAGGAGATGTCAAATCCCGTAAACATCTCTGACGCCGTTACACTCATATTTATTTCTGTTGATTTAACTCACATAAGATATTATAGTTCTGACTGTTTTGTCTTTTCAATTCGCTCGGGTCAGTCCGAGCATTTCAGGATTTGAAGATTTTATTCTAGAGGAAGAAGAGAAGATTTGTATTACTATTATTTATTATATTATTCCACTACATTCATACTGTTCCGCTGCATAAATTGATATTCTACGTTATGTGAAACTCTGATATACATTGTATAAGTATAATCAAATATTTTGTAAATGGCTTCATGAAATGTATATTTGATTATTATATTTTATCGTTCCGCTATAAGATTCTATTTTATTCTTTTTTTTCTCTTCTTTTTCTTATTTACCACATAACAATCCGCCCTTCTGTACGGTTTAAGTCTGACGTATGTGGGCTATCGTCAATTTAAAGCGTACGAAAAGGAGGGACGTTACATTAACCCTAATGGTTTTGTTTTCCGGCATTCTATTGTTCGGCATTTGATACAGTGGACATATTGATGTTGGTTTTCGGGGGTCGAAAAAATCGAACCGTTACACTTGGTATCAGCGTAGAAGGTTAAGCGAGATCCTTGGCTCTAGTAGGGATTACTCATTAAAAATAGAGTCCATAAGTACTCTAGAATGAGTTTGAGTGTATTAATAGATATGAGTGTGCATTTGTTAGTGTATATAAAAATTGTTTTTATATTGTATTGATGTATCGCTTGAGTGTTTATAGATTCTGGTCGGTGCAGTCTAGCCAACTGTATCGATAGGGATTTCTAAACTCTTAAACAAGATAAACCGATGCAGTATTGTTTTAAATATGGTAAATGTAATAATTTTTCCTAAATTACTATTGTATATAAAAATAAATAATTTTGTAAATTATTATAGTATATGGTTGCTTGATTGTTAGGAAGTGATAGTATTAAATTATTATCATTGTTGTTATGGTAATTGAAATAAGGAAATAATGGTATAACCAATGATTTGGAGATAAATTCATTTAACAAATGAAATTTATAAATGTGAATTACAGTGTGATTTATAATAAAATGGGATAAAATTCTAGAGTAATGTTTGAATATGAGTTAAAGGGGTTTGGGATTTGAAAATTTAATTCCTTTTGAGTTTGAAAACCATTTTCAAAGGTTTTGGAGAAATAACAGTGATATTATTTAGGAAATATTTTTGAATTGGATTTGAAATCTGGTGAGATTTGGAATTTAAAAATATTTGAAGGGTTTTAAAGAGATAAAAGCACTAAACTCTCTTCAGTCGCTGGCAAATAACTTCAGTGATGACTGCAACATCATTGATGTTCATTTTCGAGTTTCTAAGGGAGGAATTGCTACCCAAATGTTTAAAATTGGAGTTGTTTGCAAAACTAGGTTGGCTTTAAAATTTAAAGAATAATATGATGTGCAATTGAATTATGTATATAATTGATTTCAAGAATAATTTTGACATGTTGAAGTTTTGGATTGGTAAAACTGTTTTGATTTCTGAAATACAAAGGAATATTGAATATACTAAAGGATTTTGGGATACACTTGATTTCAAAAATAATTTTGAAGTACTTAAGTAATTGCTTAAACTCTGGAAGTTTAATTAAAAATGTTTATAGGATATAAATGGGTTTGACAACCTATAAAAATTTGTAATTTATTGGTTTAAGATTCATCTTGAGAAGGGTTAAATAAAAGCGAGTATGAAAATAAAATAAGTTGAAAGTAAGCTAATTAACTGAAGTAAATTAAAAAGAAGTTAGCAAATGGAATTGGAAAAATATAGTTTGAGTAAACTAAAAAACAAAGTTCTAAGAATTGAAAATTTATTGGAAATAGAAGTAAATTAGTGAATGGAACTAATTCAAATTAATTATATGGATCAGATATGAATGGAAATTAGACAAGTTAGACTAAATAAATCAAAAGATTGAAATAAAGTCTGTAAGTAAACTAATTTATTTAAATGGGTAAGCAAATGAATAGAAATTGGATATTGAAACGATATTTATTTTAAATTGTGTAAAGTAACATGAAGTTGTAGAATTAATTCAAAGTAATAAAGGTTTAGAAATAATGTCCATTAAGATTTAAAATAAATTAGTAAGTGAAGCTAATTAAAGAAGTGATTAATTAAATATGGTTTGAAATAAGATGAATATAATTCGATATTTAAAAATGAGAGGTAAATTGAATTCAAAATGGAATTTAAATTTGAGTTAGATGAAATTAGATACAAAAGCTTAAGTGGTGAAGTGAAATTAAATATAAGGAATATATAAAATATTTACATTGAAGTTAAGCAATGGTGAAATTTTCAAGTAAAAAAATTGGTATTGGAAAAAAATATTCTAAGTTAATAATTGAATGAAGATTTAATTGGAAGTTGTGAAATGAGAAAATTGTGAATAAGTGGATAGAAATCAAATCAATGTGAATAAAGAGGAAATTGATTTAATTAATAATCAATTGAGATAAATACGTGGGATGTACGTATATTATGTTATTCGCATAGCAATTTGATCCAGATTCGAGCATAGAATTTCGAGATAATTATATCGACTTGAGTTGGGATTTTTCACTCGATTTTCGACGACGAACTTTAGATATGGATTTTTGATGGATTCTAGAAATTCTCTATCATAGTTTATGGCTATGCAAGGGGAATGACGGTTTCTGATCAAGAAACCAGATCTGAGTCCGCACTAGGAAGTCGAATGGACGATACTAGTTTGGAAGTGAAATTGTGTAATCGAGTGAGCGTTCGGTTTTGGTATTGCGTACGGTTGATATATGTACATCGTACGAACTTGAATGAGATATTGAAAATTTTGTAAAGAAGAATATAAAATGATTTTGGATTCTGTGGTTGGGTATTATTGTTAAGTAGGATGTACAGGTGTTATAAAGGAAAGGGAATTGGTGTTTTGATTTCAAAAGATAAATGA
Organism: Allium cepa; assembly: GCA_030765085.1. Classification (NCBI taxonomy): domain Eukaryota; kingdom Viridiplantae; phylum Streptophyta; class Magnoliopsida; order Asparagales; family Amaryllidaceae; genus Allium; species Allium cepa. The sequence goes on from CM060945.1 coordinate 775,630,982, forward strand.
AATTGCCCTACCAAAAGGCATGGATTTTAATTTTTGTATGAAATTTGATGGTTTTCTGATCTAGTCACTTGGCCTTTTGTTTTCTTTTGAAAATTAGGGTCCCATAGAAGCAATTTGTAGTCGCACCGAGCTAGCTGCGCAAAGGAGATGTTAGCGAAATTTTTCAAAAATTTAGGGAGCTAGAAAATTTTTGAGAAATTTTGATAATTTGAAATTTGGTTTTGAATTTGAATTGTTGACTAAGTAATATCGTTTGGAACTTATGGTTCTGTTTGGAAAGTTAGTAAGGGTTAGTGTGTATTAAATAAAAAGATTGTTTTCAGTATTGTTAAAACCGGTTGGTTTTGGGAAGTTATTAAAACTATTTGGATTGGGAAAATAGTAACGGGTTAAAGATCATTCTTCTTAACTAGTAATTTCGGGGACGAAATTATTTTAAGGGGAAGCAATGTGATAACTCAGAATTTTCGGATATTTGAAATTGAAATATGTAATTGATTTTAAATATTTGAAAGTAAGTTTAACTCGAATTTCAAATATCACTATTTATTTTGCAATTAAATTATCAAATTTAATTATTGAAAGTTGGGTAAAATATAGAATCTTCAGTTTTATGATTGTTAAAAATATTTCAAAGGCTTATCAAATTTAAATTTAGAGTATTGAAGATAATGAAAGCTTTAAAATTGAAATTTGAAGTGTTTTGTTCAGTTTTGAAAAATATAGTTTAAATCGATATTTAAAAATAACCTTCCGGGGCGCAGTCTCGGGTTTTGACGAAACCAGTTCCATTAGATCTGTAAAAGTGTATTATTATTGGATTTCAATCTTTGTAGTGGTTGGAGTTGTCGTATGAGCATACGGTAGATGAACGTGCTGAAATTTTATCAAGAATTTAATATAATAATTGGGTCCAAAAAGCTATCTTCTCCATACGATCGAATTAGGCCTCTGAACCTTTTCCATTGTGAATAGAATAGGGGTTTAACATTATAAATGCCTGGCTACAAGGCTCAATAGGAGGTCAAAATTTTGAGCTGCATTTAACGAGACGATTTAAAATTTAAATTTAAAATCTAATATATTTGATAGATTGAACAATGTTTTCACAATTTATCACGTCCATCCCTTACTACATGTGTCACCTGATAAACACGCGTCCCCCTCTAAAATAAACAACCCTACACATATCAGAACGAGGAAGATAATGGCCGTCGTTCGAAATTATTTCTTCTCACCTCTTCAAGTTAATCCCTAATCTAATCCACGAACTCGATTTCGAAAAAATAAATCTGTCTCCTCTTTCACCATTTCGTCCGTAATCACGAAACTTTCCCCTTCGGTTTTAACTCACAAATCAAAAATGAAAAAAAAAGAATGGTGTCCTCTCGTTCGAATAGAGACGACCGATTCAAACTCGAGTTAGGGATTCTAGGCCACGCGTTCGTGAGGAAGATACGATTTCGATGCTGAGCTCGAGTGTGGCAAGGGTCGATTATGGTTTTCAAGTTGCGGAGAGGAAAGGTGGTAGTCACGTGGACAGGGTGATATCAAGGTAGGTGAGGTGAGGATCGAGCATGGCATGGAGGGATTTGCGAGGCTCGGTGGGGGCGTTGGCTAGGGTCAGCGATTCAGGCGGAGTGCTTAGGGCTTCGTTCAACTCGACTGTGAGGTATTCGTCTTTTCAATTTAGCTTGTTTAAAAAAAAGTATGAATATGCAGATTGAAAAAATATATAATGATATACATATATACATATACAGTTAAACAGAAATTATTATAGATTTAAAAGATATAAGAATTTAAACAAAATATTAGATTTTTAAAAAAATCTATATTATTTTTACAAATATATATATATACACACACACACACATATATATTCAAAAAGAGATAAATATATATATATATATATATATACATATTTCATTTACTATTTTATTTTGAAAAATAATGTATTATGGAGATAAGTTTGTTTAATTTAACAAATATGATCGTGGGAAAAGGAAGAAAAATGTAGGAATTTAGTAATGATTGGAAGTTTATATAAAATTAGATCTTTGAAATCTATATAGATTATTTTTATAAATATATTGTAGTTTTAAAAGAAAATAAATATACGTATTTACATGTTAACTTACTATTTTATTTTAAAGTATGTTTTTGGGTTGACTAATTTATTTAATTAACCTATTTAATTCATTCTGGTTACTAAGAATTATTAAAAGGAAATTAGTTTAAATTAAATCATCAGTCAATTAAATTATTAAATGGTACTTAATGGTTCGATTTATTTCAAATATTTATAAACCGTATAATGTTATACAAGGTCAAATCAAGGAGAAAAAAGCCGATTTGGATTGGATTGCAAACAAAGATCAAAGTTGAGTTAATCTCACCCATCTGGATTATTATTTAAATTTAAATAGTTAAATTAAAAATTTTGGGTTGAATGGTTGAATTGATTGGATGTGGTATATTATGTATAGTAGTATATATATATTGGAATGATTGACCTCTTGTATTATACAGTGGATGAGACCCTATGCGCCTCCGCATAATAGCGGATAACCCGATATACCACGATATTCCACCTCGAAGTGGAACTGGCATTTTATATTGTGCTAACATCTATGGATGCTGGAAAACAGGTTGGAGGGATCCAACTGGATTCCTTAAATGTTTGAATTTATTTCATATCTATGATATGATTTATTGATAATCTATGATTGATTATACTGGTAATTGAAATTATTAAATAATATGGTTTGGCCGAATATATTTTGGTAGCTTAAGATATCAAAATATAAAATTGGATTTTTGGAAAGAAATTAAAGTAGAGAATTTTGAGTAAAATAATTTTAGAGAATTGGATAAATAAAAAGAAGGAATTTGGAAACGGATAAAAGTTGTTTTTAAATAAATTCCAAGCATAGGGAAAAAGATTTTTAATGAATGGAAATAAATGTATTTCAGAACTTAGGTAGTATTGTTTAAATATTTAAGAATTTATTTTAAATTCAGGATTCAAATGGTTTGGGAAAAACAAAGGGAGAATTTTAAAATTTAGTATGAAATTAATATTTAGAATTTAAATAAGATTTTAAAATCATAAACATAAATGTATAAATGAAATTAATGGGTTTTAAAATAAAATGGGTAAGTAAAGGAATTTATTTTAAATAAGTTGGTTTTGAAAATCGATTTAAAAACTGATTATGTATTTGAAAATGTGATTTAAAAGGAGGATGAGACTATGGAATTTATCAACTGGGTTTATAAAGTGAAAAGATATCAGTGGATATTTGGAAGTATAAATCCACGATGGGAATTTATAAAGAAATGGGTAATTTATTTTAAAAATAAGTAGTTGATTATTTTAAGGGTGTGAAGGAAAGGTGTATTTCCCTAAAAAGCCAAGTATGTTTTCAAAGCAGATTTTTAAGTATAAGTATAAGTTAAAAGTTTTAAAGTTGGTTCAAAAAGAATGTTATTTGGGAAATTATTATTTAAGTTGTTTAGAATTTTTAAGATAAACATTTATTAAAATTAGTTATAGTAGTAATTATTTTAAAAATGTTTAATTCGTATTATGTTTTAAAACGATAGTTATTAGTATTTATATTTTATAAAGTAGTTTTATTTTAAGACAGTTGGCTTATGTTTTTATTTGAAAAAAAATTGTACAAAATTTCATAACTTTTATTTTAAGATTTGTTTTGGCATAAAGTTTTACAAGAGAAATTATTATGAAATTCATAACTAGTATTTTAAATTAAGTGTTTAAAATAGTTTTTATGTTAAAGTGTTTTAAAGTATATATTTTTGAATAAAGTGTTTAAGTAGTTTCAATTTAAATGTTTAAAGTATATTTTTAGAATAAAGTGTTTTAAATTATTTTAAAATATAAGTATTTGGACTTGGTATTTTCAGTGGAAATAAACAACATTTAGGAAATTTATTCCGCGAGAGAAGGGTGATCTGAAACTATTTTCAAAGGGTTGAAGTGTGGGAAATAGCTTGCGAAGATATTTTGAAAAATAATAATTTGGGAAATTATTAATATATGGTAATTGTTTGTGGATGTTATTTGATAGTTGAATAACTGACTATCAATATTGGCCAATGCGCTGATCGTTTTGAAGAGACCGTGATCGGGATTTATTTCTCAAAAACCACTTTGATCCGGTTTGAACGTTTTCGTAAGGAAGACAAGAGCTTGGAGTCGAAGATGGATCAGTGAAGTGCAAGGGCTAATTGCTACTAATCCTAAGGGTGATTCCAAAATGGATATAGTTGGAGTAGTGCCTTGGAACGGACTTGTATGGATGAATCTATTAGAACATCGTCAGGAGGACGGTGAGTATTCTAAGTGAATGTGTGCTAAAAAGGTAACGCTTAAACTCGAGCCTCATCAACCGGAAATGGCTAAAACAGGGGAGGTACACACAAGGCTAAGTGGCTATCAACCAATTAGGGTAAGGGCACCGCTGTCTAGAGGTCCCTTTTATTCGGCTGTGTGGGTTGTTGTTGATCCCAACCGTTGGGTGAACTTATTCGTACTATCCAGTAAGGGGCAGCTCCGGTCATGTGTTGCAGGGGATCAGGTCGGATCCTCGGTATGGTGATCTAGACCATGACCGTGACGGGAGGTACCCCAGTAGCCCTGCCATTGTATGGAATCCAATCTCTAATAAGCGACTGTACGGTTTTGATTGTGCCCAACTATGCTGAAACGTGAGATGCAAGCATTTCAGCTAAATTCTATTTTACTTTCTATAGACGCTATTATAATATCAGACAGATTTGATAAAAATGTTTTCGTTATCATAAGGTAAAAACCCCGCATGTTTATTTGTGGCGTAGTCTTAAAAGATACCGTCAAAGGGTTTTTGAAAACTTTAATAATCCAATCGAGTGTGTTTTCTCACTCTGGTTTTCCAGACTGACTTGGGTGATTATTTAACTATAATGCTTGGGTCAGGCAGAGTATTATAGAACACAGGAAAGGATGATGTGAAGCTTAGGAGACGAGCTGGATGGCGAGACGTATCACACGTATTTGATGTTTATTTCTCTATGTCTGAATAGCTGCATAGTTAGTTTTGTGAGGACGGGTCAATATAACTGTCCAGTTGGGTGCTATAAATTTTGTTGCACTCTGATGATGTAATGTATAAACATATATAATTCTTTTTGTTTAAAAGATTAGTCATTTATCTATTATATATTGTCCCATTGCTTTAGTGAGATTCTCATCTATTTCTTCTTCTACCTCCTTCTTCTTTAACCTAATGATTCTGTTTTCCGGCGTTTGATTGTTCAGCATTTGATATCGTGGACATATTGATGTCAATTTTCGAGCGTCGAAAAAGTCGGTCCTTTACAATTTTCGAGTTTAAGAGTGGAGAGAACAATTCATAGTTTTGCTACACTTTTGTATTGGAAAATATTTGATTTAAATTTCTTAAGTTCGGCTTGATTTATAATATATATATATATATATATATATATATATATATATATAGGTATGTGATTACAAATTTGATTTGATATAAAGTCTATATATGTATATATATATTTATTTCCAAATGGTTTGAAGTGAATCGGAAATTTAATTCTTAAATTTATTTAAAAAGGTGATTTTAATTATAATATGAAGCCAAAATTTTAAATAAGTACTTAAACTTAAAATAATTAAATTTGGAAATTTCTTGTATAATACTCAATCGCATTCTAATATAACTTACCTAAATTATTCCGAAGTTGAATATGTAATTGGATAATATACAATATAAAATGATTTTTATAAATAAAATTTAAGTGGTTATAATAAATGTTATACACTTAATTTTTAGTTATAAAAATATTAATAGAGCTAAATAGAATAGTAAGTTAATTGAATAATAAATGAGATAGATAAAATAAATTCTATTTTGAGGAATTAATAAATTGAAATTAAATCAACTGAATGAACTACCTTGAATTTAAAATCAAATATTGAGTATTAATTATTGTAAATTTAAATTTATATGATTTTAAAATTAATTGTTTTATTTTGTTTTTAATCTATTTTTCTTTCTGGTTGTTTCTATTCTCCTACCTCTTTCCTTTTCGGGGACGAATAGTATTGAGTGGGGGAGAGTGTAACAACCCGCAAATTTTTATTTATTTTAATAATATATTCAATTAAAATTTTATAAATGTTTTAAGTAATTCAATTTTGAAATAAAAATTTAATATTTGGAATATGTCTATTTAAACATAATGAATGATAAATTTTAATTTGATGATACTGAAGTTTAATTTTTTGTGTAATTCTATTTCAATTCATATAAGTTAAAAATTGAGGGTAATAAAATGTTTTTCAAGCCTGAATATTTTTATACAAGAAATTTGTAAATCATCTTCAGAGTGAGATGCCATATTTCATTTCTTCAAAATTGGACTATTATTGCTCTGTTTATCTTATTTCTGGCAATTTACCAGCATTTTCGGTACCTATTATCGACTTTTGATAGGATGATCGTACCACTGATATCTGTACACTATTTTGATCATCCCGTCTTTCTGATCTTCGTAGCGTATCGTTTTTGTGTTTTGAAGCTCGATACTCGACGAAATCGATAAAACAATTAATCGTACCGGTATCCAATTTCAAACTTTTCGGGTTCTTGTTCTTTGATCTAACTGACTGTTGAAATCTAACAGCCACTTGATTTTCATATTCCTGTAATTATAACCTGGGGTTTCTTTTCCTTGGTTCGCTCGTTTCTTAGCCCGGTTTCATTGAATACAATTTAATATAACCTGATCATTTGGAAAAGTGTGAAGACCCATATATCACTTTATGGCAACAGTATTGTCCTTCATCCCCACCTTCCTCTTCAACAAACCGATGCAACCCACCTCATCCCCATGCTCGTTCGACAACCAGCCTCCCTCCACCAAAGTTCACCGCCTTGTCATCATTATAGCCTATGATAAGAACTACCCGCATCCCGCAGATCGGCTCCACTTTCCGAGGCCAAGTGCCAATCGACCACAATCATCACCACCTAGCCTTCATTCACCCTCGGATCCACCTTCTAGCGCTCGTACACCACCATGACCTGAGCTTCCTCCTTTCCTGTGTTATGCGTTACAGCTTGTGTATATATTATGGTATGTGTAATGCATATTAATTTTATATATTCTATGTTTAAGAGTATTATTATACATATTCTACATATTGAGCTGCCTGTTGGTTCTTGGTATAGTTTAAGCTATATATACTATTATTAGTTATATATATACTGTTTTAAGCTATATAATACTATTAGCTATATATATATAGTATTGTTTTAAATATATTGTATTTGTAGCTTTCGTATATAAGAAGTACGTATATATATGTACTACAACAACAATTCAACTTTATTGTATATAGTTAATATATACATATTTGATAATATATATATTATAGGTTGTTATGTATATATATAATATATTTCAAAATATCAAGTTTTGTAAATATGTTATTAAGCCTACTATATAAGTGACAACATTTATTTATATGAGTCTGCAGTCAAGTGAGTTTTTGTATAGAGTTGCATAGTGTTTATACATATATAGTTACAAGACAATGACCTCTTAAGTTAAATATATTTTTCAAAGTAAGTCTATAATTATTTGAATAGATATCGATTTTCAAAAAAATGTAAATGTTGGTAAGCCCATATATATGTTATATCATAACTTATATAGTTGATACTGATATAATGTATAAGCTATGTTTGCTTATATGAAGTATATAAAACTATAAGATCTGTTACAGTTTTATGTATGTAAAGTTTATACATGTATGTTATTTCATGTTGTATATAAAAGCTATTTATACTGTGCTAGTTTTGATAGTTATGTGCATGTACGCATGTTTTGTTTTATGGTTTGCACTTATGTATGTATATATTAACCGAGATATATATTTTTTGTTGTAAGTTCTGTAAACCGTGTCTGCATATTTATTTAGTCTACATGCTATATAACCGTTGATCTTTGCTATTGATTTTCTTTTTATATATAGTTTACAGATATATGTTATTTTTGTATATTCTACGTTTATAAAGTATGCTAGTATTATATCATATGTTCAAAGATGTTACAATAAGATATGTGTATATTTTTGTTAAAGATATGTTATATATGTTTCGCATATATATATATATTCATGCAGAAGCTCCCATATATATATATATATCAGTTTATACGTGTTGTTTTGAAATTTTTATATATGTGTTTAAAATTTTTATTTTGGTACTGGTTTTAGGTATGGAGATATAGATAGCATTTGTAAATTTTTAGTAATATGTTATATGTATTTATATATATTAATTTTATGAAGTATTGGTTCTATATAAAGTAACTTTTTATGCTTTCGATTGTATGTAGTAAAGTAAGTTTATATGGATTTTTATAAAAACATTGATCTTAAAGTATTATATGCATATAAGTTTACATATATATGTTTATTTATTCTAGTTTATGTATACAAGTATACACTAGTCCGGTTTCAAAATATATATATATATATATATATATTGATTTTATTTTTATATTATGTTTTAAATAGATTTTAGGAATTTATATATATGCAACATGTACTTCGTTCATCGATCCCTAGTCTCCGTCCCAACTTACTTTCCCAATATCGAACTTGTCGTAATTATATCTGCATCTGTTCACCTGTGACATCTGACACCATTATTTGTTATTTATATTAATGATATATGCCTGTTATATTATTATCATATCTGTTATCACTCTAAAAATTTCCTGTTAGTATAGAATTTCCTATGGGTTAAAATGATACATAACCGAACGATCTGTAGAATAGAAGAAAATCATTATGGGTTGAAATGATAAACCCAATAGGTTTTCATTTAATTGAATTTGGGATTTTAGGTTAAAAGGATATATACCCATATAAATTTAAATTATGGATTGAAATGATAAATATCCCTATCAATTGGCCATAGAATAGAAAAATATATATACAGACACCGTTGGTCTATATATAAATACTTTGAAATGATTTCTATGGTTTTGGAAAGAAATATATGGTTTAATTAATATTGGTTTTAAGATATTATATATAAATGTATTTTTCTAAAGTTTAAAATTTATATTTTTAAAGTTATCTATTCTGAAAATTTTATTGTTATAAGTAAAATTTGAATTATAAATTTTAAAGAATTTGTTTATAATTTACTACTTTTAAAGTATATAAATATATTTAATATATAAATAAATTTTATAATATGTTTAAGCATTATATTTTCATATATAGAGTTTATAATAATTTTTAGTAATTAAGTTGGGAAGATAGATTTGAAATTTGGTGTTTTAGTTAAATGGCATAGGATTTATTAAGTAAAATTTTCGAACTGAATAATAGTAAAGTGAATTTTGATATATATATATATATATATATATATATATATATATATATATATGAAATTATCAAATTTATTTTTGAAAATGTTGAATATTTAAAGCTTTGCAATATATTGAAATAGAAATGACTTATTTTTTGGTTCAAATCTGTTTTTGAAATATATTGAAATTGAAATGGTTTATTTTATGGTTCAAATCTGTATTTGAAATTGATATTATTTGAAATGGTTTTTTTAGAAACTGAATTAATTGAAATTTATGAACCGAGATTAAATTAAATTCGAATTTTGGAATTTGATTTGATTTGGAATCGATTTGTGAAATGTGAGAAACTATTTTATTATATAAAGTATTTTTAAATTATATTTAAAACTATTTTATATTTTACTATATAAATCTTTTTTAATATAAACCATTTTTAATATAAATCATTTTTAATATATACTAATTATTTTAACATAATCTATTTTATATGAATTATTTTAATATACTAATTATTTTAATATAAACTATTTTAACTTATAACTATTTTATTTTATAAACTAGTTTGTACACTATTTTAATATCTAAACCGATTAAGTGGGAAGTGTTATGATTTCCAAAGTATTATGATTTCTAAAGTGTATGGTTTTGGAAGCTTTATAATTTCGAAAATGTTATAACTTTGAAGTGTTATGATTTTGGAAATGGATATATTTGAAATGGAAATGATATCGTATTTGGTTTTGAAATGGAAATGATACCATATTGATATGGTTTGGAAATGGCAATGATATTTTGGTTTTGAAGTATAAACTATTTTGAAAGGACCGCGGTGTTATAATAACGTTTGGCTGTTAAAGAGACCGGGATCGGAAGTTGTCATACTCTCTGCCAACTCCGAAAACCACTTGAACAACTGTGTACATGGTGGAGATTCTAGAATGAAGTAGGATGGTGGTGAAAATCCTAAATGAGATATATATATGGAACCAACTCTCGTGAGTTGGCATAAGATGGCTAAAACAGGAGCGATTCTCCAGCCAAGTGAGTTAGCTCCTTCGATCGGACACACTTCTTTGTTTGCCATTCTATTACTTTATGATTGATTTGGTGCACACCATTAATTTTAGGAGTGTGGCTCGAGGTGGGCGGTAGCTGCGGCTATGCGTTACCACATCCCGGATGCATAATTGGTATAACTACCCTGGCATCACCTTGTTGTGTCGTGTCACCTACCCTATCGAGACCACTACTAGTTTGTTTTGTACGATACCTATAGAGTGCCCTTTGACGACGCCCGGTATGGAGGAGCTTACGGTATAGTATAGACTATGGGAATATATAAAATGTGTAATGGGCGAATGGGTATTGCCTTAACGCTATTTTAATAGTTTACTTTACTATAGACATTATTATAATAGCATATATTACTACATAGTAGACAGTCTAACGGATCCTTAGAGGATTTTTATCCCAAACATCCTTTAAGTTACTGGTATTTCGGTTGTTATTTCGCTCGAGTTGGATTTATTGATATAAAATTGTTAATCCTGACTCGAGTGTTTTGTGTTTTTATTTATGCTCGGGTCAGACTGAATGGCACAGCATTTGAGACTCACCTTTGGAGTTGGAGCTTCACTTGAAGATCTAGCTATCTATTCAACTTTCAGTTATTCAGCTGACTCATGTGATATTCTTTTTTTATCTAACTATTGTATTCGAGACTTCTGTTGTATCTTGTTTTACTCTGTTATATATATACAGTAGTTCATGAACTACTATTCATTTTGTTTCTGCTGCATATTGTTATATTATTCCATATCTCTGATTCTGTGATTTATTTATTTACTGTATATGCTGAGTTTTGCCAAATATAATTAACAATCTGATATTTTGAGCAATTCAAGTCCAACATGTGCAGATGCGAATGGTTAAAAACACCAGGCTGTTATAGTTGGTATCAGAGCTTTGGTTTTAGGAAAAACTCAATATATAGAATAAATTTAATTGCAGAATCACTTTCACTCGAGCTTGAATTCCTTCTTCTTTGACTCAGTTTCCTTTGAATTTTGGAACATTCCCCTCGGTTTTAAAATCTATGTTTGTCTCTCCCATTCATTCTGAAATCCATTCTTGTCTCTCCCTATTTGTGTTTTCTTGATTCTGGACTATTTCATAGCTCCACCTTATGATTTGTAAAGGGATGAAACTCAACGAAGATTTCTATATCCTCGGTTTAGATGCTGCTAGCTTTTGTTATACCCTAATGTTCTCTAGTAGACGATTAGGGAAAATTATCTTGTGATTGAATGTCGATTTGCCTTAGAATTCTACACCGACCTTATTCTTGAAGTCATGGTTGAACCGGTTAAGGTCGCCCATGATTAATAGCAATATATCCATCTACCTATTTTGCAATATGATTGTTTTATTTCCTTTTTGAGCTTATCTTCTTGTTAGAATTTTTTTGATTATGATTCCTATAACTTGGATCTCTATCTTTATTTTAAATCCATTTTGTATGAGGGAGTGTATTTGTATTTAATATAAAAATGTTTTATATACTGTATTGTTTGAGTTGTTATGTTGATTTGGGGTTTCGATCGATTTGTCTGATCAGCGCTATCGATAGGACTTCCAAAACACTTGAATAGAACAAACTGACACGATATTGTTTTCAAATCTAGTAAATGAAATAAATTTTTTGTGATTATATTTTATACATAAGTAAAATTTTCTGGAATTAAAAGTTAAATAAATTGGTTGTGGTAAATGATAATAATGATTTTAATTTATTGTTTTGTAAACCAATAACTATTGGAACATATAATAAATAAATGTAATTATAGGCATGGTTTATAAATTCATTTAGAATTCAAACGAATTTAAGTTAGAATTTGAATTTAATTTCTGGTGATTTCAAACTTTGGTTTTTAAGTGTATATTATTTAAAGTATTTTCGAATAGAAATGATTTTCAAAGAATTTTTAAATGTTTAAGTCTGTGCTCTTCTCTTTTGTCGTTGGAAATAATTTCGGTGATGGCGGCCGCATCATCGACATTCATTTTCGACTTTCAGAGTAGAGAGACCAATTCGTAGCTTTGCTACACTTTTGTTTTGGAAAATAATTTGATTTAAATTTCTGAAGTATGACTTGATTTATAATATATATATATATATATATATATATATATATATAGGTATATGACTATAGATTTGATTTGATATATAGCCTATATATATATTTATCTCCAAATGGTTTGAAGTGAATCAGAAATTTAATTATTAAATTTATGTTAAAAGTTGATTTTAATTATAAAATGAAGCCAAAATTTTCAATAAGTACTTAAACTTGAAATAATTAAATTTGAAAATTTCTTATATAATACTCAATTGCATTCCAATATAACTTATCTAAATTATTCAGAAGTTGAATATGTAATTGGATAATATACAATACAAAATGATTTTTATAAATAAAATTTGAGTGGTTATAATAAATGTTATACACTTAATTTTTAGTTATAAAAATTTTAATAGTGATAAACAGAATAATAAGTTAACTGAATAATAAATGAGATCGATAAAATAAATTCTACTTTGAGGAATTAATAAATTGAAATTAAATGAAATGAATGGATTACCTTGAATTTAAAATCAAATATTGAGTATTAATGTAAATTTAAATTTATATGGTTTTAAAATTAATTGTTATATTTTGTTTTTAATCTATTTTCTTTCTAGTTGTCTCTATTCTCATACCTCCTTCCTTTTCGGGGACGACAGGTTTTGAGTGGGGAAGAGTGTAACGACCCGCAAATTTTTATTTATTTTAATAATATATTTAATTGAAATTTCGTGAAAATACTAAATAATTGAATTTTAAAATAAAAATTTAATATTTGGAATATGTCTATTTAAACATAATAAATGGTAAATTTTCATCTGATAATACTGAAGTTTATTTTCTTATGTAATTCTATTTCAATTCATATCAGTTAAAAATTGAAGATAATAAAATGTTTTCCAAACCTGAATATTTTTATACAAAAAAATTGTAAATCATTTTCAGAATGAGACATCATATTTCCTTTCTTGAAATTTGGACTGTAATTGCTCCATTTATCTTATTTCTGGCAATTTAGCCGCATTTTCGGTACCAATTATCGACTTTTGAAAGGTTGATCGTACCACTGATATCTGTATACCCTTTTGATCGTGTCGTCATGTTGATCTCCATTGCATATTCGTTTGTGTCTTTTGAAGTTCGATACTTGACGAAATCGATAAAACGATTAATCGTACCAGTATCCAATTTCAAACATTTCGGGTTCATGTTTTTCATCTACCTGACTGTTGAAATTTACGACCACTTACTTTTCATATTCTCGGAATTATAATTTTGCTATTGCTTTTCCTTGGTTCATTTGTTTCTTAGCCCGGCTTCAACGAATACAATTTAATACAATCTGTTCATTTGGAAAAGTGTGAAGTCCCATATATCATTTTATGTAAACAACATTGTTCTTCATCCCCACCTTCCTCTTCAACAAACTGATGCAACCCACCTCATCCCCATGCTCGTTGACAACCGGCCACCCTCCATCGAAGTTCACTGCCTCATCATCATCACAGCCTGTGACCATAACTGCCCGCATCCCACAGATTTGCTCCACTTCCCGAGGCGAAGTTCCAGTCGACGATCACTGATCGCCACCTACCCTTCATTCACCCCCGAATCCGCCCTCGGACACTCGTATACCACCATGACCCGAGTTTCCTCCTTCCCTGTGTTGTGCGTGACAGCTTGTGTATATATTACGGTATGTGTATTGCATATTAGTTTTATATATTCTATGTTTAAAAGTATTATTATATATATTCTATATATTGATTTTCTTGTTGGTTCTATGGTATAGTTTAAACTATATATAATACTGTTAGTTATATATATACACTGTTGTAAGCTATATAATACTGTTAGCTATATATATAATACTGTTTTAAATATATTGCATGTTAGGAAATCTATTCTATGGTTTCGATGATAACAACTATACAATGGAAATTGTATGTATGTATATATCTATATTTACAGGTAGTTGATGAAGTAGCATCACCAAAGATATAGAAACAAGAATCAAAAGGCAAACAAATCAATAGAAGTTGAAATAGAAATGCACAGACACAAAGAAAGCAAGAATACACACTTCCAGATGTCTGGCTGCACTTATCAGACGTCTGGATTATTCCTCTGTATTGCCAATCAGTATAAAACAGACGTATGATAAAAATACCAGACGTCTGATGATATTCTCTGGTTCTATATTTCAGAAGGAATCAGACGTCTGGTATTAAACTCAGACGTCTGAAAACCAACCATGCACAAACATATATATGAAGGGCAGACGTCTGAAACATGCTCTCAGACGTCTGATTTTGAATTCGACAGAGCAATTTCAAACTCCAACTGTCACACTCGAAGGGACACGTCTGCTTCTTCTTACCGCAACTCTTCATCATCATCAGAAGCGACTTTAGGGAGATTACAACAGATACAACTATACAAGATAACCCTTCATCAGTATAAATAGCATCAGCAATGCAAAGAAAAAGATACTTACTCATGCTATTGATTTCTATACTCAGAGTTACATCTGTTCTCAAAGCAATCAACTACTTACACTTCCATATATTCTGGATTACGCATTCAACACTTTCTAGATAAATATAGTGGAAGCACTTGTATTCAACAGTCAACATCAGTGTTATAAGAACACATCTTGGACAAAGAAACTCTGCTATTGTAAACCTGTTCCTCCGGGTCAAGTGAGGTTTAGTTAGTAAAAGGAAATTCCAAAGAGGAGCTTCGAGACTGGACGTAGGACGGGAGGTCCGAGCCAGTATAAAATCCTGGTGTTATTAGTTTAATTTACTTTACTACTATTATCTATCTAGTTTCACTGTAGATTACTTATACTTGCACATATATATTATACGATCCACTCATATAGACTTTCAATTGGTATCAGAGCAAGGTTTGATCAAAGAACAGTAACATGTTTTTGAATCTTTTTAAATATGGCAAGTAATTTTCAAGAAGGACAATCCACAGCATGACCCCCACTTTTTAATGGCTCTAACTATGCATATTGGTCAACACGTATGAGAATTTTTATAGAAGCTAATGGTCTAGAAATTTGGTCAGCCACTCAAGATAAATATGAAGCACCCACTACTGCTATGAACACTTGGACCGATGCACAAAAAACATTAGCATCAAACAATGCTAAAGCTATGAATGTTTTATTTTGTTCTTTAGACAAAAATGAATTTTCACGTGTAATGCTATGCACCACTGCATTTGATATTTGGCGTACCTTACAAATTACACACGAAGGTACAACAAAGGTCAAACAAACTAAAATTTCAATTTTGCAAAACCAATTCTCATCTTTCAAAATGAAACAAAATGAAACTATAGTAGACATACATACTAGATTTCAAAGTATTCAACATGATCTTATGGCATTAGGAGTTAAGTTTACTGATTTTGATTTAGTTTCTCGAATACTCAACTCTTTAACACCTGACTGGGAAAGAAAGGTATTGGCTATAGAAGAGGCTAATGATCTTTCTACCTTCAAAGTTGAAGAGTTGATAGGAAATTTGATGTCCTATAAAGAAAATTTGCAGGCACGAAAAGAATTAAATTCGGAAAAGAAGAACGTAGCATTTCAGGCAACAAAGAATGATGAGTCGGATTTAGTTGAAGATGAGATAGTATTCATTGCCAAAAACTATAATAGATTCAAGAAATTTAGAAAGATGACAAAATTTCAAAAAGAAGGAAAGTCCAACCCGACAAATCAATCTCAAATAAAATGCTATGAATGTGATCAATACGGACACATGAAGAAAGAATGCCCAAAACTCAACAATGATAAAAAGAAGAATAAATTTGAAAAATTCAAGAAGAAGAAAGCTTTCAAAGTAACATGGGATGATTCGGATTCTTCATCATCAGAAAGTGATAGCGATAGTGACGAAGAACAAGCAAATGTGTGTTTTATGGCACAAAACGATGAGGTATGTCCGGAACTTAGCTATGACGAATTATTTGAACTAAGCGTGGAATTGGATGATAAATTTAGACAGGTTAAAAAATTGAATAAAGAATATATAGCTAAAATAAATAGATTAGAAATTGAAGTAGGTATGTTAAAAGATGAAAAAATCATTCTAGAAGGAGAACTTGAATTATCTCAAGAAAAATTCAAAAGTAATTTGATAATGAATGAGGCTACCACCATAGAACTTGAAAGCACAAAAAGGCAAACAATAATTTTTTGAAAGAATATACCAACCTTAAAAATAATATTGAATTGTTTAAAATTGAAAATGTAGAACTAAAAGAAAAGCTAGATAAGATTACAAATAATGTGTCAAAATTTAATAAAGGAAAATAAGATTTGGAAAACCTTATAAAAATATCAAAACCATCAAGCAACAAAAATGGAATAGGTTTTAAAAATTCCTCTAAACAAAAAGAAAAAGTTGCAAAAAATCTTAGTTATAAAAAAACTAAAAGTTTATCTAAGTCTACATTTAATACCAAAATTATAAAAATTTGGATTCCTAAAACAAATAATCATTTAATTAGACAAAAGTATATAAATATTATATAGAGAATGTGGTCTATAATAAAAATTATATTTATAAAGGTACCAAACCATCTTGGGTGTGGTTACCTTCTCCTAACAAATAGGACCCTAATAATATATGGGTACCAATTGAAACATCTTTTATTTTGCAGGTACCCAAAATAAAAAATAAAGAGAAATGGATACTAGATAGTGGCTGCTCTAAACATATGACCGGAAATTCAAAGATATTATCAAATATATCATACATTGATGGTGGAACGGTAACATTTGGAGACAATTCAAAAGGATACGTCGTGGGCGTTGGAGAAGTCATCAACTCTGGTATATCAAATTCTCCTATTATTACAATTGTTTTATTAGTAAAAAATCTAAAACACAATTTACTAAGCATTAGTCAATTATGCGATAAAGGTTTTCAAATAAATTTTGAAAAAGATAAATTTAATATTTTTGATAAAACAAACAACTCATTTTTGATGGATTTAGAAACAAAAATATTTATGTCTTAAACATGAATATAATTAAAAATTCAAACTTATGCTTAACCGCCAAACATGATGATCCATGGTTATGGCATAAACAATTTTGTCATATCAACTTTAAAAGTATTAATAAGTTAGCAAAATATGAACTAGTAAGGGGATTACCTAGAATAAATTTCAAAGTAGAAAGTTTATGTGATGATTGTCAAATTGGAAAACTAAAGAAAAGCTCGTTTAAATCTAAAAATAATATTTCTACAAAACAACCAATAGAACTGTTACACTTAGATTTATTTGGCCCTACACAAATTCGGTCTATAAATCACAACAAATATGTCTTTGTAATAGTTGATGATTTTTCAAGATATACATAGACTTTGTTTTTAAAACATAAAAGTGATACTTTTGGAATGTTTAAAATTTTTGCTAAAAGAATTAAAACACAAATGAACTTAAAAATTAAAAATATCCGAAGTGATCATGGAGGAGAATTCAAAAATGATCTTTTTATAGATTTTTGTAATAAAAAAGGAATAACTCACAATTTTTCTTTTCCTCGCACACCGCAACAAAATGGTGTCGTAGAAAGAAAAAATCGTACATTACAAGAATGCGCACGAACATTACTAAATAGTAGTGGTTTACCAAAACACTTTTGGGCTGAAGCTATTGCGACATCTTGTTATGTATTAAATCGTGTGAAAATACGTCCTATGACTAAACAAACATGTTTTGAAATATTTATTGGTAAAAAACCAAAGGTATCATACTTTAAAACTTTCGGGTCAAAATGTTTTATTTTAAATACAAAAGATAACTTAGGTAAATTTGATCCAAAAGCTGATGAAGGTATCTTTATTGGATATTCGGATCAGAGTAAAGCATATAGAATTTTTAATAAAAGAAATAATACCGTTGAAGAAAGTTTACACGTTTCGTTCGATGAAAATCTTTGTAATCTTAAAACTAACGATGAAGAAGAAAATATTCCACTTATAAATCCAACAAATACCGTTAATAATGACATAAATATTGAAAATAACACTCTGGTATCACCTCCTAGAATTCTTAAAAATCATCCAATAGATAATATTATTGGAGACCTTAATACAAGAGTAACTAGAAATCATCTCAATCATATAAGCCATATAGCATTTGTGTCAAACTTTGAACCAAAAAATTATAAAGAAGCATCAAATGATAATTTTTGGATAATAGCTATGCAAGAAGAATTAGATCAATTCGAACGTAATAATGTATGGGAATTAGTACCACGACCTAAAGATCGATCGGTAATATGAACAAAATGGATATTTAAGAACAAATCCGATTAAAACGGAGATATTATTAGAAATAAAGCACGATTAGTTGCTCAAGGCTACAATCAAGAAGAAGGAATAGATTACGATGAAACCTTTGCTCCAGTAGCAAGATTGGAGGCCATTCGTACATTACTCGCTTTTGCAACATATAATAATTTTAAACTATTTCAAATGGATGTCAAAAGTGCTTTTTTAAATTGGTTTATCAAAGTAAATGTATATTAGAACAACCACCAGTATTTGTTCATGAAAAATATCCCGATCACGTATATAAATTACACAAAGCTTTATATGGATTAAAACAAGCCCCACGAGCTTGGTATGAACGTCTTAAAAATCATTTAATTACATCAGGTTTTCAAATAGGCAAAATTGATACAACTTTGTTTATTAAAAGAGAAAATAATGATATTTTAGTAGTGCAAATCTATGTCGATGACATCATTTTTGGCTCAACTAATGAAAATTTATGCAACCAATTTTCAAATATTATGAAAAGTGAATTTGAAATGTCCCACATGGGAGAATTAAATTTTTTCTTAGGTTTACAAATAAAACAACTTGATAATGGAATTTTTATTCATCAAGAAAAATATTGTAATAATTTATTAAATCATTTTGAAATGAATAAAACCTCAAGTAAACCAACTCCAATGCGTACCACTACTAACTTAGAAAAAGATGAAAATGGAAAAGATTTTGATGAAAAGAAATATCATAGCATGATTGGTTCTCTTCTCTATTTAACGGCTAGTCGACCTGATATTATGATGAGTGTATGTCTTTGTGCTCGATTTCAAGCCAAACCAAAAGAGTCGCATCTAAGAGCAGTTAAGCGAATTTTACGTTATCTTTCTAGCACTAAAGATTATGGGTTGTTCTACCCTAAAGGTTCCTCAATTGAACTTATCTCATATAGTGATGCGTATTTCGGAGGATGTAAAACAGATCGTAAAAGTACTAGTGGAACTTGTCATTTTATCGGACAATCATTAGTTTCTTGGTTTAGCAAAAAACAAAATTGTGTTTCCTTATCAACTTGCGAAGCCGAATACATCTCCGCAGCACTAGCATGTGCTCAAGTAATATACATGCAACAAACACTAACAGATTTTGGTAAAACTATCATCAAGTCTCCAATTTATTGTGATAACACAAGTGTAATTAATTTGTCCAAAAACCCAATTAATCACTCAAGAACCAAACATATAGATATACGACATCATTTTCTAAGAGACAATGTTGAAAAAGGAACCATTTCATTAGAATACGTTAGTACCGAAAATCAAGTAGCCGACATTTTAACTAAACCAAATGAACAAACTTTTTCTAAGCTTCGACGAAGTTTAGGAATTTGCTCACTAAATGATCTTTTTCCTTAATACATTACATATAAAAATTTAAAGCTATATTTAGTTACCAAAATACTGACCACAAGATATATTATTGATTTATGCACTTCTAAGGTTTTCAGAAAAATAATAACCACAAGTTAGGTTATTTATTTCTGCACCTTTAAATTTTTTTAATTTGTCTATATTTACATACTTTCCAAATTATAAATATAGCCAAATAGAAAAACTTTATTCAACTAATTAATTTTTTTAATATATATAACAATGTCTTCACCAAATTCCTATGTACACCCTCGACGGATAGCGAGGTTGACACACCACAACAACTCCCAACGCCTACCCCAAAGCAAGAACCAACTCATAGGTGATCTTCGTATCGCACAGGTTTTACACCAGATAATAAGAAAGCTAAAAAATCTTTGTTTACGTCTCCTAACACAAAGGAGAAAATCAGTGAAATCCATCATTACCAAAAACAACAGATGGATCTTCAACGGGAACTTTATTTCGAACAAAAAGTTACGGCACGGAGGTTAAACTTTCTCGAGCAAGTTGCAATGAAGTTTTGTTCATCATGCAAGAAAGATGTTCATGAACCACTTCCAAAACCTTGTAGTTCATTGGATCCATCTTCTTTGTATCGTACTCCTTCAGACCCTTCACTTAGACGATATTCTGGCTCTCCACAAACACAAGAACGTGGAAATATATGGTCTCCAATTCAACCATGAAATGATGATGAATCAAGAAATCCTAAAACTCCGTCTCCATCTAAATAAATTATTTATATTAATTGGTGTATGTATCTATAAGTATACGTGTTTTTATAACAATAAGGAAATTTATTATTTACGTTCAATAAAATAAAATTTCTATCATTTTTTGTCAATTTACAAACTTCAGACGTCTGCCAACAGCTACCAGACGTCTGATACTATACTAAACTGTTGATATGTGCATATATCAGACGTATGGACAAAAATTAGGGCAAACCAGACGTCTTATTACTTTTTCAGATGTCTGGTTCCCAATCGACAATATAAAATCGATCAGATTAACGTCATTTTTTTTACTCCAAAACCATTTTTTTCTTCCCACGATCTTCTCAAATAGAATTCTTCCTTCAAATCATACAGCATTTTTTAACAACAATGTCGCCTCGTACTAAAAATCCTACTAAAAAGAGAAAGCAAGATCAACCAACAACATCTTCACATCCGCAAGTTTGTTCGGATGATCAAATCGAACGTTGGATGAATAGAGCTCCTCATTCTCTAAAAAGGTACGAAGAGATTTAAAAAAAGAAACTTCACACAGGTCCCTTCTACAATTTATTAAAATTCCCTATGTATGACTTAGACGAATTATGTGAAACAGCCGGTTTAGAAACCCTGATTTCTTTTCAAACAAATGATATTCAAATTGACCAATTAGCCATCTTCCTTTTCTACTCAAATTTAGATAGCACCGCAGTTTGGAATACTGACAATGAAGAAAATTGTCTTTGGTCCAGTGTATATGGAAACACAATTCGATTAACCCCTGGCTTAATAGGTCGAACACTTGGTTGCTCTGACACCGGGGAAGACCTGTATAACATTCTCGATATGAGATTTAAGCCTAGGGATAGTGTTACACGTCAAATTTGGGAAGATAATATGCCAAAATTTGCTTCCAAGTATTTACGCCCGAAGGCTCGATACTTACAAGGATGATAATAAACACCATTATTCCACGATTAGGTAGTCACGAGCAAATCACAGAAATGGAGCATAAAGCATTGTATGCTATATTTAGTCGGACAAGAGTGAATTGGGCAACATTTATTTTCGATGAGCTTAAGCAATTTTGGAATCGCTCTCGACCTTCCATTATTTACCCAACTTATATTATGCGACTTCTTCGGGCTAATAACATTCAATCGTATTTATCAACATTCGAAGAAATTTCACCCAAATATGCTTCAACAAAAATTTTCTCCTTGATGCACTTGCCCGAAATTCCCCCGGAATTCATGACATTTGAGGATTGGACGCGCAATCGACAATCTCGACGTATTGAGCCTCCTCCTCCACCACCCATGATTCTTCTCAAGGAGAAGAACAAAAGGAAGCAACTCCTCCTCCTCCTCAACCTTTTGATTACCCGGAACGAGGATATTATTGAGACTCGACTAGAAACAGAACCAAATGAAAGTATTCGAGATCTCACTGTTCGAAATCAACACATACTCTCCCAAAATCAAAGACACTTGGCTAAGCGAATTGAAAACCTTGAAGTATCATTTGCTACTCGCCTAGCCACAGTTGAAGATTCCCTTTCAACTGCTTTGTCAGTGCTGAAAGAAGTATTACAATAGGTCCGTGGTCCAACTCCACCCTCTGAGGATTGGCCAACTCCCGTTCCTTCCCCTCCTACAAAGCACTCTAAATTAGTTGAGGATGAACTTCCAAAGGAAGCTATGATTTCTCCTTCAAAAACTAGTACTTCTACAAAAGAAGATCAAAACAAGGATGATACAAATCAAGCTTCGTCAAAGGAAGGTGATCCAAAACTAGCTTCACCAAAACAAGATGACCCAAATCAATCCTCTGCGAAATAAATTTAAGTTTACTTTTATAGCTTTTGTGTACTTCTGTAATAGAACAATGCATGCAAACTTTTTCTTATTAATTAATATTTTTTTGACATATTGGCTTATTTGTTATAAATTCTTTTTGATAATGTCAAAGCGGGAGAAAAATTAATATTCTCATAAAACAATATGAATAAGCATATCTTCAGGGGGAGATTTCAAATCTATATATAAGTACATTGAATAAGTTGTCATCATCAAAAAGGGGGAGATTGTTAGAAAATCTATTCTATGGTTTCGATGATAACAACTATACAATGGAAATCGTATGTATGTATATATCTATATTTACAGGTAGTTGATGAAGTAGCATCACCAAAGTGATAGAAACAAGAATCAAAAGGCAACCAAATCAATAGAAGTTGAAATAGAAATGCACAGACACAAAGAAAGCAAGAATACACACTTCCAAACGTCTGGCTGCACTTATCAGACGTCTGGATTATTCCTCTGTATTGCCAATCAGTATAAAACAGACGTCTAATAAAAATACCAGACGTCTGATGATATTCTCTGGTTCTATATTTCAGAAGGAATCAGACGTATGGTATTAAGCTCAGACGTTTGAAAAACAACCATACACAAAAATATATATGAAGGGCAAACGTCTGAAACATGCTCTCATATGTCTGATTTTGAATTCGACAGAGCAATTTCAAACTCCAACTGTCACACTCGAAGGGACACATCTGCTTCTTCTTACCGCAACTCTCCATCATCATCAGAAGCGACTTTAGGAAGATTACAACGGATACAACTATACAAGATAACCCTTCATCAGTATAAATAGCATCAGCAATGCAAAGAAAAAGATACTTACTCATGCTATTGATTTCTATACTCTGACTTACATCTGTTCTCAAAGCAATTAACTACTTACACTTCCATATATTCTGGATTACGCATTCAACACTTTCTAGATAAATATATTGGAAGCACTTATATTCAACACTCAACATCAGTGTTATAAGAACACATCTTTGACAAAGAAACTCTGCTATTGTAAACCTGTTCCTTCGGGTCAAGTGACGGTTAGTTAGTAAAAGGAAATTCCGAAGAGGAGCTTCGGGACTGGACGTAGGACGGGAGGTCCGAACCAGTATAAAATCCTGATGTGATTAGTTTAATTTACTTTACTACTATTATCTATCTAGTTTCACTGTAGATTACTTATACTTGCACATATATATCATACGATCCACTCATATAGACTTTCATTGTATTTACAGCTTTCGTATATAAGAAGTACATATATATGTAGTACAATAATGTTTCAAGTTTGTTGTTTATAGGTAATATATATATATTTGATAATATATATATTATAGTTTGTTATGTATATACATGATATATTTTAAAATATCAAGTTTTGTAAATATGTTATTAAGCCTACTATATAAGTTACAACATTTATTTACATGGGTCTGCAGTCAAGTGAGTTTTTGTACAGAGTTGCAGAGTGTTTATACATATATAGTTACAAGCCAGTGACCTCTTAAGTTAAATATATTTTTCAAAGTAAGTATATATCGTTTTGAGTAGATATCGATTTTAAAAAAATGTAAATGTAGGTAAGCCGACATATATGTTATATCATAACTAATATAGTTGATATTGATATAATGTATAAGCTCTGTTTACTTATATGAAGTATATAAAAACTATAAGATCCGTTACAGTTTTACATATATAAAGTTTATACAAGTAGTTTATTTCATGCTGTATATAAAAGCTATTTATATTATGCTAGTTTTGATAGTTATGTGCATGCACGCTTGTTTTGTTTTGTTTTGTTTTGTGGTTTGCACATATGTATGTATATATTAACCGAGATATGTATATTTTGTTGTAAGTTCTATAAACTGTGTCTGCATATTTATTTTGTCTGCATGTTATGTAATTGTTGATTTTTTAATTATTTTTCTTTTATATATAGTCTTTAGATATATATTATTTTTGTATGTTCTATGTTTGTAAAGTATGCTAGTATTATATAACATGTCCAGAGATGCCACAGTAAGATATATATATATATATATATATATGGTGTGTCTATATATATATATATTAGTTTAAGATATGGTATATATGTTTCCTATATATATTCAAGCGGAAGCTCCCATATATATATATATGTCTATGTATGTATATGTATATGTATATGTATATGTATATGTATATGTATATGTATATGTATATGTATATGTATATGTATATGTATATGTATATGTACATGTACATGTATATGTATATCTTAGTTTATACGTATTGTTTTGAAACATATATATATACATATACATACATACATACATACATATATATATATATATTTAAAATTTTGATTTTGGTATTGGTTTTACTTATGGAGATATAGATAGCATTCATAAATTGTTAGTAATATCTTATATGTATTTATATATATTGATTTTATAAAGTATTGATTCTATATAAAGTAACTTTTTATACTTTCGACTGTATGTAGTAAAGAAAGTTTATATGGATTTTTATAAAAACATTGATTTAAATTATTATATGTATATAAGTTTATATACATATGTTTATATATCCTAGTTTATATATACAAGTATACACTAGTCTAGTTTCAATCAATATATATATATATATATATATATATATTGATTTTATTTTTATTTTATGTTTTAAATTGATTTTAGGAATTTATATATATATATATATATATATATATATATATATGCAACATGTACTTCGTTCATCGATCTCTAGTCTCCATCTCAGCTTCATTTTCCAATGTAGAACTTGTCATAGTGATTCCTAACTTGTTGTTGTCCCGCTGGCCTGTGTCCATATCTGTGTTCGTATCTGTATCATCCTTTTGTTCCCTAGCCTCGAAAGATGAGAAATCACTCATGATTAACGTTCTTATATTTATTAAATTTGATTTCAGTTGAAATGACAATTGAAATATGCTGTTGTTAGTTATTTACATTGCTATATTATGCTATTATTTGTATCTGTTCATCTATGACATCTGACACCATTATCTGTAGTTTATATTGATGATATATGGTTGTTATATTATTATCATATCTGTTATAACTCTGCAAGTTCCATGTTAGTATAGAATTCCCCATAGACTGAAATGATACATACCCGAACGATCTGTAGAATAGGAGAAAATTGTTATGGGTTGAAATGATAAACCCTAGCAATTTTCATTTAATTGAATTTGGGATTGTGGTTGAAATGATATAGACCCGTATATATCTAAATTACGGATTGAAATGATAAATATCTGTATCACTCGACCATAGGATAGAAAATTATACACAAACATCGTTGGTCAATATATAAATACTTTGAAATGATTTCTATGGTTTAGGAAAGAAATATATTATTTAATTAATATTGATTTAAGATATTGTATAAATGTTTTTTTTCTAAAGTTTAAAATTTAGATTTTTAAAGTTATCTATTTTGAAAATTTTATAATTATAAGTAAATTTTGAAATTATAAAATTTAAAGATTTTTTTAATAATTTTACTACTTTTAAAGTATATAAATAGATTTAATACATAAATAAATTTTATAATATGTTAAAATATTATATTTTCAAATATAGAGTTTATAATAATTTTTAATAAATTAAGGTTGGGAAGATAGATTTGAAATTTGGGGTTCTATTTAAATGGTATTGGATTTATTAAATATTTCAAACTGAATAATAGTAAAGTGAATTTGACATATCTATATGAAATTATCAAATTTAATTTTGAAACCGTTGAATACTTAAAGCTTTGCAATATATAGAAATTGAAATGGGTTATTTTATGGTTCAAATCTGTTTTTGAAATATATTGAAATTGAAATAGTTTATTTTGTGGTTCAAATCTGTATTTGAAATTGATATAATTTGAAATGGTTTATTTAGAAACAGAATTGAATTGAAATTTATAAACTGAGATTGAATTAAATTTGAATCTTGGAATTCGAGTTGATTTGGAATCGATTTGTGAAATGTGAGGAAACTATTTTATTATATAACGTGTTTTTAAATTATATTTAAAACTATTTTATATTTTACTATATAAATCATTTTTAATATAAACCGCTTTTAATATAAACCATTTTTGACATATCTAATTATTTTAACATAAACTATTTTAATTTATATTTAAAACTATTTTATATAAGCTATTTTAATATACTAATTATTTTAATATAAACTATTTTAACTTATAACTATTTTATTTTATAAACTATTTTATACACTATTTTAATATCTAAACCGATTAAGTGGGAAGTGTTATGATTTCCAAAGTATTATGATTTCTAAAGTGTTATGGTTTTAGAAGCTTTATAATTTCGAAAGTGTTACAACTTTGAAGTGCTATGATTTTTGGAAATGGATATATTTGAAACGGAAATGAATCGTATTTGGTTTCAAAATGGAAATGATACCATATTGATATGGTTTTGAAATGGCAATGCTATTTTGGTTTTGAAGTAAAAACTATTTTGAGTGAACCGTGGTGTTATAATAATGTTTGGTTGTTAAAGAGACCGAGGTCGGAAGTTGTTGTACTCTCTGCCAACTCCAAAAACCACTTTAACAACTGTTTACGCGGTGGAGATTCCAAAATGAAGTTGGATGGTTGCGACGATCCTATATGAGATATATACATGGACACGACTCCTATGAGTTGGCATAAGGTGGCTAAAACAGGAGTGATTCTCGAGCAAAGTGAGGTAGCTCGTCCGATCGGACACACTTCTTCGTATGCCATTCTATTACTTTGTGATATATTTGGTGTGCACCTCTGATTTTAGGAGTGTGGCTCAAGGTGGGCGGTAGCTGCGACTATGCGTTTCCACTAGCTCGCATGCGTAACTAGTATATCTACCCTGGCATTGCCTTGTTGTGCTGTGTCACCTACCCTATCGAGACCACTACGAGTTTGTTTATACCATACCTATGGAGTGCCCTCTGACGACGCCCAGTATGGTGGAGATTATGGTACTGTATAAACTATGGAAATATATAAAATGTGTTAAGGGGGATATGGGTAATGCCTTAATGTTATTTTAATAGTTTACTTTACTATAGACATTATTATAATAGTGTATATCACTATATGGTAGATAGTTTAATGGATCCTTAGAGGATGGTTATCCCAAACATCCTTTGAGTTACTTGTATTTCAGTTATTATTTCACTTGAGTTGGATTTATTGATATAAGATTGTTAATCCTGACTCGAGTGTTGTGTTTTGCTTTATGCTCGGGTCAGACTGAGTGGCACAGCATTTGAGACTCGCCTTTGGAGTTGGAGCTTTGCTTGGAGATCCAGCTATCTATTCAATTTGCAGTTATTCAATTGACTCCTGTGATATTCTTATTTTGTTATCTGACTATTGTATTCGAGAATTCTGTTGTATCTTGTTTACTCTGTTATATGTGTGTATATATATATATGTATGTATGTATGTATGTATGTATGTATGTATGTATGTATGTATGTATGTATGTATGTATGTGTGTGTGTATATAGTAGCTTCATGAACTAATATTCATTGTTTTTTCATTGCATGTTGTTATATTACTCTGTCTCTATGATTCTCTAATTTATTTATTTACTGTATATGCTAAGTTTTGCCAAATATAATTAACAATCTGATATTTTGAGCAATTCAAGTCCGACATATGTGGATTCGAATGGTTGAATATACCAAGCTATTACAAAATCCGACTGTACAATCATGTCTATACAATCAATCCAAATCCACACTATGATGTCAAAGGTTAATTTACATACTATATGTACATCACACACAAGAAGGGACATCGTCATCTCCACCTCCAAACATCACTTGATTAGCAAGTCCAAAATTCATTTAACCTAAAAGGCATATACATGAAAAGGAGAATTTAGAGAGGGGTCAAACAACAGCATGAATAAGTGTAAAATATCTACTTTTTCACATACTGCAATTAAACCGCTAAAACATTATGATTATCTATGATATCTAAAATCATTAACTTATTTCACCTGCAACCACAATGTTATTCCAACAGAACTACATATTTGGTTGACATATGAAAATATGGCCATAACTAACAACAAACGTTGTGCGGATAGTGATACAGGCTTTTGTATTCAAATACGCCACACCAAACATGAAAGTTGTATGGATAGTGACAAAAATATTTACGTTCATACACTGTCGTGTCTTACACAACATTGCATGGACATTGACATAGATAACCGCATTCAGACAATGCACAACAAATTTCACTTGTATAGTGACACAGATAACCACATTCAAACATCACCATTTCATAAAAGACCCATATTGATTAATATTGATTATCAATGGATCCATTCATCGATCAATCAAAAACATCGAATACATTAATTACTCAATCATATATACAGCCATTTATATGCATATTTGTTACGACCAATCTGTACCACATAATCTTCTCAAAATGTGATTTATAATGTCACATGAAAACCTAGTTTGAAACACCGACCTTTACTAGCTGGCCATGTTGTGTAACAACCCACCTTTTCGACCCTCAGAAGTTGGCACAAATACATCCACAATATTCATGTGTTGAGCATCCAAGTGTTGGGAAAACAAATTTTTGGGGGAAAAGAAAGAAAAGAAATAATAGAATCTCACATCGTGATGAGTAACATATAATGCACAAAAAACCTTTACAAAAGTACACTGCAATATTCATACATAAATCAGAGCAACTAATCTATCATCGGCCTGGACAATTATAACAACATATCCTCACAAGTATTGATAAATATAAGTAACCAATGCAGTGGAAATCAAAATATACATGAGTTACGGCATCCGGCTCGTCTCTTGAAGCTCCAAAGCATCCAAAGCTAAATCTAGAAATATGCTTGTTCCAACCCGAGCATTATACAAAAATAATGCCTAGATCAGTCTGGTAA
Source organism: Allium cepa (assembly GCA_030765085.1). Classification (NCBI taxonomy): domain Eukaryota; kingdom Viridiplantae; phylum Streptophyta; class Magnoliopsida; order Asparagales; family Amaryllidaceae; genus Allium; species Allium cepa. The sequence goes on from CM060945.1 coordinate 775,660,814, forward strand.
ACCAGCATGAGAAACACTCGTTATATGCATTTTTAATGTTATACTACCTTTCAAAAATAAAGGTATCTCGTAAGACCATGCCGCACCTGAACACAGATGAGTTTTTACCATATGATAACCAAACCATTTCAAATAGAAAATCTAGTGACATTATAATAATGTCTAGGGTTTAAAATAAATATACAAAATAGCTGGAATGCATGCATCTGACACTCCAACATATTTGGGCACAATTAAGTCTATACGGCTCTTATTGGAGAATGGATTTCATACTGTATAGGCTACTGAGGTTCCATTTGCCATAAAATACCTCTAGAAAATGTACCAAAGGCCTCACATGGACCCTTTGCCAACACAGGACCGACATACCCCTTATAGGATAGCACCGAACATGGCATCACTGCAATAGCTTTGCAAACTTTTTCTCAAGAGCTCTCATGCACATACCAAATCCATAAATAGTGATCTAGAATGGTGATGCTCATACCCTAGTGGGTGCAACCCACATCGCCCTCCTGTATATCTTATGTTTTAGTCATACCCGGTTGTGAGGCTTGAGGCCACATTTTTCCTTTTTAGCAAATCCTACTTAGAATACTAACATTACCCTCCAAGCAACCATACCATGGCAGCATCCATCCATATAAGTTTTTTTGGTGTTGAACAAATTGAAGGCGCTACTTCTTCTACATCCTTAGGATTAGTAGCAAGTTGCCCTCGCACTTTATAGAACTCTATCTTTGACCATCTTCAATATGTCTTCAATTCAAATGCATATGTCGGTTTGAAGTGTTTTTTGGAAAATATATCTGATACCGGTCTGTCTGAACCAATAATGATAGTTTTGAACCTGTGGAGATTTGATAGTCGATTATTTAAATGTCTAATAAAAAAACAATTCAACCAAAGATTTGACCAAGCATGGTTAAGCACAAAGCAACCACTATGCCTCTTTAATTAATACTTTCATTAATTAAAATCACCTTTCAAATATTTGTAATTACATACCTTTGCAAAGATATATTTACAAACCTCCTTGTGACGACCCATAATTTTCGAGCATTTGAAATTGGAATATTTAATTGATTCTAAATATTTGAAGGTTAATTTTAACTTGAATTCCAAATATCACTATTTATTTGATAATTAAATTTTTGAATTTAATAATTGAAAGTTGGGTGAAATATTGAATCTTCAATTTTAATCCTGTTAAAAATAATTTGAAGGCATGTAAAATTTATATTGATAATACCAAAAATAGTAAAAGTGTTAAAATTGAATTTGAAAGTGTTTTGTTCAGTTTTAAAAATATATCATTTCAATCAATATTTAAAAATAGCCTTTCGAGGTATAGTCTCGGAATTCGACGAAACCAGTTCCATTAGATCTGTAATATTGTATTATTATCGGACTTCAATTTTCGTAATGTTTGGAGTTGTTGTGTGAGTGTATGATATATAAACGCGCTGAAATTTATATTGAAAATTTAATATGAAGACTGGGTCTAAAAAGCTATATTCTCCATACGATCGAATTAGGACTCGAAACCTTTTCCATTGCGTTTGGAATAGGGGTATAACATTATAAACGCCTAGCGGCATGCCACAATAGGAGGTCAAGTTTTAAGTGGCATTTATCGGAACGGTTTGAATTTGAATTTAAATTGAATATTTATATTAGTCAACTGCAGCCGAAATTCCTTCACATCACAACTTTTTCCTTTCATTTCGAAACCACTATAGCAGCCATTCAACATGCTACCTTCATCTTTTAAGTCGTTAAGTCATGTCTTGCCTCCTTCAATCGACAGAAGTAAAAAAAATAATGGCCGACGAGTGCCTCCATAAAATATCGCGTATCGTCACCCATTCCATTTTCGTAAGTCATAGCGGAGCCCTCCTAATTCAAAATCGAATTCTTCCAGAAAAAAAAAGAAAACCTAAATCAAATAAGGCCGAGCAAATTCAAATCATCCCTAAATTGAACCGCTCGCTGCTCGAAATTGTTGAGATAAGAAGGCTCGGCATTGGAGCACGAGTTCGTTAGCGGTGGCTAAGGACAGGTAAGTTTCTTGAGTATAATTTCAATTCGAGAATCCTGGGCTTCGCCAATTCACGAAGAAGAGCTCACGCGCGATAGTGCCGTTCGTGGGAGTGAGTCGCAACTCGATGTTCTGTAGTTAGAGCGACGTCAATCGAAGACCGAAGTTGGAGTTTTGGTCGCGTCGATGCGGGGTTCGCGTAGGATAGAAGCAGTCACGAGATTTGGTCGAGAGCGCAAAAGGGGGTTTGGATTGAGCTCGGTGGCAGAGGCGTGTGCGCGAGGACTACTGGAAATCTGTGGGCAGCGATTTTTAAGGGTTGCCGCTTGTTTTGCCTGGAACAATTTGATAAGGTATAAGTTGAATCCTTAATTTAATTCAATGTATAAAAAACACTTATATATTTTATTTAAATATATATAGATAAGGAGAAAAATAAAACTTTTAAAATTAAGAGCAGTTCTGTTTTAATATAGGCATGTGAGTTTGAAGGAAAATTTTAAAATACTATAAAGTTATATATATATATATATATATATATATATATATAAACCTATCTTTGTAAAAATATACATGCATTTGCACAGACTAAGTTATTCTAAATTTATGAATTTTGGTGATTAACTCATTTAATAAACCTATTTAATTACTTTTTTTACTAAAAATATTTTATTGAAAGGAATTTGTTTGAAAATAAATTATTAGTCTAAATCCAAATTTATCAGTTAAATTAAATAATAAATGGTGATAAATTGTTTGATTTATTCATATGTTAATAAATCATAAATTGGTTTGTACAAGGTTAAAAATCATGGAACCAAGTCGAGTTTGAGATGGAGGGCAATCTTAGGTCAAAGGTGAGTTAATCTCACTCATCTGGGTTTTTATTTAATTTTAAATGGTTAAATTTAAATAATTGGCTGAATGATTGAATTGATTTGATGTGCTATATTATATATAGTAGTGTGTGTGTGTGTGTATATATATATATGTATATATATTTGGAGTGATTGATTTCCCCCATTATATAGCGGATGATATTATATAAATCCCGTATACCGCGATATTCCACCTCGAAGTGGAATTTGTATTTTATATTGTGTTAACATCTGTGGATGCAGGGAAACAGGCTGGAGGGATCCAACTGGATTCCTCAAAAATTATTTCAATTGTTTAATATTCTGTGTTATGAATATTTGATATTCTGTGATGAATTATATTATATTAATAATTGGAATATTGAATGCTATGGTTTAATTTAATACATTTCGGTACACTGAGTTATCAAAATATATAGAATTGGATTTTTAAAAGAAAATAAAAGGGTGAATTTTTAAGTAAATAATTATAGAGAATTTAAACAAATTTAAGAATGAATTGGAAAATTAAAGTGATTTTAAAATTCTAATAAATAAGTTCCAAGTATGAAAAAGGGGATTTTGAATAAACAGAGAAATAATGAATTTTAAACTTAAGTGAATTATATCAAGAAACAAAGAATTTATTTTAAAATTCAAGGTTTGAATTTATTTTAAAGGATAAAGAAGGGATTTGGGGAAATCTAGAATTGGCATTTTTAGTTAAAAAGATTTTAAATCATAATTAAAGAATAAAATCTGAAGTTAATGGATTTTGGAATAAATGGAGTAAGTAAGGAAATTTACTTGAAAGTGAAGTAAATTGGGAATCAATTTGGGGATTGATTTAAGTGTGTAAAACCAAGATTTTTAAAAGAGAAGTGAGACCTGAAATTTATGAACTGGGTTTATAAAAGTAAAGTAATATATATATATATATATATATATATATATATATATATATCAGTGGATATTTGGAAGAATAAATTTATGATGGGAATTTATTAAAGGAATGGGAAAATTTGTTTAAAAATAAATAGTGATTTATTTTTAAAGATAGAAAGAGAAGAGTATTTCCATGGATAGCCAATTACGTTTCAACGTAAATTTTTAAATATAAGTTATGTTGTTTTAAAAAGCATGTTTTAGAAAATTTATTATTTCTAAATGTTTAAATTCTAAAGTAAGTATTTTCTTTTAATCTATTATAGTAGTAATTATTTAAAAGTGACTTGGTATTTGTTTTAAAAGAGAAAATCTAGTTTTATATTTTATAAAGTAACCTCATTTTAAATAATCCAAATATATATATTTTAAAGAAAGTATTGAAGTAGTTTTCAATCTAAATGTTAAAATATATTTTATAATAAGTGTTTTTAAGTTATTTTAAAAATCTAAAGCTTTGTACTTGGTATTTTCAGTGGAAATAAATATTTGGGAATTTATTTCACGAGCAGAGTGTGGTTTGAAAAATGTTTTCAAAAGGGTTGAAAATGGAAATATATCTTACGAAGATATTTTCAGGTTAATAAATAGTTCAGGAGAAATTATTTATTATTGATGGTTGTTGTGAATGCTAATTGATAGTTAAAAAACCGAGTATCAATATTGGACAATTAGCTGATCGTTTCGACGAGACCGGGATCGGGATTAATTTCTCAAGAACTACTTCGATCCGGTTTGTACGTTTTCATGAGGAAGACGAGTTTGGATTCAAAAGTGGAGCAGTGATGTGCAAGGGCTAGCCGCTGCTAATCATGAGGATGATTCCAAAAAGGATGTAGTAGGAGTAGTGCCTTCGGTTCCGTTCGAACCCGAGACAGACTTGTATGGATGAATGCTTTCGGAACATCGTCAAGTGGACGATGGACATTCTAAGTGAAACAATCTAAAAAAGTAACACTTAGCCTCAAGCCTCATCAACCGGGAATGACTGAAAATCAAGGGTTATGCAACAAGGAGTCCCGGTCTTGTGTTGCAGGGGATTAGGAGTAATCCTCGGTACTATGATCTAGGCCACGTACTGTGACAGGTGGTACCCAGTGCCTAGTCATTAGTTGGAAATCCATTTTCCCTACGCGCCTGTACGGTTTTGATTATGCCCAACTACTGCTAAAACATGAGATGCAAGTATTTCGACTAGATTCTATTTTACTTTCTATAGACACTATTATAATATCAGAGAATTTTAATAAAAAGTGTTTTAGCTATCGTAGGGTAAAAACCCACCATGTTTGTAACGACCAAAATTTATATTAATTAAAATTCGTATATTTAATTAATTTTAAATATTAATAAGTGAGATTTATAAGTCGAATAAATTTTATTTCGAATAATTGGATTTAATTGGATAATTAAATCTATAATTTAATATTTGAAAATACAGAAATAATTGAAAATTGTGTTAAATATGATTGAAAATGATTTGTAAAATTTTATTTTATCATATTGGAGTTAGAACGATGTTATAGTACTTTTAAAATCGAATTAAAGTTAATTTGTGAAAATAGAATATTTTAATATTTAAATCGACTAGTGAAATTAGCCAATTTTCGAACAGTCTCAGAATTGGACCAAACTATTTCCATTGGATCCGTAATAGTTTGTTATTATCGGATTTCAATTTTCGAAGCAATTGGAGTTTTCGTTTCACCGTGGCAGCTCGAAACGCATCGAAATTGTTTTAATATTAATATGGTGAGTTAAAATAGCCATTTTTCAAACAGTCTCGGATTTCAACAAAACTAGTTTCATCGTATCCATAATGTGATATTATTGTATGGTTTCAAATTTTGTGTCAATCGGATTTATCGTTTGTCCGGTGCAAGCTAAAACGCCTAGAAATTTGATTTACCGATTTAATTTTAAATCGAACGTTTATTGCCATAACTCGCACAGATGATCGAATTAGCTCCCGAAACACATTCCATTGTGTTCGGAACGTGGGGTAAACCTTAGAAGCGCCAACCGGCACGCTTCGTTTGGAGTTCGGAAATTCCGGGATGAATAGTGTTCGCTGAATTTTCTATATAAGCCCCTTGTCTTCATTTTTTTTTTGCAAAAGAAAATAAACTAGGGTTTTATCCTTTAGAGCCGCCTCCAATAACAATCAAAGGACGAAATTCAATCTTCTTCCCCCTCCAATTTCTTCAAATCCAAGCCTTGTTTCAAGAAACGTTCAACTAGGAAAACGTAGATCTTGTCGAGAAGAAGATATCCAAGGGTGGAGATTAAAAATTATGTGATGGATTGGCAGTAAATTGAGCGAGAAGTCGCGCGTTTGCGCACAGTTTCCAGAGAGAAAGAGGGGGCCGAGCTTCAGGCTATGGATGGTGAAGGTGTCTCTTGACGCGGGCTTTAAGGTGGTACCATCCGATCGAGGTGGAAGTGCGTGTGGTGGTTGCAAAATGGAACCCTAGATGGCGGCCTATATGGGTTGTCGCGTTCGATGATCACCTGGAGATGGATGAACATGAAGCACGGCCTGATTTCGTTCAAGCCAAATCAACGGCCAATATTGATTAGGGTTAGAAATATAAAATAATTGTTGTAAATTTATAATTATAAAATTCGTATAAACTTCGTAAATTCATATCTTTTTCATACGATGTCGAAAACGCGCGAAACAAGTTTCTTTGGGTTCGTATGGACGAGCACTACGCTATGGAATTGGATTGGAGTCGTTTGGAGTTAACGAAAATTTCGGGTAAAATTAAACGTCCGTTTAATTTTATTCGAAATAAAAGCTGAAAACGGAATTGAAATCAAGGTGAGAACTTCTCACTCAATCGAATCGGTTTCGATTTTAATTTTAAATAGTTATATTTAAAATTCTTGAATGTATGTTTGAATGATGATTGTTATCTATTGATTGTTAAAATAGACATTACACGCTGTTAGTAAGCGGATGTTATTTATTAAAAACATATACCGCGAATATTTCACAGTATAGTGAAATTGGTATTATTTATGTACTTGGAATTGATTTCCCGCATTATATAGCGGATGAGACCTTATTGCGCCGTCTATTAAGCGGATAATATTTTAAATCCCATATACCGCGATAATTCTGTACTGGAACGGAATTGGTATTGTGCTAATGTTTGTGGATGTAGGAAAACAGGTTGGAGGGATCCAACTGGATTCCTCAACAGTATTTATTTGATTTCAGATATTTGATATTTGATGATTATCATATACAGATATATGATGTCGTTGTTGTCGTGATTGACTATTTGGTGTGTAGCATCATTTGGACCAATTTTGGAATTTTAAAAGGATTTTTAATGTGATTTTTTGAAAGTATACGTTTATAAAATATTTTTGGAATTGTTTAAATAAATAAACGTTATATTTTTAATTTATAAAAATTATGATTTTTGAGAAATATAGTTAAAAGTTGATTTTTGAAAATATGGGGTTAATGATTTTATAAAATAGTTTCAATTGGGATTTTTGAATTTATTATAAAATGTTTAAAATATAGGATTTATGAAATTTGATTATTTTATTAATCAAAGAAAATGATGAAATTATAAAGGAGTTTAAAGACGTTTTAAAATAATAATATAAATTGGTTATATAAAGGATTTATAAATTGATATTTATAAAAAAAAAAATTAAATTTTAAAAAGATTTTTTATAAGTGTTAGAATGAATTGTAAATGAATTTCATAAATGAATGAAATTTATAGAATTATAAACGGTGAAGTTATAAATGGAATTTTATAAGCAGTAGGTTTATAAAATTTGTAAAGTTATTAAAAGAATAAATTTGGGTAAATAAATGAATCTTATAAGTTATAAGATTTATAATTTGGGAAGTTTAAATGAACGATTTTGTAAACAAATAAATTATAAATATTTAACTTATAATATGAATTTTTGGTATATAATTGAGTTAAAAATTGAAATAGGTTAATAAAGGAGGTTTATAAAAGGAAGTCGTTATAAAATAAATAGAAATGGAATTTATAAACATTGTTTTATAAATCCGCAAAACGACTTATTTTGATAAGTAAATTGTTATAGCTTATTAATGGAGTTATATTCACGTTTTAGACAGTGAATAATCCTTTAAAATAAAAATGTATAGAAATGACAAAATTGGTTAATAAAGTATACTCACGTTTTTGAATAGTGAATAATATGTTAAAGAAAATGTTTTGGATGTGATGTTTTGAATAGAATTAAAACGATCTAACGATGTTTTTAAAATGTGTTAAGATTCGAAAACATAGATTTCAACATTCATTGTTGAAATAGACGTTTTCGAGAAATAAAAGGAAATGGTGGACTATAACACTGTTGTCATAGTAAATGATTTCTGAAAGGGAATGTTTTGTATAGTATTGGGATTTATATATTTAGTTTCGGATCCCTATACTAGTGATTTTGGGTTGTCCTAACGATGTTTTACGCAACATTCGTTTTGGCCCAAATAAATATGTTTAAGAGAATGATTTCCTTATAGAATGAAATTTATACTTAATTTCGATTTAAGTATATCGAATATTTTCCAAGTGTCGAAAATAAAAAGATTTGTGAATTACTTATTAATAAATAAGTATGGAAATGTTTTTCCAATGTGAAATGAAACGTTTTTTGAGAATTTATCTTTTTGAAGATAAATTGAAAATGAATAATTGAAATCGTGTATTCATAAATATTTTGGAATGTAAATTCACTATGGAATTTATAAATGAAAAGGGGAATTTGTTTAAAAATAAACATTGATTTATTTTTGAAGTGTGGGAATTTATTTATGGATTTTGTGACGCCCCACCTCTATACCCACGCTAGCCAAGAACACTCCGGAGTAGTGCTGTCAACTAGCACGGAGAATAAGGCTGTTGGGGAGCGACCGTCCATGTAATTGCTTATCACACGGTGGCTATAAATAATCTTCGGAAACAAACATAGAAATAATCATATCACAAATCAGTCACAGATATCCATATCACAAAGGCGGAAGAAGATATGAATATATAACTAACACATGAAAGTGTACATCAGAGTAGTGGTCAGTAAGATCCACGATAATACAAAAGAATAGCAACACGTGCTATACAAAAGAATACAACTATGAGTCTATATCTCAAGTGTATACAACAAAAACTGCTAATCTAAACAGTTAGCCAAAAGTCAGAGTGATGAATCCCTGGGAAGAAGTCAAGCAGAAGCACCTGTAACATCTCGGTCTGACCCGAGTATTATTTAAGAAAATAATAAACGGATCAGTCTAGCTATAAATATCAGATGACATGATATAACATAAAAGATATGGCATAAACATAAACATCCATAACGACATACCACTATAAGTATGTAAATAATGATCAACAGAAGATCAATCAATAAGAGATAATCAATATCACAAGAATCTTCTCAAAGATTCGAAGAGGGCATCATACCCTAAACTTGTACTCATAACAAGTCAATGACATAAATTCCAGAAATCAACACGAGAAATCCAGAAATCATAAAAAGGGAAAGAGGCCTATCACATGACGGTCCGAAGACCAAGGGGAGCTACCCCGCATGTGTGAATGGAATCACACAGATTGAGGTCAAGACTAACCAAAAAGCAAAAAGGTATGTGTGAATGGAATCACACAAGTGGTGTCTAGTCTAACCTTGCAATGAAAGAGACATCGCGCAATTGCTAGTCTAATTCATAAAGCGATCATCAAGATCAACGAGAAGTGTCAATTACACTAAGCTAGTAAATATAGAAGTTTAGCTTCATGTCCCATAACCACTTGCTTAACTTAAATATTTACGAACAAACTGTAAATTTTCACTAATAAAATTGTCACAAGAGGTTCAATCGAACAAGTCCAAGAATTAACCGACGAAGTGAACGCAAGCGTTTCATACCACTTGTTTTACTAAGTCGTTTAATTAGATTTCTCATCCAAGTGAGGTAAAGGCTTGTATATACTAATAGATTGGAAAACGGTTTAAGAAAAGAGCTTTGTTATTAAAAATAGAGTTGAAATTGTTTGTTAAAAGAGTTTTGATATTTACTACTAGTATTGAAACCTTTATATTATAAAGTGACAAAACACATAAGCAAGTGTAGAAACAATCAGTCACAAAGATCGCATACGGAGATGCGAATAAAATCCCAGGAAATCAGCTCAATGTTTTTCAGATAAGATCCCCTACGGAGGGGGGTCCATGGGGGGTGGCAACCCCCCAAGGTGGGGGTGCGGGGGCAACGCCACCGCTTACGGGGTTCGACCTGCCCGGTCAGGTCGCGGGGGTCCAGGGGGAAGCGCCCCGACCAAAAGGTACGACCTAGTGAAGATAAAATGAGGTCTAGCGACCTAAGGACTCAAGGGTCTAACGACCGAACGACTCAAGGGTCTAACGACCTAACGACTCAAGGGTCCAATGACCCAACGACTCAAGGGTCATACGACCTAACGACTCAAGGGTCTAACGACCTAACGACTCAAGGGTCATACGACCTAACGACTCAAGGGTCATACGACCTAACGACTCAAGGGTCTAACGACCTAACGACTCAAGGGTCCAACGACCCAACGACTCAAGGGTCATACAACTTAAGGGTTGCACGACTTAAGGGATTAGGCCAGGAGCGACCTAACGAGATAAGGTCCAACGACCTACGAGTTAAGGGTCCAGCGACTTATCGGGATAACTCGTAACCGACTTAAGGGTTGCGTGACTGAAGGGCTGCACGACTTAAGGGTTAACTCGTAAACGACTCACGACCTATGGATGAACGACTTAACTCCGAACGAGCTAAAAATGGCCAGAACGACCTAGGGTTAACTCGTGAACGACTCACGACCTATGGACGAACGACTTAACTCCGAACGAGCTAAAAATGGCCAGAACGACCTAGGGTTAACTCGTGAACGAATCACGACCTATGGACGAACGACTTAACTCCGAACGACCTAAAAAATGGCCAGAATGACTCAAGTGCAGAAAATTCAACAAAACGCTAAAAATTGGAGTTTTTCGCCAATCCAATCCAAACCAAATGCTAACATGCATGCAAAAATGATAGGGAATCATTCCCAACAGTCCAATATAGTTATAGGCTAGAATTGTGAGATAAAAATCTCACCTTTGCACTAAAGTTTATGAAGATGAAGCTTGAAAGCAAGGAGAAGCAATCCAAAGCTTGAATCCAATATCTTCTACTTGAATTTGGAGTTGAATGTTGGATTTGCAATTGAATTTGTGCTTGGAGTTTTAATTTCCCATTCCCTCCACCATTAATGCCAAAGCTTGATTAGTTAGGAAATTTATGAAGAGTGAGGAGAAGAGGGTTGGAACTTGGGCTTAATAGGCTAAACTAACCCAAAGTCCAAAGCGGGAAAAGTTAGTGAAATTTCACTAACTCCAAACCTATCGATGTTTATACTTAAAAAGTTGTAAACGACATTTCGAACTCAATGGAAGTGGTCTCGAGTCCTAATTTGACCGTTTGCAAAAAGTAGCTTTTCGGACCAAAATCCGATTAACGAGTTAATATTTAAATAAAATATTTAAATACAAACTCGATAAATATGCGGGTTGTTACAGATTTGGAATGTAAATATAAAGTAAATCGTTAAGGATTTATTTAATGGGTTTAAATGAACCACGTTGAAATGGAAATATTTCCGCGTAAGGAATACGTGTGAAATTTGTTTTCAAAAGTGGTAAAGATGAAAAGTGATTTGAAAATTTGTTTTCAAATGGTTGAAGTGTGAAAATTATATATCTTGTAAAGATATTTTTGGAAAATAAATAATTTGGAAAATTATTTGGAATCTGGTGATGTTGTGCATATCCATTGATAGTTCAATAACCGACTATCAATAATTACCTTTAAATGGGTATTTGTTGTGATTTGTTTGAATTTGAATGCCACACTTATTTTTAAATAAGCGCTCACTATTCGGGTTAACCGGGAAAGGACCTTGGGGTCGTATAACCCATTCTGAATATGTGATACGTCGTTATGAATTGCATTTGAAGACCGATGTTGAAGACCGGATATTTTTGAAAATGGAAGGATTACCGTCGAATGTTTCTGCACCGAATGGCCCCGGTATAGAAATTCCATATGTGATGGGAAGTCCGGACGTGATTAGTGAATATTCGGATTGCAAGAACTTCTTTGTAAGTGCCTTCGGTTCTGTTCGATCCCGGAACAGACTTGTATTGATTGTATGTCTGATATTACAAATTGAGATATAAAGCTGATTTCTTTCAAATATATTTCTGTTGGTGGCGGAGAATTTATTCTTTTAGCTTAACACCCTTCTCTGAGACGTACGAGCTCGAAGGTTATGTAGTTGATGGTTATGAGCGATATAATCCCAATTTGGTAATGTGACCTGCTGAGTGTTGCTGTGAAATGATCATTGTTTGATCATTTGTGACATGATCATTTGTTTGATCACTTATCCATGTGATCATTACTTTGATCATTTGTTGACCCAAAGCATGGCATTGTACCAAAGCGTGGCTTTTTGGACGAGACTTCGTCGGACCTCACACCCCGGAAATGGTCAAAACAGGAAGGATGCAGCAAGGTTAGTAGGGGTAGCGCCCTTTATTGTATGTCATTCCTTCTGGATAGAGGTGGTATCATGGTATGGAGCCCAGATACTTAACCTATGTTGTTGCTGCAAACTTATTACTTTGTGGTTGCTGGAAATCGAAGATCCTCGGATATAGATCGGTTACGATAGGGGGATGGCATATTCGTGTCAGTAGTTACCCAGTTAGGGGTAACCCGGCCTTGTGTTGGCAGAGATCCGGTTTGGTTCTCGGGACGTCATTCCAGAGGCATTTCCATGTGGCGATTGGAAGTTCCTTGGCCTGACCATTTGTTGGAAATCCAAAGAAACAATATGATCTTGTACGGTTTTAGTTGTAGAACCTATCATTCACTTATGGTGGCGCCCCACTGTTTGGATGGTAGCTATAGTAGGCATACGATAATGGTCTTATGTTGGTTAAGATTTATATCTTCATTTTCGAAATGATTTCCTCTACACTATGCACTAGTAATAATACCAAATGTTCTTTTTAATGCGTATCAAGCATCTTTGACTATCATAAGGAGAAATCTCCTCCAATTCTGCGTTTACATTGTGTATGTGTGTGCGAGAGGTCTTATGGTTGTCTCATTTTTAAAAGCATTGCGAATTGACTTTAAAAAAAATATTCCTCTATTTTGTTTTTGAAGATAAAATAAACTGTTTTGAGTTCTCACACTAGTCACATGACTGACTCGGAGTTTATTGTTTTTCTTCCTAAACTCTGGGTGCCCACCAATTTCCACATGGGCAGTCAAGAGTTAAGGTTTATCAGGATATTCTGGAATTCAGGAGTTGCTGGAGGCAAGATGGATGGCATGGCGTATCATCTAGTATATAGTATTTCTTTTCCGCTGTTTGTTGTTGTTGATAGTTGTACACTCTGATGATATAATGTAATGTGATGTAATGTAATAACTGATATGGTTCTTTGTTTAAAGATTATTCATTTATCTATTATATGTTGTTCCGCTGCGATTATGAGATTCTGATATTTCTCTGTTTTTTTTTTCTGTTCTGTTCTATCTTTTCTCTCTTTCTTCTATCTTTTTCTTTTTCTTTTTCTTAAAACCCTAAGTGTTCGGTTTTCCGGCATTCGAGTGCTCGACAGTTGATACAGTGAACGTATTGATGTCCGTTTTTGGAAGTCGAAGAATCGGGTCCTTACAATGTGGTATCAGAGCATATGGTTAAGCGACAACCATGGCTCTGTTGGGTATTAATCATTAGAGATAGAGTCAGTAGTGCTCTAGAATGAGTTTGAGTGTAATAATAGCTATGAGAGGAAATTTGTTGGTGGATATAAAATTGTTTTATATTGTGATGATTGCTTTGTTGAGTGGTATACGGATTCTGGTTAATACGAGTAATCAACGTTGTTGATAGGGATCTCTAAACACTTGTACAGAACAATTCGACACGATATTGTTTTAAATTGGGTAAATGAAATAATTTTACCTTGAGTATATTTTATATATAAAGGAATAATTTTTCAGAATTATTAAAGTGTATATAAGTTGATTGTTTGGTTGTTGAAAATGTAAGTATATATATATAAGCTAATTAAAAGATGTTTGAATAATCTAAATTAAAGAATAATTGTATAAGCAAAAGTATTATAAGAATGAAATTATAATTAAAGTGATTTACAATTGTGAAATAAACTTATATATATATAAGAAATGAAACTATATGAATATATTTATGAATATGAGTTGTAAATAAAAATGAATTTAAAGTTAAATGGAAATTTACTTAAAATTGGGAATCTGAATTGGATTTATAAATGAGAATTTAAGTTAAGTAAAACCAAGTGATGTTTATAAAATGGAATATAACTTAAGAGATGTTGAACGAAGTTGATTTTGGTATCGATGTAAAATAATAAAGTTAAGTGATAAATGTGAACTTGAGTTATATAAATGAAATTCAACTTGAGTAATTGAACTGAATGAATGGATTGAATGTTAATCAATTAAATGTAAATAATTGATATGAAATAATGAATGTAAGTGTTAATTCATTAAAATCTAATGTTATTGGAAATTAAAAGATTGAATACAAATCAATTTAATTAAACCAATTGAAAGTAAAGTTGTTAAACCAAATGGAATGAATATAAGCAAAGGAATTTGGTTGTAATTAATATACATCGGTTGATATATGATTGTTAGTTGATTGCGTATAATTCATTAAGTATTAATGAAATTGAAAGCTAAAGTAATTGAAATCCAATTGTAAGTTAAGTGAATCTTAAATAGAATTGAATTTGATTTTGAAGTGAACCAACTTGAATATGAATTAGTGAATATAAACTAATTGAAAATGAATGTTAGTGAAAACATCCACTGTTAATGAATCAAATATGATTTAATTGAAAACCTAATTCATTGAATTTTAATGAGAATATGAACGAATATTTATTGATTATGAATGTTAGTTGGATGATAGTTGGTTGATGGTTTAATATATTGCTTTTACTGCATTTGCTATGTTGGCATATATATTTATTATGTTGCTATATGTTGTATATCGATACTATTGTCTATATACATGTTTCTCATTGTTTGTTGAGTGTTTACTAGGTGCGGATCGCGTTTGCTTCGCATTTGGAGCTCGCTTTCGCGCTATATTAGCCGTATATGCTCGCTAATAAAATATAAGGTACATATCTCGGATTAAATATCCTACTTTTATACTTTTTTTCCCTGCGGGATGCCTCATCACTTGATGAGATGTATATTTATGATATACATACTGTCATTTTTTTTTCGGATCGAGCCGTGCAAAGGAGACTATGGCGAATTTTTCCGAAAATTTAAGGCGTTAGAATATTTTTGAGAAAAATTGGAAAATTTTGAAAAGTATTTTGATTTAGAATTGAAAGTTAAACAATAGTAGTTGTTTTTGAAAAGATAACTAAGTATGATTTGAAAACTTAGTAAAGTTTTGTAAGAAGTTTAACTATGGATTTTGGGAGAGTTAATAGATTCTGTATCTCTTCTTATTTGGTAATTTCGAGGACGAAATTCTTTTAAGGGGGGAAGTCTGTAATGACCCAGAATTTATATTAGTTAAAATTCGTATATTTAATTAATTTTAAATATTAATAAGTGAGATTTATAAGTCGAATAAATTTTATTTCGAATAATTGGATTTAATTGGATAATTAAATCGATAATTTAATATTTGAAAATACAGAAATAATTGAAAATTGAGTTAAATATGATTGAAAATGATTTGTAAAATTTTATTTTATCATATTGGAGTTAGAACGATGTTATAGAACTTCTAAAATCGAATTAAAAGTTAATTTGTGAAAATTGAATATTTTAATATTTAAATCGACTAGTGAAATTAGTCAATTTTCGAACAGTCTCAGAATTGGACGAAATTAGTTCCATTGGATCCGTAATAGTTTGTTATTATCGGATTTCAATTTTCGTAGCAATTGGAGTTTTCGTTTGACCGTGGCAGCTCGAAACACATCGAAATTGTTTTAATATTGATTTGGCGAGTTAAAATAGCCATTTTTCAAACAGTCTCGGATTTCGACGAAACTAGTTTCATCGGATCCGTAATGTAATATTATTGTATGGTTTCAAATTTCGTGTCAATCGGATTTACCGTTTGTCCGGTGCAAGCTAAAACGCCTAGAAATTTGATTTACCGATTTAATTTTGAATCGAACGTTTATTGCCATAACTCGCACAGATGATCGAATTAGCTCTCGAAACATGTTCCATTGTGTTCGGAACGCGGGGTATACCTTAGGAACGCCAACCGGTACAGTTTGTTTGGAGTTCGGAAATTCCGGGATGAATAGTGTTCGCTGAATTTTCTATATAAGCCCCTTGTCTTCATTTTTTTTTGCAAAAGAAAATAAACTAGGGTATTATCCTTCATAGCCGCCTCCAATAACAATCAAAGGCCGAAATTTAATCTTCTTCCCCCTCCAATTTCTTCAAATCCAAGCCTTGTTTCAAGAAACGTTCAACTAGGAAAACGTAGATCTTGTCGAGACGAAGATATCCAACGGTGGAGATTAAAAATTATGTGATGGATTGGCGGTAAATTGAGCGAGAAGTCGCGCGTTTGCACACATTTTCCAGAGAGAAAGAGGGGGCCGAGCTTCAGGCTATGGATGGTGAAGGTGGCTCTTGGCGAGGGCTTTAAGGTGGTACCATCTGATCGAGGTGGAAGAGCGTGTGGTGGTTGCAAAATGGAACCCTAGATGGCGGCCTATATGGGTTATCGCGTTCGATGATCACCTGGAGATGGAAGAACATGAAGCACAGCCTGATTTCGTTCAAGCCAAATCAACGGCCAATATTGATTAGGGTTAGAAATATAAAATAATTGTTGTAAATTTATAATTATAAAATTCGTGTAAACTTCGTAAATTCATATCTTTTTCATACGAGGTCGAAAACTCGCGAAACAAGTTGCGTTGGGTTCGTATGGACGAGCACTACACTATGGAATTGGATTGGAGTCGTTTGGAGTTAACGAAAATTTCGTGTAAAATTAAACGTCCGTTTAATTTTATTCGAAATAAAAGCTGAAAAACGGAATTGAAATCAAGGTGAGAACTTCTCACTCAATCGAATCGGTTTCGATTTTAATTTTAAATAGTTATATTTAAAATTCTTGAATATGTTTGAATAATGATTGTTATCTATTGATTGTTAAAATAGACATTATAAGCCGTTAGTAAGCGGATGTTATTTATTAAAAACATATACCGCGAATATTTCACAGTACAGTGAAATTGGTATTATTTATGTACTTGGAATTGATTTCCCGCATTATATAGCGGATGAGACCTTATTGCACCGTCTATTAAGCGGATAATATTTTAAATCCCATATACCGCGATAATTCCGTACAGGAACGGAATTGGTATTGTGCTAATGTTTGTGGATGCAGGAAAACAGGTTGGAGGGATCCAACTGGATTCTTCAACAGTATTTAATTGATTTCAGATATTTTGATATTTGATGATTATCATATAAAGATATATGATGCCGTTGTTGTCATGATTGACTATTTGGTGTGTAGCATCATTTGGACCAATTTTGGAATTTTAAAAGGATTTTTAAAGTGATTTTTTGAAAGTATACATTTATAAAATATTTTTTGAATTGACTCATTTTAAATAAATAAACGTTATAATTTTAGTGTTATAAAAATTATGATTTTTGAGAAATATAGTTAAAAGTTGATTTTTGAAAATATGGGATTAATGATTTTATAAAATAGTTCCAATTGGGATTTTTGAATTTATTATAAAAAGTTTAATATATAGGATTTATGAAATGTGATTATTTTATTAATCAAAGAAAATGATGAAATTATAAAGGAGTTTAAAGGCGTTTTAAAATAATAATATAAATTGATTATATAAAGGATTTATAAATTGATATTTATAAACAAAATTTGAATTATAAAACGAGTTTTTATAAGTGTTAGAATGAATTGTAAATGAATTTCATAAATGAATGAAATTTATAGAATTATAAACGGTGAAGTTATAAATAGAATTTTATAAGCAGTAAGTTTATAAAATTTGTAAAGTTATTAAAAGAATAAATTTGGGTAAATAAATGAATCTTATAAGTTATAAGATTTATAATTTGGGAAGTTTAAATGAACGATTTTGTAAACAAATAAATTATAAGTATTTAACTTATAATATGAACTTTTGGTATATAATTGAGTTATAAATTGAAATAGGTTAATAAAGGAGATTTATAAAAGGAAGTCGTTATAAAATAAGTAGAAATGGAATTTATAAACATTGTTTTATAAATCCGCAAAACGACTTATTTTGATAAGTAAATTGTTATAGCTTATTAATGGAGTTATATTCACGTTTTAGACAGTGAATAATCCTTTAA
Source organism: Allium cepa (assembly GCA_030765085.1). Taxonomy (NCBI): domain Eukaryota; kingdom Viridiplantae; phylum Streptophyta; class Magnoliopsida; order Asparagales; family Amaryllidaceae; genus Allium; species Allium cepa. Next base: position 775,679,184 of record CM060945.1, read on the forward strand.
AATAAAAATGTATAGAAATGATGAAATTGGTTAACGAAGTATATTCACGTTTTTGAATAGTGAATAATATGTTAAAGAAAATGTTTTGGATGTGATGTTTTAAATAGAATTAAAACGATCTAACGATGTTTTTAAAATGTGTTAAGATTCGAAACCATAGATTTCAACATACATTGTTGAAATAGACGTTTTCGAGAAATAAAAGGAAATGGTGGACTATAACACTGTTGTTATAGTAAATGATTTCCGAAAGGGAATGTTTTGTATAGTATTGGGATTTATATATTTTACTTTCGGATCCCTATACTAGTGATTTTGGTTTGTCCTAACGATGTTTTACGCAACATTCGTTTTGGCCCAAATAAATATGTTTAAGAGAATGATTTCCTTAAAGAATGAAATTTATACTTAATTTCGATTTAAGTAAAAAGCAATATTTTCCAAGTGTTGAAAATAAAAAGATTTTTGAATTACTTATTAATAAATAAGTATGGAAATTTTTTTCAATGTGAAATGAAACGTTTTTTGAGAATTTATCTTTTTGAAGATAAATTGAAAATGAATAATTGAAATCGTGTATTCATAAATATTTTGGAATGTAAATTCACTATGGAATTTATAAATGAAAAGGGGAATTTGTTTAAAAATAAATGTTGATTTATTTTTGAAGTGCGGGAATTTATTTACGGATTTGGAACGTAAATATAAAGTAAATCGTTAAGGATTTATTTAATGGGTTTAAATGAACCATATTGAAATGAAAATATTTCCGCGTAAGGAAATGTTTGAAATTTGTTTTCAAAAGTAGTAAAGATGAAAAGTGATTTGAATTTTTTTTTCAAATGGTTGAAGTGTGAAAATTATATATCTTGTAAAGATATTTTTGGAAAACAAATAATTTGGAAAATTATTTGGAATCTGGTGATGTTGTGCATATCCATTGATAGTTCAATAACCGACTATCAATAATTACCTTTAAATGGGTATTTATTGTGATTTGTTTGAATTTGAATGCCACACTTATTTTTAAATAAGCGTATTCGGGTTAACCGGGAAAGGACCTCGGGGTCGTATAACCCATTCTGAATTTGTGATACGTCGTTATGAATTGCATTTGAATACCGGTGTTGAAGACCGGATATTTTTGAAAACGGAAGGATTACCGTCGAATGTTTCTGCACCGAATGGCCCCGGTATAGAAACTCCATATGCGATGGGAAGTATGGACGTGATTAGTGAATATCTGGATTGCAAGGACTTCTTTGTAAGTGCCTTCGGTTCTGTTCGATCCCGGAACAGACTTGTATTGATTGTATGTCTGACATTACAAATTGAGATATAAAGCTGATTTCTTTCAAATATATTTCTGTTGGTGGCGGTGAATTCATTCTTTTAGCTTAACACCCTTCTCTGAGACGTACGAGATCGGAGGTTATGTAGTTGATGGTTATCAGCGATATATTCCCAATTTTGTAATGTGACATGCTGAGTGTTGCTGTGAAATGATCATTGTTTGATCATTTGTGATATGATCGTTTATTTGATCATTTATCTTGGTGATCATTTCAATGATCATTTGATTGACCCAAAGCACGGCTTTTGTATAAAGTGTGGCTTTGTGGACGAGACTTCATCGGACCTCACACCCCGGAAATGGTCAAAACAAGAAGGATGCAGCAAGGTTATTAGGGGTAGCGCCCTTTAGCGTATGCCATTCCTTCTGGATAGAGGTGGTATCATGGTATGGAGCCCAGATACTTAACCTATGTTGTTGCTGTAAACTTATTACTTTGTGGTTGTTGGAAATCGAGGATCCTCGGATGTAGATCAGTTACGATCGGGGGATGGCATATTCGTGTCAGTAGTTACCCACTTAGGGGTAACCCGGCCTTGTGTTGGCAGAGATCCGGTTTGGTTCTCGGGACGTCGTTCCAGAGGCGTTTCGATGTGGTGATGGGAAGTTCCTTGGCCTGACTTTATTGGAAATCGAAAGAAATAATACGATCTTGTACGGTTTTAGTTGTAGAACCTATCATTCACTTATGGTGGCGCCCCACTGTTTGGATGGTGGCTATAGTAGACATACGATAATGGTCGTATGTTGGCTAAGATTTATATCTTTATTTTGGAAATGATTTCCTCTACACTATGCACTAGTAATAATATCAAATGTTCTTTTTAATGCGTATCAAGGATCTTTGACTATCATAAGGAGAAATCTCCTCCGATTCTGCATTTGCATTATGTGTGTGTGCTGGAGGCCTTATGGTAGTCTCATTTTTAAAAGCATTGCGATTGACTTTAAAAAAAAATATTCCTTTATTTTGTTTTTGAAGATAAAATAAACTGTTTTGAGTTCTCACACCAGTCACATGACTGACTTAGAGTTTATTGTTTTCCTTCCTAAACTCTGGGTGCCCACCAATTTCCACACGAGCAGTCAAGAGTTATGGTTTATCAGGATATTTTGGAATTCAGGAGTTGCTGGAGGCAAGATGGATGGCATGACGTATCATCTAGTATATAGTATTTCTTTTCCGCTGTTTGTTGTTGTTGATAGTTGTACACTCTGATGATATAATGTAATGTGATGTAATGTAATAACTGATATGATTCTTTGTTTAAAGATTATTCATTTATCTATTATATGTTGTTCCGCTGCGATTGTGAGATTCTGATATTGCTCTGTTGTTTTTTTTCTATTCTGTTATATCTTTTCTCTCTTTCTTCTATCCTTTTCTTTTTCTTAAAACCCTAAGTGTTCGGTTTTCCGACATTCGAGTGCTCGGCAATTGATACAGTGAACTTGTTGATGTCCGTTTTCGGAAGTCGAAGAATCCGGTCCTTACAATGTTTATTTGTGGCGTGGTCTTATGAGATGCATTTGATTTTCAAAGAATTTTGAACCTGTAATAATCAATTTGAGTGTGGTTTTCTCACGCTGGTATTCCAGACTGACTTGGGTGTTATTTAATTATAATGCTCGAGTCAGACCGAGTATTATAGGATACCGGAAAGGATGTTGTGGAGCTCAGGAGAAGAACTGGATGGCGATACGTACTTCCATACTTGATTATTATTCCGTTGTGTATTCAGTCTTGAAGACAAGTTTATATGACTGTCCAGTTGTATATTATTAATGTTTTTGAACTCCGACGATGTATTCTGGTGATGTATGTATAAAACAGATGGAGTTTTATTTTGTGTAAAGATCGGTTATTATCTATCATATTTTATTCTGCTGCGATGGTTAGATTCTGATCTTGTTTTATTTTCTCTTCTTCTACCTCTTCTTCTTTAACCCAAATGGTTTGTATTTTCGTTCATCTTGAGTCGATTGATGGAGAATAGTTTCGACCTAAGGGGTACGGAGCTACGGGCTATTACAGTTGGTATCAGAGCGAGGTTGGTGATAACGTTGGTCCTGGTGGGAATTACTCATAGAATAGAGTCCGTTGTACTCTAGAATGAGCTTGAGTGTATTAATATATTTGAGCGCGTATTTGCTAGTGAGTATAAAATTGTTTTTATATTGTGGTGATTTATCGGTTTGGTATTTACGAATTCTAGTCGATATGTGGGACGCCACAACATATATAGGGTTTCTAAACTCTTAAACAAGATAAACCGACACAGTGTTGTTTTAAATAGGGTAAATGAAATAATTTTACCCAAATTAATTTTGTATATAAAGGAAATAATTTTTTGTAAATTATTATAGTTATTTATGGATGTTTGGTTATTAGGAATGATAATATTAAATTATTATCATTGTTGTGTAAAATTGAATAAGAATTGAAATCATAACTAAAAGCGGAGAAATAAATTCAAATACAAAGGAAATTTGTAAATGTAAACTGTAAATATGATTTATAAATTGAAATAAGATTTCATAAAAATATTTGAATATGAATTGAAAGAAGTTAGAACTTGAAATTTGGGAAAGTTTAATTCCTATGGGTTGAAAATGATTTTCAAAGGTTTTAGGAAGTAATAATAGGGATATTATTCGAAAATATTTTGAATTGGATTTAAAATTTGGCGAGATTTGAAATTAAAAATATTTGAAAATGTTCTTAAAGAGATAAAAGCATTGAACTCTTTTGGTCACTAGAAAATAACTTCGATGATGACTGCAGCATCATCGATGCTCGTTTTCGAGTTTCCAAGAGAAGAATTGCTGCCTGGAGATTTTTAATTGGAATTGTTTGCAAAATTGGGTTAATTTTGAAATTCAAAGAGTTAATTGAATTTACCAAAGGATTTTGGATGTAAATAATTTCAAAAAGGATTTTCAAATACTTATGTGATTATTGAAAACTCTGGAGTTGGTTTAAAATATTTTGGAATGTTTAAGCAATTGCTTAAAACTCTGGAAGTAAATTGGAAATGCTTAAAAATAAATTTGGGAACTTACATAAGTTTGAAATTTATTTAGAATAGAAATTTAACTTAAGAAGAGTAGATTAAAATAAGTAGGAAAGCATATAAAAGTTAAAAATTTGAATAAAATTTGAATTGTGAGTTAAAAATGGATTTTGTGAAGTTAAACCTGAGTTATAAATTAAATTCAATTTAGTAATGCTAAGTGAATTGAATATGATTGAAATATAGTGAAATGAAAATGTAAAATAAAATTTATTAGATAGAAATGAATTTTTGAATGGATAATGTTTGATTTGAAATTGTGTAAAATGAAGTGTAGAATTAGTTCAAAAGGACTAAAAATAATTAATGTTTGGAAATAAAATTTATTGGTTGAAAATAATTTGTGAATGAACAAATGAATTTATAATTGTAAGTAAACGAACTGAAATTGGATATTGGAAAGAGTAGCCAAAATAAAATGTATTTCGTATTTTGGAAAGTGAAATGGAAATCTAAACTCGAATTATAAATTAGATTGAACTCAAGTAAAGTAATAAAGTGATTTTTGAAGATAAAAATAAAAGATTGATTTGTAAATTGGAAGTGAGCTAATTGGATAATTAATTATTTAATATGGAATGGAACACTACTTGGATAAATAAAAGTTGAAATTTGAGTTAATGATGGGTTCGTAAATGAAACCCGAGTTATAAATAGAAATTCAACTTGGAATTGTAAGCGAATTAAACATGAATTAAAGTTGTTATGGAATTCGATTAAAATAAGAATGATTTGAGTTGTAATAAGTCCAATTCGAGTATGGATGAATTAAATATGGCCTTGAATATTATTTTAACAAACTAAGAATGGGATTAAAATTAAAATGGATAAAGAGTGGGGTAATTGAATTTGATGAAGATCAAATTAAATAAAGTGAACTTAAGTTATGAAGTTGAAAAAGTTTGAAGAAAGTAAATTAACTTAAGTTTAAAAATAATAGAAGCTTGGCTTCGAGTAAGGGTGAAAGCCTATTAAATAAAAGTTTGGGTAAAATTAATTTGGGAAATGGTTAATAATATTAGCATAGAATGTCGTCAAGCTTAATGGAATGGGTATAAATGAAACCAACGTGGAAATGGATGAAATGCAAGTGAATGGTTTGTAAATAAGTTAGAACGGAATAAAAGTTTATTATAAATTGTACTGGAATCAATTTATAATGATTATAAGCTTAAGTAATTGTTTATTCATATAAATATCGCCGAATTTGCATAGAAATAATTGTCGTTTGACGAAAATGAGATTAAATATAATTCTATGAATTAATAGAAGTAAATAAAATTTATTTTTGAATCAATTTAAATGAATATAAGTTCGTTTGATTTAAAAATGAATCGTATGCAAGCAAGTGAGTTGTAAATCACTTAAATTAAACAGTATGGGTTGAGAATTGATTGAAAGCAATTGAAATAAGTGTCGAAACCTTACATATGTGCTTATGAAAGTATATAACATGCATTGTTATAGAATCCATGTTTTAGCTATTTAAATATAAGTGAAATGCTATAAACTTCTTATATATAGTGCTTATATGTTTAAATTGAGTAAGTACAGGTACTGGGAAGCCGTTTGGCTGGATTTGGATGCGCTAATTGCTAAATAATAAGGCGCTTGCTTAAAAATGCTAAATAAAGGTACGCCTACGCAATAAAAATAGAAAATATGAATTGTTTTTGTTTTTCCGACCATGTGGGTCGACGTATATATATTTATATCTCTTGTCAAATTGCAAAAGCTCCTCCGTACAAAGGAGACTCCGCCAAAAAATTTCGAAAATTTTGGGAGTTATAAAGTTTTTGAAAATTTTTGAGAAAAAAATTTCATTAGCAACAAAACGATTTCAAATTGAAAATTGAAATAAATTAGTGGATGAAACTAAATAATGATATGAATCAGTTATAAATGGAAGAAAAAATTCAATATTCAGAGTTGAAAATTAATTGAATTCATATGGAAATGGGAGAACCAATTTGAATAGAAGTAGATATTAACTAAAGTGGTAAAGTGGAAATAAATATAAGAAGCATATAAAATACTTATATTAAACTTAAAAAGAAATGGTGAAATTCTTAAGTAATATGGGTGTCGGGAAAATATATTGAATAAGCATTTAAGTGAAGATTTAATAAAAATATGTGAAATGATAAGCGTTGATAAGTAAATAGAAATCAAAATGAATATGAATAAAATGAGAATTTATATAGTTAATAATCAATGGATAAATACACAGGATATACGTATATTATTTTATTCGCATAGCGATTTGATCCAGATTCGAGCACAGAATTTCGAGATAGTCATATCGATCCGAGTTAGGATATTTCACTCGATTTTCGACGGTGGATATGGATTTTGATTGATTCTGAAAATCCTCTATCATAGTTATGACTATGCAAGGAGAATGACGGTTTCTGATCAAGAAACGAGATCTGAGTCCGCACCAGAAAGTCGGGTGGACGATACTAGTTCGGAAGTGAAATTGTGTGATCGAGTAAGCGATCGGATTCAGTATTGTGTACGAATGATACAGGTACATCGTACGGGCTTGAATGAATAGATACTGAAATTTTGTAAGGAAGTCGATAAATTGTTTTTGAATGTTGTGATTGGATATTATTGCTATGTAGGATATACAGGTATTATAAAGGAAAAGGAAAATTGGTTTTGATTTCAGAAGATAAATTTGGATTGCTCGACAAAAAGCTATGTGTTTGAATTTCTATATGAAATTTGATTGAATTTTTTATTTTGCCACTTGGCATTTTGTTTTCTTTTGGAATTTGGGAGCCCGTAGAGGCATTTTGTAGGTGTACCGAGCTAGCCGTGCAAAGGAGACGCTGGCGAAATTTTTCGGAAATTTAGGGAGTTTGAAATTTTGGGAAAATTTTGATAATTCAAATTTTGGTTTTAAATTGAAATTTGAATGATTGAGCAAAAAGGTATTGTTCGAAACCGTGAGAGAGTTTGGGAAGTTAGTAAGAATGATAATGGGTCTTTTATAAAAAGATAGTTGGTAGAATGTTGAATTGTTGGTTGGGGGAAAAAGTAAACGGGTATTGGAACATTCTTCCTAACCAGCAATTTCGGGGACGAAATTCTTTTAAGGGGGAGGAATGTGACGACACAGAATTTTTGGGCATTTGAAATTGGAATATTTAATTGATTTTAAATATTTGAAGGTTAACTTTAACTTGAATTCCAAATATCACTATTTATTTGATAATTAAATTTTTGAATTTAACAATTGGAAGTTGGGTGAAATATTGAATCTTCAGTTTTAAGCCTGTTAAAAATAATTTGAAGGCTTGTAAAATTTATATTGATAATACTGCAAATAGTAAAAGTGTTAAAATTGAATTTGGAAATGTTTTGTTCAGTTTTAAAAATATATCGTTTTAATCGATATTTAAAAATAGCTTTCCGAGATAAAGTCTCGGTATTCGACCAAACCAGTTCCATTGGATTCGTAATATTGTATTATTATCGGATTTCAATTTTCGTAATGTTTGGAGTTGTTGTGTGAGCGTACGATATATAAATGCGCTGAAATTTATATCGAAAATTTAATATAAAAACTGGGTTGAAAAGGCTGTCTTCTCCATGCGATCGAATTAGGACTCGAAACCTTTTCCATTGCATTCAGAACAGGGGTATAACATTATAAACGCCTAGCGGCATGCCTCGATAAGTGGTCGAGTTTTAGGTGGCATTTATCGGAATGGTTTGAATTTGAATTTAAATTGAACATTTATATTAGTCAACTGCAGTCGAAATTCCTTCACATCACAACTTTTCCCTTTCATTTCGAAATCACTGTAGCAGCCATTCAACACGCTACCTTCATCTTTTCAGTTGTTAAGTCATGTCTTGCCTCCTTCAATTGACGGAAGTAAAAAAAATAATGGCCGACGAGGGCCTCCATTAAAAATCGTGTATCGTCACCCATTCCATTTTCATAAATCAAAGCCGAGCCCTCATAATTCGAGATCAAATTCTTCCAGAAAAAAGAAGAAAACCTAATCAAATAAGGCCAAGCAAATTCAAATCATCCCTAAATTAAATCGCTCGCTACTCGAAATTGTTGAGAGAAGAAGGCTCGGCATTGGAGCACGAGTTCGTCGCGGTGGCTAGGGATAGCTACGTTTCTAGAGTATAACTTCAATTCAAGAATCCTGGGATTCGTCAAATCACAAAGAAGAGCTCGCGCGCGACAGTATCGTTCATAGGAGTGAGTCGCAGCTCGATGTTCTAGGAGTTAGAGCGGCGTCAATCGAAGACCGAAGTTGGGGTTTGGTCGCATCGACGCGGGGTTCGCGTGGGATAGAAGCAGTCGCGAGATTTGGTTGAGAGCGCTAAGGGGAGTTTGGATTGAGCTCGGTGGCAGAGGCGTGTGCGCGTGGTCTGCAGGGAATCTATGGGCAGCAATTTTTGAGGGTTACTGCTTGTTTTTCCTGGAGCGATTTGATAAGGTATAAGTTGAATCCTTAATTTAATTCAATGTATAAAAAACACTTATATATTTTATTTAAATATACATAGATAAGGAGAAAAATAAAACTTTTAAAATTAAGAGCAGTTCTGTTTTAATATAGGCATGTGAGTTTGAAGGAATATTTTATAACACTATAAAGTTATATATACAAACCTATCTTTGTAAAAATATACATGCATTTGCACAGACTAAGTTATTCTAAATTTATGAATTTTGTTGATTAACTCATTTATTAAAACTATTTAATTACTTTTGTCACTAAAAATATTTTATTGAAAGGAATTTGTTTGAAAATAAATTATTAGTCTAAATCCAAATTTATTAGTTAAATTAAATAATAAAGGGTGATAAATTGTTTGAATTATTCATATGTTAATAAATCATAAATTGGCTTGTACAAGGTTAAAAATCATGGAACCAAGTCGAGTTTGAGATGGAGGGCAATCTCAGGTCAAAGGTGAGTTAATCTCACTCATCTGGGTTTTTATTTAAATTTAAATGGTTAAATTTAAATAATTGGCTGAATGATTGAATTGATTTGATGTGTTATATTATATATAATAGTGTGTGTGTATATATATATATATCTATATCTATATTTGGAGTAATTGATTTCCCGCATTATATAGCGGATGAGACCCTTTGCGCCGCATAATAGCGGATGATATTATATAAACCCAATATGCCGCGATATTCCACCTCGAAGTGGAATAGGTATTTTATATTGTGCTAACATCTGTGGATGCAGGGAAATAGGTTGAAGGGATCCAGCAGGATTCCTCAAAAATTATTTAATTTTTTTAATATTCTGTGTTATGAATATTTGATATTCCGTGATGAATTATATTATATTGATAATTGGAATATTGAATGTTATGGTTTACTTGAATACATTTCGGTACACTGAGTTATCAAAATATATAGAATTGGATTTTTAAAAAGAAAATAAAAGAGTGAATTTTTAAGTAAATAGTTATAGAGAATTTAAATAAATTTAAGAATGAATTGGAAAAATAAAAGTGATTTTAATTCTAATAAATAAGTTCCAAGTATGAAAAAGGACATTTTGAATAAACAGAGAAATAATGAATTTTAAACTTAAGTGATGTCATATCAAGAAACAAAGAATTTATTTTAAAATTCAATGTTTGAATTTATTTTAAAGGATAAAGAAGGGATTTGGGGAAATTTGGAATTGGTATTTTCAGTTAAAAAGACTTTAAATCACAATTAAAGAATAAAATCTAAAGTTAATGGATTTTGGAATAAATGGAGTAAGTAAGGAAATTTATTTAGAAGTGAAGTAAATTGGGAATCAATTTAGGGATTGATTTAAGTGTGTAAAACCAGGATTTTTAAAACAGAAGCGAGACTTGCAATTTATAAACTGGGTTTATAAAAGTAAAGTAATATACCAGTGGATATTTGGAAGAATAAATTCACGAAGGAAATTTATTAAAGGAATGGGAAATTTTGTTTAAAATAAATAGTGATTTATTTTTAAAGATAGAAAGAGAAGAGTATTACCCTAGATAGCCAAGTACGTTTCAACGTAAATTTTTAAATATAAGTTATGTTGTTTTAAAAAGCATGTTTTAGAAAATTTATTATTTCTAAATGTTTAAATTCTAAAGTAAGTATTTTCTTTTAATCTATTATAGTAGTAATTATTTAAAAGTGACTTGGTATTTGTTTTAAAAAAGAAAATCTAGTTTTATATTTTATAATGTAACCTCATTTTAAATATTCCAAATATATATGTTTTTAACAAAGTATTGAAGTAGTTTTCAATCTAAATGTTAAAATATATTTTATAATAAGTGTTTTTAAGTTATTTTAAAAATCTAAAGCTTTGTACTTGGTATTTTCAGTGGAAATAAATATTTGGGAATTTATTTCATGAGAAGAGTGTGGTTCGAAAACTATTTTCAAAAGGGTTGAAAATGGAAATATATCTTGCAAAGAATTTTGAGGTTAATAAATAATTCAGGAGAAATTATTTATTGTTGATGGTTTTTGTGAATGTTATTTTATAGTTAAATAACCGACTATCAATATTGGATAATGCGCTGATCGTTTCAAAGAGACCGGGATCGAGATTAATTTCTCGAAAACTACTTCGACCTGATTTGTATGTTTTCGTGAGGAAGACGAGTTTGGATTTGAAAGTGGAGCAATGAAGTGCAAGGGCTAGCCGCTGCTAATCCTGAGGATAATTCCAAAATGGATGAAGTAGGAGTAGTGCCTTCGGTTCCGTTCGAACCTGGGATGGATTTGTATGGATGAATGCTTTCGGAACATCGTCAGGTGGACGATGGGCATTCTAAGTGAAACGATCTAAAAAGGTAATGCTTAGCCTCAAGCCTCATCAACAGGGAATGACTGAAAATCAGTAGTTATGCAACAAGACTAGGTGGGTGGCGCTCATTAGGGTAAGTAATCCCTGTCTAGACGTCCCTTTTTATTCGGCTTAGTGGTGCGGTTGCTGATCCCAACCGTGGGGTGATCTTACTCTGGATTATCCAGTAAGGGGTAGTTCCGGTCCTATGTTGCAGGGGATTGGGAGTAATCCTCGGTACTGTGATCTAGGCCACGTACTGTGACAGGTGGTACCCCAGTGCCTAGTCATTATTTGGAAATCCATTTTCCCTACGTACCTGTACGGTTTTGAATGTGCCCAACTACTGCTAAAACGTGAGATGCATGCATTTCAGCTAGATTCTATTTTACTTTCTATGGACACTATTATAATATCAGAGAATTTTAATAAAAAGTGTTTTAGCTATCGTAAGGTAAAAACCCGACATGTTTATTTGTAGCGTGGTCTTACGAGATGCTTTTGATTTTCAAAGAATTTTGAAACTTTAATATTCAATTTGAGTGTGGGTTTCTCACGCTGGCATTCCAGACTGACTCGGGTGTTATTTAACTATAATGCTCGGGTCAGACCGAGTATTATAGGATACAGGAATGGATGTTGTGGAGCTCAGGAGACGAAATGGATGGTGATATGTACTTCTGTACTTGATTATTATTCCGTTGTGTATTCAGTCTTGAGGACAAGTTTATATGACTGTCCAGTTGTATGTTATTAATGTTGTTGAACTCTGATGATGAATTCTGGTGATGTATGTATAAAACAGATATAGTTTTCTTTTGTGTAAAGATCTGTTATTATCTATCATATTTTATTCCGCTGCGATGGTTAGATTCTGATGTTGTTTTGTTTTCTCTTCTTCTACCTCTTCTTCTTTAACCCAAATGGTTCGTATTTCCATTCATCTTGAGTTGATTGATGGAGAATAGTGTCGACTTAAGGGGTACGGAACTGCGGGTTGTTACATCTCTACTCCTTGCAATACTTAAATATTGGTATACTTATCTCAACTGTGTAAGTATATTTACAAAACATTTCACTTTCAATACTTAGAAAATCTTTTCATATACTCATATCAGAGGGATAAGTATATTCACAAACACTACATCTCCAGTACTTAGAAAATGTACTTATACACTTATCTCAACGATATAAGTATATTCACAAATTTTGAGAAAGATTTCATTTTCAAAACCGTATTTATTCAAGTGCAAATTAATGTCATTTAAAAAAATGGTTAATAATAAACCTAAAAACTTTCCTTTTTGGACTAAGTAAATATCCTTGACACAATTAACAATGTTGTTGGACAAGTTAGTGTACTATCCTTGCCTCAACATGTATTCTTAATTCTCAAGGTAGCGACGAGTTTTCATATCTCAGAATTTAGTGTTAAGTATGAAAAGAATTCTTCCCATACCACCATAATTTAAAAAGATCATTTATGGAAATCAAATCTCATTTCCTTTAATAAAATCCTTTGGCAACCTAAAAATGGATCAACGTCCTGGTTTGAGTATTAAAACACCAGCCATGTTCTCACAGAGCAATAACATAGATAATAGGTATAGAAAAAGACAGTAAAAGAAAGAGGACAAGAAATTTTTATAGTGGTTCGGTTGTTAATGAAGCCTACATCCACTTTACAATTTTATTATAGACTAATTACTGTTATAAGTAGTGTTTGGTTACAACGCTTTTGAGTATCCTTAGCTAGATTGAATCCTCAGAGTTAGAATCCACTAGAGAATCAAAGTGACTGCCTTTAAAGATTGTTGTGAGCGAGGAGAGAGTGAAGAATGTTTCCAGCAGAGCTTCAACAACTAATCTAGAGAAGATCCTCCTTATGTTATAGACAGGTCGATATTTATAGAGATCGGAGAGCATCCGGGCCAAACTCACTTGCCAGTACTTGCAGATGGAAATAGGACAACCTAGAGGAGTCTAGCTCACGATCCGACCTAAAAACCATGGTAGCTAGCATCTATGGTCTATGGCTCGCTAGCAGTCCATTGATTCAGCTTGCTCGCGAGCTAATGAGTTAGCTGCTATCTCCATCATCTTACCATGCTAACTCACAAGTAACGTGGCTCCATATGGATCGTTAGCGACCCATTGTGTATGGATCGATTGCGATCCATACACTTAGTTTATCTTGTACTCCGACTTCTAGGCCCCTTAACTTCTGTTTCCTCAACCACCATATAACATTGATCGCCGGCGATTCATAGAGTATGGTTTGCTAGCGATCTATTCACTTGAATTATTCCTGAAGTTCGAAGTTTGGAATGTTGTCTTAACCTTGTATTGATGTTGATTGTGTAGTCTCGTTGCATGGTGCTCTATTTCAATGATGACCTACTAGTTAGTTGTGCTTTGACTGCTGATTAGGCTGAATGGTGCTTGTCTCTTAGAATAGTCAAACTCAGACGTTGCGTTTGCAATATGGCTTATTTCTCTTTAACCTACCGCTTTACCCTTCCTGGTCAACTTTTGAGCCATTCTGACATCATAAAACTATTATGGCCTCTATTGGATCCTAATGGATGACTTTGCCCCTCAGTGTACGTCTTCATTGAAGACAGACGTGCTTCGGAAGTTATCACTTTTAATATCTGTTCGTTGAATTTTAAGTAATCGTATTTGGGTTTTGCAGATATGTAGTAGGTCATGCTGCTAATAACCTAGCTTTGGTCTCAACTACTACCGTGTGTCATAAATGTAACATCCCGCCTTTTTGTGCGTTTTAAATTCGACGATAAACCACACACGTCAGTCTTAAACCATACAAAAGGGCAAATTGTTATTTGAGAGAATAAGAAAAAAAAAAGAAATAAATAAAACAAAACAGAATCTCATAGTGGAACGACAAAATATAATAATCAAATAACAGTTCATGAAGCTGTTTTACAAAACATTTGATTATACTTATACAATACATATCAGAGTTACACATATCAGAGAATAATAAATAATGCAGCGGAATAATGTGATGCAATGGAAAATATAGTATAATAATAATAATAATACAATCTTTGTCTTCATCCTCCAGAAATAAGATCTTCAAACCCTGAAATGCTCAGACCGACCCAAGCGAATTGAAAAGACAAAACACTCGAATCAGCTAAAAGATCTTATGTAAGTAAAATCAACGGTAAATAATATGAGTGGGACGACATCAGAGATGTTTACGGGGTTTGACATCTCCTATCCAGTGTCTAACGTGAGTGTAGTAACTTAAGAGATGCTTGGGATTCACATCCCCTAAGGATCCGTTAAACTATTTAAGTAATATTTCGCTATTATAATAATGTCTATAGTAAAATAAACTTACTTTTAAATAGTATTAAGGCTATAAATTTTCCACCTTAACATGTAATAGTCCAAGTAGTCCATCCAGTATCGTGGTCCCTCTTGATTGGGAAGCCACCATAGGATACCACACGGGCTATGGGAGAAAACCAAACTCGTACAAGGCTCGCTAGGGTAGGTGACACGGCACAGCTAGGCAATGCCAGGGCAGATTTTCCAATTATGCTTCTGGACCAGTGGTAACGCGTAGCAGCTACTACCACCCACCTCGAGCCATACCCCAAAATCAGAAAGGGCCCCAAATAATCACAAAGTAACAGAATGGTATCGAAGGAGTGTGTCCGATAAAAGGTGCTACCTTCTTATCCCATTAATCGCTCCTTTTTTAGCCATCTTATGCCAACTCACGGGAGTCGAATTCACATATATACCTCAAAGAAAACGCCGCCACCATTCTACTTCATTCTAGAATCTCCGCCACGTACATGGTTGTTAAAGTGGTTTACGGAGCTGGCAGAGAGTATGACAAATTCTGATCCCAGTCTCTTTAACAACCAAACGTTATTATAACACCGCGGTCTTTCAAAATAGTTTATACTTCAAACCAGAATATAATATCCATTTCAAAACCATATAAATACGATGTCATTTCCATTTTAAAACAAAATCATTATGATATCATTTTTATAAAAACCCAAATCAATATAATATCATTTTATTTCAAATATATCACTTTTCCAAAATCATAGCACTTGCAAATTTATAATATCTCAAAACCAAACGCTTGAATATAACCTTTCAAACATAATACTTCAAATTTCAAAGCCTCTAAGCCATTACTTCCAAAACTATATTGTTTGGATATTCAAAGGGTATATAAAATAGAATAGTTTGAATTTAAAATTACTTTATAAAGTAAAATAATTTCCTCGAGTTCACAATTTTTTTCACTTTATATTAGATCTCAATTAATAACTCAACTTACTTTCAATTTTCAATAAACCGTTTCAATTTCAATATATTTCAAACTTTGAGTATTAAACAATTTCAAAACTAAGGTTGGTAATTACGATTCAACAATTCAATGAACTATTATTTAGTTTTAAAATATTTGCATAATAAACCTATTATCATTTAAATAAAACTCAAATTACAAGTAACTAAATATTACATTCAATTTATTTATACTTGAAATATTCGTTTAATTCATCTTAGACCAAAATCTAGCTATAAAAATCATACCTTTAAAATCACAATTTTTATTAAATTTCAAACCCATTTCATATTTATCTTCCCACCTTATTCTCATTTGAGTCATTATAAACTCCAGAAATATAATTTAAATAAATACTTAACCATATTATATCTTAATAAAAATCAAACTTTATTATTACTTATTTTATACTTTAAACCAATTTTATATATAGGTTAAAACCGAAATTTAACTATATATAAAAATAACATTTATAAAATATCCAAATCAATATCTCATAAAACCATATATTTCTTTACCAAACCGTAGAAATCATTTCAAAATATTTATATATATAGACCACAGTGTCTGTATATAATTTTCTACCCTATGGTCAAGTGATACGGATACTTATCATTTCAATCTGTAATTTAAAATAAAAATACGGTTATATATCATTTCAAACCGCAATCACGAATGAAATAAAAATCCATACAACTTGCAGTTTATAACAATATAACATACAACACTCATTGATCCAATATCAATCATCAACCATTTATCACAATCGTCATCCAATTCAAACAATAACATCAATATAGAACAGATAATAAATAACAGGTATTTATTGGCAGTTTATATTCAAGAATAAATTAAATAACAATTTATATGCAATAATAAATTAAATTATAATTTAACTCAAATATATTCAATTTAACTAAGATGATGTTTAAAAATATGCCAAACAGACATAAATAAAATTCTAATCACATCATAAATCAATTTAACAAACATAAGAAATTTTAGAAGTTGTGAGTGGATTAAAACACTCACCTTCCGAATTTAAATTGAACTTAAATCCAATTTAAACCCAAAATTTGAACAGTCTCATAATCTATCCAAACAAGCGTCAAAATGTCCAGAATTTAAATACGAATCTAGTGGAGAAAACCACGCATGAAATAGACTTCGTATGTGAAAGTTATGCACATTAGATGATTGTAAATTTAAATTAAATTAAAGCAAATAATAATTAAAGGACAAATCATACTTGCCACGTCAACACGCCTTCCTACCAGAACCTAGTGCGCGCGCGTTCGAATAGAGAAAACACGGCAACTCTCTCCCCTTTGACCTGCTGTTGACAACCAATACTCACCACCTCTGGCTTCCATCGGCTACATGACCAACCTAGTCGAACTTGCCTCGCCGCCCCCTTCACAACTGCCTAGGACCGATCATCCCAAACACCACCGGCTGCTGCCTTCATTCAACCCTAATCCAATTAAATCCGACGATCTAGCCATCAACTCCTGCCTAACCTACACCGATATGAGTCCCTCGCGTCTCTCTACACCACGGTACAATCAATTCGATGATCCGACAAGGTCGATCAAGAAGAAACGAACGACCAAAATTAAAAGCCTGAATTTCGGTTAAACCATAATCCAAATCGAAAAACAAATTGTAGATTTAGATTGCGCTCGTTGAGAGCTTCAAATCCATATATAATTTGTTATGGTTTGTGGAGATTTGATTTTTGAAGTTGAAATTTGAATTGGAATTTTGTTTTGATTTGTCTGCCATTGAAATGAGGAGGGGAGGAGAAATTATACGTACAGACAAATGACAACGAGGAACAATTATGGTCTATAAAAGGTTATATATAGACAAAGCTGAAAATAGAAACGAATGGACTTGATTGGTTTAGAAAATTGAACGATAATGGCCCAAAAGCCCGTTCTGACTCCGGAACGAAATTGGGTCATCTCATATAATAAAGTAGATATTTTTAAATATTTTAAACACAATGGAATATGTTTCAAGCCCAAATTCCATCGTATGAAGAAGTTATGCTAAAATCAAGTTATTTCAAATTAATTTCAATTAATTTCAATTTAACTAATTTCAAGGCATTTCAAGCCCATAGATCAAACGCCAAGCCCGATCATTATGAAACTTAAAATCCTATAATAATTCACCGTTACGGATCCGATGATACTGGTTTCGTCAACATCCGAGTCAGTGGCCAAAATGGCTATTTTCTAGTTAATTATATAAATTAATAATTGATTAATTAAATCAAATTTCCAATTTCAACTCTATAAATAATAAATTTCCTCATTTTTGATTTCTCAATCATTACAATGATTTAACCAAATTTAAATATCAGTTTAGAGTTGATTGATTTATTAATTTCAGTATTAACCTTAATTTCATTAAATTCGAAATTATAAATTTAATTTCCAATAATTCTATTTAATTTACTTTTCCTTCTATTATTCAATTCATTATTATCAAACGGATGAAATTAAAATTGGATTCAAAATCTATTACACTAATATCCTCACATTCCATCTAGTTTTAATTAACGTAATATTTAGATATTTAATTTAATTTAATTGCAATTACTCCAATTATTATGGTTTAAATCCTAATAAATCTTTATTCCCTTCTTATAATTCAACAAATTGTCCAATTATGAATAGCATAACATTATTTCCAAATATTTCCATAATTTACACTAACATGACGTTGAATTGAGATTCATTTCAATTGAATACAAATTTTAATTTAATATACTAAATAAATGGTTAACTTATAATAATTGTTACCATTAACGTTTAATTTCACTTATAAGCTATTATAACAAACAAATGTTGCCATTGATTCAGATCTAATTCAATAATTTAAATGAATGGGTAAACAAATAATAATTATCACTATTGCCAAATTTTCTCACATTCATACTTAATTATCAACTAACAATTATTATAATTACTTATCTAACATTGATTCTATCAATTGCAATTTATTACGTATTATTTCATCAATTAATATAAATTTTGAATTTATTTCCCAATCACTAATTTCAATCAATTATAACCTTACAATTGTTTCAATTAATAGGTATTGCACTAAATTAGTTATTATTCAACTTGCATAGACCTCGCTACATAAATTTAGATTCAGTTACTGTTAGTCAATATATTATTCCATTGGTTGATTCAATACTCTTACTCTGATTTACTTATTTTCTATTTTATAACCAAGTGAACAATTTACATTATTTCATTATTGGGATTTCACTCCAATTATCAATAATTAATTTTTAATTACCAATGCTATGTTTCATTTCTAACATTCGCTTCATTACAAGTTATAAAGTTTTTATTCTTTCTAAATTTAGTTACAAAAATCTTATTAAATTACCCAATTTAATTATCAAATTTTATGGGTCGTTACACTCTCCCCCACTCAAAATTTTTCGTCCTTGAAAAGGAAAAAGAAGGGAAAAGAAAGAATTAAATAAACAATACATCTTATTCAAAAATATTAACTTATAAACAAAAAAATTTACAAAATTAATTATTTTAAATAAAATATACAAATTTACAACCGTAAAATCTTTTTATACTCAAATTAATAAAGTTTGGAAAACACCTTTCAAAAAATTTCTAAGTCCAAATTTATAGAAAATTTTGATGGAGTCTCCTTTGTACGGAGAGGCTCGAGAGAAAATATAATATCAAATATAATAATATATAACATATATTTTCCAAAATAATCTATCCCAGCACGGAAAATAATATAATAACGCTAGAAAACCGTAATACGAAAACGTACCAATTTGTCGGGCAAACAACACTCAATTATGAAACCAAAAGAGGTAGCAATTGCTTCCATAACCTGTAATTTCACTTATATAATCCAAAAGAGTTAATAATTATGTAAAGTGAAATATTAAAGTTATTTCAATCCCTAACAAACAAATCAATATAGCAACAATCAACCGCAACAACAGAAAACACATCAAATACAAATCGACCATCCAAGCAAGACAAACAATTGGTTGGTTCGGTTTAAGACACTTTAAATCACATAATATGACAAATAACTATGAAATATTCCACTTACTCAATAGCCTTAGATAAACTCAATAGATTATTCATACATCCAAGCAAATTTAAAGTATCCTTGCCCAAACAACCATAAACCACACAAACAACAATTCCAAACAATAGATCAAGTTCATTCTTATTAATTTCATTTCATAACTTTTGTTGTTTGATTTCATTTTCATTCAATTAATGATTTATCTTTTTAATTTACATTTATTTCTTGCAAAATTTCACTTTAATTTATTCATATCAAATAGTTTTCTTTTTATTGCATTACATTCATTCATTTCTCAATTTCATTTACTTAGCATCTCAATGCATTAACTTTAGTCTATAATCATATATCTACTGCATTCGTCTTTTCTACTTATTTTTTTCATAAATAGCTTCAACCATTTACTTAAAGTTTATTATCATTTATTTATAATACTTACCCTTCTATTATATTTAATTATAGTAACATTTCAATTATAACTTAAGATTATAACACTATAACATCAATTTGTTATTTATAAAGGACTTTATTGAATGCTTTCGTTACTTTAAGTTTTACTTGTATAATATTCTATTATGTTTTCTTATTAGACATTTCAAATTTTACATCTTTTGGTAAGTTATATATATGCTTTTTAAGAATGTAATTTAAAATTATACCAGTTCATCATATTTCTTTTAATAAACTTAATGCTCAATAATAATATCCTTTGTTTTATAGGTTACAAATTTCAACTTTCTTTTTATTTTATTTATAACTTAGCATTAAATCTCTTATTTCCTTTAGAGGTTTCAATCATTAATTACTTAGATTTCATTTCACTAAAATAATTGAAACTATTAATTAACGGAAACTTAAGAACTAAATACCGAGTTTAATTTCAAATCGTTTTAAAATAATAGATAAATATATACTTATAATTTATATATCCAATCGTATTTAAAACAATTTGAAATTTATATCTTGTTTATCAAAATAAATCTGCATTAAACTACTACAGTGGCCTTCCCACTTCAAAACTCAAAAATGAATGTCGATGATGCGTGCACTCATCACCGATGTTATTTTCCAACGACAGAGAGGGGAGTACATAACTTATTTCCTTTCAAAGTTTCTTTACAATAATTCTTTCAAATCATATTAAAATATTTATATCAGAAAATACTTCTAAATAATATCATTATTATATTCCAAAATCATTCTAAAGAAATTTTCAAAACCACGAAACTTAAGTTCTAAATTCCCAATTTTTATTTATTTTATTTTCAATCACATTTCAACTATTATTTATAAATTTCATTACCTAACAACCAATATATTGCAACCAAATATATATATCATTTATAAAAAAAGTTTATTTTATATATATAGAAAATACAATAGGCAAAATTATTTCATGTACCTATAGTCAAAACAAATATTGTGTCGATCTGTCCTATTCAGTGTTTAGAAATCCGTATTGATGTCATAGCGTCCTATGCACCAACCAGAATTTATAAATACAAAACGGAAAAAATTAACACAATATCAAAACCTTTTTATAACACTAAAAAATACGCTCTCTCATATATATACACTCAGCGACTCTTCATAGGGTATTACTACCCTATTAATAAAGAGTCAAACCCACAAAGCTAAGATTTATCGCTAAACCAAAGCTTTGATACCAGGTGTAACGTCCCACCTTTTTGTACGATTTAAATCGACGATAAACCATACACTTCAGTCTTAAAACATACAAAAGAGCGAATTATTATTGGGGAGAAAAAGAAAAAAAGAAGAAGAAAGAAATAAAACAAAACGGAATCAAACTATGGAACGACAAAATATATTAATCAAATAACAATTCATGAAGCTGTTTTACAAAACATTTGATTATACTTATATAATACATATCAGAGTTACACATATCAGAGAATAATAAATAATGCAGCAGAGTAAATGGACAATATAGTATATAGTAATAATAATACAATCTTCATCTTCGTCCTCCAGAAATAAGATCTTCAAACCCTGAAATGCTCAGACTGACCCGAGCGAATTGAAAAGACAAAACACTCGAGTCGGAACTAAAAGATCTTATGTAAGTTAAATCAACAGTAAATAATATGAGTGGGACGGCGTCAGAGATGTTTACGGGGTTTGACATCTCCTATCCAGTGTCTAACGTGAGTGCAGTAACATAAGAGATGCTCAGGATTCACATTTCCTAAGGATCCGTTAAACTATTTACTATGTAGTAATATTTCACTATTATAATAATGTCTATAGTAAAATAAACTTAATTTTAAATAGCATTAAGGCTTTACATTTTCCGCCTTAACATGTAATAGTCCCAGTAGTCCATCCAGTATCATGGTCCCTCCTGATTGGGAAGCCACCAGAGGATACCACATGGGCTACGGGAGAAAACCAAACTCGTACAAGGCTCGCTAGGGTAGGTGACACATCACAACTAGGCAATGCCAGGGTAAATATACCAATTACGCTTCCGGACCGATGGTAACACGTAGCAGCTACTACCGCCCACCTTGAGCCATACCTCAAAATCAAAAAGGGCCCCAAACAATCACAAAGCAATAGAATGGTATCGAAGGAGTATGTCCGATAAAAGGTGCTATCTTTTAAGCCCATCAATCACTCCTGTTTTCGCCACCTTATGCCGACTCACTGTATTCGGATCCACATATATACCTCAAAGAAATGCCGCCACCATCCTACTTCATTCTGGAATCTCCGCCACGTAAACGGTTCTTAAAGTGGTTTTCGGAGTTGGCAGAGAGTACGACAACTTTCGATCCCGGTCTCTTTAACAACCAAACATTATTATAACACCGCGGTCTTTCAAAATAGTTTATACTTCAAACCAAAATATAATATCCATTTCAAAACGATATAAATACGATGTCATTTCCACTTTAAAACCAAATCATTATGATATCATTTTTATAAAAATCCAAATTAATATAATATCATTTTATTTCAAATATATCTCTTTTCCAAAATCATAGGACTTGAAAATTAATAATATCTCGAAACCAAAAGCTTGAAATATAACCTTTCAAAGCATAATACTTCAAATTTCAAAGCCTGAACCATAAATTCCAAAACTTAATGGTTTGGATATTCAAACAGTATATAAAATAAAATAGTTTGAATTTAAAATTACTTTATAAAGTAAAATAATTTCCTCGACTTCACAATTTTATTCACTTTATATTAAATCTCAGTTCATAACTCAACTTACTTTTAGTTTTCAATAAAACATTTCAATTTCAATATATTTCAAACTTTGAGTATTAAACAATTTCAAAACTAAGTTTGGTAACTACGATTCAACAATTCAATGTTCTATTATTTAGTTTTGAAATATTTGCATAATAAACCCATTATCATTTAAATAAAACTCAAATTACAAGTAACTAAATATTTCCTTCAATTTATTTATACTTGAAATATTCGTTTAATTCATCTTAAACCAAAATCCAGTTATAAAAATCATACCTTTAAAATGTCAATTTTTATTAAATTTCAAACCCATTCCATATTTATCTTCCCATCTTATTCTCATTTGAGTCATTATAAACTCCAGAAATATAATTTAAATAAATACTTAACCATATTATACCTTGATAAAAATCAACTTTATTATTACTTATTTTATACTTTAAACCAATTTTATACATAGCTTAAAACCAAAATTTAAATATATATAAAAATAAAATTTACAAAATATCCAAATCAATATCTCATAAAACCATATATTTCTTTACCAAACCATAGAAATCATTTGAATATATACATATAGACCACGGTGTCTGTATATAATTTTCCACCCTGTGGTCAAATGATACGGATATTTATCATTTCAATCCGTAATTTAAAATAAAAATACGGTTATATATCATTTCAAACCGCAATCCCGAATGAAATAAAAATCCATATAACTTGCAGTTTATAACAATATAACATACAACATCCATTCGTCCAATATCAATCATCAACCATTTATCACAATCATCATCCAATTCAAACAATAACATCAATGTAGAACAGGTAATAAATAACAGGTATTTACTGGCAGTTTATATTCAATAATAAATTAAATACCAATTTAACTGACAGTTTATATGCAATAATAAATAAAATAATAATTTAACTCAAATAAATTCAATTTAACTGAGATGATGATTAAAAATATGCCAAACAGTCATAAATAAAATTATAATCACATCACAAATAAATTTAACAAACATAAGAAATTTTAGACGTTGTGAGTGGGTTAATACACTCACCTTTTGAATTAACATTGAATTTAAATCCAATTTAAACCCAAAATGTGAACAGTCTCAGAATCCATCCAAACTAGAGTCTAAATGTCTGGAATTCCAATACGAACGTAGCGGAGAAAACCGCACGTGGAACGGACCTCGTATGTGAAAGTTATGCACATTAGATGATTGTAAATCTAAATTAAACTGAAACAAATAATAACTAAACGACAAATAATACTCGCCACATCAACACGCCTTCCTCCCAGAACCTAATACGCAAGCGTTCGAACAGAGAAAACACGGGAACTCTCTCCCCTTTGACCTACCGTTGACTACAGATACTCGCCACCTCCGGCCGCCTTCGGCCACGCGACCAACCTAGTCGAACACGCCTCGCCGCCCCCTTTACAGCCCCCTTGGACCGATCACCCCAAAAAACACCAACCGTCGCCTTCATTCAACCCTAATCCAATTATATCCGACGATCTAGCCACCAACTCCCCGCCTAACCTACGCTGATATGATCCCCTCGCGACTCTCCACACTGCAGTACCATCAATTCGATGATCTGATATGGTCGGTCAAGAGAAACGAACGGCCCAAAATAAAAGCGTGAATTCCGGTCGAACCACAATCCGAATCGAAAAGCAAATTATAGATTTAGATTGCGCTCGTCGAGAGCTTCAAATCCATATATAATTTGATATTGTTTGTGGAGATTTGATTTTTGAAGTTGAAATTTGAATTGGAATTTGGTTTTGATTTGCTGCCATTGAAATGAGGAGGTGGGGAGGAATTGTGCGTATAGACAAATGACAATGAGGACCAATTAGGGTTTATAACAGGGTATATATAGACAAGGCTGAAAATAGAAACGAATGGGCTTGATTGGTTTGGAAAATTGAACGATAATGGCCCAAAAGCCCATTCTGACTTCGGAACGAAATTGGGTCATTCATATATCAAAGTAGATGTTTTTAAATATTTTAAACGCAATGGAATACGTTTCAAGTCCAAATTCCATCAAATGAAGAAGTTATGCTAAAATCAAGTTATTTTAAATTAATTTCAATTAATTTCAATTTAACTGATTTCAAGGCGTTTCAAGCCCATACGATCAAACGTCAAGCCCGATCGTTATGAAACTTAAAACCCTACAATAATTAACCGTTGTGGATCCGATGAAACTGGTTTCGTCGAAATCCAAGTCAGTGGCCAAAATGGCTATTTTCTAGTTAATTAAAAAAATTAATAATTGATTAATTAAATCAAGTTTTCAATTTCAACTCTATAAATAACAAATTTCCTCACTTTTGATTTCTCAATCATTTACAATGATTTAACCAAATTTAAATGTCAATTTAGAGTTGATTAATTTATCAATTTCAGTATTAACCTCAATTTCATTAAATTCAAAAATATAAATTTAATTTCCAATAATTCTATTTAATTTACTTTTCATTCTATTATTCAATTCATTATTATCAAATGGGTGAAATTAACATTGGATTCAAAATCTATTACACTAATATCCTCACATTCCATCTAGTTTCAATTAACGTAATATTTAGATATTTAATTTCATTTAATTGCAATTACTCCAATTATCATGGTTCAAATCCCAGTAAATTGATAAATCTTTATTCCCATTCTTATAATTCAATAAATTGTCCAATTATGAATAACATTAACATTATTTCCAAATATTTCCATAGTTTACACTAACATAACATTGAATTGAGATTCATTGCAATTGATTACAAATTTTAATTTAATATACTAAATAAATGGTTAACTTATAATAATTGTTACCATTAACATTTAATTTCACTTATAAGCTATTATTAACAAACAAATGTTGCCATTGATTTAGATCTAATTCAACAAATTAAAAGAATGGGTAAACAATTAATAATTATCACTATTTACAAATTTACTCACATTCATACTTAATTATCAACTAATAATGATTATAATTATTTATCTAGCATTGATTCTATCAATTACAATTTATTACATATTATTTCATCAATTAAAATTACTTTTGAATTTATTTCCCAATTCACTAATTTCAATCAATTATAACCTTGCAACTGTTTCAATTAATAGGTATTATACTAAATTAGTTATTATTCAACTTGCATAAACCTTATTACATAAATTTACATTCAGTTACTATTAATCAATATATTATTCCATTGGTTGATTCAATACTCTTAATCTTATTTACTTATTTTCTAATTTATAACCAAGTGCAACAATTTACATTATTTCATTATTGGGATTTCACTCCAATTGTCAATAATTAATTTTTAATTACCAATGCTACATTTCATTTCTAACATTCGCTTCATTACAAGTTATAAAGTTTTATTCTTTCTAAATTTAGTTACGAAAATCTTAATAACTTAACCAATTTAATTATCGGATTTTATGGGTCGTTACAATAACAGATTGAATTTCTCTTCATAGCTTCTCGGTACATTTGAAACATTTAGTAGATATCAAAGCATGAGTTCGAGAAAAGTTAGCCTCCAACGTTATGGGTCGCTAGCGATCCATGTACGATGGGTCACTAGAGACCTGATCACTTGACAAAAAATTTGACTTCGAGAAGGTGGGTCGCTGGCGATCCGTGATGGATCATGGTAGATCCAATTACTTAGCTAATTTTTCTGCCTCATTTCTATTTGCCTATATATGTTGTTCGAGCCGAGCTAAAGATTAATTCGAGCCGAGCCATTCTACTTCGTTTACACAACTTGAGCCTCTATGCAATTCAAACCCTAGTGCTTCCAGCGATCTTATCCTTTCACTTCTACCGTGATTTCCTTTTGTGCCACCATCATTAGAGCACTGCCACCTCCTCATTTCATCTCTGATTGAAACCCTAGCTAGCTTGCGCCTTGAATCGCCTCCGACCTATCATTAGATCGCTGTAGACCTGATTCCTAGCTTGCCACCAGCTTGTCTTTGGATCATTGAATTAAGTCTTCGACCAATTTCGTGTTTAGAGTTTAATCCAAGGTTGATATGCTATAATATTGTTCGTTTAACAGTTTTTTAGTGTTGTCACATTTGTGATGTTGATCATGATAATTTTGAGTTGATTGTGGTATAATGGAGGAAGATAGTGAATCAGGCCTTGAGTTTCTCCCAGAACAACATTCGGACCTAGGCCCAGTGCTTGACATGTTTTGTTGTCTTCGTCCATTAGGCTAGAAATGACTTGTGCCAAGTTTCGTAGCTTATACTTCACGAAACATCGCTAATTGGCCCCGACTCTTCAGATGGAATTGGACTTATCATGCTTGCATGTTTCACGCTGTTGTCCCTATAGTGAGAAGAGTCTTCCGCATCACCTCGGACAACGAATCTGTTATCGATCAGTTAGTGATAACTAGTAAATCTATAGGAAGAAAAAAAATGGGAATATTACAGGAAATTCTTTCCCTCATCCACTGTGAGCAAAATATCCCCACAGGATAGAGAGTTTGTAGTGTTTCTGATACCGAGCTCATCCCCTATAGATAGCTTGCTGCACTTGCCCTGACACACACTTGAGGTCCGTTACGTGGGCAAGAATCAATATCTCTCTAGAATTCAAGTGTTGTCAGGGGAAATTATTAATTTATAATAAAATCACCTGACCAATTTTATGCGATTTCGTTGTTTTAGAATGAAGCACCCACCTTCGCACCGTAAATCGAGCGGAGGAAGTTTGGC
The DNA here is from genome assembly GCA_030765085.1 of Allium cepa. NCBI lineage: Eukaryota > Viridiplantae > Streptophyta > Magnoliopsida > Asparagales > Amaryllidaceae > Allium > Allium cepa. Next base: position 775,706,882 of record CM060945.1, read on the forward strand.
ACTTCCGGCTGCCGAGTCATCGCTGTCGCTCTTTCTCCTACCACTTCACAGCTAGTATACAGTCAGTTGGTCCTGGTTGGTTCGGTCTTGGATCAAACTCCTCCTAACTTTAGAGTTCTACTCAACCCACCTTAGAGAGCTTCTTCCGTGGTTTCCGCTAAAGTTCAACACAATACCTACGTATAGCATGGTACATCAGCGGTGGACATACATTTACCAAAAAAGAATGAGTTTTCTCACATGCCTTCCTCGGGATATACCACTTACCATCGGCATATGTGCCTGAACGGAGCCGTGCCTCCTTTTAACAACTTTGTACGCATGATTCTTTTAAACTTAAGCATTGCCCTATTCTAGATTCATCACAATGGCTATGCCATCTTGACTTGCTTGCATGTTCTTTTCATATAGACGTTCAACCATGCTCCAAGCTTTGATGAGGTGCAATACTTTTCTATCACTCAAAAGGAGGGATGAATGTCCATCCTTGATCGTAATTGAAACTCAGAGGAACCAGAAAATTGTTTTGCGTTTACAATGAAACTTGTGCCAGTTCAAGATGTAGTATTTCTTCGTTAGACGTCCCGAAGGGTTTAACCGTCTTTGGATGACGGGGATAAGTTCCTTTTCATACTTATCGAGTTCTGATGCATAGTTATGGAGTTTCTAACAAGCTATATACTTCTTGTCGTTATCCCAAGGCCAAAAAGGGACGTGTCTCTTAATGAAGTTTTTCGAACTCTAAAGGCTATTGATGCTGAAGATAGGTCTATCAAAGTCTTGCTGACCAATGAGAACCTTCTCCAATATCGACTATTGCATCCGTTGAGATCCGCTGTTCAAGTTGAAGTCCCATCCTATGCTCGGTCTAGGGTTCACACACGATCTACTTCTTCTTTTCACGGTTCCGAAGAAGGCGCTTCTAAGAGAGAGAAGGCTTGTCCGGAGAATCAGCTAAAGAGGCCCGTGAAGGAAGAGATGTTACTGCGACTGTAGATAGCGGCTCGATCAGAATGCCACAGATCCTAGAAGAGGAAGAAGAAGAGTTCCAATACAGGGAAGGCAAGGTCGAAATGGGCTTAGTTAAAGAGAAGGGTGAACATGAGAGTAGTAGTGATGAGTCCACTTCCAGTGATGACTTTTAGGCAAAATTCGATGATTGGGATTGGGAATCGTTCGATGAGACTTTAGGTATGAATCCCGTCCTTTTGAGCTCTCCTCCTCCAGATGCGAGTGATAAAGACAATGCCCTAGAGAATAGAGAGCGTTAGGATTCCCTGGGTAAAGATGTTGGCACAAAGTTCGGAGATCTGAGCGACATTTACGTCAATTTTGACACGCTTATATGTGAGATTTTAAATTTAAGAGGCGTCCCCTCGTTTGGATAGTACTCTGCCTGAAGTTAGTTCGGTTTTTCCCACGATGGTCGCTCGATCCAGTTCTTGAAGATGCTTTAGGCCTTTCCCCGAAACACACTACACGTCTCATTAGGATTACACTCACTTTCTTACATTCTTTACGCATCTATATTCTATTTCTACAACCTTTTGTTTATGCTTTCTGCTAGGTATAACGAGAGGATGTGGCCTTTATGACGACTTTAAAGAATCCACTGACTCCTAGCACTGGTCTAAGTGTACATCCATGCGCAATCAGCCCCAAGAAATGGAGGAGGAGTACAGAAGGAGGAAGGAACTAGAGACCGTATCCCGTTGCCAGGATGAAAGAGATTGAAGCCGGTCATACAAAGGCGGGTATGAGAAAAGGAGGACTTTTGATAAGAGGGAGGAGCCATCGAAGAGATCAAAGTTTGACCATCATTTACATTCTTCGAAACAACAGGTTTTTTCTCTGATGGGCTCCTCAACGGGATCAAGAAATCCTCATCACTTCTGCTCCTACTCCGCCTTCAACTTGCATCTCATCGTCATTTTTGCTTGCCCCCGGTGCTTTGTGCCTCTACCGAAGGCCTACCTTTTTTCTTCCTTGGGACCTCCTAAGTTCGAGGCAGCATTCCACAAATAGTTCTTGAGGGAAGTTAAGTTTCACGGCGATCTACACCTGGTTCGCAAAGAGTTGTACATGCCACACCTGCAGGCTATTCGCATGATTTAGACCAACCTGAAGGGTGAGAAAAGTTGTGTAAGCAGTTGGCAGACATCAATTGCAATAACTACTAGGAATTCCTCTCTTTCGAGCCAGAGAACGATGATTTTGAAAAAGCATTGTTAGAATGCGACGCTAAAATTAAGTTGCTGGAGGAGCAAAAAGCATCGGTGCTACAAGAGGGCAAGAGGAGTGCCGACTTGCTAAAAAAGATGAAAGAGGCTCACGCTTGAATCAAGATCATCTATATTGATGAGATAAAAAAGGCTCATGCTGAGGAGGCAAAATTAAAAGGAGAAGTGGCTTCTTGTAATGCAATGATTGAAGCCCAGAAGAAGACTATCTCTAACCATGACCTTATAATCGAGGGGCACAATAAGACTATCTTTGATCAGGCAGTGACGATCGCAAGACTACAAGACCAAGTTGCGCAGCTTAGCGTTGAAAAATCTTGCATTAAGGTCAAAAAGGAATCCGTTATGACGGATTATCTGAAGCTTCAAAATGCTTTCAAGAGGAAGATGGAAAAGATAAATGCCATCATCCTGAATTTCTACATTAACTCCCTGTTGCACTAAGGGAGTCTGAATTACCTAGGATCGAAATTCGCGTGCACTCTTGATTTGGTATAGGAAGAAGTCTTATTTTGCTTTTCTGATAGCGATGACCTCTACAATGAGCGGGAGTTGGAGGACACTTACCTTAATGAAGAATCAATGAAAGCGTTACTCAAGGGCTATGAAATTTTACGAGCCAAGAGAGAGAAAGGAATCGCTGATACCGCCATGGCAACTGCCACCAAGCACTCACTGAGACTTTTATTTCCAGTGCTAGCGGACCATCGGGGTAGCCCCACGACCTGCCAAAAAGTTCATGGCTAGGGACTCTTCCTCGAGTAGTTAAGCCTTGAAAAGAAGGCAAGGGCAGTGAGTATGAAGTAGACATTCTTGATCATTCCTCTGGTGCAAGTAATGTTCTTGTTTCCTCCGAGTTCGGGAGCTCCCACCTTACGCAGCTAGAGCAGAAAGAATTTAACGCTTTCGTTCTTTATCTTATGGGTCCATCTACCTGTTTTGTTGATGTGCTAGCTAACTCGATGTTCGGACCTGCTGCTATTTCCACAGCCTCTATGCTCATTTTTGTTCATGTTCCTATTCCCATAGCCTCCATGTTTGGCTCGCAGTGGGGGCCAGAGTCCAAAAAGATAGCCGTTCATGGCTTGGATGACCCTTAAGTGTCTTTGGAAGGTGACGTGACAGCGGCAGAGGCCAAGGAGCTGGAAGTTTAAATCGAGTAGCCTTGTAAGACCCAACATGAATTGATCGCTATCAAGAAGGAGAAGGTTGAAGCGATCATGGCCTCCAAGAGCTCCCACAAATCACGAAAGCTCAAAGCCAAGAGAGAATCTTCTGACAAGGCGGCGGAGCAAGAGGAGAATGTTTCCACCGAGGAGTTTGTTATATTACCGGCATCGACACCACTCTTACGATGAGGTAGAAATTACAAGCAAAGGGCAGAAAGTGGAGCGGTGGAAGGAAGCATTGACGAGCTTGTGTGGAAACTAATCTGATTTTGGTTCTTTTTGTGTCATTTTGTTCAAGTGTAGATTCTGCACTTGATGTTTCTAGTGTGGACTATGTATATTCGTTTTTTTGTTATTGTGTCGGTACGTCCCCTATATTTTGATGAGTCTGTATTTTCTTTTTGTTGGCTGGTGTTGTGTGCGTATGGCTCCCACGTTTTGATCCCATGTAAAGGAAATTATAAGCAATACATTGATATTTTACTGTACTCTTATCTATCTACTCATATGTGTTCTACGCATTTGTGCTTATTTCCAGTTTTTGTGATTACCGAAAAAAAATTTATTTAGAGCTACATTTATTTGTTTGGAGTAACAAAACATATGAACTTCAATAATTCTTTGTTTGAAGTAATAGAACTTGTGAACTTATTGTTTTCAATTGTTTTTTTAAGTACTAGTGTATGCCCTCCTTCACAAGCCTATTTACTTCAAATGATCGATGACTTATAGTTTAGATAATTTTCATATTAAACTTAATGTTTGGTTAAGTCACAACTTAAATTTTCTTCTATCGGAAGTTTTGCAACTTTAGCATGTAATCCAAGTTTCTTGTGATTTTTTGGTAAGTATGCAATACATGCATGTTTGAGAGGAGCACATTGTATGGGTTAACTAAGGGCAATTTCATTAACCATTAAGTGTCGTCAGTTGAAGCTTTTTGTTGGTTTGTAGTACTTTGCTTTTGTTGGAGTTGTGCCCATCAGTCCCAATCATCTAAGTAGTTAGTGATGGTCATGAGATGTGCGATGTTCGGGACTGACAGGGTCCATCAATCTGGTTCTAATGCTCCTCAGCACTACCTATCTTTGGGTAATATGAGGAGTTTATGTTTTAAAGAGCATGATTTTTTGATGGTGTTCCTCGGCGTTGCCTATCTTTGGGCGATGTCGAGGAGTTGGTGCGCGGCTTACGGGCGCGCAGCTTTTGATATTCCTCTGCATTACCTATCTTTGGGCTGTGCGAGGGGTTTTTGTGTTTTGAAATTTAGTGCATGGCCTATTGGATGCAGGGCTTTTAGTTTTTCCTCAGTGTTGCTTGTCTTCATGCAACGGGAGGAGTTTACGTTTTTTTAAGAGTTAATGCGCGGTTCACTAAATGTGCGGCTTTTGGTACACCCCGATGTTGTCTATCTTCGGGCGTCGTAAGGAGCGTATAATTTGGCACGGCTTATGGAATGCACGGTTTTTGGTACTCCTCGGCGTTGCCTATCTTCAGGCAACATAAGGAACGTAAGTTCTAGCATGGCTTACGGAATGCGTGGCTTTTGGTACTCTTTGGCATTGCCTATCTTTGGAACCCACGAGAAGCATATGTTCTAGCGCGGCTTATGAAATGTGCGGTTTTTGTTACTTCTCGGTGTTGTCTATCTTTGGGCAACGCGAGGAGTGTATTTTTGGCGTGGCTTATGGAATGCGCAGCTTTTCGTACTCTTCAGTGTTGCATATCTTCAAGAAACACAAGGAGCGTATGTTTTGGCGTGGCTTATAAATGCATGGCTTTCGGCACTCTTCGGCGTTGTCTATCTTCGGGCAACGTGAGGAGCATATGTTCTGGCGCAGCTTATGGAATGCGTTGCTTTTGGTACTTTGACGTTGCTTATCTTCGGGCAACATAAGGAGCATAATTTTGGGCCTTCCTAATGTTGCAGTAGCAACATCAGTTTTTAGAAGGCAATGATCGGGTTCCGCCGTCCCGACGGTTTGAGTCGATTTGCTTCCAACGACCCGATGGGTAGATATTATGAACATAGTTTTATTGGTTCAAAAAGCGAAATCAGGTTTTATTAAGGAAAGTAAGGCAAATTTTTTGCCTATTTACGATGCCATGGCATTCCAGGAAGGCTTATTTGCTGAAAAATAGAGAGTACATTATGTAGTTTTCAAATGAAGTAACGACGGAGTGATTCGTCATTCCATGCCCTAGGAATTTGAATTTCGTCGATGGTTGTTAGCTTGAAAGTTCCGTCTCTTAGCTTTTGATTGATGATGTGTGGTCCTTCCAGTTTGGTCCGAAGTCCCTCGTAACAGGGTAGACTCGCTAGAGCACAAAATCTCCCACTTTAAAGGTTTGGTTGTGAACTTTGAAGTTGAAATACTGTGCGATCCTTTTTTGGTGGGCCACGGTTCCTAGCTCGGCTTCTTCCCTTCTTACATTGATCATATCTTGTGATTCGAGCAGGAGCGACTTATTTTGCTTTTGGTCGGAATTTTTCCATCGCTGCGAGGAGAATTTCAATTCAGCAGGGCTCACTGCTTCTGAGCCGTACGCCAGAGCGAATAGAGTGTGATTGGTTGCTGCTTTATGGGTGGTTCAATAAGCCCATGGTGCAAGTGGAAGTTCGTCAACCCAATTTCCCTTGGCTCTAGCAATTCACTTTTTAATTGTAGATTTGATGATATTTTTTATTGCTTCCACTTTTCCGTTCGCTTGCTGATGAGCTACTACTGAGAAGCTTTTTAAAATCCGGAAGCATTTGTAGACGTCTTTGAACTCGGCGCTTTCGAATTGGGTTCCATTGTTAGTGATAATTTTCTGTGGCACATCAAACCTGCAAATAATGTTTTTAGTAACAAAGTCAATGACTTTCTTTGTGGTTATGGTGGCCCATTTCATGAAATAATCTATAGCAACTATAGCATACTTGGCTCATCCTTTTGCTATCGGTAGATGACAATCAAGTCTATTCTCCATATTACGAATGGCCATAGATGTAACGACCCAACTTCCAAACTCCAAGAAGTTGCATCGCTAATAAGAAAGAAAGGGATAGAGAATAGAAAGAAAAAGAAGAAAGTAGAAACAACACATCAGAATCTAAACAGCGGAACGAATAAATTATATTAATAACACAAAATATTTACATAGTTTACAATCACTATCAGAGTACACAGATAATACAACACATACTAGTCAGTTATAACACCTGTCTAGTATTTACAACATAATGCAAATCTCAGAGAAAACATACAGCGGAAAACTAATATCTAACGCCGAAGCCTCCTGCTCCATTGCTCCTCCAATATTCGTCAAAGCAAATCCGAATCCTAACCTGAATCCCTTGGCTACTCGTAAAAATTTGAGTACCCAAGAGTTTATGAAGACAAAAATAAACTCCGGGTCAGACATGGGTCTGGTGTGAGTAACAGGTTAAAGTTGCTGAACTTTCAAAAACCTTTGAAAAGAAAGGTATCACGTAAGACTTCCCACACATAAACATGAAAAAGTTTTTACCTTACGCTAACCAAAAACATTTGATAGGAAATCTGATGATATTATAATAGTGTCTAGGGTTTTCAAATAAATAAGAAATAGCCGAAATTGTTACATCTATTAAATTCCAGCTACTAGCCACAAAAGTGGGTAATACAATCAAAACTGTTGGCACTTATTGGATTTTGGATTCCATACAATGGCAGGGCTACTGGGGTACCGCCCGTCACAGTACGTGGCCTAGATCACCGTACCGAGGAGTACTCCCAATCCCCTGCAACACAAGGCCGGACCCATTCCTTACCGAATAGTTCCGAACAAGACAACCCCGGCCGTTGTCGCGATTCAACCGCCCCACACAGCCGAATATAAAGGGACTTCTAGATAGGGGTAAATCTTGCTCTCAAGTGGAGGCTGCCCACGAAGCCTTGCTGCACCTCCCCTGTTTTAGCCATTCCCGGTTGATGAGGCTTGGGGTTACGATTACCTTTATAGGACATCATATCTTAGAATGCTCATCGTCCGCCTGACGATGTTCTGAAAGCATTCAATCCATACAAGTTCATTCCGGGTTCAAACGAAACCGAAGGCACTATCTCGTTGCACTCATTATTGGAATCACCCTCAGAGTCAACGACCATAGCCCTTGTACTCTGATTCACCATCTCGAATCTATAAGCACTATTCCGTCAAACTCATTACGGAATCACCCACAGAGTTATACTGACGTATAGCCCTTACACCTCGAGTCTTCACTTGCTCCACTTAGATTAACAACCTAACGTTAATTGGAATCGATGTGGTTTTCGGATTCCAAATATGGAAACCCGATCCTGGTCTCATCGAAATCCAAAGCGTGTCTTTTAGGTCTAAGTTGTTTTAAGTTTAAAACAATTCAATTTAAACTATCTATATACACACAGATAGATACTTCACATCATCATAATAGATAATCAACAATATTATCATAAATAAGTAATCATCACAAATTGACAATCTATAGTACCATCATCCATAGATAACTCATACCATCCCAATGCAACCAATGCATCCATAACACACAACACTATTTATCTCATGTCTGAAATTCAAACCATTCAAGTCAAACCAAATCATCCATTCATAAGCAAGGATCCATAATCACACCATCTATAATTAATTTAAAATGAATTAAATTAATTATTTCTATCTCTAATTAATTTAAAGTGAATTAAATTAATTACCTATCTTTAATTAATTTAAAATGAATCAAATCAATTACTTCACCATTTAAAACTTGCTTACTTAACCCTTAATCAATTAAATCATTATCCTTAAATTAATCACCTTAATTAATCACCCTTGATTAATTATCCCTTAATTACATTCAAGTAATTATCTTTAATTAATTTTCCAAATTAATTATCCTTAACCAAATCCAGTAATTAATCTTTAATTACTTCATATAATAATTAGTTACTTCCTTAATCACTTATCATTGATTAATTAATCCTAATTAATTAATCCTTAATTACATCATTAATTTTATTAATTAATGATCCTTAATTAATTTTAAATTAATTACTTATTTAAATTAATTACATTAAGTAATTAACCTTAATTAAACCATAATTATTAACCATTGTTGATTAATTACATTTAGTAATTAACTATTCTTAATTACTTTCTTAATCACTCCTAAATTAATTACATTTAATAATTAATTAATTTATTAATCATCCCTGATTAATCTCATTAATAATTAATTACTCTTAACTAATTACATCATTTAATTATTTCAAATAACTTAATTGATAAATGCTTAAATTAATTACATTAAGCAATTAATTATTAATCACTTCACAAGGTAATTAATTCCAAATATCATACTTAATTAAGTTTCATAATTGATTATTTAAATTAATTAATCCAATTAATTATCAAAATTAATTACATTAATTAAATTAATAAAGAATCACAAGTTAATGATCCTCATTAACTTATTATCAAATTCATAATTACCTTTCTTAAGATTAACTTAAATTAATTATTATTTTAATTACAAATTTAATTAACCTTAATTAATTTCAAATCTTTAATTAATTAAACAATTTAATTAATTAAATTAATTAAATTACTTAAATTACCTTACTAATTTCATGAAACAAAAATCATTAAATCTTTAATTTACTTTAAAATAAAACATTTCTTGTCCATGATTACTTTATCATAAATAAAGTAACTTTAAAACAATTTAACTTAAAATTGTTTTCAAATTACATTTTAAATTTAAAATTTAAAAAGAAATCAAACTTAACTTAAACAATGTTTTAAAAACATTTTAAAACCCTTTAAAGCTTTATTCTTATTTTATAAAAGAAGTTATAAGAAATTTAAACTCCAAATTCATTTAAAAATACAAATCATATTTAAATATGTTTGAACAACCAATTTGTTTAAACATTAAAAATTTCTTTTTTCTAAAACTTCCTTAAATTTCAAACATTATTTCAAAATTTAAGTTTGATTCCAGATTTAAACTTATGTTTAAATCCTTACTTAAATTTAAAGCTTATCCTAATTTAAAATATTTAAACTCTTTGAAGTTGTTTAAACATTTTGTTTCAAAATTTAAATTTAAATTTCAAACCTGGATTCAAAACTCATTTGAAATTCAAACCTTAAATTTTGATTTAAATTCTGTTTTCAAAATCCTGCATTTAGATTTAAAACAAACTTAAAAATTAAAACTACAGGTTTCAAAAACCTGTAATTCAGAAAACAACCCGAGTTCCCCATCCCTTATTTGCTTCGAGTCACCAACCTAGCTACTTCGAGCAAAAATCGAATTCAGTCGAGTATAACTCAAGTACAATATTACTGCAAATACCAAATCCTCCTTGATACTTCCCACTGCTCCGTGCATATGCACAGTGGCTGTAGCCACTTCCGCCACCACCCAGGCCGTGAACAAGTCACAAACCATCCTTCGATCCAACATCGTCCATCAGAAACGACCATGCATCACAAAATCAAAAGCGAGTTCCCAAACAAAACCTGGCAGCAACAGGCTCATACCACCCCCCATACCTGAAAACTGCTCGTTTTCCCACCTCCGACCACCGTGTCGATTGACATTCCGGCCACATCAACATCAATGCTCCAGCAACCAATTCTTTGAATCCCAACACACTCGATTCATAGGAATGGGAGATATGATCAAATTTTACCCGACCAGTAAAATTAGGTTTATAGACTTCATCAACTTCCCATCGCCTCCACCGCACACTTATCATCTTTCTGACATTTTTACCCCACCCCTTGATCACTGCCCTTCCATCACCAAGAATCCCAAACTCTTAAATTAACTTGGTCATCCTGAATTGACCAAAACCCAATTTGGGTTCAAATGGGTACTGCAGTTCCAAATCCTAACTAAACAATATGATTTTAGTTTTAAAAATCATTAATTTGTTTAACTTTTCAATTTACAATACTGCATTTAAACTTTATAATGTTTGTGTTTTCAAGTTTATTAATCATCCACTGAAGCTTTACAGTTTTCCAGAGACATTCCTCAAATTGATTTTACTTAATAAGTTTCCTAAACTAAACTATGGTCTAATTAACATGATTGTTACAGAATCTAAACCTTAACTAGATACTTTAACTAAATCAAGAGGATTCCTTTTTTTTTTTTAGAAACAGGACCTGAAACAAAGATCAGAGGAAGAACAGCCACAAACATTCAAACATTATATGCATATATTCAGCAATATGTTCAAAATCATATGCACAGACAATCAAATCAACATGTACTCCAAATAGCATACACAAATATACCTATTTAAACAACCATTTATATTTAAATTTTCAAAAAGAGTTACTCACCTGGTATATTATGAAACAGAACACAGATTCCCAGAGAAAACTTTTATTTCTTTAAATCTTTGATAAAACTTGAATTTGCTTTGCCTTTAAATTTGCATGCATGCTTCTTGAAACATGGACTTGCTGTTTCTTGATTTGTCTTGCATCACTACTACAAAACAGGCCATTTGCATCGGTTGTTTACCCCCCTTTTGCATCAGTTCAACAACCGATGCATATGCAACCGATGCAACAGGCTTAACACTTTTGCATCAGTTCTGAAACCGATGCAAAAAGGTCCTTTTTGCATCGGTTGTTACTAACAACTAATGCAAAATACCATGGTTGGTTGCTTGGACACAGCCCCCATGTTGCATCGGTTGTAATGAAAACCGATGCAACTAATCCCTCTATTGCATCAGTTTTTTATAACAACCGATGCAAACTAATCCCTCTATTGCATCAGATATTTATACCTGATGCAAAAAAAACCATTCTTAGATACCATTATTACAGTACTCAAATAGACTATATATATATTATTGATTATAACAAACAATTATTGCATGCAATATTACTATCATTCAAAATTAAATTTGATGGCAAATACATAATCAGATTTAATAATTCTACAAAAAAATGAAAAACATAAATAAATTTCACGGTACATAATCAGACCACTATCTCGGCTTCATTTACTCACAGTTGACCACCACTTGTCACTAGCAACTACAAGCTTCTGCCACCATACCATATCCATTACAATACTTGCTGCCACATCCATCTACCCACCTGTCCCTACACAATATCACTACAGACATCAAACCAAACCGTGCACATCAAATAGTACACTGATCACAGTGTTCATCCTAAATCCCCATTCCTCACTGTTGCATCACTTGCAACAGTAAACATCAATCTCCTCCTCTACCACACTTCTATCGACTATGACACATTGTGCACCTGTTCGTCTGTTCACCTGTTCATCATTGTACGATTCTATCACACATCATTGTACACCTGTTCACATGCACATTTCTCGCACCGCATAGCTACCTTCAACAGACAGTGCCTTCAATAATCAGCCCCATCACAAACAACCACAACAAAACTGCATATCCTCATTCCCTCATCCTCACAACACCACTGAAATACTGCACAAACCTGTTCGACAACTACTTCAAAACTGCCACATAATACTTCAATTCTGCTGCCACTACACTATCAAAACCACTACCACCAACATTCTAACCACCAAACTGCACTGCCATTTCACAGTTTGCTACAAACCTGCTGCCATCCTCTACGCATACAATCTCCACCACCTACAAAAATTAGTCATCGACACCACTGCATTGCAATGCCATCTGCAATCACCCTCATATTAGTCTACTGCTTGCTGCATTACCACTCCAACCCATCACTATTCTATCCACTACTACTTGCAAACTGCCTCAACAAACATCGCTTCACTACTGACACAATCCCACTTCTCCACACATAAACAACTTTCTACCAACCATTGCTCCTCCACAGCAACAATTCACTGCTGTCACTCACCCCATATAATATACCAAAACACTGCTCTGTCATCCCATCGGTTTAGCACCACCCCTGAATGCACTTCCTCTACCAGTCATCACCCTCCTCTGACCACTGATCAATTGACCACTTCAGCAACCTCCTTCAACACAGACATCACTACCAACCCTAACCTCAACAAACACTACACTGCATTCACAGTTCCATCACCTCCTCAGACCAAACAATCACCATGTTACCAAAACACCGCATAGCTGAGATGCTTAGTTCATGAAACAAGGCTCCTCCATGTTGCTTTCAGCTCATTAGAGTTCATCTCAACCAAGTTCACTGCAATTTATTGATCGCCTGAGAAAAGAAACAACTCCCTGTATTATTACAGTGTGAAATAAAATAAAATTTTATAGCCCTAAAATGTGTGTGTGTGAAGAAACTGTTAGCAGACCTTATTATCATGATACTCCAAGTTAGAAACCTCAGATGCTGGAACTGTTCCTACTCTAGAAAAGTTTTGCATGGTGGTAGAAGGATCCTCTGTAATGCCATTACCTATTAACATTAGTCCAATATATTAAATTATGTACAAAAAGAAAACTGACATAAAGGGCATTATAAACAGTTGAAACATCACTTAGATAAATAAATATAGGACATGTACGATTGCAACATGCAGAAGCACACCGCGGAGGCCAACAGCGAAGGAAGCTGCAATTGTGTAGCATGCAGTAACGGAACTGGCTTGTAATTTATTCTCCATCACCAAGCATTGACCACGATTATGTGAAAACATAACATTCACAAAACCTAAATCATGGCAATAGTCTTCCTATCAACATTCTCCAAAAAAAAAATCAAGACGAATTGCGTATGTTTTAGATAAAATTATGTATGCTTCCTAAGTAGGCTTTAATAAATATGGTCTGATTACTCACAATATCTTGGTAAGATGAAGAGTTGAATTTGAGGATCGAACAATAGTATAAAACTCGAATGGCTCTTAAAATATTATGTTTATCTATATATCTAATTTTCAAAACATTAGAAATACATTATGTGTCATGCATAGCGGAGGTCTCAAGAGTGCAGCAACATTCAACAATCAAAATCTCTCTTTTTTTTTCTTTTTCTTTTTCTAGTTAATACATGTTCTTTTTTATTTGCACATCAAGACTATGCATAATTACTTGATGATATCCCATGGAAACATTTTGATAGAAGAAAAAAAAAGATCAAAACACAAATAACCTATTGAATATGCAAACATTAAGTTCAATAAGATTAAGATAGCAAAATTAAAATTTTCTTTTAACTGTCTATTAATATCTTAATATTAGAATATGGGCATGGAGGATAAGTTAATGACCATCAGATGAATCACAAGTTCACTACAGAATACCCTACACTACAACAAAGCAATCAATTTAATTGTCCATAATAGAAAAATCAAAGATAACAGCTTGTCTCTGAACACGTGTCCTTTTTTGGGTCCAATTTACGACCTTAGCTATATAACAAACGTGATATGGCTTGAAAAATTCAAACCATTCATATGTGGAATCAAATAGAGAATATTTCTGCTGCGTGAGGATATTTTGGTTCACCGTTATGAACACAACATTTAATGAAGGAAACAAAAATGTCTTTCGGAGATGCGGAGTAGGTAGAAGCATAATGAATATGAAAAAAAGGGAGGATCATACTGATGAATCAACAAAAGTTTCTGTATAACCGTATGCAACAATGAATATAATCAGAAACTGAACGGACACGTTCCTCTTCAAAAAACAAGTCCTTAGCTGTCTTTCTAAGAAAAACATTTAATTTTGTTACTGGATCAACCTAAGACTTTAAGCACAGCTGGATTATGACACCAACTGTATTATGACAAGGACAACTCTAAGATCTAAATCTCTACAAATGGCGATGTCATGGTGTGCATCCAAGGCACTGCTACTAGTACTACAAGTTGCATAAGCATGCTCTCTGAGCAAGTTGAAGGAAATCATTTAGTAGAGAAAGATACGATGGATGTATAAAATCTATAAACATAGCCAAAAGGGCTCAGGATAAAGCATTGCAGTGGTCTGTTACCACCTTTATAAACACAGAAAAATGTAATTAACTATTTGAATTGGTTTGAAGTCCTATCATAAAATTATTATTTTTTTGTCAAACTTAAACAGTTGTCAAACATTTTTAATTGATACAAAATAGTCTTAGAGCATATAGTACATACCTCATCAAATTCATGCCTAAACGAAAATCTTGTAGCATCTACTTGTATGTTTAACAAGTGTCTGGTACATTGGTGCAGAGGTCATGTGGATTAGTCAATTTTAAGAAACATATGGTTGGGATTTTTTAAAGAATACCTTCTTCTATCGGAATTAAAATCTAAAGCATTGATTAGTCCAAACTGTATTAGCAATCTTTATATTAATGTATATCAGGAAAAAGAACTAACCAGAGTTTTCTAATAAAGTTGTGAAGATCAACAAGCTACAGTTTATATGTGATCATTCCTTCAACCTTTCTCAATTTTAATGAGCTTGCTAGGCTCACCCACTTCTTGCAAAAAAATACCATGTATTGTATTTATAGACTACAAGTAACATAACAAAGATATTGCATGAAGATTTAAACATGAAAATAAAACAGCTACTCGCGAGGTTAGCTAACAGATTGATGTGCATATAATGTGTTCATACTTTCTACATAACTTCATTTCTTGATCATTTGATTGTTAAATCTATTCTGGAATTGGCGCGCGCGCACACACACAACCTATATGTTACTATTAAAGTATTCAAGTAATGATAAAACTATACTTCTAATTTCATTTTCCAAATATTATTATGATTTGTCGATTACATAGCTAAGTAAAGATAATTAGGTGTATCTAAATGATAAGCTGTTGATAACCTGATATGTAAATGATAACCTGTTGACATTTATGTGAGAATGTCATGTTCCTATCTGTAAAAAACCTCCATTGCATTATGAAAAGGTTAACTGTTCCCTCAAGCATTACCGGTCTCTTCTTTTGTTGTTAGTGTAAGTGCCAAGAAGAGATTGGAATATAATCATCTTTTTTTATTCAAATTAGTGGAGATGAATGCACCTACCTATCAATCTTCATTTCAGTGGCTTGCTTCACATTTTCAAGGAAAACTTTCACTGCCTCACAGTCAGTATTTGGGTTCTTTTTGCCATAATAATGCACGATTAATAGTTTAAAATCAAAGCTACTTTTACACAAATTAAGTACTAATGATGGATGCCTAATTCATTCAAAATGTACAGTCCAAAGTTGTAAACCAAAAACACAAGAAAACAATACATGGGGAACCAGCTTACCCAACCAAATGAAAATGGAAGGTTGTTTCCAGTACCAAGAGGAACAGTAGCAATTGGAGGAGGATGAACTAGCTTTAGATCGGAAACAACTCCTAAAAGCCAACTTGCTGTACCATCACCTCCTGCTACCTACAGTTAGCAATTTGACAACTTATTTCAATCTTCGTATAACATAAGCAATTACAAATATATCAATATAACAGATATCAAGACTCACTATTAGTCTGAGTCTCTTCTGAACTTCAACAACGAGAGCATCACCATGGGACTTCAGCTTCTCCAAATTGCCATAAAACTTATGCAATACCTTTCCAGGATCAGTAGATCCTAGATCAAAGACCTGAAAATTAGCAACGTTGTATCAGTCACAGAGAAGAATCACCAAATGAACCATCTTTCTGAAGACCTTTACCAAATGCAAAGAGCAGCACCTGTTCATGGTTAAGAAGCTTGCGATATGAAAGGAGCAACTCACCGCCCAGCTGACCCGCACTCTTGGAATTGATAAAAACCAGTACAGGGCATTGTGGTGTATATGATATACGCTCCACTTCACCATCTCCCTTTAATATATGCTTTGGGATGTAAAACTCTTTTATTGCTCCCATTGTTGTTGAACTGCACTCTCCCATTTCCCTGTCAAACCCATTGTTATTTTCCAAATAAAACAATGTATAATTAATACCCAACAAGCACAAGCATTTTAGATCTAAACTAGGAATCATCGGTTTAACTCCCAAACATCAAACGTGTCCAATTTATAATACATATGGATCATGAATAGAAGAATCAGAATAAGAGAAGAGCGATATGGTGATTTCATCCGTACCGTGCCCTTTTCTCTGCGTAATTGAAACGAGAATACGAAAAGCTGGAATTTGAGAACATTGAAGCTTACTTGATTGACCAACTGGACGATGGAAGAAGGATTGGAAGCTGAAGAAGAAAAAGGAAAGGGAATCGCCGTGGATGAAACGCAATAACTTAGAATCAATGGAATCTGATGAATGTAAATAAACTAAACAATGAAAACGACATTTATCGTGCTCCTTTGACTAATTGAGGTAGGGCAAGAGGATATAAAGTTTTTTTTTGTTTTCTTCTTAACGGGTTACGGGGAGAAGTGGAGGAATAAATGAAAGCTAAGCGGGAAATGAAAAGTTAAGGGGAGGGAAAATGAAAGTTGGAGTAGTAAACCAATGCAAAATTAATGCAAACTAATGTAGTTGCATCGGTTGAATTTAAAACCGATGCGACTAAAACTATTTGCATGTACCAATTGCATCGGTTGTTAGTGACAACTGATGCAAATTTGATTTTTTGTTACCTATTGCTTTTCACGTACCAATTGCATCGGTTATTAAGATAGAACTGATGCAAATAGTTCTATTTGCATCAGTTTTTACTTCAACTGATGCAAATGAGGCGAAGCAATATGCACTTTTTGTACTAGTGCATGCAGACAACACTTTGATTCCCAGATTCAAAAAAAATTGCAGAGCCCATTTTATTTTCTTTTATATGAAGTGCAGGTTGCAGACTTCATTTGTAAATGAAAGGGTTTCAGGTGCAGGCTTTTAGAAGTGGATTTTGTTGCTGAGAAAAATTTGTACAGAGGATAGCAGATTTTGGGATTAAAAAGAATTTCCAGATTTTGTTTTGAGGAATATGGTTACAGATTTGATTTTTAAGAGTTTGAAAGTAAATTTTGTTTCAGCTGAGATTTTCTTTTTCTTTTTTGAGAATGAAAATTTGAAAGGATAGAAATGAAGGAAACATGTTTTATATAGGTATAAATGATTTATTAAAAAAAATTAAAAGAAAATCAAAATTAAAAATGACACATGTCTCAAACCTAACATTTGTCAAATTGAGTAGCTTATAAATTTACATTTGTCTCATTAATTTCATAGGATATTAACACTTGTTTTACTACTTAATGTGTTTTATAAATTAAATTTATTTCTTTTTATTTTATTTTAAAAGTAAATAAAATTCTTTACTTTATTTGTATTTATATATGTGTAAGTTATTTCCATGAGTAAATGTATATACATTACTATTTTTTAAAGAAAATGAAGTGAAACAATTTATATAAAAATGAAAACTTATTTACAAGATTCATATAGGTTTATTCATTTGAACTTCAAAATGAATTCAAATTCAAATGCTATTTACATTTAAAATCCAATTTAAAAACTAATTTATATTAACATATTTACTTTGACAATAATAATTTTGTCTTTTAAAACATATCTACATTTATACATTTGTTATTACTAGAAAATAACATATTTATTAACTTAAATCATTTATAAAAGAAATCATAAATTACATATACTATTTAACTTATTTAAATACATTAATGTTTTTAATATATAAATGGTATTTTAAATTTTCATATAATTCCAGATTATAATTATTAATCTATATTTAAAACAAATAAAATAAACTTTTATTTATCTTATAAAATTTTAAACTATGTTTAAAATACAATTATACAATTTAAAACAATTACTTTAAGTATCTTAAACCAATTAATTATTTATTAAATAAAATAATAATCTTCAAATTATCAAATGTATATTAGAATTTTAAAACATATTTTATTTGTTCATTTAACTTCAAAACAAATTTATCCATTCACAATATGTATATAAATATATATACATACATTATAAATAGGAATACAATTATTAGCTTTAAAAGATAAAATTCATCAATTAAACATTTATTTAATTGGATTATTAATTAAGAAGTAAATTTTTTATTAAAATTTTATCAAATCAATTTAATTTTAAATACAGATTATTAAATTGATATTGCTAAAATTTCCGGGATATCACAATAGGATGACCATCTGCATTAACTATGTTGAAGGAGTTCTTTTAGTTTTTCTGAATCTTTGACACCGATCGCATCTTGTGGCATAGTCTGTAGCATCACAGTTTATTATTGTCAAGAAATATCCATTGTGGTCTCCATGTTCACCTTCGTACACTTCCTTTAGGATTCATTGAACTTCATCATCGGAAGAATGCCTTAGGGGGATAGAGAATCCCCTTTAGTAGAGTACTCCATCTTGTATCAGGAATCGCGGTGCCTTTCAAATTAGCTTTTTCCGTTGATTACGGTCTGTCGGTAGAGTCCCTACAAGTAAATATTCCTATACTAGCATCATCCACGTATCTGGTTCGACAGTGGTCTCGAGGATCCAATCGACATCCATTTCGTCTATGCTTGGGTTGGTTAGAAACTCAACTGGGACTAGCCCCAACGACTGAGCTTCTCCAAAACTCGGCAGTTTAGCCAAGTAGTCAGCCTTGGTATTATTCTCCCATGGAATGTGAGTTATAGTGTAGTGTTCGATGTTGCTTAGTATTTCTTATACTTTGATAGGTATAGGTCAAGATTACCCCCACGAGCCTGGTACTCCCCTTATCTTGACAGACGACCAACTGTGAGTCGCTGTATATGTGAGTAGATTTTATCTTGTGTTCTTTCACAACTTTCAGTCTAGCAATCAGTGCTTCGTGTTCCTCTTCATTGTTTGTAGCGGGGTATTCCAAGTGCAAAGCATAGCTAATGGCTCGTTCTTTGGGGGTTTCAAGCACTACTCCTGCTACCGAACAGAGGTTGTTAGATGTGTCGTCAACAAAGAGCTTCCATTACATGTTTGATTCCAGCTGAACTTCTTCCTCGTCGTCCCGTATAGTAAATTCGATGATGAAGTCAGCTAACGCTTGCCCTTTGATGGCTTTCGTTGGGTGGTATGTTATATCATATTGACTCAATTCTATATTCCACTTGAGTAGTGGTTCGAAAGTTTTCGGTTGGTATAATACTTGCTTCATGGACTGGTCAGTCAAAACTTTATTTGGATGAGCCTGAAAGTACGGCTGTAACTTCCTAGATGCGATCAAGATGCAATATGCTAGCTTTTCTAATTTCGAAATGTTTTTCTCTACTCCAGTAAACCACTTACTAATATTGTTTGGGCCAAAATTGGTCACAAACACCCAACATCACGAAAGCACCCGTTTACGTATTCAACTTGATAATAATCAACACAGAACTCAGCAACAATCAATAGAGAATTCAGCTCTAAGTAACAAATCACAGTAATTCACAAACAGCAATCACAAACACAGGATTTATAGTGGTTCGGCGTTCGCGCCTACGTCCACTTGGAAGGTTTTCTCTTTATTGCTATGCTTGATTAAATCGATTACAACGGTTTTCAGTTGATAATAGCTTTGAAATCTGAATACAACAGTGATTCTGATGAATAGATTTGAATCCGGCAGAGTCTTGGCGTTCAATGGCAGAAGTTCTCGGAAGATCCCCCTTTCTGAAGGCTTCAGGGTGCTATTTATAGGCGTTGGAGGCCCAGATCTCGCTCAAACTCCGGGAGGCTTTTTCTGGCATGTGAGTGGGCCCACGCGACCGACCCCACCAAGTTTCGTCTCGATCTGACATCGATTCGAAGTCATTTCGAACCCATCAAGAAATGGTCCAATCGAGCTGAAACTTGGCAGGAACAACCTTTACCTTGTATGGAAGCTACTGTGAAAATTTGGTTGCATTTGGATGTGTGGTTGAGGAGATATGATCGGTTCGAAATGGTGTTTCTCGGTTGGCTGTAGAGTTCGAATCGATCAATTCGAAACCGCGTACTTCGAATCGATCGGCTCACGTGGCTTCGTGATGAGGTGGCGCGTGTTCTTCGAATCGATCCTGTTTTATCTCCGAGTTGACCGCTTCACACCCATGGATTTCGCCTCGTTCGTATCGTGGAGCGACACGTCATCCAAGTTAGCTGACTTGGTGGGTACGAACAAGTGAATGTTCCTGGGTTCGAACGCGACCGTTTCGAACTAAGGTGTACTCGTGGGTTCGAACTCGATCGATTCGAACAAGATCGATTCGAAGCGACTTGGATTCGAAGCTGGTGGGCTTGAATGGATTCGAAGATGATGGTTTCGAATGTAATGGAGTCGAAGCAAAGGTTTAGTTCATGGATTTGAAGGTGAGTCACTGTGATGGTGTCGAGGCCGATGGAGTCGAAGCGGGGATGGTTTCAGTTGGATGGAGTCGAAGGAAAATGTTAGCTGATGGATTCGAACGTCACCTCTTCGTATGGATACGAACATGATGGGTTCGAACTAGATGGGTTCGAACGTACGAAAGGTGATGGGTTCGAACTGAGCAATGTCCATCCCTCTTAACTTGGATCCATCATAACTTGAGCATACGACCTCGGATTTACTTGAAATTTGAAATGACGACTCCTACGATCTTTATTGTCATGTCCTATCAATTGTGGCCCGTTCCGGACTCAGACAAAATTCATCGTTATCCATAGTGAAGTGGAATGCAACCGATCTCTGAGGCGAATTGTCTTTTGCTTTTGATCAATCTTTTGGTATCACGGCTTTGCCAAAAAGCGGGATAACAAATATAATACATGGGCCATTGGATTTTTACTTCTACACGCACCAGAGTGGCGCTCAATGTATGGGGTGAGATTGCTAAGTAAAGGAACAAGTCTTTTCCATCCACAAGCTTTGATAGGATTGGTGGAGCCTCCATGTGTCACAGTAGTTCTCCGAATGTTGTTTGACAAGCTTCACTTCATTCGAAGTTCTTCTTTCCTTTCTTCAGTGCATTATAGAGTGGTATACAATTATCGGTGGCTTTCGAGATGAATCGACTTAGCACTGCAACCTTTCCATTCAAACTTTGCAGTTCCTTCTTATTCTTCGGAGCTTGGACTTCTCGTAGTGCCGTCATTTGTTAAGATTTTCTTCGATGCCCTTGGCACTTACATGAATCCTATGAACTTCCTGGAGGCCACTCCCAAGTGACACTTGAGTAGATTGAATTTCATTCCATACTTTCGAAGTACTTTGAACATTTCTACAAGGTTATCCTAGTGGTAAACAGCTGCTCGTGATTTGACTAGCATGTAGTTGGCATAAAATTCCATCGTTTATCTGATAAGACACTTAAATATGGTATTTACCAACCTTTGATAAGTTACCCGTGCATTCTTCAAACCAAATGGCATAACTCTATAGTAGTATCGGCCCAAGTCGATGATGAAGCTGGTGTTTTCTTGATCAGGTTTATGCATCAGGATTTGGTTGTACCCGGAATATGCATCCATGAATGATAGCAGCCTGTGTCCTACCGCTTCGTCCACGAGTTAGTCTATTCTAGGGAGAGGGAAGCTGTCTTTTGGGCATGCCTTATTTAAGTCTAAGTACTCGATACAAGTTTGCCACTTCCCGTTGGCTTTTTGACTAAGACTGGATTAGATACTTGCTCCTGATAGGTTATGTCAAAAATAAAACCGTTGGCCATTAACTTGTCCACTTCTTTTGTTAGCGCCTTCCCTTTTTCCTTTCTTCTAGATTCACGAAATTCTGCAATGTAACATTCTTTTGCAGTACACTAATCTCCTTTCACCACTACGATTCCATTTGTATAGGGAACTTCACGGTCGACACCATTGGGTGGAAGTATTTTGAAGTCTGCTAGAGTAGGCCACCTCAAGAAGGCATTGCATGCTGACATTTCATCCACAATTACAAAAGTTCGAATGAGGGTGACTTTTCGATCGCCCTCTCCAAGTTCCACTGGCAGGTCGATTCTTCCCATAGGTTGCTTAGGCTCACCAGTGAATCCTTCGATCTTTGTTTGGCATGCAGACACACTTTTCATGCCGATTTTCATCTGGTCAAAAATATGTTTGAAAAGTATATTAACAGAACTACCACTATTTACCAACACTCATCGAACTACGAGGGGTCCGATTACTACTGTCACCACCATTGAATTGAGAGTTGGAGCTTCGATTCCTTTGGTGTCCCAATTGCGGAACACTATTTCGTCGCTCAAAACCTTTTGTAGCTTGATCGGAGTTTCATCATCTACTGTGAGACATGAATCTTTCGGAACATGTTTCAACGAACTCATGTACTATTCCATTTTTCCCCAATTCCTTTTCACGGGGTGTGATCCCCCAGATATCGTTCCAATAATGAGCCTTTGGTCGGTTCTTTTCGACCCTCTGTCTCTAGTTCCATCTTGATTTCTTTGTTCCCTAGAAGTCTGAAGGGCCGCAAGTAGATTGGGGTTTTATGTCTTTTTCACGTACCACTGGAGCTTATTGTCATGGATCAACTATTCAATGAGATTCTTTAGGTGGAGGCATTTGTATTATGGTCATGTGTCTCATGCAAGTGACGGAATTTCCCCAAGCATTTTTACTGCTCAATTGGCTCTCTTCTAGGGGATTTCTTGTATTCTTTGGTTTCTTATGTTACAAGATAAATATTCTCGGGATTGTCATTTTGTGGGGTATAATCTTCCTATCTGAACTCTTTAAATCTTTTGTTACTGCCATTGCTATTTCTTTTATTAGAGTTATGGTTTCTCCTCTTTTGATTCCCATCTTTTCCTGTGACTCCTTGAGCAGTTCCAGGATCGTGCGTGTTTTGATCCATCGCCACATTGCTCTGTCCAATGTTCATCGGTTGCACACTAGTAGACTTTCTTTCCAGATCTTGTGCTTCCTCTAGTATTAAGTACTGACTCGCTTTATGATCGAATCATTCCTTGTGATAGGCTACTTCATTTTAATTCATTTCCTAAATTCAATCCACGGGTGAATGGCACGAATTATTGACATAAAAACCATCTCCTCATTGGGGTTGTTTACTTCCGTCACCACGGTATTGAACTGGTTCATGAAAGATTTCATCGACTCGTTGCATCCCTGGAATAATCCAGATAGGGACATGACATCTTTTGGTTGTGTGGTATGGAGCCTGAACTAGTCAAGGAATTTTGTTGCCAATTGGTTAAAGGTAGAAATAGATCTTGGGGAAAGTCTATTGAACCACATAGACGCAGATCCTTCTAGAAAGATAAGGAAACATCCAGCAACGAACATCCTCTAGAGCGTTGGCTCCATCCAAATACCAACTGTACTTGTATAGATGGTGTTTGGGTCCTTCATCCCATCGTAGAATGGGATAGTTGGAATCGTGAATTTGTTTAGATATCCTTCATTCAAGCTTTCATTGGTAAAGAGAGTCCGACTTGGAGTAAATCCCCATTCAACATCTCTTGGGTTTTTACTCTCGTCCATCAACCGTTTGACCATGTTTACCGTGTATACCTCGGATGTCCAGTAATCATAGGGTTAGCAATCAGTCACTACACCAAGTGTTTAGCGTTGCAAACAGTCTTCGCATGTGGGTTGAATTTTACGCTCTCTTTTCTTCGAGAGAGCCACTCCCACGGGACCCCGTTGGCTCGTTGTTGGCCTGATTGGGGCAATTTCGACATTCCTAACACCATCAAATGCATTGGAATATTCTTCCAATTGATTGTCTTGCTCTCCATCTTCTAAATCATAGAGATCCATACCTACATCTTCTTGTGGGTCTTGGCTCCTTGATTCAAGTTTAGAATTGGATGCCTTACGGCGGGTGGAGTATTCGCATTCTCTTCCACATTATGTCATGTTTTCACCCTTTTTTGTGGTTATTTTCCGTTTCTTCTATGTAGACCAGAAAAGGAGGAATTCTCTTGTTCTATAGTAGTCGCAGGTTTAGGCATAGTCCTTGGAGCAGGGTTTGACTATAGGTTTAAGAGGACGTTAAGCTTATCCATTTTTGCCTTTTGACTACTTTCCATTTTTTGATTGATCTCATTAACCATCTTATTTAACTCATTCTTCGTGACAACTTCGTGTTGGCTGGAGGATGATGGCGCCTGAATTCCCAAGTTAACACCATTAACTTCAGGTTTTTGGGGATTAACATCCTCTCTGGCTATTATTGCCCCTATGGATCTTCCCGAGGCAGTTCTACTTCTTCCAGGAACCATTGATTCTAAGTGGTAGATTCTTCGGGCAAAGATTAGAAATCTAACTTCTGAACTTGTGGGATCCAAAGTAGATAGCCAGATCTGGATCCTAAGTTGGAGTTCTAAGTGAAAGCACCAAAATATTAACCCAAAAAATGGATCAAAACCTTGGTTTGAGTATGAAAGCACAAGCCTTGTTCTTATAAAGCAATAACACAGATAATAGGTATAGTAAAAGACGATAAAAGAAAGAAGACAAGGAATTTTTATAGTGGTTTGGCTATTAATAGAGCCTATGTCCACTTTACAGTTTTATTATAGACTGATTGCTATTACAAGTAGTGTATGGTTACAAGGCTTTTGAGTATACTTAGCAAGATTGAATCCCCAGAGTTGGAATCCATTGGAGAATCACTGTGAATCCCTTTGGAGATTATTATGAGGGAGGTAGAGAGTGAAGAAAGTTTCTAGCATAGCTTCAGCAACCAGTTAGGAGAAGATCCTCTTTATGTTGCAAGTAGGATGGTATTTATAGAGATCGAAGGGCATCTGGACAAACTCACTTATCAGTACTTACAGATGGACACAGGATGACCTAAAGGAATCTAGCTCATGATTTGAGCCAAAACCATGGATCACTAGCGATCCATGGTTTATGGATCGCTTGCGTTCCATAGATTTAGCTCGCTCGTGAGCTAATGACTTAGCTGCTGTCTCTATCACTAACAATGCTACATTACAAATATCGTGGCTCTATATGGATCGGTGGCAACACATTGTGTATGGATCGCACACTTAGTTTATTTTGTGCTCTGTGTTCTAGGCCCCTTAGCACTTTTTTCTCCCAACGAACTACCATATTGTTTAATTTGTACACTTAGTTTGTTTCGTACACTTAGTTTGAAGTTCGGAATGCTATCATAACCTTGTATTGATGTTGTTTGTGTAATCTCGTTACACGTTGCTCCGTTTCGATGACGTCTTACTAGTTGGTTGTGCTGTAACTGTAGATTGAGAAAAATGGATGATGGTTTCTTAGATTAGTCAAGCACAGTCGTTGCTTTTGCAATACGGCTTAGTTCTTACTAACTTATTGCTTTAGCCTTTTTTGTCAACTTCTGAGCCATTTTGACGTCAAAAAACTGTTCTGGCCTCTATTGGATCCTGATGGACTAAAAACCCGGATAACATTCTTTTTTGTAAATATCTTTAAAAATATTAACAAGTCTCCTTTTATTACTTACAAAATCCTTACTACTTATAAAACTATTTTCTATTTACAAAACTGTTTTTATAAATCTCTAACTACAATTACCAAACTCTTTCTGTAAATCTCTAAGTATAATTATAAAATCCTTTTATGGATCTCTATATATAATTGTAAACTCCTTTTACAAAACTCCTTACAAAATTCCTTTTTTAAATCCTATATACTTAACACAAAACTTTGTTTTCAAGGTAGGACCATATACTTCCATATAACGATCATTTCATATATCACCATAAATTCGCAATTGGAATTTATTATCTAATTCCTCAAAATGGTATCATTTTCCTTTGGAAACTATTATTTATAAATGTTTTCTTTTTATCCATATAATACCATTTATAAAACTGTTTTTTAATTGTAAATAACATTTATAAATCTATCCTTTTATACAACATCTAATGTAAAACATTTCATATATATTTATTCCAAAATATTTATATCTTCTTTTAAAAAAAAATCACTTTACTATGAAATATATAAATTATAACAACCCTATTTTTATTACTTAATTAATTAATTTTAATTGCGGACAATTAATTCTAGTTTGTGATTTGTGTAATTTATGTAGCGACCCTGACTCGACCTTCGAAAATCGGCACCGAATACGACACTTGTATTCAAATGCCGCAGATCCAAACGTCGAATCTGGTTTGCCGGAGCTTATAACACATTAAGTACAACACAGCAGAAGAAAAAGAATATAAATTTGATATAAAACAGCTGATACAATATACAATGATGATACAATGAATATCAATATACAACAGAGATATGATACAAGACAATAGCAGCGGAAAGAAAAAGATAACACCAGTAGTGGAACAAAATCTCCAATATGGTCTTCAAGAAAGAACTTCCGTATCGGAAATCTCCATCTCCAAAGAACCAATCCACAAATAGCTCGAACTCCCAATAACGATGCACAAAGATAAGCAAGTGCAGTTCAGATCCAAAGACTGAACTAGCTCTAGATAATCTACTAAACCTGACTATCTGAAAAACCCAACTCTAGACTGCCCGTGTGGAAAAATAGTGGGCACCCAGAGTTTAGGAAAGGAACAATAAACTCCAGGTCATTCGTGGGACTGGTATAAGCAAACAAAAGCATTTTATCTTTTTAAACAAACAACGAAAGAGTTTAAAATAAATTCGAAATGCTTTTTGGAAAATGAAACTACCATAAGGCCTCCCGCCACACACACAATGCAAACGCAGAATTGGAGGAGATTTCTCCTTATGATAGTCAAATATGCTTGATACGAGAAAATTTCTTTGATATTATTACTAGTGCATAGTGTAGAAAAATCATTTCGAAAGTATAATATTAGTCCTAGCCAACGTACGACCAGTATCGTATGCCTACTATAGCTGCCATTTAAACAGTGGGGCGCCACCATAAGTAAATGGTAGGTTCTACAGCTAAAACCGTACAAGGCGCGTATTGAAGATTGGATTTTCAACAAATGGTCAGGCTAAGGAACTTTCTACTGCCACATGGGTACGCCTCTGGCGGGACGTCCCGAGAACCTAGCCGGATCTCTGCCAACACAAGGCTGGGTTACCTCTGTAACAAGGTAACTACTACTCGAGCATGCCATCCCCCGGTCCTTTTGGGACCTTTATCCGAGGCACCTCTAAACCATAAAGCAATCACAAAGTAATAGATTTGTAGCATCCACATGAGTAAGCATCTGGGCTCCATACCATGATACCACCCTTTTCCAGAAGGGAATGACACACCCTAAAGGGCGTGACCCTCATAACCTTGTCGCATCTTTCCTGTTTCGACCATTTCCGGGGTGTGAGGTCCTGATGCAGTCTCGTCCACAAAGCTACGCTTTATACAAAATACATGCTTTGATCAACAAATGATACACAGCAGCACTCAGCATGCCACACTACCAAATTGAGAGTATATCACTGATAAATATCAACTACATAACCTCTGAGCTCGTACGTCTCAGAGAAGGGTGTTAAGCTAAGAGAATAAATTCTCCGCCACCAAGCAGAAATGTATTTGATAGAGATCAGTTTAATATCTCAAAGTGTATTGTCGGACATACAACCATACAAGTTTGTTTCGGGTTCGAATAGAACTGGAGGCACTTTCGAAGAATCCCTTGCAATCCGGATATCCACAATCCCGATCGGACTTCCCATAGCATATGGAGAACTCTATACCGGAGCAACTCAGTGTAGAGCAATCTACAGGTTATCTTATCGTTCTCGAAGACACCTAGTCTTCACACCGGTCTTCAAATGCAATCCATAACGTCGTATCACTATTCGAAATGGGTTATATGACACAATGTCCTCTTCCGGCTAAACCGAATAGTGAGCGCAGTATTTGAAAACATATGTATATGGGATTTCAGTTAAGTCACAGCTTAAAAATCCAAAAATTTTCTTTTAAATGGTTAAACAAAATACCATTTAAATCTTTTAAATAAAAGATTCATCTCACAAAGTTCACCTAGTTTCACAAAGATCAATTCATAGATTTCAAAAGAATTTCCATTTCAATTGGATTAACACATTAAATATTTAAATCAGAGATTTAACTTATAGATTTCAAACCGGTTTCCAAATATTTATTCATAACTTGGAAGACCATTTTCATTTTAGACTTGAAAACCTTTTAACACCAATTGGAAGTTCATTTCTTATGTGAAAGCTTTTATTATTTGAAATAAATAGTTTTCGTTTCGGAAAAATCCGATTTCATTTATAAAAGTTAAAATCTTGGGTTAAATTTAAAGTCCCATAACAGCACTTAAAAAATGGTTTAAAACCTTTATAAATTTGTATAACCTCTTTAAATCATAAATAGATTTTAGTTCCAAATTTGGGATTCAAGTTTAAATCAAATTTCAAAACTAATTCAAGTTATTCAAAAATAACTTCTATCTTTGAAATTCCTTTTCAAAAACTTTTTATATTAAACCCAATCCATTTCCAAACTATTTGAATTCAAAAATTCAATTTTTAAAACAATTTCAAAAATCTATGACTTAATCCATTTCCACGTGTAATCCATATTTGTGTGTGTATAAGTGTGGTCTAGAGGTTTTACACAATAGTGCACAACATCAATCATCGCAGATTCAATCATATCAATATCGATAAGCGGTATAACCCATAACGCTTATCTTTGTTCTCAGAGTCATTGATAAAATGAATTTATCAATCATAGAGATCTACCTTTACGATTCGATGTGGGTTTCAAATAACCAACTGGAATCCGACTCCCTGTCGCATCGAAATTTAAATGTCGTTTTACGGGTCAAGGGGTTTTCATATTCATACAACAGTATATTCATCACAAATATATCAGCTAAGCACAAAGCATCACATCACATATCAAATATATCAATCCATCACACAGCATTTATTAACAATCAAACATGTACAATTAAGATGAATAAATTGTGCGGTTTTAAATTTATTACTCACATAATCACTTTCATTAGTATTTTTTTTTCAATGATTAATTATCATTAATTTCAATTGATTAAGTCTTAATCACCTTCATTAATTAATCATTCCTCAATTATCTTAATTAATTAACCTTAATTGTAATTAATTTAATCTTAATAAATTATTCCCTAATTAATTACTTTAATTAATAAACCCTTAATTATTGATTAATTAAATCTTAGTTATAACTAATTATCCTTTAACTAATTATTCTTAATTTAATTACCCTAATTAATTAACCACGTGAAATAATTATGCTTTAAGGTAATTAACCCTCAATATTTGATTAATCAATCTTTAATCTTTAATTGTCTATTCCTAATTACTTCCACTAAGTAATTGTTATTTTTTTATTTAATCATTCATTAATTACTTGATTAATTAACTTGAATTATTAATTAATTTCTTTAATTACTTTAATTACCTATTATTTAACGACTAATACTTAATTTATCAATTACTAATTCGTAATAAAATTACTTGATTAGTTAACTACTAATCATAGATCACTTAACTTTAAGTAGTTAATTAACAATTTATTTATCACTTAATCATAAATTAACCAATCACTAATTACAATTACAAAGTAATCATTCTTAATTGCTTTCTCAAATAATTAAATAATATTAATTATTTATCTTAATTAACATTCTAAAAATCTTCTTAAACTTTGCAAACAAATTATTACTAATTTGAAAACTTTAATGTTAATTAAATTTAACACTTAACTTTAAGTTAACTACTTAATTAAAGTATTGATTGGATTTTAAAAACATTCCAAAGTATTAACTTAAATAATTAAATCTCATAATAAATTCTTAACTCAGATTGTTAAACATTAAGTCGACAATGCTTAAAATTTATTGAAAAGTACTTTGCTTAACTTTACTTTACATTGTAGCATGTTTGAAAACTAACCCGAGTTATGTCCAGGTTTTACTCGAGTAACACTTGAGTTTCCCAATATCCTCCCTCGCGTCCTCTCTCTTCTCCATCACGTACTTTCTTCCTTATTTTCCAGTTAATTTTTTTAAGTTAAAACTAAAGTTTAAATTGTAATAACAGATAGATATGCTCATTTGCCCGAGTTACAAACAGAAGCAACCCACCATTCTCTCGAGTATCAACTCGAGTCACTCATCCCTACAGGCTACTGACATCAAACGATATCGTTCACGTGTACGACCAGTCCGGTCCACTCTGGTCATCACCACTACCTCCGACAAGTTGGCCCTAAACTCACTGACTAGCCTCAACCACCAGATCGGCGAAATTGGAATGATATCAAAATTAAGTTGCTCGAGACATCCTGAACTTAAACTTCGACCAACCTAGACAGCTCGCATCACCACCCTCGTTCGCCAGCGATCACGTCACAGTGTTCTAAGATTTTCCACAAAACTACGCGTCGATCCCCTATGGTGCGATCGCCTGGATCTACTTGATGACGACGCACGAACCCAATTCCTGTCATCGTCTTCAAACTAGGCTAAAACCCTAATATCTCCTCACTTGATCACCACAGCATTTTATAAATTCAATTCATATTTTTTCAAATCTACCGAAGTCCCAGCTAGCTTCACCAAGAATCACGACCATCGAATTGTAACAGTTCGTCAGAATTTTATGAATTCCCCCACGCAGTTCATCTCTTAATATCACAGCTGATACCAAACTAAAAATCATCATTTCATTTTTAAAATTCACCACTTCCTGCCATGAATTCATTCATGTAATCCAAACTTTGAAATTCATGTATGAATTTTTTGATAAATTTTGGATTTTGTCTGTGCTTCCTAATTTCCAGAAGTAACTCAAATCTGTTTACTCGGGAATATTTTGAAACTTGGCACTTAATAATATATAACAAGCTTTGTTAAGATCTTAAAGCCCAAAAATATTTGAGGAAGGATTCTTTAAATTTTGAAACAGGTTTTATAACCTGTAATCTTAAACAGGGAGACATACTTAACCAAACATGCACAAGGATATGTACACCTATTTGCATATATGCAAACATATCCATAGACATTCATTACTGTACTTTACAAAACACTCAGATAATTCACAAATCCAATTTGAATAGGTCAGATTTTTCTCACTTGTAGTTTAATCAGAGGGGAACAGAGAAGAGTTTTGAGCCTGGAAAGAAACTTTTTGAGCCTGGAAAGAAACTTTTTGAGCCTGGAATTTTGAAATTATCTGGAACTTGTTTTTGAGAACTTGAATTTGTTTTAGTTGATCATTACTGAGTTGATCACTCCAGGTTTTTGAAGCTTCCAATTTAATTTCTCATTAGTTTGTTTCCACTTCTGCTTTGATCTTGAACTTGATCTGCTTCCATGTTGATACTTTTGCATTCTATCTTCATTTGTAATTTCCAGGTTGATTTTTTTTTATAAATCTTTTGGTTTGATTTGAATCCTATCTGATTTAAGTTGCATTCCTCTCGGGTTTGAGTTTCCAGATTTAAGATGCTTCAGTTTGAAATTTTTCTTTTTTTCTTTTTTTTTGACTGAGGATAACTTGGTTTACACATTTTCTTTCTACTTTATCTTTTCTGATCTTTTCTTCAGATTTGAGATCTCAATCTAACGTTACTGTATTTTTCAGATTTGCTGAAAAGTTAAATAATTGCATATGGGGGAGCTCAAAAGTTTCTTTGTAATTTTTTTATTTCTATTATTTTATTTAATTAATTGTATTGAAGGCCGTTTGTAAGAAATCATCATGAGGCCTCAATTATGTTAATTTCTATACTCCATCCCCTTGTGTATGTTTACCATTTGAAATTTTCAAAGACAAAAGAATTTTTATTTTTATTTTTAAAATAATTTTTTTATCATATTTACTTTATAAATGAATACACCTCTCATTTCATTAGCATATATATACACACACACACACACACACACACAATGTAAAAAAAGAATTGCTTTAACCAATAATTTACACTATATAAATTACACATTAAAATTTTTAAATGCCACTTATTTTTAAAACATTTGTTTTAAATGTAGATTCAAATTCGTAATTCACTTGAATTAAAATCCGTTTAGGTCCATTTATATATATACATTTATACACTTGCACAATTTAAATCCAACTTCAAAATGAATAAAATCTCACTCATATATGCAATTTACATATATGTATAAAATTTTAAATTTAATTGACTTTTTAAAACACTCATTATTTCAAATTTTTAAACTCAAAATAAATTGGAATTTATTTATATATTATTTATTACTCATTTTATTTGTTTGAGATTTCTCAATTTACTTTTCAAATTAAATTTTAAAAGTTTAAAATATATTATTAATTTATATTAACAAATTTTAGGATGTTACATTTTATTTATAAGACTTTAAATATACAAATTCAAAACCCCTATTAAATTTTAAAATCAATATCCAAATAAACAAATAACCTATTTAATTTGAAAAATTCAAATTAATTTACAATTTTATTCAAAAATTTATTTAAATTATCAATTTAATTTTAATTAAAAATTAGAATCGTTACAGATTTCCCCCCTTAAAAAATATTCCGTCCCCGAAATTTGCAAGGAAGACAACAAAGAATAGATGATAGATAGAGAAATATCTTTCCAAATCAAACTGGATATCATCTATGTATTTGCCTTACCTAATCAGAATATCGACAATATGAGAACAAACTCATACAATTATTTTACAAGATACTCGGGTCCACCGGTCTACGAATATGCATGGGCATTGATTAGTTTGAAGGGATAACTAATTGTTCGTAGAATATATCGGTCCCTAGAGAATAGATAGATAGATTCAATCTTTTACGATTTCTCAAACACTAGATATGGATTCCAAATTCAAGTCGAAATATCCCAAAGTATATATAACTTGTCCCTCTTCGGACTTTGATACACACAAGAAATTACAATAGAATTTCAAATTTTATTTTAGTTGATATCGTTTTATTGATACAATTCATATTTAGCCTCATATTTGTTAACCAATTTAACTCAATTTAAAATTTCCAATTTATTTAATTCAAATTTTCAAATTCATTAGAGTTTAGAACGAAAAGCTGATAAAAAACCGATGAAGATACGAAATAAGAATCTTCTACAACGATTCGTAGGGCCACCATCACATCGAAGCTTCTTTCTGGAGCTGATACTTAGCAATCAAAAGTATTTGGAATCGAATCAAAGGAGATTGATAGAGAAAGTTGTTTCCACTGTTGCAGGGTATTGACCATTTGTAGTGCTACTCCCCTGTCCCCTATCTCGTCCTCTTCTTGTACTCATACTCACTATCAGTGGATAGTAAGAGAACTTACTGAGGCGTTCGAATGGATATCTTAGGAGCTACTCATTCTAGGGTATACTTCACCCTATCTCTAATGAGTTACTTAATGTGTTATACACATGAGCTAAAGTTTTTAACCTTCAGCTCTGATACCAAATGTAGCGACACTGACCCGACCTTCGAAAATCGACACCGAATACGACACTCATATTTAAATGCTGTAGATCCAAACGTCGAATCTGGTTCGCCTGAGCTTATAACACATTAAAGTACAACACAGCGGGAGGAAAAGAATATACATTTGATATACAACAGCTGATACAATATATAATGATGATACAATGAATATCAATATACAACAGAGATATGATACAAGGCAATAGCAGCGGAAAGAAAAAAATAACACCAGCAGCGGAACAAAATCTCCAATATGGTCTTCAAGAAAGAACTCCAGTATCGAAAATCTCCATCTCCAAAGCACCAATCCAGAAAAACCTCGAACTCCCAATAACGATGCACAAAGATAAGAAAGTGATGTTCAGATCCAAAGACTGAACTAGCTCCAGATAATCTACTAAACCAGACTATCTGAAAAACCCAACTCTAGACTGCCCGTATGGAAAAATAGTGGGCACCCAGAGTTTAGGAAAGGAACAATAAACTCTAGGTCAGTCATGGGACTAGTATGAGCAAACAAAAGAAATTTATCTTTTTAAAACAAACAACGAAAGAGTTTAAAATAAATTTGCAATGCTTTTTGGAAAATGAAACTACCATAAGGCCTCCCGCCACACACACAATGCAAATGCAGAATTGGAGGAGATTTCTCCTTATGATAGTCAAATATGCTTGATACGAGAAAATTTCTTTGATATTATTACTAGTTCATAGTGTAGAAAAACCATTTCGAAAGTATAATATTAATCCTAGCCAACATACGACCAGTATCGTATGCCTACTATAGTTACATCTAAACAGTGGGGCCACAATAAGTAAGTGGCAGGTTCTACACCTAAAACCATACAAGGCAGGTATTGAAGATTGGATTTTCCGACAAATGGTCAGGCTAAGGAACTTCCTACTGCAACATGGGTACGCCTCTGGTGGGACGTCCCGAGAACCTAACCGGATCTCTACCAACACAAGGCCGGGTTACCTCTGTAACTAGGTAACTACTACTAGAGCATGCCATCCCCCGGTCCTTTTGGGACCTTTATCCGAGGCACCTCTAAATCATAAAGCAATCACAAAGTAATAGATTTGCAGCATCCATATGAGTAAGCATCTAGGCTCCATACCATGATACCACCCTTTTCCAGAAGGGAATGACACATCCTAAAGGGCGTGACCCTCATAACCTTGCCGCATCTTTACTGTTTCGACCATTTCCGGGGTGTGAGGTCCTGATGCAGTCTCGTCCACAAAGCTACGCTTTATACAAAATCCATGCTTTGATCAACAAATGATACACAGTAGAACTCAGCATGCCACACTACCAAATTGGGAGTATATCACTGATAAATATCAACTACATAACCTCTGAGCTCGTACGTCTCAGAGAAGGGTGTTAAGCTAAGAGAATAAATTCTCCACCACCAAGCAGAAATGTATTTGATAGAGATCGGTTTAATATCTCAAAGTGTAATGTTGGACATACAACCATACAGGTCTGTTCCGGGTTCGAACAGAACCGGAGGCACTTTCGAAGAACCCCTTGCAATCCGAATATCCACAATCCCGATCGTACTTCCCATCACATATGGAGAACTCTATACCGGAGCAACTCAGTGCAGAGTCAATCGACAGGTTATCTTATCGTTCTCGAAGAAACCCGGTTTTCAAATGCAATCCATAACGTCGTATCACTATTCGGAATTGGTTATATAATACAAGGTCCTCTCCTGGCTAAACCGAATAGTGAGCGCAACATTTAAAAACATATGGATATGGGATTTCAGTTAAGTCACAACTTAAAAATCCAAAACTTTTCTTTTAAATGGTTAAACAAATTACCATTTAAATCTTTTAAATAAAAGATTCGTCTCACAAAGTTCACCTAGTTTCACAAAGATCAATTCATAGATTTCAAAACAATTTCCATTTCAATTGGATTAACTCATTAAATCTTTAAATCGGAGATTTAACTTATAGCTTTCAAACCCGTTCCCAAAGATTTATTCATAACTTGGAAGATCATTTTCATTTTAGACTTGAAAACCTTTTAACACCAATTGGAAATTCATTTCTTATGTGAAGGCTTTTATTATTTGAAACAAATAGTTTTCGTTTCGGAAAAATCTGATTTCATTTATACCAGTTAAAATCTTGGATTAAATTTAAAGTCCCATAACAACACTTAAAAAATGGTTTAAAACCTTTATAAACTTGTATAACCTCTTTAAATCATAAATAGATTTCAATTTCAAATTTGGGATTCACGTTTAAATGTATTTCGAAACTAATTCAAGTTATTCAAAAATAACTTTTATCTTTGAAATTCCTTTTCAAGAACTTTTTATATTAAACCCAATCCATTTCCAAACTATTTGAATTCAAAAATTCAATTTTTAAAACAATTTCAAAAATCTATGAGTTAACCCATTTCCACGTGCAATACATATTTGTGTGTGTATAAGTGTGGTCCAGGGATTTTTCACAATAGTGCACAACATCAATCATCACAGATTTAATCATATCAATATCGATAAGCGGTATAACCCATAACGCTTATCTTTATTCACAGAGTCATTGATAAAATGAATTTATCAATCACAGAGATCTACCTTTACTATTCGATGTGCGTTTCGGATAACCAACTGGTATCCGACTCCCTGCCGCATCAAAATTTAAATGTCGTCTTACGGGTCAAGGTGTTTTCATATTCATACAACAGTATATTCATCACAAATATAGCAGCTCGGCACAAAGCATCACATCACATATCAAATATATCAATCCATCACACAGCACTCAGTAACAATCAAATATCTACAATTAAGATGAATTAATTGTGTGGTTTTAAATTTATTACTCACATAATCACTTTCATTAGTATTTTTTTATCAATGATTAATTATCATTAATTTCAATTAATTAAGTCTTAATCACCTTCATTAACTAATCATTCCTTAATTATCTTAATTAATTAAGCCTTAATTGTAATTAATTAAATCTTAATAAATTATTCCCTAATTAATTACTTTAATAAATAAACCCTTAATTATTGATTAATTAAATCTTAATTATGATTAATTATCATTTAATAATTATTCTTAGTTTAATTATCCTAATTAATTAACCACATTAACTAATTATGCTTTAAAGTAATTAACCCTTCATATTTGGTTAATCAAACTTTAATCTTTAATTATCTACTCTTAATTACTTCCACTAAGTAATTATTATTTTTTACTTAATCATTCATTAATTACTTGATTAATTAACTTGAATTATTAATTAATTTCTTTATTTTCTTTGATTACCCATTATTTAACTACTAATTACTTAATTTATCAATTACTAATTCGTAATTAAATTACTTGATTAGTTAACTACTAATCATATATCATTCAACTTTAAGTAGTTAATGACCTATTTATTTATCACTTAATCTTAAATTAACCAATCACTAATTACAATTATAAATAATCATTCTTAATTGATTTCTCAAATAATTAATTAATATTAATTATTTATCTTAATTAACATTCTAAAAATCTTCTTAAACTTTGCAAACAAATTATTACTAATTTGAAAACTTTAATGTTAATTAACTTGAACACTTAACTTTAAGTTAACTACTTAATTAAAGTATTTATTGGATTTTAAAAACATTCCAAAGTATTAACTTAAACAATTAAATCTCATAATAAATTCTTAACTCAGATTGTTAAACATTCATGAAGTCGACAATGCTTAAAAATTTGTTGAAAAATACTTTACTTAACTTTACTTTACATTATAGCAAGTTTGAAAACTAACTCGAGTTCTGTCCAGGTTTTACTCGAGTAACACTCGAGTTTCCCACTATCCTCCTTCGCGTCCTCTCTCTTCTATATCACGTGCTTTCTTCTTTTTTTCCAGTTAAATTTTTTTAAGTCCAAACTTAAGTTTAAATTGTAATAATAGATGGGTATGCTCATTTGCCCGAGTTACAAACCAAAGCAACCCACCATTCTCTCGAGTATCAACTCGAGTCACTCACCTCCACAGGCTACTGACATCAAACGATATCGTGCACGTGTATAACCAGTCCGGTCAACTCTGGTCATCACCACTACCTCCGACAAGTCGGCCCCAACCTCACTGACTAGCCTCAACCACCAGATCGAAAAAATTGGAATGGTATCAAAATTAAGTTGCTCGAGACATCCTGAACCCAAACTCCAACTAACCTAGACAGCTCGCATCACCACCCTCGTTCGCCAGCGATCACGCCACTGTGTTCTAAGCTTTGCCACAAAAATATACTTCATTCCCCTGGGGTGCTATCGCCTGGATCTACTTGATGACGGCGCACGAACCCAATTCCTGACATCGTCTTCAAACTATGCTAAAACCCTACTATCTCCTCGCTAGATCACCACAGCATTTTATAAATTCAATTCATATTTTTCTCAAACCCACCGATGTCCCAGCTAGCTTCACCAAGAATCACGACCATCGAATCGTAACAGTTCGTCAGAATTTGACGAATTCCCCCACGCAGTTCATCTCTTAATATCACAGCCGATACCAAACTAAAAATCATCATTTCATTTTTAAAATTCACCACTTCCTGCCATGAATTCATTCATGTAATCCAAATTTAGAAATTCAGATATAATTTTTTTGATAAATTTTGGATTTTGTCTGTGCTTCCTAATTTCCAAAAGAAACTCAAATCTGTTTATTCAGGAATATTTTGAAACTTGGCACTTAATAATATATAACAAGCTTTTTTAAGATCTTAAAGCCCAAAAAGATTTGAGGAAGGGTTCTTTAAATTTTGAAACAGGTTTTATAACCTATAATCTTAAATAGGGAGACATACTTAACCAAACATGCACAAGGATATGTACACCTATTTGCATAAATGCAAACATACCCACAGACCTCCATTATTCTACTTCAAAAAACACTCAGATAATTCACAAATTCAATTTGAATAGGTCAGATTTTGCTCACTAGTAGTTTAATCAGAGAGGAACAGTGACGAGTTTTGAGCCTGGAAAGAAAATTTTGAGCCTGGAAAGAAAAATTTTGAGCGTGGAATTTTGAAATTATCTGGAACTTGTTTTTGAGAACTTGAATTTGTTTTAGTTGATCATCACTGAGATGATCACTCCAGGTTTTTGAAGCTTCAGATTTAATTTCTCTTTAGTTTGTTTCCACTTCTGCTTTGATCTTGAACTTGATCTGCTTCCAGGTTGAAACTTTTGCATTCTATCTTCATTTGTAATTTCCAAGTTGATTTTTTTATAAGTCTTTTGGTTTGATTTAAACCCTATCTAATTTAAGTTGCATTCCTCTCGGGTTTGAGTTTCCAGATTTAAGATGTTTCAGTTTGAAAATTTTCTGTTTTTTTCTTTTTTTTGAACTGAGAATAACTTGGTTTACACATTTTCTTTCTGCTTTATCTTTTCTGATCTTTGCTTCAGATTTGAGATCTCAATCTAATGTTATTGTATTTTTTAGATTTGCTAAAAAGTTAAATAATTGCATATAGGGGAGCTCAAAAGTTTCTTTGTAATTTTTTTATTTCTATTATTTTATTCAATTAATTGTATTGAAGGCCATTTGTAAGAAATCATCATGAGCCCTCAATTATGGTAATTTCTATACTCTATCCCCTTGTGTATGTTTATCGTTTGAAATTTCCAATGACAAAAGAATTTTTATTTTTATTTTTAAAATAATTTTTTTATCATATTTACTTTATAAATAAATACACCTCTTATTTCATTAACATATATATATATATATATATACAGTGTAAAAAAAGAATTGCTTTTACCAGTAATTTACACTATATAAATTACACCTTAAAATTTTTAAATGCCACTTATTTTTAAAACCTTTATTTTAAATGTAGATTCAAATTCCTAATTCACTTGAATTAAAATCCATTTAGGTCCATTTATATATATACATTCATACACTTGCACAATTATAATTCAACTTCAATATGAATAAAATCTCACCCATATATGCAATATACATATACGTATAAAATTTTAAATTTAATTGACTTTTGAAAACACTCATTATTTAAAAAATATAAACTCAAAATAAATTGGAATTTATTTATATATGATTTATTACTCATTTTATTTATTTGAGATTTCTTAATTTATTTTTCAAATTAAATTTTAAAAGTTTAAAATATATTACTAATTTATATTAACAAATTTTAGGATGTTACTTTTTTATTTATAAGATTTTAAATATACAAATTCAAAACCCTAATTAAATTTTAAAATAAATATCCAAATATCCAAATATCCTATTTAATTTGAAAAATTCAAATTAATTTACAATTTTATTCAAAAATTTATTTTAATTATCAATTTAATTTTAATTAAAAATCGGGATCGTTACAATTTAACTGTGAAATTAAATCTAGTTTTGAAAATAGTGATTTGATTATTTATGAAATAATTTTCACTTCTTAAATTTAAATTTGAAATATGATTAAACCAATTATCTAAATTTGACATTTGAGTAAATTGTTAATATTGAGATTAATGTTTAAATGAGTTTTTTGGAAATTTATAATCCATCTTTATTAAAATGGTAGTAAAAAAAAATTATTTGCTAAAGTTATGTTGGATTTGTACAAAGCACTTCCGTATTGATTAAAATGATAATTTATGACATATAAGTATTTGTCAAATTTTGTGAAATCAAAATTTTAATTTATAAAACATCACTTAGTGTAAATGAGTATGTTATAAGTGATAATCAAAATATAAGTTAGCAACACTTCTCTTAGAATTGCAACACTTTTTTAATGGGTTCATAACCATACCCATTCGGCCCATTTAGGAGATGTTAGTAAGAAGAAATGAAACTTACATTCATTCTCTTTCCCACATAATTTTAGTTCTAAAATCAAAAATAAGAAAAACTCATGCTCTCATAAACCTTAGCTCAAACAATCCCCAATTCTAGTTGCAAATCATATGGCTTTTGGATAATTCTAGTAGAAATTAAAAGAAAGTAATCTCCCTCACCTCCTAGTACATCAATTAGAGTTATTAATCTCAATTTGATCTTAGTAGTAATTTGCTTTTTGCAATTTCTGAAACTAAATCTTAGGTAATTGCTGAAAGGTATTTGCTTAGGAGAATTCAATGTCTTTGCTCCAATTCAAGTTCATATAGGTAAGTAAACACTCAAATAACGATTTCAAAACTGATATTGGGTGCATCTGCTATTTGAATGGATTGTTGTTAAATCTATTGTTGAAATGGTTTATAATTCTTAAGTTCTTTGCATGTTTATGTATATAACTTTCTGTTTGTTGGAAACTACAAGTGTTTAATCACTTGAATCATCTAATTATAGTTGAATCAAGGTTGCATGACACTAAAATTAGTAGCTAAGAGTCAAAACTATCATCAGCAAAGAAATCATTGACATCGGACCAATGGGGAGGTGACGACACTGCCTGGAACTCTATCCAGGCAATGCCACCAGTCCACTTGGACTGGCGCATCGGTCATGACCTAGACAAAGTTCCAGGTCATGTAGTGCCTCCACCCCGATTGCCCGTTGGCCTCCCAGTTGCCCGTTTTATTCTTGGTAACTTACGCCTTGTTTCTATTACCTATTTAGTGAAGATTTCAGTGCATGGTTATCGAGTTTTAAACTATCGAATTTGAGAACTTCTTTCGAAATGTGTGTACCAAAGAGTCCATGGCACAACATTAAATTTCCATCGCATGTTTTCAACAAGGATTTTCAAAGAGATTGATTTTCAAATTGAACCATTTCTACTAAATTTTTTAAGTAATAAATTATTTTGTTTATAAAGAGCATTTGACGAACGTATATATATTTATTCATTTATTTAAATAATTATTTATTATTTTTACAATAAGAATGATTTTGTAATGTAAACAAGGTTAGTTCTAATTAAAGGTTTAAATACCTATATGGTTTATACTGAAGTAATTTTGGATTTTTAAAATACAAGGACTTTTGTATAAGTTTTGGAACATGGTTTATTAACAAAATATACTATTTGAAGTTTGAGACAAATATATATATGTAACGACCCAGAATTTTAATTAATTAAAATTTGTATATTTAATTAATTTTAAATATTAATTAGTGAAATTTATAAGTCGAATAAATTTTATTTCGAATAATTGGATTTAATTAGATAAATTAAATCGATAATTTAATATGTGAAAATACAGAAATAATTGAAAATTGGGTTAAATATGATTGAAAATGATTTGTAAAATTTTATTTTATCATATTGGAGTTAGAATGATGTTATAGAACTTTTAAAATCGAATTAGGAGTTTATTTGTGAAAATTGAATATTTTAATATTTAACCGACTAGTGAAAATAGACAATTTTTGAACAGTCTCCGAATTGGACGAGACTAGTTCCATTGGATCCGTAATAGTTAGTTATTATCGGATTTCAATTTTCGTAGCAATTGGAGTTATCGTTCGATCATGGTAGCTCGAAACGCATCGAAATTGTTTTAATATTAATTTGGCGAGTTAAAATAGCCATTTTTCAAAAAGTCTCGGATTTCGACGAAACTAGTTTCATCGGATCCATAATGTGATATTATTATTTGGTTTCAAATTTCATGTCAATCGGATTTACCGTTTGTCCGGTGCAAGCTAAAACGCCTAGAAAATCGTTTAATCGGTTTAATTTAAAATCGAACGTTTATTGCCATAACTCGCACAGATGACCGAATTGGCTTCCGAAACCTATTCCATTGTGTGTGGAACGCAGGATAAACCCTAGGAACGCTGGTTACCGCACGTGAATCGGATTTTTGAAAAGCCGGATGAATAGTGTTAGATATTTTCTATAAATAGACAAATTGTATCACAAAATAAAATAAAAAAATAGAGCTAGGGTTTAATGGCCGGCCGCCTCCTCTATTTCGAAGGCCAGAATTCAATCTTCTTCTCCCTCAATTACCTTCAAATTCGTTCATCAATTCAGGAAACGTTCAACATGAAAGTTGTAGAGGGCATTGCGATCTTCAAATCCAACGGTCGTGATTAAAAATAGACGAGCCAATCGATGGCAAATCAAGGGCAAAGCTTCGTCGTTCGTGTACTGTTTTCAAGGTGCATGGACCACCGAGTTGCGTAAAACTCACGACGTAGGTCGAGCTCGAGACAAGCTTTTGTTTGGCATAAATTGATCGTGTTCTCGATCAATGGAGGAGGTGCGACCTTAAGCCCTAGGCGTGCATGATGGGTTATGTTTGTTCGTGTTCGTTCACTGGAGTGGGAGAATGTGGAGAAAGCATGTACGGGCCTGATGTGGAGAAGCAAGGAGCAACGGCTAAGATTTGAAGTGGGTTTGAAAATTAAATAAAAATTGTAAATGGTTTATATTATAATTTGTGTAATCTTTAAAATATCGTATCTTTGTCATACGAGGTCGGATCGTGACGAAACAAAGTGCGTTGCATTCGTTTTGTCGAGCACTACGCAATGGAATTGGATTGGAGTCATTTAGAGTTAGTGAGAATTTTGGGTAAAATTAAACGTCCTTTTAATTTTATTCGAAATAAATCGCTAAAACGAAATTGAAATCAAGGTGAGAACTTCTCACTCCATCGAATCGGTTTCGATTTTAATTTTAAATAGTTAGATTTAAAATATTTGAATGCATGTTTGAATGATGAGTGTTATCTATTGATTGTTAAAATAGACATTATACGCCGTTAGTAAGCGGAGGTTATTTATTAAAAACATATACCGCGAACATTTCATAAACAGTGAAATTGGTATTATATATAATAGCAATATATATATATATATATATATATTGGCATATGTATATATTGCAGTTGTTGATTTCCCGCATTGTATAGCGGATGAGACCCTATTGCGCCGTCTATTAAGCGGATAATATTTTAAATCCCATATACCGCGATAATTCTGTACTGGAGCGGAATTGGTATTGTGCTAATGTTTTTGGATGCAGGGAAACAGGTTGGAGGGATCCAACTGGATTCCTCAACTGTATTGATTTATTTACAGATATTTTGATATTTGTTGATTATCATATAGATATATGATATTTGGATGTCGTGATTGACTATTTGGTGCTGCTGCATCATCGGATCCATTTTTGAAGTTTTAAAAATAATGATTTTGATTTTAAAAGGAATTTTAAAGTGATTTTCAAAAGTATACGTTTTATTAAATTTTGAATTGTTAAAAATAAATAAACGTTAAAATCTTAATGTTATAAAAATATGATTTTTATGAAATGTAGGCGAAAAGTGATTTTTGAAATAAATAGTTAATAAATTTATGAAATGGTTTAAATTGGAATTTTTGAAATATTACAAACAATTTTTATAAAAGATTTAAAAAAAATGGATATTTATAAATTAAAGATATTGGAATTATAAAATGAAGTTTTTATAAGTGTTAAAATGAAGTATAATGGATTCATAAGTGGATGAGAATTTATAAGATTTATAATTTGTGAAGTTTAAAAGAAAGATTTTATAAATAAATGGATTATAAGTATTTAACTTATAATATGGACTTTTGGTATATAATTGAGTTATATAAATTGAATTG
Organism: Allium cepa; assembly: GCA_030765085.1. NCBI lineage: Eukaryota > Viridiplantae > Streptophyta > Magnoliopsida > Asparagales > Amaryllidaceae > Allium > Allium cepa. The sequence goes on from CM060945.1 coordinate 775,751,235, forward strand.
AATTTATAAAGGAGATTATAAATCGAAGCTTATAAATAGAAATGGAATTTATAAACATTGTTTTATAAATTCGAAATCAATTGAATTTGATAAATTAAATATTGAAGTTTATTAAAGGAAATATATTCACGATTTTGGACAGTGAATACCTTATTGAATGAAATAGTCGTGTTTGGCAAAATGAATATTATGGAATGAAGTTAATTATTTTAAAGATGCTTTAAATGTATTATGAATCGAAACCATAGATTTCAACATTCATTGTTGAAATAGACGTTTTCGAGAAATAGAAGGAAATGGTGGACTATAACACTGTTGTTATAGTAAATGATTTCTGAAGGAAATGTTTTATTTAGTATTGGGATTTATATATCTATCTTAAATTCGAATCCCTATACTAGTGATTTTGGGACGTTGTAACGATGTTTTACGTAACATTCGTTTTGGCCCAAATAAATATGGTTAAGAGAATGATTTCCTTAAAGAATGAACTATATACTTAATTTCGATTTGAGTATATTGAATATTTTCCAAAGGTTGAAAATAAATAGATTTGTGAATTACTTATTAATAAATAAGTATGGGAATGTTTTTCCAATGCGAAATGAAATGTTTTGAGAATTTATCTTTTTGAAGATAAATTGAAAATGAATAATTGAAAATCATATATTCATAGATATTTAGGAATTATAAATTCATTATGAAATTTATAAAAGAAAGTGAAATTTGTTTAAAAATAAACGTTGATTTATTTTTAAAGTGTGGGAATAAATTTACGGATTTGGAACGTAAATATAAAGTAAATCGGTAGGGATTTATTTAAATTGGTTTAAATGAACCATTTTGAAATGAAAGTATGGAAAAGTGATTTGAAAATTTTGTTTTCAAATGGTTGAAGTGTGGAAAATTTATATATCTAGTAAAGATATTTTGGAAAGTAAATAATTTGAGAAATTATTTGGAACTTGGTGATGTTGAGCACGCCTATTGATAGTTAAATAATCCGACTATCAATATTTACCTTAAAGTAGGTATTTGTTGTGATTTGCTTGAATTTGAATGCCACACTTATTTTTGAATAAGCGCTCACTATTCGGGTTATCCGGGAAAGGACCTTGGGGTCGTATAACCCATTCTGAATATGTGATACGTCGTAACGGATTCCATTTGATGACCGGTGTTGAAGACCGGATATTTGTGAAAACGGAAGGATTACCGTCGAGTTACTCTACATCGTCTGATCTCCGATATAGAGGTTTTATCACCCTTAGTGACGGGAAGTCTGGTCGTGATTAGTGAATATCCGGATTGCAAGGACTTCTTTGGAAGTGCCTTCGTTTCTGTTCGAGCCCGGAACAGACTTGTATAGATTGTTTGTCTGACATTACAAATTGAGATATAAAGCTGATTTCTTTCAAATATATTTCTGTTGGTGGCGGAGAATTTATTCTCTTAGCTTAACACCCTTCTCTGAGACGTACGAGCTCAGAGGTTATATAGTTGAAGGTTATTAGTGATATACTCCCAATTTGGTAGTATGGCATACAGTGTGTTGCTGTGAAATGATCATTGTTTGATCATTTGTGATATGATCATTTATTTTATCATTTATCTTGGTGATCATTTCTATGATCATTTGATTGACCCAAAGCACGGCTTTTGTATAAAGTGTGGCTTTGTGGATGAGACTTCGTCGGACCTCACACCCGGGAAATGGTCAAAACAGGAAGGATGCGGCAAGGTTATTAGGGGGTAGCGCCCCTTTAGTGTATGTCATTCCTTCTGGATAGAGGTGGTATCATGGTATGGAGCCCAGATATTTAACCTATGTTGTTGCTGCATATTTTGTGGTTGTTGGAAATCGAGGATCCTCGGATAGAACGGTTGCGATCGGGGGATGACATATTCGTGTCAGTAGTTACCCAGTTAGGGGTAACCCGGCCTTGTGCTGGCAGAGATCCGGTTTGGTTCTCGGGACGTCCTTCCAGAGGCGTTCTCATGTGGCAATGGGAAGTTCCTTGGCCTGAACATTTGTTGGAAATCCAAAGAAACAATACGATCTTGTACGGTTTTAGTTGTAGAACCTATCATTCACTTATGGTGGCGCCCCACTGTTTGGATGGTAGCTATAGTAGGCATAAGTGCGAAATGCCTATGCTGGCTAAGATTTATATTCTAATTTCGAAATTGTTTTCTCCACTATGCACTAGTAATAATATCAAATGTTTCTTTTTAATGCGTATCAAGCATCTTTGACTATCATAAGGAGAAATCTCCTCCGATTCTGCGTTTGCATTGTGTGTGTGTGCGGGAGGCCTTATGGTAGTCTCATTTTCTAAAAAGCATTGCGAATTGACTTTAAAAATATCCCTCTATTTTGTTTTAAAGATAAACTGTTTTGAGTTCTCACACCAGTCACATGACTGACTCGGAGTTTATTGTTTTCCTTCCTAAACTCTGGGTGCCCACCAATTTCCACACGGGCAGTCAAGAGTTAAGGTTTATTCAGGATATTCCGGAGTTGCTGGAGGCAAGATGGATGGCATGGCAAGTATTTCTTTTCTGCTGTCGATGTTGTTGTTGTACACTCTGATGATGTAATGTAATGAAATGTGATGTAATGTAATAACTGATATAGTTCTTTGTTTAAAGATTATTCATTTATTTATTATATGTTGTTCCGCTGCGAATTGTGAGATTCTGATATTGTTCTATTGTTACTGTCATGTTCTATCTTTTTCTCTCTTCTTCTATCTTTTTCTTCTTCTTTAACCCTAACGGTTCGGTTTTTCGGCTTTCGATTGCTCGGCAGTTGATACAGTGGACGTATTATTGTCGGTTTTCGGCAACGAAAAATCGCGTTCGTTACAATATATATATATATATATATATATATATATATATATACAAGTGCATTTTTGGAATAACTCAGATTTATGCAATATTTTATCAAATAATGAATATCTATATAAAGTTAAATGTTAAAATAAGTTATGGATTTTTAAATAATAGAACTTGAAAGTAATATTTTATGTAAAGTAATTTTAGAAAAATACTTATATATTAAAATTATATTTGATTACTTTCAAATTTTAAACTCTTACAAGATTTTCTTCCATCAGGCATTTCTATGCAATTTTTGGATTTTTTTAAATAAAATGTTTTGAGAGCTTTAATTCCATAATTTAGGGAAATAATAAATATTGAATTAGTTTTATTGATCGGTTTAAATGCTTTCAAGTAATGCTTCTTCGAATATTGTATAACTCATCGAATAGAATGCTTGAGTGGAACTTACTAGCGCATTAGCGAATACTCGAATTTCAAGAGATAGTATGGGATGCATTGGTTAAATTCTTGCGATTACTATTAAGAAGTATTTAACACTTTAGAGTTATATTATCTTTTGGTGTTTGGTAGGGCTGATAGATCCTTAATAGAATGTAGTTCAAGTTTTCCAATGATATCTGTAATCGGTGAGATTTACCAGCGTCCAGTAAATGCCTGAATTTCACTGGCGGTATGGGATGCTTTGGTTAAGTTCTTGTGATTACAAACAGAGATAGTATCTGAAAATTCAGAGTGTATTCCTTATATTGTTTGGCCGGGGGCTAATAGACCCTCAAGGATTATTCTCCTGGATTTCTTTACAAATTTTTGTGTCGTGCTATGTATTCTACGATCGTTTTGATCAGTAGGACAAACCTTGTGATGAGCTAGGTTTTTGTATCACAATTTATGGACAATCCTTGGTATCAGATGAGTATGCATGATACCATATTTATTTGTTTTCCATGATACAGACGATCGTTGTGATCAATGTGAACAATCAAGGTGATTAATATGGATTGTTTTAGTTTTTATGACTTTCTAATGTTTCGTGATTTAAATCCTTGCGCTTTGTGATAAGTTTCGAGATAAAAAATTTATGCAACTAGTTTGCATTTATAGTACCATATACCTTATGTTATTTCTTATTTCTCACCCTTTTGAATATTTATAGATAGTCTGACCCATTTATTTATAATACTCAGGTGAGGTCAGGCTGAGACCTTCAGGTATCTAGACTTGTAGGCTTTTGAGTAGGTATGCTAGCAGATGATAGATCTTTTAACCTTTCAGTTTATATTCCATAGAATATTTGTGTATTTTTCCATTAGATATATTATTTGAGATAGTGACTTATTCTTAATGTATAATATGTGAGTCTAGTATAACACCTTGTAGACTTACATTATGTATATATGATGTATGTTATCCACTATGATCTACGACTGATGTTTATATGATATACTCTTCTGATTTTGAGAAATCAATGTGATTAATTATTTAAACTGAGGTTGTACAAGTCAAAATTTCATTTTAGATATTTATTAATTATAGTAATTGTACGTGTTATATTAAAGGTATATTCACATTCGGTCTCCCGTAACAAACAGTATTCTTTACATTATTAGACGACGTTATTTGTAATGTTCTTTAATAATATAGGTATCACGGTGGGGTCTTTATATGAATTCCTATTATTTTCCTTCAAAATAAATATCCATTATTATAGAAACTTCCTACATAGATAAATACTTTCCAAAATAATTTTAATTTTCTTACATATATACATATATTAGAAAGGAATAAAAAAAAGTTGAAGTAAAATAGGGAAGTTATCACAGAAATCCCAAAACTTTTAGATTAAGAATCATTTCATGAATCAAAACCATTTTCAAATTAAAACAACAGTTAATTGCATTTTAATATACTATAACGAGGGCCAATAGCTAACATAGCACTTAATCAATGCACTTACAACATTTTCCACTACAAAAGTTCAACTTTTAACATATATCAATGTCACATCCAATATTGCCAAACTATTAAATTTTAGCATTCAACAATTCATATAGTAGATATATCACTGGAGTTAAAATAAACACATATATAATGGAAATACAAAATCACAATGGTGAGAAATCTAGATTTCTCTATAAAATTCCCTATATTTCATTTTAAATGTCATTCGCTTTTAAAAACGGATATTCAATCAGACCAAACTAATAAATCATTTAAACAAAATAATAGTTTATAACTACTATATATCAGTATCGTAATCTCTTAGATGTGAGATAACTTATCAAAATTCCAACGAACACTTAAGCATTCCTTTTGATCTAAAATCGATCGACGTTCGATTTTAGCTCAAAATTCTAATTGCTCCAAACTCGACGAATCTAGTTCCCACGCACATATATCTCTCCTACGTGCGCAACACGAAAGATCGTGTCTAGATAAGATCTTCTATGGAAAGATATTCATTTTATAAGATTGAGAATTAATTAATATAATAGTTTTAATTTCTAATTACCCGCCACGTCATCACCTTTCTTCCCCAATTCAAATCTCCCTCTATCCCCAAATTAAATCTTCATGTACATGATATGCACCTCTTCCAAGCCATGCATGCCTTAATCTCAAGCAACACACATGATGAAATCATAATCTATCGCCCTTGCTAAACTCCTCTTCATGTGCTCTTGCCATCCCCCACATAGTGTGAAGCTTGAGCCTCCCATTAAATTTCTGACCTGCTCCTCTCTCCTCTCATCCACGAAAAGTCACACATCCCTAATATCCACCAAGCTCCACCACATTATCACCACCAAGCCCCTCGACACTAGAAACCCAATGGAATCTACCTCGTTACCTATCTCCTCCTCTGGCCAAAAAAATCACCAACCCTAGTTTAGGTTCACCATGCCCAAAATTGTCGCATCACCCAACACGTGACCGAGCCATCTCAAAATTCACCTTTCAATGCTCTAACACATGACAAACTCAAATCTACACTTGGTTTCATCTAACTACACATGGATCTCTAACTATCTCAAACCCAAACTACAACCATCACTATAGAACATCCCAAACCAATGCCGCACCTTACAACACCTATACCAAATTGAAGATCTCACCAAGACGAACCCAAAGATTCATGTTTTATAATCTCTAGTTTAGTATTTCTTCTGTTTTGAATTTTTGAATGAAGGAGGTTGTTCTTCAGGGGATCAAAATGAACAAGAGAGAGAAGTGGGAAAAAAGTCAGAATTGTGTTGAAAAAGCTTAGTTGATGTTTGGTTTATTCAAATATTTCCAACATCTTTAGTTAACATAACTAAAACCATCAAACTATAATACAACAAATAGAAGCACTTATCAATTCTCGTGAAAATGAAATCAAAGTAAAAGCTATTTTAAGTATGATCAATTTACTATTGTATTTAGTAATATAGATCATCAAATTTTGTTACCACTTTAATTCCATAATCATAAATCAATTAGTAAAATGATGATGTAAATTTTGTTTATGTGGAGTAAGCATGGCCCATTTGTAATTACAACATATGCCATCAAATTCCATTTTATAAACTTACATTAACATTCATTTTAATGAAGCACAAATGAGACCATAAATCACAAATTATATTGAATCTACATAATTAGGGAGCTTCATTACCCCTAAATTAAAAAAGTTTAGCTACTCATTTGTATTATCAAATTAACACATGTAAATTTCAACATTTAAATAAAAGCAAAGAAGGAAATAACAAATTGTAATAAAAGAAGCTAGTTGCACAAAAGTAAAACTACGCTACATGTAAATAAAAATGAACAACAAAATAAAATAAGATCAAAGTAGAAGGAAAAGAACAAGAGGCTTAGAAAGCCATTTTTATTACATATAACTTTGAACCTACAACTTGAATTGTAACAACCCAAAATTTGAGCCATAATAATTAATTAAAGAATTAATTAAATAATAAAATAAGTTTGTGAAATTGTTAAAATCGAGCTACGGGAGTTGCACCATTGTGTCCATGCCGATTTTTTGGTCAATTTCCATATATAACTTGTTGAAACCTGAGTCAGTATGGAGAAGTTATGAGAGAAAGATGAATCCGAATTTTATAAAAAAACAAAAAAAGGTATACGTCCATAGGTTGACCTGCATTAAGATCTGGTCAACCCCCAAAGGGGTCGGGTTGACCTGCATGTTTGCTTGGACATAAAAACGTCCATATACGAGCCGAAGACTATGTTTTTGATTTTCAGTTTAATCCTGTGTGTTTATGCTTGCATCCGACGGTTCCAAGTGAGCCTATGATGTGGTTGCATCAGATTTAATCCTCAAATCTGACGGCCTGAGATCCCTAAATCACACTGTAAATAGAACCATAGGCCTAGCTATTTGTCTTATTCAGATTTTCCCCTGATTGGGTTCATTACCTGAGGCTGAACCCTAAATAGAAAATTTCTAGGGAAATTTTTTTGGTAAAAATATTATACACCCTAGAAGTGGATCCGAGAAAGCCAAGGAACAGTGCTAAGGACTACAAGTGAGTGTTTTGTAATTATTTTAGATTTTCAAGCCATTTAAAATAATAGGGTTCTCAATAGTTGTAGTTTTCTACAACTTTGAGACAGCTTTTATGTATGTTATTTACAGGTAGTTTTTAAGAAATTTTTTGAAGTTTTTCTTAGTCTATTTTATTCGGCTATTTTATTCAGTTACTTATAGTTGTTTAAATTTATTTACATCTGTTTTAAGTTAGAATTTAGCCTGCAAATGTTAGTTTCTTTTTATAAAAATTTAATCCTTTTTTACGTGAATAAATTAAAACGAGAAGAATACGTAAGTTTACAAAAATTAGATGTAAAATGAGAAAAATGAAATAAAATCGAGATGGAGTTAAATAGGAAAATTTAAGATATTTACAAGGGTGATTATTACAAGTGGTTATAACTAAAAAGAGAAAATAGAAGAGTAATGATTATAACATAGGTTATAGTTAGAAAGAAAGAAATCATAGAAGAAGCTAATTTTTAAACTTAGATCTTGGATTAAGTTAATAAGAAAATATAGCAGAAATAACAGAACAGACTTATTTTAAAACATAGATTAAGTTATTAAGCAAATATAGAAGAAGGGCCCGTACCGGCAGCATTCCCTATCATATATAGGACTGATGATCGTGAGTCTGGGACATGCTAATGCTGATTAGGGTAAATTAGTGGCCAATAGATAGAGGCTCAAATTTGGGGATTTGTGCAATGGGCGCGAAACTAGAAGATTGTTTGTTAGGACCCGTACCGGCAACATTCCCTTTCAGGTTTAGGACCGATGGTCTCATAACAGTTAGGTGAGGTTAGGCAGCATTCCCTTTTAGGTCTAGGTCTGATGGCCTCACAATAGTTAGTTGAGGCTGGGCATGCCTATACTAATTAGGGTAAATAAAGGATCAAATAGGGGGCGATAGTTAGTTTGTATCGGCGATGACCGAGCGTGCGACATCAATTAGGGTAAATAATTCGCTATTGCTTCCTAAGCGCTAAAGAGGTGTTTTTTGCTGTGACCAAGAGGATTGGTTCCCAGTGGCATAACATAGATAGATAGGCCGATCAAAGGGTAGAGTTAGGATTTCAGCCTAATCAAGATAGTAGTTGAGATAGGATTAGGGTTTCATCCTAATCATTGCAGTTCAAGACAAGTGAAAACAGTCAAACAATCAAAGCAAGCAGTCAAACAGAATCAAAAATAGTATTTTACCCATGTTTTCTCTTTTCTATATTTTCCTTTCAAGCTAGAACAATTGCTTAGTCTATTATCTTTATATTGCTTAGAAATGCTAGTAATTACTTTCACTCACTAGACTTATTGTCTGGCCCACTCCTCTATTTTACCCGTCCCTCCCAATAAGCCAGTAGATTTGATTCAGTTTGCTTGGAGATTCATTCCCAAAGCTTACTCGTTTCAGATGCATTCTACTCCTTTTTAATTTTTTTATTGGCAAGGCCAGCGGGGTTAAAAATGGACCCCTACCATTTATTGATATACCAAGAAAGATTTACAAAGATTGAAGAAACAAGCTACCTAACAAATTAGGCAAGCAAGATACAAAGCAACAAGAAAACAAAGGAAAATAGGCATACCAATAGCAAATAAAAAAAGGAACAACAACACAAAACACAAGATGAAATGAGACATCCAAGAATCAGGAGAGAGCAGATAGAAATTCAAGGTCGAAAACATGCCTGGAGGCAACAATTCCAAACCTCAATCCCTCTACTATAGTTTCCTTCATTTGCATAGATAATTTCCTTTTAGTACTAAAGATGATAGCATTTCTTTCATCCCAGGTTATCGTGGCAAAAACTTTAAAGGTGAAAAGAAGAATATATGAAGCCTCACTTTTCCATCTCGTAGCCTTGTAAATTAAATCCCATTCTACTTCACTAACCAATGCAACACTCCTACCAGAGGTGAGGTTGTTTGTAAAGCACCATAACATGTTAACATAAAGACAGTTAAAGAATAAGTGAAGTGAATCCTCCTCAGTAGCTAGGCAAAAACTTCAAGTAGTATCAATATTGACTCCTCTCTGTCTCAACATAGTTTTCATTTTCAAGGCATTACTAAATATCTTCCAAAGGAAAAGGTTTTGTCTCTCCGAGTTATGATTAAGCCATATTCTTTTATGCCAGCTAAATAACACACAATTCTTCTGACTAATAAGGTGATTTTACATGCCACAAATCTTATACTTGTCCTGACAGAAGGACCAAAATATACCATCATGCTGAGAAAGGGAAACAATACAACTATGCAAATGATTCCATTGTTGTCTGGCATTCTGATTACTGGAGTATGGGAGAACAACACGACCATGATTAATAAAGTTATTTGCCAAGGCATTCCTACTAATGCCAAATTGTACTTGTTGTTTGAAAGGAAGTAGGTGATAGAGGACAGTGCATTCCTTCACCCATGGGTCATGCCAAAAGGACATTCGTCCATTAAAGCCAATATTACTTTTAGCACAAGGAAGGATATCGGTCCTTAGTTTCAAAATACATCTCCATGTCCAACTGCAAAAGTGAGGTATATCCATGGTCCAGAAATTTTTGTTGCTAATAAAATACTTGTAAGACCATCTCACCCAAATGTTGTCTTTATAATTTAGAAAGTTGTCAATATGATAAACCATGGCAGCACGATTCCACCGAAGCACGTTTTTTATTCCAAGGCCACCTCTGGATTTGGGCAATTTAAGTTTGGAGAAGGCACTAGGAGATATCTTACAGATGCATGGCAGAAAAATTAGACATAGCCCTCCTAATCATGTTGATCAGCTTGATAGGAAGGATAAAGGATCTTGACCAATACACTGTCATGGAGAAGATAATAGATTTAATGAGAGTAAGCCTACCTGCCTGACTAAGCAACCTATTAGTCCACATAGCAAGCCTAGCAGTGATCCTCTCATACAGTGGAATGCATTGGGAATAAGAAATTCTAGATGTACCCAATGGTATTCCTAAGTACATGGAAGTGTCAGCTCTTTGTGTGATGGAAGTAAGGTTAGATATTTGATTGATTATGTCATTACCCACACCAGCTATTAACAAATCAAACTTAGCTAGGTTAATGGATAGGCCAGTAATTCTGAAGAATTTTTTGAGGCCATCCATAATAGAACTAACAGTGGTCATAGTCGGCTTGAAGAAAATCACCAAGTCATCAGTAAACATTAAAGAAGTAATAAGGGGATTTTTGCATTTTGTGTGAATAGAGAAACTACCATTAGAAACATGTTAAATAAGAATTTGAGTTAAAACTTCCATCACAAGAATGAATAAATAAGCAAACATCGGGTCACCCTGCCTTATGCCTTGTTTACTTTGAAAATATCCCACATTACTTTTATTAACCATTATGGAAAACCTAGCAGTCGAGATGCATGCTTCAATCCAAGCCACAAAATGTTTGGGGAAATTCATTAGCCCCATAATCCTCACAACAGAGTCCCATTGCAGTGAGTCAAAAGCTTTAGAGATGTCAAGCTTGAACATGGCTCTGGGAGATATTTGAGAGGAGTTGTACCCCTTCAGCAATTCATGTGACAACAGAACATTATCGAGAATACTTCTGCCACTAAGAAAAGCATCTTGATTGGAAGATATAATGTTAGGCAGAATCATTTTGATTCTATTAGCTATGATCTTTGAGATGCACTTATATATGGTGTTACAGCACGAGATAGGCCTAAATTCCGAGACAAGACATGCATTCTTAACTTTAGGAATTAGTGCAACGTTGGTAGCATTAACAAAGCCAATCATTTTGCATTTATTAAAGAAGTTATGAATAGCCTTCAAGAAGATAGGGCCAACAATTTCCCAACATGCCTTAAAAAGACAGGCATTGAGACCATCAGGTCCACGAGTTGACTTAGCGTTGAGAGAGAAAAGGGCAGTTTTAATCTCATTGTCATAAATAAAAGTAGAGAGGAAGTCATTATCTTCATGGGAAATTCTGGGAATGTTAATCGAATCAAGAATCTCAAGCAATGGAGTGAAGTGTTTACTGTTTCTAAGCAACTTGTTGGAATAATCAAGAAACATATTAGCAATTATGGGAGGGTCAGAGATAAACTCACCAAACTCATCTTTAAGAACACTAATTAACTCCCTAGATTGTTTAGCTTTAAGAGAGGAATAGTAGAAAGATGAGTTCCTATCACCATCCTTGAACCACTCCATTCTGGTTTTTGGTTTAACCATGAGGCTTTCATGCTTTAACGCCTCAAAAAATTGGGAAGACAAGGAAGCTTCTAGTGCAGCCAACTCACTGCTAGTGGGGTCAGACAGCATGGACTCTTGAACTTGATGAAGTTTGTGGGAGATGCAGGAAGAAGCCAAGCTGCCATTGCCAAATTTACTCAATGACCACACTTTTAGTTCAACTTTGACAGCTCTAAGCTTACTCTGTAAGGCAAACATAGGATTACCAAAAAAATGAATGGACCAAGCTTTGTTAACAATAGGGAAAAAATCAAGGTGAAGAACCCAAGCATTAAAAAATTTAAAATGAGATTTTCTTATCCTCATAGCAGCACCAAAGGATAAAATTTGGGGAGAGTGATCAGAAAGGCCAGGCATAGGAAGGAGATTGAACAATTCAGCCATTTGTTTAGAGCATAAAGATTAGAAAACGAGAAATCAATTTTGGAGAAAGTTCGAGGAGTGGATCTTCTAGAGTTGTTCCAAGAGAAGGGATCACCCACAGTGGAGATTTCAATAAGATTAGATTGAGAGATGGAAGAGTTTAGAGGCCTGATTACACTAAGAGACATGGGATTTCCATCAAGCCTATGAGATAAAAGAGAGGAGCAATTGATGAATCCCATAACAATCCAGGATGAGTTTCTTATCTAAACGAAGGGAGAAGATCAAGAAAAGATTGTCTATCATTTACTAAGTTTAGACCATAAATAACTGTAAGGTAAAAGGATGAGGAGGAAGAGACATGGATACAGTGCAGGTGGATAAGCTGAGAGGTTGAAATGATCGAAGATAATAAATAGATAGAGGGGTTATGTAAAACAAGAATTCTGTCGTAGGGAGCATCAGAAAGATTATTAATCATCATCCAAGACGGATTAATGAAATTAGCAGCTCTGGTCGAAAGAAAAGCATTTAGCTTAGTTTCTAATATAGCAAGAAGACTGAGAGAGTGAGTGTCAATGATGCTTTTACATTTGTTTAATTTAATATCTGTGTGGGCACCTCTTATATTCCACGCTCCGATGTTGTTCAACATTTACCAAATATTGGTTATTAAGGAGTTTCTTTTTGTTACCCCTTGTTAGAGGAGTGGTTTGGGCATTAATTACTGGACATGAAGACGATGATGTGGTTCCAGCACTTGGGTTGAAGTCCAAATCGGTTTGCTGTTTTGATTTTTTGGATGACTTGCAGTTTCAAGATGGAGAATGACCAGTTTCTTTTTGCACCACAAACTGACAAGCAATGCCAGAGGAGGGATTAACAGTAGGGATGGATAGAGAAAGATGAGGGGCTTCCTAGCAAGGGGATCGTGAATATGACTATATGGATGGTCAGATTTGTGGATATGGAAGAAGCATTTGATTGCGGAGATATTAGAGTTTTAGGGATTGAAATGTTACTATTTTGGTTGTGCAGAGTATCAGTGGTTAAAATTCACTTATTTTGATTGTGCACGTGCACATCGGATACGTGCACAGACTTTTCTTGAGAAGAAGTTGAGTTAACAACGAAAGATATCTGCTTGCTAATGTTTGCTGGAGACGAAGATAATGAGCAAGGCAGTTCACTTATAGCACGGACAACAGCAAAATTGCCAATGCAAGGAGGTTCAGAAATTTCATCGTTTGCGTTGATATTGCATGCATCAGAGTGGGATTCAGAATTAAGATTATTTTCCATAACTTATTTTTCGGAGGCACACTTTTTCTTGACATCGGCAAATCCTAGATTAGCGCTATTGATAACCACGGTTGAATTATTCCCAACAGAAATAAGTATGCAGGCATTCTCTTCAGTATCTATCTCACCTAATTCAGCAAGAACATGAAATCCATTTTCTTTAAGCATGTTTGAATTTTCATTAACACTATTAATTTCTTCATCATCCACTGTCTTATCATGCAAAACAAATTCAATTTCCCCTTCCTCAAGCTCATCACTTCGAATCTCCTTTTCTTTATCCGAAATGATAGCATCATGAATATCCACATTATTGTCTTTCTTAAGAGTGGATCTTATCCTCTGTCTTCTAGCTTTATTCACAACTTGCCATTTTTGTTTCCTCTGAATCAATATTTTACCAGCATCATTCGTATTGACCTTGGAATCATTAACATTGGCTTCATTAGATTTATTTTCTTTAATCTTCTCATTAGCCACATTAGAATTTACACCTATCTTTTCATAGTTTGAATCAGAATGTCCAAACACATAACAATGTGTGCAAATATCAGTCTTCAACTGGTATTCATTATGACTAATTTGCGTTCCTCCATCTAGAAGCTACACCGGAAAGGATTCAATAAGACCACGATTAGGTTTAATTTCCACCAAACACTTAGCAAATGGTAGACTCTCCAGCCTCTCCGTTGATTCATCCAAACAAACAAGTTTACCTAGTCTACTTGCTAACTAGTTAATTCCAGTATGGGTCCACAAAAACATTGGAATATTTGAGAATTTCACCCACATAGCACAGATGAAATACTCCCACAGGCATTTCCCACGTTAGAATCCCATTGTTTAACAATAAAGAGTTTGTTTCGCATAACGATGGGATCACGTTGCAGTATTTTGTTCCTATCTCCTTCACAGGACAAGAGGAATGAAAAAAAGGAACCCATTAGATCTAACTTTGATTGGTCCTTTAAGTTTTCAGTATTTCTTCAGGAAGTTAATGACTGTTAGATAAGACAGAGGCTTATCAAGGAAGAAACCGACCAGGTAATTCTCCATTCATGAGCGCCCGCTTCAATAACGGTGGGGAAGGAATCATAATCTAATTCTTGAACTTGAGGGACATCTCAACTGGTATGTACTTCCCTGCGTTACTCGGTTTACGCTTGAAGAGAGAAGTCCATGTCAGTTGAGAAGGTTGGGAAAGAAGAGGCGGCAAAGGAACAGAGGGAGGCAAAGGAAAGGCTGAAGAGGAATGGATGCATAGAGATGGTACCGAAGGCAGAGGCGGAGAAGGGGGGTCAGGAGCAAGATGATGTTGACATGAAGGAGAAGACGTATGAGGTGAGGGGATGGAAGCATGAAAACCGGGAGAGGATAGAAGAGGTATGGGAGGGATGGTGGATACTGCCATGGTGGATGCTGCCATGAATTTGGCACTTGAGAGATGGATTAGTATTATGATTATTATTTTTATCTTTGTACTCTAATTTTTGTGAGACTGAGATGTATTTTCATGAGATACGAGATATGTTGAGGCATGTTATATTTTTTTATGACTCATTTTGGAATGAAGTTTCGTCGTGAATGACAAGTTATTATTTAAATGTTTTCACTGTATTCACTTATTTGTCTTGTGAATCTTAGTCCATGTGATGCTTTAGCTATAACTATAATGCACCATATCCTTTGGTGTGCCCTTTTTAGGTATGCTAAGGGGTGTGTGGTTTTCCATGCATTCTCATTTTCTAAGTAATTAAAAGAAGAAAAAGATCCATTACATGTACATAAGAGAGCTGTTTATACATGCACAAAACCCTAATATTTTAGGAGGCTTCCAAAAATACCGGTTAAGTAGTGTGGCCAGCAAGTAATAATTAGTCTCTAATTAATCCATCATCAAGTATGCATGAAACTTTAACCTCTTCTAACTTGTCCATTAGCTTCTAATTGGAGATTAAGGTAAGTGGGTAGGTGGAACCCCCATGATACATGGTTTTGGATTATTTCCATCTTCATTCCTTTGTTCTATCCTTGTGCATGCATATTTCCATGAGAACACTTTCATATTTCCATCCAAAAATTCCTATTAAAAAGAAAATGTGCAAATAAATATTCTCCAAATTAATTCATGCACAAAATTACTATTTTACCCCCACATTGATGTATGAATGATGGCTCGAAAGCATAATTGAAATTTGGTTTTAAACATGTAAAAATAACTAATTATAAAATTTATTTCAATAAAAATAGATTAATATGGATGTAATAATATGCACATTTAAGTGCACATCAGCTACATAGCATTTCGTTCGCGTACGAACTACGAACGACAAAACAAAAGTATGATCACACACAAAAATGCGGTATGATCCAAAATAATAAGAAAATAAACTAGTTATTTTTGTAAAATCACAAAAATACTGTCATTTTTCGTAAAATATATCAAACGAATATTTAAATATTTCTTAAATAAAAAATTATGGAAAAATCCTATAAATTGAATTAAAAATACTACAATAAAAATAGAGCCATTATATTATTATTTAATTTTATCATTATTTATTTAATTTTAATCAAATCTAAAAATTTAAATAAATTAAATATTCTCATTCAAAATGTTAAAAATTCCTACTCGTTACATATTGGGTCCAGGTTCAACCTAGTCCAATAAGACCCCACCATTGGCAAGTGGTGGTTAATGCCATGGCTTCTACTGTTATTTATATTTTTTATTTCTTCCTTCTTTGATTTTTTAGGTCTTCCTTCTATCGATTTGACCCAATTCATTTACATGATGTTACCATACTTTTTAATTGATATTCATTATAGATTTCTTGTCCAATTTATAAACATTTTTCCTCGTTTTTACATAAACTGATAAATCAAATTCTGTACAAAATATCTCTTAACCCAAACATAAATTTAAAATTATAATAAAATTCGAATTATATTTTTTATTTATTTTTTGTAACCATCTTAGTGATCAACCAATATCATTTTCATATGACTTACAATTTATTCGCGTGGATGTATGTATATGTTATGCCCCTCTTTTTCTATAAAAACAACTTATTTATATACTTTAGACTTATATAACATTATATATATATATATATATATATATATATATTCAAATTTGACGTTATTCTCTTATTATCACATACTAATCTCAGAAACTTAATTTGTATCACTTTAATTGTATTTATAAAACCTATATCTAGAGTGAAACCATACTACATTATCTTTTCTATGTTTCAAACAATTGTTTAACTCTTAAACCGAAATAATGTCTCCATTTTACTATAGTATTTGTGCAGCAAGCTGTGCTGGCTTCCTCGGGTGACCATCAATCTGAACTTATTACAATGCTATTTTCTCAACTTTATGTGCCTTGCTGACATAATGGAGAGGTCATGCATAGTTATATGGGTTAGTTAGATTTTTTGCCTTTACTTCGTGCAGCATGTAAGCCCCCTCGGGTTGATCAGTGCATACAACAGATTTATGAATCCTTCCTTCACCTTTTCCAAGGATAGTGATCCAAGGGTAGATGGTAGAGCCCTGCAATAGCTTAAGATTGATTAGAATGAAAGAAAAGTGATTATATAATACCTCCCTTGTTCCCCATGTTCATCAATAAGTGTGGAGATCTTGGCCAGTGCCTAAGGAGCTGGGTTAGCCTCGTATAAAAGTTCGTAGTGGGTATTCAAAAGTTTTTGTTTTCCTGGAGGGTGGACTAGTAATCTTGTTCTTCCTGCTTTTCATATTCGGATAGTTGTTGCATTCTTTACAGTGGAGTTCTCCCACCTTAGGCGGCACATCAGGAAGTTGCTTCTCCTTCCCCTTGTTGAGAGTTTGTACTTTTTGAGAGAGATAATTCAATTTTTGGAAAGGATTGGGAGGTTCTGTAGCTTCGAAGGGTTGATGGTCCAGCTCTTAAAATAAAGAAAGAATCTTGGGATAGGAGGTTTGGCTTAAAATCCAGGAAATTATGATCACAAACTTGAAAAAAGAAAAAGAGTAAAACTATAATTTCAAAGAGAATGGTTCCAGATCAGAGAGAGGGAAGGATTTCAATTTTTTCAAGGGGACAAGAATTCACTTAAAACCATAATTTGATATTTTACTAGGGGAATAGAGTCCTCTTATATTAAAGAGGAGGATAGTTTTTTTTAATCTTCAAGGAATAATGATTACAGATCTAAAAAGAGAAATAGATTTTGCTAAAATAACGGTTTTAGATCTAGAATACATAGAGTATTTTAATCCTAGAAACAATGATCTCAAATTGGGAAAATAAGAAAAAGAGAATCTCTTATGCCAAGGAGATAGTGACTTTAAATCTGAAAGGAAAAATGTATAAATGTTATTAGAAAATGCAATTTCAGATCTCAAGACCAGAAATGGGTTTTCTTTTGTGAAAGAAAATAATGATCCAGATCTAGACAGTGGGAAATAGGGGTTTCATATGCCAAGAAACCATGTTTTTAGATTCCAAATGAGAAAAGAGAGGTGGCTTGGTTTTAGTCCAAAGAGGGGCACATGTATTTATGGATACTAAAGGTAGGATCTAAAAAGCGGGAAAGAGGATTTCTCTATGCAGTAAAATGGATTTTTAGATCTGAAGTGAACATAACGATTTTTTGTTTTATGTAAAACAGTCAAGACAGATCTGAAAAGAAACATAGATTTCAGATCTTAGAAAAAAGGGTGAGAGTTTATTAAGAACGGAAACAATAATCATAAGTTATAAGATTAGAAATAGTAGGTTTCAAAATAAAAAGAAATGTAAGAAAGAGAGAATTTACTTTTAAAAAGGAAGGTTCAGTCGTTCACGGTGAAAGCACAAAAAAAATATTTGCACGAAAAATGGGCGAATACCTCCAAGACGTTGTAGTAAAGCTATGAATACTGTTTACAGTATATAGCTACTGTTCGATGAATTTTAATTGCGAGCGTATGTGGTATAAAATCAATAGTTTGCAATAAAAAATAAATAAAGGATTGAAATGTAAAAAGACAGAATTTATTGTGGTACGGACTGAATGTGCCTACATCCACTATTCCTCTTGTATTATCTATTTCATATCTGATTACATGTACAAGCTTTGAATATGAATAAACTTGTTGTTAGGACTAAGGATTTTCTCTCTCTTGGTTGTCTGCTATTGTTGATAGAAGCTTCACTATTTTCCATCCATCCCTTTTTATGATGCCACATGCCTATTATTTATAAAGTGAGGCTGTGGGGAGAGGCAGCTTAGTACATGGCTTCTAGGCTTTGGTTCAACCTTTCATTCTTCCACTGCTCTTGGATGAATAATATCGTGGTAGCTTTCTACAATCATCCATCCCGATTTTAGAATCCTAAGTGCCGGATCAGGTAGGTCCAGTTCTTGAAGTATAGAAACGGGTGGGTCCAGCTCCAAAAAGGCCGGACAAGGTAAGTCCAATGAGTCTAGCCCCAGAAGGGTTGGACTAGGAAGCTGGTTCAGTAGCACCGGACCACGAAGCTGGTTCGGCACTGTGCTGGACCAGGTATGGTCCAACGCTATGCCGGACCAGGAATGCACCGGACCAGGTGGGTCCTAGCCTAGGACCGGACCAGGTGTTTGGTACTAGAAGGCCAGACCTGTGCAGACCTATCTTTGTCGGGAAGATCCTTTGCTAGTTTAGGTGGGGCCGGGCCTTGGCAGGAAGCGGTCTTGGAGGTTTTACTGTCGAAACGTGTTAGGAAAATCTTAAAATGATCATATCTTCCAAAACATTAATCGGATTGAGACGCAGTTCGAACCTATGCTCATTTCTAACGTTGCAAAATTTATATGTAGTTCTAAGTCTATTCCAGGACTCTGACAACTTTTCCTCTTACTTTTATATTCACTATGCGGTGGGCGAGAATGCCCACAATAACAATTAATTACAAAATGAAGCATTTTATAATTGTTTTGGACCATTAAGGGACTATTGTAAACAATTATTATGGAGAAGTATATTACAACTATTTTGGACCATTAGGGGACCATAATATACAATTACAAAGTGATTGACCTAAAGTATCATGTCGCTTGAATACATTTCCTAAATGGGAACAATTACATTGAGTTAGAGAAATTCATTAATCATTCTATGTTGTTTAACTTTGATGAATCTATTGCACGATCATCCAAGTGGTGCTAGAGGATTCATCAAGAATTTTACAATGCATAGTGAAAATATATTTCCTAAATGGGTAAAGAAACTTCATCATGCACTTAAAAGAAACGAGCTCAACAATTTAATTGATAACCTTTAATAAGCCCTCTACCAAGATTTGGCTGCACCCTAAAAAACAGACCATACGAATACACTAGCCACCATCATCGAACTTCAACGTACTCACATTTCTCTCCATCCTTACCAGCAAACTCATGTTGTGTAGCCCCTAAACGAATCGGTCCTTAAAACAACAAAGCAGTAACCATCCACCCCTTCTATTAGGATTTCAGTATACTTTAGCAACAATCAATTATAAAATCCTCGATCTAAATATGTAAACCATATTGATTTAACTAAGAAGAAAATGAAAGAAAGATTAGTAAATTAGCGGAAGCATACCTGAATCCATAGTCGGTTACCATGCAGAACAAGAATTTGGTTTGGTCTTCCAAATTTACACATATCCTTGATATGATATTAGCTCTCCATAGAAGAGGGTTAGAGAGTTGCTAATTCTTATGTAATTTACGGACCATAACCCCTTAATTATAATGTTGGCATTTCTAATTTGGCCCTTCAACAAATTATAATTAGCTCGGTATCTACACATTAATGCCACAATTATATCTTTAAGCCTTCTAGCTTTAATTCAAAATTTGACCATTTTAGTTAGGCTTTACACAAAAAATAGCACAACATATTTTATTTCATATATATCGCCTAAATTATTGAAGAATTCCAACAATCTCCCCTAGGTCACATATGTAATATCCTTATAAATGTGTATAACTTTATGAGCTCCAAACTTTTCTATTTATAAATAAGGTGTTTCCGAAATAATCTCTTCCATTAAATATACTGGCAAAGAATCAAAGTGGCTTTCATTACTTTAGTGTTACTAAACTCATCAATGGTCAAATATATTAACACAATCAAATGACATAGATCAATCATGATTGTGTAGCACGGAAATTACATGCACTATGATCTATCCACGTCTGTTTCTGATTAGTGCGACGTTAGTGAGATCAAAAGTTCAATAAATGAACTAAAAAGAGTGCAAGAAGAACACTTTATTACTTTATTTTGATCAGAAAAAACAAAATACTAAATATATCCATAATTGAAATATAGAGCAAAGACACATGCCAAATAAAAAATCCTCCTAAATAAAAGTATCTTTACATAAAAGGTGCACCCATTTAAGCAATACACTCATGAAAGACTTTAGGTCATAATCCTTTGGTAATCGGATATTCCATAATGGAGTTTGTCATAATATGCTCTATGAATTACAACCTATTTTGCACTCTCCCCTTATTGGAAAATAATATGTTATTTATTGTTACAATATCATTTTAATGGTCTTTTGATTTATTTTTAAATATTCCTCAATTTTCTGCTAAAATTTCGTAATTATTTTCATTGTCAAATGCCCCATAATTGAAAATAAATATTAGTTCCATAGTAGAGGAGGCTATAAGTGTTTGCATGACAACTTTCCTTTTATAGCTTAAACCAAAAAAATATTATTACCTAAAATGGATCTTTTACACTCTCGATGTCTAAAATTTTCGGATCATATTGCTTTATGATCCCCACTCATTCCAATCTTTTATTTATGAGCATTTTGTTGTTTAAAGATATCTCATGATCATTTTGGTTACTAACCAATTATCCACTTTCAGTGTCAGTAAGATATCTGCAAAATAATACATGCAATATCCATATATGTATATGTCTTAGCATGCATTAGACTCTACACTGCAAACCTGTGAGGGATCTTTTGCCTTTTTTTAGCTTCAAAGATGTTCTTATATCACAGTAAAAGACAATGTTTGTCTCTTTTAGGAAAAGAGAATCGATTGATTCGTAGTTTACATACCAAAATTAGATCTTTTGTGATAATTGAAATATCACCTTATGAATATAATGATGTATTTGAATTTCTAATACCAAAGAGTGATCCATAAGTGAGTTTCTTGAGTTGTTTCATCAATGTCTCCATAGAGAAACACGACTTTAGTATCCTTCCGATATTTCTCAATATTATAATTTGCAACAAGCTCCAAAATGATTCTAAAGAATCTTTTAGTAAAACCAAAGAGAAAGTCCCTTCAAAAAAATTATTTTCCTTTAAAGAGTAGTCTTTTCTATGAAAGTGCCCAATACATTTCCATATTGCTCTGGTCATCCCTTTTGGTTTTGAATAGTTATTCATAACTAGTGAGCTTTTTACCTTAAGGTATGGAGAAAAATCACAAAATTTATTATCAATATAGATTTACACTATATATTTATACCTTAAATCCACATTTCAAATTAGTATCTTATATGGATTGATGTAAGTTCCCAGAATCACCTTCACCAATCCATTATTTATCTTTATGGAGAAATACTACATATCTACCTAGAATAGTATTTCTTCCTTTTCAATTGGATTTCCTTAATGGTCTTGCACTTTGAGGTTGCCGAGTTTGTGTTTTTGAAACTAACCTTAAATTTAAGAGAATTTTATAACATTGTCTTATTATTGTTCCTAATTTACTTCTTGTCAATGAAAGTAAACAAATCTTATACATTATCCAAATAATGATTGCAATTGAATCAATGATGATGTTTCCTTTTAAAGACAATGATCCATACTTTATTACTTCCCCAAATTCAATTTCCTATAAGATTATTGCATTTTCCATGTTATATTTTTTTCTTTAGTGTGATTTTATAGAACATGCAGCTTTTAAGTTGCTTAGAACAAATATAAAGTATTTGCCATCTTTAGTGCCTCAATCTAGAATTATTTAGTAAGCCAGAATAAATAATTATATTAATTGCTGCATTAATTCTAGGATCCATCATATGAGATATTTCTCCTGAATAACAAGATATTCAATTCCAATAATGTATGAAATTATTGATAGATTAATCTAATTTTTTATAAAGGAACAATAATAACCAAATTTTTTCATATCCAAATTAGAAAGAAAACTTTATCCAAGTGATAGTATAACAAAAATATCAAACAAAACTAAACAATATGCATATCTTTTTAGATACTTGCATGTGTGATATTTTTGTAAAATATTTTTTATATGTCCACAAATTTCATAAAAGAAATAACTATAAATATATATGTCTGTTAATTTCTTTTCTTCTAGATCCATAGCGACTTCTTTATCCTTATTTATATATTTATTATATAAAATGTATGTTAAATGGGTAAATTCTATATGCTTCAATCTCACTTCTTCTTACCACATTGCGAAATAAGCCCAATAAGAGATTATTTTATTCCTAAAAAATCAATAATAATCTTAAAATAGTTATACTATGAATAAAGAGAGTACAATAAATTAACAATTACTCAACTGCCTGTAACTTTCGAAGCAACAATTTTCCATGTAGTACTCATTTAAGTTTCCTTGCTTCTTACTTTATACAATCAAGCATTGCAAGGCGTGCTTGTTTCCCCTTATGGTTTTTTGGCAAAACTCATTTAGTTTCTATAAAGAACTCCTTGAAATTGATTATCCCAATGGATATCACATCCTTGAAAACATCTAAAATATTGTACCTTATGATCCTTTAACTCTTGGCGTTTGAATTATCCCACCTTAGAATGTTCTTTATAACACTATAATGGCATTCAACCATAAAATGGGTGGTGTGACCCTCCTATTTGCAAGAGCTAGATCCACGAATTCAAGAACAAACAACATGTTCTTTTAATAATCCTTAGTGCTAGCCTCAATCAAGATGAGAACATTATTTAAATTGGCAAATACTTTAGTTAAATCAGTTGAAAATTGGACAAACAATAAAGATTAGTTGTGTAACGCCCCGCCTTTTTGTACACTTTAAATCGACGATAAACCACACACGTCAGACTTAAACCACACATAAGGGCGGATTGTTATGGGGAAAATAAGAAAAAGAAGAGAAAGGAAAAACAAAATAGAAACTTGCAGCGGAACGATAAAATATAATAATCAAATATACAGTTCATGAAGCTGTTTTACAAAATATTCGATTATATTATACAATACATATCAGAGTTACACATACCAAAGAATAGTAATAATGTAGTGGAACAATGTGATGCAGTGGAACACTATAGTAATAGTAATAATACAATCCTCGTCTTCGTCCTCCAAAAATAAAGCCTTCAATTCCTGAAATGCTCCGGCTGACCTGAGCGAATTTAAAAGACAAAACACTCGAGTCAGAACAAAAAGTCTTATGTAAGTTAGATCAGTGATAAATAATATGAGTGGAATAGTGTCAGAGATGTTTACGGGATTTGACATCTCCAATCCAGTGTCTAACGTGAGTGCAGTAACTCAAGAAATGCTCGAGATTCACATCTCCTAAGGATTCGTTAAGCTATTTACTATGTAGTAATATTTTGCTATTATAGTAGTGTCTAATAGTAAAATAAACTTACTTTTAAATAGCGTTAAGGAGTGACCCAATATTCTGCTTAACACGTAATAGTGCCAATAGTTTATACAGTACCGTAATACCTCCTGATCGGAAGGCTACCAGAGGATACTCCATAGGTACGATACAAATCAAACTCGTACAAGGCGCGCTAAGGTAGGTGACACGGCTCAACTAGGCAATGCCAGGGTAGATATACCAATTACGCTTCCAGGCCGGTGGTAACGCGCAGCGCGCAGCTACCGCCCACCTCGAGCCACACCCCCTAATAAAAAAAAAATCAAAAGTGGCCACCGAATCAATCCAAAGTCAGAGTATAATATCGAAGGGATGTGTCCGATAAAAGGTGCCACCTTCTTAGCCCGACAATCGCTCCTGTTTTAGAAACCTTATGCCAACTAACGGGAGTTGGGTCCATGTATTTACCTCAAAGGAAACGCCGCCACCAACCAACTTCATTCTGGAATCTCCACCGCGTACATGGTTGTTAAAGTGGTTTTCGGAGTTGGCAGAGAGTATGACAACTTCCGATCCCGGTCTCTTCAACAACCAACGTTATTATAACACCGCGGTCTTTTCAAAATAGTTTATACTTTTAAAACCAGAATAAAATATCCATTTCAACACCATATAAATACGATATCATTTCCCTTTTAAAAACCAAATCAATATGATATCATTTAAAATCATAGTATTTCAAAGTTACAAATTTCGAAACCAAAGACTTAAAACTATAACACTTCCAAACAAAATACTTTGAAATTAATAACTTTGAAACATAACTTCCAACCCTTACATGGTTTAAATATTAAAATATTTTATAAAATAAACTAGCTTCTTAAATTTCACAAATCAATTCCAAAACAACCTGAATTTCTAAATTTTATATTTAATATATTTCAAAGCATAAATATTCAAATTTCAAAACTAAAATTTTATAATTCATATATATACCAATTTAACTTTTACTATTATTTAGTTTTGAAATATTTTCTTATTAAATCCAATATCCTTTAAATAAAAATTCAAATTTCAATAACTGAATATTCCTCATTTTATTCACTTAAATCACCTTAAACCCGAAGTAAGTTATAAAACCATACTCTTTTAAAAATATCAATTTCAATAAGTTCCAATTGGATTCTTATTAAATATAATTAATAATTAGATAAAATCTCAAGTAAATTTCAAAATTATCTCCTAAACCATGATTTATAAAAATCAATATAAACTCTATATTGAAATATAATTTAAGTAAATACTTATCCATATTACATTTTAAATAAATCAAACTTTATTATTAAACTTATTTTATACTTTAAACAATTCTATTCATAGCATAAAACCAAGAGTTTACCTATATATATAAAATAACATTTAAATTAACCAAATCAATATCTCATAAAATCATATATTTCTTTCCAAAGCCATAGAAATACATTTCAAAATATTTTATATATATAGACCATGGTGTCTGTATATAATTTTCTACCCTACGGTCAAGTGATACAGATATTTATCATTTCAATCCATAATTTAAAAATACGGTTATATATCATTTCAAACTGCAATCTCAAATGAAATAAAGTGCACAACAATATGCAGTTTATGATGATATAAAATACATCATCCATTCATATCAATCATCAACCGCTAATCACAATCATCATCCAATTCAATCAATAGCGTCAATACATAACGGATAATAAACAATAGGTATCAACTATTAGTTTCAATCAATACTTATGATTTTGGAAAGGATATATTCGAAATAAAAATGATATTTTAGTGTTTTAGGTTTTATAAAAATGATATCATATTTATTTGGTTTTTGAAAGAGAAAGGATATTATATTTATATGGTTTTGAAATGTATAGTATATTTTGGTTTTGAAGTATAATTATTTTGAAATGACCGCGGTGTTATAATAACGTTTGGTTGTTGAAGAGACCGTGATCGAAAGTTGTCATACTCTATGCCAACTCTGAAAACCACTTTAACAACTGTGTACACGGTGGAGATTCCAAAATGAAGTAGGATGGTGGCGACGTTCTATTAAGGTATATACGTGGACCTGACTCCCATGACTTGGCATGAGGTGGCTAAAATAGGTGTGATTCTCAGGCCAATGAGGTCATTCCTCTGATCGGACACACTCCTTCGATATTATATTCTAACTTTGAGATTTATTTGGCGACCACTTTTGATTTTTGATTTTGGGGGTGTGGCTCGAGTTGGACGGTAGTTGCGCGCTACGCGTTACCACCAGCCCGGATGCGTAATTGGTATATCTACCCTGGCATTGCCTTATGTGCCGTGTCACCTACCCTAGCGCGCCTTGTACGAGTTTGGTTTTCTCCCGTATCCCGTGGAGTATTTAGGGTAGTCTACCGATCTGGAAATGCACTAATACTGGATGGACTACTGGGACTATTACGTGTTAAGGGCTATATGGGTAACCCCTTAATGCTATTAAAAAGTAAGTTTATTTTACTATAGACATTATTATAATAGCGAAATATTACTACATAGTAAATAGTTTAACGGATCCTTAGGACATGTGAATCCCGAGCATCTCTTAAGTTACTGCACTCACGTTAGACACTGGATATTTTATTATTATTATTATGTACTATATTGTTCCACTACATCACATTATTCCGCTGCTTTATTTATTATTCTCTGGTATGTGAAACTCTGATATCTATGGTATAAGTAAAATCGAATATTTTGTAAAACAGCTTCATGAACTGTATATTTGATTATTATATTTTATTGTTCCACTGTAAGATTCTATTTTGTTTTTTTTCTTTATCTGCTTTTCTTATTTACCCTATAGGAATCCGCCCTTCTGTGTGGTTTAAGTCTGACATGTGTGGTTTATCGTCGATTTAAAACATACAAAAAGGTAGGATGTTACATCTGGTATCAGAGCTTTGGTTTAGCGATAAACCTTAGCTTTATGGGGTGTGACCCTTTATTAATAGGATAGTAATGCCCTATGATGAGTCGCTGTGTGTATATATATGTGAGAGCGTATTTGCTAGTGTTATAAAAGTTTTATATTGTATTAATTTATTCCGTTTTGTATTTATAATTTCTGGTTGGTGTATAGGACGCCATGACATCAATAGGGATTTCTAAACACTTAATAGGACAGACCGACACAATATTTGTTTATAGGTGAATGAAATAATTTTGCCTATTGTATTTTTATATATAAAATAAAATTTTACAAATGGTATATATATTTGGTTGCACTATATTGGTTGGAAATAAGATTTAAATTAAAATAAGTAAAACTAGAAATTTTAGAACTTAGTTTCGGGATTTTGAAAAAAATTGCTTTTAAAGGATTTTTGGAATATAGTATATTATTTATAAGTAATTTATTATATAAATAATTCAATATAATTTGAAAGAATTGCTTTAAAGAAACTTTGGAAAGAAATAAGTTCGGTGCTCCCCTCTCTATCGCTGGAAAATAATTTTGGTGATGAGTGCACGCATCATCGACATTCATTTTCGACTTTCAGAGTGGGAAGACCACTGTAGTGGTTTTACTGCAGGTTTATTTTGATAAACAATTATAAATTTTAAATTGTTTTAAATACAATTATATATATATATATATAAGCTGTAAGTAACCCGGTATTTAGATCTTAAATTTCTGTTAATTAGTTTCAATTAGTGTAGTGAAATGGAACATAACTAATAACTGAAACCTCTAAATAAATAAGAGATTTAATGCTAGGTTATATATGAAATTAGAAATAAATTTGGAATTCGTAACCTATAAGGCAAAAGATATGATTATTAAACATTAAATTAATTTAAGGAAATGAGAAAAACTTGTATAACTTTCAATTACATCCTTAAAAGCACATATATATATATATATATAACTTACCAAATATTAAAATTTGAAATGTTAATAAGAAATTGTAATGGATATTATACAGGTAAAACTTGAAGTAATGAAGTATTCAATGAATTTGCCTTTATAAATAATGATTTAATGTTATATTTGTTATAAACTTAAGTTATGACTGAAATTCTACTAATTAAATATAATGGAAAGTGTGTAACTAAATCTGAAATTCTACTAATTAAATATAATTGAAACTGTATAAATAAATGAAGATGTGCAAGAAATAAATGTAATTTAAAAAGATAAATCATCATATGAATGAAAAGGAAATCAAACAACAAAGGTTATGAAATGAAATTGAAAAATTAACTTGATCCATTGTCTGAAATGGTTGTTTGTTTGGTTTATGAGTCGTTTGGGTAAAGATACTTTTAATTGCTTAGATGTATGAATAATCTATTGATCTTTATCTAAGACTGTTGGGTAAATGAAATATTACATAGTTATTTGTCATTCTATGTGATTTAAAGTGTCTTAACCCGAACCAACCAATTGTTTGTTTTGCTTGAATGGTTGATTCATAGATGATGTGTATGCTTTTGGTTGCGAATGATGGTTGTTTGTATTGAATTATTTGTTAGTGGGTGAAACAACTTAAATATTTCATTTTTATATAATTATTAACTCTTTTTTGATTATATAAGTGAAATACAGGTTATGGAAGCAATTGCTACTACTTTTGGTTACAAAAAATAAGCATAAATTACCTGACAAATAGGTACGATTTTGGATAACGGTTTATAGCATTATTATATTCTTTTCCCGTGTTGGGATATTGTAATGACCCACAAATCCATACCCCTTTGAGTCGGCACTATTCTCCATCAATCAACTCAAGATGAACGGAAATACAAACCATTTGGGTTAAAGAAGAAGAGGTAGAAGGGGAAAATAGAAAACAACATCAGAATCTAACCATCGCAGCGGAATAATATATAATAGATAATAATTGATCTTTACACAAAAGAAAACTATATCTGTTTTATACATACATCACCAGAATATATCATCATAGTTTAACAACATCAGTAACATACAACTGGACAGTCGTATAAACTTGTCCTCGAATCTGAATACATAGTGGAATAATAATCAAGTACAGAAGTACGTATCGCCATCCATCTTTGTAAGGAACCGATTCTTCGACTCACGAAGGCCGACATTAATAAGTCCACTGTATCAACTGCCGAGCAATCGAAGGCCGGAAAACCGTATCGTTAGGGCTAAAGAAGAGGTAGAAGATAGAAGAAGAAAGAAAAAGCAACAGAAACAATATCAAAATATCACAATCGCAGCGGAACAACCTATAATAGATAAATGAATATTTTTGAAACAAAGAATCATATCAGTGATCACATTACATCACATTACATCACATTACATTACATTACATAATCAGAGTGTACAACAACAAACAGCAGAAAAGAAATACTATATACTAGTTGATACGCCAAGCCATCCAGCTCGCCTCCAAATCTCTACAGCATCTCCTGAATTCCAGAATGACCTGATAGCCTGACTCTAGAGTGCACGTGTTAAAATTGGTGGGCACCCAGAGTTTAGGAAGGAAACAATAAACTCCAGGTCAGTCATGGGACTGGTGTGAGAACTTAAAACAGTTTGTCTTTTTTTTAAAACAAAAAAGAAATATTTTTAACGTAGATCCACAATGCTTTTTGGAAAATGAGACTACCACAAGGCCTCCCGCACGCACACACACAATGCAAACGTAGAATCGGAGGAGATTTCTCCTTATGATAGTCAAATATGCTTGATACGTAGAAAGATTTATTTGATATTATTACTATAAGTGCAAAGTGTAGGAAAAAATTTCGAAAGTAATGATATAAATCTCAGCCAACATAGACATTTCGAACTATGCCTACTATAACTACCATCTAAACAGTGGTAACCACCATAAGTAAATGGCAGGTTCTACAACAAAAACCGTACAGGGTTTCGTATTGGAGTTTGGATTTCCAACAAATGGTCAGGCCAAGGAACTTCCCATTGCCACATGGATACGCCTCTGGAAAAACGCCTCGAGAAACTAACCGGATCTCGGCCAACACAAGGCCGGGTTACCCCTAACTGGGTAACTACTGACACGAATATGCCATCCCCTGGTCATAACCGACCTAAATCCCGGGATTCACCAACAACCATAAAATAATATGTTTGCAGCAACAACATAGGTTAAATATCAGGGCTCCGTACCATAATACCACCTCTATCCAGAAGGAAATGACATACACTAAGGGGGCGCTATCCCCTAATAACCTTGCTGCATATTTCCTGTTTTGACCATTTTCGGGGTGTGAGGTCCGACGAAGTCTCGCCCACAAAGCTACGCTTTACACAAAAGCCACGCTTTGATCAACAAATGCTCAACAGCACTTCGTATGCCACATTACCAATTTGGGAATATATCACTAGTAACCATCGACTACATAACCTCTGAGCTCGTACGTATCAGAGAAGGGTGTTAAGCTAAGAGAATAAATTCTCCGCCACCAACAGAAATATATTTGATAGAAACCAGCTTTACATCTCAAATTGTAATGTCAGACACACATCCATACGAGTCCATTCTGGGTTCGAACAGAACCGAAGGCACTTCCAAAGAAGCCCTTGCAATATGGATATTCACTAATCACGACCGGACTTCCCATCACAAAGGGTTATAAAATCTCTATATCGGAGATCAGCCGATGCAGAAACATTCGACGGTAATCCTTCCGTTTTCATAAATATCTGGTCTTCAACACCGGTCTTCAAATGCTATCCTTTACGACATATCATTATTCGGAATGGGATATATGACACAAAGGTCCTCTCCCGTCTAAACCGAATAATGAGCGCTTGTTTAAAAATAAGTGTAGCATTCAAATTCAAGCAAATCACATGAAATACCCATTTAAAGGTAAATATTGATAGTCGGTTATTTAACTTTCAAGGCCAACAACCAACATCCAGCACAATAACAATCACTAGGCCCTTTTTATTAATTTTCCCTAAATTATTAACTCGCCAGATATTCACTTCAATTTATCTTTAAAAAGATATATTCTGTAAACCATTTCAATTTCTTCATTGGAAAAGCAATTCCAAATACTTATTCATTTTCGATTTATCTTTAAAATATAAAAACCCAAAACACTTCACTTCATATTAGAAAACATTTCCATACTTATTTAACAATAAGTATTCACAAATCTATTTATTTTCAATACTTAGAAAATATTTAATATACCTAAAACACGATTACGTATATATTTTATTCTTTTAAGGAAAACATTCTCTTAAACACATTTATTTGGGTCCAAACGAAAGTTGCGTAAAACATCGTTACGACAACCCAAAATCACTAGTATAGGGATTCGAAATTAAGATGATATATAAATCCCAATACTATGTAAAACATTTCCTTTCGAAAATAATTTACTATAACAACAGTGTTATAGTCCATCTTTTCCTTATTTCTCGAAAGCGTCTGTTTCAACAATGAGTGTTAAGATCTATGATTTCGACACTCAATACATTTTAAAACAACTTCAAATCATTTTAATTCTATTTAAAATATCACTTCCCCAAAACATTTCTTTAATATATTATTCACTATCCAAAATCGTGAATATACTTCGTTAACCAAATTCAACATTTCTACACATTTTATTTTAAAGGATTATCCATGTCCAAAATCGTGGATAATCACCTTTAAAAAATCTAAAATAATTGACTTTTCAAAATAAGTCGATTTCGGATTTATAAAACAACGTTTATAAATTCCATTTATATTTTATAACAACTTCAACTTATAAAATCCCTTTATTAACAAATACTATCTATATCTCATTTAAATGACAAAAGCCAATTTATAAGTTAATTACTTATAAATCTCTTATTTTACAAAATCTATTCATTTTATAACTTCACAATTTACAAATCTATAAATTTCATTTACTTACGAAATCATTTATATTTCATTTCACAATTTAAAAACTCGTTTTAAAATTCCAATATTTTAATTTATAAATATCAATTTTATAAACCTTTTATATATACCGTTTATAATAATTCAAAAATCCCAATTTAAACTATTTTATAAAATTCATTAACTCCATATTTTAGAAATCACATTTCTGTTATATTTCACAAAAATCATAATTTTTGTAACATTAAAATTATGACGTTTATTTATTTAAAATAAATAAATTCCAAAAATTTAAATAAAACGTATACTTTCAAAAATCAATTTAAAAAAATCTTTTTAAATTTGAAATCGTTACTTTAACATTTTTAAAACTCCAAAAATAGGCCCAATGCTGCAACAACACTAAATATAACAATCATGGCATCCAAACATCATATATCAATATGATAACAGAATATATCACAATATCTGTAAATAAATCAATACGGGTGAGGAATCCAGTTGGATCCCTCCAACCTGTTTCCCTGCATCCACAGATGTTAGCACAATATCAATTCCGTTCCAATACGAAATATCGCGGTACATGGGTTTTATATAAATATGATCTGCTATTATGCGACGCAATAGTGTCTCATCCGCTATATAATGTAGGAAAATCAACTCTAAGTACATATATAATACCAATTCCATATTAAGATGAAATTATCGCGGTATATGTTTTTAATAAATAACATCCGCTTAATACACGGCGCATAGGGTCTATTTCAAAACAATCGATAACAATTTATCATTCAATCACACAATCAAGCAATTTTAAATCTAACAATTTAATATTTAAATCGATACAATTTCAACGAGTGAGAAGTTCTCACCTTGGATTCAATAATAGTTTCAGCGATTTATTTCGAATAAAATTAAACACGCGTTTAATTTTACCCAAAATTTTAACTAGCTCCAATCGATTCCAATCCATCTCCATAGCGTAGTGTTCGTCCATACGAATCCAACGCAATTCGTTCCGTGCGTTGAGTTACACATTTTTAAAGATTGAACGAATTGAAATATAATTAATTTACAGTTTCTATTTAAACCTAATGAATCAGGGTCGTCCATTTTCCAATTGCAGATCTAGGCCGTCATTTCCATCTTTTTCCCCATATTCATACGCGGCTAGGAAATCACGAATGAAACAAACCCAAAACCTCCCCCAAACCCTAAATGACGCGACCATCTCGATGCGTTTGAAGTCGATCGGCCAACTCCACGACGAAGGCCATCACCAGTGCTACCCTTGGCCAAGATATGGGCGAGCTCGGCCCCCCCTGATGCCTTGCTTTTCACCCACGAATGCACGGCCTTTGGAAGCGATTTGCCAACGATCCGTTGCCTTGTTGTCGATCACAGCCGTTGAACTTGTAGTTCGCAAAGTGCTCTACAACATTGTAGTTGATAGTTTCTCATATTGATTCACGGATTTGAAGAAATTGGAGGAGAAAGAATGAATGTTTTTGGCCATTGGAATTGTTAGAAGCGGCGGCTCCTGGTTGAAACCCTAGCTAGGTTTTAGTTTGTGAAAATAGCAAACTTTATGTCCTTTTATAGAAAATTACCCAAAACACTATTCATCCAAAATTTTCCAAACTCCAAACGAAGCGTATCGGCTGGCTTTTCTAGGGTTTACCCTACGTTCCGGACATAATGGAATGTGTTTCGGAAGCTAATTTGGTCATATGTGCAAGTTATGAAAATAAACGATCAAATTTAAATTAAATCGATTAAACCAATTTCTATGTGTTTTGGCTTGCCTCGGACAAATCGTGAATCCGATTGACACGAAATTTGAAACTACATAATAGTATAACATTACGGATCCGATGAAACTGGTTTCGTCGAAATCCGAGGTTGTTTGAAAAATGACTATTTTTAGTCGTCGATTAAATATTAAAATATTCAATTTCTGCAATTTAACTTTTAATTCAATTTTAAAAGTTCTATAACATCATTCTAACTCCAATATGATTTATTATAACTTTATAAATCATTTTTAATCACATTAAACCCAGTTTCCAATTTTTTCTATAATTTCAAATATTAAATTGTCGATTTAATTATCCAATAAATCTAAATATTCGAAATAAATTTTATTCGACCTACAAATTTTACTTGTTGATATTTAAAATCAATTAAATATCTGAATTTCAAATGACAGAAATTATGGGTCGTTACAATCTTCCCCCCTAAAAGAATTTTGTCCTCGAAATTACCAAGTAAGAGAAATGCCCCAAATTAATTAACTTTTTTCAAAACAAGCCGTTCAAGTTTGATTTACAAATCTCTTAATTTTTTAACTTTTCCAAAATCCATAGTTAAACCTCTTACAATAACTTTACTAAGTTTTCAAATCATACTTAATTATCTTTTCAAAACCAACTATATCGTTTAACTTTTCACTCCAAAATCATAGTTATAGTTTTCAAAATTTTCCAATTTTCTCAAAAATATTCTAACGCCTTAAATTTTTAGAAAAATTCGCCATAGTCTCCTTTGCGCGGCTCGATTCGAAAAAAAAGACAGTATGATTATCGCAAATATACATCTCATCAAGTAATGAGGCATCCCGCTGGGAAAAAAGTGTAAAAGTACGATATGTAATTCGAGATATGTACCTTATGTATTATTAGCGAGCATATACAGATAATATAGCGTGAAAGCGAGCTCCAAATGCGAAGCAAGCGCAATCCACACCAACTAAACACTCGACAACAATGAGAAACATGTATATAGAAAATAATATCGATATACAACACATACCAACAACTATATTTGTCAATATAACAAATGCAATCAAAAGCAATAAATTCAACCATCAACTAACTAGCATTCAACTAACATCCATAACCAAATCAATATACATTCACTTCTCATTAATATTCAATGAATTGGTTTTCCAATTTAAATCACATTTGATTCATTAATATTGGATGTTTTTACTAACATTCATTTATTCATATTCAATTAGTTTACATTCACTAATTCATATTCAAGTTGGTTTACTTCCACATTCAAATTAAATCTATTTAGATTTACTTACTTCCAATTTGAATTCGATGATTTTAGCTTTCAGTTTCATTAATTCAATTTCATTTGGATTTCTATACAATCAACTAACCATCAACGTATAACCAACTTAACCAAATTTATTTAATTCGCTTACATTCATTCAATTTGGTTCATCACTTTTAATTAGCTTTAATGAATTAACACTTACATCCATTATTCTATATCAATTTATTTACATTCAATTGATTAATATTCAATTCAAGTGCTAATTCATTTAACCACAAAAGTTGAATTTCATTACATAACCCCAGTTCACATTCATCACTTCACTTTATTAATTTACTTCAATACCAAAATCAACTTCATTCAACATTCAATTTCATTTCATTTACTTGCAATTTTGAATTTATTTATCCATTCACAATTTTAGTTTCATAAATTAAACTCACTTCCAATTCATTTGTTACTAACCCAAATTTATTTTTAACTTAATAAATTTTCTTTAAGTAATCATTCCACTTAGCCTCCTTAGACCTTTCTTTAAATTCACTTTATTTAATTGATTCACTTAAACTTACTTTAATTTAACTCCATCTTTCAAGTTAAATTTATTCTATCTAAATTCAAATTGTATAAGTTATCAACTCATTTATTATTGCCATAAATATTTTAAATAGGATTCCAGAGTCTTTTCAATCTTTCAAAAATCATCTTTGAAACCAATTCAATTATCCTTTGAATTTCAAAACCCAAACCCAAATTTTCCAAACAACTTCCACTTAAAATAACTTGGCAGCAATCCCTCTTTTGGAAACCCGAAAATGAACACCGATGATGTCGCGATCATTATCGGAATTATTTTCCAGCGACCGAAAAGAGTTTAGAGCTTTTATCCCTCCAAAAACATTTTTCCAAACCCTCGAAAACTATTTTCAAACTCAAAAAGGAATTTAATCTTTTCCAAATTGCAAACCCTTTCAAAACATTTCCAAATATTCCTCTGGAATATTACTTTAAATTACAAATCTCATTTACCATTTATATTCTCCAATTCTATTTGTATGTGAATTTATTTCTTAACTTTGGAGTTAAGATTTCAATTTCTTTTTCAACATTAATGATAATAATTTAATATCATCACTTTCTAGCAACCAAGCAATCATATAGTATAATAATTCACAGAAATTTTTTTCTCTTTTATATACGAAAATAATTTAGGTAAAATTATTTCATTTACCCTATTTTAAAATGATATTGTGTCGAATTTGTTCTGTACAAGTATTTAGAGACTCCTATCAATAACGTTAATTACTCGTATTGACCAGAATCCATATACCACTCAACAAACCAATCAACAAAATATAAAACAATTATATATTCACTAACAAATACGCGCTCAAATCTATTATTACACTCACATTCATTCTAGAGTAATGCTGACTCTATCTCTAATGAGTAATACCCAACAGAGCCAAGGTTATCGCTTAACCAAATGCTCTGACACCACTTTGTAAGGAACCGATTCTTCGACTCACGAAGGCCGACATTTATACGTCTACTGTATCAACCGCCGAGCAATCGAAGGCCGGAAAACCGTACCATTAGGGTTAAAGAAGAGGTAGAAGATAGAAGAAGAAAGAAAAGGCAACAGAAACAATATCAGAATCTCACAATCGTAGCGGAACAACATATAATAGATAAATGAATATCTTTAAAACAAAGAATCATATCAGTTATCACATCACATCACATCACATTACATAATCAGAGTGTACAACAACAAACAGCGGAAAAGAAATGCTATATACTAGTTGATATGCCAAGCCATCCAGCTTGCCTCCAAATCTCTACAGCATCTCCTGAATTCCAGAATGACCTGACAACCTGACTCTAGACTGCCCGTGTTAAAATTGGTGGGCACCCAGAGTTTAGGAAGGAAACAATAAACTCCAGATCAGTCATGGGACTGGTGTGAGAACTTAAAACAGTTTATTTTTTAAAAAAAAAACAACAAAGGAATATTTTTAAGGTAGATCCGCAATGCTATTTAGAAAATAAGACTACCATAAGGCCTCCCAAACACACACAAAGCAAATGCAGAATTAGAGGAGATTTCTCCTTATGATAGTCAAATATGCTTGATTTGTAGAAAGATTTATTTGATATTATTACTATAAGTGCAAAGTGTAGGAAAAAATTTCGAAAGTAATGATATAAATCTTAGCCAACATAGACATTTCGAACTATGCCTACTATAACTACCATCTAAACAGTGGTAACCACCATAAGTAAATGGCAGGTTCTACAACTAAAACCGTACAGGGTTTCGTATTGGAGTTTGGATTTCCAACAAATGGTCAGGCCAAGGAACTTCCCATTGCCACATGGATACGCCTCTGGAAAAACGCCTCGAGAAACTAACCGGATCTCTGCCAACACAAGGCCGGGTTACCCCAAACTGGGTAACTACTGACACGAATATGCCATCCCCTGGTCATAACCGACCTAAATCCCGGGATTCACCAACAACCATAAAATAATATGTTTGCAGCAACAACATAGGTTAAATATCAGGGCTCCGTACCATAATACCACCTCTATCCAGAAGGAAATGACATACACTAAGGGGGCGCTATCCCCTAATAACCTTGCTGCATATTTCCTGTTTTGACCATTTTCGGGGTGTGAGGTCCGACGAAGTCTCGCCCATAAAGCTACGCTTTAAACAAAAGCCACGCTTTGATCAACAAATTCTCAACAGCACTTCGTATGCCACATTACCAATTTGGGAATATATCACTAGTAACCATCAACTACATAACCTCTGAGCTCGTACGTATCAGAGAAGGGTGTTAAGCTAAGAGAATAAATTCTCCGCCACCAACATAAATATATTTGATAGAAACCAGCTTTACATCTCAAATTGTAATGTCAGACACACATCTATACGAGTCCATTCTGGGTTCGAACAGAACCGAAGGCACTTCCAAAGAAGCCCTTGCAATATGGATATTCACTAATCACGACCGGACTTCCCATCACAAAGGGTTATAAAATCTCTATATCGGAGATCAGCCGATGCAGAAACATTCGACGGTAATCCTTCCGTTTTCATAAATATCTGGTCTTCAACACCGGTCTTCAAATGCTATCCTTTACGACATATCATTATTCGGAATGGGATATATGACACAAAGGTCCTCTCCCGTCTAAACCGAATAATGATCGCTTGTTTAAAAATAAGTGTAGCATTCAAATTCAAGCAAATCACATCAAATACCCATTTAAAGGTAAATATTGATAGTCGATTATTTAACTATCAAGGCCAACAACCAATATCCAGCACAATAACAATCACTAGGCCCTTTTTATTAATTTTCCCTAAATTATTAACTCGCCAGATATTCACTTCAATTTATCTTTAAAAAGATATATTCTGTAAACCATTTCAATTTCTTCATTGGAAAAGCAATTCCAAATACTTATTCATTTTCGATTTATCTTTAAAATATAAAAACCCAAAACACTTCACTTCATATTAGAAAACATTTCCATACTTATTTAACAATAAGTATTCACAAATCTATTTATTTTCAATACTTAGAAAATATTTAATATACCTAAAAAACGATTAAGTATATATTTTATTCTTTTAAGGAAAACATTCTCTTAAACACAATTATTTGGGTCCAAACGAATGTTGCGTAAAACATCGTTACAACAACCCAAAATCACTAGTATAGGGATTCGAAATTAAGATAGATATATAAGTCCCAATACTATATAAAACATTTCCTTTCGAAAATCATTTACTATAACAACAGTGTTATAGTTCATCTTTTCCTTATTTCTCGAAAACGTCTATTTCAACAATAAATGTTGAAATCTATGATTTCGACACTTAATACATTTTAAAAAAACTTCAAATCGTTTTAATTCTATTTAAAATATCACTTCCCCAAAACATTTCTTTAATATATTATTTACTATCCAAACCCCGTGAATATACTTCGTTAACCAAATTCAACATTTCTACACATTTTATTTTAAAGCATTATCCATGTCCAAAATCGTAGATAATCACCTCTAAAAAATCTAAAATAATTGGCTTATCAAAATAAGTTGATTTCGGATTTATAAAACAATGTTTATAAATTCCATTTATATTTTATAACAACTTCAACTTATAAAATCCCTTTATTAACAAATTCTATCTATATCTCATTTAAATGCCAAAATCCAATTTATAAGTTAATTACTTATAAATCTTTTATTTTACAAAATTTGTTCATTTTATAACTTCACAATTTACAAATCCATAAATTTCATTTACTCACGAAATCCATTTATATTTCATTTTAGCACTTATAAAAACTCGTTTTAAAATTCCAATATTTTAATTTATTAATATCAATTTTATAAACCTTATATATAAACTGTTTATAATAATTCAAAAATCCCAATTTAAACTATTTTATAAAATTCATTAACTCCACATTTCAGAAATCACCTTTCGGTCATATTTCACAAAAATCATAATTTTTATAACATTAAAATTACAACGTTTATTTATTTAAAATAAATAAATTCCAAAAATTTAAATAAAACGTACACTTTCAAAAGTCACTTTAAAAAATCTTTTTAAATTTGGAATCGTTACTTTAACATTTTTAAAACTCCAAAAATAGACCCAACGCTGCAACAGCACTAAATATAACAATCACGACATCCAAACATCATATATCAATATGATAACAGAATATATCACAATATCTGTAAATAAATCAATACGGGTGAGGAATCCAGTTGGATCCCTCCAACCTGTTTCCCTGCATCCACAGATGTTAGCACAATACCAATTCCGTTCCAATACGGAATTTCGCGGTATATGGGTTTTATATAAATATTATCCGCTATTATGCGGCGCAATAGGGTCTCATCCGCTATAAAATGCGGGAAAATCAACTCCAAGTACATATATAATACCAATTCCATGTCAAGATGGAATTATCGCGTTATATGTTTTTAATAAATAACATCCGCTTAATACACGACGCATAAGGTCTATTTCAAAACAATCGATAACAATTTATCATTTAATCACACAATCAAGCAATTTTAAGTCTAACTATTTAAAATTTAAATCGAAACAATTTCGATTGAGTGAGAAGTTCTAACCTTGGTTTCAATAATAGTTTCAGCGTTTTATTTCGAATAAAATTAAACACGCGTTTAATTTTACCTAAAATTTTCACTAGCTCCAATCGATTCAAATCTAGCTCCATAGCGTTGTGTTCGTCCATACGAATCCAACGCAATTCGTTTCGTGCGTTTTCGACCTCGTATGAAAGAGTTACACATTTTTAAAGACTGAACGAATTGAAATATAATTAATTTACAATTTCAATTTTAATTTTTTAAACCTAATGAATCAGGGCCGTCCATTTTCCAATTGCAGATCTCGGCCGTCATTTCCACCTTTTTCCCCATCTTCACACATGCCCAGGAAATCACTAACGAAACAAAGCCAAAGCCGCCCCCAAACCCTAAATGACGCGACCATATGGATGCGTTTGAAGTCGATCGGCCAACTCCACGACGAAGGCCATGACCAGTGCTACCCTCGGCCAAGATATGGGCAAGCTCGGCCCCCCCGATGCCTTGCTTTTCACCCACCAACGCGCAGCCTTTGGACGCGATTTGCCAACGATCCGTCGCCTTGTTTTCGATCATAGCCGTTGAACTTGTAGTTCGCAAAGTGCTCTACAACATTGTAGTTGATAGTTTCCCATATTGGTTCATGGATTTGAAGAAATTGAAGAAGAAAGAATGAATATTTTCGGCTATTGGAATTGTTAGAAGCGGCGGCTCCTAGTTGAAACCCTAGCTAGTTTTAGTTTGTGAAAATAGCAAAATTTATGTCCTTTTATAGAAAATTACCCAAAACACTCTTCATCCAAAAAAAATTCAAACTCCAAACAAAGCATGCCTGCTGGCGTTTCTAGGGTTTACCCCTAATGGAACATGTTTCGGAAGCTAATTTGATCATATGTGCGAGTTACGGAAGTAAACGATCAACTTTAAATTAAATCGATTAAACCAATTTCTATGCGTTTTGGCTTGCCCGGGACAAACCGTGAATCCGATTGACATAAAATTTGAAACCATACAATAGTATAACATTACGGATCCGATGAAACTTGTTTCGTCGAAATTCGAGACTGTTTGAAAAATGACTATTTTAATCGTCTATTAAATATTAAAATACTCAATTTCTGCAATTTAACTTTTAATTCAATTTAACATCATTCTAAATCCAATATGATTTATTATAACTTTATAAATCATTTTTAATCACATTAAACCCAATTTCCAATTTTTTCTATAATTTCAAATATTAAATTGTCGATTTAATTATCCAATAAATCTAAATATTCGAAATAAATTTTATTCGACTTACAAATTTTACTTGTTGATATTTAAAATCAATTAAATATCTGAATTTCAAATGACAGAAATTCTGGGTCGTTACAGCTTCTCCTGAGCTTCACAGCATCATATCCTGTATTCTATAATACTCGGTTCGACCCGAGCATTATAGTTAAATAACACCCGAGTCAGTCTGGAATACCAGCGTGAGAAAACCGCACTCAAATTGATTATTAAAGTTTCAAGATTCTTTTGAAAACAAAAGCATCTCGTAAGACCACGCCACAAATAAACATGTCGGGTTTTTACCTTACGATAGCTAAAACATTTATTATAAAATCCTCTAATATTATAATAGTGTCTATATACAAATACTTATTCAAATAGCCAAAATTGTTACATTAATTAAATTCCAGCTACTAGCCACAGTCGTGGGTAATACAAACAAAATCGTAAAAGACATGTAAGGAGAATGGATTTCCAACTAATGACCAGGCACTAGGGTACCACCCTGTCACAGTACGTGGCCTAGATCACCGTACCGAGGATTACTCCCAATCTCCTGCAACACAAGACCAGGACTACCCCTTACTGGATAATCCCGAGTAATATCACCCCACGGTTGGGATCAGCAACCGCACCACTAAGCCGAATAAAAGGGACATCTTGACAGGGATGACCTCACCCTAATGGGTGCTACCCACTTAGCCTTGCTACATAACCCCTGATTTTTAGTCATTCCCTGTTGATGAGGCTCGATGCTAAGCGTTACCTTTTAAAAAACATCTCTTATAATGTTATCGCCCACCTGACGATGCTCTAAAAGCATTCATCCATACAAGTCCGTCCCGGGTTCGAACGGAACCGAAGACACTACTCCTACTACATCCATTTTAGAATCACCTAAGGATCAGTAGTGACTAGCCATTGCACTTCACTGGTCCATCTTCGACTCCGAACTTGTTTACCCCACAAAAACGTTCAAACCAGATCAAAGTGGTTTTCGAGAATTTAATCCCGATCCTAGTCTCTTCGAAACGATCAGCGCATTGGCCAATATTGATAGTCGGTTATTTAACTATCAATCAACATTAGAATTTAACAAAATTTAACAAAATTTAACTATCAATCAACATTAGAAAACATTAGAATTGATAGTCGGTTATTGACAGTCGGTTATTGATAGTCGGTTATTTAACTATCAATCAGCGCATTAAAAGAAAATAATTACTTTAGAATTTAAACATTTAGAAATAATAAGTTTTCTAAACATACTTTTTAAACAACTTAAAACTTTTAACAAAATTTGCTTCGAAAACGTATTTGGCTATCCAGGGAAATACACTCCTCTTTCGCATCCTTTAAAAATAAATCACTATTTATTTTTCAACAAATTTACCCATTCCATTAATAAATTCCCACCGTGAATTCATTCTTTCAAATATTCACTGATATATTACTTCACTTTTATAAACCCAGTTTATAAATTTCATAGTCACATTCTCCTTTAAATTTTCAATTTCAAACACTTAAATCACTTTCCAAATTGATTTCCAATTTACTCCATTTTGAAATAGATCCCTTTACTTACTCAATTTATTTCAAAATCCATTAATTTTAGACTTTATTCCTTAATTATGATTTAAAATCTTTTTAACTAAAAATACTAATTTCATATTTTTCAAATTTCTTCTTTAACCTTGCAAATAAATTCAAACCTTGAATTTTAAAATAAATTCTTTATTTCTTGATATAACCTCACTTAAGTTTAAAATTCATTATTTCTCTATTTACTCAAAATCTCTTTCTCATATCCAGAATTTATCAGGATTTAAAAATCACTTTTATTCCTTTCCAATTCATTC
The DNA here is from genome assembly GCA_030765085.1 of Allium cepa. Classification (NCBI taxonomy): domain Eukaryota; kingdom Viridiplantae; phylum Streptophyta; class Magnoliopsida; order Asparagales; family Amaryllidaceae; genus Allium; species Allium cepa. The sequence continues at coordinate 775,794,388 of CM060945.1, forward strand.
TGATTTTTATTCAAATTCTCTATAATTATTTCACTTAAAAATTTACTCTTATATTTCTTTCAAAAAAAATCCAATTCTAAATATTTTGATGACTCAGTGCACCGAAATATATTAAATCTAATCATTGTATCCAATATTCCAATTATCAATATAATTCATCGCATCATATCAAATAACCATATCACAGAATATTAAGACAAATCTAAAAAATTTGACGAATCCAATTGGATCCCTTCAACCTGCTTCCCTGCATCCACAGATGTTAGCACAATATAAAACACCAATTCCACTTCGAGGTGGAATATCGCGGTATATGGGGTTTAAATATAATATCATCTGCTATTATGCGGCGCATAGGGTCTCATCCGTTATAAAATGCGGGAAATAAATCATTCCAATATATACTATATACTACTATATATAATATAGCACATCAAATCAATTCAATCATTCAACCAATTATTTAAATCTAACCACTTAAATTTAAATAGCAATCCAGAAGAGTGAGATTAACTCATCTTTGATATTATTTGCAATCCACTTCAACTTTGCCTTGGTTTCACGGTTTCTTGACCTTGTAAATGTTATACAATTTATTAACATTTGAATTTACCACACCATTTATTAATTTAATTAATGATTAAATTTCAAACTAGAAATTTTCCCTTTGAAACTACTTATACGTTTATAGAAATAATTTATAGATTTTCAAAAAATCCAACTTTTATAAATTCTCTTATATTCCAAAATCTTATTCATATATCTATATATACACACACATACATTCTTACCTATATATACACATTAATTTCTATAAAAATGCTTCAAACCTGTATATATATATATATATATATATATTAAAACGAAATTGTTTTTACTGTAAAATATTTTCCTTCTATGTTTTTAATACATACATACATATATATATATATGTATATATCGAAATTAATCTGCACACATATACATCTCACTGTATTTTCTTTTATATTTTTTTCTTTTAAAACCATAAAGATATATATACATATATACATCTTCTGGACCACTAAAATAGATAACAATGCTTCAGTTACTTGGAAGAGTATTCTTAAGACCAGAGATGAATTCCAAAAGTATTTAGAAAGTTTGCTAATGGAAGAAACACTGATATATGGAGAGACCCATGGCTTAACTCTAAAAGTCTTATAGACAGGCTTGGATGTGATGCATTCTCGGCATATGGATCACCTAATTGGAAGGTAGCTGACATAGTGGAGAATGGTGAATGGAAATGCACTAATAACTTATTAACATTTAATTATCAGGAAGAAATTCGAAATAAGTATATCAATAGAGAAGAAACCGAAGATAAATGGATATGGAAGGCTAGTACAATTGACCAATTCAAGTTTAAAGACATTTGGGAAGAATCAAGAAAGAAAAGCCCTGAGGTTAAATGGATTGAAATAGTATGGAGAAAACCTAATCCCTCTAAAATGGCGCACACACTCTACAAGGCCATTCTGGGTAAACTACCCACAAAAGACAGAGTAAAAAAATGGAAAATTTTGGAAGACACAACATGTTATTTTTGCTGTAGGGATGAAGAAACACATGACCACTTATTCTTTGACTGTGAATACCCAAAAAGAATATGGAACAATCAAAAGAGTAGACTTCAGCTCTACAAATATGCTAAAAACTTAACAGAGGAATTGGAATACCTGCACGATAGGAATAACTTCTCTAAGCTGATGAAGGAGCTTGGAAAAAGTACACTCACGACCTGCTTGTGTTTCGTCTGGAAGGAACGGAACTGTAGGGTTTTTGAAAGTAAAAAGCAAGATACTTTAGCTCTCACAAATCGAATCAACAGAGAAATAGGTATTATTATCGGAAGAATTCCTGAGAAGATACTCACCACTGCATCGGCACAAGAAAAACTACTATTGGCGAAGTTGAGGAAGATGGAACCGAGCGAACAAAATCAATTAATGAATTGGCAGCCGCCATAGAAGTATCCTAAAAAGGAAGGTGATGCCGTGGAAGAGAGTTTGACTGTTGATGATTGTCGGCCAGTTGTTTTTGTATCTTATTAAGTGTCATGTATTTTGGTATGGGTCGCAAAGCCGAATTAGTAAATAAATTAACCTATTTTCAATATATATATATACACACAGACACATATATACATTAAATATTAAAACGAAGAATTTACCTCACAGACGCGGCAACACCATCGCGACAGCGAACCCGGCCCGAGCTCACCAACGTTGACAATCCCCCACTGACTTCGATAATGAGGAAGAAGGAAAAAAACTATTTATGGTAGCTTCGCCTAACTCCAGCCGTCGTCTCATGCCCTCTGCCCTAGATTTGTCGTGACCATCTCGAGTCACGTCCTGCTACCCAAACCTCGAATTCCACGAATCTTGTCTCAATGACATCACGGGTTCGAGCACAAACTGATATTAATGCTGCCGAGTCGCGCTCCTCTTTCTGTGCTTCCATGCTCGAGTGTCGAGCTCTTGCCCTTCGCTCTATACCAACGGCGACCTTTGGATCTTGATGCTAGCAGTATCGATCGCACTTCCTGTCCACAACACGACTCGCCTCCGAGTCGTTCACGAGCTCGCGTTCAGCAGATAGGAGACACAACCCCAAAGCTTGTCACCAGATTATGAATTGAGGTAGAGGAAGGGTGCGATCTATTTTGATTTTGGAATTTTTAATTTATGAGGAGCTCGGCCATTTTTTTTGTATTAGAGCATTTGGAATTTTTACTGAAAAGGGAATAAGTCTCGTGTCTAAAAGAAGAACAATAAGGAATCGTGTTTGAGAAGGCAAAGGAAGCGTGTTTGAATATACTTGCTACAGTGAACTAAAGTGGAAAGGAAAACGGTTTGATGTAGATGTAAATTTCAGCTGATGTTGACCAAAATATAAATATATATATTTTTAATTAAATCCAAATTATTCTGATTTACGTGACTCAAAATCGCATAGCCCTATCGAGGTGTGCCGCTAGGCGTTTATAATGTTATACCCCTATTCCGAACGCATTGGAAAATGTTTCGAGTCCTAATTCGATCGTATGGAAAAGATAGCTTTTTGGACCTTATTATTTTAGTGAATTTTCGATATAGATTCAGCGCATTTATATATCGTATGCTGACACAACAACTCTAAACACTACGAAAATTGAAATCCGATAATAATACAATATTACGGATCCAATGAAATTGTTTTTGTCGAATTCCGAGACTGTGCCTCGGAAGGCTATTTTTAAATATCGATTTAAACGATATATTTTTAAAACTGAACAAATCACTGTTAAATTCAATTTTAACACTTTTACCATCTTCATTATTATCAATATAAATTTTACAAGCCTTCAAATTATTTTTAACAGTCTTAAAACTAAAGATTCAATAATTTACCCAATTTCAGTTTATTAAATCCAATAACTTAATTGCAAAATAATAACAATATTTGAATTCAAGTTAAAAATTAGCTTTTAAATATTTCAAATCAATTAAATATTCCAATTTCAAACATCCAAAAATTCTGGGTCGTCACATTCCTCCCCCTTAAAAGAATTTCGTCCCCGAAATTGCTAGTTAAGAAGAATGATCCAATACCCATTACTATTTTCCAAAACCAAACAGTTTTATCAACTTGCCATAACATATCTTTTATTTGTAACAACCCAGAATTTCTGTCATTCGAAATTCGTATATTTAATTGATTTTTTAATATTAACAAGTAAAATTTGTAAGTCGAATAAATTATATTTCGAATATCTGGATTTAATTGGATAATTAAATCGATAATTTAATATGTGAAATTACAGAAATAATTGGAAATCGGGTTTAAAATGATTAAAATTGATTTGTAAAGTTGTATTAAATCATATTGGAGTTAGGATGATGTTATAGAACTTTTGAAATTGAACTAAAAGTTAATTTGTGGAAATTGAATATTTTAATATTTAATTAACGAGTAAAAATAGCCATTTTTCAAACAGTCTCGGATTTCGACGAAACCAGTTTCATCGGATCTGTAATGTTATATTATTGTACGGTTTCAAATTTCGTGTCAACCGGACTTACGGTTTGTCCGGGGCAAGCTAAAACATGTAGAAATCGGTTCGAGTGAATTTTGAATTTAAATAGTCGATTCAAAAAACTTACCTTTCAAATTTGATCGAATTGGCTCCCGATATATATTCCATTGCGTTCGAAATAGGTGTAAAATATTATAAATGCCAGGCGGCACACTTCGTTTGGAGTTCGAATTTTTTTTGGATGAATAGTGTTCGTCAATTTTTTATAAAAGGCCTCCATATTCACACTTTTACACTCAAAACCCTAGCTAGGGTTCACAGCCGCCATTTTTAAGGATTAATGGCCGAAATCTTGTTTTCTTTCTCCCTTAAAATCGTTCAATCTATCCACTTTTACGGAAATCTCTCAACTACAAAATGAAGAGCACGATGAGATCTAGCTGTTCAACGGCTATGATCGTTTAAAACGATCCCAATCGTCGGCAATTCGCATTCAAACGCAAGCGTTTCGAGCATCTTTTTCTACGCACGGGGGGGCTGAGCTTGCCATGGTTCCAGCCGAAGGTGGAGCTTACTTCGAGCTTTCGAATGGCGCAATTTGATCAAGTTCTCGATGGTTGTGTGTGTCGCGGCCATCAACATTTGTTCGCGTGCCTATGGGTTTCGGTTGCGTGATAACCTGGAGGAAGAAGATGATGGAAATATGCGGCCAGGATTGCAGGGGTTTGATATGTGCGGTCAAGATGTAAAAAAGGTTGAAAATATAAAATAAAATTGTAAATATAATTATATTTATAAATCGTTCAAACTTTAAAATGCTGTAACTTTTTCATACGAGGTCCGTTTTGGACGAAACGAATTGCGTTGGCTTCCTATTGACGAGCACTATGCAATGGAGGTGGATTAGAATCCTTTGCAGATAGTGTGAATTTTGAGTAAAATTAAACGCGCGTTTAGTTTTATTCGAAACAAAACACTGCAACTGTTATTGAAATCAAGGTGAGAACTTCTCACTCAATCAAATCTGTTTAAATTTAAATTTTAAATAGTTAAATTTGAAATTGCTTGATTGTATGTTTGGATAATAAATTTATTATCTATTGTTTTGAAAATAGACCCTATACGCCGTATATTAAGCGGATGTTATTTATTAAACACATATACCGCGATATTCCGTCTTGAAGTGGAATTGGTATTATATACGTACTTGGAGTTGATTGTCCCGCATTATATAGCGGATAAGACCCTATTGCGCCGCATAATAGCAGATAATATTTTATATAAACCCATGTACTGTGATATTCCGTCTTGAAAAGGGATTGGTATTGTGTTAACATCTGCGGATGCAGGGAAACAGGTTGGAGGGATCCAACTAGATTCCTCAACAGTATTGATTTATTTACAGATATTGTGATATATTCTGTTATCATAGGATATATGATGTTTTTGGATGCCGTGGTTGATTTATTTGTGCTGTTTCAGCATTGGGCCTATTTTGGAAAATTAAAAATGTTAAAGTAACGATTTTGAATTTAAAAGGATTTTTAAAGTGATTTTTTTGAAGTATACATTTTATTAAATTTTTGAATTGATTCATTTTAAATAAATAAACGTTATAATTTTAATATTATAAAATTTATGATTTTTGAGAAATATAGTTAAAATGTGAATTTTGTGGAGTTAATGATTTTATAAAATAGTTTACATTAATATTTTTGAAATATTATAAATGGTTTATTAAAAGATTTATAAAATTAATATTTATAAATAAAAAGTATTGGAATTATAAAACGAGCTTTTATAAGTGTTAAAATGAAGTATAAATGGATGAATGAAATTTATAGATTTATAAATTATGAAGTTATAAAATAAATAGACTTTGTAAAATAAAAGATTTATACGTAATTAACTTATAAATTGGATTTTTGGCATTTAAATGAGGTTTAAATAGAATTTGTTATTAAGGGATTTTATAAGTTGAAGTTTTTATAAAATTTATATAAATGTGAATTTATAAACGTTGTTTTATAAATCCAAAACCAATTGAATTTGATAAGTAAACGTGAAAGCTTATTAAAGGAGTTATATCCACGATTTTAGACAGTGGATAATCCTTTAAATTAAATATGTAAAAGTGTTGAATTGGGTTAACGATTTATATTCACGATTTTGGACAGTGAATAATATATTAAAGAAATGTTTTAGAAAGTGATCTTTAAATGGAATTAAAATGATTTGAAGTTGTTTTAAAATGTGTTAAGGATCGAAACCATAGATTTTGACATTCATTGCTGAAATAGATGTTTTCGAGAAATAAGGAAATGGTAAACTACAACACTGTTGTTATAGTAAATGATTTTCGAAAGGAAATGTTTTTTGTACAGTATTGGGATTTATATATCTATCAAAATTTTGAATCCCTATGCTAGTGATTTTGGGTTATCGTAACGATGTTTTACGCAACATTCGTTTTGACTCAAATGAATGTGTTTAAGAGAACGCTTTCCTAAAAGAATAAAATATATACTTAATCGTGTTTTAAGTATATTGAATATTTTCTAAGTATTGAAAATAAATAGATTTGTGAATTACTTATTGTTAAATAAGTATTTGGAAATGATTTCCAGTGAAAATGAATAAATATTTGAAAATGTTTCTGCGCAAGGAAAATGATTTGAAATTTGTTTTCAAAAATTGTAAAGGTGAAAAGTGATTTGAATTTTTTTTCAAATGGTTGAAGTGTGGAAAATATATCTTGTAAAGATATTTTTGGAAAATAAATAATTTGCGAAATTATTTGGAATCTGGTGATGTTGTGCATATCTATTGATAGTTAAATAACCGACTATCAATATTTACCTTTAAATGGGTATTTATTGTGATTTGCTTGAATTTGAATGCTACACTTATTTTAAAAATAAGCGCTGGTTATTCGGTTTAGCCGAGAGAGGACCTTTGTGTAATAAATCCCATTCCGAATAATGATATGTCGTAATGGATAGCATTTGAAGACTGGATATTTTCAAAAACGGAAGGATTACCGTCGAATGTCTCTACATCGGCTGATCTCCGATATAGAGATTTTATCACCCTTTGTGATGGGGATTCCGGTCGTGATTAGTGAATATCCGGATTGCAAGGGCTTCTTTGGAAGTGCCTTCGGTTCCGTTCGACCCCGGAACGGACTTGTATGGATGTGTGTCCGACGTTACAATTTGAGATGTAAAGCTGGTTTCTTTCAAATGTATTTCTGTTGGAGGCGGAGAATTTATTCTCTTAGCTTAACACCCTTCTCTGAGACGTATGAGCTCAGAGGTTATGTAGTTGATGGTTACTAGTGATACATTACCAATTTGGTAATGTGGCATACAAAGTGCTGCTGATCATTTGTTGATCAAAGCATAGCTTTTGTATAAAGTGTAGCTTTGTGGAAGAGACTTTGTCGGACCTCACACCCCGGAAATGGTCAAAACAGGAAAGATGCAGCAAGGTTTTGGGGAGTAGGGCCTCTTAGGGTATGTCATTTCCTTCTGGATATAAGTGGTATCATGGTATGGAACCCTGATACTTAACTTTGGTGGATGTCGCAAATATGTATATATATATATATATGACTTTGTGATTGTTGTTGGTTGAGGATCTTTGGATAAAGGTTGTTTACAACCGGGGGATGGCATACTTGTGTCAGTTGTTACCTACTTTTGCATAGGCAACCCGACCTTGTGTTGGCAGAGATCCGGTTGAGTTCTCGGGGCATCTCTCCAAAGGCGTTTCCATGTGGCAATGGGATGTTCCTTGGCCTGACCATTTGTTGGAAATCCAAACTCCAATACGTATCTTGTGCATTTTTAGTTGTAGAACCTGCTATTTACTTATGGTGGTCACCACAGTTTAGATGGTAGCTATAGTAGGCATAGTTCGGAATGTTTATGTTGGCTAAGATTTATATCATACTTTCGAAATGTTTTCCTACACTTTGCACTTATAGTGATAATATCAAAGAAATTTGCGTATCAAGTATGTTTGACTATCATAAGGAGAAATCTCCTTCGATTTTGCATTTGCATTGTGTGTGTGTGCGGGAGGCCTTACGGTAGTTTCAGTTTCCAAAAGCATTACGGATCTATTTTTAAACATTTTTTTGTTAATTTTTTTTTGAGAATACTGTTTTAAATTCTCACACCAGTCCCATGACTGGCCTGGAGTTTATTGTTTCCTTTCTAAACTCTGAGTGCCCACTAATTTCCACACAGGCAGTCAAGAGTCAGGTTATCAGGATATTCAGGAATTCATGAGTTGCTGTAGAGATTTGGAGGCAAGCTAGATGGCTTGGCGTATCAACTAGTATATAGTATTTCTTTTCCGCTGTTTGTTGTTGTAAACTTTGATAATTTAATGTAATGTGTGTAATGCATAAAATGTACAGATCTTTTGATTTAAAGATTATTCGTTTATCTATTATATGTTGTTCCGCTGCGATTGTGAGATTTTGATATTGTTTCTGTTGTTTTTTCTTTCTTTCTTTCTTCTTCTACCTCTTCTTCTTTAACCCTAACAATTCGGTTTTCTGGCCTTCGATTTCTCGGCAGTTGATACAGTGGACGTATTAATGTCGACTTTCGTGAGTCGAAGAATCTTTATCCTCACATTTGGTATCAGAGCATATGGTTAAGCGACAACCTTGGCTCTGTTGGGTGTTACTTATTAGAGATAGGTTCAGCGGTACTCTAGAATGAGTGAGAGTGTAATAGTAGATATGAGCGCGTATTTGTTAGTGAATATAAAAAATTGTTTTATATTTTGTTGAGTGGTTTGTTGAGTTGTATATGGATTCTGGTCAATACGAGTAATTAATGTTATTGATAGGAATCTCTAAACACTTGCACAGAACAAATTTGACATGATATCGTTTTAAAATTTGGTAAATGAAATAATTTTACCTAAATTATTTTCGTCTATAAAGGAGAAAAATTCTATGAATAATTATAATATATGATTGTTGGGTTGCTAGAAAGTGATGATATTAAATTATTATCATTAATGTTCAAAAAGAAATTGAAATCGTAATTCCAAAGTTAAGAAATAAATTCACATACAAATAGAATTGGAGAATATAAATTTTAATGTGATTTGTAATTTGAAGTAAAATTCCAGAGGAATATTTGGAAATGTTTTGAAAGGTTTACAATTTGGAAAAGATTAAATTCCTTTTCTAGTTAAAAAAAATGATCTTCAAGGGTTTTGGAAAATTGTTTTGGAGGGATAAAAGCTCTAAACTCTTTTCGGTCCCTGGAAAATAATTCCGATGATGATCGCGACATCATCGGTGTTCATTTTCGGGTTTCCAAAAGAGGGATTGCTGCCAAGTTGTTTTAAATGGAAGTTGTTTGGAAAATTTGGGTTTGGTTTTTGAAATTCAAAAGATAATTGAATTTGTTTCAAATATGGTTCTGAAAGATTGAAAAGACTCTGGAATGTTATATAAAATGATTGGAATACAATTATTAAGTTGGAAAATAAATTGTGAATGAATAAATAAAATTTGCAAGCGCAAGAAAATGAAATTGAAATCCATTTCGAATTTGTAAGTAAATAGAACTAGAATTGGAATCTGAATTGGATTTATAAGTGAAAATTTAAGTTAAGTTAAATAAATGATGTTTGAAATGGAATATAACTTAAGTAATGTTGAATGTAGTTGATTTTGGTATCGATGTAAAATAATAAAGTGAATTAAATGGATGTGGACTTGAGTTATATAAATGAAATTCAACCTTATTTGTTAAATTAATTAGCAATTGAATTAATGAATGAATTGAATGTAAATCAATTGAATGTAAATAAATTGATATGAAATAATGAATGTAAGTGTTAATTCATTAAAGCTAATTAAAAGTGATGAACCAAATTGAATGAATGTAAGCGAATTAAATAAATTTGGGTAAGTTGGTTATACGTTGGTTGTTTGTAGATTGTATAGAAAATTCATATGAAATTCAATAATTGAAAATGAAAGCTACAAAATCATTAAATTCAAATTAGAAGTAAGTAAATCTAAATAGAATTGAATTTGATTTGGAAGTGAACAAACTTGAATATAAATTAGTGAATGCAAACTAATTGAAATTGAATATGAATGAATGCTAGTAAATCCAATGTTAATGAATCAAATGTGATTTAAATTGGAAAACCAATTCATTGAATATTAATGAGAAATGAAAGTGTATTGATTTGGTTATGGGTGTTAGTTGAATGCTAGTTGGTTGATGGTTGGATTTGTTGCTTTTGTTGCATTTGCTATATTGGCATATGTAGTTGTTGAAGTGATATATGTTGTATATTGATATTACTTTCATATATACATGTTTCTCATGGTTTGTTGAGTGTTTAGTAGGTGCGGATTGCGCTTGCTTCGCATTTGGAGCTCGCTTTCGCGCTATGTTAGCCGTATATGCTTGCTAATAATATATAAGGTACATATCTCGGATTACATATCGTACTTTTACATTTTTTTCCCTGCGGGATTCCTCATTACTTTGATGAGATGTATATTTGTGATATATATATTGCCGTTTTTTTTGTATCGAGCCGCGCAAAGGAGACGCTGGTGAAATTTTCTGAAAATTTAAGGCATTAGAATATTTTTGAGAAAATTGGAAAATTTTGAAAACTATAACTTAGATTTTGGAGTGAAAAGTTAAATGATATAGTTGGTTTCGAAAAGATAACTAAGTATGATTTGAAAACTTAGTAAAGTTTTATAAGAAGTTTAACTATCGGATTTTGGGAAAGTTAAACACTTAAGTGAATTTGAAATCTAATTTGAACAAATGGTTTTGAAAAGTTAATGGATTCTATAACTTTTTCTTACTTGGTAATTTCGAGGACGAAATTCTTTTAAGGGGGGAAGTTTGTAACGACCCGGAATTTCTATCATTTGAAATTCGTATATTTAATTGATTTTTTAATATTAACAAGTAAAATTTGTAAGTCGAATAAATTATATTTCGAATATCTGGATTTAATTGGATAATTAAATCGATAATTTAATATGTGAAATTACAGAAATAATTGGAAATCGGGTTTAAAATGATTAAAATTGATTTGTAAAGTTGTATTAAATCATATTGGAGTTAGGATGATGTTCTAGAACTTTTAAAATTAAATTAAAGGTTAATTTGTGGAAATTGAATATTTTAATATTTAATTGACGAGTAAAAATAGCCATTTTTCAAACAGTCTCGGATTTTGACGAAACCAGTTTCATTGGATCCGTAATATTATATTATTGTATGGTTTCAAATTTTGTGTCAATCGGACTTACGGTTTGTCAAGTGTAAGCTAAAACGCGTAGAGATCGATTCGAGTGAATTTTGAATTTAAATAGTCGATTCAAAAACTTATCTTTCAAATTTGATCGAATTGGCTCCTGATATATATTCCATTGCATTCTGAATAGGGGTAAAACATTATAAACGCCAGGCGGCACACTTCGTTTTGAGTTCGAATTTTTTTGGATGAATAGTGTTCCTCAATTTTCTATAAAAGGCCTCCATATTCACACTTTTACACTCAAAACCTTAGCTAGGGTTCACGACCGCTAGTTTTAAGGATTAATGGCCGAAATCCTGTTTTCTTTCTCTCTCAAAATCTTTCAATCTATTCACTTTTGCTAAAATCTCTCAACTACAAAATGAAAGAGCACGATGAAATATAGCTGTTCAACAGCTATGATCGTTTAAAACGATCCCAATCGTCGGCAATTCGCATTCAAACGCACGCGTTTCGAGCACGTTTTTCTACACGCTGGGGGGGCCGAGCTCGTCATGGTTCCAACCGAAGGTCGAGCTTACTTCGAGCATTCGAATGGCGCAATCTGATCGAGTTCTCGATGGTTGTGTGTGTTTCGGCCATCAACATTTGTTCGCGTGCCTATGGGTTTTGGTAGCGTGATAACCTGGAGGAAGAAGATGATGGAAATATGTGGCCAGGATTGCAGGGGTTTGATACATGCGGTCTAGATGTAAAAAAGGTTGAAAATATAAAAGAAAATTGTAAATATAATTATATTTATAAATGGTTCAAAATTTAAAATGTTGTAACTTTTTCATACGATGTCCGTTTTGGACGAAACGAATTGCGTTGGCTTCATACTGACGAGCACTATGCAATGGAGGTGGATTGGAATCGTTTGGAGATAGTGTGAATTTTGGGTAAAATTAAACGCGCGTTTAGTTTTATTCGAAATAAAACACTGCAACTATTATTGAAATCAAGGTGAGAACTTCTCACTCAATCGAATCTGTTTCGATTTAAATTTTAAATAGTTAAATTTACAATTACTTGATTGTATGCTTGGATGATAAATTTATTATCTATTGTTTTGAAAATAGACCCTATACGCCGTATATTAAGCGGATGATATTTATTAAACACATATACCGCGATATTCCGTCCTGAAGTGGATTTGGTATTATATATGTACTTGGAGTTGATTTTTCCGCATTATATAGCGGATGAGACTCTATGGCGCAGCATAATAGCGGGTAATATTTTATATAAACCCATGTACCGCGATATTCCGTCTTGAAACGGGATTGGTATTCTGCTAACATCTGTGGATGCAGGGAAACAGGTTGGAGGGATCCAACTGGATTCCTCAACAGTATTGATTTATTTACACATATTGTGATATATTCTGTTGTCATATGATTATGATGTTTTTGGATGCCGTGGTTGATTTATTTGTGCTGTTTCAGCGTTGGGCCTATTTTGGAAAATTAAAAATGTTAAAGTAACGATTTTGAATTTAAAAGGATTTTTAAAGTGATTTTTTTGAAGTATACGTTTTATTAAAAATTTTAATTGATTCATTTTAAATAAATAAACGTTATAATTTTAATGTTATAAAATTTATGATTTTTGAGAAATATAGTTAAAATGTGATTTTTGAAATGTGGAGTTAGTGATTTTATAAAATAGTTTACATTGAGATTTTTGAATTATTATAAACAATTTATTAAATGATTTATAAAATTGATATTTATAAATAAAAAGTATTGGAATTATTAAACGAGTTTTTATAAGTGTTAAAATGAAGTATAAATGGATTTCAAAAGTGAATGAAAGTTATAGATTTATAAATTGTGAATTATAAAATGAATATATTTTGTAAAATAAAAGATTTATAAGTAATTAACTTATAAATTGGATTTTTATCATTTAAATGAGGTTTAAATAGAATTTGTTAATTAAGGGATTTTATAAGTTGAAGTTTTTATAAAATTTATGTAAATGTGAATTTATAAACGTTGTTTTATAAATCCAAAACCAATTGAATTTGATAAGGAAATATGAAAGCTTATTAAAGGAGATATATCCACGATTTTTGACAGTGGATAATCCTTTAAATTAAATATGTAGAAGTGTTGAATTGGGTAAACGGTTTATATTCACGATTTTGGACAGTGAATAATATATTAAAGAAATATTTTGGGAAGAAATCTTTTAAATGGAATTAAAACAATTTGAAGTTGTTTTAAAATGTGTTAAGGATCGAAACCATAGATTTCGACATTCATTGTTGAAATAGAAGTTTTCGAGAAATAAGTAAAAGGTGGACTATAACACTATTGTTATAGTAAATGATTTTCGAAAGGAAATGTTTTTTATATAGTACTAGGATTTATATATCTATCAAAATTTTGAATCCCTATGCTAGTGAATTTGGGTAATCGTAACGATGTTTTACGCAACATTCGTTTTGACTCAAATGAATGTGTTTAAGAGAACGTTTTCCAAAAAGAATAAAATAAATACTTAATCGTGTTTTAAGTATATTGAATATTTTCTAAGTATTGAAAAATAAATAGATTTGTGAATTACTTATTGTTAAATAAGTATTTGGAAATGATTTCCAGCGAAAATGAATAAATATTTGGAAATGTTTCTGCGTAAGGAAAATGATTTGAAATTTGTTTTCAAAAGTTGTAAAGGTGAAAAGTGATTTGAAATTGTTTTCAAATGGTTGAAGTGTGGAAAATATATATTGTAAAGATATTTTTGGAAAATAAATAATTTGGTAAATTATTTGGAATCTGGTGATGTTGTTCATATCTATTGATAGTTAAATAACCGACTATCAATATTTACCTTTAAATAGCTATTAATTGTGATTTGCTTGAATTTGAATGCTACACTTATTTTAAAAGTAAGCGCTCGTTATTCGTTTTAGCCGGGAGAGGACCTTTGTGTCATAAATCTCATTCTGAATAATGATATGTCGTAATGGATATCATTTGAAGACCGGTGTTAAAGACTGGATGATTTCGAAAACGGAAGGATTACCGTCAAATGTCTCTGCATCGGCTGATCTCCGATATAGAGATATTATCACCCTTTGTGATGGGATTTCCGATCGTGATTAGTGAATATCCGGATTGTAAGGGCTTCTTTGGATTTTCCTTCGGTTCCGCTCGATCCTGGAACGGACTTGTATGGATGTGTGTCTGATGTTACAATTTGAGATGTAAAGCTGGTTTCTTTCAAATATATTTCTGTTGGTGGCGGAGAATTTATTCTCTTGGCTTAACACCGTTCTCTAAGACGTATGAGCTCGGAGGTTATGTAGTTGATGGTTATTAGTGATACATTCCCAATTTGGTAATGCGGCATACGAAGTACTGCCGACCATTTGTTGATCAAAGCATCGCTTTTGTATAAAGCGTAACTTTGTGGACGAGACTTTGTCGGACCTCACACCCCGAAAATGGTCAAAACAGGAAAGATGCAGCAAGATTTTAGGGAGTAGCGCCCCTTAGGGTAAGTCATTTCCTTCTGGATATAAGTGGTATCATGGTATGGAGCCCAGATACTTAACTTTGGTGGATGTCGCAAATATATATATATGACTTTGTGATTGATGTTTTTTGAGGATCCTTGGATAAAGGTTGTTTACAACCGGGGGATGGCATACTCGTGTCAGTTGTTACCTACTTTTGTAGAGGTAACCCGACCTTGTGTTGGCAGAGATCCGGCTAGGTTCTCGGGGCATCTCTCCAGAGGCGTTTCCATGTGGAAATGGTAAGTTCTTTGGCCTGACCATTTGTTTGAAATCCAAACTCCAATACGTACCTTGTAAGGTTTTAGTTGTAGAACCTGCCATTTACTTATGGTGGTCACCACTATTTAGATGGTAGCTATAGTAGGCATAGTTCAGAATGTCTATGTTGGCTAAGATTTATATCATACTTTTGAAATGTTTGCTACACTTTGCACTTATAGTAATAATATCAAAGAAATTTGCGTATCAAGCATGTTTGACTATCATAAGGAGAAATCTCCTCCGATTCTACGTTTGCATTGTGTGTGTGCGAGAGGCCATATGGTAGTTTCATTTTCCAAAAGCATTGCGGATCTATTTTTAAATATTTCTTTGTTTGTTTTTTTAAAGAATAACTGTTTTAAATTCTCACACCAGTCCCATGGCCGACCTGGAGTTTATTGTTTCCTTCCTAAACTCTGGGTGCCCACCAATTTCCACACGGGCAGTCAAGAGTCAGGTTATCAAGATATTCAAGAATTCAGGAGTTGCTGTAGAGATCTAGAGGCAAGCTGGATGGTTTGGCGTATCAACTAGTATATAATATTTCGTTTCCACTGTTTGTTGTTGTAAACTCCGATAATGTAACGTAATGTGATGTAATGTATAAAATGTACAGTTCTTTTGATTTAAAGATTATTCGTTTATCTATTATATGTTGTTCCGCTGTGATTGTGAGATTCTGATATTGTTTCTGTTGCTTTTTCTTTCTTTCTATCTTCTTCTACCTCTTCTTCTTTAACCCTAACGATTCGGTTTTCCGGCCTTCGACTTCTCGGAGTTGGTACAGTGGACGTATTAATGTCGATTTTCGTGAGTCAAAGAATCTTTATCCTCACATTATTAAAGACCCATTATTACTTCAAACAACATCCCAAAACCTTCCAAAGTTTCCAACAACATTATTTACTCCACTTATTCAAATTTAAATTTAAATCCAAATTTAAATTATCAAAACTTTCTCAAAAATTTTCTAACTCTCTAAATTTTCAAAAAATTCGCTAGCATCTCCTTTGCACGGCTAGCTCGGTACAACAACAAAATGCCTCTACGGGCCCACAGATTTCAAAAGAAAACAAAAGCCAAGTGGCTAGACTAGAAAATCATCAAATTTCATCTAGAAATTTTAATACATACCTTTGTCGAGCAAATTTCAATTTATCCTCTGAAATCAAAAATCCCAAATTCACTTTTCTAATCCTTTAATTCCAACTAAACAATTAGTTTCAATTTTAATTTTCCAAAATCCCTTATTTCAATTCCAATTTGAAATCGTTTTGTCGCTAACAAAACTTTTCCAAAAATTTTCAAAAAATTATCAACTCCCAAAATTTTTGAAAATATTTGGCAGAGTCTCCTTTGTACGGGGAGCTTTTTCAATTTGATAAGAGATATAAATATATATACATCGACCCACACGGTCGGAAAAACAAAAACAGTTCATATTTCCTATTTTTATCGCGTAGGCGTACTTTTATTTAGAATTTTTTAAGCAAGCGGCTTATTATTTTAGCAATTAGCGCGTCCAAATCCAGCCAAACGGCTTCCCAGTACCTGTACTTACTCAATTCAAACATGTAAGTACTAAATATACGAAATTTATTGACATTTCACTCGCTTTCAATAGATAAACACATGTATTTCATAAGCAACGTGCACCAAACACTTTCCATGAGCAATTTATATGATTTCATAACTAATTCAATTGCTTTCAACCAATTCATGTGCCATTCCACTCAATTTTAATGGTTTACAACTCAACTTCTTACATTTGATTCATTTTTAACCCAACAACTCACATTTATTTCAATTGATTCCAAAAATCAATTTTATTTACTTCTACCAATCCATAGAACTTTTATTTATTTCCATTTAAGTCGAACGACTAATTTATTCTGTGCAATTCGACGATATTCACTTAATAGAATATCCATTTTAGGTTTTATCCACATCCAATTGATTCCAACTCATTTTATTTAGGCCGACACATTCCATGATTGTATGCTACTAACCATTCCCATATTAATTCAACCCAAGCTTTTGTTTAATGGTCTACCCTTCCTACTCGAAGTCGAGCTTCTCATTATTCTTAACTTAAGTTAATTTACTTCAATTTATTCCAACTTCAAACTTAAGTTCACTTCTATCTAATTTGATTCTTATCTAATCAAATTCCATTTAATTTAGTTAGCTCTTCCATTTTATATAATTCACCTTCTCAATTTGTCAAAATAATATCCAAGCACATACTTAACTCATTTATACTCGAATTGGAATTTATTGGTAACTCAAATCATTTCTATTATAATCCAATTCCATTTTATTTTTACAACATCTCCACTTATTTTAATTCATTATCAATCCAGGTCGAATTCTATTTATAATTCGAGTTTATTTCCAAACTTCATTATTAACTTACAATCCATTTTATTTAACCGAGTTAAATTTAGTTAACATACTTTATCAAATAATTTATTTAGCTAATTAGCTTACTTCCAACTTTTAAATCAATATTTGATTTTATTACAAAAATCACTTCATTAAACTTTCCTGAGTTCAAAATTTTTTTTCTATAATTCCAGTTTACATTTTCCATCATTTTCCAAAATTCCAACATTTTTATTTCGGCTTATTTATTCCCTTTTTACATTTTTATAAGCTACAGACTTATTAATATTCATACTTCTCCATCCATTTACAGTCAACTACATATCACTTTACTATTGACTAGGGATTATATTTTTATTTCAGTGCTTTTCAATTCTTTTATAAGCTTCCGAAGCTTATTTATTCTAATTCAATACTTATTTAGTTTACACATATTTATTTAAGTAAGAATTTTATTCCATCCAATATTATCTATAACTCAGCTGAATTTATTTCAATTCAATTTTATTTAACTCAACTCTAGTTAAATCTAGCTACAACCATTCTTTTGAATTTTATTAAGCAAGGACTTAATTTCATTTAATACCATCCCACATAATTCACCTTAATTTCATTCCAATTCTACTTCAAATCCAATTCATTATTATTAACTTTGCTTAAGTTAATTTAATTCTAATTAATTTTACTCCTCAATCCAAATTTAATTTTTATTTTCCCATTCTAATCACATTCAAGATTTACTAATTATTTCTTCCAATCATCCATTAAATTTTCCACAATTTAATTTTTTCCAAATTAAATTTATTTAACCTTTTCACTTTAAATTTTAATTCCAACATTTAAAGCTCATATTTTCCTCCCTTATATAAAAATCATCTCAACTATACAAGTTTATAACTTACCTCATCAGGATTTTCAATTTAAATAGGGATCATATTTTCCTCCCTTATATAAAAATCATCTCAACTATACAAGTTTATAACTTACCTCATCAGGATTTTCAATTTAAATAGGGATTTAGGATTTCAAACACTCGGCTTTTGGTTCAAATTATTTTAAAACCTCTATTATTCCCAACAGATTTCCTTTGAAATTTCAAAAACAAACTAGTTCTTCTGAACAAATCAATTTGGCAGCAATCCGTCACTTAGAAACTAGAAAATGAACATCGATGATGCTGTAGTCATCACCGAAGTTATTTTCCAACGACTGAAGTGAGTTCAGTGCTATATCCTTGCCCAAAATTTATTTGAAACAATTTGCTTTCAGAAATACCTTCAAAATAATAATGCTATTATTTATCTTTAAAACACTTTGAAAAACACTTCCAAAATCTCCGGGGTTTTAAATTTTCAGATTTAATTTGAATCCAATCTTAACTATAATACATTTATATAATTTATGCTCATACAATTTTTTCCCTTTGATTATACAAGTCATTCCAATTTTTATAACCTTATTTTTTTAAAATATTATCACCCAAACATCCAAGCTATATAACAATTTAAGAAAATATTTCTTTTATATCAAAATATATTTTGGGTAAAATTATTTCATTCACCCACCTTTAAAACAATACCATGTTAATTTATCGTGTCAGGTGTTTATAAAATCTTCTCGAACAGCGGCCAACTTACCCGATCAGAATTCATACTCCACTCAACCAATAAGTCAACACAATATTAAAACAATTTATACTCACTAACAAATACGTGCTCATAACTATTAATACGCTCAAACTCATTCTAGAGTACTACGGACTCTATTTTCAATGAGTAATCCCCACCAGAGCCAAGGTTATCACCGGCCTAAGCTCTGATACCTACTGTAATGACCCGCAAATCCATACCCCTTTTGAGTCGACACTATTCTCCATCAATCAACTCAAGATGAATGGAAATACGAACCATTTGGGTTAAAGAAGAAGAGGTAGAAGGAGAAAATAGAAAACAACATCAAAATCTAACCATCGCAGCGGAATAATATATAATAGATAATAAATGATCTTTACACGAAAGAAAACTATATCTGTTTTATACATACATCACCAGAATACATCATCAGAGTTTAACAACATCAATAACATACAACTGGTCAATCATATAAATTTGTCCTCGAATCTGAATACACAGCGGAATAATAATCAAGTACGGAAGTACGTATCACCATCCAGCTCGTCTCCTGAGCTTCACAACATCATATCATGTATTCTATAATACTCGATCTGACCTGAGCATTATAGTTAAATAATAGCCGAGTTAGTCTGGAATACCAGCGTGAGAAAACCCCACTCAAATTGATTATTAAAGTTTCAAAATTCTTTTGAAAACAAAAGCATCTCGTAAGACCACGCCACAAATAAACATGTCGGGTTTTCACCTTACCATAGCTAAAACATTTATTATAAAATCGTATGATATTATAATAGTGTCTATATACAAATACTTATTCAAATAGCATAAATTGTTACATTAATTAAATTCCAGCTACTAGCCATAGTCGTCGGTAAAATGCAAAACCGTGAAAGCCACGTAGGGAGAATGGATTTCCAACTGATGACTAGGCACTGAGGTACCACCTGTCACAGTACGTGGCCTAGATCACCGTACTGAGGATTACTACCAATCCCCTGCAACACAAGACCAAGACTACCCCTTACTGGATAATCCGGAGTAATATCACCCCACGGTTGGGATCAGCAACCGCACCACTAAGCTAAATAAAAGGGACATCTAGACAGGGATGACCTCACCCTAATGGGTGCTACCCACTTAGCCTTGCTACATAACCCCTGATTTTCAGTCATTCCCGGTTGATGAGGCTCGAGGCTAAGCATTAACTTTTTAGAACACATCTCTTAGAATGCTCATCGCTAACCTGACGATGTTCTGAAAGCATTCATCCATACAAGTCCGTCCCGGGTTCGAATAGAACCGAAGGCATTACTCCTACTACATCCATTTTGGAATCACCTCAGGATTAGTAGCGACTAGCCCTTGCACTTCACTGGTCCATCTTCGACTCCGAACTCTTTTACCCCACGAAAACGTTCAAACCAGATCGAAGTGGTTTTCGAGAATTTAATCCTGATCCCAGTCACTTCGAAACGATCAGCGCATTGGCCAATATTGATAGTTGGTTATTTAACTATCAGTCAACATCCACAAACAACCATCCAACATAAACAATACCACCAATTATTTATTAATCTCAGAATATCTTCACAAGATATATTTCCATTTTCAACCCTTTTGAAAATAGTTTTCAAACCACACTCTTCTCATGAAATAAATTTCCAAAAATTTATTTCCACTGAAAATACCAAGTACCAGAACTTTAGATTTTTAAAATAATTTAAAACTCTTTATTATAAAATATCCTTTAAAACATTTAAAATAAAAATTACTTTAATACTTATCAAAATATATACTTTACGAATATTTAAAATAAAACTACTTTGTCCAATATAAAACTGAATTTCTAACTTTTAAAACACAATACCAAGCCACCTTCAAATAATTACTGCTACAATAAATTGAAAGAAAATACTTACTTTAGAATTTAAACATTTAGAAATAATAAGTTTTCTAAACATACTTTTTAAACAACTCAAAACATTTAACAAAATTTGCTTCGAAAACGTACTTAGCTATCCAGGGAAATACACTTCTCTTTCACACCCTTTAAAAATAAATCACTATTTATTTTTAAACAAATTCATCCATTCCTTTAATAAATTCCCACTGTGAATTTATTCTTTCAAACATCCACTGATATATTACTTCACTTTTATAAACCCAGTTTATAAATTTCATGGTCACATTCTCCTTTAAATTTCCAATTTCAAACACTTAAATCAATTTCCAAATTGATTTCCAATTTACTCCATTATGAAATAAATTCCTTTACTTACTCAATTTATTTAAAAATCCATTAATTTCAGACTTTATTCCTTAATTATGATTTAAAATCTTTTTAACTGAAAATACCAATTTCATATTTTCCAAATTTCTTCTTTAACCTTGCAGATAAATTCAAACCTTGAATTTTAAAATAAATTCTTTATTTCTTGATATAACCTCACTTAATTTTAAAATTCATTATTTCTCTATTTACTCAAAATCTCTTTCTCGTACCCAGAATTTATCAGGATTTAAAAATCACTTTTATTCCTTTCCAGTTCATTCGTATTTTTATTCAAATTCTCTATAATTATTTCACTTAAAAATTTACTCTTATATTTCTTTCAAAAAAAATCCAAGTCTAAATATTTTGATGACTCAGTGTACCGAAATATATTAAATCAAACCATGGTATCCAATATTCCAATCATCAATATAATTCATCACAGCATATCAAATAACCATATCACCGAATACTAAGAGAAATCTACATATTTTGAGGAATCCAGTTGGGTCCCTCCAACCTGTTTCCCTGCATCCATAGATGTTAGAACAATATAAAATACCAATTCCACTTCGAGGTGGAATATCGCGGTATATGGGGTTTAAATATAATATCATCCGCTATTATGCGGCGCATAGGGTCTCATCCGCTATAAAATGCGGGAAATCAATCACTCCAATATATACTATATGCTACAATATATAATATAGCACATCAAATAATTCAATCATTCAACCAATTATTTAAATTTAACCATTTAAATTTAAATAACAATCCAGAAGAGTGAGATTAACTCACCTTTGATATTATTTGCAATCCACTTCAACTTTGCCTTGGTTTCACGGTTTCTCATTCATTATAAAATTTACTAACATTTAAATTTACCACACCATGAATTAATTTAATTAATGATTAAATTTTAAACTAGAAATTTTCCATTTGAAACTCTCTTATACATTTATAAAAATAATTTATAGATTTTCAAAAAATCCGACTTTTATAAATTCTCTTATATTCCAAAATCTTATTCATATATATATATATATATATATATATATTTTTCTTACCTATATATACACATTGATTTCTAAAAAAAATCCTTCAAAGCTATATATATATATATATATATATATATATCAAAACGAAATTGTTTTTACTGTAAAATATTTCCTTCTCTGTTTTTAATACATATATATATAGATCAAAATTAATCTGCACACATAAACATCTCACTGTATTTTCTTTTGTATTTTTTTTCTTTTAAAACCATATAGATATATATACATATATGCATTAAAAATTAAATCAAAGAATTTATCTCACAGATGCGGCAACACCATCGCGACATCGAACCCGGCCCGAGCTCACCAACGTCGACAATCCCCCACTGACTTCAATTGCGAGGAAGAAGAAAACGAACTGCTTCTGGTAGCATCGCCTAACTCCAACCGTCGTCTCGCACCCTCTGCCCTAGATTTGTCGCGACCATCTCGAGGCGCCTTCTGCTACCCAAACTTTGAATTCAACAAATCTTTCCTCAATGACATCATGCGTTCAAGCACAAATTGATACTGACACTGCCAGTCGCGCTCCTCTTTCTGTGTTTCCATGCTCGAGTGTCGAGCTATTGCCCTTCACTCTATGCCAACGGTGACTCTTGGATCTTGATGCTAGCAGTATCGATCGCACTTCCTGCCGACAACGTGGCTCACCTCTGAGTCGTTCGTGAGCTCACGTTCAACAGATAGGAGACGCAACCCCAAAGCTTGTCACCAGATCGCGAATTGAGAAAGAGGAAGGGTGCGATCTATTTTGATTTTGGAATTTTTAATTTATCAGGAGCTCGGCCATTTTTTTTGTATTCGAGCATTTGGAAGTTTTACTGAAAAGGGAATGAGTCTCGTGTCTAAAAGAAGAAGGATAAGGAATCGTGTTTGAGAAGGCAAATGAAGCGTGTTTGAATATACTTGCTACAGTGAACTGAAGTGGAAAGGAAAAGGTTTGATGTAGATGTAAATTTCAGCTGATGTTGACCAAAATATAAATATATATATTTTTAATTAAATCCAAATTGTTTCGATTTACGTGACTCAAAATCGTGAACCCCTATCGAGGTGTGCCGCTAGGCATTTATAATGTTATACCCCTATTCCGAATGCATTGGAAAATGTTTCGACTCCTAATTCGATCGGATGGAGAAAATAGCTTTTTGGACCTTATTATTATACTGAATTTTCGATATAGATTCAGTGTGTATATATATTGTACGCTCACACAACAACTCTAAACACTACGAAAATTGAAACCCGATAATAATACAATATTACAGATCTAATGGAACTGGTTTTGTCGAATTCCGAGACTGTGCCTCGGAAGGCTATTTTAAAACTGAACAAATCACCTTTAAATTCAATTTTAACACTTTTACTATATTCGGTATTATTAATATAAATTTTACAAGCCTTCAAATTATTTTTAACAGGCTTAAAAATGAAGATTCAATAATTTACCGAATTTCAGTTTATTAAATCCAATAGCTTGATTGCTAAATAATAACAATATTTGAATTCAAGTTAAAAGTTAACTTTAAATATTTAAAATCCATTAAATATTCCAATTTCAAACATCCAAAAATTCCGGGTCGTTACATTTTATTTTGGAAAAATATTTTATGTATTGTTATATTTGATATTATATTTTTCTCCCGAGCCTCTCCGTACAAAGGAGACTCTGCCTAAATTTTCCGTAAATTTTGGACTTAGAAAATATTTTGAATTTTTTTCCTAACTTTATTGCTAAGAGTATAAAAAGATTTAATGGTTATAAATTGGTATATTTTATTTAAATTAATTAATTTTGTAAATTTATTTGTTTTTAAAGTTTATATTTTTGAATAAGATGTATTGTTTACTCGATTCTTTCTTTTCTCTTTTTTTTCCTTTTCGGGGACGAAAAGTTTTGAGTGGAGGAGAGTGTAACGACCCGTAAATTTCGATAATTAAATTAGTTAATTTAATTAGATCTTTGTAATTTAATTTAGAAACAAATAAATTTTTTATAATTTATAATGAAGCAAATGTTAAAAATGAAATGTAGCAATGGTAATTAAAATTAATTATTGACAATTGAAGTGAAATCCCAATAAAAAAATAGTGTTAATTGTTGCACTTGGGTATAAAATTTAAAATAAGTAAATAAAAGCAAGCATTTAATTAACCAATGCAACAATATATTGATTAATAGTAACTGAAAGTAAATTTAGGTAATAATGTTAAAGCAAGTTGATAAATAACTAATTTAGTTCAACCCCAAGTAATTGAAACAATTGTAAGGTTTTAATAGATTGTAATTTGTAAATTTGGAAATAAATTCAAAGTTATAATTAACCGATGAAATAATATGTAATAAGTGCAATTTGATATAATTAATGTTAGTATAAATTTAATAAATAAATGGGAATCATATTTATGAAATATAATGAGAATGCAAGGTAAACAATGCTAATTATAGTTAATAATTAACGAACTTAAATGAACATTCCAATTTAATAAAATAATTTAAATGTTATGACTTAGTTATAAATGGAATATAATAAAAACAAATGCAATTATTGTATTAATGCGTGAAATAATATGATAGATGGTAATTGTTTGTGGAGAATAACCATACAAGTATGATAAAGAGTATATCGGTGACAAATGGTTGTTATTACCAGTTAATTTACCAATTACAAATAAAGGAAATTAAGTATTACTTTAATGATAATTAATATAATAACGGAAAGTGTGAACATAAATTTATTTATAAGGTAGTAATTAGTGTAATAGAAACCATGAGACCAAGTAAATAAATTTAGCGAGAATATTAATTGTAATTTATGTATATGTTTGGCAAAATAATATAATAAATGGAAATAGGATAGTTATTACAAAGGAGTTAGGGATTTGAATATATTAAGGTAATATTTATACAAATGTAGGATGTAAAGAGGCGTATATTAGTATAATAGGATATAAAACTAATGTAATCGGATGATAGAGTAATAATGGACCTAGCATAAGAAGGCAATTTAACCAAATCGATATTGAAATCAATTTTTAATTTATTGGGATGTAATCAATAATAAATGAATTTATTGGTAAGTAAATGACATTAATTTCTATATTAATTGAAAACTAGGATGAAAAGGGAATTATTAATGTTATAAAGGTAAGCCATTAATAATTTTTCCCATAAAATGATAATTTATTCAATAACAAAATCTAGAAATCAAATAAGTAGATTTCATTGAAGTCTCAATCAATGATTTATGAATATATTGGAATTGGAATTTAATACTATAATTGGTAAATTGATTAACTTAAATTGATATGGAAATTTTTTATAAAGAATTTTAAATTTATAAAGTAATACAAGATGATAAAATTTATGAATTATAGAATTAAAATTGGAAGGTGATTTAATTAATTATTATTAATTTATTTAATTAATGTGAAAATAGCCATTTTGGCCACTGACTCGGATTTCGACGAAACCAGTTTCATCGGATTCGTAATGATAAATTATTGTAGGGTTTCAAGTTTCGTAACGATCGGACTGGTCGTTTGATCGTACGGGCTCGAAACACATTGAAATCAAGAAATAAAAATCAATTGAAATCAATTTGAAATAAATAGATTTTAGCATAACTTCTTCATACGATGGAATTTGGACTTAAAACCTATTCCATCATGTTTAAAATATTTAAAAACATCTATTTTGATATATGGGTTGACCCAACTTCGTGCCGTAGTCGAAACGGGCTTTTCGGTCCATTTATCGTTCAGTGCGTTTATAAATCGTGTCCATCCATTCTAATTTCAGCTTGCCTATTTATACCCTGCTATAAACCCTAGCCTACTTCTTGTCCCTCATTCTTGTGCGTTCAATTCTATTAGCTCCTCTTCTTTCCAATGGCTGCAAACCCTAAATCCCAAAATGCAATTTCAAATAAAATTCAAAGCCAGAAATTCAAACTCCACAAACTATATCAAATTATATATGGATTTGAAGCTCTTGACGAGCGCAAGTCAAATATATGATTTATTTTTCAATTTGAGTTTTAATGTGGTCAAAAATTAATGAAACATTCACGGTCGTTCATCGCGCGTCGATGAACGTTGTCGGATCGTCGAATCATTTCTGGGTTTTGTAGAGTGGACAACGAGGAGTTCATCGGCATAGTTATTGTGTCGAATCAACGATGGGATCAGTGGAAAAAATTGGAATAGGGCTTGAATGTAGAAACGGCGGCTGCAGCTCATCTCGAGCTTGCTTGATGGCGTAAGAACCTCGATGGACTTCGAGGCGAGGTCGGCGGGTCATTTCAAGGTGAAGCGAGGCCGCGCGTTGCCATGGGAGTTGTTAGCCGCCGATGCGATGTGGCGGCCTTGAGTTGGAGTTGCTGTGCATAATAGGGTTCGTGAAGATGAAGCTTTGACGTGGCGAGAAAGTATCGGTTGCTGTTTCTTTTATTATTTTATTTTTAAAATTTTTGAATTTCAATCACTCTAACACGCGCAACTTTCGCATACGAGGTCCGTTTCACGCTCGGCTTTCTCCGCTAGGTTTGTATTGGGATTCCGGACATTATGTCTCTAGTTTGGACGAATTTTGAGACTGTTCAAATTTGGGTTTAAATTGGATTTAAATTCAATTTAAATTCAAAGGTGAGTGTTTTAACCCACTCACAACTTCTAAAATTTCTTATGTGTGTTAAATTAATTTTTGTTGTGATTAGAAATTTATTTATGACTATTTGGCATATTTTTAATCATCTTCTCACTTAAATTAGATTTATTGGATTAAATTGTTAATTAATTTATTACTGCATATAAACTGCTAGTTAAATAATTTATTTTTGAATATAAACTGCAAATAAATACCTGTTATTTATTATCTGTTTATATCGATGTTATGGACTTAATTGAATGATGGTTGTGATAAATGGTTGATGATTGATATTGTATGAATGATGTTGTATTTTATATTGTTATATACTGCAAGTTGTTATGCATTTTTATTTCATTCGGGTTTGCGGTTTGAAATGATATATAACCGTATTTTTATTTTAAATTACAGATTTCATTGATAAATATCCTATCACTTGACCATAGGATAGAATTATACGGTTTAATAAATATTGATTTTTTGATATTATATAAAAATATTTTATACATAGTTAAATTCATGTATTTAACTTATGTATAAATTTGTTTAATAATAATAAGTTTAATAATGGAGTTTGATTTTATTAAAATAAAATATGGTTAAGTATTTAAATCATACTTTAATATAGAGGTTATAATGATTTAAATAAATTAAGACTAGAAGGTAAAATTGGAAATTTATTTGAAATTGAGCATATTGAAGCATTAAACTCCATAAGTTTATGTAAAATTTATTAAAATTGAAATTTTAAAAGGTATGATTTTTATAACTAGACTTTTTTAAGATGAATTAAATGAGTATTTCAAATATAAATAAATTTAAGAAAATATTTAGTTATTTGTAATTTGAGTTTTATTTAAATGATAATGGATTTATTATGCAAATATTTCAAAACTAAATAATAGGACATTGAATTGTTGAATCGAAATTTCCAACCTTAGTTTTGAAATTGTTTAATACTGAAAGTTTGAAATATATTGAAATTGAAATGGTTTATTGAAACTGAAAGTGAGTTCAAAGTTATGAATTGTGATTTAATTTAAAGTGAATAAAATTGTAAAGTCGAGGAAATTATTTTACTTTATAAAGTAATCTTAAATTCAAACTATTTTATATTATATATTGTTCGAATATCCAAACCAATTAAGTTTTGGAAGTTATGGTTTAGAAGCTATGAAATTCGAAGTATTAAGTTTTGAAAGGATATTTCAAGCTTTTGGTTTCGAAATATTAAAATTTTGAAAGTGTTATGATGTTGGAAAGGATATATTCAAAATAAAAATGATACTATATTGTTTTGGGTTTTATCAAAATGATACCATATTTATTTGGTTTCTGAAAAGGAAAGGATGCTATATTTATATGGTTTTGAAATGGATATTATATTTTGGTTTTGAAGTATAATTAATTTGAAATGACCATGGTGTTATAATAATGTTTGGTTGTTGAATAGACGGGATCAGAAGTTGTCATACTCTCTACCAACTCCGAAAACCACTTTAACAACCGCGTACGTATTGGAGATTCCAGAATGAAGTAAGATGTTAGCGACGTTCTATTAAGGTATATACGTGGACCCGACTCCTTTGAGTTGGCATAAGGTGGCTAAAACAAGAGCGATTCTCGTGCCAATGAGGTCATTCCTCTGATCGGACACACTCTTTCGATATTATATTCTGGCTTTGAGATTTATTTGGGGGCCACTTTTGATTTTTGATTTTGGGGGTGTGGCTCAAGGTGGCCGGTAGCTGTGCGCTGCGCATTACTACCAGCCCGGATGCATAATTGGTATATCTACCATGGCATTGCCTTGTGTGCCGTGTCACCTACCCTAGCACGCCTTGTACGAGTTTGGTTTTCTCCTGTAGCCCATGGAGTATTTAGGGTAGTCTCTCGATCTGGAGATGCGTTGATACTGGATGGACTACTGAGACTATTATGTGTTAATGGCTATATGGGTAACCCCTTAATGCTATTAAAAAGTATGTTTATTTTACTATAGGCATTATTATAATAGCGAAATATTACTACATAGTAAATAGTTTAACGGATCCTTAGGAGATGTGAATCCCGAGCATCTCTTAAGTTACAACACTCACGTTAGACACTGGATAGGAGATTTCAAATTCCGTAAACATCTCTGACGCCATTCTCATATTTTATCGTTGATTTAACTTACATAAGATCTTTTAGTTTTGACTCGAGTGTTTTGTTTTTTCAATTCGCTCGGGTTAGCATGAGCATTTCAGGATTTGAAGACCCTATTACTGGAGAACAAAGACGAAGATTTTATTATTATTATTATTATGTACTATATTGTTCCACTACATCACATTATTCCACTCTTTATTTATTATTCTCTGATATGTGTAACTCTAATATGTATGGTATAAGTAAAATCGAATATTTTGTAAAACAGCTTCATGAACTATATATTTGATTATTATATTTTATCGTTCCGCTGCAAGATTCTATTTTGTTTTTTTTTCTTTCCCTGCTTTTCTTATTTACCCCATAACAATCCGCCCTTCTGTGTGGTTTAAGTCTGACGTGTGTGGTTTATCGTTGATTTAAAACGTATAAAAAGGCGGGATGTTACAACCTATCACAAAAACATCTCTCAATTTATGATCAAAATCCAAATCACCTATAATAGCTTTCAAATGAATTGGGTTTGTAGGGAAATTATAAAGCAATTTCAAATTAATTTAAGGGAATTTATTTTGTAGGGTTTGAGATGGTGTATGGATCAGAAGATTTAAGGATTTAGGATGAAATGTTTTGTGAGATGAATAATAAAAGAAATGAAGAGGATTAACGAAAATGTAGACATATATTGGGCTTTGGCCGCTCAATAGTTCCCTTCTTAAATTCACAAAACTCGTATCTTTCTTTACTCAAATATCCATAACTCCAACACATAAGGTCCTATATGTTTTTCTTCATGAAAAATGCATTTCAAACATAATGGAATAAGTCTCGGAGTCCAATTCGTCAATATGCAAATGTTAATTTTTTGGATTAGCTATAAGTCGACTCCTGATATCAAACTCAAAATATGAATTTCCAAACATGTCGATTCTTATACTCAAAACTCTTGTAAACAATATTCTAGACTTAGTGGAAAAGGTATCGAGTCCTATTTCGTTCATTTCTAAGAGTTGACTTTTTAACCCTTTTTGGAAATCTATTTAATTTCAAATAATTATTTAGATTATTAGGGGTTAATTATGGGTTATTACACGACCCACCAAGCCTCCTTGGCTAATTCTATTCCACATATCCCTTTCAAATCTCAAAATAAGTCTTTTTTTATGAAGGCTATATTGTTTTATTATGTTGTTTTGTAAAAAAGTAATATACAATTTGATTCAAAGCAACAATATACAAACAAATAATAAAAGGGCCAAAACCTAATAACCACAGCTTTTATTAGTGAAGTAAGATCAGGTAGGTTCATTAAACTATGTCGTCAAGTTTTCTAAATGAATCTAGGTTTTCCTTTGTAAATTTCATGGTGACTGCTTGCGAGAAATCAACGATGATTTTTTACTTTTTTTCACGATTGATGCGCATGTATTTCTAAAGTCAAGTATTTCTTATTTATCTCCTTTTACTTCTATTTTGTATGAGCTAATGTTTAATCTTGTTCAACACCAACAAAGCTGATAAAAACATGGAAAATCTAAAAACAAAAAAAGAATGATGACTTAAAGAGGGTGTCCATCATTGATTGATCACAGGTGGTCCATGATTTCTTTTAGACCTAGTAACGCAAGCATGACATTTTAGTGTTGAGGCATTGGCGAGATTCATTTGATAGGTATGCCATTTGTTTAAGATAACAATGCTTGCTTTCTAAGATGTTAAGGATTTCTTATATTTCAACATGATGATTACTATGTAGCTTCATATTTCGTCTATTATATTCCTTGTTGTTAAGAACTTGCTATCAAAAATCGTTGCATTTTTTCTTTCTAAAATATCCATACAAAAGTCATAAAAATTACTTTCGATGGATCTCTGACTTTGTTTTTGGCTGTTAAAGTTGTTAGTATGGCAGAAATATCATTATTTAGTTAAATCTACTATATCTGACATTATCAATTTTTCTCTTCACTATCTCTATACATGTTCTGGGAAGGAACACTCAAAAAATAAGTGTATGTAAGTCTGTTCATGACTATTACAGAAACTGTAATAACTATGAATGATCATATGATGTGCACGTAAGTGTGCATATTTTTACCACCATATTTAATCTATTTAAATTAAATAAATGATCATATTGGGTGTTTTAACTTGTTTAAACCGAAATTCAAATTATTTTCAAATTTTCACATATTCATCTTCATATAGAGGCAAAATGCTCATTTTTGTGCATTTATTAATTTTTGAAAGTTTACTTGGAATTTTCTATGTTGTATTGTAGTAATTTTAGTAAATTTTCCAATTGGCTTCATGAAGATATGCTTGCACAAGAGTGAATACAAAGGAATGGAGACGGAAATAATTTAAAGTGATGATCATGGAGGACCCCACTTACCCACCTGCGTTAGTATAAACATAGGTGCTAATGCACATGCTAAAAGGCCATTAAATCTTCATGCACATTAATGGATGATTATTTAAAGTTAATGATAACTTGGCCACTACACTTCCTAGGAGGGTAGTTTGAATATTCCCCAAAAAGGTATATTAGGGTTTTAAACTTCTATAAATACCCCCTTATGTTTCATGTAACTCTCCTCTTCTTTAGTCTCTCTTAGGCTCCCTTCTCTTAGTTAGTTTAGATCAAAAATAAAATGAGAAATCTCTTTCTTTACATGGCTACTTAGCCATTTTTATTTCTTGTAGCTTTTCTTTTTATGCAATGTTAGTTAATGTTCTTTTACATTTACGTGCTCTCTTTATTATTTTGTTAGTAGCTTAGTTTACATTTCATGCAAGTAGATTAATTTTCTTTCATTTAGCTCTTTTTCCTCTTCTTTTTGTTTCATGTTGCAAGCTATAATTGTTGATTTGATAATAAAAATATGAGGCTAAACCCCTTCAATTTAGGGGTAATGAAGCACCCCAATTATGTAGCTTTGACATAACTTGTTAACATTGATCTCTATTGTGCTTAAAAAAAATTTGATATGATTTATTATTTCATGTTGAATTTGATAGTCTATGTTGTTCATAACAAATAGGCTATGCTTAAACAATCAAAAACAATAATTACCTCTTCATCTACATATGGTGATGGTAACGAAGTGAATGTTGAAATTAAAATTTGATGGCCTATATTGAAACAATATTTAATAGGTCATGCTTAAAATAGATTTCATTTTCAACTTATTGTCATTTTTCATGGGAGTTAAAAGTTGTTTAAGAGGTGTGTTATAGTTTGTCGACTTATGTTGAGCTGATTAATAGCACAAATAGGCCATACTTATGATAAACATATCAATTAAATTTACTAAAATCAAAAAATGAGAGATCATGATTTCATATGTTGTTGAACTATATGATCGAGAGAGTGGAATTATCTCTAAAATATCATTTAACTCTCATATTTTTAACAAATTTCTTTTGTTTATTAGTTAGTTTATTTACATTTTTAGTTCACACTCTTCAAATTCTTGGTTTAATCTGATTGAATAGGAAAATTAAAATCAATAATTCCCTATGGATCGACCCGTACTCACTACATAGTATGATAGTATGCCACGCACTTGCGGTTAAATTTAATTTTAAATTCGTTCGGTGGATTTCTAACTCGATAGAATTCCCGTCAACGAACATCATACCGCTTTGATGTAACTTTTCCGTTGTTGATATTTGTTTAGTTATTGCTTTATATAAACATTTTTGGATAGTTGTATTTGTCTTAAGAAATTTTATTCAATTAAGTTGCATGTGTTTCTTTCCAATTTCATTCCAAACGGTTTTGAATGAATATTTCCTAGATTTTGCATGTAGCCAATGTCAATAGTCTTCGGTTCTATCACTGAAAAATGGAGGGTTTTGAATTTCTTGTCTAAACAATCTTAAATAGAAGTCTTTCTACTCTAGCCTTCAGTTTCAATGAAAGAACCAACAAGAAGATGTCCACCATTTAGTATATCTAAACTCCTTATACCTTATCTGTTAATAAGTTTGCCCCTATAGCAATGGATTAAACAATAGTTTCATTTTTTTCTATTTATAATTCTTTTATTCATGCATTGTAGTCCTTATTTATTAAAAGTCGCAAGTGTTTCCATGTATCTAATTATTGATTTCTAATTTCCATGTCCTAAAATGAAATGATTTTAATGTATTTCTATTACATCCATTTTACCTGCAAACTTTGCACATCCATCAATTTACAAATAATTTTTATGCCAATTGCATCATTACTTTCAACATGGTATTTTAGTCCCAAACCCCCTTCTACTTTGGTTGAATACACTTATTTTTAAGGAATTTTACTGATTTCCTTTCCATCGAAAATTGGAACAAACTTGAGTTATTTTACTTATGACACTAGCTGGCTGTTTAAAACTTTGCATCCAAAATTAAATTATGGAAAAAATTGTAGACTTGATAAGTTTAATCCTTCCAGCTAGATTTAGCAATCTTATTTCCCAACATTCAATTTCTGTTTAGTTTTGTTAATTAGTGCTTCACACTACTCTTTTTTTATACAAATTGGTGACAAAAGACAACCCTAAATATGTAATTGGCAATTTTTTTCCTCTGCTCTTGTAATAAGCCTCTCTAGAACAAGCCTAATTTTCGACCAAACAAAAGCCCATCGATGCTAACGTCCATTCTAGAGCTAGTTGTTGATTGGTAAAATTTACCAAATAAATAATATACATAGCTATCTACCTATGCTTTCAAAATCTTCCAGTCGATTATGTACCCATTTCACACATTTTTAAATCTTATAAATACAATATTCCAAATATTCAAAAATAATGTCTCAAAATAGGACATCAACAGGTCAAAAATCTAGGCACATCTATAAATCATTAACATAAGTAAATAGCTATATGGCCACCAGTCTTCATTGCCTCCTTCACACTTCATCATGAACAATGTTCCTCCTAAACCGTGGGTAGAAATGAGGAGGAAGTAAGGACAACAAATTTCTAGTGAATGAAAATCTCATATCTTACCATAATAATATTTAGGCACTATCATTTTGATGAGTAATTTATGTATCGTATTTTTTAAATATATCTTTCTATATTTCTCCAACTTTAAACCAATGGCTCTTCCAGTCCAACTCCATAATGTATCTCTAACCGCAAGCCAATACGCTTTATTGTGTAACTTAGTAAATATAATGTAGGTGCAACGTAACTATGGAATATATTGTGTCCCACGACCCATCTCGGTCAATCATATCCTAACGATGTGAGAGAAAGTACCTTAGCCACTTAAGACCCTTTTAAATGGAAAACGATAGACTTCGACCATTATATACCTAAACATATATGTTCAATATATATTTTTATGACAAAAATTGGTAGAAAAACTGAAGTAATTTGAATAAGGAAATAAAATGAAGAAATTAACTTGTAAATGAACAAAAACTGAACATAACAATTTATAGTGGTTCGGCTAAACACTGGTCTACGTCCACTTCAACTTTGTTAATGATTTCTGCAAGGTTTTACAATGGAGATCTTATGAATCCGTGATCATGGATCTATGATAATCTAGGGAATTACAATAACCGCACAGAATTTTAGAATGCAAAAAAGGGATCTTCGAATAGTGCCATCATCTCTTATTTATAGAAGACGATCAATGGATTTGTCTCCATATTTTCTCCCTATATCCTCCGCATCCTAGAGAAGGTTTGCCTGAAGAGATCATGGCTAAATAACCAAGTGGAATCTTAGTTTGGTACCAACCTAAACGCCTTAGTTCGGTGTTGGTCCATGATGTTAGGTCGCTTTACTTTTGAGGTTCACTTCTTGAATTGATGTTGTGGTTCGATGGAAATTCATATCTCCTAAACCGATCGCATTTGACTTGATCTGTATATGTTTTGAGGTTGGATTTTTATGGGTTGCTTTCTTAGATCGGTAGGGATCCAAGAACCTTAGATAACTTTTTTTGCATCTTCCTTGGACTCCAAATGATTTGAAGCTATTGCATAGATTTCTGGTGACCTATATCACATTGCTTATGTTAATTGACATCTGCCTTAAAACTGTGCCGCATGAAGTAGGCTGCAATTTGTATGAATTAAGGTAGATCAGTCCTAATCTGTGGTGTTCATATTCGTACCGATCCAAGATTTTTCCTTAGAATTTTGACTCTTTTCCTCGGCCATTTGAATTGCTTTGATGAGTATGCGATCACCTAAGTGTTTAGCAAGTTTGTTGTCATATTGTTGAGCTTGGCTTGGAAATGAAGTATTGAGTTGCCATTCTAGATTTCTAGATTGTTACCTGGCCGGTAGACCATTCTAACTTATTTGGATATTACTTGGTTAAAAAGTTGGATAACATTTGCCCCCGAGAGCAAATGTAACAACCCGATTTTTCGACGCCTGAAAGCCTATATCAATAAGTCCACTATATCAAATGTCGAACCATCAAATACCCAAAAACCAAACCGTTATGGTTAAAGAAGAAGAAGAGAGAAGAAGAAGAGAGAAGAAGTAGAAACAATATCAGAATCTCACATTCGCAGCGGAACAATATATAATAGATAAATGAATAATCTTTAAACAAAAGAACAATATCAATTTATACATTACATCATCAGAGTATTATAGCAACGAAATAGTGGAATAATAACATAACATACGTGATACGACTCACCATCCAGCTTGACTCCTGATCTCCACAGTATATGTTCCTAACTTCACTCCAAATCAACTGCTAACCTGACTCTAGGTTGCCCATGTGGAAAATTATGGGCACCCAGAGTTTAGGAAAGGAATAATAAATTCCAGGTCAGTCATGGGACTGTTGTGAGATCTTAAAATAGTTATTTGCACAAAAGGAAATAAAAAGAAATCCGCTATGCTTTTGCGCACACACAATGCAATTGCACACTTGAGGGAGATTTCTCCTTATGATAGTCAAATATGCTTGATACAAAAAATCCTTTTCGATATTATTATTAGTGCATAGTGTGGAAAACATTTCTAAAGTATAATATTAATCTTAGCCAGCATAGGTACCATTATATTATGCCTGCTATAGCTACCACCTGAGGTGGCAGGTTATACAACTACAATAGTAAAGGGCTCGTATTGTTTTGTTTGGATTTCCAACAAATGGTCAAGGTTAAGGAACTTCCTTCACTGAATGGGTACGCCTCTGGAGGGACACACCGAGAACTTAACTAGCTCTCTGCCAACACAAGGCCCAGTTACCTCTGTAACTAGGTAACTAACTATAACGAGTATGCCACCCCCCGGTCTAGACCGACCTTTTCCAAGGCACCTCAACAACCAACAACCACATAAGTAAATAATCTGGGCTCCCTACCAGATACCACTTTTTATCTAGAAGGAAACGTACATACCCTGAGGGGTGCGACCCCCATAACCTTGCCGCATCCTTCCTATTTCGACCATCTCCAGGGTGTGAGGTCCGACAAAGTCTCGTCCATAAAGCTACGCTTTTCACAAAAGCCATGCTTCGATTAACAAATGATCAACTCTTAGCATGCCACATTACCAAATTGGGAATATATAACTTGTAACCATCAACTACATAACCTATGAGCTTGTACGTCTCAGAGACGGGTGTTAAGCTAAGAGAATAAATTCTCCTCAACCAACAGAAATGTATTTGATAGAAAGCAGCTTACACCTCAAAGTATAACGTAAGATATACATCCATACAAGTCCGTTTCGGGTTCGAGCTGAACCGAAGGAACTTCCTCCAATTAAGGAAACAAGCCCTTGCAAATCCGGATATGCACTAATCACGTCTGGACTCCCCATCACAAAGGGTGATATAAATCTCTATACCGGAGAAACTCAGTGCATAGACATTTTACAGGTAATCCTTTCGTTTTCAAAAATAACCGGTCTTCAACACCATTTTCAAATGCAATCCCATTTCGTCGTATCATTATTCTAAATGGGTTTTTATGACTCAATGTCCTCTCTTGGCTAATCTGAATAACAAGCGCTTATTTTAAAAATAAGTGGCTACATTCAGATTTCAAGTCACAAAAAATTCCACTTTGATCTTTTAAACAAAAGATCCATCACTAAGATTTGATGTGGTTTTCGGATAACCATTTGGAATCCGACCCCCGGTCGCATCGAAATTCAAATGCCGTTTAAAGGCCAATATTGATAGTCGGTTATTTAACTATCAATCAATATTCACCACAATCACTAGATTTTAAATGATTTCCCCCAAA
The DNA here is from genome assembly GCA_030765085.1 of Allium cepa. Lineage (NCBI taxonomy): Eukaryota > Viridiplantae > Streptophyta > Magnoliopsida > Asparagales > Amaryllidaceae > Allium > Allium cepa. The sequence continues at coordinate 775,831,911 of CM060945.1, forward strand.
TTATTTATTTTGAAATATCTTCACAAGATATATTTTCACATTTCAACCCTTTGTAAACAAATTTCAAAATACTTTCCTCACTCGGAATAAATTTCCGAATATTGTTTTATTTCCACCGAACACTTGCCAAGTCCGAATATTTGAAAATAATTTAAATCACTTATCCAAAAACATATACTTGGAAATACTTAAAATGAAAACTATTTTTAAACACCTTAATAAAAATATTAGTTATGAAATTTTATACCAATATCTCATATAAAACTCAAGTCCCAACTAATTTTAAAAATAAAATTATTAGATAGAGCATAACTATTTAAATAATCATTTTCTAAATCAAATATCAATTAAACCTTTAAAATAATCACTTTTGTAATTAACTTAAGAAATATTTACTTTAAAGATTTAAGAACAATTTACGAAAATAATTTCTCCAAAAACATTCTTTTACAAACTAACTTCAGAACTTTAAATTTATAATTTGAAAGCTACTTTGAAAACATACTCGGCTTTCCAGGGGAAAAATACGCTTTCCTTTTCAAAATGGTCCATTTAAATCAATTAATAAATCCTTCTTGATTTATTTAAATTTATATCCAAAGTTCGTAAATTTTCTTTCCATACTTTTTTAAAAATAAACCAATATTTATTTTTAAAACAAATTACCCCTTCCTTTATAAATTCCCATTGTAAATTTATATTTCCCAAATATCCATTGATATAAAATTTTCAAATCGATTTCCAAATATTCACCATCAAACATCAAATCAAATTCCAAATTGATTTCCAAAATTTATTTTTTAAACACCAAATCAAATTCCAAATTTATTTCCAAAATTTTACTACCTTTTAAAATTAATTCCTTTATTTCTCCCAAACTATTTAAGATCCGAATTTTTTTAATTAAATTCTTTAACTTTTGAACAATATTACTCGAATCCATTTATTAAAATCTTTTTCCCATATTTTGGAATTAATTAGATAGGATTACAAAAATCAATTTTTTTATTTTTAAATTTCTTCTTTTAAATTTATTCAATTCTCTAAAATTAATTTACTTAAAATTTCTGCTTTAATTTTCAAAAATCCAATTATATATCCTGGTATTTTAAAATACTAGAATATATTCGGCCAAACAATAGCCTTTAATAAATTTCAATCACCAATATAATAATTCACAGATTGTCAATAATCACATCACAACATATGAAATAAATTCACACAATTTGAGGAATCCAGTTGGGTCCCTCCAACCTGTTTCTCTGCATCCACGGATGTTAGCACAATATAAAACACCAATTCCACTTTGAGGTGGAATATCACGGTATATGGGATTATATTATATCATCCGCTATTATGCGGCGCATAGGGCCTCATCCGCTATATAATACAGGAAATCAATCACTCTAATATATATACACTACAATATCTAATATCATCAATAGATAAATTATCAAATTCATCCCGGCACATCCAGAATTTAAATTTAACTATTTAAATTAAACAAGCAAACCAAGTGAGTGAGAAGATCTCACATTTTGCCCTTTTATTTGCAATCCATCCAAATTAGCTTGCTTTCTTCACAATTTTGACCTTTTATAAACATTGTATGATATTTATTAATATTCGAACTAATCAAACAATAAATTTCCATTTAATAAATTTAATTAATTAATAATAAATTAACTAGTGATTACAAATATATATATATAAATTTTCAATAAATTATTTTTAGTGAATAAATTAAATAAGCTTATTAAACAAATTAATCTCCATATTGATTTAAAATATGAATATTTTCTACTGTTTTAAAATAAAACATGCGTGTGGATTTATACACACACACACACACACACATATACATATATATATATTTGAATTACATATCAAAAAAAAATCTAAATAAGTCTGAAAATCAAATTTTCTATATGAACCCTTATAATATTTTCTCTTCCAAAATCTTATACAAATTTCCCGTATATATTTAAATTCTACAATTTGAAAACTAGACAATAAACAATTTCTACTGTAAAGATATATATATATATATATACATATATACTTGTATTTTCTTTATTTTTTCTTTACTGTAAAATGTATATATACATAAATGTATAAATTAAATAAACAAATTGAAAAAAAATTATACCTTACTTTAAAAAAAATTGCGTTCAAACACGAAATCGACCCAAGTCAATCGAAGCTCGCCCCCTCAGGTTGCCGTCTCTCTAGAACTATCGCGACCCTACCTCATCCTCCTTCGCACTCGCGTACGCCAGCGTACGCTCCCACAACCTTGTGCGCAATCAATCGAATTGCGACTCAAGTGACGTCGCGCCCCATTAGCTGCCAATGCACACACCAGAGCACGACTTCACTAGAGTTCGCGATTCAGGCATCGTGATTCCCCTGATGTCACCACTATCGACGCCCTGAATAACAGCCTTCCGTTTTTTACTTTAAACGAATTTGTTTTCGAATTCGTATCAATGGAGGCTTTGGCCATGATTTTATTTCAGACGCTTTGATTTTTATTTTTGAACGAAGAAGAAACTTTGTTAGATTCCTCTTCTATTTTTTTATTTGCCTTTGTATTTTTATTTTAAGACGAACGCATGTAAAAATGTGACATGTGTTGTAAATCGAACGACATGTGTTGGGATGAGGTCTAAAAAATTGAAGGGTTTTTATTTAAATTTAAATTCAAATTTAAATCGTCTCGATTTCGCAACTCAAAATTTTAACTTTCAATCGAAGCGCGCCGCTAGGCATTTATAATGTTAAAACCCTATTCCGAACACGATGGAAAAGATTTCTAGTCCAAATTTGATCGAATGGAGAAGATAGCTTTTCGGACCAGTTATTATATTAAATTTTCGATACAAATCCAACGCGTTTATCTATCGTGCGATAACATGACAACTTTGAATGCTATGGAAATTGAAATCCGATAATAATAAAGCATTACGGATTCGATGGAACTGGTTTCATCGAATTCCAAGACTGTGCCTCGGAAGGCTTTTTTTAAATATCGAACTAAACGATAAATTTTCAAAACTGAACAAACACTTTAAATTTCAATTTTTACCACTTCTATTATCTTCAGTATTATCTTCCAAGCCTTTAAATTATTTTTAACAACCTCAAAATTCCCAATTCAGCAATTTATTCAATTTCCAATTATTTAATTTAATTATTTAAATTGCTAAATAAACAGATATTTATGAAATTCAGGTTGAATTAACTTCCAAATATTTTAAAATCAATTAAATATTCTAATTTCAAATGTTCAAAATTTCCAGGTCGTCAAAGCATACTTATGTTAACAAGGCATGCTTTGGGTTAGGACAAGCTATTGACTTCCAATTATATTTTGAATAGATGTTCTCTATTCTTCAAAAAGTTTTCATAAAGTGGTGCATCTTCTCTAGACTATCACATCACTTTGAATAGTTCTTGATTGACATCTCCTATACAACATAAGAGTTGGAGCGTATTGTTCGAGTTTTCCATCCAGATCTTGGAAAGTTTTCCAATAATTTCTTCTTTCAATTTGTTAGGTAGGGTTCTTTTCTTTCATAAATTCTTCTCATTTTTCATTGCACTTCACATTTTTTATCATCATGTTTATCATTCCATTTTTTAAAACAAACTCAAATCGGTACTAATTTATGAGCCTTGGATAGCACCTTATTTGTTCACCTATTTCCTTGGGTCCCTCTATAATTAATCATTTCTAGCCGCTTCTTTTTATTCACTTATTCATCTTTTCAAGTTAAGACATTTTAGAACTACAGTTTTTCCACTACCAACCATTGCCTATAATGTCGAACTTTCATTGTGACCCAACTACATCACTGCTTCTCACGACGAGTGTAGCCAAGATCGTCGCCTTCAGATCAAACAATCATAGGGATTTGAACTCGGCCTTTATTTAAACTTTAAATTTGAACCAATCTTGCTTCCAAGCCTTGTTGATTCGCCCTAGTTATGGGGTAGCCATAGATGGTGCTATTTCCTTAGTGGTCAAACCATGACAATGCCAATTCACCGCTTGAATTTCATCATTCCCTCCTTGGGTCATCTACCAACCTAAGACTTGATGAAATTTGGGTTTTAATGAAAAATAATAGTGTGAAGTAGTCACTGAATTTTTTTTGGGATGGCTTTATATATTTGAAATTTTTTCGGGTGTGACTTGAGTTCATTTTTTCAAGTTCTAACCCGAGTCAACTTCTAGCACATCATGTCCAACTCAATGATTTTCAAGTGACTTCAACTTTTTTCAAAATATATTAGACCAAAAATCTCAAGTTGAATAAGGAGAGGAGATGGAGTTCTAGATTGGTTTTGATCGAGTAAAGGTTGATGACTTTCGATTCATTGTTATGGTTTAAGATAACTGTCACACTGAACATACTATGACATTTCTAACAACCCTAATTTTGGTTAACATTATTTAGGTCATTTAATTAGTTAAATTAAATGAAAAAGTTTAAATGGTTAAGGGGTTGAGATTTGTTTAATTAGAGGGTAGTCGTGCCAATTTAAAAAATGGAATCAGTAAGGGTAATAAATAAGGGCAAAATAGGAATAAGTCATATTCATATACCCTAAACCCTTCTTGCCACTTTCATTTTAGACATTTATAAACAAAACTAAATCTAAGAAGAGGCTAACCATCATTAGGAGAAAGCAAGAGAAAGATAAGCTAAAATCAAGAGGAAGGAAGCTTAATCAATCTAATTCCAGAAGAAAATCTCATACTCCTTAATCACAAGCTAAAGGTGAATAATAAGTTACATATCATTTTATTATTTTTGGTTTTAGATGTGATCTGAATTTATTTTGCAAATGATTTTCCATGATTGTTTAAAAGGATATATATGCTTGTCGATGATTCATGTTATTTCATATATATTTTATGTTAGGGTTTAACTTGAAAAACCTATTAAATGACATCCAAATGCCTTATGGTTTTGATACAAGGTTAGAAATATTATTATAGGGTTGGGGCTCAAGTTTCATAATTTCCTGAATTAATGTGGATTTACTACAAATTTTTTAGTAAAGAAAATGGTAAATTGGGCTTAAAAATTAATTACGGCTATTATATGTTAGCTTTGTGTAACTTATATACATTAGAAAACATATTAAAAGTGATTTATGAGAATTTTTGTTGAATTTACCTAAGTGTTGTAATGAGTATATAAAATTATCTAAGGTACGGGACATAGATGTTTTATATGCTTTTAAAAGAAGAAGGTGCAATTTGTAAATGTTTTAAATTATTAATCTTTGGAATTTGGCAACACTTTAGGAAAAGAATTTGGAAGAGAAATTGGCAACCAATCATATGTTGACAAACAAAACTGGCTAGTTGAAAAGAAATTACTTCATAAAGTCAAAAATTAGTTCTTCTAAGGTTTTAGCTGTTTTGCCACTTTCGGCAGCACCTTTCGACATCATACAGCCACCTCCACCATAGTCGAAACCAATATAGATGGTATAAAAGCCTTGGTAGGCAGTGGATTGGAGATAGGCGAAAGGTATATAGTCAAAACAAGGATTTCGAAGGGGGTAGAGACGTTGTTTTTCTTTCAAAAGGAAATCCTACTTACTTTGCTTTCGAAAAGAATGCTTTCGAATGAGATAGCTTTCGACTTGCCCAAGTGCTTTAACAGATAAGAGCTTTCGAAAGAAGTAGTGCCTTTTTTTTAAGAAAATGCTGTCAAGGGGGATGAAACCCCTGCTGCCGCAATCTACCTTTCGAAGCAATGCCTTCGAAATGGTTCTTTTGCTTTAAAACCCGAGCCGCTTCTCCAATGCTTTCAAACGAATTGGTTTTGACACCATCAACTTCTTTTACTTACGAAATTGCTTTCAAAAGAGTTGCTTTCGACTTAGTTCTTTTAAGACTTTTGATATTTTTAAATTTAAAACCAAAGGTTTTAGAAGGAATGGTTTTGAGTGGTTTTGAAACTATTTTCCATCTATTTACTTGAACTCAATGCTTTCGAAAGGTTTGATTTATCTAAAGGACTTAATGCTTTCGAAAGGTATATGATAAAGTTCTTGAAGGGGTGGTTCTCCAATGTTTTCAAAAGGTATACCTTTAGTGTTTAAATGAAAGGTTTGCAATGTTTTCGAAAGGCATGTTTAAAGGGTTTTGAAAAGAAGATTTCTAAGGGTTTATAAAGCTTTCAAAATAATACTTTCAATGTTTTTGAAAGGTCAATTGTCATTGTTTCAAAAGGTTTTTTTTGGCCTTTCGGCCAAAGGTTATAAAGTAATGTACTTGCAATGGTTTTGAAAGGGGTACTTTCAATTGTTTCGAAAATGGTATTTTCAATTGTTTCGAAAGAGGTACTTTTAATGGTTCCAAAAGGGGTACTTTTAAAGGTTTTAAACAAAGGTTTCGAATGTTTTCGTCAACAATGTTTTGTGTAAAGTATATCTGTTAACGTGAAAATCGGACGCTAACACCCAGTGTGATAAAGCGAGTGTGAAAGCACCACCCATTTGTACGGGAATCAGATTTAAGCAGGAGAAATTACAGAGAAAACAGTAAGAACACAACGTTTATAGTGGTTCGGCTCCCAATTGAGCCTTCGTCCACTTTAATTCTTTTTTATTGCTGGATCAAATACAATTCTATAAGAATCTTCAATTACATCACTTGGAAAGACAAGTAGCTAAAACTTCAATACGAGAAAATCCCTTGAATCCATGTCCAATAAGTTGAATCTTGAGTTGAAGTTGATTGAAGCGTCCTAAGTTTTGCAATTGTTGATGAAGTAGCTCGGCAGAATGTAGTTGCTTCCCAGAAGAATCATTCAAAAAAAAAAAGTCCTCCCAAGTGTTGGAGTTCGAGGGGTATTTATAGGAATTTTCGGTGTCAAGTTGTAAGTAGTGGCCGACCTAAAATAGGTCGTAGGTCGTCACCGACTCAGGATAGATCATAGGTCACCCTCTCTTTCCCATGCATGGCTTACGGCTTAAACGGGAAGTGTATGCTCTTCGGATTCAAATCACAAGTCCCAAGTCGCCGCCGAGTTAACAGGCTGCGTGCTAAGTAGCTGCACCAGATTCTCCTTCATTGCCTGGGTCGGGAACGACCTAACATAGTCCATAAGTCGGTCACGACACAAGTGTAGACCGTGAACCTGTTCCGAGCAGTTAGGTCGTCAACCTTCTTAGGTATTTAGATCGGTATCCTCCTTAGGTAGGTATCACTCGTAAACCTTAGGTCGGAATCCCTCTTAAGTCTACGGAGTCGGCATCCCTGTTAAGTCTTAAGTCGGCATCCCTGTTAAGTCTTAAGTCGGTAACTGTTAAGCCTTAAGTCGGTAACTGTTTTAGGTCGCTGAGTCATGGCCGAGGTGGAGTTAACATTTTCCCCTCGAAGTATACACCTAATGGTTAGGTCGTGTGCTTCGATATCCTTTAACCCGTCCCCCTTTAGGTCGGTAGGTCGTACGCGACCTAACAGTTAGATCGTATGTGCCGCTTCAGGTCCCTCCACTGCAAGGTATAAGTCACACATCTTCTTCTTCCTTTTCATTACTTACTCTCTTGCTTGATTCTGCCATTAAAAATTTTCCCGAGCTCCAAAAGGCGATTTCATTCCAATCAATCACCGATAATCTTTGCTACTCATTGCGTAAGTGAACCTGCTCTTTTCTTGATCCCTTATTGTCATTGATTCACGAATTCCATTCAAACCTAACCCACCTCCTTGCGCACTGCTTCATCGCGAATCTCATTACACCTGTAGTTTATGAACCCAAGTTAGCTTGGTTTTGGCTTTAAATGATTGATGAGATGATGTCGATGGGTTACTGCTTCAGGCTCACTGATTTCTGATTTGCGTTAGGGTGGCAAAGCATTGATTTTGTGATGATTTCAAACTGTTTTAATGGATGATCCGATATCATGAATGAAATGAAGGCCGTCGTTGATGGAGCGACTATCGGGTTAACAGGTTGAGTGGAGTGAGATATTGGTTTCGACGCGACCCGGTGATTTTGGGTGACCAAACTTTTGGCCGATCTAATTTGATGCGACCTAAACCTTAAGTCGTGGCCGAACTAGCACTCGGGGAAATTTGCCGACCTAATCCTTAAATCGTGGCCGAACTAGCACTTGGGGAATCTTGCACCACCTTTTGAACCGGAGCCTTTCTCCTTACTACTCCTCACGACTTAAAGAAGCACCGATTTAAGGAATCAGAAACTTAATCTTAACTCGCGAGAGATTCCTTGGGTCGCAGCCGAGTTAACACTTGGATGCCCAACTCGAATTCTCACTTAAAAGCATAATTCCAATTTGAATACTTAACTTGATCTGCTGGACTGAATTGCTTAAATCCTGGATTGTTTTAACTTTGTTGCCTTATTTCACAGACCACGTTAACTTATAGGCTAACAACCTACTGAAAACAACAATCACAGAAAACCAAGGCGAATATATTGCCATTGACTGCCCACATCAAATGACAGATTAGTCGACATAGAGTAATCAACTTAAATACATTGTATGAAATGCTGTGAACTAATCAACTAAAGTGAAGTATTAATGCAAAGCATCGCTAACTTGAACTGATTTGTTTGAATCAACATTACACTTGCATATTAAAACAACGAACCCTGGACTTTATAACTAACAAATACTTGCTAGTTTTTATTCCAGTCATATTTGCTTATTGCTTGATTGATTTTACCCAACACTTCACACATTTTAGGAAACAAGCACCTTCATGTTTGAATATCCAGTTGTTTGTGTAGAATGACTTCCCTCCAAGAAGAAGAAGCGGTAGCTCAAGCGGGAGAGACCTTTCAGACAGCTGTTCCCATAGAGAATCCTCCAGAGAGAACTTCGACTATCCTAACTTCGAGAGCGTTTATTCAGCTACGTACTCAATTTGGTTTTGCTGAAAATGATGCTCTACTCCTCGGGCCAAATGATACTGCCGATAGTCCTCCCCCTGATTTTGTCGCAGTCAATCGTCAAATGTGCCTAAGCGGGGCGATTCCTCCTTTTAACGACTTCCTTCGAACCCTTCTCCTTCGGTTGACCATCTCTCCGTTCCAACTTCATCATAATGGCTACGCCATCTTGATGGGGTTGTGTGTTTTTGTAACAACCCGCATATTTATCGAGTTTACATTTAAATATTTTTATTTAAATATTAAATCGTTAATCGGATTTTGGTCCGAAAAACTACTTTTTGCAAACGGTCAAATTAGGACTCGAGACCACTTCCATTGAGTTCGAAATGTCGTTTACAACTTTTTAAGTATAAACATCGATAGGTTTGGAGTTAGTGAAATTTCACTAACTTTTCCCGCTTTGGACTTTGGGTTAGTTTAGCCTATTAAGCCCAAGTTCCAACCCTCTTCTCCTCACTCTTCATAAATTTCCTAACTAACTCAAGCTTTAGCATTAATGGTGAAGAGAATGGGAAATTAAAACTCCAAGCTCAAATTCAATTGCAACTCCATCATTCAACTCCAAATTCAAGTAGAAGATATTGGATTCAAGCTTTGGATTGCTTCTCCTTGCTTTCAAGCTTCATCTTCATAAATTTTAGTGCAAAGGTGAGATTTTTGTCTCACAAATCTAGTCTATAACTATATTGGACTGTTGGGAATGATTCCCTATCACTTTTGCATGCACATTTGCATTTGGTTTGGATTGGATTGGCGAAAAACTCCAATTTTTAGCATTTTGGTGAATTTTCTGCACTTAGGTCGTTCTGGCCATTTTTAGGTCGTTCGGAGTTAAGTCGTTCGTCCATGGGTCGTGAGTCGCTCACGAGTTAAGTAGTTAGGTCGCTCGCGAGTTAGTACCATAGGTCGCAGGGCTTTAGGTCATTCTGGAAGTATTGGCACTTCGGAGTTAGGTCGCTCGCGAGTTAAGCCTTAAGTCGTAGGTCGCTCACGAGTTTGGCCTTAAGCCGTAGGTCGCTCGCGAGTTAAGCTTTAAGTCTTAGGTCGTTTCCGACCTATAATCTCTAGGCAAACGTTAAGTCGCTCGCCCTGGTTTATCTCGTAGGTCGTCTCCGACCTAAGCTCCAGATAAGTCGTTCGAGTTAGGTCGTTGGACCATTTACCTTAGGTCGCTCGTCCACTAAGTCGGCCTGGTTTATCTCGTAGGTCGTCTCCGACCTAAGCTCCAGATAAGTCGTTCGAGTTAGGTCGTTGGACCATTTACCTTAGGTCGCTCGACTCTGTTAAGTCGGCCATGTTGGGTTGTGAGTCATCGTTAGGTCGCGAACACCTCTAGGTCGCAACCACTAAGTCGCTTGACCCCTTAGACCCCTAGGTCGCAGCCGTTAGGTCGTATGACCCTTGAGTCGTTAGGTCGTTAGACCTCATTTTGTCTTCACTAGGTCGTACCGTTTTGGTCGGGGCGCTGCCCCCTGGACCCCCGCGACCTGACCGGGCAGGTCGAACCCCGTAAGCGGTGGCGTTGCCCCCGCACCCCCACCTTGGGGGGGTTGCCACCCCCCCTGGACCCCCCCTCCGTAGGGGATCTTATCTGAAAAATATTGAGCTGATTTCCTTGGATTTTATTCGCATCTCCGTATGCGATCTTTGTGACTGATTGTTTCTACACTTGCTTATGTGTTTTGTCACTTTATAATATAAAGGTTTCAATACTAGTAGTAAATATCAAAACTCTTTTAACAAACAATTTCAACTCTATTTTTAATAACAAAGCTCTTTACTTAAACCGTTTTCCAATCTATTAGTATATACAAGCCTTTACCTCACTCAGATGAGAAATCTAATTAAACGACTTAGTAAAAACAAGTGGTATGAAACGCTTGCGTTCACTTCGTCGGTTAATTCTTGGACTTGTTCGATTGAACCTCTTGTGACAATTTTATTAGTGAAGATTTACAGTTTGTTCGTAAATATTTAAGTTAAGCAAGTGGTTATGGGACATGAAGCTAAACTTCTATATTTACTAGCTTAGTGTAATTGACACTTCTCGTTGATCTTGATGATCGCTTTATGAATTAGACTAGCAATTGCGCGATGTCTCTTTCATTGCAAGGTTAGACTAGACACCACTTGTGTGATTCCATTCACACATACCTTTCTGCTTTTTGGTTAGTCTTGACCTCATTCTGTGTGATTCCACTCACACATGTGGGGTAGCTCCCCATGGTCTTCGGACCGTCATGTGATAGGCCTCTTTCCCTTTTTATGATTTCTGGATTTCTCGTGTTGATTTCTGGAATTTATGTCATTGACTTGTTATGAGTACAAGTTTAGGGTATGATGCCCCCTTCGAATCTTTGAGAAGATTCTTGTGATATTGATTATCTCTTATTGATTGATCTTCTGTTGATCATTATTTACATACTTATAGTGGTATGTCGTTATGGATGTTTATGTTTATGCCATATCTTTTATGTTATATCATGTCATCTGATATTTATAGCTAGACTGATCCGTTTATTATTTTCTTAAATAATACTCGGATCAGACCGAGATGTTACAGGTGCTTCTGCTTGACTTCTTCCCAGGGATTCATCACTCTGACTTTTGGCTAACTGTTTAGATTAGCAGTTTTTGTTGTATACACTTGAGATATAGACTCATAGTTGTATTCTTTTGTATAGCACGTGTTGCTATTCTTTTGTATTATCGTGGATCTTATTGACCACTACTCTGATGTACACTTTCATGTGTTAGTTATATATTCATATCTTCTTCCGCCTTTGTGATATGGATATCTGTGACTGATTTGTGATATGATTATTTCTATGTTTGTTTCCGAAGATTATTTATAGCCACCGTGTGATAAGCAATTACATGGATGGTCGCTCCTCAACAGCCTTATTCTCCGTGCTAGTTGACAGCACTTCTCCGGAGTGTTCTTGGCTAGCGTGGGTATAGAGGTGGGGCGTCACAGTTTTGTTTAGGAGAACTCTTGATCGCTTGCCAAGTTTTGAAGAAATTCGCTACTTATTCTCGTTTGCAAAGAGTAAAGACCATCCTTCCCTTATTATTGTGAGAAGTGCTAGAAACCGCAAGCTTATTTCTGATCTTACCGAAAGTGTTCATGGAATTTTAACCAGTTTTTTTTTGCTCGCTGCCCCCCAGGGTTTTATGCCATCTGGAGAGTAGGAAGTAAGATTACCTGTTTCTATTTTCTCCATTTTCCAAACTTTTTCGAGATCCGAATTACCAATTGCTAATTTCATTCTTTGCTCTTTTCAGCACTTCCTCTCCCCACTAGAGATCCAAGCCACAAGCAAGTTTTTGAAAGATTAAGTGCAGTGACTACTAGAGAGAGAAGTATAAAGTTTTTTTTGAGGGACTACTTTTTGCATCAGTATGGACTTTTACACGCTTCTCGCTCTACACACCCCCATGAGGTTCCAGACTCCCCACCCAAAGCGTTAGATTCCCCAGTTTCCACTAACGAACCCATACCAAAAGAACCTGCCTCCGAGGCTTCTCTGGTGAAGTGTTCTACTACTGTCGATGTTGCGGGGCCATCCAGCGAATCGGCACTTGCCCCAGTTATTGAAGAGGAAGAATCTCATCGTTGCTCTGAAGATGCGGCTGGTCTGGAAGCCGAAAAAGATGCTCCCGTCGAACTTGGCGGTGATGATACTTTCGAGGGGCTAAGTGACCTGATGATAACTTCACAAGAACTCTTTAAAGATGATGTCCCTAAAGCTTCTTCTCCTGTTGTCGAGGCGACATCAACTTTTCAAAAAATTTTAACGCCTACCACTCAAGTCACTACCACCGCTGCGTCGAAGAGCAGTTTGTAGCCTGATGCGTGTAGTTTGCACACCACACACACATAGGACTTTTTGGCAGTTTTATGCACCTAATTTTTTGTACTTTGAAGATTCTAAAGTCACGATTCTTTTCTCTGAAGACTTTTAAGACTTGTCTTTTTTTAAAAAAAAATTAGATTCTCCGATAGGACGCAACGGCTCTTACTATGACGACTTTCAGCGCTACGGGAGGCGTAGTCAATATGACTATAGGCGCTACCTTCCCGTTCACAGAGAAACCGACGAAGAGAGAGCCGCTCGAAAGGCTCAGGAGAGGAGGGCTCAAGAAGAGCGTTATGAGAGAAAAGAAAGGGAGGAGCACCATGATTCTTCCCAGAGAGGTGACGACTCTCACTAAAGAAAGTCGCATGATGATCGGGGAAAAAGCCATATAGTTGAGGACCCAAGCAAGCGTGCCCGGCACGGTGAGAAGCATGCATCTACAACTCCTGAAAAGGCCACTGCCCCCGTCTCACTCGACATCCCTTCTGGCTCTCCTGCTCTCGGGAAGATAGGCATTCAGGCAATAGTTAACAGGCCTAAATTTCAAATTGGACCAGGCCCAGCCACTCTGCAAAGCCGGTTTCCACAATGGTGCTTGAATGGGGTTCGCTTCGATCTCGACTTAGTTCCAATTGACAAGCCTGCCATGCTGCGAAATCTCGATGCCGTCATACTTGATATTGAAAGAATGTCGGGCTGGCAAAAGCTTGTTGACGAGCTTCAAAGGGTAAACCGTGCGAATCTCGAGGCCATGCTTACTATGGAAAATGACAAAGCTGAATGGCAGAAGGTTCTTGAGCAGCATGACACTGAGATGAGGAGCATCACTACTTATAATGAAGAGCTTGAAGCGGAAGTCTAGAAGCTCAAAGAAGAGCTTGCCACTTCTTCTACTTCCTACACTCAAAAAGAAGAAGTGCTTCAGAAACAAGTGAGAGATGCTCATGCCGGCCAAAGAGACGCCGAAGACAGGCTCGATGTGCAAAAAAGAATCAATGAGGGCTATATTGCTGATATTGCAGAGCTTCGGAAGAAAACCATCTCCCAAGAGGCGGAGATTCAAATGCTAAAGCTTCAACTCTCCAAAGCTGAAAGAGAGCGTGATGAGGCCGTTGCCGGTAAAATTGCAGCTGAAGAATCTCTTGAGGCAACGAAGACCAGCATCAGCTCAACATTATTTGACTTCTACCTGCATAGCGTCTTGGGGCGCGGTAGTCTCGCCTTTCTAGGTCCCAAATATGAAATTACTCTGGCTGAGGTGTGGGAGGCCGCACTTGATATGCTTTGTGCTAAAGGTGCTGGCTACGTCGAATCATCTCTTGAGGAGCATTACTTGGATGACGAAGCTCGCGCCGCTCTCGTCAGGGGAAAAGAACAACTTGCGAAATTAAGAGCCGAAATGGCAGAAGGGGAACATTTAGGAAAAACTACTTCAACTGATCCAGTTCATCCTTCACCTTCGGCCGAAATCGACATTGTCGGCTCCAGTTCTCATTCTCCACCACCTACTAAAGATATTACAGAAGGTGCAACTGTCCATAGCGGAGACGAAAGCCAAGAGAGCGGTGAAGTACTGGGTTTTGAGATTGGCGTAGCAAAGTCTACTTTGCCAGGTAATCCTAATGCCGATCTTGCTCAAATAGATTGCTCATTCGCTTCTTATGAGTTTGATGAGCTTCTTGACTATTTCTTAAATCTCAATGAGCTGCTATCTCCTTTCTTCACGGGAGATACTAATATTTTTGGCTTTTCTTCTTCTATAGCAAAAAGGCCAAGTGCCATACAGACTTCTCCTCCTCCAGCTATCCCTCCTCCGTTCCCTCAAATCACTTCTATTTCCCAACCGGGATCACAGGAAGAATTGATAGGATCCCTTCAAGGCTTGGATGATCCAATCGCTTCGCAAGAGCAGAAGGACGAAGGACTTGAAGGAGGCGACAAATCCCCGGAGCATACTATTTCCGATGAAGTAAAACTGGATGCTCTTATTACTCCGGGAAGTGAGTCTTCTTCAAGAAGGAGGAGGAAGCGTACCACTTCCAAGAAGACAAGGAAAAGCATTCTTGTTTCTGAAGAGGAAGCGATGGTTGATCCGGTGGTAACCCTCTCTCCTTCATCCCCAACTCTCCCAAGCCGTCCTGAAAAACTGCCTATTAGGTCAGATGAAGGCTCTAAGGGTGGTGGCAAGAAGAAGTAACAGGCCCTGCTTCGACTTGTTTTTACTTTTTGCTTTATGCATGTACTGGCCGGAGATTGTGCGGGTAACGGCCTCCGCTTTTTTATTTTGAAACCTGTACCTGTACGAAATTTTGACAGTATTGAATAAAATGATTCTTTTTGTTTGTACAAACTTCTATCTGTATTTGAGAATGCATTTACTCTTCATCTTTGTACAAGTTTCTTTATATGATATTGCAGTGAGCTTGTGGTATGTTGTTCGAGCGCAACTTTTACCAGTGTAGTTATACCATGTTGCCCCTATACCATAAGCTCATTGCAATATTTTATACTTTGAGGGGACTTGTACTCTTATTTTCTGGAGAATAATTATTCCATACTTGGAGGAATATTATTCTGCTCAAAATAGAGTACATCTCGCTCCCTTTTGAGTTTCTACGCTTCAACCTTCGAAGATATCACTTTTTCTTTTGTGCATACACACATTTTCACAAAGTGAATTCTCCTATGTGGTAAAGCGGGCCTTTGAAGGGCACTTTAACTTCTTTTTGAGGAAGAGTATTTTCAAGAATAGATGAACTAGTCTTCCTTTGGAAGCTAAAGTGCGCCTTTAAAGAGGGCTTCTTTTTTTTATATATTGCGCCTCGGTGGAGGGCTTTTGATCTTTGTTTTGCATTTCTGATGAAATGCTTCTTTGAAAAGTTGTACCTCTGAGGAGGGCTTTTTCACGTTTCAACACTTGGAAGTTTTATTTCAATATCGGTGAAACGTGTGCCTCCGAAGAGTTGTGCCACCGAAGAGGTCTTTCTGTTTGATTGTGCCCCTGGGAAGGGGTCTTTTTGTTCGAATGTGCCTCTGGGAAGAGGTCTTTTTGTTTCTGCCCCTTGGGAGAGGCTTTTATTTTTTCCCTGTTCGTCGGGAAGCGTGCCTCCGAA
Source organism: Allium cepa (assembly GCA_030765085.1). NCBI lineage: Eukaryota > Viridiplantae > Streptophyta > Magnoliopsida > Asparagales > Amaryllidaceae > Allium > Allium cepa. Next base: position 775,847,835 of record CM060945.1, read on the forward strand.
GAGGGCTTTTCACATTTCGACTCACGGGAGTGTATCACCGATCACGGTGAAATGTGTGCCTCTGAGTAGGGCTTTTTCCTGGAAGTTTGGAGTTTCTTTCTCTCAGTTGGACGGATTCACGGGAGTGTATCACCGATCAGTCCGCAACTTTATGTCGAGAAAGAACTCTCTTTTTCTGGTTAGGCCCGCTCGAGGTCTTTTAGCATTTCAACTGTGGTGAAATGGGCCTCCGAAGAGGGCTTTTCACGTTTCCACACTTGGAAGTTTTATTTCAATCTCGGTGAAACGTGCGCCTCTGAGTAGGGCTTTTTCTTGAAAGTTTGGAGTTTCTTTCTCTCAGTTGGACGGATTCACGGGAGTGTATCACCGATCAGTCCGCAACTTTATGTCGAGAATGAACTCTCTTTTTCCGACGAGGCCCGCTCGAGGTCTTTATCCTCCGAAGAGTTGTGCCTCTGAAGAGGGCTTGTGCCTCCGAAGAGATCTTTTGCTGCTTGATGCTTGCTCGACAATGTCTCTTTGTCATCTATTCATGTCGGCGATCTCCGTTATCTTTTGCAAGTATCATCCCTTTTTAGTTGCCAATAATTTTCCTTATCCAAAGAAATATACTTCATAGTTAAGCGAGTTGGTGGTGGTAGAGATAGGCTATTTAACTGGATGCTCGTTTGTACAAACACTCGCAGTTAGTTAGAAATGGTCCATTTCCATCCACATCGCCAACTTTTGTTCGAAGCACTTCTTTTGTAGGATTTGAGTATGGAAATTTTGATTGGTTTAGCGTTTGCTTACTGGGTGATGTCGGAGATCGCTTGGTCTTGCGATGAGTTAGCTTTGTTTTTAAGGCCTGCATTATTAAATCGACATTTTAGTAACACAATTAACGTATTTTATATGTCGAAATAAAACAAAGCAGTTTATAGTAGTAGAGAACACAAGATTTATAGTGGTTCAGCCAAAAGCTGGGCCTACATCCACATTATAGCTTTTCATTATTTACTTTCTTTACAATTGCTTTCAATACAAGAATCATATATTCGTAATTCTTTTACAACATTTCAGCAAAGCTTTTAAGTAAAATATGGACGCAAATGATTGCTGTTCCAAGCTCTTGGGATTGGTTCTCCTTCGACGGTTGTGAGTTTGAATGTGCCATCAAGAAGTTTCGTGCCTATAACATACGGCCCCTCCCAGTTTGGCCCAAACACACCTGTGGCTGTCATAATTCTCTTCAGGACTAGGTCCCCAACTTCAAAGCTGCGTTGACGAACTTTGGAATTGAAGTGTCTGGCTATTCTTTGCTGATGAGCTGCAATTCTAAGCTTAGCCTCTTCTCTTCTTTCATCAAGGAGGTCAAGTGCTTCCAATTGCAATTTTTCATTCTCATCTTGATCAAAATGGATCCTTCTATGTGAGGGGACTTCAGTTTCCACTGGAATCATTGCTTCTGATCCGTATGCCAATGAAAATGGAGTATACCCAGTCGTAGTTTTGTGGGTGGTTCTGTATGCCCATAGTGCAAGCGGTAACTTATCGAACCAACCACCTTTTGCTTTTTCCAGCTGCTTTTTGATGGTTTATTTGATGATTTTGTTTACTGCTTCCACTTGCCCGTTTGCCTGCGGATGAGCCACTGCTGAGAAGCTTTTTCGGATCTTGAATCGTTTGCAGAATTCTTGGAACTCCTCACTTTCAAACTGGGTACCATTGTCTGTGATTATCTTCTGAGGCACACCATACCTGCAAATGATATTTTTAGTCACAAAACTATCATTTTCTTAGAGGTAATAGTAGCCAATGGTTCGGCTTCAGCCCATTTAGTGAAGTAATCAACAGCAACGATAGCATATTTAATCCCCGATTTGGCAGTCGGCAAAGGCCCAATGAGATCTATTCCTCGGATGGCGAACGGCCATGGACTGACCATTTGTGTTAGCTCAGTGGAAGGTGGTCTAGGAATTTTGGCAAATCTCTGGAATTTATCACACTTTCGGGAATAGTCAGTAGCGTCCTGATTAATTTCTGGCCAAAAGTATCCATAACGGAGGATTTTCTTTGCTAAAGTTTGACCACCTGTATGATCCCCACATTCCCCTCCGTGTACTTCAGTCAGAATTGTCTTAGCTTCTTCGTTTGTCACGCATCAGAGTAATGGCATTGAAAATCCTCGTCTGTACAAACGACCATCTTGAACTATATATCTGGATGCTTTCCTCATCAGCTTCTATCGTTCTTTTGAACTTTCTGGCAAAGAACCATTGAGCAAATATTCAAATATCGGAGTCATCCATGATTCTTTCTCTTGGGATATATTCATAATCCAATCAACATCCATTTCATTTGTGCTTGGAGCTGACAAGACTTCGACAGGAACTAATCCCAATAGTTGAGCTTCACCAATACTTGAATACTTTGCGAGAGAATCCGCCTTCATGTTTCCTTCTCGGGGTATATGGTTTATTGAATAACGGTTAAAATTTTGAAGAAGCTCCCAGGCTTTTGATAAATAGGCGGGTAAATTCCCTCCTTTAGCTTGAAATTCCTTCTTGACTTGGCAGACAATAAGCTGAGAATCACTGAAGATCTGCAATGCTTTGATGTTTAGTAAACCAGCGATGAGAGCTTCATATTCTGCTTCATTATTTGTCGAAGGGAATTCTAGCCTCAGTGCATAACATAGCGATCACCCTTCTGGGGTTTCAAGGACAACTCCTGCTCCGGAACAGTAATCATTCCTTGCGCCATCAACATACAATTTCCATTGGATTGGGACGTTATCAGTGGCTTCTTCCTCACTATCACCTTTATCCGTACATTCTGCGATGAAATCTGCTAAAGCTTGTCAATTGATTGCTTTCCGGGGATGGTAAGTGATGTCATATTGGCTGATTTCAATATTCCATTTCAAAAGACCACCCGAAGTCTCAGGACGGAATAGGACTTGCTTTAGAGGTTGATCAGTGAGGACTTTGATGGGATGAGCTTGGAAATACGGCCTCAATTTTCTTGATGCGATCAAGAAACAATAGGCGAGCTTTTCCAACCTTGAATAGTTCATCTCTGCCCCAGTGAATCTTTTGCTGATATAATAGACTGGGCGTTGAATCCTTGCGTCTTCCCGTACCAACACTACACTGAGAGCATGAGACAAAATTGCCAAATATATGAAGAGGTCTTCACCATTGTCAGGCTTTGAAAGTATCAGAGGCACTTCCATACGACGAACCAACTCATCAAATGCTTTCTGACATTCAGGAGTCCACTCAAAGTTTTTTCTTCCTTTCTTCAGAGCATCAAAGAATGGAATGCATTTGTCAGTAGCTTTTGAAATGAACCGACTCAAGGTAGCAACCTTTCCATTGAGACTTTGCAATTCCTTCTTCGTTCTAGGAGCTTTGACCTCTCTCAGGGCAGTGATCTGAGCAGGATTAGCTTCAATGCTCCTAGCGCTCACAATGAAACCCAAAAACTTTCCGGACTCCACCCCAAATGAACATTTCAAAGGATTAAGCTTCATTCTATACTTTCGGAGTACTACGAACATCTCTGCCAAGTGATCCATGTGGTCCATTGCTTTCTTAGACTTCACTAGCATATCATCAACATAAACTTCCATTGTCTTGCCAATCTGCGGTTTAAACATGGCATTAACAAGCCTTTGGTAAGTTGCCCCTGCATTCTTGAGTCCGAAAGGCATGACCTTGTAGCAGTAGAGTCCAACATCTATGATGAAGCTTGTGTCCTCTTGATCTGGCTCATGCATCATAATCTGGTTATATCCGAAGTATGCATCCATAAAAGATAACAATTCATGCCCTGTCGTCCCATCCACCAACTGATCAATCCTCGGCAGCGGGAAACAGTCTTTGGGCCAGGCTTTGTTCAGATCTGAAAAGTCAATGCATACTCTCCACTTTCCGTTAGCTTTTTTAACCAGCACTAGATTTGATACCCAATTTGGATAAGTAGATTCTCTAATGAAACCGTTCTCCATGAGCCGATCCACTTCTTCTTTTAATGATGTTGTCCTCTCAAGACCCTGGGTTCTTCTTTTCTGTTTCACAGGTGTAAACTTTGGATCAATGTTCAGAGTGTGTACTGCAATCTCTGGGGATATTCCACACATGTCAGCATGAGTCCAAGCGAATACATCCAAATTTTCCTTCAAAAACGAAATCAGAACATTCTGAACCGTTGTGTTGAGTTGTGAACCCACATTCAGCACTTTGTTCAGGTCCTTTAGGTCAACGGATACCGGCACTGTTACCTCTACCGGTACTACCCTATTCTCCCCTGCACTGGCTTTCCTTGGATCCATCTCTCTTCGTGCGGCACTACATTCACCAGTGCAGGGTCCACCCTGTAATTGCTACAAGGTTGGTTCTTTGGTGCGGACTGGAGCCGCCGCACCTTTTCCCATCTCTCTTTTCCTTGATTCATGCAGCTCTATAAGATAACATTCTCGCCCCGCATCTTGGTCTCCTTTAATCACGCCAACTCCGTTATCCGTGGGGAATTTTATAGCCAGACACCATGGAGCAAGAACAGCTTTGAATGCAGCAAGAGTTGGTCGGCCTATAAAGGCATTGTAGGCAGAGAATTCTTCAACAATTATGAAGGTTTGCTTTCGAGCCACCTTCCTCAGTCCTTTTTCGAGTTCTACAAACAAATCTATGGTCCCAATCAGCTGTTTGGGTTCTCCAGTAAACCCAAAAATTTTAAGTGATGAAGCTTGAACATCAGCCATTGGAATTTTCATTTGATCAAAGGTCTTCTTGAAGAGAATGTTGCATGAAGCTCCACAATCAACTAGAACTCTTCTCATAGTAGCCGGCCCGATACCAGCGGATATGACCAAAGGATCTATGGTAGGAGCCTCGATACCCAAGAATCTCTGGCACTGAATACAATCTCATCTGTGGAAGTCTTTTGTTGCTTTAAAGGAGCATCATTTTCTAAAACAAAAACATTCTCTTCAGCTGGTACATGCCTCAAGGCCCGGGCGTACCTTTCCATCTCGCCCCAGCTTTTGCCTGCTGGATGAGGCCCTCCAGTTATTATATTGATGACAGGTCTTTCTGATTCATACTCTACGGCCTTCTCACTTGAGCCAGGACAGTGAGTGCGAACTTTTTGTCCTTGCATCGACAAAGCTGGGGCATTTCTATTCCTTTTCACATACTTTTGGAGCTTGTTTTCTTTCAAAAGTTGTTCAATTACTACTTTCAACTGACGGCACTTGTTGGTGTCATGGTCGGGCTGGTTGTGGAACTGGCAGAACCTTCCACTCTTCTCCATCTTATTTCCCACTCTCATTTTAGGCGGCGTCGGATAATTGACATCATCCTTGGTCGCAAAGAAGGCGTTCTCAAGGGTATCGGTCAAGGGTGTAAAATTGAAAGGATGGCCTTTCTTAGCATCTCTCTGTTTCTTTCCACCATCATTACCCCTTTTCTGAGTGTTAGGTTCTTTCTGTTCGAACAGCACCATTGTTCCCGGCTTCTACTGATACTATCTTAGCCGGTGTTTGGAGGCTCTCCAAGCGCATGAATTCATCCGCTTTCTTGTAGAATTTGCCAAGTGAGTTTGGTTCTTTCATTTTCAACCATTTTCCAAATTCACTCGATTTGTCAATCGCCCTCATCAAGTATGTTAGGACCATGCGTGGCTCAGCATTATCTACCTCAGCCAATGCTATGTTAAAACGATTCAAAAATGATCTGATGGATTCTCCTGGATTTTGCTCTAGACTTGACAGCGACATTATATCCTTTGCTTTTGAAGCATATAATCGAAATTGCTCCTTGAACTTCCTGGTCAAATCGGAGAACTGATCAATGGACCTAACCGGCAGCTTTGTAAACCACAATAGAGCCACACCTTCCTGATAAACCGGGAAATATCGACATTTGATTTCATCAGACGCTCTGGCACCCGTCATATGCCAGTCGTACTTATACAGAAACTCGTTAGGATCACTCGTCCCCTTGTAGGCCGGAATAGTAGGGGGAACGAATTTCCTTGGGAACTCTGCCTTCAAGATCTTTTCAGTAAATGGAGTTTTGCTTAGAGCAAAACCCCACTCTTTCTCATCTTCGTCTCTTTGCATATTTTCCTTCATGATTTGATGAACCATACCCGAAAAATACTCTTCATCATTTAGAGGCTTTGGAGGGCAAACATCAGCCACTCTCTCTGATTTCTGTCTTGACAATCGTTCACGGAGGGTCGGTTGCGACCCTGATCCTCCAGCTTGAGGAGGTGTCCTTTCCACAGGGTCTGTGGCTCTTTGAGAAATGTTCCCTTCAACATCTTGAACTCCCACAGTAGGGTTTCCATCTTTATTAACCGGTTGACGGTTTGCCCCAAGTAGATCATTCAACTTACTTAAGATCAGGGCATTCTAGGCATTCTGGGCTTCCAACTGTGCATTTTGAGCATTCAATTATTGATTCAACCCCAAAATTACGGCGTCCAATTCTGCTCGCGTAACTCCAACAGTTGGAGCTACGTGACTTGAAGGAGGAGAGGAAGTAGTATTCTCTTGAACATTTTCGGATCTTATAGAACTTCGTTTTCTCCCAGGAGCCATTATTTCCAATAAACTTCTGGTTTTAAAAGAAATCCTTTCAACAAACCTTCGCGGAGCAATGGTGGAAGTATCCCTGAGTTGGGTTCTCAGTGAAAGCACCAGAAATGTTAACGTGAAAATCGGACACTAACACCCCAGTGTGATAAAGCGAGTGCGAAAGCACCACCCGTTTGTATGGGAATCAGATTTAAGTAGGAGAAATTACAGAGAAAACAGTAAGAACACAACGTTTATAGTGGTTCGGCTCCCAATTGAGCCTACGTCCACTTTAATTCTTTTTTATTGCTGGATCAATACAATTCTATAATAATCTTCAATTACATCACTTGGAAAGACAAGTAGCTAAAACTTCGATACGAGAAAATCCCTTGAATCCATGTCCAATAAGTTGAATCTCGAGTTGAAGTTGATTGAAGCGTCCTAAGTGTTGCAATTGTTGATGAAGTAGCTCGGAAGAATGTAGTTGCTTCCCAGAAGAATCATTCAAAAAAAAAGTCCTCCCAAGTGTTGGAGTTCGAGGGGTATTTATAGGAATTTTCGGTGTCAAGTTGTAAGTAGTGGCCGACCTAAAATAGGTCGTAGGTCATCACCGACTCAGGATAGATCATAGGTCGCCCTCTCTTTCCCATGCATGGCTTACGGCTTAAACGGGAAGTGTATGCTCTTCGGGATTCAAATCACAAGTCCCAAGTCGCCGTCGAGTTAACAGGCTGCGTGCTAAGTAGCTGCACCGGATTCTCCTTCGTTGCCTGGGTCAGGAACGACCTAACATAGGCCATAAGTCGGTCACGACTCAAGTGTATACCGTGAACCTGTTCCGAGCAGTTAGGTCGTCAACCTTCTTAGGTATTTAGATCGGTATCCTCCTTAGGTAGGTATCACTCTTAAACCTTAGGTCGGCATCACTCTTAAGTCTGCTGAGTCGGCATCCCTGTTAAGTCTTAAGTCGGCATCCTTGTTAAGTCTTAAGTCGGTAACTGTTAAGCCTTAAGTCGGTAACTGTTTTAGGTCGCTGAGTCATGGCCGAGGTGGAGTTAACAATATCTAACATGGAAACAGTGATTTTTGTAAACCATAGAGTATATTTTCCTTCTTTAAGTATGATTTATAGGGTTAAATCAATTTGAAAGAAATGTTTTCAAGGAAAATTTGATGAGATAGTTGACCCTAAGTAAATGAATTAGATAGTAGAATACCAAATGGGATTGGTATGGGGTCGCGCCTTATACTTTAGCTAGTAGCCCCTAGCTAATATAAGTCCAAAATTTCAGGGTGTAGGGATTTGTCACCGGCAATACAAAAATGATGTTATACTAGGAAGAAATGTATAGAGTAAAGATAGGTTATTGGGCGGCCCGTAAAACCAATAAGATTGGTTGACCCTGGTAGAAGTAAGTTAGGGACAGACAGTCCAGGAATGTGTCTAATAGAAGTAAGATTATTTATTTATTTTGTCTGGTAGGTCCAAGTCAGCCAAAGATTAGTAATTAGCCAAACAAAACTATGGTGTTCAGGCATATAGTCCATTGATTACCTGATTTATATGCATATATGATATTGCTTTCTTTAACCAGTTTGGTTGTAGAATTCTGATTTGCAAATGATATGTTTTAAAAAAGGATATTAGTGAGGGGAAACTCATTCTGCTAAGCGGCGTGCTCTCACTTAATACCAGCTGACCGAGATTTATAGTATTATTCACACCAGGCTTTATGTTTGACTCAAAGTTTACGTTTTCCTCTTAAACTCCCGGGTGCTCAAAATTAATTTGAGTAGATGGAGTGTTAAGGTTTTACAGGTTTAGTAGGTGGACGAATAAAGCTGGTAAAAACATGTAGGAGGAAAAGTTAGCTATCTAGGAGTTGTTATTTTTATTTCCACTGTGATGTACGATGACTATTATGTCTATTGAGTACTCTGATTATCCAAAGGGGCATCTTCATATGTCGCTCTTGGTATAATTTGTAACAATTATATTTGATCAAAACATGAGAATCGTTTGGGATTATGTATCTAAATATGAAATATTGATTAGAAACGTTATCAGAAAAGTTGTATTTTATTTCATATTCAAGTGCTTCTGATATTATGGATACCGTTAATATTACCATATATTTTCACTGCAAGTTAATACTGGATGACTAAAGCATCTGTAGCGCTTAGCTTCAGGCCTTAAGATAGGGTATGTTACAAATTGGTATTAGAGCATGGGTTTATGAAAAATTTTAAACTTAAAATGATTTTGAAACATAATCCAAAAGAATTAGGGAAAAAGATCGAGTATGGGATAACGCTATAGTAACGTACTTGTATTTGCTATATATATATATATATATATATATATATATATGTATGTATGTATGTATGTATACGCTTTATCTCTATTCTCCCCTCCCTATTAGGCTATTCTTATATATCTTATGAAGACTCGAATGCAGATATGGATGTTAGAAGCGAAAGAGTTAACATTGGTCGGGGAAGCACCACAACTATTAAAAATGCCAGACCAAATACCATAAGGAACCTATGTCAGGCACAAGATACATTTGTGATTACTGGAGTCTAGCAAGTTGAAATGGGGGCGATGTATTGGTTCTTTGTAAACGTGATGCTTGCAGGAGTTGCTGCTGGAGTAGTTTAAGGAAATGCTGGAGGTGGAAATCAAGAGCTTCGGTGCTGAATAACTATTCTGTTTTGAGTAGAGATTATTCTCGGCTAGGAGGAAAGTCGTTCATTAGTATTGAAGATGCAATTGAAGTGGGGAATTTGAAACTTCATTGCGAGGGGATTTTTGCTGATTTTGAGCTCAATGATGAGCAAATGAGAAGACTCGCTTCTAGATAGCTATAAGGAGCAGCACTGTATTGGTGGAGCAGTGTTACTGTTGGAGTTAATGAGGAGACTATGACTTGGGCTGAGTTCAAAAGAAGGTATGAGGAGAGGTTTATGTTAGAGACTGCAAAGTCCACTCTACTTCGGAAGATTGCTAAGTTGGAGCAGGGAGATATGTCTATGCTTGAGTACGCGACCGGGTTTGAGGAGCTAGCTGGATATGACTAGGATACAGTTAATACTATGGTTAAGAGGAATGAGAAATTCAATCATGGGTTGAAGCCTGAGCTTGCTAAGGCCATATTACCTTAGATTAGGGATCCATGTGATGTTGTTGTGGAAATGGCTTTGAGACAGGAAGAAATGCTTGCTTTTCTTGAAAGAAATAAGGCCAAGGTAGCTCAAGGATGGTAGAGTCAGAAGAGGAAGTTTTTCCACAAGAAAGGAGCTTGAATGGTGGAGCTGCTAAGAAAGGAAAGAAAGAGGTTGTCTGTTATAAAAGATAAGAAAGAGCATTTCACAATTGTCACTCGGGAGAAGGAATGAAGGTGATCGGGAAGAAGAATATTAGATGCTTCAACTACGATTAAATTGGACACTATGAGAACCAGTGCAAGGAGCCAGCCAAGGTTGGAAAGGGCAAAGTGTTTGCGTTGGAGCCAGGTACCTCGAGACCAGCAACACAGGAGAAAGGAAAAGCTATGTTAGGAGGTACGCTTTTGATTTATGGTGTATTAACTAGAGTTCTATTTGGTACGGGTGCATCGCCTTCTTTTATATCTTGTTGATTAGTAGATAAGCTTAAGCTAGAATCCTTGTACCTAGTTACTTCCTTAAGGATTACAAATTCGATAGGAGGTTAAGTGACTTTTGGGATTATATGTGACCACCTAGAGTTTGAATAGTTAGGTCATACCTTTGTTTGCAATTTGCATGTGTTTGATTTTGTAGGGTTCAGAAATATTTCAAATATGGATTGGTTAAGTAAATACGATACTAGGATATGTTTCCATGATAGGAAAATATCGCTTAGACACCCTGACTATAGTGATAGGATCATGTACTCCTTAGAAAACCCTAGTTATGAGGTTAATGCTTTGTCGGGTGTTATGGAGGCAGAAGACGAGTTGAAGCGTTGTTAGTTGATACACAGACATATTTTAACCTGTAGTGGGATTGTAACCGAAACGAGCCATTGAGTTTCGGATAGATTTGGTACCAAGAGAAGAATTCATGACTAGACCGCTAAGCAGGATGACACCTACGGAGATAAGGAAGCTCAAGGTGCAGTTGGTGGATTTGGAAGGCAAGAATTTTGTCAGACCATGTGGTTCGCCTTAGAGAGTAGCCGTAGTGTTTACCAAGAAGCAGGACAAATCATTAAGGATGTGTGTCGATTATCATAAGTCGAATGAGAAGATGATAAAGAATCGATATCCATCACCTAGAATTGACGATTTGTTTGACCAGTTGAGTGGAGCCAAAGTATTTCCCAGTTGGATTTAGCGATAGGATTCCATCAGCTTAGAGTGGCAGAGGATAGTATACCTTTGACGGCATTTAGGACCAGATACGGATCGTACAAATGGTTAATAATGTCGTTCGGACTAACTAATATGCCAACATTCTTTGTAGATTTGATGAACCAAGTTTTCCGAGAGCACTTGGATAGGTTCATATTGGTACTCATAGATGATATTTTGATATACTCCAAAAATGAAAGAGAGCATGTTGCTCATTTTAGTGTGGTGCTTCAGATGTTGAGGCAACATCAACTGAAGGCAAAATTTTCAAACTGTCATTTCTAAAAGAAGGAAGTGAAATTTCTTGGTCATGTAGTCTCAAAGAATGGGTTGTCTATATATCAAGCTAAGATCGAGGTAGTAGATAATTGGAAGAGACCCAAGGCAGTGACTAAGACAAAGAGTTTTCTTGGATTAGCTGGCTATTATCGGAGATTAACAAAAAAAAATTCGTGGATAGCAGCACCGATGACCAAACTAACGCGAAAGGATGTGAAGTTCGTTTTAACGATAAGTGTGAGGAAGCATTCCAGAGATTGCAACACTTATTGACTAATGCACATGTGCTAGTTGTTCCAGAAGGGAATCAAGATTTAGTAGTATATATAGATGCATGTGGAATAGGGTTAGGATGTATGTTAATGCATAGAGGTAAAGTGATTGCATATTCTTCTAGATTGCTTAGGCCGCATGAGGTTAGATATCTAATGCATGATTTGGAATAAGTTGCGGTAATTTTTGCATTGAGGGTGTGGAGACATTAACTTTTGAGAGAGTGATTTGAGATATATACAGACTATAAGTCGCCGAAATATTTATTCCCTCAAAAGGAGTTGAATATGAGACAACAGAGGTAGTTAGAGTTTTTAGCCGCTTATGACTTCGGTATTGAGTACACACCATGAAAAAGCAACAAACTTTCAGATGCATTTAGTAGAAAACATGAAAATGCGATGTTGGAAATGATAGTTGAGTGGGAAGATTTAGAAGCGTTGACTACATGCAAGATATAGTGGAGATCTAAGGCTAGGTCTAGTAAGGAAACTGCTAAGTTGTCATGTTTAGAACTTCGACCGATGATGATCAAAAGGATTGGTTCTAAGTAAGGAGATTCAGTATTAGTTAAGAAATGGAAGAGAGAGCGATGATTTGAAAATTTTCATCCTTGACCAGAATGGATGGTTGAGAAAGAAGGGACGAATATATGTTTTGAACGTGGGAAATATTAGGAAGGAAGTGCTTAAAGAAGGCCATTGTTCGAAGTTCACCATTCATCTAGGATGAAATAAGATGTATCAGGATATGAAGAGAAGTTTCTTCTGGGAAGGTATGAAGAGAGATGTGGGCTTATAGGTGAAACAGTGTTTGAACTATCAACAAGTAAAAGCCAAACATCAGAAACCAAATGGGTTACTTCAGCCATTAGAAGTTCAAGTATGGAAATGGGATTCTATCTCAATGGATTTTATAGACGGGTTCCCAAGGTCTAATAGAGGAAATGAAAGTATATGGGTCATAGTCGACAGGTTGACCGTGAGTACCCAGTTCATTCTAGTTAAGTCAACCAGGACGGGACCTGTTTTACCTAAGTCGTTTAGGAATAATGTAGTTAGACTGCATGGAATTCCTAGTGGTATAGTAAGAGATGGAGATTCCTTATTCACTAGCATGTTCTAAAAGAGTCTACAAGAGATTTGGGTACCAAGCTCAAGATGAGTATTGCTTACTATCCGCAAGCTGATGGACAAACGGAAAGAGTTAACGAAGTCTTAGAAGATTTGTTACGAGCTTCTATGCCAGATTTTGGGGCATCATGGGAAGACCATCTACACTTAGTGGAATTTTCCTATAACAATAGTTATCAGGCTAGTATAGGATGGCATCGTTTGAAGCTTTATATGGAAGGCCATGCAAATCTCTCGCTTATTGGTTAGAGATCGGGGATAGGTCAGTTCTTGGTTTGGATTTGGTTAGAGAAACTGTACAAAATATTGAGTTAATTAGAGTTAGAAAGAAAGAAACTCAGTTTAGGCAGAAGAGTTATGCTGATAAAAGATGGAATGACTTAGAGTTCTCATTTGGGGATCATATTTTCGTCAAGGTATCACCGATGAAAGGTGTAATTCGATTTGGAAAATCAATAAAATTGGCATTGAGATTTGTAGGACCATTTCCTATTGTATAAAGGATGGGAAACTCGCATATAGAGTAGATTTACCAAACAGTTTAGTAGGACTATACGATGTTTTTAATATTTCTTATCTAAGGAAGTGTATTCGAGATACGGAGACTACTATAGCACCAACTAAGTTAGAGGACTTAGTAGCGGAATCGAATTTTACTATAGCTAGAAAGCCAGTTCGTACAGTCGCGAGAGATGAGAAGAGGTTAAGAAACAAGATAGTCAGATTAGTTAAAGTCCAATGGATCGACGACGAGCGAGTATGCACTTGGGAAACTAAGAGCATGATTAGAGATTCTTATCCTGACTTGTTTCATGGTATGTTTCACCTCTATGATTGATCTGATGTGTACCTTATCTTAATTTCGAGGACGAAATTCTTTAAGGATGGGAGCCTGCAAAGACCCATATTTTGGTTAACATTGTTTAGGACATTTAATTAGTTAAATTAAATGAAAATACATAAATGGTTAAGGGATTGATATTTGTGTGATTAGAAGTTAGCCGTGCCAATTTTAACAAATGAACTCAGGGGAATTAAAATGGAATAAGTAAGGGTAATAGATAAGGGAAAAATAGAAATAAGTTATATGCATATACCCCAAACCCATCATGCCACTTTCATTTTACACATTCATAAACAAAACTAAATCAAAGAAGAGGTTGGCCACCATTAAGAGAAAGCAAGAGAAAGATAAGCTAAAATCAAGAGGAAGGAAGCTTAATCAATCTAATTCAAGAAGCAAATCTCACACTCCTTAATCACAAGCTAAAGGTGAATAATATTTTACATCTCATTTTACTATTTTCGGTCTAGATGAGATCCGAGTTTTTTTTGCAAATGATTTGCCATGTTTTGATTGTTTAAAAGGATATATATGCTTGTTCATGATTCATGTTATTTTCATATACATTTTATGTTAGGGTTTAACTTGAAAAACCTATTAAATGACATCTAAATGCCTTGTTATTTAGATATAAGGTTAGAAATATTATTTTAGGGTTAGATTTCAAGTTTCATAATTTTATGAATTAATGTGGATTTATTTTGAATTTTCTAGTGAACAAAATGGTTAGTTGGGTTTAAAAATTAATTATGGCTATTATATGTTAGCTTTGGGTCAGAAATTTATATAAGTTAGAAAACATTATAAAAGTGATTTATGAGAATTTTTATTGAATTTTCCTAAGTGTTTTAATAAGTATGTAAAATTATTTAAGGTATGGGACTTCTATTTATATATGGATACCATTAACATTACCGTATTTTGTCAATGTAAGTTTATACTATAGATGGGTGCAGCATCTGTAGCGCTTAACTTCGGGCCGCAAAATAGGGGATGTTGCAACATTCTAACCAATTGTTTACTAATCTTTCAAATCATGCACTTTATTCTAGTGTTCCTAACAGTATAAATCATGTGTCGCTATAGACAATGATTTCATTATCATAAAATATATGATAGTGGATAACATCCTGCATATGGTTCAGTTGCACAATAGTAGTCATTTGTTGGCATGAGTGAGTTTTCTACAAAGAGTGTTCGCATCATAGTACTCTGGACACACACACACACACTACAAAGATTGAGTTGTATACCATTGCCCCCGCCCCCTCTTTGATAACCCATATTTTTGGCATCTGACAATTGGATAATTAACTGCTTTTATTCAGTTGAACAGATAAATTCAACAATAAAAGATATCTGGATGGATTTGAAACTATGATAAATATTGAAATATATATATATATATGGAAGTGATATGTCTTATAGTAAATTAATATATTAATATATAAATAGTGATGTGAAAACTTAATAATGATGAAAATTTTAAGTGTGTTCATATACAAGGATATAAGCGTATATATGTTGAGTAAATTGAGAGCATTGATTTGAATTCAATGTATTAAATTTTCAAAGCAGATTTAAAATTAGAATTCAATATTTATAAACACTAAAGATAAATACTTATTAACTTTAAAAATGGTAGCTCAAGTTTAAAACAGGATTTAATAAAGGATCATACTTTTTCTAAATATATATATATATATATATATGTTGTATATATATATAAAGATATTGAACATAGAAATATAAATAAATAAGTTTATATTGTTTAATTGAGTTATATACATATAAATAAAAGAAAGTTAAAACATAAAGATATAAAACATGATGCACAATTTATAAAACATAAGGGTTTAAAACAAAAATTTTAAATTAAATTAAGTAAGGGTTTTAAACATAATTTAATCACTAATGACATTTGTATGCTCATGAATTCATGTATGAACATGTTTAATATAATAGAACAAGTGGCACTTGTTTTTTTAGTTAAAATATTTTATATGTAATAAGATATTTAGAATGAGAAATTTGTTCATTTGCTCTCAGTTCAAAAAATTTTATTTCATTCATGTTCAAAAACTTAAAGCTGAAACAAATTCGAAAATCATGTTTTTATAACCTAGAAAATGAGAATCAAACAATCTAAAGATCAAAACAAGAGAATCAAAACCTAAGAACCAAATAAAACCAGAGGAAGAAAACAAAAACTTAAATTTGGAGTTTTTAAATCTGATTCAAAGTTAGGATCAAATTCAACAATGCAAGATCAACAATCAAGTAAAGATCAAACCTAAAAGCATCACATCAGGTTCCAGATAAAAATCAATTTTCGAGTTCGAAACAATTCCTGGTTTTAGGCTTCTATTCTTTCGAAAAGGTGAGTAAACTCCACTTGTAGACCCAACTTTTTATATTGATCTATGTCCTGTGATGATGAATGAAATTGATAATGTTAAGAAATATGTTTGTATGGATATAAATATGTTTATATGCATACATATATATATACACATATATAAATGTGACTGTATACAGGCATATACTTCTGTTTATACATTACAGGGTTAAAACCTAAAAAAAATTCAAATCATCTCATTTTGTTGATTTTAGAATTTGATCCTTAAATGAAAGGTGATTATAAAGATGTAATTCAAATTTTAAAAATGGTTACAAGTATATTTAGTTAAATATTTTAAAATGGAAAAATTATAGTAATGAACCATTTAAAACAGGAAAATCAAGTAAAAAATCTTCAGTTTCGCTTATACATTCCGATTCGTGCTAGGGAACGATGATTTTTTATGACAAGATTTTTTTTTTAAAGTCAGTAAGGGTCGAGATATCTCATGTTGAACGAAATTAAATTTTGGTTGAATTTTGGCAACTGGAGGTTTTAGGTTGATCGAGTTTCATGCTGGAGATAGCTCATGGATGGGTGGTGGCAGAAAAAATGTAGGGTGTATTTTCTGATCACCGTGGTTGGCGGGCGACGGTGATTTAGGGTTAATTGCATGTTTTCAAGCAACGTTTAATCGAAGTAAATTTCGTGGTCAGGGGTTAGTCGGAGGAGTTCGCAAGTGGGGGGATGGGTGGAGTAAGTCATGACGATGATTTGTCTGGATTTTTGTGACCACCGGTGAACTGTGGTGGTAATGTGGTTGATTTTTGGGTGAATGATTTTTGTTAATGGGTTCTTTCGAATTGCTCATTTTCGAATTGTTTGATTTTTGATTTTTCTGGGTAGCTTGGTGGGTCGGAAAGATCACTAATGATTCGCGAGTGACCTTGGTGACGACCAGTGGGATCGGGGTGGCCGTGCATGTGCGCATGTGCATGTTGATGATGGTGAGGATCTGGGCAGGGGAGATGATGTTGTTTTCTCGGGGTTGGATTCAGGATAAAGGAGGATGGGCTCGGGTTTTGATTTGAGTACGAGAGTGTTTAAATTAAAACTGTTTTACAAATTTAGACAAGTAAAAAATAGAAATTGAAGGACTGGCTCGGGAGTAACATGAGTTTGCCTTGGGGTTAGCTCGGGTCAGTATTGTAAGGTAATATCGAAGTCTAAAATTTAAGTTAAAACAGGTTTTAACATTTCTTCCTTTATTAAAAACAATAAGTGTTTTGTATTTAAAAGTTTGAGAACAAACATTAAACAATGGTTTCAAGCCTAATAAAAAGGAAACAAGTTTTTTAAAGAAAAGTATTTATCAAATTTTAAACAAGTTTCAAAGATTTCTTGTTATATGTAATTAATTTAAAGAGTAATTACTTAATGGAAGTAATTAGAGGATAATTACTTAAGGAAGGAATTAATTACTTAGTGTAATTTGTTAAAGAATAATTAATTACTGAACGTAATTAATTTAGGTTAATTAATGAATATGATTAATTAAGGAGATTAATTAAAAGTTAATTAATGTGAATGGTTAACGCTAATTAATCTATGTGGTAATTACAGGTTAATTACTTAATGTAATTAAAGGATAATTAATCAAGGATGATTAATTAAGATGGATGATTAATTAATTGGGTTGTAATTAATTAGTGTTAAGTAAGTAGGATTAAGGTAATCCAAGTGATTAAAGTTGGTAATTAATTTAATTGGAGATTAATTAAATTAATTAGGAATTATATATCAAATAAATCCTGCTTATGGATGATTAAATGATATCAGATGACTTGAATTGTTGATGTTTATGATGGGCGATTAAGATGTGCTGCGATATGAATGGGATGAACTATGATAATGTGGGTAACCTATCTGAAAAAAATTATTGAGTAGTATGATATCCTGAATATAGATTGTATTGTTTAAACTTAAAGAAAAACATTGGATTCGAAGAGACCGAGGTTGGGTATCGGTAAACCCGAAACCACTGCAATTAGTAAACAAAATTCTTTATAAATTGGATATGTGGTATTAAACAGGCTGGAATGGAATGAATTGTGTAACATGGACATTTAACCTGAAACTGTTGTGTGATAATTGTTTGACTATGAGAACTCGTAAAAGGTACGAGTTACCCTAGTATTCACATATGTTATAACTTAGTATTTTTATATTATATGGGTTTACTTGTGCTGGTTTCCAGCCTGACCCGGGTGTTACTTTGATGTAATGCTCGGGTCAGACCGAGTATTACAAATTTTCTGGTAGGAACGCTCTGAAGTTCAAGAGGCGAGCTGGATGGCAGGAACGTATGAAGTGTATTCCGCCGAGTATATTACTGTTGTTTTTCTGGGACATGTTAATTCTAACTGTACAACTTTTATGTAATGGTTGTAACTCTGATGTATTGAATGTAATTTAACCGATTCAGTTTTCTTTTTCATAACTGTTATTGTTAGATATTATATTTTGCCACTGCGAATGTGAGAATCTGTGATTTGTTTCTGTTTCTTCTTCTACCTTCTTTCATCTTTTCTCGAACAATCCAGAATTTTGGGAATCGAAAATTTTTGGTCGTTACATTTGGTATCAGAGCAGAAGGTTAAGCGAGAACCTTGGCTCTGGTGGGTTTATTCATTAATGATAGGGTCAGTGGTACCCTAGAATGTGTTGAGTACAATATATATGAGAGAGCGTACTTGTTATTTTTTTATATAAAGATTTCAAAAATGGTTTTAAAAATAAATGATTTTTATATAAGTTTATATATAAAGCAATGATTTTTATAACCGCTATATATTAAGGTAATTCGTTGTTGTATTATTTAAATTGAAATAATAAGAATTAAGTGGTAGTAGAAATACAACCAAATAGGAATTGGATAATATAAACTATATAGATAAGATAAATAAATCCAAACTGAAATTAAAATCCTGAATTTGTAGAAGTGTTTTTAGAATAAGATAATATATAGTGAATTGGTTTTCAGATATGATAACCTTGGTTATTATCCTACAATGTTTGTTGTGTTCATAATGAAATGTTTGTTAATGATAAAGCAAAACGAAATGTTTTAAGGAATTAAGCATTTAGGTGAGTATGACATATAAACTGAAACTGAAGATAATCTAAATTGTGAAGTTTTAAATCTAGATCCGAAAATTTGAAATTGTTTCAAAGTGTTAAAAGAAATAATAAATAGTATTATTTACAATGTAATTGAATGAGAAGGGCCTGTTTCAAAAAAGAGTTGTTTGGAAATTTTAGAGAAATTTGTTTTGAATTAAAGCCAAGGGTGGTTTAAAAATTTAAAGTATAACTTGGTGTGCAAAGGAAATAAATTTGTATTTATGAGGGATATACATAATATCAAAGATGGTTTGAAATAAATTGTAAGCGTTGAGTTTTGAATTTTTACTTGGAATGTGATGTGAAAACCCAAAGTGATAAGTTTTTGAACTTATAAGTGGGAAGATTAATAATGAGAAGTTTAAAATTTGAAATGGAAATTCAAATTGAATAATGTTGACCAGAGTAAATTGAATTGAATTTAACCTAGGGAAAGTTAAATAAGTTAATAAACAACCTAAATTGGGAATTTCAAGATGAAGTTGAGATCTAACTTAGGGAAATTAAATGATTGCTTTAAATAAGAAGTTATGTGTGATCTCAAAATGGGTTTGAGATCTGGAAATTGGAAATGGAATGAGGTAACATACATCCATTATTGAAACAAAATAGAAATTAAATTGAACTTATGAAAAGGGAAATTGCTTTGAACTTAAAAGATTTAAATGTTAGAAATGAGCTTGCTGAAAATTTGATAAGAATTGGTTTCGAAGTTAAAATTGAGTAATAAATTGGGATCTGAAGATTAAATTGTTTACAAAGTTTTAAACTCTTATCTGAACTTTGAAATAAGTTACGTAAAGGTAATTTAAAAAAATTTGAAATTTTGGACTCTGAACTAAATGGTTTAATTTTTTTTTAAGTTTTTAATTTAAAAATAGAAGGATGGTTTGATTTAAAGGATCAAATAAACATTTAAAAATTTAAATCGAATTTATGAAATTCGAGATGGTTTTTAGTTGAGATTTGAATAAAATTAGTTCAAACTAAATTTGATTCAAATTAATTGGAATTGTGATTGGAGATGGATAAGTATAAAATTCAAATGAATTTTTTTTGAATTGGATTAATTTGAAATGAAATTGAAGTTAAATGAGTTCGAATTCAAATTAGAAGTTGATTTGAAATTGGGATAGAAATGGAAGTTAACTTAATTTGAATTGAAATTGAATCAATTTAATTGAATTGATTAGAATGAGACATCGGGAAATTGAACAGTTTGGCTCTGAACTATATTTTCAAATAAATTGTTTCAATATAACTATTTTTAAATCAATTTTTCCTAGCTATCTACTATACAACTTTTCTTTTTAAAACCCAAAACTATCTTTTACTACCTTTAAAACTATTTAACTATGTTACAACAATTTTACAACTGTTTTATAAACAAATCACTATTTTATAACTATTGTGCAATTATCTAACTATTTTACAACTATCTTAAAACTACTTAACTATTTTACAGCTATTTTACAACTAATAATTATTTTTCAACTACTTATCTATTTTTAACCTTTCAAGCCAGTTGCTAAATATAAGCTGCTCAGAGTGCAAACTATTTTTGATTAAATACCAATTGAGATAAAAATTAAAGCGTTAAACAAACTAGAAATTGGGAGCAATTGTGGATGAGTAAATAGAATAAAAAATGAAGATGAATAGTGTAATGATTCGGAAATTTGGTCGTTAGATTTTGAACATTTAGTTCATAAATGTTGAATGTATATTATAATGTAACGACCCGTAAATTTTGATTAATAAATTGTTTAAATTAATAAGATTTTTGTAACTAAATTTAGAAAGAAATAAAGATCTTATAATTTATAATGAAGCGAATGTTAGAATGTAAGTGTAGAAATTGTAATAAAAATTAACAAATAAAAAAATGAAATTGCAATTAGTTCAAATAATGAAAATTGTCGTACTTGGTTATAAGTTTAATATAAGAAAACAAATGAGAATATTGAATTAGCTAGTGAAATGATATAATTAGTGGTGATTGAATGAATTCAATATTATGTATGAAATTATAGAAATTGGTTGAAATCAAATTTAAAACGATTTATTGATAACTAATTTTAATTAATTGGATCTATTGTAGTAAATGGAATTTAATATTACATCATTTGAAATTAAGATAAAACAGGAATATTAATGCATATGGTATAAACCATGGTAATTGTATCGTAAATGAAATTGATTGAATAACTAAATTAGTGCAAACCCAATTTATTGAAACAGAATTGTAAAGTTATAATGTTTGTTTGAAGGAAATAAACTTAAAGTTAATTAAAGTTTAATGGTTACAGTTGTTATAAGATACCTATTTCTGTAGATCATATGATTTACTTTGAAATCAACCGCAGAAATTGACTTAATTAGTGAATTTAGAGTAGATTTAATTAGAAATTGAAGAATGTTATTTCACCAAGAAGTAACAAAAGTAAACTCTATCCATAATATGGCAATTGAGTGAATGAAAACAATTGAAATTCATGGTGATAAATTTATTGGGTTTGAGCTGTAATAAATGGATTATTGAAATTGAGTGAAATAAAATATTACGTTAATGGGAATTAATATGAAATGAAGTATACATTAATGAAATGTAATATAAATCAATGTTATTTATACCCATAAGATGTCAATTTATTGAATAGCAAGATTTTAAATCAAATAAATGGATTTGCTGAGATTTCAAGTGATACTTAATAAATTTATTAAAATTGAAATTAAATACGGTAATGGATAAATTTATTAACTTTAAATTGATATTTGAAATTGTTTAAAGGATTGTAATGGTGTTAGAAATCAAAGATGATAAAATTTGTGAATTATGGAATTGGAATTTAAAATTTGATTTTTATTTATTTTAATATTTATTTAATTAATGTAAAAATAGCCATTTTACCACTGACACGGATTTTGACGAAACCAATTTCATCGAATCTGTAACGATGAATTATTGTAGGATTTCAAGTTTTGTAACGATCGGACTTGCCATTTGATCGTACGGACTCGAAACGCCTTGAAATCAATGAAATTGAAATCAGTTGAAATCAATTTGAAATAAATTGATTTTAGCATAACTTCTTCATACGATGGAATTTGGACTTGAAAGCTATTCCACTGCCTTTAAAATATTTTAAAACATCTATTTTGATATACGGGTTGACCCATTTCGTTCCGGAGTCAAAACGGGCTTTTCGGGCCATTCATCGTTCAGCGCGTTTATAAATCGGGTCCATCTATTCTATTTTAACCTTGCCTATATATACCCTATTATGAACCCTAGCCTACATTTATTTCTCATTTGTTTGTACGTATAATTCAACTATCTCTCCTCATTTCAATGGAAGACAACTCCAAATCCAAGTACAATTCAAAAATCAAAATGAAATTTCAGACTCCTCAAAAAAATTCAGAAAAATTATATATCGAAACTCTCGATGTATGCATCTCCAATTCGCAGTTCGTTTTGGGTTTTGAATCACCGTTTTTTGGAAATTGAAGAACCATTCACGGTCGTTCATCGCGCGTTGATGAACGCTGTCGGATCGTCAAACTCTTTCTGGGTTTTGTAGAGGAGACCGAGGAGATGTCATCGTCGTAATTCGTTCGTTGGTTGGATGGTCGGAACATTGCGAAATTGCGAATTAGGGTTCGAAATGAATGGCGGCGCGAGGCGTTCGGGGTGGTCGTAGGTGAAGCCTCTAGTACTAGGTGGAGCGGCTCGTCGTGACGAAGGGTATGGTGGCGATCGGCGACCCGATGGTGGTGGGAGAAAGCAGCGTTCAAAAGGCCGGTCAAAGGGCAGTATATGGGTTCGGTTCGCGGCCTGTATCTTGCGTGCAAGAAGAACGATGACGTGGCAAGGGGAGTAAAGTGTTCTTTTTTTGTAATTGAAATTCGAACACATTTATCGCTATATCTTTCACATACGAACACCAATTCACACGCAGGTTTTTTTGTTAGGTTCATATTGAAATTCTGAACATTTTGGCTCTAGTTTGGATGAATTCTGAGACATTCAAATTTTTGGGTTTAAATTGGATTTAAATTCAATTTAATTTCAAAAGGTGAGTATTCTAACCCACTGAAAACTTCTAAAATTTCTTATGTTTGTTAAGTTTATTTAGGATGTGATTAGAAACTTATTTTTGACTGTTTGGCGTATTTTTAATCATCATCCCAGATAAATTGAATACAATTGAATTAAATTGTTATTTAATTTATTTATTGCATATAAACTGCCAGTTAAATTTTCATTTAATTTATTATTGAATATAAACTGCTAGTTGACACCTGTTGTTTATTATCCGTTATATATTGATGCTATTATTTGAATTGGATAATGATTGTGATCAATGGTTGATGATTGATATTGGATGAATGGATGTTGTATTTTATATCGTTATAAACTGCAAATTGTTATGCACTTTATTTCATTCGGGATTGTGGTTTGAAATGATATATAACCGTATTTTTATTTTAAATTGTGGATTGAAATGATAAATATCCGTATCACTTGACCATAGAATAGAAAATTATATACAGACACCGTCGGTCTATATATATATAAATATTTTGAAAATGATTTCTTTGGTTTTATATAGAATTATACGGGTTAAATAAATATTGATTCTTTTTGTATTATATAAAAATATTATATATATATATATATATATACATATTATTAAATTCATGTATTTAAGCTATGCATAAATCTGTTAAATGCCAATAAGTTAAGAAATGGAGATTGATTTATTAAAATAAATGTGGTTGAGTATTTAAATAATATTTTTATATAGAGATTATAATGATTTAAATAAATTAAGATTTGGAAGATAAAATATGAAATGGATGTGAATTAAATTATTTAAGAATTTTACTCGAATAAAATTTGATTTGAAATTTAGATAAATTTGAGATTTTATGAAATTTAATTTATTTAAGAATTAAACCAACAGGGTTGATGTGAAATTTATTAAATTGGAAATTTTAAAAGGTACAATTATTATATCTTGATTTTTGGGTCTAGATGAATTTAATGATTATTTCAAGTATAATGAATTGAAGGCAATATCTAGTTATTTGTAAATTGAGTTTTATTTAAATAATAAGGGGTTTATCATATAAAATATTTCAAAACTAAATAATAGGAAATTTAATTATTGAATCGAAATAATCAAATTTAGTTTTGAAATTTTGAAATATTTAAAGCCTTGAAATATATCAAAATTGAAATATTTATAGAAGTTGAAATACTTCGAAGTTATGAATTTCATAGCATTATGTTTTAAAGGTGTTAAAATTTCAAATGTTTAGGTTTGAAGTATAAAATTTAGAAGTGCTATGATTTAAAAAAGGGGATATATTTGAAATAAAATGATATTATATTGATTTAAAATAAAATAAGTATCATAATGATTTGGTTTTTAAATTTTAAAGGATATCGTATTTATGTGGTTTTTGAAATAAATATTATATCCTGGTTTTTGAAATATAAATTATTTTGAAATGACCACGGTGTTATAATAATGTTGTGTTGTTAAAGAGACCGGGATCGGAAGTTGTCATACTCTCTGCCAACTCCGAAAACCACTTTAACAGCCGTGTACGTGGTGGAGATTCTAGAATGAAGTAGGATGGTGGCGGCGTTTCTTTGAGGTAAATACGTTGACCCAACTCCCATTAGTTAGCACAAGGTGGCTAAAATAGGAGCGATTGACGGGCTAATGAGGTAGCACCTTTGATCAGACACATCCCTTCGATATTATACTCTGACTTTTGGATTGATTCGGTGGCCACTTTTGATTTTTTCTATTTCGGGGTGTGGCTTGAGGTGGGCGGTAGCTGTGCGCTACGTGTTACCACCGGCCTGGAAGCATAATTGGTATATCTACCATGGCATTGCCTAGTTGTGCCGTGTCACCTAACCTATCGCACCTTGTACGAGTTTGGTTTTCTCCCGTCGCCCCGTGTGGTATCCTCTGGTGGCTTCCCGATCAGGAGGGACTATGATATTGGATGGACTACGGGGACTATTACGTGTTAAGGTGGAAAATGTAAAACCTTAATGCTATTTAAAAGTAAGTTTATTTTACTATAGACATTATTATAATAGCGAAATATTACTACATAGTAAATAGTTTAACGGATCCTTAGGAGATGTGAATCCTGAGCATCTCTTAAGTTACTACACTCATGTTAGACACTGGATAGGAGATGTAAAATCCCGTAAACATCTCTGATGCAGTTCCACTTATATTTTATTGTTGATTTAACTTACATAGGATCTTTTAGTTCTGACTCGAGTATTTTGGCTTTTCGATTCGCTCGTGTCAGTCCGAGCATTTCAGAATTTGAAGATTTTATTCTAGAGGACGAAGACGAAGATTTGTATTACTATTATCTATTATATTATTCCACTACACTATTGTATTCCGCTACATTATTAATATTCTCTGGTATGTGTAACTCTGATATGTATTGTATAAGTAAAATTAAATATTTTGTAAAACAGATTCATGAACTGAGTATTTGATTATTATATTTTATCGTTCCGCTGCAAGATTCTATTTTGTTTTATTTCTTTCTTTCTTTTTCTTATTCACCCCATAACAATCCGCCCTTCTGTATGGGTTAAGTTAGACGTGTGTGGTTTATCGTCGATTTAAAATGTACAGAATGGAGGGTCGTTACGTTTGGTATCAAAGCTTTGGTTTAGCGATAAACCTTAGCTTTGTGGCATTTTACTCTTTACTAATAGGGTAATAGTACCCTATGATGAGTCGCTGAGAGTGTGTGTGTGTGTGTGTGTGTGTGTGTGTGCATGAGAGAGCGTATTTCTTAGTGTTATAAAAATGTTTTATTATTGTGTTTGTTTGTGTAACGACCCGGAATTTTAGGGCAATAACAATTTAATAACCTGTATTAATAATTTAACTGGTTTGATAATTTTCTTTATAATTTTAATTTAAATTTGGCTGATTTATTCTATTTAGGGTTAATAAATATTTAATCTGATAATTGTGATCAATATCTTTTTAATAATTTAAAATGGATAAGATTTATTTTTCAAAGTTAATGGAATTTTATTCTGTTTATAATATATACATTTGATATATATATTGTGAATGGAAGATATTGTGTTTCAAATTAAAAATGAATTTTCAAATTGTAATATATATATGTATGTATATGTTATAATTTGATTTTGCTTTGAATTTAATTCAATCTATTAATAATTGATATATGAATAAATATTGTAATTTAAAGCTTTGTTTTAATTTATATTTTCAAAAGTTAATTTAGAATTAATTCATTTGTTTTCAAAATGTAAGATAATTGTTTATTTTAATATGATAGTTTATAAAGAAATTTATCAATGTTTTATTTTTGTTTTTTTAAAATGTTCAAATTAAAATGGTTATAAATGTTTAGGTATAATGTTTAGATTTTAAATACATATATAGGAATTATTTGCATTTTTATTAGTTTAGAATATTTTCTTTTAAAACGTAAGCTTATATTTATTTATAAAGTAAATTAACATGTGAGTTTTTATTTACATTTAAACTAAAATATATATATATATATATATATATATACTTAAGTACATGTGTTAATATCTTAAGTCACCTTTAACACATGTAAGGCATTTAGGCAATATGAAGGACAAATGTAACTTTAAAATAACAAGTGCCTACTTTTTTCTTTAATAAACATAACATCATCATTTTCTTTGTTTTTCTTTCTCTCAAATGTTAATGGTAAAATCAGAAATTCACCTACAAACCTGAAATCAATATCTGCAATTTATTATCAACAAACTACAACTTCAATCTTCAACATTTCAAACCTGCAACTGCAATCTGCAATGCTAAGGGATGATCAAGATCAGTTTCTTCACTTTAAAAACAACACTTAAATCAAAGATTTTGTAAGCATGCATGGATTCAACTTTATTAGCAAAACACTTTAGTATTCAAAAACCTGGAAGTTTAATACAAATCTGCTCTGCATATTTCAATGAGGTGAGTGAACTTCTTTTAAAAACAGTTTGAATTGTTTTTAACTACCTTGCATGTGATGTTATAACTTGTATTGAAGTCTGATGCTTTGAATTTATATGGATTGTGTTGTGTGAGCTTGTTATTCTGTTCTCTGTTATTCAATGGAGTGTTCTGCTTAAAAATATATATATATATATATATATATATATATATATATATATATATATATATTATATTCATATTCCAAATCTAATCCATATTAGGCTTAAGTAATTGAATGGGAACTATTAGTAATTGTTTGAGGGAGGTTATAAAATAGTTTAAAGGTTTTTATCTTTATTACTTTTTATATAAAAGTATTAAACATAGTGAAGAGCTAAAATAGTTAAAAATCAACTTATGCAATTTTGGATTTGGATTACATGATTGTAATCATGACAGTAAATAATGAATTTAGGAGTTAATATAAAAAAATTTAGTTGACCATTTGATTAGGAATTTGGTTTTGTTTGAAAAAGGGTTTTTGGAAATTACTGATTATCCATACATTGAATTGGTATGGAATTTGGATCGAGGCTTGCTTGTTGATTGTTGATTTAGGGAAAAATACCAAAGAATTTTTATAATGGCTGTGATGTTTGAATTTGAGTCATGCAGGGTTTTTAACTGTTTTCGGCTGTGCTTGGTTGTCGTGATCTTTGCGACATGAAGATGGGACCGGAGGCGTTCGCTTTTTAGGGGAAGGTAGCTCGTGACGTAGAGCTTCGATGGTGGGGTTGGCGAGTTCAATGGCGGCGAGTTCGTCGGCCGAGGGTGGGTTTTGGATGGTAACAGCTGTAGTTGCTTTCGAGCGTGATGATCATATTTTGATTCGATCCAGTTTTCATGTTTCTGGGTTCGATTTTTGGCTCGCGAGCGTTAGCGTAATTGTCGACATCGATCGCGATGTTCAACGGCGGCCGGTGACGTGAGTACAAGTGCACGCGTGTTATCGTGTCAGCTGGTACGTTAGTGGGTTGGGGAAGAGAGGATTTACTCGGGAAGATCTCGTATTTTTCCAAGGGGTCACTCGAAGTAGACGGAGATGCTGGGTTTTGCTTCAGGGTAGGTGCGAGAGTTTGAGCGTTCGAACTCGAGTTGGTCGTGGGCTTATTTGGTTATGCTGTGTAACGATAGAGTTGCTGTTTAAATTATTAAACAGTTTTTATAAAAGAAAATGAATGTCAGTAGTCCAATCTTGTTTCCTTTAAGTAAATGTAAATGCAGATAAACTTGTAGTTGAATAATTTAGGATCAGGTTTAAAATTATAAACAAGTTTTATAAAATATACAAATTTTCAAAGTTGAAAGTTGTTTTTTTGAAATAAAAGAATAAATCAAACTTTTAAAAAGTATTAACTGAATTTTATTTAAATTTAAGTTGTTAAGATGTTGGGTTTTTGAAAGTAATTATCTTAAATTTAAAATTCAATTAAAAAGAGTGTTTTGAATTTAAATATTGAATCAAATTTTTAGAATAAATTTTTAAGTAATGTTTAAAAACCAAGTTCAATTTATATTGAAATAAATAGGTTTGAAAATTAGATGATTTAAGTGTTTTAAATTTGGAAATTTATTTCTGAATACCTTATTATAAAATAAAGTTTAAGTTATAATTATGAAAACCAAATTGAATAAATTTCTCTTTAAGGTTAATAAAATTTGATTTAATTTCAAATAATTTAATTATGAAGATAAATAGGGTTAATTTATCTTTGTTATTAACTTGAGAATACTTAATTAAATATGATTTGAAATTAAGTAAAGAACTAATTAAGGTAAATGCTTTATTAATTTATTAAGGATTTTAAAATATAAGAACTCAATTAATTAATTGTCTAATTAATTTTAAATAATTAGTTAATTATTTTTATATAATCACTTAATTATGGATTAATTAAGTGTAATTCCTTAATAAAGTAATTAATGGTTAATTGTGAATGTAATTAAGGAAGTTAATTACTTATGGAAGTAATTAATGATAATTACTTATGGAAGTATTTTAATAGAAGTGATTGTTGGTTAATCACTTAATGATAACAATTAAAGAGTTGATTAATATAATTGTTGAAATTAATTAATTATGAAGTGATTAATTAATTAAACAATTAAGAAATATTTAATGATGGAATTAATTATTTGTTAAGTTATTAATTTAGAGATTAATTAAGATTTCTTAATAATTAGATATAATTACTTATGTAAGCAATTAAGAATTAATTACTTAAATTATTTTAGTTAATTAATGAATGTGATTAATTAATGAATGTGATTAATTTAAGATTAATTACCAAGGGTAATTAATTAAAATGTAATTAATCAATTAAGTAATTGAATAAGGATTAATTGTTAATTTAATTGGTTAATAATTACTTAATGAAGTAATTAAGGATTAATTAATTGAATTAATTGATCAAGGATTAAAATAATTAAGTTAGAAGTTAATTAATTTAGTTAAGTAATTACAAATTGTTAATTACTAATTATGATTAATGAGTTGATTAATTATAAGTTAATTAGTTAAATAATTAAAGAATTATTAATCAATAAGGATCATTAATTAATGTGATTAATGATATTAATCAAGGATGATTAATATAAGTAATCAATTTAAGGGTGATTAATTATTGTAATTAATTATAATGCAATTAATTACAGTTAATTAAATTAATGTAGGATCATTAATTATTGTAATTAATGATAGTAATTAAAGGGTTAATTACTGAATATGGTTAAGGATAATTACTTGAATGTAGTTAAAAGATAATTAGTCAAGGAAGATTAATTAAGGAAAATCATTAGAGATGATTAATTTATTTTATTTGGAATAATAAATAATGAAGAAGGATTTAAGTAATCCAAGTGATTAAGAGTTAATCAATTCTGTTATGGATGAATGATTGATCTTGGATGGTGGATTTGGATGTTTGATTAATATGGGTTGATTGATTAATATGGGTTAATTAGTTAATATTGGATGATCAATATTTTGGTGATGCTATTGGATGTTTGATTTTGGTTGATACTGGATATCTCTGTTATGTGATATGCTGCTTTGTGAAGATGAATATTGTTATGAATTATCTATTGTGATAATATGATTCATCTATTTGTTTATATCATCATGTATATATAAGTTTTAACTGTTTAACACCCTTAAGTATAACTTGGACATTAAAATGGCGTTTGGTTTCGGTGAGACCGGGGTCGGATTTTCATATTTGGAATCCGTAAACCACATCGATTCAAATTAAACGTTAATTCATGTATCCAAGTGGAGCAAGTGAAGACTCTAGGTGTAAGGGCTATACGTCAATATAACTCTGTGGGTGATTCCGTAATGAGTTGACGGAATAGTACTTATAGATTCGAGATGGCGAATCAGAGTGCAAGGGCTATGGTCGTTGACTCTGAGGGTGATTCCAATAATGAGTTCAACGGGATAGTGCCTTCGGTTTCGTTCGAACCCGGAACGAACTTGTATGGATCGAATGCTTTCAGAACATCGTCAGGTGGACGATGAGCATTCTAAGTGATGTGTCCTATAAAGGTAATCGCAGCCTCAAGCCTCATCAACCGGGAATGGCTAAAACAGGGGAGGTGCAGCAAGGCTTCGTGGGTAGCTCCCACTGGAGAGCAAGATTTTCCCCTGTCTAGAAGTCCCTTTTTATTCGGCTGTGTGGACAGTTGGGTCGCGGCCAACTGCGGGGTTGTCTTGTTCGGGACCATCCAGTAAGGGATGGTTCCGGCCTTGTGTTGTGGGGGAGTGAGAGTACTCCTCGGTACGTTGATCTAGGCCACGTACTGTGACGGGCGGTACCCCAGTAGCCCTGCTATTGATGGAAACCCATTTTCCCTACGAGACCCTACGGTTTTGATTGTATTACCCACTTTTGTGGCTAGTAGCTGGAATTTAATCATGTAACAATTTCGGCTATTTCTTATTTACTTGAAAACCCTAGACACTATTATAATATCACTGGATTTCCTATCAAATGTTTTGGTTAGCGTAAGGTAAAAACTTTTCCATGTTTATGTGTGGGAAGTCTTACGTGATACCTTTTCTTTTCAAAGGTTTTCTAAAGTTAAGCAATTTTAACCCGTTTACTCACACCAGACCCCTGTCTGACCCGAGTTTTTATTTTCTGTTTTATTAAACTCTTGAGTACTCATATTATGTATGAGTAGTCAAGTGATTCAGGTTAGCTTTACGAATTCTGGAGGAAATATGGAGCAGGAGGCATCGACGTGTAGATTTATATATATTGATTCCGCTATGTTTGTTTGTGCATGTATCTGTTGTTCTTGAGTTGTATAGTTAGACAGAAATTTATAACTGTCTATTATCAGTTGTTTAAGTTGTGTACTCTGATGTAATGAGATACTATGTAATATTTTATGTTAACTATTATATCTTATTCGTTCCGCTGTGAGTTCTCTGATGTTGTTCTGTTTCTTCTTTCTCTTTTCTTTCTTCTTGAATCCCTTTATTTCTTCAAGATGATGCGATTTTCTAGGAATAGAAAGTCGGGTCGTCTCATTTGGTATCAGAGCATTAGGCTCTGAAGTGTGTCTTTCTTTAAGGAGCATTAGGTTGAGTGAATACCTAGGCTCTGTAGTAGTGTCTTTCTTGAGAGAGCGTACTTGTAATTTTTAAATATATCTATATATTTATATATATATCTACCTGATCTGTTGGGTTATCTGTTTGGATTTTCGAACATAAGTTTTAGAGGTAGATGGATGGAGTAGTGATGTGTGTGTGTAACACGACTACCACTGAATGAAGAGGTCCATATGTTGAGGTTGGAAGTATTTGTCGAGACTGTAGACCTAGTACTGACTCGAATAAGATTTGTAGTTTGGAGTTAGAATTTCTCTGATATCCGAAGGAAATCTTTTAAAGATTCGGAGTGCATCTTTGGAGTGTAAGTTTGGATTTCACTCGGGTAAGCGAATTTTTCTTATGTTTGGATTTGTTGGAAGTGCAGGAGTAAGTAATGATATCTTGATAACTTCGTGATGAGATGCAGTATCCTTGGATATTTTCTGAAGGTGTTTTCTCTTGAAGCAGTTTTAGAGGTGGTTGAGGAGCAGTCTTTACCTGCCACAGGGAAGATTTATCTGTGTATAAGTTGTTTGGATCTTCAGCAAGGAGATTGGCTGTTTTGGAATATGAGACTAAGGTCTATGAGTTTTTTTTTCTTCTCCAAGCATGGTCTCATTGTTATTCCTTAAGGTAAGCGAGTTGTGGATGCTTGGTTTGGAGTCCGAGTTTCTTGAGAAGATGTCTGCCATCTCGGAGATCCGTTGCGTGGTTTGTTGAATATTTTGGTTTTGGAGAAGCCATTGGATTTGAATTTTTTGGTTAGCTGTGGTAGCAGCGCAACTCGAAGTGTTCGATGTGTTGTCAAGGAGATCTTTTGGCTTTGCTGCATCATCGAGGTAGAGTTTGGAAGCAGTAGTGTTGGTTGTTTCTCTGGTGGTTCAGAAATCTTTGTGGTTCTCTTTCAGCAGTCCGGGCTGAAGGTGGTGAAGTTTTCTTGAAAGGTTAACCTTTGTTTGGAAAAGCTTTAAGCTGTTCTAAATGGGTAAAGAGGGGACAGTTTTATTTGGAATCCGAACTAGGTAGGATCAGAAAAGTGACTTGCGATTAGTTGGGAATTTTCTTAGGCTATCTTGGGTGATCTGTGTTGAGACTGAGAATTCTCATGTGGAAGTAAGAGCTACTGATGTAATCAGGAGTTTTTCAGCATCTGGAGTTGAGTTCCATATTGTTTTGGAAGCAATTTTGGTAGTTAGCCTGATAGTTGGGTGGTTCTTGGAGAAAGGAGAGTTGGCATAGCAGCTCAGAATTATTTTTGGAATTGGAATTGGACTGATTTAGCTTTTGGAATAGGATTCTGTTGTAAGGATGTGTGACCGAATCTGATGTGTCACTCAGATTTTTATGGATTTGATGAACAAAGTTTTCCCGGATATATTGGATAAGTTATACTGGTGTTCATCAACAGTATTATTATCTATTTTAGAATCAGAGTTGTGCAGTGGAAGCAAGATAGCTGTTATGCAAGGAAGGAAGCGAGTTCAATTTGCTATTGCTTGAATAGTAAAGCTTGAATTCTGGATTTCAACGGATTTTGGAAGACTTTTCTGTTGAATAGGATCCATAGACTGCTTTGTTTCTGGAAGTATCATCATTGGTTGAGATGGCCAGGAAGAAGCTTGGCAGCCCAGGATTGTTTGTTGAGTTACAGATTTGAGATAAGGAGTTTTGGAATTCGAAGTTAGAGACTTCATTGTGGTTCAAATTCTCTGGTTAAGAGAGCTGAAATTGGATAAGATTGGTTGGTTAGTGCTGAGGCATTTGAGGATTTCTTATCTGTGTTTTTGATAGGATAAGATTGAATTGCCAGTTTGGATAGCTGGAATTCATTTTGTAACACGTGTCTCTGAGGGAGTACGTCTATGATTCATCGATTGGTTGTTGAACTGTAGTTCAGTTGGATTTGGAAGTTGAGCTGGATTTGAGAGTAATCTGATGTTCTGTTCAGATTGAGGGATCTAGAGATGAGTGAAGCTCTAGATTTTGGTTGTGTAGTTAGTTTGTTGGCTTTTGTAGAGCGAGTCTTCCGGTGATTTATCTTGGGAAACTCGCGATAGTATTAGAGATTTATTTTGATTTGTGTCAGAATAATTAGTTAGGTTTGTTTGTTTATTTGATTGCTAGTTACTGGTTGATAAGAATGCTTTGCTGTTTGAAATCAAGATCTGTACTGGATTATTAAATTACCTTTGCTTTTAAATTTCGGGGACGAAATTCTTCTAAGGGGGGAGGATTGTAACGACCCGGAATTTTTGGGCAATAACAATTTAATAATCTGTATTAATAATTTAACTGGTTTGATAATTTTCTTTATAATTTTAATTTAAATTTGGCTAATTTATTCTGTTTATGGTTAATAAATATTTAATCTGATAATTGTGATCAATATCTTTTTAATAATTTAAAATGGATAAGATTTATTTTTCAAAATTAATGGAATTTTATTCTGTTTATAATATATACATTTGATATATGTATATTGTGAATAGAAGATATTGTGTTTCAAATTAAAAATGAATTTTCAAATTGTAATATATATGTATGTATATGTTATAATTTGATTTTGCTTTAAATTTAATTCAATCTATTAATAATTGATATATGGATAAATATTGTAATTTAAAGCTTTTTTTTAATTTATATTTTCAAAAGTTAATTTAGAATTAATTCATTTGTTTTCAAAATGTAAGATAATTGTTTATTTTAATATGATAGTTTATAAAGAAATTTATCAATGTTTTATTTTTGTTTTCTTTAAAATGTTCAAATTAAAATGGTTATAAATATTTAGGTATAATGTTTAGATTTTAAATACACATATAGGAATTATTTGCATTTTTATTAGTTTAGAATATTTTCTTTTAAAAGGTAATCTTATATTTATTTATAAAGTAAATTAACATGTGAGTTTTTATTTACATTTAAACTAAAAAAAAAATATATACTTAAGTACATGTGTTAATATCATAAGTCATCTTTAACACATGTAAAGCATTTAGGCAATATGGAGGACAAATGTAACTTTAAAATAACAAGTGTCTACTTTTTTCTTTAATAAACATAACATCATCATTTTCTTTGTTTTGCTTTCATTCAAATGTTAATGGTAAAATCAGAAATTCACTTACAAACCTGAAATCAATATCTGCAATTTATTATCAACAAACTACAACTTCAATCTTCAACATTTCAAACCTGCAACTGCAATCTGCAATGCTAAGGGATGATCAAGATCAGTTTCTTCACTTTAAAAACAACACTTAAATCAAAGATTTTGTAAGCATGCATGGATTCAACTTTATCAGCAAAACACTTCAGTATTCAAAAACCTGGAAGTTTAATAAAAATCTGCTCTGCATATTTCAATGAGGCTAGTGAACTTCTTTTCAAAACAGTTTGAATTGTTTTTAACAACCTTGCATGTGATGTTATAACTTGTATTGAAGTCTGATGCTTTGAATTTATATGGATTGTGTTGTGTGAGCTTGTTGTTCTGTTCTCTGTTATTCAATGGAGCGTTCTTCTTAATATATATATATATATATATATATATATATATATATATATAGTATTCATATTCCAAATCTAATCCATATTAGGCTTAAGTAATTGAATGGGAACTGTTAGTAATTGTTTGAGGGAGGTTATAAAATAGTTTAAAGGTTTTTATCTTTAGTACTTTTTATATAAAAGTATTAAACACACTGAAGAGCTAAAATAGTTAAAAATCAACTTATACAATTTTGGATTTGGACTACATGATTGTAATCATGACAGTAAATAATGAATTTAGGAGTTAATATCAAAAAATTTAGTTGACCATTTGATTAGGAATTTGGTTTTTTTTGAAAAAGGGGTTTTTGGAAATTACTGATTATCCATACATTGAATTGGTATGGAATTTGGATCGAGGCTTGCTTGTTGATTATTGATTTAGGGAAAAATACCAAAGAATTTTTTTAATGGTTGTGATGCTTGAATTTGAGTCAAGTGGGGTTTTTACCTGTTTTCGGATGTG
The DNA here is from genome assembly GCA_030765085.1 of Allium cepa. NCBI lineage: Eukaryota > Viridiplantae > Streptophyta > Magnoliopsida > Asparagales > Amaryllidaceae > Allium > Allium cepa. The sequence continues at coordinate 775,883,516 of CM060945.1, forward strand.
CTTGGTTGTCATGATCTTTGCGACATGAAGATGGGACCGGAGGCGTTCGCTTTTTAGGGGAAGGTACCTTGTGACGTAGAGCTTCGATGGCGGGGTTGGCGAGTTCAACGGCGGCGAGTTCGTCGGCCGAGGGTGGGTTTTGGATAGTAACAGCTTCAGTTGCTTTCGAGCGTGATGATCATATTTCGATTCGATCGAGTTTTCATGTTTCTGGGTTTGATTTTTGGCTCGCGAGCTTTGGCGTGATCGTCGACGTCGATCGCGATGTTCAACGGCGGTCGGCGACGTGAGTACACGTGCACGCGTGTTATCGTGTCAGCTGGTGCGTTAGTGAGTTGGGAAAGAGAGGATTTACTTGGGAAGATCTCGTATTTTTCCAAGGGGTGACTCGAAGTAGAGGGAGATGCTGGGTTTTGCTTCAGGGTAGGTGGGAGAGTTTGAGCGTTCGAACTCGAGTTGGTCGTGGGCTTATTTGGTTATGCTGTGTAACGATAGAGTTGTTGTTTAAATTATTAAACAGTTTTTATAAAAGAAAATGAATGTCAAAAGTCAAAACCTGTTTCCTTTAAGTAAATGTAAATGCAGATAAACTTGTAGTTGAATAATTTAGGATCAGGTTTAAAATTATAAACAAGTTTTATAAAATATACAAATTTTCAAAGTTGAATGTTGTTGCTTTAAAATAAAAGAATAAATCAAACTTTTAAAAAGTATTAATTGAATTTTATTTAAATTTAAGTTGTTAAGATGTTGGGTTTTTGAAAGTGATTATCTTAAATTTGAAATTCAATTAAAAAGAGTGTTTTGAATTTAAATATTGAATCAAAGTTTTAAGATAAATTTTTAAGTAATGTTTAAAAACCAAGTTCAATTTATATTGAAATAAATAGGTTTGAAAATTAGATGATTTAAGTGTTTTAAATTTGGAAATTTGTTTCTGAATACCTTATTATAAAATAAAGTTTAAGTTGTAATTATGAAAACTAAATTGAATAAATTCGTCTTTAAGGTTAATAAATTTTGATTTAATTTCAAATAATTTAATTATGAAGATAAATAGGGTTAATTTATCTTTATTATTAACTTGAGAATACTTAATTAAATATGATTTGAAATTAAGTGAAGAATTAATTAAGAAAAATGCTTTCTTAATTTATTAAGGATTTTAAAATATAAGAAGTTAATTAATTAATTGTCTAATTAATTTTAAATAATTAGTTAATTGTTTTTATATAATCACTTAATTATGGATTAATTAAGTGTAATTACTTAATAAAGTAATTAATGGTTAATTGTGAATGTAATTAAGGAAGTTAATTACTTATGGAAGTAATTAATGATAATTACTTATGGAAGTATTTTAATAGAAGTGATTATTGGTTAATCACTTAATGATATCAATTAAAGAATTGATTAATATAATTGTTGAAATTAATTAATTATGAAGTGATTAATTAATTAAAGAATTAAGAATTATTTAATGATGGAATTAATTATTTGTTAAGTTATTAATTTAGAGATTAATTAAGATTTCTTAATAATTAGATATAATTACTAATGTAAGTAATTAAGAATTAATTACTTAAATTATTTTAGTTAAATAATTAATGTGATTAATTAATGAATGTGATTAATTACCAAGGGTAATTAATTAAAATGTAATTAATCAATTAAGTAATTAAATAGGGATTATTTGTTAATTTAAATTGGTTAATAATTACTTAATGAAGTAATTAAGGATTAATTAATTGAATTAATTATCAAGGATTAAAATAATTAAGTTAGAAGTTAATTAACTTAGTTAAGCAATTAAAATTGTTAATTACTAATTATGATTAATGAGTTGATTAATTATAAGTTAATTTGTTAATTAATTATAGAATTATTAATCAATAAGGAACATTAATTAATGTGATTAATGATATTAATCAAGGATGATTAATATAAGTAATCAATTTAAGGGTGATTAATTATTGTAATTAATTATAATGAAATTAATTACAGTTAATTAAATTAATGTAGGATCATTAATTATTGTAATTAATGATAGTAATTAAAGGGTTAATTACTGAATATGGTTAAGTATAATTACTTGAATGTAATTCAAAGATAATTAGTCAAGGAAGATTAATTAAGGAAAATCATTAGAGATGATTAATTTATTTTATTTGGAATAACAAATAATGAAGAAGGATTTAAGTAATCCAAGTGATTAAGAGTTAATCAATTCTGTTATGGATGAATGATTGATCTTGGATGGTCGATATTGGATGTTTGATTAATATGGGTTGATTGATTAATATGGGTTAATTAGTTAATATTGGATGATCAATATTTTGGTGATGCTATTGGATGTTTGATTTTGGTTGATATTGGTTGATACTGGATATCTCTGTTATGTGATATGCTGCTTTGTGAAGATGAATATTGTTATGAATTATCTATCGTGATAATACGATTCATCTATTTGTTTATATCATCCTGTATATATAAGTTTTAACTGTTTAACATCCTTAAGTATAACTTGGACATTAAAATGGCTTTTGGTTTCGGTGAGACCGGGATCGGATTTTCATATTTGGAATCCGAAAACCACATCGATTCCAATTAAACGTTAGGTAGTGTATCCAAGTGGAGCAAGTGAAGACTCGAGGTGTAAGGGCTATACGTCAGTATAACTCTGTGGGTGATTCTATAATGAGTTGACGGATTAGTACTTATAGATTTAAGATGGCGAATCAGAGTGCAAGTGCTATGGTCATTGACTCTGAGGGTGATTCCAATAATGAGTGCAACGGGATAGAGCTTTCGGTTTCGTTCGAACCCAGAACGAACTTGTATGGATTGAATGATTTCAGAACATCGTCAGGTGGATGATGAGCATTCTAAGTGATGTGTCCTATAAAGGTAATCGCAGCCTCAAGCCTCATCAACCGGGAATGGCTAAAACAGGGGAGGTGCAGCAAGGCTTCGTGGGTAGCTCCCACTGGAGAGCAAGATTTTCCTCTGTCTAGAAGTCCCTTTTTATTCGGCTGTGTGGGAAGTTGGGTCGCGGCCAACTGCGGGGTTGTCGTGTTCGGGACTATCCGGTAAGGGATGGTTCCGGCCTTGTGTTGCAGGAGACTGGGAGTATCCTCGGTACGTTGATCTAAGCCACGTACTTTGACGGGCGGTACCCCAGTAGCCCTGCCATTGATGGAAACCCATTTTCCCTACGAGACCCTACGGTTTTGATTGTATTACCCACTTTTGTGGCTAGTAGCTGAAATTTAATCATGTAACAATTTCGGCTATTTCTTATTTACTTGAAAACCCTAGACACTATTATAATATCACTGGATTTCCTATCAAATGTTTTGGTTAGCGTAAGGTAAAAACTTTTCCATGTTTATGTGTGGGAAGTCTTACGTGATACCTTTTCTTTTCAAAAGTTTTCTAAAGTTAAGCAATTTTAACCCGTTTACTCACACCAGACCCCTGTCTGACCCGAGTGTTTATTTTCTGTTTTATTGAAGTCTTGGGTACTCATATTATGTATGAGTAGTCAAGTGATTCAGGTTAGCTTGACGAATTTTGGAGGAAATATGGAGCAAGGGGCTTCGACGTGTAGATTTATATATATTGATTCTGCTGTGTTTGTTTGTGCATGTATCTGTTGTTCTTGAGTTTTATAGTTAGACAGAAATTTATAACTGTCTATTATCAGTTTTTTAAGTTGTGTACTCTGATGTAATGAGATACTATGTAATATTTTATGCTAACTATTATATCTTATTCGTTCCGCTGTGAGTTCTATGATGTTGTTCTGTTTCTTCTTTCTCTTTCCTTTCTTCTTCTATCTCTTTCTTTCTTCAAGATGATGCGATTTTCTGGGAATAGAAAGTCGGATCGTCTCAGTTTGTTCCATTTTGTATTTATAAATTCTGGTTGATTCATGGGACGCTATGACATCAATAGGGATTTCTAAACACTTAAAAGGATAGACCGACAAAATATTTGTTTTGAATATAGGTGAATGAAACAATTTTGCCTGTTATATTTTCAATATATATATAAAATAAACTTTTAAATGATATATGTATTTGGTTGTATTATATTGGTTGTTAGGTAATGAAATCTATAAATATTAGTAAAATAAGATTGAAAATAAAATAAATGAAAATTGGAAATTTAAAACTTAAGTTCCGGGGTTCTGAAACTTTCTTTCAAATGATTTTGGAATATAATAATAATAATAATAGAAGTATTTTCTGATATAAATATTTCAATATAATTTGAAAGAAATGTTCTAAAAGAAATTTTGGAGAAAAATAAGTTTTTTACTACCCTCTCCGTCGATGGAAAATAATTTCGGTGATGAGTGCACGCATCATCGACATTTATTTTCGAGTTTCAAAGTGGGAAGGCCACTGTAGTAGTTTTACTACGGATTTATTTTAATAACCAAATATAAATTTCTAATTGTTTTAAGTAAAATTGGATATATATATATAAGTTTTAAGTATAAACCTTCATCTATTATCTTTAAAATGATTTGAAATTTAACCCGGTATTCAATTCTTAAGTTTTCGTTAATTAGTAGTTGCAATTATTGTAGTGAAATTGAATGTAACTAACTAATGATTGAAACCTCTAAATTAAAATAAGAATTTAATGCTAAGTTATAAATGAGATTAAAAGAAGGTTGAAATTGTAACCTATAGAACAAAGATATAATTATTGAATGTTTAATTAATTAAAAGAAATAAGAGAAACTTGTATAATTTTCAATTGCTTTCTTAAAAAGCATATATATAACTTACCAAAGATTTAAAAGTTGAGATGTGTAATAAGAAAATGTAATATGAATTGCATGAGTAAATTTATGTAATAAAAGTATTCAATAAATTGCTTTTATTAATAGGACTTAATGTTATAGTAGTAATAAACTTGAGTTATAAACTGGAATGCTACTATAATAAAATATGATAAAGAGTAAGTATTTTAAGTGTAACAACCCGATATTTTCAATCATTTGCATCCGCACATGTCGGACTTGAATTGCTCAAAATACCGCGTTGCAAATAAAATTTGGCAAATCTCAGAACATATAGTAAATAATAATCACAGAACACAGACATAGAGTAAGAAATGCAGTGGAAGTAAAAGAGATAGTAGTTCATGAAGCTACTATGTAAATATATCAGAGTTAAATAAAATACAACAGAATAAATAAAGTACAACAGAAGTCTCAAGATGATAACCAAGTACAAGCTGAATAGAACAACAGAACTGGAATAGATAAAACTAGATAAGTAGATAATCTCCAGCGATTCCAATCTCCATAAAGTGGAATCCAAATCCGTGAATAACTCAGGCTGACCCGAGCGTAAATAAAAATACAAACACTCGAGTCAAGACAATATATACTTATATAATGTAAACCAACTCAAGTGAACTGTAATAAGGTACAAGTAACTTAAAGGATGCCTGGGACCGCGCATCCTCTAAGGATACGTTAAACTATTTACTATGTAGTAATATTGGGCTATTATAATAATGTCTATAGTAAAATAAACTTACTTTTAAATAGCGTTCCGGGCTACCCATCTCGCCTTCATACATAATAGTCCCAGTAGTCCATCCAGTATCAGCATATCTCCAGATCGGGAGACTACCCTAAATACTCCATGGGCTACGGGAGAAAAACAACCAATATTTCAACCCCTCACCTCCTCACCTTTTCACATTTCAACCAACATTTTCTTTTATTTTTGCCGACCCTACCTCCTACCTTCAGCCGCTTCTTTTTCCTCATTTTCACGTGAATGAAAAGTTTCAGGGTTGTTACAGTAAGTAAAGAACTAGAAACTTAAGTAAATGCATGAAATTTACTAGTAATGAATGAATGGATATGATGCAATAAAAAAGAAACTTACATGACATTGAAATGAAATAATGAATATTGTAATTAATAAATGAAAATAAATGAAGTAATCACTGAATAAATGAAAGAAAAAAATGAATAAACAACAAATGTTGTGAAAGAGAATTTATAAGAATAAACTTGAATAATGTTAGAATCTGCCGTTGGTTGGAATTATTGTTTGGTTTATGGTTGTTTGGGTAAGGATACTTTAATATTATTTGGATGTATGAATAATCTATTTAGCTTCATCTAAGACTATTGAGTAAATGGTGCACTAAGTAGTTTATTCTCCATTCTGTACAATTTAAAGTTTTTGATCCCGAACAAACTATTTATTTTGTTTGGTATGAATAGATAATTGATTGTGTTCATTTTGATTATATGTTGGTTGCAAGTGATTATTGTTTATTTTGGTTTGGTTTTAGTGGGTGTAACAACTTAAATATTTCACTTTATATAATTATTAACTCCTTTTGGATTGTATAAGTGAAATACAGGTTATGGAAGCAATTGCTACGGCTTTTGGTTTCATAAAATAAGCGTAAATTGCCCGACAAATAGGTACGTTTTCGAATTACGGTTTATAGCATTATTATATTGTTTTTCCCCTGTGGAGTTATATTATTTTGAAAGATACATGTTATATATTGTTATATTTGATATTATATTTTCTCTCCAGCCTTCCCGTATAAAGGAGACTCTGCCGAAATTTTCCGTAAATTTCGGACTTAAAAAAAAATTGAAAATGTTTTCCAAACTTTATTAATTTAAGTATAAACATTTAATGGTTATAAATTTTTATATTTTATTCAAATTAATTAATTTTGTAAATTTAATTGTTTATAAAGTTAATATTTGATAAGATGTATTGTTTATTTAATTCCTTCTTTTCCCTTCTTTTTCCTTTCGGGGACGAAAAGTTTTGAGTGGGGGAGAGTTAATGACCCATAAATTTTGATTAATAAATTGGTTAAATTAATAAGATTTTTGTAATTATATTTAGAAATAAATAAAGATCTTATGATTTATAATGAAGCGAATGTTAGAATGTAAGTGTAGCAATTGTAATAAAAATTAACAATTAAAAAAATGAAATTGCAATTAGTTGAAATAATGAAAATTGTCATACTTGGTTATAAGTTTAATATAAGAAAACAAATGGGAATATTGAATTAGCTAGTGAAATGATATAATTAGTGGTGATTTAATGAATTCAATATTATGTATGAAATTATAGAAATTGGTTGAAATCAAAACGATTTATTGATAATTAATTTTAATTAATTGGATCTATTGTAGTAAATGGAATTTAATATTACATCATTTGAAATTAAGATAAAATAGGAATATTAATGCATATGGTATAAACCATGATAATTGTATCGTAAATGAAATTGATTGAATAACTAAATTAGTGCAAACCCAATTTATTGAAACAGAATTGTAAAGTTATAATGTTTGTTTGAAGGAAATAAACTTAAAGGTAATTAAAGTTTAATGGTTACAATTGTTATAAGATACCTATTTGTGTAGTTCATAAGATTAAATTTGAAATCAATCGTAGAAATTGACTTAATTAGTGCAGTTAGAGTAGATGTATAGAAATTGAAGAATGTTATTTCACCAAGAAGTAACAAATGTAAACTCTATCCATAATATGGCAATTGAGTGAATGAAAACAATTGAAATTCATGGTGATAAATTTATTGGGTTTGAGCTGTAATAAATGGATTATTGAAATTGAGTGGAATAAAATATTACGTTAATGGGAATTAATATGAAATGAAATATACATTAATGAAATGTAATATAAATCAATGTTATTTATGCCCATAAGATGTCAATTTATTGAATAGAAAGATTTTAAATCAAATAAATGGATTTACTGAGATTTCAAGTGATAATTAATAAATTTATTAAAATTGAAACTAAATACGGTAATGGATAAATTTATTAACTTTAAATTGATATCTGAAATTGTTTAAAGGATTGTAATGGTGTTAGAAATCAAAGATGATAAAATTTGTAAATTATGGAATTGCAATTTAAAATTTGATTTTTATTTATTTAATATTTATTTAATTAATGTAAAAATAGCCATTTTAGCCACTGACATGGATTTCGACGAAACCAGTTTCATCGGATCTATAACGGTGAATTATTGTAGGATTTCAAGTTTCGTAACGATCGGACTTGTTGTTTGATCGTACGGACTCGAAACGCCTTGAAATCAGTGAAATTGAAATCAATTGAAATCAATTTGAAATAAATTGATTTTAGCATAACTTCTTCATACGATGGAATTTGGACTTGAAACCTTTTCCATTGAGTTTAAAATATTTTAAAACATCTATTTTGATATACGGGTTGACCCAATTTCATTCCGGAGTCAAAACGGGCATTTCGGACCATTCATCGTTCAGCGCGTTTATAAATCAGGTCCATCTATTCTATTTTAACCTTGCCTATATATACCCTGTTATAAACTCTAGCCAACATCTATTTCTCATTTGTATGTATGTACAATTCAACTATCTCTCCTCATTTCAATGGCAGACAATTTCAAATCCAAGTGCAATTCAAAAATCAAAGTGAAAATTCGAACTCCTCAAAAAAATTCAGAAAACTTACATATCGAAGCTCTCGATGTATGCAACTCAGATCTGCAGTTCGTTTTTGGTTTTGAATCACCGTTTGTCTGGAAATTGAAGAACCATTCACGGCCGTTCATCGCGCGTCGATGAACATTGTCGGATCGTCAAACCCTTTCCGGGTTTTGCAGAGGAGACTGAGGAGATGTCATCGACGTAATTCGTTCGTTGGTTGGACGGTCGGATAGTTGGGAAATTTTGAACTAGGGTTCGAAATGAATGGAGGCGCGAGGCGTTCGGGGTGGCTGCAGGTGAATCCTCTAGTACTAGGTGGAGCGGCTCGTCGTGACGAAGGATATGGTGGTGGTCGGCGACCCGTTGGTGGCCGGTGGTAGGAGAAAGCTGTGGTGAAAGGGCCAGTCGAAGGGCTGTATATGGGCTCGGTTCGCGGCCAATAGCCTGCGTGCGAGAAGAATGATGACGTGGCAAGGGGAGTAAAGTGTTCTTTTTTTATAATTGAAATTCAAACACATTTATCGCTATATCTTTTACATACGAACACCAATTCACGCACGGTTTTTTTTGTTAGGATCGTATTGAAATTCCAAACATTTTGGCTCTAGTTTGGATGAATTCTGAGACTGTCAAATTTTTGGGTTTAAATTGGATTTGAATTCAATTTAAATTCAAAAGGTGAGTGTTTTAACCCACTCACAAATTCTAAAATTTCTTATGTTTGTTAAATTTATTTAGGATGTGATTAGAAACTTATTTATGACTGTTTGGCGTATTTTTAATCATCATCCCAGTTAAATTGAATACAATTGAATTAAATTGTTATTTAGTTTATTTATTGCATATAAACTACCAGTTAAATTTTCATTTAATTTATTATTGAATATAAACTGCTAGTTGATACCTATTGTTTATTATCCGTTATATATTGATGCGATTGTTTGAATTGGATGATGATTGTGATCAATGGTTGATGATTGATATTGGATGAATGGATGTTGCATTTTATATCGTTATAAACTTCAAATTGTTATGCACTTTATTTCATTCGGGATTGCGGTTTGAAAAGATATATAACCGTATTTTTATTTTAAATTGCGGATTGAAATGATAAATATCCGTATCACTTGACCATAGGATAGAAAATTATATACAGACACCGTCGGTCTATATATAAAATTATTTTGAAAATGATTTCTATGGTTTTGGATAGAATTATACGGGTTAAATAAATACTGATTCATTTTGTATTTTATAAAAATATTATATATAGTTAAATTCATGTATTTAAGCTATGTATAAATCAGATAAATGACAATAAGTTAAGAAATGGAGTTTGATTTATTAAAATAAATATGGTTAAGTATTTAAATCGTATTTTTATATAGAGATTATAATGATTTAAATAAATTATTATTTTGAAGATAAAATATGAAATGGATGTGAATTAAATTATTTAAGAATTTTACTCGAATATTTGATTTGAAATTTAGATAAATTTAAGATTTTATGAAGTTTAATTTATTTAAGAACTAAACCAACAGTGTTGATGTGAAATTTATTAAATTGGAAATTTTAAAGGTACAATTATTATAACTTGATTTTTGGGTCTAGACGAATTTAATGATTATTTCAAGTATAATGAATTGATGGCAATATCTAGTTATTTGTAAATTGAGTTTTATTTAAATAATAAGGGGTTTATTATATAAAATATTTCAAAACTAAATAATAGGAAATTTAATTGTTGAATCGAAATTATCAAATTTAGTTTTGAAATTTTGGAATATTTAAAGCCTTGAAATATATCGAAATTGATATGTTTATAGAAATTGAAATGTTCGAAGTTATGAATTTCATAGCATTATGTTTTAAAGGTTTTAAAATTTCAAATGTTTGGGTTTGAAGTATAAAATTTGGAAGTGCTGTGATCTAGAAAAGGGGATATTTTTGAAATAAAATGATATTATGTTGATTTGAAATAAAAGAAATATCATATTGATTTGGTGTTTAGATTTGAAATGATATCGTATTTATATGGTTTTTGAAATATATATTATATCCTGGTTTTTGAAATATAAGATATTTTGAAATGACCACGGTGTTATAATAACGTTGGGCTGTTAAAGATATCGAGATCGAAAGTTGTCATACTCTCTGCCAACTCCGAAAACCATTTAACAACCGTGTATGCGGTGGAGATTCCTGAATGAAGTAGGATGGTAATGGCGTTTCCTTTGAGGTAAATACGTAGGCCCGACTCCCCTGAGTTGGCATAAGGTGGCTAAACCAGAAGCGATTGACGGGCGAATGAGGTAGCACCTTTGATCAGACACATCCCTTCGATATTATACTCTTATTTTGGGATTGATTCGGTGGCCACTTTTGATTTTTTTTATTTGGAGGTGTGACTCGAGATGGGCATTATCTGCGCGCTACGCGTTACAGTCGACCCGGAAGGGTAATTGGTATATCCACCTTGGCATTGCCTAGTTGTGCCGTGTCACCTACCCTATCGCACCTTGTACGAGTTTGGTTTTCTCCCGTAGCCCGTGTGGTATCCTCTGGTGGCTTCCCGATCAGGAGGGACTATGATATTGGATGGACAACTGGGACTATTACGTGTTAAGGTGGAAAATATAAAGCCTTAATGCTATTTAAAAGTATGTTTATTTTACTATAGACATTATTATAATGGTGAAATATTACTACATAGTAAATAGTTTAGCGGATCCTTAGGAGATGTGAATCCCGAGCATCTCTTACCTTACTACACTCACGTTAGACACTGGATAGGAGACGTAAAAACCCGTAAACATCACTGACGTCGTTCTACTCATATTTTATTGTTGATTTAACTTACATAAGATCTTTTAGTTCTGACTCGAGTGTTTTGTCTTTTCAATTCGCTTGGGTCAGTCCGAGCATTTCAGGATTTGAAGATTTTATTTTGAAGGACGAAGACGAAGATTTGTATTACTATAATCTATTATATTATTCCACTACACTATTGTATTCCGCTGCATTATTGGTATTCTTTTGTATGTGTAACTCTGATATGCATTGTATAAGTAAAATCAAATATTTTGTAAAACAGATTCATGAACTGAATATTTGATTATTATATTTTATCGTTCTGCTGCAAGATTCTGTTTAGTTTTATTTCTTTCTTCCTTTTTCTTATTCACCCCCATCACAATCCGGCCTTCTGTATGGGTTAAGTCAGACGTGTGTGGTTTATCGTCGATTTAAAAAGTCCAGAATGGAGGGTCGTTACATATAATTTGATTTGAAATAAGCAGATTTTGGTTAAATTAATGAAATTGGTTAAAATTTCAAATATGGTAATTCAATTGGATTTGAATAATAATAAATTAATATTTGGAATTGGGATAATGGGTGAATCTGGATGTAAATGGTTATGAAAATGGTTTCTAAAATTTATTTTAAGTCTAGATGGATTTGAATTATAAAATTGGACTTTTGGATGAAATCAAAAGTCGATAAGTTAAATTTGGAATTTTTATATTAATTGAATAATGGAAACTAATATATAATAATAATGCAAATAATCAAATTTTGATTCAAAATAAATCAGAATGATTTCAGATGTGATTATAAATTCCATGTGATTTGTAATAGATTTAGTAAAGTTTTAAAAATAAAATTTTAAGTGATTTCGACGATTTTGAAAATCGCTCGAATTTATAGATGAGTTAAAATAGCCTTCTGGGGCACAGTCTCGGAATTCGACGAAACCAGTTTCATTGGATCCGTAATAGATAAATTTGTCGGATTTTAAATTTTGTAGTATTTGGAGTTACCATTTGTCCGTACGGGTGAGAAACACGTTGAAATTTTAAAATCGAAAATTTAATATTTTAAATCGATTCAAAAAGCAATCTCCCACATATTATTGAATTGATCTCCGAAACACGTTCCATTGTGTTCAAAACATAGGTAAAACCTTATAAACGCATGGCGGCATGTCTTATTCGGAGTTAGTTCGAAATCCTGTAAATTTGTGAACTTAATATTAAAAATAATAATAGTTTAAATCATATATATATATATATGGGAGTACGACCAAACCCTAGCCTCTTCTTTTCACGGCCGCCACTTATACAATTAATGGCCGAAAATCGTTTACCTTCTCCCTCTAATCTCTCCAAATCCACTAACATACCGCCTTAGGTCCCAACTGGAGAATCGAAGAACTCGTCGATTACTACAGTTCCTACAATGGATTTTTGTTGAACAGTTCGCCGCCGTTCGTAGCATGGAGGTGTCATGTGATAGGCTTTCATTTGGTGCTATCAGATCGTCATTTAGTCGTGTAGGGGAGGAGAGGTTTCTAACCCTAATGGGGGTTGATGGGTTTGAATAACTCAAACATTGCGTACAAAGAAGATATTTGGCCCCATTTTGCATTAGTAAAATATATAAAAATTGAAATTTAATTTAAGTTATATCAATATATATTTACAAACTTTAAAATAGCATATCTAATGCATGCATGGTCAGATTTCGTCGAAACTAGTGGTGCCGGAATCAAAGCGACGAGCAACCCGTTATGGTGCAGACCTGGGATTGTTTTGAGCAAATAAAAATTTAGGTTGAATCGAACGTTGTCGATTTAATTTAAAAATTGGAATGCTCGACGAATTCAAGGTGAGTTAATCTCACTCACATATGCAATGCTAGTTAATTTAAACAGTTAATATTTAAATGATTGATTGATTGGTTGAATGTGAAAAGTATTATTAGGTTGGATCGATATTTTATTTGTTATGCTAATATCTGTGGATGTAGGGAAACATGTTGAAGGGATCCAACTGGATTCCTCACAATGTAGAAATTATCTTCATAATCTGTGATGTATTTTATTGATATTCTGTGATAGTTTAATTTGGAAATTAAGTTATGTTGTGTCATGGTTGGATAACAAAATCTGGTATTTTAAAATATAAATAAAATGAATAGGACTAAAAAAGGAAATGAAAAGAATTTTTGAGTAATGAATTAAAGGAAATTAAATTCAGGAAATTGGTTTGGAATTTATTAAGTTTTTTTGAAACTGTGATTTAAAAGGAAAGGAGGAATCAAAATTTATAAACTGCGTTTATAAATGAAGTGGAATATTTATCAGTGGATAAATTTGAAAGATACATTTCCGGTGGGAATTTCTATAAGAAAGGTACAAATCATTTTATAAATAAAGGTGAGATTATTTTTAAAAAGATGTGAAGTGTATTTTTCCTGGAAAACTAAGTATGTTTTCAAAGGAAAGCTTTCAAAGTGTAATCTAGAAGTTTATAAGAAATGCGTTTTTAGAATGTTTTATAAAAGTATTATTTTCAATTATTTTTAAGCATAAGTAAATATTTGTTTAAGTAATTAGGTTATTTAATTATTTTAAAGGTAAATTAGTACTATGATTTTTTTAAAAGGATATTTTAACATAAATATTTGATATAATAATTTATTTTAAAAGGTAATTTTGGTTTAAATTACTCAGAAACCCTTAAGGAATTTCTAAGTATTATTTTTGTTTAAGTAATTTTAGTAGCCTTTTTTTTTAATATTTTAAGTATATATTTTGAAAGTAATTTCCAAGGGATGGGAAATGTGTTTAAAAATAAAAAGGTGTTTTATTTTTAAAGCGTGGGAGGAAATTTATGGATTGAGACGTAAATTTGAATTGGGATAAATCGAGTACGATTTATAAAAAAGTTCTTTGGTTTATTCTAAAATGGAAGTGTATTTACTTGGAAGCCAAGTATATTTTTCAAAGAAATTTCATTAGCATAAGTTTAAGTTTTAAAAATTGTTTTAAAAAGAATGTTTTAGAGGAAAAAAAATTAGTTATTTTAAATTTTATAGTAAATCTATTCAAATTAATTTTGGTAGTAATTATTATAATATTAAATTAGCATTATGTTTTTAAAAGAAATTTTCTAATATTTATACTTTATATAAACTTTATTTTAAAAGTAATTTGTGACTAAAATTTTACTTGGAAATTTATTATAGAATTTCAAATGTTTTAAGTATATATTTTTGAGAAAAGTGATTTGAATTATATAAAAAACTAAATTATAAAAGACTTCGTGTTTTCAGTTGAAATGAAATAATTGGTTGAATTATTTTTTATTTGATAGTTAAATAACCGACTATCAAATCTGGACCCAAATATAACATTGGAAATATCTAGAAGAGGTATGAGAATTATATGGTACAGTTACCGTTCGAGGTGCTATACTGTACGTATAAACTCGTTCGTTCTTCAAGGACGTTGGTAAGGAAATTCATCCACTAACGGTTAGGAGGTGAACTCCGATCTTATCTTCGATTGTGTATTTCCGAAAGAACCAGGGTTAAGTTAACCGGAAAACAGTGAACGTTGTTTCGAAGAGGCCGAGATCGGATTTGCTATATTACAGCATGGTAGAGGGTTCTCTCTTTACGTTTGGCGACGAACGGAAGACTCTTACCCCTACAAGTCCTTTTGAGTTATATAAGGCCTTGGGTTAGTTGCGAGTCGAGAGGCTAGCCGTAAAAGAAAATTCGAGGTACCACCGTTTGCCATGGTGGAGAGTGGCCGCTGTCGATGGTTGAAAAGCCTAGACCATGACAGTTGGTATCAGAGCTTAGCTTAGCGATAACCAAGGCTTTGGTGGGGAAAATTACTCATTAGAAATAGAGTCAGAAGTACTCTAGAATGAGTTGAGTGTAATAATAGATATGAGGGCGTATTTGTTAGTGAATATAAAACTTTTTTACGCCGTGTTAACTTATCAGTTGAGTGTTTATGAATTCTAGTCGGTACGGGAAGTACAACTGTATCAATATTGGTTTCTAAACTCTTAAACGAGATAAACCGACATAGTATTGTTTTTAAAGTGGGTAAATGAAAGAATTTTACCCAAAATTATATTTTGATATAAAATAAATAATTTTCTGAAATTATTATATATATTTGGATGTTGGTTGTTAATACTATAATCAAATAAGAATTTGAAATTTGAAATGGTTTATAACCAAATAAAATTCTATAAGTATAAATTATACAAAAGAAGAATAACTAAAATTTGATTTAAACCAAAATTTAAATCCCGAAAATTTTGAAAAGTGTTTTAAATGAATTTAAACAAAAAGTTTGGGAATTTGAAATCTTGGGAATGTTTGAAATGTTTTCCAGAATGTTGAAGGAAATAATGGAGTATTATTTTGGGAAATAGTTTTTGATGGAAATTGTTTGAAAGGAATCTATGGAAGTAAGTGTGGCGCCCCACCTCTATACCCACGCTAGCCAAGGACACTACGGGGTAATGCCGTCAACTAGCGCGGAGAATAAGGCTGTTGAGGAGCGACCATCCGCGTAATTGCTTTATGCGAGCATCGATATGTCAGATAGTACACAGTGGCTATATGTATTCTTCGGAAACAAACATAGAAATAAACATAACACAAATCAGTCACAGACATCCATATCACAAAGGCGGAAATAGATATGAATATATAACACATGAAAGCGTACATCAGAGTGGTGGTCGAACAAGATCCACAATGTCAGAAAAGAATAGCTACAAGTACTAGACAAAAGAATATCGATACATCAATGAGTCTATATCTCAAATGTATACAACAAAAACTACTAATCTAAGTAGTTAGCCAAAAGTCAGGTTGATAATCCCAAATGTGTAGTCAAGAAGAAGCACCTGTAACATCTCGGTCTGACCCGAGTTTTATTTAATAAGAAAATAATAAACAGATCAGTCTAGCTATAAATATCAGATAAAACGGTATAGAATAAGAGATATGACATAGATATATGGTAACCATAAAGCCATACTTTAGTAAGTATGTAATTGAAAATCAATAAGAGATTAATCAATATCACGAGAATCTTCTCAAAGATCAAAAGGAATGTCATACTCTTTATTTATATTCACCAAACCATAAATATTGACAATAATATCAATTCCAATCACAAAAATTTAATGACACACAAATTCACCAATGCACAAATATTGATAAAACTTATCAATGTAAATCACGAAAATTGGTGAAACACAAAATTCTAGAAATCATCAATGGAAATCCAGAAATCACAAAAAGGAGGAGGCCTATTAAAAAACGGGAGCATGAAAACTCACCAACACGTGTATCACAAAATGGAAGCTATTCCATGGTTGCTAACCATTAATCTTGAGCCGAAGCTCCACAAAACGGCCCGAAGACCATGGGTCGCTACCCCACCAATTTGAGCCGAAGCTCCACAGAAACGGGGTTTAGTCTCCTTCGTAGACAAAGAGACATCGCACATTTGCTAGTCAAAATCACAAAAATAATCATCAACGATCATCAAGAAGTGTCAATTACAATAAGCTAATAAATATATAAGATTAGCCTCATGTCCCATAACCACTAGCTTAACTTAAATATTTACGAACAAATTGTAGATCTTCACTCGAAAATTGTCACAAGAGATTCAATCTAACAGGTCCAAGAATTAAATGGCGAAGTAAATGCAAGTGTTTCATACTATTTGTTCTACTAAGTCGTTTAATTAGATTTCTTGTATGAGTGAGATGAAGTGACAAATCACAAAAATGATTGTAGAAACAATAAATCACAAAAAATTCACATTCGAAGACGTGAATAAAGTCCAAAGAATTCGATTCCCAATTCAGCAAAGTGGAAATACCCTTGCTACTCGACACGGCGCGACCTAGCAGATGAGCGACCTAAGAGGTAACGGCATAAGTGCAGGGGCGAGCGACCTAAGGAATGGTGCGACTCAACAGTGCAAATGACCTAAGGAATAATGTCATAAGTGCAGGGGCGAGCGACTTAGAAAATGGCGCGACCTAAGGGGTACGCGACCTAAGATGAACGTGCGATTTAATGGGCCGAGCGACCTAACTATGCAAGCAAGCTGAGCGACCTATGGATCACGACCTAACTGCCGAGCGACCAAAGTTGGTAGCGAGATAAAACAGGCGAGCGACCTAACATGGTACGACCCAAAGTACGACGCGACCTAACACATGAGCGAGCGACGTAGTGCAGGCTAAAAACGACCTAAGTTAGAGAATAGGTCGTGCGACCTAGTGAAGCGACCTAAGCAATGTCGAGCGATCTAACATTGCCGAGGCTAACGACCTAAGATAAATACGACCTAAGGAGGTAAGGGCATAGGAGTATCATGCGGCCTAAGGAGTGCGACCTAAGGCGCAAGCGACCTAAGAACATGGCACGACCCAGTGGTTGCGAGCTAACACGGAGCAACCTAACTGTAGAAAGTCCGAGAGACTTAGTGGTTGCAATGACCTAGCCGAGCAACCTAGTGGTGGAACGACCTATGCACAGAAGGCCGAGTGCCTTCGGGGTTGCAGGCCGAGTGACCTAGCAGCAGGCCAAAAACGACCTAAGCAATAAAAGTGCAAACTCTCTAAATTTGCAACCGGACGAGCACGAACGCTAGGGGATTACACCTATCGGCTACCCGATCCTATTCGCTCCTCGATGCATCACCAAAAACGTGTTCCAACATTAAAAATTAGATTTTTAAGTATTTGAACCCAAACCACTAAAAATTAGGATTTTCACCAATTCAATCCAAACCAAAAGCAATTGCATACGTAGAAGTGTTAGGAATTCATACCCAACAATCAAAGATAGTTATAGACAAAGATGTGAGATAAAAATCTCACCTTTACACAAAACCAATGAAGAAGAAGCTTGAGAGCAAAGGAAGAATCAATGGCTTCTCTTTGAATTTGGAGTTGGATGTTGAATTTGCAAATGAACAAGGGTTTGGAGTTTTAATTTCCCATTCCTTCCTCCATTTTTGATGAAGCTAGAGTGTTAGGAAATTAAGGTAAAGTTATGAAGAGACGGGGCTTGAGTTAGAATTAATAGTTTAGGCTAATAGGCTAAACCAAACCCAAAGCCCAAAGTGAAAAAGTGACAAAATTCCACTAACTCCAAACACATCAAAGTTTATACTCAAAAAGATCACAAACTGTGTTTTGAACTCAATGGAAGTGGTTCCGAGTCCTAATTTGACCGTATGCAAAAAGTAACTTTTCGGACTAAAACCCGACTAACGATAAAATATTAAGATAAAATGTTTAAATACCCAATCGTAAAATATGCGGGTTGTTACAGACTACCCACCTTAAAGAAATTGCGTCCTCGCAATATTTAAGAAGAAAATACAAGGTAACAACCATGAAAGCATATCAACACAAAAGAAATTTGAAATAAGAAATTCACCTTATAGAGCATAAAAAGTAAGTCCGGATGTGTTCGCTCGATGAATTCTCTGGATTCCCAAGAGCAGTCCTTAGGATTTGAGGACATTGAACTTTAACAAGCGGAACATCTTTATTTCGAAGGCGTTTGACCTCCGAAACAATAATACGAATGGGATGTTGCTCATAAGTTAAGTTAGGTGAAACTAAAATTTCTTCCACAACACCGGGCTCAAGAACAGAATCGGAATCTTGAAGGCATTTCCATAATTGAGAAACGTGAAACACGTCATGAATAGCAGAAAACTGAGCCGGTAATAAAAGGCGATAAGCCACGGATCCAATACGTTCGGTGATAGGAAATGGCCCAATATATCGAGGCGCTAACTTTCCCGATCGACTGAAACGTACAACACACTTCATAGGTGAAACACGGATAAACACAAGATCTCCCATAGAAAATTCTAATTTCCTTCTCCGGTTATCGGCATAGGATTTTTGTCTACTCTAGGCTTCTTTCATCCTATGACGAATAAGGTCAGTCTTTTCTGTGGAATCACGAATAAAATCTGGACCTAAAACCAGCTTCTCACCGGCCTCAAGCCAACAAGAAGGAGATCGGCATGGCCTTCCATAGAGTGCCTCGAAAGGTGCCATACCTATACTAGATTGGAAGCTATTATTATAGGAAAACTCAACAAGAGAAATATGATCTTCCCAACTTCCACCAAAATCAAGAACACATGCACGAAGAAGATCTTCAAGAGTTTGATTCACACGCTCAGTTTATCCATCGGACCGGGGATGATAAGCGGTGCTAAAATTAAGCTTCGTTCCTAAAGCTTTTTGAAGACTCTCCAAAATCCACTAGAAAAACAATGGATCACGATCACTAACAATAGAAGAAGTAACTCCATACAATTTTACAATTTCTTTAATAAAGAGTTTGGCCAAGAGAGGAAAGGTTCGATCGAACCGAACGGGAATAAAATGGGCGGATTTAGTAAGTCTATCAACTATCAACCATAAGCTATCATGACCCGAGCGAGAACGGGGAAAGCCGTCTATAAAATCCATGGAAATTTGATCCCACTTCCAAATTGGAATTTCTTAAGGTTGCAATAACCCACCGGGCCTTTGGTGTTCGGCCTTGACAAGTTGGCAAGTCATGCAACACTTAACTAAGTTAGCAATATCAGATTTCATTCCCTCCCAATAATAAAGTCGCTTCATATCTACGTACATTTAACTACTACCGAGATGAATGGTAAATTTAGAACGATGAGAATCTTCTAAAATGTCTTTACGAAGATTACTAATATTTGGCATGAGAAGTCTACCAAATTTTCGAGTACCGCCACGAGAATCAATATCAAAGTCTTTCAAACCTTCAATATCAATTTTATCCCTTAAATTTTGGCCAAGAAGAGCCAATTCGGGATATAGCTTTTGAGCTTCAAGAATGCGGTCTAAAAGAGAAGGATGAGCCTCAAGGCTACATAAAACAAGAGATGAACATAAATCGAAAACATGATCTCGAATCTCACAAGTGGATAGAATTCGGAGATCATTACATTCGGATATCATCGTAGAAACAACCGCTTGTTGCCTACGAATAAGTGCATCCGCAACACGATTTCCCTTTTCGGGAGTATAAAGAATATCAGGATCATAAGCTGCAAGAAATTCGAGCCAACGTTGCTGACGCAAATTAAGTTCCTTTTGAGAAAATAGATACTTCAAGGATTTATGATCGGTGTAAAGAATAAATTTTTCTCCCAAATGATAATGACGCCAAATACAAAGGACGAAAACAATAGCCGCGAGTTCTAAATCATGAGTGGCATATCTAGCCTCTGCTGGCTTCAATTTCCTAGAAGCATAAGCAATAACACATTCTCTTTGCATAACAACGGCACCCAAACCAACGCGACTAGCATCGGTATAAATAATAAAATCTTGGTTTCCCTCGGGAATCACAAGAATAGGAGCATTGAAAAGGAGTTCTTTTAATTTCTAAAAAGAAGCTTCACATTTGTCCGACCAAATGTATTTAACTCCCTTCTTTGTCAAGCTAGTAAGAGGCACGGAAATTTTGGAAAAGTCTTTTATGAAACGGCAGTAATAACCGGCCAATCCAAGGAAACTACGAATTTTCATCACACTCTCCGGTCTCTTCCAATTTTGAATCGCTTCAATCTGTGAAGGATCCACGGAAATTCCGGATTCAGAAATAATATGACCGAGAAACTTCACACAAGAATGCCAAAAGTGGCATTTAGAAAATTTTGCTTATAATTGATTGCTCCTAAGAGTTTCCAACACAATCCGAAGATGTTTTTCATGCTTCTCCTCGGTTTTAGAATACACAAGAATATCTTCAATAAAGAGGAGAACAAATCGGTCGAGGAAGTCTTTGAAAACTCTATTCATAAGGTCAACGAAATAAGCTAGGGCATTCGTTAAACCAAATGGCATAACAAACCATCATAAGATCCATAACGAGTATGGAACGATGTCAAAGGAATGTTATCCTCTGCAATACGAAGCTAATGAAAACCGTAGCTAAGTCTAATTGTGAAAAGACTCTAGCACCACTAAGTTGATCGAATAGATCATCAATCCGAGTTAAATGATACTCATTCTTGATAGTAAGATCATTAAGCTTGTGATAGTCAATGCAAAGCCTAAGTGTACCATCGGATTTCTTCACAAAAATAGCCGAAGCTCCCCAAGGCGAGGAACTAGAGCGAATAAATTGCTTCATCTCCAATTCGGATAATTGTTTACGCATCTCCTCATTTTCTTTATTGGACATACGATAAGAAGGACGAGTAATAGGTTGAGCTCCAGGGATGAGGTTAATTCTGAAGTCAATTGCTCGCTTAGGTGGTAATCCTAAAATGGGCTCAAATATGTCGGAAAATTCACGAACAACGTGAATAAGAGAAATAATATCTTCCTCATCATCATTATCGTCATCATGATGATTTAAAGAATATAAAGATGCAACTAAGCTTGAATCTGAATCTTTAAGGTCAATAGAAATCTGCTTAACAGATTGAGGATGTCGAAGATAAATAGTCCGCTCAGGACATAGGATTTGGGCTTTATAGCGGTTAAGCCAATCCATTCCCAAAATCATTCCAAAGCCTAAGTAGCGCATAACATGCAAATCGGCTTGGAAAGAAAAATCACACAAAATAATCTCGACATCTTTACACAATAAACTAATTGTTGTGGATCCACCAACCGGATTCGCAATTCTCAAAGAAGTCATTAAACACAAAACATCCAAAGAAAAAGTATCAACAAGTTCTTTTGATATAAAATAATGGGATGCACCCGTATCAAAAAGAACTCGAATAGGATGATCACGAAATAAAATAATGCCATCAAGGATAGAACGAGAAATACCTTTACCACGAGATGTGTTGCCAGGGGCTTGAGCAACATTAAGCTTTCCCACCTTCCTATTTTGAAGTTTGGGATAAGAAGATAAATAATGATCCGAGATTTTGCAATAGCGACAAGTACAGGGCTTTGAACACTTGTTCGCATAATGGTCCTTAGAACCACAGTTGTAGCATTGCCCACCACTTGGGGTAGAAGTAGTTGCCGGAGAGGCTTGCTTACCTTTCTTATTATGGGGATAAGGACCTTTAAACTTATTAGGCATTTTCTTGTTATTGAAGTTCGGTTTGGCACCCATAACTTCAACGTCACTTTCTTTATCTGCCTCTTCAAGTCGAAGAGCGATATCAATGAGTTGATCAAAAGAAACTTCTAACTTTAGAAGTAATGGCTTCTTGAGATTTTTATTCAAGCCATAGACAAATCTTTGGTTTTTCTTCAATGGGGTGTTTATGTACTCGACCCCGTATTTAGAAAGTGATTCGAATGATGCGACATAGTCTGTCACAGAGGATTCACCTTGAACAAGGTAAATGAAACGGCGAGCCAAAGTCACCTTCTCAGCTTCCGGCACAAATTTTAATTCAAAACGCTCCCAGAACTTCTCCCAAGTAAGATCCGCTTCATTTATTTCAAAAATCAGAAGCTCATACCAATCTAATGCTCTTTCTTGGAGCATACTAGAGGCCAACTGAACACGATGAAGATCAATAAGATTCATGCGAGAAAAGATTCGATCGCACGATCTCAGCCAAGCCTGGACTTCAATAATAGTTCCAAAACCTTCGAATGGCATTCCACCCAAATTGGTATAATCGCTACACAAACGTGCAAATCCAGACCTAGGGTGAGTAGATTTCGGATTAGATCCGGCTGCTTGAGCATTCCTTACTAGATCAAGAAGCTACTGGGCAGACATAAATACTCCATCTTGGGGAGTAGCACGAGATTGACCGGCGCTGGGACAGCCAGATCTAACCATTTCTCTTCCTTTTGAAAGAAAGAAAGAAGAAGGATAAGGTTATTCATCAAATGAATATCAAACAATCTTGATGGATAAACAAGGAATCATAAAGAAAATAGGATGAATCGATACGAAGACTCGAATTAAATCCTAAAGCACGACTCCTAAGATGGACTTAGGACGATGATCCTTGCTAGGTTATTCTACATTGTTCCGGAGTTTGGCTCTAATACCAAGCTGTGGCGCCCCTCCTCTATACCCACGCTAGCTAAGGACATTGCGCGGTAATGCCATCAACTAGCGTGGAGAATAAGGCTGTTGAGGAGCGACCGTCCGCGTAATTGCTTTGTGCGAGCATCGATATGTCATATAGTACAACATGGAAATCCGACATACCGATACAAACTCAAAGCTACTACACAGTGGCTGTATGTATTCTTCGGAAACAAACATAGAAATAAACATAACACAAATAAGTCACATGCATCCATATCACAAAGGCGGAAATAGATATGAATATATAACACATGAAAGTGTACATACGAGTGGTGGTCGAACAAGATCCACAATGTCACAAAAGAATAGTTACAAGTACTAGACAAAAGAATATGGATACATCAATGAGTCTATATCTCAAATGTATACAACAAAAACTACTAATCTAAGTAGTTAGCCAAAAGTCACGGTGATAATCCCCAATGTGAAGTCAAGCAGAAGCACCTGTAACATCTCGGTCTGACCCGAGTATTACTTAATAAGAAAATAATAAACGGATCAGTCCAGCTATAAATATCAAATAAAATGATATAGAATAAGAGATATGACATAGATATACGGTAACCATAAAGCGATATGACATAGATATATGGTAACCATAAAGCCATACTGTAATAAGTATGTAATTGAAAATCAATAAGAGATTAATCAATATCACGAGAATCTTCTCAAAGATCAAAAGGAATGTCGTACTCTTTATTTATATTCACCAAACCATAAATATTGACAATAATATCAATGCCAATCACAAAAAGTTAATGACACACAAATTCACCAATGCACAAATATTGATAAAACTTATCAATGTAAATCACGAAAATTGGTGAAACACAAAATTCTAGAAATCATCAATGGAAATCCAGAAATCACAAAAAGGGGGAGGCCTATCACAAAATGGGAGCATGAAAACTCACCAACACGTGTATCACAAAATGGAACGCTATTCCGTGGTTGCTAAACATTACTTTTGAGCCGAAGCTCCACAAAACGTCCCGAAGACCATGGGTCGCTACCCCAACAATTTGAGTCGTAGCTCCATAGAAACGGGGTTTAGTCTCCCTCGTAGACAAAAAGACATCGCACATTTGCTAGTCTAAATCACAAAAATGATCACCAATGATCATCAAGAAGCGCAATTACAATAAGGTAGTAAATATATAAGCTTAGCCTCATGTCCCATAACCACTAGCTTAACTTAAATATTTACGAACAAATTGTAGATCTTCACTCGAAAATTGTCACAAAAGATTCAAATTAACAAGTCCAAGAATTAACCGGCGAAGTAAATGCAAGCGTTTCATACCATTTGTTTTACTAAGCCGTTTAATCAGATTTCTCGTACGAGTGAGATGAATTGACAAATCACAAAAATGATTGTAGAAACAATAAATCACAAAAAATTCACATTCGAAGACGTGAACAAAGTCAAAAGAATTCGATTCCCAATTCATCAAAGTGGAAATACCCTTGCTACTCGACACGGCGCGACCTAGCAGATGAGCGACCTAAGAGGTAACGGCATAAGTGCAGGGGAGAGCGACCTAAGGAATGGTGTATCAACAGTGCAAACGGCCTAAGGAATAGCAGCATAAGTGCAGGGGTGAACGACTAAGAAAATGGTGCGACCTAAGGGGTACGCGACCTAAGATGAACGTTCGATTTAATAGGGCGAGCGACCTAACTACGCAAGCAAGCTGAGTGACCTACGGATCACGACCTAACTACCAAGCGACCTAAGTTGGTAGCGGCATAAAACAGGCGAGCGACCTAACATGGTATGACCCATAGTATGGCACGACCTTACACATGAGCGAGCGACGTAGTGCAGACCGAAAACGACCTAAGTTACAGAATGCGCCGTGCGACCTAGTGAAGCGACCTAAGCAATTCCGAGCGATCTAACATGGCCGAGGCTAACGACCTAAGATACATACGACCTAAGGAGGTAACGGAATAGGAGTATCACGCGGCCTAAGGAGTGCAAACTAAGGCGCAAGCGACCTAAGAACATGGAGCGAACCAGTGGTTGCGAGCTAACACGGAGCGACCTAACTGCAGAAAGTCCGAGCGACTTAGTGGTTGCAATGACCTAGCTGAGCGACCTAGTAGTGGAACGATCTATGCGCAGAAGGCCGAGTGTCTTTGGGGTTGTAGGCCGAGCGACCTAGCAGCAGGCCGAAAACGACCTAAGCAATAAAAGTGCAAACTCTCTCAATTTGCAACCGGACGAGCGCGAACGCTAGGGGAATACGCTTATCGGCTACCTGGTCCTATTGGCTCCTCGATGCATCACCAAAAACGTGTTCCAATATCAAAAATTGGATTTTTAAGAATTTAAACCCAAACCACTAAAAATTGGGATTTTCATCAATTCAATCCAAGCCAATAGCAATTGCATATGTAAAAGTGTTTGGAATTCATACCCAACAATCAAAGATAGTTATAGACAACGATGTGAGATAAAAACCTCACCTTCACACAAAACCAATGAAGAAGAAGCTTGAGAGAAAAGGAAGAATCAATGGCTTCTCTTTGAATTTTGAGTTGGATGTTGAATTTGTAAATGAACAAGGGCTTGGAATTTTAATTTCCCATTCCTTCCTCCATTTTTGATGAAGCTTGAGTGTTAGGAAATGAAAGTAAAGTTATGAAGAGAAGGGGTTGAGTTAGAATTAATAGTTTAGGATAATGGGCTAAACCAAACCCAAAGCCCAATGTGAAAAAGTGACAAAATTCCACTAACTCCAAACATATCAAAGTTTATACTCAAAAAGATAGCAAACGGTGTTTTGAACTCAATGGAAGTGGTTCCGAGTCCTAATTTGACAGTATGCAAAAAGTAACTTTTCCGACTAAAACCCGACTAACGATAAAATATTAAAATAAAATGTTTAAATATTCAATCGTAAAATATGCCGGTTGTTACAATAAGGAAGCACTAAACTCACTTCAGTCGCTGGAAAATAATCCCGATGATGATGGCCACATCTTTCGAGTTTCTAATGTGATGGATTGCTACTATGGTTATTGGTTATAATATTTGTATGGACTCGTTTGATATACAAGATGTTTTAGAAATTTCGAAATGGAAATTTATTTTGGTAAAACCAAGTTTTTTTGGAATCTGGAGATTTGATTAGATATACCAAGTAGGTATGTGTTGATTATTATTTCAAAATGGTTTTGAAATAAAACCGGGTAATTGAATTCCGAGAATTCTATTTAAAAATGTGAAAGTTAAAATGAACCAACTATTGAACTTATAAAGTAAAGTTGATTTAAATAAGAAAGGAAAATGAAATTTTAATCCTGGAATTAACAATTAACTTGAGTAAATGGAAGTGAATAAGGTATATTTGGATTTAACACAAGATAAGTTAAACAAATTGAAATTTGAAATTGAATTAAATTGGATATAAAGTTCAAATGTAAAATGATTATAATTGTGTAATAAAAATTTATACCCTTAAGCTATTAAGTGTTATATATATTATCTAGAATTGTGATTATAAGATGTGAATGGACTTAGGTTGGTAAATAAGTTTTTCGACTTATATATTAGAAAGTAAAAATTTAAATTGAATGGAGAAATAAAATTGGATCGTATTGGATTTAACGTAAATTATAAGGAATTGAGTTGAATTTGGATTGAGTTGAAATCAAAATTCAGTTGTGTGATAAATAATATTGAATGAATAAAATTCTCACCCAACTAAATTCTAGAGAATAGTTTGAAGATGAAACTAGCGTAAGTTAAATTAAATGAAATTCTACATATATTGTAAATGAATTAATTATGATGTAAATATTGTCGAATGAAATGAAGTTGGGTAAAAATAGATATGGTCCGAGCTACAAATAAATTTAGCTTGGGTATAACATAGTTGAAAATGGACATGTTATTAATTAAATAAATTCATAGATGAAACGAGAAGGTGATTTAAAATTAAAATGGATTGAGTAAGTAAACTAATTGAATTAAAATTTGTAAATGGATTAGAATTTGATTGGATGAGAATCAAATTGAAATGGAAATAAAATTGATGTAAGAAGGAATAGAGATATTTTGGAGTTAAAATAACTTAAGAAATTGTGGAAGAGTTGTTGTCGAGCTTATGAATTGGTCTTGAATAAACCTGTATGGATAATGAAATTGAAATGTAAGAATATGGATTTAATTTAATAATTGAAATGAATTAAGAATGTATGGGTTGTAAATAATTTCAGAATGGAATGAAATTAGTATAAATTTAAGTTGGAATTAATTTAAAATGACTTTAAGCTTAAGTCATGGTTATTTGCATGAATAATATCAAAATGTGCATAGAAATTAGTCGTTGGATATAAAAGAAAGCAAGTGAATTAAAAGAAGTAAATAAAGTTGGTTTTTGAATATAATGGAATGTGTTGGAATTTAATTAAGTGGATTTGCATAGAAATGAAAGCGAATCATAAGAGAGATGCCAATAAATCAAATTGAAAATAAAATTGATTATGAATCAATTTGGAATTGTATAGAAATAAATTTATATAAGTAGGCACATGTTGATCATATTGAAGTGATTTTGAGTTGGTCGTGGTAAATATGAATTGAATGTGGCAAACTTGGTTGTAAATCCTTTTGAGTAAAGTAAAATGAAATATGGATTTTGTTGGGTGTGTTTCCACCACCACCGAGTCAAGGAGAAGAAAGCATCGCCGAACCATAGGGAGGAGAGTCCCACCGAACCCACACGTCTCCAAGGCCCTGCCGAACCAACCCTTTCTCCACTACCTGCCGAATCAAACCCAAAGTATTGCTACCGAATCAAACCCCCCCGATCCAAGGCCTCACCGGACCAACTCACCACCGAATCAACCTCCACCGATCCAAGGCCTCACCGGACCAGCCTCCACTGAATCAACCACACCGAACCAATCCCATCTCCTCTACCACTGGACCAAACGCTAGTCCACCCATCTACTATCGAAACAACGTTGCCAGGCCAGATCATTTCAGCCCAGGCCCACCAGCAGCTATATACATCCAAGGCCCCTGCCCCCAGCCTCACTCTATAAATAGAAGGGCAGGGGTACAACAATGGTAGACAAGTTTGAGAGCTCAAGTATGGACAGAACTTTCAAACAACTTTCATATACTTGTAATCAAAGCTTTATACTTGTAATCTGAGGAGTGAAGGAGAATAACATATAAAGTGGACGTAGGCACATTCTGGCCGAACCACTATAAATCTGTGTGTCTTTTACAGTTTAGTGCCTGCTTTTTACATATTTGCATGAATCACCCAAATCACTAAGAACAACTTAAAAATCAACTAAATCATACGACTTGGAGGTGTTTGCCCATTTTTTGTGCAAACATTTTTGGTGCTTTCACTGAGAAATCGAGCTAGAAGCTTCAGCTTCTCCCACTCAACCTTCTTCCCAACAGCATCGCTCATTGCTTGGAAAACATGCCTCCTAGGCAGAGGAAAGATGCTAGCAAAGGAAAGAACATCGCAACTAGCAGTATCCCAGATCTAGTGATAAGAGATCAAGAGAATCGTCCTGTTCCAACAGCAAATGGAAATCAGGCAAATCCGACAGCCCCTGCCACGGAACAACCAATTACTAGGGCAGATCTGGACAGGGTTGTGGCTGAAGTAACTAACCGCTTCACATCTCAACAAGAAGCCTTGGTGGACCAGCTCATGTCACGCTTAAGGGATGCTGAAGAATCCAACCACAACACCGAATCATGGGGTGAGTCCCAGTCTAGAGGATCTGGGAGGCGACAAAGATCTTTCTTCTTCGAAGAGGCTAACAACAGAAACAGCAATGGTAGGAGCCGAGCCCAGACTCGGCCCGAATTCTGACCCGAGGAGACACTTGGAACCGAAGCCCACGGGGGAGGTACCAGGAAGGGATCAGATATGGCTGAGCCTGTCATGCTAACTAACCATGGGCACACCAATGGACGGCGCCGAGCTGGAGTCCAGCCCGAAGTTGGACCTGAGGGAATGCTTAGAACAGAGCCCAGCAGGAGGAGATCGAGGCAAGGGCCAACTGTGGTTGACCCCAGCATGCTCCCAGAAGAACGAAGACAGCCACCGGAAAATGTTAGAAGTAATAAACGATACCATCCCTACAGGTCATCTGGACGGAATCAATCACGCAGAGAAGAATCAAACTCATTTCTATCCGCTCCAAGTTCTGATGAAAGGATGGCGCGATTGTTCAAAGAGTGCGTCCAACGGGACCAAAGTGATCGGGGGATGGGCGCTAGGGTAACTTGCCCCTTCACCCGCAATATCGAAACTGCCACCACCCTCCCCTCCCCCCCCCCCGGAATGGAAAATGCCAACAATGGAACCTTATAACGGAACCTCTGACCCCGCTGTGCACTTACAGAGATACACACAGCATATGCTCATGAGCGGAGCAACAGAGGGAGTGTTGTGTAAATGCTTCCCACTATTCTTGGCAGATCTAGCTACCTCCTAGTTCTGCCATCTACCCCAAGGATCCATCAGCTCATGGGAAATGTTGAAAGAAAAGTTCATCAGCCAGTTCCGCATTCATGTGGAACAACCCAAGGACGCTTATTCCCTATCTAATATCAAACAAAAGCCCGAAGAGACAGTGCAACAATATCTAACCCGATTCAACGCCGCAGCGGCCGTAGTCCAAGATGCCGATGAAAAACTTATCCTAATGGCTCTTTGTAGTGGCG
Source organism: Allium cepa (assembly GCA_030765085.1). Lineage (NCBI taxonomy): Eukaryota > Viridiplantae > Streptophyta > Magnoliopsida > Asparagales > Amaryllidaceae > Allium > Allium cepa. The sequence continues at coordinate 775,913,658 of CM060945.1, forward strand.
TACATCCGGATACCAAGTTTGCTAGAAGATTAACGAAAGAAAAACCAGCTACCTTACCCGATTTCTTCCTTGAAGCCGGAAAGTATATGAGACTTGAAGACGCTGCCACCGCCAGGCAGACAGGGCAGCAAGCCATGGCAGCTCGTGGCAACGCACCTGCTGCAGCAAAGGACGTCGGAAGAAATGACTCTCGAGACAATGCTGGGGGCAGGAAGGGAGAAAAACGCCTATATTGGCCAGGACCAAGATTTGACGCTTACACTCCTATGAATGAAACAGTCGAAAACATCTTCCTGTACACCCAAGACGAGCTTAAATACAAACGCCCCCCATACAAGAAGGAATCAGATCACGCAATCAAGTCTGGAAAGTTCCGCCGTTTCCAGGAATCCCATGGGCATGATACCAACGAATGCCGTCATCTCCGAGACCTGATTGAAGAACACATCAGAAGGAAGAGATTGAAACACTATGTAAAGGGTCAGGACAGGACTCCAACTCCTGCCAAGGAGAACCCAGGGCAACTCCACCCAGAGACAGGCGGAAGAAATCACAACACCAGCGGTTCCAGTCAAGAGAAGATTGTGGTCGATACAATATCGGGAGGACCACACATCGCCGACAGAAACTGGGCAGAAATGGAAAGATATGGAAAGTCACTTAGAAACAATGAAGGCTGCATCAATTCCGTCATGGAAGAATGCCGCCCGAAGCGGAAAGAGGATAATGACATCACATTCAGTAGGTGAGACCTAGAAGGAAGGCAGTACCCTCACATGGATCCTATGGTTATCTCTGCCTGGTTCGGCCCAGCCGAAGTTCTTCGAATTCTGGTAGATACTGGAAGCTCCGTAAACATTCTATTCAAGCATGCTTTCGACAAAATGATGCTGTCAATGAAGGATGTGTCTCCCTGCAACAAACCACTACACGGTTTCATTGGAGATGCGAAGATGCCCCTCGGACAATTGGACCTCTTTGTTGAAATATGAAGTCATCCCCGCTCCGTTGTGCGAAAACAAACATTCGTGATAATAGATAACCACTCGGCCTACAACGCCTTTTTAGGAAGACCAGCCTTGTCTGACTTCCAGATTGTCCTGGCCCCTTGGTGCCTGAAGATGAAATTTCCAACAGATAATGGGATAGGGGAAGTAGAAGGAAATCAAGATGCCGCTCGAGATTGCTATGTAACTGAACTTCGCAATAACCGCAGGAAGGATAAAGGGAAGGATGCAGAGACTACTCTCTGCAAGAAAAACTTGGAAGCATAGCAACTAAAGAAATCCCCTCCTCTTCGATATACTAGTGATCCGTTCAATGAATTAGACCCCAGGGACAAAGAGGAGGAGGCCACCACCGAGCCTGCAGAGGCCATGAAATTTGTATCTGTAGACAAACACGACCCAAGTAGACTGCTGAGAATCGGGTCTCAGTTAAGAGCAGAGTTGAAGGATCAACTCGTCGATTTTCTTCGCCACAACTTGGATGTATTTTCATGGACTCATGCTGGCATGATTGGAATCTCCCCAGACGTAGCATGCCACGTACTGAACATCGATCCCACCAAGGTGCCAGTAAAGTAGAAAAAGAGAAGTATGGGGGTAGAACGATCAGCGACCCTCGAGGAAGAAGTAAAGAACCTACTTGCCAATAACTTCATACGAGAAGCCATCTACCCAGAATGGATCGCCAACCCTGTACTGGTAAAGAAGGCTAACGGGAAGTGGCGAACATGCATTGACTTCTCCAACTCAAATGACGCTTGCCCGAAGGATTGTTTCCCACTCCCGTGAATCGATCAACTCGTGGACAGCACAGCCGGACACGAACTCTTATCTTTTATGGACGCATACTCAGGATATAACCAGATTCCTATGCACACCCCCGATCAAGACCACACTAGTTTCATCACTGACCGGGGATCGTACTGCTACAGAGTAATGCCTTTTGGACTTAAAAACGCCGGAACTACCTATCAGCGCCTCATCAACAAGATGTTTGCGGAACTAATAGGATGAACTATGGAAGTTTATGTGGATGACATGCTGGTAAAATTGAGGAAAGCCAACGATCATGTAAGACACCTGGACGAGATGTTTCAACTGCTTCGCCAATATGGAATGAAGCTGAATCCTCTAAAGTGCTCCTTCGGAGTATCGTCGGGAAAGTTCTTGGGATTCATCGTTCATGCCAGGGGGATTGAAGCAAACCCCGAACAAGTCCGGGCTTTACAAGATATCAAGATACCATCCACTCGAAGAGAGATGCAAAGCCTAAACTGGAAGGTGGCCGCCCTAAGCAGATTCAACTCTAAAGCAACCGACAAATACATCCCTTTCTTCGAAGCTCTAAAGAAAGACAAAGGAAAGTTCGAATTGACTGGCGAATGCTCAACAGCCTTCCTTAACCTAATGAACACTTCCAGAGACCACCAGTACTCTCAACTCCAAATGAAGGCGAAGAACTATACCTATACCTTGCTGTATCGTCCCATGCTCTAAGCGCCGCTTCGCGCAGCGGCCCGTATACTTTGTAAGCAAGATATTTACGGGGGCAGAAGCCAGATACCCTAAACTTGAGAAGCTAGCATACTGTTTGCTAATCATGTCACGGAAACTGCGATACTATTTGCAATCTCATTCCATCAGAGTTTTAACCGATCAACCGCTAAGGCAGGTACTCCATCGCCCCGTCACTTCTGGGAGACTACTTAAATGGTGCATTGAACTGAGTCAATATGATATCACCTACCATCCTCGCACCGCCATCAAGGGACAAGCCATGGCTGATTTCATTGTCGAATTCACTACCAGCGAAGGTAAGGAGCAATCTGAAATAACAGAAGATATCAAGTGGAATCTCTTTGTAGATGGAGCATCAAACGAACAAGGCTCGGGGGCAGGTATTGTGATAATCACCCCCAGGGGAAGGAAGCTCACTATGCCCTAAGGTTGGAATTTGCTGCCACCAACAACGATGCAGAATATGAAGTAGTAATAGCAGGATTAGAACTTGCCTTAGAAATTGGAGTCAGTTCTTTATGTCTTTATAGTGATTCTCAAATTATCGTAAACCAAGTACTAGGAGATTTTCAGACTCGAGGAGAACGACTCATAGCATATCTTAAGAAGACCAAGCTGCTGCTCGATCAATTGGATCACTATTTAATCAAACACATTCCTCGAGAAGAGAATCGAGAGGCCGACGAACTGGCAAAGCAAGCTAGCATGAAGAACAGCACCATTTCCGGAACAGTAGCCATCTCGAAACAACTAGCCCCAAATTTCAAACAAGAAGATCTGATAGCTGTAATCGAAGAAGAAACCCGAACGACTCCTATCCGGAAATACTTACAAAATGGCACACTACCCAACAAGCATAACGAAGTCAGGAAAATCTTGAGGAGAGCTTCCCGCTACACAATACAAGAAGGCATCCTCTATCGACGCGGCTTCTCTAACCCCTTATTAAGGTGTGTTGCTGGAAGGGAAGCCAAGAAAATCTTATCCAACATCCATCAAGGGAGCTGCAGAGATCACACTGGTGGGCAGACTCTGGCAAAGAAGACGCTCCGATATGGATATTACTGGCCCACTTTAAACAAAGACGCCTTAGACTTCGTCAAAAGATGCGACAGATGTCAGAAATTTGCTAAGATTCCTCGACTACCAACAAATGAGATTACTCAAATGATCAGCCCTTGGCCCTTTGCAGTATGGGGAATTGACTTGATTGGCGAACTGCCGATGGGGTGAGGCGAAGCCAAATATGCTATAGTGGCGGTCGATTATTTCACCAAATGGGTGGAAGCGGAACCTTTAAATAAAATATCTTCGGCAAAAGTTATTAACTTCTTGATCAAAAATGTTCTATGCAGGTACGGGGTTCCACTCAAAATCATATCGGATAATGGACTTCAGTTCGACAGCGAGGAGTTTGCCGACTGGTGCCAAGAGCATGGAATTCACAAAAGCTTCTCCTCTGTGGTTTATCCCCAGGAAAATGGACAAGTCGAAGCTGTCAACAAAATTCTTAAAACTCTAATCAAGAAGAAGCTTGAAAAGTCAAACGGCGCTTGGGTGGATGAACTTCCTACGATACTTTGGGCCTACCGCACATCTTTCAGAACATCAACAGGGCATACTCCTTTCTCTTTAGCATACGGATCGGAGGCCATGCTCCCAGTTGAATCTGTAGTGCCAACCCACCGTAGGATCCACTACAATTCAGAAGAGAACGAAGAACTCCTCCACATGTTTTTGGATCTAATCGAAGAAAGAAGAAATGATGCAGCACTCAAAGCAGCAGCTCGCAAGCAAAAAGTGGTAGCACAATACAGCTCCAAAGTCAAGCACTGCAGCTTACAAGAAGGAGATCTTGTCCTCAAGCGAATCTTCCCGCGCCCCGGAGCGCTAGATCCAATCTGGGACGGACTATATGTAATTCATAAAGATCTCCACAATGGAGCTTATATTTTGTCAACAGTGGACGGAGAGGTGTTTCAAAGGGCATGGAACATCCAACACCTTCGTCGATACTTTTCTTAACTTCTACTGCCCATATAAAGTGAATTAACAAAGAGAATCAGTGGACGTAGGCATTTTCGTGCCGAACCACTTTAAAAACTTGTCTCTTTTTTTACTTGTTCCTTTATATCTTGGCTACTTGCTGAGCTTTATCCTTTTCTGTTGAACAAAATCCTGTATAGACAGCATCTCCATTCAGGGCATCACAACAAGTACCTGGACAAAACCTAACAGGTATTATACGAATCCATGCCATCGCCAATGAGACACTTTTGCTCCAGCATCCCTCTGCTTCGGATCAACTCATTGCTCGTGACGACCCTTAAAGCCAACTGTAATGAGCCGATTATAAGCTGCCGAGAAGGCCAACCATAGCCTAGGCAGCTTATTACGGCGTTCGGCTCGTCGGCAACCGTGAACTGATTATAAGCCCTAACAAAGATGTGGCCAGTCAGGGATAGTTCACGGTTGACGGTCGGCACCCACGCTAGCCGGCCACGGTAAATCGAATAATACCCACGATTACGGGCCATAATGGCCCGGGTAGTTACCGTGCGCGATCTCGGCTCCGATGTTTCTTAAGTACGGCTGTGGTAAAAAAGAAAACTCCCCGCGGAGGCATAAGATGGGTGACAAATGTCTCCAAGACCCACAGCTAGGGAAAGTGACTACAAAGCCCGTTTGCCACGAACTTAAGCGCGTCGAAGGCCTTCCGTGGTTGGAAGTTTTACTATTTCTTATATTTCCATTTTATTTATAAAAACTCTCATTCTATCCTCTATAACGATCACTAAAGTACAGGACACAAAATAGGAGACACTCGCTAATGGGAACAAGAACTCACAGCTGGATGGCAGGTCACTCAGCTGCATTCCATATTCGATTACACAAGGCATTCAAAGCTACCGTCTACAGCTAAAACTTGAAGGGCGGTACTTTCTTCTCTTGTACATAAATATGTAACTATAATTTATTCGCACATCACACTAACATTGAAAGACATGAAATAAGAACTTAGCGTCAAACACAATTGAATCACTAACACATGCACAGCAATATTTTATGCAACACATCAAAATAATAACAGCATTCAAACATGCCAAAAATCAAGTTGTTCGTTACATAATTACAGCCTGAAAATTACATTAATGTTTTAAGACTAACATAGACAATGATGTCAAGTAAACTGAAAAATGTCCAGATCAAGCCAAGGAGCCGACTGCATCGGGGCTTCGCCTCTATCCTGCTGGCTCTCCGAGGTCTACTTAACCGCCGGATCAGAACTCCCAACATGATGACCAGAGGTAGTTGGCGCTTCAGAGGTCCCGCCTGTCCAATTCAGGAGAAGAATTCATTGAATAAACAATAAGCAACCAAGCTATGAAGAGGCTAAAAGGGAAGACTTACAAGCATCTGTTCCTTGATCATCATCCCCCAACTACACACCTACCTCCTCAGCAGCGAGCAGCCGCATGCCCTCCTTCACCGCCACTTTCTCCTCCTTAGTGAATTGGGCCATAACCACATCCATTCTGAAGGTCATGCCACCCTCCTTATCCGCATCAGCCTTGGCCTCCTCCAGAGCCCGGAGATAAATCCTGGCCATGATCCGGGGATAATCATCCATCCAGGATGAGTTGCCCTGCTTCCAAGTACGGAAATACATATCCTGGACCATCTCATCCATCATCCCCTCGTTCACCTCAAACTCACTCATTCGGACCTTAGAAGCCAACAGCTTTGCAACGGCAGCATCCCTCTTCGATCGGTATCGCGAGCGGTCAGCCTGAAGGGATTTCCTCATCGCCTCCATCTCCTCCTTCAGCTTGGGCTCCGCGGCTTCAAGCTTCCCAGATAACTCCTCCACCCGCTCGAGATCCGCTTTCTGAACCTCATCCACCGTTGCAATGGCCATATCGATCTGTTCCTTGCAGATGGCCTCTATTTTCCGCAGCTCGGCTTTGCTAGCCTCTTCCATGGTTTTCTTTAGCCGTTTGGAGCCAGCCTCGTGCTGAGAGATCTGGATGGCCTGATCGGCGAGTTGCTTGGCCTGGTCGGAAACCACTAACCGCAATCTTATGTTGGTACTCCCAATTTCCTCCCCTGCCTTGACCAGTCGGGCGTGATGCCCCATCAACTTCCTAGTCTCCTCAACAACCTGGTCGATATTTGCCTTGGCTTCATCCTTCATAGTTACAATCCAAGTAGTAAGCAAATCAAGGTCCAGGGACTTGGCCTCATCAAGCACCCTTACCATAGGAATGCGAAGAAGAAGGTGCTCACCAGTAACCTCGTCAAAGGAAATATTATGAGAACCTGGATCCAGATTTGGATGACCCGCAAATGGATTATGAGCCAAGCCGGGACGACCAATCTAAGTAACGGTAGGATTCTCAGACGGATGCGGAGAGGGTATGAACTCAGTATCCTCCCCCGTGATATCATGAATAGGCTGAGTTGGGGGCTAAGGACCAGGTGACGGTACGAATAAGGAGCGACTCCTCTTTTTCTTTTGAATATCCTCTTCAATAACTCCGAGAAGAGGATGGTAGCCGACTACGTCCCCGGAACGGTTGGTCGGAGGCTTTGGTTTAGCAGAAGCTTTGAGGAGTTTGAATTGTTCGAGACGGTGCCGAATGTCTGATGTCTTGGCCACCTTACCCGTTCCTGAAATAAAAACCAAGTGTTACAAGCATGCATGGGACTATAATCCAAGAAACATGTGAAGTTAAAAAAGGAGTCAAAAATTCACCTTGAATCGCCGGAGTTGCCCTAGCTGAAATGCTCCTGGAAGATGAATCGGCACCAGTCCCGGCCCTATCAGTTTTCTTTGGCTTCTCCACCAAGGCCGATCCTTCCTCCAACCCCTCAAAAGCCTGGCGGAAAGCATCATCTGACGACTCTTGGATCTCCCCTGCTTGCCCAGAAGACAAAGCCCCGGCGCCATCGCCGCTCTGTCCTTTGCCACCATCACCACCATCACCTTCTCCATCACCTCCGCTCTCCTCCTCGCCTCTTTCCTCTTCCACATTTTCCTCCTCTGGAACGTCTGGACATGTGCTAGGGGAGTGTCCATCGGATTTCTTGAGCTTCTTCCCCCCCACGACTGGAGGTATCGAGAAGGGTTTCCTCTTGCTGCTCTTCGCCGTGGCCCCTCCTTTAGCTTTGACAGCCCTCTCCTCAGCTGTGTCTCTCTGCTTGACCACAGACTGATGTGGTAGAATCAAGTTATGCTGCAGAAGAGTAGCATTCCTGATCAGGTAAGAAGCTGACCTCTCCCTTCCCGAAATGGCTTCTATCTCCACAGCCATCTGAACCAGGCGATCATTCTCCACGACCGCAAAGCCACCTGTCGCTAGCAAGAAATAAAAACACATAAGAAGAAGCATTGCAGTCAGAACGTAAATTATAAATAAGCTTCAACTTACAGCCGGAGGTGAAGCGATGGATAGAAACAGAGTCATCCTTGACGAAAAACCATTCTTTCTTGAACATGCTAAAATTCGAATATAAGTCCAGGACCGGCTTGAAGGACACGGCCGATTCCAAGCTGATGTATGGAGACCCCTTCTTATAGCCCCTCAAGTTGTACAAATACCGGATCTCCCAGTTGGAAGGGGGACGCTCGTATTTTCTCTGGAAAATGATGAATAGACTCACCAAGATAGCATAAGAATTGGGCTGAAGCTGGAAAGGGGCCACCTTCAAATAGGTAATGAAGCTGACTATCCAAGCATTGATCGGGGGAATGGCTCCGCACATGCAATGGTACCTACTATAAGCGAAATATCCTACAGGGGGGTCATACGGCATAACTCCATTCCCTAGCAGCACCATGTGTGCTCTGTCAATCCCGAAAGAACGAGATATAACATCAAGCTGCTCCTCTTTAAGGGAGCTAGGAAAGCAGTCAGGTGGCGAGTTCAGGAGCTCCTGAGGGCCGTACCCATGTACTAGTGATCTCGAGGGAGGTCCATGATGTCCCGATCCTGACTGAGCTGGGGGCACTATGGAGGACTCTTCTCTGTCCGTGGATTTCTTCTTATCTGATCGAGTTTCTACTTTGCAAGACATTTTTCTGCAAACACAAAAAGTGCATCCTTAGAATGAGGGAAGTAAAAAAGCAAGTGCATGAAGCCTAGAATTTCATTTATAAGTTAAAACATAAAAGGCATAAGGTTCATTCGGCACTCAAGCCCATTTGGTAGTTCAAGGCTCAAAGGCCATTCGGCACTCGTACTTCTCAGATTCATCGAGTAGCTCAAGGCTCGAAGGATCATTCGGCACTCACACTCCATGATTCATTCGGCATTTCAAAATATAAAAGTCATTTGGCAATTACCTGGACCGGTAGTCAAACAGGTTTCGGCAGTATGGTTGATTCGGCAGAAAAGAATCTGGTTCGACTATTTCAGTTAGTAAGGAAAAAAGAAAGTGTATGGCCCATACTTATAGGCAAATAGAAACGACTGGACCAACCGGTTCGGTGCTTGGGACCGAATGAAAGTGTCCAAGTCGAAAGGCCTAAAACAAAGCACGACATATGCTGGCATATGCCCCACTTTGGGGGGCAAATGTTGGGTGCGTTTCCAACACCACCAAGTCAAGGAGAAGAAAGCATCGCCAAACCATAGGGAGGAGAGTCCCACCGAACCAACACGTCTCCAAGGCCCTGCCGAACCAACCCTTGCTCCACTACCTGCCGAATCAAACCCAAAGTATCACTACTGAATCAAACCCCACCGATCAAAGGCCTCATCGGACCAACTCACCACCGAATCAACCTCCACCGATCCAAGGCCTCACCGGACCAGCCTCCACCGAATCAACCACACCGAACCAATCCCATCTCCTCTACCACCGGACCAAAACGCTAGTCCACCCATCTATTACCGAACCAACTTTGCCAGGCCAGATCATTTCAGCCCAGGCCCACCAGCAGCTATATACATCCAAGACCCCTGCCCCCAGCCTCACTCTATAAATAGAAGGGAGGGGTACAACAATGGTAGACAAGTTTGAGAGCTCAAGTACGGACAGAACTTTCAAACAACTTTAATATACTTGTAATCAAAGCTTTATACTTGTAATCTGAGGAGTGAAGGAGAATAACATATAAATTGGACGTAGGCACATTCTGGCCGAACGACTATAAATCTGTGTGTCTTTTACAGTTTAGTACCTGCTTTTTACATATTTGCATGAATCACCCAAATCACTAAGAACAACTTAAAATCGACTAAATCATACGACTTGGAGGTGTTTGCCCATTTTTTGTGCAAACAGATTTGTAAAGGGGATTAAAATAGTGTTGAAACTTGTGGTTACTTATAAAGATGGTTAAATGTAGAATTATGAAAATTTGTTGTTTGAGCTGTGCTATGATGTGTTTGGCTATGATTAATGAATCGATTGTGGTTAAAATTTCATATTATTGAAAACTTATATGCTAGTTTGAGTAAGTACAGGTAAAGGAGGCAATCGATAGAGTTGGAGCGCGTAAATGTAATATTAATTAGCCGCTTGCTTTTAAAATGCTAATCTAAAGGTATGCTTACGCTATAAAATTGGGAAATGATATATATTGTAAAATATTATGTTTTTCGATTGTGTGGGTCGATGTATACATACATACATACATACATACATACATATATATGTATGTATGTCCAATGTGATACATTAAAACGCTCTCCGTGCAAATGAGACTGTCAAAAAAATTTCAAAAATTTTGAGAGTTAGGAAGTTTTTGGAAATTTTGAAAATTCTGGGTTAACTAGAAAAGTGAATTTTGAATTAGGTTGAAAACAAGGTTTTTGAGTTAAAAATAAAGCAAATGGTTTTGGAAATTGAGCTAAAAGTTTTGGAGAAGTGAATATTAGTTTTTAACTAAGTAAGTTTGGGTAAGTAAATGAGTTTAGTAGCATTTTCCTACCTTAACAAATTTCGGGGACGAAATTTTTATAATGGGGGAATGTAACGACTCAAAAATTTGGTCATTATATTTTGAATATTTAATACATTTTAAATATTGAATGTGTACTATAATTTGATTTCAAATAAGAAGATTTTGGTTAAATTAATGAAATTAGTTAAAATTTCAAATATGGTAATTCAATTGGATTTGAATAATAATAATTTAATATTTGGAATTTGGATAATTGGTGAATCTGGATGTAAATGGTTATGAAAATGGTTTCTAAAATTTATTTTAAGTCTAGATGGATATGAATTATAACATTGGACTTTTGGATGAAATCAAAAGTAGATAAGTTAAATTTGGAATTTTTAAATCAATTTAATAATGGAAATTAATATATTATAATAATGCAAATAATCAGATTTTGATTCGAAATGAATAAGAATGATTTCTTTCTAATGTGACTATAAATTCTATATTATTTATAATAGAGTTAGTAAAGTTTTAAAAATAAAATTTTAAGTGATTTGGACGATTTTGAAAGTCGCTTGAATTTATCGATGAATTAAAATAGCCTTTCAAGACACAGTCTCGGAATTTGACGAAACTATTCGTAATAGATAATTATTATCGAATTTCAAATTTCGTATCGTTTGTTGTTACCGTTTGTCTATAAGGGTGAGAAACGTGTTGAAAAATTAAAATCGAAAATTTAATATTTTAAATCGATTCAAAAAGCTATCTCCCACGTATGATTGAATTGAGCTCCGAAACACGCTCCGTTGTGTTCGAAACATCGGTAAAACATTATAAATGCATCGCGGCATGTCTAATTCGGAGTTCGTTCGAAATCTTGTAAATTTGTGAATTTAGTTTTAAAAATAATAATAGTTTAACTCATATATATAAGGGAGTACAGCTAAACCCTAGCCTCTTTTTTTCATGGCCGCCACTTATACAATTAATGGCCGAGCTCCAAATCCACTCACCTATAGCCCTAGGTCCCAATTGGAGAATCGAAGAACTCGTCGAGTACTACAGATCCCACGGTGGATTTTTGTTGAAGTGGCTCGAATTCTTCGTAATCGAGCTCCGTTGTCCGCGCGTTTTTGGGCTTTTCAAGCATGGTAGAAAAGACCTGGTTCGTCGCTGTTCGTGGCATGGAGGTGTCGTGCGATGGGCTTTCATTTGGTGGTATCAGATTGTCGTGTAGTCGAGTAAGGGAGGAGCGGTTTCTAACCCTAATGAAGGTTAATGGGTTCGAATAACCCAGGCAATGCGTATGAAGAAGAAGATGTTCGGCCCGATTTTGTATTGGTAAAATATATAAAAATTGAAACTAAATTTAAATTATATGAATATATATTTACAAACTTTAAAATTTCATATCTAATGCATGCATGGTTAGATTCCGTCGAAACTGGCAGTGCCAGAATCGCATCGATGAGTAGCCCGCTGTGGTTCTTATTTGGGATCGTTTTGAGCAAATAAAAATTTAGGTTAAATCAAACACTGTCCGATTTAATTTAAAAATTGGAATGGTCGACGAATTTAAGATGATTTAGTCTCACTCACATCTGGAATGCTAGTTAATTTAAACAGTTAATATTTAAATGATTGATTGATTAATTGTGAAAAATATTATTAGATTGGATCGATATTTTTTTGTTGTGCTAACATCTGTGGATGCAGGGAAACAGGTTAGAGGGATTCAACTAGATTCCTCACAATATAGAAATTATCTTCATAATCTGTAACGTATTTTATTGAGATTCCATGATAGTTTAATTTGGAAATTAAGTACTGTTGTTTTATGGTTGGATAAATAAAAACTGATATTTTAAAATATAAATAAAATGATTTGGATTAAAAAGGGAAATGAAAAGAGATTTTTAAGTAATGAATTTAAGGAAATTAAATTCAAGAAATTGGTTTGGAATTTGTTAAGTGTTTTTGAAACTGTGATTTAAAAGGAAAAGGGAAATGAAAATTTATAAACTGGGTTTATAAATGAAGTGGAGTATTTATTAGTGGATAAATTTGAAAGATAGATTTCCGGTGGGAATTTCTATAAAAACGGTACAAATCGTTTTAAAAATAAAAGTGAGATTATTTTTAAAAAGATGGGAAGTGTATTTTTCCTGGAAAACTAAGTATGTTTTCAAAGGAAAGCTTTCAAAGTATAATCTAGAAGTTTATAAGAAATGTGTTTTTAGAATGTTTTATAAAAGTATCATTTTTAATTATTTTTAAGTATAAGTAAATATGTATTTAAGTAATTAGGGTATTTACTTATTTTAAAGGTAAATTAGTATTATGTTTTTTTTGAAAGGAGATTGTAACATAAGTTTTTGATATAATAACTTTATTTTAAAAGGTAATTTTGGTTTAAATTACTCAGAAACCCTTAAGGAATTTCTTAAGTATTAATTTTATTTAAGTAATTTTAGTAGCCTTATTTCAAATAATTTAAGTATATATTTTGAAAGTGATTTCCAGGGGATGGGAAATGTGTTTAAAAATAAAAAAGGTGTTTTATTCTTAAAATGTGGGAGGAAATTTACGGGATTGAGACGTAAATTTGAATTGAGATAAATCAAGTAGGATTTATAAAAAGGTTCTTTGGTTTATTCTGAAATGGAAGTGTATTTACTTGAAAGCCAAGTATATTTTTTGAAGAAATTTTATTAGTATAATTTAAGTTTTAAAAATTGTATTAAAAAAATGTTTTAGAAAGGTTTATTACTTTTAGTTGTTTTAAAGATTAAATTAGCATTATTATAAAAATTAAATTAGCATTATGTTTTTAAAAGAAATTTTCTAATATTTATACTTTATATAAACTTTATTCTAAAATTAGTTTTTTGCTAAAATTTTACTTGGAAATTTATTATAGAATTCCAAATGTTTTAAGTATATATTTTTGAGTAAAGTGATTTAAATTATATAAAAATCTAAATTTTAAAAGACTTGATGTTTTTAGCTGAAATGAAATAATTGGTTGAATTGTTTGTTTATTTAATAGTTAAAAATCCGACCATCAAATCTGGACCTAAATATAACTTTGGAAGTATCTAGAAGAGGTATGAGAATTATATGGTACAGTTACCGTTCGAGGTGCTATACTGTACGTATAAACTCGTTCGTTCTTCTAGGACGTTGGTAAGGAAATCCGACCACCAACTGTTAGAAGGTGAACTTCGATCTTATCTTCGACTGTGTATTTCCTAAAGAACCAGGGTTGAGTTAACCGGGAAATAGCCAACGTTGTTTCGAAGAGACCAGGATCGAATTTGCTATATTACAATATGATAGGGGTTCTCGCTTTGCATTTGGTGGCGAATGGGAGACTTTTACCACTACATGTCGCTTTGAGGTATATAAGGCCTTGGGTTGGTTGCGAATCTAGAGGCTAGCCGTAAAAGCAAATTCGAGGTACCATCGTTTGCCACGGTGGAGAGTGGCCACTATTGATGATTGAAAAGCCTAGACCATGACAGTTGGTATCAGAGCTTAGGTTAGCGATAACCAAGGCTTTGGTGGGGAAAATTACTCATTAGAAATAGAATCAGAATTACTCTAGAATGAGTTTAGTGTAATAATAGATATGAGGGCGTATTTGTTAGTGAATATAAAACTGTTTTTATGTCGTGTTAACTTATTAGTTGAGTGTTTATGAATTCTGGTCGGTACGGGAAGTACAACTGTATCGATATGGGTTTCTAAACTCTTATAGGAGATAAACCGACAGTGTATTGTTTTTAAAGTGGGTAAATGAAATAATTTTACCCAAAATTATATTTTGGTATAAAAGAAATAATTTTCTAAAATTATTATATATATTTGGTTGTTGGTTGTTAATACTATAATCAAATAAGAATTTAAAATTTGAAATGGTTTATAACCAGATAAAATTCTAATTATAAATTATACAAAAGAAGAATAACTAAAATTTTATTCAAACCAGAATTTAAATCCCGAAAATTTTGAAAAGTGTTTTAAATGAATTTAAACAAAAAGTTTGGGAATTTGAAATCTTGGGAATGTTTGAAATTTTTTCCACATGTTGAAGGAAATATTAGAGTATTATTTTTGGAAATATTTTTTGATGGAAATTGTTTGAAAGGAATCTGTGGAAGTAAGGAAGCACTAAACTCACTTCAGTCGCTGGAAAATAATCTTGATGATGATGGCCACATCTTTCGAGTTTCTAAAGTGATGGATTGCTACCATGGTGATTGGTTATGATATTTGTATGGACTTGTTTGATATACAAGATGTTTTAGAAATTTCGAAAGGGAAATTTATTTTAGTAAAACCTAGTTGTTTTAGAATCTGGAGATTTGATTTGATATACCAAGTGGGTATGTGTTAATTATTATCTCAAAAATGGCTTTGAAATAAAACCTGGTAATCGAATTTCGAAAATTCTATTTAAAAATGCGAAAGTTAAAATGAATCCACTATAGAACTTATGAAGTAAAGTTGATTTAAATAAGAAAGGAAAATGAAATTTTAATCCTGGAATTAAAATTTAACTTGAGTAAACAGAAGTGAATAAGGTATATTTGGATTTAACACAAGATAAGTTAAACAAATTGAAATTTGAAATTGAATTAAATTGGATATAAAATTGAAATGTAAAATGATTATAATTGTGTAATTAAAATTTATACCCTTAAGCTATTAAGTGTTATATATATAATCTAGAATTGTGTTTATAAGATGTAAATGGACTTAGGTTGGTAAATAAGTTTTTAGACTTATATATTAGAAAGTAAAAATTTAAATTGAATGGAGAAATAAAATTGGATCGAATTGGGTTTAACTTAAATTATAAGGAAGTGAGTTGAATTTGGATTGAGTTGAAATCAAAATTCAGTTGTGTGATAAGTAATATTGAATTAATAAAATTCTCACCCAACTAAATTCGAGAGAATAGTTTGAAGTTGAAACTAGTGTAAGCTAAATTAAATGAAATAGGTATATATTGTAAATGAATTAATTATGATGTAAATATTGTCGAATGAAATGAAGTTGGATTAAAATAGATATGATCCGAGCTGCAAATAAATTTAGCTTGGGTATAACATAACTGAAAATGAACATGTTATTAATTAGATAAATTCGGAGATGAATTGAGAAGGTGAATTAAAATTAAAATGGATTGAGTAAGTAAATTAATTGAATTAAAATTTGCAAATGGATTAGAATTTGATTGGATGAGAATCAAATTGAAATGGAAATAAAATTGATGTAAGAATGAATAGAGTTATTTTGGAGTTGAAATAACTTAAGAAATTGTGGAACGGTTGTTGTCGAGCTTATGAATTGGTCTTGAATAAACCTGTACGGATAATGAAATTAAAATGTAAGAATATGGATTTAATTTAATAAGTGAAATGAAGTAAGAATGTATGGGTTGTAAATAATTCAGAATGGAATGAAATTAATATAAATTTAAGTTGGAATTAATTTAAAATGACTTTAAGCTTAAGTCGTGGTTATTTGCATGAATAACATCAAAATGTGCATAGAAATTTGTCGTTGGACATAAAAGAAAGCAAGTGAATTAAAAGAAGTAAACAAAGTTGGATTTTGAATATAATGGAATGGATTGGAATTTAATTAAGTGGATTTGCATAGAAATGAAAGTGAATCATAAGAGAGATGCCAATAAATCAAATTGAAAATAAAATTGATTGTGAATCAATTTGGAATTGTATAGAAATAAATTTATATAAGTAGGCACATGTTGATCATATTGAAGTGATTTTGAGTTGGTCATGGTTAATATGAATTGAATGTAGCAAACTTGGTTGTGAATCCTTTTGAGTAAAGTAAAATGAAATATGGATTTGTAAAGGGGATTAAAATAGCGTTGAAACTTGTGGTTGCTTATAAAGATGGTTAACAAGTAGAATTATGAAAATTTGTTGTTTGGGCTATGCAACCGATGTGTTTGGCTAAGATTAATGAATGGATTGTTGTTAAAATTTCATATTATTGAAAACTTATGTACTTGTTTGAGTAAGTATAGGTACGGAAGGCAATCGATAGAGTTGGAGCATGTAAATGCAATATTAGTTAGCTGCTTGCTTTTAAAATGCTAATTTAAAGGTATGCTTACACTATAAAATTGGGAAATTATATGTATTGTGAAATATTTTGTTTTCCGATAATGTGGGTCGATGTATATATACTTATGTCTATTGTGATATTATAAAACGCTCTCCGTACAAATGAGACACTGTCAAAAATATTCAAAACTTTTGGGAGTTAGAAAATCTTTGGAAAATTTTCAAATTTTGGGTTAACTAGAAAAGTGATTTTTGAATTAGGTTGAAAACAAGGTTTTTGAGTTAAAAATAAAGCAAATGGTTTTGGAAATTGAGCTAAAAGTTTTGGTGAAGTGAATGTATGTTTTCAACTATGTAATTTTGGGTAATAAATGAGTTTAGTAACATTTTTCTACCTTAACAAATTTCGGGGATGAAATTTTTATGACGGGGGAGGAATGTAACGACCCAGAAATTTTGTCGTTATATTTTGAGCATTTAATTCATTTGAAATGTTGAATGTGTATTATAATTTGATTTGAAATAAGAAGATTTTGGTTAAATTAATGAAATTAGTTAAAATTTCAAATATGGTAATTCAATTGGATTTGAATAATAATAATTTAATATTTGGAATTGGGATAATTGGAGAATCTGGATGTAAATGGTTATGAAAATGGTTTCTAAAATTTATTTAAATTCTTGATGGATTTGAATTATAACATTGGACTTTTGGATGAAATCAAAAGTCGATAAGTTAAATTTAGAATTTTTATATTAATTTAATAATGGAAATTAATATATAATAATAATGCAAATAATCATATTTTGAATCGAAATGAATCAGAATGATTTCTAACGTGATTATAAATTCTATATGATTTATAATAGAGTTAGTAAAGTTTTAAAAATAAATTTTTAAGTGATTTGGACGATTTTGAAAATCGCTCGAATTTATCGAAGAGTTAAAATAGCCTTCCGGGGCACTGTCTCGGAATTCAACGAAACTAGTTCTATTGGATCCCTAATAGATAATTATTATCATATTTCAAATTTCATAGCGTTAAGAGTTACCGTTTGTTTGTACGGGTGAGAAACATGTTGAAATTTAAAATCAAAAATTTAATATTTTAAATCGATTCAAAAAATTATCTCCCACATATGATTGAATTGAGCTCCGAAACATGTTCCATTGTATTTGAAACATTTGTAAAACCTTATGAACGCATGGCGGCATGTCTAATTCGGAGTTCGTTCGAAATCTTGTAAATTAGTGAATTTAATATTAAAAATAATAATAGTCTAACTCATATATATATGTATGTATGTATGTATGTATGTATATAAATGAGTACGGCCAAACCCTAGCCTCTTCTTTTCATGGCCTCCACTTATACAATTAATCGCCTAGAATAGTTTACCATCTCCCTCTAATCCCTCCAAATCCACTCAGCAGTAGCCTTAGGTCCCAATTGCAGAATCGAAGAACTCGTCAGGTACTACAGATCCTACGGTGAATTTTCGTTGAAGTGGCTCTTCGTAGTCGAGCTCCCTTGTCTGCACGTTTTTGGACTTTTCGAGCATGATTGAAAAGACCGAGTTCGCCGCAGTTCGTGGCATGGAGGTGTCGTGCGATGGGCTTTCATTTGGTGGTATCAGATCGTCGTGTAGTCGAGTAGGGGAGGAGCGGTTTCTAACCTTAACGGGGGTTGATGGGTTCGAATAACCCAGACATTGCATACGAAGAAGAAGATGTTCGGCCCAATTTTGTATTGGTAAAATATATAAAATTTAAAAATTAATTTATGTTATATCAATATATATTTACAAACTTTAAAATTGCATATGTAATGCACGCATGGTCAGATTCCATCGAAACTGGCGGCGCCGGAATCGCAGCGATGAGCAGCCCGCTGTGGTGCAGATTTGGGATCGTTTCAAGCAAATAAAAATATAGGTTAAATCGAACGCTGTCCGATTCAATTTAAAAATTGGAATGCTAGACGAATTCAAGGTGAGTTAATCTCACTCACATCTGGAATGCTAGTTAATTTAAACAATTATATTTAAATGATTGATTGATTGGTTAAATGTGAAAAGTATTATTAGATTGGATCGATTTTTTGTTTATTGTGCTAACATCTGTGGATAAAGGGAAACAGGTTGGAGGGATCCAACTGGATTCCACACAATGTAGAAATTATCTTCATAATATGTGATGTATTTTATTTATATTCCGTGATAGTTTAATTTGGAAATTATGTAATGTTGTTTACGGTTGGATAAGTTAAATTTGGTATTTTAAAATATAAATAAAATGAATTGGATTAAAAAGGGAAATGAAAAGAAATTTTTAAGTAATGAATTTAAGGAAATTAAATTCGGGAAATTGGTTTGGAATTTGTTAAGTGTTTTTGAAACTGTGATTTAAAAGGAAAGGAGGATTGAAAATTTATAATCTGGGTTTATAAATGACGTGGAATATTTAGCAGTGGATAAATTTGAAAGATATATTTCCGATGGGAATTTCTATAAGAAAGGTACATAGCGTTTTAAAAATAAAGGTGAGATTATTTTTAAAAAGATGGGAAGTGTATTTTTCCTGGAGAACTAAGTAGGTTTTCAAAGGAAAGCTTTCAAAGTATAATCTAGATGTTTATAAGAAATATGTTTTTAGAATGTTTTATAAAAGTATTATTTTTAATTGTTTTAAGTATAAGGGAAGACTTATTTAAGTAATTAGGGTATTTAATTATTTTAAAGTAAATTAGTATTATGTTTTTTTTAAAGGAGATTTTAACATAAATATTTGATATAATAACTTTATTTTAAAAGGTAATTTTGGTTTAAATTACTAAGAAACCCTTAAGGAATTTCTTGAATATTATTTTAATTTAAGTAGTTTTCCTTATTTTAAATAATTTAAGTATATATTTTGAAAGTGATTTCCAAGGGATGGGAAATGTGCTTAAAAATAAAAAGGTGTCTTATTTTTAAAGTGTGGGAGGAAATTTACGGTATTGAGACGTAAATTTGAATTGAGATAATTAGAGTAGGATTTATAAAAAGGTTCTTTAGTTTATTCTGAAATGGAAGTGTATTTACTTGAAAGCCAAGTATATTTTTCAAAGAAATTTTGCTAGTATAAGTTTATGTTTTAAAAATTGTTGAATATTTTATAAAAATTTATTATTTTTAATTGTTTTAAATTTTAAAGTAAATCTGTTCAAATTAATTTTGGTAGTAATTATTATAAAGCTCAAATTAGCATTATGTTTTTAAAAGAAATTTTCTAATATTTATACTTTATATAAATTTTACTTTAAAAGTAGTTTGTGGCTAAAATTTTACTTGGAAATTTATTATAGAATTTCAAATGTGTTAAGTACATATTTTTGAGAAAAGTGATTTAAATTATATAAATCTAAATTTTAAATGACTTGGTGTTTTCAGTTGAAATGAAATAATTGGTTGAATTGTTTGTTTATTTGATAGTTAAATAACCGATTATCAAATCTGGACCCAAATATAACTTTGGAAATTGTAGAAGAGGTATGATAATTATTGTGTATAGTTACCATTCGAGGTGCTATACTATATGCACAAACTCGTTCGTTCCTCTAGGACATTGGTAAGGAAATCCGTCCACTAATGGTTAGGAGGTGAACTCCGATCTTATCTTCGACTGTGTATTTCCTAAAGAACCGGGGTTGAGTTAACCGAAAAATAGCAAACGTTGTTGCAAAGAGACCGAGATCGGATTTGTGATCTGAAAACCACTTCGATCCAACGAATAAGTTTTTGTGATGAAGACAAGAGCTTGGAGTCGAAGATGGAGCTGTGAAGTGCAAGGTCTCATCGCTACTAATCCTGAAGGTGATTCTAAAATGGATGTAGTAGGAGTAGTGCTTTCGGTTCCGTTCGAACCCAGAACATACTTGTATGGATGAATGCTTTCAGAACATTGTCAGGAGAACGGTGAGCATTCAAAGTGAAATGTTCTAAAAAGGTAATGCTTAGCCTCCAGCCTCATCAACCGGGAATGACTGAAAATCAGGGGTTATGCAGCAAGGCTAAGTGGGTCGTGCCCATTAGGGTAAGGTCGTCCCTGTTTAGATGTCCCTTTTATTTCGGTTGTGTGGTGAGGTTGCTGATCCTAACCGCAGGGTGATCTTACTCAGGATTATCCAGTAAGGGGTATTCCCGGTCTTGTGTTGTAGGGGATTTAGGGTGGATCCTCTGTATGCTGATCTAGACTAGGTACTCTGCAGGTGGTACCCCAGTGCCTAGTCATTAGTTGGAAATCCAATCTCCTTACGTGCCTTTTTCGATTTTGATTGTATAACCCACTTTGCGGCTAGTATGCTAGAATTTAATCATGTATCAATTTCAGCTATTTTGAATAAGTACTTGTATTTAGGCAATATCATAATATCAGAGAATTTTGATTAGAAATGTTTTGGCTATCGTAAGGTAAAAACCTGACATGTTTATTTGTAGCGTGGTCTTATAAGATGCTTTTGATTTTCAAAGGATTTTTGAAACTTTAATAATCAATTTGGGTGTATTTTTATCACGCTGGTATTCCAGACTGATTGGGGTGTTATTTGATTATAATGCTCGGGTCAGACCGAGTATTATAAATACAATATAGGATGCTGGTGGGCAAGACGTATCACTCGTACTTGGTGTATATTCCGCTGTGTTATATATGTTGTGTATTCAGTTGTGTGGACAAGTTGATATATCTATCTAGTATTTTGCTATTGATTGTGTTGTGATGATGTGATATATATATATATATATATATATATATATATATAATAGATATGTGTTCATTTTGTGTAAAGATCTATTATTATCTATTATATTTTGTTCCACTGCGATTGTGAGATTCTGTTATTGTTTAGTTCCTTCTTTCTTCTTTCTTCTGTCTTCTTTCTTTTTCCTCAACTATCTGTCTTTCCCGGCATTTAATTGTCGATATATTATGCAGTGGCGTATTTATGTCGATTTTTGAGGGTCGAGAAGGACGGGTCATGATAAAATAGAAAAGAGAATTGATTTAGATAATAATCAATGAAGATAGATACGTAGGATGTACGTATATTATTCTATTCGCATAACGATTTGATCCAGATTCGAACATATAATTTTAAGATAGTATATCGATCCGAGTTGGAATTTTTCACTTGACTTTCGACGGCGAACCTGGATATGGATTTTTGATTGGTTCTGGAAATTCTTTATCATAGTTGTGGCTATGTAAGGAGAATGACGGTTTCTGATCAAGAAACTAGATCTGAGTCCGCACTAGGAAGTCGGGTGGGCGATACTAGTTCGGAAATGAAATTGTGTGATCGAGTGAGCGATCAGATTGATATAGTGTACGGATGATATATGTGCATCGTACGGGTTTGAATGAAATTGATATTGAAAATTTGTGGATAAAAACTGTAAAATGATTTTTGAAATGGAAAAGTGTATTTTGAACAATAAATGATGAAATAAAATGTAAATTGGATATTTCTATGATTAAAGGTTCACTTTATAAAGAAAGGTAATATGGTCAATAACTTTATAAAGAGTAATCAAATTTGAATATTTGATTTGGTATAAATAAGTTATATATATTTGATAAACTTCCCTTGTTGAATCTGTAGCTAGAAGAAAAATGGATTTTGGAAGTATTTGAAGAATAAAAAGGGAATTTATACAAGTATGAAGTGATTCAAAAGATTTTTCAAGGTTATATATATTTATATATATATAAAGAATCATATGAGAATGGTTTTGGAAAAAAGGTTTTGGAACCTATGGATTTTGGAAAGGCTTTTGATTTTTAGGGAAAAATAAATTTTGGAAATTTGGAAAGCCTAGTTTGAGAATTATCGATTTTGGAATGATCGATTTTGAGAAAAGAGATTTATATGGCATTCTTACTAGGTGTATGATTTGAAAAATACTATATGTGTATAGTATAAAGTGTTTTGAGAATGGCTTTGGGGAAAAAGGCGCTCCCTTGAGATGAACCTCTTAGGAGTACCATAGGTCGGTACTGCCTTGAGCCATAAGGGGGGTTCTAAAGTTGATCCTGTGAGGAAGTTCGGACAAACTGAAGTTCCTAAGGATTATTGGGTAGTGAAAGTCGAGGGAGCTGATGCCTAAAGAGGCATTTGGGTTATGTTGTGACGACAGTGTAACTCAATGTCGCTGCGATCTACTTTGGACCATAGTGGAAATCGTGTGGAGGTGAGTGTCAACGGTCTACATTTGATTTTGCCGGGAAGGCAACGTAACATTGGTAGACTGCGATCTACGGTGGAGTGGATAAGTTTCATTCTTTTGGTAGAGAAATTCGAGGGCACTGATGCCGACAGTTATATGGGTTTTTGCTGTGATAGCAACTTAACCCCAAATGTAGCTGTGATCTGTAGCAGGTTCCATGGTGTAATCGAGGGGAGCGGAGGCATACAATTATCTATGGATTTTGCCGGGATGGCAACGTAACCATTAGTTGACCGCGACCATGGAGGGGGTGATGATTTCCAGAGCATTTTCACCAAAGATGTTTCCTCTATTTTCAAAAGTGTTTTCTATATTTTCAGCAAAGTATTTTCACTGGGTGTTAAAACAGGTTTACCAAGTACTTATAGATTTTCAGTCTTACGCTTGATCAATATGACCGAATTTCTGTGAGAATAAGGATGGACTGGTTGAGATATCGAATTATAAAAAGTATTTTTATAAAAACTATTTTATAATATTATGTGGATTTTAAAAGTGTTTTAAAAATGATCAAAGAATATATTTATCTGGTTTTATGTTATCAAAATAAATTCTAGTTTCATTCCGTTTCGAGGACCAAAAGATTCTAAAGAGGAGGAATGTAATAACCTAGATTTTTGGCATCTGACAATTGGATAACTAACTGGTTTTATTCAGTTGAACAGATATATTCTGGTAATAAAAGATATCTGGATGGATTTAAAACTATGATAAATATTGAAATATAAATATCCGAAAGTGATATATCTTATAGTAAATTAATATATTAATGTATAAATAGTGATGTGAAAACTTAATAATGATGAAAATTTTAAGTTTGTTCATATACAAGGATATAAGTGTGTATATATGTTGAGTAAATTGAGAGCATTGATTTGAATTCAATGTATTAAATTTTCAAAGCAGATTTAAAGTTAGAATTCAATGTTTATAAACACTAAGATAAATACTTATTAAGCTTAAAAAGGTAGCTCAAGTTTAAAATAGGATTTAATAAAGGATCAAACTTTTTCTATATATATATATATATATATATATCTGTGTGTGTATATATAAAGACATTGGATATAAAAATATAAGTAAATAAGTTTATATTGTTTAATTGAGTTATATACATATAAATAAAAGAAAGTGAAAAGATAAAGATAGAAACATGATGCTTAATTTATAAAACATAAGGGTTTAAAATCAAATTTTTAAATTAAATTAAGGGTTTTAAACAAAATTTAATCACTAATGACATTTGTATGCTTATGAATTCATGTATGAACCAGTATTAATACAATAGAACAAGTGGCACTTGTTTTTTTAGTTAAAATAATTTATATGTAATAAGATATTTAGAATGAGAAATTTGTTCATTTATTCTCAGTTCAAAAAAATTTCTTTCATTTATATTCAAAAACTTAAACCTAAAAAAAATTCGAAAATCAAGTTTTTTAACCTAGAAAATGGAAATCAAACAATCTAAATATCAAAACAAGAGAATCAAAACCTGAGAAGCAAATAAAACCAGAGGAAGAAAAGAAAAACTTAAATTTGGAGACCTTCAATCTGATTCAAAGTCCGGATCAAATTCAACAATGCAAGATCAACAATCAAGTAAAGATCAAACCAAAAAGCATCACATCAGGTTCCAGATAAAGACCAATTTTCAAGTTCAAAACAATTCCAAGTTTCAGGCCTCTGTTCTTTCAAAATGTTAGTAAACTCCATATGTAGACCCAATCTTCTATATTGATCTATGTCCTGTGATGATGAATGAAATTGATAATGTTGAGAAACATGTTTGTTGGATATAAATATGTTTATATATATATATATGCATATATAAATGTGACTATATATATAGGCATATACTTTTGTTTATACATTACAGGGTTGAAACCTGAAAAAAATTCAAATCATCTCATGAAATTGATTTTAGAATTCGATCCTTAAATGAAAGGTGATTACAAATATGTAATTCAAATTTTAAAAATGGTTACAAGTATTTTTACTGAGTAAATATTTTAAAATGGAAAAATTACAGTAGTAAAACATTTAAACAGGAAAATCAAGTATCAAAATCTTCAGTTTCGTTTATACATTCTGATTCGTGATGGGAAACGATGAATTTTGATGATAAGATTTTGATTTTTAAGTCGGTAAGGGTCGAGATATTTCATGTTGAACGGAAATTAAATTTTGGTTGAATTCTGGAAACTAAAGGTTTTAGGGTGATCGAGTTTCATTTTGGAGATAACTCGTGGATAGGTGGTGGCAGAAAAAATGCAGGGTGAATTTTCTGATCACCGTGGTTGGCGGCGACGGTGATTTAGGGTTAATTTCCTGTCTTCGAGCAAAGTTTAATCGAAGTAAATTTCATGGTCAGGAGGTAATCGTAGGAGTTCACGAGTGGGGGATGGGTGGAGTAGGTAGTGACGATGATTTGTCCGGATTTTTATCACCACCGATGAACTGTGGTGGTGATGCGGTTGATTTTTGGTTGATCGATTTTTTTACTAGTTTCTTTCGAATTTCTCATTTTTGAATTGTTTGATTTTTGAGTTTTCTGGGTAGCTTGGTGGGTCAGAAAGATCACCGATGGTTTGCGAGTGACCTTGGCGACGACCAGTGGTGATCGGAGTGGTCGTGCATGTGCATATGTGCACGTTGATGACGGTGAGGATCTAGGCAAGGGAGATGATGTTGTTTTCTCGGGGTTGGATTCGGGATAAAGAAGGATAGGCTCGGGGTTTGATTTGAGCACTATAGTGTTTAAATTAAAAACAAGTATAATAATAATAATAATAATAATAATAATAATAATAATAATAATAATAATAATAATAATAATAATAATAATAAAAGAGGAAGGACTGGCTTAGGAGAAACATGAGTTTGCCTTGGAGTTAGCTCGAGTCAGTATTGTAAGATAATATCGAGGTCTAAAATTCAAGTTAAAACGGGTTTTAACATTTCTTTCTTTATTGAAAATGATAAGTGTTTTATATTTAAAATTGAAAACAAACGTTAAACAAAGGTTTCAAGCCTGATAAAAAGGAAACAAGTTTTCTAAAGAGAACTATTTATCAAATTTTAAACAAGTTTCAAAGATTTCTTGTTAAATGTAATTAATTTAAAGAGTAATTACTTAATCGAAGTAATTAGAGGATAATTACTTAAGGAAGGAATTAATTACTTAGTGTAATTATTTAAAGAATAATTAATTACTAAATGTGATTAATTTAGGTTAATTAATGAATATGATTAGTTAAGGAGATTAATTAAAAGTTAATTAATGTGACTGGTTAAGGTTAATTAATCTATGTGGTAATTATAGGTTAATTACTTAATGTAATTAAAGGATAATTAATCAAGGATGATTAATTAAGACGGATGATTAAAGAATTATTAATTAATTGGATTGTAATTAATTTTGTCAAGTAAGCAGGATTAAGTTAATCCAAGTGATTAAAGTTGGTAATTAATTTAATTGGAGATTAATTAAATTAATTAGGAATTATATATCTAATAAATCTTGCTTATGGATGGTTAAATGATATCGGATGACTTGAATTGTTGATTTTTATGATGGACGATTGAGATGTGTTGTGATGTGAATGGGATGAACTATGATAATGTGGGTCACCTATCTGAAATAAATTATTGAGTAGCATGATATCCTGAATATAGATTGTATTGTTTAAACTTAAAGAACAACATTGGATTCGAAGAGACTGGGGTCGCGTATCAGTAATACCCAAAACCACTTCGATTAGTAAACAAAATTCTTTATAAATTGGATATCTGGTATTAAACGGGCTGGAATGGAATATTGTGTAACATGGACATTTAACCTGAAACTATTGTGTGATAAATGTTTGACTATGAGAACTCGTAAATGGTACGAGTTACCTTGGTATTCATATATGTTATAACTTAGTATTTTCATATTATATGGGTTTACTCATGCTGTTTTCCAGCGTGACCAAGTTGTTACTCTGATGTAATGCTCGGGTCAGACCGAGTATTACATAGTTTCAGGTAGGGACGTTCTGAAGTTCAAGAGGCGAGCTGGATGGCAGGAACGTATGGAATGTATTCCGCTGAGTATATTACTGTTGTTATCTGGGACCTGTTAATTCTAACTATATAGCTTTTGTGTAATGGTTGTAACTCTGATGCATTGAATGTAATTTAACTGATATAGTTTTCCTTTGTCTAACTTTTATTATTTGATATTATATTTTGCCGCTGTGAATGTGAGAATCTGTGATTTGTTTCTGTTTCTTCCTCTACCTTCTTTCTTCTTTTCTCTAACAATCCGGAATTTTCGAAATCGGAAATTTTGGATCGTTACAACCTCCCCCATCGATATATTCTGATTGGTCAATACACGTTGGTATCTAATGGATCGTATACATTGACTACCAGGGTGCCTTTTCAGCATGAAGATTAAAAGCATTTATCTTGCCTAACCCTCCTTGTATATGAAGTTTAATACATGTGATGGATCATAGACATTCTTAATGTCTCTCGACAATATCAGTTGGTCCATCAAGATCAAAATATGTCGAGCCCAATACAAAATCCGGTTCTTTGACACTATTTGCCATGAGTCTTCCTTCAACACCTTCCTTGCCTAATATGCCTTGTCATAAGATGGAGCGGCCTTTAGAAATGGTTCCTTTTGAGTCGGCCAAAAAAGATGCTAATAGGGATACCCCCGATAATGACATTGGTGACGATGTTGTCATAACAGACCCTTAGGATTGTTTAGATTCAAAAGTACATGAGACATATCTCAAGTGAATATGTGAAAGACATGGAATTCCTTTCAAAAATATATTGGTCCCTACACGCTTTTAAGGGCCACATGATCTGCCTGAGGGGTATACATCCTGCAACTGATATATATGTATGGTTGGAGGTGTTCCACCATTTAATCACTTAATGTTACAGTTCTTCAATTTATGAAGCTTGCCCCTACCTACTTACTTCCAAATAGCTATAACTATTTGAATAGCATGGACATGATATTTTCTCACAATCCGAAAAAGGTTCCTTCTTTTGAAGAAATCCATTACTTATATGCCTTTAAATGTCGAAAGGGAACCACTTAACCTACTTTCTAATAGCCTACCAGAAGTTTCCACATAGCAGTTGAGCTTTGGAACAAAGTGAGAAATTTTGAAAACGAGCACTTCTTTATGCGTTATCTGCCTGGCTTCACATAAAAATGGTTATTCAAAAGTAAATCTTGCGCTCATTATTTCTACCGATGAGGATATTATGGTTCTAATTTTTAATTTTGCCACACTATGTATTTGTATATGATTCTAGAAGATCTGGCCGCAAAAGCTTAGCAATCACACTCGTAGCTTTTTTGAAGATTCCTCTTTAAGAAATGGATATGAGAGTCCTCCTTACCGACAATAACCTATAAGGTTAACCATTTTAAGGAAGCCGAAGTGTAGGTCATATGCAGGGATTCAAGAGAATTTTTAGCCTACGTAGGAGCCAGAGGTAGAGATTAATGTCGACAAAGGTCAAGAAGTGCCTCCGTACAGGGTCTAGTTATTAATCCCGGAATAGAGCAAGGGTTAGCAGGTAGAGGTAAAATGAATGATGATGATGATGGAGATGACGGTGTGGATGTAAATTTTGGCCGCGAGTCCTCTAGTGATGCGAGTGGTGATGCTGATGTGCCACTCATTTCCCAATAGCCAAAAACAAAAATCATTTCTTCTTGAATGTCGTAACAACTTCCACCCGCTTCAATAGTAAAGGAAACACCATTCCTCCATATACGGATATTCATGGATCCTTTGAGTGTATAACGGATGAATTCAATTCTTTTGGTCTTAACAACATCAGTATTGGTGAATTGGTTCTCATATTCATTTGCCAATTGATGTGCTTGCACCTAGAGCAGGGGAAAGAACCCCTATGACCAAACTTCAAACCCATGGTCACTTTTACACAGTAGTTCATCATCGATAGATAACCACGATATCATTGTTCAACCCCAACATGCCATATCACAATATTCCATATCAGAAATATCAATCAATCATTCATAAGCAAGATTAATTAGTCATAGTATTTCTAATTAATTTAAATAAATTAAATTACTTTAATCACTTTTAATCCTATTTACTTAACATTAATTAATTATGAACCGTTAATTAATCATCCCTTCATTATCCTCTTTTATTACATTAAGTAATTAGCATTTAATTGATTACGCAAATTAATTAACCTTCACCCATTCACATTAGTTATATTTATCCTTAATTAATCAATCCTTTATTTAATTTCACTAAGTAATTAATCCTTGATTACTTCCATTAGGAAAATTCCCTTTAATTACTTCCATCAAGTAATTATCCCATTGGTTAATTATCCTCAATTAATTAACCTTTAAATTATTAATTAATTTAACCTTTAATTACAAATTAAATTAATTAATCCTTAACAAATTAATTCTTTAAATTACTTACATTAAGAAATTATCATTTATTAAATCACATTTAGTAATTGCCCATTAATTACTCGCCTTAATTATTGACATCTAGTAAATTAATTACATTAAGTAATTAACCTTTAACAAAATTTATCATCTTTTAATTAATTGTCGTAATTGATCACATTAATAAATCAATCCCTTAAATTTGATTTCAAAAACTAATTAACTAATTACCTAAAAAATTAAATTAATTAGTTATTCTCTTAACTGATTACATTAAATCAATTTAGTATCCTTATAAAATAATTAATACTTATTTAATTACATCATTTAAATCATCTTTAACAAAAACATATAGGAATTAACCTACAATATAATCGCCTACACAACAATTTCAAAACATTTGAAATTTTGAAAACTTGTTTTAAACTGCTAATGCTTTGTTTTAGGTCTTGGTTTATATTTTCCTTTGCAACTTTACATTTTTGATAAACCTTTATACTTGATTGACTAACAACAAACAACACGAGACTACACCAGTTTTCCAGAGTCTTACCCATACTTTACCCGAACCAAACACCGAGCTTCTCTTCTTCCTTCCTATCTTGTACACTTTTAATTACACATGTCCAAACCAATGACCAACTCTCACTGCAACTCGAGACAAAAACTCAACCCTCCCGACCATTCAACCAGATCCTACCTCAGATATCAAAGCACAGATGCTCGTGCACCGTGCACGTGTAAAAGGTGACGGAGCCTCTCCGATCATCCCTTATGGAACCACTAATTCGCCATCGCCTCACTCGTACTTCACGACCACCCAAGATTTGGATTCCACCTCCAAATCAAAAACGAGGAGAATGAAACCCAGCGAAAGAAAAGAGATCGCCTAAAAACCAATAGCAATGCCACCACAGACAACCGGTGGTCATGAAAATCTGGACAAAACATCGTCATGACCTACTCCACCCATCCCCCCACTAGCGAACTCCTCTGATTACCCCCTGACCACGAAATTTTCTTCGATTAAACGCTACTTGAAACAGGCAATTAACCCTAAATCACTATCGCCACCGACCACGACGATCAGAAAATTCACTCTGCATTTTTCCCGCCACCAGCCTTCCATGAGCTACCTCCAGCATGAAACTCGATCACCCTAAAACCTCCAGTTTCCAGAATTTGATCGAAACACAATTTGCGTTCAACCCAAAAATTCTCGTTAACCACAGACTTAAAAATCTTGAAATCCATATTAAAATTCATGGTTTTCATATTCGAATATGACTCCATAGGTGAAACTGGAAATTATCATAGTTTCTTTACCTGGTATCCAACCATTTGCACTGTAATTCCAATTTCCTAGAAGACTATTTATTATTTACCCACAAAAATATTTTTAAAAATGGTGGTCAGTTAATACAAACTATTTTTCTCTTATGATCATAACTTAAAAGAGATTAATTGAAGAGTATTAGATTTTTGAACATGTTTTTGGACTGTTAAAGAAGAACAGAGGTTTGCATGTATTCTTACAGACATGCAT
This sequence comes from Allium cepa, assembly GCA_030765085.1. Lineage (NCBI taxonomy): Eukaryota > Viridiplantae > Streptophyta > Magnoliopsida > Asparagales > Amaryllidaceae > Allium > Allium cepa. The sequence goes on from CM060945.1 coordinate 775,944,457, forward strand.
AAAGTATTTCCATCCATATATACCAGATAACACATTTATACATTCATGCAAAATAATTTTTCAACATCACTACTAATATTCCTCACATTCATCAAACTATAGATCAGATTCAACTTTAAAAGGAGTAGTTTACTCACCTTATATGTTGAACAGAGGAAACCAGGTTTGAAATTTTGAATCTATACTTATTTGAACTTTGATGATCTAAGTTTTGAAATTCTTGAGTTTGATCCTTGAATTTTACTCACTTGCTCAATTGAAATTGTTGTTTAGTTGAAACTTGAAACTGGAACTGTTATTTTGATCCTCTTCTTTGGTTTTGTTTTCAAAAAGAAAAAGTTGAGGAAAAAGGAAATATTTTACCTGTACACAGCTTTTCCTCAAAACAATTCATATATTTTAGAAAGAAAGCAATGCTTTCCATTTGTTACTTCAATCTATATTAAGCTTACAAATGTTAATACATGTTTTTTTAATTATTTTACAAATGTCAAATGTAATATTTAATTTTTTTTCTTATATTTTCATTATTAACATATATTTTATGAATTATGTTTATATATACATATATATAAATTATACTTAGTTCATGAGATATTTTAAAAGAAAGATTATTTTAAACCTTTTATCGAATTTTATATCAAACCCAAGTTATTATACTTACATATATGCTACTTCTCATGGTATATATACACACACAAATTGTACTTAAAATTTTCAATATTATAAAATTTTGTATATATCTATTAATATAGATCCATTAATTTCATAATAAGGTTTATCATTTTAATTCAACACTCATTATAATTCCAAATCCATTTATACGCATCCAGATATTTATTTTATTTTTAATTATTTGAAATTTGTTTATCTGACTAAATAAATTTAGTACATCAAGATGAAACCTAGTTAAAATATCCAATTATTAAATGTCCAAAATCCGGGTTATCACATTCCTCCCCCCTTTGAATCTTTTCGTCATAAAAAGGGAACGAAGCCAGAATTTTATTAAATGATTATTATCAGTTAAATTTACTCTTTGAACATCTGACTAAAAACTCTTTGACTAAGAATTTTTAAAAACACTTTAAAATCTATATAATATTGCCAAAATAGCTTTATAAAAATACTTTTTATAACTCGATGTCTCAACAAGTCTATCCTTGTTCTTACAGAATTTTGGTCATACGTTGATCAGGTATAGAACTGAAAATCTATAAATACTTGGTAAACCAGTGAAAATACTTGAAAAATAATTTTATTGAAAGTATAGAAAACATTTTTTAAAATAGTGGGAACATTTTTTAGTGAGAATGCTTTGAAAATCATCACCCTCATCCATGGTCGCAGTTAACCCGTTGGTTACGTTACCATCCCAGCAAAATCTATGGATGACTGTAGGCACTCTGTGCCCCTCGATTACACCATGGAACCCGCTACAGATCGTAGCTGTACCCGGGGTAACGTTGCTATCACAGCAAAAACCCATATAACTGTAGGCATCAGCGCCCTCGAATTCCGTGGCCAATAAAATGAAACTTCTCAATTCGACCATAGATCGCAGTCTACCGATGTTACGTTGCCTTTCCGGCAAAATCAAACGTAGACCGTTGACACTAACCTCCACACGATTTCTTCTATGGTCCACAGTAGATCGCATTGACATCGAGTTACACTATCGCCACAGCATAACCCAAATGCCACTATAGGCATCAGCGCCCTCGACTTTCGCCACCTAATAATCCTTAGATACTTCAGTTTGTCCAGACTTCCTCATAGGATCCACTTTAGAGTCTCCCTCTTGTAGCTCAAGGCATTACCAACCTATGGTACTCCAAAGAAGTTCATTTCAAGGGCGTGCCTTTTTCTCCAGAGCCATTTTCAATACACTTTATACCATACACACACAATATCTTCCAAATCATACACCTAGTATGAATCCCATATAAGTCTCTTTTTTTTCCAAATTTGATTATTCCAAAATCGATAATTCTCAATCTAGGCTTTCCAAAATCCATAGGTTCCAAAACCTTTTTCCAAAATCATTCTCATAAGATCCTTCGTATATATATAGATATATATAACTTTGAAAATCTTTGTATCACTTCATACTTGTATAAATTCCCTTTTTATACTTCAAATACTTTCGAAAACCGTTTTCTTCTGGTAATAGATTCAACAAGAAAGTTTATCAATTATATATATATAACCTTGTTTATGCCAAATCAATACTCAAACTTGATTACTCTATAAAATCACTTACCATATTACTTACTTCCATAAAGTAAATTTTTACGATAGAAATATCCAATATCCACTTTATTCCATCATATATCTCATAAAATATACTTTCTACTCCAAAAATCATTATACATTTCTAATCCATAAATTTTCAATATCAATGTCATTCAAACACGTACGATGTACACATATGATCCGTACGCTGTATTAATCTGATCGCTCACTCGCTCACTCGATCACACAATTTCTCTTCTGAATTAGTATCGTCCACTTGACTTCCTAGTGCGGACTCAGATCTGTTATCTTGATCAGAAACCGTCATTCTCCTTGCATAGTCATGACTATGACAAAGAATTTTCAGAACTAATCAAAAATTCATATCCAGGTTCACCGTCGAAAATCAAGTGGATAATCCCAACTCGAATCGATATACTATCTCGAAATTCTATGGTCGAATCTGGATCAAATCATTATACGAATAAAACAATATACGTATATCCTATGTATTTATCTTCATTGATCATTAGCTAAATCAATTCCCTTTCTATTCACATTCATTTATGATTCTAATCACTTATTCATAGTTGCTTCAATCCTCATTTGGATTATCACTTCAATTCTTATCTCAATTGGTAATAAATCATAAACGGTTTGAACTCTGTCCGGCTTAAATTTAGAAAATAGCTTGAAAATTTTAAAATAGATAAGCAGTTGAAAAAAGTTATTAGTTTATAAAATAGCTGTAAAATAGTTAAGTAGTTATAAAATAGACAAATGGTTATAAAATAGTTAGATAATTGCAAAATAGTTGTAAAATAGTTAAGTAGTTATAAAATAGAAAATGGTTATAAAATAGTTAGATAATTGCAAAATAGTTGTAAAATAGTAATTAGTTATAAAGTAGTTGAAAAATAGTAAATAGTTTATAAAACAGTTGTAAAATAGTTAAATAGTTACAAAAATAATTATAAAATAAGTATAAAATAGTTTGGCTTTTAAAAGAAAGATTGTATATTGTAAAGAGCTTTGGAAAAATAGATTCAAGAAAGTTTACATTAAAACAATTTATTTTAAAAATAGTCTAGAGCCAAACTGTTCAATTACCAATCTCCAATTCCAATCAATTGCCAATTTCCAATTAACTTTCAATATCAATTCAAATTAAATTAACTTCCATACCCATCCCAAATTCAAATCAACTTCCCATTTTGAACTTGAACTCATTCAATTTTCAATTTCATTTCAAATTAAACCAATTCAAATTTTCTATTTGAATTTTAAACTTATCCATCTTCAATCACAATTTTAATTAATTCAAACCAAATTCAATTTGAACTAATGCAATTTAAATCTCAACTTTAAACCATCTCAAATTATATAAATTCGAGTTAAATTTTAAATGTTGATTTAATCCCTTAAATCAAATTAACCTTTATTTTTAAATCAACAATCTAAATCTTTAAACAATTTAATTCTTAGTCCAAATTTCAAAATTCCATTTTAAATTACCTTTACTTCTTCATAAACTTATTTCTATGTTCAAATAATAATTCAAACCCTTTTTAAATAATTTTAATCTATGAAATCCAATTTATTACCCAATTTCAACCTTGAAACCAATCCTTAACAGTTTTAGTTTGCAAGTTCAAATTAACATCCAAAACTTAAGTTCAAAGTGGTTCGCTTTCCATCTTAAATTCTTGAAATCAAAATTATTTAAATAATTGCAAATTTAAGATTAATTTCCATTTCCCTAATTCAATTTTAATTCAAAAATAAAAATATTTTAATTAACTTCAAAATAAGATTTTATTTCCACTTAATCTCAGTAATGGATATAAAATATCACAATCTACTTCTTAATTCATTTTAAACAACTCAATTCACAGTTTCATAAATTTTTGATAATAATAGGATGATGTTAGGATAAATAAACATCCTATTTATTTAAATTATCCATTACCCATTTGCAGGACCCAAACCCGTTTTGATATTTTATATAACTCCTTTCCAAATCAACCTATTTAACTTCCCTAACTTAAATCTCATTTTCATCTTTGAATTTTCAATTCAGGTTGTTCATTCTAAATTTATTTAACTTCCTCTAAGTTAAATTCAATTTATTAATCCAGTCAACCTTACTCAAATTTGAATTCCCACTTAAATTTCAAATTTTTATCAGTATTCCTTCTTACATATAAGTTCAAAGACTTATTCCACTATGGGTTTCTACAGACACTTCAGGGAAAATCAAAACTCAACACTTTAGAGTTTATTTTAAATCTTCTTTGGTATTATGTACGTCCACACATATACATACTTTTTTCTTAGCCCACCAGGCTATACTTTAAATTTTAAAACATCTTTGGTTTTAATTGAAAGTAGATTTCTTTAAAGCTTTCAAACAACTTCTCTGTTTAAAATAAAATCACATTTAAAATATACCGAATAATATAATTTATTATTCCTTTTATCATTTTGAAACAATTCAAATGTTTCTACGCTTGGGTTTTAAACTCCATTATTCAAATCCATTCAAATTTATAAGTTATACTCAACTAAGTTTACTTCCTTAAAACACTTTCTTTTTACTAGAAACAACATTCCCATTATTTGACACAATAACCATTCCATACTCTGGTTTAAATCCATTTCTAGTATATCTTATTAAATTCTTATTCAATTCCACTAACTAACAACCAATTATCTTTATATATAATGATTGGAAAATTATTTGCTTCACATATCAAAATATAAGCTTTTATAAGAATCATTCATTTTTAAAACCATTTTTAAACCTGTATATAAGAAAATAACAAGTAGGCTCTCATATATATACACACTCAACTCATCTTTGGGTACCACTGACCCTATCCTTAATGAGTACACCCACCAGAGCCAAAGTTCTCGCTTAACCTTCAGCTCTGATACCAAAAGTAACGACCCAGAATTTTCAATCCTGAAAATTCCAGATTGTTAGGGTAAAGAAGAAAAAGATAGAAGAAGAAACAGAAAACAAGTCATAGAATCTCACATTCACAGCGGATCAAAATATATTATCAAATAATAACAGTTATACAAAAGAAAACTGCATCTATCAATTTACATTTATACATCAGAATTACAACAGTAACCCAAACATCGGACAGTTAAAATTAACTTGTCCCAGATAAACATCAACAATATACATAGCTGAATAAACTTTGTACGCTCCTGCCGTCCGGCTCGCTTCCTTGGATCCAGAACGTCCTTACCTGAAAATATGTAATACTCGGTCTGACCCGAGCATTACATCAAAGTAACACCCGGGTCAGGCTGGAAACCAGCGTGAGTATACCCATCCAACAAGAAATACCAATGCATAAAACTATTTAAAACCTGGGTAACTCGTACCTCTACAAGTTCTTAACCTGTTATATCAACACTTATATCACACATCAATATCTATGTATCTCTACATAGTTTAAATGGTCCAATTACTTAAATCATTCTATTTCAGCCTGTTGATTTCACATATCAAATCTATAAGGAATTTGTAGAAGATCACAAATCGAAATGATTTCAGTTATTTGCTAATACCTGACCCCAGTCTCTTCGAATCCAATGTCATCTTGACCCAAGTTATTCAAGAAAAAAATTAAATCCTAAAATACAAGATGTCACTTTTAGACAGTAGTTTATCTTCGATAGATAACCACAATACCATTGTTCAATCCCAACATACCATATCACAAGATTCCATATCAGAAATATCAATCAATCATTCATAAGCAAGATTAATTAGTCACACTATTTCTAATTAATTTAAATAAATTAAATTACTTTAATCACTTTTAATCCTGCTTACTTAACATTAATTTATTATAAAACATCAATTAATCATCCCTTAATTATTCTCTTAATTACATTAAGTAGAATTTAATTAATTACACAAACTAGTTAACCTTCACCCATTCACATTAATTATATTTATCCTTAATTAATCAATCTTTTATTTAATTACACTAAGTAATTAATCCTTAGTTACTTCCATTAAGTAATTTCCCTTTAATTACTTCCATCAAGTAATATCCCATTGGTTAATTGCCCTCAATTAATTAACCTTTAAATTATTAATTAATTTAACCTTTAGTTACAAATTAAATTAATTAATCCTTAACAAATTAATTCTTTAAATTGCTTACATTAAGTAGTTATCATTTATTAAATCACATTTAGTAATTGCCCATTAATTACTCACCTTAATTATTGACATCTAGTAATTATCATTAATTAATTACATTAAGTAGTTAACCTTTAATAAATTTATCGTCTTTTAGTTAATTGCCGTAATTGATCACATTAATAAATCAATCCCTTAAATTTGATTTCACAAACTAATCAACTAATTATCTTAAAAATTAAATTAATTAGTTATTCTCTTAACTTATTACATTAAATCAATTTACTATCCTTATTAAATAATTAATACTTATTCAATTACATCATTTAAATTATCTTTAACAAAAACATATAGGAATTAACCTACTATATAATCACTAACACAACAATTTCAAAACATTTGAAATTTTGAAAACTTGTTTTAAACTGCTAAAGCTTTGTTTTAGGTCTTGGTTTATATTTTCCTTTGCAACTTCACATTTTTGACAAACCTTTATACTTGATTGACTAATAACAAACAACCCGAGACAACACCATTTTTCCCGAGTCCTACCCATACTTTACCCGAACCAAACACCGAGCTTCTCTTCTTCCTTCCTATATTGTACACTTCTAATTACTCACGTCCGAACCCGTGACCAATTCTCACTGCAACCAGAGACAAAAATTCAACCCTCCCGACCCTTCAACCAGATCCTACCTCCGATATCAAAGCACAGAGGCTCGTGCACCGTGCACGTGTACGAGGCGACGGAGCCTCTCCGATCATCCCTGATGGCACCATTAAGTCGCCCTCGCCTCGCACGTACTTCACGACCACCCAAGATTTGGATTCCACCTCCAAATCAAAAACGAGGAGAACGAAACCCAGCAAAAGAAGAGAGATCACCCAAAAACAAATAGCAACGCCCCCACAGACCACCAGTGGTCAAGATACTCCGGACAAAACAGCGTCACGACCTACTCCTCCCATCCCCACACTCACGAACTCCTCCGATTACCACCTGACAACGAAATTTGCTTCGATTAAACGCTGCTCGAAACAGGCAATTAACCATAAATCACCGTCGCCCGCTAACCACAGTGATCAAAAAATTCACTCTGCATTTTTCCCACCACCATCCTTCCACGAGCTACCTCCAGCATGAAACTCGATCACCCTAAAACCTCCAGTTTCCAGAATTTGATCGAAACATAATTTGCGTTCAACCCAAAAATTCTCGTTAACTACAGACATAAAAATCTTGAAATCTATATTAAAATGGTTTTCACATTCGAATATGACTCCATAGGTGAAACTGGAAATTATCATAGTTGGTTTACCTGATATCCTACCATTTGCACTGTAATTCCAATTTCCCAGAAAACTATTTATTATTTACCCATAGAAATATTTTTAAAAATAGTGTTTAGTTAATAAAAACTTTTTTCTCTTAAGGTCATAACTTAGAACAGTTTAATTGAAGAATATTAGATTTTTGAACATGTTTTTGGTCTGTTAAAGAAGAACAGAGGTTTGCATGTATTCATATAGACATGCATAAAGTATTTCCATTCAAATATACCAGATAACACATTTATACATTCATGCAACGCAATTTTTCAACATCACTACTAATATTCCTCACGTTCATCAAACTATAGAACAGATTCAACTTTAAAAGGAGTAGTTTACTCGCCTTATATGTTGAACAGAGGAAACCAGGTTTGAAAATTTGAATCTGTACTTGATTTGAACTTGGTTGATGATCCGAGTTTTGAAATTCTTGAGTTTTATCCTTGAATTTTACTTTACTTGCTCTGTTGAAATTGTTGTTTAGTTGAAACTTGGAATTGGAACTGTTGTTTTGATCTTCTTCTTTGATTCTATTTTCAAAAAGGAAAAGTTGAGGAAAAAGGAAATGTTTTACCTGTACACGGGTTTTCCTTAAAACAATTCTTATATTTTAGAAAGAAAACAATGCTTGCCACTTATTACTTCAATCTATATTAAGCTTACAAATGTTAATACATGTTTTTTTAATTATTTTACAAATGTCAAATGTAATATTTAAAATTTTTTATTATGTTTTCATTATTAACATATATTTTATGAATTATGTTTATATATACATATATATTATATTTAGTCCATGAGATATTTTAAAAGAAAGAATATTTTAATCCTTTTATCAAATTTTATTTCAAACTCAAGTTATTATACTTCCATGTACGCTACTTCTTATGGTATATATATACACACATAAATTATACTTAAAATTTTCAATATTATAAAGTTTTGCATATATCTATTAATATAGATTCATTGATTTCATTCAACGCTCATTATAATTCCAAATCCATTTATACACATCCAGATATTTATTTTATTTTTTAATTATCTGAAATTTATCTATCTAACTAAATAAATTTAGTATCTCAAAGGTGAAACCCAGTTAAAATATCCAAGTATCAAATGTCCAAAATCCGGGTTATCACATTCCTCCCCCTTTGAATCTTTTCGTCCTCGAAAAGGAACGAAGCCAGAATTTTATTAAATGATTATTATCAGTTAAATTTACTCTTTGAACATTTGACTAAAAACTTTTCACTAAGAATTTTTAAAAACACTTTAAATTCTATATATTATTGCCAAAATAGATTTATAAAAATACTTTTTATAACTCGATTCAAACAAGTCCATCCTTGTTCTTACAGAATTTCGGTCATATGTTGATCAGGCATAGGACTGAAAATCTATAAGTACTTGCTAAACCCGCTTCAACACCCAGTGAAAATACTTGGAAAATAATTTTATTGAAAATATAGAAAACATTTTTGAAAATAGAGGAAACATTTTTTTGGTGAGAATGCTTTGGAAATCATCACCCCCATCCATGGTCGAAGTAAACCCGATGGTTACGTTGCCATCCCGGCAAAATCTGTAACGACCCGATAATTTAAACCATTCGCATCCGCATATGTCGGACTTGAATTTCTTAAAATACCGCGTTGTTAATAAAATTTGGTAAATCTTAGAATATACAGTAAATAAATAATCACAGATCACAGACACATAGTAAATAATAATGCAGCGGAAGTATAAGAGATAGTAGTTCATGAAGCTACTACATAAATATAAGATACATAACAGTTAAACAAGATACAACAGAAGAGTAACAAGATATATCAGGTACAAATCAGAATACATCACCGGAAACATTGGATACTGAAAGCAGCATAGATGGCTAGATCTCCAAGCAAAGCTCCAACTCTAAAGGTGAGTCTTGAATGCTGAATCACTTAGTCTGACTCGAGCGTAAAGCAAAACACAAAACACTCGAGTCAAGACATAAATACTTATGAACTATAAATCAACTCAAGTGAACAGTTATAAAATGCATCAGTAACTTAAAGGATGCTTAGGACTGCCCATCCTCTAAGGATCTGTTAAACTATTTACTATGTAGTATATTGCGCTATTATAATAATGTCTACAGTAAAATAAACTTACTTTTAAGTAGCGTTAAGTAGTGACCCAATATTCCCCTTAACACGTAATAGTCCCCGTAGTCCATCCAGTATCAGCATAACTCCAGATCGGGAGACTACCCTAAATACTCTATGGGCTACGGGAGAAAAACAAACTCGTAGTAAGGCTCTATATGGTAGGTGACACGGCACACAAGGCAACGCCAGGTAGATATACCAATTACGCACACGGGCTGGCGGTAACATAGTAGCCACTACGCCCACCTCGGAACACACTCCCAATCAAAATTGGAGGATGGCTATCAAATCTACCACAAGTAAGAGTATAGTATTGAGAGGAGCTACACCTTTTGGACCAAGATAGCTCCTTTTTTAGCCACCTTAAGCCAACTCACGGGAGTTGGGTCCACGTAATATACCTCAAGAACGACGCCACTATCCTACTTCATTCTGGAATCTCCACCGCGTACACGGTTGTTAAAGTGGTTTTCATAGTTGGTAGAGAGTATGGCAACTTCCGATCTCGGTCTCTTTAACAACCAAATGTTATTATAACCCGTGGTCGTTTCAAAATAGTTTATACTTTAAAAATCAAATCATTTCATTTCAAAACTATATCCCTTTCAAATAGTTTATACTTCGGAACCAAAACCTTTTTATTTCAAAACTATATTCAAATCAATGCGATATTACTCCCATTTCAAACATATATTCATCTTTCAAAAATCATAATACTTGAAATCATTCACTTTGGAATTCATAATATTTCAAATCATACATTTGAAATCATGAAACGTTCCTTTAATTTTTTACATTTTACAAATTTATTCAATTAAACCCAAATTTTTGAATTTCCAATTTAATTCAATTCAAACCATCAGTTTCAATTCAATTTAGTTTCTCAACAGACCATTTCAAATCTTATCAAATTTCAAATACAGATTTGATCCACAAAATAAACTATTCAATTTTTAATATATTTCAAAGCTTTAATATACCATATTTCAAAACTAAATTTTATAATTTCATATATCTCTATTACTTAGTTTTGAAATATTCATTTCATAAATCCAATATCATTTAAATAAATTCAAATTACAAGTAAACCAAATATCCTATAAACTTCAAATATTCATTTTTCAAAATCAAATATCATTCCAAATTCACATTCTTTATCAAAAATAAAGCTTATGTCATTAAAAACCATTTCAATCATTAAAATATCATATCCTTCCAAAATCTCATTTATACAATATTAAAATACATTCAAATCACCTTATATTTCACAAATAACCAGTTCCAAAAGTTAAATCATTTAAGACCTTAAATATAACTCAAGTAGTGTTAAAATCTATAACATTTCAAAACATCGTCAAATTATAGCAACGACTGTAAAATGTTATTGTAGCTTATAGTTTCCAAAATAGTTTAGTTCAGGAATAACAACATTTATAAAATTCCGTAATAAATATTTAGTTATTTCAACATAGTTAAATTCAAAAACAACAGCATTTAAAAATCCTATCATAAAAACCATAGCATTTTTGGAAATGCTATTATTAAAATTTCAGATTTTATTATAACTTCAAAAACATTAACACTCCAAATTTTTTTATTTTAAACTTATAAATCATATTTCTAGACTTCAAATTTTCACGTTTAAATATTTTTTACCATATGATTTATCACAAAAAAAAAATTAAATCAAATATCCAATTTAAAACTCACTTTCATTTGTTAAGTCACAATTCATAGTTTTCTTAACTTATTAATTTAACCAGAACTTAATATTTTACTTCAAATATCAATTCATAATTTTAAATTAAATTTCCATTATTTATTTACATTTTAAAAATAAAATTTAAAGTCAAAGATCGCATTTACTTCAAATTTACATACTTAAATTCACAAATTCAAAACTTAATATTTAGCCTCTTAAAACCACAAAATATATATTTTTAAACCAAATTTCATACTTTTAAAAATACATATATATATAATCATTTAAAATGTACCACGAGGCCTATATATAATTTTCTAACCTAGGTCAAGTGATACAGATATATATCATTTCAATCCGCAGTTTAAAAAGAAAACCCGGGTTCTATCATTTCAAACCCGCAATTCCAAGTAAATAAAAATAAATAAAAATCGCTCAGGCTTATCATTTCAGCCGATAATGATTTTTCCCTATTCTAATGTCCGTTAGGGTATGTATCATTTCAACCCATAGTGACTCTATTCTAATAGGGAACTTGCAGTGTGAATATATGCATAAACTATATAAACAATTATATTAACATGTCAATGTCATAATATATTGTCATATATCATATGTCAGGTGATGATTAACAAAGTTAACAGGGTAATAACATGAAATAACATATCATATAATCAATAATTTGCACAAGCATTTTTAATTACTAAACACTTGACATCAATTCACCATTTCTTAAGTAAAATCTCAGAGTGAATAGGACTCATCTTTTCAAGCTGAAGATAGCAAATCAAACTACACGAATAAATTCTAGAAAGCACGATATGGCATGACACAGTACAAATTGATTCAAGTGAGTGGAGAAAGCAAAGATATGATCTTGTAAACAACAACCCAAAACAAGACATTGAAAACATAAATATTCAATACAAAACAATATTGAACAAATTGAAATATAAAAGCAATAAAGACAAGATAGCTTAACCTTGCCATGACCACTCCAATGCTTGGCCTTAGGAGACTTTATGCTCGGCCATGATCATTCTTAAGCACGGGTTAAGCATCAATAGTCACGGCTAGCAAGGAGATGAAGATGAAGAAGTTGCAACATGAAGTATACATAGGTTCAAGGCAAAATAGTGATGATTTTGGTGCACACATGGCTCGGCTTGGTCACCCTATGGCTCGTCTACGGTCAAATACAGGTCTGGACAGATCAGGTGGTGGCTGGAGATGCGGCTAGAGGTGGTGGAGCTGCTTATGGTGGTGGCTAAGGGGGTGACCGAAGGCAAACTATGAAGGAGGTGAAGACATAGGTTCGGCTAACATGCTAGGTGGAGTTTTGTGAAAAAAATTTAGGTGATGCTTCATGTGGAGGTCATGGCCAGGATTTAGTCGGAGGAAAGGGGTGGAGCTGCTGTAGATGGTGGTGGTGCGGTCGGTGGCGATGGTGGAATAGAGGCCGAACAAAGCTAGGGAAAGAGGAAGGCTAAATTGAAGGTTAAATTCAAGAGGAGAAGAGAAAATAGAAAAGCTATTAGCAAAAAAATTTCTCTTAGCCATGAGGTGAGATAAGAAGAAGTTTTTTTTTACATGAAAAGTAAAAAGGAATGCATGTCTATCAGCAAAGAGATGGATGGTCAAAGCTAGAAATGGAAAGGCAAAAAGGAAAATGGAAAGACAAGTGTCAATGAAAAGACACAAGTAGAATGAAAGGACTTTCACTCTTTGAAATTTCTATTTTATTTTAAATCAAAATAAACTAAAATAAATCAGTAAAAAAAATAGAAAGATAAAACGAAAGAAAGTAAAAAAGAAAATAAATAATTATTTTAAGGAAAAATAGAAAATAATTAAAGAAATAGTTTAATAATTGAAACTAGAAATAAAAGTATAAACAATATACAATTAACATTGGAAAATTAAAACTATACTTTAAAATGTTTTAAAATAAAATAATATACATAACATGTCATATATACATATATGCACAAACTAGAACAAACAAAAATATTATTTATATAATTTAAAATAAACAATTTTGTTAAATAAAACAATGTACATACAATATTGTAAAAAACATAACTTTCACAATATAAATCGGATTTCAATGAAATGAAAAGCAGTATTCTTGAAATTTAATTTACTTTCATTATAAAAGATAAAATTAAAAAATTTCAAATTTTTAAATTTTAAATTTAAAAGTCAAAGTTTGACCATATTGGCCAAAATCCACATTTTTGGAAAATATTCTATTTATTCTGTTTGAAATTATAATTTACATCATAATTTATATTTAAAATAACAAAATTTATCCAGTTTGATAAATAAATAAAGTTTTTAAATAAGGAATTCAATTTAAAATAATTAAAATATACAAAATATACAATTAAAATAATCACAAAATACAGATTTGTTACAAAATCCATAGATAACTGTAGGCACTCTGTGCCCCTCGATTACACCATGGAACTCGCTATAGGTCGGAGCTATACCCGAGGTTACGTTGCTATCACAGCAGAAACCCATATAATTGAAGGCATTAGCGCCCTCGAACTCCACTGCCAAAAAAAATGAAACTTCTCCACTCGACTATAGATCGCGGTCTACCGATTTACGTTGCCTTCCCGGCAAAATCCAACGTAGACCGTTGACACTCAACTCCACACGATTTCTGCTATGGTCCATAGTAGATCACAGTGACATCGAGTTTATATGGCGTTATGGTTGTGGTAGCTCGGCTATGATTATAACAGGGGGAAGGTAAGTAGAAGTGAGAGGGTCCGAGAGCGTAGATGATGATCTACATGGCGAATGGTGATGGGTTGGAGCCAAAGCTCGGTTGTTGTGGTGAAGAGGAGAGTCGGGGTCTCAAGGCGAAGATTGTCAATGGTGGATAGACGCGTGGAGAAATAAGGAGATGCAAGCTAATGTCGGGGCCAGAGGTGTTGCCGAAGTTGGGAATTTGCGAAGCATGTTGATTCAGCGTAAGGAAAAGGAGTTGCTCGGAGCACGTAGGGTTTCACTTGCAAGGGAAGTTTGGATGGGAGAGGGATTGGCTGCTACGGTGGAGATAAAATAATGGTGAAGGCGAAAAATGGAAGGCAAGGTTTGGTTTTAGAAAAAAAATGGGTGAGGAGGTTTGGAAATAAAATGGGACAGATCTGGGAAGAAAATGGCAGGTAGAAGGAAGAGAACAAAAAGAAAGAACAGGAGGCGGAGAAATGAACAGCAAGCAAAGAAATGGTAACGAATATCTATAAAATAGGAAAAGGAATAAATGTAATATCAACGGTCATGCATTGATTCAACAAAAAGTTAAAGCAAATTATTATTGTTCGCGCACGTTTAAATTTTGAAACCAAAGGAAGCTGTGAAGTCAAGATTTTGGTACCGTTACAACGGACCGTTAGTTTCGTTTCCATCGTGCATCGGACCTCAAAATACAAAAATGAATACAGTGCAGAGATCATCACAAAGAAACAAGCAAAACGGTATACTAATATCAGTGGTGCGATCAGCTTATCAAAAGTCGATAATCGGTACCGAAAATGCTGCAAATCTGCAGAAAATAAGAAAATCGAAGCTATAGAAGTCCGAATTTTCCAAAGAGAATTCCGACGTCTTCCTCAGAAAATGTATTACATATTTATCATATAAAAATATATAGATTTGGAAAACATTTTATCATCATTAAATATTGACTAATTTAAATAAAATAAAATTACACAAGAGAATAAACTTCCATACTATTTGATAAAAATTTACCATTTGCTATGTTTAAGTAAACGTATTCCAAATATAAAAAATTTATTTTCAAATTTTATTATTTAAAATTTGGCAAAATTTTGTTAATTAAATAAATAAAACTACTAAAATTTACGGGTCGTTACACTCTCCATCACTCAAAACTTTTCGTCCTCGAAAAGGAACAAGGTAGGAGAATCGAAACAAGCAGAAAGAAAAAAATAGACTTGAATAAAACAATTACTTTAAACCATATAAATTTCAATTTTAAATAATTTATATTCAACAACTGATTTTTCTAAATTCATCAAGTTGATTTAATTTTTATTTATTAATATTTGATTTAAAAAAGTTTCTTTCGAAACAAATTTAATTTATCTCATTTATTATTCAATTAACTTATTATTTTATTTATCTCTAATACCATTTTTTATAATTAAAATTTAAGTGTATAACACTTATTATAACCACCCAAATTTTATTTATAACATCATTTTATATTGTAAATTATCCAATTACATATTCAACTTCTGAACAATTAAGGTAAGTCATATTAGAATGCAATTGAATATTATATAAATAAAAAATTTCAATTTGATTATTTCAAATCTCAATATTCATTCAAAATTTTTGGATTTATTAAAATCGTCCCTTAACCAAAATTTAAGAATTAAATTTCTGATCCACTTCAAACTATTTGGAGACAAATATATATATATATATATATATCAAATAAAATTTATAATCATATATCTACATAAATATTATAAATCTAATCATGCTTAAGAAATTCAAATCAAATTCATTTTCCAAAACAAAAGTTTAGCAAAGCTACTTAGTGGTCTCTCCGCTTCGAAACTCAAAAACGGATGTCGATGACGCGGCTGTCATCACCGAAATTATTTTCTAGCGATCAAAGAGGAGAGCACTGATTTAATCATTTAAAAATTCTCTAAAAATAATATCTATTTGAAATTACTTTAAATAATACACATTTAAAGCTTTAAAACTAAATTTTGGAATCACCGGAAATTCGAATTCCCAAATTCTTAACTTATATTCATTTAAAACTCTAAATCAGTTTATAACCATGCCTCTATTTCATTTATTTAAAATGTGGCACTAGTCAATGGTTTACAGAACAACAAATGAAAATCAAATATTATTATTTTCAACAACCAATTCATTAACTATTTAATTTCAGAAAACTTATACTTATATATACAATATAATCATACAAAAATTTATTTCATTCACCAAATTTGAAAATAATATTGTGTCAATTTGCTCTGTTCATGTGTTTTGGAATTCCTATCGATAGCGTAGATCAGACGAATCTATCGAAAACCAAAATCAACATCAACAACTCAAACAACACAATATGTAAAAAAATTACATATTAATTACAATTACACTCCCTCATTCGATGATGTCAGAAAATAGACTTCAAAATGAGGATGCAGATTTAATTTAGAGGAACTCTAAATCAAAACAATTCAACTAAAAGATAGACTCGATGGGGAGATAAGATAATTGAATTTCAAACAGGAAGTTGGGTAACCATATATATATATCACGGGCAACCTTAACCGGGTCAACCGAGACTTCAAGAATAAAATCGATGTAGAATCTAGAGGCAACTCGACATCTGATTAATAGAATTCAAGCATAGCAACATATAGAAACATTGTAAACCGAGGATAAAATCTCCGGTGTATCAATGCTTATGGTAAAAAAAATTCACCCCCTTACAAATCATTCGAAGATTGGTGAGGCCGCCGACTTATTATCGAGATTGTTTGAAGTGGAATTATGGGATACCTTAGAATACAAATAGTGAGAGATAAGAATGGATTTTGGAACCGAGGGGAATGTTCCAAAATTCAAAGGAAGCCGAATCAAAGAAGAAGGAAGTCAAGCTCGAACGAAGGTGATTCTGTAATTAAATCAACTCCATATGGTGAGTTTTGCCTAAAACCAAAGCTCTGATACCAAATGTAAGGACCTGATATTTTCAACCATTCACATCCACACATGCTGGAATTGAATTGTTCAAAATACCAAATTGTTAATTTATATTTGAAAAAATTCAACATATACAGTAAATAAAATAATCACAAACTAGGAGTAATATAACAATAATGCAGTGGAAAAAAGAGAATAGTAGTTCATGAAGCTACTATGTATATGATAGAGTTAAATAAGTTGCAATAGAAGTTCAATTACAATAGTCAAATACAAGATCAGAATACATCACTGGAATTAACTGAATAACTCCAAGCTGAAAAGATGTAGATGGATCTCCAAACGAAGCTCCAACTCCAAATGTGAGTCTCAAAAGTTGTATCACTCAATCAGACCCGAGCATAAAGGAAAACACAAAACACTCGAGTCGGGATTAACATTCTTATAACAATAAATCCAACTCAAGTGAAATAACAACAGAAATACAAGTAACTCAAAGGATGTTCGGGATAACCATCCTCTAGGGATTCGTTAAACTATCTACTATGTAGTAATACACGCTTTTATAATAATGTCTAAAGTAAAGTATAATATATTTAAAAATAGCGTTAAAGCTTTACATTTTCCACCTTAACACATTTTTATATTCCTATAGTCTATACAGTACCGTAATCTCCTCCGTATGGGCGTTGCCAGATGGCATTCCATAGGTATGGTACAAAAAAAAATCGTATAAGGCGTGCTACGGTAGGTGACATGGCACAACTAGGTAATGCTAGGGTAGATATACCAATTACATTTCCGTACCGTTGGTAACGCATAGCAGCCACTACCGCCCACCTCAAGCCACACTCCCAAAAATTAAAGGTACACCAATCAATCACAAAGAAATAGAATGGTATTGAAGGAGTGTGTCCGATCAGAGGAGCTACCTCATTAGCCTGTCAATTGCTCATGTTTTTGCTACCTTATGCCAACTCATGGGAGTCGGGCCTACGTATATACCTCAATAGGACTTCGCCCCCATCCTACTTCATTCTAGAATCTCCACCGTGTACATGGTTGTTAATGTGGTTTTTGGAGTTGGCAGAGAGTATGACAAATTTCGATCCCGATCTCTTTAACAACCAGCTGTTATTATAATGCCGCGGTCATTTCAAAATAGTTTATACTTTAAAACCAAAATATCATTGTCACTTCAAAACCATATCAATACGATATCATTTCCATTTTGAAACCAAATACGATATCATTGCCATTTCAAATATATCCATTTCCAAAATCTTAGTACTTCAAAGTTATAACACTTTCGAAACCAAACACTTGAAAATGTTACATTTTAAAAACATAATACTTTGAAATTCATAGCTTCGAAACCATAACTTTCACCACTTAAACAGTTTAGATATTCAAATAGTATATATAATAAAATAGTTTTAAATCTAAAATTACTTTATAAAATTAAATAATTTCCTCAACTTCACAAATTGATTCAAATCAACTTGAATCCAAAAATTCCATTTAAATAAAATATTTATTCATAAATTTAAACTCAATTCAGTTTTCAATAATCTATTTCAATTTATCAATTTCAAATACAGATTTTAACCTCAAATAAATCATTTCAAATTCCATATATTTTAAAGCTTTAAATATTTCCTAAATTCAAAACTAAAATTTTATAATTCCATATATATCAAATTCATTTACTATTATTTAGTTTTGAAATATTTACTTAATAAATCCAATATCATTTAATTAAAATTATCAAACTTCAAATAACTGAATATTGCTTCAATTTATTTAAACTTGATATATTCATTTAAATCACCTTAAACAAAAATCAAGTTATAAAAATCATATCCTTTAAAATTTCAAATTTAATAAATTTCAAATCAAACTTATTTGAGTACAATTCTTAAATAAATTTAATTTCAAATCAATTTCCAATTTATCTTCCAAGATTAATTTATTTAAATCATTATAAACTCCATATTAAAATATAATTATTAAATAAATATTTAACCATTTTTTTTAAAAAAATCAAACTTCATTATTAAACTTATTCAATATTAAGATAAATTAATACATAGCTTAAAATATAGAATTTAACTATATATAAAATAACATTTATATAATATCTAAAATCAATAATTTATAAAACCACATATTTCTTTCCAAAACCATATAAATCATTTTCAAAATATTTATCTATAGACCAACGGTGTCTGTATACAATTTTATATCCTATGGTCAAATGATACGGGTATTTATCATTTCAACCCGTAATTTAAATATATACGGGTACATATCATTTCAGCCCGCAATCCCAAATTCAATTCAAATGAAAATCGCTTGGGTTTATCATTTCAACCCATAACGATTTTCTCATATTCTACAGATCATTCAGGTGTGTATCATTTCAGCCTATATGGAATTCTATACTAATAGGGTACTTGCAGAGTGATAACAGATATGATAATAATAATAGCAGACATATATTATCAATAACAATATAATATAAACAACAGGATATGGTGTCATATCCCACAGGTGAAAAGTTACAGATAATAGCATATATAACAATTTAAATAACTACAACAACATATTTCAATTGTCGTTCCAATTGAAATCAAATTTAATAAATATAAGAACGATAAGAGTGATTGCTCACATTTCAAGGCTAGAGATATTCGACAATGGAATGAGCTATGAATCCAGGCACGAATTCCAAAGCAAAGCTAAATTGGCATGAATTTAACGGATAAACTGATAAATAGGGATTGACGAAATTGATTAGAACTTGGTTGATGAAGAAGAATGGTATAAGTGGACTTATATATAACACTATATATATCTATATAATATAAAGTCATATTCTAAATCCAAACATATATGGTTTTCAAATCAATTTTTAAATAAAACCCATATAATAAAACAAACATATCCATATATTATAATTTGAAATATATACTTATATACACCTCTATATAGGTATTGTAACTTTTATAACTCATTTATACATATAAATAAAATAATATAAAGTGCTGTATAAAATTACATACTGACTACAGTAACAAATAAAGTAATAATTTGTATATATATAACATATGAAGTTTAAGATCTGAATAATAATATATGAGGCTTATATACATACATAAAAGAAATCAAGCATATTTACATAATAAAATTTGAAACACATCATAAATCAATAAAAATAGATATACTTTAAAAATCATTATGATGGTAAATATAGATATAAAAGCAAGACAGTAAACATGCCTCGACGCATGTATTATTATTATTTTAACGTATTCATGAAAGTATACAAATGACCAGACTTATATATATCCACCCTTTCCATATAGCAAAATATAAGAAATATAGACTACACATATTATAACTACAAGCATATATAAACATCTTATCGAAATCATTGTATATATTAAAATAAAGCGACCATCGAAATATCTGGTAAACGATATATATTCAACTAGTCTGCCATCGTACACAGCCTAACCTATTACATTATATATATATTTATAAAAATACTAACATATATAATACGAATAGGTATAGGATGTACCTTGCTTTTGCATAAAATTTATACCACAAAATAGCAAAAGGCTAATACTATATATAAACTAATATATATATACAACTTTACATTTTTAAATATTCATACTTAAAACCCATATGTACACTTATATATGAACTAACTGACATACTGAAAATTTATATAAACTAATAATATACAAAACTTACACTATATAAACTAATAGTATACAAGTTGTCACAGGGGTTTCAATGAACAAGTCTAAGAATTAACTGACAAAGTAAACGCAAGCGTTTCATACCACTTGTTTTGCTAAGTCGTTTAATTGGATTTCTCGAACGAATGAGGTAAAGATTTGTATATAATAATAGATTGGAAAATGGTTTTAAAAGTGAGTTTGATATTGAAAGTAAATGTTGAAATCATTTTGATGAAAGAGTTTGAGTATTTACTACTAGAATAGAAACTTTTGCATTTTAAAGTGACAAACCATAAAAATGATTGTAGAACTAATCAATGATCAAAAATTCACATAAAGACGTGAATTAAATCCAAAGAAATCGATACCAAATCCATTAAAATGGATATTCTCAAAAATCAAAAGAAAGATGTCATCAAAGTCGATAATAAGTTATAACAACTAACTGATCAACAAAATTCAATTAAAATTGGAAATCCACTCAAAAACAGCAAAAATAGGCAAAATGAACAGTTCCAGACGTTTTGGGGGTCAATCTAGACGTCTGGATTTATGTTTCGGAAATTCAGAAACCATCCAGACGTCGGAAAGATGGCTTCAGACGTCCGACATGTTGTACCAGACGTCTGAAAGGTGGAATCAGACGTCTGACAAGGTGTTTTAAATGTCTGAAAGGTTGTTTCAGACGTCCGATTCTGTTTTCTGCATTTTTTGTTCTGCCATATTTTTTTTAGAATGCATAATCAGACGTCTGAATCTTAATTCCAGACGTCTGGATGCCTGGGGTGGGCACAATTTACCTAGGTCATGATGGCCAAAACGATTCGAGAGCGATCGAGCGAGCAACGACGACTAGGGATTTACGCCATGCAACAACCCAGCCTTATAGGCTCTTCGATACACCCTAAATATCACGTCCAACCATCCATAGTAGGATTTTCATAAAATTGGATCATAAAAACCCAAAATGGGAAAATTCACCAAATCCATTCAAATCAAAAGTAAATGAACATGAATAGATGTTGGGAATTCATACCTAACCAAAAAGAAAGTTATAGACATAGATGTGAGTTCAAGAACAAACCTTTAACTCGAAAACACAAGTGAGAAGCTCTAAAACAAGCTAATATCAATTCCTCTTCAACAACAACTCAAGAAGCTTCAATCTAAGCTTATAAGAAAATATTTCCTAAGTTATGGTTTAGGAATTTCTGAAATTTGACGAGAGATTGAGATGGAGAAGATGGAGATGATGCTTACATAAGCTTCTCTTGGGTTTTAGAGCAAGAACTCGAATTTTCCTAAGAAAACTAGGGCTTAGGTATTTTAATTTCCTCTTCCTTCCCCCATTTTACTTTTAGCTTGAGTGTTAGGAAATAATAGAGTCGGTAAAGAGGAGTTGACGAAGGGTTAGGTTATTAGATAAGTCAAAGGGCTGAAACCCAAACCCAAACCCAAATAGAAAATAGAAAAATTCTAGCCAACTCCAAACATATCGATGTTTATACTTAAAAAGGTTGCAAACGTCATTTTAAACTCAATGGAAGTAGTGTCGAGTCCCAATTCGACTGTTTGCAAAAAGTAGCATTACGAACTTTAATCCGACAAACGATGTTATATTTAAATAAAATATTGAAATATACAATTGTAAAATTTGCGGGTTGTGACAAACTCCCCTCCTTTAAGAAATTGCCTCCTCGCGATAATTAAGAGGAAATAAAGACTAACAACCATAAAAGTATATCAACACAAAAGAATGTTTGAAGTAAGAATTTCAACTTATAGAGCTTGAGAGAGCAAGTCCGGATGTGTTCGCTCGATGAATTCTCTGGATTTCCAAGAGCAATCCTTAGGATTTGAGGACCATTGAACTTTCACAAGTGGGACATCTTTATTTCGAAGGCGTTTAACCTCCAAAGCAATGATACGAATAGGATGTTGCTCATAAGTCAAATTTGGTGAAACTTCAATTTCTTCAATAAAATAGGGCACAAGAATAGAATCGGAATCCCTAAGGGATTTCCATAGTTGAGAGACATGGAATACGTCATGAGTAGCAGAAAATTGAGCTGGTAATAAAAGGCGATAAGCCATGGAACTAATACATTCGATGATGGAAAATGGACCAATATATCGAGGTGCTAGTTTTCCCGATCGACTGAAACGCACAACACCCTTAATAGGTGAAACATGAATAACACCAAATCTCCCATAGAAAATTCCAAATTCCTTCTTCGATTATCAGCATAGGATTTTTGTCTACTTTAGGCTTCTTTCATCCTATGATGAATGAGGTCAATCTTTTCTGCGGAATCACGAATAAATTCTGAAAATAAAACCAGCTTCTCACCGGCCTCAAGCCAACAAGAAGGAGATCGGCACGGCCTTCCATAGAGTGCCTCGAAAGTTGACATACCAATACTAGATTGGAAGCTATTATTATAGGGAAACTTAAAAGGAGAAATATAATCTTCCTAACTTCCATCAAAGTCAAGAACACATGCACGGAGAAAATCTTCAAGAGTTTGATTCATACTCTTGGAATGTCCATCGGGCTGAGGGGATAAGCGGTGCTAAAATTAAGCTTCGTTCCCAAAGCTTTTTGAAGACTCTTCCAAAATCCACTAGTAAATAATGGATTATAATCGCCAACAATAGAAGTAGGAACCCCATGCAATTTAACAATTTCTCTAATATAGAGTTTGGCCAAAAGAGGTAAGGTCCGATTAGACCAAACGGGAATAAAATGGGCGGCTTTTGTAAGTCTATCCACAATCACCATAAACTGTCATGGCCCGAATGAGAACTGGGAAGACCATCAATAAAGTCCATGGAGACTTGGTCCTACTTCCAAATTGGAATGTCCAAAGGTTGCAGTAATCCATCTGGCCTTTGATGCTCGGCCTTTATGAGTTGGCAAGCTATGCAACGCTTAATGAAGTTAGCAATATCGGATTTCATTCCATCCCGATAATAAAGTCGTTTCATATCCGCGTACATTTTACTACTACCAGGATGAATGGTAAGTTTAGAACGATGAGAATCTTCTAAAATGTCTTTATGAAGATTATCAATATTTGGCACGATAATTCTACCAAATTTTTGAATGCCGCCACGAGCATCGATTTCAAAGTCTTTCAACCATCAGTATTACTATCCCGACAACTTTGGCTAAGAAGAACCAATTCGGGATCATGCTTTTAAGCATCAAGAATGCGGTCTAAAAGAGATGGATGAGCCTTAAGGCTACATAAAACAAGAGATGAACATCAGATTCACGATCTCGAATCTCACAAGTGGACAAAGTCTCGAGATCATTCCATTCAGATATCATCATAGATGGGCATCTGCAACACGAGTTCCCTTTCCGGGAGTATAAAGAATATCAAGATCATAAGATGCAAGGAACTCGAGCCAACGTTGTTGGCGCAAATTAAGTTCCTTTTGAGAAAATAAATACTTCAAAGATTTATGATCGGTATAGAGAACAAATTTCTTTCCCAAAAGATAAAGACGCCAAATTCTAAGGGCGAAAACAATAGCCGCGAGCTCTAAATCATGAGTAGCATATCTAGTCTCGGCAGGCTTTAATTGCCTAGATGCATAAGCAATAACATGTTCCCTTTGCATGAGAACGACTCCCAAACCAACACAACCAGCATCGGTATAAACAAAAAGTCTTGGTTCCCTTCAGGAATCACAAGAGTAGGAGCATCAGAAAGGAGTTCTTTTAATTTCTGAAAAGAAGCTTCACATTTGATTGACCAAATGTACTTAACTCCCTTCTTTGTCAAACTAGTAAGAGGCATGGAAATTTTAGAAATGTCTTTTATGAACCGACGGTAATAACCCGCCGGTCCAAGGAAACTAGGGATTTCCATCACACTCTCCGGCCTCTTTCAATTTTGAATCGCTTCAATCTTGGAAGGATCTATGGAAATTCCGGATTCAGAAATAATACATCCGAGAAATTTCACATGAGATTGCCAAAAGTGGCACTTAGAAAATTTTGCTTTCAATTGATTTCTCCTAAGAGTTTCCAACACAATCCGAAGATGCTTCCCATGCTCTTCCTCGTTTTAGAATAAACAAGAATATCATCTATAAAGATGAGAACAAATCGATCGAGGAAGTCTTTGAAAACTCGATTCATAAGGTCAACGAAATAAGCTGGAGCATTCTTTGAACCAAATGGCATAACAAGCCATTCATAAGATCCATAATGAGCACGGAACGATGTCAAAGGAATGCGATCCTCTGCAATACAAAACTGATGAAAACCGGTTGCTAAGTCTAACTATGAAAAGACCCTAGCACCGCTAAGTTGATCGAATAGATCATCAATCCGAAATAAAGGATATTTATCATTAAGCTTGCGGTAGTCAATGCAAAGCCTAAGTGTACCATCGGATTTTTTCACAAAAATAGCTGAAGCTCCCCAAGGAGAGGAACTAGAACAAATAAATTGCTTCGTTTCCAATTTGGATAATTGTTTACGCATCTCCTCATTTTCCTTATTGGACATACGATAAGGAGGACGAATGATAGGTAGAGCTCCAGGGATTAAGTTAATTCTGAACTCAATTGCTCGCTTAGGGGATAATCCTAAAATAGGGTCAAATATGTTGGAAAATTCATGAACAACGTGAATGAGGGAAATGACAACTTCCTCATCATCATTATCGTCATCACAAGGGTTTAGAGAATATAAGGATGCCACCGAATTGGAATCTGAATCTTTAAGAACAATAGAAATCTGTTAACAGATTGAGGATGTCAAAGATGAATAGTTTTCTCAAGACATAGGATATGGGCTTCATAACGGTTAAGCTAATCCATTTCCAAAATCATTCCGAAGCCTAAGTTATGCATAACATGTGTTTCCTAGAGATTTGACCAGGCAACTTAGTACTCGGCATTAGCACGCTGCTCGGCAATATATCGATTGTTCGGCATTTACATACCGTTCGGTATTCTAAACGCTCGGCATCTAGAAGCGTCCGACGTCAGAAGAACGCTCGGCATAAAGGAACGCTCGGCATGCAGAAGCGCTCGGCATCTAAAGGACGTTCGGCATACAAAGAACGTTCGACATCCATGAACGTTCAACATCCATGAACGTTTGGCATACCAAGGACGTTCGACATAACAAGAGAATTCGGCATGCAAGGATATTCGGCATTAAGGGACGTTCGGCATGGAAGGATCATCCGGCATCCCATATTGCTCGGCATCTAGACCTTGTTTGGCACATCACTATGTTCGGGCTAAATCCCGTTCGGCATTCGCTTACCGTTCGGCATCCAGGGAGCGCTCGGCAAAAATGGTTTGTTTGGCATCCCGAGGTCGTTCGGCACCTCACTTCGTTCGGCATGAAGGTGGTGGTTCGGCATTCGGTCGTTCGGCGTATTAAGGTCGGCACGTAGAGCCTACTCCATTTGGTCCGAGGTATTCAGCTGCCAGGTCCACCAGGGAAGTTCAACCCACCTTCGTCTATAAATAGAGAGGCAGGGGCACAGTGAAAGGGATCGGTTTTTGGAGAACACTGGGGAAACTCTACCGCATTCAACACTCACTCAAGACTTAATCTTTTACTTTGCAATTGTATTCAAGTAATTGGAAATGGATTGTATCTTTAATCAACTATCAACGAAAGCAATAGAAATCAACTTCAAAGTGGACGTAGGCAGTTACGCCGAACCACTATAAATCTGGTGTTCTTATTCTTTGCATTTAAATTTATATACTATCCTCTGTTTTAATTTATTATCTTCATTAATCTCTCTACATAATCTTTCTTAAGGGTGTTAGTGGCCAATTTCGATGCTAACATTTTGGTGCTTCCACTGAGAATTGAATTCCCAGGATAGGATCTGCTTTGTAGCTACTGGATTGCATAAATCCCCTAGAGGAGATCCAAGATCATTCACAAGGCATCTGTTGATTCTATTCAGAGTTATAGCCAACAGCTCTACCATGGGAAGACCACGAACCAGATCAGTCTCCCAAAACGCAGATGTCCACAAAACTACTAGCGTACAACAAGTTGGACCTAGAAATCAGCAAGCAGTTAGAGGTGCAGGGCCCTTCGCCCAAAACCAAGCGGAAGTGGTTTCCCGAACAAAGTTCAACGACTTGATAAGAGAGCATAAGGAAAGTAGAAGGTAACTTGCTGAGCAAATTCAAGCCAACACTAACCTCATGACTCAGCTCAATCAGCAGCAGCATCAGAATGCTGGAGATAACCCTGCCCCTTATTCTAAATCTGATAGTTCAACCTCAACCGACGAACCTCCTAGGCGTAGACGCCATAAGGTTGAAGGTGCACAGACAGGTGCCACAGATCGATCGAGTAAGGATCAAGCCCATGAAGAGACTGGACACCCGAATCTCCAAGACCCAAATCAGGCTAGACATCAACCCACACGGTCCCGTGGGACGGAGCCCAACCTTCCATCCTCCATATAAACTCCAAACATAACTGTTATGGTCATGCAATTGATGAGAGAGATCCAAGGATTGACCAATAAAGATTGAGGAGTGTCCAGAAGCCATACTCCCTTTACGGATGGTATCCTACAGGCTGAGTAACCCAAGAAGTTCAATATGCCGACTATCCCAGCCTAAGAAGGGAAGAATGATCCCAGACAGCATGTGATGAGGTACGGATGGATGATGGATTCTGCAAGAGTAATGATGCAACAAAGTGTAGGTGCTTTCCAATCACTCTGTCCGGAATTGCCACCAAATGGGTTTACTCGACTTCCCCAATGATCTATATCCAGCTTCGACGAATTGGCAATGAAATTCATGGAACAATTCAGGATACACACCACTTGTCCAAAGGATGTGATGTCCTTATCAAGTGCAATCCAAGCTCCGGGAGAGTCAGTGAAAGAATACTTGCAGAGATTTCATGTTGCTACTACCGATGTGAGTAATCCAAATGCCATGCAATTTTGATGGCAGTAATGCATGGAGTGGATCCAGACTCTGAATTTGGAGATTGGTGGGCGGGAAAACCTCCAGCCACGCTGGAACGTTTTTATTCGAAAGCTCATCATTTCATAAGAAGGGAAGAATCTCGATGGACAAGACAAGACAAGGCACGCTCAGGAGACTATGAAAAGTATCGTCGCCATGAAGCAAACCGGTGATAATTTGGGAAAACCTCTAGTCAACGTCCAAAATAAGCCTGGGCAGTCTAGAGGATCTGGAGGTGGAAATCCCGAAAAGAAAAGAGAGACGGGGAAATGGAAGTCAAGGATCCCGACCTACAATGAATACACCTCGCTCAACGCATCACTTGAGAACATCTATTTTTCAACTTGCAACACTTTTCAGTATAGGAAACCACGCCCAAAGGAATCAACAGAGGAGCAGAAGCGAACTGGGAAGTACTGCCGCTTTCACGAGTCTTATGGGCACAACACAGAGGAGTGCAGGCACCTCCATGACACTATAGAAAAGATGATTAGACAGAAGAAGCTGCAAGAGTTCGTCAAAGACCCACAAGACGGAAGACAAGAGACATTGGACCCCAAATGCGGGTCGGCTCCATGCCAACCAGAACAACCTGCTCGAACTGTGGGTAGGTTGGTTATCAACATGATTGCTGGCGGACCTCATCCTACGGATAAGAATTGGTAGGAGACGGAGCGATATGATAACTCTTTAAGACATGCAGAGTATGAGTGTTGTTCGAATGTGGAGGATATGACTACTGCAAAGCAGCGGCGCACGATGGATGATGATATAGTATTCAGGAGCAGAGATGCGGATAAGGTGGAGGCCCCTACCATCGACCCGATGGTCATATCTGCGACAATCGGGCCGACATTTGTGAAGAGAATTCCAATTGATTGTGGAAGTTCCGTTAACATCATCTTTAATAAGGCATACGACCAAATGAAGCTGGAGACTAAGAATTTGAAACCGTCTAAAGCCATAATCCACGGCTTTATGGGCGCAGCAACGGATGCAGTGGGATATGTGGAGTTACCGGTTGAGTTAGGGCAAGGCGAGCGTAGGAGGGTATAGAGCCTACCATTCATAGTGTTAGATGTTGACTCTCCATATAACGTATTTCTGGGACATCCAGCCTTGGCAGAATTTAGGGCAGCATTGGCTCCTTGGTGTCTGAAGTTAAAATTTCCAACAGATAGAGGTGTTGGAGTGGTACACGGCGATCAGGCGACTGGACGTGCATGCTATGTGGCTGAGCTGAGAGAGGCTCAGTGTAGAGAAAAAGGAAAGGTTGCGGACCGCTCCGTCCGCATCTGAAATGCTGATGATTGACAAGTAGCACCCGAGCGCTGGCTCGGGCAACATTCTCGGATCCATAGAGAATAGATCCGAGAGATGATGATGGGGGACCCAGGGAAATAAATGCAGCACCGACTGAACTAACCATTGACATCCCAGTCAGCTGGGATGACCCGTCATGAATTTTTAAAATTGGATCACAACTCGACCCCGTGGTGGTCGAGAACCTCGCTGGCTTCCTCCGAGCGAATCTTGATGTCTTCGCTTGGACACATTCTGACATGTGCGGGATTTCTCCTGCAATCGCGAGTCATATGTTGAACATAGACCCAAGAAATGTTCCTATGAAATAGAAAAGAAGAGGCATGGACCCAGAGAGGTCTGCGGCTCTCAAAGAGGAGGTGGACAAACTCAAAGCCAATGGGTTCCTCCGCGGTGCCCTCTACCCTGAATGGGTATCTAACCCGGTGCTAGTAAAGGAAGCAAATGGAAAATGGAGAACATGTGTTGATTATTCTGATTTAAACAAAGCATGGCCGAAGGATAGTTTCCCGTTGCCTAGGATTGACAGTTGGCCGACTCAACTGTCAAACATGAGTTACTATCATTTATGGATGTGTACTCTGGATATAATCAAATCCTGATGCACCTCCCAGACCAAGAACACGCCAGTTTTGTCACAAGCGTTGGGTTATATTTCTACGTAGTGATGCCCTTTGGATTGAAAAACGCAGGAGCAACTTACCAGCGTCTGGTAAATCGGATGTTCAAAGACCAGATTGGTAAAACGATGGAATTTTACGTGGATGACATGCTCATGAAGTCACGACAGTCAAACGACCACATCCGGGACATAGCAGAGATGTTTGACATACTCAGGCATTATGGAATGAAGATCAATCCTTTGAAGTGTTCATTCGGCGTAGCGTCGGGAAATTTTCTGGGATTCGTTGTGAATGCATGGGGAATCGAGGCTAACCCGGAGAAGATACAGGCTATCCGGGATATACAAGTGCCCAGAACCATAAAACAGGTGCAAAGCTTGAATGTAAAGGTGGCCGCGCTGAGCCGATTCATATCCAGGGCCACAGACACGTGTATTCCTTTCTTCGATGTTATAAAGAAAGGAAAAAGGAATTTCGAATTGACATCCGACTGTGAGGTAGCATTTCGAGCTCTTGTGAGGCACTTAGAAAGTCCCCTAGTATTATCAAAACTAATAGACCATGAAATGTTGCACGTATACTTAGCTGTATCCCGGCACGCTATCAGTACAGCTTTGTTTCGTGAGGAAGACCGGGTTCAAAAGCCAGTTTACTATGTTAGCAAACACTTGATGGGGGCAGAAAGAAATTATCCAAAGATTGGAAAACTAGCCTATTTCTTGGTGATTGCATCATGCAAGCTCCGTCCGTATTTTCAGGCACACTTAATCAGTGTTTATACTGATCAACCTTTGCGGCAGATACTCCAACGGCCGAAAACTTCCGGAAGGATGTTAAAATGGAATATTGAGTTAAGTCAGTTCGACATTACCTACCTTCCACGAAGGGCCATACAAGGACAAGAACTAGCTGATTTCATTGCTGAATTTACTATGACAGACGAATCAAATGACCACAATGTCATACCCCCCCCCCGGCCTTCGATGGAAGATGTACACCGATGGGGCATCTAACGACCGTTGTTCAGGGGTTAGCATAGTTCTTATAACTCCTGAGAACCGATCAGTTTGCTACGCTTTGAAGCTCGAATTCACAGGATGAATAATAAAGCCGAATATGAAGCGTTGATTGCCGGCCTAAGACTTATCAAAGAACTAGGAGTGAAATCGGTTGAAATCTTCAGCGACTCATAGCTAGTGGTGTACCAAGTGCGAGGAGACTACCAAGCAAAGGGGTGGAGACATGCCTCATATTTTGCCCGATTTTAGGAGCTGCTAGCAAATCTCGAGTACTATGATATTTCACATGTCCCGCGTGAACAAAACAGAGCAGCTGATTCATTGGCAAAATTCGTGAGCACAGGCGATGCACAACAAATGGGATTATTTCCTGCTGAGACCCTCCATGCTCCGAATATAGATATGATGGAGGTAGATTTTGTGTTAGAAACTGAAATCGAGAAGGAATTGTGAATGACCCAAATCAAGTAGTACTTGTTATTCGAGATCTTACTCCAAGAAAGGAGCGAAAGACGACAAGTCCTTAGTAAGGCTTCTCGTTATGTAATACAGGATGGAATAATGTATCGAAGGGGATTCTCGACCCCATTACTCTGATGCATTGCCCATGATGAAATAAAATGAGTCCTGAAGGAAGTCCATGAAGGAGAATGCGGTGACCATACTGGAGGGCAAACATTAGCAAAGAAGGTCCTCCGTTATGGATACTACTGGCCGACTGTGAATCGGGATGCTGTAGACTATGTGAGAAGATGTGATAAACGCCAATATATGCGAAAACCCCGAGAGTTCCGCCGACGGAACTCACGCAGATGGTTAGTCCCTGGCCATTTGCAATGAAGGGGATTGACCTAGTTGGTTCTTTACCCTTACCAAAGGTAGAGCGAATTATGCAATAGTTGCGGACGACTACTTTACCAAATGGGCAGAAGCAGAGCCTTTGGCTGCAATAACCACCAAGAAGGTTATTAATTTCATCGTACGAAATATCATATGCCGTTTTGGCCTTCCACGGACCATCATTACACACAATGGACCTCAATTTGAGAGCAAGGAATTCAAAGAATTTTGTCAGAAATATGGCAATGAGAAGAAGTTTGCAGTAATTTCTCACCCGAAAGCCAACGGACAAGTGGAAGCCGTAAACAAGATAATCAAGTCCATATTAAAAAAGCGTCTAGAAAAGGCTAGATGCAAGTGGGTGGATGAACTTCCAACGACGCTTTGGGCCTACAGGACCACCCACAAGACCGTTACAGGCCACACTCCATTCACATTGGCATATGGCACGAAAGCTGTCATACACGTAGAACTTGAAGTTCCATCACATCGAGTAACTTATTACGACCCCGAGTCAAACCAAAACCTTTTATTGGAGTCGTTGGACTTCATTGACGAAAAGTGCGATGAAGCCAACTTGAGAGCGGCCGCATACAGACATAAAGTAGCTAAATATTATAATAAAAAGGTCTGACTGAGAATATTTAGTGTGGGCGACCTCGTTTTGAAACGAGTTTTTCCGATCCCATCTCATATGAATCCCATATGGGAAGGTCCATACGTCATTGAACGGATACTTGGAGAAGGAACTTTCAAGCTGGCGACCGTCGATGGTGCGACACTCCCCCGAGCATGGAACAGCAAGCACTTACGGCATTATTATACTTAGTCTATTTCTTTCATGTATTAGTTGCATTTATTTCTAGCACACCTTTATTTCTAGTTCTTGCCATGTAGTAAGACATATCGGCTTGCATTCTTTAATATTGGCTTGAAGCCATCTTTTCCATGAATTACTAATGTTTCTGCGTAATGATCCTGTGACAGGGAAATGAAACTATACTATTCTGACTGGCGTATGAACACGTGCAGACACTCGAATCTCCAAGTCCCCAGAGTGCGGACTGAAGTACTCTAAGTCCCCGGAGTGCGGACTCGAGTATAAACGACTCAAATCTCCATGTCCTTGGAGTGCAGACTGGAGTACTCTAAGTCCCCGGAGCGCGGACTCGAGTATAAACAATTCAGAATCTCCAAGTCCCCCGAGCGCGGACTGGAGTACTCTAAGTCCCCGAAGCGTAGACTTGAGTATAAACGATTCAAAATCTCCAAGTCCCTAGAGTGCGGATTGGAGTACTCTAAGTTCCCGGAGCACGGACTCGAGTATAAATGATTCAGAATCTCCAAGTCCCCAAAGCGCGGACTGGAGTACTCTAAGTCCCCGGAGCGCGGACTCGAGTATAAACGATTCAAAATCTCCAAGTCCCAAGAGTGCGGATTGGAGTACTCTAAGTCCCCTGAGCGTGGACTCGAGTATAAATGACTCAATCTCCAAGTTCCCGGAGTGCGGACTGAAGTACTCTAAGTCCCTGGAGCGCGGACTCGAGTATGAACGATTCAGAATCTCCAAGCCCCCGGAGCGTGGACTGGAGTACTCTAAGTTCCCGGAGTGCGGACTTGAGCATAAACAATTCAAAATCGCCAAGTCCCCAGAGTGCGGACTGGAGTACTCTAAGTCCCCGGAGCACGGACTCGAGTATAAACAACTCAAATCTCCGAGTCCGTGGAGTGCGGACTGTAGTACTCTAAGTCCCCGGAGCGTGGACTCGAGTATAAACGATTCGGAATCTCCAAGTCCCGGGAGTGCGGACTGGAGTACTCTAAGTCCCCGGAGCACGGACTCGACTATAAACGATTCAAAATCTCCAAGTCCCTAGAGTGCGGACTGGAGTACTCTAAGTCCCCGGAGCGCGGTCTCGAGTATAAACGACTTAAATCTCTAAGTCCCCGGAGCGCGGACTCGAGTGTAAGCGACTCAAATCTCCAAGTCCTTGAAGTGCGGACTGGAGTACTCTAAGTCCCCGGAGCGCGGACTCAAGTGTAAACAATTTAGATGACTAGGTCCTTTGAAGGCGGACTGGATATAAATGACTTGAAGTCATCGAGCCTTCGCTGCACGTATTAGAAAATATTCTAAGTGCTTGAATCACGGAAGGAAAAATGAACAACTCTCAAAGAATCTCCGAGCTATATGAAGGTGAACCGAGAAGTTCATGTTATTCACAATAGCTTGGGTTTAAACCACAATCACACAAAAATTAAATGACAAGAGCCTTTTGAAGGACAGAAAAACTAAGTTTTATTCATCAAAGATAAGTTTCCACTACAACTCCATTGAAGTTCGGAATCAAAAGTTTATTTACATAAACTAAGAAAACAAAAATACTTTCATAATCTAAACTAGCTCTCGTTGAATGAGAGCGAAAACTACATCTTTGACTTCTTTGACTTTTTGCCCGATGACTCCTCCCCGGTACGCTTACCCTTGATAAATTTCCTTGATGGGGGAGTGAAAGCCGAAGAAGTATGGGGAACATCCGTTGGTTTGGACCTACCAGCGAGAATGATCTTCAACGGCTTTTTAAAAGGATCGCCTGGGTCTACAGCTTGGGTTCGACCTTGAGCTTGATCGTATCTTCCTTCTCTTTCTCAAGCTGTTCCTTCATGTTCAACTCGGATGCATGCTTGGAGATGTCTGTAATTTCAACTTCATAACTCTCATCAATGGGAGAGGAAGTCTCAGATTTATCTTCATCAAGCGCTCCAATCACTTGGGCAACTAGACCGGGAGCCTCTCCTGCATGAGTGGCTTCACTCATTTTTTCCCTCGCCTCCTTGGCGACATCGCTCCTCGGAGTAGGCTTAAGATCAAAACGGCCTGCACAAAATCATGAAAAGCAAGTATTTGAATACGATAGCTTCTAGTGGAAAATGAAAGCTCTTGGAATGTTAAAGAAAAAGAATTGCCTACCAGGTTCCAGCAGGCTCTCAGCCGTCAAGGGTGTCTCACCCTCCGTAATGGGAGACAGAATATAGACACCAAGGCCGGGGTCCTTCGAGTTATAACCAATATGCTGCTCAAATGGATCGAGTATCGGTCGATCGGCCGATTGAGTAGGCACATGAGCTGGAGGCACGACCTCGGATGGACCGGTAATAACCTCTTTCCCTTTCTTTGAGGGGGAGCCTTTGCAATAAATAGTTTAGTTGCCGACAAGTCCGAAGGCTCATTTCCCTTGAGGAATTCCTTTATCAAGGCCCCTTCAACAATCTCCTCAGTACCGTGTTCGGCCTTTTTGATCTCAATTAAAGTCTCCCATGCCTCGACCAAAGATTCGAGATAGCCCTCGCCCAAAAAAGTCAAGTCTCGATGCATGAGAAGCGGGCGTTGAATTCAGCAATTAGTGGGTCAAACATGCTTTTGACCTCCTCCCTAACTTTTTCTCTAACCGCCTCAAGACGGGAGTCGATATCCATGGACGCTATCTTCTTGCCCTCTTCACCGGCTTCACTCTTTAACGCCTCAACTTTGGAAAGCTCGTCCTCAAGTTTTTCTATTAAGAGTCGAGTGGCAACGATCTCATCACAATATCGTTGTGACTCCGCTTAGAGAGCCGTTTTCTCTTCCTTCTCTCTACGGAGCTGCTCCTCAAGTTCCATGACCCGGAGGCTGAATGCAACCCACTCTTTTTGGACTGAGTCCTTTTCCAAAGCCAAATCCCCACGGCGTTGTATCGCCTCGTCGGGTTCTTTTTTATGAGTTGATTCCAGACGAGTTACGTCTTCGGCAGTGTCTTTGGCGCTCTGTTGGACGACCTCAAGTTCAGACTTGTAAGTCGCAATCTTTTCGTCATGAGCTTTAATGATATCTTTATTGTGGATAGCCTCAAGTTTCAGGCGGTCGATCTCATATTGGCACTCCATGGAGACTTTAGAAAGTTTTTCAGCCAAATGAACAAACACGTCGTGTTGAATATAGACGTCGTTAGTATAGGCGATGGCGCTCTGCTTGACATATCCGGGAATAGGATGAATCACCGGAAGGAATTTCTGGCCATCAAAGTAGATTTTTGGAAATTTATCTTTATGCTCGACCAGCCTCTCCGATACTGTTGGATCTGTTACAGGAGCGGGGGGATGGCTTTGAAAGTTCGGCTCTCCTGTGAGGATCTCGGCACTGTCGAGCGGAAGAGGAATTAGAGTGTTGGTCCCAGGGGACATCAGATTGCGACTCCTTGTGGCCGTGTTTTTCTTTGCTTTGTTCGGAGTAAGAAGAGGGATGTTGGTGGTACTTGGGCTGATAGTAAGTTTTCCTCCGAGGCGACGAGTCCCGGAAATGATAATCTCTATCGCCATCACCATCTCTGTCCCGACGTCTTCCGGAACCCGAGTCCCGTCCAGGTTGATGAAAGATAGACGAACCACGAAGGCAGTCGAATCCGTGTGAGCGCCCCATGTCACCTACATAGAATTCAAATAACAATGAATTAGCAAAGAGTACTGTGATGATGAAAATCTGAGTGCAAATTGAAGTGCAAGTGTTCGTGTGTGTCCAGTGTTTCCCCCCGACGAACCAGTTGCTTTGCTAATGGGAGTTTTCTCTCCCTGATTTTGGATTAGAGCGCCCGCGTCACCTCTAATGGGCGAATGAAGCTTGAAAGCCTCCAGCTCGTCAAAATCGTAATTGAGCAGATCATCCGGAATGGAGAGGTTCGATAGGCCCTTTAAAGAACTTTCTACGCGCTGTGAAGAAGCCTTTTTCTCTGTTGGAATGAGTGTAACTTTAGAAGTTCCGCCAACCTTTTCCTTCCTAACCTTGTACGTCAATCCCTTTTTCCTCTTTGAAGGGGAAGATGACGTTTCGATATCATGTACTACGACTGTAGGATCCTGAGCGGGACCCAAGTTCTCACCTTGTGCTTTGGGTGTCTCATTCCCTTGAGTTTCCCCCTCTTTCGGTGCATCAGGAGCATGACGAACTGATGACTCGGTTAATTTTTCCCCTTTACCAGATACGGGCCTGGGTATGGAGATGCCATCAGGAAGGCTTACCTGACGACCTTCTGCTAACAGTACGAACCGCGAAAGTGACTCATTTGAAATGAGAATTCAGATGTCCCGTTCTTCGACAGGAAGAGCTCTAATAGCTTCAACGGCCTTAGAATATCCGCGGCCGTCAGGACGCGGATTGATACCTGAGAAGATGAAACAAGAGTTACAAAAGGCATAGCTTCGACCAAACATGAGTATCGTTCCAAGAAGAAGACTTACTTCCTTCAACCCATCTCCTCGCGAAACCAGGAGGGCAACGCACGTAGAACCATTCCTATTTGTACAGGGAAAACTTGCTCCACGGTCCGGTTAAAATTTGAAATTTGTGGTGTGGCTCGAGCAACACAAAGGAGGGGCTATCTCTCCGCTTCTTAATCATATAAATATATCTGATGTCGCCAAGAGTTGGAGGCCTAGAGAGGACGGTCATGAAGAGGATGTAGGTGCCATAGATGAAGGTGTGACCGTTTGGGTGCAGTTGCGGCGGGGCGATGACGATGTATTGCCGCACGTCCTGAAGAAATAAGGTAAATGGTGGCACACTGCCGACCCAGCACATGAATTTATTACATGCCGTGTATCTAACTGGGGGCAGGTGTGGACGATCGTCCCCCAATGGAATCAACACGTCGTCGAAAGGGATTCTATGGATAGAGAATATTCACCGGAACACAACTTCATTGACCTTTGAAGCTTGTGAATCGACCGGGTTGTCCAAGAAAATTGATGCCTCCAATGCATCGGGAGCTAAGTTATGAGCGGGGGAAGTCGATGGGTTAGAAGTATCCACGACCCCTTGTTTAGAAGACGGCCCAGGTCTATCTGAGATTGTGGCGGAGCTAGATTTCATAGACATCTTTGATGGAAATTGAATCCTACAGAGTACCTAATTGAACTATACTTGAAAAACAATCGACGTCGGTACTAACAATACAAGAATTCCCCCCGTGTGGTGTGTGAACTAGTGCGATCATTCGTGTGTAAGTGATGAGAAATTATAAGTCATAGAATTAATGATATAAAGTCAAGCTTTGAGCGGTCGCCTACGAAGACTGTCATCGCTCACCGTCATCGAAAACCAGCCTTGCGATGCTTTCAATTTTGGACTCAGACATTAGCACTACGAGTTAAAAGCTTTTATCTGTTCTTGTCGATTTAAGTTCAGGCTTGTGGTTATTGAAACTGGGAAGCGATCGGTCAAGAGTAATTCGATATGCTAGTATGCTGAGATCCTTGTCCTTTTTTTTTGTTATATAATTAGTCAAGATGAATAAGTGTTTGGCCTAACTAAAGTATGGTTCGGCATTCATGGTTGTTCGGCCTAAGTATTAATAGGCCAAACTATCGTTCAGCCTAGCTATCGCTCGGCTTGAATATTAGTCGGCCAAACTTTCGTTCGGCCTAACTATTGTTTGGCCTAAGTGTTGTTCGGTCAAAGCACCGTTCGACCTAGGTAGCGTTCGGCCAAAGAATCGTTCGGCCTAAATTCTGTTCGGCCGAAGTAACGTTCGGCGCCCTATCTAATTCGTACTCCTATCCTGTCCTTCCATTCCACTGCCCGACATGTGGAGAGTCATGCCGAACCAGAGTTACGCCGAGCCCCGATGCTCGGCACTCCGTTCTTAACAACGGTTTCATTTTTTCTTCTCTTTCTCCATCCACGCCGAACAACAAGGACGGATCGTTTGACGAGTCGTACCAGGCCACGCTGTTTGGCATCCTAGCCACTTCCTACTCCTCCTCTATTCTTTTTCCTCCAATCTCGTTCGGCACAAGAGAAATGTGTTGAACCACGATACATCTCTCAACAACTCCAACATGTGCTCATCTCCGAACATTTCTCCTTTCTTCCACATCATCTAGCCCTAAACAACATCCTAATCACAGTTCGATTCTTTCACCCACGCAGCCCCTATCAGCTTCGGTTCTAATGTTCTAATGCACGAACTTGAGCCTCTTATTAAAAAAATTTAATCAGGGAAAGGATTTAAATAAAGGGAAAGATACCTAGTTGGTAGATCGAGACTTGGGGAGATGCCGAATGGATTGGGAAGGATTGTTAATCTTTAGAGTCTGTTAATAGGCGTGGTCCGCGAGTACAAAATAGCAAAAGTGGAAGTGAAAAAGTGAAGAAGATGGAGAAGGCCGGCCTTTATAGGAAAGAAGGAGAAGTTGAAGAGGCAATGACAGGTAGAACCGGTCAAAAAGGTATCGTTCGGCACACAAAGAGCATTCGGCTTCGGCTGTATCGTTCGACACTTACATAACGTTCGGCACACACCATCTCAACCAGTGATTAAGAGAGGTCACCATCGATGAAACTGAGCGACGTCTCGAAGCTATGGAAGTGGACTCATGATTCAAAGCGCATCACGTTCGGTCACGCGATACACTTTGGAGGGCAAGTGTTTCCTGGAGATTTGACCAGGAAACTTAGTACTCGGCATTAGCACACTGCTCGACAATCTATGGATCATTCGGCATTTACATACCGTTCGGTATTCTAGGGAGCGCTGGGCACAAATGGTTTATTCGGCATCCCAAGGTCATTCGACATGAAGGTGGTGGTTCGGCATTCGGTCGTTCGGCGTATTAGGTTCGGCACACAGAGCCTACTCCATTTGGGCCGAGGTATTTAGCTGCTAGGCCCACCACGGAAGTCCAACCCACCTTCATATATAAATAGAGAGGCAGGGGCACAGTGAAAGGGATCGGTTTTTGGAGAACACTGGGGAAACTCTGCTGCATTCAACACTCACTTAAGACTTAATCTTTTACTTTGCAATTGTATTCAAGTAATTGGAAACGGATTGTTTCTGTAATCAACTATCAAGGAAAGCAATAGAAATCAACTGCAAAGTGGACGTAGGCAGTTACGCCGAACCACTATAAATCTGTTGTTCTTGTTATTTGCATTTAAATTTACATACTATCCTCTATTTTAATTTATTATCATCATTAATCTCTCTACACAATCTTTTTTAAGTGTGTTAGTGGCCAATTTTTGTGCTAACAACATGCAAATCGGCTCGAAAAGAATAATCACATAAAATAATCTCAACATCTTTACCAAGCAAACCAAGTTTTGTGGATCCACCAACCGGATTCGCAATTCTCAGTGAAGTCATCAAAGCCATAACACTTAAAGACAAAGTATCAACAAGTTCTTTTGATATAAAAGAATGGGATGCACCCGTATTAAAAAGAACTCGAATAGGATGACCACGAAACAAAATAATGCAATCAAGGATAGAATGAGAAATACCTTGACCACGAGAAGTGTTACCAGGGACTTACACAGCATTTATCTTGCCCTCCTCCATGCCTTGAAGTTTGAGATATGAAGATATATTATGACCTGAACTTTTGCTATAGCGAAAATTAAGGGGCTTCGGACACTTATTGGCATAATGGTCCTTAGAACCACAATTGTAGCATTCTCCATGACTAGAAGAAGTAGTCCTTGCTACAGAAGTTGCTTGCTTCCCTTTCTTGTTGGAATTAGGGTTAAACTTAATAGGCCTCTTATTGTTGTTGTTGAAGTTCTATTTGGCACCAACAACTTCAACATCACTTTTTTATCGGCCTCTTCAAGTCGAAGAGCGATATCAACAAGCTGATCGCAAAGAAACTTCTAGTTTCAGAAGTAAAGGCTTTTTGAGATTCTTATTCAACCCATAGACAATCCTTTGATTTTTCTTCAATGGGGTATATTAATACTCGACCACATATTTAGAGAGAGATTCTAAAGATGCGACATAGTCCGTCATAGAAGATTCACCTATAACAAGGTCAATAAAGCATCAGGCTAAAGTTACCTTTTCAGCCTCCGGCATGAACTTCAACTCGAATCTTTCCCGAAATTTCTCCTAAGTAAGATCCGCTTCAATAATTTCCAAAATCAAAAGCTCGTACCGATCTAATGCTCTTTCTTGGAGCATGCTAGAAGCCACTTGGACTCGATGGAGATCAACAAGATTCATGCGAGAAAAGATGTGATCGCATGTTCTAAGCCAAGCTTGGACTTCAATAACGTTTTCAGAACCCTTGAATGGCTTTCCACCCAAATTGGTATAATCACTACACAAGCGTGCATACCCAGATTTAGGGTGAATAGGCTCTGGAATAGGTCCGACAGCTTGAGCATTCTTTACGAGATCTAAAAGCTGCTGGGCAGACATGAATACTCCATCTTGAGGAATAGCACTAGATTGACCGGTGCTGGGACGACCTGGTCTAACCGTTTCTCTTCTTTAAGAAAGAAAGAAAGAAGATGAAAAAGTTATTCTCAGAATGAATATCAAACAATCATGATTGATAAAACCAGGCATCATAAAAGATAATAGGAAAGAACGGGTCCAATGACTCGAATTAAATCCTAAGGCATGATTCCTAAGAGAGACTTAGGACAATGATCCTTGCTATAATATTCTATATTGTTCCGAAGTTGGCTTTGATACCAAGCTGTGATGCCCCAACTCTATACCCACACTAGCCAAGGATAGTACAGGGTAATGCCGTCGACTAGCACGAAGAATAAGGCTAGCAAGGAGCGATCATTTGTGCAATTGTTTTATGCGATACCGATACGTCAGATAGTATATCATGCATTTCCTTTGAAGAGGAAATCTGACATATTAAATACAAATTCAAAGTTACTACACAGTGGCTATGTGGCCTTCAGAAACAAATTTAAAATAAGCATAACACAAAATCAGTCACAGATATTCATACTAAGGCGGAAATAGATGTGAATACAACACATAAAAGTGTACATTAAAGTAGTGGTCATATAAGATCCACTACATCACAAAAGAATAGATACAAGTGATAGATAGAAGAATATGTATACATTAAGGAGTCTCTATCTCGAATGGATAAAACAAAAACTACTAATCTAAGTAGTTAGCCAAAAGTCAAAAGCTAGTCCCAGCTAAGAAGTCAAGTGGAAGCACCTGTAACACCTCAGTCTGACCCGAGTATTATTTAAGAAGAAAATAATAAACGGATCAGTTTAGCTATAAATATCATATAAAGTGAGATAGGATAAGAGATATGACAAAAATGTATGATAACAACAATGTCATACTATGACAAGTATATATTAGATAACAACAAAAATCATACAATATCTCTAGAATCTCAAACACCCAAAAGAATGTCATATTTTTTATCATATTCAACAAACCACAAATATTGATAAAACTTATCAATGTAAATCACAAAAACTGGTGAAACACAAATTCTTTGAATCATCAATTAGAAATCCAGAAATCACAAAAGGGGAGGCCTATCACAAACGGGAGCATGAAAACTTACCAACACGTGCATTACAAACGGAACGCTATTCTATGGTCGCCAGCCATCAATTTTGAACCGAGGCTCCACAAATGGCCCGAAGACCATGGGTCACTACCCTACCAATTTTGAGCCGAAACTCCACAAACGGGGTTTTAGTTCCCTACACAAACAAAGTGACATCGCACATCGCTAGTCTAAATCACAAAATGATCATCATTGATCGATAAGTGTAAATTACACTAAGCTAGTAAATAAACGAGTTTAGCTTCATATCCTATAACCACTGGCTTAACTTAAATATTTACAAACAAATTGTAGATTTCCACTTGAAAGTTGTCACAAGGGTTTAAATCGAACAAGTCTAAGAATTAACCGACAAAGTAAACTCAAGCTTTTCATACCAATTGTTTTGCTAAGTCATTTAATTGGATTTCTCGAACGAATGAGGTAAAGGTTTGTATATACTAATAGATTGGAAAACGGTTTTAAAAGCGAGTTTGATATTGAAAGTAAACGTTGAAATCATGTTGATGAAAGATTTTGAATATTCACTACTAGTATAGAAACCTTTGCATTTTAAAGTGACAATCCATAGAAATGATTGTAGAAATAATCAATCACAAAAATTCACATACGAATACGCGAATTAGGTCTAAAGAAATCGATAGCAAATCCATCAAAATGGATATTCCCAAAAATCCAAAGAAAGAAGTCATCAAAGTCGATAATAAGTTATAACAACTAACCGGATCAACAAAATTCGATTAAAATTGGAAATCCACTCACAAAATAGCAAAAATAGGCAAAATGAACAGTTCCAGACGTCTAGGGGTCAATCCAGACGTCTGGATTTAGGTTCTGGAAATTCAAAAACCATCGAGACATCTAAAAGATGGCTTTAGACATCTGACAGGTTGTACCAGACGTCTAAAAGGTGGAATCAAATGTCTGACAAGGTGTTTCAGACGTTTGAAAAGTTGTTTCAGAAATCTGATTCTGTTCTCTGCATTTTTTCTTCTGCCGTATATTTTTTCCAGAATGCATAACTAGACGTCCGAACCTTAATTCCAGACGTCTAGATGCCTAGGCTAGGCAACTATTTGCCTAGGCCATGATGGCCAAAACGATTCGGGAGTGATCGACCAAGAAATGACAACTAAGGATTTATGCTAAGTGACAACCCAGCCTTATAGGTTCTTCGATACACCCCAACTATAACGTCCAAGCATCCATAGTAAGATTTTCGTAAAATTGGACCACAAAAACCAAAAATTGGAAAATTCACCAAATCCATTCAAATCAAAAGCAAATGAACATGAATAGATGTTAGGAATTCATACCTAACCACAAAGAAAGTTATAGACATAGATGTGAGTTCAAGAACTCACTTTTAACTCAAAAACACAAGTGAGAAGCTCTAAAACAAGCTAAGATCAATTCCTCTTCAACAACAACTCAAGAAGCTTAAATCTAAGCTTATAAAAAAAATATTTCATAAGTTAGGGTTTAGGAAATTCTCAAATTTAAAGAGAGATTGAGATAGAGATGATGGAGAGGATGCTTACCTAAGCTTCTCTTGGATTTTAGAGCAAGAATTTGAATTTTTCTAAGAAAACTAAGGCCTAGGAATTTTAATTTCCTCTTCCTTCCCCCATTTTTCTTTTAGATTGAGTGTTAGGAAATAATAGAGTAAGTGAAGAGGGTTGGATGAAAGGTTAGGTTATTAGACAAATCAAGGGGCTGAAACCCAAAGCCCAATAGCAAAATAGCAAAATTCTAACCAACTCCAAACATATCGATGTTTATATGTAAAAAGGTCGCAAACGTCATTTTGAACTCAATGGAAGTAGTCTCGAGTTCCAATTCGACTGTTTGCAAAAAGTAGCATTTTAGACTTTAATCTGACTAATGATGCTATATTTAAATATACGATCGTAAAATATGTGGATTGTTATAGTAAGCGTATGGCTACTTAATTTCAAGT
Source organism: Allium cepa (assembly GCA_030765085.1). Lineage (NCBI taxonomy): Eukaryota > Viridiplantae > Streptophyta > Magnoliopsida > Asparagales > Amaryllidaceae > Allium > Allium cepa. The sequence goes on from CM060945.1 coordinate 775,988,640, forward strand.
AGAAACCTTGGGGGCAGCACGTAGGTAGGCTTTTGCTGAAGCTGGGTAAATCTATGTGTTCTATTTTCTGTTTTTATTATTCTACTATTGTCTATGCTATTGTTACTTGACTATTATCTGTGCTAAAATTATTTTATATACTTCCGCAATAATTTTTATAATTAATAGTATCACCCCATTCACCCACTCTATAGGGTGAAATCGATCCTACACCTAACAGTGCTTTAAGTGCATAAAGTTTCCATCTTTATTTGCAAAGATAGTTAACTCATGTTTATTTTCCAATATAGTGTCCAGCTTCAACATGGAAATATTCCTATTATATGGGTTTCATGGTACTAATTTTCTTTACTCATTCTTAAGTCCATAATTTACTTACTACTGCTATTTGGTATATAAAATTTCTGCCAGCCTTCTCATTGGGGCAAACCACAATAAACATACTAACCCAATTTTTCTAATCTTAACGTTTACTCTGTCCTATAATTGTCTATTATATAAGGGAAAGCCAACGACAACCTTATGAGTCAAAGTATGTATGGTGTTGTGTAATAATACACACTCGAAAATTATAATTACACTCCCTTTGTCGGGTTAGGTTCATCATGTCTCCTTGCTTACAGCGGAACAGTTAGGAAATGTTCAAGTTTGGAATCTTAGCTGCATTTTTTGAGCCATTCCTATCAAAATTAATCATTCTCGCTATTTATGTTTGGAAATTATTTTCAACTTTCTCATAGATAGCACCGACTAAAATAAGTGATGGTGTTCTTTCTTGCTATACTTTTACATATGTAAAACCTCCATAAACTTTTGTTTACACATACATATATATACATATATATACATACATACAAACATACATATATGTATATTTTGCATTTTCCAATATCAATTTTGAAAAACCTTTTTTAAAACCTTTATGGAAAAATCTTTTTTTCGAAACTTTTCAATATATTGTTTCAATACATGCCTAAATCCTAGGGGATCTTAAAACAAAGTCTGATACCAAATGTAACAACCCACATTTCCTGAAACACAGATCAAAATACTAGGGTGAATTTCGGACTCGCATCATGCCGAGAAATACGAGATGTTAGGTTTTTATAACATTTCAATGTATAACTATAAGGATTAATTCTAAGACATTTTACACCTTAAGATCTCACGGCGGAAGGAACTAAAATATGAGTGCTGAAAAGTAAACATTTCATAAAACAATCTCTAAAATACTTAATTGCCATATACACTGTTCCCAGAGCACAATATAAGTTTTACATACTTTTAACACAATAAGTAACTACATGGTGAACAATAAAGAATATGAAATTTTCAACATTTAGCTCATCTCTCCACGTAATATGACCGATCATAGACTAATATGTCATCCTGTAGTGGGGGAAAGTGAACAGAATGGAGTAGGTCAGACAGAAGTCTGGTGAATGAGTACAAATTTAGTATGAGATCATCATATGAAGCTAAATTTATTTATACTCAATATGACATAGGATGTGCTATAAGTGTCCGTGAATTCCTAAGGTCCGTTACCTAAGGGTTCTTATCTAATACATACCTACACTGCAACTCCTGTAGTCAACAACAAGTACGGGGCTATGAATAGAACCTCACAGTTAATGATTGGAAACCGCTCCTGGAGATACCAAGTATAGAAACATCACCACAATGCTACCATAAAAATAAATTTCCATTAATTTCACCGCATAATGCAATTGTGTGAACTTCTCCCTACTAATCTTACCACTATTAGGCTACCATGGAAATAAATTTCTATTAAAATCATTGCATTGTAACGATCCATATTTTTTATGATTGGATATTTAGATAATTGATTTAACTATTAAATCTTTAATTAATTGACGGTCTCAAAAATATGATTTTTCGCATACGATCGAATCTAGACTCGAGACCACTTCCGTTGAAGCGACGCAAAATGCATCCATATGGGATGGAGCATGACCCATTAGGTCAGTCATGGCTAAAGATGATCGGTGTTAATCAGGTTTTCAACCTAAAAGAATTCAAAAGGAGTTGGAACATTCGGATTGTGCCTAGACAACTAGTAACTTGGCCGGAAGACATAAAAGTATACGACAAAGAAGCACTTGAAGTTTGTCCCAAAAATATTCAAATTATTTGGATCGACACTGGTCCGACCCAATTGGATCGACAGCGATCGAAATTATTTCCATCTGGATCCTCCAATCCACATGCGTTATATTTCTACATATCTCCCAAACTTATCTACCAAGTTATTTCGAACAACTGAGTTGATGAAATCAAGACTTATTCGATTTGGATTATGGTTCAATTTAATTTATAGGTGAACCATCATCAAACAAGTCAACAAGCTATGAAATCACAAACAGAACCTTGCAAGCAGGAATAAAAGTCAACGAAGAAGGAGTTGTTCCAATATTGCACAACATTGTGGATCGGTACCGAACTGATCCAATTGGATCGGTACCGAACTGATCCAATTGGATTGGTACCGATCCAAAAAGTTAGTCCTGGATCACCCTGAATTTTACGTGCCTCCTCCTATGGATAACTACATGCATCTGGTACTCTGGTTTCGATTCAAGTGCTATCAAAATACTTAATTGCCATATACATTGTTCCTAGAGTACAATGTAAGTTTTACATACTTTTAACACAATAAGTAACTACATGGTGAACAATAAAGAATATGAAATTTCCAACATTTAGCTCCTCTCTCCACGTAATATGATTTCGATCATAGGCTAATCTTTCATCATGTAGTGGGGGAAAGTGAAAAGAATGGAGTAGGTTAGACAGAAGTCTGGTGAGTGAGTACAAGTTTAGTATGAGATCATCATGTGAAGCTAAATTTAATTATACTCAATATGACATAGGATGTTCTATAAGTGTCCGTGAATTCCTAAGGTCCGTTACCTAAGGGTTCTTATCTAATAGATACCAACACTGCAACCTTTGTGGTGAACAACAAGCATGGGACTATGAATAGAACCTCACAATTAATGATTGGAAACCGCTCGTGGAGATACCAAGTATAGAAACATCACCACTATGCTACCATAAAATAAACTTCCATTAATATCATCGCATAATGCAATTGTGGGAACTTCTCCCTACCAATCTTACCACTATTAGGCTACTATGGAAATGCATTTCTATTAAATTCATCGCATTGTAACGATCCATATTTTTTATGATTGGATATTTAAATAATTGATTTAAATATTAAATCTTTAATTAATTGACGGTCTCAAAAATATGATTTTTCGCATACGATCAAATATGGAAACGAGACCACTTCCATTGAGTTCGTATCGACATTACAAACTAAAATAATATAAGGATCGCTATATTCGGAGATCTGATGGTCAAAACATCTCGAAAAGCATGAAATTATCATTTTAGATCACTGTCTTGGATAGAATAATATGTATACCATCAGGATCGGAAAAATGAAGTGATGCATGCATATGAGTTTAACTACGATTGGATGCGCCATGTGATCGTGCGAGCTCAAAACGTATGACCGTTTATTTGAGAAATTAAGTAAAAATAATAATATAATAATGCCTTAAACCCTTGCCTAAACCCTCGTTCTCTAAACTCGAGTACTGTTTCATTCCTAAAGCAAAATAAATGGTCATCTCTACTTTTCATCCCTCATAAACTAATATTAAGCAATCCGCCCAACTAAAAATCACTTGACATGTTTCATTGAGAGGTCTTCGCTTTGACCATGGTGGAATAGATATAGTGGTGTTTGGTGAGATCGACCTATCTATGCCCATGACTAGGTTTTGATCTGGGCGGAGCTATAAGAAATGATTGGCGAAACAGAGATCGCGGTTGGATTTCTCATAGTGAATAGCACCATCACTTGAAATTTTATCAAGCCGGTCAAGCGACGCAAAATGCATCCATATGGGATGAAGCATGACCCATTAGGTCAGTCAAGGCTCAAGATGATCGGTGTTAATCAGGTTTTCAACCTAGAAGAATTCAAAAGGAGTTAGAACATTCGGATTGTGCCGAGACAACTCGTAACTTGGTCGGAAGACATAAAAGTATATAACAAAGAAGCCCTTGAAGTTTGTCCTAAAAATATGCAAATTATTTGGATCGACATTTGTCCGACCCAATTGGATTGGCAGCGATCGAAATTATTTCCATCTGGATCCTCGAATCCACATGCGTTATATTTCTACATATCACCTAAACTTATCTACCAAGTTATTTCGAACATCTGAGTTGAAGAAATTAAGACTTATTCGATTCGGATTACGGTTCAATTCAATTTACAGGTGAACCGTTATCAAAACAAGTCAACAAGCTATGAAATCGCAAAGAGAACCCTGCATGCAGGAATAAAAGTCAATGAAGAAGGAGTTGAGCCAATATTGCACAACATTTTGGATCGGTACCGAACCGATCCAATTTGATCGATACCGATCCAAAAAAGTTAGTCTCGGATCACCCTGAATTTTACGTGCCTCCTCCTATGGATAACTATAGGCATCTGGTACTCTGATTTCGATTCAAGTGCTATCAAAATCCGATAAATAACGTCATATCTTCAACAGGAAAGCAGCTGGCTGTTCTAATCATTGGGAAAACTCTTTTACTTAGATTCTTCAACCTTCTTCCTCCTCAAAATAGCTACCATGGGACAATTGGGTTCTTTTCTTTTGTCTCTATCAATGGTGGTCTGATCTTTCCTCGTTCAATTATTAAAAATTTTAATAGCTTGTACTTGTGATCAACAGTCAATCTATTAATAAAATCTGTGAAGTGGACATAGGCTTCATTAATAGCCGAACCACTATAATAACTTGTGTTTCTTTACTTTATTTTCTCTTTTTTGCAATTTGGAAAGTGTTTAGCTCAATTCTACTTGTCATGATAGAGGGCTTGTGCTTTCACGGTCATATCAGGGTGTTGATCCATTTTTTAGGCTAACATTTTGGTGCTTTTACGTAGAAGACTAAATCTAGACTTAGATGTCGCTATCTACTTTGGATCAGATAGGTTCAGAAGTTTGATCCTTAATCTCTGCTCAACAGAACTGCCGCTGAGAATCAATGGCACTAGGAAGAAGGAAAACTACTTTTGAAAGATCCATAGGAGTAGTAATTGCTAGAGAAGAGATCAATCCTTGGCAAATTAAAGTCAATGGCTCCAACACAGGTGATCAAGTGTTGGGATCCTCTATTCAGCATGAAGTCGTTACTAGAGATGAATTAAATAAGATGGTTGATGAAATTAATCAGAAGATGGAAAATAGCCAAAGAGCTCTTATGGACAAATTGAATGCCCTATTGAACTTAAAGTAACATGCTTGTAACGACCCTCATTTTGAATAACATTATTTAGGACATTTAATTAGATAAATTAAATGAAGTAATGTAAATGGTTATGGGAAGTGAGATTTGAATAAGGTAGTCGTGCCTAAATAACTAATGAACATAAAGGGAATCAAAATGAAACAAGTAAGGGTAATAGATAAAGGAAAAATAGGAATAGGTTATATTCTTATATCCTAAACCCTCATGCCACTTTCATTTCCATGTTCACAAACAAAACTAAAACCAAGAGAGGCCGGCCAACATTAGGAGAAAGCAAGAAGAAGATAAGCCAAAATCAAGAGGAACGAGCTTAATCAATTTATTCAAGAGAAAATCTCAACTCCTTAACAACCAGCTAAGGTAAATAATAGGTTACATCTCATATTTTCTTATTTCCAATTTTAGAATAGATTTGAATATGCGTTGCAAAGTATATGCCATGTTTTGAATGTTAAAAGGACATATATGCTTGTTGATAAATTTTCTTTGTTCATATAGATTTTATGACAAGTTTTGATTTTGGAAAACCTATCAAATGACATCTAAATGCCATCCAATTTTGATACAGTCAAAAATAATATTTAAGGGATCAGTTTCATGTTTCATAATTTTTTGAATTAATGAGGATTTATTATGAATTCTATTGAAGAAAATGTTTAACTTGGGTTCAAAATTAATTACGTCTATTATTTGTTAGCTTTGGGTTAGAAATTTATATATGTTAGAAAACATATTAAAAGTAATCTACAAGAATTTTTAGAGAATTTTCCTAAGTGTTTTAATAAGTATATAGAAAGGTATGAGACTTAAATGTTTATATGTTTATAAAAGGAGAAGGGGCAATTTGTAAATGTTTTAAATTGTTAATCTCTGAAATTCGGTAGAACTTTTAGAAAAGATTTTGGAAAATATTCGCAACCAATCATATGTTGATAAACAAATCAAGTTATTTAGTAAGAAATTATTTTATAAAGTTAAAACTCAGTGTTATAAGGTTCATCTGCTTCACTACTTATAATAGCATCTTTTGCCTCATACTATCCCCTTTATCTAAGTCGAAACCAATACGCATGGTATCAGCTTCAGTACGTAGTGGATTGGAGTTGGGCAAAAGGTATGGAGTCGAAACAGGGCTTTTGAAGGGGTTGAAGTAGCTTCTAAAAACTTGGAACTATTTTGGTTATACATGAGGCTTGCAAATGAGATGGATTTGACTTGGTCAATAGTTTTTAAGAAAAGAGCTTTTGAAAGAGGTTGCCGCCTTTGTTTTAGAAAGAAGCTTTTGAAGGGATCGAAACCACGGTTGTACCATTCTGTCTTTCGAAGCAATGCCTTTGAAAGGGTTTTTTGTTTTAAACTCTGAAGCCACTTCTATAATGCTTTTGAAGTAGTTAGTTTTGACACCATCCACTTTCTTTTACTTAGGAATAATGCTTTCGAAAGAGTTGCTTTCGTCCCAATTCTTTTAGGACCTTTTTTGATATTTTGAAAGTTGAACTCAAAGGTTTCGAAAGGAATGTTTTAAATGGTTTCGAAACTATATTCCACAAGCTTCCACTGGAACCCAATGCTTTCGAAAGGTTTGTTTTAAGTAAAGGACATTCATACTTTCGAAAAGTGTCTAATGATGGTTTGGAAGCGGTAGTTCCCCGATGTTTTCGAAAGGTTTACATTTAGTGTTTGAATGAAAGGTTTCCAATGTTTCCGAAAGGTGAATAGAAGTGTTTTGAAAGGAGGATACATAAGGTTTTATAAAGCTTTCAAAAGGGACACCTTTGATGTTTTTGAAAGGTCTTTTGTAAATGGTTTTGAAAGGTATGTTTTGGCCTATCGGCCTAATGTTACAAAGTAAAGTAGTTAACTTGTTTCGAAAGGGGTACTTTCAATAGTTTCGAAAGGTGTACTTTCATAGCTTTAGAAAGAGATTGTTTAAAGATTTTAAATAAAGGTTTCGAATGTATTCGTCAACAATGTTTTGAGTAAAGCTTTTATCATGGCAAAAAGATTTGAGTAAAGAAAATAGTATGTTTTCCTTGTTTAAGTATGATTTAAAGGGTTAAATCAATTTGAAATATGTTTTCAAGTAAAATTTTATAGGTAGTTGACCCTAAGTAAATGACTCGGATATTTGAATACCAAATGGGACTGGTATGGGGTTGCGCTTTATACATTAGTTATAGCCCCAAGCTAATTTAGTCCAAAATTCCAATGTTTAGGGGTTTGTCTCAAGTAAGACTTAAATGATGTTACAAACAAAAAGGAATAAACAGAGATGGAGGATTGGTTATTATTGAGTCTACAAAACCATTAGGATCAGGTGACTCTAGGGGAAGTAAGTTAAGGACAGACCGTCCAGAAGTTTGTCTAATAGATGTAAGATTGTTTATTTTGTCTCGTAGGCCAGAATGAGCCAATGGTTAGTAGTTAGCCAAACAAAACTATATTGTTCAGACAGATAGTCAACTTATTAACTAATTTATGAGCATATATGATATTGCTATTGTTGTTTTAATCTGTTTGATTGTAGGATTTTGATTTGCAAAAAGATATGTTTTAAAGGGATACTAGTGAGGAAACCCATTCCGCTAAGCAGCGTGGTCTCACTTAATATCAGTAATCGTGATAATATTATTCACACTAAGCTTTATGTTTGATTCGAAGTTTATGTTTTTCCCCTTAAACTTTCGGGTGCTAAAAATCAATTTGAGTAGATTGAGAGTTAAAGTTTTTCAGGTTTAGTAGGCTGAACAAATAAAGTTTCCGAAGATGTGTAGGAGGCAAGGTTAGCTATATAGGAGCAATTTATTTTTATTTCCACTGTGATGTATTAAGACTGATAACTTTATTTAATACTTTGAGCATCCAAGGGGGCATCTTCATATTTCGCTCTTGGCGTAATTTGCAATAAATTGAACAAAACCTAGGGATCGATTATGGGAATATGTAATTGAATATGAAATATTGATTTGAAATGTAATCAGAAAAGTTGTTTTAATTTAAGCTGATTTTATTTCATATTCAATTGCTTCTGATATTATGGATACCATTAACATTACCGTATTTTCTCACCAGAAGTTAATACTGTGGATGACTACAGCATCTACAGTGCTTAGCTCTGAGCCTCAGGATATACAATGTTAAAACTTGGTATCAGAGCATAGGTTTACGAAAAACTTAAAAGAAAATTCAAACATAAGATGATATTGAAAACATAATCCTACTGAGTTAGAGAAAAGATTGGGGTGGGGGATAATGCTATAGTGACGTAATTGTATTTGTTGTACATGCATACGCTTTATCTCTGTTCTCTCATCCCACTTAGGCTATTCTTTTATATCTTACAAAGATTCGAATGCATATTTTAAGGACATAAGATATGGAGGATAGAAGGGGAAGAGTTAATATTGGCGGGGGAAGCACCAACCAATGGAAATGCCAGACCAAATACCAGAAAGAACCCAGGTCAAGCACAAGCTGCAAATGTAAGTGCTGGTGTCCCACAAGTCGATATAGGAGCTATGTATCAATTTTTCGTTAACATTGTGCAAGCAGGAGTTGCTGTGGGATTAGACGGAGGAAATGCTGAAGGATGAAATCAAGGGGCTCTAGTGGTTAATAACTATGCTATTTTGAGTAGGGATTATGCTTGGTTGAGAGGAAAGCCGTTTATTGGTACTAAAGACGCAATCGAAGTGGAGAATTGGGTACTTCATTGTGAGAGGATTTTTGCTGATTTGGGATTCAATGATGAGCAAAAAAGAAGACCCACTTCTAGTCTCTACATGGGGAAAAACTGTATTGGTGGAGCAATGTTACTGTTGGAGTCAATTAGGGGACCATGACTTGGGCTGAATTCAAGAGGAGGTTTGAAGAAAGGTTTGTGTCGGAGATTGCTAAGTCTACACTGCTCAGGAAGTTTATTGAGTTGGAGAAGGGAGATATGATAGTGCTAGAGTATGCAACCAGGTTTGATGAGCTTGTAAGATATGGATATGCTATGGTTGATACTGTTATTAGGAGGAATAAGAAGTCCATTTGTAGGTTGAAGCCTGAACTAGCTAAGGCTACGTTATCGAACATTAGAGATCTGTGCGATGTTGTTGCTGAGATGGCTTTGATGAAGGAAGAGATGCTCGCTTGTATAGAAGGAAACAAAGAAAAGGAAGCTCAACAAGGGTAGAACCAAAAGAGGATGTTTTTCCATAAGAAATGAGCTCAGAAAAGTGGAGCTGCTAAGACAGGGAAGGTAAAAGTTGTCTGTTATAAATGTGATAAGAAATGACACTATGCTTATGTGGGCCAGACTGGAAAAGGAAGAAAGCTACTGAGGAGAAAGGAGTGAGATGTTTCAATTTGGATTATATTTGACACTATAAGAACCGATGCAATGAGCCAGCCAAGGATGGAAAAGGCAAGATGTTTGTGTTGGAACTAACTGCCTCGAAACCAACATCAGAGGAGAAAGGAAAAGATGTGTTGGAGGTACGATTTGTATTCATGGTGTATTAGTTAGAGTTCTGTTTGATACTAGTGCATCGCATTCTTTTATATCTGATTGTTTGGCAGATAAGCTTAACTTAAAACTCTCATACCTAGTTACTTCCTTAAGAGTTGCAAATTCAACAGGTGGGTATGTGACACTCGAGACGAAGTGTGACCAATTAGAGTTTGAATTTTTTGGTCATACCTTTGTTTGTAGTTTGCATGTATTTGATTTCGTAGGTTAGGAATTATTTTGTATATGGATTGGTTATGTAAATACGATGCTAGGATATTTTTCCATGATAGGAAAATATCGCTCAGACACCCTAACTCTAGTGATCGGGTTGTATACACCATAGAAAACCCTAGTTTTTATGTTAATGCTTTGTCGGGTGTTGTGGAGGCAGGAGACGAGTTGAATCACGTTTTCGTTGTTAGAGTATTCACAGATGTCTTTGAATCTGTAGTAGGATTGCAACCGAAACGAGTTATTGAGTTTTAGATAGATTTAGTGCTAGGAGTAGAATAGGTGAGTAGACCTCCAAGAAGAATGACACCTACTGAGATGCGGAAGTTAAAGGTGCAGTTGCTGGATTTGGAATGCAAATTTTTTATCAGACCAAGCAGTTTGCCTTTGGGAGCAACTGTGGTGTTTGCTAAGAAGCTGGACGGATCGTTAAGGTTATATATCAATTATTGTAAGTTGAATGAGAAGACGATAAAAAATTGATTTTTGTTACCTTGAGTTGACTAACTTTTCGACCGGTTGAGTGGCCAAAGTATTTTCCCAGTTGGACTTAGCAATAGGGTCCTTCAGCTTAGAGTGGAAGAGGATAGTATTCCTTTAACGGCGTTTGGAACTTGAATATGGATCATACGAATGGTTAGTAATGCCGTTCAGACTTACCAATGCGCCAGCATTTGTTTTAGATTTGATGAACCAAATTTTTCGAGAGAACTTGGATAGGTTCGTATTGGTTTTCATAGATGATATTCTAATATAATCTAGAGACGAAAGGGAGCATGAAGTTCATCTAACAGTGATGCTAGAGACGTTGAGGACGCATCAACTAAAAGCGGAATTTTCGAAGTATCTTTTTTGGAAGAAGGAAGTGAAGTTTCTTGGTCATGTAGTCTTATAAAAAGGGTTATCAGTAGATCCGGCTAAGATCAAGGCGGTGAATAATTAGAAGAGACCTGAGATAGTGACTGAGATAAAAAGTTTTCTTGGATTAGCTGCGTATTATCTAAATTCATAAAGGATTTTTCACGGATAGCGAAATCGATGACCAAGCCAACGCGAAAGGATGTGAAGTTTGTTTGGACTGATAAGTGTGAGGAAGCATTCCAAAGATTGAAACACTTACTGGTAAACGCACCTGTATTAGTTGTGCCAGAAGGGAATCAGGATATAGTAGTGTATACGGATGCATGTGGAATAGGATTAGGAGCTATGTTAATGCAAAGAGGTAAAGTGACTACCTAAGATTCTCAATAGCCCGGACTGCATGAGGTTAGATATCCGACCGACGATTTGGAATTAGATGTAGTAATTTTTGCATTAAAGGTGTGGAGAGACTACCTTTTGGGAGAAAGAATTGAGTTGTATACAGATCATAAATCGCCAAGGTATTTATTCTCTCAGAAGGAGTTGAATATGAGATTGGTAGGACCATTTCCTATTATACAAAGGATTGGGAAACTCGCCTATAAAGTGGAGTTACCCAGTAGTTTGGAAAAAGTCCATAATTTTTTTCATATTTCTCATCTAAGGATGTGTATTCGAGATCCAAAGACTACTATAGCACCGACTTTGTTAGATGACTTAGTAGTGGAACTGAATTTAACTATAGTTAGAAAACCAATTCGTATAGTCGCAAGAGATGAGAAGAGACTAAGGAACAAGATAGTTAGAGTAGTCAAAGTCTAGTAAAGTGACGACGAGAGAAACTGTATGTAATGACCCTAATTGTGATTAGCATTGTTTAGGATATTTAATTAGCTAAATTAAATGAAATAATGAAATGGGTAAGTCATTGAGATTTGTGTAAATATGGGGTAGTCGTGCCAACTTAAACAAATGAACTAGAGGAAAATGAAATAAAATAATTTAGGGTAGTTGATAAGGGCATGAATGGAATAAGACCTATTCTAATTCCCTAAACCCTTCTGCACATTCATTCTATATGTTCGTAAACAAAATCAATACTAGAGAGGCCGGCCAAGGTTAAGGGAAAAGGAAGAAGAACTTAAGCAAGAATCTAAAAGAAGGAAACTTAAACAAATTAATCCAAGATCAAATCTCAACTCCTTGACCACAAGCTAAAGGTGAATAATCGGTTACATCTCATGTTCTCTTATTTTAGGTTTTAAATTGAGATCCGAATTATTTTGCAAATGTTTGCCATTTTTTGGTTGTTAAAATGGATATATATGCTTGTTGATGATTGATGTTATTTCATATGGATTTTTTGATAATTTTTAATGTGAAAACCCTATTAAATGACATCCAAATGCCTTGCAATTTTTATATTAGGTAAAAATAATATTTAGGAGATGTGTTTAAAATTTCATAATTTACTGAATTATTGTGGATTGATGAATAATTTTCTAGTGAAGAAAATAGTTAATTGGGTTTATAATTAATTATGGCTATTATATATATGCTTTGGTTCAGAAATTTAAATATGTTAGAAACATATTTAAAATTATTTAAGGGAATTTTTGTAGAAATTTCCTAAGTGTTTTAATAAGTATATGAAATTATTTAAATATGTCATTTAAATGTTTTATATATTTATAAAAGGAGAAGGGGCATTTTTTAAATAATTTAAATTGTCTATCTCTGAAGTTAAATAATACTTTTAGAAAAGATTTTAAGAAATTAAATTAGCAACCAATCAAATGTTGACAAACAAAGCAGGTTAGTTAAAAAAAATTACCTTTTCAAGTTAAAAATTAATTTTTAAAGGACTGTTGTTTCGCCACTTTCGCCTCCCACCTTACGAATTCATCCTACCGCCTCCAACCAATTCAAAACCAATACACGTGGTATCAAATACTTGGTATGTAGTTGATTGGCGATAGGCGAAAGGTGTGGAGTCAAAATGGGGGTTCCAAAGGGGTTCGAAGCCTCATTTTGCATCTAAAAGGAAACATGTCTGCTTTGCTTTCGAAAAGAATGCTTTCGACTTAGATGGCTTTCGACTTGGTCATATGGTTTTAAAGAAATGTTTCGAAAGAGGTTGCGCCTTTTGTTTTATAAAGAAGTTTTCGAAGGGGTCGAAACCCCTAGCCTCCGCATCCTACCTTTTGAAGCCATGCTTTCGAAAGGGATTCTTTGATTAAAATCTAAGCCACTTCTCCAATGCTCTCGAAGGGATTGGTTTCGACACCATCCACTCCTTTCACTTAGCAAATTGATTTCGAAAGAGTGCTTTCGACTTAGTCGTTTAAGACCGTTTGTTATATTGAAAGTTAAAACTATAGGTTTCGAAAGTAATGGTTTTGAATGGTTTCGAAAGGTTTTCCCACATGTTTTAACTTGAGCCCAATGCTTTCGAAAGGTTTGATTTATGTAAAGGACTATATGCTTCCGAAAGGTAAAGTTACAGTTTTTGAAGGGTGGTTCCCCAATGTTTTCGAAAGGTTTACCATGGTATTTAAATGGAGGGTTTCCAATGTTTTCGAAAGGCGTGTGTAAAGTGTTTTAAAAGTGGATGTCTAAGGTTTCATAAAGCTTTCGAAAGATATTTTTTCAAAGTTTTCGAAAGATCTATTGCAAAAGGTTTATAAAAGTATGATTTAGCCTTTCAGTCTAAGGTTATAAATTAAAGTAGTTTACTTATATTGAAAGGGGTACTTTCAAAGGTTTCAAAAGGGGTTGTTTAAAGCTTTTAAACAAGGGTTTCGAATATTTTCATCAACAATGTTTTGGGTAAATTAAATATAACATGGTAAAGCTATTTGCGTAAAGCATAGAATATATTTTCCTTTTTTAAGAATGAGTTAAAAGGTTAAATCAAGTTGAAAGAAATGTTTTCACGGAAAATTTAATGGTGTAGTTGACCCTAAGTAAATGATTTGGACATTACCATTCCATATAGGACTGGTATGGGGTCGCGCCCTATACTTTAGCTAGTAGCCCCTAGCTAATATAAGTCCAAAATTCCATGTGTAGGGTTTTTTCATAGGTAAGCCTAAAATGATGTTACACACAAAAAGGAATACACAAAATAGAGATAGATTATTGGCGAGCTCACAAAACGATTAGGATCAGTTGACCCTGAGAAAAGTAGGTTAGGGATAGACACTCCAAAAGAGTATCTAATAGAAGTTAGATTATTTGTTTATTTTCTCTAGTAGGCCCGAGTCAGCCAAATGTTAGTAGTTAGCCAAACAAAACAATAGTGTTCAAATAGATAGTCCATTTATTACCTGATTTATATGCACATATGATATTTATATTATTATTTTAACCAGTTTGGTTGTAGGCTTTGATTTGTAAAAGATAAGTTTTTAAAAGGATATTAGATATGGGAAACCCGTTTCGTTAAGCGGTGTGGTCTCACTTAATATCAAATAACCGAGATGTATAGTATTATTCACACCAGGCTTTATATCTGACTCAAAGTTTATGTTTTTCTCCTTAAACTCTTGGGTGCTTAAAATTGACTAGAGTAGGTTGAGATTTAAGGATTTACAGATTCTTGTAGGTGGACGAATAGAGCTTCCGGAGATGAGTAGGAGGCTGATAATAGCAATTTAGGAGTTGTTTTGTTATTTTTATTTCCGTTGTGATGCATTAAGACAGTTTTTGTCTATTTACTACTCTGATCATCCAAAGGGACATCTTCATATGTCGCTCTTGGCGTATTTTGTAATAATTATATTTGATCTATGCTTGGAAATCATTTGGGCTTCTGTAATTGGATATGAAATATGATTTTGTGAAATGTAAATCAGAAAATTTGTTTTTGAAATTTGTGATTTTGTTTCATATTCATGTGATTCTTATATCATGGATACCATTAACTTTATCGTACTTTATTACCGAAAGTTAATACAATAGGTGATTGCAGCATACGTAGCGCTTAACTTTGGGCCTCAAGATAGGAGATGTTACAACTTGGTATGAAAGTATAGGTTTATGAAAAACTTTAAACGTAAATGATTTTGAAATCATAATCCTAAGGAATTGGAGAAAAGATCGAGGTATGGGATAACCCTATAGTAACATACTTATATTCGCTATACATAAGTATATGCTATATCTCTATTCTTCTATCTCTCTTAGGCTATTCTTCGGTATCTTACGGAGACTCAAATGCAAATATGGATGTTAGAAGTTGAAGAGTTAACCTTGGTGGGGGAGGCACCACAACTAAATATAATACCGAGACCAAATACGAGGAGAAATCAAGGTTTGGCACAAGGTGCAAATGTGGGTGCTGGAGTCCCGCAAGTTGATATGGAAGCGGTGTATCAGTTCTTTGTAAACATGATGCAAGCGGGAGTTGCTCTTGAGGTAGTTGGAGGAGGAAATCAAGAAGCCCCAGTGGTGAATAACTATGTTGTTTTGAGTAGAGATTATACCCATCTAGAAGGAAAGCCATTTATTGGTACTGAAGATGCAATTGAATTAGAGAATTAATTACTTCATTATGAGAGGATTTTCGCTGATCAAGGCTCAATGATGAGCAAAAGAGAAGGCGTACTTCTAGATAGTTACAAGGAGCAGCGCTCTATTGGTGGAACAGTGTCACTGTTGGAGTCAATCAGGAGACTATGGCTTGGGCTGAGTTCAAAAGAAGGTTTGAGGAGACGTTTATGTCGAAGATTGTGAAGTCCATGCTGCTAAGAAAGGTTTGTTGAGTTGGAGCAAGGAGACATGACTGTGCTTGAGTATGCAATAAGGTTTAAGGAGCTAGCGAGATACGGCTATGCTATAGTTGATACTGTGATTAAGAAAAATGAGAAGTTCATTTAAGGGTTGAAGCCTGAGCTTGCAAAAGCAACATTACCGCATATTAGGGATCCATGTGATGTTATAGTGGAAATGGCTTTGAGGCATGAGGAGATGCTTGTTTTCTTGAAAGGAATAAGGCCAAGGAAGTTCAATAAGGGCGGAGTTAGAAGAGGAAGTTTTTCTATAAGAAAGGAGCTCAAAAGGGTGGAGCTTCTAAGAAGGGAAAGGAAGAGGTTGTCTGTTATAAGTGTGACAAGAAATGGCATTTCACAAATGAATGTCTCTTGGGAGATGGAAAGAAGGCGATCGGGAAGAAGAATGTTAGATGCTTCAACTGCAATAAAATTGGACATTATAAGAACCAGTGCAAGGAGCCAGCCAAGGATGTAAAGGGCAAAGTGTTTGCATTGGAGCCTGCTACCTCGAGGACAACAGTAGAGGAAAAGGGAAAGGCTGTGTTAGGAGGTACGCTTATGATTCATGGTATGTTAGATGGGATTCTATTTGATGCCGATGCATTGTGTTCTTTTATATCTCATTGTTTGGTAGATAAGCTTAACCAAGAACCATTATACCTAGGGTTGCAAATCCAAGAGGAGGTTATGCGACTCTTGGGATGAGATGTGACCACTTAGAGTTTGTATCATTAGGTCATGCCTTTGTTTGCAGTTCGCACGTGTTTGATTTTGTAGGGTTTGGAATTATTTTGGGTGTGGATTGGTTGAGTAAATACAATGCTAGGATATTTTTCCATGATAGGAAAATATAACTCAGATACCCTGATTGTAGTGATCGAATTATATATGTAACGGCCCGCCTTTTCATACGATTTAAATCGATGATAAACCAGACACGTCGGACAAAACCATACAAAAGGGCGGATTGTTATGGGGTAAATAAGAAAAAGCAAGGAAAAAAACAAAATAGAATCTTGCAGCGGAAATATAAAATATAATAATCAAATATACGGTTCATGAAGTTGTTTTCAAAATATTTGATTTTACTTATACAATACATATCAGAGTTGCATATACAAGAGAATATTAATAATGCAGCGGAATACAATGGTGTAGTTGAATAATATAATTGATAATAGTAGTAATAATTCTTCGTCTTCATCCTCCAGAATAAAAATCTTCAGATCCTAAAATGCTCGGACTGACTTGAGTGAATTGAAAAGACAAAACACTCGAGTCAGAACTAAAAGAACTTATGTAAGTTAAATCAACAATAAATAATATGAGTGAAACGGGGTCAGAGATTTTTACGGGATTTGACATCTCCTATCCAGTGTCTAACGTGAGTGCAGTAACTTAAGAGATGCTCAGGATTCGCATCTCCTAAGGATCCGTTAAACTATTTACTATGTAGTTATATACGCTATTATAATAGTGTCTAAAGTAAAGTATAATATACTGAAAATAGCGTTAAGGCTTTACATTTTCCACCTCAACATACTTTTTATTCCCATAGTCTATACAGTACCGTAATCTCCCCCGTACTGGGCGTCATCAGAGGGCACTCCATAGGTATGGTACAAAACAAAATCGTACTAGGAGCGCTAGAGTAGGTGACACGGCACAACTAGGCAATGCCAGGGTAGATATACCAATTACGCTTCCGGGTCGGTGGTAACGTATAGCCGCAGCTACTGCCCACCTCGAACCACACCCCAAATCAAAGAAATCAAAAGTGGCCACCGAATAAATCCAAAGTCAGAGTAGAATATCGAAGGGATGTGTAACAACCCATAAATTTTAAACAGTTCTAATAACGTATTTAATTGAATCTTTGAGAAATGTTAATAATAATATTCTGAAATAAAGTTTTATTATTTGGATTACGTATAATTAAATATAGAAGAGGGTAAATTTTCAACTAATTATATGAGGGTTTATTTATTATGAAATTCTATTAAATTCAAATCAATTAAAAAATTGATGAAAATAAATTTATTTTCAGACCTGAATACTTTTCTATAGGAAATTTCTAAATCTTCTTCTAGGAGAGACATCATCTTTCGTTTTTCAAAATTTGAACTTCTATTGCTCCGTTTATCTTATTTTCTGAAGATAGCAGCATTTTCGGTACCGATTATCGACTTTTGATCGGGTGATCGTGCCACTGATATCTGTGTACCGTTTTGATCGTCTCGTCGTGCTGATCTCAGTAGTATATTTGTTTCTGTATTTTTGAAATCCGGTGCACAACGGGAGCAATAAATATTCATTGTAACGACACCCTTTAAATGTTGACCGTTAACTTTGTTTTGATTTTCAAACTTCAACATGAGTCCCAAGCAATAAAAATAAATTGCTTTAATAACCTCTCAATCAGTGTACAGCTGTTATCATCCCATGCCATTTCAAAAGTTTGAAAACGTATAAAATGCCATACGTTATTTCGGTACATTTATTTTATTCCTTTAAATTTCTAGCTGGATTACTAGGTGACCCTTGTTATTAATTTCGTTACTTTTTAAGTATCTATTCATTTCTAATTTTTCCTTTGCATGTTCTTTCGGTTTCGAATTTGAAACGTATAGACCAAACAACAAAGGAAAATTGCTTTAATTAATTTTTAGCATGTGTGACCGTTGATATCAATAATTCCTTTCTTATAAATATTCATTGCCTTTCTTTTGCTCTGGATTCATTCACAATCCAGATACGTTATATTTATTTCTTCCCTTCTCTAACTCCTCTGGATCAAATATCTCCACCCTCTCTTCTTTTACTTAGAAATTTTGCTCTGTTGCTTGCCTTCACCGCCTCCAAGGAGCTCGGGGTCGAACTGCATCCTCTCCCCCTCCACTGTTCACTGCTCCCCCACATATCTCACCCTTTCCATCACAACCCCATGCTCGGTCCTCCTTTCTTCCTCACGACCGTCTCACCAGACCCGAGCCACGTTGCCAGATCCCACTGCCTCTCCAACCCGAACCCGGCAAGCTCCGCCAAGACCCGTCCTTCCATCTATCAACGGCCACCCTCTCCGAGCTTCCCCACTGCCCAACCAACAGCCGACCTTCCACTCACCATCTCCGCTGCCGACATGACCTTCCAGCAACCCAAGATCACCGATCCAATCCCTCTACATATCGGCTTCATCGAAAAACCCATATTCCTTTCGTCCCTCTATCTTCTCCTTATTCGGCCGAGCTCGACCACCTTTTCTTGCAACTTGAGACACGTAAGTTATATACATACTATGCACTGTTGTATGAGTTGAGTTATATAATTGTTTACAGTACATGTATATTATTATTATTTGTTTTTTTTTGTTTTATGTCAGTTTATATATTTTTATGTAAGCATATACTAGTTTTATATATATCAACTCTGTATGCAAGCCTTGGTTTTTATATCACGTTTTAAGGAGTGGTACTACTATATAAATATCTATATTAGTCTTTATATAAAGTCTGTTGGTCATAGTGTTCTATATAAAAGCATATATAGGTTAGGTGACCTATTGATCTCATATTCCTTAGCTTGAAATTTTTTTATATATAGTACGTTTGGTATAACATACCAGTTTTTATTTATGTTTATATACTAGCTTATTTATATATAAAAGGTATAAGTTCATAACCTTCGTATATGTTTATGTAAGTTCTTTTATATAAAAAGTATATATCAGTTAGTAGGTATATCACAGTTTGTTTACATAAGTTTGTCATCTATTTTAGAAATGATATGTGGACGGAAATTTTTGAACAGTATATAAGTTATAGTAATTTCTATATATGTTCTGTTGGTAGATATTGAAGTTTATATAAATTGGTATAGTTATAGTGGTTCATATACTAACTTGTACAATAGATTAAAACTAAGCATAGCTATAGTTATATATTATATTTTATTATTTTATATTATAATACATTTTTTTAGTGATTATATTATAAGTTAGCTTGTTCTGTTCATACGTTATGTAAGAAAATTTATACAATACATGTTATATGCTCTTTAAATAGATATAATTTGTTTTGTATAACAGCTTGAACTTTGATATTTTGGGTTTTCTTATTTCGGCTTTCAACTTACAGTTTTACTTATTTGTCTCCTCTGCATATGTGTGAATATTTTAGCTTTAAAGTATATATTACATTATATATATATGTGTGTGTATTTTTATAAGTGTTGTGTAAAATATATTTTGCTGTATATGTATATTTACAAAATATGCAAATATTTAAATAAGTGATTCAAACATATATATATATATATATATATATCTATTTATTTAATTTAATATGTGTTTGGAATTTAAAAATATGACTGTATTCAAATAATTATATAGTTAGACATATAAGTTCATTTATACCATCTATCTTCATCAATCCGGTTCTTATTCGTTATCGATTTCTTTTAATAGCTTTGATCGTCGATTCGTGCCGATCTTACTTTGCTTTGAGATTCGTGTCTGGATTTCGTAACTCAACTTCATTGTCTATATCTCTAGCCTCGAAAGGTGAGTAATCACTCACGATTAACGTTCTTATATTTATTAAATTTGATTTCAATTGAAATGACAATTGAAATATGTTGAAATTAGTTATTTAAATTGTTTATATGCTATTATTTGTAACTGTTCTCCTGTGAGATATGACACCATATCCTGTTGTTTATATTATACTGTTATTGATGATATATGCCTGTTATATTATTATTATATGTTATCACTCTGCAAGTTCCCTGTTAGTATAGAAATCACTATGGGTTGAAATGATACATACCCGAACGGACTTTAGAATAGGAGGATTTCGTTATGGGTTGAAATGATAGACCCAAGCGATTTTCATTTAATTGAATTTGGGATTACGGGTTGAGATGATATCCACCCGTGTATATTTAGTGTACGGATTGAAATGATAAAAACCTGTAACACTTGACCATATGATAAGGAATATATACAGACATCGTTGGTCCATATAAAATATTTTGGAAATAAATTCATTGTTTGGGAAGAAATATATGGTCTTATTAAATGTAAATTCTTAAATTATTATATATAAAGGGAAATGATATATATAGATTTAATAATATTTAATTTAATTAAGATGGAATTAATACATAAATTATGTTAAATATTTATGCGAATTATATTTCAAATAGATTTTTCAAGAATTGGGATAAATTAAGATGGGAAGATAAATTTGGGTTTATTAAAGATGACATTTAAATAAAGATTTATTTAATTAAATCGATTTGAAATTTTTGAATGGGAAATTTAAAGGTTGGATTTTTGATTTAAGTGATTTAATGAATATTTCACGTTTAACTAAATTAAGGAAAATATCGAGTAAAATGGAATTTAAGGTTAAACAATAGTGAGGTTAAATCGAGATCTATATGAAACTGTAAAATATAACATTTAATTAAATATTAAGGTTTTGAACTAGATTGGGAATTTTATTTAGAAACTAGATTGGGAAAAATTTGGTTAAAATGTTGAATACTTAAAATATGGAAACATATTGAAATAAAAGGGAAAATTGGGATATCAAATCCAAATTTGAGAATTATAAATTTAAGTGGGAATTTTAGGAAGATTTAACTGATAAAATGAGATTGGATTTAATTTAAATAGGAAGGCCAGGTTGATGTGAACAATTTGTTAAGTTCAGGAAATTGAAATACTGTACTGCATACCTTACTCAATATATAGATACTAGTTTGGGAAATATGATTATTCGAAGTAAAAATTGACTGTTGGGTTGAAGTATAAATTAAGTGAATGACTACGGTGTAATAGTGTATATTTCTACCCTATAGATAGTTCTATGGACCCTTAGAGGATGGACATCCCAAGCATCCTTTAAGTATATTGTATTTCAGTTGATATTTCATTTGAGTTGAATTTATTGATATAAGAATGTTAATCCTGACTCGAGTGTTTGTGTTTTGCTTTACGCTCGGGTCAGACTGAGAGATACAACATTTGAGACTCACCTTCGAAGTTGGAGCTTTGCTTGAAGATCCAGCTATCTATCCCTTCAGTCATCCAGTTGATTGGTTCAGAGAAGCCATCTGTTGCATTGGAGACTTCATGGCATTTGAACAATTCGGTTGTATTATATTTCTAACTCTGAGGTATATAGTAGCTTCATGAACTACTATTCTTTATCTATTCCGCTGCATTGTATTACTCTGTGTAAGTGATCTATGATTGATTTATTTACTGTATATTTTAAGTTTTGCCAAATTTTATTAACAATTCGGTATTTTGAATTATTCAAGTCGGACATGTACGGTTTTATTGTCGATTTGAATGGTCCAAAATAGCGGGTCGTTACAGTTGGTATCAGAGCTTTGGCTCTAGGCAAAACTTAGCATATATGGTAAATTTATTTACAGAATCACTTTCGTTCGAGTTGAATCTCTTCCTTTTTGACTCAATTTCCTTTGAGTTTTGGAATGTCCCTCGGTTTCGAAATTCATTCTGTCTCTCCCTATTTATATTCGTTTGATTCTGGAGTATCCCATAACTCCATTGAATGATTTGTAAAGGGGGTGAAAACTCCTTTTCAATTGGCATTGACTCACCGAAGATTCCTGTATCCTCGGTTTACGATGCTGATATATCTTGTTATGCCGAATTCTATATCTCCGACGATCGAATGTCGAATTGCCTCAGAATTCTACACCGATCTAATTTTGGAATCACGGTTGACAGGTAAAGGTCGCCCGCGATTTATAGAAGTATATCCATCTTCTATTTTGTAACTTAATTATCTCATCTTCGATCGAGTCTATCTTCGAATCAGGATTCTATTGATTAGAGTTCCTTTAAATTAAATCTCTATCTTTGTTTTGAAATCCATCCTTAAATCATCCTTTGAAAATCGGGTTTTGTTTGTATTTTAGAAATTGTTTATACCGAAATTATTATTTTGATAACTATGATTTTATTCTATATATATAAAGAAAATGTTTTCGGTAGAGATTATATACCTATATATAAAGCAAATAAGAAATGTTATTCTATATAAAAAGGGTTTTGAAAGGATTTGAAATTTTGAAAAAATTATAAGAAATTGATTTATATAAAAATGATTTATAATTGAAGTGTTAAATTTGAAATTCGAGAATTGAATTCCGGTATTTTGAAATTGGTTTTAAGATTTTGGAAATTATATATAAATAATACGATTTAAAAGTATTTTTCCGAATAAGAAATATTTCAAATGAATTCAAATGAATTCCAATAATTTTGAAGAAATTTCAAAGAAGTTTCAAGAAAATAGAAGTCCAGAACTCACTTATGTCGCTGGAGAATAATTTCGGTGATGAGTGCACGCATCATCGACATTGATTTTCGAGTTTCAGAGTGGGGGAGAGGCCACTTTAATAGCTTCGCTATGCGAGTGATTTTGTAAAACAGTTTTTGATTTCAAATTCCGAAGTATAATTTGATATTTTCGAAAGATATATGTATATATTTGAAACAATTTGAAGTAAGACCGGTGTTCAGTCCTCGAGTTTTTGATTTGACTTAGAATAACTCTATTTATAAAAATTGATTTCCATCTCTTGGATTTGAAATTGATTTTCACCGACTATTTTGAAGGTTCGAGCACTTCCAAATCAAGGTTTAAAGGTTTAAAAACCAAGATATTTCGAAAGGTATAAAATATTTGATAAAGTATGCAAGTTTTGTTGTATGAGGTTAAACCTTTTATTAAGTAAGAGAATATGGCTATTTTAATTATACTAATATGGAATTTAGTTTTTAAATGTTTTGAAAGAATTTTAGTTTTAAATAATGGTTTTCAAAAAGGTAAATTGGATATTTCAAATCGAAGTAAATAGTTTAAAGGTTTTAAAGGGATAATTATAAATTTGGAAACCATTTTGAATATAATTGATTTTGAGAAAAATATTTGGTTTTGAAAATTAAATTGAAAAAAAAAAACCCAGTACTTATATGGTGATTTTGGAAATGAATTTGTTTGACTTGAATTATTTTTTTGGAAACTGGGATAATTTTCTACACCTATTATTTTGGGAACTTTGAAATTCAGACATTTAATTTGGAAGAAAATTTGGTGAAATCATATATGATTTTGAAACTGAATTGGTATTGAAATAATTTGAAATTGAGAACCTTAGATTACTAAGCACTTGATTTGGGAGTGGTCGAATTTATATAAAATGGATTGTATAAGTATGAGGTTGATTTGAAATCTATTGATTTGAAAGGTACTCAATTTGGAAAGAGATTTTATTTAATCGAAATCTATATAAGTATGATTTGATCTACTATTGATTTGGAAAGTATTCGATTTGAGAAAGGAATCCTATATATATGGACTTTATATAAGTACAATATTTGAAAGTGATTTGAAAAGGTACTATATGATATATATTTTCGAAGTAAAGATATGGAAAGTGCCTTCTGCTTGATATCCGCTTTGTGGCCACATCGTGGATTCATTCTATCGATATTATTCTCTCTGATTTTCGGTTTTCCGGATGTAATACTCGAGTGTTTCCCACCGTAGCGTAACCCATGGTTTTTTTTCTCTCGTGAATGCACAGCGCAATTGCCTGGCTGAGTCTTGCCTAGGGGTACGGATTGTTTCCTGGGGGAACCAGGCGTAACCATTGTGTATCCTGCAATCTGTGTAGGTCGCGAATAGTAGCGCAAGTGCCTGGCTGAGTCTTGCCTAGGGGTACGGATTGTTTCCTGGGGGATCCAGGCGTAACCATTGTGTATCCTGCACTCTACTAGTCATCATGGCGTAACTCGCAGGGCTGCGAAAGCTTACGGATATGGATTGTTTCCTGGGGGACCCAGGCGTAACCATTGTGTATCTGCGAACCATGGTTGGACAAAGGTTTTGGTTTGGTTGTTTGTTTGGATTGTACTTTCCATATTTGTTTTTAAAGGTTTTCAAGTATTTTCACTGGGTGTTAAAACAGGTCTACTAAGTACTTGAAGAATTCTAGCTTTGCGCCTGATCAACGCATGGCCAGAGTCTGCAAGAACGAGGATAAACTTGTTGAAACATCGAGTTATAAAAGTATTTTCGAAAGGAAAATTTATTTCGATATAATAGTATTTTATTATAAAAGTATTATTATAAAGGTATTTATTATAAAAGTATTTTTCCCAACAAAGAAATTTTGAATTAATATTTGAAATTTAAATTCTTATGGTTTGAATTTACGATTCGTGCCCGATTTTATTCTTTAAATCTACCTTATCTGCTCAGCTTATTTATTCACCTATATTCTGTTTCCTGAATCTACCTTTCTTTCCTTTTGAATATAATCTTTAAAATACTGTTTATTTATATACTACTTGATATAATAGAATTTTTTTTTAGTGTTTCATAAGTTATTAATTAAATATAATCTATTTAAAAGGAATGATTTCTTAATAATGTTTGAAAAGTATCTAAAGACAGATTATAAATTTATGAATTATGGATTAAATATTTTCAAAAGCTTCTTTGTAAATATAAGTAAGTGTAAATATGTGTTCTCAAAGGAGTATTGAAAAGTATCAAAGTATTAAAGAAAATTAGATTTCAAATGAAGTTTTAAATGAATATTTCAAGTAAAATTTGTATAGTTTTAAATTAATTGTTTATCTTGTACTTTAATCTATTTTTCTTTCTGTTTGTTGCTATTGCCCTACCTCCTTCCTTTTCGGGGACGAAAAGTTTTGAGTGGGGGAGAGTGTAACAACCCATAAATTTTAAACAGTTCTAATAACGTATTTAATTGAATCTTTGAGAAATGTTAATAATAATATTCTGAAATAAAGTTTTATTATTTGGATTACGTATAATTAAATATAGAAGAGGGTAAATTTTCAACTAATTATATGAGGGTTTATTTATTATGAAATTCTATTAAATTCAAATCAATTAAAAAATTGATGAAAATAAATTTATTTTCAGACCTGAATACTTTTCTATAGGAAATTTCTAAATCTTCTTCTAGGAGAGACATCATCTTTCGTTTTTCAAAATTTGAACTTCTATTGCTCCGTTTATCTTATTTTCTGAAGATAGCAGCATTTTCGGTACCGATTATCGACTTTTGATCGGGTGATCGTGCCATTGATATCTGTGTACCGTTTTGATCGTCTCGTCGTGCTGATCTCAGTAGTATATTTGTTTCTGTATTTTTGAAATCCGGTGCACAACGGGAGCAATAAATATTCATTGTAACGACACCCTTTAAATGTTGACCGTTAACTTTGTTTTGATTTTCAAACTTCAACATGAGTCCCAAGCAATAAAAATAAATTGCTTTAATAACCTCTCAATCAGTGTACAGCTGTTATCATCCCATGCCATTTCAAAAGTTTGAAAATGTATAAAATGCCATACGTTATTTCGGTACATTTATTTTATTCCTTTAAATTTCTAGCTGGATTACTAGGTGACCCTTGTTATTAATTTCGTTACTTTTTAAGTATCTATTCATTTCTAATTTTTCCTTTCCATGTTCTTTCGGTTTCGAATTTGAAACGTATAGACCAAACAACAAAGGAAAATTGCTTTAATTAATTTTTAGCATGTGTGACCGTTGATATCAATAATTCCTTTCTTATAAATATTCATTGCCTTTCTTTTGCTCTGGATTCATTCACAATCCAGATACGTTATATTTATTTCTTCCCTTCTCTAACTCCTCTGGATCAAATATCTCCACCCTCTCTTCTTTTACTTAGAAATTTTGCTCTGTTGCTTGCCTTCACCGCCTCCAAGGAGCTCGGGGTCGAACTGCATCCTCTCCCCCTCCACTGTTCACTGCTCCCCCACATATCTCACCCTTTCCATCACAACCCCATGCTCGGTCCTCCTTTCTTCCTCACGACCGTCTCACCAGACCCGAGCCACGTTGCCAGATCCCACTGCCTCTCCAACCCGAACCCGGCAAGCTCCGCCAAGACCCGTCCTTCCATCTATCAACGGCCACCCTCTCCGAGCTTCCCCACTGCCCAACCAACAGCCGACCTTCCACTCACCATCTCCGCTGCCGACATGACCTTCCAGCGACCCAAGATCACCGATCCAATCCCTCTACATATCGGCTTCATCGAAAAACCCATATTCCTTTCGTCCCTCTATCTTCTCCTTATTCGGCCGAGCTCGACCACCTTTTCTTGCAACTTGAGACACGTAAGTTATATACATACTATGCACTGTTGTATGAGTTGAGTTATATAATTGTTTACAGTACATGTATATTATTATTATTTGTTTTTTTTGTTTTATGTCAGTTTATATATTTTTATGTAAGCATATACTAGTTTTATATATATCAACTCTGTATGCAAGCCTTGGTTTTTATATCACGTTTTAAGGAGTGGTACTACTATATAAATATCTATATTAGTCTTTATATAAAGTCTGTTGGTCATAGTGTTCTATATAAAAGCATATATAGGTTAGGTGACCTATTGATCTCATATTCCTTAGCTTGAAATTTTTTTTATATATAGTACGTTTGGTATAACATACCAGTTTTTATTTATGTTTATATACTAGCTTATTTATATATAAAAGGTATAAGTTCATAACCTTCGTATATGTTTATGTAAGTTCTTTTATATAAAAAGTATATATCAGTTAGTAGGTATATCACAGTTTGTTTACATAAGTTTGTCATCTATTTTAGAAAAGATATGTGGACGGAAATTTTTGAACAGTATATAAGTTATAGTAATTTCTATATATGTTCTGTTGGTAGATATTGAAGTTTATATAAATTGGTATAGTTATAGTGGTTCATATACTAACTTGTACAATAGATTAAAACTGAGCATAGCTATAGTTATATATTATATTTTATTATTTTATATTATAATACATTTTTTTAGTGATTATATTATAAGTTAGCTTGTTCTGTTCATACGTTATGTAAGAAAATTTATACAATACATGTTATATGCTCTTTAAATAGATATAATTTGTTTTGTATAACAGCTTGAACTTTGATATTTTGGGTTTTCTTATTTCGGCTTTCAACTTACAGTTTTACTTATTTGTCTCCTCTGCATATGTGTGAATATTTTAGCTTTAAAGTATATATTACATTATATATATATGTGTGTGTATTTTTATAAGTGTTGTGTAAAATATATTTTGCTGTATATGTATATTTACAAAATATGCAAATATTTAAATAAGTGATTCAAACATATATATATATATATATATATCTATTTATTTAATTTAATATGTGTTTGGAATTTAAAAATATGACTGTATTCAAATAATTATATAGTTAGACATATAAGTTCATTTATACCATCTATCTTCATCAATCCGGTTCTTATTCGTTATCGATTTCTTTTAATAGCTTTGATCGTCGATTCGTGCCGATCTTACTTTGCTTTGAGATTCGTGTCTGGATTTCGTAACTCAACTTCATTGTCTATATCTCTAGCCTCGAAAGGTGAGTAATCACTCACGATTAACGTTCTTATATTTATTAAATTTGATTTCAATTGAAATGACAATTGAAATATGTTGAAATTAGTTATTTAAATTGTTTATATGCTATTATTTGTAACTGTTCTCCTGTGAGATATGACACCATATCCTGTTGTTTATATTATACTGTTATTGATGATATATGCCTGTTATATTATTATTATATGTTATCACTCTGCAAGTTCCCTGTTAGTATAGAAATCACTATGGGTTGAAATGATACATACCCGAACGGACTTTAGAATAGGAGGATTTCGTTATGGGTTGAAATGATAGACCCAAGCGATTTTCATTTAATTGAATTTGGGATTACGGGTTGAGATGATATCCACCCGTGTATATTTAGTGTACGGATTGAAATGATAAAAACCTGTAACACTTGACCATATGATAAGGAATATATACAGACATCGTTGGTCCATATAAAATATTTTGGAAATAAATTCATTGTTTGGGAAGAAATATATGGTCTTATTAAATGTAAATTCTTAAATTATTATATATAAAGGGAAATGATATATATAGATTTAATAATATTTAATTTAATTAAGATGGAATTAATACATAAATTATGTTAAATATTTATGTGAATTATATTTCAAATAGATTTTTCAAGAATTGGGATAAATTAAGATGGGAAGATAAATTTGGGTTTATTAAAGATGACATTTAAATAAAGATTTATTTAATTAAATCGATTTGAAATTTTTGAATGGGAAATTTAAAGGTTGGATTTTTGATTTAAGTGATTTAATGAATATTTCACGTTTAACTAAATTAAGGAAAATATCGAGTAAAATGGAATTTAAGGTTAAACAATAGTGAGGTTAAATCGAGATCTATATGAAACTGTAAAATATAACATTTAATTAAATATTAAGGTTTTGAACTAGATTGGGAATTTTATTTAGAAACTAGATTGGGAAAAATTTGGTTAAAATGTTGAATACTTAAAATATGGAAACATATTGAAATAAAAGGGAAAATTGGGATATCAAATCCAAATTTGAGAATTATAAATTTAAGTGGGAATTTTAGGAAGATTTAACTGATAAAATGAGATTGGATTTAATTTAAATAGGAAGGCCAGGTTGATGTGAACAATTTGTTAAGTTCAGGAAATTGAAATACTGTACTGCATACCTTACTCAATATATAGATACTAGTTTGGGAAATATGATTATTCGAAGTAAAAATTGACTGTTGGGTTGAAGTATAAATTAAGTGAATGACTACGGTGTAATAGTGTATATTTCTACCCTATAGATAGTTCTATGGACCCTTAGAGGATGGACATCCCAAGCATCCTTTAAGTATATTGTATTTCAGTTGATATTTCATTTGAGTTGAATTTATTGATATAAGAATGTTAATCCTGACTCGAGTGTTTGTGTTTTGCTTTACGCTCGGGTCAGACTGAGAGATACAACATTTGAGACTCACCTTCGAAGTTGGAGCTTTGCTTGAAGATCCAGCTATCTATCCCTTCAGTCATCCAGTTGATTGGTTCAGAGAAGCCATCTGTTGCATTGGAGACTTCATGGCATTTGAACAATTCGGTTGTATTATATTTCTAACTCTGAGGTATATAGTAGCTTCATGAACTACTATTCTTTATCTATTCCGCTGCATTGTATTACTCTGTGTAAGTGATCTATGATTGATTTATTTACTGTATATTTTAAGTTTTGCCAAATTTTATTAACAATTCGGTATTTTGAATTATTCAAGTCGGACATGTACGGTTTTATTGTCGATTTGAATGGTCCAAAATAGCGGGTCGTTACAGGATGTGTCCGGTAATAGGGGTTACCTTCTTAACCCGTCGATCGCTCATGTTTTAGCCACCTTATGCCAACTCACGGGAGTTGGGTCCACGCATTTACCTCAAAGGAAACGCCGCCGCCATCCTACTTCATTCTGGAATCTCCACCGCGTACACGGTTATTAAAGTGGTTTTCGGAGTTGGCAGAGAGTATGACAACTTCTGATCCTGGTCTCTTCAACAACCAATCGTTATGATGACACTGTGGTCTTTTCAAAATAGTTTATACTTTAAAATCAGAATATAATATCCATTTCAAAACCATATAAATATGGTATCATTTCTATTTTAAAACTCAAATTTATATGATATCAATTTGATTTCAAATATATATTTTTTCAAGAAATCATAGCACTTTCAAATTTATATACCTTGGAACCGACATTCGGAATTATACACTTTTAAAACATCATACTTTGAAATTCATAACTTAGAAACATTCCAATTTCGATAAAACATTTCAATTTCGATATATTTCAAGGATTTAATATTCCAAAATTTCAAAACTAAATTTGAAAATTTAGATTCAAAAATCAAATCTTCTATTATTTAGTTTTTAAATATTTTACATAATAAATCCATTTTCATTTAAACAAATTCAAATTTCAAATAACTAAATATTTCTTCAATTCATTTACTTGAAATCATCAGTTAATTCATCCAGACCCAAAATCAAGTTATAATAATTTATACCTTTAAATTTCTCAATTTAATAAATTTCACATCAACCCTTTAGAGTTTAATTATTAAACAATTTCAATTTTAAACAAAACTCCAATTTATCTCCCAACCTTAGTTATTTAAATCATTATACACTCTATATTAAAATAGAATGTAAATACTTACTCACATTTATTTTAATAAAAATCAAACTCTATTATTAAACTTAATTTTTATTTGACAACTTATACGTAGCTTGAATTCAAGCATTCAACTTTATATAAAATAATATTTATAAAAATCTCAAAAATCAATATTCATTAAACCATATTATATAAAATAATCAAACTTAATTACTGGTCTTATTTTTTTCAAAGCATATTTATATATAGCTAGAAATAAAAATAAATTTAATGTTTATATAACATCAAAATCAATATTTATATAACCCGTATATTTCCTTACAAAAACCATAGAAATCATTTCAAAATATTTTTATATATATAGGTCGCGGTGTCTGTATAAAATTTTCTACCCTATGGTCAAGTGATACGGATATTTATCATTTCAATCTGCAATTTAAAATAAAAACTACGGTTATATATCATTTCAAACCGCAATCCCGAATGAAATAAAAATGCATAATAACTTGCAGTTTATAATAATATAATAGAACATCCATTCATCCATCATAAAATCATACATTTACCACAATCATCATCCAAAACAATCAATCAATATCAATATATGACTGATAATATATAACAGGAAATTTACTGGCAGTCATATTCAATCATAAATTAAGTAACGATTTAATTTTAGTAAATGCAATTAACTGAGATGATTATTAAGAATATACAAAATAGCCATAAATAAATGCATAATCACAACATAAATTAATTTACCAAACATAAGAAGTTTTAGAAGTTGTGAGTGGGTTAAAACACTCACCTTTTAAATTTAAATTGAATTTCAATTCAATTTAAACGCAAAAATTTGATAGTCTCAGAATTCATCCAAACCAGCGCAAAAATGTCCGAAATTCCAATACGAACCTAACGAAAGAAACCGCGCGTAAAAATGATATCGTATGCGAGAGTTATGGCGATTAGTGGGTTTGAATTTCAATATTAAAAAAAGAACACTTTTACTCACCCTAAACAAATCGCCACGTCACCATCATTTACACGCAACAGAACCCCAATCCCTCAAGCAACTGGAAAAGCCACCGCGCCAGGAAGCTCATCGCGCCCTCCAATGGCCAACCGCGACATCACTGAACTTGGCGCCGCCCCCACACAGCCTCCACTCACCTCACGACACCACGTCGACATCGATCTCGGCAGAAAAAAATGAACAGCCGCCGTACTAATTTAAACCCTAAGAGAAATTTTGCGAAAATTCGACCGTTGAATCGCCAAACAAATAACATGGATGAAGTCCCCTCGGTCCTCTCTTCCAAACCCCGAAAGGATTTCCTACTCAAACGATGTTCATCGTCGAGCGATGAAGGGCCAAAAATTGATTTGCGAATTCTGGACAAATAATGTGTCAAATCGAAAAACGAGTTGCATATTTGGGTTACGCTCTTCGAGAGCTTCGATGTATATATTTTTTCTGAATTTTTTTGAGGAGTTTGAAATTTTAGCTTTGGATTTGATTTGGAATTGCAATTGGAATTAGAGTTTGTCTGCTACTGAAGTGAGGAGGCGAATAGAACGTATAGAAATGAGGAATAGAGGCTGCTAGGGTTTATAACAGGATATATATAGGCAGGGTTGACATTTAAATGGATGGATAAGATAGATTTTACGCGCTAATGCCAAAGTGGCCTAAAAAGCCCGTTTAGACTCTGGAATGAAATTGGGTCAACCCATATATCAAAATAGATGTTTTTAAATATTTTAAAAGCGATGGAACAATTTTCAAGTCCAAATTCCATCGTATGAAGAAGTTATGCTCAAATCAATATTTGTCAAATTGATTTCTATTTCACTAATTTCAAGGCGTTTCTAGTCCGTACAGTCAAACGACAAGTCCGATCGCTACGAAGCTTAAAACCCTACAATAATTCACTGTTACAGATCCGATGAAACTGGTTCGTCGAAATCTGAGTCAGTGGCCAAAATGGCTATTTTTCCATTAATTAAATAAATTAATAATTAATTAATTAAATCAAATTTTCAATTTTATTTCGATAATTGGCAAATTTCAACATTTTTAACTTCTTAATCATTTACAATGATTTAAACAAATTTAAATATCGATTTATCATTGATTAATCTATCAATTGCAGTGTTAAATTTTCAATTTCATTATATTCAAATTTATAAATTAAATTTCCAAAAAATCTATTAAATTCACTTTCATTCTATTATTCAATTCATTATTATCAAATGGATAAAAATTAACATTGGATTTACAAACTATTACCTTAATATTTTTACATTCCATATTGATTTCAATTGACGCAAAATTTAGATATATAATTTCCTTAGATTGCAATTTCTCCAATTGTTATTATTATAGTTCAAATCCCAATATTTTGATAAATATTTATTCCCACTCTTATAATTCAACAAATTTCCAAATTATGAATAACATTATA
Organism: Allium cepa; assembly: GCA_030765085.1. NCBI lineage: Eukaryota > Viridiplantae > Streptophyta > Magnoliopsida > Asparagales > Amaryllidaceae > Allium > Allium cepa. The sequence goes on from CM060945.1 coordinate 776,022,003, forward strand.
GTTATTTCCAAATAATACCTTAATTAACATTAAAGTAGTATTAAATAAAAGTTATCGTAACTGATTTCCAATTTATATTAACAAGCTACAAAATTTGGATAACATACAAAAATCGTTACGCTAACCTTTAGTCATATTAATAAGCTTTTATTACTTACAAATAAATGTTACCATTTATTACCTTATAAATAAATTTATGTTTCTATTAAATTTACATCCACACTTCCATTATTATATTAATTACCATTAAGGTAACGTTTAATATCAGCAACAACATTATAATTACTTTTCTACATTGATTGTATAAATTTTCAATTTATTATGTATTACTTCATTGGTTAATATAACTTTGAATTCATTCAATCACCACTAATTAAGTCAATTACTAAATTGCATTCAAATTGAATTTTTATGAACTAACAAATAGGTATCTTACAACAATTGTAACCATTAAACTTTAATTTCCTTTAAGTTTGTTTCTTTCAACCCAATATTATAATTACTTACAGAACCTTGATTTTATTAGTAAGTTACATTTTAATTATAAATTTACCTTTTATATCCCATTATAAATTAATGCACACATTAATTGAGATTTTAAATCAATTTAATCATTTCATCTTGGTAACATTCTTTTATTACAAAAGAATATGATTAACATTTACACTATTTCACTGACTGGAATTACATCCAAGTTATTAACGATTTACTTACATTTATACTGTTACATTCAAGTTATTAAAAATTAACTTACCAATCTTATCTACGTTATTATTTCCATTAATAATTCACTAAATTTTTATTCCTTTCAGAATTAAATTCCAAAAATCTAATTAAATTAACTAATTTATTTATCAAAATTTATGGGTCGTTACACTCTCCCTCACTCAAAACTTTTCGCCCCCGAAAAGAAAAACGGAGGAAAAAGAAGGATTACGAAATCAATATATCTTACTTAAAATATTAAATTTATAATAAATAAATTTACAAAATCAATTAATTTAGATAAAATATACCAAATTATAACCATTAAATCTTCTATACTTAAATTAATCAGGTTTGGAAAACATTTTCAAAAAAATTTCTAAGTCCCAAAATTTACGGAAAATTTAGACTGAGTCATCTTTGTACGGAGAGGCTCGAAAGAAAATAAAAAATCAATTATAACAATATACAGCATATATTTTTCCAAGATAATATATATCCCAACACGGAAATCAATATAATAGCGTTATAAACCGTAATCCGAAAACGTACCTATTTGTCGGGCAATTAACGCTAAATTATGAAAGCAAAAGTAGTAGCAATTGCTTCCATAACCTGTATTTCACTTATATAATCTAAAAGGTTAACAATTATATAAAATGACATATCTAAATTTGTTTCAACCATAAGCAAACAATCAATACAGCAACAATCAATTGCAACAAACATCATATACATCAAACACAAATCAGCCATCCAAGCAAGACAAACAATTGGTTTGTTTGGGTTAAGACACTTTATCACAGAGAATGACGAATAATTATGAAGTATTTCTTTTTACTCAACAGTCTTAGATAAAACTTAATAGATTATTCATTCATCCAAACAATTTTAAAGTATCCTTACCCGAACAACCATAAACTAAAACAAACAACAAAAATTTCAAACAACAGATTCAGTTTATCCTTATTAAGTCCATTCATATAATAATTTATCCTTTTGATTTATATTTTTTTTCTTACAGTTTCATTTATTTCCATCCATTAATTCAGTGTCTATTTCACTTATTTGCACTTCTACTTTACATAGAATTCATTTTTTTCTTCATTTCTAACAAAATCTCATTTCACTTATTTATATCATGAAATTTTCCTTTTATTATATTACATAAATTTATTCACTGCTTGATTTCATGTACTTAAGTTTATAATCTTTTATTTAAAATCCTTATCTTTCTATTATATTTACTCATAGTAACATTTTCAATTATACTTAAGTATACGACAACACCAAATTCTCATTTATTAAGATGATTCATTGAACCTTTTCATTATATAAGTTTTCTAGAACAATTTTCCATCACATTTTCTTATAACATTTTAACTTTTTACAGTTGATAAGTTATATATATGCTCTAAAACTGTAATTGAAAATATACCAGTTTTTCTCAATTTTTTAATTAATTAAATGTTCAATAATAATATCCTTTTTTTTATGTGTTACAAATTTAAATTTTCTTTTTATTTAATTTATAACTTAGCATTAAATCTCTTATTCCCTTTAGAGGTTTCAATTATTAATTAGTTACATTACATTTTACTACACTTAATTGAAACTATTAATTAAGGGAAACTTAAGAATTAAATACTGGGTTTTATTCAAAATCATTTTAAAATAGTAGATAAACGTATATACTTACAGCTTATATATATCCAGTTATTTTCAAATATTTTTTAAATTTGTTTTGATTATCAAAATAAATCTGTGGTAAAATTACTACAGTGGCATTCCCACTTCGAAACTTGAAAATGAATGTCGATGATGAGTGCACTCATCACCGAAATTATTTTCCAGCGACAAAGAGGGGAGTACATAACTTATTTCTTTCCAAAATCTTCTTTAAAACAATTCTTTTAAATCTTATTGAAATATCTATATCATAAAATACTTCCTATAATATTATTATATATTTCAAAATCCTTCGAAAAAAAGTTTCAAAGATCGGAACTTAAGTTCTAAATTTCCCATCTTTCATTTATTTTGTTCTCAATCTTATTTCGACTTCTATTTATAAATTTCATTACCCAACAACCAACATAATTCAACCAAATAAAAATCTTTATAAAAATTTGTTTTATATATAGAAAATATAATAGGCAAAATTATTTCATTCAATTATATTAAAACAAATATTATGTCGGTCTGTCCTATTAAGTGTTTAGAAATCCCTATTGATGTCATAGCGTCCCATGCACCAACCAGAATTTATAAATACAAAACCGAACAAACTAACATAATATTAAACCTTTTTATAACACTAACAAATACACTCCCTCGTATATATACACTCAGCGACTCACCATAGGGTATTACTACCCTATTAATAAAGAGTCAAAGCCCACTAAGCTAAGGTTTATCGCTAAACCAAAGCTCTGATACCAGATGTAACGGTCCGCCTTTTCATACGATTTAAATCGACGATAAACCACACACGTCGGACAAAACCATACAAAAGGGAGGATTGTTATGGGGTAAATAAGAAAAAGCAAGGACAAAAATAAAATAGAATCTTGCAGTGGAACGATAAAATATAATAATCAAATATACGGTTCATGAAGCTGTTTTCAAAATATTTGATTTTACTTATACAATACATATCAGAGTTGCACATATCAGAGAATATTAATAATGCAGTGGAATACAATGGTGTAGTGGAATAATATAATTGATAATAGTAATAATAATTCTTCGTCTTCCTCCTCCAGAATGAAAATCTTCAGATCCTGAAATGCTCGGACTGACCCGAACGAATTGAAAAGACAAAACACTCGAGTCAGAACTAAAAGATCTTATGTAAGTTAAATCAACAATAAATAATATGAGTGAAACAGCGTCAGAGATGTTTACGGGATTTGACATCTCTTATCCAGTGTCTAACGTGAGTGCAGTAACTTAAGAGATGCTCGGGATTCACATCTCCTAAGGATCCGTTATACTATTTACTACATAGTAATATACGCTATTATAATAGTGTCTAAAGTAAAGTGTAATATACTGAAAATAGCGTTAAGGCTTTACATTTTCCACCTTAACACACTTTTATATTCCCATAGTCTATACAGTACCGTAATCTCCCCTGTACTGGGCATTGTCAGAGGGCACTCCATAGGTATGGTACAAAACAAAATCATATAAGGCGCGCTAGGGTAGGTGACACGGCACAACTAGGCAATGCCAGCGTAGATATACCAATTACGCTTTCGGGTCGATGGTAACGCATAGCCGCAGCTACCGCCTACCTCGAGCCACACCCCAAATCAAAGAAATGAAAAGTGGCCATCGAATAAATCCAAAGTCAGAGTAGAATATCGAAGGGATGTGTCCGATAAAAGGGGCTACCTTCTTAACCCGTCGATCGACCCTGTTTTAGCCACCTTATGCCAACTCACGGGAGTTGGGACCACGTATTTACCTCAAAGGAAATGCCGCCACCATCCTACTTCATTCTGGAATCTCCACTACGTACACGGTTGTTAAAGTGGTTTTTGGAGTAGGCAGAGAGTATGACAACTTCCGATCCCGGTCTCTTCAACAACCAATCGTTATTATAACACCGCGGTCTTTTCAAAATTGTTTATACTTTAAAATCAGAATATAATATCCATTTCAAAACCATATAAATAAGATATCATTTCTATTTTAAAACCCAAATTTATATGATATCAATTTGATTTCAAATATATCTTTTATCAAGAAATCGTAGCACTTTCAAATTTATATACCTTGGAACCGACATTCGGAATTATACACTTTTAAAACATCATACTTTGAAATTCATAACTTAGAAACATTTCAATTTCGATAAAACATTTCAATATCGATATACTTCAAGGCTTCAATATTCCAAAATTCCAAAACTAAATTTGAAAATTTAGATTCAAAAATAAAATCTTCTATTATTTAGTTTTTAAATATTTTACATAATAAATCCATTTTCATTTAATCAAACTCAAATTTCAAATAAGTAAATATTTCTTCAATTCATTTACTTGAAATCATCAGTTAATTCATCTAGACCCAAAATCAAGTTATAATAATTTATACCTTTAAATTTCTCAATTAAATTAATTTCACATCAACCCTTTAGAGTTTAATTCTTAAATAATTTCAATTTCAAACCAAATTCCAATTTAACTTGTTATCCAATTTTTGGTCAAAACTGGAATATCAATGTTGTGTGCGTTTCCACCACAACCGAACCAAGAAGAAGCAGCCAGCAAGCGTATATAAGTCTGGGGTTTCACTCATGACTCAAATATAAAAGTCCATTCGGTATCAAAGGTTTAAAGATTCATTCGGTAGTACATCACATATCTCATTCGGCATAGTTCATTCGGCACTCCACCTACTACACACCACCGATCCAGGAGGAAGGCACCACCGGTCCAAAAGCTTCTCCATCTTCCACCGAACCAGAGTGCCTGCAGAACCAGCTCTTCTCCAAGGAACGTCGAACCAACTCCACCGGTCCAAGTCCTCACCGGACCGGCCTCCACCGAACCAACTCCTGCCGATCCAGGTGACAACCGGACCGGCTCACCAAGCCATGCCGAACCAACTCCACTTCCATGAACTACCGAACCAAGCCCTTGCCGAACCAAAATTGCCAGTCCAGATTGCATCAGCCCAGGTCCACCAGCAGCGATATACATCCAAGACCTCTACCCCCAGCCTCACTCTATAAATAGAGGGGCAGGGGTACAACAATGGCGGACAAGTTTGAGAGTTCAAGCACGAAAGGAACTTTCAAACAACTTTCATATACTTGTTACCAAAGCTTTGTACTTGTAATCTGAAGAGAAAGAGGAGAATTGTAACAACCCGCATATTTATTGATTTTTATATTTAAATATTTTATTTAAATATTTCATCATTACTCGGATTTTAGTCCGAAAAGCTACTTTTTGCATACGGTCGAATTAGGACTCGGGACCACTCCCATTGAGTTTAAAATGCCGTTTGCGACCTTTTTGAGTATAAGCTTCGATATGTTTGGAGAAAGTTGATTTTTGCTACTTTTCACTTTGGGTTTGGTTTTGGGCTCAGCCCTATGTTTTAACTTGTACTCCAAAACTGAACCACTCTCCCCATTCTCCCTCACTTCGTTCTCTTTTCAGTTTTCTTAGCATTAATGGTGGGAGAGATTGGAAATTAAAACTCCAAAACCCTAGTTTATCTTGCAAATCAAATTCCTAGCTCCAAACTCAAGAAGAACCCATTGGTAAGCTTCTCCCCTTCTTCTCCAACTTATTCTCTTACCAATTTCAGAAATTGCTAAACCTAATTTCGGGAATGTCCTTGTTTTTGAGCTTAGATTCAAGCTCAATTGGGTTGTGTTGAAGAAAGGTTGATTCTCCATTTGCTTTTAAGCTTCTTCTTGTTCGATTTTGTGAAAAGGTGAGATTTTTAATCTCACATCTAAGTCTATGAATTATCTTCGAATGTTAGGTATGAATTCCTAACACTTATTCGTGTGCATTTGTTTTTGGATTGGATTGGATTGGTGTATATTCCAATTTTTAGTGTTTTGAGTTCAATTCGTTAAAAATCCTAACTTTGATGTTTGAACATGTTTTTGGTGACGCATCGAGGAGCATATAGGGCCGGGTAGTCGATTGGCATAGTCCCTTAGCGCCGTTGCTCGAGAAAATGCAATTTGGTCAAGATTGAACCTCATTTGTAATAGGCAGGGAAGAGGCTGGAAACAAGTCCAGCCGACCGACCCCCCTGGTTCGGTCGACCGACCTGCTTCCAAATATGCAGTTGCACTATTGTTACTGGTTCGGCCGACCGACCCCTCTGGTCCGGTCGACCGACCTGCTTCCAAGTGCATAAGCACTTTCTGTTTTAGGTTCGGTCGACCGACTCAGGGAGTCCGGCCGACCGACTTGATGATTTTTGCCTGCTTTGCCTTGTTGCTTAAATTTCCAACTTAAATCGATTCGTGTTGTTTCCTATTTATTGTTATCAATTATTATGACTTTGATGACTCCTTTTTAGGGATTTTCTTCAGTATCCATTTTGATGGATTTTTTATCGGTTTCGTTGGATTTTTATTCACATCTTCGTATGTGAATTTTAGTGATTGATTGTTCCTACAATTTTCTTTGTGATTTGTCACTTTAAAAATATAAAGGTTTTCTATACTAGTAGTAAATATCAAGACTCTCTCCTCAAACGATTTCAACACTATTTTATTACAAAGCTCGTTTTCTTAAACCATTTTCCAATCTATTAGTATATACAAACCTTTACCTCACTCGTATGAGAAATCTAATTAAACAACTTAGTAAAACGAGTGGTATGAAACGCTTGCGTTCACTTTGTTGGTTAATTCTTGGACTTGTTCGATTGAAACTCTTGTGACAATTTTCTAGTGGAGATCTACAATTTGTTCGTAAATATTTAAGTTAAGCTAGTGGTTATGGGACATGATGCTAAGCTCATATATTTACTAGCTTACTGTAATCGACACTTCTCGATGATCATGACGATCATTTTTGTGATTTAGACTAGCAATGTGCGATGTCTCTTTGACTGCGCGGGAGACTAAACCCCGTTTTGTGGAGTTTCGACTGAAATTTGGTGGGGTAGCAACCCACGGTCTTCGGACCATTCGTGTGTCAGGTCTTCGGACCATTCGTGTGTCAAATTAATGGCTAGCTACCATGAGATAGCTTCTCGTTCGTGTGTTACAGCTGTTGGTGAGTTTTCATGCTCCCGTTCATGTGATAGGCCTCCCCCCTTATTCTGTGTGATTTCTGGATTTCGTGTGTCGAATTCTGGAATTTTCTTCTTCACCTATTTTTGTGATTTCTATTGATATGATTTATCAATTCTTGTGCATAGGTGAATTTGTGTATCATTGACTGGATTTCTTGTGTTGAATTCTAGAATTTATGCTTCACCAATTTTAGTGATTTTCATTGATATGATTTATCAATTTTTGTGCATTGGTGAATTCGTGTGTCATTAACTTGTTGTGAATACAAGTTTTGGGTATGATACCCTTTTTGGATCTTTGAGAAGATTCTTTGATATTGATTAATCGTTTGTTGATTATCATTTTCATACTTATAGTAGTATGCCACTATGGATATTATACGTCTATGCCATATCTTTCGTTCTATATCATGTTATCTGATATTTATAGCTAGACTGATCCGTTTATTATTTTCTTATAAATAATACTCGGGTCAGACCGAGATGTTGCAGGTGCTTCGACTTGACTTCTCTCCAGGGATCCATTACTCTAACCTTTTGCTTACTACTTAGATTAGTAGTTTTTGTTGTATACTCTCGAGATATTGACTCATTGATGTATTGTTTTGTATAGCACATGTTGCTATTATTTTGTGTTATTGTGGATCTTTCTGACCACTACTATGATGTACACTTTTATGTGTAATATTCATATCTTATTCCGCTTTGTGATATGAATTGTCTGTGACTGATTTATGTTATTTTTGTTTCTATATTTGTTTCTGAAGATATTATAGCCAATGTGTAGTAGCTTTGAGTTTGTGTCGGCATGTCGGATTTCCACTTGAAAAGATTTGCATGTTATACTATCTGACATATCGATGCTCGCACAAAGCAATTACACGGATGGTCGCTCCTCAACAGCCTTATTCTCCGTGCTAGTTGACAGCATCCGCCGTAATGTTCTTGGCTAGCGTGGGTATAGAGGTGGGGCGTCACATCTTGGTATCAGAGCCAAACTTCGGAACAATATGGAATATTATAACAAGGATCATCGTCCTAAGTCCATCTTAGGAGTCGTGCTTTAGGATTTAATTCGAGTCTTTGTACCGATTCATCCTATTTTCCTTATGATTCCTTGTTTATCTATCAAGATTGCTTGATATTCAATTTGGTGAATAACCTTTTTCTTCTTCTTCCTTTTTCTAAAGGGAGAAAAATGTATAGACTAGGCCGCCCTTGAGCCGTGCCATCTAGCACTCCGCCCCAGGATGGAGTTTTTATGACTGCTCAACAGCTTCTTGATTTAGTGACGAATGCTCAAGCAGCTGGAACTAACCCGAAACCTACTCACCCAAAGTCAGGTTTTGCACGCTTGTGTAGAGATTACACTAATTTGGGTGGGGATCCATTCAGAGGTTCCGAAACTGTTATTGAAGTACAGGCCTGGCCAAGGTCATGCGATCGAATCTTTTCTCGCATGAGTCTTATTGACCTTCACCGAGTTCAGGTGGCCTCTAGTATGCTCCGAGAAAGAGCATTGGACTGGTACGAGCTTCTTATTTCTGAGATTAATGAAGCAGATCTTACCTGGGAGAAATTCCGAGAACGCTTCGAGTTGAAATTTGTACCAGAAGCTGAGAAAGTGACATTGGCTCGTCGTTTCATTGACCTTGTTCAAGGCGATTCTTCCGTGACGGACTACGTTGCTTCTTTTGAATCACTTTCCAAATATGGGGTTGAATACATCAACACCCCTCTGAAGAAGAATCAGAGATTCGTCTATGGCATGAACAAAAATCTCAAGAAGCCATTACTTCTAAAATTAGAAGTTTCTTTCGACCAGCTCGTTGATATCGCTCTTCGTCTTGAAGAGGCGGATAGGGAGAATGATGTTGAAGTGGTGGGTTCCAAACCAAACTTCAACAACAAGAAGAGGCCAAGCAAATTCAAAGGTCCTTATTCCAATAAGAAAGGGAGGCAAGCAACTCCTACTGAAAAGACCTTTTCCTCTACTCAAGGGAAATGCTATAATTGTGGTTCGAAAGACCATTTTGCGAACAAGTGTTCAAAGCCTCGTACTTGTCGCTATTACAAGAGCCCGGACCATTTTATGCATGTGTGTCCCAAACTTCAATATAGGAGGGAGGGAAAGCTTAATGTTGCTCAAGCACCTGACAACACATCTCGTGGTCAAGGTATGCCTCATTCTATCCTTGATGGAATTATTTTATTTCGTGATCATCCTATTCGAGTTCTTTTTGATACGGGTGCGTCCCATTCTTTTATATCAAAAGAAGTTGTTGATACTTTCTCCTTGGATGTTTTGTGTTTAATGACTTCTTTGAGAATTGCGAATCCGGTTGGTGGATCCGCAACAATCAGTTTATTGTGTAAAGATGTCGAGATTATTTTGTGTGATTTTTCTTTCCTAGCCGATTTGCATGTCATGCGTTATTTAGGCTTTGGAATGATTTTGGGAATGGATTGGCTTAACCGTTATGAAGCCCATATCCTATGTCCTGAGCGGACTATTCATCTTCGACATGCTCAATCTGTTAAGCAGATTTCTATTAATCTTCAAGATTCAGTTTCTAGCTTGGTCGCATCTTTATATTCTTTAAATCCTCATGATGACGATGATGATGATGATGAGGGTGATATTATTTCTCTTATTCATGTCATTCGTGAATTTTCCGACATATTCGAGCCCGTTTTAGGATTACCACCTAAGCGAGCAATTGAGTTCAAAATCAATCTTATTCCTGGAGCTCAACCTATTACCCGTCCTCCTTATCGTATGTCCAATAAAGAAAACGAGGAGATGCGTAAACAATTATCCGAATTGGAGACGAAGCAATTTATTCGCTCTAGTTCCTCGCCTTGGGGAGCTTCGGCTATTTTTGTGAAGAAATCCGATGGTACACTTAGGCTTTGAGTTGACTACCACAAGCTTAATGATCTTACTATCAAAAATAAATATCCTTTACCTCGGATTGATGATTTGTTTGACCAACTTAGTGGTGCTAGAGTCTTTTCACAATTGGACTTGGCTACCGGTTTTCATCAGCTTCGTATTGCAGAGGATAGCATTCCTTTGACATCGTTCCGTACTCATTATGGATCTTATGAATGGCTTGTGATGCCATTTGGATTAACGAATGCCCCGGCTTATTTCGTTGACTTAATGGATCGAGTTTTTAAAGACTTCCTCGATCGATTTGTTCTCATCTTTATTGATGATATTCTTGTATATTCTAAAACCGAGGAGGAGCATGAAAAACATCTTCGGATTGTGTTGGAAACTCTTAGGAGTAATCAATTAAAGGCAAAATTTTCTAAGTGCCACTTTTGGCAATATCGTGTGAAGTTTCTCAGTCATATTATTTCCGAATCCGGAATTTCCGTGGATCCTTCAAAGATTGAAGCGATTCAAGATTGGAAGAGACCGGAGAGTGTGACAGAGATTCGTAGTTTTCTCGGATTGGCGGGCTATTACCGTCGTTTTATCAAAGACTTTTCTAAGATTGCAGTGCCTCTCACTAGATTGACGAAGAAAGGTGTTAAATACATTTGGTCGGACAAATATGAAGCTTCTTTTCAGAAATTAAAAGAACTCCTATCTAATGCTCCTATTCTTGTTATTCCCGAGGGGAATCAAGATTTCGTTGTTTATACCGATGCTAGTCGCGTTGGTTTGGGTGCCGTTCTTATGCAAAGAGAACGTGTTATTGCTTATGCTTCTAGGCAATTGAAGCCGGCTGAGACTAGATATGCCACTCATGATTTAGAGCTCGCGGCTATTGTTTTCGCCCTTCGTATTTGGCGTCATTATCTCTTAGGAGAGAAATTTGTTCTTTACATAGATCATAAGTCTTTGAAATATTTATTTTCTCAAAAGGAACTTAATTTGCGTCAACAACGTTGGCTCGAGTTCCTTGCTCCTTATGATCTTGATATTCTTTATACGCCCGGTAAGGGTAATCGTGTCGCCGATGCTCTTAGCCGTAAACAACAAGCTGTTGTTTCTATGATGATATCCGAATGGAACGATCTCGAGATTTTATCCACTTGCGAAATTCGAGACCGTGTTTCCGATTTATGCTCATCATTTGTTTTATGTAGCCTTGAGGCTCATCCATCTCTTTTAGACCGCACTCTTGAAGCTCAAAGGCTAGAACCTGAATTGGTTCTTCTTGGCCAAAATATTAAGGATAAAATTGATATTGAAGGTTTGAAAGACTTTGATATCGATTCTCGTGGCGGCATTCGGAAATTTGGTTGACTTATCGTGCCAAATATTAGGGATCTTCGTAAAGATATTTTAGAAGATTCTCATCACTCTAAATTTACCATTTATCCCGGTAGTAGTAAAATGTACGCGGATATGAAGCGACTTTATTATTGGGAGGGAATGAAACTTGACATCGCTAACTTCGTTAAACGTTGCATGACTTGCCAACTCGTTAAGGCCGAACATCAAAGGCCCGGTGGGTTATTGCAACCTTTAGAAATTCCAGTTTGGAAGTGGGATCAAATTTCCATGGATTTTAAAGATGGCCTTCCCCGTTCTCGATCGGGTTATGATAGCTTATGGGTAATTGTTGATAGACTTACTAAATCCACCCATTTTATTCCCGTTCGGTCTAACCGAACCGTTCCTCTTTTGGCCAAACTCTTTATTAAAGAGATTGTTAAATTGCATGGGGTTCCTACTTCAATTGTTAGTGATCGTGATCCATTGTTTACTAGTGGATTTTGGAAGAGTCTTCAAAAAGCTTTAGGAACGAAGCTTAATTTTAGCACCGCTTATCATCCCCAGTCCGACGGACAAACCGAGCATGTGAATCAAACTCTTGAAGATCTTCTTCGTGCTTGTGCTCTTGATTTTGGTGGAAGTTGGGAAGATCACGTTTCACTTGTTGAATTTTCCTACAATAATAGCTTCCAATCTAGTATTGGTATGGCACCTTTTGAGGCACTCTATGGAAGGCCATGCCGATCTCCTTCTTGTTGGCTTGAGACCGGTGAGAAGCTGGTTTTAGGTCTAGATTTTATTCGTGATTCCACAGAGAAAATTGAACTTATTCGACATAGAATGAAAGAAGCCCAGAGTAGACAAAAATACTATGCCGATAACCGGAGAAGGAAGTTAGAATTTTCTGTGGGAGATCTTGTGTTCATTCGTGTTTCACCTATGAAAGGTGTTGTACGTTTCAGTCGATCGGGAAAATTGGCGCCTCGATATATTAGGCCATTTCCTATCACCGAACGTATTGGTTCCATGGCTTATCGCCTTTTATTGCCGGCTCAATTTTCTGCTATTCATGACGTGTTTCACGTTTCTCAATTACGGAAATGCCTTCGAGATTCTGATTCTATTCTTGAGCCCGGTGTTGTGGGAGAGATTGAAGTTTCACCTAATTTAACTTATGAGCAACATCCTATTCGTATCATTGCTTCGAAAGTCAAACGACTTTGAAATAAAGATGTTCCGCTTGTTAAAGTTCAATGGTCTTCAAATCCTAAGGATTGTTCTTGGGAATCTAGAGAGTACATCGAGCGAACACATCCGGACTTACTTTCTCGTGCTCTTTGAGGTGAACTTCTTATTTCAAACTTCTCTTGTGTTGAATATGCTTTTATGGTTGTTACTATATATCTTCTTCTTGTAATATTGCGAGGACGCAATTTCTTTAAGGAGGGCAGTCTATAACAACCCGCATATTTATTGATTTTTATATTTAAATATTTTATTTAAATATTTCATCATTAGTCGGATTTTAGTCCGAAAAGCTACTTTTTGCACACGGTCGAATTAGGACTCGGGACCACTCCCATTGAGTTTAAAATGCCGTTTGCGACCTTTTTGAGTATAAGCTTCGATATGTTTGGAGAAAGTTGATTTATGCTACTTTTCACTTTGGGTTTGGTTTTGGGCTCAGCCCTATGTTTTAACTTATACTCCAAAACTGAACCACTCTCCCCATTCTCCCTTACTTCTTTCTCTTTCAGTTTTCTTAGCATTAATGGTGGGAGAGATTGGAAATTAAAACTCCAAAACCCTAGTTTCTCTTGCAAATCAAATTCCTAGCTCCAAACTCAAGAAGAACCCATTGGTAAGCTTCTCTCCTTCTTCTCCAACTTATTCTCTTACCAATTTCAGAAATTGCTAAACCTAATTTCGGGAATGTTCTTGTTTTTGAGCTTAGATTCAAGCTCAATTGGGTTGTGTTGAAGAGAGGTTGATTCTCCATTTGCTTTTAAGCTTCTTCTTGTTCGATTTTGTGAAAAGGTGAGATTTTTAATCTCACATCTAAGTCTATGAATTATCTTCGAATGTTAGGTATGAATTCCTAACACTTATTCGTGTGCATTTGTTTTTGGATTGGATTGAATTGGTGTATATTCCAATTTTTAGTGTTTTGAGTTCAATTCGTTAAAAATCCTAACTTTGATGTTTGAACATGTTTTTGGTGACGTATCGAGGAGCATATAGGGCCGGGTAGTCGATTGGCATAATCCCTTAGCGTCGTTGCTCGAGAAAATGCAATTTGGTCAAGATTGAACCTCATTTGTAATAGGCAGGGAAGAGGCTGGAAACAGGTCCGGCCGACCGACCCCCCTGGTTCGGTCGACCGACCTGCTTCCAAATGTGCAGTTGCACTTTTGTTTCTGGTTCGGCCGACCGACCCCTCTGGTCTGGTCAACCGACCTGCTTCCAAGTGCATAAGCACTTTCTGTTTTAGGTTCGGTCGACCGACTCAGGGAGTCCGGCCGACCGACCTGATGATTTTTGCCTGCTTTGCCTTGTTGCTTAAATTTCCAACTTAAATCGATTCGTATTGTTTCCTATTTATTGTTATCAATTATTATGACTTTGATGACTCCTTTTTAGGGATTTTCTTGAGTATCCATTTTGATGGATTCTTTATCGGTTTCGTTGGATTTTTATTCACATCTTCGTATGTGAATTTTAGTGATTGATTGTTCCTACAATCTTCTTTGTGATTTGTCACTTTAAAAATATAAAGGTTTTCTATACTAGTAGTAAATATCAAGACTCTCTCCTCAAACGATTTCAACACTATTTTATTACAAAGCTCGTTTTCTTAAACGATTTTCCAATCTATTAGTATATACAAACCTTTACCTCACTCGTATGAGAAATCTAATTAAACAACTTAGTAAAACGAGTGGTATGAAACTCTTACGTTCACTTTGTTGGTTAATTCTTGGACTTGTTCGATTGAAACTCTTGTGACAATTTTCTAGTGGAGACCTACAATTTGTTCGTAAATATTTAAGTTAAGCTAGTGGTTATGGGACACGATGCTAAGCTCATATATTTACTAGCTTACTGTAATCGACACTTCTCGATGATCATGACGATCATTTTTGTGATTTAGACTAGCAATGTGCGATGTCCCTTTGACTGCGCGGGAGACTAAACCCCGTTTTGTGGAGTTCCGACTCAAATTTGGTGGGGTAGCAACCCACGGTCTTCGAACCATTCGTGTGTCAGGTCTTCGGACCATTCGTGTGTCAAATTAATGGCTAGCTACCATGAGATAGCTTCTCGTTCGTGTGTTACAGCTGTTGGTGAGTTTTCATGCTCCCGTTCATGTGATAGGCCTCCCCCCCTTATTCTGTGTGATTTCTGGATTTCGTGTGTCGAATTCTGGAATTTTCTTCTTCGCCTATTTTTGTGATTTCTATTGATATGATTTATCAATTCTTGTGCATATGTGAATTTGTGTGTCATTGACTGGATTTCTTGTGTTGAATTCTAGAATTTATGCTTCACCAATTTTAGTGATTTTCATTGATATGATTTATCAATTTTTGTGCATTGGTGAATTCGTGTGTCATTAACTTGTTGTGAATACAAGTTTTGGGTTTGATACCCGTTTTGGATCTTTGAGAAGATTCTTTGATATTGATTAATCGTTTGTTGATTATCATTTTCATACGTATAGTAGTATGCCATTATGGATATTGTACGTCTATGCCATATCTTTCGTTCTATATCATGTTATCTGATATTTATAGCTAGACTGATCCGTTTATTATTTTCTTGTAAATAATACTCGGGTCAGACCGAGATGTTGCAGGTGCTTCGACTTGACTTCTCTCCACGGATCCATTACTCTGACCTTTTGCTTACTACTTAGATTAGTAGTTTTTGTTGTATACTCTTGAGATATTGACTCATTGATGTATTCTTTTGTATAGCACATGTTGTTATTAATTTGTGTTATTGTGGATCTTTCTGACCACTAATATGATGTACACTTTTATGTGTAATATTCATATCTTATTCCGCCTTTGTGATATGAATTGTCTGTGACTGATTTATGTTATGTTTGTTTCTATATTTGTTTCCGAAGATATTATAGCCACTTTGTAGTAGCATTGAGTTTATGTCGGCATGTCGGATTTCCACTTGAAAAGATTTGCATGTTATACTATCTGACATATCGATGCTCGCACAAAGCAATTACACGGATGGTCGCTCCTCAGCAGCCTTATTCTCCGTGCTAGTTGACAGCATTCACCGTAATGTTCTTGGCTAGCGTGGGTATAGAGGTGGGGCGTCACAAGAATAACATATAAAGTGGATGTAGGCACGTTCTGGCCGAACCACTATAAATCTGTGTGTCTTTTACAGTTTAGTCCCTGCTTTTTACATATTTGCATAAATCACCCAAATCGCTAAGAACAACATATAATCAACTAAATCTTACGACTTTGAGGTGTTTGCCCATTTTTTGCGCAAACATTTTTGGTGCTTTCACTGAGAGTTGAACTCAAGGACCTACCGCTTGGAAGTTGAATTTGAAGGTTTAGAGATTCAGATTGGAAAAGTCATGGCGAGACAATCAAGCAGAAGGCCAAGGCCAGAGCAGAGTCAACAGGAAGGGAGTCAAGAGGCTTCCTCAGGAGCAAACCAAGCTTCAGCCTTCATCACCAGGGATGATATGGAGGCTATGGTGAGAAGACAAGAAGAGATGATCCAGAACTTGCTTCAGCAAATTGGGCAACTTGGAGCACAAAACCAAGGAGCAACTGGAGTTCAGAACGGAGCAGGACCATCTGGCGTAGCACCAGAGCTAGGGGCACTCACGCAGAGCATGTTGATCCGACCCCGGGAAGAGAGATGGGGGCATCCGAGCCACCTGGTAGTAATAGAGGAATGAACGTTCAGCCAGGGCGGCATAACATGAAAACTCCCGTGGACTCGAGGGGCGGGTCGAAGGCAGTGAACGAGGGCTACAGCTTGGAGACAATGACAGATTAGCAGAGATGGTTAGAAGAGCTATGAGAGGCGGTTTAGTAAACAGAGACTTGGAATATGTAAACAGGAGTCCTTTTTCTTCTATGATTAGGATGGCTAGGAACCCACCAGAATTCAAGCTACCATCAGTAGAGATGTACGATGGGAGGACAGACCCTGCGGTCCATCTTACTAAGTATATGAGGCACATGGAAGTACTGGGGGCATCATAGGAGATCATGGCCCGGTGCTTTCCACTGTATTTGACGAACATTGCAGCGTTATGGTTTAGGCAACTGGAGAGCGGCTCCATAGGAACGTGGGCAGATTTAACTGAGAGATTCATGAGGCAATGCAGGGTTCATATTGCGAGACCCAAGAATGTGATGACTTTGGCAACCTTGAAGCAGAAAACTGGAGAGACTTTGAGGAGCTTTCTAACGCGATTTAATGCGGCGGCAACATCAGTTGATCGACCAGATCCATCTATGGTCATGATGGCGGCTGTATCTGGAATAGCTGATAGTACAGAGTTCAAGAATTCGTTAACTAAGAATCCGCCTATGGATCTGGGAGAGTTCTATCATGAGGCTGAAAAGTTTCTGCGTTTGGAAGATGCTAGTGCAGAAAGAGTGGAAGAGATGACGTTTACACAATCAAGAGCGGAAACCCACCTGGAAAGGGTGCGGAGACTAGCAAAGGAAAGAGAAAGGCTGATGATAATGATGACAGGACAAAGCGGCAACGGAGGGAGCCGCGATTCACCACTCACACTGAGCTGAATGAGAGTCTGGAACGAATTTATCAGGATACCAAGGAGCATGTTCCGTATCGTAGACCAATACGAAGGGATCCAACCTCTGACAAAAGAAAATTAGATAAGTTTTGTGTATTCCATGAATTAAACGGTCATAACACTAATGATTGTAGGCATTTGAAGGACGAGGTGGAAGGGCATATCAGGAACGGTATGCTCCTTCAGTATGTGAGGAGGCAAACTCCAGCTGTGGAGCCAGAGCGACCACCGTCTACATCGGCTAGAGGTGACCCTAGATCGGGGTACCGTTTGATTATCCATTAATTGCTTGATTAAAATAACGATGAACAAGTTGTAAACCTCTCACTAACGCGGTTAAATCATTTACACATGTAAGCGATCACGCACGATCCATAGGCATGCTCTGAATGACTACCAACCGCGTTATAGTCAGAGCTTGTGCTTTGACATCTTCATTCTGCCTTTTGCTTTGATTTTGATGTGAACATTTAAATTCTTCCTGTTTGGACATTTCTACCGTAAGGTTCATATGATTATTGCTTTAACATTTACAATTCTATGGAAACGTTACTTGTATGCCCGTGGATCGCGAACGGCCCACGAGCACCTCTTGCATGGCAGTGAACTGTCGAAGTCTTTGATTCGGAAACTCCCCCAAACAATAACTCCGACACTGATAATATTAAGTCCCCTCTAGGCACACACAATTTTCCTCGAACAGCACCCGACTTCGAACAGTCACAATTCGCCTCGAACAGCACCCGACTTCGAACAGTCCCAATTCGCCTCGAACGGCACCCGACTTCGAACAGTCAAAATTCGCCTCGAACGGCACCCGACTTCGAACAGTCACAAGTCGCCTCGAACGGCACCCGACTTCGAACAGTCACAATTTGCCTCGAATGGCACCCGACTTCTAACAGTCACAAACTCGCCTCGAACGGCACAACTCATCTCGCCACAAATGGCTCGATCGCGAACGGTCGCCATTTGAGGTCCACCCCTGACCGCCAACAGTCGCACCTTCCCGCGAATGGCTTGATCTCGAACGATCGTCATCCGAAGTAAGGCGCTTGACCGCGAACGGTCCCATTTCATCTTTTGCCGCGAACGGCAACGGCCGTGAACGGTCACATTTCACCCCAAGTGGCTTGATCGCGAACGGTCGCCATTTGAGGTCCGCCCTCTGACCGGGCTCGGTCGCACTTTACCTCGAATGGCTCGATCCCGAACGGTCGTCATTTGAAGTAAAGCGCTTGACCGTGTACGATCACATTCCACCGCAAATGACTCGATCTCGAACGATCGTCGCATGGATTTAGACGCTTGACCGCGAACGGTCGCACTTCATCTCAAATGACTCGATCGCGAACGGTCGTCATTTGAAGTTAGGCGCTTGACCATGAACGGCCGCGCTTCATCCCAAATAGCTCGATCCCGAACGGTCGTCATTTGGGGCCATATAAAATATCAAGCACTTTACAGGTTGTCAACAGGATATGAACATCCAGCTCATGGCATTACAAAACACGCCTTCCTACCGCAAGGACATCCATAGGAAATGAACATCCAGCTCATGGCATTACAAACACGCCTTCCTATCGCAAGGCATGTTTTGGGGGGCAAAGTGTTATCCAATTTTTGGTCAAAACTGGAATATCAATGTTGTGTGCGTTTCCACCACAACCGAACCAAGAAGAAGCAGCCAGCAAGCGTATATAAGTCTGGGGCTTCACTCATGACTCAAATATAAAAGTCCATTCGGTATCAAAGGTTTAAAGATTCATTCGGTAGTACATCACATATCTCATTCGGCATAGTTCATTCGGCACTCCACCTACTACACACCACCGATCCAGGAGGAAGGCACCACCGGTCCAAAAGCTTCTCCATCTTCCATCGAACCAGAGTGCCTGCAGAACCAGCTCTTCTCCAAGGAACGTCGAATCAACTCCACCGGTCCAAGGCCTCACCGGACCGGCCTCCACCGAACCAACTCCTGCCGAACCAGGTGACAACCGGACCGGCTCACCAAGCCATGCCGAACCAACTCCACTTCCATGAACTACCGAACCAAGCCCTTGCCGAACCAAAATTTCCAGTCCAGATTGCATCAGCCCAGGTCCACCAGTAGCTATATACATCCAAGACCTCTACCCCCAGCCTCACTCTATAAATAGAGGGGCAGGGGTACAACAATGGCGGACAAGTTTGAGAGCTCAAGCACGGAAGGAACTTTCAAACAACTTTCATATACTTGTAACCAAAGCTTTGTACTTGTAATCTGAAGAGAAAGAGGAGAATAACATATAAAGTGGATGTAGGCACGTTCTGGCCGAACCACTATAAATCTGTGTGTCTTTTACAGTTTAGTCCTTGCTTTTTACATATTTGCATAAATCACCCAAATCGCTAAGAACAACAAATAATCAACTAAATCGTACGACTTTGAGGTGTTTGCCCATTTTTTGCGCAAACATAACTCCCAACCTTAAGTTATTTAAATCATTATACACTATATATTAAAACAGAATGTAAATACTTACACAAATTTATTTTAATAAAATTCAAACTCTGTTATTAAACTTAATTTTTATTTGACAACTTATACATAGCTTAAATTCAAGCATTCAACTTTATATAAAATAATATTTGTAAAAATCTCAAAAATCAATATTCATTAAACCATATTATATAAAATAATCAAACTTAACTATTGGGCTTATTTTTTTCAAAGCATATTTATATTTAGCTAGAATCAAAAATAAATTTGATGTTTATATAACATAAAAATCAATATTTATATAACCCGTATTTTTCTTTACAATAACCATAGAAATCATTTCAAAATATTTTTATATATATATGTCACGGTGTGTGTATAAAATTTTCTACCCTATGGTCAAGTGATACGGATATTTATCATTTCGATCCACAATTTAAAATAAAAATTACGGTTATATATCATTTCAAACCGCAATCCCGAATGAAATAAAAATGCATAATAACTTGTAGTTTATAATAATATAATACAACATCCATTCATGCATCATAAAATCATACATTCACCACAATAATCATCCAAACAATCAATCAATATCAATATATGACTAATAATATATAACAGGAAATTAACTGGCAGTTATATTCAATAATAAATTAAATAACGATTTAATTTCAATAAATGCAATTAACTGAGATGATGATTAAAAATTTTAGAAGTTGTGAGTGGGTTAAAACACTCAACTTTTTAATTTAAATTCAATTTAAACCCAAAAATTTGACAGTCTCAGAATTCGTCCAAACCAGTGCCAAAATGTTCGGAATTCCATTACGAACCTAACAAAAGAAACCGCACATAAAACGGATATCGTATGCGAGAGTTATGATGAATCCCAATATTTTGATAAATATTTATTCCCACTCTTATAAATCAACAAATTTCCAAATTATGAATAACATTACCATTATTTCCAAATATTACGTTAATTAACATTAAAGTAGTATTAAATAAAATTATCGTAACTGATTTCCAATTTATATAAACAAGCTACAAAAATTAGATAACATACAAAAATCGTTACGCTAACCTTTAGTCATATTAATAAGCTTATATTACTTACAAATAGATGTTACCATTTATTACCTTATAAATAAATTTACGTTTCTATTAAATTTACAACCACACTTTCATTATTATATTAATTACCATTAAGGTAACGTTTAATATCAGCAACAACATTATAATTACTTATCTACATTGATTGTATAAATTTTCAATTTATTACGTATTACTTCATTGGTTAATATAACTTTGAATTCATTCGATCACCACTAATTAAGTCAATTACTGCAATTGCATTCAAATTGAATTTTTATGAACTAACAAATAGCAATCTTATAACAATTGTAACCATTAAACTTTAATTTCCTTTAAAGTTTATTTCTTTCAACCCAATATTATAATTACTTACAGAACCTTGATTTTATTAGTAAGTTACATTTAAATTATAAATTTACCTTTTATATCCCATTATAAATTAATGCACACATTAATTGAGATTTTAAATCAATTTAATCATTTCAACTTGGTAACATTCTTTTATTACAAAAGAATATGATTAACATTTACACTTTTCACTTATTGGAATTACATCCAAGTTATTAAAAATTTACTTAAATTTATACTATTACATTCAAGTTATTAAAAATTTACTTACCAATCTTATCTAAGTTATTATTTCCATAATAATTCACTAAATTTTTATTCCTTTCTAAATTAAATTCCAAAAATAAAATAAAATTAACCAATTTATTTATCAAAATTTACGGGTCATTACAATATACTATGTAGAAAACACTAATTTTAAGATTAATGCTTTGTTGGGTGTTGTGGATGTATAAGATGAGTTGAATCGAGTTTTCATGGTTAGGGAATTCGTAGATGTCTTCAAACTCGCAGTAGAATTGCCATCAAAACAAGCTATTGAGTTTCGGATAGATTTGGTACCAAGGCAGACTGGTGTATGGACCGCCAAGTAGGATGACACCTACAGAGATGAGGGAGTTAAAGGTGCAATTGGTGGATTTAGAAGGTAAAGATTCTATCAGACCAAGCAGTTCGGCTTGGGGATCAGCCGCGGTGTTTGCTAAGAAGTCGGACGGATCATTAAGGTTATGTATCGATTATCATAAGTTGAATGAGAAGACGATAAAGAATCGATATATGTTGCTTAGAATCGACGATTTTTTCGACCAGTTGAGTGGAGCCAAGGTATTTTCCTAGTTGGATTTAGCAATAGGATTCCTACATCATAGAGTGGCAGAGGTTAGTACTCCTTTGACGATGTTTAGAGCCAGATATGGATCGTACGAATGGTTAGTAATGTCATTCGGACTAACTAATATGCCAACATTCTTTTTAGATTTGAAGAACCGAGGTTTCCAAGAAAACTTGGGTAGGTTCATGTTGGTTTTAATAGATGATGTTTTGATATACTCTATGGATGAAAGAGAGCATGAAGTTCATCTTAGAGTGGTGCTTGAGACGTTGAGGCGGTATCAACCGAAGGCAAAAATTTCTAAATGTCATTTATGGAAGAAGGAAGTAAAGTTTCTTGGTCATGTAGTCTTAGAGAAAGGGTTGTCTGTAGATCCGACTATGATCGAGGTAGTAAACAATTGGAAGAGACCCGAGACAATGACTGAGATAAAGAGTTTATTGGAATAGCTTGTTATTATCGAAGATTCGGTATGGATTTTTCATGGATAGCAGTACCGACGACCAAGCTAGCGTGAAAGAATGTGAAATTCGTTTGGATCGATAAGTGTGTGGAGGCATTCCAAAAACTAAAACACTTATTAACAGATGCACATGTGTTAGCTGTTCCAGAAGTGAATAAGGATTTAGTAGTGTATACAGATGCATGTAGAATAGGATTAGGAGTTGCGTTAATACAAAGGGGTAAAGTGATTGCCCATGCATCATGACAGTTTAGACCGCATGAGGTTAGGTACACTACTCCTGGTTTGGAATTAGCTGTAATTTTTGCGTTGAAGATATAGACACATTACCTTTTAGGGGAGAGAATTGAGTTATATACGGATCATAAGTTGCTGAAGTATTTATTCTCTTAGAATGAGTTGAATATTAGACAGTAGAGTCGGTTAGAGTTTTTAGCCGCTTGTGACTTTGGAATTGAGTACACACCAAGATAAGGCAATAAGGTTGTGGATGTACTCAGTAGAAAACATCAGAACTCAGTGTTGGCAATGATAACTGAGTGCAAAGATTTAAAAGTGTTGACGACATGCAAAGTACAGTGGAGATCTGAAGTTAGGTCTAGTACGGAAACCCCGCCAATCCCTTCCAAGCTGGTAGACGGAGAAGAATTGTACATCTACTTAGCAGTCTCTCCAAATCCATTGATTGTCGTATGCGAAAAAGCTAAGATACAACGATACCCATATGGTACATCAGTAAACGGTTCACAGCAGCAGAAAAGAACTATCCAAAACTGGAAAAACTGGAATATTGCCTCTTGGTCACATCCTGAAAGTTAGGATCATACTTCCAGGCACGCCCGATCAGAGTGTTGACAGATCAACCCTTGAAGCAAGTGTTATACCACCCCGAGACCTCTGGACGGCTTGTCAAATGGAACATCAAATTAAGTCAGTATAAAATCACATACCATCCTCGAAAGGCGATCAACGGGTAGGCGTGGAAGATTTGATTATCGAATTTACAATACAAGATCGTGAGGAAGAAATGACTTCAAAATGGAGACACGTTGGAAGCTTTTCGTCGATGGTGCATCTAACAACTTCTTCTTGGGGGCAGGGGTAGTGCTTGAGACTCTAGAAGGACTATTCTTTGCTACGCCTTACGCTTGGAATTCCCTACAACAAATAATGAGGCAGAATATGAAGCATTAATAGTTGGGCTCAAAGTTGTGAAGGAACTCGAGATAAAGTCTACACAAATCTATAATGACTCTCAGCTAGTCATCTATCAGGTGAAAGGGGAACACTAGGCTCGAAGGGAGAACCTTGTTCCGTAACAATCTAAAGTGCAGAAACTACTGAACGACATCGTGCATTACACCATAACTCTTATCCCGAGGAAACAAAACTTGAAGGCGGATTATCTAGCCAAACTGATTAGTTTCGAAGATGCTCGATCGTTGGGGATAATCTCGGTAGAAACCCTGACCACTCCAAGCATAATAAAAATGGATATTGATTGGATTATAGACACAACTAAGGAATCAGAGACATGGATGATGCCTATTAAGACTACCTGCTCACAATAACTCTCCTATAGACAAGAATCAGCCTAAAAGGCTTCTCTGAAAGGCACCACGATTCATGATACAGGGAGATACACTCTACCAAAAGGGATTCGCTACCCCTTTGCTTAGACGTGTGACCAACAATGAAGCTCGAAGGATCCTAATAGAAGTTCATAAAGGCGACCATAGATATCATACCGGGGCGCAAACCATTGCAAAGAAAGTTCTCCGGTATGGGTATTTTGGCCAATGGTAAACTACAATGCACTAGATTATACCAGTTGGTGCGACCAATGCCAAAGATTCAGCAAGATCAAAAGAACTCCTTCAACAGAGCAAACCCAGATGGTCAGCCCATAGCCATTTGCAAATTGGGGAATCGATTTGATTAGTGTATAACCAGTAGCTAAAGGAGGAGCCAAATATGATATCGTTGTTGTTGACTATTTCACCAAATGAACCGAAGTGGAACCGCTGGCCTCTAAGAAAGTTATTAATTTTATTACTAAAAATATTATATGCAGGTTTGGTGTGCCATAGAAAATCATCATGGATAATGGTAGTCAATTCAAAAACGTCGAGTTCAAATACTTTTGCAAACACTTTCGAATCAAGAAAAGTTTTTCCATTGTTGCATATCCACAAGCAAACGGGCAAGTGGAAGCAATAAATAAGATCAACAAGTCCACCATCAAAAACAGCTAACTAAAGCAAAGGGAAATTGGGTCGATGAACTTCCACTCGCATTATAGGCATGTAGGACAACCTAAAAATATGCAACAGGGCACTCTCCATTTGCCATGGCATATGGTTCAGAAGCAATGATCCTGATTGAGCTAGAAGTCCCTTCTCATTGGAGGCGAAACTTTTATCAAAGGCAAAACGAATAGCTCATAATCGAGTCGCTTGATATTGTCGATGAAAAGAGAGAAGAAGCTGAATTAAGGATTGTACTCAGTAGAAAAAGGTCGCATGATACTTCAACATCAAAGTCCATAGCCACACCTTCGAGGTGGGAGACTTTATCCTCAAGATGGTCTACCCTGTACTATGAGCATCAGGACAAAACTAGGAAGGACCCTATGTGATCGGCCAGAAGCTAAGGGATGGCATATTCAAATTAACAACTATCGATGGAGCACAAATTCCCTGAGCATGGAACAGTGAGTTAATGCGTCCTTACTTATCAAAGACTATCTTATGTATTTCCTATTTCCAACAAATAAGCCACCTCGAAAAATTGGTAGCATTGTAAATAGGAAAAACTTGCCCAACTTTCATTATAAAATTGCTTTGCTTTCTGAACTAATAAAAATGCGTTCACAAGAGTAACCTGTTGAGTTGACGGAGTCAAATCGACTTAAAACCATCAAATCGCTACTTGAGATAGTGGAATCATGCTGAAGTATGCCCCATCTATCCACTGGATCGACGGAAGAAAATCGACTCAAATCGTTGGATCGACGGAACTCGATCCTTGCCTTCTAAGAACTAGTGTTGCTCTGGCAACACCAGGAAGCCCCCAATCAATGCCATGCACCTCCTAAGCATGCATTGCTTCTTGAGTCATGGAACCATACTCTTGAAACATGAATTCCTCACATTTCCCGAAGATTGGTAATGTTGAGAATTTCCAAACCATTTCGGATCAACGGGTCAAATCGATCCCAAAAGTCGTGCATCCCATAAGCCGCACACACTCTCGAAAGCCATGCATCTCATAATCCACTGTACTCTTGAAATCCATGCACACTCTTAATTATCGGTATTGTCCTAGCAATGCTAGGAAACTCGTCTATTATAGGACTAAAAAGAATCCGCTCTTACAATCAGGAGTAATGTACATGAATCCAGCAATTTCACGCGACTGCAAATCGGTAAAGAATTTCGATTATTGGCTGATAAAATCTCAGGAACTGAGACGCTCAAATCATAAGTTCCTAAAGATAGGAACCACAAAATAAACTCGGTTACATACATCCAAAGAATCACATGGATCAACCGAGCATTTTTCCAGTGTTTGAAGTAAACAGCCCCATTAACTGGGAGGCACACACCAACACCCAACCAAAAGCCAAGTACTTCACAGTTCTATTACTCCAAACAAAGAATTTTGGTGGTGATTATAGGACTAGATAAAATAGTGATAAATAAAATTGGCATAAGTAGACAAATAAAGTTACAACCAAAATGTTAACATTGTATTATTTGTAACGTTTTTAATGTAAAACAACGATCAACGGGTGTCGTACCCACACTATATCGGCAAAAATAGAAAAATAAGAAATATCATGGTGACAACAAGAAGAAAAGTGCTAAGCGCGGACTCTGCACTTGTACAAAAGGTGATCAAACAAGCAAAAATAGAAGGAAAAGACAAAACAAGACGTCCTCTCACTGCTTCCCCAGTCTCCTTTCCCACCTCTAATTTGCAATTTCTTAGGCTTACCCTTTCCCAAGTTAATTTCACTCTCTTAAGCATGGTCGCTGGCGGACCCTTCTTTCCCATTACGCTTACGGGATCAGTGAGCGCTCTTCGATGACCTCTTTTGTACTTTAACCTTCTCCTTTTTCATCGCGATCATCTGTTGCTCGATCTTTGGCTGCTAAGTCTCTACTCTTTCTAGCTGCCTGCCTTGGTCTACTTGCTCTCATGCATCACCAGCCACCAGGCTGTCGTCTTGAGAAATAGAGGGGTCATCCAAACCATGCAGCGCCGTGATTTGTTCAGAATGCGAACCAGGATGCCAGCCAGAAGTGAAAATGATGGTTGATGCAATGAAAATAGTAGTAGATCCGGCATCGTAATGAGAAGGAAATTTAGCGGGAAGAGAATTTCCCCGGCAATCTCTTCGGGAAATATTTGTGTCAGAATTGACCACAAACACTCAATAGTCGTGAAAGCACCCGTTCGCAGTCACAAATAACAAATTTGTAGATAACAAAAATGATGAACATCAACAGAAACAGCAGAAAACAAGTAAACGACACAAGATTTATAGTGGTTCGGCGATCTTGCCTACGTCCACTTTGAAGTTTTCTATCTTTATTGATTATTCTCTTGGTGATTACCGTGGTTACAGCAAGTTACAATGGATTATAGCTCTGAAACTCGAATGCAACAACGATGATAAGGTGTAGAATTGAATCTGGTAGAGTCTTGGCGCTTCAGAATTCCGATCTGCTTTTCTGAATGACCTGGGGCTCTATTTATAGATGTAGGAGGCTGATATTTCGCCTAAATTTAGGGAGACCACTTCTGGAACGTGAGGGGGCCCATGAGCCCAACCTCAGGGAATTTGGGCCCACTTTGGGATCGATTCGAAGTACGTTCGAATCGATCAAGAATTCATCCAATCGAGGCTAAACTTGGCGTGGACATTCTTCAACATGTATACAAGCCCCTGTGAAAATTTCATAGCATTTGGACTTAAAGATCGCGAGATATCATCGATTCGAATTAGCATTTCCTGGACTTTTCGCTCCGTTCGAATCGATCAATTCGAATCGATTGATTCGAATCGATCCAAGTACGCGCTAGTAGGTTGACGTGGCGTGCATTCTTCGAGTCGATCCACATTTTTCACCGAGTTTATAGAGTCATCGCTTGAATTTTGCCGCTTTGACTTAATCGATTCGAAGGCTTTACTTATGCATGGATTCGAACTGAGACTCGTTCATATCGATCATATCTCACTTCAGCTGATCGATACGAAACGACAACACTGGTTGGATTCGAAGAGAGGTGTCTTCATGGATTCGAAGGTCAGCAACATCTATGGATTCGAAGCAGGGGGAACATGATGGATTCCATCATGTGTTACAGCGATGGATTCAAAGGAAGGTAATGGGATGGATACGAAGCCTGGCCACCTGATGGATTCGAAGGAAGGTTAGGCTTATGGATTCGAAGGACTTCCAAACTTGATGGATTCGAAGTAGATGGGTACGAACCAATGGATGCGAACATGATTTCTGACATTGGATACGAACTAGGGTACATCTTATGGATTCGAACAAGGGCTATCTCCTCCATCTTGAGTCGATCATATCTTGCGTGTACGAACTCGGATTGACTTGAACCTTGAAACGTTGGCTCTCACGGCTTTTCTTGTCATGTATTATCAATTGTGGCCCGATCCGGACTCGGACAAAATTCATCGATATCCATAGCGAAGTGGAATGCAACCAATCTCTGAGACGAACTTTCTCTTGTTTTCGACCAATCTTTCGGTATCACGGCTTTGCCAAAAAGTGGGATAACATTTACCCCCTAAAATATGCCTTGCGGTAGGAAGGCGTGTTTTGTAATGCCATGATCTGGATGGTCATATCCTGTTGATGTCCTGCAAAGGAATTTACAGTTCTATGCGACTTCAAATAACGACCATTCGGGATTGGGATACTTGAGATGAAGTGCGACCGTTCATGGTCAAGCGCCTAACTTCAAATGACGATTGTTCGGGATCGAGCCATTTGAGGTGAAGTGCGACCGTGCGCGGTCAAGTGGCAGACCTCAAATGACGACCATTCGTGATTGAGCCATTTGAAGTGAGATGAGTTGTGACGTTCGGGGCGAGTCGTGCCTGTTCGAGGCAAGTTGTGCCTGGTCGAGGCGAGTTGTGACCGTTCGCGATCGTGTGCCGTTTGAGGCGTTTTTGTGACCATTCGAGGTCGGGTGTCGTTCATGGCGAGTTGTGACTGTTCGAAGTCGGGTGCCGTTCGAGGCGAGAAAATGTGCCCGGGAGGGCTTGGTATTACCGATACCAGGCTCACGTTCGCGTGGGTCCCTGGATCGTTTGTCAGGGCGGTTTATCGCCATCTCAGAGCATGCCTAAGGACCGTTCGCGACCCCGTACATGTGTAAGTAGCTTAGCCATTTCAGAATCATCAGAATCAAATATCTATTCAACAGATGAATTTTAAAACATAAATATCCAAACAAACCAAGTTCAAATGTCCAAATCAACACGAAACAAAAGCAAAGCAAAGATGTCAAAGTGTAAGTTCCCACTACGAAATAGTCAATGATCATTTAGAGCATGCCTGGAGAACGTTCGCGATCTCGTGCATGCGTAAATGATTTAATTGTGTTAGTGGAAGCTTACGACTTCTTCATCGTTATTTTAATTAATTGATAATCAAACGGTTCCTTGATTCAGGGTCGCCTCTAGCTGATGTAGACGGCGGTCGCTCCGGCTCCACCGCTGAAGCTCGCCTCCTCACATATTGAAGGAGCATACCGTTCCTGATATGCCCTTCCACCTCGTCCTTCAGATGCCTACAATCATTAGTGTTATGACCATTTAATTCATGAAATACACAAAACTTATCTGATCTCCTTTCGTCAGAAGTTGGATCCCTTCGCATCGGTCTACGATACGGAACCTTCTCTTTGGTATCCTGATAAATTCGCTCCAGACTCTCATTCAGCTCGGTGTAAGTGGTGAATCGCGGCTCCCTCCGTTGCCGCTTTGACTTGTCGTTATAATCCTCAGCCTTTCGTTTTCCTTTATCCTTGTCTGAGTCCTTTTCGAAAGGCTTTTTGTCTTTAAGCACATAAACTTCTATTCCCTCTCCCTCTTCTTTTTCTGCATTCTCATCCTCTAATCGTAAAAACTTTTCTGCCTCATTGTAGAATTCCTCTAGATCAATGGGTGGATCTTTAGTCAATGAATTTTTGAACTCTATGCTGTCAGCTACTCCGGACACAGCTTCCATCACCACCATAGATGGATCTTCTCGATCCACCAAAGCTGCTGCTGCATTGAATCGTGCTAGATAACTCCTCAAGGTCTCTCCGGCTTTCTGCTTTAGGGTTGCCAAAGTAATCAAATTCTTGGGTCTTGTAATGTGAACCCTGAATTGCCTCATAAATCTCTCAACTAAACCATTCCATGTTCCGATGGATCCATTCTCCAATTGTCTAAACCACAATGCTGCAATATCCGCCAAGTACAATGGAAAGCACCGGGCCATAACCTCCTCTGATGCCCCCAGCACTTCCATATGTCTCATATACTTCGTTGGATGAACCGTGGGGTCTGTTCTCCCATCATACATGTCTAATGGTGGTAACTTGAAATCCGGTGGGTTCCTAGCTCGTCTGATTGCTGGAGTAAAAGGACTCCTATTAACATCCTCCAAATCTTTATTTACCAAACCGCCTCTCATAGCTCTTCTAACCATCTCTGCCAATCTGTCGTTGTCACCGAGATGCAATCTTTCGTT
Source organism: Allium cepa (assembly GCA_030765085.1). NCBI lineage: Eukaryota > Viridiplantae > Streptophyta > Magnoliopsida > Asparagales > Amaryllidaceae > Allium > Allium cepa. The sequence goes on from CM060945.1 coordinate 776,052,550, forward strand.
GTCACCGAGATGCAATCTTCGTTCATTACTTTCAACCTTCCCCCCGAGTCCACGAGGGAATTCTGGGATTTGCCCCCTTGACTGAGCGTTCACTCCTCTGCTACTCCTAGCTTGGGTAGATGCATCTCTCTCTCTCCAAGGGATTGGATCAACATTCTCCATGTGCGCGTCCCCTAGTTCAGGTGCTACGCCGGATGGTCCTGCTCCGTTTTGAACTCCATTCGCTTCTCTATTCTGTGCTCCAAGTTGTCCTATCTGTTGGAACAAACTTTGGATCAGCTCCTCCTATTTCTTCATCATTGTGTCCATCTCGTCCCTAGTGATGAAGATCGATGCTTGATTCGCTCCTGAAGAAGCCTCTTGACTTCCTTGGTGTTCACTTCTTTCTAGCCTTGGCCTTCTGCTCGATTGTCTCGTCATGGTTCTTAGATCTAAATCTTTAAGCCTTCAAATTCAAATTGTCCTGAATCAGCAGTTCTCAGTGAAAGCACCAAAAATGTTTGGGTCAAAATTGACCACAAACACCCAATAGTCATGAAAGCACCCGTTCGCAGTCACAAATAACAAATTTGTAGATAACAAAAATGATGAACATTCAACAGAAACAGCAGAAAACAAGTAAACGACACAGGATTTATAGTGGTTCGGCGATCTTGTCTACGTCCACATTGAAGTTTTCTATCTTTATTGATTATTCTCTTGGTGATTACCGTGGTTACAGCAAGTTACAATGGATTATAGCTCTGAAACTCGAATGCAACAACGATGATAAGGTGTAAAATTGAATCTGGTAGACTCTTGGCGCTTCAGAATTCCGATCCCCATTTCTGAATGACCTGGGGCTCTATTTATAGATGTATGAGGCTAATATTTCACCTAAATTTAGGGAGACCGCTTCTGGCACGTGAGGGGGCCCACGAGCCCAACCTCAGGGAATTTGGGCCCACTTTGGGATCGATTCGAAGTACGTTCGAATCGATCAAGAATTAATCCAATCGAGGCGAAACTTGGCGTGGACATTCTTCAACATGTATACAAGCTCCTGTGAAAATTTCATAGCATTTGGACTTGTAGATCGCGAGATATCATCAATTCGAATTAGCGTTTCCTGGACTTTTCGCTCCGTTCGAATCGATCAATTCGAATCGATTGATTCGAATCGATCCAAGCACGCGCTAGTCGGTTGACGTGGCATGCATTCTTCGAGTCGATCCACATTTTTCGCTGCGTTGATAGAGTCGTCGCTTGAATTTCGCCACTTTGACTTAATCGATTCGAAGGCTTTACTTATGCATGGATTCGAACCGAGACTCGTTCATATCGATCATATCTCACTTCAGCTGATCGATACGAAACGACAAAACTGGTTGGATTCGAAGAGAGGTGTCTTCATGGATTCGAAGGTCAGCAACATCTATGGATTCGAAGCAGGGGGACATGATGGATTCTATCATGTGTTACATCGATGGATTCGAAGGAAGGTAATGGGATGGATACGAAGCCTGGCCACCCGATGGATTCGAAGGAAGGTTGTGCTTATGGATTCGAAGGACTTCCAAACTTGATGGATTCGAAGTAGATGGGTACGAACCGATGGATGCGAACATGATTTCTGGCATTGGATTCGAACTAGGGTACATCTTATGGATTCGAACAAGGGCTATCTCCTCCATCTTGAATCGATCATATCTTGCGTGTATGAACTCGGATTGACTTGAAACTTGAAACGTTGGCTCTCGTGGCTTTGCTTGTCATGTCTTGTCAATTGTAGCCCGATCCGGACTCGGACAAAATTCATCGATATCCATAGCGAAGTGGAATGCAACCAATCTCTGAGACGAACTGTCTCTTGTTTTCGACCAATCTTTCGGTATCATGGCTTTGCCAAAAAGCGGGATAGCAGCATGAATCAAAAATCTTCAAGCATGGGAGAGATAAGAAATTTACCTACTATGGGGTTTTTTTTATGTGCAATGACTTTGAAGCCTTCGTCGTTGCCTTCCTTCGATGGCTGCACGACTATAGAAGAAGTGGCAATGATCCCTTCGCTGGTATGAAGATGCGAAGACGGCTTGCCTGGGGCCGAAGGAAAATTTTCAGTAGCAGCTTCTTCAGTGGTGGTCGTGACATTGATGGTTTCACGCTCCCTCTCTAACATTAAGAATTTTTGGCCTTCCATTAGAGCTCGGCGGGATTCTTCATTCAAATAGGCCTGAACCAGCTCCCTTTTGGTGTAATCGCCACCCATATTTCGAAACCAGACTAGACTTCTTCCCAAAATACAACGAGTGTGCAACGAAATAATGGATTCAAGTAACCGAGGCTTCCATGATGAAGCATGGAATTAACATAGAAACCTAAAACGGTAGCATCCAAGCCCTCCAATTTTTTTGCAAAAGATCTTGGAGCTCTAAAAGGTTGGCTTCTATGCTTATCTTCTCAAATGCCATATGGTTTTTCTCAACCTCCAAAGTTAAAACTTGCACACATAGAGAGGAAATTTCCTAGGATGCCAATGGCGACAACTTTCTTCTCCGCCTTGACCATTCTTCGCTTTCCTTCAGTTTCTCTTTCAGCGCCACCTCATTAGTATGGCACTTCTTTATTTCGTCTTCGAATATGAGTGTGGTTCGGTTGGAAGACTTCTTTATCTTCTTGAATAAAAAAGCACCACTACTTTCTCTCTTCATGGGGTTATCCCTCACCTTCTTCAATCTCTCAATCTATGAGACACGATCTACATGCTGCTTCTCGTATTCATATTTTTTGGCAAGAATGAGAGGATCTCCTGGTAATTGTTTTGATTAATGATAGAACGCTTCTTGCATAATTTATCGCACCCCTCGGTTTGCTCCAAGCTGTTCTAGTGCGCATGGAGATGGGGTGAATAAGATTATGCATGAACTGACTTCAAGTCGGATTTATCAAAAACACCCCCTTAAGAACAAGTTGGGGAATGCCATCTATAGGAGCGCTAGACAAGCAGGGAGAATGTTTGGGAGAGAAGCGGCCAAGATCACAACGCTAGAAGCGGCAACGACGATCCCAGTGGAAGTAGGAAGATGTGCAGTGGGTGCATGTTCTTGATCTTTCTTCAGAATCTTTGATGGATTTTCCCATTCAATCGGGCTTTCCTTTTCTCGTGGTCACTTCCTCTATCACGTTGTTGATCCTTCTCAGTTCGACGTCGCTCTTCTGCCTTCTTATCATTTCTCCTCATTCCCTCTTCATTGGTTTCATGGGAGGTATAATATCTGGATGAATACCTTTTCGAATGCTGAGATTTAAGCACTTGGTTAAGATCACTGTAGAAACCACGAGACATGATCCTTGCAGCAAATAACAAAACAGCTTTAGAAAAAAGGCATTTGATGGATTAAAATATCCTAAGAAATAATTGTGAAACACGTGAACCTAGCGAAGTGTGTGCTACAGTTTAACAGCCCCAGAAGAATAAACAAACTAGATCAATAGCCAACTAATGTTAGGACATCCATTTCTATAGGAAGGATTTGGCTAGGTTAGGAACGCGACCCTTTCGAAGTGAAATCACCTTGTACGGCTCCCATATCTATGAAAAAGTCCTCGCATCTCCCATATCAAGATCGGCACCCTCCGACAAAGGGATGGGATTAGGCTCATTCTTGGGGAGAGCTTCTTTAAAACATTCCTTCGAAGAGGTGAGAGAGTATGTTTGGGACTCAGCTCCAAGGACTTGTCAACTAAATTGATATCACCTTCGTCGATGTTTGTATCCAAATTTATTCCTTCTTCGCTTAAAGGGATCCCCTCACTAATTTATCCTTCCTCCTTTCCATCAATCAATGGAGCTTTGCCTGTCTGATGAACAAACTCTTCATCCTTCTCCTCCGAGATCAAAGGCATCTTGGGGGGACTATCAACCCCAACTTGAACATGGGCCTCTTCAGAAGTTTTCTCTGACTCGCTAGGAAAGTCACTTTCTTCCCCGCCATCATCGTCGTAATCGCCATCACCAGAATCATAAGAAGAGGAAACTGAGCGATTCTGGGTTTTGGAACAAGAAGAGGCACATAAGAATCCAATAGGCCTCCTAGGATGTAAGAGCCCACACAGGTGAAGATTTTCATTTGCAAGAAGTGTAACCCCCTGTGATTTAATGACAAATAAAATCAATTGAATTAACATAATTGCAAAACAGTGAAAAATATAAATGTCAAATATACGCAGATAAAAATTAAGAGGTTACATAGGTATGCAACCAATGAGTGTGTGATTAATTGACGCATAAATCAATTAAAAGGGGAATTAATTAAGAGATATAGAGGCATCAATTAGTCATAGAATATGTCACTATTATAACATTAATTAACTAAGGGATCTTCTAATAATGAAAAATGTATCCGGGGATAAATTAAATGATAACATATATATATATATATATATATATATTGTTTATAATAGACGCAATCAATTAATTGAGCAATTAATTAAAGACATTAAGTAAGCATCAATTAATAAAAGAGAGAAACTTATATGTCAATTAATTGGGCAATAAATTGGCGGTTTAAATATGTACAACTAATAAATGTGTGGTTGAGTGACGCATAGGAAGTAATTTGGACATCGATTAAAATGGAAAAATGTTTTAATCAATTAATTGGCAATTAGTTGAGCATTTTAAAAAGGTTTTCAATTAATCAAAGTATACGTCATCTTTACAATAACTAATAATGTAAATTAATTAGCTAGAACAAAATGCCAGTTATAGGATTATTTGTTTCTAAGTTAAAAAGAAGTTGGAACGCGTACAAAAATCAAACAAAGTAAGCTTATATTTGATTAATATTAGGCTTGATAGTTAGAGAAAGACGTAAGCCTAAAAGTAAGAAGTTTATAGTTGATTACATCTATTTTAAAATAGAAATTTAGCCTGTAAATGTTAGCTTCTTTTTATTTCATTTTATGCGAATAAAATAGTAAAGAGAAGAATTCACAATACTGACTAAAATAGAATAATACTAGATTTACAGAAATTAGATGTAAAATATGAAAAGATGAAATAAAAAGAGAAAGATAGAAATTTACAACAATTATGCTAAACAGGAGTAATAATTTAAAGAAAAATCTAATAACTTGATTTGGAAGTACGTGAAAGATTAATTGGTTGGTTTATAAAGTAGAATAGATTTCTATAGCTTAATATTTAAAAAGTAACGATAAACGTAATTGCAAGAATAAAAGAAAGAAAAATGGAATTAGTGTAAAAGAGAAAAACTACTGTATTTTGCACTATCCAAAAAGTAAAAAGATGATAAAAGAAATATCGTGCAATTACAGATTATTGTTTATAATGTTATTTAGTATTAAAATATGAAAATGAACTTTTAGCACGGTTTTCATAACCAACCAAATAGAATAGAACTACTTCCTATAATATAATAAGAGAAAGCAAAGAATTGAAGGAACTAAGTTAATTATTAGATAAGACTAGAAGCTATAAACAAAAATGTGCCTAGATCTGCATTTACTGCGTAGATAATAGAATAAAATTAAAGTAGTTATTATGACAAGTAAATCTATGACAAGCGGAAGTAGTCCAAGCTAATCTTGTCATATAATATAAGAGAATTAAAGAGAATTCAACGTTATAATAAAAGAAGACATGTTATAATAGAAAAGTGACGCTTGTAATTATGTCTATAATGTACAGATTATAAAAGAAAATAAAAGCGATAATTACAGGTGAAATTATAACATGGGTTATAATTAAGTAGAAATAACAAAAGAGGCTTATTTTAATAAATTTAAGACTTAATAAGTTAATAAGCATGATAATAGAAGCTGCCTATACCAATAGCATTCTCTTTCAGTCAAAAATTGATAGTCTCACAATAGTTTGGCGAGGCAAGGACAAGATTATGCTAATTAAGGTAAATAAGTAGCAAACAGAATAAGAAAAGTAAACTAAACACAAATTAAAAGATCAGACATTGGATCTAATGAAAGAGTGAGATGTGTTTGGAGTAGCACAAAGGATGAAGAGCCTAACGAAGAAATCACAGATTTCAACACAGAAGAAGCACGTCCAACTTAGTTATTTTAGGCTAGAAGGAAGTATTAGAATTTAATGGGACGTGAGGGTACTCCAGGATGGCCCTTTGGGGGTAGGCGTAGTGAAGCAGTCCTCCAGAGACTGGTCTGTAGGTGTTCCATCAAAAGAGTATGTCTTGAATGCTTTTTGCATGGCAGGACCATTGTAGGCGGTCAAAAGGGATTGATGTTTGAAGTAGAATATTCGTATGTCTCGATACTTGCAAGTAAGCTTAGTGGGTAGGACCCAAAAGGATAGTCGCATGCAGATATCGAGTCAGCATCAAAACTAGGAGCGAGTTCGAGAAAGACTAGAGTTAAACCAACAGTCCAATGATACTTTCACTCTCGATACATTAGATGAGGGGCGTAGCCAATTGGATGTTTAGATTTTTTGCAGTAGGGCACAACCACTTAGCTCTATATAAGTTTTTCGATTAGTTGAGGGGTGGTTGCGTAGGGCCATAGCCACGATAAGAAAATAGACAGACCAAATAGAATATTTGTATTGTAGGCCTAGCAAGGCAGTCCTTTATAGAAATAGAATATCTGTGTTGTAGGCCTAATGAGGCAGTCCTTTACAGAAATAGGAAATCCCCGACTGAATTTCACACAAGGTAGACCTTGTTAAGAGGGATTCAAGGAGTTAACAGAACGATTGTGTACAGTCCTCAAGGTACGCACTAGGTGGTACATTGAGGATGTTCGAGCATTAGTATAGAAAAGTGCGGACGCCGTTTTACATTTTCATAGTAGATGACGGAACATCTATATTATAGGCTTTATGAGGCATTCCTTTATAGACTAGTCACAGAACGCCATGGAAACAAGACGATGGAGTCCTTCGTGAGGAGGATACAGAAGGTACTATGGGTAGAACCTAGGACCAATGCGGTCATTGGGCATATATCTACATATACATATCAGTTATTAGGCTTTAATCTACTAGGGAGTAGATGGGCAGGATTTATGCACAGATACGAGAGTATTATAAACCCAATGAACCTAACATAACAGTAAATAGAATTAAAAACGGTATAGGTAGAATTAAGCTTAGAAGTGTATAATTTGTCCATTCACTAGAACTTTAGCTCTGACCCCTCCTAGTAACATCCTACAGGTTAGGTAGATGGCAGAGACTTTTCAGTTTTGAGACTCTTGTTTAGAAAGTGCAATTTTATTGGTGAGTATTTACTTATTAGTATATTTTAGTTAGTTCCGCTGTACGATATTTATCTAAGCTCTGATATATTTGTCTTTGCCTATTTGTAGTATACCAGATACCCAACTTGGGCTTTAGTGGGCTTGGGTTTTAGCTGAATAATCTGGACCAACTGGAACTTGGATTATTACATTTGGTATCAAAGCCTAGGTTTAGGATTCCTAGGTAGACAGTGAGTGAACGTATTTGTATTTTTGAATAAAATATAAATATATTATGTAGTAAAATCCAAATAGTCTCCAATTATAGATTTTATCATATGGAAAGTTTTTAGAAGTATATTTCTTAGTTTGCTAGTTGGGTTTGGGATGACCCAAGTATGTTAAGCCCTATATTATTACTGATTTATAGCATACAAACAAGCCATTTTTGAGAGAAAATTTGTATTCATATGTTATAATAAGTAGGGAAGTCCCCTAGGGAAAGCGGGGTGAGTGTTTTTATTTTGGGAGGAATAAGAGGTTTTCGTAAAAAGAAAATCCACTTTATGTCTAACCCAATAAAATGAAACTTTTGAACTAAAAATTTGAAAAATATAATTATTAATATATTTAAGGAAGTAATTATTGGGTTTCTGAAAAAAATAAGTGTTATGAAATTTAAATTGGTTTTTATATGATGTAAATTTTGTTATAAGTGAAATTCTTTTTGAAGAATTATAGAGCATGTATAGCTCGCTAGTTTTTTTGTAGGTAAACAAAGATTTTAAATATAAAAACCTAGAGTGTGTTAAGTATCGAAAACACAGGTTACCACATTTATTGTTGTAATAAATCTTTTCAGTAAAAATAAAGGAAGCATAGACTATGACACTATTGTTATAGTAGGTGACTCCCAAAGTAAATCATTTTACATAGCATATGAGATTTATTAATATTTATTTTAATTGAATCCATATATTAGTATTTTTGGGTTGCAGTAACGGTGTATTATGCAACATCTGTTTTGACCCAAATGTGTTTTGGAGATAATCTTTAAAGAGGTTTGTATGTTCACTTACTATTTAAATAAGTACATGAAAATATTTTCTAGCTATAAAGAAATTTTAAAAATGAGTTCTTTTGAAGAATAATGTATTATAAATTAATGAATTTAATAGGAAATATCTTATGTAAGTAAATATATAGTAAACATACTTTAATCTACTGGAATGAAATGAATAATGATATAATTTTCTATGGATCACAAATAAAGATGTTTTATGCAAGTTATAAGGAATACGTGAAAGAGATGTATAAGGTATGGAAAGCACCATATTTTGTATAACCTATTTCGATAAAATATAAAATAAATTCCTTATAATTTAACATGAACATAAAATCCTCCTTTAAAGGATTCATAGAAGGTTTTGGCGTTAATGATTTCTCATAAGAGAAAGTAATTTCAATACATTAAGGTATAAAACCATTAAGTGTAGTAAGCTAGTAACTCTTTCAAGGTTAAATAACTAGAAGAGTGGGTAAGTTAAGAAATTTTTGATAAAATAATTGTTCTTATTTACTCCAGTTTTAGTAAATTTAAAAATCTATAAAAAATAGATGGATATTTCGAAAACATGTAAGGACATTTTTTTTAAAGTCAAGAAAAAAGAAAAATGTTTTAAGAACAAGCAAGACATGTTTTAAAAAAAAATAGCGGTGGAGAAGTAAATAAGTTTTTGAAAAGAAAAATATTAGAAGCTTTAGGTTTTGAAGTAAAATGATAAATACCAAACTAAACCAGACATTTAAATATGAAGTATTCATAGGTGTAACGGAAAAAGTATAAGGCTATAGCAGTAGTTACTCCTAGTAGTAATAATGAAAGTTCCCATAAGGTGTATAAGACACTAGTGAAAACCTAGAAATATTGCTTCATTTGTGTAGACTATAGAAGAATTATGAAATGACATTAGTAAGATGATAAGACACACGTGATTGGGATAGATAGACCTTAGTTGGGGAAAGATGAAAGCCAAAGAGAGAATTTCCACAAGCTTAGTTACATTTTTAGGTAGAGAATGCATAGATTGAAATCGTTATCCATTGTAGTAAATGAGACGTAATTATTCCTTTTAGAGCATGGAATAGAAGAGACGAATAGATCTTATTCATCATGAGTAATGTAGCATAAGTTGGTAACAAGTAATAGACGGCACAAGGAACATAAGAGTTACTTGGATTCCTATAGTAGGACCTTTCTATGTCAGAGTGGACATGGTCGTAGAACTCCTTGCCCTAGATGATGGCTGTGGTTAGTTGCTGCATTAAAAGAAGAGTAAAAGCAGATATATGGTAAATAAAAGAAAAACAATAAGATCTAAAGAAAGCAATAGAAATGTCAATAGAAACAAATGAGAATTGAAAAAGAAAAATACATCTCAAGCTTGGGAAAAGTTTGAAAAGAAAATCCTTTCCTATGTAAACCGTGCTTGGGAAAGAAAATAGAGATTTTATAGGATAGCGGCATAAGTTCCAAGAATACAGAGGGAGAGAGAGAGATGCGCAAAAGTAAAACGGAGAAATAAGAAGTTTTTCCGTTTTCTACCTTCTTTCTGACATAAGAAATTGGATTTGAAAAAATAGAATTTTGTAAAATTCGAAAATTAAACGTTATGTGGTAGGTTTGGACGTAAAATTTGTTGAACTATGCTCCTATTCAGCAGGAGTGGAAAAAATTGGATGAAAGCTGTTATGAGTTTCGAATGATTGCATTTATATAGAAATTGAAAGTATATTTAGGATGTGTGCATCATGTTTTAAAAGGAATTTCTAAAAGAAAAAACATTCATATAGGAGATACCGCTTAAAAATTCTTGTACACGCATATATATTATAATGTGCTGCACTTTGCACTATGCAAGGATTGTTGCAAAATTGGTTGTACACTAAATGGTTGCTAGTATAGAATGGATGCGCGAAGGTTTGCATGATTGAAACCATATCAAATTTCAAGGACAAATTTTTCTAAGGAGAGGAGAATGTAACACCCCACGCTTTAATGACAAATAAAATCAACTGAATTAACATAATTGCAAAACAGCGAAAAATATAAACGTCAAATATACGCATTTAAAAGGTTACATAGGTATATGCAACCAATGAATGTGTGATTAATTGACGCATCAATCAATTAATAGAGGAATTAATTAAGAGACATGGGGGCATCAATTAGTCAGAGAATATGACGCTTTTATAACATTAATTAATTAAGGGACCTTCTAATAAAGGGAAATGTATGTGGAGAATAAACCAAATGATAACATACATATACTAATTTATAATTGGTGCAAAAAATTAATAGATAAATAAATTAAACACATTAAGTAAGCGTTAATTAATAAAAGAGGGAAATTTATATGTCAATTAGTTGGGTAATGAATTGGCGGTTTAAATATGCACAACAATAAATGTGCGATTGAGTGACGTATAGGAATTAATTTGGATATCGATTAAAATGGAAAAAAGTATAAATTAATTAATTGGTAATTAGTTGAGCGTTTTCAAAAGGGTGTCAACTAATCAAAGAATATGTCGTCTTTACAATAGCTAAATGTTCTAGAAGAAAACGCCAGTTATAAGATTATTTTTTCCAAGTTAAAATAAATTGGAATGCGTATAAAAATCAAAGAAAGTAATTAGGTTTATGATGTAGGTATATTAATGAGAATAAATTAAAAAGTATAGCTTTTAAATGCCTTCAATTAATAGAGGTATTAATTGACGTGTTCAAATAGGTAATAACCTATAACCTATAAGAATCAATTAATATTGGATATGTGTGTGTGAATGTGTGTGTATGTATGATCTAATTAATTAGATAATTAATGGGAGAATCTTATATACAAGGAAATGTGAATTAATAGGGTCATATAACAAAGGAGCAAATGAATAACATTTGAAAGTTATACGTTATAAGCTAAAGTAAACAAATCAAGTTCTGATGGTGAGGATTGCTTTAGGGTTAATTGGGTGGTTCCTAGTTGTTCACTGCACCTATAAATTGAACGTACTTCCAAAATAAAGTTATTAGTATTTTGCACTATCCAAAAAGTAAAGAGATGATAAAAGAAATATCTTGCAGTTACGAATTATTATTTACAGCATTATTTAGTATTAAAATATGGAAATGAACTTTTAGCATAGTTTTTGTAACCAACCAAATAGAATACAACTACTTCCTATAATATAAGAAGATAAAGCAATTAATTGAAGGAATGAAGTTAATTATTAGATAAGACGAGAAGCTATAAATAGAAATGTACCTAGATCTGCATTTACTGCAAATAATAGAATAAAATTAAGTGGTTATTATGATAAGTAAATTTGTGTAACAACCCGCATATTTATCGAGTTTACATTTAAATATTTTTATTTAAATATTAAATCGTTAATCGGATTTTGGTCCGAAAAACTACTTTTTTGCAAACGGTCAAATTAGGACTCGAGACCACTTCCATTGAGTTCGAAATGTCGTTTACAACTTTTTAAGTATAAACATCGATAGGTTTGGAGTTAGTGAAATTTCACTAACTTTTCCCGCTTTGGACTTTGGGTTAGTTTAGCCTATTAAGCCCAAGTTCCAACCCTCTTCTCCTCACTCTTCATAAATTTCCTAACTAACTCAAGCTTTAGCATTAATGGTGAAGAGAATGGGAAATTAAAACTCCAAGCTCAAATTCAATTGCAACTCCATCATTCAACTCCAAATTCAAGTAGAAGATATTGGATTCAAGCTTTGGATTGCTTCTCCTTGCTTTCAAGCTTCATCTTCATAAATTTTAGTGCAAAGGTGAGATTTTTATCTCACAATTCTAGTCTATAACAATATTGGACTGTTGGGAATGATTCCCTATCACTTTAGCATGCATATTTGCTTTTGGTTTGGATTGGATTGGCGAAAAACTCCGATTTTTGGTGTTTGGGAGAAATTTCTGCATTTAGGTCGTTCTGGCCGTTTTTAGCTCGCTCGGAGTTAGGTCGTGTGGACCTTAGGTCGTAGGTCGCGTACGAGTTAACCCCTAGGTCGTTCTGGCCATTTTCGTGTTTTCGGAGTTAGGTCGCTCAGGACCTTAGGTCGTAGGTCGTATGGCCGTTAGGTCGCTCTGCTTTGGCTCTGGCCATTTTTGCTCACTCGCAGTTAGGTCGCTCACGACCTAGGACTTAGGTCGCTTGGAGTTAGGTCGTAGGTCGGCAGGTCTTCAGCTCGCACGCGTTGAAAAGGCACGTCTGGAGTTAGGTCGTTCGCGAGTTAACGTTAGGTCGTTTGCGAGTTAGCGCCCTAGGTCACTCGCGTATAGCTCGTTCGGAGTTAGGTCGTTAGGCCTTAGCTCGTATGGCCTATGCAATTTGGTTAGGTCGTCCAACCTCAACACCATAGATCGTAAGACCTTAGGTCGTACCCCTTAGGTCGTTAGACCTTAAGCCTTCACTATTGGAACTCGTTAGGTCGTAGCAACCATAGGTCGTAGGTCGCTCACACGGAGTTAAGTCGTAGGTCGTCTCCGACCTTATATCGCTCAGCCAGGTTTCACTTTAAGTCGTTAGGTCGTTTGGACCTTGTTTCCAGTTAGGTCGCAAGACCCTTAAACCGTTAGGTCACTAGGTCGCGATGTTTTAGGTCGCTGCACCCTATGCCTCTATAGGTCGTTCGACCTTGCTAACTTTTAGGTCGCGAGTTTTATAGGTCGCTCGACCCTATTCCCCTTAGGTCGTTAGACCTCATTTTGTCTTCACTAGGTCGTACCGTTTTGGTCGGGGCGCTGCCCCGCACCCCGCCGGGGGCGCTGCCCCCTGGACCCCCGCGACCTGACCGGGCAGGTCGAACCCCGTAAGCGGTGGCGTTGCCCCCGCACCCCCACCTTGGGGGGTTGCCACCCCCCCGGACCCCCCCTCCGTAGGGGATCTTATCTGAAAAATATTGAGCTGATTTCCTTGGATTTTATTCGCATCTCCGTATGCGATCTTTGTGACTGATTGTTTCTACACTTGCTTATGTGTTTTGTCACTTTATAATATAAAGGTTTCAATACTAGTAGTAAATATCAAAACTCTTTTAACAAACAATTTCAACTCTATTTTTAATAACAAAGCTCTTTTCTTAAACCGTTTTCCAATCTATTAGTATATACAAGCCTTTACCTCACTCGGATGAGAAATCTAATTAAACGACTTAGTAAAACAAGTGGTATGAAACGCTTGCGTTCACTTCGTCGGTTAATTCTTGGACTTGTTCGATTGAACCTCTTGTGACAATTTTATTAGTGAAGATTTACAGTTTGTTCGTAAATATTTAAGTTAAGCAAGTGGTTATGGGACATGAAGCTAAACTTCTATATTTACTAGCTTAGTGTAATTGACACTTCTCGTTGATCTTGATGATCGCTTTATGAATTAGACTAGCAATTGCGCGATGTCTCTTTCATTGCAAGGTTAGACTAGACACCACTTGTGTGATTCCATTCACACATACCTTTCTGCTTTTTGGTTAGTCTTGACCTCATTCTGTGTGATTCCACTCACACATGTGGGGTAGCTCCCCATGGTCTTCGGACCGTCATGTGATAGGCCTCTTTCCCTTTTTATGATTTCTGGATTTCTCGTGTTGATTTCTGGAATTTATGTCATTGACTTGTTATGAGTACAAGTTTAGGGTATGATGCCCCCTTCGAATCTTTGAGAAGATTCTTGTGATATTGATTATCTCTTATTGATTGATCTTCTGTTGATCATTATTTACATACTTATAGTGGTATGTCGTTATGGATGTTTATGTTTATGCCATATCTTTTATGTTATATCATGTCATCTGATATTTATAGCTAGACTGATCCGTTTATTATTTTCTTAAATAATACTCGGATCAGACCGAGATGTTACAGGTGCTTCTGCTTGACTTCTTCCCAGGGATTCATCACTCTGACTTTTGGTTAACTGTTTAGATTAGCAGTTTTTGTTGTATACACTTGAGATATAGACTCATAGTTGTATTCTTTTGTATAGCACGTGTTGCTATTCTTTTGTATTATCGTGGATCTTATTGACCACTACTCTGATGTACACTTTCATGTGTTAGTTATATATTCATATCTTCTTCCGCCTTTGTGATATGGATATCTGTGACTGATTTGTGATATGATTATTTCTATGTTTGTTTCCGAAGATTATTTATAGCCACCGTGTGATAAGCAATTACATGGATGGTCGCTCCTCAACAGCCTTATTCTCCGTGCTAGTTGACAGCACTTCTCCGGAGTGTTCTTGGCTAGCGTGGGTATAGAGGTGGGGCGTCACAATTTGTGAAAAGCGGACGTAGTCTAAAGCCAAGCTTGTCATATAATATAAGAGAATTAAATAGAATTCAACAACATAATAAAAGAAGACAGACTAGAATAGAAAAGAGACGCTTGTAATTATATTTATAATCTACAGATTATAAAAGAAAATAAAAGCGATAATTGTAAGTGAAAGTATAACAAAGGTTATAATTAAGTAGAAAGAACAGAAGAGGCTTATTTTAATAAATTGACTTAAATTAGGTTAATAAGCAAGATAATAGAAGTGGCTCATAACAACATCATTACCTTTCAGTCAGGAACTGACATTCTCATAATAGTTAGGTGAGGCTGGGAGAAGATTACACTAATTAGGGTAAATAAGTAGATTAGACTTAGGAATGAAAGAGTGAGATGCGTTTGTAGCAGCCTAAAGGATGAAGAGCCTAACGAAGTAGTTCATCACAGACTTCAACACAGAAGAAGCACATTCAACTTAGTTATTTTTGGCTAGAAGGAAGTACAAGACTTTAATGGGACGTGAGGATACTCTAGGATAGCCCTCTGTGGTAGGCGTAGTGAAGCAGTCCTCCAGAGGTAGGTATGTAGGTATTCCATCAAAAGAGTATGCCGTGATTTCTTTTTGCATGGTAGGAACATTGTGGGTGGTCAAAAGGGGTTGATGTTTGGAGTAGGATACTCGTGTGCCCCAATACTTGCGAGTAAGTTTAGTGGACAGGACCTAAAAGGATAGTCGCATGCGGATTTCGAGCCAGCATTAAAACCAAGAGCGAGTTCGGAAAAGACTAAAGTTAAAACAACAGTCCAATGTTACTTTCACTATCGAGACATTGGATGAGGAGTAAAGCCAATTGAATGTTTAGATTGTTTGCGATAGGGCACAACCTCTTAGCTCTTTAGAAGTCTTTCGATTAGTTGAGGGGTGGCTACGGAGGGCTATAGCCACGATAAGAAAAGAGACAGACCAAATAGAGTATCTGTATTTTAGGTCCAACGAGGCTGTCCTTTATAGAAATAGAATATTTGTATTATAGGCCGAACGAGGCAGTCCTTTAGAAAAATAGAAAATCCCTAACTGAATTCCATACAATGTAGACATTGTTAAGCGGGATTCAGGGAGTAGACAGAACAATTACGTGTAGTCCTCAAGGTACGCACTGTGTGGTACATTAAGCTTATCCGAGCATTTGTATAGACTAGTGTAGACGTTGTTTTATGTTTTCATCGTTGGCGACGGGACATATGTGTTGTAGGCCTTATGAGGCAGTCCTTTATAGATGTAGTCACAGAACGCCATGGAAGCAAGACGACAGAGTTTTTTACGAGGAGGATACAGAAGTACTATGGGTAGTACCTAGGTCCAATGCAGTCATTGGGAATATATCTACATATAAATATCAGTTATTAGATTTTAACCTATAAAGGAGTAGATATGCAAGATTCACGCATGGAGGCGAGAGTATTATAAACCCAATGTACCTAACATAACAGTAAATGGAAATACGAAGGTATATGTAGAATTAAGCTTAGAAGTGTATAATTTGTCCATTTACCAAAACTTTAGTTCGGACCCCCTCCTCATAACATCCTATAAGTTACGTAGATGGAAGAGACTTTTCAGATTTGAGACACTTGTTTAGAAAGTGTTACTTTATTGGTGAGTATTTACTTACTATTATATTTTAGTTAGTACCTGATGTGCATGTAAATGTGCATATTTTAACCACCATATTTATTCTTTTTAGATTAAATAAATGATCATATTGGGTATTTTAACTTGTTTAAACCAAAATTCATATTGTTTGAAATTGTCACATATTCATCTTCAATCAGGGGAAAAATGGTCATTTTTGTGCATATATTAATTTGAGAACATTTAATTGGAAATTTTTATATTATTTTGTAGGAAATTACACTCAATTACAAGTGGATTCATGAAGGAATATGCATGCACAAAATGAATACAAAGGAATGAAGATGGAAATAATTCAAAGTGAAGAACATAGAGAACCCCACCTACCCACTACCTAATGTACAAATTAAAGGCTAATGCACATGCTAAAAGACATTTAAAGCTTCATGTATATTTAAGTGGGGGATTATTAAAGCTAATGATAACTTGGCCACCACACTTCCTCCAAGGGCATTTTGGGTACTCCCCAAAAATATGCATTAGGGTTTCTAACTTGTATAAATACCCCTTATGTTTCATCTAGCCATCTTCCTTTTTAGTTAGTTACTTTTAGTTTAGAAAATAAATCAAAGTTCTCTTTCTTTCCATGGCTACTTAGCCATTTTATTTCATGTAATTTTCTTTTCTTTTATGCAATGTTAATTCTCTTTTATTTACATGCTTCTTCTCTTCTTATGTAGTAGTATAGATTTACCTTTATGCAATTAGATTAGTTGTCTTTTCCATTAGCTTTCATTTTCCTTTCTTTTTGCTTTCATGTTGCTTTCTACATTTGTTGATTTGATAACAAATATGAGAGCTTAATCCCTACAATTTAGGGGTAATGAAGCTCTCTAGTATGTAGATGCAAAATTTTGATGCTTATACTCTCTTTTTGTGCTTTAATGGAAACACTTGAAGTGGTTTAATGATGTTGTTTAGCTTTGAATTTGATAGTCTATGTTGTTCATAACAAATAGGCTATGCCTAAACAAAGATAACAAAAATTGTCTCTTCATCTAAATATGATTATGGTAAAGGAGTGAATGTTGAAATTGAAATTTGATAGCCTACATTTCTAAACAATAGTTAATAGGCTATGCTTAAAATAGATTTTTATTTCAACTTTGTTGTCATATATCACGAGAGTTAAATGTGTATTAGTGGTTGTGTTATAGTTTGATGGTTTATATTGGGCTAATTAATAGCACAAATATATCATACTTATGATAAGCACATCAACTCATTACACTAATGAAAAGAAAAGAGAGATCATAACTTCATTTTGTTGATTTATATGATCTAGATAGTTAGTTAATTTTCTAGGTTTAACTTTCATTAGACTTTGGTTTAATTTGATTGAGTAGGAAATTTAAATCGATCAATTCCCTGCGGATCGACCCGTATTCGCCACGTGCTGCATTCGTACACCGTGCGCTTGCAGTTATTTTTAATTTAAATTCGTTCGACGGTTTTCTAATCCGATAGAACTTCCGTCGACGAACAAGTTTTTGGCGCCGTTGCTGGGGAGTTGATTTGATTTTGATTTCTTATTCTTTGACTTATTTTTGTTTGATTTTTATTGTGTGTGTTTTTGTGATTTTTATTTTTGTTTGTGTGCTCGTTGTTGTTTATTTTCATTTGCATTTGCATCTCATTTTACTTCAAAAAAAAAAGCATACTCAATTTTAAAAGAACAAAAAAAATAATATTTTATTGCATTCACATCCTTTTGCATTTTCATTTTTTTATTGTCTTCTTTTCTGTACATTTACAAACAAAAAGAAGAAAAAAAATTCTGCCTGCACAGTGCCCCTCCTCTGCATATCACTGTGCATACATTTGCACATTTCAAACCCATCATTTTGTGCTCTGACCATCCCTCCTCTCAAATAATCAACAACTTCATTCCCCAGCCACTTCCTCAACCACCAACAAACACTACTCCATCCTCTAACCATCCTCACTGCCTTTTCATCCCTCAACCATCGCCTCTACTCCACTGTTTCTACTCCACTACATCACTTCTTCAAACATTAACCACATCCTCCACTGCCTGTCCCCATACATACCATCATATACACTTCAGTACTCCTAATACATCATCTTCCTGTTGCTGCAACCTTCCTTCCTCCCCCACCATACTTCTGCCACTCAGTCATCAGTAAACTCCAAACCCTCTTCATCATCACAAGTTCACATCAGTTCTCATTTCAAACCCTTCTGGACAACCACCTTCAACATCCATCTACAAACACACATCCCTTAAAACTCCCCCATCTATCAGTACCTAACTTCCACCATCTCAAAACTCCCCCTTAATCACTCACCAAACCACCAGTTTTAAAAATAAAAAAAATTATCACCAAATTTCTTACCACTGTCACACTACACCAGAGAAACCTATCACTACAACTTCGTTCAATCCATCTCGACCCAAATACAATCTCCGCAACCCAAACCACACCTCTCTCACCTTCTACCAAACTCCTCCAGCCCTTCTGCATTTCGACCCACTTGCTCACAAACAAACACTCTTCAACATTGCCTGCCACTTTCAAAACAACTGTAAAACCTCTCTGTCCACCACAGCCACCTCATTCATCTCATCACTTCAACTTCACCTTACTTCACAAACCGTCATCACAAAAACTACACACATCAACTCCACCTTCATCACACCTGATCAAAACAACATCATCCATAAAACCTCTTCCAATTAAAACTTCTGCAACCATAATCAACAGCACTGCCATCGACATTCACTTCTTTCCCTTAACCTGCTCTGCCAGCATCAAAACTTCCTCTACAGTCATATACATCCATCATTCCATCGCCTTCTTCCAATTACAATTCATCATCTGTTTAAAAGACCACCACAAAGCAACACTACCAAATCACAGCAACTCCATTATTAACTAGCCCTCCTCCACATCAACAACCTCATCAACCCCACACACATTCAACTGCACCAGAACCACCACTCACAACCCTCTCCACCACAACAACAGCCTCCATATATCACCTTCTTCACATCCGAACCATCCACCACTTCATCATCAAACAACCCTACAATCCCACCAGAAAATCCATTACATTTCTGCTACTTTCCATACAACTACCATCCCATATTATTCAATCATAGCAATCCCCATTTCTTCACATCACCAACTCTTACTACCATTCACTGCTACATTCACCAAACTGCAACCTCGTTACTACCATTCCATTTCACATACAAGCGAGTGCCACACATACAAGCCATCCAGATCACGTAAATCAACTCAAACTGCTACTTGATCACTGCATACAAACTCATCGTTTCTTTCCTACCACCCCCATCCCAACATATCACAAACATACACGCAAAATCTCCCAAACTTCTTCAACAACCTCTGCCTTCTTGCTTCGCCACATCAACTTTCCGCTGTACAAACTTCCACTTCCACTCCCTTCCTCTGCCAAAAAAAAAAAACAACTCACAATACTGCAACTGCTAACCATCTTCAACAAATGATTTTCTGCCTCATACCAACAGTCTTCTCCTCCTCCTTAAGCAACTCAAACTCTAAACCATTGCCTCCATCATTTATTTGCCATTTCCTCAAATCACGCAGCACTAACAACCCTCCACTTCATTACCGCTTCAATCCTCTGACCACTCCATTCATCGTCAACTGCTATCATCAACAAACAATCCCCCTTGCTACTGTTACTGCTACCTCAACCGAATATCCCACGAACCCATACGAGAATCGCAAACTCCACGATAGACTTGCCCCAAAATCACCGCGACCACCATTTTACTCTCGAACCCCCTTCACTCTCGAATGAAACCACAATCAATTTCATAGACGTGGGAGAATTTGATTCCAAATTGAGAATTTGCGAAGTGAGAATTGAGAACTAAAAAGTTGATTTTGCTTGATATTGTGAGTTAATCAAACTTTAATCTCTTGCTGTTTAAAGTGATTTTGCTAGACATCGTGAGTTGATAAGTTACTATGTGGTGGGACTCGTTTTCTAAAGTGGGCCGGGCTGCACAATTTTTTTATTCCTTTTCTGCTTAGTTTTAAATTGTTAAGCTTTTAGGTTTTATTTTTTTTCTTCTTAAAAAAAGAAAAAAAACACAGAAAAAAAAGAGTTGCTTGCTTCAAATTGTTTTTTGTTGCTGTTTTGTTTTGTTTATCCTTAAAAAAAATTCATTTTGTTTTGCTTTGGTTTTAATTTGTTTTGTTTCAATTTGTTTTAAGTTCCATTCATATTTTTCAAAAAAATAAAAAATTGTATGTATCCTGTTTTTTTCAGGTTACCAAAGCAAAATTTCAAAAGGAGAAGAACTGCTTCCAAAATAATTGCTTTGCTTCGCTTTGCTTGCCAAAATAAAATAAATTGCCTGCTTGTTATATCTATTGTTTTATTTGTCTTGCATAGTTGGTTGTTTGCATTTGCATTTACAAAAAAAATTAAAAAAAAAACAAAAATTTCATTGTAGTTGCATTGTTAATACACGTTTACTTTCTGCTTTGCATTTCATCTTAAAATTTGATTAATAATAACGATTAGACATCGATAACTTTTAATTGTATATTGACAATTTGTCTTCTTTGAACAATTTAATTTCTTGGTGTCTAGGCTACAGCAGAGTAATAACCATTTATAAATATTACGGTGATTCGTAAATATTATAGTGGTTGTTCCTCTGAAGGTACTTAAACCTTCGGCTGCATTGCTACAGTGATTCGTGGTGCACCGATAAATCTTGTCCGTTACCTGGCTGAGAACTATCTTGTTGATTTAAGACAATGAGCGAGCATACAATTTTGAGTTAATTTGGGATAAATCATTTGTAGTTAACCCTTGCATTCATTTAGTTGCATTAGTTCATGCATATTTTAAAAAAAAACAAAAAAAATTTCAAAATCCAAAACTAAAAAAATTGTAATTGTCCTTTTCTTTTGAAATTTGTATATCCTTTTCCTCTGAAATTCCAAAAATCCAAAAAAAAAAATAGAAAAACAAAAACCCAAAAAAAAAAGAATTTTTCTTTATAAAGTCTTTTCAAAGGCCAAAAAAAATTGAAAATTCAAAAACAAAACAAAAACCAATTTTCCATTTTGAAAAATAAATTCTACTTGTACATATTTTTCTTTATATAAAAAAACCAAAAACATTCTTGAAAATGTCCGAGTTTCCCCACTTATGTGAAGTTTACAATAGTTGCGAAAATCAATATAATCCATATGATTTCACTCCAAATTCATATGGATATTTTAACGACAACTATTCTTTAAACGATTTGAATTTTAAACCACAAAATTTTCAAAACGATGACCAAGCTTCAAATCTTGAAAATAGTATTTCTTCTTTACTTGAAATCGCTACACAACAAAATCAAGAGATAAATGAGTGGTGCAATTCATATTTGTGCTATAACTCGAATCAAGGTTTTCAAAATAATCACAATTTGAATTCACTTCAAAATTCAAATGATTTCGAGTGTAACCCATGCCAATTCATTTTCAAGCTTCAAGATGAATTTCAAAATAAAGACGAAAATATAAACCAATTTTCAAATAATTTTGGCAATGGGAATAGTTTCAATAATGATACGATCGAAAACTTTGGTTATCAACAAATTCAAAATGAAAGTTTTCAAATTAATAATCATGAATTTGATTTTGTTGACCAAATGGAAAAAGATAACGGGGATTTATAAATTGAAAAATACAAAAAAATTCGTGAAAATCATAGTCAAATCTCAACTTGCGAAGAATCAAATAATAATCTACCGTTTATCGAAATTGACAATTCTTGTTCTCAACAAGTCCAAATCGAAAATTTTCAAGTTAATAATTACAAATTTGACTTTGTTAAGCAAATGAATGAAATTTATGATGATCACACAAATTTGTTGATTAAAACATTGGAAAATTTTCGTGAGAAACAAAATCAAATTTCAATGTGTGACGAATCAAACGATAATCCATCTTTTACCCAAATCGAGGATTTTCAAATAACAACTTTTGAAATTGATAATGACAATCTTAATCAAGTTCTTGAAAATACGGTAATTAAGTTGGATTTCAATTCTTTTGAGGGTGCGAAATTCGATTTAAACTTCGATCTTCCTTTTTCTGAAAACTTGAATACGACAACTTTGAATTTTAAACTCCATTTACACGATGAAGTTGTTAATAATCCAACAAAGGAAGTCGAATTTAACGAACATGAGTTTTATGGAGTTTTTGAAAATGAGGTGTTGAATTCTAAAGGGAAAAATTTCAATCACCGTTTTGATTTTGAAACCGATAATTTTGAGGAAGTTTTCAATGGTAAGTTTGAACTTCAATTTGGTGAAAATAAACTTGAATGTCAATCAATTGTTTTATCAACCCCAAAAATCATCGAAAATAAAACAACTCATATGATTTTCAATAAAACGACTTTCGTTTTTCCAAATCCACACTCAACTTCGAAATCTTTCATGATTTGGTTTTTCGTGCTTAAACTATGTCTCACACATTTGACGAGACAAATGAATCGGTCTTTAGAAGACCGTTTCATTTACTTTTTGACTGTATACTTTCTCATCCCTTGTAAATAATAATCTTTCATGTAAATATTGGATTTTTATTTTATTTTTCTCCTTCCACTTAGGTTGACTGTGTGGACATCTTCTTCTTGATTTTTCAGGACTAATTTTTCATTTTTCTTCCAAAAACTCAAAAAAAATCCAAAAACAAAAGAAGAATTTATTTTTAGTGTTTTTGATTTATTTTTGAAGAAACGCTATAGGATAAATATATGGTTTTGGTTTATTAAATTGAAATTATTGAAAATTTATTTGTCTTAACAAAAATAAAAATTAAGTTTGATTATAAATAGCAATGGTTTAACTAGTATATAGGAAGATTCATACGTGTTAATTATGAAATACATCCTAATTGAAAATCTTTGTTTTAAAACTGGTGAATTTAAAGTAAAGGATATAATATATTTTTTGTCTTCTAACTTAAATGGTGCTAAGATGATTTTGCAAAACTCTCTCTCTCTTAAAAAAATTAAAAAATAAGACATCCAAAGTATTCACTCTCATTTAAAAGTCCTCACGGTTATGCATGGGTGAATTACTTGAAATTTTTGATTATGTGCTTTCATACTCATTTAAAAGTCCTCACGGTTATGATGTATGGAACACATGTAAAAAAAGAGTTAATAAAAACCACCTACGGTCGATAGTGTATGAATGAAAGTGTGTGCACTCGCCATGCTCTGTGCTCCCCTCACATAAGCCCGAAAGGCAGTGCATGGGTGGTATATCTGGCCTCAATTTACCTGAGCTAGGTGTGTAATTTTTCTTGCAAATAATGAGAGAGCAAGTAATTGAAATCCTTGCACTATTTTTACTTATTTGATTTGATTTGTTATTAAAAAGAAATGAAAATACCACTTTGATAAACTTTGATAATCAACTAAGGATCCATTTTATAATTACACTTTGTTATCAACCGAAACAACAAATTAAACTATTGTCTATTTGTTATGATAACTTGATTTTTGTTGAATATTTTGACGAGTAAATGACATAAATTTTCAAGATATTAACCAAAACCTATATTTAACTTATTTGTGTCAATTTAAAAATAAATCCTTCATTTGTAAATATTTTCAAAATTTTGCATTCATCTCTTTGTAAATAAATCTTGCATTTTGTAAATATTTTCATCATGCATTTGGATTTTGTGGGTAGTATCCGCTGAAAACCTCACGGGACAACACTCGTCCTACTGGGGACACCTAGAGGTTTAACGGCTTATTGCATACGCTCAATGCAATCATGCTCCCTACGAAAACTGATTTACCTTAGTTTTAGTTTATTCGAGGACGAATAAAAAGATAAGTGTGGGGGTATTTGTTGTGCATGTAAATGTGCACATTTTAACCACCATATTTATTCTTTTTAAATTAAATAAATGATCATATTGGATATTTTAACTTGTTTAAACCAAAATTCATATTATTTGAAATTGTCACATATTCATCTTCATTCAGGGGCAAAATGGTCATATATTAATTTGAGAACATTTGATTGGAAAATTTTATATTATTTTGTAGGAAATTACACTCAATTACAAGTGGGTTCATGAAGGAATATGCATGCACAAAATGAATACAAAGGAATGAAGATGGAAATAATTCAAAGTGAAGAACATGGAGGACCCCACCTACCGACTAACTAATGTACAAATTAAAGGCTAATGCACATGCTAAAGACATTTAAAGCTTCATGTACATTTAAGTGGGGGATTATTAAAGCTAATGATAACTTGGCCACCACACTTCCTCCAAGGGCATTTTGGGTACTCTCCAAAAATATGCATTAGGGTTTCTAACTTGTATAAATACCCATTATGTTTCATGTAGCCATCTTCCTTTTTAGTTAGTTAGTTTTAGTTTAGAAAATAAATCAAAGTTCTCTTTCTTTCCATGGCTACTTAGCCATTTTATTTCATGTAATTTTCTTTTCTTTTATGCAATGTTGATTCGCTTTTATTCACATGCTTCTTCTCTACTTATGTAATAGTGTAGATTTACCTTTATGCAATTAGATTAGTTGTCTTTTCCATTAGCTTTCATTTTCCTTTCTTTTTGCTTTCATGTTGCTTTCTACATTTGTTGATTTGATAACAAATATGAGAGCTTAATCCCCACAATTTAGGGGTAATGATGCTCTCTAGTATGTAGATGCAACATTTTGATGTTTATACTCTCTTTTTGTGCTTTAATGGAAACACTTGAAGTGGTTTAATGATGTTATTTAGCTTTGAATTTGATAGTCTATGTTGTTCATAACAAATAGGCTATGCTTAAACAAACATAACACAAATTGTCTCTTCATCTAAATATGATTATGGCAAAGAAGTGAATGTTGAAATTGAAATTTGATAGCCTATATTTCTAAACAATAGTTAATAGGCTATGCTTAAAATAGATTTTTATTTCAACTTTGTTGTCATATATCATGACAGTTAAATGTGCATTAGTGGTTGTGTTATAGTTTGGTGGTTTATATTGGGCTAATTAATAGCACAAATATATCATACTTATGATAAGCACGTCAACTAATTACACTAATGAAAAGAAAAGAGAGATCATAACTTCATTTTGTTGATTTATATGATCTAGAGAGTGGATTTATCTCTAAATTATCCCCAAACTCCCATATTTTTATCAATTTTCTTTTAGTTAGTTAGTTAATTTTCTAGCTTTAACTTTCGCTCGACTTTGTTTTAATTTGATTGAGTAGGAAATTTAAATCAATCAATTCCCTGCAGATCGACTCGTATTCGCCACGTGCTGCATTCGTACACCGTGCGCTTGCGGTTATTTTTAATTTAAATTCGTTCGACGGTTTTCTAATCTGATAGAACTTCCGTCGACGAACAGCTCCGTTGTGAGATATTTATCCGAGCTCTGATACATTTGTCTTTGCCTATTTGCAGGATACCAGATACCCTACTCAGTCTTCATTTGGCTTGGGTTTTATCATTTTTTGCGAAAAATCCAAACCCACTGGAACTTGGTTTGTTACAAGTAGAAACCTTATCGTGCGCTCTTGAGCATCGACCGCCTTCAAAGCGTAGAGAACAAGGTCTAGCGTCGGATCTTTATCAATCTTCGGAAGAACTACAAAAGAATAGACGATTGTTAAGAAGGCTTCTTAGTAGCTAAAGGAGTTCCATGTGTAGTTAAAGAAACTTAGCCCCTAGTCCATAGATGGATGAATCCCTCTAGACACGTGACAAAAAAGAACTGATTTTTGAATGAGGGAATCTTGCTAGGGAGATCAAGTGTGAGCTTTCGGAGCTACGTTGTGCATCTATATAAATGATTGATGGGTTAGCCTCGCTATTTTTAAATAACAAGAGATACTATAGCTCGGCAAAGCATGGTGATCGGTTGAGTGTTCGCATGAATATAATCTACAAGCAAGTAACCATCGGGAAGGATTTAGAATGGAGCCAACCCTATGTTCTGAAGAGTTGACATAAGAAAGTGATTGAATGGGGACACTGTACTATACATACACATGTAGTGATGGCAAGCATTGTATCCAGATGGTGGTCTATGAGAAAATTCACCTTTTAACAGCATAAGTACGTCGTCCTCTGGGATGCCATACTGTGATCAAATGCTTTGCAGTGCCCTGCGTATAAGGATCAAAGAGGCTTTCTACTTAGGATCAAGCAAAATCTTGAAGTTATGGGGAGTGCGTTCGATAACGGGGCCAACTGGGATCAACGGCCATATTGCGTCGAGGCCGTGGAAATAGCAGGTCTAGTTAGGATCGATGAAGACACCACTTCAGAAATAGGTGAGCTTCCATCAACTGACTTGCACTGGGAGAATTTGCGTGCCATTCTACATAAGAAACCTTGTGTCCAAAACAGTCAGGTGCACCAAATCCTTAAACTATAAACACCTAACCTTGTAGGTATTTGGAATTCAGAAGAAAATTAATGGGTACCAATCACTGGTTAGACTTTGAATATTTACTGTGAATGTGTAATCTGTATGAGAACGGGCGTGGCATCTTGAACATTGTAATCCAACCATTCTGTGTAGATGGCATACTCACACTAGAAAGAACAATCTGTGTCAGCTATTAATGTCTTTTCTTCTACATTTACCCATTATCGATCAATTATTGATAATGGATCTGTTGTCCGAAGCGACAGGGAAAGCTCTTCCTAATCTAGGTACACTGACTATGCAATGACAAGACCAAGCCAGTACAAGAAACTATAGACCGATGATTCCGAATCAGTAAGAAATTTATTAGCATAAGTTGATTTTAGTTTCCTGGAAAGTGATAACTACCTAAGCTGCATGCAAGATGCTATCCTAAGTTATTATCACCTCCTAGAAAAACCAAAATCAATCTGCAATCCGTAAGACATCATGCCAGAATCGACTTTGAAACTCGGTACAAGTTAATTCTGATTCTTTAGATGAAGATAGCATAACATATCGAGCATCTGGGAAAAACACTGGCTTCATTCTGCAAAGCTCTTCAAAATCGATTTACTATCTTCTTCCATAAAATCACAATCAGCTCGAATCTTCCACTACATCCATCATCAACATAAATTTACCATTGATTCATGATTTAATATCATGCCAAAATCCACTCCACCCACCACCAAAATTGGGAAAGGAAATGAGGACTTCAATTCAAGATGGCTCGAACGAGGGTGCTTTGGATTGGCAGCTCCTCAAGGCAGCGAAATCATGGTGATAGGAGATGGTTGAGTTTGGATCGAC
Source organism: Allium cepa (assembly GCA_030765085.1). Classification (NCBI taxonomy): domain Eukaryota; kingdom Viridiplantae; phylum Streptophyta; class Magnoliopsida; order Asparagales; family Amaryllidaceae; genus Allium; species Allium cepa. The sequence continues at coordinate 776,080,117 of CM060945.1, forward strand.
AGCGGCGGTGCTTCGGTGATGGCCGAATTTGGATCTGTGAAGTTTCGATATCATATGAATTGGCTCGGCTCAATAATGTGAAATAGGAGAATGGAGATCCGATTCTATCTAAAATTAAAAAAAGGAAAAGGAGAAAGACAAAGAATTTTCCTAAGTACTTGGATCGGTGCTGATCCAATCCAATTTATTTCCCCCAAAAAGACCTCAAACTTTCCTCGTTTGCCTGACTCAATGTTCGTATACATTCTATAGGTTATCAAGCCAAGATCACACCGTAATTACGACTAGTGCAGATTTCACTAAGGACTGGATTGTTTGCCGATGTTTGAAATTAAATTGGTCGCAAACACCTTAGAATGGTTTTTGTAGTAAAGTAAGTGTAGAAAAAGAAAAACTAAACTGAGTAAGTGAATTAATAAGCATCGGGGAATAAGCTATAATCAGAGATACAGAAATTTATAATGGTTCGACATAGCTGCCTACATCCATTTTCAAGATTATACTTTATTAGTAACTCATAAATCTGATTACAGCAGTAGAAAATATCAAGTGCTTGATTCCAATGGAATCTAGAGTAACAAGTAGCGTAAAGAACCTGAAAATGAGCCAAAAGATCTGTATTTATAGGGAGAGATGATGAGATATTTCACTAAGATTTCGGCAGAAGGCTCTAAAGGTCCATAGGGGCCCACCATAATGATCGGTGGCGCTAATTCGATGGTTAAGAATGATAGGCTACAGATATGCTGATCGTTGTTATTACTCCAAATGATGTGCGATCGTTTTTAGGGGGTCCCATGTGCCTCTTGAACTTACCCTTAAAATATGAAGTCATTCTGAGTTGTAGATTACGAGATATGGATCAACCTTTGTCACATTTGAGATGTTCACTGAGCTATACCGTTTGTTATGAAGGATCGACAAAAGCAATCGGCCTAAAATGATCGGCCTTCTTTGTATCTCAAAATATGGACCCGTAATCGTTTTTGTAGGCTTCACTCTTCAATATATTCATGCTCTAAAATCTTCAAGTGGATTGATCTTGTGGATTTTGAGATATCGATCGACCTTCGCTAATTTAAGCTGTTTTATGGATTGTTCCCCATCGATCGATATAAACCTTTGCTTTGTCTATAATTTGAGCATATGAACTCCATTCGTTTGGAAATTTGAGTAGTAACTTCATGGAACTATGCTAGTCACTCCATAATGATTGCATCATGATTGGGATTTGATCCGGATTTACCCGACCATCCTCCACGGTGTTGTATATAATCGATTCTTAAAGATGATAACCATCCTTTCCTAGCCAAGTCGATGATATCACGGCCTCACCAAAAGATGGGATAACATTTTCCCCTTAAAGTACATATTGTTGTGAACATGACATGCTTTGAATCATTGCAAGCCAGAATCGTCGGAATGAAATTCATCTGATTTATCAAATAGTCATTATTCTTTCATCGAATTGATTTCTTGTCGAGGGTCGTAATTTCCTTATTCCTAATGACGATTGGTCAATTTCCAATATTATAAATATAGGATCATAACTTGTTGGTGATCATTTTTTTGTGTATAGAAATTTCTAAGCTGCAACAACTTGGTTTTAATCTCTCTTTGATCAATTTCAGGTGAACAATTAATTTTTGTTGGTTTCAAAGAATTGAATTTTGAAACGTATACCGACACGTATACATGTTTGTACCCGACTCCTCATCACGGTTCCACGTTCATGGGTCATTGTCAAGTTTTGAAATTTTATAGACATATCTGCTGATCGTTATTTCCATTATTTATAAAAACATTCATTACCGATCGTTATATTTATGCCTTTTTTTATGATCATTACGGACCATTAGGACGTACAAAGGATTTTTGGATTGTTCAAAGTTGTGGGAACGATCGGTATAAAATCGTTATCACAAAACAATCGGTATAATTTCATGGCCACGAACGATCTGTATACGACCTAACTATATAAGCATCTGTACTTAGCAATTTTTTCTCCTTCATCGTTAAGCTTATTTCGCATCGTTCCAACTCGAAGTAGAAAAAGGAAAAAAAACAAGTCTCCCTCTGTTTTTCCATTACCGATCCAAACTCCAAAAATCAATTTCCTTTATTCACGAAACATTGTCATACTTCTGCAAATCTCACTCGATTCGAATTCGAATCTATCTTCTTTTCTCTGACCTCAAATTTTGGTGGGACGATTTGAATTTTCTTCATAATTCGAAGATGAGACTTTGAGCTTCATAAATTTCATGGCCTTCATCTTCTATGATGGACTCAATCAGTAAAACGATTGAAATAGGTTGATGGAGATGGAAACTGAAGGAGGCAGTGGCCTTAACCGAACGTTACTTAAAGAGGATAAAGTAGCGGAGTAAGGGAAGTTGATGTATGTTCAGTCGATCGTTGTGAGTGGAGCTATTGTTTGGAGTGGGATGATCGTTCTTAAATGATCGATGATAATCTGGAGCATGGATATAACGATTGGTATGGAAGGTCAAGGAGAATGATTGGTTAACATGGTCAATTGCGAATGATCGGTCTGTATGATCCAGTGGAACGATTAGTAATGAGATACGAAGTGAATGATTGGTGTTCAGCATATAGGCTCTAAAAATTGAAGTTAAATAAATGAAATTGAACTCAATGATGAGCTTCGGCCTTACATATTTGAATGAACACATATGACTTCTACACAACTGGGACTGCATATTCGGTAATGTGTGACATTTAAACTTTGACAAGAATCAATGTCTTTGTCTGTTTTATTGAAGCTCATCATCGATATGAACATAAAAATCAAAATTTTACTTGCTGAGAATCGATCGTAAAACTCAAATTGCTTTGTACCCTAATGACATAGAGAAATGGTTGAGATGGTTAGGAATGACGGTCACTCCGGTCGAACCTCGAAGTCTTGTCGTCTTTTCCGTTTTTAGTTTGTATAACTTATTACAGCATTACATAGCACTTTACCACACCATACTAACATGCACTATTCACCGGGGCCATAGATTACTTTATCTAATCATGCTTTTTACAAACTATAATAGTATTGGGTTCTAGATGTTTTGGGCATCTTGCAGCTATGCTAGTTTAATCATATTCTCGATAGGATAATCCTGATGTGGAATCAAGTTCTACAACTGAGTTTGATAGTTTGTCCTTTAGTCATTATTCGGAGCAAGCAGAAAGCCCAGGCCCTCAATTTCATCTGTCTGATGAAGTTCACACTCTTCCACCGAAAGTTGTCAATCCTGCTCTTGATATTCTAGAGGATGTAGTAATTCTAGAGAACCTTGCTGATTGTATAGCCTCTAAAATTAAGGAAGATGCCCTTCATCGACTCTGCAAAAGGCATGGAATTCCTTTTGACGATGTGTTAGTTTCATCATAGAATAATAGGGATCATAGGCCTCCAGAAGGATATATGGCATGCAACAAGTTCATATGCTTGGCTAGATGCATCCCGCCATTTAAATCATACATATGGGAAATTCTCCATTATTTAAGGATAGCTCCAGCGCAGCTTCATCTGAATAGCTACGCCCTTCTCAACTGTATTTATATGGTATCTATGGAGTTCTTACACCATCCTTCAACTATCGATGACATTCGGTTCACATTCTCTTTCAAGCGACAGACATGGAGTCTTTCGTTTACATTTCTTGAGTAGGCAAAGAGGTGCCAGATTCTAACTGGAGCGTGGAAAAAATTAAGCGCCTTTAAAAGCGAGTGGTTCTTTATTTGCTCTCTGGCCGGTTTTGCTCTATAGTGGCTGAAAAGACGTAAGTGTTATCCACTATCATATATTAGCACAGAATACCAATATTCAGGTCGTATTCCTGACTATGGATGAACGTCACTCGGCCCAGTGGTAAACTTTACGAGGAGGTGATCATGACTTTGAAAAATGCATTACCTAAAGATAAGAACATCGAGTATCTACTTATGGATGAATGTCTCGTTACTTTTTGCTTGATAGAAGAAGGCCTCAGCGTAGGGCTAACTAAAGTCGCTCAAACTACAGGGATAAGAACATGGGCTGCAGTCAGTCAAAGGTATAATCGAACCAATCCCGTCATGCCCCTAGCCATGGGTATTTGGGTATTCACTAATATCAATACCGAAGAAGATAAGCCAATGTGCCTAGCCACAATGACAACGAATCTTGTCTTGAAGTCGAGGTTAGATCGTCGAGACCTCAAAAAACTTTGTTTCCGGTAGGAGAAAAAAGAAAACATTTGTTCATATATGTTTGCACCAAAATTGGTCACAAACCCCAAGTGTCGTGAAAGCACCAATATATGAATATAAATCAACGATATTCAAGAACAAATCACAGATCTAAGCTAACAACAAACAAAAATCTAGAGATAATGAATAGAAACACGAGATTTATAGTGGTTCAGCTATCTCCGGCCTATGTCCACTTCAAGTAATTATCTTTTATTGATGTTGTTCGCTGGTTACAGATGATTACAGCGATTACAATGAATTAATTCGAATACAACAGCGATGTTGAAGTGTAGGATTGAATCCGCTAGAGTCTGGAGTTGAATAGCCAAAAAGATCCTTTTTCTGTAGGCTTCAGGGGGCTATTTATAGGTGTAGGAGGCTGATATCACACTCAAACTTCAGGAGACTCCATCTGGCACGTGAGTGGGCCCACGCGATCGATCCCAGAAAGTTTCGACTCGACCCGTGATCGATACGAACCAATTTCGTATCGATCAAGAAATGGTCCAATCGAGCTAAAACTTGGCAGGAATGTTCCTTATCTTGTACGTAAGCTTCTGCGAAAATTTTGTAGCATTTGGACTTTTTGTTTAGGAGATATGATCCATGCAATTTTGTGTTCTTCGAAGGCTGCCGATCTCGAATCCATGGTTTCGTATCCATCCCTTTCGCATCGATCAGAAGCACGTGCGTATAGTGATGTGGTGCGAGTTTCCTAGATTGATCCAATTTTTGTGGCGAGTTGACCAAGTTGTTCGTGTGCCTTGTTCGCATCTTCATTTTGCATTGACGAAGAGCATAATTTTGCATCACTCGCATGCAGCTCCATTCGCATCGATCATTTGTAGGGGGACTGTTTGTACCAATCGAGTTTGGTCCATTTCATGTCTATCAAATCGATACGAACCAGCAGCGCTTGTGGATCGATACGAACAGTAGTTGCATGATAGACACGAACATGGCATGCGATGGACATAAATAGCACGGGCCGGGATCGATTCGAACCGGATGGGTTCGAACAGAACCGAGGTGAGGTCTCTTTGATCGATTCGAACAAGTTGATGTCATGATTTCATGATGGATACGAATATGATCGATTCGAATAGACCAATCTGATGGATAGGAACAGTGTATTTTTCCTAACTTGTACCGATCATATCTCGTTCATACGAACTTCGATTAACCTGAAATTTTAATTGCTGGCTTTCATGGCTTTGCTTGTCATGTCTTGTCAGTTGTGGCCCGATCCAGACTCGGAAAAAATTCATCGATATCCACAGTGAACCTGCAATGCATAATCGACATTCGTGCCTAGTGATCATTGGTTTCCAGTTAATTTTTGGGTATCCCGGCTTTGCCAAAAGGTGGGATAACACTTTTCCCCCCAAAACATACCTTTTTATAAAAGGTGTGCTTTGAATAGTTTCAAGTCAAATGCAGCGAGTTCATGTTTTATTCAAAGCTTATAGCATTGCCAATCAGGTTTGCGGCTGTTCGAAGCCAAATCATTATTCATTTCTTCCTGTGGAAGTTAAGATCGAAATTCTACAGTCTCTCTGGACTATCAGTGTTCACTCCGGACCCTCGCCAGGTCCATTACAGAATTAGTGATCGGATAGAAAGATCCTGTTGCACTCCAGCGTTTCCTTCTATCCCTTGCACTCTGGCCCTAGCTAGGGCGTATAGTGATTCCTTGGTCGTTCTAGACCGATCGTAGCCTTTCCGGGCTCTTACTGGATCCTATCCCATCACTCTCCGATGAAGGGGAAACAACGTTAAGTGAGTCGATCCTATCGCTCTCCGGCGAAGCAACTCACTTCTTGCACTCCGGTTCAGTGTATCTGAACATTAAGCGATGTCGTGGCCTAAATCGTGGGCCGATTAGAGCCACACCGGGCTCTTATCGACTCCCGATCCAATCACTCTACGGTGAATGGGAAACGACGTTATGTGAGTCGATCTTATCGCTCTCCGACGAAGCAACTCACTTCTTGCACTCCGGACCCTACCTCTTCGAGTACGGTCATAAAGCGATCATGTTCAAGATGGTTTATAATATTCATACTTTAACTCTCTGGTCAAAGGTTTATTTTGAGAAATTTAAATATATTAATTAATTCAAATCCCAGATTGTTCAATCTCAAACAACAGGGAAACTAGACATTACCTCTCTGGGCGGAGCAGTCTATTACCATCTCAGAGCATGCCTAGGGATCTCTCCGGTTCCCGTACATGTGTAAGTGGAACAACCATCTTATTTTGAAAAAAAATATAAGGAAATTAATTGACCAAAGTTCAAACCCTGAACTTGGCCCTTGCCATCATAATCAATTAATGACGAGTCGTGACCCTGATCCGGGATCGGTTCTGTTAGACGGAGGCGGTAGTTGTTCAGGTCTTATGACCGCTATCCGTTCTCCGGTATATTGTGGCAATCTACCAATACTGGCATGTTCTGCCACCTCATCCTTTAGGTGGCGGCATCCATCGGTAGTGTGCCCATCCAGCTCATGGAATATGGAATATTTTCCACTTCTACGCTCCCACTCTGTGGGATCTCTCTTGGGTGGTTTTCGATAGCGGAGTTGCCCTCGAGTTTCAGTGTAAATCCTTTCCAGGTTTGACGTCAAATCTGTGTATTGCCTGAATCTTGGCTCTCGAAATTTCTTCCGTTTATCAGGACCATCGTATCTGTCGTCCTGTTTCCTCTTTCCTTTGTCTGCTCCAGATTGCTCTCTGGCGGTTCCTTCGCCCTGCACATCATTTGCTTCTCGTCTTTTGACACGTGAAACTTCTAGTCGAATGAATCTCTCAGCTTCATGATAAAATTCTCCCAGATCTTATGAGGGATCTCTTGCCAAAGAATCTTTGAATTTGGTGCCTTCCCCAACTCCTGCCACCGCCACTATCGAAATCATCGATGGACCCGGGCGATCTACAAAAGCCACTGTTGCATTGAATCGCAGTAGATAATCTTTTATGGACTCTCCGGTCCTTTGATTTATCGAACCCAAAGTCATCACACTCTTGGGCCGCGTCATGTGGACCCTAAACTGTATCATGAAGCAATCTACGAGCTCATCCCATGTTCTGATCGATCCATACTTTAGTTGTCTGAACCAAAGAGCAGCCAAATCTGATAAAAATAAAGGGAAACATTGTGCCATCACTTCCTCAGATGCTCCCAGTACTTCCATATGTCTAATGTATCTGGTAATGTGCATGGTCGGGTCTGACTTCCCATCATAAGGGTCCAGCATTGGTAGTTTGAACTTTGGAGGGTTCCTTGCATTTCTGATATTCGTAGTGAACGGACTCCGACTGACTTCTTCAAATCCTCCACTCGACAATCCTCCTCTCATGATTCATCGCACTAGACCAATCATCCTTTCATCTCCATCCGGGGGTTGCCCACTTGTCATGTTTCTATCCTGCCCCCCAAGTCTCGAAGGGAATTCTGGTACATACTCTTCGTGTGGCTCGTTAGCATTAGCATCGGCTCTAGCCTATTGAGCTCCACCCATTGATCTTCCAGTATCAGATTCTCAGGGTCTGCCCCAAGTCCTTGTTGATTGCCTTCTGGGTTTGCATTCTGACCTTGAGCATGATCTCCGTTAGTTTCTGCAATCCTGACTCCTTGTTCAACATTAACAGTTGCTGTAGTTGGTCCAAGGTTCTACACATTCACAGCCCTCATCTGCTCGAAGAAATTCTGCAGCATCTCATGTTGACTCTTTATTATCCTTTCATGCATTGAATTAGCCATAGCCTCCATCTCATCCCTGGTGATGTAGATTGAAGCTTGCCCTCCTCTAGCTCTGGAGCATGCCTCTTGACTTCCTCCTTATTAGTTTCTCTCATCTCTTTGTCTTCTGCCTGTTCGTCGAGTCATTGTCTTTCAAGTCTAATTCCTTCAAGCTTTCAAATCTGGATTCCAAATTAGGTATAGCGGGTGATAGCTCCTCTCAATGAAAGCACCAAAGTGTTTGTGCCAAAATTAGTCACAAACCACAAGTGTCGTGAAAGCACCAATATATGAATATAAATCAATGATATTCAAGCACAAGTCACATATCAAAGCTAACAACAAACAACAATACAGAGATAATGAATAGAAACACGAGATTTATAGTGGTTCGGCTATCTCCGGCCTAGGTCCACTTCAAGTAATTATCTTTTATTGATGTTATTCGTTGGTTACAGATGATTACAGCAATTACAATGAAGTAATTCGAAGACAACAGCGATGTTGAAGTGTAGAATTGAATCCCGTAGAGTCTGGATGTTGAATAGCCAAAAATATCCTTTTCTGTAGGCTTCATGGGACTATTTATAGGTGTAGAAGGCTGATATCGCGCTCAAACTTCGGAAGACTCCTTCTGGCATGTGAGTGGGCCCACGCGATCGATCCTGCAAAGTTTCGACTCGATTCGTGATCGATATGAACCAATTTCGTATCGGTCAAGAAATGGTCCAATCGAGCTGAAACTTGGCAGGAATGTTCTTTAGCTTGTACGTAAGCTTCTGCGAAAATTTCGTAGCATTTGGACTTGTGGTTTAGGAGATATGATCGATGTAATTTTGTGCTCTTCGAAGGTTGTCGATTTTGAATCCATGGTTTCGTATCCATCCCTTTCGCATCGATCAGAAGCACGTGCGCATGGTGACATGGCGCGAGTTTCCTAGATCGATCCAATTTTTGTGGCGAGTTGACCAAGTTGTTCATGCGCCTTGTTCGCATCTTCATTTTGCATTGAGGAAGAGCATAATTTCTCATCCATCACATGCAGCTCCATTCGCATTGATCATTTATAGGGGACTGTTTGTACCGATCGAGTTTGGCCCAGTTCGTATCTATCAAATCGATACGAACTAGCAGCGCTTATGGATCGACACGAATAGCAGTTGCATGATAGACACGAACATGGCATGCGATGGACACGAATAGCACGGCCCGGGATCAATTCGAACCAGATGGGTTCGAACAGAACCGAGGTGAGGTCTCTCTGATCGATTCAAAATCGATCGATTCGAACAAGTCGATGTTGTGATTTCCCGATGGATATGAATATGATGGATTCGAATACACCAATCAGATGGATAAAAACACCATATTTCTCCTAACTTGTACCGATCATATCTCGTTCATACGAACTCCAATTGACCTGAAATTTGAAATGATGGCTTTCATGGCTTTGCTTGTCATGTCTTGTCAATTGTGGCCCGATCCGATCTCAGACAAAATTCATCGATATCCACAGTGAACCTGCAATGCATAATCGACATTCATGCCTAGTGATCATTGGTTTCTAGTTAATTTTTGGGTATCCCGGTTTTGTCAAAAGGTGGGATAACAATACTTTCTGATCAATTCAATTCATCGATGGTTCCTAAGATTGTTCAAGACGAATCTTCTTCTCAACCGCCAGAGCGTTCAAGTCTATCGCTTGATTCTTTGTCCGATCAACCAAATCCACATGACCTTGATGCTTCTCATTTTACTGATGTAAGCATCGAGGGGTCAAAATCTACCACCAGAAATGGCACTGAGATTCCAACTTCTAAAGGAGAAGTTATTCCAATGAGCAAAGCTCCTACACCTGGTTTGTCGGAGGATAAAACAAGGACATTTGCACATAATTGTACCCCTCCACTTTACATTATGCTCAACTTGTTCTTTTTAATGCTTAAAGTTGATTGACTTCTATTTTCCTCTACATAAATGATGGTGAAGAAAAGGAACATGCTTGATACCCTTCGGGATATACACCACCAATCTATTGGCTCACATTCTAGCTCTTACCATCAACGTGGTAGTTGAGGCTACTATAATTCCAGTTTTCACTCCGATTGGGACTAGGGCCAACAAGATAGGTGATAAGGATAAATCACCCCAAGACAAAAATCAATCAAGTTTAAGATCTCTCCTTCCGAAGGTTTTTAAGAAGCCAACCGATCGTCGGGACCTACCTATCGATCCCTCTCATGGTCTTCCCATTTTATTTCCCCAATTTCCTTTGATTCCTTCTCACCCACAACGGTCCAGTGATCGTCGTAGCCATGGCAAACATGTTGTTGCCCAAACACCCGATAAGGAAAATACTGAAGTCAAAATAGCTACTGAAGATCATATGGTCAATCCAGCCGCTCCCATGGCACAACTTCATGAAGAGTTTCCAAATTTATGTTTTAAAGGGTTCATTTTTCCTCCCAACCTGAATAGGGTACCAGACCATGTTCAGAAAATGACTATTGACATTGTTACTGATATTTGTATATAGTATCGTGTGTGGATGAAGGTAGCAAAGAAAATGTCGAAAGTATCTTTCGAGAGCGCGGTGGAAATTGAAAAATTAAAATGCCAGGAAGCTCAAAACAAAAGAATTATCGACTCTTTGAATAAACGAGTTAGAGGCTTCTAGGACCTCCCTAGCAAAGGCCGAGGGAAACGCTAATACTACTGTCAAATCCGTAGAGGAGATGAAATCCTGTCATCTTTATATGGTTCAGGTATTGCATCATCGAAATCAAGAAATATTACTCAAGAGGGATACAGCTCGAAGTAATGAATTTGCAGCCTTGAAGGAGATAGTGGAACTCAAGGCTAAGCTCGAGTATGCAAACAAAGAGAAAGATGCTTAGAAAATCACTCAAGACGCTTGTGAGGAGCTGGTGAATGTCAAACTTGAGAGAGGCACGGTCGTTGAAAGGTCCAAAAATGTTGATGCACTTATTCAGCGTAAAGCAGAAGCTACCAAGGATAAGGTTAGGGAGGAGACATTGAATGAGCTCAATGCACTTCTTATTTTTTACAATGCCAATGTTCTCAGGCATAGAAATTTAACATGGCTTGGTGATGATTATCCTTACCATCTCTGGCGCGCATGGGAATTTCTTGCTGTAGAAGACAAGAAACTTCTTACTACGGAGGATATCGACCTCTCTAGGCTCGAAAGTGAAGTGTTGTTGGGTGATGAACCGAAAATATTACACAATATTCGGCTTACACTTTAGAAAGAATTTGCTACTGCTTCTTCACATTAAGTGGGTGAAGGATCCGGGTCGGCACAAAACAATATTACAACTGAATTACCCCAGCAACCCAGGTTATCCCTAGCTCCTTGGTAGATTATTTAACCACTCCCGGGTATGATCCAGATAAGCCTTAGATTTCTCTAATTCCTAAATGCAGTTATAAGGACATTTGGCTTAACTTTGGAGCTACGCCAAGGAAGTTATTTCGTCTACATTCTTCATCTTTCAAAAAGTTGGGGCATTATAGGTTGATATTTCTAATCGTTCCGCCAATCTTTTCCTCAGCTTTAAATTTTTCAAGCGTCATTCTTCTTCCCTCGCAAGTGCCTAAATTAGGATCATAAGCGGCCATGGAAGAATCTATTAAAGTTACAACTTCGCTTGCTGCTTAAGGTGCTCAAGAAGAATCCTTTATAATTGATGATCAGTTCATGGAGGCATTGTTCAAGGAAGGAAGTGACCCACACCATGAAATTCACTTTGATGAGGATGTTGTGATCGCGGGTTCTTCCAACCCCACTGATGAGCTCAGCACGAAAGAGCGGGTTGAGAGGGAAGAACTATTGACAAAGAAGGTAGAAACTGAGCCTGTTGATTTGGACTTCAATAAACTGATTCCTATGCTGCTATAGATAATCCCTCCAAGTGGGACAATTCCATAGGATGAGGTCCCTCCCCCCTCAACTTCTAGTGTTGAGAGTACCTCAATGCCTCCTTCTTCTAAATATGATGTCGCCTTGATCCATACAATTGTAGATGTTTCTTCGAAGAGAAGCCAAGGTGGAAAAGGTCGAAGAGAGGATCGAGTGGCAATTCGAAAGAAGCCACTCAAAAGAAGCAAAGGAAAGATAGGAAATCCAAGATATAATCTTTCGGTTGGTGTGATATGTAAATAGCTTGAATGGCTAGTTTTTCTTTTCTTTGGTCATGTTTATTTGCGTACGACCCCTAATTTTATTTCTCATTTTGGATAAACTTATATTGTGTATAACATGTTTTAGTGTAGATAAGAATTATTTTATTTAAGTGTAGAATTCTAATATACACTTGTTTAAATGACCGAGTTATCAAATAATTTTTTTGTGATTTGTTGCTCACCAGAACGGATATCGATCTGATTTATCAATCCCAAGGCCTACCTGAGGTCATGTCCTTCGGTCATATCAAACACTGGGCTTGAGCCAATGAGTCCATCCTTAACAAGTTTTACACTCCTCCTATCCTTTTGAGGCTAGAGTTTATGAAATAGCAAGTGGTCGAACTACACTCGTCTATTTGTTTATACTCATATCCGCACTCCAGGGATAAGAATTAGTCAGCGGGTGGTTATGTCACACCCTTTCAGCATTTATACTCATACCAAACTCTAGGGTCATGAGTTATTTGGAAAACTGCCGAGTTTAGTTTTCTTTAATCATTTGTTCTGTCCTTAAGTATGAGGTTTGATTCAACAAGTGATTGGTTGAATCTCAATCACTTTAGAATCATGTTGATCCCATTGAACAGTGAGATTCAATTGGTTGTATACAATAGCTAAAATGTACTACAAATTGCAGGTCTTAGATATGACAGAAAATTCAAAGTTCTATTGCAGAATAAAAAGTAGTGACATAACTTGTCTTATTACATATTTAGAAAAACAAACGCTAAAGAAAATTTAGAACTAATTATGGCTAAATGAGAAGGAAATAAACTAAGTAAAATAACATTGTAAGTGCTTGCTATTCCACGCCCTTAGGTGTGTGAATCCATCAACAGTTGTAAGCTTGACGGTTCCCTCTTCAAGCCTCTTCTTGATAACATACAGTCCTTCCCAAGTTGGATTCAAATATGACAGGGCAGGAAAAATTCATTTTAAGACGATATTACCGATTTCAAAGGTTCTATGTTGGACTTTGGTGTTGTATTATCGGACGAATCAATGTCGATATGAAGCCACCGTCAAATCAACTTCCTCATGTTTTTCATCTTTGAAGTCTAGGGATTTCAAAAGGAGATCTTTGTCTGTTCTGGGATCATAATAAGTTACTCACTGAGAAGGAACTTTGTGTTCGACAGGAATAACAGCCTCAGAACCGTAAGCGAGGGTGAATGGAATATGGTCGGTCATGAACTTATGGTTGGTCCTACAAGCCCATAACGCTATCAGGAGTTCATTCACCCACTTGCTTATAGCCTTTTCCAAACGCTTCTTCAGAATGGACTTTATGACTTTGTTTGCATCTTCAACTTGTCCATTTGCTTGAAAGTGAGCAACTGCCACAAATCTCTTTTCAATACGATGTTTATGGCAGAAGTCTTTTAATTTGGCACAATCAAATTGAGTCCCATTGTCTGTTACAATAGTTCGTGGAAGCCCAAAGCGACAGATGATGTTCCGGATAAAGAAATTGATTACTTTCTTAGTTGTGATCATGGCTAAAGGTTCCGCTTCGGCCCATTTAGTGAAGTAATCAACTGTGACAATAACGTACTTTGCACCACCTTTGGAGATAGGTAAGGAGCCGATAATATCTATGCCCCGGATGGAAAATGGCCTTGGGCTGACCATTTGTGTAATTTTGGTCAGCGGAGCTCTTTGAACTTTTCCATATATTTGGCACTTATCGCATCCGCTTACATAATTGGCGGCATCTCGATGAACCGTTGGCCAATAATAACAATAATAGAGTATTTTCTTTACTAGGGTTTGCCTCCCAGTATAATCATCACATTCCCCTTCATGAACTTCTTTTAGGACCCATTTTATCTCATTATGAGCAATACATCGGAGTAGAGGGATTAAAAAACCCTTTCTATACATAACTCCTTCGTGCATGATTTACCATGAAACTTTGCGAAGGATTTGTTACTTTTCATTTCTTTGTTCAGGAAGAACTCCCCGTAGAAAATAATTTGCAAATGGAGTCTTCCTTGATTCCTTCTCAGGTCTGTCTCAAGTACTTGGTCGATTTCCATCAGATTTATACTCAGGGCATAGAGTACCTTGACTTGAATTAGGCGCATCTGTTGTGCATTACCGATGCTAGCAAACTTTGTAATGTATCAGTCTCTTTGTTTTGATCCTATAGAATATGCGAAATGTTGTATACTCAAACTGAGTCAATAAGTCTTGGACTTGGGCTAGATATGGAGCAAGCTGTTGTCCTTTAGCTGGATAATCTCCCCTGACTTGGTATACTACCAACTGCAAATTGTAAAAGTTTTCGAGAGGCTTTATTCCTAGTTCTCTGGCCAGTTTAAGCCCAATAATCAGGGCCTTGGACTCAACTTTGTTGTTTATCGTTGGGAAATCAAGCTTTAAAGCATAACATATTGATCGATCTTCAGGAGTTACAAGCACAATTCCAATTCCAGAACAACGACCATTGGATGTTCTATTACTATACAATTTCCACTGTATGTTAAGGATTTCTCTATTCTCCAGGGAATCATCTTATGCAATGAATTCTACTATAAAATTGGCCAGTGCCTGACCCTGGATAGCCCTCTGAGGGAGATAACTGATAGTGAATTGACTAAGCTTGATATTCCACTCAAGTAATCTTCCAGACATCTCAGACTGTTGTAGGACCTATCGTAATGGTTGGACGGTGTAAACATTGATCAGGTGTGCATGAAAGTACAGGAAGAGCTTTCGTGGTAGGATCAGTAAGAAATGTGCCAGTTTTTCTATTTTCGGATAGTTCCTTTTAGCTCTCGTCAATTGCTTGCTGACGTAGTAAACTGATCTCTGAATTTGATTCTCCACGTGGAGTAGTGCGGCACTTATAGCATGTACCGACATGGCCAAATGAAAGTAAAAATCTTCATGGTCACCAGCTTTGACAAGGTGGGAGGTCTCTCCAAATGATTCACTAAAGCTTGAAATACGTCTTTACAATCCTATGTCTATCCAAAGTTTCTTTTCCCTTTCCTTATCAAGTCAAAGAAAGGGATGCATTTATCGGTAGCTCTCGAAATGAATTGACTTCACGCAGCAAATTTCCCATTCAAACTTTGCACTTGTCTGAGGATCGTTGGCGCTTGGATATTGTGGATAGCCTGAATCTTCTCAGGATTAGCTTCGATTCCATAGGTGTTAAAAATACAACCTAGGAACTCTCCAGATGCTATGCCTAAAAGGTACTTTAAAGGGTTAATTTTCATCTTGTAATGTCAAGGATGCGGAATATTTCTTCCAATTCTCTAATGTGGTCGCTTGATTATCATGACTTCATAAGAATATCATCTACATATACTTCCATCGTTTTTCCAATCTCATCTTTGAACATCCTATTGACTAAGCGTTGGTAAGTCGCTCCTGCATTTTTTAGTCTAAACGGTATCACCACGTAGCAATATAATCCAACATCGGTAGTAAAACTAGTGTGCTCTTGATCAGGAATGTGCATTAGGATTTGGTTATATCTCGAGTATGCATCAATGAGATTTGTGTATTGCGATTGAGTCTACTAGCTGGTCAATCCTAGAAAAGGGAAAACTGTCTTTTGGACACGCCTTGTTCAAGTCTGAATAATCAATGCATGTTCCCCATTTCAAATTCTCCTTTTTAACAAGTACAGGATTAGATACCCATTTAGGGTAGAGGGAGCCATGGATAAACCTGTTTTCTTTGAGAGCAGCAGATCTCTCCGGATCCATGCCGCCTATTTTTTGTTTCACCAACACATGCCTCTAGTCTACATTCAATGCACAGCTTGCAATGGTAGGCGAGATTCTAGACATGTAAGAGTAAGTCCAAGCAAACACATCAAAATTCTCTTGAATAAATTTGGTAAGTTATTTCATCATCTGGGAGTTGAGCCGTGATCCAATCTTTAGGACTAGAGACGGGTCATCGTGGCTGAATGCGATATCAATTATCAGCTCAGCTGGTGCAGCTTTGAGCTCTTTAGGCTCCTCTTCATCATCTCTTGGATCTATATCTCTATAGAACCGACTGTAGCGCCCAAGACAACGCTCAAGCGTTGATTGTCGATCTTCGGTAGCTTGGATGCAGAAAGTATTGTCCATACCCTTACCATTCTCCTTACACTGAGCATCCCTCAACTAAGCTACAAAATAGGCACGTCATGTTGCCTGATCACCATGGACAACTCCAACTCCATTATTGGTTGGAAACTTCAAAGTCAAATAGCACGGGGCAAGGGATGCTTAGAATTTAGCTAGGTCTAGTCGGCCTAGAAAAACGTAGTAAGGAGGGTCAACATCCAAAACAACAAACGACAAGGTTTGAACTCTCCTACAGTCACCCTCTCCCAACTCCAAAGGTAATTAAACATAACCAACAGCTTCAGTTTTGGCACCGTTAAAGCAATGAATGTAGGCTTTAGACGATTTCAAATCCTTTACTTCCATCCACATCTGATCATAAGCTTTCTTGAAAGTAATGTTTGCAGAACTTCCACAGTCAGCCAATGCCCTTTTCACAAAAGCGGGGTCGATCATGGATGAAATGACCATTAGGTTGATCTTGGAGTCTCCACCTTGTCTGCATCTCTATTTCTAAACACGATATCATCTGTCATTGTATATTGCTATTTCGCTAGGGCTCCAACCTCCATGTTTGAACAACATTCAAAATCCACATGCTTAACTACACTATCGTAGCGCCCATCTCTTACCAACTTTTATCAGCCAGATGCGGTCCTCTGACGATTATATTGATCACTAACCTTCCTCCGATCCACGTAGGTTTCTTTGCCCTCTACAGTACTTGTCTTCGACTGGGGTAGGATGTCCCCTTTCCACCATCCTACGGGAATTTTACAAACTCCTGTAACTTCCTTTCTCGAATCAGCTTTTCAATAACATCATGCAGGTGCCTGCACTTATTGGTGTTATGCCCATAACATTGGTGAAATCGAAAACATTTCCCGATTTATTTCTACTTGTCCGTTGATTTTTCAGAGGCGGCTTCCCGAACTGTATAATATTACAGGTAGACAATAGACATTCTCCAAGGTCATATTCAGTGGCGTGTAAGTGTCGTACATTAGAATACCAGTCTTTCCTCTTATAAAATCCCTCTTTCATTCTCGGCTCCCATCTTAGCCTCTCTTTTGCTGATTCGGTTTGTTCTAGACATTCATTTGAACTTTCCTAAAGCTTTCATCCGACTAATTTACTGTATTATTACTCTAAACTCCCTCTCCACTTAGTCCTGCAACATTCTTCTTCCTCGAGGATCTAGCTTCCTCTTTCTCAAACATTGAGTTGCCTTTGCATAAAAACATTCCAATGTTGCGGGCGGCTTTCCATCTAACCAATCGCTGAAATAAGATTCTAGATCTATCCCCCTCGTTGCAGCCATCAATATCGCATGGTCATTTGGATTACTGATCTTCATAACAATTGTGTGAAATATTTCCAAATAATCTTTCAACAATTCTCCTAGCACCTAGATCATGCTGGACACGGACATTACATCATTTGGACGAGTTGCACGCATTCGAAACTGCTCCACAAACTTTGTTTTCAAATCATCAAATCTAGATATTTATCATGGGGGTGACCTTGTGAACCACATTGTCGCCATTCCAGAGAGAGGTATGGGAAAACATCTACACTTGGTTGCATCATTCACTCGTGCAGAATCCATTAGCCATTCATATCTCATGATGTGCTACCTGGGGTCTGTTTTTCCCTCATAAGCAGGCATCGACGGCATGTTGAGCCTCCTTAGATATGCCGCATGCAGAATATTATCAGTTAATGGGCATGGCTTCTTGAGATTCCATGGTCATTATTAGTCAAGAATTAGCTCTCTCTCACTAACTGTTTGACCATTGTCGATAAGTTAGGCACTTGGATGGTTGGAGCCAACTGGTGGTCGTGTTCTAGCTCACGTGAATGGTTCGATCGAAGCTTGTGGGCCATCTCATGTCTTCTTGGTTCACCATCTTCTCGGTATGCATCTCGTAAATTCACTTCATCGTCATTCCGGGGATGCATTTGGTCAACATTTAACCAAACTCCATCATCCCAATCAGCCGTAGCGGCTTCAGTGTGAATCCCAGTGTGCACTGGTAAGTTCCCTTCTTTGGTGGAGGGATCAGCACCAATCATTCTTGGAAGACCACGATGGTAAGCCTATTAATGCCTCTAAGTTTCTATATGATATCCGTTTATTATACGATGCCTATGCCTGTGATACCCATCCGATGAACTAGAGCTCTTCGATGCCAAGTAATGGGTAGGGTATCTCCTAGCTTTTCCCAATTATTGCTAAGTGGGTCGGTTCATTAGATCGCTATTGGCTTGGATCTATTGATTTAACTTTCGACAACTATTCATTAGCTCTCTCATCAGATTCTAGAATTCAGCTCGTAATAGAGTCAGTTGTATTTTAGACTTCCATTGTTTCAGCATTCACGTTCACTAGTAGAGTGCTCAAGCCTCCTTGTTGGATAGTAGCATTTTCATTTCCTTCGACGTTCTGAGAAGTAGATCTAGCATTACTCACCATTATTAATAGCTTTTCTTAGATTCCTACAAATCTGAGTAGTATGAGCAACTTTTTGAAAATAACTACTCCTTTGGGGGATTTATCCAATCCAATAGCAACAAAGGGTCCTAGTAAACTGAGAATCAAGATTCTTAGTGAAAACCCTAAAATGTTTACAAGTAAATTGGTCACAAACACCTTAGAATAGATTTTGTATAAAAGTAAGTAAAGAAAAGCAAAATTAAATTGAGTAGGTGAATTAATAAGCACCAAAGAATAAGCTATAATCAGAAATGCAAAAATTTATAGTGGTTCAACGTTGTCGGCCTACTTCCACTTTGAATATTATCCTTTATTAATAACTTATAAATCTGATTACAGTAGTAGAAAATAGCAAGTGCTTGATTATAATGGAGTCTAGAGTAATAAGCAGCATAAAGATCCTAAAAATGAACCTAAAGGCCTCTATTTATAGGGAGAGATGATGAGATATTTCGATAAGATTTCAATAGAAGGCTCTTTAGGTCCATAGGGCCCTTCCTTAACGATCGGCGGCCCTAATTCAATGTTTAAGAACGATTGGCTATAGTTATTAGAATCATTATTTTTATCTCCAAATGATGTGCGATCATTTTTAGAGGCCCTCATATGCCTCCTGAACTTACCCCTAAAAGATTAAGTCATTCTGAGTTGTAGATTACGAGATATGGATCAACCCTTGTCACATTTGAGATGTTCACTGAGCTATACCAATCATTATGAAGGATTGGAAAAAATGATCGGTCTTCTTCGTATCTTAATGTTTGACCTGCAATCATTTTTGTGGGCTTCACTCTTTAATACTTTGATGCTTTGAAAGTGTCAAGTGGATTGGCATTATGGATTTTGGGATATCAATCGGTCTTCGTTAATTTGATCTGTTTTATGGATCATTCCCGATTGATCCATATAAATCTTTGCTTTGCCCATAATTCAAGCGTATGAACTTCGATCGTCTTGGAATTCGTATTGTAACTTCATGGAACTATGCCATTTAATCCACACTGATTGCACCTCGATTGGGACCTGGTCCGAATTTACCCAACCAGAGTCCACGGTGTCGTATATAATCGATTCTTAAAGATGATAACCATCCGTTCCTGGACAAGTCGATGACATCACGGCCTTACAAAAAGGTGGGATAACAGCTGGGATGTCATAGACAGCTACTTAAGGAAGCTAGATACAACCAATAAAGCTATATGAAATGGAACCTGAAAGATGAATAATTACATAGCACACCTTTTTTCTAACGAAAGCATGCTCTGAGGAGCAAATGATAACCGGGTTTCTAACCCAGCGGAATTCAGAAGGAGATAGAACATTCAGATTGTGCCAGGACAACTTGAAACTTGTCTGAAAGACCTAAAAGTACATGACAAACAAGCCTAGGAAGTTTGGACCAAAAATATGCAAAGTATTTGGATCGACAACGATTCGACCCTATTGGATCGACATTGATCTGACCCAATTAGATCAGCACCGATCTAGATGATTGCCATGTGGATCCTCCAATTCACATCTATTATATTCCTACATCTCTCCCAAACTTATGTACCAAGTTTGATAACATTTCGAGCATCCGAGTTGAAGAAACCAAAACTTATTTGATTCGAATTACAATTCAATCTAATTTACAGGTGGACCATTATCAAAACAAGTCAACAAGTTATGAAATTACATGAAGAACCTTGCATGTAGGAATAGAAGTCAGTGAAGAAGGAGCTACGTTAAAATTGCACAACATTTAGGATCGGTATGGATCTGATCCAATTGGATTGGTACCAAATCAAAAAAGTTAGTTCCAAATCACCCCAAATTTAACACGCCTCCTCCTACGGATAACTACAGGCTTTTGGTACTCTGTTTCCGATCCAAGTGCTATCAAAATCCTATAAATACCATCCAATCTTCAACAGGAAGGGGGCTGGCTATTCTGATCACTGGGAAAACTCTGCTACTTAGATTCTTCAACCTTCTTCATCCTCACAATGGCTACCATGAGATAAATGAGATCCTTCCTTTTGTCTATATCAATTGTCCATCTTTCATCTTTCCTTATTCAATTATTAGAATTGTAAACAAACTGTGCTTGTGATTAACAATCAATCTATCAATAAAATCTATAAGTGGACGTAGGCTTCGTTAACAGCTGAACCATTTTAAATATATTGTGTTTCTCTACTTTATGTTGTCTTTTGTACAATTTAGAGAGTGTTTAGCCCTACTCTATTTCTCATGGTAAATAGGGCAGGTGCTTTCGCAATCATATTAGGGTGTTGATCTATTTTTTGGGTTAATAATCTGGCCTCATGTTTTTTGTTGGAGGCGGAGCACATGCATAGTAGAGTCCATTGCAATCGATGGTGCATCGATTCATTGAGTATTGGTTAAGATATGAATAAGATAAGGAATTGGATTAAGGGTTTCATGATGCATGGTATGTACAAGCTATTTCTTAGTTGGGGAAGATAGATTGGCTAAGGATAATTACTTATTTAAGTTAATTAATTGTTTATTTAATCCGTTATCTTATAAAATGCGTATCTTTTGCATAAGTGGTCAATTTTGGACGTTGTTTTACGTTGTGCTCGTGGTGGAGAGTTCTATGACTTGGCAATGCGTTAGATAGATTTAGTTTAGGTGAGTGATATTGTCTCTCATCATAATATGATTGTTAGTATAGTATTTAAATGATGTTTTGAAATGATTTCAAACTTTAAAATATGATTTTTGACACAGTTAAATCTGTATCTTATTTTATAAAAAGAATTAAAAATGTTTATTTTAAATTGAATATCAAATTTTTCTCATTGACACACTATTTTGATGATGTTGATAGATTTAGGCTATTACTGGTAATATTCCCACATTGGTTGCTTGGATATATTGTATTATATTATTATAGATGTAGGTAGGTTATCGTAGACATTTCTATGGTTGTTGGTTGCATGTTTGCTTGTTTGTTTAATAGGTTAAAAACACCGATCGAAGGCGATATAGTATTAGAAAATATCTCATAGGATAGATTTCGAGTATTGAGTTTCTTGCACATCGGTTGATCTGAAAACGAAGGATGGACTTGGGGATATGCTTCAAATTTGTGGATGGATGCTAAATATTTCCATTTGGTTTGTATTTAACCACTTTTTTTAAGTACATGACCAAAGCGGTCATTATCGACTACTCTGGAGTAGTCAATATATACCATAATCGATGATGGCTGATTTGGTCAATTTTAACATGGACGATAGAAAGGCTTCGAGGAGCATGATGTAATGGTTCATTCATTTATTTGATGTTCAGTTTTGGTGTTACTGCTCTTCGTGAGTGGTTTGGGCAGTGAAGTAAATATGTGATTCTTTGATGCAATGACTTCATTATTCGATGATGATGATTCCATGAGCGAAAGTGATGGCTTCGGCTATGGATAGTTGTACTTCAGGATGTAGAGCAGTTGGATCGAAGGAATTCTTGAAGGAAGAATATGGGACTCACGATGAAATTCAGTATCTAATGATGGCTCTCCAAGATAGTTTCAAATAGCAATTACTTCTGACAAGAGTTGTAAGGACAGTTTCGAGATGAGCTCCGCTATGGATGACCAATGAAAAGGAATCGTCGATATTTGTAGGTTTCGATGTTTACTCTTAAAGCCCGGGTATGTGAGGATGCTCACTTGGGTTACGAGGATGCCCAAGATTGTATGATGTTTCGATCAAACTAACATGGGCAGTCTACGGGGGTGCAGTCTAGGTCTTGGCCTACTAAGTGGCATGGATTGGAGTACTGAGAAACTGAGACATTGAGTAGTCATTGGCTCTATGGTGGTGGTCATAAGAGTATCATATATCCAACACACTAAGTAAGTGAATGTGAGGATGGATGATGGATGTTATGTTTGCTTGATTGTTTATCATCTTAGGGATGTCACATGATGTAGATGTTATCGATGTAGATATCTAGACACCCTTAGTACTTTAATGTATAACTCACCAATGATGAATATGATATATAGTAGCATATATCTTGTGTTATATGCTAACTCCATGGATGTAGGGACATGTCAGTTATAATTCTCCACGCCCTATGTTCCATATACTATACTGACTTTAATAGTGTTTTGAAATTATTTATCACTTCCACTAGACTGTTGTCTGACTCGAGGTTTTATTCTTTGTTTCTTCTTATCTCGATTACTCTTAAATGAGTAGACTAGGTAGCAGGTGTAAATAGCACTTGGAGCTGTACAAATGGACTAGTAAGAGGTGATGCTTTCTCATATTTATATTTTGGACTTATTATTGTATATTCCACTGTATGACACTTTGGAGCTTTGACAGTATTGACTTACTATTATTAGAGATAGCTTATCAGTTGAGTTTATTTATCATTTTATAAACTCTTTTACTGTTTGTATAACTGTATGAGCCTGTGTACTCTTATTCTATGGTTTATGTAGTTATTACTATCTCTCTTGTTTTCTATATGCGATAACTATTATATTTTTTTCTGATGCATTATGAGATATACGACAGTTTATGTTATTATGTGATGCTTTCTTTCTCTTCTCTTCTATTCCTTTCTATTCCTCTTTTTTTACTTCTTTTTCTTTCCCTTGATAATCATTCTACATTGGTTGGATGATCCGGTGGTGCACTACTTGTTTATATGAGCATGGGTTGTGTAGGACGGTCGTCACATTTGTTATCAAAGTTTAGGTTGTGTTATTAATATGTTGATACCATGATTTAGTAGAGATAATGTAGGAGTTCTCACCCTAAACTGAATCGAGAGTATAACTATGTACGAGAGAATGCTTATTTGTTATATATTTTGTTTTTCAAAACTATATAGTAGTATATATCATATAAGTTGTGGTGAAAGCATGAGCATTATTTATTCGGTTTTCTTTATGAGAGACTGATCATCCTTATTATAGATTAGGAATGATTCGGCATACAAGAAATGCTGTTATTGACTCCATCTCAGGAGTTGAAGAGTGGGCAAAATCGAGGCCACTAACCCCGATTTATAGAATATGTTCACAGAGGTAGTGCCTATTTTCTGCAATGCCGAAGTTGCTTTAAATGATTATGGTGCTTAAGTGTGAATGCCTAAAGTCGACTTTGTCAAGCTGTATAAAGACTATTGATTCTAAGAGGTAGATCGTTCCTTGGAATGAAGTTGTCTATTGAGATGCAAGATAGGATGGATATTTGTGGAAGGATCTTTGATGGCTTTGAGTTAGATGACGCAATGAGGTAGAAGTTGACCTCTATATGATTTTAAGGACAAACAATGAACAGGTGGAGTGCCCTCATTGCTTTGATTCCCAAGATCACATTACTTAGGATCTGTTCATAGTTTGCATCAAATAGATTTATCTTGACATTTCTATAGTCAATGTTGTTTATAAAGTTCACCGACTTAAAGCGCGATGATATGTCTATGTCATAGTATGTGGTCGAAGTTGAAGTCGATGTTCCACCGAAGTACAATTTATCTTCCATTTATACTCCACTCGGAAAGAATGAAGAATTTATCATTGTGTTGAGTGATCATCTTAGGAAGCAATTGATTAGTCATACTGATGAGAGCTTTGAGAAGCTGATCAAAAAAGCTTTATGAAGTGAGATCCTTTACCCAGTGTTAAAGGATTGTTCTAAACAAGTTAAGTGGGGACAGACTGGGGAAACATTTGTGTTGAATCTGTTCTAGTTTCGTCAAGTGCTCCACCAATGAAAGGAGAGGGAAATGGCACTAGCATATTAAGGTATGCTTTCCACTTATGGCGATCCTATACGTGTTTTATTTGACGTCGAGGTTTCATGTTCCTTCATATCTAATGATTTGTGGACAGATTGGAATTGAGGCCCAAAATAGTTAACCGACCTTTAAATTATGACAAACCTTGTTGGGAGCTCAATAGCCTAAAAACGTGTGGCATTCCACATTTTTTCACCGAAAACAAATATTATGGATTACTACAGCATCTGTAGCACGTAGTTTCAAGCCTCAAAATGGGGAATGTTACAACATGGTTTGGCTAAACTTAGCCTTATCGAGTCATGGATGTTTGTTTGTTTGTTATTGATTTGTCTTAGGTTTAGTTAGGTTTGGTATTATAGTCTATGGATTGACTAGATAAAGGGGTACGGAATAGTGGTTGATTGTAATAGGTCGTTGGTGATGATAAGGAGTGATAATGAGATAAAGGAAGTGATTAGTTTCCCACCTAATGATGAAGTGATGGTTAGCTTTCTATATTCGGTTGATATCCCACATGGTGAGTTGTCATCTATGCATGTAGCTAGAGAGTGTTAAGACACATTCAATAAGCTGACTGAATCGCCACCATATGGATAGAGTTTCGTATCGATCTGATTAGAGGTGCCAGACCAGTAGTTATGCCTTTAATGCAGATAATGGACGAAGAGTAGGGAAAGTTAAAGGTGCGAGTAGATGACATATTGAGGCAAGGGTTCATTCTTAGGAGCATATTAGAGTGGGATGCACCTATAGTCTTTGCCATTAGGACAGATGGCTCTCTAAGGTTATATATTGATTACCTTAAGCTAATGGGATAACAAACAAGAATCAATTTCTATGTATTGATGGCTTATTTTATCAGCTCCATAGCACAAAGGCATTCTCTCAGGTGGACCTTGTGATGAGGTTTCATCCATTGAGAGTACCTAGAAGAGTGTGTCGATCACAGCGTTTTATATGCTACTTTGATTTTTGAATAGTCGGTAATGACGTTTGGGCTAACCAACGCATCGTCACGCTTTGTTGATTTCTTGATCCGTGTTTTGAGGGATCACTTGAGTAAGGTTGTACTTGTGCTTGTGGATGATAATTTCATCTACCTATGAAAGAGGAGCACAAGACATGATTGATGATTGTGTTGGAGGTGTTGGTAAAAAACACCGACTGATTGTGAGAAGTTTTCTTAGGTTGGTGAGATGTTATATATGTTTTAGCAAGGACTTCTCAAATATAGAAACACCATTAAACAATTTAATGAGAAGAATTGAACATTTATTTCAGACATGAGGTGTAGAGATTCATTTATGAGTCTGACAGAGAAGTTTACGTGTGCACTGATGTTACTCATTTCGAGTGGGAAGGAGGACTCTATAAAATACACATGTGCATGTGATACTTGACTAGGTATGGTATTGATGTTGAAAGGAAAGATTGTCTATATGCTAGTCGATAATTGAAATCGCACAAGATGAATTATATGACCTATGATTGGTGTTGCCAACTATAGTATTTGCTTTAGAGATTTAGAGGCTCTATCTATTAGTATAGGGGTTTGAGTTGTTCGTTCATCCTACACCATTAAAGTATCTATTCTCTGAGAAGGATCTCAACATTCGCTGGTAGCAATGGTTGGAATTCTTAGCCTCCAATGCCTTTGACATTTCCTATACATCCGCAATGAAAAAGAAGTTGTTGATGCTTGAGTGGAAGACATAGTAGTTTAGGAGCCATATTCTTAGAGTGGGAATTGCTCAAGTCTATCATTGGTTATGACTTCAGAACTCGATGTGAGCTTGTGCTAAGATGATGGCCAGTTTAAGTATCATACCTACTTTGGTTTAGCGGATCGGTACTACTTAAAGGCATGAAATTAGGCTAGTAGAGATCATGCCTAAATTAAAGGAATGAATAGTGCCTGTAGAGGTGATCTAATGTGGCCCCGATCTATACTGTATGTTCCATATGTATAAGAAATTGTTTGCTTTCAATAGTAACGAGAATAGATATTTTCTGGAACAAATACCAATGGAATGCCAAGGACAAGAAGATAATATGATTGCATTTGAGTCACAATCGATAGATTGATGAAGAAAGCTAGACTTATATTCGTTACTTCCATTAGAACGGCATCTAAATTAGTCATTATATGTGGAATGGATAGTGTGATTCCATTGTGTGTCGAGAGCATTGTAAGTGGCCGAAACTCATTGTTCACTAGTGGGTTTTAGGAGAACTTACAAGGGGCATTTGGAAATTTTTCACCAGATCAACTAGATGATAACGAGACTGAACCAGAAACTTCAAGACCTTATAGGCATATTCATACCGGTAGATGTGACACGAAACAGGTTAGGAGGAAGGCGGTGGAGTAGTAAATGTTCAGTGGAGTGAAAGCGAAGATGATTGCATTTGAGAGACCGATGGGAGCATAAGGACCAGTTTTACGGAGCACTTCACTAAGGGAGTTTTCTATTTTTGCTAGCTTTTATATTAGATATTATGGTTGATGTATTGTGCTAAATCGTTTAGTATCCAACATGTTAGGATAGGCATGGATGTTATGTTTTGATGTTTGAACCTTATAGGTGCTTGTTTGATGTTTGTTTGTTGGCACTTGATACTATGCTTATAAGATTGTTAGGCATGCAAGATTGTTATGGTTTGATATATCATATTTGTTTAAGATCATTGCCATATATACGATTTAATATGCTTATTTACATTATGATGTTGCTATGTGTCTAATCCTCTTTGCTGAGAACATACTTAGGTACGTAGAAGAAAGTACTGGCTATTTGGATGCTTACCCACTTATATTCGCATCAAAATAAAATGCTTCTGCTATAAAAGAGGTATGTAACATATGTAGTATAGATTTGGTGATATATGTTGGTTATCCTCGGAAATGAGATGCCTCAATTATTAGATGCCTCAGATGCGATATATATATATATATATATATATATATATATATATATATATATATATATATCTGTGTGTGTGTGTGTCTGCATTGTATCGGGATTTTTCCTAACCTAGCTGCGTAAATGAGGTGCTGTCGAAATTTTCCATGATATAAGCCAAAATAAGGAGAAAAGTCAATTTATAGGATATTAGGTGTTACCTATAGTTGAGAGTGTTGGTAGTATATGATATTTA
This sequence comes from Allium cepa, assembly GCA_030765085.1. Classification (NCBI taxonomy): domain Eukaryota; kingdom Viridiplantae; phylum Streptophyta; class Magnoliopsida; order Asparagales; family Amaryllidaceae; genus Allium; species Allium cepa. The sequence continues at coordinate 776,107,823 of CM060945.1, forward strand.
GTTGACTTGCCTTTCGATTAATGTTACGAACCGTATTTATAACTATTGTAAAATTTTAAATTCACTATGTTTATTGGATAAAAATAGTTAGAAATAAAATTTAATAATTTATTAGTGAAATTTATTTGGTTATGAACTTGAATAAACTTTGAAATAACTAATTTCGAAGACTATGGCAATAACAGTATTAGAATGGAATTATACATGAATGTATTTATAATTAATAATTGGATTATATAAAAAAATTGACTTATTTAGTTAAAAATAAATTAATTGTTGATAACTAGAATTTATTGGGTTTTTAATATGGGATAATTAAATTAAAGAAAATTCAATACTAAGATTATTTAGATAATCGAATTCTGGATTTAATGTGAATGAAAATGGCATCGAAAATTGATTTAAATTTTATTTAAATATGAATGAAGATGGCTAACATTTAAAATTGGAAATTTTATATTTTAATTAACGAGTAAAAACAGTAATTTTGGCAACTGTCTTGGATTTCGATGAAACCAACATCATCGGGTCCGTAATAGCGAGTTATTAAAGGATTTCCAGTTTCATAGCAATCGGACTTGTCGTTTAGCCATGCGAGCTTGGAAAGCATAGAAATCAATTTAAGGAATTCAATAAAATAGATTGACTTTGAAAAGCTATCTTCCATAAATGATCAAATTAGGCCTCGAAACTAGTTCCGTTGCATTCAGGTTGAGGGTAAAACATTATAAACACCAGACGACATGCCTCGATTGGAATTCAGATCGTTATGGACCTAACAATATAAATACGCATGCAAATCGAGATGGTTTATATTTAAATATTTCTAACCCTAGTTCAAAATTCATGCCACCGCTATTATAGTTCCAATGGTTGAAATTGCTTGATTTTCTTTCCTTGATTCCTCTCAACCCGTTCATCGAAATTTAAAACTTCCAACTTGAAAGTTGTAATTCTCAACCTCCTCTTCAAATTCATATGGTTGATCTATTCTAATATTTCACGAAATCACCGGAATCTAAGGCGGAAGCTCGCACAATCTTGTGGGTTTTTGGGACATACGGCGGTCGCTGGCGATGAGGCATTCGAGGTGGAGGAGGAGATGGCCACGGCGCATGCAATGGAGTATGCTGATCGAAGTCAGGTCGTCGTTTGCCTCGTGTGTGATGAGGATTGTAGGTCACGTATGGGTGCGGGCTGCAGTCATCGTGAACAAGGAGGAGGAGTACGTATGTTTTTATTAATTAATTAATTGTTTTATATTAAAATTTAAATGTTCTAACTCGAATATTTTTTGCATACGAGCTCGGATCGAATGCGGTGTTCTCCGTTACAATTGTATCAAAATTTCAAACGATAGGAACTGGTTTGGTCGAATTCTGAGACTGTTCAAATTTGGGCCTTTATTTGGATTTTAAATCATCGACATATCAAATGTGAATGTTTATATGCTCACAATTGACTGAAATAAATTTATGTTAGTTAAATTAAAATCATGAAGTGATTGGAATTTACTGAATATTGTTTGATAAGTTTAATTGACATTTAAATTGACATGTAAATTAATTGATAGAACAATTGATAGTTAAATTGAATTAGAATTTAATTGCCTGTAAAATACTTGATATTTATAATTATGAAATTGTTGTGAATTTTATTGACTGTTTGGATGATTGATTGTGATGGATGCCATTTCTTGATATTTTGGATGTTTTTTTATTTTAATATATCATGTTATCATCCGGTATATTATTTACAGTATATAAAACTGTAAATTGAATCATTTCGAATAAATTAAGATATAGGTCGAAATGATATATACCTATGGCATTTATTTTGGATTGAAATGATATTTATCCATCCTTGGAATTAAATTGAAATAATTCATTCACTTGGTCATAGGATAGAGGATTATATATGGACACCAGATTAGTTATGTAACGACCCGCTATTTTGGACCATTCGCATCCGCACATGTCGGACTTGAATAATTCAAAATACCGAATCGTTAATTTAAATTTGGCAAAACTCAGCATATACAGTAAATAAATAATCATAGATCACAGACACAGAGTAATAATTGTAGCGGAAACAAAAGATGGTAGTTCATGAAGCCACTATATACATATCAGAGTTAAATAAGGCACAACAGATGTCTCGAATACAATAGTCAAATACAATATCAGAACACATCACTGGAATCAACTGATATCTGAAAACTGGATAGATAATTGGATCTCCAAGCGAAGCTCCAACTCCAAAGGTGAGTCTTGAATATTGGTACACTCAGTCTGACCAGAGCATAAAGCAAAACGCAAAACACTCGAGTCGGGATTAACGTTCATATATCAATAAATCCAACTCAAGTGAAATAACAACTGAAATACAAGTAACTCAAATGATGTTTGGGATAATCATCCTCTAAGGATCCATTAAACTATCTACCATGTAGTAGTGTATGCGAAGTAGATAATGCCTATCAGTAACATAAAGTATCAAAATAGTGTTAAGGCGTTACCATTATCCCCCTTACCACATTTTATATAAGCGTCATAGTCTATACAGCACCGTAAACTCCACCGTAAACTAGTGGAATATCAGGGAGTACTCCATAGGCATAACACAAAACAAATCGTAGTGGTCGCGTATAGGGATATAAGTATGACAAGGCACATGAGGCAATACCCAAGGTAGTGAAACTACCGTTTGCCTGATCCGGACTGGTGAGAATGCATCGCCGCAACGATCGCAACACCGCAAAACAACACTCCCAAAATTCGAGGGTGCACACCAATCAATAACAAGTAATGAGTAGTTTACGAAGAAGTGTGTTCGCTCAAGGTGGCTAACCCCATTTGGCTCGGCACGGCTCATGTTTTAGTCATTTCCAATTTGACACAAGTGTCAAGGCCATCCACTATCGTTCTCTTTCTTCAGTCATCACGTACATCATTCCAACCACTTCATTCTGGATCACATTCCGCGTATAGTTATTAAAGTGGTTTTCGATTTATACAGAGAGCATGTCCATAACCGATTCCGATTTCTTTAATAACTTTCGTAATTATTACACCGATTTATCGTTTAATAAATTTCAAAAACCAAATCAATTTCAATTTCAATTATAATTTATAAACCAACATTTCATTTGTCTTTCTAAATCAATTTCCATATTTTACGTTCAAACTTCCAAATTCGTAATTTCAAAATGCTATGATTCAACTTCAAAATTTGACATAAAACAATTCAAATATTTGTTTAAACTTGTATATAAGTTTCATTCCGTAATCATTTAAATAAATTTAATTTCACACTCAAATCAATTTAAATTCATTGATCGACTTCATTCAATATTCATTAAGTTAATTTATCATTCAAAACAATTTCTATTTAATTTCCAATTCATTAAATCAATTATTTAAGTTTTTCTCCATTATATTAAAACTTACAAATTGAATTAAATTAATTTCGTCAAATCAAATTCTTTAAATTTCAAGTCTTACATTAATTTCAATAAATCAAATTTTATTTCTTGTTAAAGAAATGCAATTTCACTTATTTATTTACTTAGTTACAAATTTCAAAACTCAATTAATAAAGAAACTTAATTTCACCTATTCAAGAAGTTCAATATCACTTATTAAAGAATTCGTTTTTATTTAATTATTAAATAATTCTATCTCATTAAATTATTAAACAATTACAAAACTTAATTATTAAATAATTTCAAAACTTAATTATTAAATAATTTCAAAACTTAATTCAATCATTTCTTAAATTAAACAATGTTCTTTCATCAACTACTATGTTAATATTTTGTTTCAGATTATTAGATATTAACATTTCCTTTCAATAAAATTCAAATTTCAACTTCATTTCAAAAACCTTATTGTTTATTCGAATAAAATCTTTATTATATTTTTAAACCAAATTATTGACCAATCGGGTTTATTTAATTCTCTATCCTAAGTCCAAGTTTTATTTGGGTATTTTTCATTTCAACCCGATTCCATTTCAATTCAAAAATCAAAGCAAAGCAAAGGGAACTTGCAGTGTGATAACTGAGATGGTGTCAAAGTAAATAAACAAGCAATAACAACAATCAATAACAATCCAATAATTAATTCAAATAATCCCGAAATAATTGTATTAATTCACATTGTTGTTTGTGCAAATTAATATAATTATTTCTAGAATCCACACTACCATTTCATGTAGATTAAAGATTATTACACTATTATTTTATACGGTTCTACTTATTTATTATTCGATTTCATACTACATCGATTTAAACAACATACTTTTATATGGTTCAAGGTGTAAGTAACCTTATTTCTACATGTCAATTTATTTAAACATTTAAAGGGGTCATATTATGCAAATGTCATCTAATCAAATTTAACGCATATATCAAATCTAACTATTCTACGTCAATTTCAATTTCAAATTATTTATCACTTTCTACATTAACAATTTAACATCCAATGTCAACCAATCAATTATTTATCAACCAAACTAGATCATCAATGTATAAATAACAGATAATGGTGTCAGATGTCATAGGTGAACAGATACTGGTAATAGCATATATATAACAATGTAAATAACTAATAGCAGCATATTTCAATTGTCATTTCAATTGAAGTCAAATTTAGTAAATAAAAGAACAATAATCGCGAGTGATTGCTCACCTTCCGACGCTAGAGAACAAAGGAAAACAACTACAACGAAGAATGATGTAAGGGATATGGACACGAAATTTGGCACGACAAATCAAGGATCTCAGCAAACAGCATCCAAAATCCAAGCTCCAAGCCATCAAGTCTGACAGACCCATAAATGCTAAACCCAAGCTCCTAGCTCCATAGCAAACTTGCTATACATAACCAAACCTTTATGCTCAAAGTGTAGCTCATTTACTCTTGATACAACAACATACATGCTCATATCACTATGCACGTCTCTTTGAACTCATGTATGAACATTGATATAAACTGTTGCCTCATGCTACATCTCCCTTCCAAACAATGCAACCCATAAGCACACTTTTGGAACAAACAACATACTACTCCATGCTCCTTAACTATCCAATGTGAATACCACATTTCGGAAAACACCTTTTATGCACTGTTGGCACATCACAACCTGTAACCACCCAACAACAACTGACTACAAGCAACTCATCTCATACTCCTACAAATTCATAAATCTCCATCGACACATGAAATTCTCCTTAATATTACTCGAAAACCGTATGCTTCCATTTCAATTCAAATATTCAACTCATCCAAAAACATTAAAAATCCCAACCGACCACTTCTTTGTATTCATCATTCCTAGAAAAAAAACTAATACTAATTCAGTCATTTTCACACTTTCACTAAGTTCTATCTCATAACTTGTTCCCTTGTATCTTGGTAAACTCATCACCATAGGAAATGACAAAAGGCTTCATCGGTCTATGAACGATGGCCAGTGAGAAATAGACCCAAGGGAGCATGATGATGGCAAATTCGTGGGAAATAGGAGAAGGGAAGCAGTGGAGTCATGTGGGAGACGACGATGTGGTGCGGATCTGGATGGTGGTGAAAATCAATGAAGTGGAACGCACAACAGGCGTTGGGTTGTGGGTCTGGTGAAGCAGGTGGTCTTGTCGTGCTTCAGTTCATCGGTCATAAAATTGGGGGAGGCAACTTAACTGGAATAGTGAGCGGGGTTTGTTGGAGGTGTTGACGTGAGGAGGTCGGTGAGTAAGTGGCAGGGAAGAGAGGGGAAGAGGCGGCGAGGGTGGTAGGCACGGTGAGGTGGCTGCGTGCGTGGTTGCGGAAGGCGGGGGAAACTGGAGATGTAGGGAAGGCATGCAGTGTTGGGTGGGGTGCCGCTTGGGCTTGGCGGCCGGAGAAACGTGGGCGGCGGAAGCTTGGGTGGTGGACGCATATCTTACTGTTGTTTTTTTTGGTAAGGGAGGAGATGGCCATTGAAGTAGAAGAGGCTGAGGAGGAAGATGCAGAATACACACGAAACCAAAATAAAGGCATACATACACTACTTCGAAAATGGTAGCTAGGAAAAGTGGTTCATTTGCTCCGGTAAAACAAAGAGACAGGCTGGCTTTATAACTTTATACAAATTTCCTTTTTAAAAGCAACAGCAAGATGCATTGACTCCAAAAAAATTACTAAGGCGATAAATTTTGAGTGGATAGTACATTTCGAATTTTGAAACTGAAGGAAGAAATAATGGCACAACTATGGTACCGTTACAACGAATAGCTTATTGTTTTCTATCGCTTCCCGGATCTCAAAAACTGAAATAAATATACAGCAGAGATCAGCACGATGAGCCGATCAAAACGGTATACAGATATAGCGATACGATTGAATTTATAAAAATTCGAATTTTCAACTAGCGGAAAATGCAGGAAAAACACAGAAAAATAAGATCGATGGAGCTAAAGAAGTCCGAATTTGAAAAAATGAAAAATGACGTCATTCTCAGAAGATGATTTAGAATTTTTTATATAAAAATATTTAGGTTTTGAAAACATTTTATTTTCATCAATTACTAACTGATTAAATTGAAATAAAATTACACACGAAATAAACTTTCATATTTTCAGAAGAAAATTTACAGTTTTCTATGTTCAATTAGACGTATTCCAAATATTAAATTTTTATTTCGAAATTTTATCGTTTACAATTTCTCAAAATTTCAATTAAATATATTAATAACACAAATAAAAATTATCGAAAATTTACGGGTCGTTACAAGTTATATTAAATGATTTTAAAATTTTGATTTGAAATTATTTAAACGATTTGGTTTAAAAAGGTAAAAATCGAATTTATGGAAACCAAATTACTTTCGAATTGGAACTTGGAATGTTGAAATTTAAATTTGAAACGGTAAATTTTTAATTAATCGAAGTGGAGATTTTTAAGTTATAATCGAAATATGATGTGAATTTCATAAATTCATTTGTTTTAAAAGATTGGACTTTTATTCGATCTTTAGTTATTGCTAGGTAAAAGTGAAATAAAATGGTATTTCGAAATTGAACTTGGAATTTAAAAATATTTGAAGGTTTGGATTTTTAAATTGGATATTAAAGGAAAATTTGATTTAAGTGTTTTAAATTGATATTTTGGAAATAGAACTCCAAATTGATATAAATTAAAGTGGTTTAAATTTGATAATTAAATCGAAATTAATTTAGAATCGGAATTTGAAATTAATTTGGAATTAGAATTGAAATAAATTTGGGATTGGAATCGAAATAAATTAGAACAGGAATTGAAATTAATTTGGAATTGGAATTGAAACTGAATTAGACATCAAATTAGAATTGAATCAGCTAAAACGAAATGGAAATTGGAATTGATTTGAATCGGAAAATTTGGAATTGAATCGGTTTGACTTTGAAACTATTTTCAAATATTTTAGTATAAACGGTTTAAAAATCTATATTCTTTAAATATTTGAATTATTTTGTTTTTCCAAACAATTTTACCATATAATTCATTTTCAATATGCAAACTCTTTTCTATTAAATTATTTTAACTATTTAACTATTTAAATTATTTTCTAATAATTCAAACTGGTCAAAGGGTGGAATGTTTATATTTAAATCTTGGATTTAAATGTGAATTGGGTTAAAGTGAATTATAACTAAAATTGTAATTCGAATTAAGTTTTGAATTGAAATTGATATATCGAATTGAATTAACATTTTTGAAGTAAAATATGATTTTTGAAGCGAATATAATGATTTCGAACTGGATTTGATTTTGAAGCGAATATGATATTTTGATATCACGTATGAATTATTCTCGAAATGTAAAAGAACCAACCGGTGTGTAAAATGGCGGCATACTCGCTGTCAATATTGGAACCACTTTGACAAACGTGCACACGGTGAATGATATCCAGAACGTAGTGGTTGAATTGACGAATGTTTACTGTAATGAATTAAGAGAACGATGATCTATAGCCTTGAAACCTGTTTCATAATTAAAATGACTAAAACAGGAGCCTATTTCTGGCCAATGAGGTTTGATACCTCAAGCAACGATGATAATTTGTTTTACTATCATGATTTTGTACTCGATGGGTGCACCCTTTTGTTCGGTTTGATGGTCACGGTCGGCCACGGATAGGTTACGACCAGCCAGAAAGGATAAACTGGTAAAATCCTACCTTGGGCATTACGTCACCTGCCTTGTCATATTTATCCTTGTACGAGCCCATTACGACTTCGGTTTAGTACTATAAAAATTTGTTAAGGTGGATCAATGTAAAGCCTATACGCTATTTTGATATTTATTTTACCGATAGACATTACCTACTATAGCATATACTATTATGTAGAAATAGTTTAGCGAATCCTTAGGAGATGGAAAATCCTTACATCTCTTAAGTTATTGCATGCACGTTATACACTAGATAGGAGATGTAAAATCCCGTAAACATCTCTGATGTTGTCACACACATATTTATTGATATTGATTTGACTTATACAAGAGTATTTTAGTCTTAACTCGAATGTTTTGCCTTTTCATTACGCTCGGGTCATCCTCGAGTTTTTCTCAGCACAATGAAGGTCGTTTTCCTGAGGATGAAGATGAAGATTTGGTATATTATTACTATTATTATTTTCTACATCATGCTATTCTGCTGCATTGTTTATTTATCCTGATGTATATATATAACTCTGATAAATGTTGTATATATTATAATCAAATGTATAAAATAGACAACTTCATGAACTGTTATTTGATTATTATATTTTGTCGTTCCGCTGTGAGATTATGTGTCCATTTTCTTCTTCTTTCCTTATTTTACTTAATTATCCTCATTGATTATCTACATCCGGATTGTTTAAGTCGGACATATGTGGATTATGGTTGATTTGAACCTTCCGAAATGTGGGTCATCACAATTATTGAATTGGTGCTTTTGTTTTCCGTTGTCCATTTCTTTAGAAATAACATGTGACTTAGACGTTTGGTTTAGCCATATTAGTTGTAGATTTGATAGTGATTGTACCTAGGGATTAGGATAATGGCTCTAGTTGATTCTGATTATATTCCTTTTGTTGTGATCACATTTTGTGATTGTAGTCGTGAGTTGATAATTGATGATTTTTCTTATATTATCGCTTATGTGAGGGTATTGGGTTGTGTTGCTTCATCTTGGGATTTCGAGGACGAAATCCTTTTAAGATGGGGAGAATGCATTGAACCATTTTTTAATGATTTGGATATTTAAATAATTAATTTTAAATATTGAATCGTTAATTAATTGACGGTCCAATAATATGATTTTTCACACAGGATCAAATTTAGACTCGAGATCACTTTCATTGAGTACATATCAACGTTGCAAACGAAAATGACTATAAGGATCAATATATTTGGAGATCGGACAACCCGATAGCCAAAAAGGGTCTCAAAAAGCATAAAATTATCATCCCAAAGCACTTCTCAGATAGCGATGAAATTTATGCCATTGGAATTGGAAAAATAAGGTGATATACGTAGATGAGTTTCGTTGCGATCGGAAGCACCATGCTATCGTTCGAGCTCGAAACGTATGACCATTTATTTGAGAATTGAAATAAACAGATAATACAGCAATCACTTAAACCCTTGCCTAAGCCCTTATTCTCTCAAATCGGCTACCGTTCCATTCCTAAAGCAAAATAAATAGCCGCCTCTTCTTTTCATCCTTTAAAAATTAATATCAAGCAATCCACCCAAATAAAAATCATAAAAAAGTTTCATTGAGCTCATATCGAGGAGATCTTCGCTTTGACCATGGAAAAAATAAATATGATGGTTGTTTGGCGAGATCAACCCTTCCATGGCCGTGACTAGGGTTTGATCTAGGCAGAGCTATATGCAACGATAGGCGAAACGGAGATCGCGGTTAGACTTCTCATGGCAAGTAACACCTTTACTTGAAATCTTGTTGAGCCTGATCAAATAACGCAATGCGCATCCATTTTGGAGTGGAGTCCAACTTATCTTAGGTTACAGCTAGAGATAATCTAGCCTTACATTTTTGGGTCCGAGGCAGAGCACATGCATTATGGAGTCCATTGCAATCGATGGAGCCCATCAATTCTTTGAGTATTGACCGAGAAATGGATGAGAGAAGGAGTTGGATTGTGGGTTTCATAGTGCACCGCATGTATAGGATATTTCTTATTTGAGGAAGATGGATTAGCTAAGGTAATTAGCATAGTCAATTATTTAGTTAAGTCAATTAATTGTTTATTTGATCCGTTATCTTATAAAATGCATACGAGGTCTGTTTTAAATGCCATTTCTTATGTTGCGCTCATGATGGAAAGCTCTACGACTTGGCGATGGTTTAGTCATATTTTGTTGAGGTGAGTGATATTATCTCCCACCATACCTTGTTGCTAGTATTGTACGAAAATGATGTTTTGAAATCATTTTTAACTGTAAAACATGACATATTTAAACCTATATCTTATATATTATAAAAAGAATTAAAAGTGTTTAAAAATGGTTTTAAATTAAATATCACATTTTTTCGATTGACACACTACTTTGACGATAATGATTGATTTAGGCTATTAGTAATATTTATCCCACATCGGTTGCTTGGATGTATTGTATTGTATTACTATAGATGTAGGTAGGCTATTATAGATATTTCTATGCATGTTGACCGCATGTCTACTTGTATGCTTAGTTAGTTGAAAATGCCGATTGAAAGTGATATAGTATTACAAAAAATCCCATAGTATAGGATTTCATCATATAGTTTCATGCACTCTGCTTGATCTGAAGACGAAAGATGGACTATGGGATGTGGTTTGGATTTTGGGATGGATGCTGGACATTTTCATTTGGTTTGTATTTAACCACTTTTGGTTAAGTACACCACCAAAGAAGTTGTTACTGACTACTCTGGAGTGGTCAATATCTACCACTATTTATGATGGCCGATTTGGCTAACATTTATATGGACAATGGAGAGGCTTCGAGGAGCATGATGCAATGGTTCATTTGTTCGTTCAACATTTGATTTTTGTATTACTACTCTTTGATGAGTGGTTTTAGCGATGAAGCAAAGGTGTGATGCTTCGACGTGAAGACTTCATGATTCTGATTCGATAATGATGATTCCATGATTGGAAGTGACGGCTTTGGTGATGGATAATTGTACTTTGGGGTGCATATTAGTCAGATGGAAGGAACTGTTGAAGGAAGGTTATTGGACAAATGATGGTATTATGTGAATAAAGATGGTTGTCCAGGATAGTTCCCAACCGCGATGACTTCAGAAGGGAATTGTAAGGATAGTTCCTAGATAAGTTGTGCTATGGATGACATATGCAAAGGAATCATTGATATTCATAGGTTTCGATGTGTGCTCTTAAAGCAGGGTGTGTGAGGATGCTCACTTGGGCTTATGGGGATGCCTCAGATCACACGATGTTTTGATCTAAGTACATTAGGCTGTCTACGGTAGAACGGTCTAGGTCCTAGCCTACTGAGTGGCAAGGATTTGAGTACCAAGAAATCAGGATGTTGAGTAGTCCTTGGCTCTGTGGAGATGGTCGTGCATATATGTGTGAGGATGGATAATGGATGCTATGTTTTTGCTTGATTGTTTATCATCTTAGGAATGTTACACGATGTAGATATTATCGACACAGATATCTAAACACCCATAGTACTTTGATGTATAGTACACCCATGACGACCATGATATAGAGTAGCATATATCATGTGTCATGTGCTGACTCAGTGTATGCAGAGACAGGTTAGGTACAGTTCTACCTACCCTTTATTCATATAATATACCGACTTTTATAGCGTTTTGAGATTATTTATCGCTTACACTAGACTGTTGTCTGAGTCGTGGTTCTATGCTTTGCTTCTTATGATCTCGAGTACTCTTAAATGAGTAAACTGGATAGCAAATGTAAACAACACTTGGAGTTTTACAAATGGACTAGTAGGAGGTGATGCTTTCTCATATTTATATTTTGGACTTATTATCTACCCTACTGTGTGACACTGTGGAGCTTTGACAGTATTGACTTACTGTTTTTATTGAAAGCTTATCAGTGAAGTTTATTTATCATTTGTAAGAACTCTATTACTGTTTTGTTTAACTGTACGAGCCTGTGTACACTGATTCTATGGTTTATGTGGTTATTACTAAATTGGCTATTTTATATTTGTGATGATTATTATATTTTGTCTGTTGTTCTGTGAGATATACGACAATTTATGTCATTGTGTGATGCTTTCTTTCTCTTCTCTTCTGTTATCTTCCTTTATATTCCTATTCACTGCTTCCTTTTCTTTTCCTTGACAATTGTCCTACATTGGTCATATGATCTTGTAGCACATTATACGATAATATGAGCATCGGCATTGTAGGCCGGTCCTCACATGCATAAAGCTACTACGGGAACTACCCTTCCCCCCCCCCCCCCCAACTAAATTCAGTTACACCAACAACTACCTATAACCGAACTCGCCTAAAGAGGAAGAATTCGAAATGCTGACTAAAAGTGCGTCTCATCATCTGCAACTGTGTTGAACGCTTGATCGTAGTGTATGCCTCTATTACATGTTAGGGGATCTACGTCTAAACTGTATCACGTTGCATCAAAAACCATGTATGGAAAATTCATATTGAGTTGGGCCCACACATCTAACGTCTTTCAGTGTTGCGCATCCACCATAGGAACCTCCCTATGAGTGCCATTTGCAAAAATAAAATCACCCCCAAGTCAATAACTCGACCCCCAATTGGGTAAACAACATTTATCCAACACTACAATGACCAAGCATCCTCCCATAAGTAACTATCTTCCCTACAACTCCTAACATACATCCAAATATCTTAAATAGGCCCATATAATAATTAATTTTTATATTAATTTTTATTATTTAACTAGACCATAGGCTGAGGTTTAGGTTGTATGTTTTAGGTGACAACCGGTCAATCGATAGCCCTAACCGGTCGACCACTCGCGGTTAACTGCTCAGGATAAGTGGTCGACTAATCGTACTTTAAAATTTAGGGTTCATATAGTTTTTTATGTTGATTTTTAATTAGGGTTAATTCTTGTTGATTGTAGCTTACAGTGAACCCTAAGCAACTATAATGACCAGTCTATATTTCCTAATTTCCTAGGTTTACACAGTTTAATTATAGCTATTTAATCCAGGGCTTAAATATAATGACAAGGGGTTTATAAGGTTTACCAGTTTACAGAAATTCAATTTCAAATCTAGATCCTGGGTTCAGTAATTAGGGTTCAACTTCAATTAAAATAAGATTTTCCAATTCATATCAATTCTAGTTTTTACTTCAGATTCTAGATCTAGTAATTAAATTTAAGGATTAGGATTTATGGTTTCCATTTAATTACAAACACCTTAGATCAAGTAGAATAGGTTAAACTTAACTCTAATAAATCAACTTACTAAACCTATTCCCGCTCACCTTAGATCCATGCTCTACTATTCCGCTCCATCAGGGAATCACCCTCCGTATGCTTGCTCCTCCCAGATCTAATCTACTATCATGTGTTTGATTTAGTTTTAATTTGATTTTTGGAAGATATTTGGAAATGGAGAGGAAGTATTTCGGTAGAGTTTTGGTAATCTGTATATTTTCTACTGATTTTAAGGTTAGCCTAGGTTTCAATTTATAAAGGTTGGGAATGAATTTGGGGTGTTGATTTGGCTAGAGAATATTTTCCTAACATCACATATGCTCATCAAAACTTGGGCATGAAGGAATGATCACAGCCATCCATGCAATGCTCCAATTCCCTGTTTTTCTTCATTGATTTTTGACCATTCATGGCCATAGGTCACCAATACCGGTCGACCATTCAATGATAAGGGTCAACCATTCATCTTCAATGGTCGGCCTAAACTTTATTAAATTTTTATTTCTAAATTAATTCTATTTTTAAATTTTCAAACGTCCATAACTTTTCCGAGCTTACTCCAATTTCGAAGTGTTGTGTATGAAAATTGTACAGAAAATCGCTATGAATGTTATTATTGAAGTTTCAAAGCAAAATTCTAACATCTATAGAAATTTTATTTTAGTCCTTTTTTATTTAAATTTAATTTTCACTCTAAATTTGTGTTAAGTATTCAGTGCGGTTGCACTTAGCTCCATGACTTAGCATTCATACCCTATGTTTTGGTCACCTTGGATGCTTCTAATCTCTTTCTCTATGGGAAAATTGTTAGGCACCATGAGGCTAAGGTTAGCTGGAAAATGGCAAGGGCCAGTCAACCCAAAAAGGCGTTATATGTAGATAACATGTCCATCTCTACGATGGTCATAACTACACTCTCTTGTGGTTACCTTTGCCTAAACTCATCGGTAACACACCTGATAGGCTTTACCACCTCCCTGGTAAATCTATGAAGTTGGGACTTCCATGGCTTCAGACCTTGACCATCCATTGTCATTTGATCATATGCTTTCTTGAAAAAAATATTTACAGAACTTCCACAATCAATGAGACGTTTCCTTACATTAGCTAGCTCAATCATGGCTGTTATCATAGAATTGTCGAGTGTTGGCGCTTCAATCCCATCAACATTGCAGTTTCCAAACATGATATCATGTGTCATAGTCTTCAATTGCTTTGTTGGAGCTCCATCTTTGATAGAAAAGAAACTCTCATGTACCACATGTCTCAGTGAGCTTTCGTACCTTTCCATCTCATTCTGGCTCTTCTCAGCCAGATGAGGTACCTTAGTTATCATGTTGATGATACGTACTTTCCCAAGTTTCCTAGGCTCATCCTTATTAGGTCCAACCAGGCTCCGTTGGAGCAACTTCCCCTGGGGTGGAGCATTTCTTACTTGCCATCCTATATAGGGCTTTCATGTATAGCTGTATCTTCTTTTTTTGGATTAAATCCTCGATCACATCTCACAAATGTTTGCATTCATTTGTATCATGTCTAAGCTTCTCGTGGAAGCGGTATAACTTTCCAGATATTTTCTCCTTTATAATCGACTCCTTTGGAGCCGGCTTCTTGTAATTCTCTTTACCATACATCATAAGGTAAATGTTCTCAACTGTATCATTCAACGGTGTATAATCTTCATGCTTTGAAAACCTTGGACGTTTCTTGAAGTCTGGTTTTTTGCCTCCATTAACTTAGTTTTTTCTTTTCTAATTATTGTCTTTGTTTCCTACATTACTAGCAACGTTCTTAGAACTTTCAAAGGTTTATTTCATAGCCATGTTACTATGGACTAGGTCGGTTGACTGTCCACCACTAGCTTTCTAACAGTCACACCTGCCTCTTCTAAATGCAAATACTGAATTGCCTTTCTATAAACTTCTGCCATGGTCAGTGGGGGTTTCATTTTTAACCATTTGCCAAAATCTATATCATGCTTTATTCCTCCAATCAAAGCCATAAAAAAATTGTCCCCTTAGTATTTCTTACCTTTGTCACATCTGTGTTAAATTTACTTAAAAAGTCATTCAAAGATTCCATAGAATTTTAAAAAAAATTGGATAATGACATTATGTCCTTTGGGCGAGTTGCATGTAACCAAAGCTGCTCCATGAACTTTCTGGCCAATTGATCGAATAAATATATTGTAACATCCCATAATTTTATGAAATTAAATAATTAAATTAAAAGGGTAAAATCATAAATTTCTACTAGATTCGGAATTAGACTAAGGAACCTATTCCATTGTATGCAGAATGTCATTTACAGTTAGAAAACATATATAATTTGTTAATTTTGCTTAAACGGGTTAGAAATTATAAGAGGCAAACCATAGTTGCATTCTCGTAATATATTGATTTCAAAAATATAGCCTGGGTATTATTATTTTCAGACTATAAATAGATTCTTAACCTCATTCATTTTGTCGTAAAAAATAATCCTACCTGCACTTCTAGAATCCTAATTCCTAAATAAATTACAAATTCTTTAATTAATTTCTAATCTGCCAAATTAAATTTAAGTTAAACAAATTAATATATGGAATCAATCACCGCGAAAAGAGCTACAGAAATGAATGTAAGCTATCAAGAAATTTGTAGTTCCAATTATGGGTAAATTCTAGACAACGTTGGAGAAGGAGAATCTACATCAATTCAGAGATGTTGGATATGTAATAGGTGAGTTGGATTTATCATATTTGTGTATATGTATTAGTAAGACGCAGTAACTTACCTCTTATGATCTTAAATAAATTATAATAATGTAACTCATAACTAAAAAATATTTTTTCATATACACTTGGGTAGGATGAATTATGCCATGGGCATATGTTAAGAATCTATTTTTTATCGATTGTAATAAGCATAAGTATGAGATACAAAGTGTTATAAAGTAAATATAATATATATCAAAAGTATAGTTTTCGATGACATGAATCCACTAGTGGTCATTGATTGGATGTGCGGATTGATCCGAAAATGCGATGGATGTTGGGTGAACATGAACTGTCTATTTTGATCCAATGGTACAATGGCGAAAATACGGTGATCAAAGACTATAGATGTGAAGAGGACAATGTATAGATGGATGCGGTAGTGTCTTATCATCCTTGGGTAGCATGAGTTCACCAAAATGGAACTTTAATCATGTTTATGCCTGGCAGCAAGGCCAAATCCAAGCGGTTGAAAGTTGTACTACTGCTAGCACCTGGGGGCATGGAGGATGATAGTGGTGGTATTTGATCGGGTGATGAAGGTCCTGGAATGGCGCAACAACAACTTGCAAGGGGAGGTTGATAGGTTCAGCATGATAAAGGAATACGCGTATACAAAAATATAAAATAAATAAATATATTTATTAAATTATTTATCAAATAATTATAATAAACCATTAACTTTACAACGTTCATACATGTGGTTCGTTGCATTGGAATCATGGTTGAATGAGGAACATTTAAGTATATTTATTTGTTGTGTTTTGTGGTACTTTAGAAAATTGTCTTGGTCGGACAGTCTCATAATATGGTTTTGAGTTATGGGTTGGGGAACCAGCAGCTTCATAAATAGTGGGGCGATGATGAATTTTGGGCTTGGTCCCAATAGTGACATTGACCATTAGGCCAGTGCCTAGCTTGGACATTACCGTTAGAGCAAAATTGTAAATTTGTGTAGGAGTGGGAATTAGACTTTGGAACTTATTCCATTGTGTGTAGAATGTCGTTTAAGGCCGAAAAACATATATAATTTGCTGATTTTCGTTAAATGGGTTAGAAATTATAAGGAATCAAACCAAGTGGCATTTTCATAATATATTGATTTCGAAAATATAGCCGAGATATTATTATATTTTTATCCTATACATAGATTCTTAACCTAGCTCTCTTAGTTGGAAAAAATCCTGCCACCACTTCTAAAACCCTAATTCCTAAATTAGTTATAAATTCTGTAAATTAATTCCTAATGTACTAAATCAGATCCAAATTAAATAAATTAATATATGGAATCAATCACCATGAAGAGAGCTATGTAAATAAATGGAATCTATCAAAAAAATTGTAGTTATGAAGGTGTGTAAATTATGACATAGAATGAGAAGGAGATCTACATCTAATTGGAGAAATTGCATAGCTAATTAGTGAGTGGAATTTATCATATTTGTGGATATGTATTAGTGAGACATGATAACTCACCTCTTATGATCTTAAACAAAATTATAATGATATAACTGATAATTTAAAACTATTTTTTAACATACACCTGAATAGAATGTACTACGCCATGATTAGATGTTAAAAATATAATTTTTATTGATTATAATTAGCCAAAGTTAATCTCCTTCCGATTAAAAAAAAGTGTGAAATATAATGTGTTCCGAAATTGACATATTATATATCAAAAATATACTTTTCAAAGACATAAATCCATTGGTAGTGTTCGTGCTTTGACTGAGTATGTGGATTGATAAGAAAATGCAATGGAAGTTGGGTGAACAGGGACTATCCGTTTAAATCCAATGGTAAAACGACTATGATAGGATGATCGAAGACTGGAGGTTTAAAGAGGATGACATGTAAATGGATGTGGTGATGTCCAATCATCCCCAGGTGGCATGCGTTCACAAGAAAATGGAACCCTAATCTTGTTTATGGGTGGCAGCGTGACCAAAGCTAGGCAGTCGGAGGTGGAACTACTGCTAATGGCTGGTAGAATGGAGGACGAGAAGGCTAGTGGTGGTATTCGATCTAGCGAAGGAGGTCCATGAATTGCACGATGGTGATTTGAAGGGTGCAGCTAATAGATTTAGTGTAATAGAGGAATATGCTTATATGAAATTTAAAAATAAACATAGTAAATAAATTATTAATCAAATAATTAGAATAAACCATTAACTTTAAAAGCTTTTAACTTTTGCATACAACCTCTATTTTACACGTGGTTCATTGCATAGGGATCGTGGCAGTATGAGGAACATTTTGGTATACTGTTTGATTTATTTTGAGGTACTTTAGACAATTGTGTTAGTTGGATAGGTTCACTATAAGGTTTTGAGTTACGAGTTTGGGTTTGATCTAGTAGCTCCATAAATGGCGGGGCGATCATGGATTTTGGATTCGATCCTAATATTGACATTGACCATTAGGCAAATACTAGATTAGGCTTAACCTCAATAGTTACGTGTGATTTCTACGATAGTGTCATGCTCGGGCCACTTGAGTTGAAAATTTGAGTATAATAGTATGGTATATGGTAGGCATCCGGTGCATTTCGATGGGGTCAGTGGTGTCTAGCGATGACGAGTTGGGAGTTTGAGCCAATAGCATTGTAGTTAGTGGTACACAAGTTGGGACTTCGAGCTCAATAGCGTACATATGATTTTGTATTGGTGGGCTAGGCACCAAGATCTTCAATATCAAGTCGCATATGATTTGATGTAGTGGGCTAACACACGTAGATCTTCACTAGTGAGTTGCATATAGTTTAGGCATGCAACCAGGGTATTTAGGCTTGATCGTGTCCATATGATTAGATATTGGTAGATGTTAGTGAGACTTTAGCATATAATGTCACTATAGTATTATTATATTGTATTTAGCTAACTTGTTGGGTGTAGCTGACACATGTTAAGGTAGTTTTTCAAGCATAAGTGTTGCTTTACTAGCTTATTAATATTATACACTTATATGATGTGTTTCACTTACCAAATGTAGGTCTGAATCTTTATCACTTCCTTCTTTATTGTTATACTCTAATAGGTCGATAGAGTGGACTGGTGGTGACTTGGAGGCGCGATGATGCGACATAGGCGTTCATTTCTTTGTCAATTAGCTATCCACTATTTTTATTTCATTTATTCCCAACAATAGACTATTTCCATGATTTTATAAAGAGGGATATTGTAGTCAGAATTTAATTAATTCTATAATGTTTTGTTTTTTTGGAATTATATTATTGATTACTATTATATTTTATTCCTTCTGCTATGATTTTCAAAAAGTGTAGAATATCATAGATAGCTCTTTGAACTGTTGTACAATAACGATCCGCTGTCGACGAGATCGCGATGCTACTTCCACTTTTATACGTTGTTCGGGACATCGTAGATTGCGAGTTGTTACAAATATGGACCTCAGAGGCAACCGAGTAAACCACATCATAGCAACTCCTCCTAAAAATACTGGAAAGCATCTACAATGCACGATGTTTTTAGCCCTATAGTTATCCATATGTCATTCGTACTTTAATAAATGCTGCCTTGGATCTGTAGTTCCATTATAAGATGGCATTGTGGGCATAGTGAACCTTCTACAGTATTCTTCATGCAATATCTCCTCAGTGAATGGGTTTCTACTAGGAGAAGAACCAATCATCATTGCTCCTATACTGGTTTTTGCTCACCAGCATCCTTACCATATCTATTAGAGACTTCGAATCTATCAGATCAGTTGGACGATGATCATCATGGCCTGCCTTGAGTATTTAACCTTGCAAATGGTCTCCCTAGTTCCACGATATCTGAGTTCTCCTGTCTCTAGGAGAACCCTTCGTTCAGTTGATCGATTTTTATGATTTCTATGTGATGGGTCAACAACAGCCGTCTAAACTCCAACATTTTAAACTATAACAACATGGTCCTTACTATCATTGGCACCATCACACAAATTAGTAAAGTCACCATTATTCGGACCACAGCAAGCCAGATCATTACCGACCTGAAAAATGATTCGATACCAACCTGAGTATTGTTGACATGAGTTTTTCCTAATCCATTTTTCGAGGTTCTAGCCTCCTTTCTTTTCATCCTAAATTTTCCTTCTTAGTGATTTTCGTCAGATGAGGAGTTACTATCTTCTTCTAAGTCGGAAGATAACAATTTCCTCTTGTTCCTTCTACAACCTCGAGACAACTATGTCATCAAATCCAAGTTTTATCTCATGTGTTTCATCATAGCATTCTATTTTTCTCTTTCATCATCTTATCCATCTCAACCCTGGTAATTATGTTTTAAATGCTCTAAATTTCAACAGTGCTAGGCTTAACGGTTTTTTCAGCATGTTGAGAGCCATCATTATCAACGTCATTAATGGGTCTGGAAGTGGTCGAATTTTCCTTGGTTTTTCTTGGGGCCATTGCTTCGGTAGATCCTACGATAAACTTTTGTGAAATTTGAATAATCATGGACCTAGCGAACAGAACTTGTTAATCTGCTTCGCGAATTAAAGCAGTAAAAATAGATCTAACCAACGAGGCATCAAAATGTTCTCAGTGAAAGCGCCAAAATGTATACTCCAAAAGTTGGCACAAATATTAAATAGTTTGAACAAGAGAAAAAAATGAAGAAATTAAATGTTAAATGAATAAAAATAACACACAACAATTTATAGTGGTTCGGCTAAACGCTAGGCTACATCCAATCAAGATTTGTTAATGATTTCTGTATGGTTTTCCAAGTGAGATCTTATGGATCGCTGATCTTGGATCAATGACGATCCAAGAAATGACAATAGCAATATAGAAATTTAGAATGTAGAAAAAGGATCTCGAAATAGTGCCTCGAACTTGCTATTTAAAGAAAAAGTCAATGGACTTGTATCAACTACATTCTCCCATGTTCTCCACATCTTGAAGAAGGTTTCCTTAAGAGATCGTGGCCATTAGCAAGCAGAATTATGGTTCCTTACTGAATTGAACGCCTTAGTTCAATATCAATCCATGATGCTGGGTCACTTTGCTTTTAAGCATCACTTCTGGAATTGATGTTGTGGGTCAATGGAAATTTGTGGCTCTTGCATTGATTGCATTGCATTTGACTTGATATTTATGCATTTTAAGGTTGAATCTATTATGGGTTGCTTTCTAGGACCGGTGGCAATGTAAGAACCTTTAGGAAACTTTGTTTCCAATTGCATTGGACATCAAATGATTTGAAGTTGTTTCTTAAATCGATAGGGACCCATAACACGTTTCATTTTTTGACTGACGTCTACCTTAGTTTTGAGTGGGATGAAGCAGGTTGCAATTTAGATGAAGTAAGGTGGATCAATACTGACCTGAAGGGTTTGGGTCATTACCGCCATGATTTCTCCTTGGATTTTGTCCCTAGTTTAGAATTTCTTTGATATCAAAGTGTTTAGTCCAAGTATTTAGCAAGTTAATAATTATACCATGGAGCATTAGATGGAAATTGAGTTCCGAAGTTATCACTTTAGATTTTTGGTTTCCTATCTGACCACTCGACCATTCTGACTCGTCCGGATATGGCTTGGTTAAAAAGCTGGATAAGATATATATACATGATATACCTTACCTATAATGACCCAGAATTTTGATTTTGAAATTAGAATATTTAATTGATTTTGAATACTTAAAAGTTAATTTTTAACTTGAATTCAAATATAACTATTTATTGGATAATTTACTACTGAATTTAATAATTGGAAAATTGGTCAAAAATTGAATCTTGAGTTTTAAGCTTAATAAAAATAACTTAAAGGCTTATAAAATTTATATTTATAATAATGAACACAATAAAACTCTTTAAATTGAATTTAAAAGTGATTTGTTCAGTTTTAAAAATATACCATTTGAATTAACATATATAAATAGCCTTCCGGGGCACGATCTCGAAATTCAACGAAACCGGTTACATTGGATCTCTAATAGTGTATTATTATCGTATTTCAAATTTCATAGCATTTAGAATTATCATTTGGCTGTGGGATATAAACGCGCTGAAATTTAAATCGAAAATTCAATATAATTATTGGGTCCAAAAAGCTATCTTATCCATACGATCAAATTATGGCTCAAAACCTTTTTCATTACATTTGGAATAGGGGTATAACATTATAAATGCTAAGTGGCACGCTTTGATAAGGGTTCGAGATTTTGAGTTACGTAATCGGGATAATTTGAAAATTTAAACATATTTATACATAAATATATGTATATTGACCATATCCTTATCAATCAAAATTCCCTTCACCTCAACTTACCATCGCCACTTCACTTTCTTTGAAATCATGTCCCTCACTTTTAAAAACAATACGCAAGGCTCAAAAAAAAAAAAGAGAGAGAAAAAGGATTGTCGGCCTTAAATATGGGATAATGAAAAGAGGATCCTCGTTTGAAATAATCCTTGTTTGCACAAAAAATGGGCAAACACCTCCAAGTCGTATTATTTAGTCGATTTTATGTGGTTTTCAATGATTTGGGTGACTTATGCAAATATGTAAAAAGCAGGGACTGAACTGTAAAAGACACACAGATTTATAGTTGTTCGGCCAGAACGTGCCTACATCCACTTTATATGTTATTATCCTTTTCTTTCAGATTACAAGTACAAAGCTTTGTATACAAGTATATGAAAGTTGTTTGAAAGTTCCTTCCGTGCTTGAGCTCTCAAACTTGTCTGCCATTGTTGCACCCCTGCCCCTCTATTTATAGAGTGAGGTTGGGGGCAGGGGTCTTGGATGTATATAGCTGCTGGTGGGCCTGGGCTGAAGCAATCTGGCCTGGTAGCGTTCTGGTTCGGCAAAGCTTTGGTTCGGCCGTGCTTGGAGAAGGTTGGGGTTTGGTCCGGTAGGGAAGAGATGTTTGGGCTCGGTAGGGATGTGGTCCGGTGGTAGGTTGATTAGGCATAGGGGTGTAAGGCAGTTGGTTCGATGGTGATGAGATGTGGATCGGTGTTAGTTGGTTCGGTGGGAAGCGGTTCGGTAGGGTGTTGGCTCGGCATCACTGCACTTGGGGGTTTGGTTCGGCAGCACTGCCCTTGGGAGCTTGGTTCGGCGGCACTGGCCTTGGGGGCTTGGTTCGGCATTGATGTGGAGTGTCTCTGGTTCGGCAGGGGGGAATGGTCCGGCTAGGACTTGGAGATTGGCTGGTTCGGTGGAGGATGAGGTTGGAGTGTGGACCGGTAGAGGCTGATCATGGAAGTTGGTTCGGCATTGTTGGGAGGAACGGTGGTTCGGCATTGCTTGAAAAATGTTTTAGATCGGTGGTGAGAATTCGCCCAACATTTGCCCCCTAAAGTGGGGCACATGCCTGCATGTGTCGCGCTTTGTTTTCTTGCAGTTGGGATAGCTTTATTCGGTTCCAAGTGCCGAATCATCTGGTCCGGTTATCCTGTGCTCACCTATAAGTAGGGGCATCATACTACTGTTATCCCTTTACCGTTTGATATAGCCGAATCACTTGAGTGCCAAATCAAACTCGTTTATTCGAAACAGCCGAATCAACCAAGTACTGCGTCGATCCTAACTACCGCTCCAGGTGAGGTTGCTTCTGCCGAATGAACTTCTATATTTAAATCTTGAGTGATATCTTAGACTTACATACGCTTGCTCGCTTTATACACTTGCTTGCTTATATTTCCATACTTCTTGTTCTAACAACATGTCTTTCGCTTTTTTGTTTGCGGATAAATGTCTCTAAGAGTGGAAACCCGATCAAAGAAGAAGAGATCCCAGGGCAAGGAAGAGCCTTCCGCCGTGCCCCCAGCTCAGCCAAGACCAGAACGTCATGGACCTGCCCTAAGGTCGTTAGTGGACGGATATAGTCTCCAAGAGCTTCTGGACTCCCCGCCCGACTGTTTTCCTAGCTCCCGCAAAAAGGAGCAGCTCGACGCCATATCTCGTTCTTTTGGGATTGGTAGAGCGCTCATGGTGCTGCCAGGGGCTGGAGTTATGCCATATGATAGAGCGTCCATAAGTCTCTCTTCTCCTTCTTCTCCATTCTCTCTCTCTCTAGTTCCTGAACATTCCTTTCGAGAGTCTGCATGCTCTTCATTTGATGATGAGGCCACCGAGGAATTCCCAACTCTCTGCATTTCTTCTTTAAAAGAGTTAGACCTATGTTTAATTCTTTCGCTGCTTGCGATATTGGCAAGTAAAAGTACTTCGATACTAGTTCAAATGTTAAGGCCGTTTTTTCCTTGTTCATCGTTAATTTCTTTTTTTGCCTTTTGATTCTTCTTTCTGATCATCATTAGATATCCTGTAGCTAAACTTGGACTTCTCTATCTCATAACTCAAGTCGTTGAAGATGATATTGAAGTCTTCAAAAAGGGTCAGAGAAGCTAAACGAGGATCTGAAGGATGGTTTAGAGGAATGGCATTGATTATTTCATCCAAATCTGGTACTTCATTGTTCAAACCACTGAATGGTCCTTTACTGAAATCTAGTTGAGCATCATCAAATCCACTGGGCAGACCATCAATATCGTTCCAAAGATTATGATCATCTAAGTAGTGCAATTGGTTATTCATGACCGTAGAAGGACTGATCATGTAATTTCGTATACGATGTTGAAATGTGTAGTCAATGCAAAGAAGATTGAAGCTGGTAATGAATGTGCATTTCATCTTGAGTGTTCTGAGTTCAAGCCTTGCTTCCCCTTCTTTTCTTTTTAGGTTTTCATAACTTGATCGTTTACTGTTTGTTTAATGAATTCCTCTTCTGAATTGGACAGGTGGGACTTCCGATCAACATGCTGGGAGCTCCGACCCTGCAGCTAAGTAGGCTTGGAGAGTTGGTAGGATGAGGGCGAAGCGTGGACGCAGCCTGGTTCCTTGTCCGGATTCGGCCACCTTTTGATTTCTTTTTATTGCTGTTTATGTTAGTCCAAAACATTGATGTGACTGTAATAATATTGTTTGTGATGAATGACTTTATGTAATTTCATAACATAAGCTGATTCCTTTATGTTGGAATGCTATCGCTATTTTGTTGTGCTGTGTAAGTGATGTAACTATGCATGTTACTAGTGGCTTGACTGTGCCTGATGCCAAGTTTTTTGCTTAATGTATAATTTTCTCATTTTGCACCGTAAATGTGATGTGTGAATATGAACTGCAGCTATGCATTAATGTATAAAAGTAGAAGGTACCGCCCTTCATGTTTCGGCTGTGGACGGCAACTTTGTGCGCCCTGTAAGACTAAGCACGGAATGCTGTTGAGTGTCTCGTCATCCGATTGTAAGTTTCTGTTCCCATTAGCGAGCGTTCCCTATTTCATGTCATGTACTTTCAAGCACCGTTACGGAGAATAGGAGAAAAGTTTTAAATGAAATGGAAATAAAGGAAAAGTAAAACTTCCAGTCACGGAAGGCCGTCGATGTGCTTAAGTTCGTGGCAAACGGGTTTTGTAGTCACTTTCCCTAGCTGTGGGTCTTGGAGACATTTGTTACCCATCTTACGCCTCTACGGGGAGTTTTCTTTTTTACCACAGCCGCACTTAAGACACATCGGAGCCAATCGCGCACAGTAACTACCCGGGCCATTATGGCCCGTAATCGCGGGTATTATTCGATTTACTGTGGCCGACTAGCATGGGGGCCGATCGTCAACTGTGAACTGCCCCTGGCTGGCCACACCTTATGTTGGGGCTTATGGTCGGTTCACAGTTGCCGGCGAGCCGAATCGC
Source organism: Allium cepa (assembly GCA_030765085.1). Classification (NCBI taxonomy): domain Eukaryota; kingdom Viridiplantae; phylum Streptophyta; class Magnoliopsida; order Asparagales; family Amaryllidaceae; genus Allium; species Allium cepa. Next base: position 776,133,737 of record CM060945.1, read on the forward strand.
TGTAATGAGCTGCCATGGCATAATCGGCCTTCTCGGTGGCTTATACTCGGCTTATTACAGTCGGCTTTAAGGGCCAAGGCAAACAATGAGTTAACTCGCGGTAGAGGGATACCGGAGAAAAGTGTCTCATTGGCGAGGGTATAGGATCGTAGCGTACCTGTTAGATTTTGTCCAGGTGGAGTTGTGTTGTGAAGCTCTGAATTGAAATGTCATCTGCAAAGGATTTTGTTCAATAGCAAAGGATAAAGCTTAACAAGTAGCCAAGATATAAAGGAACAAGTTAACAAGAGCCAAGTTTTTAAAGTGGTTCGGCACGAAAATGCCTACGTCCACTGATTCTCTTCGTTAATTCACTTCATATGGGTAGTACAAGTTAAGAAAAGTATCGACGGAGGTGTCGGATGTTCCATGCCCTCTAGAACACCTCTCCGTCCACTGTTGACAAAATATAAGCTCCGTTGTGGAGATCTTTATGAATTACTTATGGTCCGTCCCAGATTGGATCCAGCGCTCCTGGGCGCGGAAAGATTCGCTTGAGGACAAGATCTCCTTCTTATAAGCTGCGATGTTTGACTTTGGAGTTGTATAGTGCTGCCACTTTTTGTCTGTGAGCTGCTGCTTTGAGTGCTGCATCATTTCTTCTCTCCTCAATTAGATCCAAAGACATGTGGAGGAGTTCTTCGTTTTCTTCGGGGTTGTAGTGGATCCTACGATGGGAAGGTACAATAGTTTCAACTGGGAGCATGGCCTCTGATCCGTATGCCAAAGAGAACGGAGTATGCCCTGTTGATGTTCTGAAAGAAGTGCGGTAGGCCCATAGTGCTGTAGGAAGTTCGTCCACCCAAGCGCCTTTTGACTTTTCAAGCTTCTTCTTGATTAGAGTCTTGAGAATCTTGTTGACAGCTTCGACTTGTCCATTTGCCTGGGGATAAGCTACGGATGAGAAGCCCTTATGAATTTCGTGCTCTTGGCACCAGTCGACAAATTCCTCGCTGTCAAATTGAAGCCCGTTGTCTGATATGATTCTGAGTGGAACCCCGTACCTGCACAGAACGTTTTTGATCAAGAAGTTGATAACTTTAGTTGAAGATATTTTATTCAGAGGCTCCGCTTCCACCCATTTGGTGAAATAGTCAACTGCCACTATAGCATGTTTGGCCCCGCCTCGGCCCATCGGCAGTTCGCCAATTAAGTCAATTCCCCATATTGCGAAGGGCCAAGGGCTGGTCATCTGAGTAATTTCATTGGTTAGTAGTCGAGGAATCTTAGCAAATTTCTGACATCTGTCGCATCTTCTGACGAAGTCTAAGGCATCTTTGTTTAAAGTGGGCTAGAAATACCCATATCGGAGTATCTTTTTTGCTAGGGTCTGCCCTCCGGTGTGGTCTCCACAACTTCCCTGATGGATATTGGATAGAATTTCCTTGGCTTCTCTTCCAGCAACGCACCTCAATAAGGGGTTAGAGAAGCCGCGCCGATAGAGGATGCCCTCTTGCATTGTGTAGCGGGAAGCTTTCCTTAGAATTTTCTTAATTTCATTTCGCCCGTCGGGTAGGGTGCCGTTTTGTAAGTATTCTCGGATAGGGGTCATCCATGTTTCTTCTTCGGTTGCAGCTATCAGATTTACTTGCTCGAAACTTGGTGCCAGCTGTTTTGAGATGGTTAATGCTCCGAAAATAGTGATGTTCTTCATGCTAGCTTGTTTTGCTAGTTCGTCGGCCTCTTGATTCTCTTCTCGGGGAATGTGTTTGATTAAATAGTGATCTAATTGATTAAGCAGTAGCCTGGTCTTCTTTAGATATGCTGTGAGTCGTTCTCCTCGAGTCTGCAATTCTCCCAGTATTTGATTTACAATAAGTTGAGAATCACTATGGAGACATAAAGAACTGACTCCAATTTCCAGTGCAAGTTCTAATCCGGCTATCACTGCTTCGTATTCTACGTCATTGTTGGTGGCAGCGAATTCCAATCTTAGGGCGTAGTGCAGCTTCTTTCCCCTAGAGGTGATTATTACAACACCTGCCCCCGAGCCTTGTTCATTCGATGCTCCATCTACGAAGAGATTCCACTTGATATCTTCTGCTATTTCAGATTGGTCCTTACCTTCGCTATTAGTGAATTCGACAATGAAATCAGCTATGGCTTGCCCCTTGATAGCGGTGCGAGGATGGTAAGTGATATCATATTGACTTAGTTCGATGCACCACTTAAGTAATCGCCCAAAAGTGTCGGGGCGATGGGGCACTTGCCTTAGCGGTTGATCGGTTAAAACTCTGATGGAATGAGACTGGAAATAGTGTCGCAGTTTCCGCGACGTGATAAGAAAACAGTATGCTAGCTTTTCAAGTTTAGGGTATCTGACTTCTGCCCCTGTGAATCTCTTGCTTACAAAGTATACGGGTCGCTGCGCGCGGTTGTCTTCTCTCACCAAAGCGGCGCTCAAAGCGTGGGATGATACAGCAAGGTATAGGTATAGTTCCTCGCCTTCATTTGGAGTTGAAAGTACCGGTGGTCTCTGGAGGTGTCTGATTAAGTTAAGGAAGGCTGTCGAGCATTCGTCAGTCCATTCGAACTTTACTTTGTCTTTCTTTAGAGCTTTGAAGAAAGGGATGCATTTGTCGGTTGCTTTAGAGATGAACCTACTCAGGGCGGCCACTTTCCCGTTTAGGCTTTGCATCTCTCTTCGAGTAGATGGTGTCTTGATATCTTGTAAAGCTCGGACTTGTTCGGGGTTTGCTTCAATCCCCCTGGCATGAACGATGAATCCCAAGAACTTTCCCGATGATACTCCGAAGGAGCACTTTAGAGGGTTCAGCTTCATTCCATATTGGCGAAGTACTTGAAACATCTCGTCCAGGTAGTTTATATGGTCGTTGGCTTTCCTTGATTTTACCAGCATGTCATCCACATAAACTTCCATAGTTCGTCCTATCAGTTCTGCAAACATCTTATTGACGAGGCGCTGATAAGTAGCTCCGGCGTTTTTAAGTCCAAATGGCATTACCTTGTAGCAGTACAATCCTCGGTCAGTGATGAAGCTAGTGTGGTCTTGATCGGGGGCGTGCATAGGGATCTGGTTATATCCTGAGTATGCGTCCATAAAGGATAAAAGTTCGTGTCCGGCAGTGCTGTCCACGAGTTGGTCGATTCGGGGGAGTGGGAAGCAGTCTTTCGGGCAAGCGTCATTTAAGTTGGAGAAATCGATGCATGTTCGCCACTTTCCATTAGCTTTCTTTACCAGTACCGGGTTGGCGATCCATTCCGGGTAGATGGCTTCACGTATGAAGTCATTGGCAAGTAAGTTCTTTACTTCTTCCTCGAGGGCTGCTGATCGTTCTGCCCCCATACTTCTCTTCTTTTCTTTACCGGTACCTTGGTAGGATCGATGTTTAGTGCGTGGCATGCTATGTCCGGGGAGATTCCAGTCATATCAGCGTGCGTCCATGCAAATACATCCATGTTGTGGCGAAGAAAATCAATGAGTTGATTCTTTAATTCTCTTTTTAACTGAGATCCGACTCTCAGTAGTTTACTTGGGTCGCGTTTGTCTACAGATACGAATTCCATAGCCTCTGCAGGCTCGGCGGTGGCCTCCTCCTCTTTGTCCCTGGGGTCTAATTCATTGAAAGGATCACTGGTATACCGAAGAGGAGGGGCTTTCTTTAGTTGCTATGCTTCCAAGCTTTTCATGCAGAGAATAGTCTCTGCATTTTTCCCTTTATCTCTCCTGCGATTATTGCGAAGTTCGGTTACATAGCAGTCCCGAGCGGCGTCTTGATCCCCTTCTACTTCTCCCACTCTATTATTCGTTGGAACTTCATCTTCAGGCACCATGGGGCAAGGACAATTTGGAAGTCGAACAAGGTTGGTCTTCCTAAAAAGGCATTGTAGGCCGAGTGGTTGTCTATTAGCACGAATGTTTGTTTCCGAACGGCGGAGTGGGGATGACTTCCCAATTCAACAAAGAGATCCAATTGTCCGAGGGGCATCTTTGCTTCTCCAGTGAAACCATGTAGCGGTTTGTTACAGGGAGACACGTCCTTCATTGACAGCTTCATTTTGTCGAAAGCATGCTTGAACAGAATATTCACTGAGCTTCCAGTGTCTACTAGGATTCGAAAAACTTCAGCTGGGCCGAACCAGGCAGAGATGACCATAGGATCCATATGAGGGTATTGCCTTCCCTCTAGGTCGCGCCCACTGAATGTGATGTCATTATTTTCCTTCCGCTTAGGGTGGCGTTCTTCCATAACAGAATTGATGCAGTCTCCCTCGCTTCTGAGCGAGTTTCCATATCTTTCCATTTCTGCCCAGCTTTTGTCGGCGATGTGTGGCCCCCCAGATATTGTATGAACCACTATCTTCTCTTGGCTGGAACCGTTGGTGTTGCGGTTTCCTCCGCCTGTTTCTGGGTGGAGCTGCCCTGGGTTTTCCTTGGCGGGAGCTGGAGTCCCGTCCTGGCCCTTTACATAGCGTTCCAGCCTTTTTCTCCTGATGTATTCTTCAATTAGGTCTCGGAGATGGCGACATTCATTGGTATCGTGCCCATGAGACTCGTGGAAATGGCAGAATTTTCCGGACTGGATTGCGTGATCTGACTCTTTCTTGTACGGGGGGCGCTTGTATGTAAGTTCGTCCTGGGTGGCCAGGAAGATGTTCTCGACTGTTTCATTCAAGGGAGTGTAAGCGTCAAATCTCGGTCCTGGTCGGTACAAGCGCTTTTCTCCCTTCTTGCCCCCTGCATTGTCTCTGGAGTCGTTTCTTCGAATGTCCTTCGCTGCGGCGGGGGCGGTTCCATGAGCCGTCTTAGCCCGTGGTCCTGTCTGCCTTTCCGTGGCAGCCTCTTCGAGTCTCATGTACTTCCCAGCTTCATGGAAGAAATCGGGCAAGGTAGCTGGTTTTTCTTTAGTTAGTCTTCTAGCAAACTTGGTGTCTGTATGCACACCACTACAGAGGGCCATTAGGACAAGTTTCTCATCGGCATCTTGAACTGCTGCCGCTGCGGCATTGAACCGGGTTAGGTATTGCTGCAGCGTCTCTCCGGGTTTCTGTTTGACAGTAGATAGGGAGTAAGCATCCTTGGGTTGTTCCACATGAATGCGGAACTAGCTGATAAACTTCTCCTTCAACATTTCCCATGAACTGATGGATCCTTGGGGTAGATAGCAGAACCAGGAGGTAGCTAGATCCGCTAAAAATAGTGGAAAGCATTTGCATAATACTCCTTCTGTTTCCCCGCTCATGAGCATATGTTGTGTGTATCTTTGCAGGTGTACAACGGGGTCAGAGGCTCCCATGTATGGTTCCATTGTCGGCATTTTCCACTCTCGGGGGGTGATGGCAATTTCAGTATCGCGGGTGAAAAGGCTGGTTACCCTAGCACCTATCCCACGATCTCTTTGGTCCCGTTGGACGCATTCTCTGAACAATCGTGCCATCCTCTCATCAGAATATGGGGCAGATAAGAAAGAGCTTGGTTCTTCCCTGCGGGATCGATTCTGTCTGGATGGCCTGTAGGGGTGGTATAGTCTATCACTCCTAACGTTTCCCAGCGGCTGTCTTTGGCTATCCGGATGCATGCTAGGTTCAGCTATAGTTGGCCCTTGCCTTGATCTTCCCCTGTGGGGTTCTGTTTCAAGCATTTCCTCGGGGTCAACTTCGGGCTGGATTCTAGCTCGGCTCTGTTCATTGGTGTTTCTCTGGCTAGGCAGCATGACCGGCTCTGCTACATCCGATCCTTGCCTGGTACCTCCCCTGCGGGGTTCGGTTCCAAGCGTTTCCTCGGGTCGGAGTTCGGGCTGAGTTCGGGCTCGGCTCCTACCATTGTTGTTTCTGTTGATAGCTTCTTCGAAGAAGGAAGACCTTTGTCGCCCCCCAGATCCTCCGGATTGGGACTCGCCCCATGATTCAGTGTCGCGGTTGGATTCTCCAGCATCCCTTAAGCGTGACATGAGTTGGTCCACCAAAGCTTCTTGTTGGGACGTGAAGCGGTTAATTACTTCAGCAACAACTCTGTCTAGATCTGCCCTAGTAATTGTTGCCGGTTGTTCTGTGGCAGGGGCTGTCGGGTTTGTCTGATCCTCGTTTGGTACTGCTGTTGGAATGGGATGATTCTCTTGATCTGTGATTACTGGATCAGGAATGCTGCTAGTTGCGATGTTCTTTCCCTTTCTCTGCCTGGAATTCATGTTGTCCAGGCACCAAGCGATGATGTTAGGAAGAAGGCTGAGTGGGGCAAGCTTGAAGCTTTGGGTTCAACTCTCAATGAAAGCACCAAAAATGTTTGCACAAAAAATGGGCAAACACCTCCAAGTCGTATTATTTAGTCGATTTTATGTGGTTTTCAATAATTTGGGTGACTTGTGCAAATATAAAAAAAGCAGGGACTGAACTGTAAAAGACACACAGATTTATAGTGGTTCGGCCAGAACGTGCCTACGTCCACTTTATATGTTATTATCCTTTTTCTTTCAGATTACAAGTACAAAGTTTTGTATACAAGTATATGAAAGTTGTTTGAAAGTTCCTTCCGTGCTTGAGCTCTCAAACTTGTCTGCCATTGTTGTACCCCTGCCCCTCTATTTATAGAGTGAGGTTGGGGGCAGGGGTCTTGGATGTATATAGCTGCTGGTGGGCCTGGGCTGAAGCAATCTGGCCTGGCAGCGTTCTGGTTCGGCGAAGCTTTGGTTCGGCCGTGCTTGGAGAAGGTTGGGGCTTGGTCCGGTAGGGAAGAGATGTTTGGGCTCGGTAGGGATGTGGTCCGGTGGTAGTTGGTTCGGCATAGGGGTGTAAGGCAGTTGGTTCGGTGGTGATCAGATGTGGATCGGTGTCGGTAGGGTGTTGGCTCGGCATCACTGCACTTGGGGGTTTGGTTCGGCTGCCCTGCCCTTGGGAGCTTGTTTCGGCAGCACTGGCCTTGGGGGCTTGGTTCGGCATTGATGTGGAGTGTCTCTGGTTCGGCGGGGGGGATGGTCCGGCTAGGACTTGGAGATTGGCTGGTTCGGTGGAGGATGAGGTTGGAGTTTGGACCGGCAGAGGCTGATCATGGAAGTTGGTTCGGCATTGTTGGGAGGAACGGTGGTTCGGCATTGCTTGAAAAATGTTTTGGATCGGTGGTGAGAATTCGCCCAAAAATCCTGTCCTTCATTCGTCATTTCAAAATACCCCAAACGTATTCACTTTCATGAAGACAGAAAAAAAAAGCAATGTTCGACACTTTGAAATGGAAAAAAAATTCCGTTGCTCCTTGTCAATTTCCAGATTTCGATTCTTGTTACTCGTATCCGCTTGGATTTCAATTGGGATGGGCTCGCAAGGGTGCGGCATCAATTCATGGGGTTCAACGGTTAAGTGGAGATTTGAAGGGCTAGTAATTGGTTTCAAAATTGCGGAGGCTAGGAGTGGTTGCGGACGTGATTTAGGGTGACTGGCTCCTCCTTGGTGGTTGCGATGTCGGGTTAAACCAAAGTCGCGATTCAATGGGGACTCGCAGGCGTAAGGCATTGGAGATGGAAAGGGGGAGGCCGGTGAGAGGTGGCCAATGGGATTATCGGTTGAGTATTTTGTGATGGATAGAGGGAGAGATGTTGATGAAGTTCGAGTCGAGTGGGTGCGTTTCGTATCTGCGAAGCAGGGTTGTCTACGAATTGACGAAGAAGGGTTCGTGGGTTGGGCTGTTGTGAAGAAAATAAAGATCCTAGGTGGTCTGAGCAGTGGAAGACCTGGCTTAGGAGGATTAAGGTAGTTAGTTTGATTTGTTTGAATTTTCAGAGTGGGTGACTAAATTTATAAGATTAACAATGCCAATAGTTACAACTATTATATATAATTTACCTTTGTCTTTCGACTTTGATTATAAAATTTCAATTTCATAGATAAATATATGTGTGTGTAAGAACTGGATTAGATTGGAAATGATAGTTCCTTATTTAGTTAATGTTAAGTATAGTAACTAGTTAACGAATTTTTAATTAGAATGTTAATTATAAATTCAAAATTTATAGCTTATAAAATCGTAACTCCCTTATATTATGTTTATATTGAATTCAGGTTGTTGCTTTACGTTTGTAGTAACGAGATCTTCGCAAGGGGAAAAGTGAAAACTGGAATGATTAGCAAAATAAAAATCAAGGTGAGTTAATCTCACTCGATTTTGGATTACTGCAATTAATTTTAAGTGGTTAAATATAATTATTGATTAATTGGTTGAACTGGTAAATTATTATCAATTGAATATGTTATTATATATGTAGCAGTATATATGAGTGATATTCCCACATATGTTTAGCGGATGAGGCCATATGCGCCTCGCATAGTAGCAGCTGACCCTATATACCACGATATCCCCATCGAAGGGGGATTTATTATTTTTATGCTGTAATAACATTTGTGGACGCAGGGAAACAGGTTGGAGGGATCCAACTGGATTCCTCAAAAACGTTGAATTAAATTTCATATATATTGATATATGATTTGTTTGAGAAATTTGTGATAGATTATTGTGTGATTGAATTTATTGCATGCTACGATAACATTGATCTGGATTTTTGGCATTTAAAAAAAATACCATAAATATGTACGTTGAATTTTAGAAAGGAAAATCGGAAGTAAAAATATTTATAGTGAAATTTGGATTAATTAAAAAATGAATTTGGGTAAAATGAATAGTTTGATTTTAAAGTTGTCTGCGATAATTCGAAATATGGAAAATAGAGATTTTGGGATAATGTAAATAAAGGGATTTTGAATAATAGATCTTAAAAGATATTTATTAAGTGTAAAAGGATTTATTTTGAAAATTGAGATTTCAAATAGTTGGGAAATAAAAAGGAAATTTGAAAATAAAATATAAAAATTTTTGTTAGATATAAAATAAGAATTTTAAATTGTGAAATGGAAGCGGAATTAGAATTTAGTTGGTTTTTGGAATATAGTGGGGTTATTTAAGAAATTGATTTGAAAATGGAATTAAATTTAGAAATCGATTCATAATCGATTAAGTATTGTGGAACCGTTATAAAATGGAATTTAAAATTGTGAGACTTATAAATAATGTTTATAAATAAACTGAAGTGATTATCAGCAGATGAATTGAAGAGATAAATTCAAGGTGAGAATTTATAAAATGAGATGGTAAATCGGCTTAAAAATAAATAAAAGATTTATTTATTTTTAAATGTGGAAAAGAGATTTACGAACTGGGACGTAAACAAAGGTGATAAATCGAGAGGAATTTATAAAAATTAGAGGTGTTGTATTGAAGTTAAAAAAATATGTTTTGTCAAAGAAGATGAGATAGTTTTAAAGAGGGATTTTTTTAATTATTAAACTGGGTAATTTAGAAATGTTTAAGCAAAAGGTTATTTCCAGAAGTTAGTTATTTAATATTTTTAAATTATCGAAATAAATTATGAGTTTATAAAGAAGTCTTGAAAATTAATTAGAATCTTATTAACAAATCCAAATTTGTTCTTGTTTCAAAATTATGTAAATTTTAAAAATTGTTTTAAGCGTGTAATTAATTATCAATTACGTTGGTTATAATGAGTTGATAGTAAGTTAATTGTTATTTAAGAATTAATTAGTACTATTATTTTAAAAGGATAAATTATTTAGTATTAATATTATTTTTAAATAATAACTTATATAAAACAGTATGCCTAAAATAAACTTGGAAATTTATATAGGAATTTTATAAGTATTATTTTGAAAATTATTAAATAAAGTTTTCAAAAAGTAATGATATACCTTTATGGCGAAATTGGAGGCAGCGAGTGCCTATAGCTAAGATTTGGATTTCTCTGGGATAGAGATGTAGCCATTGAGCTGTGAATCCATGGCTGATACCGCGTGGTGCTTTCCATATTTATTTTACAAAAAAAGTTTTCAAATATTTTGAAAGAACGTTAGTGAATGTACTTACTTCGATAAGAAAGTGCATGAGTTTTGATAAGAGATTTAATCTATTAAAATTAAATTGATAAGATATTTAGTGTTTTTAGTGGAAAAGGAAATATTTGGTTGAATGATTATTTATTTGATAGCTAAATAACCGACTATTAAATCTGGACCCAAAATATAACTTTGGGAATATCTAGGATATATACGGGAATTATGGGGTATGGTTACCATTTGAGGTGCTATACTATACGTATAAACTCATTTCGTTCTTCTAGGACGTTAATAAGAAAATATGTCCACTAACGGTTAGGAGGTGATCTCGAATCCTATTTCATCTATTGGTTTCCTAAAGAACCAGGGTTGAGTTTACTGGAAAAATATCGAACGTTGTTTAGAAGAGACCGGGATTGGATAAGTTATCCAAAAATCACTTCGATCCAAGGAATACATTTTCAAAGGAAAAGCAAGAGCATAGAATCGAAGATGGAGCAGTGAAGTGCAAGGGCTAATCGCTACTAATCCTAAGGATTTTTCCAAAATGGATGTAGTAGGAATAGTGCCTTCGGTGTCTTCGAACCCAGAACGGACTTGTATGGATGAATGTTATCAGTACATTGTCATTGGAGGACAGTGAGTATATTAAGTGAAAATTCCTTAAAGAGGTAATCACGGCCTCTAGCCTCATCAACCGGGAATGACTGAAAATAGGGAAGATGCAGCAAGGCTAAGTGGGTCGCACCCAATTAGGGATGTTCATCACCTTTCTATATACTCACGGATATTATTACTATGGTGCGTAGAAGAGCTCGGAAAGGGTGGGAACACCCGAGGTGATAGCATATTTGGTCTATCTAGGTTAGGGGTAGTCCGGTCTTGTGTTGCAGGGGATCCCGGCGTGGTCCTTGGTACATTTTTCTAGACGTGTACTGTGGTAGGTGGTAACCCAGTGCCTAGTCATTCGTATGGAATCCATTCTCCAATACATGCCTTTACGGTTTTGGTTGTAGAGCCTTGTATGCCTGAATTTGATTAATGTAACAATTTCATCTATTTGAACAAGTATTTGTACTTAGACACTACTATAATATCAGAGGATTTGATATGAGATGTTTTGGTTATCGTAAGGTAAAAACTATCGTGTTTATGTGTGGCATGGTCTTTCGAGATACCTTTTATTTTCAAAGGATTTTGATAACTTTAGTAATTCAAATTGAGTTAGTTTTCTCATGCTAGTTTTCCAGACTGACTCAAGCATTATTTTATTTTAATGTTTAGATCAGATCGAGTATTACAGATTCAAGACAGGATGCTATGGAGCTCAGGAGACAAGCTAGATTACGAAGACTTATTACACATATCTGATTATATTCCACTGCGTATTGTAGGCTGTATACGAAGCATTTGTGAGGACAGGTTATTATAACTGTTCGGTATTGTGTTATTGATGTATTGTACTCTGATGATGTCACATGTAAATAACAGCTGCAGTTCTTTTTGTATAAAGATATGTTATTATCTGTTATATATTGTTCTACTACGATTTTGAGATTTTGTGTTGTTATTTCTATTTTCTTCTTCTACCTCTTCTTTTTTCCCTAACGATCTGGTATTTCCAGCATTCGATTGCTCGATATGTAATAAGTGAACGTATTAATGTCGATTTTCGAGCGTCAAAAATCCGAGCCGTCACATTACCTGCATTTTCACATTAACGTCTTATAAGGGAAACTCCTTATTTCGCCTTTATTATGGATTAATTTTCATAACTTGTCTTAACTTCCTTTTGATATTATTTATTATTGTTTGTAAAACTATTTATTTTATTGTTATGACCTATATGTTATTAATATTTATACTTAACATTAATTTTGGCTAATTAGTTTTTGTGAAATATTCCTAGGCATGCGTAAAAGCATTTCTATACTAAGATTTTCTCCTATTCGAGTTGTTAAGATAATTTAAATGTCACAATTTCCATATCTATACAAGTCCTAGTCCAATACAACTATTTACACAATAGCTAATATCGCAATTTAAATTAGCTGAACAATACAGACTTGCAATAAATTCAAAAATGGAAACAAAACATCCAACTTGTTTTACATTAATATAGTATGCCTCAATTGCAAAGAGAAAAAATTAAACCCTTTATATTCTATTCGACTTTTAAATGAATATGGTTGAACTGAAAAGGGATTCATATTTATTTGAACTACAATAATAGGAATTGCGATCCATGGATGGGATAAAAATCCATGCTTTGCATGCCCTTTTTTAATTCTTTTCAGAATCTATTATCATATCAAACAAGAATTGGGAAGTGAAACTTCAATAGGACATAAATTATTCATATTGCAAATAATAATGGATTAAATTCTACCATATTAACATAAAACAAATAAGACTCCAGCCAATTCTAGAATTAATTTTTTTTTTGGAGGATTTTGAAGTTTAGATTTAAAATTTCCACATGCAAAATTCCCCAAGGCATAAAAAAATCCAAACATTAATTGCACAAACTACTATAGAGAGAAAAACTAAGATTTCCACTCACACATAGCTTTTCATGAATTCCCTTGGATTTTCTTTTATGCTAACGCCAATACCTTACTCCAATTATCTTTTTTAATTGCGTAGTGTTTAATAATTCATTTATATATAGATAAGATCCATAATTCAAAGATTAGAGAAGAACAGAAATAGAGAAATATGTATAATTCAATACATTTTTTCTTTAACTTGATTAATCTCTTCTCTGATGCTTGAAACTTTTATTTTTGAATCTAGAAAGTTTATTGGAAGGAAGAAAACTGGCCAAGTCTTGCTGGCATGTTTATTTTTCTTGTGAATAAAAGTAAAGGGGTTGGCCTCTTATTTAAAGTTGTTGGAACGTGTCTGGATCGTACTATAAAAATAAGTTTAAAATAATGAAAGACGAATTGGTCCGAGTATGAAAACCATAGCCACCATTTAACACTCACAGGTCGACCGCACCCCTAGAGCAGTCGACCAACCCCAATTAAGGTATTGACCAGTGGTCCTGATATATATCGTTAGCATTAATATATACACATTATTTTATTTATTGAATCATTAATGTTAACATTTACTTAAACATTAAGCTTGTTCTTAATGATATAATCTTTTATTATCTTTTTATTTCTAAACTTAACACTATTTAATTATTAATTAAAATTCATTTGAATTATTTTAATTTTGAAAACTTCAAACTTCTATATCTTCTTCGTTTGAAGTCCAATAGCTTAGCTTTATATGTGAAAGTTGTTCGAAAAATCATCATGAACACAATGCATTAACTTTTGTGGTAAATTCTAATATTTGTAAAATTTCCATTTTCAGCATCATTGTTAATTAATTATCTTCCTTTAAATTTAACAATGTGTTACATTTTCCTTTTAAAAGAATTATCCTCAAAATTCCTAGGGGAAGGTTGGTGTAACGTGAATCTACTATACAACCATATACTCAACCAAAAATGCAATGTGATTATGTATGTAATATACTATAAGTGAGATCAACCCTAGCGCGAATGCAAAATCGTAACATATTAGAATGTATGAAAACATCCTAAATATGCATAAGGTTTATATGAGTGAAAAAATAACAAGAAATAGTGTGGTAACAATCCCCTACCATCCAATCTAGTGGCTATATGCAAGCAGAAGCTATAAATACTAAATTTTAGAGAGAGAAAATTTACTAGAGAAAAGATCGGGATAAGAAGCTTTCAACTTCTCTTATGTTTCCCAGTGCTTTTCACTGGATTATCCCCTCATTGAACTTGAACCAGCTTAATTTCCATGTTACAAATCTTTCTAACTCCATACTCCACCATACATGCAATGACATAGAGTGTTATTCGATCCATCTCTAAATTTGTTAACTGTAAGGCTCTACTATAATGGTTGTGTTGTGTTAAAATTTCCTCAAATGCAATACAAGGAAAGCATCATGGACTCTCGCCAATTTAGCAAGGAGCTCTAATCGATACGCAAGTTTCCCCACCCTCCCAAAATTGGAAAAGGTCTAAGGAATCTCGATGCTAATTTCCCCAATGTTCTTGTCGGAACTGGGCTAGTCCGCAACGGAGTTAAATGGTAAATTTCAAAAAAAAAATCCTTCGTTGAATCTTTGTTGAGCCTAAAAAATCTAAATTCTTTTAGATCTTATCTAAAAAATATTAAAATAAAGTCTATGTTTTTTTAAATTTGAAAATAAAGTTTTATTTTTGTATTATACTTATGAACGAGTGTATCAAATACACTCATGAACGTAGTAATTACTTAATGAAATTAATTTTAAGAAGGAAACCTTTTGTTTCCTTCTCTAATACTTGTTTAACTAATAAAAGGAATAAGCAACATTAACTGAAGAGAGAGTAACCTTTCATTTCTCTCTCTCCGATTGGATTGATAACTTGCTAAATAACAAATGTTAAAATTTCAATTAAATGTTTTATTAGAAATGCATTAACATACATTCAAAAATATAATGACATAAATGAACTAATAAAAACATGTATAAATACACAGACATTTATACATACATACATCTAGATATTAGGATTTATATCCTTTGTATGTGTGTTTAAATGCACGCTTTTTACATATACATGTTACATACTCGCACGCACACTGGGAATATACATGTCTAAGTATATACTTATGTTTGAGTACACTACAATATATGTATATGGTTTGTAAACACATATTGACAATGTCATATATATAGTGTGTGTGTGTATGTATGTATGTATTTATGTATGTATGTATGTATGTATGTGAATGCATGCAATCTTTGTTGCCACTTATATTTTACATTTACACAAATATAATGGTGTGAAAATAATTCACATAAAGAGACAATTAATGTAAGAGTAAATTAGCAGAGAGTGGAAATGGAAAGGTAATTTATGATGAAATTAAATCTAATCAAATCCAAGTAAAAAAGGGAAATAATCAATAAGTGTAGTTCTACTTTATCTTCCTTTTTCAATCACCAATTAAACAATTAATTTAATACCATGTGAAATTTCAAATCTAATTAGTTAATTGACCTAAATAATATAACTAGATATAAAACATAAGTTTATATTTATGTATAAACATGAACGTAATGAAATTTAATTTTGAAACATGAAACTGAATTATTTGGAAACAAATTAACTAAGTGAAATTTATTTTAACATCAGTTCACGGTTTCAAAGTATAAAGAAGACTTCATTAATTTATATATATATATATATATATATATATATATATACAGACACACACATGTGATATTTATACACATATGCTTTTATAATTTAATCTGCTAAAATTTGATCCATGATTAATGGGGAATGATTGCGACAACAAGAGTAATATATTAAAATAAAGAAGATATACAACAACATACAATAGGATAATAAAAGAGAATTTATTTCACATCTTAAGTGAAATAAAACATAAATGATTTGATTAGACAAATTATTAAGTAATTATAAAAGGAATCAACAAATCAGTTCCACAACAATTAATTAATTTAGATCTAATTAAATCATCACCATTCAAAATCATACACAATTAGACATCACAGTCAATCACAATACATAGAATAAATTTAAAATTGATTTTAATAAATGGCTATAATTTACATATATGTAAATGATTTATTTTAAACATCATGAATGAATTATAAACTTAGCAGATAAACCTTGCCCTTTATCATACATTGATTTATGCCTTCTCCTTAGATTTCAAATAAATCAGCATCCTACCTTGTAAGAGAAGAATGATTCACATTTCCTTAATTTAATTTGATGTTGACTTGAATACATTTGGATGTTTTTTGAGGAAGTTTTAGCCATGAATGAATGATAGTGAAGAGCAAAAAACGTTATGTTCTGTCAAAAGAATTAAAAGATAAGGAAATTTTGTTTAATAGAATCAAAAGAACCTTACCCACTCTCTTATCAAAACTTCCTTCTTTAGTAACTTTTTAAATTTTAATCAATTCAATTAATTTATTTCCTCCTCTCACATTATATGCTTGTTCCAAGCACAAACTTAATGTTTAAATTTTTTTAATTTTTTTTCATGTGTTTATTTTATTATTTAAACCTTGTTTAAAATTATACAGATATCGTATATCGATATATGCAAATATAACTTTTATATATGCATTTAAATAATCACCAACAACATTCAAAATATCAATTAAACTAAGAATAATTAATATTTCACAAATACTAATTAATTTAATAAATTTATAACATTTTACAAATTAATTAGATCGTGTGATTTTTGGGGAAATCACAAATGTGGTTATGCTATTCAATTGTGTAAATTCAGTCATTGATCAATACTGAACAATTCAAATATCAATCTTCACACATCACCTTAGCTAATGGTGTGATAGTTTAGCTGAATTCGTCACTTACAGGTCTTTTTACTAAAATCCAATTTCACAAACAATTAAGTCGAACCCTTTAGTGACAATTATTCACACAAATTTTCTTCGTCAAAGCTATATCACTTATTCTTATGGGATTTGGCAATGGTTAAAATTCCAATTTTGTCCATATTCAACTTTAATAGAGCAAATAAAAAGTCCATGGCTAATTCATAATTATTATTATTAACCAAAATGCCTTGGCCAAAGACTTTGCCTTTGAGTTGACTTCAGTTGACGGTGATACTGACCTTATATAACTAAGGAGTCGAATCATCCCTTGAATAGTATTTCACTTTGAATTTTTCCACTTGGCCCAATTATATTCAATCGATGGACGTCTTGATATGATTCAACTATAATCAAAATGGAGCTTCCAAATCGAAAATCAATAGTATTCTCAAGTCGAGAAAACTGTGTAAATTAGTGACATTGATATTTTCTTTTTAGCCTTTGTTATATTAACCAATAAAAACTATCAAGTGAGTTATTCAATAGTTATTCGATAACCATCAGTATGTAACCCCTTGGTGCCCCTAGCAGCCATAAGTAATACACTGCCTAACATTTGGAGAGAGGTACTGAAGTCTCAAAGGATATACCAATATCCAATTTCATTAATTCTTGACTAGGAATAATTAAAATGTTATACTTCTTTTCATTATGATAAATTACTCACGGGTACAACACTTTGTAACTATTATTACAAAACATACCATTTATGGATTTTCTATTAAATATACTTTTAATTAACTTAATTAATCAATGTATGATATATTATATTAAGTACATAATAGAATGAAAACACCTTTTATTTCGAACAGGATTAGTTATCGAGTTAAACATACGTAACAGATTACATAGTTGCCCTTGGGCATACCCTAACTTTATCAATCTCCTACTTGCGCTTGGGGTCAATTATGAAATATCATTCCAACTTTTCTAATCGGTTTTCTTAAAACTAATTGGTTCAGTCCCTCAGTGAATGGGTGTGCTACTATGTCTCAAATTTTTACTCTGTCAATCAACTCTCTTTGTTTTTGATAGACTACTTTTATCACGTGGAACAATTTGGAGTATATCTCTCTTAGTGAGCTCTACGTTTTGTTGTGAACCATATCGTGACATTGTTATCATATTACAATGTTATGAGATTCTCAACATTTGAAATCACCGTTAGCTCAATTATAAATTTATGCATTTACATTATATACATTGCCTTTATTTTGGTGCTATACAAGATGACGTACTAAGCCTTTTCATTGAATCTGCCGCATTGTTTCATTTGGAACATTTCTAATTTAAAGATTCTTAACTTAAATTTATTATTGACATATTATACTTTAACACCCATATTTTTAGTTAAACATTATTAAGAACATTTAATTGGATGGATTAAATAGAATGATGTAAATGGTTAAGGAGCATAAGATTTGAAATTTAATAAGGTTGTGCCATGCTTAATTAATTAAGTAAGACTGTTCAAAACCTAACATAGAAGAGAAGATATGAGGAGGGAAAAATAACTAGATCCATCCTTTAACCTTTAAATACTCTCTCCCCCATTTAATTCTCACTTTTCGCAAACTTAAATGATCAAAATAAAAACACCAAGGCATGTCATAATTCAAGCTAGGGGATCTAAATCAAGGGGATTCAAGGGCAAAAAGCATAAGGATACTAAGACCAAATCAAATCTAAACTCCAATAATTAATCTAAGATGAATAATAAGTATTTCATCTCTATTTTTTATTTCTAATTTTGGCTATAGGTAATATCAAAATCATTTTGATAGATTTTGCCAAGATATGGTTGAATATTCATTATTTGGATAGAATAATTAATTAAGGGATTTTTATGGAATTATTTAAATGGTTTTGAGGGTAAAACCTCATATTTTAATCTCCAAATGCTTTGATTTTATGATATGTTGTATAAAACATTAATTTGGAGACGGTTTTTAATTTCATAATTATTTAAGTTATGTAAACTATTTTATGAATTTCCTAAGGAGGGAATAACTTGATTTCGGTTTTAATTATTTTAAATAATTAACTATGGTTTTTGGCTTTAAAGTTTTATATGGTAAAAAGAAGAATATTCTCTAATTTTTGTGAATTTTTTGGAACTTTTCATAAGTAATTTCGAATTACTTATGAAAAATGTCAAAAAAATTCACAGAAATTATTGAATATCCTTCTCTTTACCATATAAAAACTTTAAATTGCTAGATAGGATTTAAATTAATGCTTAATTATTGGTATTAATTAGTTAAAAGTTGAGAAATAATTTGGAATACGAAAATGGAATGGAGCAATATTTCTGGAAAAATTTGTTAAAGTATTGTTTGTATCCAGTAGGAATTTGCCAAAGTTTAAGATTTGGTGAAAAATGCTGACTTTCAAGAGAAATAAACAAGTTTTCATGTTAATTGCGTCGCTGCCATGCCGCATATATTCACCTCTAGCCTAAAGGAATGTCGCCTTTATGCACATCAACGTTGACATTGAGGGAAGCATACGATGGCTGCTTCGGCAGCAATGGAATGATTCCATTAATGTTGATGCCAATAGTGTCGGCAACCTATATTTGGTGGCATGGTGTCTTTTTGATTCATCTAAGCATTTTAAAAGCTTAATGTAGACGTCGACACCGTCGAATGTCTTCATCGTTGTTTTCGATGATGTCTCACCTAATCACTTTGTAACGACCCGAAAATTTTAACGATTTTTATGACGTAATTAATTAAATTTTTCATGAAATAAATAATAAATTTTTTGCAATGGAAACTTAATATTTGGAACGGTCTATTTTGACGTAGCATGTGTCGGATTTTCATTTGAAAATATGTAAGTTCGTTTGGTTGTGTAAATTTAAAATTTAAAATAGTTAATTTGTTGAAATTTAAATAATTTTGAAATCTAAATATTTTATATAATAAAATTTTAAACCATTTTCTGAGTGACACGTCATATTTCATTTTTTCCAAATTTGGAATGCACTAGATCCGTTTAATTTTTTCGACGTTTTAACAGCATTTTCGGCAGCAAAAATCGAGTTTTAATAGGTGGATTGTAACCCACATCTGTATACCATTCTGTTCGCTCATTGTGCTTATCTCCATAGCATATTCATTCCTGTATTTCGGTATCTGGTACGCATTGAAATCTGTGAAATGATTTCCCTATCGGTTCTGCATGTGGGCTCTTGGGTTCCTGTGTCTATTCAACTGTCCTTCGTGTATTCTAACAGCCATTAGCATTTAATTATTCTTTGAATTCATCAAGTGTCTTTTACTATTCCCAATTTTAAATATAATATGCTAGTTCAACATGTTGGTTCATTCCATTTCTTAGTCTATCTTCTTCTCTTCCATTCTAAAAAATATAAGTTTTTATGAAATGCTGCTTTCATAATAGAAGAAACTGCTCATTTCCTTGCATTCGGCCTCTTCATTCAACTCTCTCTCGAACGCCATGCCACATACCATCACTGAACGCCAACCTCCCAGATCCACGTAGCCCGAGATCTCCTCCATCCCACTTGCTCAACCCAAAGCTTGTCCAGCGACCTAAAGATCCGCAACCTACCTACAACTGACAAGCCATAAACTTGCCATTCGAACGCCACGCTATACATCCATCTGCCGCCTAGATCTACCTTTGACCAGAGCAGCCGCTTCCACCATTTTTGCCATATTCCAAGCCCACTTTGACCATTCCCACTTCTCCCGGCCATACACCTCACCTTCGCCACTCACCGAACCTCTCTCTCTCATAACAACCGGCGCCTTATGCCACCTTCCTTCGACCAAGTTCCAACAACTCGAGACTAGCTTCCCTTTTCCCTAGCCAATTTTTCACCGTACCACAGCCAACGCTCTGCCATGCAAACCGCTGAATAAGTGCCGCTTTCACCTACTGAACATCATCTCACAACCTTTCGGACCAACCCCTCTCCTTGCTCAACCCGAACCTACAGTCCTTTACAACCTAGACTTGCCTCCCACTACCTTGTTCCGCGCCGACCCGAGCTGTTCCTCGACAACCTGACCTTCAACAGCACCTTGTTGCAGCAGTCGAACATATCCATCTGGGATTCGATGATCAGTTTGTTTATATTATATAAGTTTTTATATGATCTGTTTAAGTTTATATATATATTCTGTAGCTTTACATAAGAGGAAACAATGTGTTTATGGTTATGGTTATGTGAATATTTTGAAATGTGTGTATACATATATATTGATTTTAAAATTAGTTTCAAAATATGATATATAGATATTTTGTTTTAATAAACATTTATTTTTAAAATATATAATAAGATTTTATTTTTAATATGTGTTTTAAATTAAATATTAATTTTAGAATATATATATAAAGATTTTAGTTTGATATGTGTTTTAAATTAAATATTGATTTTAAAATATAATATAAAGATTTTATTTTAAATATATGAGTAAATTTTAGATTTTTAAAAACTACATATTTTTTTCATCGATTCAAGTCCATCGTGCTTTGCTTTGGAATTTGTGCTTGGATTCTTAGCTCATCTCATTCTCATTATTTCTCTAGTCTCAAAGGTAAGCGATCACTCACGATTAACATTCTTATGTTTAGTAAATTGATTTTACATGAAATGACGATTGAAATATGTTATTAAATTTGAGTTTCTAGTTATTTAATTATTGAATATAATATGTTAATATTTAAAATTATTTACCTATGAGATATGACACCATGACCTATTAATTATATATTTAAATTGTTAATTGTAATATATTGTTATCAATTGATATGTTGTGCTATTTCATGTTATAATTCTAATTGTATTCAGATTGTAAGTTCTCTGTTAGCTTAGAAATTCCCTATGGGTTGAAATGATACATACCCAAACGATAATATAGATTAGAACAAATTGTTATGGGTTGAAATGATAAACCCATGCGATTTTTCATTGATTTTAATTTTAGGATTGCAGGTTGAAACGATATATACCTGTAAAAAAATTAAATTGCGGATTGAAATGATAAATATCCGTATCACTTGACCATAGGATAGAAAAATATCTACGGACACCGTTGGTCTATTTTTGAAAATGATTTCCAGGGTTTTGAAAGGAAATATACAGGTTTTAATAAATACTGATTTTTAAAAATATAATGTATAAATTTAATTTTTATATATGTGTAAAATTTAGATTTTTAAAAATTATATATTTACAGATTTTAAATTTATAATTTAGTTTTGAAAATATAAACTTTAAGATTTTACTTATAATTTTGTTATTTTAAATATATAAAATAGGATTTAATAAAAGATAAATTTAATAATAGTCTCAATTTAATAAAATTTAATTTAACAGTACATATATAATATGTTTAAGTATTTGTGTAAAACTATATTAATATATTAAAAATAGATTTTGTAATAACTTTAGTGAAGTATGGTTGGAAAGATAAATTGAAATTGATTTGGAATATTATTTGTTAAGAATTGAATATAAATAAGAATTGATTTGAACATACTGATTTTGAGATTTTAAGAATATGATTTTATAACTTTATAAATTTATTTTGAGTAAGGTGATTAAATGAATATTTTCAAATTTGAATAAAAATTGAATTGAATATTTCAATTTTATTTATTTGAATTTGAGATTGTACTTAAATGTTAATAAAATTTGATTAAGTGAATATTTCAGAATTAAATAAATTAAAGTTAGATATTAATATTTTAATTTTTATTTATAATTGTAATCTGGGATTTTATTTAAATGCTTATAAAAATGATAAAATGAATATTTTCAAAATTAAGTAAAATTAAAGTTGAATTTTAAAATATAAATGAAATTTATCATATTGAGTTATTGTAAATGTTTGAATATTTAAACTATGAAACTTATTGAATTGGAACTGGCTTAAATTGTAGTTCAAATCTGGATTTGAAATATATATAAATTAAAATGGTTTTAATGAGAATTTGAACCTTCTCTTAACTTTTTTTATTGAAATTATTGAACAGAGATTTATTTAAATTGAATTTTGGAACTAAATTTGGTTTGAATCGATTTGTGTAATTTGAAGAAACAATTCTAACCTACTACTATTTCAATATATATTTTAATATATAAAATATTTTAATATATAAACTATTTTAATAGATAAACTATTTTAATATATTAACTATTTTAATCTATAGCCTATTTTTTAAATGAATAAACTATTTTTAATTTATTACTATTTCAATATATATAAACTGTTTCCAGTATTTAAACTGATTAAGTTGGAATTGTTATGATTTAGATTTTCTGGATTTAAATGCGAATATTTTGATATATTTAGATATGAAGTATGAACTGTTTGAAATATAAATGACCATGGTGTGAAATAAGTGCTCGGTTGGCGAATGATTCTGTATGAGGTATTAATGCAGCCCTGACTCCTGCAAGTCAGCTTGATATGGCTAAAACAGGAGCTATACCGGGCTAAGTGAGGTCGCACTTCCAATTGAGCATGCTTCTTCGATATTATTCTACTACATTATGATTTGATTGGGTAAACCGTTGATTATGGAAGTGTGTCTTAAGGTGGGTGGTAGTAGCTGTTATGCGTTACCACTAGTCCGGGAGTGCAAACAGTAGAATCCAACCCTGGCATTGCCTCACATGCCTTGTCACATGCCCTATCATGCCCTCTACGAGTTTTTCTTGTATCGTACCTATGGAGTGCTCTCTGGGTAAACCACCAATTCGGTGGATCTTACGGTATCTGTATAGACTATGGGAATATATAAAAATGTGTTAAGGGTGATATGGGTAACGTCTTAACACTATTTCAATAGTTTACTTTACTATAGATATCATATATGTAGCATATTGTACTATGTATATAGATAGTTTAATGGATCCTTAAAGGATGGGAATCCCAAACATCCTTTAAGTTAATTGCATTTCACTTGACATTTCACTAGAGTTAATTTGCTTGTATAAGAATGTTAATCCTCACTCAAGTGTTTTGTGTTTTGTGTTTTGCTTTACGCCCAGGTCAGACTGAGTGTCACAGCATTTAAGACTCATCTTTGGAGCTTAGATCTTTTCTTGAAGATTTGTCTTTGTTTATTTAGCTTTGTAGTGGATTCTAGTAATTTCTATTCGGACTTGTCATTTGCTTTTGTATTAGAGACATCTATGTATTTGGGATTTCTGTTGTATTTGTTTTCACTCTGATGTTTATATAGTAGCTTCATGAACTACTATTTATCTATTCCGCTGCTCATTGTTGTAAACTTTGTGTATGTGATTATATTATTCATTTATTTACTATATATGCTAAATTTTGCCAAATATAAATTAACAATCAATTGTTTTGAGCGATTCAAGTCCGACGTGAGTGGATGATTTTCAATTTGAATGCTTCGAAATGCCAGATCGTTACACACTTCGACTGTTTTCAATACTTAGGCAGTAATACTGCTTATTATATCTTCAAAACAAGTGGCATAGTAGCCAAAGTAAACTACATTTTAAAGCATTTTATAATGACATCGAGGCCCTTTGTTGTCATTGTGCATCAAGGTCGAAGACCTTATATACTTTGCTTTAATGTCTGTTGCATGGAAACGATGCTGCATCTCTTTCCTTAATGCTTAAGAGACTTGTTTTATATAAACTAAAGTTCTTAAAAGGGTGAAGAGGCCTAGGTTTCAAAAGGGTCGATGACCCTATATCTTCACCAGTTAACCATATAACTTATAAAGGTTTCAAGTTTTTTTAAATAAGTGGATAATCTAAAGTTTATTAAAGTCGACAACGTCATCCTTGTCACGAAATTATACTTAAAAGAATTTAAGTTGGTTTTACCTTGGGTAGAGGGTCGATGATGTATAGTGCGGCTTGTGTGTCGCTTGTCTTCATTAAAGGTAGAGAGCCTTATGCTTTCTATTTCGGTGAAGCCGTTGGGGATACCAATGCAACATTAAATTATAAGCTTCGACCTCATCATTGGGGTTACTAATGCTGCTTTAAATTGTAACACTTTGACACTATCATTGGGGACACCAATGTAAATGAACTTCAACGTTGATCTAAAATTTTAATTATTTAATTATGGCGAGCCATGTGTCTTCGACTTCGACTTTAAACCTTTAGGATACCATTGTTTGTTTAATGAGTTCGACATTGATCATCTAGGGATATCAATGTATGTCACATTGAAATGTTATAACTTTAAAGGGAAATAACTTGATTGGGCATACCAATAGACATAGGTTAAACATTTGGTTAACATGAATTAAATTGTAAACGATGGATTCATGGTTATCCTAGGAAAACTATAAAATGTGAGATGGATAGTCCACATCATGCCAGAGATAAATAGTCTCTATGAGGATAATGAAGGGTTAATAGTATTCCTTGGAAAACTATGGAAGTGTAATGCATTATCCAAATCATTTTCAGTTAAATGGAATATGTGTAATGGATAGTCAACATAATTTTAAATAACTAAACCATATGTGATGGGCAGTCAATGTGGTAGGGGTTGGGTAATCCAAGTAATAATTACATGTGAGATGGATAATCCACATAATACTGAATTTTCTTATATGTGAGATGGTTAGTCCATATAATTATATAACAGGTATTCAGATTAAAATAAGATAGACAGTCGGTTTAAATTGTGATGTATAGTCACTTGAAATTAAGATGGATAATCTAATAAATTGGGATGGTAATCCAATATATATTCCATAACTATAAATGATATTTTTACGTTCTAATCATTATGGTTGTAGGAGCACCGTATATGGTTAATTAGTTTTAGTTTAGATACTAGTAAGGGGAAAACTCATTCCGCCCAACGGCGTGTTCTCACTATATATCTATTTTGGTTAGGTTATTATTCACACCAGATATTGTCTGACTTGAAGTTTTTGTTTTCCCCTCAAATTCTCGATTAATCATTTGAATTGGTCGCGAGAAAGGTTTTTTAGGTCTCCATTAGGCAAATAAGCTTCCAGAGAGTGCATGAGGCATTTTAGCTAACTAGGAATTTTTATCTGATCCACTATGAGTTTGATTTTATGTAACGACCCGCTTTTTCGACCATCCAAAGTCGAAACCAAATACATCCACGGTATTCAAATGTCGAACATTCAAATGTTGAACATTCAATTATCGAAAAGACATATTTCTAAGGTAACATAAAAAGAAAATTACAGAAAAAACAGAGAAAACATAATCATATAGCGGAATCAACAACATATAATATAATAAAGATAGTATAAATTACCACTCCAAAATACAGAGGATATCAGAGCTAAAAAAATCTCATCAGCTAGACAGTTAAAAATTTATGACCTTACAATATGTTGATAGGTATATATAATACATTAGAAAATAAAATAATATGACAGGTGAACATCCAGCTCTACTCCATGAGCTCCATGTCCCACCAAACGACAACCTAGAAAAATACTCAATCAGACTTGAATATTATAATAAAATAACACTCGGTCAGTCTGAAAAACCAGGGTGGGAAAAATCAAGTAATAAGGCTAAAATTTAATAATTCCATGGGACCACGCCGCTAAACGCGGAATAGGTTTTTCTCTCTCACAAGAAAACATCAATATATAATGAAATAGGAAACAACCTAAACAATAATCTAAACAAGAATGGATGTACACAGAAACAAAAAATCCAACAGAATAGACAAATATAATTAGACATTGAGAAGAGCTTCTGACCCTTCTCCATTCAAATTAAGAAACACAATTCAAATATTTGCATCAAATAAGGAAAGATAAATTTTTCGACAAATGACTAGGAGGGTGCCCCCCCTTACCGAAAGTATACCCCTAGAAATATACTAGAGAACTACAATGGCTCTCTGGAACTCCAAGCCAGTACCCGCAATGGTTACCGAGTATCCAAGTATTTAACAACTCCAAAGCATACAACCAAATCCAAACTAGAGTAGATGTGAAGATACCTTAATGGTAATAATCCCACATAACTTGGTCCCCACTCACACTTTGGTTTTAACCATTTCTGACAAGGATAGCAATAGTTAAATCATCAGCAAATAATCTTGGATTAAAGAAACACATAATAGAAAAGACTAATTCCAAGGTTCGCGAAAGGAACATGAAAAATGAATTTATCCAACATAACTAGGAGGGTGCTTCCGCCTTCAACAAAAGTATACATCTGGATAAAATACTAGAAAGCATACGCGTCAGTCTCGGGAACTTCTAAGCTGGACCTCGTTTAATTCATAGGCATCTGAATGTACTCACATCAAGTGCATGCTATCGACTTCTCTAGATGAATGTGAATATATCCTAATGGGTGTGACTCATATGGCTTGGCTCCCTCTCGTGCTTTAGTTTTAGCTTTTACGATGTTGGATACCAATGCTAAATATTATATACAAATTGACTTAGAATGATGAAGCACAATGATAACTAGGACGATGCTTCTCCCTTAGAAGCACTTTGATTTTAGTCATTTTCGACAAAGGAAACCAAGACCCAAAGAGGAGCAACATATCGTCTTAGAGTGATGAAGTACAAAGAAGATAGCAGAATCAAAATCAAGAGTTGATAAATCAACTATCGAGAATAACGAAGTGATTTGTGTATGGGAATTAAATTTCATATGCTTACCAAAATATTTGATTCACACTGGGCTTGATTTTTACATTTCAAAAATTAAAAATCATTTTTAAAAGGTTGTTTGAAATATTCTTTTAAGATGGCAAATTATAATACTAAGTGTATTAAAACAAGGGTAAAAAAACAAATGTCATTAAACATTGTTTACTATAAACCCAAAAGTATTTACCCATGGCTTTAATTTTAAACAATTTCTATTAAAAGATTTTTCTTATTTATAAATTTAGAACAACACTTATAATCTGAAGGAAAACAAATCAATTTAAATACCTTTATAACTTTAAAATAATGTTAATTTGCTCTCAAGGTTAATTTATATAAAACTTTATAAAAAAAATTAATTAATTAATGAATTATCTTTAAACAATTTCATCAAATTAACTAATTAACTTTAAAATATTATTGTCAAATCAATCAAGTAACTTTAAAACACTTTTATTAAATCAGTTGATTTACTTTAGACTCTTTTGTTAAATTAGTTAATTAAATTTTAAAACGCCATTAGGTAAAATCATTAATTAAATCCAAATATTATTAACTAAATGGATTAATTAAATTCAAACACCATTAATTAAAATTAGTAATTAAATCCAAATATCATTAACTAAAAATGATTAATTAGATCCAATCATCACTAATTAAAATGATTAACTGAATTTAAAACATCATTGATTAAAATATTGATTAAACTGAAATATCATTAATCAAAATTGATTAATGAGTTTGAAACATCTATTTTCTGAAAATACAAGCTTAAGTTCAACACACAAAGGTTTAAGGAGATGATATTCAATAAGTGACGATATAGCGAAAAGGTATAACGATAGATAAAAAATTCAAATTGACAGTAACAAATTATTTTAACTAAAAATCAATGTAAGTAATAAATGAATATAAATGAGAAGCGGATAACAGTAAATAAATAATGGTGAGAAACTTCTTTTGGTTTTTCTACAAATGTCTCATGTAAATCATACATATGTATATGTATTTTTTGAAGTGTTCCATAGCGACCTATTCGCTACGACAACAACTAGCTTCTTTTTTTCATCTTCTACAACAAAATGGTAATTTCTGCCTCCGCTGCTAGATGGAAGCAAATAATAATGTATATAGTCATATGAATTTCCAAAACGAAAATCCAAACAATTAATCAAACAACAATGTAAACCAACATCCAAGCATGTAATAAGTAATTTTTATCTACTATATAACGCAGTGATTTACCAAAAAGGTAAGTTCAACTCACTGAAATTCTAGTTATTGCGAAAGCGTTCTAGTTCCGTCAAAAATCGAACAGCATTCGATTTTAGCTGAAATTTCTACGAGATCCAAATTCCATCAATCGAATTCCATTCCGTAGTATTCGATGCTACGAGTGCAATGCGATTGACGATTTAGACCTAATATGAATAATTTTTTAGTTATACAAGATTCTAGAATTAAATAATATAATTAAATCTTTAATTACATCATTAAATAACTAATCCCTTAATTAACTTAATCTTAATTCATGATCGAGCAAAATCTAGGCTTCCTAATTTACATTCCTACGTTCACATTCATCTTGCTCCAATGTCCACCGTGACGCTCCTCCAACTGCCACTCGCCTATAAGCGAAAGCCTCACCTCAGCCACCACCAATGCCGTCGACCTTGCCTCCCCTCGATGCCGCTAGCTTCTGGGCGAATTTAGAAAAAACTACTTTTTCAACTCTACCGCCCCACCGTCACAACCAACCATTGGTCGTCACGCCCCTCCAATTGAAAGCTCTCGATCTCCTCTAAGCAATGCTTCAGGACCATCGCCCAAAAAAGAATGTCAATACCGAAACTAACTGTTGCCTTCCATCTCAAATCTACACCGCCTAGTCATGATCTACGATGATCTAACCATTCAAAACACTCATCTAACTCACATGAACGTTTTTCATGTTAGGACCTAAGCCTAAATCGGTGCCTAGAGGTGCTGATCATCTATGGTCGTTGGATGAGGCTAATAAAGGGTTCTTGGATTAGAGAATGGAGAGGGATGGATGTCCTTCTATATGGTTTTCTCCAACACTATGCCCCTTATAATTACGGACTCCAATCGAGGCACGTTCACTAGAGTTCGTAACCGAATACTCCAATTCTGAACTTAATGGAACTACTTTCGGGACCTAATTACAAAGTATATAGAAATTAGCTTTTTAAAATCAAGTTATGTTATGTTAATTCTATAAAATTAATCGTTATGAATTACAGCTCACATTACCAAATGGTACATCCAATCATTGCGGAACTCATTAGCGTATACCCCCTTATCATTCCAGTCTCGATGGCACTAGTTTCATCAAAATACGAACTAGTTCCCTGATATGACAATTTCACACATTTAAATATCTTTTTAAAATTTTGATCCAATTATCGATACTTATCCGATCTTTTTATTATTGTAAATAAATCTACAAAGTGGATTCACAAATATTATTCACCAAAAGGGAATTAAATAAGATTACTAAGTCCATCAAAAATATTTAATTGATAATTCAAATATTTAAATGATCTCTATAATTGGAAATGAACTGTTAAATTTCAAAGTTCAATTATTTAAATATTTAAAATTTTAATTAAACATTTAAACTTTAATGACCAAAATTCAGGGTTGCTACATCTCCCCCTTATAAGAATTTCGTCCCCAAAGTTCCCAAGGAATAATATGTCTCAAATCCTTTACATTAAAAATTATCAATTAAAATTAATTATTAAACTTATTGCTTAATAATTCTCAAATATCATGGAAAATTTCAGTAGCATCTCCTTCGCCGTTCGATCGAAACATTTACAAATTACCTCTACGGGTCTTAACCCAACCAAGAAAACAAAAGTGGCCATCTATATCTGGGGCATAAAATCATCAACAAATTCCAGTTTCTAAAACTACTATCTACCTTTTTGCGTTAATTTTTTTAATTTTTGGGAGCAACTTATTATCTTGATGCAAATGTAGGTGCATAAGAATCAAATTGCAATCTCTTGCTTACAAGTATTTAAACTATCCAAAGAGAGTCAGGTTGACGAATGTGCAACATGATGCAATTAAAAATAATGAGGCAACTCTACATGCAAAAAATAGCATGATATAAATCTACATGTAACTCTAATGAATAAAGCCGCATACAAAAAAAAACAACATATCAACAATATGCAACAAAATTCAAAGAATACTCTGAAAACAAAACTGCACATCCAATCATTTCAAGAGTTAAATTTCAGAAATAAATGCTTGGGTATTATATTCAAAAATATTTTCAAATTTTCTTCGAAGAGAATTTGAGTCAAAATCAAAATCAATTATGACAAGGAGAGGCTTCTCCTACCCGACAAATGGTATAACTCTAGAATCAGACAACTTGGATCATCTAGTGATATTCTAGGTCCTTCTAAACAACAACTAGAGAAAACAAATATGCCTGGCAAGTCTTCCAAATCGATAAAGTCCCAGTTGCCCAACTTTAGTTGTAACAAAAAATATTTTAAAAACCATTTAAAAAATATTATTTTAAAACATTTTGGGATAATAAATCTTCATCGAAAAATTCCCAAAATAATTTTTTATTATTTCTTTCACGAATTCTTTCTTAAAATTGTTTTTTCAAATGTATCGGGATTTAAGTCTTAATAAACAACAATTTAAAAACCTTGCTTTATAAATTCAAATTTATAAACTATGGTATATAAAATCACACAACCAATCAATCAAATTTCATAAAGGAATAAACTAGCACTATCAATCAATCAAATTCCTTAAGCGAATAATCTAACACTCAACATCATTTAAAATGTCGACTGACTAACAACTAGATTTAGAATTTTTCTTAAACTCACACTTCCTTAAGTCATAATAAGTATACCAATATACTTAAGACCGTATAATGTACATAAATCATCCATAAGCTGTATTTGATCCGATCACTTGCTCGGATACATAGACTTCTACTTCCAAACTAGTATTGCTCACTCGATCTCTCTAGATTGGACTACGATCAAGTTCCTCGTTTAGAAACTTCCATTTTTATTTCGTAGCCATAAACTATGATATATAACTTTAGTATCATATCGAGAATCCGAATCAAGTGTTTTCCGATAAGAATCAAGCTAGAAATCCTTTTTTCGGATTGGTGTAAATCACCCCGAAGTTATGTATTTGAACCTTAGATCAAGAGTAGTCCGAATAAAACAATCTATGTGTACTATACATAGTTAATTTGGTTGGTTCCTTAATTATACCAATCTCCTTCTAAATCCCTCATTCTTATTAATAGTATTTCGTCGGTACTAAAATTATTTATGAATTATTTCTTACATTTTCATTCAAAATTAAAAAACATTTTATAAATTTGCATCTTCATAAAACATTAGCAAACTTATTCCACTCATGTTTACATGTATAATACTCCTCTATATCCTAAGAGTATATACAAAAAAATCAATTTTATTTATTTTTTATTTACTTTTTACTTTTTATTTTTCTCAAAATTTAAATTTAGTGGCCCTATAGCACCAAACAGTTTTCAAAACTTATGATTATCAGAAATTATGGCTTTAATAAAATAAATTTACCAAAACCTCTCTATCAAATTTAACTTATTCAAAACTTGAGTTAAATTATCCCTTTTCTATCCAAATGTTTAAAATTTTCATTTATCATATCATTTATAAAATATCTTTTATTTCAAAATTAATTCCCTTTAAGGGAACTTAACACGTAAATACCCATTTTTTTATTTCAAACCTCCTTTTTGAAAACATTCTATAAATATTATATATGAAATAACTTCAACCATATGTTTGTTAAATCTCACTTTCGATTCGTTCGAATTTAAACTCATTTCGATAGCATAATGATTAAGATGATAATTTACTACGTGCTCCACAAGGTTCGCCTAAGCAACCATCCGATCGTCCTTAGAATATTATTCAGATTACCACAAAACTAATCGAGACAATTTTCTCCAAATTACCTTAAATAAATTTCATTCCCAAAATTTATCTTCCAAAATATTTATATTCAAAAATACTTCCAAGTAGTACTACTATATATACAAGTAGTACTACTACATATATTTCGAAAACCTTTCAAGAATAATTTCAAATAATTCGTGGATTTAAATTCAAAAATCATTTTATAAAACACATTTTACAAATCAATTTTACATAAAATCACCTTTTATATAGAATCATTTTCGTATTATAATGACTCCCCTTTATTATGACAAATTTTTCTCAGTTGTCTTATCCTACCATTTAGATTATAGTAAACAACGTTTATTAAATGTTTTCTTTTACCCAACATTATAAAAAGGTGAATTTTAACTTAACATTTTCTTCGAAAGCCTTATAGTCAAATTGTGAAATTTAATTCACAAAGGGGTTCATTCTAATACCCTCACAATTATTAAACAATAAATGCTCATAAATTGGACGAGCGTAAATTAATTAAAAATAGTCAATGCTCCTAAATTATCTAAAGCACAACGAATCAAATAGTTATGATAATAATATTATCATTTTCAAACAAAAATGTCATGATAACTATACAAACTTGAAAATTATTCCTTTATATATAAAATATAATTCTAGGTAAAATAGTTCATTTGCCAACTAAATCAATATCGTGTCTTTTTGCCATGTTTAAGTGTTTATAAATCCCTATCGACATCGTTGCGTCCCACGTCTCGATCAGAATTCATAAACAATTTAATAGACCAATAACAAATAAGCTCTTATATATATATATATAAATATATATATATATATATTACTCTCAAACTCATTTTAGGGTGTCAATTACCCTATCTCTAATGAGTCATACCATAATAAAGCCAAGGTTCTCGCTTAACTTTCAACTCCGATGCCAAATGTAACAACCCACCTTTTCGACCATCGAAAGTCAACACCAAATACATCTAGGGTATTCAAATGTCGAACATCCAGTCACCGAAGAGGCACATTGTTAGGATAAAACAAAACGAAAATAGTGGAAAAGAATAGGGGAAACAAAATCTCACATTGAAATTGACAACATATAATATAATAAAGACGGTATAAACTGCCACTTCAAAATACATAGTACATCAGAGTTAAAACAAATCACATCAGCTAAAAGTTATAAATTTCTAGCCTTACAATATGTTGATAGGCATGTATATAATACAATGGAAAATAAAATACAATGATAGGTGAACATCTAGCCCTACTCCATGAGCTCCATGTCCCACCAAATGGAAACTTGGAAAAATACTCGGTCTGACCTGAGCATTATAATAAACAAACACCTGTATCAGTCTAAAAAACAGCATAAGAAAACCTAAGTAATAAGGCTAAAATTTAATAATTTTATGGGACCACGCCGCTAAACATGGAATTGGTATTTCCCTCACAGGAATAAAACATCCATATATAAAGAAATTGGAAACAATCAGAACACAAATCCAAACAAGAATGGATATACATGGAAACAACAAAATCCAACTTAAAGAAAGGACAAATATTGTTAGACATCGAGAAGAGCTTTAGACCCTTCTCGATGCAAATTAAGAACACAATTTAAAGATTTGAATCAAATAAAGAAAGAGAAATTTTTCAACAAATGACTAGGAGGGTGGTTCCCCTTTATCGAAAGTAAACCCCTAGAAATATAATTGAAAACAGCCACGGCTTTAGGGAACTCCAAGTGGGACCGAGCCAACGGTTAACGAGTATTTCACATCTCTGAAGCATACAACCAAATCCAATCTAGAGTAGATATAAAGATGCCTTAGTAGGACTAATCCCACATAACTTGGACCCTACTCGCACTTTGGTTCTAATACTTTCTTACAGAGGATAACAACACATAAATGAACAGCAAATAGTCTTGGATTGGCAAAACACATAGAAGAAAGGATTAATTCAAAGGTTCGAGATAGGGACAAGGAAAATGAATTTATCCAACATAACTAGGATGGTTCTTCCCCCTTCAACAAAAGTATGTCTCTAGATAAAATATACTTGAGAGCACACATGTCACTCTCGGGAACTTCCAAGCTTGACCCTATTAAATCCATAGGCATCCAAATATACTTACATCAATGCATGCATGTTATCGACTTCCCTAAATAAATGTGAATATTATCCTAATAGGATGACCCCCATGGCTTAGGTTCCACTCGCGCCTTGTTTTTAGTTTTTCATGTGTTAGATACTAATTCTCAAAATGAGTTTTAAATTGTCTTAGAATGACGAAGCATAATAGTGACTAGGAGGGTGCTCCCTCTATACAGGCGCTTTGATGTTTAGTCATTTTCGAAAAAGGGTATCAAAACTCAAAAAAGAGCAACACATCATCTTAGAGTGACGAAATATAAAGACGATAGTAGAATCAAAATCAAGAGTCAAATCAACTATCATGAATAACAAAGTGATTTGTGTATGGGAATTAAATCGCATATGCTTACCACTAGTAAATGAATCGAACTTTTAAAACATTTGGTCCACGCTTGGGTTTGATTTTCACATTTCAAATATTATAAAACATTTTTAAAATATTCTTTTAAGAGGGTAATTATAATACTAAGTGGATTAAAAAAAAGGGTAAAAAAATGTCATTAAACATTGTTTAATATAAACTTAAAACAATTTACACTTAGCTTTGCTTTTAAACAATATCTATTAAAAAAAATTCTCATTTATAAATCAGCATTTATAAATTTAAAACAACACTTATTATCCCAAAGGATAATAATTCAATTTAAATGCCTTTATAAATTTAAAACAATTTTAGTTTACCCAAAGGATAATTTATGTGCCACTTTATAATCTTTTTAATAAATTAATCAATTATCTTTAAACACTTTCATTAAATTAATTAATTAACTTTAAAACATTTTTATTAAATCAATTAAGTAGCTTTGAAACATTTTGTTAAGTCAGCTGATTTACTTTAAACTCTTTTATTAAACTAGTTAACTAATTTTAAAAAACATAATTAATTAAAATAATTAATTAAATCCAAATATCATTAACTAAATGGATTAATTACATTCAAACATCATTAATTAAAATAAGTAACTAAATCCAAATATCATTAATTAAAAATGATTAATTAAATTCAATCATCATTAACTAAATGGTTAACTAAATTTAAAACATCACTAATTAAAATGCTTGATTAAGTTAAAATATCATTGATCAAAATTGATTACTGAATTTTAAACATCAATTTTGTGAAAATACAAGCTTAAGTTCAACACATAAAGGTTAGGGAGATGATATTAAATAAGTGACAAAAGAGCGAAAAATCGCTATAATGACACTTGAACAATGCAAATAGACGGTCACAAATTGTTTTAACTAAACATCAATATAAGCAACAAAAGAATATAAATGAGATGTAGATAACAGTAAATAAATAATGGCGAGAAATCCTTTAGGTCTTTCTAGCAATATCCCATGTAAATCATACATATGCATGTGTATTTTCGATGTGTTCCATAGTGACATGTTCGCTAGGACAATACTCCGACTTCTTTTTTTACCTCATGCAACAAAATGGTTATTTATGACATTCACTACTATGTGAGAGCAAACAATAATGTATTAGTTATATGAATTTCCCAAATGGAAATCCAATCCAAAAAATCAATCAAATAATAATGTAAACTAACATCCAAGCAGGCAATAAATAATTTTTGTCTACTATATAATGTACTAATCACCAAAAAGGTGAGTTTAACTCATTGAAATTCTAATTGTCACCGAAGCATTCTAGTTCTGTCTAAAATTGAATAGCGCTCCATTTTCCATCAAACCAATTCTTAAGCGTAGTGTTCGACGAGTGCAACGCGACTGATCGCATTTCATTTGGACCTAATACGAACAAGTTATTGATTATACAAGATTCTAGAATTAAATAATATAATTAAATCTTTAATGCATCATTTGTCAACTAATCCCCTAATTAACTTAACCTTAATCCACGTTCGAGCAAAACCCAGGCCTCTTAATTTACATCTTGACGTTCCATTCATCTTGCTCCAACCACTGCCACGAGGCTTCTCCAACCGTCGCTCACCAATAGGTGAAACCCTCGCCTTAGCCACGACTAACACCGCGGATCTTGCCTCCCCTTGATTTCGTTAGCTCTTAGGCAAACTCAGAAGAAAAAAAAACTTCTTCATTCTACTCTCTGCACCACCACCATAGCCAATCATTAATCGCTGCGCTACTACCACAGCCAATCATTGATCGTTGCGTCATCCACAATCGAAAGCCATGCACCTCCTCTACAACAATGCTTCAGGGCCCATCGCCCAATGATGAACATTGACACCAAAAATCTCAAGTCTAACCATCGCCTTCCATCTCAGTTCTATGCCACCTTTCCATGATCTATGATTATCCAGCTGGTCAAAATACTCAGCTCACTCATAGGCACATTTTTCTTGTTGGAACCTAAAACCTATTTTGGCCCTTGGAGGAGTCGATCATTTATGGCCACTAGATGACACTAATTTAGGGTTCTTAGATTAGAGATGAAGAGGAGTGGATGTTCTTATATTGGATTTTCTCTAACACTATGCCCCTCAAAATTACGCACTCCAATCGAGGCTTGCTCATTGGTGTTCCTAACCATATACCCTTATTTCAAACTTAATGGAACTGTTTTCCGAGGCATATTTCAAAAATATACATAATTTAGCTTTTTAAAACCAAGTTATATTATTTTAATTCTATAAAATTAATCGCTATACGTTTTGAGCTTGCATGACAAATAGTTCATCCAATTGCTACAAAACCCGTTAGCATATACTGTCTTATCATTCCGGTTCTGATGGCACTAGTTTCATCAAAATCCAAGATAGTTCCTTAGAATGATAATTTCACACATTCTAAATATCATTTTATAATTTCGATCTAATTATCGATATTTATCCGATTTGTTTATTATTGTAAATAAATTTTAAAATTGGATCCATTAATATTATTTAATAATTAAAAGGAGTTAAATAAGATTATTAAGTCTATCTATTAATATTTAATTCACAACTCAAATATTTAAATGATCACTATAATTGGATATGAACTGCTAAATTTCAAAATCGAATTATTTATATATTTAAAAATAAATTAAACATTTAAAATTCAATGACAAAAATTATAGGTTGTTACCTTATTTTGAAAGTATATAAAGGAAAAGTTATGATATTGCCTAGTATTTTACTTTGATCAAATAGAAGGGCATACTCATATGTCGCTCTTAGAGTATTTTGTAATAATTATAATTTTTACGAACGTAGGTTTACGAATGGGATTATGTAATGAATATGAAATATCATTTGAGAA
The DNA here is from genome assembly GCA_030765085.1 of Allium cepa. NCBI lineage: Eukaryota > Viridiplantae > Streptophyta > Magnoliopsida > Asparagales > Amaryllidaceae > Allium > Allium cepa. The sequence goes on from CM060945.1 coordinate 776,171,134, forward strand.
ATGAAATGTGAAAGTTTTTATTTAGTTTTGTTGAAATTTTTTGTATTCATGTGCTTCTAATTATTAATATGATTAACATAGCCACATTTTGTCATCGAGAAATAATAACTATGGATGACTGCAGCATTCGTAGCAGTAGCTTTGGTCCTCAAAATGGGCGATGTTATAAGTTGGTATCAGGGCATAGGTTTATGATTAGTAGAATTTTAAAGCTGAAGAGTTTTTGAAAGCATAATCATAATGAATCAAATAATAAAATTAGGGTATGGATAATGCTTTAATAACATACCTGTACTTGCTATATATAAGTACATATTCATTCTCTATTCTCCCCTATCTGTTAGACTGTTTTTTGTATCTTTCTAAGGATCGTATGTAGATTTATAAGAAAAAGGATATGGTGGAAGGAAACGGAAGAGTGAATTTAGGTGGCGGAAGCACCACAACCAATGTAAATGCTCGGCCTAACACTAAAAGAAACCAGGATCAACATGTAAATGCTAATAAAAATGCAAATACCAATATAGGAGCTGCGACCTCACCAGTGGATATGGGGACATATACCAGTTCTTCATCAATCTAATGCAAGCTAGGGTAGTTGGAGGAAATGTTGCTAATGTAGAAGGAGTCAATCCCGTAGCGCCAGTTGGTGATAGCTATGCTCAGTTGAGTCGAGATTACACCAGTCTGGGTGGGAAGCCTTTTCTAGGAAGTAAAGATGCAATAGAAGTGGAGAATTGGTTGTTACATTATGGAAGGAATTTTGCTAATTTGGATCTGAATGATGAGAAGAAAAGGAGATTGGCTTTGAGACAATTGCAAGAAGCTTCTTTTTTTGGTGGAACGAGGTGACTGTAGGGGTAACAGTAGAGACTTGGGCATAATTTCGAAGGAGATTCGAGGGAAGGCTTTTATCTGAAGTAGCCAAGTCAGCGTTGTTTAGAATGTTTATGGAGTTGGAGTAGAGGAAAATGTCAATGGTGGAATACTCTGCTAAATTTGATGAGCTATCTAGGTATGGATATGTCAATATTGACACTATTATCTATAGACACAAGAAGTTTATCCGAGTGTTGAGGTTGGAGATTGCTAGGGCACCTATGTCATATCTCATAGATCCATCAAATGTAATGGTGGCGAAGGCTGTTAGGAATGAATAAATGCATTTGACCGTTTGGAAGAGAAGTCGGTGGAGAACCAGAATTCTTAGAATAAGAAAAGGGATAAGAAGAAGGAAGCTCAGAAAGGTGGGGCTGCCATATAGGGAAAAACAGGTATTGTTTGCTATAAGTTTTAAGAAAGGGAACTATGCTAATAAGTGTTAATCTGTTGATGGCAAGGTGGTTGTAGGGAAGCAGAATATGAAGTGATTTAATTACGACCGGGTGGTGGCATTATAAGAAAAAATGTCCAGAAGAGCCCAAGACTAACAAAGGAAATGTGTTTGCTTTGGAGCCATCTACATCAAGACAAACAACAGTTCAAAAGGAAAAGTTTGTGATGGAAGGTATGTTTTGATTCATAGCCTACCAGTTAGGGTTCTTTTTGATACCGTTGCATCGCATTCATTTATATCTCAGTGTTCAGTAAATAAGTTATGTTTACAACCATCACACCTTGTTACTTCCTTAAGAATAGCTATAGGAGGGTGTGTAACTCTAGGGATGAGATGTCACCATCTAAAGTTTGGGTTTCCAGACTATAGTTTTGCATGTAGTTTGTATATATTTGATTTCGCGGGTTTGGCGGTTATTTTGGGTATGCATTGGTTGAGCAGATACGATGCTAGGATATTTTGCCAGGATAGGAAAATATCACTGGGACACCCTGATAGTAGTGACCGAATGGTATACTCAGTTGGGAATACGAGTCCAGAAATTTGTGCTTTATTGGGTGCCACAAGAGTAGAAGATGAAGTGAATCAGGTTTTAATTGTAAGAGAATTTATTGATTTTTTTTAAGACGGTTATAAGACTACCACCAAAACAAGCTATTGAGTTTCTAATATATCTTGTACCAAGAGCTAAACCTGTAAGTAGATCACCTAGCAGAATGATATTTACCGGATGAAGCAGTTAAAGGTGCATCTAGTGGACTTAAAAGGAAAGAGTTTTATTAGACCAAGCAGTTTGCTATGGGAAGCGGCCATGGTATTGAAGAAACCGGATGACTTGTTAAGATTATACATCGATTATAAGTTGAATGAAAAGACAATAAAGAATCGATATCCTTTGCCAAGAATTGGTGATTATTTAATCATTTGAGTGGAGCTAAAATATTTTAATAGTTGGATTTGGTGACAAGGATCCATCAATTGAGAGTGGTGGAGGACCTTATTCCTTTGACGGTGCTTCTAACAAGGTATGGTTTACACAAGTGGTTAGTGAAGCCATTCAGACTAACTGGTGCACCAACGTTCTATGTAGACATAATGAACCAGACTTTCCAAGAGCACTTAGATAGGTTCATATTGATGTTCATTGACGACATTTTAATATATACTAAGAATGAAAAAGATCATGAGATTCATCTTAGATAGTTCTTGAGATGTTAAGGCAACATCCACTAAAAGCAAACTTTTCGAAGCATCATTTCTAGAAGAAAGAAGTGAGTTTTCTTGGTCATGTAGTTTCAGAGAAAGAGTTGTTAGTCAACCTAGCCAAGATCGAAGTTGCTAATAGTTAGATAAGACCCTAGACGGTGACCAAGATAAGAAGTTTTCTTGGATTAGTTGGCTATTACTGGAGATTTATCAAGGATTTCTCGTGGATAGCAGCGCCTTTGACTAAGCTAACTAGAAAGAACGTGAAGTTTATTTAGTCTGATAAATGTAAGGAAATATTCTGGGAGTTAAAGCATTTGTTGGCCAATTGCCTGTGTTAGTAGTTCCAAATGAGAATTGAGATTATGTGGTATATACGGATATGCATGGAATAGGATTAGGAGTTGTACTGATGTAAAGGGGTAAAGTGATTGCCTACGCTTCTTGGGAGCTTATACCACATGAAGTTAGGTATTTGACTCATGATTTGGAGTTGGCAGCGGTGTTTTTATATTGAAAGTGTGGTGATAATATCTCTTAGGAGAAAGATTCTAGTTATATGTGGATCATAAGTCTTTGAGGTATTTATTCTCCCAAAAAGAGTTGAATAAGAGAAAGCAGAGGTTGCTAGAGTTTTTAGCAGCTTAAAGGAAATAGTATTGTAGATGCACTTAGTAAGAAACATCGGAATGTGGTGCTAGCTATGTTGGCAGAATTTAAGGATCTGGAGGCATTGAGTAATTCTATTGTACAGTTAAGATCGACATCTATTTTTAGTCAAAGTGTAGCCAAATTATCTTTCTTAGAAGTTTGACCAATATTGATCGAAAGGATTGCTTCTAAGCAGAGAGATGATCGACTGTTAGTGGAAAAGATTAGAAGATTGGACGGCGGTACCGAGATCGATAATCTAAAGGAGTTTAGTCCTGACCAGAGGGGATGGTTTAGGAATAAGGGACGGTTATGTATTTCAGATGTGGGGAACCTAAGAAGGAAGTTCTTAGGGTGTATCATCGATCGAAGTTTATGATTCATCCTTGGGGAACCTAGATATATCAAGATATGAAAAAAAGTTTCTTTTGGGAAGGTATGAAATTGGATGTAGGCTTATGGGTGAAGCACTATGCAAATTGCCAGCAAGTGAAAGCCGAACATCAGAAGCCAAGTGGATTGCTTCAGCCTTTAGGTATACCAGTTTGGAGATGAGATTTGATATCCAAGGATTTTGTTGACGGTTTTTAAGGATGAACATAGGGAATGAAAGTATATGGGTTGTGGTACGTAGAATAACCAAAATTTCGCATTCCATTCCTATTAAGTTTACCAGACGGCGACAATATTGGCTATGTTATTCATGAAGAATATTGTTAGAATGCATAGGATTCTTGGTAGTATAATTGGTGGTAGAGATGCATTGTTCGCTGGTGAATTCTGAAAGAGTCTACAAGAGGTATTAGGTACAAAGCTTAAGATGAGTACCGCTTATCACCCATAGACAAATGGGCAGATAGAAAGAGTCAATAAGGTACTTGAAGATTTATTAAGAGCTTGTGTACTCGATTTTGGTGGGTCGTGGGAAGGCCATTTGCACTTGGTTGAGTTTTCTTATAATAATAATTATCAAACTAATGTAAGAATGGCGCCTTTGAAAGCTTTGTATAGAAGGCCATGCAAATCCTCAGTATATTTATTAGAGAGCCGAGACAGATTGGTCCTTGGTCCAGATAAGGTCAGAGAAGCCATGGAGAAGATTGAGTTAATCTGAGGTAGGATGAGAGAAGCTCAGTCTCGCCAGAAAAGTTACACGGATAAAAGGTGTAAAGATTTAGAGTTCTCGATTGGAGACCGAATTTTTATTAAAGTATCATCGATGAAGAGTGTGGTATATTTTGGAAAGTCGGTGAAACTAGCACTGAGATATGTTAGACTGTTCCCTATTATAGAGAGGATTAGAAAATTCGCATATCATGTAGAGTAATTGATTAGTTTGGTAGGTATCCATAATGTGTTTCATGTTTTTCATCTTAGGAAGTATGTGCACGATCCAGAGACTACTATTGCTCCGACGGCACTAGAAGATTTAGTAGTAAAACTAGATCTACCTTTCGTAGGACAACCAGTTTGGGTTGTAATAAGAGATGAGAAGAAGTTAAGGAACAAGACAATCATATTAGTGAAGCCAGTGGAAAGACAATGAGAAATACTGTACTTGGGAGATAAGGGATTAAGGATACTTATCCTGAGCTGTTACGATGGTATGTTCTATATTTGATTGTATATAGACTTAGTAGAAGTAGGATATACTAGCATTGTTTACATGTTTAACATGCTTGTTTTGTAGTCCTTACTGAATTTTGAGGATGAAATTCTTTAAGGAATGGAGCATGTAACAACCGTATTTTTAGTTAAACATTATTCAGGACATTTATTAGATAGATTAAATAGAATAATGTAAATGGCTAAGGAGAATGAGATTTGAATCTTAATAAGGTCGTGTCATAATTAATTATGTAAGTAAGATTGTTTAAACTTAACATAAAAAAGAAGATAGGAGGAGGGCAAAATAGGTAGATCTATCCTTTAACCTTTAAAACTCTCTCCCCCACATTTCATTCTCACTTTTCAAAAACACTAAAGCCGACCACAACCCGAACTAGGGGATCGAAATCAAGGGATTCAAGGGGAAGAAGCTTAGAGATACTAAGACCAAATCAAATCTCAACTCCAGGAATTAATCTAAAGTGAATAATAAGTGTTCCAGCTCTATTTTAATTTTTTAATTTCGGCTATGGGTAATTTCAGAATCATTTTGACAGATTTTGCGAAGATATTGTTGAATATTCATTTTTTAGATATAGCGATGAATTAAGGGATTTTTATGGAATTATTTAAATGGGTTTTAAGGGTAAAACCTAAGATTTTAATCTCCAAATGCTTTGATTTTATGATATGATGCATAAAACATTATTTTGGAGATGAGTTTTAGTTTCATAATTTTTTATGTTGTATAGATTATTTTATGAATTTCCTAAGGAGGAAATAGCTTAATTTTGGGTTTTAATAATTTAATATAATTAAATATGGTTTCAGGCTTGGAAATTTTTATATGGTAAAGAGAATTAATTTCTGTGAATTTTTTGGATTTTTGCAAGTAATGTTGAGTTACTATGAATTTATTTTGCTAGATAAGCATTTTAATTAATGATAAATTAAAGGTACTAATTAAATTAAGTTTAGAAATATTTTGGAATATGAAAATGGTATGTGGAAACATTTCTTAAAAGATTTGTTAAAGTATTAATTGTATCCAGTAGGAATTTGCCAAAATGTAAGATTTGGTAAAAAGTGCTTACTTTAGATAGAAATGTAACGACCCACTATTTTATACCATTCAAATCGACAATATCCACACATGTCAGACTTGAATAATTCAAAATAACAGATTGTAATAAAATTTGGAGCAAATGAAAAAAATCACAGAATCGCTGACATAGAAATTTCAGAATTACTCGAAGTGGATTAAAATACCATAGTAGTTCTGAAGCTACTATAACAAACTCTCAAAACAAAATACATATTATCGGTCTGAAAACAAATACAATAGAAATACCGAATACATAGGAGTTCACTAATACAAGAGATGAAACAGAACAACTGAAACTGAAAAGATAAATAACTAGATAGGTAGAATCTCCAGCTAACTCCAGAAAGAGAAATCCAAAAATGTGAATACTCAGGCTGACCTGAGCGTAAAGCAAAAATACAAAACACTCGAGTCAGGACATATATACTTACATAATGTAAACCAACTCAAGTGAACGGCAATAAAGTACAAGTAACTTAAAGGTTGCTTGGGACCGTCCTTCCTCTAAGGGTTCGTTAAACTATTTACTATGTAGTAATATTGTGCTATTATAATAATGTCTACAGTAAAATAAACTTGCTTTAAAATAGCGTTAAGGAGTGAGCCAATATTCCCCTAACACGTAGTAGTCCTAGTAGTCCGTCCAGTATCAGCATATCTCCAGATCGGAAGACTGCCCTAAATACTCCATGGGCTACGGAAGAAAAACAAACTTATAGTAAGGCTCGATATGGTAGGTGACACGGCACACGAGGCAATGCCAGGGTAAATATGTCAATTACGCTTCGGGGATAGTGGTAACGCATAGCAGCCACTACCGTCCACCTCAGAACACACTCTCAATCGAAATCGAAGGATGTACATCAAATCAATCACAAGTAAGAGTATAGTATCAAAGGAATGTGTCCGATCGGAGGAGCAACCTCACTTGGCCCATCGATCGCTCCTGTTTTAGCCACCTTAAGCCAACTCATAGGAGTCGGGTCCATATTCATACTTCAAGAGGATCGTTGCCACCATCCTACTTCGTTCTGAAATCTCCACCGCGTACACAGTTGTTAAAGTGGTTTTGGGTATCGACAAAGAGTATGTCCATATCTGAACCAGGTCTCTTTAACAACCAATCGTTATTATGACCCGTGGTTATAATTTAAAAATCATGTTTATACTTCAAAAATAAAGTATCATTTTCAAATTCAAAATCATTATCAAAATAAAGATCAAATCATTTCCAAACCATTTCAATATATCAAAATATCATATCTTTTCAAAACTTCATTCTAAAATCATTAATTGAATTCAAATCCAAATATTAAAATTTAAATGCCCTTAAAAATTCAAAGATATCATTCATTTATTATCATTTCAAATCACCTTTCAAATAGTTTATATTTAAATCAAAACAATTCATTTAAACCATTTAAAGTGAAGTTATTATACTTACAAATTAGGTATTCAATTCCCAAAATTTTAGATAATTCCGAGCTCATTTATTTAGTTAAAAACCATAAACATTGAAAATTTCAGCTTTTCACAGCATTTAGAAAAACTGCTGTAAATTATAATGGAAACACTTATATTCAGAAAAGATAGCATTTAAATAAAACTGTTGTAATATTTTAGTTTATTTTAAAACAGTTCATTTCAGCCTACCGCAGCACTAATCAAGTGCTATTGTAGCCCTTTATTTAGTTTCAGATTTTAGTTGTCTTTCTACTACCACAGCACTTACCAAGTGCTGTAATATCACTTAGTTAAAATTTAGTCATAGTTAATTTGTATCAACCACAGAACTTACAAAGTGTTGTAATATCATTTACTTCAGATTTTAAGTTAACTTCAGAAACGATAGCATTTCTGAATTGCTACTATTTAATTTCCAAATTTCCAATGTAATTCTAGCAACAAATAAACTTTGATTTTAACCCTTTAACATTATAAAAATCATATTTTAACACTCAAAAATGTTCATTAAAATACCTTTAACTCATGATTTTATAAAATAAATTTCCTATAGATAAATCAAATTTTCAATAGTTCACTTAATAAATTCAAGTGTCCAATTTTATATTCTTGATTTACTTTACTCTTTTAATTAAATTTACCATTCCAAAATTTAAACTTAATTTCCATTTTATTTATATGACTTAAATTTCATTTTTAAACCAAATTTCACGTTTTCAAATTTAAATTATATTTCAAATTACACTTTAAAATATTCATTTATTTAACCAATTTAAATTCATAGAAAAATAAATAACACTTTGTAAAAATCATTTTAAATTCAAATTCTAAATCAAATTATCATATTTTCTTACTTAATTTAAACTCCATTTATAAACAAAATCATAAATTCCAAAATTAACTTATATTTCAAGTTCTACTTTACCATTTATTTATCTCACTTACTTGACTTGCAGAAAATCACTAATATTTATAAAAATTATTTTTAATTAAATTTAAATAAAAATATCATAATATTTGCATTTTTAAAATAATTTAAAAATCTTAGAAAATATATATTTACCATAGGTCTATATATAATTTTCTAGCCTAGGTCAAGTGATACGGATAATATATCATTTCAATCCGTAATTTACAAAAAAAATCCGGGTTCTGTCATTTCAAACCCACAATCCCAAGTAAAATGAAATAAATAAAAATTTCTCAGGCCTATCATTTCATCCGATAATGATTTTTCCCTATTCTAAAGTCCGTTCGGGTATGTATCATTTCAACCCATAGTGATTCAATTCTACAGGGAACTTGCAGTGTGATAATCAGATATAAATAAATAGTATAGCATCCTATAACTGTAACAGATGATATGATAGGTTTATACACAGGGTGAACATCATATAAATCATAGCATAGGCTGTTATACATAATATAACATGATATAGCAGTTTACACATTCAGTTGGTGTCACTTCACAGTTTATATAAGTAAATATGTCAAGTGTGACTACTCACTTATTTCAAGCTGGGGATAGCAAGACAAAGCACACAAACGAATTCCAGAAAGCACGATAACACGACTTCTGACTTGAGTGGAGTGGAGAGCCAAGTTTTAATCTTGTGAACAACACATAAACAAGATAATATAAATATTATTTCAAACCAAATATACTTATGATTTCAACACAAATATACTTTAAAACAATTTAAATTTAAAAACAACAATGAAAGGAATGACTTGACCATTGCCCCAACCTTCACATGCTCGACCTAGGGTTCATGTACGCTTAGCCATAGTAGTGATTTGGGCTAGGGTATGGATCAATAAGGCTCAGCCTTGAAGGAGATGAAAGGGTTCATGGTTCATGACATGAAAATGCACAAGGTCAAGGCAAACTAGTGAATTTTGGTGCAACTTTGGCCTCGGCCTGAAGACAATTGGGCTCGACCATGCTAGGGGAAGTTCAGGTGGTGTCAGGAGTAGCGGCCAGAGGTGGTGGAGGAGCAGATGGTGGGGCTAAGGAGGTGCCAAGGTGGAAAAATGAAGGGCGTTTGCATTAAGGGTTCGGCTATGGCCAATTCAAGGTGTTTGTGGAGTTTTTGTGGTGATTGCTTCAAGGGGTGCTCACGGCCCTGCACAGGTCAGAGGGGAGGAGGGTGATGTTGTTGTGCATGTAGTGGTGATGGATGGTGGGGTGGTGGAGGGGCTAAGGCCGAACAAATGCAAGAAGAGGCAAGACAAACTACTAAGGAAAATCAATAAAAATGAGAAGAAAAGTGGAAAAAGAAAGAGACATTACAAAAAAAAATTCTTCAGGTCTGAAATGTGCGTTATTTCTGATGAAATGAGAAGTTTTTTTACGTGAAAATGCAATAAGAAAAGACATGGCTAATGCTAGGGAAAGGACGGCCTAAAGTTATGAAGGGGTGGAAATGAAAAGTCAAAAGTTAAAAGGCCAAAGTCTCTTTAAATTTCCACTTTTCTTTATGAAAATAAACTAAAATAAAAACCATGTAAATAAAATAAAATTAAATACAAAATAATGTGAAAATTAAATAAATAAAGAAATTTTAGAAAAATATAGAAAAATATAAGAATATAATTAATTATATGTAAACTAGTATTGAAAATTGAAAACAATATATAACTAGTTTTTGGAAAAATAACTACAATACTTTAAAAATGTTTTAAAAATAAAACATATATATATATATATAACATGTCATATTACACACATATACACAAATCAGAACAAGATATGACAAATAAAAATATTATTTATATAATTTAAAATAAACAATATTGTTAAATAAATCAATTTACACACAATATTGTAAAAAGCATAACTTTCACAATATTAATCAGATTTCACCGAAACGAAAAGCAGTATACTTAAAATATAATCTATTTTCATAAAAAAATATAAAATTCAAAAATTAAAATATTTAAATTTTAAATTTAGAAGTCAAAGTTTGATCATATTGACCAAAAATACACTTTTCTAGAAAGTATTCTATTTATTCATGTTTGGAATTATAATTCACATAAAAATCAAAATTTATATTTAAAATAATAAAAATTATCCATTTTAAATAAGTAAAATATAAGTTTTTAAATCAAGAAATTCAATTTAAAATAATAAAATATACAATTAAAATAGTCACAAAATACAGGGTTGTTACACTCTCCCCCACTCAAAACTTTTCGTCCCCGAAAAGGAACGAGGTACGGGAAACACAGAAAAAAATAAAATGAAATAGGATAAAACAGAATGACAAGAAGATTGAGATTATACCTGATAAATGTTGTTATAGGTAAGTTTAACAAGGTGGAGACGATCACAAACATGAAGAAGATCCTCGAGAAATCTGATTCGCTCTTCCCGGTTGACCGTCGGTCTGTGGATGGTAAGCAGTGCTCAGATACATATGAGTACCTCAGAAAAGCTTTCCAAATAGACTAGAAAAGATAGATTCACGATCACCAACAATACTGAGATGAACAATATGGAGACGAACAATCTCTCATGTAGATCTTAGACAAGCTAGAAGCAGAATGAGTAGACTTGACCGGAATGAAATGAGATGACTTGGTCAGTCTATCCACAATAACGCATATAAACTAAGCAGTGAGAGATGCAGCAATCCGAGCAAAATTCTCAGTGAATCTTCAGTAATAACCGACAAGGCTCAGTAAACTACGAAATCTCAGAAGGAGTCTAAGAAGTTTCCCAATCCCGTAACAGAATAGGGAGAAATAAGAACAACAGAAAAAATAGAATAATTGAATGACTAAGGAAAAAGAGAAAAAAAGAAAGATTTTCATTGATCGCAGCGATCATGACTGGATCAACAGAAATTCCATTACTAGAAACAATATGTCCAAGGAATCGGACTTCATCTTCCTAGAAATGGAATTTAGAAATTTATTAAGCATAGCACGAAAAACACGATTCATCAAATCAATAAAGAAAACAGGAGCATTAGTCAAACCAAAAGGTATGACTAACCATTCATAGAACCCGTTCTCAGAGCTCCAGGAATAAGATCAATACGGAAATCAATTTCCCGCTTAGGAGGTAAAGTATTGACTTCACCAAATACATCGAGATAGAATCAGACTACAGGAGTCAAACGAAGATCGCCACTAAAGCAATGATCAGAAAAGAGAAGTTGCACATGCTTACAAATCCTATTAAGGTTTGCGGACCCCAATTGGATTTGAAACGCATAAAGGTACAGAAGCAAACTTAAGAAAAAGGATATACTCAAACTTATCACACAAATCAACAGAAATGAAACTATTGAAAAATTCCAGTATCAAATAAAACACGAACATGATACAGAAATAAAGGAAAGGATGCACTGAAGAGTACCTTGGTCATCCCTAGGAGCACTAGGAACAGGAGCTGAAGAAGATGCAGAGGTGATAGAAAATATACCGATAGGCTTACTCAACTGAGCAGGAGGAGGAACAGGTGCACCAGCTAAAGTAGGGCAACTATTGGCATAGTGTCCCTTCTGATCACATTTGAAGCAGGTGATGGTAGAAAGGTCAATAGGCAGCCTCTGAGAAGGAGAAGATGATGAAGATCCCAAACCCCTATTCTTAAGCCAATTCTGCTTCTGCTGTTGGAAATTAGTATTTCTCTTCTTAGAATTAGCAGAGGAAGACTGAGATAAAGAAGCACCAACAACGGCAGGACTCTTAGAAGTAGGGTTCTCATAACGAATAGTCATATCCATAAGCTGGGTGAAAGTGCCATGAACATGAGAAATGAGATGACCATAATACTCGAGACGAGCACCAGAAATGAACTTCTCATTCTTCTTGAGAGGAGTGTCAATCAGGCTAGGACCAAACTTAGAAGGTTAGTTGAACTTCCTCTCATACTCTGAAAAAGGCATGCTTTCTTGCTTGAGATCCATGAACTCCCTATAAAGCTGGGATTTCCCGCCTTCGGGCATCCACTTAGCAACGAAAGAATCCTTGAAAAGATGATAGATAAGCTTGGAAAAGGCACGAAAGAGACAGAGAAACACAAAGAAACTCAAGAAGATACCTAAACTGCTCCCAAGAAAGATCAGCCTCGACGGTGTTTGCCGTAATATACTCCCACCAATCTTGGGCAGTCTCCTGCAACTGCCATGCTGCTAACTGGCGCTTCTGGGCATCAGTAATCTCAAGACCAGTAAATATCCTCTCTAAACTACGCAACCATTGCTGAGCTTTAATAATGCTCTATGAACCAGAAAACTTGGTGCCACCAAGTTGAGTGAATTCCTCACAGAGAACAGTGAACTTAATAGGTGCAATAGGTTAAGGAGCAGGGGTTAGACCCCTACCTCTGACATTTCCTCGATTCATCCTAAAAAATCAAGAATGAATTTAGGACAAGATATAGAGAAGACAAAGATAAGATTGGATAAATTCACTTGGATAAATATCCTAGAGAAGAAAATACTAACAAGGTAGATACGAAAGCAAGTTTAGAAAATTTTCATTTTAAAACAAGAAAATTTTTATATCAAAATAATCTTTGAAAAATGCTTTAAAAAATCATTTTAAAAATCATTTTATACTTTAAAATACGCTCTCTCACAAAGAAATGATAATGTGGTTGATTTCACTCATTCTAGGGTATTTCTACCCTATCTCTAATGAGTTTTTGCTCCGCAGACTATTGTTTGCCTAAAAACCAAAGCTCTGATACTAAATGTAACGACCCACTATTTTGTACCATTCAAATCGAAAATAATCAACACATGTCAGACTTGAATAATTCAAAATAACAGATTGTAATAAAATTTAGAGCAAATGAAATAAATCACAGATACACAGACACAGAAATATCATAATAACTCGCAGTGGAATAAAATACCATAGTAGTTCATGAAGCTACTATAACAAACTCTCAAAACAAAATACATAATATCAGTCTGAAAACAAATACAATAAAAATACCAAATACATAGGAGTTCACTAATACAAGATATGAAACAGAACAACTGAAACTAAAAAGATAAATAACTACATAGGTAGAATCTCCAACTAGCTCTAGAAAGAGAAATCCAAAGCTGTGAATAATCAGGCTGACCCGAGCATAAAGCAAAAATACAAAACACTCGAGTCAAGACATATATACTTATATAATGTAAACCAACTTAAGTGAACTGTAATAAAGTACAAGTAACTTAAAGGATGCTTGGGACCGTCCATCCTCTAAGGATCCGTTAAACTATTTACTATGTAGTAATATTGCGCTATTATAATATTGTCTACAGTAAAAGGAACTTACTTTAAAATAGCATTAAGGAGTGACCCAATATTCCCCTTAACACGTAATAGTCCCAGTAGTCCATTCAGTATCAGCATATCTCTAGATCGGGAGAATACTCTAAATACTCCATGGGCTACGGGAGAGAAACAAACTCATAGTAAGGCTCGATATGGTAGGTGACACGGCACACGAGGCAATGCCAGGGTAGATATACCAATTACGCTTCCGCGCTGGTGGTAACGCAGAGCAGCCACTACCGCCCACCTCGGAACACACTTCCAATCATAATCAGAGGATGTACATCAAATCAATCACAAGTAAGAGTATAGTATCGAAGGAATGTGTCCGATCGGAGGAGCTACCTCACTTGGCCTGTCGATCGCTCCTGTTTTAGCCACCTTAAGCCAACTCACGGGAGTCGAGTCCACGTTCATGCCTCAAGAGGATCGTCGCCGCCATCCTACTTGATTCTGGAATCTCCACCGCGTACACAGTTGTTAAAGTGGTTTTCGGTATCGACAGAGAGTATGTCCATATCCGATCCCGGTCTCTTTAACAACTAATCGTTATTATAACGCGTGGTTATAATTTAAAAAACATAGTTTATACTTCAAAAATAAAGTATCATTTTCAAATTCAAAATCTTTATCAGAATAAAGATCAAATCATTTCCAAACCATTTCAATATTTCAAAATATCATTTCTTTTCCAAACTTCATTTTAAAATCATAATTAGAATTCAAATCCAAATATTCAAATTTAAATACCCTTATAAATTCAAAGATGACATTCATTTATTATCATTTCAAATCACCTTTCATATAGTTTATATTTTAAAAAAAACAATTCATTTAAACCATTTAAAGTGAAGTTATTATATTTACAAATCATGTATTCAATTCCCAAAATTTTAGACAATCCCGGTCTCTTTAACAACCAATCGTTATAATGACCCGTGGTTATAATTTAAAAATCATGTTTATACTTCAAAAATAAAGTATCATTTTCAAATTCAAAATCATTATCAAAATAAAGATCAAATCATTTCCAAACCATTTCAATATATCAAAATATCATATCTTTTCAAAACTTCATTCTAAAATCATTAATTGAATTCAAATCCAAATATTCAAATTTAAATATCCTTAAAAATTCAAAGATATCATTCGTTTATTATCATTTCAAATCACCATTCAAATAGTTTATATTTAAATCAAAACAATTCATTTAAACCATTTAAAGTGAAGTTATTATACTTACAAATCAGGTATTCAATTCCCAAAATTTTAGATAATTCCGAGCTCATTTATTTAGTTAAAAACCATAAACATTGAAAATTTCAAGCTTTGAAAGCATCTAAAAAACTGCTATAAATTATAATTGAAACACTTATATTCAGAAAAGACAGCATTTAAATAAAACTGCTGTAATAGTTTAGTTTATATGAAAACAGTTCATTTCAGCTTACCGCAGCTCTTATCAGGTGCTACTGTAGTCCTATATTTAGTTTCAGATTTTAGTTATCTTTCTGCTACCACGGCACTTACCAAGTGCTGTAATATCACTTAGTTAAAATCTAGTCATAGTTAATTTGTATCAACCACATCACCTACAAAGTGCTGTAATATCATTTACTTCAGATTTTAAGTTAACTTCAGAAACGATAGCATTTCTGAAGTGCTGTTACTTAATTTCCAAATTTCCAATGTAATTCCAGCAACAAATAAACTTTGATTTTAACCCTTTAAACATTATAAAAATCATATTTTAACAATCTAAAATGTTCATTAAAATACCTATAACTCATGATTTTATAAAGTAAATTTCATATAAATAAAATCAAATTTTCAATAATTCACTTAATAAATTCAAGTGTCCAATTTTCTATTCTTGCATTTACTTTATACTTTTAATCAAATTTATCATTTCAAAATTTAAACTTAATTTCCATTTTATTTATATAACTTAAATTTCATTTTTAAACCAAATTTCACATTTTCAAATTTAAATTATATCTCAAATTACACTTTAAAATATTCATTTATTTAAACAATTTAAATTCGTAGAAAAATAAATAACACTTTATAAAAATAATTTTAAATTCAAATTCTAAATCAAATTATCATATTTTCTTACTTAATTTAAACTCCATTTATGAACAAAATCATAAATTCCAAAATTAACTTATATTTCAAGTTCTACTTTACCATTAATTTATCTCACTTATTTGACTTGTAGAAAATCACTAAAATTTTATAAAAATAATTTTTAATTAAATTTAAATATAAATATCATAATATTTACATTTTTTAAATATTTTAAAAATCTTAGAAAATATATATTAACCATGGGTCTGTATATAATTTTCTAGCCTAGGTCAAATGATACGGATAATATATCATTTCAATCTGTAATTTACAAAAAAATCCGAGTTCTATCATTTCAAACCCGCAATCCCAAGTAAAATGAAACAAATAAAAATCACTTAGGCCTATCATTTCAGGCCATAACGATTTTTCTCTATTCTAAAGTCAGTTCGGGTATGTATCATTTCAACCCATAGTGATTCTATTCTATAGGAAACTTGCAGTGTGGTAATCGGTTATAAATAAATAGTATAGCATCATATAGCTGTAGCAGATGATATGATAGGTTTATAATAAGGTTGAGCATCATATAAATCATATCACAGGCAGTTATAACATAATATAACATGATATAGCAGTTTACATATTCACTTGGTGTCACTTTACAGTTAAAATATGTCAAGTGTGATTACTCACTTGTTTCAAGCTGGAGATAGCAAGACAAAGCTCACAAACGAATTCCAGAAGGCACGATAACACGACTTTTGACTTGAGTGGAATGGAGAGCGAAGTTTTAATCTTATGAACAACACATAAACAAGATAATATAAATATTATTTCAAATCAAATATACTTATGATTTCAACACAAATATACTTTAAAACAATTTAAATTTAAAAACAACAATGAAAGGAATGACTTGGTCATTGCCTCTTCACATGCTCGGCCTAGGGTTCATGTACACTCGGCCATAGTAGTGATTTGGGCTAGGGTATGGATCAATAAGGCTCGGCCTTGAAGGAGATGAAAGGGTTTATGGTTCAAGACATGAAAATACACAAGGTCAAGGCAAACTAGTGATTTTTTGTGCAACTTTAGGCTCGGCCTTAAGACAATTAGGCTCGGTCATGCTAGGGGAACGTCAGGTGGTGTCAGGAGTTGCGGCCAGAGGAGCAGGTGGTGGCGGCTAAGGAGGTTCCAATGTGGAAAAATGAAGGGTGTTTGCATTAAGGGTTCGGCTATGGAAAATTCAAGGTGTTTGTGGAGTTTTTGTGGTGATTGCTTCGAGGGGTGCTCACGTCCTTGCACTGGTCAGAGGGGAGGAGGGTGATGTGGCTGTGGATGTGGTGGTGCTGGATGGTGGAGGTGTTGGAGGGCCTAAGGCCGAAAAAATGCAAGAAGAGGCAAGACAAACTAATAAGGAAAATCAATAAGAATGAAAAGAAAAGTGGAAAAAGAAAGAGATGTTACCAAACTTTTTTCTTCAGATCTGAAATGTGCATGTATTTCTAATGAAATGAGAAGTGTTTTATGTGAAAATGCAATATGAAAAGACACGGCTAATGCTAGGGAAAGGACGGCCCAAATTATGAAGGGGTGGAAATGAAAAGTCAAAAGTTAAAAGGCCAAAGCCTCTTTAAATTTCCACTTTTCTTTATGCAAATAAACTAAAATAAAAACCATGTAAATAAAATAAAATTGAATACAAAATAATTTGAAAATGAAATAAATAAATAAATTTTAGAAAAATATAAGAATAAAATTAATTATATGTAAACTAGTATTGAAAATTGAAAAAAAAATATAACTAGTTTTTGGAAAAATAACTGCAGCACTTTAAAAATGTTTTAAAAATAAAATATATATATATAACATGTCATATTACACACATATACACAAATAAGAACAAGATATGACAAATAAAAATATTATTTATATAATTTAAAATAAACAATATTGTTAATAAATCAATTTACACACAATATTGTAAAAAGCATAACTTTCACAATATTAATCAGATTTCACCGAAATGAAAAGTTGTATAATTAAAATTTAATCTATTTTCATAATAAAGGATAAAATTCAAAAATTAAAATATTTAAATTTAAAATTCAAAGTTTGATCATATTGACCAAAAATACAGTTTTCTAGAAAGTATTCTATTTATTCATGTTTGGAATTATAATTCACATAAAAATAAAAATTTATATTTAAAATAACAAAAATTAACAATTTTAAATAAATAAAATAAAGTTTATAAATCAGGAAATTCAGATTAAAATAATAAAATATACAATTGAAATTGTCACAAAATGCAAGGTTGCTACAAGAAATAACCCAGTTTTCAAATTAATTACATCGCTGCCATGCCGCATATATCCACTTCGAGCCAATGGAATGCCGCCTCTATGCACATCGACGTTGATTTTGAGGGACGCATATGATGGTTGCTTCGGTGGCTATATAATGATTCCATTAGTGCCGACGTCAATAGTGTCGACAACCTATATTAGGCGGCATGGTTTCTTCATGATTCATCTAAGCTTTTAAAGCATAATGTCAACGTCGACGATGTCGAATGTTTTCATCACTATTTTCAATAATGCCAAACCTAATCACTTCGACTTTTTTAAATACTTAGGCAATAATGCTGCCAATTATGCCTTCGAACGAAGCGGCATGATAGCCAAAGTAAACTACATTTTAAAGGATTTTATAACGACATCGAGGCTCTTGATGTCATTGTGCATCAAGGACGATGACCTTATATGTCGCATGATAATGATGTCGCATCTCTTTCTTCAATGCCGAAGAGACTTGTTTTTCCTTTAAAAGCTAGATACCTATTTTGCTTCGAGATGATCGGTTATTACTCACCCCGGACTGTGGTCTGACCCGAAGTTTTACATTTCCTCTTATACTCTTGGGTACTCATTTGAGTAGGTCGGCAATAAGATTTTTCAAGTTTCCATTTGGAGAATAAGTTTCCAGAGACATGGTGGAGGCATTCTAGCTAATTAGGAGTTATTATCTGATCCATTGTGTGTTTGATTTTGTTTGAAAGTGTGCAAGGGCAAAGTTGTTATATTGTCTAGTATTTAACTTTGATCAATTAAGGTGAATCTTCTTATATCACTCTTGGAGTATTCTGTAATAATTATAATTTCTCTGAACAAGGGTTTACGAATGAGATTATGTGATTAATATGAAATATCATTTGAGATATGAAATATGAAAATTTGTTATTAAACTGTGTTGAAATATTTTCATATTCATTTGCTTCTAGTTATTAATATGATTAAGATAGACACATTTTGTCATTGAGGATTAATAACTATGGATGACTTCAGCATCCTTAGCAGTTAATTTTGGGTCTCATAATGGGGGAAGTTGCATATACTCAACATCATTTATGAAGTTTGAGCTCGAACACTCCTTCATTAGGGGTTCGATGTTTCTATAAATAATCCTCTAGTATTTCATAAATACATAAGAACACCTCAAACAACCATTTAATGATAACAATTTGGATTTGTTATTTACTTTATGCATCAAATACATAAACACATAACGATATCATAGACACCGTTAAATGTCTGATATTTCATATTTCCAAAACATAAGGAATCATCATTCATGTCCCATATTAAACATTTTAATAAGGTGTTCTTGCATATCGTTTGGGACATTCTCAATATACTTTATATTTATTATAAAAGACATCATTTACAAATCCAGTGTCAAGTATGAAGACAACTAAAACTGATTTTAACTTAAGTACATCATTAGTAATCAACAGTGTGTTGTTTACTTGTGGCATATATATATATATATGTATATATGTATGTATGTATATATACATACATACATATCGGCGGTGTGTTGTTTACTTATGGCATATATATATATATATATATATTATCTATTACTTGTATGGGAAAATAGAATCCAAATTTATCATAGAATTACACTTGTCATTTTATTTCATACTCTGCTTTTTTTGTTCGATTTCTATTTGGAGGTAACGGTTATGACTCGCTTGATAATTCTAACCTCTCTTCCCAACCAAACATCGATCCTTCCTCTTCCTAATATCCCAATTCCATTTTGACATTCAAAAATCAACATTAATGGTCGGCTCTGAACCTCGCCAGTGAGATATCAATACTCACCGCGACACTAACAAAATGGTAATTTCCGTTTTTAATGGTTTCATTTCCTATTTTTCAACCTTTTCATTCAACTCTTCTTAACTACAGCAGATCTTTTTGATTCACGATTAGACGCATTTTTTTATATTGTGATTCATTGATATCATCAGTATCAGATGAGTTCTAATTTGTAAATGAACTCATAAGTGATTAGTCTGGATTTCTGTTACCAAAGATATACTTCCATGTCCAAATTGTAAGTTGTCGGTTTCAATTTGAAAGTTAATATGGTGTTAGCTTAAAAACATTTGTGTTCCTAACAAGTTCATGTTAATAGTCACTCGCTGATGTTGTCTATGCTATTAATTTGGTCGTTAGGTCTGGTATTAAAAAATCTGAAAAATGAAGTGTGAATTTGTTATAAGCTATATTACTAACTGTTTAAAATGAATGGTCATGCTCCTTACACTATCCTTTATATTTGACTTATTTCTATGGACTTGGTTTGTTGGATTTCATTTTTCTGATTGTATAAGTTTGTTGTTCAATTTATTTTCTACATGCGTATAGTTATCAAAAAAGAATAACATGTTCGTATTAGAGAATAGGAAATAAGCCAATGTTATAGTTTGTTTGATCATTGTTGGAATTTATTATATGGATTTGAATCTAAAATTAATAAAACATGGTTATGCAGTTTTTAAAGCTCAGTAAGTATGGTTATTTTTTATGGGAATTTATTGTTGTATGAACACAATTTCGAACATGGAATCATACAATCATATCTATTTCTAAATAGTATTAAAATGTTAAATAAACATGCCATGTTGATTACTGCTATCAATATTTTGTTGTCTTTAGTTATGACATAAAAATTCATGCTTTATTAAACATATCATTTTTAGTCCTAAATTCACGACCCAATGGCACCCATCTGAATTTGGTTTTTAAACCTAAGATTTATCTTATTAGCAGTTATTAATGTAACAACAGGTAATTTAACCGTCGTTTTGGATTTCATAGAAATGCATGTTTCAAGTTTAAGGACACAAAAGTCTCAAGAAGGTTATTCATTCTCCAAACCATGATTGTTTTCTTTATTTTAAAATTCATATCCTTAAGAAATCTTTCATAAATCAATGATTTAAATTCTAACAATTATGATCTGACTTCAATTATTATGATTGAAAAGTTTAATTTGATTGTTACTTTTTATGATGAGTAATGTTAACAAAATCATATTATCTTTGACTTAGATTAGGTATTCATATGTTTTAGATGAGGTAATATAATTTTCAGTTCAACATCAATTGTAGTTTCCCTGACATGATGTATTTAAATGTTGATTTAATTTCAGTTATTGTTAGGTGGTTACATTAAATACACTTCATTCCATATAGAAAGAGGAGGTTATTTGAATGTAGCATGATTAGTTACAAAGACTGATTCTGCTAGACAAACCGATGAATTAATCTAAAAAATTATAAGTGGGCACCACATAATTTTCACAATGTTTCTCACAAACTAAGGCACATAATACATATGTATTAAACGCTGACAAGATAATTTGCATGGTACTATATTTTTGACTAAAGAGTGATCCTTAATATAAGGAGAGCAGTCAAATTTATTTATTATCATAGATAAATAAAAGGGTACCAACAAGCATGGCAGCTGGCAATATAATTGAATATTGAATAAGTAGGTTGAATAGATGACAATACAAAGAATTTCATGAAACAAAGGACCATCATATTTATGAGATCAGACCAATATTGCACACAAAAAAAGAAGTGCAATACTCAATATGAAGAAATATTGCACATTGAACATAGCAACAAGTTTACATAACTGATCTGATCTGAAATTGTTAGCATAACTGCATTAAAGTAAAGCTGATTCAGGCATGCAGACTGTTTAGTAATAAAAGAAGTTGTGCTTGATTGGGGTATGAAGGGAATGAATGCGGGGTGATGATACACATCGACTAATGCTTCATACAGTACACATTCACTGTCGATTACAACTCAACCCAAAATATCGTAGTCATTCCAAAAATGTTCAGTATAAGTGGGCCCATTATGTTACTTCAGACAACATGCAAACCAATGATGAGTGGCAACTGACGACAGTAGCAAACTAAGCAACATGTGCATGATCTAACCCATGGCAATTCAAAGCAGCTTCAGGCAAGCAAGACTGAGTGTCAATGCTAGGTGTATGTGAATCAAAGAGCGAGTCAATGAATTAGTATCAACACTGAGACGAAGCGGTAAGTGATTCGTGTTGAAGTAAATAAGTGATTAATACTATAATAGCAATAGTAAAGATAAAGTGATGATAGATTCGTTGAATCGAATATATCCGAGGCACAACAGGTCGAATTAATAGAATTCCATGTTGATACTTGATATGCTATATCCCGACAAAGTAGCAGTAATATGTGTAGTGAAGTGAAATGAGCTCGAATGTTTAGATGTGCAGGGGAATGTGTATAACATGTGTTGTACATAGTGGAGGACTATAAACTAAATTTTAGATGTATTATTAGCATTGTGGAGACTGATGTGCAGTAGAATGGAATCAGAGAATTGAACTATGATGAAACTGTATTAACGGACTAATGCCTTCCTAAAGTAAGGCACTAAAGCTATGGGCATGCACTCGAAACTGCATTAATGATGAAAGTGATTTTAGGAACTGGAAGTGAAGGTGTGAGAAGAATAGCCGCTAAACAGAAATGTTGAAATTCTGATTAGCTCTGAGCAATGTTGAAGTATGGAGACATGAGCACAACAAGGAAATGAGGATTGCTACTACATGTTGTTAGGAGCTACTTGCATGGAACATAGAACATGAATGATAGTAGAGTAGCACAAATCATGATGAAGAAATGACATGCTGACTAAGAATAGAAGGAGGTTGCATTGAGGAATTGTAGTTGAAGCTGTTGCGTTTGAAGCAGCTGAATAAACCTGATCAGGCGACGAGGTAGACTGGCGAGCAAAAATTTAGCACAAAACATCCAAATATTAAGTAAACTTCCAAGATCTATCATTTCTTAAATACGGCATGTAACTAGAAAAAAAACATCCAAATATTAAGTGCCATTTCACTCTTAGACCAGTTAATTCGTGAAACATCATGCGGAGACGAGGAGATTCAATAATACTCAAGAAATCAAAATTAGGGATAAAGCAAATTGTGTGCTTTTTGGAGAAAGGTGCCATTTATTCTTATATATACGTTATAATATGACATATGCATATTAGAATACTATCAGTTCAATTTCTCAACATCAAAGTCCCTAAAATGCATTACATTTTCCATATGTTTTTATTTTATTTTAATGGGCCGCATGCGATAATTCTAATAATATAGTAATGTAGTGTAATTATATGTTGTTTCCAATATAGGCATGCATTGTTTCAATTATTCCTTGCTTTGCATCATTCCATGACCAAATCTTCTAATTCTGTCAACTATGTCTTTAGTAATTTATTAGTAACTAATTAAATATAAAATACACGACAATCTAATTATTTATTTACTAAAGATTAAGTAAATACGATCAGGTTATGACCCATTACAAGCATGGCTTTATGTAAGCTCTTCATTGACTTGTTGTTCTTTATGCCTTAATAGATAGATAACTCCTAAAATGCATGTACTACGAAATAAAAAACTAAAGTCCTCATAATAACCTATGTACAGATGAACATTGATTCTTTGATGCTCCATTTTTGTAATGTAAATTGAGAGTAGATTATGTAAATAATGAATGCTAAAGAACACTAAAAAAGGTAATATATTATATTTACGTCTTGAAATAAGTGGTATTGCACAATTGAAACTTTTACCAGACTTTTATTGAGCTAATACCCATATTCAATGTTAGCCATACTCTTGGCTAACATTGCAAACTCAGCCTAATACCCACTAAAACTTTAAAGTTGACCATTAGAATATCATAAAGATGTAATCATAGCCCATGGAAATATAGTTCAGGTTCATATATTCATGAAGCTTAGTGAACCATGTAACAAGGAGGTTAATGCCTGATAGCCACAACTCCAACACAGTCATTCTCCAGCAAGGAGATATCAGCATGAAAAGAGAGTAGAAGAAAGTGCTGATCCATATATAGTTCTCTTTCTAATACACTTTTGTTGTCCAGGCTCCATGTGAAGATCAGGATGTTGAAGTTTAGGCGGTTAAATTGGTGTAGTAGACTAATGAGTTTTTATTATCAAAGTTGTATAGTCAAATCAAGCTTGCATGCTCATTCTGCTGCAAATGTCGTTACTTTTTTTTGGTAATTATTGCATTTTTTCCCCATTTCTATTTTACTTTTCTCTATCTTTATGGTTTTCTTGAAGTCTATACTAGCAAGTAGTAGTTACGATTATGTATAAAATTTACATGCGCCTATCATTTTATATTCCTATATTATGCCTGCTTATTTATGTTCAATATTTATGCTTGACTCGCTTTTTTGCATAAGTTATTGTGAGGATTCAACATTTTTCCGAATGTGATATATTATTATCGCTGCCATTTATGCCAAAAAATATTCTTATATACTTTTTGTCTAACATCATATGAATTGTAGCATATCTCATGAGAGATATTTTTAGACACAAACGAAAAAAATTTAGGCAAAATGTATATTAATTGTCGGATTTGATTGGGTTTACATTCATGGTTGTTATCAAAATATATCCAACAAGCAAGATTAATTCATCACGACTTTTCATTTGTGTCTCAATAGACTTTCCCTATATATCTAAAATATTTTCTATAAAAATTAGTTAAAAAGTACTAATATTGTGTTGGCAATGCATATCATAAATGTTTTTTTACAAAGGTGACAATTCAGGACCCATTGATTAGTGATTAGTAAGTTAGTTTCCTTCAAAACAATAGTAAGAATCTTGGAAATTATACTTAAGAAAAATAATAAGCAGTTTGCGTTGTGGAAATATTTTCTTTTAAAATATGTACATACTTTTAAGTATAAAATAATAAGGCCGCGTCTTAATAGAAAACAACAATTTCATTTTTTTTTTAAAAAAACTGGTATAACTATTCAAAAATAAGCTTTCCCGCCCGGGGAAGTACTACGAAGGAAAGGAAAGAAAAGAATAGGAGATAGGTCAAAGAAAATAAAATACAGAAAAATGCATGACTTGCTAACTAAGTGGTCTCAAGGAGAGAGACACCCTACACAAGTCGAATTTGGAATAGATTCAATATAACTCGATGGAAAAAAACACCCACTATTTCTTTCCCTTAGAAGTTGATAAGTGACAAAAAGCTCAAATGAACCTAATTCCTTATTGATAGTATCGATAATAGTTTTGTGATCCTGCTCTCTATTCAGTTTTCGAATCTTTACTGTAGTAGCGCATTATAGAGACGTATTTGATGTCCGATGCATCATGAGTCTTTTGAAGAATTTTTCCTTCGGATCCCTCTTTTGCTGAGTCGAATTTAGTGAACCCTTCAATCTCACCATCTGAATTATTGTCAATCACTTGGAGAGGGGATGGGACTATAAAAGTTTCAATAATCTTAAGAGGATGGACATCATCGGGAGTAGGCTTAGAGTGCATAGACTGAAGGATTGTAGGTTGCAAATCCTGAGTAATATTAATGGTAGAGTTTGTGCATGCATATGTTGAAGCATGAGTACTACGAACATGAGAAAATGCCTCGGGTAGGATAGTTTCAATCTTTCAGAAGCAGAAGCTTTTGGTGTAACAGCATGGACAACCTGAGATGCATCAGCAAGACCAGCATCAACAATTTGCTACACTTGACAATCGAAATTGACATGCACATCATCCTGAGATTGCATTTGCAAGTGAATGAATTCTGAGTGAGAAGTCATGACAGCATCATGTAAGGATAGAACACGTGTCTCTGAATCTTGGAGACCGGGGATGGAGGTAATAGGAAGTGATGCATTGTGACAATCGCGATTTTTCGACGCTCGAAAACCGACATCAATATGTCCACTGTATCAACTGCCAAGCAATCGAAGGCCAGAAAACCGTACCGTTAGGGTTAAAGAAGAGGTAGAAGATAGAAGAAGAGAGAAAGAAAAAGAAAACAACAAAACAATATCAGAATCTCACAATCGCAGCGGAACAACATATAATATATAAATGAATAATCTTTAAACAAAGAACTATACCAGTTGTTACATTACATCATCAGAGTGCACAACAACAAACAACAAACAACAACAAACAGCAGAAAAGAAATACTATATACTACTAATATGCCATGCCACCTAGCTTGCCTCCTGCAACTTCTGAATTCCAGAATATCCTGATAAACCTGACTCTTGACTGCCCGTGTGGAAATTGGTGGGCACCCAGAGTTTACGGAGGAAAACAATAAACTTCGAGTCAGTCATGGGACTGGTGTGAGAACTAAAACAGTTTATTTTTAAAACAAAGTACAGGATAATTTTAAAATAGATTCGCAATGCTTTTTGAAAATGCAACTACCATAAGACCTCCCACCACACACACAATGCAAACACAGACTTGGAGGAGATTTCTTCTTATGTTAGTCAAAGATGCTTACTACGCAAAATCAAATCATTTTTGATATTATTATTAGTGCATAGTGTAGAAAACATTTCGAAGGTAGAATATAAATCTTAGCCGTCATAGGTACCATTATATTATGCCTACTATAGCTACCATATTAGATGGTAGGTTCTACAACTAAAACCGTACAAGGTTCGTATTGTTTCTTTGGATTTCCAACAAAAGGTCAGGCCAAGGAACTTCCCATTGCCACATGGAAACGCCTCTGGAACGACGTCCCGAGAACCAAACCGGATCTCTGCCAACACAAGGCCGGGTTACCCCTAACTAGGTAACTACTGACACGAATATGTCATCCCCCGATCGTAACCGATCTATCCGAGGATCCTCGATTTCCAACAACCACAACGCAATAAATTTGTAGCAACAACATAGGTTAAGTATCTGGTGTAACGGTCCTGAATTTTGAACAATTTAATTTGTGAATATTTAATTTATTTTAAATGTTTAAATGATGATTTGACGTGAATTTCAAATTATCAGCATAAATTGGCGATTAAATTTTAGAAATTAATCTATACAAAGTTGAATAAAATTTGAATTTGACTTTGGAGTTGAAATTGAATATTGAATTTGTATCTTAAATTCAAACTAATGACTTAGGAAAAATATAGTTTGGATTTACGAATTATTTTTATGTAAATTTATAAATTGATATTGATAGTTGAACTGCAAAACGTTTATATGTTTACTAAAGAAAATGATTTACAAAACAAAATTTAATTTAAATTGAAATAAAAAATATATAATAATATATAAAATAAAATAATAAAAAAAATAAAAATAAAAAGTATACACTGCCTTACCTATCAGCCAAATTCACGCCTTTCATCACGCCGTAACCCACGCTAATACACGTTCTTCCTTTTCTCTTTTATACCCTACCCCTTTACCCCAATTCATGCCGATACCCATTCCTCCATCACTTCAGAATTCACACGAAAGAGAAAATTAATGGCGGCTTCATCTCGTTTCGTTCGTTCCTTGTTTCAAAGCTAGGCCATTCCTCTTCGTCCCCCTTTCAACAAAAATTAGGGTTATTCAAAATTTAAGGCGCCGACGACAACTTCGAGTTCGATGCTTCGTTCGTCTTCAACTCGCTCGCGGCCTCTACAAAGCTAAGGTGAGTACTTTGGTACTCACATCTAATTCAACGTTTTAATGATTGCTTGCTTGTTAAATTTCGCGACTTTGGATTGCTCGATTTATTGATCCTCACAATTTTGAAAGCTTGTTGACTTCGGTCCTTTGATTTGTTAAAATTAGTTGCTGTGATGAATTTTTCTGGGTTCATAGTTCGAATTTCTGGAAATTTAAACTTTGTGATTTTTTCCTTGCTTTGACTTCGGTCTTGATAAACTGGCCGCCACGGCTCGTCTCTGTTGACTGTGGCCTTCGTAGATGAACATACTACTGCCATTTGATTTCGTTTTAATTTAACATTGCTTCGATTTGTGTTTTGCTGACCACCACAATGTCGACTTATGACTTGTTCAACTAGTAAATGCTTTTACTGTTATGTTACTCCATCCACTTTCTAGAGCATTTCTTCCATGATTTATTGCCTTGATCTTCTGGCCCTTGTGAGCTTCGTCTCTGGCCATCTTCTCTGTTGTACTTGTAGCTGCATTATATGGTACATTGCCGTTGCACTGAAAGTTTGCATTTTGTTTGCTTTGACACAAATGCTTCACTTGACCATTTGTATACATATATCTTATGTTTCTCTGTTGCACTTTGATCATGGTAGTCTGCGCTGCTTCATGTTGTATTCATCCCCTGTTTGCTCTGTACTTTCAGGGCTAATCATCTGTATACATACATTCATGTATGTATATAGTTGTATGACCATTGACTGCACTCTGTAATCTTGAGTTGCATTTCATCCTTCACTTGAGCATTGCATTTGTGTGTTTGTATGATTTGTCTACATCTTTTTCATACTGCTGTGATGCAGTTTCCTTCACTGTTGTATCTTTGGAGTTTGATACTGTTGCATTTGGTATTGCTTCGACCACTGTCTTGCATCCACTCCAAGTTTGTATTGTTTTGGTCTGGCATCTGTATTTAGTCTAGATTCTTTTGGAGTCCAGTTCCATTCTGGTTCATGTTGAGCACTGTTACACTGTCATTCTGGCTTGTCTGCATTGCACTTATATTCTTGTATAGCCTGGTCTTGAGCTCCAATCTATGACCATGTGCAGTTTTGTGGTTTGTATGTTTATACTTGCATTTGTATTGCTGTTGCATGACTTCATGTAGTCTTCATATTTGCCCTTTTGACTTCATGTAGCATTTTCGGTTATCAAGTGGCATTTAGTCTTGATGTTGCACATCACTGTATTTATGATTTTGAGTCATTGATTTTGAAATAAGTACTATAACTGACATGTTGCACTATTTAGATGTCTTGACCTCATGCTGCTTTGACATGTTGCACTATAACTACACATGTGAATAAGTACATCACTGTATTTTTGACTTGGTTGAGCTTGTCACTGTGTTGCACTTGCTTGACCTAGTTTGGAAGTTGCACTTGGCATTTATGTGCTTACTGTCCCATACTTATGATCAATTTTATGGCAGTTCCTTTTTGGTTGCATTTTTTGGATTTTATTGACTTGGGCTCGAATATTTGCTGTGCCCTTGTATCCAAGTGGAGGCTGCATTCTTGTTGCAGTTTTCCCCTTGAAATGTTTGTGTTGGTCTGGACTTGAAGTCTTGATAGCATTGTTTGCTTTACAGTTGCCCTTGCATACTTGTGGTGACTGAAATTTTATTTGTATTGCACAGAGTCAAATTCTTATGTGCTTTGATGCTATTTTTGATTTGTTGAAGTTTTGCATCTGAGTTTTCTTTTGATGCAGTCTCGTGATCTTGTGGTGGCTGCATTCTTGTTGCAGTTTGCCCCTGATCGCTGCATTTGCGTTGAGTCATGATAGTTGTGACTTGACCTTTGCGTTTTGTGATTAATGATAACATGTATATGCATACATGTTGCCAGATGCCTTTGATTGGTACTGATGTTTTGTGGCCTAAATATTGTGTGTTGTGGTGCTACATTTTGGTGCCCTTACCTCATTCTTCTGTTTTCTGTAATCTGTACCCCTGCCTTTGCGCATTGGGTCATTCGAGCCTTCGTGCTTTATGTACTTGTGGTGACTGCATTCTTGTTGCAGTTTGCCCTTGTATTTATTTATTAGTGACTGCAGTTTCGTTTTTTTTATGCAGTCTTGCTCTTGTCGATTTGCGTTGCATTGTTGCAATGGGATTTAGTTTTCCCTAAATTCATTTGAGTTGAACCCGACTTCTTCATGGGTTTTGACCTTATGTTTGTCTATGAGCTTTCATAGAGCTTTTGTGTATTTCCACACTGTATTGGCGAGGCAGTGCACGCGTGCGTGCACTACAGCCAATCGACATTGATGTTTTGAATGATATTTTCAATTGTTTGAATTGATTTGATTTAAAATGACAATTTTGTTGTTAATTGCCATTTAGGCAATTTTGTTGTTATCTAAATTTTCTTCATCAGTAATATCTATCTATCTGTGTTGAAAATTTAAATCTGCTGACTTATTGTTGTAACACTTTTAAGTGTTATATTCACCGTTATTCGATTTTCTTTGTTAAAAGGATCGGATAGGTGAATTTATCTTTGACTGTCGTCTAATTGTCAATTGATTATTATTGCTCTATGCACTAATAACTGAGTTTGAATTAGACTGATCCGTGTATTATTTTCTTTTGAATGTAATACTCGGGTCAGACCGAGTATTTTTGCAGCTTGGAGATTTTCTCGCAGCGAAGTTAGAGAGAGATGGGGATTACTGCATCATTAAAGTTTTTCAGGATTTTTGTACTTAAAAAGAAATATTCCGCTGCATGAAATTTAATGTATTGTATAAAATCTGATGTACAAAAAGAAAAATTCATTTATACAAAATGATATGATTATTATTCTGTGATTCTGTGGCTGATTCTGTTTAAACTTTATAAACTAAATAACAATTCGTCATTTTGAACGTTTCAAGTTGGTTTAATTACCGACTGGAGGCGGTCAGAGCGGCGGGTCGTTACATCTGGGCTCCATACCATGATACCACCTCTATCCAGAAGGAATGACATACACTAAAGGGGTGCTACCCCTAATAACCTTACTGCATCCTTCCTGTTTTGACCATTTCCGGGGTGTGAGGTCCAACGAAGTCTCATCCACAAAGCCACGCTTTATACAAAAGCTGTGCTTTGGGTCAACAAATGATCAAAGTAATGATATCTAAGATAAATGATCAAACAAATGATCATATCACAAATGATCAAACAATGATCATCCCACAGCAACACTCAGCATGCCACACTACCAAATTGGGAGTATATCACTAATAACCTTCAACTATATAACCTATGAGCTCGTACGTCTTAGAGAAGGGTGTTTAGCTAAGAGAGTAAATTCTCCGCCACCAACAGAAATATATTTGAAAGAAATCAGCTTTATATCTCAACTTGTAATGTCAGACATACAATCCATACAAGTCTGTTCCGGGCTTGAACAGAACCGAAGGCACTTACAAAGAAGTCCTTGCATTTCGGATAATTTCTAATCACGTCCGGACTTCCCGTCACTAAGGGTGATAAAACCTCTATATCGAAGATCAGCCGATGTAGAGTAACTCAACGGTAATCCTTCCGTTTTCAAAAATATCTGGTCTTCAACGCCGGTCATCAAATGCAATCCATTATGACGTATCACATATTCGGTATGGGTTATACGACCCCAAGGTCCTTTCCCGGCTAACCCGAATAGTGAATGCTTATTCAAAAATAAGTGCGGCATTCAAATTCAAGCAATTCACAACAAATACCTATTTAAAGGTAAATATTGATAGTTGGATTATTTAACTATCGATAGGCGTGTTCAACATCACCAAATTTCAAATAATTTCCCAAATTATTTACTTTCCAAAATATCTTTACAAGATATATATATTTTCCACGCTTCAACCTTTTGAAAACAATTTTCAAATCACTTTTCACCTTTATCACTTTTGAAAACAAATTTCAAACATTTTCCTTGCGTGGAATTTCTTTCATTTCAACATGGTTCATTTAAACCAATTAAATAAATCCTTAACGATTTACTTTATATTTACGTTCCAAATCCGTAAATTAATTCCCACACTTCAAAAATAAATCAACGTTTATTTTTAAACAAATTTCCCTTTCTTTTATAAATTCCATAGTGAATTTACAATTCCAAAATATCTATGAATATACGATTTTTAAATCGATTTCTAATATTCATTTTCAATTTATCTTTAAAAGATAAAATCTCAAAATATTCACTTCATATTGGAAAACATTTCCATACTTATTTAATAATAAGTAATTCACAAATTAATTTATTTTCAATACTTGGAAAATATTCAATATACTTAAATCAAAATTAAGTATATATTTCATTCTTTAAAAAATCATTCTCTTAAACACATTTGTTTGGGCCAAAACGAATGTTGCGTAAAACATCGTTACGACGACCCAAAATCACTAGTATAGGGATTCAAAATTAAAATAGATATATAAATCCCAATACTATACCAAATATTTCCTTTCAGAAACCATTTACTATAACAACAGTGTTATAGTCCACCATTTCCTAATTTCTCAAAAACGTCTATTTCAACAATGAATGTTGAAATCTATGGTTTCGATAGTTAATCATTTTAAAACATCTTTAAAACAATTAACTTCGTTTGATAATATTCATTTTCCCAAAACATATCCATTTTGTTTAATAATGTATTCACTGTCCAAAATCGTGAATATACTTCCTTAACCAATTTCAACATTCAATTTATCAAATTCCATTGATTTTCGAATTTATAAACAGTGTTTATAAATTCCATTTCTATTTATAAGCTTCGATTTATAAATCTCCTTTATTAATCCAATTCAATTTATATAATTCAATTATATACCAAAAGTCCATATTATAAGTTAAATGCTTATAATCTATTTATTTACAAAATTGTTCTTTTAAAACTTCACAAATTATAAATCTTATTACTTAAAAGATTTCATTTTATAACCCTATGTTCAACATTAATAGACTCCTTTTAAAATTCTATTATTTCGATTTATAAAATATATATTTTATAAATCTCAACTATAAACCATTTTTGCTTCATCAAAGATTTCAATTTAAATGCAAAAATCCAATTTATAAGTTAATTCCTTAAAATCTTTTGTCTTACAACGTCTATTCATTTTATAACTTCACAATTCATAAATCTATAAATTTTCATTCACTTATGAATCCATTTATACTTCATTTTAACACTTATAAAAACTCATTTTATAATTCCAATATTTTTAATTTTAAAATATCAAATTTATACATCTTTCATATAACCCATTTTAAAATAATTCAAAAATCCCAATTTAACTATTTTATAAATTTATTAACTACTTATCTCAAAAATCACCTTTTGGTTATATTTCACAAAAATCTTAATTTACATAACATAAGAATTTATAGCGTTCTAATTATTTAAAATGAATCAACTCAAAAATTTAATAAAACGTATACTTTCCAAAATCACTTTAAAAATTCTTTTAAAAACCAAAATCACTATTTTTAAACTTCAAAAACGGATCCGATGATGCAACAGCACCAAATAGTCAATTACGACATCCAAATATCATATATCGATATGATAATCAACAAATATCACAATATTTGTGAATAAATCAATATAGTTGAGGAATCCAGTTGGATCCCTCCAACCTGTTTCCCTGCATCCAAAGATGTTAGCACAATACCAATTCCGTTCCAGTACGGAATTATCGCGGTATATGGGATTTATAAAATATTATCCGCTTAATAGGCGGCGCAATAGGGTCTCATCCGCTATATAATACGGGAAAATCAACTTAATGCAGGCCAGAGAGTCGAAGCCATAAGTCGGTCCCGACCTAACTTGCTTATAAGTCGAGTACGACTTAAGGAATCACTGGAGGAAGAAGTCCGACCTAAAGAATTTCAGGAAAAAGAAGGCCTAGGTCGTATACGACCTAAGGAGAAAGGTATAGGTCATGGCCGAGCTAACGAGAACAGGCAACGACCTAAGAAAACGCAAAACACTGAGTTGCGACCTAACGAAGGCACCTTAGGTCGGTCACGACCTAAGGAAGGGATGTTAGATCGTCTACGACCTATGAGAAGCATTCTAAGTCGCCTACGACCTAGTGGAAATTCCGAAAGAAGAAATCACCGACCTAAGTTAGGTCGCGAGGAAGATGGGTCGCATGAAGTTCCTGTTACCACATTATTAGGTCGCGAACGACCTAACTCATAAAGTCGCAAGAAGATTGCTGAAGCACTCCTTTAGGTCGCGAACGACCTTAACTAAGTCGCCATGTAATGTACAGGTGTGTGTTAGGTCGGAAACGACCTTGTATAAGTCGTAGGTCGTTAACGACCTATCTTAAGTCGTGGTTGTTGAGTCAGTCCATATGAATGTTAGATCGCGTGAGTTGTTTGTTAGGTCGCGTTGAGTGCTGTGTTGTATACAGGAGAATATGCAGTGTTGATAGGTCGCTGCCGACCTAGGTGCTGAAAGGTGTTGAGTCGTTGATGTTAGGTCGCTGCCGACCTAAGTTAGGTCGTAAGTCGCGGCCGACCTAAGAGTTGGGTAATGATTGTTGTGTTGAGTTGTAATTCCTATAAATAGCGTGTGTGTTGTAATTTTTGGGAGTGGTTGAATATTGAATAAAATTTCCTTTTGTTAGCTTTGTGCTTTCATACAATTGGTAGTTGAGTGTGATCTCCTATCTCCTCTTTCGGTTAATCGAGTGCGCTCGATTCAACGATCGTAGAAGCCGATTCACGGAATCTAGTGCGCTAGATCAACGTGCGAAGAATCGTAGATCTTGAAACACGGTATAGTGCGCTATCAACGTGTTTGAGATAGCTAGAGTTCGGTATCTTTGGATCAACGAACTTGGGCATTTTTGGTATCTTCAACTCACCGATTGCTACAATCCATCGATTGAAGTTTTGTTTGATTAATCCGCTGCGTCATTATTGGTATCAGAGCCATACTTAGCCAATCATAGCTAAGTTTGATTCTTGGAGCCAAGTTTTTGAAGTTTTTGAAGTTTGGAGTTGTTCATTGTGTTCATATTGAAGTTGCAACAAGTTTGGGGTGTTTGATCCATTTCATTTTGGATCGAGGAGTTGGACTTTGTTTGGATTTTGAATTGGAGTTTTGCGCGCCAAATTTTGAAGGGTTTTGGAGTTGTAGGCCGAGCTAAGCAAGTGAACCGAGATAGATTGGTGCGAGCTAGTTTGAGCCGTGCCAAGTGATTGAGTTGTGCATTGTTGAAATCGACCTAAGTTGAACCGTGAAGTGTCAAGGCCGAGACCAGTTGGAGCCGAGACATTGTTGAACCGTGACTTGTTGATTGAAGTCTTGTGTTGAATTTTTGAAGTCTTGTGAAGTTTTCGATCATGCCACCAAGGAGAGCTAATCGTCATCAAAACGTTGAAGCTTTGTATCGTAGAGAAGAAGCCGAGCTTATGGAACAACGTATTAATGAAAAGTTTGATGAAGGCATTGGTAAATTGGAGAGATTGATGACTGATTTGAATCAAAGGAGGAGATCACCAAACTCGAACCATGGAGGAATCCGAGTTTCGCCATTGGTTACGGAAGCGAGGAGGGTATCACCACATTCTTGTAGAGATAGAAGAGAAACATCAATTTCATCACGAAGAGATCATCATGACTATGCACATGAAGAAAGAAGAAGTCATCGAGAATTTGACCATGAAGTATATAGAGATGAAGAGAGACATAGTCAAAGAAGCATGCATGAGAGAAGGGATGATGTTAGTCGAGATCGATGTAGGCGTACCTTTGATTTTGTTGAAGAGGGTGATAGAGCAAGTATTCCTTATAGAGATCGAGACCAAATTCGAAATTCTTACCGTGATGTGGAGGATGATCGTCGTTGGGAGTCGGGTATGAAAATGGAGATTCCGGAGTTTAAAGGCGGGATGGTTGCTGAGGAATTCTTAGATTGGTTGTCTAATGTGGAGGAAATCTTTGATTTCAAGGAGGTGCCGGAGAATCGAAGGGTGAAGTTAGTTGCTACAAGGCTGAGGGGGAGAGCATTGGCATGGTGGCAGCAAACTAAACTTACTCGAGAACGAATGGGGAAGTCAAAGATAGAATCTTGGGAGAAGATGAAAAAGTTGATGAGATCTACTTTCTTACCTTACAACTACCAGTCACTTATGTACCAAAGGTTGCAGAATCTGAGGCAGGGGACAAAGTCTGTTAGTGATTATGCTGATGAATTTTACCAACTCATCGCCAGGAATGATATCATGGAAACAGAAGAACAGCTAACTGCTAGATTCATTGGGGGCTTGAGAATGCAGATCCAAGATATGGTTAATATGTTTGATCCTAGATCAGTAGCAGAGGCACATCAGAAAGCGTTAGCTTGGGAGAAACAAGGAAGGCGTGGAGGTGGTGTGTTTACTAATTCCAATAATCAAGCAAGGGGTGTTGGCGGAAGTTCTAGTGTTCCTAAACCTGTTACAAAGCCAGTGGTGAAGGAGGCAGAGAAAGCGAAGGCTAGTAGTGTTTTCAAATGTTATAATTGTCAGGAGTTGGGTCACAAAAGCAACGAATGTCCGAAGCCGAAGAAGAGAACCATGGTTGCAGAGGTTGAGGCAGATGATGGTGAGGAGGCAGAGTATTCAAATGTACCTTATGTTGAGGAGGAAGAAGAAGTGTCGGGAGATGAAGGATGTAATCTTATGATGAGGAGAAGTTGTTTGACACCAAAGCAAGAGGAGGATTGTAGTTGGCTGAGAAGCAATATTTTTCAATCGACATGTACTATTCTGGGAAAAGTTTGCAAGTTCGTTATTGATGCTGGAAGTTGCGATAATATTATTTCTACAGAGGCTGTGAGGAAATTGAACTTGAAAACTGAGAAGCATCCTAAACCGTACAAGCTAGCATGGTTAAGAAAAGGAGGTGAAGTGAAAGTGTGTCGAAGAGCTTGTGTGAATTTTTCGATTGGGAAGAAGTACAAAGATGAAATTTGGTGTGATGTTGTGAACATGGATGTTTGTCACTTGTTATTGGGCAGGCCATGGCAGTTTGATAGAGCAGTTCAGCATGACGGTCGTGCCAACAGTTACAGTTTCATGTTCGAGGGTACTAAAATCACTTTGGTTCCTAAGAAGCAACAGCAGAAGGAGAACAAACTGGAGGAGATTGAAGAATTGAAAACTCTGTTGACTTTGAAGGAGTTTGTTAAAGAAGTGGAGGAAGAACCGGAAGTGTTTTTGTTGATTGGGAGAGAGAGTAGTGAAGAAGTTGAGATTCCCGAAGAAGCAAAGCCAGTTTTGGAAGAGTTTGAAGATGTCTTTCCAGAGGAGTTGCCAAAGGAGTTACCACCACTTAGAGACATTCAGCATCAGATTGATCTTGTTCCGGGGGCAGTGTTACCACATCGACCACATTATCGTATGAGTCCGAAGGAACATGAGGAATTGAGAAGGCAGGTGGAAGAATTACTTGAACAGGGTCGTATTCAGGAAAGTTTGAGTCCGTGTGCTGTACCTGCATTGTTAGTACCAAAGAAGGACGGAACTTGGAGGATGTGCACTGATAGTAGAGCTTTGAATAAGATCACTGTTCGTTACAGATTTCCTATGCCGAGGTTGGATGATTTGTTGGATCAGTTGAGTGGGGCAACTATATTCTCGAAAATTGATTTGAAGAGTGGTTATCATCAAATTCGTATCAGACCTGGAGACGAATGGAAGACAGCTTTCAAAACTAGAGAGGGGTTGTACGAATGGTTGGTTATGCCATTTGGTTTGTCTAATGCACCTAGTACATTCATGCGGGTGATGAATCAAATTTTTAGACCACTCATTGGAAAGTTCGTCGTGGTTTATTTCGATGATATTTTGATTTATAGCAGGAGTACGGAGGAACATGTTCTACATCTGAGAGAAGTGTTGTTTATTCTTCGTGAAGAACAATTTTATGCTGCTACAAAGAAATGTGTGTTTATGACACCTAGTGTTTTATTTCTGGGGTATGTTGTTTCAGGGAAAGGTATTCAAGTTGACCAGAGTAAAGTTGAAGCAGTCAGGAATTGGCCACAGCCAAAGACAATTACAGAAGTGAGAAGTTTTCATGGGCTAGCGTCATTCTACCGAAGATTCATTCCACACTTCAGTAGCGTGATGGCTCCAGTGACTGATTGCATGAAGGGTAAACAGTTTGTGTGGTCAGAGGAAGCGGGGGTTGCCTTTGAGAAGATTAAGGAATTGTTAACGTCTGCACCAATTCTTGTTTTACCGAATTTTCAGTTATTGTTCGAACTATACACTGATGCTTCGAAGGTTGGTATTGGAGGAGTTCTGAGCCAGAATGGAAAGCCAGTTGCTTATTTTAGTGAGAAACTGTCAGGGGCAAAGATCAGATACAGTACATATGACGTTGAATTTTATGCTGTTGTTCAGGCTGTTAAGCATTGGAGACATTACTTATTTCAGAAGGAATTTGTTCTGTACACTGATCACGAAGCTTTGAAACATTTACAGGGGCAAGATAAGATTTCAGCAAGACATGCATCATGGATTGCATATTTACAGCAGTTTACTTTTGTCGTTAAGCACAAATCTGGGGTGACCAATCGAGTAGCTGATGCTTTAAGTAGGAGGAGTCATTTACTAACGACAATGAAGATTGAAGTGACGGGGTTTGAAATGTTGCCAGAGATGCTTGAAGAAGATCCTTACTTTGTGAAATATGTTGAAAAAGTGAAGGATGGGATTACCGATGAATTCATGTTGGTTGATGGTTTTCTGTTTAAAGGAAGTCGATTATGTATTCCGGATTGTAGTTTGAGGATGAAAATTGTGAAGGAATTGCACGAGGAAGGACATGTGGGCCGTGATCGTACTTTACAGTTGATTTCGCAATCTTACTTTTGGCCATCGATGAGAAAAGAAGTTGAGAGATTTGTGGAGCGATGTCATATTTGCCAAGTTTCAAAAGGAACAGCAACGAATGCAGGGTTGTATATGCCATTACCAGTACCATCTAAGCCATGGGTTGATATTAGCATGGATTTCGTTTTGGGTTTGCCGAGAACTCAAAGGGGAAATGATTCGATATTTGTTGTGGTGGACAGGTTTTCAAAGATGGCACATTTTGTTGCTTGCAAGAAGACAGCAGATGCAGTTCGAGTAGCACAGTTATTTTTCAAGGAGATTTATCGACTTCATGGATTGCCAGAATCTATTGTTTCTGATCGAGATACTCGTTTTCTGAGTCACTTTTGGCTGAGTTTGTGGAAAATGGTGGGGACGAAGTTGAATTTCAGCAGTGCTTATCATCCACAAACCGATGGGCAGACGGAAGTTGTTAACAGGTCATTGGGTAATTTGTTGCGTTGTCTTGTACAGGATAATTTGAGAAGTTGGGACCTGAAGCTATGCCAGGCAGAATTTGCTCACAATCATGCAGTAAATCGAAGCACAGGATTCAGTCCGTTTCAGATTGTTTATTCAAATTTACCCAGGGGACCGTTGGATTTAGCAGTAGTACCACCGTCGAAAGGAACAGTTAAACGAGCTGCTGATTTTGTTGATGAGCTGAATGAATGTCATAAAATCGTTCAGGAACGATTGGAGAAATCGAATGAGAAATATAAGAAGTTTGCAGATTCGAAACGACGAAATGTTGAATTTAAAGAAGGTGATTTGGTTTATGCTGTGTTAACAAAGGATCGTTTTCCAGTAGGTGCTTATAACAAGTTAAAGGCGCGGAAAATTGGTCCTGTTGAAGTTTTGAAGAGGATTAATGAGAATGCTTATCGATTAAAGCTACCAGAGGATGTTTATACATCTGATGTTTTTAACGTCAAACATTTAATTCCATATCATGGAGAAGGGATTGTTGTAGAAGATGGTGAAAATTCGAGGTCGAATTTCTGTCAACCCGGAGAGGATAATGCAGGCCAGAGAGTCGAAGCCATAAGTCGGTCCCGACCTAACTTGCTTATAAGTCGAGTACGACTTAAGGAATCACTGGAGGAAGAAGTCCGACCTAAAGAATTTCAGGAAAAAGAAGGCCTAGGTCGTATACGACCTAAGGAGAAAGGTATAGGTCATGGCCGAGCTAACGAGAACAGGCAACGACCTAAGAAAACGCAAAACACTGAGTTGCGACCTAACGAAGGCACCTTAGGTCGGTCACGACCTAAGGAAGGGATGTTAGATCGTCTACGACCTATGAGAAGCATTCTAAGTCGCCTACGACCTAGTGGAAATTCCGAAAGAAGAAATCACCGACCTAAGTTAGGTCGCGAGGAAGATGGGTCGCATGAAGTTCCTGTTACCACATTATTAGGTCGCGAACGACCTAACTCATAAAGTCGCAAGAAGATTGCTGAAGCACTCCTTTAGGTCGCGAACGACCTTAACTAAGTCGCCATGTAATGTACAGGTGTGTGTTAGGTCGGAAACGACCTTGTATAAGTCGTAGGTCGTTAACGACCTATCTTAAGTCGTGGTTGTTGAGTCAGTCCATATGAATGTTAGATCGCGTGAGTTGTTTGTTAGGTCGCGTTGAGTGCTGTGTTGTATACAGGAGAATATGCAGTGTTGATAGGTCGCTGCCGACCTAGGTGCTGAAAGGTGTTGAGTCGTTGATGTTAGGTCGCTGCCGACCTAAGTTAGG
Organism: Allium cepa; assembly: GCA_030765085.1. Taxonomy (NCBI): domain Eukaryota; kingdom Viridiplantae; phylum Streptophyta; class Magnoliopsida; order Asparagales; family Amaryllidaceae; genus Allium; species Allium cepa. The sequence continues at coordinate 776,211,423 of CM060945.1, forward strand.
TCGTAAGTCGCGGCCGACCTAAGAGTTGGGTAATGATTGTTGTGTTGAGTTGTAATTCCTATAAATAGCGTGTGTGTTGTAATTTTTGGGAGTGGTTGAATATTGAATAAAATTTCCTTTTGTTAGCTTTGTGCTTTCATACAATTGGTAGTTGAGTGTGATCTCCTATCTCCTCTTTCGGTTAATCGAGTGCGCTCGATTCAACGATCGTAGAAGCCGATTCACGGAATCTAGTGCGCTAGATCAACGTGCGAAGAATCGTAGATCTTGAAACACGGTATAGTGCGCTATCAACGTGTTTGAGATAGCTAGAGTTCGGTATCTTTGGATCAACGAACTTGGGCATTTTTGGTATCTTCAACTCACCGATTGCTACAATCCATCGATTGAAGTTTTGTTTGATTAATCCGCTGCGTCACAACTCCAGGTACATAAATAATACCAATTTCACTGTACTATGAAATATTCGCGGTATATGTTTTTAATAAATAACATCCGCTTACTAACGGCGCATAATGTCTATTTTAAAAATCGATAGATAACAATCATCATTCAACATACAATCAACAATTTTAAATCTAACTACATAAATTTTAATCGAAACAATTCGATTGAGTGAGAAGTTCTCACCTTGATTTTAATTCCGTTCCAGTGTTTTATTTCGAATAAAATTAAACGGACGTTTAATTTTACCCGAAATTTTCACTAGCTCCAAACGACTCTAATCCAGCTCCATCGCGTAGTGCTCGACAAAACGATTGCAACGCACTTCGTCTCATCAGTTTTTGACCTCGTATGCATAAGTTACGCTATTACAAAGTTTATACGATTTAAATAAAATTAACTTTTAAAATTTTCTTTTTATATTTTACCCAAAACATATCCAGGCCGCGCGTTTTCTATTTGCAGATCGTGGCCATCCCCTTCATCTTCCCCCCTTACGTGAATATCACATTCATCTCAACCCATAGCCGTCATCCTCTCTACAATTATCGTGACAAACTCAAGCACTTCCACGTTGATCGGCCAACACCACGTCGAAGGCCTCAGCGAGAGCTACCCATGGTCAGGAGGTGGTTGAACTCGGCCCCCCTTTTGGCCTTGAAAAATGTGTGCATGCGTCGGCGAACGCGGCCACTTTCCCGTTGATTTCCTCGACTATAAACAATCATATCCATATGGGTTTGTAGCCCTCATTGCCCTATACAATTTATTAGTTGACAACTTTTGCTAAAACCGTGTGGATTGGGAGTAATTGAGGAAGAAAAGAAGATGATTTTTGGCCATTGAACAAAGTGAACGGCGGCTAGGGTTTGAGCCAAAATCCTAATCTCTTGTTTGCAAATGTAAAGAGTGTAGGTGCTTTTATAGAAAATATTCCAAATTACTATTCATCCCAAAATTTCCGAACTCCGATTTACGCGTGGTGACCGGCATTTCTAGGGTTTAACCCACGTCCCGGACACAATGGAATAGGTTTAGGAGGCAAATTCCATCGTATGTGCGAGATACGGCAATAAACGATCGATTCAAAATTAAACCGATCAAACGATTTTCTAGGCATTTTGGCTTGCTTCGGACAAACGATAAATCCGATTGACACGAAATTTGAAACCTTACAATAATATCACATTACGGATTCGATGAAACTAGTTTCGTTGAAATCCGAAACTGTTTGAAAAATGACTATTTCAACTCGCCAAATTAATATTAAAACAATTTCGATGCGTTTCGAGCTGCCACGATCAAACGACAACTCCGATTGCTACGAAAATTGAAATCCGATAATACAAACTATTACGGATCCAATGGAACTAGTTTCGTCCAATTCTGAGACTATTCGAAAAATGGCTAATTTCACTAGTCGATTAAATATTAAAATATTCAATTTTCACAGATTGACTCTATATTCAATTTTAAGAGTTCTAAAACATCAATCTAACTCTAATATGATGTAATAAAATTTTCCAAATCATTTTTAATCATTTTAAACCCAATTTACAATTATTTCCGTAAATTCAACTATTAAATAATTGATTTAATTATCAAATTAAATCCAATGCTCGAAAAATATATTATTCGACTTATTAATTTCACTTATTAATATTTAAATTCAATTAAATACACAAATTTAAATTATCAAAAATTCTGGGTCGTTACAAACTCCCCCCTAGAAGAATTTCGTCCTTGAAATTACCAAGTAAGAAAAAGTTACAGAATCCATTAACTTTCCAAAACAAACCATTCAAATTGGATTTTTCAAATCTCTTAAGTGTTTAACTTTCCCAAAATTCATAGTTAAACCTCTTATAATAACTTTACTAAGTTTCCAAATCCAAACTTAGTTTTTAAAAATTTCTCAATTTTCTCAAAAATATTCTAATGCCTTAAATTTTCGGAAAATTTCGCCATAGTCTCCTTTGCGCGGCTCGATCCGAAAAGAAAATGACAGTATATATATCACAAATATATATCTCATCAAGTGACGAGGCATCCTGCAGGGAAAAAAGTGTAAAAGTACGGTATGTAATCCAAGATATGTACTTTATTTATTATTAGCAAGCGTATACGGCTAATATAGCGCGAAAGCGAGCTCCAAATGCGAAGCAATCGCAATCCGCACCTACTAAACACTCAAAAAACCATTAGAAACATGTATATATGAAAATACTATCAATATACATCATATAGTAACATATCAACTACATGTGCCAACATAGCAAATGCAACCAAAGCAACAAATGCAATCTAAACAACAATCCAACCATCATCCAACTATCATCCAACTAACCAAATAAATATTCATTCAAATTCTCATTAATATTCAATGAATTGGTTTTCCGATTTAAATCACATTTGATTCATTAACATTGGATTTACTAACATTCATTCATATTCAAGTTGGTTCATTTCCAAATCAAATTCAATTCTATTCAAATTCATTTACTTCACTTTCAATTTGAATTCAATTTCATAGCTTTCAATTTTATCAATTCAACTTCATTGACACTTAATGAATTATACACAATCAATTTACAACCATATAACAACCAATGTATATTCAACATAACCAAATTATTTACTTCGCTTACATTCATTCAATTTGGTTCATCTCTTTTAATTCCAGTTGGTTCAACATTCAATTGACTTTCATTCAATTATTTAATTTCCAATTACATTAGCTTTCAACTTCTATTAAATCAATTACTTTAGCTTCCAATTGGTTTAGTATTAAATTGGCTTCCATCCAATTATTCAATTTTCAATTTCTCAACTTTATTAGCTTCTAATGAATTAACACTTACATTCATTGTTCCATATCAAATTATTTTACATTCAATTTACATTCAATTCATTCATTAGTTCAACTGCTAATTCATTAAACAATATAAAGTTGAATTTCATTTATATAACTCAAGTTCATATTCTTAATGACTTCATTTCATTAATTCACTTATTCATTTACTTCGACACCACAATCAACTTCTTTCAACTTTACTTAAGTTATATTCCATTCCAACAACATTTGTTTCAATTTAACTTAAGTTTCCACTTATAAATCCAATTCAGGTTCCAATTCTGAAATAAATTTTTATTTAACTTTTATCAAAGTCAAATTTATTCACTTAATCAAAATCACATTTTGTTTTTCTTAACAAAATTATTTAACCATTTTTAACAATTGGTTTCACTTACATTTTTTTTCATTTTATAAGTTATACAACTTATATTTAACAATTACCACATGGATTTTTTTATTTCAAATTTGTTTATCATAACCAAACTTAAATTTTTAATTTACTTAGCAAATCCATCACATAGAGACTCGAAAATGATACTGATGATGCTGCAGTCATCACCCTTATTATTTTCTAGCAACAGTAGTGAATTCAGTGCTTAATATTCTTTCAAAATCTTCCTTTTTATTTATAAATCACATTTATAAATCTTTTTCAAATGTATATAAGATTATTTCACAATTGTAAATCACATTAATTATAGTTCCATACTTAATAATTCAATTGCTTATACAATTCATTCTTTTACAATTGTTGTTTTAATTTAACTTATTCAAACAACTTTTGTTTACTTGCATGCATTCTTACATTTTCAACAATCAATAATCAATTTATATACACTTAATAATCCTGAAAAATTATTCCTTTATATATAAAATATAACCAAGGTAAAATTATTTCATTTACCTAATTTAAAACGATACTATGTCGACTTGCCACGTTTAAGAGTTTAGAAACCCCTATCGATAATATTGCGTCCCACGTACCGACCAGAATTCACAAACAGCTCAACGGATAAGCAAACACAATATAAAACAATTTATATTCACTAACAAATACACGCTCATATCTATTATTACACTCACACTCATTCTAGAGTACTACTGACCCTATCTCTAATGAGTAATACCCAACAGAGCCATGGTTGTCGCTTAACCATATGCTCTGATACCAAATGTGACGATCGCGATTTTTCGACGCTCGAAAACCGACATCAATACGTCCACTGAATCAACTGCCAAGCAATCGAAGGCCAGAAAACCGTACCATTAGGGTTAAAGAAGAGGTAGAAGATAGAAGAAGAGAGAAAGAAAAAGAAAACAACAGAACAATATCAGAATCTTACAATCGCAGCGGAACAACATATAATATATAAATGAATAATCTTTAAACAAAGAACTATATCAGTTGTAACATTACATCATATTACATTACGTCATCAGAGTGTACAACAACAAACAACAACAAACAGCGGAAAAGAAATACTATATACTACTAATACGCCATGCCATCCAGCTTGCCTCCTGCAACTTCTGAATTCCAGAATATCCTGATAAACCTGACTCTTGACTGCGCGTGTGGAAATTGGTGGGCACCTAGAGTTTAGTGAGGAAAACAATAAACTCTGAGTCAGTCATGGGACTGGTGTGAGAACTAAAACAGTTTATTTTTAAAACAAAGTACAGGATAATTTTAAAATAGATTCGCAATACTTTTTGAAAATGTAACTACCATAAGACCTCGCACCACACACATAATGCAAACGCAGACTTGGAGGAGATTTCTTCTTATGTTAGTCAAAGATGCTTACTACGCAAAATCAAATCATTTTTGATATTATTATTAGTGCATAGTGTAGAAAACATTTCGAAAGTAGAATATAAATCTTAGCCGGCATAGGTACCATTATATTATGCCTACTATAGCTACTACATTAGATGGCAGGTTCTACAACTAAAACCGTACAAGGTTCGTATTGTTTCTTTGGATTTCCAACAAATGGTCAGGCCAAGGAACTTCCCACTTCCACATGGAAATGCCTCTGGAATGACGTCCCGAGAACCAAACCGGATCTCTGCCAACACAAGGCCGGGTTACCCCTAACTGGGTAACTACTGACACGAATATGTCATCCCCCGATCGTAACCGATATATCCGAGGATCCTCGATTTCCAACAACCACAAAGCAATGAATTTGCAGCAACAACATAGGTTGAGTATCTGGGCTCCATGCCATGATAGCACCTCTATCCATAAGGAATGACATACACTAAAAGGGTGCTACCCTGTAACGACCCGAAAATTTCGATCCTGAAATTTCCAGATAGTTAGAGAAAAGAAGAAAAGAGAAAGAAGAAGAAACAGAAACCAGTCACAGAAACCTCACATTCACAACGGATCAAAATATAATATAACATAAATAACGGTTTTACAAAGAAGAATCATCATTAGTACAATTATATTTTATACATCAGAGTTTCACATATACATAAACACTGGACAAACAATCATGTCCAGATACTACAATATCACAGTGGAAATTCTCTATACGTCCCTGCCGTCCAGCTCGCCTCCTAAGCTCCAGAAAGTCCTTACCTGAAAATTTGTAATACTCGGTCTGACCCGAGCATTACATCAAAGTAACACCCGGGTCAGGCTGGAAACCAGCATGAGTAAACTCATCTAATCACAGAATACAAAAGCATACAACTTAAATAAACCCGGGTATCTTGTATCAAATTACAACTTCACAAGTCGTTAGACTCCACTTATATTACACATCAATTTCTAAGTACCAAAGACTTAGATTAAATGGTCCAATATACTTAAATTCTTCCATTACCGCTTATTGATTCCACCTATCAATTTGTCAAGAATCGAAGTGGTTTCGGGTATTTATTAATACCCGACTCCGGTCTCTTCGAAACCAATATCATCTTAACTTAACTTATTCAAGTTAAGTACAATTCAATTTTATATAAAGGATGACACGGTAGTTCGTTAACAATCGATAGCCACATCATCACAGTTTAAATCAAAACATATCTTATCACATGGCATTACTAACCACATATCAGGGATAACAATTATTAAAGGCTTCCACTATCATTCTATTTATCCCTTAATTAATTTTCGCAAATTAATTTATCCTTAACCAAATACAGCGATTAACCTTTAATTACTTCGTTAATTACTTATTAACTATAATTATTAATCACCCTTGCTTAATAACATCCAGAATTTAACTACCCTTAATTACTTCGTTGAATAAATTAATCCTTAATTTATTCTCTAATTAATCCCTTGATTAATTACCAAGTAATTATATCCAAATTTCTTTCACCATTAAACATCTTTAATTACATTCAGTAATTACCATTAATTACTTCCTTAAGTAATTACACTTCCATTAATTACATTAAGTAATAATTCATCAATCATCAAGTGTTTAAATTAATCAAACTTAATTAATTAATCTAAACTAATCACATTAACCCAATTAAGTAACTAATTTCTTAATTACTTTTATTAAGTAATTAAACTTAAACAATTTCTCAATTAATTATTATCAATTAATTAATCTAATTAATTATTAGAATTAATCACCTTAATTAATTTTTAAACATTCTTAAGTTAATGACCTTCATTAACTATTCTTAAATTCTTCCTTAAGAAATTATTCCTAAATAATCTATCCTTGATTTAATGATCTCCTATATTTAATCAATTTTTCTCAAATTAATTTATCACATTAGCCCATAACTTTCATTCTTCATTAAATTAAACTCGAAAGCTTGAATATGAAAAATCATCCTCCTTTGATTCAAATTAAATTACCTAAACCAGAATTATATTTAAGTTGAAAATGTTTATAACTAATTACAAAATTACTCTAATGTAATATTTATCAGACTATTTCAAAACAAGATTTATAACTCTAAAAATCCATACTTCTAAAATTTAAATATGTTAAAAACATCATTACTAACTTAAACATTTAAGTATGTTATAACTTGCTTAAGATTTAAGTTCACTTAAAAATTTTGGAAATCAATTCAGTTCAAAAACTAATCAGGGTAAAACTGGAAACCAAACAAAATGTTCTCACGACCAGTACCTCAATTCCTCGAGATAATACTCGTGACAGAGTACGAGTATACTCGATACACCCAAACAAGTTTTTCCCCCCACTATCACAACTTCGAGTCCAGCGCGATTTATAACATAAATTACTCCGGGTAAAACCCTTCTTCCTGAAACAAACTTCTCAGGTGCACAAAAACATGCACGTTCACCTACACCGATGAACCACGGCTTTCTGACCGTTGATGATGATCACAACACTTCACTGGCGATCTACGAAAACCCTCTCGATCAACCATATCGCTTGATTTACAGGAGAATTGAAATTGACCTCAACTCACACGGCCTAAAATAAAACACCATCAGAAATCCAACCACCACAGACGATCCAAACCTCGTGCCGCCACGCCACCCTCACCATTGCTCCGCCGCACCTTCCAGCACCCATGGAACACCTCGCGATCGACTATGATCGTTTCTTGTTGCCGCGACGACCATCAGAACCCAGGCGACACACACCTGAAAAAAACCCTACCTCGTCCGAATATGATTCCCACATTCCATAGAAAAATCCATCGATATTTTTCCCTTATTCTATCCTACTCCCTTCTCCTCCAAGCCAAAGCTCGAACTTCCAATCAATGTCGTTCAACGGCGAAACGCCAAAAACCCAAAACCAAGAAAGTCGCAAATTCTTGTTCACAAAAATATTAAAAATTACAAGATTTTTACTAAAATTCATCTTCTCAAAACTCGAATCAAGGTACGTAATCCATTCTTGAAATCTAAATACTTGATTTCCCGATTGGAAATAATTTTCACCGTACTTTCCTGATTTCTATGAACTTATATTTGATAATTAAGGCTAAAAATATTTTTAGAAATCTAACTTAGTTGTTATTAACAATTTACCTTTAAGGATCACACCCTAAAACTAAACATATAGGGTGAAATTGAATTGATTTATATATGCATGTGACTGTTATTTATACAGAGAATCACTATGTATATTTTCACATCTGACAAAGAATAATTCATACCCATATACTCAGAAAACATTTTAATTTATACTTGCCAAATATACTTCAATTGTTAATAACATGCAAAATCCTTTAACAGATTTAGTTTAGACTAATTACACTCTGTAACAATGTTTGACAAATCAGAGTAATCAACTTATGCAAGTGGTCACTGAACAATCTCTATTTTAATCTTCACTTACCCACCTATTTAAAGCAGATTTAAATTATTAGATGAAGTTTACTCCATTCATTCAAGAAGTTGCATGCTTTTCACTAAGACATATATCCAGTATTTCATATATATGCCAGATTTACTCATTGATACATCCAGGCAGAACAATTCCTCAACATTAAAGCTAAAATTCATCTCATTCATCAAAGCACAAACAGACACTACTTTAAAGGAGTATTTACTCACCTGTAGATGTTGAGCAGAATGAAACAGTCGAGATTTTTAAAACTTGATTTACATTGGGTTGCATAGAACTTAAATCTTCCTCTTTTGCTCTTAACTTAATTTTTAGTTGAGTTTCTTTGATTTTGAAACAAATTTCTTTCTGGTTTGATATCTTGAGACAGTTTTGCTTCAGATCTACTCTGGTTGAAAATGATGCTCCAGGTCCTATTTTTTTTTCTTTTTTCTTTTTCTTTGTTTGATTACTTCAGATTTTAAAACATTAAAAGAGAAGTGGTGACACTTGTGAGATTTGCATGTTAATAACCTTACATTTGTTATAATGCATAGAGATTTGTTTACAATTGTAACTTTGTACATATATAACTTCCATTTATAAATTTCATTTGTTAATATACTATTATATAAAAATTAATTAAGTCTATATATAATTTATACTTGTATAAGTATATATATTTAAAATCTTCACATGTCTTAAATTCTAACATTTGTCTTTAATGTTAATTAGTTATAATTATGTTAATTAGTTATATAGTTAATATGTTATTATGAGATACATGCGAATCTTTGTTTAATTAATTAATTAATATCTACTTATTTACATGTAGATAATTTTAGAATGAATAAATCCAATTTCTTTTATAAATTATTTATAGTTATCAAATTTTGTTATTTTAAAAAAAATATAACAATACATTGTTTTTAACAAATAGATTTTTTAAAAAAATAATTGTTTTCAAAATTTAATTGTGTAGTTATGTATATATATATATAACTTAATTTGAAATTTGAGTTCAAAGCTTTGAAATTTAATGTATGAATATTTTAATTTGTTTTGATTCTAGAATATTTGTATCCCTCAGATTTATTTGCTTAATGGGTAAATCAATATTTCAATAGCTAAATTAGAAAATTACCCCTTTATCTAATGTATGAAAATTCGGGTTATCACATTCCTCCCCCCTTTGAATCTTTTCGTCCTCGAAAAGGAACAAAGCCAAAATTTATTAAAATGATTGTAATCAAATAATTTTTAAAAAAAAATACTTTTAAAATCCATATAGTAATATAAAATAGTTTTATAAAAACCCTTTTTATAACTCGATGTTTCCACAAGTCCAACTTCATTCTTACGGAAATTCGATCATACGTTGATCAGGCGTAAGACTAAAAATCTATAAGTACTTAGCAGACCCATTTTCAACACCCAGTGAAAATACTTGGAAAATAATTTTATAGAAAATATAGAAAACAGTTTTTTAAAATAGAGGATATATCTTTGGTGAGAATGCTCTGGAAATCATCACCCCCATCCATGGTCGCAGTTAACCCGGTGGTTACGCTGCCGTCCCGACAAAATCCATAGATAACTGTAAGCCTCCGCGCCCCTCGATTACACCATGGAACCCGCTACTGATCGCAGTTACAACTGGGGTTACGCAGCTATCACAACAAAAACCCATATAACTGTAGGCATCAGCGCCCTCGAATTCCGCTGCCAAAAGAATGAAACTTCTCCACTCCACTTGACCATAGATCGCAGTCTACCGATCTTTCGTTGCCTTCCCGGCAAAATCAAGTGTAGACCGTTGGCACTCATCCTCCACACGATTTCCGCTATGGTCCTCACAGTAGATCGCAGTGACATCGAGTTACACTGTCGTCACAGCATAACCCAAATGCCTCCGTAGGCATCAGCGCCATCGAATTTCGCTACCCAATAATCCTCAGGAACTAGTTTGTCCGGACTCCTCACATGATCAACTTTAGAACCCCCCATTGGGGCTCAAGGCAGCACCACTCGGTGGTACTCCTGAGAAGTCCATTCCAAGGGAGCGCCTTTTTTCCCCAGAGCCATCATCAAAACATTTAATACTATATATATAGTATCTTTAAATCATACACCTAGTATGATCTCATACAAAGCTCCTTTACACAAAATCGATTATTCCAAAAATCGATAATTCTCAAACTAGGCTTTCCAAATTCTCATATTGATTTTACCCAAAAATCAAAAGCCTTTCCAAATCCATAGGTTCCCAAAACCTTTTTCCAAAATCCTCATAAGATCCTTTACATATAGAGATATATATAATTTTTAAAACTTTGGATTATCTCAAACTTGTATAAACTCCTTTTATACTTCAAAACACCTTCAAAATCCTTTTCTTCTGGCAAAGGATTCAACAGGGGAGTTTCATTTTATAAAACAAAGATATTTAACTTTATTTATTCAAAATCAAATATTCAAGTTTTATTACTTTTTACAAAACCACTTACCTTATCACTTACTTCCATAAACAAAATTTCAATCATAGAAATATCCAATTTCCACTTTACTTCATCATATATTTCACAGAATATATTTTCCATTTCAAAAACCATTTCACATTTCTTATCCACAAATTCCCAGTATCAATTTTATTCAAATCCATATGATGTACACATATCACCCATACGCTATACCAATCTGATCGCTCACTCGATCTCACAGTTTCATTTCCGAACTAGTATTGTCCACTCGGCTTTCTAGTGCGGACACAGATCTGGTTTCATGATCAGAAACCGTCACTCTCCTTGCATAGTCATAACTATGATATAGAACATCCAGAACCAATCAACAATCCATATCCAGGTTCGCCGTTGAAAATCGAGTGAAAAATCCCACTCGGATCGATATAACTATCTCGAAATTCTGTGCTCGAATCTAGATCAAATCACTATGCGAATAGAATAACATACGTATACCCTACGTATTTATCTCTATTGGTTATTAGCCAAATGAATTCCATTTCTATTCACATTTACTTAAATTTTCATTTACTAACTCACAATTGCTTCAATCCATTTGGATTATCACCTCTATTCTTGTCTCGATTGGGTATTTAACCATTAACAGTTTGAACTCCGACCAGTTTATTTAGAAAATAGCTTGAATTTTTTTTAAAAAAATAGATAAGTAGTTTGAAAACAATTACTAATTTGTAAAATAGGTATAAAATAGTTAGAAAATAGTTAAAATAATTTTAGAAATTTTAGATAATTGCAAAATAATAGTAAGGTAATAATTAGTTTTGTAAAATAGTTGAAATATAGTAATTAGTTTATAAAATAGTTGGAAAATAGTTAACAGTTTCAAAAATAATTGTAAAACAAGTATAAGATAGTTTGGCTTTTAAAAGAAAGGTTGTACATATATAATGAATAGCTTGGAGAAATAGATTTATATTAAAACAATTGATATTAAAATAGTTCAAAGTCAAGACTGCTCACTTCCCAATCTCCATTTCAAACCTGTTCAAATTTAAATTCCACTTCCATTTAAATTTACCCAATTCCAATCTAAATAACCTCAATTTCCATTGAAATTGATTTATTCCCAATTCAAGTTGAATTAATTCTCTATTCCTTTTCAATTTAAATCAAATTCCATATCCAAATCAAGTTGAATTTACTCTTGATTTCCTCCCAAATTCAATTCAAATTCCATTTGAACTAACTTCAAATTCCAGATCACTATGAACCATCTCGAATTACATAAATTCGAGTTGATACTTCAATTGTTGATTTAATTTCTTTAAATTAATTTACCTTTTTATCCCAACTATGGATTACCATACTCCATTTCTCATTTATTTATACAAATCCAATTCACATTTTAAAGATTATTAATAATAACAGGATGATATCACCCAATTCATTTTAAAACATCCATCAATTTCCAATTTCCAGATCTCAAACCCATTTTGAGATCACACGAACTCCAATTTCAAATTAACCATTTAACTTTCCAAGTTAAATCCCAATTTCATCTTGAAATTTTCAAATCAGGTTGATTATTCGAACTTATTTAACTTTTTCCCAAGTCAAACTCAATCTACTTAATCCAGTCAACCTTACCCAATTTGAACTTCCATTTCAAATTCTAAACTTCACATTAATAATCTTTCCATTTATAAGTTCAAAAACTTATCACCTTGGGTATCACATCTTATTCCAAATTCAAAACTCACCATTTAGAGTTTATTTCCAATCACCTTTGATATTATGTATATCCACATGTATACATATTAATTTCTTTAAATTAATTACATCATTAATTAATCACATTCGGTAATTAACTTATTTCTTAATTACCTTTATTAAGTAATTGTCCCATAAATTACTTACCTCTAGTTACTTCATTAAGTAACTCCTTCTTATTTATTAATTCCAATTATTATCCACTTATTAATCTCATTAAATAAAGTTTAATTAATTACATAAATTAATTGATTATCCTTATCCTGAAACCTTTCCCAATTCAAGATTTAATTTCAGTTTGAATCCATTTCAAACTTGTCTTTAATTTAATTTCAATTTGGTTGTAATTCTATTACTACTTAATTCTTACTATTACTTTTAATTTAATTAATATTACAACCAATTTCCTTAATATAATAGATAATCTATTTCTTATATAAGATTCATTTACTTTTGAAATCATTTAAAAATCTTTATATAAAAAAATAACAAGTACGCTCTCTCATATATATACACGCTCAACTCATTCTAGGGTACCACTTACCCTATCCTTAATGAGTAATCCCAATAGAGCCAAGGTTCTCGCTTAACCTTCAGCTCTGATACCAAATGCAACGACCCGAAAATTTCGATCCTGAAATTTCTAGATAGTTAGAGAAAAGAAGAAAAGAGAAAGAAGAAGAAACAGAAACCAGTCACAGAAGCCTCACATTCGCAGAGGATCAAAATATAATATAACATAAATAACGGTTTTACAAAGAAGAATCATCATTAGTACAATTATATTTTATACATCAGAGTTTCACATATACATAAACACTGGACAAACAATCATGTCCAGATACTACAATATCACAGTGGAAATTCTCCATACGTCCCTGCCGTCTAGCTCGCCTCCTGAGCTCCAGAACGTCCTTACCTGAAAATTTGTAATACTCGGTCTGACCCGAGCATTACATCAAAGTAACACCCGGGTCAGGCTGGAAACCAGCGTGAGTAAACTCATCTAATCACAGAATACAAAAGCATACAACTTAAATAAACCCGGGTATCTTGTATCAAATTACAACTTCACTAGTCGTTAGACTCCACTTATATTACACATCAATTTCTAAGTACCAAAGACTTAGATTAAATGGTCCAATATACTTAAATTCTTCCATTACCGCTTATTGATTCCACCTATCAATTTGTCAAGAATCGAAGTGGTTTCGGGTATTTATTAATACCCGACTCCGGTCTCTTCGAAACCAATATCATCTTAACTTAACTTATTCAAGTTAAGTACAATTCAATTTTATATAAAGGATGACACAGTAGTTCGTTAACAATCGATAGCCACATCATCACAGTTTAAATCAAAACATATCTTATCACATGGCATTACTAACCACATATTAGGGATAACAATTATCAAAGGCTTCCACTATCATTCTATTTATCCCTTAATTAATTTTCACAAATTAATTTATCCTTAACCAAATACAGTAATTAACCTTTAATTACTTCGTTAATTACTTACTAACCATAATTATTAATCACCCTTGCTTAATAACATCCAGAATTTAACTACCCTTAATTACTTAATTGAATAAATTAATCCTTAATTTATTCTCTAATTAATCCTTTGATTAATTACCAAGTAATTATATCCAAATTTCTTTCACCATTAAACATCTTTAATTACATTAAGTAATTACCATTAATTACTTCCTTAAGTAATTACACTTCCATTAATTACATTAAGTAATAATTCATCAATCATCAAGTGTTTAAATTAATCAAACTTAATTAATTAATCTAAACTAATCACATTAACCCAATTAAGTAACTTATTTCTTAATTACTTTTATTAAGTAATTAAACTTAAACAATTTCTCAATTAATTATTATCAATTAATTAATATAATTAATTATTAGAATTAATCACCTTAATTAATTTTTAAACAATCTTAAGTTAATGACCTTCATTAACTATTCTTAAATTCTTCCTTAAGAAATTATTCCTAAATAATCTATCCTTGATTTAATGATCTCCTATATTTAATCAATTTTTCTCAAATTACTTTATCACATTAGCCCATAACTTTCATTCTTCATTAAATTAAACTCGAAAGCTTGAATATGAAAAATCATCCTCCTTTGATTCAAATTAAATTACCTAAACCAGAATTATATTTAAGTTGAAAACGTTTATAACTAATTACAAAATTACTCTAATGTAATATTTATCAGACTATTTCAAAACAAGATTTATAACTCTAAAAATCCATACTTCTAAAATTTAAATATGTTAAAAACATCATTACTAACTTAAACATTTAAGTATGTTATAACTTGCTTAAGATTTAAGTTCACTTAAAAATTTTGGAAATCAATTCCGTTCAAAAACTAATCAGGGTAAAACTGGAAACCAAACAAAATGTTCTCACGGCCAATACCTCAATTCCTCGAGATAATACTAGTGACAGAGTACGAGTATACTCGATACACCCAAACAAGTTTTTCCCCCCACTATCACAACTTCGAGTCCAGCGCGATTTATAACATAAATTACTCCAGGTAAAACCCTTCTTCCCGAAACAAACTTCTCAGGTGCAGAAAAACATGCACGTTCACCTACACCGATGAACCACGGCTCTCTGACCGTTGATGATGATCACAACACTTCACTGACGATCTACGAAAACCCTCTCGATCAACCATATCGCTTGATTTACAGGAGAATTGAAATTGACCTCAACTCACACGGCCTGAAATCAAACACCATCGGAAATCCAACCACCACAGACGATCCAAACCTCGTGCCGCCACGCCACCCTCACCATTGCTCCGCCGCGCCTTCCAGCACCCATGGAACACCTCGCGATCGACTCTGATCGTTTCTTGTTTCCGCGACGACCATCAGAACCCAGGCGACACACACCTGAAAAAAAACCCTACCTCGTCCAAATATGATTCCCACAGTCCATAGAAAAATCCATCGATATTTTTCCCTTATTATATCCTACTCCCTTTTCCTCCAAGCCAAAGCTCGAACTTCTAATCAATGTCGTTCAACGGCGAAATGCCAAAAACCCCAAACCAAGAAAGTCGCAAATTCTTGTTCACAAAAATATTAAAAATCACAAGATTTTTACTAAAATTCATCTTCTCAAAACTCGAATCAAGGTACGTAATCCATTCTTGAAATCTAAATACTTGATTTCCCGATTGGAAATAATTTTCACTATACTTTCCTGATTTCTATGAACTTATATTTGATAATTAAGGCTAAAAATATTTTTATAAATCTAACTTAGTTGTTATTAACAATTTACCTTTAAGGATCACACCCTAAAACTAAACATATAGGGTGAAATTGAATTGATTTATATATGCATGTGACTGTTATTTACACAGAGAATCACTATGTATATTTTCACAGCTGACAAAGAATAATTCATACCTATATACTCAGAAAACATTTTAATTTATACTTGCCAACTATACTTCAATTGTTAATAACATGCAAAATCCATCAACAGATTTAGTTTAGACTAATTACACTCTGTAACAATGTTTGACAAATCAGAGTAATCAACTTATGCAAGTGGTCACTGAACAATCTCTATTTTAATCTTCACTTGCCCACCTATTTAAAGAAGATTGAAATTATTAGATGAAGTTTACTCCATTCATTCAAGAAGTTGCATGCTTTTCACTAAGACATATATCCAGTATTTCATATATATGCCAGATTTACTCATTGATACATCCAGGCAGAACAATTCCTCAACATTAAAGCTAAAATTCATCTCATTCATCAAAGCACAAACAGACATTACTTTAAAGGAGTATTTACTCACCTGTAGATGTTGAGCAGAATGAAACAGTCGAGATTTTTAAAACTTGATTTACATTGGGTTGCATAGAACTTAAATCTTCCTCTTTTGCTCTTAACTTAATTTTTAGTTGAGTTTCTTTGATTTTGAAACAAATTTCTTTCTGGTTTGATATCTTGAGACAGTTTTGCTTTGGATCTACTCTGGTTGAAAATGATGCTCCAGGTCCTATTTTTTTTTTCTTTTTTCTTTTTCTTTGTTTGATTACTTCAGATTTTAAAACATTAAAAGAGAAATGGTGACACTTGTGAGATTTGTATGTTAATAACCTTACATTTGTTATAATGCATAGAGATTTGTATACAATTGTAACTTTGTACATATATAACTTCCATTTATAAATTTCATTTGTTAATATACTATTATATAAAAATTAATTAAGTATATATATAATTTATACTTGTATAAGTATATATATTTAAAATCTTCACATGTCTTAAATTCTAACATTTGTCTTTAATGTTAATTAGTTATAATTATGTTAATTAGTTATATAGTTAATATGTTATTATGAGATAAATGCGAATCTTTGTTTAATTAATTAATTAATATCTACTTATTTACATGTAGATAATTTTAAAATGAATAAATCCAATTTCTTTTATAAATTATTTATAGTTATCAAATTTTGTTATTTTAAAAAAAATATAACAATACATTGTTTTTAACAAATAGATTTTTAAAAAAAATAATTGTTTTCAAAATTTAATTGTGTAGTTATGTATGTATATATATAACTTAATTTGAAATTTGAGTTCAAAGCTTTGAAATTTAATGTATGAATATTTTAATTTGTTTTGATTATAGAATATTTGTATCCCCCAGATTTATTTGCTTAATGGGTAAATCAATATTTCAATAGCTAAATTAGAAAATTACCCCA
Organism: Allium cepa; assembly: GCA_030765085.1. Lineage (NCBI taxonomy): Eukaryota > Viridiplantae > Streptophyta > Magnoliopsida > Asparagales > Amaryllidaceae > Allium > Allium cepa. The sequence goes on from CM060945.1 coordinate 776,229,032, forward strand.
TTATCTAATGTCTGAAAATTCGGGTTATCACATACCCCCTAATAACCTTACTGCATCCTTCCTGTTTTGACCATTTCCGGGGTGTGAGATCCGACGAAGTCTTGTCCACAAAGCCACGCTTTATACAAAAGCTGTGCTTTGGGTCAACAAATGATCAAAGTAATGATCACTAAGATAAATGATCAAACAAATGATCGTATCACAAATGATCAAACAATGATCATCCCACAGCAACACTCAACATGCCACACTACCAAATTGGGAGTATATCACTAATAACCTTCAACTATATAACCTCTGAGCTCGTACGTCTCAGAGAAGGGTGTTTAGCTAAGAGAGTAAGTTCTCCGCCACCAACAGAAATATATTTGAAAGAAATCAGCTTTATATCTCAACATGTAATGTCAGACATACAATCCATACAAGTCTGTTCCGGGCTCGAACAGAACCGAAGGCACTTACAAAGAAGTCCTTGCATTCCGGATAATTTATAATCACGTCCGGACTTCCCGTCACTAAGGGTGATAAAACCTCTATATCGGAGATCAGCCGATGCAGAATAACTCAACGGTAATCCTCCGTTTTCAAAAATATCCGGTCTTCAACACCGGTCATCAAATGCAATCCATTACGACATATCACATATTCGGAATGGGTTATACGACCCCCAGGTCATTTCCTGGCTAACCCGAATAGTGAACGCTTATTCAAAAATAAGTGTGGCATTCAAATTCAAGCAATTCACAACAAATACCTATTTAAAGGTAAATATTGATAGTCGGATTATTTAACTATCGATAGGCGTGTTCAACATCACCAAATTCCAAATAATTTCCCAAATTATTTACTTTCCAAAATATCTTTACAAGATATATATATTTTACACACTTCAACCTTTTGAAAACAATTTTCAAATCACTTTTCACCTTTACCACTTTTGAAAACAAATTTCAAACATTTTCCTTCCGTGGAATTTCTTTCATTTCAACATGGTTCATTTAAACCAATTAAATAAATCCTTAACGATTTACTTTATATTTACGTTCCAAATCCGTAAATTAATTCCCACACTTCAAAAATAAATCAACTTTTATTTTAAACAAATTTCCCTTTCTTTTATAAATTCCATAGTGAATTTACAATTCCAAAATATCTATGAATATACGATTTTTAAATCGATTTCTAATATTTATTTTCAATTTATCTTTAAAAGATAAAATCTCAAAATATTCACTTCATATTGGAAAACATTTCCATACTTATTTAATAATAAGTAATTCACAAATTCATTTATTTTCAACACTTGGAAAATATTCGATATACTTAAATCGAAATTAAGTATATACTTCATTCTTTAAGAAATCATTCTCTTAAACACATTTGTTTGGGCCAAAACGAATGTTGCGTAAAACATCGTTACGACGACCCAAAATCACTAGTATAGGGATTCAAAATTAAAATAGATATATAAATCCCAATACTATACCAAATATTTCCTTTCGGAAACCATTTACTATAACAACGGTGTTATAGTCCACCATTTCCTTATTTCTCGAAAACGTCTATTTCAACAATGAATGTTGAAATCTATGGTTTCGATAGTTAATCATTTTAAAACATCTTTAAAACAATTAACTTCTTTTGATAATATTCATTTTCCCAAAACATATCCATTTTGTTTAATAATATATTCACTGTCCAAAATCGCGAATATACTTCCTTAACCAATTTCAACATTCAATTTATCAAATTCCATTGATTTTCGAATTTATAAACAGTGTTTATAAATTCCATTTCTATTTATAAGCTTCGATTTATAAATTTCCTTTATTAATCCAATTCAATTTATATAATTCAATTATATACCAAAAGTCTATATTATAAGTTAAATGCTTATAGTCTATTTATTTACAAAATCGTTCTTTTAAAACTTCACAAATTATAAATCTTATTACTTATAAGATTTCATTTTATAACCCTATATTCAACATTAATAGAACTCCTTTTAAAATTCTATTATTTCGATTTATAAAATATATATTTTATAAATCTCAACTATAAACCATTTTTGCTTCATCAAAGATTTCAATTTAAATGCAAAAATCCGATTTATAAGTTAATTCCTTAAAATCTTTTGTCTTACAACATCTATTCATTTTATAACTTCACAATTCATAAATCTATAAATTGTCATTCACTTATGAATCCATTTATACTTCGTTTTAACACTTATAAAAACTCATTTTATAATTCCATTATTTTTAATTTTAAAATATCAAATTTATACATCTTTCATGTAACCCGTTTTAAAATAATTCAAAAATCCCAATTTAACTATTTTATAAATTTATTAACTGCTTATCTCAAAAATCACCTTTTGGTTATATTTCACAAAAATCTTAATTTTCATTACATAAGAATTTGTAGCGTTTTAATTATTTAAAATGAATCAATTCAAAAATTTAATAAAAAGTATACTTTCAAAAATCACTTTAAAAATTCTTTTAAAAACCAAAATCATTATTTTAAAACTTCAAAATGGATCCGATGATGCAACAGCACCAAATAGTTAATCACGACATCCAAATATCATATATCGATATGATAATAAACAAATATCACAATATCTGTAAATAAATCAATATAGTTGAGGAATCCAGTTGGAACCCTCCAACCTGTTTCCCTGCATCCAAAGATGTTAGCACAATACCAATTCCGTTCCAGTACGGAATTATCGCGGTATATGGGATTTATAAAATATTATCCGCTTAATAGGCGGCGCAATAGGGTCTCATCCGCTATATAATGCGGGAAAATCAACTCTAAGTACATAAATAATACCAATTTCACTGTACTGTGAAATATTCGCGGTATATGTTTTTAATAAATAACATCCGCTTACTAACGGCGCATAATGTCTATTTTAAAAATCGATAGATAACAATCATCATTCAACATACAATCATCGATTTTAAATCTAACTAGTTAACATTTAAATCGAAACAATTCGATTGAGTGAGAAGTTCTCACCTTGATTTTAATTCCGTTCCAGCGTTTTATTTCGAATAAAATTAAACGGAAATTTTCACTAGCTCCAAACGACTCCAATCCAGCTCCATCGCGTAGTGCTCGACAAAACGATTGCGATGCACTTCGTCTCATCAGTTTTCGACCTCGTATGAATAAGTTACTCTATTACAAAGTTTATACGATTTAAATAAAATTAACTTTTAAAATTTTCTTTTTATATTTTACCCAAAACATATCCAGGCCACGCGTTTTCTACTTGTAGATCGTGGCCATCCCCTTCATCTTCCCCCCTTACGTGAATATCACGTTCATCTCAACCCATAGCCATCATCCTCTCTACAATTATCATGACAAACTCAAGCACTTCCACGTTGATCGGCCAACACCACGTCGAAGGCCTCGGCGAGAGCTGCCCACGGCCAGGAGGTGGTTGAACTCGGCCCCCCTTTTGGCCTTGAAAAACGTGTGCATGCACGGGCGAACGCGGCCACTTTCCCGTTGATTTCCTCGACGATAAACAATCATATCCATATGGATTCGTAGCCCTCATTGCCCTCTACAATTTATTAGTTGACAACTTATGCTAAAAAACGTATGGATTGGGAGTAATTGAGGAAGAAAAGAAGATGATTTCCGGCCATTGAACAAAGTGAAAGGCGGGTAGGGTTTGAGCTGAAACCCTAATCTCTTGTTTGCAAATGTGAAGAGTGTAGGGTGCTTTTATAGAAAATATTTCAAATTACTATTCATCCCAAAATTTCCGAACTCCGGTTTACGCACGATGACCAGCGTTTCTAGGGTTTAACCCACGTTCCAGACACAATGGAATAGGTTTCGGAGATTAATTCCATCGTATGTGCGAGATACGGTAATAAACAATCGATTTAAAATTAAACCGATTAAACGATTTTCTAGGCGTTTTGGCTTGCTCCGGACAAACGATAAATCCAATTGACACGAAATTTGAAACCTTACAATAATATCACATTATGGATCCGATGAAACTAGTTTCGTCGAAATCCGAGACTGTTTGAAAAATGACTATTTTAACTCGCCAAATTAATATTAAAACAATTTCGATGTGTTTCGAGCTGCCACGATCAAACGACAACTCCGATTGCTACGAAAATTGAAATTCGATAATAACAAACAATTACGGATCCAATGGAACTAGTTTCGTCCAATTCTGAGACTGTTCGAAAAATGGCTAATTTCACTAGTCGATTAAATATTAAAATATTCAATTTTCGCAGATTAACTCTAAATTCAATTTTAAGAGTTCTAAAACATCAATCTAACTCTAATATGATATAATAAAATTTTCCAAATCATTTTTAATCATTTTAAACCCAATTTACAATTATTTCCGTAAATTCAACTATTAAATAATTGATTTAATTATCAAATTAAATCCAATGCTCGAAAAATAAATTATTCGACTTATTAATTTCACTTGTTAATATTTAAATTCAATTAAATATAAAAATTTAAATTATCAAAAATTCTGGGTCGTTACATGCATCATCAGGGGGTGACACAACATGTGAATCAGCATGTACAGGAAATTACACCTAGATTGTTGAAAGCAGCCGCTTGATGAGTAAGGCTGACTGGAAATGCACAAACTATGCGCGAATTGTAGCGAAAGAAGCTTGGGACAAAGCATTTCCCAAAGGAACAGTAGGAAAAGCTTGCATATGCACGTGCTGTGCATGGGAATAATTGATATATGCATGATTTGGAGAACAGTGATATGTGAATAATAATTTAATAATGAGAACAATGATACAGTATACAAAAATTTAGTGCAAAAGTGTATATTCTTAAAAAAATAAAAACATGAGTTGTAAATACAAATAATCATGATGCAATCCGCTCCGTTCGAAAGTACAATATTTGTGATTATTGGATGTTACGGAGGTAAATAGATACAAATTTTTTATTTATTTCCTGAGATTATATATCTGCATCATTCATGAACATTTTACCCTACGGCATTCCTCCACCAACCACACTGAATAATCCTTCCACCCGTATACTTATATTATGCAATCGCCTAAAAATAACATTTCCATAATCTAAAAAAATCATCACAATTACAATTTACAAACACATGCAATAATAAACCAACAAGGCATGTTCACAAATTTGAATACATTAACATGTATTCGTATGTTATTTCATATTATGATCACATTGGATGTATACCTTATTCCATATTTGACTTTAGTTTGCGTACCAACCACAAAGGCGTAAGTTCAATTGTTAATATGTTTTCATATAAAATGGTTATATTTTAAAGTTTGATGTGTTCAAGGTATACAAATATCTGCCTCTCGATGATAAAAAATATATTGTGTACAGGGATGACAATGGAGCGGGTCTACGGTCTAAATTCGGTAAACCTGTCCCTATTTTGATCCATCAAGACCCATCCTATTGGGTCACCGGAGCAGGTAGATCCATGATCCATTCTTGAGAACTCCGATCTAGGATTGGGTTGTGCAATCCACCCCAATTTGATCCGCACTACTTAGATCTCATAAGATCACTTTATATAATAAAATCACTTTATATAATAGTGATGATTCACCGATCATTTTAGACATAAAATTATTCAAACATGAATATTGTAGTCATTGAATACATTATGGTATTTCTTTAGTATTAAGTTGTGTCATTAGTAATTATACAATAACATATGTATACATTTTTTTACTGCAATTGAACACTCATTTTTATTATCTTCATTTATCAATGCAAAAACATTTTTATTTATGTTTAGTGTATCGTTTAATGACAATCCATCTTAAACAGAAAATAAATAAATAAATGCACATTAAGACACAATTTCAAATGAATATATGAGCCTCACCGGGTTTTGGGGTAGGGCGGGTCTGCACTAATCTATTCAGCTTTCGGGTTCGAGATGAAAATCTAGAACTGTACATAATCTACGAGCCGGGTTAGGGTCGAAGTTTCGAAAACTAAGATGGGTCTATGGCACGAAAAATATGCCCCAACCCACCCCATCCCTAATTGTGTATGGTTTAAAAAGGGTTGGTTGGATTATGTTAATGTGCAACCTTATAGAAATTGTTGAAATAATTCACACATTAATTTGTCAAGGGTACGGATTCAAGTTCATTTTTACATACATTGAAACTCATTACCCAACAAAAGTAATGATAAATTCAAAACTAATTACCTGACAAAACTACATATGACTTTTTTTTACTTACCATCTTTTAGAAGTAGCAAGAGTAAATGATGGTACACATGTCATTTACGTAGTTGTGCCACATAAAAGTAATAAATAAAAGGAAAAGTGATCAAAATACTACAATAAAAATAATCACACATGCAGTCATAAATTATACAAATGCCCGTGCGCATAGCACGGGCCATACACTAGTTTGTGTGTATGTGTGTGTGTGTATATATCGACCGTGTGTTGTTTACTTATGGCCTAGAAATATATGTATATGTGTATGTATGTAGCTTTTAAACCTTCTTTCTTATGAATACATGCTTCTTCTGCATTTTGACCGATAATCAAACTATTTGATATTTCTATTAAATACTTGTTCAATTTTGATGCTTTTCTAAATGATACTTTTGTATCCTTTCTTGGATCATATCCGAAGAACCCACAAACTCAATAGCGCTTCCACTGACTTCGAAACACTTTGTTTGTTATGCGCAAATAGTCTAGTATAAATCTATATTTAGTACTTTCTTCCTCAGCACATATATACTGAAACGTAAAGTCAGACTAGGCGATAATCTATGAGTAAAATCCAAACCAACTGTAACACCACATATTTTTATAACATAATTTAGAATAATTAGTTGGGTAAATTAAATAAAATAATGTGAAGATTAAAAGGTTGAGATTTGATTAACAAAAGGCAGTCATGCGAAATAACCTAGTTAATGTGTTAGGATATGAAAAGGAAAATATGGGAAATTAGTGGAGCTTATACCCTAAACCCTTAGGAGATAGAATGCTTACGTTCATTTTATTGTACACAAACTAAAAAAATACTAGGGCTGACTACAATTATCATTCTCAAGAAGAATATTAAAGCTAGGATTCAAGGAAAGGGAAACAATCAACTAAATCAACATCAAATTTGACATCTATAATTTCAAGCTAAGGTGAATAATTATTACATCCCAATTTCTTTAAGTTTTCAGTTTTAAGATTAGACCCGAATGATTTTGCAAGTATATATCGTGTTTTGATGATTAAATTATGTGTGTGTCTATATATATATATATATATATATATATATATATATATGTTGTTGATGGATTATATATGTTCATGTTAGTTTTATGATAAGTTTGACATGAAAACCCTATTTAATGACGTCCACATGCCTTGAAAATTTAGATAAAGAGCTAAAATGATATTTTAGAGATGGATTTCGATTTTCATAATTTTATGAATTAATATTGATTTTATATTAATTTTCTAGTGAAGGAAATTGTTTATTGTGTTATAAATTATTTTCGGCTAAAATAATAATTATCTAGGGTTGAAATTTTTGTATATTAGACTACATAGTAAAATAGATTTTTTGGGATTTTGTTATATTTTTCCTAAGTGGTTTGTTCAATATATAAAATTATTTAAGGTATGGAACTTAAATGTATTATATATTTAATTAAGGAGAAGGGGCATTTTGAAAAATAAAATGATTATTTAATTTTAAAAATTGTGGCAGTACATTTCTGAAAAGTAATTGTTAACCAATGAGAATCTGACAAACAAAGGCAGGTCAGTTGAAAATATTTCCTTTTTAAGATAAAAACAAAGAAATCATATATTTTTTTTACATGTTTCAGCCTTTGCGGCAATAAACCTTCCGACCCAGGCCTTCCAACAAGGTCGAGAGGTTTAAAGCTTTTGACAAGGTCAAACCAATGCATATGATATCAAGCTACTAGGTATGTAATGAATTGGACAGAGTTGAAGGATTCTAAGTCGAAGGGTTGATGGCCAAAGAGGTTGGGGCATGTTTGTCTTATAAACCAAAAGCTTTCACCAGCTTTGCTTTCAAATAAGATGTTTCAACTTGGTTGCTTTCGACCGGGTCAAATGTTTAAAGTAAGGGTTTTAAACCTTTCGACACAATCGAAAGGTTACTGCTGTTTTAACGCTATTATGTTTTGAAACCTTTTGGCACGGTCGAAGGGTTACTATCACTTTATAAATTTTTCGTTTTAAAACTTTCCATAAAGACAAAAGGTTTACTTGTTTTAAAAACTAGGCGCTTGTGACGACCCGGAATTTTGGGCAATATCAATTTAATAATCTTTATTAATAATTTAATTGGTTTGATAATTTTCTTTTATAATTTTAAATTAAATTGGTAATTTAATCTTTTAAAGGCTAATAAATATTTAAGTAGGCAATATTTAATTAGATCTTTTCTAACAATTTAAAATTGGTAAGATTTATCTTTCAAAGTTAAAAATATGTTCTATTTATGATGTATATATTGGTATATGTATTGTTAATAGAAAGTCTTTTGTTTAATAAAGGATGTGTTTTCAAATTGTAATATATATGTATATGTATATGTATATGTATATGTTATGATTTGAAGTTGTTTTAAAATTTAATAATATAATTTTCAAAGTTGATATTAAAATGTACTCTAATTATAATATATATATATATATATTTGTAAATAGAAAGGCTTTAATTTGAATTTAGCTAATAAAGCAAGTTTTCAAAATTTAATATACAGCGATTTAGGAAATATGTTAAATTCAACATAACACTTTTCAAAAGCTATTTAAAAGTTTATCATTTATTTTCAAAACACTTTAAGTAAATGTTTAAGTATATAAAAAGTATAATGGTGTTAGTTTGAATAAGATTTAATAAAAATTTATTTTACATAAACTAAATGATTTATAATATATAAATAGAAATTTAAAATATTCTTTCTTTCTAATTAACTTATGAGCTAAGTTCAATTTGCATATATATATATATATATATATATAACAAATAAAAATATACATGTATAAGACCAAGTTGCATATCTTTATAGTTTAAACTCTAATATATATATAAAACATTGAGATATAAAAGTTTATTTAAAAATGTTTTATTTAAAACATTTGTAAAACTATAATAAAGCATTTAAAACACTTGTAGGCATGAGAATGGTAACATTTGTAAACTAAGAAGTTTTTGTTTTGATATTTGTCTTATTTGTGAACAAATTGCAACACATTTTTTTTAGCATATATACTAAAATGCTTTTGAAAAAAAAATATGGTTTCTTTAGACCAAATGTTTCCCATTCCTCTTCTTTCATTTCTAAAAGAATAAAACTTGAGAAAAAAATTCTACTCAACCTATATTCAACTCAACTATTAACTTATCAGTTTACAAAGCTTTAACAGTGCAAGATCTCACTCAAATACAAAGTTCCAGATCGGTAGTTGCATTCAAAATCAAATTCAACAAAACTGAAATCAAACAAGCTGTAGCATCAAATAAGCAATAACATCAGTTTCAAGGTTTCAAACATGCAAGCTCAACATCAAGTTTCAACATCAATTATTTTCAAAGCTTCAACAATACAAGACGAAGCAAAGATCGAAACAGAATTCCAGATTAAAGATTAAATATGTTCTCTACTTACAAAAAGGTGAGTAAACATTCTTTTAAAAATAGTTTAATTTGGATTTATATCTAATGCATGTGATGATACTGTTTTGAATGAAAGTTTTTCTGCTTGAATCTATTTGAATTGATATATATATATATATATACACATATACATATGCCGGCAAATCTGTCCTTTGTCCTCTGCTTGAAAATTTGGTGAGTAAACACATTTAAAAACAATTTTAAAATCTGCTCCTATGTGATATGTATGATAAATTTTGTAGCAACATGATTTTTATTATGAACTGTTTGTGTATATGGATGATTATTCTAGAGCATGCCTGTGTGCTTTTGCAAACTGGTCTCTGTGAACCTCTGACTAAAGAGCATGGTGAAGAAAATTCATATCTTCCAAATAAATCACTAATTGACTAGGAATATTAAAGAGAGAAAAAATTATAATAACGTAAATTAAGTGTTAAAAATAGGTTAAGGTATAATTATTTAGTTAATATTTTGGGAATAGGAAATAACAGTAAAATTCACAGATACGTTAAAAGTCAATGAATTCAATTTCTGTTTTGAATTGCATGAGTGAATTAGTAATGGAAAATCATGATTTTTAACATACATTTCATGATTTTTAAATTGATATTCGATTAGAATTCTGGAGTTGATCGATTTTGGCTTTTGGGTCAACTGCTGTTGATCGACATGGTGGATGAAGCTGATTTTCCAATCGAAGCTAGCTGGAGTATCAATGATGAAGAAAAAAATAGTCGTATTTTTCCTATGGCCGTGATGGCCAGAAACGTTTGAGGTAGGGTTTAGCACGCTGGTATTTGATGTTGATATTCTCCGGTTTTTCGACATCGTGACTTGATCGGAGTCGATCGCGTGGCTTGCTAGAGGAACTAGTGGTCGAGACGGAGTTGCGGTATGGATGGCGAGGCTTCTCGAGGCAAGGATCATCGAAGGCGAGTGGTTTTCAGGTGAGGAGGCGTTTCTAAGCTGGGTCGAGAATGCTCGATTTCAACTCATTTGTGTTTTCCACGATCTGGGTTCTCGAGAGTACTTGCGTGGGTAGGAGTGATTGTCGAGAGTTGCCGCGATGACCTATGGTGGTCGGAGTTGTCGGTGTACGTGCACCACGTGCACGTCATGTCTAGGAATGGTTGTACTCGGGTTAGCTCTCGTGCGTGTGAGGAGATGTCTCAAAGCAGTTGTGTTTGATGGTAGTCTCGGGATAGGTTCGGGTTTAGGGGTTTGTCTCAAGTTGTGCAAGTGATGTTCTGGACTTTGCTAAAGGCAGATTTTTGTAAAAGAAAAATCAGGTTTCAAATTTAAAAACAAGCTCTCTTCGTATAAATATTTGATAAGTTTTTAAAATATATATAATGTAGCTAAGATTTGAAGGAAGAATAAGTGGGTTTTAAAAAATAATTATGTATTAAAAGTTTATTAATTATATTTGACGGGTTTTCAAAGATTTAAAGGTTTAAATTAAAATGTTTGAATTGTTTTTAAATTATAATTGATTTCTAAATGTTTGTTTCCAAATAATGTTTGATGATTTAGTTATGTAAATCAATTGTAATAAAGAATTTATCTTGAAGTAGTTAAGATTTTGATTAATCTAAGATAATTAATTTGTGAAGATAAATAAGATTAATTAATTATTGTTATTAACTTAAGAATAGTTAATTAATGATTTGTTAATAAGTAAAATTTTAATTAAGATAAATGATTTTCTTAATTAATTAAGGATTTTTAAATATAAGAAGTTAATTAATTATTTAATTAATTTTAAATGATTAGTTAATAGTTTGTTTAATTTAAATAATCACTTAATTATGAATTATTTAAGTATAATTACTAGATAGAGTAATTAATGGATAATTACTGAATGTAATTAAGAAAAATGAAATTACTTATGGAAGTAATTAATGGGAAATTACTTATGAGAGTAATTAATGGAAGTGATTAAGAGTAAACCACTTGGTGTTATTAATTAAAGGATTAATTAATATAATTGATTAAAGAGTTAATTAATTAATTAAAGAGTAATTAATTAATTAATTAAAGGATTAAGGTTAATTAATGATGTGATTAATTACTTGTTAAGGTAATTAATTAAGAGAGTAATTAACTAATGGAAGTAATTAGAGAATAATTACTTATGAAAGTAATTAAGGCTTAATTATTTAGTTAATTTGGTTAATTAATTAATGTGATTAATTAATGAATGAATGTTATTAATTTAAGATTAATTACTAAATGTAATTAATGAAAAATATAATTAATTAATAAAGTAAGTAATTAAGGATTATTAATTAATGTAATTAATTAATGATTGCTTAATAAAGTAATTAAGGAATAATTAATTAGTGTAATAAATCAAAGATTAATATAATTAATTAAGGAGTTAATTAATTAAGGTAAGTAATTATAAGATGATTAATTACTGTTTAAGACTAATTAAGACTAATTAACGAGTGTGATTACTTAAAGATTAATTGATTAATTAACTAAAAGGTTAATTAATTAGTAAGGATCATTAATTAATATTATTAATGAAATTAGTCAAGGTTGATTAATAGAAGTAATTAATTAAAGTATGATTAATTAATTAATTAATTAAGGATTAATAAAATTAATTATAGTTAATTAATTAATAGAAGTAAATGGAGGATCATTAATTAATGTAATTAATGATAGTAATTAAATGTTAATTACTGTATATGGTTAAGGATAATTAATTTGTGTAATTAATTAAAGATTAATTACTTAATGTAATTAAAGGTTAATTAATCAAGGAGGATTAATTAAGGTAGATCCTTAAAAGATGATTAATTAATTAATTGGTAATTAATTAATGATAAGTAAGCAGGATTGAAGTAATCCAAGTGATTAAAGGTTAGTAATTAATTTAATTAAAGGTTAATTAAGTTAATTAAGAGTGAATCAAACCTGCTTATGGACGATTGATTGATATTGGATGATTGAATGATATTAGATGATTTGGATGTGATATCTCTGATATGTGATATGTGTTGTTTTATGATGTGAGAAGTTTGGTTGATTTAGATAATATGGATTATCTATCTGTGATAATGTAAATCATCTATCTATTTATGTTATTCTGAATATAAGTTTAAACCCTTAAATAACTTGGACACTAAAATGGCATTTTGGATTTCGATGAGACTGGGATCGGGTTTCCAAATTTGGATATCCAAAAACAACATCGATCCAAATTAAATATTAGGTCGTGAATCCAAGTGAAGATCATAGTGAAGACTCGAAGTGTAAGAACTATTCGTCGGTATAACTCTGAAGGTGATTCCGAGATGAGTTTGACGGAATAGTGCTTTCAGGTTCGAGATGGTGATTCAGAGTGCAAAGGCTATGGTCGTTAACTCTGTGGGTGATTCCAAAATGAGTGTAACAAGATAGTGTCTTCGGTTTCGTTCGAACCCGGAACGAACTAGTATGGATTGAATGCTTCCAGAACATCGTCAGGTGGACGATGAGCATTCTAAGATAGATGTGTTCTATAAAGGTAATCGTAGCCTCAAGCCTCATCAACCGGGAATGGTTAAAACAGGGGAGGTGCAGCAAGGTTAAGTGGGTAGCACCCAAGTAGGACAAGATTTACCCCGTCTAGAGGTCCCTTTCTATTTTGGCTTAATGTGTGGTTAGTCGCGCCAACCACGGGGTGGTCTTGTTCGGGACGTCCAGTAAGGGATGGTTCCGGCCTTGTGTTGCAGGGGATTGGGAGTAATCCTCGGTATGGTGATCTAGGCCCCGTACTGTGACGGACGGTACCCCAGTAGCCCTGCCATAGATGGAAACTCATTCTTCCTACGTGCCCTTACGGATTTGATTGTATTACCCACTTCTGTGGCTAGTAGCTGGAATTTAATGATGTAACAATTTCGGCTATTTTCTATTTACTTGAAAACCCTAGACCCTATTATAATATAATTGGATTTTCTATCAAATGTTTTGGTTAGCGTAAGGTAAAAAAAAAATTCATGTTTAAGTGTGGAATGTCTTACGTGATACCTTTCTTTCAAAGGATTTTTAAAGTTAAACAATTTTAACCCGTTTACCCACACCAGACCCATGTCTGACCCAAGTGTTTATTTTCCATTTTATTAAACTCTTGGGTACTTATATTATGTATGAGTAGTCAAGGGAATCAGGTTAGCTTTGATGAATTCTGGAGGAGATTTGGAGCAGGAGGCTTCAGCGAGTAGATCTATAGTGGTTCCGCTGTGCTAGTGATTGTGTTTGTATCTCTGTGATATCTTAAGTTGTATAGTTAGACATATGTTTATAACTATCTAATATAAAATGTATAAGTTGTGTACTAATGTATAAGTTGTGTACTCTGATGTTTATGATACTATATAAAATTTTATGTGATATATTAGATTTCATTCGTTCCGCTATGAGAATCTATTGTTGTTGAGTTTTCTTCTTTCCAATCTTTTCTTCTTCTATCCCTTTCTTTCTTAATTCATGATGCGTCTTTCTGGTAGATGGAAGACGGATCGTGACAGTTGGTATCAGAGCGCTAGGTTGAGTGAAACCTAGGCTTTGGAGTGATTTCTACCTTTCTTGAGAGAGCGTACTTGTATTTTTAATATATATATATATATATATATATATATATATATATATATATATATATATATCTACCTGATCTGTTCGGGTTTTCCAACATAAGTTCTAAAGGTTGGTGAAGTAGTGGTGTGTGTAACACGACTAACCTAGTGTGAGGTTGGAAGAGTATCTATCGAGGCTGTAGACCCAATGCCATCTTAAGTGAGCTTTGTAGCTTGGAGTAAGGATCTCTCTGATCTCTAAAGGAAATCTTTTTAAAAGATTCAGAGCCTATCTTTGAAGTGTAAGCTGGGGTGCGCTTGGATGAGCGGATTTTCTAGAGTTCGGATCTGTTGGATGAGAAGAAGCAAATGATGGTATCCTGACATCTTTAGGAAGGAGCAGCTACGTGGTGAAATGCAGTATCTATGGGTATTTCCGAAGATGTTTTCTCTTGTAGCAGTTTTAGAAATGGTTGAGGAGCAGTCTTTACCTGCCGCAGGGAAGACTCGTCAGTGTAGAAGTTATCTAGATCTCTAGCAAGGAGGTTGGCTGTTTGGGAATATGAGACTAAGATATGTAAGTTGTTTCTTTCGAACTTGGTCTTATTTTCACCCCCTTAAGAAGAGCGAGATGTTGATGCTTGGTTTGGAGCCCAAGTTTCTTGAGAGGATGTATGTCCATCTCGAAGGGTCTTTTGCGTAGTTAGTTGATGGTTTTGAAGTTCGAGGAGCCTATGGATTAGATGTCTTTGGTTAGCTATGGTAGCAGAGCAGCTTAGAGGTGTTCTGTGTGCCTGCAAGAAGGTCTTCTGGCTTAGCGGTGTGGCCCGTTTCTCCGATGGTTCAAGAATCTTTGTAATTCTCTTTCTGCAATCCGGACAGATGGTGAAGGCTTTCTTGAAGGGTTAACCTGGTTTGGAGAAGCTTAAGGCTGTTCTAATTGGTAAAGAGAGAACAGTTACTTTGGAATCCGAACTAGGTAGAATCGCAAAAGTGACTTGCGATTAGTTTGGGAATTCATCTTGGGTAATCTTTTAAGACTGAGGCTTCTCATGTGGAAGTAAGAGCTACTGGTGTAGTTGGAGATTTTTCGAATATCATCGAGGATGTCAAAAGTTTATCTGCATCTGGAGTTTAAGTTCCGTATTGACTTGGTTCCGGAAGTGATACCAGTGGTTAGCCTGGTAGTAGAATGGTTCTTAGAGAGAGAGAAGAGTTGGTGTAGCAGCTCGGAAATTTTTGGAAATGGATTGGTCAGATCTAGTTTTCAAGTTGGATTCTGCTGTAAGTTTGTGTGACCGAGTCAGATGGGTCACTAAGATTTTATGGATTTGATGAACAAAGTTTCCAGGATATGTTGGATAAGTTTGTACTCATGTTCATCAACAGTATTCTCATCTATTCCAGAATCAGAGTTGTGCAGCGGAAGCAAGGTAGTAGCTATGCGAGGAAGGAAGCAAGTTCAGTTTTCTAATGCTTGGGAAGTAGAGCTTGTGTTATGAATTTCGACGAATCTTGGAAGACCTTTTTGTTAAGTAGGATCCAAAAACTGGTTTGTTTTGTTCCAGTTTGTTTAGAGAAGCATCAGCATAGGTTGAGCTGATCAGGAAGAAGATAGGCAGCCCAGGATCGTCGAAAGGATTTATGGGGATAAGATGAATAAATCTGGAAATCAAAGTTGGATACTTCGTTGTTGTTAAGGTTTCTCTGGTTAAGAGAGCAGTATGAATGGTTAAGATTGGAAGGCTAACTCTGAGGTTTTTGGGATTTCTTATATGTGTTCTTGATAGGATAAGTTTTTTTGTCTATAGGATTGAATTTCCAGTTTGGATGACTTGGATTCAATGTATTTCACGTATCTCTGAGGGAGTACGTGTATGGTCTATCTTTGATTGTAGAATCAGCAGTTCAGAAGGATTTGGAAATTGAGCAGGACTTGAGTATAGTCTGATATTTTGTTCAGATTGATGGATCTAGAGGAGAGGAAGCTCTGGATCATAGTAGTATTGTTAGTTTAGCTTCTGTAGAGCGTGTGTCCAAGTGATTTATACTTGGGAAACTCTAGACGGTGTTAGTATGATCTATCTTGATTTGTGTCAAGATAGTTATTTAGATTTGTTTGTTTGATTGGTTGCTATGGTTGTTAGTAATGGGATGATAGGTATGTTTTGCTGTTTGAAATTAAAATCTTTGATGGGTTATTAAATTATCTTTGCTTTTAACTTTCGAGGATGAAATTCTTTTGATGGGGGACGAATGTGAAGACCCGGGGGCAATATCAATTTAATAATCTTTATAAATTATTTAATTGGTTTGATAATTTTCTTTTATAATTTTAATTTAAATTGGTAATTTAATCTTTCAAAGGATAATAAAATTTAAGTAGGCAATATTTAATTAGATCTTTTCTAACAATTTAAAATTGGAAAGATTTATCTTTCAAAGTTAAAAAAATGTTCTATTTATGATGTATATATTGGTATATATACTGTGAATAGAAAGTCTCTTGTTTAATAAAGGATGTGTTTTCAAATTGTAATATATATGTATACGTATTTGTTATGATTTAAAGTTGTTTTAAAATTCAATATAATAATTTTCAAACTAATATTAAAATGTACACTAATTATAATATATATATTTGTAAATAGAAAGGCTTTAATTTGAATTTAGCTAATAAAACAAGTTTTCAAAATTTAATATATAGTGATTTGGAAAATATGTTAATTTCAACATAACACTTTTCAAAAGCCATTTAAAAGTTTATCATTTATTTTCAAAACACTCTAAGTAAATGTTTAAGTATCTAAAAAGTATAATGGTTTTAGTTTGAATAAGATTTAATAAAATTTTATTTTACATAAACTAAATGATTTATAATATATAAATAGAAATTTAAAATATTCTTTCTTTCTAATTAACTTATGAGCTAAGTTCAATTTGCATATATATATATAACAAATTAAAACATACATGTATAAAACCAAGTTGCATATCTTTATAGCTCAAAATCCAATATATATATATATATATATATATATATATATATATATATAACATTGAGATACAAAAGTTTATTTAAAAATGTTTTTTTAAACATTTGTAAAACTATAATAAAGCATTTAAAACACTTGTAGGCATGTGAAGGCATTGCGGTAACATTTGTAAACTAAGAAGTTTTTTTTTTTGACATTTGTCTAATTTGTGAACAAATGGCAATACATTTTTTAGCATATATACTAAAATGCTTTTGGAAAAAAATCTGGTTCTTCGGACCAAATGTTTCCTATTCCTCTTCTTTCATTTCTAAAAGAATAAAACTTGAGCAAAAAATTCTGCTCAATCTATATTCAACTCAACTATCAACTTCATCGGTTTACAAAGCTTTAACAATGCAAGATTTCAAACTCAAATACAAAGTTTAAGATCAGCAGTTGCATTCAAAATCAAATTCAACAAAACTGAAATCAAACAAGCTGTAGCATCAAATAAGCAATAACATCAGTTTCAAGGTTTCAAACATGCAAGCTCAACATCAAGTTTCAACATCAATTATTTTCAAAGCTTCAGCGATACAAGATCAAGCAACGATCAAAACAGAATTCCAGATTAAATCTATTCTCTGCTTATAAAAAGGTGAGTAAACATTCTTTTAAAAACAGTTTAATTTGGATTTATATCTAATGCATGTGATGATATTGTTTTGAATGAAAGTTTTTATGCTTGAATCTATTTGAATTGATATCTATATGTTAGCAAGTTTGTCCTTTGTCCTCTACTTGAAAATTTGGTGAGTAAACATATTTAAAAACAGTTTTAAAATCTGCTCATATGTGATATGTATGATAAATGTTGCAGTAACATGATTTTTAATACGAATTGTTTGTGTATATGGATTATTATGCTGGAGCATGCCTGTGTGCTTTTGCAAACTGGTCTCTGTGAACCTCTTACTCAAGAGCATGGCGAAGAAAATTCATATCTTCCAAATAAATCACTAACTGACTAGGAATATTAAAGAGAAAAAATTTATAACAATGTAAATTAATTGTTAAAAATAGTTTAAGGTAGAATAATTTAGTTAATATTTAGGAATAGGAAATAACAGTGAAATTCACATATATGTTAAAAATTAATGAATTCAATTTCTGTTTTGAATTGCATGAGCGAATTAGTAATGGAAAATCATGATTTTTAACATACATTTCATGATTTTTAAATTGATATTCGATTAGAATTCTGGAGTTGATCGTTTTTGGCTTTTGGGACGACTACTGTTGATCGACATGGTGGATGAAGCTGATTTTCCAATCGAAGCTAGCTGGAGTATCGATGATGAAGAAAAAAATAGTCTCGTATTTTTCCTACGGCCGTGATGACCCGAAACGTTCGAGGTAGGGTTTAGCACGCTGGTATTTGACGTTGATATTCTGTGATTTTTTCGACATCGTGACTTGGTAGGAGTCGATCGCGTGACTTGCGGGAGGAACTGGAGGTCGAGACAGAGTTGCGATGTAGATGGCGAGGCTTCTCGAGGCAAGGATCATCGGAGGCGAGTGGTTTTCCAGTGAGGTGGCATTTCTAAGCTGGGTCAAGAATGCTCGTTTTCGACTCGTTTGTGTTTTCCACGATCTGGGTTCTCGAGAGTACTTGCGTGGGTAGGAGTGATTATCGAGAGTTGCCGCGATGACCTACGGTGGTTGGAGTTGCCGGTGTACGTGCACCACGTGCACGTCGTGTCTGGGAATGGTTGTACTCGGGTTAGCCCTTGTGCAAGTGAGGAGATGTCTCGAAGCAGTTGTGGTCGATGGTAGTCTTGGGATAGGCTCGGGTTTAGGGGGGTTTGTCTCGAGTTTGCAAGTGATGTTTTGGACTTTGCTAAAGGTGGATTTTTGTAAAAGAAAAATCAGGTTTCAAATTTAAGACAAGCTCTCTTCAGATAAATGTTTGATAAGTTTTTAAAATATATATAATGTAGCTAAGATTTGAAGGAAGAATAAGTGAGTTTTAAAAAAAATGTATTAGAAGTTTATTAATTATATTTGAAGGGTTTCCAAAGATTTAAGGGAGTAAATTAAAATGTTTGAATTGTTTTTAAATTATAATTGATTTCTAAATGTTTGGTTCTAAATAATGTTTGATGATTTAGTTATGTAAATCAATTGTTAAGTAGTTAAGATTTTGATTAATCTAAGATAATTGATTTGTGAAGGTAAATAAGATTAATTAATTGTTGTTATTAACTTAAGAATAGTTAATTAATGATTTGTTAATAAGTAAAAGTTTAATTAAGATAAATGATTTTCTTAATTAATTAAGGATTTTTAAATATAAGAAGTTAACTAATTATTTAATTAATTTTAAATGATTAGTTAATAGTTTGTTTAATTTAAATAATCACTTAATTATGAATTAATTAAGTATAATTACAAGATAGAGTAATTAATGGATAATTACTGAATGTAATTAAGAAAAGAGAAATTACTTATGGAAGTAATTAATGGGAAATTACTTATGAGAGTAATTAATGGAAGTGATTAAGAGTAAATCACTTGGTGCTATTAATTAAAGGATTAATTAATATAATTGATTAAAGAGTTAATTAATTAATTAAAGAGTAATTAATTAATTAAAGGATTAAGGTTAATTAATGATGTGATTAATTACTTGTTAAGGTAATTAATTAAGAAAGTAATTAACTAATGAAAGTAATTAGAGGATAATTACTTATGGAAGTAATTAGGGGTTCATTACTTAGTTAATTTGGTTAATTAATTAATGTGATTAATTGATTAATGAATGTGATTAATTTAATATTAATTCTTAATGTGATTAATTAATAAAGTAATTAATTAAGGATTATTAATTAATGTAATTAATTAGTGATTACTTAATAAAGTAATTAAGGATTAATTAATTAGTGTAATTAATCAAAGGATTAATATAATTAATTAAGGAGTTAATTAATTAAGGTAAGTAATTATAAGATGATTAATTACTGTTTAAGATTAATTAAGAATAATTAATGAGTGTGATTAATTAAAGATTAATTAATTAATTAAAAGGTTAATTAATTTTTAAGGATCATTAATTAATATAATTAATGAAATTAATCAAGGTTGATTAATGGAAGTAATTAATTAAAGTATGATTAATTAATTAATTAAGGATTAATGTTATTAATTATAGTTAATTAATTAATAGAAGTAAATGGAGGATCATTAATTAATGTAATTAATGATAGTAATTAAATGTTAATTACTGTATATGGTTAAGGATAATTAATTTGTGTAATTAATTAAAGATTAATTACTCAATGTAATTAAAGGTTAATTAATCAAGGAGGATTAATTAAGGTAGATCCTTAAGAGATGATTAAGTAATTAATTGGTAATTAATTAATGATGAGTAAGCAGGATTGAAGTATTCCAAGTGATTAAAGGTTAGTAATTAATTTAATTAAAGGTTAATTAAGTTAATTAAGAATGAATCAAACCTGCTTATGGATGATTGATTGATGTTGGATGATTGAATGATATTGGATGATTCGGATGTGATATCTCTGATATGCGATATGTGCTTCTTTATGATGTGAGATGTTTGGTTGATTTAGATAATATGGATTACCTATCTGTGATAATGTAAATTATCTATCTGTTTATGTTATTCTGGATATATGTTTAAACCCTTAAATAACTTGGACATTAAAATGGAGTTTTGGATTTCGGTGAGACCGGGATTGGGTTTCCAAATTTGGATATCCGAAAACCACATCGATCCAAATTAAACGATAGGTCGTGAATCCAAGTGAAGATCCTAGTGAAGACTCGAACTGGAAGAACAATTCGTCAGTATAACTCTGAGGGTGATTCCGAGATGAGTTTGACGGAAATAGTACTTTCAGGTTCGAGATGGTGATTCAGAGTGCATGGGCTATGGTCGTTAACTCTGAAGGTGATTCCAAAATGAGTGTAACCAAATAGTGCCTTCTGTTTCGTACGAACCCGGAACGAACTCGTATGATTGAATGCTTCCAGAAAATCGTCGGGTGGACGATGAGCATTCTAAGATAGATGTGTTCTATAAAGGTAATCGTTGCCTCAATCCTCATCGACCGAGAATGGATAAAACAGGGGAGTTGCAGCAAGGTTAAGTGGGTATCACCCAAGTAGGACGAGATTTACCCCTGTCTAGAGATCCCTTTCTATTTCAGCTTTGTGTGTGGTTGGCCGCGCCAACCACAGGGTGGTCTTGCTCAGGACTGTCCAGTAAGGGATGGTTCCGGCCTTGTGTTGCAGGGGATTGGGAGTAATCTTCGGTATAGTGATCTAGGCCTCGTACTGTGACGGGCGGTACCCCAGTATCCCTACCATTGATGGAAACCCATTCTTCCTACGTTCCCTTACGGATTTGATTATATTATGTACTTTTGTGACTAGTAGCTGGAATTTAATGAATGTAACAATTTCCGTTATTTTCTATTTACTTGAAAATCCTAGACCCTATTGTAATATAATTGGATTTTCTATCAAATGTTTTGGTTGGCGTAAGGTAAAAACTTTTCCATGTTTATGTGTAGGAAGTCTTACGTGATACCTTTTTTTCAAATGATTTTTAAAGTTAAACAGTTTTAATCCGTTTACTCGCACCAGACCCATGTCTGACCCAAGTGTTTATTTTCTATTTTATTAAACTCTTGGGTACTCATATTATATATGAGTAGTCGAGGGATTCAGGTTAGCTTTGACGAATTCTGGAGGAGATTTGAAGCAGGAGGCTTCAGCAAGTTGATATAAGTGGTTCCGATGTGCTAGTGATTGTGTTTGTATCTCTGTGATATCTTGATTGTATAGTTAGACAGATGTTTATAACTGTCTAATATGAAATGTATAAGTTGTGTACTCTGATGTTTATGATACTACGTGATATTTTATATGATATATTATATTTCATTCGTTCCGTTGTGAGAATCTATTGTTGTTGAGTTTTCTTCTTTCCTATCTTTTCTTCTTCCATCCCTTTCTTTCTTAATTCATCATGCGTCTTTCTGGTAGATGGAAGACGGGTCGTGACACCACTTTTCCATGGTTTCGAATGGAAGCTTTCGACTTAGGTGATTCACCCTTGTTTTATAAATTGAAGTAAAACCCAAAGCTTTCGAAAGCGTTGTTTTAAAGGATTAAGGCTTTCGAACCAGAGCTTTCGACAAAGTCGAAAGGTTGCTTCTAATGATTTTGAAAGGTTTTAAAAGAAGGTTTCCGCTTGTTTTAAATTGAACCCAGTATGGTTTCGAAAGGTTTTAGTTGAATGAATTTGAAAGGTTTAGTTCAATGGTTTTGAAAGGTTTATATTGAATGGTATCGAAAGGTTTAAGTGATTGGTTTCGAAAGGTTTATATTTAATAGTTTTGAAAGGTTTATATTGAATGGTTTCGAAAGGTTTTAGTTGAATGATTTCGAAAGGTTTAGTTCAATGGATTTGAAAGGTTTAAATGGAAGGTTTTCCAAGATTTTGCTAAGGCAATATTTTAAAGTGATTTTAAAGAAGGATTTTTGAAGTTTTATACCTTTCGAAAGGTTTTCTTTTCAATGGTTTCGAAAGGTTTGAAGAATAGTTTCGAAAGGTTTAATGTTTGATTTTGAAAGAGAGGATTTTAAAACTTTAGAAAGAGGTTCTTTCAAGTGGTTAAATGTGTTCATCAACTAAATTTTGAGTAAAGAATATATATATATATATATATATATATATATACACACACACATATATATATGCATGGTGATATGATTTTGAGTGAAGTATAAAGATTATATACTTTTCCTTGTTTAAGTTTGATTTAAATGTTTTAAATCATTTTGAAAATGTTTTCAAGGAAAATTATGGGAGGGGATCCTTAAGTGAAAATGACTCAAATATTAGAAAACCAAATAGGACTAGTATGGGTCGCGCCCTATACATTAGCTAATAGCTCCAGCTAATTGTTGTTAAAAATTCCAGTGTGTAGGGCTTTGTCACAAATTATGGTTAACACCGAAAGGAATATATGTTTGTAAGAAGATAGGTTATTGGTGAGTCCGAAAAACCATTAGGATCGGGAAGACCTGGGAGATGATTAAGTTAGGGACAGACTGTCCAGAAGTGAAGTATTTAACAGATAGTTAAGGACAGGCCATCTAGATGGAAAATGTTTAACATATAGTTAAGAATAGATAATCCAGAAGAAGAATATCTAACGAATGTTAGGTTAATTTTGATTATATTGTCTAGTAGGCCTGAGTTAACCAAAGGTTAAAAGTTATTCAAACAAAACTTGTGTGTTTGAATAGATAGTCCATTATTACCTGATATTTATGTATGTTTCCATAATGATTGCTTTACATTATTTAACTATTGTCGATACAGGAGCATAGTATATGGTTTTATGAAAGGATTTGCAAAGATATGTTTTAAAAGGATGTTAGTGAGGGAAAACCCGTTCCGGTAAGTGGCGTGGACTCACTTAACATAATTTTTCTAGGATGTATAATATTATTCACATCAGGTTTATAATGTCTGACTCGAAATTTATGTTTTCCCATTAAACTCTATGTAACAACCCGCATGTTTGTCGATTTTTATATTTAAATATTTTATTTAAATATTTTATCGATACTCGGAATTTAGTTCGAAAAGCTACTTTTTGCATACGGTCGAATTAGGACTCGGGACCACTCCCATTGAGTTTCAAATGTCGTTTACGACCTTTTTGAGTATAAGCTTCGATATGTTTGGAGTAAGTTGATTTTTGCTACTTTTTCACTTAGGGCTTTGGTTTGGGCTGAGCCCAACCACTTATGTATTCAGTCCCAACCCCTTCTCCTCTTCATTACTTCATTCCTCATTTCCTTATACTCAAGCTTTTATATTAATGGAGAGTGGAAGAGGAAATTAAAACACCAAGCCCTAGTTTTCTTTTACAAATCAAACTCTAGCTCCAAACTAATAGAAGAACCCATTGGTAAGCTTCTCTTCTTCTTCTCCAACTCATTCTCTTATCAATTTCAGAAATTCCTAAACCTAACTTTGGGAATGTCCTTCTTTTAAAGCTTAGAATCAAGCTTCTTGAGTTGGATTTGAAGAGTAGTTGGTTCTCCTTTGCTTTCAAGCATCTTCTTCAATCATTTGGGTTCAAAGGTGAGATTTTTATCTCACATCTATGACTATAATTATCTATGGTTGTTAGGTTTGAATTCCTAACACTTCTTCATGTGAATTTGCTATTAATTTGGATTGGTTTTGTGAATATTCCAATTTTTGGGTTTTTAAGCCAAATTTGTGTGAAAATCCTTTTATGGGTGTTTGATCATGCTTTTGGTGATGCATCGAGGAGCATATAGGGCCGGGTTGCCGATTGGCATAAACCCTTAGAGCCAATGTTCGTCCGGTTGCTTTTTGGAAGAGCTTGCTCTTCATTTAGATAGGCTGAAAAATAGCCCAGGCAAGATTCAGTCGACTGAAAAGTCTGTTCAGTCGACTGAACCTGGAACCCGAAAGTTTCCAGACATGATTCAGTCGACTGAATCCTCTGTTCAGTCGACTGAACCTGAAAACAGAAAGTTTCCTGAACCTGGAAAATTTCCAGGTACAGGCTCAGTCGACTGAAAACTCTGTTCAGTCGACTGAACCTGTTGTTTGAGTCCATTTTGCCTTTTTGGATTGAATTTCCAATGTTAATCGATTCGTGTTGATTCCCTTTTGTTATTATCACTTATTATCGACTTTGATGACATTTTCTTCGTGATTTTTGGGAATGTCCATTTTGATGGATTCG
Source organism: Allium cepa (assembly GCA_030765085.1). Classification (NCBI taxonomy): domain Eukaryota; kingdom Viridiplantae; phylum Streptophyta; class Magnoliopsida; order Asparagales; family Amaryllidaceae; genus Allium; species Allium cepa. Next base: position 776,254,119 of record CM060945.1, read on the forward strand.
GTATCGATTTCTTTGGATTTTATTCATGTCTTCGAATGTGAATTTTAGTGATTGATTGTTCCTACAATCTTCTTTGTGATTTGTCACTTTAAAAATATAAAGGTTTCAATACTAGTAGTAAATATCAAAATTCTTTCAACAAAACGATTTCAACACTATTTTATTACAAAGCTCGTTTTCTCAAACCGATTTCCAATCTATTAGTATATACAAACCTTTACCTCACTCATATGAGAAATCTAATTAAACGACTTAATAAAACAAGTGGTATGAAACGCTTGCGTTTACTTCGTCGGTTAATTCTTGGACTTGTTCGATTGAACCTCTTGTGACAATTTTCTAGTGGAGATCTACAATTTGTTCGTAAATATTTAAGTTAAGCTAGTGGTTATGGGACATGAAGCTAAATTTATATATTTACTAGCTTAGTGTAATTGACGCTTTCTTAATGATCATGACGATCATTTTTGTGATATAGACTAGCAATGTGCGATGTCTCTTTGTCTGCGAGGGAGACTAAACCCTGTTTTGTGGAGTTTTGACTCAAATTGATGGGGTAGCGCCCCATGGTCTTCGGGCCGTTCGTGTGTCAAAAATTAGTGGCTAGCTACCATGAGATAGCGTCTCGTTCGTGTGATACATATGTTGGTGAGTTTTCATGCTCCCGTTCGTGTGATAGGCCTCCCCCCCCCCCCCCCCCATTTTGTGTGATTTCTGGATTTCGTGTGTCGAATTCTGGAATTTTCTTCTTCACCTATTTTTGTGATTTCTATTGATATGATTTATCAATTTTTGTGCATAGGTGAATTCGTGTGTCATTGACTGGATTTCTTGAGATGATTTCTAGAATTTGTGCTTCACCAATTTTCGTGATTTCCATTGATAAGTTTTATCAATATGTGTGCATTGGTGAATTTGTTTGTCATTGACTTTTGTGATTGACATTGATATAATCGTCAATATTTATAGTTTGGTGAAAGAAATAAGGAGTATGACATTTCCTTTGATTCTTGTGTAGATTTGGTGATATTGATTAATCTCTTGTTGATTTTCAATTACTTATATATATCACAGCTTGGCATTGTGATTATTATGTATTTAGTCATATCTCCTACTCTATATCGTTTCATCTGATATTTATAGTTAGACTGATCCGTTTATTATTTTCTTATTAAATAATACTCGGGTCAGACCGAGATGTTACAGGTGCTTCTGCTTGACTTTACATCCGGGATTACCTCCTTGACTTTTGGTTAACTACTTAGATTAGTAGTTTTTGTTGTGTACATTTGAGATATAGACTCCATAATGTATACTTATTCTTTTGTGTAGTTCGTGTAACTATTCTTTTGTGATATTGTGGATCTTTATAGACCACTACTCTGATGTACACTTCCTAGTGTAATATTCATATCTATTTCCGCCTTTGTGATATGAATTGTCTGTGACTAATTTACGTTATGTTTATTTCTATATTTGTTTCTGAAGATATTATAGCCACTGTGTAGTAACTTTGAGTTTGTGTTCGGCATGTCGGATTTCAGAAATGCATGTTATACTATCTGACATATCGACGCTTGTGCAAAGCAATTACACGGATGGTCGCTCCTCAACAGCCTTATTCTCCGTGCTAGTTGACAGCATTCACCGTAATGTTCGTGGCTAGCGTGGGTATAGAGGTGGGGCGTCACAGCTTGGTATCAGAGCCAAACTTCGAAACAATATGGAATATTATAACAAGGATCATCGTCCTAAGTCTTTCTTAGGAGTCGTGCTTTAGGATTTAATTCGAGTCTTCGTACCGATTCATCCTATTTTCTTTTATGATTCCTTGTTTTATCTATCAAGATTGCTTGATATTCATTAGTGAATAATCTTCTTCTTGTTCTTCTTTCTTTCTAAAGGAAGAGAAATGTCTAGACCAGGCCGCCCCAGAGTCGTACCATCTAGCACTCCACCCCAGGATGGAGTTTTTATGACTGCTCAACAACTTCTTGATTTAGTGACGAATGCTCAAGCAGTTGGAGCTAACCCGGAACCTACTCACCAAAGTCGGGGTTTGCACGCTTGTGCAGCGATTACACTAATTTGGGTGGGGAGCCATTCAAAGGTTCCGAAACTATTATTGAAGTACAAGCTTGGCTAAGGTCATGCGATCGAATCTTTTCTCGCATGAATCTTATTGACCTTCACCGAGTTCAGGTGGCCTCTAGTATGCTCCGAGAAAGAGCATTGGACTGGTACGAGCTTCTTATTTCTGAGATTAATGAAGCGGATCTCACCTGGGAGCAATTCCGGGAACGCTTCGAGTTGAAATTTGTACCAGAAGCAGAGAAAGTGACATTGGCTCGACGATTTATAGACCTTGTTCAAGGTGAGTCCTCCGTGACTGATTATGTCGCCTCCTTCGAGTCGCTTTCCAAATATGGGGTTGAATACATCAACACCCCTTTAAAGAAGAACCAGAGGTTCGTCTATGGCTTAAAAAAAATCTCAAGAAGCTATTACTTCTAAAGTTAGAAGTTTCTTTCGACCAACTCATAGATATCGCTCTTCGTCTTGAAGTGGCGGATAGGGAGAATGATGTTGAAGTGGTGGGTTCCAAACCAAACTTCAACAACAAGAAGAGGCCAAACAAATTCAAAGGTCCTTATCCCAATAAGAAAGGGAGGCAAGCAACTCCTGCTGCAAAGACCTTTTCCTCTACTGAAGGGAAATGCTTTAACTGTGGTTCCAGAGACCATTTTGCGAACAAGTGTTCAAAGCCTCGTACTTGTCGCTATTGTAAAATACCGGACCATTTTATGCATGTACGTCCCAAACTTCAAAATAGGAAGGAGGGAAAGCTTAATGTTGCTCAAGCCCCTGGCAACACATCTCGTGGCCAAGGTATTTCTCATTCTATTCTGGATGGAATTATTTTATTTCGTGATCATCCTATTCGAGTTCTTTTTGATACGGGTGCGTCTCATTCTTTTATATCAAAAGAACTTGTTGATACTTTTTCTTTGGATGTTTTGTGTTTATGACTTCTTTGAGAATTGCGAATCCGGTTGGTGGATCCGCGACAATCAGTTTATTGTGTAAAGATTCGAGATTATTTTGTGTGATTTTTCTTTCCGAGCCGATTTGCATGTCATGCGTTATTTAGGCTTTGGAATGATTTTGGGAATGGATTGGCTTAACCGTTATGAAGCTCATATCCTATGTTCTGAGCGGACTATTCATCTTCGACATCCTCAATCTGTTAAGCAGATTTCTATTAATCTTAAAGATTCGGATTCCAGCTTGGTTGCATCTTTATATTCTTTAAATCCTCGTGATGACGATGATGATGATGAGGGTAATATTATTTCTCTTATTCACGTCGTTCGTGAATTTTCCGACATATTCGAGCCCGTTTTAGGATTACCACCTAAGCGAGCAATTGAGTTCAGAATTAATCTCATTCCTGGAGCTTGACCTATCACTCACCCTCCTTTTCGTATGTCCAATAAAGAAAACGAGGAGATGCGTAAACAATTATCCGAATTGGAGACGAAGCAATTTATTCGCTCTAGTTCCTCGCCTTGGGGAGCTTCAGCTATTTTTGTGAAGAAATTCGATGGAACACTTAGGCTTTGCGTTGACCACCGCAAGCTTAATGATTTTACTATCAAAAATAAATATCCTTTACCTCGGATTGATGATCTATTCGATCAACTTAGTGGTGCTAGAGTCTTTTCACAATTAGACTTGGCCACTGGTTTTCATCAGCTTCGTATTGTAGAGGATAACATTCCTTTGACATCGTTCCGTACTCGTTATGAATCTTATGAATGGCTTGTTATGCCATTTGGTCTAACGAATGCTCCGGCTTATTTCGTTGACCTTATGAATAGAGTTTTCAAAGACTTCCTCGACCGGTTTGTCCTCATCTTTATTGATGATATTCTTCTGTATTCAAAAACCGAGGAGGAGCATGAGAAGCATCTTCGGATTGTGTTGGAAACTCTTAGGAGTAATCGTTTGAAAGAAAAAATTTCTAAATGCCATTTTTGGCAATCTCGTGTGAAGTTTCTCGGTCATATTATTTCCGAATCCGGAATTTCCATGGATCCTTCAAAGATTGAAGCGATTCAATATTGGAAGAGGCCGGAGAGTATGACGGAGATTCGTAGTTTTCTTGGATTGGTGGGTTATTACCGCCGTTTTATCAAAGACTTTTCTAAGATTGTCGTGCCTCTCACTAGCTTAACGAAGAAAGGTGTTAAATACATTTGGTCGGACAAATGTGAAACGTCTTTTCAGAAATTAAAAGAGCTTCTTTCTGATGCTCCTATTCTTATTATTCCCGAGGGGAATCAGGATTTCGTTGTTTATACCGATGCTAGTCGCGTTGGTTCAGGTGTCATTCTTATGCAAAGAGAACGTGTTATTGCTTATGCTTCTAGGCAATTGAAGCCTGCTGAGACTAGATATGCCACTCATGATTTAGAGCTCGCGGCTATTGTTTTTGCTCTTCGGATTTGGCGTCATTATCTTTTGGGAGAGAAATATGTTCTTTATACCGATCATAAATCCTTGAAGTATTTATTCTCTCAAAAGGAACTTAATTTGCGTCAATATCGTTGGCTCGAATTTCTTGCACCATATGATCTTGATATTCTTTATACTCCCGGTAAGGGTAATCGTGTCGCTGATGCTCTTAGCCGTAAACAACAAGCTGTTGTTTCTATGATGATATCCGAATGGAACGATCTCGAGATTTTATCCACTTGCGAAATTCGAGACCGTGTTCCCGATTTATGTTCATCTCTTGTTTTATGTAGCCTTGAGACTCATCCTTCTCTTTTAGACTGCATTCTTGAAGCTCAAAGGCTAGATCCTGAATTGGCTCTTCTTGGCCAAAATATTAAGGATAAAATTGATATTGAAGGTTTGAAAGACTTTAATATCGATTCTCGTGGCGGCATTCGGAAATTTGGTAGACTTATCGTGCCAAATATTAGTGATCTTCGTAAAGATATTTTAGAAGATTCCCATCGTTCTAAATTTACCATTCATCCCGGTAGTAGTAAAATGTACGCGGATATGAAGCGACTTTATTATTGGGAGGGAATGAAACTTGATATTGCTAACTTTGTTAAGCGTTGCATGACTTGCCAACTCGTTAAGGCCGAACATCAAAGGCCCGGTGGGTTATTGCAACCTTTAGAAATTCCAATTTGGAAGTGGGACCAAATTTCCATGGATTTTATTGATGGCCTTCCCCGTTCTCGTTCGGGTCATGATAGCTTATGGGTGATTGTTGATAGGCTTACTAAATCTGCCCGTTTTATTCCCGTTCGGTCTAACCGAACCGTTCCTCTTTTGGCCAAACTCTTTGTTAAAGAGATTGTTAAATTACATGGAGTTCCTACTTCTATTGTTAGTGATCGTGATCCATTGTTTACTAGTGGATTTTGGAAGAGTCTTCAAAAAGCTTTAGGAACGAAGCTTAATTTTAGCACCGCTTATCATCCCCAGTCCGATGGACAAACTGAGCGTGTAAATCAAACTCTTGAAGATCTTCTTCGTTCTTGTGTGCTTGATTTCGGTGGAAGTTGGGAAGATCATATTTCCCTTGTTGAATTTTCCTATAATAATAGCTTCCAATCTAGTATTGGTATGGCACCTTTCGAGGCACTCAATGGAAGGCCATGCCGATCTCCTTCTTGTTGGCTTGAGGCCGGTGAGAAGCTGGTTTTAGGTCCAGATTTTATTCGGGATTCCACAGAAAAGATTGATCTTATTTTTCATAGGATGAAAGAAGCCCAGAGTAGACAAAAATCCTATGCCGATAACCGAAGAAGGAAGTTAGAATTTTCTGTGGAAAATCTTGTGTTCATTCGTGTGTCACCTATGAAAGGTGTTGTACGTTTCAGTCGATCGGGAAAATTAGCGCCTCGATATATTGGGCCATTTCCTATCACTGAACGTATTGGTTCCACGGCTTATCGCCTTTTATTACCGGCTCAATTTTCTGCTATCCATGACGTGTTTCACGTTTCTCAACTTCGGAAATGTCTTCGAGATTCCGATTCTATTCTTGAGCCCGGTGTTGTGGAAGAAATTGAAGTTTCGCCTAATTTAACTTATAAGCAGCATCCTATTCGAATTATTGCTTCGGAGGTCAAACGTCTTCGAAATAAAGATGTTCCTCTTGTGAAAGTTCAATGGTCTTCAAATCCTAAGGATAGTTCTTGGGAGTCTAGAGAGTTCATCGAGCGATCACATCCGGACTTACTTTCCCGTGCTCTTTAAGGTGAACCTTTTATTTCAAATTTCTTTTGTGTTGAATATGCTTTTATGGTTGTTACTATATATCTTCTTCTTAAATATTGCGAGGATGCAATTTCTTTAAGGAGGGGAGTCTGTAACAACCCGCATGTTTGTCGATTTTTATATTTAAATATTTTATTTAAATATTTTATCGATACTCGGAATTTAGTCTGAAAAGCTACTTTTTGCATACGGTCGAATTAGGACTCGGGACCACTCCCATTGAGTTTAAAATGCCGTTTGCGACCTTTTTGAGTATAAGCTTCGATATGTTTGGAGTAAGTTGATTTTTGCTACCTTTTCACTTAGGGCTTTGGTTTGGGCTGAGCCCAACCACTTATGTATTCAGTCCCAACCCCTTCTCCTCTTCATTACTTCATTCCTCATTTCCTTATACTCAAGCTTTTATATTAATGGAGAGTGGAAGAGGAAATTATAACTCCGAGCCCTAGTTTTCTTTTACAAATCAAACTCTAGCTCCAAACTAATAGAAGAACCCATTGGTAAGCTTCTCTTCTTCTTCTCCAACTCATTCTCTTATCAATTTCAGAAATTCCTAAACCTAACTTTGGGAATGTCCTTCTTTTAAAGCTTAGAATCAAGCTTCTTGAGTTGGATTTGAAGAGTGGTTGATTCTCCTTTGCTTTCAAGCATCTTCTTCAATCGTTTGGGTTCAAAGGTGAGATTTTTATCTCACATCTATGACTATAATTATCTTTGGTTGTTAGGTTTGAATTCCTAACACTTCTTCATGTGAATTTGCTCTTGATTTGGATTAGTTCTGTGAATATTCCAATTTTTGGGTTTTTAACTCAAATTTGTTTGAAAATCCTTTTATGGGTGTTTGATCATGCTTTTGGTGATGCATCGAGGAGCATATAGGGTCGGGTTGCCGACTGGCATAAACCCTTAGAGCCAATGTTCGTCTGGTTGCTTTTTGGAAGAGTTTGCTCTTCATTTGGATAGGCTGAAAAACAGCCCAGGCAAGATTCAGTCGACTGAAAAGTCTGTTCAGTCGACTGAACCTGGAACCCGAAAGTTTCCAGGCATGATTCAGTCGACTGAATCCTCTGTTCAGTCGACTGAACCTGGAAACGGAAAGTTTCCTGAACCTGGAAAATTTCCAGGTACAGGCTCAGTCGACTGAAAACTCTGTTCAGTCGACTGAACCTGTTGTTTGAGTCCATTTTTCCTTTTTGGATTGAATTTCCAATTTTAATCGATTCGTGTTGATTTCCTTTTCTTATTATCACTTATTATCGACTTTGATGACATTTTCTTCGTGATTTTTGGGAATGTCCATTTTGATGGATTCAGTATCGATTTCTTTGGATTTTATTCACGTCTTCAAATGTGAATTTTAGTGATTGATTGTTCCTACAATCTTCTTTGTGATTTGTCACTTTAAAAATATAAAGGTTTCAATACTAGTAGTAAATATCAAAATTCTTTCATCAAAACGATTTCAACACTATTTTATTACAAAGCTCGTTTTCTCAAACCGATTTCCAATCTATTAGTATATACAAACCTTTACCTCACTCGTATGAGAAATCTAATTAAACGACTTAGTAAAACAAGTGGTATGAAACGCTTGCGTTTACTTCGTCGGTTAATTCTTGAACTTGTTCGATCGAACCTCTTGTGACAATTTTCTAGTGGAGATCTACAATTTGTTCGTAAATATTTAAGTTAAGCTAGTGGTTATGGGACATGAAGCTAAATTTATATATTTACTAGCTTAGTGTAATTGACGCTTTCTTAATGATCATGACGATCATTTTTGTGATTTAGACTAGCAATGTGCGATGTCTCTTTGTCTGCGAGGGAGACTAAACCCTGTTTTGTGGAGTTTCGACTCAAATTGATGGGGTAGCGCCCTATGGTCTTCGGGCCGTTCGTGTGTCAAAAATTAATGGCTAGCTACCATGAGATAGCGTCTCGTTCGTGTGATACATATGTTGGTGAGTTTTCATGCTCCCGTTCGTGTGATAGGCCTCCCCCCCCCCCCATTTTGTGTGATTTCTGGATTTCGTGTGTCGAATTCTGGAATTTTCTTCTTCACCTATTTTTGTGATTTCTATTGATATGATTTATCAATTTTTGTGCATAGGTGAATTCGTGTGTCATTGACTGGATTTCTTGAGATGATTTCTAGAATTTGTGCTTCACCAATTTTCGTGATTTTCATTGATAAGTTTTATCAATATGTGTGATTGGTGAATTTGTGTGTCATTGACTTTTGTGATTGACATTGATATAATCGTCAATATTTATGGTTTGGTGAACGAAATAAGGAGTATGACATTTCTTTTGATTCTTGTGTAGATTTGGTGATATTGATTAATCTCTTGTTGATTTTCAATTACTTATATATATCACAGCTTGGCATTGTGATTATTATGTGTTTAGTCATATCTCCTACTCTATATCGTTTCATATGATATTTATAGTTAGACTGATCCGTTTATTATTTTCTTATTAAATAATACTCGGGTCAGACCGAGATGTTACAGGTGCTTCTGCTTGGCTTTACATCCGGGATTACCTCCTTGACTTTTGGTTAACTACTTAGATTAGTAGTTTTTGTTTTATACATTTGAGATATAGACTCCGTAATGTATACTTACTCTTTTGTGTAGTTCGTGTAACTATTCTTTTGTGATATTGTGGATCTTTTTAGACCACTACTCTGATGTACACTTCCTAGTGTAATATTCATATCTATTTCCGCCTTTGTGATATGAATTGTCTGTGACTGATTTACGTTATGTTTATTTCTATATTTGTTTCTGAAGATATTATAGCCACTGTGTAGTAGCTTTGAGTTTGTGTTGGCATGTCGGATTTCAGAAATGCATGTTATACTATCTGACATATCGACGCTCGCGCAAAGCAATTACACGGATGGTCGCTCCTCAACAGCCTTATTCTCCATGCTAGTTGACAGCATTCACCCTAATGTTCTTGGCTAGCGTGGGCATAGAGGTGGGGCGTCACACTCTAGGATGCTCAAAATTAATTTGAGTAGACTGAGGGGTTAAGGTCTTTTTCAGGTTTAGTAGGATGACGAATAAGGCTACCGGAGGCATGCAGGAGGAAAAAGGATAGCTATTTAGGAGTTGCGGTTTTATTTTTGTTGTATTTACGCCGTGTTTGTATTAAGTCTATTATGACTATATGACTTTGATCATCCAATGGGGTATCTTCATATATCGCTCTTGGCGTATTTTGTATTAATTATATTTTATATGTGTTTGGGAACGTATTGGGATTATGTAAGTTGAATATGGAACATCGGTTATAAATGTAATGAAGTAAATGTGTTTTTTGAAATATATGTTTTGTTTCATATTCAAGTGCTTCTAATATTATAGATACCATTAACATAGCCATATTTAGTCACTAGAAGCTAATACTATAGATTACTGCAGCATCTATAGCACTTAGTTTTAGGTCTCTAGTTAGGGGATGTTACACCAACTCGAGTACATTAAATAATGAATCTATTACGCTAATTTCAACAATTGAAACTAACAATTTTACTCATATCAATGTGGCTCACTATATTCCAACTACATTTGCCTTTTGTTTAAAGACACATTTGCGGCCAATGGATCATATCCCCTCAGGTACAACTATCAAAATCATATTGCGCATCGGACCGTATCATAGAGCCAATACTTTCAATAGTTTAATTAAATAACCGAGGATTATTTATTCTTGACGTTGACAAGAAACTCGCAGTTTCTCTTCAATGTACAAGAATACTCATTGGACGTTCTATGTGTTGTATTTATTTAGGTTCGACCAATTTCATTTTATTCCTTGTGATTAGTTTTATCCTTGGCTCGTACCTAAATTCATTCTATACCAACAATTTCTTAAAGAAATTCCTTCCCTACGAAGTTGGTACTTCTTGAAGCAACATCTGTTTCTCAGCATAAATTAGTCATCTTATGACTATAGTTCTCAAAATTCTCTTGGGATGATTCATACAAGATCCCTTATATACAATTAGCACATGGAGTTTTTCGATTCGAACAACCTGCCAATTCTTTGGCCTGGGATATGTATTGGTTTCTTATGAACACTTATCGTGTATGTTTTGTAAACTATTATTTGTATAATATTGATTTTATCATTTGTGTCCTACTCTTAAGGGCACACTTTATTAAAAGAGTTTAACTCAACTTCATTCACCATTAATCGTGATTTATCCAACAAAGTTCGATTAATCCTTATCAATACATCATTGTGTATTGTAGGGATGAGTGTTACAGGGACATGATTTGAACTTGTGACCTCAAGGTTATGATTTGAGATTGAACCTTTATTCATTTAGGTATTCGGGACTCTTTTCAATATACTTACTATTTGATTAAACCGAAATATTTCTGTTGCATGTTACATTATTTACTTTTGTTTTATATTCTATGAGCTTAGAATAGACTTATACGTACATATCATATGCACATGTCCATGTATGTGATAATTCATTAGCGAATATAACGAAGTGTGTGGAACCATTTTGGTATTGATAGACTTACGGCGGTATAAATCTATATATTAATCTAAATTGTCCATCAACTCTTATGATGCTCCTACAAAACAGGTGCATGGCCCTTAACTGTTTGAGATAAAATAACCAGTATCATATGATTCGTAATCATGTAATAGAAATTATTTCTCAAAACTATGGCTTAGTCTACAATTCAAAAGTAATTGTAAATAATTTTAGATACTTCTGTATTTTCCATTGCATCACTTTTTAAAAAAAAAACATGTTATAGTTTTATTTCATAATGAATATTCATATTATTCACATTGAAATATCACTATGTCTATTTTTCAACCGATATCGAAAAATAGTCATTATTTCATAAATATTGTTTGGTATGTTTAACAAAAATAATTTCGTAACTTGATGTAATTAATAAGTGTTATAGGCATGCTCCTACTATTTCCACCATTATTATAATGGTGTACTAAATTTGGAGGTGTATTATTTACTTAATATAAAAAATTCATTTCATATACTGTAACTATTTTACAATATCTTTAATCAAATATTTTGAACTTAAAGAAATAAATATCACAAATAACAATTTTCTATAAGAAATGCATTTCAGAATAGAAATCATATTGTGATATCCCGGAAATTTGGGGCAATATCAATTTAATAATCTGTATTAAAAATTAAATTGATTTGATAATAATTTAAATTTGAATTAATAATCTTTGTTTAAATAAATATTTCACTGATAAATTTTCTTTTTAAAAGCTAATTTAAATTGTTTCTATTTATAATGTATATATGTATATTGGTATATATTATAAATAGATCAGTTTTGTTTTTAAATTTAATAGATGAAGCTGTGTTTTCTAATTTTACTATTTTGATAATTTGGAATTCTAATATTGAATAAATAATAATATGATCTTAAAAATACTCAATATAAATTTAATTTGTTTAAAAATAAATTCTTGTATAGGTTTAAAATTTAAATAAAAGATTGTTTTGGTTCTTCAACTTTATAAAATAAGTAACTTATTTATGTAGTGATTTCATTTATGAATCATTTTAAATTAGTAATGAGTGATTTTTAAACAATAAAAATAATGCAATATTTTTATAAATAGATTGTAATATAAAAGAAATTGTTATTTTAAATTCATTTATATATATAAGTATTTTGGAGAGCTATGGTTTGCAAATTTAAAATAAAGTAAACTTTATAATTATTAAACTTAAGAATAAATTAAATGTATGATATTTAACATAAGTAAAGTTTATAAATAATAATTAGAATAAGCTAAGAACAAAAATGAGATATATCATGCAAGCAAGAATATAAGCAAAGTAAAGTAAAAATAAAATGCAAAGCTGAGAAAAGGAAACATGTAATCATATATGTACTATAATTATGTTGGCAATTTAACAAAATAAAATTAAACAAACAAAATAAAATGCCTGTAGCTTGTAAAAACAGATATGCAGGTAAGAGTATAAACAAATATCTTGTGCATGATGGTTTGTAGAACAAGCTAAAGCAAGTTAAGTTTAAAAAAAATATAGATATGCAGGCAAATAATCATGACTGTAAAATAGATATGTAAGCTAAAAGAGTAAATAAAATTCACATATAAAGTAGTTTGTGGAACAAGCTAATACAAAGCAAAGTATAAACAAAAATATCTAAGCATAAAAACAAGGTTGCTGTAAACATAAAAGTACATTAACATTTAAAGCTTTCATCTCTAGCATACAAACATGTCATTTCGAAATTTGTATAAAAATCTTTCAGCCTCCAAATATAAAGCAATTGCCTGATACAAACAAAAGTATCATTGTTCCAGCATATGCTTAACCCAGTTAGTACCTACCCCTGTAAAACTTCTTTATATATGCATACTGTTTTTAGTTCGTTCATTACAAACCAGAAAATAATAGTTAGCATTCTCATTTTTTTTTAAAAACTCAAACATCATTTAAATAAACAACATACAACAACAAAAGCTAGAAGATTAGTAGGAAGATCAAAGCCAGCATACATGAAGTTCTTTTTAAAAATCATTTTTTATGCTACAGCAATTCAAGTTTAAGGTTTTCAAATCAAAGTTTGCATTCCAGTTTAACACCTTCAAAGCCAAACCTGTAATCATTTCCAAACAATTCAGCATCTCAGTTCCAAAGCAAAGGATTTCAGTTTACAGATTTCAAGTTCAAATCTGTTTTCAAGTTTTCAAAAGCTCTGTTCATCATCTATCAGGTGAGTAACATTTTTATAAATAACTTAAGTTTAAACTTGTTGCAGATAAATATTGAATGCTTGAAAATATTTGGATGAATATTTATGTGACCATTCTCTGTGTATTTGTGAGTGCAATATCTGCATATTGAATACCCTGTAAGACCATCTTGTTTATAGTTCTCAAGTTCATATCTTATTTCAAAAAAATCATTACTGCTTGATCTAGTGATTGTTAGGACTTAGTATCTTAACAAGATATGTTTGTTTGACCATAAAGTAAATTTTAAATTTTGTATCTTAATTAAATAAAGTAACACTGTTCTGTAAAAAGACCAAGAACAGTTGATGATTGATATAAGTGAAATTTTAATCATTCTAAAATATAAATTCAGGATTATAAATTGAATTCCTATCTGAAACTAGGATTTTTAAAAGTAAATTCATTTTCTTTAGTTAAGTATTGGGTTGGAAATTCTGATTTAATGGTTTTTGGAATTATGGGTTGCCTCAGGCAATCCAGTGGACATGGAAGTTCGTGGTGCTTCCTGGAGGTGCATGGGTGGTCGGGGTGTTTGGAAAAATTGGGTGAAGGATGAACAAAGGCAGGTGGAGAGTGCGGTGGTGGATTCTTGGTTTTGAACCCTAGTTTTCTCAGGCTAGGAAAATTCGATCATTTCTCCTTCTATAGATGATCGAGTGTCATAGGGATTTGGGGAATGGTTGTCGAAGCACTCATGAAGCCGATGCTGGAGGTGGTGGTTCTCTGGAGGTCGGAGGAGGAGGGGCGAAGCGGTGACAGGTTTGGGAAGGGGAGTGAAAGGGTATCCCCAGGTTTTGCTTGTATTGCTCCATTTTGATTTGGACGTGGTGATGAATTTTGGGTGGTCGTGCCGCTGTCTGGAGGTAGTCGGCGATGTGTTGGAGTGCCAGAGGGTGGCCGGCGTCGGTTGGGGCCACGGTGCACGTGCACCGTGCCATTGAGGTGATTGAGTTCTTTTCCTGTGTGCAGTTTTGTTTGAGCTGGGAAAAACTCGGTTTCGTTTCGTTCGAGATAATGCCTTCGGTTTCGTTCGAACCCGGAACGAACTTGTATGGATTGAATGTTTTCAACACATCGTCAAGCGGGCGATGAGCATTCTAAGAATATGTTCTATAAAGGTAATCGTAACCTCAAGCCTCATCAACCGAGAATGGCTAAAACAGGGGAGGTGCAGCAAGGCTAGGTGGGTCATGCCCAAGTAGGACAAGGATATTCCCCTGTCTAGATGTCCCTTTATTTTTCGGCTGTGTGGGCGGTTGATTGCAACAACTGCCGGGGTTTATCTTGTTCGGGACTGTTCAGTAAGGAATGGTTCCGGCCTTGTGTTGCAGGGGATGAAGGGAGTAATCCTCGGTACGTTGATCTAGGCCACGTACTGTGACGGGCGGTACCCCAGTAGCCCTGCCATTATATGGGATCCACAATCCAATAAGTGCCCACGGTTTTGATTGTATTACCCATTTTTGTGGCTAGTAGCTGGAATTTAATGAATGTAACAATTTCGGCTATTTTCTATTTACTTGGAAACCCTAGACCTATTATAATATCACAGAATTTCCTATCAAATGTTTTGGTTAGCGTAAGGTAAAAACTTACCCATGTTTATGTGTGGGAAGTATTACGTGATACCATTTTATTTTCAAAAGATTTTCAAAGTTAAGCAACTTAAACCTGTTACTCATACCAGACCCATGTCTGACCCGAAGTTTATTTATTTTATTTTTTTCATAAACTCTCGGGTACCCAAATTTTTACGGGTAGCTAAGGGATTCAGGTTAGCTTTGACGAATTCTGGAGGAACAATGGAACAGGTGGCTTCAGCGTTGTAGATATATATATATAGTTCCGCTGTGTTGGTATCGCTGAGTCTTATTGTTTGAACTGTAATGTATTGAGGTGTGTTAACTAGACAGGTGTTTATAACTGTCTAGTATGTGATGTATTGTCTGTATAACTCTGATTGATGTTGTATATTATGTAAATATTTATGTGATTATTATATTTTATTCGTTCCGCTGTGAGATTATGGTGTTGTTGTTCTTTCTTATCTATCTTTTCTATTTTCTCATCCCTTTCTTTCTTAAAGACGCTTCGTCTTCCTGGGCGTAGGAGGGCGGGTCGTCACACATATTTCCTATTCTAATGTTAAGTATCACTTATTATTATCAAAATTATCATCTTCGATGTTTCTTTATGGAGCAGAAGTGACCACTCACTCCTTTCATCCCAACTGTACCTTAAATCACATATACAATTGTATGATCGTTTTTCTTTCTAAATAGTCGAATATTTAAAAGAATACTCTTACTACAACATCATAACGAACTCTTTACAAAAGTGCACTCGATCAACCTTAATATTTAAGGACATCATATATGGTGCACTCTGCGTAAACTAATCAAAATGATATTTCATTGATTGAGTTCCTAGTTCTATCATGTAGTTTTAGTCTACTGTAACATTAAGACAGTACAATCTTTGTTGTAATCAATCAAATTGAATAATCGATCTCGTATTACGGTTTATTTTTTTGCTGCGAATGAACTAATTTAATCAAAGTATCGGACATTACGAACATCGACCATTCACCATATAATCAACACTCATATATGATCATATATGGGATCAAATATCCATAGTCTCGTACTTCTTTTGCGTTCAAAACTCATAGAAAGCAATACACGGTCTTTACCAATTAAAAATGTAAGCGACCAAATTCCGAACGTATTAAGTAGTTATAAATTTGGGTGCTTCCATGGGTGTCAAAACGTTTCCATGCAATCAGCATTTATTGGTAAGCATATGTTATATTTCTATTTATCAATTTTCAATTTAATTCATTTGTATATTTTAATTGATAAACGCTTTATCAATCATTTTAAATGCAAAAATTTATCGATGTATATTATTATAACATTATATAACATTCTTATAATATTAGTAAGGTTAAATGTTATAAAATAAGGCTCCCACTATGTAAGGGCATCAAGCTTGATCCTGCGTGTGTCCTTTGCTCTACAGATAATGAGTCTATCCAACACCTCTTCTTTAGCTGTGACTTCTCCTACTATGTTTGGGCGGCTTCTAACGAGCTCCTGCTTGGCTATATCCCCACTATCTCTTCCTATTATGACCACTAGCAATATTCTACCCCCGCCCGAACTTAGCTTGCTCCATCACTGCCTTCTGCTACGCTATTTGACAGAAGAGAAATTTTCAAGAACTCTTTGCTTTCCAAACTAAGTATCTGCTATAAGATTTCTTATCTTTTTTCTATTCATAGATAGGTAACAGAGCTTTGTCTCCCATGCGTCTGGGCATTGCCCCTACGAAGTCCAGACAGTGAATTGGTAGGAAGTTTTGGAGGTTCCTATTATGGCAGGGCTGGTCCCTCCGCCCGTTATGTTTTTACTTGTATATGATGATGCCATTTTTTCGTTTCTATCAACTTGGCTGCACAGCTCTTTTGGTTTCTATGGTTGGAGTTGTTGCATGCATGGGATTGGGATTGTACTGTTTTATTTTGCTACATTTTCCTGCATTTTATTTTTAACATTTCCAAGTTTAGCTCTCCTGTTAGCTACCGGTTAAGCTTGTTGACCGGATTTATATTATAACTGCATTATTATCTAATTGACTGTGTAGTCTCGCACTACACAATCGTTTTCCTTTAAAAAAAAATAAGGCTCCCACTTGTCTTTTATATTTTTTCAAACCTAAGTTGAAACATAGAAGTCTTTCGACTTCACTAGAGAGTGTTAGGGCTCATTCATCTTGAAATTCCGACCTTGAGTTTACTCAATAAGTCATAGTTCCACCGACGATAGATAACTCTTTATTGGTTATATCGTATACAACTCCCAACCCTTGGTACGTTGTCCTAGTCTAATTTCGACCTTGAGTTTGCTCAACAAATCGAAAGGGATTATTCACTCATCCACCATATCACAACGGCCTAAGTACAATATATGTACCTTGAGTTTACTCAACAAATATATATAGTTATCTTACCTCGTCTATTCAATATACTAATAATACTGCAGATAACGTCCCTAGTTTGAGCTCAACAACTAAGGTGTTCGCAGGTAAGTTATATATATATATATATATATATATATGGTATATGACAATATTATATTGAAGATTCATGATCTTTAATATATTATACCGAGTGATATCAACTTATGAAAGAATGTATTCCTATGAAATACCCTCATGGTTCAAATATAGAACACATCGAAAATCGTGGTATATGTACATGTACATATACGTACGTATTTATTCTTTAAGTCTATTTAGAGCTTCGTTAATGTTCCACATTTGGTTTATACATTCATATCATATAACTTTTTTTATTATATAACTTTGATATTTCATATTATTTATATAATAGTCTTATGTATAATATCATATTGATTAAATCTTATTTAATCAATTTTAATTTAACTAACTTTATATTAGTATTCCAATACAACTTTTATAGTGGACATGTCCGGTATAACATTTATAGTAATACTCATATGTATGTATATACATATACAAACATATACATACATGCACGCACACAGTGTAACCTTTATAGTATAACATGTATATGTGTATATGTGTATTTTTATTTAGTTAATTAATCTTTATTTAATTTATTTAAGTAATCGACCTTTAATTAATTAAATTAATTAATTTTTTTAATTAAGTTATATTAATTTTGAAAAAATTATATACAAACTAAAGATTACACATGGAAACAATGGCAGCTAGGGTTTCCCTCTCCTCGGTAGTAAGAATTTTCGACTCAATCCGATGTCAACCTTCCTCCAGATCCTCCCCCTCCTGTTGATGATAGATTTATGTTGGTTCAATCTAAGACAAGTAGGCGACAACTCTATAGAGGAGATCCTTCCTCACCTCATCAGCCTGTTGTGCTATATAAAAATGACAATTCATATTCACGTGATTAATAATGCTGATATAATAAATGAACCAAAAAACCCAAAGACATGAAATTTGGTAGTGGTGAATCTAGAAATTTCAATGTGTTCTCCAATGTCATTCTTTTCACCACGCGAATTCAATAACCTACGTTGTGCCAAGATGGATGCCAAATTTATGGACAGCACAAGAGAACAGTGAAAAAAATGCTATAGCTCCTTACGTGATTGGTCTGAAACCATACTATCATTTTTTTCAAATCCTATATAACACGTGTTTGCAAACCCAAGGGTGAGCTCCAAATTTACTCTAAAGATAACGGTTTTTATCTTATAAAGTTTGAACTAAGGATAATTGTGATATAATATCGGCTAATGGATCATATTTTTATGGTAAGAGATTGATTATAACGTAAAAAATGAAAACCAAGATTGAAGCTCTAAAGGGAATTCCTCCAATCGATCCCATATGGGTTCGACTGCCAAGGCCTGGATCTAGATTATTGGACAGAAGAGCCATAGGTTGAATTGCTTCCGTTATCGAGACCCTATTTAATTATACCAAGTATCTCGAACAGTCCTGCACCCCATGACCAGAAAGTGGTAGATTTTCCAGCTCCAGATGAGAACCCTACAAATGGAAATATTTCATGTTAATATTAATGATGAGCAATTTTCACAGAACAGTGATATAAACTTTAATAAGAAATCTAAAATAGAGCATCTAAAGCATAATTCCAACGATTTATTTGCTACAAAGGGAAGGTGTACAAGAAGAGGTAGACAAGTAGAAAATTGTTTTGAATCCACTACCTCTCCAACAGATAATGTAATAGACAACCCTAGGTGGAATAATTTAATCCATCAAGTCCAGACAAAATCTCGGAAGATTAAGAAATCGAAATCAACCAACGGGAGCGCTCCTTCCTAGGCAATGAGGAGCAATTCCAATTCCGATATTTAATGGCCATGTTGTTTTGGAATATTGAGGGTTGAATGCCTCCTCAAAACTTCTAGATATTAATGATTATTTAAGAAGAATGAATTGCTCTTTTATAGTGTTGTTGGAAAATAAACTAGCTTCTAATAAAATCTCGGATGTAGTTAATAGGATCAGACAAGGATGGGCTTACGATCATGACAATAATCAACTCCAAAAAGGAAGGATTTTAATCCTTTGGGACACTCATTATGGCAGACTCTATTATTCACAAGAATGAAAAATACATAACTTGTTATCTAAAACAACTTGGCGGGCAAGAACTTACATGCATGGTAGTCTATGCTCACAATACAATAGATCAACGGAAATCTCTATGGGAATACATTAAAGTTCAAGCAACCCAAATAAGCCTTCCTTGGATTGTGGTAGAAAATTTTAATGCTACTCTATTTATAATGAAAGAATTAATAACGGCTCTAGCAATATATCCTTTGATAATGATTTCTTAGATTGTATTAATAGCTCTAATATCTTTGAACCAATGTTCATGGGAAAATTTTCACTTGGAGAGGGGGGAGAGATTATAGTATTCACAGTAAAATTAATCGATTATTTGTCAACATTGAATGCTATAATAACCTTTCCCAACCTCTCAGTTCACTTTGATAACCATTCTACTAGTGATCATACCCTAATTAATTTATAATTTTAACGTTAGTAAGGCTTTGTTTAAACAAATGTCATTTGATATGATAATTTATGGTGTAAACTAGCAGGCTATAGAGATATTGTGGAGCATTATCTGAATCAATTGTTTTTTGGCAACCATCTACACAAAATGATGCAAAAAATGAAAGAAATCAAATTTGAACTCAAAAGATGGCATTGAGAGAAACCAAATTTTAAAAATTCTTGCAATGACCAAAGGTAGATAAACAACAACCTATACCACCAACTTTGCCTAAATCCAACAGACGAAAACTTACAAACACAATACATGGGAAGAATGGCGGAAATTAAATGAGCTTAGTAGATCAAGATCGATCCAAAATCTTCAACACAACAAGTTCAGATGGCTAACGCAAAGGGATAAAGCGACTAGTTTCATTCACTCTAAATTTGCTGAAACTACATGTATTAGAATCTTCCACCAATACGATCAAGAAGGTAATACTTCAATATCAATAGAAAACATCAAAAATGAAGCTATTACTTTCTTTACGGATTTATTCAATGGAAATTACATATATGAACTTTTCTGAGATTATCTGTAAAAAGATCATCAAAGAAAAGGCCAGAAGGGATATGGACAAACCATTTGAATTACATGAACTTAAACAAGCCGTATTTCAAATTGATAAGTAAGTCCAGGTCTTGATATTTTTAGTGCGAAAATTTTCAAATACCATTGGGAAATGTTAAAAGTGGAACTCTTAGAGTCAATAAATGGAATTCTTTCGTCGGTATTATAGAAATAAATCACACATTCATTAGCATAATACCCTAGAAATAAAACCCATAGAATTGTATAGAATATCGACCAATTTCATTGTGTAATGTTTTGTAAGATTCTGAGGGTTTTTTTTTTCTTAGGTACTAAGCAAATAAATGTTCTGTACTAGATCTTGGTCAACTTGTGTGGTAGAATGAAAGATTTATTGCCTGATTTCATCTCACCTAACTAAAATGCACTCATTCCGGGTAGAAATATTACTGAAAATTCACTTCTGGCACACAAATTATTAGAACTTTCAATAAAAAGACGTCGAATAACTTGTGTTAAGATTGATCTGCATAAGGCATATGACAGAATCTACAGATAATTTATTATACACACGATGAGATCTATGGGTTTCTCACAAAAAATTTCTAATTTAGTTTGCTCTTGTATATCAGCTCCTTCATCTTCCATCTTGATTAACGGTCTTCCTCTTGGTCATTTTTCAAGCAAGGGGATTAAGATTGGTAGACCAACTGTCTAATTATCGTTGCGCTATTGTATGGAATACATGTCTATTTTACTTGATTTAGAACTAACGAAGGGTAATATTACCCCCAATTTACAAAGTAGAACCAATCTTAACTCATCTATTATATGCTGACGATATACTTGTTCTAACTAAAGCTTGTTTCACTAGTGTCAACTCAGTTAGAGAGATAATGGAGAAAAAATTTCATACCTCTGGTTTAAAAATGAACGACCAAAAAACAACAATCATTTTTGGGAAAGGTGTGAAAAATAAAGACCAAATATGCAACATTTTAAAGGTGCAGAGGGGAAATTTGCCTATACTATATTTAGGAATTCCATTATCAGTGTATAAATTAAAGTCTAGGGGCTCTGGCCAGTTTTGGATAAAATTATCAAAAAACTTTATAATTGGAATAATAGACTATTAAATCTGGGTGGAAGACTAGAATTAATTAAGTCTGTTATTTATCCAATTATTGAGTTTTGGATTCGTTTTTGTCAAATTTCAACAACCGCCATAAATGGATAAACTTAATATGTGAAAAAAAATCATGGCATAACAAATCAGCAACAGGCGTTTGTAACAACCGTGGTATTTTCAACCATTCGCATCCATTATAAGTGTATAGGTAGACACTCATGCCGGAATTAAATTGCTCAAAATACCGCGTTGTAAATAAAAATTTGGCAAATCTCAGAATATACAGTAAATAAAAATCATAGAATCACAGACACAGAGTAATAATAGTGCAGCGGAAGCAAAAGAAATAGTAGTTCATGAAGCTACTATATAAAAATATCAGAGTTACATAAAATACAATAGAGGAAGGTACAAAAGAAGTCTCACTTCGTAGAAGTCAACTAATACAAGCGCTGAAAGGAACAACAGGTTTCAAAAGATAAACATGACAAGTAGATAATCTCCAGCGATTCCAATCTCCAGAAAGTGGAAATCCAAATCTGTGATAACTCAGGCTGACCCGAGCGTAAATAAAAATACAAACACTCGAGTCAGGACATACATACTTATACAATGTAAACCAACTCAAGTGAACTGTAGTAAAGGTACAAGTAACTTAGAAGATGCTTGGGACCGCCCATCCTCTAAGGATCCGTTAAACTATTTACTATGTAGTATATTGCGCTATATACAGTAGTGTCTAATCAGTAAAGTATAATCATATAGAAAATAGCGTTAAGGGGATGGTGAACCTTAACGCTGTCGGATCTTTAAAACCAAAATCGTAGTGGGCTCGATATAAGGATATGACATGGCACGCGAGGCAATGCTAGGGTGGATACACCGTTTGCACTCCCGGACCGGTGGTGACGACAAGCCAGCAGCTTCCGCCCACCTCGAACAATACCCCCGAATCAAATGTGGCGCCACCGAATCGAATCACAAAAGTAATAGAATGGTTTCCGATGGAGCATGCTCGATGAAAGGGTGCGACCCTTTGTGTAGCCCAGTATAGCTCCTGTTTTAGTCATATATGCCAACTCAAGGGAGTTTGGTCCACGTAATATACCTCGAGAACGTCGCCACCATCCTACTTCATTCTGGAATCTCCACCGCGTACACAATTGTTAAAGTGGTTTTCGGTATTGGCCGGCTATAAGACAATCTCCGATCCCGGTCTCTTTAACAACCAATCGTTATTATAACCCGTAGTTATAACTTTAAAACATATTTTATACTTCAAAATAAAATATCATTTCAACCCAAATCTTTATCAAAATAAAGATTAAATCATTTCCAAACCATTTCAATATATCATCATACCATATCTTTCAATTCAAATATTTACCAAAGTAATTATCAAGTCATTTCAAATCATTTTTAATACATAAACATCACATCTTCTAAATTCAATATTTATCAAAATAATTATCAAGTCATTTCAAATCATTTTTAATACATAAACATCATATCTTCCAAATTTCATTTTCAAATCGTCTTAATTTCAAAATATCATAACTTTCAAAACTTCATCTTCGAATCATTTAATATATACCAGAATATCATATCTTTCAAAACTTCATTTCAAATCATTTCAATATATCATATCTTTTCGAAACCACATTTCAATCATTTAATATATCAAAATATCATCTCTTTTCACAACCACATTCATTTCAATATCATTATTCATTTTATTCAATTTAAAATACCATTTCAATTCATATTTCAAAACAGTTTATATTCCAAAAATCATTTTTAATCACTAAAATGAAGTTATTATGTTTAATAATTAAATTATTAAACTTCCAAAATTTTCAACTTTCAATGTTCATTTATTCACTTAAGTTTATTAAAACAGTAAAGATTCACTTTTCGTGGCATTTAGAAAATGCTACGGAAAAATACATTCAAAACAGTTCACTTTAACAAAAGACAACATTTTAAAATGTTGTAATAGGGTTTACTTAGATTTCAAATAAACTTAGTTAAATTCAAAAATTATAGCACTTACTAAAATTTTCTATAATAGCTTTTAATTCAATTTAGCTTTTTAGTTCATTATCGTCAACTACAGCATTTACAATGCTGTAATATCATTCACATTGTAATTAATAGAATTTCAAAAATGCAGTAAATTAACTTCAAATATTCAATAAAATTTCTCAACCAATTATATTTTTATTTAAAACATTTTTTAACTTATAAAATCATACATTTCACATTTATAAACATCATTTAATTTTCCTCAAGTTCATGATTTTATAAAGTTAAATTTCCATTCAAAAATCAAGTTTTAATAATAATTCACTTATCAAAATGCAATGTTCAATTTTAGATTCACTACATTAAATTTCAACTTAACATTTATGTTAAAATTCTCAAATATAACTTATTTTTATTTTTATTTACTTAACTAAAATTTCCCTTTCAAGTCAATTTCATAAATTTCCAATTTTAGTTATATTTCAAAATTTCAACTTAAAATATTCATTCATTTCACATTTCAGCTTTATTAAAAATCATTAATATGATATAAAATCACTTTAAATTCAATTTATATTCAAATTATCATAAATTCATATTCAATTAAATTTCCTATTATAATTAAATCAATTTTTCCAAAATAACTTACGTTCAAAATTCCTAACTTTTCCATTAATTCAATTCACTTACAATTATTCATAAAATCAATAATATTTTACAAAAATCCTTTTTAATTATATTTAAATCAAAATAATATAATATTTACATTTCTAAAATAACTTTAAAGATTTTAGGAAAACATATATTAACTACGGGTCTATATATAATTTTCTACGCTAGGTAAAGTGATACGGATATGTATCATTTCAATCCGCAGTTTAAAAAGAAAAATCCGGGTTTTATCATTTCAAACCCGCAATCCCAAGTTAAATAAATGATTTGAAAATCATTCAGGCCTATCATTTCAGCCCATAACAATTTTCCCTTATTCCAAAGTCCGTTCGGGTATATATCATTTCAACCCATAGTGATTCTAATCAAAAGGGAACTTGCAGTGTGATAAACTGATATAAATAAACAGAATAGCATAATAAACAGTAACAAGTGATATAACAGGTGTAATAACAGGTGTAAACATCATATGATCATAATATAGCAGTTATAACATGATGCAATACATTTACAGATTCAAATGGTGTCGGTTTATCAGTTATATAGGTACAGATTGTCTGGTGAGAATAACTCACCGGTTTGAGCTGGAGACACGACAACGAATTTCACGAACGGAATCTACACAAGCACAAAAGCACGACACAGATACGAATGGAGGAGCCAAGGATTAATTCCCTTGAATACAAATCAAACAAACAATAACAAACATGAATTATAAACCAAGATATTACAAAACAATGCTAGGAATAAGTACACAATTCAAAGCTAGAACTTTTTCACTTGCATCCACCTTTGTATGCTTCAGCTATGGACTGAAAAAGCACTGTAATGTAATGGTTTTGGATCAGGTTTGGATGCAACAGGTCAGCGTATCATGGATTTGATGATGGTGCAAAGGTATGTGTACATGAAACTATGACTACAAGGCATAAACAAGGATTTTGGTCCATATTTGGCTCGACCTATGGCACACTTGGGTAGACCTGTCAAATGGGTCAGATCGGATCATAATGGGTCACATCAAATTTGACTAGACCCTTTTCTGACCCTAACCCATTTTTCATGTTTATCAATTGAAAAATTAGACCCAAACCACTTGTTTTAAGGGTCAACCCATTTAACCCGTTTAAAACATTAACACTTGAAACATCAAATATCACAAGATATACATAAAATGTAAAATTGCAGCTGCATACAAGAGTGGAAATGCGTTATGTATAGTCATATAACATTAATCTAAACTGACTGTATAAAACTACATCAAATAAAAACACTATAGCACTAAAAATGCACTAAGATAACAAGAATAACATGAAATATCATACATAAAGCTGGATGAAAGTACATGAATATAACTTTGAAACTGCAAAATGTGATAGAACTACAATAAATAATACCTATATAACACTGCGACTGATACCGATATAACATTGCGGTATATCAGTACATCAAATATAAAAACCAAAAATAAAAAACAAAGATGTAGACTAAAAAATGGCCTTCAAAATTACTGAAACTGAATCATGCACATACGATACACTTTTTCAGTCACCCAGAAATACCTGTACATACAAATAAAAGGTTACAGTATATAAACATGAACCAATATAGAATTGCATTATAGGAAAAAAAAAGGAAAAAAATGTACAGTGAAAAAAAATAGTTCTAGTGGTTAATATTTTGTAGCCACTTTAGTGAATATGAAGTTGCCTATATCACAATAAGTTATGACATTTTATATTGAGTGGATTTAATAATTGAATGTAGTACACTTTGCAATAGTTAGAACATAAAACGACAGATTAAAGTGATCTCACGTTCGTAGTGCAGATCCAATGGAATTTACAATAAATATGGGCTTGTGCATACCTTACTGCTTAAAAAATGTGGAAATTTTACAGGTTTTGAGAACTATCAAAGAAATAAAATAAAATTTGAGGCAGACTAAAAACTACGTTATGGATTAAAAAAATTGTATTAAAGAAGTTGTTCAGATCAAATGTCAAAAATGAGATGCAATTAAAGATCAATAGCCCTTGGAAGGAGATGAATGATACGTCAATAACATGTAATTTTTTTTCCTAACTGATGTTAATTAGCTTCAACCTGAGGATGGCCTAATTTTAAGTTTATTGTGATACCAAATGAATGAAAATCATGGATATGCAGCGGAATGTTAAAATATTGATAGAATTAACTAACCTTTCTTGCAGCCTTCTTCACAGCTGTTTCACTAAAGTGTTGAAGCTGCAAAAATGATGTTATTCCTTCTAAGTTCCTCAGATTAATTTTCTTGTACTGAGAGGAACAACCTGCATTTATTAACACAATTAGGCAAGAGATTATATCTTCAAATCCATGATTGATAGTAAAATTATACTTTAATCTGCAAGTGAAAAAAAAATGACATAATAGCTTAAAGAAAAAAATCATAACTGATGTAAGCATAAAATTTTCTTTACCATAGTTTAGCACTTATGCCATTCATTCGACCCTTTTTTTAAGTAATGCTTCCTACCTATAGAACTGTGTAATCTAAAACTGCATTTGATAATATGACCTCACTAAGCATACAAGCTATACCATGATGAATGAATACATACATATAATTGAATGAATAAATGATATATACGTACACATGGGTTGCTAGCCACTTGTATGATTCAATCAGGGCTATTGAAGAGGATAGCAATGAAAAAGTATGCCTTGCTCGAGTAAAACTCCAAATAAATATATGAAACATATATGTTTATAGATAGCTTCAGGTGTAGAATGCCTTGCTTTTATTTTTCGAACTACTTCTTTTTGTTGACACACACTCGACTATAAATTATTTGAACGACTTCATATCATGTAACATGCAAATTGACTAGCTTACAAAGTACAGAAAATGATATTCATAGCGACTCTTATTTTTCTTCCAATAATTTAAAATTTATCCATTCTTAGCATAGGCATTATTTTTTTCTAATAATCTTAATATGTCACAAACTAGCATCCAGAATTACAGTTTATGCTCATGTGCAATAGCATAAAATGTGTCAAAACAGCAAGCCTGCAAGTTGTTGGAAAAATGAAGCTATTACATCATTTTGCAAGTTGTCAATAAACTTCATTCTATAAAAAGTAATTTTCCCCATTTAGTCAAGATAAAGTTACACTTACAAACAACTACCTGGAAGCCAGCAATAGGTTACGGTTACTACCTGGAAGCCAGCAAACCATAAACTACGATAATTATCACATCATAATGAAAAGAATTTTTTTTTGAATTGAAAAACCTTATATTATGACATCATAGATTACTTTCTATGCATATATTATATGTGGTTTATATATATCCAAAACGAAAAGGGTGTACCTTTCTCCTCTATCAATTCTGCCATTATCCTTAAACAATGATGAAGGAAATTAAGTCTTTACTTCTTTGCAACTCTTTGTGACAATAGGTTACGGTTACTACCTGCAAGCTAGCAAACCATAAACCATGATAATTATCACATTATAATGCAAAAGCATTTTTTTTACATTGATAAACCTTATATTCTAACATCATAGATTACTTTCTAAGCATATATTATGTCTGGTTTATATATATCCAAAACAAAACGGGCATGGATATCTGTTTCGAAGCGATGGACAAGCGTTTGATCCCTGGTCTAAATTATCAGATTCATGTGCAGATCCAGAAATTGCAGCAAGAGATAGGGTTTACTACAAATGCAATAGACTTAAGATTTTATCTCTCGATCTATTTAATTATCAACCATAAATAAAAAAATTGAACGAAAAATAGTACCTTTGATTGGTTAGAGCTTCAACTTTGAAGGTTAAATCATTTCGAAGAAACACGAAAGATAGATCCACGCAATTTTGAGTGAGGGCGAAAGCGATTGTTTGAAGGGAATCGAGCAGATTGTGGAATTATGGATTCAGAGATGCAGACATCATATGTTTAAGAAAGGAAATTTTAGAAATTTAGGGTTTTGGATCAGGAAGCGGGTATCAGGGTTGTATTGTTTTTAAGTGGGCTGAAAGGGTATCGACCCAATGTAAATTATAATTGAATTTGTTTAAACCCAACCCTGTTAAAAATGGGTTAAAAGGGTTGGGTTAAAGGGTTGTCTTAAATTTTGACAGCCCTACACTTGGGCTGGCTATACTTACTCCAGATCTAGACAGTGGAGAGTGATGGTATAGCAGCACCCAAAGGTCATGTGGTTGCTGGTGGTGGTGGTTCTAGGGGTGGCCAAGAGGAGTATGTGAAAGGATATTGGCATTAAGGCTCGGCTAGGCTAGTTTTAAGGGTTTGCTTGCAATTTTTGTGGAGTTTTCAACATGGGGAGGCCACGGCCTGATCTGGTTCAGGTCTGGACAGTGGGTAGGTGGAGGGTCAAAGGTTGTATTGTGGTGGTGGTGGAACAATAGGAGGTGGCCAAGGCAAGATATGAAGGAGATAGTGGAGTATATGGCTAGGCTAGGCAATTTCAAGGGGTTTGGTGCAAAGTTTGTGATGCTAACCTCAATGGATGGGCAAAACTTGGTTAATGTCAGAGGAGGGGGAGGAGGAGCTGCTGTAGATGGTGGAGGAGATGGTGGAGCTGATGGTGGAGAGGTTAGGCTGAGCAAAGCATGAAGAAGCAGGGCAAAAATCAAGGCAAACAAATGGAAAAAGGAAGAAGATGAGAGGAGAATGGAAGCCATATTTTTCTTTGAAGTGCCGTGAGTTTTTAGGAGATGAAGGAGGACATTTGTTTACGTGCAAATGATATGTGATCAGCTGAAAGAAATGAGATATGGTTGGCCTCAATTGAATGCAAGAGTTAGAAAATGAAAAGGTGGGAAAACAAAGAGACTTAAGCAACTAAAGAGTCACAAAACCTTTCAAATTTCCACTAAATTCTTTTTAATTTTAAATAACTGAAATATATATATAAATCCAGATAAAAATACGAAAATTTAGTAAATAAACAATAATAAATAAATTATTAATTATATATATAGTTTAATTAAATAAAACAGCAAAATTTATAACTAGTCCTGAAAATATGAAAAATAAGTGCAATGAACTTGGAAAAATTTTTATGTACTTAAAAATATTTATAAATAAAGATAAGAACACAAAATAAAATGAATTCACAAAATAAATAAATAAATTTTAATTAAAATATAGTTTAGACGAAGAAAATAGCAGAAAAAGGAAACAGCCTTTTAAAAATAGGAAATCATCATAGTAAATTTTAGAAAAATCATATTATTATTTTAAAAATATTTAGAGATGAAAATATACATAAATTAACATATCTACCCATATTAAAAGAAATATAAGAAAGAAAAATATGATTTATAAAATTTAAAATAGGCAAAATTGCACAATAAAACAAATTATACTAGAAATTGAAATGTACATAACTTTTACATTTTAACTCCGTTTTCAACGAAACGAAAAGTGGTGTTCTTAGAATTTTACGTAATTTCATAATAAAAGATAAAATTTATAATTTTAAACTTTTAAAATTTTAAGTCAAAAGTCAAAGTTTGACTATTTTGACCAAAATCAACATTTCAGGAACATATTCAAATTACACAAGTTTGGAATTATAATTTCATATAAAATCAAGATTTATATTTAAGTAATAAAATTTAATCATTTAAAATAAGTAAAATAAGTTTTTTTTAAATCAAAATAATTAAAATATATAAAAAAAAATACAGGGTTGTCACACTCTCCCCCACTCAAATCTTTTCGTCCTCGAAAAGGAACGAGGTACGGAAAAGCACAGAAAAAAGATAGAGTAAAATAGGATTAAGATAAGATGACAAGAAGATTGAAATTATATCTGATAACTGTTGTTATAGGTAAGTTTAACAAGGTGGAGATGATCTTTCCAAGATTCTCCAAAATTAAGAACACAGGCACGAAAAGGTAGATTCAAAATGATTACCAAAGATCTATCAAAGATTATAGAAAGATTTCTAACATAAAGATTGTAGAAAGATGCCTATACCAATCTATATCAAGATAAGAATGATAAGGACAACCAAAATATAGTTTGGAAAGCAAAATAAGGAAACAGGTTTGAAAGCATGGAAATTTCAACTTAAATTGATAATTAATATTTTTACACAAGTTAAATAAATCTTAACTATATCAAGTTTCATTATCTTATTATCCAATCATCTTAAACTAACAAAAAAATTTCTTATAATTGAAAATATTCTTTAAAAATAAAATTTAAGAATTAAATTTTCGATTACATTCAAACCATTTAGAGATAAGTCATAATATATATAATATGTCAAATCAAATTTCAATCATATATCTATATTATTATAAATCAAGTCATATTTTAGAAATTCAAATCAATTAAATTCCCCAAAACAAAGCTGTAGCAAGACTACATAACAGTCTCTTAACTTCGAACTCGAAAATGAACGTCGATGATGTCGCGATCATTACCGAAGTTATTTTCCAGCGACAAAGAGAAGAGCACTAATTTTAAACCTTTAAAATTCTTTGAAAACAAATTCTATTCAAAATACTTTAAATAATATAACCCTTTTAAAACTTTTAAACCAAAGTTCGAGATCATCGGAAAATAAATTCTCAGATTTCTTTTCTAAATTCATTTAAGTTCCCAAATCAATTTATAAACAATTATTTATAAATTCATTTATAGAACAATAAATGATAAATCAAGTATTATCATTTCAAATTATCAATTTGAATCATTTCATTAAGTTCCATAGATATATATATCAAAATTTTATTTCATTAACCAAAATTTTAAAATAATATTGTGTCAGTTTGTTCTATCAAAGTGTTTTAGAAATCCTATCGATAGCGCTGATCAGACGAATCGATCGGAAACCCAAATCAACATCAACAACTCAAACAACACAATATATAAAAAATATAGATTGACAAATACAATTCAAAATGTTTGAAAATATGTTGGAAACAAAAGACAAGATGATTAAATATAGAGTAGGGAGGTGGATTAGCTAATATAAATCACGGGCAACCTTAATCGGGTCAACCGTGACTTAAAGTATAAGGTCGAAGTGGATTTTCTGGGGTAAATCTACATTCAACCTCATAAGATAGAGTTTTGGATAATAGGAGATACTAGCATCTAAACTGAGGATATAAAATCTTTGGTGAATCGATGCTGTTGTAAAGGAGTTTCACCCCTTTTACAAGAAAATTTTTGAGATTGGCGAGACCGCCAATTCACTATAAAGATCATTCGAAGTGGAGTTATGGGATACTCCAGAATCAAATGAAGATGAATAGCGGGGAATAAGAATGAATTTTGGAACCACAGGGAACGTTCCAAAATTCAAAGGAATCGAGCCAAAAGAAAGAGATTCAACTCGAATGAAAGGGATTCTGTAAATACATCTACTCCATATGCTGAGTTTTGCCTAGAGCTACCAAAGCTCTGATACCAACTGTAACAACCGTGGTATTTTCAACCATTCGCATCCATTATAAGTGTATAGGTAGACACTCATGCCGGAATTAAATTGCTCAAAATACCGCGTTGTAAATAAAAATTTGGCAAATCTCAGAATATACAGTAAATAAAAATCATAGAATCACAGACACAGAGTAATAATAGTGCAGCGGAAGCAAAAGAAATAGTAGTTCATGAAGCTACTATATAAAAATATCAGAGTTACATAAAATACAATAGAGGAAGGTACAAAAGAAGTCTCACTTCGTAGAAGTCAACTAATACAAGCGCTGAAAGGAACAACAGGTTTCAAAAGATAAACATGACAAGTAGATAATCTCCAGCGATTCCAATCTCCAGAAAGTGGAAATCCAAATCTGTGATAACTCAGGCTGACCCGAGCGTAAATAAAAATACAAACACTCGAGTCAGGACATACATACTTATACAATGTAAACCAACTCAAGTGAACTGTAGTAAAGGTACAAGTAACTTAGAAGATGCTTGGGACCGCCCATCCTCTAAGGATCCGTTAAACTATTTACTATGTAGTATATTGCGCTATATACAGTAGTGTCTAATCAGTAAAGTATAATCATATAGAAAATAGCGTTAAGGGGATGGTGAACCTTAACGCTGTCGGATCTTTAAAACCAAAATCGTAGTGGGCTCGATATAAGGATATGACACGGCACGCGAGGCAATGCCAGGGTGGATACACCGTTTGCACTCCCGGACCGGTGGTGACGGCAAGCCAGCAGCTTCCGCCCACCTCGAACAATACCCCCGAATCAAATGTGGCGCCACCGAATCGAATCACAAAAGTAATAGAATGGTTTCCGATGGAGCATGCTCGATGAAAGGGTGCGACCCTTTGTGTAGCCCGGTATAGCTCCTGTTTTAGTCATATATGCCAACTCAAGGGAGTTTGGTCCACGTAATATACCTCGAGAACGTCGCCACCATCCTACTTCATTCTGGAATCTCCACCGCGTACACAGTTGTTAAAGTGGTTTTCGGTATTGGCCGGCTATAAGACAATCTCCGATCCCGGTCTCTTTAACAACCAATCGTTATTATAACCCGTAGTTATAACTTTAAAACATATTTTATACTTCAAAATAAAATATCATTTCAACCCAAATCTTTATCAAAATAAAGATTAAATCATTTCCAAACCATTTCAATATATCATCATACCATATCTTTCAATTCAAATATTTACCAAAGTAATTATCAAGTCATTTCAAATCATTTTTAATACATAAACATCACATCTTCTAAATTCAATATTTATCAAAATAATTATCAAGTCATTTCAAATCATTTTTAATACATAAACATCATATCTTCCAAATTTCATTTTCAAATCGTCTTAATTTCAAAATATCATAACTTTCAAAACTTCATCTTCGAATCATTTAATATATACCAGAATATCATATCTTTCAAAACTTCATTTCAAATCATTTCAATATATCATATCTTTTCGAAACCACATTTCAATCATTTAATATATCAAAATATCATCTCTTTTCACAACCACATTCATTTCAATATCATTATTCATTTTATTCAATTTAAAATACCATTTCAATTCATATTTCAAAACAGTTTATATTCCAAAAATCATTTTTAATCACTAAAATGAAGTTATTATGTTTAATAATTAAATTATTAAACTTCCAAAATTTTCAACTTTCAATGTTCATTTATTCACTTAAGTTTATTAAAACAGTAAAGATTCACTTTTCGTGGCATTTAGAAAATGCTACGGAAAAATACATTCAAAACAGTTCACTTTAACAAAAGACAACATTTTAAAATGTTGTAATAGGGTTTACTTAGATTTCAAATAAACTTAGTTAAATTCAAAAATTATAGCACTTACTAAAATTTTCTATAATAGCTTTTAATTCAATTTAGCTTTTTAGTTCATTATCGTCAACTACAGCATTTACAATGCTGTAATATCATTCACATTGTAATTAATAGAATTTCAAAAATGCAGTAAATTAACTTCAAATATTCAATAAAATTTCTCAACCAATTATATTTTTATTTAAAACATTTTTTAACTTATAAAATCATACATTTCACATTTATAAACATCATTTAATTTTCCTCAAGTTCATGATTTTATAAAGTTAAATTTCCATTCAAAAATCAAGTTTTAATAATAATTCACTTATCAAAATGCAATGTTCAATTTTAGATTCACTACATTAAATTTCAACTTAACATTTATGTTAAAATTCTCAAATATAACTTATTTTTATTTTTATTTACTTAACTAAAATTTCCCTTTCAAGTCAATTTCATAAATTTCCAATTTTAGTTATATTTCAAAATTTCAACTTAAAATATTCATTCATTTCACATTTCAGCTTTATTAAAAATCATTAATATGATATAAAATCACTTTAAATTCAATTTATATTCAAATTATCATAAATTCATATTCAATTAAATTTCCTATTATAATTAAATCAATTTTTCCAAAATAACTTACGTTCAAAATTCCTAACTTTTCCATTAATTCAATTCACTTACAATTATTCATAAAATCAATAATATTTTACAAAAATCCTTTTTAATTATATTTAAATCAAAATAATATAATATTTACATTTCTAAAATAACTTTAAAGATTTTAGGAAAACATATATTAACTACGGGTCTATATATAATTTTCTACGCTAGGTAAAGTGATACGGATATGTATCATTTCAATCCGCAGTTTAAAAAGAAAAATCCGGGTTTTATCATTTCAAACCCGCAATCCCAAGTTAAATAAATGATTTGAAAATCATTCAGGCCTATCATTTCAGCCCATAACAATTTTCCCTTATTCCAAAGTCCGTTCGGGTATATATCATTTCAACCCATAGTGATTCTAATCAAAAGGGAACTTGCAGTGTGATAAACTGATATAAATAAACAGAATAGCATAATAAACAGTAACAAGTGATATAACAGGTGTAATAACAGGTGTAAACATCATATGATCATAATATAGCAGTTATAACATGATGCAATACATTTACAGATTCAAATGGTGTCGGTTTATCAGTTATATAGGTACAGATTGTCTGGTGAGAATAACTCACCGGTTTGAGCTGGAGACACGACAACGAATTTCACGAACGGAATCTACACAAGCACAAAAGCACGACACAGATACGAATGGAGGAGCCAAGGATTAATTCCCTTGAATACAAATCAAACAAACAATAACAAACATGAATTATAAACCAAGATATTACAAAACAATGCTAGGAATAAGTACACAATTCAAAGCTAGAACTTTTTCACTTGCATCCACCTTTGTATGCTTCAGCTATGGACTGAAAAAGCACTGTAATGGAATGGTTTTGGATCAGGTTTGGATGCAACAGGTCAGCGTATCATGGATTTGATGATGGTGCAAAGGTATGTGTACATGAAACTATGACTACAAGGCATAAACAAGGATTTTGGTCCATATTTGGCTCGACCTATGGCACACTTGGGCTGGCTATACTTACTCCAGATCTAGACAGTGGAGAGTGATGGTATAGCAGCACCCAAAGGTCATGTGGTTGCTGGTGGTGGTGGTTCTAGGGGTGGCCAAGAGGAGTATGTGAAAGGATATTGGCATTAAGGCTCGGCTAGGCTAGTTTTAAGGGTTTGCTTGCAATTTTTGTGGAGCTTTCAACATGGGGAGGCCACGGCCTGATCTGGTTCAGGTCTGGACAGTGGGTAGGTGGAGGGTCAAAGGTTGTATTGTGGTGGTGGTGGAACAATAGGAGGTGGCCAAGGCAAGATATGAAGGAGATAGTGGAGTATATGGCTAGGCTAGGCAATTTCAAGGGGTTTGGTGCAAAGTTTGTGATGCTAACCTCAATGGATGGGCAAAACTTGGTTAATGTCAGAGGAGGGGGAGGAGGAGCTGCTTTAGATGGTGGAGGAGATGGTGGAGCTGATGGTGGAGAGGTTAGGCTGAGCAAAGCATGAAGAAGCAGGGCAAAAATCAAGGCAAACAAATGGAAAAAGGAAGAAGATGAGAGGAGAATGGAAGCCATATTTTTCTTTGAAGTGCCGTGAGTTTTTAGGAGATGAAGGAGGGCATTTGTTTACGTGCAAATGATATGTGATCAGCTGAAAGAAATGAGATATGGTTGGCCTCAATTGAATGCAAGAGTTAGAAAATGAAAAGGTGGGAAAACAAAGAGACTTAAGCAACTAAAGAGTCACAAAACCTTTCAAATTTCCACTAAATTCTTTTTAATTTTAAATAACTGAAATATATATATAAATCCAGATAAAAATACGAAAATTTAGTAAATAAACAATAATAAATAAATTATTAATTATATATATAGTTTAATTAAATAAAACAGCAAAATTTATAACTAGTCTTGAAAATATGAAAAATAAGTGCAATGAACTTGGAAAAATTTTTATGTACTTAAAAATATTTATAAATAAAGATAAGAACACAAAATAAAATGAATTCACAAAATAAATAAATAAATTTTAATTAAAATATAGTTTAGACGAAGAAAATAGCAGAAAAAGGAAACAGCTTTTTAAAAATAGGAAATCATCATAGTCAATTTTAGAAAAATCATATTATTATTTTAAAAATATTTAGAGATGAAAATATACATAAATTAACATATCTACCCATATTAAAAGAAATATAAGAAAGAAAAATATGATTTATAAAATTTAAAATAGGCAAAATTGCACAATAAAACAAATTATACTAGAAATTGAAATGTACATAACTTTTACATTTTAACTCCGTTTTCAACGAAACGAAAAGTGGTGTTCTTAGAATTTTATGTAATTTCATAATAAAAGATAAAATTTATAATTTTAAACTTTTAAAATTTTAAGTCAAAAGTCAAAGTTTGACTATTTTGACCAAAATCAACATTTCAGGAACATATTCAAATTACACAAGTTTGGAATTATAATTTCATATAAAATCAAGATTTATATTTAAGTAATAAAATTTAATCATTTAAAATAAGTAAAATAAGTTTTTTTTAAATCAAAATAATTAAAATATATAAAAAAAAATACAGGGTTGTCACAGCGTTGGCCTGTTGTATGTAAACCAAAATCAAAAGGGGAAATGGTTCTTAAAAAATAGAAGATATCTATATGGAAATACAATAAAGTTGGTATTGAGTGTTTTAAGTTCAGAGAGCCTTTGGGCAATCTGGATGGAAACAAATATTGTAGTGGGAAAAAAAATTTGGGATCTGCAAGTGGAAAATAACGCTTCATCAACTTGGAAAATATTCCTGAAAGCAAGCCTCAAAAGCAAAGGTCTAATTGGAAAACAAATTGTTAGTGAAATTGGCCCTAACTTATGGATGGAACCTTGGATACAAGGTCGCTTGTTGGTGGACACTTTTAAGGTGGAATGCCATGGCTATTTTAGGAGGTCCGAACAAAAAAGTTTCTACTCACCTTTCTCAAGGAGAGTAGAGAACAAACTTTTCTTACTTACCATCCCATATTCAATCCGAAATTCAACAAATCAAAGTGGAATCGGGTGGCCTGCAGGAAGACAGTTGGAAATGGATCCCAGAACCTTTGGAAAGATTCATGTTTAAATCTGATTGGAATGCGATAAGGATAAATCACCGTGATCTTAAACGGACAAAATTAATTTGGGGTTTACACAATGCTTCAAAAATAGCTATTTGTGCTATACCTGCTAAACTCGACAAACTTCACACAAAGGAGAAAATCTTAAGATGGAATAACAAAGTTGATCCTACATGTATGCTATGTAATCAGCAAATGGACACTAGAGATCACCTATTTTTTAACAGTTGCTATTCCAGTAGTATTCGGAATGAGATCAACTGTAAACTCAATTTAAACATTTTGACCTACTATATTCATGACATATTCAAGACCGCTATTGCTTCAACTATTGATAATTCCATTAAGGAAGCAGTAATAGGAATTGTTATCATTGTTACCATTTGGCATGTATGAAATGAGCGAAACAATCAACAATTTAAGGGGATAGAAAATAGAAATGCCATACCAAATCTGTTGCTTACAGACCCTTCAGGACTCCTCAAATTTGATAAACGTTGCTAGCTTTAAAACAAAAGAAGTTGAGTGCATTAAATCCCTCATCGCGGGCACTTGGAAAGACACTAATTCTCAAAGTGCGTGTGCATCAGCTCTGAGACACCTTACTTCATAAAGTTGAAGTTGATGCTTTCTTCCTAAGCCCGAGTTCCTGAATTAGATTTTAGGCTGTTGTCGCCACTTCAGAGGAAGATCAATCTCTCTCTACGCTCAATTGGGAAAGTAGATGAACAATTGAATTTTTTGTTTTGTTCGTTATTAGCAGGTTGTCTAGCTATTGTGCTGTTTCTTGTGCTCACAAGACGTTATTCGGAGCGCATGCTCATTTCTTTAGCGGTTTAGCTCTCTCTCTATGGATAAGTATTTTTGTGAAGTGTTCCAGTATGGGTGTTTTTGAGTGAAGGACTTCTACACCTATTTGGTGCACTAACAATTCCTATATCTCGTTTTTTTAGTAAATAATTAACCCGTTGTATAGACAAATATTTTATATACATACATGTATACATATGTTATCTTAAACACTTTAAAATAATACAACATATATCGATCAATATATAAAATACAAGTATATAAGTATTAATTAATTAACCTATTTAATTACTTCATTTTACTTGTCTTATTAAGAAAGTTTAAATTTCGAAATTAGTATTTAAATATTTTTTCAAATATTTTGACAACTTATGTTATATTATAACTTTTATAATAAACATGTTTTTATTTTAAATTTAACTTTAAAATTTAAAATCTTTTATTTTGGTTTTCAAAACAATTTTGAAAACTAGCCCAAGGTCCAATTCAAGTTAGAACTTTTCTATTAAGCACAACCTTTGGGCTCAATTATTTTCAAGTCAGGCCGTAATCAGGTAGGACATGATACTTGATTACCCAATTCTAATTCTAGACATTATCTTTCTAGACGCCATACTAAGTGGAAAGCTTAATTAGCTAGTCTGAACATGACTAATTTAGACTAGCTAGACTATTAAATTCTGATACTATTGTTGAAACTGGGTTAGATCATAGTAGAGTTAAAGGGTAAATTTCAAAAAAGTTTCTTTATTGGATCTTTGATGGACCTATGAAATTTAAATTAACTAGATCTTTCTAAATTTTCTTTTAAATAGAATATTTATTTTATTTTATTTGTAAATAAAGTTTTGTTTTGGTGTTACATTTATGAATGAGTGTATCAAATACACCCACGTATGTAGCAGTTACTTAATGAAATTAATTGTAAGAAGGAAACGTTTTGTTTCCGTCATGTATACTTGCGTAATTAAATAAGAGAATAAATGGCATTAAGTGGAGAGAGAGAGAAACCTTTCATTTCTCTCTCTAATTGGATTAATAATTTGTTAAATAAAAATGTTAACATTTCAATTAAATGTTTATTAGGAATGCATCAACATGCATTCAAATATATGGCAACATAAAGGAACTAATATAAAGATGTGCACACATCTCTGTGTGTGTGTACACTCTTACATACACATGTTACATACTTGTATGCATATCGGAAATATAAATGTCTAAATACATAGATTTTAAGTATACTATAATATATGTATATGGTTCGTATACACACATTGACAGTACCACATATATATAGTTTGGACGCACGCACGCACACATTTATATAAAATCTTTGTTGTCACTTATATTTTATCGCTACATATATATATATATATATATATATATATATATATAAGTATGAAAATAATTCCCATAAAGAGACAATCAATGTAAGAGTAAATTAGAAGAGTGAAGATGAAAAGGTAATATGATATGCAATTAAATCTAATCTAATCTAAGTGAAAAGGAGAAATGATCAAGTAGTGTAATTCTACTTTATTTTTTTTCAATCACCAATTAAAAGAGCTAATTTAATACCATTTGAGATTACAAACCTAATTAATTTATTGACCTTAATAATATATTTACATCAAAAACATAAGTTTATTATTAGGTACAAACATATATGTAATGAATTGAAATTTGAATTTGAAACATGAAACTGAATTAATTGAAAATAAATTAACCAGATGAAATTTAGTTTAACATTAATTTCCAGTCTCAAGGTATGAAGAAGACCTGATTAATACACACACACACACCCCCCTACATACACATGTGATATATATATACACACACGCACACATATACATATACACCCACACACACAGAGAGCTTTATAATTCAATCTCCATCCATGTAAAAAGAAACGAGTGTGATAGCAAGACTAATTTGTTGAAACAGAGATGATATACAACAACATACAATAGGAACACAGAAAAGGATTTGTCTCAGACCACAAATGAAATAAAACATAATTATTTGAATAGACAAATTAAAAGGCAGTTATAAAAGGATTCAACAAATCAATCCCACAACAATTGATTATTTCAAATCCGATAAAATCATCAACATTCCAAACTATACACAACTAGAACTCATAGTCAATCATAATACATAGAATAATTTTAAGATTGATTTTAATATGTAGCTATAATTTACATTTATGTAAAAAAATTATTTTAAACATCATGAATGAATTATAAACTTACTTTATAAACCTTGCTCTTCATCACACCTTGATTTGTAGCTTCTTCATAGATTTTAAATAAATTAGCACCCACCTTGCAAGATAAGGATGAACCACCTTTCTTTATTTAATTTGTTGCTAATTTGAATTTGTTTTGATATTTTTTGGAAGAAGCTTCAGCTATTAGGGAAGAGTAAGAAAAGTTGTGTTCTGTTAAATGAAATATAAAATGAGAGATTTGGTTTTAATAAAATTAAAAGAACCTTTTATGTTCTCTTATCCAAACTTCCTTTTTAAATTTCTTTTTAAATTTCAATCAATCCGATTAATTGATTTTCTCCTCTAACGTTATATGGTTGGTCCAAGCACATTCTTAATCTGCAAATTTTCGAACAAAAAACTTTTATGCAATTATTTTATTATTTAAACCTTGTTTAAATTATATTGATATCGTATATCAATATATGCAAATATAACTTTTATATATCGATATAAATAATTACCAACAACAATCAAAAAAATCATATTAATTAACAATAATTAACATTCAATAAATATTAATTTATTTATTTAACTTATAACATTTTACAGATTAACTAAAACATGTGGTTTTCGGAGAAATCACAAATACGGTTGTGCAACTCAGAAGTGTGAATTCAGTCGGCAATTAATATTGAATAATTCAAATATCAATGTTTACACGTCACCTTAGCTATTGATGTGACAGTTTAGCTGAATTCATTGCTTATAAGTCATTTCGGTAAAATCAAAGTTCACAAACACTCAAGTGGTACCATTTTGTGATAATTATTTACACCAATTCTCTTTGTTAAAGCTAAAATTCCAATATCGTCGACCAACTTTAATAGTCCGAACATAAAGTCCTTGGTTTAATACTAACAATTATTATTAACAGGAATGCTCTTGTCGGAGACTTGGATATAGTGTGGACTTCAGTTGACCATGATTCTAACCTCGTATAACCGAGGAGAAGAATCTTCACTTGAATAGTGTTTCACTTTCAATGCTTCCACTCGACTCAATTACAGTCGTTTGATGAACGTCATGACATGATTTAACTATAATCAAAGTGGGGCTTCCACATTGAAGATCAATGGTATACTTAGGTCGAGAAAATTGCGTATATTAGTCGCATCATTATTTTATGTTTAACCTTAGTTATATTAACCAACATAAAATTATTGAGTGAGTTATTCCATAGTTATCCAATAATTATCAGTACGTAACCCCTTGGTGCCCCCAAGAGCTATTAGTAGTACGTTGTCTAACATTTAGAGAGTGTTACACACTCTAGTCTCAACGGATATATCGATATACAGTCTCGATACATCTCTAGAAATATTTAAAATGGTATATTTATTTTCATTATTATAAATTACTCACGGTTATAACACTTGGTAACTATTATCATAAAACACACCATTTATGGGTTTTCTATTAAATATACTTTTAATTAAATTAATTAATAAATATATAACACATTATATCAAGTGTATAATGGAAACAAAACACTTCTATTTAAATAAGATTTAAAAGAAAACACTTTTATTTTAAACAAGATTAGTTATCAAGTTAGATATATGAAAAAATTACATAATTTTCCCTAGGGTATACCCTAACTCTATCAGTTCCAAATTTTATAACCTTCCTGAGAGGAAAACCTTAACAAATATCATATCTCAACTGAAAACTCCAACTTTTTCCTTTACATGTCAGCATAGGACTTCTGTCGGTCCTGCGTTGCCTTCATTTGCCACCTAATCACCTCAACCTTTTTCGTGGTCTTATGGATCAAATCTGGTCCAAGTAGAATTTTTTTGGTAGTTTCCTACAAAAATTAGGTGACTTGATTGGTTTCCTATATGAGGTTTCAAAGGGTGTCATACCAATCGTCGCATGGTAACTATTACTGTATGTGAACTCTACTAAGGGTAAATGCTGCTTCTAGTGTCCTCCAAAGTTCATGATACAAGCTCTCAATTAATCCTCTAAAATCCCGTTCACCCTTTCTATCTATCCATCAGTCTGTAGGTTATAAGTGGTGCTAAGATTCAATGTCGGTCTTAAAGCTAACCACAAACTCCTCCAAAATTCACTAGTGAATAAGGGGTCACTATCGGTGACAATGCTGATTGGAACTCCATGCAAT
Organism: Allium cepa; assembly: GCA_030765085.1. NCBI lineage: Eukaryota > Viridiplantae > Streptophyta > Magnoliopsida > Asparagales > Amaryllidaceae > Allium > Allium cepa. The sequence continues at coordinate 776,296,458 of CM060945.1, forward strand.
TGTACCACTCCTTTGATATAAATTTGCACTAGAGATGATGTCGTCCTATTACTCCTTACCAGAATAAAGTGGACACTTTTAGTGAGTCTATCCACCATAACCCAAATAGCTTCATTGTTTCTTTGACTTCTAGGGAACCTATCTATAAATTCCATCGATATACGTTCTCATTTCTATGTTGGTGCCTTTAATGGCACTAACAGACCGCCTTTTCTTGCTTCGATTTTATCCTTTGGCATGTCAAAATTTAGTGACATAATCTGCTACTTTTCTCTTCATCCTCGACCATTAAAAAAATCTGCTTCATGTCCATGTATATTTTGTCTTCATTGGGGTGAATAGTCAACCTAGAATGGTGGCACTCAACCAGCACTTTCTCCAAAATGTCCTACACCATTGGAACACATAGGTGTCCATCTCTCCTTGGCCATAATCTTTTATTTATTGAATAACTACTGATGTGGGGGAAATGCTTTCTCCTACCTAACTTAACCAAAATATTAACTATTGGTTTATCCTTCTTCTTTTCTTGACGATGTGATCGATCAATGCCGGCCCTATTACCATTGCTTCCAGATAACCTAGAGTGAGTTTTGATGGTGGTTGGAAATTGAAATTCGAGAGGAACTCTAACCGCCTACACTTATATATAGCACCAAGAGTAGCATTCCTTCAGCTAAGGGCGTCGGCAACAGCATTCCCTTTTTTGGGGGTACACATAATTTCAATGTCATACGATGCTACAAGTTTCATCCAATTAGCTGCCTAAGGTTCATATCCTTTTGGGAAAATAGGTATTTAAGGGATTATGATCAGAAAATAGCCCAAATCTTTTATCCTAAAGATAATGCCTCCACATCTTCAAAGTAAACAGGATAGCCGCTAATTTTAAGTCACAAGTGGGATACCTCTTCTTATGGCACTTCAATTTCATGCTTGCATATGTTATCACTTTGCATTCTTGCATAAGCAAAGCTCCTATCCCCTATCATTGAAAGGCTTCGATCCATTTAGAATAATTAGTTTGGATGCCCTAGTCAACGACTCCTTAAATTTCTTAAAGGCTTCTATGCAATTCTCATCCCATGCAAAGACTAAGTTTTCTTGGTTAGTCGAGTGAATGGTACTGCTATTTTTGCGATTTCCTAATGAATTTCCTATAGTAACCAACCAAACTAAGAAAACTCCGAACTTTAGTAACCTTCCTTGGAATCTTCTAGTCTTGAATAGCTGCTACCTTTAAAGGCTCAATAGCTAACCCTTTCTTGGAGACAATGTGATCGAGAAACCTTACCTCCTTCCCCTAAAAATAACACTTTGAGAATTTGGCTTTTAGATGGTGTTTTCTCAAGGTTTTCGGTACCTCCCTTAAGTGACCTTTATGCTCATGTTAACTTTTACATAATATTATAATATTGTCTAAAACGATGAAATTTTATATTTGCCTCCTATAGACTCTACTTGTCAAATCTACAAAATATGTAGGGGCGTTTGTTGATCCAAAAGGCATTACTTCATGCTCATGCATTTAGTTTGGAGTGCGAAAAACAGTCTTCTCCTCGCTATCTTCAACCACTATTAATTAATGAATCTCATTGGTTGATTCTATTTGAGAAAGGACCTTGGCTTCAATAGGATAGTCAAACAAGTCATCTACTCTAGGTAAATGATGCATGTTCTTCTTAGCCAGTATGTTGAGTGCTCGATAATCGAGGCATAACCTTATAGAGCGGTCTGCCTTAGCAGCAAAGACAACCGGTGCTTTCCATTCTAAAGTATTACAGCGAATAAACCTCTTCTGTAATTGCTATGAAATATGCTTACCTAATTCTAGCCTTTTTTGGCAGCCATATGCCTCAATGGCATTGCAACGGATCTAGCGTCTTTCTCTAAATCAATCCTAAACTGTTTTTCCCTTCGGGGCGGGAGACTGGAAACTTCTTCAAAAACATCCGAAAACTCCTAAACTACAGGCATAGATGAGAGCTCATTGTATGATAGGCTTAGAGAATACAAATAGCTTAACTTGGCTGAGCTTTGGGGAAAACAAATAACATCTATATCTCACCCTCCACAACTATGCAACCATGCAATCCTCCTATCACAATTTAACACGGTCCTATTGTAAGACAACCAATCCATCCTTAAAGTAAGTCCATAACCCTCAAAACCCATAACATCATTCGAAACATATAAAATGCAGCGAATCCACGCATTACATGTAAAGTCAACGTTACATATATCCACCACTAGGTCTTAGCAAATCATAGAAAGATGTGTCGACCCTCCAATAGGATTTGGCACGACTATAGGGTTGATTACAAATTGGGCTTTTAATTCCAAAGAGTTAACTACATTATGGCTATGAATGAATATGATGCTCCTTAACCAAATAAGGTACGAATAGTATTTCTACTGATAATAGTTCGACCTTTCAACGCAACTTTTCCTTTGTCCCTAGGAGGAGGTCAACTTGAGATAGGTACAGCCTCAATGACATGAGCTTGCACACCCTGTCACTCCTTTGCTAGTTTCCGACACTTGTTCTTGTAGCGTCCTTTTTTATGGAAGTTGTAGCACCTCCCCTCCTGTAGTCTTAGCGACGCTCCCCTTCTTCTGACATCTACATCATATCACACCTCCTTTCTTGAACTTTCCCATGGCTTTCTTATCTTCCCAGATTCCTCCTTTTTTCGCTCCACCTTGATTATGCGACTATCCTACTTCCTCTTTTTCATCCATACCAACTATTTGAAGCAGATCCATTTCAGCTAGCGTTGCATAGGTGGTGCCTATGGACACTTGAGCTAAAAATAGCTCGCTAAGCGGAGAATTTAGGCATTTTACAAACTCCATCACCTTCTTTGCTATATGTCAATCAGGCTCATTCCAAACTTAGCTAGTTCCTTAAACTTATTGATATACCCCTTCACTGTGGGGGTCCCTCTTCCATAGTCTGATAAACTTCACTAATGGCATACTTACTTCAGCTTTGGATATGAATCATGACCTGAAACGAGCCTTGAATTCTGCCCAAGTAATTCCTTCCTCTACATTCTCCTTAAGAAATGCTCTACCAATCCAGTGCATGTCCCTTCAAATGCCATGCAGCTATCCTCCTATTGATCCAGTCTTCCCATCCTAGCTCCCAGAATATACGGTCACAATCATTAATCCAAGGCTTAGTTTTACTACAAATTCTTCCACCCTAAAAAATGCTCGTCCTTCCATATTCTAAAAATCTGTACACGGTTTAGAGAAGTCTAGTGGGTAAGGTGCTAGTTCAATAGACAAAGCAACTGGCACCGCTGGTGCAGCTTGTTGAGAAACAGAAACTTGCCCCACGAGCCATAGATATTGTTGGAACCATGATGGTATACTTGGAATGGTGGTTATCTCCTAGGCGGGGTGGTTTCCGACTTCATAACCATTATTCTCGGCCATTTCAATTATTGGTAGGTTCAAATTTTGGATTAATCCCGACTTCTTATGATAGTATTACTTGCTAAATTAAAAGTTTTCCTATCGTGTTCCTATATGTCCATATATGTATATACACATATATAGTAGGGTTTTGAAAAATATTTTCAAAAATAACACTCGTGTATACTTATTATTCCTACTGATCAGGCAACCTAAGCTTTGATACCAAATGTAACAACCCTCTTCGGAGCAGGTCTATATTTGGACCTAATAAAAGCCCATCAATCATTATGTCCATTTCAGAGCTGGCTATTGGTTGGTAACTGTAACAACCCGAAATTTTCGAACCCGAAAATTCCAGATAGTTATGAAAAAGAAGAAAGAGATAGAAGAAGAAGAACAGAAACATCAACAACTCACATTCGCAGCGGATAAAATATAATAATAAATAACAGTTTACAGAAGAATACTATATCTGTTAATTACATTTAATATACATCAGAGTTACACATATATACAGATACTGGACATACACAAATCATGTCTCAGATACACAACAATATACTACAACGGAAATACTCTACACGCTATTGCCATCCAGCTCGCCTCCTGAGCTCCACCTACCTGAAAATCTGTAATACTCGGTCTGACCCGAGCATTACACCAAAGTAACACCCGGGTCAGGCTGGAAACAAGCGTGAGTAAACCCAACTAATACGGAATACCAAAGCAATCAACTTATATAAACCCGGGGTATCATAAATCCATTAATCCAATTCACAATTTGCTTTAGACAACGCTTGTTTCTCATATCAATTTCTAAGTACCAAACTTAGATAAAATAATCCAATTCACTTAAATCGTTTCACTCCAACTTATTGATTTCACAAAACAATCTGTAAACAATTTTGAAGTGGTTTCGGGTATTTCCCAATACCCGATTCCGGTCTCTTCGAGTTTCATGCCATCCTAATCCAAGATATCCAAAAACAACACAACATTTCATATCAGAGATATCAACTCATTCAAAGCATCCAATACCATTCAGTCATCCATAAGCAATATTTAATCGCATACAAATTAATTCAATTGATTCTAACTGAATTCCAAACCTCAATCACTTAGATTTCTTCTTTCAATATTGATTAATTCCCAATCTATTGATTAATCAACCCTTCATTATTCATCTTAATTAATCACACTGGATTAATTATCTTCAATTACATTCAAGTCATAATCTTTTCACAATTTAATTATCCTTAACCCAAATCAGTAGTTAATCTTTAACTACTTCACAAATTAACTAACTATTTTAGTTACATTAATCTTTAATTACCTGTATAATTAATTTCTCGTAAAGCACCTAGTATTGATTAATTTATCTTAGTTAATCAATTTTTAATTACGCCATTAATTATATAATTTAAAGACATCCTATTTATATTTCAATTCATCCTAATCTAAATTAATTATTTTAATTCAACCACAATATTAATCATTCTCGATAAATCTCAACCTATAGTTAATTATCCTTTTTATTAACTTCATTAAATAAATTAATTGTTCCTTAATTAATTTTCTTAATTAATCTCTTGATTTATTACTCAAAGTAATTCTATTTTATTAATCACATTAAATAATTCCCCACCGAACCATCCATTGATTAACCTAAATCAATTAAAATTCATTAATTAACTTAAACCTTCATTAATTATTTCAAACCCTTAATTACTAACTTAATCAAACCAAATCATTAATTAATTGGATTAATTAATTATTAACTTAATGAATCACAATTATTAAATCCTTATTAACATTTAAACGGAAATATTTCTTCTATTATGACTTAAGTTTAAACAACTTAAAACCCGAATACTTCAAATCAGGCAACAATTAACTCGAGAACAAATCAAAAATCAAATTCACCAGATCATCAGTACTCATCAAATCAATTCAGCCATTCAACCAAATTATTTAAAATTTAACCATATAAAGTTAAATGAATAAAAACCAACAGAGTGAGATTTACTCACCTTTGCTTTATTTAGCAAAACCGATCCACTCTCGACTCGTTTGCTTTCGGATGGTGACCTTGAATAAATGTTAGATAATTTTATTCATATTCGAACAATTTGAATAGTTAATTTCCATTTTGATAAATTTAATTAACTACTAATTATCTAATTTGAACAAGTAATTAAGTTTTAAACTGATTTTCCTTTTAAAAATCCTTTAGTGATTAAAATAATTTAAATACACTAGTAACCAGTTAATCACCAACATAACCCCCCCTTTTTCTGTTAAATAAATCTGATTTTATATGAAATGTCATATTTTAAAATTCTATATTTCCAACATCTCACATATATACTTATTTATTTATTTTATTATTACAAAAAAAAAATCCTTCATGTTTAAAATTTCTTATGTTTGTCTGTCTGGATTTAAATCTAGATAGGTATGTGTACATTCTTATCTATATTATAAATTTAATTAAAACTGAAATAATCATACCTTCATTGCCGAATTCAAAATTGAACAAAACCCTAGCTCGATGTCTCCGGTTCGCCGCAGTCCACAACGCAAGCTCGGCTCAAAGCCTCTTTCCGATGCTCGAGATCGAATCCCCTTCCCCGATGCCAAACTCCTCCAAGCGGCCGCCTTCGAAGATCACGACCTGCTTTAACTATCTTGAGCATCTCTTCCAGCATCACCACGTCGCGCCGTGCTCGTCCCAACATCGAACCCACATCGCTTCGTCCCACGAACGAAGCCCATGCCCTAACTACTATCGTCGCGTCCAGGACCACAAGCCCTTTCGCGACTCCCTTCCTCGACACGGAACTTGGCCTCGAATTCGCGCGTTCTTCCCCTTGCTAAAATTCGAAATTGCCCCGCCCTCTCTCTCTTTTTTTTTCGTTCGTAAGGATTGAATAATGGGGAAAGGGAAAACAGCTCCTGGTTTGATTTCGATTTCTAAGAGGGGGATTGCACGAGTTATAAGTGAAGGATAAGGTATGGTGTGCTTTAGAAGATTGGGCATAGGTTTTTTATTATTATTATTATTAAATTTTGCTGTTGTTTGAACGTCTTTGAGTGAAAGGTATGGTTATATGAGATGAAGGTGGCGTGCATAGGAAGGAAACGGTTGACCAACCTAATATAAATTAAAATTTCCAGAAAGTTTCGATATAAAAAATCCAGTACGTTTACGTATTGCACGCTTACACAACAGCTCCAAATATTACGAAAAATCAAAATCCGATAATAATGCAATATTACGGAGTCAATGGAACTGATTTCGTCAAAATCCAAGACCGAGCCTCAGAAGACTATATTTTAAATATCGATCTAAACGACATATTTTCAAAGTTGAACAAATCACCTCTAAATTAATTTTCACCCCTTCTATTATCTTCAGTATCATCATTATAAATTTTATAAGCCTTCAAATTATTTTTAACAGGTTTAAAACTCCAGGTTTAATAACTTGCCCAATTTCAAATTATATAAATTAACAATTTATTATCAAGTAAATATTAATATTCGGAATTCAAGTTTAAAATCAACCTTTAAATATTTAAAATAAATTTATTATTTCAATTTAAATCGTTAGAAATTTCGAGTCGTCACATTCCTCCCCCCTTAAAAGAATTTCGTCCCCGAAATTACTAGTTAGGGAGAATTGTTCAAAACCCGTTGGCTTTTTCCCAAAACTCATAATTCAACATCTTACCAACTATCTTTTATTAAAGCTCCACTATCACCTCAACCAACTTTCCAAAACCTTCTATAGTTTCCAATAACATTAATTTACTTCACTTATTCACGTTTAAATTTAAAATCAAATTTTGAATTATCAAAATTTTCTCAAAATTTTCTAACTCTCTAAATTTCCGAAAATTTTTGCCAGCGTCTCCTTTGCGCGGCTAGCTCGATACTACAACAAAAGGCCTCTACGGGCTCCCAAATTCCAAAAAGAAAACAAAAGCCAAGTGGCTACATCAAAAACCCAATCCAATTCCATACAGATATTTAAATACATACCTTTTGTCGGGCAATTCACATTTATCATTTGGAATCAAATCCAATTTCCTTTTCCCTTTTATAATACCTGCATATCCTGCTTAGCACTAATATCCAATCACAATATTCCAAAATCATTTTATACATCTCTTTACATAAGCTTCATACCCACTTCTATTCAAATTAGTTTTCGCCGTTTCATATGAATTCAATTTATTTTCGATTTCTAATATTGAGTTTTATCTTTCATTTAACTGATTCATATTAGTTCCATTTACTAGTTTACTATAATTTCCAATTTTGAAATTGTTTTGTTATTAACCAATTTTTTCCAAGAATTTTCTAACTCCCAAAATTTCCAAAAAATTTTTGGCAGAGTCTCCTTTGTACGGAGGAGCTTTTGCAATTTGAAAATATATATAAATATGTACACATCGACCCACACGGGCGGAAAAAAAAACAGTTCATATTTCCTATTTTTATTGCGTAGGCGTACCTTATTTAGCATTTTAAGCAAGCTGCTTATTTATTTTAGCAATTAGCATACCCCAAATCTAGTCAAACGGCTTCTCTATACCTGTACTTACTCAATTTAAATATGTAAGTGTCACATATAGAAATTCTATTAGCATTTCACTTACTTTTAATGGCTAAACACAAGCAATTCAAAAGCAACAAGCACCAAACGCTTACCATAAGCGATTTATATAATTTAAAGCAAATCCAATTGCTTCCAACTAAATTCATAAGCCATTCATTTAATTTTAAGGGTTTACAACACAATTGCTTACATTCATTTTATTTTAAGCAAAACAAACTCATATTCATATCAATTGATTCAAAATCAATTATATTTTCTTCCACTAATTCATAGAAATTAAATCTCGTTTACGTTAAACGACAATTATTTCTACGCAATTTGATAATATCCATGTGAATAAATAATTACTTAAGTTTTATAACCAATTAAAATTGATTCCAACTAAATTTTATTTAATTCAATTCCATTTTAATTTATTCACAATCATTTTATTTAGCTCGACACATTCCGTGCTTGTGTACTACTAACCATTCCCAAATTAATTTAAACCGAGCTTTTATTTAATGGCTTTTACCCTTATTCGAAGCCAAGCTTCCATAAATTTTAAACTTACATTGATTTATTTAATTTATCCCAACACCAATTTAAGTTTACTTCCATTCAATTTGATTCTCATCGAATCAAATTCCATTTAATTCAGTTAGCCCATCTATTTCACTTTAATTCACCTCCATAAATTATCAAAACAATATCCAAGCACCTACTTAACTCATTTATACTTCAAATTATTATGCTATCGAACTTAAGTTCAGTCTGATAATCCAATTCCAATCACATCTTTGATTTAGTCTTTATTAAGTTAGACTTCATCCATTATTATTTAATTCAATTAACCCATTTTAACTGTTTAATTTACCCACTTAATTCATCATCGAATTTATTTTATTAATACAAGGCCATTCTTAATTTATTTCTACTCACCAGGGTCTTGTTTGCAACCCAAACCATTTCTATTATAATTCACTTTCATTCCATTCGACGACACTTCCATTATATCAAATTTACTTGCAAATTACGTTAAATATTATTCAAATCACACTTGAATTTTATTTGTAATTCAAACCATCACATTTTTCAATCCAACTCTATTTTATTTTTATTTTACAATATCTCTTCTTATTTAATTCATTATCAATTCTAAGTTGAATTCTATTTAAAATTCGAATTCATTTCCAACCCATTATCAACTTACAATCCATTTTATTTACCCAAGTTAAATTTTTTTAACATACTCGATCAAACAATTATTTAGCCAATTAGCTTACTTCCAATTTTATATCAAGATTCGATTTTATTACAAAGAATCGCATCATTTACATTTTTCCTGAGTCCAATTTTATTTTATAATTCCAGTTTGGATTTTTCCCTTAAATTTTAAAATTTAGAACTGTCTTTAAATTCAGATAATACAATTAAAATAGCTTTTTATAAAAATATTTCTTATAACTCGATGTCTCAACCAGTCCATCCTTATTCTAACAGAAATTCAGTCATACGTTGATCAGGCGTAGGACTGAAAATCTATAAGTTCTTGGTAAACCCGTTTTCAACACCCAGTGAAAATACTTGGAAGATAATTTTATTGAAAATATCGAAAACAGTTTTTGAAAATAGAGGAAATATCTTTAATAAGGATGCTCTGGAAATCATCACCCCCATCCATGGTCGCAGTCAACCCGATGGTTACGTTGCCGTCCTGACAAAATCCATAGATTAACTGTAGGCCTTCGTGCCCCTCGATTACACCATGGAACCCGCTACAGATCGCAGCTACAATTGGGGTTACGTAGCTATCACAGCGAAAACCCATATAACTGTAGGCATCAGCGCCCTTGAATTTCGCTGCCAAAAGAATGAAACTTCTCCCCACTTGACCATAGATCGCAGTCTACCGATGTTGCGTTGCCTTCCCGGCAAAATCAAGTGTAGACCGTTGGCATTCATCCTCCACACAATTTTCGCTATGGTCCCCCACAGTAGATCGCAGCGACATCGAATTACACTGTCGTCACAGCATAACCCAAATGCCCCCGTAGGCATCAGCGCCATCGACTTTCGCTACCAAAATAATCCTCATGAACTAGTTTTCCGGACTCCTCACAGGATCAACTTTAGAACCCCCCCTTGGGGCTCAAGGCAGCACCACCCAGTGGCACTCCTGAGAAGTTCATTCCAAGGGAGCGACTTTTTCCCCAGAGCCATCATCAAAAACACTTTATACTATACATATAGTATCTTTCAAATCATACCCCTAGTATGATCTCATACAAGGCTCCTTTACACAAAATCGATAATTCTCAAACTAGGCTTTCCAAATTCCAATATTGATTTTACCCAAAAATCAAAAGCCTTTCCAAAACCAAAGGTTCTCGAAACATTTTCCAAAATCCTCATAAGATCCTTTATATATATATATATATATATATACAGACATATATAATTTTTAAAACTTTAGATCATTTTTAACTTGTATAAAACCCATTTTATACTTCAAACACTTTCAAAATCTCTTTTCTTCCGACAATAGATTCAACAAGGGGAGATTTATCTTATATAACAAAGATATTCAACTTTTTTTATTCAAAACCAAATATCCCAATTTAATTTCTCTTTCCAATATCAATTTCATTCAAATCCGTACGATGTACACATACCATCTGTACACCATATCAACTTGATCGCTCACTCGATCACACAATTTCATTTCCGAACTAGTATCGTCCACCCGACTTCCTAGTGCGGACACAGATCTGATTTCTTGATCAGAAACTGTCATTCTCCTTGCATAGCCATAACTATGATAGAGAATATCCAGAACCAATCAACAACCCATATCCAGGTTCGCCGTCAAAAATCGAGTGAAAAATCCCACTCGGATCGATATAACTATCTCGAAATTCTGTGCTCGAATCTGGATCAAATCATTATGCGAATAGAATAATATACGTACACCCTACGTATTTAACTTCATTGATCATTACCTAAATCAATTTCCTTTCTATTCACATTCACTTAAATTTTCATTCACTTATCCACATTTACTTTAGTCCCCATTTGGATTATCACTTCAATTCTCATCTCAGTTGGGTATTTTACCAATAACAGTTTGAACTCCGACCAGTTTATATTTAGAAATAGCTTGAAAATTTTAACAATAGATAAGTAGTTGAAAAATAATTATTAGTTTGCAAAATAGCTATAAAATAGGTAACTAATTGTAAAATAGTTGAAAAATAGTTAAATAGTTTCAGAAATTTTAAATAATTGCAAAATAGTTGTAAAATAGTAATTAATTTGTAAAATAGTTAGAAAGTAGCAATTAGTTTATAAAACAGTTGAAAAATGGTTAAATAGCTCCAAAATAATTTGGCTTTAAGAAAGAAAGGTTGTATATATTTAATAGCTTAGAAAAATAAGTTTATATTAAAACAATTTATATTGAAAATAGTCCAGAGCCAAAACTGTTCAACTTTCCCAACTTCCAATTCCAATTTATTTCCACTGAAAATTGGTTTAACCCCAATTCAAGTTGAATTAATTCTCAATTTCTTTTCGAATTTAAATCAAATTCCATTTTAAATTGTCTTTACTTACTTATTTCAAAGTTTACGTAAGAGTTCAATAATTTTATTTTAAAATTTTAATTTATTACCCAAATTTTATCTTTCTAGTTTGAAACCAATTCTTAAACAAATTTAAATATTCAAATTTTCAGTTCAAAGTATTACTATATCCTTAATTTCAAATTAACGTTAGATTTTTCTTTTATCTCAATAATGGATATATTATCACACTTCGTTTCTCATCCATTTAAACAAATCCAATCCACAATTTAAAGATTTTTAACAACAACTGGATGGTATCATCGAATTTATTTTAAAACATGCATTCATTTTCAATTTCCAAATCTCAAACCCATTTGAGATCACACAAATTCCCAATTCAAATTACCACTTAACTATCCAAGTTAAATATCAATTTCAACTTGAAATTTCCAATTCAAGTGGTTCATTCACACTTATTTAACTTCTCCCAAGTTAAATTTCAATTTGCATAATCCAATCAATCTTACTCAATTTGAATTCCCACTTCAAATTTCAAAATTCTTTCCCTCTTATAAGTTCAAAACTTATATCACTTTGGGTTTTCCATCACACTTCAGGGAAAATCAAAACTCAACATTTAGAGTTTATTTCAAATTAACCTTGATATCTTGTATATCCATACATATATACATATTTATTTCCTTTACACACCAGATTACCTTTAAATTTTAAACCACCCTTGGTTTTAATTACAAAACTAACCCCTTAAAAATCTTCCAAACATTCAATGTTTTACAATAAGACTATGTTCAATTTCAATCTCGCTTTTAAACCATCTCGAATTATATAAATTCGAGTTGAATTCTCAAAGGTTGGTTTAACTTTTTAAACCAAATTAACTTTGCTCATTTAAAGTTTTTAAACAATTTAATTTCTGAGTCCTAATCCCAGAATTTCTTTCTTAATTAAATTTAATTTTAATTTGGTTGTATTTTCTGTTACCACTTAATTTAATTCCAATTCAAGATTTCAATTTGGTTGTATTTTATATTACTTCTTAACTTAATTCCAATAATTTAACAACCAATCACCTAAATATTATTAGAAGGAAATACTGTTTTATAAGTATATAAAATCATTTAAAACCTTTATAAGAAAATAACAAATACGCTCTCATATATATACATACTCAACTCATTCTAGAGTACTACGGACACTATTTAATGAGTCATTCCCACCAGAGCCAAGGTTCTCGCTTAACCTTTCAGCTCTGATACCAACTGTAACAACCCGAAATTTTTGAACCCGAAAATTCTAGATAGTTATGAAAAAGAAGAAAGAGATAGAAGAAGAAGAACAGAAACATCAACAACTCACATTCGCAGCGGATAAAATATAATAATAAATAACAGTTTACAGAAGAATACTATATCTGTTAATTACATTTAATATACATCAGAGTTACACATATATATAGATACTGGACATACACAAATCATGTCTCAGATACACAATAATATACTACAGCGGAAATACTCTACACGCTATTGCCATCCAGCTCGCCTCCTGAGCTCCACCTACCTGAAAATCTGTAATACTCGGTCTGACCCGAGAATTACACCAAAGTAACACCCGGGTCAGGCTGGAAACCAGCGTGAGTAAACACAACTAATACGAAATACCAAAGCAATCAACTAATATAAACCTGGGGTATCATAAATCCATTAATCCAATTCATAATTTGCTTTAGACAACGCTTGTTTCTCATATCAATTTCTAAGTACCAAACTTAGATAAAATAATCCAATTCACTTAAATCGTTTAACTCCAGCTTATTGATTTCACAAAACAATCTGTAAACAATTTCGAAGTGGTTTCGGGTATTTCCCAATACCCGATTCCGGTCTCTTCGAGTTTCATGCCATCCTAATCCAAGATATCCAAAAACAACACAACATTTCATATCAGAGATATCAACTCATTCAAAGCATCCAATATCATTCAGTCGTCCATAAGCAATATTTAATCGCATACAAATTAATTCAATTGATTCTAACTGAATTCCAAACCTCAATCACTTAGATTTCTTCTTTCAATATTGATTAATTCCCAATCGATTGATTAATCAACCCTTCATTATTCATATTAATTAATCACACTGGATTAATTATCTTCAATTACATTCAAGTCATAATCTTTTCGCAATTTAATTATCCTTAACCCAAATCAGTAGTTAATCTTTAACTACTTCACAAATTAATTAACTATTTTAGTTACATTAATCTTTAATTACATGTATAATTAATTTCTCGTAAAGCACCTAGCATTGATTAATTTATCTTAGTTAATCAATTTTTAATTACGCCATTAATTATATAATTTAAAGACATCCTATTTATATTTCAATTCATCCTAATCTAAATTAATATTTTAATTCAACCACAATATTAATCATTCTCGATAAATCTCAACCTGTAGTTAATTATCCTTTTTATTAACTTCATTAAATAAATTAATTGTTCCTTAATTAATTTTCTTAATTAATCTCTTGATTTATTACTCAAAGTAATTCTATTTTATTAATTATATTAAATAATTCCCCACCGAACCATCCATTGATTAACCTAAATTAATTAAAATTCATTAATTAACTTAAACCTTCATTAATTATTTCAAACCCTTAATTACTAACTTAATCAACCCAAATCATTAATTAATTGGATTAATTAATTATTAATTTAATGAATCACAATTATTAAATCCTTATTAACATTTAAACGGTAATATTTCTTCTATTATGACTTAAGTTTAAACAACTTAAAACCCGAATACTTCAAATCAGGCAACAATTAACTCGAGAACAAATCAAAAATCAAATTCACCAGATCATCAGTACTCATCAAATCAATTTAGCCATTCAACCAAATTATTTAAAATTTAACCATATATAGTTAAATAAATAAAAACCAACAGAGTGAGATTTACTCACCTTTGCTTTATTTAGCAAAACTGATCCACTCTCGACTCGTTTGCTTTCAGATGGTGACCTTAAATAAATGTTAGATAATTTTATTGATATTCGAACAATTTGAATAGTTAATTTCCATTTTGATAAATTTAATTAACTACTAATGATCTAATTTGAACAAGTAATTAAGTTTTATACTGATTTTCCTTTTAAAAATCCTTTAGTGATTAAAATAATTTAAATACACTAGTAACCAGTTAATCACCAACATAACCCCCGCTTTTTTTGTTAAATAAATCTGATTTTATATGAAATGTCATATTTTAAAATTCTATATTTCTAACATCTCACATATATACTTATTTATTTATTTTATTATTACAAAAAAAAATCCTTCCTGTTTAAAATTTCTTATGTTTGTCTGTCTAGATTATAGGTATGTGTACATTCTTATCTATATTATAAATTTAATTAAAACTGAAATAATCATACCTTCATTGCCGAATTCAAAATTGAACAAAACCCTAGCTCGATGTCTCCGGTTCGCCGCAGTCCACTACGCAAGCTCGGCTCAAAGCCTCTTTTCGATGCTCGAGATCGAATCCCCTTCCCCGATGCCAAACTCCTCCAAGAGGCCACCTTCGAAGATCGCAACCTGCTTTAACTATCTTGCGCATCTCTTCCAGCATCACCACGTCACGCCGTGCTCGTGCCAACATCGAACCCACATGGCTTCGTCCCACGAACGAAGCCCAAGCCCTAACTGTTATCGCCGCGTCCAGGACCACAAGCCCTTTCGCGACTCCCTTCCTCGACACGGAACTTGGCCTCGAATTCGCGCGTTCTTCCCCTTGCTAAAACTCGAAATCGCCCTGCCCTCTCTCTTCTTTTTTTTCGTTCGTAAGGATTGAATAATGGGGAAAGGGAAACCAACTCCTGGTTTGATTTTGATTTCTAAGAGGGGGATTGCGCGAGTTATAAGTGAAGGATAAGGTATGGCGTGCTTTAGAAGATTGGGCATAGGTTTTTTATTATTATTATTATTAAGTTTTGCTGTTGTTTGAACGGCTTTGAGTGAAAGGTATGGTTATATGAGATGAAGGTGGCGTGCACAGGAAGGAAACGGTTGACCAGCCTAATATAAATTAAAATTTCCAAAAAGTTTCGATATAGAAAATCCAGTGCGTTTACGTATTGCACGCTTACACAACAGCTCCAAACATTACGAAAAATCAAAATTCGATAATAATGCAATATTACAGAGTCAATGGAACTGATTTCGTCAAAATCCGAGACCGAGCCTCGGAAGGCTATATTTTAAATATCGATCTAAACGACATATTTTCAAAGTTGAACAAATCACCTCTAAATTAATTTTCACCCCTTCTATTATCTTCAGTATCATCATTATAAATTTTATAAGCCTTCAAATTATTTTTAACAGGTTTAAAACTCCAGGTTTAATAACTTTCCCAATTTCAAATTATATAAATTAACAATTTAATTATCAAGTAAATATTAATATTTGGAATTCAAGTTTAAAATCAACCTTTAAATATTTAAAATAAATTTATTATTCCAATTTAAATCGTTAGAAATTTTGGGTCGTTACAGTAAAATTGATCAAATAAAAAAATATACAGAGTTATCTATTTATGCTTTCAAAATCTCACAACGTAAGTGATAAAATGAAATAATAAAGTAAGTATCCATCCAAATCCCAGAAGTACAATATTCCAAATATTCATAACATAATGTATCAAAATTTAAAATCGACAAGTGTAAAATTTAGGTACATCATAATAAATCATAAATATAAAGAAATAACTATACTACCACTGGTCTTCATTGTCTCCTTCATACTTCATCATCAGCATTGTTCCCCCCTAACCTTTGGGTTGTCATTAGGATGGAATCAGAACAACAAATGTTAGTGAATGAAAATCTCAAGTCTTACCATAATAGTATTTGGACAGTATCATTTAGTTGAGTATTATATCTTATGTATTTTCTAACTATATTTTTTGAGTTTACCTTCAACTATAAGCCAATGGCCCTTCCATGCCATCTCTGTAATGTATCTCCAACTGTAAATCGATGGCCTTTTCTAGTCTAACTTCATGACTATAACGCGAGTGCATCACAACTATGGAATATATTGGGTCAAACGACCCTTCTCCATCAATCATATCCTAACGATGCAAGGGAAAGTACTCGAGTCACTTAAGACCTATTTAAACAGAAAATAGGCAGTCTCCGACTATCTAATATTTACTCCTTAGGCAGATCCCCATCATTTAATACCTAAACCCTAGGGAACACCTCTTTTGTACTTCCTATCTAACATCATAAGAAATCCAATAAGGCCACTTAATACTTCTTAAATAGGAAAGAGGCGGACCCTTCAATAGCTATTTAATACCTTGTCCTAAAGCGAAACCCTTTCATAGATTTCCAATACCACACCTAAAATATAATCCGGCCATTTAATAGTTCTAGAACGGGAAAGAGGCAGACCCTGCAATAGCCATTTAACACCATAACCCCAAACCTGGTCCATCCTTGGATCACCGTTCTATGACCCATAACCCAAATCATAATGTCTCATATTAGTCTGACTATTCATAGGTGTTGGTAGCTATATTATCTATGCAATCTTATCGTATAGAGTTGAGACTAACCTCGCGTCCGCTGTAGTTACTTATTATAAGCGATGTCTCACATCAGTTTCAAAGTTACATTGCTTATAGCCAGTTAACTATGCAAACTTCTATGTAATTTTAAATGACCTTGTATCCCTATAACTTAGCAAATTTCTTCTCTCTAACCATACAAAATTATACTAACATATACATACATCACACATATATAAGTACATAATATACCTCACCTGCATTTACGTGTTAAAGCCATATAAGGGAAACTCCTTCTTTTGCCTTTAATTATGGCTTTATTTCTGTAGTTGTTCTTAAATTCCTTTCTATATTGTTTATTACTATCCATTAACCGATTTATTTTATACCTTGTGACTTATACATTATTGTTATATTTATACTTAACGTCAATTTTTGGCTTACTACTTTTATTAAATTTTCCTAGGTGTACGTAAAAGCATTTCTATACTAAGATTTTCACTTCCTATTTGGGTTGTTAAGATAACTTAAATGTCACAACTTTCATGTCCATATAAGTCACAGACTAATATAACAGCTTACACAATAGCTAACATTACAATTTAAATTAGTTAAACAAAACAAACTTGCATATACATTCAAAAATGGAATCAAAACATCCAACTTGTTTTACATTAACATGGTAGAATTAAAGCCTCTATTTCAAGGGAGAAAGACTATACAATTTAAATCCTTTATATTCTATTTGACTTTTAAACGGATAAGGTTGAAGTGAAAAAGGATTCATATTTATTATAATTACAGAGGTAGGCGGTCCAAACCATGGATGGGATAAAACTCCATACTTTGCACATCATTTCCTAACCTATTTAGAATCTTTTATCATATCAAACACATATTAGGAAGTGAAAGTTGAATCAAATATAGATTATTCATATTGCGAATAATAACGGGTCAAATTCTACCATATTAACATAAAACAAATAAGATTCTAACCAATTCTAGAATTAATATTTTTCTAGGGAAATTTGTGTTTTTAGATTTAAAGTTTTTATATACAAAATTCCCTAAAGCATAAAACAAATCTAAACATTAACTACATAAACTACCATAAAGGGAAAAACTAAGATTTCCACTCACATATAGCTTTCCTCGAAATTCCTTGGATTACATTGATGTTAACGCTTATTTCTTCCTTCATTTGTATACAGAGGAAGATACAGAACTCAAAGATCGAGGAAGAATAGAAATAGAAAAATATACTTATATATAAATTTCATTACCTTTTACCTTTAACTTGATTAATCTCTTTCCCAATGCTTGAATCTTTTATTTTTGAATCTAGAAAATTATTGGTGAGGAAGGAAACTGGTAGAGTACTGTTAACGTATGTATTTTTCTTGTAAATAAAAATGAAGGGGTTGGCCCCTTATTTATAGTGATTAGAACGCACATGGACCGTAAAATCAAAACGTGCCTAGACCGTATGATCAAAAAAGTTTAAAATAACGAAATACGAACCACTTAGGCCATGAAAACACAAGCCGTCGTTTAACAACACCGGTTGACCGCACCCTTAGCCAGTCGACTGTTACCATCAACCGACCCAAATTAAGGTGTCAACCGGTGATCCTAGTATATGTCGTTAACATTAATATACACATTATTTTATTTATTAAATCTTTAATGTTAACATTTACTTAAATGTTAAGCTTATTCCCAATGTTATAATCTGCTATTATCTTTTTAATTTCTGCCATTAACTTCATTTAGTTATTAACTTAAATTTATTTGAATTATTTTAAATTCATTTACTTTGGACACCAATAACTTCTCCGTTTGAACTCGTTAGCGAAGATTTACATATGAAAGTTGCTTAGAAAATCATTACAAACACAACATTGTAACTTTTGTGACCAAATTCTGACATTTATAAAATTCCCATTTTGGCTTCATTATTGATTAGTTGTCTTCATATAAAGTTTACGGAGTGTTACAATTCTCAAGACATTGCAATTTTTTGCTTTTTGATTGCATCCTTTACTATTTTTTTTCTTCTTTGAGTTCATTTTTAGACCTGCTACCCATAAAGAGGTTTGAATAAATCTTTGATGGCTTTGGCTACATTTTTATTTACTTTGAGAAGGATTAGAATATCATCTGCATTAAATGGGAAATTTTGATGTTTGTGTGCGTTAATGGACTGATTTCTCCAGCTATCAACAATATCTCAAAATAAGTCTTCCTCTACTCTCTAAAAACTATTACCTTGGAAAAAAAACTTCTACCTCCTCAACTTTGGATGTAAAGCATATCAAAAATTCAACCTCTACAAATGAAAATAAGGAAAGTGAACAAAACAGAGAAAGATGTTGGAATTTTAAGTAGAAATAATAAAGAGCAGTTGATAAAACATTGTGTGAGAAGTCATTACTTTGAAAACAAAATTTGAATCAACTATTATGCAATTGATAATGTCGTATATTCCACGAGGTTAAGACAAATATACCTCAAACTTATGCTGTAACAACCCGAATTCCGGTGGGTCTAGACTTTTCGCCAAAATGCTAAAACCCAAGCCTACTGAAACCTGAGTTGGGAATCTGGTATCCTGCAAACAGGCAAAGGCAAATATATCAGAGCTCAATTAAATATCTCATAGCGGAATTGACTAAAATATAATAGTAAGCAAATACTCACCAATATAATAACACTTTCTAAACAAGTGTCTTAAAGCTGGGAAGTCACTGCCATCTATCTAACCTGTAGGATGTTATGAGGAGGTGGTCCGAACTAAAGTTCTGGTAAATGAATAAATTATATACTTTTAGGTTTAATTCTACATATATCGTTTTATTTCCATCTACTCTTATATTAGGTTCAATAGGTTACAATACTCTCGTCTTTATTCGTGAACCGTGCCCATCTACTCCATAGTAGATTAAAACCTAATAACTGATATGTACATATATGTAGCTACATGCCCAATGACCATATTGGTCCTAGGTACCGCCCATGGTACCTTCCGTATTCTCCTTGAAAAAGGCTCCATCGTCTTCCTCCGTAACTATATCTATTGTAACGACCACCCATGACTCCTGCACCCAACAAGGAAATAATGCGCAGTAAAGTGTGCCAGGCCGTCATGGATGATCATCAAGGTAAGGTAAACACAGAATAGTCTATCGTATTACTCACAGCGCAGGGATAAAATACGATAAAGAAGTATATATATATATATATAGTGAAGCTTCACCAAATAGAATCTCATCAATACACTTCAAAACAGTTTGATACAAACATCAGAACAGTCAATACATCAAGCCTCACTACATAACACTCAGAGAGTCATACAAGCAGCGGAACATCCAGTACATATAGTAAGAAAACAATATGTAAAAGCCTTCAGCTCGTCTTCGTCATCAACAGCATCGGTCACTAAGAACAGCACCTGTCACCTGTTACCTAGTCTGCCCACCCCAATACGGATAAACAGCCCAAGGTAATAAGAGTTGAACATAAAACCTTGAGTCAGACAACAGTCTTAGTGAGCGGTAAATTAACTAACAACATACCAAAAGAGCATAAAGAAAAAGGAATAGGAATCCAACCCTCCCACTCCACCTCTTTCTACAGTGATAGCCCCCAAACACACTAAGAAGAGACAAGCATAGCAAAGCAGACAGTTAAAGTAAAGCAATTATCATTCGAGTCATGGTCGGTGTTTTCCAAATACAAACCCCCAAGGCCTAAACCAAGATCAGATAAGCACCCAGAAAACATCGCTCTTGAGACCGAATGACGATACAACCAAACATCCATGACTCTGGCTATCACTGTTATCATTGCTTCGATACCACCGTTAATTGAATGACCGACGCATTCTTTCAGCCGTAAGTCAAGGACTAATGGTAACCCCGGTTCTAGACATAACTCCGCACGTCGTCGCAGCCCGTGCCTAGGACTATCGAATCTGCCCAGAGTACTCGACCACCTACCTGTAGTCTTTGGGGCGTTCCTATGTACTCTTGCTTTGAGTTTGCTAGAACCTTCAATAACGATGAAATCCAAGCCTTCTAGTCATCCTCCTCGACGACTATTCTCAAACTAGCCCAAGCTGCCTCTCGAGCCCACCATTATCAACGAACTTGGACCATATCACCGAGTTATCAACATGCTTGGAATGATCCCGTCTGGATTAAACCAAGGCTATCTCATATCATGATTTGCTTCATCGTATCATAGCAAAGTCCCATCTCAATATCGTCATCAAATCTATCCATATGAGCTTTCTCATCCGCTTCATATGCCACGAGCAGCTTTCCTTATTCAAGAGCCTTTCCACTTAGCTTTTGAATCACCTTCGACCAACTTGTCCAAATCAAGTCATCAATCAACTAACTTCTAACAATCAATCAAATCAATCATTAATCCAAACAATCAATCGTTCAGACAAGATCTAAATAAACAATTATAACAATAATGACAATTTCGTAAATAAAGAGTCCAAATCTAACAAGCATGAATTCTAAGTAATATCTTGATGAATGAACTATCATGTAGTAAGATGGATATCAAAACTTTATGAACGATGGATCTACATGCAGACTTAAGGAAAATGCATGAAATCACTATTTTTAACACACAAATAAGCCACCGATCCAATATACTCCTTTGGGTCCGTGTGAGAGATAACCACCACTCACCGAATCACCTAAACACCTCAAAAGATACAAACTTCAGATCTGGACAGCAAAGGATCTAGCTTGATCCGACAAGATTCCGCTTCAAAGGGTGAAATCTCTCTTCGTTGGATGTAGACCTTCAACTTTGGCTCTTGGATCTTTGATCTAGATCTTCGATCTTGGATGGATGTAAGCACTATATTAGAGTGGAGAAAAGAAGTGAAGAAGTGTTGTTGTCAGCTCTCAAAATGGCTGCAATTCGTCGCTTCAAAATCCGGATCCCAAAAATGAAGATAGGCACTTCTATTTATAGGCTGGAAATCCTGGAAATCCCTTAAGTCGGCCGTCCCCTTAAGTCGTCCACGACCTAACCCTTGCCGACCAAACGACCTACGACTCAAGGCACCACACGACCTACCGACACAAGCCTCTACATGACTCAACGACCTAACTCAAACGCGGCTTAACGACTTAACTATAATGCCGACCTACCGGCTTAACCAGATGCCGACCCAACGACTCATCTCACACTACCGACCTAACGACTTAACGACATAGCCGACCTAACTACCTAACCATATAGCCGACCTAACAACTTAACTATCTAACCTTATGGCCTACCTAACACTACTAAGCCGCTAGTTCCCTTAAACCGTTAACTCCTAAGTCGCTAACTCCTTAAGTCGGTGACCTTCCTAGGTCGGTCCATACTTAAGTCGCTTCTAACTACTGGGTCGTTAACTCGTTCAACCGACTCATCTCTAGGTCGTTCACTCCCTTAAGTCGGCAACTCTTAAGTCGGCCAACTACTAAGTCGGCTACCTCCTTAACTCGGCCACACTTCTCTAAGTCGCTCCAATCTACTCTGGACGACTTAAACTCTAGACGACATAACCAATACAAACGACCTAGTGGAAACTATTCTACGATTGATCGACACGTAAAATACAGGTCATTACATTCTCTCCCCCTTAGGAATTTCGCCCCCGAAATTCCAAACAAACAAGAACAATCAAAACTATTCTGCATGCCTACCATCCATAGCAACCAACAAACCATGCATCCAATTACTAGCCTAGCATGCAGAATTCTAAGACTAGAACAAGTTACAAATTCATGAGATGCCACGACACCTTAGGGCCATACCTCGAAGAGTTCAGGATGAGCTGCCTTCATCCTCTCTTCCTCCTCCTATGTACAGTCGTTAACATCATCACTCCATTGTACCTTGAGCAACTTGACTACCTTCCTCCTAAGCTGTTTCATGTCAGTTTCCACAACACGAAGCGGCTTACGAGGTCTTCTAATAACTGGATCAATCTCAAAGTCTTCACAGCTATCAGCAGAAACCACTGTATTCGAGTCGCGCACATACTTCCGTAGATACGATATATGAAAAACATTGTGCACACTCGACATCTTTTCCGGTAACTCCAATTTATAGGCGAGCTTTCCAATTCGCTCGATGATCGGGAATGGTCCAACAAATCTCGGAGTCAACTTTCCTTTCTTCCCGAATCAAATAACATTCTTCAGTGGAGAAACCTTCATGAAAACCATATCGCCTACGTCGAATTCCAAATCCTTACGACGCTTATCGGCATAACTTTTCTGACGGTCTTGGGCTGCCTTCATTCGTCGCCGAATGATCTCTATGCAATCCGAAGTCTGTCGAATCATTTCGGGCCCAAGTATCAGCTTTTCTCCAGTTTCCAACCAACATGTCGGAGAGTTACACGGTCTTCCATACAATGCTTCATACGGTGTCATACCAATACTTGACTGGTAACTGTTATTAAATGCAAATTCCACCAAATGAAGATGATCTTCCCATGATCCTCCGAAATCTAAAACACATGCTCTAAGGAGATCTTCCAAAACTCTGTTGACTCTCTCGGTCTGACCATCTGTTTGGAGGTGATAAGTTGTACTCAAACACAACTTGGTCCCCAAAACTTCTTGGAAGCTCTTCCAAAATCCACTAGTGAGCAATGGGTCTCGATCGCTCACTATACTCTTCGGAATACCATGGAATCGAACTATCCACTTAACATACAACTCAGCCAATTTCGATGCAGTCCTAGTTGATCGAACAGGAATGAATCTTGCACTCTTAGTCAAACGATCCACGATTACCCAAATCCCTTCATTCCCTGCTCTGGTTCTAGGTAACCCATCGATAAAATCCATCGATATTTGCTCCCACTTCCATGTAGGAACTTCTAATGACTGAAGCAATCCACTTGGCTTCTTCTGCTCGGCTTTTACCAACTGGCAGTTCATGCACTTGGAAATAAAATTTCCAACATCTTTCTTCATACCTTCCCAGTAATAGGTTCTCTTCATACCCAGATACATCTTATTTCCACCTGGATGAATTGTCAACTTCGAGTGATGACTTTCCTTAAGAACTTCATCTCTCAATCCATCTATATCAGGAACAACTAGTCGTCCTTGCTTCCGAAGCCAACCATCTCGATCGACTTCGAATCCTTTATCCTTCTCTGGGTCTGATCCAGATTCCAAATCTCGGATAATCTTGACAAGCTTATCGTCTCGCTTTTGGCTCTCGCCAATTCTTTCCACTAGAGTAGGTATTATCGATAAGTTTGCCAACATCTCAGGTTCCAATTCACATCTAGGCCTGAAGTCAAATCCAGCTAAATACTCGAGACTCTTCCATTCTGAAAACATGGCTCCCAATCCTGCATGTCTTCGACTTAACGCATCTGCCACTGCGTTACCTTTTCCTGGAGTATAGGCTATACCAAAATCATATGATGCTAAAAACTCTAGCCATCGTTGCTACCGAAATTCAAATCTTTTTGGGAGAAGAGATACTTCAACGACTTATGATCTGTAAACAACTCAAATCGAACTCCCAATAGATAATGTCTCCACATCTTCAGAGAAAATACAATCGCCGCTAACTCCAAATCATGAGTTGGATAATTCCTTTCATGCGGCTTCAGTTGTCGACTTGCATACGCAACAACTTTATCTTTCTGCATTAGCACCGCTCCAAGTCCAGTACCACATGCATCGGTGTAAACCACCATCTCATCATTTCCACTTGGAATAGTCAAAACAGGAGCACTTGTTAGTCGCTCTTTCAGGATTTCGAAAGCTTGCTCACACTTATCATCCCATCTGAATACTTGGTTCTTTTTCGTCAATCCTGTTAATGGTGCAGCTACCTTGGAAAAGTCTTTGATAAATCGACGATAATATCCTGCTAATCCAAGAAAACTTCTCACATCAGATGCATTCTTAGGTCTAACCCAATCCTGGATCGCTGCCACCTTGGCGGGATCAACCGCTATTCCGTTTCCAGAGATAATATGGCCTAAGAACCTCACTTCACTCTTCCAGAAGTGACACTTCGAAAACTTAGCCTTCAGCTGATGTTTCCGCAAGATTTCCAAAACAACACGTAAGTGCGTTTTGTGCTCTTCTTCGGTTCTGGAATAAATCAGAATATCATCCACGAACACAAGTACGAACTTGTTCAACTGATCCCTGAATACTCTATTCATAAGATCCATAAAATACGCTGGTGCATTGGTCAATCCAAACGGCATTACCAGCCACTCATAGAAACCGGATGGTGTCCTGAAAGCAGTCTTCGGCACACTATCATTTGCCACTCTCAACTGGTGAAATCCCGTTGCCAAATCCATCTGAGAAAACACCTTAGCTTCGTGAAGCTGATCAAACAAGTCATCTATTCTCGGCAATGGATACTTGTTCTTCATAGTCACTTTATTCAGCTCACGATAATCCACACACAACCTCAACGATCCATCCGCTTTGGTTGCAAACACAACTGGTGCACCCCATTCGGACACACTAGGCCGAATGAATCCTTTCTGTAAAAGATCATCAACTTGCACCTTCAACTCTTGCTGTTCCCTAGGCGCCATCCGCCTAAGAGGCATCACAAAAGGTCTGGCTCCTTCAACTAGATCGATACGAAACTCGATCTCCCTATGCGGCGGCAACCCTTTGACTTCATCAAAGACATCGTCAAATCCATTCACAATCGGCACCGATGACAGTCCATCCTGTGGAACAACTAGCGAATACATGAAGCTCATGAAGACGCCTTCCTCATGCTTACATCGTATCACAACCTTTCGCCCTTCCACATTCTCGACTGTCACCTCCAGCCTTTCACAATCAACATTTGCCGCATACTTCCTAAGCCAGTCCATACCCAAAATAATTCCAAACCCCGCAAAGTTCAGAACAAAACAATCACAAACAAAAGAGCAATCATGACTCGATACAATCAGACCACGGCACATCATACTCAAACAGGACGAACCCCCAATTGGATTAGTCACAACCAATGGTCTATCAACAATATCCGGTTCCAAACCCAACCGGCCTACAAGATCATTACAAACAAACGAATGCGACGCCCCAGTATCAAACAACACTCTAACTGGAACACCACATATAGAAAGAGTACCTTGAACCACCACACTCTTTCCTTTCTCTTCCACAGTAGGAGCTTTCGAAGATGATGGAACAGCCCCCAAAGCATAGGCTTGCACAATCTGCTTGTCCTTTCGCGGTTCTGGACAATTCTTCTTGATATGCCCCGTCTTATCACAGTTGTAGCACTTCCCTGGGACCTTAGAATTCTTGCAATCTTTGAAGAGATGACCCTTCTGCTGACAATTGTAGCAGGTCACTTTACCCTTCAGCTTCTTTTTCCGACCATCCTTACCCTGTTGTTGTTTCCTCTTCTTGTTTCCACCTTTCTGTGGTTTAGACTCTTCCTTTGTTACAGCAACAACAGATTCTCCTTTAGGAAACAAACTCTCGTGCCTGAGAGCTTTCTCCACGAGCTTCTCAAATGGATCGTCCAGATGATCCACTAACTGCCTCCCAAGATAAGTGTCCAAGCCTGTCACCAACTTCTCATTCTTCTAATATGGAGATTCAATATACGACCGAGCATACTTGGACAAGGCTTCAAACTCAGAAACATACTCAAGAACTGGTCTCCCACCTTGCTTGAGCTCCACAAACTTCTTGAACAAAACAGATTTCTGAGCTGTAGAAATGAACTTAGCCTCAAATCTGACTTGGAATTGCTCCCAAGTAATTTCTTCCTCTAGAGTATCAATGGTGATAGAGTTCCATCAATCAGAAGCTCTCCCTTGAAGTTGTCTTGATGCAAGCTTCCTCTAGTTGCATCCTCAATTCCCAAGTCACCAAAAATCCTTCTACAAGCATCTATCAATCTTTGGACTTCTATGGTTGATTCTGTCCCCAAGAAAACCTTTCCTCCGAGAGCAGTATAGTCTTTACACAACTTAGCAAAATCCACTGGTTTTGGAGCTTGAACTTGAACCCCAACATCTACCGTTGGCCCTGGAGCTGGCATCCTTCTCATGATCGAAGTCATCATGGCCTCGAACATAGCAACATAATCAGCAGCCCCCTCAACAGTACGGCCTTCCCTAGCAGCTGGTCTCCCTCTTCGACTCATTCTTAATATCTAAAAAGAAAATGATTAGTACACCTTGAGAAACCACCGCATGAGAGGTTCTAACCCTTCTAAACTACTATATTATATATAGTAATCATCCATCAAAATACAATTACGTCTCTCATACGTAGTTACGTCAGCGAGCGTTGGCTAAAATCGATTAACCAAGGCTCTGATACCAAATGTGACGACCACCCATGACTCCTGCACCCAACAAGGAAATAATGCGCAGTAAAGTGTGCCAGGCCGTCATGGATGATCATCAAGGTAAGGTAAACACAGAATAGTCTATCGTATTACTCACAGCGCAGAGATAAAATACGATAAAGAAGTCTATATATATATATATATATAGTGAAGCTTCACCAAATAGAATCTCATCAATACACTTCAAAACAGTTTGATACAAACATCAGAACAGTCAATACATCAAGCCTCACTACATAACACTTAGAGAATCATACAAGCAGCGGAACATCCAGTACATATAGTAAGAAAGCAATATGTAAAAGCCTCCAGCTCGTCTTCGTCATCAACAACATCGGTCACTAAGAACAGCACCTGCCACCTGCTACCTAGTCTGCCCACCCCAATACGGATGAACAGCCCAAGGTAATAAGAGTTGAACATAAAACCTTGAGTCAGACAACAGTCTTAGTGAGCGGTAAATTAACTAACAACATACCAAAAGAGAATAGAGAAAAAGGAATAGGAATCCAACCCTCCCACTCCACCTCTTTCTACAGTGATAGCCCCCAAACACACTAAGAAGAGACAAGCATAGCAAAGCAGACAGTTAAAGTAAAGCAATTATCATTCGAGTCAAGGTCCGTGTTTTCCAAATACAAACTCCCAAGGCCTAAACCAAGATCAGATAAGCACCCAGAAAACATAGCTCTTGAGACCGAATGACGATACAACCAAACATCCATGACTCTGGCTATCACTGTTATCATTGCTTTGATACCACCGTTAATTGAATGACTGGCACATTCTTTCAGCCGTAAATCAAAGACTAATGGTAACCCCGATTCTAGACATAACTCCGCACGTTGTCGCAGCCCGTGCCTAGGACTATCGAATCTGCCCAGAGTACTCGACCACCTACCTGTAGTCTTTAGGGAGTTCCTATGTACTCTTGCTTTGAGTTTGCTAGAACCTTCAATAACGATGAAATCCAAGCCTTCTAGTCATCCTCCTCGACGACTACTCTCAAACTAGCCCAAGCTGCCTCTCGAGCCCACCATTATCAACGAACTTGGACCATATCACCGAGTTATCAACATGCTTGGAATGATCCCGTCTGGATTAAACCAAGGCTATCTCATATCATGCTTTGCTTCATCGTATCATAGCAAAGTCCCATCTCAATATCGTCATCAAATCTATCCATATGAGCTTTCTCATCCGCTTCATATGCCACGAGCAGCTTTCCTTATTCAAGAGCCTTTCCACTTAGCTTTTGAATCACCTTCGACCAACTTGTCCAAATCAAGTCATCAATCAGCTAACTTCTAACAATCAATCAAATCAATCATTAATCCAAACAATCAATCGTTCAGACAAGATCTAAATAAACAGTTATAACAATAATGGCAATTTCGTAAATAAAGAGTCCAAATCTAACAAGCATGAATTCTAAGTAATATCTTGATGAATGAACTATCATGTAGTAAGATGGATATCAAAACTTTATGAACGATGGATCTACATGCAGACTTAAGGAAAATGCATGAAATCACTATTTTTAATACACAAACAAGCCACCGATCCAATATACTCCTTTGGGTCCGTGTGAGAGATAACCACCACTCACCGAATCACCTAAACACCTCAAAAGCTACAAACTTCAGATCTGGACAGCAAAGGATCTAGCTTGATCCGACAAGATTCCGCTTCAAAGGGTGAAATCTCTCTTCGTTGGATGTAGACCTTCAACTTTGGCTCTTGGATCTTTGATCTAGATCTTCGATCTTGGATGGATGTAAGCACTAGATTAGAGTGGAGAAAATAAGTGAAGAAGTGTTGTAGTCGAGCCCTCAAAATGGCAGCACTTCGTCACTTCAAAATCCGGATCCCAAAAATGAAGATAGGCACTTCTATTTATAGGCTGGAAATCCCTTAAGTCGGTCGTCCCCTTAAGTCGTCCACGACCTAACCCTTGCCGACCTAACGACCTACGACTCAAGGCACCACACGACCTACCGACTCAAGCCTCTACATGACTCAACGACCTAACTCAAACGCGGCTTAACGACTTAACTATAATGCCGACCTACCGGCTTAACTAGATGCCAACCCAACGACTCATCTCACATTGCCGACCTAACGACTCAACTACATAGCCGACCTAACCACCTAACCATATAGCCGACCTAACAACTTAACTATCTAACCTTATGTCCGACCTAACACTACTAAGCCGCTAGTTCCCTTAAACCGTTAACTCCTAAATCGCTAACTCCTTAAGTCGGTGACCTTCCTAGGTCGGTCCATACTTAAGTCGCTTCTAACTACTGGGTCGTTAACTCATTCAACCGACTCATCTCTAGGTCGTTCACTCCCTTAAGTCCGCAACTCTTAAGTCGGCTACCTCCTTAACTCGGCCACACTTCTCTAAGTCGCTCCAATCTACTCTGGACGACTTAAACTCTAGACGACATAACCAATACTAACGACCTAGTGGTAACTATTCTACGATTTATCGACACGTAAAATACGGGTCGTTACATCTATAAAGGACTGCTTCATAAGGCGTACAATACATATACTCTATCGTCTTACTCCACGAGCGTTTCGTAGCTACATCTATAAATGACTACTTCATAAGGCCTATAATATAAATGCTCCACCACTTACTACGAAAACGTAAATCGCGTCCGCACTAGTCAATGTTGGTGCTCAAACATCCACAATGTACCACCCAGTGCATACATTGAGGACTACATAATCGTTCTCTCTATTATCTGAATCCCGCCAACATGGTCTACCTTATACAGAATTCAGTCGGGGATTTTCTATATCTGTAAAGGACTGCTTCGTTAGGCCTACAATACAGATATTCTAGTTGGTATATCTCTTTTTCATAATGGCTATGGCCCCACACAGCCACCTCTCAACTAACCGAAAGACTTTTAAAGAGTTAATTTGTCATGCCCTACTGCAAACAATCTAACATCCAAATGGCGGTACCCCATCCAATTATCGATAGTGAAAGAATTGGCATGTTGGTTTAACTATAGTCTTTCCCAAAATCGATCTTGGTCTTGATGCTGGCCGATATCTACATGCGACAATCCTTAAACTTACTTGTAAGTACTGAACATATGAATACTCTACTCTGAACATCAAGCCCTTCTGACTGCCTAGAAAGGTCTGCTTCATTAGGCCTACAATGCAAATGCAGTCAAGGCATTCTTTCTTGATAGAACACCCACAGACCTACCTCCGGGGGTGCAGCTTCATTAGGCCTACCCAAAGGGCCATCCTAAAGTATCCTCATGTCCCATTGAAGTCTCTTACTTTCTTGAAGCTTAAAAATACTAAGTTGGACATGTTTCTCCATTTCTGAAATCCATGATGAACTGCTTTGTTAGACGCTTCATCCTTTGTGCCGCTCCAAACGCATCTCAATTGTTTTATTAGACCCTAAGTCTAATCTTTTAATTTGCATTTAGTTTGCTTTCTTATTCTGTTGGTTACTTAGTTACCCTAATTAGCATATTTTTGCCCTTGTCTCACCTCCATCTATTGTGAGATTTCCATTTATTTAATAGGGAATGTTGTCGGTATGAGCCACATTCATTATCTTTCTTATTTAACTTAATGTAAATCTTAAGTTCTCTTAAATAAAGCCTCTTTTATCATTCCTGTTTTATTTTCTTATTGACTTAATATAGATTATTTAAATAAACTTCTACCATTATTATTGCTCATTAATTTATTCAAAGTCTCAAAATAAGTTTTTTCGTTCTTATTACTTAATTATAACCTATGTTATAATTCTACTTGTAATTGTCATTTTCACTTCTTCTATAGTCTATACATAATTCTAGCATTTCTTTTCTATTCTAATCTGCATTCTTTTATTATGATATAGAATATTCTTTTATTCACTTATATTATATAATTCACTTATCATAATAACTATCTTCTTAAATAGTCTGCGCAGAATGCGGACCTAGATTCATTATCGTTTACAGCTTTAATTTATTATCTAATAATTTACTTGATTCATGTCGAACTTTGCTTTATTATCTTCTATTCTAGGAAATAATTCTATTTTATTTGCTTGGTTATAAAAACTATATTTAAAAATTCATTTCCATATTTTAATATATATGATACTATAAACAATAATCCGTAACTGCTAGATATTTCTTTTACCAATTTGGAAGAGTTTAAAATACAGTGGTTTCTCTATTTTACACTAATTCCCTTTTTCTTTCTTTTATTTTAGCAATTACGCTTATTGTTGTCTTTTAAATATTAAATTATAGAAATGTATCATATTTTCTAAACTAACCAATTAACCATCTAGTTACTCCCAAATCCAGTTATTAGAAATTAACTTTTCTCATTTTAACATAATTTATTACAGTAATTCCATTTCTCAAACTTTTATTATTTTACATCTCATTTCCTTCATTTCAGTATTCTTAATTATTTAATTCATATCCACATTTAATCTATTCTAATCCATACGCGAAAGAGGAGAAAATAGAAGAAGAGTAATGCTTGCATAGAAATCCGAAACATAGAAACAGATGTAAATAAATACTAATATTGTAAATAAACTATAAATTCCTTATAGTTCAGCATAACTCAATTGATAGGGTTAATTATTGAATAAAATTATCTAAATTGAAATTTAATGATAATATGTCTTGAACTTAAAAGATATATAAATAAATCCACTCACATGTCGTCCTTAGCTTCAATCTCTATCCCTTTTTAATTTGCTATGCTTTTCTCCATTTTTCCTCTTTTTAATTCGTTGTAAATTCTCTGATTTCTTTGTGCAATTCTCTGATTTGTTTGTATGTATTCCCTTGCTTAATTTTATTTTGGGTTTGGTGAAATATTTGATTAATAGAGGAGAAAGGAAGAGGGAGAAGAGAAGAGGAGTTTGCTGTAAACGATGGCAACTGATTCAAAGAAAATAACGTGGTCTAGGGTTAAGTTACGTTCAATTTACAAGTGCAATGAACAACTCGGAACCATCAGACTAACCTAAAAACAATCCTCACCATCAGAACTTGATTTGTTTATGTTAACTTATAACGTATAACTATCCAACATTATTCATTTGTTCCTTTGTTATTACCCTATTAATTCACGGTTCCTTCAAAATAAGATTCTTCCACTAATTATCCAATCAATTAGATCATATATATGTGTGTGTGTGTGTGTGTGTGTGTGTGTGTGTGTGTGTGTCCATATTAGTTGATTCTTATACGTTATAATTTTTTACCTATTTGTACACGTCAATTAATACCTCTATTAATTGAATTCATATAAAAGTTATACTTTTTAATCTATTCTTTTTAATTTACCTACATCATAAACCTAACTACTTTGTTTGACTTTTGTACCTGTTCTATTTTTTTTTAATTTGGAAAGAAACAATCCTATAACTGGCGTTTTCTTCTAGTTAATTAATTTACATTATTAACTATTGTAAAGATGGCATATTTTTTGATTAATTGACATCCTTTTTAAAATGCTTAACTAATTTCCAATTAATTAATTGACACGTTTTCCCATTTTAATCAATATCCAAATTAATTCCTATGCGTCACTCAATCACATATTTATTAGTTGTACGTATTTAAACCGCCAATTCATTACCCAATTAATTTACATTTAAGTTTTCCTCATTTATTAGGTGCCGCTTACTTAATGTTTTTAATTAATTTCTCAATTAATTGATTACATCAATTATAAATTAATATATGTATGTTATAATTTAATTTATTCCACACATATATTTCTCTTTATTAGAAGTTCCTCTAATTAATTAATGTTATAAAAGTGACATATTCTCTGACTAATTAACGCCTCTAAGTTTCTTAATTAATTTCTCTTTTAATTGATTGATGCATCAATTAATCACACACTCATTATTTGCATATACCTATGTAACCTCTTAATTTTTAAATGCGTATATTTGACATTTATATTTTTTTACTGTATTGGAATTATGTGAATTCAATTATGTTAATTCTTACAGTTTTCATAGGTTCACTTCAAACCTATTGACCCCTGCCAATAACTCTTTCTAAACATAGTTTTCATGGGTTCATTATGAACCTATCTATATGATAACTTCTTCAATCAGTATTTAGGCATCCTATATCCTGGTCTTCCTAACCTCCTAGATGCAATTCTACTCATTCAGGAGTTAGATTCAATTCATATTCGCTACTAAGTCAACCTAACTGGTTATTCTTCCCTTTCTCCCCCAATACAGTTATGGGTCCATTACTTAGTGAATATATTTATAGAATAAGAGTATGCACAAAAATAATACCAACGTTTATGGTTTAATATCCTTGAAATCATTTTTCACTGAAACATGGTTAATCCCTTTAACCTATTATTTTATCAAGGAAGACTTCTTCAAAAACTCCATTTATAAAAACCATTTAAAAGCCCTTTTATAATGCTATGGGTTTTACCTTTAAAAATTGAAATTGGGTTCTTTGTTTTGAAAAATAAGGCTTACAAAACCTTAGCCCTTTACTTTTGAAACCATTGAAAAACCACGTTCGAAAGCATTCAAATCATCTTTTTAAAACACTAAGCATATACCTTTCGAAAAACTTTAAAACAATGTTTTGAAACCATCAAAACATATTCAAAAGTATTAAAGCATATCTTATTAACTCATAGAAGCATACCTTCAAAACCAGTTGAAAGCACCCTTTCGAAACCATTGGATTTATCTTTATAAATATCTTTTGGGTCAAAGTGAATATAAATGAAAGTATCCCTTTCAAAACCATTAACCTTTAGATAAAAGTGATTGGGAAAAAAATCTAGTGGCTTCGGAACCACCCTTTCAAAAGCATTGATCGGTTAAGCAAAACATTTGGAAGGATAGCTTCGAAACCCCTTTCTAAGCCATTGCCTTCGAAACCATTAAACCCTTCGAAAGCTTTAGGAAGCAGCTGTTATGTTTATAAAACAAAAGCTACCTTTTGAATTAGTTGATGACTTCAATCCATTCGAAAGCCATAAGGTCGGCAACATGGTTCCGACTGGGTTGAAACTACCGTTTCGAAAGTATTGATTTAATAATAAGGCAACTCATTCAAAAGCCATCTTTTTGAAATAAAAAGGCAGAGACTTCTTCGAAAGCTATAACAAACCCTTTCGAAAACATTCTTTTGAACACAAGGCAAGCACATTTCTTTGGATAGTAAAACGTAGGCTTCGACCCCTTCGAAATTTAGGTTTCGACTCGCTACCTCTTCCATTCTCCAATCCACTACATACCTACTTATTGACACCTTATGTATTGGTTTCTACTTGGTTGGTTTCGACTTGGTTTAGGCAGAAGTACAAGGTCAACAGGTAGCGTCTGAAAGAGGCGAAACATAATTTCCGGGTAAAGACAGTTTTAATACCTTTTTAAGTAATTGCTTTTTAACCAACATGCCTATTTGTAAATATTTAATTGGTTGCCATAAACTTTTCAAATTCTTTTCAAAATAAAACAGCCACATTAATTTTAGATCTAAATAAAATAATTAAGCAAATAAGTCTTTCCTTAAGCAAAACAAATAAAACATTTGAGTCCTCCACTTAAAATAATTAAATTTCCATAGCAAATTACTTAGGAAAAATCTTCAAAAATCAAAGAAATTCACTTTTTATATGTTATCTAACATATATAAATTTCAAACCCTAATTCTTCATAATATAGCCAAAATTAATTTCTAAACCCAATTGTTCATATTTTCCTTTGAAAATTCATAAAAAAAAATCCATAGCTTGGAAAATTATAAGAATTAAAAATCATCTCCAAAATAATGTTTTACATAATATATATATTCATCATGGCATTCAAAACACAATATAAACAATTTTAACCTTAAAACCGTATATAACAATTATTAAATAAATTTGTTTGAATATAACATATCATGAAATCCAAGTATATCATCATCAAAAATCATCTTAATGGATTTGAACTTAAACCTAAAGTCAAATAATCATTCAAAACAAAAATAGATACGTTTTTTATTATTATTTACTTTGATTAGGATAAGGAATTTGAGATTTGATCTTTGCTTAATTCCTTTGCTTGATTACTTAGCTTTAATTTGATTTCCCCCCTTTCTTCCCTAGGTAATGGTTGGCTTGCTTTTCTTCTTTGATTTACATTTTTGGTGTTTTGAAAATGATTGTGCAAAATAAAGGAAATGAGATATTTAAGGGTAATGGAATTATTGTGTGGCAATTACCCATTAAGCCCTTGTGTTAATTACTTTCTATTAATTAACATATGAAACTTTTCATAGCCCATTCTTTGTAATTAATTAAGAACGACCTTTAATTTAAATTTTTAAATCTCGATCCCCTTATCACTCTAATATTTACATTATTCTATTTAATTTATCTAATTAAATCTCCTGGATGATGTTATTAAAAATTAGGAGTGTTACACCCGAGATTGCCATGGCGACTATGCCACACCTCCGTGATCCAAGTACAATTGTAGTAGAGATGGAAATCAGGAATGAAGAGATGCTTTCTACTTATGGAAGGAGAAGCAGGTTAGAACCCAATATTTTCAAGGCAAGAAGATGAAATTCTTTAAGAAGAATGGAGCTCAGAAAGGAGGAACTTCCAATAAAGAGAAGACCGATGTAGTTTGCTACATGCGACAAGAAATGGCATTATGCTCATGAATGTCAAAATAGAAAAGGGAAAAAGGTTGTAGATAAGAAAGGAGAAAAGTGCTTCAATTTGTTACCAGGTTGGACACCACAAGAACTAGTGTCGAGAACTTGTCAGAGCAGACAAGGGAAATGTTTTTTCTTTGGAACCATCTTCTTCTAGACTAAATGTTACTGGAAAGGGAAAGACTATGATGGAAGGTACAATTTTGATTCATAGTATACCAATTAGGGCACTATTTGATATCGGTGCATTGTATTCATTTATATCTCAGTGTGCAGTAGATAAGTTATGTTTAGAGCCCCAGTACCATGTTACTTCCTTAAGGGTTGCGAATCTGATATGAGGGTGTGAAACTTTGGGAATGAGATGTGATCAGTTAGAAATTGAATTGTTAGGTCATAGTTTGCATGTAGTTTGTATGTTTTTGATTTCGCAGGCTTCAGGAGCATTATGGGTATGGATTGGTTAGGTAAATATGATGCTAGGATATTTTGCCAAGGTAGAGAAATATTGCCAAGACACACCAATAGTCATAACGAAATCATATACTCGGTAAAGAAGTTATACTCAAGTGTTTATGCTTTGCTGAATGCAACGGAAGTAGAAGAAGAGTTTAACCAGGTTTTGGTAGCCAAAGAGTTTACAGATGTTTTTGAGCTAGTCATAGGACGACCACCGAAGCGGGCCATTGAGTTTTGGATAGATCTTGTGCCAGGAGCAGAACCTATAAGTAGATCACCTAGCAGGATGACACCTACCGAGATGAAGGAATTGAAGGTGCAACTAGTGGATTAGAAAGAAAGAATTTTATTAGACCAAGTAGTTTACCTTCTGAAGCGGCCACGGTGTTCGTGAAGAAACTGGAAGGTTCGTTAAGGATATGTATCGATTATCATAAGTTGAACGAGAAGACGATCAAGAATAAGTACCCTTTGCTGAGATCGATGATTTATTTGATTCGTTGAATGGAGCCAAAGTATTTTTTCAATTGGATTTGACGACAAGTTTCCATCAGTTAAGAGTGGCATATGACAGTATTCCGTTGATGGCGTTTCGGATTAGGTATAGTTCGTACGAGTGGTTAGTAATGCCATTCAGGTTAACGAATGCGCTAGCTTTCTTCGTGGATTTGATGAACCAAGTTTTCCGAGAGCACTTGGATAGGTTCATATTGGTATTCATAGATGACATTTTAATATACTCTAAGGATGAAAGAGAGCATGAAGTTCATCTTAGAGTAGTGCTTGAGAAGCTAAGGCAACATCGACTGAAAGTGAAGTTTTCAAAGTGTTATTTCTGGAAGAAAGAAGTTATGTTTCTTGGTCACATGGTTTCAAAGAAGGGTTTGTCAGTTGATCCAGATAAGACTGACGCTATTAACAACTGGAAAAGACCAGAGAAGGTGACTGTAATTAGAAGTTTTCTTGGACTTACTGGCTATTATCGGATATCCACTAAGGATTTCTCGCGGATAGCGGCGCCTTTGACTAAGCTAACTAGGAAGGATGTGAAGTTTATTTAGTCTGACAAATGTGAGGAAGCATTCCTTAAGTTAAAACATTTGTTGACCAACATGCATGTATTAGTAGCTCCAGACAGGAATCAAGAATTAGTAGTGTATATCGATGCATGTGGACCAGATTAGGAGCTTTGTTGATGTAGAAAGGTAAAGTTATTTCCTATGCTTCATGAAATCTTAGACCGCATGAAATGAGATATCCTACTCATGATCTAGAGTTGGCAGTGGTGATCTTCGCACTAAAAGTATGGGACATTATCTCTTAGGGGAGATATTTGAGTTATACATAGATCATAAGTCTTTAAGATATTTATTCTCTCAGAAGGAGTTGAATATGAGATGGTAGCGGTGGCCGGAGTTTTTGGCAGCTTATGATTTTGGTATAGAGTATACACTTGGAAAAGGAAATAAATTAGTGGATGCACTTAGAAGAAAACATCAAAATGTGGTGTTAGCTATGTTAGCATAATGGTAGGACCTAGAGGCTTTGACTACTTGTAGTGTACAGTTAAGATCGACTGCTAATTCTATTCAAAGCAATGCCATGTTATCCTGCTTGAAATTTCAACCAGTACTCATCGAAAGGATTGCTCTAGGTAGAAAGAGGATCCACGGTAAGCCGAGAAGATTAAAAGGCTTGAGGTTGGATTGGAGATTAACGATCTAAAATATTCAGTCTGGACCAGAGGAGATGGTTGAGAAGGAATGGATGATAGTGTATTCCGAATTTTGGGGACTTAAGGAGGGAAGTTCATAGGGAATATCATTGATCAAAAATTTATGATTCGTCCTGGGGGAAGCAAGATGTATCAAGACATGAAAAGGAATTTCTACTAGGAAGGTATGAAGAAGGATGTTGGCTTGTGGGTAAAGCAGTGTGTGAACTGTCAACAAGTGTAGGTCGAACATCAGAAGCCAAGTGGGTTGCTTTAACCTTTAGAGGTTTTTAGAGGTACCAGTTTGGAAATGATATTCGATATCCATGGATTTTATAGACGAGTTGCCAATCGAATCAAGGAAATGAAAGTATATGGATCATAATGGACAATTTGACCAAGAGTGCCCATTTCATTCCAGTTAAGTCAACCAGGACGACACCAATTTTAGCTAAATTGTTTATGAAGAACACAGTTAGACCGCATGGAATTCCTAGTGGTACAGTAAGTGATAGAGATTCCTTATTTACTAGTGGGTTCTGAAAGAGTCCACAGGAGACTTTAGAGCTCAAGATGAGTACGGCTTACCATCCGTAGACAGATGGACAGACATATAGAGTCAACTAGGTACTCAAGGTTTTGTTAAAAGCTTGTGTGCTAGATTTTGGTGGACCATGGGAAGATCATCTACACTTAGTTAAGTTTTCTTATAATAACAGTTATCAAACTAGTGTAGGAATGGCGCCTTTCGTAGCTTTGTATGGAAGGCCATGCAACTCACCAGCATGTTGGTTGGAAATTGGAGACAGATTAGTCTTAGGTCTAGATCTAGTAAGAGAGGCAACAAAGAAGATTAAGTTGATCTGAGGTAGGATAAATGAAGCTCGGTCTAGACAAAAGAGTTACGCAGATAAGAGGCGTAAGGATCTAGAGTTCGCAATTGGAGATAGAGTTTTCAATAAAGTATTACTGATGAAGGGCGTGGTACAATTCAAAAAATTAGGGAAACCGGCACCAAGATATGTTGGACCATTCCCAGTTATAGAGAGGATCAGAACACTCGCGTACCAGGTTGGTCAAGGTTCAGTGGAGCGGCAAAGACAGAAAACAGGATTAGAGATATTTATCTAGATCTTCTTTAAGGGTATGCTCTGTATTTACTTTATATGAATAGTTTGCTAGTCAGGTAGGCTAGTATGTAATCAGGAGATGTTATAGATGATTGATATGCTTAGTATTTAGTCCTCGCTGAATTTTGGGGATGAAATTATTTGAAAAGGGGAGCCTGTAACACCCCTAATTTTAAACAGCATTATTCAGGAGATTTAATTAGATAAATTAAATAGAATAATGTAGATATTATAATGATAAGGGAATTGAGATTTAAGAGCTAATTAGGGTCGTGTCTTAACTAAACGAACATATGTGTGATTTATAAATTAGAGATTTAAGAGAATAAGGCAAGGTAAAAAGGGAATAGCCATGTACCACAACCCCTAAACCCTAACCTCATTCACATTTTCATAAACCAAAAACATAAACAAAGGAGAAACAAGACCAGCCATAAACCTAGGAGAAGAGGAGCTCAAAAGTCAATTAGAAGCTAAGATTCAAGCTAGGAAGATTAAAACTAGAGAAAAATCTCAAGTTCCTTACCCAAACAAGGTGAATAATGATCTAAACCGTCTCATTTATGTCTTCTTGAACATTTAAATTTGATTTTAAGGTTTAAAACCGTTGGATGAATGAATGATGATATGCTTTGATTATATTTCATGTTGTAATTAAAACATGGATTTTCGTAGGATAATATAATTTCATTTTAAGGCTAAGTTCATGCAAATTGATTTTCGAATACCATGGTATTTGAATATGTTATGTTGAACATTATTTTGGAGTTGGGTTTAAATTCTCATAATATTCCAAGCTATGAATAATTTACTACGAATTTTAAATAGAAGAAATAGATAATTTTGGGTTTAAATTATTTAAGGCAATTATATAATGACTTCGAGTCTAAAATTTATATATGTTATAAAACATAATTAAAGTGAATTATTGTGATCTTTGGGGAATTTTCCTATGTATTTTATTATGGTTATAAAATTATATAAGTTAATGGTCTTAAATTTTTATATGTTTTATTTGAAATTACTGCTATGGATCGTAATATGAAATAGTCACTAAGATATCTACTAGTGCGAAATAAAATGTAAAAGTAAATAGTAAAGTAAATGACACCAAAGATTTTTATACTGGTTCGAACTCACGTTCTATGTCCAGTCCCAAATTCCTTCTAGAATGTAACTATCAACCCTCTCTTAAACTGGAGGAACGGGTATTACACCGCATGAGCAACCGAACATGACTTCTACCGCTTAGACAATCGAATAGGACTTTTACCGCTTGAGCAACCGAACATGACTTCTACAATACATAAAGTTTTCTTGCCTGTATGTGCTCTATAGATAGCACAGATGAGTCTTCATAGTACACCCTTCCTATAATCTTCTCCTTTGTGGTATATAGTGTAGTACGTGAAGATTGGAAGCAATTGTAATCACAAATAGATTTATGCTTGAATGTTCAAGTGATTTGAAAGCGTTTATAAAAGCAAATGAAAGAAAATAGTTTGCAAGAATAGAATCAGAGAATAATGTTGTATTTTGAAATCTAAAATCAAGGCTATTTATAGAGTTAAAAAGTTGTAACTATTCGTGAAAAGATTCAACCAAGAGATACATAAACAACTGTTGAATTAACAGATGTTTCTGTTCGTCGAAAAATGGTGACCGTTCAAAAAAATAGCCATTATGAATATTCAGTCGACTGAAGATATGAATTAAGTAGACCGAACATTCAAAAGATTTTGAAATATAAAAATATATTAAAAAGACACTTCATTCAGTCGATTGAATTGGTGTGTTTAGTCAAATGAATGTTCAAACTTTTTTATGCATGTATGCACGTTTCAGTCGACTGAAACCGTCACTTTCAGCCTGTTTGAACTAGTTTTGAATGCAAGTTGTTTTATTAATTTATATAATCAAAACTTAAGTTATGTAATTTAATTTGAATAATTTTTAAAGGCTTGTGTGCATTAATATACCACTTAGGAGATATTTTAACAAATATTAGCTACTAAATAGACTATGGACAAATCAATTGTAAATATAGAAACTTGTCTTCGAAATCTTTTGGTCTTCGATCTATTATCGAGTAGAATAGTATCTTCTCCTACAATTTTGGTTATTTCATATAATATATATACTTATATAGTTGTCACAATGAAAACATCAAAATACTAGGTTCTAGCATTATCAAAGGGAAGGGCTTATTTGCTTAAAGTGTTTTAAATTGTTAATTGTGAATTCGACAGCCTTTTTAGGAGATGGATTTTTACCGTTCACATTTTGAAAAATTAGGCAAGTTAGGTGAAAAAAAATTACTTTGAAGGCCATAAAATCAGTTTTGTTACGAATTACAATTTTGTCACTTCCTTTGCTTGCTTCCTTAACCATACCCAGCGGGCCTTTCGAACTCGTTCGAAACCAGTTCACGTGGTATCAAGCAATTGGTACGTAGTGTACTGGAGAAAGGCGGAAGGGTTTGTGTCAAAGGCATACTTTCCAAGGGATTAAAGTCCCTTTTATTAGATTTTGAATCCATTAACTTGTTTTTGCTTTTAGAAAAGAGCTTTCGAAAGAGTTGCCGCTT
Organism: Allium cepa; assembly: GCA_030765085.1. Lineage (NCBI taxonomy): Eukaryota > Viridiplantae > Streptophyta > Magnoliopsida > Asparagales > Amaryllidaceae > Allium > Allium cepa. The sequence continues at coordinate 776,338,644 of CM060945.1, forward strand.
ATTTTTGTTTCTAAATAAGCTTTCGAATGAGTTGCCGCATTTTGAACTCATTCGATAACTAGCTACTACATTCATACCTTTCAAATTGGTTAAAGGCCGCTTTCCTTTATAGCCTTATAACAATGAGTTCGAAAGGAAGGCTTTCATTTTATTAACATTGAAGCCGCCTTGCCAATGATTTCAAAAAGGTCCTTTTAGCCGCTTTTATAAATGGTTTTGGAGGCAATGGTTTCGAAAGGATGGTTTTGAAACTATCATCTTTCCCAATTCTTTTCCTAAGGTTAATGCTTTTGAAAGCAAAGATTTTGCTTTAGTTCTCTTTGATCTTGTAGTTATATTTAATGTTAAACCCAATGATTTTGAAAGAGATACTTTCAAATGGTTTTGAAGTTATGCTTTCATAAATTCAACTTGAACTAAATACCTTCGAAAGGCAAGTTTTAAGTGTTTCAAAAGGTATACCCCGAAGTGTTTCGAAAGGTATATCGTTAAGTGTTTCAAAAGGAAGGTTTCAATGCTTTCGAAAGGTATGTTTTGATGGTTTCGAAAGAGAAGGTCTAAGATTTCAAGTAATGCTTTCGAAAAGGAGAGTGACAGAGGGTAGCTCATGATGTCTATATTATCCGAAGGATCTTGTTGAAAACCTTGGTTTTCAGACAAGAAACCAAATCTCATTTTTTAAAAGTAAAACCCATGGCAATATGGAAGAGGTTTAGATTGGCATTTAACTTTGGAATTTTCAAGAAGCTTTCCTTACTAAAGATAGTGGGTTAAGGGTATTACCATATTTCCTTAGAAAAATGATTACATGGAATTAAATCATGGATGTTTATATTATTATGTTTTGATCAGTTAGCATGAATGCTTCTGTAAAACATATTTCACTTCATAATTAACTCATGACTACATTTTGGGGTGTTAAGGGCAGAATAACTAGCTAGGTCGACCCAATAGAGAATATACATTAAGCTAGCTCCTATGTGAGTAGAATTGCATCTAAGAAGTCATACAGACCAAAGTATAGGATGCCCAAAGGATGATCAAAGGATTATTGGTTTAGACAGATTTTTAGTAATCCCATGAAATGGAAAGTGTTATTGGCAGGGGCCAATACGTTCTTAGTGATCCCATAAAAACTATGTCCGAAATAAGTTATTGAAAGAGATTAACAGGTTCACAGTGATCTCATAAAAGCAATAACATGAGAGATGCTATTGGAGAATCCAATAGGTTCACAGACCCCATAAAAACTACGATTAGATGATGTTACTGGTATACAATAATAGGTTCTTAGTGATCCCTTGAAAACTACAAAACTGGACAGATAGTCCATAAGCTCGAAACATGTTAGTAGTTAGCCCATGAAAACTAATGGGTTAATAGCAACCCTACAAACTATAACTTAAGACAGGTATTCAGGTGAATGGGGATGGGAAATCCAGAGCATATTGCATGTTTGTATATTATCATGATATATTTTAATATGTTATGTCTTAACCATTATGGATGCAGGTGGACAGCATATGATTATTTGAAATTGGATTAAGATACTACTGAGGGAAAACACGTTCTGTTAAGCGAAGTGGTCTCACTGGATATCTATATGATTCATGATGGTAGGTTATTATTTACATCAGACTTTTTATCAGACTCGAAGTTTATGTTTTCCCCTTAAACTCTCGGGTGCTCAATTAATTTTGAGTAGTTTGAGAGTTAAAGTTTTCCTTTAGACGAATAAGCTTCCGGAGACATGGAGGAGGCAAGCTAGCTATTAGGAGCTTTTTCTTTTGTTTGATTCTATTGTGTTTTGGATGTAATGACAAAGTTGTTTAGTGTCTATATTTAGACTTTGATCAACCAAGAGGGAATCTTCATATGTCGCTCTTGGCGTATTTTGTAGTAAATTGTAATTTTTCTGAGCGAGGCTTACATATGGAGTTATGTAAAGAATCAGAAATGTTATCTGTAATGAAATGAGAATTTTTTTTAAATTGAGTTTAAATTTTTTTCATATTCATGTGTTTCTGGTATATCAATGTATCTAACATTGCCGCATTTGGTCGTCGAGAATTAATAAGTATGGATGACTGCAGCATTTGTAGCAGTTAGTTTTGGGCCTCCAGGGATGTTACATAAGCCTTTGGTCCCACCTAAAATGGCCTAGCCAAAGCACCGCAAGCCTTCAGTCCCACCTACATGGCCTGGCCAGAGCACCTCCTAGAGGGAGGGCGGAATAAGCCTTTAGTCCCGTCTAAGATGGCCTGGCCAAAGCACCGAACCAGCCTTCAGTTTTTCCTATAAGGTCTGACTGGAGTGCTTCTAAAGGAAGGGTGGGTAAGACTTTAGTTGTGCTTAAGATAGATAATCAAACGCACCGTCCAACACCTAAATCATTGTCTTAGATGGTGATAAAAGTTTCAATCAAAGCCTAAATCATTACCAAAGAGAGAGATAAGGGGTGAAAGAGAATCAAAGACTAAATCGTCACCAAAGAGAGTGATAAGGAACAAAACTAAATCATTATCTAGAGATGGTAATAAGGAGTTCAATCAAAGTCTAAATAATTACCTAGAGATGGTAATAAGGTATTCACTCAAAGCCTAAATCACTGCTAAATATGGTAGTAAGGGATGAAAGAAATCAAATGAGTGAATTGAATTCTATCCTAATGAATGGATTAAAGCAATCTTATAGAGGAAGAACAATCGAATATGAGCTATTGTACCCTCAAGCAAAGATAAAGCAGTCTTCAACAGAAAGTAGAGTTTCTTTTCCATTAGCACAAAGGAAAGTGATATTACTGCTAGATGATTTTTTGATCTTCTATATTAACGTCAGATGGTATTTTGGTCTTTTTATATTATTGCCGGATGGTTTTTTGGTCTTCTACTCAAGAAACTATTATTACCAGATGACTTTCTGGTCTTCTATTTAAGAAATTATTATTACCAGATGATTTTCTGGTCTTCCTTTATGAAAGTTCAAATATTATTACCAAATAGGTTTCTGCTCTTCTGTTTAGATAATTATTACCATATGGTTTTTGGTTTTTTGTTCAGATATTATTACTTGATAGGTTTCCGTTCTTCTATTTAGAAAATTGTGATATTATTACTGGATGAATCTCTAGACTTCTTTTTAAAGATAATTATGGTATTGTTGTTATATGGGTTTTTGGTCTTCTATTCAAAAAATTATGATATTATTACCAAAGAAAATTATGGTCGTATTTCTGGTCTTCTATTCAAGCAAAATTATGATATTATTACCTAGTGGAATTTTGGTCTTCTAATCAGAAAAATATGATATCATTACCAGATGAATGTTTGGTCTTCTATTCAAAGAAAATTTTGGTATTATTTCCATATGGATTTCTGACTTCTACTCAAGAAAAATAAAGATATTATTGCCAAATGTATCTCTGGTCTTCTATTCGAATGAAATTATGATACATTTCTGATCAAATGAATATATGGTCTTCCTATCGATCAAATTTCTAGTCTTTTCAATTAGATTTGGCTTTGCATAGACTACAAAAACTTATTTATATGAACAAGAGGATAAACTAGTTCATATCTTTATCAAATTCAAAAGGGATTGTTTAAAGTAAAGTTAATAGTGAAAATTATCATCATTCATTTTATATTTTTCAGGAAAACAAGATTAAAGAGAAAGTCTCTCCAAAAGTTGGAAAGGCGAGAAAATACTGGATTTTACCCTAAAGTGTAAAAAGATTTTTATACAAGGAGGGGTCAAATGTTATCCACATAATTTCTAAGAGGAATAAACATGGAAGCAAAGCCCAGAGGATGTCGTGCCATAGGGAATATCGAAATTAAAGATAAGAAGAGATATCGAACATTAAGCGACTCTAAAAAGATGTCAGACTCCTATATAAAGGTTTCGAATTTCTAAGAGTATTGAATTCCAAACAATTGGCCAGTTTAGAAAAATATCATGCATAAACATGGCGAGGAGGTTGTCAAACCTCAATAGTGGGAAATGTACCACACCAAGGTTTTGAACCTATACAGATGTCGAATGATAACAACCATAGAAGTAGTCAAACGTACAAGAAGAAGAGATATCATGTTTTAAAGATGCGAAACATATCAAAAAGCCCAGATTGATATTGGACCTCAACAAATGCCAAGTGATTATAATGCAAAATATATCGAACCTGAAGGTAGTCAAAGGGCGATACCGCATCATTAAGAGGTGTCAAATATTTAATCACAAAGTGGGTATATCGAAACTCCTAAGATATCGAGCCTTTTCAACTATAATTGTTGTAAAGCATCAACACATGGTAGGTAGCCTTAAGCCATATAAGCGGCAAAAGCTGTCAGACGTTAATGGGTATAAAAGATGTCGAATAGAATCAATATAAAGAGAGATTGAATTTCTACAACCCAAATGATATCAAGCCTCTATAATTTAATGTTGTAAGGCATGAAGCAAAGAAAGAATGCCAAACATCTAAGCATAAAGGAGGACAACAGGTTTTTAGCAGACATCAAATCAATACAAGCATTCATAGGCGATAAGTGATTTCGAACCTTTACAAGCGACATGAGATGCTGAACTTTAAGAAATATGGACGATATAGAATAACTACAATATGACAAGGATGTCGTAGATCATCAACGTAAAGAAAGGTGCTGCGCATCATCAGGATGCCGCATGCCATGTATCATCAAGATGTCGCATATCATCAAGATGCCTCATATTATCAAGATATTGCAGGTCACCAAGTCAACAAACAATGTCTTAACAGTGCAGAAAGATATCAAATATCGGCAATGTACACACATATCGAAAGACACGGGGCAGCCATACCGCATGCTGCTACCCCTAAAAATAGACCCCCTTGGCCATTCCAAAAGGGGCGAATCATTTCTTTCCCTCCTTCTTAAATTCAAAAGGTTGTAACCCTAAATTGAATTGGAGAAAAATCAAGAATTCTTTGTAACTTTCGAAACTAATGAGAACAAGGACTGGAATAATTTTGCTTAGCCTATTTCTCACGAATTATGTATATTTAATTGTTATTGAACTATGAATGTGCATATGACAAATCCTTGACTTGGATTCGGACTTATAAAAATCATTTAAGCCCTTATCTAAATTGAGCATTATCTTGCATAATGCATAAAGTGCCCAGATGACATATAAACAGAAAACGGTAACTTATGTGAATCATCTATCCATTAACAGTGGAGTATTGCACAATTAAGTGACTTACCTATTTTACCTTTGGACATATGGTTCAAACTTTTCAACAATTTCACTATTCTGTCGAAGGACTGTAGGCATTATAGGACCATTTTAAATAACATCACTGTGTATTAATTCAATCCTTAATTTAACGAAATCACCATGATATTGTGGATGTTAGATCAAATTTTGGTTTAGCATGACATTATAAATTACAAAAAAAAATTTGGTTTTATACTTTCCATTATACACAACTAGAGTAATTACAATGTTCATCGCTAGGGTTATAAATGTATCTTCTCACATGATAATTAATGACATTTAATCATTCAAGAGAAATACACGTTTATTTCGATTTTAATATGTCTATAAATATTTACTAGGTGCATTATTCTTCTTAAGGTGTATAATAGGATCGTAAAAAATTGCATACGCTTTGTATTCGACAAGCCATTTCAAGTTTTTCATTTTAGATATTGTCAATATGATTTACGGGAAATCTATTTCTATATTGCTCATTTTTTAGCCAATGTCACATCTATCTCTCCTAATTAATTCATCTCGATTTGGAATTTTTTGATTTCTTTCGCCGCATTCAAGTTTGTAAGTTGCAAGTATTCGATGTAAAGAAATGAACATACATGAAACATTTTAAAATCATAATCAAAGAATACACATTTAATGTGCTTAGTTAAATTGTTCGTTGGTTCTTCTTCTTTCCGTTTTTATGAAAAAAGAAGGCCAAAGGAACAGTTTTCTCAACCACCCCCACATCTTTCGAAATTATGAGCTTGAAATGAAACTCTAACATGGTTCATAAGGAGCTTTTTCTAATCTTTTATGAGAAACTACATTTTACAATCACAGACGGAAAAAAAAAAAGCTTCCCAACATAAAAGCAAATGCACTAAGATAATTATGCTCAACTTTGTATGACTATTTACATTCTCATAATTTTGACCTTTTTTTATTAATTCATGCATACAACATGCATAAATTTAAAAGTAGATAGCCTTTCAACTAATGTATTTCTCTAATAGTCCATATGTCACGCAGAACGTATGCACTTATAGATGACATGCTAAGCATAAAACTTTATTGCCAAGTTCATGTATATACATAAATAAATAGCTCTCTTTTTTTTCATCCATTAAAACATCCATCATATCATACAATATGTCTACCTATAACACATAAATCCTATTTTTGTACATGTATTTAAAATGTACACTTTCAATCCACCAAATACACACACGCAATATCTCTATAAAATTCACATAATAAATTAAATATAAATCTTGTGTAAAAATGGTCTTCTTAACTTCAATAAATTCCATGATAATCATTTTCCAAAAAGGAAACATTGATGATGGAAATTTGGAATACATTTGTGAATTATAACGTGTTAATGAAATTAAGCAAATAAGATGGGATAATGAATTTAATAAATGCATGCTTACTGCAGATATCCCCATTTAAACATGAATGTGACAGTCCAAATTAACTTAAATATTAGAGTAAATAACCCTAGTAAGAATAAAAAGTTACATATTATATAACAATTCATTTTAGCATTCAATTCTTAGTGGAGCAATAAATTGCAGACATTAAATGTTGGTAGTTAAAAATGTCAATTAAATATGCATGCAGACAAATCATTCTTTCTCTGTACTTCAAATTTTCAAATCTTAGTTTTGAAAAAAAAGAGGAACTTATAAATGTCATTATTAATTTTTCTCATAAATAATGCAATTCACTTTCTATGCCAATAAAAAATATTAATAATGAGCCATCCATATGATATGAGTTAATCCTTTAGTCTAAATATAAAATTTCAAGAAAATTCATGTTTATTTGAAAAAGATTTCTTTTTTCCTCGAGCATGCATGTTGATCATTTATCAATTATATAACAAAAATCAACACATTCAACAAGCAAGTTGTATTACTTACATACTTGGAAAAGAATATATACATGTCATTGCGCTAATGTTTAAATTCCTTTATTAAGTTTCAATCAAATTGCAATTAGGCAATCAATTTATATAATAGCCTCCACTTTCTTCTTCTAAAGTCTTCACTTATAAATTATATTCATCAACACACTAACTCTAATCACGTCGAACATGCATCCTATATTTTTAAGGAGCAAACATATGAACATCCATTAAATACAATTCTAATTATAATTCAATTCCAATATTTCTATTATCATTTAAATAATAACATTATTAACATGCACTTAACATATAAGGATGTGATGATCAAACAAAGTAAATCTACTATATCTTTATGATGATAGTTTAACAAAAACAATAACGTTATTAACTTGCATTAAACATTTACGGATATGATGATAAAACAAAGTAAATCTATTGTACCTTTATGACGATATTCTAACAAAAACATCACGTGTATGTAAACCGCTTTTTTGTCAATTTAATCATCTCTAAACTTAATAAAACCAACGAATAACAATTTATAAAACAATTCAATCCATTTTTTCTCATAATAATTTAACTCAGAGGTAAACAAAGGATTAATCAAGAATTTGGGATTTTATAACTATATATATATATATATATATATATATATATATATTAAAAATACCGTGTATGAAGTTATTTCACAATTCAAAAAACACCCCAAATTTAATTTTTCTTGTAACCAAATTATCATTTCTGATTACAATATATTACCTCAGCATACATATAAAATTACATATCCATATAGTAATTCATTTATGAACCAGTGATCAGCCAAGCACACAAATAATTAATAATACATATGAATTTAAATTGAAATACTCATCAAATTTACTTACGGTTCAAACTTTCCTTCTCCAAATGTCTTGCTATCACAATACCTTGATAGTTCGATCTTTAATCCAAAAACCCAAATAGTCTAACTTTCATGAACGATGGATCAATTTCACTTTTAAATTGTTGGAATTTTAGAGCAGAAATAATAAATAGCAGTAGATAATTATTGTGTAATGAACAAGTCATTGCATTGAAAACAAAATTCGAAACAACTATGGCGTAATTGATAATGGTATTTATTTCCCAAGGTTAACACAAAGATCGCTCAAACATGTGCATTTTAGGTTGAAGGAATTGGAGAATCGTAGAAACCACTATCCACAAGTTTTATTCAAAATATAATTTTGAAACTGAATGAATTTTTGAAGGAGAAAGCGACGAAGAAGGTTGGTATATTTATTGTATTATTTCTCAAACAAGAGAAAGAGTAAAATAATGGGGATGAAGGAAGAAAAAAACTCATATTTTTTTCTCGGACCAAATGAGTTGGTCTTAAAATAAATAGTGAACAAATAATAATGGTGGTTCATTAATGCAAAATGCAAAATGTCGAACAAAAAAAAATGTTTTATTGTAGTTATCCAACAAATGGTTCAACTTACCATGAGTCCTGTATTCATTACTTGGTTGCAGCAACTAGAAAAGTCACAAACGGCAAGTAAACTTCTAGTGTTAGATAAAAGATGGATTACAATAGTTGATTGACAATTCAGTCTCTTTCATACTAGTTGAAATTTTTCCTATTTGCTGTCATTAAATGTACTTTCAATGCTATATAAACATATTGTTAGAGCTTTATTTATTTATTTTATTTTATTAGCATGATTCATCAATACAAACAAGTGTCAATGTCGTGGATCGAATTCGTAAATTTTAATCTCGTATTCGAAGACTCTAAACTACCAACCAACTCAATCTGATTGGCTTATTTATGTATTTATTTGAAAATAAGATCAAAGATTTATTTGACGTTATAATTTTATGAATTGAAAAGAGGGAATTAAAGAGATGGACAAAATTTTAAAAAAAAATTAGACCAAAGTAGATCAAGTTTCATTTTTGGGCTGAAATACAAACTTTACAAAAAAAAATTAGGCCGAATGCCAGTTTTGACTATAACTAGCATTATATTCAGTTTTTACACTATACAAAATGCTAAATATAACAAGCATTATATTCGGTTTTACAGTGTACAAAATGCTGGCTATAATTAGCATTGTCCTTTAGCCTAATTTTTTTCATAATTTGTCCTTTAACCCAAAAATAAAACTTGTTATTCTTCAGTCTAATTTTTTTATAAAGTTTGTCATTGTGTCTATTTTTCACACTTGAAAATATTTCAACTATACGAGTACAACGACTACCAAAAGGAAAAGATACAAGATCAGCAAACGGCCGACAAAACAGAAATAACCACCCTAGCAGTCTAAATCAATAAATTACAGCCAAGTAAATGGGTAAAATCCGAAGTTAAATGAATTAAAACCAAATTAGAGTTAAGTGCACAGCTCTAATAGAATGAGCAGTCCATCTGCAAGGTGACCAGCACACAGTGGTAATGAAATGAACTACATGCTACCTACCCTGTAAAGTTCCTATTTTCTCCAGTCAAGCTTACCCATCTACTATTGAAAAAACTGATATTTATTTCAACTCTATTGCAATTTACGAAGCGTATTAACTGGAACAATTCACGTGTAAAATGGTCTTGGAAAGTGTGACGAGAACTCTTGAGAATCTTGATTTAACAGCGAATTATAAACATCTATTTTGAAAAACTGTATCTGGTACAGTTTAGTTCATAGCGAACCATAAACATCAACTATGAAACATGTAAATAACTTAAGTAACAAAATCATCCATTTTAACTGCATTTTGTCAAATAGAAGATGTGCATTGCACATTTATGGTTTAACCAATAACTACAAACTAATCGCAATAATTTCTTGTGATCATTCGAGATTTCATTATCTTTAAGATATCAAAATTCTAGGGTGTCAACTCAGTAATTGCTCGTATCATCTAAATCCTGGATAGTAAATTCAATTCACATTGAACGGTACAGTTAATAAATCATGGAGGTTTGGATAAAAGAAAGCAATCTCACGTAAAATATAAATCAATAATTATTTATCTATACTATAATATTATTATTGAGTTAGGCTTCAATAGCACACAGACCTCCTTTGTATTTTGAAAAATAAACAGTCACGTTTTTAGTTTCTTTTAATTCCAAACTTTGAAATGTGATAATTTTTTCTATATTAATTAGATTTAAGAACCGATTTCACTATTAAATTTTAAATTTGATATGCTTTCCAATGATATCCATTGTTGATAGGTAGAAATAAATTTTTTAAAACCATAGTTTTTCGGATTATTCATATTATTAAAGTTATTAAATCTGTTTCACTTTATTTCTTTTAACTAATCTATATCGTTGATTGTTTTGAAAATTTCCAGCCTGTGATTCTACTTTCACATATTGCAGTTAAGTCTGGTGAAATCCAACATTACCAAAATACATCAACAATGTTAGATGGAATTAGAAATGGAACCAGAAAGCTCAAAAATATTAAATACAGTTATATGATTCTTATTATATTGAATTTTCTTTGACTGTAAAAGAAATACAATGATATTCTTCACATTTAAAATATTGCTGAATAATTGTTGTTAGTTCCAACACTTCAGACATAAAATATGTATGCTTTAAATTTAACATATTTTTCATAAGAATCGTTCAAAACAGAAATAAATCTCTTTATCCTCTAATCTTATCATTCTACAATAATATGATGCTGCATAATGTGTTCCTATACATAGTCAGTTATGAGATCATCATCAACACTTGCGTTTCATGAATCATATTAACATTGCTTTTGGCCTTTTTGGATCAATAGTTAAAGTGTAAACCAATCGTTGTTACTTGCACTGCTCTTATAGATAATTTTACCGAAGCAGTAAATGGAATTAACGACATCAAGTATTAAAGGAAATGATTGATAAAATTATCTTACCAAATGAAGTTACATATAATACAGCTGATACATGGAGCAACAGCTGATGCACACAATAAATTTATATGTGTATAATTTATATGTGTATTGTGTGGAAATTTTATTTTTGAAATCATTTTTGCTCGATATTTTACAATTGTTTATCAAACACCAGTACTATCTGCATTACTGTTTTCAAAGATTTATACACAAGTTTTAGACAAAATGCAAACTTATTTGAAAATTGATAAAAAAGATTATTATTTCTTAATCAACGAACCATAAAAATCATTTAAACATGTTATGATGATAAGGGTTGAGTGCGGTCCGTATGCAAAGCACAGACTCGCACTAGTTATAGAGCTAAAATAGAGGGGGGGAAAATGGAATTATATGAACATACCCAACATACAAATGCTTTGTTAGGCTAGTGGTTATGGCATTCCTTGAAAAAAATAGTAGGTCGCCAGTTCAATTCTGAGCGTGGCAAATTTTAATGAATTTTTAAGCAAATTTAATTGAAGAAGAATAGATAAACTATCTCATGATGGAGATTACAGTAAAGTGGGCTTCTGTTATTCGTAACGGGTTGGGTTCAAAGCCCATTAAATATGCATTAGAATCAATACCAGCCTATATAAATTGTGAAAGTATATGGACTGAGCATGGTTGGTTGGTGTATTTCATAATTGGAGTGGTGAGTCATGGGCCATATCAGTTGTGAAGATATTTTGAATTGTTCACTAATCAAATAGCACTGTATCGGGTCCAACGTTACAGGGAAATTTTCGAATTCATGGGCCCATGTCTATTCAATGAAAAGCTCTTCTTTTTACCACTGTTTGCATATTAATATCTTTTCAATTAGTTTTATTAGAATTTTAATTTCTAACTATATTCTATTTTATTTATTGTCTCTGGTTTTAATATTTAATTGATTTATTATTTGGATTAAGTAATTCGGTTTTTTTTTTTTGAAATAAGATAAATGGGCCAAGCCCGGTTTACAAAAGCGGGTTATAAGCATTACAAACCCGAACCAACAATTCTTAATACCCTAGCAATCCTAATACGCTTGCATAAACTCAAAACTCAAACTATCGCAACCCTAATTCTGTTTGCGTTAATCGTTGCTTTTATTTTTATAAAAAAACATTGAATTATTAACGTTATTTTGAAATCTCAGTAAATCCTAATCATTTAATTCTTCTCTCTCTTCGCTCGAAGTGCAAAATTGTGTGTTTTATATAGAAACTAAATTGAAGAAAACGAGTTTTGGGAACGCTTCAAAATCGCTTTAGAAATTGCATTTGAAATTCTCCTATTATGGAGTAATTAATTTAATACTTAAAAATAATATTAAATCATAATTTCAAAAGTCAATTTGCTTGAAAAACACTATGTAATGCTTTATAAAACCCGTGTACGAAATCTAGAGAAAAATCTCAAAGAAATCGGAAAATATCAGAAAAAACAGAAAATTATTTTAAGTATAAAAACCCGGTGAAAACATGCTGCGAACCCAAGTTCGACAGCAGGTTTGAAACCGAGTCCAAATGATATGGAATTTGGTAGGAATGTAGTTCAACATTCCTACTTCAATCTGCAAAAAGAATCATTCAAATCCGATTTGAAACGAAGAATCTGCGTCGTTTCAAAGTCGGACCAAAACAAAGTTTAAAATACTGAATTACAGCAAGCTGCGAGTACAAGTTCGACAGTAGTTAGGGAATAGCAAACCAACCCAGATTTTCATAAAGTTTTACCAAAATTTAAATCAGAACACCTACTTCAATCTGCAAAAAGAATCGCTCAAATCCGATTAGAAACGAATGAGTTATGCTGCCTCAAACATGGACTCAGACCATGTTTGCGACAGTTCAAAACCAAATAAATGTGCAGGCCTAAAACCCCACTGGACTCAACTTCCAGGCATAAAAAAGAGGAGCAAATTACATCAGTTTGAGCTAAAAATTGGTACACATATAGCAGAAAACGTCATCTCCCAAACAAAAAATAATTGATGCAATTTGGATAAAATATGAGAAAGATATGATCTCTCAAAGTTGAACCCAGACAGTGTTTCACTGTTGAATTCTGGGCAAAAATATGATTCGGGTCCAAGTTTGACAGAAGATTTATATATGCTATCTATGTCAAAATCACCTGAAATTTAGTATGCATAAAGTAGAGAACTTCATCTTTCAAATAAAAAAGTGTTATGCAATTTGATAAAGAAACGAAAGAGATATGATGTTTCAAACATGTACTCAGGCCATGTTTGCAACAACTCAGAAAACAAAATGTGCACAGGATAATTGCAGGCTGTGCATTGATTTTGCAGCAAGGTTTTTACATAGCAAACGAAATTGTTTTGCTATGAAATTTGGCAGATAAATACTACATCACATGAGCTATCAACTGAAGAAAATCCGGCAGCATTTCGTTGCCGGAATCAAAAGTTACAAATATTCAAAGTAGCAATCAGAGAAGGTTTTGACACAAACAAAATTGAAGGTAAAAACGAATTACAACGCAATTTGGCGATTTTGAGCTTGGCTCAGCTAGTTTTTGTGAGTTTTGTAACTCACCTTCCTGTTGCAATGAAAAAACTTGAATTTTGTAGCAAAGTTGGAGCCTTTTGGCAAGATTTGAGCGAACCTGTAGAGGAAGGGAAAATAACATGTAAACAACTTAATTTAAAATCTTTCCATAGATTAGAGATTTTGATGAAATTAAGTATTTTGGAGTTAGATTACCTTGAATTTAACTCTAGATTGCAAAAAGATTTTAGTTTGTGGAATTTTAGGAGTTCAAAATATGGTTTTATTCATTTATTTGTGTAAATAATGCATTTTTGTTAAATAAAGAAATTTAATAATAAAAATGTTTTAAAAGTAAACTAATCTTTTCATATGTTAGAAAATGTTTTAATTTGCATGTATACAAGTTTTCACATTTTTTGTGTGTGTGTAAATATGAAGAAAATGAATTTTATTTGTGTGTATATGCAATATACACACATATTTTTGGTTAAGTATTGATTTTATCCTTAAGCCTCCTTATTTTTCTTTTTATTTTTGGTCCAATTCAGCCCAATACCACATAGCCTGGTAAGAAGTGAGAATGAGAAACAATTGTACGTTCATTTCTCATGCTTCTTCTTCCTCCTTCAGCCTGGAAGAAAATACAGGAAGCCTCTTCCTCAAAAATCAAACCAAGCCAATTTCTTCGGTGATATATTGTTGACCACGATAAGATCCGTCAAAACCTGCATTTTCAATTTGACCCAACCCTTCCGGATGACTTCGATATGGAAGCGATGAACCACACCCTTCGACGAGGAACTTGGTTGCATTTTGCCAACTGTACTAAGCCCACCAATTGTGTCTATTTTGGGGCTGTGGATGATTCAAAATTGTTGAAATCTGCAGATCCAAGTTGTAGGTGCAATTAACGTGTTAATGGCTTCATTGTATTTTTTTGGGTTTTCCCCCTTTAAGTTAGCATTTTTCCTTGAATTACTCATTTTAAGTAATTTAAGCACAAGCATGTAATTACTGTGGAAATTTTATGCAATCTCGTGTTTTCCTTTCGGTTGAGATTCCCAGCTTTGCGGCCCATTTATTTTTCTTGAAAAAAGGTCTGTACTGGGCTGTTTCGTCACAGAAACCAGAGGAGTATGTTGTAATTATCATTGATTTTGCTCTGTTGAAAGTAAGAGTGTAAATCGGTCGGACCGGACCGGATGATGTGTTCAGTTTCTGTCCTAAATAAAAATCGGATCGAACATGGATTAGACAAGATTTATATTCGTATAAATTTTGTTGTCCTAACTCGTGTCCTAAATAAAATCAGACGGATACGTACATACGTTTTTCGAACACGAACTCGGATGAAAACGGACGAACATTGCTATCAGCTATATTATTTTTATCAACGTGTATTGAAGTATAAGTATGTTATGAATCCTTGCTCAATTAACCGACCAAATAGTTGTCATATATGTTTTGAGAACCGATCTGAAAAGACCCAAACTCGAATAGAATCCGATAGGTTTCGGATTTATTCTAAGTGGTGAAAAATGTAATAAAAACCCGATCAAATCTGACTCAAATTTGATCCGAAAGGAAATTTTGTTTTTATTACCCAACCAGATCTGAATCTACCCGAACTGAAGCTTTGGTTATAAATATGATGAACATGAAACCTGAAATATGCAACATAAATATTCATATACCGCACGTACACATAAGAACTACTTACCCTTATCCAATACAAGTCATCAAATTAGGTCTACCTCTAGCTTAAACCAACAAACTGATATCATACTTCAGTTATATATAAGCAGGCCTTTAAAAGAAAATAGAAATAAACATATAATATGAACAGGAAAATAGGCAAAAGGAAAAAGTTACAAAAAAATTTAGTCTCAGGGACAGTAAGTTTGTTTTTTAGTCTGAAGGACACTTTATGGTGTAAACAGAAAATGATAGCTACATCTATCATTCTGTGATTTACACTACAAAGTGTCCTTCAGACTAAAAAACAAACTTGTCGTCCCTGAGACTAAATTTTTTTGCAACTTCTTCCCTGTGCCTAAAAATCAAACAATTGCATAAAATTTACAGACCTCCTATTGTCTTTTAAAAAAATGATAGGTACTAAACAGTTAACTTGTATCCAATTTTCAGAAAAAAACATAAACTAAATATATCAGCCAAAAGGAAAAGGCTACAACCGAGGATCTCAAGAGCTTTTGCTAAACAGAGTTAATTACAGTGAAAATTAGGAAGACATCCCTATCATACTTTCATATTATAAAGTGGGTCCCTGTCAAAGTTTCATTGTAAATCGGGTCTCTGTTTTCTGAAAACGAAGAAAATTATTGCTGAAATGTCAGCAACTTTTATAAATAAGTGCCGATATTTTCCTGTTAAAGTTTCATTGTAAATCGGGTCTCTGTTTTCTCGAAACGAAAAAAATTATTGCTGAAATGTCAGCAACTTCTATAAATAAGTGCTGATATTTCAGCAATTTTAATAAACTGTGTTCACAGTGTACATAAATGTTGCTGAAATGTTAGCAACTTTTATAAATAAGTGCTCATATTTCAGCAACTTTCATACACTATGTTCACAGTGTACCGAAAAGTTGCGGAAATGTCTGCAACTTTTACGAAAAGTTGCATCATACTCTGCAATAATCGTGAATAAAAAAACAGGGACCTAATTTACACTGAAATTTAGTGAAAGACTTTTCATGAATTTTGAAACTAAATAAAGACCTGTGCCAAAAGTAGCCTTAAATATATTTTATCATCCCTATTCAAAAATTCAACTAAATAATATCATTATGATTCTAAAACAAAAATTCAAGCGTCCAGCAACACTGCAACGGATTAACGCATTTGACTGTACAATTATAGATTCATGAATCATTTTCCCACGATACGCAGCAACAAAGCAAAGTAATACAGTTAATGGACTTGTAACATCATATGCCAAATTGGATTTGAAAATTAAAAGGATAACACAGTTTGCATGAAATGACTTGATCAGAGGGAATAGTTAAATTACCTATATTTATCCCCGGTTTGAAAATCTTCAATGTACTTATTCTTTTTAATTCATCCTCACTTTTAATCTTCAATGTATCTACTTTCTATATTAATTATTCAGCATTTACATATATTTTTATTCTTACGACGACCATTGTTTTAATTAACCAGTGTTGGTGACAAAATCGACCACCAACACCCAACTGTATGAAAACACCAATATCCAGTTACAGATATCAAATAGTATCTAATGTAGAGAACATAGTACGAAGAACAAACAAATTAAAACTGAAAGCAAGTAAAAAGAAACAATATTTATAGTGGTTCAGCTAATTTCGGCCTATGTCCACTCCAGAATAATCCTTTTTATTATACTGTAGTTTTTTTTACAGTTACAATTCGAAAAGCAAAAATAAAATTGACAGAATATAGCATAGGTTCAAGATAAAGAAAAACAGAAAGAAGACGAAGATCCTTTTTCTGACACCTTGCTTGTTGTATTTATAGGGAAAGACGTGCATAAATCAGACTGAAATTTCGGCAGAAGGTTCCGGAGATCGTGACGAGGCCACCAAAAAATTTCCATGCTCATCGCGGCCCACAATAGGGATAGGTACTGTTCCCTATTAGTATGTCCAAATGGGCTGCAATCCCTATGAGGGGTTCCCAATGAAGTTAGCTACTTGCTCTCCAAATTTCGTGAAATTCCGACGGTTTGTGAGATATCGCATTTTTCATGAAGTGGTGTTGCTTGAATTCTGATTTTCGCCGATCCATCCGAAGGGAGTTATGCCGATCCCTCCAACTTCCTCCAATTTGATTGAGATCCCTAGGTGGGGTTCCGTATGTTGTAGTAAGCTTGTATTCTAAGTTTCATGTTGATAGCATGTGTAGATTTTGAGTTATTGACTGATCATCGCCGCAAATTTGAGTTTAGCTAATTCCTTTTATACCGATCCCTTCTATACTGGTCCCTATGTTGCCGATCCATCCTTTACTGATCCTCCTAAACTGATCCCTCCAATACCGATCCCTTCTTATAGGTGAAGTAATTTGCCAATAACTTGAGCATACATACTTCAAATGATTTGAAATTTGAAATGTAGCCTCATGGGGCCTTCCTTGTCGTCCCAATATCGATCTCAACCAGTTCGAGACAAAAACCAGTGATAGGTACCGATCCCCTAGGAAAGCGTTAGTTCCATACTTAGCCATTTTTTGAGTGCCATCTATCTGAATTCATTCGACTATCGTGCATAGCTTTAAATATAACCGATCGCCGACCGCCAATCTAAATAATGACCTCTTTAGGCATCTTATCTTGATGATTACAAAATCTATTAGGTTAAATCCGACCTTGCCAAAAATGAGTTAACACTTTTCCCCTTAAAACACATCTTGCAATAGGAAGATGTATTTTGAATAGTTGTAAATCCAAAATCCAAAACCCAAAGTCCAGAATCTATAATCTAATCAAAAATCTAATCAATTTCTAGGACGAATCCATGTCCATCCATATCCAATAACAGAGTCCATATCCGACCGTATCCAATAGCTAAATCCATATCCAAATCCGTGACTTTTTTGGTTCCTTGTGATCATAGTCAGTACTTGACCACCTGAGTAGGTCGATCCATCGCATTTAGGCGAAGCGATCTACCTGTTACCGGGCATAATCCATACCTGACGGCCTTGATCTCTTCAGATTCTTGCCGAGCATAATCCATACCCGACGAACTGAGTACATCGATCTATCGCGTTCAGGCGAAGCGACCTACCCATTGCCAGACATAATGCATACCTGATGACCTTGATCTCTCTAGATCCTTGCGGAGCATAATCCATATCTTATGACCCGAGTAGGTCGATCCATCGGGATCAAGCGTGGTGACCTACCCCTTGCCGGGCATAATCCATACCTGACAACCTATTTTGTTCATCGCATTACTGCGTATCCAAGTGTTTTGAGATTCATTTGTTATGGTGGTTTATCGCCATCTCAGAGCATGCCTAGGGACCGTCATTGATCACATACATGTATAAATGACTTATCCATTTCACTACAGAGTTGATTATTAGTTATTTAGTTCATGCCATCCCGATCAAGAGGTGATGGTATGAGCCTCTTATAAACTTTTCATTCTTCTTGATCACCGTATCAACTAAAGCATGCCCGTACCGGGCCAACTCTTCAAATTTTCTTGCATATTCTAGAATGGACATCTCTCCTTGCTCCAGTTCAGCAAACTTCCTAACCAATACCGACTGTGCCATCACCGACATAAACCTTTCTTGAAACCTCCTCCTAAACTCCTACTAAGTTATGGTTTCTTCATTAACACTAGCTACGATAGTATTCCACCAGAATAAGGCAGCTCGCTGAAGCTGTCTCGAAGCTAGTATTCTCTTTTGCTCGTTATTCAATCCTAAGTCGGCAAAAATTCTCTCATGGTGCAGTAGCCAATTTTCAACCTCAATCGCATCTTCAGTTCTAATAAACGGCTTCCCCCTTAGCCTAATATAGTCTCTGCTAAGGTTAGCATATTGGTTGACCATCAGAACTTCCTGAGCTCCTCCTCCAGCAGCATTTCCTCCAACAATTTCAGCTGCAATTCCAGCTTGCATCATATTTACAAAGAACTGATACATGACTACCATGTCTACTTGGGAAACCCCGACACCAACTATTTTAGCTTGAGCCTTACTGGGACCACTCCAAGTATTTGGTCGAGCATTTCCATTAGTGGTTGTGCTATCTCCTCCAAGATTAACTATGCCTCTTCTTCCTTCCACATCTGTATTCAAACCTCGTGAGATACAGATGAAAGCGTAACTAAGATAGAAATCTAGAGAAATAGCGTACGCTTATATATGTACATACATACATACATATACATACATACGTACATACATACATACATACATACATACATACATACATACATACAGCAAATACAAGTACATTACTATAGCGTTATCCCATACCCGATCTTAACTATAATTACTAAGGATTATGTTTTCAAAACCATTTTTTGTTAAAGTATTTTATAAACCATGCTCTGATACGTAGCTGTAACATCCCCTATCCAGAGGTCCAAAAATAATTGCTACGGATGCCGTAGTCATTTATAGTATTAGCTTTCGACGACTAAATACGACTATGTTAACGTATCAATAATATCAGAAGCACTTGAATGTGAAACAAAACACAGATTTCAAAAACAAATTTTACTTAATTATATTGCAAAACCAAATATTTTACATTCCCAACACATAATCTCAAACTCGTTCCTAGCAAAGATAAATATACTTGTTACAAATACGCCAAGAGCGGTGTATGAAGATACCCCATTGGATTACCAGAGTCATGGAGTCATAATAGACTTAACACAAAACAAAGTAGAAATACATCAAAACATAAAATAAGAACCGCAACTCCTAAATAACTATCCATTTGCCTCCTACAAGCCTCCGGTGGCCTTATTCGTCATCCTACTAAAATCTGAAAAAAAGCTTGACCCTTCAGCCTACTCAAATTAAATTTGAGCACCCGAGAGTTAAAGGGGAAAACATAAACTTCGAGTCAAACAAAAAGCATGGTATGAATAATACTACACATCTCGAAATATATATGTTAAGCGAGACCACGCTGCTTAGCGAACGAGTTTCCCCTTGACATCCTTTTAAAACATTTCTTTACAGGACCTTTTCCTGCAATCGAAACTGATTAAACACTATAAAGAATCATTATGTAAACATATGTAAACATCAGGTAATAATGAACCATCTATTCAAACACATAAGTTTTGTTTGGATAACTTTTAACCTTTGGCTGACTCGGGCCTACCAGACAATATAATCAAAATTAATCGAACACCTGTTAGCTATTCTTCTTTTGGACTATCTATCTTTAACTATCTATTAAATACTTTACTTCTGGATGTCAGTCCTTAACTATCTATTTAATACTCCTCTTCTAAACGGTCTGTCCCTAACATAATCATCTCCAACGTCTTCCCGATCCTAGTGGTTTTTCTGACCCACTAATAACCTATCTGTATACAACATATAATCCTTCATTGTGTAATCATAATTTTAGTCCACTTGTGACCAAGCCCCACATACTAGAATTTTGGACAACAATTAGCTGAGGTTAATAGCTATGTATAGGGTGCGGCCCCATACTAGTCTCATCTGGTATTCTAGTATCTAAGTCATTTTCATTTAAGGATCCTCTCCCATAATTTTCCTTGTAAACATTTTCAAAAAATTATTTAAAACCTTTAAATCAAACTTAAATAAGGAAAAGAATAATCTTTATGCTTTACTCAAAATCATATCACCATGTTATACATACATACATACATACATACATACATACATACATACATACATACATACATGTCTTCTTTGCCCAAATCTTGGTTGATGAAAATATTTAGACACTTGAAAGTATCTCTTTCTAAACTTTTGAAATCATCTCTTTCAAAACTGAATCAAACCTTTTGAAACTATAAAAAACAAACCTTTCGAAAGCAATAAAACTTTAGACATCCTTCTTTAGAATTACTTTAAAACATTGCCTTAGAAAAACCTTGGAAAACCTTCCATCTCAAACCTTTCTAATCCATTGAACTAAAGCTTTCGAAACCATCCAATAAACCTTTCGAAACCATTCAATAAACAACCTTTCGACTTCATTGTAAACAATCTTTCAAAACCATTCGATAAATAACCTTTCGAAATCATTCAATAAACAACCTTTCGACTTCATTGGAAACAATATTTCAAAACCATTCAATAAACAAGCTTTCGAAGTCACTAAACCTCTTAAAACATAAACCTTTCGATGATCTACTGGGTTCAATTTAAAACAAGTGAAAAATCTTCTTTCATAACCTTTTGACTTAATTGGAAACAACCTTTCGACTCCATCGGAAGGTCTGCTTCGAAAGCTTTGGTCATACTTCAATTAGAAAACAAGGGTAAATCTCCTAAATTGAAAGTTCTCTTTCGAAAGCATAGAGAAGCGGCTAATTTTAAACAAGTAACCCTTTTGACTTTGTCAAAAGGTTCAAATCAAAACAAAACAAAAGTGGTTGTAACCTTTCGACAGTGTCGAAAGGTTTCAAAACAAAATATTGATAAAACAGTAGTAAACTTTCGATCATGTCGAAAGGTTTTAACCTTTATTTTAAACTTTTGACCTGGTCAAAAGCAACCGAGTCGAAAGCTCTTATTCGAAGCAAAGCAGACTATCTTTGGTTTATAAAACAAACACACTTCAACCTCTTTGGCAACCAACCTTTCGACTTAAAACCCTTTGACTTTGTCCAATTCATTACGTACAAAGTAACTTGATACCATATGCATTGGTTTGACCTTGTCGAAAGCTATGAACCTCTCGACCTTGTCTAAAGGTCTGGGTTGGAAGGTTTAATGCCGTAAAAGGCTGAAATATATTAAAATGTATGATTTCTTTGTTTTCAACTTAAAAAGGATAAATTTTCAACTAACCTTGTAATGACCCACCCTTTTGGACAGTTTAAATCGACAATAAACCACACATGTCAAATTTAAACCATTCAAAAGGGAAGATTGTTATGGGGTAAATAAGAAAAAGAAGAGAAAAGAAGAGAAAAGAAAGAAAACAAAACACAGAATCTCACAACAGAATGACAAAATATAATAATCAAATAAACAGTTCATGAAGCTGTTTATAAATAATACTTGATTACACTTTACAATATAGATCATAGTTACATACAACAGAAGTAAATCAATAATGCAGCGGAACAACATGATGAAGTGGAATAAATAAAATAAATAATAATGGTATTAAATCTTCGTCTTCGTCCTCTAGAAAAACAGTCTTCGATACGCTGAAAAGCTCAGACTGACCCGAGCAAATTGAAAAGATAAAACACTCGAGTTAGAACTAAAAGATCTTATGTAAGTTAAATCAACAATAAGTAAATATGAGTGTAACAGCGTCAGAGATGTTTACGGGTTTTGACATCCCCTATCCAGTGTCTAACGTGTGTGCAATAAGTTAAGAGATGTTCAGGATTTCCAACTCTTAAGGATCTATTAAACTATCCACATACATAGTACAATATGCTATTATAATAGTGTTTACAGTAAAGCAAGGTACTAAAATAGCTTTAAAGCTTTACCCATATCCCCCTTAACACATTTTATATATTCAAGTAGTTTATACAGTACCGTAAGCTCCATCGAACCGGTGGTTTACCCAGAGAGCACTCCATAGGTATAACACAAAAAAAACTCATATAAGGCGTGATAAGGCATGTGACAAGGCACGCGAGGTATTGCCTAGGGTAGGATACTACCATTTTGCGGATCCGGACTGGTGGTAATGCATAGCAGCTACTACCATCTACCTCGAAACACACTCCCAAAATCAAATCGATGGGGGACCACCAAATCAATCACATGTCATAATATGGTACTGAAGAAGCATGTTCGAAATTGATTTTGAACCGGTATATAATATGATAGGGTTTCAAGAAGTTTGATTTTGAGATTGATTTGGAAATTGAATTTAGTGTTTGAAATTTGAATTGGTTTCTACCACTGAGAAGGGAGAAGCAGACAGATGGAATTGTACATACTGAGATAAGAAAATAAAAAGGCTGCTAGGGTTTAGAAAGGTTTATTTATATGAAAAAACCCGATAAGAAATGAACACGTATCGAATTGGTTCGAAAGGACAATAACGACTCAAAAAACCCGTTTTGCTTCCGAAACGAAAGTGGGTCATCCAATATATCAAAATAGATGTTTTTGATATTTCTAAATTCAACGGAATAGGTTTCAAGTCCTAATTCCACTATATGAAGAAGTTATCTTTTAAAATCAGCTTATTTCAAATTGATTTTTATTATTTGATTTCTATGCGTTTCGAGCCCGTACGATCAAATGACAAGTCCAATTGCTACGAAAGATAAAATTCTACAATAATTCACTATTATGGATCCGATGAAACAGTTTTCATAGAAATCCTAGATAGTGATCAAAATGGCTATTTTCACGTTAATTAAATAAATTATTATTAAATTAATTAAATCACCTTTCAATTCAAATTTTATAATTAACCAAATTTTATCATTTTTGATTACCTGGTGATTTATAATATTTTAGAGTAAATTTCCAAGTCAAATTCAATATTGAATGTTGCACCAGTTATGGCGTTCAATTTCAATTGCAATAAAAGTTCAATTAATTATATTTTAATTTCAAGTAAATTCCTTTATTTTGATTTATATCTTATTATTCACTCAACTATCTTCCTACGGATATAATTAACATTGGCTTATGCCTTAATACACCAATATTCTACAATTATCATCTTAATTCATATTAACGCAATATTTAATTATATTTATTGCAGTTGATTTACAATTAAGTTTCAACAGATTAATTAGTCCAATGGTAATTAAACCATTGTTACAGCTTAAAATTTCAAGCATAATTCTATGTTTATTGGTAACAAACAAAACAAATAAATTCCCATACTTTATAATGGCTTTATATTTAACCAATTTCAATTAATTACCTATTATTTTACCATTTAAATACAATATTTGGTTTAATTCCTTATTTACAATTTATAACCAATTTTAAGTCATAATGCAATTTCAATTAATTGAAATTGCATTAAGATAGTTATCAATTACCTTAAATTAACATCATTGAATTTCATTCTTGTTATTATTCCCATTAATAAATCAAAATTTTAATTTCTTCCAATATTAAATCACAAAATTTTATTAAATTCAATATTTTTAATTATCGAAATTTACGGGTCGTTACAAGCCTGCATTTGTTTCTCAAATTCTCATTGATTAACAAATATTTTTCAGAAAAGTGCTGCCACTATTTTTAGAATTAAATAATCATTTTATTTTATAAAATGGCACTTCTCCTTAATTAAATATATAAAACATTTAAGTCCCATACCTCGTCCTACTTGGGCATGACCCACTTAGCCTTGCTGCACCTCCCCTGTTTTAGCCATTCCCGGTTGATGAGGCTTGAGGCTGCGATTACCTTTAGAGAACAAATCTCTTAGAATACTCATCGTCCACCTGACGATGTTCTAAAAGCATTCAATCCATACAAGTTCGTTCCGGCTTCGAACGAAACCGAAGGCATTATCTCGTTACACTCATTTTGGAATCACCCTCAGAGTTAACGACAATAACCCTTGCAGTCTGAATCTTCATCTTCACTTGAGATTCATGACCAATCGTTAACTTGGATCGATGCGGTTTTCGGATATCCAAATATGGAAACCTAATCCCGGTCTCATCGAAATCCAAAATGCCATCTTTTAGGTCCAAGTTGTTTTAAAGTTTAAAACAATTCAATTCCATTATCTATATGCACACAGATAGATAATTCACATATCACGATAGATAATCCATATTATCATCATTAACAGTTAACCCATATTATCATAACAAACAGATAATCCATATTATCATCACAATAGATAATTCACATTATCATGACACTTCAACCAAAGCAGCCATATTACACAGCATTACTTATCTCATATCTGAGATCTCAAACCATTCAAGGCAACCAATATCATCCATTCATACATAAGCAAGGATTAATCATACTATAATTAATTTAAAATAAATTAAATTAATTCCTTCATCTCTAATTAATTCAAAGTAAATTAAATTAATTACTTTCATCATTATAAACTTGCTTACATAACCATTAATTAATTACAAATTAATTAATTAATTAATTATCCTCTAATTATCCACTTTAATTAATCATCCCTGATTAATTACCCTCTAATTATATTTAAGTAATTATCCTTTAAATAATTTCACAAATTAATTATTCTTAACCAAATACAGTAATTAATCCTTAATTACTTCATTAATTAATTAACTATAATTAATTATATAAATCCTTAATTAATTACATTAATTAATCACTTATCATTGATTAGTTAATCTTAATAAATCAACCCTTAATTGCATTATTAATTATATTAATTAATGAACCCTAATTACTCTTTAATTATTCTATTTAAATTAATTACATTTAGCAATTAATCATTAACTAAACTACATTTATTAATCACCCTTGATTAATCTCATTCAGTAATTAACTACCCTTAATTACTTCATTACATAAATAAATTACTCCTTAATTAATTGTCTTAATTAATCCCTTGATTAATCTCATCCAGTAATTAACTACCCTTAATTACTTCATTAAAAAAATTAATTACTCCTTAACTAATTGTCTTAATTAATCCCTTGATTAATCTCATCCAGTAATTAACTACCCTTAGTTACTTTATTAAATAAATAAATTACTCCTTAATTAATTATCTTGATTAATCCCTTGATTAATTACACAAAGTAATTAAAATCAAATTACTTTCATTAATTAATCACCATTCAATTAATTACATCCAGTAATTATCCATTAATTCTTTTCCTAAGTAATTATACTTATCAAACCCTCAAGTGATTATCTTAAATTAATTAAACTTAATTAATTAACTTAAACTAATCACATTACTTTAATTACTTACATTGAGTAATTAATTCCCTTAATTACTTTCATTAAGTAATTATACTTAAGACAATTCCACAATCGATTATCTTTAATTAATTAATCCAATTAATTATTAAAATTAATCACATTAATTAATTATTAAATAATCTCAAGTTAATGACCTTCATTACCTTTAACAATTCTTTAATTACTTTTCTTAAGTAATTAACTTAGATTAATCATTATTAATTACAAATTTATTAATCTTTAATAACCAATTAATTAATCTCTAATTATTTAATTAATTAAGTTTTAACTGTAACTTAATTAATCCTTTATTACTTCATTAATTAATTCTTAATCATTAATTAAAAATCTAATCTTATCTAATTAATGATCTTAATTACAAATTAATTATTCCTTAATTAACTAATCTTAAATCTTATTTAATTAATCCAAACTCTTAATTACTAAGTTAATTAACCCAAATTTTTAATTAATTGAATTAGTTAATTATCCATTTAAATTACCTTACTAATTTAATGTATCACAAATCATTAAGTCTTTATAAAAACATTTCCTTATTAATGATAATTATCATTCAAAAACACATTTGAAAACATTTAACTTTCAAATTTACTTTTAAATTTAAATTTAAAATTAAATTTATGATTTAAAAGGAAAATTTTAACAATGTTTAAAAACCATTTACAAACATTTAAAATCAAATATTAAAGAAATACTCATCTTATAAAAAGAACTTAAATAATTTAAACCAAATTTACTTTTAAATAGCAACTATTTAAAATACATTTTAAACAATTAAAGTTGTTAAAACAATTTGATTTATAAAACTTAATTTGAATTTTAAACTAGGATACAAACTCAGTTTGAATCGATACTTTAAATTTGGGTTTAAAATCTGTTTAAACCTTCTTTCAAATTTTAAAATCAAATTTAAAATTTAAAGGCAGATAGGTTTTAAAAACCTGTAATCAAGCAAATAACCCGAGCCACTAAAAAAATGCTTCGAGCTAAACCATTCATTACTTCAAGTAAATTCTCGAATTGCTTGAGAGTTTCTCAAGTCCAAAAACATTGCAACACCCCAACCTTCACCAGACACAACCACTGCACCGTGCATATGCACGGTGGCTCCGACCCTCTTCGGTCAACGCTGATGGCATCACCACATCAACGAACTTCCATGCAACCCATCACGATCATCAGATCGTGACCACCAACTCGAAATCGAATTCGAGTTTGCTATCCAAAACTGGAACCAAAGGAGCAACACCTGAAATCCACTCGTACTCCCATCGCTGATCACCAGAACACCAGCGACTCTGTTCATGACTTCGTCCGTGCCCTAGCTACCCTTTCCCATAGTTCCATCGAACTTGATCAACCAGAGGATCCGCGATGATCACAAACTCCTGAACTACTCAAAACTAGGTTTAAAAACTTTAATCGGTCGCCGCCGCCGCCATCGTTCCTTGATCGCCACCCTAACAATTTTCCCATCATCACTGATCATCCCACTATCATCAGAAGAAACTTCGACCTCCCTGACCTTCGAAAACATCAAAGAACCCTCAAATACCAATTTCTAGTAAAACCAGAACCGCTCATTTGATTTACTATTAAAATTTGCGATTTCATTTTTTTAAAAATCATGATTTTGTATAAGTATTCAGATTTTAATCCTGAATCAATGAATTCGAATGTTTGAATTTTTCCCAAAACTTGAACTTCCCTATTCATTTTGGTTTCCAGGGAAATATCCAATTTATTTCCACTCAATTAAATT
This sequence comes from Allium cepa, assembly GCA_030765085.1. NCBI lineage: Eukaryota > Viridiplantae > Streptophyta > Magnoliopsida > Asparagales > Amaryllidaceae > Allium > Allium cepa. The sequence continues at coordinate 776,366,603 of CM060945.1, forward strand.
TTTAAACTTTGATTTAAGATTAAACATTCAATTTTTGTTTATAACATAAATCCTAATAGTGACTAGATCCAGAGATAAAGAATTTTAAACCAAAGCTTGAGTTTTTTTTAAAAAAACCGGGAGCATGGATGTTTACTGATATTCACAAACATGCATATATCATACATCCAAAAATGCACAGAAATTCAATAATATACATTCACACAAAACATACTTATTTTCAGAGGGGAACATGCAACAGAATCATATACTTAATATCTTAATTTGTGATGTTACTCACCTGATTAAAGAAGGCAGAACATAGCACAAAATTTGAAGTTGCTTTTGAAACTTTTAAAACTGATATGCCATATCTTCTTTGAATCTGATTAAATCTTGAGTGTTTGCTTGCTATAGAAACTTGCAGACAACTCCATTGATTTCCAGATTCAACTTGCTTTGAATTTAAACTTGAATTACAGATTTCCTTTTTTCTATATATACATGTTGAAAGATGAATGCAGACAGGCTTTGTTTTTGAAACCTGATTCTGGTTTGAGGAATGATGTTTTGCAGATTGTTATGGTCTTTGAAAATGCACAGGATTTGAAAAAATGCAGGCTTTTGATTGAAGAAGGGTTCGCATGCTTGAATTGAAATTCTGGTTTTGTGAGGAGTTTGAGTATTGAAAATCAGATTTGAGCATGTACAAATTTTGTTTGAGAAATGGTTTAAGTTCAGATTTGGTTTTGAATAAATTTTCAGCTGAAGTTTTTTTCTTTTCTTAGCTTTTGAAAAATGAAGATTAGAAGAGAAATGAGAAAGAAGAAAAACATGTTTTATAAGTATAAATGATTTATTTAAAAGAAAAAGTAAAAACAAAATGACACTTGTCTAATGTCACAACATTTGTCATATACATTTATTCATTTTATTACACATGTCACTATGGTTATTTAATATTTTAACACTTGTTAATTAAACATTTCATACTTATTTTAAATGTTAATAAAAGTATTTATTTAATTTATTTAGCCTTATGTACATGTATATGTGAATTTCTTTTTAAAGGAGATGAAATAAAACAAGTTATATATAAATGGAAGCTTATCCAAATATTTTAAAATGTTTATTCCTTTGAATTTCAAAATTAATTCAAATTCAAATCCAACTTAAATTTAAAGATCCAATTTAAAGCCAATCTATAACAACATATTCAATTTAAAAAATAGCAATTCCATTGTTTTTAAAACCCATCTATACTTATACATTAATAATATTGTTTGAAATGACAAATTTGACAATTTTAAATAATTTATAAAAGAGATTACCTCATTGTTTATAAATTACTTACATTATTAAATGAATTCATATATTATATTTTAGTTGTATTTTAAACTCTTATATATAATTTCAAGCAATATTTAAAAAGAAAATAAAACAAAGCTTTTATGTCAATCTTATTTAAATTTAACCTTAATCTAAGATATAGTTTAAACAATTAAACGTTTATTTTAAGTATTTTTAAAACTATATAGTTATTTATTAAATTTCAAATCAAAGCTTATCTATTTATAATATATACAAATGTATATACATTATAAATAGAAAATATTTTATTAGCTTTTAAAAGATAAAGTTCACCAATTAAATATTCATTAAAGGAAGATTATTAAATTAAATTCAAATTTATTAACAAAGATTATCAAATCAATTTAAATTTTAAATAAGATTATTAAATTGATATTGCCTAAAATTCTGGGTCATCACAATGGTGTTCCCAAATATCGTTTAAGTTACTTGCATTTCACTTGGACATTTCACTTGAGTTGATTTACTAGCATAAGAATGTTAATCCTGACTTGAGTGTTTTGTGTTTTGCTTTACGCTAGAGTCAGCATTTGAGACTCGCCTTTGGAGCTTGGGGCTTTGCTTGAAGATATGTCTTTTATCTATTCAGCTTTCCAATTATTTCCAATTGTTTATGTTCAGACTTGTCATTTGCTTTTATATTGAGACTACTATGTATTGGATTTCTGTTGTATTTTGTTCAGGCTTAGATGTACTGTAGTAGCTTCATGAACTACTATTTATCTATTCACTGCTTATTGTTATATTACTCTATATCTATGATTGATTTATTTACTATATATGCTAAGTTTTTCCAAATATAAATTAACAATCCGTTGTTTTGAGCAATTCAAGCTTGACATATGAGAATGATTGTCGAAATAGAGGGTCGTTACATGTGGTATTAGAGCTCTGGTTTAGGAAAAACTTAGCATATGGAGTAAAAAATCATTAGAAATAGGGTAGATCTTCATTCGAGCTTGAAATTCTTCTTTAGGATCCTCCTTGATTTGGATTTTCTTTTGAATTTTGGAACTTTACCTTTGTTTTGAAATCCATTCTTGTCGTTTCTTGTTTGTGTCCTTCTTAATACTGGAGCATACCATAGCTATAATTCTGTTGATCTCTATAATAAATTTTAGCACATCTTGCAACCTCAATTGGCAACTTCATCCTTTTATGTGACTAATCTCATCGACGGTCTCGTCAATCTTTGTATGATTTTTAAAGGGGTGAAACTCCTTTATAATAGGCATCAACTCACCTGAGATTTCTGTGTCCTAGGTTTTGATACTACTATTTCTTGCAAATCCCGAATTGTTTCCTTAGTTGATGACCAGAGAAATTCTCCTGTGATCGAATGTCGAATGCCTTAGGATTATACAGGCAGTTCTATCTCTTCGCTTGATTCTCAGCTTAGTAATCTTGATTCCACCTGATAGTCAGGGATTAACCTGATGTTCGGTGAAGTCACTCCTCCACCTCATAAGCGGGAAATTGAATTCTGCATCAATCTTTTTCCTGGAGCTCGACCTATTGTCCTTCCTTCTGGACGAATGGTTTCTATGAATATTAGTCATGCCCTTTGGATTAACCATTACTCCTGCCTTCTTTGTCGATCTCATGAATCACGTTTTCTACTATATTCTCAACAAGTTTGTCCTGCTTTTCGTTGATGATATTCTCGTTTTTTTTTCTTAGAAGGAACATGAATCTCATTTGAGTTTTTTCCAAACTCTTAGGAGTCTCAGTTTGAAGCCAATTTTTTTAAATGCTATCTCTGTAGGGATGAAGTCCGATTTCTCGGGCATATTGTTTTTGAAAAATGGAGTCTAGATTGACCCGGTTAAGGTCACCGTAATTAATACAAGTCTATCCATCATTACGCTTTTGTAATTTAATTAACTTATATTCCTTTCGAGCTTATCTTCTTAGCTAGAATTCTCTTTGATTCTCTATCCTTGTTCCAAAATCCATTCTTGAATCTTCCTGGAGCGAATTTGTTATTGATACAAAAATGTTTCATACTGTGTTGTTTGAGTTGTTAAGTTTGAATTTTGGGTTTCGATCAATTCGTCTGGCCAATGCTATCGATAGGAATTCCAAAACACTTGAACAAAGAAAACTGAAACAATATTATTTTCAAAATTGATAAATGAAATAATTTTATGTATAATTATGTTTTCTATATAAAAGTATAATTTTATGAAATTAGATAGTTAAATGAATTGTTTGTCAGAAATGATAATATTAGGTTATCATTTATTGTTTTGTTAACATTCCTAAACCCATTAACTATTGTTTTATGTTATAAGGAGTTGAAATTTTACAAACATGATTTATAAATCTGATTTGCAAATGTAATGAATTTAAATTAAGGATTTGAGAATTAAATTTCAGATGCTTTTCAAATTTTGGTTTCAAAGTATTGAAAATATATTATTTGAAAGTATTTTTCGAATGGAAATTGTTTTCAAAGTATTTTAAAAGAATTAAGTCAGTACACTCTTCTAATGTCGTTGAAAAGTAATTTCTATGATTACTACAGCATCACCGGCATTCATTTTAGAGTCTTAAAGTGGAGAGACCACTCAGTAGCTTTGCTACACTTTTGTTTTGGTAAATGGATTTGATTTGAATTTTTTGAGTATAATTTGATGTAATATATATATATATATATATATATATATATATTTCAAAATGGTTTGAGGTGAAACCAAAAATTTAACTCTTAAGTTTTATGTTAAGTAATGGTTTTCAAATATTGAAATGAAGTAAAATTTTGAATAACTGGAGTGTCTAAAATGAGAAATGGAATGGAAACAACTTGACATAGTTGAACTAGGATAAAATTTAATTTGTATAGTATTCAATTGCATTCTAAAACATATGTACAGCTAACCTGAAATATTTAAAAAGTTAAAAGTTATTGTGAAAATATAATTGAAGGTAAAACAAGAGAAAACCCAAGTAATAAAATATTCAAACTAAATTTTGCTTAATAGAAATATTGTAAATAAAAAGCGAATTTGTATAGTGCTCAATTACATTCAGAAACATTAATATAACTTACCTGGAATAGTTTGAATTTAATGAGAATATGTAATTGAATAATATACAATATAAATGTAAGTAATAAGATTTCCAAAAAGTGAAATTTATATGGTGTTAAATTAATTATTGTATCTGTTATTATGTATTTCAAATCTATCTTTCCTTTCTATTGTTTCTTTTCTCCTATCTCGTTCCTTTTCGGGAACGAAAAGTTTTGAGTGGGGGAGAGTGTAATGACCCAAGAATTTTAACGATTTTTATAACGTAATTAACTCAATTTTTCTTGAAAATAAACAATGAAAATTTGCAATGAAAATTTGTGTAATGACCTACCTTTTTGGATGTTTTAAGCAGACACACACGTCAAACTCAAACCATTCAAAAGGGCAGACTGTTATGGGATAAATAAGAAAAGAGAAAGAAATAAAACAAATACAAAATCTTACAGCGGAATGACAAAATATAATAATCAAATAATAGTTCATGAAGCTATTTTATAAATAAATTTGACTATTCTTTTACAACGCAAAATTAGAGTTACAGAAAAAGGAACAAATAAATAATAAATGTAGCGGAACAGCATGATGCAGCGGAATATAATAAATAATAGTTGTACAAATCTTCGTCTTCATCCTCCAGAAATAAGGTCTTCAACCCTGAAATGCTTAGGCTGACCCAAGCGAATTGAAAAGACAAAACGTTCAATTCAGAACTAAAAGATCTTATGTAAGTTAAGTCAATGGTAAATATGCATGTGACGACGTCAGAGATGTTTACGGGATTTGACATCTCCTACCTAGTGTCTAACGTGAGTGTAGTAACTTAAGAGATGATCGGGATTCACATCTCCTAAGGATCCATTAACCTATCTACTATGTAGTACAATACGCTATTATAATATATCTACAGTAAAATAAAAGTACTAAAATAACATAAAGGCCTTACCCATATCCCTCTCAACACATTTTACATATTTCCATAGTCTATACAGTACAGTACGCTCTTCTGTAAATTGGAGATTTACACAGAGGGAAGCCCATATATGGCACAAAACAAACTCATAGAAGGCAAGACAGGGCATGCGACACGACACTCGAGGTAATGCCAGCGTAGATATACCATTTGCATATCCGAATTGTTGGTAACACATAGCAGCTACTACCGCCCACCTCGAAACACACTCCCGATACAAAATCAAGAGTGGCCACCAAATCAATCATAAAGTCAGAGTATAGTATCGAAGAAGTGTGCCCGATAGGAGGAATAACCTTACTTGGCCTTGCATAGCTCCTGATTTTAGCCACATCAAGCTAACTCACGGGAGTCAGGGTCACGTAAATACCTTATACAGAATCGTTTGCCAAACCATCCTACTTCATTTCTAGAATCTCCACCACATACACAGTTGTTAAATGGTTTTCGGTATTGGTAGAGAGTATGACAATATCCGATCCCGGTCCCTTTAACAACCAATCTCTTATTACACACCAGATGGTTCTTTTAAATTTCCAAAACCATTTTACAATTGATATTAAAATATCATATTCAACTGAAATCATATCACTTTCGAAATTATGTTCATACTGAAATCATATTCACCTTTGAAATCATACCGTTTCTTAAATCATAATTTCTTTCAAAATCATATTTCCAAAATAGGTTAAATCCTTACTTCAAAATCATAAGATTCAATTAATTATATCATTCAAATCCCAACTTAGGTTATTACATCATTTAACTGTATTCACTTAAAATCGAGGATTTGAACATAAACACTTCCACTTTACTTAGTCTTAAATTTAGAAAATAGTTTAGATAGTTATAATTAGTTTAACAAAGTTAAAATGAAAATTTTAAAATTGTCAAAGTACTCTAAAATATTTTAAAATAGATTAAAATAGTTTTTAATTCATTTAAGATAATTAAATAGATTTTAAATAGATTAAAAATGATTAAAATAGATTAAATGGCTTTAAAATATAATAATTAGATTTTAAAATAAGTTAAATGGGTTAATTAATTTAAAATAAATTTAATGGTTTAAAAATAGGTTAAAATGATTTAATGAAGTTTATATAGGTTAAAATAGTTTAATAATTTGAAAATCTTAAAATTTAGAATCTTAAAATTGTTAACGCTTAAATTTGAACGCTAACACCCTTGTGTATAAGATGTGATTGTGAAAGCACCACCCGTTTGTACGGGAAACAGAAATAAGCAGAAAGTATGTAGAAAAACGGTAAGAGACACAGTATTTATAGTGGTTCGGCTTATAATCCAGCCTACGTCCACTTTAATCTTTTTATCACTAGTTTGATTACAATTCTTTACAAGATCTTTCAATTACAACACACTTCAAGTGATAGGATATGTGAAACAAGTAGCTCAAGCTTTGATGTTGACAATCATCTTCAAATCCATGGTGAATGTGGATGATTCCTTCATGGAGTTCCTTTTCAAGTTTGTTGGATCTAAAAGGCTTTGAAGTCGTCTGGAATTCGGCAGAGTAACGGCGCTTGAAGAGAATGAGCCCAAAGGTCCCTCGCTAGTTGGAGCTAGGGGCGTATTTATAGGCTTTGCTCGGAGTTAGGTCGTAGGTCGCGACCGACCTAAGTAAGGTCGTAGGTCGCAGTCGACCTAGAAAGCTCTGGCCCTCCTTCCATAAGAACATACGTGCTGATTCGTACAAGTCCAAGGTCGTGAACGACCTATCTCCAGCGGCATGCAAAAAGGTGGCTCCTTTGTTCATACAGATAGGTCGAGAGCGACTTATCCTAGGTCGTTAACGACCTATCATAGGTCGTGGGAACTTTCCTGTAATCAAAGTACTCCGTTAGGTCGTTGGGCAGTATCTTTATCTCCAAGTGCTAGGTCGTCTTCGACCTAAAGTAGGTCGTAGGTGGGCAACGACCTAGGGGATGGAACCCGACCTATCTCAATTGTGCTTGGTTCTCTTCTCAGCGAGTTGATAGGTCGCGTACGACTTATTATAGGTCGTAAGTCGGCTGAGACTTAGGTCGCTGAGATCACTTCGTCCTTAGGTCGGTAGGCTATGGCTTTCTTTAGGTCGCATATGATTTAGGTCGCTGATCCTCTTAAGTCGTTAGGTCGCGGAGCTCTTAAACCACTAGGTCGCGGACTCCCTTAGGTCGCTGAGAACCGCTAGGTCGCGGCCTTTATTAGGTCGTAGCTTCTTGTTAGGTCGCGAGGCATTTTTAGGTCGTAACACTTTAGGTCGCTTCTTCAATTTGGTCACTAGGTCGGCAATTCTCTGAGTCGTTGAACTTGGTCACGTCTTAGGTCGCTAACGAAGAGGAGTTAACATTTGCCCCTCGAAGTATACGCCTAGGTCGTAGGTCGTGTACTTCGATCTTCTTAACTCGCGCTCTGATGAGTTGTTAGGTCGCAAGCGACCTATTGAGGAACTAGGTCGTGTGTGACGATCCACTTTCTACTCCTCTGGGGTATAAATAGCCTAGGTCGTTCCTTCCTCATTTCATCTGTTTTAACACCTCATTCTGCCATTAACAGCATCTCGCGATCTTGGAAAGCAAACCAGAGTCCAATCATCCACCGATTCGACCTCGCCATTACATTGTGTAAGTATACCTGATCTCTATCCACCCCACGATCATCACCGAACCAGGAATTTCTCATCTCCGAATCTCATAGCAATTTCGTGTGTCGTTTTTCGTCTTTTGAGTCAAGTTGTGGTCGATTTTGATCGCCATTAGTTGTGATTCATGAAAGCACAGTGTTGAGTTGAATTAGTGATTGATCGGAGATGCTTTCAATCGCCTCTTGGATGATTCGGTGGTACGTAGGAATGACGGACCTCTCGAAGAGGATGATGGATTTCATCGTGAGTGATAATGGGTTATTGGGTCATAGTTCATCGGGATGGTGTGATATTGCGTGGAGAGGGAGTTGGTGATTTAGAAGATCTGAACGACTTAAGGATCCTTCAAATCTGCGACTTAACTCCTAGGTCGCGCTGAGATTCAAACGACCTAGGACTTAACAAATTTGCACATGAATTTCAAGCAGGACGACCTAAAAAATGAACAACCTAATCTTTTTTGCGGCATAAGCCGTAGGTCGCAACCAAACTTGGACTATGGGAAATCTGCACTGCCTTGAACCTTTTAACTTGCACAGCGCGACCTAATGAACCCCGACCTATGCTAGGTCGCTGGACGACCTATGACTTATGAAATTCCGAGATGACTTGGTTGAATTGAACTGGATTGTTTAATCTCAAATTCTGTTGCACTTTGTTGTAGATTATCTCTCATGCTAATAACCTGTTAAACATGACATTTGCAGAAAACCGGGACGAATATACTGCCATTGACTGCCCACATCAAATGACAGATTAGTTGATAAAGAATAATTAACTTAAATGAACTGTGTGAATGAAATGTTGTGAACCAATGAACTCAAGTGAAGTGCTAAAGCAAAACTTAAAATATCCAGTTAAAGCTGATTCGTTTGCATTAACACAATACTTGAGCGTTATATCAACAGGTCTTGGAATTTCATAGCTGACTAACTGTCAACCAACTTAATTTCAGTTATGTTTGAATTCCTCTTGTTGTTGTTTTTTTTTTTTTTTTTTTTTTTTTTTTTAGTTTCGCACAACACTTCACACTTTTAGGAAACGTGCACCTTCATATTTGAATATCCAGTTGCTTGTGTAGAATGACTTCTCAATTAGAAGAAGCAGGACAAACTGGGGAGATTTTTCCAGTTGCTAACCGATTGATCGATCCCCCAGAGAGAATGCCAACTACTCTGAACCACAAGGCTTTTCGCCAATTATGCATCCAGTTTGGCATCGCCGAAGCAGATGCTCTACTTCCCGGACCTAATGACTTTGCTGACCAACCACCTCACGGTTTTGTTGCCGTTAATCGCCAAATGTGCTCAAGCGGAGCGATTCCTCCTTTTAACGAATTTCTTCGACAAACCCTTCTTCGGTTAACTATATCTCCCTTTCAACTGCACCCCAATGGTTATGCCATCTTGATGGGGTTGGGCGTGCTATTCAGGAAGACGCTTGATCGCCTCCCTAGCTTTGAGGAAATCTGCTATTTATGCACATTTGCGAAAAATAAAGACCATTCTTCTATCATTCTTGTGAGAGGTGCGAGAAATCGCAAACTCATTTTAGATTTGCCCGAGAGTGCACACGGGTTTTTGACTCAGTTCTTTTATGCTCGTTGCCCTCCAGGTTTTTATGCCATCTGGAGAATAGGAAGTAAGACTAGTGTTTCCATTTTTTTCGTTTTTGAAACTTTTTCCGAGATCCGAACTTTCAGTTGCTAACTTCATTCTTTGCTCTTTTCAGCACTTCCCCTCCCTTCTAGAGATCCGATTCATAAACAAGTTTTCGAGAGGTTGAGTGCCGTGGCTGCGGAAGAAAGGAGCATAAAATTTCTGCTGAAGGATGAATTTTTACACCAATACGGGCTTCTACATGCTTCTCGTTCTACGCATGCTCATGAAGTTCCAACAGAAGTTCCCGATTCCCCGACGAAAACTCCTGACGCCCCGGTTACTGTCGAACAACTCGCATCAAAAGAGTCTAATATTGAAGCTTCATTGGTGAAGTGTTCCACTTCTACCGACATTATGGGGTCATCCAGTAAGACGGTGCTTGCCCCGATCGAGGAAGAAGAAGAACCTTCACAGTCTCTCGGGGGATTAGCTGATGTAGGAATTGAGAAAACAAGTCCCACCAAGCATGATGGTGACGATGTTTATGAGGGGTTGAGTGACATAATAGTGACTTCGCAGGAGCTTTTTAGAGATGACGTATCTAAAATTATCTCTCCTGTAATTGAGGCGACGTCTCTTCTTCGACAAACGCCAACACAAACATCAACTCCTCATACCCAAGCTATCATCACCTCTACACAAAAGAGTGGTTTGTAGCTTAATGCGTGTAGTTTGCACATCACACAACACTTAGGATTTTTTGGCATTTGTTCACATTTAACTTCTTTTCTCTGGTAGTTTTTAAGACTTGTTATTTTTGCCTTTCAGATTCCTCTATGGGGCGCAGCGGTAGCGGTTCTTATTACAAAGACTTTCGACGCTATGGAGGGCGTGGCAGCTATGATTACAAGCAATACTATACCGATTCCAGAGAGACCAATGAGCAGAGAGCTGCGCGAAAAGCTGAAGAGAGGAGAAGGTATGAAGAACGTCATGAGGGAGCGGGCACGCGACATGAATCCTTCCCAAGGGATGATGACTCCCATAAACGTAAAACGCACGATGATAGGGGGAAGAGCCATATTGAGGATTCGAGAAAGCGGACCAAACTTGGCGAGGAGCACGTGCCCGTGACATCTGAGAGACCTGGTGCCTCAGTTTCTATTGACATCCCTTCCGAATCTCCTGCTCTTGAAGGAAGTGCCATCCAAACACTTCTCAACAGGCCTTCATACCACGTTGAAAGGGGGCCCCCGACTTTGCAGAGCCGATTCCCGAACTGGTGTTTGAGGGGGGTACGCTTCGACCTTGATTTGGTCCCCATCGACAAAGAAGCTATGTACAGAAATCTCGATGCTGTCAAGCTTGATGTTGATAGAATGTCTGGATGGCAAAAGCTGGTTGATGAACTTCAAAGAGTTAATCGGGCTAACATCGAAGCAATGCTGACCATGGAAAATGACAAATCAGAATGGCAGAAGATTCTTGATCAACACAACGCTGAGATGAAGGAGATAGCCGAATACAATGAAAAACTCGAAGCTGAAGTAAAGCAGCTCAAAGATGATCTTGCCTCTTCTACTAATACTTACACCCAAAGAGAAGAGGTATTGCAAAAACAAGTGCGAGATGCGCACGCCAGCCAGAGGGACGCTGAAGCTAAAGCTGAGAGGTTGGAACAAGCTGTAGAGAACCACCGCACTGATGTCACCCAGCTGCAGAATAAACTGAGCGCCCGGGACATGGAGATTGGAGCGCTAAAAGCCCAACTTGCTCAGACCGAAAAAGATCGAGATGAGGCCATGGCTGGCAAAATTGCAGCCGAAGAAACTGCTCAGACCATGGAAAACGATATCAATTCGACTTTATTCGATTTTTATTTACATTGTGTCTTGGGACGCGGCAGCCTCTCTTTTCTTGGTCCTAAGTATGAAATCACCCTGGCCGAGGTGTGGGAAGCTGCTCTTAACATGTTTAAAGACGCCGGGTATGGCGATGAAGATTTTGAGGCGCGTTACCTGGATGAGGGAGCTCGCGCTGCTCTTGCGAAGGGGCGAGAGCAACTTGCCAGGATGAGAACTGGAATGGCGGAAGAGGAACGTTCTGGAAAGGAATTAACGCTTACTTCCTCTGTCCAACCTCCAGTTTCTCCTGTGGTTGACATCACGGGTTCTAGCTCCTCTACTCCGTCTGCAACTAAGACAGTAACTGAAACTACAAGTGCACAAGGCGGGGATGAAGGTGGTGAAAGCAACGAAGCACAGCGATATGAAATCAGCCTCAGAGATCCAACTTCCCCAGGTAAACTTGACACCGGACCAGCCCAAGTGGTGAACTGCTCGTTCGCTCCTTGTGAACTTGACGATCTTCTTGATTATTTTTCGAATGTCAATGAATTCCCGACTTTTGATTATTCCTCAAATGTTAATGAATTCCCGACTTTTGACGAGCCGTCATCCCCTCTCTTTTCGAAAGATACTGATATTTTAAGTTTTTTCTCCTTTGTAGAGAAAGCACCGAGTCAAACTCAAGCTTCTTCTCCCCCGGTGATCCTTCCTCCATCTCTTCAAGTAGCGCCTCCTTCTGCCTCGCAGCCTGGGTCACAAGAAGAACAAATAGAAGCTCTCCATGGCCTGGATGATCCCGTTGCTTCGCAAGAGCAAAAAGATGAGGGACTTGAGGGAGGTGACATATCTCCGGAGCGGACTCCTTCTGACGATATAACTTTATCTAAACTTGCCACTCCAGGAAGTGAGTCTTCCTCAAAGAGGAGAAGGAAGCAAGGAGCATCAAGGAGGAGAGGGAAGATAATCACTGCCACTGAAGAGGAGCCAGAAGTTGGGCCAGCTGCGCCTACCTCTCCTTCCTCCCTTATACCCACTGGTCGACCTGAAAAGCTGATCATTCGGCCGGGTAAAGGGTCTAAAGGCAGCAAAAAGAAGTGAAGATCTTCAGTTTCTAGTTTTTTTTTTGTGTTTTGCATGTACTGGCCGAGAATTGTGCGGGTACCGGCCCCCGCTTTTCTTTATTTTGAAACCTGTACCTGCATTGTAATTGAATAAAATGATTCCTCGTTTGTACAAACTTTTGTTTGAATTAAAGAATACATTTGTTATTTGTTTTGGCATGAGTTCATTTGATATTGCAGCGAGCTTATGGTATGTTACTTGAGCGTTACCTTTTGCTGGTTTAGTTATACCATATTGTGTGTAATTATACTATATTGCCCCCATTCCATAAGTATGCTGCAATATTCTATACCTCGAGGGGACTTACACTCTTATTTGCTAAAGAATAATTATTTTATTCTTTAAAGAAAATTTTATAGAGTACAACTCCCTTCGTATAAGTTTTTACGCTTGGTCGTTCGAAGAAATCACTTTTTTCTTTTGCTTATGTGCATATCTCATCAAGTGAATTCCTCTATGTGGTAAAGCGGACCTCTGAAAGGTACTTTAACTTCTTTTCTTTTTACGATCATTTCCCACAGTAGGCAAATTACTTTTCCTTTGAAAGTTAAAGTACGCTTTTGATGAGGATTTTTTTTTTTATAGAAAGTTGTACCTCTGAGGAGGGATTTTTTCACGTTTCAACACTTGGAAGTTTTATTTCAATCTCGGTGAAACGTGTACCTCCAAAGAGTTATGCTTTAGAAATCCTTTTCACGTTTCAACACTTGGAAGTTTTATTTCAATCTCGGTGAAACGTGGGTTTCCAAAGAGGTCTTTTTTCTTAATTGTGTTCCCGGGAGGGGGTTGTACCTCTGAGGAGGGATTTCTCACGTTCCAACACTTGGAAGTTTTATTTCAATCTTGGTGAAACGTGTACCCCCAAAGAGTTGTGCCTTTGAAGAAAGCCTTTTCACGTTTCAACACTTGGAAGTTTTATTTCAATCTCGGTGAAACGTGTACCTCCAAAGAGTTATGCTTTAGAAATCCTTTTCACGTTTCAACACTTGGAAGTTTTATTTCAATCTCGGTGAAACGTGGGTTTCCAAAGAGGTCTTTTTTCTTAATTGTGTTCCCGGGAGGGGGTTGTACCTCTGAGGAGGGATTTCTCACGTTCCAACACTTGGAAGTTTTATTTCAATCTTGGTGAAACGTGTACCCCCAAAGAGTTGTGCCTTTGAAGAAAGCCTTTTCACGTTTCAACACTTGGAAGTTTTATTTCAATCTCGGTGAAACGTGTGCTTTCAAGAAGGTCTTTGTTTTTACATTTCAACTTTGGTGAAGTGAAATTCCGAAGAGCGGCTGCTACACTTCAACTCCTGGCGAAATGGGCCTCCGAAGAGGGCTTTTATTTCGTTTACATTTCAACTCTGGTGAAGTGAAATCCCGAAGAGCGGTTATAACACTTCAACTCCTGGTGAAATGGGCCTCCGAAGAGGGCTTTTATTTTGTTTACATTTCAACTCTGGTGAAGTGAAATCCCGAAGAGCGGTTATAACACTTCAACTCCTGGTGAAATGGGCCTCCGAAGAGGGCTTTTATTTTGTTTACATTTCAACTCTGGTGAAGTGAAATCCCGAAGAGCGGTTATAACACTTCAACTCCTGGTGAAATGTGCCTCAGAGAGGGTTTTCATCGCCTGGAAGTTACTCTCTCATGGTTGGAGGGTCATGACTCCTCCAATCTTTTTTGTTGAGTAGAGAACTTTCTTTTTTGTGGCATATGACCCATTAGAGGTCTTTTATTATCCGAAGAGTTGTGCCTCCGAAGAGGACTTGTGGCGCTGATGGTAGCTTTGGTTGTTCCTCTGTTCACTTGCTTATGCCTTTTCAGCGATCCCTTTTTTTTTTCACAAGTGGCTTGTTTGATCCAAGGAAGTGTACTTCATTGCCAGGCAAATTCGTGAGAACGGGCACTAGCTTCCTAATTGGATGTTTGTTTGTTTAAACAATCTCAATTTATCAGCAAGGGCTCGTTCGAAGAAATCATTAGCCGTTCAATTGAAGCATTTCCTATCTAGGATTTGAATTCGGGGTCTTTGTGACTTGAAATTTGTTTGTTGAATGATGGTGAGAATCGCTCGGTCTTATTATGCGCAAGTTTTATCTCCACTGTCTGCAAAAATTTAAATCGATATTTCAGCAATACATTTTGTGTATTTTTATATCGAAAACAAAGCAAACATATAATGATAATAAGGAACACAAGATTTATAGTGGTTCGGCCATGAAATTGGGCCTACATCCACTTTATATTCTTTCATTATTTACTTGCATCAGTTTCACAATTGCTTTCAATTACAGGAATCATACATTCATAATTCTTTTTACAATGTTTCAACAAAATTTTCAAGTAAAGTATGGACGCAAGTGATTGCTGTTCCATGCCCTTGGAATTTGATCTCCATCAACTGTGGTAAGCTTGAATGTGCCGTCAAGAAGTTTCTGACCTATCACATACGGTCCTTCCCAATTTGGCCCAAACACACCTGTCGCAGTCATAATTCTTTTTAGGACTAGATCTCCAATTTCAAAGCTGCGTTGACGAACTTTGGAATTGAAATGTCTGGCTATCCTTTGCTGATGAGCTGCAACTCTGAGGTTAGCTTCATCTCTTTTTTCATCAAGGAGATCCAGCGCTTCAAGTTGCAGCTTTTCATTTTCTGCTTGATTGAAATGGATTCTTCTGTGTGAAGGGACCTCTGTTTCAACCGGGATCATTGCTTCCGATCCGTATGCTAACGAAAAAGGAGTATGCCCAGTTGCAGTTTTGTGAGTAGTTCTGTATGCCCATAGTGCAAGTGGTAGTTTATCGACCCAACCACCTCTTGCTCTTTCGAGTTGCTTTTTGATGGTTGATTTGATGATCTTGTTCACTGCTTCCACTTGCCCGTTTGCCTGCGGATGAGCTACTGCCGAAAAGCTTTTCTGGATTTTGAATCGCTTGCAAAAATCCTGGAATTCCTCGCTTTCAAACTGAGTACCATTGTCTGTGATTATTTTCTGAGGCACACCGTATCTGCAAATGATATTCTTAGTCACAAAATTTATCATCTTTTTGGAGGTGATAGTTGCCAATGGTTCAGCTTCAGCCCATTTAGTGAAATAATCTACAGCAACAATCGCATATTTGATTCCAGATTTGGCGGTTGGTAAAGGTCCGATCAAATCTATTCCCCAAATCGCAAACGGCCACGGACTGGTCATTTGTGTGAGCTCAGTAGAAGGTGCTCTAGGAATTTTGGCAAATCTTTGACATCTGTCACATTTTCGAGAGTAATCTGCAGCATCTCGATTAATTTCTGGCCAAAAATATCCATATCGGAGAATTTTCTTTGCTAAAGTTTGACCACCTGAATGATCCCCACATTCTCCTCCATGTACCTCTGATAGGATTATTTTGGCTTCTTCTTTGGATACACATCGAAGCAATGGCATTGAGAATCCTCGTCTGTATAATTGACCATCCTGGATTATATATCGAGAAGCTTTTCTCAGTAGCTTTTGTCGTTCTTTAGAGTTTTCTGGTAAAGAGCCATTGAGTAGATACTTTGTTATTGGAGTCATCCATGATTCTTGCTCTTGCGACATACTCATAACCCAATCGATATCCATTTCATCAATGCTCGGATTTGACAAAACTTCCACTGGAACTAACCCTAAGGATTGGGCTTCGCCAGAACTTGAGTATTTTGCGAGAGAATCTGCTTTCATGTTTTCTTCTCGAGGAATATGACTTATCGTGTAATGGTCGAATTCACATAAAAGTTCCCAAGCCTTTGACACATAAGCGGGCAGATTTCCTCCTTTCGTTTGAAACTCCTTCTTGACTTGGCATACTATAAGCTGAGAATCACTGAAGATCTGTAACGCTCGAATGTTTAGTTCTTTAGCAATTTTCAAACCAGCGATCAGAGCTTCATATTCTGCTTCATTGTTTGTTGAAGGAAATTCTAATCTTAGCGCATAGCATAATGACCGGCCTTCAGGAGTTTCAAGAACAATTCCAGCACCTGAACAGTAATCATTTCTTGCGCCATCTACAAACAACTTCCATTGGGTTGGGGAGTTCTCGATTGTTTCTTCCTCGCTGTTACCCTTGTCTGTAAATTCTGCAATAAAATCTGCCAAAGCTTGTCCGTTGATCGCTTTTCTAGGATGATAAGTGATGTCATATTGGCTCAATTCAATATTCCACTTTAAAAGGCGGCCCGAAGTCTCAGGGCGAAACAAGACTTGCTTTAAAGGTTGATCAGTGAGGACTTTGATAGGATGAGCCTGGAAATATTGCCTCAACTTTCTTGAGGCAATCAATAGACAAAAGGCGAGTTTTTCCAACTTGGAGTAATTCATTTCTGCCCCAGTGAGTCTTTTGCTGATATAGTAAACTGGATGTTGAATCCTTTTGTCTTCCCGTACCAGCGCTGCACTTAAAGCATGAGATGAAACTGCCAAGTATATAAGAAGATCCTCGCCATCGCCGGGCCTGGAAAGTATTGGAGGCGTTTCCATATGTTGAATCAATTCTTCAAAAGCTTTCTGGCATTCGGGAGTCCAGTCAAAGTTTTTCTTTCCTTTCTTTAGAGCGTCGAAGAATGGAATGCATTTATCAGTAGCTTTGGATATGAACCGACTTAAGGCGGCAATTTTTCCATTGAGACTTTGCAATTCCCTCTTTGTTTTAGGAGCTTTGACTTCTTTTAGAGCAGTGATTTGAGCTGGACTAGCTTCAATGCCCCTAGCGCTCACGATGAAACCCAAGAACTTCCCAGATTCTACCCCGAAAGAACATTTTAAAGGGTTAAGCTTCATTCCGTATCTTCGGAGAATTGCGAACATTTCTGCTAAGTGTTCGATGTGATCCACTGCTTTCTTAGATTTTACTAGCATGTCATCAACGTAAACTTCCATAGTCTTTCCCAACTGCGGTTTGAACATAGCATTTACCAGTCTTTGGTATGTTGCCCCCGCATTCTTCAACCCAAAGGGCATAACTCTGTAACAGTAAAGACCGACATCGGTGATAAAGCTTGTGTCCTCCTGATCTGGCTCATGCATCATGATCTGATTATATCCGGAGTAGGCATCCATAAAAGACAACAATTCATGACCCGCTGTTCCATCTACCAGTTGATCGATCCTGGGTAATGGGAAGCAGTCCTTGGGACAGGCCTTGTTTAGATCTGAAAAGTCGATGCACACTCTCCATTTACCATTGGCTTTCTTAACTAGCACTGGATTTGAAACCCAATTTGGATAGGTAGATTCTCTGATGAAATTATTCTCCATGAGCCGGTCAACTTCCTCTTTCAATGCTGTCGACCTTTCTAGACCTTGGATTCTTCTTTTCTGCTTTACTGGCGTGAACTTTGGGTCAATATTCAGAGCATGTACCGCAACTTCTGGGGATATTCCGCACATATCGGCATGGGTCCAAGCGAAAACATCCAGGTTTGCTTTCAAAAAAGATATCAAGGCATTCTGAACTGACACATTAAGTTGTGAACCCACATTCAGCACCTTGTTTGGGTCCTTCAGATCAACGGGCACCGGTATCGTTGTTTCTGCTGGTACCACCCTACTCTCCCCCGCACTGGCCTTTCTAGGATCCATCACTTTTCGTGCCCCGCTATGCTCGCCAGTGCAGGGTCCGCCCTGTAGTTGCTATAGGGTTGGTGTTTTGATGCGGATTGGGGTTGCCGCATCTTTCCCCATTTCTCTCTTCCTTGTTTCTCGCAGCTCTGTCATATAACATTCTCGCCCAGCGTTCTGGTCTCCTTTAATAACTCCTACCCCATTGTCTGTAGGGAATTTAATAGTAAGACACCATGGGGCAAGGACAGCTTTGAATGCAGCAAGAATAGGTCGACCAAAGAAAGCATTATAAGCAGAAAATTCATCTACTATCACAAAAGTCTGCTTGCGAACTACTTTTCTTTCTCCTTCTCCGAGTTCCACAAGCAAGTCAATGGTTCCTACTGGTTGCTTTGGCTCCCCAGTGAAGCCAACAATCTTCTGAGATGAGGCTTGCACATCCGCCATCGGGATTCTCATCTGGTCAAACGTTTTCTTGAAGAGGATGTTGCAAGATGCGCCGCAATCAATAAGAACTCTTCTGACAATAGCCGGTCCAATACCGGCCGAGATGACTAACGGGTCCAAAGTAGGGGCCTCAATGCCCGTGGAATCTCTAGCCCTGAACACAATATCATCATTAAAAGTCCTTTGTTGTTTCAGGGGTGTAGAGTCCTCTAAAACAAAGACATTCTCTTCAGTTGGCATATGTTTCAGAGCTCGAGTGTACCTCTCCATTTCACCCCAGCTTCTGCCTGCTGGGTGGGGTCCTCCTGTGATGACATTAATAACTGGCCTTCCAGATTCATGTCCTGCGGCCTTCTCATTTGTCCTGGGCTGATGAGCAAGAGCTTGTTGCCCCTGACTTGACGAAGCAGGATCATTACTACTCTTCTTCACAAACTGCTGCAGCTTATTTTCTCTTAGCAATTCTTCGATTATATTTTTCAATTGACGGCAGTCGTCTGTGTCATGACCAGGCTGATTATGGAAGCGACAGAACTTCCCACTTTGCACAGCTTTTCTTCCAGTTCTGAGAACAGGAGGTTTGGGATACTCAAAAGAATCTTTTGTAGCCAGGTAGATGCGCTCTGGTGTCTCTAACAAAGGAGTATATTCTGATGGCTTGAAGGATCGAGGCTTCTTTGAATTGTGTTGTTTCCTTCCATCATTATTTTCTCTTTTCTGTCCCACAGATCCATTCTTTCGTGGCGCAGCAGTGTTGTCTTCAGCTTTCTCTACTGTTGCCTTTGCCGGGACAGGACGGCTTTCCAAACGCATGAATTCATCCGCCTTTTTGTAGAACTTTTCCAGAGAATTTGGCTCCTTCATGTTCAGCCACTTTCCGAATTCACTTGACTTATCAATAGCTCTCATCAAATAGGTCAAGACCATGCGGGGTTCTGCATTATCCACCTCAGCTAACGCTATATTAAAGCGATTTAAAAAAGACTTGATAGTTTCCCCCGGATTCTGTTCCAAACCGGATAACGACATGATGTCTTTTGCCTTTGAAGCATATAGCCTGAATTGCTCTTTAAATTTCCTGGTTAGGTCTGAAAACTGATCGATGGACCGGACAGGTAGTTTTGTGAACCAAAGCAGAGCTACCCCTTCCAAATACACAGGAAAATAGCGGCATTTTATTTCGTCAGAAGCTCTGGCACCTGTCATGTGCCAATCATATTTGTACAGGAACTCATTTGGATCACTTGTCCCTTTGTAAGCTGGAATGGTCGGAGGGACGAACTTCCTTGGGAATTCAGCTTTTAGGATCTTTTCAGTAAACGGAGTCTTGCTCGGAGCGAAACCCCACTCTTTCTCATCTTCGACCCTTTGCATACTTTCTTTCATAATCTGTCGAACCATACCAGAAAGATATTCTTCGTCATTCCTATTCCTGGATCCTCCAGCCTCAGGCAATGTCTGTTCAAAGGGGCTAGCAGCCCTTTCGGGAATGTTTCTAGTTTCAGCATCATGGACATTACCGACAAAGTTCCTTTCATTATTCGCAGGTTGACGGTTTGCCCCGAGCAGATCGTTTAACCTATTCAGAATCAGAGCATTCTGAGCATTCTGAGCTTCCAATTGCGCGTTCTGGGCATTTATTTGCTGATTCAACCCAAAGATAGCAGCGTCCAATTCCGCTTTTGAAACTCCAACAGCTGGAGTGGCTTGATTTGGTGTTGGGGAAGTGGAGGTTCCCTCTCGAATGTTTGCAGATCTCACAGATTTACTTTTCCTTCCAGGAGCCATGATTTCGGATAGACTTCTGGTTCTTAAAGAAACTCTATCTACAAATCTTTCTGAAACAATGATGATAGATGTCCTGAGTTCAATTCTCAGTGAAAGCACCAAAATGTTAACGCTTAAATTTGAACGCTAACACCCTTGTGTATAAGATGTGATTGTGAAAGCACCACCCGTTTGTACGGGAAACAGAAATAAGCAGAAAGTATGTAGAAAAACGGTAAGAGACACAGTATTTATAGTGGTTCGGCTTATAATCCAGCCTACGTCCACTTTAATCTTTTTATCACTAGTTTGATTACAATTCTTTACAAGATCTTTCAATTACAACACACTTCAAGTGATAGGATATGTGAAACAAGTAGCTCAAGCTTTGATGTTGACAATCATCTTCAAATCCATGGTGAATGTGGATGATTCCTTCATGGAGTTCCTTTTCAAGTTTGTTGGATCTAAAAGGCTTTGAAGTCGTCTGGAATTCGGCAGAGTAACGGCGCTTGAAGAGAATGAGCCCAAAGGTCCCTCGCTAGTTGGAGCTAGGGGCGTATTTATAGGCTTTGCTCGGAGTTAGGTCGTAGGTCGCGACCGACCTAAGTAAGGTCGTAGGTCGCAGTCGACCTAGAAAGCTCTGGCCCTCCTTCCATAAGAACATACGTGCTGATTCGTACAAGTCCAAGGTCGTGAACGACCTATCTCCAGCGGCATGCAAAAAGGTGGCTCCTTTGTTCATACAGATAGGTCGAGAGCGACTTATCCTAGGTCGTTAACGACCTATCATAGGTCGTGGGAACTTTCCTGTAATCAAAGTACTCCGTTAGGTCGTTGGGCAGTATCTTTATCTCCAAGTGCTAGGTCGTCTTCGACCTAAAGTAGGTCGTAGGTGGGCAACGACCTAGGGGATGGAACCCGACCTATCTCAATTGTGCTTGGTTCTCTTCTCAGCGAGTTGATAGGTCGCGTACGACTTATTATAGGTCGTAAGTCGGCTGAGACTTAGGTCGCTGAGATCACTTCGTCCTTAGGTCGGTAGGCTATGGCTTTCTTTAGGTCGCATATGATTTAGGTCGCTGATCCTCTTAAGTCGTTAGGTCGCGGAGCTCTTAAACCACTAGGTCGCGGACTCCCTTAGGTCGCTGAGAACCGCTAGGTCGCGGCCTTTATTAGGTCGTAGCTTCTTGTTAGGTCGCGAGGCATTTTTAGGTCGTAACACTTTAGGTCGCTTCTTCAATTTGGTCACTAGGTCGGCAATTCTCTGAGTCGTTGAACTTGGTCACGTCTTAGGTCGCTAACGAAGAGGAGTTAACAAAAATAATATGTATTAAAACATTTTATATCAAAACATGAATTTGAACTTTATATCATTTTAAACTATTTATTTCATTCCAATACATTTGGACCATTTCAATATCCAAACCCAGTTTCAAAATTTCCAATTCAAATTCTCAATAAAGAATTTAATTTAATATTGCTTCCAATCCATGATCGAAATATCAATTTAAATTACTCCAATTTCAATATATTTCAAAGTTATATTTCAAATAATTTTAATAACTCGATTTCTACCAATTTCATTTATACTTCAAAATCAACTTTAAAATTTCTATTTTTCTCTTTTTACAATTTCTTTAAAACAGTTCCAACTTTAACATAAAACTCGAATTTCAATAATAATTCAATTTATATAAATCAAATTTTATTTCAAAAATCATTTAACTAAATTATTGATTTATCTTATTTATATACAAACATTCAAGTTTATTTATCAGCTGTGTAAACTCTATTACTATATTATAAATCTTTATTAAACCTTTACACTCTGATTATGTGGTTTATTTTATTATTTATATTTCTCTTATTTTATATATGTGATTGATATTATATTTTATTCGATGAACTGTGAGATGCATAACAGGTTCTGTAATGGTTTTATTCTCTTTAAACCTCTAACGCTGACAAGAGATGCAGAGATGTGGAGTTCTCTATTGGCGAGATGATGTTTATAAAGTCTCTCCATAGAAGAATGTAGTTGATTCAATACTAAGGGAAGTTGGCATTAGATTATTTCATCCTTTTTTGATACTAGAGAGGATTGGAAACCTAGCTCGTCGACATACCTCTGCAAATGGCAAGTGTGCATAATGTATTTTTCATTTCTCAATTAAAAAAGTATGTGCACATCTCAAGTGTGACTATTTCATGGGATCAAATGGATGATGTCGAAGTTCAACCATAGGATTTGGAATCTCTTATGCCCATTTGTATCATAGGACAAGATATAAACTAGCTTAGGAGGAACACGATGGAGTTAGTATAAGTTCAATGAAGTTACAAATCCTGACAATTATAACAACCAGCTTTCTATGCCATAATAATAGATAAGTTTAAGATTTTATTTTAATAATAGGAATTCAATTAATAAATTCATTTTATAAAATATGTTAAACTTGAATAAACTGTTTAACAAATATAAATATATTTTTAAAGTGTTAATAACTTTATTTGATTGGAACAGTTGAAAAAAAATTATTTTATGTTAATACAATGAATAATTAAATAAAAAATAAATAAGTAATGAATTGAATAAAATTATCTAATTATAGAAATATATCTTACGAAATGAAGTTCAAATTAATTTGATGTTGATTGAAATATTTTATAAACAAATGGCAAGAGGTAAAGGGGAAAATTAATTAAAATTAAATTAGAATTTAGGGCCTAAATAAAGTCCAAACTCACCTTCAATTTCTAGAAAAATCATTACCCTTCCTTACTTCATATACCAGCCATACACCAGGGAGAGAAGCTTGTCATTTTTACCCAAAATCAGTTCATTATTTTTTAATATATATATATGATTCGTATGAGGCTCTCAAAGCCTAGAGGTGAAATCGTCGATGCCTAGATACGGTGTAAGGAGATTTGACTAGGAGCTGCAACTTTCATTCTCATGAGCGATCGAGAATTGGCAAGAGAATGTGATTTTGAGCTCATCAACAGTGCAATGCCATGGTAGGTGATTGATGATCGAATAAGCAATGTGACTTAAGGAAGTCTTGATTCCGTAGTAATGCATGCGAAAAGGATGGGGCAAAGCTGATAATGGCTGTTGAGCGTGGAGTTGATGGCAGTGGTGATGGGAGAGTTTGGAGTCGTTCACATTTAGGCTCGGATGATAGTTTTAGGTGCAGGCTTACGACGACATAGTGGTTAGCTGTGCGTGAAGCTTGTTGGTGGACATTTTGGATGGTAAAACCTTATTTTAGGAGATGCATTCATTGTTTTGGTGAGTTATACTCAAAACTATATCTACAACTTTTACAAGTTATATTATTCATCCCAATAATTGATTGCATAGAATTGATGGTGATTATTGGATAAACCATTTGACTGGTTTATTGGTTCGAAAATGATTGTCGTTTGGATGTTAGGTGATTGTGCCGGTTGAAAGGATTGATTTAGATATGGAACTTTGTCCATTTGTAAATTGAATTGTATACATAGTTGTTGATATACATAATTTTATGGGCGTTTCATTCATTTTCGTGTTTAAATTATTTTGAAGAGTTTTGGAAAATTAATTTTAAGGGTATAAAATAGTTTAAAAGGTACTTCAAAATTATTTACTAAAGATTTACTTAATTTAATTTATTTTCACATTTTAGAGATCTATTTCTGGTTATAAAAATAGTTTACATTAGAACATAAAACCCTTTATAAATCACATATATTTTAAATCTAAAAGTGGTTTTTAAACCATTACTTAGAAATGTTATATACTATCTAAAAAAATGAAATGATCTCTAAAGTGCATTTAATTAATTTAAAAGTATTATCATTAATTTCAGATATAAAAAGAGATTTTGGATAATATTTTGTAGTTTGGAATCAATAAAAATTTATTTTGCAGATTATAAATTATTTAAAGATATTTTGGTAATTATTAAAGGTTATGAAATGATTTTTAAATGTTATTAAGCGAGTTTAATATTAATTATTAATGAACTGAGTCTAAAATGAAGTTTCAAATAGTAGTTTATATCTTCAAATAAAAAGTATTATTCAGAAGTTTATATATTTATTTTTAAGTAGTACTAATCATGGATAATTAAGGAAAGATTTCCATAATAGGTAATTGGTTTATAAAGTGATGTAGATTATTTTGAAATATACAGGTAAAGGTTTAAAAGTAAAATTGTTTGTTTAAATCTTTATCTTGAGAATTATATAAATAAAGTGAATGTGCTATTTATTATATGGTATATATCTTAAATGATTCTATTGTTATTAAAATGTAAATTGGTTTAAGAAGCTCTAATACTTATTTATCTATATAATCAATTTCATAATTTATATCTTAATTTTTGAAATTATATTATGGGTTGAGTTGCTAATATTTAGAATTTATAATGATGGATTTGAGTTATATTTTATGGACTGAACTAAAAGTAGAATTATTTTAGAAGTTGTAAATTATTTCAAAATAGGTTTTAGTCATACAAAATTAAATAGTAATTTCTAGAAATTATATTTGATTCGTTAAACGATTCGAATGTTATATATATATATATTGAATACTGATTCAAATGTTCAAAGAAAGATTTTATTGAAATTTATTAAATTTTGAAAGAAAGATTTTGTTGAAATTTATTATTATTCTTTGTAACATCCTTTATTTAGAGGCTCGAAACTTACGACTACGGATGCTGCAATCATTCATAGTTATTAATCCTTAGTGACCAAATACGGTAATGTTACATACATTGATACATAGAAACACATGAATATGGAAAAATTTAAAACATCAAAAAAGTTTCACATTCCATTTCAAAACATTTCAAATTCATTACATAATCCTAACACAAGAACCACGTTCAGAGAAGATATATTTATTAAAACATACACCAAGAGCGACATACGAAGATGCCCCCTTTGATGATCAGAGTGCGTGTGTGTGTCTATATATATAGGCAATTTAACAACTTTGCCTTTACAACAACAAAAAAGCGAAATCAAAATAAAAGAGAACTCTAGATAACTATCATGCCTCCTGCACGTCTCCAGAAGCTTATTTGTCTAAAGAGGTACCTGAAAACCTTAACTCTCAAACTACTCAAAATCATTTAAGTATCTGAGAGTTTAAAGGGAAAATATAAACTTCAAGTCAGACATAAAGTCTAGTATGAATAATAATCTACCATCTTAAATCATTTGGATATCTAGTGAGACTACGCCACTTAGCGAAACGGGTTTTTTCCCTCACTAATATCCTAAAACCTTTATAAAACCATATACTATGCTCCTACATCTACAATGGTTAAAACATCTCAAAATAATATGATATGCAAATATGTAAATCAATTATAGATTTTTCATCCACGTTCATTCTGACTTACTATCTCATTTATAGTTTCTAGGCTCACTATTAACCTATTAGTTTTCATAGGCTGACTAATGACATGTTTAATGTTTATGGATTCCCTGTCCAGTTTTATTGTTTTTATGGGATCATTGGGAACCTATTGGCCCCCACCAATATCTTTACTATTTCATAGGTTCTCCCATAACCTATTGGTAACTCTAATATCTTTTCTCTTATCCTAGTTTGCATGGGTTGATTAGGAACCTATTGACATCTGTCAATATTTTAATCTAGATATAGTTTTCATAGGTCCACTACAAACCTATCAGCCCCTGCCAATATCAAATCATAGTTTTCATCAGCTACTATGAACTTATCTTCTTAATATCTTCATTTATACTTGGTTTTCATGGGCTTACTATGAACCTATTGACCCTTGCCAATATCTTTTCCTATACACAGCTTTCGTGGGCGTATTATGAGCCTATTGGCCTCTGCTAATATCTTAAATTAATATTTTAGCATCATATACTCTGGTCTTCCTAACCTCCTGGATTCAATTCTACTCATTCATGAGTTAATTTAATTTATATTCACTTTTGGGTCAACCTAACTGATTATTCTACCCTTTCCTAAGGTAGTTTTATGGGTTCATTACAATATGATATTCAAATACATATATGACGAAGCAAACATAATAATACCAACCCCTGTGGTTTAATATCCTTGAAATCATTTTATATAAAACCTGGTTAATAACTTTTAGCTATTAATCAAGAAAAACTTCTTCAAAAATTCCATTTCAAAACACTTTATTTATGCTATGGTTTTCCTTAAAAATGAAGCTGGGTTATTTGCTTTGAAAACTAAGGCTTTCAAAATCTTAAAACATCACTATGGAAAACCCTAGATAACCTCCTTCGAAAGCATAGAAAACTTCTTTTCAAAACATTAAATATATACCTTTCGAAGCTCTTTAATTCATATCTTTTGAAAACAAAATATCCTTTCAATATTATCAAAACATCACTTAATAGTCTTAAGAAACATAGCTTCAAAACCAATGAAAATACCCCTTTCGAATCATTTAGGTTTGCTCAAAAACATCTTTTGAGTCAAAGTGAATATATACGGAAGTATCTCTTTCGAAACCTTTAATCTTCATATAAATTTGTTAAGGGAAAGTCTTATGCCATTGACACCATCCTTTGGAAAGCTTTAAAAGATTTAAATAAAACACTGAAGAATAGCATCGAAACCCCCTTTCGAAGCCATTGCCTTCGAAACCGTTGGACCCTTTCGAAAGCATTTAGGAAGTGGCTTAGTACATCTTTATAACAAAAGCTACCCTTCGAAAGCATTGATGACATCAATACACTCGAAAGGCAAAAGAATGGCGGCGGGGCTTCGACTAGGTCAGAACCACCAATTTCGGAAGCATTGTTTTATAAACAAGGAACTCATTCAAAGGCTTATACTTAAAAGTGAAAGATGGCAACCTTCTTCCATTGCTATTTAGAAAATCCCTTTTGAAAGCATCTGTTTTGGCTCCTTCGAAAGCTTTAGTAAAACACGGTTGGTGTTTTTCTTTGGAAAACAAAACAGAGGTTTCGACCCTTATCGAAAGCATTGGCTTCGACACCATGCCTTCCGCCCCTTTTCCAATCCACTGCTCACCAATGTCATTGATACCTTATTATTGGTTTGGGCATGGGTTGGTCTCGACCTGAATGGTTTTGACTTGGTTGAGGTGGAAGCATAGGGTCGAATGGCAGCTTCTAAAAGAGGCGAAACATATTTTTTCTAGGTAAAGGTTGAATTGAAGCGAATAAGAGCAATTATTTTATAACTAACCTACCTAGTTGTAAACTTTTAATTGGTTGCCTTAACTTTTCAAATTCTTTCTCAAATTAATTGTCGTATAATTCCATATCTAAATCACGATTAATTTAACAAATAAGCCCTTTCATTAAGCAAAACCAATAATTCAAATAAGTCCTTCTAAAATAATTTAATTTCCATAGCAAATTACTTTGGAAAAATCCTCAAAAATTATAGAAATTCACTTTCATCATGGTATCTAACATATCTAAATTTCAGACCCAAACTCTCAATATAATTTATGAAATAAATTTCTAAATCCAATTAACCATATCTTCCTTTGAAAATTTGTAATAATCTTGCCATAGCTTGGAAAATTACAAAAATTAAAACCCAACTCCAAATCACGTTTTACATAACATACAGATTTTCCATGGCATTTTTCCATGGCATTCAAAAATAATTTACAATCGGGTTTTCCCTAAAACCATATAAATCCTATAAACAATTTTGTTTAAATCAAACAAATTATAATTCATACATATCATCATTTAATTCATCATAAAAATGAATTTAATCTTAAATCCAAAAACATATGATCATACAACAAAATAGAGGTGGTGTAAATTATTATTCACCTTGACTAAGGTAAGTAGATTGGATTGAGGTTAATTTCCCTTAAGCTTGAATCCCTATCTTTTGACCGAACTCCTCTTTTCTCTCTTTGTTAATGACCGGCACCTTTATTTGTTTGTGTTTTGGTTGTCTTTGTGAAAATGAGAAAAATGAACGTGAATGGTATAGGGAACGAAAATATATAAGGGTTATGGTAACAAGTACGACTAATTCCCAATATGCCAGTATGTAAATTAATTAACTTAGAAACCATTCTTAAGCCCATTTAATTTGTTAAGCACGCCCTTCTTATCATTTATTCAAATCTCAATCCCATTATCACTCTAATTATTTACATTATTCTATTTAATTTATTTAATTAAATTTCCTAAATAATGAATCAAAAATTAAGGGTGTTACATTCTTATTATTTCATTTTGGAAATAAATTGAGATTTTTATATATTAGTTCTACATTTTTTGATCTCTTATTTTCCTACACTGGTTCGATATCATGAATGATTCATACTTTGTATTGATTTCATTGGCGACTTTAATAAAATATAGTGATGACATCCTTTTGTGTAGGCTTATGATATTCTTTTTATTGATTTTGTTACTTAATTCTATACGATAAGAAATCTGAACATATGGAGTTATAATACCGTTTGGGATGGGGCATTCAGTAATATTTCTTCAGTTATTCTTTGGACTTGTTATGTAGAATATTAAAGAAGTGAATGTGATGTATGAGCACTGAATTAATGGATTAGTAATACGCGGCGGTATAGGACATCATTGTGTTATTTATTAAGCTGTTATATGCTTGCGTATGACAATCATATAGGGGTATGTTGTGTGACCTGCTGCAATGAGCATATATAGAGGCCAGACATAGCCTAAGATTATATATATATATATATATATATATATATATATAGACACTGTGTGTCTGTCTACCTATTGTTCAACTTTCTTTATATTTCGGGAGTAAACTAGATTGGCCAGTATCCATCCTACGACCTGATCTTTATGGTGGTGCCATGGATCCATGACACCCTTGTATTATTGATTATGAGCAGCTGTACATTGTGTTTGTACCAAAATTAGGCACAACACTCTTCGGAAGTTTCTAAAGAGATAACAGTGAAGAATATAAATTTAAAAGGAGGATTATCTAACAAAAACTCCAAACAACAGGAATGTAAATTCACAGACAAGCAATTTAGAGTGGTTCGGCGTGTTGCCTACGTCCATTATGATGTTTTTGCAACTTTATTGATTCTCTTTCGACAATTGCAAGCGATTACAACAAACAACAGTAAAATACAACTTGGAATTCGAATCCAACATCAATAATATGATGTAAGTCTTGATCCGGCAGAGTCTCGGCGCTTGAGAATCAAAAGATCCCTCTTCTTTAGGCTCTGGGGCTTTATTTATAGGCGTAGGAGGCTGAGACTTCGCTCAAACTTTGGGAGATTCGCTCTGGCATGTGAGAGGGCCCACATGACCAATTCTAGAAAATTTCGACTCGATCTGTGATCGATACGAAATCATTTCGTATCGATCAAGATCATGTCCGATGGAGCTGAAATTTGGTGTGAATGTTCCTTGGCTCGTATGCAATCTTTTATAAAAATTTCATAGCATTTGGATTGGAGGACCTTGAGATATGATCGATACGAGTTAAGATTTCTAGGATGGCTGTTTGGCTCGACTCCATAGCTACGAATCGATCTCCTCGTATCGATGGTTGCACGTGTTTCTGAGATGATGTGGCGCGCGTATTTCGAACCGATCCACCTTTTGCTCTGAGTTGACCGTGTCGCATCCATGATTCTCGCCTCGTTTACATCGATGGCCCTTGCGTCAATCCAGGTCCATTTGACTTAATGGACACGAACAAGCCTTTGGATGTGGGTTCGAACAACAGCCTCTAATGGGTACCAAGTAGTGGCCGTTCGATGGATACGAAGCAAGGTCATCCGATGGATACGAAAAGCAGTCACCTGGTGGATTCGAATAGAAGCTCAACCATGGATACGAACTCACGAAGACTGATGGTTACGAACAGGACTTTCCTCGATGGATACGAGCCAGGTAGACACTTGATGGATACGAAGTAAGCTTTTGGCGATCGATACGAAATGTATGCTTTGTTGATGGACTCGTACGAGATTGAGTTCAACTGAGGCTCCCCGATGGATTCGAATGAGATCGAGTCGAACTTAGGTTCTTTGATGGGTTCGAATGACATCGATACGATTCGAGGTTCCTTGATGGATACGAAGATGCTGCCGCTCTGATGGATACGAAGGTGATGGATTCGAAACGAAGGTGATGGATTCGAATCGAAGCTCGGTGATGGATACAAAAATGGGGCTATCACCTTCAATTTGCATCGATCATAACTTGAGCATACGAACCTGGATTGACTTGAAATTTGGAATGCGGGCTTTTAAGGCTTCGCTTGTCCTGTCTTGTTAATTATAGCCCGATCCAGACTCGGAAAAAATTCGTCGATATCCATAGCGAGCCTGCGCATACTGGACATTCAGGACGTTTAATCTTAAGCTTGTAATCAGTTCTTTGATATCTCGGCCTTGCCAAAAGGCGGGATAACATTTGCCTCCCAAAGTATGTCTTGTGGAAACATGACGTGCTTTGAAAAGCTGCAGTCTTCACTCTGAACAGCCATTGCTCTTTTGCCGAAGGTTGTAACCTTGCTTTGCTGTAACCGAAGGGCTTAGCTGTTTGTCGCCGTAATCATTATTAAATGAATATCCAATTCCTGTTAATGCTGAAAATAGGATATTGTTTTGACATATGCACATATGTTAATCTGACTCTAGTTAACTTTGCACGCTCACGAGTCGTTGTCTGTTTTCTTGTATTAAATTTCGTCTCGATCCTCTCCTGAACCGATGTGGAATTTGAGTTGCAACAACAATTGATAGTTGTTTTTTAGCGTTCCTTCGTATCATTCCTCTCTTGGATCGATATAGAAATTTGAAAAGTTGTTCTCGCATCGATATGTTTGGCAATGATGGATGTTCATCACTTTTTTCGTATCAATGAACCCTGTTATTTGTCATGGATAGGCGATTCACAATTCGTATCGATGCTAATGTATGAGTTATGATGGATACGAAATCGCTATTCGTATCGATGTGCAGTGGATGGAGTTGTGAACTTGTCGATGCGAACAAGGGCTCCGAGTCGATGGCGTCATCATCTTCAGCCGTCCTCGCTGTGTGCTTCATATCGATGGATTCACTGTCCATTTCGAGTCGATGGAAATTTTGGTCAGATGGATGCGAACAGAGCGTTCGACTCGATTCGTGGGTTGACTGGTTGCGACTGGTCACGTGGACTGGGAGGCGAAACGACCCGGTTTCTCCCTAAGCTCCATATAAATACTCTGGACTTCGGCCATTTTCACTTTTTACTTTTTCACTCCCGCCTTTAACTTTCGCATCGATCCAGAAGCTTAAGAGGGGAGAACTGTGTCATGCTTTCGACTCGATCAAATTCAACCCTTCAAATCTTCGAATTCCAATTTCAAATTAGGTAATTAATCAAGAATCCAAACGATGAAGTTATCTCAGATCCACTCCATCTTCATCAATTATCCATTCTGGCAATTGGTAAAACCAGATCTGGGTCAAAGCTCGGTCATAAATGGCCATGGCGATGCTCCTGTAGATTGGAGAAGAAAGAGTGGAAAAAACAAAAAATGGATCGATCTGGAGGCCTGCGTTCGAGTCGATGCAGGCAATAGCATGTTTTCTTTTGGAGCTCACATCGACTCCAGGGATTTCCTAAGGGAGGTGACGTTGTTCATACCGATTACAATGATGGTGGATCGTATCGATATGAAAGGATCGATGCGAAAATTAAGCAAATGACCATTTCGAAGTTCTCGGCTTTGGATCGATACGAACCTACTCTCATGTTCGATACGGAAAGTATCGGCTCGAACCTGATCGAGGTGAAGCCGAGATTTTTTCGATCGATACGAACCCGACAATCAAGGATCGATTCGAAGCATGCCCCCTGGGATCGATACGAACTTGTATCCTGATGGATTCGAACAAGCTTTCCCTGATCGATTCGAACTCTTCCCTTGATGGTTACGAAACTTTGAACTCTTGATAGCACAATTCCGACGAGCTTCATCCTTGCATATTTGGACTTAACTGCATACCTGACTACATTTCGAAGATCGTCGATGGAACCATAACAACTTTAATCCAGATCGATTGCTAACATCTAGATGATTTGGTGATGACGGTCAGCGATGACGGTCATCCCCATTGGAATCCGATTACCTTCATTGTATGCCAATTTTTCTTCAACTCTGCAAAATTTATCTAAGTAATGCACAACACTGCACAGCACACACTTTACACGAGGGGAACACATGGGCTTTTTGTCGTCTAATGATGATTTCTTGTGAGTTAGTTAGCTATGGAAACTCCAAGCTCGCAACCATAGGAAACTCAGAGTTTGACTCCTCCCAGACTTGAAATACTGGACATCGAGGCCGAAGTCATTGGTCCGGCCCCGGATGAATTACCTGACGCATCCTTCATCAACAATCCATCAGACTCTGTCTCATCTCATATTTCTGAAGATATGCTATGGAGAATATGCTTAAGGCATGGTCTGTCGATGGACGATGTATTATTTCCAGGACCATGTGACAGACCACACAACCCACCGAAGGGGTATACTGCTTTCAACCGTCATGCATGTGCAGCTAGGACGCTCCCCCCGTTCAATCAGTATATAAGAGAAGTGCTGTCCTTTATAGGGATCGCCCCATCTCAGCTACACCCAAATGGATATGCTTTACTCAATAGCTTGTTCATTACATTTATGGAGTATCTCTATCGACCGCCGCTCCCGATTGAGGTCAGATACTTATTCAACTTCAAAAGTCGAACAGATAGCCTATCCTTCACATTCCTGGAGGCAGTAAGAAATTGTCAGGAGCTCACAAGGTCTTGGACTAGACTGAGCTACTTCAAGACGGAGTGGTTCTATGTTCGATGTCCTCCAGGATTTGCCAGGCGATGGCTATTTGTACGTGAGTATTGCTATCTTCTGGGATAATTGATAAGACAGCCATAGACGAAGTCGAGCTTACACCTCTTTTTTCTTTCTTTACAGTAATAATTCAGCGACCCAAAGGTGGATATTTCAAGGAGATAGTTCGGGTTCTCCAAGAAATCCCAAGCAAAGAGAAGAATATCGATTTGCTCTTGACGGATAGGAATCTTAGAACTCTTGGGCTGATCGAGCGAAGACAAAGTATAATGCTCGACGGTGCATTAAGAACCGCGTCGAAGGAACGAGTTAAACGGAAAAAGCCTAGAGTTGTTATAATCGAGGGGGCTGGCTTTGAGAAAACTCACACCGATGAGGAACCGTTAGGCGAACCGACGAATGTAGCCCAGAATATTGAAGAGCAGAGAAAAGGCAAGGCAGTTGTTTTTAAGCCATCTAAAAAGGGAGATGGAAATCTGTTGTCATGTCCCGGCCCGCCTTCGGAATTAGAATTTCGGAGATGTCACCCCCAAGAACAGAGAATCTTTATGACGGGCTTGCCGATCTTCCAATTTCGGACGATGTGTCCTTACAGCATGATACCGGATTGGACGAACTTTCACAAGCCTTAGTTTTAAGCGAGTCTCTGCCTACTAGCGCGGTTGACACATCCGGTTGGTCGGGGGGTTGCACATACATACACACATCATGACACTATACGATTCTTTTTTTTGACAGCAAGCTGCCTTTTTCTAAAGATTATTAATTTCGTTTCCATTTTTGCTTTGCAGACACCATGCCCGGTCGAGGCTCAATGTTTGGCAGCCTGCGCAACAAATGTCGATCTTCATCGCACTATGAATCACGTAGGAGGGAAGGAGGTCGAGATTATGATCAAGGGCATTCCAGCCAGGAACGGACTGATAAGGATAGGGGATATGTAGACCGTTCCCGATCACGCACTCCCCCTCCCAGAGCTCCCGCACCGCCTCCGGTTCATGTTTCGAGGCCCCCAGAGACTTCATGGCATAGGCAGTCTTCCCACTTTCCATGGCCCGACTTATCTCGTCAAACTGAGGCAGTAGACCTTTCAACCACCGCACATGCCGTTGTCGAGCCTATTGGGGAAGGAGCGATAAGGCTCGCTCAACTGAAAAAGGATTTTCCCGACATCTGTTTTGATGGGTTTGTCTTTCCCCCACGCTTAAAAAGGGTACCGGCGTCGGTCGAAACCACGGTGCATGATTACATTGCAGATATATTTTTCCAGTATCAAGAGTGGTCGAAGACCGCTAAAAAAGCATAGAATGTAGCCTTTGATCGAGCGGTCAGGATTGAAAAGCTAGAGAAAGAACTCGGTCAAAATGATCGAATTATTCAAGCGCTCAATAGTGAAGCTGAGTATTCTCGCAAATCTAAGATTGAGGCTCTTAAGAAAACCGATGAGGCCCAGGCGGTGATGGACAGGATGAAGCGGGAGCATTACGCCACGGTAGAGGACATGGGCCACTGGAGCACCATTGTGACCGCTGAGCGGGATGCAGCCCTTAAAGAGCTTAATGAGCTTAAATCCAAATTTTCTGAAATCATAAAAGAAAAGGATGCTGCGAACGTTGCCGCATAGGAAGCCTGCGACCAGGCGGTGGTGCTCCGGAGGGAAAGAGATGCGGCCATGGAAATGGTCCGCGAGGTGGAGGCCGGAGTTGATGAGAAAGTTCGGCAGGCAGAAACCAGGCTTGAGGCTGACATAGAGGAGCTTCTCATTTACTTACAATGCCAATGTGTTGAGGCATAGGGACTTAGCCTGGCTTGATGACTACCCAACACATCTGTATAACGCCTGGAATTTGCTGGTTGAGGAGGAGAAAACTGGGTAGTCGGGCGCCTCCTTTGACGAGTTTGAATTGGAGAACTACATACTGAACGAAGATGAAAAGAAGGTTCTCCATGATTCTATGATCTCTCATGCAAGAGAGAGACTGGGCACCCAACACTTAGAAACTGGGGAAGGTTTCGGAGTTGAGCATCATGTTACTAGTTCCGAGATCGTTACTTCGTCTCGATCCGAGCCCACTCCACTTATCGAGCCCCAGCCCGTCCCGGCCTATGATCCTGAACAACCATGCCTATCTCCTATTAGGAAGCATTCATCCGAAGCTGTTCAGTCATCCACAAGCTGAACTGAGGAAGGTACTCTGAACAAATTTCATGTGTATTTGAAGTGAAGGGTTTGTTTTCGAAGTGTGTTCTAACAACCTCTTTTCTTCTTTGTCCAGTGAGCGAAGTTACATTGACATTGCCTCCTACAATCCAAAAATCACATCAAGTGCAGGAGGCCATTATTACGGAGGCGATTACCATGACCGCGGTCGCGCCGACGGAGATGGCAAAGGGGAGCTCACTGTCTTTGGACGAGCAGATGATGAACGAGCTCCTAGTCGAAACAACGATCCTTTTGCGGACATGCCATTCGTTCTTGGCGTGTTCCCACCTGCTTCCATTGCTTCGCCATAGTCCACCACTACCTACCGTGAAGCCCGTGCCGCTCGTGAAGCAAAGATTTTGGCCGAAATTAACGTTGACATGGAGGCGGCGGCTCGCGGCGATGATCCTGAGGGTGGAGTGACGGTGCCGGGTCCGACTCCACTTGTGATGATATCGCTCGTGGGGACACTGGTTAATACTAGAGTTTCCACTCCGCCCCCGGTTGCAGATCCATTTCCCCCGACTCCTCCTGAAGAGAGCATCCCCGTAGACTCGAGTTTGGAGGAAGACGTTGATATCATGCCTTCTTCAGGGGATGATTCGCCAAAGGGTAAAGGTTCGAAGCGAAAAACTACGAGCGGTTCCGGCAGTTCCGCCTCGAAGAGAAGGGTGAAGAAGAAAAAGTAGATAAGCCCTCTTTGGCGCATTTTTGGCAGTTAGGAGTGTACTTTTGTATTTCTTTTTATAGGCCATGTATAGATGCAGGCTCGGCCCCCTGCTAGTAGAAATTTTTGGAATAACTTGTATATAAATCTTCACACACATTTAGTTAAAATGAAATTTTGTTTCTTTGCTTCAATTTTTATTTATTTTGTGCTTAAGTATTTGCAGTATTTGAATTTTAGTCCAGTGCAATTGTGGTGTTTTTACCTTCAAGTCGAGTTCGTTTTATTTGCCATGTCTGAAAATCGTGATCACAAGTCGTAATTGATGAATGAGTTGAATTTTAGACATTGTATCGCTTCTGTTAGTGATTAACACTTAAGCTTTGCCCCCAGTTCCGGGGACCAGCACTTGTATTTCGGTGGTCAATCGCACCGATTGCAAATCTTGAGCACATGTTCACACTCCGGGGACTTAGGTTAATCTGCGACCGATAATCTGGTTCGCACTCTAGGAATCCGAGAACTATCGACGTTTGTAACACAGTTCGCACTCTGGGGACTTTGACTTAGTATTTATACTCCAATTCACATTCTAGGAATTTGGAGTTAGAATTTATATTTCGGTTCGCACTACAGGAACCTGGAATTGATGTTCATACTCAGATTCACGCTCTGGGAACTTGGAGTTGGCCGACAGATGGGCAGTCACACCTGTTTAGGCTTTTTAGGAATTCATTCACACTCTGTGAACGAGGGATTTTACCGGGATTACGGATGATCGGATCACATCCACGCCGAGCTACCAAGCGAGGTCGTTAGATGAACGGGTCCATCCTCCTCGAACTTGTTTAGGATACGATCGAAGTCATTAGGCGGACGGGTCCACCCTCTTCGAAGCCATATTTATAAGTTTTGTACACCAACTCGCACTCTGGGAGTTTGGAGTTAGCGTTTATACTCCGGTTCGCACTCTGGGAACCTAGAGTTGATGTTTATACTCCAATTCACACTCTAGGAATTTGGAGTTAGTGTTTATACTCTGGTTCGCACTCTAGGAACCTAGAGTTGATGTTTATACTCCAATTCGCACTCTGGGAATTTGGAGTTAGTGTTTACACTCCGGTTCACACTCTGGGAACCTAGAGTTGACGTTTATACTCCAATTCGCACTCTGGGAATTTAGAGTTGATGTTTATACTCCGATTCTCACTCTAGGAACCTAGAGTTGATGTTTATACTCCAATTTGCAATCTGGGAATTTGGAGTTAGTTATAGGACTGTCGTGTGTCGGTCCAGTTCAGCCTTTAATGTGACGGCTTGCCCCTGAGCTGAGGTTTCACTTAGTGAGTGGCCGGTCGTGTCACAGTCACTCGCTATTTGAATAAATTCCAT
Organism: Allium cepa; assembly: GCA_030765085.1. Taxonomy (NCBI): domain Eukaryota; kingdom Viridiplantae; phylum Streptophyta; class Magnoliopsida; order Asparagales; family Amaryllidaceae; genus Allium; species Allium cepa. The sequence goes on from CM060945.1 coordinate 776,404,088, forward strand.
CGAGCGATAGAAATTAGCTCTTCGTGCATCGTGAGTATTGAATGTCGCATTCGGTGACTCACAGCTCTAGCTTGAAGAGATGGTAATTTATTGCTGGAACGGAAAAACATGGCAAAGTCAGTGTCTTATTACAAATTCAAACTTCAGAATGCAAAGACAAATTGCAAAGTATTCATAGACTAAATAAAGCCTGTCATGTGTAACAGTGACGAGAATCCCCGTCGTTCCAGGCTCCTGACAATGTGGGTCCGCCACTGACGGCATTTATCACTAATCTCCCGTCGGGACGGGTAGAGTCCTCCTATCTCGGTCGATCAGGCTCATTATTTTGATTTGATGGGCCCTCTCCTCCAGGCTGCGGCACGCGCACAAACTGTTCCAGCTTCCTTTCTCTAATCAATTTTTCCACGAGATCTTGCAAATGATGACATTTATTCGTATTGTGCCCGTAGCTTTTATGAAACCTGCAAAATTTTCCCGTCTGGATTTGCCTTTCTGACGACAGTTTTGGTGCAGGTTTTTTATATTGAATTGTATTACAGGTTTGTAAATACAAGTTCTCCAGTGATGTGTTCAAAGGAGTGTAGTTGTCAAACATAGGATTCTGGCGCTGTAGGCCACGATTCTGATCTCGCTTTCTATTTTTGTTCGCATTCTCCCTCCGCTGAGTTTGTTTGTTTTGAACGTTCAACTGAACCTTTCCGGAACTCTCACCGGACTGTTTGATCGCGACACAGCTTTGGATCCCTTCCGTGCTTGGCCCGGTATCAGTCTGCTTCATAGGCTGTTTCGCATCTTCCCTTCTCAGAAATTGAGCCGCCTTAGCGTAGAAACGGTCCAATGATGCAGGTGGTTTTCCAACCAATCAGTTGCCAAACTCAGAATCAGGGTCAATCCCCTTAGTCAACGCCATATGAATGGAGTTATCATTCGGATTGCTGATTTCCACACACGCGGCATGTAATCTCTCTAAGTAGCATCTGAGCGTCTCTCTAGGAGCTGGGTGACACTAGATAGAGTGTTGACATCTTTCGGTCTTGTGACGTGCATGCGGAATTGCTCAACAAATTTAGTGGTCAACTGGTCAAAGGAGGAAATGGATCGTGGTGGCAGTCGGGTGAACCACATGGTAGCGATGCCCCTCGAGGAAATGAAAAAACTATGACACTTCACTGCGTCGTCCGCTCTAGCAGCGCTCATCGACCATTCATATTTCAGAGTATGTTGGTTGGGGTCAGAATTTCCCTCGTACATGGGTAGAGTCGGCATCCTGAATCGCCGAGGGGGTTCAGCAGTAAGTATATCGTCTGTAAAAGGAGTGTGACTTCGAGAGATTCCCAGTCGTCATTCGTGAGACCCTGGCTCTCACGGACCATCTGACGTATCATGGTCGGGAGATCCGGCATTTGCACGTTCTGTGTGTCTTGAGCCAAAATATGGTTGGGTCCCACATTATGAGGTTGGACCGGATGCTGTCGACGGTCCACATCTCGCTTCTTGGCTCATAGTCTTCCGGGACGTATGGTTCAGGAGTACGTCTATGATGACGACGGTCCAGGTTCGATTGATTTTAGGCATCGGCCCCTGGTTCAACCGCGACCGTCGTGGTGCGATAGTTTGTGGTGTAGTGAGGAGCGGTACCCCCTCGGAAGGAGGGCTGTAACAACCCGCATATTTATCGATTTTATATTTAAATATTTTATTTAAATATTTTATCGATACTCGGAATTTAGTCTGAAAAGCTACTTTTTTCATACGGTCGGATTAAGACTCGAGACCACTTCCATTGAGTTCAAAACGCCGTTTGCGATCTTTTTGAGTACAAGCTTTGATATGTTTGGAGTTAGTGGAATTTTGCTACTTTTTCACTTAGGGCTTTGGTTTGGGCTCAGCCCATTAACCCCACTTAACTCAGTTCCAACCCTCTCCTCTTCATTTACTTCCTTTCTATTTTCCTAATACTCAAGCTTTTATCACAATGGAGAGTGGAATGGGAAATTAAAACTCAAGCCCTAGTTTTCTTTTGCAAATCAAGCTCTAGCTCCAAACTAATAGAAGAAGCTTTGGTAAGCCTTCTCTTCATCTTCTCCAACTCTTTCTCCATTCAATATCAGAAATTTCCTAAACCTAATTTAGGAAATGTTTCTCCTTTAAGATTAGATTCAAGCTTGTTGGGTTGGAATTGAAGAGTGATTGTTCTTGCCATTGCTCTATAGCTTCTTCTTCATTGATTTTGTGAAAAGGTGAGATTTTTATCTCACATCTATGCTTATATCTATCTTTGAATGTTGGGTATGAATTCCTAACACTTATTCATGTGCATTTGATTTTGATTTGGGTTGGTTTTGTGAATATTCCAATTTTAGTGCTTTGAAAGCCAAATCCTTAAAAATCATAGCTTTGATCTTTGATCATGATTTTATGATGCATGGAAGAGCTTATAGGGTCGGGTAGTCGATTGGCATAAACCCCTAGCGTCCATTGCTCGTCCGATTTATATTAGGTGGAGATTTGGCCCTCAGTCAGATAGGTTTGGAGGAGCTGGAAACAGGCTCCGGTCGACCGAGCTCTGTGGCCGGTCGACCGACCTGCTACCAAAGTGCATAAGCACTTCTCTGTCTCTAGTCCGGTCGACCTGCTACAGAGCTCGGTCGACCGACCTGCTTCCCATGAATTTTTCCAGAACAGGGTCCAGTCGACCGAGCTCAGTAGCCGGCCGACCGACCTGTTGCTGCTTTGCCTATTTCGCCTATTTTGCGTGATTTCCAAATTTAATCGATTCGTGTTCTTTCCCTATTTGTTGTTATCATTTGTTATTGATTTTGATGACTTCTTTTCTTCGGGAATTTTAGGAATATCCATTTTGATGGATTCGCTATCGATTTCTTTGGATCTTTATTCACATCTTCGCATGTAAATTTCTACGATTGATTGTTTCTACAATCACTTCCATGATTTGTCACTTTAAAATATAAAGGTTTTCTATACTATGAGTAAATATCAAAATCCTTTTATTAAAATGATTCCAACACCATTTTATTACAAAGCTCCTTTATTAAATCGTTTTCCAATCTATTAGTATATACAAACCTTTACCTCATTCGTATGAGAAATCTAATTAAACGGCATAGTAAAACAAGTGGTATGAAACGTTTGCGTTTACTTCGTCGGTTAATTCTTGGACTTTTTCGATTGAATCTCTTGTGACAATTTGTATAGTGGAGATCTACAATTTGTTCGTAAATATTTAAGTTAAGCTAGTGGTTATGGGACATGAGGCTAAGCTCATATATTTACTAGCTTAGTGTAATTGACACTTCTTGTTGATCATGACGGTCATTTTTGTGATTATGACTAGCAATATGCTATGTTTCTTTGTCCACGTAGGGGACAGTAACTCGTTTTATTGAGTTTCGTCTCATTTTTATTATAGGCTAACGACCTATTTATTTTGGAGTTTCGACTCAATTCCTGTGGGCTAGCGACCCATATTCTTTTATGGAGTTCGGTTCCTTAGACGTACCGTTGTACTACGTCGATGTTTCGGTCTATTCGAGTTTCAGGTTCCTCGGGCGTACCGTTGTACTACGTCGTTGCACCGGCTCTATGGTTAGCGACCATGGGATAGCGTCCCGTTTGTGATACACGTGTTGGTGAGTTTTCATGCTCCCGTTCTATGATAGGCCTCCCCCTTTTTGTGATTTCTGGATTTCTATTGATGATTTCTAGAATTTGTGTTTCACCAATTTTATGATTGGCATTTATATGTTGTCAATAATTGTGGCTTGGTGAATGAAATAAGGAGTATGACATTCCTTTTAATCTTTGAGTAGATTTTTGTGATATTGATTAATCTATTGTTGATTTTCAATTACTTAACTATCACAGCTTGGCATTGTGCTTATTATACGTTTAGTCATATCTCTTATTCTATATCATTTCATCTGATATTTATAGCTAGACTGATCCGTTTATTATTTTCTTATAAATAATACTCGGGTCAAACCGAGATGTTACAGGTGTTTCTGCTTGACTTCACTTCTGGGATTATCACCCTGACCTTTTGGCTAACTACTTAGATTAGTAGTTTATTTTGTTGTATACATTTGAGATATAGACTCCTAGATGTATACATATTCTTTTGTCTTGCTCTTGTAACCATTCTTTTGTGATATTGTGGATCTTGTTTGACCAGTACTCTGATGTACACTTTCATTTGTTATATTCATGTCTATTTCCGCCTTTGTGATATGAATTATCCGTGACTGATTTGTGCTATGTTTATTTCTACATTTTTTCCGAAGACATTATAGCCACTGTGTAGTAGCTTTGAGTTTGTGTCGGTAAGTCGGATTCCCTAGAATGCAAGTTATATTTTATCTGGCATATCGGTACTCGCACAAAGCAATTATACAGATGGTCGCTCCTCAACAGCCTTATTCTCTGTGCTAGTTGACGGCATTACACTATAGTGTCCTTGCCTAGCGTGGGTATAGAGGTCGGGCGTCACAGCTTGGTATCAGAGCCAAACTTCGGAACAATGTAGAATAATTTAACAAGGATCATCGTCCTAAGTCCTTCTTAGGAGTCGTGCCTTAGGATTTAATTCGAGTCTTCGTACCGTCTCATCCTATTTTCTTTATGATTCCTTGTTTTATCTATCAAGATTTCTTGATATTCATTTGGCGAATAACCTTTTTCTTATTCTTTCTTTGTTTCTAAAGGAAGGGAAATGGTTAGACCTGGTCGTCCCAGCGCCGGTCAATCTAGTGCTACTCCCCAAGATGGAGTTTTTATGTCTGCCCAGCAGCTTCTTGATCTTGTAAAGAATGGTCAAGCAGCCGGTTCTAATCCGGAACCAACTCATCCTAAGTCTGGATTTGCACGCTTGTGCAATTATTATACCAACTTGGGTGGGAAGCCATTCAAAGGTTCTGAAACTATTATTGAAGTCCAGACTTGGTTAAGAACATGCGATCGAATCTTTTCTCGCATGAACCTCATTGATCTTCACCGAGTTCAGGTGGCTTCTAGTATGCTCCAAGAAAGAGCATTAGACTGGTACGAGCTTTTGATTTCTGAAATTATTGAAGCGGATCTTACTTGGGATAAATTCCGAGAGCGCTTCGAGTTAAAATTTGTGCCAGAAGCTGAGAAGGTGATTTTGGCTCGCCGTTTTATAGACCTTGTTCAAGGTGAATCCTCCGTGACAGATTATGTCACATCCTTCGAGTCGCTTTCTAAATACGGGGTTGAGTACATAAACACCCCATTGAAGAAGAACCAAAGATTTGTCTATGGCTTGAACAAAAATCTTAAGAAGCCATTACATCTAAAATTAGAAGTTTCTTTTGATTAACTGATTGATATCGCTCTTCGTCTTGAAGAGGCGGATAGGGAGAGTGATGTTGAAGTTGTGGGTGCCAAACCAAACTTCAATAACAACAAGAAAAGGCTTATTAAATTCAAAGGCCCTAATCCCAAGAAGAAAGGAAAACAAGCAACTCTTGTAGCAAAGACTCCTACCTCTTGTAGTGGGCAGTGCTATAACTGTGGTTCTAAAGACCATTATGCCAATAGATGTCTGAAACCTCTCTTTTGTCGCTATTGCAAAAGTTCGAGTCATCTTTTATCTTCATGCTCCAAACTTCAAGGCAAGAAGGAGGGAAAGTTAAATGTTGCTCAAGCCCCTGGCAACACATCTCGTGGTCAAGGTATGTCTCATTCTATCCTTGATGGCATCATTATATTTCGTGATCAACCTATTCGAGTTCTTTTTGATACAGGAGCATCCCATTCTTTTATATCAAAAGAGCTTGTTGATACTTTTTCTTTAAGTGTTGTTGCTTTTGAGAATTGCGAATCCGGTTGGTGGGTCCGCAACGCTTAGTTTGGTTTGTAAGGATGTGGAGATTATTTTATGTGAATTTTCTTTCCTAGCCGATTTGCATGTCATGCGTTATTTAGGCTTTGGAATTATTTTGGGAATGGATTGGCTTAACCATTATGAAGCTCATATCCTATGTCCTGAGCGGACTATTCATCTTCGACATCCTCAATCTGTTAAGCAGATTTCTATTATTCTCAAAGATTCAGATTCCACTTTATCTGCATCTTTATATTCTTTAAATCCTCGTGATGATGAGGAAGACGTCATTTCTCTTATTCACGTTGTTTATGAATTTTTCGACATATTTGAGCCCGTTTTAGGATTACCACCTAAGCGAGCAATTGAGTTCAGAATTAATCTTACCCCTGGAGCTCATCCTATTACTCGTCCTCCTTATCGGCTGTCCAATAAAGAAAATGAGGAGATGCGCAAACAATTATCCGAATTGGAGACGAAGCAATTTATTCACTCTAGTTCCTCTCCTTAGGGAGCTTCAGCTATTTTTGTGAAGAAATTCGATGGTACACTTAGGCTTTGCGTTGACTACCGCAAGCTTAATGATCTTACTATCAAGAATAAATATCCTTTACCTCGGATTGATGATCTATTCGATCAACTTAATGGTGCTAGAGTCTTTTCACAATTAGACTTAGCTACTGGTTTTCATCAGCTTCGTATTGCAGAGGATAGCATTCCTTTGACGTCGTTCCATACTCGTTATGGATCTTATGAATGGCTTGTTATGCCATTTGGTTTAAAGAATGCTCCAGGCTTATTTCGTTGACCTTATGAATCGAGTTTTCAAAGACTTCCTCGATCGGTTTGTTCTCATCTTTATTGATGATATTCTAGTGTATTCTAAAACCGAGGAGGAGCATGATAAACATCTTCAGATTGTGTTGGAAACTCTTAGAAGCAATAAATTAAAAGAAATTTTTTCTAAATGCCACTTTTGGCAATCTAGTGTGAAGTTTCTCGGTCATATAATTTTCGAATCCGGGATATCAGTGGATCCTTCGAAGATTGAAGCGATTCAAAATTGGTAGAGACCGGAGAGTGTGACGGAAATCCGTAGTTTTCTTGGATTGGCGGGTTATTACCGTTGTTTTATCAAAGACTTTTCAAAAATTTCCGTGCCTCTTACTAGCTTAACAAAGAAAGGTGTTAAATACATTTGGTCGGACAAATGTGAAGCTTCTTTTCAGAAATTAAAAGAACTCCTTTCCGATGCTCCTATTCTTGTTATTCCCGAGGGGAATCAAGATTTTATTGTTTATACCGATGCTAGTCGCGTTGGTTTGGGTGCCGTTCTTATGCAAAGAGAACGTTTTATTGCTTATGCTTCTAGGCAATTGAAGCCAGCCGAGACTAGATATGCCACTCATGATTTAGAGCTCGCGGCTATTGTTTTCGCCCTTCGTACTTGGCGTCATTATCTTTTGGGAGAAAAATTTATTCTTACACCGATCATAAATCCTTGAAGTATCTATTTTCTCAAAAGGAACTTAATTTGCGTCAACAACGTTGGTTCGAGTTCCTTGCAGCTTATGATCTTGATATTCTTTATACCCCCGGAAAGGGAAATCGCGTGGCCGATGCACTTAGTCGCAAGCAACAAGTGGTTGTTTCTATGATGATATCTGAATGGAATGATCTCGGAATTTTATCCACTTGTGAAATTCGAGATCGAGTTTTCGATTTATGTTCATCTCTTGTTTTATGTAGTCTTGAGGCTCATCCTTCTCTTTTAGACCGCATTCTTGAAGCTCAAAGGCTAAATCCCGAATTGGCTCTTCTTGGCCAAAATATTAAGGATAAAATTGATATTGAAGGTTTGAAAGACTTTGATATTGATTCTCGTGGTAGCATTCGAAAATTTGGTAGACTTATCGTACCAAATATTAGTGATCTTCGTAGAGATATTTTAGAAGATTCTCATCGATCGAAATTTACCATTCATCCCGGTAGTAGTAAAATGTACGCGGATATGAAGCGGCTTTATTATTGGGAGGGAATGAAATCTGATATTGCTAACTTTGTTAAGTGTTGCATGACTTGCCAACTTGTCAAGGACGAACATCAAAGGCCCGGTGGGTTATTGCAACCTTTAGAAATTCCAATTTGGAAGTGGAATCAAATTTCTATGGATTTTATTGATGGCCTTCCCCGTTCTCGTTCGGGTCATGATAGCTTATGGGTTATAGTTGATAGACTTACTAAATCTGCCCATTTTATTCCCGTTCGGTCTAATCGAACCATTCCTCTTTTGGCCAAACTCTTTATCAAAGAAATTGTTAAATTACATGGAGTTCCTACTTCTATTGTTAGTGATCGTGATCTATTGTTTACTAGTGGATTTTGGAAGAGTCTTCAAAATGCTTTAGGAACGAAGCTCAAATTTAGCACCGCTTATCATCCTCAGTCCGATGGACAAACCGAGCGTGTGAATCAAACTCTTGAAGATCTTCTCGTGCATGTGTTCTTGATTTTGGTGGAAGTTGGGAAGATCATATTTCTCTTGTTGAGTTTTCCTATAATAATAGCTTCCAATCTTGTATTGGTATGGCTCCTTTTGAGGCACTCTATGGAAGGCCATGCCATTCTCCTTCTTGTTGGCTTGAGGCCGGTGAGAGGCTAGTTTTAGGTCCAGATTTTATTCGAGATACCACAGAGAAGATTGACCTTATTCATCATAGGATGAAAGAAGCCCAAAGTAGACAAAAATCCTATGCCGATAACCGAAGAAGGAAATTAGAATTTTCTGTGAGAGATCTTGTGTTTATCCATGTTTCAACTATGAAGGGTGTTGTACGTTTCAGTCAATCGAGAAAGTTAGCACCTCGATATATTGGTCCATTTCCCATCACCGAACGTATTGGTTCCGTGGCTTATCGCCTTTTGTTACCGGCTCAATTTTCTGCTATTCATGACGTGTTTCACGTTTCTCAATTGCGGAAATGCCTTCGAGATTCTGATTCTATTATTGAGCCCGGTGTTGTGGAAGAAATTAAAGTTTCGCCTAATCTAACTTATGAGCAGCATCTTATTCGAATTATTACTTCGGAGGTCAAGCGCCTTCGAAATAAAGATGTTCCGCTTGTTAAAGTTCAACGGTCCTCAAATCTTAAGGATTGCTCTTGGGAATCTAGAAATTCATCGAGCGAACACATCTGGACTTACTTTCTCGTGCTCTTTAAGGTGAACCTTTTATTTCAAATTTCTTTTGTGATGAATATGCTGTCATGGTTGTTACTATATATCTTCTTCTTAAATATTGCGAGGATGCAATTTCTTTAAGGAGGGGAGTCTGTAACAACCCGCATATTTATCGATTTTATATTTAAATATTTTATTTAAATATTTTATCGATACTCAAAATTTAGTCCGAAAAGCTACTTTTTGCATAAGGTCGGATTAGGACTCGAGACAACTTCCATTGAGTTCAAAACGCCGTTTGCGATCTTTTGAGTATAAGCTTTGATATGTTTGGAGTTAGTGGAATATTGCTACCTTTTCACTTAGGGCTTTGGTTTGGGCTGAGCCCATTAACCCCACTTAACTCAGTTCCAACCCTCTTCTCTCCATTTACTTCCTTTCTATTTTCCTAATACTCAAGCTTTTATAACAATGGAGAGTGGAATGGGAAATTAAAACTCAAGCCCTAGTTTTCTTTTGCAAATCAAGCTCTAGCTCCAAACTAATAGAAGAAGCTTTGGTAAGCCTTCTCTTCATCTTCTCCAACTCTTTCTCCATTCAATATCAGAAATTTCCTAAACCTAATTTAGGAAATGTTTCTCCTTTAAGCTTAGATTCAAGCTTGTTGGGTTGGAATTGAAGAGTGATTGTTCTTGCCATTGCTCTATAGCTTCTTCATTGATTTTGTGAAAAGATGAGATTTTTATCTCACATCTATGCTTATATCTATCTTTGAATGTTGGGTATGAATTTCTAACACTTATTCATGTGCATTTGATTTTGGTTTGGGTTGGTTTTGTGAATATTCCAATTTTAGTATTTTGAAAGCCAAATCCTTAAAAATCATAGCTTTGATCTTTGATCATGATTTTGTGATGCATCGAAGTGCTTATAGGGCCGGGTAGTCGATTGGCATAAATCCCTAGCGTCCATTGCTCGTCCGATTTATATTAGGTGGAGATTTGGCCCTCACTCAGTTAGGTTTGGAGAAGATGGAAACAGGCTCCGGTCGACCGAGCTCTGTGGCCGGCCGACCGACCTGCTACCAAAGTGCATAAGAACTTCTCTGTCTCTGGTCTGGTCGACCAGCTACAGAGCTCAGTCGACGACCTGCTTTCCGAGAATTTTTCCAAAACAGGGTCCGGTCGACCGAGCTCTGTAGCCAGCGGACCGACCTGTTGCTACTTTGCCTATTTCGCCTATTTTCCGTGGTTTCCAAATTTAATCGATTCATGTTCTTTCCTTATTTGTTGTTATCATTTGTTATTGATTTTGATGACTTCTGTTCTTTGGGAATTTTAGGAATATCCATTTTGATGGATTCGCTATCGATTTCTTTGGATCTTTATTCACATCTTCACATGTGAATTTCTATGATTGATTGTTTCTACAAGCACTTCCATGATTTGTCACTTTAAAATATAAAGGTTTTCTATACTAGTAGTAAATATCAAAATCCTTTTATTAAAATGATTTCAACACCATTTTATTACAAAGCTCCTTTCTTAAACCGTTTTCCAATCTATTAGTATATACAAACCTTTACCTCATTCGTATGAGAAATCTAATTAAACGACATAGTAAAACAAGTGGTATGAAACGTTTGCGTTTACTTCGTCGGTTAATTGTTGGACTTGTTCAATTGAATCTCTTGTGACAATTTGTATAGTAGAGATCTATAATTTGTTCGTAAATATTTAAGTTAAGCTAGTGGTTATGGGACATGAAGCTAAGCTCATATATTTACTAGCTTAGTGTAATTGACACTTCTTGATGATCATGATGATCATTTTTGTGATTATGACTAGCAATATGCTATGTTTCTTTGTCCACGTATGGGACAGTACCTCGTTTTATTGAGTTTCGTATCATTTTTATTATAGGCTAACGACCTATTTATTTTGGAATTTCGACTCAATTCTTGTGGGCTAGCGACCCATATTCTTTTATGGAGTTCGGTTCCTTGGATGTACCGTTGTACTACATCGATGTTCCGATCTATTCGAGTTTCAGGTTCCTCGGGCGTACCGTTGTACTACGTCATTGCACCGGCTCTATGGTTAGCGACCATGGGATAGCGTCCCGTTTGTGATACATGTGTTGGTGAGTTTTCATGCTCCCGTTCTATGATAGGCCTCCCCCTTTTTGTGATTTCTGGATTTCTATTGATGATTTATAGAATTTGTGTTTCACCAATTTTATGATTGGCATTTATATGTTGTCAATAATTGTGGCTTGGTGAATGAAATAAGGAGTATGACATTCCTTTTAATCTTTGAGTAGATTTTTGTGATATTGATTAATCTATTGTTGATTTTCAATTACTTAACTATCACAGCTTGGCATTGTGCTTATTATACGTTTAGTCATATCTCTTATTCTATATCATTTCATCTGATATTTATAGCTAAACTGATCCGTTTATTATTTTCTTATAAATAATACTCGGGTCAGACCGAGATGTTACAGGTGCTTATGCTTGACTTCACTTCTGGGATTATCACCCTGACCTTTTGGCTAACTACTTAGATTAGTAGATTATTTTTTTGTATACATTTGAGATATAGACTCCTAGATGTATACATATTCTTTTGTCTTGCTCTTGTAACCATTCTTTTATGATATCGTGGATGTTGTTTGACCACTACTCTGATGTACACTTTCATGTGTTATATTCATGTCTATTTCCGCCTTTGTGATATGAATTATCTGTGACTGATTTGTGTTATGTTTATTTCTATATTTGTTTCCGAAGACATTATGGCCACCATGTAGTAGCTTTGAGTTTGCGTCGGTATGTCGGATTTCCTAGAATGCAAGTTATATTTTATCTGGCATATCGGTACTCGCACAAAGCAATTATACAGATGGTCGCTCCTCAACAGCCTTATTCTCCGTGCTAGTTGACGGCATTACACTGTAGTGTCTTTGCCTAGCATGGGTATAGAGGTGGGGCGTCACAAGGGCCCGGTCTGGAAACTGGCTGATGGACCAACTCTCATCTGTCCATCGGTCATTGTCGGTTGATATCCAGCAGTTTGTATGTGACTCCCATCTTGTCGGGTCGTAGAGATCAATGATGATAATTAGAAGAGGAAGAACTTTCATTGGAGGAGTGAGAAGCATGATCTCTCCTAGATCTCCTCCGCTTCTGGAGATTCAGCTGGTTGGTCAGCTCGGCATTGGCGCATAGCTGTTCTGTTAGTTATTGCCGACTTTAGGTCAGCTCTTGAAGCAGCAGCTGAAACTCTTATTAGGCAACCGGACCTGTTGGTTCCGAGTGTCCGGTAGCGTCTTGGTTAGAGGGAGGTAGTGGCGCAGGATTCTGTCTATCCTGGTCTTCTTGATTGACAGCGTTGGAGGTGGTCCTTGTGTTAACCATCTTGAGGGTTGACTTCCTTTCTTAGACTTTATGCAAATCTGAATAGAGTGGAAGACACTCGAATTAGTGATTTGGATCTCTCTCTTAGATTTATGAAATCCGGTATCGACGACAGATCCAACGAGCAGGAGAAAATTTGAGTTTTCTCAGTGAAAGCACCAAAGTGTTTGTACCAAAATTGAGCACAACACTCTTCGGAAATTTTTGAAGAGATAACAGTGAAGAATATAAATTTAAAATGAGGATTATCTAACAAAAACTCCAAACAACAGAAACGTAAATGCACAGACAAGCGATTTAGAGTGGTTTGGCGTGTTGCCTACGTCCACTATGAAGTTTTTACAACTTTATTAATTCTCTTTCGACAATTGTAAGCGAATACAGCAAACAACAATAAAATACAACTTGGAATTCGAATCCAACATCAATAATATGATGTAAGTCTTGATCCGATAGAGTCTCGGCGCTTGAAAATCAAAAGATCCCTCTTCTGTAGGCTCTGGGGCACTATTTATAGGCGTAAGAGGCTGAGACATCACTCAAAATTCGAGAGATTCTCTCTGGCACGTGAGGGAGCCCACACGACCAATTCCAAAAAATTTCGACTCGATCTGTGATCGATATGAAATCATTTCATATCGATCAAGATCATGTCCGATGGAGCTAAAATTTGGTGTGAACATTCCTTGGCTCGTATGCATCTTCTGTGAAAATTTCAAAGCATTTGGATTGGTGGATCTTGAGATATGATCGATACAAGTTAAGATTTCTCGGATGGCTGTTTGGTTCGACTCCATAGCTTCGAATCGATCCCCTCATATCGATGGTTGCACGTGTTTCTGAGATGATGTGGCGTGCGTATTTCGAACCGATCCACCTTTTGCTCTAAGTTGACCGTGTCGCATCCATGATTCTCGCCTCGTTTGCATCGATGGCCGTTGCGTCAATCCAGGTCCATTTGACTTGATGGACACGAACAAGCCTTTGGATGTGGGTTCGAAGAAGTGCCTCTAATGGGTACAAAGTAGTGACTGTTCGATGGATACGAAGCAAGGTCATCCGATGGATACGAAAAGCAATCACCTGGTGGATTCAAATAGAAGCTCAACCATGGATACGAACTCATGAAGACTGATGGTTACGAATAGGACTTTCCTCGATGGATACGAGCCAGGTAGACACTTGATGGATACGAAGTAGGCTTTTGGCGATCGATACGAAATGTATTCTCTGTTGATGGACTCGTACAAGATTGAGTTCAACCGAGGCTCCCCGATGGATTCGAATGAGATCGAGTCGAACTTAGGTTCTTTGATGGGTTCGAATGACATCGATACGATCCGTGGTTCCTTGATGGATGTGAAGATGCTGCCGCTCTGATGGATATGAAGGTGATGGATTCGACTCGGAGCTCGGTGATGGATACGAAAATGGGGTTATCACCTTCAATTTGCATCGATCATAACTTGAGCATACGAACCCGTATTGACTTGAAATTTGGAATGCGGGCTTTCAAGGCTTCACTAGTCCTGTCTTGTTAATTATAGCCCGATCTGGACTCGGAAAAAATTCGTTGATATCCATAGCGAGCCTGCGCATACTGGACATCCAGGACGTTTAATCTTGAGCTTGTAATCAGTTCTTTGATATCTCGGCCTTGCCCAAAGGTGGGATAACAGATCGTATGCCCTTGTGTCACGTAGACCAGCAGTCAATTACCACAGGGGCACATATCGGTAGTTGTGGTCAAAGAGGCTACGCGTAGTCAAGCATATTATGGATCATCATCATGATACCAAGATGAGAGAGGAAATGGTAACCGATTACTGTAGGAGTTATGTCATATGCACAATGTGTGGATCCTGGAGGAAGCAGATGAGCTGTCAGTCTTCCATTTAGTTTCAGTGTATGTGTTTGTATATGGATGGTAGATGGACATATACTGTGATAAGATGCGATTATACCTACAACAAAGTCCAGCGTATGGTCAACCTTATATTCTTCTCAAGCGGACGACCTATTCTTTTCAAGCAAATAACTACTTCTTATTAAATATTTTTAGGGATTGTTATGAGCTGGGTCAAATATTTCTTATAAATTTTAGTGATTTGATGTTTATATTTCATAATTTGAGATTGAGAGATATTTTTGGGTATTCCTATGTTCTAACATGACTATACTTGTGGATATCTCATTATTGATGATTTCTAGATTTTGATCTTATATATGGATGATTCACCTATTTGTTATTGTTTCGATGAGATAGTATTTGATGTGATTTATTTGGATGATAACATCTTTATGTCGGGTTTTGTGGTTATTGCTATTTTGGTATACTATTATTTTTATGTCATCACCATTATACTATGTATATTCAATATCTATGTACATGTACAATCTTTAATTTAGATATAGTCTGACTCCTTTATTTTTTGTATAATACTCAAGTCAATCCGAGATATTTCAAGTATAGGGACTATGAGATTGCTTGTATATCTAGGCATAGACAAAACCAGATATTCATTATTATAGACGATCATTTTATATTATATAGTCTCTTGTGTGTGTATCATTATAATATGTATTGGACACATTTTGTATATTGTATATTATATATTATCGTCGAGATTGACTCTATGATCTTTGTTATTTACTGTATATTGTGTATTGTTCTATTGTAACAATCCATATTTTAGTAACATTATTTAGTAACATTTAATTAGGTAAATTAAATGAAATAATGCAAAATGATCAAGGGATTGAGATTTTAATTTAATAAGGGGTAACCATGCCATGTAACTAGTGAACTAAAGAAGAGTTAAAATGAAATAGAGGAGGTGTAAAATAGGAAAGAGACCATTCTAATACCTTAAACCCTTAGTCATATATGTTTTACACGTTCATTTGCAAAAATTAAATTTAGATGCGGGCCACCATTAGGAAGAATAAGAGGAAGAAAGAGCTAAAGGAAGAGGATTAATTAAATCAAAGCTATTCAAATCTCAAACTCCATAATCTAAAAGCTAAGGTGAATAATGGCCACATGTCATTTTTCTAAAAAATTTCCAGGTTTAAGACGAATCCAAAGTATTTTGCAATGTTATGCCATGATTTTGAAGGACTAAATGTATATATATGCTTGTTGATGATTTATAATTATTCATATAGGTTTTATGATATGTTTTAATGTGAAAACCTAGTAAATGACATCCCAATGCCTTACAAATTTAGATTTAGATCAGAAATGACATTTTAGAGATGGGTTTCTATTTTCATAATTTTATGAATTAATGTGGATTTTGTATTAATTTTCTAGTAAGGAAATTGATTAATTGGGTTCAAAATTATTTACGGTTAAATAATATATATTTGGGTTTGAAATTAATATAAGTTGGAAAATATATTAAAAATGATTTTTTGGAATTTTTGTTGAATTTTTCTAAGTGTTTTAATGGATATATAAAATTATTTAAGGTATGAGACTTAAATATTTTATATATTTATAAAAGGAGAAGGGGTATTTTATAAATAAGTTAAATTGTTTATTTTTGAAATATTGGCAGCACTTTTAGAAAAGAAAATTAGAAAGCAAAAATATTTTCAAAAAAAGTAGGTTAGTTGAAAAGAAATTCTTTTTAAAGAAAAAATCGGTTTTAAACGCTTTTAGTTTGTTTCACTACTTTCGGCACAGGGGCTCCGACCAAGTATTGCCACCTCCAATGCCATCGAAACCAATGCACATAGTATCAATAACTTGGTACAAAGTGAATTGGACTAAGGCAGAAGGTAGTGGGTCGAGACCAAAGGCTTCGATGGGGTCGAAGCATGACTTTGTTTTAAACTGAAAATATGCCTGCTTTGCTTTCGAAGTGCATGCTTTCGACTTGGTTGGCTTACAGCCGAGTCAAATGTTTTGAAGGAAAGGTTTCGAATAGGTTACACCTTTTTTTTAAGTAATTGCTTGCAAAGGGGTCAAAATCCCTAGCTACCGCTTTTCTAACTTTCGAAGCCAATGGTTTCGAATGGTATACTTTATTTTAAAACTCAAGCCGCTTCTCTAATGCTTTCAGAAGGTTGGTTTCGACTCCAACACTTCTTTACTTATGAATAACTTCGAAAGAGTGCTTTTGACTTAAATGTTACATGACCCTTTTTCTCCGTTGATGGTAGAACCCAATTGTTTTCGAAGGATATGATTTTAATAGTTTCGAAAGGTGTTTCCACATGATTGAAATTGAACCCTAATGATTTCGAAAGGTGTTTCCACATGATTGAAATTGATCCCAACTTCTTTCGAAAGGTTTTAAAGAAAGATTTCTAAGGCGTGATTCCCCAATGGTTTCGAAAGGTTTGAAAGAAAAGGTTATCCCAATGTTTTCGAAAGGCAATGTCTAAAGGTTTTAAAGATCAGATATTTAAGGTTTTATAGCCTTTGAAAGAAAGGTTTTTCAATGGTTTCGAAAAGTTTAAATGAATGGTTTCGAAAGGAATGTTTTGGCCTTTCAACCTAGTGAAAAAAGGGGTTTACTTGGTTTCAAATAAGGTACTTTCAATGGATTCGAAAGGGGTATTTTCAAAGGTTTAAATGTTTTCATCAACAAAGATTTGAGTAAAGTATATTACATAGCGAGGTGATTTTGAGTAAAGCATAGAGTACATATTTTCTTTGTTTAAATTTGGTTTAATGGTTTTAATCAATTTGAGATGAAAAGGTTATCAAGGAAATATTTAGGAGGATTACCCTAAGTAAAATGACTCAGATATTAGAATACTAGATGGAACTTGTATAGGGTTGCAACATATACATTAACTATTAGCTCCAGCTAATTTAGTCTAGAATTCCTATGTGTAGGGCTTTGTCATAGATAAGACTAAAATTATTATTACACATAGAAGGGAATATATATTTGTATACTGATGGGTAATTGGTGAGCCCGCAAAACCATTAGGATCAGGTGACCTAGGGAGAAGATAAGTTAGGGATAGACCATCCAAAAGAAGTGTGTCTAACCAATAAGTTAGGGATAGACCGTCCAGAAGAGCAGTATCTAACAGGTGTTAGATTATTTTATTTATATTGTTTGGTAGGACCGATTCAACAAAAGGTTAGTAGTTAGCCAAGCAAAACTATAGTGTTCGAACACATAGTTCATTTGTTCCCTGATACATATATGTTTATATGATAATGTTTTACATATTTTAACTAGTTTTGGTTGCAGGATTGTGATTTGCAAAAGATATGTTTAAAAGGATATCAATGAGGGGAAACCCGTTCCGCTAAAGCGGTGTGATCTCGCTTAATATCAAATACCGAGATGTATAGTATTACTCACACTAGGCTTTATGTCTGAATCAAAATTTATGTTTTTACCCTTAAACTCTCGGGTGCTCAAAATTTATTTGAGTAGATTGAGGTATGAGGTTCGAGGTTTACAGGTTTTAAATAGGTTGGCGAATAAAGCTTCTGGAGACGAGCGGATGATTGACGGATAATTATTTTGAAGTTTCTATCTTATTTTGTTTTATTCCGTTATGTTGTATTAAGTCAGTAATGACTATATAGTACTCTAGTCAACCAAAGGGACATCTTAATATGTCGCTCTTGGCGTACCTTGTAATCATTATAATTTATCTGAACCTGGGGAACGATCATGGGATTATATACTGTGAATGTGAAACATGTGTTTTGAAATGTAATCAGAAAAGTTATTTTTGAAATCTGTGATTTTGTTTCATATTAACGTGTTTCTGATATTATGGATACCATTAACATTACCGTATTTGGTCACCGAAAATTAATACTATGGATGATTGCAGCATCTATAACACTTAGCTTCAGGCCTCCAGATAGGGGATGTTACAAATTAGTATCAGAGCATAGCTTTATGGAAAACTTTAAACTAAAAATGATTTTTAAAACATAATCCTAAGGAATTAGAGTAAGATCATCGTACGGGATAACGCTATAGTAAAGTCCTTGTATTTGCTATATAAAAGTATACGCTATATCTCTATTCTCCTATTTCTCTTAGGCTATTCTTTTGTATCTCACGAGGCCATAATACAGATATGGATGCTAGAAATGGAAGAGTGAATCTTGGAGGAAGCACCACAAAAATGGAAATGCCAGACCGAATACTAGAAGGAACCAAGGTCTGGCACAAGCTGGGAATGATGGTGTGGGAGTTCCATAAGTGGATATGGGAGCTATGTATCAGTTTTTCGTGAACATGATGCAAGCTGGAATTGCTGCTGGCATGGTTGGAGGAACTGCTGGAGTTGGAGTTTAGGAGGCTTCGGAGAACAATAATTATGCTATCTTGAGCAAAGATTATGCTAGGCTTGGAGGGAAGCCATTTATTAGAACTGATGATGCTATTGAGGTAGAAAGATGGTAATTGCATTGTGAGAGAACCTTTGCTGACTTGGAGCTCAATGATGAGCAGAAGAGGAGGCTTGCTTCGAGACAGCTTCATGGAGCATCTTTATTTTGGTGGAATAGTGTGACAGTTGGAGTTAATGAAGAGAAGCTGACATGGGCAGAGTTTAGGAGATGGTTCTAGTGGAGGTTTATGTTTGTGATGGCGCAGTCTTCTTTACTTATAAAATTATTGAGTTGGAGCAATGGAAGATGTCTATGTTGGAATATGCTAGAAGGTTTGACGAGTTGTCATGATATGGGTATGCTACTATGGATACCGTGATGAAGAGGAATGAGAAGTTCATCATAGAGTTGAAGCCTGAGTTGGCAAGGGCTACATTACCTCATATTAGGGATCCTTGTGATGTTGTAGTGGATAGGGCTTTAAGACATGAGGAGATGCTTGCTTCTCTGGAGAAGAATAAGATGAAGGAGGCCCAGGAAGGCAGAGTCAGAAAAGGAAGTTCTTTCATAAGAAGGGTGCTCAGAAAGGTGGAACAACAAAGAAGGGAAAGTCTGAGGTTGTTTGCTTCAAGTGTGATAAGAAGGGGCATTTCGCTGATGAGTGTCGTACTAGAAAGGTGAAGGAAGTGATCGAGAAAAAGAATATTAGATGCTTCAATTGCGATCAGATTGGTCACGATAAGAATCAATGCAAAGAGCCTGCTAAGGATGGAAGGGGCAAAGTATTTGCATTGGAACCTGCTTCAACAAGACCAATAGCGCTGGAGAAAGGGAAGGCAGTATTAGGAGGTACGATTCAAATTTATGGTATGTCTGTTAGCATTCCGTTTGATACTGGTGCATCGTATTCTTTTATATCCTATTGTTTGTAGATAAGCTTAATTTAGAACCCTCATATTTAGTTACTTCCTTAAGGGTTGCAAATCCAATAGGAGGGTATGCGACACTTGGGATGAAGTGTGACCATCTAGAGTCTAATTTGTTAGGTCATACCTTTGTTTGTAGTTTGCATGAATTTGACTTTGTAGGGTTCTGAATTATTTTGGGTATGGATTGGTTAAGTATGTATGATGCTAGAATATTTTGCCATGATAAGAAAATATCACTTAGACACTCTGACTGTAGTGGTTAGATTATATATATCATAGAAAACCCTAGTTGTGAGGTGAATGCTTTACTAGGTGTAGTGGAGTTAGATGATGAGCTAAATCATGTTTTCATGATTAGAGAATTCACAGATGTTTTTGAGCATGAAATAGGATTATCTCTTAAACGAACCATTGAGTTTTAGATAGATTTGGGGTCTGGAGCAGAACCAGTGAGTAGGCTGCCAAGTAGGATGATACCTACCAAGAAGAGGGAGTCGATGGTGTAGTCAGTAGATTTGGAAAGCAGGAATTTTATTAGCCCAGCAGTTCACATTGGGGAGCAGCCATAGTGTTTGCCAATAAGTTGGATGTATCATTTAACTTATATATTGATTATCGTAAGTTGAATGAGAAGACGATAAAGAATCAATAATAGTTGCCTAGAATTGACGATTTGCTCGATCAGTTGAGTGTAGCCAAGGTATTTTCTCAGTTGGATTTGGCAATAGGTTTCCATTAGCTTAGAGTGGCGGAGGATAATATTCCTTCGGCGGTATGTAGCACAGATATGAATCATATGAATGGTTAGTAATGCTGGTTGGACTAATTAATGCACCATCATTCTTTATGGATCCAATGAACCGGATTTTCTAAGAGCACTTGGATACATTTATATTGGTGTTCATAGATGATAGTTTGATATACTCTAAAAATGAAAGGGGTCATGAAGTTCATCTTAGAATCATGCTTGAGGCATTAAGGCTGCATCAGCCAAAGGCGAAGTTTACGAAATGTCATTTCTGGAAGAAGGAAGTGAAGTTTCTTGGTCATGTAGTCTTGGAGAAAGGATTGTCTATAGATCCGACTACGATTGAAACAGTGAACAAGGAAGAGACCCGACACAGTGACTGAGATAAAGAGTTTTCTTAGATTGTTTGGATATTATTATAGGATTTCTCGTGCATAGCAGCACTGATGACCAAGCTAATGCAAAAAGATGTGAAGTTTGTTTGGACCGATAAATGTAAGGAAGCATTCCAGAGCTTAATATACTTATTGACCCAGGCACCTGTATTAGTTTTTCTGGAGGGGAATTAGGACTTGGTAGTTTATACAGATGCATATGGAACTAGATTAGGAGCTATGCTAATGTAGAGAGGTAAACTGATTGCCTATACTTCTTGACAACTTAGGCCACAAAAATTTAGATACCCAACACATAATTTGGAGTTGGCAGCAGTGATTTTCACATTGAAGTTGTGGAGACACTACATTTTAAGAAAGAGATTTGAGTTATATATGGATCATAAGTCATTGAAGTACTTGTTTTCTCAAAAGGAATTGAATATGAGACAATAGAAGTGGTTAAAGTTTGTAGCCGCTTATGAATTTGGAATTGAGTACACAGCAAGGAAAGGTAATAAGGTTGTGGATGCCTTAGCGGAAAGCATCAGAATGCAGTGTTGGAAATGATAGCAGAGTGGAAAGACTGGGAAGCGTTATAGACGTGTAAATTGCAGTGGAGATCTGAATTTGGGTCTAGTGAAGGAAATGCTATATTATCTTGTTTATAAGTTCGACCAGTTATGATAAAAATGATTGCTTCTAAACAGATTTAGGATCCAGTGTTAGTCGAATGGATCAAGAAGTTAAGGGCTGGAACCAAGAGCGACGACTTGAGGGATTTTGGTCTTGACCAAAATGGGTGGTTAAGAAAGAAAGATAGGTTATGTGTTCTGAATGTGGGAGACATAAGGAAAGAAGTTTTGGAGGAATGTCATCGTTCAAAGTTCACAATTCATACGGGATGAACTAAGATGTATCGGGATATGAAGAGAAGTTTTTTCTAGGAAGGTATAAAGAGGGATGTAGGCTTATGGGTGAAGTAGTGTTTGAACTGTCAATAGGTAAAACCCAAACATTAGAAGCCAAGTGGGTTGCTTCATCCATTGGCATTCTAGTATGGAAATGGGATTCTATTTCTATGGATATTATAGATGGGTTGCCAAGGTCAAACAGAGGAAATGAAAGTATATGGGTCATACTGGACAGATTAATCAAGAGTGCCCATTTCATGCCTGTTAATTCAACTAGAACATCATCTTTTTTGGCTATGTTATTTATGAAGAATATAGTTAGACTTCATGGAATTCCTAGTGATATCGTAAGTGATAGAGATTTCCTGGTCACCAGTGAGTAATGGAAGAATCAACGGATATTTTAGAAACCAAGCTCAAGATGAGAACCACTTACCATCCACAGACCGATGGGAAAATGGAAATAGCTAACAAAGTCTTGGAGGATTTGTTACGAGCATGTGTGTTAGATTTTGAAGGATCATGGGAAGAACATCTACACTTAGTCCAGTTTTTGTATAACAACAGTTATCAGACCAATATGGGGATGGCACCATTTGAAGCTTTGTATGGAAGGCCACACAAATCACCGGTTTATTGGCTAGAGACTGGAGATGGCTTGGTTCTTGGTTCAGATTTGGTTAGAGAAGCTACAGAAAAGATTGAGTTGATTCAGGATAGGATGAAGGAAGCTCGGTCTTGGTAGAAAATTTATGCAGATAAGAGAAGGAAATACTTAGAGTTTTCAGTTGGTGATCATGTTTTTATTAAGGTATCACCGACGAAGGGTGTAATTAGAATTGGGAAATCAGGGAAGTTGGCACCGAGATTCGTAGGACCATTTCCTATTGTAGAGAGGATCGAAAAACTCATGTATAGAGTAGAGTTACCAAATAGTTTGACAGGAATCCACGATGTATTCAAGTTTCTCATCTTAGAAGGTGTGTTAGAGATCCAGAGTCTACTATAGCACCGACTATGTTAGATGACTTAGTAGTAGAATCGAACTTGACTATAGTTAGAAAGATAGTTCGGATAGTTGCGAAAGATGGGAAGAGGCTTAGAAACAAGATTGTCAGATTGTGAGAGTCCATTGGAGCGACAACGAGAGAGACTGTACTTGGAAGACTGAGAGCAGGATTAGAGACGCTTATCCTGATTTGTTTGATGGTATGTTTTACCTTTTTGATTGATGTGCTTTGTACCTTATTGTAATTTCAAGGACAAAATCCTTTCAAGAGGAGAGATTGTAACACCCCATATTTTTTTGGTAACATTATTTAGTTAGATTTAATTAGGTAAATTAAATGAAATTATGCAACATGATTAGGGGATTGAGATTTGATTTTAATAAAGGGTGGACGTTCCATGCAACTAATGAACTAAAGAAGAGTTAAAATGAAACAGAGGAGGGGTAAAATAGGAAAGAGACCATTCTAATATCCTAAACCCTTAGCCCTGTATGTTTTACACATTCATTTGCAAAAATTAAACTTAGAGGCCAGCCACCACGATTAGAAAGAACAAGAGGAAGAAAGAGCAAAAGGAAGAAGATTAATCAAATCAAAGCTATTAAAATCTCAAATTCCATAATCTCCAAGCTAAGGTGAATAATGACCACATACCATTTTTCAAATTGTTTTCGGTTTTAAGACGAATCCGAAGTATTTTGCAGTGTTATGCTGTGATTTTGAAGAACTAAATGTTTATATATGCTTGTTCATGATTTATGATTATTCACTAGGTTTTATGATATGTTTTAACGTGAAAACCCTATTAAATGACATCCAAATACCTTGCGAATTAAGATCGAGATTAGAAATGATATTTTAGAGATGAGTTTCAATTTTCATAATTTTCTGAATTATTGTGGATTTTATATTAATTTTCTAGTAATAAAATTAATGAATTGGGTTTAAAATTATTTACGGTTAAATAATATATGTTTGGGTCTAAAATCAATATATGTTGGAAAATATATTAAAAATGTTTTTCTGGAATTTTTCTAATTGTTTTATTGGATGTATAAAATTATTTAAGGTATGGAACTTAGGTGTTCTATATATTTATAAAAGAAGAAGGGGTATTTTATAAATAAATTAAATTGTTTATTTCTGAAATATTGGTAGCACTTTTACAAAAGAAAATTAGCAACCAATAATATTTTGACAAACAAGGCAAGTTAGATGAAAATAAATTCAAGAAAAAATCGGTTTTACATGCATTTAGCATGTTTCACCACTTTCGACACAGGGGTTCCGACCAAGTACTGCCGCCTCCGTTGGCATCGAAAACAATGCACATAGTATTAATAACTTAGTACAGAGTGAATTGGACTAAGGTGGAAGGTACTGGGTTAAGACCAAAGGTTCCAATGGGGTCGAAGCATGACTTCATTTTAAATTGAACATGTGCTTACGTTTCTTTCAAAGCATATGCTTTTGACTTTGTTGGCTTTCAGCCGAGTTAAATGTTTTAAAGGAAAGGTATCGAATGGGTTGCGCCTTTTGCTGTAAGTAATTGCTTTTGAAGGGGTCGAAACCCCTAATAGGCGATTTTTGACCTTTCGAAGCCAATGGTTTCGGAAGATATACTTAGTTTTAAAACCCAAGCTGCTTCTCTAATGCTTTTGAAAGGTTGGTATCGACACCAACGCTTCTTTACTTAGGAATAGCTTTCGAAAGAGTGCTTTCGACTTAAATGTTTTATGACACTTTTGCTCTGTTGAAGGTAGAACCCAATTGGTTTCGAAAGAGATGATTTTAATGGTTTTGAAAGGTGTTCCCACATGTTTTAAATTGAACCCAAATGATTTCGAAAGGTTTTAAAGAAAGATTTCTAAGGGTTAGTTCCCTAATGGTTTTGAAAGGTTTAAAAGGAAAGGTTTTCCCAATGTTTTGAAATGCAATGTTTAAAGGTTTTAAAGATAATATATCTATGGTTTTATAGCTTTTGAAGGAAAGGTTTTTCCATGGTTTCAAAAGGTTTATATGAATGGTTTCGAAAGGAATGTTTTGGCCTTTCGGCCTAGGTGAAAGAAAGGGATTTACTTGGTTTCAAAAAGGGTACTTTCAATGGATTCAAAAGGGGTATTTTTAAGGGTTTAAATGTTTTCGTCAACAAAGATTTGAGTAAAGATATATGACATGGCAAAGTGATTTTGAGTAAAACATAGAGTATATATTTTCCTTGTTTAAGTTTGGTTTAAAGATTTTAAATCAATTTGAGATGAAAAGGTTTTCATGGAAAATTTTGGGAAGATTACCCTAAGTAAAATGACTCATATATTAGAATACCATATGAGACTGGTATAGGGTTGCGCCCTATACGTTGGCTATTATCCCTAGCTAATTTAGTCCAAAATTCCAATGTGTAGGGCTTTGTAACGGGTAAGACTAAAATTATGATTACACAAAGAAGGGAATATATATCTATATATAGATAGGGTATTGGTGAGCCCACAAACCATTAGGATCAGGTGACCCTGGATGAAGATAAGTTAGGGACAGACCATCCAGAAGAGGAGTTTCTAACAGATAAGTTATGGATAGACCGTCCAGAAGAGGAGTATCTATAATGTGTTAGATTATTTTATTTATATTATCCGGTAGGCCCGAGTCAGCCAAAGTTTAGTAGTTAGCCAAACAAAAATACAGTGTTCGAACATATAGTTCATTTGTTACCACATACATATATGTTTATATGATAATGCTTTATAGATTTTAACCAGTTTTGTCTGTAGGCTTAAGATTTGTAAAAGATATGTTTTAAAAGGATATTAGTGAGGGGAACCCCATTTTGTTTAGTGACGTGGTCTCACTTCATGTCAAATACCGAGATGTATAATATTATTCGCGCTAATCTTTATGTCTAACTCAAATTTTATGTTTTCCCCCTTAAACTCTCGGGTGTTCAAAATTGATTTGAGTAGAATAAGGTTTGTGGTTTATAGGTTTTAGTAGGTTGGCAAATAAAGCTTCCAAAGACGAGCAGATGGTGTAACGAACAACCTTTTTGGACGGTTTAAATCGATAATAAACCACATATGTCAAACTCAAACCATTTAAAAGGGAGGATTGTTTTGGGGTAAATAAGAAAAGAAGGAAAAAAATACAGAATCTCATAATGAAATGACAAAATATAATAATCAAATTAACAGTTCATGAAGCTATATTACAAATAAAATTTAACTACACTTTTACAATACATATTAGAGTTACATACATCAGAAATGAATAAAATAATCCAACGGAACAATATGATGCAGTGGAAATAATATAATAAATAATAATAGTATTAAATCATCATCTTTATCCTCTAGAAGAGCAGTCTTTGATACACTGAAAAGTTCAGACTGACCCGAGCAAATTGAAAAGAAAAAACATTCGAGTCAAAACTAAAAGATCTTATGTAAGTTAAATCAACAGTAAATAAATATGAGTGTAACGGCGTCATAGATGTTTTTGGAGTTTGACATCTTCTATCCAGTGTCTAACGTATGTGCAATAACTTAAGTGATGTTCGGGATTTCCATCTCCAAAGGATCCGTCAAACTGTCTACATACTGGTACTGTAATAGTGTATATAGTAAAGTATTAAAATAGCGTTAAGGCGTTACCCATATCCCCCTTAACATATTTTATATATTACCATAGTTTATTCTGTACCGTAATTCCTCCGTAAACTGGAGAGCTATCAGAGGGAACTCCATCGGTATGGTACAAATCAAAATCGTAGAAGGCGCGATAAGGCATGTGACAAGGCACGCGAGGCAATGCCATGGTAGGATTCTACCATTTGCACTCCTGGACCGGTGGTAACGCATAGCAGCTACCACCGACCATCTCAGAACACACTCCCATAATCAAATCGAGGGTTGGCCACCAAATCAATCACAAAGTCATAATATGGTATCGAAGAAATGTGCCCTATAGGAGGAGTGACCATAATTGGCCCAGTATAGCTCTTGTTTTAGCCACATCAAGATGACTCGAGGGAGTAAGGGGTACGCAAATACCTCATACAGAATCATTCGCCAAACCATCCTACTTCATTCTAGAATCTCCATCACGCACATAGTTGCTAAAGTGGTTTTCGGTATTGGCAGAGATTATGACAATATCTGATCCCGGTCTCTTTAACAACCAAACACTTATTTCACACCGGATGGTTCTTTTACATTACCAAAATAATTCATGATTAATATCAAAATATCATATTTTCAAAACCATATCACATTTGAAATCACATTCACTTTTGAAATCATATTCACATTCAAAATCATATTCACATTCAAAATCATATTCACTTTTGAAATACTAATCACTTTCGAAATCATATTCGCTTTCGAAATTATATCGACATATTAGGCAAAATCCTCATTTTAAAATTTTCATACTCAAATATGCATTTCATTAGAAATTATCATTTCAAATCTCAACTTAGGTTATAATATCATTTAACCGTATTAGCTTTTAAATCATGTGTTTAAATATAAGCAATTCAACCTTGCACTGTTAGAAACTTAGAAATATAGTTTAGATAGTCGTGAATGGTTCATAATAAGTTCAAATAGTTTCATATAGTAAAAAAAAATTAAAATAGTTTTCAAATTTATTAAAATAGTTTAAATAAATTTAAAATTGTTTAAAATGGACTAATTAGTTTAAAATAGGTAAAATAGACTTAAATCAATTAAAATAGTTTATATTGATTAGGATAGTTTAACCTAGTCAATATGTATTAAAATAGTTTAAAATAGTTTAAAAATAGATTAAATATAGTTTAGTAGTTTAATATAAATTTTTTTAATTTTTGGAAATGGTTAATATAGTAAATAGTTTGAAAACTAAATAAATCTGAATTTTAAAATAATATATCTTTAAATAGTTTACATTAAAATAATTAATTTGAAATTAATGTAATATTTAACTATTTCTTCCATTTCAACACATCTGGACCATGTCCAGCTTTCAAATCAACAATATCAATTTTTGACTTCCAATTCAGATTTTTCATTTAAAACCATTTAGTCAATATCAATTTCAAATCCATGTTTAAACTATAGATTTAAACTATTTCAAATTTAGTAGATTTCAAAGTTAAAATATTCAAACATTTCTAATAACTCTATTTCGATAAATTTCAATTACATTTCAAATTTCTACTTTGATATTTCCGTTATAGTTCTATAAACAATTCATTAAACCAATTCTAACTTCAACATTTAAACTTGCATTTTCGAAAATAATTTAGTTTATATAAATCAAATTTTATTTCAAAATATCATTCAACTGAATTCAAATTTTAAGGATAAAAAATCATTAAATTTAACCAATCCGGTATCCGTATATAATTCTCTACCCTATAGTCAAGTGATACAGATATTTATCATTTCAATCTGCAAATATTACTAATTTACGGGTATGTATCATTTCAACCTGCAATCCCAAATTTAATTACAAATTCATGAAATCGCTCAAGTCTATCATTTCAACGCATAACGATTTCTCCCTAATCTATCAGATCGTTCGGATATGTATCATTTTAACCCATAATAATTTTCCTATCGATAACTAAGGGAGCTTGTAGTGTGATAACAATATATAAATATAACATCCAATATCAACAATTAGACATCCATAATAATCAGCATTCTAATCAATCAATAGATAACAAAAATTAACCAATTATCATTAACATGTATTAACTGGCAATTTTAAATTCAATATTAAATTACATGGCGATTAAATTCAATAAAAGTCATATTTAACTAGAATGACAATTTAAATATACCGAACATCAACCAGTTAACTTCTAATCACATCATAAATTCAATTTAACTAACATAAGACAATTTAGTAGTTGTGAGAGAGTTAAAACACTCACTTTTTATTTATCAATGATTTAAAATCCAATTAAATCCCAAAATTATAACTATCTTAGAATCCATCCAAACTAGTTCCATGTCATTTGAAATTTCGATATGATCGCAATGAAGAAAACGCGTGTAAATCCAACCTCGTATGAAAAATTTATTCGAGTTAGAAGATATAAATTAAAACTAAATAAAATAGATGGCAAATAACAATAGGACATATCACCTCATTTCACATGCCAACCCTAGCATGTTCATTCGATCTCGTACGCGACTCAAACACTACAGCCGCCTTTGATCTAAAAACGCTGCCACCATACTTGCACGAGCCACGGTCGGCCACCACCATCACCATCTATGTCTAGAGCCGCCCCAGACAAGGGTCGCACAACCCCTCTAGTGACCATCCAAAGCTCCGCCATTGCCCCTATCATGGCCAAAATTGGTGAACTTGCAGACAATTATAATGAACGAGCGACATCTCCAAGACCTGCTCGACACCCTTTCACTGCCGTACCTTCCTATCGTCCTATGGGTGAAGATCCACCGTTGGATCGAAAACCCTAGGAGAG
Source organism: Allium cepa (assembly GCA_030765085.1). Classification (NCBI taxonomy): domain Eukaryota; kingdom Viridiplantae; phylum Streptophyta; class Magnoliopsida; order Asparagales; family Amaryllidaceae; genus Allium; species Allium cepa. The sequence continues at coordinate 776,433,333 of CM060945.1, forward strand.
GACGATCGAGGTTCTTTATCATTTTCTTTTCAAATGATGAACCAAATCAAAAAATAAGTTGTTGTAGTAGATTGTGCTCATTGAGAGCTTTCCAATGATATGTAATTTGATATAGTTAGGAGAGTTTAAATTTTGATGTTTGATTTGGAAATTGAATTGAGGGTTTTGAGTTTGATTTGGTTTTTTCCATTGATGACGGAGATAGGCAGATATAATTGTACATATAGTAGAAGTAGAAAGATTGCTACGGTTTGAGAAATAAAGCTATTTATATGGACAAGGCTGGATAAGAATGAATAACATATTGAATTGGGTCGAAACGACGGCAACGACCCGAAAAGCCCATTTCGCTTTAGAAACGAAAGTAGGTCATCCCATATATCAAAATAGATGGATTTGATATTTTTAAACTCAATGGAATAGGTTTCAAGTATGAATTCCATTGTATGAAGAAGTCAAGTTTTAAAATCAGCTTATTTCAATTGAATTCAATTAAATTGATTTCTACGCGTTTCGAGTCCGTAATCAAACGATAAGTCCGACCGATACGAAACTTGAAATCCTACAATAATTCACCATCATGGATCCGATGAAATTAGTTTCATCGAAATCCGAGACAGTGGAAAAATGGCTATTTTCACGTTAATTAAATAAACTATTATTAAGTTAATTAAATCACTTTTTAATTTCAATTCTAATAACTAATAAATTTTATCATTTTTGATTACTTAGTAATTTATAATCCTTTAGAACAAATTTCCATATCAATTCAATGTTGAATATTTCACTAATTATAATTTAAAATCCCAATAAATTCATTTATCTTGATTTCACTCTTGTTATTTAATCAACTATTTCCTTATGAATATAATTGACATTACTATACATTTTATTACTTTAGTTTTTCTCTCGTATAAGTATTAATTACAAAATTCATTAACATTTTAATTTTTTTGGATATTTCAGGCAAGTTATATGTGTTTATTGGAATGAAATTGAGTATTATACAATTAAATTTATCCTAGTTTAACTGTTCACGTTGTTTTAAGTTGTTTTGAATTCCAATTCTCATTGAAACACTCCAATTATTAAAAAAATTCCTTCATTTCAATAATTGAAACCCATTGCTCAACATAGCATTTAAGAATTAAATTTCTAGTTTCACTCAAACCATTTTGAAATAGATATATACGTATATATATTATATATACATCAAATCATACTCAAGAAAATCCAAATCAAATCCATTTTCCAAACAAAAGTGTCTCCTACATGGTATCTCCACCTTGAGACTTGAAAATGAATGTTGATGATGTCGTAGTCATCATATAAATTATTTTCCAGCGACATAAGAGGAGAGTAACGATCTACTTCATTTAAAATTTCATTTGAAAACAATTTCCATAAAAAATTTCAAATAATGTATATTCAAAACTTTGAAAACCAATTTTGAAAAGCATTGGATTCTCAAATCCCTAATTTAAATCCATTTCATTTTGCAAATCAGATTTATAGACTATGTTTATACATTTCATCTTTTTATATACAACAATAGTCAATGGTTTAGGAATGTCGACCAAATAATAAATGGTAGTCTAGCATTATCATTTCAAACAACCAATTTATTTAACTATAAAATTTCAAAAAATTATACTTATATATATAATCATACAAAATTTATTTCATTTACCAAATTTGAAAACAATATTGTGTCAGTTTGCTCTGTTCAAATGTTTTGGAATTCCAATCGATAGCGTTGGCCGGACGAATCGATCAAAACCAAAAATCAAACTTAACAACTCGAACAACACAATTAAACATTTTTATACTAATTACAAATACACTCCCTCACAAGATGATTCAAGAGTAGATCATAGAACAAGGATAGAGATTCAAATTTAGAGATACCCTAATCAAAGAGAATTTTAACAACGAAGATAGCTCGAAAGGATTACAAGATAATTAAGTTACAGAAGTGAAAAAATTGATAGACTTATATTAATCGTGGGCAACCTTAACTGGGTCAACCGATACGTAGAAAAGATAGGAATATCATTAACGAAAGTAGGGACAAACTTGTTGAGAACATCGCAGAATACGCGACTCACGAGATCGATGAAGAAGGCAGGAGTATTGGTTAATCCAAAGGGAATGACTAACCATTCATAGAAACCATTCATCCGGGAGGAGGACAACAGGTCGAGCTCCAGGGATAAGATAGATGTGGAATTCAATTTCCCGCTTGAGAGGGAGAGAACCGACTTCACCAAAGACATCCGGAAATAGATGGACAACAGGGTGGAGTCAAGATCATTGGTTGAAACTGGGAATCAAATAGAAAGATAAAACTGCCTACGCAATCCCAAGCCAATCGGCATTGGATCATAAGAAAATTACCCGAGTCATATACTATAGAAGTGGGTTAGGCTTTGCAAGAGATAATGGCATCAAAATCGAGGATATAAAATCTTTCGGTGAATCGATGCCTATTGTAAAGGAGTTTCACCACTTTACAAATCATATAAAGGTTGGCGGGACCGTCGATGGGATTGATCACACGAAAGGATGAAGTTGCCAATTGTGGTTGCAAGATTATTACAACGATCAATAGAAATAGAGCCATAGTATGCTCCATTATCAAGAAGAAAACGAATAAGAAAGGACTAGGATGGATTTCAGAACAAAGGGGAGTTCCAAAATTCAAAGGAAATTCGAATCAAAAAGGAAGAATTTTAAGCTTGAACGAAGATGATTCTATAATTGATTATACTCATTCTAGGGTATGACTACCCTGTCTTTGATGAGTAATTTTTACTCCATATGCTAAGTTTTGCCTAAACCAAAGCTCTGATACCACTTGTAATGACCTGGGATTTCGAACCGTTCAAATCGACAATCGTCCACTCATGTCAGACTTGAATTGCTCAAAACAACAGATTGTTAATTTATATTTGGCAAAACTTAGCATGTACATTAAATAAATCAATCACAAAATCACAGACACGGAGTATTACAACAAGAAGCAACGAAATAGATAAATAGCAGTTCATGGAGCTACTATAAAACATCTGAAGCAAAATACAACAAAATCTCAAATACAAATGAATCTTTAATACATAAGCAACTGATAAGTCTGAATATAGAAGATTGGAATAAACTAAAATAAGTGGAAGCTTGATAGATAGATCTTCGAACAAAGCTCAAATCTTCAAAGGTGAGTCTCAAATGCTATGCCACTCAGTTTGACCCAAGCATAAAGCAAAACACAAGACACTCGAGTCAGGATTAACATTCTTATACCAGTAAATTTAACTCAAGTGAAAAGTCAACTGAAATACAAGTAACTTAAAGGATGTTTGGGATTTATATCCTGTAAGGATCCGTGGAACTATCTACTATGTAGTAATATACGCTATTATAATATGTCTATCAGTAAAGCATTAAAATAGCATTAAGGCATAACCCATATCCCCCTTAACACATTTTATATATTCCCGTAGTCTATACAATGCCATACTCTACACCAAACCAGTGGTTTACCCAGAGGACACGCCATAGGTATGGTACAAAACAAACTCGTAGAAGGCGCGATAGGGCATTTGACAAGGCGCAATGTCAGGGTAGATATACCATTTGCAGATACGCACTGGTGGTAACGAATAGCAGTTACTACCGCCTTCCTCGCGACACACTCCCAAATCAAAGGTGCACCCAATCAAATCACAAAGTAATAGAATGTAATCGAAGAAATGTGTCCGATAGGAGGAATGACCTCACTTGGCCCGTCATGGCTCTTGTTTTTGCCACATCAAGCTTGTAATGAGCTAGAATTTTCGACCCTGAAAATTCGACACTGATACGTTCACTATGGAAGTGCCGAGCAATCGAACGCCAGAAATTCCAGATTGTTAGGTTTAAGAAGAAAAGAGGTAGAAGAAGAAACAGAGAAAAAACACAGGAACTCACATTCGCAACGGATCAAAATATAATATCAAATAATAGAATTTACACAAAGAAAAGCTACATCTGTCAATTTATATATAATACATCATAGTATTCAATCACAATTATACTGGACAGTTGTAACAACTTGTCGATGTATACAATCAGAATAAAATCTAATATACAACGCAATATACTCCATACGTTCTTGCCTTCTAGCTCGCCTCCTGGGCTCCAGAACGTCCTAACCTGAAAATCTGTAATACCCGGTCTGACCCAAGCATTACAATAAAGTAACACCCAGGTCGAGCTGGAAACCAGCGTGAGTGAACCCATATAACATGAAATACTAAGGTAAAACTAATTTGAAAATCCGAGATAACTCGTACCACACAACGAGTTCTTAACTTATTATAGTCAACTACTTATTATAAACAATATCTAAGAACTTGTTATTCAGTTTAAATGGCCATGTTGCTTAAATTATTCCATTCCAGCTTATTTAACTTCACATATCAAATCTATAAAGAATTATTGTAGATCACTAACTGTAGTGGTTCCTTATATTGTTAATATCCTACTCCGGTCTCTTCGGATCCAATATGATCTTTAATCCAAGTTGTTTAAGTGAATACAATTCAATTTTGAATATAGGATGTCATATTTACACAGTAATTCATCACAGATAGATAACTTACATCACCACAGTTCAACTAAGCATTTCATATCACAGAGCATCACACATCAGAGGTATCAATCAATTCAAGGCATTCAACATAACTTAATCATCCATAAGCAAGATTAATTTGTTGTACAATTTCCAAATTTATTTAATTTATCTCTAAATAAATTAAATAAATTACTTTTAAATCCTGCTTAATTATCCTTAATTAATTATAAACCATGTATCTAAATTAATTAATGAAATTAATTAATCATCCTTTAGTTATTCACATTAATTAATTAACCTTTAATTACTTACATTAATTGGTTGTACTGTAATTAATTACATTAGTTAATAATCCTTAATTAATTACATTATGTAATTATCCTTTAATAATTACATTAAACAATTATACTAATTATTTAACCTTCAATTAATCACATTAATTAATTACCTTCAACTAGTTAAGACCTTAATTAATTTAAGATAAACCATTCATCTTAATTAACTACTTAATTACCATTTAGATCCTATTAAATTAAATGCTTGAAATTAATCTTATACAAAATCTCCTGAGACCTTTATGATTGATTAAAATTCAATACATTTATCTTTAATCGCTCACTTAATCTTATCCTTTATATTTTTGAAAACACTCGGGGGTTTATTAAATTAATTAACTAATGTATAATTTATTTCAAATCAAAACAATTTTAAATTCAAAACATTGACTTTATAATTAATACTTTTGAAACTCGTTTGTAAAACTTGATCAATTCTTTTACTTGAAAAATTGTTTAAAATTCCCCTTTTGAAACTTATATTAAATGTTTGCTTTGGAAACCCATTTTAAAAAATTTCCTTGCTTTATAAACTTGTTTAAAACATTTACTTAAATAGTCGAGCCTAAACCCAGACATCATGAACAAGAACTCGAGCAAGAACCAAACTTCCCCGATCTCTCTTCTCTCCCTTCTATATTTCTAAAAACATGATAAATAAACTTATGCAACCCGATACTAACCCGATCTAATTTCTTCTTCCCCCTCCTATCTTCCCCTTCCTTCTCTTACTACTTCCTCCTGCACACACCCTCTACCGTACACCTACACACGCTCGCGACGAGTCATCGACCACTCCCCCAAATCGCCTCCGACCCACGTTCCCAACCTGGCCACTGTAATAGTCCCATTTTTTCGACTTTCGAAAGTCAACATCGATAAGTCCACTTATCGAATGCCGAACAATTGAATGCTGGAAAAACCGAACCATCAGGGTTTACGAAAAAGAAGATAGAAGAAGAAACAAAAACAATAAACAGAATCTCACATTTCGCAGCGGAACAACATATAATAAATAAATGAATATCTTTAAAATAAAAGCACTATATCAGTTTATACATCACATTATCATAGTTTACAACGACTCAATACAAACACTGGCTGTTATAGTAACTTGTGTACAATAAAATTTGACTTGCACTAACCCAGACGCAACTGACACTACATAGTATAAGTGGTACGTCTCGCCATCCAGCTTGCCTCCAGATCTCCATAGCAACTTCTGGACTTCGCTCCCGAATAACTGATAACCTAACTCTAGGCTGCCCGTGTGGAAAATTATAGGCACCCAGAGTTTAGAAAGGGAACAATAAACTCCAGGTCAGTCATGGGACTGATGTGAGATCTTAAAAACAGTTATTTTTCACAAAGAAAACAAAAAGAAATTCGCTACGCTTTTTGGAAAATGAAACTACCATAAGGCCTTCCGGCACACACACAATGCAACCGCAGACTTGGGGGAGATTTCTCCTTATGATAGTCAAACGTGCTTGATACGCAAAATCCTTTTTAATAGTATCATTAATGCATAGTGTAGAAAACATTTCGAAAGTATAACATTAATCTTATCCAGCATAGGTACCATTATATTATGCCTGCAATAGCTACCTCCTGAGGAGGCAGGTTATACAATTGCAATTGTAAAGGGCTCGTATTGCTTCTTTGGATTTCCAACAAATGGTCAGGCTAAGGAACTTCCTACTGCCACATGGGTATGCCTCTGGAGGGACGCCCCGAGAACCTAACCGGATCTCTGCCAACACAAGGCCGGGTTACCTCTGTAACTAGGTTACTACTACATGAGTATGCCATCCCCCGCTCATTTGTGACCTTTATCCGAGGATCCTCTGCACCAACAACCATAAAGAAAAGTATTTGCAGTAACCACATAGGTTAAATATCAGGGCTCCATACCTGATAGTACCCTTTTCCAGAAGGAAATGACATACCCTCAGGGGGAGCTACCCTCAAATAACCTTGCTGCATCCTTCCTGTTTTGACCATTACCGGTTTGAGAGGCTCGATGAGGTTTCGTCCACAAAGCTAACTTCTTCACAAAGTCATGCTTTGATCAACAAATGATCAGCAGCACTTCGTGTGCCACATTACCAAATTGGTATTGTATCACTAGTAACCATCAACTACATAACCTCTGAGCTCGTACGTCTCAGAGAAGGATGTTAAGCTAAGAGAATAAATTCTACGCCACCAACAGAAATGTATTTGATAGAAACCAGCTTTACATCTCAAAGTGTAAGGTCAACACACATCCATACAAGTCCGTTCCGAGATCGAACGGAATCGAAGGCACTTCAAAGAAGCCCTTGCAAATCTGGATATTCACTAATCACGTCTGGAATCCCCATCACAAAGGGTGATAAAATCTCTATACTGGAGCAACCAGGTGCAACGACATTCGACAGGTAATCCTTTCGCTTTCGAAAATACCCGGTCCTCAACACCGTCTTCCTATGCAATCCCATTTCGTCGTATCATTATTCGGAATAGGTTTTATGACACAAGGTCCTCTTCCGGCTAATCCGAATAATGAGCACTTAGTTTTAAAAGTAAGTGTTCAATCAGATTTCAAACAGATCATAACAAATTTCAACTTTGATCTTTTAAATAAAAGGTCCATCACAATCACAAAGGTTTGATGTGGTTTTCGGATATCCACTTGGAATACGACCCCCGATCGCATCGAAATTCAAATGTCGTTTAAAGGTCAATATTGATAGTCGGTTATTTAACTACCAATCCATATTTACAACAATTACCAGATTTAAATAATTTTCCCAATTATTTATTTTCAAAATATTTTCGCAAGATATATTTCACACTTCAACCATTTGAAAACAAATTTCAAATTACTTTCCACATTTTAATACTTTGAAAACAAATTTCAAATCACTTTTCCTTACGCGGAATACATTTTCAAATATTTATTCATTTCCACTGGAAATCTGCCGAGTTAAAATAATTCAAATTACTTATCCAAAATATTCTTGGAACATATAAAATAAAACCATCTCTAATACTTACTTAAAATATTGGTTATGAAAACATTATACTAATTATCACATATAATATTTTATGTCCCAACTAATTTTAAAATAAATAATATTAGTAGATAGAATATAAATTTTTAAATAACTATCTTCTAAATCAAATATCAAATTTAGTCTTTAAAATAATCCCTTCTATAAGTAATTGAATAAATCCATACTTTAAAGATTTGAAACCAGTTAAGAAAACAATTTATCCAAAGTATCCTTTCTAAAACCATCCTTAAAGATTCTCAGTTTATATTTATAGTCTACTTCGAAATCATACTCATCTTTCCAAGGAAAATACATTTTTCATTTCAAAATGGTTCATTCAAATCAATTAATAAATCTTTCTTGATTTATTTTAAATTTACATTCCGAATCCGTAAATTCCTTTCCACACTTTTAAAAATAAAACAATATTTATTTTTAAAACAAATTTCCCTTTCTTTTATAAATCCCCATTGTGAATTTAAACTTCGAAATATCCATTGATATACGATTGATTTTCAAATTTATTTTCAAATACCAAATCAATTTCCAAAATTGATTTCTAAATTTATTTCAACACTAAATTCATTATCTTTTAAAACAAATTCCTTCTATAAATTTATCCAATTTTCTAAAATCAATTTACTATAAATTTTCTATTAAATTTCAAAAATCAAATTTTTTTTATTTCTAGTATCCTACGATACCAAAAATATATTTGGCTAAATTATACCCTTCAATAGTTTCAATCACAAATAGTCACACACAGGTAATAAATGATCAACACACAATATTAAAATAAATTCAATTATTTGATAAATCCAGTTGGATCCCTCCAACCTATTTTCCCTGCATCCATAGATGTTAGCACAACAATTAAATACCAATTCCACTTCGAGGTGGAATATCGCGGTATATGGGATTTATAAAATATCATCCGCTATTATGCGGCGCAAGGGTCTAAACTAATATAACTAATAATAAATCAATCACCCAAGCACACAGTCAATCAATTTTAAATCTAACTATTCGAAATTTAAATCAGAAAAATACTTGATTGAGTGAGAAGATCTCACCTTTGCTCCTTTATTTTGCAATCCATTTCCATTTCCGTTTATTTCTCAATTTTGGACCTTAACGACCTGGCAAGCTTGAATCCAACTTCGCCCCTTTTGCCCAAACGCTCGCACAACCATCTCCATGTCGCTGCCAATGATCATAGCCAAAGCATCATTAGTCGTCAGTGCCATTTCATCACATCAAGTTTGCCATACTCGCTGCCCCGGCACCTTAAAGTACGCACGTTAAGCCAAGTCCCAGCCACCTGCCTCCATTGATGCCTTAACGTGGTTGCACACACGTACAACTACCAACCCCAGGACAAGCACTTCCCTGACGATGCCCCCGCTCCCTCCAGTCCCTCGCGTGCTTTCTTATTGCACCTCACTTGCAAGCGATTAGCCAAAAATCGAGTATCTAACCCTAACTGGGACGATTCCTTTGCCATAGTCAAACATCTGCCAAGATCGCCAGCACCTCATCACTATTGCACACTTCCCAGGTCTACATAAAAGCACGCAACCACCTCATGTATGCGGTGTTGCACACGTCGCTCTAAGTTACCGCATGCCCTAAGTCGTGGATCGCGATTTGTTCTTGCTTGCGTCGACATGTCAAGGCACCCAGGTCGATCATAATTTGTTAATTTTCTCTTTTTTTAAAGTAAAATCGATTTTTTACCCTGATAGAGAAATTAGGGCATGGACATAAATAGATTTGGGGAATTCGAGCTTAGTCCTGAAAGGAGAAATCCCAGAAGCGGGTAGAAAATTGAACGGACTTCAAGCCTTGATTTTTGTTGAAGAGAAAAAAGGAAGCTCGGCCTTCCTTTATTTTATTTTATTATTTTTTATTTAAAAGAAAAGCAATGCGTGTAAAAGATTGAAGGACAAGTGTTAGAATTCTTCTATTACGTGTTCATTGCTATAGAAATGAAATTATATTATGTTTTTATTTTGAATTCAAATTCAAATTTAAATCGTATTGGTTCTCGCAATCCAAAATCTCGATCTCCAATCGATGCATGCCGCCAAACGTTTATAAGGTTATACGCCTATTTCGAACGAAACAGAAAAGGCTTCGAGTCCTAACTCGATCATATGGAGAAGATAGCTTTTTGGACCAGTTAAAATATCGAATTTTCGATTTAGATTTCAGCGCGTTTATCAATCGTACGGTCACACGATCACTCCAGACACTACGAAATTTGAAATCCGATAATAATACAATATTACAGATCCAATAGAACTAGTTTCGTTGAATTCCGAGACTGTGCCTCGGAAGGCTATTTTTAATTATTGATTTAAACAATAAAATTTCAAAATTAAATAAATTATTTCCAAATTCAATTCTGAGGCTTCCATTATCTTCAGTATTATCAATATAAATTTTCTAAGCCATTGAATTATTTTTAACAAGCTAAAAATTGAAAATTCAAATTTTTACCTACCATTAATAAATCAAATTCAATAATTTAAATTGCCAAATTCATATTTATATTCGAAATTCAAGTTAAACTAACCTCCAAATATTTAAAATCAATTAAATATTCCATTTCAAATGTTAAAAATTTTTGGGTCGTCACATCCTTCCCTCTTAAAAGAATTTCGTCCCGAAATTCCTAGTTAAGAAGAATGATCCTCAACCCATTTATTATTTTTCCCAATCCAAATAGTTTTATCATCTTACCAAAGCAAATCCTTTTATTTAAGACCCATCATTAATTCAACTAACTTTCCAACTTCAATTATAAGTTCCAAACAACATTGTTTTCTCAATAATTTAAATTCAAATTTCTAAAATTTTCTCAAAATTTTTCTAACTCCCTAAATTTTCGAAAAATTTCGCCAGTGTCTCCTTTGCACCGCTAGCTTGGTACGACTACAAAATGGCACCACAGGCCCCTAGATTTCAAGATTTCAAAAAGAAAAAAAACCAAGTGCCTAGACAAGAAAATCATCAAATTTCATACTGAAATTTAAGTACACACCTTTTGTCGAGCGATTCAGTTTTATCTTCAAAATCCCAATTCCAATTTTTTTTCTTCTTCCTGTAACATACCTATATATTCTACTAGCCATAATATCCAATTTACAACATTCATATATCGTTTTGCATATTTCATTACAAAAATTTGAATACTTACTTCTTATACCATTTTTACTTCACTATTGAAGTTATATATCTATTATCATTCAATCTTGCATTTTCAATTTCATTTGAATTTAATTTACACTTTCAATTTAATTTGGATTCAATTTATCTTCTGAATATTGAATTTTATCAATTATCTTTCATTCACAACTACACTATTTTAAATTAGTTTCATTTACTAATCCATTACAAATTCCAATTCATTTTATCTCAAACCATTTTTTATATTTCCACCTTTATTATCTTTAGTTCACTTCTAACTAACTTTTCAACTTCATTTTATTTCACACAATTCAAATTGGTTTTCAGTATTCAGTTTAGATTCCTGTTTTTATTCTTTTGTTCATCCCCAAACACAATTCAATTTCAATTCACCGTTTGGTTTACAACCACCTATATTTAAACTGGATTTCAAATTCCATATGAATTTAGTTTACCTTTCATTTATAAATATTAGATTCAATTCATTTTAAACCTTATCCATTTGGTCATTCATCAATTAGTTTCACTTACTAATTTTAGTTTCAATACTTCGCTTTATTTATCATAAATCAAATTCAGTTCCAATTCCAGTTCTATTTACTTACAAATTCTAAAATGAATTTCAACATTCAATTTCAATTTCATTTAATTTCAATTGTAAATTTATTTATTCATTCACAACTTTATTTTCCACCTTAATAAATTTTATTCCAATCATTTAGTCTATAAGATTTCTTAAATTCACCTTTATTCAAATTAACTCAAATTAACTTCAGTTTAAATTTGAATTTTCCAAGTTTTCAAACTTATTATTCCATAACTATTTTTAATAAAATTCCAGAGTCTTTCCACCTTTTCCAAAACTATTATTGAAAATAGTTAAAATTATCCTTTGAATTTCAAAAAAAAAACCCAAATTTTCCAAACAACTTCGATTTAAAATAATTTGGCAGCAATACCTCTCTTGGAAACTCAAAAATAAACATCGATGAAGCTGTAGTCATCACCGAAATTATTTTCCAGTGACCGAAAAGAGTTTAGAGCTTTTATCCTTCCAAAAACATTTTTCCAAACCCTTGAAAACTCTCCAAAAGGAATTTAATTTCCAAACTTCTCGAATTTCAAGTATTTACAAGAACATTTCCAAATATTTCTCTGGAATTCTATTTCAAATTATAAATCTCATTTACAATTTACATTTACAAATCCCATTTGGATTTTTATTTTCTTATCTTTTGGTTTTGATTTCAATTCCTCATACAGCGATGATAATAATTTAATACTATCGCTTCCTAGCAACCAAGCAACCATATATTATAATAATTCACAGAAAATTTATTTCTTTTATATACGAAAATAGTTTGGGTAAAATTATTTCATTTACCCTATTTTAAAACGATATCGTGTTGAATTTGTTCTGTACAAGTGTTTAAAGATCCCTATCCATAACGTTAATTACTCGTATTGACCAGAATCCATATACCACTCAACAAACCAATCAACACAATATAAAACAATTTTATATTCACTAACAAATACGCGCTCATATCTATTATTACACTTACACTCATTCTAGAGTACTACTGACTCTATCTCTAATGAGTAACACCCAACAGAGCTAAGGTTGTCGCTAAACCAAATGCTCTGATACCAAAATGTAATAGTCCCATTTTTTCGACTTCCGAAAGTCAACATCGATACGTCCACTGTATCGAATACCGAACAATTGAATGCCGGAAAAACCGAACCATTAGGGTTTAAGAAAAAGAAGATAGAAGAAGAAACAGAATCAATAAACAGAATCTCAAATTTCGCAGCGAAACAACATATAACAGATAAATGAATATCTTTAAAATAAAAGCACTATATCAGTTTATACATCACATTATCAGAGTTTACAACGACTCAATACAAACATTGGCAGTTATAGTAACTTGTGTACAATAAAATTTGACTTGCACTAGCCCACACTACATAGTATAAGTGGTACGTCTCGCCATCCAGCTTGCCTCCAAATCTCCATAGCAACTTCTTGACTTCACTCCCGAATAACTGATAACCTGACTCTAGGCTGCCCGTATGGAAAATTATAGGCATCCAGAGTTTAGAAAGGGAACAATAAACTCCAAGTCAGTCATGTGACTGGTGTGAGATCTTAAAAATAGTTACTTTTCACAAAGAAAATAAAAATAAATTCGCTATGCCTTTTGGAAAATGAAACTACCATAAGGCCTCCCAGCACACACACAATGCAATCGCAGACATGGGGGGAGATTTCTCTTTATGATAGTCAAACATGCTTGATATGCACAATCCTTTTTAATATTATCATTAGTGCATAGTGTAGAAAATATTTCGAAAGTATAATATTAACCATAGCCAGCATAGGTACTATTATATTATGCCTGCTATAGCTACCTCCCGTGGAGGCATGTTATACAATTGCAATCGTAAAGGGCTCGTATTGTTTCTTTGGATTTCCAGCAAATGGTCAGGCTAAGGAACTTCCTACTGCGACATGGGTACACCTCTGGAGGGACGCCCTGAGAACCTAACCGGATCTCTGCCAACACAAGGCTGGGTTACCTCTGTAACTAGGTAACTACTACACGAGTATTCCATCCCCCGGTCGTTTGAAACCTTTATCCGAGGATCCTTTACACCAACAACCACAAAGAAAAGTATTTGCAGCAACCACATAGGTTAAATACCAGGGCTCCATACCTGATACCACACTTTTCCAGAAGGAAATGACATACCCTCAAGGGGAGCTACCCCCAAATAATCTTGCTGCATCCTTCCTATTTTGACCATTACTGGTTTGTGAGGCTCGATGAGGTTTCGTCCATGAAGCTAACTTTTTCACAAAGTCATGCTTTGGTAAACAAATATCAGCAGCACTTCATGTGCCACATTGCCAAATTGAGAATGCATCACTAGTAACCATCAACTACATAACCTCTGAGCTCGTACGTCTCAGAGAAGGATGTTAAGCTAAGAGAATAAATTCTCCGCCACCAACAGAAATGTATATGATAGAAACCAGCTTTACTTCTCAAAGTGTAATATCAACACACATCCATACAAGTCCGTTCCGGGATCGAACGGAACCGAAGGCACTTCAAAGAAGCCCTTGCAAATCCAAATATTCACTGATCACGTCTGGAATCCCCATCACAAAGGGTTATAAAATCTCTATACCGGAGCAACCCGGTGCAGAGACATTCGACACGTAATCCTTTCGCTTTCGAAAATACCCGGTCTTCAACACCTACTTCAAATGCAATCCCATTTCGTCATATTATTATTCGGAATGGGATTTATGACACAAGGTCCTCTCCCGGCTAATTCGAATAATGAGCACTTATTTTTAAAAATAAGTGTTCAATCAGATTTCAAATAGATCACAACAAATTTCCACTTTGATCTTTTAAATAAAAGATCCATCACAATCACAAAGGTTCGATGTGGTTTTCGGATATCCACTTGGAATCCGGCCCCCGGTCGCATCGAAATTCAAATGTCGTTTAACGGCCAATGTTGATAGTCGGTTATTTAACTACCAATCCATATTTACAACAATTACAGATTTAAATAATTTTCCCAATTATTTATTTTCAAAATATTTTTGCAAGATATATTTCACACTTCAACCATTTGAAAACAAATTTCAAATTACTTTCCACATTTTAATACTTTGAAAACAAATTTCAAATCACTTTTCCTTACGCGGAATACATTTCCAAATATTTATTCATTTCCACTGGAAATCTGCCGAGTTAAAATAGTTCAAATAACTTATCCAAAATATTCTTGGAACATTTAAAATAAAACCATCTCAAATACTTACTTAAAATATTGGTTATGAAAACATTATACTAATAATCACATATAAAATTTTAAGTCCCAATTAATTTTAAAATAAATAACATTAGTAGATAGAATATAAATTTTTAAGTAACTATCTTCTAAATCAAATATCAAATTTAATCTTTAAAATAATCCCTTCTATAAGTAATTGAATAAATCCATACTTTAAAGATTTGAAACCAGTTAAGGAAACAATTTATCCAAAGTATCCTTTCTAAAACCATCCTTAAAGATTTTCAGTTTATATTTATAGGCTACTTCAAGATCATTCTAAATTCCTTTCCACACTTTTAAAAATAAAACAATATTTATTTTTAAAACAAATTTCCCTTTCTTTTATAAATTCCCATTTTGAATTTAAACTTCTAAATATCCATTGATATACGATTGTTTTCCAAATTTATTTTCAAATACCAAATCAATTTCCAAAATTGATTTCTAAATTTATTTCAACACTAAATTCATTATCTTTTAAAACAAATTCCTTCTATAAATTTATCCAGTTTTCTAAAATCAATTACTATAAATTTTCTATTAAATGTAACGTCCCGGAATTTTTTCGACTTTCGAAAATTCAACATCGATACTCACTTTATCGACTGCCGAGAAATCGAAGGCCGGAAACCCGAAATGTTATGGTTTAAGAAAAGGAAAGAGGTAGAAGAAGAGAGAAAGGATAGAAAATAGAGGGAAAGGAAATAGAAAATAGAACTGAAAGAAAACAACAGAACAATAACAGAATCTCACAATTCGCAGCGGAATAACATATAATAGATAAATGAATAATCTTTAAGCGAAGAACTATATCAGTTATTACATTACATCATTACATTACATCATCATCAGAGTGTACAACAACTTACAACAACAAACAGTGCAGCGGAAAAAGAAATACTATATATAATAATACGCCATGCCATCCATCTTGCCTCCAGCAACTCCAGAATATCCAGAATATCCTGATAAACCTTAACTCTTGACTGCCCGTGTGGAAATTGGTGGGCACCCAGAGTTTAGGAAGGAAAACAATAAACTCCGAGTCAGTCATGTGACTGGCGTGAGAACTCAAAACAGTTTATTTATCTTTAAAATCAAAAATAGAGGAATATTTTTAAAGTCAATTCGCAATGCTTTTAAGAATGAGACTACCATAAGGCCTCCCGCACACACACACAATGCAAACGCAGAATCGGAGGAGATTTCTCCTTATGATAGTCAAAGATGGTTGATACGCATTAAAAAGAACATTTGATATTATTACTAGTGCATAGTGTAGAGAAAATTCATTTCGAAAATAAAGATATAAATCTTAGCCGACATAGACATTTCGAACTATGCCTACTATAGCTACCATGTTCAATAGCGGGTTACCGCCATATTCCATAGCAGGTTATACAACTAAAACCGTACAAGGCTCGTATTTGAAGAATGGATTTTCCAACAAATGGTCAGGCCAAGGAACTTCCCATTGCCACATGGAAACGCCTCTGGAAGGACGCCCCGAGAACCAAACTGTTCTCTGCTAAACAAAGCCGGGAACCCCTTTTCCCAAGGGATATTACAAACCCTCAGATATGCCACCCCCGGTCCTTTGGAACCTTTAAACGAGAGCTCTCTAACCAACATCACACCATAATAATAAGTGTTTCAACATGAGTAAGTATCTGGGCTCCATACCATGATACTACCCTTTTCCAGAAGGAATGGTCATACCCTAGGGAAGCGATCCCTGAAAACCTTGCCGCACAATTCCTGTTTCGACCATTACCGGTTTGTGAGGCTCGACGAAGTCACGTCCACAAAAACACACTTTATACAAAAGCCGTGCTTTGGGTCAACAAATGATCATAGAAATGATCACCAAGATAGACGATCAAACAAATGATCCTATCACAAATAATCAACACAATGATCATTTCACAGCAACATCAGCATGTCACATTACCAAATTGGGAATATATCACTGATAACATTCAACTACATAACCTCTGAGCTCGTACGTCTCAGAGAAGGGTGTTAAGCTAAAAGAATAAATTCTCTGCCACCAACAGAAATATATTTGAAAGAAATCGGCTTTATATCTCAACTTGTAATGTCAGACATACAATCCATACAAGTCTGTTCCGGGATCGAACAGAACCGAAGGCACTTACAAAGAAGTCCTTGCAATCCGGATAATCTCTAATCACGTCCGGACTTCCCATCACATATGGAGTCTCTATACCGTAGCTACTCGGTGCAAAGGCAATCGACGAGTTGTCCTTTCGCTTTCAAAAAGATCCGGTCTTCAACACCGGTCTTCAAATGCAATTCATAACGACGTATCACATATTCGAAATGGGTTATACGACCCCATGGTCCTTTCTCGGTTAACCCGAATAGTGAGCGCTTATTCAAAAATAAGTGTGGCATTCAAATTCAAACAAATCACATCAAATACCCATTCAAAGGGAAATATTGATAGTCGGTTATTGAACTATCAATGGATATGCACACATCACCAGTTTCCAAATAATTTTCCAAAATATCTTTACAAGATATATTATTTTCAATACTTCAAAAATAAATCAATATTTATTTTTAAACAAGTTCCCCTTTCTTTTATAAATTCCATAGTGAATTTATATTTCACAATATCTACCGATATACGATTTTCAATAGGATTCAATATTCCTTTTCAATTTATCTTCAAAAAGATAAATTCTCAAAATATTCACTTTATATTGGAAAACATTTCCATACTTATTTAATAAGTAATTCACGAACCTATTTATTTTCAACACTTGGAAAATATTCAATATACTTAAATCGAGATTAAGTATATATTTCATTCTTTAAGGAAATCATTCTCTTAAACATATTTATTTGGGCCAAAACGAATGTTACGTAAAACATCGTTACGACAACCCAAAATCACTAGTATAGGGATTCGAAATTAAAATAGATATATAAATCCCAATACTATACAAAACATTTCCTTTCGGAAATCATTTACTATAACAACAGTGTTATAGTCCACCATTTCCTTTTATTTCTCGAAAACGTCTATTTCAACAATAAATGGTGAAATCTATGGTTTCGAATCTTAACACATTTAAAACATCGTTAGCTCGTTTTAATTCTGTTTAAAATATCACACCCTAAACATTTTCTTTAACATATTATTCACTATTCAAAAACGTGAATATATTACGTTAACCAATTTCATCATTTTATCCATTTTATTTCAAAGGATTATTCACAGTCAAAAATGTGAATATAACTCCATTAATAGGTTTCAATAATTTACTTATCAAAATAATTCGTTTGCGGATTTATAAAACAACGTTTATAAATTCCATTTCTATTTATTTTATAACAACTTCCTTTTATAAATTCCTTTATTAACCTACTCAATTTATAACTCAATTATAAAACAAAAGTTCATATCATAAGTGAAATACTTATAATTTATTTGTTTGCAAAATCGTTCCTTTGAACTTCATAATTATAAATCTTATAACTTATAAGATTCAATTATTTATCCAAATCTATTCTTTCAATAACTTCACAAAATTTATAAATCTTACTATTTATAAATTTCATTTATAACTTCATCATTTATAATTTTATAAATTCCATTCACTTATGCAATCCATTTTCACTTCATTCAAACACTTATAAAAACTCGTTTTAAAATTCAAATGTTTTAATTTATAAATATCAATTTATAAATCCTTTATAAAATCAATTTATACTATTATTTTAAAACATCTTTAATCTCCTTTATAATTTCACCATTCTCTTGATTTATAAAATAATCAAATTTTATAAATCCTATATTTAAACTTTTAAAATAAATTCAAAAATCCCGATTAAACTATTTTTATAAAATCATTAGCCTCATATTTTCAAAAATCAACCTTTAACTATATTTCTCAAAAATCATAATTTTTATAACTTTAAAAATTATAACGTTTATTTATTTAAAATGGATCAATTCCAAACATATTTTATAAACGTATACTTTCAAAAAATCACTTTAAAATCATTTTAAAATTCCAAAGTTTGGTCCAATGATGCTACACACCAAATAGTCAATCACGACTACAACGACATCGTATATCAATATGATAATCAACGAATATCAAAATATCCATAATCAAATAAAAACTGTTGAGGAATCCAGTTGGATCCCTCCAACCTGTTTTCCTGCATCCACAAACATTAGCACAATACCAATTCCGCTCCAGTACGGAATTATCGCGGTATATGGGATTTAAAATATTATCCGCTTAATAGACGGCGCAATAGGGTCTCATCCGCTATACAAATGCGGGAAATCAATAACTCCAATATATACATATGCCAATATATATATATTGCTATTATATATAATACCAATTTCACTGTTTATGAAATATTCGCGGTATATGTTTTTAATAAATAACATCCGCTTACTAATGGCGCATAATGTCTATTTTAACAATCAATAGATAACAATCATCATTCAAACATGCATTCAAATATTTTAAATCTAACTATTTAAAATTAAAATCGAAACTGATTCGATTGAGTGAGAAGTTCTCACCTTGATTTTATTTCCGTTTTAGCGATTTATTTCAAATAAAATTAAACGGACGTTTAATTTTACCCAAAATTCTCACTAACTCCAAATGACTCCAATCTAATTCCATCGCGTAGTGCTCGTCCATACGATTCAAACGCAACTGGTTTCGCGCGTTTTCGACCTCGTATGAAAAAGATATACATTTTTGAAGTTTTACGAATTTATATATATATAAATTACAACATTTCCTTTTATATTTTAACCTTCTTCATCTAAGCCGTTGATTCCTGCATTGACCAAATCGGGCCGTGTTTTTAACTTCTACTTCCCACGCGTATTCCTCTCCCCCACCTCACGTTACAGCACGCAAGAACCCATCCATGCCCTAACTAGGGTTTTATATTGCAACCTCTTCGAGCGTCGAAACTCCTTCACGCCGCCACCACGTCGAAGCTCGTCACGAGCTCCATGCTCGGCCATAAGCTCATAGAGCTCGGCTGCATCTTGGCCTAGGAAATTGTGCACGAAACGCATGGCTTTGAATGACAATTGCCATTGATCTATGCCATTAAAAACGATCATACTCGTATGGATTTGAAGTACTCAGCTAGCCCTTCAAGTTTGTAGTTGGATGATTTCGATAATTGTTAACGGATTTAGAAAAATTAGTGGAAGAAGGAATGAAATTCCTGGCCGTTCATAGCATATGGAGGCGGCTAGGGTTAGGGTTTAGAGTTTATTATTATTTTTTTAATTTATGAAGGGTAGGGTCTATTTATAGGAAACGAACGAACACTATTCATCCGGGAATTCCGAACTCCGATTTACGCGCCGAAACTAACGTTCCTAGGGTTTATCCCGCGTTCCGGACACAATGGAACAGGTTTCAGAAGCTAATTCGGACATCTGTGCGAGTTATGGCAATAAACGTTCAATTTAAATTAAACCGATTTAAACGATTTTCTAGGCGTTTTAATTTGTACCGGACAAACGGTAAATCCAATTGATACGAAATTTGAAACCTTACAATAATATCACATTACGGATCCGATGAAACTGGTTTCGTCGAAATCCGAGACTTTTTGAAAAATGGCTATTTTAACTCGCCAAATTAAAATTAAAAATAAATCGATGCGTTTCGAGCTGCCACGATCAAACGACAACTCCGATTGACACGAAAATTGAAATCCGGTAATAACAAACTATTACGAATCCAATGGAACTGGTTTCGTTCAATTCTGAGACTGTTCAAAAATTGACTATTTTCACTAGTCGATTAAATATTAAAATATTCAATTTTCACAAATTAACTTTTAATTCGATTTTAAAAGTTCTATAATATCGTTCTAACTTCAATATGATATAATAAAATTTTACATATCATTTTCAATCATATTTAACTCAATTTTCAATTATTTCCATAATTTCACATATTAAATTATCGATTTAATTATCCACTTAAACCCAATTATTTGAAATAAAATTTATTCGACTTATAAATTCACTTATTTATATTTAAAATTAATGAAATATCCAAATTTTAATTAAATAAAATTCTGGGTCGTTACAATCTTCCCCCCTTAAAAGAATTTCGTCCTCGAAATTAACAAGTAAGAAAAGTTACATAATCTATTAACTTTCCCAAAATCCATAATTAAATTTCTTATAATAACTTTACTAAGTTTTCAAATCATACTTAGTTATCTTTTCAAAACAATTACTATTGTTTAATTTTCAATTCCAAATCAAAGTTAAAGTTTTCAAAACTTTCCAATTTTATCAAAAATTTTCTAACGCCTTAAATTTTCGGAAAAATTCGCCATAGTCTCCTTTGCGCGGCTCGATCCGGAAAAAAAAATGACAGTATATATATCACAAATATACATCTCATCAAGTAATGAGGCATCCCGAAGGGAAAAAGTGTAAAAGTACGATATTTAATCCGAGATATGTACCTTATATTTTATTAGCGAGCATATACGGCTAATATAGCGCGAAAGCGAGCTCCAAATGCGAAGCAAACGCGATCCGCACCTACTAATCACTCAACGAACAACATGAGAACATGCATATAGACAATAGTATCAATATACAACATATAGCAACATAATAACTATATATGCCAACATAGCAAACGCAACAAAAACAATATATTCAACCATCAACCAACTAGCATCCAACTAGCATTCATAACCAATAAATATTCATTCATATTCTCTTTAGTATTAAATGAATTAGGTTTTCAATTTAATCACATTTGATTCATTAACAGTGGATGTTTACTAACATTCATTTTCAATTAGTTTATATTCACTAATTCATATTCAAGTTGGTTCACTTCAAATTCAAATTCAATTCTATTTAAGATTCACTTAACTACCAATCGAATTCCAATTACTTTAGCTTCCAATTTCATTAACACTTAATGAATTATATACAATCAATCAACTAACAACCATATAACAATCAATGTATATTAATTACAACCAAATTCCTTTGCATATCAATTGGTTTAACACCATCACTTTCAATTGGTTTAATTAATTGATTTTTATTCAATCTTTCAACTTTCAATAACCTTAGATTTTAATGAATTAACATTTACATTCATTATTCCATATCAATTATTTAACCTTCAATTGATTAACATTCAATCCATTAATTCAATTCAATTCAATTTCTAAAGATGAATTTCATTTACATAACTTAAGTTCACATTTATCACTTAACTTTAATAATTTACTTTGATACCAATATCAATTTCATTCAATATCACTTAAGTTATATTCCATTTAACTTTAAATTCATTTTCATTTACAATTCACATTCATAAATATATTCATATAGTTTCACTTCTCATATATATAAGTTTATTTCACAATTGTAAATTACTTTAATTATAATTTTATTCTTATAATTCTTTTTACTTATACAATTATTCTTTTACTTAGATTATTCAAACAACTAAACAATCAACTTATATACACTTTAATAATTTTGAAAAATTATTTCTTTATATATAAAAATATAATCAAGGTAAAATTATTTCATTTACCCAATTTAAAACAATACTGTGTCGAATTGTTCTGTACAAGTGTTTAGAGATCCCTATCAACAACGTTAATTACTCGTATTAACCAGAATCTATATACCACTCAACAAACCAATCATCACAATATAAAACAATTTTATATTCACTAACAAATACGCTCTCATAGCTATTATTACACTCAAACTCATTCTAGAGTATTACTGACTCTATCTCTAATGAATAATACCCAACAGAACCATGGTTGTCGCTTAACCATATGCTCTGATACCAGATGTGACGTCCTCGATTTTTCGTTGCCGAAAAACCGAATAGTTAGGGTTTTAAAAAGAAAAGAAAAAGAAAAAGAGAGAAGAAGGTAGAAAATAGAGAGAAAGAAAAACAGAAAAGAAAGAAACAACAGAACAATAACAGAATCTCACAATTCGCAGCGGAATAACATATAATAGATAAATGAATAATCTTTAAACGAAGAACTATATCAGTTATTACATTACATCACTACATTACATCATCATCAGAGTGTACAACAACTTACAACAACAAACAGTGCAGCGGAAAAAGAAATACTATATATAATAATACGCCATGCCATCCATCTTGCCTCCAGCAACTCCAGAATATCCAGAATATCCTGATAAACCTTAACTCTTGACTGCCCGTGTGGAAATTGGTGGGCACCCAGAGTTTAGGAAGGAAAACAATAAACTCCGAGTCAGTCATGTGACTGGTGTGAGAACTCAAAACAGTTTATTTATCTTTAAAATCAAAAATAGAGGAATATTTTTAAAGTCAATTCGCAATGCTTTTAAGAATGAGACTACCATAAGGCCTCCCGCACACACACACAATGCAAACGCAGAATCGGAGGAGATTTCTCCTTATGATAGTCAAAGATGGTTGATACGCATTAAAAAGAACATTTGATATTATTACTAGTGCATAGTGTAGAGAAAATTCATTTCGAAAATAAAGATATAAATCTTAGCCGACATAGACATTTCGAACTATGCCTACTATAGCTACCATGTTCAATAGCGGGTTACCGCCATATTCCATAGCAGGTTATACAACTAAAACCGTACAAGGCTCGTATTTGAAGAATGGATTTTCCAACAAATGGTCAGGCCAAGGAACTTCCCATTGCCACATGGAAACGCCTCTGGAAGGACGCCCCGAGAACCAAACTGTTCTCTGCTAAACAAAGCCGGGAACCCCTTTTCCCAAGGGATATTACAAACCCTCATATATGCCACCCTCGGTCCTTTGGAACCTTTAAACGAGAGCTCTCTAACCAACATCACACCATAATAATAAGTGTTTCAACATGAGTAAGTATCTGGGCTCCATACCATGATACTACCCTTTTCCAGAAGGAATGGTCATACCCTAGGGAAGCGATCCCTGAAAACCTTGCCGCACAATTCTTGTTTCGACCATTACCGGTTTGTGAGGCTCGACGAAGTCACGTCCACAAAAACACACTTTATACAAAAGCTGTGCTTTGGGTCAATAAATGATCATAGAAATGATCACCAAGATAGACGATCAAACAAATGATCCTATCACAAATAATCAACACAATGATCATTTCACAGCAACATCAGCATGTCACATTACCAAATTGGGAATATATCGCTGATAACATTCAACTACATAACCTCTGAGCTCGTACGTCTCAGAGAAGGGTGTTAAGCTAAAAGAATAAATTCTCCGCCACCAACAGAAATATATTTGAAAGAAATCGGCTTTATATCTCAACTTGTAATGTCAGACATACAATCCATACAAGTCTGTTCCGGGATCGAACAGAACCGAAGGCACTTACAAAGAAGTCCTTGCAATCCGGATAATCTCTAATCACGTCCGGACTTCCCATCACATATGGAGTCTCTATACCGTAGCTACTCGGTGCAAAGGCAATCGACGAGTTGTCCTTTCGCTTTCAAAAAGATCCGGTCTTCAACACCGGTCTTCAAATGCAATTCATAACGACGTATCACATATTCGAAATGGGTTATACGACCCCATGGTCCTTTCTCGGTTAACCCGAATAGTGAGCGCTTATTCAAAAATAAGTGTGGCATTCAAATTCAAACAAATCACATCAAATACCCATTCAAAGGGAAATATTGATAGTCGGTTATTGAACTATCAATGGATATGCACACATCACCAGTTTCCAAATAATTTTCCAAAATATCTTTACAAGATATATTATTTTCAATACTTCAAAAATAAATCAATATTTATTTTTAAACAAGTTCCCCTTTCTTTTATAAATTCCATAGTGAATTTATATTTCACAATATCTACTGATATACGATTTTCAATAGGATTCAATATTCCTTTTCAATTTATCTTCAAAAAGATAAATTCTCAAAATATTCACTTTATATTGGAAAACATTTCCATACTTATTTAATAAGTAATTCACGAACCTATTTATTTTCAACACTTGGAAAATATTCAATATACTTAAATCGAGATTAAGTATATATTTCATTCTTTAAGGAAATCATTCTCTTAAACATATTTATTTGGGCCAAAACGAATGTTACGTAAAACATCGTTACGACAACCCAAAATCACTAGTATAGGGATTCGAAATTAAAATAGATATATAAATCCCAATACTATACAAAACATTTCCTTTCGGAAATCATTTACTATAACAACAGTGTTATAGTCCACCATTTCCTTTTATTTCTCGAAAACGTCTATTTCAACAATAAATGTTGAAATCTATGTTTCGAATCTTAACACATTTAAAACATCGTTAGCTCGTTTTAATTCTGTTTAAAATATCACATCCTAAACATTTTCTTTAACATATTATTCACTATTCAAAAACGTGAATATATTACGTTAACCAAATTCATCATTTTATCCATTTTATTTCAAAGGATTATTCACAGTCAAAAATGTGAATATAACTCCATTAATAGGTTTCAACAATTTACTTATCAAAATAATTCGTTTGCGGATTTATAAAACAACGTTTATAAATTCCATTTCTATTTATTTTATAACAACTTCCTTTTATAAATTCCTTTATTAACCTACTCAATTTATAACTCAATTATAAAACAAAAGTTCATATCATAAGTGAAATACTTATAATTTATTTGTTTGCAAAATCCTTCCTTTGAACTTCATAATTATAAATCTTATAACTTATAAGATTCAATTATTTATTCAAATCTATTCTTTCAATAACTTCACAAAATTTATAAATCTTACTATTTATAAATTTCATTTATAACTTCATCATTTATAATTTTATAAATTCCATTCACTTATGCAATCCATTTTCACTTCATTCAAACACTTATAAAAACTCGTTTTAAAATTCAAATGTTTTAATTTATAAATATCAATTTATAAATCCTTTATAAAATCAATTTATACTATTATTTTAAAACATCTTTAATCTCCTTTATAATTTCACCATTCTCTTGATTTATAAAATAATCAAATTTTATAAATCCTATATTTAAACTTTTAAAATAAATTCAAAAATCCCGATTAAACTATTTTTATAAAATCATTAGCCTCATATTTTCAAAAAACAACCTTTAACTATATTTCTCAAAAATCATAATTTTTATAACTTTAAAAATTATAACGTTTATTTATTTAAAATGGATCAATTCCAAACATATTTTATAAACGTATACTTTCAAAAAATCACTTTAAAATCATTTTAAAATTCCAAAGTTTGGTCCAATGATGCTACACACCAAATAGTCAATCACGACTACAACGACATCGTATATCAATTTGATAATCAACGAATATCAAAATATCCATAATCAAATAAAAACTGTTGAGGAATCCAGTTGGATCCCTCCAACCTGTTTTCCTTCATCCACAAACATTAGCACAATACCAATTCCGCTCCAGTACGGAATTATCGCGGTATATGGGATTTAAAATATTATCCGCTTAATAGACGGCGCAATAGGGTCTCATCCGCTATACAAATGCGGGAAATCAATAACTCCAATATATACATATGCCAATATATATATATTGCTATTATATATAATACCAATTTCACTGTTTATGAAATATTCGCGGTATATGTTTTTAATAAATAACATCCGCTTACTAACGGCGCATAATGTCAATTTTAACAATCAATAGATAACAATCATCATTCAAACATGCATTCAAATATTTTAAATCTAACTATTTAAAATTAAAATCGAAACTGATTCGATTGAGTGAGAAGTTCTCACCTTGATTTTATTTCCGTTTTAGCGATTTATTTCGAATAAAATTAAACGGACGTTTAATTTTACCCAAAATTCTCACTAACTCCAAACGACTCCAATCCAATTCTATCGCGTAGTGCTCGTCCATACGATTCCAACGCAACTGGTTTCGCGCGTTTTCGACCTCGTATGAAAAAGATATACATTTTTGAAGTTTTACGAATTTATATATATATATAAATTACAACATTTCCTTTTATATTTTAACCTTCTTCATCTAAGCCGTTGATTCCTGCATTGACCAAATCGGGCCGTGTTTTTAATTTCTCCTTCCCACGCGTATTCCTCTCCCCCACCTCACGTTACAGCACGCAAGAACCCATCCATGCCCTAACTAAGGTTTTATATTGCAACCTCTTCGAGCGTCGAAACTCCATCACGCCGCCACCACGTCGAAGCTCGTCACGAGCTCCATGCTCGGCCATAAGCTCATAGAGGTCGGCTGCATCTTGGTCTAGGAAATTGTGCACGAAACGCACGGCTTTGAATGACAATTGCCGTTGATCTATGCCATCAAAAACGATCATACCCGTATGGATTTGAAGTACTCAGCTAGCCCTTCAAGTTTGTAGTTGGATGATTTCGATAATTGTTAACGGATTTAGAAAAATTAGTGGAAGAAGGAATGAAATTCCTGGCCGTTCATAGCATATGGAGGCGGCTAGGGTTAGGGTTTAGAGTTTATTTTTTTTTTTTTTAATTTATGAAGGGTAGGGGTCTATTTATAGGAAACGAACGAACACTATTCATCCGGGAATTCCGAACTCCGATTTACGCGCCGAAAGTGACGTTCCTAGGGTTTATCCCGCATTTCGGACACAATGGAACAGGTTTCGGAAGCTAATTCGAACATCTGTGCGAGTTATGGCAATAAACGTTCAATTTAAATTAAACCGATTTAAACGATTTTCTAGGCGTTTTAATTTGTACCGGACAAACGGTAAATCCAATTGATACGAAATTTGAAACCTTACAATGATATCACATTACGGATCCGATGAAACTGGTTTCGTCGAAATCCGAGACTTTTTGAAAAATGGCTATTTTAACTCGCCAAATTAAAATTAAAAATAAATCGATGCGTTTCGAGCTGCCACGATCAAACGACAACTCCGATTGACACGCAAATTGAAATATGGTAATAACAAACTATTACGGATCCAATGGAACTGGTTTCGTTCAATTCTGAGACTGTTCAAAAATTGACTATTTTCACTAGTCGATTAAATATTAAAATTTTCAATTTTCACAAATTAACTTTTAATTCGATTTTAAAAGTTCTATAATATCGTTCTAACTTCAATATGATATAATAAAATTTTACAAATCATTTTCAATCATATTTAATTCAATTTTCAATTATTTCATAACTTCACATATTAAATTATCGATTTAATTATCCAATTAAATCCAATTATTTGAAATAAAATTTATTCGACTTATAAATTCACTTATTTATATTTAAAATTAATTAAATATCCAAATTTTAATTAAATAAAATTCTGGGTCGTTACATTAAATTTCAAAAATCAAATTTTATTTATTTCTGGTATCCTATGATACCAAAAATATATTTGGCTAAATTATAGCCTTCAACAGTTTCGATCACAAATAGTCACACACAGATTATAAATGATCAACACACAATATTAAAATAAATTCAATTATTTGAGGAATCCAGTTGGATCCCTCCAACCTGTTTTCCCTGCATCCACAGAAGTTAGCACAACAATTAAATACCAATTCCACTTCGAGGTGGAATATCGCGGTATATGGGATTTATAAAATATCATCCGCTATTATGCGGCGCATAGGGTCTAAACTAATATAACTAATAATAAATCAATCATCCAAGCACATAGTCAATCAATTTTAAATCTAACTATTCAAAATTTAAATCAGAAAAATATTTGATTGAGTGAGAAGATCTCACCTTCGCTCCCTTATTTTGCAATCCATTTCCATTCCCGTTTGTTTCTCAATTTTGGACCTTATCGACCTGGCCGGCTTGAATCCAACTTCGCCCCTTTTGCCCAAACACTCGCACAACCATCTCCACGTCGCTGCCAATGGTCATAGCCAACCCATCATTAGTCGTCATTGCCATTTCATCACATCAAGTTTTCCATACTCGCTGCCCCAGCACCTTAAAGTACGCACGTTAAGCCCAGTCGCAGCCACCTGCCTCCATTGATGCCATAACGTGGTTGCACACACATACAACCACGAACCCCAGGACAAGCACTTCCCTGACGATGCCCCAGCTCCCTCCAGTCCCTCGCGTACTTTCTTATTGCACCTCACTTCCAAGCGATTGGCCAAAAATCGAGTATCTAACCCTAACTGGCACGATTCCTTTGCCATAGTCAAACATCTCCCAAGATCGCCAGCACCTCATCCCTATTGCACGCTTCCTAGGTCTAAATAAAAGCATGCAACCACCTCATGTATGCGATGTTGCACATGTCGCTCTAAGTTACCACATGCCCCAAGTCGTGGATCGTGATTTGTTCTTGCTTGCGTCGACATGTCAAGGCGCCCAGGTCGATCACGATTTGTTAATTTTCTCTTTTTTTAAAAGTAAAATCGATTTTTTTTATCCTGATAGAGAAATTAGGGCATGGACTTAAATTGATTTGGGGAATTCGAGCTTAGTCGTGAAGGGAGAAATCCCAGAAGCGGGTAGAAAATTGAACGGACTTTAAGCCTTGATTTTAGTTGAAGAGTAAAAGGGAAGCTCGACCTTCCTTTATTTTATTTTATTGTTTTTTTATTTAAAAGAAAAAGCAACGCCTGTAAAAGATTGAAGGACAGTGTTAGAATTCTTCTATTACGTGTTCATTGCTAGAGAAATTAAATTATATTATGTTTTTATTTTGAATTCAAATTCAAATTTAAATCGTATCGGTTTTCGCAATCCAAAATCTCGATCTCCAATCGATGCGTGCCGCCAGACGTTTATAAGGTTATATGCCTATTCCGAACGAAACGGAAAAGGTTTCGAGTCCTAACTCGATTATATGGAGAAATAGCTTTTTGGACCAGTTAAAATATCGAATTTTCGATTTAGATTTCGACGCGTTTATCAATCGTACGGTCACACGATCACTCCGAACACTACAAAATTTGAAATCCGATAATAATACAATATTACGGATCAAATAGAACTGGTTTCATTGAATTCCGAGACTGTGCCTCGGAAGGCTATTTTTGAATTATCGATTTAAACAATAAAATTTCAAAACTGAATAAATTATTTCCAAATTCAATTCTAAGGCTTCCATTATCTTCAGTATTATCAATATAAATTTTCTAAGCCATTGAACTATTTTTAACAAGCTAAAAATTGAAAATTCAAATTTTTACCCATCATTAATAAATGAAATTCAATAATTTAAATTGCCAAATTCATATTTATATTCGAAATTCAAGTTAAACTAACCTCCAAATATCTAAAATCAATTAAATATTCCATTTAAAATGTTAAAAATTTCCGGATCGTCACAGCCAACCAGAATTACCTCAAAAGTCCCAAATCAAATTCTAGAATTGAAGACCAAAAACCAGAGGCGACCATACCTCCTTCTTTTCCCTCGACCAACCACCTCCGGCCATCGGAGGTTCCCAAAATCTACCAGTGGACTCGCCGCGACCCCATCTTACTTTCTCCCCCATATCACGGTCGCCAAACACCTCCATGTCACCGCCATTCGCCCTGCAAGTGCGACCACCCAGTTCTAACTTAAAACCCTAAATCGATCATGCCTAAGCAAAACCTTCAGTAGAAAAACGGTTTGCCTTTTTTCCTCAAATCCTCATCACCGCGGCAACCTCGACAACCAACGATGACCCTCGAAATCATCTCGACCACCAAAAATTGACAAAAACAAGCTTCCCGTTTAACCCAAAATTTCTGAACCCAAACTTACCTAAAAATCTTTATATAACCATTAAAATTCATGATTTTTAAAGACAAATCAGCTTATATAGGTGAAATTAGAAATCAGGGAAGTCGAATTCCTGAGTTGTTTGATGTTTACTGTAAATTCTTTTTTTTCTCAATTAAAACTGCAAGCTAACTATACTCAAAATATTTTTAAAATTAAGATTTTGTTAATACAAACACATTTTCTTTAACCATCATAGTCTATATAGGTTTATAGGAAGGGGAATTGAATTTAGATTAAGTTTGATCTGCTGAAATCTAACAGAGGCAGATACATCCAAAACTCAGACATGCACACACACAACTTTATACTTATATACATGAAAACACATACATACATTCATGCAAAACATTTCACAATGTTAAAACTAAGATTTATCACATGCATTCAGAATATAAACAGATTTGGCTTTTGAAAAAATGAATGTTTACTCACCTATTGTTTGCACAGAGAAATAGCCTTGAGATTTGAAATCTGGAATTGCTTTAGATCATTAAAGCTGTTGTTTGATTTTTGAAAGTTAAGTATTTCTGAACTTTACTTGATTTGAAACTGAGTTCAACTTTTACTTTTTCTTTGATCTTTGATAATTCTGGAAATTTGATCTTTGCTTTCAGGTTTGAGGAATTGATCAGTTGCTTGATTCGGGTTTGTTCTGATTTATTGAATCTTTCTAGTTTTATTTTCAGGTTTTTAGTTTTCCTTTACCTTTGATTTTGTGAAAGAAAAATGAGAAGGAAAAGAGTAGAGTGGTATGTATAAACTTGTTTTCATTTTATTTATATTTTTAAAATGAAGAAAATGATTAATGACACTTGTAAATGCATGAAAAGAAATTAGGCTAACAACTGTTTTTTGCATGATAGAGTGTTTACACTTGTTAATCTTTAGGTTATAATACTTGCACATGTTTATTTTCATGTTATTTAATATTTTTAATATGTTTTATGATTTTATATTATATTTACTAGTTAGTTTTATTAATTTCAAAATATATATATATATTAAAGATTTTTATTTAATCGTTTTTATATTATATTTTAATTCAAAATATAACTTCCAAATCACAATACACACACACACACACTCTTATATGCTTGTATAAGAACACTCTTAAAATTTTCAACATTATAAAGTTTGCACATATCTAGTTATATATTTATAAATTTACTATAGGAATTATCATTTCCATTTATATGTATCCAGATTTCTTTAATTATCAGAATTTTATCTGTTCAACTAAATAGAACCAGTTATGTAACGACACGGAATTTTCGATCCCGAAAATTCCAGATAGTTAGAGAAGAGAAGAAGAGATAGAAGAAGAAGAAACAGAAACAAGACACAGATACCTCACATTCGCAGCGGATCAAAATATAATATCACATAATAACAGTTTACAAAAAGAACAGTATCAGTACATTTACATTTTCATATATCAGAGTTACAACATTTACACAATACAGGACAGTTATAAAACAACATGACCCGATTACACAATAATATGTCACAACGGTAAAGCACTCCATACGCTTCAGCCCTCCAGCTCGCCTCCTGAGCACTAGAACGTCCTTACCTGAAAATCTGTAATACTCGGTCTGACCCGAGCATTACATCAAAGTAACACCCGGGTCAGGCTGGAAACCAGCGTGAGTAAACCCACCAAGCATGAAATACCAATGCATACAACTTATATAAACCCGGGGTAACTTAAATCAATTTACAACTTCACAAGTTGTTATAGACATCAATCATTTCACACATTAATTTCTAAGTGCAAACTTAGATTTAAATGGTCCCATTTACTTAAGTCATTCCATTTTAGCCTATTAGTTTCACATATCAAATTATAATAATCGAAGTGGTTTCGGGTATTTACTAATACCCGACTCCGGTCTCTCCAAAACCATTGTCAACTTAACTTACATTATTCAAACTGAAATACAACTCCATTTTTAATACAGGATGTCACAGTAATTCATAATCAATAGATAATCACATCTTCACAGTTTAAATCAAACATATCATATCACATAGTATCACGAACCACCTATTAGGGATAACAATTTATCAACGCTTCCAATCTCATTCTATTTATTTTAATTACATTTAAGTAATTAGCCCTTAACTAATTTCTCAAATTAGTTATCCTTAACCAAATATAGTAATTAATCTTTAATTACTTCATTAATTAATTATTAATCATAATTATTAATCACTCTCGATTAATAACATCTAGTAATTACCATTAATTACTTCCTTAAGTAATTACGCTTCCATTAATTACATTAAGTAATTATTCATCAATCATCAAGTGTTTAAATTAATTAAACTTAATTAATTAATCTAAACTAATCACATTAGACCCAATTAATTACATTAAGTAATTAATTTCTTAATTACTTTTTTATTAAGTAATTACACTTAAACAATTTCTCAATTGACTATTATTAATCATATGTTAAAGAATACTATAAAAGAAATTTAAATATTTTAAACTAACTACCTTTTTAGTCTCAGATTATTAAAGTATACTTTAACCTACCAACTTATTTACAATATTAAATTTATAAACTTTACTTTATTTCCACTCTTAAGATTCAAATCAAAATTTGAATTCAGATTAAAAATGCTGATTTAACTTTGATTAAATCCTCAACTACTCTTCAAACCTCCATTTTAAGAATAATTTAATCTTATCAAAGTTTGAATAATTAAAAACTTTTTAAATTGTAAGACAAACAAGTGATTGTCTTAGAATTTAAATTCATAAGAATTTTGAAAACAAAAACTCATTTCAAAATTTCACTAACTTCAATTTAGTTTAAAACTTCCAAATTCAAACCTTCTTTTAGTATTTAAAAACTGAAGTTCATATTTAAATTTAAGATTTCTAGATTTAAATTTTATTTTAAATCTTGCTCATATTTTACAAATAGTAATTTAAAAGATTTAAATTACTTCCCAAAATAATGTAGTTATACAAGTTTAAGTTTAAAAGCTTATTTCCTTATTTATTTTTTTAAAACAGAACCTACAGGTTTCTGTAAACCTGTAATACACAGAGCAAACCTGGGAACAAACAAAACTGCTTCGAGTTTTCTACCTAACTACTTCGAGTTTTCTACCCACTTACCCGAGCAAAACCAATATCTTAATTTGTTTTACTCTTTTCAACATAAAAACTGCTGATACACAACTCAACTAACACGCGTAAAAACCCGAGCCTGACCTTCACTGTATCGAGTTCCACTTTGAGATAAACTCAACCCAACACCCAGGCACGATCAACAGTGCCGTGCATGTGCACATCCCAATCCTGCCGCCGCGACCACCGATGAACTCCCCCGCATGTCGACGTTCAACACTTCGAACGACTACGACCTTCAATCCATTGCCACACAGTCCAAAACAAAATTTAACACCTCCTGTTGAGACTGGAAGCTCAACATCACCAGAAACCAGCCTCGACCAGGCCATCCCTATCACCTGAAACTCCATCACTCCGTCCATACCTTTGTCCATGACCCAGACACGTTCCAACCATGTCCAGCCTAACTCGACACTCTGTCGACGACGAAATCACAAAAATACAAACCACGTCTCCTTTGGCCCTTAAACCCTAGTTCGTCGAAAATCAATCGACACAGCCAAAAGAAAAATCCAACAACATTTTTCCATCAATCTACTATACTTCAGCCTCCTCCGAGCCAAAGCTCGCACCTCCGGTCATCGCCGATCATCGGCAAACGGCCAAAACCCATAAATCGACTAACATGCAATATCTCGGCCTATACACCCTTAAAAATTTCAAAGTTTATTTCAAAATTCATGATTCGTATTCACAATCTAGATTATACAATTAGATATATAAATTATCATAATTGATTTTTACCCATTTCCTTATTTTAACTGTAAATCATTAAGCTTACAGTATACACAGCAAACTAAATAACTAAAAATTATTTTAAAAAAAAGTACTCATTGTCATTAACAATTTCTTTTCTAAAATCACAGACTAATTTTGATTTTATAGAGAGATAGGTATTATTTGTGATGGTTGCTAACCTGTTACTCCTAACAGAGTACCAATATATATATGTTTACAGACATTCACATATAAAACGAAGCATTTTCATACAAATATTCAGATGAAATAAAGCATGCAAACAATATCCCAACTTTATCACACAAAATCGTCACATGCAATATCTAAAACAATTTTTAAAAAGAGTTTTACTCACTTTATTATAGAAGAAGCAGATGGAAAATCCAGATGCAAACTCATTTTTTTTCTTCTGGAACTGCTGATTGCAAATTGAATTTCCTGGAACTGTTAAGTGCTAGTTGAATCTAGGTTTTGCAATTTGTTGTTGAAGTTGATTTTAAATTTTGCAGCAGTTAATTTAGATTTGCAGCTGACCCCCTTTCCTTTGGTTTTAAATTTGTAGTTGATCTCCATACTTCTTTTCTTAGAGTTGAAGTTGAATTGAACTTCATACAGTTTTCAAATTTGCAGATTTGGTTTTGAATTTTGTTTTTTTTTTTTTTGCAGATTTTAGATGGATTTGTGTTTGGGTTTGCATTTTTTTTCTAAAATCTGATTATCAGTTTTCAAATGAAGATAAATGTTTGAACTAAATGAATTTCTAGATTTTCTTATCTATAATAATTTATTTTCAAAAATAAATTAGCATGCCACTTGTTACTTAAGTTTGTAAAGTAATTACAAGTGTCTTCCTTATAATTTAAATGCCTTACATATGTACACTTTTAATATAAGAAGAAATTTCTTTGATTTTATAAAGGTTTATAAATGTTTTATTTCATTTAGCCTTTAAATGAATACATATGAACTTCTTATATAAAATTACACATCTTAATGTTTATTTTGAATAATTTAAAATAATTTTTTTTTAAAAACTAAATTTTCAAAAGAGAACATTTTAAAAGAAAAAAAAGAATGTTGAATTCAATTTTATTTCAAAGTTTTCAAACCAAATATTATTTTATAATAAAAAAATTATTTTGTTTTATTTTAAAAATTGTATTTCTTTTGAAATAAACTTTGTTCATTTATATTAGAGTATTTAAAGAAATTTATGTATACAAATTAAAATATAATTTAAAATCAAAGTAAAATCTAAGATATATATATATCTAACTTTTGAACTTCAATTTAAATATCCGAATTCAAATTAAATTTCAAGTCAATTTTACATATACATATTTTTAAACAAATACAAATTTAACTTGTATGTAATAATTCTATTTAAAAATCTATGTATATATATATACAACACAATTATAAATATAAATATTTATTTAATCAGATCCATTTGTTCAATATATAAATTTAGTATTTCTATTAATTAACCCAATTATCTTATTAATTACAATGCCCAGAAATCTGGGTTATTACATTCCTCTCCCCTTTGAATCTTTTTGTCCTCGAAAAGGAACGAATCCTGGATTTATTAAAAAGCTTATTTTCAGAAAATTATTCTTTAATCATTTTTCAAACACCTTTAAAATCTATATAATATTGCCAAAAAATAGTTTTATAAAAATACTTTTATAACTCGATGTCCCAACCAGTCTATCCTTGTTCTCCTAGAAATTCGGTCATATGTTGATCAGGCGTACGACTGAAAATCTACAAGTGCTTGGCAGACCCGTTTTCAACATCCAGTGAAAATACTTGGAAATAAATTTTGTTGGAAATCTAGAAGACAGTTTTGAAAATAGAGGAAATATCTTTAGTGAGGATGCTCTGGAAATCATCACCCCCATCCATAGTCGCAGTTAACCCGATGGTTACGTTGCCGTCCCGATAAAATCCACAGATAACTGTAGGCCTCCACGCCCCTCGATTACACCATGGAACCCGCTACAGATCGCAGCTAAAACTGGGGTTACGTAGCTATCACAGCAAAAACCTATACAACTGTAGGCATCAGCGCCCTCGAATTCCGCTGCCAAAAGAATGAAACTTCTCCACTCCACTTGACCATAGATCGCAGTCTACCGATGTTGCGTTGCCTTCCCAGCAAAATCAAGTGTAGACCGTTGACACTCATCCTCCACACGATTTTCGCTATGGTCCCCACAGTAGATCGCAGCGACATCGAGTTACATTGTCGTAACAGCATAACCCAAATGCCCCTGTAGGCATCAACGCCCTCAACTTTCGCTACCCAATAATCCTGAGGAACTAGTTTTGTCTGGACTCCTCACAGGATCAACTTTAGAACCCCCCCTTGAGGCTCAAGGCAGCACCACCCGGTGGTGCTCCTGAGAAGTCCATTCCAAGGGAGCGCCTTTTTCCCCAGAGCATCATCAAAACATTTTATACTATACATATATAGTATCTTTAAATCATACACCTAGTATGATCTCATACAAAGCTCCTTTACACGAAATCGATTATTCCAAAATCGATAATTCTCAAACTAGGCTTTTCAAAATCCCATATTGATTTTACTCGAAAATCAAAAGCCTTTTCCAAATCCAAAGGTTCCCAAAACCCCTTTTTTCCAAAATTCTCATATGATCCTTTATATATATATATATTCAGATATATAAAATATTTTAAAACTTTGGATCATTTCAAACTTGTATAAACTCCTTTTACACTTCAAACATTTCCAAAAACCCTTTTCTTCTGGCAAAAGATTCATCAAGGGGAGTTTTATCTTATATAACAAAGATATATAACTTTGTTTATTCAAAATCAAATATTCAAATTTGATTACTCCTTTCAATATCATTTTCATTCAAATCCGTACGATGTACACATATCATCTGTACGCTATACCAATCTGATCGCTCACTCGATCACACAATTTCACTTCCGAACTAGTATCGTCCACTCGACTCCCTAGTGCGGACACATATCTGGTTTCTTGATCAGAAACCGTCATTCTCCTTGCATAGTCATAACTATGATAGATAATATCCAAAACCAATCAACAACCCATATCCAGGTTCGCCGTCGAAAATCGAATGAAAAATCCCACTCGGATCGATATAACTATCTCGAAATTCTGTGTTCGAATCTGAATCAAATCTATGCGAATAGAATAACATACATGCACCATACGTATTTATCTTTATTGGTTATTAGTCAAATCAATTCCATTTCTATTCATATTCACTTGGTTCCATTCACTTACTCTTACTTGCTTCAATCCATTTGGATTATCACCTCTATTCTTATCTCGATTGGGTATTTAACCAATAAACAGTTCAAACTCTATCCAGTTTATTTAGAAAATAGCTTAAAAAAATTTAAAAATAGATGAGTAGTTGGAAAATAATTACTAGTTTGTAAGATAGGTATAAAATAGGTAGAAAATAGTTAAAATAATTATAGAAATTTTAAATAATTGCAAGATAACAGTAAGATAGTAATTAGTTTTGTAAAATAGTTGAAATATAGTAATTAGCTTATAAAACAGTTGGAAAATTGTTAAACAGTTTCAAAAATAATTGTAAACAAATATAAGATAGTTTGGCTTTTAAAAGAAAAGTTGGATGTATAATGAATAGCTTGGAAAAATAGGTTTATATTAAAAACAATTTATATTAAAAAGAGTCCAGAGTCAAAACTGTTCTCTTCCCAATCCCCATACTTATCAATTCAATTTAAATTTCCCTTACCATTTAAATTGACCCAATTCCAGTTTAAATAACTTCAATTCCCATTGAAATCTATTTAACCCAATTCAAGTTGAACCTCAGTTCTTTCCAAATTTAACTTTATTCAACCTTCATCTCAAATTTTACTAATTCCAATAAATTTCAGTTGAACTAGTTCCAATTTTAATTCATTTCAACTCCAGATTGAATTAATCCCAATTTCAAACTCCATTTCCAAATCAAGTTTAATTATTCTTGATTTCCTTCAAATTCAATTCAAATTCCATTTGAATTTAAAACTATTCAACTTTAATTAAAATTGTTTCAAATTAATCCAATTCAAATTTTCCATTTGAATTTTATACTTGTACATCTTTAATCACTCATGCAATTGATTCAAATCAAATTCAATTTGAACCAACTTCAAATTCCAGTTCACTATGAACCATCTCGAATTACATAAATTCGAGTTAATACTTCAATTGTTGATTTAATTTCTTTAAATCAATTTACCTTTTTATCCCAACAATAGATTACCATACTCCATTTCTCATTCATTTAAACAAATCCAATTCACAACTTAAAGATTTTTAACAATAATAGGATGATATCATCTAACTCATCTTAAAACATCCATCAATTTACAATTTCCAGATCTCAATCCCATTTTGAGATCACACAAACTCCCAATTCAGATAAACCATTTAACTCCCTAAATTAAATCTCAATTTCATCTTGAAATTTCCAAATCAGATTGTTCATTCAAACTTATTTAACTTCCTCTAAGTTAAATTCAATTCACTTAATTCGGTCAATCTTACCCAATTTGAACTTACATTTCAAATTTAAACTTCACGTAAATAATCTTCCCACTTACTAAGTTCAAAAACTTATCACTTTGGGCATCATACCTCATTCCAGATTTAAAACTCAACCTTAGAGTTTAATTCCTTTACGCACCTGGTTACTTTTAAATTTTAAACCACCCCTGGTTTTAAATTCAAACAAATTCCTTTAAAATTTCAAACAACCTTTGTTTGAAATAGGACCTCTTTCATTCGAATATATTAAATAACATTTCTTATTTTAAAATAAGATCATATTCAATAATAGTTTGAATAATATTACCTCCTTTAACATTTTGAAACCAATTCAAATGTTTAAATTTAGAATTCAAAACTGCACAATTTGAAACCCACTTTCATTTACATCCTTTCACATTTACAAATTATTTTCTTTTTTAAATGGTTACTTCCTTAAAACATTTCATTATTATATACAACAACCATTTATGATAATAACCAAAATTATCATATCTAAAACCATCCATTATCATCTTATTCTGAAATGCTTTTCCAATTCAGGATTTCAATTTTACTTTGAATTCATTTCAAACTTATATTTATTTAATTTCAATTTCAATTTGGTTGCATTCTATTACTTCTTAATTTAATTCTTACTATTGCTTTTAATTTAATTAATACTACAACCAATTTCCTTAATATAATAGATAATCTATTTCTTATATAAGATTCATTTACTTTTGAAATCATTTAAAAACATTTATATAAGAAAATAACAAGTACGCTCTCTCATATTTATACACTCAACTCATTATAGGGTACTACTTACCCTATCCTTATTGAGTAATCCCACCAGAGCCAAGGTTCTTGCTTAACCTTCTGCTCTGATACCAAATGTAACGACCCGGAATTTTCGATCCCGAAAATTCCAGATAGTTAGGAAAGAGAAGAAGAGATAGAAGAAGAAGAAACAGAAACAAGACACGGATACCTCACATTTGCAGCGGATCAAAATATAATATCACATAATAACAGTTTACAAAAAGAACAATATCAGTACATTTACATTTTCATATATCAGAGTTATAACATTTATACAATACAGGACAGTTATAAAACAACATGACCCAATTACACAATAATATGTCACAACGGTAAAGCACTCCATACGCTTCAGCCCTCCAGCTCGCCTCCTGAGCTCTAGAACGTCCTTACCTGAAAATCTGTAATACTCGGTCTGACCCGAGCATTACATCAAAGTAACACCCGGATCAGGCTGGAAACTAGCGTGAGTAAACCCACCAAGCATGAAATACCAATGCATACAACTTATACAAACCCGGGGTAACTTAAATCGATTTACAACTTCACAAGTTGTTATAGACATCAATCATTTCACACATTAATTTCTAAGTGCAAACTTAGATTTAAATGGTCCCATTTACTTAAGTCATTTCATTTTAGCCTATTAGTTTCACATATCAAATTATAAGAATCGAAGTGGTTTCGGGTATTTACTAATACCCGACTCCGGTCTCTCCAAAACCATTGTCAACTTAACTTACATTATTCAAAGTGAAATACAACTCTATTTTTAATACAGGATGTCACAGTAATTCATAATCAATAGATAATCACATCTTCACAGTTTAAATCAAACATATCATATCACATAGTATCACGAACCACCTATTAGGGATAACAATTTATCAACGCTTCCAATCTCATTCTATTTATTTTAATTACATTTAAGTAATTAGCCCTTAACTAATTTCTCAAATTAGTTATCCTTAACCAAATACAGTAATTAATCTTTAATTACTTCATTAATTAATTATTAATCATAATTATTAATCACTCTCGATTAATAACATCCAGTAATTACCATTAATTACTTCCTTAAGTAATTACGCTTCCATTAATTACATTAAGTAATTATTCATCAATCATCAAGTGTTTAAATTAATTAAACTTAATTAATTAATCTAAACTAATCACATTAGACCCAATTAATTACATTAAGTAATTAATTTCTTAATTACTTTTTTATTAAGTAATTACACTTAAACAATTTCTCAATTGACTATTATCAATCATATGTTAAAGAATACTATAAAAGAAATTTAAATAATTTAAACTAACTCCCTTTTTAGTCTCAGATTATTAAAGTATACTTTAACCTACCAACTTATTTACAATATTAAATTTATAAACTTTTCTTTATTTCCACTCTTAAGATTCAAATCAAAATTTGAATTCAGATTAAAAATGCTGATTTAACTTTGATTAAATCCTCAACTACTCTTCAAACCTCCATTTTAAGAATAATTTAATCTTATCAAAGTTTGAATAATTAAAAACTTTTTAAATTGTAAGACAAACAAGTGATTGTCATAGAATTTAAATTCATAAGAATTTTGAAAACAAAAACTCATTTCAAAATTTCACTAACTTCAATTTAGTTTAAAACTTCCAAATTCAAACCTTCTTTTAATATTTAAAAACTGAAGTTCGTATTTAAATTTAAGATTTCCAGATTTAAATTTTATTTTAAATCTTGCTCACATTTTACAAACAGTAATTTAAAAGATTTAAATTACTTCCCAAAATAATGTAGTTATACAAGTTTAAGTTTAAAACCTTATTTCCTTATTTATTTTTTTAAAACAGAACCTACAGGTTTCTGTAAACCTGTAATACACAGAGCAAACCTGGGAACAAACAAAACTGCTTCGAGTTTTCTACCTAACTACTTCGAGTTTTCTACCCACTTACCCGAGCAAAACCAATATCTTAATTTGTTTTACTCTGTTCAACATAAAAACTGCTGATACACAACTCAACTAACACGCGTAAAAACCCGAGCCTGACCTTCACTGTCTCGAGTTCCACTTCGAGATAAACTCAACCCAACACCTAGGCACGATCAACAGTGCCGTGCACGTGCACATCCCAATCCTGCCGCCGCGACCACCGATGAACTCCCCCGCATGTCGACGTTCAACACTTCGAACGACTACGACCTTCAATCCATTGCCACGCAGTCAAAAAAAAAATTTAACACC
The DNA here is from genome assembly GCA_030765085.1 of Allium cepa. Taxonomy (NCBI): domain Eukaryota; kingdom Viridiplantae; phylum Streptophyta; class Magnoliopsida; order Asparagales; family Amaryllidaceae; genus Allium; species Allium cepa. Next base: position 776,475,717 of record CM060945.1, read on the forward strand.
CCCTGTTGAGACTGGAAACTCAACATCACCAGAAACCAGCCTCGACCAGGCCATCCCTATCACCTGAAACTCCATCACTCCATCCATACCTTTGTCCACGACCCAGACACGTTCCAACCATGTCCAGCCTAACTCGACACTCTGTCGACGACGAAATCACAAAAATACAAACCACGTCTCCTCTGGCCCTTAAACCCTAGTTCGTCGAAAATCGATCGACACGGCCAAAAGAAAAATCCAACAACATTTTTCCATCAATCTACTATACTTCAGCCTCCTCCGAGCCAAAGCTCGCACCTCCGGTCATCGCCGATCATCGGCAAACGGCCAAAACCCATAAATCGATTAACATGCAATATCTCGGCCTATACACCATTAAAAATTTCAAAGTTTATTTCAAAATTCATGATTCGTATTCACAATCTAGATTATATAATTAGATATATAAATTATCATAATTGATTTTTACCCATTTCCTTATTTTAACTGTAAATCTTTAAGCTTACAGTATACACAGCAAACTAAATAACTAAAAATTATTTTTAAAAACAAGTACTCATTGTCATTAACAATTTCTTTTCTATAATCACAGACTAATTTTGACTTTATAGAGAGATAGGTATTACTTGTGATGGTTGCTAACCTGTTACTCCTAACAGAGTACCAATATATATATGTTTACAGACATTCACATATAAAACCAAGCATTTTCATACAAATATTCAGATGAAATAAAGCATGCAAACAATATCCCAACTTTATCACACAAAATCGTCACGTGCAATATCTAAAACAATTTTTAAAAAGAGTTTTACTCACTTTATTATAGAAGAAGCAGATGGCAAATCCAGATGCAAACTCATTTTTTTTCTTCTGGAACTGCTGATTGCAAATTGAATTTCCTGGAACTGTTAAGTGCTAGTTGAATCTGGGTTTTGCAATTTGTTGTTGAAGTTGATTTTAAATTTTGCAGCAGTTAATTTAGATTTGCAGCTGACCCCCTTTCCTTTGGTTTTAGATTTGTAGTTGATCTCCATACTTCTTTGCTTAGAGTTGAAGTTGAATTGAACTTCATACAGTTTTCAAATTTGCAGATTTGGTTTTGAATTTTGTTTTTTTCTTTTTGCAGATTTTAGATGGATTTGTGTTTGGGTTTGCATTTTTTTCTAAAATCTGATTATCAGTTTTCAAATGAAGATAAATGTTTGAACTAAATGAATTTCTAGATTTTCTTATCTATAATAATTTATTTTCAAAAATAAATTAACATTCCACTTGTTACTTAAGTTTGTAAAGTAATTACAAGTGTCTTCCTTATAATTTAAATGCCTTACATATGTACACTTTTAATATAAAAAGAAATTTCTTTGATTTTATAAAGGTTTATAAATGTTTTATTTCATTTAGCCCTTAAATGAATACATATGAACTTCTTATATAAAATTACACATCTTAATGTTTATTTTGAATAATTTAAAATAATTTTTTAAAAAAAACTAAATTTTCAAAAGAGAACATTTTAAAAGAAAAAAAGAATGTTGAATTCAATTTTATTTCAAAGTTTTCAAACCAAATATTATTTTATAATAAAAAAATTATTTTGTTTTATTTTAAAAATTGTTTTTCTTTTGAAATAAACTTTGTTCATTTATATTAGAGTATTTAAAGAAATTTATGTATATAAATTAAAATATAATTTAAAATCAAAGTAAAATCTAAGATATATATATATATATCTAACTTTTGAACTTCAATTTAAATATCCGAATTCAAATTAAATTTCAAGTCAATTTTACATATACATATTTTTAAACAAATACAAATTTAACTTGTATATAATAATTCTATTTAAAAATCTATGTGTATATATATATATACAACACAATTATAAATATAAATATTTATTTAATCAGATCCATTTGTTCAATATATGAATTTAGTATTTCTATTAATTAACCCAATTATCTTATTAATTACAATGCCCATAAATCTGGGTTATTACAAGTTAATTATCTAACTGTCAGATGTTCAATCTCCCAATCCCCCATTCCAATCAATTTTCACTTGAATTTAAACTTATTCAACTTCAATCTCACTTCCAATTAATTCAAATCAAATTCAATTTGAACTAATTTCAATTCAATTTTCCATTTGAAATTTATTTCAATTCCAATCTCAACTTTAAACCATCTCGAATTATATAAATTCGAGTTAAATTTTTAAATGTTGATTTAATCCCTTAAATCAAATTATCCTTTTCTTTTAATTTAATAACCTAAGTTTTTAAACAATTAATTTTGAGTCCAAATTACAAACATTCATTTTAAATCACCTTTACTTAACTTATTTCAAGGTTTTATGTAACAACCCGATATTTTCAACCATTCGCATCTGCACATGTCGGATTTGAATTGCTCAAAATACCGCGTTGTAAATAAATTTGTGTGACGACCCGAAATTTTGTAACATTTGAAATGGAATATTTAATTGATTTTAAATATTTGGAGGTTATTTTAACTTGAATTTCGAATATAAATATGAATTTGGCAATTAAATTATTGAATTTGATTTATTAATGATGGGTAAAAATTTGAATTTTCAATTTTTAGCTTGTTAAAAATAATTTGATGGATTAGAAAATTTATATTGATAATGCTGAAGATAATGGAAGCTTCTGAATTTAATGTGAAAATGTTTTGCTTAGTTTTGAATTTATATTGTTTAAATTGATATTTAAAACAGCCTTCCGATGCACAGTCTCGGAATTCAACGAATCAAGTTCCATTGCATCCGTAATATTGTATTATTATCGGATTTCAATTTTCGTAGCATTTGGAGTTGTTGTGTGAGCACACGATAGATAAACGCACTAAAATCTATATCGAAGATTTAATATAATAACTCGATCCAAAAAAGTTATCTTCTCCATACGATCAAATTAGGACTCGAAACCTTTTCCAGTGCGTTCGGAATGGGGATATAACATTATAAACGCCTAACAGCACGCATCGATAGGAGGTCGAGCTATTTAGCTACGTTTCCGAGACAATTTAAAATTTAATAATATTTTATACATTGTTGACCAGTCAATGACGGTTCCTTCTCAGGTACGCCCTTTTTCTCCATTCAACACTGGCTTTCACAACACGAAACTCCCTTCTTCATTTATTTTAAAACCACAAAACCCTTCCCATCTTCATTCAGTAAAAAAAAGAAAAAAGAAAAAAAGAGAAGCCGCCTCTGTTATCAAATCGAACCGTTCGTTGTAAATAAAAATCAAGGAGACGAACGTAATCTCCCTTATTTTCTCAACGAATTCACGAAATCAAAATAAAAAAAAGAAAACCCAATCGAAATCGTGATCAGGAGTTCGACACGAAGCGGTGTCGAGCGCTACTTCACCGTGGGTAGTTGGCTGGGTCGCGTAGTCCAACGCGAGGCGCGTGCATGGCAAGGGCGGCTAGGGTTTCAAGCAGTGTTCATCGGCGTCTGGTGGATTCGTCGAGCCAGGGGCTGCATCACGGCGGCGTATTGATGAGGGCTTGGCTGGAGATGGAGGCTCATGCGCGCGGTGTAACCAAGCAAGCGAGGGAGATCGCGACTTGTATAGAGGCTTGGAATGGTCGAGTTCGACTGAGGCCTGCAGCAAGGTGTGAGTTCGAGTTCGAGGCTTCGATTTAGAGCAGAGCAGGAGTTCGGCGATGCTGGAGCTGGTGCCTAGCGTGGTGTGGTGGCCTCGAATGGTTGCGGTGAGGTATATTACTGTTTCTGTTTTTTTTCTTTTCTTTTACTTAAAAATGTGTATATATATATATATATATATATATATATATATATATATATATAGATTAGAGATTATAACACATATACATAGAATGGGATTTTAAATCCAGATTTTTGATTCTTACAAATATAAATATAATACATACAATTAATTAAGTGTTTAAGTAGTTTAATTTAAATGTTTTAATTAATTTACTTAAGATTCTGACATTGTAAATAAACTGTTGGCTATTGTTTCACTTATCAGAGTTAACGGCAAAGTATAAATTTCAACAGGACATTTTAAAATGAATCGGTTTGGAAAAAAAAGAAAAAAAAGTTTAAAACTAGCTTATTAATTATCTTAGTGACTAAAAGATCTTTAAAGGGGAAATTTAGTTTAAACAAAATAATAAAGTAAATTTATTGAATGGTAGTTGAGTTTTCAATCGGTTCAAATATTAATAAATCAAATAATTTTTTATACAAGGTCTAAAACTGTGAAGAAACAAGTCAGAATGGAAATTGATTGCAAAATAAAAGCAAAGGTGAGATCTTCTCACTCAAGTTTAAATTGAAATTTCCAGTTTGATTTTAAATAGTTAAATTTAAATTGTTGATTGTGTGCTTGGATGATAATTTATTATCAGTAGTATTGAAATAGACCCTATGCGCCGCATAATAGCAGATGATATTATATTAAACCCATATACCGCGATATTATATATGTATTTGGAATGATTGATTTCCCGCATTATATAGCGGGTGAGACGCTATGCGCCGCATAATAGCGGATGATATTTTATAAATCCCATATACCACGATATTCCACCTCGAAGTAGAATTGGTATTTAATTGTTGTGCTAACGTATGTGGATGCAGGGAAAACAGGTTGGAGAGATCCAACTGGATTCCTCAAATATTTGAATTAGTTTCAATATTATGTGTTGATTTTTTTGTAATCTATGTGTAACTATTTGTGATTGAAACGGTTGAAGGCTATAATTTAGCCGAATATATTTTTGATATCGTAGGATATCAAAAATAAATAAAATTGAATTTTTGAAATTTAGTAGAAAATTTATAGTAAATTAATTTTAGAAAATTGAATAAATTTAAAAGAAGGAATTTGTTTCAAAAGGTAATAAATTTGGTGTTGTAATAAATTTAGAAATCAATTTTGGAAATTGATTTGGTATTTGAAAATAAATTAGGAAATCAATTTAGAATTTAATTCGGTGCTGAAAATGAATATTTGGAAATCAATTTGAAAATCGTATATTTATGGATATTTAGAAGTTTAAATTCACAATGGGAATTTATAAAGGAAAGGGAAATTTGTTTTAAAAATTAAAATTTGGTTATTTTTTAAAAAAAAAGTGTGAAAGGATTTACGGATTTAGAACGTAAATTTAAAATAAATCAAGAAAGATTTATTAATTGATTTGAATGAACCATTTTGAAGTGGAAAAATATATTTTCCCTGGAAAGCTGAGTATGATTTCGAAGTAACCTATAAATATAAACTGAAAATTTTTAAGGATGGTTTTAGAAAGGATACTTTGGATAAATTATTTTTTTAACTGGTTTCAAATCTTTAAAGTATGGATTTATTTAATTACTTACAAAAGGGATTATTTTAAAGATTAAAATTGATATTTTTTTAGGAAACGGTTATTTAAATAGTTATACCTTATCTACTAATGTTATTTTAAAATTAGTTGGGACTTGAAATCTTATATGTGATAATTAGTATAATGTTTTCATAACTAATATTTTAAGTAATTATTTAAGAAGGTTTTATTTTAAATGCTCCAAGAATATTTTGTATAAGTGATTTGAATTATTTTAACTCGGTGGATTTCTAGTGGAAATGAATAAATATTTGGAAATATATTCCGCGTAAGGGAAATGATTTGAAATTTATTTTCAAAGGATTGAAATGTGGAAATTGATTTGAAATTTGTTTTCAAAGTGTTGAAGTGTTAAAATTATATCTTGCGAAGATATTTTGAAAATAATAATTGGGAGAATTATTTAAATCTTGGTGATTGTTGTGAATGTTAATTGATAGTTAAATAACCGACAATTAATATTTTCCTTTAAACGACATTTGAATTTCGATGCGATCGGGAGTCGGATTCCAAGTGGATATCCGAAAACCACATCGAAACTTTGTGATTGTGGTAGATCTTTTGTTTAAAAGATCAAAGTGAAAATTTGTTGTGATTTGTTTGAATCTGAATGAACACTTATTTTTAAAAATAAGCGCTCATTATTCGGATTAGCCGGGAGAGGACTTTGTGTCATAAAACCCATTCCAGATAATGATACGACGAAATGAGATTGCATTTGAAGATGGTGTTGAAGACCGGGTATTCTCGAAAATGAAAGGATTACCTGTCGAATGTCTCTACACCGAGTTGCTCCGGTATAGAGATTTTATCACCCTTTGTGATGGGAATTCCGGACTTGATTAGTGAATATCCAGATTTGCAAGGGCTTCTTTGAAGTGCCTTCAGTTCCGTTCAATCCCAAAACGGACTTGTATGGATGTGTGTCTGACGTTACACTTTGAGATGTAAAACTGGTTTCTATCAAATACATTTCTGTTTGGTGGTGGAGATTTATTCTCTTAGCTTAACACCCTTCTCTGAGACGTACGAGCTCAGAGGTTATGTAGTTGATGGTTATTAGTGATACATTCCCAATTTGGTAATGTGGCACTTGAAGTGCTGCTGGTCATTTGTTGATTAAAGCATGGCTTTGTGAAAAAGCGTAGCTTTGTGGACGAAACCTCATCAAGCCTCACAAACTGGTAATGGTTGAAACAGGAAAGATGCGGCAAGGTTTCAGGGGTAGCTCCCTTAGGGTATGTCCATTCCTTTTAGAAAAGGGTTGTGTCAGGTATGGAGCCCTGATATTTAACCTATGTGGTTACTGCAAATACTTTTCTTTATGGTTGTTGGTGTAGAGGATCCTCGGATAAAGTTTGCAAACGACCGGGGGTGGCATATCTTAGGTTTTATTCCCCGGGAAGGGAGTAACCGGCCTTGTGTTGGCAGAGAGTCGATTAGGTTCTCGAGACGTCCCTCCAGAGGCGTACCTATGTGGCATACGAAGTTCCTTAGCCTAACCACTTGTTGGAAATCCAATTCCCAATACAAACCCAGTACATTTTTAGTTGTAGAACCTGCCATTTAACATGGCAGCTATAGTAGGCATAGTATAATGGTACCTATGCTGGCTAAGATTAATATTATACTTTCAAAATGTTTTCTGTACTATGTACTAATGATAATATTAAAAAGGATTTTGCGTATCACGCATGTTTGACTATCATAAGGAGAAATCTCCCCCAAGTCTGCGATTGCATTGTGTGTGTGCCGGGAGGCCTTATGGTAGTTTCATTTTCCAAAAAGCATAGAGGATTTCTTTTTATTTTCTTTGTGAAAATAACTATTTTTAAGATCCCATACCAGTCCCATGACTGACCTGGAGTTTATTGTTCCCTTTCTAAACTCTGGGTGCCCTCAATTTTTCCACACGGGTAGCCTAGAATTAGGTTGTTAGTTATTCTAGAGCGAAGTCAGAATAGAGATGCCGTGGAGATCAGGAGCAAGCTGGATGGCGAAGCGTATCACTAGTATATGTTACATTCTTTTCCGCTGTTTATTGTTGTAACACTCTGATAATGTAATGTGATGTAATGTAATAACTGATATAGTTCTTTGTTTTAAAGATATTCATTTATCTATTATATTTGTTCCGCTGCGATATGTGAGATTCTGATGTTGTTTTCTTTTCTTCTTCTATCTTCTTCTTCTTAAACCCTAATGGTTCGGTTTTCCGGCATTCGACTGTGCGGCATTGGATACAGTGGACGTATCGATGTCGCCTTTCGAGCGTCATAAAATTGGGTCGTTACATTTTTGGTATCAGAGCATTTGGTTAAGCGATAACCTTGGCTCTGTTGGGTGTTACTCATTAGAGATAGAGTCAGTAGTACTCTAGAATGAGTTTGAGTGTAATAATAGATATGAGCGCATATTTGTTAGTGAATATAAAAATTGTTTTATATTGTGATGATTGGTTTGTTGAGTGATATATGGATTCTGGTCGATATAGTCTACGCAACTCTATCGATAGGAATCTCTACACACTCGTACAGAACAATTCGACACGATATTGTTTTAGGGTGAATGAAATAATTTTACCCAAACTATTTTCGTAGATAAAGGAAATAATCTTTGTAAATTATTATACTATATGGTTGCTTGATTGTTAGGAAGTGATAATATTATTATCATTTGAATAGGAAATTGAAATCGTAACACCGAAATTAAGAAATAAATCCATATACAAAAGCAGATATAACTTTCTACCAATACATGTGTAAAACATATATATACTTTTTGCCGAACAAAACATATACATGCAATATATATATTTCATTCAAAATATATAACTGTCACACATATATATTTGTATACTAACAATATATACTGGCATTAATACATAAAAGTCTGTTTCATGGTTAAAATATGTTTAAGTGTTGGATTGTGTATATAATATGGTGATAATATGGCTATAGGATAGTATATATATACTAACCTATATACACATGCAACAAATAAATCCTGGTGGCACAGCTGGTCGTACATCAAGGGGGTTGAGGAAGTTGGGGTAGGACTGACGATTGCGAAGGGAGGCAGGTGCACGTGCAGCTTCATGATGGGTTCAAGGCGGAGAAGCCATGTAAAGCGTATCTGGAGATGGCACGGGACATTGTGGGAAGGAGGTGGGTGGGCTGAATTTGGAAGTTTGGTGTCTGTTTGGCTTCAGAGTTCGGGCTGTCGGGGAAGGCAGTGCAGCGGTTAAAGGCTGATGGACAATGTGGCACTGTCCCCTAGGTTGTGAAGCCGAATCATGAGCGGTGACGTGATCGCTTAGATGGAAGGAGGAGATAGGTGGAGGCGACAATAGGAAAATGAGGGGAGAGCTGGTGATGTGGCTTTGATGCAGCTGACACATGTAGGACGAGGTAGAGAGAGTGTGGTTTGTTCTTGGAGTGGCGGAGTCTGACTGGGTTGAAGGGGTGGGTCATGTGGCTATGTGGTTGAGGTTTGTGGCTGACAGGAACCGGATGGGTTTGGTCGCAAGGAGTGGGGGAGGGGAGGAGCACGATCAAATGTCGTGGGGCTTCGAAAATGAAGTGGAGGAGGATTTTAGCTTAGGCGGTTTACTCGGGTGATGCAGGGTTGGGTAGGAGCAGATCAAACATGGGTGGAATGGCGAGGAAGTGGTGCTGTCAGTTGCTCGGCAGATCTGGAGTGAGCCAGTGTGTAGAAGTGCAGAAAGGAGATGAGCACAAAAGTTGAATTTAATATATATATATATATATATATATATTAAATGTTATTTCATCCAATATATGTTATATATATATATATATATATATATTAAATTGAGGAAGAACTGAGCAAATACGAAAAGGAGGAGGAGAACTGAATGGACCAGAGAATTATAGCGAACAGATAGATATAACAAAAGTCTCAAAAATTATTAATAGCTAGTGCCTATTAACATTAGATAATGAACAACTGAAAGGACAGAGGAAAGACAAAAGGCTCAAAATGGATACCGATACGATTAACCGTTTTCTGATTTCACCGCGTACCGGACACCAAAACACACAAACGAATATACTACGGAGATCCGCACGACGAGACAAATAAAATGGTACACGGAAATGTCGATATTCGCTGCAAAACTGCTACTAAAATGCCAAAAATAAGATAAATAGGGAAAAACCAGTCCAAATTTGGCAAAACGAAATACGACATCTCACTTAGAAAATGATTTACAATTTTATTATGTAAAAAATTTCAAATTTCGACAACATTTTATTTTCATCAAATTAACTGATTTTAAATTGAAATTGAAAATTACACAAGAGAACTAACTTATATATTTTCTGATGAAAATCTGACATTTGCTAAGTTTAAATAGACGTATCTCAAATATCAAATTTCCATAGCTAAATTAATTACTTATATTTCATGAAAAATTCAGTTAATTACGTTGTTAAAAATCATTAAAATTTCTGGATTGTTAAACATATTAACGTAGTATTTAATTACATTTAATTACAATGATTTAAAATTTAATACAACAGATTAAATAAATGGATAACAATTTACAATTGTCACCTTTTACTTAATTTAATCACATTTATATGTTTATTATCTGCAAAAAAATGTTATAACTACTTTCACAACAGTGGTTTCAACCAATTACAATTAATTTCATATTACTTCACCAATTAATACAACATTTGGTTTATTTCCTTATTTACAATCTGTAACCAATTTTTATATTCATAATCATTTTTATTAATTAAACTTACATTAAAATAGTTATCAGTTGCCTTAAATTAACATTACTACATTTCATTTCAGTGATTTTCTCATTAACAAATCTTAAAATTTTAAATTTTCACAACACTAAATTCTAAAACTCATTTAATATAAAAAAAATTAATTATCGGAAATTATAGGTCGTTACACTCTCCCGCACTCAAAACTTTTCATCCTCGAAAAAAGAAAGAAGGAGATAAGGAATTAATATATCTTATTCAAAATATTAAGTTTATAAATAATTTATTTACATAATTAAATAATTTAAATAAAATATATCAATTTACAAACAATTAACTCCATTTTATTCAAGTTCGATAAAGGTTCTAAAACATTTCCACTTTAACAAAATTTTCAAAGTCAAAACTTCATGGAAAATTTCGATAGAGTCTCCTTTGTCCGAAGAGGTCGGGGAAAAATAATAATATCAATAATATCATATATATCATATTTTAAAATAAATATCCCAAACCATGGGAAAACAATAAAATATCGCTATAAAACCGTAATCCGAAAACATACCTATTTGTCGAGCAAACAACGCTTTATTTATGAAACAAAAAGTAGTAACTATTAATTTCATATACCTGTATTTCACATATAAAATCCAAAAGAGTTAGAATTATGTATAAGGGAGGTATTTAGGTTGTTTCAATTAATAATTAAATAATCAACACAACATAACAATATTCACTTGCAAACAAAACAATACAATTATTACATGCAATCAAAAAAATCAGCCATCGATCCATACAACGAAACAAATGGTTTGTTTGGATTCAGAGACTTTTAATCATATAAAATGATAAATAAACCGCTAAGTATACCATAAACTCAACAGTCTTAGATAAAACTTAATAGATTATTTATACTCCTTTTTATACAATTAGAAGTATCCTTTCGCAACCATCCCATATGCCAAAACAATCAAGAATTCCAAATATCAATTAAGTTTATTCTTATTAATCTTCTTTCAAATTATTTACTATTCAATTTTTTTCTTCATTCGATTTTATAGTGCTTATTTATATTAATTTACATTCATTACTTACAAAAATTCACCTCACATTTATTCATACAATGCCAATTACCTTTAATTACTTTACATTCATTACTTACATAAGTTATTTCCATTTCGGTCATTATATTATCCATTATTATGTAAGCCATTTTACAATTAAATTCACCATTAATAAATTATTTCTTTTTCACATTCATTTCTTTCGTATATAATATTATTGAATGGGAAATTCATTTCTAAATCATGTTAACATTTCTGAAGTTATAACTATTTACTTAATATACAATTCATCTTTACAATTCACTTTTACTTATAAATGGCTTCAATCATTAACTTAAGTTTATAATCATTTACTTACAATATTCACTTTTCTATTAAATTTATTTAGTAGCACTTCAAATTATTAACTTAAGTTTATAACATTTTATAACATCAGAATTCTTATTTATAGACATAATTCTATTGAACACATTCATTATTCAAGTTTTACTTGTATAATATTCCATTTCATGTTTCAATTAACATTTCAACTTCGAAAATTTTGGTAAGTTATATATATCTTTTAAAACGTAATTAAATGTTACGTAGATTTATCTTATTCAATTTAGTGCAATAATTACATCCTCTATCATCTTCAAAGTTTTCATATCCTTTTGATTTGAAATTCACAAATTCCCACTTTCTTATATATTTCAATAATCACTTAGCATCTAGTTTCTTATATATTTCATTTTTCGTAGTTTCCAATTACTAATATAGTCAAGATTTCATTCATTACAATAATTAAAAACTATAATTTACAAAAACTTGAGAACTAAATACCGGGTTCCATTTCAATTAATTTAAAATAATATATATATATATAATCATATCTTTTATATATATCAAATCATATTTGTAAATTAAAATTAAGATTTGTTTATCAAAACAAATGTGAAGTAAAACTACTACATCAGCCTTCACACTTTGAAACTCGAAAAAGAACGTCGATGATGCATGCACTCATCATCAAAATTATCTTCTTGCGACAGAGAGGGGAGTATAGAACTTATTTCCTTCCAAAATTCCTTTAAAACATTTATTTCAAATCATATTGAAATATTTAATATCAGAAAATACTTTCAAATAATACTAATATTATATTCCAAAATCATTCGGAAGAAATTTTTCAAAAATCCTGGAACTTAAGTTCTCAAATTCTCAGTTCTTATTTACTTTATCTGTAAATCTTATTTTACAATCTATATTTATAAAATTTCACTTCCTAACAAACAACCAAACATATCACATACAATTATATACATTATAAATATTATTCTTTTATGTACAAATTATAATACTGGGCAAAATTATTTCATTTAACTATATTTCAAAACAATATTATGTCGGTCTGCCTATTTAGCGTTTAGAAATCCCTATCGATGTCATAGCGTCCTATGTACCAACTAGAATTTATAAATACTAAACAACACAAACTAACACAATACAAAAACATTTTTATAACACTAACAAATATGCTCTCTCATATATATACACTCAGCGACTCATTCTAGGGTATTGCTACCATATTTCTAATGAGTGAGACCCCACAAATCTAAGGTTGTCACTAAACCAAAGCTCTGATACCAAATGTAACAACCCACCTTTTTTGATGATTTAAATCGACATAAACCGCAGAAGTCAAACTCAAACCATTCAAAAGGGATGAGTGTTATGGGGTAAATAAGAAAAGAAGGAAAACCAAAACATGGAATCTCATAACGGAATGACAAGATATAATAATCAAATAAACAGTTCATGAAGCTATTTTACAAATAACATGTAACGACCTGCCTTTTTGGACGTTTTAAGAAGACACACATGTCGAACTCAAACAATTTCAAATGGACAGATTGTTATGGGGTAAATAAGAAAAAGAGAAAGAAATAAACAAACACAAAATCTCGCAGCAGAAGGACAAAATATAATAATCAAATAATAATTCATGAAGCTGTTTGCAAAACATATGATTATACTTATACAACACAGAATCAGAGTTACACATATCAGAGATAAATAAATAATGCAGCAGAACAGGTTGAATGCAGTGGAATAAATAGTAAATGATAGTAGTACAAATCATCGACTTTGTCCTCCAAGAATAAGGTCTTCAAATCCTGAAATGCTCAGGCTGACCCGAGGGAATTGAAAAAACAAAACACTCGAGTCAGAACAAAAAGATCTTATGCAAGTTAAATCAATGACAAATATGCGTGTAACTGCGTCAGAGATGTTAATGGGCTTTGGCATCTCATATCCAGTGTTTAACGTGAGTAAAGTAAATTAAGAGATGTTCGGGATTCTCATCTCCTAAGGATCCATTAAACAATCTACTATGTAGTACAATACACCATTATAATATGTCTATAGTAAGTAAAAGTACTAAAATAGATTAAGGCATTACCCATATCTCCCTTAACACATTTTATATATTCTCATAGTCTATACAGTACCGTAAGCCCCTCCGTAGACTGGAGGTTTATGCAGAGGACACGCCATAGGAAAGGTACAAAAAAAACTCATACAAGGCGCTCTAGAGCATGTGAACATGGCACTCGAGGCAATGCTAGGGTAGATATACCAATTGCAGATTCGGACTGGTGGTGACGCATAACAGCTACTACCGCCCACCTCAGACACACTCCCAAATCAAAATCAAGGGTGGCTAACAAATCAATCACAAAGTAATAAAATTGTATCGAAGAAATATGCCCGATCGGAGGTGCGACCTCACTTTGCTCGGCATGGCTCCTGTTTTGGTCACATCTAAGCCGACTCACGGGAGTCAGGGTCACGTCACACCTTATATAGAAATCGTTCGCCAAACCATCTTACTTTATTTCTGGAATATCCACCACGTACACAGCTGTTAAAGTGGTTTTCGGTATTGGCAGAGAGCATGAAAATATCCGATCCCGGTGTTTAACAACAAAACGCTTATTTCACACTATATGGTTCTTTTACATTTCAAAAGTCAATTCACAATTTATATCAAGATATCATATTCTCAAAACCATAATACTTTCGAAATCACATTCACTTTCAAATTCTTATCACATTTGAAATCATAACTTTTACGAAATCATAATTTCTTTCAAAATGAAATTTTAAATAGGTTAAATCCTTATTTTAAAATTATCATATTAAGTCATAAATGTTATTTAAATCCCAACTTAGGTTATAATGTCGTTTGACCATATTCACTTTAAAATCGAGGATTTGAATATAAACCCATCTACTTAGTTTGGAATTTAGAAAAATAGTTTAGATAGTTATAAATAGTTTAACAAAATTAAGAATAAATTTTTAAGATAGTTAGAATACTCTAATATATTTTAAAAATAGGTTTAAAATAGTTATAAATTGATTAAGATAACTAAATAGATTTAAAATATACTAAATATAACTAAAATATATCAAATAATTTTAAAATAGATTAATTAGATTTAAAATAAATTAAAATGGTTTAATTAGTTTAAAGTAAATTAAATTGGTTTAAGATAGGTTAAAAGAATTTATATATTTAATATAGGTTAAATAGTTTATAAATTTAAAAATCTTAATAATTAGAAATTTTAAAATGATAAATTTTCTCAATTTATATTAAAATATGAATTTGAAATAAATATTAATTAAAATTATTTGTTTCATTCCACCACACTTAAACCCTTTCCAATTTCCGAAAAACCAAAATCTAATTCCAAATCTCCATTTAAATTTTCAATAAAATATTTAAATTTACATTGATTTCAGTTCACATTTGAAATGTCAAATTTAGCTACTTCAATTTCAACACATATTCAAGTTATATTCGAACAAACTCAATTCCTATAAGTTTCAGTTATACTTCAAAAATCAACTTAAAATTTAAATCAAATTCCTTAAAGCAATCCCTTTAAACCAATTCAAATCTCAACATAAAACCTGATTTTCGATAATAATTCAATTTATATAAATCAAATTTTATTTCAAAATAATGAAACTAAAAAATTTAGGATTTTTAAAATCATTAAATTTAACCAATCCGGTGTCCGTATATAATTCTTTAACCTAGGGTCAAGTGATATAGATATTTATCATTTCAATCTGCAATTTAAAATTTTATGGTTATATATCATTTCAAACCGCAATCCTGAGTTAATATAAAAATCCATAAAATCCCTCGAGTCATCATTTCAACCCATAACGATTTTTCCGTAATCTACAGATCATTCGGGTATATATCATTTCAACCCATAGTGATTTTCCTAATAATAGCTAAGGGAACTTGCAGGGTGATAACAATATATAAAGCAAACATAAATTCCAAAAAGAAAGAATGGACCGGATTGATTTACCCGTTGAACGATAAATGACCTGAAAACCCGTTCTACCTCCAGAACGAAAATGGGTCATCCCATATATCAAAATAGGTAATTTGGATATGTTTAAAATCAATGGAATAGGTTTCAACTCCTAATTCCATCGAATGAAGAAGTTATTTTAAAATCGGCTTATTTCAAATTGATTTCGATTAAATTGATTTCCAAGCGTTTCGAGCCCATACGATTGTTAACGTAAAAATCAGACGCTAACACCCCGGTGTAGATTGAAGTTGAGTGAAAGCACCACCCGTGTAGACGGGAACTACAAACAAGTAGAGAAATCACGGAAAAAGCAGAAAAAAATAACAACAGTTTTTATAGTGGTTCGGCTTAGGGTAAGCCTACGTCCACTTTAACTCTCTTTATTACTGAATTGATTACCACTTTTACAATAATCTTCAATTACAATTCCAATGAGACAAACAACTAGAACTTTGATGTAGAAGAATTCTTTAAATCCATGTAGATTGTGTTAGATTTCCTCTCGAAGTTAGTTGAGATGTCTTTCGTACTTGAAGTGTTGAGTGAGTCGAGAATTCAGCAGAGTATTGGCGCTTCAAGAGATCGGCCAAAAGTCCCCCTCATGTTTGAGGTAGGTCAGTATTTATAGGAAAATCTCCCCTTTGGATCGTAAGTCGTGTTCGACTCATGGCAACTCGTGGCCGAGTTAAGTTGGGTCGTGGGCGACTCAGCTGGTAGAGTTCAAGCTTGGTATCAGAGCGCCTTCGGTCTTCTGGATATAGCGCAAGTCCTAACTCGTCCACGAGTTAAGAGGTCATGGCCGACTTATCTGACTAAGCCCTTGGTTCCTCAATGGTTCACTTCTTCAGAATTACAAGTCATGAGTCGCTCACGAGTCAATTCTCTTTGACATAAGCATTGTGACAGCGGGCTACGACTCAGTGGTTTTAGATCGTAGGTGAGTCATGCTGAGTCGTGAGTCGTGAGTCGCGCACGAGTCAACTGGACATGGCTTCTTGTTTGCTTGTTTGAGTCGCTGACGACTCAAGGTAGGTCGTAGGTTGCACGATTCTGTGACTCGCGCAACTCCTCAATTTGTTGAGTCGGTAACTCGTTGAGTCGGCCTGTCTCATAAACTGTTAACCTCTTGAGTCGTTCCGCTTCTCTTAAGCCGTCTTGAATTTTAACTCGCTAGCTCGTTGAGTCGCTTCTACCATTAAGTCGTGAATTACCTTGAGTCGTAAACCCACTGAGTCGGTAAGAACCTTAAGTTGATGAGTCGGCCCAGGCCTTAACTCGTTGACAAAACGGGGTTAACATTTGCCCCTCGAAGTACACGCCTAAGTCGTAGGTCGTGTGCTTCGACTCATCTTGACTCGCGCGTGTCGGCTCATGTTCCACTACCCTGGGGTATAAAAGGCATGAACCGTCACTCTTACTTCCTTCTTCTATTACCAATCTCCTAAGTCGCATCTGCCATTAATACTTCTCTAAGCTCCCAAAGGCGATTTCAACTCAATCCACCTCCGATTCTTTCGAGCATCACATTGCGTAAGCAATCTTGCTTTTCCTCCGATTGTCGATCATCACTAACCTATGCGCCCTGTCCTCATCTCCGATCTGCCCCCTTGAGCCCTGCAAGTTTGGTTGCTTTAGTCATCAATGGACCTAGGGCTGTCTGATCTGACAGTTCGTGATCTGAGGCGATTTAGTGGTGTGATAGAACTAGGGTTGTTGATTGAGAGTTTATTGGGTTAACGGGTTAGGAATTAGAAGGTTCATGGGATAGGAGTGAGACGGTTCATGGGTTAAGAGTTAGATGGTAGACGAGCTAGGAGTTAAATGGTAAGTTGGCCAAATAGAGTTGAATATTGCCTCGGGTACGACTCGGCAATTTTGTGTGATCCAGCAATCTTTGTGACTTAACTATGAACCGACCTAACATACTTCACGACTCAAGCCTTGAGTCGTGGCCGAGATAGGACTTGGAGATTTTCTCATTGCTTTGAACTGAAGCTTTTCCTTTTTTCTTATGACTTATGGCATAAGCACTGCCGGCTCAAAGTGTTAACGACTTAAAGCGTAAATGACCTAACCTAAGCCGCCTCATAACCTTTAACTCATGGGCAAGTTAACACATTGAACTGTCTTGGAGCATAATTCTGACTTGAACTTTAACTTGGATTGCTGAAATAAACCGTCTGAATACTGAATTGTTTGGACTTTAACTTGTTAAACTTTGTTGCATTTTTTCACAGGTCACTCTTGCAAGCTAATTACCTGTCTAATACAACATTTACAGAAAATTGGGACGAATATACTGCCACTGACTGCCCACATCAAATGACAGATTAGTTAATAACAAATAATCAACTTGAACAGATTGTGTGAACGAAGTGCTTTAAAACAACGAATTCAGGCAAAGTATCAAGGCAACATTGGAATAGTCAACTAAACTTTCCTGTTTGCATTAACACTGTACTTGAACTTCAAATTAACAAGTCCTGAAATTTGATAATCGATCAATTGTCGACAAGCTTAACTCCAGTTATTTTACTTGTTTATTTTTATTGGTTCTGCACAACACTTCACACTTTTAGAAAACGTGCACCTTCAAATTTGAATATCCAGTTGCTTATGTAGAATGGCCTCACATCAAGAAGAAGTAACGGAACAGACTGGAGAGGCTCTTCCAATAGCTGCTCCACTGACTACTCCACCGAAAAGAGTCTCAACTTCCTTGAACCACCGGAAGTTTAGCTTATTGCGCGCTCAATTTGGCATCGTTGAAACGGATGCTATATTGCCCGGGCCAAATGATTTCGCTGATAGACCTCCCCATGGTTTCGCCGCTGTCAACCGCCAAATGTGCTTGTGCGGTGCTATTCCTCCCTTCAACGAGTTTCTTCAGCAATTTTTACTTCGATTGACCATCTCCCCGTTTCAACTGCACCCCAATGGTTACGCCATTCTGATGGGGTTGTGTGTTTTATTCATGAGAACCCTGGATCGGCTACCGAGTTTCGGAGAAATTTGTTACTTATGTTCCTTCACCAAGACTAAAGATCATCCCTCCATTGTTGTCATAAGGAGTGCCAGGAATCGCAAACTCGTGACTGACCTTTCCGAAAGTGTTCATGGATTTTTAAATCAGTTTTTCTTTGTTCGCTGCCCCCCAGGGTTTTATGCCATCTGGAGAGTAGGAAGTAAGATTACCTGCTTCTAATTTCCATTCCCTAGCTTTTCGAGTTTTGAGTTGTTAATCGTTAATTTCACTCTTTCCTTTTTCAGCACTTCCTCCCCCCTCTAGAGATCCAGGCCATAAGCAAGTTTTTGAGAGATTGAATGTTGTGGCCGCAGAAGAGAGGAGCATAAAAATTTTGTTGAGGGATGAATTTTTGCATCAGTATGGGCTTTTGCACGCTTCTCGCTCTACACACCCCCATGAGGTCCCCGACTCCCCGGCTAGAGCGTCGGATGCCCCAGTTTCTACTGACACATCCATACCAAAAGGACCTGCTCCCGAGGCTTCTCTAGTGAAGTGCTCTACTTCTATTGATGTTGCGGGGTCATCTGGCGATCTTGCACTTGCCCCGGTTACCGAAGAAGAAGAGCCTCAGGGGTCTCCCCAACATTCAGAGAAATCCGGCGACAAAGAAGCTGGGAAAACAAGCCCTGTCAAACAAAGTAGGGACGACACTTTCGAAGGGTTGAGTGACTTGTTTGTCACTTCGCAGGAGCTTTTTAAAGATGACCCCATTACTACTAGGGTTGCTTCTTCAGTAGTTGAGGCGACTTCTACTTTGCAACAAGCTCCGTCGACCCAAGAGTTGACGCTAACTACTACCCCCACAACTACTCCGCAATTGAAGAGTGGTTCGTAGTTTGATGCGCGTAGTTTGCACATCACACACACTTAGAATCTTTCGGCACTTTTATGCTCCTTACTCTTTGTACTTTGAAGACTTCTAAAGTTACACTTCTTTTCTCTGAAAACTTATAAGACTTGTCTCTTCTTTTTTATTTCAGATTCTCCGATGGGACGCAGCAGCTCCTACTATGACAACTTTCAGCGCTATGGGAGGCGTAGTCAATATGATTATAGGCGCTACCTTCCCACTCACAGAGAAACCGATGAAGAGAGAGCCGCTCGAAAGGCTCAGGAGAGAAGGGCTCAAGAAGAGCGTTATGAGAGAAAAGAAAGGGAGGAGCACCATGATTCTTCCCATAAAGGTGACGATTCCCACAAGAGAAAATCCCATGATGACCGGGGAAAAAGCCATATGGTTGAGGACCCAAGCAAGCGTGCTCGACACGGTGAGAAGCATACTTCTACAACTCCTGAAAAGGTCACTGCCCCCGTCCCACTTGACATTCCTTCTGGCTCTCCCGCTCTCGGGAAGATAGACATTCAAACAATAATTAGCAGGCCTAAATTCCGAGTTGGACCGGGCCCAGCCACTTTGCAAAGCCGGTTTCCATAGTGGTGCCTGAAGGGAGTGCGGTTCGATCTTGACTTGGTCCCTATCGACAAGCCTGCCATGCTGCGAAATCTCGATGCCGTCAGGCTTGATATTGAAAGGATGTTGAACTGGCAAAAGCTTGTAGACGAGCTTCAAAGGGTCAACCATGCGAATATAAAGGCCATGCTTACTATGGACAATGATAAGGCCGAATGGCAGAAGGTTCTTGAGCAGCATGATACCGAAATGAGGAGCATCGCTACTTACAATGAAGAGCTTGAAGCGAAAGTTGAGGAACTTAAACAAGAGCTTGCTACTTCTTCTACCACATATACTCAAAAAGAAGAAGTATTTCAGAAGCAAGTTCGCGATGCTCACGCGGCTCAGCGACATGCCGAGTAACAACTTGAAGCTGAGCAGAAAACAGCAGGAAGGTATCGTGCTGAGGTTACAGAGTTACGGGAGAAAGTCAACTCTCAGGAGGCGGAAATTCAAATGCTAAAGCTTCAACTTTCCAAGACTGAAAGAGAGCGTGATGAGGCCGTTGCCGGTAAAATTGCAGCTGAAGAATCTCATTAGGCAACGAAGACCAACATCAGCTCGACACTGTTTGACTTTTACCTACATAGCATCTTGGGGCACGGTAGTCTCGCTTTTCTAGGTCCCAAGTATGAAATTACTTTAGCTGAAGTGTGGGAGGCCGCACTTGATATGCTTGGCGGTAAATGTGCTGGTTATGCCGAATCAGCTCTTGAGGAGCATTACTTGGATGATGATGCTCGCGCTACTCTCGCCAAGGGAAAGGAACGACTTGCAAAATTAAGGGCTGAAATGGCAGAAGGGGAACGGTTAGGAAAAACTACTTCAACTATTCCAGTCTTGCCTTCGCCTTCGGCCGAAATCGACATTATTGGCTCCAGTTCTCATTCTCCACCCCCTACTAAAGTTACCACTGAGATCACAAGCATACAGGGTAGAGATGAGGGCGACGAGAGTGCTGAAGCACAGACTTAAGAGGTTGATATCAGGAAGTCGACTTCTCCAGGTAACTCTACTGTCAATCTTGCTCAAGTAGACTTCTCATTTGCTTCTTATGGGTTCGATGAGCTTCTTGACTATTTTCTGAATCTCAACGATCCTTTATCTCCTCTTTTTACTGACTTTAACCTCTTTTCTTCTATAGAGAAAGTGTCGGGCATCATCCAGACTTCCCCTCCTCCAATTATTCCTCCTTCGATTGTTCAGGTCACTCCTTCGTCCGCCTCTCAACCTGGGTCGCAAGAGGAGCAAATAGAAGCCCTTCATGGCTTAGATGATCCTATTGCTTCTCAAGAACATGGGGGAGAGGGGCTTAGAGAAGGCGATGAGTCTCCGGAGCGAACCACTTCTGATAACATAAAATTATCCGCTCTTGTAACTCCGGGAAGTGAGTCTTCTTCAAGGAGAATGAGGAAGCGTGCCACTTCGAAGAAGAGAAGAAAAGGCATTCTTATTTCTGAAGAGGAAACGAAAGTTGATTCGGCAGTAACCCTTTCTCCTTCATCCCCGACTCTCCCAAGCCGTCCTGAAAAGCTGCCTATTAGGTCAGGTGAAGGCTCTAAGGGCAGTGGCAAGAAGAAATAAGGGGTCCTGCTTTGACTTATCTTTACTTTTTGCTTTTTGCATGTACTGGCCGAAGATTGTGCGGGTACCGGCCTCCGCTTTTCTTTTTCTTTTTATTTTGAAACCTGTACCCGTACAAAATTTTAACAGTGTTGAATAAAATGATTCTTTTTCTTTGTACAAACTTCTGTCTGTTCTGAGAATGCATTTATTATTCATTTTCGTACAAGTTTCTTTACATGATATTGCAGCGAGCTTGTGGTATGTTGTTCGAGCGTAATTTTACCAATATAGTTATACCATGCTGTATGTAGCTATACCATGTTGCCCCTATACCATAAGCTTGTTGCAATATTTTATACTTTGAGGGGACTTGTACTTTTATTTTCTGGAGAATAATTATTTCATACTTGGAGGAATATTATCTTGTTAAAAATAGAGTACAGCTCCGTCCATATGAGTTTTTTACGCTTTATCCTTCGAAGATATCACTTTTCTTTTGTGCATACACACATTTTACCAAGTGAACTCTTTTATGTGGTAAAGCGGGCCTCTGAAGGGTACTTTAACTTCTTTTTGAGGAAGAGTATTTTCCAGAATAGGTGAATCATTCTTCCTTTGAGAGTTAAAGTGTGCCTTTGAAGAGGGCTTTTTTTATTACGCCTCAGTAAAGGGCTTTCTGATCTTTGCTTTGCGTTTCTGACGAAATGCTTCTTTGGAAAGTTGTACCTCTGAGTAGGGCTGTTTCACGTTTCAACACTTGGAAGTTTTATTTCAATCTCGATGAAACGTGTGCCTCCGAAGAGTTGTGACTCCGAGGAGGGCTTTCCACGTTTCAACACTTGGAAGTTTTATTTCAATCTCGGTGAAACGTGTGCCTCCGAAGAGGTCTTTCTGTTCGATTGTGCCTCTGCGAGGAGGTCTTTTCATTTCTGCCTCTGGGAAGAGGTCTTTTTTGTTTCTGCCTCTTGGAAGAGGTCTTTTCTGTTTGGTTGTGCCTCTGGGAAGAGGTCTTTTTTGTTTCTGCCTCTTGGGAGAGGCTTTTATTTTTCCCTATTCGTTGGGAAGCGGGCCTTCGAAGAGGGCTTTTCACATTTCATTTCACGGGAGTGTATCGACCGATCACGATGAAATGTGTGCCTCTGAGTAGGGTTACTACCTGGAAGTTTGGAGTTTCTTTCTCTCGGTTGGACGAATTCACAGGAGTGTATCGACCGATCATTCCGCAACTTTGTATCGAGAAAGATCTCTCTTTTTCTGGTTTGGCCCGCTCGAGGTCTTTTAGCATTTCAACTGTGGTGAAATGGGCCTCTGAAGAGGGCTTTTCACGTTCCAACACCTGGAAGTTTTATTTCAATCTCGGTGAAACGTGTGCCTCTGAGTAGGGCTTTTGCCTGGAAGTTTGGACTTTCTTTCTCTCGGTTGGACGGATTCACGGGAGTGTATCGACCGATCATTCTGCAACTTTGTATCGAGAAAGATCTCTCTTTTTCTGGCTAGGCCCGCTCGAGGTCTTTATCCTCCGAAGAGTTGTGCCTCCGAAGAGGGCTTGTGCCTCCGAAGAGGTCTTTTGTTGATTGATGCTTCCTCGCCCATGTCTCTTTGTCATCCATTCATGTTGGCGATCCCCGTTGTCTTTTGCAAGTGTCATCACTTTTTAGTTGCCAATAATTTCTCTTATCCAAAGAAATATACTTCATAGTTAAGCGAGTTGGTGGTGGTAGACACAGGCTATTTAACTGATTGTTTGTTTGTTCAAACATTTGCAGTTAGTTAGAAATGGTCCACTTCCATCCACATTGCTAACTTTTGTTCGAAGCACTTCTTTTGTAGGATTTGAGTATGGAAATTTTAAATGGCTTAGTGTTTGCTTGTTGAGTGATGTCGTAGATCGCTTGGTCTTGTGATGGGTAAGCTTTGCTTTTATGGCCTGCATTATTAAATTGACATTTTAGTAACACAGTTAATGTATTTTATATGTCGAAATAAAACAAAGTAATTTATAATAGTAGAGAACACAAGATTTATAGTGGTTTGGCCAAAAGCTGGGCCTACATCCACTTTATAGCTTTTCATTATTCACTTGCTTTACAATTTCTTTCAATACAAGAATCATATATTCGTAATTCTTTTTACAACATTTCATCAATGCTTTCAAGTAAAATAGGGACGCAAGTGATTGCTGTTCCAAGTTCTTGGGATTGGTTCTCCTTCGACAGTTGTGAGTTTGAATGTGCCATCAAGGAGTTTCGCGCCTATAACATATAGCACTTCCCAGTTTGGCCCAAACACACCTATGGCTGTCATAATTCTCTTCAGGACTAAGTCCCCAACTTCAAAGCTGCACTGACGAACTTTGGAATTGAAGTGCCTGGCTATTTTTTGCTGGTGAGCTGCAATTCTAAGTCTAGCCTCTTCTCTTTTTTCATTGAGGAGGTCAAGTGCTTCCAATTGCAATTTCTCATTCTCAATTTGATCAAAATGGATCCTTCTGTGTGAGGGGACTTCAGTTTCCACTGGAATCATTGCTTCTGATCCGTATGCCAATGAAAATGGAGTATGCCCAGTCGCAGTTTTGTGGGTGGTTCTGTATACCCATAGTGCAAGCGGTAACTTGTCGACCCAACCACCTTTCGCTTCTTCCAGCTGCTTTTTGATGGTTGACTTGATGATTTTGTTTACTGCTTCCACTTGCCCGTTTGCCTGCGGATGAGCCACTACTGAGAAGCTTTTTCGGATTTTGAATCGTTTGCAAAAATCTTGGAACTCCTCACTTTCAAACTGAGTACCATTGTCTGTGATTTTCTTCTAAGGCACACCATACCTGCAAATGATATTTTTAGTCACAAAACTTATCATTTTTTTAGAGGTAATAGTGGCCAATGGTTCGGCCTCAGCCCATTTAGTAAAATAATCAACAGCAACGATATCATATTTAATCCCTGATTTGGCAGTCGGCAAAGGCCCAATGAGATCTATTCCCCAGATAGCAAATGGCCATGGACTGACCATTTGTGTTAGCTCAGTGGAAGGTGCTCTAGGAATTTTAGCGAATCTCTGGCATTCATCACACTTTCGGGAATAATCAGCAGCATCCTGATTAATTTCTGGCCAAAAGTATCCGTAACGGAGGATTTTCTTTGCTAAAGTTTGACCACCTGTATGATCCCCACATTCCCCTCCGTGTATTTCAGTTAGAATTGTCTTAGCTTCTTCCTTTGTCACACATCGGAGTAATGGCATTGAAAATCCTCGTCTGTACAAACGACCATCTTGAACTATATACCTGGAGGCTTTCCTCATCAGCTTTTGCCGTTCTTTTGAATTTTCTGGCAGAGAACCATTGAGTAGATATTCAAGTATCGGAGTCATCCATGATTCTTGCTCTTAGGATACATTCATAATGCAATCAACATCCATTTCATCTGTGCTTGGAGCTGACAAGACTTTGACGGGAACTAACCCCAATAGTTGAGCTTCACCAGTACTTGAATACTTCGCGAGAGAATCCGCCTTCATATTTTCTTCTCGGGGGATATGGTTTATTGAATAACGGTCAAAATCTTGAAGGAGCTCCCAGGCTTTTGATAAATAGGCTGGTAAATTTCCTCCTTTAGCTTGAAATTCCTTCTTGACTTGACAAACAATAAGTTGGGAATCACTGAAGATATGCAATGCCTTGATATTTAGCTCTTTAGCGATCTTTAAGCCAGCGATGAGAGCTTCGTATTCAGCTTCATTATTTGTCGAAGGGAATTCTAGTCTCAGTGCATAACATAGCGATCGCCCTTTTGGGGTTTCAAGGATAACCCCTGCTCCGGAATAGAAATCATTTCTTACGCCATCAACATACAATTTCCATTGGATTGGGACGCTATCAGTGACTTCTTCCTCACTATCAGCCTTATCCGTACATTCTGCGATGAAATCTGCCAAAGCTTGTCCATTGATTGCTTTTCGGGGATGGTATGTGATGTCATATTGGCTGAGTTCAATATTCCATTTCAACAGATGGCCCGAAGTCTCAGGACGAAATAGGACTTGCTTAGAGGTTGATCAGTGAGGACTCTGATGGGATGAGCTTGGAAATACGGCCTCAATTTTCTTGATGCGATCAACAAACAATAGGCGAGCTTTTCTAATCTTGAATAGTTCATCTCTGCCCCAGTGAATCTTTTGCTGATATAATAGACTGGGCGTTGAATCCTTGCGTCTTCCCGTACCAACACTGCACTGAGAGCATGAGACGAAATTGCCAAATATATGAAGAGATCTTCACCACTGTCAGGCTTTGAAAGTATCGGAGGCACTTCCATATGTCGAACCAACTCATCAAATGCTTTCTGACAATCGGGAGTCCACTCAAAGTTTTTTCTTCCTTTCTTCAGAGCATCAAAGAATGGAATGCATTTGTCAGTAGCTTTGGAAATGACTTTGCGATTCCTTCTTCGTTCTAGGAGCCTTGACTTCTCTCAGAGCGGTGATTTGAGCTGGATTAGCCTCAATGCCCCTAGCGCTCACAATGAAACCCAAAAATTTTCCGGACTCCACTCCAAACGAACATTTCAAGTGATTAAGCTTCATTCTATATTTTCGGAGTGCTGCAAACATCTCTGCCAAGTGATCCATGTTGTCCACTGCTTTCTTAGACTTTACTAGCATATCATCAACATAACTTCCATTGTCTTGCCAATCTGTGGTTTAAACATGGCATTAACAAGCCTTTGGTAAGTTGCCCCTGCATTCTTGAGTCCGAAAGGCATGACCTTGTAGCAGTAGAGTCCAACATCTGTGATGAAGCTTGTATCCTCTTGATCCGGCTCATGCATCATAATCTGGTTATATCCGGAGTATGCATACATAAAAGATAACAATTCATGCCCTGCTGTCCCATCCACCAACTGATCGATCCTGGGCAGCGGGAAACAGTCTTTGGGGCAGGCTTTGTTCAAATCTGAAAAATCAATGCATACTCTCCACTTTCCATTAGCCTTTTTCACCAGCACTGTATTTGATACCCAATTTGGATAAGTGATTCTCTGATGAAACCGTTCTCCATGAGCCGATCCACTTCTTCTTTTAACACTGCCGTTCTTTCAGGACCCTGAGTCCTTCTCTTCTGTTTCACAGGTGTAAACTTTGGATCAATGTTCAGATTATGTACTGCAATCTCAGGGGATATTCCGCACATGCCAGCGTGAGTCCAAGCGAATACATCCAAATTAGCCTTCAAAAATGAAATCAGAACATTCTGAACTGTTGTGTTGAGCTGCGAACCCACATTAAGCACTTTGTTTGGGTCCTTTGGATCAACGGGCACCGGCACTGTTACCTCTACCGGTACTACCCTATTCTCCCTGCACTGGCTTTCCTTGGATCCATCTCTCTTCGTGCGCCACTACATTCGCCAGTGCAGGGTCCACCCTGTAATTGCTACAAGGTCGGTTCCTTGGTGCGGACTGGAGCTGCCGCACCCTTTCCCATTTCTCTTTTCCTTGATTCTCGCAACTCTGCAAAGTAACATTCTCGCCCCGCATCTTGGTCTCCTTTAATCACACCAACTCCATTATCTGTGGGGAATTTTAGAGACAGACACCATGGGGCAAGAACAGCTTTGAACCCAGCAAGAGTTGGTCGGCCTAAAAAGCCATTGTAGGCAGAGAATTCTTCAATAATTATAAACGTTTGCTTTCAAGCCACCTTCCTCGGTCCCTTTCCAAGTTCTACAAACAAATCTATGGTCCCAATCGGCTGTTTGGGTTCTCCAGCAAACCCAACAATCTTAAGTGATGAAGCTTGAACATCAGCCATTGGAATTTTCATTTGATCGAAGGTCTTCTTGAAGAGGATGTTGCACGAAGCTCCACAATCAATTAGAACTCTTCTCACAGTTGTCGGCCCAATACCAGCGAATATGACCAAAGGATCTATGGTCAGAGCCTCAATACCCAAAGAATCCCTGGCACTGAACACGATATCATCTGTGGAAGTCTTTTGTTGCTTTAAAGGCACATCATTCTCTAAGACAAAAACATTCTCTTCAGCTGGTACATGCCTCAAGGCCCGGGCATACCTTTCCATTTCGCCCCAGCTTTTGCCTGCTGGGTGAGGTCCTCCAGTTATTATGTTGATAACAGGTCTTTCCGATTCATGTTCCACGGCTTTCTCACTTGAGGCAGGATGGTGAGCGGGAACTTGTTGTCCCTGAGTTGACGAAGCTGGGGCATTTCTGTTCCTTTTCACATACTGCTGGAGTTTGTTTTCCTTCAAGAGTTGTTCAATTACCTCTTTCAACTGACGGCATTCATTGGTGTCATGGCCGGGCTGGTTGTGGAACCGGCAGAACCTTCCACTTTTTTCCATCTTAATCGCAACTCTCATTTTAGGCGGTGTCGGATAATTGACATCATCTTTGGTTGCAAAGAAGATGTTTTCGGGGGTATCGGTCAAGGGTGTGAAATTGAAAGAACGGCCTTTCTTAGCGTCTCCCTGTTTCTTTCCACCATCGTTTCCCCTTTTCTGAGTGTTTGGTTCCTTCTTGTTCGAAGCAGCATCATTATTCCCGGCTTGCGCTGATACCACCTTAGCCGGTGTCTGGATGCTCTCCAAGCGCATGAACTCATCCGCTTTCTTGTAGAATTTGTTAAGTGAGTTTGGTTCTTTCATTTTCAACCATTTTCCAAATTCACTCGATTTGTCAATCGCCCTCATCAAGTATGTCAGGACCATGCGTGGCTCAGCATTATCTACCTCAGCCAATGCTATGTTAAAGCGATTCAAGAACGATCTGATAGATTCTCCCGGATTTTGCTCTAGACTTGACAGCGACATTATGTCCTTTGCTTTAGAAGCATACAATCGAAATTGCTCCTTGAACTTCCTGGTCAAATCGAAGAATTGATCGATGGACCTGACCGGCAGCTTCGTAAACCACAATAGAGCTACACCTTCTAGATAAACCGGGAAGTATCGGCATTTAATTTCATCAGACGCCCTGGCACCTATCATATGCCAGTCGTATTTATACAGAAACTCGTTTGGATCACTCGTCCCCTTGTAAGCCGGGATAGTAGGGGGAACGAATTTCCTTGGGAACTCTGCCTTCAAAATCTTTTCAGTAAATGGAGTTTTTCTTGGAGCAAATCCCCACTCTTTCTCATCTTCATCTCTTCGCATACTTTCCTTCATGATTTGACGAACCATACCCGAAAAATACTCTTTATCATTTAGAGGCTCTGGAGGGCACACGTCAGCCACTCTCTTTGAATTCTGCCTTGACAATCGTTCACGGAGGGTCGGCTGCGGCCCTGATCCTCCAGCTTGAAGAGGAGTCCTTTCTACAGGGTCTGCAGCTCATTGAGAAATGTTTCCTTCAACGTCCTGAGCTCCCACAGTAGGGTTCCCATCATTATTACCCGGTTGACGGTTTGCCCCAAGTAGATCATTCAATCTACTCAAGATCGGGGCATTTTGGGCATTCTGGGCTTCCAATTGCGCATTCTGAGCATTCAATTGTTGATTCAATCCCAAAACTACGGCGTCCAACTCTGCCCGTGTAACTCCAACAGTTGGAGCTGCTTGACTTGAAGGAGGAGAGGTAGCAGTATTCTCTTGAACATTATTGGATCTTACAGAACTTCGTTTTCTCCCAGGAGCCATTATTTCCAATAAACTTCGGGTTTTAAAAGAAATCCTTTCAACAATCCTTCGCGGAGCAATAGTGGAAGTTTCCTGAGTTGGGCTCTCAGTGAAAGCACCAAAAATGTTAACGTAAAAATCAGACGCTAACACCCCGGTGTAGATTGAAGTTGAGTGAAAGCACCACCCGTGTACACGGGAACTAAAAACAAGTAGAGAAATCACAGAAAAAGCAGAAAAAAAAAACAACAGTTTTTATAGTGGTTCGGCTTAGGGTAAGCCTACGTCCACTTTAACTCTCTTTATTACTGAATTGATTACAACTTTTACAACAATCTTCAATTACAATTCCAATGAGACAAACAACTAGAACTTTGATGTAGAAGAATTCTTTAAATCCATGTAGATTGTGTTAGATTTCCTCTCGAAGTTAGTTGAGATGTCTTTCGTACTTGAAGTGTTGAGTGAGTCGAGAATTCAGCAGAGTATTGGCGCTTCAAGAGATCGGCCAAAAGTCCCCCTCATGTTTGAGGTAGGTCGGTATTTATAGGAAAATCTCCCCTTTGGATCGTAAGTCGTGTTCGACTCATGGCAACTCGTGGCCGAGTTAAGTTGGGTCGTGGGCGACTCAGCTGGTAGAGTTCAAGCTTGGTATTAGAGCGCCTTCGGTCTTCTGGATATAGCGCAAGTCCTAACTCGTCCATGAGTTAAGAGGTCATGGCCGACTTATCTGACTAAGCCCTTGGTTCCTCAATGGTTCACTTCTTCAGAATTACAAGTCATGAGTCGCTCACGAGTCAATTCTCTTTGACATAAGCATTGTGACAGCGGGCTACGACTCAGTGGTTTTAGATCGTAGGTGAGTCATGCCGAGTCGTGAGTCGTGAGTCGCGCACGAGTCAACTGGACATGGCTTCTTGTTTGCTTGTTTGAGTCGCTGACGACTCAAGGTAGGTCGTAGGTTGCACGATTCTGTGACTCGCGCAACTCCTCAATTTGTTGAGTCGGTAACTCGTTGAGTCGGCCTGTCTCAAAAACTATTAACCTCTTGAGTCGTTCCGCTTCTCTTAAGCCGCCTTGAATTTTAACTCGCTAGCTTGTTGAGTCGCTTCTACCATTAAGTCGTGAATTACCTTGAGTCGTAGACCCACTGAGTCGGTAAGAACCTTAGGTTGATGAGTCGACCCAGGCCTTAACTCGTTGACAAAACGGGGTTAAAAATGATCAAACGACACGTCCTATCGCTACGAAACTTGAAAACCTACAATAATTCACTGTAATGGTTCGATGAATTTGGTTTCGTCGAAATCCGAGACAGTGGCCAAAATGGCTATTTTCATATTAATTAAATTAATTAATATTAAATTAATTAAATCACATTTTTATTTCAAATTTGATAACTAAAATTTTCGTCATTTTTGATTACTTGGACAATTATAATCCTTTAAAACAAATTTCTATATCAACTTCCATGTTTAAAATTTCACTAATTGCAGTGTTCAATTGCAATTGTAATTAAATCCATTAGTTATAAATTTAAATCTAAATAAATTGGTTTATTTTGATTTCAATCTTTATATTCAATCAATTATTTCTCTAATCGTAAAGTTGATATTTGTTGATATCTTATTTCACTAATATGCTACAATTTCCATCTTTTTTTTGTATTAACGGCTATATTTCAATCATATTAAATTTTGTCAATTTCGCACATTAAATAAAATTTAAAATCCCAAACTGATTTATTTTTCTTGATTTCACTAATTTATTAAATCAACTATTACATTATGAATATAAATAATATTTCTATTCATTTTATTACATTCACAATCTACAGTTATTGCCTTAACTCAAATTAATGTAACATTTATTTACATTTAATTTCAATTGATCTCCAATTAAATTTTATAGGCTAATTGAATAGGTAACTTATAATAGTTGTTACCATTTACCTTTAATCACATTATAAATTTATTATTTACAAACAAATGTTACCACTGCTTACATAACACGGATTTTATTCCATTACCATTAACTACATATTATTTCGTTGGTTAATTCAATATTTACATTTATTTTCTTATATTCACTTTATAACCAAGTCATACATTTGAATCACTTCTATTAATTGGGATTTCATTCAACTTATTAATAATTAACTTCAATTAACATTGTTACGTTTCATCTTAGTTATTATCTATACTATTATATTATTACTGAGTCTGGTTTCAAGGGCACAGAAGCCCCTCTTAATTTTTTGTGAAATGGAATGTCGTTGCTGCCTGTTTTTCCTTTGATGTGCTTCCTCTCTCCTTCCCCCTCCTTTCTTATAAATAAACAACACAACGCTGCTCCCCTTAAATTTTTTCCCTTTTCCTCCCCTTCTCCTCTCCTGCAATTACAAGCTTTTCCGCTTTACCCCACCTGTCTGCCGTTCCTGATGCCTTCATCTGCCATCCTCCTCTATCGTCCTACTATTATATTATTATCGAGTCTGGTTTCATGGGCACAGAAGCCCCCTGTATATTTTTGTGAAATGGACCGTCGCTGCTGCTGGTTTTTACTTTGACGTACTTTCTCTCTCCTTCCCCCTCCTTTCCTGTAAACAAACAAGAAGCTGCCACTTCCCTCAAACTTTTTCCCTTTTCCTCCCCTTTGCCTCCCTTGTAATTACACGCTTTTCCGCTTTACCCCACCAGTCCGCCCATCATGCTGCCTTCGCTTGCCATCCTCCTCTGCCGCCCTGATCTCCCTGTTCCTTTACCCTATAACTTAAATCGCTTTTCTATCCCTCAAATCACCATCGTTCCTCGATTTTCCAACTGCATCGATCCTCAAATGTCGATGAAATATGGAACAGACAGGACGATCTTCCTTCGTGTTGCTGCCGACAACAAACAAATATGCTATCGACAACAGGTATCTGGACCGCTATGTGTATTAGATGAATTATGGATCTGACTTCATACTACTTTCGACATTAATTTTGGCTTTTTTCGATTGTTTTGTTTAGTTTCAGTTTAAATTGATATTAACTGTTGTTTGGGTTCCTTTTTATGTTTATGTTTCAATTCAGATGCATATGAAAGATGCATCTACCCTTCACAATTTGATTTAACTTTGTAATTTTTGATTATAGGTTCCTATCATTTTCTAGATATTGTTTCAGTCATAGTATTAATTTATATACCTTTTTAAACTAGAAAAAATGTTTAATATCATTTTTAATCATTCTTCAAACAATTTAAAAACTCTGTCACAGTATACACTCAGTTTTATGTCCTGTACGTAATAAATTAACTGTTTGGCAACCCTTTTAGGACATAAGCACAGTATGTGACAAGTAATAATAAATTTAAAATGTGCTTAGTTTAAAAGATATGTTTTAGATGGACAAGAAATTGTGATATGATGGAGGTAAGTTTGGATAATATTGATATGATTGATAGTCTTCTCTAAAACTTCAGGTTGAAGAATTGGATTTTATACATCCTAATTACAATTATTTTGTTGTTCGTACACCCACAACTTAGGTTGGTAGAGAAACTTGACCAACTGAAGAAAAAATATAAGTTGAAGTTGTATCAGGTAAGATATTTAGAAAGATAAAGAGGTTGTCATAAAAGTAATTGAACCTTTTTTTTATCCATATTTTTGGCTTAGAAATATAATAAGAACTAAAGATATATACCCGTGATGCTTCTAACATGATTTAAAATAAATACGCTAAATTATGTGTTTTAAAACCTGTACTTATGAGAATCAAAACTTGAGGGTAACCCATTTGTCTACAGGTTGGTGAAAATTATAAAAAACTACAACATTATTAAATGGACAAACTACTACAACACTCTAAATATTCATAATAGAAACTGTTAGTGCGATAATGTGGTTAAAGAGTTTGATTTTATGATTGCCTATTCATAGCCACTTATTTGATATTCCATTCAATTTGGATGCACTCAAAGTTAATTTGCATCATTTAATCATTATGTGCCTTAGGGATGAAATAGTTGATTGCTCAGCCTGCATTTTTAATTTTCTTTTAAGCGATACCTTTTTGGTAGTGATTGAAATTCATTTTGGCCCATGCTCTCTCTAACATTACACTTATGTTGCAGACCAGTTTTGTAAAATGGTAGGACAATATTGATTGTTCTTGATGTAGATTTAAACCTGTTTATTATAATTCATTCGTCTTACTGAAATTGCTTCTTTCTTAAAATATGTGAGTAGTTTCCATAGTCATACATACACATCAATCTAACCAATATGTGCTTTCCTTTTATAATTCCACTTGGAATTATTGTGCTTCTTCAAGTGCATGAATGAGTAAATCCCAATTGGTTAGGCACCCAAACTATTTATACGCATCCATTCGTAGGATAGCATTGATTGTTCTTGATGTAGATTTAAACCTATTTATTATAATTCATTTGTCTTACTGAAATTGCTTCTTTCTTAAAATATGTGGGTAGTTTCCATAGTCATACATACACATCAATCTGACCAACATGTGCTTTATTTTATAATTCCACTAGGAATTATTGTGCTTCTTTAAGTGCATAAATAAGTAAGTCTAAATTGGTTAGGCACCCAAACTATTTATACGTATCCATTCGTAAAAATAGAAGTTATAGTATTGTGATTTGAATTATTTTAACATTTAAGCAACCACACAATTCATTCTTTTAGTAGACGCGTTTTGAAATAGTAAATTTTCAAATACTCATTACAAAGTAGATTAAAATAATTGCCTCTATGTTAGATTAGTGACTCAAGAGGATATACTCAAGTTAGTCCGATGATCTTGATGATAAATAAAATCATTTGTAGAGCAGAAAGACCATGTGTATCATGGTAAAAAAGGCAGTTTTTGATAGCATTGTGGTACTTGAACATTTTGAATTCGTTTTTTTTCTGCAGTGAGGCATATAACAGTGAATTCTGAGCATATTCAGTGAACTAATTTTCTTTTTGTTCCTTCATGATCACGTTTTGTTTTTAGTTCACATTATGTATTACACTATCACCGTCGTATGATTTTTTTACAGCACGATATTATTTTATTACAACATGATATTATTTTCATCATTACTTTAATTAATATTTTATCATATTCTCCCTTCTGAAATGTGTTGAAAATGTCTTACTTTAGTCGATGTACATTGCTTTATACATGGGAATTTGCATGTCTATCGTCATTCAATTATATATAGCATCATAGAGTTGTTTATTCAAAAACAAATGTTGAAGCACATATGGAAAGACTAAACAGGTGTGTGTGTGTGTGTGTGTGTATAATAGTGCGAACCCGTGCTTCGCACATGGATTCTTCGAAAAATGTAGAAAATTTTTGATGATAAAAACTGAGATAATGTTATATAATATCATCTTTTATTTTCAAAAAAAAATATATATCGTCTTTTACCTACCAATATTTAACCTCATAGACTAAATAAATATGGCATTAAGATAATTTATAACAATCTGTGTGCAAAGTAAAGAAATACACCAAACGCTTGATAGTTGGTAGATAATGCATTTTTATCATTTACTAATTTGAACCTCTTTATTCGTGGATTGTACAATTCCGTAATTTGAAATAATTTATTGTTTGTAAGTTATTGTCATGAAATAATTATAATTGTGGAACAATGTATTAAATTTTTGTTGTTAAATTTACTGTTAATCTTCCTATAACTTAATGTTGTTTTATTAATTATCGATCAAATCAAACTTCATGTGTAAAATCGGAGGAAATATGTGTTTATCCAACTAATTTTGAGCACTCATCAAAAGAATATTACAAGATTGTCGAATTGGGATTTGTAAATCCGGTTATTTTTGTTGAATATAAGCTAACTCAAAATATTTGTTATAGGCAATATTACTAAATAAGACTGTATTTTCAACCAAAAAGTAAATTATTATCACATAACTTTATAAACTAAACAAAAAATGTAAAATCAAGCACAAAGATGTTTTCTTTAACTCGACCATCTTAAGATGTATTACAGTTGATAAAATTCATGTTTAATATAATTTCATTAGCATTATAAAAGTAATTATCTTTATGTTTATCATTATAATTTCATATTTACTTAAATTAATATTGAAGAGCATCGTAACTTGCATTAAGCTTATATCACAAATATAAGTTGCATATCTTACTATCTATTCTTATTTGGACACTTTCAAATTTTATATAGTAGAGTATTTTCAATAAAGAGAGTGAAAAAAAGCACTCGATTCAGACAATTAAAGTGTGGACTTTTCCAACTGCACAGGAACAACTTCCATTGAGTTGCAAATATAGTGGCTTAATAAGTCCATTAAAAAAGACAACAAATATATTATTCAGGCATATCAAAGAATGATCGCAAAGGTAGCTTAACAGAAGTACATCATCCATGCATATCCATAATTGAGTTTATTTACGCAGTGTACCCAAAAAAACTTAGGTAAATTTAACGTATGCAAATCTCTTTACGTGGCAACTTTGCATTAGTTCTGTATAGTTTCAGTAAGCATCCAAATGTTGCTTTTTTCCTCTATAGGTCCTATATTAGCGCCATATCACTTCAAGCCATATAAAAAACACTATAAGTAGTCAAAATAAGCAATGTGTGGAATCTCAGGCTTAGCCTTAATATCATTTGATAGGATCTTTTGATTTTGGGGGTGATAAGATGAGAACTGCCCTAACATATGCCACTCTTTCTACAGCAATGCCAGCTTTGTTTTATATGAATTATCTTAATTAATACAGTCTAAGAGAAAACAACAGCTCACAGTGTAAAATCCGATTCCAAACTAATAAACACACAGAGTAAAAAAGCTAAACTCAAATTGTTCACAACATAACATACATTCTGGAAATCAAATTCCAAAATACACCAGACGTTACACCGTACACATAAGTAAATAGTAGACATTAAGTAGCCTAAAGTGACTTCAGTTTCCTAGTAGCACGAGAAGATACTTCTTGTGATCCCCATGAGTTGCCTTTGCAATTGCAGCATCAAGTGCTGCATTGGCTCTCTTTTAAAACATTTCCTTGATCTCCTTCAAATCCTTTTCAGCATGCATTATAATCACACGTGTCAGCACATCCTCGCTACCATGGTTGCTAACTGCACTACGCAGAAGCTGCAACATTTTCACAAAAAAATTCATGTTATGTCCATATTTTGGTTTATCATAAGATTTTCAGCTGGTTTAATATTGATTTTTACCTTCTCAAAATACTTTTTTGGGGAGATAATGCATCTAATTGCAGCACGAAGAGCTCCTGCTAATTCATCTGAATCTTCACCAGATAGATCATAGTAACAGAGTAATCACTATTAATGTCATATGTTTTGAATTTTTTTTTCAACAATCATATTTGTTTTGGAAGTTCACCTTAGTGACGGAGGCTGTAAAATCATCCTTGTACTGATTAAAAGTAGAGTTGAGCTGTGCTTTGCTCCTTGTACTCAAGATTCTAATGATCTCTTCGCTACCATAGTTCTTTTGTTTAACGGCTTCATGAAGAATCTTTGCTTCTGCTTTTGCAAAGCTGATGTTAATTTCTAGTCCATCGTATCTTTATGTGCTCACAAGTGGAACTAAAAGCTGATGCAGAAGAACAAAACAACGTTAGGTTGAGACTACAAACCTGAGTTAGTGGTTCATAGTAAAAGATCAAAACTAACTAAACAAAGAACATTTACATGAAAGGAAAGTAACTAAAGCAACAATATTTAGTAAATTAGGTTAAGAATGGAATAGGGAAGTACTAAATTGAGTTACAAAAGGTACCGGGACGGATCGAAAAATCAAGTACAAGGAGTCAAAGTTTACCTGTCTTCTATTCTCTATAGAGGAATTGGACTGTACTGGGAAGGAGATGGTGGTTGGAGGAAGTGACGATGATGAAAGAATGGAAAAAAGTGAATCGAAGGGGGAAGCTAGCATATAGGTCGAACCGAAATGGAGAAAGAAGAGAGGAATATTAACCCATATTAACCTTATTTCACGTACAATAAATATATTTATTGAGGTTATTGGTACCTAAATCTGATATACCATGGAGTGATTCATAAAGAATGAGGTAGGGAAAAAGAGGTAGCTGAGTTACATATTAACCTTTTTAACCTATTATTTTTTAAACAAAATATAGTGAATATGATAATTTGGTTAATTCACTACATAATTCAACATGTTTTTTTTCTTAGATAATGAATGCTTCTAAAAAAATATGACTGTGACATCTCATTTCATATAAAATGCAATATGTCATAACTATTTGTTTCATGAATATGATGTAGTAGGAAACTTTGTTACCACAAGTTATGCACAACTTGGCCAACCCTCTACCTTTAGCAAAAACTTGAAGGTCATTATTTTAGCTTCGACAATAGTTGATTTTGTTTCTAGTCCTCCTATCCTAAGGATAGTACAATCCCTGTTAGTTAAAATTAGAATGATTATGCCTTTTTTGGCCAAATAACAAAAAAGCCTCTCGGAAGATTTATTATCAACATGTCGAAAACTCCACGTATATAAGCAAACATTTATTCACTAAAACTGAGAAAAATATATAAAGATATTCTAGTCGACGAAATAATGATATGACCATATAATATATCACTTTTAAAGCCATATTTATTGTAACGATCCTGAATTTTTATTTAATTTAAATTAATAATTAAATGAAATTTTGAATAAAAATTTATAAAATTAATTATAAATAGTGAAGCGAGTTTCCCCGAGTTCAAGTATATTCTATATAAATCATTTAAATTTTTAAATATTATATATATATATGTATATATGTGAATATATATATGTATATGTATATTTGGATATATATGAGTCAATTTGAAATTATAAAATCTTGAGTGTATATATATATATATATTTTGATTTGAATTTAAATCTTA
Source organism: Allium cepa (assembly GCA_030765085.1). NCBI lineage: Eukaryota > Viridiplantae > Streptophyta > Magnoliopsida > Asparagales > Amaryllidaceae > Allium > Allium cepa. The sequence goes on from CM060945.1 coordinate 776,513,916, forward strand.
GATGCATGATTTAATAAATATTTGGGTTATAAAATAAATTAAGAAAAAAATATATATATATAGTAACTCATAAATAAATTTTAACAACATGTTAAAACAGAAGTTATTCATACTATAAAGTAATAAGACAAAGCAGTGGAACAAAACGTATATATGAATTAACTTGCAAAAACAAACCATCTATATTTAAACATTAAAACAAAATGTGTGAGCAAATAAAATGAAGAAGCAAGACAAGAAACAAGTAAACATATAAATGAAGTATTCAAACAAAAGAAATAACATGCAAAGTAAAATAAAACACAAACATAAACAAAACAAAATATCTTTTAAAATATAAACTATTGAAATAAATATATAGAAAGATACAAAACAATTTGTATGTAAGATAAAATAAATACTCAAGATAAAAATAGAAATGTGTAGGCTTGCAAAAGAAAAGAAACAATATGCATTCAAATGTGATTTGAAATGTATTCATATGACAAGTGATAAAACAAATGAAGAAACACAATAGAAATAGAAATATATGTGAGATAAACTATAAACTATAAAGTCAAAGCAAGCAAATCAACAAAGTAAAATAAATAAAATAAAGTACATGATATAATACATTTCAGCAAAGCATACAAAATAATAAAATACAACACAAATAAACAAATGTAGGCTGAAATAAAGAGGTACAAAGAAAAGTAATAAAGCTTTCATCTCAACTCAAACAAGCACATATATAAACTGTACATACATAATTTTTGAACAAAGCATTTTCAACCATGCTTATAGTACAAAGAGAAAGTAACATCACCTTGCATAGAACAATAATCAACCTGTACAACTTCTCTTTATATACATCAACTCCTCACTTCAGCTCATTCCCTCAAAACTAAGCAAAATCGAAGTAATACTATTTCATAACTTCGCAAAGCCTCAAAACCAAAGCCTGGAATCAGGCAAAGCAACTTCAACCTGAAGCTCTATGTCTGAGATGATCAACTCAGAGAAAAGAGTAAATCAAGCTTTGTAAAAAAAAAAAAAAAATAAAGAAAAAAATAATAATAAAAAAAATCAAGGTGCATGCAAGATTCAACTCAGTTTAAAGGTAAATCAAACAGCAAGTGATTCAACTCAAAAATATAAAGCAAAGATTCAACTGGAAATAAAATCAAACTAAATATCAAGTTCTTCCTCTGTTCCTTGCTGTCAGATTTTCCAGGTGAGCAAACTATCCCCCCTATTATTTTGATTGTGTGTGATAAACACCTGATGCTTGTGATTGAAATCTTGATATGAATGGTGTTTGTATGGGTATCATTTGATGTCTGTATGTATGCAAAGGTCTGTGCATATTAACCTCTGTTACATCAATAGAATCAAGTGCAATTAAAAGAAAATCATATCTTTTTGTCTAAATCAATTCAGGTTATAATTCCTGAAAAGGAAATGATTATAATAATGTTAAGTTATTTTTAAAATTTATCCCAAGTGAAAACATTTAGTAAATACTTTAAAGAAAAAAAAATAGAAATGACAGTGGAACTCTTACAATTAGGAAAAATCGATGATCATGATTTTGTAATTTGATTTCATAAGTTGATTAGTGCCAACAAAAGATGATTTTTAAAAGTTAAATTAAGATTTTTAGTTTGTTATTATAAGAGCAATTTGTATTTGAAATAAATTTGCATTTCTCTCATTTTCAGGCAATTGAATCATTAGTAAATTTCGAAATTTGTTGTGGAGCTAGTATGAACATCTGTGATGTTAGGAAAATTACTGAATAATTTTTCAAATTCATGAATTTGTTGAACGAATCTATTTTAGGGTTTAACCCTAAGTTTTAGAGAGGGTCGGGATTTGATTAACTGTGACGTCGACGAAGCATTTGGAGCGATCGCACCGAGTGGAATGGCTGCGTGGATGGGAGGAGGTGTTATGGTCAGAGGGGCGTGGTTTCTGATCGCCGTGAGCGAAGGTGGTGATGTGGTTTTTGTCAATTGGGTTGAGTGCAGTAGGGTGGATCGAACTGTTAGATTTCGAGTCGAAATTTGAGAAGGCGAATCGAGTTTGTTTTTCAAATGGAGGGTGATATCGTGACTTGTTAGAGGCGCGGAAGTTCGCCAGAACGTTGGGGATGGGTTGTGCACGTGTACGATGTGGGTGATGGTGTCAGAGCGTTCGACCGGGAAGAACTCGAGAGGGCGATCAAGTAAAATAGGTGTTGGCTCGAGTCTTGTATCGGGTCGAACGCGAGTATATAGCAGTTTTGAAATGTTGAGAGAAAAACAAGTTTTTAAATAAATAAAAAAAGGGATAAGTACAGGAAGAAGAAGAAGAAAGGTTGGGAAAGAATGTGACGCGGGGGAAGCAAGGTAGAGACACGGGTTTCACTCGGGTAGACCAAGTGTTTGCCTCGGGTCGGTTTTCTTTGCAAATCAACTTAATGAACTTTTAAGTTATTTTGCTAAGTAAAGATTAGTAATAATAAAACTAACTATGCTGTCAGGTTTTTAGTTAAGTTTTGATTTAAAACTTATGAAGAAAGTTGGATAATGTAAGGTGTTTAATTTATTTAGGTAAGTAAATTGAAAATATAATTAATTTGTACTTGTGATTTAATTAATAACTTAAGGTTAAATAAATTTGTAATTAGAAATTGATAATTATAATCTCGTGTTTAATCAATTTAAACTTAAAATTTTAATTTAATTTCTTAAAGTTATATGAATAAATAATAGTTAACTAATTAAGGGATAAATTAAGGATAATTAATATGGTTAATAAATTAAAGCAATTAATTTGAAGATAATTAATCAAAGATTTATTAATTAATGTAAATGGTTAAGGATGATTACTTATTGGGATTTTATTAAAGTAAATGGTAATTAATCCATTAAGGGTTAAATTATTAATTAAAAATAATTAATTAAATGGTGAATTAAATAACTAAAGGTTAATTATAAAAAAAATTAAAGGTTGATGAATAATAATTAAAAGTTAATTAATTTATCATTAATGATTAATTAATAAATGATTAAAGAATAATTAATCAAAATGATTTGTAAAATTATTGATGTTAATTAATCAGGATTAGAAATTCATAAGAAATTAATCTGATTTGAATTAATCAGACAATTAACTGACCTTACTTATGAATGTTTGGATTCTATGGAATGTTGAATTGTTTGATATCCCTGATTTGTGATGCTTTGTGATACATCCTGATTCATGTTGTGATCTGTAATTTACTTATCTGTGATATATATCTGTGATCTGTGAATAAACGATAAGCGTTATAGTTAATACCGTTTATCAACTATATTTATGTATTCTGATCTGTGATGGTTGAATGATGTGCACTACTGTGTATAACCCCTGGACTACACCATACACACACAAATATGGATTTCATGAGGAAATCGATTAAGTCACAGATTTTAAAACGATTTTTAAAGTTGAATATTCGAATTCAAATGTTTTGGAAATGGAATCGAAATAAATGTGAAAAGCTTTGGAATGGAATTTCAAAATAAAATTTATTATTTTTAAATTACTTGATTAAGTTTTGGAATTTAAATAATTTGATTTAAATTTAAATTCAATACTTGAAATTGAATTCTATGATTTGAAATTAGGGATTAAAAATGTTATATTGGTTATATAGGGATTAAACCACTTTTAAGTATTGTTTTTGGGAATTTGAATTTAACCCAAGGATTTAAACTCGTATAAATGAATCAGATTTCCAAAATAAATAAAAATTGTTATTTTCAAATGATAAACACTTTTAGATAAGAACTGAGATTCCAGTTAATTAGGGGAATTTCAAGATTGAATAGAGAAATGGTTTTCCTAAGTTATGAATGAATTCTTTTTGAAAGCTATGAATTAAATCTGTTTATTTTTATCAGATTTAAATTGATGATTTGTTTAAATCAAATTGAAAAGAAATTGTTTTGAAAGTTATAAGTTAAATCTTTGATTTAAAGATTTAACGAGTAAATCAAATTGAAATGAAAATTGATTTGGAAAATCTGTGAATAAATCTTTTGTTTAAAAGATTAAAATGTGAAAATTGTTTAAAACCGTTAAAGGTTGTGAAAATAAATCTTTTTTTTTTGTTAAAAGATTTGAAATGGTAATTGATTAAACCATTTGAAAGAAAGTTTTGAATTATTAAGTTGTGACTTAATTGAAATCCCAATATCCATATGTTTTTGAACTATTTCGCTCACTATTCGGTTTAGCCGGGAAAGGACCTTTGGTTCGTATAACCCATTCTGAATATGTGATTCGACGTTATGGATAGCATTTGAAGACCGGTGATGAAGACCGGGTATTTGCGAAAGCGATAGGATGACCTATCGATTGTTTCTGCACCGAGTCGCGCCGGTATAGAAACTCCCTAAGTGATGGAAAATCCGATCGGGATTGTGAATAACCGGATTGCAAGGACTTCTTTGTAAGTACCTTCGGTTCTGTTCGAACCCAGAACAGACTTGTATGGATAGTATCCCTGACATTACAAGTTGAGATATAAAGCCGATTTCTTTCAAATATATTTCTGTTGGTGGCGGAGAATTTATTCTTTTAGCTTAACACCCTTCTCTGAGACGTACGAGCTCAGAGGTTATATAGTTGAAGTTATCAGCAATATATTCCCAATTTGGTAATGTGACATACTGAGTGTTGCTGTGAAATGATCATTGTGTTGATTATTTGTGATAGGATCATTTATTTGATCGTCTATCTTTGTGATCATTTCGATGATCATTTGTTGACCCAAAGCATGGCTTTTGTATAAAGTATGTTTTGTGGACGTGACTTCGTCGAGCCTCACACCTCGTGAATGGTCAAAACAGGAAAGAAGCAGCAAGGTTATGAGGGGTAGCGCCCTTTAGGATATGTGCATTTCCTTCTGGAAAAGGGTGGTATCATGGTATGGAGCCCAGATACTTACTCATGTTGAAAACACTTTGTTATGATTGTGTGAATTGATTAGAGAGCTCTCGGATAAAGGTCCCAAAGGACCGGGGGATGGCATATTCGGTCAGTTGTTACTCAGTTAGGGGTAACCCGGCCTTGTGTTGGTAGAGATCCGGTTTGGTTCTCGGGGATGTCCATCCAGAGGCATTCTCATGTGGCAATGGGAAGTTCCTTGGCCTGATCATTCGTTGGAAATCCAATTCCCAATACGAAACTTGTACGGTATTAGTTGTAGGACCTGCCATTCACTTATGGTGGTCACCACTGTTTGGATGGTAGCTATAGTAGGCATAGTTCGAAATGTCTATGTTGGCTAAGATTTATATTCTACTTTCGAAATGAATTTTTCCTACACTATGCACTAGTAATAATATCAAATGTTTCTTTTAATGCGTATCAAGCATCTTTGACTATCATAAGGAGAAATCTCCTCCGATTCTGCGTTTGCATTGTGTGTGTGTGCGGGAGGCCTTATGGTAGTCTCATTTTAAAAAGCATTGCGAATTGACTTTGAAAATCTTTTGTAGAATGTTTTAAAAGATAAACTGTTTTTGTTGCTCACACCAGTCCCACGACTGATCCGGAGTTTATTGTTTTCTTTCCTAAACTCTGGGTGCTCATTATTTTCTACACGAGCAGTCTAGAGTTGGGTTTTTTTTCAGATAGTTAGATATAGTGGATTATCTGGAGTTAGTTCAGTCTTTGGATCGCACCAGTCTTGTTAAGCTTGGTGCAATGTTATGGGGGTTCGAGCTATTGCTGGATTGATTCTTGGAAATGGAGTTGCAATTATTTTCGGAGTTCTTCCTTGAAGACTATCTAAGAGTTATATTGTTCCACTGCTACATGTTATCTATTTTCTATTCCGCTGCTATTTTATTGTATCATATCTCTGATGTATATTGATATCTATTGGATCATCTGTTGTATCAGATATTGTATCAAAGCTGTATATCAATGTATTATTCTTTTATTCCGCTATGTTGTTTACTTAATGATTGTTATAAGCTCCGGCGAATCGGATTTGAACGGTCGAATCTATGACATTCGAATACAATTTGAAGTATGGATGTCGATTTTCGAGCGGGCAAAATCCGAGTCGTTACATTTGGTATCAGAGCAAAGGTGAAACTTTAGCTCAGGAGTGTAACACATTAAGTAACTCATTAGAGATAGGGTGAAGTATCCCTAGAATGAGTAATCCCTAAGGTATATGTTCGAATGCCTCAGTAAATTCTCTTACTATCTGCTAATAGTGAGTATGAGTGCAAGAAGAGAACGAGATAGGGGACAGGGAAATACGACTATAATTAGTCAAAACTCTGTAACAACAACGGAAATCACTCTCTCTATCAATTTTCCTTTGATTCATTTCTAAATTCTTTTGATTGCTTCGTGACAGCTACAAGAAGAAGTTTTGGTGTGGTGATGCTCTACGAATCGTTGTAGGAAATTCTTATTTCGTATCTTCATCGGTTTCTTATCGGTTGTTGACTTAAACCTTAATGAATATGAATTGGAAATTTTAAATGAATTAGAAAATTTTGAATAAACTGGAAGTTTAAAAAAATTGAGTTAAATTGATTAATAGAATATGAAGAATAATTTGAATTGAATCAATTAAACGATTTTGTTTAAAACCAAAATTGAAATTTTATTATAATTTCTTGTATCTATTGTTGATATTCTGATTTGGTGAGCCAAATGCAGAATTGATATCTAGTTTGATCTGAAAAGATATTTCTCTATCTTTCATCTATCTCTGTGTTGTTTTCGTGCCTGCGAATTTCGAGGACGAAATTCTTTTAAGGGGGGAAGGCTGTAACGATCCTGAATTTTTATTTAATTTAAATTAATAATTAAATGAAATTTTGAATAAAAATTTATAAAATTAATTATAAATAGTGAAGCGAGTTTCCCCGAGTTCAAGTATATTCTATATAAATCATTTAAATTTTTAAATATTATATATATATATGTATATATGTGAATATATATATATGTATATGTATATTTGGATATATATGAGTCAATTTGAAATTATAAAATCTTGAGTGTATATATATATATATATTTTGATTTGAATTTAAATCTTAGATGCATGATTTAATAAATATTTGGGTTATAAAATAAATTAAGAAAAATATATATATAGTAACTCATAAATAAATTTTAACAACATGTTAAAACAGAAGTTATTCATACTATAAAGTAATAAGACAAAGCAGTGGAACAAAACGTATATATGAATTAACTTGCAAAAACAAACCATCTATATTTAAACATTAAAACAAAATGTGTGAGCAAATAAAATGAAGAAGCAAGACAAGAAACAAGTAAACATATAAATGAAGTATTCAAACAAAAGAAATAACATGCAAAGTAAAATAAAACACAAACATAATCAAAACAAAATATCTTTTAAAATATAAACTATTGAAATAAATATATAGAAAGATACAAAACAATTTGTATGTAAGATAAAATAAATACTCAAGATAAAAATAGAAATGTGTAGGCTTGCAAAAGAAAAGAAACAATATGCATTCAAATGTGATTTGAAATGTATTCATATGACAAGTGATAAAACAAAAGAAGAAACACAATAGAAATAGAAATATATGTGAGATAAACTATAAACTATAAAGTCAAAGCAAGCAAATCAACAAAGTAAAATAAATAAAATAAAGTACATGATATAATACATTTCAGCAAAGCATACAAAATAATAAAATACAACACAAATAAACAAATGCAGGCTGAAATAAAGAGGTACAAAGAAAAGTAATAAAGCTTTCATCTCAACTCAAACAAGCACATATATAAACTGTACATACATAATTTTTGAACAAAGCATTTTCAACCATGCTTATAGTACAAAGAGAAAGTAACATCACCTTGCATAGAACAATAATCAACCTGTACAACTTCTCTTTATATACATCAACTCCTCACTTCAGCTCATTCCCTCAAAACTAAGCAAAATCGAAGTAATACTATTTCATAACTTCGCAAAGCCTCAAAACCAAAGCCTGGAATCAGGCAAAGCAACTTCAACCTGAAGCTCTATGTCTGAGATGATCAACTCAGAGAAAAGAGTAAATCAAGCTTTGTAAAAAAAAAAAAAAAATAAAGAAAAAAATAATAATAAAAAAAATCAAGGTGCATGCAAGATTCAACTCAGTTTAAAGGTAAATCAAACAGCAAGTGATTCAACTCAAAAATATAAAGCAAAGATTCAACTGGAAATAAAATCAAACTAAATATCAAGTTCTTCCTCTGTTCCTTGCTGTCAGATTTTCCAGGTGAGCAAACTATCCCCCCTATTATTTTGATTGTGTGTGATAAACACCTGATGCTTGTGATTGAAATCTTGATATGAATGGTGTTTGTATGGGTATCATTTGATGTCTGTATGTATGCAAAGGTCTGTGCATATTAACCTCTGTTACATCAATAGAATCAAGTGCAATTAAAAGAAAATCATATCTTTTTGTCTAAATCAATTCAGGTTATAATTCCTAAAAAGGAAATGATTATAATAATGTTAAGTTATTTTTAAAATTTATCCCAAGTGAAAACATTTAGTAAATACTTTAAAGAAAAAAAAATAGAAATGACAGTGGAACTCTTACAATTAGGAAAAATCGATGATCATGATTTTATAATTTGATTTCATAAGTTGATTAGTGCCAACAAAAGATGATTTTTAAAAGTTAAATTAAGATTTTTAGTTTGTTATTATAAGAGCAATTTGTATTTGAAATAAATTTGCATTTCTCTCATTTTCAGGCAATTGAATCATTAGTAAATTTCGAAATTTGTTGTGGAGCTAGTATGAACATCTGTGATGTTAGGAAAATTACTGAATAATTTTTCAAATTCATGAATTTGTTGAAAGAATCTATTTTAGGGTTTAACCCTAAGTTTTAGAGAGGGTCGGGATTTGATTAACTGTGACGTCGACGAAGCATTTGGAGCGATCGCACCGAGTGGAATGGCTGCGTGGATGGGAGGAGGTGTTATGGTCAGAGGGGCGTGGTTTCTGATCGCCGTGAGCGAAGGTGGTGATGTGGTTTTTGTCAATTGGGTTGAGTGCAGTAGGGTGGATCGAACTGTTAGATTTCGAGTCGAAATTTGAGAAGGCGAATCGAGTTTGTTTTTCAAATGGAGGGTGATATCGTGACTTGTTGGAGGCGCGGAAGTTCGCCAGAATGTTGGGGATGGGTTGTGCACGTGTACGATGTGGGTGATGGTGTCAGAGCGTTCGACCGGGAAGAACTCGAGAGGGCGATCAAGTAAAATAGGTGTTGGCTCGAGTCTTGTATCGGGTCGAACGCGAGTATATAGCAGTTTTGAAATGTTGAGAGAAAAACAAGTTTTTAAATAATAAAAAAACGGGGATAAGTACAGGAAGAAGAAGAAGAAAGGTTGGGAAAGAATGTGACGCGGGGGAAGCAAGGTAGAGACACGGGTTTCACTCGGGTTGACCAAGTGTTTGCCTCGGGTCGGTTTTCTTTGCAAATCAACTTAATGAACTTTTAAGTTATTTTGCTAAGTAAAGATTAGTAATAATAAAACTAACTATGCTGTCAGGTTTTTAGTTAAGTTTTGATTTAAAACTTATGAAGAAAGTTGGATAATGTAAGGTGTTTAATTTATTGAGGTAAGTAAATTTAAAATATAATTAATTTGTACTTGTAATTTAATAAATAACTTAAGGTTAAATAAATTTGTAATTAGAAATTGATAATTATAATCTCGTGTTTAATCAATTTAAACTTAAAATTTTAATTTAATTTCTTAAAGTTATATGAATAAATAATAGTTAACTAATTAAGGGATAAATTAAGGATAATTAATATGGTTAATAAATTAAAGCAATTAATTTGAAGATAATTAATCAAAGATTTATTAATTAATGTAAATGGTTAAGGATGATTACTTATTGGGATTTTATTAAAGTAAATGGTAATTAATCCATTAAGGGTTAAATTATTAATTAAAAATAATTAATTAAATGGTGAATTAAATAACTAAAGGTTAATTATAAAAAAAATTAAAGGTTGATGAATAATAATTAAAAGTTAATTAATTTATCATTAATGATTAATTAATAAATGATTAAAGAATAATTAATCAAAATGATTTGTAAAATTATTGATGTTAATTAATCAGGATTAGAAATTCATAAGAAATTAATCTGATTTGAATTAATCAGACAATTAACTGACCTTACTTATGAATGTTTGGATTCTATGGAATGTTGAATTGTTTGATATCCCTGATTTGTGATGCTTTGTGATACATCCTGATTCATGTTGTGATCTGTAATTTACTTATCTGTGATATATATCTGTGATCTGTGAATAAACGATAAGCGTTATAGTTAATACCGTTTATCAACTATATTTATGTATTCTGATCTGTGATGGTTGAATGATGTGCACTACTGTGTATAACCCCTGGACTACACCATACACACACAAATATGGATTTCATGAGGAAATCGATTAAGTCACAGATTTTAAAACGATTTTTAAAGTTGAATATTCGAATTCAAATGTTTTGGAAATGGAATCGAAATAAATGTGAAAAGCTTTGGAATGGAATTTCAAAATAAAATTTATTATTTTTAAATTACTTGATTAAGTTTTGGAATTTAAATAATTTGATTTAAATTTAAATTCAATACTTGAAATTGAATTCTATGATTTGAAATTAGGGATTAAAAATGTTATATTGGTTATATAGGGATTAAACCACTTTTAAGTATTGTTTTTGGGAATTTGAATTTAACCCAAGGATTTAAACTCGTATAAATGAATCAGATTTCCAAAATAAATAAAAATTGTTATTTTCAAATGATAAACACTTTTAGATAAGAACTGAGATTCCAGTTAATTAGGGGAATTTCAAGATTGAATAGAGAAATGGTTTTCCTAAGTTATGAATGAATTCTTTTTGAAAGCTATGAATTAAATCTGTTTATTTTTATCAGATTTAAATTGATGATTTGTTTAAATCAAATTGAAAAGAAATTGTTTTGAAAGTTATAAGTTAAATCTTTGATTTAAAGATTTAACGAGTAAATCAAATTGAAATGAAAATTGATTTGGAAAATCTGTGAATAAATCTTTTGTTTAAAAGATTAAAATGTGAAAATTGTTTAAAACCGTTAAAGGTTGTGAAAATAAATCTTTTTTTTTTGTTAAAAGATTTGAAATGGTAATTGATTAAACCATTTGAAAGAAAGTTTTGAATTATTAAGTTGTGACTTAATTGAAATCCCAATATCCATATGTTTTTGAACTATTTCGCTCACTATTCGGTTTAGCCGGGAAAGGACCTTTGGGTCGTATAACCCATTCTGAATATGTGATTCGACGTTATGGATAGCATTTGAAGACCGGTGATGAAGACCGGGTATTTGCGAAAGCGATAGGATGACCTATCGATTGTTTCTGCACCGAGTCGCGCCGGTATAGAAACTCCCTAAGTGATGGAAAATCCGATCGGGATTGTGAATAACCGGATTGCAAGGACTTCTTTGTAAGTACCTTCGGTTCTGTTCGAACCCAGAACAGACTTGTATGGATAGTATGCCTGACATTACAAGTTGAGATATAAAGCCGATTTCTTTCAAATATATTTCTGTTGGTGGCGGAGAATTTATTCTTTTAGCTTAACACCCTTCTCTGAGACGTACGAGCTCAGAGGTTATATAGTTGAAGTTATCAGCAATATATTCCCAATTTGGTAATGTGACATACTGAGTGTTGCTGTGAAATGATCATTGTGTTGATTATTTGTGATAGGATCATTTATTTGATCGTCTATCTTTGTGATCATTTCGATGATCATTTGTTGACCCAAAGCATGGCTTTTGTATAAAGTATGTTTTGTGGACGTGACTTCGTCGAGCCTCACACCTCGTGAATGGTCAAAACAGGAAAGAAGCAGCAAGGTTATGAGGGGTAGCGCCCTTTAGGATATGTGCATTTCCTTCTGGAAAAGGGTGGTATCATGGTATGGAGCCCAGATACTTACTCATGTTGAAAACACTTTGTTATGATTGTGTGAATTGATTAGAGAGCTCTCGGATAAAGGTCCCAAAGGACCGGGGGATGGCATATTCGGTCAGTTGTTACTCAGTTAGGGGTAACCCGGCCTTGTGTTGGTAGAGATCCGGTTTGGTTCTCGGGGATGTCCATCCAGAGGCATTCTCATGTGGCAATGGGAAGTTCCTTGGCCTGATCATTCGTTGGAAATCCAATTCCCAATACGAAACTTGTACGGTATTAGTTGTAGGACCTGCCATTCACTTATGGTGGTCACCACTGTTTGGATGGTAGCTATAGTAGGCATAGTTCGAAATGTCTATGTTGGCTAAGATTTATATTCTACTTTCGAAATGAATTTTTCCTACACTATGCACTAGTAATAATATCAAATGTTTCTTTTAATGCGTATCAAGCATCTTTGACTATCATAAGGAGAAATCTCCTCCGATTCTGCGTTTGCATTGTGTGTGTGTGCGGGAGGCCTTATGGTAGTCTCATTTTAAAAAGCATTGCGAATTGACTTTGAAAATCTTTTGTAGAATGTTTTAAAAGATAAACTGTTTTTGTTGCTCACACCAGTCCCACGACTGATCCGGAGTTTATTGTTTTCTTTCCTAAACTCTGGGTGCTCATTATTTTCTACACGAGCAGTCTAGAGTTGGGTTTTTTTTCAGATAGTTAGATATAGTGGATTATCTGGAGTTAGTTCAGTCTTTGGATCGCACCAGTCTTGTTAAGCTTGGTGCAATGTTATGGGGGTTCGAGCTATTGCTGGATTGATTCTTGGAAATGGAGTTGCAGTTATTTTCGGAGTTCTTCCTTGAAGACTATCTAAGAGTTATATTGTTCCACTGCTAGATGTTATCTATTTTCTATTCCGCTGCTATTTTATTGTATCATATCTCTGATGTATATTGATATCTATTGGATCATCTGTTGTATCAGATATTGTATCAAAGCTGTATATCAATGTATTATTCTTTTATTCCGCTGTGTTGTTTACTTAATGATTGTTATAAGCTCCGGCGAATCGGATTTGAACGGTCGAATCTATGACATTCGAATACGATTTGAAGTATGGATGTCGATTTTCGAGCGGGCAAAATCCGAGTCGTTACATCTATATGCATAATTCAATATGATAAGACTAAGAATATCACGTACATGCATGTAAAACAACACTGTTAAACTAATAAAATAATTCTTTTCTAAAAAAACTGATAGCCAAGTAAGCAATTTAAAAATAAATCTAAATGCTAAAGCTAATACAACAATTGTAATTCCTGATTGTTGGCTTAACCTTAACCTTCCATACATATTGTTTTAAAAACATGTAGAGAATGATGCAGATACAATATTAAAATAATATGCACGATATTTTGACTGGCTAATTCAATTATCTTTACGATAATAAAAGGCAAAAGTATTTTTCTTGAATTAAAGCAAGGAAAATACCTAGCAAAATTATTGGCCTAGATGGGTAAAGAAGGGATTTGAATCCGATTTGCCATACCGACTTCATGTTAAGGAAAAGAAATAATTACCAACATGGAATGTTTACCAGGTTATTAGGATATATGGAAATATATTGTACTCGTTTTTGTTAAATCTCAAATGTACTCAATATTAAAAATCAAAGGGTAGATTGTTAAAGGATTTATATAATTTACATGCTATACATTTTGGAATTTTAAATATATTTAAAAGAACACCATTGAACTAATTATCAGAATAGAAAGAAAATATTATACAGTAAAAATCCATCACAACAAAATAAATTTTAACTCGAGGGAGGCTGAGCTATATCTGGATGGAAGCGGCAACAAAACTAAAAATAGCAAGGAATGATAATATAAAGCTAAATTATATTTAAATAAACAGTAATAAATTGGATAAGATAATCTTGGTCCATCAGTTTAAATTTATAACCGTTATATTTAACCAATACCAATTAATGCTAAAATTGCAAATGATACTAAACCTTGGTCAGTTACTAACAATGACTGTAGTACTAATGGTAGAACTAAACATCCTTGAACTTTTTTTGGAAAAATAATAGAAAGTAAATATTACAAAAATAAGACTCTAATCGTTATCCATTCAAAAAAATTATTTTTACGTTAAAACATGTTGATTAAAATGACTAACTATGCTTATAATACTCAAAATACAATTATTATGAATAAAAAGAAATGTCATGAGTATTATTAAATAATTTTCAATGGCATGAAATGAAAGGAAGAGTATAAATATTTTGCAAACAACTTTGTGTGAACTGTAGAAGATTTATTAACTACACTACGTGGTACCAATATAATATAATTATATTATATAAACAAACTAAATCAATATAAAAAAGTACGTAGTAAAAATGTTGATCGACTTCAAAATAAATAATATAAATTTATGTTGGGCAAATAATTCCCACGGAAACATGAAAGGTATAAGTACTTTATATACATAAGAACGGTAGAAAACTTGCTGAAACTTGTAAACATGTTAGTAAGAATCTATTTGAAACATAAAAAACAAATCAGAATTGTTGCTAGCTACATAGGTTGATGGAAATAATTGTAAAACTAATAAAATAAAAGAGTAGGAAAAAGGAGTTTTTATATTTCGATCAGTTGTAAGTGGACCAAAAAAACCAGAAAAAAATAAAGAATCAAAACAAAATAAGCTCAGGGAAAATTATGTTTCCATATTTTATTCAATGGTGGGCAGTAAAACAAAACCAAAGTACATGAGGAATCAAAATCCAAACATACCTGCATCGTTTCTATTTCCAGGGTTTATCCAAAAAGGTGTGAATACTTCCCCTTTCTCATTCTTCCTAGAACCTAAAAGGATGGACATAACATCAAATAAGAACTGGCATCCAAGTCACATAGACCAAATTTCAATGATTACCTTTAGATTCCCATTTTCAAACAAGATAATCAGGTTAACTTCCTAAATATTCGAGCTAAAATAATCATATCAATTCAATCGCAAACTGGAATAAAAAGTAAAACAACGTTTCTAACAAAAATGACTTCAACTCACCTAGCATTAGGTCCACTGTTATTGCTATGTTTGAAAGAGATGAACCCAGGAAGCGAGTAATTTACCTACGAACCGAAAATGGAACAACGTGGATAGTAAGAAATCCAATATCAATTAAATAAATGTTATCATTTCATTCCGAAATGAACAAAGAAGTAACAATAATCAAATATTCATAAGATATAAATTTATTTGATTATACTTTTGGTTTTCACAAAAGGTAGCTGAGTTCAAACACTAACCAAAGTTAAAGAAAATATCGATACATGGATGACTGTAGTAAGTTATTAAATTTAGTTTAAAGTCTGATTATGGTTTGTGGCACACAAAAAAAACAACTGCTTCTTTTTTTTGCATATGCAAACATTTAATTCACAACTATCAAATGAGGAATGGATGCAAAATTCCTCAAAGATGATTAGGATAACAATTTAATATAGGAAAACTTGCGATTGCAATAATATGGTGTTGTCAAAGATGATTAAGGTAACAATTTAATATAGGAAAACTTGCGATTGCATTAATTTGGTTCATGTTCTAATTCTCAAATGTTAATTAAACAACAAAATACACCAAACATAATAATTAGTATTTTTCCAAGCATGTTCTCCTTCCTTAAAATTTAAAATATTCTCAGCATAAAAAAACATGACAAATTGATATTGGTTGAACCTTATGCTCAAAGCAATAAATGATAAATAACTCCAATTTAAATCTTGGTTGTGTCAATCAAAAACTTCACTCATAGGTTTCTGTAATGAACTACTTTATCAATTGAAAATATAAAATTTAAATTCTTAGTGGATTGAAACTTGAAACTTGACTTATAAATTGTAAAATGTTCATAAATATATAACTTATAAAAACAAATAGTTGATTATTACTTTCTTCTTTTAGAAATGCACTTCATAAATTTCAGTTTAACCTACCCAAAAGTTCTATCCACTTATAAACTACATAAACAACAATAGAAAGATTAAACTTATGACAAAATCCAATTATTTAATGACCTTGGAGATAGAATGAGAATATGGAAATAAAAGATTAAAAAAACATCATATACTACATAGAGAAAATGTTATGCATTGATGAAGTACCCATCATAGGAAATATAACAACACATATCAGATTTCATAATCCATGAACTTTGTCGGTGATGTGTGTGCGTTGTCTTGTTGCACAGACTATAAATATGTATATAAATTGTAAATACACATACCCAACCATAGCCATTTAGATTGACTATTGAAGAACGAATAATTTCTTGCATATCAGCTCCAACAATGTCCACCTAAATACGTGACATAGATAAACGGCGCCATAAACATCGAGTTTATCCAATTTAAGACTTGACTCATTGGATTCCTTTATCACTTAAAAGTATATAATTGAAATTCTCGATGGATTTAAATTTGCGACTTGACTAATAAATTTCTAAAAGCTGTTTGGTGTATAACTTTGATAAAACTATAGTTTTTATCTTCTTTATTTATAAATATACTTGATAATTTTAGTTAAAAAAATATCACAATTGTCTGCCTTATTTATTAACACCGGACCACTTAAAATTTACAACCTGAAATTACATATAAGTACCTATTGAAGAAATTGTCTCAGATAGAAGAGAACAGTTTCAAAATTTCAAAATTTTACTACAAAAATAAGTTGTTTAGATATGTTAATATTACACGCTACCAAAAAAATTGATGGCTAAATTTAGATGACACACGTTAGAGGAAACCTAAAAATTCAATATTTTTTGGACAAAAGCAGAAGCTTTGTATAGAAATCAATGCCTAGACAGTACTCCATTTACAGAAATCCTAAAATATGAATATAGTTACTCTAAGAAAAGAAACATTGATCAAATTTCTAAGAATGGAAATCTATCATACTCCAATCATACTGGAAAATAGTAAAAACAACCAAATCATACCCAATTTTAATAGTGTAACAGTTCTTTGAATTACCAATTAAAAAGGAAAACATAAATTTCAAAATTCAAACTGGTGATACCTTGTATACACCCGATAGATTACGCGACAGGGCAGTTGAGGCGTACGAATAAGCGATGGTTTGAAATTACGAAGTTGATCCACTTCTGGAAGGAGGGTTGGACCTGCTGGGAGAAAAAAATTCTAGGGTTTTGAGAAAGCAATAACTTGGTTCGGCTGTGAAGTAAATTTTGGATCGGAAGCGTTTGGAAGAGGATAGGGCTGAAAACGCGAGAGATGGAGTAAAGACAGGGGAAAAAGTCTGCGACGCTTTCAATCAAGCGGTCCGATTTGAGAATGAATAATTAGGGTATGGCGGATAAAGGAAGAAGCGGATGGCTAGGTACGAACATAATAAAACAAAAAACGCGATATAAATTTGGAGATTATTCGGTTGTCAAAATTCAAAGGGGCCTGTGTGAGTTTGAAATTCAACTCACTAGTCATAATATAGTATAGATAAGGGGACATCCCGCAATTGAAGTATCTTTATTCAAACTAACAAATTTTTAATTCCATGAAGGTATTACCATCCTTTAGAATTATGTTTCCATCTTACGTACATACACCGACCTATGACCTTTACTTACAAAAAAACACTGAAAATACGAGTAGCTATATAAAATAACCATTTATTCCTAGCACACTTTCAAGTTCAGTGAATAGACTACATTTGTTAGTGACATATCAACAATATTTGATATCTTATGCACAATTGTTTTCCAATTCTGCTCAACCTTTTTCTTCCATTTTATGAAAGTAAAGAATGTGAATATCCTAATAAAGCAGAATTCCAATCAAATTTCTAGAGCCCAAGTAAATGATTATTTGAAGTTCAAGATATCATTTTCTTATTTCACTTTGGTTTACTGTATTTTTATGTGTTAATCCTACTAAAAGGTACTGTACCTATTGGTTCTGCAGCTAACTCAACACATATTAATGAACACGTCATTTTCAGGTAAACTTGAAACACTGCCCAGTATTTTATGACAGTTTTGTAAAAGTTTCACTATATTATTGGTATTTGAAAATTTTGTTTTTGTCCGATTATACTAATATAATGGTTTCTTGACAGGGTTAGCACTGTCATATTTTATTATCGTTTGCTGAAAATTTAGCTTATTCATGATAGTAGAGAGTTTTGTCCGGCAACGTGTTAAAACTTTATTTTTCCCCCCTTAAATGTGGCTGTACCTGTACGGTGAAATGTAAGACTTACTCATGTCATAAAGTTGTTAATGTGTAAACATAGTACATTTTTGTTTACAACCTTTACACAATAAGCAAAGTTTTGTGGACTTTTGAATGCCTTATGCCATTGTGTTGGTCTTCCTGTATAAAACGATCAACATAGTGATTAACCTATACAAACACAGCTTTTCATCGAGCCTATGATTATTTTAATATGTTACCAGAAGTTTCCATTTGCCTTACACTAAATGGAATATTTTTACTACCAAAATAATCCGTTTCAACACCCATAAATACTGAATTAACATATAAATTTCTCATAAAAATATAATAAGTGATTTTTATATTACAATCCATATATCTTGCCACAGAAAATATAACTGGCCAATACCGCATGCGTAGTAATGATATCTAACTCCAAAATTCGGCTAAATTAGTTAGTGCGTTACATAAAATATTTATTCTTGCCATAAACAATACAGGAAAGTTATCATCATATTAAACAAACAAATAATAAAATTAATCTGTGCTTAGTTGAAAAGATGTGTTTTGGATTCAATCACATTTAAAGAATACGCCTACAATCCCTATGTCATAGCAAGAAAGAAATAGTAAAGTCAATAGATCACAAGCCACTGTATGTTATCGTACAAGTTGCCAACTTGAGAGCGAATCTGTGGGGTTTTTGTGTTTTCCTTTTTCATGATGTGCTCTGAGTTGAATTATACTTGCGAATAGCTAATATATACTTTGTTTTAGATAGATCTTCAAATGACATTATTATTATCATAGTTTGATGAATGTCTTCCATGTTTATACTTTTTTTGTTTGCACCAGAAATTTTCCCTTATACAACATGCTACTTTCTCAAAATACCTTTGACGTTCTGCAGTCATATTTTTACAAGTTGTATATAAATAATTGTTGCACTAAAGTATTAGTGTATAATAACAGTGGTGCTGTCATATTAACATATATAAGTTTGTATACAATTTTTTTTACATAAAAATAAAGAAAACAAGAATATGTTGGAACTACTGCAATTAGCTTCTTTTGGCAGAATGTACTCCTTGCGTTGTTTTTTTTTTTTTTTTTTTTTTTGTTTTTAAGAAAAAGGAAATATATATATCAGCTCAACCAAAAGCTGTCAACAAGCCTGACAGGTAACCGAAAAGAACAAAATAAAAGGACAGACTGAGTAGCCGCAGAACTTAGGAGACCTCAAAAGGACGACAACAAAAGGCTCTCAGCACAACCTAGGAGCCCCAGAAAGCCACCGTCCATCCATTATCCGAGTCGAGCTCCAGCAAGGCCACCGCCCGACACCGAACAACGGATTCTACCCAACAAACAGAAAACAAGACCAGCAAGAGACCAAGCAATAAAATGCAGAAGAAACCACCCAACAACCCAGCAGCAGAAGGCCGACAGTCGATAAGAAGAAGCTAAAAGTCCATAGTCGGCCACAATCCAGAAATAGGCGGTGGAAAACGAATGTCCCTGGTTGCTAAACCCAAGAGGGCCCCGAAATCCAGCCACAAGCTAGCTACACACCCATAAGGAGAAGGGGCTGAAACCACCCAAAGAAATCTACAACCTGAAAGCCTGAAAGCCAGAAGAAAAAAAAAAAGAGGTGGGGGAAGACGGACAAGAAGGAGACTGGAGGGCAGAACCACTCGTCTCCGGAACAGCGATCAACCGATACCCGCTCTGGACGAAGAGCGAGAACAGGAGATAGATAAAAGGTTCACCAAACGAACGGAACGAGAGGAGACCCTACCTCTGAAAGGACGCCCTCGGAAAGCCAGGAATACATCTTCACGAACCCTCCGGATAACGGATAGCGGATTCATTGGAGAGTCATCAAAAATTGCCTTGTTCCGCGCACACCAGATGTGCCAGCACACAAGACAAGGAATTAAGCGGAAAAGGATGGAGCGAAGAGATCTACCTAAATTACCGATCCACCAAAAGGATAACAAATCTTGAGACGAGGAGATAGGGCCACGAACTCCTAATAAGGAGCCAAAGAAATGCCAACAGGAGCTAGCACACCATCCCCCGAAGAACAAGTGATCCACTGACTCCGACTCCCCGTTACCACAGCAACGACAACGGGAAACAAGAGGAATTCCGATTCGCTGAATATTCACATCCACAGCAACCCCCTTATGGAGTAATCTCCACAATAGGAGGGAAACTTTAGGAGGGATACGAGCGTCCCAGATGAAGGTAAAAATAGGAAGGGACGGGGAATGAATTCTCGAAGCATCCCAGGCCTTTTGAATGGAAAAGGAACCGCCATCCCATCCGATTAGACCATTATGAGAATCAACTAGCAATTTGACAGATTGCATATGCTTCCAAGTTTCACTAGCGAAAGACGGGGAGCCAGAATAGCCCGACGGGGCCAGTCTCCTATACTTAGCATGGAGGAAGTTCGCCCATAAGGAGTCGTTGGTACCAAACCTGAACCACAACTTACAAGCGAAAGCAGAGCAGATGTCCTTCGGGTTGCGCAGACCTAGCCCGCCCTCATTCTTTGGACGACAAATAGAATCCCAAGAAACCCACTGGTGGCGACGATTGTCGCCCTTGGAGCCCCAAAAGAAGGAAGAAGCCAAAGATTAGAACAATCGAAAGAAAGAGGAAGTAGGGGACATAGCGGCGAAGATATGAGTGTCCATAGAGCATAGCACTGATTGTATCAGAACCAATCTGCCCGCCTGAGAAAGATGAGACGCATTCCAACGAATAATCTTTCCCCTGACTTTGTCCGTCAGGGGATCAAAAATAGCGTTAAGTTTCCTACCTCTGTAGAGAACAACACCCAAATAAGGGAGAGGTAGAGAGGTAGCCCTGAACCCTGTGAAAGACTCGACCCAAGAAACACGCGATTGGACCATGTCCTTCGCGTGAACGAAACAGCTCTTAGAAGAGTTGACCCGTTGGCCCGAGCAAAGCTCGTAAAGATGAATGAAATTAGAAAGACGACGAATAGAAGACCTGGTTCCGTTAGAGAAGATGACAATGTCATCCGCGAAAGACAGAGAAGAAATAAGCGGGCAACCTGATGGAATCCCAAAGCGTTGTTGTTGATAAGTTCACTAGGTTATCTTTTTACTGATTCCCGTTTCATTAACTACTTTTTTATGGTAACCCAGGCGTTGCATCATCCTTTGAACTCAAAGGCATGGGCCATGAGGCCAGTGATCGTGTAAAAGAACAGGCCACTTAGTTGAAGTTAAATTTAGGTGATCAGAACACCCTTTGCAATGTAAGTTTTCTTCGAATAACTAGAAATAGTGTGAACTGACATTTTCTTATACCTATTTCATCAGTAACATATCGTGACTTAGTTTCACATTTTCAGAGTCATGAATTAATTGATAAGTGAAGCTAATGCCAAGTACTATTTCAAAATAGGACAGCACAATATTTACTGTATACTAATTATCAGTAATTGGTATATTTGATATCTTAAAGTTCTTAGAAACTTGCCATGATCGTTAATGATTTCAAAGTTTGAAATTTTTTGCACTTCTTACATGCATATTTTCATCATAGCTTTTTTTTTTTTACAAATAAATAAAATATATAGACAAGCGCCAAAAGCTGCCAACAAGCCTGGCAGGTAACTACATAGAAAAAAACAAAAGGAATAGAAAAAATAACCCAAAAACAGCTAGAAAAAATTCAAAAGGAAGCAGTCAGCCCAACACCAAAGCAGGTACAGGCTAAGGACCACAAGAAGCAAGATCCAGGACCACTCGAACAGCACCAATACCGAAGAACAAGAGAGTAACACG
Organism: Allium cepa; assembly: GCA_030765085.1. NCBI lineage: Eukaryota > Viridiplantae > Streptophyta > Magnoliopsida > Asparagales > Amaryllidaceae > Allium > Allium cepa. The sequence goes on from CM060945.1 coordinate 776,536,005, forward strand.
GAAAAGCGGACAGAGCAGAACTACCGCAAACCAGCAACACCAAAAATAGAAGACAAATCCAAGCGAAGTGGGTCACGGGCCGAGGAAGAGTCCACAGACACCTGATCTGGAAAACAAGCAACCACATGAGTTTGGGGGGGGGGGGTCGGGAACGCGGAGGGAGACCATCTCCCCAAGAACAGGATTCAGCCAATGCCTTGTCTAGAGGAAGACTGGACAAAAGAAATAGAGAGAAGACCCACTAGTCTCCTGGAGCGGGAGCCCACACGACCCCTAAAAGGTCTACCGCGAAAGCTAGAAAGACATCATTCCTGACACGACGAATAATAGTCGGGGGGTACATGAGAGTGCTATCAAAAATTGTCTTATTCCGTGCGCACCAGAGGTGCCAACAGATCAGACAGGGAATCAAGCGGTAAACACACGAGCGAAGAGATTTACCAGATACCCCAGACCACCAGGAAGACTGTAGATCAGAGGGGGATGAGGATAAGGCACGAACTCCGACTAGGTTGCCGAAATAATTCCAGCACGCTTTGGCTGAGCGACCAACAAAAAACAAGTGGGACAAGGATTCCAGATTCCCATCCCAGCAGCATCTACAACGGGAGACAAGAGGGATGCCGATAATTTGGAGATTCTCGTCGAGCGGCAACCCATTGTGTAGGATACGCCACATCAACAGAGAAACCTTGGGGGGTATTCGAGAATCCCAAATGAAGGAAAACAAAGGACGAGTAGGACTAGAGGAGCGAATCGAAGACCAAGCTCTCCGAACGGAGAACGAGCCACCATCCCAACCTGTGAGCCCGTCATGAGAGTCAGCGAGCGGCTTAACCGACTGCATGCGCTACCAGGTCTCACTAGCATAGGCGGAGAACCAGAGAAATTGGTGCCCGCAAACCTGTGGTATTTAGCATGGAGGAACGAAGCCCAAAAAGAGTCGTTAGCCTCAAACCTGTTCCACAGCTTACAAGCAAAAGCCGCACAGAGGTCCTTAGGATTACGCAGTCCCAGGCCACCTTCGTTCTTTGGTCGACAAATGGCGTCCCACGATACCCAGTGGTGACGACGGTTATCGTCCTTGAAACCCCAGAAGAAGGACGAGACCAAGGACCGATAGGAACGGAAGAAGGAAGCGGTGGGGGTCATAGCTGCAAAAACATGGGTGCCCATAGAGTCAAGAACTGACATAATGAGAACAAGTTTACCGGCTTAGGACAGGAGAGAAGCATTCCAGCGGATGATCTTGTTCCTAACTTTATCAGTCAAGGGGTCGAAGATAGCGTTAAGTTTTCTACCCCGGTAAAGAGAGATACCCAGATAAGGGAGGGGAAGGGAAGCTGCCTTAAAACTAGAAATGGTCTCGATCCATGAAGCTCTAGTGGGGGACAAATCCTTGCCATGGACAAAGCAACTTTTGGAAGGATTAACGAGTTGGCCCGAACACCTCTCGTATTGGTGAAGGAAACGAAGCATCCGCGGGACGAGCGACTACCATTAGAGAAAATGACAATGTCATCAACAAATTATAAGGAAGAAATAAGAGGGCAACCCCTCGGGATTCCAAAGCGCTGAATCTGACCGTAGATCGTAAGAGACTGAAGACGGCGACTGAATGCCTCTGCCGCAATGACGAATAGAGAAGGCGAGAGTGGGTCTCCCTGACGCAGACCCCTTCCCCCCCTGAAATACCCATTAGAGGACCCGTTAATGAGTACAGAGAACCAACAGTTCGAGATTAGCCTCCACACCAGGTCAATAAGGGTTTCCGGGAACCCGAAAGCCCTAAAGACCTTTAAGATGAAAAACCAGGACAAGCGATCGAAGGCCTTAGCCATGTCAAGTTTGAAAACCACATTAGAACCCCTAACTTTCCGATCTAGTTGGGAGATCAGTTCCTGAGCTAGAAGGATGTTATCCGAGATTAAACGTCCCTTAACAAACCCCGCTTGAGAAGGAGAGATAATGCGTTCAAGGATTGGGACCAAACGACTAGCCAAGATCTTAGAGATAACTTTATTCGAGAAGTTACAAAGACTTATGGGACGGAAATCCGCACAAGACCGAGGATTGTCGCACTTAGGAATAAGAATCAAATTGGTGGAAGTCCATCCAGAGGGAAGAGTCCCACCGTTGAAGAAGGACTGAATAGCGAGACAGAAATCAGCCTCGATAATAGGCCAAGCTGACCTGTAAAAGACGCCATTGAAACCGTCCGGACCGCTGGCGCTATCCTTGTTTAGGGCAAAGACACACGCTCGGATCTCGTCCGTGGAAGGAGGTTCAGCAAAAAGGTTGCTATCCGTAGGAAGGACCATACGGGGGATGAAGGCCATCAGGGCCCGATCGTTAATAGAGACAGAAGGAGAGCCCAAAAAGGACTGGAAGTGGGACAAAATGGTATCTTTGACGTCCTCCGTAGAAGAGGCCAAAGATTGGTCAGGTCGCAAAATCTCACGTATAGTGAGAAGATTATTCTTCTTGCGGATAGAAGAATGAAAAAACTTAGAGTTCGAATCACCTTCGACCACCCATTTGATCCTAGCTTTTTGACGAAGGTAGTCATTTTCGATACGAAGTTCAGAAGAGAAAACTGTCTGGGCTAAAGCCCAAGCCTCCTTGTTCGCTGATGAAGGAACCTCATCTAACAAGGATTCGGCTAAGATCAGGGATTCTTCGGCCACCCGAACGCGATCGAAAATGTTCTTGAAAGCATCAACGTTCCACACCTTAAGGCAGGCTTTGAGGCGCTGAAGCTTACGAACGAAGATAGAGCAAGGAGAGCCAGATACCGGAGCACTCCAAGAGTTAGCCACCACTTGATGAAAAGATTGGTGAGATCTCCACATGCTCTGGAACCAAAAAGAAGAGGGCCCAGAGAGGGAGAGAGGAAGGCAGCGAACAACCAAAGGAGCATGGTCAGAAAAAGTACGATGAAGGTGAGCGATTGAGAAGGAAAAAGGGAGGCGAAACCATTCTTCCGACCCGAAGACACGGTCGAGGCTAGAAAGAATACGGTTCGGTCCCTCTTGGTTGTTCGACCAAGTGAAAGCAGAGCCAACAAAGGAGAGCTCAGATAGACCAGAGTTGACAATGAACGAGTTGAAATCCGTCATCGCAGCATGGTTGGTGGCGGCTCCTTCTCGCTTTTCCGCATGGCAAGCGACGATATTAAAATCGCCACCAACTACCGAGGAAGAAAAACCCAACTCCTCCAAGGCAAGAATGTCGGACCAAAAGATAACCTTTCCGTCCGATCGCATTTGGCATAAACCGCCGAGAAAAGAAAGGGAGAAGTGAACGATGGAGAAGAGCAGGCCACAGAGAGAAGCTGCGAAGAGTCAAAGATGGAATGCACAACAAAGGATTTGGACCATAAAATCCAAATCTTTCCGGAGGCATTGGCTGATCCACCCCCAAAACCTAAGGCTAGAATGGTTTTGGGCATACCTTCCGGGGCCAGAAAAGGTTCCAGGAGAGCAACCAATCTCACCGAGTGCTTCTTGACGATGCGTTTCAGTCTAGCCAAAGACGCATCGTTACCAATGCCACGAACATTCCAGAAAAGGAAATTCGACATGAGGAAAGGGGAGAAGGTCGGAGTAAGAAAAAGAAAAGACGGACACCCAACTGAGCAAAGCCGAGCGGACTCAGATAAGATACAAAGAAAAACGAGTAGATCTGTCAATATGCTCGGACGTCGCTATAGAGCATGTGCGAATGGTGCGAGGGGTAGACTCTACTCGACGCGATCTGCGTCGTGTCCGGCGAGGAGTGGGAGGGGGGATGTCTCAAAAGACACCTCACCATCAGAGCAGGACATGGAAGCTAGAGGAGAATCACAAGGCGAAGGGGAAGAGTTCCTAGAAATGCAATCTAGCCGCTCATTAAGGAGCGCAATTTCAGCCTCACACATTAGAGGAATGGTGATGGACAGAGAACAGAGAGAAGAAGGAAGGGAGCACGCCGAGGAGCATGGGGAAGTAGACGGGTCCAAACGGTCATGAGGTACAAATGGAGAGCGCAAGAGAGAGTGGTGCCTAGCCAACTGAAACCCATACCGCCGAACAAGCCAGTCTACAATAGGGTAAGAATGGGACAAAAGAGAGGAGGCTAATGAAGAGGATGAACGATCACAGAGTAAGAGCGCAGAGAGAACCGGAGACGGAGAAGAAGAATGCGAAGAAGGGGAAGGAAGAAGGAGATGAGAGAAAACAAAAAAAGAAACGGGAAGTGTATGGGAGCAAAACTGGTGCAGCCCACGTTGCTGTAGGAAACTTACCGAAGCCGGACTGTCACTAATAGTACAGCCCTGCGATGCAGGTAAGTGTCGTAGGTCGGTCTCATAGGAGGGAGCAATAAAGCAGAACAATGTAGGATGGCAATAGTCATGTCTGTCCGAATAGAGGTCCGCGATAGGGACTACTGTTCGAACAGAGAAGGGATATCGCCTGAACCAATCGTTCCAGGCCTGAAGACACCGCCCTTGAGACCAACGATAGCCCAACAACAATGAGAAAAGAAGCGTAGCATAAGACATATACGACACAGGAAAGGTCTCGTAATGTCTAAACATAAGAACCCAGCAAGGGGAAAACATCAGTTTGATCCATACTAGAAGCCTAGTATGGACACAACCGATGTGAGACTCCCACGAAGCAATGACGTGGAAGCAAAGACGATACTGCGAAGAGGAAGGCAAGAGACGGACAGAAACACCTAATCTACTGTGACCTGTCACACCACTAACAAGGAACTGAGTAGTAGAGACATGGAGCACACACCAAAGTTTTTCGTGGCTCATGCATAACAAACAAATGTCATCGGCCAGCAACCAGTAAAAGATTGGTAACCCAACAGGATTATGGAAAAAAGAAACGAAGCAAGAGAAACGCACTTGCAGTAGAACAGCCGCACAAAGCAATAGGGGCACTATCTCAGACAAAGCCCAACCCAACCAATCCCCCAAGTAAAAGCTAACATCAGTTGACACCGAACCAATGACCAGAGAACCCAAAGCATCAGTGGCCATTGGTCCAAAAACAAAAGAAAGCATCGACAGCATCATGGTTGAACTGCTAGGGGTGGTGAAATCCCCTATAGCAGCACAATAGTCAATCGATGAAAGCACCGCATCAAGCGGCTGGAACAGAGGCAAAGAATGCTCCCAAACCATCAGATCGGACAAAGCAGATGGAAAATCGGAAAAACCAAAACCGGCACGAACTGTCGTTGAAACAACGATAGAAAAATACACAGAAGCAGAGGGCAGCGGCAGCTTCTCGCAAGAAGGCAGCGAGCGAAATAGACGACGCACGCGTCGCCTCCGCCGCCGCCGCGCAGAAGAGGACCGTCGCCTCAGAGAACAACCCGAAACCATCGAAGAACTGCTTGGGGCGATGAAATCCCCATTCGCAGTAGAACACTCCGTCTCAACAATGCTAGTAACAGATAAACCCCCAATAAACGAACCAAACAAGGGAGGGTTATCTCCCCAATTCACCAAAGAGCAAGTATCAGCGAATCGCAATAAAGGGTCGAAACCCAAATCGGAACTGCTCCCAAGCGAAAGCTCACGAAAAAACAGTCCGAAGTCAGAGCAAGGGAGGATTTCCAGAAAACATTCCTCCACCACCACCATACGATGCCTAGAAATACAGCGATGGCGCGCAAAGAGTATACCTGAATCTCAATAGTGGCAGGACCGGAGAAAGTAAGAGAAATCAGACCCTCAGTGAGCACGCGCAAAGCCTTGGCAATGGAGGCAAAGCAAGGGCACAGTTTCAAGAACGAGCCTTTGAGGAAGAAGGCTTCCTCTCCAATAATCGGATCCATAGAGAGTAGAGGACAAAAACAGAACAGAAATCAGAAGGGAGGAAGGTGACAATAAAAGAAGAAGAAGACAAGACGCAGAAATCAGAGAGAAGTCGCCATTAAGAAGACCGTTGCTTTATTTTATGATTCATTTTCATCATAGCTGTAACATAGTGGTAATGCAAACATATGCAATAAAGAAATAACAATGTAGATTATCCATTCATACTGCACTGCTGCGTGTTTACACTTTTTTTGTTGATAATTTAAATGTAGCATAGTATTATACTATACTATTGGTCCCGATGTTGTTGCCTCTATTAACTGATTGGAATTGAAGTTGCTCAAAGGTTGTGTTTAGGAAATCATAATGCTATCCCTTTCATTCTATAAGGTCTGTGATGTCAGTTTTGGTTAAAAGTTATGTGCATGTGGTACATGAGGACTTGCGTCCCAAGTGTTTCGTTATTTGATTTAGGTTTTGTTATCTTTTATTCCAATTCCCTTAATTTGTTTTTTTTTCCTCGAAAGGGAGACAAATGAAATTTGTACATTCCTTTTCCCTAACATTTTAGTACATAGTATAGATATTTATTTTCTGTCTATACTACTTTTCCTACATTAGCTTGATGATCGTTTGGCTGCATTCTATATCATATGTATTGTCCTTTGGCTTTACTTCTGTTTTTTACTATAAAAATTTAACGTTTTCTAATTTTTAAATTCGGTTGGTTTTTTTGGTGTTTATTCATTGTAAACAAGTGTGTTTTTGTGACGGCACGGTAGTTGTTTTTTTCCATCTTTTTTCATTGTAAACATGTGTGTGTTCGTGGCTGTGCGATTATTGTTTTTTTAAAATCTTTTTTCATTGTAAACACTACCAAAAAACACTAAATCAAAGACTGAAAATATCAGTCTTCAATTGAACAAATCAGTATCTACATTACCATTAAACACTAGATAAAGACTTATAATTTCAGTCACTATTTATCAAGTCTCAAAAATATTTGTGACTGAGCTATTTCAGTCTTAAATTTTAAAGACTGAAATAGCAGTCTTAAGCATTTTCAAAGACCGAATTTTAAAGACTATGATATAGTTTCCGATCAGTCTCAAATTAAAAATAATTTTTACTTAGAGATTTGTTCATATATATTAACAAATATACTAATTCATATGTAGATATTTAAAAAACTTGTAAATCCATTACTTTTCAAAAACTAACGGTACATGGCACAAAGTTAAAAAACTTGTAAATCCATTACTTTTCAAAAACAAATGTACATGGTGCAAAGTGCAATAAAATGTACATTTTTAGGCAATACAAGCAAGACCCATTACATAATTAAAAAAAGAAAAATTATGTGATATATATCAAAAGAGTACACTAGACAGGCAAAAGTGGAATTAAAGTATTGTTTGTAGCCATTGGATACTCGAACACATATGTAGCTAAAGCCTTTTCTTGATAAACCCGTCAGCACAGCGACCAAAAACTTGTTGAGATTCTAATCGACGTCTGACATTTTAATTGATGTTTCAATTGTTTGAATTGTTTCGTGTGTCCAATTCAATATTTTGAATCTGCTGATGTGTTGTTTAACACTGATACGTGTTATATTTACCGTTATCTGATTCCTTATTAAAGGATTGGATAGACGAGATTTTTGTGACTGTCATCTAATTGCTATTTAATTATCATTGCTTCTGTGCACTAATAACTGAGTTTGAATTAGACTGACCCGTGTATTATTTTCTTTTGAATTTAATACTCGGGTCAGACCGAGTATTTATAGGTTGTTGATATCTTACTTTGGGTTGCTGCTAGAGCTATGAAGTCTCTTCGTATCTTTTAGAGTAGTCGTTATCATTTTTAGTAGCCAGTGTATTTGTATAGGATGTTATGTATTCATGTATATTATACACGATAATGTACTTGTATGTGTAACTCCAGAGTCGACAGTTGTAGTTGTATCATATGTACTGTATCACATGTATTGTAACTGACATCAGTTATTATATATATGAGACTTTTTGTTTTATCTGTGTTCCGCATTTATATTATCTGTGTTATTATTATATTTATTGTCCTAAACTATTATGAACCATCGTAATTCGTTTTATACTGGAATTGGGTATGTCGATGGGAGTAAATAAATAAGAGATGAAAAACAAAAATATATACTACTCCTATCGAAATAATCAATACTAGTGTAAGGCCTAACTACGGATGGCCACTCCTATCCAGCCTTATTCTTCGTGATAACAGACAGTATTTCCTTTAATAGTCTTTGTTATTGTGAGCATAGAGGTGGGGTGTCACAAGAATGGTCTTCGATACACTAAAAAGCCCAGACTGACCCAAGCGTAATAAAAACAAAGCACTCGAGTCGGAACTAAAAGATCTTATGTAAGTCAAATTGATCTAGAATAAAATGTGAGTGTAATGGCTTCAGAGATGTTACGGGATTTTCCATCTCTTATCTAGTGTACAACGTGAATATAACTATTGAAAGATTTCAAATAATTCGAGGTATCAATTTTAACCACTTTAATTAGAAAAATTCGAAGTTTTAACTTAAACCTTTTAAATAATTCAATTCCAACTGTAATATCCCGGAATTTTTAACTTAAATTGATATTGATATTCTATTAATAATTATTCAGATAAATTTGATAATCTTCTTCAATAAATATTTAAATTGGTTATTTTATCTTTTAAAAATATAAATTGATTTCTGTTTACAATATACATATATGATTTATATTTTTAAATAGATTTGTATTGTTTTAATTTTAATAAATAAACCATATTTTTCTAATTCTAATATTTTTAGTAGTTTGAAAATTTGTTTTATTTAATATTAGCTTTTCAAGGTTAATGAATAAATCTTGGTTTGAAATTAATAAATGAATCATGATTTGAAATTCTAATGTATATATTAATAATTTGGAAATTTTAATTTTTATTAAATATAAAGTTTTTAAAACTATTTCATAAATAAATATATGATCTTAAAATTGATTAGAAAATTATTGAAATGTTTTCAATTAAATTAGATTTAGTTTTAAATTTAGAATAAATTTAACAAAAGAGTTTTATGGCTTAATAAATTGGATATTTTATTTATAAAAATATAATCTCTTGTAAAATGATTTTAATTTAAAAATAAGAGAGTTATAAAAATAATATTGATATGGTATTGTCTTTATAAATAGAGTTTGAATAAAATTAGTAATTTTTATTTCAAATTGAATTTACATTTATAACTTGATTTGAAATTGTTTGATTTTGAACTTAGTTTGAATTTAAATTCCAAAGTATAAAATCTTAATTGATTTAATCTTTAATATGTACAAGTTCATTTATAAACATAATTTGTTTTTATTTCTTTTGTAAATTCATACACATATCAAATATAAACTAACAATTTAAAACTAAGCTAATATAACATACATTTGTAAATTTAAGTACTAATTATTTTAAAGAGACATGTGTTTAAAGACTAACTTAACAATTTGACAAGTGTTCAAATTTTACACTAAAAATGGACAAGTTTTAATTTTGGTTTTTATTTTTCTTTTCTTTCATTAAAACTGAAAATTCATTTGTTTAAGTTTGCATCTTTCATATTGCATTTACATTTTCCTGAATCAAAGAAACTTCTCCAACCCAGAAAAACCCCTTCCCAGTAAACAATTTCCAAAATAAACAAGGCATTCATTTCTTAGTTCAAAAATCTGAAAACCCTTCCTCAAAATAAATTAAAACTCAGATCAAAATCTTGTAAACACCCTTCAAGCTCAAAAACAAAAACCTGTACTTCAATTCTCATATCAAAAAGCTAAACTCTGTAATTCATTTTCCAACTCAATCCCTGTAACCAATTCATTTTCAAAGAGATCAAATTTGTAAATTCATTTTCTCAAAGCAAGATCCTGTTCATTAACAACATCAAAACCCCTCATTTATCAAGAAGATCTGCACCACTATAAATCTGGCAAATGAGTTTTGCATGTCACCTGGAAAAAAAAAAGATCCATTAGCCTGCATTCTTTATCTGGAAGCATTTTAGTGAATCAGGGAGCTTAAGCATTATAGTAACATCAAGCACATCCCTATCTCCTGCATTTTCAAAATGAAACCTATTCTATAGCAACAGCAGTTCTTAATTCTAAAACAAGTTCAAAAGGGAAATGCAGTTTTAAAGTTCAAAGCATTTCAACGAGGCTCTGCTTCTTTTTAAACAGGTGAGTAATTTTTTAAAAAAATTTAAAATCTAAAAATTGGTTGCATTCTTATATGTTGAAATAAATAAGTAATTGCTTGTGAATATAGATAAAATTGGATGTGATTATTGATTGTGTGCAGTAGTATATGCATAGTATGCACTGTTTGTACCCAGGCTTAAGATTTCTATTTAAAATTTCTTTTCTTTTAATTAGTTGCAGATTGGATGTAATTTATAAATCAAAAATTGTTTGATTTACCTTAGATTAATATTTAAGCATTTAGGTAAGTCAAAATTTTAGCCCATTGTCTCTGTAAAACATAAAAACCTCTGTGCATGTTAAATAAAACAAATACTCAAACCCTTAAATTTGTAAATCCAGTATTATAAAATGAAAGCATCAACAAAATCATGATTTTTAACATTGAAATCAGGATTTTTAAAAATAAAATGAATGCACAGTTCTTGTTTGAACTGAATTTGAACTTTGGGGCATTTCTGGTGATTCATGTATCTGGAGGGGGTGAGTCTCTACGTAGTGATGGAAAGTTGATCATGGATGATAAGAAAAATAGTGGATGGCGATGGAGTTCATCAGAGTAATTGCGATAAGGAAAGTTTCTTTGGAACCCTAGTTTTGCTGTGAGATAAGAATTGATCACTGCAGCCAATATAGTTGATCGAGTGATTGGATACTTTGGGAATCGATAGATTTGTTGAGGTTGAAGTTGAGGCCGGAGGGGCTAGTTGTCAGGTGATTGGAATGTTGTCAACGACGAGTTGATAGGTTTGAAGAGTGTTCTGATTGTTGTTCCAGGTTTGGGAAAACTGCACTCGATTTTGTTTTTTTGAAGGTTGAAGCATGAATCAATGGTTGTAGTGAATTGCTAGGTTGGTTTATGGAGTGTAGTAATCATCGCTGCCGATCATCAATGGCCGGAGTCACCGTGCATATGCACGGTGAAGTAATGTATGATGGTGTTTGGTTAAAGCAGAGGAGGCACTCTGGTTATACTATTGGTTGACCCAAAGATGTTTGTAAGTTGGCTCGAAGCAAGTAGATGTAGAACTCGAAGTAAAGCAGCTTAGAACCCGAAGTGGAATTTTGGTTCCTCAGGTTGAACCTGTAGTTTCCAGGTTTTGAAACAGTGTTTTAAAAATCTGGGTTTTTAAAACTTTTATAATCTGTAGCTTTTGTGCAAGGTAAGGTTTAAGTTTAAATTCAATTGAAGTTTGAATTTCTAATTTGAATTCAAATCCCAGTTTAAAATAAAATTAAAGTTTCAGAAATTTAAAACTTAATTAACCATTGGTTTGATAAAATAGTTTTAAACACTTTTAGAAATAAGATTTTAAAAATATGAGTGGATTTGAGGTTATTTAAAATCTGGAAATTCAAAAGTTTAATTTGAATTTCAGGTTTAAATTTTAAAGAAGGTTTAAATTGAAGTTTTAAATGAAAGTGAAGATTTAAGTTATTAAAGGTTTTGAAATGGATTTAACTTTAAAATTTTCATATAGTATTTGTTTGATTGGCAATTTAAAAAGTTTTAAATTTATTTAAATATTGATAAGTTTAAAAAATTTCTATTTTAAACTTGAATTTAAATTGGTATTTAAAGGTAATGTCAAAAGTACTTTGTTTTGAATTAAATTGTTTTAAACATAATTAAGTTATGTTTATGAAATTTAAATTAAGAATTATATTTCAGAATTTAATTAATTAATAAGGTAATTAAGATTAATTAATTTAATTAATTAATTTAATTTGGAATTAATGAGCAATTAATGATTAATCAATTTATGATTAAGATCATTAATTATATTATTAATTAATGATGAATGAATATTAATTATGTAATTAAGATTTAATTTAAGGTTAATTAATTTAATAATTAACTTTAATGATTAAAGATAATTTAAATGGTGATTAATTTAGGTCAATTACTTTATAAAATTTGAGGATGGTTAATGAAGGTCATTAACCAGGATTATTTAACAAATTAATTAATATGGTTAATTTTTTTATAATTAATTAGATTAATTAAATTATTAATAATCAATTATAAATGGTTTGAGTAATTACTTAATAAAGTAATTAAGAAATTAATTACTAAATGTAATTAATTTAGTTTAATGGGATTGTTTAATTTAATTAATTTAGTTTAATTAATTTTAAACACTTGGATTTTATAAATAATTACTTTATGTCATTAATGATTTGGGTATTTACTTAGTTAAGTAATTAATTAATAATTACATGGTTGTAATTAAGTGGAGATGTTTAAGTGTGAAGTATTTTGGATTAAAATTACTTATTAATTAATCAAGGGATTAATTAAGAAATTAATTAAGAGATAATTGATTTAGTTTAAATAAAGTAATTAAGTTGGTTAATTACTAAATGTAATTAATTTGAAATGATTAATAATTATAAGTTAATTACTTAAGGTAATTAATAAAAGGGAATCATTAATTATTTTAATTAATGATGTAATTAAAGCCGATTAATTTAGATTAATTAATCAATAATAAGTAATTAAAAGTAATTAATTAATGTAATTAATTAAGGATAAATGTAATTAGTTATGATTAATTAATTAATTGAGTAATTAAGGGTTAATTACTGTTTTGTTTGAGAATAATTAATTTGTGAAATTAATTAAGGATAATTACATGAATGTAATTAAGGGTAATTAATCAAAGGTGATTAATTAAGGTAATTAATAATGATTAATTAACTGATTGTAATCAATTAAATGATTGATAAGCAAGATTTATATTGGTGAAGTAATCAATTTAATTTATTATAGATAAAGTAATTAATTTAATTCATTTTAAATTAATTAGAAATAGAGATAGTTAATTTAATTCATTTTAAATTAATTATATGGTGATGAGTAAATCATTGCTTATGGATGAATAGATGACATTGATTGTCTTTGATGCTTTGTGATCTCAGTAATGAGATAAATGATATTGTGTGGTATGGATGTTTGATTGTATTATGATGATAACATAGGTTATCTATTATGATGGTGATATATGGAATATCTATTTGATATTGATAATGTGGGTTACTTGTTATGTGATAATGTTCATTATCAGTTAAGATTTATGAATTATCTATCTGTGTGTATATAGATACTGTATTGAATTGTTTTAAAACCTTTAAAATAACTTGGACCTAAAAGACACGCTTTGGATTTCGATGAGACCGGGATCGGGTTTCCATATTTGGATATCCGAAAACCACATCGATTCCAAATAACGTTAGGTCGTGAATCAAAGTGGAGCGAGTGAAGACTCGAGGTGTAAGGGCTATACTTCAGTATAACTCTGTGGGTGATTCCGTAATGAGTTTGACGGAATAGTACTTATAGATTCGAGATGGTGGTTTAGAGTACAAGGGTTATTGTCGTTGACTCTGAGGGTGATTCCAATATGAGTGTAACGAGATAATGCCTTCGGTTTCGTTCGAACCCGGAACGAACTTGTATGGATTGAATGCTTTCAGAACATCGTCCGGCGGACGATGAGCATTCTAAGATGATATGTCCTATAGAGGTAATCGTAACCTCAAGCCTCATCAACCGGGAATGACTAAAAAGGGGAGGTGCAACAAGGCTTCGTGGGTGGCCCCCACTTGAGAGTGAGATTTACCCCTGTCTAGAGGTCCCTTTTATTTCGGCTGTGTGGACGGTTTTCAGCTCCAACCGTCGGGGTTGTCTTGTTCGGAAATATTCAGTAAGGAATGGGTCCGGCCTTGTGTTGCAGGGGAGTTAGGGTGGCTCCTCGGTACGGTGATCTAGGCCACGTACTGTGACGGGCGGTACCCCAGTAGCCCTGCCATTGTATGGAATCCAAAATCCAATAAGTGCCGACGGTTTTGATTGTATTACCCACTTTTGTGACTAGTAGCTGGAATTTAATGTATGTAACAATTTCGGCTATTTCTTTATGTGAAAACCCTAAAAACTATTATAATATCATCGGATTTCCTATCAAATGTTTTGGTTAGCGTAAGGTAAAAACTTTTCCATGTTTATGTGTGGGAAGTCTTACGTGATACCTTTCTTTCCACAGGTTTTTTGAAAGTTAAGCAACTTTAACCTGTTACTCACACCAGACCCATGTCTAACCCGGAGTTTATTTTTGTTTTTCATAAACTTTTGGGTACTCAAATTTTTATGAGTAGTCAAGGGAATTCAGGTTAGGATTCAGGTTTGCTTTGATGAATTGTGGAGAAGCAATGGAGCAGGAGGCTTCTGCGTTAGATATTAGTATTCCGCTGTGTGTTCTGTGTTGTCTCGGAGTTGTATTGAGATGTAATAACTAGACAGGTGTTTATAACTGTCTAGTATGTGATGTATATCTGTGTACTCTGATATGGTTGTAAACTATGTAATATTTATGTTATTAATATAGTTTATTCGTTCCGCTGTTAGATTCTGATGTGTTGTTTCTTCTTCTCTTCTTTTTTTCTCTTTTCTATCCCTTTCTTTCTTAAAAATGATGCGATTTTCTGAGAGTGGAAAGTCGGGTCGTCTCACTTGGTATCAGAGCATTAGGCTGAGTGAATACCTAGGCTCTGTAGTAGTGTCTTTCTTGAGAGAGCGTATTTGTAATTTTAAATATATATATATTTATTTCTACCTATCTGTTGGGTTACCTGTTCAGGTTTTCCAATATAAAGTTATGAGGTAGATGGGGTAGTAGTGTGTGTAACACGATTACTACCAATGGTTGGAGTTTGAATGTTTGAGGTTGGAAGTGTATCTGTCGAGACTGTAGACCTAACACCGTCTCGAGTAAGTTCTGTAGAAATAAAGGATTTCATTGATCTCTGAAGGAAACCTGTTAAGGTTCAGAGATTATTTCTGAAGTTGGATGAGTAGAATTTGGATCTGTTGATTTAGCAGAAGCAAGTGATGGTATTTTGGACACATCAGGGAGTAGTAGCTGCGTGATGAGATGCAGTGACTATGGACGTTCCCGAAGATGATTTCTTTGGAATAAGTTAAGGAAGTGAGTCTGCTTCAGTGTTGTGGCTGTGTTCAGCCGGAGTTTCTGTTTGCTTTGAGGTTTGAGTTTCTCGAAGAGCTTGTTTTGGAATTCTTTGGCATCTGTGGCAGCAGTGCAGCTTGGAGTATTCTCGGTGTTGGCAAAAGATCTTTTGGCTTAGCAGTTTTCTAGCATGGAGTTCAGAAGCAGTTGAGTGGACCTGTTTCTTCAATGGGTTGGCTAGTTAAGTGTAAGCTGTTCAATTTGGTTAAAGAAGAACAGTTTTTCCTTGGATTTGGTTTGGATGATCGCAAAAGTGACTTGCGATTGTTTGAGTGTTCTCTTGGGTTATCTGAATTTTTCTGGATGTCTTCAGGAAGCCAGATTTTTGTTCGCATCTGGAGTTTGAGTTTTCTTATCATCTGGAATTTCAAGAGTGGTACCGGTGGTTCAGCTTAATAGTAGAATGGTTCCAAGAGATTGAGTTGGTGTAGCAGCTCGGAGTTTTGGAGGAACTTCTGAATGATTCTTATGGATTTGTTGAACCATATCTCTAGGGTATGTTGTTGAGTTGTGCCTGTGTTCTTCTTCAGCATTCTCTTCTATGTCGGATCAAAGTTATGCAGTGGAAGCAGTTTGGAAGTGCATCTGCTTTTCTTTTTCAGACAGAAGAAGTTGTTGTCTTCTGATGTTGAGAAGTTGAGTTTGAGTTCTTGGTTTTGGTTGATCTTGAGGAGATCATCTTGTTGTGTTGATTGGTCTAGTTTGTTTCTAGAAGCGTCAGCGAAGGTTGAGCTGATCAGTAAGTTTGTAGACAGCGCAGGATCGTCTGAAGAGTTTTGTGGATAAGAGTCGGAGAAATTTTGGATTCTGAGTCGGAGATTTAATTTTGGATAAGTTTTCTCCGATCAAGTGAGCTATAATTTTGGGTAGGTCTGAGAAGTTTGCTCTGTAGTGTTTTGGAATCTTTTCTGTGATCTTGAAGGTCAAGTGATTGATCTACAGAACTGAATTGCCAGTTTGGATAACTGGTATTCGATGAGTTTCACGTATCTCTGAGGGAGTACGTGTATGGTCTATCTCTGGTTGTGAAACCAGCAGTTCTGGAGTTTTGGTTGTTGAGTCAGACTCGTCTGTAGTCTGATATTTTGTCTAGTGTTATATATATAGTTGTATAGAAGTTTTATAACTTCATAGTATTGTTTGTTTGGATTCTCTAGAGCGAGTATCCCGGTGTTTATATATACCTGGGGAAACTCGATAAAATTCTATCCAAAAATTTTCTGGATAATTAGATTTGTTTGATTGGTTGTTTTTGGTTGTTAGCATAGGTTTGATATATGCTTGTGTTTAAATTAAATCTTTAATGAGATTATTAAACCAACACATAATCCAAATTCAAGAATATATATATATATATATATATATATATATCATTTCAGCCAATACCAAAAATCAACATTTTGAAATCAATGAAAACCGTTCGGGTTTATCATTTCAACCCATCATGATTTTCCTCTAATCTATAAGATCGTTCGGATATGTATCATTTCAACCCATAGTGAACTTGCAGTATTATAAAAATATAAAATACAACATCCATTCATCCAATATCCACAATCAATCATCCACCACAGTTGTCATCCACCCTTGAACAATCAATCATCCATCGTATGTAAAAGCTATGCTAATTAGAAGCTGTACGATATAATATAAAACGAATAAAATAATATAAAATAATTAGAGCAACTACACGTCACCTGCTAACATGCTATCATGTGCCCGCATGAGATATCCTAACCTCGGCCACTCGATCGCGTTCGAACACACGAAGGAGCGGCCACTTCAACCCAAAACCGCGCCGCCTATGCGACGAACCACGTCGATCGAAAACCATCACCGAGCTCTCCTCCCCGAGCCGACCACCTCAGGACCCACGATGAGACGTGTGACCTCCTCAGGACTCACGTCACCGAACACATACCTTGACTGTTTCTGGCGATTCCGACACTCATCTGGATGAACTAACCATACAGATGCGCTTTACTCATCGACCTCTACGATACTGCAATCCCCGATCGAACCATCGACGAGAATCCACCGTTGAACAAGAAGCCATACCATTAACGAACAAAATTACCACATCAATTTCTAGCCACACTGAAACACCATATCGGAAAATTGATAGCAAATTTGACTTGCGCTCGTCGATGGCTTCAAATCGATATATAATTCGATAGGTTTAGAGGAATTTTAATTTTTGATTTGGAATTTGATTTGAAATTGGACTGGAATTTATTTGTCTGCCATTGAAATAAGGAGTTAAGAAGAAATGTACATGTAGACAAATGAAAATGAAGAGTGGCTAGGGTTTATAACGAGGAATTTATAGGCAGGGCTGAAAATAGAAAGAACGGATAAGATTTGATTGAACGATAAATGACTCGAAAAGCCCGTTCTGTCTCCAGAAGGCAAATGGGTCATCCCATATATCAAAATAGATGTTTTCAAATATTTAAACTCAATGGAACAGATTTCAAGTCCTAATTCAATTGTATGAAGAAGTTATGATAAAATAAGCTTATTTCAAACCGATTTCAATTGATTTTAATTAAATTGATTTCTAGGCATATCAAGTCCGTACGATCAAACGACATGTATGATCATTACGAAACTTGATGTCCCACAATAATTCACTGTTACGGATCCGATGAAACTAGTTTCGTCGAAATCCGAGATATTTTTCAAAATGGTTATTTTCACGCTAATTAAATAATTTAATATTAAATTAATTAAATCACTTTTTAATTAAATTTTATAAACCAAAAAATTTCATCATTTTTTATTCCATAAATATTTACAATAATTTAAAATAATTCAACATATCAAATCAATGTTGGTTATTACACTAATTACAGTGTTCAAATTCACTATAATTAGATCCAATTGATTATAATTTAATTTCAATAAATTTGTTTAATGTGATTTTAAATCTTTTACATTCAACCAAATATAAATCAAATAACATAGTTAACATTTGTTTTACATTTCATTATATTAATATACTCCAGTTTCCATCTTCTATTTGTATTTACTATTATATTTCCATTTTATTGAATTTTTTCAATTTTACACATTAGTTATAATTAAAGTCTCAATTAATTTATTTATATTGGTTTCATTCTCTTATTAAGTCAATTATTATCTTATGAATAAAATTAACATTTCTATTCCTTTGACTTACGTTCACACTAAATTATTATCTTATTCCACACTAATGTAACATTTATTGCAAATAATACATTTATTATAATATAAACTCAAAAAAATTGGTCAAACCTGATTTCTATTCTTTTTATTAAAATCAATAGTTATATTATGATTAAAATTTTCATTGGTTACTACGTATTGAATTTATATTCTACAATGATCAATTTAATTTACATTACTTGCACAAATTAAGGGAATTAATTGTTATTGACTTCCAATTTAAATTAAATAGACTAAATAAATGGGTAGTATATAATAATTGTTACCATTTACCTTTAACCAGATTTATAAGTTCAAAATTTTATAAGCAAATTTTATACTTGCTTCCCTACCACTGAATTTCATACAATTACCATTAACAATATAATATTTCATTAGTTAATTAAATATTTACATTTTTTTCTTATATTCATCTTATAACCAAATATAACTTCTACATTATTTCATTTATTGGAATTTCATTTCAAATGATAATAATTAGCTTTAATTAACATTGCTACTTTTCATTTTAGTTACTATCTCATTAATACATCACAAATTCATATTTCTCTCAATATTATATTACCCAAAATCTATTAAATTAACAAATTTAATTATTGAAATCTACGGGTCGTACGGGTCGTTACACAAACCCCACAAAGCTAAGGTTATGGCTAATCCAAAGCTTTGATACCAAATTTAACGACCCACCTTTTCGGACGATTTAAATCTAAGATAAACCACACATGTCAGACTCAAACTATTCAAATATTCAAAAGGGAGGATTGTTATGGGGTAAATATGCAAAAAAAGAGAAAGAAACAAAACGAACACAGAATCTCACAACAGAATGACAAAATATAATAAACAAATAATAGTTCATGAAGCTATTTACAAATAATATTTGATTATACTTTTACAATACATATCAGAATACATACAGCAGTAATAAATAAGTAATGCAGTGGAACAACATGATGTAGTGAAAATAATAAAATAAATAGTAATAGTACTAAATATTCGTCTTCATCCTCCAGAATGCAATCTTCGTTACACTGAAAAGCTCAGACTGACCCGAGCGGATTGAAAAGACAAAACACTCGAGTCAGAACTAAAAGATCTTATGTAAGTTAAATCAAAATTAAATAAATATGAGTGTAACGGCGTCAAAGATGTTTATACGGTTTGACATCTCTTATCCAGTGTCTACGTGCGTGCAATAACTTAAGAGATGTTTGGGATTCCCATCTTCTAAGGATCTGTTAAACTATCTACATACGTAGTACAATATGCAATTATAATAGTGTCTACAGTAAAGTACAATATTAAAATAGCATTAAGGTATTACTCATATCCCCCGTAACACATTTTATATAATGCGGTTTTCTATATAGATACTACAAACTTCGCCGTAAACGGCTGAGCTATTAGGGAGCACTCCTTAGGTATGACACAAACCGAACTCATAGAAGGGGCAATAAGCATGCGACACGGCATGCGAGGAAATGCCGGGGTAGGATTCTACCGTTTTGCGGATCCGGACTGGTGGTAACTCATAACATATACTACCGCCCACCTCAGAACACACTCCCATAATCAAAATCGAGGGGAGACTACTAAATCAATCATGAGTCATAATATGGTATTGAAGAAGAATGTCTGATCGGAGGTGCGACCTCACTTGGCCTAGCATGGCTCCTGTTTTAGTCACATCAAGCTGACTTGTGGGAGTCTGTGCTGCGTAAATACTTCATATAGAATCATTCACCAACCATCCTACTTCATTCAAGAACCTCCACCGTGTACACAGTTGTTAAAGTGATTTTTGGTATTGGTAGAAAGTATAACAATATATGATCCCGGTCTCTTTAACAACCAAACGCTTATTTCACACCAGATGGTTCTTTTAAATTTCCAAAACCGTTTCATAATTGATATCAAAATAGCATATTCAATTTCAAACCATATCACTTTCAAAATCATATTCACTTTCAAAATCATATCGACAAAATAGGTTAATCTCATTTCAAAAATCATCATATTAAATCAAATATGTCATTTCACCAGAAAATATCATTTGAATCCCAAATTAGGTTATAACGTCATTTAACCGTAACACTTTAAAAATCAAAGATTTAAATATAAACACTTGCACTTTACATAGTATGAAATTTAGAAAATGGTTTAGATTGTTATAAATAGTTTGAATAATTTAGCATAGTTTAAAATAAAATTTTAAATAGTTAAAGTACTCTAAAATAGTTTAAAATAGATTAAAATAGTTTTAAATAGATTCAAAATAGTTTAAGTAGATGTAAAATGATTTAAATAAATTTAAAATAGATTAAATAGTTTTAAATTATATTTAAAATGGGTTAATTAGGGTTAAATTAGTTTAATAGTTTGAAAATCTAAGTAATCAAGATTTAAAAATAATATACATAAAATAGTTTATATTAAAACAATAATTTTGGAATTTATATCAAACTATACTATTTCTTTAATTTCAACACCTTTAAAACCATTTAATCAATATTGATTCCAAATCCATGCTTGAACTACAACTTAAACCGTTTCAAATTTAGCAGATTTCGACGTTTAGATATTCAAAAATTTCAATAACTCAATTTCTATAAATTTTCTTTATACTTAAAATCTAACTTTAAAATTTCAATTTAAACCTATTCCGGTTTCAAAATTTAAAACTCGAATTTTCAAAAATAATTCAGTTTATAAAAGTCAAGTTTTCTTCAAAATATCATTTAACTAAATTCAAATTTTAAGGATTTAAAATCATTTAATTTAACCAATACGGTGTCCGTATATAATTCTCTATGCTACGGTCAAGTGACATGGATATTTATCATTTCAATCCGTAATTGTATATATCCACAGATATATATCATTTCATCCTGGAATTCCGAATAACATTCAAATCCATAAAATTGTTCGGGTCTATCATTTCAACCCATAACAATTTTTCCTAATCTGTAGATCGTTCAGATATGTATCATTTCAACCCATAGGGAATTTGCAGTGTTATAACGATATAAAAATATAACATCCAGTCATCCAAAATCAAACAATCAAACATACATCACAATCACCATTCGATCAACCAATAAATCGCATCAATTAACTGATTATCATCAACAGGTATTCAATTGGCAATTAAATTCAATATTAAATTAAATAATGATTAAATGCAATAAAAGTCATATTTAACTGGAATGACAATTTAATTATACCAAACACCAAACAATCAATTTCTAATCACATTAAAAACTTAATTAACTAACATAAGACAATTTGAGTGGGTTAAAAAACTCCCCTTTGATTTCAAATCAATTTGTAACAACCCCCAACTTCGTACCATTCAAATCGACAATAATCCACACATGTCAGTTTTGAATGATGCGAAATAACAGATTGTAAATAAATTTGGAGCAAATAAAATCAAATATACAGAATCACAGACACAGAACAATTAGAATAACTCGCAGCGGAATATAAAATAATATAGTAGTTCATGAAGCTACTATAACAGAGTCTCAAACCAAATACATAATATAGTCTGAAAACAACATAATAGAAATGCCAAATACATAGAAGTTCACTAATACATGAGATAAACTAATACAGCTGAAACAGTAATAGAAATATATGCAGATAAGCAGAAACTCCAGTGAAAGACCAGCTCCAGGAAGAGAATCTAAAGCTGTGAATACTCAGGCTGACCCGAGCATAAAGAAAAACACAAAACACTCGAGTCAGGACAATATATACTTATATAATGTAAACCAATTCAAGTGAACTGTAATAAAGATACAAGTAACTTAAAGGATGCCTGGGATCGTCCATCCTCTAAGGATCCGTTAAACTATTTACTATATAGTAATATTTCGCTATTATAATAACGACTATAGTAAAATAAACATACTTTTAAATAGCGTTCCGGGCTACCCATATCACCCTTCACACATAATAATCCTAGTAGTCCATCCAGTACCATGCCATCTCCACTCCGGGTGACTGTCAGAGGATACAACACGGGCTACGGGAGAAAAACAAACTTGTAGTAAAGGCTCGGTATGTTAGGTGACACGGCACACAAGGCAATGCCAAGGTAGATATACCAATTATGCACACGGGCTGGTGGTAACGCAGCAGCCACATACGCCCACCTTGAACAACACTCCAAAATCAAGGGGTGCACCCAATCGATCACAACAGTAATAGAATGGTATCGAAGAAGTGTGTTCAGCCAGAGGTGCTACCTCCTTTGGCCCGAGATCGCTCCTGTTTTAGCCACCTTATGCAAACTCACGGGAGTTAGGTCCACGAAATGTACCTTAGGAACGTCGTCACCATCCTACTTCATTCTGGAATCTCCACCGCGTACACAGTTGTTAAAGTGGTTTTCGGTATCGACAGAGAGTATGTCCATATCCGATCCCGGACCCTTCAACAACCAATCGTTATTATAATCCGTAGTTATAATTTCAAAATGGTATTTATTTCTCAAAATCCAATATCATTTCAAATCCATTTCAAAATATAAAACTTATCATTTCATTTGAAAAACATATTCAGTTTATTCAACTTAAAAATACCATTTCAATTCACATTTCAAAATAGTTCAATTCCAAACAAATTACTTCATTTAAATCATAAAAAAATGAAGTTATTACATTTAATAATTAAATTATTAAATTTCCAAAATTTTCAACTTTCACAGTTCATTCATTCACTTAATTTTATCAAAATAGTGAAAATTCAACTTTCGCAGCATTTGGAAAATGCTACAGAAAGTTATATTCAAAACATTTCAATTTAACAAAAGACAGCGTTTTAAAATGCTGTAATATAGTTAAATTAGTTTCAAAGAAAACTTATTTTAAATCCAACAATTATAGCATTAAAAATAAAATGCTATAATAGCCTTTAATTCAATTTAGCTATTTAGTTCACTTATCGACTACAGCATTTACAAATGTTGTATTATCATTTATATTAGATAAAATAGCATTTCAAAAATACAGTTAATTAACTTCAAAATTTCAATATAATTTCACAACAATTATATTTTCTATGAATCACTTTTAACTTATAAAATCACATATTCTTACTTTTATAACCATCATTTAATTTTCTTTAATTACATGATTTCATAAAGTTAAATTTCCATTTAAAAATTCATATTTAACACTAGTTCACTTATTAAATTGCAATGTTCAATTTTAAATTCCTTACATTAAATTTCAACCTAACACTTAAGTTCAAATTCTCAAATATAACTTATTTTTATTTTTATTTACTTAACTAAAAATTCAATTTTAAGTCAATTCCATGAATTTCCAATTTTAGTTATATTTCAAAATTTCAACTTAAATATTCATTCATTTCACATTTCAACTTTATTAAAAATCATTAATATGATATGTCACTTTAAATTCATTTATTCAAATTATCATAAATTTATCATGATTTCATATTCAACTTAATTTCCAATTATAATTAAATCAAATTTTCCAAAATTACTTACATTCAAAATTTTCTAACTTTTTCATTAATTTATTTCACTTATAATTATTCAGAAAATCAATAATATTTTACAAAAATCATTTTTAGTTAGATTTAAATCAAAATATTTTAATATTTACATTTCTAAAATAATTTTAAATTTTTAGAAAAACATATATTAACTACGGGTCTGTGTATAATTTTCTACACTAGGAAAAGTGATACGGGTAATACATCATTTCGACCCTAATTTACAAAGAAAATTCGGATTTTATCATTTCGAACCCATAGTCCCAAGTAAATGAAATAAATTGAAATTCATTCAGGCCTATCATTTTAGCTCATAACGATTTTTCCTTATTCTAAAGTCCGTTCGGGTATGTATCATTTCAACCCATAGTGATTCTAATCTAAAGGGAACTTGCAGTGTGATATACTGATAAAATATACAAAACAACAATAATATAACAGTGACATATGATATAACCGGTGTTTAATCATGTGTGTACATCATATAATAGTGACATAGCAAATAAAATATGGTGATGCAGTTTACATATTCACAAGTGATCGATTTACTATTCATATAAGTATAAAACTGTCTGGTGAGAATAACTCACTGGTTTGAGCTGATGACCCAACAACGAATTTCACAAACGGGATCTACACAAGCACAAAAGCACGACACAGATTTGAATGGAGGAGCCAAATGTCAAATTCCTTGGATATACATCAAACAAAAACAATATAACAACGATGAGTTTCAAATCAACTTCGATCAAAACTACACTAGAATAGACTGTATAGAATCAAATAGAAATGCTTGCACTTGCTTTTAACCTTTACTAGGCTCTACCATAAGGGGAAATACAACATAATTTCAGGTGTTTGGGTCTGGTTTGGGTGAGTATGGGTTTGGCCTACATGTTGGAATGATGGTGTAAAGGTGGGTGAAGGCAATAACACACATAAGCATGCATACATGAATTTCGTCAAGAATTTGGGCTCGGCCAAGGCCCTAGGTGTCATGGCCAGAGGAGTGGGGTCCACTGTGGTGGTGTGGCCGTGGGTGCTGGAGGTGCTGGAGGTGGTGGTGGTGTGGTAGGTGGCGGCTAGAGGGGTGGTGTGGTGATGGAATGAGAGTGGTGCTCGGTTAGGCTAGTATGAAGGGTGTTTTGAAACTTTTGTGGATATGCATCACCAAGGGGGTTCATGGCTTGGGTGGCTGGTGAGGAGGAGGTGCTGGTGGTGTGCCATCAGGTGGTGGAGGCGGCTAGGCAGCAAGATAGCATGGTCGAACCTGAATGGAAGAGCAAGTGCAAACAAGAATCAAAAGGAATAAGCAATATAAGTGAAAAAGAGATAAAAGAAAATATATTTTTTTACCAATTCCTAAAGAGGGATGGCCGATAAAAATTTTCGGTAAGGAGGAAAGGAAGATACATGAATTGAAAATGAGATGGTCGGCTGAAATGTGGGGAGTTATGGCAAAAGAAATGAAGAGTTGTGGGGAAAATGAAGAGGTGGAATTCAAAAAGGCAAAAGACAATTCAAAAGTCAAAAACTCTTCATATATCCTTATTTAATTTATATAACTTTATATTTCTGAAAATAATAATAATACCAGATAAAATTTCGAAAATTTATCAAAATATAAAAATTTATATAATATTTATTAATTATATATAGTTAAATTAAGAAAAATAGCTAAAATAGTGAACTAGACTGGAAAATTTGAAATTAAATGGAATAATTTTTAGAAAATTCATATGAGCTTGTATAATATTTTTAAACATATATAATAACATAAAATAAAAGTACATTCATAAAATAAATATTTAAAATTTAATTTAAATATAATTTTTAATGAAGAAAATAGCAGAAAATGGAAAAACAACCCTTAAAAATAGGAAATAAATACAGTAAATTTAGGAAAAATTATATTATCATTTTAAAAATATTTAGAGATGAAATTTAACAAATAAAACAAATTTAAAATAAACTAAAGAAATTTATAGTCAAAAATCTAGGGTTGTTACACTCTCCCCCACTCAAATCTTTTCGTCCTCGAAAAGAACGGAAAGGAAAAAAATAAGAGAAACAAGATAGAAAAGCAAAATAGTACTAAAACAAATAATTCTGGATTCGAAGCATGAATGCTCTTCTCCGTTTCCCAGGTACAGTCTCGATCATCAGTACTCCACTGTACTTTGACTAGATTAACAGATTTCCTTCTGAGCTGCTTCGTATCTCTACCAACAATACGAAGTGGCTTCCTCTGAACAGTCAGGTTAGGCTCAATATCCAAACTATCAAGAGAAGAAGGATGGACAATAAGAGATGGATCATGAAGATGACAGATAAGATGCGAGACATGGAATACATCATGCACTCCAGAAAGCTTCTCGGGCAAATCCAGACGATAAGCCAAAGAACCAACTCTTTCCACAATGCGGAAAGGACCAATGAACCTAGGAGAAAGCTTCCCTCTACGACCAAATCGAATGACATTCCTCAAAGGAGAAACCTTAAGGTACACTTGATCAACAACAGCAAATTCCAAATTCCGCCTACACCTATCGGCATACTTCTTCTGTCTATCCTGAGCGACTCTCAACCTCTTCTTAATCTCCTCAACTCTCTCAAAAGCTTCCAAAATCACTTAAGGACCAAGAACCAAACGATTACCGGATTCAATCCAGCAAGATAGAGATCTACAAGGTCGTCCGTATAAAGCAGCAAACGGAGACATTTTAAGACTGGCCTGAATGCAAAGATGGAATGAGATAGATAAAAAAATCAAGAATAGACTGAAAACAGAAGATAAGATTATACCTGATAGCTATTATTGTAGGTAAATTCGGCAAAATGGAGATAATCTTCCCAAGATCCTCCATAGTCAAGCACACAAGCACGAAGAAGATCCTCGAGAATCTGATTTACTCTTTCCGTTTGACTGGCGGTCTGAGGATGGTAAGCAGTGCTCAGATTCAAACGAGTACCCAAAGATTCCTGAAAAGCCTTCCAGAACTGACTGGGTCACGATCACAAACAATACTGAGAGGAACACCATGGAGACGAACGATCTCTCTCATGTAAATCTCAGATAAACTAGAAGCAGAAGGAGTAGACTTGACCGGAATAAAATGAGCGGACTTGGTCAGTCTATCCACAATAACCCAGATACTCTCATTGCCCTTCCGAGTCCTCGGTAAACCATCGATGAAATCCATGGAAACCTGTTCCCACTTCCAATTGGGAATCTCAAGGGACTGCAACAAACCAGGGGTTTTCTTGTGATCGGCTTTGACTTGTTGACAAGTCGCACACCGACTAACAAAGATAGAGATATCCTTCTTCATCCCTTTCCACCAATAAAGCCTCTTCATATCTTGATACATCTTCGACACACCAGGATGAATAGAAAGTCTGGATCGATGATTGTCCTGAAGCAACTCCTGCCTCAAACTATCAACCTTCAGGACACAAATCCTTCCATTAATCCTCAAAATCCCTCTATTATCAATCTGAGCTCCAATACTACTGCCACCAACTCTGCTACGAACACTCTCCTTCATCAATCTAAGCATCTCATCCTCATCCTGCTTAGCCATAATCCGATCCAGAAGAGGAGAAGAAGAAACAACAAGCTGACACAACAAAGCCTTCTTCCGACTCAGAGCATCGGCCACAACATTAGCTTTACCGAGAGTATAGTTAATGTCGAGGTCGTAAGAAGCCAAAAACACAAGCCAACGAACTTGCCTCTAATTCAGCTCCTTCTGGGAGAAGATATATCTCAGAGATTGATGATCTGTAAAAAGCTCAAACTTGGTTCCAAGAAGATGATGCCTGCAAAGTTCAAAGCAAAGACAACAGCAAGTAACTCTAAATCATGAGCAGCATAATTTGCCTCATGGGTTTTTAACTGACGGCTGGCATAGGCAATAACCCTACCATCCTGCATGAGAATAGCACCCAAACCCTCACGACTGGCATCAGTATAAACTGTAAATCCCTCACTTCCATTCGGAACAGTAAGAATTGGTGCGGAAGTTAGCTTGCTCTTCAACTCACTGAATGCAGCCTTACACTGATCACTCCAGACAAATATGGCATTCTTCCGAGTCAAAGCTGTGAGAGGTGCAACAATCCGAGCAAAATTCTCAATGAATCTCCGGTAGTAACCGGCAAACCCAGAAAATTACGGATATCAGATGGAGTCTTTGGAGTTTCCCAATCCTGGAATAGAATCGGGAGAAAATAAGGACAACAAGAAAAAAATATAATTATTA
Source organism: Allium cepa (assembly GCA_030765085.1). Classification (NCBI taxonomy): domain Eukaryota; kingdom Viridiplantae; phylum Streptophyta; class Magnoliopsida; order Asparagales; family Amaryllidaceae; genus Allium; species Allium cepa. The sequence goes on from CM060945.1 coordinate 776,564,125, forward strand.
AAATGATAGAGAAAGAGAAGAAAGAAAGACTTACATTGATCGCAGCAATCTTAACTGGATCAACAGAAACTCCATTACTAGAAACAATATGCCCGAGATAACGGACTTCATCCTTTCAGAAATGGCATTTAGAAAATTTAGCCTTTAACTGATGATTTCTAAGAGTCTCAAGGACATATTTCAAATGCAACTTATGCTCATCCTTAGTCTTAGAGAAGACAAGGATGTCATCAACAAAGACTAGCACAAATTTATTAAGCACATCACGAAAAACACGATTCATCAAATCAACAAAGAAAGCATGAGCATTTGTCAAACCAAAAGGCATGACTAACCATTCATAAAATCCATTATCAGTGCGAAAAGCAGTCTTGGGAATGCTATCCTCGGCAACCCTGAGCTGATGAAAACCTGTGGCAAGGTCAAGATGAGAGAAAATAGTGGCACCATGAAGCTGATCAAACATATTGTTTATACAAGGCATTGGATATCTGTTTTTCATAGTGAGCTTGTTCAGCTCCCTATAATCAACACACATCCGAAGTGAACCATCAGATTTGGTGAAAAAAACCACCGCAGCTCCCCATTCAGAAAAAGTAGGCCTAATCAGACCTTTGGAAGATAAGTCATCAATTTGCTTTCCCATCTCAACCTTCTCGTAGGGTGCCATTCTTCTAGGAGGAAGAACAACAGGTCGAGCACCAGGAATAAGATCAATCCGAAAATCAATTTACCGCTTCGGAGGTAAAGAAGTGACTTCACCAAATACATCGGGATATAGTCTAACCACAGGAGTAGAATCAAGGTCACTGGGAGAAGAATCCAAAGAATAAATAAAGTTGCCAGCAAAATCCTGAGGCATGTGGCACTGAATAATCAAGGCATTCCCATGATCATCAAAGAGACGAACAGACCGGGCTTTACAAGAGATATGAGCATCATGATTCACTAACCAATCCTGACCAAGCAATAAATCAAAAGCATCGAAGCCCAGAATATAAAAATCACCCCTAAAACGATGATCAGAGTGGAGAAGTTTCACTTCTCGACAAATTCGATTAAGGTTAGCAGGACCCCCAATAGGATTTAAAACACATAACGGAACAGAAATATACTTAGGAGAAAGGAGATGTTCAAACTTATCACATAAATCAACAGAAATAAAACTGTGTGAAGCACCAGTATCAAACAACACACGAACAGGACGATGAAATAAAGTAAATGAACCCTAGAGTGTACCTTGGTCATCACTAGGAGCAGGAGCAGGTGGAGGAACTGAAGATGAGGCAGAAGTGACAGCAAATATAGCAGAAGGAGTACCCCTCTGCTGGTTAGGGCAATCTTTCTTAAAATGACCGAGTTGGAGACAGATATGACAAAGATCACGTCTAGCCGACTGAGCGGGTGGAGGAACAACAACACCAGATAAAGTGGGACAACTATTGGCATAGTGCCCTCTCTGATCACACCTAAAGCAAGTGATGGAGGAGAGGTCAACTGGTTGCCTCTAAGAAGGAGCAGATGATGAAGATCCCAAACCCGGACGCTTCTGCCAATTCTTCTTCTGCTGCTGGAAGTTCGGCTTACACTTCTTGGAAACTATAGAGGAAGACTGAGCACCAGAAACAACAGGACCTTTGGATGTGGGATTCTCATAGCGAATAGCCATATCCATGAGCTGGGTGAAAGAACCACGAGCATGAGAAATGAGGCGACTATAATACTCTGGACGAGCACCAGTGTGAATTTCTCATTCTTCTTGAGAGGAGTGTCAATAAGGCTAGGACCGAACTTGGAAAGTTTATTGAACTTCCTCTCATACTCAGCAAAAGACATGGTACCCTGCTTCAAGTCCATAAACTCACGATAAAGCTGAGATTTCCCGGCTTCTGGCATCCATTTTGCCACAAAAGCCTCCCTGGAAAAGAGATACAGAAAACAGGCTTAAGATAGATTCAAAGAAAGGAAAAAAAAGGAACAAAATTAAGATAATCCAAAGGATACCTAAACTGCTCCCAAGTGATATCAGCCTCGACGGTGTTAGCCGTAACGGACTCCCACCAATCTAAAGCAGAATCATGCAACTGCCAGGCTGCTAGCTGACGCTTCTGAGCATCAGTAATGTCAAGACCAGTAAATATCCTCTCAAGACTCCGCAACCACTGCTGAGCCTCAATGATAGTCTCTGAACCGGTGAATGGGGTTCCACCTAGTTGAGAGAATTCCTTACAAAGAACAGTGAACCTGTCTGGAGCAACAGGTTGAGGAGCTGGGGCAATACCGCGACCCCTACCTCTGGCATTTCCTCGATTCATCCTGAAAAATATCAAGAATGAATTTAGGACAAGAATAAATACAAGCCAAAGATAAATTAAGATAAGGCAAGATAATACACTTGGATGAATATCTTAAAGAAAGAAAAATCCTATCAAGGTAGATACGAAGGAAAGGAAAGTTAGAAAACATTTGAAAATCCTTTAAAAGAAAGAAAAATTTATATACCAAAATAATCTTTGAAAATCCTTTGAAAACATTTTGAAAAATCATTTTATACTTTGAAAATACGTCTCTCACAAAGATATGATTCTGAGATTGATTTCACTCATTCTAGGGTAGAAATACCCTATCTCTAATGAGTTTTTGCTCCGTAGAGGCAATGGTTGCCAAAAACCAAAGCTCTAATACCAACTGTAACAACCCTCAATTTCGTACCATTCAAATCGACAATAATCCACACATGTCAGAATTGAATGATGCGAAATAACAGATTGTAAATAAATTTGGAGCAAATAAAATCAAATATACAGAATCACATACACAGAACAATCAGAATAACTCGCAGCGGAATATAAAATAACATAGTCGTTCATGAAGCTAATATAACAGAGTCTCAAACCAAATACATAATATAGTATGAGAACAACAGAATAGAAATCCCAAATACATAGAAGTTCACTAATACATGAGATAAACTAATACAGCTGAAATAGTAATAGAAATATATGCAGATAAGCAGAAACTCCAGTGAAAGACCAGCTCAAGGAAGAGAATCCAATGCTGTGAATACTCAGGCTGACCCGAGCGTAAAGCAAAACACAAACACTCGAGTCAGGACAATATATACTTATATAATGTAAACCAACTCAAGTGAACTGTAATAAAGATACAAGTAACTTAAAGGATGCCTGGGACCGCCCATCCTCTAAGGATCCGTTAAACTATTTACTATATAGTAATATTTCGCTATTATAATAATGACTATAGTAAAATAAACATACTTTTAAATAGCGTTCCGTGCTACCCAAATCACCCTTCACACATAATAATCCCTGTAGTCCATCCAGTATCATGCCATCTCCACTCCGGGTGACTGTCAGAGGATACCACACAGGCTACGGGAGAATAAAAAACTCGTAGTAAAGGCTCGGTATGGTAGGTGATACGGCACACAAGGCAATGCCAGGGTAGATATACCAATTACGCACACGGGCTGGTGGTAACGCGGCAGCCACATACGTCCACCCTGAACAACACTCCAAAATCAAGGGGTGCACCCAATCGATCACAACAGTAATAGAATGGTATCGAAGAAGTGCGTTCAGCCAGAGGTGCTACCTCCTTTGGCCCGAGATCGCTCCTGTTTTAGCCACCTTATGCTAACTCATGGGAGTTAGGTCCACGAAATGTACCTTGGGAACGTCGTCCCCATCCTACTTCATTCTGGAATCTCCACCGCGTACACAGTTGTTAAAGTGGTTTTCGGTATCGACAGAGAGTATGTCCATATCTGATCCTGGACTCTTCAACAACCAATCGTTACTATAACACGTAGTTATAATTTCAAAATGGTATTTATTTCTCGAAATCCAATATCATTTCAAATCCATTTCAAAATATCAAACTTATCATTTCATTTGAAAAACATATTCATTTTATTCAATTTAAAAATACCATTTCAATTCACATTTCAAAATAGTTCAATTACAAACAAATTACTTCATTTAAATCTTAAAAAAATGAAGTTATTACATTTAATAACTAAATTATTAAATTTCCAAAATTTTCAACTTTCACAGTTCATTCATTCACTTAATTTTATCAAAACAGTGAAAATTCACCTTTCGCGGCATTTGGAAAATGCTACAGAAAGTTATATTCAAAACAGTTCAATTTAACAAAAGATAGTGTTTTAAAATGCTGTAATATAGTTAAATTAGTTTCAAAGAAAACTTAGTTTAAATCCAACAATTATATCATCAAAAATAAATTGCTATAATAGCCTTCAATTCAATTTAGCTATTTAGTTCACTTATCGACTACAGCATTTACAAATGTTGTATTATCATTTATATTAGATAAAATAGCATTTCAAAAATGCAGTTAATTAACTTCAAAATTTCAATATAATTTCACAACAATTATATTTTCTATGAATCACTTTTAACTTATAAAATCACATATTCTTACTTTTATAACCATCATTTAATTTTCTTTAATTACATGATTTCATAAAGTTAAATTTCCATTTAAAAATTCATATTTTACACTAATTCACTTATTAAATTGCAATGTTCAATTTTAAATTCCTTACATTAAATTTCAACCTAACACTTAAGTTCAAATTCTCAAATATAACTTAGTTTTATTTTTATTTACTTAACTAAAAATTCACTTTTAAGTCAATTCCATGAATTTCCAATTTTAGTTATATTTCAAAATTTCAACTTAAATATTCATTCATTTCACATTTCAACTTGATTAAAAATCATTAATATGATATAAAATCACTTTAAATTCATTTAAATTCAAATTATCATAAATTTATCATGATTTCATATTCAACTTAATTTCCAATTATAATTAAATCAAATTTTCCAAAATAACTTATATTCAAAATTTCTAACTTTTTCATTAATTTATTTCACTTATAATTATTCAAAAAATCAATAATATTTTACAAAAATCATTTTTAGTTAGATTTAAATCAAAATATTTTAATATTTACATTTCTAAAATAATTTTAAATTTTTTAGAAAAACATATATTAACTACGGGTCTGTATATAATTTTCTACACTAGGAAAAGTGATACGGGTAATATATCATTTCAACCCGTAATTTACGAAGAAAATCCGGATTTTATCATTTCGAACCCGCAGTCCCAAGTAAATGAAATAAATTGAAATTCATTCAGGCCTATCATTTCAGCCCATAACGATTTTCCCTTATTCTAAAGTCCGTTCGGGTATGTATCATTTCAACCCATAGTGATTCTAATCTAAAGGGAACTTGCAGTGTGATATACTGATAAAATATACAAAACAACAATAATATAACAGTGACATATGATATAACTGGTTTTAATCATGTGTGAACATCATATAATAGTGACATAGCAAATAAAATATGGTGATGCAGTTTACATATTCACAAGCGATCGATTTACTATTCATATAAGTATAAAACTGTCTGGTGAGAATAACTCACTGGTTTGAGCTGATGACCCAATGACGAATTTCACAAACGGGATCTAACAAGCACAAAAGCACGATATAGATTCGAATGGAGGAGCCAAGTGTCAAATTCCTTGGATACACATCAAACAAAAACAATATAACAACGATGAGTTTCAAATCAACTACGATCAAAACTACACTAGAATAGACTGCACATAATCAAATAGAAATGCTTGCACTTGCTTTTAACCTTTACTAGGCTCAGCCATAAGGGGAAATACAACATAATTTCAGGTGTTTTGGGTCTAGTTTGGGTGAGTATGGGTTCGGCCTACATGTTGGAATGATGGTGTAAAGGGGGATGAAGGCAATAACACACATAAGCATGCATACATGAATTTCGTCAAGGATTTGGGCTTGGCCAAGGCCCTAGGTGTCATGGCCAGAGGAGCGGGGTCCACTGTGGTGGTGTGGCCATGGGTGCTGGAGGTGCTGGAGGTGGTGGTGGTGTGGTAGGTGGCGGCTAGAGGGGTGGTGAGGTGATGGAATGAGAGTGGTGCTCGGTTAGGCTAGTATGAAGGGTGTTTTGAAACTTTTGTGGATATGCGTCGCCAAGGGGGTTCATGGCTTGGGTGGTTGGTGAGGGGGAGGTGCTGGTGGTGTGCCATCAGGTGGTGGAGGCGGCTAAGCAGCAAGGTAGCATGGTCGAACCTGAATGGAAGAGCAAGTGCAAACAAGAATCAAAAGGAATAAGCAATATAAGTGAAAAAGAGATAAAAGAAAATATATTTTTTTTACCAATTCCTCAAGAGTGATGGCCGAAAATTTTTCTCAGTAAGGAGGAAAGGAAGATACGTGAATTGAAAATGAGATGGTCGGCTGAAATGTGGGGAATTATGGCAAAAGAAATGAAGAGTTGTGGGGAAAATGAAGAGGTGGAATTCAAAAAGGCAAAAGACAATTCAAAAGTCAAAAACTCTTCATATATCCTTATTTAATTTATAAAACTTTATATTTCTGGAAATAATAATAATCCCAGATAAAATTTCGAAAATTTATCAAAATATAAAAATTTATATAATATTTATTAATTATATAAAGTTAAATTAAGAAAAATAGCTAAAATAGTGAACTAGACTAGAAAATTTGAAATTAAATAGAATAATTTTTAGAAAATTCATATGAGCTTGTAAAATATTTTTAAACATAAATAATAACAAAAAATAAAAATTCATTCACAAAATAAATATTTAAAATTTAATTTTCAATGAAGAAAATAGTAGAAAATAGGAAAACGGCCCTTAAAAATAGGAAATAAATACAGTAAATTTTGGAAAAATTCTATTATCGTTTTAGAAATATTTAGAAATGAAATTTAAAAAATAAAACAAATTTAAAATAAACTAAAGAAATTTATAGTCAAAAATCTAGGGTTGTTACACAATTTGAAACCCAAAATAAAGCCTAAAATTCAACAGTCTTACAATTCATCCAAACCAGCTCCATAATGTATGGAATTTCAATACGACCGCAACAGAGAAAACCGCGTGTGAATATGAGCTCGTAAGGAAAGGTTATGGATGTTAGAACATACAAAATTTAAAATTGAATTAAATAAAATAGAATGGCATTTATGTAATTAGTTTACCTCTGCTCTATCCTCATGCGCATAGTAAGACATTCGAACCTGATCCATATGTAGTCGCCATCACTCACTAGACCACCACGATCATCTCTGACCTCATCGTGCATCTCCGCTGCACTAGCCACCCAAAGCCGCGCCTCCCACACGCTCGCGACCAAATCCAACAATCCACAACCGCTAGCCCCACCGCCACGCAAATGCTTCAATTCTAGCGAATCGATTGATCTACGGCAAGATGTAACTATATAGGTCGACTCCAAAAATCCTCCTCTGCGTGGCTATACCCTCTGATTGTCGTATAATCGACGATCCACCGTTGGATCGCGAAAATCTAATTTTGGCGGTCGAGATTCTTCAATGATTTCTAATAAAACAATGGAGCTAATTGAAAAATGAATTGCATCAGTGGATTATGCTTGTTAAGAGCTTCAAAACGGTATTTAATATGATATGGCTTGGAGGAGTTTAAATTTTGAAATTGATTTAAAAATTGAATTTAGGGTTTTGAGATTGAATTTGTTTCTACCATTAAAAAGAAGGAGATCGATAGAAGTTGACATACGTACAGAATAAGAAAATTGACTGCTAGGGTTTGGGAAACAAGACTATTTATTCTAACAAAGCCCGATAAGAAAATAAACCCATATCGAAATTATAAGAATGACGAATAGCGACCAAAAAAGCTAGTTTATTCTCCAAAACGAAAATGGGTCATCCCACATATCAAAATAGACGTTTTAAATATTGTTAAACTCATTGGAACAGGTTTCAAGTCTTAACATCGTATGAACAAATTAGCTTTAAAATCAGCTTATTTCAACTGAATCTAATTAAATTGATTTCTACTTATTTCAAGCCCGTATGATCAAACGACAAGTCCGATCGCTATGGGACTTGAAATCCTGTAATAGTACACCGTTACGGATCCAAAAAAATTGGTTTCGTCAAAATCCGAGACAGTGTCCAAAATGACTATTTTCAGGTAATTAAATAAATTATTATTAAATACGTTAAATCACTTTTTAATTTCAAATTTTATTACTAGCAAATTTTTATCACTTTTAATTACTTAGTAACTTATAATTTTTTTAAAACAAGTTTCCATATCAATTCAATGTTGAATATTTTACTCGTTACAGTGTTTAGTTTCAATAGCAATAAATTCAATTGATGGATAAATTAAATTCAATTAAATCCATTTATTTGATCTTTCATCTATTATTCAATCCATTATCATCTTTTGGATATAGTTAACATTAATTTATATCTTATTACATCAAAAATCTACCATTATCATCTTTGTTCATATTAATGCAATATTCAATTACATTTATTACAATTTATTTTCTATTTAATTCAACGGACTAAATTAGTGAATTTATAATTAAGCCATTGTTACAACTTACGAATTCAAACTCATTTCCAAGTTTATTGTTTACAAACGAAACAAATAAATTCACATATTGATTGATTATTCAATATTAATCAATTTCAATTAATTACCTACAATTTCACCTTTTATTACTCATTTGGTTTATTTGTTTATTTATAATTTATAACCAAATTTAAGTTTACAATCATTTTAATTAATTGAAATTACATTAAAATAGTTGTTAAGTGCTTTAAATTTAAGATTGCTAACATTACAATCTAGTTATCTCTCATTATCAAATCTTAAATTTTTATTTTTTCACAACATTAAGTTCCCAAAACTCATTTAGTTGATAAATTTAATTATCGAAAATTACAGGTCGTTACACCTCTTTAGTTTAAACTGATGAGTTTTGAATACTAACCAATGGAAAATGATAACCAACAAAATAATATGTTTTATACAAGCCATGAACTGTTAAATATATGGCATGGGACTACGAGAGACCACTTCAATCAAAGAGATGCATTATTTTCCAATATTTCCTCAGTTGTTTTTTTGTTATCATCAAGAGGTTTTCGGCACAATTTCCTCTTTTTTTATTACTTTTAATCATTTTATAACAGGGAGTCCACCATTTGTATTAAAAAATATATTCACCATTTGTTTGCTCGTATGCAGGGACCTTATATTTAAGTGTAGACAAACAACTTTGATGTAAACTAACATTATTTTAGTTCGTTACATATTGTATGATGACAGAAACTACTTCCAATTATGTATCTGTAGTTGCAATCAATGCAATTCTTTTTTTTATACAATCAATGCCCAAAATTGTATTTCATGTTATAATTGAATTTTGAGTCAGTATTGGAAAAAAATGATGCTAGCAACAGCATAGCTGCTGCTGTTAACAACTAAGTGGGCTAACCAATTTAAAAAAATAAAAATAAAATAAAATATAGATAACATGTTTAAAAGTGGATGAACCTTTTGGCTTGACTGTATGTCCTCTTTCATATGTGTTGTGTATGCTTGATCATAACTCCCAAACGGTTAACCCGATTTCGATGATATATTTCGAAAAGCTTGAAACATATGCAAGAACTTCTATTTAGAGCATTTAGTGAAATTTTAATGTATACTAAGCTAAAAATGACATTTGTTAAGCGGACCATTGCGTTTATTGAAAAAACTAAGGAACAAATCTGTGGAAATTTCACAATAATTTGAGTTATACTTGATATTTTTGCAATCCGAAAGATGTTTTGGAAAGCTAACACACTATATAACAATTCGTTTTTGGAAACCATAACTTGATTTAGTAGTTTTGCAGTTTTAAAACTTATCGAAAAGTGGTTAAACACAAAATTTGCATTTCATTTCATTGTGCGAGCGCATACTTGTTATACGTCATTATATGGAGTTAATATTTAAAATTGAGTTAAAATAGGTGTTGCAGATGGTTCTTTTGATAATTAGATAGCGACATTGCTCGCTTTTGTTCGCATAGAAGTGAAATAACTTGCTTAAATGCTAATTAAAATGAACATTTTTACGGTATATTATATATTGTGATATTATCTTATTTCCTCGTGTTTCAATGTGCCCCATGTTGGGATTCCTCTTCAAAGATGTATATGCTGTGATTATATTGCGTTTCGATTTTTTTCGAACGCTCTCTGTATAAAGGAGACTCTGTTGAAATTATCTGAAATGTCCTACACTTAGAATATTTTCACAAAATTTAGTGTATGCGAAAAATAGAAAGTCGTTAATTGAATCTATTTGAAAAAGTAGCCTACGATAAGATGAGTTAAAGTGTAAGAGCCATATAAAAGACTGAGCAGTTAAGTTTGTTAGACGAGTGTTGTATACGAAGAAAGTCAAGGTATGAGTTGTTTGACGTCTCCCTATAAGAAATTGCGAGGACGCAATTTATATAGGGGAAGTCTGTAACAACTCTGCTTTCTACGTCGTAATAATAAATAAATTTATGTTTTTCAATAAATGGAATTAAATTAATATATTCTTTTTAGAAAATATATTAAACTCGAATAAAATATGCAATAAATATAAATATATTATTAAAATGTTAATAACTTTATTTGATTGGAACAGTTGAAAAACAACTTTATTTTACCAAAATACAATGAATAATTAATTACAAATAGATAAGTATTAAATTGAATAAAAAAAAATCTGATTATTGAAATATATCTTGTGAAATGATATTTAAATTAATTTTAAGTCGAATGAAATATGTTATAAACAAACGACAAGAGATAAAATCAAAAATTATGAGGGAAAATTAATTAAAGTTGAATTAATTTAGAATTTGTGCCCGCAAAAATAAAGCTCAAACCTAACTTCAGTTTCTAGAAAAATCATTCCCTTTCCTACTTCATGTTCTAGCCGAACTCTAAGGCGGGAAGCCTGCTATTTTACCTTCATCAATTGGCGATTTAATATATGTGTGTGTGTGTGTGTGTGTGTGTGTAAACATAAATGATTTGCATGAGGCGCTCAAAGCCTTGAGGTGAAATCGACGATGGTTGGATACGGTAGAGGGAGGCTCGATTAGGAGCTTCAACTTCCATTCTCACGAGCGATTGAGAATTAGGCAAGTGGATGTGATTTTAAGGTCATCGATGATGCAATGCTATGATGGGTGATCGGTGACCGAAGAGGCAACGTGACTAAAGGAAAGTTTCGATTCTGGTAGTCATGCACACGAAGAGGATGGGGCACGATTGATAAAGGCCGCTGGTGGCGTTGATGGCAGTAATGTTAGGAAAATTTGGAACTATGCATGATTAGATGGTAGTTTTAGGTGCAGGCTGATAACGACGTAGTGGTTGGCAGTGCATGAAGCTTGGTGGTGAAAATTTCAGACAATAAAACCTTACTTTAGGAAGATGCATTCTTCGTTTCGGTGAGTTATATTCACAGCCATATCTATAATTTTACAAGTTATACTATTCATCCCGATAATTGATTACATGGCTTAGTCGAATTGATGGTGATTTTTGGTTGAATCATTTAATTGGTATATTGGTTCGAGAATGGTTGTTGTTTGGATGTTAGATGATTGTGTTGGTTGGAAATGTTACTCTACAAATGGAACTCTATCCGTTTTAAATTGAACTATATATATATATATATATAATTGAATGTTTATATACGCGCTTTTTATGGACGTTTCATTCTTTTTCCCGTTTAAATGATTTTGAAGGGTTGGAAAATTAATTTTAACGGTTTAAAATCGTTTTGAAAGTATTTTATAAATTATTTACAAAGATTTAATTAATTTGATTTATTTTCATTTTTTAGAAATCTATTTGTAATTGTAAATATAGTTTACTTTAGACCATAAAACCCTTTATAAATTGCATATATATTTTAGATCTAAAAGTGGTTTTTAAATCATTACTTAGAAATGATATGCTATCTAAAAATACGAAATGATATCTAAACTGCATTTGAATAATTTTAAAGTATTATCATTAATTTTGGTTATAAAAAGGAGATTTTGGATAATAATCTATAGTTTAGAATGAATACAAATCAATTTTGCAGATTATAAATTATTTAAGGATATTTTGGTAATTATGAAAGGTTATGAAATGATTTTTAAATGTTGTTAAGTTATTTTAATATTAGTTATTAATGTACTGAGTCTAAAGTGAAGTTTTAAATTGTAATCCATGTCTTTGTATAAAAAGAAATTTATTTTGAAGTTTATACATTTATTTTAAAGTAGTACCGATCATGGATAATCAAGGAAAGATTTCCATGATGGACAATCAGTTTATAAAGTGATGTAGATTTTTTGAAATAAATAGGTAAACGTTTAAAAGTAAAATTTTATGTTTAAATCTTTATTTTAGGAATTATATAAATAAAGTAAATGTGTTGTTCATTATATGATATATGTAAAGGATTTTATTGTTTTTAAAATATAAATTAGTTTAATAAGTTCTAATACTTATTTATTTATATAGTCACTTTCCTAATTTATATTTGAATGTTTGAAATTATATTATGGGTTGAGTTGCTAATATTTAGAATTTATAATGATGGATTTGAGTTATGTTTTATGAACTGAACTAATAGTAGAATTATTTTGGAATTTATAGCTTATTTCGAAATAGGATTTAGTTATATAAAATTAAATAGTAATTTCTAGAAATTATATTTGATTCGTTAACGGATTTTGAATGTTTATATATACAAATATTTGATTTAAGAGTTCAAAGAAAGATTTCATTGAACTTTATTATTATTATTTCATTTCTTAATTAAATCAGGACTTTTATGTTTGATTTCTTCATTTTTTTATTTCTCATTTTCCTATACTGATTCGATATCATGAATGATTCATCATTGTTATTGGTTTGATTGGTAATTTTAATAAAATATGATGTGACATCCTTCTAGGTAGACTTGTGATATCTTTATATTGATTTTGTTACTTAATTCTATGTGACGAGAAATCTAAACAACAAAGTTATAATACTATTGGGGATGATGCATCCGGTAATATTTATCCAGTTATTCTTTAGGTTCGGTATATAGAATACTGAAGGAGCGAGTGCGATGTGTGATCACTGAATAAATGGACCAGTAACATGCGGTGTATAGGACACCGTTATGTTATTTGTACGGTTAATCTATGCTCATCGATAACACTCATACAACGATATGTTGTGTGACTCGTTGTGATGATCATATTTGGAGGCTAGATGTAGCTTTAGATTGTACATGTACTTTATGTCTATCTACATATTATCCATCCCTCTTTATATTTCGGGAGTGAACTAGATTTGGCCAGTATCCACCCTAGTGGCCTGATCATGGTGGTCGCGTCCTGGATCCGTGACACCCTTGTATCATTGATTGTGAGAGACTGCAAAGTGTATGCTCCTATATCACAGAGGCAAGCAGTCGGTTATCAAAGGGGCCTATACTGGTAGTCATGGCTAAAGAGGCTAGCATTATCGATCTTATGGTGGATCACTATAATGATAACAAGAGGGGAGAGATAATGGAAATCGATGACTGTAGGAGTTGTGTCTTATGGACCATGTGTGTCTCCTAGAGTAAGCATGCATGCTTTCAATCTCTCGTCTGGTTTCGGTGTACGTGTATGTATATGGGTGGTAGATAGACATATACTATGATGAGATGTGATTATACTTGTGATGGTATCTAGAGTATAGTCAACTTCATATCCTTCTCTGGCAGATGACCTATACTTTATAATCGGATGCCCTATTTATTATTAATTTTATGTAGGTATTTTTATGAGCTGGCTCAAAGCTTTCTTATCAATTTTGGTGATTTGATGATGATATTTTAAACGTGAGATTGAGAGATATATTTGGGCATTCCTGTGTTCTGGCCTGACTATTCTTGAGGATATCTCATTATGGATAATTTTTGGATTTTGATATTGATTTCAAATATGAATGATTTACCTATTTGTTATTGTTTTAATGTGATCATATTTGATGTGATTTATATGGGTGATGACATCTTTATATTGGGTTTTGTTGTTGTCGCTATTTTGTTACACTATTGTTCGTATGTCATGACCATTATACTATGTATATTCTATATCTATATATATGTACATCCCTTGATTTAGATATAGTCTGACCTATTTATTATTTATATAATACTTAGCACAGTTCGAGACATTTTTGGTATAGGGACTATGAGACCAGCTCGTATTCTAGGCATGGGAGAAACTATACATTCATTGTTATAGATGATCATTTTGGATTATATAATTTCTTGTGTGTATATCATTGTGATGTGTATTTGATACAATTTTTATGGTTCATTATATATTTTCATTCTGATTGACTCTACGATCTCTATTATTTACTGCATATTGTGTATCATTCAATCTTGGAGGCACACATGTTTATTGCTTTGTTCCAGTAACATGTATGTATAGATGAATTATTTATTCGATGTTTAAATACATACCAGTGTTATCGTAAGAGAATATTCTCGTGTGTAGGTCATGCTGCCTTATTCTCCATATTATCCGATAGTATTAGTCTGTAGTACTCTTGGATAGTATGAGTATAGAGGTGGCGGTCCTACAACAATCGTCCTATCTCAGCTGGGAACTATCGCAGTGCACTATATATGTATATTGATTGCTAATGCTATATGGCCATCGTCACGAATCTTGAAAATATCTATGGTTTCCATAGATGTTCCAACAATTACTAAAATATAGCTTTAGACATTTACCCAAGGAATTTCCTCTTTTCTTTCTCAAGGTAATCCAAGAATGATACACACTTTTTGGTTAATTTTTATATGGACCTACTCAGATCGAAAACTTTTCCATTTAAGATGTTCATTTTCCTCCTAGTCACGATGGTTATAACCTTTTTCAATGCTTTAATCTTCTTTGGATTGGCTTCTATGCCTTGAGTTTACAGTGGACCATAAAACTCCCTGATGAAACTTTGAAAGAACATTTTGTGGATTCAGATTTATTCTATATCATCGAAAACATCAAACAATTCTTATAGGTTTTTTACATGGTCTATCAATCTCGGATTATACTAGAATATTTTTCATGTACATATCCATTATCTATCTGATTTGTTCTAAAAACAATTTTGACCAAATGTTGGTAAGTATCTCCAACATTCTTCAAACTGGATTGCTTATCGTAACAGTACAATCCTAATTCTGTATAAACTATTATTCCCCTTATCTAGAATGCACAATGCAATTTATTTATAGCTAGAGTAAGTGTAACAACCCGATATTTTCAGCCATTCGCATCCACACATGCCAGACTTGAATTGCTCAAAATATCGCATTGTAAATAATTTTGGAGCAAATGAAATACAATCACAGAATCACAGACAAAGAAATATCAGAATAACTCGCAGCGGAAATTAAAATACCATAGTAGTTCATGAAGCTACTATAACGAACTCTCAAAACATAATACATAATATCAGTCTGAAAAACATATACAATAGAAATCTCAATTACATAGCAGTTTATCAATACCAAAGCTGAAATAGAACAACTGAAACTGAAGGGATAGATAACTAGACAAGCAGAATCTCCAGCAATTCCTAGCTCCAGAAAAGAAATCCAAAGCTAAGCTGTAAATACTCAGGCTGACCCGAGCGTAAAGTAAAACACAAAACACTCGAGTCAAGACAATATATACTTATGTAATGTAAACCAACTCAAGTGAACTGTAGTAGAAATGCACAATAACTTAAAGGATGCTTGGGATCGCCCATCCTTTAAGAATCAGTTAAACTATAAATTAATTACATCCCGTGGTTAAAAATTCAAAATGGTATTTTATACTTCAAAATCAAACATAATTTCAAAATTCAATATCATTCAAAATATCATATCTTCCAAACCACATTCATTTTTATTTAATTTAAATACCATTACAAAACACATTTCAAAATAATTTATATTTCGAAACAAATTACTTCATTTTAAATCATAAAATGAAGTTATTATATTTAATAATTAAATTTCCAAAATTTTAGTCTTTCAAAATTCATTTATTCACTTAATTTATTAAAACAGATGAAAATTCAACTTTCGCAGCATTTAGAAATTGCTACATAAAGTTACATTCAAAACAGTTCAATTTAACAAAAGATAGCATTTAAAAATGCTGTAATAGGGTTACCTTAGTTTCAAATAAAACTTAGTTAAATTCAACAATTATAGAATTTACAAAAATGATATAATAACCTTTAATTAAACTTAGCCATTTGGTTCATTATTATCAACTACAGCATTTACAAATGCTGTATTATCATTTACATTAGAATTAATAGCATTTCAAAAATGCAGTTAATTAACTTTAAGTATTCAATATAATTTCACAAACAATTATATTTTTTATTTAAATCATTTTTAGCTTAATATCATGTAATTTCACTTTTAAAACAGTCATTCAAATACCCTTATATTCATGATTTTATAAAGTTAAATCTCCATTCAAAAATCAAAATTTAATAACAATTCACTTATTAAATTCCAACATTAAATTTTAAATTTATTAAATTAAATTTAAATTAACATTTAAGTTTAAAATTTTCAAATATAACTTAATTTCATTTTTATTTACTTAACTTAAAATTCACTTTTAAGCCAAATTCATAAATTTCCAATTTTAGTTATATTTCCAAATTTCAACCTAAATATTCATTCATTTCACATTTTAACTTTATTCAAAAATCATTAATATATTATAAAATCATTTTAATTTCATTTAATTCAAAATATCATAAATTTATCATATTTTCATATTTAATTTAAATTCCATTTTTCACCAAATTCTAATTTCCAACATAACTTACATTTCAGATTTTCTAACTTTACCATTTATTTATTTCACTTATAAATTTTCAGAAAATCAATAATGATTTACAAAAATCATTTTTAATCAAATTTAAATCAAAATATTATAATATTTACATTTCTAAAATAATTTAACATTTTTAGAAAAACATATTTTAACAATGGGTCTGTATTTCATTTTCTAGCCTAGATGAAGTGATACGGGTAATATATCATTTCAACCTGTAATTTACAAAGAAAACCCGGGTTTGATCATTTCAAACCCGCAATCCCAAATAAAAGAAAATAATTGAAAATCATTCAGGCCTATCATTTCATCCCATAATGATTTTCTCCTATTCTAAAGTCCGTTCGGGTATGTATCATTTCAACCCATATTGATTCTAGTCTACAGGGAACTTGCAGTGTGATAAACTAATGAAAATAACAGAATAGCATGAAATAACAGTAACATATGGTACAACAAGTGTAAATATAGGTGTGAACTTCATATGAATATGATATAGCAGTTATAACAAGATGATATGCATTTACAGATTCAGGTGATGTCAGTTTATCACTATATAAGTACATATTAGTCTGGTGAGATTTACTCACCTGTTCAAAGCTGGAGATCGCTACCAAAACAACAATACTAACACTACGAAGGCACGACAACACTACAATGATCTGAGAGTGGGAGAGCCAAGGCTATACCCCTTGAAACATTTAAACAAAACAATACAATATACATGAATAAACACTTCACATATATTTAAATAACTTATATATACAAGCACAAATCAAATGCAAACCAATTGAACTTGCCTCCATCTTGCATAGACTCAGCCATGGCTGGAAAATACACAACTATGGCATGTTCTAGGTATGGTTATGGACATATAGGGGTCGGCCTAACCTAGAGAAATTGGTGCAAATATTTGTGAAGCAAGATCTAATGTTCAAAGGAAAAAGCATAGATTTCAAAGCATCTTATGGCTGGACCAAGGCCAAGGGGGCATGGATATTTCAGGTGGGGTCAGATAGTGGTGTGCAGAGGTGTTCCAGGTCGGTATTTGGCTGGTGGAGGTGGTGTTTGGTCGGCCTAGGTGGAAGAGAGAGGTGGTGATAGCATAGGTGATTGGATATGGCAATTCAAGTGGAGTTTGTGCAAGTTTTGGTGGAGTTTGATCAACTATTGGTGCATGGCCAGTCTTGGGCAGAGGGATGGAAGTGGTGGCAACCTGATGTGGTGGTGGAGTAGGCCAAGGTTGTAACGACCCAGAATTTTTATTTATTAAAATTTGAATATTTAATTAATTTTAAATATTAATAAGTGAATTTATAAGTCAAATAA
The DNA here is from genome assembly GCA_030765085.1 of Allium cepa. NCBI lineage: Eukaryota > Viridiplantae > Streptophyta > Magnoliopsida > Asparagales > Amaryllidaceae > Allium > Allium cepa. The sequence goes on from CM060945.1 coordinate 776,582,312, forward strand.
ATTTTATTTTGAATTATTGGATTTAATTGGATAATTAAATCGATAATTTAATATGTTAAATTATGGAAAAATATTGAAAATTGGGTTAAATATGATTGAAAATGATTTGTAAAATTTTATTTTATCATATTGGAGTTAGAATGATATTTTAGAACTTTTTAAATCGAATTAAAAGTTAATTTGTGAAAATTGAATATTTTAATATTTAATAATCGACTGTAAAATAGTCAATTTTTGAACAGTCTCAGAATTGAATGAAACCAGTTTCATCGGATCCGTAATGTGATATTATTGTAAGGTTTCAAATTTCAAGTCAATTGGATTTACCGTTTGTCCGGTACAAATTAAAACGCCTAAAAATCGATTTAAATCGGTTTAATTTAAATTGAGCGTTTTCAGCCATAACTCGCACAGATGTCCGAATTAGCTTCCGAAACATGTTCCATTGTGTCCGGAACGCGGGATAAACCCTAGGTACGTCAGTTTCGGCGCGTAAATCGGAGTTCGGAATTTCCGGATGAATAGTGTCGAACGAAACTCTATAAATACACCCACCACCTTCATAAATTTGATAAAAAAATAACTAAAACCCTAATTTTCTAACCCTAGCCGCCACATTATAAACCAATGGCCAGAAATGTTCCAACTTCTTCCCTCTAGATCTTCCAATCCGTCAACAATTAGAGGAAGTTGTCAACATGAAAGTTGGAGAGGGGAGTGAGAGCTACGATGTGAACGGTGGAGATCGTGTTTGGTGTCGTGTGGGTGGAGTTATGGGGCCGCGTGTGTGGGCTGTGCACATACGTGCGTGAGCATCAGGGAGTGGCCGAGCTTGGCATGGTGGAGGCCGTGCATAGGGGGGGTGAAGGGCTACGTAATGGAGGTCATTGATCGTGCTATAGATCATCGTGGAGGAAGGATTAATTAACCCTAATTTAGGTTGTGATGGGTTTGTTTGTGCGTATAGTAGTCCGTAGGCGTGCGTTTGGGAAGAGGAGATGAAGTTGAGGGCTGTGATGTGGAGTGGCAACAGTGGACGGCCAAGATTGCTTTGGATTTGATAAGTAAATTTATATTGTAAATTTGTTTATAAAATCGTGTAACTTGTAAAATCAATAACTTTTTCATACGAGGTCGAAAAAATGCAAACTCAGTTGCGTTGGAATCGTATGGAAGAGCACTACGCGATGGAGTTGGTTTGGAGTCGTTTGGAGTTAGTGAGAATTTTGGGTAAAATTAAACGTCCGTTTAATTTTATTCGAAATAAATCGCTAAAACGGAAATTAAAATCAAGGTGAGAACTTCTCACTCAATCGAATCGGTTTCGATTTTATTTTAAATAGTTAGATTTAAAATATTTGAATGCATGTTTGAATGATGATTGATATTTATTGTTTGTTAAAATAGACATTATACGCCGTTATTAAGCGGATGTTATTTATTAAAAACATATACCGCGAATATTTCATAAACAGTGAAATTGGTATTATATATAATATCAATATATATATATTGGCATATGTATATATTGGAGTTATTGATTTCCCGCATTTTTTGTTTAGCGGATGAGACCCTATTGCGCCGTTATTAAGCGGATAATATTTAAATCCCATATACCGCGATAATTTCGTACTGGAGCGAAATTGGTATTGTGCTAATGTTTGTGGATGCAGGAAAACAGGTTGGAGGGATCCAACTGGATTCCTCAACAGTATTTATTTGATTATGGATATTTTGATATTCATTGATTTTCATATCGATATATGATATCGTTGTTGTCGTGATTGACTATTTGGTGTGTAGCATCATTGGACCCAAATTTTGGGATTTTAAAATGATTTATAAAGTGATTTTTGAAAATATACTTTATGTTTGAAATTGATTCATCTTAAATAAATAAACGTTATAATTTTTAAAGTTATAAAAATTATGATTTTTGAGAAATACAGTTGAAAGTTAATTTTTGAAATTATGGGATTAGTGATTTTATAAAATAGTTTGAACTGGGATTTCTGAATTTATTATAAGAAGTCTAAAAATAGGATTTATAAAAATTTTATTTTATAAATCAGAATGATGAAAATTATGAAAGAGTTTAAAGATGTTTAAAGTAATAATATAGATTGATTCGTATTAAAAGATTTATAAATTGATATTTATAAATTTAGAATATCTTGAATTATAAAACGAGCTTTTATAAGTGATAGAATGATTTGTAAATGAATTTCATAAATTGGAATTATAGAATTATAACGGTGAAGTTATAAATGGAATTTTATAAACAGTAGGTTTATAAAATTTGTAAAGTTATTTAAAAGGATGGAATTTGGATAAATAAATGAATCTTATAAGTTATAAGATTTATGAAAATTTATGAAGTTTAAAGAAACGATTTTGTAAATAAATAAATTATAAGTATTTGACTTATAACATGAATTTTAATATATCATTGTGATATGAATTGAATAGATTTATAAAGGAAATTTATAAAAGGAAGTTGTTATAAAATAAATAAAAATAGAATTTATAAACATTGTTTTATAAATCCGCAACGACTTATTTTGATAAGGAATTGTTGTAATTTATTTATGGAATTATATTCACGTTTTTGAACAGTGAATAATTCTTTAAAATAAAATGAATAGAAGTGATGAAATTTATTAACAAGTGTATTCACGTTTTTGAATAGTGAATATTATGTTAAAGAAATTATTTTAGATGTGATGTTTTAAATAGAATTAAAACGATCTAAAGATGTTTTAAACTGTATTGAGATTCGAAACCATAGATTTCAACATTTATTGTTGAAATAGATGCTTTCGAGAAATAAAAGGAAATGGTGGACTATAACACTGTTGTTATATTAAATGATTTCCGAAAGGAAATGTTTTTGTATAGTATTGGGATTTATATATCTATTTTAATTTCGAATCCCTATACTAGTGATTTTGGGTTGTCGTAACGATGTTTTACGCGACATTCGTTTTGACCCAAATGAATATGATTAAGTGAATGATTTCCTTAAAAGAATGAAATATATACTTAATTTCGATTAGGGTATATTAAATATTTTCTCAGTATAGAAAATAAAAAGATCTATGAATTACTTATTTTTAATAAGTATAGAAATGCTTTTCCAATATTAAGTGAATATTTGGAATTTATCTTTTTGAAGATGAATTGAAAATGAATATTAGAAATTGAATGGAAATCGTATATTCATAAATATTTTGGGAATGTAAATTCAATATGGGATTTATAAATGGAATTGGGAAATTTAGTTAAAAATAAATATTAATTTATTTTTAAAGAATGGAGAATGTATATCTTATAAAGATATTTTTGTGAAATAAATAATTTGGAAAATTATTTATGATCTGGTGATGTTGGCATATCTATTGATAGTTCAATGACCGACTATCAATATTTACCTTTAAATAGGTATTTGTTGTGAATTGTTTGAAATTGAATGCCACACTTATTTTTTTTAAAAATAAGCGCTCACTATTCGGGCTAACCGGGAAAGGACCTTGGGGTCGTATAACCCATTCCGAATATGTGATACGTCGTTATGAATTGCATTCGAAGATCGGTGTTGAAGACCGGATATTTTCGAAAGCGAAAGGGTTTCTTGTTGATTGTCTCTGCACTGGCTGATCCCCGGTATAGAGACTCCATATGTGATGGGAAGTCCGAACGTGATTAGTGAATATCCGGATTACAAGGACTTCTTTGTAAGTGCCTTCGGTTCTGTTCGAGCCCGGAACAGACTTGTATGGATTGTGTGTCTGACATTACAAGTTGAGATGTAAAGCCGATTTCTTTCAAATATATTTCTGTGGTGGCGGAGAATTTATTCTCTTAGCTTAACACCCTTCTCTGAGACATACGAGCTCAGAGGTTATATAGTTGAAGTTATCAGCGATGTATTCCCAATTTGGTAATGTGACATGCTGAGTGTTGCTGAAATGATCATTGTGTTGATTATTGTGATAGGATCATTTATTTGATCGTCTATCTTGGTGATCATCGTGTTGATCATTTGTTGACCCAAAGCATGGCTTTTGTATAAAGTATGTTTTTGTGGACGTGACTTCGTCGAGCCTCACACCCCGGAAATGGTCAAAACAGGAAAGATGCGGCAAGGTTATGAGGGGTAGCACCCTTTAGGGTATGTACATTTCCTTCTGGATAGAGGTTGTATCATGGTATGGAGCCCAGATATTTAACCTATGTGGTTACTGCGAATTTATTACTTTGTGGTTGTTGGCTATCGGGATCCCATGAGAAAGGTCGTTTACGATCGGGGAATGGCGTGCTCGTGTCAGTAGTTACCCAGTTAGGGGTAACCCGGCCTTGTGTTGGCAGAGTTCCGGTTTGGTTCTCGGGGATGTCTTTCCAGAGGCATTCTCATGTGGCAATGGAAAGTTCCTTGGCCTGACCATTTGTTGGAAATCCAAAGAAACAATACGAAACTTGTACGGTTTTAGTTGTAGAACCTATCATTCACTTATGGTGTCGCAACACTGTTTGGATGGTAGCTATAGTAGGCATACGATAATGGTCGTATGTTGGCTAAGATTTATATTCTACTTTCGAAATGAATTTTTCCCTACACTATGCACAAGTAATAATATCAAATGTTATTTTAAATGCGTATTAAGCATCTTTGACTATCATAAGGAGAAATCTCCTTCGATTCTGCGTTTGCATTGTGTGTGTGTGCGGGAGGCCTTATGGTAGTCTCATTTTTAAAAGCATTGCGAATTGACTTTAAAAATATTCCTCTTTTTTGTTTTCAAAGATAAATAAACTGTTTTGAGTTCTCACACCAGTCACATGACTGACTTGGAGTTTATTGTTTTCCTTCCTAAACTCTGGGTGCCCACCAATTTTCCACACGGGCAGTTAAGAGTTAAGGTTTATCAGGATATTCTGGATATTCTGGAGTTGCTGGAGGCAAGCTGGATGGCATGGCATATTATTTATATAGTATTTCTTTTTCCGTTGCACTGTTTGTTGTTGTTGTTGTACACTCTGATGATATGATGTAATGAAATGTGATAAAATGTAATAACTGATATAGTTCTTTGTTTAAAGATTATTCATTTATTATTATATGTTGTTCCGCTGCGAATTGTGAGATTCTGATGTTGTTCTGTTGTTTCCTATTTTTTTCTCCATTTTCTATTCTCTCTAATTTCTATTTTAAAATTCTCTATTTTCTAATCTTCCATCTGTTTCTCTTCTTTTCTTTCCTTTTCTTTTCTTAAATTCTTTTTAAAACCCATAACTATTCGGTTTTTCGGCAACGAAAAACCGTGTACGTTACATTTGGTATCAGAGCTTATGGTTAAGCGACAACCATGGTTCTGTTGGGTATTACTCATTAGAGATAGAGTCAGTAGTACTCTAGAATGAGTTTGAGTGTAATAATAGCTATGAGTGCGTATTTGTTAGTGTATATAAAATTGTTTTATATTGTGATGATTGGTTTGTTGAGTGGTATATAGATTCTGGTTAATACGAGTAATTAACGTTGTTGATAGGGATCTCTAAACACTTGAATAGAACAATTCGACATAGTATTGTTTTAAATTGGGTAAATGAAATAATTTTACCTTGATTATATTTTATATATATAAAGAAATAATTTTTCAGAATTATCAAAGTGTATATAAGTTGATTGTTTGGTTGTTTGAATAATCTAAATAAAGGAATAATTGTATAAGCAAAAGGATTATAAGAATTGAATTTTAATTAAAGTGATTTACAATTGTGAAATAAACTTATATATATGAGAAGTGAAATTATATGAATATATTTATGAATATGAGTTATAATAAAAATGAACTTGAGTTATATGAAATGAAATTCAACTTAGTAATTGAATTGAATGAATGGATTGAATGTTAATCAATTAAATGTGAATAAATTGATATGAAATAATGGATATAAGTGTTGATTCATTGAAATCTAATGTTATTGGGAGTTGAATAAATTGGAATGGAAATCAATTTAATGTTAAACCAAATGGAATTAAATGTGTTGAACCAAATTTAATGTAAAGTGAATAAATTTGGTTGTATTGATTAAACATTGGTTGTTAGTTGATTGTTGATTGATTGTATATAATTCATTAAGTGTTAATGAAATTGAAAGCTAAATCAATTGAAATTCAAATTAGAAGTAAATAAATTTGAATGGAGTTGAATTTGATTTGGAAGTGAACCAACTCGAATATGAATTAGTGAATATAAACTAATTGAAAATGAATGTTAGTAAGAACATCCACTGTTAATGAATCAAATGTGATTAAACTGAGAAAACCAATTCATTGTATATTAATGAGAATATGAATGAGTATTTAGTTGGTTGATGGTTGAATATATATTGCATTTGCTATATTATGTAGTTGTTATGGAGATATATGTTGTATATTGAGATTATTTTCATATATGTATGTTCTCATGTTGTTTGTTGAGTGATTAGTAGGTGCGGATCGCGTTTGCTTCGCATTTGGAGCTCGCTTTCGCGCTATATTAGCCGTATATGCTCGCTAATAAAATATAAGGTACATATCTCGGATTAAATATCGTACGTTTACACTTTCTTCCCTGCGGGATGCCTCATTACTTGATGAGATGTATATTTGTGATATATATACTGTCATTTTTTTTCGGATCGAGCCGCGCAAAGGAGACTATGGCGAATTTTTCCGAAAATTTAAGGCGTTAGAAATTTTTTTAGAAAATTGGAAAATTTTGAAAACTTTAACTTTGATTTTGGAATTGAAAGTTAAACGATAGTGGTTGTTTTGAAAAGATAACTAAGTATGATTTGAAAACTTAGTAAAGTATTATAAGAAGTTTAACTATGAATTATGGAAAATTAATAGATTCTGTAATTTTTCTTACTTGTAATTTCGAGGACGAAATTCTTTTAAGTGGGGAAGATTGTAACGACCCAGAATTTTTATTTATTAAAATTTGAATATTTAATTAATTTTAAATATTAATAAGTGAATTTATAAGTCAAATAAATTTTATTTTGAATTATTGGATTTAATTGGATAACTAAATCGATAATTTAATATGTTAAATTATGGAAAAATATTGAAAATTGGGTTAAATATGATTGAAAATGATTTGTAAAATTTTATTTTATCATATTGGAGTTAGAATGATATTTTAGAACTTTTTAGATCGAATTAAAAGTTAATTTGTGAAAATTGAATATTTTAATATTTAATAATCGACTGTAAAATAGTCAATTTTTGAACAGTCTCAGAATTGAACGAAACCAGTTTCATCGGATCCGTAATGTGATATTATTGTAAGGTTTCAAATTTCAAGTCAATTGGATTTACCGTTTGTCCGGTACAAATTAAAACGCCTAGAAATCGATTTAAATTGGTTTAATTTAAATTGAGCGTTTTCAGCCATAACTCGCACAGATGTCCGAATTAGCTTCCGAAACCTGTTCCATTGTGTCCAGAATGCGGGATAAACCCTAGGTACGTCAGTTTCGGTGCGTAAATCGAAGTTCGGAATTTCCGGATGAATAGTGTCGAACGAAACTCTATAAATACACCCACCACCTTCATAAATTTGATAAAAAAATAACTAAAACCCTAATTTTCTAACCCTAGCCGCCACATTATAAACCAATGGCCAGAAATGTTCCAACTTCTTCCCTCTTGATCTTCCAATCCGTCAACAATTAGAGGAAGTTGTCAACATGAAAGTTGGAGAGGGGAGTGAGAGCTACGATGTGAACGGTGGAGATCGTGTTTGGTGTCGTGTGGGGGGAGTTATGGGGCCGCGTGCGTGGGCTGTGCACATACGTGCGCGAGCATCAGGGAGTGGCCGAGCTTGGCATGGTGGAGGCCGTGCATAGGGGGGGGTGAAGGGCTACGTAATGGAGGTCATTGATCGTGCTATAGATCATCGTGGAGGAAGGATTAATTAACCCTAGTTTAGGTTGTGATGGGTTTGTTTGTGCGTATAGTAGTCTGTAGGCGTGCGTTTGGGAAGAGGAGATGAAGTTGAGGGCTGTGATGTGGAGTGGCAACAGTGGACGGTCAAGATTGCTTTGGATTTGATAAGTAAATTTATATTGTAAATTTGTTTATAAAATCGTGTAACTTGTAAAATCAATAACTTTTTCATACGAGGTCGAAAAAATGCAAACTCAGTTGCGTTGGAATCGTATGGACGAGCACTACGCGATGGAATTGGTTTGGAGTCGTTTGGAGTTAGTGAGAATTTTGGGTAAAATTAAACGTCCGTTTAATTTTATTCGAAATAAATCGCTAAAACGGAAATTAAAATCAAGGTGAGAACTTCTCACTCAATCGAATCGGTTTCGATTTTATTTTAAATAGTTAGATTTAAAATATTTGAATGCATGTTTGAATGATGATTGATATTTATTGTTTGTTAAAATAGACATTATACGCCGTTATTAAGCGGATGTTATTTATTAAAAACATATACCGCGAATATTTCATAAACAGTGAAATTGGTATTATATATAATATCAATATATATATATTGGCATATGTATATATTGGAGTTATTGATTTTCCGCATTTTTTGTTTAGCGGATGAGACCCTATTGCGCCGTTATTAAGCGGATAATATTTAAATCCCATATACCGCGATAATTTCGTACTGGAGCGAAATTGGTATTGTGCTAATGTTTGTGGATGCAGGAAAACAGGTTGGAGGGATCCAACTGGATTCCTCAACAGTATTTATTTGATTATGGATATTTTGATATTCATTGATTTTCATATCGATATATGATATCGTTGTTGTCGTGATTGACTATTTGGTGTGTAGCATCATTGGACCCAAATTTTGGGATTTTAAAATGATTTATAAAGTGATTTTTGAAAATATACTTTATGTTTGAAATTGATTCATCTTAAATAAATAAACGTTATAATTTTTAAAGTTATAAAAATTATGATTTTTGAGAAATACAGTTGAAAGTTAATTTTTGAAATTATGGGATTAGTGATTTTATAAAATAGTTTGAACTGGGATTTCTGAATTTATTATAAGAAGTCTAAAAATAGGATTTATAAAAATTTTATTTTATAAATCAGAATGATGAAAATTATGAAAGAGTTTAAAGATGTTTAAAGTAATAATATAGATTGATTCGTATTAAAAGATTTATAAATTGATATTTATAAATTTAGAATATCTTGAATTATAAAACGAGCTTTTATAAGTGATAGAATGATTTGTAAATGAATTTCATAAATTGGAATTATAGAATTATAACGGTGAAGTTATAAATGGAATTTTATAAACAGTAGGTTTATAAAATTTGTAAAGTTATTTAAAAGGATGGAATTTGGATAAATAAATGAATCTTATAAGTTATAAGATTTATGAAAATTTATGAAGTTTAAAGAAACGATTTTGTAAATAAATAAATTATAAGTATTTGACTTATAACATGAATTTTAATATATCATTGTGATATGAATTGAATAGATTTATAAAGGAAATTTATAAAAGGAAGTTGTTATAAAATAAATAAAAATAGAATTTATAAACATTGTTTTATAAATCCGCAACGACTTATTTTGATAAGGAATTGTTGTAATTTATTTATGGAATTATATTCACGTTTTTGAACAGTGAATAATTCTTTAAAATAAAATGAATAGAAGTGATGAAATTTATTAACAAGTGTATTCACGTTTTTGAATAGTGAATATTATGTTAAAGAAATTATTTTAGATGTGATGTTTTAAATAGAATTAAAACGATCTAAAGATGTTTTAAACTGTATTGAGATTCGAAACCATAGATTTCAACATTTATTGTTGAAATAGATGCTTTCGAGAAATAAAAGGAAATGGTGGACTATAACACTGTTGTTATATTAAATGATTTCCGAAAGGAAATGTTTTTGTATAGTATTGGGATTTATATATCTATTTTAATTTCGAATCCCTATACTAGTGATTTTGGGTTGTCGTAACGATGTTTTACGCGACATTCGTTTTGACCCAAATGAATATGATTAAGTGAATGATTTCCTTAAAAGAATGAAATATATACTTAATTTCGATTAGGGTATATTAAATATTTTCTCAGTATAGAAAATAAAAAGATCTGTGAATTACTTATTTTTAATAAGTATAGAAATGCTTTTCCAATATTAAGTGAATATTTGGAATTTATCTTTTTGAAGATGAATTGAAAATGAATATTAGAAATTGAATGGAAATCGTATATTCATAAATATTTTGGGAATGTAAATTCAATATGGAATTTATAAATGGAATTGGGAAATTTAGTTAAAAATAAATATTAATTTATTTTTAAAGAATGGAGAATGTATATCTTATAAAGATATTTTTGTGAAATAAATAATTTGGAAAATTATTTGGAATCTGGTGATGTTGGCATATCTATTGATAGTTCAATGACCGACTATCAATATTTACCTTTAAATAGGTATTTGTTGTGAATTGTTTGAAATTGAATGCCACACTTATTTTTTTTAAAAATAAGCGCTCACTATTCGGGCTAACCGGGAAAGGACCTTGGGGTCGTATAACCCATTCCGAATATGTGATACGTCGTTATGAATTGCATTCGAAGATCGGTGTTGAAGACCGGATATTTTCGAAAGCGAAAGGGTTTCTTGTTGATTGTCTCTGCACTGGCTGATCCCCGGTATAGAGACTCCATATGTGATGGGAAGTCCGAACGTGATTAGTGAATATCCGGATTGCAAGGACTTCTTTGTAAGTGCCTTCGGTTCTGTTCGAGCCCGGAACAGACTTGTATGGATTGTGTGTCTGACATTACAAGTTGAGATGTAAAGCCGATTTCTTTCAAATATATTTCTGTGGTGGCGGAGAATTTATTCTCTTAGCTTAACACCCTTCTCTGAGACATACGAGCTCAGAGGTTATATAGTTGAAGTTATCAGCGATGTATTCCCAATTTGGTAATGTGACATGCTGAGTGTTGCTGAAATGATCATTGTGTTGATTATTGTGATAGGATCATTTATTTGATCGTCTATCTTGGTGATCATCGTGTTGATCATTTGTTGACCCAAAGCATGGCTTTTGTATAAAGTATGTTTTTGTGGACGTGACTTCGTCGAGCCTCACACCCCGGAAATGGTCAAAACAGGAAAGATGCGGCAAGGTTATGAGGGGTAGCACCCTTTAGGGTATGTACATTTCCTTCTGGATAGAGGTTGTATCATGGTATGGAGCCCAGATATTTAACCTATGTGGTTACTGCGAATTTATTACTTTGTGGTTGTTGGCTATCGGGATCCCGTGAGAAAGGTCGTTTACGATCGGGGAATGGCGTGCTCGTGTCAGTAGTTACCCAGTTAGGGGTAACCCGGCCTTGTGTTGGCAGAGTTCCGGTTTGGTTCTCGGGGATGTCTTTCCAGTGGCATTCTCATGTGGCAATGGGAAGTTCCTTGGCCTGACCATTTGTTGGAAATCCAAAGAAACAATACGAAACTTGTACGGTTTTAGTTGTAGAACCTATCATTCACTTATGGTGTCGCAACACTGTTTAGATGGTAGCTATAGTAGGCATACGATAATGGTCGTATGTTGGCTAAGATTTATATTCTACTTTCGAAATGAATTTTTCCCTACACTATGCACTAGTAATAATATCAAATGTTATTTTAAATGCGTATTAAGCATCTTTGACTATCATAAGGAGAAATCTCCTCCGATTTTGCGTTTGCATTGTGTGTGTGTGCGAGAGGCCTTATGGTAGTCTCATTTTTAAAAGCATTGCGAATTGACTTTAAAAATATTCCTCTTTTTTGTTTTCAAAGATAAATAAACTGTTTTGAGTTCTCACACCAGTCACATGACTGACTTGGAGTTTATTGTTTTCCTTCCTAAACTCTAGGTGCCCACCAATTTTCCACACGGGCAGTTAAGAGTTAAGGTTTATCAGGATATTCTGGATATTCTGGAGTTGCTGGAGGCAAGCTGGATGGCATGGCATATTATTTATATAGTATTTCTTTTTCCGCTGCACTGTTTGTTGTTGTTGTTGTACACTCTGATGATATGATGTAATGAAATGTGATAAAATGTAATAACTGATATAGTTCTTTGTTTAAAGATTATTCATTTATTATTATATGTTGTTCCGCTGCGAATTATGAGATTCTGATGTTGTTCTGTTGTTTCCTATTTTTTTCTCCATTTTCTATTCTCTCTAATTTCTATTTTAAAATTCTCTATTTTCTAATCTTCCATCTTTTTCTCTTCTTTTCTTTCCTTTTCTTTTCTTAAATTCTTTTTAAAACCCATAACTATTCGGTTTTTCGGCAACGAAAAACCGTGTACGTTACAAAGGTGATGGAGGAGCTAAGGCTGAGCTACAAAGGTGAAGGAAAGTGCATAAAATCATAAGAAACAAGAAGAAAAAGAGAAAAAGAATTGAAAATTTACCAAAGCTTTTCACAAAGGAGATAACCGAATTTTTTTAGAGTTTGAGAAGAAAAATATTCATGAAAAATGAAGTGGAGAAGTGGTCGGCTGAAGGGAATGAGTTATGGTAGCAAATAATGAAAATGGGATGGTTGAAATGTGAAAAGACAAGAAGACAAAAAGCCTTAAGCAAATCAAAGGTCGCAAAACTCTTCAAATTTCCACCATTTCTTTTGCAATTTTAAATAACTAAAAAATAAGTATAAATTCAGATAAAAACATGAAAATTTAGTAAATAAACAAAAATAAATAAATAAATATTAATTATATATAATTAAATTAAGAAAATAGTCAAGAAAATGTAAACTAGGCTAGAAAATTTGAAAATAAATGAAATGAACTTGGGAAAAATTTTGTGTACTTGAAAAATATTTATAAATAAAGATAAAGACACAAAAATAAAATGCATGCATAAAAATAAATAGATAAATTTTAATTAAATATAATTTAAATGAAGAAAATAGCAAAAAAATGGAAACTAGCCTTTAAAAATAAAAAATATATGCAATAAATTTTGGAAAAATTATATTATCACTTTAAAAATATTAAAAGACAAAAATATACATAAAATAACATATTTACACATATTAAAATAAAATATAACAAAGAAAATATGATTTATATAATCTAAAATAGACAAAATTTCAAAATAAAACAAATTATACTCAAAATTGAAATGTGCATAACTTTCACAGTTTGAGTCCGTTTTCAACGAAACAAAAAGCAGTATTCAAGTTGTCAAAATCTATTTCCATAATAAAAGATAAAATTTAGGAGTTTAAATATTTAAATTTGAAATTTAAAATTCAAAGTTTGTCCAGTTTGAACAAAAATTCATCTTTCAGTAAAATATCCAATTTATACCTGTTTGAAATTATAATTCATATAATAATCAACACTTATATTTAAAAATTTGAAATGTTTGAAATAAAACAAGTTTAAAAATAATTTCAAAATAAAATAAAGTCAAATATTAAAATATATGAAAAATCTAGGGTTGTTACACTCTCCCTCACTCAAATCTTTTCGTCCTCGAAAAGGAAGGAAGCGGAGAAACAACAAGAAAGAACAATAGGTTGGAAGACATCCTCGAAAGAAGGTGGGGAAAAGGTAGCTAGGAAGGGAAGCATGTTGGAAGACAAGGGTGAACCATTATTTAAATCATTATACATTTCAATTAAAATTTCATAACATTTTAAACATTTTATAATATGATGAATAGTCATTTGATTCAAATCTGATGGTTCAAGGCAAACAATATTTAAAACGTTTTAAATTTTTAGAAGGGAAAATAAATGATCAAAATATTCTTTATACAGTACTTTATCAAGATGCTTTTATCAAAATACTTTTATAACTCGATGTCTTAACAAGTTTACTTTCGTTCCTGCAGACTCTGGCTATGCGTTGATCAGGCGCAAAGCTAGAATTCTCCAAGTACTTAGTAGACTTGTTTCAACACCCAGTGAAAATAATGAAAGCACTTTTAAAAACAGATATGGAAAGTACAATCCAAACAAATCAACCAAACCAAACAGTTGTCTAACCATGGATCACAGATACACAACGGTTACGCCTGGATCCCCCAGGAAACAATCCGTATCCGTAAGCTTTCTCAGCCCTGCGAGTTATGCCATGATGACGAGTAGAATGCAGGATACACAATGGTTACGCCTGGATCCCCCAGGAAACAATCCGTACCCCCAAGCCAGCTCAGCCAGGCATTTGCGCTACTAATGCGACCTACATAGAGTGCAGGATACACAATGGTTACGCCTGGATCCCTCAGGAAACAATCCATACCCCTAGGCCATCTCAGCCAGGCAATTGCGCTATGCAGTCGCGATCATAAGACCATGGAGATCACCATGGAATTCGATGGACACTCGAGTATCATATCCGGAAAACCCAAATCAAAGAGAGAGAAAAATATCGATAGAATGAATCCACAGCGTGGCCACAAAGCGGATATGAAGCAGAAGGCACCTTCCATATCTTTACTTCGAAAATATGTATCATATAGTACCTTTCAAAATCACTTTCAAATATCATACTTATATAAAGTCCATTATATATAAGATTTCATTTCAAATCAAATACTTTCCAAAATAATAGTATATCAAATCACACTTATATAAATTTCAATTATATAAGATTTCATTTTTCAAAATTGAGTACCTTTTCAAATCAACAGTTTTCAAATCAATAATTTTCAAATCTACTGCATACTTATACAAATCAATTTTATATAAGTTCGATAACTCCCAAATCAAAGTATTTAAAAAAATGGTTCTCAATTTTAATTCATTTCAATAGTATTTCAGTTTAAAAATCATATATGATTTCACCAAATCATTTCTTCCAAATTACATATATTCAGTTTCAAAGTTTCTTAAAATAATAGATTTAGAAAATAATCCAAATTTCCAAATCTACAAAATTTAGGTCAAACAAATTCATTTCCATTTCAAACATATATTGTAACGACCCGTAAATTTAACCAGTTTTCGTAACGTATTTTATTGAAATTTTGTGGAATTTTAAACGATAAAATTGTGAAATATAAATTTGATATTTGGAATGCATCTAGTTAAACATAGCAACTGGTAAATTTTCGTCCGAAAATATGAAAGTTTATTTCGCGCGTAAATTTACTTCAATTTAATCAGTTAAAAAGTGATGAAAATAAAATGTTTTCAAAACCAAAATATTTTTACATAGAAAAATTCTAAACCATCTTTTGAGCAAGTTGTCAGTTTGTCGTTTTTCCAAATTCGGACATCTTTGGCTTCGTCGATCTTATTTTTCTGCGAATTTTATGCATTTTCCGCTAGTATAAATTTCGAATTTTTATAATTAAATCGTACCACTGATAACCATATATCGTTTTGATCGTCTTGTCATGCTGATTTATGGGGTATATTCAATTCTATGTTTTGAAGACCGGAAGACGGACAAATCTACGGAAACAATTCCCGTATGGGTTCCGCAATGTGGCTTTTGGCTTTTTTTTTTGTGACCATCCAACTTTCCTCCGTAAACCCAACTGCTATAACATTTAATAATTTCTGATTCAATATTATGACCTTTACTATTCACAAGATCCTGGATATATTCATTGATTTGCATCTTTGGTTCACTTTCTCTCCCCCTCTTTCTCTCTTCCTTCTGTCACTTTATTTCTCAGTAATATTACACGTTGCTTTGTCTTCCTTCCAATTCTTTTTCATTTTGCCTGCTTAAGCACCCTGTTCTCCATCATTTTGCTTAGCCTTTTGGGAAGATTGCTCAACCAAACTCCAGCCAACCTCACATGCCTATTGCCGAGAATGATCCTGCCTTACCCACACCACCGTCCCCAGCAATCGACGCATCCGCCGCTCATCACCCTCACCATCAACTTATCCACCGACCCACCACCGTACGCAACCAATGCCGACTTCCTCTCTGCCTCCGCCTGGCCAGCACAACCCCATGCGGCCTCTCCTCCCACCGACACAGAAAGAAAGAAAAAAAGTAGCCAACCTAGTTCACCATCAACCATCTCACCTCCATGAACGCGCCAGAGCCCAGCACCACCGAGCCTTCGTCCATGGCTGCGCCTCACAGCAGCATGCTCTGCCTTGAACACTGTCACCCCACTTTTCCATTGTCTGAGCCAACCCCTGCCCTGCTTTCTTCTCGGCTGGCTGTGGCCTTTACTTCTCTTTGTATAGGTTAGTTTGAATTGTAACATGTTACTCATTTATCTGGTTTAGTGATCCATATTTGTTTCAATATATATTTTAAAACATACAGTATTCGCTATATTACGAAGATGGTGTATTATGCATATATATGTTTTGAATTTAATTCGTATGTTGTTGGTTTAATACATGTAATTAGTATATATATTATATTACTTTATACGTAGGTTGTGATATGTGATATGCTACAAATTTATTAAATATTGCTACATATATATGTATTAGTTTAAAGGTACAAGTCACATTGTACCAAATCTGTTAGTTTAGAAAGTTATAAGGTATATTCACCTTACTGCCTACATTTAGTCGAAAAGGGAAAAAAAAAGAATTTTTAAATAAATGCGGTAGCTAGTTTATGTGTTTATACATTATAAGTTTCTATAGTTATAAAATTGTAATGGATATCTGTTAATATATATAAGTTTTACTGTATATCATATATATTGGAAATTATATACATATATATTATATATGTGTGTGTGTGTTTAAAGAAAAGCGCTGGTTTGAAATTCATGTGTTTCTCCTCTGCAATGGATATATATATATATATATATATATATATATATATATATATAATTTTATAAAAGAACTTATACAGATAGAGCCAGTTTATTTTGATTTATATATAAGATATGTATGATAGTACACGGGTAATATAACGATTTTAATGTTGTTCTGGCAACATGCTTATATATTTTATCAATACGTGTTTGAATTTAGCACATGGTTTTATACATATAGTTATATATAAGTTCACTTATATAAGTTATCGTCATCAATCCGGTCCTGATTTGATTTCGTCCAATTCTACTTTTTAGATCTGTTCGTCGATCCATGCCAATCTTTCTTTGCTTGGATTCGCAATTCAACTTCAGTGTCCGTATCAGTGTGCGTATCCGTGTCACCTTCTGTATTCCCTAGCCTCGAAAGGTGAGCAACCACTCACGATTAATATTCTTTTATTTATTAAATTTGATTTCAATTGAAACGACAATTGAAGTATGCTGTTGTGTTTTATTGCACTGTTATTTATGTATCAGTTCACCTGTGACACCTGACACCATTATCTGTTGATTATACGATGATAATTCTGTTTGGTTGAAAAATTGATTGGTTGTTTGTTGTTTATATTGGATGTTAACTTGAAATGTATAAAGTAATAAATATTATGCAATTGAATTTGACATAGGAAAGTTAAAATTTGAATCGACATATGTGTTGAATTTGATTAGTTAAACATGACCCCTTAAATGTTTAATTATTTGACATGTAGAATTTGGTTAATTACACCTTGATCCATTGAATGTATGACTGTATGAGTTGATGTATTATGAAATTGAATGATTGATGTCAAGTGTAGAACCGCATAAATATTAGTGTAAAAATCTTTAATCTACATGAAATGATAGTGTAGATTCTAGAAATAATTATATTAATTTGCACAAATAACAATGTGAATTAGTACGATTATTTCGGGATTATTCGAATCAATTATTGGATTGTTATTGATTGTTGTTATTGCTTGTTTATTTACTTTGACACCATCCCTGTTCTCACACTGCAAGTTCCCTTTATTATGCTTGATCTTGAATTGAAATTGGAATCGGGTTGAAATGATATATACCCAAATGAATTTAACCTAGGATAGAGAATTAAATAAAATCCGATTGGTCAATAAATTGATTTTAAAATAAAATAATGATTTTATTCGAGCAAAGAGTAAGTTTTGAAATGAAGTTGGAATTTGAATTTTATGGAGGGAAAATGTAAAGATTGAATCTGAAACAAATATTAACGTAGTAATTGACGAAAGAACGTTGTTTGAAATTTAATTATTTAAAAATTTAATTTGGAATTATTAATAAATAATTTGGAATTAGTAATAATTGAGTTTTGAAATAATTTAGTTTGAAATCATTTAAAAATTAAATTTGAAATTATAATTAAGTTGGAATTATAATTAAGTTTGAAATTATTAAGTTGAATTTATAATTAAGTTGAAATGATTTGATAATTAAGTTTAAATTCATAATTAAGTGGAAATGATTTAATAATTAAGTTTGAATTTATAATCAAGTTTGTAATTATTAAGTTTTCAAATTGTTAATAATTAAAATTGAAACTATTTAAAAATTGAATAAGATTTAATTATTTGATAATTGAATAAAAATTGAATTCTTTGATAAGAGAAATTGAACTTTTGAATAAGTGGATTTGAACTTCGTTAATAAATGAGATTGAGTTTCTTTATTTATTAAAGTTTTGAAAAAATTATTTAAGTAAGTTAATAAGTGGAATTGAAACTTCTCGAATATATGAAATTTAGTTCTTTATTAATTGAGTTTGAAATTTGTAACGAAGTCAATGAATAAGTGAAAATTGAATTTCTTTAACAAGAAATAAAATGTGATTTATTGAATAAAACGTGATTTATTGAAATTAACGCAAGACTTGTAATTTAAAGAATTGATTTGACGAATTTAATTTAATTCAATTTGAAGTTTTGATATAATAAAGTTGAACTTAGGTAATCGATTTAATGAATTGGAGATTTAAATGAAAATTGTTAAATGATAATTTAGCTTAGCGAATATTGAATGAAATCGATAATAAATTGAAATTATTTTGAATGTTAAATTAAAACTAATTTAAATGATTTCGGAATGAAACTTATATACGAAATTAAATCGTTATTTGAATTGTTTAAATAAAAATTGAAATTGAATTATAGAGGTTTGAAATGGTAATTTGGAAGTTTGAAATGTAAATTTTGGAAATTGTTTTTGAAAGATAAATGGAATGTTGGTTTACGAATTGAAACTGAAATGAAATTGATTTGGTTTTGAAATTTTTTAAACGACCAATCGGTATAATAATTTCGAAAGCTATTAAAGAAACCGGAATCGGTTATGGACATACTCTCTGTCTAAACTGAAAACCCCTTTAATAACTATACGCGGAGTGATGATCCAGAACGAAGTGGTTGGAATGATGTACGCGATGACTGAAGAAAGAGAACGATAATGGATAGCCTTGACACTTGTGTCAAATTGGAAATGACTAAAATCAGGAGCCGTGCCGGGCCAAATGGGGTTAGCCACCTCGAGCGAACACACTTCTTCGTAAAACTACTCATTACTTGTTATTGATTGGTGCACCCTCGGAATTTCAGGAGTGTTGTTTCGCGGTGTTGCGATCGCTGCGGCGATGCGTTCTCACCAGTCCGGATCAGGCGAACGGTAGTTTCACTACCTTGGGTATTGCCTCATGTGCCTTTTCATACTTGTATCGCTATATACGCGACCACTACGAATTTGTTTTGTGTTATACCTATGGAGTACTCCCTGATATCCCACTAGTTTACGGTGGAGTTTACAGTGCTGTATAGACTATGACATTTGTATAAAATGTGTTAAGGGGAATAATGGTAACGCCTTAACACTATTTTGATATTTTATATTACTAATAGACATTATCTATTTAGCGTATATTACTAAATAGTAGATAGTTTAACGGATCCTTAGAGGATGGTGATTCCAACATCCTTTGAGTTACCTGTATTTCGTTTGTTATTTCACTTGAGTTGGATTTATTGATATAAGAATATTAATCCTGACTCGAGTGTCTTGTGTTTTGCTTTACGCTCAGGTCAGACTGAGTGGTTCAGCTTTCGAGGCTCATCTTTGAAGTTGGAGCTTTGCTTGGAGGTCCAGCTATCTATCCAGCTTTCAGATATTCAGTTGATTCCAGTGATGTATTTTGATTTGTATTTGATGTATCGTATTACTCTTCTATTGTAAACTCTGATGTATCTTATATATTTATATAGTAGCTTCATGAACTACTATTTCTTTTACTTCCGCTGCATATTATTACTCTGTGTCTGTAATTCTGTGATTATTTATTTACTGTATATCTGAGTTTTGCCAAATTTAAATTAACAATTCGGTATTTTGAATTATTCAAGTCCGACATATGCGGATGCGAATAGTCTAAAATAGCAGGTCGTTACATATATTCACTTCAAAAGTCATAATACTTTCAAAGTTATGAATCTTTCAAAACCAAAATACTTGAAATCATTACACTTTGAAAATCATAACATTTAAAAATCATGCATTTGAAATCATAAAACCTTCCTTTAGTTCTTTACATTTCACATATTTATTCAATTAAACCAAAATCTAAAATTTTCAAATTTTAATTCCATTCAAACCATCAGTTTCAATTCAATTTAGTTTTCCAACGAAACCATTTCAAATATTATCCAATTTCAAATATAGATTTGATTTACAAAATAAACTATTCAATCTTAAATATGTTTCAAGGCTTAAATATACCATCTTTCAAACTAAATTTTATAATTTCATATATCTCAAATTTTACTTCATCATTACTTAGTGTTGAAATATTTATTTCATAAATCCATTATTTTTAAATAAACTCAAATTACAGGTAAACCAAATATCCTTTCATACTAATATAAGCTTCAATTATAGATTTATCAAGATCAATGGTTTTCAAAATCATTTTATACTTACATAAAGTTTATCTTATATAAGGATCAAAATTTTCAAAAAATAAATTTCGCTACATGAAAAGCCATATGGGATTGAACATCTTTGCTTACTAAAAGATTTTTAATTAAGAATAGTTTTGTATATAAAATAGTTTTTATGAAAAATAGAATAAAACAGTTAGTTTAAGAAAAAGAAAAATACTTTTGAAAAATGGTTTAAATTTGATAGTGGTTTTTCATAAAAGAAAAATTCCGATTAAATTACAAAGATATCCAACCCAACAACTTTCAATTTCAGCGTCAAGTATACCAATGATATTAGGATATAAGATGTACATATGTCATCATTTCGCAACATTACATTCGATCGCTCGCTCAATCACCCAAGTTCTCTTTTGAACTAGTATTGTCCATTCGACTTCCCTAATGCGGACTTCGATATGGTTTCTCGACTAGAAGCCATCAGTCTCCTTGCATAGCCATATACTATGATAGAGAATTCTAAGATCAAGCCCAAAATCCATATCAAATATTCGCCATCAAGAATCAAATGAAAAATCCTAACACGAAACGGTGTAATTCACCTCGAACTTGTGTACCCAAACTTGGATCAGATTAATTATGCGAACAAAACAGCATACATACAACTTATGTATCTATTCCAACTTGTTAAATAAATAGTTTCATAAATATGTTACTAAGTTAAAACATTTAAAACCAAATTTTTCTCAAACATTTGAAGACTAATTTTTATCCAAAACATTTCAAAACTAAATTTCATATTAGTATAATTCAAAATAGTCTTATTTATTTACTTAACAAAATAGTTTCAACTTATAAAAATCATATTATTTCATACTTGAAACATACAAACTAAACTTATATTCTCTATCAAATACCTTATACCTTTCAAAATTTCTTAGCTTCGAAAAATTAACCTTGATTTGGAAGTGCTCGAACCTTCAAAATAGTTGAACAAATCATATTTTCAAATCCAAGAGTGGGAAATCACTAACAAATCAGTAAATCAATTCCAATAGATAAGGTTATAACAAAACAAATCTGAATCTCGAGGACCGAACACCGACTTACTTTAAATCATTTCAAATATATACATACATACATATATCTTTTGAATATCAAACCATATTTCAAAATCTGAAATCAAAATTGGTTTCGAAAAATCACTCGCATAGCAAAGCTACTAGAGTGGCCTCTCCCCCACTTAGAAACTCGAAAATCAATGTCGATGATGCATGCATTCATCACCGAAATTATTTTCCAGCGACATAAGTGAGTTCTGGACTTCAATTAACTTTGAAAAACTTCTTTGAAATTCCTTCGAAATCATTGAAATTCATTCGAATACATTTGAAACATTTCTTATTTGAAAAAAATATATCTTTAAATCATATTATTATTATATATTTTCCAAAATCTTAAAGCCGATTTCAAAACACCGGAATTCGATTCCTCGAAATTAAAATTCAAAACCCTTCAGTAATAAATCATTTTTGTATAAATCACGTTTCTTATAAATTTCAAAATTTCAATTCCTTTCAAAGCTTCCAATTTTCATTTTAAAAGGCATATAATCCTTATCGGAAACATTTCACTTTTTATATACAAAATGTGGTCAACCTTAATAATTTCAACGTATGCACAATTTCAGAATACAACCAAACACAAATTTCCAAAGGATGATTCAAGGAAGGATTTCAAACAAACAAAGATTCAAAATTAGAGGTACTCTAATCAAATAGAATTCTAGTTCGAAGTTAAACTCAAACGAAGATGAGATAATTTAATTATCGAACAGAAGATGGATAAGCCTATAAAAATCGCGGGAAACCTTAACCGGTCAACCGTGACTTCCGGAATATAACCAATTTGGAAATCTAAGGCAAATCGACATTCGACCGCCAGATATAGGATCCGGATAGAGCAGGAGATAGATAGCATCGACATCCGAGGATACAGAAATCTCCGGTGAATCAATGCCAATTATAAAGGAATTTCACCCCTTTACAAATCATTCAAAGATTTACGGAATCACCGCTCTTTAGAGAGGTCATTCCAAAGTTGGGTTACGGAATTCCCAAAATCAAAAGGGTAAATATAGGGAAGACAAGACTGGATTTCAGAACAAGTGGGAGCGTTCCACATTTCAAGGAATCCTAATTGATAAGAATCATAACCAAGAGATTTCTAACA
This sequence comes from Allium cepa, assembly GCA_030765085.1. Classification (NCBI taxonomy): domain Eukaryota; kingdom Viridiplantae; phylum Streptophyta; class Magnoliopsida; order Asparagales; family Amaryllidaceae; genus Allium; species Allium cepa. The sequence continues at coordinate 776,605,305 of CM060945.1, forward strand.
AGGTGGATACATAAGTAATGAAGTTCAAAAAATCTTGATTCCAAAATAAGAAAAATTTTATACCAAAATAATCTTTGAAAATCCTTAAAAAATCATCTGGAAATCATTTTATACTTCTAAAATACGTTCTCTCACAAAGAAAGGATTCTGAGATTGATTTCGCTCATTCTAGGGTATTTCTACCCTATCTCTAATGAGTTTTTGCTCCGCAGGCTAAGATTTGCCTAAAACCAAAGCTCTGATACCAACTGTAACAACCCGATATTTTCAGCCATTCGCATCCACACATGCCATACTTGAATTGCTCAAAATATCGCATTGTAAATAATTTTGGAGTAAATGAAATACAATCACAGAATCACAGACACATAAATATCAGAATAACTCGCAGCGGAAACTAAAATACCATAGTAGTTCATGAAGCTACTATAACAAACTCTCAAAACATAATACATAATATCAGTCTGAAAAACATATACAATAGAAACTCAATTACATAGCAGTTTATCAAAACCAAAGCTGAAATAGAACAACTGAAACTAAAGGGATAGATAACTAGACAAGCAGAAACTCTAGCAATTCCTAGCTCCAGAAAAGAAATCCAAAGCTAAGCTGTAAATACTCAAGCTGACCCGAGCGGAAAGTAAGACACAAAACACTCGAGTCAGGACAATATATACTTATATAATGTAAACCAACTCAAGTGAACTGTAGTAGAAATGCACAATAACTTAAAGGATGCTTGGGATCGCTCATCCTTTAAGAATCAGTTAAACTATAAATTAATTACATCCCGTGGTTAAAATTTCAAAATGGTATTTTATACTTCAAAATCAAACATAATTTCAAAATTCAATATCATTCAAAATATCATATCTTCCAAACCACATTCATTTTTATTTAATTTAAATACCATTACAAAACACATTTCAAAATAGTTTATATTTCGAAACAAATTACTTCATTTTAAATCATAAAATGAAGTTATTATATTTAATAATTAAATTATTAAATTTCCAAAATTTTAGTCTTTCAAAATTCATTTATTCACTTAATTTATTAAACAGATGAAAATTCAACTTTCGCATCATTTAGAAATTGCTACGAAAAGTTACATTCAAAACAGTTCAATTTAACAAAAGATAGCATTTAAAAATGCTGTAATAGGGTTACCTTAGTTTCAAATAAAACTTAGTTAAATTCAATAATTATAGCATTTAAAAAATGATTTAATAACCTTTAATTAAACTTAGCCATTTGGTTCATTATTATCAACTACAGCATTTACAAATGCTGTATTATCATTTACATTAGAATTAATAGCATTTCAGAAATGCAGTTAATTAACTTCAAGTATTCAATATAATTTCACAAACAATTATATTTTTTATTTAAGTCATTTTTAGCTTATAAAATCATATAATTTCACTTTTAAAACAGTCATTCAAATACCCTTATATTCATGATTTCATAAAGTTAAATCTCCATTCAAAAATCAAAATTTAATAATAATTTACTTATTAAATTCCAACATTAAATTTTAAATTCATTAAATTAAATTTAACTTAACATTTAAGTTTAAAATTTTCAAATATAACTTAATTTCATTTTTATTTACTTAACTTAAAATTCACTTTTAAGCCAAATTCACAAATTTCCAATTTTAGTTATATTTCCAAATTTCAACCTAAATATTCATTCATTTCACATTTTAACTTTATTCAAAAATCATTAATATATTATAAAATCATTTTAAATTCATTTAATTCAAAATATCATAAATTTATCATATTTTCATATATAATTTAAATTCCATTTATCACCAAATTCTAATTTTCAAAATGACTTACATTTCAGATTTTCTAACTTTACCATTTATTTATTTCACTTATAAATTTTCAGAAAATCAATAATTCTTTACAAAAATCATTTTTAATCAAATTTAAATCAAAATATTATAATATTTATGTTTCTAAAATAATTTAAAATTTTTAGAAAAACATATTTTAACAACGGGTCTGTATTTTATTTTCTAGCCTAGATGAAGTGATACGGGTAATATATCATTTCAACGTGTAATTTACAAAGAAAACGTGGGTTTGATCAATTCAAACCCGCAATCCCAAGTAAAAGAAAATAATTGAAAATCATTCAGGCCTATCATTTCAGCCCATAACGATTTTCTCCTATTCTAAAGTCCGTTCGGGTATGTATCATTTCAACCCATAGTGATTCTAGTCTACAGGGAACTTGCAGTGTGATAAACTGATGAAAATAACAGAATAGCATGAAATAACAGTAACATATGGTATAACAAGTGTAAATATAGGTGTGAACTTCATATGAATATGATATAGCAGTTATAACAGGATGATATGCATTTACAGATTCAGGTGATGTCAGTTTATCACTATATAAGTACATATTAGTCTGGTGAGATTTACTCACCTGTTCAAAGCTGGAGATCACTACCAAAACAAAAATACTGACACTACGAAGGCACGACAACACTACAATGATCTGAGAGTGGGAGAGCCAAGGCTATACCCCTTGAAACATTTAAACAAAACAATACAATATACATGAATAAACACTTCACATATATTTAAATAACTTATATATACAAGCACAAATCAAATCCAAACCAATTGCACTTGCCTCCATCTCGCATAGATTCAGCCATGGCTGGAAAATACACGACCATGGCATGTTCTAGGGTCTGGTTATGGACCTATAGGGTTCGGCCTAACCTAGAGAAATTGGTGCAAATATTTGTGAAGCAAGATCTAATGTTCAAAGGCAAAAGCATAGATTTCAAAGCATCTTATGGCTCGACCAAGGCCAAGGGGGGCATGGCTATTTCAGGTGGGGTCAGGTAGTGGTGTGCAAAGGTGTTCCAGGTCAGAATTTGGCTGGTGGAGGTGGTGTTTGGTCGGCCTAGGTGGAAGAGAGAGGTGGTGATAGCATAGGTGATTGGCTATAGTAATTCAATTTGAGTTTGTGCAAGTTTTGGTGGAGTTTGATCAACTATTGGTGCATGGCCAGTCTTGGGTAGAGGGCTGGAAGTGGTGGCAACCTGATGTGGTGGTGGTGGAGGAGGCCAAGGTGATGGAGGAGCTAGGGCTGAGCTACAAAGGTGAAGGCAAGTGCACAAAATCATAAGAAACAGGAAGAAAAAGAGAAAAAGAATTGAAAACTTACCAAAGCTTTTCACAAAGGAGATGGCCGAATTTTTTTTGAGTTTGAGAAGAAAAAAATTCATGAAAAATGAAGTGGAGAAGTGGTCGGCTGAAGGGAATGAGTTATGGCAGCAAATAATGAAAAGGGGATGGTTGAAATGTGAAAAGACAAGAAGACAAAAAGCCTTAAGCAAATCAAAGGTCACAAAACTATTCAAATTTCCACCATTTCCTTTGCAATTTTAAATAACCTAAAAATAAGCATAAACTCAGATAAAAACACGAAAATTTAGTAAATAAACAAAAATAAATAAATGAATATTAATTATATATAATTAAATTAAGAAAATAGCAAAGAAAATGTAAACTAGGCTAGAAAATTTGAAAATAAATGAAATAAACTTTGAAAAAATTTTGTGTACTTGAAAAATATTTATAAATAAAGATAAAGACACAAAAATAAAATGCATGCATAAAAATAAATAAATAAATTTTAATTAAATATAATGTAAATGAAGAAAATAGCAAAAAAATGGAAACTAGCCTTTAAAAATAGAAAATATATGCAATAAATTTTGGAAAAATTATATTATCACTTTAAAAATATTAAAAGACAAAAATATACATAAAATAACATATTAGCACATATTAAAATAAAGTATAACAAAGAAAATATGATTTATATAATCTAAAATAGACAAAATTGCAAAATAAAACAAATTATACTCAAAATTGAAATGTGCATAACTTTCACAGTTTAAGTCCGTTTTCAACGAAAAAAAAAGCAGTATTCAAGTTGTTAAATCTATTTCCATAATAAAAGATAAAATTTAGGAGTTTAAATATTTAAATTTGAAATTTAAAAGTCAAAGTTTGACCAGTTTGAAAAGAAATTCATCTTTTAGTAAAATATCCAATTTATACCTGTTTGAAATTATAATTCACATAATAATCAACACTTATATTTAAAAATGTGAAATGTTTGAAATAAAACAAGTTTAAAAATAATTTCAAAATAAAATAAAGTCAAATATTAAAATATATGAAAATTTTAGGGTTGTTACAGTAAGCATCCATAAACGGAAGTAATTTATGTCTTGTCATTCCATCCATGAGTTGGTCAATCTGTGGAAAATGAAAGAAATTCTTTGAGCATGATTTATTTAATTTAAATAATAAATGCATGTCCACCACTTTGTGTTTGACTTCCTAACCATCACCAGATTTGCTACCCAGTCAGCGTAGAGCGATTCATAGATGAAGTTGTTTGCCAACAACTTATCCACTTCTTACTTTAGTGCAATAGATCTGTTAGACTCCATACTATACCTTTTTTATTCCAGGAGATGGAAAGTTAGGTTAATATTCAATGCATGGCTGCAAATTTAGGTGAAAACTCTCATATATCAGAATAAGTCTATGTGAACACATCAAATTTCACCCTAAAAAATCATTCAATTCTTTCTTCATCCTTAAATCGAGCTAAGAACTAATCTTGGCCACACTGGTAGGAACATCTTTGCTAATATGGATTTCCCTTGCCTTGCTCGGATCATTCCGTGGATCTATAGTTCAAACGGATTGTTATTAGACCCATGTTGATGCTTATGTAGTAGTAGTTATGCACTATGTGATTTGATGCAGAGAGAATTCTTTGTATTGTTTACCTTTTCCCTAAGTCTTGCTTCATTAAGCTCTATGATATAACATTCTTTTCCAATACTCTGGTTTCCAGAATAACCCCAACTCCACTATCTATAGGATAATTCATGGTTAAGCCGCATAGAGCTAAAACGTTTTATAATCAACAAGGGCCAATTCTCTCAAAATTTATTATACATAGAGTGTTCATCCACCATAGAAAACTTCTAAACTTTCACAACCTTAAAGGATTTATGTCCCCATTGAACAAACAAGTCAATGCAACCAATAAAAGATGTTGCCCCTCAATTGAAACTCTAGCAAGAGTTTTAGGGCAACAAATCGATTTCATTCAATTCATTTCACCAAAAGCCATCTTGAATAGAATGTTCACCACATTTTCACTATTTGCAAGCACTCGATGAATAGTGTTTTAGCCCAATCATGGCATCATTGTCACTAAATCAATCGTTGGTTCCTTGATCCCATTTGCATCCATATTCTAAAATACTATATCATTATCCATCCTTTTTCAAAGTGCTGCTAAGGATCATAATATGGAATATTAACTGAGTTATCTCCTAGTGCAGAATATAAATATAAAAGTAAAGTAAATGACAACGGGAATTTTTATATTGGTTCGAACTTCCCGTTCTACGTCCAATCCCAGACTCCTTATGGAATTTAACTACCAACCCTCACTTAACTCGAAAGGAGAGGTAGTGCATTGCCTAAGCAACCGAATATGACTTCTACCACCTAGACAACTGAATAGGACTTCTACCGCCTGAGCAACCGAATAGGACTTCAACAATACAAAGAATTTTCTTGATTGATTATGATTTTTTAATAGTGCGGATAAGCCTTTTAGATACACCCTTCCAATAATCTTCTCCTTTGTGGTATATAGTATAGTTCATGAAGATTGAAAGTTAGTTCAATCACAAATGAATTTGTGCCTAAATGTGCAAGCGATTAGAACGAGAATTTGAGCGTAAATGGCAGAATGATTAGATAATAAGCATAAGAGAATAGAATCAGAAATTAGGTGATTAAAACTAATGAATTGAAGGCTATTTATAGTGTTTAAGTGTTGCAAATTATCGTGAAAAGTTACGATCAAAAGATATCGAAGCAACTCTTGAATCAAGGGTTTCTGTTTGATTAATGGAAGTGACTATTCAGAAAATAGCCGTTATGAAATTTCGGTTGAATGAACAAAAGGTTTCATTCCACTGAAATTTAAAAATTTCGTATTAAATAGAGATATATACAAGAAACTTACAATTCAGTCGACTAAATAGAGCAGTTCAATCCATTGAACATTCAAATGCATTATGAATGCGAGCAAATATTCAGTCGACTAAACTGCCTGTTTCAGTAGGCTGAATACCCTTATTTCTGCCAGTTTAAGGTTCTTTGAAAACCTTTTGTGGGTGAATTTTGTGTGGTGCAATACTTGGTTTATGTAGCATGATTTTGAAACATTTTAAGTACTTGCGTGTGTGCATATACTACCTTGGAGAGATTTTAACAAAAATCGACTTCTAGACTAGACTATAGATAAACCATTAAATAATATCAAAGCTTCTCTCTGAATTCTTGGTCTACAATCTATTCTCGAGTATAATATCATCTCCTCCATCAAATGTGGTTAGTTCACATAATATTTACTTATATAGTTGTCATGATCAAAGCATCAAAATACAAGGTTCTAACATTCTCCCCCTTTTTGATGATGACAACTATGTAAGTTTAAAAATTTATAAAAGCGATTTACTCCCCCTGAATGAATATTCCCCTTATTAAACAATTTCTCGCCCTATGTCATCGACAAAAAGGAATAAATAGACAACATGAGAATTTAAGCATGAAATTTTAAACAAAAATGTCATAGAATAACATCAAAACAACATTAAATAATGTCTTAAATAACAAGATGGATGTAACGACCCGTTTTTCTGTACCTTTTGAATCGACAATAAACCACACATGTCCAACTCAAATTGCACGAATAAGCGGATCATTAAGGGTAGAAAGAAAATAAAGACAGAATAGAATCTCACCCGAGTGGAATAACATATATTATTTCAATAATAATCTTTACAGCGGAAAATTTTAAATACAATATCAGAGTCTAACCTAAATTCAGCTTGGACAGTTATAAACGTCTGTCCTTACAATTGTTGACAAACATCAAATAAAATACACTAAGTACAGCGGATAATAGAATATGTCCATACAATGATGAAGATCTCCTGCTCTCCTCTAGAAAATCCAATCGTCTACAACTCAACCTGAAACTACTCGGATCTGACCGAAGTATTAAAAATACCCGGATCAGGCTTGATAAAACAGTGTGAGATACTCGAACTTTAAAATGACTATATTATCAAAACCTTTGAAAAGAAGGGTATCTCATAAGACCATGTCCACACATAAACATGGACGGGTTTTTACCTTATGAAAACCAAAACACTTATATATCAAAACGTTTGATATTATTTCTAGTGACATTCTTTTGAAAACACTTTTCAAACAAACTTATTCAAATAAGGTATCAATACCTGGACTAAGTCTGAGGTATATCCCGGACTAGGTCAACGGAATATACCGAACGTAATATATGATACCAAAAATAGGTAGCTGAAATGTTTGCAAGTCATTACAGCTATTTTGGTAATACAATAGAAACCGTAAATCTCGTATTAGGATTGGATTTTCAACATGATAGGAAACTAGTGGAAAGATCAATCTGTATCCATGGCTTACATCCATGATTCAGACGCCGTTATATAACAACACAAATGGCTAAAAGTGGATACAATCTACGAATAACATCCAAGGACTTGGACTTCGCGTATCTCTTCCATGAGGCCCATACGTATCTGGTACCTAGGGCTCAAAACATCTGATAACCCAAATCACTACTATCCGAAATGAGAGCATACATCTGACCACATAGAATCCCATCATAACCGGGGTGTAAGGCTCGTGAGGCTATGCTCAATTTCTTCAAAGCCACACTTTTTATACAAAACCACACATTGATCATAATAGGTTCCACTTTGAATGCCACACTGCCATTCCATTGATCACTATTTGCCTTCCACAAAAATACACCCTTGAGCTCGTACGTCTCAAGGAGGGTGTTAAGCTAAGAGAAGTTGCCTTCTCCGCCACCACTGACGTAAATTTGTAAAAGACAAATGTTGTGTGTCAGAAATTCAATGTCGGGCATTCGTCCATACAAGTTCGTTCTAGGACTGAACGAAACCCGAAGGCACTTTCTTCGGCCATTATTAGGCGAGAAGCCCTTGCAATCCGAAAAATCTCCATCACGAGGAGACCACTGCAATAAATAACTCTATAATGGGGGCCAACCAGGGCATGTTCAACAAGCAGTCTTCAAGCTATAAAGATCCACGGTCTTCAATAATCATCATCTTCAACATGTCTTCACTTTCAAACGTATACATTGGTTCTAAGTGGTTTTTTGGATAAGAATCAACCAAATCCGGCTCTGGTTCCTTCGAAGCCAATCATCGCTTTAAAAAGATGTTAAGTTCATACATGGAGATCAATCATCAATCAATTACTTCGTCTTTTAACAAATAAATTATCTTTATTACATATTTTCTTTTTAATTTATTCAATTTTCTTTTCAAATGTGTATGGAATTATTAAGCCTCGTTTGTCAACTTATTTGGTTTATTTATGAAAGTAACTAATAATGCAAGTTATTACTTAGGATCGACTAATATGGAATATAACTAGATCTAAATGCAGAAACAGATGATAATAGCAAAGTAAATAAAAAATAAAACAAGCACACAAGAAATTTTTATACTGGTTCGAAGTTCCCGTTCTACGTCCAGTCCCAGACTCCTTCTGGAATTTGAACTACAACAACCCTCACTTAACCCGGAGGAACAGGTTTACACCGCCTTAGTAACCGAACAGGACTTCACCCGCCTAAGCAACCGAATAGGACTTCAATACAAATAACAAAGATATCTGATCGTAGTGTGTTCTTAAATAACATGGATAAGTCAAGTGAGTACAATCTTCCTATAATCTTCTCCTTAATGATATGTAGTGATGTGCTTTGAGAATTGTGGAAGATAAAATGATCAAAAGATCAAAGTATGTAAGTAATTTGAGTGCAATTTTAAAGTTTGAGAATAGATGAGAATTCAAGAGTGCTAAAAGTAAATTCGGTTTCAGTTGATTGTTTGCCGAATTCTATAATCTATTTATAGTGTATAAAGAGTTGCAACTATAGATGAAAAGTTATATTGAAAAGAACAGGTGCAACCATTGATTTTGAAGATGTTTCTCTTCGGCGAAGAGAAGTGACTTTTCAAGAAAATAGCAGTAATAAATATTCAGACGCCTGAGTAAAAAAATTCAGACTTCTAAGCTGGATTAATACGCAAATAGTAAGGAAATAGGCTATTTTCGGCCCTATTCAGACGTCTGAAATTTTCATTCAGACGTCTGAATATTGTGAAACAATATTCAGTTTCAGCATTCAGACATCTGAATGAAGTATTTCAGATGTCTGAATTTAGCCTGTAATAAAAGAATTACCATAGCTCAAATGGTTAGAGCATTTTCCTTCTGAACCAGTGACCCGGGTTTGAGTCTCGCTCCATGCAATTTTTGAAAACTTGATTTTTCATTTGAAATATGAATGTATATGTGCGTATACCATTTAGAGAAGATTTTAACATTTTTAAACTCTAGACACGACACTATATGACTAATAATACTTTGTTTGTCACCTTAGTCTTGTCTCTATCGTGTATATCTCTTCTTGTATCTCCATATACATTCTTTCATCCTTTTGTACTGTATATCTTCGTTTTGAACGTTTTTGATTATCTCTTTTTGATGCTCATGTACCTGCAAATTAGCTTAGAGATTCTTTGACATAATTGTATAGTTGTTGTCATTAAAATCCAACAATTGAGGTTCTAACATTCTCCCCCTTTTTGGTGATGACAACTATACAATTAAAAATATATATTCATTCTATATAAAAAATATACTAATATGTTTAAAGCTCCCCCTAGGTATAACATCTCCCTTTAAGTATAATATCTCCCTCTATCAATTTGCATATGAATTTCTCCCCCTTTGTCATTATCAAAAAGAATAGGGGAATATAATAAATTATGTAAAATATCTTGTGAATAGTGGGATAAACTCAATATTAATTATGGAGAAAAAATAAAATAGATTTTACCATAATTGCTGAAGTCCATATTTCATTGTAAGCACGTAATTCCATTAAACGTATGGATCATTCTTCAAAATTCCAAAATCTATCATTTTTCTTTTGTTTCTCCGAGTACCTGCAATAAATAATAATCATTTTCGGTACCCACTTACTATGTTAGGGTACGGGAGAGTTAGGTCTTTGGAAACCATACCCATTTGGGTATGGTTGAACCTTTGTAAATATAATTTTCACTACAAATCACATTCTTATAATAATTGCTAATATAAAGTTGTTTATCATGATCAATCATATTAGATATCTTAATACTATTAGTCATTAGCTTAGTACTTGGAGAATAATTTCTATCATTTCTAAACAAAGTACTATTATGAGTATAACTGGTTTTATAACTATCTTGGTTACTAGTACTAGCACTAAAATTAGTATACAAGAATGCATATCTAGTACTATTTTTACTTTTAGCTTGTTCATAGCCTAAACCGCTTTTATCATTGTGAGCTTTTGGATTCTTAACATAACCTAATCCCTTCTTATTTGAAGTAGGTTGAGAATTTTCAATAATCTTGGATAAATTTTCTCTCCCTTTATTAAAATTGGAAATATTTTTAGTAATGTCATCAAGCTTAATTTTGAGACTAGTGCTATCTAACTCAACAATTTTAATTTTTGTTTTTAACTCATGATTCTCAGAAGCTAGAGCATTATTCTTTTCTTTTTGAGCTTCTGTTTCTTGACTTAATAGAGCGAGTTGAGAATTGTTAGAGAGTGAATCTTGAATTTTCTCGAGTTCTTCTTCTAATATTTTCTTCTCGTCTTTAAGCATATCTCTTTCGAATTCTGCTTTCTTCTGATTTTCCAGAGCTTCCTTATATTTTCTTTTGAGACTTTTTAAAGTGTTTAGAAGTTCTGAATTTATTTCTATCATATCATCAAAAGTTAGATCACTAACCTCATTATCTTTTGCCATGAAGCATTTGTTTTTTGCTCTTTTGATTTTTCTTTATTGCTCTTCCTCTTCTTATTGCCTTGACTGGATCTCTTTATGGCCATTTATTCTAGGATGTTGTTACGATCTCTAGAATACCAAGCTCTGATACCAAATGTAGATAACTATGCTATAGTTAGATGAAACCTTGCTCTGATACCAAATGAAAGTAACTAATAATGCAAGTTATTACTTAGGATCGACTAATATGGAATATAACTAGATCTAAATGCGGAAACAGATGATAATAGAAAAGTAAATAAAAAATAAAACAAGCACACAAGGAATTTTTATACTGGTTCGAACTTCCCGTTCTACGTCCAGTCCCAGACTCCTTTTGGAATTTCAAATACAACAACCCTTACTTAACCCGGAGGAATAGGTTTACACTGCCTGAGCAACCAAACAGGACTTCACCCGCCTAAGCAACCGAATAGGAATTCAATACACATAACAAAGATATCTGACCATAGTGTGTTCTTAAATAACACAGATAAGTCAATTGAGTACAATCTTCCTATAATCTTCTCCTTAATGATATGCAGTGATGTGCTTTGAGAATTGTGGAAGATAAAATGATCAAAAGATCAAAGTATGTAAGTAATTTGAGTGCAATTTTAAAGTTTGAGAATATATGAGAATTCAAGAGTGCTAAAAGTAAATTCGGTTTCAGTTGATTGTTTGCCGAATTCTATAATCTATTTATAGTGTATAAAGAGTTGCAACTATAGATGAAAAGTTATATTGAAAAGAACAGGTGCAACCATTGATTTTGAAGATGTTTCTCTTCGGCGAAGAGAAGTGACTTTTCAAGAAAATAGCAGTAATAAATATTCAGATGTCTGAATAAAAAAATTCAAACTTCTGAATTGGATTAATACACAAACAGCAAGGAAATAGGCTATTTTTGGCCCTATTCAGACGTCTGAAAATTTTCATTCAGACGTCTGAATGAAGTATTTCAGATGTCTGAATTTGGCTTATAATAAAAGAATTACCATAGCTCAAATGGTTAGAGCACTTGCCTTATGAACCAGTGACCCGGGTTCGAGTCTAGCTCCATGCAATTTTTGAAAACTTGATTTTTCATTTAAAATATGAATGTATATGTGCGTATACCATTTGGAGAAGATTTTAACATTTTTAAACTCTAGACACGACGCTATATGACTAATAATACTTTATTTGTCACCTTCATCTTGTCTCTATAGTGTATATCTCTTCTTGTATCTCCATATACATTCTTTCATCCTTTGGTACTGTATATCTTCGTTTTGAACGTATTTGATTATCTTCTGTTGATGCTCATGTACCTACAAATTAGCTTAGAGATTTTTTGACATAATTGTATAGTTGTTGTCATTAAAATCCAACAATTGAGGTTCTAACATTCGCTGCCTTTTTGATGATGACAACTATACAATTAAAAAAAAATATTCATTCTATATAAAAAATATACTAATACGTTTAAAGCTCCCCCTAAGTATAACATCTCCCCTTAAGTATAATATCTCCCTCTATCAATTTACATATGAATTTCTCTCCCTTTGTCATTATCAAAAAGAATGAGGGAATATAATAAATTATATAAAATATCTTGTGAATAGTGGGATAAACTCAATATTAATTATGGAGAAAAAATAAAATAGATTTTACCATAATTATTGAAGTCCATATTTCATTGTAAGCACGTAATTCTATTAAACGTATGGATCATTCTTCAAAATTCCAAAATCTATCATTTTCCTTTTGTTTCTCCGAGTACCTGCAATAAGCAATAATCATTTTTGGTACCCACTTACTATGTTAGGGTCCGGGAGGGTTAGGTCTTTGGAAACCATACCCATTTGGGTATGGTTGAACCTTTGTAAATATAATTTTCACTACAAATCACATTCTTATAATAGTTGCTAATATAAAGTTGTTTATCATGATCAATCATATTAGCTGGAATTCATATCTTAATACTATTAGTCATTAGCTTAGTACTTGAAGAATAATTTCTATCATTTCTAAACAAAGTACTATTATGACTATAACTGGTTTTAAAACTATCTTGGTTACTAGCACTAGCACTAAAATTAGTATACAAGAATGCATATCTAGTACCTTTTTTTTATTTTTAGCTTGTTTATAGCTTAAACCTCTTTTATCATTGTGAGCTTTTGGATTCTTAGCATAACCTAATCCCTTCTTATTTGAAGTAGGTTGAGAATTTTAAATAATCTTGGATAAATTTTCTCTCCCTTTATTAAAATTGGAAATATTTTTAGTAATGTCATCAAGCTTAGTTTTGAGACTAGTGTTATCTAACTCAACAATTTCAATTTTTGTTTTTAACTCATGATTCTCAGAAGGTAGAGCATTATTCTTTTCTTTTTGAGCTTCTATTTCTTGACTTAATAGAGCGAGTTGAGAATTGTTAGAGAGTGAATCTTGAACTTTCTCTAGTTCCTCTTCTAATATTTTCTTCTCGTCTTTAAGCATATCTCTTTCGAATTCTGTTTTCTTCTGATTTTCCATAGCTTCCTTATATTTTCTTTTGCGACTTTTTAAAGTGTCTAGAAGTTCTGAATTTATTTCTGTCATATCATCAAAAGTTAGATCACAAACCTCATTATCTTTTTCCATGAAGCATTTGTTTGTTTGCTCCTTTGATTTTTCTTTATTGCTCTTCTTCTTTTATTGCCTTGACTAGATCTCTTTATGGCCATTTATTCTAGGATGTTGTTACGATCTCTAGAATACCAAGCTCTGATACCAAATGTAGATAACTATGCTATAGTTAGATGAAACCTTGCTCTGATACCAAATGAAAGTAACTAATAATGCAAGTTATTACTTAGGATCGACTAATATGGAATATAACTAGATCTAAATGCGAAAACAGATGATAATAGCAAAGTAAATAAAAAATAAAACAAGCACACAAGGATTTTTATAATGGTTCGAACTTCCCGTTCTACGTCCACTCCCACACTCCTTCTGCAATTTTAAATACAACAACCCTCACTTAACTTGGAGGAACAGGTTTACACCTCCTGAGCAACCAAACTGGACTTCACCCGCCCAAGCAACCGAATAGGAATTCAATACAAATAACAAAGATATCTGACCGTAGTGTGTTCTTAAATAACACGGATAAGTCAATTGAGTACAATCTTCCTATAATCTTCTCCTTAATGATATGTAGAGATGTGCTTTGAGAATTGTGGAAGATAAAATGATCGAAAGATCAAATTATGTAAGTAATTTGAGTGTAATTTTAAAGTTTGAGAATAGATGAGAATTCTAGAGTGCTAAAAGTAAATTCGGTTTCAGTTGATTGTTCTTTGAATTATATAATCTATCTATACTGTATAAAGAAGTGCAACTATAGATGAAAAGTTATTTTGAAAAGAACAGGTGCAACCATTGATTTTGAAGATGTTTCTCTTCGGCGAAGAGAAGTGACTTTTTAAGAAAATAACAGTTATAAATATTCAGACCTCTGAATAAAAAAATTCAGACTTCTGAATTGGATTAATACACAAACAGCAAGGAAATAGGCTATTTTTGGCCTTATTCGGACGTCTGAAAATTTTCATTCAGACGTCTGAATATTGTGAAACAATATTCAGGTTTCATCATTTAGACGTCTGAATTTAGCCTGTAACAAAAGAATTAAATAACTCAAATGGTTAGAGCACTAGCCTTCTAAACCAGTGACCTGGGTTCGAGTCTGGCTCTATGCAATTTTTGAAAACTTGATTTTTCATTTAAAATATGAATGTATATATATGTATGCCATTTGGAGAAGATTTTAATATTTTTAAACCGTAGACACGACACTATATGACTAATAATACTTTGTTTGTCACCTTCAGCTTGTCTCTATCGTGTATATCTCTTCTTGTATCTCCATATACATTCTTTCATCCTTTTGTACAATATATCTTCATTTTAAACGTATTTGATTATCTCTTTTTGATGCTCATGTACCTGCAAATTAGCTTAGAGATTCTTTGACATAATTGTATAGTTGTAGTCATTAAAATCCAACAATTCAGGTTCTAACAATTTAAACCTTTCTTAAATCTTGGAATAATTCCAAATTATTTTCTTTTACTTAGGAAAACCTTTCCAAATCATTCATTAATCTTAATCAAAGACTTTCTTCTTAGCTTCAAATCATATTATTGCAAATCGAAGATTTTCATAATAGAGCACTACTGCCATCTTAGATATGGTAAATTTCACCTCAAGGGATTAATAGCAAGTTTCACCTCTAGGGACTAATGGCAAGTTTCACCTCCAGGGACTAATGGCAAGTTTCACCTCCAAGGACCAACGACAAGTTTCACCTCTAGGGACTAATGGCAAGTAATCCTACATCATGAATATCTTTGTCTTTTAACTTGGAAAAACTTAAATATGATCTTTTAGAGCATCGGGGCTTTCATTTAGATTTGTTCCACCCCTCGCCTAAGAAGAGAAAACATAGGCCAAACAAGTTCAGGGCACTGGTTGCTTCATCCCTAGCTTTAGTTAAGCACCTTGTTTTTATCTTCCCAGATCTCATAGGTGGGACAAATGTATGTCATTTCCGTATACTCACTTTGTTATTACATTCAATATTCTTCACTTTTTTGTTTAAGTGGTATAAACAATTCATCTTAACAATTTATTCAAACTCTTATTAAAACTTCCAAATCATCCTTACATTACTTAATTATTCTATTAAAACCATTCACAAAAGATTTAGGAAAGAATTGTTAAGTTTAAAACTACATTTCAAAAGTTATTTCAAACTACTGCGAAAAGCGTTGCGAAAAGTGTTGCAAATAGCGTTTTAAAAGCTATATTCCTCAAAACGACTTTTATACCATTTAGAGATCCATATTTTCAACTTAAATCTCTTTTAAACCATTTTAATAGATTTATCAAATTTATTTCATATTTTTAATCATTTAAAAAATATCATTTATAAAGAAATCTCCTTTTGGATTCTGAACTGCAAAACCGCGATGTTTTTAGAAAATTGTTTTGGACATATTTCAAAATCTACTCGATGAAATCTTGATTTTCTTTCTTCATTTGAAAACTAGTGTCATTGTGGACCAAAGAATTTTTATTTCAAAGAAATCTGACTTATAAATCATTCTTTACGTCAATTTGAAGTTACGGATCAAAATTTACGAACTGCCATTACACGACGAGCTCGATTTTGACCAATTTTGTGAATTGCTTTGGAACTTGTCCGAAACACTTCAAATTTGTTTTAAACAATATTTAAACTATTTCAACTCATTTAAAATCATTAAGAGGCAAAATAACTTCCATGTACATATTTGTATGGATTTAATTCTTATTCAATTAACTATGGTCAATTACTAATCTTTTGTCTTATCATTTATCAAACAAGTTATCAACCGCATAATCAATCTCATAATCAACCAATTTGCAACCAAGTTATCAAACATTGAATCATTCAACATATTTAAACTTTTCAATCATTATGCTTGAAATAATTTATGTATTAATTAGTAAATATGAGTACTCACCTTTAACTTAACCAATTCTTAATACCAACATTTATTTGCAACAACAGTTCACTTAAACTTCAACTAATCAACTTCTACTCCATTTCTTTTGCTTTATGTCATCGACCACTTCTTTAAAACTCCCGAAAATCCCATAGAGCTTCTACGGTACCTTGAATTTTCTCCTAGCTTCTTGGAATGAAATCGGCGGCACTTCGTTCTCCTTTTCTTCCTCCAAAGCTTCACGACTTGCTTTCCTTCTTCCGTAAGTTCAGCCTCCTCCTGTTATTCCTCTTTCTCCACCATTTCTTCATTTCTTAGATGCTAAACCATGTTTAAATGGTATTCTAAGGTCTTTGGCGAAGTTTGGTGGTGTTTGGAGTTGATTTGATATGATTTTGAAAAAGTTAGTAAGCATTTGGAAGAGAAGAAGAAGCCATTAAAGAGGTAGAGAAAAGCTTGAAAAAGGAAGAAGAAGAAGAAGAAGAAGTGAAAAAAGTAAGAAAGTGGATGCTTATTTATATAAAAAGAAATAAAGTGGCAAATTACCAAAATATCCCTTTACCAAATTACCAAAATAACCTTACTTACATCTTAAGTAACCTTATTTTTTTTAACACTTAACATCACATTTCAAATCATTAATTTATGTCATTTTCACTTATATATTAAGTAAAGTAAGTAATAATTATGTTTCTTTGATTTGATATTTTACTTTTTGCTTTGAAATAACATCTTTGTCTTTTTGTACTTACTTTTTCTTAATTGTTTTCTAGAAGTTTCTAACCTTGTTTATTAAAAGTAAACTTGATTAGTGAATTAATTAATACTTACACTATTTGAATATATGTTTCTATATAAGAAAATAAAGGTGCGACGACGTTGCGATAACTTTTAATCGACAAAACGTTGTTTTCGATAAAATGTTTTACGGTTACATTTTGACGTTTTAGTTAAACTATTTTTTTATGTAAACCAAATTTAAAAATGAACTTTTTACTTCTTTAAATAAATTGAAACATGTCTGTGACGACCCAGAATTTTTGGTTATTTAAAATCAGAATATTTAATCGATTTTAAATATTTCATAGTTAGTTTCTAACTTGAATTCAAATATCACTATTTATTAGATAATTTAATTATTAAATTAAATCATTTGAAATTGGCTTAAGTGGTAAATCTTGGATTTAAGCTGAATAAAATTATTTCAAAGACTTGTAAAATGTATACTGATAGTACTGAAGATAGTATAAGTGTTAAAATTGAATTTGGAAGTGTTTTGTTAAGTTTTGAAAATATATCATTTAAATCGATATTAAAAATAGCTTTCCGAGGCACACTCTCGTATTTCGATGAAACCAGTTCCATTGGATCCGTAATATTGTGTTATTGTCGAATTTCAATTTTCGTAGTGTTTGGAGTGATCATTTGGCCGTACGATAAGTAAACGCACTGAAAATTAAATCGAAATTTAATATAATAACTGGGTCCAAAAAGCTATCTTCTCCATTCGATTGAATTAGGACTCAAAACCTTTTCCATTGCGTTCGGAATAGGGGTATACCATTATAAACACCTAGCGGCATGCCTCAATAGGAGGTTAAATTATTGAGTTGCAGAATTCGACACGATTTAAATTTAAAATTAAGTATAATATATTTTTCCCCAGTCAAAATTCCTTCCTATCAGCCACCATTCTTTCATCTCAGCCATCCTATATTCCTGACCAAGCCGACCAATCCCTCTCTGTTAAATCACGTACCCTCTCTCTTTCCCTTCATTCAAATCGAAGCGAAAATCGATTCGTTCCAAAAAAAGGGGGACATCGCGAGCCTATCTCCTCTCATGGTTGCTCCCCTAAAATCATTTGATATCTTCCCAAGTCGAGCGTGAAAACCTTTTTGTGTTCGAAATCAAGCTCGAGGGTTCAGGAAACAGCCTTATCGCAAGATGGATGTTCGAGTAGGTTGGGTCGCAAGCTTATGAGCTCGAATTCGAGCTCGAAATGCGTGAGCATGGCAAGCGCGACGGGTCTATGGGTGTTCGTAGAAGGTGAGGAGGCACGAGCGAATTCTAGGAAGGCAAGGCCATGATGCTGGAGTGGACGCGGAGGCGGGTCGCTGCTTTGGGTGTGGCGGCTGCGACCGTGACTAGGGTTTCGAACTCGAGGAGCTGGTTTCGATTTGTTCGAATGATGGAAGAGAGGAGCTCGAGTTGTCGCGGAGAGATATTTTCCCAACAATTTAAGTTATTTAATTTCTAATTTAGTTAATTTTAGTTATATATAAAAAAAAGGGGTTACAGTCAATATTTTGCAGTCACAGTTTATATTTGCAGAGAAGAAACCATACTTTTATATTGATATAAACAGTAAGATTTTAACTAAGGAATTTTGTTTTAATCTATATATGTATGTAAGTAAAGTCTGGGATGGAAAACAGGCTGCTGTTTTGTTGATTACAGAATTTGAATTTATAAATACATAACATATCTTGATTTTGATATAAAAATAAAATATATATACGAAAGGAATGGTTTGAAAATATATATATTTGTGAATTTTAAAATGTGTTTAAGGATATGTAAAGCTAGTTTTTTGGAACCCGCAACTTATTTTAAAAATTATATATATGTAGTTTCAAAATGGAAAATAATAATAATACACTTATACACATTCTTAATTTACGAGTTTATTTTAAAATAATAGATTTGGTGACAAATTTTCTTATTTAAATTATTTAGTTATTAAAAGATATTTTAAAAAAAAGAGGAAAAAATTTGTTTAAGCTAAATTATTAGTTGATTAATTTATTAAAAAGGAAATTAGTTTGAAATTAAATTATTCATTAAAATTTAAATCATTAGTTAAATTAAATTATTAAATGATGGTTGATTGCTCGGATGTTAATAAATCATCTAATATTTATTCAAGGGTCTTAAATCATGAAGAATCAAGTCAGTTGGAATGGATTGCAATTACAAAAATCAAAGGTGAGTTAATCTCACTCTCTGGGTTTAATTTAAATGGTTAAATTTAAATAATTGGCTGAACGATTGAATTGATTTGATGTGGTATATTATATATGATAGTGTATATATATAGTATATATTGGAGTGATTGATTTCCTCGCATTATATAGCGGATGAGACCCTATGTGCCGCATAATAGCGGATGATATTATATTAATCCCATATACCGCGATATTCCACCTCGAAGTGGAATTGGTATTGTGCTAACATCTGTGGATGCAGGAAAATAGGTTGGAGGGATCCAACTGGATTCCTCAAAATTATTTAGATTGTTTAATATTTTGTTGTTATGAATATTTGATATTCTGTTATGAATATTATTGATAATTGGAATATTGAATGTCGTGGTTTGCTTGAATATATTTCACTATGCTGAGTTATCAAAATATATAGAATATGATTTTTGAAAAGAAAATAAAAGAGTGAATTTTTAAGTTAAATAATTATAGAATTGAATAAATTTAAGAATGAACTGGAAAAGAATAAAAGGTGATAATAAAATAATAATAAATAAATTCTAAGTATGGGAAAGGATATTTTGAAATAAAAAGGAAACTAATGAATTTTAAAAACTCAAGTGTTATTATTTGAAGGATAAAGAAGGAATTTAGGAAACATGAAATTGGTATTTTCAGTTAAAAAGGACTTTAAATCATAATTAAGAAATAAAATCTGAAGTTAATGGATTTTGAAATAAATTGAGTAAGTAAAGGAATTTATTTCAAAATGGAGTAAACTGAAAATCAATTTGGAAATTGATTTAGGTGTTTGAATTAGGAAATTTAAAGGAGAATGTGGCTACGAAATTTATAAACTGGGTTTATAAAAGTAAAGTAATATATCAGTGGAAATTTTGAAGAATAAATTCACGATGGGAATTTATTAAAGGAATGGGTAAATTTGTTTAAAAATAAATAGTGGTTTAGTTTTAAAAGATGTGGAAGAGAAGCGTATTTCCCTGAATAGCCAAGTAAGTTTTCAAAGCAAATTTTTAAGTATAAGTAAAAAGTTTAAGTTGTTTTAGAGGTATGTTTTAGAAAAGTTATTGTTTCTAAATGTTTAAATTCTAAAGTAAGTATTTTCTTTTAATCTATTATAGCGGTAATTATTTAAAGGTGGCTTGGTATTACGTTTTGAAAGTTAGAAATTCAGTTTTATATCATACAAAGTAGTTTTATTTTAAATATTCTTGAAGTATATATTTTGAATAAGTATTAAAGTAATTTTTAATTTAAATGTTTTAAAGGATATTGTATAATAAAGTGTTTTAAATTATTTTTAAAATCTAAAGTATTATACTTGGTGTCTTAAGTGGAAATAAATATTTGGGAATTCATTTCATGAGGAGAGTGTGGTTTGAAACTATTTTCAAAAAGGGTTGAAAGTAGAAATATATCTTGCGAAGATATTTTGAGGATTAATAAATAATTTGGTGAAATTATTTATGTTGGTTGGTTGTTATGAATGTTGATTGATAGTTAAATAACCGACTATCAATATTGGCCAATGCGTTGATCGTTTCGAAGAGACCGGGATCGGGATTTATTTTCTGAAAACCACTTCGACCCGGTTTGTACGTTTTCGTGAGGAAGACGGGTTCAGATTCGAAGATGGAGCAGTGAAGTGCAAGGGCTAGTCGCTACTAATGCTGAGGAGATTCCAAAATGGATGTAGTAGGAGTAGTGCCTTTGGTTCTGTTCTAACCAGGGACGAACTTGTATGGATGAATGCTTTCAGAACATCATCATGTGGGCGATGAGCATTCTAAGTGAAACGTTCTAAAAAGGTAACGCTTAGCCTCAAGCCTCATCAATCGGGAATGACTGAAAATCAGGGGTTATGCAGCGAGGCTTAGTGGGCAGAATCCATTAGGGTAAGGTCATCCCTGTATAAATGTCCCTTTTTATTCGGCTTAGTAGTGCGGTTGTTGATCCCAACCGTGGGGTGAACTTACTTGGGATTATCCAGTAAGGGGTAGTCCCGGTCTTGTGTTGCAGGGGATTGGGAGTAATCCTCGGTACGGTGATCTAGGCTACGTACTATGACAGGTGGTATCTCAGTGCCTAGTCATTAGTTGGAAATCCATTCTCCCTACGCGCCTTTACGGTTTTGATTGTGCCCAACTATTGCTGAAACGCGAGATACAAGCATTTCAGCTAGATTCTATTTTACTTTCTATAGACACTATTATAATGTCAGACGGGTTTGATAAAATTGTTTTGGCTATCGTAAGGTAAAAATGCGAAATGTTTATTTGTGGCATGGTCTTACGAGATGCTTTTGTTTCAAAAGAATTTTGAAACTTTAATAATTCATTTGAGAGTGGTTTTCTCACGTTGGTATTCCAAACTGACTCCGGTGTTATTTAACTATAATGCTCGGGTCAGACCGAGTATTATAGATTAGACGAAAGGATGCTGTGGAGCTTAGGAGACGAGCTGGATGGCGATTCGTACTTTCGTACTTGTTTTAAATATTTCGCTGTGTTGATTAGTTGTGTATTCAGATTGTGAGGACAGGTTATGACTACTGTCCAACTGTGAGTTATGTATACTCTGATGATGTAATGTATAAATAGATTTGTTTTTGTGTAAAGTTCGTTTATTATCTACTATATTTTATTCCGTTGCGATGGGTAGATTCTGATGTTGTTTTCTATTTTCTTCTTTTACCTCTTCTTCTTTAACCCAAATGGTTCGTATTTCCGTTCATCTTGAGTTGATTGGCGGAGAATAGTATTGACTCAAGGGGTACGGGTTTGTGGGCTGTTACAGTTGTACTAGAGCGAGGTTAAACGAGAACCTTGGCTCTGGTGGGGATTACTCATTGAAAATAGAGTTCGTGGTACTCTAGAATGAGTATGAGCATATTAATAGATATGAGCGCGTATTTATTAGTGAATATAATTTTTTTAATATTGTGTTAACTTATTGGTTGAGTGGAATATGAATTCTGATCGAGTAAGTTGGCCACTATTCGGGAAGAGTTTATAAACACCTGACATGATAAATTGACACAGTATTGTTTTAAAGGTGGATTAATGAAATAATTTTACTCAAAATATATTACGATACAAAGGAAATATTTTCTTAAATTGATATATAACTTGGATGTTTGGATGATAATATTTTAAACAAATAAGATTGTAAAAATTCGAAATGACTTATGTAATCAAATGGAAATTTGTATGAGCATAAATTATACAAATGAATTATAGTTAAAATTTGATTTAAATCCAATCTGAAAATTTAAAACCGCGGATATTTTGGAAGTGTTTTGAAGATAAATAATAGCATTATTATTTTAGAGGTATTTCTGAAAGGAAATTGTTTCAAATAAATTTTGAGAAGGAATATAGCATTGAGCTCACTTCAGTCGCTGGAAAATAATCTTGGTGATGATTGCGTAGCATCATCAGTATTCATTTTCGAGTTTCTAAGTGACGGATTGCTGCCAAATTGATTTTTTTTATAAGAGCTAGTTTGTTTTTGAAATTTCAAAGGAAATTTGTTGGGGATAAAAACCAGGATTGGTTTAAAATTTTAAGAAGTGTGATTTTGAGATAATGGTGATTTCAAATGATTTGAAAACCAAATGCTGGGTGTTTGAAATCCTGAATCCTTATTTGAATTGAAAATCCTGATGAGATAAGTTATAAACCTGTAAAGTTGAGATGATTTTTAAATAAGGAAGGAAATTATGAGCTTTGAATGTTTAAATTAAAATTTAAAGTGAAAAGGTTAAAAAAAATTAATTTGAAGAAACTAAATTGTGGAAAATTTAATGGATGATTGGAAGAAATAATTAGTAAATCTTGAATGTGATTGGAATGGGAAAATAAAAATTAAATTTGGATTGAGGAATAAAATTAATTAGAATTAAATTAACTTAAGCAAAGTTAATAATAATGGGCTGGATTTGAAGTAAGTTAAAAAGAATTGAAATGAAATAAAAGTGAATTGTGTGGGATTATATTAAATGGAATTAAGTCCTTGCTTGATAAAATTCAAAAGAATGGTATGATGCTAGATTTCACTGAAATTAGTTTATATAAAATTGAATTGAAATAAATTCAGTTGAGTTATAGATAATATTGAATGGAATAATATTCTTATTTAAATAAATGAGTGTAAACTAAGTAACTGTTGAATTGGAATAAATAAGCTTGGGAAGCTTATAAAAGAATTGAAAAGCATTTAAATAAAAATATAATCCCTAGTTAAAAGTAAAGTGAAAATGTGATTGACTGTAAATGGATGGAGAAGTATGAATATTAATAAGTGAGTAGCTTATAAAAATGTAAAAAGGGAATAAATAAGCCGAAATAAAAGTGTTGGAATTTTGGAAAATGAAAGAAAATCCAAACTGGAATTATGAAAAAAAATAAACTCAGGAAAATTTAATGAAGTGATTTTTGTAATAAAATCGAATATTGATTTAAAAGTTTGAAGTAAGCTAATTAGCTAAATGAATTATTTGATAGAGTATGTTAATAAAATTTAATTCGGTTAAATAAAATGGATTGTAAGTTAATAATGAAGTTTGAAAATAAACTCGAATTATAAATAGAATTCGACTTGGATTAATAATGAATTAAAATAAGTGGAGATGTTGAAAAAATAAAATGGTATTGGATTATAATAGAAATGATTTGAATTACAAAAAAAATCCAATTCAAGTATAAATGAGTTAAGTGTGTGCTTAGATATTATTTTGATAAATTGAGAAGGTGAATTAAAACAAAATGGATTGGCTAACTGAATTAAATGGAATTTGATTAGATGAGAATCAAATTAAATGAAAGTGAATGTAGGTTTGAAGTTGGAATAAATTAAAGTAAATTAACTTAAGTTAAGAATAATTAGAAGCTCGACTTCGAGTAAGAATGGAAGACCATTAAATAAAAGCTTGGGTTGAAATAATTTAGGAATGGTTAGTAATATACAAGCATGGAATGTGTCGAGCAAAATAAAATGGTTGTGAATGAATTAAAATGGAAGGAATTAAATATAACTTGAGTTGGAATCAATTTAAAATGGTTATAAGCTTAAGTAATTATTTATTCACATGAACATAGTCGAATTGCGTAGAAATAAATTGTCGTTTGATGAAAATGAGATTAAGTAAAATTCTATGGATTGATAGAAGTAGATAAAATTGATTTTTGAATCAATTGAAATTAATATAAGTTCGTTTGGTTTAAAAATGAATCGTATGCAAGTAAGTGTGTTGTAAATCACTTAAATTGAATAATATGGGTTGAGAGTTGATTGAAAGCAATTGAAATAAGTGTCGAAACCTTATATATGTGCTTATGAAAGTATATAACATGCATTGTTATAGAATCCATGTTTTAGCTATTTAAATATAAGTGAAATGCTATAAACTTCTTATATACAGTGCTTACATATTTAAATTGAGTAAGTAGAGGTACCGGGAAGCCGTTTGGTTGGATTTGGACGCGATAATTGCTAAAATAATAAGCCGTTTGCTTAAAAATGCTAAACAAAGGTACGCCCACGCAATAAAAATAGGAAATATGAACTGTTTTTGTTTTTCCGACCATGTGGGTCGATGCATATATATTTATATCTCTTGTCAAATTGCAGTAGCTTCTCCGTACAAAGAAGACTCTGCCAAAAAATTTCGAAAATTTTGGCAGTTAGAAATTTTTGGGAAAATTTTTGTTAGCGACAAAACGATTTCAAATTAGGATTGAATAAGGAATTTTGGAAATGGAAATTGGAACTAATTGTTTAGTTGAAACTTTTGAAAGGAAATGCACAAAATGATTTTAAATGTTGTAATTGGACATTATTGCTAAATAGCATATACAGGTGTTGAAACGATCCTGACTCGACCTTCGAAAATCGGCATCGAATACGACACTCATATTCCAATGCCGCAGATCCAAACGTCGAATCTGATTTGCCGGAGCTTATAACACCATTAAGTACAACATAGCGGAAGAAAATGAATAATATAATATACAACATCTGAATACAATGATGATACAATAGAATGATACAACTGAATATCAACACTATCAGAGATACAAGAGATAGCAGCGGAAAAGGATATCTTCGATGCCAAACTCGAAGAACACCATCTCCAATCCAAAGATAGCTCGAACCATCATTATGTTTCACTTAGATAAGCAAGTCTCGTCCGAAGACTGGTCTAACTCCAGATAATCTACTAAACCTGGCTATCTAAAAACCCCAACTCTAGACTGCCCGTGTGGAAAAATTGTGGGCACCCAGAGTTTAGGAAAGGAACAATAAACTCCATGTCAGTCATGGAACTAGTGTGAGCAACAAAAATAATTTTTTGTCTTCAGAAACAAACAAAAGAATTTAAATTGAAATCCACAATGCTTTTTGGAAAATGTAACTACCATAAGTGTGACGCCCCACCTCTATACCCACGCTAGCCAAGGACACTACAAGGTAATGCCGTCAACTAACACAGAGAATAAGGCTGGTTGGGAGCGACCATCTATAGACTTGCTCTAAGTATTTATTGAATGCTTTGGACTATTGTAATAGATAAGTGAAGAAACATTAATTGTATCGGTATTAGCTATTAATTTATCGAATTTTATTCAGTTGAAACCATTTGCATCTAGGCTTTTTGAAGAAAATGATTAAGAAGCGGATTGTTTGAGCTAACTTATGACAGTAACTTCGTGAGGTTGGTTATTTGGCTTATTGAAATAAGTACGGATTTGTAGAATAACACCTATTTTGCAGAAGCTGAAAGTTTTAGCTTTTGTGATGACAATGCTGCCTGAAAGGTTTGCTACATTGAAACTTATTTCTTTAGGACTTAACAATAGTTTTTTAACTGGTGAAATCCATTATGTATACAGAACATGGGCATTTAAACCTGATTTATCTTTACCATGTTTTAACACTATTTTATTTGTTTTACAGAATTAGTTGCAAAATCAGTTGCCATTACCAGAAGGTTTATCTTACCATGTTTTAACACTATTTTCTTTATTTTGCAGGACCAGTTACCATGTTTTACAATAAGCGCTTGGTAAAGTAAAGGAACTGGGCTTGCATCTGAAATTATAGACACTTTTGTGTTGGTAATGGTATACACTGTGTTTGCTGCTACCGACCCTAAACGTGGTGCTAGAGATACTCATGTGTCGGTATGATACTCTTCTTTTATATTTCAAAGAATAGAACCTGATTTATATTTGTAAACTGTGATAAATTATGCGTCATACTATAAAATTTCTTATGTTATGTAATTATTTAGTTTTAAACTAGAATTATAAGTAATAAATGGGTTGTAGGTACTAGCTCCACTTCTAATTGGGTTTGCGGTGTTCGTGGTTCATCTGGACACCATTCCAATTGCTGGTACTGGGATTAACACTGCTAGAAGTTTTGGAGCTGCTGTTATTTACAACAAGGATGAAGCTTGGGATGATCAGGTTAGCTTGCTTTTACATATTATTCAAACTCATATTTCATATTAATAATACGATTACAAGTACCTGATAAGTTACTCTATGTTGTATGAACAACGAATATTCTGGGTTGGTCCATTCATTGGTGCAGTCATTTCAGCAACTTTAGTTTCATTAAGTTTCGTTAAATTCAGTTTATAAATAATGTATGGTTTCACTATATAACTTCAGTTTCATTCATTAAGTTAACACGTAAGTGTTTGCAAGTAGCTATTGAGAGAAGAGCAATAGAGGTCAGTTTCGTATGTTATAAATGCATAGGATGTATGGTTTTGTGTGTAGGTAGATGGTTAATTGAAACTGCAATTTTTGGTTTTGAAGTGGATGGGCTGTTTTTGGTTTTGAAGTGGATGGGCAGAGGCATATTTGTTTGAAGTATTATAGTCTAAGGACTTCTATATTTTTCCATTTTTGATCTTTGATACCTTCACCTCACAAATATTTAGTAACATGATTATTATTGTTTACAGGTAGATAAACGTTTGTGAAGAATTCAAGTAGCAGCACTGGTTTTTGGTATGGTACCAGCACATGTATGTAGTTAGGTTGATTAAAATTGTTATGAAACTATTATGAAACTAGTATGTATGGTTCAGGGGAGGGAAAATAATTGATGGTGAGGAGTTATGTATGGATTGTGGTGGAATGTTAGTGATGCAGTTTTAAGTTCAGGTTTTATTTTCTCACTCTTTTGTTCTGTTCTTTGTTGACAGGTAGTTCAGGTTTTGAAGACATCAGCAATGACAGGTAGTTCAGGTTTTTACGGTGATTCAGGTTTTGCTCGGTACTTTGGTTATTTCAGACGTTTATTTCAGATGTATATGTACGGTTATGACACTTATGGTAGTTTAGTTATAACACTTATGGTAGTTTGGTTGTGTATGTGTACGGGTAGCTTTTTGTCGACACCTATGTATGTGGATGTATGAATGTCTATGTATCTTGTGGATCTTCAATGCGTATACGTATTTTGTAGTTGTTTAATATATTGTGTTCAAAAGTGTATGTGCTTGCGTATTCTGTTATTATATAATTGGATGCTAGATCAGGGGTAAATCTGGAGTAGCAGGTGGAGGGAAACAAACGCTACTGGATATTATTTATTTTGGTAGCGTTAAAATGTCGCTACAAAAGAGTGATTAAAAACTCAAGTACACTTATGTTGGCATTTATTAAGCGCTACAAAAAATGTATATAACGCCATGAAAACGTAACGTGGAGGAGAAAACCCTTTCGGTGGCGTTAAACGGGCGCTACAAAAAATTTAGATAATGCCATAAAAAAGTATCATGGAGGAGAAAACCTTTTCGATGGCGATAAATAGGCGCTACAAAAAAGGAATTCTATGGCGTTATAAAAACGCTATCAAAAAAACAAATTTGGTGGCGTTTAAAAAAGTGCAACTAATACTCGAGGATTTTTAGTGGCATGTTTTTTCGTAACGATTATCGGAACGCCACTAAAAATACGTAGTGGCGTTTTTTGGGCACTACAAAAAATCAGCTTTCTTGTAGTGTTTCAAAAGAGGGAAAGAATTAAACTCTAGCCGTTCAAATATTATTTCTTGCCTTGCACTTCATGTGTAATTTTTTTTCCATCTCATTCCACTTCCCATTTCTCTCTCTTTATTAAATAGGAATAAAATCCTTTAATTTTTCTAATGTTTCAAAAAAAATTTCTTGCATTTTCTCTCCACTTAATCAACATAAAAATTTCCCTTTTAAATACAAACTCTCGTGCTTATTTCTTTGCCACATATTTTGGCTTCATCATCTAGCGTGAGCTCTCCCCTCTGCAAGTAATGCA
Organism: Allium cepa; assembly: GCA_030765085.1. Classification (NCBI taxonomy): domain Eukaryota; kingdom Viridiplantae; phylum Streptophyta; class Magnoliopsida; order Asparagales; family Amaryllidaceae; genus Allium; species Allium cepa. The sequence goes on from CM060945.1 coordinate 776,634,202, forward strand.
TGCAATTTTTTTTCTTTTTTTTTCTTTTTCTTCTTCTTTTTTTCCTTTTGTTCTCTTGACTGCTCCACCTAAGTACTCAGCCTATTCAACATCACGACTGGCCTATGCCTCTCCACCACCACTAGTATGGCCTCTCCCCTGATGTGACAGTTCTGGACGAGAGTTCTTGAGCAGTTCACCACATCAACCCCTTTAACATAGCCTTGCCGATCCCCATACATCCCCACCAACATCAAGTGAAGCCACAGCCACCACCACCGCAGCCTCTACTCTAGCCTGTAGCGCCGACTCTGACCATAGCCGTACCCCCTACAGGCGATGATGGTCTAATCTGCACCGAGCCCATGCACAGGCCGAGCCACCAGATGCTTGGACCATACCATAGAACCCATCCCTTTCACCACTTGCCTTTTGCAAGCACAACCCATTCTTCAACTTCTCGCTGCCTTGCATGTTTCAGGCCATGCAATCTGGTCATAGCCGAGCTATGTAGGTATTGGTGGAGTTGAATGGTGAAGTGGCCGAGCCACTTATGGTTCATGTCATCTTATTACACCTTTTTGTTTATTCAAATTGTTGTACTTCTATGTAAATTTTCATATACTCAGATTTTGATTTATTTTGTTTCAAGATTTGAATCTGGTTGTCGCATCCTCTAAAATCCGATCGTGCCTTCTTTGTGCTCTTCCGCGTGGATATTGTTATTTTTAAATCAAATCTCTAGGGTCGAAGAGGTGAGTATTCACGATTGACATTCATACTTATATAATTTTAAATTGATAGCAAGTGGAATTGTAGAATTATTATTTCATATTATACTTGCTTATGATATAAATTATATGATGTAAAACCCTGTTATAAACTTGTCACATTATCAGCTATGTTATGTGATGTTATACTATTCATTTATATATGTTTATCACATTGCAAGTTCCCTGTAGAGTAGAATCACTATGGGTTGAAATGATAATACCCGAACGGACTTTTGAATAAGGAAAAATCGTTATGGGCTGAAATGATAGGCCCGAGCAATTTTTATTTATTTCATTTAACTTGAGATTGCGGGTTCGAAATGATATAACCTGGATTTTTCTACGTAAATTATGGATTGAAATGATATATTATCCATATCACTTGACCTAGGTTAGAAAATATTATACAGACCCGTGGTTATCGTATATATATTTTCTCGAAATTTTAAATATTTTTAAAATGGTATATTATAATATTTTGATTTAAATTGAATTAAAAATGATTTTTTATGATTTTCTACAAGTTAAATATGTAAATAAATGAATGGTTAAGTTGGAATTTGAAGAATTAAAAATGATTTTTTATGTGATTTTCTACAAGTTAAATATGTAAATAAATGAACGGTTAAGTTGGAATTTGAAGTATAAACTTATTTTCGAATTTTTGATTTTTTTTAAAAATAGAGTTCAAATTAAGTAAATAAAATATGATTATTTAATATAAATTTTGAATTTAAGGTGAATTAATAAAGTGTTATTGAGTATTATACAAATTAAATGGTTAAATAAATGAATACTTAAAAGTGTAATTTGAAATATAACTTAATTTAGAAATGTGAATAAAAGTTTAGTTAAGAAATAAATTGGAAAATAAGTAATATTTGAAATGGTAATTAAACTTAATTGTTAAGTTAATTTTTAAAATACAATGATTAGAAAATTTTGCACTTGACTTTAATAAGTGAAGCATTGAGAAATTTGATATTTATTGTGAAATTTACTTTATATAAATCATAAATTATTGGGTATTTTAAATGACCATTTTAAATTGGAAAAATATGATTTTATAAGTTAAATTGGTTTAAATTGAATTTTAATTGTTGCCGAAATCGTATTGAAATCTAAAAATTTAATTAACCTAAAATCTATGGTAAGGGATATTTCAACACTTTCTAAGTGTTGTAGTTGATGCAAATAAACTAAAGCCTAAAATTTACTAAGGGCTATTGCAGTACTTGGTAAGTGCTGTGGTTGCAGAACTAAAATAACTTGAAATAAATAAAAGAGCTATAATAGCACTTGTTAAGTGCTGCTGTTGACTGAAATGAGATTTTGAATATAATTGAACTGAATAAGATGAACTCAGAAAAGGCTAAAACTTTTGGGATTGAATATTTGATTTGTAAGTATAATAACTTCCCTTTTGAATAGTTTAAAATGAAGTACCTTCATTTGAAGTATAAATTATTTTGAAATTTATAACCACGGGTAATAATAACATTGGTTGTTAAAGAGACCGAGATCGAATATGGGCATACTCTCTGTAGATACCGAAAGCCACTTTGACAACTGTATATGCGGTGGAGATTCCAGAACGAAGTAGGGTTGTGGCAACGTTCTATTGAGGTATGTACATGGACCCGACTCCTGTGAGTTGGCATAAGGTGGCTAAAACAGGAGCGATTGGAGGACTAAGAAGGTAGCACCTTTTATCGGACGCATTTCTTCATATGCCATTCTATTACATTGTGTTTGTTTGGTGCGCACCTTTAATTTTAAGAGTGTGGTTCGAGGTGGGCCGTAGTAGCTACTACGCGCTACCACCGGTCCGGAAGCGTAATTAGTATATCTACCCTGGCATTGCCTAGTTGTGTCGTGTCACCTATCCTAGCGAGCCTTGTACGAGTTTGGTTTTCTCTCGTAGCCCGTGGAGTATCCTTTGGTGGTTTCTCGATCAGGAGGGACTATGATACTGGATGGACTACTGGGACTATTATGTGTTAAGGGCTATATGGGTAACCCCTTAATGCTATTTAAAAGTAAGTTTATTTTACTAATAGACACTATTATAATAGAAAAATATAACTACATAGTAAATAGTTTAATGGATCCTTAGAGGATGGGGCGGTCTCAAGCATCCTTTAAGTTACTTGTACTTTATATTACACTTCACTTGAGTTAGTGTACACTTTATAAGTATGTATGTCCTAACTCGAGTGTTTGTGTTTATTTCTTATGCTCAGGTCAGCCTGAGTATCAGTTTGGACTTCATTTCCTAGAGCTAAAACTGTTGGAGATCATTTTTATCGAGCTGCTATCTATTTTTCTGTTCAGTCTTTTATCTTAGCTTATTTAATTGAGACAAATGAATTTGGGAATTTTCTGTAGTTGTTTCAAACTGTATTGATTTTAAGACTATGTAATTTGCACTTATTTTGAGATTACGTTGATAGTGGCTACATGAACCACTATGGTATTTATTTCCGCTGCGAGTATTTTAATTTCTGTGTCTGTGATTCTATGATTTGATTTCATTTGCTCCAATTTTTATAACAATCTATTGTCTTGAACTATTCAAGTTTGACATGTTTTAATTTACTATTGAATTTGAATGGTGCAAAATAGTGGGTCGTTACAGTTGGTATCAAAGCTTTGGCTTTTTGCAAACCATAGCCTACGGAGCAAAAACTCATTAGAGATAGGGTAGAAATACCCTAGAATGAGTAAAATCAATCTTAGAATCTTTTCTTTGTGAGAGAGCGTATTTTAAACTACAAAATATATTTTTTTTCAAATGATTTTTCAAAGGGTTTTAAAAAGTATTTTGATATAAAAATTTCTAGTTTTGCAAATTTTTCTAACTTCTACCTTTGATTATCCACCTTATTGGAAATTTCATGGTTCAGGATATTTAATTCCTGCTGAATCTTATCTTGTTTTATCTAGTCTTGTCTTGGTTTCTCAATTACCTCTGTACTAAATAAATTCATTCTTGATCTTTCAGGATGGATCGTAGGAACGCAAGAGGTATGGGATATGGTGCTGCCCCAGCTGCTGCACCCGCTGCCCCAGTTAGGTTCACTAAGCTTTGCAAGGAATATACCGAGCTTGGTGGCACCAAGTTCACGGGATCTGAGAGCATAATTGAAGCTCAACAGTGGTTGAGAGATTTGGAGAGAATCTTCTCCGGCCTTGAAATCACGAATGCCCAGCAGCATCAGTTGGCAGCTTGGCAATTGAAAGGAGAAGCTTTGGATTGGTGGCTGTCTGTTATAGCACACACCGTTGAGGTTGACATTTCTTGGGAACAATTTAGGTATCTTCTTCTGTCGTTCAAGTTTGATTCAGTTTCCTCCCTTTTGAAATCTGTCTTATATTGCTTATCTTGCTTTAGGGATGCTTTTCTTGTGAAATGGATGCCCGAAGCAGGAAAGTCTCAACTGTATCAGGAATTCATGGATTTGAAGCAAGGTGATATGTCCTTTGCCGAATATGAGAGGAAATTCAACGAGCTATCGCAATATGGCCTTAATCTGATAGACACTCCTCTCAAGAAAAATGAGAATTTTATTGCTGGTGCACGTCCCGAGTACTATGATCGCCTCATTACCCACGTGCATGGTACTTTCACCTCTTTGATGGACATGGCCATTAGATATGAGAATCCTACCTCTAAGGATCCTCCAACTGCCCGGTCCGCTCCATCTCAGTCTGTTGGTAGTTCCAAGAAGAGAAAGCCCCACTTTCAACATCGACCAAGGAATCAGAATAGGACTTCAAGGTTAGGATCATCTTCTTCATCTCAAAGGCAGCCTGTAGACCTGTCTGCCATCACTTGCTACCGATGTGATTAGAAGGGACATTATGCTAATAGTTGTCCTACTTTGGGTGCTGCTATTCCCCCTCCATCTCAGCTGGCAAGGCGTGACCTCTGCCACATTTTTCTTCAGCCTGGACATTTCAAGAAGGACTTCACTACTCAGAAGAAGGGCAGGGCATCAGGTATTTTTGCTGTGACTTCTGCATCTTCTCCAGCTCCACCGCTTGCACCTGCTCCTGCTCCTAGTGATTCCCAAGGTACACTTCAGGGCACTTTCTCTATGTTTTATTTTCCTGTGCGTGTTCTCTTTGATACTGGAGCTTCCCATAGCTTTATCTCAGTAGATCTTTGTAATAAATTTGAGAGTGTTCCTTCTCTCGAGTTTACTTCTATGCCTCTATATGTTTCAAATCCTATTGGTGGTCCTGCGAACCTTAGTAAGATTTGTAGGAATATGAAACTCTTCCATGATTGTTATCGATTTTCTGGTGATTTCATTGTTTTGGGTTTTGACGCTTTCGATCTATTGCTTAGGGGTGATTGGTTGAACATGCATGATGCCCATATCTCTTGTAGTTCTTGAATTATTGCCCTCAAGGATGATTTTCGTAATTCTTTGAAAATTCAGTGTAGTTTGCCCTAGGATTTTGCTGGCAGCTTTATTTATTCTCTTGATACTTTCCCTGGTAATATCCATTCGACTCTTGTAGTCAAACTATTTCCTGATGTATTTGGTGAAGTCACTTCTCTACCTCCGAAGAGGGAAATTGATTTCCGTATTGATCTTATCCCTAGATCTCAACCTGTAGTTCTTCCACCTAGAAGAATGCCACCCCGCGAGAAGGTTGAGTTAAGGAAGAAAATTCTGGACTTGTCCTCTAAAGGTCTGATCAAACCTAGCTTTTCAGAATGGGGAACAGCGGTAGTTTTTGTCACTAAGTCTGATGGTTCTCTCCGGATGTGCGTTGATTATAGGGAGCTGAACAAGCTCACTATGAAAAATAGATATCCTATGCCTCACATTAATGATATGTTTGATCAGCTCTGCGGAGCTCCTGTTTTCTCTCAGCTTGATCTTTCCATAGGTTTTCACCAACTTAGAGTTGCTGAGGAGAGCATTCGCAAAACTGCTTTTCGTACTGAGAATGGTTTCTTTGAATGGTTAGTTATGCCTTTTGGTTTGATAAATGCTCCTGCTTTCTTTGTCGATTCGATGAACCGCGTCTTTCGTGATGTGCTCAATAAGTTTGTGCTGGTCTTTATTGATGACATCCTTGTCTTCTCCAAAACAAGATATGAGCATGAGTCGCATTTGAAATATGTTCTAGAGACTCTTAGAAATCATTAATTGAAGGCTAAATTCTCGAAATGCCATTTCTAGGAAGAGGAAGTCCGATTTCTCGAACATATTGTTTCTAGTGATGGAGTTTCTGTTGATCCAGTCAAGATTGCTGCGATCAATGTAAGGCTTTCTCCTCTTTCTCTTTCTGAATTTGGTCACTCTATCTTTTTTGAGGCCCTTATTTCTCCCTATTCCGTACAGGATTGGGAAACTCCTAAAACTCCAACTGATATTCGCCATTTTCTAGGCCTTGCCGGTTACCATCGAAGATTCATTGAGAACTTTGCTCGGATTTCTGAACCTCTCACTGCTTTAAATTGAAAGAATGCTAAGTTTATATGGGATGATAAGTGTAAAGCAGCATTCAAAGAGTTAAAGAATAAGTTTACTTTCGCACCAATGCTTACCATTTCGGATGGAAAAGAGGGATTAACGGTATACACCGATGCATGTCGCAAGGGTTTGGGAGCAGTATTGATGCAGGATGGGAAGGTGATTGCTTCTACTAGTCGCCAAATGAAAACCCATGAGGCCAATTATGCTGCTCATGATTTAGAATTGCTGGCGGTTGTCTATGCATTGAAGCTTTAGAGACATCATCTCTTGGATGCTAAGTTTGACCTCTTCACTGATCATCAGTCCTTAAAGTATATCTTCACCCAGAAGGATTTGAATCGGCGTCAAGTTCGGTGGCTTGAGTTTCTCGCTTCTTACGATCTTGACATTAACTATCCCTCTGGAAAATCTAATGTAGTGGCGGATGCTTTGAGCAGGAAGAAGTCCTAGTTGTGCCAGCTGGTTGTTTCTTTTCCTCTTTTGGATTGTATCATGGCTAAGCAGGATAAGGATGAGATGCTTAGGCGTATGAAGGGAAGTGTCCGTAATAGAGTTGGTGGTAGTAGTTCGGAGGGTAGTGGAGCTCAAATTGATGATAGAGGGATTTTAAGGATTAATAAAAGTATTTGTGTCCTGAATGTTGACGGTTTGAGGCAGGAGTTACTTCGGGAACATCATCAATCCAGACATTCCATTCATCTTGGTGTGTTGAAGTTGTACAAAGATTTGAAAAAGCTCTATTGGTGGAAAGGTATGAAGCGGGATGTCTCTATCTTTATGAGTAGGTGTGCGACTTGTCAGCAAGTCAAGGCAGACCATCAGAAGACCCCTGGTTTGTTGCAGCCTCCTGAGATTCCCAATTGGAAGTGGGAGAAAGTTTCTATGGGTTTCATCAATGGATTACCGAGATCTAGGAGGGGAAATGAGAGCATCTGGGTTATTGTGGATAGACTGACCAAGTCCACTCACTTTATTCTGGTCAATTCTACCCGTTCGGCTTCGGGCTTATTTAAGATTTATATGAGGGACATTGTTAGCCTCCGTGGTGTTCCTCTTAGCATTTTTTGTGATCAAGACCCTATCTTTACCAGTCAGTTTTGGAAAGCTTTCCAGGAATATTTGGGTACTCGTCTGAATCTGGGCACGGCTTACCATCCGTAGACCGACGATCAAACGGAGAGAGTAAATCAGATTCTAGAGGATCTTCTTCATGCTTGTATTTTGGATTATGGAGGATATTGGGAAGATCACCACCATCTTGTTGAATTCACGTATAACAATAGTTATCAGGCTAGTCTTAAGATGTCTCCGTTTGCTGCTCTTCACGAAAGGCCTTGCAGATCTCCATCTTGCTGGATTGAATCCGGTAATCGTTTGGTTCTTGTTCCTGAAATGATTTTGGAAGCTTCAAAGAGAGTTGAGGAGATTAAGGATTACTCGAGATAGGCGGAAGATGTACGCTGATTGTCGTAGAAGAAGTTTGGAGTTTGCAGTCGGTGATCTGGTTTTCCTTAAGGTCTCTTCCTTAAGGAATGTGGTTCTGTTTGGGCATAGAGGGAAACTTGCTTCTACGTTCATCGGTCCTTTCCGCATCTTGGAAAGGATTGGGTCGCTTGCTTATCGTTTGGATTTACCCGAGAAATTCGCTGGAGTACATAGTGTATTCCATGTATCGCACCTTCGTCGCCGTCTGCATGACCCATCTCTTATTATCCAGCCTTCTGCTCTTGATAGTTTGGATATTGAGCCTAATCTGAGTATTGAGAGGAAACCACTTCGCATCGTCGATCGAGGTATGAAGCAGCTAAGAAGGAAATCTGTCAACCTGGTCAAAATGCAGTGGAGCACTAATGAACGGGATTGCACCTGGGAGACGGAGGAGTGCATGCGTGCTTTGAATCCGGAATTGTTTGTTTCAGGTACTCTTGCTCTACTATCTTATCTTCCTTTGTTTTCCCTTCTTTCGTTCCTTTTCGAGGACGAAAATTTTGAGTGAGGGAGAGTGTAACAGCCCACAATTTTTAATAAATATTTTAATTCATTTTATTTGAAAACTCCGATGTTTAATTTTTTTTTAGATTTGAATTTTAGAAATTTCCTAAATTGGTTATAAATCAATTGCCCAATTTTATTTAATATAAACAATTTCTGGAATTTTAGATTTTTTGTCAAATTTTGACTTTAATTGAAATTTTAAAATTTAAATTCTAACTTCTAATCTTTTATTTAATATATATATATTTACAACATTTGTTCTGATTTTGTTTCATTAAATTGGTCACATATTTTGTTAATTAAGTAATAAATAATGTCGTAAAAAGCAATAAATTATACGTTTTAGTTGATACGTTTTATATATGTTTCTTCTTTATTTCTTTGGCGTTATAAAAATGATACGCTATTTACTGAATTATTCTTTAGCATATATTTTAATAAATAAATAGGAAACCAATAAATATAAAATACGTTACTTTGTTAATTATTTTGGGCATACGTTTTAATTTATCTCTTGCCGTTAAAATACACACCCCTCTAATTCCGTACTTTAGCTTTGCAAATCAACACCTGTGCATTTCAAAAGAGGGAAAGAGTTAAACTCTAGCCGTTCAAATATTATTTCTTTCCTTGCACTTCACGTGTAATTTTTTTTCCATCTCATTCCACTTCCCATTTTTCTCTCTTGATTAAATAGGAATAAAATCCTTTAATTTTTCTAATGTTTCAATTTTTATTTCTAGTGTTTTCTCTCCACTTAATCAACGTAAAAATTTCCCTGTTACATACAAACTCTCGTGCTTATTTCTTGAGTATCCGTCTGGACTTCATTTCCTGGAGCTAGGACTGTTGGAGATCATCTTTATCAAGCTGCTATCTATTTTTCTGTTCAGTCTTTTATCTTAGTTTATATAATGGAGACAAATGAATTTGGGAATTTTCTGTAGTTGTTTCAAACTATATTGGTTTTAAGACTATGTAATTTGCACTTATTTTGAGACTATGTTGATAGTGGCTTCATGAACCACTATGGTATGTATTTCCGCTGCGAGTATTCTGATTTCTATGTCCGTGATTTTATGATTTGATTTCATTTTCTCCATTTTTTATTACAATCTATTGTTTTGAATAATTCAAGTTTGACATGTTTTAATTTATTGTCGAATTTGAATGGTGCAAAATAGTGGGTCGTTACAGGTGATGGCATTTAGGGCTCGGTTAGGCTTGTTTTCAAGAGGAGCTTGTAAATTTTTATGGTGCTGTCATCATAAGGAGTCATGGCTTGACTTTAGTTAGAGGAAAGGAGATATGTGCTACTATAAATGGTGGTGGAGTGGTCGATGGTGGTGGTGGAGAGGCTAGTGGCCGAGCAAAGCAAGGTAGAAGCCAAGCAAAAATCAATTGAAAATATGAAAAGAAGAAGTAAAAATGGATTAAGCCATGGTATTTTTTTAGCCGTGGGTTTGAAGATGTGAAGAATTGTTTCTCATGTGAATATGAGAAGGAAGTCACGGCTGAAGTAAGAGATGTGGTCAGCTAAAAAAAATGAAAAGGCAAAAGGAATTTGGAAAGACAAGTTAATGAAAAGAAACAGGTAATATGAAAGGTCTTTGACTCTTAGAATTTCTTTTTTTTTCTTTTATATCAAAGTAAACAAATAAAAAGTAAGTAAAAATAAAAATAAAAACTGAACAAAATAAAGTAGAAAAGAAAATAAATAATTATTTTAAGGAAAAATAGAAAATAATTAAAGAAATAGTTTAATAATTGAAACTAGAAATAAAAATTGTAAATAATATACAATTTACAATTGGAAAATTATAACTTCACTTATAAAATGTTTTAAAAATAAAATATACATAACATGATATGTTACACAAATTAGAACATGATTTGAAAAACAAAAATATTATTTATATAAATTAAAATAAACAATTTCGTTAAATAAAACAATTTACACACAATATTGTAAAAATCATAACTTTCACAATATTAATCGGATTTCAAAGAAACGAAAAGTAGTATTCTTGAAACTTAATTTATTTTCGTAATAAAAGATAAAATTCAAAAAATAAAATATTTAAATTTTAAATTTAACAGTCAAAGTTTGACCATATTGACCAAAATTCACATTTTCTGGAAATATTCAATTTATTCATGTTTGAAATTCTAATTCACATAGAAATCAAAATTTGTGTTTAAATAACAAAATTATTCATTTTAATAAATAAAATAAATTGTTAAATCAGGAGTTTCAATTAAAATAGTTAAAATATACAATTAAAATAAACACAAAATATAAGGTTGTTACACTCTCCCCCACTCAAAAATTTTCGTCCTTTAAAAGGAATGAGGTACGGGAAAGCACAGAAAAAAAGTAGAATGAAATAGGATTAAGACAAGATGATAAGAAGATTGAAATTATATCTGATAACTACTATTATAGGTAAGTTCAACAAGGTGGAGATGACCTTCCCAAGATCCTCCAGAATTAAGAACACAAGCACGAAAAGATCTTCTAAAATTTATTCACCCTTTCCGCTTGACCGACGGTCTGTAGATGGCAAGCAGTGCTCAGATTCAAAAATGATCATCAACGATTATAGAAAGATTTCTAAAGAGACTGGTATAAGCAATAGCCTCTCCATTCTGTAGCAAGATAAGGGAAATAAGGACAACCAGAAGATCGTTTGAAAAACAAAATAAGATAATAAATTTGAAACCATGAATATTTGAATTTAAATTAATAATTAATCTTACATAAGTTAAATTAATCTTAATCATCTATAATTTCATTATCTTATCATCAAATTATCTTAAATTAACAATCTAAAAAATTATGGATTTGAAAAATCTTTTATTATACTTAAAATGTACTCAATAAAATTAATCTTCTTTATTTCTAATTAAAATTAAATTTATTCCTCTCAATATATTTTATCACCTATGTTAAATATATTTATACTTATTATAACTGCTTTAAATTTATTCTTAGTTCCATTAACATCATTTTATATTGTAAATTATTCCATTACCTTTTTCTTTATTTACCACTACTAATCTTTTTATAACTAAAATTTAAGTGCATAACATTTATTATAACCACTCAAATTTTATTTATAAAAATCCTTTTTATATTGTATATTATCCAATTACATATTCAACTTCTATAAAATTAGGTAAGTTATATCGGAATGAAATTGTGTATTATACAAATAAAACTTTCCAATTCAATCATTTCAAGCTTGAATATTTATCCAAATCTTAAAATTATACTTGAAATTATCTTTCAACATAAAATTTAGGAATTAATTTCCGATAAATTCCAAACTATTTGGAGATAAATAAATGCACATATACTATGTATATATATATATCCATTCAAATTTAAATCATATATCAGCATATGTTATAAATCCAATCTTATTTTAGAAATTCAAATCAATTAAATTCCCTAAAACAAAACTGTAGCAAGACTACAGAACGATCTCTTCACTTCGAAACTCGAAAATGAATGTCGATGGTGCTGCAGTCATCACCGAAGTTATTTTCCAGCGACAAAGAGAAGAGCACTAGTTTTTAAACTTGAAAATTCTTTGGAAGCAAATTTCTATTCGAAAATACTTTAAGTAATATATCCTTTAAAACTTTAAATAAAAGGTTTGAAATCCATCGGAAATTAAATTCTCAAATTCTTGTTTTAAATTCATTTTAAATTTCCTTGTAAATTTATAACCATGTTTTATAGTTCGATCATTTATATATGAAACAAAAATAATGATATATAAAATCAAATATTATTTCTTAACAACCAATTCAATAAAAATCCAGAAAAAGATTTATAATATAGTTACAAAATTTATTTTATTACTAAATTTGAAAAACATACTGTGTCAGTTTTCTATTTTCAAGTGTTTTGGAAATCTTATCGATAGCGTTGATCAGATGAATCGATCAGAAACCCAAATCAACATCAACAACTCAAACAACACAATATATAAAACATTTTAATATTAGTTTACAAATACACTTCAAGAATTATTTAAAGATAAGTTGGAAAAAAAGATAAGATGATTAAATAACAGAATAGAAAGATGGATAAGCTTATATAAATCGCGGGCAACCTTACCGGGTCAACCGTGACTTAAAGAATAGGATCCATGTGGATTTCTGGGGTAAATCAACATTCGATCTCATGAGATAGAATTCGAAATTATAAGAGATACTAGCACCTGAATCGAGGATATAAAATCTCTGGTGAATCGATGCTATTGTAAAGGAGTTTCACCCCTTTACAAATCGATATGAGATTGGCGGAACCGTCGACTCATTATAAAGATCATTCGAAGTGGAGTTATGGGATACTCTAGATCAAAAGAAGACGAACAATGAGGAACACGAATGGATTTTGGAACCACATGGAACGTTCCAAAATTCAAAGGGATTCGAGAGAAAAAGGAAGAGATTCAAACTCGAATGTAAGTAATTCTGTAAATACATTTACCATATATGCTGAGTTTTGCCTAGAGCTACCAAAGCTCTGATACCAAATGTAATGAACCGATATGTTCAACAATTCGCATCTGCACATGTCGGACTTGAATTTCTCAAAATACGGCGTTGCAAATAAAATTTGGCAAACCTCAGAATATACAGTAAATAAATAATCACAGATCACAGACATAGAGTATATAATAATGAAGCGGAATTTAAAAGAGATAGCAGTTCATGAAGCTACTATATAAAAATAAGATATATCAGAGTTAAACAAGATACAACGGAAGAGTAACAAGGTACATCAGGTACAAATAAGAATACATCACTGAAATCACTGGATACTGAAAGCAAAATAGATGGCTGGATCTTCAAGCAAAGCTCCAACTCTGAAGGTGAGTCTTGAATGCTGAATCACTCAGTCTGACTCGAGCGTAAAGCAAAAACACAAAACACTCGAGTCAGGACATAAATACTTATGAACTATAAATCAACTCAAGTGAATAGTAACAGAATGCATCAGTAACTTAAAGGATGCTTAGGATCGCACATCCTTTAAGGATCCATTAAACTATTTACTATGTAGTAATATTGCGCTATTATAATAATGTCTACAGTAAAATAAACTTACTTTAAAATAACGTTAAGAAGTGACCCAATATTCCCCTTAACACATATTTGTGCCAATAGTCTATACAGTACCTACATATCTCCTGATCGGGAGACTATGAGAAGATACTCCATGGGTACGACATAAATAGAAACTCGTAGTAAGGCTCGCTATGGTAGGTGACATGGCACACGAGGCAATGCCAGGGTAGATATACCAATTACGCAAAAGGGCTGGCGGTAACGTAGCAGCCACTACGCCACCTCGGAACACACTCCCAATCAAATCGAATGATGGCCATCAAATCAACCACAAGTAAGAGTATAATATCGAAGAAGTGCTTTTGACCAGAGGAGCTACCCCTTTCGGCCCGAGATTGCTCCTGTTTTAGCAACCTTAAGCCAACTCACGGGAGTCCGGTCAACGTAATTACCTCAAGAACGTCCCCACCATCCTACTTTATTTTGGAATCTCCACTGCGTACACGGTTGTTAAAGTGGTTTTTGGAGTTGGCAGAGAGTATGACAACTTCCGATCCCAGTCTCTTTAACAACCAAACATTATTATAACGCCATGGTCATTTCCAAATAGTTTATACTTCAAAAATCAAATCATTTCATTTCCAAACTTTATTCCTTTCAAAATAGTTTATACTTTGAAACCAAAACTATTTTTATTTCAAAACCATATCCAAATCAATACGATATCATTTCCATTTCAAACATATATTCACTTTCAAAAATCATAATACTTTCAAAGTTATAACTCTTTCGAAACTGAAATACTTGAAATCACTACACTTTGAAAATCATAACATTTTGAAATCATACATTTGAAATCATGAAACATTACTTTAATTCTTTACATTTTACAAATTTATTCAATTAAACCCAAATCTTCAAATTTCCAATTTAATTTAATTCAAACCATCAGTTTCAATTAAATTCAGTTTCCCAACAAACCATTTTAAATCTTATAAATCTTAAATATAGATTTGATCCACAAAATAAACTATTCAATCTTTAATATATTCCAAAGCTTAAATATCCCACATTTCAAAACTAATTCTTAAAATTTCACATATCTCAATTTTAACTTCATTATTTCTTAATTTTGAAATATTCATTTCATAAATCCAATATTATGTAAATAAATTCAATTTACAAACAAACTCAATATCCTTTCATAATAATATAAACTTCAAATATTCATCTATAAAAATCAAATATCATTCTAAATTCATATTCTTTGTCAAAATAAATATCAAATCATTTCCAAACCATTTCAATCGTCAAAATATCATGTCCTTTCAAAACCTTTATCAATTCATTATTTGAATTCAAATTCAAATATTCAAATTTAAATATCATTTTAAAATAAAATATGTCATTCACTTATTATTTCAAATATCATTACAAAACACATGTAAAAATTTCATTTACAAATTCATTTATCTTATTACATTTCATTCAAATTAACACATAACCAAGTAAACCTTATTTAAATTCAAATTCTATTTAAATTCCTTAAAAATTCAAATTTAAATATTAAAATATATATTCAAACTCTTGAAATTTCACAAATTATCAATTCCAGAAGTTAAATCATTTAACGCTTTGAAATATAACTCAAATAGTGTTAAAATTTATAACATTTCAAAACATTGTCAAATTATAGCAATGATAGCACTTATAAAGTGTTATCGTAGCTTATAGTCTCCAAAATTGTTTAGTTCAAGAATAACGGCAATTATAAAATGCCGTAATAGATATTTAGTTATTTCAAACATAGTTAAATTCAGAACAATAGCATTTCAAATTGCTGTCATAAACTACAGCATTTTAGATATGCTATTAATAAAATTCTAGATTTTATTATAACTTTTCAACAACAATAAACTTTTAAAAAAAATCTATTTAAATTTATAAATCATATTTCTAAACTTCAAAATTATAACATTTAAATACTTTAACATATGATTTATCACAATAAAATTTAAAATCAAGTATCCAAATTAAAAGTTCAATTCATTTGTTAAGTCAAAATTTCACTGTTTATTTACTTATTAAATTTAAACAAAACTTAACATTTTACTTCAAATATCATTTCAAAACCTTAAATTAAATTCCCATTATTTACTTACATTTTAAAAATATAACTTAAAGTCAAAAATCACATTCACTTCAAATTTACATACTTAAGTTCACAAATTCAAAACTTAATATTTAGCTTTCTCAAAACCATAAAATATTTTTTTTAAAAAATCAAAATTTCATAATTTAAAACTACACACCTATAGAAAAATCATTTAAAAATATACCACGGGGTCTGTGTATAATTTTCAATCCTAGGTCAAGTGATACGGATATATATCATTTCAATCTGCAATTTAAAAAGAAACCTGGGTTCTATCATTTCAAACCCACAATCCCAAGTCAAAATAAAATATAATAAAAATCGCTCAGGCCTATCATTTTAGCCTATAACGATTTTCCTCATTCTAAGGTCTGTTCGGGTATGTATCATTTTAACCCATAGTGATGCTATTCTAAAAGGGAACTAGCAGTGTGAACATATGCATAAACAATATAAATAATTTCACTAACAGGTAAATGTCACAATATAATGTCATTTATCAAATGTCAGGTGATAATTCAACAGAATTAACATGATAATAACATGGCATAGCATATCATATAATCATCATTTACTTGCATAACAATTTTAATTACTAAACACTTGTCATCAATCCACCATTTCATAAGTAAAATGTCAGAGTGAGAAAGACTCACCTTTCCAAGCTGGAGTTAGCCAATAAAAACAGATAGAGCAAATCCCGAAAGCATGATATGGCACAACACAACATGACACAACACGATATTGGATTCAAATGAGTGGAGTGAGCCAAGATATGATCTTGCAAACAACCAATAAAACAAACAATATATACATAAATATATAATACAAAACAATACCGAAATGACTTAAAATAAAAAGCAACAAAGGACAAAGTGATTTGACCTTTCTTTAACCATTCAAGAGCTCGACCAAGGGGATCTTTTGATCAGCCATAGATGGTCATAGGTTCGGGTTATGGCTTCAATATGGCATGGCAACAAGAGGTTGTGAAGTGGTAGTAGATGCAACAGGAAGAATATCAATGGACAAGGTAAATAGAGTGGAGATGTTCAACATTTTGGCTCGGCTTGGTCACTATTTGGCTCGGCCATAGGGTTTCACATCTGGTCATGTCAGGTACAAGTCTGGAGCTGATGTCAGAGATGATGTGATGGCTGGAGGTGGTGCCTAAGGGGTGGCCAAGAGGAGTATGTGAAGGGGTGATGGCATTCAGTGCTCGGTTAGGCTTGTTTTCAAGAGGAGCTTGTAAATTTTTATGGTGCTACCATAAGGAGGCACAACTTGACTTTGGTTAGAGGAAAGGAGAGATATGCTGCTGTAAATGGTGGTGGAGTGGTCGGTGGTGGTGGTGGAGAGGCTAGCGGCCGAGCAAAGCAAGGTAGAAGCCAAGAAAAAATCAATTGAAAATATGAAAAGAAGAAGTAAAAATGGATGAAGCCGTTGTATTTTGTTTTTAGTCGTCAGTTTGAAGAAGAGAAGAATTGTTTCTTATGTGAATATGTGAAGGAAGTCACTGCTGAAGCAAAGAGATTTGGCCGGCTAAACAAAATGAAAAGGCAAAAGGAATTTGGAAAGACACGTTAATGAAAAGACACGGGTAATATGAAAGGTCTTTGACTCTTGGAATTTCTTCTTTCTTTTATATGGAAGTAAATAAATAAAAAGTAAGTAATAATAAAAACAAAAAACTGAACAAAAATAAAGTAGAAAAGAAAATAAATAATTATTTTAAGGAAAAATAGAAAATAATTAAAGAAATAGTTTGATAATTGAAACTAGAAATAAAAATTGTAAACAATATACAATTGGAAAATTATAACTTCACTTATAAAATGTTTTAGAAGTAAAATATATACATAACCTGATATGTTACACAAATTAGAACATGATTTGACAAACAAAAATACTATTTATATAAATTAAAATAAATAATTTCGTTAAATAAAACAATTTACACACAATATTGTAAAAAGCATAACTTTCACAATATTAATCGGATTTCAACGAAACGAAAAGTAGTATTCTTGAAATTAATTTATTTTTATAATAAAAGATAAAATTCAAAAATTTAAATTTTAAATTTAAAAGTCAAAGTTTGACTATATTGACCAAAATTCACATTTTTTTGGAAATATTCAATTTATTCGTGTTTGAAATTCTAATTCACATAAAATCAAAATTTATATTCAAATAACAAAACTATTCATTTTAATAAATAAAATAAAGTTTTAAAACAGGAGTTTCAATTAAAATAATTAAAATATACAATTAAAATAAACACAAAATACATGGTTGTTACATTTTACTTCCATTTTATTTCAGTTATGGATATATATTATCTCAATCCACTTCTTAATTTAATTAAAATAATCCAATTCTCGGTTTCATAGATTATTAATAACAATAATATAATATCAGGATAAGCCAAGGTAAATAAACGTCCAAATTAGGCAAACACAATTCAATAGCATCCATTACCAATTTTCAGAACTCAATCTTGTTTTGAGATCACATATAACTCCCATTCAGACCAACCATTTAACTTCCCTAAGTTAAATCTCAATTTCGTCTTGAAATTTCCAATTCAGGTTGTTTGTTCTAACTTATTTAACTTCCCCTAAGTTAAATTTAATTCACTTAATCCAGTCAACCTTATTCAATTTGAATTCTTCATTTCAAATTTTAAACTTTTTATAAATATCCTTTCCCACTTATAAGTTCAAAAACTTATTTCTCTTTGGTTTATTATATCACATTTCAGGGAAAATTCAAAACTCAACACTTAGTGTTTACTTCCAATCAACTTTGATCTTATGTATATCCCATATATTTATTTCATTTGCACCTCTAATCATATTTCAAATTCTAAACCATTCTTGGTTTTTTCAGTTTAAAACAACTTTCTTTAAAAAAAATAAAACAACTCTTGTTTTAAGATAAGATTCCTACATTTAAAAAATATTTTTTATTATACCTTTTAACACTTTAAAAACAATTTAAATTTTCTGGGTTTAGATTTTCACAATTTAAATCCATTCCAATTTACAAATCATACTTATCTAAATTATTACTTCCTTAAAATATTTCATTCTGCTTTATCATTAATCATTATAAGAAAACAAACATCTCATTATTAGACACAACAACCATCTTATGATAATGACCAAGAATATCATATCTGGAAGCCAATTCATTATATATATTACCACTTAAATCCTTATGATCTTCTTCAATCTTAAATAATCAACAGCCAATTTCTATATATATATATATATATATAGTAATTAGAAAATATATTGCGTATATAACAAAATATAGGCTTTTATAAAAATTAATTTTAAAACCGTTTTAAAATCTTTATATAAGAAAATAACAAATACGCCCTCATATGTAATACTCATCCCAGGGTACTACTGACCCTATCCTAAACGAGTAAACCCACTAGAGCCAAGGTTCTCGCTTAACCTTCTACTATGATACCAACTGTAATGACCGAAATTTTCGACCTCGAAAATTTGACACTAATACGTTCACTGTAGAAGTTCCGAGCAATCAAACTTTGGAAATTCCAGATTGTTAGAGTTAAGAAGAAAAGAGGTGGAAGAAGAAACAGAAAAAAACATAGAATCTCACATTCACAATGGATCAAAATATAATATTAAATAATAGCATTTACACAAAGAAAAGTTGTATCCGTTAATGTATATATAATACATCAGAGTATAATCAATCATAATTAAACCGGACAGTTGTAGCAACTTGTCCCTAAATACAATCAGAACAAAATCTAATATACAACGTAATATACTCCATTCTGAACTCCAGAATGTCCTAAACTCAAAATCTGTAATACTGGGTCTGACCCGATCATTACAATAAAGTAACACCTGGGTCAGGCTGGAAACCAGCATGAGTAAACCCATATAACGTGAAATACTAAGGTAAAACTTATTTGAAAACTCGGGGTAACTCATGCCTCACTATGAGTTCTTAACTTGTTATAGTCAACCACTTATCACAAACAATATCTAAGAACTTGTTATTCATTTTAAATGGGCATGTTGCTTAAATTATTCCATTCCAACTTATTTAACTTCACATATCAAATCTATAAAGGATTACTGTAGATTACTAATTGAAGTGGTTCGGGATATAGTTAATATCCTACTCTGGTCTCTTCGAATCCAATATCATCTTTAATCCAAGTTGTTTAAATGAATACAATTCAATTTTGAATACAGGATGTCATATTTACACAGCAATTCACCACAGATAGATAATTTACATTACCACAGTTCAACCAAGCGTTTCATATCACAGAGCATCACACATCAGAGGTATCAATCAATTCAAGGCATTCAACATAACTTTATCATCCATAAGCAAGAATAATTTGTTATACAATTTCCTAATTTATTTAATATTCTTCCAAATAAATTAAATCAATTACTTTTAAATTCTGCTTAATTATCCTGAATTAATTATAAACCATGTACCTTAATTAATTAATGAAATTAATTAATCATCACTTAATTATTTATATTAATTAATTAACCTTTAATTACTTACATTAATTAGTTATACTATAATTAATTATATTAATTAATGATCCTTAATTAGTTACATTATGTAATTATCCTTTAATTAATTACATTAAATAATTACACTTATTATTTAACCTTTAATTAGTCACATTAATTAATTACCCTTTAACTAGTTAAGACCTTAATTAATTTAAGATAAACCATTTATCTTAATTAACTACTTAATTACCATTTAGATCTTATAAATTAATTGCCTGAAATTAATTTTATACAAAATCTCCTAAGACCTTTATGATTGATTAAATTCAATACATTTTTCTTTAATCACTCACTTAATCACATCCTTTATATTTTTGAAAACATTCAAGGGTTTATTTAATTAATTAACTAATTTATAATTTATTTCAAATCAAAAAAAATTTAAATTCAAAACATTGACTTTATAATTAATATTTTTGAAACTCGTTTGTAAAACTTGATCAATGCTTTACTTGAAAACTTGTTCAAACTTCCCCTTTTGAAACTTGTTTTAAATGTTTGCTTTGGAAACCTGTTTTAAAAAATTTCCTTGCTTTAAAAACTTGTTTAAAACATTTACTAAAATACTCGAGCCCAAACCCAGACATCACGAATAATAATCCAAGCCAGAACCCAACTTCCCCAATCTCTCTTCTCTCCCTTCTATATCTCAAAAAGCATGATAAAATAACTTATGCAACCCGATACTAACCCGAGCCAATCCCCGGTTCAAACCCGAGCTAATCTTCTTCTTCCCCCTCCTATCTTCCCCTTCCTTCTTCTGCTACTTCCTCCTGCACACACCCTCCACCGTACATGTGCACACGCTCGTGAATAGTCGCTGACCACCTCCGACCACTCCCCCAAATCACCTCCGATCCACGTTCCCAACCTGGCCACCCAGAATTCCCTCAAAAGCCCCAAATCAAATTCTTGAATTCAAGACCAAAAACCAGAGGCGACCCGACCTCCTTCTTTTTCCTCAACCAACCACCTCTAGCCATAGGATGTTCCCAAAATCTACCGATGGACTCACCACGAACCCATATTACATTCTCCCCCATACCGCAATCGCCAAACGCCACCGTGTCACCTCCATTCGCCCTGCAAGTGCAACCACCCATTTCTAACTTAAAACCATAAATCGATCATGCCTACGTAAAACCTTCAATAGAAAAATGGCTTGCCATTTTTCCTCGAATCCTCATCACCACGGCAACCTCCACAACCAACGATGACCCCTGAAATCATCTCGACCACCAGAAATTGACATAAACATGCTTCCCGTTCAACCCAAAATTTCTCAACCCAAACCTACCTAAAAATATTTATATTACCATTAAAATTCATGATCTTTAAAGACGAATCAGTTTATACATGTGAAATTAGAAATCATGGAAGTCGAATTCCTTAGTTGTTTGATATTTATTTAAATTCTTTTTTCACTGAATACTGCTAGCTAATTATACTTAAAATATTTTAAAAATTAAGATTTTGTTAATACAAACACATTTTCTTTAACCATAATAATCTATAAACATTTGTGTGAGGGGGAATTGAATTTTGAATAAGTTTGATCTGTTGAAAACTAACAGAGATAGATACATCCAAAACTCAGAGATGCGCGCGCACACACAACTTTGTACTTATATACATAAAAACACATACATGCACTCATGCAAAACATTTCACAACAATACAACTGAGATTTGTCGCATGCATTCAGAATGTAAACAGATTTGGCTTTTGAAAAAATGAATGTTTACTCACATGTAGTTTGCATAGAGAAATAGCCTTGAGATTTGAAATACGGAATTGCTTTAGATCATTAAAATTGTTGCTTGATTCGTGAAAGCCGAGTTATTTTGAACTTTACTTGATTTGAAACCGAGTTCAACTTTTGCTTTTGCTTTGACCTTTGAAAATTATGGAAATTTGATATTTGCTTTCAGATTTGAGGAATTGATCAGTTGCTTGATTCAGGTTTGTTTTGATTTGTTGAATCTTTCTAGTTTTATTTTCACGTTTGTAGTTTTTCTTTAGGTTTGATTTTGTGAAAGAAAGGAGTAGAGTGGTATATATAAACTTGTTTTCATTATGTTTATATTTTTAAAATAAAGAAAATGATTAATGACACCTGTAAATGCATGGAAAAAAATTAGGCTTACACTTGTATTTTGCATGATAGAGTGTTTACAATTGTTAATTTTTAGGTTATAATACTTACACATGTTTATTTTCATGTTATTTAATATTTTTAATATGTTTTATAATTTTATATTATATTTACTATTTAGTTTTATTAATTTCAAATGATATACATATATATTAAGCTTTTTATTTAATCTCATTTTTATATTATATTTCTAATTCAAAATATAACTTCCAAATCACAATATATATAGATATATTACATATATACACACTTATATACTTGCATAAGAACACTCTTAAAATTTTCAACATTATAAAGTTTAGACATATCAAGTTATATATTTATAAATTTACTATAGGATTTATCATTTCCAGATATTTATAATTCAGCATTTTTTATAGTTTCAAATCCATCTATATATATCCAGATTTCTTTAATTATCGAGATTTTACCTGTTCAACTAAATAGAACCAGTTAATTATCCAATTATCAGATGTTCAAAAATCCGGGTTATCACAAAGCTGACTCGCGGGAGTCAGGGCTAGGCTAATACCTTATATGGAATCGCCGCCAAACCATCCTACTTTGTTCTACAACCTCCACCACATGCACAGTTGTTAAAGTGGTTTTCGGTATTAGCAGAGAGTATGATAATATCCAACCCCGATCTCTTTAACAACCAAACGCTTATTTCACACCAAGGTTATTTTTATATAGTCACTTTTATAATCATTTCAAACAGTTCATGCTTCATATCATAATCTCAAATTCTTTTTCGAAATTATATCACTTCCAAAATCGTATTCACTTTAAATTATATTTATTTCAAAAATCATAATCACAAATAGGTTAAACCATCATATCAAATTTTTCGCATTTAAATCCATTAAATCTAAATCATAACAGTTCTAGCTTAAACAGTTCAAATATTGGAATCAGTTTATATATATTGAAATAGTTATAAATTAAAAATAGTTTGTATTAATAATTTTTTATAGATTAAATAGTTTATATATTAAAAACAGTTTCAAAGTAGAATTGCTTCTTCCAACTTCACAAATTAATTCAAATCAACTTAAATTTCACAATTCAATTTAAATCAATTTCTGTTCAATAATTTCGATTGAAGAGGTTAAAGGTTCAATTTAAGTTCTCACTAAACCATTTTAATTTATATCGATTTTAAATCCAGGTTTGTATTACCGATTTAACCATTCCCAATTCAATAGGTTTTCAAAGTTTAAATATCCAAACAACTTATAATTACTCAATTTGATAAATCTCGTTTATATTTCAAAAATTCAACTTTTAGTTTTATTTAAATTTGAAAATATTCACTTAATCATTTTTAATAACAATTAAATAAAATCTCAATTTATAAATTTGGATCAATATTAAATATTCAGTCTCATTTTTATTTAATGTTGAGAATATTCAATTAATCATTTTCATCAATTCAAGTGATAATTGATACCTTTCAAAATCATAAAATCAGTAATTTCAAATCATTCTTATTTAAATTCAATTATTAACCAATTAAAATTCCAAGTCAACATTAATTTATCTTTCCGACCTCTATTATTTAAGTTATAAAATTTTATTTTTAAAATATGAATATAAATTTAAATAAATGCTTAAACATGTTTCATACTAATTAAATTAAATCTTATTATTAAATTTATTTTATATTAAATTTATTTTATACATTTTTAAATTAATAAAATTATAAGAAAAAATCTTAAAATTTATATTTTTCAAAACTAACTTATAAATTAAAATTTCCAAAACATATTATTTTAAAAATTTAAATTTTACGCATATATAAACATAGTATTTATATATTATATTTGAAAGTCACTATTCGTTAAAACCCATATATTTCCTTCCAAACTTTGGAAATCATTTTCAAATATAGGCCAACGGTGTCCGTATTTAATTTTCTATTCTATGGTCTAGTGATACAGATATGTATCATTTTAATATGCAATTTAAATATCTACGGATATATATCATTTCAACCCACAATCCCAAAATTTCAAAATCAATGAAAATCGCTTGAGTTTATCATTTCAACCCATAACGATTTTCCCCTAATCTATAGTATCATTCGGGTATGTATCATTTCAACCCATAGAGAATTCTAAACTAACAGGGAACATGCAGAGTGAGAACAAATATGATAACAATAAAACATATCAACAATAAGCATATATTATCAGTAACAAATTTAAAAGTAATATAATATATAACAGGTTATGGTGTCATATGTCATAGGTATGCAATTTCAGATAATGGAATATCATATTTAACAATTAAATAACTTAAAAATTCAAATTTGATAACATATTTCAATCGTCATTTCATGCAACACATATATTTCATTCAAAACATATAACTGTCACACATATATATATTTATATGCTAACAACGTAAGGCAGATGCACGGGCAGCTGCGTGATGGCTTCAAGGTGGAGGAGCCATGGAAAGTGGGTCTAGAGATGGCACGGGACACTGTGAGATGGAGGAGGGTGGGCTGACTTTGGGATTTTGGCATCTGTTTGGCTTTGGAGATTCAGCTATCAGGGAAGGCAGTGCGGTGGTTAAAGGCTGATGGACGATGCGACACTGTCCGCTGGGTTGTAAGGCCGAGTCATGAGCGGTGACGTGGTCGCTTAGATGGAAGGAGGAGATAGGCGGACGCGACAACGAGAAAATGAGGGGAGAGCTAATGATGTGGTTTAGATGCGGCTGATACGTGGTGGATGAGGCGAAGAGCATGTGGGTTGTTCTTGGAGTAGCAGAGTCTGACTGGGTTGTAGGGGTGGGTCACGTGGCTATGTGGTTGAGGTTTGCTGCTGACAGGAAGCGAATAGGTTTGGTCGCAAGGAATGGGCGAAGGGGAGGAGCATGATCAAATGTTGCGGGGTTTTGAAAATGAAGTTGAGGAGGATTTTAGCTTAGGAGGTTGACTCGGGTGATGTCATTTCGGGTAGGAGCAGATCGAGCATGGGTGGAATGGCAAGGAGGAGGTGTTGTCAGTTCCTCGACAGATCTGGAGGGAGTCAGTGATGTAGAAGTGCCGAAAGGAGATAAGCACAGAAGTTGAATGCAATATATATATATATATATATATATATATATGAAATATTATTTCATTCAGTATATGTTATATATATATATATTAATTGAGGAAGAATAGAGCAAACCAGAGAAAGGAGGAGGAGAACCGAACAAACTAGAGAATTATATTGAACATATAGGAATAACAAAAAGTCTCAGAAATTATAAATAGCGGGTGCCTATTAACATTAGCTGATGGATAACCTAAAAGATAGAGGATAGCCAAAAGGCTCAAAATGGATACCAGTATGATTAACCGTTTGCCGATTCGCCCTCATACCAGACACCAAAACACACAAATGAATATACTATGGAGATCTGCACAACGAGACGAACATAATGGTACATAGATATCAATGATATGACAATCCTATCAAAAGTTAACATTCGCTGCAAAACTGCTGCTAAAACATCAAAAATAAGATAAACAGAGCTAAAGTAGTCCAAATTTGACGAAACGAAATACGACATCTCGCTCAAACAAAGATTTACAATTTTATTATATAAAAATATTCTGATTTTGAAAACATTTTGTTTTCATCAAATCAAAGGATTTTAAATGGAAATTTTGAAATTACGAAATAGAACTAACTTATATATTTTCAAATGAAAATCTGACATTTTCTACGTTTAATAGAGGTACCTCAAATATCAATTTTCCATGGCCAAATTTATTATTTATATTTCATGAAAAATTCAATTAATTACGTTATCAAAAATCATTAATTTTTTTGGATCATTGCACTCTCCCCTTGTAACAACCCGCATATTTTACGATTGAATGTTTAAATATTTTATTTAAATATTTTATCGTTAGTCGGATTTTGGTCCAAAAAGTTACTTTTTGCATACCGTCGAATTAGGACTCGGAACCACTTCCATTGGGTTCAAAACGCCATTTGCAATCTTTTTGAGTATAAACTTTGATATGTTTGGAGTTAGTGGAATTTTTCCACTTTTTCACTTTGGGCTTTGGGTTTGGCTTAGCCCATTAGCCTAAGCTATTAATTCTAACTCAACCCCCTTCCTTTCATAACTTCACTTTCATTTCCTAACACTCAAGCTTCATCAAATATGGTTGAAGGAATGGGAAATTAAAACTCCAAGCTCTAGTTCATTTGCAAATCCAACATCTAACTTCAAATTCAAAGAGAAGCCATTGATTCTTCCTTGCTTTCAAGCTTCTTCTTCATTGATCTTGTGTAAAGGTGAGATTTTTATCTCACATCTTTGTCTATAACTATCTTTGATTTGTTGGGTATGAATTCCTAACACTTTTTCATAAGTATTTGCTCTTGGTTTGGATTGAATTGGTGAAAATCCCTATTTTTAGTGTTTTGAGTTCAAATCTTTAAAAATCCAATCTTTGGTGTTTGAACACATTTTTGGTGATGCATCGAGGAGCCAATAGGACCGAGTAGCCGATGGGCGTAATCCCCTAGCGTTCGAGCTCGATCGGTTGCAAATTGGGAGAGTTTTTGGCCTTTTTGTTGCTTAGGTCGTTCGGCCTGCACATGTTACTCTCATCTGTTAGGTCGTTGCAACCATAGGTCGCTCGGCCATTATGCCGCTAGCTCCTTAGGTCGCAACCCCCTTAGATCGCTTGGCCATGATATGCCGCTAACCCCTTTAGGTCGCAACCTATATGTCGCTCGCCTTGTGTTAGGCCGTTCCACCACTTAGGTCGCAACCTATAGGTCGCGCCATGCTAGGTCGTCCCTATTAAGTCGCACAGCCTTCTTTACTCTTTAGTCCGTTTCGTCTCTAGGTCGCGTCACTTAGGTCGCACCATTTCCTTAGTTGCTCGGCCTGCTTTTCAACTTAGGTCGTTTTCGGTCTTTAATGCCGCTTGCATCATTTAGGTCGCCTGGCTAAGTCGTCTTACTTAGGTCGCTCGACCTTCTCTTCCTCCTTAGGTCGCAACCCACTAGGTCGCTTGGCCTGTTATGCCGCTAGCTCCTTTGGTCGTAACCTACTAGGTCGCTCGGCCTGTTATGCCGCGAGCTCCTTAGGTCGCAACCCACCTTAGGTCGCACGCTCGGCCACTAGGTCGTTCCACCCTATAGCACAACCGTGTTAAGTCACACCTGCTATCTCGCAGCCGTGTTAGGTCGCGCCTTGCTATAGGTCGTACCATGTTAGGTTGCTCAGTTGGGCCGTATGCTATTTCTTGACCCGTCGATTTCTTGTGTTGCCATATGTTAAGTCGTAAGTCATGGCTATTAAGTCGCAAGGGTATTTCCACTTTGATGGATTTGGAATCGAATTCTTTGGATTTTTATTCACGTCTTCGAATGTGAATCTTTGTGATTTATTGTTTCTATAATCATTTTTGTGATTTGTCACTTTATCTCACTCATACGTGAAATCTAATTAAACGGCTTAGTAAAACAAATGGTACGAAATGCTTGCATTTACTTCGCCGATTAATTCTTGAACTTGTTCGATTGAATCTCTTGTGAAAATTTTCCAGTGGAAATCTATAATTTGTTCGTAAATATTTAAGTTAAGCTAGTGGTTATGGGACATGAAGCTAAGCTTATATATTTACTAGCTTACTGTAATTGACACTTCTTGATGATCGATGATGATCATTTTTGTGATTTAGACTAGCAAATGTGCGATGTCTCTTTGTCTACGAGGGAGACTAAACCCCGTTTCTGTAGAGCTTTGGCTCAATTTGGTGTGGTAGAGACCTATGGTCTTCGGGCCGTTTTGTGGAGCTTCGGCTCAAAATTAATGGTTAGCAACCATGGAATAGCGTTCCATTTTGTGATACACGTGTTGTTGAGTTTTCATGCTCCCGTTTTGTGATAGGCCTCCCCCTTTTTGTGATTTCTAGATTTCCATTGATGATTTCTAGAATTTGTGTCTCATCGATTTTCGTGATTTACATTGATATGTGTTACCAATATTTGTGCATTGGTGAATTTGTGTGTCATTAACTTTTGTGATTGGCATTGATATTATTGTCAATATTCATGGTTTTGGTGAATAAAAATATGGAGTATGACATTCCTTTTGATCTTTGACAAGATTCTTGTGATATTGATTAATCCCTAGTTGATTTTCAATTGCATACTTTTCACAGTATGGCTTTATGGTTATCATATGTTTTTGTCATATCTCTTATTCTATATCATTTATTCTGATATTTATAGTGAGACTGATCCATTTATTATTTTCTTATTAAATAATACTCGGGTCAGACCGAGATGTTACAGGTGCTTCTGCTTGACTTCACATCTAGGATTATCACCCTGACTTTTGTATAACTACTTAGATTAGTAGTTTTTCTTGTATACATTTGAGATATATGTTATCCCACTTTTGGTCAAAACTGGAATATCAACAAATAGGAAAGGAATGATAGACATCGGGATCGGAGATCGATTGAAAGCAAGGCTACAATCGATGACGTCAAAATTTGGTTGAGCTCCGATCGGGACGAAATTGATTGGAGATGATGATAAAGATTAGGAAAGGCTATGTTTCAAATTTCAGGTTAATCGGAGTTCGTATGAAGGAGATATGATCGATGCAAGGTAGGAAGAACATACTGTTCGAACCCATCGGCACGCAAGGATGGTTCGAATCGATCAGGGGTTGCGTTCGTATCGATACCGTTCGTGTCGATACCATTTTGAATCGATGCCATTTGTACCGATTGGCGCGGTTTCGGCTTAGTGAAGTTCGCATCAGGTGTTGGTTCGACTCGACAGTGTTCGAATCGATCGAGTTACTGGTTCAACTCGATAGGCTTGTATCGATCAGATAGGAAGGCTAGATGGATCTCGATTCGATGGCAACAAACCCAGAGTGGTAGCAAGCATGTGGAGGTTCTTTGAATCGATGTGCTTCGTATCGATCAGGATGGGTGCAGATGGCGCATTTCGACTCCATGCCTTTTGCAAGTCTCCTTCGTATCCACCAGGTAAGAGCTTCGTTCGTATCCGTCAGGTGAGGTCTCGTTCGTATCCATCCTTCACGACCACTTTGTATCGATGTCCCCCATACTCGTTTCGAATCAATCAGCTCACATGGGATCGATACGGAATGAACTCCTGGAATCGATGCGGAGAGAGACACGAGTTAATGGATGCGAGCATGTCGTTGTGAAGTTATGGATATAGATGAAGCATAAAACATGGATGCAAGCCTACATCTCCAGGAGAGAAGCGTTCAACACGGCAAGAAAGGTGGATCAACCCAAGGATTTCACGACACGTCATCGATGCGCACGTGACCGATCGAGTCGAAGGTGATGGATTCGAACAGATGGATTCGAAGACGACAGCCAGTGTAAAACCCAAATTCGAACCGATCATATCTCCTAAACCACTGGTCCAAATGCAATGAAATTTTCACAGGAGCTTGCTTACATGTTGAAGAATGTCCACACCAAATTTCATCTTGATTGAATGATTTTATGATCGATTCGAATGGAGTTCGAATCGATCCCAAAGTGGGCCCAAATTTCCTGAGGCCGGTCGCGTGGGCCCACTCACGTGCCAGAAGAAGTCTCCCGAAGTTTGAGCGAGATCTGAGCCTCCTACGCCTATAAATAGAGGCGCAGAACCTGCAGAAAAAGGATCTTTTTGCGATTGAACGTCCAGACTCTGCCGGATTCGTTTCTATACTTCAACACAACTATTGTACTCGAAATTCTCCATTATTACTGCTGTAATCATCTATAATCATCAAGGATAATCAATAAAAGGATAAAACTTTGGAGTGGACGTAGGCCGGAGATAGCCGAACCACTATAAAACTTGTGTTTTTGTTCATTATTTCTGAATTACTGTTTGATACTTGTTGAGATCTGATATTTGTGCTTGAATATCATTGGTTTATGTTCATACACTGGTTCTTTCGCGGTATTTGGGGTTTGTGACCAATTTTGGCGCAAACACTTTGGTGCTTTCACTGAGAAGGACTAGCACCCGCTACATCGGATTCGAAGTTCAGATTTGAAGAAGTTTGAGGAGTTTGGATTTGAAGACAATGACTAGGCAAAATAGTAGAAGGCAAAGAGCTGAGAGAAGCCAACAAGCATCCTCCGGAGTCGGGGAGGGACAGGCTTCGATCTACATAACCCGGGATGAAATGGAAGCTATGGAAAATTCTTTGCAAGAGAGATTGTTGAAGAGCCAACAGGAAATAATGCAGACTTTCTTTGAGCAAATGAGAGCTGCAGGGATGCAGAACTTAGGAACAGCTACAGCCACGGTGGATGCAGGACAAGGAACTTGGGTTGTGGAACCCAATGGAGGACGGGATACGGAGCCAGAAGGCAATCAACAAGGGTTTGGGGGCAGGCCCACGGGATCCAACACAGGAGGACCTCTGGAAGGAGTTCAACAGACCAGGGCCAACGTTGCTGAGCCACATGAGGAATATGTGCCGGAATTCCCTCGGGGGCATGGGGGAACCCCCAACAGACAATACTGGATTAGTGGAGATCATTAGAAAAACTGTGCGAGGTGGTTTGACCAACAGAGACTTGGAAGGAGTGAACAGGAGTCCATTCGCTCGGGAAATAAGGATGGCTCAAAACCCACCTAAGTTCAAGCTACCTAGTATGGGTGTGTATGATGGTAAGGCAGACCCAACCGATCACTTGATGAGGTACACCAGACACATGGAGGTGCTGGGGGCATCGCAGGAAGTAATGGCACGATGCTTTCCTTTGTACTTGACGGACTTAGCTGCAATGTGGTTTAGGCAGTTGGGAGTAGGATCTATCAGGACTTAGGGGGAATTGGTGGAAAAGTTTTTGGGACAGTTTCGGGTTCACGTCAAGAGGCCGAAGAATGTGATGACATTGACGTCGGTAAAGCAAAGGATGGATGAATCGCTTAGAGCTTTTCTAACTCGATTCAGTGCGGTGGTTGCTTCGGTGGATCGGCCTGATCCATCGATGGTTTTGATGGCGGCAGTATCAAGAGTCAGGTAGGATTCGGATTTCAAGGTATCTTTGATAAGAGATCCCCCGCAGGATCTCGATGAGTTCTTTCACGAGGCAGAGAGGTTCCTTCGGCAAGAAGATGCGAGTATGGATCTAAAGTTGAAGAAGGTTAATGCAACTGAGGAGAGAGGACCATCCAGCAAAGGTTCGGATAAAGACAAAGGAAAAAGGAAGTTAGACGATGATTATGGAAAAGATAGGAAGCGATGGAAGGATCCGAAGTTTTCCACATACACAGGATTAAACGAGACGCTGGAGAGGATATACCAGGATACTCGAAATCGCCTTCCCTACCGAAGGCCGGCTAGGAGGGAACCATCAGAACGGGAGAGGACATCAGGAAGGCATTGTCTCTTCCATGATTTGGATGGACACGACACCAATAGTTGCAGGCATTTAAAGGATATAATCGAGGAGCATGTCAGGAAGGGACTGTTGCCACAATATGTCGGAACTCGGAATGCAACGGCGGAGCAGGAGCAACCTCCACCTACCTCAAGCCACGATTGTGGGAGGCCCAGGAATGATGGTCGATTGATCATCCACTGATCAGGATAATGTGAAATAAGTAGCGAACTACTGGCAAGCAACCAAGTCATTTACACATGTATGGGGATGGAGATAGCCCCTAGGCATGCTCTGAATGATGATAAATTGCGATGCTATGGTTTGTGAAATCTATCTTTTGCTTTTGGATTAAACACTGCTTTTCTTTTTGGATTTGGTTTTGTAGTTTGGATTGAGCTCCTGGTTTTGCTTGCTTTTTGATTTTGATTTTCCTTTGGATGATTTTTTTTCGGTTTTGAATTTTGGATTTGGATTTTGAATTTGGATTAGATTTTGGATTGGATTTTGATTGGATTTTTATCTGGTTTTTGATAAACGGTCGTCGGGTATGGATTATGCCTGGCAAGGGGTGAGTCACTTTGCCCGAACGTGGTAAATTGACTCATTCAGGTCGTCGAGTATGGACAATGCTCGGCAAGGGTCCGGAGTGACCAGGATTCGGCCTAGGACTTAGGCCCTGTATTATCAATTGTTATTTTCAGGTCGTTGAGTATGGACTATGCTCAACAAGGGTCCGGAGAGACCAGGATTCGGCTTAGGACTTAAGCCATGGCTTTGTACAACGTCCAGGGACACTGGACCACGGTCTTCAGGTGTGGATTGCACTTGGCAAGAACCCGAAGAGGTTAGCTCGACCTCCAGGGACACTGGACCAAGGTCATCAAGTGTGGATTACGCTTGGCAAGAGCTCGGAGAGGTTATGGATTCAGATATCGACCCGGAGAGGTCCTGGATTCGGTTATTGGCTATTGGATAAGGATGGATTAGGACTCGGTTGTCGAGTTCGGATGGATAAGGGATTGGCTAAGGCTTTGGTTATTAGATTTGGAGTTGGGCATCGACTCGGAGCAGTCAAGGATGACATACTCGGGCGATATGGCTATGGACTTTGGATATTGGAATCGGGACTATTCAAAACACGCCTTCTTATCAAAAGGCATATTTTGGGGGGAAAAGTGTTATCCCACTTTTTGGTCAAAACTGGAATATCAACAAATAGGAAAGGAATGATAGACATCGTGATCGGAGATCGATTGAAGCAAGGCTACAATCGATGACGTCAAAATTTGGTTGAGCTCCGATCGGGACGAAATTGATTGGAGATGATGATAAAGATTATGAAAGGCTATGTTTCAAGTTTCAGGTTAATCAGAGTTCGTATGAAGGAGATATGATCGATGCAAGGTAGGAAGAACATACTGTTCGAACCCATCGGCACGCAAGGATGGTTCGAATCGATCAGGGGTTGCATTCGTATCGATACCGTTCATGTCGATACCATTTCGAATCGATGCTGTTCGTATCGATTGGCGCGGTTTCGGCTCAGTGAAGTTCGCATCAGGTGTTGGTTCGACTCGGTAGTGTTCGAATCGATCGAGTTACTGGTTCGACTCGATAGGCTCGTATCGATCAGATAGGAAGGCTAGATGGATCTCGATTCGATGGCAACAAACCCAGAGTGGTAGCAAGCATGTGGAGGTTCTTCGAATCGATGTGCTTCGTATCGATCAGGATGGTTGCAGATGGCGCATTTCGACTCCATGCCTTTTGCAAGTCTCCTTCGTATCCACCAGGTAAGAGCTTCGTTCGTATCCATCAGGTGAGGTCTCGTTCATATCCATCCTTCACGACCACTTCGTATCGATGTCCCCCATACTCGTTTCGAATCGATCAGCTCACATGGGATTGATACGGAATGAACTCCTGGAATCGATGCGAAGAGAGACACGAGTTAATGGGTGCGAGCATGCCGTTGTGAAGTTATGGATATGGATGAAGCATAAAACATGGATGCAAGCCCACGTCTCTAGGAGAGAAGCGTTCAACACGGCAAGAAAGGTGGATCAACCCAGGGATTTCGCGACACGTCATCGATGCGCACGTGACCGATCGAGTCGAAGGTGATGGATTCGAACAGATGGATTCGAAGACGACAGCTAGTGAAAAACCCAAATTCGAACCGATCATATCTCCTAAACCACTGATCCAAATGCAATGAAATTTTCACAAGAGCTTGCTTACATGTTGAATCCACACCAAATTTCATCTTGATTGAATGATTTTATGATTGATTCGAATGGAGTTCGAATCGATCCCAAAGTGGGCCTGAATTTCCTTAGGCCGGTCGCGTGGGCCCACTCACGTGCCAGAAGAAGTCTCCCGAAGTTTGAGCGAGATCTGAGCCTCCTACGCCTATAAATAGAGCCCCAGAGCCTGCAGAAAAAGGATCTTTTTGCGATTGAACGTCCAGACTCTGCCGGATTCGTTTCTATACTTCAACACTACTATTGTACTCGAAATTCTCCATTATTACTGTTGTAATCATCTGTAATCATTAAGGATAATCAATAAAAGGATAAAACTTTGGAGTGGACGTAGGCCGGAGATAGCCAAACCACTATAAAACTTGTGTCTTTGTTCATTATTTCTGAAGTACTATTTGATAGTTGTTGAGATCTGATATTTGTGCTTGAATATCATTGGTTTATGTTCATACACTGGTGCTTTCACGGTATTTGGGGTTTGTGACCAATTTTGGCGCAAACAATATAGACTCATTGATGTATCCATATTCTTTTGTCTAGCACTTGTAGCTATTCTTTTGTGATATTGTGGGTCTTGTTTGACCACTACTCTGATGTACACTTTCATGTGTTATATTCATATCTTTTTCCGCCTTTGTGATATGGATATCTGTGACTGATTTGTGTTATGTTTATTTTTATATTTGTTTCCGAAGAATATATATAGCCACTGTGTAGTAGCTTTGAGTTTGTATCGGTGTGTCGGATTTCCTCCTGAAACCAAAAGCATGTTGTACTATCTGACATATCGGTGCTCGCACAAAGCAATTACACGGATGGTCGCTCCTCAACAGCCTTATTCTCCGCGCTAGTTGACGGCATTACACCGTAGTGTCCTTGGCTAGCGTGGATATAGAGGTGGGGCGTCACAGCTTGGTATCGGAGCCAATCTTCGGAACAATGTTGAATAATCTAGCAAGGATCATCGTCCTAAGTCCATCTTAGGAGTCGTGCTTTAGGATTTAATTCGAGTCTTCCTACCGATTCATCCTATTTTCTTTATGATTCCTTGTTTTATCTATCAAGATTGCTTAATATCCATTTGGTGAATAACCTTATCCTTCTTCTTTCTTTCTTTCTAAAGGAAGAGAAATGGTTAGACCTGGCCGTCCTAGCGCCGGTCAATCTCGTGCTACACCCCAAGATGGAGTATTTATGTCTGCCCAGCAGCTTCTTGATCTCGTAAAGAATGCTCAGGCAGCCGGTTCAAATCCGGAGTCTACTCACCCTAAGTCTGGATTTGCACGTTTGTGCAACAATTATACCAATTTGGGTGGGAAGCCATTCAATGGATCTGAAACTATTATTGAAGTCCAGGCTTGGCTGAGAACATGCGCTCGAACCTTTTCTCGCATGAATCTTATTGATCTTCACCGTGTTCAGGTGGCCTCTAGTATGCTCCAAGAAAGAGCATTAGATTGGTATGAGCATCTGATTTCTGAAATAAATGAAGCAGATCTTACTTGGGAGAAATTCCGGGAGCGCTTCGAGTTAAAATTTATGCCAGAAGCCGAGAAGGTGACTTTGGCTCGTCATTTCATAGACCTTGTGCAAGGTGAATCCTCTATGGCAGATTATGTCGCATCCTTCGAGTCACTTTCTAAATACAGGGTCAAATACATAAACACCCTATTGAAGAGAAACCAAAGATTTGTCTATGGCTTGAATAGAAATCTCAATAAGCCATTACTTCTAAAGTTAGAAGTTTCTTTTGATCAACTCATTGATATCGCTCTTCGTCTTGAAGAGGCAGATAAAGAGAGTGATGTTGAAGTTATGGGTGCCAAACCAAACTTCAACAACAAGAAAAGGCCTAATAAGTTCAAAGGTCCTTATCCCAATAAGAAAGGGAAGCAAACAACTTTGGTGGCAAAGACTTATACCTCTAGTGGTGGGCAATGCTACAATTGTGGTTCTAAGGACCATTATGCGAACAAGTGTTCAAAGCCTCGTGCTCGTCGCTATTGCAAAAGCCCGGATCATTATTTATCTTCTTGTCCCAAACTTCAAGGCAGGAAAGAGGGAAAGCTTAATGTTGCTCAAGCCCCTGGCAACACATCTCGTGGTCAAGGTATTTCTCATTCTATCCTTGATGGCATTATTTATTTCGTGGTCATCCTATTCGAGTTCTTTTTGATACGGGTGCGTCCCATTCTTTTATATCGAAAGAACTTGTTGATACTTTTTTTGGATGTTTTGTGTTTAATGACTTCTTTGAGAATTGCGAATCCGGTTGGTGGGTCCGCAACAATCAGTTTAATGTGTAAAGATGTCGAGATTATTTTGTGTGATTTTTCTTTCCGAGCCGATTTGCATGTTATGCGCTATTTAGGCTTTGGAATGATTTTGGGAATGGATTGGCTTAACCGCTATGAAGCCCAAATACTATGTCCTGAGCGGACTATTCATCTTCGACATCCTCAATCTGCTAAGCAGATTTCTATTGATCTTAAAGGTTCGTGTTCCAGCTTGGTCGAATCTTTATATTCTTTAAATCCTCATGATGATGATAATGACGATGAGGAAGATATTATTTCTCTTATTCACGTTGTTCGTGAATTTTCCGACATATTTGAGCCCGTTTTAGGATTACCACATAAGCGAGCAATTGAGTTCAGAATTAATCTCATCCCTGGAGCTCAACCTGTCACTCGTCCTCCTTATCGTATGTCCAATAAGGAAAATGAGGAGTGCGCAAACAATTATCCGAATTTGGGACGAAGCAATTTATTCGCTCTAGTTCCTCGTCTTGGGGAGCTTCATCTATTTTCGTGAAGAAATCTAATGGTACACTTAGGCTTTGCGTTGACTACCGCAAGCTTAATGATCTTACTATCAAGAATAAATATCCTTTACCTCGGATTGATGATCTATTTGATCAACTCAGTGGTGCTAGAGTCTTTTCACAATTAGACTTAGCTACCGGTTTTCATCAGCTTCGTATTACAGAGGATAGCATTCCTTTGACATCGTTCCGTACTCGTTATGGATCTTATGAATGGCTTGTTATGCCATTTGGTTTAACGAATGCTACGGCTTATTTCGTTGACCTTATGAATAGAGTTTTCAAAGACTTCCTCGATCGGTTTGTTCTAATCTTCATTGATGGTATTCTTGTGTATTCAAAAACCGAGGAGGAACATGAAAAACATCTCCAGATTGTGTTGGAAACTCTTAGGAGCAATCAATTAAAAGAAAAATTCTCTAAATGCCACTTTTGGTAATCTAGTGTGAAGTTTCTCGGTCATATTATTTTCGAATCCGAAATTTTTGTGGATCCTTCAAAGATTGAAGCGATTCAAAATTGGAAGAGTGTGACGGAGATTCGTAGTTTTCTCGGATTGGCGGGATAATACCGTCGTTTTATCAAAGTCTTTTCAAAAATTTCCGTGCCTCTTACTAGTTTGACAAAGAAGGGAGTTAAATACATTTGGTCGGACAAATGTGAAGCTTCTTTTCAGAAATTAAAAGAACTCCTTTCTGATGCTCCTATTCTTGTTATTCCTGAGGGGAATCAAAATTTTGTTGTTTATACCGATGCTAGTCGCGTTAGTTTGGGTGCCGTTCTTATGCAAAGAGAACGTGTTATTGCTTATGCTTCTAGGCAATTAAAGCCAGCCGAGACTAGATATGCCACTCATGATTTAGAGCTCGCAGCTATTGTTTTCGCCCTTCGTATTTGGCGTCATTATCTTTTGGGAGAGAAATTTGTTCTCTATACCGATCATAAATCTTTGAAGTATCTATTTTCCCAAAAGGAACTCAATCTGCGTCAACAACGTTGGCTCGAATTCCTTGCACCTTATGATCTTGATATTCTTTATACTCCCGGAAAGGGAAATTGTGTTGCCGATGACTTAGTCGTAAGCAACAAGCGGTTGTTTCTATGATGATATCCGAATGGAATGATCTCGAGGTTCTATCCACTTGTGAGATTCGAGATCGTGTTTCCGATTTATGTTCATCTCTTGTTTTGTGTAGTCTTGAGGCTCATCCTTCTCTTTTAGACTGCATTCTTGAAGCTCAAAAGCTAGATCCTGAATTGGCTCTTCTTGGCTAAAATTTTAGGGATAAAATTGATATTGAAGGTTTGAAAGACTTTAATATTGATTCTCGTGGCGGCATTCAAAAATCTGGTAGAATTATCGTGCCAAATATTAGTGATCTTCATATAGATATTTTAGAAGATTCTCATCGTTCTAAATTTACCATTCATCCCGGTAGTAGTAAAATGTACGCGGATATGAAGCGACTTTATTATTGAGAGGGAATGAAATCTAATATTGCTAACTTTGTTAAGTGTTGCATGACTTGCCAACTTGTCAAGGCCGAACATCAAAGGCACGGTGGGTTATTGCAACCTTTAGAAATTCCAATTTGGAAGTGGGATCAAATTTCCATGGATTTTATAGACGGCCTTCCCCGTTCTCGTTGGGGTCATGACAACTTATGGGTGATAGCTGATTGACTTGCTAAATCCGCCCATTTTATTCTCGTTCGGTCCAATCGAACCGTGCCTCTTTTGGCCAAACTTTTTATCAAAGAAATTGTTAAATTGCATGGAGTTCCTACTTCTATTGTTAGTGATCGAGATCCATTGTTTACTAGTGGATTTTGGAAGAGTCTTCAAAAAGCTTTGGGAACGAAGCTTAATTTTAGCACCGCTTATCATACCCAGCCCGGTGGGCAAACCGAGCGTGTGAATCAAATTCTTGAAGATCTTCTTCGTGCATGTGTTCTTGATTTTGGTGGAAGTTGGGAAGATCATATTTCACTTGTTGAGTTTTCCTATAATAATAGCTTCCAATCTAGTATTGGTATGGCACATTTGAGGCACTCTATGGAAGGCCATGCCGATCTCCTTTTTGTTGGCTTGAGGCCGGTGAGAAGCTGGTTTTAGGTCCATATTTTATTCGCGATTCCACAGAGAAGATTGACCTTATTCATCATAGGATGAAAGACGCCCAGAGTAGACAAAAATCCTGTGCCGATAACCGGAGAAGGAAACTAGAATTTTCTGTGGGAGATCTTGTGTTTATTCGTGTTTCACCTATGAAGGGTGCTGTACGTTTCAGTGGATCGGGAAAACTAGCGCCTCGATATATTGGGCCATTTCCTATCACTGAACGTATTGGTTCCGTGGCTTATCGCCTTTTATTACCGGCTCAGTTTTCTGCTATTCATGACGTGTTTCACGTTTCTCAATTACGGAAATGCCTTCGAGATTCCGATTCTATTCTTGAGCCCGGTGTTGTGGAAGAAATTGAAGTTTCGCCTAATTTAACTTATGGGCAACATCCTATTCGTATTATTGCTTCGAATGTCAAACGCCTTCGAAATAAAGATGTTCCGCTTGTTAAAGTTCAATGGTCCTCAAATCCTAAGGATTGCTCTTGCGAATCTAGAGAGTTCATCGAGCGAACATATCCGAACTTACTTTTCCGTGCTCTTTGAGGTGAATTTCTTATTTCAAATTCCTTTTGTGTTGATATGCTTTCATGGTTGTTACCATATATTTTCTTCTTAAATATTGCGTGGACGCAATTTCTTCAAGGAGGGGAGTCTGAAACAACCCGCATATTTTACGATTTAATGTTTAAATATTTTATCGTTAGTTGGATTTTGGTCCGAAAAGTTACTTTTTGCGTACGATCGAATTAGGACTCGGAACCACTTCCATTGGGTTCAAAACGCCGTTTACAATATTTTTGAGTATAAACTTTGATATGTTTGGAGTTAGTGGAATTTTGCCACTTTTTCACTTTGGGCATTAGGTTTGGTTTAGCCCATTAGCCTAAGCTATTAATTCTAACTCAACCCCTTCCCTTCATAACTTCACTTTCATTTCCTAACACTCAAGCTTCATCCAAAATGGAGGAAGGAATGGGAAATTAAAAATCCAAGCTCTAGTTCATTTGCAAATCCAACATCTAACTCCAAATTCAAAGAGAAGCCATTGATTCTTC
The DNA here is from genome assembly GCA_030765085.1 of Allium cepa. Lineage (NCBI taxonomy): Eukaryota > Viridiplantae > Streptophyta > Magnoliopsida > Asparagales > Amaryllidaceae > Allium > Allium cepa. The sequence goes on from CM060945.1 coordinate 776,674,112, forward strand.
CTTGCTTTCAAGCTTCTTCTTCATTGATCTTGTGTAAAGGTGAGATTTTTATCTCATATCTTTGTCTATAACTATCTTTGATTTGTTGGGTATGAATTCCTAACACATTTCATATGCATTTGCTCTTGGTTCGGATTGAATTGGTGAAAATCCCAATTTTTAGTGTTTTGGGTTCAAATCTTTAAAAATCCAATCTTTGGTGTTTGAATACGTTTTTGGTGATGCATTGAGGAGCCAATAGGACTGGGTAGCCGATGGGCATAATCCCCTAGCATTCGAGCTCGATCGGTTGCAAATTGGAAGAGTTTTTGGCATTTTTGTTGATTAGGTCGTTCAGCCTACACACGTTACTCTCGTCTCTTAGGTTGTTGCAACCCTTAGGTCGCTCGGCCATTATGCCGCTAGATCCTTAGGTCGCAACCCCTTAGATCGCTTGGCCATGATATGCCGCTAACCCCTTTAGGTCGCAACCTATATGTCGCTCGCCTTGTGTTAGGCCGTTCCACCACTTAGGTCGCAACCTATAGGTCGCGCCATGCTAGGTCGTCCCTATTAAGTCGCATGGCCTTCTTTACTCTTTAGGTCGTTTCGTCTCTAGGTCGCGTCACTTAGGTCGCACCATTTCCTAAGTCGCTCGGCCTTCTTTTCAACTTAGGTCATTTTCGGTCCTTAATGCCGCTTGCATCATTTAGGTCGCTCGGCTAGGTCGTCTTACTTAGGTCGCTCGGCCTTCTCTTCCTCCTTAGGTCGCAACCCACTAGGTCGCTCGGCCTGTTATGCCGCTAGCTCCTTTGGTCGCAACCCATTAGGTCGCTCGGCCTGTTATGCCGCTAGCTCCTTAGGTCGCAACCCCCCTTAGGTCGCGCGCTCGGCCACTAGGTCGTTCCACCCTATAGCACGACCGTGTTAAGTCGCACCTGCTATCACGCAACCATGTTAGGTCGCTTGCTTTCTTAGAACACGCCTTACTATAGGTCGTGCCATGTTAGGTTGCTCTGTTGGGTCGTATGCTATTTCTCGACCCGCCGATTTCTTGTGTTGACTTATGTTAAGTCGTAAGTCATGGCTATTAAGTCGCAAGGGATTTCCACTTTGATGGATTTGGAATCGAATTCTTTGGATTTTTATTCACGTCTTCGAATGTGAATTTTTGTGATTTATTGTTTCTACAATCATTTTTGTGATTTGTCACTTTATCTCACTCGTACGAGAAATCTAATTAAACGGCTTAGTAAAACAAATGGTATGAAACGCTTGCATTTACTTCGCCGGTTAATTCTTAGACTTGGTCGATTGAATCTCTTGTGACAATTTTCTAGTGAAAATCTATAATTTGTTCGTCAATATTTAAGTTAAGCTAGTGGTTATGGGACATGAAGCTAAGCTTATATATTTACTAGCTTACTGTAATTGACACTTCTTGATGATCGATGATGATCATTTTTGTGATTTAGACTAGCAAATGTGCGAGGTCTCTTTGTCTACGAGGGAGACTAAACCCCGTTTCTGTGGAGCTTCGGCTAAATTTTGTGGTGTAGCGACCCATGGTCTTCGGGCCGTTTTGTGGAGCTTAGGCTCAAAATTAATGGTTATCAACCATGGAATAGCGTTCCATTTTGTGATACACGTGTTGGTGAGTTTTCATGCTCCCGTTTTGTGATAGGCCTCCCCTTTTTTGTGATTTCTAGATTTCCATTGATGATTTCTAGAATTTGTGTCTCATCGATTTTCGTGATTTACATTGATATGTGTTACCAATATTTGTGCATTGGTGAATTTGTGTGTCATTAACTTTTGTGATTGGCATTGATATTATTGTCAATATTTATGGTTTTGGTGAATAAAAATATGGAGTATGACATTCCTTTTGATCTTTGACAAGATTCTTATGATATTGATTAATCCCTAGTTGATTTTCAATTGCATACTTTTCACAGTACGGCTTTATGGTTATCATATGTTTTTGTCATATCTCTTATTCTATATCATTTTATCTGATATTTATAGTGAGACTGATCCGTTTATTATTTTCTTATTAAATAATACTCGGGTCAGACCGAGATGTTACAGGTGCTTCTGCTAGACTTCTCATCTGGGATTATCACCCTGACTTTTGGCTAACTACTTAGATTAGTAGTTTTTCTTGTATACATTTGAGATATAGACTCATTGATGTATCCATATTCTTTTGTCTAGCACTTGTAGCTATTCTTTTGTGATATTGTGGGTCATGTTTGACCACTACTCTGATGTACACTTTCATGTGTTATATTCATATCTTTTTCCGCCTTTGTGATATGGATATCTGTGACTGATTTGTGTTATGTTTATTTCTATATTTGTTTCCGAAGAATATATATAGCCACTGTGTAGTAGCTTTGAGTTTGTATCGGTGTGTCGGATTTCCTCCTGAAACCAAATGCATGTTGTACCATTTCACATATCGGTGCTCGCACAAAGGAATTACACGGATGGTCGCTCCTCAACAGCCTTATTCTCCACGTTAGTTGACGGCATTACACCGTAGTGTCCTTGGCTAGCGTGGGTATAGAGGTGAGGCGTCACACCCCTACTCAAAACTTTTTGTCCCTGAAAAGAAACGACATAGGGGAATGCAGGAAACAGAAAGATAAAATAGATTTAAAATACATATTAGCAGGTACAAAAATTAATTCAATACTATATAAATTTTATTTATTTTTGTATTGATTAATAATCAACAAATTTGGGTTCAATCCATTTTATTCAATAACAATTTATTCATTGCATTCACATTTGATTGATTTCAGTTCAATGTATTTTTGTTCAATTGATTAGTTTTCAATATAATAACATTTGTTACAAAATTTTCTTTCAAAAAATATTTAATTAACTCATTTATATTATCCATTTTATCTGTAGTTATTTTTTATTCCACTTATAGTTCAATTTCAACTATTCTTAAGTTCATATTTACTAACTTTATTATTCAATTTATTTCACTTAATCAGTTTATAAATATCTATTATAATCACTCACTTTTTCTTAAAGTTTCCTTTAACAAAATTTCATTTGGGCATCTTGTCCCTTTTTAGTTATATTGTATAATATTCAATTACAAATTCTCATTACATTCAAACCCCTTTTTTCAGGTAAGTTTTATTAATGTTCTAAGTATAATTGAGTGCTATACAAATTTACCCTTATATTTACAACATTTCTACTAAGAAAAAATTAGTTTGAACATCTTATTACTTAAGTTTTCCTCTTGTATAAGTTTTATTTACAAAATTCATTCACATTTAATTTTTTTTGAATATTTAAGGCAAGTTATATATGTTTATTGGAATGAAATTGAGTATTATACAATTAAATTTATCCTAGTTTAACTATTCACGTTGTTTTAAGTTGTTTTGAATTCCAATTCTCATTTGAACGCTCCAATTATTAAAAAATCTTACTTCGTTCCAATAATTGAAATCCATTGCTCAACATAACATTTAAGAATTAAATATCCGGTTTCACTTCAAACCATTTTGAAATAGATATATACGTATGTATATAATATATATGCATCTAATCATGCTCAAGAAAATCCAAATAAAATCCATTTTTCAAACAAAAATTTCTGCTACGTCGTCTCTCCACCTTGAGACTAGAAAATAAATTTCGATGATGCTGCAGTCACCAAAATTATTTTCCAGCGAAATAAGAGGAAAATACCGATCTACTTCATTTCAAATTTCTTTTGAAAATAATTTCCATAAAAAATATTTCAAATATTATATATTCAAAACTTTAAAAACCAATTTTGAAAAGCACCGGATTTTCAAATCCCTAATTTAAATCCATTTTATTGCAAATTAGATTTATAGACCATATTTATACATTTCATCTTTTTATATACAACAATAGTCAATGGTTTTGGAATATGGACCAAATAATAAATAATAATCTAGCATTATCACTTCAAACCACCAATTCTTTTAACTATAAAATTTCAAAAAATTATACTTATATATATAAAATATAATCATACGAAATTTATTTCATTTACCAAATTTGAAAATAATATCGTGTCAGTTTGCTATGCTCAAGTGTTTTGGAGTTCCTACCGGTAGCGTTGGCCAGACGAATCAATCGAAACCTAAAATCAAACTTAACAACTAAAGTAACACAACTAAACATTTTTATATTAATTACAAATACACTCCCTCACAAGATGATTCAAGTGTGGATCATGGAACAAGGATATAGATTCAAATTTAGGGAGACCCTAATCAAAGAGAATTTTAACAACGAAGATGGCTCGAAAGGATGAGAAGATAATTAAGTTATAAAAGAGAAAAGATTGATAGACTTATATTAATCGCTGGCGACCTTAACTGGGTCAACCAAGACTTAGAAAATATGGAAATATCATTGACGAATGTAGAGACAAACTTGTTGAGAACATCGTGGAATACATGATTCCTGAGATCGATGAAGAAGGCAGGAGTATTGGTCAATCCAAAGGGGATGACTAACCACTCATAAAAACCATTCGTCCAGGAGGAAGGACAACAGTCGATCTCTAGGGATAAGATTGATGCAGCATTCAATTTCCCGCTTGAGAGGGAGAGAAGCGACTTCACCAAAGACATCCGAAAATAGATGGACAACAGCAGTGGAATCGAGATCACTGGCTGAAACTGAGAATCAAATAGAAAGACAAAACTTCCTGCAAAGTCCCATGGTAATCGACATTGGATCATAAGAAAATTACCCGAGTCGTCTACTAGAGAAATGTTTCGGGCTTTGCAAAAGATAACGACATAAAAATCGAGGACATAAATCTTTTGGTGAATCAACACATATTGTAAAGGAGTTTCACCACTTTACAAATCATTCAAAGATTGGCGGGAATGCCGATGGGATTGATCACACGAAAGGATGAAGTTGCCAATTGAGGTTGCAAGATTATTATAGAGATCAACAGAAATAGAGCCATAATATGTTCTAGTATCAAGAAGAACATGAATAAGAAAGGACAAGGATGGTTTTCAGCTCAAAGGGGAGTTCCAAAATTCAAAGGAAATCCGAATAAAAGAGGAAGAAATTCAAGCTAGAATGAAGATGATTCTATAATTGATTCTACTCATTCTAAGGTATGGCTACCCTATCTCTAATGAGTATTTTTTATTCCATATGCTAAGTTTTTCCTAAACCAGAGCTCTGATACCACTTGTAATGATCTGGGATTTCAATCCGTTAAAATCGATAATCATCCACACATGTTAGACTTGAATTGCTCAAAACAACAGATTGTTAATTTATATTTGGAAAAACATAGGATATACAGTAAATAAATCAATCACAAAATCATAGAGACAGAGTATTATAACAATTAGCAGCAGAATCGATAAATAGTAGTTCATGGAGCTACTATAAAACATCAGAGTCTTAAAAAAATACAACAAAATGTCAAATACAAATGAATCGCAAATACATAAGCAACTGACAAGTTTGAACACAAAAGACTAGAATAAACTAAAATAACTGGAAGCTGGATAGATAGATCTTCAAACAAAGCTCAAATCTCCAAAGGCGAGTTTCAAATGCTATGCTACTCAGTCTGACCCACACTCGAGTCAGGATTAACATTCTTATACCAGTAAATTCAACTCAAGTGAAAAGTCAACTAAAATACAAGTAACTTAAAGGATGTTTAGGATTTCCATCCTTTAAGGATCTGTGGAACTATCTACTATGTAGTAATATACACAATTATAATATGTCTATCGGTAAAGTAAAGTATTAAAATAGCGTTAAGGTGTTACCCATATCCCCCTTAACACATTTTATATATTCTCGTTGCCTATACAATGCCATATGTTTCACCAAACCGGTGGTTCACCCATAGGACACCCTATAGGTATAGTACAAAACAAACTCATAGAAAGTGCGATAGGGCATGTGACAAGGTATACGAGGCAATGCCAGGGTAGATATACCGTTTGTGGATCCGGAATGATGGTAATGCAAAGCAGCTACTACCGCCCACCTCGAGACACACTCCTAAATCAAAGGTGCACCCAATCAAGTCACAAAGTAATAGAATGTATTCTAAGAAATATGTCTGATGGGAGGAATGATCTCACTTGGCTCGGTGTGGCTCCTATTTTAGCCACATTAATCTGACTTGCGGGAGTCCAGGCTGCGCTAATACCTCATATGGAATCGTCGCCAAACCATCTTACTTCGTTCTGGAATCTCCACTACAAGCACAATTGTTAAAGTGGTTTTCGGTATAGGCAGAGAGCACGACAATATCTGATCCCGGTCTCTTTAATAACCAAACGCTTATTTCACACCGATGTTATTTTTATAAAATCACTTTTATAATAATTTCAAATAGTTCATGGTTCATATCATAAGCTTAAATTCTTTTCAAAATTATACCACTTTCGAAATCATATTCATTTTAAATTATATTCATTTCAAAAATCATAACCACAAATAGGTTAAACCATCATATCAAGATATTCGCATTTAAATCCGTTAAATCTAAATCATAGCAGTTCTAGCTTAAACAGTTTAAATATTGAAATTGGTTTATATATATTGAAATAGTAATAAATTAAAAATATTTTATATTTAAAATAGTTTATAGATTAATTGGTTTATATATTAAAAATAGTTTATATATTAAAAATAGTTTCAATGTAGAATTGTTTCTTTCAATTTCACTAATTAATTCAAATCAACTTAAATTTCACAATTCAATTTGAATCAAGTTTAGTTTAACAATTTCAATTGAGGAGGTTAAAGGTTCAATTTAAGTTCTCATTAAACCATTTTAATTTATATCGATTTCAAATCCAGGTTTGAATTACAAATTTAACCATTCCCAATTCAATAGATTTTCAAAGTTTAAATATCCAAACAATTTATAATAACTCAATTTGACATATCTTATTTATATTTCAAAAATTCAAATTTAAATTTATTTAAATTTGAAAATATCCACTTAATCATTTTTAATAACAATTAAATAAAATCTTAATTTACAAATTTGAATCAATACTAAATATTCAGTCACAATTTTATTTAAAGTTAAGAATATTCAATTAATCGTTTTTATCAAATCAAATTATAATTCATACCTTTCAAAATTATAAAATTAATAATTTCAAATCAATTCTTCATTAAATTCCATTATTAACCAATTTAAAATTCCAAGCCAACATTAATTTATCTTCCCGCCCTCTATTATTTAAGTTAAAATTTTAATTTTAAAACATTAATATAAATTTAAATAAATGCTTAAACAAGTTTTATACTAATTAAATTAATTTTTATTAAATTAAATCTTATTATTAAATTTATTTTATATTAAATCTTATTTTATATTTTTTTTAAATTATAAAATTACAAATAAAAATCTTAAAATTTATATTTTACAAAACTAACTTGTAAATTGAAATTTCCAAAACATATTATTTTAAAAATCTAAATTTTATATATACAAAAAATAGTATTTATATATTATATTTTAAAAGTCGCTGTTTATTAAAACCCCGTATATTTCCTTCCAAACTTTGGAAATCATTTTCAAATATAGGCTAACGTTGTTCGTATATAATTTTCTATCCTATGGTCAAGTGATATGGATATTTATCATTTCAACCCGCAATTTAAATATTTACGAGTATATATATCATTTCAATCCGCAATCCTAAAATTTCATAATCAATGAAGATCCTATGGGCTTATCATTTCAACCCATAACGATTTTCCCCTAATCTATGATATTATTTGGGTATGTATGACTTCAACCCATAGAGAATTCTAAACTAACAGGGAACTTGTAGAGTAAGGACAAATATGATAACAATATAACATATCAACAATATGCATATATCATCAGTAACAAAATTAAATATAGTATAATATTTAACAGGTTATGGTGCCATATGTCATTGGTAAGCAGTTTCATATAATGGCTTATCATATTTAACAATAAATTAACTTAACAATTCAAATTTAACAGCATATTTCAGTCGTCATTTCATGTGAATTAAATTTACTAAATATAGTAATGTTATTCGTAAGTGATTGCTCACCTTTCGAGGCTAGAGAACAAGGGAAAAGAGAAACAACGAATGCAGATAAGTATACAAAACGGACACGACAAGTCAAATATCTACGACAAGCCCAAAAGCAGATTTAGGTTGAGAATTCAATGAAAAAAAATATATACATATGCAATGTATATACATTTGTTTTATAGATATTAGAAGGAAAAATTATATGTATATATGCAATGCATATAACTTCAGTCGACAATATAAATGCAAAAGAAATGCTTCCTGACAACCGATATACATATGTACAGCATATATAAGCTTGTATCTAAAACAAAAGCAGATACAACTTTCTACCAATATATGTGTACAACTTATATATACTTTTTGCCGAACAAAACATATACATGCAACATATATATTTCGTTCAAAATATATAACTGTCACACAAATATATTTATATACTAACAATATATACTGGCATTAATACATAAAAGTCTGTTTCATGGTTAAACTATGTTTAACAGTTGGACTGTGTATATAATATGGTGATAATATGGCTATAGGCTAGCATATATATACTAACCTATATACACATGCAACAAATAAATCCTGGTGGCACAGCTGGTCGTAGATCAAGGGGGTTGAGGAAGTTGGGGTAGGGTTGACGATTGCGAAGGGATGCAGGTGCACGTGCAGCTGCGTGATGGGTTCAAGGCAGAGGAGCCATGGCAAGCGCATATGCAGATGGCACGGGACATTGTGAGAAGGAGGAGGGTGGGCTGAATTTGGAAGTTTGGTCTCTGTTTGGCTTCGAAGTTCGGGCTGTCGGGGAAGGCAGTGCAGCGGTTAAAGGCTGATGGACGATGCGGCACTGTCCGCTGGGTTGTGAGGCCGAATCATGAGCGGTGACATGGTCACATAGATGGAAGGAGGAGGTAGGTGGAGGCGGCAATAGGAAAATGAGGGGAGAGCTTGTGATGTGGCTTTGACGCAGCTGACACTTGGTGGACGAGGCAGAGAGAGTGTGAGTTGTTCTTGGAGTGGCGGAGTCTGACTGGGTTGAAGGGGTGGGTCATGTGGCTATGTGGTTGAGGTTTGCGGCTGATAGGAAGCGGTTTACTCAGGTGATGCAGGGTTGGGTAGGAGCAGATCAAACATGGGTGGAATGGCGAGGAGGAGGTGTTGTCAGTTGCTCGGCAGATCTGGAGTGAGCCAGTGTGTAGAAGTGCCGAAAGGAGATGAGCACAGAAGTTGAATGTAATACACACACACACATATATTAAATGTTATTTCATTCAATATATGTTATATATATATATATATTAAATTGAGGAAGAACAGAGCAAATACGAAAATGAGGTGGAGAACTGAATGAATTAGAGAATTATAGTGAACAGATAGCTATAACAAAAGTCTCAAAAATTATTAATAGCTAGTGCCTTGTAACATTAGCTGATAAACAACTGAAAGGACAGAGGAAAGCCAAAAGGTTCAAAATGGATACCTGTACGATTAACCGTTTTCTGATTTCACCGCGTACCGGACACCAAAACACACAAACGAATATACTACGGAGATCCACACGACGAAACAAATAGAATGGTGCACGGAAATGTCGATATTCGTTGCGAAACTGCTGCTAAAATGCCAAAAATAAGATAAACATGGTTAAACCAATCCAAAACAAAATACGACGTCTCACTTAGAAAATGATTTACAATTTTACTATATAAAAATTTTCAAATTTGGAAAACATTTTATTTTCATCAAATTAACTGATTTTAAATTGAAATTGAAAATTACACAAGAGAACTAACTTATATATTTTTTGATGAAAATCTGACATTTTCTAAGGTTAAATAGACGTATCTCAAATATGGAATTTCCATAGCTAAATTAATTATTTATATTTCATGTAAAATTCAGTTAATTACATTATAAAAAATCATTAAAATTTCTGGATTGTTAAACATATTAAATTACTATTAAATTACATTTAATTACAATTGATTTCCAATTTAATACAACAGATTAAATAAATGGGTAACAATTTACAATTGACACCTTTTACTTAATTTAATCACATTTATAAGTTTATTATCTACAAACAAATGTTATAACTACTTGCATAACAGTGGTTTCAACCAATTACAATTAATTTCATATTACCTCACCAATTAATACAACATTTGGTTTATTTCCTTGTTTGCAATCTGTAACCAATTTATATATTCATAATCATTTCTATTAATTAAACTTACATTAAAATAGTTATCAATTGCCTTAAATTAACATTACTACATTTCATTTTAGTGATTTTCTCATTAATAAATCTTAAAATTTAAATTTTCACAACACTAAATTCTAAAACTCATTTAATATAAAAAAAATTAATTATCGAAAATTATAGGTCGTTACACTCTCCCGCACTCAAAACTTTTCGTCCTTGAAAAAAAAGAAGGAGATAAGGAATTAATATATCTTATTCAAAATATTAATTTTATAAACAATTTATTTACATAATTAAATAATTTAAATAAAATATATCAATTTATAAACAGTTAACTCCATTTTATTCAAGTTTGATAAAGGATCTAAAACATTTCCACTTTCACAAAATTTTCTAACTCAAAATTTCATGGAAAATTTCGATAGAGTATCCTTTGTCCGAAGAGGTTAAAGAAAAATAATAATATCAATAATATCATATATATCATATTTTAAAATAAATATCCCAAACCACGGGAAAACAATAAAATATCGCTATAAAACCATAATCCGAAAACCTATTTGTCGAGCAAACAACGCTTTATTTGTGAACCAAAAAGTAGTAACTATTAATTCCATAAACCTGTATTTCACATATAAAATCCAAAAGAGTTAGAATTATGTATAAGGGAGGTATTTAGCTTGTTTCAATTAATAATTAAATAATCAACACAACATAACAATAGTCACTTGCAAACAAAACAATACAATTATTATATGCAATCAAAAAAATCAGCCATCCATCCATACAGCCAAACAAATGGTTTGTTTGGGTGCAGAGACTTTTAATCATATAAAATGATAAATAAACCACTAAGTATACTATAAACTCAACAGTCTTAGATAAGATTTAAAAGATTATTTATACACCTTTTATACAATCAGAAGCATCCTTTCCCAACCATCCCATATGCCAAAACAATCAAGAATTCCAAATATCAATTAAGTTTATTCTCATTAATCTTCTTTCAAATTATTTACTATTCAATTTTTTTTCTTCATTCGTTTATATAGTGCTTATTTATATTAATTTACATTCATTACTTACAAAAATTCACTTCACATTTATTCATACAATGCCAATTTCCATTCATTACTTACATAAGTTATTTCCGTTTCGATCGTTATATTATCCATTATTATGTAAGCCGTTTTACAATTAAATTCACCATTAATAAATTATTTCTTTTTCACATTCATTTCTTTCATATATAATATTATTGAATGATAAATTCATTTCTAAATCATGTCAACATTTCTGAAGTTATAACTGTTTACTTAATATGTAATTCATCTTTACAATTCACTTTTACTTATAAATAGCTTCAATCATTAACTTAAGTTTATAATCATTTACTTACAATATTCATTTTTCTGTTAAATTTATTCAGTAGCACTTCAAATTATTAACTTAAATTTATAACATTTTATAACATCAGAATTCTTATTTATAGATATAATTCTATTGAACACATTCATTATTCAAGTTTTACTTTTATAATATTCTATTTCATGTTTCAATTAACATTTCAACTTTGAAAATTTTGGTAAGTTATATATATCTTTTGAAACGTAACTAAATGTTACGTAGATTTATCTTATTCAATTTAGTTAACAAATGTTCAATAATTACATCCTCTATCATCTTCAAAGTTTTCATATCCTTTTGATTTGAAATTCACAAATTCCCACTTTCTTATATATTTCAATAACCACTTAGCATCTAGTTTCTTATATATTTCATTTTTCGTAGTTTCCAATTATTAATATAGTCAAGATTTCATTCATTACAATAATTAAAAACTATAATTTACAAAAATTTAAGAACTAAATACCACGTTCCATTTCAATTAATTTAAAATAATATATATATATAATCATATCTTTTATATATATCAAATCATATTTGGAAATTAAAATTAAGATTTGTTTATCAAAACAAATGTGTAGTAAGACTACTATAGCAGCCTTCACACTTTGAAACTCGAAAAAGAATGTCGATGATGGTGCACTCATCATCGAAATTATTTTCTTGCGACAGAGAGGGGAGTATAGAACTTATTTCCTTCCAAAATTCCTTTAAATTTTTTATTTCAAATCATATTGAAATATTTTATATCAGAAAATGCTTCCAAATAATAATAATATTATATTCCAAAATCATTCGGAAGAATTTTTTCAAAAATCTTGGAACTTAAGTTCTCAAATTCTCAGTTCTTATTTACTTTATATGTAAATCGTATTTTACGATCAATATTTATAAAATTTCACTTCCTAATAAACAACCAAACATATCACATACAATTATATACATTATAAAGATTATTCTTTTATGTACAAATTATAATACTGGGCAAAATTATTTCATTTAACTATATTTTAAAACAATATTATGTCGGTCTGCCTATTTAGGGTTTAGAAATCCCTATCGATGCCATAGCGTCCTATATACCAACTAGAATTTATAAATACTAAACAATACAAACTAACACAATGCAAAAACATTTTTATAACACTAATAAATACGCTACCATATTTCTAATGAGTCAAACCCCACAAAGCTAAGGTTGTCACCGAACCAAAGCTCTGATACCAAATGTAACGACCCACCTTTTTTGATGATTTAAATCGACAATAAACCACAGATGTCAAACTCAAACCATTCAAAAGGGAGGACTGTTATGGGGTAAATAAGAAAAGAAGGAAAACCAAAACATAGAATCTCATAGCGGAATGACAAAATATAATAATCAAATAAATAGTTCATGAAGCGATTTTACAAATAACATGTAACGACCTGCCTTTTTGGACATTTTAGGAAGAGACACATGTCGAACTCAAACCATTTCAATTGGCCAGACTGTTATGGGGTAAATAAGAAAAAGAGAAAGAAATAAACAAATACAAAATCTCAGAGCGGAAGGACAAAATATAATAATCAAATAATAATTCATGAAGCTGTTTACAAAACATTTGATTATACTTATACAACACAGAATCAAAGGTACACATATCAAAGATAAATAAATAATCCAGCAGAACTGGTTGAATGCAGTGGAATAAATAGTAAATGATAGCAGTACAAATCATCATCTTTGTCCACCAAGAATAAGGTCTTCAAATCCTGAAATGCTCAAGCTGACCCGAGGGAATTGAAAAGACAAAATACTCGAGTCAGAACTAAAAGATCTTATGCAAGTTAAATCAATGACAAATATGCATGTAACTGCGTCAGAGATGTTAACGGGCTTTGGCATCTCATATCTAGTGTCTAACGTGAGTAAAGTAAATTAAGAGATGTTCGGGATTCACATCTCCTAAGGATCCATTAAACAATCTACTATGTAGTACAATACACTATTATAATATGCCTATAGTAAGTAAAATTACTAAAATAGCGTTAACGCATTACCCATATCCCCCTTAACACATTTTAAATATTCTCATAGTCTATACAGTACCGTAAACTCCTCCGTAGACTGGAGGTTTATCCAGAGAGAACCTCATAGGTATGGTACAAAAAAACTCATACAAGGCGCTCTAGGGCATGTGAAAACGGCACTCGAGGCAATGCTATGGTAGATATACCAATTACAGATCCGGACTGGTGGTAACGCATAGCAGCTCCTACCGCCTACCTTGGACACACTCAAATCAAAATCAAGGGTGGCCACCAAATCAATCACAAAGTAATAAAACCGTATCGAAGAAATATCCCCCATCGGAGGTACGGCCTCACTTTGCTCGGCATGGCACTTGTCTTAGTCACATCTAAGTCGACTCACCGGAGTCAGGGTCACGTCATACCTTATATAGAAATCGTTCGCCAGACCATCTTACTTCATTTCTGGAATATCCACCACGTATACAGTTGTTAAAGTGGTTTTCGATATTGGCAGAGAGCATGAAAATATCCCATCTCGGTCTTTAACAACAAAACACTTATTTCACACCAGATGATTCTTTTACATTTCAAAAGTCAATTCACATTTTATATCAAGATATCATATTCTCAAAGCCATAATACTTTTGAAATCACATTCACTTTCAAATTCTTATCACATTTGAAATCATACCTTTTACGAAATCATAATTTCTTTGAAAATGAAATTTTTAAATAGGTTTAATCCTCATTTCAAAATTATCATATTAAATCATATATGTTATTTAAATCCCAACCTAGTTTATAATGTCATTTGACCATATTCACTTTAAAGTCGAGGATTTGAATATAAACCAATCTACTTAGTTTGAAATTTAGAAAAATAGTTGAGATTGTTATAAATAGTTTAACAAAATTAAGAATAAATTTTTAAGATAGTTAGAATACTCTAATACATTTTAAAAATAGGTTTAAAATAGTTATAAATTGATTAAGATAGTTAAATAGATCTAAAATATACTAAATATAACTAAAATAGATCAAATAACTTTAAAATAGATTAATTAGATTTAAAATAAATTAAAATGGTTTAATTAGTTTAAAGTAGATTAAATTGGTTTAAGATAGGTTAAAATAATTTATATATTTAATATAGGCTAAATAGTTTATAAATTTAAAAATCTTAATAATTAGAAATTTTAAAATGATAATTTTTCTCAGTTTATATTATAATATGAATTAGAAATAAATATCAATTAAAATTATTTACTTCATTCCAACACATTTAAACCCTTTCCAATTTCCGAAAAATCAAAATCTAATTCCAAATCTCCATTTAAATTCTCAATAAAATATTTAAATTTACATCGATTTCAATTCACATTTGAAATATCAAATTTAGCTACTTCAATTTCAACACATATTCAAGTTATATTCAAACAATTTCAATAACTCAATTCCTATAAGTTTCAGTTATACTTCAAAAATCAACTTAAAATTTCAATCAAATTCCTTAAAGCAATCCCTTTAAACCAATTCAAATCTCAACATAAAACCTGATTTTCGATAATAATTCAATTTATATAAATCAAATTTTACTTCAAAATAAAGGAATTCAAAAATTTAGGATTTTTAAAATCACTAAATTTAACCAATCCGGTGTCTGTATATAATTCTTTAACCTAGGGTCAAGTGATATAGATATTTATCATTTCAATCCGCAATTTAAAATTTAATGGTTATATATCATTTCAAACCGCAATCCTGAGTTAATATAAAAATCCATAATATCGCTCGAGTCTATCATTTCAACCCATAACGATTTTTCCCTAACCTACAGATCATTCGGGTATATATCATTTCAACCCATAGTGATTTTCCTAATAATAACTAAGGTAACTTGCAGGGTGATTACTATATATAAATCAAACATAAATTCCAAACAGAAAGAATGGACCAGATTGATTTACACGTTGAACGATAAATGACCTGAAAAGCCCGTTCTGCCTCCAGAATGTAAATGGGTCATCCCATATATCAAAATAGGTAATTTGGATAGGTTTAAAATCAATGGAATAGGTTTCAACTCCTAATTCCATCGAATGAAGAAGTCATGTTAAAATCGGCTTATTTCAAATTAATTTCAAATAAATTGATTTCCAAGCGTTTCGAGCACATATGATCAAACGACACGTCATATCGCTACGTAACTTGAAAACCTATAATAATTCACTATAATGGTTCGATTAATCTGGTTTCGTCGAAATCCGAGATAGTGGCCAAAATGGCTATTTTCATATTAATTAAATAAATTAATATTAAATTAATTAAATCACATTTTTATTAAAATTTGATAACTAACCATTTTCGTCATTTTTCATTACTTGGACAATTATAATCCTTTAAAACAAATTTCTATAGCAACTTCAGTGTTTAAAATTTCACTAATTGCAGTGTTCAATTGCAATTGTAATTAAATCCAATTAGTTATAAATTTAAATCTAAATAAATTGGTTTATTTTAATTTCAATCTTTATATTCAATCCGTTATTTCTCTAATCGTAAAGTTGATATTTGTTGATATCTTATTTCACTAATATGCTACAATTTCCATCTTTTTTTTGTATTAACGGCTATATTTCAATTATATTAAATTTTGTCAATTTCGCACATTAAATAGAATTTAAAATCCCAAACTAATTTATTTTTCTTGATTTCACTAATTTATTAAATCAACAATTGCATTATGAATATAATTAATATTTCTATTCATTTTATTACATTCACAATTTACAGTTATTTCCTTAACTCAAATTAATGTACATTTATTTACATTTAATTTCAGTTGATCTCCAATTAAATTTTATAGACTAATTGAATAGGTAACTTATAATAATTGTTACAATTTACCTTTAATCACATTATAAATTTATTATTTACAAACAAATGTTACCACTGCTTACATAACACGGATTTTATTCCATTACCATTAACTGCACATTATTTCGTTGGTTAATTCAATATTTACATTTATTTTCTTATATTCACTTTATAACCAAGTCATACACTTGAATCACTTCAATTTATTGGGATTTCATTCAATTTATCAATAATTAACTTTAATTAACATTGTTACGTTTCATCTTAGTTATTATCTATATTATTATATCATTACTGAGTCTGGTTTCAAGGCATAGAAGCCCTCTTTAATTTTTTGTGAAATGGAATGTCGTTGCTACCGGTTTTTCCTTTGATGTACTTCCTCTCTCCTTCCTCCTCCTTTCCTATAAATAAACAACAGTCACCGCTCCCCTCAAATTTTTTCCCTTTTCCTCCCTTTCTCCTCTCCTGCAATTATACGCTTTTCCGCTTTACCCCACCTGTCTGTCCTTCCTGATGCCTTCATCTGCCATCCTCCTCTATCGCCCTATTATTATATTATTATTGAGTTTGGTTTCAAGGCACAGAAGGCCTCTGTATAATTTTGTGAAATGGACAGTCGCAGCTGCTGGTTTTTCCTTTGAAGTACTTTTTCTCTCCTTTCCCCTCCTTTCCGGTAAACAAGCAACAAGCTGCCACTTCCCTCAAATTTTTTCTCCATTTCCTCCCCTTTGCCTCTCTTGCAATTACACGCTTTTCTGCTTTACCCCACCAGTCCGCCCATCATGCTGCCTTCGCCTGCCATCCTCCTCTGTCGCCCTGATCTCCCTGTTCCTTTACCCTATAACCTAAATCGCTTTTCTTTCCCTCAAATCACCATCGTTCCTCGATTTTCTAACTGCACCGATCCTCAAATGTCGATGAAATATGGAACAGACAGGACGACCTTCCTTCATGCTGCTGCCGATGACAAACAAATATGCTATTGACAAGAGGTATCAGGACCGCTATATGTATTAGGTGCAATGTGGATCTGACTTCATACTACTTTCGACATTAATTTTGGCTTTTTTCGATTGGTTTGTTTAGTTTCAGTTTAAATTGATATTAACTGTTGTTTGGGTTCCTTTTTATGTTTATGTTTCAATTTAGATACATATGAAAGACGCATCCACCCTTCACAATTTGATTTAACTTTGTAATTTTTGATTATAGGTTCCTATCATTTTCTAGATATTGTTTCAGTCATAGTATTAATTTATATACCTTTTTAAACTGGAAAAAATGTTTAATATCATTTTTATTCATTGCTTCAAACAATTTAAAAACTCTGTCAGAGTATACACTCAGTTTTATGCCCTGTACGTAATAAATTAACTGTTTGGCAA
Organism: Allium cepa; assembly: GCA_030765085.1. Taxonomy (NCBI): domain Eukaryota; kingdom Viridiplantae; phylum Streptophyta; class Magnoliopsida; order Asparagales; family Amaryllidaceae; genus Allium; species Allium cepa. Next base: position 776,692,078 of record CM060945.1, read on the forward strand.
CCCTTTTAGGATGTAAGCACATTATGTGACAACTAATAATAAATTTAAAATGTGCTTAGCTTAAAAGATATGTTTTAGATGGAAAAAAAATTGTGATATGATGGAGGTAAGTTTGGATAATATTGATATGATTGACAGTCTTCTCCAAAACTTCCATAGGCAAAGGTTGAAGAATTGGATTTTTTGCATCCTAATTATAATTATTTTGTTGTTCGTACACCCACAACTTAGGTTGGTAGAGAAACTTGACCAACTGAAGAAAAAATATAAGTTGAAGTTGTATCAGGTAAGATATTTAGAAAGATAAAGAGGTTGTCATAAAAGTAATTTAACCTCTTTTTTGTCCATACTTTTGGCTCAGAAATATAATAAGACCTAAAGATATATACCCGTGATGCTTCTAACATGATTTAAAATAAATACGCTAAATTATGTGTTTTAAAACCTGTACTTATGAGAATCAAAACTTGAGGGTAACCCATTTGTTTGCAGGTTGGTGTAAATTATAAAAAAACTACAACATTATTAAATGGACAAACTATTACAGCACTGTAAATATTCATAATAGAAAATGTTAGTGCGATAATGTGGTTAAAGAGTTTGATTTTATGATTGCCTTTTTATAGCCACTTATTTGATATTCCATTCAATTTGGATGCACTGAAAGTTAATTTGCATCATTTAATCATTATGTGCCTTAGGGATGAAATAGTTGACGGCTCAGCTTGCATTTTTAATTTTCTTTTAGGCGGTACCTTTTTGGTAGTTATTGAAATTCATTTTGGCCCATGCTCTCTCTAACATTACAATTATGTTGCAAACCAGTTTTCTAAAATGGTAGGACAGTATTGATTGTTCTTGATGTAGATTTAAACCTATTTATTATAATTCATTCGTCTTACTGAAATTGCTTCTTTCATAAAATATGTGAGTAGTTTCCATAGTCATACATACACATCATTCTAACCAACATGTGCTTTCTTTTTATAATTCCACTAGGAATTATTGTGCTTCTTCAAGTGCATGAATGAGTAAATCTCAATTGGTTAGGCACCTAAACTATTTATACGTATCCATTCGTAGGATGGTATTGATTTTTCTTGATGTAGATTTAAACCTATTTATTATAATTCATTTGTCTTACTGAAATTGCTTCTTTCTTAAAATATGTGGGTAGTTTCCATAGTCATACATACACATCAATCTGACCAACATGTGCTTTATTTTATAATTCCACTAGGAATTATCGTGCTTCTTTAAGTGCATGAATGAGTAAGTCTAAATTGGTTAGGCACCCAAACTATTTGTACGTATCCATTCGTAAAATTATAAGTTATAATATTGTGATTTGAATTATTTTAACATTTAAGCAACCACACAATTCATTCTTTCAGCAGATGCATTTTGAAATAGTAAATTTTCAAATACTCATTACAAAGTAGATTAACATAATTGCCTCTATGTTTGATTAGTGACTCAAGAGGATATACTCCAGTTAGTCCGATGATCTTGATGATAAATAAAATCATTTGTAGAGCAAAAAGACCATGTGTATCATGCTAAAAAAGGCATTTTTCGATAGCATTGTGGTACTTGAACATTTTGAATTCGTTTTTTTTTGTGCAGTGAGGCATATAACAGTGAATTCCGAGCATATTCAGTGAACTAATTTTCTTTTTGTTCCTTCATGATCACGTTTTTCTTTTTAGTTCACATTATGTATTACACTATCATTGTCGTATGATTTTTTTATAGCACGATATTATTTTATTACAACATGATATTATTTTTAATTACTTTGGCTTATCTTATTATTTTATCACAGCACGATATTATTTTTCATAAGATAAAGCCAAGGTTGTCTTCGATTGATGAACGTTCCCACTTATCTCCTTATCGATCAATTCTTCAGTGCCCTAGGATTCAAACATCTAAACGCCGAAGCAACCAAATCAGAACACACTTCTACTGCCTTCGCCAATTGCCTGCAATCGTAGTGGAATTTTAGCAGCAATTTCGATAATTGCCAGTTGAAACTGATTGCTCAAAAGGTTCTAGCGATTTTCTGCTGTGTTAATTTTTTATTTTCGAAAATTTACGGGTTCAAGTATTTTCGACAATTTTCAAAAATTTTCCTCTGCATCAATTTTGGGATATCGTATCAAGTATTTGGTGTTCTTCTCGGATTAAATGGCTGAAGAAAAGGTATCGACTATGGTAGACGTCGTGCCAATATTATCAAAAATCACTGACCACAAGTTGAACGGAGCCAACTACCTAGACTAGAGCAAAACTGTGCACATCTACCTCAGGAGCATTAAGAAAGATAATCATCTAACCGACAACCCACCGCAACCAAATTCAACTTAGAAAGCCCACCTGAATTGGCTTCGTGATGATACTCGCCTCTTCCTTCAAATTCGAAATTCGATTGATAATGAGATAATTGACTTAATCAACCACTATGAATTAATTAAAGAGCTATAAGATTATCCGGAATTTTTGTACTCTGGAAAAGGAATTAATTACTCCCTATATTTGACACTCCCCCTCATGTTGGAGCATAGATGCCCTTGAACATCTGGTAATAAGACAGTATATGATTACATCGATGAATTTGCTAAATTCCTAAAACATCAAGGAACTTCAAAGGACTCTTCATCGGTAACTGCTCTAGCTAATTCAGGAAATAGATGGGTCATTGATTCAGGTGCAACTGAACATATGACAGGTAACTCCTCACTTTTTTCGAACTATCATTTAAACGCTTCCAATTGCTCAGTTATTTTAGCCAATGGATCTCTTTCTCATGTCCAAGGAAATGGGGTTGTTAACCCTACTCCTACTCTCTCTTTACCCTCTGTCTTACATTTTCCATCATTGTCTTTTAATCCACTTTCTGTTAGTCAGATCACTCGTAATCTAAATTGTTCTATATCCTTTTTTTCGAATCATTGTATTTTTCTGGACCTAACGACGAAGCAGATTATTGGTAAGGGCCATGAGTCTGGAGGGGTGTATTTTCTTGATTCGTCACCTTCCATAACTTGTTCAAGTATCACTTCTGCCATCAAGATTCATTACCAGTTAGGCCGCACATCTCTTTCCCTCGTCAAGAAGCTTTGTCCTCAATATAATTCTTTCTCTACACTAGATTGTGAAGCATGTCAGTTTGCTAAACATCATCGTCACCGTACAAGTCTTAGAATTAATAAACGGGCTAGTGCTCCTTTTGAACTTGTACATTCTGATATTTGGGGCCCTTGTTCAATTTTGTCTAAATCTGGATTCATATATTTTGTTACATTTGTAGACGATTATTCTCGTACGCCTTGGCTTTATCTTATGAAAAATCGATCTGAATTATTTTCTATATTCTCCGGCTTCTGTGCCGAAATCAAAAATCAATTTAATACTTGCATTCATACATTAGGAAGTGATAATGCTAAAGAATATACATCTGTTGTATTTCACTATTATACGACTCAGCATGGAATACTTCATGAAACATCGTGTGTTGACACTCCATCACAAAATGGTGTGGCAGAAAGAAAAAATAGACATCTTCTTGAAAGTACACGCCCTCTTTTATTTTCAATGAATGTTCCTAAATATTTTTGGACCGATGCAGTTTCTACGGCCTGCTTTCTCATAAATCGTATGTCATCCTCTATACTTAATTGAGAAATTCCATATAAAGTTTTGTTCCCCAACAAACCATTATTCTCTGTTAGCCCTAAAAATTTTGGTAGTATTTGCTTTGTTAGAGATGTAAGGCCACAAATAACTAAACTTGATCCAAAATCTTTGAAATGTATTTTTGTTTGCTATTCACGACTTCACAAAGGATATCGTTGTTTTTGTCCTAGCCTTAATAAATATATAGTCTCCATTGATGTCAATTTTTTCGAAAATACACCTTTCTTTTCAAAATCTGATTCTACCACTACCTCTACTATTCAAGACAATGATGATTTTCTTATATATTTTATTCAAACAGTTCCTACTGACCCATTCATCCAAAACTTTGAAACATCTTCTGAACAAAATACAGATATATCTTCTCCAATTGATCCCATTACAGAACAAAACATAATAACTTCCTCTGATTTAGATTTCCCAATTGCTTTAAGAAAGGGAAAACGCAAATGTACTTTCCCTATCTCATCGTTTGTCTTATATAATAACTTATCCACTTCTTCATATTTGTTCATCACTTCTCTTGACTCAATTTCAATTCCTAAATCTGTTACTAAAGCCCTATCTATTCCTGGTTGGCGGAAAGCAATGATTGATGAAATGAATTCTTTAGAGTTTAATAATACATGGGATTTAGTAAAATTACCTATTGGAGAAAAAGCTATAGGATGCAAATGGGTATTCTCTGTGAAAATTAATCCAAATGGATCGGTTGCTCGTTTAAAAGCTCGATTAGTTGCGAAAGGATTTGATCAAAATTATGGAGTGGATTATTCTGAAACATTTTCTCCCGTTGCAAAATTAACGACAATATGATTATTTATTTCACTTGCTGCCACATATGACTGGTCTTTACATCAACCTGATATTAAAAATGCTTTTCTTCATGGCGACCTTAAAGAGGAAGTATATATGGAGCAACCACCTGAATTTGTTGCTCGGGGGAGAATGGTTTAGTATGCTGCCTTAAAAAAACTCCATATGGACTAAAACAAAGTCCTCGTGCTTGGTTTGGAAAATTTAGTCAAGCTATTGAGAATTTTGGTTTGAAGAAAAGCAAAGCAGATCACTCAGTATTCTATAAAATTCAGAGAATGGAATTATTTTGCTAGTTGTCTATGTGGATGATATTGTTATTACAGGAAGCAACAAAGAAGGGATTGAGTCTCTTAAACAATTTATTCGCACTCAGTTTCACACAACAGATTTGGGAGAACTAAAATATTTTTTAGGTGTTGAGGTTTTAAGGAGTAACAAAGGTATTCTTTTATCTCAAAGAAAGTATGTGCTTGACTTACTAAAGAAACAGGAAAGCTAGGATCAAAACATGTAGTACTCCAATGGCTCCAAATATGCAACTAACAAAAGAAGGCAAATTATTTGAAAATCCAGAAATGTATAGAAGATTGGTTGGAAAATTGAATTATCTTACTATTACTCGCCCAGACATTGCATATTTTGTTAGTGTTGTAAGTCAATTCATGTCATCTCCAACAGTTCATCATTGGACTGCTTTAGAACAGATTTTATGCTACTTAAAAGGAAAAGTTAGGCTTGGTATTGTATATACAAATCATGGACATAACCGGGTTGAATGCTTTTCAGATGCTGATTGGGCAGGTTCTAAAATAGATAGAAGATCTACAATGGGGCTTTGTGTCTTTATTGGAGGAAACTTAATTTCATGGAAAAGTAAGAAGCAAAATGTTGTCTCACGTTCAAGTGCAGAATCAGAGTATTGAGCTATGGAAAAATCTGTATGTGAGATAATTTGGATATATCAACTCTTGAATGAAATAGGACTGAAAACTATTATTCCAGCTAAATTATGGTGTGATAACAAAGCTGCTATTTATATTGCATCTAATCCTGTGTTCCATTAACGAACCAAATACATAGAGATTGACTGTCATTTTGTTCGGGATAAAATACAAGATGGTTTAATATCTACAGAGTATATGGAGACTGAAGAGCAGATTGCAGATATCTTCACCAAAGCTTTGAATGGAGTCAGAATTAATTACTTGTGTAACAAGTTGGGCCTGATTAACATCTAGGCTCCAACTTGAGGGGGAGTGTCAAATATAGGGAGTAATTAATTCCTTTTTATTAACTTTCCTATTATAAACTACTTTCCTATTATAAACATTCCTGATTTAACTATTTGGTGTGATATATAAACACTTCTTCTTGTATATCATTGAGATGGGATAAATAAATAAAATAAGTTGCTTTTGCTTTTTCCTCTATGTCTGTTCTTACAAATTATATTTGATACTGTACCAATTAACACAAAAAAATATCGTCTTTTACCTACCAATATTTAACCTCATAGACCAAATAAATATGACATTAAGATAATTTATAACAATCTGTGTGCAAAGTAAAGATATGCACTAAACGCTTGATAGTTGATAGATAATGCATTTTTATCATTTACTAATTTGAACCTCTTTATTCGTGGATTGTACATTTCCGTAATTTGAAATAATTTATTGTTTGTAAGTTATTGTCATGAAATAATTATCATTATGAAACAATGTATTAAATTTTTGTTGTTAAATTTACTATTAATCTTCTTATAACTTAATGTTGTTTTATTAATTATCGATCAAATCAAACTTTATGAGTAAAATCGGAGCAAACATGTGTTTATCAAACTAATTTTGAGCACTCATCACAAGAGTATTACAAGATTGTCGAATTGGGATTTGTAAATCCGGTTATTTTTATTGAATATAAGCTAACTCAAAATATTTGTTGTATGCAATATCACTAAATAAGACTGTATTTTTAACCAAAAAGTAAAATATTATCACATAACTTTATAAACTGAACAACAATGTAAAATCAAGCACAAAGATGTTTTCTTTAACTTGACCATCTTAAGATGTTTTACAGTTGATAAAATTCACGTTTAGTATAATTTCATTAGCATTATATAAGTAATTATCTTTATGTTTATCATTATAATTTCATATTTACTTAAATTAATATTGAAGAGCATCGTAACTTGCATTAAGCTTATATCATAAATATAAGTTGCATAGCTTACTATCTATTCTTATTTTGACACTTTCAAATTTTACATAGTAGAGTATTTTCAATAAAGAGAGTGAAAAAAAGCACTCGATTCAGACAATTAAAGTGTGGACTTTTCCAACTACACAGGAACAACTTCCATTGAGTTGCAAATATAGTGGCTTAATAAGTCCATTAAAAAGGACAACAAATATATTATTCAGGCATATATCAAAGAATGATAGCAAAGGTAGTTTAACAGAAGTACATCATCCATGCATATCCATAATTGAGTTTATTTACACAGTATACCCAAAAAAAACTTAGGTAAATTTAACGTATGCAAATCTCTTTACGTGGCAACTTTGCATTAGTTCTGCATAGTTTCAGTAAGCATCCAAATGTTGCCTTTTTATTCTATAAATCCTATATTAGCGCCATATCACTTCAAGCCATATAAAAAAATACTATAAGTAGTCAAAATAAGCAATGTGTTGAATCCAGGCTTAGCCCTAATATCATTTGATAGGATCTTTAGATGTTGGGGGTGATAAGATGAGAACTGCCCTAACATATGCCACTCATTCTACAGCAATGCCAGCTTTGTTTTATATGAATTATCTTAATTAATACAGTCCAAGAGAAAACAACAGCTCACAGTGTAAAATCCGATTCCAAACTAATAAACACACAGAGTAAAAAAGCTAAACTCAAATTGTTTACAACATAATATACATTCTGGAAATCAAATTTCAAAACACACCAGACGTTACACCATACACATACGTAAATAGTAGACATTAAGTAGCCTAAAGTGACCTCAGTTTCCTGGTAGCACGAGAAGATACTTCTTGTGATCCCCATGAGTTGCCTTTGCAATTGCAGCATCAAGTGCTACATTGGCTCTCTTCTAAAACATTTCCTTGATCTCCTTCAGATCCTTTTCAGTATGCATTATAATAACACTTGTCAGCACATCCTCGCTTCCATGGTTGCTAACTGCACTACGCAGAAGCTGCAACATTTTCACAAAAAAAATTTCATGTTATGTCCATATTTCGGTTTATCATAAGATTTTCAGCTTGTTTAATATTGATTTTTACCTTCTCAAAATACTTTTTTAGAGAGATAATGCATCTAATTGAAGCACGAAGAGCTCCTGCTAATTCATTTGAATCTTCACCAGATAGAACCTAGTAACAGAGTAATCACTATTAATGTCATATGATATGAATATTTTTTTTTCGACAATCATATTTTTTTTGGAAGTTCACCTTAGTGACGGAGGCTGTAAAATCATCCTTGTGCTGATTAAAAGTATAGTTGAGTTGTGCTTTGCTCCTTGTACTCAAGATTCTAATGATCTCTTCACTACCATAGTTCTTTTTTTAACGACTTCATGAATAATCTTTGCTTTTGCTTTTGCTAAGCTAATGTTAATTTCTGGTCCATTGTATCTTTATGTGCTCGCAAGTGGAACCAAAAGATGATGCAGAAAAACAAAACAACGTTAGGTTGATACTACAGACATGAGTTAGTGGTTCATAGTAAAAGATCAAAACTAACTAAACAAAGAACATTTACATGAAAGGGAAGTAACTAAAGCAACATTATTTAGTAAATTAGGTTAAGAATGGAATAGGGAAGTACTAAATTGAGTTACGAAAGGTACTCAGACGGACCGAAAAATCAAGTACAAGGAGTCAATGTTTACCTGTCTTCTAATCTCTAGAGAGGAATTGGACTTTGCTGGGAAGGAGACGGTGGTTGGAGGAAGTTACAACGATGAAAGCATGGAAAAAAGTGAATCGAATGGGGAAGCTAGCACGTAGGTCGAACCGAAATGGAGAAAGAAGAGAGGAAAAGTTGGGGAGTAAATTCGATATACGTAGAGAAAGCTCTAATTAAGGGTCGAAGCTGTCAGGTAAGTCGTACTTAAATTGAGAGAGAGGGAGAGGAGCGAGAGCAGAAAAAAAAGATAAAATCGTGACTCTTCAGTTCATAATTTTTAGTAGCTTTTAAAACCAAACTCACTGATCATATTTCTGTTGCTGATATTAAATTAAAGGACAGTTTTATTAGTCTGAACCTATGTTAAGGATTTGTCATATGCACACTAATATTTCAGTAACAGTTAGAAATGCAAAATTCAAGAGAAATACTCACTATCTAGTCCAACCATTAAATGTCGCACTCAAATCATAGCGAAAACTTGATGGGTTCAAATTAATGAAATGCCTACATTGCAATAATATTTGTGGATTCAACTTCTTGTAAGATGAAATGACATAACTAACAAAATAAGACTCCCCAAACTAATTTAGCTTCTATGTTTATCCATATTAACCTTATTTCACCTACAAAAAATATATTTATTAAGGTTATTGGTACCTAAATCTGATATACCATGGAGTGATTAATAAAGAATGAGGTGGGGAAAAAGAATAGCTGAGTTACATATTAACCCTTTTTAACCTATTATTTTTTAAACAAACATATAGTGAATCTGATAATTTGATTAATTCACTACATAATTCAACATGTTTTTTTTTTCTTAAATAATGAATGCTTCTAAAAAAATATGACTGTGACATCTCATTTCGTATAAAATGCAATATGTCATAACTATTTGTTTCATGAATATGATGCAGTAGGAAACTTTGTTACCTCAAGTTATGCACAACTTGGCCAACCCTCTACCTTTAGCAAAAACTTGAAGGTCATTATTTCAGCTTCGACAATAGTTGATTTTGTTTCTAATCCTCCTATCCTAAGGATAGTACAATCTCTATTAGTTAAAATTAGAATGATTATGCCTTTTTTGGTCAAATAACAAAAAAGCCTCTCGGAAGATTTATTATTAACATGTCCAAAACTCCATGTATATAAGCAAACATTTATTCACTAAAACTGAGAAAAAAATATAAAGATCTTCTAGTCGACGAAATAATGATATGACCATATAATATATCACTTTTAAAGCCATATCTATATGCATAATTCAATATGACAAGACTGAGAATATCACGTATATGCATGTAAAACAACACTGCTAAACTAATAAAATAATTCTTTTCTAAAAAAAACTGATATCCAAGTAAGCAATTTAAAAATAAGTCTAGATGCTAAAGCTACTGCAACAATTGTAATTCCTGATTGTTGGCTTAACCTTAAACTTCAATACATATTATTTCAAAAACATGTAGAGAATGATATAGATACAATATTAAAATAACATGCATTATATTTTGACTGGCTAATTCAATTATCTTTACGATAATAAAAGGCAAAAGTATTTTTCTAGAATTAAAGCAAGGAAAATACCTAGCAAAATTATGGCCTAGTTAGATGGGTAAAGAAGGGATTTGAATCCGATATGCCATACCGACTTCATGATAAGGAAAACAAATAATCACCAACCATGAATGTTTACCAGGTTATTAGGATATATGTTAGTATATTGTACTCGTTTTTGTTAAATCTCAAATGTATGCAATGTTAACGGGCAGATTTTTAAAGGATTTATATAATTTACATGCTATACATTTTGGAGTTTTAAATATATTTAAAAGAACACCATTGAACTAATTATCATAATAGAAAGAAAATATTATACAGTAAAAATCCATCACAACAAAATAAAATTTTAACTCGAGGGAGGGTGAGCTATATCTGGATGGAAGCGGCAACAAAACTAAAAATAGCAAGGAATGTTAATATAAAGCTAAATTATATTTAAATAAACAGTAATAAATTGGATAAGATAATATTGGTCCATCAGTTTAAATTTATAACCGTTATATTTTACCGATACCAATTAATGCTAAAATTGTAAATGATACAAAACCTTGGTCAGTTACTAACAGTGACTGTAGTACTAATGGTAGAACTGAACACCCTTGAACTTTTTGTGGTAAAATAATAGAAAGTAAATATTACAAAAATAAGACTCTAATCGTTATCCATTCCAAAAAATTATTTTTACGTTAAAACATGTTGATTAAAATGAGTAACTACACTTATAATACTCAAAATACAATTATTATGAATAAAAAGAAATGTCATGATGTTATAGAGTAAAGAAAAATATAAGCCATTGGAGAGAGACAAAAGATATATTATTCACTTCTAAGAATAGATATGTATTTACATTACATAGCCTCCTTTATATAAAGGCTTTAGAGCAAATGACTTAACCAATTCCACGATGTGGGACTAAACAAAAAACCATAAAAGCATATTCACTTATATATTTACATATATTATAACACTCCTCCTTGAATATGCGTCTTCAAAATCTTGAATGTTCGGATAATTTGAAATTTCCGTTTCAAAACGTGTATGATGATTGCTCCCCCTCATTATTATCTTGCTTGCATTTATCGATTCAGTCGATATAGATATTGTCTGTTGCCTCATTAAAAACCTCTATTAGAAAAACCCAGTGGGAAAAAATCTTGAACGAGGAAAAGAGTGCAACTTGTGAAATCATAAATATCATACTAAAAATGATATCCGTTATAAAAGTTTGATACTTCAGGATCAAAATAATGCCTCATTAAAATCTTACTAAGAAAAACCCAATGGGAAAAATCTTAGTGAAGGAAAAAGAGTACAATGACATATTTTATTTTCTTATTTCTTTAAATAAAGCTTGATACTTCTGGATCAAACTAATGCCTCATTAAAACCTTACTAAGTAAAACCCTATGGGAAAAATCTTAGTGAAGGAAAAAGAGTACAATATAGTATGTCATATTTCAATAATTTATTGCATCAGATAGAGTTTGATACTTCTGGATCAATTTAATACGTTAGTAAAAACCTTACAAAGGAAAACCCGATGGGAAAAACCTTAGTCAAGGATAAAAATATAATTTAACTTAAATAACATATTTGAGATGTTATTTCTTGAAAAGACGTTTGATTCTTCTAGATCAAGATAATGCCTCATTAAAACCTTAATAAGAAAAACCCAGTGGGAAAAATCTTAAATTAGAAAAAAGAGTACATTATAGCTTATTTCAAATGTTATTAGGGAGTTGATACTTCTGGATCAAGATAATGCCTCGTTAAAACCTTACTAATAAAAACCCAGTGGGAAAAATCTTAGTTAAGGAAAAAGAGTGCATTATAAAATACTTATGAATTCTCCCCCTGATTTTAATTTTTCCTCTGAATTCATATTCGTCTTTCGAAAACTTAAATTGGTTATAGATACTTCTGGATCCATAAATATGTATCTCATTCATAATACAATTTATTAATAGTTTTCTTTGATACAATCAAATTTTCTAAGATTGTTTCTTCCAAATATGGTTTGCATTTTATGCATTTGTATGCTACTTTTATGAAAAACACTTCATATGCTTTCATTTTTATGCTTCAAATTAGTTTTGCGCATTGCAACTATACATCTTTCATGAATATTAAAAATTTCGTTACAACATTACTAGAAAGCAGGAAGTAATCTACTCATCTTGATGTACCAAGATTTTCATTACAACAATACTTAGAAGAAATTTGTAATCTATACTTCATGCTACAAAAGTTATATATATTCTTCAGAAATTTGTATACTTTAATAAGTATTTGCATATCGCAACTATCACTTCAATGGATATTAAGAGTTTCATTACAACGATACTTAAAAATAGGAAGTAATCTACTCATCATGAATTATATCAAGATTTTCATTACAACAATACTCAAAAGTAGGTTGAAATTTACTCTTCTTGTTCTTTGCATTCTTTATAACAATGAAAGTTATTTATATTCTTCAGGAATTTGTATACTTTCATTATTTAATATGATTTTAAACCACATTTATACCTTCAGGGTATATTAAACATTTCAAGTACTTTCGGTACTTTGCGGACTACATGTCCATATTTCTCTACTATTAAGGAATTCATGATGGCCAATCATGTTTTCCTCTAATTCAAGATTCTTAATCTATTTATAAATATAAGCGCTTTATTATTTGCAAATTTATCATCGATGATTATTTCTTGTCAGTTCTAGACATGAATTATTGAGATCTCTTTAATTATGTTTTAGGTACCTAACCACTTCTAGGGTTATTTGAGAATCATGTCATGGATCTCTTTCAGAGCATCCTTAAGTGTTTCTTCAAAAACACCCACCTCCTTTATTTGGCATCTTTATTACTAACTCCAAAAATATTTTGAACTGACTTTTGAACCATATTTCAGATGTGGTTTACAAATTTTGATCCTTCAGGGATTCAAATCTATATTGGAGAAAGCCTACTAGGGATAATATTGATAATATTTTGCATCATTATATATTTTAATAAATATTTAACACTGATGATCAAAATGAACTTGTATCCCTTTATCCTCCCCCTCAATGTTGACAAACATTGTCACATTAAATAATAATCATCTTTGGATTCTTATTTTGATCCATTACGATATTTCTACTAGCAAATACATCATACATATTAATAATAGGAGGATAATTCTTTTGTAAGATACATTCAATTGATATTGATTATTAGAGTTTGTTCTCATTCATTGATCTAAGCAATTGGAGGAATTTACTTATTGTGTAGATCATTTGAATACATACATGACTTCAGGTCATTCAACATTTATGTTGATTGAATTTTAAATCACTAAATAATGTCTATGCATAATCTATAAGATGAGCTTATAACAAACTTCAGGTTGTTAGCTAAATATTTACATATATGGATGTATACGTGCGTCCACGTATCACATATATATTATAAAATTTTCATATTCTTTCTCATTTGAATTAGTGATTTTTAGAACAAACTATTACAAGGATCCAAACTATTAATTTCTATTTATAAATCAATGTCAATGCAAACCTGTCAAAACAGCATGATAATTTTCAAAACATTTGGTTTGAAACCATATCGAACTTCTGGTTCGAATAAAATATACACACAACTTCATATTGTTAAGTTTATTCCTCAATTATATCTCAAATATCATTTTTTTTTAACCTAATTATGATTACTTATCAAGGAATAATTTTAATTGCGTATAGACATTTCTACACATCTCTATTGAGAGTTCTGTAAAAAATAATTACAGTAAAAATAATAATAGTATCTTCTGGATACTTGAAATGTTACAGATACAGATTTCCTCAGGACCGTATGTATAGTTCTCAAACTTTTAGGATCTAATCTAAGCTAAATTAGGATCCTTTATAATCAAATTCCTATGCATTTATTTGGTTTAACAAAATTACCAAACATATAAGCAAATCTCTTCTAGAGATATGTTATCATTTCCTAATTTATTAGTCTCTTTTAGGGATATTTTATTATCACTACTTCTGGAGTGAATTTATCTCTTCTAGAGATATATATGTACTATTGGAATGTCATATCAATGTACAATGTTTCTATTTGTAGAAATTACATAATTACTACCTTTACAATAACATGAAACATCCCTACTGGATTTTTTTTTTTGTAACTATCTTTGAAATGACATATTAGACTTTAAATACAGTAACAAAATTAGATGCACCAAATGAAAGTAAGATGCGAAAGATAAAACCACTACTTCTGGAGTGTAACATTGGTATACAATATCATTTTTTTTCTCGATAAATTATTGTTATTACTCAAAAATATTTATATCATTATTCCTTCGGGGAATATAGTATTTCCTTTTAAGGAATTGCAATGTAATAAAAATAAAATTTCTATAACATCTCTTCTGGGATGTTATATTTTGCAATATAAATATAAATAAATCTCTAAAACATCTTTTCAAGAGATTAATACACACACATCCAATGATGTTTGATACATCATATAACATAATATCTTCAGGATATTTGGTTAATATAATATAAATATGAAGATATAAGGTAAGGTATAACTCATTTGGATATTTTTGTAATCTCTTGAATGCAGCATTATTATCTCATATGATAATATATTATTTTCCTTTAACTTCTTCAAGAAGTACAACCTTATCATTTTACACAATTTCAATAGAGCTTCGGGCTTCTAATTCATGAACTTCAAGTTCACTAATTTATTATGAACTTTGGGTTCTAAAATTTTGTGTAAACTGCCTTTTTTTTAGAAGCTTGTACATTTTGACAAATTAAAAAAAAAATTCTGACAAGAATTCGAGCTTGTAAAGTTTATCTGAAAATCTTTTCGTAATTCCAGACTTCAGGCCTTGGACTTTGAGTTATACAACTTCTATTAAAATAATTCCTTTGCACAACTTCAAGTTGTTGTCAAACCTATTTTTTCCGTTACAACACACATTACTTGTCAAAATAAATACATCAAATAGTAAATCATACGTCTATTCTTATTTCAAACACAAACATACAACGTCATTTAATTTACAATAATCAATGCATTTAATGCATTTATGACAATAAATGATTTAATTTATTACCATAACACTTGCAATTAATTCATTTGTGATAAAAATAACAACAATTAACCTTTATGTGGTTTAGGATATAACTACTGTCATAGCAAAATAATTTCATTATAAATATATGAACTAATTGAACGAACAGTACTCAAAGTAACACAATTTCATCTCAAATATAGGTTCAATATTACTCAATAATAAAATTAAAATAAATATCTTAAAGCGAAACTTTATTTCCCAATAATCAGAATTTCTAAATAAACAAAATTATCTCAGATCTATCCATATCATTCATAATCATAAATAACTATAAATCTCAGATCCAAATCATTATTATTTTCATAAGAAAACTAACTTCGTAATTCTTTACCAAATATATCAAAACAAACATGTAAATCTTCAAATCAACACAAGTTATTTTGGAAATTTAGGAAATTAAGATTATTTCAAATCTATTATATTTGATCTATTATATTTTACCTTTTGAAGAGTGATTGGATGCATGGAAGAAGGAAAAAAAATTAAGAAATAAACTTTCTATCAGAACAGCTTATTTTTAATTAAAAAGAAAGAGAGTAGGAGAGTATATATATTTCTTCGTATTTATTTGGTTTAGTAAAAGCACCAAATATATCAACAAATCTCTTCTGGAGACCTTTTTTTTTAATATATTATTTTCACTACTTCTGGAGTGACCAAGTTTCTATATATTTATTTGATTTAGTAGTTAATACCATTGGCAAATATTTTTAGAACTTCAGTTTTCAATTTTACTTTAAAAAAAAAGTCTTTGTTTAGTATTTTAGATCCTAAATGGTACAACTTGATTTTCATTATCAAACTTCAGGTTTGATTGCAATTGAAATTTACAATAATCTGAATTAGATTTTCTAATAATTCAAAGCTTCACATCTCAAATTTATATATTTGAGTTTTGATATATAATCCTTTTTTTTTAGTTAGAACTTCTGGTTCTTTATTTTGGGGAAACTTGTAATTTACTGATTTATGAAAACTGCAGGTTCTCAATTATTATTTCCTTTTTTTTTTAAAGGAAACATTGGAAGATATTAAGCTTACCATGTAAGCTTTTACTAATGTTTCAATTCACTTAATACGATCTTTTAGATACGTATTATATTTATATTTGTTTCTCTTAGAAACAATAAAATATTTCTTCTGGAAATATAAATCATATATCAAAATAATTTACAAAGTCTGCATTCAAATCTAAATCAAATTAAAAGGTTTTCAAAATGAAAACCCCATTTACCAACCATGTTTGATTTCTCAAATCCATGTCAAAAAATTTGCTTTAATCAACAATATCAAAATTTTGTCAAGTTCAAACTTGCATTCCAAAATAAATGAACTCAAATGCATAAAAATAAGTATGATATTGAGATCTACAATATAATATTATCAGAAAAATAGCAACAACAAACAAATTATATCTGAAATATAATAACCAACAAAATAAGAATTAGATCTCAAAGTTTAGATCTATATAAGATATAAATTTATAAGACTAGTATAATAAAGTCTAAAAATAAGACAATAGATTTAGATCTGAAGAAGTAGATCTAGAATGGAATGAGATATATATAAAAAAAATTGGATGATTAGATCAATCATATTAAAAAATAACTTACCGTTTTGAGATCAATAATTAGATCTGGAGAAGAATAGATTTGATTTCATAAATTATCACAATTGTAGATCTGGGAAAAAAAACTTTTGTGGAGATCGTGCTGATAACGTGTTATAGAATAAAGAAAAATATAAGCCATTGGAGAGAGACAAAAGATATATTATTCACTTCTAAGAATAGATATGTATTTACATTACATAGCCTTCTTTATATAAAGGCTTCAGAGCAAATGACTTAACCAATTCCACGATGTGGGACTAAACAAAAAACCATAAAAACATATTCACTTATATATTTACATATATTATAACACATGAGTATTATTAAATAATTTATTATGGCATGAAATGAAAGGAAGAGTATAAATATTTTGTAAACAAGTTTGTGTGAACTGTAGAAGATTTATTAACTACACTACGTGGTACCAATATAATATAATTATATTATATAAATAAACTAAATCAATATAAAAAAGTACGTAGTAAGAATGTTGATCGACTTTAAAAGAAATCATATAAATTTATGTTGGGCAAATAATTCCCACGGAAACATGAAAGGTATAAGTACTTTATATACATAAGAACAGTAGAAAACTTACTGAAACTTGTAAACATGTTAGTAAGAACCTATTTGAAACATAAAAAAACAAATTAGAATTGTTGCTAGCTACATAGGTCGATGGAAATAATTGTAAAACTAATAAAATAAAAGAGTAGGAAAAAGGAGTTTTTATATTTCGATTAGTTGTAAGTGGACCAAAAAAACCAAAAAAATTAAAGAATCAAAACAGAATAAGCTTAGGGAAAATTGTGTTTCGATATTTTATTCAATGGTGAGCAGTTAAACAAAACCAAAGTACATGAGGAATCAAAATTCAAACATACCTGCATCGTTTCTATATCCAGGGTTTATCCTAAAAAGTGTGAATACTTCTCCTTTCTCATTCTTCCCAGAACCTAAAAGGGTGGACATAACATCAAATAAGAACTGGCATCCAAGTCACATAGACCAAATTTCAATGATTACCTTTAGATTCCCATTTTCAAACAACATAATCAGGTTAACTTCCTAAATATTCGAGCTAAAATAATCATATCAATTCAATCGCAAACTGGAATAAAAAGTAAAACAACGTTTCTAACAAAAATGACTTCAACTCACCTAGCATTAAGTCCACTGTTATTGCTATGTTTGAAAGAGATGAACCCAGAAAGCGAGTAATTTACCTACGAACCGAAAAAGGAACAACGTGGATAGTAAGAAATCCAATATCAATTAAATAAATGTTATCATTTCATTTCGAAATGAACAAAGAAGTAACAATTATCAAATATTCATAAGATATAAATTTATTTGATTATACTTTTGGGTTAAACGGCAGCTGAGTTCAAACACTAACCAAAGTCAAAGAAAAGATCGATACATGGATGGCTGTAGTAAGTTATTATATTTAGTTTAAAGTCTGATTATGGTTTGTAACACACAAAAAAATACAACTGCTTCTTTTTTTTGCATATGCAAACATTTATTTCACAACTATAAAATGAGGAATGGATGCAAAATTCCTCAAAGATGATTAGGATAACAATTTAATATAGGAAAACTTGCGATTGCAATAATATGGTGTTGTCAAAGATGATTGAGGTAACAATTTAATATAGGAAAACTTGCAATTGCAATAATTTGGTTCATGTTCCAATTCTCAAATGTTAATTAAACAACAAAATACACCAAACATAATAATTAGTATTTTTCCAAGCATCTTCTCCTTCCTTAAAATTTAAAATATTCCCAGCATAAAATAACATGACAAACTGATATTGGTTGAACCTTATGCTTAAAGCAATAAATGATAAATAACTCCAATTTAAATCTTGTTTGTGTCAATCAAAAACTTCACTCATAGGTATCTGTAATGAACTACTTTACCAACTGAAAATATAAAATTTAAATTCTTAGTGAATTGAAACTTGGAACTTGACTTATAAATTGTAAAATGTTCATAAGTATATAACTTACAAAAACAAATAGTTGATTATTACTTTCTTCTTTTAGAAATGCACTTCATAAATTTCAGTTTAACCTACCCAAAAGTCCTATCCACTTATAAACTACATAAACAACAATAGAAAGATTAAACTTATGAAAAAAATCCAATTATTTAATGACCTTGGAGATAGAATGAGAATATAGAAATAAAAGATTAAAAAAACATCATATACTACATAGCAATTATGTTATGCATTGATGAAGAACCCATCATAGGAAATATATCAACACATATCAGATTTCATAATCCATGAACCTTGTCGGTGATATGTGTGGGTTGTCTTGTTGCACAGACTATAAATATGTATATAAATTGTAAATACACATACCCAACCATAACCATTTTAGAATGACTATTGGAGAACGAATAATTTCTTGCATATCAGCTCCAACAATGTCCACCTAAATACGTGACATGGATAAACGGCGCCATAAACATCGAGTTTATCCAATTTAAAACTTGACTCATTGGATTCCTTTATCACTTAAAAGTATATAATTGAAATTCTCGATGGATTGAAATTTGCAACTTGACTGATAAATTTCTAAAATCTTTTAGGTATATAACTTTGATAAAACTATAGTTTTTATCTTCTTTATTTATAAATACACTCGATAATTTTAGTTAAAAAAATATCACAATTGTCTGCCTTATTTATTAACCCCAGACCACTTAAAATTTACAACCTAAAATTACACTAAAGTACCTATTGAAGAAATTGTTTCAGATGGAAGAGAACAGTTTCAAAATTTCAAAATTTTACTACTAAAATAAGTTGTTTAGATATGTTAACATTACACACTCCCAAAAAAATTAGTGGCTAAATTTAGATGACACACGTTAGAGGAAACCTAAAATTCAATATTTTTTTGACAAAAGCAGAAGCTTTGTATAGAAATCGACGTCTAGACAGTACTACTCCATTTACGGAAATGCTAAAACACAAATATAGTTACTCTAAGAAAAGCAACGTTGATCAAATTTCTAAGAATGGAAATCTACCATACTCCAATCATACTGGAAAACAGTAAAAACAACCAAATCATACCCAATTTTAGTAGTGTAACAGTTCTTTGAATTACCAATTAAAAAGGAAAACATAAATTTCAAATTTCAAACTTGCGATACCTTATATGCACCCGATAGGATTACGCGACAGAGCAGTTGAGGCGTAGGAATAAGCGATGGTTCGAAATTACGAAGTTGATCCACTTCTGGAAGGAGGGTTGGGCCTGCTGGGAGAAAAAAAAAATCTAAGGATTTGAGAAAGCAATAACTTGGTTCGGCCGTGGAGTAAATTTTGGGTCGGAAGCGTTTGGAAGAGGAGAGGGCAGAAAACGCGAGAGAGGGAGTAAAGACTGGGGAAAAAGTCCGCGACGCTTTCAATCAAGCGGTGCGATTGGGGAATGAATAATTAGGGTTTGGCGTATAAAGGAAGAAGCGGATGGCTTGGTACGAACGTAACAAAGCAAAAAACGTGATATAGATTTGGAGGCTGTTCGGTTGCCAAAATTCAAAAGGGCCTGTGTGAGCTTGAAATTCAACTCACTATTCATAATATAGTATAGATAATGGGACATCCCGCAATTGAAGTATCTTTAGTCAAACTAACAAAATTTTAATTCCATGGAGGTATTACCATCCTTTAGAATTATGTTTCCATCTTACGTACATACACTGACTTCTGACCTTTACTTACAAAAAAACACTAAAAATACGAGTAGCTATGTAAAATAACCATTTATTCCTAGCACACTTTCAAGTTCAGTGAATAGACTACATTTGTTAGTGACATATCAACAACATTTGATATCTTACGCACAATTGTTTTCCAATTCTGCTCAACCTTTTTCTTCCATTTTATGAAAGTAAAGAATGTGAATATCCTGATAAAGCAGAATTCCAATCAAATTTCTAGAGCCCAAGTAAATGATTATTTGAAGTTCAAGATATCATTTTCTTATTTCACTTAGGTTTACTGTATTTTTATGTATTAATCCTACTATAAGGTACTGTATTGGACCTATTGGTTCTGCAGCTAACTCTACACATATTAATGAACAAGTTATTTTCAGGTAAACTTAAAACACTGCCCAGTATTTTATGACAGTTTTGTTAAAGTTTCACTATATTATTGGTATTTAAAAAAAGATTTTGTCCGATTATACTAATATAATGGTTTCTTGACAGGGTTAGCACTGTCATATTTTATTATCGTTTGGTAAAAATTTATCTTATCCATGATAGTAGTAGAGAGTTTTCTCCGGCAACGTGATAAAACTTTATTTTTTCCCCCTTAAATATGGCTGTACCTGTACGGTGAAATGCCAGACTTACTCATGTCATAAAGTTGTTAATGTGTAAACATAGTACATTTTTGTTTACAACCTTTACACAATAAGCAAAGTTTTATGGACTTTTGAATGCCTTATGCCATTGTGTTGGTCTTCCTGTATAAAACGATCAACATAGTGATTAACCTATACAAACACAGCTTTTCATCGAGAGCCTATGATTATTTTAAAATGTTACCAGAAGTTTCCATTTGCCTTACAATAAATGGAATAATTTTACTACCAAAATAATCCGTTTCAACACCCATAAATACTGAATTAACAGATAAATTTCTCATAAAAATATAATAAGTAATTTTTATATTACAATCCATATATCTTGCTGCAGAAAAATATAACTGGCCAATACCGCATGCGTAGTAATGATCTCTAACTCCAAAATTTGGCTAAACTAGTTAGTGCGTTACATAAAATATTTATTCTTGCCATAAACAATACGGGAAAGTTATCATCATATTAAACAAATAAATAATAAAATTAATATATGCTTAGTTGAAAAGATGTGTTTTGGATTCAATCACGTTTAAAGAATACGCCTACAATCCCTGTGTCATAGCAAGAATGAAATAGTAAAGTCAATAGATCACAAGCCACTGTTATGTTACCATACAAGTTGCCAACTTGAGAGGGAATTTGTGGGGTTTTTTTGTTTTCCTTTTTCATGCTGTGCTCTGAGTTGAATTAGACTTGCCAATAGCTAATATATACTTCGTTTTAGATAGATCTTCAAATGACATTATTATATTATTGTCATAGTTTGATGAATGTCTTCCATGTTTTTACTTTTTTTGTCTGCACCAGAAATTTTCCCTTATACAACATGCTACTTTCTCGAAATACCTTTGACGTCAGTCATATTTTTACAAGTTGCATATAAATAATTGTTGCGGTAAAGTATTAGTGTATAATAACTGTGGTGCTGTCATATTCACATATATAAGTTTGTATACAATTTTTTTACATAAAAATAAAGAAAACAAGAATATGTTGGAACTACTGCAATTAGCTTCTTTTGGCAGAATGTACTCCTTGCGTTGTTGTTGATAAGTTCACTTGGTTATCTTTTTACCGATCCCCATTTCATTAACTACTTTTTTATGGAAACCCAGGCGTTGCATCATCCTTTGAACTCAAAGGCATGGGCCATGGGGCCAGTGATCGTGTAAAAGAACAGGCCACTTAGTTGAAGTTAAAATTAGCGATCAGAACACTCTTTGCAATGTAAGTTTTCTTCGAATATCTAGAAATAGTGTGAACTAACATTTTCTTATACCTATTTCATCAGTAATATATCATGAGTTAGTTTCACATTTTCAGAGTCATGAATTAATTGATAAGTGAAGCTAATTCCAAGTACTATTTCAAAATAGGATAGCACAGTACGTATTTACTGTATACTAATTATCAGTAATTGGTATATTTGATATCTTAAAGTTCTTAGAAACTTGCCATGATCGTTAATGATTTCAAAGTTTGAACTTTTTTGCACTTCTTACAAGCATATTTTCATCATAGTTGTAACATAGTGGTAATGCAAACATATGCAATAAAGAAATAACAATGTAGATTATCCATTCATACTGCACTGCTGCGTGTTTACACTTTTTTTGTTGATAATTTAAATGTAGCATGGTATTATACTATACTATTGGTCCCGATGTTGTTGCCTCTATTAACTGATTGGAATTGAAGTGTCTCAAAGGTTGTGTTTAGGAAATCGTAATGCTATCCCTTTCATTCTAAGGTCTGTGATGTCAGTTTTGGTTAAAAGTTATGTGCATGTGGTGCATGAGGACTTGCGTCCCAAGTGTTTCGTTATTTGATTTAGGTTTTGTTATCTTTTATTCCAATTCCCTTAATTTGTTTTTTTTTCTCGGAAGAGAGACAAATGAATTTTGTACATTCCTTTTCCCTAACATTTTAGTACATAGTATAGATATTTATTTTCTGTCTATACTACTTTTCCAACATTAGCTTCATGATCGGTTGGCTGCATTCTATATCATATGTATTGTCCTTTGGCTTTACTTCTGTTTTTTACTATAAAAATTTAACGTTTTCTGATTTTTAAATTCGGTTGGTTTTTTTTTGTGTTTATTCATTGTAAACAAGTGTGTTTTTGTGACGGCAAGGGAGTTGTTTTTTTCCATCTTTTTTCATTGTAAACATGTGTGTGTTGGTGGCTGTGCGATTGTTGTTTTTTTAAAATCCTTTTTGATTGTAAACACTACCAAAAAACACTAAATCAAAGACTGAAAATATCAGCCTTTAATTGAACAAATCAGTCTCTACATTACTACTAAAGACCACAAAAAAACATATAATTTCAGTCACTGTTTATCAAGTCCCAAAAATATTTGTGACTGAGCTATTTCAGTCTTAAATTTTAAAGACTGAAATAGCAGTCTTAAGCATTTTCAAAGACCGAATTTTAAAGACTGTGATATAGTTTCCGACCAGTCTCAAATTAAAAATAATTTTTACTTAGAGATATGTGCATATATATTAACAAATATACTAATTCATATGTAGATGTTTAAAAAACTTGTAAATCCATCACTTTTCAAAAACTAACGGTACATGGCACAAAGTGTAGTGTTTTTTTTTTTTTTTGAAAACCCAGGAGAACCCGTCGGACCGGTAAACTCCTGAGTAGGGTATAGCAAAGCCATCCGCTGATCCAAGACCCCATACTTCCAGGTAAATTTATATAGGATAGGGAAGCGCATGGTAGGAATCGAACCTGCGTCTTTTTACCAAAATGCAGGCCTCCTTTCCACCGCACCCGCGGACATGGCACAAATTTAAAAACTTGTAAATCCATTACTTTTCAAAAACAAACGTACATGGTGCAAAGTGCAATAAAATGTACATTTTTAAGCAATACAAGCAAGACCCATTACATAATTAAAAAAGGAAAATTATGTGATATATATCAAAAGAGTACACTAGATAGGCAAAAGTGGAACTAAAGTATTGTTTGTAGCCATTGGATACTCGAACACATATGTAGGTAAAGCTTTTTCTTGATAAACCCGTCAGCACAGCGACCAAAAGCTTGTTGAGATTCTAATCGACGTCTGAGTGTGTCCATCAACAATAAATACAGGTGTGAAGAGCATGAAGGGTCAATTAAAGTCTTCGAAGAAAACTGATTGATATCAACCGTTGTCTGTTTGTATATCTTAGTCTTTTTGCCTCCACTGAAATTATCTAGTAAGTAAAGTTAAAACCCAAAGAACTATTTTCTTACAACAAGAGTTTGAGCAGGAGCTTGCAGAGGCCGCAAAGGACGAAGAGGAGGTGGCCAGGGGCAGCGTTGAGGAAGCGCGAGTGGACAAGGTTAAAGGCGACAACGAGAAGGGAGAAGGTGGAAGAGGACAAGTGGAGGAGCACATGTTGGTGGTGGTGTTAATGGGTTGCAGTTCATGTTTAAAACGCAAAATCAAGTCGTGATGATGGATGACATGCCATGTTTGTCTTTGCAACGAAGAGTTGTTTGGGGAAGAGATCTAATGGGTGTACATACATGAATTGATAAGGGGCGGTAAAATAAACATGATGTGTTTATTTCAGTAAAAAAAAAAGTTCAATGTCTACAGGAGAAAGTGGAAAGTTTTATGCGTGTGTATCGTTGAAGAAGGAAGTGATCATGTCCTATTAATTTGAAATTTATTAATTTTACATGGAAAACGAAAAACTATGACATGGATCGTTAATCCTTCCCATTAGATTTAAAATACTTAGAGAATCTCAACCATTGAATATTTAGTTAATTAAACACCAATTAAAGACTGAATATCAGTCATTAAAATATCAATTTATACAAACCAACTAAAGACTGGTTTTCAGTCTTTAACACTGAAAACTAAAGACTGAAATTTTCAGTTCCAAATTTTCAGTCACTAATCAGATGTATTTTTGTAGTGAAACATGTGTCTGTTCATGGTTGCAAAGTTATTGCCTTAAGGACAAAAAAATTTCAGGTCCACATTTTCCACAACTAAAATTTTCAACTTTTCGGGAATTGCTCCGCCTACTTTATATTTTTTCAGTAGATTAGTAGGATATATAACATATCAACTATATCGATGTTTTCTTCTGAAATCCTACTTCATAACATGGTGTGTGCTGCTGTGCTATCATGATTTAACACGTTTCTGTTCTTTGAATGAACAAAAAAGTTGTAGTTTACGCTTTTACTACTTAAACTAAACCAAAATACTCATAGGTTCAAATATACATCTACAGATATAACATGTCAGTGATTTTCTGACATCCTCACACCTAAAAATATACATATACATTGTAGACAAATAAGTTTATATGAGTTGGGTATTATATTTCATGTTTTGTATTAGTTGATGATTCTTTATTAAATAGGTTTTGAAATTAATACCCTTCCTTCACAATGAAATTAATACCCTTCCTTGACAAAAAAGTCGCACGCTATTCGTAACATACATGTGCATGTATATTGTACTAAATTAATAATTGGAAACTGTTGTAAATATGTGTATGTATAAAAAAGAGAGCCCAAATGAAGAAGAATTTTTTCCCCCCTTTTATAATATAAATTTGCATGGTTATCAAACCGACCGTAGGGAGGTTTGCCTACTTCTACTAGTCAAAATCAATTTTTCTGAAGCCAAAAAAACGTGGATCTTGTCTCGTCGCGGTTTCTCTAAAAACGTGGATCTTGTCTCCTCGCGGTTTCTCTAAAAACGTGCATCTTGTCTCCTCGCGGTTTCTCTAAAAACGTGCATCTTGTCTGGATCTTGTCTCGTCACGGTTTCTCTAAAAACGTGGATCTTGTCTCCTCGCGGTTTCTCTAAAAACGTGCATCTTGTCTTATCGCGGTTTCTCTAAACTTTCTCCTTTTATTTTGCGCATCAAAGATTTCAAATTTAAATCTATTATGATTTTAAAATTTTAAAATTTTCAATTTCAAATCGACAATTTTGAATGTTTTGATTAATATTTAAATTTGAAATTCATATTTTCAGATTCAAATCTTAATTTATTCTTTTCCAACATATTATCACTTAATGTTTAAGTAATATTAACAAAATTTTTAAATGTATATTTCATATCAAAGTTATACAATCGAACGGTCGGTTTCTCCACCGGTGTGCGGTTATACTAGTTAGTTCAGATTTTTGCAATTAATAAATCTTGGATTAAATTAAATATGTTGCGGCGACACTTACATTATGAATGTTAAATTAACAGGTTTTCAACTATGTAACACAATTTATATGTTTTGGTCAAAACACCATGTAAATCTTACAATGATTGAGAAGCTTTTTACTCCATTTGTTCCAACTGATATTCTCTTTTATTGAAAGAAGCCGTTTCTTTTGGAGTGCAGCCACAAGTAGACTATTTTTACTGTTAAGTAAAATCTCAAACAACAACCCTGCATTCTCAAAAGCAAATATCGTGCACCAGATATAGGTTTCTGCTGATGCTCAGTAACACTGTCGTTCTCGTGCACTGAACCAAATTTTTAATCCATTATATTGGTATACATTTTTCCGAATATCATCTAATAGCATCACTGTTTTCAAAACCAGAACGAGCCCACGGTTTAACCTTGAAAACCGTGAACCATAATAGAATCCGGCTTGGAGTAAGGAACGGATCCACATCCTTAGGTTCTTTGTTGATTTATGTTTGATGCGTCCGTCACCGAAATCATATTGTTTTTGCTGGTACAAATTACCAACTTTACTGCCCTAATAAATTATCTTAGTTTGATATTTGTATACAGTTAAAAAGGTAGTGCAAACTAAGCCATGACTTCTAATGCAGCTGCTGTGCATGAGCTATCTTATAAAGCAGAAAGCTTTTCCATCAATGGGGCAAGACAATTTATTCTTTATAAATCAAATAAACAATAACTTAAACAAACTATAATTTCGCTTTAAAATCTGTAACCTACAATCAAATTACACTATAATACCTATTTCACTTTTTCGTCCCTTATTTATTCCAGCTATTATAAAAATCTCTTAATTTTATCATAAATTAAATTTTACATCAATATGTTAAAAGTATGTTAGTTAGTTTATTAAATTAAATTTTAAAGCATTTAAATTATATAGATTTTCTTCTTCCTAGAAATAAGTGACCTCCGCTTAGATTCGTACATCCACGGTTTGATCGGTTGGAGAAAATCAGATAAAATTTTCCTTCCAAAATTAGTACGATACATACTTTTTTGTGTTTGTATCACTCTACCTATGGTATATTATGCCTCCCGAGGATGACTAAATGCTGCAGCTTTTTAATTTAGCTATTCGTTTCTTCCCCCTTTACGTTGGACGACTATTCAGATATGGAGCGCCGTGGCAAGAATAGAAAGAGGAAATCAGTCACCCAATCAATCTTCCATTCTACTAACTCAAGTCCGACAATCAAACATGGCGTGTCAGTCTCTGCTGAAGGTGGAGATAAGAACGGCTTTGTTTCACTCCCGGTGTCATCCAAGAGAGAAAGTAGACATCCAGCTTCGTCTACGCCTGCTGTAAGTATTCTCCCCCTACTGTCGTACAATGTATTTTGGGTACTAGTTATGTAACAAGCTCTCTTAATTCGTGCTTCCACTAGCTGGTTAGGAACTCAAGCGCGGTCCTTATTCCTACCGCGCTGAAAAGAAGATACAAGAAATCGAATGCAAGCTCATTAGTTGCTAGCCTAAAGGAATTTACTTCCAATCACCATGAATTTTGTGCCCCTTCTTCTCAGCGGACCAACCATTTTCATGCATTGAATGATGCAGCAGCTCTTTCTTCATCCTCCTGTTTACGTTCAACGTACGCTTCTCCTTCTTCTGCCATGACTTCTGCTCCGTTTACTCCTATTCGTACAGCACCAAACATCGACTGGATTGACCAGTCATCTGTTGAGGACGTTAATGGTATGTTTTATATATTTTTGATATTCCCAACACAATTTAGATTACCGCAACCATACAACATTATACATGCTGCCTGCACAAAACCATGCCTCGGTATTTCAAAGTATTATTTGCGTATTGCCTCCGCACAATATTTCCACTTCCATTACTCCTCTTTCATCCCTAGGAAGGTTATAAAGCATATAATTTAAAAAACTATGGTTTAGACGCATCTATGTGTTAGGTTATTCCTTAGCTTCATGGTATAATCAGCCATATTAATAATCTTTTAATCTCACCCTCACTATTTTACAATTTACAATGCTCTCTATTTCTATAGTAAACCCAATATTCTCTACTACGTTGCTGCAGTTCATCTGTTTGAAGACCACCCGCTATCCACTGTCTTTTTCCCTTTATTAAAAAAAAGATTTCGGTCCTTCACATTGTAGGTCCATGTCCCGCGGGGCAAACAAATGCACTTTCTACCACTCATACTTTGAATGAGCAATCGACAAATACACCTGCACGTTCCTTTTGGCCCGTGTGTCTTCTTCAAAATATAGATGTTGCTCCGCTAGCTGAGTCATGCTATCACCTTTAACTCCTTTTTTGTACTGCAATTTGATCCCCTTAACTGCACATATAGGTAAATGGAAGAAACAATGCTACCAGTTCTTGTACTGCAATCAAAGAATATTTACACGTCCTCCAATTTATGCAATGGTAAGTACATTTTTCAAAACTACCGATCTTATTTGTTTCTGCCTTCCCTTGCACAAATGACTATAAAGCTTCTACCTGTAGTGTGCAGTCTGCCTTCCTACCTCCCTGCAACCTATCAGAGAGGGGTTGGAGGCGTACAAAATTCAATGGTTAACGAAATATGCAGCTACGATCTTTATGTTTGCAGTCCAGTGACCAATGTTTTCCGTGCCAATCCCGATCTAGCAACAGATAATATCCATACCGTTGGTTTTCCTTTGCCTTTGTTTTGATTATCATATTAGTATCACATATTTACACACTTTCTAACCCTATACTTCATTTGTTTTAGGCCATATGTTTAATCCATGGGATTTTGGGCCTTCGATGAACAATTTCCCTTTTTGCTTCTCCATTTTTTGGTATGCAGAGAGAAACCAAAAGGATGATGTCCCCAACTCTGCAAAGTACTCCATTTGTTGTCAGGGTAGAAAAGTTTGTTTGCCTTCCATGAAGTAAACCCCTCTTCTTCTGAAAAATCCGCTGAATTATGAAAAAGGCGGAATAGCTTCCCGCTTTAGAGAACAAATTTGGGTTTATAACTCTATACTTGCATTCACATCAATGGTTTGGCATGTAGATAACAGTGTTAATGATGGTAAAGGAGTTTATGTATATAGATTAAATGGTCAAAATCATCATAAAATTGATGTCTTCTTCCTATTGATGGTGTGCCTAACAGATATACATTTATGACACCGAAAATGAAAGAGGTAATATGTTGCGGGCATGTGGGAGCAATGGAAACAAACAAGTAGATCCAACGTTGGTAGATAAACTAATATGTATGTTCGACAAAACAATTGAACTAGAAAAGGTTTTTAGAATGGCAAGAGATCGATTTGAAGCATCTGATTAGATGATGTTTGCATTCGAATTATTGGAGGAAGGAACAATGATGGGAGGCAACATAACTTGCCCCTTCTTTCGAGATTGCAGCTCTAATTGTTGGTGGTGACAATCAACTGAATGAGCATAGAGATATAATCTTAGAAGAGAAAACAGGCATCCTACGTCGTATTAATGAGAAACATTCAAGCTTCATGGAAATGCAGTATCCAGTCCTTTTTCCTTATGCTGAAAATGGATATAGGTCATCCATTGAATACAGTAATGCTCGGTTTGCCTCTGAAAATGAAAGGATTTACGTATTGATTCATGAGTACTATGCTTTTCACTTGCAAAATAGGGAAAATGAAGGACAGACTTTGTTAAGGGGGTTCGTATGCTACAACAATATATTGTTGATGCATGTACAAGCATTGAGGAAGATAGGTTACGATGGATTAGAAATAATCAATCGAATATACGGTCAGAACTTTATAAAGGATTGCAAGATGATGTGCTTGTAGGGGATATGTCTGCTAAAATGATTGGTAAACATACCATCTTTCCTTCCAGCTTCACCGAAGGTCATCAGTATATGGTTCAAAATTATCAAGATGCAATGGCTATTTGTCGATGGGGTGGATGTCCAGATTTGTTTATAACCTTTACCTGTAATGCAAAGCGGCCTGAAATCAAATATATGCTTGAAAACATTCTAGGTCAAAATCCTGATCATTGACAAGATATCATTGCCCGTGTCTTCTAGATAAAGCTCAAATAGTTTATCAAAGATGTGTATGAAAATGGGCACTTTGGGCAAGCTAAAGCAAGTATAATCTTCATGCATTCCGATAAATACAGTTGTATGCCCTGTAAAACACCATTTCTGTGGTTTTATTTCTTATCATATTGTAACTATACACTTACTCTTTCTTTTCAGTTATATACACCAAAGAATATCAGAAAAGAGGACTGCCACATGGTCATATCTTATTATTTCTCCATTCAGAGGATAAACCAAAAAATATATTGCAAGTTGACAGGATTATAAGCGCTAAGGTGCCAAACCCTTCCATCGACCCAATTGCTTACGATGTAGTTCGACAGTTTATGGTTCATGGCCCCTGTGGTTTGTCTTATAAATGTGCACAGTGTATGGAAGCAATGTTTATGGAAAACACTATCTGAAACCTTTTACCAATGATACAAGCTTTTACAAAGATGGTTTTCCAATTTATAAGTGTCTGAAAAATGGCCATTCTATTCTTATGTCGACAGAATATACAGTTGACAGTGTTTGGATTGTGCCTCATAATGTTGATTTATTAGTTAAGTACAATGCTCATATAAATGAAGAGGTCTGCAATAAAAATAAATCTATTAAGTATTTGTTCAAATACATCAATAAGGGCCATGACAGAGCAACAATGCTCATTGAAGAAAATGTGAACGATAAACAAAGAGCGCAATATCAAATGGATGAGATTAAAAAATATCTTGACCGTCGATACGTTTCCGCTTCTGAAGCATGCTGGCGTATTTTTGTGTTCGAGGTCCAGTATTGTAAACCATATGTAGAAAGATTACCTTTTCACCTCCCAGGAGAACATACATTAACTTTACATGATAACAATACCATCTCTCAAATGGTAAGTAGACAAAATATTGAACGAACCATGTTCACGGAATGGATGAGAATTAATATGCTACATGCAGATGCAAGGACTTTGGCCTACGTAGATTTTCCAACAAAGTGGGTATGGTATAAAGATGAGAAGCAATGGAAAAGATGGCAACAAGGTGAGAAAATAGGTAGGATATATTATGCGCATCCTACTTCTGGAGAACGTTTCTATTTGCGAATGCTGTTAAACGTTGTTAAAGGGCTAATGTGCTATGAAGACATCAGAATAGTAAATAGTACGTTGTACTCTAATTTTCAATCTTCATATGTTGCGTTAGGATTGTTAAAAGACGACAATGAATGGAATGCAGCTCCCTTTGAAGCAGGAAATTGGTCCTTTGGAAAAAGCTTGCGTCACATGTTTGCGACGGTGCTACTATTCTATGAAATTTCTAATTCGTTTAAGCTTTGGAATCCGAATTGGGTATTGTCATATGACATACAATGGCATCAACAACGCATTCAGAACAACAAGACATTGTTGCTACTAGAAGAGGAAATAAAGAACTACTGCCTAATCGAACTTCAAAATATACTTAATTTAAACAATTGTTCCTTAGTGGACTTTCCCCGTTTGCCAACTCCAAACTTCTCACTACACCGACCTTGCCACAACAGACTAATAGAGGAGGGCCTAAGCAACGATTGTGTTGCTTTGGATTAGGAATCCCATACAATGTTGTCCCAACTAAAAATCGAGCAACGAAGTATATTCGATGTTGTCTCCGCATCAGTGAATGATAACGCATGAGTTTTTTTCTTCGTCTACGACAGTGGGGGCACAGGGAAAACTTTTCTTTGGATGATATTAATAACAACCATGCGATCAAAGGGTAAAATTGTTTTGGCAGTTTCATCCTCTGGTATAGCATCTTTACTACTTATAGGTGGTAGAATGGACCATTCTAGATTTAAAATACCAATTAATGTAGGAGAAGATACAACATGCGGCATTCCAAAGCAATCAAACCTTGCGAAACTTATAGTACACACGGAGTTGATTATTTAGGATGAGGCTTCTATGGTTCATCGCCATTCTTTGGAAGCTTTCCAATCGAACACTTCGGGACTTAATGGAGGACGACATTAACTATTTTGTTGAACGTATATTCGGTGGGAAAACTGCTCTTTTGGGTGGCGATTTTAGACAAGTGCTTCTTGTCAAACCCAAAGGATCACGAAATGCAATTGTCCAATCTTCCATAAACAAATCTCAATTATGATCCAAATGCCATGTGTTTAAACTAAACATTAATATGTGTCTAACTTCCACCGACGGTACACCTTCTAAAATAAGGAGGCTAGAAAATTTCACCAAGTGGGTGCTAGACGTAGGTGATGGAAAACTGCCTGCCACTGCATTGCAACTAGATGCTGAGCCACGCTAGACCGCTAATTGAGTAAACTTCCCATTCAATTGCAGGGATCATAGAGAGTACCTACCCTGACTTGCAAAAATGTTTGAATGAACCAAATTATTTACGTACTCAGTGTATTTTGGCTCCAACAAATGAATGTGTTGAAAATGTTAATGGTTATGTAACATCATCTCTATTTGGATCTTTAACTACGTACCTTAGCGCAGATACAATAAGCCCTGTTTCTGAAGGTATTAAGGATCAACATATACTGTTCCCAACCGAATTCTTAAACACTTTGCACCCTTCACACATACCTACCCATAAACTCAACCTCAAAGTAGGTATTCCAATAATGCTCCTTCGAAATCTAAACGAAAGTACAGGTCTTTGTAATGGCACACGTTTAATCATCACCAGGCTTGCACCAAAAGTCATTCAAGCAGAAATTATTACCCGTACCAATGTTGAAAATATGGTTTTAATTCTTAGAATTGTCCCTACATCATCAAATACAAAATGGTTGTTTTTCCTACGACGTTTGTAGTTCCCAATAAAAGTTTGCTTCGTAGTGACTATTAATCAGAGCCAAGGATAGACTTTGGATCATTTGGTGTTTATTTGCCATGACCTGTGTTTTCCCACCACCAACTCTATGTCGTGGTATCCATAACAACATCACACTGAGGTCTTAAAATGCTCATCAACTAGCAAGGTACCGAGGACGTTGGATTGACCGAAAATATTATTGTCCATTAAATATTTGAAAATTTGTAACACCCTTTTCTTTGTTTCTGTTATGTCACCCAGGTCTTAAGACCTCTTTCAACAACTGTATTTATATGACTATTTGCAAATTATACATTTTATCCACTTACTCATGCAACTTTGAGACAGAATAGAATAGCTTGCCACATTAATACTTAACGCAAAAAAAATAATGCAACTTACCTTTTCATGTACAATTGCAAGCCTGATTTGTTTATATTTCTTAATATATGCTGCTTTTTTCCCTAAAAAGACATAAATTTAAACGTGATATTTATCACCTTTACTGTCATGACCCGTTTTTCTATCTCCAGAAAAACGCATCATGAATTAAGAAAGAAAGGGATAGAAGAAGAAAAGATAAGAAAGAAGAAACTCAACAACATCAGATACTCACAGTGGAACGAATGAAATATAATATATCACATAAAATATTACATAGTATCATATACATCAGAGTACACAACTTATACAACACATATTAGACAGTTATAAACATCTGTCTAACTATACAACTCAAGATATCACAAGATACAGACACAACACAAACACAGCGGAACCATAATATATCTACACATGGAAGCCTTCTGCTCCAAATCTCCGCCAGAATTCGTCAAGCTAACCCGAATCCCTCGACTACTCATACATAATATGAGTACCCAAGAGTTTAATAAAACATAAAATAAACACTCGGTCAGACAGGGGTCTGGTGTGAGTAAACGGGTTAAAATTGCTTAACTTTAGAAAAACATTTGAAAGAAAAGGTATCACGTAAGACTTCCCACACATAAACATGGAAAAGTTTTTACCCTACGCTAACCAAAATATTTGATAGAAAATCCGGTGATATTATAATAGTGTCTAGGGTTTTCAAGTAAATAAGAAATAGCCGAAATTGTTACATTATTAAATTCCATCTACTAGCCACAAAAGTGGGTAATACAAACAAAACTGTAGGGTCTCGTAGGAAGAATGAGTTTCCATCAATGGCAGGGCTACCAGGGTACTGCCCATCACAGTACGTGGCCTAGATCACTATACCGAGCATTACTTCCAACCCCCTGCAACACAAAGCCGGGACCACCCCTTACTGGACAGTCCCGAGTAAGATCACCCCGTGGTTGGCGCGACCAACCACCCACTAAGCCGAAATAAAAAGGGACATCTAGACAGGGATGACCTCACCCTGAAATGGGTGCTACCCACCTAGCCTTACTGCACCTCACCTGTTTTAGCCATTCTCGGTTGATGAGGTTTGAGGCTGCGATTACCTTTATAGAACACCTCTATCTTAGAATGCTCATCGTCCACCTGACGATGTTCTGAAAGCATTCAATCCATACAAGTTCGTTCCGGGTTCAAACGAAACCGAAGTAACTATCTCGTTGCACTCATTTTGGAATCACCCTCAAAGTCAACGACCATATCCCTTGCACTCTGAATCACCATCTCGAACCTGTAAGTACTATTTCCATCAAACTCATCACGGGATCACCCCCAGAGTTATACTGACGTATAGTTCTTACACTTCGACTCTTCACTAAGCTCCACAAGGATTCACGACCTAATGTTTAATTTAGATCGATGTGGTTTTCGGATTATCCAAATATGGAAACCCAATCCCGGTCTCATCGAATCCAAATTCCATTTTAATGTCCAAGTTGTTTTAAGTGTTTTAAACAATTAACTTATATTCAGAATAAAATAAACAGATAGATGAATCACATTATCACAATAGATAATTCATATCAAACATTCACCTCACAAAGCAGCATAACATACATCAGAGATATCATACCCAAATCATCCAAACATCATTCAAACATCCAAAATCAATCATCCAATATTAATCAATCATCCATAAACAGAATTGATTAACTCTAAATCAATTGGATTACCTAAATCCTTCTTCATTAATTTATTCCAAATAAATAAATTAATCATCTCTTAATGATCTTCTTTAATTAATCTCCCATGATTAATCATCCTTTAATTACATTCAAGTAATTATCCTTAACCATATACGGTAATTATCCTTTAATTACTATCATTAATTTCAATAATTAATGATCCTTCATTTGCTTCCCTTAATTAATCAAAATTGATTAATTACATTAAACCTCAATTAGTTACAATTAATTAATCACACTTAAATTAATCACTTCCATTAATCAATCTTGATTAATCTCATTAATTTTATTAACTAATAATCCTTATTAATTAATAATTTCTTTAATAATTTGTAATTAACCATCTTATTAATCATAAACAGTAATTAATAACCTGTAATTACTTATCTTAATTAACATCTAAATTAATTATATTAATCTTTGATTAATTATTTTAATTAATTAATCTTTAATTACTTCATTAAGTAATTATTAATCAATTAAATCAATTAATAAATCCTTAATTAATTACTTTATCAATTAATTACATTTTTAATTAATTACCCTTAGTAGTTAATATTAAATAAATCTCATTCATTAATTAATTAATCACATTAATTAATTAACTAAAATTAACTAAGTAATTAACCCTTAATTACTTCCATTAAATGATTACTCTCTTAATTAATTACTTAACAAGTAATTATTTCCATCATTAAATAATCCTTAATTCTTTAATTAATTAATTACTCTATAATTAATTAACTTCAAATTAATTATATTAATTAATTCTTAATTAATAACATCAAGTGATTATCCCTTAATCACTTCCATTTAATTACTCCCATAAGTAATTTCCATTAATTACTTCCATAAGTAATTTCCTCTTTCTAATTACTTTAAGTAACTATACATTAATTACTTCATTAAGTAATTACACTTAATTAATTCATAATTAAGTGATTATTTAAAATTAAACAAACAATTAACTAATTATTTAAAAATTCTAAATTAATTAAGAAATGCATTTATCTTAATTAATCTTTTACTTATTAACAAATCATATTAATGAGGTATTCATAAGTTCATAACAAAGATAAATTATCCATATTTATCTTGATAAATAAATTATTTGAATTAATTAA
Organism: Allium cepa; assembly: GCA_030765085.1. NCBI lineage: Eukaryota > Viridiplantae > Streptophyta > Magnoliopsida > Asparagales > Amaryllidaceae > Allium > Allium cepa. Next base: position 776,728,599 of record CM060945.1, read on the forward strand.
ATCTTAATATCTTAAAAACAAACTATTTTATGGGTTTACAAAATTATAACATTTACCTTATTTGAAAATAAAGCATTTAGAAATCAATTTGAAATTTAAAACACTTTAATTATCTAATTTAAACTTATTTATTTTAAATAAAATTTGAAAACTTAGTTTTTAAACATTTCTTAAAAACTTTGATTTAATATTTTAAAATGAAAACATTCTTTTGAATTTAAATTCAAAATACTTCTTTAAATTAAAATTCAAAATTTTAGTTAAGTTAATTACTTTCTAAAGAAATCATCTTAAACAATTTAAATTTTGAAAATAAATTCAATTAATACTTTTAAAGTTTGATTAACTTTATTTCAAAACAACAAGTTTTAAATTTTGTTTTCTTTTATAAAACTCAAGCTTGATTTTATTTATTCAAACTACAAGTTTAAAATTTGCAAACTCTATCTTTACAGTATTAACCAGATAACATACGACTAAAAACTCGAGTTCGAAACCCAAATTACACGAGCCTGCCCCGTGGCCTACCCCATGCTTCCCCTACTTCGAGTCGTTTTAAGAAAAACACGAGCTCCACTTCGCGCAAACACCATCTTCCCAGAACAAAAACTCCACCTGTTCCCAAACCGTGCACGGTGCACGTGCACCTGTAGCTCCGGTCAACGACGATCGGCGCGTCGATCTCCTATAATCCCACGATCACATGCGAGCACGAAAACAAACCCAGATCAAACAATCAACACGCAAGTCAAAATTCCGATCATCGATTGAAAAACTGAACCAAACTCGCCAGCAAAAATCTTCTAACGCCGACAACTTCCACACAGATGAACTTCACCGACGCCCACATCAATTCGTCACGACCCTCAGCTCAACACTCCACCATCGCAATAGCTTCCGGTCCACTACACACGACGCAATCGTCTCGACAGCCAAGCCGAACCAACAACAAGGTAAACCCTAGATTGATCGAATCCAAACAATACAGCCATAGGAAAAATTTGAAAACATTTTTCCCCTCATCCTTGATACAAGAGTAAGCTTCCCCATGAATTAATTATCTTTTAATTACTTCCATTAGATGATTACTCTCTTAATTAATTACTTAACAAGTAATTAGTTCCATCATTAAATAATCCTTAATTCTTTAATTAATTAATTACTCTATAATTAATTAACTTCAAATTAATTATATTAATTAATTCTTAATTAATAACATCAAGTGATTATCCCTTAATCACTTCCATTTAATTACTCCCATATGTAATTTCCATTAATTACTTCCATAAGTAATTTCCTCTTTCTAATTACTTTAAGTAATTATACATTAATTACTACATTAAGTAATTACACTTAATTATTTCATAATTAAGTGATTATTTAAAATTAAACAATCAATTGACTAATTATTTAAAATTATAAATTAATTAAGAAAAGCATTTATCTTAATTAATCTTTTACTTATTAACAAATCATATTAATGAGGTATTTATAAGTTCATAACAAAGATAAATTATCCATATTTATCTTTATAAATAAATTATTTGAATTAATCAAATCTTAATATCTTAAAAAAAAACTATTTTATGGGTTTACAAAATTATAACATTTACCTTATTTGAAAATAAAGCATTTAGAAATCAATTTGAAATTTAAAACACTTTAATTATCTAATTTAAACTTATTTATTTCAAATAAAATTTGAAAACTTAGTTTTTAAACATTTCTTAAAAACTTTGATTTAATATTTTAAAATGAAAACATTTCTTTTGAATTAAAATTCAAAACACTTCTTTAAATTAAAATTCAAAATTTTAGTTAAGTTAATTACTTTCTAAAGAAATCATCTTAAACAATTTAAATTTTGAAAATAAATTCAATTAATACTTTTTAAAGTTTGATTAACTTTATTTCAAAACAACAAATTTTAAATTTTGTTTTCTTTTATAAAACTCAAGCCTGATTTTATTTATTCAAACTACAAGTTTAAAATTTGCAAACTCTATCTTTACAGTACTAACCAGATAACATACGACCAAAACCTCGAGTTCGAAACCCAAATTACACGAGCCTGCCCCGTGTCCTACCCCATGCTTCCCCTACTTCGAGTCGTTTCAAAAAAAACACGAGCCCCACTTCGCGCAAACACCATCTTCCCAAAACAAAAACTCCACCTGTTCCCAAACCGTGCACGGTGCACGTGCATCTGTAGCTCCGGCCAACAACGATCGGCGCGTCGATCTCCTACAACTCCATGATCACATGCGAGCACGAAAACAAACCTAGATCAAACAATCAACACGCAAGTCAAAATTTCGATCATCGATCGAAAAACTGAACCAAACTCGCCAGCAAAAATCTCCCAACGCCGACAACTTCCACACCGATGAACTTCGCCGACGCCCACATCAATTCGTCACGACCCCCAGCTCAACACTCCACCATCACGATAGCTTCCGGTCCACTACACACGACGCAATCGTCTCAACAGCCAAGCCGAACCAAAAACAAGGTAAAACCCTAGATTGATCGAATCCAAACAATACAGCCATAGGAAAAATTTGAAAACATTTTTCCCCTCATCCTTGATACAAGAGTAAGCTTCCCCACGAATTCAACTCAAATCATGGAGTTGATCGTCGACAATTTGTCAAATTGCCGAAACCCTTCATCTCCAAATTCCCAATTGAATATCAACTTAACAATTATGAATTGCCTGTTAAAAATCATCATTTCTAACAACTAATCCATCTGTACAATCCAAAGCAAGAATTAAAGATATCAATTTTTGACATGCAACAGTGACTTACTGTAATTTCCATTTTAAAAATTATTTGTAAATTTAAATTTACAAAAACTATTTTTAAAATTACCATCATACAACATCAAACAACTTTCATTTAACCATCAAAGTCAAATAATGATGTTATTGGAAGATTTGAATTAAATTGAATGGTCAAAACTATAAATGACAGAGCATATTTATACAGTCACCATATATCTTCTATGTATTCAATCATGCAATCATCTTCACAACACATTTGTAACTAAATTACTGTATAAATCATCACACATATCTAGGTTAAATAACAGGTTCAAATCTGTTTTTAAAGTGAAGATTTACTCACCTTTCTTTGAAGAGGCAGAGCAATTTAAATTCTCTTTTTTTCCAGGCTTTGAAAATATAATCTGAAAAATGCTTTTGATTTGCTTTGCTGAAGAAAATCTTTGCATGCCTTCAATTTGATGTTTTAAAGGTGTTGAAACTTGCTGTTGCTGTTTGTAACAACCCTGTATTTTGTGATTTTTTTTATATTTTAATTTTTTTAATTGAATTTTTGATTTAAAAACTTATTTTATTTATTTTGAATGATAAACTTTAGTTTTGATATGAATTATCATTCCAAAGCATGACTAAAAAGAATATTTTCCAAAAAGTGAATTTTTGGTCAAAATAGTCAAACTTTGGATTTTATTTTAAAATTTTAAAAGTTTGAAAATTTAAATTTTTTCTTTTATTTTGAAAGTACATAAAATTTTAGGAACACTGCTTTTTGTTTCGTTGGAAACGGATTTAAATTGTGAAAGTTATGTATATTTCAATATTGAGTGCAATTTGTTTATTCTGCAATTTTGTTATTTTAAATAGTATAAATTTTATTCTTATTTGTCATATTTTATTGTAATATGTATTAATATGTTATTTTATGTATGTTTTTGTCTTTTAATATTTTTGAAGTTAGGTAGGAATTTTCTAGAGCTAGTAGTATTTTTCTTGTAATTTCCATGCCCTGTTTTCAATTTTTAAACATTTTCTTTAGTTCTTTTCTATTTTTGTAACAACCCTGGTTGGAGAGTACCGTAAATATTAAATTATAATGAAGATTATAATTTAATATTGGAATTAATTGAATTTATTGGAAGAAAATGATGAATTATATTGTTTATTTGGAATAAACAATATAATATGAATAAATTTTGGGAGAACAATATAAAATAAGGTTTATTTCAAAGTAAATTATTGAAGCAAATTTAAGATGAAGGAAAGATGAAGTAAACAACTTAATTGTGATCTTTGAGTTGGAAATTATCATTGATGGAATTTAGTAGGAGCATTAAAGGAATATTGGCAATTTATTCCAATATTCTCCTTTTATTGTAAAATAAAAGGGAAAATAAAAGTAGAAAGATTTCATTGTATTAATAGTAATAAACATATGTGTGAGATAAACTTGTTCCTTTATTTCATGAATTTTGAATATAGAGATGCAACTATATTCAATTAACATGTATGATTTGGCGATAATGTAATTTATTGTCAAATTGCATCTTTTCTTTGTTAAATACAAAGAAAATTGTTAAATAATTGTTTAAGCATCATATGCATAATGAATTTGAATTTTTGGGCTAATGAATTGTAACAAAATAAATTAATCACTCCATTTCGATGGTTGGAGTGGTTTGGAATAATTAATGGAATTTGGTTTGTGTTGGGGAAATCATATTGGTAATTTTAAAACCAATAATACATTTTATTGTAAAATAAAATGTGGGGAATAAGGGAAAAAAAAAAAATCTTCTTTGAGTATAAAAAAAAAAAAAAAAATGATGGACATGAGTAAAATAAAGTTTCTACTTTATTTCATGAATTTGAATGTAGTTAATTGACTACATTTGATTAAATTGATAATTTGTACAATATTGTGCTTGTTTGCCAATATTGTCATTTTATTAATTAAATATAAATATAAGAATGAGTTAATAAAATAATTAATCATGATAACTATGATTAAAAATGTGAGAAATAATTTAATAATGTCTAAACCTATATTTGTTTTGTTTTGGGTACATAATATCTTTTTATTTAACCAATTGCATTAAATTTGTAATTTATTTTGCAATTATGGGAAAATTGGATAAATTGAGTAATAAATGGAAATTTAATAACAAATTTGTTAAAACTTATGTTTTGATAATTTTATTAAAAACTAGATGACATAACGAATCCAACGCATCCAAAATCATTAAAAACGGATTAAAAATGTAGGAGTTATGAAGATTTAAGCATTGTATAAGTGTAAATAAACTTAAACAAATTTTTGCCTAAGTAAAATTAATATGGGTCATTGGGTTAAGCCCAAACCCAATATACACTAGAGAAACTTCTAGAGCCAGGAAAGAAGTACATACACTTCTTCCTCCTTCAGCTCATTTGAGAAAAGAAACCCTAGAAGCTCAAAAATTAGAAACAATGGCCGCCATCTCAAACCCTAGCCATAATTAATAAAATTCTTTGCTAAATCAATAGAAATTTGGATCTAATTCAACAAGAAGGTAATCTCCATCCTTCTCTATCTTGAATTTGAGGAGAAATCCATATTTGTTTATTGTAATTCTTGTTTTGTAATTTATCTTCTCTTGCATGCCTATTTTCAACAATCATAGGTCCGGCAAAGGCAAATTCGAGTTGAAAGCTTCCATCTTCAAGCCTAAATCATCATCTTTTTGCTGCTAATAGGTAAGCTAAGGCTTATAGCAACTGTAAACAAATAAATTTCAGCAGCAAATAATCTCTTGCTTGAAATATTTGGTAAATATGTTGAATTTTACCTCTGTTCTATATTGATTGGTGCTGAAAATGCCCTGTCTTGTTTTACTCATATCTGGCTCGTCCGGTATCGGATTGACGCCAATCTTTTTTCAGATTGTAGAGGACTGATTAGGGTTTGTTTATTTTAAATTTCATTGAGTTCTGAGTCCGTTTGGACCTTCTTAGTTGCTGTCAAAAATGAAAATCCGAGAGGGACTAAGCCCAGAATATTCTAGTGGCTGGTTAGTGTTTTCACCGTAACTTTTGTGTTTCTTATCGGAATTTTGATTTCTTGGATGTTCTGAAATCCTTGTGAAATATCCCACAACTTTCATGTTTTCGGTTTTGACTGATTTTGAAGTCTACATAGTGGAAAATTGGCATTTTCATCGCTGGCCTGTGTTGACAGGCAGCGCAAATAATTTCTTTCTTAGTAGTATTTTGATCATAACTTCTTCGTTACTCATCGGAATATCAAAATTTATGAAGTTTTGGAAACCTGAGGCTGTTGGATACAATTTTTGTATTTTGTGTTTTGTAGAATTTCAAAGTTTGCATGGTGGAAAATTGATGTTTTCAATGTTGGTCTGTTATGAACTGCCCCAACATTGATGTACTTGTTCGACTTTGATGATTTCATTTGCATGCTTTTGCAAGAATTTTACTACGAAATTTGATGCTAACATTTGATTCTTTTTTTCCAGCAATGGACTAGTAAATTTAGAATGTGACTTGAATTCAAATTGGTTTTAAATGCGATTTAAATTTTGAATATCGGTTTTTACCGATTAAATTGCAAATTGATGTTTTTCTGAGTTTTAAAAATCCGAATAAATTGCATAAAATCTTCTAAAATCATGGGTTGAGCAATAAATGTTTTTATACATTTTTAAAGGTTTTTAAACAATTATTCTTTATTTTCTAGGCTTTCAAAAATCATTAAAATTCTTTAAATGATGGGTTTTCACTCATAATCCTTTAGATAAATTTCTATAAATTGGTTTAAAATCCCGTTTTCTCTAGTAAAATATATTATAATTAATTTTATTTACTTTAATTACTTTTATGCTTTTTCGGACATATAAGGAAACAAATTAAAAGATTTAGTAAATCCGTAAGGTATGGGACTTGAGTATTTACTTTTTCGGTTAAATTCGGACTTGTACTATCGAAACGACATTGAGAAATCTTTTTGATTTCCTCCTTGGGATTTACCACTTTGTGGTCTGGGATAGAGTGTTATATTAGTCTTTTAGACTAATAACTTTAGTCTAATATTTCGTATTCGGAAGCATATACGACATGGGACTATCTTGGGAAAAACACTATTGCCGATGATATGAGGCAATTGTTTTATATGAGATTTTCTGAGATTTATAATTTTATGGAATTTTCCACTTGTCAATGAGATGAGACAGGTTAGATATTTTATGCCTTACGCCAACGACATGAGGCAATTCTTTGAGATTTTGATGCATTTGTTAGTGTGGCATCGACTAGCGGCTAGAAAACCGCTGAGTGAGGACGTACGGTATGGGACGTACGTAACCACTTTTCGGGTTACTATCCGAGAGTTTCTGACACATTCTGGGAATTACTAGTGCTATGACCTTTGGGTCATCTGAGAATCTGGGAATCTGAGAATCTGGGAATCTGAGAATCTGGGAATCTGAGAATCTGGGAAATTAAGAATCTGGGAAAGTGTGACTTCGGTCGCCTTAGAGATTCATGTGGGTACCTAACTATATTACTAGCACTAGTCTGAGAACTTTTGCACGTGCAACATGCTTTAGCATGTAATTATTGGCCAATCTGAGATTTATTTTATGAGTTAAGAAAATTTTGATTTCACCATATTTTGATGTGTTTACTTAGCCTTATAGAGATGAATAAGGCGAAAAATGAGTTTTTGAGGATTTTGGTGATTTCAATTTTATGGTTTTATACTTGGGTTTCATTTACTACTTTGAGAAGTTTATTTATTCATGTATCATATTTGGATGTTTTCTTTATATGCATGAATCCCCTAGTATTAACCCAAGTAAGTGTAGAATTATGCCATCTTTGAGATAGACAATTCTTGATATCAACCTTAGTCATTCTTATCAACTATTGGTCCCTTGATGTATGTTTCCCCTTATACCTTATCGTATTTCCTATCTAACGATAAGATTCAGTTGCCTGACCCTTGTGTTTATCACTCGGGTCAGACCGAGTTGTTTCAGGTATCATTTATTGGACTTAGCTTGAAGTTGATGTTGGATATCAGCTCTTCTTTCTCTTGAGTAGTTTTGTTCTTCCGCATACTCTGATGTAGTTATATTTGATTCGATATTTATGGTGTGGTCGAGTACCATCTTTATTGTATTCATATTGTATTGTACTAAATATGTATCAGTGTATATGTATATATATGATGTTGGTTACTGTTCTGTGATGTGATTTGCATTCAGTTATTGTATTTTGTTCTGATAGATCCGTTAACCACCTATAGTTTTGGATTAAGCATTTACTGGGTAGGTCGATCCACTTGAGTTGAAAAAAAGTTATATTGCATTTATCGACGTATTCAATAGATGTTTAAGACAAAATTATAGATGGTCGCCCTTAACCAGCCCTATTCTCTGCTTTAGTAGACGGAATTACTTGTTAATTCTCTTTACTAAGGTGGGTCTCGGGGTGGGGCGTTACAGCTTGGTATCAGAGCTATGTTCAGAACAAAGTAGAATAAACACAGAACAGTACGTATATCACAATACGTCGAAGTACAATACGAGTGAATCATTGTCCTTCATTTGAGCTTGTTTTCGAATCGTGCTTTGATTCTTTTTCGAGTTTTGGGATATGTTGCGATGGAATATGTCTAGGAATATAAATTGTATTCCGCAGTATTCCATAATTGAGTTTGATGTTATCTTATCTTATGAATAATCTTATTTGGGATTATTCTATTCTTTTCTTTTTTTGTCGATACGAGTGAGTTCGTATCGATGGAGTTGATCGATTTCTTTGAGCATTCTTGTTGCATTCATTTGTGAGTTGTGAATCCTATTGAAGGGATCCACAATGATTGGCTCATTGTGGGCATTCTGAGATTTTTATTTGATGTTGCTTTTGCGAGTATTTGTTTGTTACTCACAATCTTGAGATGTATCTGATTTGAGATGGACTAACTTATTTGATGTTAAGCTCAATCCTTTTGTTGTTATAGGATCCTGTACTTATTTAGGCATCCTAATTTTATTGGGTTATTATTTCTATCACTTTGAAATGTTAATGATGATTTCGAAGTTTCTGTACTCGCTCTTGAATATCGAGATGTTGATGATATATCTCGAATTCCAATCAAGGTGACTTTGTTGAGTTTTGTAAGTCCGTTTGGATTTGACATCCAATCGAAAAATCGAGTGTTGAGGTAACCTTATTCCTAGCTCTTAGCTCTTCGGTTATCCTTCCACGGGGATATCCACTAAGGAATGAGGAGAGTTTCTAGATATTCGAGTTAGATTGAGTTTATCATTCTACTTTGTTTGAGTGTACTTTTCAGACAGTCAATCATTGTTATCCTTTAGCATTACTCCGTTTGAAGTAGCGATTCGTGGATTGTGTGCTTCTTCTCCTTCGAGAAGAATATCTTGCTTATCTTATATCTTGCTGTTTTTTTTTTTCTTGGAGCGGCTTGTGATATTGTAAGATTGACGAACACTCTGTCTCCTTTTGATGATTTTGAGAATCAAGTATTCTGGGAAAATCTCGATGCATTCTCTTAATGTTCTTTGGTTTGATTTTTTTTTAAAGCTATATATATATATGAGTTTTAAAAAGAGAAATTGGAGTTTTGAGATATTTTAAAAATCAAAGAATGTTTTGAGAATATATTTATATAAGTAGTATTCTTTCATAGAAATGATTTTAGAGTGTTGGGTTATCCATCGAGTAGTTAAGAGTTCTGGTCGATACGCTTGATCAACGTTATCGATAGGAATCTCCTAAATGCTATGATGAGGCAATCAGACACAATGGTTTGTGTTTTAAAAATTGAGATTTTGAAAATAATATTTTGAGATTATATATTAAATTTATTAGAGATTCAATGGAGAGGCAATGCCATTTATTTATTTATATATTTATTTTGAAATTGTAAAGATGAGAATATATGAGAATATTCTTAAGTTATACTTTATTGGAAGTATATTTTGAGATTTTTAAATCTATATTAGATACATTGGATATTTTAAGAGAAGAGTTACAAGAATATTTGAAGATTGTTTTTAAAATATTTAAGTGTTTTAATAAAAAGAGTAAAGAGAATTTAAACCCTTAATTTATTTTGAGGGATATTATTATGGGTTTACAAATCTCTTTGGAAATTAATTTTGAAGTAAGAGAAGAAATTTGGACTTTTAATTTGAGTTTAAATTACTTACAAAGTAGTATAGTAAAGAGTTTGAAAATTTTCAAATGTTAAAAATCTAGATTTAAAATTTAAAAGATGTTGGGATTTAAAAATTCTAAATATCTTGGATTGAAAAGTAATTTGAGCTTATATCCTTATTTCTTGAGTATATTCTATCCTTGAGTTAATATCAACGACATGCCTTATCGCGGTCGTTCGACTTTGGTGGCCTTGCAAGAAGTCATTCCATGATTTATTCATCTTGTCTATCGTGTTTATCTTGTTGTGAGGATGTTCTTTCCGCATTATTATGCAGAAAATCTTATTGATGATATTCTTTATTGCTTAGAGTTTGGGTTTAAGTGAGTTTGGTCCCGACTCTATTCGTAGAGTTTTGTGAAATCAATCAATTTCGATTGATTAATTGTTGAACATCTTATTGATTTTTTTTTTCGAAGATGGGATATCTTCGAAATTCTTTCAAGTTACTTGGAAAATTTGATGGTTTGCTAATCGCTATATAAGCATTTGATGGGCCATTGGATTAACCAAGGAAGTTTTTCCTTATTTCTCTCTACCACTCTATGTTGAGAATATGAATAGTTTGAGTTTCGAGCTTCTCTTTTATCCTTTGTCGATTGAATAAATTGTGTTGAATACAGATTTCCTCTATGAATTGCGAGGACGCAATTTTTATAAGAGGGGGAGTCTGTAACAACCCTGGTTGGAGAGTACCGTAAATATTAAATTATAATGAAGATTATAATTTAATATTGGAATTAATTGAATTTATTGGAAGAAAATGATGAATTATATTATTTATTTGGAATAAACAATATAATATGAATAAATTTTGGGAGAACAATATAAAATAAGGTTTATTTCAAAGTAAATTATTGAAGCAAATTTAAGATGAAGGAAAGATGAAGTAAACAACTTAATTGTGATCTTTGAGTTGGAAATTATCATTGATGGAATTTAGTAGGAGCATTAAAGGAATATTGGCAATTTATTCCAATATTCTCCTTTTATTGTAAAATAAAAGGGAAAATAAAAGTAGAAAGATTTCATTGTATTAATAGTAATAAACATATGTGTGAGATAAACTTGTTCCTTTATTTCATGAATTTTGAATATAGAGATGCAACTATATTCAATTAACATGTATGATTTGGCGATAATGTAATTTATTGTCAAATTGCATCTTTTCTTTGTTAAATACAAAGAAAATTGTTAAATAATTGTTTAAGCATCATATGCATAATGAATTTGAATTTTTGGGCTAATGAATTGTAACAAAATAAATTAATCACTCCATTTCGATGGTTGGAGTGGTTTGGAATAATTAATGGAATTTGGTTTGTGTTGGGGAAATCATATTGGTAATTTTAAAACCAATAATACATTTTATTGTAAAATAAAATGTGGGGAATAAGGGAAAAAAAAAAATCTTCTTTGAGTATAAAAAAAAAAAAAAAAAAATGATGGACATGAGTAAAATAAAGTTTCTACTTTATTTCATGAATTTGAATGTAGTTAATTGACTACATTTGATTAAATTGATAATTTGTACAATATTGTGCTTGTTTGCCAATATTGTCATTTTATTAATTAAATATAAATATAAGAATGAGTTAATAAAATAATTAATCATGATAACTATGATTAAAAATGTGAGAAATAATTTAATAATGTCTAAACCTATATTTGTTTTGTTTTGGGTACATAATATCTTTTTATTTAACCAATTGCATTAAATTTGTAATTTATTTTGCAATTATGGGAAAATTGGATAAATTGAGTAATAAATGGAAATTTAATAACAAATTTGTTAAAACTTATGTTTTGATAATTTTATTAAAAACTAGATGACATAACGAATCCAACGCATCCAAAATCATTAAAAACGGATTAAAAATGTAGGAGTTATGAAGATTTAAGCATTGTATAAGTGTAAATAAACTTAAACAAATTTTTGCCTAAGTAAAATTAATATGGGTCATTGGGTTAAGCCCAAACCCAATATACACTAGAGAAACTTCTAGAGCCAGGAAAGAAGTACATACACTTCTTCCTCCTTCAGCTCATTTGAGAAAAGAAACCCTAGAAGCTCAAAAATTAGAAACAATGGCCGCCATCTCAAACCCTAGCCATAATTAATAAAATTCTTTGCTAAATCAATAGAAATTTGGATCTAATTCAACAAGAAGGTAATCTCCATCCTTCTCTATCTTGAATTTGAGGAGAAATCCATATTTGTTTATTGTAATTCTTGTTTTGTAATTTATCTTCTCTTGCATGCCTATTTTCAACAATCATAGGTCCGGCAAAGGCAAATTCGAGTTGAAAGCTTCCATCTTCAAGCCTAAATCATCATCTTTTTGCTGCTAATAGGTAAGCTAAGGCTTATAGCAACTGTAAACAAATAAATTTCAGCAGCAAATAATCTCTTGCTTGAAATATTTGGTAAATATGTTGAATTTTACCTCTGTTCTATATTGATTGGTGCTGAAAATGCCCTGTCTTGTTTTACTCATATCTGGCTCGTCCGGTATCGGATTGACGCCAATCTTTTTTCAGATTGTAGAGGACTGATTAGGGTTTGTTTATTTTAAATTTCATTGAGTTCTGAGTCCGTTTGGACCTTCTTAGTTGCTGTCAAAAATGAAAATCCGAGAGGGACTAAGCCCAGAATATTCTAGTGGCTGGTTAGTGTTTTCACCGTAACTTTTGTGTTTCTTATCGGAATTTTGATTTCTTGGATGTTCTGAAATCCTTGTGAAATATCCCACAACTTTCATGTTTTCGGTTTTGACTGATTTTGAAGTCTACATAGTGGAAAATTGGCATTTTCATCGCTGGCCTGTGTTGACAGGCAGCGCAAATAATTTCTTTCTTAGTAGTATTTTGATCATAACTTCTTCGTTACTCATCGGAATATCAAAATTTATGAAGTTTTGGAAACCTGAGGCTGTTGGATACAATTTTTGTATTTTGTGTTTTGTAGAATTTCAAAGTTTGCATGGTGGAAAATTGATGTTTTCAATGTTGGTCTGTTATGAACTGCCCCAACATTGATGTACTTGTTCGACTTTGATGATTTCATTTGCATGCTTTTGCAAGAATTTTACTACGAAATTTGATGCTAACATTTGATTCTTTTTTTCCAGCAATGGACTAGTAAATTTAGAATGTGACTTGAATTCAAATTGGTTTTAAATGCGATTTAAATTTTGAATATCGGTTTTTACCGATTAAATTGCAAATTGATGTTTTTCTGAGTTTTAAAAATCCGAATAAATTGCATAAAATCTTCTAAAATCATGGGTTGAGCAATAAATGTTTTTATACATTTTTAAAGGTTTTTAAACAATTATTCTTTATTTTCTAGGCTTTCAAAAATCATTAAAATTCTTTAAATGATGGGTTTTCACTCATAATCCTTTAGATAAATTTCTATAAATTGGTTTAAAATCCCGTTTTCTCTAGTAAAATATATTATAATTAATTTTATTTACTTTAATTACTTTTATGCTTTTTCGGACATATAAGGAAACAAATTAAAAGATTTAGTAAATCCGTAAGGTATGGGACTTGAGTATTTACTTTTTCGGTTAAATTCGGACTTGTACTATCGAAACGACATTGAGAAATCTTTTTGATTTCCTCCTTGGGATTTACCACTTTGTGGTCTGGGATAGAGTGTTATATTAGTCTTTTAGACTAATAACTTTAGTCTAATATTTCGTATTCGGAAGCATATACGACATGGGACTATCTTGGGAAAAACACTATTGCCGATGATATGAGGCAATTGTTTTATATGAGATTTTCTGAGATTTATAATTTTATGGAATTTTCCACTTGTCAATGAGATGAGACAGGTTAGATATTTTATGCCTTACGCCAACGACATGAGGCAATTCTTTGAGATTTTGATGCATTTGTTAGTGTGGCATCGACTAGCGGCTAGAAAACCGCTGAGTGAGGACGTACGGTATGGGACGTACGTAACCACTTTTCGGGTTACTATCCGAGAGTTTCTGACACATTCTGGGAATTACTAGTGCTATGACCTTTGGGTCATCTGAGAATCTGGGAATCTGAGAATCTGGGAATCTGAGAATCTGGGAATCTGAGAATCTGGGAAATTAAGAATCTGGGAAAGTGTGACTTCGGTCGCCTTAGAGATTCATGTGGGTACCTAACTATATTACTAGCACTAGTCTGAGAACTTTTGCACGTGCAACATGCTTTAGCATGTAATTATTGGCCAATCTGAGATTTATTTTATGAGTTAAGAAAATTTTGATTTCACCATATTTTGATGTGTTTACTTAGCCTTATAGAGATGAATAAGGCGAAAAATGAGTTTTTGAGGATTTTGGTGATTTCAATTTTATGGTTTTATACTTGCGTTTCATTTACTACTTTGAGAAGTTTATTTATTCATGTATCATATTTGGATGTTTTCTTTATATGCATGAATCCCCTAGTATTAACCCAAGTAAGTGTAGAATTATGCCATCTTTGAGATAGACAATTCTTGATATCAACCTTAGTCATTCTTATCAACTATTGGTCCCTTGATGTATGTTTCCCCTTATACCTTATCGTATTTCCTATCTAACGATAAGATTCAGTTGCCTGACCCTTGTGTTTATCACTCGGGTCAGACCGAGTTGTTTCAGGTATCATTTATTGGACTTAGCTTGAAGTTGATGTTGGATATCAGCTCTTCTTTCTCTTGAGTAGTTTTGTTCTTCCGCATACTCTGATGTAGTTATATTTGATTCGATATTTATGGTGTGGTCGAGTACCATCTTTATTGTATTCATATTGTATTGTACTAAATATGTATCAGTGTATATGTATATATATGATGTTGGTTACTGTTCTGTGATGTGATTTGCATTCAGTTATTGTATTTTGTTCTGATAGATCCGTTAACCACCTATAGTTTTGGATTAAGCATTTACTGGGTAGGTCGATCCACTTGAGTTGAAAAAAAGTTATATTGCATTTATCGACGTATTCAATAGATGTTTAAGACAAAATTATAGATGGTCGCCCTTAACCAGCCCTATTCTCTGCTTTAGTAGACGGAATTACTTGTTAATTCTCTTTACTAAGGTGGGTCTCGGGGTGGGGCGTTACAATTTTTCTCCAATTTAATTATTTATTTTATTTTAGAAATGATAAATAAATTATTTTATTTCAAAATTTTGCTTTTGAATATTTTTAAAGTGAAGTAGATATTTTTCCAAAGCCATTGATGTTTTAATTGTAATTTTTGAACCCTGTTTTCAATTTTTAAACATTTTCCTTAATTCTTTTTATATTTTATTTAAATTTAAATATATATTTTTATTTTATTTCACTTTTTTTCGGTTTTTATATGTACTTTCTGAAGTTTATTTTGTTTTATTTGATTTTAAAGGAAAGGGAGTACGGAAGGTTTTAAAAGCTACGAAACGTAAAGTCGTTTCACCGTTTCTTTTTCAATCAATGCATCAATTTATTGTAGCCGTTCCTTTTCTTTTTCTTATTCACATGAAAGTTTATCATTCCATCAATAATACACATCCATTTCAGATCTGAGCGAAGAAAAATAAGCAATGGACTCCTCTCTTCTCTCTTTTCTTCTTCCTTTTTCTATTGTTTTGCTTGATTTTTGCCTTGCTTCTCTTGCTTTGTTTGGCCTAACACCTCCACCATCTCCTCCACCGACCACCACCACTTCCTTCCCCACATCATACACGACCAAAACCCTTCCTCCTCTGACCTGCAAGTGCCATGACCATCCCATGATGCAAAATTCACAAAAACTATATTAAAACTCCTTAAAAAGCATGTCTAACCACCTAGTCTTCATCACCATCACCTTAGACGACCTTGGCCACCTCCTATTGCTCCACCACCACCTTGACACACCCCTAACCATCACCTTCATCCTCTGTCCAGATCTGAAACATGCCATAGCCAAGCCATAGATCCATGTAGCCAAGCCCAAAATGAACCAAAAACCACTATTTTGCATAAACCTCTTCATATTCATGCGTAGTAACTCCTCCACCACTTCAATACCTTGTAGCCATGCCTTATAGGACCCAAACCTGAACCAAATTATGTCCAAACCTGAGCCAAAACATTCCCTAACCCGTGCTAGCAAGTGTAGGAAGCGAGGCAAAAAGTTGTGTATTCATATTGCTTTTCAATTCAAAGTTATTCCTATTCAATGTTGTATTGAATTATAATTTTATTTTGTTTGTTTTGGGTTATAACACAAGTTCTATAGCTTGGATTTGCTCTCCACTCAAATCAAAAATCATGCTATTGCCTTTTGGAATCCGTTGTGCCATTTGTATTGCAATCTCCAGCCATAAAAGGTGAGTAAAGCTCACACGACATTTATACTTATGCAGTTGTGAAACAACAACAACTGAATGTGTAGAATTAAATATAATGTTATAACTGCCATGTGATTTTTTTTATATATGATGTTAAACCTGTTAAATTTCACGTCGTATCATCTGTTATCATATATATGTTGTTACGGTTCATTTATATATGTTTATCACACTGCAAGTTCCCTGTAAATTAGAAATCACTATGGGTTGAAATGATACATACCCGAACGGACTTTAGAATAAGGGAAAAATTGTTATGGGCTGAATGATAGGCCTGAATGATTTTCAATTTATTTCATTTACTTGGGACTGCGGGTTTGAAATGATAAAACCCGGATTTTCTTTGTAAATTATGGGTTGAAATGATATATTACCCGTATCACTTTTCCTAGTGTAGAAAATTATATACAGACCCGTAGTTAATATATGTTTTTCTAAAATTTTTAAAATTATTTTAGAAATGTAAATATTAAAATATTTTGATTTAAATCTAACTAAAAAGGATTTTTGTAAAATATTATTGATTTTCTGAATAATTGTAAGTGAAATGAATTAATGAAAAGTTAGAAAATTTTGAATGTAAGTTATTTTGGAAAATTTCATTTAATTATAATTGGAAATCAAATTGAATATGAAATTATAATAAATTTATGATTATTTGAATTTAAATGAATTTAAAGTGATTTTATATCATATTAATGATTTTTGATAAAGTTGAATGTGAAATGAATGAATATTTAAGTTGAAATTTTGAAATATAACTAAAATTGGAAATTTATGAAATGGACTTAAAAGTGAACTTTTAGTTAAGCAAATAAAAATAAAACTAAGTTATATTTGAGAATTTGAACTTAAATGTTAAGTTGAAATTCAATGCAAGAAATTTAAAATTGAACAATGCAATTTAATAAGTGAATTATTATTAAATCTTGATTTTTGAATGGAAATTTAACTTTATAAAATTATGAACTTGAGGAAAATTAAATGATGTTTATAAATGTGAAAATGTATGATTTTATGAGTTAAAAATGTTTTAAATAAAAATATAATTGGTTGAGAAATTATATTGAATATTTGGAGTTAATTGACTGCATTTTTGAAATGCTATTAATTACAATGTAAATGATATTACAGTATTTGTAAATGCTGTAGTTGATGATAATGAACTAAAAAGCTAAATTGAATTAAAAACTATTATAACAATTTTGTAAGTGCTATAATTTTTGAATTTAACTAAGTTTATTTGGAATTTAAGTAAACCCTATTACAACATTTTAAAATGTTGTCTTTTGTTAAATTGAACTGTTTTGAATGTTACTTTCCGTAGCGTTTTCTAAATGCTGCGAAAAGTGAAATTTCACTGTTTTGATAAACGTAAGTGAATAAATGAACTTTGAAAGTTGAAAATTTTGGTAATTTAATAATTTAATTTTTAACATAATAACTTCATTTTTATGATTAAAAATGATTTTTTTGGAATATAAACTGTTTTGAAATATGAATTGAAAAGGTATTTTAAATTAAATAAAATGAATAATGATTTGAAATGTGGTTTCGAAAAGATATGATATTTTGATATATTAAAATGATTTGAAATGTGGTACTGAAAGATATGATATTTTGATATATTAAAATGATTTGAAAGGAAGTTTTGAAAGATATGATATTTTGATATTAAATGATTTGAAAAATGAAGCTTTGAAAGGTTATGATATTTTGATGTATTAAAATGATTTTAAAGGAAGTTATTAAAGGATATGATAATTTAAAATATTGAAATGGTTAGAAATGACTTGATATTTATTTTGATAAATACTTGAATTGAAAGATATGATATGATGATATATTGAAATGGTTTGGAAATGATTTAATCTTTATTTTGATAAAGATTTGGGTTGAAATGACATTTTATTTTTGAAGTATAAAATATTGTTTTAAAGTTATAACTACGGGTTATAATAACGATTGGTCGTTAAAGAGACCGGGATCGGATATTGTCTTATAGCCGGCCAATACCGAAAACTACTTTAACAACTGTGTACGCGGTGGAGATTCCAGAATGAAGTAGAATGGTGGCGACGTTCTCGAGGTATATTACGTGGATCCAACTCCCGTGAGTTGGCATAAATGACTAAAACAGGAGCTATACCGGGCTACACAAATGGTCGCACCCTTTCATCGAGCATGCTCCATCAAAAATCATTCTATTACTTTTGTGATTCGATATGCGGCGCCACTTTGATTCGGGGGTATTGTTCGAGGTGGGCGGAAGCTGCTGGCTTGCCATCACCACCGGTCCGGGAGTGCAAACGGTGTATCCACCCTGGCATTGCCTCGCGTGCCGTGTCATCTCCTTATAGCGAGCCCACTACGATTTTGGTTTTAAAGATCCGACCGCGTTAAGGTTCACCATCCCCTTAACGCTATTTTCTATATGATTATACTTTACTGATTAGACACTACTGTATATAGCGTATATTACTACATAGTAAATAGTTTAACGGATCCTTAGAGGATGGGCGGTCCCAAGCATCTTCTAAGTTACTTGTATCTTTGCTACAGTTTACTTGAGTGGGTTTACATTGTATAAGTATGTATGTCCTGACTCGAGTGTTTGTATTTTTATTTACGCTCGGGTCAGCCTGAGTTATTAACAGATTTGGATTTCCACTTTCTGGAGATTGGAATCGCTGGAGATTATCTACTTGTCAAGTTTCATCTTTTCAGTTCGGTTGTTCTATTCAGCTTGTACTTGGTTATCATATTTAAACTTCTGTTATACTTTATTTCTTCTATTGTATCTTATGTAACTCTGATATATTTATATAGTAGCTTCATGAACTACTATCTCTTTTACTTCCGCTGCATTATTATTACTCTGTGTCTGTGATCTGTGATTTTTATTTACTGTATATTCTGAGATTTGCCAAATTTTTATTTACAACGCGGTATTTTGAGCAATTCAATTCCGGCATGAGTGTCTACCTATACACTTATAATGGATGCGAATGGTTGAAAATATCGGGTTGTTACAGTTGGTATTAGAGCTTTGGTAGCTCTAGGCAAAACTTAGCATATGGAGTGAATGTATTTACAGAATCACTTTCATTCGAGTTTGAATCTCTTCCTTTTTGACTCGATTTCTTTGAATTTTGGAACATTCCCTACGGTTCCAAAATCCATTCGTATCCCTCAATATTCATCTTCTTTTGACTCTGGAGTATTCCATAACTCCGCTTCGAATGATCTTTCTAGTGAGTCGATGGTCACGCCAATTTCAAATTGAACTGTAAAGGGGTGAAATGCCTTTACAATTAGCATCGATTCACCAGAGATTTATCCTTGGTTTAGATGCTAATATTTTTATTATTTCAAATTCTATCTCTTGAGATTGAACGTAGATTTACCCCAGAAAAATCCACATTGATTTTATTATTTAAGTCACGGTTGACCAAGTTAAGGTTGCCCGCGATTTATTTAAGCTTATCCACCTCCCTGCTCTGTTATTTAATCATCTTGTCTTTTGTTTCCAATCTATTCTTCCAAACATTTTGAATTATACTTGTATATCTATGTTTTGTTTTATATGTTGTGTTGTTTGGGTTGTTGATGTTGATTTGGGTTTCCGATCGATTCGTCTGATCAACGCTATCGATAAGATTTCTAAAACACATTGACCGAACAAACTAACACAATATAATTTTAAAATTTGGTTAATGAAATAAATTTTGATATATAAGTAAATTTATGGAACTTAATAAATTGATTTAAAATTGATCATTTGAAACGATAATACTTGATTTATCATTTATTGTACTATAAATGAATTTATAGTTGTTTATAAATTTATTTGGGGACTGAAATGAATTTAAAACAAGAATTTGGAGAATTTAATTTTCGGTGGTTTCAAACCTTGTGTTTAAAGTTTTAAAAAGGGATATATTATTTAAAGTATTTTCAAATAGAATTTGTTTCCAAAGAATTTTAAAGTGCTCTTCTCTTTGTCGCTGGAAAATAACTTCGGTGATGATCGCGACATCATCGACATTCATTTTCGAGTTTCAAAGTGAAGAGACCGCCCTGTAGTCTTGCTACAGCTTTGTTTTGGAAAATTTAATTGATTTGAATTTCTAAAATATGACTTTATTTTAATATATATATATGTAGATATACGATTGAAATTTGATTTGACATATTATGTATATATTATTACTTATCTCTAAATGGTTTGAATGTAATCGGAAATTTAGTTCTTAAATTTTATTTTAAAGAATAATTTCAATTATATATGAAAAAAGGGGAAAATCAAAAATTTGGATAAATGATTCAAACTTGAGATAATTGAATTGGAAAGTTTAATTGTATAATACAATTGCAGTCAAATATAACCTACCTTAATTTTTCAAAAGTTAACAATGTAATTGGATAATATACAATATAAAAGATTTAATAAATAAAATTTGAGTAGTTATAATAAATGTTATACACTTAAATTTTAATTATAAAATGATTAACAGAGGTAAATATAATAAAGGATAACTGAATAACTTACAATAAAAAATATATATTGAAAGAACTAAGAATAAAACAAAGCAGTTATAATAAGTGTAAGTATATTTAACATAAGTAATAAATATATTGAAAGGAATAATTTTAATTTTAATTAGGAATAAAGAAAAATTAAATGTATTAAGTACATTGTGAGTGCAATAAATGATTATTTTTCAAACCCATGGTTTTAAAAATTGTTAATTTTAGATGATTGGATAATAAGATAATGAAATTTGAGATAGTTAAGATTTATATAACTTGTGTAAAAGATTTATTCTCTATTTAAGTTGAAATTTCCATGCTTTCAAATTTATTTACTTATTTTGTTTTTCAAACTATCTTTTGGTTGTCCTTATCATCCTCATCTTGCTATAGACTGGTATAGGCATCTTTCTATAATCTTTCTGTTTAGAAATCTTCTATAATCTTTGATAATCTTTGGTACTCATTTTGAATCCACATTTTCGTGCTTGTGTTCTTGATTCCGGAGGATCTTGGAAAGATCATCTCCACCTTGTTAAACTTACCTATCACAATAGTTATCATGTATAATTTCCTTCTCCTTGTCATCTTATCCTAATCTTGTTTCACTCTATCTTTTTCTATGCTTTCCCGTACCTCATTCCTTTTCGGGGACGAAAAGTTTTGAATGGGGGAGAGTGTAACAACCCTGTATTTTGTGATTTTTTTTGTGTATATTTCAATTTTTTTAATTGAATTTTTGATTTAAAAACTTATTTTATTTATTTTGAATGATAAACTTTAGTTTTGATATGAATTATCATTCCAAAGCATGACTAAAAAGAATATTTTCCAAAAAGTGAATTTTTGGTCAAAATAGTCAAACTTTGGATTTTATTTTAAAATTTTAAAATTTTAAAATTTAAATTTTTTCTTTTATTTTGAAAGTACATAAAATTTTAGGAACACTGCTTTTTGTTTCGTTGGAAACAGATTTAAATTGTGAAAGTTATGTATACTTCAATATTGAGTGCAATTTGTTTATTCTGCAATTTTGTTATTTTAAATTGTATAAATTTTATTTTTATTTGTCATATTTTATTGTAATATGTATTAATATGTTATTTTATGTATGTTTTTGTCTTTTAATATTTTTGAAGTGAGGTAGGAATTTTTCTAGAGCTAGTAGTATTTTTCTTGTAATTTCCATGCCCAGTTTTCAATTTTTAAACATTTTCTTTAGTTCTTTTCTACTTTTCTCCAATTTAATTATTTATTTTATTTTAGAAATGATAAATAAATTATTTTATTTCAAAATTTTGCTTTATACTATTTTTAAAATGAAGTAGATATTTTTCCAAAGAAATTAATGTTTTAATTGTAATTTTTGAACCCTGTTTTCAATTTTTAAGCAATTTCCTTAATTCTTTTTATATTTTGCTTAAATTTAAATATATATCTTTATTTTATTTCACTTTGTTTCGGTTTTTAGATGTACTTGCTGAAGTTTATTTTGTTTTATTTGATTTAAAAGGAAGGGGAGTATGGAAGGTTTTAAAAGCTAAGAAACGTATAGTCGTTTCACCGTTTCTTTTTCAATCAATGCATTAATTTATTATAGCCGTTCCTTTTCTTTTGCTTATTCACGTGAAAGTTTCTCATTCCATCAATAATACACATGCATTTCAGATCTGAGCAAAGAAAAATAAGCAATGGCCTCCTCTCTTCTCTCTTTTCTTCTTCCTTTTTCTATTGTTTTGCTTGATTTTTGTCTTGCTTCTCTTGCTTTGTTTGGCCTAACACCTCCACCATCTCCTCCACCGACCACCACCACTTCCTTCCCCACATCATACACGACCAAAACCCTTCCTCCTCTGACCTGCAAGTGCCATGACCATCCCATGATGCAAAATCCACAAAAACTATGTTAAAACTCCTTAAAAAGCATGTCCAGCCACCTAGTCTTCATCACCATCACCTTAGATGACCTTGGCCACGTCCTATTGCTCCACCATCACCTTGACACACCCCTAACCATCACCTTCATCCTCTGTCCAGATCTGAAACATGCCATAGCCGAGCTATAGAACCATGTAGCCAAGCCCAAAATGAACCAAAAACCACTATTTTGCATAAACCTCTTCATATTCATGCGTAGTAACTCCTCCACCACTTCAATACCTTGTAGCCATGCCTTATAGGACCCAAACCTGAACCAAAGTATGTCCAAACCTGAGCCAAAACATTCCCTAAGTCGTGCTAGCAAGTGTAGAAAGCAAGGCAAAAAGTTGTGTATTCATATTGCTTTTCAATTCAAAGTTATTCCTATTCAATGTTGTATTGAATTATAATTTTATTTTGTTTGTTTTGGGTTATAACACAAGTTCTATAGCTTGGATTTGCTCTCCACTCAAATCAAAAATCGTGCTATTGCCTTTTGGAATCCGTTGTGCCATTTGTATTGCAATCTCCAGCCATAAAAGGTGAGTAAAGCTCACACGACATTTATACTTATGCAGTTGTGAAACAACAACAACTGAATGTGTAGAATTAAATATGATGTTATAACTGCCATGTGATTTTTTTTATATATGATGTTAAACCTGTTAAATTTCATGTCGTATCATCTGTTATCATATACATGTTGTTACTGTTCATTTATATATGTTTATCACACTGCAAGTTCCCTGTAAATTAGAAATCACTATGGGTTGAAATGATACATATCCGAACGGACTTTAGAATAAGGGAAAAATTGTTATGGGCTGAAATGATAGGCCTGAATGATTTTCAATTTATTTCATTTACTTGGGACTGCGGGTTTGAAATGATAAAACCCGGATTTTCTTTGTAAATTATGGGTTGAAATGATATATTACCCGTATCACTTTTCCTAGTGTAGAAAATTATATACAGACCCGTAGTTAATATATGTTTTTCTAAAAATTTTAAAATTATTTTAGAAATGTAAATATTAAAATATTTTGATTTAAATCTAATTAAAAAGGATTTTTGTAAAATATTATTGATTTTTTGAATAATTGTAAGTGAAATGAATTAATGAAAAGTTAGAAAATTTTGAATGTAAGTGATTTTGGAAAATTTGATTTAGTTATAATTGTAAATCAAATTGAATATGAAATTATAATAAATTTATGATAATTTGAATTTAAATGAATTTAAAGTGATTTTATATCATATTAATGATTTTTGATAAAGTTGAATGTGAAATGAATGAATATTTAAGTTGAAATTTTGAAATATAACTAAAATTGGAAATATATGAAATTGACTTAAAAGTGAACTTTTAGTTAAGCAAATAAAAATAAAACTAAGTTATATTTTAGAATTTGAACTTAAGTGTTAAGTTGAAATTCAATGCAAGGAATTTAAAATTGAACATTGCAATTTAATAAGTGAATTATTATTAAATCTTGATTTTTGAATGGAAATTTAACTTTATAAAATCATGAACTTGAGGAAAATTAAATGATGTTTATAAATGTGAAAATGTATGATTTTATGAGTTAAAAATGTTTTAAATAAAAATATAATTGGTTGAGAAATTATATTGAATATTTGGAGTTAATTGACTGCATTTTTGAAATGCTATTAATTACAATGTAAATGATGTTACAGTATTTGTAAATGCTGTAGTTGATGATAATGAACTAAAAAGCTAAATTGAATTAAAAACAATTATAGCAATTTTGTAAGTGCTATAATTTTTGAATTTAACTAAGTTTATTTGGAATTTAAGTAAACCCTATTACAACATTTTAAAATGTTGTCTTTTGTTAAATTGAACTGTTTTGAATGTAACTTTCCGCAGCGTTTTCTAAATGCTGCGAAAATGAAATTTCACTGTTTTGATAAACGTAAGTGAATAAATGAACTTTGGAAGTTGAAAATTTTGGAAATTTAATAATTTAATTTTTAACATAATAACTTCATTTTTGTGATTAAAAATGATTTTTTTTGGAATATAAACTGTTTTGAAATATGAATTGAAATGGTATTTTAAATGGAATAAAATGAATAATGATTTGAAATGTGGTTTCGAAAAGATATGATATTTTGATATATTAAATTGATTTGAAATGTGGTTTCGAAAAGATATGATATTTTGATATATTAAAATGATTTGAAATGTGGTACTTAAAGATATGATATTTTGATATATTAAAATGATTTGAAACGAAGTTTTGAAAGGTATGATATTTTGATATTAAATGATATGAAAAATGAAGCTTTGAAAGGTTATGATATTTTGATGTATTAAAATGATTTGAAAGGAAGTTTTTAAAGGATATGATAATTTAAAATATTGAAATGGTTAGAAATGGCTTGATATTTATTTTGATAAATATTTGAATTGAAAGATATGGTATGATGATATATTGAAATGGTTTGGAAATGATTTAATCTTTATTTTGACAAAGATTTGGGTTGAAATGACATTTTATTTTTGAAGTATAAAATATTGTTTTAAAGTTATAACCACAGGTTATAATAACGATTGGTTGTTAAAGAGTCCGGGACGGATATTGTCTTATAGCCGGCCAATACCGAAAACCACTTTAACAACTGTGTACGCGGTGGAGATTCCTGAATGAAGTAGGATGGTGGCGACGTTTTCGAGGTATATTACGTGGACCCAACTCCCGTGAGTTGGCATAAATGACTAAAACAGGAGCTATACCGGGCTACACAAAGGGTCGCACCCTTTCATCGAGCATGCTACATCGAAAACCATTCTATTACTTTTGTGATTCGATATGTGGCGCCACTTTGATTCGGGGGTATTGTTCGAGGTGGGCGGAAGCTGCTGGCTTGCCGTCACCACCGGTCCGGGAGTGCAAACGGTGTATCCACCCTGGCATTGCCTCGCGTGCCGTGTCATCTCCTTATAGCGAGCCCACTACGATTTTGGTTTTAAAGATCCGACCGCGTTAAGTTCACCATCCCCTTAACACTATTTTCTATATGATTATAGTTTACTGATTAGACACTACTGTATATAGCGTATATTACTACATAGTAAATAGTTTAACGGATCCTTAGAGGCTGGGCGGTCCCAAGCATCTTCTATGTTACTTGTATCTTTGCTACAGTTCACATGAGTTGGTTTACATTGTATAAGTATGTATGTCCTGACTTGAGTGTTTGTATTTTTATTTACGCTCGGGTCAGCCTGAGTTATTCACAGATTTGGATTTCCACTTTCTGAAGATTGGAATCGCTGGAGATTATCTACTTGTCAAGTTTCATCTTTTCAGTTCGGTTGTTCTATTCAGCTTGTACTTGGTTATCATATTTAAACTTCTGTTATACTTTATTTCTTCTATTGTATCTTATGTAACTCTGATATATTTATATAGTAGCTTCATGAACTACTATCTCTTTTACTTCCGCTGCATTATTATTACTCTGTGTCTGTGATCTGTGATTTTTATTTACTGTATATTCTGAGATTTGCCAAATTTTTATTTACAACGCGGTATTTTGAGCAATTCAATTCCGGCATGAGTGTCTACCTATACACTTATAATGGATGCGAATGGTTGAAAATATCGGGTCGTTACACTGTCGGAAATCATTTTGAATGCTGAAACTTGCAATTGATCTTCATTTGAGTTGCAGGTTTGCAATTTGCAGTTTTTAATTTCAGATTGGATTTGCTTTTGGTTTCAAATTTCAGGTTTGAGAATGATTTCTGTTTTTTCCATTAATTTGAAAGAATGAAGGAAGAATTTTTTTTTGAGAAGAAGAGAGTTTGAAAATTGAAAGAGGAAACAAATTTTCTCTTCAAACTATTATATATATATATTTTTTTAAAAATGATGACACTTGTTATTTAAGAATTTACATTTGTCTCTTAACTCATAATTTCCCTTCACATGTCACTAACATGTGTTAATATGTTTACACATATTTCTTAAATATTTTTAAATAAATTTTTATTTAATTCAAATGTTAATATAAGCTTACTTACATAAATCTCTTAATTAATAAATATTTACATATGTATTATAAATTTACCTTTTAAAGAAAATATTATGAAACTAATTATAATACAAATAAATCTTTATACATGTATTTTAAAATCTAAAACATTTATCTTTATTGTTTATGAAATAATTTTTAAAAGAAAGTTTATTAATAACTTTATACATATATAACCATTTTAATTTAAACATTTTAAAGAAAACAAAATAAAACTTTGATTAAATCTTATTTAAACTATCACATTTTTAAAAATAAATATTTATCTTATATTTTTGAAAATATAGAATTAACCTTAACTTTTGAAAACATTGAATTTTAAAACAAAGCTTCTAATTACAATATATTCATATATATATATATATATTATCAATAGATTATATTAAATTTCAAAACAATTCCAAATTATAACATATACATACATATATATTACAATTTGAAAATTTATCTTTTATTTAAAACAAAAGATCTTCTATTCACAATATATATATACCAAATATATATATATATATATATATATATTATAAATAGAATAAAATTTTATTAGCTTTGAAAAATAATTCTTATCAATTTTAAATTGTTAGAAAGATATTGATCAAAATTACGAGATTAAATATTTATTAACCTTTAAAAGATTAAATTTATCAATTTAAATTAAAATTATAAAGAAAAATTATCAAACCAATTTAATTATTAATTCAGATTATTAAATTGATATTACCTAAAATTCCGGGTTGTCACATTTACTTAACCGCTACTACTATCTGAGTTGGAAGGACATACATTGTTACGTATATTTCATACCTTCTACCGATTGATATGCATAATTTAAGAATCACGGTTGTGTGTCCATTACAGAATGTTGTGAATTTTTTATTCCATTTCCTACATAATCAACTGTAATAATCACTTTTGACTAGCGATAATCCATATATTTGATGCAGCACAATCCTTATTTCCTAAAACAATATTTGCTGCATTGCATACCAATTACAACAACACGAACAAGCTAACAATTTGTTATCAAATATAGACAACATAAAAATTTGGAGCTATATATTGTCTGTCTACTTTGATTTTCTTTACACATTTTATGCAAACGAATGTTAATCACAAAGATTTCTTAGACTACTTTTCCTCTTGACGTGCAATGCACTAAGAAATAGGCTCTGTTTTTATCGTGTTTTACCTAAATTTATACCCACTTTAACATGGTTATTGAACGCTCAAATTCTGTGAAATGAGAGCCATTTTTATTTTACTTTTTCATAATTTCTTCCCCCTATTTTTTTGACTACAATTTTTCCGCATTTTAAAAATTAAATGCTTCGTTTACTAGAATTTAACAGTTCTTTCACATTCCCTATTCAAGAAGTATGTTTTTGTGCCACTTTTTCCCACCCTCGCAAAACGCATATTACCAATCATACGTCAGTCATAGAGATCTATATTTTTGAAGCGAATATCTCCTTTATCTGAAAATTCTATTTGATTATTGTACATACATCCAACATTTACTATACAGTTACTATAATTTTTGCAATTATCTTACTCGGTATTAAATGTGGTTTCATAATAAAAATTCTTCTACATAATGACTAAAAAATAATGAACAAACAGGATTCTTATGATATAATTTGTAAATGTATGAAAATTTTACAAGGTGGTACTGAAGACCGTTATCCTTGACTTTGTAATTTTCATCTTATTCTAATTATCTGTACTTAAGTTTGCACATTGATTTATCTTATCTCCATCAGTTATGTAATATTGTAACAAGTATCCATGATTAACCATTCTTAAGTCTATCATGCAACAATGGATCAAAAAGAAAATTCACCCCATATGTATCGCATGTACAATAAATTAATTTACTTAAGCCCAAGTATAGAAAAAATGTGGTATATGGGGCTTAAAATTTATGTATCCTTTTGCCTACCGCCCTGCTTTGGTATACAATTGTCAAAACTGAATGTTCAATTATAAATATAATTTTTTCATCAATTTCTATAAAATTACATTATTCTTGACCTATATTCACCTTTCAGTACGAAAATTACCAATATATTATTTATCTATATAGGCAGACCATACTTTAAAATATGATATTTTTTCAAAGTAATATATACAATAAATATAAGAATATTGTCCTGCCAACTTTTTTTGTTGCTAAATCAACAATGATCGGGTTACTGTGGGTGATCAATTTATGGAAGACATATGGCTTGCCTTTGGAAAATTAATAATTGCATATACCATATATTTCTACACCTTTTATTTAATTACCTTTTGTAGATGATACCATATTCTCCATTTTGTCCTACTCTTGCTTCTTCTATACGTGCTCATATATCACTTTGAACAAAAGATTCAGATAAGTTCTGCTTTTTATGCCTCCTCTTTTTATTTATGAAAACGGTAATATAAATTTTTCTCATTCTCCACTTCTCTAAGCTATTAAAAACATAACATTCCATGTTCATTTTGCCAAACAGTTCCTCATATCCCACTGCATCAACTCAGTCACTTTCTTTTTTCCGCTAAAATTAATAGCAGTGCAGTTTTAGTAAACAGTACGAAGAACAAGCATTCCAACCATGCTTTCAACGACTCTTCGAAAATAGGCACTAGATTTTACATTATTGATTCAGCTGATATAGATGTAAAGATGACGGCTCTTTACTAATGCCTTTCACGTTACGAAAAATAGATTTCAAACTCTATCCATAAACGTATAACTTTAACTAGAATAAGTAAAGTATTTACATAGTGATACTTCATCGCTAATGCATGTCCAGATGCATGCTCATCTTCATCTTCTTGAATAATTGATGCATATGGGGAAGAAACGCTGTCTTTGCTCGCTTTTCAACGATCAAAGTATATAAATCCTTATTTGATGTAGCTTTGGATGCTATAAAACTTCAATATTCATTTACGGTTGCTCACTTTTTGAAACCAACCATGTTTTTATCCTAAAAACTTAAAATTCATTTATTTCAGACGAGTGAAACATTTTTTAATCTTATTCATTTGATCCTCAATGATTCTTAGTTTAAGTATGGCCATCAAAGAGATCGATATTGATTACTTTTCATCACAGTGAGTTTATAATTCTCAATTTTTAATTGCTGATCAGTCTCATGTTATGCTCATTGCCCCAGCCAAGATGTCCTTTCAGTTTATTACTGTTGGAGAAGAAAAAAACAGAACAGCAAAGGGAGGTTGAAAGTACCACTCATATATTAAAACAGGTAAGAATGAGTATTTTGTATATACTACTTTGTTTTTCAAATAGCACAATTCAGACGTAGATATGAATCAAAGAATCTTTCACTTGCCTGTGATAATTCCCTTTATAACTGTAAATATTGTCTTTTTATTCAATTTTACCGTAATAAATAAAATCTTCCTACCATTGCCAACAAACATCTTGATCCACATTATGGTTACTTATTTTTCAATTACACATTTCAGTTGTTGAATTCTTTTTTTACAGGTAAATGACATATAGTAGATGGTTCTGAAGCTCACATGGACTGTTCGTTTCTTGATGTTGAAGTGTAAATGAAGATTATATATAGTTAAAGTAAGCAACATGTACTGACTTTTTAAATTTATCTGAATTGATAAGAAGTTTGTTACATGTAATTTTTCCCTAGGAATGTTTTTCCGTAATATTTTTTCTTCCTATACCCCTCTTCTTTGATTTTTTTTGCACATGTTCTTTGCATTTCCCATTTGGATCAATACCTATAGTTCTCCATATATTTTACACTCTAATAATTATTCATTTACGTTTCCTTAACTAAATACCGTCATGTTTTTTTGTTGGGCCATAATTGATTTCTTAATGAGCAGTGTATAGTAAGTATGGTGTTAATTGTACTACATTATATCACATTAGCTGTATGAACACTTAATGGATACTCGACCAAGAAAACACTTACTCTAATTACATGCTTATTATAATGATATATATTTTCACTAAGACATCACTTCTGTAGTTTTGTGCATATCCCAGTTAATGTAGACTGCAACTTATGTTAACCACTGCTTAGATAAGAGATAATAATACAGTTGGTTCATTGTTGAATTTTATCCAATTGAGATGACAGTCTAAACCGAGAACCTGTACTAAAAAGTTAGCCTGAATGTGTTATTGTACCTATTTGCGTTGATTTCTGACAGACAAAACTTTTCATGGTATTCATCATGTCTGGGCAACCTGCATTTGAAATTCTAGGGACTTGTTGGATTAGTCTAAGTCGCTATCTTTGACAATGCTATATTCTACCTTGTAAACATTGTTCTTAATTTATGATAAACATTAATTATATTTCCATACAATTAATGGTAGCACGGGCTAAGGACGTTGCTGGATTAGTCTCAGCCGCTACTCAGATAACGGTATATTCTATCCAATAAACATTATTGTTATTAGTTTGTCATAAACATAATTGATTTTGCTGTACAATTCATTGTAGCATTGCGACCTTTTATAGTTTTCAAACATTTTGGTGATGTTAGACATAAAATTTGATAGTCATTTGCAACCATAGAGCTTTCATGAATTTTTTATTCACTGTATGTTTGAATGCGACAAATTTTTTTCCTTATGCTAATATCCACCATACATTTTTTTCCTTTGACCCATGTCTGTAGTTGGTAAACAAATAATTTGGTTAAGAAGACATAAAATTATTTATACTTCATTCAAGTATTGATTGGCTTCCCAATGTATTTTCCTAAAATATTTTCGCAGTTCGAAAAGGGAATTTATTTATGGTAGCTTCGTAATCTTCATATGTCATAATATTTTGCCTAAGATGAATTTGATTTGTCTTAATTGATCTAAAGTAACATCATTACTTAAAATTTGATAGGCGTTTTATTTTTTTTCTCACTTCAAACACGCTCAGGCACTGGAACAATGGAAAAAGCTATATTGTTACTTGGTCTATTTCTTTCCTCATGCTACGTATAATGCAATTTTGTAGAAAAAGGCAAAAAATATTTCACTGGTAGCACTACTTTATAAGTCAGGTATGATACTACATAACATGTTTTTCCACTGTCACTTATTTACTCCTGTTCCACCTTATTTATGTACAAATTCGGCTATTTTTTTCACTCTTATTAATTTGGTTGTCCAAAAAAAGACCAACCAAAAAACCTACGGAAAATCCTATGCAAAAAAACGATTCCTTGCCATTTTAAAAGCTTAAACTTAGCACTGTAAAATAAATCATATGCCCACTAATCTAATGATTACACCATTAGATTAGCATGAACATTTCCTCTCTAAATATTTTTTCCCATTTTTCTCCACACTGTTAGACTAATAAGTGGTAGTTCTAACTGTTTGTTCTTGCATAGGTAGGTATAAGTTCTAAACATGGATAGATTATACTATGCACTCAACATTATATGTTTAAGTTTATATAAATGATGCAGATTGATCAGTTCTTCTAAAGATTTCTCCCCTTTCGGTTCCTGAGATTCATTAGGGATGATGACTGTATTAAAGGGTAAGAACCTTTGGTCTTCTTTCCCTATCATAAACAGATAAACATGATTACTTCTAAAATTTTACTACTCCTAGCTGTTTATCTTCTTCACCTGTACATATGAAAAGCAACAGACATATAATGTTAATAAACAAATTTATCAGTCTACATTTTCAACAGACTGCAAATCATTTATTTCAGAGCATCACCAACAGTCAATAGTGTTGCTGTAGTGGTATTAAATAACCTCAAAATGAATAATTATTTGTCCCACTCACTTGCAAAATTGCACCTCTTTACACCAACTTTCTATCATGGACGTTGTACATTCACCAATTGAATCCCTTACTGTTGACAGTGTTGGACAAACAATCCGAGTATGCATTGCAAGAATATGGGACTCCATTAACTTAAAACGCAACGATGTTTTTGGATTCAACATGCAGCTGCTAGATAACAAGGTATGTAGTTGTTCTATTCATTTATCCTACTTTTTTCAACAACTTTCTTTTCGCGTTTCCGTTTGATATGAAACAGTACAGTCAACATGTTTTACCCTTCTCTATTCATCACCTCATCCTACGTTACATAATGTCATAGCCTTTTACTGAATTAATTAGCTTTATCATCCCAAAATTATTTCCCACCTAAGACTATTTTCCACTGCTATAGCTCTTCTATTCAATACATATTTAAACGGTGTATAACAGAAAATATACATTGTTAATTTTAATCATAATTAGAATAGAGGAATAGAGAAACATGGTTATTTCACTTTTTGCACTACTTTCAGGTTGGTGGTTATGCACCAATTAAACTGCATATGTAACCCAATAAACATCCATCATTATAATCTTTCGAAAATAGTACAATTTCTAAATTCTAAATTCTCATTTTTCATTACATACGTTTATGCTTTTAGGAATACTTTGAATTTTATGCGGTTTGATAATATAAAGGTCTTTCTTATTAGTAAAATTTAAGATTAATTTAAAATTTTGCTGCACTTAGATATTTAACCTGCGGTTTCCTTATTTGTTTGGAATTTTAGACTTTGACTGTCAACAAATAGTTGAAGATTATCGAACATATAATCCCTTTCTACATTATATGCTCTCTAATCACATATATTTAAAACCTATGCTAATATATGTTCTAGCAGTTATGCTATTGCAGATTTCAAATTTTCGTTTTTCCCACTATACATTTACAGTTTTAGGAAAGTTTGAATTCTCTGTTCTTAATACTAAAGGAAAATTTAATGTTAGCAATTTTTTGGATTAATCTGAAATTTTACTACACTTATATATGCAACCTCTGCTTTCTTGATTACTTATGAATTTTAGACTTGTAATTTGGCAGATAGTTGATAAAAAGGATACTAAATATAGTGCATACCTATTACATTTTCCACTTACGGAAAATATCATGTTTTTTAAAATATTTTCCTGTGGAACAAGCTGAAAGTGGTGGATAAAATGATGTATCAAATTTGGAATAAGCTGAAAATATATTACATATTACTGAAACGTTTATTTACTTATCTGACAACGCAAAAACATATAAAATCTGATTTTCTGATACCATACGAGCAGTCCTGTTAGAGAATAAAAGAATGAATCAAAAATGATTTTGTAGTCGTGTGTTTAGGGAAAACAAAATATGTGTTCTTCCGACTAGTGCTCACGTAAGGCAACTGAAAACAACAGCTATGATTTTAACGTCACCACATCGAATAACTTATAAACAGTTCGACTTTTTGTATGTTATCAAAAATCAACTGTACTGCAAGTTCTCATTTTCATATTTCTTGCAAATACACTTTTCACCACCACTTAACAAATATTTCTGGGAAGAATTTGTGTCCCAGTAACTTTGTTCAGCCTTTATCGTACTTCTGCTCTACCACATCAGTAACATAATTTATGCCTTCATATACCTATGGTTTTGCAAATATACTTCCATATTTCTGCCTTTGGGTGGCAAAACTATAACCCATGCAACATCAACCAATCAGATCTATTACGTTACTGCCCACTAATAGCTCCTCCCATCCCCACAAACGTACCTTGATACACCAGCTTTTTGCGCTACAGCTATTTACTTAGCCACTTGCCACTTATATATGCAAATTCACATAGATATACCACATACCACTTACTCAATAACGCACACCCTTGTATTCAATTTTCTTCCCCTTATTCATTTGCCACCATAACAATATTCTACACTCGATGTTGATCTAGGGAACAATTACACTATTAATATAAAAGATTGGGGTTACGACGTGTTTCTATCCAATATTTCACTCCATCAAGCAACCTTCGCTAATCATCCAAAAGATCACAACAAGCACTTCAAGCGAGGATTTAAGGCACTCCTTAGCATTTATTCAGTTACCAAACCATAACACTTTTTCCCACCTCTCGAACTAATTTCTTTTCTACATGTGAACAACATTCCTTACCAATCGACTCAGGTTGACATCCATGAACAGGTATGTCCAACCCCTACTTTAAATTTATAATTCCCATACCTATCTATATTTCATCAATTCTCCCAAGATGAATAAAATAACATTGCATGTAGGTCGACCAACACATATCAGTGCTACAACCATTTTGTGATCTAAAGAAATCCAAGTGGACATATCCCCACTAATGGTTCTACAGTCCAACCTACATATATCATCTACATCCCAACAAAATTAATACGATTTCATTCTTCTACTTTATATAACAGTTGTTAAACTACAGACATCACAGGAACTAGCTGTTGCACTTGACCAACAACGGATTGAAAAAAGATATCTTCAACATCTAAAACAAACAACTTACTCTACACAGTTACAAACCAAATTACACCCCAACTATCCATTCACTAAAAATCCACTACCTACATCACAAACTACCCTTACAACATTGTCTAATTAGATTCGAAAATTCCTGTGCTCCAAAACAGATTTGGAACAAAAAATCCACAAAGTTGAAAACTATGTTCCATTTCACCCCACTCCAACCCCAAACTGCCGCAACAAGGTAATTTCAATAAATTTTTAAAAGTTATGTTAACCATACTATAATAAACTACCTTTCCTTACTCTCCTAGCAAGTAATCGTACAAATAAATAAATTAATTGGTAGAGTGTGCATTACCAGTGAAGACTTGCTAAATGTGTTGCACGCTCATTCATTCCACAACAAACCTTGCACCACCGACCAAATTATGCATGCATCCAGTTTCAAAGAACGGTACAACCACAACTACCCCTACAATTAACATATATAATATTGTTGCCTTTTAAATTTAATGATTTTTCCCCTCACTTTTACTAATATATATTTCTTTCGTTGCGGTATATAATACATATTCAGTTCACTGTCCCAGCCTTTCCATCGATTTTACATCATACCCTACTAAATAAATACACTATCGACTACCTCATCATTACATAGATATATGTATACATACGCACAAACATACACACACAGTGCATATGCATAGGACGCTAACTAAAAAAAGTCTTCTCCTAGCATATGTGCTACATATAAAAAAAGAATAAACCAAGTACCCTTCCTGTATATACTCCTACTGCAATTGTTATCAGGTATTTTTTTAAACAATTATTTCTACGTGATCGCAATTACGCATTTTAATATATTCATATCAGCCTTTTTCATTATGTATTACTAATTCGCACATGGTTCCAGGCATTCGGCTGTACCACATGATTTCATATTTACAACAAATATTATTTTCCACTTCACTTGTTCGTTTACTCTCCAAATTTTAGTAAACAAAGGTGACATTATAGCTGATGTTGACATATATAAAATTACAAAATACTTACTTCTTTACTTCCCCTCATTGTACTGTAAAATACCGCTGCATATTTTTAACCTTCATATTCACCTTTATAATAAATGCGTTGAGTTGCAGACTAGGGGGAAGAACTTTATACTATAGAACAAAAAGGTGCTAAATAATTTTATCTTTAACATGGTTTAGCCCCATTCCCATTTTTTCCTCACCATTGAATTCTCACTATGCGCGCACTGAGTACACAACTTAAAATAATAATTTAAAAAAATTACAATTTTATAAATGTTAAAAATTGGTATGTAAATTACTTTGCAATTTCAAATTTATACCTTTTCAAAAACACATTTTCTATACATAATTTGACAGTTCAGAGTTCTAGCCTGAGAGGTAAAATACTTAACATATATTTGTCAGTTTAAAATTATATATGGTTTCATAATTTTGGGTCTGTGCTTCACTTTCTCCAATTTTTCTTCAAAATCAACCAATAAAGGTAACCTCTATTATAGATCAATTTTACAAATTCTTTCCCCCCTTAACATAAAAGTTAATTTTTTTAACCCAGCCTACTCATCATTTTGACAAACTCTTACATAACAACTATGTAAATATAAACTTTTATATCGCTGTCACACACTGCTTCGCAACAGCTCAAGCAACAAATATGAGTACAACTCGCTTAACATCATTTGATTACTACCCTACTACTACACCGTGCTGCCTCTGCAACTAATAATTGACTTACTGTTCTGCCTTCCCTGCAATAATAATAACAATGGTACAACTCATCGCAGGAATAGCTCGAACAACATCTTTTCAAGTTGATGACATAACAACAGTGTTTGGGAAAGACAAAGCACTAGGAACAAAATGCTGCAGGGTTTAGCACAAGCTCTCTGCTAGGATAGATAATGTTATGTGCGCTGATTTGCACTGTTTGTATGGCTTTCAGGTAGTATAGTTCATATTTCTACCTATATATGTGTGTTTGCTGGGCATGTGGATTTTGCAATACCGTGTCTGTATATAGGCACCTGTACTACAGTTAAAATTTATCCATATATTTTTTAATGGATGCAAGGTCTGTCAAATTTGGAAAGTGCAATTTATTGTTTCAAAATAATTCTTCTGTGTATAGACTGCAACTTTGTTTTTGCTTTAATCCACACGGGACTGTTTTTGCTATTAGTCAAGATAAAGGTTACAGAATGATAATGTGAAAAAAAATTAATTGCATTTGTATGGATATTAATTATTTCATCCACATATTCTTGATACTGTTGGTGTAAACCAAAATTAAGAGTCGTGTCTGCTGATGTGAAAAGTCATGTCTATTCGAATGAAGAGTCATGTCTATTCAGTGAAGAGTCGTGTCCGTTCACTGAAAAGTCGTGTCTATTGAAATGAAGAATCGTGTCTATTAAGCAAAAGTCATGTCTATTGAAGTGAAAGGGTGTCTGTTCAAAAAGGTTATGTCCGTTTGTAAGGGTTGTAAACCACTACATATATGTGGTCATTTTGTTGTGTTGAATGAAAAAGTTGTAGACAAGACAAAAAGCAAGTTATAAAAAAAAATTGTCTATTCTCCTCTAAAATTATAATTCTCTCTCATTTTCTACTTTAACAAATTGGTATCAGAGCTTGGTTGAAAAATGTCAAACAACCTTGTCTCCCTTGTTCCTCGATTCAATGGTGAAAAGTTTGATTATTGGAGCAATCTAATGAGGCTCTGTCTTGAATCTCAAGACTTGTGGACAGTTGTTGAAGAAGGTGTTGGTGCGCCGGAAGATGAAACGCAACTCACAGTTGCCCAAAGAGATCTTCTGAAAAGCAAAAAACAGAAAGATCGGAAGGCTCTCTTCCAAATCTACCAGACACTTGAAATTCAAGTTTATGAGATAATTTCAAAAGTTGCAAATGCTCAGGAGGCTTGGAAAATATTGAATACAACGTATTCTGGCCAAGATCAAGTAAAAAAGGTTCGCCTGCAGTCACTACGAGCTGAATTCGAAAAGCTCGAAATGAAGGATAGTGAGAAAATCTCAGAGTATTTTACTCGTCTCACTTCCATCATAAATCAGATGGCTTCAAACGGAGAAGTCGTGGAGACTCAAAGAGCCGTTGAAAAAATTCTACGGAGCCTACCAATCAAGTTCGATCATATTGTGGTTGCAATTGAGGAATCAAATGATATTGCTTCACTTTCTCTTGAAGGCTTGCAAGGAAGGCTGGAAGCTCATGAGGCTAGGATCTTGATGAGAAGTAAACAAACAAATTCTTCTCAAGATCAAGCCTTAAAATCTCAATTCACATCCATAAAAGTTCAAGGCCCATCCCATG
The DNA here is from genome assembly GCA_030765085.1 of Allium cepa. Classification (NCBI taxonomy): domain Eukaryota; kingdom Viridiplantae; phylum Streptophyta; class Magnoliopsida; order Asparagales; family Amaryllidaceae; genus Allium; species Allium cepa. Next base: position 776,767,185 of record CM060945.1, read on the forward strand.
GCAAAAGTAACAGCAGGAATAGTGGAAAATTTGAAGAATCAAAGGAGGAGAAACGATCATTCCAAAGTAACAAGGCGCGAGGCAAATACAAAGGCAAAAAACCATATTTTGAATGCAATTTCTGTCACAAGCCGGGTCATAAAGCAAATGATTGTTGGGAGAAACATCCTGAAAAGAAGCCAGTTGCTGGTTTTATGCATAATGAAGCAGAAAAATCTGAATCTTTGTTGATCGCTTCGGATGGAAATGTTGAAAACGTATGGTACTTGGATAGTGGTGCAAGTAGGCATATGACTGGAAATAAAAATCTATTTTCAAGTCTTGTGGAAGCTGATGATGGTCAGGTTACTATTGGAGATGCAAAATCATACAAAATTCAAGGTGTTGGCGAAATTTCTTTCAAAACCAAGGCTGGAAAAGTTGAAAAAATGTCGGAGGTTCTTTATGTACCAGGCATACGTAGCAATCTTCTTAGCGTCGGTCACTTGCTGAAGAAAGGATTTGATTTTCGATTCGTTGGAGATCAATGTAGCATGAAGAAGAACGACCAACAAGTGGCAAATATTGTGATGGGATCCAACAAATTATTTCCGATCAAACTTGACATCGTAAGTAGTACGTGCATGATTGCTACTTCTAATGATGAAGTTTCCAAGTTATGGCATGAGAGGTTTGGCCATTTAAACTTCCGGAGTTTGAAGGAAATGTCTACCAAAGAAATAGTCCGAGGGCTGCCTAAACTTGAAGTGATAAACGAAGCATGTGAGGAATGCCAATTGGAAAAACAACATCGTGAATCTTTCCCATCCAAATCGAAGTGGATTTCTCAATCACCTCTGGAGCTTGTTCACACCGACCTCTGTGGACCAATGCAAGTGCCATCGCTTGGAGGCAGCAGATATTTCTTGTTATTTGTTGACGATTACACAAGAAAAATTTGGGTTTATTGTGTCAAAGAAAAATCAGATGCCTTCTCTTGCTTCAAAGAGTTCAAATTTCAAGTTGAAAAACATTCCGGTCATCAAATAAAAAATCTAAGGAGTGACCGTGGAGGAGAATACATGTCCTCTCAGTTTGAAGAATTCTGCCAAAATCATGGAATCCGCCATGAGTTAACTGCTAGGTACTCACCTCAACAAAACGGAGTCGCAGAGCGCAAAAATCGAACAATAATGAATATGGTCAGATGCATGTTGAAGAATAAGAACTTGCCTGCATGTTTTTGGGCTGAAGCGGTCTCTTGTGCCGTTTACTTAATCAACCGATCACCAACGAAGAGCTTAAAGGATTCCACTCCAAATGAAGTCTGGTATGGCAAGAAACCAAATGTTGCTCATTTAAAAACTTTTGGTTGTCTTGCATACTCTCATATTCCTGATGCTTTAAGATCGAAGCTCGACGACAAATCTGAAAAAGGCATTTTCATTGGTTATAGCCAAAGGACTAAAGCTTACAAGCTTTACAATCCGAAGACGAAGAAGATGATTATCAGCAGAGATGTTCGCTTTGATGAAAATGGTTTTTATAATTTTTCAGATTTTGCAGAATTACCTAGATGGCAAACTCTAAATCTTGAAGAGGAAACTTCTTTGGAACAAGGTGTTGATGCTGATGTTGGTATTGAAGAACAACAGCCTAAAAATAATGGGGTTGAGCAGGAGCAAAATTCACCACCAACGGCGGAAAGAAGGACGCGATCCTTGAGAGAAATCTATGATACAACCGAAGAAGTTGACACTACGGATCATGTATATTTTGCATTTTTTGCGGGAGAAGATCCAATCACTTATGAAGAAGCATCAAAGGAAGAAAAATGGGTGAATGCAATGAAGGATGAAATCAAGTCTATTGAGAAAAATGGTACGTGGGAGCTTACCACATTGCCTTCACACAAATCAGCCATTGGTGTAAAATGGGTGTTCAAAACCAAAACAAATCTTGATGGCTCCATCAACAAGTACAAAGCACGTTTGGTTGCGAAGGGGTATAAGCAAAAAGAAGGGGAAGATTTCAATGAGGTATTCGCTCCTGTCTCTCGACTTGATACAATTCGATTATTGATTTCTCTTGCTGCCCAAAATGGCTGGAAGCTGCTGCATATGGATGTAAAATCAGCTTTCTTGAATGGTTTTCTTCAAGACGAAATTTATCTTCAACAACCTCCTGGTTTTGTGAAGAGGGGCGAAGAGGAAAAGGTGTATAAGCTGCGGAAAGCTTTATACGGGCTGAAGCAATCCCCCCGTGCATGGTATGATCGTATCAACAATTTCTTCTTAAAGAATGGCTTTGAAAGGTGTCCTTTTGAACACACTCTTTACATGAAGAAGCATTCAAAAGGAGGTTTCATGATCGTGAGTTTATACGTGGATGATCTGATTTTTACTGGAGATAATATGAAGATGTTATCTGAATTCAAAAATTCAATGATGAAGGAGTTCGAGATGACGGATTTGGGAGAATTACATCATTTTCTAGGGATAGGTGTTCAGCAATCAAAATGTGGGATTTTTATCTCGCAAGAAAAATATGCTGCTCAAGTATTGGAGAAGTTCAATATGATGAATGCAAATCCAGTTTCAACTCCTTGTGTTGCAGGTTCGAAATTGTGCAAAAATGGTGAAGGAAAGTTTGTGGATCCAACTATTTTTCGAAGCCTAGTTGGAAATTTGATGTATCTCACTGCTACAAGACCCGACATCATGTATGCAGTAAGCTTGATTAGCAGATTCATGGAGAAGCCTTTCTCAAACCATTGGGAAGCTGCAAAAAGAATTTTACGATACGTTAAAGGAACTATTGACTATGGCATTTTCTATGAAGCTCATGTGCCTGTGAAGCTTGTTGGATATACGGACAGCGATCTAGGTGGAAGTATCGATGATTCAAGGAGTACTTCAGGTTATGCATTTAACCTTGGAAGTGGAATTATTTCTTGGTGTTCAAAAAAACAACCAGTTGTGGCACTTTCTACCACCGAAGCGGAGTACATCGCAGCATCTCTAGCAGGATGTCAAACTTTGTGGCTAAGAGGAATTCTTGAAAATCTAAGCTTCAAGCAAAAAGATCCTACGATCATTTATTGCGACAATAGTTCTACTATCTCTGTCTCAAAGGATCCTATTTTGCATGGAAGAACAAAACATATTCGTCTACGTTTCCATTTCCTACGAGAACTCGTTCGTGAAGAAGAAGTGAGTCTTGAGTATTGTCGAAGTGAAGAACAAATTGCTGATATCTTCACAAAGCCGCTTGGAGGGACTACTTTCTCAAGAATTGTTGCTGCATTAGGTGTTCGAAGGAATTTTGGTTTAGGGGAGGCATTGTTGGTGTAAACCAAAATTAAGAGTCGTGTCTGCTGATGTGAAAAGTCATGTCTATTCGAATGAAGAGTCATGTCTATTCAGTGAAGAGTCGTGTCCGTTCACTGAAAAGTCGTGTCTATTGAAATGAAGAGTCGTGTCTATTAAGTAAAAGTCATGTCTATTGAAGTGAAAGGGTGTCTGTTCAAAAAGGTTATGTCCGTTTGTAAGGGTTGTAAACCACTATATATATGTGGTCATTTTGTTGTGTTGAATGAAAAAGTTGTAGACAAGACAAAAAGCAAGTTATAAAAAAAATTGTCTATTCTCCTCTAAAATTATAATTCTCTCTCTTTTTCTACTTTAACAGATACTGTTCATTGCTAATACAACGGTTCCTCATCCTTTTATATTTAATTTTTTTCCAGTACCCGCTCTTGACCTTTACCCTGCCTTTTTAAAAAATTATGACGTGTACCACTGACTTCTACCATTCCCTCATTTTAAATGGACATAAAATTATATTAGTTTTAACAACAACAGTTTTCCAGTACAGATATTTTACCACTCTACTACATATTGGGTGAATATTATTTCCTATCTGATGTTCAGTTGGCAGCTATTCATATAAACTCATCTAATTAAAAACTGACTGATCTCTAGATAAATAGCATAATTAGCGATAGAATGTTCACAGTGGCATAAATATTTCGTCTTCTTCATTGACAAGATGGCAACGGATGTAGAGATACATACCCTAGTATCTGATGTGTCATAATCTGCACTTCTACCCTATTTGACTGATCTGAAGAAAATATAAAGAGAAAGAGGTTTTATAATAAGCCATATGCCGGCTCGGTTTCATAATGTATTATATAGAATATTATTTGTGTCTATGTATATGTGATCAATGATTTATTACACTCAATGAACTTGGACCTTTCATCGTTACTTTAATCTGCTGTAGGTTTTCAACCGACTGTTGGGAATGCCTCATAGATTGAATTGACATATCATTTCCACCAACCTGAACGATGGACTCTACTTCTTCATCAGACCATCCGTCTAATGACAAATAAAGAACCTTAAGTCAAAGAAAGTTTATTTCTTTAATTTCAACTCAAAGCAAACGTCGAGAATTTAGTAACACGTAAGTACATATCATGGATATTAGGCACAATGATAAGTATAGCATTATATTCCATAATCATAAATAAAACTTCCATTCTATTTGGACTGTCCATCTTTTAAAACATTACACTTATTGTATATATAAAAGTCGTATATCGATAGACTGTAATTGGGGTAAATGCATTCATGTTACAAAAAACAGCGAGATTGCCTTACAGCTGCAGAAATACACAACTGGGTCTACATACCAGATGCATTGATTGAATGCACGATAACAATCGATTGTAACATAGAATGCATTTGTCATCCACCACAATCATGACATATACTATGCAAATTCAATTTACTTACATTCTACAATTCCGTATGCGAAGCACGGGTTAATACTAGTTTCATTAATAAATCCCAAATTTTTGTTACTTTCAATATTTAATTGTCAAAATCATATTAAATTAACAAATTTTAATTATGAAAATTATGGGTCGTTACACTCTTCCCCTATCAAAACTTTTCATCCCGAAAAGGAAAAAGAGGGAAAAGAATTAGCAATCGATATAACTTATTCAAAATATTAAATTCATAAACAAACAAATTTACAAAATTAAATAATTAATTAAAACATATCAATTCATAACAGTTAAATCCTTATATGTTTAAGTTAACAATAGTTTGGGAAAATCTTTCGTAAAATTTTCTAAGTCCAAAATTTACGGAAAATTTCGGTAGAGTCTCCTTTATACGGAGAGGTCTGGAAGAAATAATAATATCAATAACAACAATTTATATCATATATTTCAAAATAATATATCCCAACAATGGGAAAAATAATATAATATCGCTAGAAAACCATAATTCGAAAATGTATACATTTGTCGGGCAATTAGCGCTTACTTTATGAAACCAAAAGTAGTAGCTATTGCTTCCACACTTGTATTTCACTTATATAATCCAAAGATGTTAATAGTTTCATGAAAGAGTAATACTTAAGTTGTTTCAACTAATAATAAAAAAAATCAATGCAACATAACAACAATCACTTGCAAACAACAAGCACAACATCATTTCAACAAAGAAAATAATCATCCATCCATTTCAGCCAAAACAAATGATTTTGTTTGGTTTTAGGCACTTTAAATTATGGAGACTGACAAATAAACTACTAAGTATACCATACCACAACAGTCTTAGATTAAACTCAAAAGTTTATTCATACATCCTGAACAATTAGAAGTATCCTTTCCCAAACAACCCATAAGCCAAAACAAACAATAAATTCCAAATAGTATTTTAAGTTTATTCTTATTAATTTCCTTTTACAACATTTATTATTTAAAATTTTCATTCATACAATGATCATTTCTTTAATTTACATTTATTTTTTCAAAATTCAACTTCCATTCGTTCATCTAATACTTAATTACATTTATTTACATATGTCATTTTACTTTTCCTTACATATGTTATTTACACTTTCTTACATATGTTATTTGCACACAAATTTTAAACATTTGTAAATTAATTCTTAAAGTGCTACATAGGTTTCTTTGTAAATAAATTCAAATCCATTCATTCAGTACATATTTCCATTTATTTTTCATTTATTACTTACAAAATTCATTTTTTCAATTTATTCATACATTACCAATTTTCATTAGTGCAGATTGAGTTGCTTACATATGTTCTTCCCATTCAATTGTTTGAGATAATTAATTAATGCATTGTTTAAGTTTTTTATACATTTTATTGACGTTTATTTCACATTTATAAACTTGTACTTGGTTTCCATTAGATATTAATATTAAATTTTTGTATAAGCTCATACTTATATTTCTTACTTTTAATTCACCTTTATTTCTTTATAAGGTGTCATTGAATATTAAATCTATTTTTTGAATCATTTCAACCCTTCTAAAGTTATAGCCATTAATATAATACAGTATTCAATTTAATTACAAAGTTATTGATCATTGATTTAAGTATATAATCATCGACTTACATTATTCATCTTTTTACTTATTTTAATTATAAATAAGTTCAAACATTTACTTAAGTTTATACTCATTTATTTGTAGTACTCATGTTCAATTCAATTATTTAGTGTATTAATTCATTAACTTAAGTTGATAATTATTAAAATATAAAAACCCTTATTTATAAAAAATTCCATTGAACACTTTCATTACATAAGTTTTACTTGTATAGTATTCTATTACATATTCTTTTAACATTACAACTTTTAATATTTTGGTAAGTTATATATTTATGTTTGTAAGAATGCAATCGAAAGTTCATAAGTTTATATTATTTATTTTAATTAACTTAATATTCAATAGTTATCATTTCTCATTTTCATATCCTTAAGTTTGTAGGTTACAAATTATGAAATTTCATGTAATTTGATTTATACTTAGCTTTTATTCTTTTTATTTTCATTTCCCTTTTTATTTAGAGTTTCAAAAGTTCAGTTTCTTATCTGTTTCATTGATCATTTTAACATCAATTTCTTATTTTCATTTTAGAAGTTTCCAATTATTAATATGGTGAAAATTCCATTTATTACAATAATTTCAATTTCTAATTCACAGACTCTTAAGAACTAAACAACCGGGTTTCATTTCATTTATTTTAAAATAATATATATATAGTCATATCTTTTGTACATGTCAAATCATGTTTGGGATTTGAAATTAAGATTTCTTTATCAAACAGATGTGTAGTAAATTACTACAATGGTCTTCCCACCTTGAAACTCGAAAATGAACGTCGATGATGCATGCACTCATCACCAAAATTATTTTCCAACGACAGAAAGCGGAGTACAGAACCTATTTCTTTCTAAGTTCCTTTAAAACATTTGTTTCAAATCATATTTAAATATTTATATTCGAAAATACTTATAAATAATATTAATATTATATTCCAAAAAAATTTAAAAGAAAATTTCAAAAATCCCAGAAATTAAGTTCTGAATTTTTTGGTTTATATTCATTTATTTGAAAATCTCATTTTCCAATCAATACTTACAAATTTCACTACCTAATAAACAAGTATATTGCAACCAAGCATATCATTTATAAAATTTACTATTTTATATACAAAAATATAATTGGCAAAATTATTAGTGTTTAGAAATCCTAATCGATGTCATAGCGTCCTATGCACCTACCAGAATTTATAAATACAAAATGGAACAAATCAACACAATATAGAAACATTTTATAACACTAACAAATACGCTCTCTTATATATATACACTCTCAACGACTCATTCTAGGGTATTACTACCTTATTTATGAGTCAGACCCCACAAAGCTAAGGTTATATCTAAACCTAGCTCTAATACCAACTGTAGCAACATGCCTTTTTGGACGTTTTAAGCAGACACACATGCCGAACTCAAACCATTTCAAAAGGGAAAATGTTATGGGGTAAATAAGAAAAAGGGAAAGAAATAAACAAATAGAATCTCGCAGCGGAATGAAAAAATATAATAATCAAATAATAGTTCATGAAGTTGTTTACAAAACATTTGATTTTACTTATATAACATAGAGTCAGAGTTACACATATCAGAAATAAATAAATAATGCAGCAGAGTTGTTGAATGCAGTGGAATAAATAGTAAATAATAATAGTACAAATCTTCTTCTTCGTCCTCTAGAAATAAGGTCTTCAAATCCTGAAATGCTCAGGCTGACCCGAGTGAATTGAAAAGACAAAACATTCGAGTCAGAACTAAAAGATCTTATGTAAGATAAATCAATGGTAAATATGCATGTGACAGCGTCAGAGATGTTAACGGGGTTTGACATCTCATATCTAGTGTCTAACATGAATGCAGTAACTTAAGAGATGTTCGGGATTCACATCTCCTAAGTATCCGTTAAACTATCTACTATGTAGTACAATACGCTATTATAATATGTTACAGTAATGTAAAAGTATTAAAATAGCATTAAGGCTTACCCATATCCTCTTTAACGTATTTTATATATTTCCATAGTCTATACAGTACCATAAGCTCCTTCGTAAACTGGTTGTTTACCTAGAAGGCACCCCATGACAGCTACGGTAGATATACCAATTGCGGATCCAGACTGGTAGAAATACATAGCAGCTACTAACGGCCACCTTGGACACACTCCCAAATCAAAATCAAGGGTGGCTGCCAAATCAATCACAAAGTAATAGAATGGTATCGAAGAAATATGCTCGATCAGAATTACGACCTTATTTGCCCCGACATGGCTCCTATTTTAGTCACATCTAAGCTGACTCATGAGAGTCAGTACCTTATACATAAATTGGTCGTCAAACCATCCTACTTCATTTCTAGAATCTCCACCATGTACATAGTTGTTAAAGTGGTATCTGGTATTGGCAGAGAGTATGACAATATCCGATCCCTTTCTCTTTAAACCAAACGCTTATTACACACTAGCTAATTCTTTTACATTTCAAACGTCAATTCACAATTTATATCAAGATATCATATTCTCAAAACCATAATACTTCCGAAATCACGCTCACTTTTAAATCCTATCACATTTGAAATCATACCTTTTTCAAAATCATAATTTCTTTCAAAATCATATTTCCAAATAGGTTAAATCCTCATTTCAAAATTATCATATTAAATCAAAATATTTTATTTAAATCCCAACCTAGGTTGTAATGTCATTTAACCATTTTCACATTAAAATCGAGGATTTGAATATAAACCCATCTACTTTACTTAGTTTGGAATTTAGAAAATAGTTTAGATAGTTATAAATAGTTTAACAAAGTTTAGAATAAATTTTTAAGATAGTTAGAATACTCCAATATATTTTAAAAATAGGTAAAGTAGTTTTAAATTGGTTAAGATAGTTAAATAGATTTAAAATAGACCAAATGGAATTAAAATAGATTAAATAACTTTAAAATAGATTAATTAGATTTAAAATAAATTAAAATGTTTAATTAGTTTAAAGTAAATTAAATTGGTTTAAAATAGGTTAAAATAATTTATATATTTAATATATGTTAAAACAGTTTAATAAATTTAAAAATGCTAATAACTAGAATTTTTAATATGATAATTTTTCTCAGTTTATATTAAATATGAATTTGAAATAAATATCAAGTAAAACTATTTATTTCATTCCAACACACTTAAACCCTTTCCAATTTCGAAATACACAAAAAAACTAATTCCAAATTTCCATTTAAATTCTCAATAAAATATTTAAATTTACATGGATTTCAATCCACATTTGAAAAATCAAATTTAGCTACTTTAATTTCAATACATATTCAAAGTTATATTTAAACAATTTTAATAACTCAATCCCTATAAGTTTTAATTATACTTCAAAAATCAACTTAAAATTTCAATTAAATTCCTTAAAGCAATTCCTTTAAACCAATTCAAGTCTCAGCATAAAACCGCATTTTCGATAATAATTCAATTTATATAAATCAAATTTTATTTCAATATCAATTTAACTTAATTCAAAAATTTAGGATTCTTTAAAATCATTAAATTTAACCAATCTGGTGCCTGTATATAATTCTCTACCTTAAGGTCAAGTGATATGGATATTTATCATTTCAATCCGCAATTTAAAATTTCGCGGCTATATATAATTTTAGACCGCAATCCCGAGTTAATTTAAAAATCCATAAAATCGCTCGATTCTATTATTTGAACCCATAACATTTTTTCCCTAATCTACAGATCATTCAGATATATATCACTTCAGCCCATAGTGATCTTCCTAATTATAACTGTAAGGACCTGATTTTACGACTTTCGAAAGTCGACATTAATACGTCCACTGTATCAAATGCCGCACAATCGAATGCTGGAAAATCGAACCGTTATGGTTTAAGAAGAAGAAGACAGAAGAAGAATAGAAACAATAAGAGAATCTCACATTTCACGGCGGAACAATATATAATAGATAAAGAATAATCATTAAAACAAAAACACTATATCAGTTTATACATCACATTATCAGAGTTTACAACAACAAACAGCAGTAAAGAAATATTACATATATAAGTGATACGCCTCGCCATCCAGCTTCAACTCCTGATCTCCACAGCAACTTCTTGACTTTGCTCCAGAATAATTGACAACCTGAATCTAGGCTACCAGTGTGCAAAATTATGGGCATCTAGAGTTTAGAAAGGGAACAATAAACTCCAGGTCAGTCATGGGACTGGTGTGAGATCTTAAAAGCAGTTATTCTTTTACAAAAGTAAATAAAGGAATTTAAAAGAAATCCGCAACGCTTTTTGGAAAATTAACTACCATAAGGCCTTCCGGCACACACACAATGCAATCGCACACTTGGGGAGATTTCCCCTTATGATAGTCAAACATACTTAATATGCAAAATCTTCTTTAATATTATTATTAGTGCATAGTGGAAAAACATTTGCAAGTACAATATTAATCTTAACCAACATACGTACCATTATAGTATTCCTACTATAGCTACCATATTAGATGGCAGGTTGTACAAGTATAAAGCGTGTATTGGTGATTGGATTTCCAACAAATGGTCAGGCTAAGGAACTTCCTGGGCCACATGGGTATGCCTTTGGAGGGATGCCCGAGAACCTAACTGGATCTCTGCCAACACAAGGCCAGATTACCTCTGCAAAAATAGGTAACTACTACACGAGTATGCCATTCCCCGGTCGTAAACAACCTTTATCCGAGGATCCTCAACGCCAACAACCACAAAGTAATAAATTTGCAGCAACCACATAGGTTAAGTATCTGGGCTCCACACCATGATACCACCTCTACCCAGAAGGAAATGAACATACCCTAAGGGGCGCTACCCCTATAACCTTGCTGCATCCTTCCTGTTTCGACCATTCCAGGGTGTGAGGTCCGACGAAGTCTCGTCCCACAAAGCTACGCTTTTCACAAAAGCCATGCTTCGATCAACAAATGATCAGCAGCACCTCGTATGCCACATTACAAAATTGAAAATGTATCACTAGTAACCATCAACTACGTAACCTCTGAGCTCGTACGTATCAGAGAAGGGTGTAAAGCTAAGAGAATAAATTCTTCGCCACGAACAGAAATGTATTTGATAGAAACCAGCTTTACATCTCAAAGTGTAACGTCAGACACACATCCATACAAGTCCTTTCCGGGATCGAACGGAACCGAAGGCACTTCAAAAAAACCCTTGCAAATTCGGATATTCACTAATCACGTCCAGAATCCCCATCATAAAGGGTGATAAAATCTCTATACCGGAGCAATCCAGTGCAAAGACATTTGGTAGGTAATCCTTTCGCTTTCGAACTCGGTCTTCAACACCATCTTCAAACGCAATCCCATTTCGTCGTATCGTTATTCGGAATGGGTTTTATGACACAAGGTCCTCTTTCGGCAAATCCGAATAACGTGCGCTTATTTTAAAAATAAGTGTTACATTCAGATTCAAACAAATCACAACAAATCCCACTTTGATCTTTTAAATAAAAGATCCATCACAATCACAAAGGTTCAATGTGGGTTTCGAATATCCAGTTGGAATTCGACTCCCGGTCGCATCGAAATTCAAATGCCATTTAAAAAGGCCAATATTGATAGTCGGTTATTTAACTATAAATCATCATTTACAACAGTCATTGGATTTCAAATAATTTTCACCCAGTTATTGCTTTCAAAATATCTTTGCAAGACAAAATTTCACATTTCATCCATTTGAAAACAATTTCAAATCACTTTCCATCTTTTTTGAAAACAAATTTCAAATCACTTTTCTCACACGAAATACGTTTCCAAACTTTATTCATTTCCACTGGAAATCCGCCGAGTTCGAATACTTTAAAAAAAATTAAAATACTTATCCAAACACATATCCTTGGAAATATTTAGTGTAAAAACTATTTTAAAAATACTTTATTTTGGAATATCAGTTATGAAAATACTATATCAATACCATAGATAAAACTTCAAGCCCAAACTAATTTAAAATAAAATTAGTAGATAGAGTATAAATGTTCAAATAACTATTTTCTAAATCAAATATCAATTTAAACCTTTAAAACAATCCCTTCTATTTTTAATTAAATAAATCTTTACTTTTAAAAATACAAAACAATTTTCAAAAGTGATCTCTCCAACAATATTCTTTTAAAACCAAATCTAGAACTTTTAATTTTATTTCAAAAGCTATTTTAAAAATATATTCGGCTTTCCAGGAAAAATACACCTTCCATTCTAAAATAGTTTGTTCAAATCAATTAATAAATCTTTATAGATTTATTTTAAATTTATGTTCCAAATCCGTAAATTCCTTTCCACACTTTTTAAAAATAAAGTAATATTTAATTCTAAAACAAATTTCCCCTTTCTTTTATAAAATTATCATTGTGAATTTTAATTTTCAAATATCCATAGATATGCGATTTTCAAATCGTTTTCCAAATATTCACTTTCAACACCAAATCAATTCTCAAGTTGATTTTCAAATTTATTCCAATTACCACATCCAATTCGAAATTGATTTCAAAATTTATTTCAATCAACAAATCAATTTTCATATTGATTTTCCAAGGGTTTTATTTTTAAAACACAAATTAATTTTCAAATTTAATTTCTAAATTTATTTCAACACCAAATCGACTTTCATTCAAACACTAAATCAATTATCATATTGATTTCCGAAAGATTTATTCTTTTAACACCAAATCAATTTTTGAATTTATTTTTAAAATAAATTCCTTTATCTATTCCAAATTATTTAAAAACCATGTTTTTAAAATAAATTCTTCACCTTTTGAATATTTTACTTAAAATCCATTTATTAAACTTTTTCCCATATTTTAGAATTTTATTCAATAGGATTTCACTACAGATTTTCTACCTAAATTTAAAGATCCAATTTTATTTATTTCTGGTATCCTACAATACCAAAAATATATTCAGCTAATTTTAGCCTTCAATGGTTTCCATCACAAATAATCACACACAAATTATAAATAATCAACACAAAATTTTGAAAATAAATCAAAATGTTTTGAGGAATCTAGTTGGATCCCTCCAACATGTTTCCCTGTATCCACAGACGTTAGCACAGCAATTAAATACCAATTCCACTTCGAGGTGGAATATCACGGTATATGAGATTTATAAAACATCACCCGCTATTATGCGGCGCATAGGGTCTCATCCACTAAAACATCACCTTTAACAATGCATGCAATCCATTTCCAATCCATCTTGACTCGTTTTCATGTCTTTTGACCTTGTATAAATAATTTATGCAATTGATTAATATTTGAAATAAATCGGATAATAAATTTCCAGTTAATAGATTTATTTAATTTAAACTAATAATAATTTTTGTAAACCCACCTTCCTTTAATAAATTTAATTAACTAACAATTTTGATTTTAAACCAATACTTTTAATTTCTAAACAAATCCCTTTTAACAAATTTATTTAACTAAAAGTTAAATTTAAAAACTGAATTTCCTTTTTATATAATCTTGGGTAGCTAAAATAAATTAAACACACTAATAAAACAAATTAATCACTAAATCAATTATTCTTTAATATAAACTAGTAATGTTAAAAATGTAGATATTTATTATTATTATTTTCTGAAACTACGCATATGTACATATACTTGTAAACTATTCCGCATATGCTTTATGTGTATATTTACTATTTTAAAATAGACTACCGGATTTCTTTACTGTATAAATTTTTTTATTGAAGAAACAAACTATTTCAACGTTTTACTGTAAATATTTTTCTTTTCTCTTCTCTATTCAACTTTTTTCTTTGAATACATATAAATATTTTATTTATCCAATTTAAATCAATAACGAAAGGAATCGTAATACCAGACTGACATCGACAGTCGCCGACCCTCATCCCATTGCGAATTCCAGTGCTGCCTTCACCTTCCAATCGAGCAAGCCAAGCTCCAAGTCCCTCCACCATCGCTGATAATGAAGTCGACTCGAATCTTCACTCCTAGGACACTGCGCGACCTCATGGATACCCAACGTGAGCCACGGTGTTTACAATGCCGTCGCAATACCCCTAAATCCTAACTGCTCTGATGTTGTATCACGCCGCTCGGCCCTGCCCTTACTGCCTCGACTCGGCCGCCTTCGAAGTCTTGGGCTTCACCAGAGATTCCAATGGCACGAGGCTTCCAGGCGATTGTGAAGTTCGATACCCGTGCGAAGAAACAAAAAAAAACTCGATCTCGATTTTCCCATAGCTAGGCCGCTCGTGAAATCGCGACCTAGAATCTCGATACGAAATCAAAGAATTTGGGGGTTAGAGAACGTTTAAGAGGGGAGGAACGAGATTTATGGGTTTCAATTTCAAATGGGAGGGCTCGGCCATTGTTAGATTTGAACGAGAGAAAAGTTTCGTTCGTCTTTTTTATTATTTAAACATACGGCTATGATTTTTTTATAAAAAAACGCGTGTAACAACAATCTTTTGCATGCACGACAAATGTTGCGACTTAGAAGACAAGTGGCCAAAGTAAATAAAATTTTAACTAGTATAACTATATGTATTATATTTAAATTTTAAATTTAAACGTCTCAAAATCGTGACTCAAAATCTCAACTTTCTATTGAGGCGTGCCACCAGGCGTTTATAATGTTAAACCCCTATTCCGAATGCAATGGAAAAGGTTCCGAGTCCAAATTCGATCGTATGGAGAAGATAGTTTTTTGGACCAGTTAAAACATTGAATTTTCAATTTAAATTTCAGCGCGTTTGCTTATCGTATGGCCACACGAGAACCCCGAATGATACGAAAAATTAAAATTCGGTAGTAATACAATATTACGGATCCAATAGAACTGGTTTCGTTGAATTCTGAGACTATGCCTCGGAAGGCTATTTTTAAATTTCGATTTAAACGATAAAAATTTAAAACTGAACATATCGCTTTCAAATACAATTTTGAAAGTTCTATTATCATCTGTATTATTAATATGAATTTTCTAAGCCTTGAAATTTTTCTAAAACAGCTTAAAACTGAAGATTCAAATTTTTTTACCAAATCTCAATAAATTAAATTTAACAATTAAATTGCCAAATTTATTCTGATATCTGAAATTCAAGTCAAAATAACTTTCAAATATTTAAAATCAATTATATATTTTAATTTTCAAATGCTGAAAATTTGGATCGTCACATCCTTTCCATTTAAAAGAATTTCGTCCCGAAATTACTAGTTAAGAAGAATGATCCTTAACACATTCGCTATCTATCCAAAACCAAATAGTTTTATCAACTTGCCAAAATAAATCCTTTTATTTAAGACTTATTCGCTTCTACTAACTTTCCAAGATCTTCCATAGTTTCCAAACAATATTGTTTTCTCAACAATTCAAATTTAAATTTTCAAAATTTTCTCAAAATTTTTCTAACTCCCTAAATTTTCGAAAAATTTCGCCAGCGCCTCCTTTGCACGGCTAGCTCGGTACGACTGCAAAATTGGCACCACGGCCCCCAAATTTCAAAAAGAAAACGAAAAGCCAAGCAGCTGGACAATAAAATCATCAAATTTCATACTGATTCAAATACATACCTTTTGGTCGAGCAATTCAATTTTATCTTCGAAATCAAAATCCCAATTCCATTTCCTTTAGCACACCTGTATATCCTACCTATCATTTTTGCACATTCCTCTACAAAATTTTCAATATATACTTCTTATACCATTTTTTACTTTACTATTGAAGTCATATGTCTATTTTCATTCTATCTTGCATTTTCACTTTCATTTGAATTCAATTTACAATTTCAATTCTATTTGGATTCAACTTACCTTCTGAATATTGAATTTTTTTATCAACTTTTTTTTTATTCACAACTGATTCATATCACTATTTTAAATTAGCTTCATTTACTAATTCATCATAAATTCCAATTCATTTTATCTCAAACCATTTTTTTCCATTTCTATATGAATTCAATTTACTCTCATCTATAAATATTAGATTCAATTCATTTAAACCTTATACATTGGGTCATTCATCAATTAGTTTCACTTACTAATTTTAGTTTAATACTTCAATTTGTTTATCACAAATCAATTCATTTCCAACTCCAGTTCTATTTACTTATAAATTCGAAATGAATTTCAACATTCAATTCACTTTCATTTACTTGCAATTGCAAATTTATTTATTTATTCACAATTTATTTTCCACCTTAATTTTATTCCAAACATTTAGTCTATAAGACTTCTCAAATTCACATTTATTCAAATTAACTCAAGTTAATTTCAGTTTAAATCTGAATTTTCTAAGTTTTCAAATTTATTTATTATTCCATAACTATTTTTAATAAAATTCTAGAGTCTTTTCAACTTTCCAAATCCATTTTTGAAATCAATTCAAATTATCTTTCGAATTCCCAAAAGCAACCCTAGTTTTTCAAATAACCACAAATTTTAAATAATTTGGTAGCAATTCCTCTCTTGGAAACTCGAAAATGAACACCGATGATGTCGCGATCATCATCGGAATTATTTTCCAATGATCGAAAAGAGTTTAGAGCTTTTATCAATTCAAAAACATTTTTTTCCAAAACCTTTGAAATTCATTTTCAAACTAAAAAGGCATTTAACTTCCAAAATTTCAAATCCTTTTAAAAACATTTTTTTTCCAATATTCCTTTTCTATTTCAAATTATAAATCACATTTACACTTTACATTCTCAAATTTCACTTGTATATGGATTTTATTTCTAAACTTTTGATTGTGATTTCAATTTCTTATTCAATTTCAATGATAATAATTTAATATTATCACTTCCTAACAAACAAGCAGCCATATACGATAATAATTTACAAAAATTATTTCCTTTTATATACAAAATAGTTTTGGGTAAAATTATTTCATTTACCCTAATTTAAAACAATATCGTGTCAAATTGTTCTGTATGTGTGTTTAGAGACCCCTATCGATAGAGTTGTACAGACTATATCGACCAGAATCCATATACCACTCAACAAACCAATCATCACAATGTAAAACAATTTTTATTTTATATTCACTAACAAATACGCGCTCATATCTATTATTACACTCAAACTCATTCTAGAGTACTACTAGCTCTATCTCTAATGAGTAACACCCAATAGAGCCAAGGTAGTCTCTTAACCAAATGCTCTGATACCAAACTTGTAATGGTTTAGGATTTTCAACCATCGACAACGGCCAATCTTGACTGGTAGGCTTTTCAACCATCCCAGCCCATCTATGGCATACAATGGTACCATGCCCTTGCTTTTATGGCCAACCTTTCGACCGTCACGCCTTACGGCTAACCAAACCCTCGTAGAGGACGTGTAGGGGTAAGAGTCTCCTGCTCGCCACCAAACAAAAAGCGAGAACCCCCCATCACGTTTCACAAAGATAAGCAAGGTCGGTCGTGGGATTGGTGTGAGATCTTAAAAACAGTTATTCTTTTATAAAAGAAAACAAAGGAATTTAAAAGAAATCCGCAATGCTATTTGGAAAATGAACTACCATAAGGCCTCCCGGCACACACACAATGCAATCGCACACTTGAGGGAGATTTCTCCTTATGATAGTCAAACTTGCTTAATACGCAAAATCTTCTTTAATATTATTATTAATGCATAGTGGAAAAACATTTGCAAGTATAATATTAATCTTAGCCAGCATATGTACCATTATAGTATGCCTACCATAGCTACCATATTAGATGGTAGGTTCTACAACTAAAACCCTACAAAGCGCGTATTGGTGATTGGATTTCCAACAGATGGTCAGGCTAAGGAACTTCCTGGTCCACATAGGTACGCCTCTGGAGGGCCGCCTCGAGAACCTAACCGAATCTCTACCAACACAAGGCCGGGTTACCTCTACAAAAATAGGTAACTACTACATGAGTATGCCATTCTCCGGTCGTAAATAACCTTTATCCGAGGATCCTCAACACCAATAACCACAAAGTAATAAATTTGCAGCAACCACATAGGTTAAGTATCTGGGCTCCACAGCATGATACCACCTCTATCCAGATGGAAATGAACATACCCTAAGGGGCGCTACCCCCTATAACCTTGTTGCATCCTTCCTGTTTCGACCACTCTGAGGTGTGAGGTCCGTCGAAGTCTCGTCCTACAAAGCTACGCTTTTCACAAAAGCCATGCTTCGATCAACAAATGATCAGCAGCACTTCGTATGCCACATTACCAAACTGGGAATGTATCACTAGTAACCATCAACTACATAACCTCTAAGCTCGAACGTCTTAGAGAAGGGTGTTAAGCTAAGAGAATAAATTCTCCGCCACCAACAGAAATGTATTTGACAGAAACCAGCTTTACATCTCAAAGCATAACGTCAGACACACATCCATACAAGTCCATTCCGGGATCGAATGAAACCGAGGGCACTTCCAAAGAAGCCCTTGCAAATCTGGATATTCACTAATCACGTGCTGAATCCCCATCCCAAAGGGTGATAAAATCTCTATACCGAAGCAATTCGGTGCAGATACATTCGGTAGGTAATCCTTTCGCTTTCGAAAATACCCAGTCTTCAACACCATCTTCAAATGCAATCCTATTTTGTCGTATAGTTATTCGGAATGGGCTTTATGACACAAGGTCCTCTCCAGGCTAATCCGAATAACGAGCGCTTATTTTAAAAATAAGTGTTACATTCAGATTCAAACAAATCACAACAAATTCCAGTTTGATCTTTTAAATAAAAGATCCATCACAATCACAAAGGTTCGATGTGGGTTTCGAATATCCAGTTGGAATTCGACTCTGGTCAGATAGAAATTCAAATGCCATTTAAAAAGGCCAATATTGATAGTCGGTTACTTAACTATCAATCATCATTCACAACAGTCACTGGATTTCAAATAATTTTCCCCCATTTATAGCTTTCAAAATATCATTGCAGGATAAAATTTCACATTTCATCCATTTGAAAACAATTTCAAATCACTTTCCATTTTTTAATCTTTTTTGAAAACAAATTTCAAATAACTTCAAGTCCAAACTAATTTAAAATAAAATTAGTCGATAGAGTATAAATGTTCAAATAACCACTTTCTAAATCAAATATTAATTTAAATCTTTAAAACGATCCCTTCTATACTTAATTAAATAAATCTTTACTTTTAAAGATTCGAAACAATTTTCAAAAATGATCTCTCCAACAATATTCTTTTAAAACCAAATCTAAAACTTTTAATTTTGTTTCAAAAGATATTTTAAAAATATATTCGGCTTTCCAGGGAAAATACACCTGCCATTCTAAAATGGTTCATTCAAATCAATTAATAAATCTTTCTGGATTTGTTTTAAATTTACGTTCCAAATCCGTAAATTCCTTTCCATACTTTTTTAAAATAAAAAAATATTTAATTCTAAAACAAATTTCCCCTTTCTTTTATAAAACTCATTGTGAATTTTAATTTTCAAATATCCATAGATATAGGATTTTCAAATCGTTTTCCAAATATTCACTTTCAACACCAAATCAATTCTCAAATTAATTTCCAAATTTATTTCAATTACCACATCCAATTCCAAATTGATTTCTAAATTTATTTCAATCAACAAATCAATTTTCATATTGATTTTCCAAGGATTTTATTTTTAAAACACCAAATTAATTTTCAAATTTAATTTCTAAATTTATTTCAACACCAAATCGATTTTCATTCAAACACTAAATCAATTTTCATATTGATTTCCCAAAGATTTATTCTTTTAACACCAAATCAATTTCCAACTTTATTTTTAAAATAAATCCCTTTATCTTTTCCAAATTATTTAAAAACCATATTTTTAAAATAAATTCTTCACCTTTTGAATATTATTACTTGAAATCCGTTTATTAAACTTTTTCCATATTTTGGAATTTTATTCAATAGGATTTCACTATAGATTTTTTTACCTAAATTTAAAGATCTAATTTAATTTATTTCTGGTATTTTACGATAAGAAAAAATATAGTCGGCTAAATTTTAGCCTTCAGTGGTTTCAATCACAAATAATCACACACAAATTATAAATAATCAACACAAAATTTTGAAAACAAATCAAAATGTTTTGAGGAATCTAGTTGGATTCCAACCAACCTCTTTCTCTGCATCCACTGACGTTAGCACAACAATTAAATACCAATTCCACTTCGAGGTGGAATGTCGCGGTATATGGGATTTATAAAATATCACTCGCTATTATGCGGCGCATATGGTCTCATCCGCTATATAATGCGGGAAATCAACAACTCCAAATACATATAAAATACCAATTCCACTTTGAGGTGGAACAACGCGGTATATGGGTTTAATATAATATCATCCGCTATTCTGCGGTGCATAGGGTTTAAACTAATATAAATGATCATAAATCAATCATCCAAGCACAATCAATTTTAAATCTAACTATTCAAAATTTAAATCAGAAAAATATTTGATTGAGTGAGAAGATCTCACCTTTATTAATGCATGCAATCCATTTACAATCCATCTTGACTCGTTTTCATGTCTTTTGACCTTGTATAAATAATTTATACAATTGATTAATATTCGAAATAAATCGAATAATAAATTTCCAGTTAATAGATTTATTTAATTTAAATTAATAATAATTCTTTTTAAACCCATCTTCCTTTAACAAATTTAATTAACAAACAATTTTGATTTTAAACCAATACTTTTAATTTCTAAACATATCCCTTTTAACAAATTTATTTAACTAAAAGCTAAATTAAAAAACTGAATTTCCCTTTTAAATAATCTTGGGTAGCTAAAATAAATTAAATACATTAATAAAACAAATTAATCACTAAATCCATTATTCTTTAATATAAACTAGTAATGTTAAAAATGTAGATATTTATTATTATTATTTTCTGAAACTACGCATATGTATATATACTTGTAAACTATTCTGCATATGTTTTATGTGTATATTTACTATTTTAAAATAGATTACCGGATTTCTTTACTGTAAATATTTTTTATTGTAGAAACAAACCGTTTCAACATTTTACTGTAAATATTTTTCTTTTCTCTTCTCTGTTCAACTTTTTTTTCTTTGAATACATATAAACATTGTATTTATCCAATTTAAATCAACAACGAAAGGAATCGTAATACCTTACCGACTTCGACAGTCCTCCACCCTCATCCTACTGTGACTTCCAGTGCTGCCTTCACCTTCCAATCGAGCAAGCCAAGCTCCAAGTCCATCCACCCTCGTTGGTAATGAAGTCGACTTGAATCTTCACTCTCAGGTCACTGCGCGACCTCACGGAAACCCAACGCGCACCGCCGTGTTTCCAATGCCATCGCGATACCCCTAAATCCTAACTGCTCTGATGTTGTAACGCGCCGTTCGACCCTGCCCTTACTACCTCGACTCGGCCGCCTTCGAAGTCTCGACATTCACCAGAGATTCCAATGGCACGAGGCTTCTAGGCGATTGTGAAGTTCGATACCCGTGCGAAGAAAGAAAATAAACTCGATCTCGATTTTCCTATAGCTAGGCCGCTCGTGAAATCGTGACCTAGAATCTCGATACAAAATCGAAGAATTTAGGGGTTAGAGAATGTTTTAGGAGGGAAGGAACGAGATTTATGGGATTCGATTTCAAATGGAAGGGCTTGGCCATTGTTATATTTGAACGAGAGAAAAGTTTCGTTCATATTTTTTTGTTTAAACATACGGCTACGATTTTTATATAAAAAAACGCATGTAACAACAATCTTTTGCATGCATGAAAAATGTTGCGACTTAGAAGACCAGTGGCCAAAGTAAATAAAATTTTGACTAGTATAACTATATGTATTATATTTAAATTTTAGATGTAAACCGTCTCAAAATCGTGACTCAAAATCTCAACTTCCTATCGAGGCATGCCGCTAGGCGCTTATAATGTTGAACCCCTATTCCGAATGCAATGGAAAAGGTTCTGAGTCCAAATTCAATCGTATGGGAAGATAACTTTTTGGACTAGTTAAAACGTTGAATTTTCAATTTAAATTTCACCGCGTTTGCTTATCGTACGGCCACACGACAACCCCGAATGCTACGAAAAATTGAAATATGGTAATAATACAATATTACAGATCCAATAGAACTAGTTTCATTGAATTTCGAAATTGTGCCTCGGAAGGCTATTTTTAAGTATCGATTTAAAAGATAAAAATTCAAAACTGAAAAAATCGCTTTCAGATACAATTTTGAAGTTCTATTATCTTTAATATTATTAATATGAATTTTCTAAGCCTTGAATTTTTCTTAAAAAGCTTAAAACTAAAGATTCAATTTTTTTACCCAATCTCAATAAATTAAATTTAACAATTAAATTGCCAAATTTATTCTGATATCTGAAATTCAAGTTAAAATAACTTTCAAACATTTAAAATCAATTAAATATTTTAATTTTCAAACGTTGAAAATTTTGAATCGTCACAATAACTAAGGGAACTTGTAGAGTGATAACAATACATAAGTCAGACATAACATCCAATTATCCAATATCAATAATCAAGCATCCATCATACTAATTATTCAATTCAACTAGTAAATCTCAACAATTAATAGATTATTATTTACAGGTAATTAACTGGCAATTTAAATTCAGTAATAAATTAAACAACAATGTAATTCAAAATAATACAAATTAACAGGAATAGTAATTTAAATTTATCAAACAACCATAAATAAATTCCTACTCACATCATAAATTTAATTTTACTAAGATAAGAAATTTTAGAAGTTGTGAGTGGAACAAAACACTCATCTTCAATTTTAAATAGAATTAAAATCAAATTTAATACCAAAATTCAAACAGTCTCAAAATTCATCTAAAGCATTGTTAAAATGTCTGTAATCATGATACGATCCCAGTGGATCAAACCACGTGTGAATTGGAGTTCGTACGTAGAAACTACGTGAGTTAGATTAAAATAGTTTTGAATAGATTAAAATAGTTAAAGTACTCTAAAATAGTTTAAAATAGATTAAAATAGTTTTGATTAGATTCACAATAGTTTAAATAGGTTTAAAATGATTTAAATAAATTTAAAACAAGTTTAAATAAATTTAAAATAGATTAAATACTTTTAAATTTGTGATATCCCGGAAATTTTAGCAATATCAATTTAATAATCAGTATTTAAAAAATTAAATTAATTTGATAAAATTTTGTTAATAAAATTTCACTTGATTTAATAATCCAATTAAATAAATGTTTAATTGGTGAATTTTATCCTTTAAAATCTAATAAATTGCTTTCTGTTTATAATGTATATATATATATATGTATATATTGTGAATAGATAGTTTTGATTTGTAGTTTAATTAACAAATAAAATCTTATTTTAAATTCTAATATTTATTTTGATAATTTGAATTATATAATTAAATTTAAAATACCATTTATATATTAAAGACATTAATGCATTTAAATAAGATAAATAAGATAAGTAATTTATGGTTTCTTTTATACATTATTTAAATTAATAAATATGTTATTTTCAAATAATGATAAATGTATAAATATAGATATGTTTTAAAAGACAATATTATTATTTTAAAATTAAAATATGTTGATAAATTAGTTTTAAAATTTTGAATTTTTAAATGTATAAATAACATTTGAAATTGAATTTAATTTTGAAATTCAAATGAATAAACATATCTAAATTTTTTAAGTAAGCTACCATTTTCATATAAAATATTTCATTTCATTTTCTTTAAAAAGAAATGCATAAACATTTACGTATGAAAATAATTTATACATAAGTATTAACAAATAAAGAAAAGGGGTTTTATTTACTTTTAAATTAAATAAAAGAATAAGTAAAATATGTATAATGACAAGTTTTAAGATTCTAATTTCTTAAATAAATGAACTATTGCAAAAGACATGTGTTGAAGATTTTTAACAAGTGTCCTTTTCATTCTTTTTTGTTTTTCTTTTTAATTTATAAATAAATCATTTTATCTTATAAAAGCATGTTTCCTTCATAACCATCTTTTTCTAATCTTCTTTTTTTTCAAAGATAAATCTCAGCTGAAAAAAATCAGTAACTATATTGCTCAAACCAAAATCATGTTCAAAATTTGATCTCTTTTCAATATCAAATTCCTCTCAAGAACCTGAATTCATTTAACCTGAAATATGAACACCTTCAAACAAATCTGTAGTATTTTTCCCTGCAACCATTTTACATGTTCAAAATTTGGTTTTTCAAGTGCAATGCAACCCTTCCTCAAAATCAAATCTGTAACATGTGTACTCTTCTTTTCAAAAACTAAAGAATGCAAGCATTTTCTCTTCCACCTGAATTTTTAAAGCAAGCAAGTAAACTCTGCATGCATCTTTCAACCTGGAATCTTAGACCTGCAGGAAAATTAGACAGCATCACAAGTTAAATCAAGCTTCAGCAACTAATTTATGATCAAAGAAGTAAAAGTTTTTTCTGGAAAATTTGGGCTCTGTTTCATGCTATTCTTAGGTGAGTAACATCACAAATTTTAAAGACATAAGTATATGTTTATGTTGCATGATTCGTCTATAAAACAAGTATGTTTGTGAAAATATTTAAATCTCTGTGTGCATGTATATGAATGTTGGTGGGCATTGTTGTGTGACTGTGTTCCCTCTGTTTCTAGTTCCAGGCTTAGATTTTCAGATGAAAATCTCTAGCTCTTGATCCAATCTTGTAAAGACCTAAAGTATTGAATAAAATTGGCTGTTGAATCATGGTTGTAAGTCTAAATAATAATAATAAGTTTAAGTCAAAATAATTTATATTGTCTCTGGAAATGAATAAACTTCAGTACAATTTTAAAATAGGGTAAATTTCTATCTTCAAGATGTATAGATTCAGGTATATAAATCGAATTCTTAAACTAAAATTTGATTTTTAAAACTAAAATCATAGCGTTTAGTTTGGGATTAAGGCCACAGTTCTTGTTTAAACAGAAATTGGGTTTTGGTCACTATGATGATCGAGTTGATTGGAGTGTTTGGGGTTTTTGGTGGTGGTAGTGGAGTGATCAGAGGGTGTGGCAAAAATGTCAGGAAGATGAATAGGGCTCGGTGGAGGCGATGGGAGGTTGACGAAGTCTGTAAACCTAGTTTTGTTTGGTCTGGCAATTTTGATCATATCGCCCATTTCAGTGGATCGAGTGTGTTGGGATTCAGGGTATTCATAGCTGGAGTATTGATGTAGGTGTGGTCGGAGTGGCAGTCGACACGGTGGTCGGAGTTGAGGAAACGAGCAGTTTCCAGGTGGGGGGTTATTCCATACTGTTGCTGCCAGGTTGGTTTGGGGGAAATCGAATTTGATTTCGAGTGAATTGAGGTAATTTGATGGTTGCGATGTGATTTAGAAATGAACATCGACATGATAGTTGGCTGGGTGGTGGCCGGAGGTGGCCAAGACCACCGTGGATATGCACGGTGAAGAATGGTGTATTAGGTGGAAGATTTGGGGGTTGTCGTGTTTTGACTCGAGTTTTACTTGAGTAATTCAAGTAAATGCTCGAAGTTTTGAAGGGGTTTACCCAAAGTATTATAAGAGGAAGCTCGGGCATTTTTCTGTAGTTACAGGTTTCTTTGAAACCTATATAAATTTTCAAATTCAATTTGTTTAAATCTAAAGCCTGTTTTTTTTAAAAACAGAAATAAAACTTAAATATAAATTATGGTTTTCAAACTAACTATGAATCCAACATTTAAAATCTAATTTAAATTTTATTAATTAGAATGTTTAAACAACTTCAAAAGAGTTTAAATATTTGAATTTACGATAAAGCTTTAAGTTTAAGTAGAAGATTTAAACATAAGTTTAAATCTGGAATCAAATTCCAATTTGAAACAATTGCTTGAAATAAAGGAAGCTTTAAGGCAATTTAAATGTTTAAACAAATTTGGATGTTCAAACATATTTAAATATGATTTGTATCTTGAAATGAATTTGGTTTTAAATTTCTTTTAACTTCTTTTAAAAAATAAGAAAATCTTTAGCATAAGTTTTAAAAGGTTTTTAAAATGTTTTTAAAACTTTGTTTAAGTTAAATTTGATTTCTTTTTAAATTAAATTTAAAATGTAATTTGAAACAATTTTAAGTTAAATTGTTTTAAATTACTTTGTTAATGATAAACTAATCATTAATAAGAAATGTTTTTTTTAAAGTAAATTAAGGTTTTAATAATCTTTGTTTCATTAAAATTAGTAAGATAATTTAAATAATTTAATTAATTAATTTGTTTAATTAATTAAAGATTTGAAATAAATTAATTATGATTAATTAAATTTGTAAATAATATTAATTAATTTAGGTTAATTTCTTAAGAAAGGTAATTAAAAGAATTAATATGAAGGTCATTAACTTGGGATTATTTATTAAATAATTAATGTAATTAATTTTGATAATTAAATGGATTAATTAATTTAGATAATCAATTGTGGAACTGGATTAAGTATAATTACTTTATGGAAATAATTAAAGTTATTAATTACATATTTTAATTAGTTAATTTATTTGATTAGTATAAATTAATTAATTAAGTTTAATTGATTTAGAATAATCATTGAATGGGTTGATAAGTAATCAATGAGGAATAATTACTTAAAGAAGTAATTAAGTTAAGCAAATTACTGGAGGTAATTAATTGAAGTATGGTATTTTGGGATTAATTACTTTGTGTAATTAATAATGAGGATAATTACTTTGTGAAAGTGATTAATAATTAATTACTTAGCGTAATTAATTTAAGCATTAATTGATTAAATCATTTGAAAATAATTTAGTGATGTAATTAATTAAGAGTAATTAATTACTAATGAGATTAATCAAGGCTGATTAATAAATATAATTAATTATTAAATGCAATAAATTTAGGAGTAATTTATTTATTCAATGAAGTAATTAAGGTCAGTTAAATGTGATTAATCAAAAGTGATTAATAATAGTGGCTTAATTAAGGTTAATTACTTAGTATAGTAATTAATTAAAATGTAATTAAGGATCATTAATTAATATAATTTAATGATGTAATTAAGGATTTATTAATTAAGATTAATTAATCAATGATAAGTGATTAAGAAAGTAATTAATTAATGTAATTAATTAAGGATTAACGTAATTAATTATAATTAATTAATTAATGAAGTAATTAAAGGTTAATTACTGATTTTGGTTAAGGATAATTAATTTGTAAAATTAATTAAGGATATTTACTTGAATGTAATTAAGGGATAATTAATCAAGGGTGATTAATTAAGGTAATTAATTTGAGAATAATTGATTGATTGATTTGTAATCAATTAAGGGTTTAGTAAGCAAGATTTAAATGATGAAGTGATTAATTTAATTTATTTTAAATTAATTAAAGATAAGTAATTAATTTAATTCACTTTAAATTAATTAGAAATAGAAGTAATCAATCTAATTCATTTTAAATTAATTATAGATGGTGTGATTATAGATCCTTGCTTATGAATGGATGATATGGTTTACCCTGAATGGTTTGAATCTCAGACATGAGATAAATAGTGTTGTGTGATATGGATGCATTGGTTGCATTGTGATGATAATATAAGTTATCTATTGGTGATGATAATATAGATTATCAATTTGTGATGATTACCTGTTTATGATAATAATGATGAGTATCTGTTAACCCGCCTTTTTACCAGGCCATGGACATGCGGGATTAACATAACCAGTTGCACGTTCGCTAAGGCTGGTGTACGATGGATCCGGTCGACTGGATGGATGGATGAAACAACGAGCTTAGGAGATGGAAATATGATTGGATAAAGATGAATCAACTATGGTTTGGGTCTAGGAAATATGGTTCGGCATTGGCAATCATTCGGCATAAATTGATTAGGCAGAAGACCAGTTATGAAATTGGGCAAGGAGAGTATGTTCGGCATTTGTACATGTCCGGCATTTATGTGTGCTCGGCACTTAATTATGCTCGGCATGCTAACTATGTTCGACATGAAGATAGGTCCGGTATTTATGTATGATCGGCATGTTAAGTATATTCGGCATTTGCTTGTGTTCGGCATTTAAGTCTGTTCGGCACCTAGTTATGTTCGCCATGATAGTTTGTTCGGCATACTCGGCATTGAAGTACGTCTGACATTCCTTCACTCGGCATCCTCCACTCGGCATTTGTACTCGGCATTGAAGTACGTCCGGCATTCTTTCACTCGGCATCTTCCACTCGACATTTGAACTCAGCATTAAAGTGCGCTCGGCACACCTCACCCCAGCATCGATCGGCATGCATCACTCAAATGCCTCGACCGACATTATTCTATCAGACTTCGTTTGGCATTCTTCCTCCAGACGCTTCGTTCGGCATGGAACGGTCGGCATTGATGGCTCGGCATTACATGGCTCGGCATTACATGGCTCGGCATATGTGGACCGGCCATAAACTCGGTGGGCCTAAATCACGCAAAGGCCCAACAACTCAGGATTTGCCTATAAATACAGCATGTGGGGGTTCAGAAAAGGGGATCCTGATTCTCTCTCATGCTCTCTAACTTTCTATCCCCTAGGGCTAAGGCTAGCCTATCACTTTGTAACTGTAATCGATTGTTACAGCAATAAAAAAGAAATTACTGGAGTGGACGTAGGCCAGAGTTAGCCGAACCACTATAAATTCTGTGTCTTTACCGCTTTCATTTTAATTTCTGTTATTCTTCATATTAAATATCCTCTACATACATCCTACATGTGAAATGTGATTATTGTTTGGTACTTTCACTTGGATTTGGGTGTTAGTGACCAATTTTGGCGCTAACATTTTGGTGCTTTCATCGAGAATTGAACTCAGGAGTTTTGGAGTTAGAAACTTGGATTTAAAAGAGCAATGGCTAGACCATCAGCGAGGAAGCAAGTAATGGAAAGGAGCAATCAGGAGGGAAGTCAAGAGGCTTCCTCTGGAGATATAGCAGGTGGAGCATCCATTTACATCACTAGAGAGGAAATGGAGGCGATGATGAAAAGACAAAAGGAGATGATGCAGACTCTTCTTAGACAATTTGCACAAACAGAAAATGCAGGAGCTCAGATCCGTGGAGCTGGATCAGAAGCACTCAACCAGCAAGCAGAGGGAATAGCTCGGCAGGGGGCACCCCCAATCAGCAAACAGCTATTAATCCAGATGGATCTAGACTTGGGGGCATACCACCAGGAAATGTTGGACCAACCCATGGAGGGATACCAGACGATGCTGTGCAACCCGACACCTACAGGAGTGCAGGAGTGCGAGATAAGGAGTATGTGCCAGAATTCCCTCATAAACTCGGGGGGCAGACCAGGGGTGATGGATAAGGATTACATCTTGGGGGCAACGACAGATTAGCGAAGATGGTTAGACGGGCTATGAGAGGTGGATTGGTAAATAGAGACTTGGAGGATGTAAATAGGAGTCCCTTTACTCCTACTATCAGGCAAGCTAGGAACCCACCCGAATTTAAGCTACCAAATTTGGGAATGTATAATGGGAAGGCGGATCCAACGGTTCATCTGACGAAATACATAAGGCATATGGAGGTGCTGGGGGCATCGGATGAGGTCATGGCTCGATGCTTCCCATTGTACTTGACAGATATCGCAGCTATGTGGTTTAGACAGCTGGAGAATGGTTCTATCGGCACATGGACAGAGCTAATTGAGAGGTTTATGAGACAGTTTCGGGTCCACATAGTTAGACCCAAGAACGTGATGACTCTGACATCTATGAAACAATGGAAAGGGGAATCGCTCAGGGACTTCTTAACTAGATTCAACGCAGCGGTAGCCTCAGTGGATCGACCCGATCCGTCAATGGTTTTGATGGCAGCCGTCTCGGGAATCGCGGATAACTCGGATTTCAAAATATCATTGGAACGGGACCCACCGAGGGATCTCGGGGAGTTCTATCATGAGGCGGAAAGGTTCTTGAGACAGGAGGATGCGCAGGCTGAGAGAGTAGGGAGAGAGGCTGAAGCTTATGCAGTGAGGGATGGAGGTCCATCCAGGGAGGATCTAAGTAAAGATGATAAAGGAAAAAGGAAAACGAATGGAAATGGTGGCACTTCGAAGAAACCTCGGAGGGAGTCAAAGTTTTCTTCTTACACAGATTTAACTGAGACTCTAGAAAGGATTTACTTGGACACTCGAGGGCGGCTCCAATACCGAAGGCCAGCAAAGAGAGAGCCTTCAGAATACGAACATACATCGGGAAAGCATTGCCTATTCCATGAGCTGGATGGGCACAACACAAGCGACTGTAGGCATTTGAAGGATATCATTGAGGAGCATGTAATGAATGGTCACCTACAGCAATATGTCAGGAATCGAACTACGGCAGGGGAGCAAGAGCAGCCACCACCTACCTCTAGCAATGGCGGCACTGGGTCTGGTCAACGCCAGTTTACTATCAACTAAACAGGTTCATGGTTTTGAATAAGTAATAAACTCAAAGTAATACGGCTAGGTCACTTACACACGTACGGGATTGAGGACGGTCTCTAGGCGTGCTCTGAGATAACTGAAAACCGTACTACTTGAGTCTATGAAATTCTGCTTTCTTTCTAGTTTTCTGCAAACTTTGGTTCTCTCTTTCGTATTTCGGACATTTACTTTTCTTTGGTATGGTTTTGGAGTTTGGATTGAACTCCCGATTTGGTTGGTTTTTTCTTGGTTTCCCATTCTGGTTTGGATGTTTGATTTTTGATACGGATTTCTGGTTTTATATTTGGTTTTGGATCAATGTAATAAACAGTTCAGGTTTTATAATTACTGCCCCGACCGGAGAGACGGGGCAATGGTCACAAGTTACGAGTCCCTTCGCCGGAGAGCGAAGAAATGGACTCGAGCAGAATATAAAAAGTCCTTGACCGGAGAGTCGAGGCCGGAGAATATAAAAAGTCCTTGACCGGAGAGTCGAGGCAGGAGAATATAAAAAGTCCTTGACCGGAGAGTCGAGGCCGGAGAATATAAAAAGTCCTTGACCGGAGAGTCGAGGCCGGAGAATATAAAAAGCCCTTGACCGGAGAGTCGAGGTCGGAGAATATAAAAGTCCCTTGACCGGAGAGTCAAGGCCGGAGAATATCAAAATCCTTAGCCGGTTTGCTGAGGCCGGTGAATATCAAAGTCTTTGACCGAAGAGTCGAGGCCGGAGAACATACAAGCCCGTGATGGAAAAGTCAAGGCTGGAACAGGATAACACGACCCGGCGAGGTCTATAAAATCAAGATTAAGCCCGGAGAGGTCATGGATTTGATGATATGGTTACAAAAAGGATGTGGACTTTGGATATCAGATTTGAGGCTATTCAAAACACACCTTCCAATAGCAAGGCATGTTTTGGGGGGCAAGTGTTAACCCGCCTTTTTACCAGGCCATGGACATGCGGGATTAACATAACCGGTTGCACGTTCGCCAAGGCTGGTGTACGATGGATCTGGTCGATTGGATGGATGGATTACACAACGTGCTTAGGAGATGGAAATATGATTGGATAAAGATGAATCAACTATGGTTTGGGTCTAGGAAATATGGTTCGGCATTGGCAATCATTCGGCATAATTAGGCAGAAGACCTGTTATGAAATTGGGCAAGGAGAGTATGTTCGGCATTTGTATATGTCCGGCGTTTATGTGTGCTCGGCACTTAATTATGCTCGGCATGCTAACTATGTTCGACATGAAGATAGGTCCGGTATTTATGTATGATCGGCATGTTAAGTATATTCGGCATTTGCTTGTGTTCGACATTTAGGTCTGTTCGGCACCTAGTTATGTTCGGCATGTTAGTTTGTTCGGCATACTCGGCATTGAAGTACGTCCGGCATTCCTTCACTCGGCATCCTCCACTCGGCATTTGTACTCGGCATTGAAGTACGTCCGGCATTCTTTCACCCGGCATCTTCCACTCGGCATTTGAACTCAGCATTAAAGTGCGCTCGGCACACCTCACCCCTGCATCGATCGGCATGCATCACTCAAATGCCTCGACCGACATTATTCTATCAGACTTCATTCGGCATTCTTCCTCTAGACGCTTCGTTCGGCATGGAACGGTCGGCATTGATGGCTCGGCATTACATGGCTCGGCATATGTGGACCGGCCATAAACTCGGTGGGCCTGAATCACGCAAAGGCCCAACAACTCAGGATTTGCCTATAAATACAGCATGTGGGGGTTCAGAAAAGGGGATCCTGATTCTCTCTCCTGCTCTCTAACTTTCTATCCCTTAAGGCTAAGGCTAGCCTATCACTTTGTAACTGTAATCGATTGTTACAACAATAAAAAAGAAATTACCGGAGTGGACGTAGGCCAGAGTTAGCCGAACCACTATAAATTCTATGTCTTTACCGCTTTCATTTTAATTTCTGTTATTCTTCATATTAAATATCCTCTACATACATCCTACCTGTGAACTGTGATTGTTGTTTGGTACTTTCACTTGGATTTGGGTGTTAGTGACCAATTTTGGCGCTAACAGTATCTATTATGATGATGTGAATTATCTATCTGTGTGTATATAGATAATTAGATTGAATTGTTTTAAACTTAAAATAATTTGAACCTAAAAGACACGCTTTGGATTTCGATGAGACCGGGATCGGATTTCCATATTTGGAATCCGAAAACCACAACGATTCCAATTAAACGTTAGGACATGTATCCAAGTGGAGCAAGTGAAGACTCAAGGTGTAAGAACTGTACGTCAGTATAACTCTGTGGGTGATTCCGTAATGAGTTGATGGAACAGTACTTATAGGTTCGAGATGGTGATTCAGAGTGCAAGGGTTATCGTCGTTAACTCTGAGGGTGATTCCAAAATGAGTGTAACGAGATAATGCCTTCGGTTTCGTTCGAACCCGGAACGAACTTGTATGGATTGAATGCTTTCAGAACATTGTCAAGGGGACGATGAGCATTCTAAGAGATGTGTTCTCTAAAGGTAATCGTAGCCTCAAGCCTCATCAACCGAGAATGGCTAAAATAGGGGAGGTGCAGCAAGGCTTCGTGGGTAGCTCCCACTGGAAGGAAAGATTTACCCCTGTCTAGAGGTCCCTTTTTATTCGGCTGTGTGGGCGGTTTGTTCGCGACAACTGCCGGGGTTGTCTTGTTCGGAACTGTTCAGTAAGGAATGGGTTCGGCCTTGTGTTGCAGGGGAGCGGACGTACTCCTCGGTACGGTGATTTAGGCCACGTAATGTGACGGGCGGTACCCCAGTTGCCCTGCCATTGTATGGAATCCAAAATCCAATAAGTGCCAGCGGTTTTGATTGTATTACCCACTTTTGTGGCTAGTAGTTGGAATTTAATCATGTAACAATTTCGGCTATTTCATATTTACTTGAAAACCCTAGACACTATTATAATATCATCGGATTTCCTATTAAATCTTTCGGTTAGCGTAAGGTAAAAACTTTTCCATGTTTATGTGTGGGAAGTCTTACGTGATACCTTTCTTTTCAAAGGTTTTTCAAAAGTTAAGCAACTTTAACCTGTTACTCACACCAGACCCATGTCTGACCCGGAGTTTATTTTTGTTTTTCATAAACTATTGGGTACTCAAATTTTTTTACGAGTAGCCAAGGGATTCAGGTTAGCTTTGACGAATTATGGAGGAGCAATGGAGAAGGAGGCTTCTGCGTTGTAGTTATATAGTAGTCCGCTGTGCTTGGTATCTCTGAGTCGTTTGTTGGAGTTGTTTTTTACTATGTTGTAATAACTAGACAGGTGTTTATAACTGTCTAGTATGTGTTGTATTTTCTGTGTGACTATGATTGTTGTTGTATATCTATGTAATAATTATGTTGTTAATATAATTTATTCTTTCCGCTGTTTAGATTCTGATGTGTTGTTTCTTCTTTCTTCTCTTTCTTTCTCTTTTCTATCCCTTTCTTTCTTATTAGCGATGCGTCATTCTGTGGAGACGGATGACGGGTCGTTACAGTGGTATCAGAGCATTAGGTTGAGTGAATATCTAGGCTCTCGAGTGGTGTCTATCTTGAGAGAGCGTATTTGTAGTTTTGATATATATATATATATATATATTTAATTATTATTTCTACTTATCTGTTAAGTTTACCTGTTCAGGTTTTCCATCATATGTTATAAAGGTAGATAAGGTAGTGGTGTGTGTAACACGACTACTACTATTGGTTGGAGTTTGAATGTTTAGGTTGGAAGTGTATCTGTCGAGACTGTAGACCTAATACCGTCTCGAGTGAGTTGTGCAGTGGTGTAAGGATTGCATCGATCTCTGAGGAAACCTGTAAAGGTTCAGAGTTTATCTTTGAAGTTGGATAAGTAGAGTTTGGATATGTAGATTGGCAGAAGTGGTGATGGTATTTTAATACCTCGAGTAGTAGTAGCTACGTTATGAGATGCAGTGAATATGGATGTCTCCGAAGATGTTTTCTTTGGAACAAGTTTGGGAAGTGTGTCTGATTTGGTGATATGACCGAGTTCAGCTGGATGTTTGTGTTTGGCTTTGAGGTCCGAATTTCTCGAAGAGCTTTGGGTTAGGAAGTTTTTGGCATTGGTGTCAGCAGTTCAGCTCGGAATGTTCTGTGTTGGCAGGAAGTTTTCTGGTTAGCAGTTTTTCTGAGGTGGAATTCAGAAGCAGCAGAATGGACCCGTTTCGTCGGTGGATTCGGTAGTTGTGTGTAAGCTGTTCTGTTTGGTCAAGGGACAACAGTTTCCTTGGATTTGGTTTGGTGAATCGCAAAAGTGATTTGCGATTGTGTGAGTATTCTCTTGGGTTATCTGAGTTTTCCTGAATATCTTCAGGAAGTCAGAGTTTTGTTCGCATCTGGAGATTGGGTTTCTTTATCAACTGGAATCCAGGAGTGGTACCGGTGGTTCAGCTTTATAGAAGAATAATTCCAGGAGATTGAGTTGGTGAAGCAGCTTGGGTTTTGGTGAAACTTCTTAGTTTTCTTGGATCTGTTGAATCATATTCTGGGATGTGTTGTTTAGATTGTTCTCGTATTCTTCATCAACATTGTCTTCTTTGTCAGATCGGAGTTGTGCAGCGGAAGCAGTTTGAGAGTGTTTCTGTTTTGTCTTTACCGGATAGAGGAGTGTGTTTGTTCTTCTAATGTTTAAAGAGTAGAGTTGGTGATCTTTGTCTTGGTTGATCTTGAGGAGATCATTGGGTTGGGATGTTTTTGGTTCTGTTTGTTTCTAGAGGCATCGGCGAAAGTTAAGCTGATCAGTTTGGATGTAGGCAGCCCAGGATCGTTAGAAGATTTTTTGGTTTAGAGACGAAGGAAATTGGATTCCTGAGTCGGAGATTTGTTTTGGATAAGTTTTCTCCGATCCAAGGAGCTATAAAGTTTTGATAAGTCTGGGAAGCTAGCTCCAAGGTGTTTTGGATCTCTTCTGGGTTTTGGTTAGATTGGTGGTTGGTTTTCAAGAATTGAATTGCCAGTTTGGATAACTGGGATTCAATGAGTTTCACGTATCTCTGAAGAAGTGCGTGTATGAGCTATCTTTGGTTGTGGAACCAGCTGTTCAGAAGGTTTGGTTGTTGAGTCAGACTCGTTTGTAGTCTGATATCTTGTCTAGTTTTGTAGATCTAGATGAGAAGGAGCTCTATAGCTTCGTAGTTTTGATTGTTTGAATTTTGTAGGGCGAATATCCCAGTATATATATATACTTGGGAAAAACTCGTGGGAATTTATCCAGAATTTTATCTGGATAATTAAATTTGTTTGGATAGATAAATTGGCTGCTTTGGTTGTTAGCATATGATTGATATATGCTTGTGTTTAAATTTAAAATCTTTAATGGGATTATTAAATTATGTTTGCTTTTAAATTTCGGGGACGAAATTCTTTTAAGGGGGAGGAATGTGATATCCCGGAAATTTTAGCAATATCAATTTAATAATCTGTATTTAAAAAATTAAATTGATTTGATAAAATTTTGTCAATAAAATTTTACTTGATTTAATAATCCAATTAAATAAATGTTTAATTGGTGAATTTTATCCTTTAAAAGCTAATAAATTGCTTTCTATTTATAATGTATATATATGTGTGTATGTGTATATTGTGAATAGATAAGTTTTGATTTGTAGTTTAAATAACAAATAAAATCTTGTTTTAAATTCTAATATTCATTTTGATAATTTGAATTATATAAGTAAATTTAAAATACCATTTATATATTAAAAACATTAATGCATTTAAATAAGATAAATAAGATAAGTAATTTATGTTTTCTTATATATATTATTTAAATTAATAAATATGTTATTTTCAAATTATGATAAATGTGTAAATATAGATATGTTTCAAAAGACAATATTATTATTTTAAAATTAAAATATGTTGATAAATTAGTTTTAAAATTTGGAATTTTTAAATGTATAAAGAGCATTTGAAATTGAATTTAATTTTGAAATTCAAATGAATAATTATATCTAAATTTTGTAAGTAAGCTTCCATTTTCACATAAATTGTTTCATTTCATTTTCTTTAAAAAGAAATGCATAAACATTTACATATGAAAATAATTTATACATATGTATTAACAAATAAAGAAAAAGGGTTTTATTTACTTTTAAATTAAATAAAAGAATAAGTAAAATATGTATAATGACAAGTGTTAAGATTCTAATTTCTTAAATAACATGTGTTAGTAAATGAACTATTGCAAAAGACAAGTGTTGAATATTTTTAACAAGTGTCCTTTTCATTTTTTGTTTTTCTTTTCAGTTTATAAATAAATCATTTTATCTTATAAAAGCATGTTTCCTTCATTCCCATCGTTTTCTAATCTTCATTTTTTTTCAAAGATAAATCTCAGCTGAAACAAATCAGTAACTATAATGCTCAAACCAAAATCATGTTCAAAATTTGATTTCTTTTCAATATCAAATTCCTCTGAAGAACTTGAATTCATTTATCAAACCTGAAATATGAACACCTTCAAACAAATCTGTAGTATTTTTCCCTGCAACCATTTTACATGTTCAAAATCTGGTTTTTCAAATGCAATGCAACCCTTCCTCAAAATCCAATCTGTAACATTTGTACTCTTCTTTTCAAAAACTAAATAATGCAAGCATTTTCTCTTCCACCTGAATTTTTAAAGCAAGCAAGTAAACTCTGCATGCATCTTTCAACCTGGAATCTTAGACCTGCAGGAAAATTAGGCAGCATCACAAGTTAAATCAAGCTTCAGCAACTAATTTATAATCAAAGAAGTAAAAGTTTTTTCTGGAAAATTTGGGCTCTGTTTCATGCTATTCTCTGGTGAGTAACATCACAAATTTTAAAGATTTAAGTATATGTTTATGTTGCATGATTCGTCTATAAAACAAGTATGTTTGTGAAAATATTTAAATCTCTGTGTGCATGTATACAAACGTTGGTGGGCATTGTTGTGTGACTGTGTTCCCTCTGTTTCTAGTTCCAGGCTTAGATTTTAAAATCAAAATCTCTAGCTCTTGATCCTATCTTGTAAAGACCTAAAGTATTGAATAAAATTGGTTGTTGAATCATGGTTGTAAGTCTTAAAAAAAATAAGTTTAAGTCAAAATAATGTATATTGTCTCTGGAAATGAATAAACTTCAGTACAATTTTAAAATAGGGTAAATTTTTATCTTCAAGATTTATAGATTCAGGTATATAAATCGAATTCTTAAACTAAAATTCGATTTGTAAAACTAAAATCATAGTGTTTAGTTTAGGATTAAGGCCACAGTTCTTGTTTGAACAGAAATTGGGTTTTGGTCAATCTATGATGATCGAGTTGATTGGAGTGTTTGAGGTTTTTGGTGGTGGTAGTGGAGTGATCAGAGGGTGTGGCAAAAATGTCAGGAAGATGAATAGGTCTCGGCGGAGGCGATGGGAGGTTGACGAAGTCTGTAAACCTAGTTTTGTTTGGTCTGGCATTTTTGATCATATCGCCTATTCCAGTGGATCGAGTGTGTTGGGATTCAGGGTATTCGTTGCTAGAGTATTGATGTAGGTGTGGTCGGAGTGGCATTCGACACAGTGGTCGGAGTTGAGGAAACGAGCAGTTTCCAGGGGGGTTATTCCATACTGTTGCTGCCAGGTTGGTTTGGGGGAACTTGAATTTGATTTCGAGTGAATTGAGGGAATTTGATGGTTGCGATGTGATTCAGGAATGAACGTCGACAAGATAGTTGACTGGGTGGTGGCCGGAGGTGGCCAAGACCGCCGTGCATATGCTGATATGCACGGTGAAGAATGGTGTATCAGGTGGAAGATTTGGGGGTTGCTGTGTTTTGACTCGAGTTTTACTCGAGTAATTCAAGTAATTGCTCGAAGTTTTGAAGGGGTTTACCCGAAGTATTATAAGAGGAAGCTCGGGCATTTTTCTGTAGTTACAGGTTTCTTTGAAACCTGTATAAATTTTCAAATTCAATTTGTTTAAATCTGAAGCCTGTTTTTTTTTAAAAATAGAAATAAAACTTAAATTTAAATTATGGTTTTCAAACTAAGTACGAATCCAAGTTTTAAAATCTAATTTAAATTTTATTAATTAAAATGTTTAAACAACTTCAAAAGAGTTTAAATATTTGAATTTAGGATAAAGCTTTAAATTTAAGTAGAAGATTTAAACATAAGTTTCAATCTGGAATCAAATTCCAATATGAAACAATTGTTTGAAATAAAGGAAGCTTTAAGGCAATTTAAATAATTAAACAAATTTGGATGATGAAACATGTTTAAATATGATTTGTTTCTTGAAATGAATTTGGGTTTAAATTTCTGTTAACTTCTTTTATAAAATAAGAAAATCTTTAGCATAAGTTTTAAAAGGGTTTTAAAATGTTTTTAAAACTTTGTTTAAGTTAAATTTGATTTCTTTTTAAATTTAAAATTTAAAATGTAATTTGAAACAATTTTAAGTTAAATTGTTTTAAATTACTTTGTTAATGATAAAGTAATCATTAATAAGAAATGTTTTAAGTTAAAGTAAATTAAGGATTTAATGATCTTTGTTTAATTAAAATTAGGAAGATAATTTAAATAATTTAACTAATTAATTTGTTTAATTAATTAAAGATTTAAAATAAATTAATTAAGGTTAATTAAATTTGTAATTAATATTAATTAATTTAAGTTAATTACTTAAGAAAGGTAATTAAAAGAATTAATGAAAAGCTAATAAAGGTCATTAACTTGGGATTATTTATTAATTAATTAATGTAATTAATTGTGATAATTAAATGTATTAATTAGTTTAGATAATCAATTGTGGAACTTGATTAAGTTTAATTACTTTATGGAAATAATTAAAGTTATTAATTACTCATTGTAATTAGTTAATTTATTTGATTAGCTTAAATTAATTAATTAAGTTTAATTAATTTAGAATAATCATTGAATGGGTTGATAAGTAATCAATAAGGAATAATTACTTAGAGAAGTAATTAAGTTAAGTAAATTACTGGAGGTAATTAATTAAAGTATGGTATTTTGGATTAATTACTTTGTGTAATTAATAATGAGGATAATTACTTTGTGAAAGTGATTAATAATTAATTACTTAGCGTAATTAATTTAAGCATTAATTGATTAAATCATTTGAAAATAATTAAGTGATGTAATTAATTAAGAGTAATTAATTACTAATGAGATTAATCAAGGTTGATTAGTAAATATAATTAATTATTAAATGTAATTAATTTAGGAGTAATTAATTTACTCAATGAAGTAATTAAGGTTAGTTAATTAACTGAATGTGATTAACCAAAAGTGATTAATAATTGTGGCTTAATTAAGGTTAATTACTTAATATAGTAATTAATTAAAATGTAATTAAGGATCATTAATTAATATAATTTAATGA
The DNA here is from genome assembly GCA_030765085.1 of Allium cepa. Lineage (NCBI taxonomy): Eukaryota > Viridiplantae > Streptophyta > Magnoliopsida > Asparagales > Amaryllidaceae > Allium > Allium cepa. The sequence continues at coordinate 776,807,499 of CM060945.1, forward strand.
TGTAATTAAGGATTTATTAATTAAGATTAATTAATCAATGATAAGTGATTAAGAAAGTAATTAATTAATGTAATTATTTAAGGATTAATGTAATTAATTATAATTAATTAATTAATGAAATAATTAAAGGTTAATTACTGATTTTGGTTAAGGATAATTAATTTGTAAAATAAATTAAGGATAATTACTTGAATGTAATTAAGGGATAATTAATCAAGGGTGATTAATTAAGGTAATTAATATGAGAATAATTGATTGATTGATTTGTAATCAATTAAGGGTTTAGTAAGCAAGATTTAAATGATGAAGTGATTAATTTAATTTTATTTTAAATTAATTAAAGATAAGTAATTAATTTAATTCACTTTAAATTAATTAGAAATAGAAGTAATCAATCTAATTCATTTTAAATTAATTATAGATGGTGTGATTATAGATCCTTGCTTATGAATGGATGATATGGTTTACCCTGAATGGTTTGAATCTCAGACATGAGATAAATAGTGTTGTGTGATATGGATGCATTGGTTGCATTGTGATGATAATATAAGTTATCTACTGGTGATGATAATATAGATTATCAATTTGTGATGATTACCTGTTAATGATAATAATGATGATTATCTATTATGATGATGTGAATTATCTATCTGTGTGTATATAGATAATTGAATTGAATTGTTTTAAACTTAAAACAACTTGAACCTAAAAGACACGCTTTGGATTTCGATGAGATCGGGATCAGATTTCCATATTTGGGATCCGAAAACCACATCGATTCCAATTAAACGTTAGGACGTGAATCCAAGTTGAGCAAGTGAAGACTCGAGGTGTAAGAACTATACGTCAGTAAAACTCTGTGGGTGATTCCGTAATGAGTTGATGGAATAGTACTTATAGGTTCGAGATAATGATTCAGAGTGCAAGGGTTATTGTCGTTAACTCTGTGGGTGATTCCAAAATGAGTGTAACGAGATAATGTCTTCAATTTCGTTCGAACCCGGAACGAACTTGTATGGATTGAATGCTTTCAGAACATCGTCAGGGGGACGATGAGCATTCTAAGAGATGTGTTCTCTAAAGGTAATCGTAGCCTCAAGCCTCATTAACTGGGAATGGCTAAAACAGGGGAGGTGCAGCAAGGCTTCGTAGGTAGCTCCCACTGGAGGGAAAGATTTACCCCTGTCTAGAGGTCCCTTTTTATTCGGCCGTGTGGGCAGTTGGTTCGCGACAACTGCCGGGGTTGTCTTGTTCGGAACTGTTCAGTAAGGAATGGGTCCGGCCTTGTGTTGCAGGGGAGCGGGCGTACTCCTCGGTACGGTGATCTAGTCCACGTAATGCGACGGGCGGTACCCCAGTAGCCCTGCCATTGTATGGAATCCAAAATCCAATAAGTGCCAACGGTTTTGATTGTATTACCCACTTTTATGGCTAGTAGCTGGAATTTAATCATGTAACAATTTCGGCTATTTCATATTTACTTGAAAACCATAAACACTATTATAATATCATCGGATTCCTATCAAATGTTTTGGTTAGCGTAAGGTAAAAACTTTTCCATGTTTATGTGTGGGAAGTCTTACGTGATACCTTTCTTTTCAACAGTTTTTCAAAAGTTAAGCAACTTTAATCTGTTACTCACACCAGACCCATGTCTGGCCCAGAGTTTATTTTTGTTTTTCATAAACTCTTGGGTGCTCAAATTTTTTCACGAGTAGCCAAGGGATTCAGGTTAGCTTTGACAAATTGTGGAGGAGCAATGAAGCAGGAGGCTTCTGCGTTGTAGTTATATAGTAGTCCGCTGTGTTTGGTATCTCTGAGTCGTTTGTTGGAGTTGTTTTTTATTGTGTCGTAATAAATAGACAGGTGTTTATAACTGTCTATTATGTGTTGTATTTTCTGTGTGACTCTGATTGTTGTTGTATATCTATGTAATAATTATGTTGTTAATATAATTTATTCTTTCCGCTGTTTAGATTCTGACGTGTTGTTTCTTCTTTCTTCTCTTTCTTTCTCTTTTCTACCCCTTTCTTTCTTATTAGCGATGTGTCGTTCTGTGGAGACAGGTGGCGGGTCGTTACAAAATTAGATTTAAATTTGGTTAGTTAGTTTATAATATGTTAAATAGATTAAATTGGTTTTGAATAGATTAAAATAAGTTGAAATAGTTTTAAATTGCTTCAAATAAATTAAAATAGTTGAAAATTGATTAAATTAGTTTAATAGTTTGAAAATCTTAGTAATCGGGATTTAAAAATAATATACTTGAAAAAGTTTATATTAAAACAATAATTTTGAAATCTATATCAAATTATACTACTTCTTTCATTTCGACACATCTTTAAAACCATTTAATCAATATCGATTTTAAATCCATGCTTGAACTATAACTTAAATTGATTCAAATTCAGCATATTTCGAAGTTTAAACATCCAAATATTTCAATAACTCAATTTCGATAAATTTTATTTATACTTCAAATCTAACTTTAAATTTTCAATTTAAACCAATTCCAATTTCAAAACTTAAAACTCGGATTTTCGAAAATAATTCAGTTTATATAAATCAAGTTTTCTTCAAAATATCATTTAACTAAATTTAAACTATAAGGATTTGAAATCATTTAATTTAACCAATCCGGTATCCGTATATAATTGTCTACCCTATGGTCAAGTGATACATATATTTATCATTTTAATCTGCAATATTTTATATCTACGGATATATATCATTTCAACCCGCAATCTCGAATAACATTCAAATCCGTAAAATTGTTCGGGTCTATCATTTTAACCCATAACGAATTTTCCTAATCTATAGATTGTCGGATATGTATTATTTCAACCCGTATGGATTTGCAGTTTTATAACTATATAAAAATATAACATCCAGTCATCCAATATCATACAATCAAATATACATCAAAATCACCATTCAATCAACCAATAAACAACATAAGTTATATGATTATCATCAATAGGTATTCAATTGGCAATTAGATTCAGTATTAAATTAAATGACGATTAAATGCAATAAAAGTCATATTTAACAGGAATGACAATTTAAATTACCATACGTCAACCAATCAATTTCTAATCACATCCTAAATTTAAATCAACAAACATAAGACAATTTAATAGTTGTGAGTGGGTTAAAACACACCTTTAATTTCAAATCAATTTGAAATCCAAAATAAGGCCTAAAATTCAACAGTCTCAGAATTTATCCAAATCAGCTCCATAATACCCGGTATTTCGATATGACCGTAATGGAGCAAACGCACATAAATTCAACCTCGTAAGGAAAAGTTATGGATGTTAGAACATAAAAAAATTAAAATTGAACTAAATAAAATAGAATGGCATTTATTTAATTAGTTTACCTCCGCCCTAGCCTCACGCACACAGTAACACGTTTGAACTCGATCCACATGTAGCCACTATCGTTCATTGGACCGCCGCAACCACTATGATCGTCTGTGACCTTATCGTGCATCTACGTGGTGCTAACCACCCAAGGCTGCGCCTCCTATACGTTCACGGCCAACTCTAGCCCTCCACAGTCGCTAGCACCGTTGTCATGCAAATGCTCCAAATCTTGCGAATCGACGGATCTACGGCAAGATGTAACCATATAGATCGACTCCAAAAATCCTCCTCTACACGTCTGTACCCTCCGATTGTTGTAAAATCGAATATCCACCTTTGGATCACAAAAACCTAATTTCGAAGTCAAGGTTCTTCGACGATTTCCAATCAAAAGATGCAACTGATTGAAAAACGAATTGTTTTAGTGGATTACGATCATCGAGAGCTTCAAAACGGTACATAATATGATAGGGTTTGGAGGAGTTTAAATTTTAAAATTGATTTGAAAATTTAATTTAGGGTTTTGAGATTTAATTTGTTTCTGCCATTGAAAAGAAGGAGATAAATAGAAGTTGATGTATGCATAGAATAAGAAAAATGACTGGTAGGGTTTGAGAAATAAAGCTATTTATTTGAACAAAGCTTAATAAGAAAATAAATCCATATCGAATTTGTACGAATGACGAATAGCCACCCAAAAAGCCCGTTCTGCCTCCAAAATGAAAGTGGACCGTCCCATATATCAAAATAGATGTTTTGATATGTTTAAACTCAATGGAATAGGTTTCAAGACTTAATTCCATAGTATGAAGAAGTTAGCTTTAAAATCAACTTATTTCAGTTGAATCCAATTAAATTGATTTCGACGCGTTTCAAGCCCGTTCGATCGAACGACAAGTCTAATCGCTACGAAACGTGAAATCCTATAATAATTCATCGTTATCGTTACGGATCTGATGGAATTCGTTTCATCAAAATCCGAGACAGTTTCCAAAATGGTATTTTCACGTTAATTAAATAAATTATTTTGAATTAGTTAAATCACTTTTTAATTTCAAATTTTATAACTAACAAATTTTTATCACTTTTAATTACTTAGTAACTTATAATGTTCTTAAAACAAGTTTCCATATCAATTCAAGGTGAATGTTATACTCGTTACAGCATTCAGTTTCAATAGCAATAAATTCAATTGATTGTTAAATTAAATTCAAATAAAACCTTTTATTTGATCTTTCATCTTATTATTCAATCCATTATCATCTTATGGATATAGTTAGCAATGGTTTATATCTTATTACATCAAAAATCTACCATTATCATCTTTATTCATATTAATGCAATATTTACTTACATTTATTTCAATTTATTTCCAATTTAATTTAATGGATTAAATTAGTGAATTGATAATTAAGCCATTGTCACAACTTACCAATTCAAACTCATTTCCAAGTTTATTGTTTACAAACAAAACAAAGATATTCACATATTGATTGATTATTCAATATTAATCAATTTCAATTACATACCTATTTCACCATTTTTTACACATTTGTTTTATTTACTTATTTTAATTTATAACCAAATTTAACTTTACAATCATTTTAATCAACTAAAATTACATTAAAATAGTTGTCAGGTGCTTTAAATTTAACATTACTAACATTACATTCGAGTTATCTCTAATTATCAAATCTTAAAATTTTAATTTTTCTCATCATTTAATTCCCAAGCTCATTTAATTGATAAATTTAATTATCGAAAATTACGGATCGTCATACTCTCCCCAACTCAAAACTTTTCATCCTCGAAAAGGGGAAGAAGTAATTAAGAAATTAGTATGGCTTATTCAAAATATTAAATTTATATACAATTAATTTACGTAATTTAATTATTTAAATAAAATATTAATTTATAAAAATTTAAACCCTTTTATATTCAAGTTAATAAATGTTTCAAAAACATTTCACAAAATTTTTCTAAGTCCAAAATTCACTGCAATTTTCGCTAGTGTCCTTTGTACAGAGAGGTCTGGGAGAAATAATAATATCCATAATAACAATATACATCATATATTTCAAAATAAAATATCCCAAACCACGAGAAAAACAATATAATACCGCTAGAAAATAGTAATCCGAGAACGTACCTATTTGTCGGGCAAGCAATGCTTATTTATGAAACCAAAAGCAGTAGATATTGCTTCCATTGTAACGACCCGATATTTTCAACCGTTCTCATCCATTATAAGTGTATAGGTAGACACTCATGCCGGAATTGAATTGCTCAAAATACCGCGTTGTAAATAAAAATTTGGCAAATCTCAGAATATGCAGTAAATAATAATCACGGATCACAGACACAGACTATTTAATAATGCAGCGAAAGTAAAAGAAATAGTAGTTCATGAAGCTACTATATAAATATATCAGAGTTAATTAAAATACAACAGAAGAAAATAAAGTACAACAGAAGTCTCAAGATGACAACCAAGTACAAGCTGAATAGAACAACATAACTGGAATAGATAGGACTAGATAAGCAGTAATCTCCAGCGATTCCAATCTCCAGAAAGTGGAATCCAAATCTGTGAATAACTCAGGCTGACCCGAGCGTAAATAAAAATACAAACACTTGAGTCAGGACATACATACTTATACAATGTAAACCAACTCAAGAGAATTGTAGTAAAAGTACAAGTAACTTAGAAGATGCTTCGGACCGCCCATCCTCTAAGGATCCGTTAAACTGTTTACTATATAGTAATATTGCGCTATTATAATAATGTCTAATAGTAAAACAAATATACTATTAAATAGCATTAAGGCTTTACATTTTCCACCTTAACACGTAATAGTCCTAGTAGTCCATCCAGTATCAGCATATCTCCAGATCGGGAGACCACCCTAAATACTCCACGGGCTACGGGAGATATCCAAACTCGTAGTAATGGCTCGGTATGGTAGGTGACACGGCACACAAGGCAATGCCAGGGTAGATATACCATTTATGACACTCGGGCTGGTGGTAACGCAGCAGCCACATACGTCGATCGCGGAACACACTCCCAATCAAAATCGGAGGATGTCCATCTAATCAGTCACAAATATGAGTATAGTATCGAAGAAATGCATCCGCTACGAGGTGCAACCTCAACTGGCCCGTGACCGCTCCTGTTTTAGCCACCTTATGCCAACTCACGGGAGTTGGGTCCACGTAATATACCTCAAGAACATCACCACCATCCTACTTCATTCTGGAATCTCCATCGCATACATAGTTGTCAAAGTGCTTTTCTGTATCGATAGAGAGTATGCCAGATATCCGATCCCGGTCTCTTTGCCAACCAATCGTTATTATCACCCGTGGTTATAACTTTAAAATAATATTTTACTTCAAATAGAATATCATTTCCAGTTCAAATCTTTATCAACATAAAGATCAAATCATTTACAAACCATTTAATATATCAAAATATCATATCTTCTCCATACTTCATTTCAAATCATTTCAATATATCCAAAATATCATATCCTTCCAAAACTTCATTTCAAATCATTTTAATTTATCAAAAATATCATATTTTTCCCAAACATCACTTCAAATCATTTTAATATATCAAAATATCATATCTTTCTAAAGCTTCATTTCAAATCATTTTAATATATCAAAATGTCTTATCTTAAACATCCTTTAAATTCAAAGATAACATTCATTCATTTTCAATTCAAACCACTCTTTAAATGATTTATATTTCAATTAAATTACTTCATTTAAACCCTTTAAAAGTGTAATTATTATTCTTTCAATTCAAGTATTCAATTTCCAAAGTTTCGAACCATTCTGTGTTCGTTTACTAAGTCAAAAACCATAGTTATTAAAATTTCAACATTTCACAGCATATAGAAATATTTTTATAATAAGTTATACTTGAAAACATTTTATTTTAGCAAAGACAGCATTTAAAGCTGCTGTTAATACTCAGTTTTAGTTAAATTTTAGTTCAAAACAGCAAAGATAGCATTTTCCAGAAACGTTGTAATAGCTCAGGTTCAAGTGTAGAGTTTTTCTTAGTTTCAGCAAAGCCAGCAGACTACTACAACAATTACAGAAATGCTGTAATAGGCCTGAGTTCAATTTTAGCCTATAAGTTCAACTACAGCAACTACAGCATTTCAAAAATGCTATAATAGCTTCTTTTACTTAGTTTTAGTTAAATTCAGAAACCATAGCATTTCTGAATGCCATTAAAAGTGAATTCCAGATTTTAGTGTATTTTCAGCAAATAAATAACTTCATTTTAAACTCGTTAAACATTTTAAAAATCACAATTTAACATTAAAAATGTTCATTAACATATCATTAAACATATTGATTTTTATAAACCAATTTCTTATAAATAAATCCAAATTTCAATAATTCCACTTATTAGCTCTAGTGTATAATTTCCTTTCTTCACTTTTCAATAAATAAACTTAACACTTCAGATTTAAATTACCATTACACAAATTTAACTAAGTTTCCAATTTATTTAATTAATTTAAATCTTTAATTAAAACTCAAATTTCACATTTCCAATTCAAGTTATATTTTAAAATTTCACTTTTTAGCATTCATTTATTTAACCACTTAAATTCATAGAAAAATCAATAATACTTTAATAAATCACTTAAATTCAAATTTAAATCAAATTATCATATTTACCATTTTCCAAATAAAATTTAAATTTTCATTTTATTTATATAACTAAAATATCATTTTTAACCAAAATTTCAAATTTCCAAACTTAAGTTATATTTCAATAATCCAATTTAACGATTCATTAATTAATAACTCATACAAAAATCATAATTTCTTTATTTTAAAACATTTCAAAATCTATTTAAATCAAATTCCATAAATTTATATTTTTAAAATACTTAAAAATTTCCAAAAACACTTTATAAAATAACCACGGGTCTGTATATAGTTCTCTAACCTAGGTCAAGTGATACAGATATGTATCATTTCAATCCGCAGTTTAAAAAGAAAAACCCAGGTTCTATCATTTCAAACCCGTAATCCCGAGTTAAATAAATTAAATAAAAACCGTTCAGGCCTATCATTTCAGCCCATAACGATTTTTCCTTATTCTGAAGGCCGTTAAGGTATGTATCATTTCAACCCATAGTGATTTCTAATCTACAGGGAACTTGCAGTGTGATAAACATATATAAATGAACAGTAACAACATATATATAATAACAGATGATATGACATGAAATTTAACAGGTTTAACATCTATATAATAAAATCCCGCGGTAGATAAACAAAAGACAAAGAGCGGTTGAGATTTATTTTTAAAGTAAGACATCAGATGGTTATGAAGGTAATAGATGTGCAGAGTTTAGGATTCCGGTGATTTTTTGAAAATCTACGGTTCCACTCCTTTCGAACATCACGTTCCAGCACACGTCTACCCACTTTGTCATCTTCTATTTATCCTTTCTGCATCTTCTCAATTCGCAGGCACTCATTTTTCTACTTTAATTGTATTTACTTTTCTCCGTTTTGCTTTCTATTCCTTACGTCCTCTGCGTTTTGCTTTTCTAACTGCATGCTCATATAATTTTATCTAATTTAAATATATTTTTCTTTTCATTATCTTGCATATGTATTGTTTCTCAAAATGTTACCTCAATACGTATATCTTATCTTTGCTTTCTTTTCCCTTCATCCTCCACATTGCTTTTCAGCTACATACTGGTGTAATTTACATTTTTTTCTTGCATATCCAATGCGTATACCCAATATGCATATTTCTTGCATCCCAGTCTATTTCGTATGATACTAACATTTAAATGTTTTATTTCCAACTTATAACTTGGCTTTAAGGGTTACAGAGCAGCCAATATGAAACGAGTACCCTTATCTCTACACCTTTAATGTGTAACCTTTCACTTAATATCATGCATTATTTTCAACGTACTCAAAAAATAAGGTTGCCAATATGGAATCACCACCACTGACCACTAAAACCATGGACATTGTTCAAGTTCCAACAACTTACTCTATGCAATCTGGAGATCTGATCAAAACTGCCATTAACTCTTTGCAATTACCTGGGATTAATGTTGAACCAAACGAGAGTGCTCCACGAGATCAGCAAATTACCACCTTTTCTAGCTGGAATGAAACAGCTCACATGAATGATTCAGTTGACATTGTTACAGAAGAGCAGCAGAAACCCATGTTTTCTCAATTGACTGCTTCTAAAATGATCGATTCCCAAGAGCAACAGACAACCCTGTTTTCTGATTGGATTGATTAAGATGATGAGTTCATTATGGCAATAGTAATATATATCTATTTCTTTTCCTAACTTAACGGTGTTATTGAAGAGCAATTCTAATAGGTTTCAATTGCTTGGATTTGCAGATCGAATAGGCAGAACAAAACGGATACTGATGATGTTGATCTTCATGTTTTTGTCCTCAGATCATTATGTTCTTATCTTTTTTTTTTCAAATCAGCCTCTATTGTGCTATGCTTCATTTATTTTCTTTTTACCTGTTGTAACCTTTGGTTTCATGTATTCCCATTTATGTAGTGTTTGTGTTCTTTTTGTGTATTTGTGTTTCAAATATCTCGGTATTTGCATGCTTTTCTATTCTGTTCCCGCTTAATTACTACATTTGCATGTACTATGTATTTGTCATGATCTAGTATTTCTGCTCAAAATATCTAATTTCTCAAATTTAGTTCAATATCTGTATACATGAAATTTTGAAAAAAAACCATGCAACACCATGCATCCACTGTTTGTTAATAGCTAACCTATTCTTTACTGAAAAAATGCAATGATAGTAGATATTAAATGCTTGAGCAAGTATAGTTATGGCCCATGTCCATACCTCAAAAAATGAAAAGACAAAGAAGGGACCAGATTTAATTAAAGAAAAGATATTATGCGGTTGTAAATTATCCACCTAATCAAAATTTTACCTGCCGTTATTAGTTAAATATAAATACTCACGTCGTTACATTTCCCACCTCGCATGTTGCTCAACTTTTATCAACTATGGCTGTTATGTAGTGTAAGCTAATAAGTTCATTTCCTCTGTTGATATTGTCAACTTTCACTCCTAATGAATGTTATTTTTTGTTTAAATGTTAGTTTTGTTTCATTGTTTCACTATGTTAGTCTTTGTGCATTATGGTAAGCAAGGAACACGTGTATGGTTTGAAAAGTGACGGTAGTATACACTTATCTTTCTTATGTACACTCTTGAATTTAAGGAGGCTAAAGTATATAATAGACTGAGTGGTTAAAAATTATCGTTTGATCCTAATCCATATGCCAACTCATGCACACCTTTGAAGTGCTAGGTTGAATCGGATGTTGTGTGGGAAGAGTTGAAGTTTAGAAGTGCATAATGTGGCATGCTAACGGTGCAGCCGAATGATGAATGCAAGGCAAATCAGCTGAATGTCATGGATTAATAACATGAAGCTTAGTCGACCGGAGAAGAATTAAAACAAACTAAGGACTGAAAGCATTAGAAGCAATGCTGAAATGCTGAAAAGAAACAGAGGACTAAAACACTGAAACATAAAATACTGCTAAAGAAAAACGTTGACATACCAAAGAGACACCAAGGGCTGAAATAGTTATGAGGCACTGAAGGTGAATTTTAAGACAAATTGGGACTGGCTGTTTTAAACACCGAAGAGCTAATTGGTTGAACCACTAGTACTAAATGAGGAGAACAATGAATGCCTGTAGATCCATTTTTTATAACATGCTAAAATTTCAGCTACGTTATCTTTAAAGTTTATAGCAGTTATTAAATTAGCATTTTGAATATAATATCAATTTTGATATTTCTGCAATCTTATTTGAGCAAATTTCTTACTGCTTTTTATTACATATTGTTTAAATTCATTTCCACCCAACTAATGCAGACCTTGATTTTATGGAATAGAAAATTATAACCAAATAGATTGCGTATGGTAAAAATAATCAAATCAAATTCTATTTATTAATTTTTATATGGTAAACAATAAGTACAATTATTTGTAGTTTTCATTCTAATTACATAGTAAACCACCGAGCTCTGAATAATTTGGTTGAATCAAAGCATTCATTTTTTTAATTGCACTTAAATGGTTGCTTCTATAGGAAGTAATCGGGCAATGAATAGGGCAGTGAAGTAATTTGAATGCCAGTGGGTTATGGAAAAATGGGTCACATGTTTGGAAGAGGCATCAGTTATGAACACTGGATATCAACTACGAAGACTTTTCTCTATTATCCTCACTCAATGCTACCCTTTACATCCACATAACCTTTGGAGAAAATTTGCTATGCACATATGTGATGATCTAAGTCACGTCATTACAAATCTATTCCACATTCCTAATCCTAAAGAATATGAAATCCAAGACTATGGTTTACATATTCTAAACAAATAACTCTAAGAATCAGGAAAAAGTCTACTAGATATTCCTCCAATGCCTCTGCAAAGTAGAAATTGGGATGTTATTGTGAAAAACAGACTTATAACAGAACATAGGCAACTACAGTATGAAGGACAAGATGTAAAGGCAGAAATAAATATTCTTACCTTCAACGATGATCAACGATCGACATATGATTCAATATTTTTGTCTGTTCAAAATGAAGACGGAAAAACTTTCTTTTTAAATGGAGGAGCTGAGACTGGGAAAACATACTTATACAACACAATTGTAGACAAATGCGAAGTCTAGGGCATATTGTTCGTATCTTTGCTTCTTCTGGTATTGCTTCTTTATTACTTCAAGGGGGTAGAACAACACATTCAACATTTTGCCTCCCGCTGAATATCTTAGAAGATTCAGTGTGCGGATTAACAAAACTATCTATCACAGTCGAGCTCATACGACAAACACGCCTCATTATATGGGATGAAGTGCTAATGCAACATCGATTTTGTGTTGAAACAGTTGATCGATCGTTGAAAGATATTCGAGATAGCACGAATCCATTTGGTGGAGTTACAGTTGTTTTGGGAGGAGATTTTCGTCAAATTTTACAAGTAATCCCAAAGGGAATGCGTGAAGATATCGTTGCATCAACACTAAGACGGTCTACATTGTGGCCTCTTATTCAAGTGTTATCACTACACCAAAACATGCGGCTAAATTCGAAAGAGGTTGAGAGTCGTGCTTTTGCTGGATATTTAAACAAGGTACTGCTTTTATCATGACCTACTATCACCCTGATATTAACCTAAATATGTGAATGTTTAATATGATCTTTTTTTGCAATTTTTATCTTATATAGATTGGATCAATGCCTGAACAAATCATTGATCTATCAATGATACACAAATGTAGTAGCCTTGCTAAATTAATTGACACTATTTACCCACAACTTAATGTCGAACAAGGATCTCCAACTTTTTTAAAGGACAGAACTATTCTCTCTACACATAATGAAGATGTGAGCGCAATAAATTATGCATGTCTACAAAAATGCCCGGGTGATGTTTACGTTTTCCTTGCCGCTGATAAGTTATTGGAAAATGAGGAAAATGATCGTTATCCAAGCGAGTTCCTAAATTCATTAGAATGCACTAGATTACTACCATTCAAACTTGAACCTAAAGTTGGATGCCCAATTATGCTACTTAGAAACCTAGCTCCAGAAGGACTCTGCAATGGAACACGACTAATAGTATCCGATGTGCAAGAAGGATTATTGAAGCACAAATACTTACTGGGGATAGAGCTGGTCATTTTGTTTTTATACCTATATCTCTTCAACCTTCATCCTTTGAATTAACTATAAACATGTTAAGGCATCAGTTTCCTATTAAGGTTGCTTACGCACTAACTATCAATAAAGCACAAGGTTAATCCGTGAAGTATGTCGGTATTGATTTATGCACCGAAGTTTTTAGTCATGGACAATTGTATGTTGCAATATCAAGATGTACTACGTTTAGTAGCATTTCAATCTTACTACCATCACCTGAAGCAACAACCACTATAAATATCGGTTACCCAGAGGTTTTATTGTGATTCTCCAAGAAAGGTCAAACTAAAAACGTACATTGTTGTTTACTCAAAAGTTCACTTTTGCTAAACCATCATGTATTTTTCTACAAAATAATATAAACATTTATTTTTTCAGGTTTTCATTTCCACTACAGAAGATCAGCAACAAAAATAATGCTTTTGCCGTGAACAAACTCATCAACATCCTTCTTTTTGTTCACTTTAATTAACTGCAAGTCTACATTTTCATTACTGTCATCGCACAATTGATATAGCATGAAAACTTTGTTCTTTTTCTTAACTGTTAGTTAAATCTTTCATTGTGGAAGAAAGGACACTTTTTTGTGGTGTTAAATTTTTATTGTCTCTACACTTTTATTATATAGATTCCCAAATAAGTTAATTCATCCTCCTACTATACTCTATTGGTTTTCATGTTGTGTAAAAACGGAAATAAAAACTTTTAGGTGCGTGTTGTATGCGTTTTAACGTTACAAAAAAATTCTTACTAATCACGTTGTCAATAATTTTACCTCCCATCAAATTATACATACTCAACAAGTTATACGGTAGGTTATGTCAAGCAAAACTTGAACGCGTGCCATCGGCACGGGCTACGTATTAGTCATATATAAATAATCACAGGCAGTTATACATCATATGATTTTCTACACATTCAATTGTTGTTGTTTCACAACTACATAAGTATAAACGTCGTGTGAGTTTTACTCACCTTTATGGCTGGAGATTGCAATACAAATGACACAATGGATTCCACAAGGCACGATGACACAACAATAGGCTCCAGTGGGAAGAGATCCAAGCTAAGAACTTGTGTTACAACCCAAAACAAAACAAAATAAAATTACAATTCAATACAACATTCAATTTGAAATAACTTTGAAATGAAAAGAGATTTGAATGTCAAATCTTTTGCCTTGTTTCCTATAATGCTTTGCACGGCCTAGGAATTTATTTAGGCCATGTTTGACATGAATTTGGCTCAGGTTTGATCATAGGAATGCATGACATAAAGGCTAGAACATGTGGAGGAAGTTACAACATAAGAATATCAAGAGACTAGGCAACATAGTGGAGTTTGGTTCAACTTTTGGCTCGATCTATGGGTGAAGTGGTTCGGTCATCATCAGTTATAGTTCTAGATAGTGGTTTAGGTTGTGAGTAATGGTGGTAGAAAGGTGGTGGTGGCGGCTCAAGGTGGTGGCCTTGGTGGTAGATGAAGGGTAGATGAAGGTAGGCTTGGCTATGTAGTTGTTTATGGGGTTTTAGACATTGTTTGCATTTTTTTAGGTGAAGTTTGGCTTCAAAGAGGTTTGGCCATGGTCTAACCTGAAGTGGTGGGTGGTGATGATGCCAAGGAGGAGTGGTATGGGATGGTGGCCGTGGCTATGGTGAGGAGGCCATGCAAATAGAAGAGAGAAACAAGGCAAAAGTATGAAAAAAATGTAAGAAAAGTGCAAAAAGAGGAGGCCATTACCAAGGAAGTTTGAAGAAGCCATGAGAATGAAAAGTGCTGAGTTGTTTTTCACGTGAAAAGTAAAATAATACACGTCCAAAACTGAAGAAGTGGACAGCAAAATGAATTAAAGTGAAGGTTATGGCATTTGAAAAGTTTTGAAGGTGAAAGGACATATGTTTTGCACTTTTTTTTAAAACCTTTGGTATTTCCTTTTCTCTTTGATTTTATAAAAACAAAATAACTCAGAAATATACTTTAAAAAATGAAACCAAGTAAAAATATAAGAAAATAAATAATTAATTTTAAAGAAAATATAAAAAGAATGAAGAAATTACTTAAAAATACAAAACAGTGTCCAGAAATTACAAATAAATCACTGGTAGTCTTGGAAAAATATCCACTTCATTTTAAAAATATAATGAAGTGAAAATTTGAAATAAAATAATTTATTTATCATTTTCAAAATAAAATAAATAATTAAATTAGAGACAAATAGAAAAAGGAAAAAAGAAATTGTTTAAAAATAGTAAACAGGACATAAAAATTACAAGAATTTACCAATGGCTTTGGAAAATTATTTACTTCATTTTAAAAATATTATAAGACAAAAATATACATACAATAACATATTAACACATATTAAAATAAAATTGGACAAGGAAAATATAATTTTTATAATTTAAAATAACCAAAATTGCTAAATAACTCAAATTGTACTCAATATTGAAATATACGTAACTTTCACATTTTAAATCCGTTTCCAACGAAACGAAAAGCAGTAATCATGTTGTTAAATATATTTTGATAACAAAAGATAAAATTTAAGAATTCAAATATGTAAATTTAAAAGTCAAAGTTTGACTAATTTGACCAGAAATCCACTTTTCAGTAAAATATCCAATATATACAAGTTTGAAACTATAATTCACATAAAATCAACATTATATTTAAAATAACATAACTTATTCATTTTAATAAATAAAATAAATTTTTTAAATCAAAATTTCAAATAAAATAATCAAAATAAACAACTAAAATAAATCACAAAATTCAGGGTTGTTACACTCTCTCCCACTCAAAACTTTTCGTCCCCGAAAAGGAATAATGTATAGGAAAGCACAGTAAAAGATAGAGTGAAATAAGATTAAGGCAAGATGACAAGGAGATTGAAATTATACCTGGTAACTATTGTTATAGGTAGATTTAACAAGGTAGAGATGATCTACCCAAGATTCTCCAGAATCAGGAACACAAGCACGAAAGATCCTTTAGAATCTGATTCATTCTTTCCACTTGACCGACGGTCTGTGGATGGAAAGCAGTGCTCAGATTCAAAATGAGTACCAAAGATTATTAAAGATTATAGAAAGTTCCTAAACAGACTGGTATAAGCAATAGCCTTCCCATTGTGTAACAAGATAAGAAAAATAAGGACAACCAAAAGATAGTGTGAAAAACAAAATAAGATAATAAATTTGAAATCATAATGCTTTGAAATCATAAAAATTAAGGGATGTTATCATTTGGAAATCATACTACAAAAAATCATAACACTTTTGGAAATATTATAAAAAAATCATAGTACTTAGAAATCATAACACCTTTAAAATAATCTTCATTTAAACCATTTAAATTCAAGGTCAAATAATATTCATTTCAAAATTGTAACATTTCTATGTTCATTCATTCAATTATAAAATTTCGAAAACATTGTATTTTCAAAAACAGCAGTACTTTAAAAGTACTACGGTAGATATATTAGTATTTCAATCAATTCAATTTCAGAAATATTCATTTGGATATCATTTACTTATGATTTATTAAAACAAACTTTTATGAATGGAATATCCAAATCAAACTATACTTCGTTTATTAAGCCAAAATTTTACTATTTTACTTAACTCTTAATTTAACAAATAACCTAACACTTTATTTAAAATACTCATTTCGTAAATAAGATATTCCTTCAATAAGTTACACTTAAAAATTCCATTTGGAAACCAATTTCTCAATTATCTAATTTTAGTGATATTTAAAATACATTTTTCTATTTAAGCCACTATTTAAGCCAAAATTATTCATTTTTCAAGACATATCTATTACATAAATAAAATATTTATCATAGAAAATATAATAATCAAATTTATTTACACATTTATTCATTTAGACATCAATTAAACTATGATTCCAAATTAAATAAATTTATTACAAAATGCCCCATTAAAATGTATTTTATTTGTCTATTCAAAGATGCATTGTTTATTACACAAACATATTCATTTCAGGAAATAACCTTTATTAAAATTCCTAGGTTAGACTTAAGGTTCCATATTAAATAAAATTTGATTATTAAGTTATTTAAATAAAATTCTTTAAATTTTCTTTTACTATATTTACCTCTGTTAATCTTTTATAACTAAAATTTAAGTGTATAACATTTATTATAACCACTCAAATTTTATTTATAAAATCTTTTTATATTGTATATTATCCAATTACATATTCAACTTATGAAATTTAAGGTAAGTTATATTAGAATGAAATTGTGTGTTTTACAAATAAAACTTTCAAATTCAATTATCACAAGTTTGAATCATTTATCCAAATTTTTGATTTTCTTTTTATAATTGAAATTATTCTTCAAGCTAAAATTTAAGAACTAAATTTCCAATTACCTCCAAACCATTTGGAGATAAGTAATCATATATACATAATATTTCAAATCAATTTTAAATCATATATCTATATATATATATTATAAATCAAGTCGTATTTTAGAAATTCAAATCAATTAAACTCCCAAAATAAAGCTATAGCAAGACTACAGAACAGTCTCTTCACTTCGAAAGTCGAAAATGAACGTCGATGATGTTGTAGTCATCACCGAAGTTATTTTCCAACGACAAAGAGAAGAGCACTAATTTTAAACTTTAAAATTCTTTGGAAACAAATTTCTATTTGAAAATACTTTAAATAATATATCCCTTTTTAAAACTTCAAACCAAAGTTCGAAATCATCGGAATTTGAATTCTCAAATTTTTGTTTTAAATTCATTTCAGTTCCCAAATAAATTTATAAACATATATTTATAAATTCATTTGTAGAACAATAAATGATAAATCAAGTGTTATCATTTCAAATTATCAACTTAAATCAATTTATTTAATTCCATAAACTTATATATCAAAATTTATTTCATTAACCAAATTTTAAAATAATATTGTGTCAGTTTGTTCAGTCAAAGTGTTTTGGAAATCTTATCGATAGCGTTGACCAGACGAATCGATCAGAAACCCAATTCAACATCAACAACTCAAACAACACAATATATAAAACATTTTAATTTTAAATATTAATTCACAAATACACTATACAAGAACAGATTTTCAAAGAAGGATAGAGATTCAAATTTTGATTAACTCAAATCAAAGGGAATTCTAATTTTAAAAATAAGTTGGAAACAAGGTTGACATGATTAAATAACAGAATAGGAAGATGGATAAGCTTATATAAATCGCGGACAACCTTAACCGGTTAACCGTGACTTAAAGAATAAGATCGATGTGGATTTTCTAGGGTAAATCTACATTCGACCTCAAGAGATAGGGTTTGGGATAGTAAGAGATACTAGCATCTAAACCAAGGATATAAAATATTTGGTGAATCGATGCTGTTGTAAAGGAATTTCACCCCTTTACAAATCAATTGGATATTAGAGAGACCACCGACTCATTATAAAGATCCTTTTGAAGTGGGGTTAAGGGATACTCCAAAATCAAAAGAAGATGAATAGTGAAGGACATGAATGGATTTTGGAATTGCAGGGAACGTTCCAAAATTCAAAGGAAACCGTATTGAAGAAGAAGGAATTCAAGCTCGAACGAAAGTGATTCTGAAATTAAATCTACTCTATATAATGAGTTTTGCCTAAAACCAGAGCTTTGATACCAACTGTAACGACCCAATATTTTCAACCATTCGCATCCATTATAAGTGTATAGGTAGACCCTCATGCCGGAATTGAATTGCTCAAAATACCGCGTTGTAAATAAAAATTTGGCAATTCTCAGAATATGTAGTAAATAATAATCATAGATCACGGACACAGACTATTTAATAATGCACCGGAAGTAAAAGAAATAGTAGTTCATGAAGCTATTGTATAAATATATCAGAGTTAATTAAAATACAATAGAAGAAAATAAAGTACAACAGAAGTCCCAAGATTGCGACCAAGTACAAGCTGAATAGAACAACAGAACTGGAATAGACAAGATTAGATAAGCAGATAATCTCCAGCGATTCTAATCTCCAGAAAGTGGAATCCAAATCTATGAATAACTCAGGCTGACCCGAGCGTAAATAAAAATACAAACACTCGAGTCAGGACATACATATTTATACAATGTAAACCAACTCAAGTGAACTGTAAACTTAGAAGAAGCTTGGGACCGCCCATCCTCTAAGGATCCGTTAAACTATTGACTATGTAGTAATATTGCGCTATTATAATAATGTCTAATAGTAAAATAATCATACTTTTAAATAGCATTAAGGCTTTACATTTTCCACCTTAACAAGTAATAGTCCCAGTAGTCCATCCAGTATCAGGATATCTCCAGATCGAGAGACTACCCTAAATACTCCACGGGCTACGGGAGAAATCCAAACTCGTAGTAAAGGCTCGGTGTGGTAGGTGACACGGCACACAAGGCAATGCCATGGTAGATATACCATTTACGACACTCGGGCTAGTAGTAACGCAGCAGCCAAATACGCCCACCGCGGAACACACTCCCAATCAAAATCGAAGGATGACCATCTAATCAATCACAAGTATGAGTATAGTATTGAAGAAATACATCTGCTACGAGGTGCGATCTCAACTGGTTTGAGACCGCTCTTGTTTTAGCCACCTTATGCCAACTCACGGGAGTTGGGTACAAGTAATTTACCTCAAGAATGTCGCAACCATCCTACTTCATTCTGGAATCTCCACCGCATATACAGTTGTCAAAGTGGTTTTCGGTTTCGACAGAGAATATGCCAGATATCCGATCCCGGCCTCTTTGCCAACCTATCGTTATTATAACCTGTGGTTATAACTTTAAAATAATATTTTACTTCAAATAGAATATCATTTCCAGTTCAAACCTTTATCAAAATAATGATCAAATCATTTACAAACCATTTAATATATCAAAATAACATATCTTCTCAAAACATCATTTCAAATCATTTCAATATATCAAAAATATCATATCTTTCCAAAACTTCATTTCAAATTATTTTAATCTATCAAAAATATCATATCTTTCCAAAACATCATTCCAAATCATTTTAATATATCAAAATATCATATCTTTCCAAAGCTTCATTTCAAATCATTTTAATATATAAAAATATCTTATCATAAACATCCTTTAAATTCAAAGGTAACATTCATTCATTTTCAATTCAAACCACTCTTTAATGATTTATATTTCAATTAAATTACTTCATTTAAACCCTTTAAAGTGTGATTATTAATCATTCAATTCAAGTATTCAATTTCCAAAGTTTTGAACCATTCTGAGTTCGTTTACTAAGTCAAAAACCATAATTATTAAAATTTCAGCATTTCACAGTATATAGAAAAAAACTATTATAAGTTATACTTGAAAACATTTTATTTTAGCAAAGACAGCATTTAAATTAAAACTACTGTTAAAACTCAATTTTAGTTAAATTTTAGTTCAAAACAACAAAGACAGCATTTTTCAGAAATGTTGTAATAGCTCAGGTTCAAGTGTAGAGTTTTTATTAGTTTTAGCAAAGACAACAGACTACTACAGCAATTACAGAATTACTGTAATAGGCCTGAGTTCAATTTTAGCCTATAAGTTCAACTACAGCAACTACAACATTTCAGAAATGCTATAATAGCTCTTTTTACTTAGTTTTATTTAAATTCAGAAACCATAGCATTTTTGAATGCTATTAAAAGTGAATTCCAGATTTTAGTGTATTTCCAACAAATAAATAACTTCATTTTAAACTCTTTAAACATTTTAAAAATCATAATTTAACATTAAAAATATTCATTAACATATCATTAAACATATTGATTTTTATAAAACCAATTTCTTATAAATAAATCCAAATTTCAATAATTCCACTTATTAGTTCAAGTGTATAATTTCCTTTCTTTACTTTTCAACAAATAA
The DNA here is from genome assembly GCA_030765085.1 of Allium cepa. Taxonomy (NCBI): domain Eukaryota; kingdom Viridiplantae; phylum Streptophyta; class Magnoliopsida; order Asparagales; family Amaryllidaceae; genus Allium; species Allium cepa. Next base: position 776,828,577 of record CM060945.1, read on the forward strand.
ACTTAACACTTCAGATTTAAATTACCATTTCACAAATTTAACTAAAATTTCAATTTATTTAATTAATTTAAATCTTTAATTAAAACTCAAATTCCATATTTCCAAGTCAAGTTATATTTTAAAATTTCACTTTTAAGCATTCATTTATTTAACCACTTAAATTCATAGAAAAATCAATAATACTTTAATAAATTACTTAAATTCAAATTTAAATCAAATTATCGTATTTACCATTTTCCAAATAAAATTTAAATTTCCATTTTATTTATATAACTTAAATATCATGTTTAACCAAAATTTCAAATTTCCAAACTTAAGTTATATTTCAATAATCCAATTTGACCATTCATTAATTACATTTTTAACTCATACAAAAATCATAATTTATTTATTGTAAAACATTTCAAAATCTATTTAAATCAAATTTCATAAATTATATTTTTAAAATTCTTAAAAATATCCAAAAACACTTTATAAAATAACCACGGGTCTGTATATAGTTTTCTACCCTAGGTTAAATGATACGGATATGTATCATTTCAATCCGCAATTTAAAAAGAAAAACCAAGGTTCTATCATTTCAAACCCTCAATCCCAAGTTAAATAAGTTAAATAAAAACCGTTCAGGCCTATTATTTCAGTCCATAACGTTTTTTCCCTATTCTAATGTCCGTTTGGTTATGTATCATTTCAACCCATAGTGAATTCTAATCTACATGGAACTTGTAGTGTGATAAACATATATAAATGAATAGAAACAACATATATATATATATTAACAGATGATATGACATGAAATTTAACAGGTTTAACATCATATATAAGTAATCACAGGCAGTTATACATCGTATGATTTTCTACACATTCAATTCTTGCTGTTTCACAACTACATAAGTATAAATGTCGTGTGAGTTTTACTCACCTTTATGGCTGGAGATTGCAATACAAATGACATAACGGATTCCAGAAGGCACGATGACACAACAATAGGATCAAGTGGGAAGAGGTCCAAGTTTATAACTTGTGTTACAAACCAAAACAAAACAAAATAAAATTACAATTCAATACAACATTCAATTTGAAATAACTTTGGAATGAAAAGAGATTTGAATGTCAAATCTTTTGCCTTGTTTTCTACATTGCTTTGCATGGCCTAGGGGTTTATTTAGGTCAGGTTTGACTTGACTTTAGCTCAGGTTTGATCATAGGAATGCATGGTATAAAGCCTAGAACATGTGGAGGAAGTTACAACATAAGAATATCAAGAGACTAGGCAACGTAGTGGAGTTTGGTTCAACTTTTAGCTCGGTCTATGGGTCAAATGGCTTGGCCATCATCAGGTACAGGTATGGAAAGAGGTTTAGTTGGTGAGTAGTGGTGGTAGAAAGGTGGTGGTGGTGGCTCAAGGTGGTGGATGAAGGGTTGATGAAGGTAGGCTCGGCTATGTAGTTGTTTATGGGGTTTTAGACATTGTTTGCATTTTTTTGGGTGAAGTTGCTTCAAGGAGGGTTCGGCCATGGTCTATCCTGAAGTGGTGGGTGGTGATGATGCCAAGGAGGAGTGGTATAGGATGGTGGCCATGGCTACGGTGAGGAGGCCATGCAAATATAAAAGAGAAACAATGCAAAGGTATGAAAAATTGGAAGAAAAGTGCTAAAAGAGGAGGCCGTTACCAAGGAAGTTTAAAGAAGCCATGAGAATGAGAAGTGCCGAGTTGTTTTTCATGTGAAAAGTAAAATAATACATGGCCAAAACTGAAGAAGTGGACAGCAAAATGTATTAAAGTGAAGGTTATGGCATTTGAAAAGTTTTGAAGGTGAAAGGACTTATGTTTTGCACTTTTTTTTAAAACCTTTGGTATTTCCTTTTCTCTTTGATTTTATAAAAACAAAATAAATCAGAAATATACTTTATAATCCGAATTATAGAAAATAAATAATTAATTTTAAATAAAATATAAAAAGAATGAATGAAATTACTTAAAAATACAAAATAGTGTCCAGAAATTACAAATAAATCACTCCTAGTCTTGGAAAAATATCCGCTTCATTTTGAAAATATTATGAAGTGAAAATTTGAAATAAAATAATTTTTTTATAATTTTAAAAATAAAATAAATAATTAAATTGGAGAAAAATAGAAAAAAGAAAAAAGAAATTGTTTAAAAATAGCAAACAGGACATAAAAATTGCAAGAAATTTACCAATGGCTTGGGAAAATTATTTACTTCATTTTAAAAATATTATAAGACAAAAATATACATAAAATAACATACTAACACATATTAAAATAAAATATGACAAGGAAAATATAATTTTTATATTTTAAAATAACCAAAATTGCTAAATAACTCAAATTATACTCAATATTGAAATATACATAACTTTCACAATTTAAATCCGTTTCCAACGAAACAAAAAGAAGTATTCATGTTATTAAATCTTTTTTCATAATTAAAGATAAAATTTAAGAATTTAAATATTTAAATTTGAAATATAAAAGTCAAAGTTTGACTATTTTGACCAGAAATCCACTTTTCAGTAAAATATCCAATTTATACAAGTTTGAAACTATAATTCACATAAAATCAACATTTATATTTAAAATTACATAACTTATTCATTTTAATTAATAAAATAAAGTTTTTAAATCAAAATTTCGAATAAAATAATCAAAATAAACAATTAAATAAATCAAAAAATTCAGGGTTGTTACATCCATAGACCTGTATTTTACTTATATAATCCAAAGAGGTTAATTTTTAAGTAAAAGAGAAATATTTATGTTGTTTCAGCTAATAACAACAAAACAATCACAATATAACAATAATCATTCGCAACAAACAGTACAAACATCATTTTCAACAAAGAAAACAATTAACCATCCGTAGAAATCAAAACAAATGATTTGTTCGGGTTCAGAAACTTTTAACCGAATAGAATGATAAATAAAATACTAAGAATACCATGCGTTAAACAGTCTTAGATAAAACTTAATAGGTTATTTATACATCCTAAAGAACTTAAAGTATCACTTCTTAACCATCCATAAGCCAAACAACTAATAAATTCGAATGCTACTTAAGTTTTTTTTTTCTCTCGTCTCACATTTTTTACTGTTCATTTTTTTCATTCATACAATGCTATTTTCCCATTAATTTACATTCATTATTTACAAAAAGTTGTTTCTCATTCAGCTTTATAATATAAATTTCCATTAACTTATATTAATCTACTTACACAAGTTATTTTCATTCAATTATTTAAAAAAAAACAATGGATTCGTTGTTAGAGTATTGCATACATCTTACTTCAGTTTAAATCCCATTTATCATTTACTTTGATTTCCTTTTTAAACATCACTTAAGTTTATAATCCATTACATACAGTATTCACCTTTACTATTCAATCTGATTATAATCAGCTTAAAATGTTAACTTAAGTTTATAATCATTTTTTTCCTTACATTATTCTCTTTTCTGTTATATTTTATTAGTAGCATTTCAAACTATTAACTTAAGTTTATAACAATTTATAATATCAAAATTCTAATTTACAGAAGAAATTCCATTGAGCACTTTCATTTTCTAAGTTTTACTTGTATAATATTCTATTACATATTCTTATTAACATTTCAACTTATAATATTTTGGTATGTTTTATATATAATGTAATTGAATGTTGCACATTTATCTTATTCCTTTAGTTATCAAAATGTTCGCTAATTGTATTTTCTAAATTTTCATATCAACAAGTTATATATTTCAATTTCTTATATATTTCTTTATCAATTACCCTCAAATTCTTATTTTCCCATTTCAGTAGTTTCCAATTATTAATATAGTCAAGATTTTATTCATTATAATATTTAAATTTCTAATTTATAGAACTTAAGAATTGAGTACTGGGTTTCCTTGCAAATCAAATATATATACATATCTTTCATGTATGACAAATCGTACATGGAAAATAAAAATAAAGTTTGTTTATCAAAACAAATGTGCAGTAAGACTACTACAACAGTCTTCCCACTTTAAAAGTCGAAAATCAAAATCAATGATGCATGCACTCATCACCGAAATTATTTTCCAGCGATAGAGAAGGGAGTACAAAACTTATTTTCTTCCAAAATTTAGTTAGACTTTTCTTTCAAATCATATTGAAATATTCATATCAAAAAATACTTCTAAATAATACTAAAATTATATTCCAAAATCTTTTGAAAGCGATTTTTTTTCAAAATCCCAGAACTTAAGTTCTCAAATTTCATTTTATATTCATTTTAGTTACACTCCTATTTTTTTGCAACTAATATTTAGAAATTTCACTTCCTAATAAACAACCAAACATATCACATATAATTATATATATATATATATATATAAAGTTTATTATTTTTATATACAAAATATAGTACTAGCCAAATTTTTTCATTTACCTATATTTTAAAATAATATTGTGTAGGTCCGCCCTATCAAGTGGTTAGAAATTCCTATCGATGCCATAACATCTTGTGTACCGACCAGAATTTAAAAATACTAAATAGAACAAATTAACACAATATCAAATATTTTTATAACACTAAAAAATACGCTATCTCATAAATATACACTCGGTGACTCATTATAGGGTATTACTACCCTTATTTTAATGAGTTAGACTGTAACAGCCCATCTTTTTGGACGGTTTAAATCAACAATAAACCACATATGTCTAATTCAAACTATTCAAAAGGGAGGATTATTAATTGGGTAAATAAGGAAATAATAGAAAAGAAGGAAAAACATAACACAGAATTTCGTAGCGGAATGACAAAATATAATAATCAAATAACAGTTCTTGAAGCTATTTACAAAACATTTGATTATACTAATGTTGTAACGACCCGGAATTTTAGGTCGCTAAATTTGAAAATTTAATTCATTTTAAATGTTGAATATGGATTATAATTTGAATTTTTGAAATAAAAGACTTTGGTTAAGTTAATAAAATAAGTTAAATTTCAAATACAGGAATTTAATTGAAATTTGAATAATAGCAATTTAATATTAGAATTGGGATAATTGGTAATTATGAGTGTAAATAGAGATAAAATTAGATTCTGAGATTTATTTTAAGTCTATTTGGGTTTGAATTTTAATATTGGATTATGGGATGGAATAAATAGTCGATAGATTAAATTTGAAATTTTATATTAATTTAATAATATAATTTAATAATATAATATTGCAAATAATCAGATTTTGGTTTCGGAGTGAGCCAGAATGATTTTTAATGTGATTATAAATTTTATATGATTTATTATAAAGTTAGTAAAATTTTAAAAGTGAAATTTTAAGCGTTTTCGACAATTTTGAAAATCGCTCGATTTAATAGACGAGTTAAAATAGCCTTCCGGGGCACAGTCTCGGAATTCGATGAAACAAGTTTCATTAGATCCGCAATATTTAGTTATTATCGGATTTCAATTTTCGTAGCAATCGGAGTTGTCGTTTAACCGTGGCAGCTCGGAACGCATCGAAATCGTTTTAATCGGTTTAATTTAAATTGATCGTTTAATTCCGTAACTCGCACGTATGACCAAATTAGCTTACGGAACCTATTCCATTGCGTCCGGAACGTTGAAAAACCATAGAAACGCCTATTGGTACGTGAGAATTGGAGTTTGTTAGCACCAAAATTGGTCACCGACACCCTTAGAGAGTTTGTGTAGAGAGATTAATGAAGAAGATAGATTAAAATAGAGAAGATAATATAAATTAAAATGCGGGAGACGAGAACACAGAATTTATAGTGGTTCGGCGTTGTAGCCTACGTCCACTTTGAAGTTGATCCTTTTATTTCTTCACTTTAATCTTGATTACAGATACAATCCGCTTTTAAGTATTCAAATACAATTGTGAAATAAAAGTAGAGGTCTTGGATGAGGTTAGAAAATGGCAGAGTCTCCTCAGTGTTCTCTCAAATCTCCCTTTTTTTGTGCCCCTGCCTCTCTATATATAGACGAATGTGGACTGGACTTCCCTGGTGGGCCAGATGGCTAGACAGCTTGGTCCAAATAGGGCATACTCTGTGTGCCGAGTAGAATATGCCGACCGATAGGAACGCCAACCGATAGTAATGGCGAATGACAGGTGTGCCGAGCCCTCCTAATGCCGAATGATCTCCTTGTTGAATGGAGGAGGTGGGCCAAATGATCACTTCGGCCGAGTGGGAGGAGGCCGAGCATACTGACTTCCTTAGGGAGCACTTGTGCCGAGTGAACTAAGCCGACCGATCTTTTGGAGGCCGAACGTTCCACAAATTGCCGAGCAGTGTGCTAGTGCCGAACAATAGTTGTATGCCGAGTACTATGGGATGCCGAACGCTTTTGTATGCCGAACGTCTATAGGTGCCGGACGTCACTTGTATGCCGAACGTTCCCAGAGGCCGAGTGCTCCTTTATGCCGAGCGTCCTCCTACGCCGAGTATAACTCTGTACGGTCGAACAACCCCTAATGCCGAGTATAACTCTGAATGACCGAACGTCTAGTTGCCTTGTCGATTTTCCAGGTAACATTTTGCCCCCCAAAGTATGCCGTGTGTTCGAACAGGGTGTGCTTTGAACTACTGGATCAGGGCATCGTCATCGGGTGCTAAGGATGCCGAATGATACGAGTGCCGAGTGAAACCGTTTCGTCCGGTAGAGCCGGTCAAAGTCTCTTCGACTTCTCCTTCCTCTTTATAAAAACCACCTCCTTCTTCTTCCTTTCTTTACTTTTACTCCTGCAATCCTGAATCTTCGAGCCACCCTTGCAATCAAAATCTAAGGACTTCTCAAACCTTTCTAAAGCTCGATCCACGAACTAGGTACAATCCCTTCACCTAACTCCTTTTCCTGGTGAGTTCCCACTGATTAACATGGGTTCAATGTAGACGGGAATTCGAATTTTTACTTGGAGTATTTCCAAAGTTGAGCGACGTGAGGTAGGGAGAGAGAGTCAAGTATGAATGCCTTGTAGGATTCGAGAGGGAGTTAGGCGGAGGAGAGGAAGGTATGGAGGCTACGCCGAGTGTTAGAACTCGACATGATCTTAGTTCGACTCGGCATAATGACGGCCGAACAATGGGTTAGAAGGAAGATGTGCAAGTCAGTGGGTAGGCCGGGCGTTGTTTCGGCCGAATCGTGTTTTGGCCGAACGACACTATCTCAGTGCGAACTGAGGTTCGGCCGAACGATGGTTGTAGGCCGAATAGTAGTCTTGCCGAGTCACCAATTAACCGAACAAACTGGCATGCCGGGCATAGTTGAATGCCGAACATACTTACATGCCGAACACGTATAAATGCGGGACCTATCTTCATGCCGAACATAATTAGAAGCCGAGTATAAACCAATGCCGAACAAATACAAATGCCGAACAAACTAAGTGCCGAACATACTTATGTGTCGAGCATAGTTAGCATGCCGAGCGTAATTAGGTGCCGAGCACACATACATGCCAGACATATACAAATGCCGAACATACTCCCCTTGCCCAATTTCGTAGCTGGCCTTTACTTGGCAGTTTCTTATTGCGGTCGTTATTCAGAAGGCTTTCGGAGACGGTCAGCGATGACGGTTTTCGGAAGCGGCGTTTTTAGGCTTGACGTTATATTAAATGCTTATGCACGATTGATTGCACTAGTTCACACACCACACGGGGGGGGGGGGGGGGGTTATCTGCGTTGTTAATTCTAACGTCAATCATTTTTCGAGTATAGTTCACACAGGTGCTTGGCCGGGTCTGCTATTTATTCAAGATGTCCAAAAGATCCAGTTCTGCTACACTTTCCGACAAACCTGGGCCGTCTTCTAAGCGAACGGCCCCCAACACAACTGACCCGTCAGTTTCCCCCGCTCATGACTTGGCTCCCGATACTTTCGAATCTTCGATCTTACTGGATGACCCAGTTGACTCACAGGCTTCGAGAGTCACTGAGGCAGCTCTTAAGCGGATATGTTCTATTCATGGCATTCCGTTTGCTGATGTGCGCATTCCGTCAGGGCATGACCGCCCACATCTGCCCCCAGTGGGATATACGGCGTGTAGCAAGTTCATGTGCTGGGTTGGTAGCGTGCCACCTTTCAATCTATTCCTTCGCGATGTGCTGCAGTACCTGGACGTTGCCCCGTCTCAGCTTCATCCAAATGGTCACGCTTTCATTTATGGCACGTATATGCTCTTCATGGCCGTCCTCTCTAGGCCTCCAACCCCTGGCGATATAAGGTACATATACATGACCAAGAAACGGGGAGACAGCCCCTCTTAAATGTTCCTTGAGCCACATCGGAAGTGCCAACTTTTCACTAGCGCATGGAGTAGCAAATTCGACCTGTACAAGCAGGAGTGGTTTTACGTGCGCTGCCCCCAGGGCTTTGCGAGGCGATGGATTGAAGGAAGTAAGTCTTTTTTCTGAGTTGATATCCGCTCCCGGTTGAGGCTGAGCTTCTCCTAACTTGCCATTCTATCTTTTCAGGTTCCATCCCCCGCCCCGAGGGCCGAGAGTACTCTGATGTTGTTGACGCCATTAGAGCTCTTCCCGCTGAAGAGCGAGATATCCGAGCCCTCATTTCTAATGAGTCATTATCAAAGTTTGGCTTGTTAGCCCCTGGCCGCCGGGTTACTCTTCCAGAGGGCGCCTCGCTTCCCAAGCCCGTACACGTCAGAGGGAAATAACTGCCTGAATCATCCGTTCGCCCTTCTCTTGAAGCTCCGGAAGAAGGGAAAATTCCAGGCGAGTCACCCGAAAAGCAAGGTGAGGATTTGGGCTCTGCAGCCGAAGTTCATTATATTGAAACGTCATCTTCCCCTTCGAAGGGGAAAAAGGAGCTGGCGTGCAAGTCGAGGAAGGAGAAAGTTGGTGGGACTTCCAAAGTTACGCCTATTCAGCCAGAGAAAGAGGCTTCTTCACAGCGCGTTGAAAGTTCTCTGAAGGGCTTATCGAATCTCTCCATTCCCGACGACTTGCTCAACTACGATTTCAACGATCCGGAGCTGTTTAAGTTTCGCTCGCCCGTCAGGGGCGATGCGGGTGTCCTGGCCCCGATCCAAGGGGAAAAGACTCCCGTTAGCAAAGCCACTGGTCCGTCGGGGGATAACACTAGGACACACACAGACACATGCATTTCACTTTGCATCTACCTTTCTTTCACCATTCTTCTCTCTCGCTAATTCGCTATTGTTCGATTGCAGGTGACATGGGGCGCTCTCATGGATACTACCGCCTTCGCGGTTCATCGACTTTACGCCGGTCTGGTCGGGACTCGGGCCTCGGGAAGCGCCGAGACAGAGACAGCGACAACGACCGAGATTATCATGTCCGGGACTCGTCATCCCGGAAGAAAACTTATTATCAGCCCGAACTCCGCCAGGAGACCTCTTCTTATCAGGAGCGAAGCAAAGACAAACGTGGCCATGAGAGGTCGCATTCTGATGCTCCCCGGGACCAACACTCTGACTCTTCTTCTACCCGGCACTCCCGAGATTCTCATAGGAAGGGCGAACTCTCAAAGCCGCCTCCTCCCGCTCCTGTAACAGACTCGACAGTGCCGGAGAGATTGAACGAACTTAAGGCTAAGTTTCCGAAGATTTGTTTTGATGGGTTAAAGTTCCTCCCGGCGATCCATCCTATTCCCCGAGATGTTAAACAAAATGCTATTGCCTGTACCAACGACGTCTACGTGCAACATGACGCGTTCGTTCACCTAGCTGAGAAACTTTCTGAAGTCTCTATGGAGCGCCAGCATGAAATTGACCGCCTAAAGCTTAAAGCTATTCATGACAGGGATATCATTAAGGCCCAGGATGAAGAAATTGCTGCCTATAAGTCCGAGCTTGAAGCTACTCGTCAGAGCGCTAAGGACACCGCCGAGGCTATTTCCCGCCTCGAATTAACTCATAAGAAAGAGCTCGATGAAGCGGCTCAACAGTGTGGGGCATTAGCTTTGGAGAAAGACTCCGTTCAGAAGGAGCGGGACACACTTAGTTATCGGGTCAAGGAACTCGAGGAGCAACTTCTCGTGGAGAGGAAAGAGAAAGTGGCTGCCCAGGTTGAGGCACAACATTATTGCGATGAGATTGTCGCCACCCGACTCCTAGAGGAGAAACTAAAGGACGATCTCTCCAAAGTTGAGGCCCTAAAACATGAAGCCCGTGAGGAGGATAAAAAGATAGCGACTGTCGATATCGACTCTCGCCTTGAGGCAGATAGGGAAGAAGGTAGGGAGGAAATTAAGACTGAATTCGACCCGCTGATCGCCGAGTTCAATGCCCGAGTCCTCATGCATAGGTAACTTTCCTGGGCGACGGTTACCTCAAGTCTCTGATCGAGGCATGGGAGACTTTGATTCAGATCAAGAAGATCGAGAGCGGTGTCGAAGAAGTCGATGAGGAAGCTTTAATTAAGGAGTTCTTGAAGGGAAAAGAACCCTCAGACCTATCAGCGGCCAAGGCCCTTTACAGCAAAGATTTTCCTTCGAGGAAAGGAAAGGAAGTGATTTCAGGTCCATCCGGTGCTATGCACCCAGTTCTTGTGCCTACCCAGCCGGCTAGCCGGCCGACGCTTGATCCCTTTGAGCGGCATCATGGCTACGACCCGGATGCCCCCGGGCTTGGCGTTCATGTCCTATCTCCCATCCCGGAGGGTGAGACCCCTCTGATAACCGAGATTCCACCGGCGCCCGGTAAGCGATTTCTTTGTTTTATAGGGTTCCTGTGTTTCTCTAGAAGCTGCCGCGCCCTAACACTTGTTCTCTTGTGACTTTGTGCAGGTCGCTCTGACCCCGAGCCTTCTCCGAGGAGCGATGCCGCCAAGGAGGTGGAGACAAAGGCGAGTGAGGCCACTCAAGTCGGCGGAGATCCTGGTCCAGATGCTCAAGTAATCGGGGCGGTGGATGAAGGCAAATCTGACTCTTCCTCGGAGAGTTTCGAAGTAGACATCACAGGCGCCTCTGAGCATACATCCGACTTGAGCATGAAGGAACGGCTCGAGAAAGAGAAAAGAGATACGATCTCAGTCAAGGTCGAGCCGCGTGAAGTGGACCTGGATGATCCTCTGAACAAACCATTGAAGGTCATTCTTCCTGGCAAGTCCCAGCCCATGGATGTTCCCCCTACGTCTTCGGTCGTCACCCCTCCGTTAGGGAAGGATTCCAAGAGTAAGCGCTCTGGGAATGAACCGTCCGGGAAGAAGTCGAAGAAACACAAGAAGTGACCGTCGTCCCCGTTCAACGAGAACTAGCTTAAGTCATGTACTAATTTTTGTAGACTGTGCAAATAGGCTGTTGGCTCTGGACTACGGAGCTTTTTTGTAACGGGAAGATTTTTTTTTGTGAATAAAATTTGATCTACACTTGTGTCTTCTCAAAAGACTTTTATTATTCAGTTTCTTTTATGGTTGTGATTGAAATCTGAATTATTGTGGGTAACTTGGACTTCTCGGTTTGCCTTTACATGGCTTGGGAGCTTCCCTGGATTTGATCAATCCCCACTTTGTGCTTCAAGCACTTAGAATATTTCATAGCCGTATGTTGGGGACTTGACGTATCCAAGTTATTTATGTCGTAGTTCCTATTCAAGGAACTCGGAGGTATGAACTACTTGTAATTAAGTCTATACACTGGACTTCGAGTACTCCAGCCTGTGCCCCGGGGACTTGGAGATTTCGAATCGTTTATACTCAAGTCCACGCTCCGGGGACTTAGAGTACTACCGTCCGCACTCCGGGGACTTGGAGATTTTTAATCGTTAATACTCGAGTCCGCACTCCGGGGACTTAGAGTACTCCCGTCCGCACTCCGGGGACTTGGAGATTTTTAATTGTTTATACTCGAGTCCGCGCTCCGGGGACTTAGAGTACTCCCATCCGCACTCCGGGGACTTGGAGATTTTTAATCGTTTATACTCGAGTCCGCGCTCCGGGGACTTAGAGTACTCCAGTCCGCACTCCGGGGAATTGGAGATTTTTAATCGTTTATACTCGAGTCCGTGCTCCGGGGACTTAGAGTACTCCCGTCCGCACTCCGGGGACTTGGAGATTTTTAATTGTTTATACTCGAGTCCGTGCTCCGGGGACTTAGAGTACTCCCGTCCGCACTCCGGGGACTTGGAGATTTTTAATCGTTTATACTCGAGTCCGCGCTCCGGGGACTTAGAGTACTCCCATCCGCACTCCGGGGACTTGGAGATTTCGAATCGTTTATACTCAAGACCGCGCTCCGGGGACTTAGAGTACTCCCGTCCGCACTCTGGGGACTTGGAGATTTTTAATCGTTTATACTCGAGTCCGCACTCCGGGGACTTAGAGTACTCCAGTCCGCACTCCGCGGACTTGGAGATTTTAAATCGTTTATACTCGTGTCCGCGCTCCGGGGACTTAGAGTACTCCCGTCCGCACTCCGGGGACTTGGAGATTTTTAATTGTTTATACTCGAGTCCGCGCTCCGGGGACTTAGAGTACTCCCGTCCGCACTCCGGGGACTTGGAGATTTTTAATCGTTTATACTCGAGTCCGCGCTCCGGGGACTTAGAGTACTCCAGTCCGCACTCCGGGGACTTGGAGATTTTTAATCGTTTATACTCGAGTCCGCGCTCCGGGGACTTAGAGTACTCCCGTCCGCACTCCGAGGACTTGGAGATTTTTAATTATTTATACTCGAGTCCGTGCTCCGGGGACTTAGAGTACTCCCGTCCGCACTCCGGGGACTTGGAGATTTTTAATCATTTATACTCGAGTCCGCGCTCCGGGGACTTAGAGTACTCCCATCTGCACTCCGGGGACTTGGAGATTTCGAATCGTTTATACTCGAGTCCGCGCTCCGGGGACTTAGAGTACTCCTGTCCGCACTCCGGGGACTTGGAGACTTTTAATTGTTTATACTCGAGTCCGCGCTCCGGGGACTTAGATTACTCCCGTCCGCACTCCGGGGACTTGGAGATTTTTAATCGTTTATACTCGAGTCCGCACTCCGGGGACTAAGAGTACTCCCGTCCGCACTCCGGGGACTTGGAGATTTTTAATCGTTTATACTCGAGTCCGCACTCCGGGGACTTAGAGTACTCCAGTCCGCAATCCGAGGACATGGAGATTTTTAATCGTTTATACTCGAGTCCGCGCTCCGGGGACCTAGATTACTCCCGTCCACACTCCGGGGACTTGGAGATTTTTAATCGTTTATACTCGCGTCCGCACTCCGGGGACTTAGAGTACTCCAGTCCGCACTCCGGGGACTTGGAGATTTTTAATCGTTTATACTCGAGTCCGCGCTCCGGGGACTTAGAGTACTCCCGTCCACACTCCGAGGACTTGGAGATTTTTAATTGTTTATACTCGAGTCCGCGCTTCGGGGACTTAGAGTACTCCCGTCCGCACTCCGGGGACTTGGAGATTTTTAATCGTTTATACTCGAGTCCGCACTCCGGGGACCTAGAGTACTCCCGTCCGCAATCCGGGGACTTGGAGATTTTTAATCGTTTATACTCGAGTCCGCACTCCGGGGACTTAGAGTACTCCAGTCCGCACTCCGGGGACTTGGAGATTTTTAATCGTTTATTATAAGCGTTCGTACGCCAGCCAGGGTATCATAATCTTTAATTGCGCGTCATAGGAATATCATACGAAGAGACATTGGTCATTCATGGAAAAGATGGCTTCAAGCCTTTATTGATGAAAACAAGCTAGATTATCTAATTACATTGTAAATAAATGCAACTATCGCATAAAGGAAATAGACTAAGTGTAATAACGCCGCAAATGCTCGCTGTTTCATGCTCGAGGGAGTGTCGCACCATCGACGGTCGTTAGCTTGAAAGTTCCTTCTCCAAGCCTCCGTTCGATGACGTATGGACCTTCCCATGCGGGATTCATGTGCGAAGAGGTTGGAAAGACTCGTTTCAAAACGAGATCTCCCACACTAAAGGTTCTTGGTTGGACTTTTCCATTATAATATTTAGCGACTCGGTGTCTGTATGAGGCTCCTCTCAAATCAGCTTCTTCGCGTTTCTCATCGATGAAGTCTAATGATTCCAATAGGAGATCCCGGTTTGACGCAGTATCGTAATAGGTTACCCAGTGTGACGGAACTTTAAGCTCTACGGGTATGATGGCTTTCGTGCCGTACGCCAGTGCGAATGGTGTGTGGCCAGTCGCGGTCTTGTGGGTTGTTCTATAGGCCTAAAGCGCTGTTGGGAGTTCGTCCACCCACTTGCCTCTAGCCTTTTCCAAACGCTTCTTCAATATGGACTTGATGATTTTATTGACGGCTTCTACCTGCCCATTCGCCTTCGGGTGAGCAACCGCTGCGAACCTTTTCTCAATGCCATACCTCTGACAGAACTCTTTGAATTCCTTGCTTTCGAATTGAGTTCCGTTGTCCGTTATGATGGTCCGCGGGAGGCCAAAACGACATATGATATTTCGTACAACGAAATTAATGACTTTCTTGGTGGTGATTGTGGCCATTGGCTCTGCTTCCGCCCACTTGGTGAAATAATCGACTGCCACTATTGCATATTTCACGCCTCCTTTGGCTATGGGCAGAGATCCAATTAGGTTGATTCCCCACATTGCAAATGGCCAGGGACTAACCATTTGTGTGAGTTCCATTGGTGGAGCTCTTGGAATCTTTGCATATATCTGGCATTTATAACATCTTCTTGCATAGTCTGCTGCATCCCGATTTATATTCGGCCAGTAGTATCCATAGCGGAGGATTTTCTTTGCTAATGTTTGCCCCCCCAGTATGGCCGCCGCATTCTCCTTCATGAACTTCCCCCAAGATTCGCTTTATTTCGTCGTGTGCTACACATCGAAGCAAGGGGGTTGAGAATCCCCTTCGATACATTATTCCATCTTGTATCACATAACGTGAGGCCTTACGAATGACTTGGCGTCTTTCGCTTCTTTTCTCAGGTAAGTCCCCGTATAGCAAGTATTGTTTGATCGGGGTCAGCCATGATCCCCTTTCGAGTTCGGTCTCCAAGACGAGATCTTTCTCCATCATGTTAATACTTGGAGCAAGCAGAGTCTCGACAGGGAACAATCCCATCTGCTGTGCATCGCCAGTACTCGCGAATTTAGCTAACGAGTCGGCCTCCCTGTTCTGTTCGTGCGGGACATGCGAGATGTCATAATATTCCAGGTTTACCAGTAGTTCCCGGACCCGAGCAAGGTAAGGAGCCAGCCTCTGTCCTTTCGCTTGGTAGTCTCCCCGTACCTGATATACCACCAGCTGTGAGTCGCAGAAAATTTCGATGGACTTCACCCTTAGTTCATTGGCAAGTCTTAAGCCGAAAATCAGTGCTTCATATTCGGCTTCGTTATTTGTCGCTGCAAATTCGAGCTTCAAAGCGTAGCAAATCGATCGGTTTTCAGGAGTTATCAGAACTATCCCAGCTCCCGACCAATGGTCGTTAGATGCCCCGTCAGTGAACATTTTCATCGGACAGGAGGGATTTCTTTGTAATTTTCACCCGGTTCATCCGGAATGGTGAACTCAGCAACGAAGTCAGCTAATGCTTGCCCTTGGATGGTCCTTCGCGGCAAGTAGGTGATATCAAACTGGCTTAGCTCGATGTTCCACTTTAGCATCCTACCGGAGGTTTCTGGTCGTTGGAGTACCTGTCGCAAGGGTTGATCAGTGTAAACACTGATTGAGTGCGCCTGAAAGTAGGGATGAAGCTTGCGTGATGCAATCACTAGGCAATAGGCAAGTTTCTCGATCTTTGGATAATTCTTTTCTGCCCCCGTCAGTCGTTTACTAACATAGTACACCGGCCTTTGGACCTTGTCTTCTTCGCGAACCAGGGCTGTACTGATAGCGTGCCGGGACATAGCCAAATATACGTACAACGTCTCGTGGTCTACTGGTTTTGACAACACCGGAGGACTTTCCAAGTGTCTTACCAGGGCTCTGAATGCTTCCTCGCAGTCAGTCGTCCATTCGAAGTTTCTCTTTCCTTTCTTTATGACATCGAAGAAAGGAACACACTTATCTGTGGCTCTGGATTTGAATCGACTGAGCGCAGCTACTTTTCCGTTCAGGCTCTGTACCTGTTTTACGGTTCTAGGTGCCTGTATATCTCAGATGGCCTGGATCTTTTCCGGGTTAGCTTCAATTCCTCATGCATTCACAATGAATCCCAAGAACTTCCCTGATGCCACACCGAATGAACACTTTGAAGGATCGATCTTCATCCCATAGTGCCTTAGTACACCGAACATTTCCGCCAAGTCTCGGATGTGGTCGTTTGACCGTCATGACTTCACGAGCATGTCATCCACATAGACTTCCATTGTTCTACCAATCTGATCTTTGAACATCCGATTTACCAGATGCTGGTAAGTTGCTCCGGCGTTCTTCAGTCCGAAGGGCATCACTACATAGCAGTATAGCCCGACATTCGTGACAAAGCTGGTATGTTCTTGGTCTGGGATGTGCATCGGAATTTGGTTGTATCCAGAGTATGCATCCATAAATGACAATAACTCATGCCCTGCAGTTGAATCGACCAGTTGATCAATTCGTGGTAGCGGGAAGCTATCCTTCGGGCATGCTTTGTTTAAATCAGAATAGTCAACGCAGGTTCTCCATTTCCCGTTTGCTTTCTTTACCAACACAGGGTTGGACACCCATTCCGGGTAGAGGGCGTCGTGGACAAACCCATTGGCTTTGAGTTTATCCACCTCCTCTTTGAGAGCCGTAGACCTCTCCGGGTCCATGCCTCTCCTTTTTTGCTTCATAGGTATATGTTTCGGGTCTATATTCAACATATGGCTCACAATTTCAGGGGAAATCCCACGCATATCAGAGTGCGTCCAGGCGAAGACATCAAGATTCGCTCGGAGGAAATCAGATAAATTCTCCGCTATTAGGGGATCGAGCTGCGACCCAATTTTTAGAACTCGTGTTGGGTCGTTGTGGCTAACTGAAATATCGGTTGTTAGTTCGGCCGGTGCTGCGTCTGGTTCCCTGGGTTCCCCTTTGTCATCTCTCGGATCTATGTCTCCAACAATCCGAGAATGTCGCCCGAGCCAGGGCTCGGGCGCTAATTGTCAATCATCAGAACTCGGGATGCGGACGATGTTGTCCGCAGTCTTCCCCTTTTCTCTGCGCTGGGCTTCTCTTAGCTCGGTCACGTAACATGCACGTCCGGTTGCTTGGTAGCCGTGCACTACGCCAACTCCTTTGTCCGTCGGGAATTTCAGTGTGAGACACCACGGGGCCAAGGCCGCCCTGAAATCTGCGAGGGCCGGTCGCCCCAAAAACACGTTGTATGGTGAATCAACATCCAGCACTATGAATGGTAGGATTCGCACTCTCATGCGTTCACCTGGTCCCAGTTCAACTGGTAACTCCACATATCCTACTGCGTCTGTGGCTGCGCCGTTAAAGCCATGGATTCGGGCTTTAGATGGCTTCAAATCCTTAGTTTCCAGCTTCATTTGGTCATACGCTTTCTTGAAGATGATGTTAACGGAACTACCACAATCAATTAGGATTCTCCTTACGAATGCCGGTCCGATGGTTGCGGATATGACCAATGGATCGATGGTGGGAGCTTCCACTTTATTCGCGTCTCTATTCCTAAATACAATATCGTCGTGCATCGTGCGCTGCTGCTTTGCAGGAGTTCCATCCTCCACATTTGAACAGCACTCATGCTCTGTATGTCTCAAGGAATTAGCATATTGCTCCATTTCCTGCCAATTTTTATCCTCAGGATGAGGTCCACCAGCAATTGTGTTAATAATCAATCTTCTCACTGTTCGAGTAGGGTGCTCTGGTTGGTGTAGAGCTGGGCCATGTCCGGGGTCTGAAGTCTCTTGTCTTCCTTCTGGTGTATCTTTGACGAATTCCTGCCGCTTCTTCTGCCTAATCAATTTTTCAGTAGCGTCATGGAGATGCCTGCATTCGTCTGTGTTGTGCCCATAAGTCTCATGAAAGCGGCAATACTTTCCAGTCTGCTTTTGCTCCTCTGTTGATTCCTTAGGGCGTGGTTTTCTGTATTGAAAAGTGTTGCAGGTCGATAAGTAGATGTTTTCAAGAGACGCATTCAATGGAGTGTATTCGTTGTAGGTTGGGATCCTTGATTTCCATTTCCCCGTTTCCTTCTTCTTTCCAGGGTTTCCACTTTCAGTTCCCTTAGGCTGCCCGGGCTTATTTTGGACGCTGGCCTGAGTTTTTCCAGGGTTATCGCCGGTTGCTTTCATAGCGGTATTGCCCTTTACAGACTCCTGAACGGATCCTGGTGCCTTGTCTTTCCTTATCCACCGAGCTTCTTCCCTCCTTATGAACTGGTGGGCTTCCGAGTAGAAACGTTCCAACATAGCTGGTGGCTTTCCTGCCAACCAATCCCCAAACTCAGAATCTGGATTCACTCCACGCATTACCGCCATCAAAATTGCGTGGTCGTTTGGATTGCTCACTTCAGTAGCGGCAACATGAAATCTCTGCAAGTATGCTTTCAATGACTCTCCAGGAGCTTGGGTCATGCTTGATAAGGACATCACATCCTTGGGTCGAGTGGCGTGTATCCTGAATTGTTCTATCAATTTCCTTGCTAATTCGTCGAAGTTTGAGATTGACCGTGGAGGAAGCCGAGTGAACCACATGGTGGTAATTCCGGACAGAGTTATTGGAAAGCACCTACACTTAGTTGCGTCGTTGGCCCTTGCTGAATCCATCATCCATCCATACCTCATTACATGTTGTCTAGGGTCAGTTTTTCCTTCATAGGCGGGCATGGTTGGCATGTTAAACTTCCTTGGGTATTCAGCCTGTAGAATGGTATCTACGAAGGGAGTATGACTATTAGACATTCCCCAATCTTCATTAGTCAAACCTTGATTCTCTCTCATCAACTGCCTGATCATAGCTGTCAAATCCGGGGTTTGTATGGTAGGAGGAAGGTTGGGTTCCGCTCCACGGGCTTGCTTTCTAGTAGAGCGGTCAGTTACACCCGCTTGGTCATCTTCATCCTTGCGGCGTCTACGCTTGGGAGGTTCATCAGCTGAAGTTGAGCTATCATCTTCAGAGTAGGGGACAGGGCTACCTCTGGCATTCTGATGCTGCTGTTGGGCAAGTCGGGTCATGAGGTCAGCATTAACTTGCATTTGCTCAGCGAGTTGCCTTCTGCTTTCCGTAAGCTCCTTTATCAAGTCATTCAATTCTGCTCGTGAAACAGCTTCCGCTTGGTTTTGGCTGGAGGGCCCCGTGCCTCGAATAGCTTGTTGATCGCTAGGTCCAAGTTGTTGGACACTAGCGGTTTCACGGGCATCTACATTTTGGGAGGTCGATCTTGTTCGTGGTCTTCCCATGGTAGAGTCGTGGGTGGTAACTCTGAGTAGAATCAATAGATGCCTTATGAATAATTACGGATCTTCTTCGGGGGATTTATGTAATCCAGTAGCTACAAAGTAGATCCTCACAACCTGAGAATTCGGTTCTCAGTGAAAGCACCAAAATGTTAGCACCAAAATTGGTCACTAACACCCTTAGAGAGTTTGTGTAGAGAGATTGATGAAGAAGATAGATTAAAATAGGGAAGATAATATAAATTAAAATGCAGGAGACGAGAACACAGAATTTATAGTGGTTCGGCGTTGTAGCCTACGTCCACTTTGAAGTTGATCCTTTTATTTCTTCACTTTAATCTTGATTACAGATACAATCCGCGTTTAAGTATTCAAATACAATTGTGAAATAAAAGTAGAGGTCTTGGATGAGGTTAGAAAATGGCAGAGTCTCCTCAGTGTTCTCTCAAATCTCCCTTTTTTCTGTGCCCCTGCCTCTCTATATATAGACGAATGTGGACTGGACTTCCCTGGTGGGCCAGATGGCTAGACAGCTTGGTCCAAATAGGGCATGCTCTGTGTGCCGAGTAGAACATGCCGACCGATAGGAACGCCAACCGATAATAATGCCGAACGACAGGTGTGCCGAGCCCTCCTAATGCCGAATGATCTCCTTGTTGAATGGAGGAGGTGGGCCGAATGATCACTTCGGCCGAGTGGGAGGAGGCCGAGCATACTGACTTCCTTAGGGAGCACTTGTGCCGAGTGAACTAAGCCGACCGATCTTCTGGAGGACGAACGTTCCACAAATTGCCGAGCAGTGTGCTAGTGCCGAACAATAGTTGGATGCCGAGTACTATGGGATGCCGAACGCTTTTGTACGCCGAACGTCTATAGGTGCCGGATGTCACTTGTATGCCGAACGTTCCCAGAGGCCGAGTGCTCCTTTATGCCGAGCGTCCTCCTACGCCGAGTATAACTCTGTACGGCCGAACAACCCCTGATGCCGAGTATAACTCTGAATGACCGAACGTCTAGTTGCCTGGTCGATTTTCCAGGTAACAGAGTTCCTTTGCAATAAGATGTTACATTGAGAATAATATTAATAAAATAATATTAAGCAATATTTATATATCCATCTTTTACTAAACCCTAAAAAAACGAGCCGCCGTTCCATTCCTTTTCAATGGCCAAAGTTGCTCGGCGTTAATCCCTCAAACTCTCTTCACCCAAGCTTTAATTCGCAAAACTCTCAACTATAAAATCGGAGAGTAGCTCGAGCTTTACGAAGTGGACGGTGGTGATGGGTTTTGGCGAAGCGTAGAGGGGATACAGGGGCCGCGTTCTTGGATGCTGCCGGCCCAGTTTTCGCGACCATGGCGCAGCCGAGCTCGCGCGCGCTTAGGGTGTAGGTAGAGGCCGAGTCGAGCTTCGTAGTGGTGGTTTTGGATTAACCTATCGGCAAGCATGGAGGAGGCGATTTCGAACCCTAGTTCTGATTATGGGTTCGGCTTTGACCTGTAGTTGCGCGTTTTGGTTGCGTGAGGAAGAAAGTTAGCGGGTCCAGTATCCATTTTGCACGGCTGTGATTGGTTTTGGGGTAATATAAATTAAATAGAAGGAAATTGTTTTAAATTTAGTATTCAAACTTTAAAAATTCATATCTATTTCATACGTAATCAGAATTGGACGAAATTTGCGGCGCAGGGATCGCAGTGACGCATTGTACGAAATGGTACAGTTCGGGAATCATTCCTAGCAAGTAGAAATTTGAGTTAAATTGAAGTTGTTCGGTTTAATTTAAATTTCGAACGCTCGCCGGAAACTCAAGATGAGTTATTCTCACTCACATCTGGATGCTAGCTAATTTAAATAGTTAATATTTAAATATCTGTGTGATTGGTTGAACATAATTGTTGCTATCAGTCTGGATTGATATTTATATATGTGATGTGCAAATATTTGTGGATGCAGGGAAAACAGGTTGGAGGGATCCAACTGGATTCCTCACGATGCAGTAATTAATTTTTATAATTGATGATGCAATCTGTTTATATGTTGTGATTGATAAATCTGAAAATTAGATGTATAGTGATATTGTTGGGTAAATTATAAATCCAGAATTGAATTACAAATAGATTAAATTGGGTTTTCATGAAATAAAATGAATTGTTAAATAAAGATTTTTAAAGGAATAAAATTTGAAATCTGGGTTGGATGAAGAATGAAAATTGGTAAATTTAAAATTTAAATGAAATGGGAAAATTTATCAATGTATAAGTGTGGAAATAAGGTTTTCTGGTGAGGAATTTATAAGAAGTATAAATTGTTAAAATAACGATGAGTTATTGTTGATAATGAATGGTGTTTTTCCGGGAAATTAAAATATGTTGCAACGATGTTTCCAAATATAAAATTTACAATTTTAAATGTAAATAAAATATTTTGAAATGCAGTTTTCTCCATTGAGATTTTGTTTAAGTAATTCATAAGTATTATTTTCCTTTAACAAATTCTGAAAAGTTTATTTAAATGTTTTAAACCTATACTTTGAAATGAATTTCCAGAAATGGGAAAAAGTGTTTAAACTTCAAAGGGAGTTTATTTTTAAGCTTGGAAATAAATTCAGATAACTAATGTAAATTTGAGTTGGAATAGATCGGGCGGGATCTATATGAAAGATTCTTTGGTTGTTTCAATGGAAATGTTTCCCCGGGAAAAACCGGGTTCGTGAAAAAAATCAGGTTTTAAAGGTTAAGTAAAATTTATTGCAAGGTAGTGTTTTAAGAAATTCTCCTTTAAAAATAAGAAATAAATGTAGCTATAGTATGATTATTTAAGAGGTTTATTAGTAAAAATTTTTTTTTTAAAAAAAACAAATTTATTTAAAGAATGGATGATTTAAGCTATTTGAAAACTAGTATTTATTCGTTAAAACCACTACCTTTAAGTTTAGTTAACAAAACTCTTATTTAATAAATAGTTTTATTTTACATATTTGAAATTATATTTTTGAGTAATAACTAGAAGTAAATTTACATATTTTAAAGTATATTGCAGAATAAAGTGTTTTTAAATTTGTTTTAAATCTAAATTTTTTTGAGCTTGGTTATTTCCAATGGGAATAAATGGTAAAGGATTTACCTTGTAAAGGAAGGACTTTGGGAAATTGTTTTCGAATGAGTTTTAAAAATTTGGAAATATATCTTGAAAGATATTTGAGGCAAATAAATAATGTGGGAAATTATTTATTGTGTGATGGATGTTTGTGAATGTTAATTGATAGTTAAATCACCGACTATCAATATTGGACAAGTGCGTTGATCGTTTCGAAGAGACCGGGATCGAGATTTATTTCTCGAAAACCACTTCGATCCGGTTTGTACATTTCGTGGAAAAACGTGTTCGAAGTCGAAGATGGAGCAATGAAGTGCAAGGGCTGGTTGCTACTAATCCTGAGGATATTTCCAAAATGGATGTAGTAGGAGTAGTGCCTTCGGTCCCGTTCTAACCCGGGACAGACTTGTATGGACGATGCTTTCGGAACATCGTCAGGTGGGCGATGGGCATTCTAAGTGAAACGTTCTAAAAGATAACGCTTAGCCTCAAGCCTTATCAAATGGGAATGACTGAAAATCAGGGGATATGCAGCAAGGCTTCGTGGGTAGCCCCCACTTGAGAGTAGGTCATCCCTGTTTAGATGTCACTTTTTATTCGGCTTAGTGGTGCGGTTGCTGATCCCAACCATGGGGTGATCTTATTCGAAACTGTCCAGTAAGGGATGGGTCCGGCCTTGTGTTGCAGGGTATAGGGAGTGGTCCTCGGTACGGTGATCTAGGCCCCGTATTGTGACAGGTGGTACCCCAATGCCTAGTCATTGTTGGAAATCCATTCTCCCTACGAGCCTTGTACGAGTTTTGTTTGTATTACCCACTTTTATGGCTAGTAGCTGGAATTTAATAGATGTGACAATTTCGGCTATTTTATAAGTATTTGTATATAGACCCTATTATAATATCTGAGGATTTCTATAAAAAGTGTTTTAGCTATCGTAAGGTAAAAACCCGACATGTTTATTTATGGTGTGAACTTACGAGATGCTTTTGTTTTTAAAGGATTTTTTTGAAACTTTAATAATCAATTTGGGTGCATTATTATCAACTGGTATTCCAGTCTGACTCGGGTGTTATTTCATTATAATGCTTGGGTCAGATCGAGTTTTATTTGTTCAGGACAGGATGCTTGGAGCAGAAGAGGAGCTGGAGTCGAGACGTATTATCTGTACCTATATATATTCTACTACTATGATTGTATGGATTTGTCTGATTGGTAATTTGATGTATGAGATACTCTGATGATGTGATGTATAAAACCGGTATAGTTTTCATTTTGTGTAAAGATCTATATTTACTATTATATTTTATTTCACTGCGATTGTGAGATTGTGATATTGTTTAGCTTCTTCTTCTTCTATCTCTTCTTCTTAAACACAAATGGTTCGTATTTCTGTGCCACTTGAGTTAACAAAGATAGAATAGTGTTGACTCAAGGGGTACGGATTTGCGGTCTGTCACAAATGTAATATAGAATTAGAGTTACACAAAGCAGAAATAAATACATAAATGCAGTGGAACAACCGGATGTAGTGGAATAAATATCATAAATAATAATAGTAATAATATACTGAATCTTCGTCTTCGTCCTCCAAAGAATAAAACTGTCTTCGATACACTGAAAAGCTCAGACTGACCCAAGCGTAATAAAAACAAAGCACTCGAGTCGGAACTAAAAGATCTTATGTAAGTCAAATTGATCTAAAATAAATTGTGAGTGCAATGGCTTCAGAGATGTTATGAGATTTTCCATCTCTTATCAAGTGTACAATGTGAATATAACTATTGAAAGATTTCAAATAATTCGAGGTATCAAATTTAACCACTTTAATTAGAAAAATTCAAAGTTTTAACTTAAACCTTTTAAATAATTCAATTCCAACACATAATCCAAATTCAAGAATTTATACATACATACATACATACATACATACATACATACATACATACATACATACATACATACATACATACATATATATATATCATTTCATCCAATACCAAAAATCAACATTTTGAAATCAATGAAAACCATTCGGGTTTATCATTCAACCCATCATGATTTTCCTCTAATCTATAAGATCGTTCGGGTATGTATCATTTCAACCCATAGTGAACTTGCTGTATTATAACAATATAAAATACCACATCCGTTCATCCAATATCCACAATCAGTATCCATCACAGTCGTCATCCAAATCAATCGATAAATATCTATAGATAATTGAAAATCAATAATAGGTATTTTACCGGCAATTTATATTCAATAATAAATTAAATAATGATTTAATTCTAATAAATTCAAATTAAATGAGATGATGATATATACATATACACACCGAACAACGATAAATAAATTTCCAATCACATCGTAAATTTAATTTAACAAATATAAGAAGTTTAGAAGTTATGAGTGGGTTAAACCACTCACCTTTGAATTTAAATTGAATTTAAGCCAAAAATTCAAATAGTCTCAGATTTTTACAAACCAGCGTCAGAACGATACGATCCTAGTGGAGAAAACCGCACCAAAATCGAGTTCGTATGAAAAAGCAATGCTAATTAGAAGCTGTACGATATAATGTAAAACGAATAAAATAATATAAAATAATTAGAGTAACTACACGTCACCTGCTAACATGCCATCACGTGCCTGCATGAGATATCCTAACCTCGGCCACTCGATCGCGTTCGAACACACGAAGGAGCAGCCACTTCAACCCAAAACCGCGCCGCCTACGCGACGAACCACGTCGATCGAAAACCATCACCGAGCTCTCCTCCCCGAGCCGACCACCTCAGGACCCACGATAAGATGTGTGACCTCCTCAGGTCCCACGTCACCGAACACCTACCTTGTCTGTTTCTGCCGATTCCGACACTCATCTGGATGAACTAACCGTACAGATGCGCTTTACTTATCGACCTCTACGATACTATACTCCCCGATCGAACCATCGACGAGAATCCACCATTGAACAAGAAGCCATACCATTAACGAAAAAAACTACCACATCAATTTCTAGCCACACTGAAACCCATATCGGAAAATTGATAGCAAATTTGACTTGCGCTCGTCGATGGCTTCAAATCGATATATAATTCGATAGGTTTAGAGGAATTTTAATTTTTGATTTGGAGTTTGATTTGAAATTGAACTGGAATTTATTTGTCTGCCATTGAAATAAAGAGTTGAGAAGAAATGTACATGTAGACAAATGAGAATGAGGAGTGGCTACGGTTTATAACGAGGAATTTATAGGCAGGCTGAAAATTGAAAGAACGGATAAGATTTGATTGAACGATAAATGACCCGAAAAGCTCGTTCTTTCTCCAGAAGGCAAATGGGTCATCCTATATATCAAAATAGATGTTTTCAAATATTTAAACTCAATGGAACAGGTTTCAAGTCCTAATTCAATCGTATGAAGAAGTTATGATAAAATAAGCTTATTTCAAACCGATTTCAATTGATTTTAATTAAATTGATTTCTAGGCGTTTCAAGCCCGTACGATCAAACGATAAGTCTAATCGTTACGAAATTTGAAGTCCCACAATAATTCACTCTTACGGATCCGATGAAACTAGTTTCGTCAAAATCCGAGATATTTTCCAAAATGGCTATTTTCACGCTAATTAAATAATTTAATATTACATTAATTAAATCACTTTTTAATTAAATTTTATAAACCAAAAAATTTCATCATTTTTATTCCATAAATATTTACAATAATTTAAAATAATTCAACATATCAAATCAGTGTTGGTTATTGCACTAATTACAGTGTTCAAATTCACTATAATTAGACCCAATTGATTATAATTTAATTTCAATAAATTTATTTAATGTGATTTTAAATCTTTTACATTCAACCAAATATAAATCAAATAACATAGTTAACACTTGTTTTACATTTCATTATATTAATATACTCCAGTTTCCATCTTCTATTTGTATTTACTATTATATTTCCATTTTATTGAATTTTACACATTAGTTATAATTAAAGTCTCAATTAATTTATTTATATTGGTTTCATTCTCTTATTACGTCAATTATTATCTTATGAATAAAATTAACATTTCTATTCCTTTGATTTACGTTCACACTAAATTATTGTCTTACTCCACACTAATGTAACATTTATTGCAAATAATACATTTATTATAATATAAACTCAAAAAAATTGGTCAAACCTGATTTCTATTCTTTTTATTCAAATCAATAGTTATATTATGATTAAAATTTTCATTAGTTACATCCTATTGAATTTATATTCTACAATGATCAATTTAATTTACATTAATTTCACAAATTAAGGGAATTAATTGTTATTGACTTCCAATTTAAATTTAATAGACTAAATAAATGGGTTGTATATAATAATTGCTACCATTTACCTTTAACCAGATTTATAAGTTCGAAAATTTACAAGCAAATGTTATACTTGCTTCCCTATCACTGAATTTCATACAATTACCATTAACAATATAATATTTGATTAGTTAATTAAATACTTACATTTTTTTCTTATATTCAATTTACAACCAAATATAACATCTACATTACTTCATTTATTGTAATTTCATTTCAACGGTTAATAATTAGCCTTAATTAACATTTCTACTTTTCATTTTAGTTATTATCTCATTAATACATCACAAATTCATATTTCTCTCAATATTATATTCCCAAAATCTATTAAATTAACAAATTTAATTATTGAAATCTATGGGTCATACGGGTCGTTACGCAGACCCCACAAAGCTAAGGCTATAGCTAAACCAAAGCTTTGATACCAAATGTAACGACCCACCTTTTCGGACGATTTAAATCAACGATAAACTACACACGTCAGACTCAAACTATTCAAAAGGGAGGATTGTTATGGGGTAAATATGCAAAAAAAGAGAAAGAAACAAAACAAACACAGAATCACACAACAGAATGACAAAATATAATAAACAAATAACAGTTCATGAAGCTATTTACAAATAACATTTGATTATACTTTTACAATACATATCAGAGTACATATAGCAGTAATAAATAAGCAATGCAGTGGAACAACATGATGTATGCAAATAATATAATAAATAGTAATAGTACTAAATATTCGTCTTCATCCTCCAGAATGCAGTCTTCGTTACACTGAAAAGCTCAGACTGACCCGAGCGAATTGAAAAGACAAAACACTCGAGTAAGAACTAAAAGATCTTATGTAAGTTAAACCAAAAGTGAATAAATATGAGTGTAACGGCGTCAAAAATGTTTATGGGGTTTGACATCTCTTATCCAGTGTCTACGTGCGTGCAACAACTTAAGAGATGTTCGGGATTCCCATCTCCTAAGGATCTATTAAACTATCTACATACATAGTATAATATGCAATTATAATAGTGTCTATAGTAAAGTACATTATTAAAATAGCATTAAGGTATTACTTATATCCCCCGTAACACATTTTATATAATGTCATTTTCTATATAGATACTGCAAACTTCACCGTAAACGGCTGGGCTATTAGGGAGTTCTCCTTAGGTATGACACAAACCGAACTCATAGAAGGGGCGATAAGGCATGCGACACGGCATGCGAGGCAATGCCAGGGTAGGATTCTACCGTTTTGCGGATCCGGACTGGTGGTAACACATAGCATATAATGCTGCCCACCTCAGAACACACTCCCATAATCAAAATCGAGGGGTGGCCACCAAATCAATCATAAGTCATAATAGTGTATTGAAGAAGAATGTCCGATCGGAGGTGCGACCTCACTTGGCCCAGCATGGCTCCTGTTTTAGTCACATCAAGCTGACTTGTGGGACTCTGTGCTACATAAATACTTCATATAGAATCATTCACCAACCATCCTACTTCATTCTAGAATCTCCACTGTGTACACAGCTGTTAAAGTGATTTTTGGTATTGATAGAGAGTATGACAATATATGATCCCGGTCTCTTTAACAACCAAACGCTTATTTCACACCGGATGGTTCTTTTAAATTTCCAAAACCGTTTCATAATTGATATCAAAATAGCATATTCAATTTCAAACCATATCACTTTCAAAATCATATTCACTTTCAAAATCATATCGACAAATTAGGTTAATTCTTATTTGAATAATCATCATATTAAATCAAATATGTCATTTTACCAGAAAATATCATTTGAATCCCAAATTAGGTTATAACATCATTTAACCATAATCACTTTAAAATTAAAGATTTAAATATAAACACATCTACTTTACACGGTATGAAATTTATAAAATGGTTTAGATTGTTATAAATAGTTTGAATAGTTTAGCATAGTTTAAAATAAACTTTTAGATAGTTAAAGTACTCTAAAATAGTTTAAAATAGATTAAAATAGTTTTAAATATATTCAAAATAGTTTACGTAGATTTAAAATGATTTAAATAAATTTAAAATAGATCAAATAGTTTTAAATTATATTTAAAATGTGTTAAATATATTAAATGATTAAAATGGGTTAAATAGATTAAAATAGTTAAAAATAGATTAAATTAGTTTAATAGTTTGAAAGTCTAAGTAATCAGTATTTAAAAATAATATACATAAAATAGTTTATATTAAAACAACAATTTTGGAATTTATATCAAAATATACTATTTATTTAATTTCGACACATCTTTAAAACCATTTAATCAATATTGATTCCAAATCCATGCTTGAACTACAACTTAAACCATTTCAAGTTTAGCAGATTTCGACGTTTAGATATTCAAAAATTTCAATAACTCAATTCCTATAAATTTTATTTATACTTCAAATCTAACTTTAAAATTTCAATTTAAACCTATTCCGGTTTCAAAATTTAAAACTCAAATTTTCAAAAATAATTCAGTTTATAAAAGTCAAGTTTTCTTCAAAATATCATTTAACTAAATTCAAATATTAAGGATTTAAAATCATTTAATTTAACCAATACGGTGTTCGTATATAAGTCTCTATGCTATGGTCAAGTCACATGGATATTTATCATTTCAATCCGTAATTGTATATATCCACAGATATATATCATTTCATCCTGGAATTCTGAATAATACTCAAATCCATAAAATTGTTCGGGTCTATCATTTCAACCCATAACAATTTTCCCTAAACTATAGATCATTCGGATATGTATCATTTCAACCCATAGGGATTTTGTAGTGTTATAACTATATAAAAATATAACATCAAGTCATCCAAAATCAAACAATCAAACATACATCACAAACACCGTTCGATCAACCAATAAATCGCATCAATTAACTTATTATCATCAATAGGTATTCAATTGGAATTAAATTCAATATTAAATTAAATGATGATTAAATGCAATAAAAGTCATATTTAACTGGAATGACAATTTAATTATACCAAACACCAACCAATCAATTTCTAATCACAGTAAAAATTTAATTAACTAACATAAGACAATTTAGTAGTTATGAGTGGGTTAAAAAACTCCCCTTTGATTTCAAATCAATTTGAAATCCAAAATAAAGCCCAAAATTCAACAATCTTAGAATTCATCCTAACCAGCTCTATAATGTCTGGAATTTCAATACGACCGCAACAGAGCAAACAGCGTGTGAATGTGAGCTCATAAGGAAAGGTTATGGATGTTAGAACATACAAAATTTAAAATTGAATTCAATAAAATATAATGGCATTTATGTAATTAGTATACCTCTGCTCTAGACTCATGCGCACAGTAACACGTTCAAACTCGATCCATATGTAGTCCCCATCACTCACTGGACCACCACGATCACCTCTGACCTCATCGTGCATCTCCGCTGCACTAGCCTCCCAAAGCCGCGCCTCCCATATGCTCGCGACCAAATCCAGCAATCCACAATCGCTAGCCCCACCGCCACGCAAATGCTTCAATTCTAGAGAATCGATTGATCTATGGCAAGATGTAACCATATAGATCGACTCCAAAAATCCTCCTCTGTGTAGCTATACCCTCTGATTGTCATATAATCGACGATCCCTGTTGGATCGTGAAAATCTAATTTCGAAGGTCGAGGTTCTTCAATGATTTCTAATAAAACAATGGAACTAATCGAAAAATGAATTGCTTTAGTAGATTACACTTGTCAAGAGCTTCAAAACGGTATTTAATATAATAGGGCTTGGAGGAGTTTAAATTTTGAAATTGATTTCAAAATTGAATTTAGGGTTTTGAGATTGAATTTGTTTCTACCATTGAAAAGAAGGAGATAGATAGAAGTTGATATATGTACAGAATAAGAAAAATGACTGCTAGGGTTTGGGAAACAAGACTATTTATTCTAACAAAGACCGATAAGTAAATAAACCCATATCGAAATTGTACGAATGACGAATAGCGACCAAAAAAGCTAGTTCAGTCTCCAAAACGAAAATGGATCATCCCATATATCAAAATAGACGTTTTTAATATTGTTAAACTCAATGGAACAGGTTTCAAGTCTTACCATCGTATGAAGAAATTAGCTTTAAAATCAGCTTATTTCAACTGAATCTAATTAAATTGATTTATACTTATTTCAAGCCCGTATGATCAAACGACAAGTCTGATCGCTATGAAACTTGAAATCTATAATAGTTCACCGTTACGGATCCAATGAAACTGGTTTCGTCAAAATCTGAGACGGTGTCCAAAATGACTATTTTCACGTTAATTAAATAAATTATTATTAAATTCGTTAAATAACTTTTTCATTTCAAATTTTATTACTAGCAAATTTTTA
This sequence comes from Allium cepa, assembly GCA_030765085.1. Lineage (NCBI taxonomy): Eukaryota > Viridiplantae > Streptophyta > Magnoliopsida > Asparagales > Amaryllidaceae > Allium > Allium cepa. The sequence goes on from CM060945.1 coordinate 776,859,762, forward strand.
TCACTTCTAATTACTTAGTAACTTATAATCTTTTTAAAACAAGTTTCCATATCAATTCAATGTTGAATATTACACTCGTTACAGTGTTCAGTTTCAATAGCAATAACTTCAATTGATTGTTAAATTAAGTTCAATTAAATCCATTTATTTGATCTTTCATCTATTATTCAATCCATTATCATCTTTTGGATATAGTTAACATTAATTTATATCTTATTACATCAAAAATCTACCTTTATCATCTTTGTTCATATTAATGCAATATTCAATTACATTTATTACAATTTATTTTCAATTTAATTCAGCAGATTAAATTAGTGAATTTATAATTAAGCCATTGTTACAACTTACCAATTCAAACTCATTTCCCAGTTTATTGTTTACATACGAAACAAATAAATTCACATATTGATTGATTATTCAATATTAATCAATTTCAATTAGTTACCTACAATTTCACCTTTTATTACACATTTGGTTTATTTGCTTATTTATAATTTGTAACCAAATTTAAGTTTACAATCATTTTAATTAATTGAAATTACAATAAAATAGTTGTTAATTGCTTTAAATTTAAGAATGCTAACATTACAATCTAGTTATCTCTCATTATCAAATCTTAAATTTTTAATTTTTCACAACATTAAATTTCCAAAACTCATTAAATTGATAAATTTAATTATCGAAAATTACAGGTCGTTACACCTCTTTAGTTTAAACAGATAAGTTTTGAATACTAACCAATGGAAAATGATAACCAACAAAATAATATGTTTTATACAAGCCATGAACCGTTAGATATATGGCATGGGACTAGGAGAGACCACTTCAACCAAAGAGATGCATTATTTTCCAATATTTCCTCAGTTGTTTTTTTTTGTTATCATCAAGAGGTGTTCGACACAATTTCCTCTTTTTTTTAGTACTTTTAATCATTCTATAACAGGGAGGCCACCATTTGTATTAAAAATATATATTCACCATTTGTTTGCTCGTATGCAGGGCCCTTATATTTAAGTGTAGACAAACAACTTCGATGTAAAATAACATTATTTTAGTTCGTTACATATTGTATGATGATAGAAACTACTTCCAATTATGTATCTATAGTTGCAATCAATGCAATTCCTTTTTTTTCATACAATCAAAGCCCAAAATTTTATTTCATGTTATAATTGATTTTTGAGTCAGTATTGGGAAAAAATGATGCTAGCAACAGCATAGCTGCTGCTGTTAACAACTAAGTGGGTTAACCAATTTAAAAAAATAAAAATAAAATAAAATATAGAATACATGTTTAAAAGTGGATGAACCTTTTGGCTTGAATGTATGTCCTCTTTCATATGTGTTGTGTATGCTTGATCATAACTCCCAAACGGTTAACCCGATTTCGATGATATATTTCGAAAAGCTTGAAACATATGCAAGAACTTCTATTTAGACCATTTAGTGAAATTTTTCTGATAATAAGCTAAAAATGACATTTGTTAAGCGGACCTTTGCATTTATTGAAAAAACTAAGGAACAAATCTGTGGAAATTTCACCATAATTTGAGTTATACTTGACATTTTTGCAATCCGAAAGATGTATTGGAAAGCTAACACACTATATAACAATTTATTTTTGGAAACCATAACTTTATTTAGTAGTTTTGCAGTTTTAAACTTATCGAAACGTGGTTAAACACAAAATTTCATTTCATTGTGCGAGCGCATACTTGCTATACGTCATTATATGGAGTTAATATTTAAAACTGAGTTAAGATAGGTGCTGCAGATGGTTCTTTAGATAATTAGATAGCGACATTGCTCGCTTTTGTTCGCATAGAAGTGAAATAATTTGCTAAAATGCTAATTAAAATGAACCTTTTTGCAGTATATTATATATTGTGATATTATCTCACTTCCTCGTGTTTCAATATGCCCCATGTTGGGATTCCTCTTCAAAGATGTACATCCTATGATTATATTGCGTTTCGATTTTTTTTCGAGCTCTCCGTATAAAGGAGACTCTGTTGAAATTATCTGAAATATCCTACACTTAGAATATTTTTACAAAATTTAGTGTATGCGAAAAAAGAATGTCGTTAATTGAATCTATTTGAAAAAGTAGCAAACAATAAGATGATTTAAAGTGCAAGAGCCATATAGAAGACCGAGTAGTTAAGTTTGTTAGATGAGTGTTGTATACGAAGAAAGTCAAGGTATGAGTTGTTTGACGTCTCCCTATAAGAAATTGCGAGGACACAATTATATAGGGGAAGTCTGTAACAACCCTGCTTTCTACATCGTAATAATAAATAAATTTATGTTTTTCAATAAATGGAATTAAACTAATATATTCTTTTTAGAAAATATATTAAACTCGAATAAAATATGCAATAAATATAAATATATTATTAAAATGTTAATAAATTTATTTGATTGGAACAGTTGAAAAACAACTTTATTTTACCTAAATACAATGAATAATTAATTACAAATAGATAAGTTTAAATTGAATAAAAAATCTGATTATTGAAATATATCTTGTGAAATGATATTTAAATTAATTTTAAGTCGAATGAAATATGTCATAAACAAACGACACGAGATAAATCTAAAATTATAAGGGAAAATTAATTAAAGTTGAATTAAATTAGAATTTGGGCCCGCAAAAATAAAGCTCATACCCAACTTCAATTTCTAGAAAACTCATTCCCTTTCTTACTTCATGTTCTAGCCGAACTCTAAGGCGGGAAGCCTGCTATTTTACCTTCATCAATTGGCGATTTAATATATATATATATATATATATATATATATATATATATATATATATATGTGTGTGTGTGTGTGTGTGTGTGTGTGTGTGTGTGTGTAAACATAAATGATTTGCATGAGGCATTCAGAGCCTGGAGGCGAAATCGACGATGGCTGGATACGGTAGAGGGAGGCTCGATTAGGAGCTTCAACTTCCATTCTCACGAGGGATTGAGAATTAGGCAAGTGGATGCGATTTTGAGGTCATCGATGATGCAATGCTATGATGGGTGTCGGTTACCGAAGAGGCAACATGACTAAAGGAAATGAAACGACCCGCAAATCTGTACCCCTTGATCCATCTCTATTCTACCTAAATCAACTCAAGTTGTATAGAAATACGAACCATTTGGGTTAAAGAAGAAGATATAGTAGAAGAAAATAGAAATCAACAACAGAATCTTACCATCGCAGCGGAATAAAATATAATTGATAATAAATGATCTTTACTCAAAATCAAATATATCTTTTTATATATTACATCATCAGAGTACATCAATCACAGTTCAACATCACTAACATACAAATGGATACACAGCAACTCAATACAGCGGAATATATATATATATATATATATATATATATATAAACAAGTAAGGAAGTACGTATCGTCATCCAGCTCGTCTCCTGATCTCCACAGCATCGTATTCTGTATCCTATAATACTCGGTCTGACCCGAGCATTACAGTTAAATAACACCCGGGTCAGTCTGGAATATTAGCGTGAGAAAATCACGCTCAATTGATTATTAAAGTTTCAAAAATCCTTTGAAATCAAAAGGATCTCGTAAGACCACACCACAAATAAACATGTCGGGTTTTTACCTTACGATAGCTAAAACATTTTTTATTAAAATCCTCTGATATTATAATAGTGTCTATAGAAAGTAAAATAGAATCTAGCTGAAATGCTTGCATCTCACGTTTCAGCAATAGTTGGGCACAATCAAAACCGTACGGGCGCATAGGGAAAATGGATTTTCAACTAATGGCTAGGCACTGGGGTACCACCTGTCACGATACCTGGTCTAGATCAGCATACCGAGGAGCCACCCTAACTCCCCTGCAACACAAGACCGGAACCATCCCTTACTGGAAAGTCCCAAGCAAGATCACCCTGCGGTTGGGATCAGCAACCGCCCACTAAGCCGAAATAAAAGGGACATCTGGACAGGGATGACCTCACCCTCAAGTGGGTGCTACCCATGAAGCCTTGCAGCATAACCCCTGATTTTCAGCCATTCCCGGTTGTTGAGGCTTGAGGCTAAGTGTCACCTTTTTAGAACATATCCCTTAGAATGCCCATCGTCCACCTGACGATGTTTCGAAAGCATTCATCCATACGAGTCCGTCCTGGGTTCGAACGGAACCGAAAGCACTACTCCTACTACATCCATTTGGAAATATCCTCAGGATTAGTAGCGAATAGCCCTTGCACTTCATAGCTCCATCTTCGAATCCAAACTCGTTTCCCACGAAACGTACAAACCGAATCGAAGTGGTTTTCGAGAAATAAATCTCGATCCCGGTCTCTTCGAAACGATCAGCGCATTTGTCGAATATTGATAGTCGGTGATTTAACTATCAATTAATATCCACAACATCCATCAAATAATAAATAATTTCCCAAATTATTTATTTATCTCAAATTATCTTGACAAGATATATTTCTATATTCAACCCTTTGAAAATAGTTTCAAACCATCTTTCTTTTCAGAATAAACTTTCCCAAATATTTTCTATCTCCACTGAAATCACCAAGCACAAAACTAGATTTTTAAAATAATTTAAAACACTTTACTTTGAAATATACTTTTAAAACATTTAAGTTAAAACTACTTCAATAATTTATTAAAATACATACCATATGGATATTTGAAAATAAAGTTACTTAATAAAATATAAAACTAGATTTCACTTTTAAAACAAATTACTAAGTCACTCTTTAAATAATTACTGCTATAATAGATTTAAGGAAATACTTACTTTTATAATTTAAATATTAGAAATAATAAATTTTTCACAACTTGCTTTTTAAAACAACTTTAAAACTTTCAACTTATATTTAAAAATTTCTTTGAAAACGTACTTGGTTATTCTGGGAGAATTTCCAATCTCAATCACTTAGATCATTTTTTTCAAATTGATTCCCAATTTATTCCATTCGAAATAAATCTCTTTACTTACTCGATTCATTTCAAAATTTATTAATTATGGACTTTATTATTAATGTTATTATTTTCCATTTGATTTTAATTCTTTTATCTGAAATATACCAATTTCAGGTTATTCCCAATTCCTTCTTTATTCTTCTTAAATAATTTAAATCTTAATTTTAAATAAACGTTTTGTTCTTTTAAATAATATCTCTGAAGTTTAAAATTCATTAATCTTCTGATTATTTAAAATTTCCCTTTCTATACTCAAAATTGATTTATTAGAATTTAAAAGTCACTTTATTGCCTTTCCAATTCATTCTTACATTCATTCTATAATTATTTAACTTACAAATTCACTTCTTTTTATTTTCTTTCAAAAAAAATCCAATTTATATATTTTTGGTAATTCATTATACTAAATTATATCAATCAAGCCATAACATTCAATATCCCAATATAATTCATCATAGAATATCAAATAATCACAACAGAGGGTAATAAATAACTTAAATAAATGTTGAGGGATCCAGTTGGATCTCTCCAACCTGTTTTCCCTGCATCCACAGACATTAGCACAATATAAAATGCCAATTCCAAAATATACCATACTATAACACATAAATGAATTCAACGATTCAAACAATTATTTAAATTTAATTATTTAAATTTAAATTTAAATTCAGCTGAGTGAGATTAACTCACCTTTGCTTTGCTGTTTGCAATCCATTCCAACTGGCTTGTTCCCTAGATTTTTAAACCTTGTATAACAATTCATGGTTTATTATTATTTGAACCCATCAAACAAATTATTCACCATTCATTTATTTATTTAACTAATGATTAAATTTTAACCTTTGATTTAATTTAACCAAAGTAGTAAATTTTGAAACAAATTTTCCTTTCATAAATTACTTAAAATAATTAAGTAAGTTAAGCGTACACATAAGTATAAAATTTTCTTTTCAATTCCAGTTTAAACCTGATTACAATAACAATATCTAACCTCATTTACATTTTCTTTTCTAACCCGACAATTTCCATTTCTAACTTACACTTTCAAAATCTTACCTTTTTACAATTCAAATCCATTAGATTAAGAAAATTCCAAACTTACTTTCCTTTCTATAAACAATTTAAATGAATAGTTTTAACTTACTTATCATTAGATTAAAACCTTTAAAATAAATTAACCATCTCATAACAACATATGAACTTGTAAATATTTGATTTTTATCATGCTTTACAATAGATATACCACCATAATAACTATTTAAAATTTGACAGTAAAATTAAAAATGCATATGTTCATTATATATATTTTTCTGTTTTCATAGAAATTTTCACAGCGACCATTTCAGTATAACCTCACTTTTCCTTTCAACTAAAATACAAGTTTGGGAAATAGTTAAAATTTTAAAATGTTTATATACATATTTCATAACAAAATATGTCTAATACTCAATTTCCTTAGTCTGCCATAAAATACTTAAGTGATACGGCTTAAAACGACACTTGTTATAAATCAAATTCAAATAAACTAAAGTTTCCCGTTTTCTGAACATATTCCCAAAAATCAAATTTAACTTTAAATGAATAACTGGTATACCTTACAGTATCGACTCTCCTTCCGCAAAACCCTCGCCTCATCCTCTCGCGCAACCAAGATCGCGACTGCGAACACCCGGCGCCACCACATCACCTCTGGCAAAATTGAAGACTGCCGCAGCCCCATCTCGAAGCCTCGAACTCGACTCCTATTTCTTCTATCCAAGGTTGATCGTGAATTGCTCATGCCTAAGTTGATGGTCGCTATTCCATCCCTCACATCGTTGAAGTCTCCACGATGCGACATCCCTATATCTCACGAGCGCGAGCAAGTCCCACTCGCCGATCGATCAGCCACCGAAGATGAGCATAAGCGAGCGCTACCCCTTTTTTTTCCGATGCGAAATCGATTTGAAACGAAAGGGGTTTGGCCCCATTTATATTTGATTTTTATTCAATTCGTTCCGCCATTTTTTCTTTTCTCTTTCTCTTTTTTATGAATGAAGATGGAAGGGTTCGGCTAATTTGTTTAAGTGGAAATGAATCTGAAGAGAGAGGAAAAGAAGCTTGCCTTAGAAGCTAAAAGAGTGTGGCTTCCATGAAAAGTTTTGACTAAGAAAATTAATGTTAATTAATTATTCTATGCATTTACGGGTTGTACGATCAAACGGTAACCCCGAACGCTGTGAAAATTGAAATCCGATAAGAATATAATATTACAGATCCAATGGAACTGATTTCATCGAATTCTGAGACTGTGCCTCGGAAGGCTATTTTTAAATTCAATTTAAATGATAAAATTTTAAACTGAACAAATCACTGGTAAATTCAATTTTAAAACTTATATTATTCTCAGCATTATCAATATAAATTTTGTAAGCCTTCAAATTATTTTCAACAGGCTTAAAACTTCAGATTTCATATTTTACCCAATTCTAAATTATTTAATTCAATAATTTAATTATCAAATAAATTGTGATATTCGTAATTCAAGTTAAAATTGCTCTATTAAATATTTAAAATTAATTAAATATTTCGATTTTAAATTCTTGAAAATTCCGGGTCGTCACATTCCTCCTCCCTTAAAAGAATTTCGTCCCCGAAATTACTAATTAGGAAGAATGGTCCAATACCCGTTACTATTTTTCCAAAACCAACAATTTAACATCCTACCAACTATCATTTTAATAAAAGACACATTACCTTTCTTTCTAACTTCCCAAACTCTCCCATAATTTGCAAACAATCCTATTTGCCCAATCGTTCAAGTTTTAATCTTAAAATCAATCTTGAATTTTTCTAACTCTCTAAATTTCCAAAATTTTTTGCCAGCGTCTCCTTTGCGCGGATAGCTCGGTACAACTGCAAAAGGCATCTACGGGCTCCCAAATTCCAAAAGAAAACAAAAAGCCAAGTGGCTCGATCAAAATCCCAATCAAATTTCATATAGAAATTTAAACACATACCTTTTTGCCGAGCAATTCAAATTTATCGTCTGAAATCAAAATCAATTCTCTTTTTCCTTTATAATACCTGCATATCCTTCTTAGCACTAATATCCAATCACAACTTTACAAAAACATTTATCGATTTCCTCACAAAATGTCAATATTTACTCATTTAAATATCAACTTAGAATATATTTGTATTATAAATTTCCAATCAAGAGTTCACCATTCCTTTCTTAAGTTAGTATAAGCATTTTATATGTTTCTTATATTTATTTTCATCTTAACACTTTAGTTTATATCTATTTCTATTCAAATTGATTCTTTCATTTCCATATGAATTCAATTTATCTTTAACTATGAATATTTAAATTTTATTTTCATTTATAATTAATTCATGTCACTATTTTAAATTAGTTTTATCCACGAATTTGTTTCAATTTCCAGTTTGAAATCGTTTTGTCGTTAAAAAAATTTTCCAAAAATTTCAAAAATTTCTAACTCCCAAAATTTTCGATTTTTTTGGCAGAGTCTCCTTTGTACGGAGGAGCTTTTGCAATTTGACAAAAGATATAAATATATATACATCGACCCACACGGTCGGAAAAACCAAAAACAGTTCATAATTTTTATTGCATAGGCGTACCTTATTTAGCATTTTTAAGCAAGCAGCTTATTTATTTAGCAGTTAGCACAATCATATCCAGCCACACGGCTTACAAGTACCTGTACTTACTCAATTTAAACATGTAAGTGCCAAATAAATGAAGTTTAACAAAATTTCACTTGCTTGCAATAGTTAAAACATATGAATTCTAAAAGAAATGCCCGTTAAAACTTTTATAAGCAATTTAAATATTCCAACATTAATTTTAATTGCTTACAACCAATCACATATCGTTTCACTTAATCCGAATGGTTAACAACTCACAAGCTTACATTTAATTTATTTTTAAGCAAAAGGAACTCATATTTAATTCAATTTCTCTCAAAATCAATTTATTTTACTCCTAACAATTCATAGAATTTTAATTACTTCCATTTACATCAACTGACAATTTATTCTATGCAATTTGACAAGATCTATGTGAATAAACAAGTATTTATGTTTTATAACCAATTTAAATGGATTTCAACTCAATTTATACTTAATTCTATTCCATTTTTATATTTATTCACAATCCATTTATTATCATTTTCATTGCATTTTAAATTTGAATACATTCACTTGCATTTCATTTTATTAACCAAACTAGTTTCATTCAAAACCCATTAACAACTTAGGTTCATCTTCATTACCAATTAAATTTACTTTTTTTTAATTTTAATTCATTTACGGCCATTTATTTAGCTCGACCCATTCCAAGCTTGCATATTACTAACCATTCCCGAATTAATTCAACCCAAGCTTTAGTTACTTTACTCAATTTATTCCATATTTGTTTATTCCAAGCTATTTTATTTAGCTAGAAAACAATTCAAGCTATATCATTCAATAACCATTTCAATTTTATTCACGATCTATTCATTTGCGATTCATCTAAAACCATTCTATTTTTCTTATTGTCTCCAAGTTATTTCAATCCTTTAATAATTTAGATGGTTTACAATTATTTAATTAAGAATTTCATTCCATTGATATTATCTATAACTCACCGAATTTTATTTCGATGTAAATTTATTTTCACTTGATTTAAATCCAACCCAATATCGTTAAACTTAGTTTAAGTTGAATTAAATTCAACTCTCCTCCATCTATTCCGCTTAAGTTAATTTACTTCATATTATTCAAATTTTATTCTTAAGCTCATTTTCATTTTACAAGTAAAATTTTCTCTTCTATTCAACTTAATTCTATCTCAATTGAATCTCATTTTAAATCTTCAATTTCATTTGATTAGTTATTATCAAATTTAAATTTCAGATTTAACTCATTAAATTGATTACATGGCCATTTCCAATTTATTTCCACTTATTTGGATTTTATTTGCACATTCAAACCACTACTATTTTAATTAATTTACTTGGCAACAGTTTCAATTATATCTAATTTGTTAACACTTCAAGTCGAATCCTAATTAATAACTCAAGTTTCGATTATACCATTCACTTTTAATTTACCATCCAATTTTATTTACTTACAATTCACTTTCATTCTCAATTCAAATTTATTTTAACTCAGATTTATTTATCTCAATTTGATTTCAATTTAATTCTAATACAATTGGATATTATTTTCAACCTATTCAATTAATTTCAATCCAGTTAAATTTTTATTTCGCCAACCAAGTTAATTTCATTTTTAACCTTTCACTTTAAATTTAAATTCCGACATTCAAAGCTTATATTCCTTTCCTAATTTAAAAATCATCTCAATTTATAAGACTACAACCTATCTTATCAGGATTTTTAAACACCTGGCTTTTGATTTCAAATCATTTTGAAACTTCCATTATCTCAAAATCACACTTCTCAAAAATTTAAACCAATCTTGGTTTTTATTTCCAACTAATTTCCCTTCGAAATTTCAAAAACAAACAGTTCATCTGAATAAATCAATTTGGCAGCAATTCATCACTTAGAAACTCGAAAATGAACATCGATGATGCTGCAGTTATCACCGAAGTTATTTTCCATAGATTGAAGTGAGTTCAATGCTATATCCCTTCCCAAAATTTATTTGGAACAATTTCCTTTTAGAATACCCCAAAAATAACAATGCTACCATTTATCTTCAAAATACTTCCAAAATCTCCGTGGTTTTAAATTTCCAAATCCTGCTTAAATCAATTTTAACTATAATTCATTTGTGTAGTTTATGCTTATACAAGTCTCCATTTGATTATATTTCAATTTATAATTTACATTTATAATTCATATCTATAAATTTCATTTTATAATGAATTTATTTCCTTAACCTTTGGTTATGTTACAATTTCTAGTTAAATTTTCCATACAATAAGGATAATAATTTAAATATCATTATCTCTAACATCCAAGCAACCATATATTAGCTAAATAGTTTAAGAAAAACTTTTCCTTATACCAAAATATATTTTTGGGTAAAATTATTTCATTCACCCATATTTAAAACAATACCGTGTCAATTGTTCTATTCAAGTGTTTAGAAACCCCTTCAATACAGTTATCCAGACTGTGCCGACGAAAGTTCATATGCCACTCAATAAACCAATGAACTCAATATTAAAATAATTTATATTCACTAACAAATATGCGCTCCTATATATTTACATGCTCAAACTCATTCTAGAGTACTACGAACTCTAATTGAGTAGTTTCCCACCAGAGCCAAGATTATCACCGACCTAAGCTCTGATACCAAGTGAAACGACCCGCAAATCTGTGCCCCTTGATCCATCTCTATTCTACCTAAATCAACTCAAGTTGTACAGAAATATGAACCATTTGGGTTAAAGAAGAAGAGATAGTAGAAGAAAATAGAAATCAACAACAGAATCTAACCATCGCAGCGGAATAAAATATAATAGATAATAAATGATCTTTACCCAAAATCAAATATATCTGTTTATATATTACATCATCAGAGTACATCAATCACAGTTCAACATCACTAACATACAAATGGATACACAGAAACTCAATACAGCGGAATATATATATAAACAAGTACGGAAGTACGTATCGTCATCCAGCTCGTCTCCTGATCTCCACAGCATCGTATTCTGTATCCTATAATACTCGGTCTGACCCGAGCATTACAGTTAGATAACACCCGGGTCAGTCTGGAATACCAGCGTGAGATAATCACACTCAATTGATTATTAAAGTTTCAAAAATCCTTTGAAATCAAAAGCATCTCGTAAGACCACGCCATAAATAAACATGTCGGGTTTTTACCTTATGATAGCTAAATCATTTTTTATTAAAATCCTCTGATGTTATAATAGTGTCTATAGAAAGTAAAATAGAATCTAGCTGAAATGGTTGCATCTCACATTTCAGCAATAGTTGGGCCCAATCACAACCGTACGGGCGCGTAGGGAAAATGGATTTCCAACTAATGGCTAGGCATTGGGGTACCACCTGTCACAGTACCTGGTCTAGATCATCATACCGAGGAGCCAACCTAACTCCCCTGCAACACAAGACCAGAACCATCCCTTACTGGACAATACCGAGCAAGATCACCCCGCGGTTGGGATCAGCAACCGCCCACTAAGCCGAAATAAAAGGGACATCAAGACAGGGATGACCTCACCCTCAAGTGGGGGCTACCCACGAAGCCTTGCTGCGTAACCCCTGATTTTCAGCCATTCTCGGTTGTTGAGGCTTGAGGCTAAGCGTTACCTTTTTAGAACATATCCCTTAGAATGCCCATCGTCCACCTGACGATGTTTCGAAAGCATTCATCCATACAAGTCCGTCCCGGGTTTGAACGGAACCGAAGGCACTACTCGTACTACATTCATTTGGAAATATCCTCAGGACTACTAGCGACTAGCCCTTGCACTTCACAGCTCCATCTTTGAATCCAAACTCGTTTCCCACGAAACGTACAAACTGGATCGAAGTGGTTTTCGAGAATTAAATCTCGATCCTGGTCTCTTCCAAACGATCAGCGCATTTGTCCAATATTGATAGTCAGTGATTTAACTATCAATTAATATCCACAACATCCATCAAACAATAAATAATTTCCCAAATTATTTTTTTATCTCAAAATATCTTGACAAGATATATTTGTATTTTCAACCCTTTGAAAATAGTTTCAAACCATCTTTCTTTTCAGAATAAACTTTCCCAAGTATTTTCTATCTCCACTGAAATCACCAAGCACTAAACAAGATTTTTAAAATAATTTAAAACACTTTACTTTGAAATATACTTTTAAAACATTTAAGTTAAAACCACTTCCAAATTTGTTAAAATACATACTATATGGATATTTGAAAATAAAGTTACTTAATAAAATATAAAACTAGATTTCACTTTTAAAACAAAATACTAAGTCACTCTTTAAATAATCACTACTAATAGATTTAAGGAAATTCTTACTTTTAGAATTTAAATATTAGAAATAATAAATTTTCCAAAACTTGCTTTTTAAAACAACTTTAAAACTTTTAACTTATATTTAAAAATTTCTTTGAAAACGTACTTGGTTATTCTGGGAGAATTTCCAATCTCAATCACTTAAATCATTTTTTTCAAATTGATTCCCAATTTATTCCATTCGAAACAAATCTCTTTACTTACTCAGTTCATTTCAAAATTTATTAATTATGGACTTTATTATTAATGTTATTATTTTCCGTTTGACTTTAAATCTTTTATATGAAATATACCAATTTCAGGTTATTCCCAATTCCTTCTTTATTCTTCTTAAATAATTTAAATCTTAATTTTAAATAAATGTTTTGTTCTTTTAAATAATAACTCTGAAGTTTAAAATTCATTAATCTTCCGATTATTCAAAATTTCCATTTCTATACTCAAAATTTATTTATTAGAATTTAAAAGTCACTTTATTTCTTTTCCAATTCATTCTTACATTCATTCTATAATTATTTCACTTACAAATTCATTTCCTTTTATTTTCTTTCAAAAAAATCCAATTTATATATTTTTGGTAATTCATTATACCAAATTATATCAATCAAGCCATAGCATTCACTATCCCAATATAATTCATCAAACAATATCAAATAATCACAACAGAGGGTAATAAATAACTTAAATAAATGTTGAGGGATCCAGTTGGATCCCTCCAACCTATTTCCCCTGCATCCACAGGCATTAGCACAATATAAAATGCCAATTCTAAAATATACCATACTATAACACATAAATCAATTCAACCATTTAAACAATTATTTAAATTTAATCATTTAAATTTAAATTTAAATTCAGCTGAGTGAGATTAACTCACCTTTGTGTTGCTGTTTGCAATCTATTCCAAACTGGATTGTTCCCTTGATTTTCAAACCTTGTATAACAATTCACGGCTTATTATTATTTGAACCCATCAAACAAATTATTCACCATTCGTTTATTTATTTAACTAATGATTAAATTTTAACTTTTGATTTAATATAACCAAAGTAATAAATTTTTAAACAAATTTTCTTTTCATAAATTACTTAAAGTAATTAAGTAAGTTAAGCGTACGCATAAGTATAATATTTTCTTTTCAATTCCAGTTTAAACCTGATTACAATAACAATATCTAACCTCATTTACATTTTCTTTTCTAACCCGACAATTTCCATTTCTAACTTACACTTTCAAAATCTTACCTATTTACTATCCAAATCTATTGGATTAAGAAAATTTCAAACTTACTTTCCTTCCTATAAACAATTTAAATGAATAGTTTTAACTTACTTATCATTAGATTAAAACGTTTAAAATAAATTAGCCATCTCATAACAACATAAGAACTTGTAAATATTTGATTTTTATCATGCTTTATAATAGATATACCACCATAATAACTATTTAAAATTTGACAGTAAAATTAAAAATGTATATGTTCATTATATATATTTTTCTGTTTTCATAAAAAATTCCACAATGACCATTTCAGTATAACCTCATTTTTCCTTTCAACTAAAATACAAGTTTGGGAAATAGTTAAACTTTTAAAATGTTTATATACATATTTCATAACAAAATATGTCTGATACTCAATTTCCATAGTCTGTCACAAAATACTTAGGTGATACGGCTTATAATGACACTTGTTATAAATCAAACTCAAATAAACTAAAGTTTCCTATTTTTTGAACATATTCCGAAAAATCGAATTTAACTTTAAATGAATAACTGGTATAACTTACAGTATCGACTCTCCTTCTCGAAACCATCGCCTCATCCTCTCACGCAACTAAGATTGCGACTGCGAACACCCGGCGCCACCACATCACCTCTGGCAAAATTGAAGACTACCGCAGCCCCATCTCGAACTCGACTCCTATTTCTTCTATCCCAGGTTGATCGTGAATTGCCTATGCCTAAGTTGATGGTCGCTATTCCATCCCTCACATCGTTGAAGTCTCCACGATGCAACATCCCCAAAACTCGCGAGCGCGAGCATGTCCCACTCGCCGATCGATCAGCCACCGATGATGAGCATATGCGAGTGCTACCCTTTTTTTTCTTTTCTTTTTTCCGATGCGAAATCGATTTGAAACGAAAGATGTTCGGCCCCTTTTATATTTGATTTTTATTCGATTCGTTCCGCCATTTTTTCTTTTCTATTTCACTTTTTTTCTGAATGTAGATGGGATGGGTCCGGCTAATTTATTTAAGTGGAAATGAATCTGAAGAGAGAGGAAAAGAAGCTTTCCTTAGAAGCTAAAAGAGTGTGGCTTCCATGAAATGGTTTGATTAAGAAAATTAAAGCTAATTAATTCTTCTATGCATTTACGGGTTGTACGATGTAACCCCGGACGCTGTGAAAATTGAAATCCGGTAATAATATAATATTACGGATCCAATGGAACTGATTTCGTCGAATTCTGAGACTGTGCCTTAGAAGGCTATTTTTAAATTCAATTTAAACGATAAAATTGTAAACTGAACAAATCAGTGTTAAATTCAATTTTAAAACTTCTATTATTCTCAGCATTATCAACATAAATTTTGTAAGCCTTCAAATTATTTTCAACTGGCTTAAAACTTCAGATTTCATATTTTACCCAATTCCAAATTATTTAATTCAATAATTTAATTATCATATAAATTGTGATATTCGTAATTCAAGTTAAAATTGCTCTACTGAATATTTAAAATTAATTAAATATTCCGATTTTAAATGCTTGAAAATTCCGGGTCGTCACAGGAAAGTTTCGATTCTGGTAGTCATGCACACGAAGAGGATGGGGCACGATTGATAAAGGCTGTTGCTGGTGGAGTTGATGGCAGTAATGTTAGGAAAATTTGGAACTATGCATGATTAGATGGTAGTTTTAGGTGCAGGCTGATAACGACGTAGTGGTTGGTAGTGCATGAAGCTTGGTGGTGAAAATTTCAGACAATAAAACCTTACTTTAGGAAGATGCATTCATCGGAGTTATATTCACAGCCATATCTATAATTTTACAAGTTATACTATTCATCTCGATAATTGATTACATAGCTTAGTCGAATTGATGGTGATTTTTTGTTGAATCATTTAATTGGTATATTGGTTCGAGAATGATTGTTGTTTGGATGTTAGATGATTGTGTTGGTTGGAAATGTTGCTCTACAAATGGAAGTCTATCCGTTTTAAATTGAACTATATATATATATATATATATATATGTAATTGAATGTTTGTATACGCGCTTTTTATGGACGTTTCATTCTTTTTCCCATTTAAATGATTCTGAAGGGTTGGAAAATTAATTGTAACGGTTTAAAATCGTTTTGAAAGTATTTTATAAATTATTTACAAAGATTTAATTAATTTGATTTATTTTCATTTTTTAGAAATCTATTTGTAATTATAAATATAGTTTACTTTAAACCATAAAAACCTTTATAAATTGCATATATATTTTAAATCTAAAAGTGGTTTTTAAATCATTACTAGAAATGTTATACTATCTAAAAATACGAAATGATACTAAACTGCATTTGAATAATTTTAAAGTATTATCATTAATTTTGGTTGTAAAAAGGAGATTTTGGATAATAATCTATAGTTTAGAATGAATACGAATCAATTTTGCAGATTATAAATTATTTAAGGATACTTTGGTAATTATGAAAGGTTATGAATGATTTTTAAATGTTGTTAAGTGATTTTAATATTAATTATTAATGTACTGAGTCTAAAGTGAAGTTTTAAATTGTAATCCATGTCTTTGTATAAACAGAAATTTATTTCGAAGTTTATACATTTATTTTAAAGTAGTACTAATCATGGATAATCAAGGAAAGATTTCCATGATGGACAATTAGTTTATAAAGTGATGTAGATTTTTTGAAATAAATAGGTAAACGTTTAAAAGTAAAATTTTATGTTTAAACCTTTATTTTAGGAATTATGTAAATAAAGTAAATGTGTTGTTCATTATATGATATATGTAAAGGATTTTGTTGTTTTTAAAATATAAATTAGTTTAAGAAGTTCTAATACTTATTTATTCATATAATCACTTTCTTAATTTATATTTGAATGTTGAAATTATATTATGGGTTGAGTTGCTAATATTTAGAATTTATAATGATGGATTTGAGTTATGTTTTATGGACTGAACTAAAAGTAGAATTATTTTGGAATTTATAGCTTATTTCGAAATAGGATTTAGTTATATAAAACTAAATAGTAATTTCTAGAAATTATATTTGACTCGTTAATGGATTTTGAATGTTTATATATACAAATATTTGATTTAAGAGTTCAAAGAAAATTTTTATTGAACTTTATTATTATTATTTCATTTCTTAATTAAATCAGGACTTTTATGTTTGATTTTTTCATTTTTTAATTTCTCGTTTTCCTATACTGATTCGATATCATGAATGATTCATCATTGTTATTGGTTTGATTGGTAATTTTAACAAAATATGATGTGACATCCTTCTAGGTAAACTTGTGATATCTTTATATTGATTTTGTTACTTAATTCTATGTGATGAGAAATTTGAACAACATAGTTATAATACTATTTGGGATGATGCATCCGGTAATATTTCTCCAGTTATTCTTTAGGCTCGGTATATAGAATACTGAAGGAGCGAGTGTGATGTGTGATCCTGAACAAATGGACCAGTAACATGCGGTGTATAGGACACCGTTATGTTATTTGTACGGTTACTCTATGCTCATGGATAAAACTCATACAACGATATGTTGTGTGACTCGTTGTGATGATCATATTTGGAGGCTAGATGTAGCTTTAGATTGTACATGTACTTTATGTCTATCTACCTATTATCCAGCCCTCTTTATATTTCGGGAGTGAACCAGATTTGGCCAGTATCCACCCTAGTGGCCTGATCGTGGTGGTCACATCCTAGATCCGTGACACCCTTGTATCATTGATTGTGAGAGACTGCAAAGTGTATGCTCCTATATCACAAAGGCAAGCAGTCGGTTATCAAAGGGGCCTATGCTGGTTGTCATGGCTAAAGAGGCTAGCATTGTCGATCTTATGGTGGATCACTATAATGATACCAAGAGGGGAGAGATAATGGCAATCAATGACTGTAGGAGTTGTGTCTTATGGACCATGCGTGTCTCCTGGAGCAAGCATGCATGCTTTCAATCTCTCGTCTGGTTTCGGTGTATGTGTATGTATAGGGGTGGTAGATAGACATACACTATGATGAGATGTGATTAAACCTGTGATGGTATCTAGAGTATAGTCAACTTCATATCCTTCTCTGGCAGATGACCTATACTTTTTAGTCGGATGCCCTATTTATTATTAATTATGTGTAGGTATTTTTATGAGTTGCTCAAAGCTTTCTTATCAATTTTGGTGATTTGATGATGATATTTTAAACGTGAGATTGAGAGATATATTTGGGCATTCATGTGTTCTGGCCTGACTATACTTGAAGATATCTCATTATGGATAATTTTTGGATTTTGATATTGATTTCAAACATGAATGATTTACCTATTTGTTATTGTTTTGATGAGATCATATTTGATGTGATTTATATGGGTGATGACATCTTTATATTGGGTTTTGCTATTGTCGCTATTTTGTTACACTATTTTTCGTATGTCATGACCATTATACTATGTATATTCTATATCTATATATATGTACATCCCTTGATTTAGATATAGTCTGACCTATTTATTATTTATATAATACTTAGCACAGTTTGAGACATTTCTGGTATAGGGACTATGAGACCAGCTCGTATTCTAGGCATGGGAGAAACTATACATTCATTGTTATAGATGATCATTTTAGATTATATAATTTCTTGTGTGTATATCATTGTGATGTGTATTTGATACAATTTTTATGGTTCATTATATATTTTCATTGTGATTGACTCTACGATCTCTATTATTTACTGCATATGGTGTATCATTCTATCTTGGAGGCACACATGTTTATTGCTTTGTGCCGGTAACGTGTATGTATAGATGAATTATTTATTCGAAGTTTAAATACATACCAGTGTTAGCCTAAGAGAATATTCTCTTGTGTAGGTCATACTGCCTTATTCTCCATATAATCCGATAGCATTAGTCTGTGGTACTCTTGGATAGTATGAGTATAGAGGTGGGGGTCCTACAACAATCGTCCTATCTCAACCGGGAACTATCGCAGTGCACTATATATGTATATTGATTGCTAAAGGAATATGGCCATCGTCACGAATCTTGATAATATCTATAGTTTCCATAGATGTTCCAGCAATTACTAAAATATAGCTTTAGACATTTACCCAAGGAATTTCCTCTTTTCTTTCTCAAGGTAATCCAAGAATGATACACACTTTTTGTTTAATATTGATATGGACCTACTCAGATCGAAAACTTTTCCATTTAAGCTTTGCATTTCCCTCCTTTTCTCGATGGTTATAACCTTTTTCAATGCCTTAATCTTCTTTGGATTGGCTTCTATGCCTTGAGTTTATAGTGGACCATAAACTCCCTGATGAAACTTTGAAAGAACATTTTGTGGATTCAGATTTATTCTATATTGTCGAAAACATCAAACATTTCTTATAGGTTTTCTACATGGTGTATTAATCTCGGATTATACTAGAATATTTTTCATGTACATATCCATTATCTATCTGATTTGTTCTAAAAACACTTTTGACCAAATGTTGGTAAGTATCTCCAACATTCTTCAAACTGGATTGCTTATTGCAACAGTACAATCCTTATTCTATATAAAATCTTATTCCCCATATCTAGAATGCACAATGCAATTTATTTATAGCTAGAGAAGCATCCATAAACGGAAGTAATTTATGTCTGGCCATTCCATCCATGAGTTGGTCAATCTGTGGAAGATGAAAAGAAATTCTTTGAGCATGATTTATTTAATTTTAAATAATAAATGCATGTCCACCACTTTGTGTTTGACTTCCTAACCATCACGAGATTTGCTACCCAGTCAGCGTAGAGCGATTCATAGATGAAGTTGTTTGCCAACAACTCATCCACTTCTTACTTTAGTGCAATAGATCTATTAGACTCCATACTATAACTTTTTTATTCCAGGAGATGGAAAGTTAGGTTAATATTCAATGCATGGCTGCAACTTTAGGTGAAAACTCTCATATATAAGAATAAGTCTATATGAACACATCAAATTTCACCCTAAAAAATCCATCAATTCTTTCTTCATCCTTAAATCGAGCTAAGAACTAATCTTGGCCACACTGGTAGGAACATGTTTGCTAATATAGATTTCCCTTGCCTTGCCCGGATCATTCTGTGGATCTATAGTTCAAACTGATTGTTATTAGACCCATGTTGAGGCTTATGTAGTAGTAGTTATGCACTATGTGATTTGATGTAGAGAGAATTCTTTGTATTGTTTACCTTTTCCCTAAGTCTTGCTTCATTAAGCTCTATGATATAACATTCTTCTCCAATACTCTGGTTTCCCAGAATAACCCCAACTCCACTATCGATAGGATAATTCATGGTTAAGCTGCATGGAGCTAAAAAGTTTTATAATCAACAGGGGCCAATTCTCTCAAAATATATTATACATAAAGTGTCCATCCACCATAGAAAACTTCTAAACTTGCACAACCTTAAAGGATTTATGTCCCCATTGAACAAACAAGTCAATGCAACCAACCAGAGATGTTGCCTCTCAATTGAAACTCTGCAAGCAAGAGTTTTAGGGCAACAAATCGATTTCATTCAATTCATTTCACCAAAAGCCATCTTGAATAGAATGTTCACCAAATTTTCACCGTTTGCAAGCACTCGATGAATAGTGTTTTAGCCCAATCATGGCATCATTGTCACTAAATCAAACGTTAGTTCCTTGATCCCATTTGCATCCATATTCCAAAATACTATATCATTATCCATCCTTTTTCAAAGTGCCGCTAAGGATCATAATATGGAATATTAACTAAGTTATCTCCTAGTGCAGAATATAAATATAAAAGTAAAGTAAATGACAACGGGAATTTTTATACTGGTTCAAACTTCCGGTTCTACGTCCAATCCCAGACTCCTTCTGGAATTTAACTACCAACCCTCACTTAACTCGAAAGGAGAGGTAGTGCATCGCCTAAGCAACCGAATAGGACTTCTACCACCTAGACAACTGAATAGGACTTCTACCGCCTGAGCAACCGAATAGGACTTCAACAATACAAAGAATTTTCTTGATTGATTATGCTTTTTTAATAGCATGGATAAGCCTTTTAGATACACCCTTCCTATAATCTTCTCCTTTGTGGTATATAGTATAGTTCATGAAGATTGAAAGTTAATTTAATCACAAATGAATTTGTGCCTAAATATGTAAGCGATTAGAACGAGAATTTGAGCGCAAATGGCAGAATGATTAGATAATAAGTATAAGAGAATAGAATCAAAATTAGGTGATTACAACTAATGAATTGAAGGCTATTTATAGTGTTTAAGTGTTGCAACTTATCGTGAAAAGTTACGATCAAAAGATATGGAAGCAACTCTTGAATCAATGGTTGTTTCTGTTTGGTTAATGGAAGTGACTATTCAGAAAATAGTCGTTATGCAATTTCGCTTGAATGAACAAAAGGTTTCGTTCCACTGAAATTTAAAAA
Organism: Allium cepa; assembly: GCA_030765085.1. NCBI lineage: Eukaryota > Viridiplantae > Streptophyta > Magnoliopsida > Asparagales > Amaryllidaceae > Allium > Allium cepa. Next base: position 776,881,443 of record CM060945.1, read on the forward strand.
TTTCGAATTAAAAAGAAATATATACAAGAAACTTACAATTCAGTCGACTGAATAGAGCAGTTCAATCCATTGAACATTCAAATGCATTATGGATGCGAACAGATATTCATTCGACTAAACTGCGGGTATTCAGCAGGCTGAATACCCTTATTTCTGCCAGTTTAAAGTTCTTTGAAAACCTTTTGTGTGTGAATTTTGTGTGGTGCAATACTTGGTTTATGTAGCATGATTTTGAAACTACTAGCGTGTGTGCATATACCACCTTGGAGAGATTTGAACAAAAATCCACTTCTAGACTAGACTATAGACAAGCCATAAATAATATCAAAGCTTCTCTCTGAATTCTTGGTCTGCAATATATTCTCGAGTAGAATATCATCTTCTCCTGCAAATATGGTAAGTTCACATAATATTTACTTATATAGTTGTCATGATCAAAGCATCAAAATACAAGGTTCTAACATTCTCCCCCTTTTTGATGATGACAACTATGTAAGTTTAAAAATTTGTAAAAGCGATTTACTCCTCCTGAATGAATATTCCCCTTATTAAACAATTTCTCCCCTATGTCATCGACAAAAAGGAATAAATAGACAGCATGAGAATTTAAGCATGAAATTTTAAACAGAAATGTTATAGAATAACATCAAAACAACATTAAACAATGTGTTAAATAACAAGATGGATGTAACGACCCGTTTTTCCATACCATTTGAATCGACAATAAACCACACATGTCCAACTCAAATTGCACGAATAAGCGGATCATCAAGGGTAGAAAGAAAATAAAGACAGAATAAAATCTCACCCAAATGGAATAACATATATTATTTCAATAATAATCTTTACAACGGAAAATTTTAAATACAATATCAGAGTCTAACCTAAATTCAGCTTTGACAGTTATAAACATTTGTCCTTACAATTGTTGACAAACATCAAACAAAATACACTAAGTACAGCGGATAAAAGAATATGTCCATACAATGATGAAGATCTCCAGCTCTCCTCTGGAAAATCCAACCGTCTTCAACTCAACCTGAAACTACTCGGATCTGACCCGAGTATTAAAAATACTCGAATCAAGCTTGACAAACCAGTGTGAGATACTCGAACTTTAAAATGACTATATTATCAAAACCTTTGAAAAGAAGGGTATCTCATAAGACCACGCCTACACATGAACACGGACGGGTTTTTACCTTATGATAACCAAAACACTTATATATCAAAACGTTTGATATTATTTCTAGTGACATTCTTTTGAAAACACTTTTCAAATAAACCTATTCAAATAAGGTATCAATACCTGGACTAAGTCTGAGGTAATATCCAAGACTAGGTCAATGGAATATACCGAACATAATATATGATACCAAAAATGGGTAGCTGAAATGTTTGCAAGTCATTACAGCTATTTTGGGAATACAATCAAAACCGTAAATCTCGTATTGGGATTGGATTTTCAACATGATAGGGAACTAGTGGAAAAATCAATCTGTATCCATGGCTTACGTCCATGACTCAGACGCCGTTATACAACAACACAAATGGCTAAAAAGTGGATACAATCTACGAATAACATCCAAGGACTCGGACTTCGTGTATCCCTGCCATGAGGCCCAGGCGTATCTGGTACCTAGGGCTCAAAACATCTAATAACCTAAATCACCACTATCCGAAATGCGAGCATACATCTGACCACATACAATCCCATCATAACCGGGTGTGAGGCTCGTGAGGCTATGCTTAATTTCATCAAAGCCACACTTTTTATACAAAACCATACTTTGATCATAATAGGTTCCACTTTGAATGCCACACTGCCATTCCATTGATCACTATTTGCCTTCCACAAAAATACACCCTTGAGCTCGTACGTCTTAAGGAGGGTGTTAAGCTAAGAGAAGTTGCCTTCTCTGCCACCACTGATGTAAATCTGTAAAAGACAAATGTTGTGTCCTAGAAATTCAATGTCGGACATTCGTCCATACAAGTTCGTTCTAGGACTGAACGAAACCCTAGGGCACTTTCCTCGGCCATTACTACGCGAGAAGCCCTTGCAATCCAAAAAATCTCCATCACGAGGGTACCACTGCTATAAATAACTCTATAATGGGGGCCAATCAGAGCATGTTTAACAAGCAGTCTTCACGCTATAAAGATCCACGGTATTCAATAATCATCATCTTCAACATGTCTTCACTTTCAAACGTATACATTGTTTCGAAGTGGTTTTCGGATAAGAATCAACCAAATCCGACTCCGGTTCCTTCGAAGCCAATCATCGCTTTAAAATGATGTTAGGTTCATACGTGGAGATCAATCATCAATCAATTACTTCATCTTTTAACAAAAAAATTATCTTTCTTACATATTACTTAGGATCAACTAATATGGAATATAACTAGATCTAAATGCAGAAACAGATGATAATTGCAAAGTAAATAAAAAATAAAACAAGCACACCAGGAATTTTTATACTGGTTCGAATTTCTCGTTCTACGTCCAGTCCCAGACTCCTTCTGGAATTTGAACTACAACAACCCTCACTTAACCCGGAGGAACATGTTTACACCGCCTGAGCAACCGAACGGGACTTCACCTGCCTAAGCAACCGAATAGGACTTCAATACAAATAACAAAGATATCTGACCGTAGTGTGTTCTTAAATAACACGGATAAGTCAGTTGAGTACAATCGTCCTATAATCTTTTCCTTAATGATATGTAGTGACATGCTTTGAGAATTGTGAAAGATAAGGTGATCAAAAGATCAAAGAAAGTAAGTAATTTGAGTGCAATTCGAAAGTTTGAGAATAGATGAGAATTCAAGAGTGCTTAAAGTAAATTCAGTTTCAGTTGATTGTTTGTTGAATTCTATAATTTATTTATAGTGTATAATGAGTTGCAACTATATATGAAAAGTTATATTGAAAAGAACAGGTGCAACCATTGATTTTGAAGATGTTTCTCTTCGGCGAAGAGAAGTGATTTTTCAAGAAAATAGCAGTAATAAATATTCAGACGTCGGAATAAAAAAAATTCAGAATTCAGAATTGGATTAATACGCAAACAGCAAGGAAATAACCTATTTTTGGCCCTATTCAGACGTCTGAAAATTTTCATTCAGACGTCTGAATATTGTGAAACAATATTCAGGTTTCAGCATTCAGACGTCTGAATGAAGTATTTCAGATGTTTGAATTTAGCTTGTAACAATAGAATTACCATAGCTCAAATGGTTAGAGCACTTGCCTTATGAACCAGTGACCCGAGTTCGAGTTTCGCTCCATGCAATTTTTGAAAACTTGATTTTTCATTTAAAATATGAATGTATATGTGCGTATACCATTTGGAGAAGACTTTAACATTTTTAAACTCTAGACATGACACTATATGACTAATAATACTTTGTTTGTCACCATCGTCTTGTCTCTATCGTGTATATCTCTTCTTGTGTCTCCATATACATTCTTTCATCCTTTTGTACTGTATATCTTCGTATTGAACGTATTGGATTATCTCTTTTTGATGCTCATGTACCTGCAAATTATCTTATAGATTCTTTGACATAACTGTATAGTAGTTGTCATTAAAATCCAACAATTTAGGTTCTAACATTCTCCCCCTTTTTGATTATGACAACTACACAATTAAAAAAATATATTCATTCTATATAAGAAATATACTAATATGTTTAATGCTCCTCCTAAGTATAACATCTCCCCTTAAGTATAATATCTCCCTCTATCAATTTGCATATGAATTTCTCCCCCTTTGTCATTATCAAAAAGAATGACGGAATATAATAAATTATATAAAATATCTTGTGAATAGTGGGATAAACTCAATATTAATTATGGAGAAAAAATAAAATAGATTTTACCATATTTGCTGAAGTCCATATTTCATTGTAAGCACGTAATTTTATTAAACGTATGGATCATTTCAAAATTCCAAAATCTATCATTTTCCTTTCGTTTCTCCGAGTACCTGCAATAAATAATAATCATTTTCGGTACCCACTTACTATGTTAGGGTCCGGGAGGGTTAGGTCTTTGGAAACCATACCCATTTGGGTATGGTTGAACCTTTGTAAATATAATTTTCATTACAAATCACATTCTTATAATAGTTGCTAATATAAAGTTGTTTATCATGATCAATCATATTTGCTGGAATCCATATCTTAATACTATCAGTCATTAGCTTAGTACTTGAAAAATATTTTCTATCATTTCTAAACAAAGTATAATTATGACTATAACTGGTTTTAAAACTATCTTCGTTACAAGTACTAGCACTAAAATTAGTATACAATAATGCATATCTAGTACTATTTTTACTTTTAGCTTGTTTATAGCCTAAAACGCTTTTATCATTGTGAGCTTTTGGATTCTTAACATAACCTAATCCCTTCTTATTTGAAGTAGGTTGAGAATTTTCAATAATCTTGGATATATTTTCTCTCCCTTTGTTAAAATTGGAAATATTCTTAGTAACGTCATCAAGCTTTGTTTTGAGACTAGTGTTATCTAACTCAAAAATTTTAATTTTTGTTTTTAACTCATGATTCTAAGAAGTTAGAGCATTATATTTTCTTTCTGAGCTTCTATTTCTTGACTTAATAGATCGAGTTGAGAATTGTTAGAGAGTGAATCTGGAATTTTTTTCTCAAGTTCTTCTTCTAATATTTTCTTCTTGTCTTTAAGCATATCTCTTTCAAATTCTGCTTTCTTATGATTTTCCAGAGCTTCCTTATATTTTATTTTGAGACTTTTTAAAGTGTTTAGAAGTTCTGAATTTATTTATATCATATCATCAAAAGTTAGATCACTAACCTCATTATCTTTTGCCATGAAGCATTTGTTTGTTTGCTCCTTTGATTTTTCTTTATTGCTCTTCCTCTTCTTATTTCCTTGACTAGATCTCTTTATGGACATTTATTATAGGATATTGTTACGATCTATAGAATGCCAAGCTCTGATACCAAATGTAGATAACTAAGCTATAGTTAGATGAAACCTTGCTCTGATACCAAATGAAAGTAACTAAAAATGCAAGTTATTACTTAGGATCGACTAATATGGAATATAACTAGATCTAAATGCGGAAACAGATGATAAAAGCAAAGTAAATAAAAAATAAAACAAGCACACCAGGAATTTTTATACTGGTTCCAACTTCCCGTTCTACGTCCAGTCCCATACTCCTTCTGGAATTTCAAATACAACAACCCTCACTTAACCCGGAGGAACAGGTTTACACAGCCTGAGCAACCCGACAGGACTTCACCCGCTTAAGTAACCGAATATGAATTCGATACCAATAACAAAGATATCTGACCGTAATGTGTTCTTAAATAACACAGATAAGTCAATTGAGTACAATCTTCCTATAATCTTCTCCTTAATGATATGTAGTGATGTACTTTGAGAATTGTGGAAGTTAAAGTGATCAAAAGATCAAAGTATGTAAGTAATTTGAGTGCGATTTTATAGTTTGAGAATAGATGAGAATTCAAGAGTGCTAAAAGTAAATTCGGTTTCAGTTGATTGTTTGTTGAATTCTATAATCTATTTATAATGTATAAAGAGTTTCAACAATAGATGAAAAGTTATATTGAAAAGAACAGGCGCAACCATTGATTTTGAAGATGTTTCTCTTCGGCGAAGAGAAGTGACTTTTCAAGAAAATAACAGTTATACATATTCAGACGTCTGAATAAAAAAAATCAGACTTCTGAATTGGACTAACACACAAACAGCAAGGAAATAGGCTATTTTTGGCCTTATTCAGACGTTTGAAAATTTTCATTCAGACGTCTGAATATTGTGAAATAATATTCAGGTTTCAGCATTCAGACGTCTGAATGAAGTATTTCAGACGTCTGAATTTAGCCTATAACAAAAGAATTAAATTGCTCAAATGGTTAGACCACTTGCCTTCGAAACCAGCGACCTGGGTTCGAGTCTCGCTCCATGCAATTTTTGAAAATTTGATTTTTCATTTAAAATATGAATGTATATATGTGTATACCATTTGGAGAAGATTTTAACATTTTTAAACTGTAGACACGACACTATATGACTAATAATACTTTGTTTGTCACCTTCGTCTTGTCTCTATCGTGTATATCTCTTCTTGTATCTCCATATACATTCTTTCATCCTTTTGTACTGTATATCTTCATTTTGAACGTATTTGATTTTCTCTTTTTGATGCTCATGTACCTGTAAATTAGCTTAGAGATTCTTTGACATAATTGTATCGTTGTTGTCATTAAAATCCAACAATTGAGGTTCTAACAGTTTTAACCTTTCTTAAATCTTGGAATAATTCCAAATTATTTTTCTTTTACTTAGTAAAACCTTTACAAATCATTCATTAATCTTAATCAAAGACTTTTTTCTTAGCTTCAAATCATATTCTTGCAAATCGAAGATTTTCATAATAGAGCACTACTGCCATCTTAGATATGGAAAATTTCACCTCCAGGGATTAATAGCAAGTTTCACCTCTAGGGTCTAATGGCAAGTTTCACCTCTAGGGACTAATGGCAAGTTTCACCTCCAAGGACGAATGATAGGTTTCACCTCTAGGGACTAATGGCAAGTAATCCTACATCATGAATATCTTTGTCTTTTAACTTGGAAAAACTTAAATATGATCTTTTAGAGCATCCGGACTTTCCTTTCGATCTATTCCACCCCTCGCCTAAGAAGAGAAGACATAGGCCATGCAAGTTCAGGGCACTGGTTGCTCCATCCCTAACTTTAGTTAAGCAGCTTGTTTTTATCTTCCTAGATCTCATAGGTGGGACAAATGTGTTAGTCATTTCCGTATACTCACTTTGTTATTACATTCAATATTCTTCACTTTTTGTTTAAGTGGTATAAACAATTCATCTTAACAATTTATTCAAACTCATATTAAAACTTCCAAATAATCCTTACATTAATTAATTATTCTTTTCAAACCATTCACAAAAGATTGAGGAAAGAATTGTTAAGTTTAAAACTACATTTCAAAAGTTACTTCAAACTGCTGTGAAAAGCGTTGCGAAAAGTGTTGCAAATAGCGTTTTAAAAGCTATATTCCTCAAAACGACTTTTATATCATTTAGAGATCCATATTTTCAACTTAAATCTCTTTTAAAAATTTTTAATAGATTTATCAAATTTATTTCATATTTTTAATCATTTAAAAATATCATTTATAAAGAAATCTCCTTTCGGATTCCGAACTGCAAAACCGCGATGTTTTTAAAAAATTGTTTTTGACATATTTCAAAATCTACTCGATGAAATCTTGATTTTCTTTCTTCATTTGAAAACTAGTGTCATTGTGGACCAAAGAATTTTTATTTCGAAGAAATCTGACTTACAAATCATTCTTTACATCAATTTGAAGTTATGGGTCGAAATTTACGAACTGTCATTACGCGACGAGCTCGATTTTGACCAATTTTGTGAATTGCTTTGGAACTTGTCAGAAACACTTCAAATTTGTTTTAAAAATTATCTAAACTATTTCAGCTCATTTAAAATCATTAAGAGGCAAAATAACTTTCATATACATATTTGTATGGATTCAATTCTTATTCAGTTAACTGTGGTCAATTACTAATCTTTTGCCTTATCATTTATCAAACAAGTTATCAACCACATAATCAATCTCATAATCAACCAATTTGCAACCAAGTTATCAAACATTTAATCATTCAACATATTTAAACTTTTCAATCGTTATACTTGAAATAATTTATGTATTAATTAGTAAATATGAGTACTCACCTTTAACTTAACCAATTCTTAATACCAACATTTATTTGCAACAACACTTCACTTATACTTCAACTAATCAACTTCTACTCCATTTCTTTTGCTTTATGCCATTGACCACTTCTTTCAAACTCCCGAAATTCTCACGGAGCTTCTGCAGTACCTTGAATTTTCTCCTAGCTCCTTGGAATGAAATCGGCGGCACTTCCTTCTCCTTTTCTTGCTCCGAAGCTTCACGACTTGCTTTCCTTCTTCCGTTAGTTCGACCTCCTCCTGTTATTCCTCTTCCTCTACCATTTCTTCATTTCTTAGATGCTAAACCATGTTTAAATGGTATTCTAAGGTCGTTGGCAAAGTTTGGTGGTGTTTGGAGTTGATTTGATATGATTTTGAAAAAGTTAGTAAGCATTTGAAAGAGAAGAAGAAGCCATTAAAGAGGTAGATAAAAGCTTGGAAAAGGAAGAAGAAGAAGAAGTGAAAAAAGTGAGAAAGTGGATTCTTATTTATAGAAAAAGAAATAAAGTGGCAATTACCAAAATATCCCTTTACCAAATTACCAAAATAACCTTACTTGCACCTTAAGTAACCTTATTTTTTTTAACACTTAACATCACATTTCAAATCATTACTTTATGTCATTTTCACTTATATGTTAAGTGAAGTAAGTAATAATTATGTTTCTTTGATTTGATGTTTTACGTTTTGCTTTGAAATAACATCTTTGTCTTTTTGTGCTTATTTTTTCTTAATTTTTTTCTAGAAGTTTCTAACCTTGTTTATTAAAAGTAAACTTGATTAGTGAATTAATTAATACTTACACTATTTGAATATATGTTTCTATATAAGAAAATAAAGGTGCGACGACGTTGCGATAACTTTTAATCGACAAAATGTCGTTTTCGATAAATGTTTTACGGTCATATTTTGACGTTTTAGTTAAACTATTTATTTATTTAAACCAAATTTAAAAATGAACTTTTTACTTCTTTAAATAAATTAAAACATGTCTGTGATGACCCAGAATTTTTGGTTATTTGAAATCAGAATATTTAATCGATTTTAAATATTTCATGGTTATTTTCTAACTTGAATTCAAATATCACTATTTATTAGATAATTTAATTATTAAATTAAATCATTTGAAATAGGTTTAAGTGGTAAATCTTGGATTTAAGCTGAATAAAATTATTTCAAAGACTTGTAAAATGTATACTGGTAATACCAAAGATAGTAAAAGCGTTAAAATTTAATTTGGAAGTGTTTTGTTAAGTTTTGAAAATATATCGTTTAAATCGATATTAAAAATAGCTTTTCGAGGCATAGTCTCGGATTTCGATGAAACCTGTTCCATTGGATCCATAATATTATATTATTGTCGAATTTCAATTTTCATAGTGTTTGGAGTGATCGTTTGGCCATACGATAAGTAAACGCGCTGAAAATTAAATCGAAATTTAATATAATAACTGGGTTCGAAAAGCTATCGTCTCTATACGATTGAATTAGGACTCGAAACCTTTTCCATTGCATTCGGAATAGGGGTATAACGTTATAAACGTCTAGCTGCATGCCTCGATAAGAGGTTAAATTATTGAGTTGCAGAATTCGACACGATTTAAATTTAAAATTAAGTATAATATATTTTTCCCCAGTCAAAATTCCTTCCCATCAGCACCATTCTTTCATCTCAGCCATCCTATATGCCTGACCAAGATGACCTATCCCTCTCTGTTAAATCGAGTACCCTCTCTCTTTCCCTTCATCCAAATCGAAGCGAAAATCAATTCGTTCTAGAAAAAAAATGGACGAAATCGCGAGCCTATCTCCTCTCATGGCCGCTCCCCTAAAATCATTTGATATCTTCCCAAGTCGAGCGTGAAAACCTTTTCGTGTTCGAAATCAAGCTCGAGATTTCAGGAAAGTGCCTTGTCGCGAGATGGATGTTCGAGTAGGCCGGGTCGCAAGCTTATGAGCTCGAGTTCGAGCTCGAAACACGTGAGCATGGAAAGCGCGACGGGTCTGTAGGTGTTCGCAGAAGGTGAGGAGGCTCGCGCGAATACTGGGAAGGCAAGGTCATGATGCTGGAGTGGATGCGGAGGGGGTCGCGGCTTTGGGTGTGGCGGATTCGACCGTGACTAGGGTTTCGAACTTGAAGAGCTGGTTTCGATTTATTCGAATGATGGCAGAGAGGAGCTTGAGTTGTCGCGGTGAGATATTTTCCCAACAATTTAAGTTATTTAATTTCTAAGTTAGTTAATTTTAGATATATAAAACAATGGTTACAGTCAATATTTTGCAGTCACAGTTTATATTTGTAGAGAAGAAACCACACTTTTATACCGATATAAACAGTAATATTTTAACTAAGGAATTTTGTTTTAATATGTATATATATATATATATATATATATATATATATGTAAGTAAAGTCTGGGATGGAAAACATGCTGCTATTTTGTTGATTACAGAATTTGAATTTATAAATACATATGCATATCTTATTTTGATATAAAAATAATATATATATATATGAAAGGAAAGGTTTGAAAATATATATATTTGGGAATTTTAAAATGTGTTTAAGGATATGTAAAGTCAGATTTTTGGAACCCACAACTTATTTTAAATTTTTTATATATGTAGTTTAAAAATGGAAAATAAAAATAATATACTTATACACATTCTTAATTTACGAGTTTATTTTAAAATAATAGATTTGGTGACAAATTTTCTTATTTAAATTATTTAGTTATTAAAAGATATTTTAAAAAAAAGAGGAAAAAATTGTTTAAGCTAAATTATTAGTTGATTAATTTATTAAAAAGGAAATTAGTTTGAAATTAAATTATTCATCAAAATTTAAATCATTAGTTAAATTAAATTATTAAATGATGGTTGATTGTTCGGATGTTAATAAATCATCAAATATTTATTCAACGGTCTTAATTCATGAAGAATCAAGTCAGTTGGAATGGATTGCAATTACAAAAATCAAAGGTGAGTTAATCTCACTCATCTGGGTTAAATTTAAATGGTTAGATTTAAATAATTGGCTGAACGATTGAATTGATTTGATGTGCTATATTATATATGATAGTATATAGTATATATTGGAGTGATTGATTTCCTCGCATTATATAGCGAATGAGACCCTATGTGCCGTATAATAGCGGATGATATTATATTAATCCCATATACCGCGATATTCCACCTCGATGTGGAATTGGTATTGTGCTAACATCCGTGGATGTAAGGAAACAGGTTGGAGGGATCCAACTGGATTCCTCAAAATTATTTAGATTGTTAAATATTCTGTTGTTATGAATATTTGATATTCTGTTATGAATAGTATTGATAATTGGAATATTGAATGCTGTGGTATGCTTGAATATATTTCAGTACGTTGAGTTACCAAAATATATAGAATATGATTTTTGAAAAGAAAATAAAAGGGTGAATTTTTAAGTTAAAAAGTATAGGATTGAATAAATTTATGAATGAAATGGAAAAGAATAAAAGGTGATTTTACAATTATAATAAATAAATTCTAAGTATGGGAAAGGAGATTTTGAAATAAAAAGGAAAATAATGAATTTTGAAAACTCAAGTGTTATTATTTGAAGGATAAAGAAGGAATTTAGGAAACATGAAATTGGTATTTTCAGTTAAAAAGGACTTTAAATCATAATTAAGAAATAAAATTTGAAGTTAATGGATTTTGAAATAAATTGAGTAAGTAAACGAATTTATTTCAAAAGGAGTAAATTGGAAATCAATTTGGAAATTGATTTAGGTGTTTGAATTAGGAAATTTAAAGGAGAATGTGACTATGAAATTTATAAACTGGGTTTATAAAAGTAAAGTAATACATCAGTGGATATTTGGAAGAATAAATTCATGATGGGAATTTATTAGAGGAATGGGTAAATTTGTTTAAAAATAAATAGTGGTTTATTTTTAAAAGATGTGGAAGAGATGCGTATTTTCCTAAATAGCCAAGTATGTTTTCAAAGCTAATTTTTAAGTATAATAAAAAGTTTAAGTTGTTTTAGAGGTATGTTTTAGAAAATTTATTATTTCTAAATGTTTAAATTCTAAATTAAGTATTTTCTTTTAATCTATTATAGCAGTAATTATTTAAAGGTGGCTTGGTATTACGTTTTGAAAGCTAGAAATTCAGTTTTATATTATACAAAGTAGTTTTATTTTAAATATTCTTAAAATATATATTTTGAATAAGTATTAAAGTAATTTTTAATTTAAATGTTTTAAAGGATATTATATAATAAAGTGTTTTAAATTGTTTTTAAAATCTAAAGTATTGTACTTGGTGTCTTAAGTGGAAATAAATATTTGGGAATTCATTTCATGAGGAGAGTGTGGTTTGAAAATATTTTCAAAATGGGTTGAAAGTAGAAATTTATCTTGCGATGATATTTTGAGGATTAATAAATAACTTAGTGAAATTATATGTTTGTTGGTTGTTGTGAATGTTGATTGATAGTTAAATAACCGACCATCAATATTGGCCAACGCGTTGATCGTTTCGAAGAGACCGGGATCAGGATTTATTTCCTGAAAACCACTTCGATTCGGTTTGTCCATTTTCGTGAGGAAGACGAGTTCGGAGTCGAAGATGGAGCAGTGAAGTGCAAGGGCTCGTCGCTACTAATCCTAAGGAGATTCCAAAATGGATGTAGTAGGAGTAGTGCCTTCGGTTCCGTTGTAACCAGGGACGGATTTGTATGGATGAATGCTTTCAGAACATCATCAAGTGGAAGATGAGCATTCTAAATGAAATTTTCTAAGAAGGTAATGCTTAGCCTCAAGCCTCATCAACCGGGAATGACTGAAAATCAGAGGTTATGCAGCGAGGCTAAGTGGGCAGCATCCATTAGGGTAAGGTCATCCCTGTCTAGATGTTCCTTTTCGTTCGGCTTAGTAGTGCGGTTGCTGATCCCAACCGTGGGGTGATCTTACTCGGGATTATCCAGCAAGGGGTAGTCCCGGTCTTGTGTTGCAGGGGATTGGGAGTAATCCTCGGTATGGTGATCTAGGCCACATACTTTGACAGGTGGTATCCCAGTGCCTAGTCATTAGTTGGAAATCTATTCTCCCTACGCGCCTGTACGGTTTTGATTATGCCCAACTATTGCTGAAACATGAGATGCAAGCATTTCAGCTAGATTCTATTTTACTTTCTATAGACACTATTATAATATCAGACGGATTTGATGAAAGTGTTTTGGCTATCGTAAGGTAAAAACGCGAAATGTTTATTTGTGGCGTGGTCTTACGAGATGCTTTTGTTTCAAAATAATTTTGAAACTTTAATAATCCATTTGAGTGTGGTTTTATCACGCTGGTATTCCAGACTGACTCGGGTGTTATTTAACTATAATGCTCGGGTCAGACCGAGTATTATAGATAAGAGGAAAGGATGCCGTGGAGCTCAGGAGACGAGCTGGATGGCGATACGTACTTTCGTACTTGTTTTAAATATTCCGCTATGTTGATTAGCTGTGTATTCAGATTGTGAGGATAGGTTATGATTACCGTCCAATTGTGAGTTATGTATACTCTGATGATGTAATGTATAAACAGATTTGTTTTTGTGTAAAGTTCGTTTATTATCTACTATATTTTATTCCGCTTCGATGGTTAGATTCTGATGTTGTTTTCTATTTTCTTCTTCTACTTCTTCTTCTTTAACCCAAATGGTTCGTATTTCCGTTCATCTTGAGTTGATTGATGGAGAATTGTGTCGACTCAAGGGGTACGGGTTTGTGGGCTGTTATAGTGGTAACAGAGCGAGGTTAAGTGAGAACCTTGGCTCTGGTGGGGATTACTCGTTGAAAATAGAGTCCACAGTACTCTAGAATGAGTTTGGGCATATTAGTAGATATGAGGACGTGTTTGTTAGTGAATATAAATTGTTTTAATATTGTGTTGACTTATTGGTTGAGTGGAATATGAATTCTGATCGAGTAAGTTGGCCGCTATTCGAGAAGAGTTTATAAACACCTGACATGATAAAATGACACAGTATTGTTTTAAAGGTGGGTGAATGAAATAATTTTACCCAAAATATATTATGATATAAAGGAAATATTTTCTCACATTGATATATAACTTGGATGTTTAGATGATAATATTTTAAACAAATAAGATTATAAAAATTTGAAATGACTTATGTAATCAAATGGAAATTTGTATGAGCATAAATTATACAAATGAATTATAGTTAAAATTTGATTTAAATCCAATCTGAAAATTTAAAACCCCGAAGATTTTGGAAGTGCTTTGAAGATAAATAATAGCATTATTATTTTGGAGGTATTTCTGAAAGGAAATTGTTTCAAATAAATTTTGTGAAGGAATATAGCATTGAGCTCACTTCAGTCACTGGAAAATAATATTGGTGATGATTGCGCAGCATCATCAGTATTCATTTTTGAGTTTCTAAGTGATGGATTGCTGCCAAATTGATTTGTTTATAAGAGCTAGTTTGTTTTTGAAATTTAAAAGGAAATTTGTTGGGGATAAAAACCAGGATTGGTTTAAAATTTTGAGAAGTGTGATTTTGGGATAATGGTGATTTCAAATGATTTGAAAACCAAATGTCGGGTGTTTGAAATCCTGAATCCTTATTTGAATTGAAAATCCTAATGAGATAAGTTATAAACTTGTAAAGTTTAGATGATTTTTAAATAAGGAAGGAAATTATGAGCTTTGAATGTTGAAATTAAAATTTAAAGTGAAAAGGTTAAAAAAAATTAATTTGGAGAAATTAGATTGTGGAAAATTTAATGGACGATTGGAAGAAATAATTAGTAAAACTTGAATGTGATTGGAATGGGAAAATAAAAACTAAATTTGGATTGAGAAATAAAATTAATTATAATTAAATTAACTTAAGAAAAGTTAATAATAATGGGCTGGATTTGAAGTAAGTTAAAAAGAAATGAAATGAAATAAAAGTGAATTGTGTGGGATTATATTAAATGGAATTAAGTCCTTGCTTAATAAAATTCAAAAGAATGGTATGATGCTAGATTTAACTGAAATTAAGTTAAATAAAATTGAATTGAAATAAATTCAGTTGAGTTATAGATAATATTGAATGGAATAAAATTCTTATTTAAATAAATAAGTGTAAACTAAGTAAGTGTTCAATTGGAATAATAAGCTTGGGAAGCTTATAAAAGAATTGAAAAGCATTGAAATAAAAATATAATCCCTAGTTAAAAGTAAAGTGAAAATGTGATTGACTGTAAATGGATGGAGAAGTATGAATATTAATAAGTGAGTAGCTTATAAAAATGTAAAAGGGGAATAAATAAGCCGAAATAAAAGTGTTGGAATTTTGGAAAATGAAAGAAAATCCAAACTGGAATTATGAAAAAAAATTAAACTCAGGAAAATTTAATGAAGTGATTTTTGTAATAAAATCGGATATTGATTTAAAAGTTGGAAGTAAGCTAAGCAGCTAAATGAATTATTTGATAGAGTATGTTAATAAAATTTAATTCAGTTAAATAAAATGGATTGTAAGTTAATAATGAAGTTTGAAAATAAACTCGAATTATAAATAGAATTCGACATGGATTAATAATGAATTAAAATAAGTGGAGATATTGAAAAAATAAAGTGGAATTGGATTATAATAGAAACGATTTGAATTACAAATAAAATCCAAATCGAGTATAAATGTGTTAAGTATGTACTTGGATATTATTTTGATAAATTGAGAAGGTGAATTAAAACAAAATGGATGGGCTAACTGAATTAAATGGAATTTGATTAAATGAGAATCAAATTAAATGAAAGTGAACTTAGGTTTGAAGTTGGAATAAATTAAAGTAAATTAACTTAAGTTAAGAATAATTAGAAGCTCGACTTCGAGTAAGAATGGAAGACCATTAAATAAAAGCTTGGGTTGAATTAATTTAGGAACGGTTAGTAATATACAAGCATGGAATGTGTCGAGCTAAATAAAATGGTTGTGAATGAATTAAAATGGAAGGAATTAAATATAACTTGAGTTGGAATCAATTTAAAATGGTTATAAGCTTAAGTAATTATTTATTCACATGAACATAGTCGAATTGCGTAGAAATAAATTGCCGTTTGACGAAAACGGGATTAAATAA
Organism: Allium cepa; assembly: GCA_030765085.1. Taxonomy (NCBI): domain Eukaryota; kingdom Viridiplantae; phylum Streptophyta; class Magnoliopsida; order Asparagales; family Amaryllidaceae; genus Allium; species Allium cepa. The sequence goes on from CM060945.1 coordinate 776,897,382, forward strand.
AATTTTATGGATTGATAGAAGTAAATAAAATTGATTTTTGAATCAACTGAAATTAATATAAGTTCGTTTGGTTTAAAAATGAAACGTATGCAAGTAAGTGAGTGGTAAATCACTTAAATTGAATAATATGGGTTGAGAGTTGATTGAAAGAAATTGAAATAAGTGTCGAAACCTAACATATGTGCTTATGAAAGTACATAACATGCATTGTTATAGAAACCATGTTTTATCTATTTAAATATAAGTGAAATGCTATAAACTTCTTATATACAGTGCTTACATATTTAAATTGAGTAAGTACAAGTACCGAGAAGCCATTTGGCTGGATTTGGACGCGATAATTGCTAAAATAATAAGCCGCTTGCTTAAAAATGCAAAATAAAGGTACGCCTATGCCATAGAAATAGGAAATATGAACTGTTTTTGTCTTTCCGACCATGTGGGTCGATGTATATATATTTATATCTCTTGTCAAATTGCAGAAGCTCCACCATACAAAGGAGACTCTGCCAAAAAATTTCGAAAATTTTGGGAGTTAGAAATTTTTGGGAAAATTTTTGTTAGCGACAAAACGATTTCAAATTAGGATTGAATAAGGAATTTTTGAAATGGAAATTGGAACTAATTGTTTAGTTGAAACTTTTGAAAGGAAATGCACAAAATGATTTTAAATGTTGTAATTGGACATTATTGCTAAATAGGATATACAGGTGTTGAAACGATCCTGACTCGACCTTCGAAAATCGGCATCGAATACGACACTCATATGCCAATGCTTCAAATCCAAACGTCGAATCTGGTCCGCTGGAGCTTATAACACCATTAAGTACAACACAACGGAAGAAAATGAATAATATAATATACAACATATGAATACAATAATGATACAATAGAATGATACAACTGAATATCAACACTATCAGAGATACAAGAGATATCAGCGGAAAAGGATATCACCAATGCCAAACTCCAAGAACTCCATCTCCAATCCAAAGCTAGCTCGAGACATCATTGTGTTTCACTGGATAAGTAAGTTTTGTCCGAAGACTGGTCTAACTCCAGATAATCTACTAAACCTGGCTATCTAAAAAACCCAACTCTGGACTGCCCGTGTGGAAAAATTGTGGGCATCTAGAGTTTAGGAAAGGAACAATAAACTCCGAGTCAGTCATGGGGCTGGTGTGAGCAAAAAAATAATTTTTTGTCTTCAAAAACAAACAAAAGAATTTAAATTGAAATCCACAATGCTTTTTGAAAAATTTAACTAACATAAGGCCTCCCACTGCACACACCATGGAAACGCAGAATTGGAGGAGATTTCTCCTTACGATAGTCAAAAATTCTTGATACGCAAAAACCATTTGAAATTATTATTAGTGCATAGTGGAAAACATTTCGAAAGTACAATATAAATCTTAGCCAGTATACCACATTTCGTCGTATGCCTACTATAGCTACCATGTTCAATAGCAGGTTACCGCCACATTCCATGGCAAGTTATACAACTAAAACCGTACAGGGCGCATATTGTTTTGTTTGGATTTCCAACAAATGGTCGGGCGAAGGAACTTCCCAAACAAATTGGAACGCCTCTGGAGTGACGCCCCCGAGAACTTACCCAGCTCTCTGCTACACAAGGCCGGCTACCCCCTTCCTGGGGAATAAAACCTAAGATATGCCACCCCCGGTCCTTTGGGACCTTTATCCAAGGGCCCTCCAACAACATGACATAGTAATAAATATGCTACGGTGTCCACATGAGTAAGTACCTGGGCTCCATACCATGATACTACCCTTTTCCAGAAGGAATGGTCATACCCTAGGGGAGCTACCCCTGAAACTTTGTTGCCACGATTCCAGTTTCGACCATTACCGGGTTGTGAGGCTCGACGAGGTCTTGCCCACAAAGCTACGCTTTACACGAAAGCCATGGTCACAAATGATCAACAAATGATCATCAACACACAGCAGCACTCAGCATGCCACACTACCCAATTGGGAGTATATCGCTGATAACCTTCAACTACATAACCTCTGAGCTCGTACATCTCAGAGAAGGGTGTTAAGCTAAGAGAATAAATTCTCCGCCACCAGCAGATATGTATTTGAAAGAAATCTGCTTTATATCTCAAAGTGTAGTGTCAGACATACATCCATATAAGTCTGTTCCGGGGTCGAATAGAACCGAAGGCACTTCCGAAGAAGTCCTTGCAAATTCGGGTATTCACATCCCCATTGGACTTCCCATCACTTAGGGAATCTCTATACCGGCATTACTCGGTGCAGAGACAATCGATAGTTCATCCTATCATTCTCGCAAATGCCCGGTCTTTACCACCGATCTTCAAATGCTGTCCATATCGACGTATCATTATTCGAAATGGGTTATATGACACAAGGTCCTCTCCCGACTAAATCGAATATTGAGCGTAATATTTAAAAACATACGGATAATGGGATTTCAGATAAGTCACAACTTAAAATCCAAAACTCTTCTTCTAAATGGTTTAAACCAATTACCATTTCATATCTTTTAAATAAAAGATTCAATTCACAAAGTTCACCAGTTCGCAAAGATCCATTCACGGATTTCAAAACAATTTCCATTTCAATTGGATTAACTCGTTAAATTTTTAAATCAAGATTTAACTTATAGCTTTCAAAGCTCGTTTCCAAAGATTCGTTTATACCCTTTCAAAACAATTCCATTTCAAGTTGGATTTACTCATCCGATCTTTGAATTAAAGACTCATTTCATAGCTTTCAAAACATTTCAATTCCATTTCAAACTTGAAACCTTTCAACACAATTTGGAAAACCTTTCTATAAATGAAAGCTATTATTAATTGAAAACAAGTAGTTTTCGTTACGAGAAAACTGACTACAATTATAAGTTAAAGTCATCCAAGTATAAACTTGGATTTAAATTTAAATTTCCAAAACCATACTTTTTAAATGGTTAAACACCCGCATAAATACTTTTATAACTTGTACAATCTTTTAGACCATAATTCCCAAATCATTGAATTCAATCTTAAATATTTAATTTAAATTTAAATCAAATTATTTAAATTTCAAGTTTATCAAGTTATTTAAAATAACTTTTATTTTCAAAGCTTTCAATTCCAATTCCAAAACTATTTTGGATTCAAGAATTTATTCTTTAGAATTTTTGAAGATCTATGACTTAGATGATTTTCTGGTGCAATCCATATTTGTGTGTGTATGGTGTAGTCCAGAGGTTTTACACAATAGTGCAACATCAAAAGTCATCACATCACACATTTAAACACATCAATATTGATAAGCGGTATAATCTATAATGCTATCGTTCATTCACAGATAAGAAATATGAATGCGTTATAAATAAATAAATTACATTCATCACAGATCATACTGAAACAACTCATAGCACAAAGCATAGCATATCTGAATATCAAACAGTTCGATAATCAATAGAATTCAAACATCTATAAGTGAACTCAATTAATTATCTGATTGATTTAGATCAGATGGTCATCAATCATCATTAATTAACTTTAATCGATTTTAAATCATTTGATTAATGGACCTTTAATCATTTATTAAATAAACCAACCTTTAATTATTGAATAATTGACCTTTAATTATCAAATTATCCTTTAATTAATTACTAACTTATCATTAAAAATCTTTAATTAACCATCTTTGAAATTAATTACTATTAACCATTCTAATTACAAATAAATTAGATACTTAATATTAATTTACCAATCCTTAATTACAAATTGATAAACCCCTAATTACTTAATTAATTACAATTATAAATTAATTTACCCTTCTTAATTACTTCCACAACAATAAATTAATTAATAATAAATATTTTCTTAATTAATAGTTTAAAATCTTCCTTAACAACTTTAAATAAACTAGTTATTAAGTTAAAAAGCTTTAATGTAAATTAAATTTAAACATTTATCTTAATTTACTAATTAAAACATTAATTAAGATATAAAAACATTCTACAATATTCCCTTAAATAATTAAAACTGATAATAAAATCTTACTTAAAATTCCAAAACATTAATTATTAAAACTAAGATTTTCCTTAACATCGTTAGCTTAACTTAAAATCTATCAGCTTACTTTGAAAACCAACCCCAAGAAATCCCTATGCTTTCTCGAGTTAAAACTCGGGTTCCTTTCCCATCATCCCTGAGTCTTCTCTCTTCTTCTTCTTATTTACATTTTCTTTTTAGCTTAAGTTTTAAAAAATTCAATATCAAGTTAATCACTTCAATTTAGGTGAATTTGTCTCCCAGGCAAACACACGCTAAAACTCGAGCCAAGATCAAAAACACGCGAGACCCCCTTCGAGTCGCCATGAACCAATTTCCAGATACCCAAACGTATCTGTGCACATGCACGACACTTCGCCGTCGCTCTGGTGAACTTCGCCACCACCAATAAGTCTCGAAACTCCTCAACACTTGAAAGCAAAGTTCACATCGATTCCAAAACTCAAGTTCAAAAATCTGGCCTTTCGTTCGAACCTGAACCCAAACGCACTAAACAAAAACACTTCGCCTCCCCGACGCTGACCACCAGAGACCCTAAAACTCCGGCCGACCACTCGGCATCATCCCCTTTGTCATCTCCCAGAGCCACGTCACACTCGGTCCAGCGTAAGCGACGAACGAGGCCAATTACTCATCCACATCAAAACTTGGTTTAAAAATTTTAAACGCTCGTCGCCGCCGCCACGTCCATCTACCGACCATCGCACTATTTTTCCCATGATCTATGACCACTCCTCCACCTCCACGTGAAACCAGACCCCTCTAGAGCCATCGAACGTCGGAATTTGATCAAAACCCATTCTTCGTTCATCCTCAAACTACTCATTAACCCCCCATCTGAAAATTAGGATTCTTGCTTTAAAAATCACGTTACAGTATAGGAATTCAGACTATAAATTTGAATTGATTAATTAAAATGTTTGAAATTTGACTTATTTAAAATTTGGCTCAGTTATCTTAGTTTCCAAAACTATTAACAAGTTGTTTTGACTTGAATGAGTTTTTAATCTTTGTGTATCTGCCATAACAAACCATTTATGTTTTAACATTAAACCCAAAGAGCAACTAGATTAAGAAAAAAATGATTTTTTTTGAATCAAAATCTTGTTAGCATCTAAGATAGAGGGAATATATAACCAACAACCTGTATAAAATATTTCCATCTTTCAAATACTCAGAGAATTCATATATGTACACACACATACTCGTTCACAGATATAACTTGCAACAAATTTATATTTTTAAATTGTTTAAAGTGATGTTACTCACCTTGCTTCAGAAGAAAGAACAGAGGACTGCTTTGCTGAAACAGGTTGTGAAAATTTGCAAGTTGAAGCCTTTTGATTTCTGGTTTGAGTTGATTTTTTGTATGGTTGTTTAAAGTTGAACTTTTGTTTAAGTTATAGATGATATTACTTTAGGTTTACTCAGTTTGGGATGAACAAAATGAGATGAAGATGATTATATAAAGAAAGATGCTTACAGGACAATTATTTTGTTTTGTACAAATGATCAGAGTTTTTTTTCTTTTGTTAACTAGCTGATTTTTTTCTTTAGCTTTGACTAAAGATATTTTTTTTGAAGTGGAGACTATTTCTGCTGATAGATAAAATGTGTGCTAAGCATTAATTAGCATTGTCTTCTTTTAAAATTATCTTTATATATATAATTTCTTTCTTTCTTTTCTTCTTGCATACTTTTTTCTCTGTCTTTTGTTTTGTTCTTGCATTACACAGCAAACACACTTTATTATTATATCTTCTTTTGCAAGCCTTCTTAGATATTTTTGTATTTATTTTATAAGCTTACATAGATATTTCCTTTTCTTCATTTTTCCTACAGCCTACCCTTTTTAGATATACGTATATTTTTATTTATATGAAGATATGTGGTTCTAGTATTTTCTTGCTTCATATTTTTTGTGCTTATCCAATTTGTTTTCCAAGTCTACCTATATTTCCATTTTATTTCTTTGTTTTGAAGTTTAACTATTGAACATTTAATTCATATTAACATGCTTTATAATTGTTTTAAAGGAAAATGTTTTTAAATCGAACTACCCATTATTTAATTTACATAAATAATGTTTTCATACCCATATTGTTGTTCTAAGTTATTTATTTAAGATTTAAATTCAAATACAAATTCTATATTCAAATTAAAATTTTATTCCAAATTTTATTCAAAATTCACATTGGCTATTAATTTAAAATTAATTTAAAATTGAGATCTTTACAGATTCCCCCCTTAAAAAATTTCGTCCTCGAAATTTGCCAAGGAGACACAAAGATAGATGAAGAATGTTTCATCAAATCAAATGGAACCTCTATTCTGCATTTGGCTTACCAAATCATAATATTAATAATAGATACAAGAATGAATCTATTTAACACTTCACAAGATACTCGGGTTATTAGATCTACGAAATAGGCAGTGGCATTGGTTAGCTCGAAGGGACAACTAACCATACGTAGAACATATCCGAACCTAAAGAAAAGCAGATATATGTATACAATTTCAAAACTTTTAGTTTAAAACTCAAAGTATACCTATGAACCATAGCAATCAAAGCAACCAATTCATCTAAATAACAATTCTGACGTATTTGGAGTTTATGTCCCATATTAATATATCGAATCTTCTTCCTGGATCTACCGGGAACTATCAAAGAATTGAGAAAATATGACGAACAAAAGAGATTGATAGAGAAAATATTTTTTTTCTCCTTGTTGTTACAGGGTATTGACCATTTATAGTCGTATTCCCCTTTCCCCTATCTCATCCACTTCTTGCACTCATACTGACTATCAGTGGACAGCTAGAGAATTCGCTGAGGCATTCGAACGAATATCTTAAGGATTACTCATTCTAGGGTTTACTTCACCCTATCTCTAATGAGCTACTTAATGTGTTATACTCCTGAGCTAAAGTTTCAACCTTCAGCTCTGATACCAAATGAAACGATCCTGAATCGACCTTCGAAAATCGGCACCGAATACGACACTCATATTTCAATGACGCAGATCCAAACGTCGAATCTGGTCCGTCGGAGCTTATAACACCATTAAGTGCTACACAGCGGAAGAAAATGAATAATATAATATACAACATCTGAATACAATGATGATACAATAGAATGATACAACTGAATATCAACACTATCAGAGATACAAGAGATAGCAGCGGAGAAGGATATCTTCAATGCCAAACTCCAAGAACTCCATCTCCAATCCAAAGCTAGCTCAAACCATCATTACGTTTCACCTAGATAAGCAAGTCTCGTCCGAAGACTGGTCTAACTCTAGATTATCTACTAAACCTGGCTATCTGAAAAGCCCAACTCTAGACTGCCCGTGTGGAAAAATTGTAGGCACCCAGAGTTTAGGAAATGTACAATAAACTCCGAGTCAGTCTTGGGGCTGGTGTGAGCAACAAAAACAATTTTTTGTCTTCAAAAACAAACAAAAGAATTTAAATTGAAATCCGCAATGATTTTTGGAAAATGTAACTACCGTAAGAACTCCCACCGCACACACCATGCAAATGCAGAATTGGAGGAGATTTTTTCTTATGATAGTCAAAAATGCTTAATACGCGAAAACCATTTGATATTATTATTAGTGCATAGTGGAAAACATTTTGAAAGTAAAATATAAATCTTAGCCAGCATACCGCATTTCATCGTATGCCTACTATAACTACCATGTTCAACAACAGGTTACCGCCACATTCCCTGGCAGGTTATACAACTAAAACCGTACAGGGCGTGTATTGTTTTGTTTGGATTTCCAACAAATGGTCGGGCGAAGGAACATCCCAAATAAAACGGAATGCCTCTGGAGTGACGCCCCCGAGAACTTACCCAGCTCTCTGCTACACAAGGCCGGCTACCCCTCTTCCTGGGGAATAAAACCTAAGATATGCCACCCCCGGGTCTTTGGGACCTTTATCCAAGGGCCGTCCAACAACATCACACAGTAATAAATATACTACGGTATCCACATGAGTAAGTACCTGGGCTCCATAGCATGATACTACCCTTTTCCAGAAGGAATGGTCATACCCTAGGGGAGCTACCCTTGAAACCTTGCTGCCACAATTCCTGTTTCGACCATTACCGGGTTGTGAGGCTCGACGAGGTCTCGTCCACAAAGCTATGATTTACACGAAAGCCATGCTTTGATCACAAATGATCAACAAATGATCATCATCAAACAGCAGCACTCAGCATGCCACACTACCAAATTGGGAGTATATCGCTGATAACCTTCAACTACATAACCTCTGAGCTCGTACGTCTCTGAGAAGGGTGTTTAAGCTAAGAGAATAAATTCTCCTCCACTAGCAGATATGTTTTTGAAAGAAATCTGCTTTATATCTCAAAGTGTAGTGTCAGACACACATCCATACAAGTCTATTTCGGGTTTGAGCAGAACCGAAAGAACTTTCGAAGAAGCCCTTGCAAATTCGGGTATTCACAATCCCGATCGGACTTCCCATCACTTAGGGATTCTCTATACCGATGTGACTCAGTGCAGAGGCAATCGATAGGTCATCCTATCATTCTCGCAAATACCCGGACTTCAGCACCGGTCATCAAATGCTATCCATATCGATGTATCATTATTCGGAATGTTTATATGACACAAGGTCCTCTCCCGGCTAAACCGAATAATGATCATAATATTTAAAAACGTATGGATAATGGGATTTCAGATAAGTCACAACTTAAAATCCAAAACTCTTCTTCCAAATGGTTTAAACCAATTACCATTAAAAATCTTTTAAATAAAAGATTCAATTCACAAAGTTCACTCAGTTCATAAAGATCCATTCACGTATTTCAAAACAATTTCCATTTCAGTTGGATTCACTCGTTAAATCTTTAAATCAAGATTTAACTTATAGCTTTCAAAGCTCGTTTCCAAAGATTCATTCATAGCCTTTCAAAATAATTCCATTTCATGTTGGATTTACTCATCCGGTCTATGAATCAAAGACTCATTTCATAGCTTTCAAAACATTTCAATTCCATTTCAAACTTGAAATATTTCAACACAATTTCGAAATCCTTTCTTTAAATGAAAGCTATTATTATTTGAAAATAAGCAGTTTTCGTTACGGGAAAACTGACTACAATTATAAGTTAAAGTCATCCAAGTATAACTTGGATTTAAATTTAAATTTCCAAAACAATACTTTTTAAATGGTTAGAACCCGCATAAATACTTTTATAACTTGTATAATCTTTTAGACCATAATTCCCAAATCACTGAATTCAACCTCTAATATTGAATTTAAATTTAAATCAAATTATTTAAATTTCAAGTTTATCAAGTTATTTAAAATAACTTTTATTTTCAAAGCTTTCAATTCCAATTCCAAAACTATTTTGGATTCAAGAATTTAATATTTACAATTGTTGAAGATCTGTGACTTAGCCGATTTCCTCGTGCAATCCATATTTGTGTGTGTATGGTGTAGTCCAGGGGTTTTACACAATAGTGCAACATCATAAATCATCACATCACACATTTAAACACATCAATATTGATAAGCGGTATAATCTATAACGCTTATCGTTCATTCACAGATAAGAAAATATGAATGCATTATAAATAAATAGATTACATTCATCACAGATCACACTGAAACAACTCATAGCACAAAGCATATCAGAATATCAAACAATTCGACAATCAATAGAATTCAAACATCTATAAGTGAACTCAATTAATTATCTGATTGAGTTAGATCAGATGGTCATCAATCATAATTAATTAACTTTAATCGATTTCAAATCATTTGATTAATGGTCCTTTAATCGTTTATTAAATAAACCAACCTTTAATTATTGAATAATTGACCTTTAGTTATCCAATTATTCGTTAATTAATTACTAACTTATCATTAACCGTCTTTGAAATTAATTACTATTAACAATTCTTAATTACAAATAAATTAGATACTTAATATTAATTTACCAATCCTTAATTACAAATTGATAAACCCCTAATTACTTAATTAATTACAATTATAAATTAATTAACCCTTCCTAATTACTTTCCACAACAAGTAATTAATAATAATAATTATTTATCTTAATTAACATTTTAAAATCTTCCTTAACAACTTTAAATAAACTAGTTATTAACTTAAAAAGCTTTAATGTTAATTAAATTTAAACATTTATCTTAATTTACTACTTAATTAAGATAAAAAACATTCTACAATATTCCCTTAAATAATTAAAACTGATAATAAAATCTTACTTAAAATTTCAAAACATTAGTTATTAAAACTAAAATTTTCCTTAACATCATTAGCTTAACTTAAAATCTATCAGCTTACTTTGAAAACAAACCCTAGGAAATCCCTATGCTTTCTCGAGTTAAAACTCGGGTTCCTTTCCCATCTTCCCTGTGGCTTCTCTCTTCTTCTTCTTATTTACATTTTATTTTTAGCTTAAGTTTTAAAAAATTCAATATCAGGTTAATCACTTCAATACAGGTGAATTTCTCTCCCAGGCAAACACACGCTAAAACTCGAGCCAGGATCAAAAACCCGCGAGACCCCCTTCGAGTCTCCATGAACCAATTTCCAGATACCCAAACATGGCCGTGCACGTGCACGACACTCTGCCAACGCTCTGGCGAACTTCGATACCACCAACAAGTCGCGAAACTCCTCTACACTCGAAAGTAAAGTTCACTTCGATGCCAAAACTCGAGATCAAAAATCTGGCCTTTCGTTCGAACCTGAACCCAAACCCACTAAACAAGAACACTTCGCCTCCCCCACGCTGACCACCAGAGACCCTAAAACTCCGGCCAACCACTCGACAGCATCCCCTCTGTCATCTCCCAAAGCCACGTCACACTCGGTCCAGCGTAAACGACGATCGAGGCCAGTTACTCATCCACATCAAAACTAGGTTTAAAAATTTTAAACGCTCGCGGCTGCCACCACGTACATCTACCGACCATCGCACTATTTTTCCCATGATATCTGATCACTCCTCTACCTCCACGTGAAACCCGACCCCTTTAGAGCCACCGAACGCTGGAATTCAATCAAAACTCATTCTTCGTTCGTCCTCGAACTGCTCATTAACCCCCCATCTAAAAATTAGGATTCTTTCTTTAAAAATCACGTTACAGTATAGGAATTCAGAATATATACTTGAATTCATGAACTAAAATGTTTGAAATTTGACTTATTTAAAATTTGGTTCAGTTATCTTAGTTTCCAGAACGATTAACAAGTTGTTTTGACTTGAATGAATTTTTAATCTTGAGTATCTGCCATAACAAACCATTTCTGGTTTAACATTAAACCCAAAGAGCAAGTAGATTAAGCAGAAATGATTTTTTTTGAATCAAAATCTAGTTAACATCTAAGACAGAGGGAATATGTAACCAACAACCTGTACAAAATATTTCCATCTTTCAAATACTCAGAGAATTCATATATGTATACACACATACTTGTTAACAGATATAACTTGCAACAAATTTATATTTTCAAATTGTTTAAAGTGATGTTACTCACCTTGCTTCAGAAGAAAGAACAGAGGACTGCTTTGCTAAAACAGGTTGTGAAAATTTGCAAGTTGAAGCCTTTTGATTTCTGGTTTGAGTTGATTTTTTTGTATGGTTGTTTAAAGTTGAACTTTTGTTTAAGTTATAGATGATATTACTTTAGGTTTACTCAGTTTGGGATGAACAAAATTGAGACGAAGATGATTATATAAAGAAAGAAGCTTACAGGCAATTATTTTGCTTTGTACAAATTATCAGAGTTTTTTTCCTTTTGTTAACTAGCCGATGTTTTTCTTTAGCTTTGACTAAATATTTTTTTTGTAGTGGAGGCTATTTCGGCTGATAGATAAAATGCGTGTGAAGCATTAATTAGCATTGTCTTCTTTTACAATTTTCTTTATATATATAATTTGTTTCTTTCTTTTCTTCTTGCATACTTTTTTCTCTGTTTTTTTTTGTTCTTGCATTACACAGCAAACACACTTTGTTATTATATCTTCTTTTGCAAGCCTTCTTAGATATTTTTGTCTTTATTTTATAAGTTTACATAGATATTTCCTTTTCTTCATTTTTCTTACAGCTTACCCTATTTATATATACTTAGATTTTTATTTGTATGAAGATATGTTGTTTTAGTGTTTTCTTGCTTCATATTTTTTGTGCTTATCCAATTTGCTTTCCAAATCTAACTATATTTCCATTTTATTTCTTTGTTTCGAAGTTTAACTATTCAACATTAAATTCATATTAGCATGCTTTATAGTTATTTTAAAGGAAATGTTTTTAAATCGAACTACCCATTATTTAATTTACATAAATAATATTTTCAAACCCAAATTATTGCTCTAAGTTTTTTATTTAAGATTTAAATTCAAATACAAATTCTATATTCAAATTAAAATTTCATTCCAAAATTTATTCAAAATTCACATTAACTATTAATTTAAAATCAATTTAAAATTGAAATCGTTACAGATTCTCCCCTTAAAAAATTTCGTCCTCGAAATTTGCCAGAGTGACACAAAGGTAGATGAAGAATGTTTCATCAAATCAAACTGAACATCTATTTTGCATTTGGCTTGCCAAATCAAAATATTAATAATAGATACAAGAACGAATCTATTTAACACTTCACAAGATACTCGGGTTATTCAGATCTATGAAATAGGCAGTGGCATTGATTAGTTCGAAGGGATAACTAAACATTCGTAAAACATATCCGAACCCAAAGATAAACAGATATATGGATACAATTTCAAAACTTCTAGTTTAAAACTCAAAGTATACTTATCAACCATAGCAATCAAAGCAACCAATTCATCCAAACAACAATTCTGACCTATTTGGAGTTTATGTTCCATATTAATATATCGAATCTTCTTCCTGATCTACCAGGAACTATCAAAGAATTGAGAAATGATGATGAACAAAAGAGATGGATAGAGAAAATATTTTTTTCTCCTTGTTGTTACAGGGTATTGACCATTTATAGTCGTATTCCCCTATCCCCTATCTCATCCTCTTCTTGTACTTATACTCACTATCAGTGGATAGCAAGAGAATTCACTAAGGCATTCGAACGGATATCTTAGGGATTACTCATTCTAGGGTTTACTTCACCCTATCTCTAATGAGCTACTTAATGTGTTATACTCCTGAGCTAAAGTTTCAACCTTCAGCTCTGATACCAAATGAAACGATCCTGAGTCGACCATCGAAAATCGACACCGAATACGACACTCATATTCCAATGCCGCAGATCCAAACGTCGAATTTAGTCCGTCGGAGCTTATAACACTATTAAGTACAACACAACGGAAGAAAATGAATAATATAATATACAACATCTAATACAATGATGATACAATAGAATGATACAACTGAATACCAACACTATTAAAGATACAAGAGGTAGCAGCGAAAAAGGATATCTTCAATGCCAAACTCCAAGAACTCCATCACCAGTCCAAAGCTAGGTCGAACCATCATTACGTTTCACCTAGATAAGCAAGTCTCGTCCGAAGATTGGTCTAAATCTAGATAATCTACTAAACCTGGCTATCTGAAAAACCCAACTCTAGACTGCCCGTGTGGAAAAATTATGGGCACCCAGAGTTTAGGAAAGGAGCAATAAACTCCGAGTCAGTCATGGGACTGGTGTGAGCAACAAAAACAATTTTTTGTCTTCAAAAACAAACATAAGAATTTAAATTGAAATCCGTAATGCTTTTCAGAAAAATTTAAATACTATAAGGCCTCCCACCGCACACACCATCCAAACGCAAAATGGAGGAGATTTCTCCTTATGATAGTCAAAAATGCTTGATACGCGAAAACCATTTGATATTATTATTAGTGCATAGTGGAAATCATTTCGAAAGTACAATATAAATCTTAGCCAACATACCACATTTCGTCATATGCCTACTATAGCTACTATGTATAATAGCAGGTTACCGCCACATTCCATGGCAGGTTATACAACTAAAACCATACAGGGCGCGTATTGTTTTGTTTGGATTACCAACAAATGGTCGGGCGAAGGAACTTCCCAAATAAAATGGAACGCCTCTGGAGTGACGCTCCTGAGAACTAACCCAGCTCTCTGCTACACAAGGCCAGCTATCCCCTTTCCCGGGGAATAAAACTTAAGATATGCCACTCCCGGTCCTTTGGGACCTTTATCCGAGGGCCCTACAACAACATCACACTGTAATAAATATACTACGGTGTCCACATGAGTAAGTACCTGGGCTCCATACCATGATACTACCCTTTTCCAGAAGGAATGGTCATACCCTATTGGAGCTACCCTTGAAACCTTGCTGCCACGATTCCTATTTCGACCATTACCGGGTTGTAAGGCTCGAGGAGGTCTCGTCCACAAAGCTACGCTTTACACAAAAGCCATGCTTTGATCACAAATGATCATCAACACACAGCAACACTCAGCATGCCAAACTACCAAATTGGGAGTATATAGCTGATACCTTCAACTACATAACCTCTGAGCTCGTCTCAGAGACGGGTGTTAAGCTAAGAGAATAAATTCTCCACCACCAGCAGATATGTATTTGAAAGAAATCTGCTTTATATCTCAAAGCGTAGTGTCAAACACACATCCATATAAGTCTGTTCCGGGTTCAAATGAAACCGAAGGCACTTCCGAAGAAGCCCTTGCAAATCCAGGTATTCACAATCTCGATCGGACTTCCCATCACTTAGGGAATCTCTATACCGGCACGACTCAGTGTAGAGAGAATCGATAGGTCATCCTATCATTCTCGCAAATACCCGGCCTTCACCACCGGTCTTCAAATGCTATCCATATCGACGTATCATTATTCGGAATGGTTTATATGACACAAGGTCCTCTCCTGGCTAAACCTCTGGCTAAACTGAATAATGAGCGTAATATTTAAAAATATATGGAAAATGGGATTTCAGATAAGTCAAAACTTAAAATCCAAAACTCTTCTTCCAATTGATTTAAACCAATTTCGATTTCAAATCTTTTAAATAAAAGATTCAATTCACAAAGTTCACCTAGTTCACAAAGATCCATTCACGGATTTCAAAACAATTTCCATTTCAGTTGGATTAACTCGTTAAATCTTTAAATCAAGATTTAACTTATTGCTTTCAAAGCTTGTTTCCAAAGATTCATTCATAGCCTTTCAAAACAATTCCATTTCAAGTTGGATTTACTCATCCGGTCTTTGAATCAAAGACTCATTTCATAGCTTTCAAAACATTTCAATTCCATTTCAAACTTGAAACCTTTCAACACAATTTTGAAATCCTTTCTTTAAATGAAAGCTATTATTATTTGAAAACAAGTAGTTTTCGTTATGGGAAACTGACTGCAATTATAAGTTAAACTCGTCCAAGTATAAACTTGGACTTAAATTTAAATTTCCAAAACCATACTTTTTAAATGGTTAAAAACCCGTATAAATACTTTTATAACTCGTATAATCTTTTAGATCATAATTCCCAAATCATTGTATTCAATCTCAAATATTGAATTTAAATTTATATCAAATTATTTAAATTTCAAGTTTATCAAGTTATTTCAAATAACTTCTATTTTCAAAGCTTTCAATTCCAATTCCAAAACTATTTTGGATTCAAGAATTTAATCTTTAAAATTGTTGAAGATCTGTGACTTAGCCAATTTCCTCGTGCAATCCATATTTGTGTATGGTGTAGTCCAGGGGTTTTACACAATAGTGCAACATCATAAATCATCACATCACACATTTAAACACATCAATATCGATAAGCGGTATAATCTATAACACTTATCGTTCATTCACAGATAAGAAAATATGAATGCATTATAAATAAATAAATTACAGTCATCACATATCACACTGAAACAACTCATAGCACAAAGCATAGCATATCAAAATATCAAACAATTCGACAATCAATAGAATTCAAACATCTATAAGTGAACTCAATTAATTATCTGATTGATTTAGATCAGATGGTCATCAATCATAATTAATTAACTTTAATCGATTTCAAATCATTTAATTAATTGTCCTTTAATCATTTATTAAATAAACCAACCTTTAATTATTGAATAATTGACCTTTAATTTTCCAATTATCCTTTAATTAATTACTAACTTATCATTAAAAATCTTTAATTAACCGTCTTTGAAATTAATTACTATTAACAATTCTTAATTACAAATAAATTAGATACTTAATATTAATTTACCAATCCTTAATTACAAATTGATAAACCCCTAATTACTTAATTAATTACAATTATAAATTAATTAACCTTTCTTAATTACCTTCCACAACAATTATTTAATAATAATAATTATATATCTTAATTAAGATTTTAAAAACTTCCTTAACAACTTTAAATAAACTAGTTATTAACTTAAAAAACTTTAATGTTAATTAAATTTAAACATTTAGCTTAATTACTACTTAATTAAAATATTAATTAGGATAAAAAACGCTCTACAATATTCCCTTAAATAATTAAAACTGATAATAAATTCTTACTTAAAATTTCAAAACATTAATTATTAAAACTAAGATTTTCCTTAACATCAATAGCTTAACTTAAAATCTATCAGCTTACTTTGAAAACAAATCCCAGGAAATCTAGATGCTTTCTCGAGTTAACACTCGGGTTCCTTTCCCATCTTCCCTGAGTCTTCTCTCTTCTTCTTCTTATTTACATTTTATTTTTAGCTTAAGTTTGAAAAAATTCAATATCAGGTTAATCACTTCAATACAGGTGAATTTCTCTTCTAGGCAAACACATGCTAAAACTTGAGCCAGGATCAAAAACAAACGAGACCCCTTTGAGTCGCCACGAACCAATTTCCAGATACCCAAACGTGGCCGTGCACGTGCACGACACTCCGCCTCGCTCTGGCGAACTTCGCCACCACCAACAAGTCGCGAAACTCCCCTACACTCGAAAGCAAAGTTCACTTCGATGCCAAAACTCGAGACCAAAAATCTGGCCTTTCGTTCGAACCTGAACCCAAACCCACTAAATAAAAACACTTCGCCTCCCCCATGCTGACCACCAGAGACCCTAAAACTCCGTCCAACCACTCGACAGCATCCCCTCTATCATCTCCCAGAGCCATGTCACACTCGGTCCAGCGTAAACGACGAATGAGGCCAATTACTCATCCATATCAAAACTAGGTTTAAAAATTTTAAATGCTCGCTGCCGCCACCACATCCATTTACCGACCATCGCACTATTTTTCCCATGATCTCTGATCACTCCTCCACTTCCAAGTGAAACCCCGACCCTTCTAGAGCCACCGAACGTCGGAATTCGATCAAAACCCATTCTTCGTTCATCCTCGATCTGCTCATTAACCCCCAATCTAAAAATTAGGATTCTTGCTTTAAAAATCACGTTACAGTATAGGAATCCAGACTATATACTTGAATTCATGAATTATAATGTTTGAAATTTGACTTATTTAAATTTGGTTCAGTTATCTTAGTTTCCAGAACGATTAACAAGTTGTTTTGACTTGAATGAGTTTTTAATCTTGAGTATTTGCCATAACAAACCATTTCTGTTTTAACATTAAACCCAAAGAGCAAGTAGATTAAGAAGAAATGATTTTCTTTTTTTTTTTGAATCAAAATCTTGTTAGCATCTAAGAAAGAGGGAATATATAACCAACAACCCGCACAAAATATTTCCAACTTTCAAATACTCAGAGAATTCATATATGTATACAAACATACTTGTTCACAGATATAACTTGCAACAAAATTATATTTTTAAATTGTTTAAAGTGACGTTACTCACCTTGCTTTAGAAGAAAGAACAGAGGACAGCTTTGCTGAAACAGGTTGTGAAAATTTGCAAGTGGAAGCCTTTTGATTTCTGGTTTGAGTTGATTTTTTTGTATGGTTGTTTAAAGTTGAACTTTTGTTTAAGTTATAGATGATATTACTTTAGGTTTACTCAGTTTGGAATGAACAAAATTGAGATGAAGATGATTATATAAAGAAAGAAGCTTACAGGACAATTATTTTGTTTTGCACAAATTATCAGAGATTTTTTTTTCATTTGTTAACTAGCCGATGTTTTTTTAGCTTTGACTAAAGATATTTTTTTTTGAAATGGAGGCTATTTCGGCTGATAGATAAATTTGCGCTAAGCATTAATTAGCATTGTCTTCTTTTACAATTATCTTTATATATACAATTTGTTTCTTTCTTTTCTTCTTGCATACTTTTTTCTCTGTTTTTGTTTTGTTCTTGCATTACACAGCAAACACACTTTGTTATTATATCTTCTTTTGCAAGCCTTCTTAGATATTTTTGTCTTTATTTCATAAGCTTACATAGATATTTACTTTTCTTCATTTTTCCTACAGCCTACCCTATTTATATATACTTAGATTTTTATTTTTATGAAGATATGTTGTTTTAGTATTTTCTTGCTTTATATTTTTTGTGCTTCTCCAATTTGTTTTCCAAGTCTACGTATATTTCCATTTTATTTATTTGTTTTGAAGTTTAACTATTGAACATTTAACTCATATTAACATGCTTTATAATTTTTTTAAAGGAATTTTTTTTTTAAATCGAACTACCCATTATTTAATTTACATAAATAATGTTTTAAAACCCAAATTGTTGTTCTAAGTTATTTATTTAAGATCTAAATTCAAATACAAATTCTATATTCAAATTCATATTTTATTCCAAATTTTATTCAAAATTCACATTAACTATTAATTTAAAATCAATTTAAAATTGAGATCATTACAGATGTTTTAAGCCAAAGGATAAATGAATGTTTTTTATTTCAGAAGATAATTTGAATTGCCCGACTAAAAAGGTATGTATTTAAATTTCTATATGAAATTTGATGATTTTCTTGTCTAGCCACTTGGCATTTTGTTTACCTTTTGAATTTGGGAGCCCGTAGAGGCATTTTGTAGTTGTACCGAGCTAGGCGCGCAAAAGAGACGCTGGCGAAATTTTTCAAAAATTTAGGGAGATAGAAATTTTTTGAGAGATTTAGAAAATATAAAACTTGGTTTTGAATTATAATTTGAATGATTGAATAAGTAAAGTTGTTTGGGAACTATGGAAAAGTTTGTAAAGTTAGTAAGATGGATAGTGTGTCCTTTATAAAGATTGTTTGGTTGTTGTCAAAAACTGTTTGATTTTGGGAAAATAGTAAACGGGTATTGGACCATTCTTCATAACTAGTAATTTCGGGGATGAAATTCTTTTAAGGGGGAGCAATGTGACGACCCGGAATTTTTGGTTATTTGAAATCGGAATATTTAATCGATTTTAAATATTTCATAGTTAGTTTCTAACTTGAATTCAAATATCACTATTTATTAGATAATTTAATTATCAAATTAAATCATTTGAAATTGGTTTAAGTGGTAAATCTGGGATTTAAGCTGAATAAATTATTTCAAGACTTGTAAAATGTATACCGATAGTACTGAAGATAGTAAAAGTGTTAAAATTGAATTTGGAAGTTTTTTTGTTAAGTTTCGAAAATATGTCATTTAAATCAATATTAAAAATAGCCTTCCAAGGCACAGACTCAGATTTCGAAGAAACCAGTTCCATGGGATTCGTAATATTGTATTATTATCGGATTTCAATTTTCGTAGTGTTTGGAGTGATCGTTTGGCCATACGATAAGTAAACGCGCTGGAAATTAAATCGAAATTTAATATAATAACTGGTTTCAAAAAGCTATCTTCTCCATACGATTGAATGAGGACTCAAAACCTTTTCCATTGCATACGGAATAGGGGTATAACATTATAAACGCCTAACGGGACACCTCGATAGGGGGTTAAATTATTGAGTTGCAGAATTTGAGACGATTTAAATTTAAATATAATGTATTTTTCCCCAGTCAAAATTCCTTCCCATCAGCCACCATTCTTTCATCTCAGCCATCTTATATTCTTGACCAAGCCGACCTATCCCTCTGTGTTAAATCACGTACCCTCTCCCTTTCCCTTCATTCAAATCGAAGCGAAAATCAATTTATTCCAGAAAAAAATGGGGGAAATCGCGAGACTATCTCCTCTCATGGCCGCTCCCCTAAAATCATTCGATATCTTCCCAAGTCGAGTGTGATATCCTTTTCGTGTTCGAAATCAAGCTCGAGGGTTCAGGCAAGTGCCTTGTCGCGAGATGGATGTTCAAGTAGGCTGGGTCGCAAGCTTATGGGCTCGAGTTCGAGCTCGAAATGCGTGAGCATGGCAAGCGCGATTGGTCTGTGGGTGTTCGCAGAAGGCGAGGAGGCTCGCGCGAATATTGGGAAGGCAAGGTCATGACGCTGACGAGGAGGCGTGTCACAGCTTTGGGTGTGGCGGCTGCGACCGTGACTAGGGTTTCAAACTCGAGGAGCTGGTTTCGATTTGTTCGAATGATGGTAGAGAGGAGCTCGAGTTGTCGCGGAGAGGTATTTTTCCATCAATTTAAGTTGTTTAATTTCTAAGTCAGTGAATTTTAGTTATATATATATAAAAACGGTTACAGTCAATATTTTGCAGTCACGGTTTGTATTTGCAGAGAAGAAACCATACTTTTATATTGATATAAACAGTAAGATTTTAACAAAGGAATTTTGTTTTAATCTATATATGTATATAAGTAAAGTATGGGATGGAAAACAGCCTGCTGTTTTGTTGATTACAGGATTTTAATTTATAAACACATATGCATATCTTGATTTTGATATAAAATTAAAAAAATATATGAAAGGGAAGGTTTGAAAATATATAAATATGTGAATTTTAAAATCTATTTAAGTATATGTAAAGTTAGATTTTTGTAACACACAACTAATTTTAAAAATTATGTATATGTAGTTTCAAAATGGAAAATAATAATAATATAATTATACACATTCTTATTTTACGAGTTTATTTTAAAATAATAGATTTGGTGACTAATTTTCTTATTTAAATTATTTAGTTATTAAAAGATATTTAAAAAAGAGGAAAAAATTTGTCTAAGCTAAATTATTAGTTGATTAATTTATTAAAAAGGAAATTAGTTTGAAATTAAATTATTCATTTAAATTTAAATCATGAGTTAAATTAAATTATTAAATGATGGTTCATTGTTCGGATGTTAATAAAATCATCTAATATTTATTCAAGGGTCTTAAATCATGAAGAATCAAGTCAGTCGGAATGGATTGCAATTACAAAAATCAAAGATGAGTTAATCTCACTTATCTGGGTTTGATTAAAATTTAAATGGTTAAATTTAAATAATTGGCCGAATTATTGAATTGATTTGATGTGCTATATTATATATGATAGTATATATATAGTATATTGGAGTGATTGATTTCCCCGTATTATATAGCGGATGAGACCCTATGCGCTGCATTATAGCGGATGATATTATATTAATCCCATATACCGCGATATTCCACTTCGAGGTGGAAATGGTATTGTGCTAACATCTGTGGATGAAGGAAAACAGGTTGGAGGGATCCAACTGGATTCCTTAAAATTATTTTGATTGTTTAATATTCTATTGTTATGAATATTTGATATTCTGTGATGAATATTATTGATAATTGGAATATTGAATGTTGTGGTTTGCTTTAATATATTTCAGTACCCTGAGTTATCAAAATATATAGAATTGGATTTTTGAAAAAAAAATAAAAGAGTGAATTTTTAAGTTAAATAATTATAGAGAATTGAATAAATTTAAGAATGAACTGGAAAAGAATAAAAGGTGATTTTAAATTTCTAATAAATAAATTCTAAGTACGGGAAAGGAGATATTGAAATAAAAAGGAAATTAATGAATTTTAAAAACTCAAGTGTTTCTATTTAAAGGATAAAGAAGGAATTTAGGAAACATGAAATTGGTATTTTCAGTCGAAAAGGACTTTAAATCATAATTAAGAAATAAAATCTGAAGTTAATGGATTTTGAAATAAATTGAGTAAGTAAAGGAATTTACAAAATGGAGTAAATTGGAAATCAATTTGGAAACTGATTTAAGTGTTCGAATTTGGAAATTTAAAGGAGAATGTGACTATGAAATTTATAAACTGGATTTATTAATGTAATGTAATATATCAGCGGATATTTGGAAGGATAAATTCACGGTGGGAATTTATTAAAGGAATGAGTAAATTTGTTTAAAAATAAATAGTGTTTTTTAAAAGATGTGGAAGAGAAGCATATTTCCCTGAATAGCCAAGTATATTTTCAAAGCAAAATTTTTAAGTATAAGTAAAAAGTTTAAGTTGTTTTAAAGGCATGTTTTAGAAAAGTTATTATTTCTAAATGTTTAAATTCGAAAGTAAGTATTTTCTTTTAATCTATTATAGCAGTAATTATTTAAAGATGGCTTGGTATTATGTTTTAAAAGTTAGAAATTCAGTTTTATATTGTGCAAAGTAGTTTTATTTTAAATATTCTTAAAGTATATATTTTGAAAAGTATTAAAGTAATTTTTAATTTATATGTTTTAAAGGATATTGTATAATAAAGTGTTTTAAATTATTTTTAGAATCTAAAGTATTGTACTTGGTGTCTTCATGGAAATAAAAATTTGGGATTTCATTCCATGAGGAGAGTGTGGGTTGAAACTGTTTTCAAAAAGGGTTGAAAATAGAAATATATCTTGCAAAGTTATTTTGAGGATTAATAAATAATTTGGTGAAATTATTTATGTTGGATGGTTGTTGTGAATGTTGATTGATAGTTAAATAATCGACTATCAATATTGGCCAATGCGCTGATCGTTTCGAAGAGACCGGTATCGGGATTTATTTCCTGAAAACCACTTCGATCCGGTTTGTACGTTTTCATGAGGAAAACGAGTTCGGAGTTGAAGATGAAGCAGTGAAGTGCAAGGACTAGTCACTACTAATCCTGAGGAGATTCTAAAATGGATGTAGTAGGAGTAGTGCCTTCGGTTCCGTTCGAACCCGAATTGTATGGATGAATGCTTTCAGAACATCGTCATGTGGGCGATGAGCATTCTAAGTGAAACGTTCTAAAAAGGTAATGCTTAGCCTCAAGCCTCATCAACTGGGAATGACTGAAAATCAGGGATTATGAAACAGGGCTAAGTGGGTAGCATCCATTAGGGTGAGGTCATCCCTGTCTAGATGTCCCTTTTTATTCGGCTTAGAGGTGCGGTCGTTGATCCCAACCGTAGGGTGATCTTACTCGGGATTATCCAGTAAGGGGTAGTTATAGTCTTGTGTTGCAGGGGATTGGGAGTAATCCTTCGTACGGCGATCAAGGCCACGTACTGTGACAGGTGGTACCCCAGTGCCTAGTCATTAATTGAAAATCCATTCTCCTTATGCGCCTGTACAGTTTTGATAGTGCCCAATTATTGCTGAAACGTGAGATGCAAGCATTTCAGCTAAATTCTATTTTACTTTCTATAGACACTATTATAATATCAGACGGATTTGATAAAAGTGTTTTGGCTATCGTAAGGTAAAAACCCGACATGTTTATTTGTGGCGTCGTCTTACGAGATGCTTTTGTTTCAAAAGAATTTTGAAACTTTAATAATCCATTTGAGTACGGTTTTCTCATGCTGGTATTCAAGACTGACTCGGCTGTTATTTAACTATAATTCTCAGGACAGACCAGGTATTATAGATTACCGAAAAAGATGCCATGGAGCTCAGGAGACAAGCTCGATGGCGACACGTACTTCCATACTTGCTTTAAATATTCCGCTGTGTTGATTAGCTGTGTATTCAGATTGTGAGGACAGATTATGATTACTGTCCAGTTGTGAGTTATGTATACTCTAATGATGTAATGTATAAACATATTTGTTTTTGTGTAAAGATCGTTTATTATCTATTATATTTTATTCCGCTGCGATGGTTGGATTCTGATGTTGTTTTTTATTTTCTTCCTCTACCTCTTCTTCTTTAACCCAAATGGTTCGTATTTCCGTTCATCTTGAGTTGGTTGATGGAGAATAGTGTCGACTCAAGGGGTACGGGTTTGCGGGCTGTTACCATGTCACTTTATATTTTAAAATCATATTTAAATAATATCAAAATCTCTAATTTTGCGGTGTATGTAAAACTGACAAAATATAACAAAATGTGGTTATTTTTGTGAAACGATTATGTTATCCCTCTTCTTTCTACGACCCTACGATCTAGAGAAAGTAGCGACCTAGCGGCTTAACTAGTCAGCGACCTACTGAGCTCAGCGACCTAAAGGATTGAAAAGTCCATCGACCTAAAGTTATCAACGACCCAGCGACCTAAGGGTTGAACGACCTAGCGAGTTAATATGGGGAGCGACCTACCAGGGATACAGTTCTGCAGCAAGCATTACGACCTTATGGACTAATGGACCAACAGCGGGTTAATGACCTAAAGTGTGAACGAGTTAACTTGGACGCGACCTAACAAGAATGAAGCTCTCTAACGACCTGGCGACCTAGCGAGCTATACAAAGCCGAGGTAACTCGTCCTCCTTATGTCGTTCCTTCCCTAGGTCGCCCATGATCTATGACTTGTTCGAATGATCAAGGGTGCTCCTGTTAGGCCGTAAATCGTGTCTACTAAGTCGCCCACGACCTACGACCTATACCTAAGTCGCTCACAACCTAAACATACCAAAGGAGCTTCCTATGCCGCTTCCTACCTAGGTCGGCCATGACCTTTGACTTGCTAGTTTCTCCAAAACAATGAAGCGTACCTTGTATAAGCCGTAAACGACTCCCACTACGTCACGGACGACCTACGACCTATCCAAGGTCGCCTGCGACCTACGACCTAACACCGAATTCTCCTATAAATACCACGCCTACTCCAACTAAAAAGGGGATCTTTCGGCTCATTTTTGGAACGCCGATACTCTGCTGAATTCTCGACTCACTCGACACTTCAAACACGAAAGGCATCTCAACGAACTTCAAGAGGAAATCTGACGCAATCAACATGGATTCAAATACTTCTTCTACATTGGAGTTCTTGTTATTTGTCTCATCAGTGTTGTAATCAAAGATTGTTGTAAAGTTGTAATTGATTCAGCAATAAAGAAGATTAAAGTGGACGTAGCTTAACCGGAAGCCGAACCACTATAAAACTGTTGTCTTTCACTTCTTTCTCTGTGACTTTTCTACTTGTTTCTAATTCTCGTGTTCACGGGTGGTGCTTTCACTTAATCACTACATACACCGGGGTGTTAGCATTCAATTTTAAGCGTTAACATTTTTGGTGCTTTCACTGGAAACTCAACTCAGGCTATCATCATCATTGCTTTGCAAATGTTTGTTGAAAGAATCTCTCTCAAAAGCAGAAGTCTATCGAAGAAAACGGCTCCTGGAAGAAAGCGCGGATCTACAAGACCCTGTAATGTCTATGAGAATACTGCAACTTCTCCTTCGACAAGTCAGGCGGCACCAAGTGCCGGAATTACATGAGTGGGATTAGATGCTGCAGTATCTGGGCTATACCAGCAGATGGAAAATCAAAATGCTTTAATGCTTGAGAGGTTAAATGCATTGCTCGGAGCTAACCGTCAACCGGTGAATAATGAAGAAAACCTTGCAGATGATGTTCATGATCCTGAAGAGAGGAATATTCCCCAAAGAGTAGCTAGCCCCGCCAAAGAAACACCTCCTGAAGGTGGAGGATCGAGACCACAACCAACTCTCCACAAACGTTTGTCCAGACAAACTTCCGAGAAAATGGACGAAGTCTGTCCTGCAGATCCTTTAAATGATGAGGAATATCTTTCGGGCATGGTGCAACAAATCATGAAAGAAAGCATGCTGAGGGATGATGATGAGAAGGAATGGGGATTCGCTCCGAGAAAAACTCCGTTCACTGAAAAGATTCTAAAGGCGGAATTCCTAAGGAAGTTTGTTCCTCCTACCATCCCGGCTTAAAGGGAACAAGCGACCCCAATCAATTCCTATATAAGTACGATTGGCACATGACTGGTGCTAGAGCGTCTGATGAGATCAAATGCCGGTAATTTTCGGTATACTTGGAAGAGTGGCTCTGCTATGGTTCACAAAGCTTCCGGTCCGATCCATAGACCAGTTTGCCGATTTGACTCAGAAGTTTGAAGAGAAGTTCAGGTTGTATGCTTCAAAGGCTAAGAATATTATGTCACTCTCGAGCCTGGAACAGAATCCTGGGGAATCTATTAGGTCTTTCTTGAACCTCTTCAACATAGCTTTGGCTGAAGTGGACAATGCAAAACCAAGGATGGTGTTGACATAATTGACGAGGGCAAGCGAAAAATCAAGCGAATTTGGGAAGTGGCTGAAGATGAAAGAACCGAATCCGCTTGAGAAATTCTATAAGAAAGCTGATGAATTCATGCGCTTGGAAAACCTTCGAGCACCAGTTAAAGTGGCATTGACAGAGGTTAAGAATAATACTACTGCTCCTACCAAAAAAGAATCTGAAAGTCAGAAAAGGGAGAACAATGGTGGGAAGAAACAGAAAGATATGAAGAAACCTCGCTTCTTAAAACCTTTAGATTTCACTCCTTAGACTGACACTCCGGAGAATATCTTTTTTGCTACCAAAGATGCAGTAGAATATCCTAAACCGCCGGAGATGTTAACAAAAAAGCTGCTCAAAGTGGGAGATTCTATCGGTTTCATAATCAACCCGGTCATGATACCAACAAATGTCGCAATCTGAAACGTTTGATTGAAGAACTATTGAGAGAGAACAAGTTGCAGCAATATGTTAAGAGAAGTAGAAATGACCCAACTTCATCCACTAAGGGCCAGCAACTTCCTGCTCATCCATCTGGCTCGGGTGAGAGAAATACCGTTCATGAATCGGAATGGCCTGTTATCAATGTGATTACAGGAGGTCCTCACCCAGCATGCAGAAGCTGGGGCGAGATGGAAAGATATGCCCATGCCTTGAAGTATGCACCAACAGAAGAGAGTGTTTTTGTGCTAGAAGACGCTGCACCTTTGAAGCAGCAGAAAACTTTCAATGATGATATTGTGTTCAAAGACAGGGACTTTATGGGTATTGAAGCTCCAACCATGGATCCCTTGGTCATCTCTACAGGCATTGGGCCGGCTATTGTGAGAAGAGTGCTTGTAGATTGCGGTGCTTCGTGCAATATTCTCTTCAAAAAGACGTTCGACCAAATGAAAATTCCAATGGCTGATGTTCAAGCCTCATCTCAGAAAATTGTTGGGTTCACTGGGGAACCAAAGCAGCCAATTGGAACTATTGATTTGTTCGCCGAGCTTGGAGAGGGGCAGAAAAAGGTGGTTTGAAAACAGACATTTGTAATTGTTGATGAATTTTCTGCCTACAACGCCTTTCTAAGCCGACCAACTCTTGCGGCTTTTAAAGCAATTCTCGCCCCATGGTGCCTCACTATGAAATTCTCCATGGATAACGGAGTTGGAGTTATTAAAGGGGATCAGAACGCTGGGCGAGAATGTTATCTGATAGAGTTGCGTGAAGCGAGGAAGAGAGAAATGGGAAAAGATGCGGCAACCCCAGTCCGCATCAAAGAACCAACCTTGTAGCAATTACAGGCTGGACCTTGCACTGGCGAGCATAGCGGGGCATGAAAGAAATAGATCCCAGAAAAGCTAGTGCAGGGGAGAATAGAGAGGTGCCAGTTGAAGTAACGGTGCCGGTAC
Organism: Allium cepa; assembly: GCA_030765085.1. Lineage (NCBI taxonomy): Eukaryota > Viridiplantae > Streptophyta > Magnoliopsida > Asparagales > Amaryllidaceae > Allium > Allium cepa. The sequence goes on from CM060945.1 coordinate 776,925,138, forward strand.
CTGTTGACCCGAAAGATCCGAACAAAGTGGTGAATGTGGGTTCGCATCTTAGTATGACAGTTCAAAATTCCTTGGTAACATTCTTGAAAGCTAACCTAGACGTATTCGCTTGGACTTATGCTGATATGTGTGGAATATCCCCGGAAATTGCAGTACATACTCTGAGCATTGATCCGAAGTTTACACCGGTAAAACAGAAAAGAAGAACCCAAGGTCCCGAAAGGTCAGCAGCTTTGAAATAAAAGGTAGACCGGCTTATGGAGAATGGTTTCATCAAGGAGTCTACTTATCCGAATTGGGTTTCAAATCCAGTACTGGTTAAGAAAGCTAATGGGAAATGGAGAGTTTGCATTGACTTCTCAGATTTAAACAAAGCCTGCCCCAAAGACTGCTTCCCATTACCCAGAATAGATCAGTTGGTGGATGGAACAGCGGGGCACGAATTGTTATCTTTCATGGATGCTTACTCCGGATACAACCAGATTATGATGCATGAGCTGGATCAGGAGGACACAAGCTTCATCACCGATGTTGGTCTCTACTGCTATGGAGTCATGCTCTTCGGACTTAAGAATGCAGGGGCAACTTACCAAAGACTCGTTAGTGCTATGTTCAAACCGCAGATTGGCAAAACTATGGAAGTTTATGTCGACGATATGTTGGTGAAGTCAAAGAAAGCGGTAGACATATGGACCACTTGGCGGAAATGTTTGCAATCCTCCGAAAGTATGGAATGAAACTTAATCCTTTGAAATGTTCATTTGGGGTGGAGTCCGGAAAATTTCTAGGTTTCATTGTGAGTGCTAGGGGCATTGAAGCTAATCCTACCCAGATTGCTGCCTTAAAAGAAGTAAAACCTCCTAGAACGAAGAAGGAATTGCAAAGTCTTAATGGAAAAGTCGCTGCTTTGAGTCGATTCATTTCCAAAGCTACTGATAAATGCATTCCATTCTTTGATGCACTGGAGAAAGGAAGGAAGAATTTTGACTGGACTCCTGAATGCCAGAAAGCTTTTGATGAACTGATTCGTCATATGGAAACACCTCCATTACTTTCTAAGCCCGAAGATGGTGAGGATCTTTTCGTATATTTGGCAATCTCATCTCATGCTCTTAGTGCAGTGTTGGTACGGGAAGATGCAAAAATTCAGCGCCCGGTCTCTTATATCAGCAAGAGGTTCACCGGGTCAGAGATGAATTATTCAAAATTGGAAAAGCTCGCCTATTGTCTACTGATTGCGTCAAGAAAGTTGAGGCCGTATTTCCAAGCTCATCCAATCAAAGACCTCACTGATCAACCTCTAAAGCAAGTCCTGTTTCGTCCTGAGACTTCGGGTCGTCTTCTAAAGTGGAATATTGAACTCAGCCAGTACGACATCACTTATCATCCCCGAGAGCAATCAATGGACAAGCTTTGGCAGATTTCATCGTAGAATGTACAGGTAAAGGTGATAGTGAGGGAGAAGTGACTGATAATCCCCCAATTCGATGGAAATTATATGTTGATGGTGCAAGAAACGATTACTGTTTCGGAGCTGGGGTTGTGCTTAAAACCCCTGAAGGGCGGTCATTGTGCTATGCATTGAGATTGGAGTTCCCTTCGACAAACAATGAAGCAGAATATGAAGCTCTTATTGCTGGCTTGAGAATTGCTAAAGAGTTGAATGTTAAGATGTTGCAGATCTTCAGTGATTCACAGCTTATTGTATGTCAAGTTAAAAAAGAGTTTCAAACTAAAGGAGGAAATCTGCCTGCCTACTTGTTAAGAGTCTGGGAACTTCTCGATAATCTTGACCATTACACGATAAGTCATATATCCCGGGAAGAGAACATGAAGGCAGATTCTCTCGCAAAGTACGCAAGCACTGGTGAAGCTGAATTATTGGGATTAGTTCCTGTGGAAGTCCTGTCAGCTCCAAGCACTGATGAGATGGATATTGACTGGATCATGACTATATCTCAAGAGCAAGAATCATGGATGACTCCGATAATGGAATATTTGCTCAACGGTTCTCTACCAGAAAGTTCAAAAGAACGACGGAAGTTGCTAAGAAAAGCCTCCAGATACATAATTCAAGATGGTCGATTGTATAGGCGAGGATTCTCAATGCCATTACTCCGATGTGTGACCAAGGAAGAAGCTAAAAGGATTCTAGCTGAAGTGCACAGAGGAGAATGTGGAGACCATTCAGGTGGTCAAACTCTAGCAAAGAAAATTCTCCGTTATGAGTATTTTTGGCCAGAAATTAATCGTGATGCTGCAAGTTATACCCGAAAATGTGACCGATGCCAGAGATTTGCAAAAATCCCAAGAGCACCTTCCACCGAGGTAACACAGATGGTCAGTCCGTGGCCATTTGCTATTTGGGGAATAGATCTCATCGGGCCTTTGCCAACCGCCAAATCCGGAATCATATATGCTATTGTTGCTGCTGATTACTTTACTAAATGGGCTGAATCTGAACCATTAGCTACTATTACCTCTAAAAATTTGATAAACTTTGTAACTAAGAATATCATTTGCAGGTATGGTGTGCCTCAAAAGATAATCACAGATAATGGAACCCAATTCGAAAGTGAAGAGTTCCAAGATTTTTGCAAGCGATTCAAGATCCAGAAAAACTTCTCAGCAGTGGCTCATCCGCAGGCAAACGGGAAAGTGGAAGCAGTAAACAAAATTATCAAATCTACCATCAAAAAACAGCTGGAAAAAGCGAAAGATGGTTAGGTTGATAAGCTTCCTCTAGCACTATGGACATATAGAACTACCCATAAAACTGCGACTAGGCACACTCCATTTTCATTAGCATATGGATCAGAAGCAATGATTCCAGTGGAAATAGAAGTCCCTTCACAAAGAAGAATTCATTTCAACCAAGCTGAAAACGAAGAGTTGCAACTTGAAGCACTTAACTTCCTTGATGAAAAAAGGGAAGTGGCTCAACTCAGAATCGCAGCCCATCAGCAAAGAATTGCCAGGCATTTCAATTCCAAAGTTCACCAATGCAGCTTTGAGATTGGAGATCTAGTCGTGAAAAGGATCATGACAACAACAGGAGTGTTTGCGCCAAACTGGGAAGGGCCATATGTCATAGGCAAAAAACTTCTTCATGGCACTTTCAAACTGACAACTGTCGAAGGAGATCCAATTCCAAGAGCTTGGTACAGCAATCACTTGCGTCCATATTTTACTTAAAAGCTTTTCTTAAATTTGTAAAAAGAATTATGAATGTATGATTCTTGTATTGAAAGCCATTGTAAATCCAGTGCACGTGAATAATAAGAACTATAAATTGGATATAGGCCCAGTTCTTGGCCGAACCACTATAAATCTTGTGTTCTCTCCTATTATAAACTGCTAGATTTATTTCGATATATAAAGTACTTCAATTGTATTGCTAAAATGTCGATTTAATATTGCAGGCTATTAAAACAAAGTTTACCCATCATAAGACCAAGCGATCCCCGACATCACTCAACAAATGAATGTCTACCACAAAAATTCCAGATTCAAATCCTATATAAGAAGTGCTTCAAGCAAACAGTTAGTGGTTCCACCAGAGGTAGACCCTTCCTAACTAATTATGATCGTTTATGCAAACAAACATTTGATTAATTATCCTGTGTCTGCCCCTGCGAACTCATTTAACAATGAAGTACACTTCTTTGGATAGAATGAGCTATTTGCAAAAGAATGGAACATGCGCTTGGAAATGATAACAGGGAACCGCTGATATGAGCAAATTGCAAAAAGACATGGGAGAGCAGGCAGCAAACAGAAAAAGACCTCCTCGGAGGCACAAATCTTCGGAGGATAAAGTCCTCTAATGGGACTTGCCATAAAAAGAAAGTTCTCTTTCTCAACAAAAAATTGTGGACTGACCGGTGGCACAGGACACTCGTTAACTAGCTGAGAACGTTTGTGCAAACAAACAATCCAAGTAACTTGTGTCCGCCCCGTGAATCCATCCAACCGAGAGAAGGAAACTTCCAGGCAAAAGCCCTACTCGGAGGCACACATTCCACCGAGATCTGAAATAAAACTTCACAAGTGCTGGAATGTGAAAAGCCCTCTTCGGAGGCCCATTTCACCATAGTTGAAATGCGAAAAGACCTCTTCGGAGGCACGCATTCCACCAAGATCTGAAATAAAACATCACAAGTGCTGGAATGTGAAAAGCCCTCTTCGAAGGCCCATTTCACCATAGTTGAAATGCTAAAAGACCCCTTCGGAGGCACGCATTCCACCGAGATCTAAAATAAAACTTCACAAGTGCTGGAATGTGAAAAGCCCTCTTCGGAGGCCCATTTCACCATAGTTGAAATGCTAAAAGACCACTTTGGAGGCACACATTCCATCGAGATCTGAAACAAAACTTCACACGAGTCAAAATGTGAAAAGCCCTCTTCGGAGGCCCGCTTCCCAGTGGATAGGGAAAAGATAAAATCCTCTCCCCAGAGGGAGAAAAAACAAAAAAAGCCCTCTCCTCAGAGGCGCATACACAAAAAAGCCCTCTTCCCAGAGGCACAATCAAACAAAAAACCCTCTTTCCAGAGGCACAATCAAACAAAAGCCCTCTTCGGAGGCACAAAAAGGTCGAAGCCCTTTTTCGAAGCTCCTCTTTACCACGAAGGAAAATTCACTTGCACAAATAAAAGTGACTTTCTCCAAAGGTGAAGTGTAAAAACTTCGCAACAAAACAAAGAGAAGACTTCTCCAATACGAGGTGCATTCTACTAAATCAGAAAAATATTTCCTTAAACCGGAAATATTATCCTATAAAGTACAGATGCAAATCTCCTTCAAATGGAAAAGTTGTTCTCTAAAGAAAGAGTACAAGTCTTCTCGAAACAGAAGAGTTGTTCTCCAAAATTTTGCCAATGTGAAAGAGATTGCAATAAACCATGGTATGTGGGCAATATAATATAGTTGCAAAAATGAAAATAATGCTCAAGCAACATACCATGGGTTTACTGCAACATCACACAGAGAAAATAAAGAAACTTGTATGAAAAAGAAGAATAAATGCATTCTCAAATACAGACAAAAGTTTGCACAAGTAAAAGAGTCATTTTATTCCATGCTATAATTTTTTTATAAATGTGCAGGTTTCAAAACAAAAGAAGGCGGTGACCGGTGCCCGCACAATCTCTGGTCAACACAAGTCTTTATATATACAAGCAAAAAAGCAAAAAGCAAGGTGAAAAGCATAAGTCCTAAACCCATCACTTCTTCTTCCTGCCACCTTTTGAGCCTTCGCCTGGCCGGATGATTAACTTTTTTGGCCGGCTTGTGAGGGCAGGGGAAGAAAGAGGAAGGGGTGCAATTGGACTTTCTTTTGTTTTTTCTTCGCCAGCAGAAGCTTCTCTTCTTTTCTTTGAAACTACACGCTTCCACTTCTTCCTTGAAGAGGGATCACTACCCGGAGTGAAAAGTGCAGACAGCTTTATGTCATCAGAAATAGTCTGCTCCGGGGTTCTTTCGCCTTCTTTAGGTTCCTCGGCATTCTGTTCTTGAGAAGCAACCGGGTCATCCAAGCCTTGAAGAGCTTCTATCTACTCCACTTGTGACCCCGGTTGAGAAACAGAAGAAGGAGTAATCTGAAGTGGCGGAGAGGAAACATCTGGAAGAGGGGAAGGCTGAATAACACTTGGCGCTTTCACTACAGGAGAAGAGAAGTTAAAGTCAGTATCTCTCATAAAAATAGGAGAAAGTGGTGCATCAAGATTTAAGTAATAATCAAAAAGTTCATCAAGCTCATGTGAAGAAAGCAAGCGGTCCACTTGAGCAAGATCAACATTGAGGTTACCTGGAGAAGTAGACTTTACTATGTCAACTTCGAAGTCCTGCGCTTCAGCGCTTTCTTGAGTCTCATCTCCAGTGTGGGCGGTGCCACTTTCGATAACGGCTTTAGCAGGAGGAGAATGGGAACTGGAGCCAGAAATATCGATATCGGCCAAAACTGAAGGTAGAACTGGGTCGGCTGAGATTGTCTTTCCTAAATGTTCTCCTTCTGTCATTTCGGGGCTCTCTTTGGCGAGTTTCTCCTTTCCCCTGGCAAGAGCAGCACACGCATCATCATCCAGATAGTGCACCATTAAATCTACTTCGGCATATCCAGCTCCTCCAAGCATATCAAGTATGGCCTCCCATACTTTGGCCAAAGTGATTTCATATTCCGGTCCCAAAAACTTAAGGCTACCGTGCCTCAGAACACTATGAATGTAAAACTCAATTAGAGTGGAGCTGACTTCAGCTTTGGTTGCCATAAGAGATTCTTCGGCCGTAGTTTTGCCGGCAACAGCTTCATCACGCTCCTTTTCAGCTTTAGAGAGTCGAGCTTTGAGCAGTTCAATCTCCAAGTTCTGGGAGTTGGTTTTCTCTCGAAGTTGAGCAACATCCGTCCGGTAGTTTTCTACAGCTTGCTGCTACGCATCAAATTTGGCTTCAGCATCTCTCTGCGCCGCATGAGCATCTCTCACTTGTTTTTGAAGCACTTCCTCTCTCTGAGAGTAGGAAGTGGAAGAAGTGGCGAGCTCTTCCTTAAGTTTTTCAACTTCTACTTCAAGCTTCTCATTATAAGTGGCAATACTCTTCATTTCGGCATTATGCCGCTCGAGTGTTTTCTGCCACTCGGATTTATCATTTTCCATAGTTAGCATGGCTTCGAGGTTCGCGTGATTTACTCTCTGAAGCTCGTCAACAAGTTTCTGTCACCTAGACATTCTCTCAGTATCAAGTTTGACGGCATCAAGATTGCGCAGCATGGCTTGTTTGTCAATCGGGACCAAGTCAAGGTTGAAACGTACTCCCTTTAAGCACCAGTGCGAGAATCGGCCTTGAAGAGTAGCCGGACCCTGTCCAACTTGATAGGGGGGCCTACTTATGATTGTTTGAATATCGGTTCGTGGAAGAGGGGGAGAGCTGGAAGGAATTTCTAAAGAGACGGGAGCAGCGGGCTTTTCAGAGAGTTCAGATGTCAGCTTTTCACTAAGTTTGGCCCGTTTACTCGGGTCCTCAGTGACATGGCTTTTTCCCTTTTCGTCATGAGATTTTCGCTTGTGGGAATCATCCTCTCTCTAAGAAGAATTATGTCGTTCGTCTCGTCTCCCGTGAATTTCTTATAAGCATGCTTTTCACGAGCCTTCCTCGCAGCTCTTTCTTCGTTAGTTTCCCAGGAGGCAGGAAGATACCTCTTGGGGTCGTAAGAACCGCGCCTCCCGTAACGCTGGAAATCATCGTAGTAGGATCCACTTCGTCCCATTGGAGAATCTAAAAATAAAAAATAACATAAACTCAGAAAGCTTGAAAGCAAGAAGGTTGAATGCATATAAGTGCTGAAAAGTCCTAAGTGTGTGTAACGTGCAAACTACGCGCGTCGAACTACGAATGATGATGGATTTTATAGCCAGTGTCTACTCTTGGGCTGATGGAGTGTGTTGTAGAACGGATGTCGCTTCAACTGCTGGAGAAGTAACTTAAGTAGTGTTAGGATCATCTTTAAAAAGCTCCTGAGAAGTAATCATCAGGTCGCTCAACCCCTCAAAAGTATCATCATCGCTGTGCGGGGCGGGACTTGTTCTCTCAGCTCCTTCATCACCAGGCTTCCCAGATTGTTGGGGAGTTCCTATTCTTCGATGACTGGGGCAAGTGCAAGTTTGCCGGATGACCCCGCAACATCAATTGAAGTAGAACACTTTACTAATGAAGCCTCAACAGTACGTTCTTTCAGCGTAAGTTCTCCAACGAAAACTGGGGCATCCGATGACTCTACTGGAGAGTCGGGGACTTCATGTGGTTGAGTGGAACGGGAGGGGTGCAGAAGCCCGTGTTGTTGAAGAAGTTCATCTTTCAGCAGAAACTTAATACTTCTTTCCTCAATCGGCACGACGGTTAATCTTTCAAAAGTCGTTTTGTGACTGGGATTTCTAGAGGGAGGAGGAAGTGCTATAAAAGAAAAGAATAAGATTAGCACTTAGCAATTCAGATCTCAAAAAATTCAAAAACGAAAAGAACGAGGATGAGCAATCTTACTCCCTATTCTCCAGATGGCATAAAACCCTGGGGGCAGCAGAAAACCGTGAGCACTTTCGGAGAGATCGGTGATAAGTTTACGATTCCTGGCACTTCTCACGAGTATAATGGAGGGGTGGTCTTCATTCTTTGCGAACGTGCATAAGTACCAAATTTCTTCGAAGCTCGGAAGACGGTTAAGTGTCCTCCTGAATAAAACACACAATCCCATCAGGATGGCGTAGCCATTGGGGTGCAGTTGAAAGGGAGAGATGGTTAGTTGGAAAAGGAGTTGATGAAGAAATTCATTGAAAGGAGGAATGGCACCACAAAGGCACATCTGACGGTTGACGGCGACAAAACCGAGAGGAGGCCTGTCAGCAGTATCAGTTGGCCCAGGAAGTATAGCATCCGCTTCGGCAATCCCAAGTTGAGTACGTAATTGGTTGGATGCCCGCCGACTCAGGGTATTTGGAGCTCTTTCCGAAGGATTATCCAATAGGTCAGCTATCGGGAAGACTCCTTCAGATCGCTCGATTATCTCTTCTTGAGAAGACATTCTACACAAGGAACTGGATATTCAAATATGAAGGTGCACGTTTCCTAAATGTGTGAAGTGCTGTGCAGAACTAATAAAATGACAAGCAAGTATAATTGAAGTAAAACTAACAGGCATTTGACAGTTACAAAGGTTCAGGTTTTGTTGTTTTAAGTCCAAACGCAAGTGCAGTATTGATGCAAACAAATCAGTTTTAACTGATTAATATTGCTTTGCTTTGATACTTTGCTTGAATTTGTTGATTCATAACACTTCATAAAAATATCTTTAAGTTGATTATCTTTTATCGACTAATCTGTCATTCGATATAGGCAACCAATGGCAGTATATTCGCCCTAGTTGTCTGCAAATGTTTTGTTCAACAGGTTGTTAGCTTACAAGTGAATATAATCTGTAAAGAAGTGCAGCAAAGTTAAAACAGTTTAAAGTCCAAACAGTTCAAAGTTCAAGCAGTTCATTCTAGCAGTTCAAGTTAGAAGTACAATCAAGTTCTATTAAAATTCTGAAGCTTTGAAGTTTTGTTCAAGTCCTTAAGTCACAATCCGAGTCAAGAAGTTCTCTAAGTCCTAGGTCGCTCACGACCTAACAGGTTGGGTTGAGATTGGTCTAGGTCGCAAGAAGCAACTCGGCAGTGAAAACTTGTTTAAGTCCTAAGTCGTTCGCACGACCTAGGCACTAAGTCGTTCACACGACCTAAAGACTAAGTCGCTCATGCGATCTAAAGTTTAAGTCGCTATGAGTTAAATCGCTCATCCCCTTTTTTGGGTCATAAGGATCCTTAGGTCGCGCCAATTCTTTAAGCCGTTTGCCGAGTTAAGTCTCATGATTCACGTCTCGAACCGCTAAAGCCCTAAGTCGTTCAAGGCTCCTAATTCGAGCATGACCTAAATCCCCTTAACTCGCTAACTCTTCTTCTCTCAGCAAATCACCTAACCCGTTAACCCAATAACCTGTTCGCCTCTCTACAATAAAATCCACCATATCTCCACTCCACCAGAACATCCAAAACAAACGCAAATCGCCTCAGATCCATCACAAACCCGATGTACAGTTGTACTCTCGTGAATCGCAGTGACAACTTATCCAAAAACGATCAAAAGTTAATCGTGACATGATCCAAGGTGAAATGCAGCATGCAAAATCGGGATAGGGCCGAAAACTGGGGAATTCACAATTCGATGGTGGTTGTGGTTGAATAATGGTCGAATTCACTTACATAGTGAGATTGAGGAGATGGTGATCAAATCAACAGGTAGATTCGCTTCAAAAATTCTCAAGCTCAAAGATAGTAATGGCGGCGGCAGAATATAATAAGATGAAGGAAGAAGGAAACGACCTAACGACTTATATAGGGGAGAGAAAGGAACACGAATCGACACGAACGACCTAACTCTTTCATAAGTCGCCCGCGACTTAACGATCTAAGCTAGCACGGGTTAAAAAGATATCGAAGCACACGACCTAACTCTTAGGCGTATACTTCGAGGGGAAAGTGTTAACCCTCGTCTTTGTACGACCCTGCGATCTAGAGAAAGTAGCTACCTAGCGGCTTAACTAGTCAGCGACCTACAGAGCTCAGCGACCTAAAGGATTGAAAAGTCCATCGACCTAAAGTTATCAACGACCCAACGACCTAAGGGTTGAATGACTTATCGGGTTAATAAAGGAAGCGACCTACCAGGGATACAGTTCTGCAGCAAGCGTTACGAACTAACGGACTAAGGGACCAACAATGGGTTAATGACCTAAAGTGTGAACAAGTTAACTTGGACGCGACCTAACAAGAATGAAGCTCTCTAACGACCTAGCGACCTAGCGAGCTATACAAAGCCGAGGTAACTTGTCCTCCTTATGTCGTTCCTTCCCTAGGTCGCCCACGATCTATGACTTGTTCGAATGATCAGGGGTTCTCCCGTTAGGCCGTAAACCGTGTCTACTAAGTCGCCCACGACCTACGACCTATACCGAAGTCGCTCACAACCTAAACATACAAAAGGAGCTTCCTATGCCGCTTCCTACCTAGGTCGGCCATGATCTATGACTTTCTAGTTTCTCCAGAACGATGAAGTGTACCTTGTATAAGCCGTAAACGACTCCCACTAGGTCGCGGACGACCTACGACCTATCCAAGGTCGCTTGTGACCTACGACCTAACAACGAACTCTCCTATAAATACCCCGCCTACTCCAACTAAAAGGGGGATCTTTCGGCTCATTTCTGGAACACTGATACTCTGCTGAATTCTCGACTCTCTCGACACTTCAAACACGAAAGGCATCTCAACAAACTTCAAGAGGAAATCTAACGTAATCAACATGGATTCAAAGACTTCATCTACATTGGAGTTCTAGTTATTGGTCTCATCAGTGTTGTAATCAAAGATTGTTGTAAAGTTGTAATTGATTCAGCAATAAAAAAGATTAAAGTGGACGTAGGCTTAACCTGAAGCCGAACCACTATAAAACTATTGTCTTTTACTGCTTTCTCTGTGACTTTTCTACTTGTTTCTAATTCCCGCGTTCACAGGTGGTGCTTCCACTTAATCTCTACATACACCGAGGTGTTAGCGTTCAATATTAAGCATTAACGGATTGTTAACATACTTTTAAATAATTTAATATACTTTCATTATCTTTATTAGATGTTTTCAATGATATTCATCTTTTTAAATAAACATTTAAACCTATTTATTTAAGCATTTATTTTTAACAAAACTTAACTTTTGTTGATTTGTTCTAAAATCCAAATTTATACTTTTTAAATTATCAACTACAAGAATAAATAATTCCTCTATTATTATCTATTATATAACTTATTTATTAAAGTTTTAAACCTTTAAAACAAACGAAATCTCTCATTTTCGAAGTAGCGAAATTACGAGTCGTTACATTCGCCACTACTGAAAAGAATTGCGCCCTCGAAATTACCCAAACAGAAGTTTGCCTAAAACATTTATCTTTAAACTTAATTCCATATAATATACACAGATCATCTATATGAAAATCTTATTCGATCTCCTATTCGAATACACAACTTTATTTGCGAACTAGTTCGATTCCCGGATCCTCCAGTGCGGACTTTAATCAGGTTCTTTGTTCAAAAACCATTGCTTTCCTTGCATAGCTCTCAACTATGATAGAAAACTCAAGTATCTAACCAAAAATCCTCATCAATGTTCGTCTTCAAGAATCGAGTGATAAATCCTTTTCGGACCAGTGTAAACACCTTAAAGTACCGAACTTGAATATTAGATCAACATTTGTGTGACGAAATGATCTGTATATAATATGAGTATTTATTAAATTTCAAAAAAAAACTTCCATAAAAACTTTATCTTAAGTTCAAACATTTTATAAAGGTGCTTCTTTATATAATCCCTTTAATTATTTATTTTCAAATATTTTTAATAAAGGAAAATATTCCAAAGAAACCATTTTTCACTCAAAAGATGATTTATCTCTATTATAATAATTTTTTTAACAATCCTTTAACTTAGTATATTTGCTTTAACACTAATATTATTTATGAATCATTTCGTAGAACTATCGCTTAAGTTCATTACATCTTATAAGTTATGTAAATCAATCACATTTTAAAGACTTAAGTACAAATTCTTAATTAATGCTAGAATTCATTAATGAAACATTATCTAGGTTATAATTTCCTTTTTTTGTTTATAATCACATTTATAAAAAATAATTATCCTATTTCATTTACTCAGAATATTTCACAATCTTTTGGTTTCATAAATTCCTTAGCTCCGAGTTAGGTATGATTCTGAAATTTTCGACTGTCCAAAATCGTCGAGAATCCCGCTTTATCTTATCAATTAGTGATTCCAATTTATCTTTGGTTTAAACACTTCTATAAAGATTACTAATCAACAATTCACATTATTTCTTTAACTTAAGAAAATTATATAGATCGAGTAACTCCAAAACAATCCAAGGAACAAGGTACTACCAATAGTATCATATATCCTCTTAATAAGTAGAGTGTTACTTAAGAGAAGTATTTACCATCCGAAAACATCTCTTGCCCATTTTAGTTTATTTTCAAGTCGATCGAATTAGTTATCATAAAATATCTCTTTTTATTTTTGAAACAATAAGATTTTCAAAATCCTTTAGAAATTACTTTGTAAAACCTATCTTATACAAATTCATTTTATCATATATTAATTAACTTCATTTAAATTAACATAATTCTTTAAATTACTTGAATTTAAATTCTTATTCCTTTTATATTTTTCTTTTCACACAATCATTTAAATACATTTTTATCTTAAGTGTTCATTCCTCAAACAAATCTTATTATCAAACACCTTATAGTCAAATCGTTAAACTTAATTCACAAGGTATTTGTACTTAAACTTTTAAATCAAACAATTGATCAATTTATTATTTTGAGATAAGTATTAAAGATCTTAATTACCTTATTAGATTTCTTACTTATCGATAATCTTTATGAAACATCTTTTATTTAAACTGTGAAATTCTAATCATAAGATGTTCAATTTAAATTTCACCAATCCTGATTTCTAACTATACAATTTTTCAAAATATATACTTTATATTCAAAATATAATCCTAGGTAAAATTATTTCATTTACCAATTTTTTCAAAATCAGTGGTTCATTTCGCATTGTTCAAGTGTTTAGGAACCCTCATCGATAACGATGATCAGGCATATCGATCAGAATCCACAAATCACTCAATAGATAAATCAACACAAAACAATTTATTAGTCACTAACAATTGCACGCTCATATATAATGCACTCAAACTCATTCTAAGGTGTTTCTAACCCTATCTCTAATGATTTACTCATCCTAGGATATTACTAACCCTATCTCTAATGAGTCTTTACCCAACCAAAGCCAAGATTCTCGCTTAACCTTCAGCTCTGATACCAAATGTAATGGCCCATTTTTCCATACCCTTTGAATCGACAATAAACCTTGCATGTCCAACTCAAATTGCACGAATAAGCAAAACATTAAGGGTAAAAAGAAAATAAAGACAGAATAGAATCTCACACAAATGGAATAACATATATTATTTCAATAATAATCTTTACAGCAGAAAATTTTAAAAACAATATCAGAGTCTAACTTAATTCAGCTTGGACAGTTATAAACATCTGTCCTTACAATTGCTGACAAACATCAAACAAAATATACTAAGTACAGCGGATAATATAATATGTCCATACGATGATGAAGCTCTCCAGCTCTCCCTTGGAAACTCCAACCGTCTTCTACTCAACCTGAAACTACTCGGATCTGACCCGAGTATTAAAAATACCCGGATCAGGCTTGATAAACCAGCGTGAGATACTCGAACTTTAAAATGTCTGTTATCAAAACCTTTGAAAAGAAGGATGTCTTATAAGACCACGCCTACACGTAAACACGGACGGGTTTTTACCTTATGATAACCAAACACTTTTATATATCAAAACGTTTGATATTATTTCTAATGACATTCTTTTGAAAACACTTTCCAATAAACTTATTCAAATAAGGTATCAATACCTAGATTATGTCTAAGGTAATATCCCGGACTAAGTCAACGGAATATACCGAACATAATATGTAATACCAAAAAGGGGTAGCTGAAATGTTTGCAAGTCATTACAGCTATTTTGGGAACACAATCAAAACCATAAATCTCGTATTGGGATTGGATTTCCAACATGATAGGTAACTAGTGGAAAGATCAATCTGTAACCATGGCTTACGTCCATGACTCAGACACCGTTATACAACAACACAAATGGCCAAAAGTTGCTGCAATCTGCGAATAACATCCAAGGACTCGGACTTCGCGTATCCCTGCCATGAGGCCCAGACGTATCTAGTACCTAGGGCTTAGAACATCTGATAGCCCAAATCACTACTATCTGAAATGCGAGCATACATCTGACTACATAGAATCCCATCATAACTGGGGTGTGAGGCTCGTGAGGCTATGCATAATTTCTTCAAAGCCACACTTTTTATACAAAACCACGCTTTGATCATAATAGGTTCCATATTGAATTCCATATTGCCATTCCTTTAATCACTATTTGCCTTCCACAAAAATACAACCCTTGAGCTCGTGCGTCTCAAGAAGGGTGTTAAGCTAAGAGAAGTTTCCTTCTCCGCCACCAGTGATGTACATTTGCAAAAGACAAACACTGTGTCTCAGAAATGCAATGTCAGACATTCGTCCGTACAAGTTCATTCTAGGAATGAACGAAACCGGAGGCACTTTCCTCAGCCAATACTAGGCGAGAAGCCCTTGCAATCCAAAAAATCTCCATCACGAGGAGACCACTGCTACAAATAAATCTATAATGTGGGCCAATCAAAGCATGTTCAACAAGCAGTCTTCATGCTACAAAGATCCACGGTCTTCAATAATCATCATCTTTAACATGTCTTCACTTTCGAACGTATACATTGGTTCGAAGTGGTTTTCGGATAGGAATCATCCAAATCCGACTCCGGTTCCTTCGAAGCCAATCATAGCTTTAAAAAGATGTTAAGTTCATATGTGGAGATCAATCATCAATCAATTACTTCATCTTTTAACAAATAAAATATCTTTCTTAGATATATTCTTTTCAATTTATTCTATTTTCTTTTCAAATGTATATGGAATCATTAAGCCTCGTTTGTAAAATCATTTGGTTTATTTAAACCTTTCTTAAATCTTGAAATAATTCCAAATCATTTCTCTTTTACTTAGGAAAACCTTTCCAAATCATTCATTAATCTTAATCAAAGACTGTCTTCTTAGCTTCAAATCATATTCTTGCAAATTGAAGATTTTCGTAATAGAGCACTACTGCCATCTTAGATATGGTAAATTTCACCTCCAGGGACTAATAGCAAGTTTCAACTTTGGGGACTAATGGCAAGTTTCACCTCCAGGGACTAATAGCAAGTTTCACCTTTAGGGACTAATGGCAAGTTTCACCTCCAGGGACTAATGGCAAGTTTCATCTCCAAGGACTAATGGCAAGTTTCACCTCCAGGGACTAATGGCAAGTAATCTTACGTCATGAATATCTTTGTCTTTTAACTTGGAATATGATCTTTTAGAGCATCCGGGCTTTCCTTTCGATCTGTTCCACCCCTCGCCTTATCTTTCCAGATCTCATAGGCGGGACAAATGTACTAGTCGTTTCTGCGTACTCAATTTGTTATTACATTCAATATTCTTCACTTCTTATTTAAGTGGTATAAACAATTCTCTTAATAGTTTATTCAAACTCTTATTAAAACTTCCAAATCATCCTTACATTACTTAATTATTCTTTTAAAACCATTCACAAAATATTTAGGGAAGAATTTCTAAGTTTAAAACTACATTTCAAAAGTTATTTCAAACTGCTACGAAAAGCGTCGTGAAAAGTGTTGCAAATAGCGTTTTAAAAGCTATATTCTTCAAAACGACTTTTATATCATTTAGGAATCCATATTTTCAACTTAAATCTCTTTTAAACCATTTTAATAGATTTATCAAATTTATTTCATATTTTTAATCATTTAAAAATATCATTTATAAAGAAATCTCCTTTTGGATTCCGAACTGCAAAACCGCGATATTTTTAGAAAATTGTTTTGGACATATTTCAAAATCTACTCGATGAAATCTTGATTTTCTTTCTTCATTTGAAAACTATCATCATTGTGGACCAAAGAATTTTTATTTCGAAGAAATCCAACTTATAAATCATTCTCTACGTCAATTTGAAGCTACGGGTCGAAAATTACGAACTGCCGTTACGCGACGAGCTCAATTTTGACCAATTTTGTGAATTGCTTCGGAACTTGTCCGAAACACTTCAAATTTGTTTTAAACCATATTTAAACTATTTTAACTCATTTAAAATCATTAAGAGATTAAATAAATTCCATGCACATATTTTTATGGATTTAATTCTGATTCAATTAACTATGGTCAATTACTAATCTTTTGTCTTATCATTTATCAAACAAGTTATCAACCACATAATCAATCACATAATCAACCAATTTGGAAACAAGTACATTTAATCATTCAATATATGTAAACTTTTCAATCATTATACTTGAAATAATTTATGGATTAATTAGTAAATATGAGTACTCACCTTAACTTAACCAATTCTTCCTACCAACATTCATTTGTAACAACACTTCACTTAAACTTCAACTAATCAACTTCTACACCATTTCTTTTGCTTTATGCCATCGACCACTTCTTTCAAACTCTTGAAAATCCCGTAGAGCTTCTACAGTACCTTGAATTTTCTCCTAGCTCCTTGGAATGAAATCGACGACACTCCCTTCTCTTTGTCTTGCTCCGAAGCTTCACGACTTGCTTTCCTTCTTCCATAAGTTCGACCTCCTCCTGTTATTCCTCTTCCTCCACCATTGCATCATTTCTTAGATGTTAAACCATGTTTAAATGGTATACTAAGGTCTTTGGCAAAGTTTGGTGGTGTTTGGAGTTGATTTGATATGGTTTTGAAAAAGTTAGTAAGCATTTGGAAGAGAAGAAGAAGCCATTAAAGAGGTAGAGAAAAGCTTGGAAAAGGAAGAAGATGAAGTGAAAAAAGTGAGAAAGTAGATGCTTATTTATGGAAAAAGAAATAAAGTGACAAATTACCAAAATATCCGTTTACCAAATTACCAAAATATTTTTACTTACATCTTAAGTAACCTTATTTTTTTTCAACACTTAACATCACATTTCAAATCATCACTTTATGTCATTTTCACTTAGATATTAAGTAAAGTAAGTAATAATTATATTTCTTTGATTTGATGTTTCACATTTTGCTTTAAAATGACATCTTTGTCTTTTTGTGCTTACTTTTTCTTAACTGTTTTACAGAAGTTTCTGACCTTGTTTATTAAAAGTGAATTTGATTAGTGTATTAATTAATACTTACACTATTTGAATATATGTTCCTATATAAGAAAATAAAAGTGCGACGACGTTGCGACAACTTTTAATCGTCAAAACGTCGTTTTTCAACAAAATGTTTTACACTCACATTTTGACGTTTTAGTTAAACTATTTATTTCTGTAAACCAAATTTAAAAATGAACTTTTTACTTCTTTAAATAAATTAAGACATGTCTCTTTATATTTTAAAATCATATTAATATCAAAATCTCTAATTTTACGGTGTATGTAAAACTGACAAAATGCGACAAAATTTGGTTACTTTTGTAAAACGATTATTAACATACTTTTAAATATTTTATTATACTTTTATTATCTTTATTAGATGTTTTCAATGATATTTATCTTTTTAAATAAACATTTAAACCTATTTATTTAAGCATTTATATATTTTTAACAAAACTTAACTTTTGTTGATTTGTTCTAAAATCCAAATTTATACTTTTTAAATTATCAACTACAAGAATAAATATTTTCTCTATTATTACCTATTATATTTAACTTATTTATTTAAGTTTTAAACTTCTAAAACAAACAAAATCACTCATTTTCGAAGTAGCGAAATTACGGGTCGTTACAATGAACAAAAACGAACATAAAAACCTGACCTCCTCACTTTCTGAAGCTTCTTCCTCCTCTTCGTCGTCGGAAGTAGACCATGTAAGAGAAGCAGGATTGTCGAGGTAGAGCCGATACATGGTATTTTTTCCTAAATCTTATTCAATAGACCTTTGGTGGAATTAAGTTTCTTATTTGTTTTGATGACATTTTTCTCTACGGTGGCTAATCGTCATCCGAGCTTACTTTGGTTGCGGGAGAGTATGGCAAGTGCTTGCTTCGAAGTAAAATCTCCTCGATGCTCATGGATCTCGTCGTCTTCTTCTTCTACTTGATGCAGAGGTTGGGTTGACGAAGAGGCAATATTCATATCTCCGGGCTGTGGAATCCCATGATCTCTATTGGTCGCCCATTATTGAAAGCTTTTGATTTGTTGAGCCTGAGGGCATTTGGGAAGATTCATAAGACTTAGAGTGCTGGAATTTAGGTCGCCAATGGTTACGAAATTGGCATTGGGTAAAGGGACTCCATAATTTTGAAGAATACATATTATGTGTCCCATAGTGAGTGGTCTTGTAGCTCTGCTTATGGTTGACAGTGTGTAATTCATCCAAGATAATTTTATCTCAATTTACCGTTTGAGAAGAATAAATAACGTAAAGAGCATATAAATTTCTCTTGCAAACTTTCTCATAACTACCGATACAAGGTTGTAAAGACTGAAGAAGAGCGTGATGAAGAATTTGTGCCTTTGGTCATAAGGCTATGGATTTCAAAACCGTCAAGTCATTGGATAGAAATCAATGGGAGACTTCATCTCGGTTATGCATATCGACTTCTGCATCTCGGTATCGACTCCATCGGAAGGACAACGAAGGGTATGGCCAAGTCTTTCAAGTGGAAGATCGATTTTGTCGCCGCAAACTAAGGACCGTATATAAAATCATTATTCCTTGGATCTTGGTGATCCAAGTTCATATTTGCGAAGTACAATTTAATTAGGAGAAGAAAATTTTTGATATTGTTTGAGTCATACCCAATTAATTGATTGATGCCACTAGCTTCAGCGATTTCTCAAGTGGCATATCCGTTAAAATTAGGGAAGTTGAAAAAGAAGCCTTCAAAGATTCAGGAGCTTTTCATAGAATTGAATCTTGTAACAGCCATTTCATTACAGAGTCAAGATCGGATTTTGCCTTGTAAAGCTCCAGCAACGGATTCACGAGCTCTTTTGCTTTGGGGAGCCATTGATTTAATTGGAGTTAGAGGAAAATTTTGATTTTTGGAAGCGGGGGCTAGGGTTTCTTGCTGAAAGGAGGTTGTATAGGTTAGTGGTAAATGGAAAAGGAGAGAGAGCTATGTAGTAGGATAGTGAAAAGGTGCTTGGGGAAATGTGTAGAGGCATTTTAAAAAACAGAAATAATACGAATTAGTTGATTGAATTGAAGTTATCAGTCGATTGATATGTAGGCTTTTCAAACACACATCTCTTCAGTGAAAAATGAGACAATTTATTCGACCGATTTTATGGCTTCAGTCAACTGACTTCTGAAGCAATTAAAAATATTTGAAGCTTTAGTCGACTGAATTTATGAACCGGTCAACTGTATTGTAGGAAAAATAGGCCGCAAGTTTTTGTTCAAAAATAGGGGTTTTCAATCAACTATGATGTTTGATTTAGTCAACTGAACCTAGGGAAAAAAATTGCAAATGAATATTCAATTGACTCGGGTGCCTTATTCAGTCGACTGAAACTATTGATATTTCTGAACTTAGCTTTACTTAAAGTTTTTCTATAATTATTCAACAAATATGCTTATTAGTTTTCCAATTTTAATCTCTTGTTAAACAAAAATATACTCTTATTCAGCAGAAAAACATAAAAGGCATACAAATTTTATTATAAAAAATAGACACGAAGGATTAATTTTTGGAAGTTTTTGAATAATCTGCATGCGGTTCAAGCTTTGCAATTTCTTATAATGGATGGATAGTGACCATACATTACTACGTTCCCAAGAGTTTGGCAATACCTGAGGACGTTGAGGGCTTCGTTCCCAAGAGTTTGGTGGCACTTGAGGACATTGTAGAGATGGTTGACGAACACATTGCTTTGAGGATGATCTACAAAATTTCAAATGAATTGTTCTAGGAAGCTCAAGAGTTTTCATTCACTTTTTGCTCGTAGTACATCTCGCACTGAAGTTCTAAAGTTTCTCTTTGATAATGGTGTATGCCATCAATCTTTTCTTTAGTTAACGGAGAGAAAAACCTAAGTTACGTTTAGTTCTTTTTCCTTATGGCATATATCCAGTGTGATGATTTTGTGATGGTGTAATCTTGATTGGGATATACTTTGGAGTTGATTTGTTTGAATTTTTTAAAGACTCGGAGGTTGGAGTACTAAACATTAGTTATTATTGGTTAGATCCTTCTTGCGATGACATTTTACAGATTGTAGATTGGTTGAAAATGATTGAGCTAAAATAGTTTCGAATTTAAGTGATGGTTTAAAAGATAATTTTGAGGGAAGAGAAATGAAGCATGTATATACTGATTGTATACAATATTTCAGGTTTATACAAATTGAGGTGCAAAACGTCTAGGTGACGGAAAACTGAGAATTAATGGCAAGACCAAAAGTTATAGGTGAAGTATGTTGTTAAAAAAAGGAATATAATAACATATTGGAATAACATACAACTTCCTCCAAAGAGTCCTGAGTTCGAGTGCCAGCGGCTTCAATTAAAAAAAATTTAACAAATTCTTTATAAAATAATGTTTAATTATAATTCATGTAGCGACAAATATAATGACCCGTAAGTTTTGAAGATTTTATAACGTAATTAACTAAAAAATTTCTTGAATTTAATTATATATTATAGCAATGAAGATATTTGGAATACATCTATTTAGACGTATCAATTGGTAAATTTTTATTGGAAAATATGAAAGTAAATTCTGCTGCGTAATTTTCAATTTAAATTTAAAATCAGTTAATATTGATGAAAATAAAATATTTTTGAAAACTGAATATTTTAACATAATAAAAATGTAAATCATTTTTTGATTGTGATGTCATAATTCGTTTCATCAAATTTGGACTTCTTTAGCCCCATTTATCTTATTTTCGACGAATTAGCAACATTTTATGCAGTGTAATATTAACTTTTGATAGGATGGTTGTATCGCTCATATGTGTCTACTATTTTGTTTGCCTCGTCATGCTGATCTCCGCAATATATTCATTCATGTGTTTTGGTGTCCGGTACACGGCGATATCTGCAAAACAAATAGCCATATCAGTATCCGTTTTAACCTTTGAATTCCATGTCCATTCAAATTTTCCAACGGTCGAAAAGGAAAACAACCCTTTTGCTTTCATTATTTCCTAAATTAACATGCGTGGCGTTCTCTATTCCCAAAGGTCAATATATTCCGATAGCTACATTTGTTTGCTCTTCCCACTATTCATTTTGCTCCAATATACGAAATATTTTTTTTCTTTCATTCGTTTATCTCTCCTCAACCTGCTAATTCACCTTCTTCCTTTAACTGCTTGTTCCCTTTCTCACTGCCCTTTCTTCGTTCCATTCTCCGACCAGTCTCTCCATAGCTACCTCCTCCTCCATCCATCTTTACCATGCTCGGCCAAACAAACCTTGCACCTCCATCTCTACGTCGTTGAAACCCTAATTGCCCCCATCGCATACCATCTCAACCCGACTTGACAACAACACCTTCTCCATGTGAGTACAGCCTCTCTCCTCCCTGGCTTGGCCACCGAACTCCACCTCAGCCTAACTCCTCCATCGTACACCCAGAAACATCTTTACCCACAACCCGAGCCTTGAACGCCTCCTCATCTTTGCCCCTGACCTCCACTTTCCCTTACTTCACCACCCGCAACCAGCAGCCAAGCATCACCAACCCTAGCAGCACTTCCAAGCACAAGCCCTCCCAGATCTCGGCCTCAACCTGCGACTATCAGTATTGTATTGATTTTTATATTTTTTATGTAAGGTATATATATATGTACGTTTATACATAAGAGTAATATACTGGTCTGCAAATAACTTTTGAGGCGTGCATATATTGTAGATAATCTGCATGGTCTTTATATATAGGTTTGCATTTATACATAGGTTGCATATCTTTGTTTAAGTAGCCGCATATATATATATATATATATATATATATATATATATATATATATATATTTATATGTGTGTGTGTGTGTGTGTGTGTGTGTGTGTGTGTTATCCCGCCTTTTGGTCAAAGCTGGGATATCAACAAATAGGCTAAAAAGGTTGAAGACTAGTATCAGAGATCGATTGAAAATAAGTCTATGATCGATGTCGTCAAAATTTAACCAGGCTCCAATCAAGATGGAATCGATTGGGAATGATAAACAAGGCTAGGAAAGGCTCCATTTCAAATTTCAGTTCAATCGGAGTTCATATGCTCAAGATATGATCGATGCAAGTACATCCATCCAGGAAGTCTCGTTCGTATTGATCAAGGGCACGTCTGGTTTATATCCATCAAAAGAACGCTAATTCGTATCTATCAATTAAAATGCCTTATTTGTATCCGCCAAGCATGCCCCACTTCGTATCGGTCCGAGCACATCCTACTTCGCATCCATCATCACCAGCTAGTTCGTATCCATGGGAAATTGTCACTTCGTATCGATCAATCCATTCATGTATTTCATATCGATGGACCATCGATCGATATGAAGAACACATTTTTGATCGATACGAGAGGGCTAGAGACCATAGATACGAAGCAAGGATCCTTTGATCGATGCGAAGAAAGGAATGCATCAAGTCAATATGAACAAGGCGCAAATAAAGGGAAGGCTCGATCGTACGGCTTGGAAAGTGGATCTCACCTAAACAATTGCACCATGTCACATCGATCGATATGAAAGTGATGGATATAAACCTATCGATATAAACATATCGATATGAACGATTCAGCTTTCATGAAAACAACACAACGCTTGCATCGATCATATCTCATAATTTACTAGTCCAATTGCTACCAAATTTTCACACGAGTTTGCGTACAACCTCGAGAGTGTTCATGATCGATGTTGACTTGATTGGGCATGATTTGGATCGATATGAATATTGTTCGCATCGATCATGGGTCGAGTTGAAATCACCAAGGATCGATCACATGGGCCTACCCACGTGAGAGAAGGAGTCTTTCGAGATCTGGGCGAGATATTTGCAGACTACGCCTATAAATAGCATTTCAAGATATTCAGAAAAGGGATCTTTTGGTTCTTCTATGCCGCTACTCTACCGAACTCCATTGTAACTCGATTATTATCAACTATATTCTTGTGACCAACGAGTGATTATTAATAAAATATCAACTCTTCAAAGTGGACGTATGCTGAAGATAGCCGAACCGCTATAAACGTTGTGTTCTTTACTGCTTCCCTCTACATAATTTTACCGTTTCTTCATTTTTACTCTCTATATTATCTAGATTTAAGATCTATGTGCGAATATTGTGGATCTATATGTAAACACTGGTACTTTCACGGCTTTTGCGGTTTGTGACTAATTTTGGCGCAAACATTTTGGTGCTTTCACTGAGAAAGCTAGAACTTAAGGAACCTACAACTTGGGCTTTGGATTTGAAAGCTTGAAGACTTGGATTTGGAAAGCTATGGCAAGGCAATCAGCAAGAAGAACAAAGGACTAAAAGGAGTCAGCATGAAGGGAGTCAGGAGGCATATTCGGGAGCGAATCAGGCTTCGATCTTCATCACTAGAGAGGAGATGGAAACGATGCTCAAGAAACAAGAGGAGATGATATAGTACCTACTTCGACAAGCCGGACAAGTTGAAGGGCGGAATCAAGTTAACGCAACTGTAGGAGATGCTGGAGATAGGAATCAGGAGCACGGAGCAACCAGAATTAAGAATGGAGCAGGACCATCTGGCATAGTACCAGAACTAGGGGGCGCTCATCCAGAGCATTATCCAATCAGGGCTGAGTACCAGGTGGAGCTGAGCAACGACGTTGATAGGGAGATGAATGCTCATCCAGAAGAGTAGAATTCAGGATTCCCTCGTGAACTCCGGGGGAAAATTGAAGGCGACGGACGAGGACTGAAGCTTTGTGATAGCGATAGATTGCCAAAGATGGTTACGCCAGCTATGAGGGGCGAATTAGTGAATACAGACTTAGAGGATGTGAATAGGATTCCTTTTGATCCCATGATTAGGCAAGCTAGGAACCCGTTAAATTTCAAATAGTCGGCACTAGACATGTATGATGGGAGAACGGATCCTACTGTTCACTTGACGAGGTACATGTGGCATATGGAAGAGCTGGGGGAATCGGAAGAGGTCATGGCACGATTCTTCCCTTTGTAGTTGATAGATATTGTACCATTATGGTTTAGACAACTAGAAAGTGACTCTATTGGCACATGGACAGAGCTGATTGAAAGGTTTATAAGGTAGTTTCGGGTCCATATAGTCATACCCAAGAATGTGATGACCCTGACATCGATGAAACAGTGGAAGGGAGAATCTCTTAAAGATTTATTGATCAGACTCAATGGGCAGTGGCTTCGGTGGATCGACCTGAACCATCGATTGTTTTGATGGCAGTAGTTTCGATAATTGTAGACAGTTCATATTTCAAGATATCATTGGAACGGGACCCACCAAGGGATCTCAAGGAGTTCTATCATAAGGCAGAAAGGTTTCTGAGGCAAGAAGATGTGCAAGCTGAGAGAGAAGGGAGAGAGGTTGAAGCTTATGCGGTAAAGGGTGGAGGTCACCTAGGGAGGAACTAGAGAAAGATGCTAAAGGAAGATGAATGACAACGATAGCACTTCAAAAAGGTCATGGAGGAAGTTAAAGTTTTCTTCTTACATAGATCTAATTGAAACTCTGTAGAGGATTTACTTGGATACTCGAGGGTGACTCCAGTATCAAAAGTCGGCAAGAAGGGAACCTTTTGAATGTAAGCGAGCATTGGGAAAGCATTGCATATTCCATAAGCTAAATGGGCACAATACGAATGACTGCAGACATTTGAAGGATATCGTTGAGGAGCATATAAGGAATGGTCATATGTAACAATATGTGAGGAATCGAGGTATGGAAGTGGAGCCAGCACGAACGAGGATGGCACTGGATCAAGGAATCGCCAGCTCGTTATCAAGTAAATAAATTTATGGCATTGAATAAGTAATAGTGCTCGAAGTATTACGGCTAAGTCGCTTACACATGTATGGGATCGAGGATGGTCCCTAGGTATGCTCTGAGACGATGACAAACCATATTGCTTAAGTCTATGAAATTTTGTTTTCTTTCTATTTTCCTACAAACTTTGGTTCTTTCTTTAGTTGCACGGAAATTTGTTTAGTTTTCCCTGTTTGTTTGGACTTTCAATTTGTTAAGTGGATTCTGTAGCGAGTGGATTTGGATTAATATAATAAATAATATAGGTCTCGCGATTACGGACTGGAGATACGGGGCAGTAATCACAAATAACGAGTCCCTTCATTGAAGAGCGAGGGAATAGACTAAAACACAATATAAAAGTGCTTGGTTGGAGAGCCGAGGCTGGAGAATATTAAAGTCCTTGGCTGGAAAGACGAGGCTGGAGAACATAAAAGTCCTTGGCCAAAGAGCCGAGGCTGGAGAATGCCGGAGAATATAAAAATCCTTGGCCGGAGAGCAGAGCCCAGAGGACAAAAAAGCCCTTGACCAGAGAGTCGGGGTCAGAACAGGGTAACGCGACCCGATGAGGTCTATGGATTTAAAGTTAAACCTGGAGAGGTTACAGATTCGAATTTCGGCTTGGGATAAATGGACCGAGAGTGGTCTCAGATTTGGCAAAGGGCCCGGTGTGGTCCCGGATATGGATATCAACCTAGAGAGGTTATGGATTTGATTGTTGGACATTGGAAATGGAAAGATTAAAGCTCGGTTGACGGATTCGGATAGTTGCGGAATTGGCTAAGGATTTGGTTACTGGATTAGGAATCAGACATCAGCTCGGAGCAGTTGATAATTTGGATAAGGATATGGCTGTGGCACTCGGATAGGATGGGATATCAACAAATAGAGGCTAAAAAGTGTGGAAACCAGTAGCAGAGATCGATTGAAAACAAGGTTATAATCGATGTCGTCAAAATTTGATAGGGCTCCAATCTAGACGGAATCCATTGGGAATAATGAACAAGGCTAGGATATGATCGATGCAACTGTATCCATCTACGAAGTCTCGTTCGTATCGATCAAGCACATGTCTGATTCGTATCCTTCAAAAGAATGCTAATTCGTATCCATCAACTGAAAGGCCTTTTTTGTATCCATCAAGAATGCCCCACTTCGTATTGGTCCAAGCCTATCCTATTTTGCATCCATCGTCACCAGCTAGTTCATTTCCATGGGAAATTGTCACTTCATATCGATAAATCCATTCACATATTCTATATCGATGGGCCATCGATTGGTACGAAGAACACATTTTTGATCGATATGAAAAGGTTAGAGACCATCGAAACAAAGCAAGCATCCTTTAATCGATGCGAAGAATGGAACGCATCAGGTTGATATGAACAAGGCGCAAATAAAGGGAAGGCTCGGTCGTACGGCTTGGAAAGTGGATCTCACCTAGCACCACATCACACCGATCGATACGAAAGTGATGGATACGAACATGTCGATACGGACATATTGATACGAACGATTCAACCTTCATAAAAACGACCCTTGCATCGATCATATCTCATAATCTACCAGTCCAAATGCTACCATATTTTCATAGGATGCGTACAACCTTAAGAGTGTTCATGATCGATCTCGACTCGATTGGGCAAGATTTGGATTGATACGAATCCCGTTCGCATCGATTATGGATCGAGTCGAGATCACCTGGTATCGATCGTGTGGGCCCACCCACGTAAGAGAAGGAGTCTTTCGAGATCTTGGCGAGATATTTGCAGCCCACACCTATAAATAGCAGTCCAAAAGCTTTAGAAAAGGGATCTTCTAGTTCTTCTATGCCACTACTCTGTCGAACTCCATTGTAACTCGATTGTTATCAACTATGTTCGTGTAACCAACGATTTCTTATTAATAAAATATCAACTCTTCAAAGTGGACGTAGGCCAGAGATAGCCAAAACACAATAAACCTTGCGTTCATTCCTGCTTTCCACTTCTTAATTTTACTGTTTCTTCATTTTTACTCTCTACATTATCTTGATTTAAGATCTGTGTGCGAATATTGGGATCTGTGTGTGAATATTGGTGCTTTCACGGCTTTTGGGGTTTATGACCACTTTTGGCGCAAATAATATATATATATATATATATATATATATATATGTGTATATATATATGTATGTATGTATGTATGTATGTGTGTGTGTGTGTGTTCATTTGCATATATATTATATATAAGCTGCATATGATTTTTGAGTTGCCACATATATGATGTTTGCATATATAATATAGTCTGCCTGCGTATATTGTTTAATTAGTCGCATTTAAATTTTGTTTTCACACCCATATTGTGTACATATGTGTATATGCAGACTGCATATGCTTGTTTGTGTAACAGCACTTATACTTGTTTCACACATATCTATATATTATATGAAAATTTTATATAAAATTTTTGAGAGAAAATATATGTGTTTATTTGGTGGAGTCTGCCCTTTTGTGTGTACATGGATATGGTTTAGATATTGAAATATATATATATATGTATGTATGTATGTATGTATATTGAGTCCGCATATTTATTTTAGTCCACATAGTACATTTAGTTGTAATTGTACCTTTTGTTTGCATAGTATATTAGTCAGCAAATCAACAAAAAAATTCAATATATGTTTGACTTTTGAATTAAAATATTATATATAGATATGTTATTTTAAATGTTTATTTTAATATTGAATATTGGAAAAAAAAATTAAATTAATACAATATACATTTCGTTCAGTTATCAAGATGATTCTGATTTGTTTCATTGATTCCTGATTATCAGCTTCGTCCTTCAAATCCGTGTTCAGCTTACTTCGCTTTGACATTTGTTGTTCAGATTGGTCGATTTTCGAATTCGTGATTTATTCCGTGTGCTTGTCCCGTTCTCTCTAGCCCCAAATTGTGAGCAATCACTCACAACTAACATTCTTATATTTAATAAATTTAATTCACATTGAAATGACGATTGAAATACGTTGTCAAAATTTGAACTGTTAATTATGTAATTGTAATATCTATGCCATTATCTGTAACCGTTCACCTATGGCATCTGACACAATAACCTGTTATTTATGTTATAATTAAATTCATCGCTGATGATACATGCATGTTCATTGATATGCTATGCTATTTATGTTATTATCATATTTTTCTCACTCTACAAAGTTCCCTGTTAGTTAAAAATTCGCTATGGGTTGAAATGATACATAGACGAACGATCTTGTAGAATAGAGAAAATCGTTATGGGTTGAAATGATAAACCCAAACGATTTTAATTAATTTTGAATTTTAGGATTGCGGGTTGAAATGATATATACCCGTAGATATTTAAATTGCGGATTGCAATGATAAATATCCGCATCAGGTAACCATTGGATAGAAAATTATGTACGGACACCGTTGGTCTATATTTTGAAAATTATTTCCAATGTTTTGAAAGGAAATATATGGGTTTTAATAAATATTTATTTTCAAAATATAAGATGTATAAATGTTATTTTATATATGTCTAGATTTTTTTTATTTTTTAAAATTATATGTTTTGGAAATTTTAAATTTATAAATTATTTTTTAAAATATAATTTTTAAGTTTTTACTTATAATTTTATTATTTTAAATTTGTTTATAAAAATAGATTTAATATACAAATAAATTTAACAATAAGATGTAATTTAATAAAATTTATTTTAATTAGTATATAATATGTTTATGTATCAATTTAAATTTATATTAATATTTCAAAATTAGATTTTCAATAATTTTAATAATAATAAAGGTTGCCAAGATAAATAATGTTGACTTGAAATTTAAATTTGTTAATAATTGAATTTAAAAAAGAATTGATTTAAACTTATCGATTTTTTTAGGTTTTGAAGGATATGATTTATAACTTGATTGATAAAAAGTGATTAAATGAATACTTTCAGTTTTAAATAAAATTGAGATTTAGTACATAATATTGATTTAAATTTATAAATTGGGATTTAAATAAACTGTTATTAAAATGATTAAGTGAATATTTTTCTATTTGAATAAAATTTTAAGTTAAATGTTGAAATATAAATGAAATTTATATTCCAAATGTTTGAATATTGAAACTTGAATCTTTGAACCTTAAATTGAAATGGTTAAACTGGAATTGATTCAAAAGTGAATTTTTGGAATTTAAGATGATTTGAATCTATTTGCGACATTGGAGGAAACTATTTTATTATATGAAGTATTTTTGATATATAACTATTTTAATATATAAATTATTTTAATATATAAACTATATTAGTTTATAACTATTTATTATATATTTTATTTCAATTCTAAACTATTTAAGTCAAAAGTGTTATGATTTCAAAAGTGTTATGATTTCAAGAGTGTTATGATTTTAAAGTGTTATGATTTCAAAAGTACTATGATTTCAAAAGTGTTATAATTTTGAAAGTGCTACGATTATGGAAATACTTATTATTTAAAGTGAATAATGATATCGAATTGATGTTACTTTGAAATGAATATGATATTTTGATATGAAGTATGAACTATTTGAAATTAAATGACCAGTGTGAAATAAGTGTTTGGTTGTTAAAGAGACTGGGATCAGATATTATCATACTCTCTGCCAATACTGAAAACCACCATAACAATTGTGTACGTGGTGGAGATTCCAGAATGAAGTAGGATGGTTAAGTGATGATTTTGTGTGAGATATTTACGTAGCCCTGACTCTTGTGAGTCAGCTTGATGCGGCTAAAATAGGAGCCAAGCCCGGCCAAGTGAGGTCATACCTCTGATCGGGCACACTTCTTCGATGTCATTCTATTGCTTTTGTGATTTGATTGGGTGCACCTTTGATTTGGGAGTGTGTCTCGAGGTGAGTAGTAATAGCTGCTATGCGTTACCACCTGTTCGGATCCGCAAACGATATAGCTACCCTGGCATTTCCTCGCATGCCTTGTCACATGCCTTATCATGCCTTCTACGAGTTTGTTTTGTGTCGTACCTATGGAGTGCTCCCTGATAGCCCACTTGCAAGGGAAGTTTAAAGTATCCGTATAGATTACGACATTATATAAAATGTTTTATGGGGGTATAGGTAATGCATTAACACTACTTTAATAGTCTACTTTACTATAGACATATTACAATAGCGTATATTACTACATAATAGATATTCACACGGATCCATAGAGGATGGGTATCCTAAACATCCTTCAAGTTACTTATATTTCAGTTGACATTTCACTTGAGTTGAATTTACTATATAAGAATGTTAATCCTGACTCGAGTGTTTTGTGTTTTGGTTCATGCTCGGGTCAGATTGAGTGTCACCGCATTTGAGACTCGCCTTTCGTGTTGGAGTTTCATTAGGAGATCCATCTATATCTATTCAGCTTTCAGTTATCTAGTTTTTTTTTTCTTCAGAAATGTCATCTGTTTGTATTAGAGATTCATTTGTATTTGAGATTCTGTTGTATTTTGTTTTAGACTTGATGTTTGATAGTAGCCTCATGAACTACTATTTATCTATTCCGCCGCTTATTGTTATATTATTCTGTGTGTATGATTTTGTGACTGATTTATTTACTATATATGCTAAGTTTTTCCAAATATTAATTTACAGTCTGTTATTTTAATCAATTCATGTCCGACGTGTGCGGATGCGAACGTTTCGAAATAGCCGGTCGTTATGACATATGTGACGGGCCACAATTCCGTACCCTTTGAGCCGACAATAAACCACTTATGTCCGACCTAAGTTGCACGGAAGTATGGATGATGAACGGTAACAAAGAGAAATAGACAAAACATAATTTCACTCAAATGGAATAATATATAATGTTGAATAAATATTTTTACAGCGGAAAACATTTAAAATACATATATCAGAGTCTAACCTAAATTCAGCTTGGACAGTTATAAACATCCGTCCTTACAATTGCTGACAAATATCAAACTAAAACTAACAAAGCACAACTGTGATATCCCGGAATTTTTGGCAATATCAATTTAATAATCTGTGTTAAAATTAAATTGATTTGATAATATTTTTAATGATAAATTTGAATTGATTTAATAATCTTCTTAAATAAATAATTAAATGGGTGATTTTATCTTTCAAAAGCTAATTAAATTGTTTTCTATTTATAATTTGTATACATTTGTATATATTGTAAATAGATAAACTTTGTTTTAAATTTAATAAATAAAGGCATGCTTTCTAATCTTAATATTTTGGTAATTTAGAAATTTGATTTAACTTAATATTAAGATATTAAATAAATAACTATATAGCTTTAAAATACTCAGGATAAAAGTTTAATTGTTTAAATTGATTCTAGCCAAAGTTTAAATTTAAACAAAAGGTTTGTTTTGTTCTTTTTAGTATGTTTGATGAAATAAATTTTTTATTAAATAAGAGACAAATTCTTTTATGAACTATTTTAATTTAATAATGAGTTATTTTTAAACAATATTAATAATGAAATGTTTTTACAAATGGATTTTAATATAAATAGTAATTGTTATTTCAAATAGATTTATATATGTGTGTGTATTTTGGAGGAAGCTACGATTTGAAATTTTAAAATGAAGTCTTTCAAAAATGTTTAAAATAAAATAAATCTTGTAAATATTTAAACATAAGTATGAATCAATTATATAGTTATAAACATATGTATAAATACATAAAGAAAAGAAAATTATGATATTAACATAAGTATGCAAATAAAATAATAGTAAGTAAATTAAGTATTTTATAGTTTTAAAATAAAAGAGAGATAAAAATATGTAATTGGGTAAGCAATAGAACTAAATACTTAAGTCAAAAATTTAAAACAAATAACTAAAACAAAAGTACATATAAATTACTTATGGAATAAGAGCATAGGCAGGCAAAAGAAAATATTAAATACATAGAATAAAGCAAACCAGGAAAAGTAATAAGTATGTTGCCTGTAGGATATATGCAGGAACAAGTAAAAGAAACATCTACATACACAAAAAAAGGATAAGTATGAAACATAAAGTACCTTGCCATTTAATAACATCTTCTCAGCACAAAAACTTGGTCAATTCGAAGTGTTTGAAAAATCTTTTCAGCCTCCATTTGAAAAATATCTATGATCAAAGAAAGGCCTAAACCAGTAAACACTTACTTTACACAAACCTGTCTTCTTATTTATATATACAATGCTTTTTGTTTAGTTCGTTCAACACAGCAAAACCAAAAACATAAGTAAGTTTTTTTTACAGACTTAAACTGCATCAAACAAAACCAAAGATGATTTAGAGGAATATCAAAACAAAACAATTTACAGTTTTAAAAGTTCAAAACTGTCTTCAAACAAGAAGTGCTCTGCCATCTTCTCTATACTGTGAGTAACGTTATTTTAAAAAATCAAGTATATATATCTGGTTGTATGGTTAAAATCTGAAACAAATATGCTTGTATATATGTATTATTCTGTACATATGTGGATGAATGGCTGTGTATAGGTTAAAGTTAGCTATAACTGTGCAGTTTTAAGTTTACAAGCTTGTGTTTTGATTCATAAATTATTTTTCCTTGATCTGATAACCTTTAGGACATAGATTACAAATAAAAATTGTTGTTTCATCATAGATTAGAGTTCAAATTTTACTTATGCTAAAATAATTTTGTATATCACTCGGAAAATCAAAACAACATAGCAAATTTGAATAAGAGAAAAACCAAATATTCTAATTTATAAATTTAGGTTTATGAATCAAATACTAATACCAAAATTTGATTTTTAAAACTAAAATGGAAGTTTTTAGTAAAGGGGTTTGTGTGTATTTTTGGTTTAACCAATCATTCTAGAGGTAGATGAATGATCGGTGAGTGGAGGAAAATTTTCAGTTTGGTGTTCAGATCACTGTGATGATGATGGTGAATGATTTCCGTTCTTAACCCTAGTTTTTACTGTGCTTGGTGAATCGATCACCATGGCTCTTAGAGTTGATCGAGTTCAACTAGGTTTTGGGTAATGGAAGCTGACATGTAGAGGAAGACGATGCCGAAGATTTAGACCTTCAGGTGGTCGGAGGGTCGGGGACGACGCGTTGACAGGTTTTGGGTGAGTTCTTGTTGATGGGTTCCAGGATTAATTTGAACTCGAATTCAAATTCGAGCTGAGTTAGAGACAATCCAGTGATCAGGTTAGAGTTTGGGGATGTTCGTCGATAAGGGAAGATCGTCGAACTTGATCGGATTCGGTCAAGTTCACTGTGCATATGCATGGTGTTCATTGTTGGATGCAGTGGGTTTTTGGTTTGGGCAGGAAATAGGACTCGAGTGTTTACTCGAGTTGTTGATGGTTTTACTCGAGTACGTTCAATTTTGACTAGAAGTAAAATGTAAGGGTCTTGGGTAAGTTAGTTACAGGTTTTAAAACCTGTAAGTTTTAAAAGCTTTAAACCTGTGTTTTTAAAATGTGAATTAGATATTTAAACCTAAGTTTAAATATGGATTCAAATGAAATTTGAATCTCAGTTTTTAAATAAAATAAAGTTTTTAAAATTTAAATTATTTGTAACAAATTTAAAAGGGGCTTACATAGTTTGAATTTAAAAGTAAAGCTTTAAATAAACTAGAGATTTAAACTTAAGTTTAAATTTGGATTCAAATATAAATTTGAATCTTAATTTTGAAATAAAAGAAGATTTAAATTGTTTTAAACAGTATGAATGATAAAGTAAAATTTTAAATTGATTTAATTCAAAATGGAATTGTGTTTTAAATTCTTTTAATCTTCTATTATAAGATAAATAATTTTTTAACTTGTGTAATTAAAAGGGTTTTGGAAATTGTTTTAAACTTGTTAAAGTTAAATTGTTTTCATTTTAAATCTTAAATTTAAAATGAAATTTAAAAGTAAAATTTGAAAGTACATTGTTTTATAAACCTTGTTAATGAGAATTTGATCATTAATAAGAAAAATGTTTTTATAATTGAAGATTTAGTGATTTGTAATTATTAAATTAATTAAATGAATAATTTATTGATTTGAATTAATTAATTTAGTAATTAAGAGTTTAAATTAGTTAATTAAGGATTAAGTTAATTAATATAGGATAAATTAATTAGTCATTAATTTAATAAGATTGAATTTAAATTAATGATTAGTATTGAATTAATAAATTAATTAAGGATTAATTAAGTTACAGTTAATACTTAATTAAATTAATGAGTTATTAAAGATTAACAAAATTGTAATTAACAATTAATAAATCTTAGTTAATTACTTTAGAAAAGTAATTAAAGAATTGTAAATAGTTAATGATGGTCATTAACTAGGATTATTATATTAATGTGAATAATTTTTAATAATTAGTTAGATTAATTAACTAGATTAATTAATTTAAAGATAATCAATTATAAATTGTTTTAAGTATAAATACTTAATGGAAGTAAATAAGGAATTAATTACTCATTGTGATTAATTCAGTTTAATATGAGTTGTTTGAGTTAATTAATTAAGTTTAATTAATTTAAATAATTATTTGATGATGTGATAAGTATAATTACTGAGGGAAGTAATTAATGATAATTACTGGATGTAATTAAATGAGGATGATTCAATGATGAAAGTAATTTGAGCATAATTACTTTGTATAATTAATCAAGGAATTAATTTGAAGAAAATTAATTAAGGAGTAATTATTTTATTTGATGGAGTAATTAAGGATAGTTAACTACCGAATGATATTAATCAGGGCTGATTAATAAATGTGTTTCAATTGAGATAAATTACTTAAGGTAATTAATTAAAATTGGATAATTAATTAAAATGTAATTAGAAATCTTTAATAAATATAATTTAATTATGTAACAAAGGGTTGATCAATTAAGATAAATTAATCAATAATAAGTGATTAAAGAGTAATTAACTAGTGTAATTAAAGATTGTTGTAATTAATTATAATTGATTAATTTATGAAATAATTAAAGGTTAATTTCTGTGTTTAGTTAAGGATAATTAATTTGTGAAAATTATTAAAGGGTGATTACTTGAAT
The DNA here is from genome assembly GCA_030765085.1 of Allium cepa. Classification (NCBI taxonomy): domain Eukaryota; kingdom Viridiplantae; phylum Streptophyta; class Magnoliopsida; order Asparagales; family Amaryllidaceae; genus Allium; species Allium cepa. Next base: position 776,960,503 of record CM060945.1, read on the forward strand.
GTAATTAAAGACAATTAATCAAGGGTGATTGATTGAATTGAATAATTGGATGATGATAAATTAATTGATTGATAATTGATAAATAGTGATATAAGAAAGATTTAAAATGGTGAAGTAATTAATTTAATTTACTTTAAATTAATTATAGATGAAGTAATTAATTTAATTCATTTTAAATTAATTATAGCTGATGTGATTGCTTATATGTGGACTGATGATATTGTTTACCTTAAATGGTTTGAGATCTCTAATATGAGATTAATGATGCTGTGTGAAATGTATGCTTATTTTAAGTATGTTGATAATATGGATTATATGTTGGATGATAATATGGATTATTTGTTGTGATGATAATATGAATTATCTATTTATGATGATGATGATGTTGATTATCTATGTGATATGGTGGATTATCTATCTGTGTGTATATAGATAATATTGAACTGAATTGTTATAAACTTTAAAACAACTTGGCCTTAAAAGATGGCGTTTTGGATTTCGATGAGGCCGGGATCGGGGTTTCCATATTTGGACATCCGAAAACCACATCGATCCAAATTAAACGTTAGGTCAGGAATTCACAAGTGAAGATTCAGAGTGCAAGGGTTATCGTCGTTAACTTTGATGGTGGTTCCAAAATAAGTGTAACGAGATAATGCCTTCGGTTTCGTTCGAATCCGGAATGAACTTGTAAGGATTGAATGCTTTCAGAACATCGTCAGGAGGGCGATGAGCATTCTAAGAGATGTGTTCTCTAAAGGTAATAGCATCTTCAAGCCTCATCAACTGGGAATGGCTAAAACCAGGAGGTGCAGCAAGGTTAGGTGGGTCATGACCAAGCAGGACGAGTTTTGCCCTGTCTACATGTCCCTTTTATTTCGGCCGTGTGGGCAGTTTTGAGCTCCAACTGCCGGGGTTGTCTTGTTCGGGACTATTCAGTAAGGAATGGTTTCGGCCTTGTATTGCAGGGGGTCGGAAGTGATCCTCAGTACAGTGATCTCGGCCACGTACTATGACGGGCGGTACCCCAGTAGCCCTGCCACTGATGGAAACCCATTTTCCCTACGAGACCCTACGGTTTTGATTTGTGTTACCCACTTTTGTGGCTAGTAGCTGAAATTTAATAGATGTAACAATTTCGGTTATTTTCAATTTTCTTGAAAACCCTAGACACTCTTATAATATCACTGGATTTCCTATTAAATGGTTTGGTTAGCGTAAGGTAAAAACTTACCATGTTTATTTGTGGGAAGTCTTACATGATACCTTTTGTTTTCAAATGTTTTTTTCAAAATTAAGCAATTTTAACCTGTTATTCACACCAGATTCATGTCTTACCCGGAGTTTATTTCTGTTTTTCATAAACTCTCGGGTACTCAAATTTTTACGAGTAGCCAAGGGATTCAAGTTAGCTTTGACGAATTCTGAAGGTGCAATGAGTAGGAGGCTTCTGCGTTGCAGATATATATAGTTTTCCGCTGTGTTGGTATCTCTGTATTGTATTGTTTATTGAATTGTACAACTAGACAGGTGTTTATAACTATCTAGTATGTGATGTATTATCTGTGAAACTCTGATTGATGTTGTATATTATGTAATGCTTATGTGATTAATATAATTTATTCTTTCCGTTGTTGAGATTCCGATGTTGTTTCTTCTTTCTTCTCTATCTTTTCTCTTTTCTATCCCTTTCTTTCTTCAAGATGATACGACTTTCTATGGTGCGAAAGCGGGGTCGTCACAGTCGATATCAGAGCGCTAGGTTGAGCGAATACCTAGACTCTTGAGTGATTTCTTTCTTGAGAGAGCGTATTTGTAATTTGATATATATATATATATATATATATATATATATATATTTCTACCTATTTGTTGGGTTACCTGTTCGGGTTTTCCGATATAAGCTATAAAGGTAGATATGGTAGTGGTGTGTGTAACACGACTACCAATGGTTGGAGTTTGAATGTTTGAGGTTGGAAGTGTATCTATCGAGACTGTAGACCTAATACCGTCTCGAGTGAGCTTTAGGTGGTGTAAGGATTTCATCGATCTCTGAAGGAAACCTGTTAAGGCTCGTAGTTCATCTTTGAAACGTAAGTTTGGATGAGCTTGAGTTTGGATCTGTCGGTTAGGCAGAAGCAAGTCATGATATCTTAATACCTCAGGATGTAGTAGCTGTGTGATGAGACACAATGACCATGGATGTCTCCGAAGATGTTTCTTTGAAACAAGTTAAGGAAGTGTGTCTGCTTTGGTGTTGTGGCTAAGTCCAGTAGGGTATTTCTGTTTGGTTTGAGGTCCGCGTTTCTCGAAGAGCTTTGGATAGAAAGTCTGTGGCATCTGAGTCGGCAGTGTAGCTCAGAGTGTTCTGTGTGCCGTCAAGGAGATCTTCTGGCTTAGCAGTTTTTCTTAAGGTAATTTCAGAAGCAGCAGAGTGGTTCCATTTCTTCGATGGATTGGCTAGTGAAGCGTAAGCTGTTCTGATTGGTAAAGAGGGAAAAGTTTTTCTTTGAAATTAGGCTGGATTGATCGCAAAAGTGACTTGCGATGGCTGAGTGTTCTCTTGGGTTGTCAGAGATTTTTCTGGATGTCTTCAGGAGGTCAGAGTTTTGTCTGCATCTGGAGATTGAGTGTAGTATCGACTGGATTCCTAAAGTAGTGCCAGTGGTTCAGCTTAGTAGTAGGATGGTTTTTGGCGAGAGAGTTTAGTGAAGCAGCTAAGGTTTTGGAGGAACTTCTGAGTTTCTTTAGTGGCTCTGTGGAACCAAAATTCTGGGGTGTGTTGTCCAGTTTGTGCTCGTGATCATCATTAACATTTTCATCTGCTCAGTCAGAGTAGCGCAGTGGAAGCATGGTGGCAGCTGTTTTAGTTTGGAAACAATTCGAATTTGTAGTGTTTTGGATTAGAGAGTTCCTTCAGGAAATTTTTCAGGACCGTAAGGCCAGTTTGGCGAGTGCAGCTATTTGTCTCTTTCGGATGAGGGAAGTGAGATCGGTCTTCTGAATTTGGAATTGAGTTTGGCGGCTGTAACAACCCGCATATTTATCGATTGTGTATTTAATTATTTCATCGTTCGTCGGATTTTAGTCCGAAAACCTAGTTTTTGCAAACAGTCGAATTTGGACTCGAGACCCCTCCCATTGAGTTCAAAATGCCGTTTGCGACCTTTTTGAGTATAAGCTTCGATATGTTTGGAGTTAGTCAAGTTTTGCCACTTTTTCACTTTGGGTTTGGGTTTGGGTTCAGCCCTATGTTTAACTTATACTCAAATCTGAACCACTCCTCCCCATTGACTCTCACTTCCTCCTCTTTTCAGTTCTAAAGCATCAATGGTGGGAGAGATGAGAAATTAAAACTCCAAAACCCTAGTCTTCATTAGCAAATCCAACTTCTAGCTCCAAATTCAAGAGAACCCATTGGTAAGTTTCTCTTCATCTTCTCTAACACATTTTCTTAATCAATTTCAGAAATTCCTAAACCTAACTTTGGGGATGTTCTTCTTTTAAAGCTTAGAATCAAGCTTCTTGAGTTGGATTTGAAGAGTGGTTGATTCTCCTTTGCTTTCAAGCTTCTTCTTCAATCGTTTGGGTTCAATGGTGAGATTTTTATCTCACATCTTAGTCTATTATTATCTTCGATTGTAAGATATGAATTCGTAACACTTATTCTTGTGCAATTGATTTTGGTTTGGGTTAATTTGGTGTATATTCCAATTTTTGGTGTTTTGAAATCAAAATCTATGAAAATCCCATTATGGATATTTGGACATTGATATTTGAGGCGTATCGAAGAGCTGTTAAGGCTGGGTTGTCGCGTGGCGTAAATCCTTAGTCGTCATTTGATCGTTCGATCGTTTCCAATATCCGTTTGGCCATTTTTGGTCGAGGTTCAGGAAATCCTCAAAATTCCAGTTTCGGACGTCTGAATCTGGGATTTCAGACGTCTGAATTGGCTCATTTTCAAACAGAAAGAAAATAGGCTAAAAACGCCTATTTCAGACGTCTGAAACATTTGGTTCAGACGTCTGAATCACGTTCTGGAAATTTTTAATTTTTCCAGATTCAGACGTTTGAACCACTCGTTTCAGACGTCTGAAATTGTAGTGTTTTGCCTGCTTGCCTTTTTGTTCAAGAATTCCAATTTAAATCAATTCGTGATGATCCTATTTGTTGTTATCATTTATTATGACTTTGATGACTCCTTTTAGGGATTTTAGAATATCCATTTCGATGGATTCTTTATCGGTTTCTTTGGATTTTAATTCACGTCTTTGAATGTGAATTTCAGTGATTGATTGTTCCTACAACCTTCTTTGTGATTTTTCACTTTAAAAATATAAAGGTTTCAATACTAGTAGTAAATATCAAAATTCTTTCATCAAAACAATTTCAACACTATTTTATTACAAAGCTCGTTTCTTAAACCGTTTTCCAATCTATTAGTATATACAAGCCTTTACCTCACTCGTATGCGAAATCTAATTAAACGACCTAGTAAAACGAGTGGTATGAAACGCTTGCGTTTACTTCGTCGGTTAATTCTTGGACTTGTTCGATTGAATCTCTTGTGACAATTTTCCAGTGGAGATCTACAGTTTGTTCGTAAATATTTAAGTTAAGCAAGTGGTTATGGGACATGAAGCTAAACTCATATATTTACTAGCTTATTGTAATCGACACTTCTCGTTGATCATGATGATCATCTTTGTGATTTAGACTAGCAATGTGCGATGTCTCTTTGTCTGCGAGGGAGACTAAACCCCGTTTTGTGGAGTTTCGACTCAAATTGGTGGGGTAGAAACCCATGGTCTTCGGGCCGTTTGTGGAGCTTCGGCTCAATTTGTGATGGTTAGCAACCATGGAATTAGCGTTCCGTTTGTGATACATGTGTTGGTGAGCTGTATGCTCCCGTTTGTGATAGGCCTTCCCCCCCTTTTGTGACTTCTGGATTTCTTGAGATGATTTCTAGAGTTTGGGTTTCACCAATTTTCGTGATTTTCATTGATAAGTTTTATCAATATTTGTGCATTGGTGAATTTGTGTGTCAATGATTTTTGTGATTGACATTGATATAATCGTCAATATTTATGGTTTGGTGAACGAAATAAGGAGTATGACATTTCTTTGATCTTTGAGTAGATTTTTGTGATATTGATTAATCTCTTGTTGATTTTCAATTACTTATTTATCAGAGCTTGGCATTGTGATTATTATGAGTTTAGTCATACCTCTTATTCTATATCGCTTCATCTAATATTTATAGCTAGACTGATTCGTTTATTATTTTCTTATTAAATAATACTCGGGTTAGACCGAGATGTTACAGGTGCTTCAGCTTGACTTCTCACATGGAATGGATTTCTCTGACTTTTGGCTAACTACTTAGATTAGCAGTTTATTTTGTTGTATACACTTGAGATATGGACTCATAGTTGTATTCTTTAGTATAGCACGTGTTGCTATTCTTTTGTACTATTGTGGATCTTTTTGACCAGTACTCTGATATACACTTTCATGTGTTACTTATATATTCATATCTTCTTCCGCCTTTGTGATATGAATTATCTGTGACTGATTTGTGTTATGTTTATTTCTATATTTGTTTCCGAAGACACTATAGCCACTGTGTAATAGTTTGAGTTTGTATCAGTATGTCGGGTTTCCTCTTGAAATAAAATGCATGTTATACTACCTGACATATCGGTGCTCGCGCAAAGCAATTACACGGATGGTCACTCCTCAACAGCCTTATTCTCCGTGCTAGTTGACAGCATTACTCCGTAGTGTTCTTGGCTAGCGTGGGTATAGAGGTGGGGCGTCACATCGGCTGCATTCATACCTCATACAGTAGCGTTTGCCAAACCATCCTACTTCATTCTGGATTGTCCACCACGTGCATAGTTGTTAAATTGGTTTTTGAATTGGCAGAGAGTATGATAATATCCGACCCCGGTCTCTTTAACAACCGATCGTTATATTTTTCACATCATGGTCATTTAAAACATTTTTTAGTAATAAATCCAAAAAATTGTCCATACTTTCATATCAAGATATCCATATACTTATTCCAAAAGTATAAATATATTCATAAATACCGAGAAAGAGTTCTTTCAATAAATTTTAGAAAAATAAATTTATAAATCTCTTCTAAACTATTTATATGCTTTAAAACCAATTATTAAGCTATTTATAAATTCCCAAAACAATTTACAACTTTTCCTTTTATCACAAACTTTTACACAAATTCATTTATACGCTTTCAAATACCTTATATAACTTCTTTTATAAAACCCTTTATAAAATCCTTTTATAAAATCCTTTTACAAGAATCCTTTTATAAAATCCATTATAAAAATCTCTTACAAAACCACTTACATTTTTGTTTATTAAAGTTATTATAAAATCAATATTTACTATATTAAATCAAAACTATATTTATTATATTAAATTAAATTTAAACTATCTAAAAATATATTTTAAAACTAAATAAAATCATAAGCTAAAACCTTAAATTTACATTGAAACTATACATTAATTTATAGTTTGAAACTTTAAAACATATAAAAAAATTATTTCCCTATATAAATTTTAAATGAAATTCATCAAATAATTTTAAAAATAAAATTTACAAATCAAATATACTTTACTATTTAAAAGATAATTTAAAACCGACCAACGGTGTCCGTATATAGTTTTCTACCCTATGGTCAAGTGATAAGGTATGTATCATTTCAACCCCAAAATAGTTAAATTTTCCAGGTATATATCATTTCAACCCGTATCTCGAATCAAACATTTTCAAATCAACAAAATTGCAAGGGTTTATCATTTCAACACATAAATAATTTCCCTAATCTATAAGATCATTCGGGTATGTATCATTTCAACCCATAGTGATTACAGGGATACAAACAACCAATCATCCAAAATGTCAACAAATAAACATCCATCACAATCATCATCCAATTAAGCCAATAAATCACAACAACTGATTGGTTATTAATACATGTATTTAGCTATTAATTTAATTTCAATATTATTTTAAATGGCAATTTAATTCAATGTAAATTCAAATTAAATTAAAATGTCAAATTAAACTACCAAACAACAACCAATAATATTCATATCACATCATAAACTTAATTTAATTAACATAGGAAGGTTAAGTATTTATGTGTGGGTTAAATCACCCACCTTTATTTTTACCCCATTTAAAATCCAAACGAAGCCCAAATTTCAGCAGTCTCCAAATGTAGCTAAACCAGTTTCACGTTGTCTAGAATTTCAGAACGAGACCAGTGGATGAAACCACGCATCAATTGGGGTTCGTATGCAAAAGTTATCAAGGTTAGAAGTCTCAGGGTCGAATTTGCAAATATAAAAATTACAGGGACTTTTTGCAGAATTACCCTTTGGCTAGATCTCGTCAACGCCAAGACCAACTCCGCCCAGTCAATTTTGACCGTGATTTCTGGTGGATGTGAGCACTGTTTCCAAAAACGAACACCACACACCGACTCCATTCCTCGAGAGCTTCGAAACGGTATATTATATGATATGATTTGAAGAGTTTGAACTTTCAATTTGATTTTGAATTTGGGAATTACGGTTTGGGTTGACAACCATTAGGCAGGAGGAAGAAGCAGATGATTTGAAGAGACATGTACAGAAGTAGGAATAGACAGCTAGGGTTTCAGAGGAAAAAAAACTGTTTATATGGACAGATGGATAAACAAATGGACATATCGAATTAGGTCGAAATGATAACAACGACTAAAAAGCCTGTTTCGTTCTCGAAACGAAAATAAGTCATCCCATATATTAAAATATAGGTTTTCAATATTTTTAAACTTAGTGGAACTAGTTTCAAATCTTAATTCCATTGTATATAGAAATTAGCTTTTGAAATCAAATTGTATTCATTTAAATTCTTTTAATTGATTTCTACACGTTTCGAGCCCACTGATCAAACGGTAAGTTCAATCGCTACGAAACTTAAAATCTTATAATAATTCACTATTATAGACCCGATGAAACTGTCTTCGTCGAAATCCGAGGCAGTGGCCAAAATGGCTAATTTTCACGTTAATTGAATAAATTATTACTAAATTGATTTAATCACTTTCAAAACAAACTTAAAAGTGAACAATTTTTATCATTCTTGATTACACAGAAATTAATAATCTATTCAAAATAAATTTTACATATTAATTTCAAGGTTTATATATTGCACTAATTTCAGCTTTCAATTGCAACTGAAAAAAACCTAGTTTAATAATTTACATTTCAATCAAATTCTTTTATTCTATTTTATTTTTTCAATCAAATTCCTTTATTTGATTTTGTAAATTCTTATATTAAATCATCTATTACCTTATGATTTTAATTAACACAAGTTTCATCTTACTATTCTTATATCCTACAGTTATCGTCTTAACTAAAATTAACTGTAATATTTAATTACATTAATTCCAATAATTTACTCCAACAATTATTCTATTCTTTATTAACCTACAATTATAACCAAATCATCTTTACAATTATTTCCACTGATTGAAATCACATTAAAATAGTTGTCAACAACATTCAAACAAAAATATTAAATCATATTCTAATTATTTTCTCATTAGTAAATCGTAAATTTGAATATTTCACAATATTAATTTTCAAAATATTATTAAATTTAATATTTTAGTCATCAAAAATACGGGTCGTTACACCAATTTTAAAACCAAAAGTAATTAAATAATTTTTAAGACGGTTATACCAAGCACGAGGTGCTTGTTTTAAACTGTATAAAGCCTTTTCAATTTATAGACATGATCTGGATATTTTTCATGTGTAAATAAAGGTGGTTGTTTTATGTATATTTTTTATATTATAAATTCATTTCAAAATGCACATTTTACATTCGTGATATAATTTAAAATTATTAAAACATGCATAAGCTAATGGAATAAGTATAGCTTCTAGACGAGTTATAGGTGCAAATGTTTCGTCATAGTCGATTCCTTCTTTTAGATTGTAACCTTAAGCAACTAGCTAACATTATTTCGAATGATATTACCATGCTCATCAGCTTTATTTTTGTAAATCCATTATGTACCGATAACCCCTGATTACTTGGTCTTGGAACTAAGTGCTAAGCATAATTACGTTCAAATTGATTTAATTCTTCTTGCATGGCTATAATCCAAAAATCATCAGTGGAGGCTTCTTTAGCATTTTTGGGTTCAATATTTGAAAGAAAAGCTACATGACACATTTGATTTAGTTGATTTCTTGTTCTTACGTTAGCATTTATTTCTCCATTAATATTTTCAACATGATGATTTCTTAGAAGTCTTGGTGGTGTTCTTATTTCATTACTATTTGGTAAATTGTTGTATACATTATTTTCAATATTTTCAAAATCATCTTCTGAGTTATTTGATTTAGAAATAATTTCATCATCTTCAATTTTATGATTAAATTTGAAATTTTCATCGAATGACACATGAACTACTTCTTTGATTATTTAAGTTCTTTTATTATAAATTCTATAAGCTTCGCTTCGTTTTGCATATCCAATGAATATTCCTTCTTCATATTTTGGATCGAATTACCATGTTTATCTTTGTATTTAATAGAAAACATTTTGAACCAAAAACTTTAAAATATGATATGTTCGGTTTTTTCCATTAAAAAGCTCATATGGGGTATGTTTTGTTAATAGTCTAATGTAAACTCTACTTAAAACATAATAAGTAGTTGCTACAGCTTCTGGCCAAAAATATTTGGTAAAGTATTTCCATTTAATTAAGTTCTAGCACATTCTTGAAGTGTTCTATTTTTCCTTTCTACAACTCCATTTTGTCGTGGAGTTCTAGGAAATGAAAAATTAAGATCAATTCCTTTCTTATCACAATAATTTTCAAAAGATTCATTTTCGAATTCACCACCATGATCGCTCCAAATGTTTTTAATTTTTAATATTTTGGATTCTTTTAGAAGATATTTTAAAATTTTCAAAAATACCACTTTTGTTTTAAAAAATATTGTCTAAGTAAATCTTGAAAAATCAACTATTACAAAAACATATTTATTATGGTTTATAGACTGAGCTTGAGTTGGTCTAAGAAGATCCAAATGTAATAACTCAAGTGGTTGTAATGTAGAAATTATTTTCTTTGATTTAAAAGAAAATTTTGTTAATTTTCCTAATTGACAAGCATCACAAATACTTTTTTACTTTAAAATTCATTTTTGGTAAACCCTTAACTAAATTATCCTTAGATAATTTGGTTATTGCTTTAAAATTTATATGGCAAAATATTTTGTGCCATAACGAAGGATCATTCTCTTTAGCTACTAGACGCATATTTTTATTATTACTAACTTTAATATTTAACATGTAAATATTTCTTTCTCTGTATCCTTCAAATATAAGATTATTATTTTGTTCAAATATGTTGCATTTATTTTCTAAAAAAGCTATATTAAAAGCTTTAACACATAGTTGACTTATACTAAGCAAATTATATTTTAAATTCTTAACTAGTAAAAAAATTGTAATAAGAGGTAAGTTAGATGTACCATTATTGCTCACATTGCCTTTGCTGATGACATAGCCTTTGGAATTATCTCCAAATGTGACCGATCCTCCATCTGAGTAGATAAAGTTAGTCAGCATATCTTTGTTTCCTGTCATATGTTTTGAGCAACCACGTCAAGTATTCACTTTCCCCTTTTCTTAGTTGGTAGCTGCAAGAAATATAGGAATGACGTTGGTACCCACATTTTATTAGGGACCTAAGAGTTAGATCTTAGGAGCCAAACCCAAGGGGGTTTAGAATTCCCTTTATAAGTAAAATCTTTATTTCTATGAACTGAATTTATAAAAGGTATAATATACTTGTTTCTTATTAAATTATTACCAGTTTTTGTTACCCAAATCTTTATACTATTTGTGATGCAAATTTATTCCTTTTGACTGAAAACCTTTGGTTTTGGTTTTGCTTTTACAAAATTATTATGTAAATTGAAATTTTTATATGATATGCTATTCTTCTTTGAACTAGTCTTTAAAGAATTTTTATATCATATTTCTTTCTTATTAGTAGTAGTAGTTTGAGAATTACTGATAATCTTAGAAAGATTTTCTCTTCCTTTAGTAAAATTAGATACATTTTTAGTGATATTCTCTAACTCGGTTTTGAGATTGGTATTTCTCAATTTAAGAATTTTGACATTTGACTTTAAATTAGGATTTTCTAAAACTAATGTCATATTATTTTCTTTTTGCGCTTTTATTTCATTTGAAAGAAAAGTGAGTTGAGAAAGTTTTAACAAGTTCTTCTTCCAAGTTAGTCTTTTCATCGCTAGCATATCAACTTCTATTTCATTTCTATTTAATTTTTCTAGAGCATCTTTATACTTTCTTTTAACTTCTTTTAGTTTATCCAATAGCTATGAGTTTATTTCTATTAGATCATCAAAAGTAAGATCACTTACATCGTTAATTGAAGACATAAATCAGACATTGGCTTGTTTAGAATCACTGTCAATGTCACTATCTGATGATGAAGTTGATTCTGAATCATCCCATGTAACAACCGCTTGCCTTTTTTGTCCTTGTCATTCTTTATCTTGTATTTGTCTTTTTTTCTATTAGGATAGTCTTTCTTCATGTGACCCTTCTTATGACATTCATAACACTTGAGATCAGAAACTGGCGGTTTATTTGAATTGTCTCTCCCGTTGTTTCCGAATTTCTTAGACTTTCTAAATTTCAATTTTTTTTTGAAGTTCCTTGCAACTAGTGCCACGTCATCTTCATCCGAATCCAAATCTTCTTATTCACCTTGGAAAGCAATATTCTTCTTATCTTGGGATTTATCTCGCTTTACCTGCAAATTAACTTCATACGACATGAGATTTCCTATTAAATCTTTAGGTTTGATGGTAGAAATGACTTAGCTTCTTCAATAGCTAAGACTTTTTGTTCTTATTCATCCACTAAAGAATTATAATTTTTAAGACAATATCAAAATTTGAATATTTTTCTGCTAGTGCTAATAGCGAATGATATATGCCTTAGAATATAGAATACATGTCATTTATAGTTTCATCTAGTCTCATTCTGAAATTTTGGAATTGATTTTTGAGCACAGAAATCTTGCTTTGCTTAACTTTGTTAGTTCCTTCATGTGTGACTTTAGGAGTTCTCTAAATTTCATAAGCAGTTATACACATGCTAACTCTATTAAATTTATTTTTATCTAAAGCACAAAATAGCATATTTATGACTTTTGCATTCGATGTAGCATCTAACTTTTGTGTATTTGACCACTCTACGTATAGTGTATAGGTATAGTGTATTCATTTTCAGTGATATTCCAAGTAACATATCCATTTGCTTGCATAAAGATTCTCATTTGAGTTAACCAATAATTATAATTTAAACTGTTAAATAGTGGTGGTCGTGTAATGGATTGACATGAAACATAAGTTATGTTTGTGTTATTTTCCATATTAACTGAATATCAAATAATTTTGTTATGGTTATATAGCGGCCTTGCTCTGATACCAAATGAAAGTGCTATTAAGGATCGTAATATGGAATATTAATTAAGTTATTGACTAGTGTGGAATATAAATATAAAAGTAAATTAAATGACACTAGGAATTTTTATACTGGTTTGAACTTCCCATTCTACGTGCAATCCCAAACTCCTTCTGGAATTTAACTGTCAAACCTCTCTTAACCTGGAGGAACGGCTAATACACCACCTAAGCAACCGAATAGGACTTCCGTGACGACTTGCAATTGCGTACCTTTTGAATCGACAATAAACCACACATGTTCAACCTAAAAATCATAGACTGATAGAAAGTCAGGAGAAAGAAAAGAAGAGAGAAAACGAAAAGAGAAGAAAGAGAGAAAATAGAACCAAACAGAACAATACAGAATCTCACATCACAACAGAAAACATATGATATCATATCAACGATTTTTACAAAACAGAAACTGTATATATATATACACACAAACATACACACATTAATCAGAGTTCAACAATCAATATCTAATCATCAGCCTAGACAGTTATAATAACCTTTCTTCACAATAACCGATAATAATAAACAACTAAGCAGCGAATAATCAAAACAGATACGTGTAAATGAAATGAAGATCTCTAGATCTCCTGCTGAAGCTCCAAAAGCACCAAATCTGAACCTATAAATATACTCGGTCTAACCAAAGCATTAAAAGAGAAGAATGCCAGGATCAGTTTGGTAAACTAGCGTGAGAAACACACTCAACTGAATTTATTTAATTACCAAACTTTTCCATTATCAAAATAAAAGTATCTCCTAAGACACGCCTACACATGAACATAGACATATTTTTACCATATAATAACTAAAACATTTCATGTCAAATTCTCTTATTTTATAATAGTGTCTTGTGTACAAATAATATTAATCATAGCCGAAATTGTTACATTGATTAAATTCCAGCATATAGCCCAAATGGGTAGTACAATCAAAATGGAAGCTACGTAGTGGAGTTTGGATTTCCGTACCAATGACCAGGTGAAGGAACTACCTTCTGATGGGTACACCTCTAGATGGATGTCTCGAGAAACCATCGCAAAGTTCATCTACCAACACAAGACCTGCCTACCTCTACAACTAGATAGTACCGAATATGTCATCCTTCGGTTGTTACCAACCTTTTCCAAGGGCCCTCATAGCATACAAACCACAAGAATCAGTTACACAATGTCATGGCTTGTAAAGATATATCTAGAAGAGGATGATCATATACTACTTAGGAGCGACCTACTTAGCCTTGCTGCATCTAACCCTGTTTTGGTCATTTCCGGTTGATGAGGCCTGGGGTAACGATTACCTTTCACATATCACATATCACATCACATGTAATGGAACATGGCTATTTCCGTTGACTACTAATTGCCTTCCATAAAAATACAACCCTTAAGCTCATATGCCTCAAGGAGGGTGTTAAGCTAAGAGAAGTTGCCTTCTCCACCACCACTGATGTACATTTGTAAAAACCAATGTACGTAATCTTTAGAAATGAAATGCCAGACAGACATTCATACAAGTTGTCCAGGAATAGGAGAAACCGAAGGTACTTTCCTATCTGTCGAGAAATCCCTAGGATCAGTAGCGAATAGTCCTTGCATTGGATATTTCATAACGAAGACACTACTGGATGTAAATTGGGATTTTAACACCAAACGATCAACAAGTAGTCCTCCACTATGAAAAGCCTGAATATAAATATCATTGCAACCAACCTGCACAATCCTCGCATAAATGTTGGTTCGAAGTGGTTTTCGGATAAACCGATCACGGTCTCTTCGCACCAATAACGCAAAATGTTTCTCAGTCTTACACAAAAACTAAATATCACAGACTTATCGCATCTCCAACTTTCAACTTGCTATCCTTCAGCCAAGAAGGAAGCTCGATAGATTGGAGTAATACTCTGCACTATATGAATCAACATGCTCAACATAAACATAATCAAGTCTACACAGGAGACTACGTACTAAGTGTAGACTAAATAGTTCCCACATCAAGTCGAGGAATTAAAATGGCCAAATTTGATAGTCGGTTATTTAACTATTAAAGCAAACAAACAAATATTTAGCACCATATGAAATGACTACGCCCTTTTAATTAATCTTTTATTAATTAAATCACTTGCCAAGTATTCACTTCAAATTATGTAACGACCTGTAATTTTTAATGGTTTTATTTATTAAATTAATTAAAAATTTGTGAAAATGTAAAAAAATAAAATTTTGAAATAAAAATTAATATTTGGAATAAATCTATGTAAACATAGAAAATGGCAAATTTTCATCGAATAATATAGATGTTCTATCGGTCGCTAGAAATTCAGTTTAAATTATTTAATAACAGTTGAATTTAAAAGTATTCTAAAACCTAAATATGTCAACATGAGAAAATTTATTTAGAACACTCTGAATCTGACTACGAAATTCGTTTCTCGAAATTCGAATGTTTTTAGCTCTGTTTGGATTTTTCCGTACGGAATAGCAACGTATATCAGTGTCTATATGGACTTTTGATAGGAAGGTCCTGAAACAAATGTTTCCGTTTCCTCGTGTCCATCTCATCGCGCTGATCACCATGATATACTCACTTTTGTTTTTTGAGGTCCGTTACACGACGGAAACGAAATTAGTAGTCCGTTGTAACGGTACCAAATTTGTGACTTTTCACCTCCGCTTGCTTTTCAAATCTAAACCGTGAAGCCAAAGCAATATAATAAATCGCTTTAATAAATTTTTGTTGAATCAACATACAATTGTTACCATTTCCAACATTATGGTACGTTTCCCTACCTATTTCTCTGCCTTTCCATGTTATATTTGCTTGCCAGACACATTGGCCTTTCCCTTCCATTTTTTGAGCCTGTTCATTTCTCCCTTGCTCCTTTCCATTTTCTAAGCTTCATTTATATATATATATATATATATATATATATATATATATATATATATAAATTCGCCTGAACAATCTTCCTCAAGCCGCACCCTCCACTTCACCGAGCCACCATCACGTTCCCTCGAGTTCGACCACCACTGCGCCTAGTCTAGTCACTCACCTAGCCGCCTCCGTCTGGCTACTCACCGCCGCGACCCAGTTTGCCACCTTCCCGACCTCCTCCCTGTCGCGTACACTCAACCCACCTCCTTTGCCTTGTTGGCCAACCACTCGACACCTCCGACCCCACCTTGCCACACTCGCCCTCGTCACTGTGCACGTGCCTTTCCCCTTCCATTGCCTTCGCCCATCACCATTCCGGCCTCTGCCGTCAAATCCTCCCACCTCCTTCATTCTTGAACCAGTCTCGCCGTGATTTGCCTTCACCAATCCTCTTTACTTCCTCTGTGCATAAGCATATGTTATATAACCTTATATTCTATATTATAATGTAGTAGTTTTATTATTTAAGGTTTCATGATTTGTTTAGTGTATGTTCACATTTATATATTTTGTTTAAAACAAAATTTTCTTAGGCCATTTTAGTGTGAGTCTGTTTGTGTGTGTGTATATATATATGTATATAATCTGTTAATATTTTATTTTATTTTATAAATAATGTGTAGGTTATATAATACTATATTAAGTTATATTCGCATGTATATATTATTGTATATAATGTCAGTAAAAAGTACATTTGTATATATTTATATTTTATATATGTTAATATACATATTATATAATACTTTGTTTATAGTTTAAGTGTGTATATATATATATATATATCCTTATTTGTTTACAATATAGTTTTATCTATGTTTATATATATATGACAGCATATAAATTTGGTTTGCATGCATATATTTTATATATAACAGTATTATACATATAACTTATATTTTCTGTTTGCACGCATATAATACGTATGTAGTATATGAAGTTATATTGATTATGTGGTTGTCGTATATATGTATTCATATATATAATTATATATAATGTTTTACAAATTCTTTACATTGCTTGTATCAGATATAGAATATATTTATACAATGATGCGTGTTATTTGTATATTGTTAAGTATAAATACTGTTTTAAGTATATAAGTTTTACATGTATATATTAGTTTATTAAGAATACAAGTTATACTTTTAACAGTTTAAATTAATATATACAATTGTTTATACATATATTTTCTGTATGCACTATATATTAGCTAATATATTCGTTATTTATATGATCCAATTACTGAATATTACATAAAATGTATTTTTTTAATATGGTTTCAATAGTTTTTTTGATTATCCTATACTAATATATATGTTCCGTATGGTCTATGTTTCTTTTGTTCTGTTCTATGGAAAGATATATATATATATATATATATATATATATATATATATATGTCTATTCTATTTAGTACCAATGAAACTAAGGCATAATGACAATAGTTATGTCAGAGTGCATTTTATATATGCTTATATGGTTTGAAAGTTTGTTTGGAACTGTGCTGCTTTTATATATATTTATAATTATAATGTTTAAAAAAAATATGTTTGGTTTGGATATGGATATAAAACATCTGTTTTCATATTTATATAAGTCATATATAAATATATATTCGTTTTGATCTTAAATTTCATATGATTATATACATTAGCTTATATATATAAGGATATGTAGGTTGGGTTTTCTGATTTGTAAATTTTGATCATGGATCTATGTATTTAAAAGATAAAATGTTTTTAAATATTTGTAGATTTTATTTTTAATATATGTGTTTAACACAATGATTTTATATATATATATATGTTATTTTGATATTTTCTTTAAATTTAAATATTGATTTCATGGAAATAATAATAATATATGTATATATATATATATGTTATTTTGATATTTTCTTTAAATTTAAATATTGATTTCATGGAAATAATAATAATATATGTATATATATATATATTTGTTGTTTCCATCCGGTTATTCTAATTGTCTCATCAATTTCCGTTATCAACTCTATCTGTCATATTCATGCCAATCTTGCTTTATGGTGGAAATCGTCATTTGGTTTTGGTCAATTTCGCAATTCAAATCGTAGCCTGTTGTGTTTTCGAATCTCTCTAGCCTCGAAAGGTGAGTAATCACTCACGATTAATGTTCTTATATTTTTTAAATTTGATTTCAATTGAAATGACCATTGAAATATGTTGTTGTTGGTTATTTACATTGCTATTTATATGCAATTATATGCTATCTTTTCACCTATGACATCTGACACCTTTATTTGTTATTTATATTTATGATATATGCCTATTAAATTATTATCATATCTGTTATCATTGTGCAAGTTCCCTATTAGTATAGAATTCACTATGGGTTGAAATGATACATACCCAAACGATTTGTAGAATTGGAGAAAATCGTCATGGGTTGAAATGATAAACCCAAGTGATTTTCATTTGAATTGAATTTGGGATTGCGGGTTGAAATAATATATACCCGTATATATTTAAATTATGGATTGAAATGATAAATATCTGTATCATTTGAACATAGGATAGAAAATTTTATATAGACACCGTGGTCTATATATAAATATTTTGAAAATAATTTCTATGGTTTTGGAAAGAAATACAGGGCTTTAATAAATATTGATTCTTAAAATGTTATATATAAATGATAATTTATTTTTAGATTTAATAACAATATTTAGTTTACTTAAGATTGATTTATTTTATATATAATATGTTTAAGTATTTATTAAAATTTATATTTCAAAAATAGATTTTTGTAATGATTCGAATAAGTTAATATTGGAAAGATAAATTTGAATTTATTTAAA
Source organism: Allium cepa (assembly GCA_030765085.1). Lineage (NCBI taxonomy): Eukaryota > Viridiplantae > Streptophyta > Magnoliopsida > Asparagales > Amaryllidaceae > Allium > Allium cepa. The sequence goes on from CM060945.1 coordinate 776,978,870, forward strand.
ATTGTATTTAATTAAGAATTTTATGAATTAAATCAATTTGGAACTTATTGAAACTGAGATTTGAATCAAATTTGAATTTAGAATTCGAGTTGATTTGAATCAATTTGTGACATTTGAGGAAATTGTAGTATTTTGCTTTATAAATTATTTAACACACACACACACACACACACATATATATATATATATATATATATATATATGAATATATACACTATTTTGATATAAAACCAATTTTGATATAAAACTATTTTTATATAAACTATTTTGTTGTATAAACTATTTTATTTTATATACTATTATTAATAATCTAAACTGTATAAGTGGTGGAAGTTATGTTTTCAAAGTTATAGTTTTCCAAAGAATTATGATTTCAAAGTGTTTTGGTTTCGAAAGTGTAACGACCCACTATTTTGGACCATTCAAATCGACAATAAAACCACACATGTCTGACTTGATTAATTAAAAACAGTAGATTGTACTATAAATTGGAGCAAATAAAACCAATCATAGACATAGATAAATCAGAATTAATCGCAGCGGAAATAAAATAACTGTAGTAGTTCATGAAGCTACTACAACAAAGAGTCACAAAACAAGTACAAAATACAGAGTCTGAAAAGTAAATACAACAGAAATCTCAGATACATAAACGTTCACTAATACATAAGCTGAATAGGAATACTGAATGGAAAAGATAACAACTAGATAGATGGATATTCTTCAGCAAATCCTCTAGCTCCAAAAGGTGAATTCCAAAGCAGAAATACTCAGGCTGACCCGAGTGTAAAGCAAAACACCAAACACTCGAGTCAGGACATGCATTCTTATACAATGCAAACCAACTCAAGTGAACTGTAATAAAATGTACAAGTAACTTAAAGGATGCTTGGGACCGTCCATCCTTTAAGGATCCGTCAAACTATTTACTATGTAGTAATATATGTTATTATAATAATGTCTAAAATAAAGTGTAATATATTTAAAAATGGCATTAAGGCGTTACCCATATCCCCCTTAACACATTTTATAGTGCTAGTAGTCTATACAGTACCGTAGTCCCTCCTGATCGGGAAGCCACCAGAGGATATTCCATAGGTACGGCACAAAACCAAAATCGTACAAGGTGCGCTAGGGTAGGTGACACGGCACAACTAGGCAATGCCAGGACAGATATACCAATTGCACTTCCGGACCGGTGGCAACGCGTTGTTGCTACTACCACCCACCTCAAGCCACACTGCCAAAATCAAAGGTGCGCACCAATCATCACAATGCAATAGAATGGCATACGAAGAAGTGTGTCCGATAAGAGGAGCGACCTCATTGGCCCGTCGAGTGCTCCTGTTTTAGCCACCTTATGCCAACTCACGGGAGTAGGGTCCACGTACATAGCTCAATAGAACGTCGCCGCCATCCTAATTAATTCTAGAATCTCCACCGCGTACACGGTTGTCAAAGTGGTTTTCGGAGTTGGCAGAGAGTAAGACAACTTCCGATCCCGATCTCTTTAACAACTAATCGTTATTATAAGCCATGGATATTTATTTCAAAATCATTTGTACTTTAAAACCAAAATATCTTATCCATTTCAAAACTATGTCAATACGATATCATTTTCATTCAAAAACAAATCAATATGATATCTTTTCTAAATAAAACCCAAATTTTCAAATCACTAAATATTTCCTTCAATTTATTTGAACTAGAAATACTCTTTGTAATCATATTAAACAAAACCATGTTATAAAGTCATATTCTTAAATCTTCAATTTCAATAAGTTACAGATCGACATATTTAAAGCCAATTCTTTATTTCATACAATTTTGACTAAATTCATTTCCAAAACCATAATACTTTCACAATTATAACAAATCCAAAACCAAGACACTTTGGAACCATAATACTTTGAAATCATAACACTTTGAAATATTATCATTTTGAAATTATAATACTTAGAAAATCATAACCCTCAAACGTATTCAATTAAACCATTTAAATTCAATGTCAAAATCTTCCAAAATAATATTCATTTCCAAAGTTCATTCGTTCAATTATAACAATTTCAAAAACATTGTATTTTCAAAAACAGCAGCACTTAGAAAACGTTACAGTAGATAAAGTAGTATTCAAATATTTTCATTTTCAAAAACATCCGCACTTATAAAGTGTTACAGTAGATATATAAGTATTTCAAAATCCGTTCAGTTTCAGAAACAGCGGCACTTATAAAGTGTTAAAGTAGGTATATTAGTGTTTCAAAAACAGTTCAGTTTCAGAAACACCAGCACTTATAAAGTGTAACAGTAGGTATATTAGTATTTCAAAAACAGTTTAGTTTCAGAAACACCAGCACTTATAAAGTGTTACAATAGGCATATTAGTATTTCAAAAACATTTCAGTTTCAGAAACAGCAGCACTTATAAAGTGTTACGGTATGTATATTAGTATTTCAAAACATAGTTTAATTTCAAAAATGGTAGCACTTAGCAAATGCTACCTTAAAGCCACAACATTTCGGAAATGCTACCAATTCAAATTCTAGATTTATTGTAACATTTCAGAAACATTAAAATCTCAGTTTTTTCCATTTTTAACTTATAAAAACATATCTCATTCTTCAAAAAATATTCATTTCGATATCATTTAACTGATGGTTAAATAAAATAAAATTTTATAAATAAAATATCCAAATTAACTATTATTCATTTATTAATTCAAATTACAATATTTTACTTAACTTTTTATTTTAACAAATAACTTGACACTTAATTTAGAATACCCATTTCATAAACAAAATATTCTTATCACCAAATTAACTTAAATTTCCATTTGAAAACTAAATTTTAAATTATAAGTTAAGTCATATTTAAGTTACATTTTATACATTTTTACTTGTACCTTTTAACTTATAGAAAATCGCTATAAAACTTATTATACAAAACATATCCATTTCATAAATAAAAATTGATTACAATTACTAGGTTAGATTTAAAATTCCATATCAAATAAAATTTAATTATTAAGTTAGTTATCGTAAATAAAATCTTTAAATTAACTTAAAACCAATAATTGACTTATAAAATTTTAATTCGTAGGAAACTAATATCTCTTTGTATTTCAAATCATTAAATCAACTTTTAAGTTAAAATTTCATATATCTTAAACTCAAAAATACTTAATAATTTTTAGGAAAATATTATTTAAAATTTAACCATGGGTCTATATAATATTTTCTAACCTAGGACAAGTGATACGGGTATGTATCATTTCAATCCATAATTTAAAAAGAAAAACCCGGCTTCTATCATTTCAAACCCACAATCCCAAGTCAAATGGAATAAAATAAAAATCGCTTGAGCCTATCATTTCTGCTCATAACGATTTTTTCCTATTCTAAAGTCTGCTCGAGTATGTATCATTTCAACCCATAGTGACTTTATTCTAACAGGGAACTTGCAGTGTGAGAAATAGTAAATGAATAAACTGTATAATATGGCATATTGTATCAGGTGATGTAACTAATAAATATCAGGTTAGAACATCATGAAATATCATAACACAGGAAATATATACATTACTATCATATCATCTACTACAATTCACATCCCATTGTTTCACAATTATATAAGTACGAATGTCGAGAGTGATAAACTCACCTTTTAAAGCTAGAGATGACAATTCAAGGCACAACATCATACTCCGAAAAGCACGACAAAGCACGAATCAAACTTGAGTGGATGGAGAGCTAAGATTCAAATCTTATAAACAACACAATCATCACAAACATAAGTATATAATTCAACACAAAGATTATAAATTAAAACAATGGGAAAAATATGAATCAAGGTGACCTAGAATTAGGCCATTGGGCTCGACCACCATGCAAATTGGCTAGACCATCTTCATGTTATGCTCGGCCATGATGGTTTGTGGAACGAAGGCTCGGCTATGGTCACCACAAGTGCATGGCTATGGGATAGAATGTGAACAGATCGCATGTTAAAAGCAATAGGAAGGCAAAAGGTCAAAAGGCATGCAACCAGTTTTTCGGCCATGTTGTAAAGGGGTTTGGCCTGGGTTGTTTGGTTTGAATCAGGTCTGGTCACGGCCTAGGTTGTGTGTATTCAAGGCAAAGCAAGGCAAGGTGGTGAAGGCATGGATGGTGGTCGAGGCTAAAGGAAGAATTGGAAGACAAGGTTGGCTCGGCTAGGTTTCAATCATGACTTGGTGATGGATTCTTGCATCATGGTCACGACACAAGGGAATAATGGTGGAGGAAGTGGCTGGCCAATCATAGGTGATGGTGCAAAGGAGATATGGTCGACTAGGCAAGGTGATGGTGGCCGAACATAGCTTGAGTAAATAAAAGAGAAAGAAAAATAGAAGAAAGAACAAAGGAGATAGCACATCGAAAAATGTTTGATCAGGAAATGCAAAATGAGAACAGAGATGAGAAGAGAATTTTTTTTTTTTACGTGAATGGGAGGAGGCGAAAAGTTGTACGGCTAAAGGAATGGGAGATTTGAACGACTAGGGTAGAAGGAAAAGATACACTACACATTTAAGAAAAGCAACATATGTCTCTTGAATTTCCAAGCCCAAAAATCCAATAAAAATCAAATAAAAAGTCCAAACAAAATAGAAAATAGAAAATAAAATACAAAATAGAAATGAAGTATAAAATATAGAATAGAAAAATAAACAGAAAAATGCTGAAATTAACTACATGTAAAACGTTGAAATTTATCAGATTTTAAAAGTATAAAACATAATTTGACGAAACGAAAAGCATTGCAATATCAGAATCAAATATAGTTCCAACGAGAAAGATTAGACACTAAAAATTCAAGATAAAATTTTTGAACTGAAAGTCAAAGTTTGACCGCAGTTGACCAAAATATAAAAATTTCAGAAAATGCTTATTTTATCGTGTTTGGAGAATAATTTATAAACAAAATCCAAAATTACATTGGAAAATTCCAAAATTTCAATTTTAAATGATTTAAAAATCAAAGTTTTCAATTAAATTGAATTAAAAATATTTATAAAATCATGGGTTGTTACACTCTTCTCCACTCAAAATTTTCGTCCTTGAAAAGGAACGAGACACAAAAACAAGGTAAGATAAGGTAGAAAAACAAATAGTACCTGAAACAAAAATTCTGGATTCGAAGCACGCATGTTCTCCTCTGTCTCCCAAGTGCAAACCCGATCATCCATACTCCACTGCACTTTGACCAGGTTGACAGATTTCCTTCTTAGCTGCTTCGTACATCTTTCGATAATATGAGGTGGCTTCCTTTCGATAGTCAGATTAGTCTCAATATCTAAACCCTCGAGAGCAGAAGGCTGGACAATCAAAGATGGATCATGCAGATATCGACAAAGATGCAAAACATGGAATACATTATGCACTCTAGAAAATTTCTCAGGCAAATCCAAATGATAAGCTAAGAACCGATCCTCTCTGAGATATGGAGAGCACCAGCATACCTAGGAGCAAGCCTCCGTCATCTTCCTCTCTATCCCAAATTATTATTAAATTTATTCCACTTAATATATCTTATCACATATATTAAGTATGCTTACTCCTATCATAACTACTCAAGTTTATTTATAAATTCCTTTAACACGATTTTATATTGTATATTATTAAATTACATGCCTAACTTTTGAATAATTAGGTAAGTTATATTGGAATGCTATTTAGTATTATACAATTAAAAATTTTCAATTCCAATATTTCAAGTACAATTATGTGTCCAAAATTTTTAACTTCAGTCTACAATTTAAATCATCCTAAATCATAGATTTAAGAAATTAAATCTCCGGTTTAACTCAAACAATTAAGAGATAATTATATATATATATATATGTATATATATATATATATCTGTGTCTGTGTGTGTGTGCGTGTGTGTGTATGTGTGTGTCAGATCAAATCAAATCTAAAATCATATACATATATATTAAATCAAGCTATATTTAAGAAACTTAAATCAATTTATTATTATATCGTTTTTTTTTCAAAAAAAAAAGTGTAGCAAAGCTATGAATTGGTCTTTCCTCTTAAAAACTCAAAAATAAACATCCGTGATGCGGCCGCCATCACCGAAATTATTTTCTAGCGATATAAAAGACGAGCATAGATTTAAACATTTTATAATTTATATTCAAACATACCTTTAAATAATATACTTTTTAAAACATTAAAACCAAAGTTTGAAATCATCGGAATTTAAATTCTCAAATTCATAATTTAAATTCTTTTAAATTCCCAAATCAGTTTATAAACCATGCTTTAAAATTTTATTCATTTATATCCTCTATCAATAGTCATTGGTTTTCAAAACAAAAAATGATGTCAAATAATATCATTTCAATAACCATTTCAGTTAACTAATAAATTTCCACTCAATTCAGTTTTCAATTTCCATAATTTCAAAACTTTAAATATTCCAAGAGTTCAAAACTAAATTTTTGATAATTTCGTATATATCAAATTAAATTTGCTATTATTTCGTTTTGAAATATTTACTTAATGAATCCAATATCATTTAAATAAAAAATTTAAACTTTAAATACTGAATATTACTTTAATTTTTTAAACTTGATATATATTCATTTAAACACCTTAAACCAAATCAAGTTATAAAATCATATCCTTAAAATCTTAAATTTAATAAAATACAAATTAAATTTATTTGAGTTTAATTCTTAAATAAATCCAATTTCAAATCAAACTTATTCACATCTATTAAAATAAATTTTCAACAGATAATATAGGTCCATAAAATATATATATATATATAAATCATATAAAATTTTCTCATTTACCACATTTAAAAATAAAGTTGTGTCAGTTTGTTCTGTTAAAGTGTCTTGGAAATCCTATCAATATCACTGATCGGACGAATCGATCGAAATCCCAAATCAACATCAATAACCCAAACAACAAAACATATAAAACATCAATACAAATGCACTTCCTCACTTGATGATTCTGGAATGGTTTTCAAAATAAGGACAGAAATTCAAATTTGGGAGATTCAGTCAAAGAATTTAAAGATAAAATAAGGTAGATAAAGAATTAAGATAAGTTTAAGGCAGGAGATTGGAAATATACCTAATAACGGTTGTTACAGGTTAATTCCAAGAGATGGAGATGATCTTCCCAAGATCCTCCATAATCAAGATCACAAGCACGAAGAAGATCCTTGAGAATCTGATTCACTCTTTCCATTTGACCGTCGGTCTGAGGATGGTAAGCAGTGCTCAGACTCAGACGAGTACCCAAAGATTCCTGAAAAGATTTCCAAAACTGACTGGTAAAGATGGAATCTCTATGAGGACGCACAATCTCCCACATCTAGATCTTCGCCAGATAAGAAGCAGAACGGGTAAACTTGATCGGAATGAAATGAGCCGACTTGGTCAATCTATCGACAAAGAGAGAAGAGAAGAAGACTTACACTGATCGCAGCGATTTCAACTGGATCAACAGATACTCCATTACTAGAAACAATATACTCGAGGAATCGGACTTCATCCCTCCAGAAATGGCATTTAGAGAATTTAGCTTTCCATTAATAGCTCCTAAAAGTTCCCAGAACAAAGCTAAAATCAACAAAGAAAACATGAGCGGGGTAACAGCAAAATACCAGATAGCTTGCCCTCTATTGAGTAGGACAATGGTAATTAAGAAACAAAAGACAAGATTGGATAAGATAAGATAAGATAAGATTCACTAAAATGAATATCCTTAACAAAGAAATTACTAACAAGGTAGACAAGGAAGGAACGAAGTTAAAATTTTGATTTCAAAACAAGAAGAGTTTTTATATCAAAATACTCTTTGAAAATCCTTTGAAAATAATTTGAAAATCATTTTATACTTTAAATTACGTTCTCTCACAAAGAAATGATTCTAAGATTGATTTCACTCATTCTAGGGTATTTCTAACCTATCTCTAACGAGTTTTTGCTCCATAGGCTAAGGTTTGTCGAAAACCAAAGCTCTGATACCAACTGAAATGACCCATTATTTTGGACCATTCAAATCGACAATGAAACCACAATTGTCTGACTTGAATAATTCAAAATAGTAGATTGTAATATAAATTGGAGCAAATAAAACCAATCACAGAATCACTAACACAGATAAATCGGAATAATTCGCAGCGGAAATAAAATAACCATAGTAGTTCATGAAGCTACTACAACACAGAGTCACAAAACAAGTACAAACTATAGAGTTTGAAAAGTAAATACAACAGAAATCCAAATACATAGATGTTCACTTGTACATAAGCTAAATAGGAATACCGAATGGAAAAGATAACAACTAGATAGATGGATATTCTCCAGCAAATCCTCTAGCTCTAGAAGGTGAATTCTAAAGCTGAAATACTCAGGACGACCCGAGTGTAAAGCAAAACACAAAGCACTCGAGTCAGGACAAACATACTTATACAATGTAAACCAACTCAAGTGAGCTGTAATACAAGTAACTTAAAGGATACTTGGAACCGCCCATCCTTTAAGGATCCGTTAAACTATTTACTATGTTGTAATATACGCTATTATAATAATGTCTAAAGTAAAGTATAATATATTTAAAATAGCATTAAGGCGTTACCCGTATCCCACTTAACACATTTTATAGTGCCAGTAGTCTATACAGTACCATAGTCCCTCCTGATTGGGAAGCCACCGGAGGATACTCCATAGGTACGGCACAAAAATCAAAATCGTACAAGGTGCGCTAGGGTAGGTGACACGGCACAACTAGGCAATGCCAGGGTAGTTATACCAATTGCACTTCTGGACCGGTGGCAACGCGTTGCAGCTACTACCGCCCACCTCAAGCCACACTGCCAAAATCAAAGGTGCGCACCAATCATCACAAAGCAATAGAATGGCATATGAAAAAGTGTGTGCAATCAGAGGAGCGACCTCATTAGCCCATCGATTGCTCCTGTTTTAGCCACCTTATTCCAACTCACGGGAGTCGGGTCCATGTATATACCTCAGTAGAACGTCGCCGCCATCCTACTTCATTCTGGAATCTCCACCGGGTACACGGTTGTTAAAGTGGTTTTCGAAGTTGGCAGAGAGTATGACAACTTTCGATCCAAGTCTCTTCAACAACCAATCATTATTGTAACCCATTGATATTTATTTCAAAATCATTTATACTTCGAAACCAAAATATCATATCCATTTCAGAACTATGTCAATACGATATCATTTCTATTTAAAAACCAAATCAATATGATATCCTTTTTAAATAAATCCAAATTTTCAAATCACTAAATATTTCATTCAATTTATTTAAACTAGAAATACTCTTTAAAATCATATTAAACCAAAACCATGTTATAAAGTCATATTCCTAAATCTTCATTTTCAATAAGTTTCAAATCGATATATTTAAAGACAATTCTTAATTTAATACAATTTCAAATAAATTCATTTCCAAAACCATAGTACTTTCAAAGTTATAACAACTCCAAAACCAAAACACTTTTGAACCATAATACTTTGAAATCATAACATTTTGAAATATTATCTTTTGGAAATTATAATACTTAGAAAATCATAACCCTCAAACGTATTCATTTAAACCGTTTAAATTCAATGTCAAAATCTTCCAAAATAATATTCATTTCCAAAGTTCATTCCTTCAATTATAACAACTTCAAAAACATTGCATTTTCAGAAATAGCATCACTTAGAAAATGTAACGGTAGATATAGTAGTATTCAAATATTTTCATCTTCAGAAACAGCCGCACTTATAAAGTGTCACAGTAGGTATATTAGTATTTCAAAAACAGTTCAGTTTCAGAAACAACAGCACTTATAAAGTGTTACAGTAGGCACATTAGTATTTCAAAAACAATTCAGTTTCAGAAACAACGGCACTTATAAAGTGTTATAGTAGGTATATTAGTATTTCAAAACAGTTCAATTTCAGAAACATCAGCATTTATAAAGTGTTAGAGTAGGTATATTATTATTTCAGAACATAGTTTAATTTCAAAAATGGTTGCACTTACAAATGCTACCTTAAAACCATAGGATTTTGGAAATGCTACCAATTAAAATTCCTGATTTATTATAAAATTTCAGAAACATTAAAATCTCAGTTTTTGCCATTTTTAACTTATAAAAACATATCTCACGCTTCAGAGAATATTTGTTTGGATATCATTTAACTGATGATTGAATAAAATAAAATTTTATAAATAAAATATCCAATTAACTATAATTCATTTATTAAGTCAAAATTACACTATTTTACTTAACTTTTTATTTTAACAAATAACTTAACACTTAATTTAAAATACCTAACTCATAAAAAAATATTCTTATCACCAAATTAACTTAAATTTCCATTTGAAAACTAAATTTTCAATTATCAATTTAAGTTACATTTTATGCATTTTTACTTATACCTTTTAACTTATAGAAAATCCCTATAAAACTTGTTATTCAAAACATATCAATTTCATAAATAAAAATTGACTACAATTACTAGGTTAGATTTAAAATCCATATCAAATCAAATTTAATTATTAATTTATTTATCATAAATAAAATCTTTAAATTCAAATTAAAACCAATAATTGACTTATAAAATTTTAACTCATAGGAAACCAATATTTCTTTGTATTTTAAATCATTAAATCAACTTTTAAGTTAAAATTTCATATATATTAAACTTAAAAATACTTAATAATTTTTAGGAAAATTTTATTTAAAATTTAACCATGTGTCAGTATAATATTTTCTAACCTATGACAAGTGATATGGATATGTATCATTTCAATCCGTAATTTAAAAAGAAAAATTGGCTTCTATAATTTCAAACCCGCAATCCCAAGTCAAATAAAATAAAATAAAAATTGCTTGAGCCTATCATTTCAGCTCATAAAAGTTTTTCCCAATTCTAAAGTCCATTCGGGTATGCATCATTTTAACCCATAGTGATTCTATTCTAACAGGAAACTTGCAATGTGAGTAATAGTAAATGAATAAACGGTATGATATGGCATATCGTATCAGGCGATGTAATAAATAAATATCAGGTTATAACATCATGAAATATCATATTAGAGGCAATATATATATTACTATCATATCATCAACTACAATTCACATGCCATTGTTTCACAATTATATAAATACGAATGTCGAGAGTGATAGACTCACTTTCTAAAGCCAGAGATGACAATTCAAGACACAACAACAAACTCCGAAAAGCACGGCAAAGCCCGAATCAAACTCGAGTGGATGGAGAGCCAAGGTCAAATCTCCTAAACAACACAATCATCGCAAACATAAGTATATAATTCAACACATAGATTATAAATTAGAACAATGGGAAAAATATGAATCAAAGTGACCTAGAATTGCTTGAGCAAGGCCATTGGGCTCGGCCACCATTCAAATTGGCTAGGCCATCTTCATGTTATGCTCGGACATGATGGTTTGTGGCATGAAGGCTTGGCTATGTTCACCAAAAGTGCACGGCTATGGGCTAGAATGTGAAGAGATGGCATGTTAAAAGCAATAGTAAGGCAAAAGGTCAAAAAGAATGCAACTATTGGTCGGCCATGGTGCAAAGGGGAACGACCTGGGTTGTTTAGTTTGGATCATGTCTGGTTGCGGCCTAGGATGTGTGTACTCAAGGCAAAGAAATGCAAGGTAGTGAAGGCATGGATGGTTGCCGAGGCTAAAGGAAGAATTGGAAGACATGGTGGGCTTGGCTAGGTTTCAATCATGATTTGGTGATGGATTCTGGATCATGGTCACGTCACAAGGGGAAAATAGTGGAGGAAGTGGTTGGTCCATCATACGTGATGGTACAAAGGAGATAAGGTCGGCTAGGCAAGGTGATGGTGGCCGAACTTAGCTTGAGAAAATAAAAGAGAAAGAAAAATAGAAGAAAGAAGAAAGGAGATAGCATATTGAAAAATGTTTGATTAGAAAATGGAAAACGAGAATACAGATGAGAAGAGAAATTTTTGTACGTGAATGGGAGGAGGTGAGATGTTGTACGGCTAAAGGAATGGGAGATTTGAACGATTAGGGTAAAAGGAAAAGACACACTACGCATTTAAGAAAAGAAACATATGTCTTTTGAATTTCCAAGCTCAAAAATCCAACAAAAATCAAATAAAAAGTCCAAACAAAATAGAAAATAGAAAATAAAATATAAAATATAAATGAAGCATAATATATAGAACAGAAAAATGCTGAAATTAATTGCGTGTAAAACACTAAAATTAACCAGATTTTAAAAGTATAAAACAGAATTTAACGAAACGAAAAGCAAAGCCAATATCAGAATCAAATATAGTTTCAAAGAAAAAGATTGGACATTAAAAATTCAAATTAAAATTTTCAACTAGAAGTCAAGTTTGACCATAGTTCACCAAAATAAAAAAAATTCAGGAAATGTTTACTTTATTGTATTTGAAGAATAATTTATAAAAAAAATCCAAAATTACATTGGAAGATTCCAAAATTTCCATTTTAAATGATTTAAAAATCAATGTTTTCAATTAAATTGAATTAAAAATATTTATAAAATTTTGGGTTATTACAGAGGGTTGTAACTTTGGAAGTGGTATAATTTGGAAATATGTATATATATGAAATGGAAATGATACTTTGGTTTTGAAGTATAAATTATTTTGAAATGACCACGATGTTATAATGACCTGTAGTGGTTAATAGTGTAAATCTACACTGTAGATAGTTCCACGGATCCTTAGAGGGTGGTTATCCCAAAAATCCTTTAAGTTACTTGTATTTCAGTTGATATTTAAATTGAGTTGGATTTATTGACATAATAATGTTAATCCAGACTCGAGTGTTTAGTGTTTTGCTTTACGCTCGGGTCAGACTGAGTGATACAGCATTTTAGACTCATCATTGGAGTTTGGAGCTTCGTTTGAAGATCCAACTGTCGATTCAGTTTTCAGCTTTTCCAATTGATTTGTCCAGAGATATCATCGGTCTGTATTTGAGATATTCTGTTGTGTTTTATTTCAAAATCTATTGTTTATATAGTAGCTTCATGATCTACTATTTATCTACTCCGTTGCATTATTATTATATTACTCTGTGTCTATGATTCTGTGATTGATTTATTTACTGCAGATGCTAAGTTTTTCCAAATATGAATTAACAATCTGATATTTTAAGCAATTCATGTCCAGCATGTGCGGATGCGAATGGTTGAAAATATCAGGATGTTACAAATTACCTTTAAAAAGATATATTCTCAAACTATTTCAATATTTCAATATTTGGAAACATTTTCATACACCTATTTAATTAATAACTAATTCCCAAATCAATATATTTTCAACACTTAGAAAATATTACATACTTAAATCAGGATTAAGTATATCTTTTATTCTTTAAGGGAAACATTCTCTTAAACATATTTATCTGGGTCAAAACGAATGTTGCGTAAAACATCGTTACGACAACCCAAAATCATTAGTATAGGGATTTGAAAATTATATAGATATATATATCCCAAATACTATACAAACATTTCCTTTCGAAATTGTTTACTATAACAATAGTGTTATAGTCCATCATTTCCTTATTTCTCGAGAATGCCTATTTCAACAATCGATGTTGAAATATATGTACTCGATACTTGACTCATTTTAAAACATCTTCAAACCATTTAACTCCATTTAAAATATCCCTTTTCAAAAATTTCCATTTTATTTAAATTATTTTTCAAAAATATCCATTTGATTTAAATTATTATTCACTGTCCAAAATCATGGATATAATTCCATTAATAATCTTCCAATATTTAACTTATCAAAATATAGTTAATTTCAGATTTATAAAATAATATTTATAAATCCATATTTCTATTTTATTAAACTTCCATTTATAAAACACCTTTATTAACTAACTCATTTTTCTCGTTTATATGCCAAAACCCAATTTATTAGCAAATTACTTATAAATCTATTATTTAACAATTCATTCCTTTATAACTTCATAAATTCATAAATATATAAATCTAGTTTTCTTATAAAATCCAATTATAAGTACATTTTACATTTACAAAACACGTTTATAATTCCATCACTTTGATTTATAAAAGTTCAATTTCATAAATTTTATATATAAACCAGTTATAATAAATCAAAAATCTCCATTCAAACTATTTTACAAATTAATCAACTTTATATTTTAAAAAAAATAACATTTTCATTATATTTCACAAAAATCAAAGTTTTTATAACATAAAAATTATAACATTTATTTATTTAAAATAAATTTATTTCCTTAACAATTCAAAAATATCTATTTTCAAAATTACTTGAAAATCCTTTTTAATGTGGAAACCATCGCTTAAATATTTTAAATTGCCAAAAATAGGCCCAATGCTGCATTAGTGCCAAATACATCAATAACGACATCCAAAACATCATATATCAAATGATAACAACATACATCTCAATATCTGTAAATAAAACCAATACTGGGGAGGAATCCAATTGGATCCCTCCAACCTGTCACCTGCAACAAATATACATATTAGAAAATATGTATAGTGTCTACCTCAAGGCAGACATTCGTACAAAGGGTCATCCGCTCATACACGGGAACGTATAAGGTCTCATCTCCCCCAATAGGTAGGAATATATCCGAATTTTATCAATATATAGATAATATATCATATATCATCCAAACAATCATTAATCATCATAAATAATCTCACTTATATAAAAATATCAGTGAGTCAGAAAGAGTGAGTTGTACTCACTGTGGTTCCAATAGCAGTTGCTACTTTTTATTCCGAATACAATGAAACAGTCGTTTAAATTTACCTAAAATTTAAAATAGCTCCATTTAACTCCAAACCTACTCTAAATTGCAGTTCTTGTCAATACGGATCCAACGCAACTTGTTTCGTCAAAAACAGACCTCGCATGAAGAAGTTATGATGTTTTATAGGTTATACAAATTATATATATAAAAATTTGCACATTATTTTTTATTTTTAAACCTCAAATAGATCCTCGCCCTTGATTTCCACAAACCAGATCCAAGCCACGTGATTTTAGCTTCTTCTCCTTCGTTCGAAACCTAGGTTCCAAAAGAACCCATAGCCGTCGCTTCTACCCTACATATCGCGACCCCTACACTCGCCTACACGACGATCGAACCACACCACATCGAAGCTCCTTCCACCATGCACTAATAGCCAAGCTCCGGTCGAACCCGGTTATGCCATTACATAGAATAAACGCACATAAAAGCCGTCCAAATGCAATCAATTTGTCGTCCATCCATCGCACCACCTTCGATCATAGTCATTGGATTGGATGATCTCGATGTGCTCTTCGATGTTGTAGTTGAACATTTTTCGTAATTGTTTACGGATTGTGTGAAAATTGAGGAGGAAGAATTGAAAGATATCGTCCATTAAAAAGAAAAGTGACACCTAGGGTTTCTGATTAGGGTTGAGTGAAAATAGAAAAAAATAATATGTGGCCTTAGATAGAAATTTCGCGACACTAGTCACCCGGAATTTTTTCGAACTCCAAACAAAGCATTCCGCCTGGCGTTTATAACGTTCTACCACTATTTCGAACACAATGGAATATATATCGGAAGCCAATTCGATCATATTTGGAAGATAGGTTCTTGAATTGACTTATTTAAATTTAAAATTCATTTAAACAAATTTCTAGACGTTTCAGCTTGTCACGACTAAATCGTAAATTCGATTGACACTAAATTTGAAACCCTACAATAATATAACATTACAGATCCAATGAAATTGGTTTCGTTGAAATCCAAAAGTGTATGACAAATGGCTATTTTTACACGTTCTTTGAATATTAAAATATTCAATTCTTATAATTTAACTTTTAATTCAATTTTAAAAGTTCTCTAGCATCATTCTAATTCAAATAGAATTTAATTCAACTTTATAAACCATTTTCATTCACATTAAATTAAAATTACAAGTATTTACACTATTTCAAATATTAAATTTATAATTTAATTATCCAGTTAAATCACTATATTTCAAATATAATTATTCAGCTTATAAAATTAACTTGTGAATATTTAAAATTAATAAAATATATGAATTTTGAATGACTAAAATTCTGGGTGATTACAATCTCCCCTACTTAAAGAATACCATCCTCGAAATTACCAAGTAAGAAAAAAATCACAAAATCCATCAGCTAGACTTCTTTAAAAAAATTCAATGTTTTCAAATCCATACTTAGTTATCCTTCAAAACCACTAATATCATTAAACTTTTAACTCAGAATCAAAAAATTAGTTATCCAAATCCTTTTTTCCAGTTTTTCTAAAAAATTTCTAATGCGTTAAATTTTCAAAAAATTTCTCCAACGTCTCTTCTGCGCGGTTCGATTATAGTATGATCACAACATATATATCACAAATATACATCTCATCTTCGAGGATGAGACATCCTGTATGGAAAAATATATAAAAGTACGATATGTAATCCGAGATATGTACCTTATATATTGTTAGCAAGCATATACAGCAAATATAGCATGAAAGCGAGCTCCAAATGCGAAGCACGCGCCATCCGCACCTACTAACGCTCGAAAACAATGAGAACACATGTATATATGAAAAGTAATATAAATATACGACATATACCAATACAACAACTATATATGTCAATATAGAAAATGCAATCAATAGCAACGAATCCAACCATCAAACAACTGTCATCCAACTAACATCCAACAAACCAATATATATCCAATAAATCTATAACGAAATCAATATAAATTCACTTTTAGTTAATATTCATTGAATTAGCTTTCAATTTAATCACATTTGATTCATTATCTTGGATTTTACTGACGTTCATTTATTCATATTCAATAAGTTTACATTCACTAATTCAATTTAGTTCACTTTCAATTCAAATTTAAATTCACTTCACTTCCAGTTTGAATTCAGTGACTTAACTTTCAATTTCATTTGAATTTCTATACAATCAACTAAGATCAATCTAACAACCAATGCATATCCAACGTAATCAATTTTATTTGATTTGTTTCCAACATTCATATTTAAGTCATTTACCTTCAATTTAGTTTAACACATTTAATTCTAATTGGTTTGATGTTCAATTTAGATTGAATTCTAGTATTCACTATATTCACATTTTTACAACTAAAGTTGAATTTCATTACATAACTCAGGTTCATATCCATCGCTTTACTTTATTAATTCATTTTGATATCAAATCAACTTCATTCAACATCACTTAAGTTAAGTTTCATTTCATTCTCACTTGCATCTTTTTCTCACTATTCAAATTCAGATTTTGCTTTGCTTAACACAATTGTTTAACCGTTTTAAAAATTGGTTTTACTTGCATTTTTCTCATTTTATAAGTTATACAACTTATTTATTCAAACTTCCCAAATTCATATTATATAATCACTTATCTCTTAAGTTTAATTAAACTTTTATTTCAACGGCTTATCTAATCCAGTTCAAATTCAATTTGTTTAATCTTCCTTTAGTTAAATTTCAAATCACCTATCTTGTTATGCTAATTCAAATTTATTACTTAAACTTTACCAAAGTTAAACTCTTTTTATTTCGTACTATAAGCAAAAACTCATTTTACTTATATTTATCAATCCAACTTGGATTTTAAATTCAAATTTGTTTATCGAAACATAATTTAAATTTTCAATTTACTATTGGTAGCAAATCCATCATATAGGAACTCGAAAATGATATTGATGATGCTGCAATCATCACCCTTATTATTTTCCAACAACAGTAGTAAATTTAGTGCTTTATATATTCTTATTTTCAAAAATCCCTTTTTTTATTTAAAAAACATTTTTTAAACTCTTTTACTTATATAATTTCACTATTTTACTTTACTTATATAAGATCATTGCAAATTTATTTATCTTATTTAAATTTATAATATTATAACCTTTTTAACTTTTGAAAAACAACTTTCAAAATCAACTGGATTTAAGTTTTCAAATTCTTAGTTAAAATCCCTTTTTATTTATAACTCATATTTATAAATATACTCCTATAGTTTCATTTCTTAAATATAAGATTATTAACAATTATAAATCATTTAAATTATAATTTCATACTTATAATTCATTTGCTTATATAATTATTTTTTTACAACTGTTGTTTTTATTTAGATTATTCAAACAGCTTTTATTAACTTATATATATTTATATTTTGAAACAACCAAACAATCAATTTATATATATTATAATGTTTCTAAAAAATTATTCCTTCATATATAAAATATAAAATTATTCTGTACCCTTTGAATCTATAATAAACCACGCATGTCCGACCCAAAAAGAATAGACCAACGGAAAGTCAAGAGAAAGAAAAGAAGAGAGAAGAAGAAAAGAGCAGAAAGAGAGAAGATAGAACCAAATAGAATAATACAGAATCTCACATCGGAGCGAAAAACATATAATATCATATCAATGATCTTTACAAAATAGAAACTGTGTGTATATATACATCAATCAGAGTTCAACAATCAATTGCTAGTCATAAGCCTAGACAGTTATAATAACCTGTCCTTATAATTGCCGATAATATAAAACAACGAAGCAGCGGATAATCAAAACAGAAACACGTACACGAAATGAAGATCTCCAACTCTCCTGTTGAAGCTCCAAAAGTACCAAATTTAAACCATAAATATACTGGTCTAACCCGAGCATTGAAACTGAAGAACGCCTGGATCAGTTTAGTAAACCAGCGTGAGAAACACACTCAACTGGATTTATTAAATTTCCAAACTTCTTCTTTATCAAAACAAAATTATATCGTAAGACACGCTCACAGATAACGCGGACATATTTTTACCTTATGATAACTAAAACATTTCATGTCAAATTCTCTTATATTATAACAGTGTCTAGTATATAAATAATATTAATCATAGCCGAAATTGTTACACTGATTAAATTTCAGCATATAGCCCAAAATGGGTAATATAATCAAAATGGAAAGTACATAGTGGAGTTTGGATTTCCATACAAATGACCAGGTAAAGGGACTACCTTCCGATGGGTGGACCTCGAGATGGATGTCTCGAGAAACCATCATAAAATTCGTCTACCAACACAAGACCGGCCTACCTCTGTAACTAGATATTACCTAATATGTCATCCTCCGGTAGTTACCGACCTTCTCCGAGGGCCCTCATAACATACAAACCACAATAATTAGATACACGACGTCATAGCATGTAAAGATATATCTAGAAGAGGATGATACTATCCTACTTGGGAGCAATCACTTAGCATTGCTGCATCTAACCTTGTTTTGGTCATTTTCGGCTGATGAGGCCCGAGGTAATGATTAGCTTTCACATACCACATATCACATCACTTAGAATGCCACACAGCCATTTCCGTTGACTACTAATTGCCTTTCATCAAAATACAACCCTTAAGCTCATATGTCTCAAGGAGGTTGTTACGCTAAGAAAAGTTGCCTTCTCCGCCACCACTGATGTACGTTTGTAAAAACCAATGTACGTAATCTTTAGAAATGCGATGTTAGACATACATCCATACAAGTTGTCCAGGAACAGGATAAACCAAAGGTACTTTCCTACCACGTCCTGTGGGGAAATCATAAGGATCATTAGCGAATAGTCCTTGCATTGGATATTTCATATCGAAAAGATAATATATATTGGGATTTTAACCCCAAACGATCAACAAGCAGTCCTCCGCTATGAAAATCCGGAATATCAATATCTTCACAACCAACCTGCACAATCGTCGCATAAATGTTGGTCCGAAGTAATTTTCGGATAAACCGATCCCGGTGACTTTGCACTAACAATGCAAAAGCGTTTCGCAACCTCACATAGAAACTAAGTCTCATTGATTTATCATGTCTCCAACTTTCGACTTGCTATCCTCTGGCCAAGAAGGAAGCTCGATAGATTGGAATAATACTCCACACTATACGAATCAACTTCCTCAACACAAACGATAATCAAGCCTACGTAGAAGGCTATGTACTAAGTGTACGACTAAATAGTTTCAACATCAAGTCGAAGAACAAAAATGGCCAAATTTGATAGCCGTTTGTTTAACTATCAAAGAAAACAAACAAATATTTATCACCATATACAATCACTAGGCCATTTTAATTATTCTTTTATTAATGAAATCACTTAACAAATATTCACTTCAAGTTATCTTTAAAAAGATATATTCTCAAACTATTTCAATATTTCAATATTAGAAAACCTTTCATATAGCTATTTAATTAATAAGTAATTCCCAAAACAATTTATTTTCAACACTTAGAAAATATTACATACTTAAATCAGGATTAAGTAAATCTTTTATCCTTTAAGGGAAACATTCTCTTAAACATATTTATCTGGGTCAAAACGAATGTTGCGTAAAACATCGTTACGACAACCCAAAATCATTAGTATAGGGATTCGAAAATTCGATAGATATATAAATCCCAAATAATATACAAAACATTTCCTTTCGAAATCATTTACTATAACAACAGTGTTATAGTCCATCATTTCCTTATTTCTCGAAAATGCCTATTTCAACAATAATGTTGAAATTTATGCATTCGATACTTGACACATTTTAAAAATCTTCAAACCTTTTAACTCCATTTAAAATATCATTTTTCAAAGATATCCATTTTATTTAAATTATTATTCACTATCCAAAATCAAGAATATAATTCATTTACCAAATTTCAATACTTCTACACATATAATTCAAAGGAATATCCACTGCCCAAAATCGTAGACATAATTCCATTAATAATCTTCCACTATTTAACTTATCAAAATATAGTTAATTTTGAATTTATAAAATTGTATTTATAAATCCACATTTCCATTTTATAAAACTACCATTTACAAAACCCCTTTATTAAGCAACTCATTTGTCTCGTTTATATGCCAAAATCCTATTTATATGTAAACTACTTATAAATCTCTTATTTACCAATTCATTCCTTTACAACTTCACAAATTTATAAATCTATAAATCTTATTTACTGATAAAATCCAATTATAAGTTCATTTTACATTTGCAAAACTAGTTTATAATTCCATCACTTTGATTTACAAAAGTTCAATTTTATAAATTTTATATACAAACCATTTGTAATAAATCAAAAATCTCCATTCAAACTATTTTACAAATTAATCAACTTCATATTTTAAAAAATCACATTTGATTATATTTCACAAGAATCATAGTTTTTATAACATAAAAATTCTAAAATTTATTTATTTAAAATAAATTCATTTCCTTAACAATTCAAAAATATCTACTTTAAAAATCACATGAAAATCCTTTTTAATTTGGAAACCATCACTTAAATATTTTTATATTACCAAAAATAGGCCCAATACTGCAACGACATCAAATACATCAACCACGACATCCAAAACATCACATATTACATAATAACAACATATGTCACAATATTTGTAAATAAAACCAATATTGGTGAGGAATCCAGTTGGATCCCTCTAACCGTCACCTACAACAGATATACATATTAGAAAATATGTACAGTGTCCGCTTCAAGGCAGACACGCATACAAATGGTCATCTGCTCATACATGGGAAGTATAAGGTCTCATCTGCTCTAATAGGTAGGAATATATCCAAATACCAATCAATATATAGATAATATGTCATATATCATCCAAAAAACATCATAACTCAATTTAATCTCACTTATATAAAAATATCAGTGAGCCAGAAAGAGCGAGTTGTAGTCACTTTGGTTCCAATAGCAGTAGCTGCGTTTTATTCCGAATAAAATTAAGCAGCTGTTTAATTTTACTCAAAATTTACACAAGCTCCAATAAACTCCAAACCATATCTAAAATGTATTCCACATCAATACGGACCCAAAGCAACTTGTTTCGTCAAAAAACGGACCTCGTATGAAGAAGTTATGAAGTTTTAAAGATTATACAAATTATATATATAAAGATTTGCGCATTCTTTTTTATTTTTAAACCTCAAATAAATCCTGGCCCTTGATTTCTACAAACCAGATCTAAGCCATGTAATTTTAGCTTCTTCTCCTTCGTTCGAAACCCAGGTTCCAAAAGAACCCATAGCCGCAGCTTCTACCCTATATATCACGACCCCTACACTCGCTTACACGACGATCGAACCACACTTCATTGAAGATCCTTCCACCACGCACCAATGGCCAAGCTCCCGTCGAACCTAGTCATGCCATTACATAGAAATATGCGCACGAAAGCCGGCCAAACATGGTCAATTTGTCATCAATCCCTCACTCCACCCTCAATCTTAGCCGTTGGATTGGAAGATCTCGATGTGCTTTTCGATGTTGTAGTTGAACATTTTTCGTAATTGTTAACGGATTGAGTGAAAATTAAGGAGGAAGAATCGAAAGATATCGGCAATTAAAAAGGAAAGTTGCGGCTAGGGTTTTGATTAGGGTTGAGTGAAAATAGAAAAAAAATATGTGGCCTTATATAGAAAATTTCGCGACACTATTCACCCGAAATTTTTTCGAACTCCAAAGGAAGCATGGCACTTGGCGTTTATAATGTTTTACTCCTATTCTGAACGTAATGGAATTTATCAGAAGTCAATTCGATCATATTTCGAAGATAGATTTTCGAATCAACTTATTTAAATTTAAAATTCACTTAAACAAACTTCTAAGTGAGACGATCTGACTTCCTATCTCCAGGAAATCGTATCATCTTGAAGAAAGAAAGGGATAGAAGAAGAAAAGAAAAAGAAAGAAGAACACAAACAACATCAGAGAACTCACAGCGGAACGAATGAAATATAATATACTATATAAAATATTACATAGTACCTATTACATCAGAGTACACAACTTAAACAACAGATAATAGACAGTTATAAACTTCTGTCTAACTATACAACTCAAGTATACAAGATACAGACGCAACATACACAGCAGAATCATAATATATCAACACATGGAAGCCTCCTGCTCCATATCTCCTCCAAAAGTTCGTCAAGATAACCTGAATCACTTGACTACTCATACATAATATGAGTACCCAAGAGTTTAATAAAACAGAAAATAAACACTTGGGTCAGACAGGGGTCTGGTGTGAGTAAACGGTTTAAAATTGCTTAATTTTATAAAAACCGTTGAAAAGAAAAGGTATCACGTAAGACTTCCCACACATAAACATGGAAAAGTTTTTACCTTACGCAAACCAAAACATTTAATAGGAAATCCAGTGATATCATAATAGTGTATAGGGTTTTCAAGTATATAAGAAATAGCCGAAATTGTTACATGATTAAATTCCAGTAATACAATCAAAACCGTAGGGTCTCGTAGGAAGAATGAGTTTCCATCAATGGCAGGGCTACTGGGGTACCGCCCGTCACAGTACGTGGCCTAGATCAACGTACCGAGGAGTACTCCCACTCCCCTGCAACACAAGGCCGGAACCATCCCTTACTGGACAGTCCCGAGCAAGACCACCCCGTAGTTGGCGCGACCAACCACACACTAAGCCGAAATAGAAAGGGACCTCTAGACAGGGGTAAATCTCGCTCTCAAGTGGGGGCTACCCACGAAGCCTTGCTGCACCTCCCCTGTTTTAGCCATTCCCGGTTTATGAGGCTTGAGGTTACGATTACCTTTATAGAACACATTTATCTTAGAATGCTCACCGTCCACCTAACGATGTTCTGAAAGCATTCAATCCATACAAGTTCGTTCCGGGTTCGAACGAAACCGAAGGCACTATCTCGTTGCACTCATTATTGGAATCACCCTCAGAGTCAACGACCATAGCCCTTGCACTCTGATTCACCATCTCGAATCTATAAGCACTATTCCGTCAAACTCATTACGGAATCACCCACAGAGTTATACTGACGTATAGCCCTTACACCTCGAGTCTTCACTTGCTCCACTTGGATTATCGACCTAACGTTTAATTGGAATCGATGTGGTTTTCGGATATCCAAGTATGGAAATCCGATCCCGGTCTCACCGAAACCAAATGCCATTTTAATGTCCAAGTTGTACTTAAGGGTGTTAAACTGTTTAAACTTATATTCAGGATGAAGTAAACAAATAGATGAATCATATTATCACAAGAGATAATTCATATCAATATTCATCTACACCAAGCAGTATATCACATAGCAAAGATATCCAGTATCAACCAATATCAATCAATATCAAACATCCAATATCAATCAATCACCCAATATCATTCACATCCAATATCATTCAATCATCTAATATCCATTATCCATATCAAAACAGAATTGATTAACTCTTAATCACCTGGATTACCTAAATCCTTTCATTTACTTATTCGAAATAAATAAATTAATCATCTCTAATGATCTTCTTTAACTAATCTTCCTTGATTAATTATCCTTTAATTACATTCAAGTAATTATCCTATCCATATTCTGTAATTAACCCTTTAATTACTATCATTAATTACAATAATTAATGATCATACATTTACTTCATTATTAATCAATCGTAATTAATTACATTAAACCTTAATTAATTACAATTAATTAATCACACTTTAATTAATCATTTTATTAATCAACCTTGATTAACATCATTAATTACATTAATTAATAATCCTTAGTAATTGATAATTACCTTAATTAACTAATTAACTTATAATTAATCAACTCATAAATCATAGTCAGTAATTAACAATTAATAATTACTTATTTTACTTAATGAACTTCTTAATTAATTAATTTCTAATTTAATTATATTAATCCTTGATTAATTAATTCAATTAATTAATCTTTAGCTACTTCATTAAGTAATTATTAAACAATTAAATTAATAAATAAATCCTTAATTAATTACTTTATTAATTAATTACAATTATAATTAATTACACTTAGTAATTCATCTTAAATTAATCTCATTCATTAATTAATTAATTACATTAATTAATTATCTAAAATAATTAAGTAATTAACTCTTAATTACTGACATAAGTAATTATCTCTAATTACTTTCATTAATAAGTCTTGATTACTTCTTAATTAATCAATTAACAAATAATTAACTTCATCATTAAATAATTCTTAATTATTTAATTAATTACTTCATAATTAATTATCTTTAACAATTATATTAATCAATTCTTAAATTGATATCATTAAGTGTTTAGCCAAAAATCACTTCAACTAATTACTCCATGAGTAATTATCATTAATTACTTCCATAAGGAATTACCTTATTAATCACATTGAATTATTAATCATTAATTACTTTATTAAGTAATTCCACTTAATTAATTCATAATTAATTGATTATTAAAGATAAATAAATAAATAACTAATTAACTTATAATTAATTAAACAATTAATTAATTAACAAATCCTCTTATAATTAAAGAAAATATTTAATTAATTAAGAAAAGCATAAATCTTAATTAATTTCTTGCCTATTAACAATTATAAGTATTCTTAAGTCATATTCAAATAATTTAATCTTACTTATCTTTATAATAAATTATTTGAATTAAATCAAATTTTAATAACTTAAAACCAATTTTTCAATTGGTTTTCAAAATCATATCAATAACCTTATTTGAAAATAAGGCATTTAGAAATCAATTTTAAAATTTTTAAAATAATTTAATTATCCAATTTAAACTTATTTATTTTCAAAATAAATTTGAAGTCATAAGTTAATAAACCATTACTTAAACCTTTAACTTAAGATTTTGATTTAAGTCTTTAAATTAAAATCACTTCTTTTTAAACTAGAATTAAATTAAGATAATTATTACAAAAGTAATCATCTTATAACAATTTAAATGTGAACTAACACCTTTGGAATTTTGTTTTCTTTTATAAATTTCAAGTTTTGATTTTTATCTAATCAAACTTCAAGCTTAAAATTTGCAAAATTTTATCCTTGATTCTTTTCCACCCCTACCCAGATTAACAACACTAAAATCCCGAGATAAACACCCACGAACCCGTGCTCGCCTCGAGTCTTTCACCATCCTTCCACAGCTTCGAGTCGTCCCCTGGAAAATCACGAGCCTTTCTTCGAGCTACACTTCGGCTGTAACTCATCTTCCCTAAACTCATTCCTCAGTGTACACGAGCATACGCCGTGCACCAAGCACAACACCACCGGCCGCCGTTGAGCATCACGACCATCTTCCACGGTCTCAAACCCTCTCGCGAGCACTTGGGTGAACCCAGATCCACCCATCAATACACGAGTCGAAATACGACCATTCGAACCAACTGCAGTAATCAACGTCACAAAAACCCAAACCCACCGCCGACGAACTCCTCGTCCAAAACCCTGTCGTTCCCTCCATAGCACTGCCACAACTTGAGCTCCACTTTCCCCCATGTGCGATCACCCCCAAACCTTTATTCGCGTCGCAAACTCCTCCACGGTAAAGCCCAGTAAAACAAGCTTTATACCCTACTTTGAATCAATTCGAAAAATTCTGCCATTTAAAAATTTTAATTGTATTTTTCCTTAAAACCCTAACATAAAAACAAGCTTCTCCCAATATTACAAATCAAATTATTGTATAAATTCACAGAAATCGCCAAAAACTGCAAAAATGCTCAAACCCGAAATTCACCTAAATTTCACAACTAAAAATTATGATGTGAACTTTAAAAATCAAGATTTTTGGTTCTTAACATATTCACGGAATCCAAAACAGTAAACAAGATAGTTGATTTTTAACATGCAACTTAATTTTACTGTGTTTTCCATTTTGAAGATTATTTGTAAATTTAGAATTACAGAAACTATTTTTAAAATTTCTATCAAACATTAACATACACCATTCATATAATCATCAAAGACAATTGATGATGTTATTAGGAGTTTTAAATTTTTGAATCAGATCCTGGTCTGAAATAGAAACAGGATGTTTACATATATACGCAGTTTTTACTCATATATATAAACTTTTCTATTTATTCAATAACATAATACTGAGTGATTTTCATGAAATACTAATATCAATTCAAAGATTAACACATGCATTAGGTTAAACTATTTTTAAAACATATTTACTCACCTGATTTTTCAAAAATGCAGAGCTGTTTTTCTCTTCCAGGCACTTGAATCTTAAATCTGAAGAAAACTTTAATACTTGCTGATGAAATTTACTCCCTTGCATGCTTCAATTTTTTTTGTTTACAGATTTCTTTAACTCGCTGAGTTGATTAAAAGTGGAAACTTGCAGTTGATGTTGAAACAGATGTTGATCTTCTTTTTGACATGCAGGTTGAATTGATGATATGAACATTCAAATTTGTTGTTTGCAGGTTGATATGAAGAATTTTGCTTTTGATTTTAAATTCTCAGGTCTGATATTCTCAGATCTCCATTAATTTTAGATAAGAAATGAAAACAAAGAAAGAGTATTTGAAAAAAAAAACTAGTTTTCTTCTTTTACATTTATTAAAAATTAAAATGAGATGATTGCCACTTGTTATTAATTTGCACAAATGTCATTTAATTTGTTTAATAGCTTTACATGTGTTAAACTCTTGCATAATTGTATTAAAAACCTTATTACAAAGATAATTATATCTTATATTTATGTAAATGTGAATTTTGTAATTTATTTACTTACTACTTATGTTTACAAATTATTCTAAATTTTAGAGATTATTTTAAAAAGATTTTATTTATAAGTTTATATATTTATAACCATTTCATAATAAGCATTTTAAAAGAAAACAAAACAACACTTTAGTTAAATCCTAAACTATTATATGCAAGAACAAATTGTTTATCCTATATTTTTAAAACAAATGAATTAATCTTTAAATTAACTTTTAAAAATAAAAATTAAAACAAAGCTCCAATTACAATATTCATTCATATCTAAATTATCAATAGATTAAAATAAAATCTCAAAACAACTCAAACTATAACATATAAATACATATATATTATAATTTGAAAGTTTATCTTTTATTTAAAACAATAGATTATCCTATCCACTATATATATCAATTATATATATACTATAAACAGAATAACATTTTATTAGCTTTGAAAAACAAATTCTTATCAAATATTGCCAGACTAAAAAAAAAATTCATTAACCTTTAAAAGATTAAATTTACCCAATTAAATTAAAATTATAAAGAAAACTATCAAACCAATTAAATTATTTACACAGATTATTAAATTTGTATTGCCCAAAATTCCGGGTCGTTACAACCCTCCCCCCTCAAAAGAATTTCGTCCCCAAAATTTAAAGGCAAAGGTAATTTGATAACCCAATACAGATTTTAATTTCAAATAGCAAAGCATACTTAACAACCAGTTATTAACATTTATAGAAATCAAATAACAAATGAACTTAACTAATTATT
The DNA here is from genome assembly GCA_030765085.1 of Allium cepa. Classification (NCBI taxonomy): domain Eukaryota; kingdom Viridiplantae; phylum Streptophyta; class Magnoliopsida; order Asparagales; family Amaryllidaceae; genus Allium; species Allium cepa. The sequence goes on from CM060945.1 coordinate 777,007,344, forward strand.
CTGACACAAAGCAGAATAAATCTCTAATACTATCTCGAGTTTCCCAAGTATAAATCACCGGGAGACTCGCCTTACAAAAGCCAACAAACTAACTATACAACCAAAATCCAGAGCTCAACTCATCTCTAGATCCATCAATCTGAACAGAACATCATATTACTCTCAAATCCAGCTCAACATCCAACTCCAACTGAACTACAGATTCAACAATCAATCGTTGAATCATACACGTATTCCCTCAGAGATACGTGATACACAAAATGAATTCCAGCTATCCAAACTGGCAATTCAATCTTATCCTATTTTTTTCAAGCTATTCGTTACATATACAACCTTCTTTTAACACCAAACTATCTTATACTTGTTTTGCAATTTTTTTGAAACTGTTTAACAATTTTCCAACTGTTTTATAAACTAATTACTATATTTCAACTATCTTACAAAACTAATTACTATCTTACTATTATTTTGCAATTATTTAAAATTTCTATTTTCCAACCATTTTACAAATTATTTAACTATTTCACAGCCATTTTACAAACTAGTAATTATTTTCCAACTACTTATCTATTTTAAAATTTTCAAGCTATTTTCTAAATTTAAACTGGACAGAGTTTTAAACTATTATTGGTTAAATACCCAATCGAGATAAGAATAGAGGTGATAATCCAAATGGATTGAAACAATTGTGAGTGAGTGAATGAAAATCAAAGTGAATGTGAATAGAAATGGAATTGATTTGGCTAGTATCAAATAAAGATAAATACGTATGGTGTACGTATGTTATTCGCATAGTGATTTGATCCAGATTCGAACATTGATAGTTATATCGCTCCGAGTGGGATTTTTCATTCGATTTCGACGGCGAACGTGGATATGGATTGTTGATTGGTTCTGGATATTCTCTATCATAATTATGACTATGCAAGGAGAATAACGGTTTCTGATCAAGAAACCAGATCTGAGTCCGCACTAGGAAGTCGGATGGACGATACTAGTTCGAAAGTGAAATTGTGTGATCGAGTGAGCGATCAGATTGGTATAGCGTACGGATGATATGTGTACATCGTACGAATTTGGATGAAAATGATACTGAAAGGAGTAATCAAATTTGAATATTTAGTTTTGAGTAAACAAAGTTAAATATCTTTGTTTTATATAATGAAACTCCCCTTGTTGAATCTTTTGCCAGAAGAAAAGGATTTTTGGAAATGTTTAAAGTATAAAAGGAGTTTATACATGTTTGAAATGATCCAAAGTTTTAAAAATTATATGTATCTGTGTATACATATATATATATATATATAAAATCTTATGAGGATTTTGGAAAAAGGTTTTGGGAACATATGGATTTGGAAAGGCTTTTGATTTTTGGGTAAAATCAATATGAGAATTTGGAAAGCCTAGTTTGAGAATTATCGATTTTGGGATAATCGATTTTATGTAAAGGAGATTTATATGAGATCATATTAGGCGTATGATTTGAAAATACAATATGTATATAGTATAAAATGTTTTGATGATGGCTCTGCGGAAAAAGGCGCACCCTTGAAATGAACTTCTCAGGAGTACCACCGGGTGGTGCTGCCTTGAGCCCCAAGGGGGGTTCTAAAATTGATCCTGTGAGGAGTCCGGACAAAACTAGTTCCTGGGGATTATGAGTAGAGTATACCTTAGCGAAAGTCGTGTGTGCCGCTGAGAGCCAAAAGTCCGCGTTTGATTTTATATCGGCAGACTGCTACCTTTGTAGGAGTGGAGAGGTTTCATTTCGACAGCGAAAATCAGAGGCCGCCGAGAGCCTGCAGTTACATGGACTTTTTCCGCGACGGCAACGTAACCCTAGGTGTAACTGTGATCTGTTGTGTGGGGACCCATGGCATAATCGAGAGGCCGCTGAGAGCTGCGGTTACATTGAATTTTGCGGCAATGTAACCCTGGAATGTAACTGTGACCATGGATGGGGGTGATGATTTCCAGAGCATTCTCACCAAAGATATATCTCTATTTTCAAAAACTGTTTTCAATATTTTCAATAAAACTATTTTTCAAAGTATTTTCACTGGGTGTTCAAAACGAGTCTGCTAAGTACTTATAGATTTTCAGTCTTACGCCTGATCAACATATGACCGAATTTATGTAAGAACGAAGTTGGACTTGTGGAAACATCAAGTTATAAAAGTATTTTTATAAAACTATTTTGGTAATATTATATAGATTTTAAAATGTTTTTAAGTTATCAAAGAGAAATTTATCTGATTACAAGCGTTTTAATAATTCTGGCTTCGTTCCTTTTTGAGGACGAAAAGATTCAAAGGGGGGAGGAATGTGATAACCCCGATTTTGGGACATCTGATAATTTATTAATTAACGATTTCAGTTAATTAAAACAGATAAAATTTTGACATCAAAAGATATCTGGATAAATATTTATTTGGCGATATCTTAACTTAATTAATATAAAATTGGCAAAATTGTTATTTCAAACAAAAATAATAATAATAATGTGCTTATATATATAGTGGCAAATAGATCTGATGAGATATATATATATATATATATTCAGATTGATTTTAAATTGGATTTTGAATTGGATTTGAATTTGGATTTAAAATTGAAAATTTAAAAGATATTTATATTAAATATATTTTGAACTTAAAATATGTTATGTGTGATTTTACTTAGAATATAATTGGTTTTCTATTATTTTCTTTAAAGGATTTTATAAAAGGATGTATTAGACTAGTATAATTATTTCTAAATACATAATTGTGTTTTTAATTCATTTCTTTAAAATTATATTTAAGATAAATTAAGGAAAAGTTTAAGTTTTAGGAACACTTAAACATTTATAAATATATATATTAGTAGATACAATTACAAATATAAACTAATTATTCATTATAACAAGTGTAAACAATTTATAAATTAATAATGACAAGTGTATTCTAAATTGCACTTGTAATACAAGTGTCATCTCCTTATTCTTTAAATTAATAAGTGAAATAAAGAACATAGTTATATACATATCTTTCTACTCTTATTCCCATTTGAATTTTAAAATTATTCAACTTTAATTACAATTCCAAATTACTCAAATAAATTTGGACTAATTTCAAATTGAACCCTCTTCAATTTAAAATCGTTTCAAATTAATCCAATCCAAATTTTCCATTTGAATCTTATACTCATAATAAATACTGATTTTTGAATGGATATTTTAAACAACTGGAAATGATAAATCTTATAATAAAATAACAAAGATATAAATAGATATGCAAACTCTATAAGTTGGAGATTATAAGTATATAAGTATGTATATATAAATGTATATCTATCGTAATTGGAAACTTTATTTTAATTTAACGTTAAAAAAAATTCAAAATACTTAAGATCAATATTTATTAAATTTATAAGTATGATAATTTAAATAGGGTTTAAATAAGATTAAAATCTTTTCCTTTTGTACTTAAAATAAAGCATAACACATAAAAATAAAATAAATACACATTATATTCATGTGAATATTACATAATTACTTATTCAAAACTTAAATAAATTTATAAATAAGAAAGTAACATTTGTAAATAATTAATTAAACATTAAAAACACTTGTAAATTTATTAATATATGTTAATCACAATTGTAAACAGGAGTGTATATGTGTAAGATAATTAGAACTATAATAAATACTAAGTTTAAAATATTTGGACAAATATTCATTTAATAGTATCCTAATATAATTATTGAAATCTAAAAATATTTGTTTAATAATATTCTTTATTATTATTATTTTTTTTGATGGAGTTTATCTTTTACAGATAAATATGTTTCTATTTTAATGTGTATTAGAAAATGGCAAATGAGGTTTGGATTTGAAATCCAAACATTTAAAAAAAAAATTAATTAAATTAAATATTAAGTTTTGATAATGTATATGTCTTTTGAAAATATAAGCATAAAATTTAAAAGTATATAGCATTTGAACCATAATAAGTATAAGATTTGAAATTTAACACATATATTATAATTTGTTAAACAAGGATCTAAAACTCAAATTATAAACAAATTTACAAAAAGGGGTTTAACACAATTTGATCAAAAAGTGACATTTGTAAAACAAGTGTTGATATAAACTTACAAGTGGCAATAAAATAATTTTCTTCTTTTATTTTAGTATTGTAAAAAATTTTTTTTGGGAAATGGGGTTTTATTTTTGCTGCTCAAAAACTTAAAAAAAAATGGCGAGATGTAACTTACAGGTGTCGCTTGATTCGATATATTAATATATTAATAATAATAGGTTGTAGACTTTTATCTCCATCCATTCTTTCTTTTTCTTCATTCTTTAATCTATCTTCTGCATCCAAAAATTCCTAATCCCCAAATTATTAGCTCGTAAATCCCGAGCACGATGCAACATTAGTATAGACGACCCAGCTTTGGAGGCCGCGACCTAGCTCATGCAATCTATCGTCGCATTGTGCAGCAGTACCACTGCAAGGGTAGTTTGACAGATGGGCATGGCAGCGTGTAGATCGAAGATTTGGTTTTGGCTTCGGTCTCTACAGCATTGATTGAGGTGAGTAACTCCTACACGAAATCTCTTAGATTTTGTGCATCTTTATCTATTTTACAACAACATAGTTTTGATAAATACTGGTCGGTTGCTGAGATTGAAATTCGTATTGGTATGAAGTCGAGCCTAATGTTAAGATCTGTTGATTCTATTTCCTGGAACCCTTGTAAAATGCAAAGTATTTAGCTAAGACGTGATTTGCTTAAATTAATATCTTGTCAACCATGCATTAAAAAAAAGTGGGCAAACCGGCTAAGAAATGTTGCACTGGTGATTGCTATAGTTTCATGTTTTACCTCTCGGTCTGTGAAGATGTATATAAACTACTTTGTAGTTCGATAGTCTGCATTCTTTGGTAGAACTTTGCTTTGGTACCGATTTTGAGTGCTGGTGAATTTAGTGATAGGGAGTTATTGATGAACTATTGTTATCTTTGTTTATATGCACTCAGTTACTCATTGTGAATCATCTTTTGTCTTGAAATTGATCACGCAATGCCCTGATTGCCTTGAAAATTCATCTCGCACCGGTGCCATGAATTGTTTCAGATTTTCCCTATGGTTCATTTTTGCTTGCATGCTTTCAGAACACGTCCTTTATTTTTACCTGATGCCTGACTTTGTTCATCTTTTATTTTGTCGAACCTTGAAGATTTATCACACATCCATGCTTGCAGTTTTTCTTTCGTACATTCCTTATTGTCGTTGCTTTGAAATATGGTCACACCTTAGGTATATTGGTTCAGTGCCTCAAATTCTAACATGTGCTGTTGTTGCTGCCTGTGCTTTGCTATGTACGTTCTTGCCTATGGGAATTTGAGGGCTGTCTTAACATATTTCTTCCTTTATTTGCTTTATAGTTTTGAAATTGACACACATCCTATATCTTGTTGCTTTGACTTGTACATCCCTTGTTTTTTTTATGTTTAGGAAGTTGTACTTGCATCTGTGCTTATGTTGATGTCATACGTTCCTAATGCCCTGATTTGTGACTGTTTTCAATAGTGTGTTGTGTTTGCAAGAACCAAGGAAGTAAATGTAAACCATGCGACAGAGAGAATTAATGTAGCATATATACTGCTTGTTTATGCAAGTTTGAGTTAATAAGTTGTGTGTATTTCTTTGTAGGAGGAGAGTGAACAAGTTTTTGATAAAAGTAATAACCAAGCTTTTAAGGCAAGACAAATTCTAAAAAAAAAAATAAGTTGCCAGTAATATTTTCAAATAAAGTATTAGTAAGTAATTTTTTTTTAAAATAATGTTTCTTAATTAATTAAGGATTTTTGAAATATAAGAAGTTAATTAATTAATTATTTAATTAATTTTAAATTATTAGTTAATTTTTTATTTAATTTTAAATAATCACTTAATTATGGGTTAATTAAGTGTGATTACTTAATGAAGTAATCAATGGTGAATTATTGAATGTAATTAAGAATGATAATTACTTATGGAGGTGCTTAGTAGAAACTACTCATGGGAGTAATTAAGTGGAAGTGATTAATGGATAATCACTTGAAGTTATTAATTAAGGGTTAATTTATATAATTTTTTTAAAGTTAATTAATTATGAAGTAATTAATTAATTAATGAATTAAGGATTGTTTAATGATGGAAGTAATTATTTGTTAAGTAATTAATTAAGAGAGTAATCAAGATTTATTAATGAAGTAATTAGAGATAATTACTTATGTAAGTAAATAAGAGTTAATTACTTAATTATTTCAGTTAATTAATTAATGTGATTAATTAATTACATGTAATTAATGGAAGTGTAATTACTTAGGGAAGTAATTAATTGATAATTACTGAATGTAATTAAAGATGTTTAATGATGATGTAATTTGGATATAATTACTTTGTAACTAATCAAGGTATTAATTGAGATAATTAATTAAGGGTAATTAATTTATGGAATGAGTAACTAGGGGTAGTTAAATTCTGGATGTTATTAATCAAGGGTGATTAATAATTATAGTTAATAATTAATTAGCGGAGTAATTCAAGGTTAATTACTGTATTTGGTTAAGGATAAATTAATTTGTGAAATTAAATAAGGGATAAATAGAATGATATTGGAAGTCTTTGATTAATTGTTATCCCTAATATGTCGTTCGTGATGCTTTGTGATAAGATATGTTTGATTTAAACTGTGATGATGTGGTTATCTTTTAACGATGAATACTGTGACATCCTGTATTTAAAGTAGAATTGTATTTCACTTGAGTAATTTAAGTTAAGATGACATTGGGTTCGAAGAGACCGGAGTCGGGTATTAGCAAATACCCGAACCCACTTCGATTCTTTATAAACTGATTGTGAAATCAATAAACTGATATGGAATGATTTGAGTGAATTGGACCATCAACATCTAAGTTCTGACACTTAGAAATTGATAAGTATAATAAGTGTTGTTTATACCAAACCTGTGGAGTTTTAAATCTATATATGAGTTACCTGGGATTTTAAATGAGTGGTATGATTTGGTATTCCTTGTTAATTGAGTTTACTCACGCTGGTTTCCAGCCTGACTCGGGTGTTACTTTGATGTAATGCTTGGGTCAGACCGAGTATTACATATTTTCAGGTAAGGACATTCTGGAGCTCAGGAGGCGAGCTGGATGGCAGGGACGTATGGAGAGTTTCCACTATGTTATTGTATATATCTGAGACATGTTAAATTGTATCTGTCCAATGTTGTATAAAATGGTTGTAACTCTGATGTATAAAAAAAATACGGATACATTTCTTCTTTTGTAAACTGTTATTATGTGATATTATAATTTGATCCGCTGCGAATGTGAGATTTTTGTGTTTTTTCTGTATCTTCTTCTTTCTCTTTTCTTCTTCTATTAACTATCTGAAAATTTCGGGTTCGAAATTTTCGGGTTGTTACATTTGGTATCAGAGCTGAAGGTTAAGCGAGAACCTTGGCTCTGGTGGGATACTCATTAAGGAAAGGGTCAATGGTACCCTATAATGAGTTGAGTGTATAAATATGAGAGAGCGTACTTGTTATTTTCTTATATAAAGGATTTTAAATGATTTCGAAAGTAAATGAATCTTATATAAGAAATAGATTATCTGTTATATTAAGGAAATTGATTGTAGTATTAATTAAACTAAAAGTTATAATAAGAATTAAGTGGTAATAATTACAACCAAATTGGAAATTAAATTTGAAGACAAGTTTGAAATGGATTCACACCGAAATTAAATCTTGAATTTGGGAAAGGTTTCAGGATAAGAATAATCAATTAATTTATGTAATTAATTAAACTTGATGAGATTAATTAGTGAATAATAATTAGAAATGATAAATAAAGAGGGAGTTACTTAATGAAGTAACTAGAGATAAGCAATTTAAAGGACAAATACTGAATGAAGGTAATTAAGAAATAAGTTAATTACCGAATGTGATTAATTGGAATTAATTAATGATGTAATTAATTTAAAGAAATAATAAATAATATTATTTAAGGAAATTGAATAAAATGGTCCTATTTTAAACAAGAGTTGTTTGAAAATTTGAAAGAAATTTGTTTTGAATTAAAAACAACAGGTAGTTTAAAATTTTAAAGTAAAATTAGGTATGTAAAAGAAGTTAATATGTATATATGTGAATATACTTAATATCAAAGATGGTTTGAGATAAACTCTAAATATTGAGTTTTAAATTTGGAATGAGAATGATACCCAAGGTGATAAGTTTAGAACTTAATAAGTGGGAAGATTATTTATATGGAGTTTAAAATTTGAAATGGAAGTTCAAGCAGGGTAAGGTTGACTGGATTGGGTGAATTGAGTTTGACTTTGGAAAGGTTAAATAAGTTGAAATGGTCAACCTAATTTGGAAATTTAAAGATGAAATTGGAATTTAACTTGGGAAGTTAAATGGTTAATCTGAACGAGGAGTTTTTGTGATCTCAAATGGGTTTGAGATCTGGAATTTGGAATTTGATGGATGTTTTAAAATGGAATTTTGAAATTTGGACCCAGAATTGAATTGTTTAAAAACTTTAAGGGAAAATTGATTTAAAGGAATTAAATCAACAATTGAAGTATTAACTCGAATTTATATAATTCGAGATGATTTGGATTTGAAATTCGAATTAGTTCAAATTGAATTTGATTTTAATTAATTGAAATTATGATTGAAGATATATGAGTATAAGATTCAAATGGAAAATTTGAATTGAAATTTGATTCAAATAATTTGGAATTGTAATCAAAGTTGAATAAGTTAAATTTGAAAAGGAACCGAGGTTAATTCAGCTTGATTTGGGGTTAAATCAATTTCAATGGAAATTGAAGTTATTTAAATTGGAATTGGATCAATTTAAATGATAGAGGAAAATTTAATTTAATTGATGAGAATGGAGATTGGGAAGTGAGCAGTTTGACTCTGGGTTGTATTTAATGTAATTTTTTTTAATACAAATCTATTTTTTTCCCAAGCTATTCATTATATACAAACTTTCTTCTAAAAGCCAAACTATCTTATACTTGTTTTACAATTATTTTTGAAACTGTTTAACAACTTTCCAACTGTTTTATAAATTAATTACTATCTTAATATTATTTTGCAATTATCTAAAATTTCTATAATTATTTTAACTATTTTCTAACTATTTTACACTTATTTTACAAACTAATAATTGTTTTCCAACTACTTATCTATTTTTAAATTTTTCAAGCTATTTTCTAAATAAACTGGTCGGAGTTCAAACGGTTATTGGTTGAATACCCAATCGAGATAGGAATAGAGGTGATAATCCGAATGGGATTGAAGCAATTGAGAGTAAGTAAATGAAATCAAAGTAAATGTGAATAGAAATGGAATTGATTTGGCTAATAACCAATAAAGATAAATACGTAGGGTGTACGTATGTTATTCTATTCGCATAGTGATTTGATCCAGATTCGAGCACAAAATTTTGATATAGATATATCGATCCGAGTGGGATTTTTCACTCGATTTTTGATGGCGAACCTGGATATGGATTGTTGATTGGTTCTGGATATTCTCTATCATAGTTATGACTATGCAAGGAGAGTGACGGTTTGTGATCAAGAAACCATATCTGTGTCCGCACTAGAAAGTCGGGTGGACGATACTAGTTCGGAAGTGAAATTGTGTGATCGAGTAAGCGATCAGATTGGTATAGCGTACAGATGATATGTGTACATCGTACGGATTTAAATGAAAATGATATTGAAAGAAGTTATCAAATTTGAATATTTGATTTTTAGTAAACAAAGTTAAATATCTTTGTTTTATAACATGAAACTCCCCTTGTTGAATCTCTTGCTAGAAGAAAAGGATTTCGAAGGTGTTTTGGAGTATAAAAGGAGTTTTTTACAAATTTGAGATGATCCAGGTTTTTAATAAAAAAATTATATATATCTGTTTGTATATATATATATATATAAAGGATCTTATGAGGATTTTGGAAAAGGTTTTGGGAACCTTTGGATTTAGAAAGGCTTTTGATTTTTGGGTAAAACCAATATTGAATTTGGAAAGCCTAGTTTGAGAATTATCGATTTTGGAATAATCGATTTTGTAAAGGAGCTCTGTATGAGATCATACTAGGTGTATGATTTGAGAATACTATATGTATATAGTATAAAATGTTTTGATGATGGCTCTGGGAAAAAAGGCGCTTCATTGAAATGAACTTCTCAGGAGTACTACCGGGTGGTGCTGCCTTGAGCCCCAAGGGGAGGTTCTAAAGTTGATCCTGTGAGGAGTCCGGACAAAACTAGTTCCTGGGGATTATGAGTAGAGTATACCATAGCGGAAGTCGTGTGTGCCGCTGAGAACTTGCAGTTACATGGACTTTTGCTGCGATGGCAACGTAACCAGGATGTAACTGCGATCTATGGTACAACATAGCGAAAGTCGTGTGTGCCGCTGAGAGCCAACAGTCTGCGTTTGATTTTATATCGGTAGACTGCGACCTATGTAAGAGTGGAGAAGTTTCATTTTGACAGCGAAAATCAGAGGCCGCTGAGAGCCTGCAGTTACATGGACTTTTGCTGCGATGGCAACGTAACCCTGGATGTAATTGTGATCTAGTGTGTGGGATCCATGGCGTAATTAAGAGGCCGCTGAGAACCTGCAGTTACATGGACTTTTGCTGCGACGGCAACGTAACCCTGGAATGTAACTGTGACCATGGATGAGGGTGATGATTTCCAGAGCAATCTCACCAAAGATATGTCCTCTATTTTCAAAAATGTTTTCTATATTTTCAATAAAATTATTTTCCAAGTATTTTCACTGGGTGTTGAAAATGGGTCTACTAAGTACTTATAGATTTTCAGTCTTACACCTGATCAACGTATGACCGAATTTCTATGAGAACGAGGATGGACTTGTTGAAACATCGAGTTATAAAATGATATTTTTATAAAGCTATTTTGATAATACTATACAGATTTTAAAAAGTGTTTTAAATGATCAAAGAATATTTTAACTGGTTTTAAAATATTTAATAAATCCTGTCTTCGTTCCTTTTCGAGGACGAAAGTTTCTAAGGGGGGAGGAATGTGATAACCCGAATTTTGAGGCATTTGATAATTGGATAATTGACTGATTTTATCTGGTTAAACAAATAAAAACTTTGATAATTAAAATTATATCTGGATGTATATAAATTGATTTGAGCTAATAAATACTGATTTTTGAATGGATATTTTAAACAACTGGAAATGATAAATCTTATAATAAAATAAAAAAGATATAAATAGATATGCAAACTCTATAAGTTGGAGATTATAAGTATATAAGTATGTATATATAAATGTATACCTATCGTAATTGGAAACTTTGTTTTAATTTAACATTAAAAAAAATTCAAAATATTTAAGATCAATATTTATTAAATTTAGAAGTATTATAATTTAAATAAGATTTAAATAAGATTAAAAAAATTTCCTTTTGTACTTGAAATAAAGCATAACACATAAAAATAAAATAAATACACATTATATTCATGTGAATATTACATAATTACTTATTCAAAACTTAAATAAATTTATAAATAAGAAAGTAACATTTGTAAATAATTAATTAAACATTCAAAACACTTGTAAATTTATTAATATATGTTAATCACAATTGTAAACAGGAGTGTATATGTGTAAGATAATTGGAATTATAATAAATACTAAGTTTTAAATATTTGGACAAATATTCATTTAATAGTATCCTAATATAATTATTAAAATCTGAAAATATTTGTTTAATAATATTCTTTACTATTATTATTTTTTTTGATGGAATTTAACTTTTACAGATAAATATGTTTCTATTTTAATGTGTATTAGAAAATGGCTAATGAGGTTTGGATTTGAAATCCAAACATTTTAAAAAAAATTAATTAAATTAAATATTAAGTTTTGATAATGTATATATCTTTTGAAAATATAAGCATAAAATTTAAAAGTATATAGCATTTGAACCATAATAAGTATAAGATTTGAAATTTAACACATATATTATAATTTGTTAAACAAGGATCTAAAACTCAAATTATAAACAAATTTACAAAAAGGGGTTTAGCACAATTTGATTAAAAAGTGACATTTGTAAAACAAGTGTTGATATAAACTCACAAGTGGCAATAAAATAATTTTCTTCTTTTATTTTAGTATTGTTAAAAAAAAATTGGGAAACCGGGTTTTATTTTTGCGGCTCAAAAACTTAAAAAAAAATGGCGAGATGCAACTTACAAGTGTCTCTTGATTCGATATATTAATATATTAATAATAATAGGCTGTAGACTTTTATCTCCATCCATTCTTTCTTTTTCTTCATTCTTTAATCTATCTTCTACATCCAAAAATTCCTAATCCCCAAATTATTAGCTCGTAAATCTCAAGCGCGATGCGACATTAGTATAGACAACGCAGCTTTGGAGGCCGCGACCTAGCTCATGCAATCTATCGTCGCATTGTGGCGCAGTACCACTGCAAGGGTAGTTTGACAGATGGGCATGGCAGCGTGTAGATCGAAGATTTGGTTTTGGCTTCGGTCTCTACAGCATTGATTGAGGTGAGTAACTCCTACACGAAATCTCTCAGATTTTGTGCATCTTTATCTATTTTACAACAACATAGTTTTGATAAATACTGGTCGGTTGCTGAGATTGAAATTAGTATTGGTATGAAGTCGAGCCTAATGTTAAGATCTGTTGATTCTATTTCCTAGAACCCTTGTAAAATGCAAAGTATTTAGCTAAGACGTGATTTGCTTAAATTAATATCTTGTCAACCATGCATTAAAAAAAAGGGGGAAACCGGCTAAGAAATGTTGCACTGGTGATTGCTATAGTTTCATGTTTTACCTCTCGGTCTGTGAAGATGTATATAAACTACTTTGTAGTTCGATAGTCTGCATTCTTTGGTAGAACTTTGCTTTGGTACCCATTTTGAGTGCTGGTGAATTTAGTGATAGGGAGTTATTGATGAACTATTGTTATCTTTGTTTATATGCACTCAGTTACTCATTGTGAATCATCTTTTGTCTTCAAATTGATCATGCAATGCCCTGATTGCCTGGAAAATTCATCTCGCACCTATGCCATGAATTGTTTCAGATTTTCCCTATGGTTCATTTTTGCTTGCATGCTTTCAGAACACGTCCTTTATTTTTACCTGATGCCTGACTTTGTTCATCTTTTATTTTGCCGAGCCTTGAAGATTTATCACACATCCATGCTTGCAGTTTTTCTTTCGTACATTCCTTATTGTCGTTGCTTTGAAATATGGTCACACCCTAGGTATATTGGTTCAGTGCCTCAAATTCTAACATGTGCTGTTGTTGCTGCCTGTGCTTTGCTATGTACGTTCTTGCCTATGGGAATTTGAGGGCTGTCTTAACATATTTCTTCCTTTATTTGCTTTATAGTTTTGAAATTGACACACATCCTATATCTTGTTGCTTTGACTTGTACATCCCTTGTTTTTTTTATGTTTAGGAAGTTGTACTTGCATCTGTGCTTATGTTGATGTCATACGTTCCTAATGCCCTGATTTGTGACTGTTTTCAATAGTGTGTTGTGTTTGCAAGAACCAAGGAAGTAAATGTAAACCATGCGACAGAGAGAATTAATGTAGCATATATACTGCTTGTTTATGCAAGTTTGAGTTAATAAGTTGTGTGTATTTCTTTGTAGGAGGAGAGTGAACAAGTTTTTGATAAAAGTAATAACCAAGCTTTTAAGGCAAGACAAATACTAAAAAAAAAATAAGTTGCCAGTAATATTTTCAAATAAAGTATTAGTAAGTATTTTTTTTTTAAATAATGTTTCTTAATTAATTAAGAATTTTTGAAATATAAGAAGTTAATTAATTAATTATTTAATTAATTTTAAATTATTAGTTAATTTTTTATTTAATTTTAAATAATCACTTAATTATGGGTTAATTAAGTGTGATTACTTAATGAAGTAATCAATGGTGAATTATTGAATGTAATTAAGAATGATAATTACTTATGGAGGTGCTTAGTAGAAACTACTCATGCGAGTAATTAAGTGGAAGTGATTAATGGATAATCACTTGAAGTTATTAATTAAGGGTTAATTAATATAATTGTTTTAAAGTTAATTAATTATGAAGTAATTAATTAATTAATGAATTATGGATTGTTTAATGATGGAAGTAATTATTTGTTAAGTAATTAATTAAGAGAGTAATCAAGATTTATTAATGAAGTAATTAGAGATAATTACTTATGTAAGTAACTAAGAGTTAATTACTTAATTATTTCAGTTAATTAATTAATGTGATTAATTAATTACATGTAATTAATGGAAGTGTAATTACTTAGGGAAGTAATTAATTGATAATTACTGAATGTAATTAAAGATGTTTAATGATGAAGTAATTTGGATATAATTACTTTGTAACTAATCAAGGTATTAATTGAGATAATTAATTAAGGGTAATTAATTTATGGAATGAGTAACTAGGGGTAGTTAAATTCTGGATGTTATTAATCAAGGGTGATTAATAATTATAGTTAATAATTAATTAGCGGAGTAATTCAAGGTTAATTACTGTATTTGGTTAAGGATAAATTAATTTGTGAAATTAAATAAGGGATAAATAGAATGATATTGGAAGTCTTTGATTAATTGTTATCCCTAATATGTGGTTCGTGATGCTTTGTGATAAGATATGTTTGATTTAAACTGTGATGATGTGGTTATCTTTTGATGATGAATACTGTGACATCCTGTATTTAAAGTTGAATTGTATTTCACTTGAATAATTTAAGTTATGATGACATTGGGTTCGAAGAGGCCGGAGTCAGTTATTAGCAAATACCCGAACCCACTTCGATTCTTTATAAACTGATTGTGAAATCAATAAACTGATATGGAATGATTTGAGTGAATTGGACCATCAACATCTAAGTTCTGACACTTAGAAATTGATAAGTATAGTAAGTGCTGTTTATACCAAACCTGTGGAGTTTTAAATCTATATATGTGTTACCCGGGATTTTAAATGAGTGGTATGATTTGGTATTCCTTGTTAAATGAGTTTACTCACGCTGGTTTCCAGCCTGACCCGGGTGTTACTTTGATGTAATGCTCGGTTCAGACCGAGTATTACATATTTTCAGGTAAGGACGTTCTGGAGCTCAGGAGGCGAGCTGGATGGCAGGGACATATGGAGAGTTTCCACTATGTTATTGTATATATCTGAGACATGTTAAATTGTATCTGTCCAATGTTGTATAAAATGGTTGTAACTCTGATGTATAAAAAAAATACGGATACATTTCTTCTTTTGTAAACTGTTATTATGTGATATTATAATTTGATCCGCTGCGAATGTGAGATTTTTGTGTTTTTTTTGTATCTTCTTCTTTTTCTTTTCTTCTTCTATTAACTATCTGGAAATTTCGGGTTCGAAATTTTCGGGTTGTCACATTTGTAATTAATTAATTGTAATTAATTAACGATAAATGTAATTAATTATAGTTAATTAATAAATTAAGTAATTAAAATTTAATTACTTATGCATAAGGTTAATTAATTTTATAAATTAATTTAAGACTAATTACTTATTGTAATTAGTGAATGATTAATCATAGATGTTTAATCAAGTTTTATATTAATGAATGGTTAATTAACTGGGTTAATTAATCTATAGATTTATAAGTAGGATTTATAGGTGAGTAATTAATTTAATTTATTTTAAATTAATTAAAGATAGAAGTAATTAATTTAATTCATTTTAAATTAATTATAAATGATGGATAATATATCATTGCTTATGGATGATATTGATTTACCTTTGGATGGTTGTGATCTCAGAAATGAGATGAGTAGTATCTATAGGATATGGATGCTTTGTTATAGTATGATGGATTATTTTGGTTGTGATGATAGTTTGTTGTGATGATTATCCGTTGTGATAATGTTATGGGATTATCTGTTATGATGAGAATATGTAGTTTATCTATCTGTGTGAAATAGATACTAATAGAATGAGTTAATTGTTTAAAACCCTTAAGTATAACTTGGACATTAAAATGGCGTTTGGTTTCGGTGAGACCGGGATAGGGTTTCCATATTTAGATATCCGAAAACCACATCGATTCCAATTAAACGTTAGGTCGTTAATCCAAGTGGAGCAAGTGAAGACTCGAGGTGTAAGGGCTATACGTCAGTATAACTCTGTGGGTGATTCCCTAATGAGTTTGACGGAATAGTACTTATAGGTTCGAGATGGTGGTTTAGAGTGCAAGGGTTATTGTCGTTGACTCTGAGGGTGATTCCAAAATGAGTGTAACGAGATAATGCCTTCTGTTTCGTTCGAACCCGGAACGAACTTGTATGGATTGAATGCTTTCAGAACATCGTCAGGTGGACGATGAGCATTCTAAGATAAATGTGTTCTTTAAAGGTAATCGCAGCCTCAAGCCTCATCAACCGGGAATGACTAAAACATGGGAGGTGCAGCAAGGCTTTGTGCGTAGCCCCCACTTGAGAGTGAGATTTACCCCTGTCTAGAGGTCCCTTTTTATTTCGGCTGTGTGGACGGTTGTGAGCTCCAACCGTCGGGGTTGTCTTGTTCGGAATTATTCAGTAAGGAATGGGTCCGGCCTTGTGTTGCAGGGGAGTTAGGGTGGCTCCTCGGTACGGTGATCTAGGCCACGTACTATGACGGGCGGTACCCCGGTAGCCCTGCCATTGATGGAATCCAAAATCCAATAAGTGCCTGTACGGTTTTGATTGTGCCCAACTATGTTGGAACGTGAGATGTAAGCATTCCAGCTATTTCTGTATTTTATTTTGAAAACTCTAGACACTATTATAATATCACTGGATTTCCAATCAAATTCTTTGGTTAGAGTAAGGTAAAAACTTTTCCATGTTTATGTGTGGGAAGTCTTACGTGATACCTTTTCTTTTCAAAGGTTTTCTAAAAGTTAAGCAATTTTAACCCGTTTACTCTCAGCAGACCCCTGTCTGACCCGAGTGTTTATTTTCTGTTTTATTAAACTCTTGTGTACTAATATTATGTATGAGTAGTCAAGTGATTCAGGTTTGTTTGACAAAATCTGGAGGAGTAATGGAGAAGGAGGCTTCGACGTGTAGATATATATTGATTCCGTTGTGTTTGATGTATCTGTTTCTCTTGTATCTTGAGTTGTATAGTTAGACAGAAGTTTACAACTGTCTAACATGTGTTGTATAAGTTGTGTACTCTGATGTAATGAGATACTATGTAATATTTTATGAGATATATTATATTTTATTTGTTCCGCTGTGAGTTCTCTGGTGTTGTTTGTGTTCTTCTTTCTCTTTCTTTTCTTCTTCTATACCTTTCTTTCTTTAAGATGATGCGATTTTCTGGGAGTAGAAAGTCGGGTCATCACGACCCAACTTCCAGACTCCAGGAAGTCGCATCGTTAAAAAGAAAGAAAGGGATAGAGAATAGAAAGAAAGAGAAGAAGAAGAAACAACACATCAGAATCTAACAGCGGAACGAATAAATTATATTAATAACATAATATATTACATAGTTTAAAACAACTATCAGAGTACACAGATAATACAACACATACTAGACAGTTATAAACACATGTCTAGTATTTACAATATAATACAACTCAGAGACAACACAGAACACACAGCGGAATACTAATATCTAACGCAGAAGCCACCTGCCCCAATGCTCCTCCAATATTCGTCAAAGCCAACCTGAATCCCTTGGCTACTCGTAAAAATTTGAGTACCCAAGAGTTTATGAAAAACAAAAATAAACTCCGAGTCAGACATGGGTCTGGTGTGAGTAACAGGTCAAAGTTGCTTAACTTTTGAAAAACCTTTTAAAAGAAAAGGTATCACGTAAGACTTCCCACACATAAACATGGAAAAGTTTTTACCTTACGCTAACCAAAACATTTGATAGGAAATCCAGTGATATTATAATAGTCTCTAGGGTTTCCAAGAAAAATACAGAAATAGCTTGAATGCTTACATCTCACGTTCCAACATAGTTGGGCACAACTAATACGTACGACACTTATTGGATTTTGGATTCCATCAATGGCAGGGCTACTGGGGTACCGCCCGTCACAGTACGTGGCCTAGATCACCGTACCGAGGACCACTCCCGATCCCCTGTAACACAAGACCGGAACCATCCCTTACTGGACAGTCCCGAACAAGACAACCCCGCAGTTGGCCTACGTTCCAACCACCCATACAGCCGAAATAAAAAGGGACTTCTAGACAGGGGAAAATCTTGCTCTCAAGTGGGCGCTACCCACGAATTCTTGCTGCACCTCCCCTGTTTTAGCCATTCTCGTTTGATGAGGCTTGAGGTTACGATTACCTTTATAGAACACATCTCTTAGAATGCTTATCGTCCACTTGACGATGTTCTAAAAGCATTCAATCCATACAAGTTCGTTCTGGGTTCGAACGAAGCCGAAGGCATTATCTCGTTACACTCGTATTGGAATCACCCTCAGAGTTAACGACGATAACCCTTGCACTCTAAATCTACATCTCGAACCTATAAGTACTATTCCGTCAAACTCATTACGGAATCACCCACAGAGTTATACTGACGTATAGCCCTTACACCTCGAGTCTTCACTTGCTCCACTTAGATTCATGACCTAACGATAATTTGGATCGATGTGGTTTTCGGATATCCAAATATGGAAACCCGATCCCGGTCTCATCGAAATCCAAAGCGTGTCTTTTAAGGCCAAGTTGTTTAAAGTTTTTAAAATAATTCAATTATCTATATACACAAATAGATAAATCATAGATTCACAATAGGTAATCAATATCATCATTACACGGATAATCCATAATATCATTATCAAAGATAATCTATATCATATAATGCAACCAATACATCCAAATCACTCAACATTATCTATCTCATATTTGAGATTCAATCCATTTAGGCAATCAACATTAACTATCCATATTAGAAATGACCTATAGTCACCATTTATAATTAGTTTAAAGTGAATTAAATTAACTACATCATTCTCTAATTAATTTAAAGTGAATTAAATTAATTACTTCATCAATAAAAATCTTGCTTACATAACTTTTAATTAATTACAAATTTATTAATTAATCATCTTCCAATCAATCACTTTAATTAATCACTTTTGATTAATTATTCCTAATTACATTTAAGTAATTATCCTTTAATTAATTTCACAAATTAATTATACTTAACCAAATTCAGTAATTAACCTTTAATTACTTCACAAATTAATTAAATATAATTAATTACATTAATCCTTAATTAATTATATTAATTAATTACATTAATCACTTATTATTGATTAATTAATCTTAATTAATCAATCTTAATTACATCATTAATTATATTAATTAATGATTTCTAATTACATTTAAATTAATTACCTTATTTAAATTAATTACATTAAGAAATTAATCTTAATTTAACCTATAATTGTTAATCACCGTTGATTAATCCCATTTAGTAATTAACTACCTTTAATTACTTTACCAAATAAATCAACTACTCCATAATTAATTATCTCAAATTAATTCCTTGATTAATTCATAAAGTAATTATAGTTAAAAATTACTTCAATTATCAAATCATCTTTAATTAAATACGTATAGTAATTTACCCATTAATTACTTCTCTAAGTAATTTCTCTTTATTTAATTACATTAAGTAATTATACTCCACAAATCATTTATTGATTATTCTAAATTAATTAAACTGAATTAATTAACTTAATCAAATCAGATTAAACTTAATTAATTACAATTAGTAATTAATTCCTTAATTACTTTCATAAGTAATTATACTTAACAATTTACTCAAATGATTATCTTTAAATTAAGTAATCTAATTAATAATTAAAAATTAATCATATTGATTAATTATTAAATAATCCTTAGTTAATGACCTTCATTAACTATTAACAATTCATTAATTATTTTCTAAAATAATTAACTTATTTTAGTCATTACTAATTACAAATTAATTAATCATTAATTAACCCATTAATTAATCCCTAATTAATTAAATAATTAAGTGTTAATTAAAACTTAATTAATCCATTATTACTTGATTAATTAATTATTAGTCATTAATTAAAATCAAACCTTATTTAATTAATTATTCTTAATTACAAGTTAATTATTCTACCAAATGAAACGACCAAAAATTTTCGATCCAGAAAATTCCAGATAGTTAGAGGAAAGAAGAAATAGATAGAAGAAAAAGAAGAAACACCAGAACACAAAACAGAAACCTCACATTCGCAGCGGATCAAAATATAATATCACATAAATAATAGATATACAAAGGAAAACTGCACTTGTCAAATTACACTTTAATATATCAGAGTTACAACACATTTACAACCACATAACAGATAAATAATCTGTCTCAGATACTATAATATAACACAATGGAAACTTTCCATACGTTCCTGCTCTCCAGCTCGCCTGCTGAGCTCCAGAACGTCCTTACCTGAAAATCTGTAATACTCGGTCTGTTACAGATTTTCAGGTAAGGGCGTTCTGGAGCTCAGGAGGCGAGCTAGATGGCAGAAACGTATGAGGTGTTTCGCTATATTTTTTGGAACAAGTTAAATTTTAACTGTCTGGTATTTGTGTAATGATGTAACTCTGATGTATAAAGATATAAGTGTAATGATATAGTTCTTGTTGTAAAACTATTATTTATGTGATATTATATTTTATCCGCTGCGAATGTGAGATTGTTTGATTCTTTTCTATTCTTCTTCTTTCTTTTCTTCTTTTCTTGACTATCTGGAAATTTCGGGATCGAAATTTCCGGGTCGTTGCATTGTAACGACCCAAAAATTTCGATTTCGAAATTTCCAGATAGTTAGTGAAAGAAGAAAAGAGTAATAAGAAGAAACAGAAAACTCAATCTCAGAATCTCACATTCGCAGCGGATAAAATATAATAGCAAATAATAACAGTTTACAAAAAGAACTGTATTAGTACATTTACATTTTTATATATCAGAGTTACAACATTTACACAACACAGGACAGTTCTATATCAACATGTCCTAGATATACAACTATATATCGCAGCGGGTACGCTCCATACGTTCCATCCATTCTGCTCGCCTTCTGTGCTCCAGAACGTCCTTACCTGAAAATCTGTAATACTCGGTCTGACCCGAGCATTACATTAAAGTAACACCCGAGTCAGGCTGGAAACCAGCGTGAGTAAACCCTTATAACATGGAATACAAAACATACAACCTATTTTAAAACCCGAGGTAACTCATTTAGATTTACAACTTCACAAGTTTTTATAAGCATTACTTATTCCACACATCGATTTCTAGTACCAAATCTCAGATCAAATGATTCAATTCACTAAATTCATTCCATACCAACCCATTGATTTCATAGATCAATTTATAAAGAATCGAAGTGGTTTCAGATATTTACTAATACCCGACTCCGGTCTCTTCGAATACAATATCATCTTAACCCAAGTTATTCAAGTTTTATAAAATTTAACTTCAAAAAGGATGTCACTTCTTATACTGCAATTTATCTTCGATAGATAACTACATTATCACTTTTTAAACCAATTATCTCATATCACATAGCATTACAAATCACGTATCAGAGATATCCACTAATCTTCGGCATACAATATTATTCAATCATTTGTAAGCAAGATAAATCAGTTTATACCATTCTAATTAATTTAACAAATTAAATTGATTACACCAATCATCCTTAATCTTGTTTATTTAATATTACTTAACCACAATTCCAATTTATTGATCCTTCCTTAATTCATCAATCTCAATTAATCATCCTTGACAAATTAATCTTTAATTAATTAAGTAATTAATCTTTAATTATCACACATATTAATTAGCCCAACCATTCTTATTAATTATCTTTAAATTAATCTCCCAAATCAATTAACAAAATTTATTTCCCTGATTCTCAATTAATTACTCTAATTAATTATCCTATACTTTCTTACATTGGTTAATTATTCCTTCATTAATCACATAAGATAATTAACTAGCCCTTTAATTATCTTTCTTGGCTAAATCATACTTCCAAATTACACTAAATAATTACTTCTCGATTACTAATATTTAAGTAGTTATCATCATTAAATAATCACATTTTAATAATCTCTATGTATATCCTACCTTAATAAATAACATTAAGCAATTATCCTAAAGAACAATTTATTATAATCAAGATTTGATTAAAAATTAATGGTTTATTAATTTAAGTAATTATTTAAGGAATAATTAATTATTCTTAACTAATTAATGAACCTTTGATTAATTACCATCTAATTAACTATTTTTACTCAATTCAATTAATTAATTAATTACTCCTTAACTAATTAACATTCCTCAATTACCTTTATTAATTAATAAACCATTAATCAATAATTAATTTACTAAATCATGTAATTAATTAATCTTAATTAATTAACTTCAACCTTAATTAATTAATTCAAATCCTTAACCATTTAATTAATTAATTTATTATCCATTTTAATTTACCTTATTAATTTAGTTTATCACAAATCATTAAGTCTTTATTAAAAAAATTTCCTTATTAATGATAATTGCCATTCAAAACACATTTGAAACATTTAACTTTCTACTTTCAAATTTAAAATTTAAAATGAAAACAATTTTAACTTTAACAAAGTTTAAAACCATTTACAAACTTAACTGTTTTGAAAACCCTTTATTTTCAAAACCTGTACTTATACTTTCTACTCAATCTATCAAAAAGAATAATTCAAAAATCTCTTTAGCTAATCCAGTAAAGTTTAAACTTGAAAAAATAATAACCATCCCAGGCAAACCCGAGAGAAAACCGAGCCGATCCCTGTGACGCCCCACCCGAGACCCACGTTAGAAAAGGGAATTAACAAGTAATTCTGTCTACTAACGCAGAGAATAAGGCTGGATAGGAGCGACCAACATAGCATACAATAGCTATGAACTAAACATGTCAAGTATGTGTCAATTTTTTTTTCATTACCTCATGTGTGGTTGACACGTCTAGTGCATAACTATTGCACACTACGGTGGCTACATAACATTTCAGAAATAATGTAATATAATATGCGGAATAATCAAAGTCATAGAAAAGCAAACCCAGATCAGTCATATACATACATAACCATCACCATACATATCCATAGAATACATCATACAAGAGTAACTACTAGGTAGCTAAGTGTCAAAATATACATCCCAAAAATATACAAGTGATCATAAAGGAGTAGTCCCAAAAGACGAAGACTAGCTAGCCAAAATATACATATATGTGTCCCACAAAAAGTATCAAGCTGAACTGGAGGCAAAGAAAATCCAAGCTAACCTGCAACTCGGTCTGACCCGACTGCAAAAGAAACACACGGGTCAGGCAACTAAACTCATCAGTAGATAAGGAACTCTAGGATAACAAGTAAAGGAAAGCATTCATTCTGTTGTACCCAACAGAATAAATGAAAGGTTCAATGATAATCAAGGGAGAGGTTAAGCTAATATTCTAATATCATGCGTAAGTGCAAATGTGATTGAGTTAAGTAAATTATAATAAACATCCATGAAATCATGAAATCTCATAAATCTCTAACAAGTCATGATATGATCTAAATAATCATGGACCACAAAATAATATCGCCTTATTCATATATAAGGCTATAGAAATCATCAAATTCCGATAAAGCATAAAGCATCAAAAGATAATTTTGCACGTGCTTTTGAATCTCCACTAGTACTATACTTTGGTACCAACAATCGTGATGATAGGGATCATGTCATCTAGATAAATCTTGACAATCTTGACGACTACGTAGCCTATAATTTAATCAATCCCAATCGGTGACGTCAAAGACCTGAGTAATAGTAAATTCTTGATTTAGGGTATAATTCAAATCTTGATTCCCCAATAAACTCGTGGTCTCATAGTACTAGTCCAAT
The DNA here is from genome assembly GCA_030765085.1 of Allium cepa. Lineage (NCBI taxonomy): Eukaryota > Viridiplantae > Streptophyta > Magnoliopsida > Asparagales > Amaryllidaceae > Allium > Allium cepa. Next base: position 777,031,428 of record CM060945.1, read on the forward strand.
CTTGAATGTGTATCAACATTGAGACTAGAAACCCATAAGGGTATAACCCACGTCCTATACCATGAGTTATCACCTAATGATTTACTAATCACTCGTTGGTTCCACATTAGGAAAAATCATAAATCAATACAATCACAATGCCTCATTTCATCGGCGAATGTAAATAATCAAGTCGTAGCAATTCCGCTATGATAAACCAAAAATAAATTCAAACTTGTCTCATTTCATCCACAAGTGAAAACCCAATCAAAATTATAAAATCATAACAACCATAATTGGTTTTGCCTCATTTCATCGGCGGGAGCACTACAATCTTGATAGTCCATAATCAATATACTCCAATCGGAAATTCTCGGACTACTTCCACATATTAGCTAATCTTGCTAATACGGGACAAATGCTCTAAATAAACCTCAACGTACCACATAGTGGTTAATAATCTTGGAGGATCTCAAAAAAATTCCTCGAATTCATTTCGATTGTACAAGTTTGTATTTAATCGATAAAGCAACTACGGACGAGTCCCATACCTCGCGGTTTTTACTAAATCGTTTAATATACTTTCTCATACGTTCGAACATTCATGAAAAATGATTAAAATAACTAAAATTATGCATAAAAGATTTTAAAAGAGAAAACGGGATTAAAATTTATAAAATACAAGTTAAATATAAAATAATTGTAGTACAATACTTTTAAAATGTTTAAAATAAAATGTTTAACATCATATTACCAAGATACAAATTGCATATACATGTTCATAGATGCAAACCATTTTCAATAGTTTAAAATCAACACTAGTCCATGCAACAAAACACAGGACAGCGAAGAACATTTGCAATTTTAGCATAGCAAACATCAAAATCACTGAAACCACAACAAATGAAAGTTGTTGCCACTGAAACAATATTTCCGAAACATCCAAAATTATCAAATTCCGCTTGAAAACGAAAAAGTTACGAAAGATTTTATTTCTGCCTCAATTAGAGAGCAAGTTTGATTTTGCTCCTGGGTTAGCAGTAGAAAGTTTCAATTTTGACATAGCTAACCCCAAAATTGAAAAAAACTCAATAAACAAAAGTTGTAGCCAATGAAATAAGATTTCCGAAACATCAAAAATTATTTGATTCTGATTTGAAACACAAAAGTTATGCCAAAATTACTATTCAGCGAAATATATTTCTTGTGCAAAACCCTCTCGGGTTTGCAACTTTCACAGCAAATTCAGAGGTCCAAACGGATTCAAAAATCGATGAAATTTGACATGAATAAACTAGATCATGTGCAGTACAATCTGAAAAAAGAACGGCATCAATCCGACAACGGATGTGCCGGATATGATCAAAAGAACAATGGATAGTTTCAGCAAAATATAGCTTTCCAAATCAAAGTTTTTATGCCTAAAACATCAAACTAAGCCTCACAATGTTTCCAAGCAGCGCAATTTCTTTGCTTACAGTTGCTGTAAGTATTTCACTTACCTTTACAGTGAAGGAGGAGGTCGATTGGAGCTTCAAGATGGAGTATTTCAGCTGGTAGTGGCCTCTAAACTACCTGTAGGAGCTGAAAAAAGACATGCATGGAAGAAAATCATCAAAACAACACATACAATATCTGAAATCTACAATTTCCATGGATTTGTGATGAGAATTGGTTAAGAGATTTCCTTTTTATTGATTTTAGACTTAAATTCTCTTGATTTCAGCTGGGATTTGGTTTAATTTGGGCAAGATTTACAAAGAGGAGGCCATGGTTATGATTACTGGAGGTTTTCTTTTCTGGAGAAGGAAATGAACGGAGAAGAAAAGAAATGTACGTACAAAATTCCAGAAGTGTCAGCTGGGCTTAGGGTAAGGATCCAATTTTCACAACAAAACCCATTAGGATTTAAGCAAATCTTTGCTTTTTAGTTTATGAAATTTTGTTTATGTAATTTCTTTAAATCTCCATATCTTATGCATATTAAATCCGATTTTTACAAACTTAGGTGCGTTAGAACCGTTACAACTTCTAGATTCCAAATAAAAATATGAAAATACAATTTTAACAATTTTATTATTATTTTTATTAATATTATTCCAATTTAACGAATTTTCATATTTTTGCAAATAAATTGCAATTTGTCACAATTGGTTAAACATAAATATATTTTACACTCCAATAATTGTAATTACATGATTTAACACCAAATGAATATTTTCTTATCATTTTTAATCATAATTACTATGATTAATTATTTTATTAATCAATTCTCTTGAGTTTTAATTAATAAAATGGCAATATTGGCAAATAACACAATATTGGACAAATTATTAAATTTAATTGAATGTATCCTAATTAATACATTCAAAAATTCATGAAATAAAGTAAAAACTCTATTTCACACATGCTTATCATTTAAATCTTAAGAATTATTATTATTTCATATGTTTTAATAATACAACGGCAATATTGACAATAAACTCAATATTGTCATGATCAATATATTAAATACAATATAGTCAAACAACTATACTCAAAAATTCCTGAAATAAAGAGAAAAAAACTTTATTCTGCTCAAGTTCATCAATTATTCAACAAGGAACAATTATTTCTTCTTATTCTCCATATTTATTTATTTTCAATAGCTCAAATTAATCCAAATTCATTGTTTATTAGAATAAACAGCATTTTCTTCCTATTAATTTAATTAATCCAATATTAAATTATAATCATCATTATAATTTAATATTTATGGTAATCTCCAAACCATGGTTGTTACAGACTTCCCCCCTTAATAAAATTGCGTCCACGCAATTTCTAAGGGAAAAATCTATAACAATTCAATGATTCAAATGAAAGAAACAAGAAATAGCTCGAGATAATAAATTCTCACCATCACCAAAAGAAGAAAGAAAACCCGGAAAAGAACACTCGATAGATTCTTCGGTTTCCCAAGTGCAATCATTGGGATTTTCCGACCATTGAATCTTGACAAGGGTCACATTCTTATTTCGAAGGCGCTTCACCTCCGTACCAAGTACTCGAATAGGCTGCTGAAAGGTAGATTAGCTCGATGAGATCTCAAGCTCAAGCTGCTCGGATGGTTCAATGATAGAGATAGAATCTCGAAGACACTTCTTCAACTAGGAAACATGGAAGACTTCATGAATACCGGATAAGTGAGACGGAAGCGACAAACGATAAGCATCCGGACCGATGCACTCAATAATCGGAAATGGTCCTATAAAGCGAGGAGCCAATTTCCCCGTAGAGCTAAAGCGCATCACTCCCTTCATAGGAGAAACACAGATAAAGACATGATCACCAATAGTGAACTCAAGAGGCCTCCTACGGTTGTCCGCGTAGGATTTCTGCCGACTCTGAGCCTCTTTCATTCTCTCTCGGATAAGATGGATCTTCTCAGATGATTCTCGAATAGATTCGGGGCCTAAAATAAGTTTTTCCCCCGACTCAGGCGAACAAGATGGAGAAGGACACGGCCTTCCATATAAGGCTTCAAAAGGAGCCATGCCGATAGAAGATTGGTAGCTATTATTGTAAGCAAACTCAACTAGAGGAAGATGATCCTCCCAACTACCACCAAAATCCAAGATACAAGCACAAACAAGATCTTCCAAAATACGGTTCACCCGTTCAGTCTGTCCATCAGAATATGGGTGATAAGCTGTGCTAAGATTAAGCTTTGTGCCTAAAGCTTGCTGGAGACTCTGCTACAAGTGACTCGTGAAAAGAGGATCACGATCACACACAATAGATGAAGGAACACCTTGTAATCGCACGATCTCCTTAACATATAGCTTCGATAAAAAAGATGTCGTCCTATTCGACTTAATAGGAATAAAATGTGCAGACTTGGTGAGACGGTCCACAACAACCCAAATACTACTATGGCCTGACCTCGAATGAGGTAAGTCATCAATGAAATCCATAGAAACTTGGTCCCACTTCCAAAATGGAACCTCTAAAGGCTGAAGAAGACCGCTGGGTCGCTGATGCTCGGCCTTAATAAGCTGACAAGTCATGCAATTACTCACATAACTTGCCACATCTCGCTTCATGCCTTCCCAGTAATACAAGCGGCGCATATCAGCATACATCTTGCTGTTGCCTGGATGGATAGTATACTTAAAACGGTGACATTCGGCTAGAATGTTCCGCCTAAGTTCTGGAATAGGAGGCACGACTAGACGGTCCTTCTTTCAAAGACACCCATGAATATCGATGCTGAAATCCCTTATCTCAATATTATCATGGGATTCAGACTTACACTTCTGAATAAGAGCATATATATTGGAGTCTTGCCGTTGAGCTTCGGCAATCCGATCTAAAAGAGTAGGGTGAGCTTCCATGCTATATAATAGAATAGGAGAGTTGGATGCGGAAGCACGATCGTGAATATCACACATGGAAAGTGTCTCAAGAACTTTCCATTCTGCAATCATCATGGAAACAATAGCTGAATGCTTGCGACTCAAGGCATCAGCCACTCGATTCCCCTTGCCAGGGGTATACTGAATTTCAAAATCATATGAAGCTAGAAACTCGAGCCAACGCTGCTGGCGCATGTTGAGCTCCTTCTGGGTAAACAAGTATTTGAGAGACTTAAGATCGGTGAAAAGAGTAAAGTGCTCTCCCAACAAATAATGACGCCACATCTTTAAAGCAAAGACAATGGCGGCAAGTTCTAAATCATGGGTAGCGTACCGAACCTCATTCAGATGTAATTTCCTTGAAGCATAGGCAACTACCCTATCCTTCTGCATAAGAACATCACCGAGGCCATTAGGACTGGCATCGGTATAGACAATAAGATCCTGATTCCCTTCAGGTACTATAAGAACAGGAGCATTATTGAGAAGCTCCTTCAATCTTTGAAAGGAAGCCTCACACTTATCAGACCAAATATAGCGAACGCCTTTCTTCGTAAGGCTAGTCAATGGAAGCACAATATGGGAAAAGTCTTTGATAAAGCGGCGATAATAACCTGCCAAGCCTAGAAAGCTACGAATCTCATGAACATTCTCAGGCCTCTTCCAATTTTGGATGGCTTCGATCTTGGAAGGATCTACTGAAATGCCTTCGGAAGAAACAACGTGGCCCAAGAACTTAACTTTCTTTTCCCAAAAGTGACACTTAGAAAATTTTGATTTGAGTTGATGTTGTCCAAGAGTACTCAAAACAATTCTAAGATGTCGAGCATGGTCCGCTTCGGATTTTGAATATACTAGAATATCATCAATGAAAACAAGCACGAACTTATCGAGATATTCCCGGAATACTCGATTCATAAGATTGACAAAGTAGGCAGGTGCGTTCGTCAATCCGAACGGCATGACGAGCCACTCATAAGAACCATAGCGAGTGCGAAATGCGGTGAGAGGAATACTATCTTCCGCGACTCGGAGCTGATGAAAACCAGTGGCAAGGTCTAACTGTGAAAAGACCTTAGCACCACTTAATTGATCGAACATGTCGTCGATCCTCGGTAAAGGGTAACGATTCTTGATGGTTAACTCATTAAGCTTGCGATAGTCGATGCAAAGCCTAAGAGTTCCATCGGACTTCTTCACGAACACTACCGCGGCTCCCCACGGTGAAGAACTAGAACGAATAAAATGCTTGTCTTCAAGCTCGAGAAGTTGCTTTTAAAGTTCCTCATTCTCTCGTGTAGACATCCTCGTGGGAGGACGACTAACTGGCTGTGCGTCGGGAATAAGATCGATACGGAACTCTATAGCTCTCTTAGGAGGTAAACCAGATACGGGCTCGAATAAATCTGAAAAGTCACAAACGATAGGAATACGGGATACATCGTCGTCGTCATCTCGAGAATCAAGAGCAAATAAAGAAGCCGTGGAATCACAATCGGAATCACGAAGCGAAAGAGATAACTGATCAGAAGAATCAGGATGTCGAATACATAAGACTCGCTCCAAACAAAGAATCCTGGCATCGTATCGAACTAGCCAGTCCATACCGAGAATCATATCGAAACCAAGGAAAGGAATCACGTGCAGGTTCACATGGAAGGAATAACCACATATCAAAATCTCAACATCATCACAATATAAGCTAAAAGTAGCGGATCCTCCAATAGGATTAGCAATCCGCAATGAAGTAAGCAAGCAAGACACATCCAACTGTAAAGCATCAACGAGTTCCTTCGATACGAATGAGTGGGATGCACCCGTATCGAAGAGCACTCTAATATAATGATCATGAAATAAAATAGAACCTTCCAAAAAAGAGGAAGATGTACCTTTATGCTGAGAAGAATCACCAGAAGCAGATGCAACATTAAGCTGTCCCTGACGAGGTCCTTTCCCCTTCTTGGGGCAAGAAGCAACTAAATATCCCTCTTTCTTGCAATAGAGGCACCTTTTGGGTTTGGGACATTCTCTGACATGATGATTCGGGGAGCCACAATTGAAACAAGCAAATGATTTAGCTAAAAGAGCTGGCTGAGACTGAGAAGAGGAACCACTATACTTCTTCTTCTTCTTAGAAGGAAAAGAATTAGGCTTGCCAAAGAACTTCTTCTTGTTCGGGTTGGCCCGAACACTAGTATCATCATCACTATCTTTTTCCCTCTCGACCACTTCAAGATGAAGGGCCGTATCAACAAGCTTCTCGAAAGAAAGCTCAAGACGAAGCATAAGGGCCTTCTTCAAATACTTCTTGAGCCCGGAAACGAACATAAGATTCTTCTTGTAAGGAGTGGAAATGTGCTCAAGACCATACTTTGAAAGACTTTCGAAAGAAGCAACATACTCGGAAATAGATAGCTTTCCTTGCTTAAGCTCAAGTAAACGTCGAGCTAGAGTAGCTCTCTCAGAATCAGGGATAAACTTGAGCTCGAACCGCTCACGGAACCGATCCCACTCAAGTGAGGACTCATCAACCTCGGAAATCAGAAGATCATACCAATGAAGGGCTCGTTCTTGCAACATACTAGATGCTACAAGAACCCGATGGCGGCTAGAAATCTCCATACGGGTAAAGATACGCTCACAAGAACTGAGCCAAGCCTCGACCTCAATAACAGACTCGGTGCCTTTGAAGGGCTTGCCACCGAGATGAGTAAAGTCACTGCACATACGTGCGAAGGCAGACTTCTGCGGGGTAGAAGAAGAACCAGAAGCGGGAGACTGAATGCTCCGCACAAGCTCTAGAATCTGGTCGGTAGACATGCATACGCCTTCAGGATGAGAACCACTGGACGGTCCCGCCGTTGGAGAACGTCCTCTACCACGTCCGGACATAGCTTTAAGAAAAGATAAGCTAGGATTATTCACAGGGTAAATATATATATATATATATATATATATATATATATATATATATTCATAAGAAATTCGAATGCGAAAAGTAAGGAATACTACGGAATAAAATATACATTCTTAGATGTATTCTTTTCTATTTACCCCAAAGGAATCGAAAAGGGACACACTTGAATTATGGGTAAAGACAAAGATAAGACAAGGTGAAACGGGTTGTGATTTATGGGATGACACATGTAGATGTATAATACTAAATGTATGGTATCTCGTGTGTTGTTCTGTGTATATTACATTATTTTCTGAAATGACGCTCTGATACCAAGCTGTGACGCCCCACCTGAGACCGACGTTAGAATAGGGAATTAACAAGTAATTCTGTCTACTAACGCAGAGAATAAGGCTGGATAGGAGCGACCAACATAGCATACAATAACTATGAACTAAACCTGTCAAGTATGTGTCAAATTTTTTTTCATTACCTCATGTGTGGTTGACACGTCTAATGCATAACTATTGCACACTACGGTGGCTATATAACATTTCAGAAATAATGTAATATAATATGCGGAATAATCAAAGTCACAGAAAAGCAAACCCAGATCAGTCATATACATACATAACCATCACCATACATATCCATATAATACATCATACAAGAGTAACTACTAGGTAGCTAAGTGTCAAAGTATACATCCCAAAAATATGCAAGTGATCATAAAGGAGTAGTCCCAAAAGACGAAGACTAGCTATCCAAAATATACATATATGTGTCCCACAAAAAGTATCAAGCTGAACTGGAGGCAAAGGAAATCCAAGCTAACCTGCAACTCGGTCTGACCCGGGTGCAAAAGAATCACACGGGTCATGCAACTAAACTCATCAGTAGATAAGTAACTCTAGGATAACAAGTAAAGGAAAGCATTCATTCTGTTGTACCCAACAGAATAAATGAAAGGTTCAATGATAATCAAGGGAGAGGTCAAGCTAATATTCTAATATCATGCATGAGTGCAAATGTGATTGAGTTAAGTAAATTATAATAAACATCCATGAAATCACGAAATCTCATAATTCTCTAACAAGTCATGATATGATCTAAATAATCATGGACCACAAAATAATATCGCCTTTTTCATATATAAGGCTATAGAAATCATCAAATTCCGATAAAGCATAAAGCATCAAAAGATAATTTTGCACGTGCTTTTGAATCTCCACTAGTACTATACTTTGGTACCAACAATCGTGACGATCGGGATCATGTCATCTAGATAAATCTTGACAATCTTGACGACTACGTAGCCTATAATTTAATCAATCCCAATCGGTGACGTCAAAGACCCGAGTAATAGTAAATTCTTGATTTAGGGTATAATTCAAATCTTGATTCCCCAATAAACTCGTGGTCTCATAGTACTAGTCCAATCTTGAATGTGTATCAACATCGAGACTAGGAACCCATAAGGGTATAACCCACGTCCCATACCATGAGTTATCACCTAATGATTTACTAATCACTCGTTGGTTCCACATTAGGAAAAATCATAAATCAATACAATCACAATGCCTCATTTCATCGGCGACTGTAAATAATCAAGTCGTAGCAATTCCGCTATGATAAACCAAAAATAAATTCAAACTTGTCTCATTTCATCGACAAGTGAAAACCCAATCAAAATTATAAAATCATAATCAACCATAATTGGTTTTGCCTCATTTCATCGGCGGGAGCACTACAATCTTGATAGTCCATAATCAATATACTCCAATCGGAAGTTCTCGGACTACTTCCACATATTAGCTAATCTTGCTAATACGGGACAAATGCTCTAAATAAACCTCAAGGTACCACATAGTGGTTAATAATCTTGGAGGATCACAAAAAAATTCCTCAAATTCATTTCGATCGTACAAGTTTGTATTTAATCGATAAAGCAACGACGCACGAGTCCCATACCTCGTGGTTTTTACTAAATCGTTTAATATACTTTCTCATACGTTCGAACATTCATGAAAAATGATTAAAATAACTAAAATTATGCATAAAAGATTTTAGAAGAGAAAACGGGATTAAAATTTATAACATACAGGTTAAATATAAAATAATTGTAGTATAATACTTTTAAAATGTTTAAAATAAAATGTTTAACATCATATTACCAAGATACAAATTGCATATACATGTACATAGATGCAAACCATTTTCAATAGTTTAAAATCAACACTAGTCCATGCAACAAAACACAGGACAACGAAGAACATTTACAATTTTAGCATAGCAAACTTCAAAATCATAGAAAACACAACAAATGAAAGTTGTTGCCACTGAAACAAGCTTTCCTATGAATCCAAAATTATAAAATTCCGCTTAAAAACGAAAAAGTTATGAAAGATTTCATTTCTGCCTCAACAATAGAGCATGTTTGATTTCGCTCTCGGGTTAGCAGTAGAAAGGTTCAATTTTGACATAGCTAACCTCAAAATTGCAGAAAACTCAATAAATAAAAGTTGTAGCCAATGAAATAACCTTTCCGAAACATCCGAAATTATCTGATTCCGATTAGAAGCACAAAAGTTATGCCAAAATTACTATTCAGCGAAATATATTTCGTGTGCAAAACCCTCTCGGGTTTGCAACTTTCACAGCAAATTCAGAGGTCCAAACGGATTCAAAAATCGATGAAATTTGACATGAATAAACTAGATCATGTGCAGTACAATCTGAAAAAAGAATGGCATCAATCCGACAACGGATGTGCCGGATATGATCAAAAGAACAATGGATAGTTTCAGCAAAATATAGCTTTCCAAATCAAAGTTTTTATGCCTAAAACATCAAACTAAGCATCACAATGTTTCCAAGCAGCGCAATTTCTTTGCTTACAGTTGCTGTAAGTATTTCACTTACCTTTACAGCGAAGGAGGAGGTCGATTGGAGCTTCAAGATGGAGTATTTCAGCTGGTAGTGGCCTCTAAACTACCTGTAGGAGCTGAAAAAAGACATGCATGGAAGAAAATCATCAAAACAACACATACAATATCTGAAATCTACAATTTCCATGGATTTGAGATGAGAATTGGTTAAGAGATTACCTTTTTATTGATTTTAGACTTAAATTCTCTTGATTTCAACTGGGATTTGGTTTAATTTGGGCAAGATTTACAAAGAGGAGGCCATGGTTATGATTACTGGATGTTTTCTTTTCTGGAGAAGGAAATGAACGGAGAAGAGAAGAAAGGTACGTACAAAATTCCAGAAGTGTCAGCTAGGCTTAGTGTAAGGATCCAATTTTCACAACAAAACCCATTAGGACTTAGGCAAATCTTTGCTTTTTAGTTTATGAAATTTTATTTATGTAATTTCTTTAAATCTCCATATCTTATGCATATTAAATCCGATTTTTACAAACTTAGGTGCGTTAGAACCGTTACAACTTCTAGATTCCAAATAAAAAGATAAAAACACAATTTTAACAATTTTATTATTATTTTTATTAATATTATTCCAATTTAACCAATTTTCATATTTTTGCAAATAAATTGCAATTTGTCACAATTGGTTAAACATAAATATATTTTACACTCCAATAATTGTAATTACATGATTTATCACCAAATGAATATTTTCTTATCATTTTTAATCATAATTACTATGATTAGTTATTTTATTAATCAATTCTCTTGAGTTGTAATTAATAAAATGGCAATATTGGCAAATAACACAATATTGGACAAATTATTAAATTTAATTGAATGTATCCTAATCAATACATTCAAAAATTCATGAAATAAAGTAAAAACTCTATTTCACACATTCTTATCATTTAAATCTTAAGAATTATTATTATTTCTTATGTTTTAATAATACAACGGCAATATTGACAATAAACTCAATATTGTCATGATCAATATATTAAATCCAATATAGTCAAACAACTATACTCAAAAATTCCCGAAATAAAGGAAAAAAAACTTTATTCTGCTCAAGTTCATCAATTATTCAACATGGAATAATTATTTCTTCTTATTCTCCATATTTATTTATTTTCAATAGCTCAAATTAATCCAAATTCATTGTTTATTAGAATAAACAACATTTTCTTCCTATTAATTTAATTAATCCCAATATTAAATTATAATCATCATTATAATTTAATATTTATGGTAATCTCCAAATCAGGGTTGTTACAATCCCCCACTCGCACGAACCTTGCTTCGAGCTTTCCCACAATTACTCGAGTGACCCATAATTCCAATTTAAAACATTTTTCCCAAGTATTTCCTTCTCACATCAAAACTTGCTTCGAGTTATAACTCGAGCCACACTTGCTTTTCCCCCGAGAACGCTTCGAGTCGCACCATGATTAAGCATCGTCTTCCCCAAACCAGAAAAACCACTGACACACTGATACACCCGTGCACCTCTACGAGTCATCGAAGCAACGGTGATCGACACCGTCACCTTCCACACGCCAACAACCATCCCCTCAATCACTAAAATCGCCCAGATCGTTGAATTGAACTTGAAATCAGAAATCAAGTTGCCTGATTGAATATGGGCATCAAAGTTCGACAAATATTCTCCTCTCCACGTTGAACCCAACCACCTGAGACCATGGATCTCTGACCTTAACCTCGCTGAAGCCCCACCCTTCTATTCCCCTGCATGCGATGGAGTCCGAAACCCCATAGACGCCGCAGCATCCCAAAACTACGGCCACGTTCAAAATGCTTATCCAAACCCTACAACCTCTTCGTGTCTACACCATGTTCAATGATAATTCCAATTGGTATTTTTCCCATCATCCTTGAACTACAAGCTTTCCCTGACATAAATTTCAAGCCCCAGTTTGGCCTCGATCAACGGCAATTGACCGAAGACCGTTTTCTGTTCATCTTGCAATTTCACATCCAATAACGAACTAAAAATCCTGAAATTTCTTTTAAAAATCATGTTTTTTTATGTTGAACACAGTGATGTAGATGAATCAACAAGATGTGATACTTGAATTTCGACATGATTTTGGGTTATACTGCAAATCTTATTCCAGACAAAGAAATTCTCATTTTTAAAGCTTATATGTATATTTTTTAAATTTTAATTGTAGCATTACAAACAATTTTCATTCAGAATTCATGATCTAAATTTTATTTTCAAAGAGATATGAATTTTTTTCCTTTCTTCCTCCCCTGGTGGTTTAAACCTGTTATTATGCAGAGTGTGTATATATATATCTGCACACAAGCACACATACAAAATCTCTACATATTCAAACATGCACTCATCTTCATAAACCACCATTCAACGCTGATTACATGCAAACCAAATTATGAAGATGTTTTAAGAGTTTGCTCACATATATCCAGAGATTCATGCAAATATATGCACTTGCAAAGTACAAATCCAATTCAGGAATCCATATATGCAGATTCAAATCTACTTAAGCAAAAAAAAATATGGAATTACTTACTAAAAAAACAAAGTTTTGGAACAGAGAGAAATACTCTTTTGAACTTTTAGTTTGTTTTGCCTTTAAACTTCTTGCTTAAGATTTTTTTTCCAGAAATCAACTTGTTCAAATATAATTTGATTCAAATGAACAAAGCTTAGAAATTTAAGAATCTAATTCTGGACATGCATATAATTTTTTTTTTCTCCTGTAAAATCCATACAGAAGCTAATTTTCTATATATGCTCAGTTCTGCATTTGTGTATAAACTCGATGCTTTAACTGTCCTCCAGTTAAAACTAACCCATGCTCATCATAATCTCAACTTTTCTTCACAGATTATATCATGCATTTAACAATTCAAGATTTCTAGTTTTAAAGCTTTTATTTACTCACCTTAAATTCTGTTTGAAACAGAGGAATTTCTTTTTGAACTGAAATTTGCTTTGTACTTGAATTTGATTTGCACTGCCCTTATTAAGAACCAAACCTTGAATTTGATCTTGTTGGAATGATCTTTGCTTCAAGTTTCCAACTGTTGGATTAGGATCCAAAGCTTGCTTTTCTTGCTTCAGTTAACAAGTTGAACATATCTTGATTTTATTGTTAGTTTAATTGATTATTTTTTTATAAGTAGAATCACACAATGGTTAATTAATTTATGAAGGATCATTAATTTTGTAATTAATAATAGTAATTAAAGGTTAATTACTTCATTAATTATATTAATTAATAATCTTTATTAATTAATAATCCTTTAATTAAATAAATAATTAACTTGTAATTAATCATCTCATTAATCATAAACAATAATTAACAATTGTAATTACCTATCTTAATTAATTTAACTTCTTAATTAATTATATTAACCTTTGATTAATTACTTTAATAAATAAAACTTAATTACTTCATTAAGTAATTATTAAACAATTAAATTAATAAAGAAATCCTTAATTAATTAATTTATTTATTAATTACAATTTTAATTAATTACACTTAGTAATTAACTTTTACTTAATCTCATTCATTAATTAATTAATTACATTAAATTAATTAACTTAAATAAATTAAGTAATTATCTCCTAATTACTTCATTAATAACTCTTAATAAATTACTTTAACAAATAATTAATTCCATCATTAAATAATTCTTAATTCATTAAACTAATTAATTAATTACTCCATAACTAATTAACTTTAAATCAATTATATTAATTAATTCTTAATTAATATCATTAAGTGATCATCCATTAATCACTTCCAATTAATTACTCACATGAGTAACTTCTCTAATTACTTCCATAATTAATTACTATTCTAATTACATTCGAAAATTAACCATTAATTACTTCATTTAGTAATCATACTTAATAAATACATAATTAAGTGATTATTTTAAAATTAAATAAACAATTAACTAATTATCTAAAATTAATTAAATAGTTAATTAATTAACTTCTTATAATTCCAAAATCCTTAATTAATTAAGAGAACATTAATCTTAGTTAAACAAATCAAGTTTAATATTTTTATATTCAAATCAAAGAAGAATTAACATTAATTATCTTGTAATGAATTATTTGAATAAATCAAATTTTAACAACTTAAATAAATTATCCTATTTGGTTTTCCAAAATCATAGTGATAATCTTATTTGAAAATAGGAAATTTAGAAACAAATTTTAAAAAATTTCAATACTTTAAAACATTTAAATTAATCTTATTTATTTCCAATATAAATTTTGAAATCTTAAGTTTGAATCATTACTTAACATTTTAAACTTAACTTTGATTTAACATTTAAATTCAAAATATCCCTTTAAATCGAACTCCAAAATGTAATTAGATTACTTTCAAATGAAATCACTTTAAATAAATTTAAAGTAAAATAAAATAAATAATTTTCAACTTATACTTTTAAAGTTTGATTAACATTAAATTTTAAACAACAAGTTCTAAACTTTGCATTTTTACTTCCTTTGCAAAACTTGTTTATAATAAAATACTTGATTTAATTCAAAGATATTCTTATAAAACTTGAGCAATACAAACCACCACACCAAGCAGCAAAGCAAACATACGACATTCAAAAGAAAACTCGAGTAACTCCCAGGATCCACCTGAAGCTAATGCGAGTCATTCCTCCATCTTCCTTCTTTGAGCCTATCACCGAATTACTCGAACACAAACTCGAGAAAGCAACGTCCTCCCAAACCCAACGAGAAAGTCAGACAAACCCAAACTTGTGCACGTGCACAACAGCTCGATCGTCACTGCCACGCTGCCGGCGACGCCTCCAAGTCGACGATCATCACGTCATCTCGTTTGACCCCCCAAACATCGTACTACGATAGAAAATCGAAATTTGACCATTTTCTTGAAACAGCAGGAAGCACCGACTCCAAAACCACCCCATCGCCGATCATCTCATCGCCGATTAACCTTGTCGTCCCCACCTTAGAACACCACACCCAAGAACTCCATTCTCTCCAAATGCGGTCAGACCCGATTCCCAATCCTCGATGCAAAATCCACAACAGCCAAGCCGACAAAGTCAGCAAAAAAACCATAATTTGTTTTAATTCGTACGATTCAGACATTGGAAAAATCTAATTGCAATTTTCCCATCTTCTACACTTCATTATCTTGCTTCAATCAAAAATCTAGCTTAAATCAATGTGCCGATCAATGGCAATCCTCAAAACTCCCAAAATCACACAAACCTAAAGTTCTCATGATTTGTCAAACTAAAAATCATGAAATTGGTATTAAAAATCATGATTTCTAATTACTAATTCATTCATGTAATCAAAATCAGCAAACATGATTATAAATTTTCAAAGTGTAACAGTATTTTACTGTAAAATTTAAATGATATACCATGTTTTTACAAACAACTTTCATTAACATACTATAGTCCAATTCATGATAAACCAAAGTTATTTAGATTTTTGAAAAAAAAAACTTGACTATTCCTATTATACACAGTATTCAATTACATTTTACAGGCAATTAAATACTTTAATTTCACATGCAATCCAATTTAAAACGAATTTTCATATAACATCAATATAGATATACACATGCATCATCATTAAATCACAAGTTATACTAAAACTGTTTTTAAAAGATGATTTACTCACCTGTTATATGTAGAGCAGGTTTAAATTTCCAGCCTTCCTATTGATGTTGAAAAGCTCTGAATAAAAGATCCTACTGCATGCTTTAACTGATGATGTAAAATGTTGAATTTCATTTGGATTTGCAGAAGATTTGGAGTTGCAACTTTAATTGCTTTGCAGATTTAGTTTTACCTCAAATTTGATTTTGAAATGTAGGTTGATTTTGAGCTTCATTATGATTTGCCGGTTTAACTTTTTGGGTTTTAAATTTCAGATTTGAGAAACTTTTGTGGTTTGATCTGTGATTCATGAAGGAAGAAAAATAATTTGAGAGGAAGAAGAAAGATTGGAAATTGGAGAAGAAACAAATCCCCTTAAGTTTAAATGAATTATGTTATGATAATAAGAAATTTAAAAGAAAAATAATTCTTAAAGGAAGACACTTGTCACTATAAATCTTAATTTACTCACAAGTGTTGTTAAAAGAGTGTTAACATGTTTACACATGTTTATTTGTATTTTAATTAAATTTTTATTTAATTTAAATGTAAATATAAACTAACATATTAATTTACTAAGTAAATAAATACTTACATATATGTAAATAAATTTACTTTTTAAAGGAATTATTCTAAACTAATTATAATACAAATATAATTATACATCTTACACATACATTTATAACCATTTAAATCTAAGCATTTTAAAACAAAGCTTGTTTAAATTCTTTTGGAACTATCACATTTTAAATACTTTAAGATAAAGACAAAACAAAACTTTGTTTAAAACCTTTTTAAACTATCCTATTTAAAAATAAATAACAATCTTATATTTGCAACAATTGAATTAAACTAAATTTTCTTTTGAAAAACATTATGTTTTTAAGCTTGAATTACAATATTTATTCATATATAATTTATTAATAGATTAAATTAAATTTTCAAAACAAATATCAAATTATAACATATGCTTACATATATTACAATTTGAAAATTCAACTTTTAATTTAAAACAAAAGATATTCCCATTCACAATATATATCAAACATATATATTATAAATAGAATAAAAATTTATTAGCTTTTGAAAAACAATTCTAACAATTGTTAAAAGATATTGATCACACTTACTAGATTAAATATTTGTTATCCTTAATAATATTAATTTCACCAATTTAAATTAAAATTATAAAGAAAATTTATCAAACCAATTTAATTATTATTACAGATTCAACAATCAATCTGAACAGAACATCAGATTACTCTCAAATCTGAACAGAACATCAAATTACTCTCAAATCCATCTCAACATCCAACTCCAACTGAACTACAGATTCAACAATCAATCGATGAATCATACACGTATTCCCTCAGAGATACGTGATACACAAAACGAATTCCAGCTATCCAAACTGGCAATTCAATCTTATCCTATCAAAACATAGATAAGAAATCCTCAAATGCCTTAGCACTAACCAACCAATCTTATCCAATTCAGCTTTCTTAACCAGAGAAAATCTATCAACAATGAAGTCTCCAACTTCAAATTCCAAACTTCTTATCTCATATCTGTAACTCAACAGACAATCCTGGGCTGCCAACCTTTTTCCTGACCATCTCAATCTATTCTGATACTTCCAGAAACAACTAGACCAAAGCAATCTAGCTCTGGATCCTATTCAACAGAAAAGTCCTCAAAAATCCGTCGAAATCCAGAACACAAGCTCTACTACTCAAGCAATAGAAACAGAACTTACTTCCTTCCTTGCACAGCTACTACCTCGCTTCCGCTGCACAACTCTGATTCTAAAATAGATGGAAATACTTGTTGATGAACATGAGTACAAACTTATCCAATTTATCTGAAAAGCTTTGTTCATCAAATCTATAAAAATCTGAGTGACTTATCTGACTTAGTCACACAACCTTATAACATAATCCTATTCCAAAAGCTAGATCAGTCCAATTCCAATTCCAGAAAATAATTCTGAGCTGCTACACCAACTCTCCTTACTCCAAGAACCATCCAACTATCAGGCTAACTACCAAAATCACTTCTAGAAAACAAACAGTATGGAACTCAACTCTAGATGCCGACAACCTTCTGATTACCTCAGTAGTTCCTACTTCTCATGAGAATCCTCAGTCTCAAACAACAGATCACCCAAGATAAATTCCAAACTAATAGCAAGTCAATTTTTTGAACCTACCTAGTTCGGATTCCAAAGAAACTGTCCTCTCTTTACCAATTAGAACAGCTTTAAACTTTTCCAAACAAGGTTAACCTTCAAGAAAGCATTCACCATCTGCACGGACTGCTGAAAGAAGAACCACAAAGATTCCTGAATCATCAGAGAAACAAACCACACTACTGCTTCCAAACTCTACCTCGATGATACTGCAAAGCTAAAAGATCTCCTCGTTAGCGCACCGAACACTTCGAGTTGCACTGCTACCACAGCCAACCAAAGACTTCAAATCCAAAGGCTCCTCCAAAACCAAAACCACACAACGGACCTTCGAGATGGCAGACATTCCAAAAGAAACTCGGGCTCCAAACCAAGCATCCACAACTCGATTACCTTAAGGAATAACAATGAGACCATGCCGAAGCAAATAACTTATAGACCTTAGTCTCCTATTCCAAAACAGTCAAACTCCTTACTAAAGATCCAAACAACTTATACACAAACTAATTCTCTCTATGGCAGGTAAAGTCAGCTCCTCAACCACCTCTAAACCTACTTCAAAAGAAAACACCTTCAGAAAAACATATCCAAGGATACTGCATCTCATCACGCAGTTACCAAGATATCATCATTTACTTCAGCACTTCCATCAAATCCAAACTCAAGAAAAATTCGCTTACCCGAGCGAAATCCAAACTTACACTTCAAAGATACACTCCGAATCTTTAAAAAGATTTCCTTCGGATATCAGAGAAATCCTCACCTCAAACTACAAATTTTACTCGAGACGGTAATAGGTCTACAGTCTCGACAAATACACTTCCGACCTCAAACATATGGACCTCTTCCATCAGTGGTAGTCGTGTTACATACACACACCACTACTCCATCCATCTAACTCTAAAACTTATGTTGGAAAATTCGAACAGATAACCCAACAGATCGGGTATATATATATATATATATAAATATATGGTTATATATAAAAATTACAAGTACGCTCTCTCAAAAAAGACACCACTCCAGAGCCTAGGTATTCACTCAACCTAATGCTCCTTAAAGAAAGATACACTTCAGAGCCTAGGTATTCACTCAGCCTAATGCTCCTTAAAGAAAGATACACTTCAGAGCCTAGGAATTCACTCAGCCTAATGCTCCTTAAAGAAAGATACACTTCAGAGCCTAATACTCTGATACCAAGTGAGACGACCCAACTTCCTATCTCCAGGAAATCGTATCAACTTGAAGAATGAAAGGGATAGAAGAAGAAAAGAAAGAGAAAGAAGAACACAAACAACATCAGAGAACTCACAGCGGAACGAATGAAATATAATATACTACATAAAATATTACATAGTACCTATTACATCAGAGTACACAACTTAAACAACAGATAATAGACAGTTATAAACTTCTGTCTAACTATACAACTCAAGTATACAAGATACAGACACAACATACACAGCGGAATCATAATATATCTACACATGGAAGCCTCCTGCTCATATCTCCTCCAAAAGTTCGTCAAGCTAACCTGAATCACTTGACTACTCATACATAATATGAGTACCCAAGAGTTTAATAAAATAGAAAATAAACACTTGGGTCAGACAGGGGTCTGGTGTGAGTAAACGGTTTAAAATTGCTTAATTTTATAAAAACCTTTGAAAAGAAAAGGTATCACGTAAGACTTCCCACACATAAAACATGGAAAAGTTTTTACCTTACGCTAACCAAAACATTTGATAGGAAATCTAGTGATGTTATAATAGTGTCTAGGGTTTTCAAGTAAATAAGAAATAGCCGAAATTGTTACATGATTAAATTCCAGCTACTAGCCACAAAAGTGGGTAATACAATCAAAACCGAAGGGTCTCGTAGGAAGAATGAGTTTCCATCAATGCAGGGCTACTGGGGTACCGCCCGTCACAGTACGTGGGCTAGATCAACGTACCGAGGAGTACTCCCACTCCCCTGCAATACAAGGCCATAACCATCCCTTAATGGACAGTCCCGAACAAGACCACCCCGTAGTTGGCGCGACCAACCACACACTAAGCCGAAATAGAAAGGGACCTCTAGACAGGGGTAAATCTCGCTCTCAAGTAGGGGCTACCCACGAAGCCTTGCTACACCTCCCTGTTTTAGCCACTCCCGGTTGATGAGGCTTGAGGTTACGATTACCTTTATAGAACACGTCTATCTTACAATGCTCATCGTCCACCTGACGATGTTCTGAAAGCATTCAATCCATACAAGTTCGTTCCGGGTTCGAACGAAACCGAAGGCACTATCTCGTTGCACTCATTATTGGAATCACCCTCAGAGTCAACGACCATAGCCCTTGCACTCTGATTCACCATCTCGAATCTATAAGCACTATTCCGTCAAAATCATTACGGAACCACCCACAGAGTTATACTAACGTATATACCTTACACCTCGAGTCTTCCCTTGCTCCACTTGGATTATCGACCTAACGTTTAATTGGAATCGATGTGGTTTTCGGATATCCAAATATGGAAATCCGATCCCGGTCTCACCGAAACCAAACGCCATTTTAATGTCCAAGTTGTACTTAAGGGTGTTAAACAGTTTAAACTTATATTCAGGATGAAATAAACAAATAGATGAATCATATTATCACAAGAGATAATTCATATCAGTATTCATCTACACCAAGCAGTATATCACATAACAAAGATAACCAGTATCAACCAATATCAATCAATATCAAACATCCAATATCAACCAATCACCCAATATCATTCACATCCAATATCATTCAATCATCTAATATCCATTATCCGTATCAAAACAGAATTGATTAACTCTTAATCACCTCGATTACCTAAATCCTTTTATTTATTTATTCCAAATAAATAAATTAATCATCTCTAATGATCTTCTTTAATTAATCTTCCTTGATTAATTATCCTTTAATTACATTCAAGTAATTATCCTATCCATATTCACTAATTAACCCTTTAATTACTATCATTAATTACAATAATTAATGATCATACATTTACTTCATTATTAATCAATCGTAATTAATTACATTAAACCTTAATTAATTACAATTAATTAATCACACTTTAATTAATCATGTTATTAATCAACCTTGATTAACATCATTAATTACATTAATTAATAATCTTTAGTAATTAATAATTACTTTAATTAACTAATTAACGTATAATTAATCCACTCATAAATCATAGTTAGTAATTAACAATTAACAATTACTTATTTTACTTAATGAACTTCTTAATTAATTAATTTCTAATTTAATTATATTAATCCTTGATTAATTAATTCAATTAATTAATCTTTAATTACTTCATTAAGTAATTATTAAACAATTGAATTAATAAATAAATTCTTAATTAATTACTTTATTAATTAATTACAATTATAATTAATTACACTTAGTAATTCATCTTAAATTAATCTCATTCATTAATTAATTAATTACATTAATTAATTATCTAAAATAATTAAGTAATTAACTCTTAATTACTTACATAAGTAATTATCTCTAATTACTTTCATTAATAAGTCTTAATTACTTCTTAATTAATCATTTAACAAATAATTAACTTCATCATTAAATAATTATTATTTCTTTAATTAATTACGTCATAATTAATTATCTTTAACAATTATATTAATCAATTCATAAATTGATATCATTAAGTGTTTAGCCAAAAATCACTTCAACTAATTACTCCATGAGTAATTATCATTAATTACTTCCATAAGTAATTACCTTCTTAATCAAATTGAATTATTAATCATTAATTACTTTATTAAGTAATTCAACTTAATTAATTCATAATTAAGTGATTATTAAAAATAAATAAATAAATAAATAAATAACTTATAATTAATTAAACAATTAATTAATTAACTAATCCTCTTATAATTAAAGAAAATATTTAATTAATTAAGAAAAGCATAAATCTTAATTAATTTCTTGCTTATTAACAATTATAAGTATTCTTAAGTCATATTCAAATAATTTAACCTTACTTATCTTTATAAATAAATTATTTGAATTAAATCAAATTTTAGTAACTTAAAACCAATTTTTCAATTGGTTTTCGAAATCATATCAATAACCTTATTTGAAAATAAGGCATTTAGAAATCAACTTTAAAATTTTTAAAATAATTTAATTATCCAATTTAAACTTATTTATTTTCAAAATAAATTTGAAATCATAAGTTACTAAACCATTACTTAAACCTTTAACTTAAGATTTTGATTTAATTCTTTAAATTAAAATCACTTATTTTTAAACTAGAATTAAATTAAGATAATTATTACAAAAGTAATCATCTTATAACAATTTAAATTTGAACTAACACCTTTGGAATTTTGTTTTCTTTTATAAATTTCAAGTTTTGATTTTTATATAATCAAACTTCAAGCTTAAAATTTGCAAAATTTTATCCTTGATTCTTTTACACCCCTACCCAGATTAACAACACTAAAATCCCGAAATAAACACCCACGAACCCGTGCTCGCCTCGAGTCTTTCACCATCCTCCACAGCTTCAAGTCGCCCCCTGGAAAATCACGAGCCTTTCTTCGAGCTACACTTCGGCTGTAACTCATCTTCCCTAAACTCATTCCTTAGTGTACACGAGCATACGCCGTGCACCAAGCACAACACCACCGGCCGCCGTTGAGCATCGCGACCATCCTCCACAGTCTCAAACCCTCTCGCGAGCACTTGGGTGTACCCAGATCCACCCATCAATACACGAGTCGAAATACGACCATTCGAACCAACTGTAGAAATCAACGTCACAAAAACCCAAACCCACCGTCGACGAACTCCTCGTCCATGAACCATGCTGTTCCCTCCATAGCACCGCCATGACTTGAGCTCCACTTTCCCCCATGTGCGATCACCCCCAAACCTTTATTCACGTCGCAAACTCCTCCACAGTAAAGCCCAGTAAAACAATCTTTAAACCCTACTTTGAATCAATTCGAAACATTCTGCCATTTAAAAATTTTAACTGTATTTTTCCTTAAATCCCTAACATGAAAACAAGCTTCTCCCAATATTACAAATCAAATTATTGTATAGATTCACAGAAATCGCCAAAAACTGCAAAAATGCTCAAACCCGAAATTCACCTAAATTTCACAACTAAAAATTATGATGTGAACTTTAAAAATCAAGATTTTTGGTTCTTAACATATTCACGGAATCCAAAACAGAAAACAAGATAGTTGATTTTTAACATGCAACTTAATTTTACTGTGTTTTCCATTTTGAAGATTATTTGTAAATTTAGAATTACAGAAACTATTTTTAAAATTTCTATCAAACATTAACATACACCATTCATATAATCATCAAAGACAATTGATGATGTTATTAGGATTTTTAAATTTTTGAATCAGATCTTGGTCTGAAATAGAAACTGGATGTTTACATATATACACAGTTTTTACTTATATATATAAACTTTTCTATTTATTCAATAACATAATACTGAGTGATTTTCATGAAATACTAATATCAATTCAAAGATTAACACATGCATTAGGTTAAACTGTTTTTAAAACATATTTACTCACCTGATTTTTCAAAAATGCAGAGAAGATTTTCTCTTATTTTTTCTCTTCTAGGCACTTGAATCTTAAATCTGAAGAAAACTTTAATACTTGTTGATGAAATTTACTCCCTTGCATGCTTCAATTTTTGTTGTTTACAGATTTCTTTAACTTACTGAGTCGATTAAAAGTGGAAACTTGCAGTTGCTGTTGAAACAGATGTTGATCTTCTTTTTGACATGCAGGTTGAATTGATGATATGAAGAACATTCAAATTTGTTGTTTGCAGGTTGATATGAAGAATTTTGCTTCTGATTTTAAAATCTCAGGTCTGATATTCTCAGATCTCCATTAATTTTAGATAAGAAATGAAAACGAAGAAAGAGTATTTGAAAAAAAAACTAGTTTTCTTCTTTTACATTTATTAAAAATTAAAATGAGATGATTGCCACTTGTTATTAATTTGCACAAATGTCATTTAATTTGTTTAATAGCTTTACACGTGTTAAACTCTTGCATAATTGTATTAAAAACTTTATTACAAAGATAATTATATCTTATATTTATGTAAATGTAAATTTTGTAATTTATTTACATACTACTTATGTTTACAAATTATTCTAAATTTTAGAGATTATTTTAAAAAGATTTTATTTATAACTTTATATATTTATAACCATTTCATAATAAGCATTTTAAAAGAAAGTAAAACAACACTTTATTTAAATCCTTTTTATAAACTATTATATGCAAGAACAAATTGTTTATCCTATATTTTTAAAACAAATGAATTAATCTTTAAATTAACTTTTAAAAATAAAAATTAAAACAAAGCTCCAATTACAATATTCATTCATATCTAAATTATCAATAGATTAAAATTAAATCTCAAAACAACTCAAACTATAACATATACATACATATATATTATAATTTGAAAGTTTATCTTTTATTTAAAACAATAGATTATCCTATCCACTATATATATCAATTATATATATACTGTAAACAGAATAACATTTTATTAGCTTTGAGGAACAAATTCTTATCAAATATTGCCAAATTAAAAAAAAATTCATTAACCTTTAAAAGATTAAATTTACCCAACTAAACTAAAATTATAAAGAAAACTATCAAACCAATTAAATTATTTACACAGATTATTAAATTTGTATTTCCAAAAATTCCGGGTCGTTACACTAGGCGTTTCAACTTGCCACGACTAAACCGTAAATTGGATTGATAAGAAATTTGAAATCCAACAATAATATAACATTAGGAATCCAATGAAACTATTTTCGTCAAAATCCAAGACTGTATGAAAAAATGGCTATTTTCAAACGTTAATTAAATATTAAAATATTCATTTTTTATGACTAACTTTTGATTCAATTTTAAAAGTTCACCGGCATCATTCTAATTCAAACAGAATTTAATTCAACTCTATAAACCATTTTCATTCACATTTAAATTCAAATTCCAATTATTTGCACGATTTAAAATGTTAAATTACAATTTAATTATCCAATTAGATCACTATATTTCTAACATAAGTTATTCAGCTTATAAAATTGACTTGTGCATATTTAAAATTAATTAAATATATGAATTTCGAATGACTAAAATTCTAGGTCGTTACAGGTTCTACCGCCTTGATAACTAAATAGGACTTCTTCCGCCTGAGAAACCGAACAAGACTTCAATAATACAAAGAATTTTCTTGACTGATTGTCCTCTTTTAGTAGCACAGATAAGTCTTTTAGAGTACACCTTCCTATAATCTTCTCCTTTGTGTATATGGTGTAGTTCGTGAAGATTGGAAGTTAATTTAATCACAAATGAATTTGTGCTTGATTGTACAAGTGATTAGAATTTGAGCGTAAATGGTAGAATGGTTAGATTACAAGTATAAGAGAATAGAATTATAAATTAGGTGATTAAAAATAATGAAGTGAAGGCTATTTATAGTGTTTAAGTGTTGCAACTTATCGTGAAAAGTTACGATCAAAAAGTATGGTAACAACTCTTGAATAAGGGATCTTTCTGTTTGACTAATGGATGTGATTGTTCAGAAAATAGCTGTTATGCAATTTCAGTCAACTTAAAAAAGATTCCAGTCTACTGAAAATTAAAATTTTCGAATTAAAAAGAGATTATACAAGAAACTGTCAATTCAGGCGACTAAATAGAGTAGTTAAGTTGACTAAACATTCAAATGCCATTGTGCATATGCACGGATATTCAACCGACTGAACTTCCTATTTCAGTCGAATGAATACCCTAATTTCTGCCAATTTAAGGTTCTTTGAAAAGCTTTTGTGCGTGAACTTTGTGTTGTGCAATACTTGGTTAGCATGATTTGAAAACAATTTTAAGTACTTATATATGTGCATATACCACCTTGGAGATATTTTAACAAAAATCAACTTCTAGACTAGACTATAGACAAACCATAAATAATATTGAAGGTTCCATCTGAATCTTTTGTCTACAATCTATTATGGAGTAGAATAGCATCTTGTCCTACAAATGTGGTTTGCTCGCATAATATTTACTTATATAGCTATCATGATCAAAACATCAAAATACAAGGTTCTAACACTTTTCAATTAATTTAGAGGAGTGTCATCCCCAATTGCATAACATGTCTCTTGTGGGACATACTTCATGGAACTCTTGTATCTTTCGATCTCATTCAAATTCTCTTTCGCGGTATGCAGATCTCCCGAAATCATTTTTATACTTAGATTCCCTAGGTAAAAGGGAACCGACCCCACTCATACCTTCTTGGTCACCTCAGGGAAACTTCATGAAGGGTTTATTATTTCGCTTCCCCTTTCCTATGGGTTTTCCACATATTGAAGCAGCTAACTTCATCCTTATTAGAACCTTAACCAGATACTTCAAATGCTTGCACTTGTTTGTATTTTTCCCTTGGGGTTTCACTGAAGTGAAGATACTTTTATAATTTTATCCTTCCTCGCCATTTCCTTCAAAATTTGTTTTTTGTACTTGATTCTGTTTTAGGTCATTAGGTAAATATTTTCTATAGAATCATTTAACTCTGCACATTTCTCGCTCCGCACGAACTAGTAATAATTTCTATGATCTTTCTTCTTTTTCTTAAACTGGTTATTCTTCCCCTTATTATTATCTTTCTCGGTCCCATTGCTACCTCCTTTATTCACATACTCATTACTTAATTAACCAAACTACTTAGTTCTTCTAGTCTTAGTGCATTTCTAGTCTTAGTGCATTCAATCAGTCTTCCAATTCTGCCTCTTCAAAGCCTAGAAATTGGTTTTTTCCTTATAAAAGTCCTTCAACGTATTTGTCTTTTATCGTGGTAAGCCTCTTCCCAAGGTCATAACTTTGCTACCCCCACCAGTCAAAGGTAATAACACAAGACCATCGTCTAGATTCCCCACTTCTGTGATGGCAATATTAAACCATTTCAAATAACTTTTCAATGATTATTTTACCTCATGCTTTCCGTTTTCCAACAAAATCTCATCTTTCATTTGTACTAAATGAACAATTGAATTGGCTAAAACACTTATCTTGTAATTTATTACAAGATCTAATGGATAACGACTCAAGCCTGTAAAACCATATAGTTGCCAATTTCTCTAGAAATAGAGGAAAACATATACACTTCAAAAACTCATACCTTTTTCCACCATCTATGCCAATTATACCTCGTAAAATACCGCACAAGGTCGGTTTATCCATCATACATGGCATGGATGGCATTATAATTCTATGAATACTACATCGCATTAAACTTTATAGAAAATGAAATCCAAATAAAGGAAATCTCCTAGTCATCTTCTTGATTTGTCTCTAAAGAGATTGCTTTATGTTATCATTTCCATTATTCCACCCATGATGATAGTCACTGGCTGCATAATCATATCCTCAGCTCCCTAGATAACCATAATGGTTATCACCCGGGCAATCGCAGCTAGCAAATCGACACATAGGTCTCCTTTATCTAGGTAGTCCACTCAAGTCCACTTATGCTGTCTTTCTCGACCATGTCCATGAGATCTCTCTTGTCCATAAGCACATCCCTCAAGTTCTTCCATTTGTAGGGCTCACTTTGCAATCCCTAATGTTTCCTGTGTTATAATATTGCTCTCTGTCATGACCATATTGACTGATACTGGTCTATGGTCAATGTAACACCCCATATTTTTATAACAATATTTTGGATATTCAATTAGCTAAATTAAATAAAATAAGTTGAGGATTAATAGATTGAGATTTGATTTAATTAAGGGTTGTCGTGCCATGTTGAATATAAGTCAAATGAAATAACATGAACTAATGTGTTAGGAAATAAGGAAGGGCAAAATGGAAAATATGAGGGGCTTATACCCTAAACCTATAGGAAATGAAACACACATTCATTTTCATTCTATCAAACTAAAATATATCAGGGCCTACCACCATTTCCATTCTCAAGGAGAAGATAAAGCTAAGGTCCAAGAGAAAGAAGTTAATCAACATATTCAACTCAAATCTTACATCTTTTAATCTCAAAACTAAGATAAATAATTACTACATCCCATTTTTTTATGGTTTCGGATTCAAGATGATCCGAAATGTTTTTTCAAGTTTATTCCATGTTTTGATGATTAAAGTTATATATATGCTTATTGATGAATTATATATGTTCATGTTAGTTTTTATGATATATTTGACATGAAATCCTATTAGATGCATCTAAATGCCTTGAAAATTTAAATATAGGTCAGAAATGATATTTTGGGGATGGGTTTCAATTTTCATATTTTTCATAATTAATGTGGATTTTACATTAATTTTGTAGTGAATAAAATGATTTATTGGGTTATAAATTATATATGACTAAAATAATAATTATTTGGATGTTAAATTTTTATATGTTGGAAAATATATTAAAACAGATTTTCTGGATTTTTTTCAAAATTTTCCTAATTATTTTGATGAACATATAAAATTATTTAAGGTATAGGACTTTAAATATTTTATATGTATAATTAAAGAGAAGGGGCCTTTTTATAAAACATAATCTTTGTTTATTTCTAAAGTTATTGGCAGCACTTTTCTAAAAAAAATTTATTAACCAATGAGAATTTGATAAACAGGGGTAGGTTAGTTGAAAAGTAATCTCTTTTAAGTTAAAAACAAGAAAATCATGCTTTTATCATATTTCAGCCATTTTCGGCATCAATCTTTATGACCTAGGCCTTTCGAAAAAGTCGAAAGGTATTATAGCTTCCGACAAGGTTAAAAACCAATGTGTATGGTATCAAGAAATTTGGTACGTAACAAACTGGGCATCGCAGGGCAGTTGGATGAAGCCTTAGTTGTCAATGAGGTTGGAGTAGGTTTGTTTTATAAACCAAAATTAATGCCTGCTTTGATTTCAAAAAGAAGCTTTCAACTTGGTTGCTTTTGACTAAGTCAATTATTTAAAATAGAGGTTTAAGCCTTTCGATGAGGTCGAAAAGTTAACAAACTTTCGAAGGTGTCAAAATCGCCTACATGCTGCCTTTCATGCTTTTGAAAGGTTTACTTATTTTTAAAACCAGCCACTTCTCCCATGCTTCCAAAAGGAAGCTTTCAACTTAGATGGTTTACCCTTTTAACTCTAATTGAAGTATAACTCAAGCTTTCAAAGGAGGTGTTTAATGTATTAAAAGGCTGGAGCTTATTGTTTTAAAAAGAAACGTTTAAAGCTTTCGAAGGGGAGCTTCCAAAGGGGTCGGATGCTAGGTGTTCGACAAATTCGAAAGGTTTTAAAATATCCATATGCTTTTAAATTGAACCCAAAGAGTTTTCAAAAGTTTTGTTTTTTAGGGGTTGAATTCTTTCGAAAGGTTTTGTTTTCTGAATGGTTTAGGAAGGTTTAAAATGGAAGGTTTTCTATAGGTCTTCTAAGGCAATCTTTTAAAGCATTTTAAAGTAGGATATCTAATGTTTTATTACTTCCTAAAGGAAAGATTTCAATGGTTTTGAAAGGTTTGAAGTATGGTTTCGAAAGCAAAGGTTTTGGCCTCTAGGCCTAGATAATTAAAGGTACTTGGTTTCAAAAGAGATGCTTTCAAAAGATTTAAAAAGGGGTACTGGAATGATTGGAGATTTTAAATAACATAGCTAACTAAACTTTTCATGAAAACTTGATGTTTGGTATGCGTGTATTTAAGCATAGCAAGTGGCAAATTTTTATCAGAATATATGTAAGTTTGTTCAGTTGTGAAAATTTCAACCTTAAATTTAAAATCAATTAAGTTGATGAAAATAAAATATTTTTGAAATCTAAATATTTTTATATAAGAAAAATGTAAACTATTTTATAAGTAAATGCCATATTTCATTTCGCCGAATTTAGACTGCTATAGCCCCGTTTATTTTATTTTTGGCAGTTTAGTAGTATTTTGGCTATGAATATCGAGTTTTGGTTAGTTGGTTGTATCCCTCATATCTATGTACCATTATGTTCGTCTCATCATATTGATATCCATAGTTTATTCATTTGTGCATTTCGGTGTCCGGTACCTGGCTAAATACGTGAAACGGTTATCTATATCAGTACCTATTTTGGGCCTTTTGGTTTCTATGTCCTTTTGTTTGTTTCCCGAAATAACCAATGGTCAGTAATCAATAATATTTCTAGAATTCAATTATTGAGTTTTGGTAATCCCACTATTTCATTTATAGTTTGCTGGTTCGGTTGCTTATTCTTTCTGTTCTTTCATTTTCCTCCGGTTCCTTGAAATAAATAAGTAAATATAAGCTGCTCATCTCCTTGCATTTTTCCCTGCTCATCCATATTTACTTCGGAAACCTGCCATTCTTTTCCCTTCTCTACTCTTTCATTCTTTTTACAATATATATATATATATATATATATATATATATATATATATTTAAGCATAAGTTCATATGTAATCTGAAAACCTGCTCCTATACTTTGCCGGAACATCCTCTCCTTTGCTCGAGATCCGCCTCTTCGAATGCATCCTCCCTCTTTGTCGTTCGACCCCATCTACCACTAGCCTGTTATCTGCTCCGCCCATCATAGCCGCCTGCACAAATCCTTGACCTGTCGTGCGCCACCTCCCTCTCTGCCAGCTTGCTCCAACGCCAAAAGACACAGCCTGCCTGAACAAGCTGCCTTCGAACCCTGACAGCCTCTTTCCGCTCGCCGTAATGCACCACCCAGATCCACATCCCACAGACATTCGCCTCGCCTTCCACTACACAGCGCCTACCACAACACCATCCTCAACACTCTTCCCCACACAGCCGAACACACCACGTCCTTTGGCCGCAACCACCAGCCGAGCCTCTGCCATCTTCGGTCCAACAAGCCACTGCCGCTACCTTCCGACTAATCTCCACCTACTTGCACCGAACACATAGCCACAAGTCCAGAGCAGCCCTCCGCGGCCACTTTCCCAAGGCCAAACACCAAGCAGCTTCTAGCCTTCTTCTCCTATTCTAAAAAAAGGATACATAAAATGTTTAAAGTATTTATTTAAATTTATGTTAATATTTTTCAAAATAGATTTATGTAATAACCTTAATTATATATATATATATATATATATATCATGTTTAAATATTTATTGGAATAATTTTGAAAGGAAATTGATGTGTTTTAAGAAATATTGATATATATATATATATATATTAAATATGTTGGTAAATTTTAGATTTTAAGAATTATATTTTTTTTCATCAATCTTGAGTCAACCTTGATTTGCTTTGGAATTTTTGTTTGATCGGTAGCGCTTGTAGAAGCTGGAGATTCTGATACGTAGCTTGTTATGTTATCTATTTTCCCTAGCCTTAAAAGGTAAGCGATTACTCACGATTGAAATTCTTTGCGTTTAGTAAATTTATTTCACATGAAATGACAATTGAAACATGTTATTAAATCTGAATTGTTAAATTGTTAAGTATGATTTGTTATTATCTATAATCGTTTACCTATATTAATTGACATATGACACCATAGCATGTTATGTATATTTTATTCATATTGTTAATTATGATGATATATGCTTGTCATTGATATGTATGTTATTTTGTGCTATTTTATAACTGTAAGTTCCCTGTTAGTTAAGAATTCCCTATGGCTTGAAATGATACATACCCGAACGATATTATAGATTAGGGAAAATCGTTATGGGTTGAAATGATAAACCCAAGCAATTTTATTGATTTTGAAATTTTGGGATTGCGGGTAGAAATGATATATGCCCTAAATTAAAATTATTATGGATTCAAATGATAAATATCCGTATCACTTGACCATAGGATAGAAAATTATATGCGGACATCATTGGTCTATTTTTGAATGATTTCAATATGTGTGCCTTGATTTTCAATATAATATAAAACTTTTATTTTTAATTCTAGTGTATGTATAAAATTTATATTTTTAAATTACATATTTGGAAATTTTAAATTTATAGGTTAAGTTTGAAAATGTAAATTTTAAGATTTTACTTATAATTTTATTATTTTTAAATACATAAAATAGGATTTAATATAAAATAAATTTAATTGTAAGATTTAATTCTATTAAATTTTAAATAATAAAATTTGAAAAAATTTAATTTAATTATTATATATAATATGTTTAAGTATTTATTCAAATTATATTAATATTTTGAAAATAGATTCTTGTAATAACTTTAATAAATGAAGGTTGGAAAAAAAATGAAATTGATTTGAAATTTTATTTGTTCAAGAATTGTATTAAAATAAAAAAAGTAATTCGAAACTTATTAATTTTGAGATTCTAAAAAAATTATTTTATAACTTGATAACTGGAATTTAATTAAATGTGATTAAACGAATATTTTCTTATTTTAAAAAACTAAAACTGAATATTTAATATTGATTTAAATTTGTAATTTGATATTTTATTTAAATTCTATTAATAATGATTAAGTGAATATTTTAAATTTAAATAAAATTAAAGTTGAAAATTTAAATATAAATCAAATTTATCAAATCGAGTTATTATAATGTTTGAATATTTAAACTTTGAAACCTATTGAATTGGAAGTGCTTTAAATTTATAGTGAATCGATATAAATTAGACATGGTTTTATTGAGAATTTGAATTGAACCTTGAACCTTTAATCATTTTAATTGAAATTGTGGACTTGAGATTGATTTAAATTGAATTTTGGAACTCAAATTAATTTTAATTGATTTGTGAAATTGGAAGAAACAATTCTAGTTTTGAACTATTTTCGATGTAAACTCTTTTATTTATATAAAATATTTTTAATATAAACATTTTAATCTATAACCTATTTTTAAGTATAAACTATTTTAATGTATAACTATTCTAATATATAAACTACTTTCAATATTCAAACTATTTATGTTGGAACTATTATAATTTAAAGTGAATATGATTTCGAAAGTGATATGATTTTGAAATGAATATGATATTTGATAAGAAGTATGAACTGTTTGAAATGAAAAGTGACCGCAGTGTGAAATAAGCATTTGGATGTTAAAGAGACCGGGATCGGATATTGTCATACTCTCTGCTAATAACAAAAACCACTTTAACAACTGCATACATGGTGGAGAATCTAGAATGAAGAAGGATTTTTTAGCGAACGTCTATATCAGGTATGAACGCAACTCTAACCCCCGTAGATCAGCTTGATGTGACTAAAACAAAAGCCACGTCGAGCCAAGTGAGGTTGCACCTCCGATCGAGCATGATTCTTCGAGAACATTCAATTACTTTGTGATTTTATTGGGTGCACCGTTGATTATAGGAATGTGTCTCGAGGTGGGCGGTAGTAGCTGCTATGCGTTATGTAATAACCCGGTATTTTCAGCCATTCGCAGCCGTACATGTCGGACTTGAATTGCTCAAAATACCGCATTGTAAATAAATTTGGAGCAAATGAAATACAAATCACAGAATCACAGACACAGAACAAACAGAATACCTCGCAGCGGAATATAAAATACATAGCAGTTCATGAAGCTACTACGGCAGAGTCTCAAACCAAAAACATAATACAGTCTGAAAACAACAAAACAGAAATCCCAAATACATAGAAGTTCACTAATACATGAGATAAACTAGAATAACTGAAACAAAAAGTAGATATAAATGTAGATAAGCAGAAACTCCAGCAAAGACCAGCTCCAGAAAGAGAATCCAAAGCTGTGAATACTCAGGCTGACCCGAGCGTAAAGTAAAACACAAAACACTCGAGTCAGGACAATATACACTTATATAATGTAAATCAACTCAAGTGAACTGTAGTAGAAATGCACCATGACTTAAAGGATGATTGGGATCGCCCATCCTTTAAAGATCAGTTAAACCATAAATTAAATACATCCCGTGGTTAAAATTTCAAAATAGTATTTATACTTCGAAATCAAATATCATTTAAAAATTCAATATCATTCAAAATCCATTTCAAAATATGAAAATATCATATCTTCCAAACTACGTTCATTTTTATTTAATTTAAATCCATTTCAAAACACATTTCAAAATAGTTTATATTTCGAAACAAATTGCTTCATTTAAATCATTAAAATGAAGATATTATTTTTAATTATTAAATTATTAAATTTCCAAAATTTTAATCTTTCAAAGTTCATTCATCCACTTAAATTTATTAAAACAATGAAAATTCAACTTTCGCGGCATTTAGAAAATGCTACCGAAAGTCACACTTAAAATAGTTCAATTTAACAAAAGACAACATTTAAAATTCTGTAATAGGATTCCATTAGTTTCAAATAAACTTAGTTAAATTCAACCACTATAACGTTCACAAAAAATGCTATAATAGCCATTAATTAAATTGAGTCATTTGGTTCATTATTATCAACTATAGCATTTACAAATGTTGTATTATCCTTTACATTAGAATTAATAGCATTTTAGAAATGCAGTAAATTAACATCAAATACTCAGTATAATTTCACAGACAAATATATTTTTATTTAAACCATTTTTAACTTATAAAATCATATAATTTCACTTGTAAAACAATCATTCAAATACCCTTATATTCATGATTTTATAAAGTTAAATCTCTATTCAAAAATCAAAATTTACTAGTAATTCACTTATTAAATTCCAACATTAAATTTTAAATTCATTAAATTAAATTTAACACTTAAGTTTAAATTTTCAAATATAACTTAATTTCAATTTTATTTATTTAACTTAAAATTCACTTTTAAGCCAAATTCACAAATTTCCAATTTTAGTTATATTTCAAAATTTCAACTTAAATATTCATTCATTACACATTTTAACTTAATTCAAAAATCATAAATATACTATAAAATTATTTTAAATTCATTTGATTCAAAATATCATGAATTTATTATATTTTCATATTTAATTTAAATTCCATCTATCACAAAATTATAATTTCCGAAAAAACTTACATTTCAGATTTTCAAACTTTACCATTAATTTATTTCACTTATAAATTTTTCAAAGAGTCAATGATGCTTTACAAAAATCATTTTTAATAAAATTTAAATCAGAATATTATAATATTTACATTTCTGAAATATTTTAAAATTTTAAGAAAAACATATTTTAACAACGGGTCCGTATTTCATTTTCTAGCCTAGGTAAAGTGATACGGGTAATATATCATTTCAACCTATAATTCACAAAGAAAACCCGAGTTTGATCATTTCAAACCTGCAATCCCAAGTAAATAAAAATAATTGAAAATCATTCAGGCCTATCATTTCAACCCATAACAATTTTCTCCTATTCTAATGTCCGTTCGGGTATGTATCATTTCAACCCATAGTGATTCTAATCTAAAGGGAACTTGTAGTGTGATTAACTGATAAAATAACAAAACAACAATAATATAACAGTAACATATGATATAGCTGGTGTTTGATCATGTGTGAACATCATATGATAGGGACATAGCAAATAAAATATGGTGATGTAGTTTACATATTCACAAGCTGTGACGCCCCACCTCTATACCCACGCTAGACAAGAACATTAGGAGAATGCTGTCGACTAGCACGGAGAATAAGGCTGTTGAGGAGCGACCATCCGTGTAATTATTTTGTGCGAGCATCGATATGTCAGATAGCATAACATGCAATACTTTATCAAGAGGAAATCCGACATACTGACACAAACTCAAAGCTACTACACAGTGGCTATAAAGGTCTTCGGAAACAAATATAGAAATAAACATAACACAAATCAGTCACAGACAATTCATATCACAAAGGCGGAAATAGATATGAATATTACACATGAAAGTGTATATCAGAGTAGTGGTCTAAAAAGATCCACAATATCACAAAAGAATAGTTACATGAACTACACAAAAGAATAAGTATACATTATGGAGTCCATATCTCAAATGTATACAACAAAAACTACTAATCTAAGTAGTTAACCAAAAGTCAGAGGAATCAATCCCAAGAGAGAAGTCAAGCAGAAGCACCTATAACATCTCGGTCTGACCCGAGTATTATTTAATAAGAAAATAATAAACGGATTAGTCTAGCTATAAATATCAGGTGAAACGATAAAGAATAAGAGATATGACTAAACACATAATAATCACTATGCCAAGCTGTGATATATATAAGTAATTGAAAATCAACAAGAGATTAATCAATATCACTAAGTCTACACAAGAATCAAAGAAATGTCATACTCCTTATTTCGTTCACCAAACCATAAATATTGACGATAATATCAACGTCAATCACAAAAGTCAATGACACACAAATTCACCAGCGCACAAATATTGACAATAATATCAATGTCAATCACAAAAGTCAATGACACACAAACTCACCAATGCATAAATATTGATAAAACTTGTCAATGGAAATCACGAAAATTGGTGAAACACAAATTCTAGAAATCATCTCAAGAAATCCAGAAATCACAAAGGGGGCGAGGCCTATCACAAACGGGAGCATATAGCCCACCAACACGTGTATCACAAACGGAATGCTAATTCCATGGTTGCTAACCATCACAAATTGAGCCGAAGCTCCACAAACGGCCTGAAGACCATGGGTTGCTACCCCACAAAATTGAGTCGAAACTCCACAAAACGGGGTTTAGTCTCCCTCGCAGACAAAGAGACATCGCACATTGCTAGTCTAAATCACAAAAATGATCGTCATGATCATCGAGAAGTGTCAATTACACTAAGCTAGTAAATATATGAGTTTAGCATCATGTCCCATAACCACTAGCTTAACTTAAATATTTACGAACAAATTGTAAGTTTCCACTAGAAAATTGTCACCAGAGATTCAATCGAACAAGTCCAAGAATTAACCGAACAAGTAAACGCAAGCGTTTCATACCACTTGTTTTACTAAGCCGTTTAATTAGATTTCTCATACGAGTGAGGTAAAGGTTTGTGTATACTAGTAGATTGGAAAACGGTTTTATAAACAAGTTTGATATTGAAAATATAGTTGAAATCGTTTTGATGAAGAGGTTTTGATATTTAATACTAGTATTGAAACCATTATATTTTTAAAGTGACAAATCACAAAAATGATTGTAGAACAATCAATCACTAAAATTCACACACGAAGATGTGACTAAAAATCCAACAAAACCGATAAAGAATCCATCGAAATGGATATTCAAAAATCCCTAAAAAGCAGTCATCAAAGTCATAATAAATGATAACAACAAATAGGATCATCACGAATCGATTTAAATTGGAAATTCAATCCAAAAAGGCAAAATGGACCCAAACAGCAGGTTCAGTAGACTGAACAGAGTTTTCAGTCGACTGACCCTGTACCTGGAAATTTTCCAGGTTCAGGAAACTTTATGTTTCCAGGTTCAGTCGACTGAACAGAAGATTCAGTCGACTGAATCATGCCTGGAAACTTTCGGGTTCCAGGTTCAGTCGACTGAACAGAGTTTTCAGTCGACTGAATCATACCTGGGCTGTTTTTCAGCCTATTCAAATGAAGAGCAAATTCTTCCAAAATGCAACCGGATGAACATTGGCTCTAAGGGTTTATGCCAATCGGCAACCCGGCCCTATATGCTCCTCGGTGCATCACTAAAAGCATGATCAAACATCCATAGAAGGATTTTCACACAAATTTGACTTAAAAACCCAAAAATTGGAATATTCACAAAACCAATCCAAATCAAGAGCAAATTCTCATGAAGAAGTGTTAGGAATTCAAACCTAACAACCAAAGATAATTATAGTCATAGACGTGAGATAAAAATCTCACCTTTGAACCCAAACGATTGAAGAAGATGCTTGAAAGCAAAGGAGAATCAACCACTCTTCAAATCCAACTCAAGAAGCTTGATTCAAAGCTTTAAAAGGAGAACATTCCAAAAGTTAGGTTTAGGAATTTCTGAAATTGATAAGAGATTGAGTTGGAGAAGAAGAAGAGAAGCTTACCAATGGGTTCTTCTATTAGTTTGGAGCTAGAACTTGATTTGCAAAAGAAAACTAGGGCTTGAGTTTTAGTTTCCCATCTCTCCCACCATTGTTGCTAAAGCTTGAGTATTAGGAATTGGAAATGAAGTAAATGAGGAGTTGAAGTGGAGTTGGGACTGAATACATAAGTGGGGTTATTGGGCTCAGCCCAAACCAAAGCCCTAAGCAAAAAGTAGCAAAATTCAACTTTCTCCAAACTTATCGAAGCTTATACTAAAAAAGGTCGCAAACGGCATTTTAAACTCAATGGGAGTCGTCCCGAGTCCTAATTCGACCGTATGCAAAAAGTAGCTTTTCGGACTAAAATCCGACTAACGATAAAATATTTAAATAAAATATTTAAATATAAAATCGATAAATATGCGGGTTGTTACAGACTCCCCTCCTTAAAGAAATTGCGTCCTCGCAATATTTAAGAAGAGAACATAAAGTAACAACCATAAAAGCATATTCAATCACAAAAGAAACTTGAAATAAGAAGTTCACCTCAAAGAGCACGAGAAAGTAAGTCCGGATGTGTTCGCTCGATGTACTCTCTAGATTCCCAAGAACAATCCTTAGGATTTGAAGACCATTGAACTTTAACAAGCGGAACATCTTTATTTCGAAGTCGTTTGACTTCCGAAGTAATGATACGAATAGGATGTTGCTCATAAGTTAAATTAGGCGAAACTTCAATCTCTTCCACAACACAGGGCTCAAGAACAGAATCGGAATCTCGAAGACATTTCCGAAGTTGAGAAACGTGAAACACGTCATGGATAGCAGAAAATTGAGCCGGTAATAAAAGGCGATAAGCCATGTAACCAATACGTTCAATGATAGGAAATGGCCCAATATATCGAGGCGCCAATTTTCCCGATCGACTGAAACGTACAACACCTTTCATAGGTGAAACACGAATGAACACAAGATCTCCCTCAGAAAATTCTAACCTCCTTCTCCGGTTATCGGCATAGGATTTTTGTCTACTCTGGGCTTCTTTCATCCAATGACGAATAAGATCAATCTTTTCTGTGGAATCACGAATAAAATCTGGACCTAAATCCAGCTTCTCACCGGCCTCAAGCCAACAAGAAGGAGATCGGCATGGCCTTCCATAGAGTGCCTCAAAAGGTGCCATACCAATACTAGATTGGAAGCTATTATTATAGGAAAATTCAACAAGTGAAATATGATCTTCCCAACTTCCACAAAAATCAAGAACACAAGCACGAAGAAGATCTTCAAGAGTTTGATTCACACGCTCGGTTTGTCCATCGGACTGGGGGTGATAAGCGGTGCTAAAATTAAGCTTCGTTCCTAAAGCTTTTTGAAGACTCTTCCAAAATCCACTAGTAAACAATGGATCACGATCGCTAACAATAGAAGTAGGAACTCCATGCAATTTAACAATTTCTTTGACAAAGATTTTGGCCAAAAGAGGAACGGTTCGATTAGATCGAACGGGAATAAAATGGGCGGATTTAGTAAGTCTATCAAGCTATCATGACCCGAACGAGAACGGGGAAAGCCGTCAATAAAATCCATGGAAATTTGATCCCACTTCCAAATAGGAATTTCTAAAGGTTGCAATAACCCACCGGGCCTTTGATGTTCAACTTTAACGAGTTGGCAAGTCATGCAACGCTTAACGAAGTTAGCGATGTCAAGTTTCATTCCCTCCCAATAATAAAGTCGCTTCATATCCGTGTACATTTTACTACTACCGGGATGAATGGTGAATTTAGAACGATGTGAATCTTCTAAAATATCTTTACGAAGATCACTAATATTTGGCACGATGAGTCTACCAAATCTCCGAACGCCACCACGAGAATAGATATCAAAGTCTTTCAATCCTTCAATATCAATCTTATCCTTAATATTTTGGCTAAGAAGAGCCAATTCGGGATCTAGCCCTTGAGCTTCAAGAATGCGGTCTAAAAGAGAAGGATGAGCCTCAAGGCTACATAAAACAAGAGATGAATATAAATCGGGAACACGCTCTCGAATCTCACAAGTGGTTAAGATCTCGAGATCGTTCCATTCGGATATCATCATAGAAACAACAGCTTGTTGTTTACGGCTAAGAGCATCGGCGACACGATTACCCTTACCGGCGGTATAAAGAATATCAAGATCATAAGGAGCAAGGAACTCGAGCCAACGCTGTTGACGCAAATTAAGTTCCTTTTGGGAGAATAAATACTTCAAGGACTTATGATCGGTATAAAGAACAAATTTCTCTCCTAAAAGATAATGACGCCAAATACGAAGGGCGAAAACAATAGCTGCGAGCTCTAAATCATGAGTGGCATATTTAGTCTCAACAGGCTTCAATTGCTTAGAAGCATAAGCAATAACACGTTCTCTTTGCATGAGAACGACACCCAAACCAACGCGACTAGCATCGGTATAGACAACGAAATCTTGATTCCCCTTGGGAATAACGAAAATAGGAGCATCAGAAAGAAGTTCTTTTAATTTGTGAAAAGAAGCTTCACATTCGTCCGACCAAATGTATTTAACACCTTTCTTCGTCAAGCCAGTGAGAGGCACGACAATCTTGGAAAAGTCTTTGATAAAGCGACGGTAATAGCCCGCCAATCCAAGAAAACTACGAATCTCTGTCACACTCTCCGGTCTCTTCCAATCTTGAATCGCTTCAATCTTTGAAGGATCCACGGAAATTCCGGATTCGGAAATAATATGACCGAGAAATTTCACACGAGATTGCCAAAAGTGGCATTTAGAAAATTTTGCCTTTAATTGATTACTCCTAAGAGTTTCCAACACAATCCGAAGATGTTTTTCATGCTCCTCCTCGGTTTTTGAATACACAAGAATATCATCGATAAAGATGAGAACAAACCGGTCGAGAAAGTCTTTGAAAACTCTATTCATAAGGTCAACGAAATAGGCCGGGGCATTCGTCAAACCAAATGGAATGACAAGCCATTCATAAGATCCATATCGAGTACGGAACGAGGTCAAAGGAATACTATCCTCTACAACACGAAGCTGATGAAATCCAGTAGCTATGTCTAATTGTGAAAAGACTTTGGCACCACTAAGTTGATCGAATAGATCATCAATCCGAGGTAAAGGGTATTTATTTTTCATAGTAAGATCATTAAGCTTGCGGCAGTCAACGCAAAGCCTAAGTGTTCCATCGGATTTCTTCACGAAAATAGCTGAAGCTCCCCAAGGCGAGGAACTAGAGCGAATAAATTGCTTCGTCTCCAATTTGGATAATTGTTTACGCATCTCCTCGTTTTCTTTATTGGACATACGATACGGAGGACGAGTGATAGGTTGAGCTCCAGGAATAAGATTAATTCTGAACTCAATTGCTCGCTTAGGTGGTAATCCTAAAACGGGCTCGAATATGTCGGAAAATTCACAAACGACGTGAATAAGAGAAATAATATCACCCTCATCGTCATCATCGTCATCACGAGGATTTAAAGAATATAAAGATGCAACCAAGCTGGAATCTGAATCTTTAAGATTAATAGAAATCTGCTTAACAGATTGAGGATGTCGAAGATGAATAGTCCGCTCAGGACATAGGATATGAGCTTCATAACGGCTAAGCCAATCCATTCCCAAAATCATTCCAAAGCCTAAATAACGCATGACATGCAAATCGGCTAGGAAAGGAAAATCACACAAAATAATCTCGACATCTTTACACAATAAACTGATCGTTGCGGATCCACCAACTGGATTCACAATTCTCAAAGAAGTCATCAAACACAAAACATCCAAAGAAAAAGCATCAACAAGTTCTTTTGATATAAAAGAATGGGACGCACCCGTATCAAAAAGAACTCGAATAGGATGATCACGAAATAAAATAATTCCATCCAGAATAGAATGAGAAATACCTTGGCCACGAGATGTGTTGCCAGGGGCTTGAGCAACATTAAGCTTTCCCTCCTTCCTAGTTTGAAGTTTGGGACACACATGCATAAAATGGTCCGGGCTTTTACAATAGCGACAAGTACGGGG
This sequence comes from Allium cepa, assembly GCA_030765085.1. NCBI lineage: Eukaryota > Viridiplantae > Streptophyta > Magnoliopsida > Asparagales > Amaryllidaceae > Allium > Allium cepa. The sequence continues at coordinate 777,073,535 of CM060945.1, forward strand.
CTTTGAACACTTGTTCGCATAATGGTCCTTCGAACCACAATTATAGCATTCCCCATGGCCAAAGGAAGAAGTCTTTGCCACGGAGGTTGCTTGTTTCCCCTTTTTATTGGGATAAGGACCTTTAAATTTGTTTGGCCTCTTCTTGTTATTGTTGAAGTTTGGTTTGGAACCCACCACTTCAACATCATTCTCCTTATCCGCCTCTTCAAGACGAAGAGCAATATCAACGAGTTGGTCGAAAGAAACTTTTAACTTTAGAAGTAATGGATTCTTGAGATTTTTGTTTAAGCCATAGACGAATCTCTGGTTCTTCTTTAAAGGGGTGTTAATATATTCAACCCCATATTTGGAAAGCAACTCGAAAGAGGCGACGTAATCAGTCACGGAGGACTCACCTTGAACAAGGTCTATAAATCGTCGAGCCAATGTCACTTTCTCAGCTTCCGGTACGAATTTCAACTCGAAGCGTTCTCGGAATTTCTCCCAAGTGAGATCCGCTTCATTAGTTTCAGAAATAAGAAGCTCGTACCAGTCCAATGCTCTTTCTCGGAGCATACTTGAGGCCACCTGAACTCGGTGAAGGTCAATAAGATTCATGCGCGAAAAGATGCGATCGCATGTTCTAAGCCAAGCTTGGACTTCAATAACAGTTTCGGAACCTTTGAATGGCTCCCCACCCAAATTGGTGTAATCGCTGCACAAGCGTGCAAATCCCGACTTTGGGTGAGTAGGTTCCGGTTAGCTCTAGCTGCTTGAGCATTAGTTACCAAATCAAGAAGCTGTTGAGCAGTCATAAAAACTCCATCCTGGGGTGGAGTGCTAGATGGCACGGGTCTGGGGCGGCCTGGTCTAGACATTTCTCTTCCTTTAGAAAGAAAGAAGAAGAAGGAAAAGGTTATTCACCAAATTGAATATCAAGCAATCTTGATAGACAAAACAAGGAATCATAAAAGAAAATAGGATAAGACGGTACGTAGACCCGAATAAAATCCTAAAGCACGACTCCTAAGATGGACTTAGGACGATGATCCTTGTTATAATATTCCATATTGTTCCGAAGTTTGGCTCTGATACCAAGCTGTGATGCCCCACCTCTATACCCACGCTAGACAAGAACATTACGGAGAATGTTGTCGACTAGCACGGAGAATAAGGCTGTTGAGGAGCGACCATCCGTGTAATTACTTTGTGCGAGCATCGATATGTCAGATAGCATAACATGCAATACTTTATCAAGAGGAAATCCGACATACCGACACAAACTCAAAGCTACTACACAGTGGCTATAAAGGTCTTCGGAAACAAATATAGAAATAAACATAACACAAATCAGTCACAGACAATTCATATCACAAAGGCGGAAATAGATATGAATATTACACATGAAAGTGTATATCAGAGTAGTGGTCTAAAAAGATCCACAATATCACAAAAGAATAGTTACATGAACTACACAAAAGAATAAGTATACATTATGGAGTCTATATCTCAAATGTATACAACAAAAACTACTAATCTAAGTAGTTAACCAAAAGTCAGAGGAATCAATCCCAAGAGAGAAGTCAAGCAGAAGCACCTGTAACATCTCGGTCTGACCCGAGTATTATTTAATAAGAAAATAATAAACGGATCAGTCCAGCTATAAATATCAGGTGAAACGATAAAGAATAAGAGATATGACTAAACACATAATAATCACTATGTCAAGCTGTGATATATATAAGTAATTGAAAATCAACAAGAGATTAATCAATATCACCAAGTCTACACAAGAATCAAAGAAATGTCATACTCCTTATTTCTTTCACCAAACCACAAATATTGACGATAATATCAACGTCAATCACAAAAGTCAATGACACACAAATTCACCGATGCACAAATACTGACAATAATATCAATGTCAATCACAAAAGTCAATGACACACAAATTCACCAATGCACAAATATTGATAAAACTTATCAATGGAAATCACGAAAATTGGTGAAAAACAAATTCTAGAAATCATCTCAAGAAATCCAGAAATCACAAAGGGGGGAGGCCTATCACAAACGGGAGCATAAAGCCCACCAACACGTGTATCACAAACGGAATGCTAATTCCATGGTTGCTAACCATCACAAATTGAGCCGAAGCTCCACAAACGGCCCGAAGACCATGGGTTGCTACCCCACAAAATTGAGTCGAAACTCCACAAAACGGGGTTTAGTCTCCCTCGCAGACAAAGAGACATCGCACATTGCTAGTCTAAATCACAAAAATGATCGTCATGATCATCGAGAAGTGTCAATTACAATAAGCAAGTAAATATATGAGTTTAGCATCATGTCCCATAACCACTAGCTTAACTTAAATATTTACGAACAAATTGTAAGTTTCCACTAGAAAATTGTCACAAGAGATTCAATCGAACAAGTCCAAGAATTAACCGAACAAGTAAACACAAGCGTTTCATACCACTTGTTTTACTAAGCCGTTTAATTAGATTTCTCATACGAGTGAGGTAAAGGTTTGTGTATACTAGTAGATTGGAAAACGGTTTTATAAACAAGTTTGATATTGAAAATATAGTTGAAATCGTTTTGATGAAGAGGTTTTGATATTTAATACTAGTATTGAAACCTTTATATTTTTAAAGTGACAAATCACAAAAATGATTGTAGAACAATCAATCACTAAAATTCACACACGAAGATGTGAATAAAAATCCAACGAAACCGATAAAGAATCCGTCGAAATGGATATTCAAAAATCCCTAAAAAGGAGTCATCAAAGTCAAAATAAATGATAACAACAAATAGGATCATCACGAATCGATTTAAATTGGAAATTCAATCCAAAAAGGCAAAATGGACTCAAACAGCAGGTTCAGTCGACTGAACAGAGTTTTCAGTCGACTGACCCTGTACCTGGAAATTTTCCAGGTTCAGGAAACTTTCTGTTTCCAGGTTCAGTCGACTGAACAGAAGATTCAATCGACTGAATCATGCCTGGAAACTTTCAGGTTCCAGGTTCAGTCGACTGAACAGAGTTTTCAGTCGACTGAATCATGCCTGGGCTGTTTTTCAGCCTATTCAAATGAAGAGCAAATTCTCCCAAAATGCAACCGGACGAACATTGGCTCTAAGGGTTTATGCCAATCGGCAACCCGGCCCTATATGCTCCTCGGTGCATCACTAAAAGCATGATCAAACATCCATAAAAGGATTTTCACACAAATTTGACTTAAAAACCCAAAAATTGGAATATTCACAAAACCAATCCAAATCAAGAGCAAATTCTCATGAAGAAGTGTTAGGAATTCAAACCTAACAACCAAAGATAATTATAGTCATAGATGTGAGATAAAAATCTCACCTTTGAACCCAAACGATTGAAGAAGATGCTTGAAAGCAAAGGAGAATCAACCACTCTTCAAATCCAACTCAAGAAGCTTGATTCAAAGCTTTAAAAGGAGTACATTCCCAAAGTTAGGTTTAGGAATTTCTGAAATTGATTAGAGATTGAGTTGGAGAAGAAGAAGAGAAGCTTACCAATGGGTTCTTCTATTAGTTTGGAGCTAGAACTTGATTTGCAAAAGAAAACTAGGGCTTGAGTTTTAGTTTCCCATCTCTCCCACCATTGTTGCTAAAGCTTGAGTATTAGGAATTGGAAATGAAGTAAATGAGGAGTTGAAGTGGATTTGGGACTGAATACATAAGTGGGGTTATTGGGCTCAGCCCAAACTAAAGCCCTAAGCAAAAAGTAGCAAAATTCAACTTTCTCCAAACTTATAGAAGCTTATACTCAAAAAGGTCGCAAACAGCATTTTAAACTCAATGGGAGTGGTCCCGAGTCCTAATTCGACCGTATGCAAAAAGTAGCTTTTCGGACTAAAATCCGACTAACGATAAAATATTTAAATAAAATATTTAAATATAAAATCGATAAATATGCGGGTTGTTACACAAGCGATCGATTTACTATTCATATAAGTATAAAACTGTCTGGTGAGAATAACTCACTGGTTTGAGCTGATGACCCAACGAAAAATTTCACAAACGGGATCTACACAAGCACAAAAGCACGACACATATTCGAATGGAGGAGCCAAATGTCAAATTCCTTGGATACACATCAAACAAAACAATATAACAACGATAAGTTTCAAATCAACTACGATCAAAACTACACTAGAATAGACTGCACATAATCAAATAGAAATGATTGCACTTGCTTTTAACCTTTACTAGGCTCAGCATAAGAGGAAATAAAAAATGATGGCAGGTGTGTGGGTCAGGTTATGGTGGGTATGGGTCGGCCAAGATGTCATTTGTGATGGTGCCAAAGTGGGTGAAGGGAATAATACACATAAGCATGAATACATGCATTTGGTCATGGATTTGGGCTCGGCCAAGGCTCCAAGTGTCACGGCCAGAGGTGTGGGGTCCACTATGGTGGTGTGGCCGAGGGTGCTGGAGGTGCTGGTGGTGTGGTAGGTGGCGACTAGAGGGGTGGGGAGGTGATGGAAGCAATGTTGTGCTCGGCTTGGCTAGGAATTCGGGTTGTTTTGAAAAGTTTGTGGATGGGCATCAACAAGGGGGGTCACGGCATGGTTGGTTGGTGAGGAGGAGGTGTTGGTGGTGTTCCATCAGGTGCTGGAGGCAGCTAGGAAGCAATGGAGGCATGGCCCATCCTAAAAGAGGTGAAAGCATGTGCAAAAAAATCAAACCAGAATAAACAATATAAGTAGAAAAAGAGATAAAAGAAATAAATTTTTTACCAACTTCCCAAGCATGTGATGGCCGAAATTTTTTTCTCAGAAGGAGGAATGGAAGATACATGAAATGAAATGAATTATTCAGCTGAAATGTGGGGAGTTATGCCAAAAAAAATGAAGAGTTGTGAGGAAAATGAAGAGGTGGAATTCAAAAAGGCAAAAGACAATTCAAAAGTCAAAACTCTTCATATATCCTTATTTAATTTATATAACTTTATATTTCTAGAAATAATAATAATCCCAGATAAAATTTCGAAAATTTATCAAAATATAAAAATTTATATAATATTTATTAATTATATAAAGTTAAATTAAGAAAAATAGCTAAAATAGTGAACTAGACTAGAAAATTTGAAATTAAATAGAATAATTTTTAGAAAATTCATATGAGCTTGTAAAACATTTTTAAACATAAATAATAACATAAAATAAAAATACATTCACAAAATAAATATTTAAATTTTAATTAAATATAATTTAAATGAAGAAAATAGCAGAAAAATAGAAAACAGCCTTTAATAATAGGAAATAAATACAGTAAATTTTGGAAATTTTTTATTATCACTTTAAAAATATTAGAAGACAAAATATGCATAAAATAACATATTAACACATATAAAAATAAAATATAACATAGAAAATATGATTTATATAATTTAAAATAGACAAAATTTCAAAATAAAACAAATTATACTCAAAATTGAAATGTACATAACTTTCAGAAATTAAATCTGTTTTAAATGAAACAAAAAGCAGTATTCAAGTTATTAAATCCATTTTCATAATAAAAATAAAATTTAAGAATTTAAATTTGAAATTTAAAAGTCAAGGTTTGACCAGTTTGAACAGAAATTCATCTTTAAGTAAAATATCCAATTATACCGGTTTGAAATTATAATTCACATAATAATCAACACCTACATTTAAAAATGAAATGTTTGAAATAAAATAAGTTTAAAATAATTCAAAATAAAACAAAGTCAAATATTAAAATATATGAAAAATATAGGGTTGTTACACGTTACCATCAGTCTAGATCCGCAAAACGATAGTATCCTACCCTGGCATTGCTTTATGAGCCTTGTCACATGCCTTATCGTGCCCTCTATGAGTTTGGCTTGTGTCATACACTATGGAGTGCCCTTGGATAGACCTCCAGTTTACGGAGGAATTACGGTATTGTATAGACTATGACATTTGTATAAAATGTGTTAAAGGAGATATGGGTAATGCCTTAACGATATTTTGATATTTTACTTTACTATAGACATTATCTATGTAGCGCATTTTATTATGTATGTGGATAGCTTAACGGATCCTTAATGGATGGAATCCAAACATCCTTTAAGTTATATTGCATTTCACTTGGACATTTCACTTGGGTTGATTTACTTGCATAAGATGTTAATCCTGACTCGAGCGTTTTGTTTTTTTCTTTATGCTCGGGTCATATTTAGTGTCATAGCATTTGAGACTCACCTTTAGAACTTGGAGTTTTGGTTGGAGATGTACCTATTCATCTTTTCAGTTATTTCTAGTTTTTTATGTTCTGACTTATTGGTTGCTTTTGTATTAGTAACTTCTATGTACTTGGGATTTTCTGTTATATTTGTTTTCGACTCTAATGTTCTGTTATAGCTTCGTGAACAACTATTTATCTATTCCATGGCTTATTGTTGTATTACTTTGTTTCCATGGTTCTTTGATTTATTTATTTATTGTATATGCTACATTTTTCCAAATATGAATTAACAATCTGTTGTTTAGAGCAATTCAAGTCTGATACATGTGATTATTGTCGATTTGAATGTTTCGAAATCTCAAGTCGTGACAGTTGGTATTAGATCTAGATTTAGGCAAACTTAGCATATGGAGTAAAAATTCATTTGAAATAGGGTAGTGATACCCTAGAATGAGTAAAACTAAATATAGAATCGTCTTCATTCGAACATGGAATTCTTTGTTAGGATCCTTTTTGATTTGGAATTCTTTTGAATTTTGAAACTTTACCTTTGTTCTAAAATCCATTCTTGTCTTTTCCTGTTTGTGTTATTCTTGACATTGGAGCATAGCATAGATTTACAATGTTGATCTCTATAATGGATTTGAGCACATCCTGCAACCTCAATTAATAACTTCATCCATATGTGTGACTAATCCCATCGACGTTTGCGCCAACCTTAGTATGATTTATAAATGGGTGAAACTCCTTTACAACAGGCATCGATTTACTGAAGATTTCTATATCCTCGGTTTCGATGCATTTGATATCTTACTTAGGGGTGAGTGGTTGAAGCGATAAAATGTTGTTATCTCTTGCAAAACCTGAACCATTTCTCTAGTGAGTGACAAGGGTAATTCTCTTGTAATCGAATGTAGATTGCCTCAGGATTATGCAGGCTATTTTATCTTTTCGCTAGATGCTCAGCCTAGCAATCTTGACTGCACTCCTATTGTCCAACCATTTTCGGATGTTTTTGGTGAAGTCACTTCTCTTCCTTCCAAGTGAGAAATTGAATTCCGCATCGATCTTATTCCTGGAGCTAGATCTTGCTATAAGCTTCGTGTAGTCGAGGAGAGTTTTCCCAAGACTGCTTTTCGGACAGAGAATGGTTTCTATGAATGGTTAGTCATGCTCTTTGGACTATAAATGCTCTTGCCTTCTTCGTCGATCTTGTGAATCGCTTTTTCCACGATATTCTCAACAAGTTTGTCCTGTTTTTCATTGATGATATTCTCGTCTTTTCTAGGGCAGAACATGAATCTCATTTGGGCTATGTTATGGAAACTCTTAGGAGTCATTGGTTGAAAGCTAAATTTCTAAATATCATTTCTAGAAGGATGAAGTCCGATTCCTTTGACACATTATTTTTGAAATTCGAGTATCGGTTGACCCGGTTAAGGTCGTTGCGCTTATTACAAGTCTATCCGTCTTTCCTCTTTTGTAATTTAATTATCTTATTTTCCTTTTGAACCTATCTTCGTGGTTAGAATTCTCTTTTATTAGGATCCATCTAGAGTTGAATCTCTATCTTTGTTTTAAAATCCATTCTTGAATCATCCTATGAATGAGCGTATTTGTAATTGGCATAAAAATGTTTTATATTGTGTTGTTTGAGTTGTAAAGTTTGAATTTTGGGTTTTGATTGATTAATCTTACCAACGCTGTCAATAGGAATTCCAAAACACTTGAACAGAGCAAACTGACGCAATATAGTTTTCGAAATTGGTAAATGAAATAATATTACGTATGATTATATTATATATATAAGAATAGTTTTCTGAAACTAGAAAGTTAAATAAATTGGTTGTTTGAAATGATAATACTAGATTGTCATTTACTGTTTTGTCAACAATCCTAAACCGTTAACTATTGTTGTATGTTATGAGGAGTTGAAATTTTATAAAATATGGTTTATAAATCTGATTTGAAAATGAAATGAATAAAAATTAAAAATTTGAGAATTAAATTTCTGTTGCTTTTCAAAATTCGGTTTTCAAAGTTTTGGAATTTTTTTATATTATTTGAAAATATTTTCGAATGGGAATTGTTTCCAAAGAATTTTAAAAGAAGTAAGTTAGTACTCTCCTCTTATTTCGTTGGAAAATAATTTCAATGATGATTATAGCATCATAGACATTCATTTTCGAGTCTTGAAGTGTGGAGACCACTCAGTAGCTCGCTACGCTTTTGTTTTGGAAAATGGATTTGATTTGAATTTCTTGAGTGTTATTTGATGTACAAAATATATATATGCATATATTTATTTCAAAATGGTTTGAAGTGAAATCGAAAATTTAACTCTTAAGTTTCATGTTAAGTGATGGTTTTCAATTATTGAAATGAAGCAAAAGTTTTGAATAATTGGAGCGTCTAAATTGAGAAATGGAATTGAAACAACTTGAAACAGTTGAACTAGGATAAAATTAATTTATATAATACTCAATTGCATTCTAAAACAAATATAACTTACCTGAAATATTCAAAAAGTTAAAATGTTAATGCAGATATGTAATTGTATATTATACAAGAGTAAACTTAAGCAATAAAATGTTTAAACCAAATTCTACTTAATAGAATGTTGTAAATAAAAGGTAAATTGGTGCAGTGTGCAATTACATTCGGAAACATTAATAAAACTTACCCGGAAAAAGTTTGAATGTAATGAGAACATGTAATTGAATAGTACACAATATAAATGTATGTAGTAAGATGTCTAAAAATGAAATTTATATGGTTTTGAATTAATTTTTGTGTCTAGTATTATGTATTTCAAATATATCTTTCCTTTCCGCCGCGTCTATTCTCCTATCTCATTCCTTTTTGGAGACGAAAAGTTTTGAGTGGGGGAGAGTGTAACGACCCTGAAATTTACGATTTTAAATAACATAATTAACTAAAAATTTTCATGAAAATTTTATATTTGGTATGCGGCTATTTAAGCATAGCAAGTGACAAATTTTTTTCAAAAAATACGTAAGTTTGTTCAATTGTGAAATTTCAACTTTAAATTAAAAATTAATTAAATTGATGAAAATAAAATATTTTGAAATCTGAATATTTTTACATAAGAAAAATGTAAACTATTTTCTGAGTGAGACGCCATATTTCGTTACGCTAAATTTGGAATGGTATAGCCCCATTTATTTTGTTTTTGGCGGTTTAGCAGCATTTTTGACTATGAATATCGAGTTTTGATTAGTTGGTCATATCGCTCATTTGTGTGCCATTATGTTCACCTCGTCGTGCTGATCTCCATAGTATATTCATTTGTGCATTTTGGTGTCTGGTACGTGACGAAATCTGTGAAACAGTTAGCTGCATCGGTACCTATTTTGGGCCTTTTGGGTTCTATGTCCTTTCGTTTGTTTCCTGAGACAACCATTGGTCAGTAGAAACTAATATTTTCGGAATTCAACTATTGACTTTTGGTTAACCCACTCTTTCATTTATAATTTGCTGGTTCGGTTGCTTATTCTTTCTCTTCCTTTCATTTTCCTCATGTTCATTGAAATAAATAAATAAAAGCTGCTCATCCCCTTGCATTTTCCCCTACTCGTCCATATTTGCTTCAAAAACATGCCATTATTTTTTCCATCTCTACTCTTTCATTTTGTTTATATATATGTGTGTGTGTGTGATGTATGTGTGTATGTGTATATATATAAAGTATACGTTCATTTATAACCTGAGAACCTACTCATATTTTGCCGAAACCACCTCTCCTTTGCTTAAGCTCCGCCTCTTCGAACGCATCATCCCTCTCCATTGTTCGACCCCGACTACCACCAGCCTGCTATCTGCTCCACCTATCACAGCCTCCAGCACCAATCCTTGACCTGCCTTGCCTCAACTCCCTCTCTGCCGACCTGCTCTAATGCCAAAAGACATAGCTCGCCTGAACAAGCTACCTTCGAACCCTGATCGCCTCCTTCCGCTTGCTGTAATGCACTGATCAGATCCACATCCCATAGCCAGTCACCTCGCATTCCACCACACAGCACCTGCCATAACACTATCCTCAACCCTTTTGGCCACACTATCGAATACTCCACATCCTATGGCTACAAAAACCATCCATCCTTTCCACTTCAAGCCCGCGATCACCAGCCGAGCAATATCCCACCACCAAACGCCGCATTACCGCCATCTTTCCTTACCCAAGCCTCTGCCATCTCCAATCCAGCATGCCACTGCCTCCACCTTTTGACTTATCTCCACTTATGTGCGCTGAACACACAGCCACAAGCCTAGAACAACCCTCAGCGATCACTTTCCCAAGGCCGAAAACCAAGCAACTTCTAGCCTTCTTCTCCTATTCTAAAAAAAGTATATATAATACGTTTAAATTACTTATTTAAATCTATGTTAGTATGTTTAAAAATATATTTCCATAAAAACCTTAATATATATATATAATATGTTTAACTATTTATTTAAAGAATTTTGAAGGAAATTGATGCGTTTTAAGAAATATTGATAAAAAAATATTATAAAGAATTTATTTTTAATATGTGAGTAACTTTAGATTTTAAAAATTATATATATATATACACACATACATTTCATCGATCTAGAGTCCAGCTTGATTTGCTTTGGAATTTTTGTTTGATCGGTAGTGCTTGTAGAAGCTCGAGATTCCAATTCATAGCTTGTTGTGTTATCTATTTTCTCTATCCTCGAAAGGAGAGCGATCACCCACGATTAACATTCTTGTGTTTAGTATATTTATTTCACATGAAATGGCGATTGAAATATGTTGTTAAATTTGAATTGCTAAATTGTTAAGTATTATTTGTTATTATCTTCAACTGTTTACCTATATTAATTGACATATGGCACCATAACTTATTATATATATATTTTTATTTAAATTGTTAATTATGATCATATATGCTTGTCATTGATATGTATGTCATTTTATGTTATTTTGTATTCTCACATTACAAGTTTCTTGTTAGTTAGTAATTCCCTATGGGTTAAAACGATACGTACTTGAATGATATTACAGATTAGGGAAAATCATTATGGGTTGAAATGATAAACCCAAGTGATTTATTGATTTCGAAATTTTTGGATTGCGGGTTGAAATGATATATACCTGTAAATTTAAATTATTGCGGATTGAAATGATAAATATCCATATCGCTTGACCATAGGATAGAAAATTATGTATGGAAACCATTGGTCTATTTTTGAACGATTTCTAAAGTTTTGAAAAGAAAATGTATGTGTTTTGATTTTAAATATAATATAAAGATTTTATTTTAAATTTAAATATATGTATAAAATTTAGATTTTCAAATTAAGTATTTGGAAATTTTAAGTTTATAAGTTAAGTTTGAAAATGTAAATTTCAAGATTTTACTAATTATTTTATTATTTTAAAATATATAAAATAGGACTTAATATAAAATAAATTTGATAATGATATTTAATTTAATAAAATTTAATACAATAAACTTTAATTTAATTAGTATATATATAATTTGTTTAAGTATTTATTCATTAATATTTTAAAAATAGATTCTTGTAATAACTTTAATAAATGAAGGTTGGAAAGATAAATTGAAATTGATTTGAAATTTTATCTGTTTAAGAATTATATTTAAATAAAAAAGTGATATGTAACTTACTAATTTTGAGATTTTAAGGATTTAATTTTATAACTTGATAACTGGATATTGATTAACGGTGATTAAATGAATATTTTCAAATTTAAGTAAAATTGAAATTGAATATTAAATACTAATTCAAATTTGTAATTTAAGATTTTATTTAAATGTTATTAAAAATGATTAAGTGAATATTTCAAATTTCAGTTGAAATTTGAAATATAAATGAAATTTATCAAATTGAGTTATTACAATGTTCGAATATTTAAACTTTGAAACCTATTGAATTGGAAGTGGTTTATAGCTCGAACCTGGTTTGAAATCGATATAAATCAAAAATGGTTTTAATGAGAATTTGAATTGAACTTTTAACCTTTTTAAATGAAATTGTGGAACTGAGTTTGATTTAAATTGAATTTTGGAACTAAAATTGATTTGAACTGATTTGTGAAATTGGAAGAAACAAACTATTTTCGATGTAAATTCTTTTATTTATATAAACTATTTTCAATATATAAACTATTTTAATCTATAATATATTTTTAAGTATAAACTATTTTGGATGTATAACTATTCCAATATATAAACTAGTTTCAATATTCAAACTGTTTAAATTGGAACTGTTATGATTTAAAGTGAATATGATTTCGAAAGTGATATGATTTTGAAATGAATATGATATTTTAATAAGAAGTATGAACATGTTTGAAATGAAAAGTGACCGCGGTGTGAAATAAGCGATTGGTTGCTAAAGTGACCGGGATAGGATATCATCATACTCTTTGTCAATATCGAAAACCGCTTTACCAACTGTGTACATGGTGGAGAATCCAGAACGAAATAGGATGTTTTGGCGAACATGTGCATGAGGTATGATTGCAGCTCTAACCCCCTTAGGTCAGCTTGATGTGACTAAAATAATAGCCGTGCCGGGGCAAGTGAGGTTGCGCCTCCGATCAAACTACTTCTTCAAACCATTTTTATTACTTTGTGATTTGACTAGGGTGTACCTTTGATTATGGGACTGTGTCTCGAGGTAGGCGGTAGTAGCTGCTATGCGTTACCATCTATCCGGATCCGCAAAACGATAGTATCCTATCATAGGCATTGCCTTGCATGCCTTGTCACATGCCTTATCACGCCCTCTTCGAGTTGGTTTGTATCATACACTATGGAGTGCCCTCGGATAGCCCGCCAATATATGGAGGAATTACGGTATTATATAGACTACGACATTTATGTAAAATGTGTTATAGGGGATTCGGGTAACGCCTTAATGCTATTTTAATATTTTAGTTTACTGTAGACATTACTATGTAACGTATTGTATTATGTATGTAGATAGTTTAATGGATCCATAAAGGATAAAATCCCAACATCCTTTAAGTTATATTGCATTTCACTTGGACATTTCACTGGGGTTGACTTACTTGCATAAGAATGTTAATCCTGACTCGTGCATTTTGTGTTTTGCTCTATGCTTGGGTCTGACTGACTGTCACAGCATTTGAGACTCACCTTTGGAGCTTGGAGCTTTGCTTGGAGATCTATCTATTTATCTTTTTAGCTATTTCATTTATTTCCAGTTGTTTATGTTCTGACTTGTCGGTTGCTTTTGTATTAGTAACTTCTATGTACTTGGGATTTTCTGAAGTATTTGTTTCAGACTCTGATGTTTTGTTGTAGCTTCCTTAACTACTATTTATCTATCCGCTGCTTATTGTTGTATTACTCTATGTCCGTTTTTCTGTGATTGATTTATTTATTGTATATGCTACATTTTCTCAAATATAAATTAACAATATGTTGTTTCGAACGATTGAAGTCCGACACGTGTGGATTACAGGTACTTTTTATGGAATTGAAAGGGGTACTTTCAAATGTTCAAATGTTTTCATCAGCTAAAGTTTGAATAAAGTATATATACAACATGGCAAGGTGATTTTGAGTAAAGCATAAAGGTTATATATAATTTCCTTGTGTAAGATTGATTTAAAAAGTTTTAAATCATTTAAAAAATGTTTTCAAAGAAAATTATGGGAGAGGATCCCTAAGTGAAAATGACTCTGATATTAAAATACTAGATGAGACTGCTATAGGGTCGCGCCCAATACATTAGCTATTGGTCCCAGCTAACAGTTGTCCAAAATTACAGTGTGTAGGGCTTGGTCACATGTAGACTATAATTATGGTTACACACAAAAATGAATATATGTTGTATACAAATAGTTTATTGGTGAGTCCAGAAAACCATTAGGATCGGGAAGACCTGGGAGATGATTAAGTTAAGGACAGACCGTCAAGAAGATAAGCATTTAATAGATAGTTAAGGATAGATCGTCTAGATGAGGAGTATCTAACAGACTAGATTAATTTTGTTATATTTTCTGGTAGACCCAAGTCAATCAAAGGTTACAAGTTAGCCAAACAAAACTTATATGTTTGAACACAAAGTTCATTTACTATCTGATATCTATGTATGTTACACAATGATGCTTTACAATATTTAACCAATTTCGGTTGTAGGAAGAGGTTATGCAAAGATTTGTTTCAAAAGGATGTTAGTGAAGGGAAGCCCGTTTCGCTAAGCGGCATAGTTTCACTTAACATATTAAGTCGGTATGTATAGTATTATTCGCACCAGGCTTTATGACTGACTCATATTTATGTTTTCCCCTTAAACTCTCTAGTGCTCAAAATTAATTTGAGTAGGTTGAGGGGTTAAGGTCTTTTCAGGTTTTAGTAGGATGGCGAATAAGGCTATCGAAGGCATGCAGGAGGAAAACGGATAACTATTTCGAAGTTGTAGTTTCATATTTTGTTGTATTTCCATTGCGTTTGTATTAAGTCTATTATAAATATACAACTCTGATCATCCAAAGGGGTATCTTCATACACCATTCTTGGCGTATTCTATAATAAGTATATTTTATCTATGCTTGGGAAAGTATTGGACTATGTAAAAGGAATATTGAGCATCTGTTTTTGACTTTAATGAAGAAAATGTTGTTTTGAAATCTATGTTTTGTTCAATATTCAAGTGCTTCTAATATTATAGATGCCATTAACATAGCCGTATTTAGTCGTCGAAAGCTAATACTATAAATGACCGCAGCATCTGTAGCGCTTAGTTTTGGGCCTCTAGATAGGGGATATTACAATTGATTAGTGCCGATCGATCTATGTGGAGAAGTTACTCTGGGAACATTATTTCCTCCTTCATTTATTTCTTCAACTCCAAATAGATTCGTCCTTATCCTTTATAGTAGAGCTTCTTTTATCAAATCTAGTTAGGGAATTCCACTATTCCTCAAGATTTCTAGCACGAAATCCTTCTTCTTAAGGGGTTTGCCTCATCATATCAAATTTTCCGGTAAACTCTTCCACCAATATCCACTTCATTGCTTCCATCCATTGGTTGAATTTAGCTACCGTTCCTTCCAAATCCTCTTTAGTCATGAGGTCCAGTAGATGTTGTATAGTTGCATCATTAGTGCTTTAGTTTCCAACGCTTCCTTCAACATCTACCCTTTAGCTTCCTTTCCCAAATTATTAAGTCTCGTTTGACTTGATTTTCTTATAGATTTTAGCTAAATCAGATTAATAAGAGAGGTCTAGTGCGATTTCTGTTTTTAATGAAAGCGCCAAAAAATATAGCAAAAAAATTGGTATAACATCCCTAAAAGGCTACGTAGAATCAAAAACCATGTGTGGTCTTTTGTTATGGATTTGTGAGGGTTATAGCCTTTGATTCCATGAATATGAGAGCCCAAAATAAATACAACGGATCCAACAATAGAAACCTAATGAAATTAGGCAAATATATGAAGAAAAAGGTAAGGAAACAAAATATAAGTATTCATAATGGTTTGGCTATGCCTACATTCGCCTTAACGACATTTTACGGTTGTTTTCACTATATTTAGAAGAAAATACAAATTCAATATCCATCAAAAACTGTAATGGAACCATTAACCCTTAGATATGTAACAATAATTTTTCAAGCACCTTTTTATGTTACATGCAGACCTATCTTTGTAGGTGTAGTTGGCCGTCATTGCATCTTGGAGCCTTCAATTTTCATCACTGGTCCATTAAATTTCATAAAATATCAAAATCCAAGAGAATAAGGGGAGAATAAGTGAAAATAACTAAATCGATGGATTAGTATTGATCCATCAGTGGATCAGTATAGAGCCATTTATATTATTCTCTTCCCCATTCTTCTTCAAGATATGTTTGTTTCTTGAAGTATTGATCATTTCCTTAGTACTTCTAAAATAAGTTCTTCAACCTATTCACTGATTATGATGACAAATGGGAGAATTTGATGCACAGTACCAATCGTAGACTTAGGAAAATACTCATTCTTTTCTTCTTGCTATGTCTTATATTCGATCGTCTCTGAGCAAATCATCTATTCTGTTATCATTTGAAATTTAATATCATTGACTTCTCATTTGTGAAAAGTGATGTATAACACTCATTACTCCTCGAATTAGGATCTAATTATCTGTAGGTTTCTCAAAAATCTCTAATTAGTTTTCCTTCTATAATTTCTTCAGACTATAACCCTAATGGGCTAGTTAAAGGAGTATACATTACATCTCCTTCAATTAAGTCTAAAGTGGGCTACATTCTCCTCCCTCTATGTTACCGTACGCTCTCTCTCAAGCTAACTTTTCCTCTTAATTTAAGTATAAACTAAGCAATGCCAAAACTTTTGGTTTTGAAAATTTTGATGCGGTCTTTGTTGATTGTGCAATGGTGCCACTATTGTTTGTTGCTGATGCTCGAATGGATGCTTGGAATGACCACTTTTTGTGGTTCTTCCTAGATGACGATCAATCATATAGTATTCTAAAAAAATAAAATGATTCACTCTTTGAAACTTAATGGAATTATAAAAACCAAATATGATAAATCGACACATTTTTTTCAAATTTTCTGCTTAGAGCAACGACTTCACATTCTTGAAGCCGATCTGATTGTCTTTCATGCCAAGTATTTAATTATAACCTTGTGGAGTCTATTTGTAGACATAACTCGTGAACAAGTACTTTCGATCCCTTGTTAAGTTATTTATTTTCAAAATATCTCATTCCTTTGAAAATGTTTTATTTTTATTTTTTGTTCGCAGGTTATATCAGTGAGCTTATATGCTTAGACATCCCTATAGAGCATAAATATAGGCTAGACTAGGAATGTCAATGGGGTAAGCTGGGGTGGATTTGTCATGCTCCAGACCCGCCTCGGGTTTTTAAACCCCATCCCAAACCCATGCCGTAGACCCGGTGTAGGTTTGGATTTTAGCTCCGAGCCCGAAACTCATATGATTTGGATGACCCACCCCATCCCAAGTCCAAATGAGGCTCTATATATCGATTCAAAAAATTGTGTCTTAATTTGCACATATTTGTTCATTTTTATTTGTAAAAGAGATTATCACTAAATGATACATTAAATACAAGCAATGAGGTCTTTTTAAAGATAGGGAAAGATAAAAAAATGAGATGTACCATAATAGATAAAAATATACATATTTTATTATATGATTATCAATAATGCAACTTAGTACTATTAAAAATTAATAACTTATCGAACGGAACATTGTAATATCCATATCATAATCACTTATATCTAGAAAAGATGAACAAATCACCATTATGGTAATAGAGCGATTTTATTAGATCTTATTAATGTAGGTCGTGTTGGGGTGGGTCAGCCAAGCCACAAATCGATCCTAGACCCAGAGCTCTCAAGAGTGGATTATGGGTCTACTCGTCTCATGAGAGGGTCATGATGGGTCAAAACAGGGGCATGTCTACCAAGTTTGAACCATAACCCACCCTATTATCATCCCTAGGCTAGACTACATTAAAGCGTTGGTAAATATAGGACCCGATTCTGGACATATATTACATAGACCTTCCAATTTTCCTATTTGTTGACACAATAGGTTAGGTTGATGTATCCTACCGTCGAAAGCCTACGATCTATTCCACATGTAGCTCATTTGGGCACTGCACCCCATTTTGCATCCATGCTTCTTGTATCTCGGTTTAGTATTAATTTCCTAAGCCACTACTAGAAAAATGCTAATATTCCGACAGAGCCTAGCGATGGCTTATGACGGGTCGTCGGTGGCCGTCGTAATCCGTCGGAAATTCGCGAATATCTACTCAATTCGAAGCCTTTTTTTTCATTTGGTTGAACGATTTACTCCTCCATTAAACCCCAAATCTACCCTCTAAGTTTCAATCACCAATTTGGAGCTTTCGGATCCTCCATGGCTGCGTAATCAACGTCTATGGCTCTCTAACTGGGGTATAATCACTTATTTTCACCAAAAATCTAATTTTTATCCAAAATATTGGTTTTCATAAGTTGATAAATTAGGGTTAATTGGTGACTATCCAACAACATAATAATGGTTTATAGCATCCCATGGTATACCTATTTCATATGTTATCAAAATTTTAAAGAGTATGTATAATTTATGATTGTGTGTGTATATGTAAACCATTGTATATGCATTTTTTCTACCATTGTATTCTGTTAATTGGAATAAAACACGAGTCTTATAACATCTTGACTTGTGCAACAGTAATGAATGCACGAGTCTAAAAGAAATTTGACTATATTGAAAAATGACAACAATATTAAAGCAGCCTTATTTGATGAAATACGCGGAACAATGTGGTAAATCAATAATTTTTTGAAATGTGTAAAATTAGTATATATATTCTTTTTTATAAAATAACTTTTTTACGTCCTTTAGAGAGTTTTTGGCCCCGTCCAACGGGTGTTATTCATGATCGTTATATAAATAGTCGTTTTTGTCACAAAACGACCATCTATATTCATCTTCTACAGTAATTGTCGGATTTGTCCCTGTATAAGACAAGTTATAAACACAGTAAACAATTACATTTCATACATTGTTTCGTTTCAAATGGTTCACAAAATTTAACCATCACTTTTCTTTTTTGTTTCCTGCGTACACACATTTGTGTACAATGTAGGAATAAAAAGAGAAGTGTTGCCGAAATTTTGTTGAATCGTTTAAAACGAAATAATGTATGAAATGTAAGTGTTTACTGTGTTTGTAATGGAAAGTAGGATGACTGATCAAAAACAAGATACCCATAAACCAACATTTCGATATTGCATTCTTAAGTGGGGTAAAATGGACGTGTATAAGTTTTAGTATCGATACTGTTAACCTGTCTCTTGGCATGGAAACGTACAAACGGATTTAACACAAATAACTGCACAAAACATAGCATTGTCGATGAACAAACGACGCACGATGTCTAAAATATGGTTTCAAGAAAGTTCGAGTCATTTCAAATTTCTTGGAGTCTGCTTCGAGTCACCTTCATGTTTGCTTCGGGTTCCTAGGAATGTTAAATCGAGTCAAAAGGACACCAGCTTCGGGACTTTGAGAAACAAGTCGCTTTGAGCCATCAAACAACCTACTTTAGGTTAGCAATGCATTTTCTTCGAGTCAAAAATAGGTCTACTTCGAGTCAAGGAGGCAAATACTTCGAGTCAGAGCTATGAATCGATCAAAACCAAAAGGGAAGGCCCAAGTTCGTATCCATCCATCCTTGTTCGTATCCATTAGATGCCACTCATTTTCATATCCATCAAACACCTTTACTTCGTATCCATCAAAGGAAGTTCCTTTTTGTGTCCATCATTCTCAATCCCATTCGCATCCATCAATAGTTAACATTTCGTATCGACTCGATTCACATGTGCTTCGTATCGATCTCCCTTCTACACAGTTCGTATCTATCTCCCCTCTACACAGTTCGTATCGGTTGGCCAATGGTCGATATGAAACCGACCACTAAAATGATCGGTACGAAGAGCGCGTACAATGATCGATACGAAATAACCTCTAAATCATCGATACAAAAAACATAAGTTCATATCAATACAAAGCAGTTGCAAATGATCTATACGAACAACACGTGCCAACTTTGATTGATACAAAGCAACGTATAAGCATGGATACGAAAACGACCCCAAATATGGATACAAGAAGCGTGATGTAATAGTAGAAGAATCAGTCATAAGCATGAAAAGTGGTTTGGACCTGGACTATCGCTCCACTTCACCTTGATCGATATGCATATTATCGATACATAATGCTATGGACACGAATTGCCCGATACGAACTCGCCAACCCTTTGCAATTCCATTTTTGATCGATCATAACTTGGGATGTACTGTCCAAACGCCTTCAAATTTTCTCCATAGCTTGCATACCACCAGAAGAACGTTCATGATCGATCCCATTACTATTGGACCATTTTTTGATCGAAACGAGATACATGGGGAGCGATCAACGAATGATTCCAAACAAGCCCGGATCGATCACGTGGGCCACCCATGAGGGAGAAGAGGTATTCTGAGATCTAGGCCAGATAATTCATACTACGCCTATAAATAGCAGCGCTATGCCTTCAAAAAATGGATCCTGTGCTCTTCTACGCTGTAACTCTGCTGGTACTCCGTTATAACTTTAATACAATCACTTGTACCATTATAAACCAATTGAGAATCATCAATAAAATGATGAATCTTCAAAGTGGACGTAGGCCATAACACCGAACCACTATAAATCCTTTGTTTTTACTGCTTTCTTTTTAACTTTTTGTTTTTCTTCATATTTATACTCTCTACATACACTCTACACATTATCTGTGACTATTAGATGGTGCTTCCAATGGCCTTTGAGTGTTAGTGATAAATTTTGGTGCTAATATTTTGGTGCTTTCACTGAGAAAGCTAACGGTTAGGGATTCCGAAGCTTGGATTTGGGATTTAAAGGATTAGAAACTTGAATTCAAGAAGCTATGGTTAGGCACTCAAAGAGGAGACCAAGGGCAAGGACAAGGCATAAATAATAATGGATGCTATGCAAGAAAGGACGCTGAAAAGGTAGAAGGAAATGATGCAGAAATTACTCCAACAGGTTGGACAAGATGGAGCGCAGGACCAAGGAAAGGAACCCAGTAGGATGCTGAATGGGTACAAGAAGCCTCCTAAGGAGATGGATCTAACTAATTGGAATACAAAGGCTCGTCAAGAAAAGGATAATCTAGAATCCCATCATGGACTCGGGGGCAGGATGGAAGCGATAATCAGAGATTGCTTATGGATATTGTAATAATTGCGAGTTGGAACCCAGGACTTGGGAGAAGAATCAGTCAGCTTGGACATGGATTGGAATGACTAGGGATAAACCCCCGATGAAGGAAGAAGGATCGACACTAATCATTCTCATGGATTGGCACTACTCTCCCCATGGAACCGGGGGCATGAATCTTCTTGGCTTTTCTATGAATGGTCATCCTTTGATCGGGATGGAGTAAACTAAATAACTAACAATAAATCCTATACTAAAGTGGCTAAGTTACTTGCACATGTATGGGATAGCGAACGGTACTTAGGCATGCTCTGAGATGGCCATGAACTGCCATGACAAATGATTCAGAAACTCGCTCGAACATTAAATCTGACATTGATAATGCTAAACCTCGAATTCGACTGGTCACAATTCGCCTCGAACGACACTCTACCTCGAATGGTCACAATTCGCCTCGAAGGCACCCAACCACGAACGGTCACCATTCGCCTCGAACGGTACCAGACCTCGAACGGTCACAATTTACCTCGAATGGCACACAACGTTGAACGGTCACCATTTGCCTCGAATGGCATTCGACCTTGAACGATCACATGTCGCCTCAAATGGCATATGATCTTGAAAGTTCGCTATTCTGGCAAGATTGCACTCTCTTTATAGGTCATTAACATGCCAGCTTATGGCACTACAAAACACATCTTCCTATCGCAAAGCATGTTTTGGAGGGGAAAGTGTTGACCCACCTCTTGGCAAGGCAATATACAGGCGGATTTAACCCAAAAAATTACACAAAACATAGCATAGTTGACGAAAAAATGGCGCAAGATATCTAAAATATGGTTTCGGTAAAGATCGACTCGCTGCAAGTTGCTTTGAGTCTGCCCCGAGTAACCTTCACGTTTGCTTCGGCTTTCCAGGAATGTTACTTCGAGTCAGAGGGACACTAGCTTCGGGTCATTGAGAAACAAGTCACTTCGAGCCATCAAACAACTCACTTCGGATCGGCAACATGTCTGCTCTAAGTCAATGATAGGTCTACTTCGGGTCAAGGAGGCATCTACTTCAAGTCAAAGCTATGAATCGATCAAAACTAAGAGGGAAGGCTCTAGTTTGTGTCCATCAAATCCATCCTTGTCTTATCCGTTAGATGCTACTCCTTTTCATATCCATCAAGCACCTTTATTTCGTATCCATTAAAGGCACTTCCTTTTTATATCCATCATTCTCAATCCCGTTCATATCCATTAACATTTGACGTTTTGTGTCGATTCCATTAACACGTGCTTCGTATCGTTCTCCCCTTTACATAATTTGTATCGATTGGCCAAGAGTCAATATAAAACACACAACTAAAATGATAGATACAAAGAGCGCATACAATAATCGATATGAAATAGCCTCTAAATCACCAATAAGAAAATCATAAGTTTGTATCGATATGAAGCGACCGCAAATGATCGATACGAACAATACGTGCCAACTTTGATCAATATGAAGCGACGTATGAGCGTGGATACGAAAACGTCCCCAAATATGGATACGAAAAGCATGGCCTAATAGTAGAAGAATCGGTCATATGACACGGAAATTGGATCGCCCTTAGACTATCACTTACGTCACACTGATCAATACGCATATCATCAATATGAAATGTTATGGATACGAATTGATCGATATGAACTCGTCAGCCCTTTGCAAATTTCATTCTGGATCAATCATAACTCAGGATCTACAAGTCCAAACACCTTCAAATTTTCACAATAGCTTGCATACCACTAGAAGAACGTTCATGATCGATCCCATCACTATTGGATCATTTTTGGATCAATACGAAATGCATGAGGATCGATCCCAACCCTGCCCGGATCGATCATGTGGACGCACCCACGAGGGAGAAGAGGTATTTTGAGATCTAGGCCAAATATTTTCAGACTATGCCTATAAATAATAGCCCTATGCCTTTAGAAAATGGATCTTAGGCTCTTCTATGTTGTAACTCTGCTGGAATTCCATTGCAATTTGAATACTATCACTTGTACCATTATAAACAAATTGAGAATCATCAATAAAATAGTGAATCTTCAAGTGGACGTAGGCCACAGCGTCGAACCACTATAAATCTTATGTTCCTATTGCATACCTTTTCAATTTTGAGTGTTCTTCACATTTATATTTTTTAAATTTTGTTTATCTATGATATGTGATTGTGAGTTGGTGCTTTCATCTGCAATTGGGTGTTTGTGACCAATTTTGGCGCAAAAAGATACATTGAAAAATAAAATATGACTTCACAATATGACCAATATTTATTTTTCAATTTGTGATATATTTTTTCAAATAATAAAAATGATCGATTATTTTGTTGATCGGAAGATACGGTTGTATCGAAGAAGGGGATTGATTGGCTCAAAAAAAGGAGATTTTTATAATGGTACAAACCAAGAAAAAAGAATGGAAAGGAAGATCCATACAAACGTATGTATTATTTTCCCATCACTCCTAGGCTTCAAAGATTATACGTATCTTTTATAATTGTAACTCATATGAGATGGTATAGTGTGAGAACGGAGGAAGTGGGTACGTTAACACATCCAGCCGATAGAAAAGCATGGAAGCATTTCGACAAACTTATCCCAATTTTGCAGTGGAGAGTTGTAATGTTAGACTTGGATTATGTCCAGATGGTTTTTCACCATTTTCTCAGTTTAGTGCTAAATATTCATCATGACCCATTATCATCACACCTTATAATTTACCTTCATGGATGTGTATGAAAATGCAATATATGTTTCTTACTGTTGTCGTTCCTAGCCTCGATGATCCGACACAAGGATTTGATGTTTATTTAGAACCGTTAATTGAGGAGTTAAAAACACTAGGGAACGAAAGAGTAGAAACATATGACGTTTCTAAAAAAATTTCGTATATTTGCGTCTTTGTTGTGGACTATAAGTTATTTTCTTGCCTATGAATGCTTTCAGGATGGAGTACATCAGGTCGTCTAGCATGTCCATATTGCATGGAAGAAACATGTGCATTTTCTTTATCGAACGGTAAGAAAATTTCATGGTTCGACTGCCATTGATATTTTCTCCATGTCATTCATCTCTTTAGAGGAACAAGAATTTTTTTAGCTAATCGTGTGTAAATTAGACAATCACTAACGATATGGTCAGGCGAAGACATATACGAACTTGTAAGAGACTACCCAATGATATATGAAACTGGAGTGCAAATAGAAATTGTAGGCAAATCAACTATTCATAATTGGTGCAAAAAGAGTATATTTTGGGAGTTGCCTTATTGGAAACATCTTCTGCTTCGTCATAATTTTAATGTGATGCACAATAAGAAATTTTTCTTTGATATTGTTTTAACACAATTTTGAATGTCAAAGGGAAGACTAAGGACGATTTGAAATCAAGACACGATATATAAGAATTAAGGAAATGTCCTGAGCTTCATATGAAACTAAATGACGGTTAAAAATCCAAAGCATATTATGAATTAGATAACAATCAAGTTAAAGTTGTGTTAAAATGGGTGGAAAGGTTAAGATTTGCTAATGGGACTTTATCAAATCTTCGTGGATGTGTTGACTTTAATACGGTAGAATGAGCGAAATGAAAAGCCATAACTGTCATATAATGATGGAAAATTTATTACCCGTTCTATTCAAAGTACTATTGCCTATAAAAGTTTGGAAGGTAATAACAGAGCTTAGTCTGTTTTACAAAGAGCTTTGTTCGACAAATTTAAAAGTGCAACGTTTACGTAAACTTGAAGTAGATATTCCTATATTCCTCTGCAAATTTGAGAAAATATTGTTGCCATGTTTTTTGTAATATAATGGAACATTTACTTGTTCATCTCCCATTTGAAGCACGACTTCGAGGTCATCTGCCATATGGATGGATGTATCCATTTGAGAGGTATGTAATATGTTACCTATTAATTTAGTTACATTCGGAAGTTAAAGTTAATGTCAAATAGTAATGAACAATATATTAAGATTTAACAATTTAATAATCTTTTAGTTCTAAAGAACTTCACATCGCTTTTGTTTCAGTAATAAATTTGTAGATATAACAATTAACACATTATTTTCTAACTTTGACAGTAAGATTATAAACTAAATTAAATAAGTATTGCAAGCTAGCAGGCAGAGGCGAGCCAGCCAGCCAACTAGAGTTGATATTAGTCTAGCAGAGATCAAAGAGTTGAGAGCTAGGGTGGCGCAGCTGGAAGAGCAAAACCGTCGCCAGACCATCGAGATGACACAGTTGCTGGATCAGTGTATTGCTGAGTACATACGGCAATATTTTGGTTGCCTTCCATCTTCTGTTGGTACGGGAGGTTCTGAAGCTGATTGACCGGAGTGATAGGTATGTTTTTTTGTTTGTGTCATTGTATTAAGAAACGATCTTTTACCATCGGATATATATCCCCATCACTTGGATCTCAGCCACTACTTCTACAGGCATTAAATCTGAACCATTATTTGTAATATGGGTTCATGGGCCCAAAAGCCCATCACCAAGCTGCAGTTATTTTGTTTACAGAGAACTTTGTATGTAAATAAGCACTGTGATCACTGTAATTTGTACTAAGATTATTTTCAATAAAAATCATTTCCTCTTTCATCATTTCTGCAATTCAATAGTTCTTTCGAAATTCTTTTATGGTACCAGAGCCATAAAGAAACTGCCTAACAGCAAAACAAAAAAGGAAGGAGTAATAAAACTCATCATATAGATCATCATCATCATCTGAGTTTCATCTCTTATCAGAGATTCAGATCTCATCATTTAAGAGATTGGTCCAGCACTTGAATCTTGTGCCTCGCCAGCTTGTCATCTCTGGCTGCAGCAAGATTCAATACGGAATCTTAAATGAAAGCAAACAAAATCTATGAAACTCGGATCAAGAAACAAGAAAAAACACCACAATAAGGAGAAAATTGCCATCCTGAAGGAAAACCCATCAGAAATTTTAGAAAGTTCATCATATAAAGTTTTCTTCTGTTCCAACTTACCAGTTCTGCATTAATCTCTAAAGATCTGCCATCCTCTGTTATTGTTAAACCAGATTCATCATGGTTGAAGAAGACAACTCAGCCACATCATCCAACCCAAATACATCTCAACTCTCTAACATAGCACAAAATCTAATCAAGAATGTGATAAGCCCACAGAGCCAATTGGTGACAGTACATCTGAATGAAGATAATTATCTTCTGTGGAAACTTCAAGTCGAAGCAGCAATTCAGGGATATGGGCTTGAGAGCTACATTCTTGGAACCATAAAGATTCCACAAATTTGCATCACTGACAAAGAAAACAAAGTTATTAATGATGAGGAGTATGTATGATATCATAGACAAGATAGACTCATATGTTCATGGATGTTATCATCCATAAATGTGAGTCTTCTATCACATGTAACAGGGTATAAAACAACTGATGAAATCTAGATTACTGTTGATAAGGTCTTCAATAGTCAATCTGCTGCTAAAGTAATGTTCTGTAAAAGACAGTTGCATAACATCAAGAAAGACAATCTCAACATGAGAGAATACCTCTCAAAAATCAAGACAACTTGTGACTTACTGGAAGCTGCAGATCACAAGATCTCTGATTCTGAGCAAATAATGACAATATTAAATGAATTAAACGATGAATATGAAGTAGTGGTGGTAGTTATATCATCTCAGAAAATTCTACCATCAATAGATGATGTTCATTCTGTGTTGCTTACACATGATGCAAGAATTGATAACAAGAAAGTTAATGAATCAGATTTCTCTGTGAATTATGTTGCCAACCACAAAGGAAAATGACAAAATAGCAATAAACCAGAACAGACAATGCAAAAGCGTGGATATTCAAACAGATCCAGAGGAAGAGCCAGATAGAATAGTAATAGCCGGTCTAGTTGTCAGATCTATGAAAAACTGGGTCACACTGCAACAAAATGCTACTTCCGACTAAATTGGAATTATGTTCTAGGACAAAGCAACAACAATCAAAGAAGTCGAAATTTCAGCGCAAATTGGCACAAGCTCAACATGATTCAAGTAACCTGTCTGAAAATAGACATCAGCAAACAAAGATTGCAAAACCAGAACATATTTAAGATGA
Organism: Allium cepa; assembly: GCA_030765085.1. Taxonomy (NCBI): domain Eukaryota; kingdom Viridiplantae; phylum Streptophyta; class Magnoliopsida; order Asparagales; family Amaryllidaceae; genus Allium; species Allium cepa. The sequence goes on from CM060945.1 coordinate 777,100,714, forward strand.
AGATTGGTTTCTAGATTCAGGAGCCACAAATCACATCACCAACAATTTGAGCAATCTAAATCTTAGGAACAAGGAATACAAAGGTATGAATTCCATACACATGGGTAATGGAAAATCAATTGCAATCACATACACTGGCAGTTCATACATCATGGGTAAAAGGCAACTATATTTGAATAATTTACTTAGGGTACCACTAATTAGAAATAATCTGCTGAGTGCGTCACAGTTTGCAAAAGACAACAAAGTATGCTTTGAATTTTATTCACATCACTGCTTAGTTAAGGATATCCTAAGTAGAGATATTCTCTTGCAGGATAAAGAATATATACAAGTTCAGTGTGACTAATCCAAGAAAACCAGAATCTAAAAGAATTTAGTGTAATAATTCTGAAATCAAAAAGGAAGAAAATTTCAAGATCTTTGATATGTGGCACTGTAAATTGGGACATCCAAATACTATAATTGTAAAGCGTATTTTGAATAATAGCAACATTTCTTTCAAAGATATTACAATGCCATTTATCTGCACATACTGTCAAATGGGTAAAACTCATAAATTACCATTCTTAAACTCTGAAACGCTTTACAACAAATCACTTGAACTAGTTGCTACTGATCTATGGGGGCCTGCATCACTACATAGTGATTAAGGCTATAAATACTATATATCCTTTATTGATGCTTATTCCAGATCAGTTTGGATATATATATATTTTAAGGTCAAAGGATGAAACTTATAACTGTAGTTCATATCTCAGGTAGAAAGACAAACCAATTGTCGATTTAAAGTAATACAATCTGATGGTGGAATAGAGTACATGCCTCTAAAGCAGTACTTTTAGAAGAGAGGGATTGTTCATAGAAAAACATGCCATTACACTTCTGAACAAAATGGGCTTGTTGAAAGGAGACATAGACAAATTGTTGAGACTAGTCTCACTTTACTTGCATTAGCATCCATGCCATTAAAATTTTGGCCAGATGCTTTTGCTACAACTGTCTTTCTAATTAATAGGCCACCATCAAAGATTCTGAAATTTAAAAGTCAAGTAGAAATTTTGCTTAACATCAAACTAGACTATAAAAATTTGAGAATTTTTGGTTGTCAATGTTTTTCTTATCTCAGACCATACAATACTCATAAGTTAAATTTCAAGTCATCTCCTTGCACCTTTTTGGGTTATACTACTAAGCAAAAGGGATATAAGTGTTTAAACGGTAATGGTGGGATTTTTATTTTAAGGCATATGGTGTTCAATGAAAATGTTTTTCTTTCAAGGAATCAGAAATTTCAAAGAAAGTATATAATCCAAAAGATTCTCTGCCTCCCATACCTGCTGTCAGGACACGATTCTTCGTCTTCCGAAAATTCAACATCGACACTCACTTTATCGACTGCCGAGAAATCGAACGACGGAAAACCGAACACTGAGGGTTTTTAAAAAGATTTTAAGAAAAGAAAAAGAGAGAAAAAGAAAGAAGAGAAGAAGATAGAACAGAAAGAAAACAGAAAATTAGAGAATAGAATAGAAAATAGACGAAAAAGAGAAAGAGAAAAAAATAGGACGGAACAGAAAACAACAGAACAACATCAGAATCTCACAATTCGCAGCGGAACAACATATAATAATAAATGAATAATCTTTAAACAAAGAACTATATCGGTTATTACATTACATCACATTTCATTACATCATATCATCAGAGTGTACAACAACAACAAATAGTGCAGCGGAAAAAGAAATACTATATAAGTAATATGCCATGCCATCCATCTTGCCTCCAGCAACTCCAGAATATCCAGAATATCCTGATAAACCTTAACTCTTGACTGCCCGTGTGAAAATTGGTGGGCACCCAGAGTTTAGGAAGGAAAACAATAAACTCCAAGTCAGTCATATGACTGGTGTGAGAACTCAAAACAGTTTATTTATCTTTGAAATCAAAATAGAGGAATATTTTAAATCAATTCGCAATGCTTTTTAAAAATGAGACTACCATAAGGCCTCCCGCACACACACACATGCAAACGCAGAATCGGAGGAGATTTCTCCTTATGATAGTCAAAGATGCTTGATACGCATTTAAAATAACATTTGATATTATTATTAGTGCATAGTGTAGGAAAAATTCATTTCGAAAGTAGAATATAAATCTTAGCCAACATACGACCATTATCGTATGCCTACTATAGCTAACTATGTTCAATAGCAGGTTACCGCCACATTCCATAGTAGGTTATACAACTAAAACCGTACAAGTCACGTATTGTTTCTTTGGATTTCCAACAAATGGTCAGGCCAAGGAACTTCCCATTGCCACATGAGAATGCCTCTGGAAAGACATCCTCGAGAACCAAACCGAAACTTTGCCAACACAAGGCCGGGTTACCCCTAACTGGGTAACTACTGACACGAGCACGCCATTCCCCGATGGTAAACGACCTTTCTCACGGGATCCCGAAAACCAACAACCACAAAGTAATAAATTCGTAGTAACCACATAGGTTAAATATCTGGGTTCCATACCATGATACCACCTCTATCCAGAAGGAAATGTACATACCCTAAAGGGTGCTACCCCTCATAACCTTGCCGCATCTTTCCTGTTTTGACCATTTCCGGGGTGTGAGGTTCGACGAAGTCACGTCCACAAAAACATACTTTATACAAAAGCCATGCTTTGGGTCAACAAATGATCAACACAATGATCACTAAGATAGACGATCAAATAAATGATCCTATCACAATAATCAACACAATGATCATTTCAGCATCACTCAGCATATCACATTACCAAATTGGGAATATATCGCTGATAACTTCAACTATATAACCTTTGAGCTCGTACGTCTCAGAGAAGGGTGTTAAGCTAAAAGAATAAATTCTCCGCCACCACAGAAATATATTTGAAAGAAATCGGCTTTATATCTCAACTTGTAATGTCAGACACACAATCCATACAAGTCTGTTCCGGGCTCGAACAAAACCGAAGGCACTTACAAAGAAGTCCTTGCAATCCGGATATTCACAATCCTGATCGGATTCACCATCACATATGGAGAACTCAATACTGTAGCTACTCGGTGCAGAGTAAATCGACAGGTCATCCTATCGCTCTCGCAAATTCCGGGTCTTCAACACCGATCTTCAATGCAATTCACAACGACGTATCACATATTCGGAATGGGTTATACGACCCCATGGTCCTTTCCCGGTTAACCCGAATAGTGAGCGCTTATTCAAAAATAAGTGTGGCATTCACATTCAATCAAATCACATCAATTGCCCATTCAAAGGTAAATATTGATAGTCGGCTATTGAACTATCAATGAATATGTACACATCACCAGATTCCAAATAATTTTCCAAATTATTTATTTTCCAAAATATCTTTACAAGATATATTATTTCACACTTCAAAAATAAATCAATATTTATTCTTAAACAAATTCCACTTTCACATATAAATTCCATAATGAATTTATATTCCAAAATATTCATGCATATACGATTTCAACTATCCATTTTCAATTTATCTTAAAAAGATAAATTCTAAATATTCACTTCATATTGGAAAACATTTCCATACTTATTATTCATAAGTAATTCACAAATCTTTTTATTTTCAACCTTGGAAAATATTCAATATACTTAAATCGAATTAAGTATATAATTCATTCTATTAAGGAAATCATTCTCTTCAACATATTTATTTGGGCCAAAACGAATGTTGCGTAAAACATCGTTACGACAACCCAAAATCACTAGTATAGGGATTCGAAATTAAAATAGATATATAAATCCCAATACTATACAAAACATTTCCTTTTCGGAAATCATTTACTATAACAACAGTGTTATAGTCCACTATTTCCTTCTATTTCTCGAAAACGTCTATTTCAACAATAAATGTTGAAATTTATGGTTTCGAATCTCAACACATTTTAAAACATTGTTCGATCGTTTTAATTCTATTTAAAATATCACATTCTAAACAATTTCTTTAACTTATTATTCACTATTCAAAAACGTGAATATACTACGTTAACAATTTCATCATTTCTATTCATTTTATTTTAAAGGATCATTCACAGTTCAAAAACGTGAATATAACTCCATTAATAGGTTTCAGCAATTTACTTATCAAAATAAGTCGTTTGCGAATTTATAAAACAACGTTTATAAATCCCTTTTCTATTTATCTTATAAAAACTTCTTTTTATAATTTCCATATTAACCTATTCCAGTTTATAACTAAATTATAAACTAAACGTTCATATTATAAGTTAATTACTTATAAAACGATTATTTTACAACATCGTTCCTCTAAAGACTTTCCAAACCATAAATCTTATAACTTATAAGATTCATTTATTTAATCAAATCTATTCTTTCAATAACTTTATAAATTTTATAAACCTACTGTTTATAAAATTCCATTTGTAACTTCACCGTATAAAATTCTATAAATTCCATTCAATTATGAAATTCATTTTCACTTCATTCAAACACTTATAAAAACTCGTTTTATAATGTCTATATTTCAATTTATAAATATCCATTTATAAATCTCTTAATATAAATCAATTTATATTATCCTTTTAAAACGTCTTAAATCTCCTTTATTATTTCACCATTTTGATTTATAAAATAATTAAATTTTATAAAGCCTATATTTAAACTTTTCAAAATAAATTCAAATTTCCTAATTTAAACTATTTTATAAAATCATTAGCATCATATTCTCAAAAATCAGTTTTTAACTATATTTCTCAAAAATCATAATTTTTATAACATTAAAAATTATAACGTTTATTTATTTAAAATGGATCAATTCCAAAATTATTTTATAAAACGTATACTTTCTAAAATCACTTTAAAATCATTTTAAAAATCCCAAAATCTGGGTCCAATGATGCTACACATCAAATAGTCAATCACGACAACAACGATATCATATATCAATATGAAAATCCATCAAATATCAAAATATCTGAAATCAAATAAAAACTGTTGAGGAATCCAGTTGGATCCCTCCAACCTGTTTTCCTGCATCCAAAAACATTAGCACAATACCAATTTCGCTCCAGTACGAAATTATCGCGTTATATGTTCTTATTAAATATTATCCGCTTAATAACGGCGCAATAGGGTCTCATCCGCTAAAAAATACGGGAAATCAATCAACTCCAATATATACATATGCCAATATATATATATTGATACTATATATAATACCAATTTCACTGTTTATGAAATATTCGCGGTATATGTTTTTAATAAATAACATCCGCTTACTAACGGCGTATAATGTCTATTTTAACAAACAATAGATATCAATCAACATTCAAACATGCATTCAAATATTTTAAATCTAACTATTTAAAATAAAATCGAAACTGATTCGATTGAGTGAGAAGTTCTCACCTTGATTTTATTTCCGTTTTAGCGATTTATTTCGAATAAAATTAAACGGACGTTTAATTTTACCCAAAATTCTCACTAACTCCAAACGACTCCCAACCAACTCCATCGCGTAGTGCTCGTCCATACGATTCCAACGCAACTGGTTTCGCATTTTTTCGACCTCGTATGAAAAAGTTATGAATTTTTGAAGATTACACGATTTATATATAACTATTACAACATAAATTTTAAATTTATAACCTACAACACAATCATCACCGTCAGATCCCAGGCCAAGCAATCACAGCCGTGCATCACCTCCATCTCCTTCACGCGCAAGCTACAGACATTATCATCCATAGCCGAACCCATTCAAAGAATTAGGGTTTCAATTTCCATCGCGATCTCTCGACGAAACTCGATCACAACACCGCCATGACGAAGCTCTCGAACCCCCCTATGCTCGGCCCCAGCCCTGGCCAACTCGGCCCCTCCATTTGCCTCAAAAACCGTGCGCAGGCCCTAACTGTCAGCCCCCCTATACTCCCACCACGTCGCTCCAAATCGCATCTCCACCGTTCAGATCGTAGCTCTCATCACCCTCTACATCTTTCATGTTGAAAGTTTTAGCCAAAACTTGATGGATTGAGAGATCAAAGGGGAAAAGTGAGATCAATTTCTGGCCCTTCAACCTGATAGTGGCGGCTGTGCAGTTTTGATTAGGGTTAGGGTTATTTTTTTTATCAAATTATGAAGAGTAGGGCTATTTATAAGAAAAATTCGAACACTATTCATCCGGAAATCCCGAACTCCGATTTACGCGCCGTAACCAGCGTTTCTAGGGTTTACCCCGCGTTCTGGACACAATGGAACAGGTTTCGGCAGCTAATTCGGAAGTATGTGCGAGTTATGGCTGTAAACGCTCAATTTAAATTAAACCGATTTAAGTCGATTTCTAGGCGTTTTTATTTGTACCGGACAAACGGTAAATCCAATTGACTTGAAATTTGAAACCTTACAATAATATCACATTACGGATCCGATGAAACTGGTTTCGTCGAAATCCAAGACTTTTTGAAAAATGGCTATTTTGACTCGCCAAATTTAAATTAAAAATAAATCGATGCGTTTCGAGCTGCCACGATCAAACGATAGCTCCGATTGACACGAAATTTGAAATCCGGTAATAACTAACTATTACGGATCCAATGGAACTGGTTTCGTTCAATTCTGAGACTGTTCAAAAATTGACTATTTTCACTAGTCGATTTAATATTAAAATATTCAATTTTCACAAATTAACTTTTAATTCGATTTTAAAAGTTCTAAAATATCATTCTAACTTCCATATGATAAAATAAAATTTTACAAATCATTTTTAATCATATTTAACTCAATTTCAATTATTTCCATAATTTAACATATTAAATTATCGATTTAAAAATCCAATAAAATCCAATAATTCAAAATAAAATTTATTCGACTTATAAATTCACTTATTAATATTTAAAATTAATTAAATATTCATATTTTAATTATCAAAAATTCTGGGTCGTTACACCTGCCTTACCTGAGGAAGTGATACAAGTTCCCGAAGCATCAACAGAAGTTGATGACAGTTCTCACACGAGTGAATTTGACTCACAACACACTATGTCCAACAATGGACCAGGTGATGAGCAAGTTGAGTCATCAAACACACCTGCACATGTGTCTCAATAAAGAGTAAATTTGCATTCTACACCTCATCAAATCTCAGAAGAAACACGGACTTCAATGATTATCAGCAACAAGAAGAAAATAGTCAACGCCAACAAGATACTAGAGCAGGTATAACATCCCGTCTTTTTGTACATTTTAAATCGACAATAAACCACACATGTCAGACACAAACCATACAAAAGGGCGAATTGTTATTAGGGTGAATAAGAAAAAGGAAGAAAGAAAGAAAACAAAATAGAATCCTATAGCGGAATGACAAAATATAATAAATCAAATAAACAGTTCATGAAGCTGTTTAACAAAACCCCCCAAACAATTTCATGGATCGATGCCGAAATCAAGCGCTCAAATTTTGACTTTGATCGCGATTTTTGATCGATCCGGTCATTGTCTCAAAAAACGAACAGAAGACATAGGTTCGTATCATTGAGATCTGCGATGTATATTTTTCTGAATTTTTTTGAGGAGGCCAAATTTTTGAAATTGAATTTGATTTTGAAATTGCAATTAGAATTTGGGTTTGCCTTCCATTGAAAAAGACGAGCAATTGGAATTGTACATATAGAAAAATGAACATAAGAAATAGGTCAGGGTTTATAACGAGGTATATATAGGTAGAGCTGAGAAATAGAGATGAATGGACACGATTGGTTTGGACCGTTGAACGATAAATGGCACGAAAAGCCCGTTTCGACTCCGGAACGAAAATGGGTCGACCCATATATCAAAATAGATGTTTTAAAAAAAATTAAAATAAATGGAACCGGTTTCAAGTCCAAACTCCATCGTACGAAGAAGTTATGCTAAAATCAAGTTATTTCAAATTGATTTAAATTGATTTCAATTAAATTGATTTCAAGGAGTTTCGAGTCTGTACGATCAAACAACAAGTCCGATTGCTTTGAAACTTGAAATCCTAAAATAATTTACTGTTACAGATCCGCTGAAACTGGTTTCGTTGAAATCCAAGTCAGTGGCCAAAATGGCTATTTTCTAGTTAAATTAAATAAATTAATATTAAATTAATTAATCACTTTCCAATTTAAACTACAATAATTTACAAGTTCTATCAATTTTGATTTCTTAACCATTCACAAATAATTTAAACAAATTTAGCTGTCGATTTAAAATTTATTAATTCCTCAATTTCAATGTTTAATTTCAATTCCATTAAATTCAGAAATTTATAAATTTAAAATTCCAAAATCCATTTATTAACATTTAAACCTTGTTATTCAAGTCTATTATTACAATAAGGATATAATTAATATTGGTTTATAACATGGTACAATAGTAATTCCCAATTTCATCTTAATTCTTCTTTACGTAATATTTAAATATTTGTTTTCATTTAATTCCAACTAATCCAATTAATAAATTTAAATTAATAAATTTTGATTCTCGTTCCTTTTTATTCAATCAATCATTATCCTATTCATACCTTATTATCAACCAACAATTATTACAATTAATTATCTAATATTGATTTTTCCAAATTACAGCTTATTACGTATTATTTCTTCAATTAATATAAATTTGAATCTTATTTCCCAATTTACTATTTACAATCAATTATGACCTTGCAATTATTTCAATTAATTGGGTTTGCACTAGATTAGTTGTTTATTAACTTGCATTAACATTATTAGCTTTATTTTAGAGATTTCATTATTAAGTTACGGATTTCTTTATTTTCTTTCTGAATTAAATTACCAAAACTGATTAAATAAACATAATTTAATTATCGAAAATTACATGTCATTGCACTCTCCCTCACTCAAAACTTTTCATCCCTGAAAAGGAAAAAGAAGGAAAAAGAGGAAATTAAATAGTCAATTTATCTTATTCAAAATATTAAATTTATAAACAATGAATTTACAAAATAAAATAATTTAAACAAAATATATATAAATTTATAAACAATTAAATCTTTTGTTTTCAAAATTAATAAAAGTTTGGAAAACATTTCATATAATTTCTACGTCCAAAATTTATGGAAAATTTCAGCAAAGTTTCCTTTGTACGGAGAGGCTCGAGAGAAATTATAATATCGAATATAACAATATATAACATATATTTTCCAAAATTACATATTCCAACACGAGAAAACAATGTAATAACGTTATGAAACCGCAATCCTGAACGTACCCATTTGTCGGGCAAACAACACTTAATTATGAAACCAAAAGCACTAGCAATTGCTTCCATAACTTGTATTTCACTTATTTAATATAAAAAGGGTTAATAATTATATCAAAATGAAATAGTTAAGGTTGTTTCAACCACTAACAAACAAACTAATATAGACAACAATCACTTGCAACAACAGCACACAATCAACACAATTCAATTATCCATCCATATCGAACAAAACAAATAGTTGTTTGGGTTCAAAACTTTAAATTGTAAAGAATGGAAAAATAAACTATTAAGTGCACCATATACTCAATAGTCTTAGATGAAACTAATAGATTATTCATATATCCACACAATTTTAAAGTATCCTTGCCCAAACAACCATAAACCAAACGAACAACAATATCAAACAATAGATCAAGTTCATTTTTATCAATTTCATTTCGTAACATTTGTTGTTTGATTTCCTTTTCATTCATATAATGATTTATCTTCTTAATTTACATTTAACTTCTTACAATTTTCCATTTATTTTCATTTATTCATATCATGTAAATTTTCTTTTTATTGTATCACATTCATTTATTCACTACTTAATTTCATTTATTTACAGTATTCATGTTACATTCAATTTCTTAGCATTCCAATTTATTCATTTAAGTTTAAAATCATTTATTTATAATATTTACCTTTCTATTTATTTAATTAGTAGCCTTTTAATTATACTTAAGTTTATAACAACTACAGCATCAAATTCTTGTTCATTAAAGAATTTCATTGAATAATGTCATTATTTCAAATTTTTACTTGTATAATATCATATTATATTTTCTTATTAAACATTAGAACTTTTAACATTTGGTAAGTTATATATATGTATATGTTTTTAAGGATGTAACTAAAAATCATACAAGTTTATCCCATTTCTTTTAATTAATTTAATGTTCAATAATTATATCCTTTGGCTTATAAGTTACAATTTCAACTTGCTTCCTATTTCATTTATAAACTAGCATTTAATCTCTTATTTCCTTTAGAGGTTCTAATTATTAATTAGTTACATTCTATTTTACTACAATAATTGAAACTATTGATTAACCGAACTTAAGGACTAAATACCGGGTTTAGTTTCAAATCATTTTAAAATAATAGATAAATATATAAAGTATATATCCAATTATATTTAAAACAATACAAAATTTATATTTGTTTATCAAAATAAATCTGCATAAAACTACAGTGGCCTTCCCACTTCGAAACTCGAAAATGAACGTCGATGATGCATGCACCCATCACCGAAATTATTTTCCAACGACAGAGAGGGGAGTACAGACTTATTTCTTTCCAAAGTTTCTTTAAAACAATTTTTTCAAATTATATCGAAATACTTATATCAGAAAATACTTATAAACAATATTATAATATTCCAAAATCCTTTGAAAGAAATTTTCAAAATCTTGGAACTTAAGTTCTAAAATTTCCAATTTTCATTTATTTTATTTTAGATCTTATTTCCAACCAATATTTATAAATTCCACTACCTAACAACCATAATATTACCACCAAATATATATCATTTATAAAAAATTATTTTATGTAGAGAAAATATAATAGAGAAAAATTATTTAGAAAAATTATTTCGTTCACCTATATTCAAAACAAATATTGTGTCGGTATGTCCTATTTAGTGTTTAGAAATCCCTATTGATGTCATAGCGCCCTATGCACCAACAAGAATTTATAAATACAAAAAGGAACAAATTAACACAATATCAAAACCCTTTATAACAATAGCAAATAGCTCTCTCATATATATACGCTCAGTGACTCAACATAGGGTATTATTACCCTATTAGTACAAAGTCAGACCCCAAAAAGCTAAGGTTTTCACTAAACCAAAGCTCTGATACCAGATGTAACATCCCGTCTTTTTATACGTTTTAAATTGACGATAAACCACACATGTCAGACTCAAACCTTACAAAAGGGCGAGCTGTTACTGGGGTGAATAAGAAAAAGGAAGAAAGAAAGAAAACAAAACAGAATCTTGTAGTGGAATGACAAAATATAATAAGTCAAATAAACAGTTCATGAAGCTGTTTTACAAAACATTTGATTTTATTTATACAATACATATCAGAGTTACACATACCAGAGAATAATAAATGATGCAATGGAACAATATAAATGCAGTGGAATAATATAATAAATAATAGTAATAAAATCTTCGTCTTCGTCTTTGTCCTCCAAAAATAAAGTCTTCGAATCCTGAAATGCTCAGACTGACCTGAGCGAATTGAAAAGACAAAACACTCGAGTCAGAACTAAAAGATCTTATGTAAGTTAAATCAACTGTAAATAATATGATTAGAATGGCGTCAAAGATGTTTATGGGATTTGACATCTCCAATCCAGTGTCTAACGTGAGTGCAGTAACTTAAGAGATGCTCGGGTTTCACATTTCCTAAGGATCCGTTAAACTATTTAATATGTTGTAATATACGCTATTATAATAATGTCTATAGTAAAATAAACTTACTTTTAAATAGTGTTAGGGCTTTACATTATCCACCTTAACACGTAATAGTCCCAGTAGTCCATCCAGTATCAACGCATCTCCAGATCGGTAGACTACCCTAAATACTCCACGGGCTACGGGAGAAATCCAAAATCGTACAAGACGCGCTAGGATAGGTGACACGACACAACTAGGCAATGCCAGGATAGATATACCAATTACGCTTCCGGACCGAGGGTAACGCGTAGCAACTACTACCGCCCACCTCGAGCCATGCCCTCAAATTCAAAAGTGCCCAAATCAATCACAAAGTAATAGAATGGTATCGAAGGAGTGTGTCCAATAAAAGTTTCTACCTTCTTAGCCCGTCGATCGCTCTTGTTTTAGCCATCTTATGCCAACTCATGGGAGTCGGGTCTATGTATTTACCTTAAAGGAAATGCCGCCACCATCTTACTTCATCCTCGAATCTCCACCGCGTACACGATTGTTAAAGTAGTTTTCGGAGTTGGTAGAGAGTATGACAACTTCCAATCCTGATCTCTTTAATAACCAAATGTTATTATAACACCGCGTTCATTTTGAAATAATTTATACCTCAAAACCAGAACATACATCCTTTTCAAAACCATATAAATACGATAACTCTTCCATTTCAAAAGCCGAATCAAAATGATGTCATTCTTATTAAAACCCAAATCAATATAATACCGTTTTTACTTCAAATATAACCTTTTTCCAAAAATTATAGTACTTTCAAAGTAGTAACACTTCGAAATCAAAACATTTAAAGTATAACAATTTCAAATCATAATAATTTGAAACTCATAACCTTGAAACACAACTACACCACTTAAATGGCCTAAATATTAAATTACTTAATAACTAAAATAGCTTCTTCAATTTCACAAATCGATTCCAAAGGCAGATTTGAACCCTCAAATAAACCATTTCAATTTCCTTATATTTTAAAGCTTTGAATATTCCACCATTTCAAAAGGAATTCTTTAATAATTCATATATATATCAAATTCAATTACTATTATTTAGATTTGAAATGTTTACTCAATAATCCAATATCATTTAAGTAAAACTTTTAAACTTCAAATAACTGGAAATTCTTCAATTTATTTAACTTGATATATTCATTTAAATCAACATGGTATTCATTTAAATCACTCTAAACCAAAATCAAGTTATAAAATCATACCTTTCAAAATCTCCATTTTATTTAAATTTCAAATCAAATTTATTCGAGTATAATTCTTAAATAATTTAATTCAAATCAATTTCATATTTATCTTCCAACCTTAATTTTTTTAAGTCATATAAAAACTCTATATGCAATATAATTTAGACAGATACTTAACCACATTATATAAAAACAATCAAACTTTATTATTTGGCTTATTTTATATTTCAAAACAAATTTACACATAGCTAAAAATCAATAATAAAATAACATTTATATAACATCTGAAATTAATATTTATATAACCGGTACATTTCTTTACAAAACCATAGAAATCATTTCAAAATATTTATATATATAGACTGTGGTGTCTGTATATAATTTTCAATCCTTTGGTCAAGTGATACAGATATTTATCATTTCAATCCGTAATTTAAAATATAAATACGGTTATATATCATTTCAAACCACAATCCCGAATGAAATAAAGTCCATAACAATTTGTAGTTGATAACAGTATAAAATACAACATCCATTCATCCAATATCAATCATCAAACATTTATCACAATCATCATCCATTCAATCAATAACATCAATATAGAACAGATAATAAATAACAGGCATTTGCTGGCAGTTTATGTTCAATAATAAATTAAATAACAATTAATTCAAATAAATTCAATTTAGCTTGGACGATGATTAAAGATATGCCGAACAATCATAAATAAATTTCTAATCACATCAGAAATCAATTTAACAAACATAAGAAATTTTAGAAGTTATGAGTGGGTTAAACACTCACCTTTTGAATTTAAATTGAATTTAAATCCAAAATTAAAACAGTCTCAGAATCTGTTCAAACCAGAGTCAAAATGTCCAGAATTTCAATACGAACCCATAGGAACAAACCATGCGTGAATTGGACCTCGTGCATAAAATTATGTCAGTTTGAAGTTAAACGATTTAAGTTATATATATTCAAAATTTAAATAAAAGAAAAAAGGGACGTTAACACGTCAACACCTCCCCTTCACGAGCATGCCTCAACCAGAACAATATGCAACTATCACCGAACTTTGACCGCAATTTCACCACGTCTTCGGCCACCGTACGCCGCATCTCCACTTTCTTCGATCTTCTCCTCCTAACTACCGTCGACCGGAACCACCACGGCCTCCCACAGCAGCGCCGCCGCCGCCGCCCTTTAGGGTTTTCAAAACCCTAAGTCGTCGATTACGGCCCCCATGACCACGATCTGGTCACGCGACCACCTCCAATCCACTCCGGCCATCGAGCACGACAAAACCCCCCAAACAGTTTCATGGATTGATGCCGAAATCAAATGCCCAAATTTTGACTTTGACCGCGATTTTTGATCGATCCGATCACTGTCTCAAAAAACCGAACAACATACGTAGGTTCATATCGTTGAGATCTTCGTTATATATTTTTCTCGAATTTTTTTTGAAGAGGTTAAATTTTTGAGATTGAATTTGATTTTGAAATTGCAATTAGAATTTAGGTTTGCCTGCCATTGAGAAATAGGAGAAATTGGAATTGTAATTATAGAAAAATGAACATAAGAAATAGGCTAGGGTTTATAACGAGGTATATATAGGCAGAGCTATGAAATAGTGATCAATGGACACGACTGGTTTGGACCGTTGAACGATAAATGGCCCGAAAAGCACGTTTCGAATCCGGAACAAAAATAGGTCAACCCATATATCAAAATATATGTTTTAAAATATTTTAAAATCAATGGAACAGATTTCAAGTCCAAATTCCGTCGTATGAAGAAGTTATGCTAAAATTAAGTTATTTCAAATTGATTTCAATTAAATTGATTTCAAGGCATTTCGAGTCCGTAAGATCAAATGACAAGTCCGATTTCTACGAAACTTGAAATCCTACTATAATTTACTGTTACGGATCCGATGAAACTGGTTTCGTCGAAATCCAAGTCAGTGGCCAAAATGGCTATTTTCTAGTTAATTAAATAAATTAATATTAAATTAATTAATCACTTTCCAATTTAAATTATAATAGTTTACAACTTCTACCAATTTTGATTTCTTAACCATTCATAAATAATTTAAACAAATTTAGCTATCTATTTAAAATTGATTAATTCCTCTAATTCAGTGTTTAATTCCAATTCCATTAAATTCAGAAATTTATAAATTTAAAATTCCAAAATCCATTTATTAACTTTTAAACCTTGTTATTCAAGTCTTTTATTACAATATGGATATAATTAACATTGGTTTATAACATTGTACAACAGTAATTCACAATTTCATCTTAATTCCTATTTACATAATATTTAAATATTAATTTTCATTTAATTCCATCTAATCCAATCAATAAATTTAAATTAATAAATATTGATTCTCATTCCTTTTTATTGAATCAATCATTATCCTATTCATACTTTACTCTCAACCAAAAATTATTACAATTAATTATCTAATATTCATTTTTTCAAATTACAGCTTATTACGTATTATTTCGTCAATTAATATAACTTTGATTCTTATTTCCCAATTTACTATTTACAATCAATTATGACCTTGCAATTGTTTCAATTAATTGGGTTTGCACTAAATTAGTTGTTTATTAACTTGCATTAACATTATTAGCTTTATTTTAGTGATTTCATTATTAAGTTACCGATTTCTTTATTTTCTTTTCGAATTAAATTACCAAAACTTATTAAATTAATAAAATTTAATTATCGAAAATTACATGTCGTTACACTTTCCCCTACTCAAACTTTCCATCCCTGAAATGGAAAAAGACGGGAAAAGAGGAAATTAAATAGTCAATTTATCTTATTCAAAATATTTAATTTATAAACAATGAATTTACAAAATAAAATAATTTAAACAAAATATATATAAATTTATAAACAATTAAATCTTCTATTTTCAAAGTTAACAAAGGTTTGGAAAACATTTCATAGAATTTCTATGTCCAAAATTTATGGAAAATTTCGGCAGAGTCTCCTTTGCACGGAGAGGCTCGAGAGAAATTATAATATCAAATATAACAATATATAACATATATTTTCCAAAATAATATATTCCAACACAAGCAAACATTATAATAACTGTAACAACCCGCAGTTTCGTACCCCTTGAGTCGACACTATTCTCCATCAATCAACTCAAGATGAACATAAATACGAACCATTTGGGTTAAAGAAGAAGAGGTGGAAGAAGGAAAAAAAATAGAATATTACCATCGCAGCGGAATAAAATGTAATAGATAATAATAGATCTTTACACAAAAGAAAACTATATCTGTTTTATACATACATCATCAGAATACAACATTAGAGTTATCAATAACATTCAACTGGACAGTACTATAAACTTGTCCTCAAAACTAAATATACAACGGAATAATAATCAAGTATGGAAGTGCATATCGCCATCCAGCTCGTCTCCTGAGCTCCACGGCATCCTTTCCTGTATCCTATAATACTCGGTTTGACCCGAGCATTATATCTAAATAACACCCGAGTTAGTCTAGAATACAACGTGGGAAAATCACACTCAATTAGATTATTAGAATTTCAAAATCCTTTTTGAAAACAAAAGCATCTCGTAAGACCACGCCACAAATAAACATGTCGGGATTTTACCTTACGATAGCTAAAACACTTTTTATTAAAATTCTCTGATATTATAATAGTGTCTATAGAAAGTAAAATATAATCTAGCTGAAATGCTTGCATCTCACATTTCAGCAATAGTTGGGCACAATCAAAACCGTACAGGCGCGTAGGGAAAATGGATTTCCAACTAATGACTAGACACTGGGGTACCACCTGTCACGGTGCCTGGTCTAGATCAGCATACCGAGGATCACTCCCAACCCCATGCAACACAAGACCGGGACTAACCCTTACTAGATAATCCCTAGTAAGATCACCCCACAGTTGGAATTAGAAACCGCACCACTAAGCCGAATAAAAAGGGACATCTAGACAAGGATGACCTTACCCTAATGGACGCTACCCACCTAGCCTTCTGCATAACCCCTGATTTTCAGTCATTTCAGGTTGATGAGGCTTGAGGCTAAGCGTTACCTTTTTAGAACATATCCCTTCGAATGCTCACCATCCACCTGACGATGTTCTGAAAGCATTCATCCATACAAGTCCATTTCGGGTTTGAACAGAACCGAAGGCACTACTCCTACTACATCCATTTTGGAATCACCTCAGGAATTTTAGCGACTAGCCCTTGCACTTCACTGCTCCATCTTTGACTCCGAACTCGTTTTTCGCACGAAAACGTTCAAACTGGATCGAAGCGGTTTTCGAGAAATTAATCATGATCCCAGGCACTTCTAAACGATCAGCGCATTGGCCAATATTGATAGTCGGTTATTTAACTATCAATTAACATTCACAACATCCATCAGCATAAATAATTTCACCAAATTATTTATTAATCTCAAATATCATAACAAGATATATTTCTATTTTCTACCCTTTGAAAACAGTTTCAAATCATACTTTTCTCATGAAACAAATTTCCAAATATTTATTTCCACTAAAAACACCAAGTACAAAGCTCTAGATTTTAGAAATAATTTAAAACTCTTTATTATAAAATATCCTTTAAATCATTTAAAATAAAAATTACTTTAATACTTATTCAAAATATATACTTTAAGAATATTTAAAATGAAACTACTTCAATACTTTATTAGAGATATATACTATAGGAATATTTGAAAATGAGGTTACTTTATAAATACAAAACTAGAATTTCTCTTTTTAAAAAAAAATACCAAGTCACCTTAAATAATTACCACGATAATAGATTTGACAAATACTTACTTCAGAAATTAAATATTTCGAAATAATAAATTTTCTAAAGCATGATTTTTAAAACAACATGAAGCCTTTAACTTATATTTACAAATTTACTTTCAAAACTTACTTGGTTATCCAGGGAAATATACTTCTCTTCACGTCCTTTAAAAATAAATCACTATTTATTTTTAAACAAAATTTTCCATTTCTTCAATAAATTCCCATCGTGAATTTATTCTTCCAAATATCCACTGTTATGTAACTTCACTTTTATAAACCCAGTTTATAAATTACAAGGCCCACTTCTCTTTTAAAAATCCCGATTTTACACAAATTTCCTTGCTTACTTCATTTATTCCAAAATCCACTAACTTCAGATTTTATTTCTTCATTATGATTTAAAATCTTTTAGCTGAAATTTTCAATTTCATACTTCCCAAATTCCTTCTTTGTCCTTTCAAATAAATTAAAAACTTAAATTTTAAAGTAAATTCTTGATTCCTTTAAATAATATCACTTGGGTTTTAAAATTCATTATTTTCCCTTTATTCAAAATCTCCCTTCCCATACTCGGATTTTATTTATTAAAGTTTTAAAATCACTTTTATTATTTTCCAATTCATTCTTAAATTCATTCAAATTCTCTATAATTATTTTACTTAAAAGTTCACTCTTTTATTTTCTTTCCAAAAAAAATCCAATTCTATATATTTTGATAACCCAATGTATCGAAATATATTCAAGCAAACCATAGCATTCAATATTCCAATTATCAATATAGTTCATCAAAGAATATCAAATATTCATAACACGTAATATTAAACAATCTAAATAATTTTGAAGAATCCAGTTGGATCCCTCCAACCTGTTTTCCTGCATCCATAGATGTTAGCACAATACCAATTCCACTTCGAGGTGGAATTTCACGGTATATGGATTAATATAAAATCATCCACTATTATGCGGCGTATAGGTCTCATCCGCTATATAATGCAGGAAATCAATCACCCCAAAATATACTATACACTACTACATAATATATCACATCCAATCATTCAGCAATCATTCAACCAATTATTTAAATTTAACCATTTAAATTTAAATCAAACCTAGATGAGTGAGATTAACTGACCTTTGCCTTTAATTAGCAATCTATTTCCAAATCCGGCTTGCTTCTGTTCATATTTTGACCTTGTATAAACATTGTATGGTTTATTAATATTTGAAATAACCGAATAATGAACTACCATTTGAATGATGATTTTACTAACCTAGTTGACACTTTATTTTCACTTAGTAATTTTATTACAGGATGTATATCCTGAATAACATTGAACATATTTTAAATTTAAACAGCGTGCTAAAATATTTATATAATTTTTATATCCTTTTTAATCTATATATATATATGTATTAAATTAAAACAACCTTGTTTTGTATCTTGCTGTAAATCAATATCATATGTATATTTCTATTTTACCTAATCTGTATACATATATATAACTTTATAAAGTAAAATAAATAAATAAATAAATAGAAAACCTTACTGCCATTGAGCAACCCAGTTGACCCCAATCGCCAGCAGTCTCCTTCGTGACATCCACCGACACAATTGACGAAGAATCATCCAACTTCACTTCCTCCTCCTACCTCACCAAACGCCAGATCATCTTCTGGTGCTGCCGCTGCTACGGATCCTTCGTCGTCATCCTCGGATTCACCATCTTCATCCTTGCCTTCACCATCTTCAAAGTCAAAGACCCGACCCTAACCCTAAAGTCCCATTACCTTGAAGACATCAACACCCACTTCCTCAACCAAAACATAAATTTCAACGCAACCCTAACGACGGACATCTCAATTAAAAACCCTAACGTGGCATCCTTCAAATACGATAACAGCACGACGGAGTTTTACTACGCGGGGAACATCGTGGGGGTGGGGTACGCGGGAGATGGTAACATCAAGGTGCACCGAACGGCGGAGATGAACGTGACGGTGGACGTGCTGCTGGATCGGGTTGGGAAGACGAATATTAGCGGGATGATTGTGGAAGGGGCATTGGTGAACTTCACGATGTTCACAGATTTGAAGGGGAGGGTGTATCTAGAATTGAATTGAAAATTATAAGAAGTGCGGTCATTATTTTTTTTCCAGAGGATTTGATTTGGTATCGAACTGGTTAAGGGCTTGATTAACTCTGTTGCGTGGATCTTAAAGAGGAAGTAACGGAATGATAGAAAAGAAGGGATGCATGTAAGGGAAGGTTAGCTAGAGTATTCAGATGTGAAAAGTAAATGTTCCGATGTGAAATGTATTTCACTGGTCAAGCTATACAATATGTATATATAATATTATTAGATATAAATTGTCTCGAAAACGAAGCTTAAAATCTCGACATCGTATCGAGGTGTGCCGCCAGGCATTTATAATGTTAAACCCCTATTCCGAACACAATGAAAAAGGTTTCGATTCCTAATTCGATCGTATGAAGAAGATATGTAACATTCCTGAATTTTAAGCACGATTAATTTAATACTTTATTTGATCTTTGGGATTAAATTTTGAAAATAGTTGGAAATTAATATAAAATATTTTGATTTAATTGTGAATTTATTTAAAATTTGTTTGAGTTTGAAATATACAAATAAATTATAATTGAGAAAAGCATTTAAATAGAATGTTGAATTAAAAATTTAAGAATAAGTATTTTACAGATAAATATTGGGTATTAATATTAAAATTTAATTGCGGTTTTGAATTTGTATATTTAATATCTTATAGAAAAATATATATAAATAACATCCTAAAATTTATCAACATAGATTAAAAATATATTTTAAACTTTTGAAATAATGAGTGTTTTAAAAAGGCAACTAAATTTAAAAAAATTTTATACATATATGATTAAGATTGAATTTAAATTTATTCAAGTGAATTGGAATTTGAAATTAAATTTAAAATAAATGTTAAAATTTTAAGTAGCATTTAAAAAGAATAAAGGAATACATTTATTTATAAAGTGTATATAATATGTAAAAATTTAAGTTTATAAAAAAAAATTCTTTTGTCTTGTAAAAGATCACAAAAGTAAACATACATATGTAAGTTTGAATTTGTACAAGTGTTGTGACGCCCCACCTCTATACCCACGCTAGACAAGAACATTGCGGTGAATGCTGTCGACTAGCACGGAGAATAAGGCTATTGAGGAGCGACCATCCATGTAATTTCTTTGCGCGAGCACCGATATGTCAGATAATATAACATGCATTATATTTCAAGAGGAAATCCGACATACCGACACAAACTCAAAGCTACTACACGGTGGCTATATGAATCCTTCGGAAAACAAATATAGAAATAAGAATAACACAAATCAGTCACAGACAATTCATATCGCAAAGGCGGAATAAGATATGAATATTACACTAGAAAGTGTACATCCGAGTAGTGGTCTAAAAAGATCCACAATATCACAAAAGAATAGTTACACGAACTACATAAAAGAATAAGTATACATTAAGGAGTCTATATCTCAAATGTATACAACAAAATAACTACTAATCTAAGTAGTTAACCCAAAAGTCAAGGAGTTAATCCCGGATGAGAAGTCAAGCAGAAGCACCTGTAACATCTCGGTCTGACCCGAGTATTATTTAATAAGAAAATAATAAACGGATCAGTCTAACTATAAATATCAGATGAAACGATATAGAATAAGAGATATGACTAAACACCTAATAATCACAATGCCAAGATGTGGTATATATATGTATATACTTAGTTGATAATCAACAAGAGATTAATCAATGTCACCAAATCTACACAAGAATCAAAGAAACGTCATACTCCTTATTTCGTTCACCATACCATAAATATTGACGATAATATCAATGTCAATCACAAAAGTAAATGACACACAAATTCCAGAAGACTACACAAGAAATCCAGAAATCACTAAAGTCATGACACACAAATTCACCAATGCACAAATATTGATAAAACTTATCAATGGAAATCATGAAAATTGGTGAAACACAAATTCTAGGAATCTACACAAGAAATCCAGAAATCACAAAGGGGGGAGGCCTATCACAAACGGGAGCATAAAGCCCACCAACACGTGTATCACAAACGGAACGCTAATTCCATGGTCGCTAACCATCACAAATTGAGCCGACGCTCCACAAACGGCCCCAAGACCATGGGTTGCTACCCCATCACAAATTGAGTCGAAACTCCACAAAACGGGGTTTAGTCTCCCTCGCAGACAAAGAGACATCGCACATTGCTAGTCTAAATCACAAAGATGATCGTCATGATCAACGAGAAGTGTCGATTACACTAAGCTAGTAAATATATGAGTTTAGCTTCATGTCCCATAACCACTTGCTTAACTTAAATATTTACGAACAAACTGTAAATCTCCACTAGAAAATTGTCACAAGAGATTCAATCGAACAAGTCCAAGAATTAACCGACAAAGTGAACGCAAGCGTTTCATACCACTTGTTTTACTAAGTCGTTTAATTAGATTTCTCATACGAGTGAGGTAAAGGTTTGTATATACTAATAGATTGGAAAACGGTTTTATAAACGAATTTGGTATTAAAATAGTATTGAAATCGTTTGAGGAAAGAGTTTTGATATTTACTACTAGTATAGAAAACCTTTATATTTTTAAAGTGACAAATCACGAAGAAGATTGTAAGAACAATCAAATCACAAAAATTCACATACGAAGACGTGAATAAAATCCTACGAGATCGATAAAGGATCCATCGAAATGGATATTCAAAAATCCCTAAAAAGAGTCATCAAAGTCATAATAGATGATAACAACAAACAGGATTATCACGAATCGATTTAAATTAGAATGTCAATCCAAAAAGGCAAATTGGACTCAAACAGCAGGTTCAGTCGACTGAACAGAGTTTTTCAGTCGACTGACCATGTACATGGAAATTTTCAAGGTTCAGGAAACTTTCTGTTTCCAGTTTCAGTCGACTGTGCAGAGTTTTTCAGTCGACTGAATCATGCCTGGAAACTCTCGGGTTTCAGGTTCAGTCGACTGAACAGAGATTTCAGTCGACTGAATCATGCCTGGGCTGTTTTTCAGCCTTATACAAATGAAGAGCCAACTCTTCCAAAATGCAACCGGACGAACATTGGCTCTAAGGGTTTATGCCAATCGGCAACCCGGCCCTATATGCTCCTCGATGCATCACCAAAAGCATGATCAACCATCCATAAAAGGATTTTACACAAATTTGACTTAAAAACCCAAAAATTGGAATATTTACAAAACCAATCCAAATCAAGAGCAAATTATCATGAAGAAGTGTTAGGAATTCATACCTAACAAACAAAGATAATTATAGTCATAGATGTGAGATAAAAATCTCACCTTTTCACACAATCGAACAAGAAGAAGCTTGAAAGCAAATGGAGAATCAACCTCTCTTCAATCACAACCCAAATGAGCTTGAATCAATGGGTTCTTCTTGAGTTTGGAGCTGGGAATTTGATTTGCAAGAGAAACTAGGGTTTTGGAGTTTTAATTTCCAATCTCCTCCACCATTAATGTTATAAAACTGAAAAGAGAAGAGAATGAGGGTGAGTGGGGGAGAGTGGCTCAGATTTTGAGCATAAGCTAACATAAGGCTGAGCCCAAAAACCAAACCCAAAGTAAAAAGTAGCAGAAATCAACTTTCTCCAAACATGTCGAAGCTTATACTCAAAAAGGTCGCAAACGGCATTTTAAACTCAATGTGAGTGGTCCCGAGCCCTAATTCGACCGTATGCAAAAAGTAGTTTTTCGGACTAAAATCCGACTAACGATAAAATATTTAAATAAAATATTTAAATATAAAATCGATAAATATGCGGGTTGTTACAGACTCCCCTCCTTAAAGAAATTGCGTCCTCGCAATATTACAAGAAGAAGATATATAGTAACAACCATAAAAGCATATTCAACACAAAAGAAGTTTGAAATAAGAAGTTCACCTCAAAGAGCACGAGAAAGTAAGTCCGGATGTGTACTGTAACGACCCAGAATTTTTAATAATTTAAATTTGAATATTTAATTAATTTTAAATATTAATAAGTGAATTTTTGGAGTCGAATAAATTTTATTTTGAATTTTGGATTTAATTTTGCAATTAAATCGATTTATTTAATAGTGAAATTCCACAAATAATTAGATATTGGGTTAAATATGATTGAAAATGGTTTGGAAAATTTTGTTATATCATATTAAAGTTATAGAAATATTTTAGAACTTGTAAAATTGAATTTGGAGTAAATTTGTAAAAATTGAATATTTTAATATTTAATTATCGACTGAAAAATAGCCAATTTTTGAACAGTCTCGGAATTGAACGAAACGAGTTTCATTGTATCCGTAATAGTTAGTTATTATCGGATTTCAATTTTCGTAGCAATCGGAGTTGTCGTTTGACCGTGGCAGCTCGAAACGCATCGATATCGTTTTAATATTTACTTAGCGAGTTAAAATAGCCATTTTTCAAACGGTCTCGGATTTCGACGAAACCAGTTTCATTGGATCCGTAATGTGATATTATTGCAAGATTTCAAATTTCAAGTCAATCGGATTTATCGTTTGTCCGGTACAAGCCAAAACGCCTAGAAATCGCTTAAATCGGTTTAAATTTAAATTGAGCATTTATTGCCATAATTCACACATACGATGGAATTAGCTTCCGAAACCTATTCCATTGTGTCCGGAATGCGGAAAAACCTTAGGATCGCCTGGCGGCATGCGTCGTTTGGAGTTCGTTTGCAAAGGTGTTAAATTGGGTATTTTATTATTAAAATAATAAGGGTATATATGTAAATCTCCACTCCAAAACCCTAATTCACTTGCTCCAGCCGCCACCTCTCCATTAATGGCCAGAAATTTTCGAATTTCATCCCTCAAGATCTCTCAATCCGTAAGGAATTAGCAAAAACTCTCAACTACAAAGTTGTAGAGGGCGATGAAAGCTTCAAATCCATACGGAGATGATCGAAAACGGAGCTTCGAGTCAACGGGAAATCGTGCAGGAAGGGGCTGCGTTTTTCACGCAATTCGAGGCCTGATGGGGGGCCGAGTTCCAGGTGCTTGGGGGCGGTGGTAGGTGGCGGCAAGGGCTTTGGAATGGAGTATCCTGATCGTGCTACAATGCGTCGGAGAGGTTGCAAATTTCAAACCCTAATGGGTGCAAATGGGTTCATGCGTTCGATTCCTCACCTGGAGCTGATGCGCGCATGAGAACGGAAGGGAAACACAGTGGGGCCCGCGTGCGTGAGGAATGGGTGAGGTGTTTTCTTTTAATTTTTAGTTTAAATTCAAAATTCAAATTCGTTCAATCTTTAAAACGTGATAACTTTTGCATGCGAGGTCGGATTCAGACGCGGTTTTTTGCGTTGGAATCGTATTCGTGTGCTCTTCGCAATGCAGCTGGTTTGGAGTCGATTGGAGCTCGTGTGAATTTCGGGTAAAATTAAACGTTCGTTTAATTTTATTCGAAACGAACGCGAAAACGGAAATAAAATCAAGGTGAGAACTCCTCACTCAATCGAAGGGTTTTGTTTAAAATTTTGAATAGTTAATATTGATTGTTGATGGTTGATTGATTGTGCTAGTAGATATAGTAGGATATATACTATATATAGCGATATATATATATTGGCATATGTATATATCGGATTTGATTTCCCGCCTCGTATAGCGGATGAGACCCTATTGCGCCGTTATTAAGCGGATATTTATAAAATCCCATATACCACGATATTCCACCTTGAAGTGGAATTGGTATTGTGCTAACGTCTGTGGATGCAGGGTAACAGGTTGGAGGGATCCAACTGGATTCCTCACATATTTGTTTATTTATAAATATTATGTTGATCGTTGATAACCATATTGATATATGACACTTATTCCCGTGATTGACCATTCGATGTCGTTGCATCATCGGATTCAAATTTTTAAAATTAAAAATAACGGTTTTGAATTAAAAAGGGGTTTAAAAGTGATTTCTCAAAGAATATGGTTTATTTAAAAAAAAATTTGAATTGATTCAAATTTTAAAATAAATCAACGTATAAGTTTTTATGTAAAAAAAAAAATTTATATTTTTATAAAATATAACTTAAAAAGAAATTTTTAACAATAATAGGTTTTTATAAAATAGTTAAATTTGGTTTTTGGGAAGTTATTATTATTAATGGTTTATATAAAGGGTTTTATAAATGGATGTTTTTAAATTAAATTTATTGAAGTTATAGAATAAATTTATAAAGTGTTAAGTTGATGTATAACATGAATTTCACTAGGATTTATAGATTAATAAATGTGAAATTTATAAACGAATGGTTATTGGAAAATTTTAAGTTTATAAGTTATTAACTTATAGAAATGGATTTGGGCATTAAAAAGGGGAATTTTATAGAAATTGTTAATAAATGAAGATTTCATTAGTTGAAATTATTATAAGCCATAAAGAAATCTTGTAAGTGATAAGATTTTAAATTGGTGAAGTTCAAAAGAACGATTTGGGTAAATAGATAATATTATAAGTATTTAACTTATAATATTGATTTTAGTATATAATCGAGTTATGTAAATCGAATTGGACTAATAAAAGGAGATTTCTAAAACGAAGTTTCATAAATAGAAATGGGATGTATGGACATTGTTATAAATCCGAAAAATCAATTTAATTTGATAAATTGAATATGGAATTTGTTAAAGGGGTTGTATTCACTATTTTTGAACGGTGAATGTATTATTTTATTAAATGAACGTGTTTTTGGAAAAGAACGTTTTAAATGGAATTTAAAACTAATTAAAGACGTTTTAAGATATGTTAAGTATCGAAATCATAGATTTCAACATTGATTGTTGAAATAGACGATTTCGAGAAATAGAAGGGAATATTTTGAATAGTAGTGGATTTATGTATCCATTTTTTATTTCAAATCCATATACTAGTGTTTTTGGGTTGTCGTAACGATGTTTTACGCAACATTCGTTTTTAACCCAAATAAATGTGAATAAAAGAATATTTCTTTAAAGGAATGAAATTAATACTTAACTATGGTTTAAGCATATGGAATATTTTCGAATTGTTGAAAATAAATTGAATTGTGAATTACTTATTTTTAAATAAGTTTAGAAATGATTTTCCAATATGGAATGGAACGTTTTTGTGAATTCACCCTTTAAAGGTAAATTGTAAGCGAATATTTTGGAATCGATTTGAAATCAAATATGAATGGGTATTTGGGATTTAATTCACGTTGGAATTTATAATAGGAAGGGAAATTTGTTTAAAAATAAATGTTGATTTATTTTTAAATATGAAAATATAATTTACGAATTTGGAACGTAAGTTAAAATAAATCGGTAAAGATTTATTTGGTGGTTTGAAATTTGTTTCAAAAGGTATATATGGTTAAGGTGATTTGAAATTAGTTTTCAAATGGTTAAGGTGATTTGAAATTAGTTTTCAAATGGTTAAGGTGATTTGAAATTGGTTTGCAAATGGTTAATGTAATTTGAAATTTGTTTTCAAATGGTTGAGGTGTTTAATTTGAAATGGGTTTTCAAATGGTTAAGTGTGGAAATTATATCGTGAAGGTGTTTTGGTAAAGCAAATAAATTGGGCAATTATTTGAAAATTGTGTATATATATCTTGTAAAGATATTTTGGGACTTAATAATTTTGGAAAAATTATTTGGAATCTGATGATGTGGCGCATCTTTATTGATAGTTAAATAACCGACTATCAATATTTACCCTTGGATGGTATTGATTGTGTTTGTTTGGAATTGAATGCACACTTATTTTTAAAATAAGCGCTCGCTATTCAGTTTAGCCGGGAGAGGACCTTTGTGTCGTATATCCCATTCCGAATATGCGATACGTCGTTTGGATTGCATTTGAAGACCGGTGTTGAAGACCGGGTATCTGTGAAAACGATAGGATGACCTATCGATTGTCTCCGCATCGTTAGCTACGATATGGAGATTTCCTTTGTGATGGGAAATTTTATCGGGATTGTGAATACCCGGATTGCAAGGGCTTCTTTGGAAGTGCCTTCGGTTCTGTTCGAACCCGGAACAGACTTGTATGGTTACGTGTCTGACATTACATTTTGAGAGATAGAGCAGATTTCTTTCAAATACATTTCTGTTGGTGGCGGAGAATTTATTCTCTTAGCTTAACACCCTTCTCTGAGACGTACGAGCTCAGAGGTTATGTAGTTGAAGGTTATCAGCGATATTTCCCAATCTGGTAATGTGGCATGCTGAGTGCTGCTGTGTGATGATCATTGGTTGGTCATTTGTGATATGATCATTTGTTTGATCATTTATCTTTGTGATTATTGCTTTGGTCATCTGTGGACCCGAAGCATGGCTTTGTTACACAAAGCGTAGCTTTGTGGACGAGACTTCGTCAGGACCTCACTCCCCGGAAATGGTCGAAACAGGAATATGCGGCAAGGTTATGAGGGTCGCGCCCTTTAGGGTATGTCATTCCCTTCTGGAAAAGGGTGGTATCATGGTATGGAGCCCAGATATTTACTCATGTGGAAACACTATATCTATTTCTGTGTGGTGTTGTTGGTATCGAGCGCTCGGATAAAGGTCCCAAAGGACCGGGGGATGACATATTCGTGTAGTAGTTACCTAGTTACAGAGGTAACCCGGCCTTGTGTTGGCAGAGATCTAACCGTAACGTTAGTTCTCGGGACGTCCCGCCAGAGGCGATCCCATGTGGCAGTAGGAAGTTCCTTAGCCTGACCATTTGTTGGAAATCCATTCATCCAATACGCGCCCTGTACGGTTTTAGTTGTAGAACCTGCCATTTAACATGGCAGCTATAGTAGGCATAGTATCATGGTACCTATGCTGGCTAGGATTTATATTATACTTTCGAAATATTTTCCACTATGCACTAGTAATAATATCAAAGAATTTTTCTCGTAGTAAGCATGTTTGACTATCATAAGGAGAAATCTCCCCCATGTGTGCGTTTGCATTGTGTGTGTGCCGGGAGGCCTTATGGTAGTTTCATTTTCCAAAAAGCATTGCGGATTTCAAAATTTAAACTTTCTTGTTGCGTGTTTAAAGATAAACTGTTTTGAGTTCTCACACCAGTCACATGACTGACCTGGAGTTTATTGTTCCTTTCCTAAACTCTGGGTGCCCACTATTTTCCACACGGGCAGTCTAGAGTTAGGTTATCAGGTTATTCTGGATTCGGGAGTTGCTGTGCAGATGTTGGAGGCGAGCTTGGATAGCGTAGTCTATTATCTATTGTATATAGTATTCTCTCCGCTGTTTTATTGTTGTACACTCTGATGATATGATGTATTGTGATGTATGTATAAAATGTATAGTTCTTTTGTTTTAATGATATTCATTTATCTATTATATGTTGTTCCGCTGCGATTGTGAGATTCTGATATTGTTTCTCGTTCTGTTACTTGTTTTTCTGTTTTCTCTTCTCTTTCTTTTCTTTCTTCTTCTACCTCTTTCTTCTTCAAAAACTCTAACGGTTCGATTTTTCGGCAACGAAAAATCGCGATCGTTACATTTGGTATCAGAGCATATGGTTAAGCGACAACCTGCTCTGTTGGGTATTACTCATTAGAGATAGAGTCAGCAGTACTCTAGAATGAGTATGAGTGTAATAATAGATATGAGTGCGTATTTGTTAGTGAATATAAAATTGTTTTATATTGTGATGATTGGTTTATTGAGTGGTATATGAACCTTCGTCGGCGCAGCCTCGAAAACTGAATCGAAGGGGTTCCTAAACACTTGAATAGAACAATTCGACACAATATTGTTTTAAATTGGGTAAATGAAATAATTTTACCTCGATTATATTTTATATATAAAAAGAAAATAATTTTTCAAGAATTATTGAAGTGTGTATATAATTGATTGCTTGGTTGTTGTAAATGATATATATATATATAAAATAATTAAAAGTTGTTTGAATAAGCTAATAAAAGAAACTATTGTAAAAAGAATAATGGTATAAACCAATGAATCATAAGATGAAATTATAATTGATAATGATTTACAATTGTAAGATAATCATGTATGTATATAAGAAGTAAAATTATATAAGTAAAAGGTTTATAAAAGTGATTTATGAATAGAAAGGAAATTTTTGAAAGAATATTTAGCATTGATTTCACTATTGTCACTGGGAAATAATAAGGGTGATGACTGCAGCATCATCAGTATCATTTTCGACTTTCTATGTGATGGATTTGCTACAATAATGAATTTAAAAACTGAAGTTTTGTTGTAATAAACAAATTTGAAAATTAAAATTCAACTTGAAGTTGATAAATATAAGTGAAAAAGGTTTTGGACTTATAATAAATGTTGGAAGTTGAATAATAAATTGTATAAGTTATAGAATGGAAAATGTAAGTAAAACCGATTATTGAAATGGTTAAACAATAAAGTTAAGTAAAATGGAATATGGATTTAAATGTTGATATGAAGTTGTCTTAAGTAAGTGTTAAATGGAATTAACTTTAGAATTGAAATTCGAACTTGACTGATAAGTGTAAAGCTTAAGTTTATTTGAACAAATGATGTTAAATGGAGTATAACTTAAGTGAAGTTGAATAAAAAAAATTGACCTTTGTATCAAAGTTAAATAATCAAGTGAATTAAATGAGGTAAATAAAGTTGAAATGGAATATAACTTAAGTAATATTGAAAGAATTGATGTTAATATCAAAGTAAGTGAATAAAGTGAGTAAATGAAATTGTTAAAGGTGTGAACTTAAGTTATATAAATGAAATTCAATTTTATTTGTAAAAAAAAAAAAAGAGAACTAGCAATTGAATTAAAGAATGGATTGAATGTTAATCAATAGAATATGAATAAGTTGATATGAAATGATGCATGCAAGTGTAAATTCATTTGAAAATAGTTTAATAATAGAATGAAAATCAATTGAATGTTAAAACCAATTGGAATTAAAACAGTTGAACCAAATTGAATGTAAGTAAAATAAATAAATTTGGTTGTATTGGATGTACATTGGTCGTTATTGCTTGTTGGTTGGTTGTATGTAAATTCATTAAGTGTTAATGAAATTGAATTAGTAAAATTTGAAAGCTATGTAATTGAATTCAAATGAAAATTGGAATGCAAAGTTGAATGAAAATGAATATGCAACTTTAATAGTAAACTAAAAGTGGTATAAGAAGCATGTATTGGAAATTTTATAATTGAATTGGCAAATTGGTTTGAATATTATAATTAGATATTATGCTAGCAGGATATACAGGTTATAAAGGAATTGGGATTTTGATTTCAAAGTTAAAAAAAAAATTTTTAACGCTCGACAAAAAGGTACGTATTTCAGTTTTTATATGAGATTTGGTGATTTCCTTCTCCAGCCACTTGGCTTTCTTTTTTCTTTTGATTCTGAGGGGCCGTAGTGTCATTTTGTAGTCGTACCGATCTAGCCGCGCAAAGGAGACTCTGGCGAAATTTTTCGAAAATTTAGGGAGTTAGAAAAATTTTGAGAAATTTTGAAAGTTTGAAATTTGAATTTAAATTTAAATTTAAATTGTTAAGTAAACGAAGTTGTTTGAAACTTATAATTGAATTGGGAAAGCTAATTGAAATGATAGTAAATCCTTAATAAAAAGATTGTTTTGAAAAGTTAGTAAAACTAATTAGCTTTGGAAAAATAATAAACGGTTTAGGATTATTCTCCTTAACTTGCAATTTCGAGGACGAAATTCTTTTAAGGGGGGAAGATTGTAACGACCCAGAATTTTTAATAATTTAAATTTGAATATTTAATTAATTTTAAATATTAATAAGTGAATTTTTGGAGTCGAATAAATTTTATTTTGAATTTTGGATTTAATTTTGCAATTAAATCGATTTATTTAATAGTGAAATTCCACAAATAATTAGATATTGGGTTAAATATGATTGAAAATGGTTTGGAAAATTTTGTTATATCATATTAAAGTTATAGAAATATTTTAGAACTTGTAAAATTGAATTTGGAGTAAATTTGTAAAAATTGAATATTTTAATATTTAATTATCGACTGAAAAATAGCCAATTTTTGAACAGTCTCGGAATTGAACGAAACGAGTTTCATTGTATCCGTAATAGTTAGTTATTATCGGATTTCAATTTTCGTAGCAATCGGAGTTGTCGTTTGACCGTGGCAGCTCGAAACGCATCGATATCGTTTTAATATTTACTTAGCGAGTTAAAATAGCCATTTTTCAAACGGTCTCGGATTTCGACGAAACCAGTTTCATTGGATCCGTAATGTGATATTATTGCAAGATTTCAAATTTCAAGTCAATCGGATTTATCGTTTGTCCGGTACAAGCCAAAACGCCTAGAAATCGCTTAAATCGGTTTAAATTTAAATTGAGCATTTATTGCCATAATTCACACATACGATGGAATTAGCTTCCGAAACCTATTCCATTGTGTCCGGAATGCGGAAAAACCTTAGGATCGCCTGGCGGCATGCGTCGTTTGGAGTTCGTTTGCAAAGGTGTTAAATTGGGTATTTTATTATTAAAATAATAAGGGTATATATGTAAATCTCCACTCCAAAACCCTAATTCACTTGCTCCAGCCGCCACCTCTCCATTAATGGCCAGAAATTTTCGAATTTCATCCCTCAAGATCTCTCAATCCGTAAGGAATTAGCAAAAACTCTCAACTACAAAGTTGTAGAGGGCGATGAAAGCTTCAAATCCATACGGAGATGATCGAAAACGGAGCTTCGAGTCAACGGGAAATCGTGCAGGAAGGGGCTGCGTTTTTCACGCAATTCGAGGCCTGATGGGGGGCCGAGTTCCAGGTGCTTGGGGGCGGTGGTAGGTGGCGGCAAGGGCTTTGGAATGGAGTATCCTGATCGTGCTACAATGCGTCGGAGAGGTTGCAAATTTCAAACCCTAATGGGTGCAAATGGGTTCATGCGTTCGATTCCTCACCTGGAGCTGATGCGCGCATGAGAACGGAAGGGAAACACAGTGGGGCCCGCGTGCGTGAGGAATGGGTGAGGTGTTTTCTTTTAATTTTTAGTTTAAATTCAAAATTCAAATTCGTTCAATCTTTAAAACGTGATAACTTTTGCATGCGAGGTCGGATTCAGACGCGGTTTTTTGCGTTGGAATCGTATTCGTGTGCTCTTCGCAATGCAGCTGGTTTGGAGTCGATTGGAGCTCGTGTGAATTTCGGGTAAAATTAAACGTTCGTTTAATTTTATTCGAAACGAACGCGAAAACGGAAATAAAATCAAGGTGAGAACTCCTCACTCAATCGAAGGGTTTTGTTTAAAATTTTGAATAGTTAATATTGATTGTTGATGGTTGATTGATTGTGCTAGTAGATATAGTAGGATATATACTATATATAGCGATATATATATATTGGCATATGTATATATCGGATTTGATTTCCCGCCTCGTATAGCGGATGAGACCCTATTGCGCCGTTATTAAGCGGATATTTATAAAATCCCATATACCACGATATTCCACCTTGAAGTGGAATTGGTATTGTGCTAACGTCTGTGGATGCAGGGTAACAGGTTGGAGGGATCCAACTGGATTCCTCACATATTTGTTTATTTATAAATATTATGTTGATCGTTGATAACCATATTGATATATGACACTTATTCCCGTGATTGACCATTCGATGTCGTTGCATCATCGGATTCAAATTTTTAAAATTAAAAATAACGGTTTTGAATTAAAAAGGGGTTTAAAAGTGATTTCTCAAAGAATATGGTTTATTTAAAAAAAAATTTGAATTGATTCAAATTTTAAAATAAATCAACGTATAAGTTTTTATGTAAAAAAAAAAATTTATATTTTTATAAAATATAACTTAAAAAGAAATTTTTAACAATAATAGGTTTTTATAAAATAGTTAAATTTGGTTTTTGGGAAGTTATTATTATTAATGGTTTATATAAAGGATTTTATAAATGGATGTTTTTAAATTAAATTTATTGAAGTTATAGAATAAATTTATAAAGTGTTAAGTTGATGTATAACATGAATTTCACTAGGATTTATAGATTAATAAATGTGAAATTTATAAACGAATGGTTATTGGAAAATTTTAAGTTTATAAGTTATTAACTTATAGAAATGGATTTGGGCATTAAAAAGGGGAATTTTATAGAAATTGTTAATAAATGAAGATTTCATTAGTTGAAATTATTATAAGCCATAAAGAAATCTT
Source organism: Allium cepa (assembly GCA_030765085.1). Taxonomy (NCBI): domain Eukaryota; kingdom Viridiplantae; phylum Streptophyta; class Magnoliopsida; order Asparagales; family Amaryllidaceae; genus Allium; species Allium cepa. Next base: position 777,134,815 of record CM060945.1, read on the forward strand.
GTAAGTGATAAGATTTTAAATTGGTGAAGTTCAAAAGAACGATTTGGGTAAATAGATAATATTATAAGTATTTAACTTATAATATTGATTTTAGTATATAATCGAGTTATGTAAATCGAATTGGACTAATAAAAGGAGATTTCTAAAACGAAGTTTCATAAATAGAAATGGGATGTATGGACATTGTTATAAATCCGAAAAATCAATTTAATTTGATAAATTGAATATGGAATTTGTTAAAGGGGTTGTATTCACTATTTTTGAACGGTGAATGTATTATTTTATTAAATGAACGTGTTTTTGGAAAAGAACGTTTTAAATGGAATTTAAAACTAATTAAAGACGTTTTAAGATATGTTAAGTATCGAAATCATAGATTTCAACATTGATTGTTGAAATAGACGATTTCGAGAAATAGAAGGGAATATTTTGAATAGTAGTGGATTTATGTATCCATTTTTTATTTCAAATCCATATACTAGTGTTTTTGGGTTGTCGTAACGATGTTTTACGCAACATTCGTTTTTAACCCAAATAAATGTGAATAAAAGAATATTTCTTTAAAGGAATGAAATTAATACTTAACTATGGTTTAAGCATATGGAATATTTTCGAATTGTTGAAAATAAATTGAATTGTGAATTACTTATTTTTAAATAAGTTTAGAAATGATTTTCCAATATGGAATGGAACGTTTTTGTGAATTCACCCTTTAAAGGTAAATTGTAAGCGAATATTTTGGAATCGATTTGAAATCAAATATGAATGGGTATTTGGGATTTAATTCACGTTGGAATTTATAATAGGAAGGGAAATTTGTTTAAAAATAAATGTTGATTTATTTTTAAATATGAAAATATAATTTACGAATTTGGAACGTAAGTTAAAATAAATCGGTAAAGATTTATTTGGTGGTTTGAAATTTGTTTCAAAAGGTATATATGGTTAAGGTGATTTGAAATTAGTTTTCAAATGGTTAAGGTGATTTGAAATTAGTTTTCAAATGGTTAAGGTGATTTGAAATTGGTTTGCAAATGGTTAATGTAATTTGAAATTTGTTTTCAAATGGTTGAGGTGTTTAATTTGAAATGGGTTTTCAAATGGTTAAGTGTGGAAATTATATCGTGAAGGTGTTTTGGTAAAGCAAATAAATTGGGCAATTATTTGAAAATTGTGTATATATATCTTGTAAAGATATTTTGGGACTTAATAATTTTGGAAAAATTATTTGGAATCTGATGATGTGGCGCATCTTTATTGATAGTTAAATAACCGACTATCAATATTTACCCTTGGATGGTATTGATTGTGTTTGTTTGGAATTGAATGCACACTTATTTTTAAAATAAGCGCTCGCTATTCAGTTTAGCCGGGAGAGGACCTTTGTGTCGTATATCCCATTCCGAATATGCGATACGTCGTTTGGATTGCATTTGAAGACCGGTGTTGAAGACCGGGTATTTGTGAAAACGATAGGATGACCTATCGATTGTCTCCGCATCGTTAGCTACGATATGGAGATTTCCTTTGTGATGGGAAATTTTATCGGGATTGTGAATACCCGGATTGCAAGGGCTTCTTTGGAAGTGCCTTCGGTTCTGTTCGAACCCGGAACAGACTTGTATGGTTACGTGTCTGACATTACATTTTGAGAGATAGAGCAGATTTCTTTCAAATACATTTCTGTTGGTGGCGGAGAATTTATTCTCTTAGCTTAACACCCTTCTCTGAGACGTACGAGCTCAGAGGTTATGTAGTTGAAGGTTATCAGCGATATTTCCCAATCTGGTAATGTGGCATGCTGAGTGCTGCTGTGTGATGATCATTGGTTGGTCATTTGTGATATGATCATTTGTTTGATCATTTATCTTTGTGATTATTGCTTTGGTCATCTGTGGACCCGAAGCATGGCTTTGTTACACAAAGCGTAGCTTTGTGGACGAGACTTCGTCAGGACCTCACTCCCCGGAAATGGTCGAAACAGGAATATGCGGCAAGGTTATGAGGGTCGCGCCCTTTAGGGTATGTCATTCCCTTCTGGAAAAGGGTGGTATCATGGTATGGAGCCCAGATATTTACTCATGTGGAAACACTATATCTATTTCTGTGTGGTGTTGTTGGTATCGAGCGCTCGGATAAAGGTCCCAAAGGACCGGGGGATGACATATTCGTGTAGTAGTTACCTAGTTACAGAGGTAACCCGGCCTTGTGTTGGCAGAGATCTAACCGTAACGTTAGTTCTCGGGACGTCCCGCCAGAGGCGATCCCATGTGGCAGTAGGAAGTTCCTTAGCCTGACCATTTGTTGGAAATCCATTCATCCAATACGCGCCCTGTACGGTTTTAGTTGTAGAACCTGCCATTTAACATGGCAGCTATAGTAGGCATAGTATCATGGTACCTATGCTGGCTAGGATTTATATTATACTTTCGAAATATTTTCCACTATGCACTAGTAATAATATCAAAGAATTTTTCTCGTAGTAAGCATGTTTGACTATCATAAGGAGAAATCTCCCCCATGTGTGCGTTTGCATTGTGTGTGTGCCGGGAGGCCTTATGGTAGTTTCATTTTCCAAAAAGCATTGCGGATTTCAAAATTTAAACTTTCTTGTTGCGTGTTTAAAGATAAACTGTTTTGAGTTCTCACACCAGTCACATGACTGACCTGGAGTTTATTGTTCCTTTCCTAAACTCTGGGTGCCCACTATTTTCCACACGGGCAGTCTAGAGTTAGGTTATCAGGTTATTCTGGATTCGGGAGTTGCTGTGCAGATGTTGGAGGCGAGCTTGGATAGCGTAGTCTATTATCTATTGTATATAGTATTCTCTCCGCTGTTTTATTGTTGTACACTCTGATGATATGATGTATTGTGATGTATGTATAAAATGTATAGTTCTTTTGTTTTAATGATATTCATTTATCTATTATATGTTGTTCCGCTGCGATTGTGAGATTCTGATATTGTTTCTCGTTCTGTTACTTGTTTTTCTGTTTTCTCTTCTCTTTCTTTTCTTTCTTCTTCTACCTCTTTCTTCTTCAAAAACTCTAACGGTTCGATTTTTCGGCAACGAAAAATCGCGATCGTTACATGTACGCTCGATGTACTCTCTAGATTCCCAAGAACAATCCTTAGGATTTGAAGACCATTGAACTTTAACAAGCGGAACATCTTTATTTCGAAGTCGTTTGACTTCCGAAGCAATGATACGAATAGGATGTTGCTCATAAGTTAATTTAGGCGAAACTTCAATCTCTTCCACAACACCGGGCTCAAGAATAGAATCGGAATTTCGAAGACATTTCCGAAGCTGAGAAACGTGAAACACGTCATGCATAGCAGAAAATTGAGCCGGTAATAAAAGGCGATAAGCCATGGAACCAATACGCTCAGTGATAGGAAATGGCCCAATATATCGAGGCGCTAACTTTCCCGATCGACTGAAACGTACAACACCTTTCATTGGTGAAACACGAATAAACACAAGATCTCCCACAGAAAATTCTAACTTCCTTCTCCGGTTATCGGCATAGGATTTTTGTCTACTCTAGGCTTCTTTCATCTTATGATGAATAAGATCAATCTTTTCTGTGGAATCACGAATAAGATCTGGACCAAAAACTAGCTTCTCACCGGCCTCAAGCCAACAAGAAGGAGATCGGCATGGCCTTCCGTAGAGTGCCTCGAAAGGTGCCATACCAATACTAGATTGGAAGCTATTATTATAGGAAAATTCAACAAGTGAAATATGATCTTCCCAACTTCCACCAAAATCAAGAACACAAGAACGAAGAAGATCTTCAAGAGTTTGATTCACACGCTCAGTTTGTCCATCGGACTGGCGATGATAAGCAGTGCTAAAATTAAGCTTCGTTCCCAAAGCTTTTTGAAGACTCTTCCAAAATCCACTAATAAACAATGGATCACGATCACTAACAATAGAAGTAGGAACACCATGCAATTTAACAATTTCTTTGATAAATATTTTGGCCAAAAGAGGAACGGTTCGATTAGACCGAACGGAAATAAAATGGGCGGATTTAGTAAGTCTATCAACAATTACCCATAAGCTATCATAACCCGATCGAGAACGGGGAAGGCCATCTATAAAATCCATGGAAATTTGATCCCACTTCCAAACTGGAATTTCTAAAGGTTGCAATAACCCTCCGGGCCTTTGATGTTCGGCCTTAACGAGTTGGCAAGTCATGCGACGTTTAACGAAGTTAGCGATGTCAAGTTTCATTCCCACCCAATAATAAAGTCGCTTCGTATCCGCATACATTTTACTACTACCGGGATGAAGGGTAAATTTAGAGTGATGAGAATCTTCTAAAATATCTTTACGAAGATCCCTAACATTTGGCACGATAAGCCTACCAAATTTCCGAATGCCGCCACGAGAATCGATATTAAAGTCTTTCAAACCTTCAATATCAATTTTATCCCTAATATTTTGGCCAAGAAGAACCAATTTAGTATCTAGCCTTTAAGCTTCAATAATGCGGTCTAAAAGAGATGGTTGAGCCTCAAGGCTACATAAAACAAATGATGAGCATAAATCGGAAACACGGTCTCGAATTTCGCAAGTACATAAGATCTCGAGATCGTTCCATTCGGATATCATCATAGAAACAATAGCTTGTTGTTTACGGCTAAGAGCATCGGCGACAAGATTACCCTTACCGGGAGTATAAAGAATATCAAGATCATATGGTGCAAGAAATTCGAGCCAACACTGTTGACGCAAATTAAGTTCCTTTTGAGAGAATAAATACTTCAAAGACTTATGATCTGTGTAAAGAACAAATTTCTCTCCTAAAGATAATGATGCCAAATCCGAAGAGCAAAAACAATAGCCGCGAGCTCTAAATCATGAGTGGCATATCTAGTCTCAGCAGGCTTTAATTGCCTAGAAGCATAAGCAATAACGCGTTCCTTTTGCATAAGAACGGCACCCAAACCAATGCGACTAGCATCGGTATAAACAACGAAATCTTGATTCCCATCGGGAATCACAAGAATAGGAGCATTAGATAGGAGTTCTTTTAATTTCTGAAAAGAAGCTTCACATTTGTCCGACCAAATGTATTTAACACCTTTCTTCGTCAAGCTAGTGAGAGGCACGATAATCTTAGAAAAGTCTTTGATAAAACGACGGTAATAGCCCGCCAATCCAAGAAAACTACGAATCCCTGTCACACTCTCCGGTCTCTTCCAATCTTGAATCGCTTCAATCTTTGAAGGATCCACGGAAATTCCGGATTCAGAAATAATGTGACCGAGAAATTTCACACGAGATTGCCAAAAGTGGCACTTAGAAAATTTTGCCTTCAATTGATTACTCCTAAGAGTTTCCAACACAATCCGAAGATGTTTTTCATGCTCCTCCTCGGTTTTAGAATACACAAGAATATCATCAATAAAGATGAGAACAAATCGATCAAGAAAATCTTTGAAGACTCGATTCATAAGGTCAACGAAATAAGAAGGGGCATTTGTTAACCCAAATGGCATCACAAGCCATTCATAAGATCCATACCGAGTACGAAACGATGTCAAAGGAATGCTATCCTCTGCAATACGAAGCTGATGAAAACTGGTAGCCAAGTCCAATTGTGAAAAGACTCTAGCACCACTAAGTTGATCGAATAGATCATCAATCCGAGGTAAAGGATATTTATTTTGGATAGCAAGATCATTAAGCTTGCGGTAGTCAACGCAAAGCCTAAGTGTACCATCGGATTTCTTCACAAAAATAGCTGAAGCTCCCCAAGGCGAGGAACTAGAGCGAATAAATTGCTTCGTTTCCAATTCAGATAATTGTTTACGCATCTCCTCGTTTTCTTTACTGGACATACGATAAGGAGGACGAGTGATAGGTTGAGCTCCCGGAATAAGATTAATTCTGAACTCAATTGCTCGCTTAGGTGGTAATCCTAAAACGGGCACGAGTACGTCGGAAAATTCACAAACGACGTGAATAAGAGAAATAATATCACCCTCATCATCATCATCGTCATCACGAGGATTTAAAGAATATAAAGATGCAACCAAAGCAGAATCTGAATCTTTAAGAATAACGGAAACCTGATTAACAGATTGAGGATGTCGAAGATGAATAGTCCGATCAGGACATAGGATATGAGCTTCATAACGGTTAAGCCAATCCATTCCCAAAATCATTCCAAAGCCTAAATAACGCATGACATGCAAATCGGCTCGGAAAGAAAAATCACACAAAATAATCTCGACATCTTTACACAATAAACTGATTGTTGCGGATCCACCAACCGGATTCGCAATTCTCAAAGAAGTCATTAAACACAAAACATCCAAGGAAAAAGTATCAACAAGTTCTTTTGATATAAAAGAATGGGACGCACCCGTATCAAAAAGAACTCGAATAGGGTGATTACGAAACAAAATAATTCCATCTAGAATAGAACGAGAAATACCTTGGCCACGAGATGTGTTGCCAGGGGCTTGAGCAACATTTAACTTTCCCTCCTTCTTGCCCTGAAGCTTGGGGCATGAAGATATAACATGACCGGGAACTTTGCAGTAGCGACAAGAAAGAGACTTTGGGCACTTGTTCGCATAATGGTCCTTCGAACCACAATTATAGCATTCCCCACGACCAAAGGAAGAAGTCTTTGTCACGGAGGTTGCTTGCTTCCCTTTCTTATTGGGATAAGGGCCTTTAGATTTGTTTGGCCTCTTTTTGTTGTTGAAGTTTGGTTTGGAACCCACCACTTCAACATCATTCTCTCTATCCGCCTCTTCAAGACGAAGAGCGATATCAACGAGTTGGTCGAAAGAAACTTCTAACTTTAGAAGTAATGGCTTCTTGAGACTTTTGTTTAAGCCATAGACGAATCTCTGATTCTTCTTAAGAGGGGCGTTGATGTACTCAACGCCATATTTGGAAAGCGACTCAAAGGAGGCGACGTAATCAGTAACGGATGACTCACCTTGAACAAGGTCTATAAATCGTCGAGCCAATGTCACTTTTTCAGCTTCCGGTACGAATTTCAACTCGAAGCGTTCTCGGAATTTCTCCCAAGTGAGATCCGCTTCATTAATCTCAGAAATAAGAAGCTCGTACCAATCCAATGCTCTTTCTCGGAGCATACTAGAGGCCACCTGAACTCGGTGAAGGTCAATAAGATTCATGCGTGAAAAGATGCGATCGCATGGTCTTAGCCAAGCCTGTACTTCAATAACAGTTTCGGAACCTTTGAATGACTCCCCACCCAAATTAGTGTAATCGCTACACAAGCGTGCAAATCCCGACTTTGGGTGAGTAGGTTCCGGGTTAACTCCAGCTGCTTGAGCATTTGTTACCAAATCAAGAAGCTGTTGAGCAGTCATAAAAACTCCATCCTGGGGCGGAGTGCTAGATGGCACGGCTCTGGGGCGGCCAGGTCTAGACATTTCTCTTCCTTTAGAAAGAAAGAAGAAGAAGAAAAGGTTATTCACCAAATTGAATATCAATCAATCTTGATAGATAAAACAAGGAATCATAAAGAAAATAGGATAGAACGATACGAAGACCCGAATGAAATCCTAAAGCACAACTCCTAAGAAAGACTTAGGACGATGATCCTTGTTATAATATTCCATATTGTTCCGAAGTTTGGCTCTGATACCAAGCTGTGACGCCCCACCTCTATACCCACGCTAGACAAGAACATTGCGGTGAATGCTGTCGACTAGCACGGAGAATAAGGCTGTTGAGGAGCGACCATCCATGTAATTTCTTTGCGCGAGCACCGATATGTCAGATAATATAACATGCATTCTATTTCAAGAGGAAATCCGACATACCGACACAAACTCAAAGCTACTACACGGTGGCTATATGAATCCTTCGGAAAACAAATATAGAAATAAGCATAACACAAATCAGTCACAGACAATTCATATCACAAAGGCGGAATAAGATATGAATATTACACTAGAAAGTGTACATCAGAGTAGTGGTCTAAAAAGATCCACAATATCACAAAAGAATAGTTACACGAACTACACAAAAGAATAAGTATACATTAAGGAGTCTATATCTCAAATGTATACAACAAAATAACTACTAATCTAAGTAGTTAACCCAAAAGTCAAGGAGTTAATCCCGGATGAGAAGTCAAGCAGAAGCACCTGTAACATCTCGGTCTGACCCGAGTATTATTTAATAAGAAAATAATAAACGGATCAGTCTAACTATAAATATCAGATGAAACGATATAGAATAAGAGATATGACTAAACACCTAATAATCACAATGCCAAGCTGTGATATATATATGTATATACTTAGTTGATAATCAACAAGAGATTAATCAATGTCACCAAATCTACACAAGAATCAAAGAAACGTCATACTCCTTATTTCGTTCACCATACCATAAATATTGACGATAATATCAATGTCAATCACAAAAGTCAATGACACACAAATTCCAGAAGACTACACAAGAAATCCAGAAATCACTAAAGTCATGACACACAAATTCACCAATGCACAAATATTGATAAAACTTATCAATGGAAATCACGAAAATTGGTGAAACACAAATTCTAGGAATCTACACAAGAAATCCAGAAATCACAAAGGGGGGAGGACTATCACAAACGGGAGCATAAAGCCCACCAACACGTGTATCACAAACGGAACGCTAATTCCATGGTCGCTAACCATCACAAATTGAGCCGAAGCTCCACAAACGGCCCGAAGACCATGGGTTGCTACCCCATCACAAATTGAGTCGAAACTCCACAAAACGGGGTTTAGTCTCCCTCGCAGACAAAGAGACATCGCACATTGCTAGTCTAAATCACAAAGATGATCGTCATGATCAACGAGAAGTGTCGATTACACTAAGCTAGTAAATATATGAGTTTAGCTTCATGTCCCATAACCACTTGCTTAACTTAAATATTTACGAACAAACTGTAAATCTCCACTAGAAAATTGTCATAAGAGATTCAATCGAACAAGTCCAAGAATTAACCGACAAAGTGAACGCAAGCGTTTCATACCACTTGTTTTACTAAGTCGTTTAATTAGATTTCTCATACGAGTGAGGTAAAGGTTTGTATATACTAATAGATTGGAAAACGGTTTTATAAACGAATTTGGTATTAAAATAGTATTGAAATCGTTTGACGAAAGAGTTTTGATATTTACTACTAGTATAGAAAACCTTTATATTTTTAAAGTGACAAATCACGAACAAGATTGTAAGAACAATCAAATCACAAAAATTCACATACGAAGACGTGAATAAAATCCTACGAAATCGATAAAGGATCCATCGAAATTGATATTCAAAAATCCCTAAAAAGAGTCATCAAAGTCATAATAGATGATAACAAAAAATAGGATTATCACGAATCGATTTAAATTAGAATTTCAATCCAAAAAGGCAAATTGGACTCAAACAGCAGGTTCAGTCGACTGAACAGAGTTTTCAGTCGACTGACCATGTACATGGAAATTTTCCAGGTTCAGGAAACTTTCTGTTTCCAGTTTCAGTCGACTGTGCAGAGTTTTTCAGTCGACTGTGCAGAGTTTTTCAGTCGACTGAATCATGCCTGGAAACTCTCGGGTTTCAGGTTCAGTCGACTGAACAGAGATTTCAGTCGACTGAATAATGCCTGGGCTGTTTTTCAGCCTTATACAAATGAAGATCCAACTCTTCCAAAATGCAACCGGACGAACATTGGCTCTAAGGGTTTATGCCAATCGGCAACCCGGCCCTATATGCTCCTCGATGCATCACCAAAAGCATGATCAACCATCCATAAAAGGATTTTACACAAATTTGACTTAAAAACCCAAAAATTGGAATATTTACAAAACCAATCCAAATCAAGAGCAAATTCTCATGAAGAAGTGTTAGGAATTCATACCTAACAAACAAAGATAATTATAGTCATAGATGTGAGATAAAAATCTCACCGTTTCACACAATCGAACAAGAAGAAGCTTGAAAGCAAATGGAGAATCAACCTCTCTTCAATCACAACCCAAATGAGCTTGAATCAATGGGTTCTTCTTGAGTTTGGAGCTAGGAATTTGATTTGCAAGAGAAACTAGGGTTTTAGAGTTTTAATTTCCAATCTCCTCTACCATTAATGTTATAAAACTGAAAAGAGAAGAGAATGAGGGTGAGTGGGGGAGAGTGGCTCAGATTTTGAGCATAAGTTAACATAGGGCTGAGCCCAAAAACCAAACCCAAAGTAAAAAGTAGCAGAAATCAACTTTCTCCAAACATATCGAAGCTTATACTCAAAAAGGTCGCAAACGGCATTTTAAACTCAATGGGAGTGGTCCCGAGCCCTAATTCGACCGTGTGCAAAAAGTAGTTTTTGGGACTAAAATCCGACTCACGATAAAATATTTAAATAAAATATTTAAATATAAAATCGATAAATATGCGGGTTGTTACAAGTGTTAGATCTCATGATTATTTTGTTACAAATGGCATTCAATTTAATTGTTTAAATAAAATAATAGAATTAAAAATTACAAGAACTCTTCATTTTCCCATATGCAATCATATTATATCTCAGCCAAATCTCAACAAACAGTAAACAAAGAGATTTGGCTTCGCTAGTTTCAAATACCAGGCTATACTCGTGTTTACATATCTCAAACCCAGAAAAATGATGCCTGAGTTCATTTCAAAACTCTGGTACAAACAGCAATCGAAGTAAAGTTTCAAAGAAAAAAAAACAAAGAAGCAACTAAGCAAACATGCACGTTCAAGGTCACTGGAAATCAAATGTTTCAGCAAACAAACAAGATTTCCCGATCAAAGCAGAAGTGAAAACAATTTACATTCACAAGTTTAAAACCAAAGAAATCAAGCAACTTCAGAAATCTGGAAACCAAATGCAAAGCACCCTGGAAATAATTGAAGGCAAGTAAATTTCTTTTTCTTTAAAATTGAAGTGATGTTAGTATTCAGAAAATGAAACAAAGATTTAACAACTTTATCAATCTAAGTTGCAGGATTAAACCAAGTTAAAGGCTAAAGTGAATTCTTGATTTCAACTACAGGGAGAAAAAAAACTTCTCTGTATATAGTAGAGATTCATACTGTAAGTAATTAAGATTGTTTGTATTTGATAGGTTAAATAAAAAAAAAGAGTAAATAGAAATCTGTATTAACAATATACAGATCTAAACTCTAAGATCTAAAGAAGAAGAAAAAAAATTCCAGACTTTCACAATTCAGGCTATCCTCTGTTCATCTCTTCAAACAGTGAGTAAACTTTCTGAACTTTGGGATTTAATTTATTGTGTGAATTTGTGCTTGAGTAAGATTGAAAATTATTTGAATATGTACAAAAATATGTATATATCCTTTGTGCATGTTGATTATACAAGAATGCAATCCCTGTTTTAGCTTCAGGGTATTTAAGCCTGTCAAACTCCTTTCCCTCTGTCTCTATTTGATTTGAATGACAAACTAAGGTTAGTCATGCGTTATGTCTCAATAAACAAGATGAAGTTTGTTTAATCTTGGACTATGTTTTTTTTCCAGTAATTTATCAATGTAAAGTTTGGAAGTTGTTTTTTTTTCTAGAAACTATTGGAACACAGTTACAAGATCTAAACCCCCCTCCCTCATTTCTTTTGAAACAGGTTTGTAACAAGTTGGAGTTTGTGTTCAAACTTGCACCATAAACAAATCAAAACAAGTTGTAGTTTTTATTGGAAACAAAAAGAAAAAGAAAAAAAAGAGGGAAAAGAAAACACAGTAAATTTTGGTTTACAGGATAACCATATCAAAACAAATTTAAATCTCTCTCTCTCTTTCTTCAAATAAAAAAGATTGACATCTTCTTCTTCTCTTTTTTCTTTTGGAAGAGATTTTAAACAAGTTAAAAATGTTGCTTAACCTGTACTTTAATTCGGTAATAAATTGAAGCAAAGGAACTTAAATTTTCTTCACTGGAAAATGTTAAACTCAGTACAACCCAAATAAGCAATAAATTCAAATATCACAGATGTGTATCTCAGAAATATTACTTGAATTCCCTTGAAAAACAATGATTTTTGAAACCAAAATGTAGATTTTTCATTGAGCCTTCATCGAGAAATTTGAGTTGATCAGAAAATTCAACTTTTGCGAAGTTCTGACGATCCAAGTGATCGTAGTTCTCGTGATCTTCGTCACAGCTAGTTTCAATGCTCGGCATCACCAGAAAAATACTAGAATAATTTTTAGATCTTTGATTTTTTGATTCGAATTTTAAATAGGGTTTAGGAACCCATTTTCGTTCGTGGTAAAAACGACGTTGTGGCACCACCCACAAGTGATCGGACTTCGTGCTTCTGGTGCAGATCGAAGCGTCACGTGATGACGAAGCTAGGGTCAAAATATGGTGGCCAATAGTGGCCTGGGGAGGCGGCGTGAGGCAAAGGTTCAGGTGACATTTCTGATGGGCTTTGGGTCGAAGGTCGCGATCCACGTTTTCAAATTTTTTCCCAAATCTGGGTGTTCGTGGCGTCTTGGGGGATGGACGGCGACATGTGGGTGGCCGCAGCACCGTCCAACGGCGGCGAAGATAGCCGTGCATGTGCACGTGGTTGGTGGTGTATCAGCATGATGGCGTTGGGGAGGACGAGACGTAACTCGAAGCACAGCACGGGGAAATGGAAGGAAAACTCGAAGTTACACTCGGGTAGTTTTAGCGTTTGTCGTGTCGTTTTTTAAACCTTAAGCCAAATTCGAAAAAATTTGGCAACACGGGTCACTCTGGTGGAAAACCCGAAGTTAAGGGGTGTTTGTCTCGGGGTAAACCCGAAGCAGGCCTTGGGTGAAGCTTAAAAACAACAAAGATTCAAGTTTTTGAAAATTTGAAACATGATTTTAAATTTCGTTTTTTTGAAATAATTGTCTGAAATAAATGAAGTATTTTAAAACTTAGATTTTAAAAATAAAAAAATTATTTAAAAATTCAACTTGATAAAATATTTGAGGGATAAATCAAATATCCAAATTTTAACTCAGAAACAAATCTCTTTATAATGATGAAATAAAGATTTAAACAATTGAAAAGTGTAATTACCTTATAATTAAAAGTTGATTAATTAATGATTAAGAAATTATGAATTAAGATAATTAAATTAAGAATAATTATTTGATAAAGTTAATTAAGATTGAACCAATTTATAGTTAAGAATAATTAATCATTGATTTAAAGTTAATAAAATAATTGTGTGGTTAATTCACTTAATCATATTCACCCTAATTGGAGATGATTGACTATCATCAAATGTTCTATACTGGTTTAATATTTCTGTTTGTGATACCGTGATTGCTTTGTGCTGATTGTGACTTGTGATTTGTTCCTATATATATGTGAAACCCCTTCTGCCCGTAAAACGGCATTTAAATTTCGATGCGACAGGGAGTCGAATTCCAATTGGTTATTCGAAACCCACATCGAATCATATTAGTGAATCTTTGTGATTGATAAATTTATTTTATCTATGAATCTGTGAATAAAGATAAGCGTTATGGGTTATACCGCTTATCGATATGATTGAATCTGTGATGATTGATGTTGTGCACTATTGTGTTGAACCCCTGGACCACACTATACACACACAAATATGGATTGCACGTGGAAATGGGTTAAGTCACAGATCTTTGAAATTGTTTTGAAAATTGAATTTTCGAATCCACAATAGTTTTGGAATTAGAATTGGAATTTTGAAAATGAATTTTCAAAAATAAAAGTTATTTTGAATAACTTGATTGAGTTTGAAATTTAAATAATTTGATTTAAACTTGAATTCAATATTTGGGATTGAATTCTATGGCTTGGAAACTATGGTTCAAAAGGTTTATTCAACTTATAAATGGGTTTTTAAACTTTTTTTAAAAGCGTTGATTGGGAATTTAAATTCTAAACCCAAAGATTTTAACTAGTATAAATATATTTGAATTTTTCTGAAACGGAAACTATATGATTTCAGATAATAAGAGCTTTCACATAAAAAATGAATTTCCAATTCGTGATAAAGGATTTCAAGTCTAAAATAGAAATAGTTTCCCAAGTTATAGATAAATCTTTGGAAACATGTTTTGAAAGCTATAAATTAAATCTTTTGTTTAAACATTTAAGGAATAAATCCAATTGAAATGGAAATTGTTTTGGAATCTACGGATGATCTTTGTGAAACTAGGTGAACTTTATGAAATGAATCTTTTTATTTAAAGATTCAGAATGGTAATTTGTTTAACCATTTAAAAGAGAAACTTTGGATTTTCAAGTTGTGACTTAACTGAAATCCTATATCCATATGTTTCTAAATATGGCGCTCACTATTCAGTTTAGCCGGGAGAGGACCTTGTGTCATATAGCCCATTTCGAATAGTGATACGACGTTATAGATTGCATTTGAAGACCGGTGTTGAAGACCGGGTGTCTTCGAGAACGTTAGGATAACCTATCGATTGTCTCTGCACCGAGTAGCTACAGTATAGAGATTCCCTAAGTGATGGGAAATCCGATCGGGATTGTGAATACCCGGATTTGCATGGGCTTCTTCGGAAGGGCCTTCGGTTCTGTTCGAACCCGAAACAAACTTATATGGTTGTATGTCCGACATTACACTTTGAGATATTAAACTGATCTCCATCAAATACATTTCTGCTTGGTGGCGGAGAATTTATTCTCTTAGCTTAACACCCTTCTCTGAGACGTACGAGCCTAGAGGTTATGTAGTTGATATTTATCAGTGATATATTCCCAATTTGGTAGTGTGGCATGCTAAGTGCTGCTGTGTGTTGATGATCATTTGTTTATCATTTGTGATCAAAGCATGGCTTTTTTATAAAGCGTATCTTTGTGGACGAGACTGCATCAGGACCTCACACCCCGGAAATGGTCGAAACAGGAAAGATGCGGCAAGGTTATGAGGGTCACGCCCTTTAGGGTGTGTCATTCCCTTCTGGTAAAGGGTGGTATCATGGTATGGAGCCCAGATATTTACTAATGTGGATACTGCAGATCTATTACTTTGTGATTGCTTTGTGGTTTTGAGGCACCTCGGATAAAAGTCCCAAAGGACCGGGGGATGGCATGCTCGAGTAGTAGTTACCTAGTTACAGAGGCAACCCGGTCTTGTGTTGGCAGAGATCTGGTTAGGTTCTCGGGACGTTCCGCCAGAGGCGATCCCATAGGCAGTAGGAAGTTCCTTAGCCTGACCATTTGTTGGAAATCCATTCATCCAATACGCGCCGTGTACGGTTTTAGTTGTAGAACCTGCCATTTACTTATGGTGGCGCCCCACTGTTTAGATGGTAGCTATTGTAGGCATACGATACTAGTCGTATGTTGGCTACGATTTATATTATACTTTCGAAATGGTTTTTACGCACTTCGCACTTATAGTAATAATATCAAAGGAATTCCTCATATTTAGCATATTTGACTATCATAAGGAGAAATCTCCTCCAATACTGCTTTTGCATTGTGTGTGTGGCGGGAGGCCTTATGGTAGTTTCATTTTCCAAAAAGTATTGCGGATTTCAAAATTTAAATTCTTTTGTTTGGTTTAAAGACTAAATGTTTTTGTTTGCTCATACCAGTCCCACGACTGACCTGGAGTTTATTATTCCTTTCCTAAACTCTGGGTGCCCACTATTTTCCCACACGGGCAGTCTAGAGTTAGGTTTTTTAGATAGTCAGGTCTAGTAGGTTGTCTGGAGCTAGTTCATTCTTTGGATCTGAACTGCACTTGCTTATTTTGTGCATCATTATTGGGAGTTCGAGTTATTTCTGGATTCGTGCTTTGAAGATGGAGTTCCTTCTTGAAGACCATGTCAGAGTTGTGGTTCCGCTGTTATGTTATCTTTTCTTTCCGCTGCTATTATCTTGTATCATATCTCTGATGTATATTCATTATATCATCTATTGTATCATATTGTATCAGATATTATATTAATGTTGTATATTGATATATTCTTTTTCTTCCGCTGTGCTGTTTTACTTAATGGTGTTATAAGCTCCGGCGAACCAGATTCGACGTTTGGACCTGCGGCATTTGAATACGAGTGTCGTATTCGGTGCCGAGTTTCGAAGGCCGAGTCAGGGTCGCTACATTTGGTATCAAAGCCGAGGATTAAAACTTTAGCTCAGGAGTATAACACATTAAGTGACTCATTAGAGATAGGGTGAAGTATACCCTAGAATGAGTATATCCCTAAGATATCCGTTCGAACGCCTCAGTAAATTCTCTTACTATTCACCGATAGTAAGTATGAGTGTGAGAAGAGGACGAGATATGGAACAGGGAAGTACCACTACAAATGGTCAATACCCTGCAACCGTGGAAACAACCTTTCTTCTCAATCTCCTTTGATTCGATTCCAAATTCTTTTGATTGCTTCGTTGCAGCCACAAGAAAAAGTTTCGGTGCGATGGTGGCCCTGCGAATCTTTGTCGAAAATTCTTATTTCGTATCTTCATCCGTTTCTTATCAGCTTTTCGATCTAAACTCTAATGAATATGAAAATTTAAATTAAATAAATTGGAAATTTTAAATTAAGTAAATTGGTTAACTAATATGAAGCTAAATTTGAATTGTATCAATAAAACGATATAGGTTAAAAACCAAATTTGAAATTCTATTGTAACTTCTTATGTATATCAAAGTCCGAAGAGGGACAAATTGAAATATATTTTGGAGTATTCCGACCTGAATTTGGAATCCATATCTAGTGTTTGAGAAATTATAGAAGAGTGAGTCCGTCTATCTATTCTTTGGGATCCAATATATCCTCCGAACAATTGGTTATCCCTTCAAACTAATCAATGCCCTTGCATATTCGTAGGCCGTTGGACCCAAATATGTCTTGTTTAATATTATATGAGTTTGTTCTCATATTATTGATATTCTTATTTGGTAAGCCAAATACAGAATTAATATTCATTTTTATTTGGAAAGATATTTCTCTATCTTTCATTTATTCTTTGTTGTCTCCTTTGCAAATTTCGAGGACGAAATTTATTTAAGGAGGGGAACCTGTAACATTCCTGATTTTTAAGCACGATTAATTTAATACTTTATTTTATATTTGGGATTAAATTTTGAAAATAGTTGGAAATTAATATAAAATATTTTCATTTAATTGTGAATTTATTTAAAATTTGCTTGAGTTTGAAATATACAAATAAATTATAATTGAGAAAAGCATTTAAATAGAATGTTGAATTAAAAATTTAAGAATAAGTATTTTACAGATAAATATTGGGTATTGATTTTAAAATTTAATTGGGGTTTTGAATTTTTATATTTAATATCTTATATATATATATATATAACATCCTAAAATTTATCAACATCGATTAATAATATATTTTAAACTTTTGAAATAATGAGTGTTTTAAAAAGTCAACTCAATTTAAAAAAAAATTATACATATATGAGTAAGATTGAATTTAAATTTATTCAAGTGAATTGGAATTTGAAATTAAATGTTAAAATTTTAAGTAGCATTTAAAAAGAATAAAGGAATACATTTATTTATAAAGTGTATATAATATGTAAAAATTTAAGTTTATAAAAAAAAATCTTTTGTCTTGTAAAAGATCACAAAAGTAAACATACATATGTAAGTTTGAATTTGTACAAGTGTTAGATCTCATGATTATTTTGTTACAAATGGCATTCAATTTAATTGTTTAAATAAAATAATAGAATTAAAAATTACAAGAACTCTTCATTTTCCCATATGCAATCATATTATATCTCAACCAAATCTAAACAAACAGTAAACAAAAAGATTTGGCTTCACTAGTTTCAAAAACCAGGCTATACTCGTGTTTACATTTCTCAAACCCAGAAAAACTATGCCTGAGTTCATTTCAAAACACTGGTGCAAACAGCAATCAAAGTAAAGTTTCAAAGAAAAAAAAACAAAGAAGCAACTCAGTAAACATGCAAGTTCAAGGTCACTGGAAATCAAATGTTTCAGCAAACAAACAAGATTTCCCGACCAAAGCAGAAGTGAAAACAATTTACATTCACAAGTTTAAAACTAAAGAAATCAAGCAACTTCAGAAATCTGGAAACCAAATGCAAAGCACCCTGGAAATAATTGAAGGCAAGTAAATTTCTTTTTCTTTAAAATTGAAGTGATGTTAGTATTCAGAAAATGAGACAAAGATTTAACAACTTTATTAATCTAAGTTGCAGGAGTAAGTCAAGTTAAAGGCTAACGTGAATTCTGGATTTCAACTACAGGAAAAAAAAAGAAGCTTCTCTGTGTATAGCAGAGATTCGTACTGTAAGTAATTAAGATTGTTTGTATTTGATAAGTTAAGTAAAAAAAAGAGTGAATAGAAATTTGTATTTACAATACTAAGATCTAAAGAAGAAGAAGAAAAAAATTCCAGACTTTCACAATTCAGGCTATCCTCTGTTCATCTCTATAAACAGTGAGTAAACTTTCTGAACTCTGGCATTTAATTTATTGTGTGAATTTGTGCTTGAGTAAGATTGAAAATTATTTGAATATGTACAAAAATATGTATATATCCTTTGTGCATGTTGATTATACAAGAATGCAATCCCTGTTTTAGCTTCAGGGTATTTAAGCCTATCAAACTCCTTTCCCTCTGTCTCTATTTGATTTGAATGACAAACTAAGGTTAGTCATGCTTTATGTCTCAGTAAACAAGATGAAGTTTGTTTAATCTTGGACTATGTTTTTTTTCCAGTAATTTATCAAAGTAAAGTTTGGAAGTTGTTTTTTTTCTAGAAACTATTGGAACACAGTTACAAGATCTAAACCCCACTCCCTCATTTCTTTTGAAACTGGTTTGTAACAAGTTAGAGTTTGTGTTCAAACTTGCACCATAAACAAATCAAAACAAGTTGTAGTTTTTATTGGAAACAAAAAGAAAAAGAAAAAAAAGAGGGAAAAGAAAACACAGTAAATTTTGGTTTACAGGATAACCATATCAAAACAAATTTAAATCTCTCTCTCTCTCTCTTTCTTCAAAAAAAAGATTGACTTCTTCTTCTTCTCTTTTTTCTTTTGGAAGAGATTTTAAACAAGTTAAAAATGTTGCTTAACCTGTACTTTAATTCGGTAATAAATTGAAGCAAAGGAACTTAAATTTTCTTCACTGGAAAATGTTAAACTCAGTACAACCCAAATAAGCAATAAATTCGAATATCACAGATGTGTATCTCAGTAATATTACTTGAATTCCCTTGAAAAACAATGATTTCTGAAACCAAAATGTAGATTTTTCATTGAGCCTTCATCGAGAAATTTGAGTTGATCAGAAAATTCAACTTTTGCCAAGTTCTGACGATCCAAGTGATCGTAGTTCTCGTGATCTTCGTCACAGCTAGTTTCAATGCTCGGCATCACCAGAAAAATACTAGAATAACTTTTAGATCTTTGAATTTTTGATTCGAATTTAAAATAGAGTTTAGGAACCCATTTTCATTCGTGGTAAAAACGACGTTGCTGCACCACCTACAAATGATCGGACTTCGTGCTTCTGGTGCAGATCGAAGCGTCACGTGATGACGAAGCTAGGGTCCAAATATGGTGGCCAATAGTGGCCTGGGGAGGCGGCGCGAGGCAAAGGTTCAGGTGACATTTCTAATGGGCTTTGGGTCGAAGGTCGCGATCCACGTTTTCAAACTTTTTCCCAAATCTAGGTGTTCGTGGCGTCTTGGGGGATGGACGGCGACATGTGGGTGGCCTCAGCACCGTCCAACGGCGGCGAAGATAGTCGTGCACGTGCACGTGGTTTGTGGTGTATCAGCATGATGGCGTTGGGGAGGACGAGACGTAACTCGAAGCACAGCACGGGGAAATGGAAGGAAAACTCGAAGTTACACTTGGGTAGTTTTAGCGTTTGTCGTGTCGTTTTTTAAACCTTAAGCAAAATTCGAAAAAAATTGGCAACACGGGTCACTCTGGTGGAAAACCCGAAGTAAAGGGGTGTTTGTCTCGGGGTAAACCCGAAGCAGGCCTCGGGTCAAGCTTAAAAACAGCAAAGATTCAAGTTTTTGAAAATTTGAAATATGATTTTAAATTTCGTTTTTTTGAAATAATTGTCTGAAATAAATTAAGTATTTTAAAACTTAGATTTTAAAAATAAAAAAAATTATTTAAAAATTCAACTTGATAAAATATTTGAGGGATAAATCAAATATTCA
Source organism: Allium cepa (assembly GCA_030765085.1). Classification (NCBI taxonomy): domain Eukaryota; kingdom Viridiplantae; phylum Streptophyta; class Magnoliopsida; order Asparagales; family Amaryllidaceae; genus Allium; species Allium cepa. The sequence goes on from CM060945.1 coordinate 777,155,024, forward strand.
AATTTTAACTCAGAAACAAATCTCTTCATAATGATGAAATAAATTAAACAATTGAAAAGTGTAATTACCTTATAATTAAAAGTTGACTAATTAATGATTAAGAAATTATGAATTAAGATAATTAAATTAAGAATAATTAATTGATAAAGTAAATTAAGATTGAATCAATTTATAGTTAAGAATAATTAATCAATGATTTAAAGTTAATAAAATAATTGTGTGGTTAATTCACTTAATCATATTCACCCTAATTGGAGATGATTGACTATCATCAAATGTTCTGTACTGGTTTGATATTTCTGTTTGTGATACCGTGATTGCTTTGTGCTGATTGTGACTTGTGATTTGTTCCTATATATATGTGAAACCCCTTCTGCCCGTAAAACGGCATTTAGATTTTGATGTGACAGGGAGTCGGATTCCAATTGGTTATTCGAAACCCACATCGAATCATATTTGTGAATCTTTGTGATTGATAAATTTATTTTATCTATAAATCTGTGAATAAAGATAAGCGTTATGGGTTATACCGCTTATCGATTTGATTGAATCTGTGATGATTGATGTTGTGCACTATTGTGTTGAACCCCTGGATCACACTATACACACACAAATATGGATTGCACGTGGAAATGGGTTAAGTCACAGATCTTTGAAATTGTTTTAAAAATTGAATTTTCGAATCAAAAATAGTTTTGGAATTAGAATTGGAATTTTGAAAATGAATTTTCAAAACTAAAAAAGTTATTTTGAATAACTTGATTGAGTTTGAAATTTAAATAATTTGATTTAAATTTGAATTCAATATTTAGGATTGAATTCTATGGCTTGGAAACTATGGTTCAAAAGGGTTATTCAACTTATAAATGGGTTTTTATACTTTTTTTAAAAGCGTTGATTGGGAATTTAAATTCTAAACCCAAAGATTTTAATCGGTATAAATATATTTGAATTTTTCTGAAACGGAAACTATATGTTTTCAAATAATAAGAGCATTCGCATAAGAAATGAATTTCCAATTCGTGATAAAAGGATTTCAAGTCTAAATAGAAATAGTTTCCCAAGTTATAGCTAAATCTTTGAAAACGTGTTTTGAAAGATATAAATTAAATCTTTAGTTTAAAGATTTAAGGAATAAATCCAATTGAAATGGAAATTGTTTTGGAATCTACGGATGATCTTTGTGAAACTTGGTGAACTTTATGAAATGAATCTTTTTATTTAAAGATTTAAAATGGTAATTTGTTTAACCATTAAAAAGAGAAACTTTGGATTTTCAAGGTGTGACTTAACTGAAATCCCATATCCACATGTTTTTAAATATGGCGCTCACTATTCGGTTTAGCCGGGAGAGGATCTTGTGTCATATAGCCCATTCCGAATAGTGATACGACGTTATGGATTGCATTTGAAGACCGGTGTTGAAGACCGGGTGTCTTCGAGAACATTAGGATAACCTATCGATTGTCTCTACACCGAGTAGCTACGGTATAGAGATTCCCTAAGTGATGGGAAATCCGATCGGGATTGTGGATACTCGGATTTGCAAGGGCTTCTTCGGAAGGGCCTTCGGTGCTGTTCGAACCTGGAACAGACTTGTATGGTTGTATGTCCGACATTACACTTTGAGATATTAAACTGATCTCTATCAAATACATTTCTGCTTGGTGGCGGAGAATTTATTCTCTTAGCTTAACACCATTCTCTGAGACGTACGTGCCCAGAGGTTATTAGTTGATATTTATCAGTGATATATTCCCAATTTGGTAGTGTGGCATGCTAAGTGCTGCTGTGTGTTGATGATCGTTTGTTTATCATTTGTGATCAAAGCATGGATTTTTTATAAAGCATAGCTTTGTGGACGAGACTGCATCAGGACCTCACACCCCGGAAATGGTTGAAACAGGAAAGATGCAGCAAGGTTATGAGGGTCGCGCCCTTTAGGGTGTGTCATTCCCTTCTCGTAAAGGGTGGTATCATGGTATGGAGCCCAGATATTTAATCATGTGGATACGGCAGATCTATTACTTTGTGATTGCTTTGTGGTTTTGAGGTGCCTCGGATAAAGGTCCCAAAGGACCGGGGGATGGCATGCTCGAGTAGTAGTTACCTAGTTACAGCGGTAACCCGGCCTTATGTTGGCAGAGATCCGGTTAGGTTCTCGGGACGTCCCGCCAGAGGCGATCCCATAGGCGGTAGGAAGTTCCTTAGCCTGACCATTTGTTGGAAATCCATTCATCCAATACGCGCCGTGTACGGTTTTAGTTGTAGAACCTGCCATTTACTTATGGTGGTGCCCCACTGTTTAGATGGTAGCTATAGTAGGCATACGATACTGGTCGTATGTTGGCTAGGATTTATATTTTACTTTCGAAATGATTTTTATGCACTTTGCACTTATAGTAATAATATCAAAGGAATTCCTCGTACTAAGCATATTTGACTATCATAAGGAGAAATCTCCTCCAATTCTGCGTTTGCATTGTGTGTGTGTGGCGGGAGGCCTTATGGTAGTTTCATTTTCTAAAAAGCATTGCGGATTTCAAAATTTAAATTCTTTTGTTTGTTTTAAAGACTAAATGTTTTTGTTTGCTCATACCCGTCCCATAACTGACCTGGAGTTTATTGTTCCTTTGCTAAACTCTGGGTGCCCACTATTTTCCCACACGGGCAGTCTAGATTTGGGTATTTCAGATAGTCAGGTTTAGTAGGTTGTCTGGAACTAGTTCATTCTTTGGATCTGAACTGCACTTGCTTATTTTGTGCATCATTATTGGGAGTTCGAGTTATTTCTAGATTGGTGCTTTGAAGATGGACTTCTTTCTTGAAGACCATATCAGAGTTGTTGTTCCGCTGCTATGTTATCTTTTCTTTCCGCTGCTATTATCTTGTATCATATCTCTGATGTATATTCATTATATCATCTGTTGCGTCATATTGTATCAGATATTATATCAATGTTGTATATTGAAATATTCTTTTTCTTCCACTGTGCTGTTTTACTTAATGGTGTTATAAGCTCCGGCGAACCAGATTCGGCGTTTGGACCTGCGGCATTTGAATACGAGTGTCGTATTTGGTGCCGATTTTAGAAGGCCGAGTTAGGGTCGCTACATTTGGTATCAAAGCTGAGGATTAAAACTTTAGCTCAGGAGTAGAACACATTAAGTGACTCATTAGAGATAGGGTGAAGTATACCCTAGAATGAGTATATCCCTAAGATATCCGTTCGAATGCCTCAGTAAATTCTCTCACTATTCACCGATAGTAAGTATGAGTGTGAGAAGGGGACGAGATATGGAACAGGGAAGTACCACTACAAATGGTCAATACCCTGCAACAGCGGAAACAACCTTTCTTCTCAATCTCCTTTGATTCGATTCCAAATTCTTTTGATTGCTTCGTAGCAGCCACAAGAAAAGTTTCGGTGCGATGGTGGCCCTGCGAATCTTTGTCGAAAATTCTTATTTCGTATCTTCATCCGTTTCTTATCAGCTTTTCGATCTAAACTATAATGAACATGAAATTTTAAATTAAATAAATTAGAAATTGGAAATTAAGTAAATTAGCTAACTAATATGAAGCTAAATTTGAATTATATCAATAAAACGATATCGGTTAAAAACCAAATTTGAAATTCTATTGTAATTTCTTGTGTATATCAAAGTCTGAAGAGGGACAAATTGAAATATATTTTGGAGCATTCCGACCTGAATTTGGAATCCATATCTAGTGTTTGAGAAATTATAGAAGAGTGAATCCATCTATCTATTCTTGGGATCCAATATATCCTACGAACGACTGGTTATCACTTCGAACTAATCATTGCCCTTGCATATTCGTAGGCCGTTGGACCCAAATATGTCTTGTGTAATATTATATGAGTTTGTTCTCATATTGTTGATATTCTTATTTGGTAAGCCAAATACAGAATTAATATTCATTTTAATTCGGGAAGATATTTCTCTATCTTTCATTTATTCTTTGTTGTCTCCTTTGCAAATTTCGAGGATGAAATTTATTTAAGGAGGGGAACCTGTAACATTCCTGATTTTGAAGCACGATTAATTTAATACTTTATTTGATCTTTGGGATTAAATTTTGAAAATAGTTGGAAATTAATATAAAATATTTTGATTTAATTGTGAATTTATTTAAAATTTGTTTGAGTTTGAAATATACAAATAAATTATAATCGAGAAAAGAATTTAAATAGAATGTTGAATTAAAAATTTAAGAATAAGTATTTTACAGATAAATATTGGGTATTGATTTTAAAATTTAATTGGGGTTTTGAATTTGTATATTTAATATCTTATAAAATATATATATATATATATATATATATATATATATATATATATATATAATATCCTAAAATTTATCGACATAGATTAATAATACATTTTAAACTTTTGAAATAATGAGTGTTTTAAAAAGTCAACTAAATTTTAAAAAAATTTATACATATATGAGTAAGATTGAATTTAAATTTATTCAAGTGAATTGGAATTTGAAATTAAATTTAAAATAAATGTTAAAATTTTAAGTAGCATTTAAAAAGAATAAAGGAATACATTTATTTATAAAGTGTATATAATATGTAAAAATTTAAGATTATAAAAAAAATTCTTTTGTCTTGTAAAAGATCACAAAAGTAAACATACATATGTAAGTTTGAATTTGTACAAGTGTTAGATCTCATGATTATTTTGTTACAAATGGCATTCAATTTAATTGTTTAAACAAAATAACAGAATTAAAAATTACAAGAACTCTTCATTTTCCCATATGCAATCATATTATATCTCAGCCAAATCTAAACAAACAGTAAACAAAAAGATTTGGCTTCACTAGTTTCAAAAACCAGGCTATACTCGTGTTTACATTTCTCAAACCCAGAAAAATGATGCCTGAGTTCATTTCAAAACTCTGGTACAAACAGCAATCAAAGTAAAGTTTCAAAGAAAAAAAAAAGAAGCAACTTAGTAAACATGCAAGTTCAAGGTCACTGGAAATCAAATGTTTCAGCAAACAAACAAGATTTCCCGATCAAAGCAGAAGTGAAAACAATTTACATTCACAAGTTTAAAACCAAAGAAATCAAGCAACTTCAGAAATCTGGAAACCAAATGCAAAGCACCCTGGAAATAATTGAAGGCAAGTAAATTTCTTTTTCTTTAAAATTGAAGTGATGTTAGTATTCAGAAAATGAAACAAAGATCTGACAACTTTATCAATCTAAGCTGCAGGAGTAAATCAAGTTAAAGGCTAAAGTGAATTCTGGATTTCAACTACAGGAAAAAAAAAGAAGCTTCTCTGTGTATAGCAGAGATTCATACTGTAAGTAATTAAGATTGTTTGTATTTGATAAGTTATGTAAAAAAAAAGAGTAAATAGAAATCTGTATTTACAATATACAGATCTAAACTCTAAGATCTAAAGAAGAAGAAAAAAAATTCCAGACTTTCACAATTCAGGCTATCCTCTATTCATCTCTTCAAACAGTGAGTAAACTTTCTGAACTCTGGCATTTAATTTATTGTGTGAAATTGTGCTTGAGTAAGATTGAAAATTATTTGAATATGTACAAAAATATGTATATATCCTTTGTGCATGTTGATTATACAAGAATGCAATCCCTGTTTTAGCTTCAGGGTATTTAAGCCTGTCAAACTCCTTTCCCTCTGTCTCTATTTGATTTGAATGACAAACTAAGGTTAGTCATGCGTTATGTCTCAATAAACAAGATGAAGTTTGTTTAATCTTGGACTATGTTTTTTTTCCAGTAATTTATCAAAGTAAAGTTTGGAAGTTGTTTTTTTTCTAGAAACTATTGGAACACAGTTACAAGATCTAAACCCCTCTCCCTCATTTCTTTTGAAACTGGTTTGTAACAAGTTGGAGTTTGTGTTCAAAATTGCACCATAAACAAATCAAAACAAGTTGTAGTTTTTATTGGAAACAAAAGGAAAAAGAAAAAAAACAGGGAAAAGAAAACACAGTAAATTTTGGTTTACAGGATAACCATATCAAAACAAATTTAAATCTCTCTCTCTCTTTCTTCAAAAAAAAAAGATTGACATCTTCTTCTTCTCTTTTTTCTTTTGGAAGAGATTTTAAACAAGTTAAAAAATTTGCTTAACTTGTCCTTTAATTCGGTAATAATTTGAAGGAAAGGAACTTAAATTTTCTTCACTGGAAAATGTTAAACTCAGTGCAACCCAAATAAGCAATAAATTCGAATATCACAGATGTGTATCTCAGTAATATTACTTGAATTCCCTTGAAAAACAATGATTTTTGAAACCAAAATGTAGATTTTTCATTGAGCCTTCATCGAAAAATTTGTGTTGATCAGAAAATTCAACTTTTTCCAAGTTCTAACGATCCAAGTGATCGTAGTTCTCGTGATCTTCATCACAGCTAGTTTCAATTCTCAGCATCACCAGAAAAATACTAGAATAATTTTTAGATCTTTGAATTTTTGATTCGAATTTAAAATAGGGTTTAGGAACCCATTTTCGTTCATGGTAAAAACGACGTTGCTGCACCAACCACAAGTGATCGGACTTCGTGCTTCTGGTGCTGATCGAAGCGTCACGTGATGACGAAGCTAGGGTCCAAATATGGTGGCCAATAGTGGCCTGGGAGGCGGCGCGAGGCAAAGGTTCAGGTGACATTTCTGACGGGCTTTGGGTTGAAGGTCGCAATCCACGTTTTCAAACTTTTTCCCAAATTTGGGTGATCGTGGCGTCTTGGGGGGATGGACGGCGACATGTGGGTGCGCAGCACCGTCCAACGGCGGTGAAGATAGCCGTGCACGTGCACGTGGTTGGTGGTGTATCAGCATGATGGCGTTGGGGAGGACGAGACGTAACTCGAAGCACAGCACGGGGAAATGGAAGGAAAACTCGAAGTTACACTCGGGTAGTTTTAGAGTTTGTCGTGTCGTTTTTTAAACCTTAAGCAAAATTCGAAAAAATTTGGCAACACCGGTCACTCTGGTGGAAAACCCGAAGTTAAGGGGTGTTTGTCTCGGGGTAAACCCGAAGCAGGCCTCGGGTCAAGCTTAAAAACAGCAAAGATTCAAGTTTTTGAAAATTTGAAACATGATTTTAAATTTTGTTTTTTTGAAATAATTGTCTGAAATAAATGAAGTATTTTATAACTTAGATTTTAAAAATAAAAAAAATTATTTAAAAATTCAACTTGATAAAATATTTGAGGTATAAATCAAATATTCAAATTTTAACTCAAAAACAAATCTCGTTATAATGATGAAATAAAGATTTAAACAATTGAAAAGTGTAATTACCTTATAATTAAAAGTTGACTAATTAATGATTAAGAAATTATGAATTAAGATAATTAAATTAAGAATAATTAATTGATATAGTTAATTAAGATTGAATCAATTTATAGTTAAGGATAATTAATCATTGATTTAAAGTTAATAAAATAATTGTGTGGTTAATTCACTTAATCATATTCACCCTAATTGGAGATGATTGACTATCATTAACTGTTCTGTACTGGTTTGATATTTCTGTTTGTGATACCGTGATTGCTTTGTGCTGATTGTGACTTGTGATTTGTTCCTATATATACGTGAAACCCCTTCTGCCCGTAAAACGGCATTTAAATTTCGATGCGACAGGGAGTTGGATTCCAATTTGTTATCTGAAACCCACATCGAATCATATTAGTGAATCTTTGTGATTGATAAATTTATTTTATCTATGAATCAGTGAATAAAGATAAGCGTTATGGGTTATACCGCTTGTTGATATGATTGAATCTGTGATGATTGATGTTCTGCACTATTGTGTTGAACCCCTGGACCACACTATACACACAAATATGGATTGCAGGTGGAAATGTGTTAAGTCACAGATCTTTGAAATTGTTTTAAAAATTGGATTTTCGAATCCAAAATAGTTTTGGAATTAGAATTGGAATTTTGAAAATGAATTTTCAAAAATAAAAGTTATTTTGAATAACTTGATTGAGTTTGAAATTTAAATAATTTGATTTAAACTTGAATTCAATATTTGGGATTGAATTCTATGGCTTGGAAACTATGGTGCAAAAGGGTTATTCAACTTATAAATGGGTTTTAAAACTTTTTTTAAAAGCGTTGATTGGGAATTTAAATTCTAAACCCAAAGATTTTAAATAGTATAAATATATTTCAATTTTTCTGAAACGGAAACTATATGTTTTCAAATAATCAGAGCTTTCGCATAAGAAATGAATTTCCAATTCGTGATAAAAGGATTTCATGTCTAAAATTGAAATAGTTTCCCAAGTTATAGATAAATCTTTGGAAACGTGTTTTGAAAGCTATAAATTAAATCTTTAGTTTAAAGATTTAAGGAATAAATCCAATTGAAATGGAAATTGTTTTGGAATCTACGGATGATCTTTGTGAAACTAGGTGAACTTTATGAAATGAATCTTTTTATTTAAAGATTTAGAATGGTAATTTGTTTAACCATTTAAAAGAGAAATTTTGGATTTTCAAGTTGTGACTTAACTGAAATCCCATATCCATATGTTTTTAAATATGGCGCTCATTATTCGGTTTAGCCGGGAGAGGACCTTGTGTCATATAGCCCATTTCGAATAGTGATACGACGTTATGGATTGCATTTGAAGACCGGTGTTGAAGACCGGGTGTCTTCGAGAACGTTAGGATAACCTATCGATTGTCTCTGCACCGAGTAGCTACAGTATAGAGATTCCCTAAGTGATGGGAAATCCGATCGGGATTGTGGATACCTGGATTTGCAAGGGCTTCTTCGGAAGGGCCTTCGGTTCTTTTCGAACCCGGAACAGACTTGTATGGTTGTATGTCCGACATTACACTTTGAGATATTAAACTGATCTCTATCAAATACATTTATGCTTGGTGGCGGAGAATTTATTCTCTTAGCTTAACACCCTTCTCTGAGACGTACGAGCCCAGAGGTTATGTAGTTGATATTTATCAGTGATATATTCCCAATTTGGTAGTGTGGCATGCTAAGTGCTGCTGTGCGTTGATGATCATTTGTTGATCATTTGTGATCAAAGCATGGCTTTTTTATAAAGCGTAGCTTTGTGGACGAGACTGCATCAGGACCTCACACCCCGGAAATGGTCGAAACAGGAAAGATGCGGCAAGGTTATGAGGGTCGCGCCCTTTAGGGTGTGTCATTCCCTTCTGGTAAAGGGTGGTATCATGGTATGGAGCCCATATATTTACTCATGTGGATACTGCAGATCTATTACTTTGTGATTGCTTTATGGTTTTGACGCGCCTCGGATAAAGGTCCCAATGGACCGGGGGATGGCATGCTCGAGTAGTAGTTACCTAGTTACAGAGGTAACCCGGCCTTATGTTGGCAGAGATCCGGTTAGGTTCTCGGGACGTCCCGCCAGAGGCGATCCCATAGGCAGTAGGAAGTTCCTTATCCTGCCATTTGTTGGAAATCCATTCATCCAATACACGCCGTGTACGGTTTTAGTTGTAGAACCTGCCATTTACTTATGGTGGCGCCCCACTGTTTAGATGGTAGCTATAGTGGGCATACGATACTGGTCGTATGTTGGCCAGGATTTATAGTATACTTTCGAAATGGTTTTTATTCATTTTGCACTTATAGTAATAATATCAAAGGAATTCCTCGTATTAAGCATATTTGACTATCATAAGGAGAAATCTCCTCCAATTCTGCGTTTGCGTTGTGTGTGTGGTGGGAGGCCTTATAGTAGTTTCATTTTCTAAAAAGCATTGCGGATTTCAAAATTTAAATTCTTTTGTTTGTTTTAAAGACTAAATGTTTTTGTTTGCTCGTACCAGTCCCACGACTGACCTGGAGTTTATTGTTCCTTTCCTAAACTCTGGGTGCCCACTATTTTTCCACACGGGCAGTCTAGAGTTGGGTTTTTCAGATAGTCAGGTTTAGTAGGTTGTCTGGAGCTAGTTCATTCTTTGGATCTGAACTGCACTTGCTTATTTTGTGCATCATTATTGGGATTTCAAGTTATTTCTGGATTGGTGCTTTGAAGATGGAGTTCTTTCTTGAAGACCATATCAGAGTTGTTGTTCTGCTGCTATGTTATCTTTTCTTTCCGCTGCTATTATCTTGTATCATATCTCTGATGTATATTCTTTATATCATCTGTTGTATCATATTGTATCAAATATTATATTAATGTTGTATATTGATATATTCTTTTTGTTTCGCTGTGTTGTTTTACTTAATGGTGTTATAAGCTCCGGCGAACCAGATTCGGCTTTTGGACCTGCGGCATTTGAATACGAGTGTCGTATTCGGTGCCGATTTTCGAAGGCCGAGTCAGGGTCGCTACAAGATAGCTTTTTGGATCCAGTTATTATATTGAATTTTTGATATAAATTTCAGCGTGTTTACCTATCGTAAAATCATACGATAACTTCAAACATTACGAAATTTGAAATTCGATAATATTACACTATTACGGATCCTTGGAACTGGTTTCGTCGAAATCCAAGACTATGCCTCGGAAGGCTATTTTTAAATATCAATTTAAACGATATATTTTCAAAACTTAACAAAACACCTCCAAAATCAATTTTAACACTTTTACTATCTTCAGTACTATCGACATAAATTTTACAAACCCTTGAATTATTTTTAACAGGCTTAAAACTATAGATTCAACTTTTTACCCAATTTCCATTAATTAAGTCCAATAATTAAATTTCCAAATAATGGTGATATTTAAAATTTAAGTTACAAACTAACTTTTAAATATTAAAATCAATTAAATATCCCAATTTAAATGGTCCAAAGTTCCGGGTCGTTACATTCCTCCCCCCTTAAAAGAATTTCATCCCTGAAATTACTAGTTAAGAAGAATGGTCCAATACCCGTTTTCTTTTTCCCAAAACCAAACAATTCCTAACAATTCTCAAAATAATCTTTTTATTAACGACACATTAACCCTTTTTCTAGCTTTCCAAACTTTTCCACAGGTCATAATAATATTATTTACTTAGCAATTCAAATTTGAACTTAAAACCAAATTTTTGAAAAATCAAAATTTTCTCAAAATTTTTCTAACTCCCTAAATTTCTGAATTTTTTTGCTGGTGTCTCCTTTGCGCGGCTAGCTCGGTAGAAGTACAAATGCCTCTACAGGCTTCCAAATTCCAAAAGAAAACAAAAGGCCAAGTGGCTAGATCCAAAAACCCAATCAAATTTTATACAGAAATTTAAACGCATACCTTTTTGTTGACAGTTCAAATTTATCTTCTGAAATCAAAACCAATTTTCCTCTTGCTCTTAAATACCTGTATACTCTACTTAGCAATAATATCTAATCACAACATTCAAAAACATTTTATTGATTTCTTTACAAAATTTCAATATCTATTCATTCAAGCCCTACGATGTGCATATATCATTCGTATGCAATACCGAATCTGATCGCTTCCTCGATCATACAATTTCACTTTCGAACTAGTATCGTACACCCGACTTCCTAGACCGGACTCAGATTTGGTTTCTTGATCAGAAACCATCATTCTCCTTGCATAGTCATAACTATAATAGAGAATTTTCAGAAACAATCAAAAATCCATATCCAGGTTCGCCGTCGAAAATCGAGTGAAAAATCCCAACTTGGATCGATATAACTATCACGAAATTTTATGCTCGAATCTGGATCAAATTGCTATGCGAGTAAAATAGTATACGTACAGCCTACGTATTTATCTTAATTGGTTATGAACTATATCAATTTTCTTTTTATTCACATTCATTTTGATTTCTATTCGCTTATTCACAATTATCACTTTTATTAAATCTTCATTCAAATATTAACTTAGAATATATTTCTAATACCAAATTTTACTTAGAATTCACCATTTCTTTCTTAAGTTTAATACAAGCATTTTATACGCTTCTTATTTATTTTCACTTCACCACTTTAATTTATATCTACTTCTATTTAAATTGGTTCTCCCATTTCCATATTAATTCAATTTATCTTCAACGCTGAAAATTGAATTTATCTTCCTTTTATAACTGATTCTTATCATTATTTTAAATTAGTTTCGTACACTAATTTATTTCAATTTGTAGTTTGAAATTGTTTTGACGCTAACAAAAATTTTCCCAAATATTTTTCTAACTCCCAAAATTTTCGAAAATTTTTGGCGGAATCTCCTTTGTACGGAGGAGCTTTTGCAATTTGACAAGAGATATACATATATATACATCAACCCATATGGTGGGAAAAAAACATTTCATATTTCCTATTTTTATTGCGTAGGCGTACCTTTATTTAGCATTGTTAAGCAAGCGGCTTATTATTTTAGCAATTAGCGCGTCCAAATCCAGCCAAGCGGCTTCACGGTACCTGTACTTACTTCATTTAAACATGTAAGTGCCAAAATCATGTAATTTAACAACATTTAACATATTTAACTAGCTAACATACGAGTTGCTAAAAGCAATCAGGTTAAACAATATTTATAAGCAACTTATAGGGTTCCGACTTTAATTTTAATTGTTTACAACCAATTCGTATACACTTCATTCAATTTAAATGGTTTGCAACTCAATTTTTTACATTCAATTCATTTTTAACCCAAACAACTCACATTTATTTCAATTGATTCCAAAAATCAATTTTATTTACCTCTACCAATTCATAGATTTTTTTTATTTACTTCCGTTTAAGTCGAACGACTAATTTATTCTACGCAATTTGACGATATTCACTTAATAGAATATCCATTTTAGTTTCTATCCACATCCAATTGATTCCAACTTAGTTTATATTTAATTCCATCCCATTTCTATTTTATTCACCAACCATACATTTTAAAATCGTTTCATTGAGCTTGACAACATTCGATTCTTATATTAATAACCACTTTCCAAATAAATTTAACCCGAACTTTTATTTAATGAACTTTCATTCTTACGTGAAGTTTAGCTTCTAATTATTTTTAACTTAAGTTAATTTTCTTCAATTTATTCCATCTTTAAAACTTAAGCTTACTTCATTCGCGAATAAATTTTCTTTTTCACTTTAACTTATCAAATCTCATTCCAATCTACAAATTTATTTGATTAGTTCATTTGTTTCATTCATTACAAATTTTAATTTCCAAATTCAATTCATTCATGTCACATTTAAGTCAATTAGCCATTTTCCTAATCCATTTAATTTTTAATTCCATTCTCAATTCGTTAAAATAAAATCCAAGGCCATATTTAATTCATGTTTAATTCACTTACAATTCCAAGTTGAATTTCTATTTATAACTCGGGTTTCATTTACAAATCCATCATTAACTCAAATTTCAACTCTTATTTGTCCAACTAGTGTTCCATTTCCATATTAGATAATTAATTATCCAGTTGGCTCAATTCCAATTTACAATTCAATCTTCGATTTTTATCTTTAAAAAAAATCACTTTATTACTTTACTTGAGTTCAATCTAATTTATAATTCGAGTTTAGATTTCTATTTCACTTTCCAAAATACCAAATACATTTATTTTGGCTTATTCCTTCCAATACCCAATTTTGAAAATATATATATCTAAATCAAACTATTCCTCTGCATTTTCAAAATCAAACCAAATTTCACAAACAAACATTAATTCAAAACATCCAGGTAGTAATCCCCTTTTTTGAAAACTTGAAAATGAACACTGATGATGTCGCGATTGTAACAACCCGATATTTTCAACTATTCGTATCCGCACATGTCGGACTTGAATTGCTCAAAATACCGCGTTGTAAATAAAATTTGGCAAATCTCAGAATATACAATAAATACATAATCACATATCACAGACACAGAGTATTTAATAATGCAGCGGAAGTAAAAGAGATAGTAGTTCATGAAGCTACCATATATATAAGATACATCAGAGTTAAATAATATACATTAGAAGAGTAACAAGATACATCAAGTACAAATCAAAATACATCACTGGAAATACTGGATACTGAAAACAAATAGATGGCTGGATCTTCAACCAAAGCTCCAACTCCGAAGGTGAGTCTTGAATGCTGAATCACTCAATCTGACACGAGCGTAAAGCAAAATACAAAACACTCGAGTCAGGACATAAATACTTATGAACTGTAAATAAACTCAAGTGAATAGTAACAAAATGCTTTAGTAACTTAAAGAATGCTTGGGATCGCCCATCCTTTAAGTATCCGTTAAACTATTTACTATGTAGTAATATTGCGCTATTATAGTAATGTCTACAGTAAAATAAACATACTTTTAAATAGCGTTCCGGGCTACCCATATCACCATTCACACATAATAGTCCTAGTAGTCCATCCAATATCATGCCATATCCACTCCGGGTGACTGTCAGAGGATACCACACAGGCTACGGGAGAAAAACAAACTCGTAATAAAGGCTCGGTATGGTAGGTGACACGACACACTAGGCAATGCCAGGGCAGATATACCAATTACGCAACGGGCTGGTGGTAACGTAGCAGCCACTACGCCCACCCCGGAACACATTCCCAATTAAAATCGGGGGATGGCCATCTAATCAATCACAAGTGAGAGTATAGTATCGAAGGAATGTGTCCGACCAGAGGAGCTACCCCTTTTGGCCCGAGATCGCTCCTGTTTTAGCCACCTTATGCCAATTCATGGGAGTTGGCTCCATGTAATATACCTCAAGGACGTCGCACAATTATACTTTATTCTGGAAACTCCACCGCGTACACAGTTGTTAAAGTGGTTTTGCGGAGTTGGCAGAGAGTATGACAACTTTCGATCCCGGTCTCTTTAACAACCAAACGTTATTATAACGCCGTGGTCATTTCAAAATAGTTTATACTTGAAAAAGATCAAATCATTTCATTTCATACTATATTCCTTTCAAAATAGTTTATACTTCGAAACCAAAACTATTTTTATTTCAAAACTATTTATTCAATGAAAAAAGTTTATACTTCGAAACCAAAATCATTTTTATTTCAGAACTATATTCAAATCAAAATAGTTTATCATTTCCATTTCAAACATATATTTACCTTTCAAAATTATAATACTTTCAAAGTTATAACTTTTCCGAAACCAAAATACTTGAAATCGTTACACTTTGAAATCATAACATTTTGAAATCATACATTTGAAATCAATCTTTTAATTCTTTACACTTTACAAATTTATTCCATTAAACCAAAATTTCAAATTTCCAATTTAATTCAATTCAAATCATCAGTTTCAATTAAATTTCCCAATAACCATTTCAAATCATATCAATTTCAAATATAGATTTGATCCACAAATTAAAATATTCAATTTTTAATATATTTCAAAGCTTTAATATCCCGCATTTCAAAAACTAAATTTTATAATTTCATATATCTCACATCTAGTTTCATTATTACTTAGTTTTGAAATATTCATTTCGTAAATCCAATTTTATTTAAATAAACTCAATTTACAATTAAACTAAATATCCTTTCATATCAATATAAACTTTAATATTCATTTAGCAAAAGTACATATCATTCCAATTCATATTCTTTATCAAAATAAAGATCAAATCATTTCCAAACCTTATTATCAAATCATTATTTGAATTCAAATTCACATACTCAAATCTAAATATCATTTTTAAATCAAATAAGTCATTCATTTGTTATTTCAAGTATCATTACAAAATACATTAAAAATTCCATTCAAAAATTCATTTGTCTCATTACATTTCATTCAATTTAACACATAACCAAGTAAACCTTATTTAAATTCAAATTCAAATCAAATTCCTTAAAAATTCAAATTTAAATAGTAAAATATATTCAAAACTTCTTAAATTTCACAATTAATCAATTTCCAAAAGTTAAATCATTTAACACTTTAAAATATAACTCAAACTGTGTTAAAATCTATAACATTTCAAACATTGTCAAATTATAGCAACGACACCATTTATAAAGTGCTATCGTAGCTTATAGTTTCCAAACTAGTTTAGTTCAAGAATAACGGCATTTACAACATGCCGTAATAGATATTTAGTTATTTCAAACAGAGTCAAGTTCAAAAACAACAGCATTTAAAATGCTGTCAAAAGACTACAACATTTTGGAAATGCTATAAAATTCCAGATTTTATTTTAACTTTTCAAAACAATAAAACTTCAATTTCACAAATTTTAAACTTATAAATCATATTTGTAGACTTCAAAATTTCACATTTAAATAATTTTAACATATGATTTATCACAATAAAATTTTAAGATCAAATATTCAATTTAAAAACTCCATAAATTTATTAAGTCAAAATTCACTATTTATTAACTTATAAATTAAATAAAACTTAAAATTTTACTTCAAATATAATTTCAAAACTTTAAATTTAATTTCCATTATTTATTTACATTTTAAAAAAAAAATTAAAGTCAAAGATCACAATTACTTCAAATTTACATACTTAAGTTCACAATTTCAAGATTTAATATTTAATTTTCTTAAAAACATAAAATATATATTTTTAAATCAAAATTTCATACTTTTAAAAATACATATTTTAATAAAAATCATTTAAAAATATACCACGTGGTCTGTATATAATTTTCTAACCTAGGTCAAGTGATACGGATATATATTATTTCAATCCGTAGTTTACAAAGAAAGCCCGGGTTCTATCATTTCAAACTCGCAATCCCAAGTCAAATAAAATACAAAAAAAACGCTCAGGCCTATCATTTCAGCCCATAACAATTTTTATCTAATCTAAAGTCCGTTCGGATGTGTATCATTTCAACCCATAGTGATTCTACTCTAACAGGGAACTTGCAGTGTGAATATATGCATAAACAATATAAACAATGTCAATGCCACAATATAATGTCATATATCAGATGTCAGGTGATAATTAACAGTTTTAACATGGCAATAATATGGCATAGCATATCATATGATCATCATTAACTTGCATAACATTTTATATTACTAAACACTTGCCATTAATTCACTATTTCATAAGTATAAATGTCAGACTGAGAAAGACTCACCTTTTACGAAGCTAGAGACAAACAACACACACAAGAGCGATTCCAAAGGCACGATAAGCACGATTTAATTTGAATTGATGGAGACCCTTGTAAACAACACAAAATATAACATAAATAAGCACAAATATAGATATCGACATACAAATATAATCAACAACTTTAGTTTGCAGAACGGTTGCAAAACAAGAGAGATGACCAAACCTTAGAAGCAAAAGACTTGCACACGACAACATAAGCTTGTCACATGATCAAATGGGCTTGATCTCACCACACTAGGCTCTGGTTTGGGTCAGGTATGGCAACCATAAAGGTCAGGTTACAAGTGAATGAAGGTGGTGGAAGAGTTATAACATGAAGCATACATGGATTCAAGGCAAATATGTGAAGTTTTTGGTGCATTTTGACTCAGCTATGACCACATATAGGCTCGGCCATGGGGTCTTCATGTCAGGTCAGATCTGGACAGCAGTGAAAGGGGCAGCCAGAGGTGAAGTAGATGATGGTGGTGGTGGCTAAGGGGTGGCCAAAAGCAACTATGAAGGCAATATTGGAGTATAGGCTTGGCTAGCATTGTTTTGGTGAAGTGCTTTGCAAATTTTAGGTGGTGGCTTCATCTAATGGTCATGGCCAGAGGTGGTGGTCAGAGGAGAGAGGGTTGGTGCTGCTGTAGATGGTGGAGAGGATGGTGGTCAGCAAGGAGAGAGGTGAGGCCAATCAAACATGAAGAAGAGGAAGACTAAATCAGTGAAGAAGAGGGAAAAATGTGAAAAGAAAAGCCATTGTGTTTTTTTGTTTTTTTTTCTTTCATGGCCGTGATTTTTAGGGGATGAGAATTCTTCCCTTTCACGTGAAAAAGAAAGAAGAATACATGGCTGAAGAATGGAGTTAAGGCGGCCAATTGAAGAGATGTTGGTTGAGAAATGAAAAGACAGAATACAAAAGGGCTTAAGCAAATAAAGAGTCACAAACCTTTCAAATTTCCACCATTTCTTTTTTTAAAACTTTAATACATGTAAAATATGTATAAATACAGATACAACACGAAAATATAGTAAAGAAACAAAAATAAATAAATAAATATTAATTAAATATAATTAAATTAAGAAAATAACAAAGAAAATGTAAATTAGGCTTGAAAATTTGAAAATAAATGAAATGGACTTTGGGAAAATTGTATGTACATGAAAAATATTTATAAATAAAGATAAAAACAGAAAAATAAAATGCATACATAAAAATGAATAAATAAATTTTAATCAAATATAATTTAAATGAAGAAAATAGCAGAAAAATGGAAACTAACCTTTAAAAATAGAAAATAAATTCAATGAGCTGTGGAAAAATTCAAACATCACTTTAAAATATTTAAAAGGTAAAAACATATGTAACATAACATATAATACAATTTAGAATAAGATGTGATAATTAAAAAGATTATTTATATAATTTAATATAATAAATAGTGTTAAATAAAACAATTTACGTCCAATTTTGTAAAAAACATAACTTTCACAATATTATTCGGATTTGAACGAAACGAAAAGCAGTGTTCTTGAAATTTTATTTACTTTCATAATAAAAGATAAAATTCAAATTTTCAAACTTTAAAAATTTAAATTTAAAAGTCAAAGTTTGACCAGATTGACCAAAATTCACATTTTCTGGAAATATTCAATTTATGCATGTTTGAAATTCTAATCCACATCAAAATCAACATTTATATTTCAATTGACAAAATATATTAATTTTAATAAATAAAATAAAGTTTTTAAATTATAAATAATTAAAATATACAATTACAATAATCAGAAAATACAGGGTTGTTACACTCTCCCCCACTCAAACTTTTCGTTCCCGAAAAGCAATGAGGTACGGAAAAGCACAGAAAAAGATAGAATGAAATGGTATTAAGACAAGATGACAAGAAGATTAAAATTATACCTGATAACTGTTACTATAGGTAAGTTTAACAATGTAGAGATGATCTTTCCAAGATCTTCGACAAGAACACAAGCATGAAAGAAATCTTTTTGAATCTGATTCACCCTTCCCGTTTGACCGACGGTCTGTGGATGGCAAGCAGTGCTTAGATTCAAAGATGAGTACCCAAGATTATTAAAGATTATAGAAAGATTTCTAAACAGACTGGTATAAGCAATAGCCTTCCATTCTGTAGCAAGATAAGAGAAATTAGGACAACCAAAAGATAGTTTAAAAAACAAAGTAAGATAATAAATTTGAAACCATAAAATTTCAACTTAAAACTGAAAATTAATTTTACATAAGTCAAATAAATTTTAAGCATCTCTAATTTCATTATCTTATCATCCAATTATCTTAAATTACCAAATCCCTAAAATCATGTATTTGAAAAATCTTTTATTATACTCAAAATGCACCAAATAAAATTAAATTCTTCTTCACTACTAATTAAAATTAAATTTATTCCTCTCAATATATTTTATCACCTATGTTAAATATACTCACACTAATTATAACTGCTTTATCTTATTCTTAGTTCTTTTAACTTTATTTTATTGTAAGTTATTTAATTATCATTTCTTATATTTACCTCTGTTAATTATTTTATAACTAAGATTTAAGTGTATAACATTTATTATAACCATTCCAATTTTGTTTATAAAATCTTTTTATATTGTATATTATCCAATTACATATTCAACTTCTGAAAATTTAGGTAAGTTATATTAGAATGAAATTGTGTATTATACAAATAAATCTTTCTAATTCAATCATTTCAAGCTTGAATATTTATCCAAATCTTGAAATTATACTTAAAATTATCCTTCAAGATAAAATTTAGGAACTAAATTTCCAATAAATTCCAAACTATTTAGAGATAACTAAATGCACATATACTATATATATAAATATCCATTCAAATTTTAAATCATATATCAGCATATGTTATAAATCCAGTCTTATTTTAGAAATTCAAATCAATTGAATTCCCCAAAACAAAACTGTAGCAAGACTACAGAACGGTCGCTTCACTTGAAACTCGAAAATGAATGTCAATGATGTTGCAGTCATCACCGAAGTTATTTTCCAGCGACAAAGAGAAGAGCACTAATTTTAAACCTTAAAATTCTTTGGAAACAAATTTCGAAAATACATTAAATAGTACATTCTTTAAAACTTTAAACACAAGGTTTGGAACCATTGGAAATTAAATTCCCAAATTCTTGTTTAAATTCATTTTAAATTTCCAAATAAATTTATAACCATGTTCATAGTTCACTTATTTATAAATGAAACAAGAGATAATGATATATAAAACCAAATATTATTTCTTAACAACCACTCAAATAAAATCCAGATAAAGATTTATTGTAACAACCCTGATTTTGGAGATTACCTGTAAATATTAAATTATAATGGTAGTTATGATTTAATATTGTGAACTAAAACAAGATTTAGAGATTTTAAATTGCTTATTTGGAATAAACC
Source organism: Allium cepa (assembly GCA_030765085.1). Taxonomy (NCBI): domain Eukaryota; kingdom Viridiplantae; phylum Streptophyta; class Magnoliopsida; order Asparagales; family Amaryllidaceae; genus Allium; species Allium cepa. The sequence continues at coordinate 777,175,542 of CM060945.1, forward strand.
ATGAATTTTTGGGAAATAAAATGTGAAAATAAAGTTTAAAAGCTTTATTTTGTTTGTTTAGGTTAATAATGAGTTGAAAATAATTTTTATTTGGAGAAATTGCAATAATTTTATTAATTATTGCCAGTTACTTCTTCTAATAATTTTTAAAAGAAGTATTTGATTTTTAAAGGTTGTTTAATCAAATAAAAAGGTGGAAATTGATTTAAAAAAGAGTTTTAACTATAAATTTGAGTTTAGAACGGTTAGTTATATTTTTCTAAGCAAGAAAAATATTTTTGTGGAATTTTAGAAGTTAAAGATAAGAATTTATGCATTTATTTGTGTAAATTATGCATTTTTGTAAAATCAGAAATTTTAATAATAAAATGTTTAAAAAATAATTTTTTTTTTATATGATGTAAAATATTTTATTTAACATGTATGCATGTTGACATAAATTATTTGGGTTGAAATTTGAAGGAAAAAAATGTCATTTACTTTATAACATAAGTGTATATGTTTGGTTTTAGTGTTAATATATTTACATAGCTTATTTATTTTCTCTAATTTGGGCCCAAAGCCCATTAGTGCACTAAAGCCAGAAATAAGAAAGAAGTGAGAAAAGAAAACTGTACCTACTTCATCTTCTCCAAATAGCCAGAAACAAGAAACAGTGAACAAGAAACAAACTCCACCAATTTTTCAAATCTAAACCTTTTAATCCCCAATTTTCTTCAACAAGTTGCTATTTTAATTAATCTAAAGGAATATACAACAGGCAATCGCTTCCAAAACACAATCTTGTCATCCAAAATCTTAATTTATGAAATGAATTGTCTTTTAGTGGCTTTTCTTCCTTTTACATGCATCTACTTCTCATTTTTACAGGTTTTTGAAGCCGAAACTTGCAAAAAGCTTCCGTCTTTCAACTCAAATCCAAGTCTATCCATTGTATCAGCAAGGTAAGTTCCTAAAACTCACAAATGCTAGCTGAGCAAAGCTTAAATCTCTCAAAAATGTGAAATTCGCTGCTGTACAAACGTTTCTATGGTTGATTTAGCCTGTTCATAATCTAGTTTCTGTTGCTACTTTGGACCCTTGTAACTTTTGATTCCGGCAACGAAATGCTGGCGGATTTCTTGCATTATGTAGCATGCATGTTGAAATTCATTTCTGAAAAGTTTGGATAAACAATGTTGTCATTTGAGTATTCAAACCATTGTTGCAAAATCAACAAAACGCAGTTTTTCTGCCTGTAGAAACCGTGTTTTGTTGCTGCAAACATGGCCTGAGTCCATGTTTGCGATGACATAACATTTTCGTTTGTAGATGAAATTGCATAATTCTTTTTTTGTTTGAAAGATGGTGTTTTATTCTGTATTGATACCAAATTTCACGTTTTTTAGACTTAGATAGCTTATAGAAATATGCTGCTAAACATTGATCTGGACCATGTTTTTGCCCAGAATTTTACAGTGAAAACACTATCTGGGTTCATCTTTTACACATCATAACTTTCTCCTGTTTTAACCAAATTACATGAATCTTTTTTTGTTTGAGAGAAGAAGTTTTCTACTATAAGAAAACAAATTTTGAGCTTAATCGGATGTCAATTGATCCTCCGTTTTATACCTGAAATTTGAACACAGAGTTGATTTTTAAGCCTGGGCACATCCTAGTTGAACTGTTACAAACATGCTCTGATTTCATGTTTGTGACAGCATAACTCATTGGTTTTAATACATATTTGCATGATTCTTTTTGCAAATTGAAGTAGGAGTGTTGATTTATATTCCTGTAAAGTTTCATTAAAATCTGGGTTGGTTTGCTATTTCTAAACGGCTGTCAAACTTGTACTCGCAGCTTGCTAATTCAGTGTTTTAAACCTTGTTTTGGTCCGACTTTGAAACGACGCAGATTCTTCGTTTCAAATCGGATTTGAATGATTCTTTTTGCAGATTGAAGTAGGAATGTTGAACTACATTCCTACCAAATTTCATGTCATTTGGACTCGGTTTGCAGATCCAAAACTGCTGTCGAACTTGGGTTCGCAGCCTATTTTCACGGGTTTTATAAAGCATTAAAAAGTGTTTTTCAAGCAAATTGACTTTTAAAATTATTATTTAATATTATTTTTAAGTATTAAATTAGTTACTCCATAATAGAAGAATTTCAAATGCAATTTCTAAAGCGATTTTGAAGCGCTTCTAAAACTTGTTTTCTTCAATTTAATTTCAATATAAAACACACAATTTTGCACTTCGAGCGAAGAGAGAGGAGAATTAAATGATTGGATAAAACGCGTGCTATGAACACGTGCGTTTATCTTTTCAGTTAATTCCTAATATATTCGTTTGATCGTTTTGGCCTACGGGTCTAGTTTACCGATGATACGAGGTGAACCTTTTACTGCTTTGAGTGTGAAATTTACTAGCGGTTAGTAAACCGTTTAGTGAAAACTGGTGGTATGGGACACACGTTAACACTTTTCGGGTTCCTTTCCGAGAGTTTGTGACACATTTGCCTGTTGGCGTGCCAGTACTGGACCTTCGGGTCACTTGCCATTGCGGCGTATTTGTCTTCGGACTTTTGCCATTGCGACGTATTTGTCTTCGGACGTTTGCCATTGCGGCGTATTTTTCTTCGGACGTTTGCCATTGCGGCGTATTTGCCATTGCGGCGTATTTGTCTTTTGACGTTTGCCTTTGGGCGAGGTACCTATTATATGAAACAGTACTCGGCAAAAATAGCACGTGCAAAACCTTTTTGAGATGATTTCTACACTTGTGTTGTCATTTTGGAATCGGTCCTTTGAACCATTCGGTGGCGATTACTTTGGGATTTTTGGACTCTTTGGAGTTCTTTTGAGATTTTCCTTGCCTACACTGGCGTGATGAAATTTACCTTTTGGCGTAAATATATATTGAGATTGCCTATTGGCATTATTTATGAGATTTTCCTTTTGGCGTTGTATGAGATTTTTATCTCTTTGTCGACATTTGCCTTATGGCTTATGTCGAGATAGCTTTTGCTTATGTTTTTCTTGGAGTTGCCGATATGGCGGGTTTGGGAATTACTCTTTTAAGAGTTTACATTTTACTATTTCCTAAACCATCCTTATTGATTTATGATTGCCGATGATATGACGCATGCTACATTTTAGCGATTCATGAGATTTTGTGTTTTATGCGTATTGAAGCAATAGTGTTTTATCACTTAGTATAACCATATATGCCATACATGTTCTGTATCCTCCATATAACCATAGTTTGCTTTCTTATGGTTTCTTCTTATTTAAGAAGAATATCACTATGCTCTTATTCCCTATTATTCTACTATGACCTTTTACTGATTCGTTTAGCTAGACTGAACCGTGTATTTTATACTCGGGTCAGACCGAGGTGTTTCAGGTTAGGTACTTTTGGACTTAGCCTATTCTGCTTCTGCATGGACTATTCTGCTGGCTCTTTTAGTTATAGCTTTTTGTGTAGTCCGTTTTGTTTTGTTACTCTGATATGTATATTCTTTTGACTCATGTCTGTATTGTGGTCGTCATACCACATATGTGATGTATCATTTTGTATACTTTGTGATGTATCTGTGTATGTGTGTATCTATGCGATTATCTGCTGTTCTATGATGTGTTTTACATTTGAATTATTGTATTTTGTTCTAGTAGATCCTATAACCACCTATGGCTTTGTATTAAGTATTTATTGGATATGTCGATCCACTTGAAAAAAAAAATTAGATGGCAATGTCGACGTATTCAATAGATATTTAAGACAAGGCTATAGATGGTCGCTCCTATCCAGCCCTATTCTCTACATTAGCAGACACTATTATCCAGTAATGCTCTTTGTTAATGTGGGTCTCGGGGTGGGGCGTTACAGCATGGTATCAGAGCTGAGTTCAGAACAAAATATGATAAACACAGAACAGAAACACATATTACGGTACATCAAAGTGTAATACAAATGTTACGAATCCCTAAATCATCATGCTTTCATTCTTTTCGTGTCCTTTGGGATAGATATAATTTTAGGAATATGTCTAGGAATGCATTTTAATTCCGTAGTATTCCATATTTGAATTAATGATATCTACCATGTGAATAATCTTTATCTTATCTTAACTTTCAGTTAATGGCTGGAAGAGGTAGAGGACGACGCTCGGATGCTGAGCAATCCAGCGGCTCGCATCCGGACGGCGTTTATATGTCTGCCGATCAGTTTATGGAGTTATTTAGGAGCACCCAGCCTCCAGCTCCTACTCCAGCTTCTCCTTTGCGCAAGTCTCCTTTCGCGCGCATGTGTAGTGATTCTGCACATCTCGGAGGCAAGCCATTCAAAGGCTCCGAGTCTGTTTTGGAGGTTCAGGCTTGGATTCGTTCTTGCGAGCGGATATTTTCTCGCATGGATCTTTCGGATTATCATAGGGTTCTTGTAGCATCTAGCATGTTACAAGAGCATGCTCTTGATTGGTACGAGCTATTCACAGCCGAGCTCGACGAGTCTACTCTTACATGGACTCAGTTTCGGGGACGATTCGAGCTTAAGTTCGTTCCTGAGTCTGAGAAAGCATCTCTTGCCCGTCGCTTCCTCGAGCTAAAGCAAGGAAAATCTTCTGTTTCATATTATGTGTCATCTTTCAAGGCTCTTTCTAAGTATGGCCTTGAGTATATTAGCACTCCATACAAGAAAAACCTCAAGTTCGTTTTTGGCCTTAAGAAGTATTTGAAGAAATCTTTGATGTTGCAGCTTAAGCTTTCTTTTGAGGAGCTAGTTGACTCGACGCTTCATCTTGAAGCCGTCAAGAAGGGGATCGATAGTGGTGATGATGTTGAGGTTCGAAAGAACCCCAATAAGAAGCGATTTCCTTTTCAGAAATCCAAGTTCTTTCCATCCAAGAAGAAGAAGCCAGTTGGTTCTACTTCTCAGCCTCAGTCTCGGCTACATTCTCAGCCACAGTCTATTGGAGCACCTCCCTCTCGCAAGGGGTGTTTCAATTGTGGTTCGCCCGACCATATGATTCGGGAGTGTCCTAAGCCTCTCTTTTGTCGATATTGCAAGAAAGAGGGCCATCGTATTTCCACTTGTCCTATTGCTCCGAATAATGCCAAATCTGGCAAACTGAATGTAGCGGATGCTTCTGGAGGTTCTTCTCAGCGCAAAGGTACTTCTTCTATTCTTGAAGGTTCATTGTTATTTCGTGATCGTTCTATTCGAGTCCTCTTTGATACAGGTGCGTCGCATTCATTTGTATCGAAGAAGCTCGTAGATGATTTGTCTTTGGATGTTTCTTGTATGGTTACTTCATTGAGGAATGTGAATCCTATCGGGGGATCCGCAACCCTTAGCATGCTCTGTGATGATGTTGAGATTGTTTTATGAGGCTTTTCTTTTTGTGCGAATCTGCACATTATTTCTTATTTGGGATTTGATATGATTTTTGGTATGGACTGGCTAGTGCAATATGATGCCAGGATTGTTTGTGCTCAGCGGATTTTATATCTTCGACATCCAGATTCATCTACTCAGCTATCACTTGTTCTTCGGAATGTGGATAATTCCGAAGTGGCTTTATATTCTCTTGACTCACAAGATGATGATATATCTCATATTCCTATTGTATGTGAATTCTCTGATGTATTTGAGCCTGTTTCAAGTTTGCCACCCAAGCGGGCGATTGAGTTCCACATTGATCTCATTTCAGGCGCGCAACCAGTTAGTCGTCCTCCCACGAGGATGTCTACAAAAGAAAATGAGGAACTCAAGAAGCAACTTTTAGAGCTTGAGTCCAAGCAACTGATTCAGTCTAGTTCTTCACCGTGGGGTGCCGCGGTCGTCTTTGTGAAGAAGTCTGATGGAACTCTTAGGCTTTGCATCGACTATCGCAAGCTTAACGAGTTGACCATCAAGAATAGATATCCATTACCTAGGATCGACGATATGTTCGATCAATTGAGTGGCGCTAAGGTCTTCTCTCAGCTCGACCTTGCCACTGGTTTTCATCAACTCCGAGTCGCGGAGGATAGCATACCTCTTACAGCTTTCCGCACTCGATATGGATCTTACGAGTGGCTCGTTATGCCATTTGGTTTGACGAACGCTCCTGCTTTCTTTGTTGATCTTATGAATCGAGTATTCCGGTAATATCTCGATAAGTTTGTCCTTGTGTTCATTGACGACATCCTTGTTTATTCGAAATCTGAAGTGGAGCATGCTAATCATTTGAGAATTGTCTTGAGTACTCTTCGTCACCATAAGCTTAAAGCCAAATACTCCAAGTGCCATTTCTGGGAGAATAAGGTTAAGTTCTTAGGCCACGTTGTTTCTTCTGAAGGCATTTCTGTCGATCCTACGAAGATTGAATCCATCCAGAATTGGAAGTGGCTTGAGAATGTTCATGAGATTCGTAGTTTCCTTGGATTGGCGGGTTATTACCGTCGGTTCATTAAGGATTTCTCTCGTATTGTTCTTCCTCTCACTAGCCTTACTCGGAAAGGCGTTTGGTTTATTTGGTCTGACAAGTGCGAAGCTTCTTTTCAGCAGTTGAAGGAGCTTCTCACTAATGCTCCTATTCTAGTGGTTCCTGAAGGGAATCAAGATCTTGTTGTCTACACCGATGCTAGTAGATGTGGCCTCGATGGTGTTTTTATGCAGAAGGATCGGGTAGTTGCTTATGCTTCTAGGCAACTACGACCGAATGAAATACGCTATGCCACTCATGACCTCGAGTTAGCCGCCATTGTCTTCGCCTTGAAGATTTGGCGCCATTATTTACTAGGCGAGCACTTCATTCTATACACCGATCACAAATCCTTGAAATATCTATTCACTCCGAAGGAGCTCAATATGAGGCAACAACGTTGGCTCATGTTCCTTGCTTCCTATGACTTCGATATCCAGTATACCCCTGGTAAGGGTAATCGTGTTGCTGATGCGCTTAGTCGCAAACATTCGGTTGTTGTTTCTATGATGTTAGCCGAGTGGGATGTTCTAGAGACCTTATCCCTTTGTGATATTCGTGATCGAGCTCCATCTTCTGATTCTCCTATCTTATTATTTAGTTTGGAAGCTCGACCCAGTTTATTGGATCGTATTGCCAATGCTCAACGGCGTGATCCCAATCTTGTCCACCTTATTCAGATTTGTGAGTCTGAGTCCCATGACGAGGAGTTGAGGGATTTCAGCATTGATTCTCATAGGTGTCTTCGCAAGAAGAACCGTCTTGTTGTGCCTTCTGATTCTTCACTTAGGCATGACATTCTCGATGACTGCCACCGTTCTAAGTATACCATTCATCCTGGCAGTAGTAAGATGTATGCCGACATGCGTCGCCTTTATTATTGGGAAGGCATGAAGCGTGATGTTGCGAGTTATGTGAGTAATTGCATGACTTGTCAACGTATCAAAGACGAACATCAGCGTCCATCTGGTCTCCTTCAGCCTTTAGAGATTCCATTATGGAAATGGGATCAGATTTCGATGGATTTCATTGATGGCCTACCTCGTTCGAGATCGGGCCATTCTAGCATTTGGGTTATTGTTGATCGCCTCACCAAATCAGCTCATTTCATTCCTATTAAGTCTAATAGGAGTGCTTCTCATTTGGCCAAGTTATATGTCAAGGAAATCGTGAGACTTCACGGTGTTCCTAGTTCGATTGTTTGTGACCGTGATCCGCTATTCACGAGTCATTTCTGGCAGAGTCTTCAGCAAGCTTTGGGAACGAAGCTTAATTTCAGCACCGAATATCATCCGCAGTCTGATGGACAGATTGAACTGGTGAATCATATCCTCGAGGATCTCCTCCGTGCTTGCATCCTAGATTTTGGTGGTAGTTAGGAGGATAACCTACCTCTTGTAGAATTCTCCTACAACAATAGTTTTTAGTCGAGTATCGGTATGGCTCCTTTCGAAGTCTTATACGGAAGGTCATGTTGATCACCTTCTTTTTGGTTGGAAACTGGTGAGAAGCTTATTCTTGGCCCAGATTCTGTTCGTGATTCTTCTGAGAAGATTGATCTTATTCGTCAGAGAATGAAAGAGGCACAAAGCCGCCATAAATCCTACGCGGACAACCGTAGGAAGCCTCTCGAGTTCTCGATTGGTGATCTCGTCTTTATTCGTGTTTCTCCTCTGAAAGGGGTTATGCGCTTCTGTACGACTGGGAAATTGGCTCCTCGCTTTATAGGACCATTTCCTATTACTGAACGTATTGGCCCTGTGGCTTATAGAGTTTCACTTCCAGCTCATTTATCTGGCATTCATGACGTGTTTCACGTCTCTCAGCTTCGGAAATGTCTTCGAGAGTCGGATTCTGCCATCGATTCTCCTAATTTGCAAGAGCTTGAGATCTCACCGGACCTATCTATTGTGCAGCAACCTATTCGAGTACTTGCTTCGAAGGTGAAACGCCTTCGAAACAAAGACGTGCCGCTCGTTAAAGTTCAGTGGTCCGCTAATCCCAATGATTGCACTTGGGAAACCAGAGAGTTTATCGAGCGATCCTACCCTGGTTTTCTAATTTCTCATAGCCATGGTGAGAAATTCTTTTTATCTCAAGCTTGTTGTCTTATCTTTTGAAGTGATGAAATATTATGTTGCATACATACTTTTCCCTAGGAATTGCGGGGACGCAATTTCGTTTAGGGGGGGAAGTCTGTAACAACCGTGATTTTGGAGATTACCTGTAAATATTAAATTATAATGGTAGTTATTATTCAATATTGTGAACTAAAACAAGATTTAGAGATTTTAAATTGCTTATTTGGAATAAACCATGAATTTTTAGGAAATAAAATGTGAAAATAAAGTTTAAAAGCTTTATTTTGTTTGTTTAGGTTAATAATGAGTTGAAAATAATTTTTATTTGGAGAAATTGCAATAATTTTATTAATTATTCCCAGTTACTTCTTCTAATAATTTTTAAAAGAAGTATTTGATTTTTAAAGGTTGTTTAATCAAATAAAAAGGTGGAAATTGATTTAAAAATGAGTTTTAATTATAAATTTGAGTTTAGAACGGTTAGTTGTATTTTTCTAAGCAAGAAAATATTTTTGTGGAATTTCAGAAGTAAAAGATAAGAATTTATGCATTTATTTGTGTAAATTATGCATTTTTGTAGAATAAGAGATTTTAATAATAAAATGTTTAAAAAATAAAATTATTTTATATGATGTAAAATATTTTATTTAACATGTATGCATGTTCACATAAATTATTTGGGTTGAAATTTGAAGGAAAAATATGTCATTTACTTTATAACATAAGTGTATATGTTTGGTTTTAGTGTTAATATATTTACATAGCTTATTTATTTTCTCTAATTTGGGCCCAAAGCCCATTAGTGCACTAAAGCCAGAAATAAGAAAGAAGTGAGAAAAGAAAACTGTACGTATTCATCTTCTCCAAATAGCCAGAAACAAGAAACAGTGAACAAGAAACAAACTCCACCAATTTTTCAAATCTAAACCTTTTAGTCCCCAATTTTCTTCAACAAGTTGCTATTTTAATCAATCTAAAGGAATATACAACAGGCAATCGCTTTCAAAACACAATCTTTTCATCAAAAATCTTAATTTATGAAATGAATTGTCTTTTAGTGGCTTTTCTTCCTTTTACATGCATCTACTTCTCATTTTACAGGTTTTTGAAGCCGAAACTTGCAAAAAGCTTCCGTCTTTCAACTCAAATCCAAGTCTATCCATTGTATCAGCAAGGTGGGTTCCTAAAACTCACAAATGCTAGCTGAGCAAAGCTTAAATCTCTCAAAAATGTGAAATTCGTTGCTGTACAAAAGTTTCTATGGTTGATTTAGCCTGTTCATAATCTAGTTTCTGTTGCTACTTTGGACCCTTGTAACTTTTGATTCCGGCAACGAAATGCTGGCGGATTTCTTGCATTATGTAGCATGCATGTTGAAATTCATTTCTGAAAAGTTTGGATAAAAAATGTTGTCATTTGAGTATTCAAACCGTTGTTGCAAAATCAACAAAACGCAGTTTTTCTGCCTGTAGAAACCGTGTTTTGTTGCTGCAAACATGGCCTGAGTTCATGTTTGCGATGGCATAACATTTTCGTTTGTAGATGAAATTGCATAATTCTTTTTTTGTTTGAAAGATGGTGTTTTATTCTGTATTGATACCAAATTTCAGGTTTTTTAGACTTAGATAGCTTATAGAAATATGCTGCTAAACATTGATCTGGACCATGTTTTTGCCCAGAATTTTACAGTGAAAACACTGTCTGGGTTCATCTTTTACACATCATAACTTTCTTCTGTTTTAACCAAATTACATGAATCTTTTTTTGTTTGAGATAAGAAGTTTTATACTATAAGAAAACAAATTCTGAGCTTAATCGGATGTTAACTGGTCCTCTGTTTTTTGACTGAAAGTTGAACCCAGAGTTGATTTTTAAGCCTGGGCAGATCCTAATTGAACTGTTACAAACATGCTCTGAGTCCATGTTTGTGACAGCATAACTCATTGGTTTTAAATCATATTTGCATGATTATTTTTTCAAATTGAAGTAGGAGTGTTGATTTATATTCCTGTAAAGTTTCATTAAAATCTGGGTTGGTTTCCTATTTCTAAACGGCTGTCAAACTTGTACTCGCAGCTTGCTAATTCAGTGTTTTAAACCTTGTTTTGGTCCGACTTTGAAACGACGCAGATTCTACGTTTCAAATCGGATTTGAATGATTCTTTTTGCAGATTGAAGTAGGAATGTTGAACTACATTCCTACCAAATTTCATGTCATTTGGACTCGGTTTGCAGATCCAAATCTGCTGTCGAACTTGGGTTCGCAGCCTGTTTTCACGTGTTTTATAAAGCATTAAAAAGTGTTTTTCAAGCAAATTGACTTTTAAAATTATTATTTAATATTATTTTTAAGTATTAAATTAGTTACTCCATAATAGAAGAATTTCAAATGCAATTTCTAAAGCGATTTTGAAGCGCTCCTAAAACTTGTTTTCTTCAATTTAATTTCAATATAAAACACACAATTTTGCACTTCGAGCGAAGAGAGAGGAGAATTAAATGATTGGATAAAACGCGTGCTATGAACACGTGCGTTTATCTTTTCAATTAATTGCTAATCTATTCGTTTGATCGTTTTGGCCTACGGGTCTAGTTTACCGATGATACGAGGTGAACCTTTTACTGCTTTGAGTGTGAAATTTACTAGCGGTTAGTAAACCGTTTAGTGCAAATGGGTGGTATGGGACACACGTTAACTCTTTTCGGGTTCCTTTTCGAGAGTTTGTGACCCATTTTCCTGTTGGCGTGCCAGTACTGGACATTCGGGTCATTTGCCATTGCGGCGTATTTGTCTTCGGACGTTTGCCATTGCGGCGTATTTGTCTTCGAACGTTTGCCATTGCGGCGTATTTTTCTTCGGACGTTTGCCATTGCGGCGTATTTGCCATTGCGGCGTATTTGTCTTTTTACGTTTGCCTTTGGGCGAGGTACCTATTATATGAAACAGTACTCGGCAAAAATAGCACGTGCAAAACCTTTTTGAGATGATTTCTACCCTTGTGTTGTCGTTTTGGAATCGGTTCTTTGAACCATTCGGTGGCGATTACTTTGGGATTTTAGGACTCTTTGGAGTTCTTTTGAGATTTTCCTTGCCTACACTGGCGTGATCAAATTTACCTTTTGGCGTAAATATATATTGAGATTGCCTATTGGAGTTATTTATGAGATTTTCCTTTTGGCGTTGTATGAGATTTTTATCTCTTTGTCGACATTTGCCTTATGGCTTATGTCGAGATAGCTTTTGCTTATGTTTTTCTTGGAGTTGCCGATATGGCGGGTTTGGGAATTACTCTTTTAGGAGTTTACATGTTACTATTTCCTAAACCATCCTTATTGATTTATGATTGCCGATGATATGCGGCATGCTACATTTTAGCGATTCATGAGATTTTGTGTTTTATGCGTATTGAAGCAATAGTGTTTTATCACTTAGTATAACCATATATGCCATACATGTTGTGATGACCGCCCATGACTCCCGCACCAAAACAAGGAAATAGTGCGCTGAAAGTGTGCCAGGCAGCCATGGACGATAGTCAAGGTAAGAATAACATCGCAGAATCTATCGTATAACTCACAGCGCATGGACAAAATACAATAGAGAAATATATAGTGAAGCTCCATAACAGAAAATTATCATATAGACTTCATAATAGAGATACAAGCATCTGAAAATTCAATACATCAAGCCTCGCTACAAAGCACTCAAAGCAAATGCAGCAGCGGAACATCCAGTACATATAATATGAAAATAATATGCAAAAGCCTCCAGCTCGTCTTCGTCATCATCAGCGTAAATCTCCAAGAACAACACCTGTCACCTGCTACCTAGTCTGCCCATCCCAACATGGATGAACAACCCAAGGTAATAAGAGGAGACATAAAACCTTGAGTCAGACAAAGTCCTAGTGAGCAGTAAATCAACTATCAAACATACCAAAAGAGCATAAAAGATAAAAACGAATAGGAACCCAACCATCCCACTCCACCACTTTCCACAGTGATAGCCCCCAGACACACACTAAGGAGAAGCAAGCATAGGAAAACAGATAATTAAAGTAAAGCAATAATCACTCGAGTCAAGGTCGATGTTTTCTAAATACAAACCCCCAAGGCCTAAACCAAGATCAGATAAGCACCCAGAAAACACCGCTCTTGAGGCCGAATGATGATACAACCATACATCCATGACTCTAGCTATCACTGTTATCTTTGCTTCGATACCACCGTTAGTTGAATGACTGGCACATTCTTTCAGCCGTAAGTCAAGGGTTAATGGTAACCCCGGTTCTAGACAAACTCTGCACGTCATCGTGACCCATGCCTAGGACTCACCTACTCTGCCCAGAGTACTCGACCACCTGCCTGTAGTCTTTTGGGTGTCCCGACCACCTGCCTGTAGTCGTTTTGGGTGCCCCATGTACTCTTGCTTTGAGTTTACTAGAACCTTCAACAACGATGAAGTCCAAGCCTCCTAGTCATCCTCCTCGACGACTACTCTCATACTAGCCCAAGCTTCCTCTCGAGCAATCCATTATCAACCAACTCGAACCATCCCTCGAGTTATCAATATGCTTGGAATGATCCCTGCCTGGATTAAACCAAGACTATCTCACATCATGCTTTGCACCAACGCATCATAGCAAAGTCCCATCTCGATATCATGTTCTGCTTCCTCTAATTATAGAAAAACTTCATCCTATAAAATCCATCCATATGAGCTTCCACATCCGCTTCATATGCCAACAGCAGCTTTTCCAATTCAAGAGCCTTTCTCTTGGCTTTTAAATCAACATTGACCATCCTGTCTAGATCTAACTATCCATCAACTAACATACATAGCAATCAATCAAATCAATCATTAGTTTAAGCAATCAAGTAATCAAACATGGTCTAAATAGGCATTTATAACTACAATGGCAATTTCATAAATAAATGAGCATAGATCTAACATGCATGAATCATGGGTTTTTAGCATAGATCTAACAAATATAAATCATGGGTTTTGTCTCTACAACTTGATGAATGAACTTGCATAAGTAAACATCTTCATAAGTAATGGATCTACACTTGGATCTAAAGAAAAATGCATAAAATCACTATCTACAACACTTCAACAAACCACCAAACCAATATACTCCTTTGGGTCCGCGTGAGAGATAACCACCACTCACCGAATCACCTAAACACCTCAAAAGATATCCACTTCAGATCTGGACAGCAAAGAACGAAGCTTGATCCGACAAGATTCCGCTTCGAACGATGAAATCTCTCTTTGTTAGATGAAGATCTTCAACTTTGGCTCTTGGATCTTCGATCTTGATCTTCTATCTTGGATGGATGTAAGCACTAGATCAAAGTGGAGAAAAGAAGTGAAGAAATGTTGTAGTCGAGCTCTCAAAATGGCAGCACTTCGTCGCTTCAAAATCCGGTGCCAAAATGAAGTGAAACCGTGGTATTTATAGGCCTAAAGCCTTAACTCGTTTGGTCTTAGGTCGTCTCCGACCTAAGCTCTTAGGTCGCTCACGACTCATCACCCTACGACCTACGACCTACGACTCATCGAAAACCACGACCTAACCAAACCCAGAGTCACTCGAGTTAACACACGGCCGACCTAACTCCTATGCGACCTAATCATAACGACTTACGACTCATCAGGGTAGCCGACTCAACAACTTCATGAGTTACGCCCTAACTGGGTTAACATATACGCCGATCTAACGAAACCAACGGCCCAGATGACCTTACGACCTAAAACGAACACGGATCAACTATGCCGCGACTTAACTAGTATACGACCTAATGAGCAACACGAGTTACGACCTATCACTAAGTCGCTAACGACTTAGTATGTGCCGACCTAACCCTTAACCTGGTGACTCACTATCTCTACTAACCCACTAACTCGTAGGTCGCTGCTCCTCTTAACTTGCTAACATGCTAACTCATGAGTCCCTTAGGTCGTTAACTCGTCCCAAATCACTAAGTCGTAACACACTAACTCGTTAACTCTTATAACTCGTTAACACGTCTTAACTAGGTCGTAATCTCCTAAGTCGTTTACGACTTAAAACCCCACTGACTCGTACACGACTCATCTCTTAACCCGTTAGTTCCTCTAGCCCAACCTAACTTCCACACGGGTCAATACCCTTACGAGTTAACTTCTATAACTCGGCAACTTCCTTAAGTCGGTCAAGCACTATAGGTCGGTCATCCTATAGGTCGGTTACTACCTTAACTCGGTCGATACTTAGGTCGGTCAGAAACCCATAACTCGTAACTCGTACACGACCTATCCCTATACGAGTTAACCTCCCATACGACTTAGGCTAAGGAGAACATAAACAACACTAACGACCTAATAATTCTACGATCTATCGATCCATAAAAATACGGGTCGTTACATTCTCTCCCCCTTTAGGAATTTCGCCCCCGAAATTCCAAACAAACAACAGCAACCAAACTATTCTGCATGCCTACCATCCATAGCAATCAACAAACCATGCATCCAATTTCTAGCCTAGCATGCAGAATTCTAAGATTAGAACAAGTTACAAATTCATGAGATGTCACGACACCTTAGGCCATACCTTGAAGAGTTCAGGATGAGCTGCCTTCATCCTCTCTTCCTCCTCCCATATACAGTCGTTAACATCATCACTCCATTGTATCTTGAGCAACGTAATCGTCTTCCTCCTAAGCTGTTTCGTGTCGGTTTCAACAACACGAAGTGGCTTACGAGGTCTCGTAACCACTGGATCAACCTCCAAATCTTCACAGCTATCAGCAGAAACCACTGTATTCGAGTCGTGCACATACTTCCGTAGATACGATACATGAAAAACATTGTGCACACCCGACATCTTTTCCGGTAACTCCAATCTATAAGCGAGCTTTCCAATTCGCTCGATGATCGGAAATGGTCCAACAAATCTCGGAGTCAACTTCCCCTTCTTCCTGAATCGAATAACATTCTTCAGAGGAGAAATGTTCACAAAAACCATATCACCTACGTCGAATTCCAAATCTTTTCGACGCTTATCGGCATAACTTTTCTGACGGTCTTGGGCTGCCTTCATTCGTTGTCGAAAGATCTCTATACAATCCGAAGTCTGACGAATCATCTCAGGCCCAAGTATCAGCTTTTCTCCAGTTTCCAACCAACATGTCGGAGAGTTACACGGTCTTCCATACAACGCTTCATATGGTGCCATACCAATACTTGACTGATAACTGTTATTATACGCAAACTCCACCAAATGAAGATGATCTTCCCATGATCCTCCGAAATCCAAAACACATGCCCTCAAGAGATCTTCCAAAACTCGGTTGACTCTCTCAGTCTGACCATCTGTTTGGGGATGATAAGCGGTACTCAAACACAACTCGGTTCCCAAAACTTCCTGGAAGCTCTTCCAAAATCCACTAGTGAACAATGGGTCTCGATCGCTCACAATACTCTTCGAAATACCATGGAATCGAACTATCCACTTAACATACAATTCAGCTAACTTCGATGCAGTCTTAGTTGATCGAACAGGAATGAATCTTGCACTCTTAGTCAATCGATCTACGATGACCCAAATCCCTTCATTTCCCGCTCTGGTTCTAGGTAAACCATCAATAAAATCCATCGATATTTGCTCCCACTTCCATGTAGGAACTTCTAATGGCTGAAGCAATCCACTTGGCTTCTTCTGTTCAGCTTTTACCAACTGGCAGTTCATACATTTGGAAATAAAATTTCCAACATCCTTCTTCATACCTTCCCAATAATAGGTTCTCTTCATATCCTGATACATCTTATTTCCACCTGGATGAATTGTTAATTTTGAATGATGACTTTCTCTCAGAACTTCATCTCTCAATTCATCTATATCGGGAACAACTAGTCGTCCTTGCTTCCGAAGCCAACCCTCTCGATCGACTTCGAATCCTTTATCCTTTTCTGGGTCCAATCCAGATTCCAAATCTCGGATAATCTTGACAAGCTTATCGTCTCGCTTTTGGCTCTCGCCAATTCTTTCCACAAGAGTAGGCCTTATCGATAAGTTTGCCAACATCTCAGATTCCAATTCACATCTAGGCCTGAAGTCAAATCCAGCTAAATACTCGAGACTCTTCCATTCCGAAAACATGGCTCCCAATCCTGCATGTCTTCGACTTAACGCATCAGCTACTGCGTTACCTTTTCCCGGAGTATAGGCTATACCAAAATCATATGATGCTAACAACTCTAGCCATCGTTGCTGCCGAAGATTCAAATCCTTTTGGGAGAAAAGATACTTTAACGACTTGTGATCCGTAAACAACTCGAATCGAACTCCCAACAGATAATGTCTCCACATCTTCAGAGCAAAAACAATCGCCGCTAACTCCAAATCATGAGTCGGGTAATTCCTTTCATGCGGCTTTAGTTGTCGACTTGCATACGCAACAACTTTATCCTTTTGCATTAGCACTGCTCCAAGTCCAGTACCACATGCATCGGTATAAACTACCATCTCATCATTCCCACTTGGAATAGTCAAAACAGGGGCACTTGTCAGTTGCTCCTTTAGGATTCCAAAAGCTTGCTCACACTTAGCATCCCAACTGAACACTTGGTTTTTCTTCGTCAATCCTGTTAACGGTGCAGCTATCTTGGAAAAGTCTTTGATAAACCGACGATAATATCCTGCTAATCCAAGAAAACTTCTCACATCAGATGCATTCTTAGGTCTGACCCAATCATGGATTGCTGCCACCTTAGCGGGATCAACCGCTATTCCATTTCCAGAAATAACATGGCCTAAGAATCTCACTTCACTCTTCCACAAGTGACACTTCGAAAACTTAGCCTTCAGCTGATGTTTCCGCAAGGTTTCCAAAACAATCCGCAAATGCTTCTTGTGTTCTTCTTTAGTTCTGGAATAAATCAGAATATCATCCACGAACACAAGTACGAACTTGTTCAACTGATCTCTGAACACTCTATTTATAAGATCCACAAAATATGCTGGTGCGTTGGTCAATCCAAATGGCATTACCGGCCACTCATAGAAACCGGATGGTGTCCTGAAAGCAGTCTTCGGCACACTATCCTTCGCCACTCTTAACTGGTGAAATCCCTTTGCCAAATCCATCTGAGAAAACAACCTAGCTTCGTGAAGCTGATCAAACAAGTCATCTATTCTTGGCAATGGATACTTGTTCTTCTTAGTCACCTTATTCAGCTCACGATAATCAACACACAACCTCAACGATCCATCCGCTTTGGTTGCGAACACAACTGGTGCACCCCATTCGGACACACTACGCCGAATGAATCCTTTCCGTAAAAGGTCATCAACTTGCACCTTCAACTCTTGCTGTTCCCTAGGCGCCATCCGCCTAAGAGGCATCACAACGGGTCTAGCTCCCTCAACAAGATCGATACGAAACTCGATCTCCCTATGCGGCGGTAACCCTCTGACCTCGTCAAAGACATCCTTGAATCCATTCGCGATTGGCACTGATGACAGTCCATCCCGTGGAACAACCAGCGAATACATGAAGCTCATGAAGACGCCTTCTTCATGCTTACATCGTATCACAACCTTTCGCCCCTCCACATTCTCGACTGTCACCTCCAATCTCTCACAATCAACCTTTGCCGCATACTTCCTAAGCCAGTCCATACCCAAAATAATTCCGAACCCCGCAAAGTTCAGAACAAAACAATCACAAACAAAAGGGCAATCATGACTCGATACAACTAGACCACGGCATGTCATACACAAACAAGACGAACCCCCAACTGGATTAGTCACAACCAATGGTCTATCAACAATGTCCGGTTCCAAACCCAACCGGTCTACCAACTCATTACAAACAAAGGAATGCGACGCCCCAGTATCAAATAACACCCTAACTGGAACACCACAAATGGAAAGAGTACCTTGAACCACCACACTCTTCCCCTTCTCTTCCACAGTAGGAGCTTTTGAGGACGATGGAACAGCCTCCAAAGCATAAGCTTTCACAATCTGCCTATCCTTCCTTGGTTCTGGGCAATCCTTCTTAATATGTCCCAGCTTGTCGCAGTTGTAACACTTCCCCGGCACCTTAGGATTTTTGCAATCCCTGAAGAGATGGCCCTTCTGCTGACAGTTATAGCAGGTCACTTCGCCCTTCGGTTTCTTCTGGCCATTCTTACCTTTCTGTTGTTGCTGCTTCCTCTTCTTGTTTCCACCCTGTTGTGGTTTGGACTCCTCCTTGGTCACAGCAACAATAGATCCTTCCTTAGGAAACAAACTCTCGTGCCTGAGAGCTTTCTCCACAAGCTTCTCAAATGGATCGTCCAAATGATCCACCAACTGTCTCCCTAGATAACTGTCCAAGCCTGTCACAAACTTCTCGTTCTTCTGATATGAAGATTCAATATACGACCGGGCATACTTGGACAAAGCCTCAAATTCAGAAACATACTCAAGAACCGATCTTCCACCTTGCTTGAGCTCAACAAACTTCTTGAATAAAACAGACTTCTGAGCCGTAGAAATGAACTTAGCTTCAAATCTAGCTTGGAACTGCACCCAAGTAATTTCTTCCTCCGGAGTATCAATGGTGATAGAGTTCCACCAATCAGCAGCTCTTCCTTGAAGCTGTCTCGATGCAAGCTTCCTCTTAGTTGCATCATCAATTCCCAAGTCACCAAAAATCCTTCTACAAGCATCTATCCATCTTTGGACTTCAATGGTTGACTCTGTCCCTAAGAAAACCTTTCCTCCAAGAGCAGTATAGTCCTTACACAACTTAGCAAAATCCACCGATCTCGGAGCTTGAACTTGAACTCCAACATCCACTGATGGCCCTGGAGCTGGTATCCTTCTCATGATAGAAGTCATCAAAGCTTCAAACATAGCTCCATAATTAGCAACTCCTTCAGCGGCACGGCCTTCCCTTGCAGCTGGTCTCCCTCTTCGACTCATCCTTAGTGTCTAGAAAAAGAAATGATTAGAACACCTTTGAGAAACAACTGCATAAGGAGTTCAAATCCATCTAAACTACTATATATTATATATAGTAATCATCCATCAAAATACAATTACGTCTCTCTTACGTAGTTACGTTAACGAGCGTTGGCTAAAATTGATTAACCAAAGCTCTGATACCAAATGTGACGACTACCCATGACTCCCGCACCAAAACAACGAAATAGTGTGCTGAAAGTGTGCCAGGCAGCCATGGACGATAGTCAAGGTAAGAATAACATCGCAGAATCTATCGTATAACTCACAGCGCATGGACAAAATACAATAGAGAAATATATAGTGAAGCTCCATAACATAAAATTATCATATAGACTTCATAATAGAGATACAAGCATCTGAAAATTCAATACATCAAGCCTCGCTACAAAGCACTCAAAGAAAATGCAGCAGCGGAACATCCAGTACATATAATATGAAAATAATATGCAAAAGCCTCCTGCTCGTCTTCGTCATCATCAGCGTAAATCTCCAAGAACAGCACCTGTCACCTGCTCCTAGTCTGTCCATCCCAACATGGATGAACAGCCCAAGGTAATAAGAGGAGACATAAAACCTTGAGTCAGACAAAGTCCTAGTGAGCAGTAAATCAACTATCAAACATACCAAAAGAGAATAAAAGATAAAAAGGAATAGGAACCCAACCATCCCACTCCACCACTTTCTACAGTGATAGCCCCCAAACACACACTAAGGAGAAGCAAGCATAGCAAAACAGATAATTAAAGTAAAGAAATAATCACTCGAGTCAAGGTCGATGTTTTCTAAATACAAACCCCCAAGGCCTAAACCAAGATCAGATAAGCACCCAGAAAACACCGCTCTTGAGGCCGAATGATGATACAACCATACATCCATGACTCTAGCTATCACTGCTATCTTTGCTTCGATACCACCGTTAATTGAATGACTGGCACATTCTTTCAGCCGTAAGTCAAGGGTTAATGGTAACCCCGATTCTAGACAAACTCTGCACGTCATCGTGACCCGTGCCTAGGACTCACCTACTCTGCCCAGAGTACTCGACCACCTGCCTGTAGTCTTTTGGGTGTCCCGACCACCTGCCTGTAGTCGTTTTGGGCGCCCCATGTACTCTTTCTTTGAGTTTACTAGAACCTTCAACAACGATGAAGTCCAAGCCTCCTAGTCATCCTCCTCGACGACTACTCTCATACTAGCCCAAGCTTCCTCTCGAGCAATCCATTATCAACCAACTCGAAACATCCCTCGACTTATCAATATGCTAGGAATGATCCCTGCCTGGATTAAACCAAGACTATCTCACATCATGCTTTGCTCCAACGCATCATAGCAAAGTCCCATCTCGATATCATGTTCTGCTTCCTCTAATTATAGCAAAACTTCATCCTATCAAATCCATCCATATGAGCTTCCACATCCGCTTCATATGCCAACAGCAGCTTTTCCAATTCAAGAGTCTTTCTCTTGGCTTTTAAATCACCATTGACCATCCTGTCTAGATCTAACTATCCATCAACTAACATACATAGCAATCAATCAAATCAATCATTAGTTTAAGCAATCAAGTAATCAAACATGGTCTAAATAGGCATTTATAACTACAATGGCAATTTCGTAAATAAATGAGCATAGATCTAACATGCATGAATCATGGGTTTTTAGCATAGATCTAACAAATATAAATCATGGGTTTTGTCTCTACAACTTGATGAATGAACTTGCATAAGTAAACATCTTCATAAGTAATGGATCTACACGTGGATCTAAAGAAAAATGCATAAAATCACTATCTACAACACTTCAACAAACCACCGAACCAATATACTCCTTTGGGTCCGCGTGATAGATAACCACCACTCACCGAATCACCTAAACACCTCAAAAGATATCCACTTCAGATCTGGACAGCGAAGAACTAAGCTTGATCCGACAAGATTCTGCTTCGAACGATGAAATCTCTCTTTGTTAGATGAAGATCTTCAACTTTGGCTCTTGGATCTTCGATCTTGATCTTCGATCTTGGATGGATGTAAGCACTAGATCAAAGTGGAGAAAAGAAGTGAAGAAATGTTGTAGTCGAGCTCTCAAAATGGCAGCACTTCGTCGCCTCAAAATCCGGTGCCAAAATGAAGTGAAACCGTGGTATTTATAGGCCTAAAGCCTTAACTCGTTCGGTCTTAGGTCATCTCCGACCTAAGCTCTTAGGTCTCTCACGACTCATCACCCTACGACCTACGACTCATCGAAAACCATGACCTAACCAAACCCAGAGTCACACGAGTTAACACACGGCCGACCTAACTCCTATGCGACCTAATCATAACGACTTACGACTCATCAGGGTAGCCGACTCAACAACTTCACGAGTTACGCCCTAACTGGGTTAACATATACGCCGATCTAACGAAACCAACGGCCCAGATGACCTTACGACCTAAAACGAACGCGGATCAACTATGCCGCGACTTAACTAGTATACGACCTAACGAGCAACACGAGTTACGACCTATCACTAAGTCGCTAACGACTTAGTATGTGCCGACCTAACCCTTAACCCGGTGACTCACTATCTCTACTAACCCACTAACTCGTAGGTCGCTGCTCCTCTTAACTTGCTAACATGCTAACTCATGAGTCCCTTAGGTCGTTAACTCGTCCCAAATCACTAAGTCGTAACACACTAACTCGTTAACTCTTATAACTCGTTAAACGTCTTAACTAGGTCGTAGTCTCCTAAGTCGTTTACGACTTAAAACCCCACTGACTCGTACACGACTCATCTCTTAACCCGTTAGTTCCTCTAACCCAACCTAACTTCCACACGGGTCAATATCCTTACGAGTTAACTTCTATAACTCGGCAACTTCCTTAAGTCGGTCAAGCACTATAGGTCGGTTACTACCTTAACTCGGTCGATACTTAGGTCGGTCAGAAACCCATAACTCGTAACTCGTACACGACCTATCCCTATACGAGTTAACCTCCCATACGACTTAGGCTAAGGAGAACATAAACAACACTAACGACCTAATAATTCTACGATCTATCGATCCGTAAAAATACGGGTCGTTACACATGTTCTGTATCCTCCATATAAACATAGTTAGCTTTCTTATGGTTTCTTCTTATTTAAGAAGAATATCACTATGCTCTTATGCTCTATTATTCTACTATCACCTTTTACTGATTCGTTTAGCTAGACTGACCCGTGTATTTTATACTCGGGTCAGACCGAGGTGTTTCAGGTTAGGTACTTTTGGACTTAGCCTATTCTGCTTCTGCATGGACTATTCTGCTGGCTCTTTTAGTTATAGCTTTTTGTGTAGTCCATTTTGTTTTGCTACTCTGATATGTATATTCGTTTGACTCATGTTTGTATTGTGGTCGTCATACCACATATGTGATGTATCATTTTGTATACTTTGTGATGTATCTGTGTATGTGTGTATCTATGGGATTATCTGCTGTTCGATGATGTGTTTTACATTTGAATTATTGTATTTTGTTCTAGTAGATCCTATAACCACCTAAGGCTTTGTATTAAGTATTTATTGGATATGTCGATCCACTTGAAAAAAAAAATTAGATGGCAATGTCGACGTATTCAATAGATATTTAAGACAAGGCTATAGATGGACGCTCCTATCCAGCCCTATTCTCTACATTAGCAGACAGTATTACCCAGTAATGCTCTTTGTTAATGTGGGTCTCGGGGTGGGGCGTTACATTTATAAGATAGTTACAAAATTTATTTCACAAAAATTATTTCATTACTAAATTTTAAAAACATATTGTGTCAGTTTGCTCTGTTCAAGTGTTTTGGAAATTTTATCGATAGCATTGATCAGACGAATCGATTAGAAACCCAAATCAACATCAACAACTCAAACAACACAATATATAAAACATTTTAAATAATAGTTTACAAATACACTTCAAGAATAATTTGAAGATAAATTGGAAACAAAGATGAGATGATTAAATAACAGAATAGGGAGATGGATGAGTTTATGTAAATCGCGGGCAACCTTAACCGGGTCAACCGTGACTTAAAGAATAAGATCGATGTGGATTTCTTGGGTAAATCAACATTCGGTCTCAAGAGATAGAGTTCGGGATTATAAGAGGTACTAGCATCTAAACCGAGGATATAGAATCTCTGGTGAATCAATGCTGTTGTAAAGGAGTTCCCCCATTACAAATAAATTTGAGGTTGGCGAGACCGCCGACTCATTATAAAGATCATTCAAAGTGGAGTTATGGGATACTCCAGAATCAAATGAAAATGAATAGCGAGGGACACGAAATGGATTTTGAAACCACAGGGAACGTTCCAAAATCAAAGGAATCGAGTCAAAAGGAAGAGATTCAAACTCGAATGAAAGTGATTCTGTAAATTCATTTTCTCTGTATGCTGAATTTTTCCTAGAGCTACCAAAGCTCTGATACCAAATGTAACAACCCGATATTTTCAACCATTCGTATCCGCACATGTCGGATTTGAATTGCTCAAAATACTGCGTTGTAAATAAAATTTGGCAAATCTCAGAATATACAATAAATACATAATCACATATAACAGACACAGAGTATTTAATAATGTAGCGGAAGTAAAAGAGATAGTAGTTCATGAAGCTACCATATATATAAGATACATCAGAGTTAAATAATATACATCAGAAGAGTAACAAGATACATCAAGTACGAATCAAAATACATCACTGGAAACACTGGATACTGAAAACAAATAGATGGTTGGATCTTCAAGAAAAGATCCAACTCCGAAGGTGAGTCTTGAATGATGAATCACTCAATATGACTCGAGTGTAAAGCAAAATATAAAACACTCGAGTCAGGACATAATTACTTATGAACTGTAAATAAACTCAAGTGAACAGTAACAAAATGCATCAGTAACTTAAAGAATGCTTGGGATTGCACATCGTTTAAGGATCCATTAAACTATTTACTATGTAGTAATATTGCGCTATTATAATAATGTCTACAGTAAAATAAACATACTTTTAAATAGCGTTTCGGGCTACCCATATCACCCTTCACACATAATAGCCCTAGTAGTCCATCCAATATCATGCCATCTCCACTCCGGGTGACTGTCAGAGGATACCAAACGGGCTACGGGAGAAAAACAAACTCGTTGTAAAGGCTCGGTATGGTAGGTGATACGGCACACAAGGCAATGCCAGGGTAGATATACCAATTACGCACACGGGCTGGTGGTAACGTAGAAACCACTACGCCCACCCCGGAACACAATTAAAATCGGGGGATGGCCACCTAATCAATCACAAGTAAGAGTATAGTATCGAAGGAATGTGTGCGACCAGAGGAGCTACCCCTTTGGCCCGAGATCGCTCCTATTTTAGCCACCTTATGCCAACTCATGGGAGTTGGGTCCACGTAATATACCTCAAGAACGTTGCCACCATCCTACTTCATTCTGGAATCTCCACCGCGTACACAGTTGTTAAAGTGATTTTCGGAGTTGGCAGAGAGTATGAAAACTTCCGATCCCGGTCTCTTCAACAACCAAACGTTATTATAACGCCGTTGTCATTTCAAAATAGTTTATACCTCAAAAATATCAAATCATTTCATTTCAAACTATACTCTTTTCAAAATAGTTTATACTTCGAAACCAAAACCATTTTTATTTCAAAACTATTTATTCAATCAAAATAGTTCATACTTTGAAACCAAAATCATTTTTATTTCAGAACTATATTCAAATCAAAATAGTTTATCATTTCCAATTCAAACATATATTTACCTTTCAAAAATTATACTAATTTCAAAGTTATAACTTTTTCGAAACCAAAATACTTGAAATCGTTACACTTTGAAATCATAACATTTTGAAATCATACATTTGAAATCAATCTTTTAATTCTTTACACTTTACAAATTTATTCCATTAAACCAAAATTTCAAATTTCCAATTTAATTCAATTCAAACCATTAGTTTCAATTAAATTTCCCAATAACCATTTCAAATCATATCAATTTCAAATATAGATTTGATCCACAAATTAAACTATTCAATTTTTAATATATTTCAAAGCTTTCATATCCCGCATTTCAAAAACTAAATTTTATAATTTCATATATCTCAAATCTAGTTTCATTATTACTTAGTTTTGAAATATTCATTTCATAAATCCAATTTTATTTAAATAAACTCAATTTACAATTAAACTAAATATCCTTTCATACCAACATAGACTTTAAATATTCATTTATCAAAAGTACATATCATTCCAATTCATATTCTTTATCAAAATAAAGATCAAATCATTTCCAAACCTTATTATCAAATCATTATTTGAATTCAAATTCAAATACTCAAATTTAAATGTCATTTTTAAATCAAATAAGTCATTCATTTGTTATTTCAAGTATCATTACAAAATACATTAAAAATTCCATTCAAAAATTCATTTATCTCATTACATTTCATTCCATTTAACACATAACCAAGTAAACCCTATTTAAATTCAAATTCAAATCAAATTCCTTAAAAATTCAAATTCAAATATTAAAATATATTAAAAGCTTCTTAAATTTCACAATTAATCAATTTCCAAAAGTTAAATCATTTAATACTTTAAAATATAACTCAAACAGTGTTAAAATCTATAACATTTCAAACATTGTCAAATTATAGCAACGACACCATTTATAAAGTGCTATCGCAGCTTATAGTTTCCAAACTATTTTAGTTCAAGAATACTGGCATTTATAACATGCCGTAATAGACATTTAGTTATTTCAAACAGAGTCAAGTTCAAAAACAACAACATTTAAAGTGCTGTCAAAAGACTACAACATTTTGGAAATGCTATAAAATTCCAGATTTTATTTTAACTTTTCAAAACAATAAAACTTCAATTTAACAAATTTTAAACTTATAAATCATATTTGTAGACTTCAAAATTTCACATTTACATAGTTTTAACATATGATTTATCACAATAAAATTTGAAGATCAAATATTCAATTTAAAAACTCCATTAATTTATTAAGTCAAAATTCACTATTTATTAACTTATAAATTAAATAAAACTTAAAATTTTACTTCAAATATAATTTTAAAACTTTAAATTTAATTTCCATTATTTATTTACATTTTAAAATAAATTTAAAGTCAAAGATCACAATTACTTCAAATTTACATACTTAAGTTCACAATTTCAAGATTTAATATTTAGTTTTCTTAAAACCATGAAATATATAATTTTAAATCAAAATTTCATACTTTTAAAAATACATATTTTAATAAAAATCATTTAAAAATATACCACGTGGTCTGTATATAATTTTCTAACCTAGGTCAAGTGATACAGATATATATTATTTCAATCCATAGTTTACAAAGAAAGCCCGGGTTCTATCATTTCAAACCCGCAATCCCAAGTCAAATAAAATACAAAAAAAACGCTCAAGCCTATCATTTCAGCCCATAACAATTTTTATCTAATCTAAAGTCCGTTCGGGTATGTATCATTTCAACCCATAGTGATTCTACTCTAACAGGGAACTTGAAGTGTGAATATATGCATAAACAATATAAACAATGTCAATGCCACAATATAATGTCATATATCAGATGTCAGGTGATAATTAACAGTTTTAACATGGCAATAACATGGCATAGCATATCATATGATCATAATTAACTTGCATAACATTTTATATTACTAAACACTTGCCATTAATTCACTATTTCATAAGTATAAATGTCAGACTGAGAAAGACTCTCCTTTTACGAAGCTAGAGACAAACAACACATACAAGAGCGATTCCAAAGGCACGATAAGCACGATTTAATTTGAACTGATGGAGACCCTTGTAAACAACACAAAATATAACATAAATAAGCACAAATATAGATATTGACGTACAAATATAATCAACAACTTTAGTTTGCAGAACAGTTGCAAAACAAGAGAGATGACCAAACCTTAGAAGCAAAAGACTTGCACACGACAACATAAGCTTGTCACATGATCAAATGGGCTTGATCTCACCATACTAGGCTCTGGTTTGGGTTAGGTATGGCAACCATAAAGGTCAGGTTACAAGTGGATGAAGGTGGTGGAAGAGTTACAACATGAAGCATACATGGGTTCAAGGAAAATATGTGAAGTTTTTGGTGCATTTGACTCGGCTATACATATAGACTCGGCCATGGGGTCTTCATGTCAGGTCAGATTTGGACAGTAGTGAAAGGGGCAGCCAGAGGTGAAGTAGATGATGGTGGTGGTGGCTAAGGGGTGGCCAAAGGTAACTATGAAGGCAATAGTGGAGTACAGGCTTGGTTAGCATTGTTATGGTGAAGTGCTTTGCAAATTTGAGGTGGTGGCTTCATCTAATGGTCATGGACAGAGGTGGTGGTCAGAGGAGAGGGGGTTGGTGCTGCTATAGATGGTGGAGAGGATGGTGGTCAGCAAGGAGAGAGGTGAGGCCAATCAAACATGAAGAAGAGGAAGGCTAAATCAGTGAAGAAGAGGGAAAAATGTGAAAAGAAAAGCCATTGTTTTTTTTTTTCTTTTTTCCTTTTCTTTCATGGCCATGATTTTTAGGGGATGAGAATTCTTCCCTTTCACGTGAAAAAGAAAGAAGAATACACGGCTGAAGAATGGAGTTAAGGCGGCCAATTGAAGAGATGTTGGTTGAGAAATGAAAAGACAGAATACAAAAAGGCTTAAGCAAATAAAGAGTCACAAACCTTTCAAATTTCCACCATTTCTTTTTTTAAAATTTAAATACACGTAAAATATGTATAAATACAGATACAAGACGAAAATATAGTAAAGAAACAAAAATAAATAAAAAAATATTAATTAAATATAATCAAATTAAGAAAATAACAAAGAAAATGTAAATTAGGCTTGAAAATTTGAAAATAAATAAAATGAACTTTGAGAAAATTGTATGTACATGAAAAATATTTATAAATAAAGATAAAAACAGAAAAATAAAATGCATACATAAAAATGAATAAATAAATTTTAAGTAAACATAATTTAAATGAAGAAAATAGCAGAAAAATGGAAACTAACCTTTAAAAATAGAAAATAAATTCAATGAGCTTTGGAAAAATTCAAACATCACTTTAAAATATTTAAAAGGTAAAAACATATTTAAAATAACATACAATACAATTTAGAATAAGATATGATAATTAAAAAGATTGTTTATATAATTTAAAATAAAAAATAGTGTTAAATAAAACAATTTACGTCCAATTTTGTAAAAAACATAACTTTCACAATATTATTCGGATTTGAACGAAACGAAAAGCAGTGTTCTTGAAATTTTATTTACTTTCATAATAAAAGATAAACTTCAAATTTTAAAACTTTTAAAATTTAAATTTAAAAGTCAAAGTTTGACCAGATTGACCAAAATTCACATTTTCTGGAAATATTCAATTTATGCATGTTTGATATTCTAATCCACATCAAAATCAACATTTATATTTCAATTAACAAAATATATTCATTTTAATAAATATAATAAAGTTTTTAAATTAGGAATTTAAATTAAAAATAATTAAAATATACAATTACAATAATCAGAAAATACAGGGTTGTTACAGCGATCATCATCGGAATTATTTTCCAACGACCGAAAAGAGTTCAATGCTTTTATCTTTCTAAAATCCCTTAAAATATTTTTAAATCCCAAACCTCACCAGATTTCAAATCCAATTCAAAAATATCTCCGAAATACTACCACTGTTACTTCTCTAAAACTTTTGAATACCATTTCCAAATTCAAAGGAATTTAAATTTCTTAAAATTTCAAATCCCAAATTCTTTCAGAAACATTTTCAATATTTCTCTGGAATTCTATTTCAAAATTATAAATCACATTTATAATTCATATTTACAAATCCCATTTATTTTATTAATTTATTCCTTAACCTTTTGTTATTTTTAATTTCTAGTTGAATTTCC
This sequence comes from Allium cepa, assembly GCA_030765085.1. Taxonomy (NCBI): domain Eukaryota; kingdom Viridiplantae; phylum Streptophyta; class Magnoliopsida; order Asparagales; family Amaryllidaceae; genus Allium; species Allium cepa. Next base: position 777,205,059 of record CM060945.1, read on the forward strand.
ACAAAACAATGATAATAATTATCATTCCAAACATCCAAGCAACCAATAATTTTCAAAAACATTTCTTTTATATACGAAAACAATTTAGGGTAAGATTATTTCATTTACCCTATTTGAAAACAATATTATGTCGGTTTATCTCATTCGAGAGTTTAGAAACCCCTATCGATGACATGGCGTCCTACATATCGACCAGAATCCATAAACACTCAACGGATAAGTCAACACAATATAAAAACAATTTTATACTCACTAACAAATACGTGCTCATATCTATTAATACACTCAAACTCATTCTAGAGTACTACTGACTCTATCTCTAATGAATAATCCCTATAAGAGCCAAGGTTCTCGCTTAACCTTTCAGCTCTGATACCAAGATTAATAGCCCGCAGTTCCGTACCCCTTGAGTCGACACTATTCTCCATCAATCAACTCAAGATGAATGGAAATACGAACCATTTGGGTTAAAGAAGAAGAGGTAGAAGAAGAGAAAACAAAACAACAACAGAATCTTACCATCGCAACGGAATAAAATATAATAGAAAATAACAGATCTTTACACAAAAGAAAACTATATCTGTTTTATGCATACATCATCAGAATGCAACATCAGAGTTCAACAACATCAATAACATAAAACTAGACAGTCCTATAAAATTGTCCTCAAAACTGAATACAAAGCGGAATAATAATCAAGTACGGAAGTACGTATCGCCATACAGCTCGTCTCCTGAGCTCCACAACATCCTTTCCTGTATCCTATAATACTCAGTCTGACCCGAGCATTATAGTTAAAAAACACCCGAGTCAGTCTGGAATACTAACGTGAGAAAATCACACTCAATTTGATTATTAGAGTATCAAAATCCTTTTTGAAAACAAAAGCATCTCGTAAGGCCATGCCACAAATAAACATGTCGGCTTTTTAGCTTACGATGGCTAAAACACTTTTTATTAAAATTCTCTGATATTATAATAGTGTCTATAGAAAGTAAAATAGAATCTAGCTGAAATGCTTGCATCTCATGTTTCAGCAATAGTTGGGCACAATCAAAAACCGTATAGGCGCGTAGGGAAAATGGATTTCCAACTAATGACTAGGCACTGGGTACCATCTGTCATGGTACCTGGTCTAGATCAGCATACCGAGGATCACTCCCGACCCCCTACAACACAAGACCGGGACTGCCCCTTACTGGATAATCCCGAATAAGATCACCCCAAGGTTGGGATCAACAACCGCACCACTAAGCCAAATAAAATGGGACATCTAGATAGGGATGACCTTACCCTAATGGACGCTACTCACCTAGCCTTGCTGCATAACCCCTGATTTTCAGTCATTCCCGGTTGATGAGGCTTGAGGTTAAGCATTACCTTTTTAGAACATATCCCTTAGAATGCTCACCGACCAACTGACGATGTTCTAAAAGCATTCATCCATACAAGTCCGTCCCGAGTTCGAACGGAACTAAAGGCACTACTCCTGCTACATCCATTTTGGAATCACCTCAGGATTAGTAGTGACTAGCCCTTGCACTTCACTGCTCCATCTTCGACTTCGAACTCGTTGTTCCCATGAAAACGTTCAAACCGGATCGAAGTGGTTTTCGAGAAATTAATCCCGGTCCCAGTCTCTTCGAAACGATCAGCGCATTGGCCAGTATTGATAGTCGGTTATTTCACTATCAATTAACATTCACAACATCCATCAACATAAATAATTTCACCAAATTATTTATTAATCTCAAATATCTTCAAAAGATATATTTTATTTTCAACCCTTTGAAAACAGTTTCAAACCATACTTTTCTCATGAAATAAATTTCCAAATATTTATTTCCACTGAAAACACCAAGTACAAAGCTTTAGATTTTAAAAATAATTTAAAACTCTTTATTATAAAATATCCTTTAAATCATTTAAAATAAAAATTACTTCAATACTTATTCAAAATATATACTTTAAGAATATTTAAAATGATACTACTTCAATACTTTATTAAAAATATATACTATAAGAATATTTGAAAATGAGGTTACTTTGTAAATATAAAACTAGATTTTTCTCTTTTTAAAACAAAATACCAAGTCACCTTAAATAATTACTACGATAATAGATTTGAAAAATACTTACTTTAGAAATTAAATATTTAGAAATAATAAATTTTCTAAAACATGCTTTTTAAAACAACATTGAAGCCTTTAACTTATATTTAAAAATTTACTTTGAAAACTTATTTGGTTATCCAGGGAAATATACTTCTCTTCACATCCTTTAAAAATAAATCACTATTTATTTTTAAATAAATTTTTACATTTCTTTAATAAATTCCCATCGTGAATTTATTCTTCCAAATACACACTGATATATCACTTCACTTTTACAAACCCAGTTTATAATTTTCAAGGCACTTCTCTTTTAAAAATCTCGGTTTTACATAAATTTCCTTACTTACTTCATTTATTCCAAAATCCATTAACTTCGTATTTTATTTCTTCATTATGATTTAAAATCTTTTAACTGAAATTACCAATTTCATACTTTCCAAATCCCTTCTTTATCCTTTCAAATAAATTTAAAACTTAAATTTTAAAGTAAATTCTTGATTCCTTTAAATAATATTACTTGGGTTCTAAAATTCATTATTTTCCCTTTATTCAAAATCTCCCTTCCCATACTCGGATTTTATTTATTAAAATTTTAAAATCACTTCTATTCTTTGCCAATTCATTCTTAAATTTATTCAAATTCTCTATAATTATTTTACTTAAAAGTTCACTCCTTTATTTTCTTTCCAAAAAAATCCAATTCTATATATTTTGATAACCCAGTGTGTCGAAATATATTCAAGCAAACCATAACATTCAATATTCCAATTATCAATATAATTCATCACAGAATATCAAATATTCATAACATAGAATATTAAACAATCTAAATAATTTTGAGGAATCCAGTGGGATCCCTCCAACTTGTTTCCCTGCATCCACAGATGTTAGCACAATACCAATTCCACTTTGAGGTGGAATATCGCGGTATATGGTATTAACATAAAATCATCCGCAATTTTGCGCCATATAGGTCTCATCCGCTATATAATGCGGGAAATCAATCACCCCAATATATACTATATACTACTATATAATATATCACATCCAATCATTCATCAATCATTCAACCAATTATTTAAATTTAACCATTTAAATTTAAATAAAACCCAGATGAGTGAGATTAACTCACATTTGCCTTTAATTTGCAATCTATTTCCAAATCCTGCTTGCTTCCTTTCATATTTTGACCTTGTATACACATTGTATGGTTTATTAATATTTGAATTAACTGAATAATGAACTACCATTTGATTGATGATTTTACTAACCTAGTTGACACTTTGTTTTCACTTAGTAATTTTATAACATGATGTATATCCTGATTAACATTGAACATATTTTAAATTTAAATAGTGCGCTAAAATATTTATATAATTGTTATGTCCTTTTTAATATATATATATATATATATATGTATGTATGTACGTATGTACGTATGTATGTATGTATTAAATTAAAACAACATTGTTCTTTATCTTGCTGTAAATCCAAATCATATGTGTATTTCTATTTTACCTAATCTGTATACATATATGTAATTTTATAAAGTAAAATAAATAAATAAATAAATAAACCTTACTGCTATCGAGCAACCCAGTTGACCCCAATCGCCAGCAGCCTCCTCCGTGACATCCACGGACACAATCGACGAAGAATCATCCAACTTCACTTCCTCCTCCTACCTCACCAAACGCCGGACCCTCTTCTGGTGCCGCGGCTATTGTGGATCCTTCGTCGTCCTCGGATTCACCATCCTCATCTTCGCCTTCACCATCTTCAAAGTCAAAGACCCGACCCTAAACCTAAACTCCCTTTACCTCGAAGACATCAACACCGGCTTCGCCAACCAAAACATAAATTTCAACGCAACCCTAACCGCGGACATCTCGATCAAAAACCCTAACGTGGCAACTTCAAATTCGATAACAGCACGACGGAGTTTTACTACGCGGGGAACATCGTGGGGATGGGGTACGCAGGAGATCGTAACATCAAGGCACACCCGACGGTGGAGATGAACGTGACGGTGGACGTGCTGCTGGATCGGGTTGGGAAGACGAATATTAGAGGGATGATTGTGGAAGGGGCGTTGGTGAACTTCACGACGTTCACGGATTTGAAGGGGTGGTTGGATCTGGAATTGAATTGACAATTATAAGAAGAGCGGTCATTCATTTTTTTTCTTTAGAGGATTTGATTTCGTATCGAACTGGTTAAGGCCTTGATTTACTTTGTTGCGCGGATCTTAAAGAGGAAGTAAGGGAATGATAGAAAAGAAGGGATGCGTTTAAGGGAAGGTTAGCTAAAGTATTCAGATGTGAAAAGTAAAAGTTCTGACGTGAAATGTATTTGACTGGTCAAGCTGTACAATATGTATATATAATATTATTAAATTTAAATTGTCTCGAAAACGTAGCTTAAAATCTCGACATCATATCGAGGCGTGCCCCCAGGCGTTTATAATGTTAAACCCCTATTCCGAACACAATGGAAGAGGTTTCGAGTCCTAATCGACCGTATGGAGAAGATTGCTTTTTGGATCCAGTTATTATATTGAATTTTCGATATAAATTTCAGCGTGTTTACCTATCGTAAAATCACACGATATCTCAAAACATTACGAAATTTGAAATTCGCTAATATTACACTATTATAGATCCAATGGAACTGGTTTCGTCGAAATCCAAGACGAAATTTGAAATTCGATAATATTACACTATTACCTATCCAATGGAACTGGTTTCGTCGAAATCCGAGACTATGCCTCGAAAGGCTATTTTTAAATATCAATCTAAACGATATATTTTCAAAACTTAACAAAACACTTCCAAATTCAATTTTAACACTTCTACTATCTTCAGTACTATCGATGTGAATTTTACAAACCCTTAAATTATTTTTAAAAGGCTTAAAACTCCAAATTCAACATTTTACCCAATTTCCAGTAATTAAATCCAATGATTAAATTTCTAAATAATGGTGATATTTGAAACTTAAGTTACAAAATAACTTTTAAATATTAAAATCAATTAAATATCCCAATTTAAATGGTCCAAAATTCTGGGTTGTCACGATAACGTTATAAAACCGTAATCAGAGAACGTACCTATTTGTCGGGCAAACAAAGCTTAATTATGAAACCAAAAGCATAGCAATTGCTTCCATTGCCTATATCACTTACATAATCTAAAAAGGGTTAATAATTATATGAAAATGAAATAGTTAAGATTGTTTCAACCACTAACAAACAAACTAATACAGACATAATCACTTGCAATCACAGCACACAATCAACACAATTCAATTATCCATCCATATCGAACAAAACAAATAGTTGTTCGGGTTAAAAACTGTAAATTGTATAGTGGAAAACTAAACTATTAAGTGCAACATTTACTCAACAGTCTTAGATGAAACTAAATAGATTATTCATACATCCACACAATTTTAAAGTATCTTTGCCCAAACAACCATAAACCAAACAAACAACAATTTCAAACAATTGATCAAGTTCATTTTATCAATTTCATTTCATAAAATTTTGTTGTTTGATTTCTTTTTTATTCATATAATGATTTATCTTCTTTATTTACATTTAAATTATTACAATTTTCCATTTATTTTCATTTATTCGTATCGTGTAAATTTTTCTATTATTGTATCACATTCATTTATTCACTACTTAATTTCATTTATTTATAGTATTCATGTTACATTCAATTTCTTAGCATTCCAATTCAGTCACTTAAGTTTAAAATCATTTATTTATAATACTTACCTTTCTACTTATTTAATTAGTAGCCTTTCAATTATACTTAAGTTTATAACAACTACAACATCAAATTCTTGTTCATTAAATAAACATTGAATACTTTCGTTATTTCAAATTTTTACTTGTATAATATCTTATTACCTTTTCTTATTAAACATTAGAACTTTTAACGTTTGGTAAGGTATATATATGCTTTCAAGGATGTAATTGAAAATGATACAAGTTTATCCCATTTTTTTAATTAATTTAATGTTCAATAATTATATCCTTTGTCTTATAAGTTACAATTTAAACTTGCTCGCTATTTCATTTATAACCTAGTAGTTAATCTCTTATTTCATTTAGAGGTTCCAATTATTAATTAGTTACATTCCATTTCACTACAATAATTGAAACTATTAATTAACGGAACTTAAGAACTAAATACTGGGTTTAATTTCAAATCATTTTAAAATAATAGATAAATATATAAAGTATATATCCAATTATATTTAAAAAAATTCAAAATTTGTATTTGTTTACCAAAATAAATCTACAATAAAACTACTACAGTGGCTTTCCCACTTCGAAACTTGAAAATGAATGTCGATGATGCGTGCACTCATCACCGAAATTATTTTCCAGCGACAAAGAGGGGAGTACTGACTTATTTCTTTCCAGAGTTTCTTTAAAACAATTCTTTCAAATTATATTAAAATACTTATATCAGAAAATACTTATAAACAATATTATTATATTCCAAAATCCTTTGAAAAAAAATTTCAAAATCCCGAAACTTATGTTCTTAAATTTCCAATTTTCATTTATTTTATTTTAGATCTTATTTCCAACCAATATTTATAAATTCCACTACCTAACAACCATAATATTACAACCAAATATATATCATTTATAAAAAAATTATTTTATATATAGAAAATATAATAGGCAAAATTATTTCATTCACCTATATTCAAAACAAATAGTGTGTCGGCGACTTAAACTACTTTCTTGGAGTTGAGGTCAAAAGACACCCAAATTCTTCTATTCAGCTTAGTCAGAGAAAGTACATCACTGAAATCTTAAACAGAGCAAAAATAAATCAAGCAAATCCTATTTCCCCTCCTATGGTCGGCAATTTATATGTCTTCAAATAAAAAGGTGAAGCAATAACTAATGACAAATAATACAGAAGCATTGTTGGAGCAGTATAATATGCAACTATTACAAGACCTGAAATTGCTTACAATGTCAACAAAGTCAGGAATTCTTGCAACAACCAACAGATAAACACTGGAAAATGGTAAAGAGGATTTTAAGATATCTTAAAGGAACAACTAACTTTGGCTTAACACTAGAAACAAGCAAACACATCAATATTATTGGATATGCAGATGTTGATTGGGCATCTGATCCTAATGACAAGAGACCTACAACAGGATATTGCATATTTTTAGGCAATAACACTATATCATGGTGCTCAATAAAACAGACTACTGTATCAAGATCTAGTACAGAGGCTGAATATAGAAGCTTAGCCAATGCAACAACAGAAGTAATGTGGATTTAGTACCTACTTAGTGAATTATAGATTAAACTTACTAGTAAATTATTTATATGGTGTGACAATCTTAGCACAGTTCATCTTACTGCCAATCCAATACTACACTCAAGAACAAAATATATGGAGTAAGATCATATTTCGTGCGCGACCAAGTAGCAAACGGAGAGTTGGAAATAAACCACATACCTTCTACTTTCTAGGTTGCAGACATAATGACCAAGTCTCAGTCCAAGATAAACTTCATTCGACTTACGGAGAAACTGAAAGTGAATAACTCATTAGGCAACAGAAAGTCTACTAATGAAAGATTCATCTGAGAGGACACCACCTGTAATGACCCAGAATTTCTGTCATTTGAAATTCAGATATTTAATTAATTTTAAATATTTCCAAGTGAATTTTATAAATCGAATAACTTACATTTCGAATATCTAGATTTAATTGGATAGTTAAATTTTTAATTTAATATTTGAAATTGCGTAAATAATTGTAATTTGAATTAAATGTGAATAAAAATGATTTATAAAATTGAATTAAATCATATTTGAATTAGAATGATCTCAGAGAACTTTTAAAATTGAATTAAAAGTTAAATTGTAGAAATTGAATATTTTAATATTTAATTGACGAGTGAAAATAGCCATTTTTCAAACAGTCTGGGAATTTGACGAAACCAGTTTCATTGGATTCGTAATGTTAAATTATTGTAAGATTTCAAATTTCATGTCAATCGGATTTATGGTTTGTCCGGGGCAAGCTAAAACGCTTAGAAATTTGTTTAAGTGAATTTTAAATTTTAAATAGCTGATTTGAAAACCACTCTTTCAAATACGATCGAATAGGCTCCCGATACATATTCCACTTTATTCAGAAGGGTAAAACATTATAAATGGCAGGTGGCATGTTCCGTTTCGAGTTCGAAAATTTTCCGGATTAATAGTGCACGAATATTTTCTATAAAAGCCCTTAAATTTCTTCATTTTTCACTAAACCCTAACAACCCTAGGGCTAGCCCCCATTAACATTTCTATGGCCAGAAAATCATCATCTTCCCTCCTCGATTTCTTCCAATCCATAAACATTCAGCACAAACTTCCAACTAACAAATTAAAGAGCAAAGTGTGATCTTCAAGTCCAATGGGTACAATCTAAATCAGAGCGACGTAGAGGGGTAAAAAGGGTCCAGTTCATCACGCGTTTGGCTTCATTTTTCTCATGTTGGGGAGGGCCGAGTTGATCACGGTTCAAGGCGGTGGTGGAGTAGAACACGTGCTCTTGTCGGAAGATGTTGGATTGGCGTCTCGATGCATGTATAAGGCACGATAACTAGGGCGAATATGGCGGCTATGGGTCTCATGCTTGCGTGTTTTAGCTAGTGGAAGAAGAATAGAAGCGATGGCTAGATTTGGTCAAAGCAAAAGGAACGGCCTGGATTGATTCTAGGTTAAGAAAATAAAAATAAAAATAAAAATAGTAAATTAATTTATATAATTAGTATGATATTTAAAACTGCATAACTTTTTGATACGAGGTCGTTTCGCACGAAACGAATTGCTTTGGGTTCGTATTCGCGAACACTACGTAGTGGAGCTCGTTTGGAGTAGACTAGAGCTAGTGTGAATTTTGGTTAAATTAAACAGTTGTTTAATTTTATTCAGAATAAAACGCTGAAGCCGCTATTGCAAGCAATGTGAATACAACTCACTATTTCTGACTCACTGATATTTTTATATAAGTGAGAAATAATTTATTGTATGATGATTGATGATTGTTTGGATGATATATGATATATTGAATGGTATTTGGATATATACCTGCCCAGTGGAGCAGATGACCCAATATGTTCCCGTGGATGACCTTTTGTATGTGCGTCTGCCTTGAAGCGGACATTGTACACATATTCCAATATGTATATATGTTGTAGGTGATAGGTCGGAGGGATCCAACTGGATTCCTCACCCGTATTGATTTATTTACAGATATTATGATATGTTCTGTTATCATATGATATATGGTGTTTTGGATGCCATGATTGATGTATTTAGTGCTGTTGCAGCATTGGGCCTATTTTTGAAATTATAAAAATATTAAAGTGATGATTTCGAATTTAAAAGGATTTTAAAATGATTTTGGGAATCGATGTTTTGTTAATTTTAAAGTGTTAAAGGAATTGATTTATTATAAATAAATGAAAGTTATAATTTTTATGTTATAAGAATTATGATTATTGTGAAATATATATTAAAACGTGATTTTTGGAATATAGAGTCAACTATTTTGTAAATAGTTTAAATTATGATTTTTGAATTATATTAAATGGTTTATATATGGGATTTATAAAACTGATATTTTATAAATCAAAGTAATTGAATTATCGACAAGTTTTATAAATGTTAAAAATGAAGTTATAAATGGATTTTATAAGTAAATAAGATTTATGAAGTTGTGAAGTTATTAAAGGAATGAATTTTGTAAATAAATGGATTATAAGTAATTAACTTATAATTTGGGTTTTTGGGTATATAATTGAGTTATAAATGGAATTAGTTAATAAAGGGATTTTATAAGTTGAAGTTTTTATAAAATATAAATGGGATTTATAAACATTGTTTTATAAATCCGAAATCAATTGAATTTGATAAGTTAAGATATCAAAGTTTATTAAAGGCGTTATATCCACGATTTTGGACAGTGGATAATCCTTTAATTAAATATGTAGAAGTGTTGAATTTGGTTAGAGTTTTATATTCATGATTTTGGACAGTGAATAATATATTAAAGAAATGTTTTGGAAAGTTACATTTTAAAATGGAGTTAAATGGTTTAAAGGTGTTTTAAAATGTGTTAAGTATCGAAACCAAAGATTTCAACATTCATTATTGAAATGAACGTTTTCGAGAAGTAAGGAAATGATGGACTATAACACTGTTGTAATAATAAATGATTTCCGAAAGGAAATGTTTGTATAGTATTGGGATTTATATATCTATCTTATTTTCAAATCCCTATACTAGTGATTTTTAGTTGTCATAACGATGTTTTACACAACATCGTTTTAACCCAAATAAAAGATGTTTAAGAGAATGTTTTCCTTAAAGAATAAAATATATACTTAATCGTGATTTAAGTATATGCAATATTTTCTAAATGTTGAAAATAAATTGAATTGTGAATTACTAATCATTAAATAAGTATATGGAAATGTTTTCCAATGTTGAAAAGATTTTGAGAATATCTTTTTAAAGATAAATTGAAGTGAATATTTGGCAAATGGTTAATTAATAAAAGATTTATTAAAAGGGCCTAGTGATTTATATGGTGCTAAATATTTCTGTGTTTGCTTTGGTAGTTAAATAACCGGCTATCAAACTTGGCCAAATTTTAGTTCCTCGACTTGATGTGGAAACTATTTAGTCGTACACTTAGTACGTAGCCTTCGGTGTAGATCATCGTTTGTGTTGAGGAAGTTGATTCGTATAGTGCGGAGTATTACTCCAATCTATCGAGCTTCCTTCTTGGCCCGAAGGATATCAAGTTGAAAGTTGGAGACGTGATAAGTCTATGAGACTTAGTTGTTGTGTGAGGTTGAGAAACGTTTTTGCGTTGTTGGCGCGAAGAGACCGGGATCGGTTTATTAGAAAACCACTTCGAACCAACGTATATGCAACAATTGTGAAGGTTGCTCTTTGATGATATTGATATTCTGGAGTTTCATAGTGGGAGACTGTTTGTTGATAGTTTGGGGCTAAAATACCAATATACATCCAGTAGCAGCGGTCTCTTCATTATGAAATATCCAATGCGAGGACTATTCGCTACTAATCCTTGGGATTTCCCGACAGGATGTGGTAGGAAAGTACCTTCGGTTTGTCCTGTTCCTAGACAACTTGTATGGATGTTTGTCTGACACTGCATTTCTATAGATTACATACATTGGTTTTTACAAACGTACATCAGTGGTGGCGAAGAAGGCAACTTCTCTTAGCTTAAAACTCTCCTTGAGTCGTATGAGCTTACGGGTTGTACTTTTGTGGAAGGCAATTTGTAATCAATGGAAAGGTCCATATGGCCTTCAAAGTGATGTGATTGTTCTTTGTGAAAGGTAATCGTTACCTCTAGCCTCATCAACCGAAAATGACCAAAACTGGGTTAGATGCAGCAAGGCTAAGTGGGTCATTCCCAAGTAGGATATGATCATCCTCTTCTAGATATATCTTTGCACGCTATGACGTCGTGTATCTGATTATTGTGGTTTGTATGTTAGAGGGCCCTCGGTAAAGGTCGGTAATGACCGGAGGATGATATATTCGGTACCATCTAGTTATAGAGGTGGGTCGGCCTCATGTTGGTTGAGGATCCTTTGTGATGGTCCTCGGCACATTCTTCTAGAGATGTACTGCCGGAAGGTAGTGCCTTCACCCGGTCTTTTGTATGGAAATCCAAACCCCTACGTGTTTGCCATTTTGATTGTATACCCAATTGGGCTATATGCTAGAATTTAATCAATATAACAATTTCGGTTATGATTGATATTATTTGTATATAGTAGACACTACTATAATATAACATGAATTTGACAAGAAATGATTTAGTTATCGTAAGGTAAAAACATGTCCATGTTTATTTGTGGACTTGTCTTATGAGATACTTTTGTTTTGATAAAGGAAAAGTTTTGGTAATTTAATAAATTCAATTGAGTGTGTTTCTCACGGTGGTTTACAGACTGATCCGGGCGTTCTTCGATTTCCATGCTCGGGTCAGACCGAGTATATTTACAGGTTCAGATTTGATGCTTTTGGAGCTTCATCAGGAGAGCTGGAAATCTTCATTTTCGTATATACGTATCTGTTTTGATTATTGCTTATCCGCTGTGCTTAGTTGTTTATATTGTCGGCAATTGTGAAGATGGGTCATTATAACTGTTGAGGCTGATAACTATTGATTGATTGTTGAACTCTGATTGATGTGTATATATACAGTTTCTATTTTGTAAAGATAATTGATATGATATTATATATTTCCGCTGCGATGTGAGATTCTGTATTGTTCTTTTTGGTTCTATCTTTTCTCTTTCTTCTCATCTCTTCTTCTCTCTTATTTTCTTTCTCTTATCTTTCCGTGAGACTGTGATTTTTGGTTGGACATGTGTGGTTTATTGTGGATTCAAAGGATACGGATTTGCGGGTCGTCACACGTGGTATCAGAGCTTAGATTTTGTATATTCCTAAGCTTTGATGTGTACTCAGTATAGATAGGGACAGTAGCACCCTAGATTGAGTTTGAGTGTACTATCTATATGAACGTGTATTTTTTAGTTATTATAAAATGTTTTATATTGTGTTTTCTTATTCGTTGAGCTGTTTGTGAATTCTGGTTGGTATGTAGGAAGGCATTTTATCGATATGGATATCTAAACACTTAAACGAGGCAAGTCGACATAGTATTACTTTAAATTGGATAAATGAAATAATTTTTCCTTAATTATATTTTATATGTAAAGAAATGATTTTTCAAAATTATTAAAGTGTATTTATATTTATTGTTTGGTTATTTGAAAGTGTAAATATACATATAAGTTAATAAAAGCTGTTTAAATCATCTAAATAAAAGTAACAATTGTAAAGGAATAAATTGTATAAGAAAATGAATTATAAGTATGAAATTATAATTAATATGATTTACAATTGTGAAATAATCTTATATATAAGAAGTGAAACTATATGAATATATTTATAAATATGAGTTGTAAATATAAAAATGGATTTAACTAAGAATTTGAAATTTTGAATCCTACTAAATTTTAAAGTTGTTTTTCAAATTAAAGAGATTATATTATTATAAATCTAAACAAGATAAAAGAATAATCTTATATAAGTGAAGTGAAATAGGTGAAATTATATAAGATTTTATAAATGTTATTTATGAATAAAGAAATTTTTTAAAAGAATAGAAAGCACTCAATTCACTACTGTTACTGGAAAATAATAAGGGTGATGACTACAACATCATCAGTATCATTTTCGAGTTTCCGTGTGATGGATTTGCTACCAATAGTAAATTGAAAATTGAGTTTTGATATGATAAACAAATTTGAACTTAAAATCCAAGTTGAAATGAATAAATATAAGGAAAATGAATTGAAATAATAAAGATTTTTTAACTTTGGTAAAGTTGAAATAAATTTGAGTTAGCATAATAAATATATGATTTGAAATTTAACTAAAGGAAAGTTAATAAAGTGAATTGGATTTGAAATTATAAAGAATGAGTTTAGTGAATGGAAGTAAACTTAGGTAGATGTTCACGGAATTATGAATAAATGAATTGTATAACTTATAAAATGAGATAAGGTGAGTAAAACCAATTGTTAAAATGGTTATACACTTTTGTTAAGCAAAACAAAATCTGAATTTGAATAGCAGAATGAAATTTTACTTTAGTAAAAGGTTTATAAAATAAATTAGAGAATGAACTTAAATTGTAAAAGTGAAAGTAAATGCAAGTGGGTTGAAATGAAACCTAACTGAAGTGATGTTGAATGAGCTGATTTTGATATCGAAGTAAATTAATAAAGTGAATTAATGAAATGAAGTCATTTGATGAATATGAACTTGAGTTATATTATGAAATTAAACTTTAATTGTAAAAGTGAATTAGGGAATAAACATGGATTAGAAAATGTTGTTGCTACTGGATAGAACTTAAGTTGAGAAGTTGTGAAATAATAATAATATTAGAAATGTTGTATAGAAATGTGTTAAAGTTAATACTAGAATTCAATCCAAATTGAATAATTGAATGTTAAACCAATTGAAATTAAAGTGTTGAACCAAATTGAATGAATGTAAAGTAAATTAATTTGGTTATGTTGGATATATATTGTTTGTTAGATGGTTGTTAGTTGATTGTATAGAAATTCATATGAAATTGAATTAATCAAAATGAAAGCTATAAATCATTGAATCCAAATTGGAAGTGGAAGTAAATAGAATTGAATTTTAATTGATTGAATTGAAAGTGAACAAATTGGAATATGAATTAGTGAATGTAAACTAATTGAATATGAATGAATGAATGTTAGTAAATCCAATGTTAATGAATCAAATATGATTAAATTGAAAACCAATTCAATGAATATTAATATGAAGTGAAGGTATATTGATTTGAATATGAATTGATTGATTGATTTGGTTATGAATGTTAGTTGGATGATAGTTGGTTGATGGTTGGATTTGTGTGGGGATTGCATTTTCTATATTGGCATATATAGTTGTTGGTATATGTTGTATATTGTTATTACTTTTATATATACATGTTTCTCATTGTTTCTTGAGTGTATAGTAAGTGTGTATGGCGCTTGCCTCGCTTTTGGAGCTCGCTTTCGCGCTAAATTAGCCGTATATGCTCGCTAATAATATATAAGGTACATATCTCGGATTACATATCGTACTTTTACACTTTTTTCCCTTCGGGATGCATTATCCTCGATGATGAGATGTATAATTGTGATATATATTGTTATTTTTTCGGATCGAACCGTGCAAAGGAGACGTTGGAGATTTTTTTTGAAAATTCAAGGCGTTTTGAGAAAATTGGAAAAATTTGTGATAACTAAAATTTTAATTTTGGGTTAAAAGTTAAACGATATAGTTGGTTTTGAAAAGATAACTATGAATGAATTTGAAAACTTAGTAAAGTTTTTGTAAGAAGTTTAACAAATGGATTTTGGAAAAAGTTAAAATGTTAAATAGATTTGGTAAATCTAATTTGAACGAATTGTTTTGAAAAGTTAGTGGATTTTGTAGTTTTTTCTTACTAGTAATTTCGAGGACGAAATTCTTTTAATTAGGAGAGAACGTAACGACCTAGAATTTCTGTCATTTGAAATTCGTATATTTAATTAATTTTAAATATTTCCAAGTAAATTTTATAAGTCGAATAACTTACATTTCTAATATCCATATTTTATTGGATAGTTAAATTTTTAAATTAATTTTTGAAATTGTGTAAATAATTGGAATTTGAATTAAATGTGAATAAAAATGATTTATAAAGTTGAAATAAATCATATTTGAATTAGAATGTTGTTAGAGAATTTTTAAAATTGATAAAAGTTAAATTGGAGAAATTGAATATTTTAATATTTAATTAACGAGTGAAAATAACCAATTTTCAAACAGTCTCGGATTTCGACGAAACTAGTTTCATTGGATCCGTAATGTTAAATTATTGTAAGATTTGAAATTTCATGTCAATCGGAATTATGGTTTTTTCGGGGCAGGCTAAAACGCATAGAAATTTGTTTAAGTGAATTTTAAATTTAAAATAGCCGATTTGAAAACCTATCTTTCGAATACGATCAAATTGGCTCCCGATACATATTCCATTGCATTCGAAATAGGGGTAAAACATTATAAACGCTAGGCGGCACATTCTGTTTCGAGTTAGCAAATTTTCCGGATGAATAGTGCACGAAAATTTTCTACAAAAGTCCCTAACTTTCTTCATTTTTCACTAAACCCTTACAACCCTAGGGCTAGCCGCCATTAACATTTCAATGGCCAGAAAATCATCATCTTCCCTCCTCGATTTCTTCCAATCCGTAAACATTCAGCCGAAACTTCCATCTAACAAATTAAAGAGCATAGTGTGATCTTCAAATCCAACAGGTATAATCTAAATCAGAGCGACGTAGAGGGGTAAGATGGGTCCCTTTCATCACGCGTTTGGCTTCAATTTTCTTGCATTGGGGAGGGCCGAGTTGAGCACGGTTCAAGCCGGCGATGGAGTAGAATACGTGCTCTTGTGGGAAGATGTTAGATCGACGTCTCGGCGTACGTATAAGGCGCGATAACTAGGGCAAATACGGCAGCTATGGGTCTCGTGCTCGTGTGTTTTTGCTGGGGGAAGCAGAACAGAAGCGTCGGCCAAATTTAATCAAGGCAAAAGGAAGGGCCTGGATTGATTCTAGGTTAAGAAAATAAAAATAAAAATAGTATATTAATTTATATAATTTGTATGATATTTAAAGCTGCACAACTTTTTGACACGAGGTCCATTTCGCACGAATCGAATTGCATTGGGTTCGTATTCACGAACACTACGTGGTGGAGCTTGTTTGCAATTGATTGGAGCTAGTGTGAATTGTGAATAAAATTAAACAGTTGTTTAATTTTATTCCGAATAAAACGCTGAAACCGCTATTGCAAGCAATGTGAGTACAACTCACTCTTTTCTGACTCTCTGATATTTTTATATAAGTAAGAAATAATTTATTTTATGATGATTATTTGGATCATATATGATATATTGATTGGTATTTGGATATATACCTGCCTAGTGGAGCAGATGACCCTATATGTTCCGTGTATGAGCGGATGACTCTTTGTACATGCGTCTGCCTTGAAGCGGACATCGTACACATATTCTAATATGTATATTTGTTGCAGGTGACCGATTGGAGTGATCCAACTGGATTTCTCACCCGTACTGATTTATTTACAGATATTATGATATGTTCTGTTATCATATGACATATGATGTTTTGGATGCCATAATTGATATATTTAGTGTTGTTGCAGCATTGGCCTTATTTTTGGAATTTTAAAAATATTAAAGTGATGATTTCAAATTTAAAAGGATTTTTAAAGTGATTTTGGAAATCGATGTTTTGTTAATTTTGAAGTGTTAAAGGAATTGATTTATTTTAAATAAATGAAAATTATAATTTTTATGTTATAAAAATTATGATTTTTGTGAAATATATATTAAAACGTGATTTTTGGAATATAGAGTTAACTATTTTGTAAATAGTTTAAATTGTAATTTTTGAGCTATATTAAATGGTTTATATATGGGATTTATAAAATTGATATTTTAAAAATAAAAGTAATTGAATTATAGACAAATTTTATAAATGTCAAAATGAAGTTATAAATGGATTTTATAAGTAAATAAGATTTATGAAGTTGTGAAGTTATTAAAGGAACGAATTTTGTAAATAAATGGATTATAAGTAATTAACTTCTAATTTGGTTTTTTGGGTATATAATTGAATTATAAATGGAATTAGTTAATAAAGGGATTTTATAGGTTGAAGTTTTATAAAATATAAATGATTTATAAACATTGTTTTATAAATCTGAATTCAATTGAATTTGATAAGTTAAGATATCATTGTTTATTAAAGGCATTATAACCATGATTTTGGACAGTGGATAATCCTTTAATTAAATATGTAGAAGGGTTGAATTTGGTTAAAGATTTATATTCACGATTTTGGACAGTGAATAATATATTAAAGAAATGTTTCGAAAAGTTATATTTTAAAATAGAGTTAAAAGTTTAAAGATGTTTTAAAATGTGTTAAGTATCGAAACCAAAGATTTCAACATTCATTATTGAAATAAAGTTTTCGAGAAGTAAGGAAATGATGGACTATAACACTGTTGTTATAGTAAATGATTTTAGAAAGGAAATGTTTTTGTATAGTATTGGGATTTATATATCTATTTTATTTTCGAATCTTTATACTAGTGATTTTGGGTTGTCATAACGATGTTTTACGCAACATCGTTTTATGCCAAATAAAAGATGTTTACGAGAATGTTTTCCTTAAAGAATAAAATATATACTTAATCGTGACTTAAGTATATGCAATATTTTCTAAGTGTTGAAAATAAATTGAATTGTGAATTACTTATTATTAAATAAGTATATGGAAATGTTTTCCAATGTTGAATTAATTTTGAGATATATCTTTTTAAAGATAAATTGAAGTGAATATTTGGAAAATGGTTAATTAATAAAAGATTTATTAAAAGGGCCTAGTGATTTATATGGTGCTAAATATTTGTTTGTTTGCTTTGATAGTTAAATAACCGACTATCAAACTTGGCCAAATTTTAGTTCCTCGACTTGATGTGGAAACTATTTAGTCGTACACTTAGTACGTAGCCTTCTGTGTAGGCTTGATTATCGTTTGTGTTGAGGATGTTGATTCATATTTTGTAGAGTATTTGATGCAGCGCGATACCTGGAATCGCAACAGCGAATCGCGAGACGCTCCAGAAAGTCACGAACGACCTATATCTCCTCCTCCTTAAGTCGCGAACGACCTATGCCATCTCTAGTCCTAAGTCGCGAACATCTTCACTCCAATATAGGCCACGAACGACATTTCCCTTAAGTCGCTTCCAATAGGTCGCAAGCAAGTTTCAACTTCCAGTAAGTCGCGAGCTTCCTTAGGTCGCTGAAATTTTTAGGTCGCGAACGAGCTATCTTAAGTCGCTAATGTTCTTAAATCACTGCTGGATGCCTGGATGACGCATTTGTTAAGTCGCTCTGCCCAAATTGTTATGTCGTTTGTTTGTTAAGTCGTTGTTTTGTTAAATCGTTTATTGTCATGTCGTTATTTTCTTAGGTTGCTAAAGTTTGTTAAGTCGTCTGTATTTTTTAAGTCGCTGTGTCATTGAATGTTGGTATTTTCGTAAGTCGTTCGTACTATTTATGATGTACATTTGTTAAGTCATATGTTGTTGTAACATGTTAAGTCATGTGTGTGTTGTACTTTCCCTATAAATAGGGGTGTGATGTTATTTGTAAAAGGTTCTTGATGTTCGAATAAAATTTGGTTTGTGCTTCGTGCCTCCATTAAAATTGGTAGTTGAGTGTTATCTCATATCTCCACTTACGGCATTCGAGTGCGCTCGAATCAACGATTGTTGAAGCCAATTCACGGAATCAAGTGCGCTTGATCAACGTTCGAAGAATTGCATATCTTCTCTCATGGTATCGTGCGCGATCAACGTGTCGAAGATTGCTAGAATCCGGTATCACTTGAGATCAATGGATTTGGGCATTTAGGTATTTTAATCCATCGATTCCTATTTTCATCGTCACATCCATTTTCTGTTATACCCGCTGCGTCAGTTTGGTATCAGAGCTTGAATTAGCCAATCATAGCTAAGCCGAACCTATTCGGAGCAGAGAAGAAGTATTGGAGTTGTGCATCACTTTTTGTTTGAGCTAAGTAAAGAAGGAACCGAGCTTGTTAGAGAAATCATGCCACCGAGACGTGCTAAACGATTTCAAAATATTAGAGATGTGTATAGAAGACAAGAAGCTGAGCAAATGGAACAACGTATTAATGAAAAGTTTGATGAAGGTATTGGAAAGTTGGAGAAATTGATGATCGATATGAATCAAAATCAAAGGAGAAGGTCACCAAACTCGAACCATGGAGGAAACAGAGTTTCGCCATCGGTTACGGAAGCGAGGAGGGTGTCACCACAATCTTACCGAGATAGAAGAGAGTCATCAGTTTCAACAAGGAAAGAACATCATAAGTATAGAGATGAAGAGAGAAGAACTCCACGGGAGTGTGAACGAGAACCATATCGTGATGCTGAAAGACATAGTCGAAGAGATATGCGTGATCGTAGAGATGTTAATGGTCGAGATCGATATCGAAGTACATTTGATTAGGATGAGGATGGTGATAGATGTAGTGTTCATTATCGAGATCGAGACCAAGTATGGAATCCATATCAAGATGTAGAAGATGATCGACGATGGGAGTCGGGGATGAAAACTAAAATTCCGGAATTCAAGGGTAGTATGCAAGCTGAAGAATTCCTTGATTGGTTATCTAATGTTGAAGAGTTTTTTGACTTCAAAGAAGTTCCCGAGCATCGCAGAGTTAATTTGGTTGCTACTTGGTTGAGAAGAAGAGCTATGGCATGGTGGCAACAAACCAAACTTACACGGGAAAGAATGGGCAAATCGAAGATTGTCTCATGGGAGAAGATGAAGAAGTTAATGAAGGCTACTTTCTTGCCTTACAACTATCAATCACTTATGTATTAGCGATTGCAGTACTTGAGACAGGGAACAAAGTCGGTGAATGATTACGCGGATGAAATTTATCAACTGATTGCGAGGAATGATATCATGGAGACAGAGGAACAATTGACCGCTAGATTTGTTGGAGGGTTGAGAACACGGATTAAAGATATGGTGAATATGTTTGATCCGAGATCTGTCGCTGAAGCACATCAGAAAGCACTTGCTTGGAAGAAACAAGGGAGACGAGGTGGTGGTGTGTTTACAAATTCCAACAATCAAGTGAAAGGGGCTAGTAGCAATGCTAATGTTTCCAAAACAGTCAATAAACCGGTTGTCAATGAAGCTGTTAAGACCAAGGTCAACAACAATTTCAACTGCTATAACTGTCAGGAATTTGGTCACAAGAGCAATGAATGTCCAAAACCTAAAAAGCGAGCAATGATTGCTGAGGCTGAGGATGCAAAAGCAGAATGTTCCAATTCACCGCAAGTTGAGGAGGAAGAAGAATTGTCGGGAGATAAAGGATGTAATATAATGTTGAGGAGATCATGTTTGACACCGAAGCAGGAAGAGGAGGCTAGTTGGTTGAGGAGTAATATCTTTCAGTTAACATGCACTATACTGGGGAAGGTTTGTAAATTTGTGATTGACGCGGGAAGTTGTGACAATATCATTTCTACCGAAGCTGTGAGAAAGTTGATGTTGAAGACGGAGAAGCATCCAAAACCTTACAAGTTAGCTTGGTTGAGGAAAGGTGGGGAGGTGAAGGTTAATCGAAGAGCTTGTGTAAATTTTTCGATTGGGAAGAAATATAAAGATGAAATTTGGTATGATGTTGTGGATATGGATGTATGTCATCTATTATTGGGGAGACCGTGGCAGTATGATAGAGCTTTGCAACATGATGGTCGTACTAACAGCTACATTTTCATGTTCGAAGGCATAAAAATCACTTTAATTCCCAAGAAGCAACAACAGGAAGAAAGCAAGTTGGAGGAGATTGAAGAGCTGAAAACTTTGCTATCTTTGAAGGAATTTGTTAAGGAAGTGGAAGATGAGCCTGAAGTGTTTTTATTGATCGGACGTGAAAGTAGTGAGGAGGTTGAAATTCCAGAGAAAGTCAAATCAGTGTTGGAGGAATTTGAGGATGTGTTTCCTGAAGAGCTGCCCAAAGAATTACCACCATTGAGGGACATACAACATCAGATTGATCTTGTGCCAGGGGCGGCATTACCTCACAGGCCACATTACAGGATGAGTCCTAAGGAGCATGAGGAACTGAGAAGGCAGGTGGAGGTGTTGTTAGAACAAGGGCGTGTTTAGGAGAGCTTGAGTCCTTGTGCAGTGCCAGCCTTATTTGTATCGAAGAAGGATGGGACTTGGCGGATGTGTACGGACAATCGGGCTCTAAACAAGATCACTGTGAGATACAGGTTTCCTATGCCGAGGTTCGATGATTTGATTGATCAGTTGAGAGGGGCTGTTGTGTTCTCAAAGATTGACTTGAAGAGTGGATACCATCAGATTCGTATTAGACCGGCGGATGAGTGGAAGACTGCTTTTAAAACTAGGGAAGGTCTATACGAATGACTGGTTATGCCATTTGGCTTGTCAAATGCACCTAGTACTTTTATGAGAGTGATGAACCAGATTTTCAGAACATTTATTGGGAAGTTCGTAGTAGTTTACTTTGACGATATTTTGATCTATAGTGGGAGTATGGAAGAGCATATCCAGCATTTGCGAGAAGTGTTGTTTATTCTACGACAGGAGCAATTCTATGCAGCAGCGAAGAAATGTGTGTTCATGACGCACAGTGTTTTGTTTCTGGGATATGTTCTATCGAAGGAGGGTATTCAAGTAGATGAAAGCAAGGTGAAAGCTGTCAGGAGTTGGCCACAACCCAAGACAATTACTGAAGTGAGGAGCTTTCATGGGCTGGTATCTTTTTATCGAAATTCATTCCACATTTTAGCACTGTGATGGCACCTGTAACCGATTGCATGAAAGGAAAGAAGTTCGTATGGACAGAGGAAGAAAAATTAGCTTTTGAGAAGATCAAGACACTTTTGACGACAACACCCATTCTGGTACTACCGGATTTTCAGATGTTCGAGTTACACATTGATGCTTCGAAGGTTGGGATTGGTGGAGTATTGAGTCAGAATGGAAGACCAGTTGCTTATTTCAGTGAGAAATTTTCTGGAGCCAAGTTGAGATATAGCACTTATGACGTGGAGTTTTACGCGATTGTTCAAGCTGTGAAGCACTAGAGGCATTATCTGTTTTAGAAGGAGTTTGTTCTTTATACGGATCATGAAGCTTTGAAACATTTGCAAGGGTAGGATAAATTGCAGCTAGGCATGCATCGTGGATAGCTTATTTGCAGCAATTTACATTTGTTGTGAAGCACAAATCTGGAATAACTAATCGAGTTGCCGAAGCATTGTGTCGGAGGAATCATATACTCACTACCATGCGAGTGGAAGTGATGGGTTTTGACTTGCTTCCAGACTTGCTTAAGTCAGATTCATATTTTTCGGGAATCCTAGATAAAGTTAACCAGGGAAACATGGATGGATATATGCTGGTTGATGATTTTCTGTTCAAAGGAAATCAGTTGTGTATTCCAGATTGCAGTTTGCGACTGAAGATTATTAAAGAGTTACATGAAGAAGGACATGTGGGCCGTGATCGTACTTTACAGTTGATTGCAAAATCTTATTTTTGGCCGTCAATAAGAAAGGAAGTTGAAAAATTTGTTCAGAGGTGTCATATTTGTCAGGTTTCTAAGGGAACAACGACAAATGCAGGGTTGTATATGTCGTTGCCTGTACCGACTAAACCGTGGGTGGATGTTAGCATGGATTTTGTGTTGGGACTGCCGAGGACACAACGCGGTAATGATTCTATCTATGTGGTGGTTAATCGATTTTCAAAGATGGTACATTTTATTGCCTGTAAGAAGACAGCAGATGCGGTTAATGTAGCACAGTTATATTTCAGAGGAATATATCGTCTTCATGGGTTGCCTGAATCTATTATATCAGATAGAGACACTCGTTTTCTGAGTTATTTTTAGATGAGTCTATGGAGAATGGTCGGGACTAAGCTGAAATTCAGTAGTGCTTATCATCCACAAACGGATGGACAGACTGAAGTTGTAAACATATCCCTAGGTAATCTATTGCGATGCCTCGTGGATGACAATTTGAAGAGTTGGGATTCGAAGTTATGCCAAGCTGAATTTGCACACAACCATGCAGTTAATCGTAGCACTGGGTTCAGTCCATTCCAGGTTGTGTACTCAACAATTCCTAAAGGACCGTTGGATTTATTTGAAGTTCCACAGTAGAAAGGAGTGATCAAACGGGCTACTGATTTGGTGAATGAATTGCAAGAGTGTCACAAGGTTGTGCAGGAACGATTGCTTAAGGAGAATGAGAAATATAATCAATCTGCAGATATTAAACGACGGCATGTTGACTTCAAAGAACGAGATTTTGTATATGCAGTATTGACCAAGGACCGATTTCCTGTTGTCACTTACAACAAACTAGCCGCTAGAAAGATTAGACCTCTGAAAATCATAAAGAAGATTAATGAGAATGCTTATCAGTTGAGACTGCCGGATCATATCCATGCTGCTGACATTTCAACGTCAAACACTTGATTCCATATCATGAGAGTAAGCATGTCGAAGAAGAGGAGAGCGTGAATTCGGGACGAATTCTTTTAAACCACGAGAGGATGATGCAGCGCGATACCTGGAATCGCGACGGTGAATCGCGAGACGCTCCAGAAAGTCGCGAACGACCTATATCCTCCTCCTCCTTAAGTCGCGAACGACCTGTGCCATCTCCAGCCCTAAGTCGCGAACATCTTCACTCCAATCTAGGTCGCGAATGACATTTCCCTTAAGTCATTTCCAGTAGGCCGCGAGCAAGTTTCAACTTCCAGTAAGTCGCGAGCTTCCTTAGGTCGCTAAAAATTTTATGTCGCGAACGAGCTATCTTAAGTCGCTGAAGTTCTTAAATCGCTTCTGGATGCCTGGATGCCACATTTGTTAAGTCGCTCTGCCCAAATTGTTATGTCGTTTGTTTGTTAAGTCATTGTATGTTAAATCGTTTATTACGTGTCATTATTTTCTTAGGTCGCTAAAGTTTGTTAAGTCGTCTGTATTTCTTAAGTCGCTATGTCATTGAATGTTGGTACTTTTGTAAGTCGTTTGTACTGTTTGTGACGTACTTTTGTTAAGTCATATGATGTTGTAACTTGTTAAGTCGTGTGTGTGTTGTACTTTCCCTATAAATAGGGGTGTGATGTCATTTGTAAAAGGTTGTGGATGTTCGAATAAAATTTGGTTTGTGTGCTTCGTGCCTCCATTAAAATTGATAGTTGAGTGTTATCTCCTATCTCCACTTTCGGCATTCGAGTGCGCTCGAATCAACGATTGTTGAAGCCAATTCACGGAATCAAGTGCGCTTGATCAACGTTCGAAGAATTGCATATCTTCTCTCACGGTATCGTGCGCGATCAACATGTCGAAGATTGCTAGAATTCGGTATCTCTTGAGATCAACGGATTTGGGCATTTGGGTATTTTAATCCATCGATTCCTATTTTCATCGTCACATCCATTTTCTGTTATATCCGCTGCGTTGTTATTACTCCAATCTATCGAGCTTCCTTCTTGGCCAAGGATAGCAAGTTAAAAGATGGAGACATGATAAGTCTATCAGACTTAGTTGTTGTGTGAGGTTGACAAACTCTTTTGCGTTATTGGAGCGAAGAGACTAGGATTGGTTTATCCCAAAACTACTTCGGACCAACGTATATGTGACGATTGTGCAGGTTGCTTTGCGATGATATTGATATTCCGGAGTTTCATAGTAGGAGACTGCTTGTTGATCGTTTGGGGTTAAAATCCCAATATACATCCAGTAGCAGTGGTCTCTTCATTATGAAATATCCAATGCTAGAACTATTCGCTAGTAATCCTAGGGATTTCCCGACAGGATGTGGTAGGAAAGTACCTTCGGTTTTTCCTGTTCCTGGACAACTTGAATGGATGTTTGTCTGACATTGCATTTCTATAGATTACGTACATTGGGTTTTTACAAACGTACATCAGTAGTGGCGGAGAAGGCAACTTCCCTTAGCTTAACACCCTCCTTGAGACGTATGAGCTTAAGAGTTGTATTTTTATGGAAGACAATTAGTAGTCAACAGAAATGGACATGTGGCATTCAAAGTGATGAGATTGTGCTTTGTGAAAGGTAATCGTTATCTCTAGCCTCATCGACCAGAAATGACCTAAACAGGGTTAGATGCGGCAAGGCTAAGTGGGTCATTTCCAAGTAGAATATGACCATCCTCTTCTAGATATATCTTTGCACGCTATGACGTCGTGTATCTGATTATTGTGGTTTGTATGCTAGAGGGCCCTCGGTAAAGGTCGGTAACAACCGAAGGTTGATATATTCGGTACCATCTAGTTATAGAGGTGGGTCGGTCTTGTGTTGGTAGAGGATCCTTTGTGATGGTCCTCGGTACATTCTTCTAGAGATGTACTGCCGAAGGTAGTTCCTTCACCTGGTCATTTGTATGGAAATCCAAACCCCACTGCATGTTTGCCATTTTGATTATATTACCCAATTGGGCTATATGTTGGAATTTAATCAATGTAACAATTTTGGCTATGATTAATATTATTTTTATATAGTAGACGCTACTATAATATAACATGAATTTGATATGAAATGATTTAGTTATCGTAAGGTAAAAACATGTCCGTGTTTATATGTGGACTTGTCTTACGAGATACTTTTGTTTTGATAAAGGAAAAGTTTTGGTAATTTAATAAATTCAGTTTAGTGTGTTTCTCACACTGGTTTAGCAGACTGATTCGGGCGTTCTTCCCTTTCGATGCTCGGGTCAGACCGAGTATATTTACAGGTTCGGATTTGATGCTTTTGGAGCTTCAGCATGGGAGCTGGAGATCTTCGTTTTCGTATATACGTATCTGTTTTGATTATTGATTATCCACTGTGCTTAGTTGTTTATATTATCGGCAATTGTGAGGACGGGTTATTATAACTGTTTAGGCTGATAACTACTGATTAATTGTTGAACTCTGATTGATGTGTATATGTACAGTTTCTATTTTGTAAAGATCATTGATATGATATTATATATTTTCCGCTGCGATGTGAGATTCTATATTATTCTTTTTGGTTCTATCTTCTCTCCTTCTTCTCTTCTCTTCTTCTCTCTTCTTTTCTTTCTCTTGACCTTCCGTCAGTCTGTGCTTTTTGGGTCGGACATATGTGGTTTATTGTCAATTTAAAGGTTATGGATCTGTGGGTCGTCACACTACCAAACAGCAGTTGACATTCCGCCAGCAGCCCCCAATCAAGCAGATTGATGAGAAGATCGACTGCAGCTCTCCGTCGAATAGATTGATGAGAAGATCGACTTGAAAGTCGAGTTACCATTGAAATCGGCAACTTTAAGTCAAGACAGCAGTTGAAAGAACTATTGAGAAGATCAACTTGAAAGTTGAGTTACCACTGAAATCAGGAACTTAAGTCTAACCACAACCAAAGGAAGATTCAGTTCTATTGTCAATTTTGAATGTAATTTTTCTTTTTTTCTGGAATCGCACTGAAGAGAACTTAAAAGAAAATTCATCAAACCCTAGCTACCGAAGGGTTTAAAGGGGAGTATTGAGAAACGATCTTATACCATCGGGTATATATCCCCATCATTTGGATCTCAGAGCCATTACTTCTACAAGCATTAAATCTGAACCATTCTTTGTAATGTTGGTTCATTGGCCCAAAAGCCCATCGCCAAGCTGCATTTATTTTTGTTTACAGAGAACTTTGTATATAAATAAGCACTGTGATCACTGTAATTTGTACTAAGATTATTTTCAATAAAAATCATTTCCTCTTTCATTATTTCTGCAATTCAATAGTTTTTTCAAAATTCTTTTACATTGTTTTAAAAGTTTGGAAGATATGTTGAGTTGGTGGAGTTGGATTAGAATTGTTGTGTATATTGTTTGATGATACATTTGGTGGTAGTAATTCTGACATTTGAGAGTTGATGCTGAGGAGTTGGTGAAAGACTGATGTATATATTGCACAATTAGATGTCTATTAATTATGCTAGTGAAATTTTGTTTGATTTTAAAAGAATTAGGTCTGATTTATTTCTTTATAATATTTGGTTATCTTTCTATGATTTGATATCATATTGAATATCCGAGTTGGACATATTTGGGTGAAATATATTATATTTATGGATTGTGGACGGAAGGCCAAATCACAGCAGAATTTTTTTTTTTTCTGGTTTTCCAACGGCTTCCGAATACCTGTAGGCCAAAAATTACCGACCGATTCTGAGTGCTCCATATGGCATAATTCCGACGGCTTTTGGCACAAAACGTGATCCTCCACGTGTCTTCCGAGGGCCCTCAGAAGCCATCGGACAAGCATCGAAAGCCGTTGAAAAATCTGTCGACGGATGCTGTCACGAGCCGTCGGAAAATCTGTCCACCGACAGATTATTTTGCAACGGCCTTTTCCGACGGCTTCCGACGACCGCCGACAATCTAGAGCTGTCGAAAAATGCTCTGCTTCTTCCTATTTCGGTAAGAAGCTATAACCCAAATCTTTGGTTTGTTGGTGGAAAGTTAAAGTCCCAAACCCACAGGTCATTGTGGAGGCTGTTTGCCGATTGAGTTGGTTTCTCCCTTTATTATTGTTTTAGATACTCCTATGGATCAGACCCTTCGTGGGAGGCTTTCTATATTGAAAACTTGTTACATCTCCATCTGTTGCCCCTTCATCGGACACCACCTCTTCTCCATCTTTGGCTCCTGTCATTACTCTTTCGTCTCCACATCCACATAACTACCTTCTTCTACGGATTATTCAACCCCGCTGATGACGTTGGTAAAATTAATTTCTTTAGTCCATTGAACGTTTTTTATGCACAGAGTTCGTGACATGACTCTTATGTTCCCTTCACTCTTAGACTTTAAAGTAAGAGACTAAGCCATTAACCAACACATTTACTATGACTTTTGGTCTTCTTTAACAACTAAAAAGAAAATTTTAGTTTCAGCAACAACGTTTAACATTTTCTATAAAGCCCAAGTTTTGGCTGCAGAATTTTGGGAGTGGAAGTGTTGTCAGGCCAAAGCTGGGCTTATCCATATAAAAAGGCCATTAAGTGTACAAATTGGAATATGAGAAGCGTTATTTTTATCCTTAACATAGTCATTTCAGTATTGCGTTTATGATGCTAGAGGTGCATACAAACAAGAAATTGGGTTTAGTACCCTTACCAACTAGATTTTATCATGTACATAAACTTTGCTGCTTGAATATTCAAAAAACCTAGTTTGACCTTTCCATAGAAGTCAATATTTCCTCAAATTTAAATTTTAAATTTTAATTCTAATGCAAATAGCTTACCAAAATCTTTGCACCCCGGAGCTGATTTAAAGCGCACTTTCCCAGTTTAATTAAAACTTTGAGCTGGTATTAGTCCATGGTTAAGGCTAGCTAGAAACACTGTATATGCAGTAACAAATTAAATGAGCACTTGGTTTTGTTATTTTTCTAAACACAACTGGGCGCCGGCTTTCAGTGATGTACTGCACGCTTGTTTAGTGGTTGAACCACAACCAGAAAAATATTATATTCTTAACTGTTTACATGCAGTAGAAATCATGGGATTTCTCAGCAGAAACAACGTTGATATTTTGTTCATCATATATATATCACACACACAGATATACACACACATACACACACATACATATATAGACACATATATATATATACACACACACATATACACACACACATACACACACATACATACACACATATATACACACACACATACACACACATATACATACACACACATATATACATATACATATACATATATACACACACACACACATAACACTCAGAGAGAGACTTCTTGTAGTTGTTATACTTCTATTTAA
This sequence comes from Allium cepa, assembly GCA_030765085.1. Classification (NCBI taxonomy): domain Eukaryota; kingdom Viridiplantae; phylum Streptophyta; class Magnoliopsida; order Asparagales; family Amaryllidaceae; genus Allium; species Allium cepa. The sequence continues at coordinate 777,234,370 of CM060945.1, forward strand.
GCTACTATTAAACATACCTTTCCGTAAAAAAAATCAGATGTAATTGCCCTGTGTGCTAGTTTAATTTATTCAGTAGCTCGAGCTTTCTTGTATTCTTAATTAATTTGATTAACAGTACCTATTAGCTTTTGTTTCCTTTTTAGCAATAGTCTAATGTTCGATTACTTTTATGATTTTTGCATTCATCAGCAAGTTGATGTTTGCCAAGTGCATAAAGCTATTATATCTTTATTAAAGTTTTGCAACCCTTCGATTTTCTTAAAGAACTAGTCTATGATTACATCAATAAGATGTTGGCTTGAATTTTAATGGTCCAATTAAGACCTGGTCGAGTTCGCCAGTAATTTCCCTCCAGCTTTCGGAATCCTCTAATTTAATAGTACATGGAATCAACATTGTTGCACTTGCGCAAGTTATGTCACTATACGCACACTAAGCATTACTCCAGGAATAGGAGTTATATATGGCAATTGCAATCTTAATTATTACGAAGAAAAATACTATTATGGTGTACAGTACAAAGGTTATACATTGTTCAATTGGCTCCGCTACATTATAAGATTATTAGTATTTCAAGTTGAGCAAAAATTTGGCGTTCCCTTTCAGCCATGGGGCAAAACCAAATCCCTCTTTCAAATCATTCTAAAATTTCCGATTCTTTCAAATTTGTTAAACCACATTGGTAGATCAAAGTATATATATAGACAAAAAACAATCTGCCTTTACAAACAAAACATACAGCAGAAATAAAAGAACTCTAATAACAAGTTTGTCTCCTGCACGTCCTCATAAGCTTTATTCGTCTAAAGAACACATGAAAAACTTAACTCTCAATCTATTCAAAATCAATTGAGTAACTGAGAGTTTAAGTGAAAAACAAAAACTTTGAGTCAGAGATAATATTTGGTATGAATAATAATTTACTATCTCAAACCAATTAGATATCTAGTGTGACCACGCCGCTTAGCAGAACGGGTTTTTCCCTTACTAGTATCTTTAAACATTTATAAAACCATATATTGTGCTCCTGCATTCACAATGGTTAAAACACAGTATTTCAAAACATTATAATAATATAAAAAACAAATAAATCAATTTTGGATTATTCGTCCTCATCCAATCTGACTATCTGTCTCAATTATAGTTTCTAGGGTTACTATTAACCTGTTAAATGTTAAAGACTATCTGTCCAATCTTTTAGTTTTCATAGGATCGGTAAAAACTTATTGGTAACTTCAATATCTTATTCCTTATCCTAGTTTTCATGGCCTAACTAGGAATCTATTGGTTGATTGCCAATATCTTAATCCGGATATAGTTTTCATGGGCTAACTACAAACCTACTGGCCCATGCTAGTATCAAATCATAGTTTTCATGGGCTGACTATGAACCTATTAGCCCCTGCCAATATCATACAGTTTTCATGGATTTACTGTAAACCTACTAGCCCTTGCCGCTATCTTTAATTAAATTTTTTAACATATGTTAAGTTATATTCACTACTGGGTCAACCTAACTGGTTATTCCGCCCTTCCTCCAAATACAGTTATATGTTAATAACAACGTTAATAACATTTCAAAACCTTTATTTATGACATGGTTATTACTTTAAATTGAGAATGAGTTTATGTTTTTAAACCATAAAACATCTCTTTTGAAACCTTTGGGTAGTCTCCTTCGAAAGCAAAGACCTCTTTTCAAAACATTAAATGCACATCTTTCGAAGCCCTTAACAAACATTCTCTTTTGAAACATATTATATCTTTCAATGGTATCAAACCATCTTTTTAGAATATAGAGCTTCGAAACAAATGGAAGTAACCCTTCCGAAAGCATTGGGTTTACCTCTTTAAAAACATCATTTTGGTCAAAATAGTTATATATGAAAGTATCTCTTTCGAAACCAACTAAAATAAATTTGAGAAAAAATTGATGGTGTCGGTGCTATCTAGTCGAAAGCAAAAGACTTTAAAAATCAAACCTTCGAAGGTCTGAGTCAAACCCCCTTTCGACTCCATCTCATTCGAAACCCCGCTCCTTTCGAAACAAATAGGAAAAAGGCATAGGTTAAAATAGAAGTAACCCCTTTCGACAACAGAGATGACTTCAATGCAGTCAGAAGGGGGATTAACGGCTTGGTTTCGACTGGGACGTAACTACCCTTTCAAAAGCAATTATTTAAAGAAAAAGGTACTTCTTTTAAAGTAAATACTTTAACACAACATGACAACCTTCTTCGAAAGATAATTATAAAACCTTTTCGAAAACATAGATTTCCACCATGTTGAAAGCTTTAGATAAAACTAGGCAAGACTTTAACTTATGAAAGCAAAGCAGGGTTTCGGCCCATCGGAAGCTACCCTTTCGTCACCAAGGCTTCCGCCCTCCTTCCAATCCACTGCATACAATCTAAGTGATATCTTGTGTATTGGTTTCGACTATGGTGTCTTAAACTATGTTGGTTTCGACTATGACGAGGCAGAATCAAAGGAATCGAAAGGTACTTACTAACAGGAGCAAAACACCCTTTTCTGGTTTAAAGGATGAATTATAGCAACTTTTAGTAATCACTTTCTAGCAACTTGCCTATTTGTAAACTATTGATTGGTTGCCATAAAAAATTTCAAATACATTACCATTATAACTGCCACATTTATATCATATTAAAAACCATTAAAATTCAAAATTTTAGGCTTTCATATACTAAAGCCAATTATTTCAGAAAAGCCCTTCTTCCAAAATAATTTATTTTCCTTAGTAAATAAATTAGGAAAAATCCACAAAAATAGAAATTCAATTTCATAATGTAATCAAGCATATTAAAATTGTAGATCCAATTTCTTTATGAAATTCTCGAAATAGATTTTAAACCCAATCATGTCTTGTTCTTTATTAAAAATTCATAATAAAGTTTCCATAGTTTGGAAAATTCTGAAAGCTAAAACCCATCTTCAAAATCATGTTTTACTTGACATAAAAAAATTTCATGTCAATCTGGAATCATATACTCTCGGTTTTATATTAAAACCGTACAAATTCATGTGCTTATGAATTAAAACAAATCATCATAATATAACTCAAGCACATCATCATCCATTTTATCACAAAAATGAATTGAAATCATAAATCCGAAATCATATAATCATAGAATAAAATAGATATGGTAGAAGATTATTACTCACCTTAAACATGATAAGGAATTTGAGATTTGTTACTGATTAATCCTCCCTAGCTTTTGATCTTTAACATTTGTTTAAAATTCCTTTTCTCCTTTGTTAAAGGTCGGCTCTATCAGGGTTCTTATATTTATTTTGACTTGAGAAATAAAAATGAACGTGAATGGAAAAAATGAGAAGTCATAGTTGTGTATAATTAATTGGCTAATTTACTAATATGCCCATATGTACTTTAATTAACCTTTAAACCAATTTAAAGCCCATTTAGTTTGTTAATAAGCACGACCCTATAAATATAATTTAAATCAAATCTCAACTCATTATCATCATTATTCTATTTAATTTATCTTATTAAATTTCCCGAACAATATCATAAAAATTTAGGAATGTTACGGTAATTCTCAATAGTGAGTTACACACAGTTTCGATAAAGATGAATTAAGGCTCAACCCCAACCTGTAGTAACGCCTTAAGTTTTGGATTCCTAAAATGTGAGTACGGTTCTTGCTTGTGACGTGCTCGATGTTGTATTAAGGCATCACTTGGTATTATGAAAAACCATAGCACACTAGATCACTATTATACCCGTAGTATTATATTATGTTTAGTTGACTTATTAGGTGCAGGTGACCCATGGTAGGGTAAGATTTTTTAGCATAAGTGTTATTTTACTAGCTTTGTTATTATACATTTATATGATGTGCTTCACTCACTAGACATATGTCATGCCTCCTCTATCAATTTCTTCGTTTTAGATATAATCTGATAGTTCGATAGAGAGGATAGGTGATGGCTTATGTGACAACTTACACCTTCATGTGCTCAAATTTCACTAAATCGAAAACCGAAGTCCATCAAAGTTTGGATCATTGGTTTGGTATCCTAGAAACAAATAAATACATATCAGAGTACTATCGATATAAACTCATAATGGAATAGTAAAATATAAAGGAACATATAGTTACTGACCAAGGTCGAAACTTTTGAGATCAAGTGTCCTTGTAAGTATCGAATATGCAAAAGAAAATATATCCTTCCACCTTTTCTGCCTTACACCAGTACCTTTCCCTTAAAAACTATTTAGTGGGTTGTATTAAGGAGGGGGTCAAAACAACATTCTAGTGACTTGTAAATTACACACTTTATACATAACACTAGTTTATGTTGATTGCCTTCCATCACATGTTGTCTTTTATTTTACTTAGTCGTCTCGACTCCACATACGCGTACGATATGCCCTATCTACCCTAGGTAGACAATAACTATATACGTATATATGTTTATTGTTAGCGCAAAAAATGATCACCAACACCCAAATCCAAATGAAAGCACCAAGTACTAGTCACAACTTACAGATAAATTGAATGTAGAGAATATAAATATGACGAACAGTAAAAATTAAAATGAAAACAGTAAATAACAACAGATTTTATAGTGGTTCGGCTAAGTTTGGCCTACGTCCACTCTAAAAGTTTCCTTTTTATTGCTATAATAGTCGATTACAGTTACAATCCAAAGTTTTACAATAGTTGAGTGCCTTAGCCTTAGAGAAGAGAAAGTCAGAGAGCCGAAAGAAAATCCTTTTTCTGAACCTCCACACGCTATATTTATATGAAAATTCTGAGTTGTTGGGCTTCTCAAGCGATATGGGCCATTAAGGCTTCGGCCGAGTTCACTCCCTCCACTTCAACCGATCCCAAGTCCTCCATAAGCCAGCTCGAAGTAAACATGGTACTGACTCGAAGTAACATGACCCACCTTCAAGTGCCGAACCACCTAAATGCCGAGCGACATCTGCCTATCTACCTAGGCCGAGTCATTATCAATGTCGAACGACCCAAATGCCGGGCCATCTTCAATCATGCCGAACCACCCAAATGCAGAGCGGCATCTTCCAAACTACCTAGGACGAGCCATTATCAATGCCGAACGACCCAAATGCCGGGCCATCTTCAATCATGTCGAACCACCATCGAGGCCGAGCCACCTATGGCCGAACCATCCAAATTGCCGAGTGACCACAGATGCCGAACGACCTTCGCCTCATTAATGCCGAGCCGTCCACCCATGTGGAGTGACCAGAGATGTCGAGCGACCTTCGCCTCACCAATACTGAGCTGTCCATCAATTCCAAGCGACCCACGATGCCGAGCGAGGTACGATGCCAAACGACATCCAATGACGAGCGACTTTCAATGCCGAGTGAGGTACGATGCCAAATGACATCCAATGTCGAGCAACTTCCAATGCCGAGGGAGGTACAATGCCGAACGACATCCAATCCCGGGCGACTTATAATGCCGAGCGAGGTACGATGCCGAGCGACATCCAATGCCGGGTGACAATGCAGAGCCACAACTAATCGACCTTCCTCAACTTCCTTTCCTCGACCGGTCATTGCCATACCGGACGGCCGAGCCACAAGGTCAAAATCCGAACACTTCGAACCACTTTATTCCGACCGAACGACCTATCATCTATCCAATTGAACATCATCTATTGGAACCAAAACCATCATATTTAAGCCTCGATACTCGTGAAGCAAGTTAGGTTGAATCCGCCTGACTATGGCTTTGACAAAAGGCGGGTTAACACTTTGCCCCCTAAAACACGCTGTAACGCCCCACCCCGAGACCCACCTTAGTAAAGAGAATTAATGAGTAATTCTGTCTACTAAAGCGGAGAATAGGGCTGGTTAAGGGCGACCATCTATAACTTTGTCTTAAACATCTACTGAGTACGTCGATAAATGCACTATGATTTTTCTTTTTTATCTCAATGGGTCGACATACACAGTAAATGCTTAATCCAAAACTATAGGTGGCTAACGGATCTATCAGAACAAAATACCATAACTAAATGTAAAGCACATCACAGAACAGTAATCAACATCATTTATATACATATACACTGATACATGTTTAGTACAATACAATATGAATACAATAAAGGTGGTATTCGACCACACTATATACATGGAATCGAATATAAATACATCAGAGTCAAGCAGAAAGAAATATAAACCACAAAAGTGCTAGGATGATATCCAAGAAGATGCATCAAAGCAAAGTCCCGTAACTGATAGGTAACCTGAAACAACTCGGTCAGACTCGAGTGATAAACACACGGGTCAGGCAACTGAATCTTATCGTTAGAAAGGAATACAATAAGGTAAAGAGAAGAGCTTCGTAACGGGATAACATAAGTAGGTATGAACATCTAGTGTTGATATCAAGTAACTTCACTATGTCTCTATGGTGGTTTGCATATACATATACTTGGGTTAATCTGAAGGAATTCATGTATATGATATAAGGGAAAACATTCAAACATTATCCATGAATAAATAAATCTCTTAAGTCGTATATAAATCCCAAGTATAAATCCATAAAATTCGAAATCACCAAAATCCTCAAAGAAATCATATTTGCCTTATTTACATCTATAAGGCTAGGTAAACACATCAAAAATTGTGAAATCGAAATCATCATAACTCACAAAAGAAATCTCATATTGGCCAATTATTACATGCAAAAGCATGTTGCACGTGCTATTTACCAGTACTGTTCACCATCATGGTTCCATATCATCTCTCGACCGGAATCCTCATCTTGAATTAATCCGTTCTATGACGTCATCTATATTCTCCCCGAACACCCACCATCAAAAGTGATTGGAGCACCTCACTCCAATCGGTGTCCGCTGAGTCCCCGCCATCAAAAGTGATTGAGTCAAGTATTACTTAACCCGATCGGGACTCCAAGTACTGGTAGTTCTCCTAGAATGTGTCAACAACTCTCGGATAGTAACCCGAAAAGTGGTAACGTATGTCCCATACCATACGCTCTCACTTAGTGGTTTTCTGGCCGCTAGTTCGTGCCACACTAAGAAATCATCAACATCATCAAAAGAATCGCCTCATGTCATCGGCGTATGGTATAAGATGCTTGACTCATCTCATCTCATCGACGAGTAGAAGTTCCATAAAATCATCAAACTCATCAAATACCATCAAAATCTTGCCTCATATCATCGACAAGTATATCTCCATCAATATAGTCCAAATCTCGTATATACTCCTAAATAGGAGATCTCGGACTATACGTATTAGCAAAATGGACTAATATAATCTCAAACTCATACCACAATGTGGTTAACATCAAGGAGGAAACCAAACGATTCCTCAAAATTGTTTCGATCGTACAAGTCTGAAATTAACCGATAAAGTAAATACACAAGTCCCATGCATTGCGGATTTACTAAATCGTTTAATTTATTTTCTTATACGTTCGAAAAAGCATAAAGATGATGAAATTTAATAAGTTATAACATAAAATAATTTTACAGAAAAGGATAAATAAATAAATTTCATAATAAAATTCTAGCAAAAGAATGCAAATGAAATCGTCAAAATCAGACAATTATATCAAAATTTGGGGCTGTCCATGACAGGCCAACAATGAAAACATCAGTTTCCCACCATGCAAACTTCGAAATTTCACAAAGCATAAAACAAAAAGTTTGTAGAATATAGTCTAAGGTTTTCAAAACTTCAAAAATTTTGATACTCCGGTCAGTAACGAATAAGTTACGAGCGAAATACTACTAGAAAAGAAAATCTGCGCACTGGCTATTAACTCAGGCCAGCGACAAAAACATCTATTTTTCACTATGAATACTTCCAGATCATTCAAAAGCTAAAACATAAAAGTTGTATCATATTTCCAAAGAATTGCAGAACATCTTGAATTTCAAGATTCCGATTAATGGCCTGAAAGTTATGATCGAAATACTACATATAAAAATATTTATGTGCACTGCTTATTAACACAGAACAACAACGAAAAAGTCGATTTTTCATTAGATAGGATTCAAAACCATTCAAAGCTGAAAACAATAAAGTTGTGGAATATTTCACAGGGATTTCAGAACATCCAAGATTTCGAAATTCCGATTAGAAACGCAAAAGTTATGCTGAAAACACTATTCAGCCAAATATATTTCCTGTGCAAAAACGCTTTCGGTTTTGCAACTTTCACAGCAAATACAGAGGTCCAAACGAACTCGAAACTTGATAAATTAGACATGAACAAACTAGACACAATAAGATTCAAAATGAAACAAAAATCACCTCAATATGACTTTGGATGAAGGAGATATAAGCATTCAAAGATGAGGTATTTTAGACATCAACAATTAAGAACAGAGATGAAACTTGAACATATAGAGCCAAAGTTTCCAAGCATGAGCCAATTTAGTTGCTGTAAGTTTTAAACTTACCTTTTGCAGCGAAAAGAGGAGATTATGAAGCAATGATTGGAGCAAATATGAGGTCTTTAGCAAGGAAGAGAAGCTCTAGCACCTGCAGAAACTAGAAAAAGAGGCATGCAAAGAAGAAAAATTACAAAACAAGAATTACAATAAACAAATATGGATTTCTCCTCAAATTCAAGATAGAGAAGGATGAATATTACCTTCTTGTTGAAGTAGACCAAAAATTCTATTGATTTAGCAAAGAATTTGTTAATTATGGCTAAGCTTTGAGAAGACAGCCATTATTTCTAATTTTTGAGCTTCTTAATTGTTTTCAGGAAGAAGATGAAAATGAACGAAGAGGAAACTGTACGTACTATTTCCAGAAGTTTCTATTGGGCTAAATGGGTATAAACTAATTCCTATTAGGACTTAGATTAATGTTTGTTTGTGTAGTATATTTATGTACAAACTTCTTTTATCCATATCTTACACGATTTAAATCCGATTTTAACAATTTTGAGTGCATTGGATTCGTCTTAACATCTAGATTCCAATAAAATATTAAATCACAATTTCAGTATTTTTTTTATCATTTATTAACCAATTTAGCCAATTTTTCCCCATTATTGCAAAATAATTGCAAATTCGATACAATTGGTTAAATTATAATATATTATGCACCCAAAAACAAAGCAAATACATGTTTTAGCATTACTTAAGCATTTCTCACAATTTTAATTATAGTTATCATGATTAATTATTTATTAACTCATTCTTATATATATTTAATTAATAAAATGACAATATTGGCAAACAAGCACAATATTGTACAAATTATCAATTTAATCAAATGTAGTCAATTAACTACATTCAAATTCATGAAATAACGAAGAAACTTTATTTCACTCATGTCCATCATTTTTATACCCAAGGAAAATTATTTTTCTTCTTATTCCCCACATTTTATTTTACAATAAAATGTGTTATTGGTTTTAAATTACCAATATGATTTCCCCAACCCAAACAAAATTCCATTAATTATTCCAAATCACCCCAACCATCAAAATGAAGTGATTAATTTATTTTGTCACAATTCATTAGCCCAAAATTCAAATTCATTATTCATATGATGATTAAACAATTATTTAACAATTTTCTTTGTATTTAACAAAGAAAAGATGCAATTTGACAATAAATTACATTATCGCCAAATCGTACATGTTAATTGAATATGGTTGCATCTCTATATTCAAAATTCATGAAATAAAGAAACAACTTTATCTCACACATATGTTTATTACTATTAATATAATAAAATCTTTCTACTTTTATTTTCCCTTTTATTTTACAATAAAAGGAGAATATTGGAATAAATTGCCAATATTCCTTTAGTGCTCCTACTAAATTCCATCAATGACAATTTCCAACTCAAAGATCACAATTAAGTTGTTTACTTCATCTTTCCTTCATCTTAAATTTGCTTCAATCATTTAATTTGAAATAAACCTTATTTTATATTGTTCTCCCAAAATTTATTCATATTATATTGTTTATTCCAAATAAACAATATAATTCATCATTTTCTTCCAATTGATTCAATTAATTCTAATATTAAATTATAATATTCATTATAATTTAATATTTACGGTAATCTCCAACCAGGGTTGTTACACACGCCTTGCTATTGGAAGGTGTGTTTTGAATAGTTCCGAGCCTGGTATCGAAAGTCCATAGCCACATCATCTAAGTGCATCATTCTTGACTGCTACGAGTCGGTGTCTGATTCCAAATTCAGTAACCAAGGCCTTAGCTAATTCCATATCCACCCAAACTCGACAGCCGAGTCCTAATCCATTCTTATCCAATAACCAATAACTGAATCCAAGACCACTTCGGGTTGATATACGAATTTGTAACCTCTTCGGGTTCTTGCCAAGCGCAATCCACACCTGGAGATCGTGGTCTAGTGTCCCTGGAAGTTGAGTAATTGCCATGGCTTAAGTCCTAAGCCGAATCCTAGTCGCTCCAGACCCTTGTCGAGCATAGTCCATACTCGACGACCTGAAGTAGTAACCGATAATATGGGACCTAAGCCTAGGCCGAATCATGGTCTCTTCGGACCCTTGCCGAGCATAGTCTATACTCGACGACCTGAATAAGTCGATTTGTCGTGCTTGGACAAAGCGACTTACCCCTTGGCAGGTATAATCCATACCTGACGACCAATTATCAAAAACCAGATAAAAATCCAATCAAAATTCAATCCAATCCAAATCAAATCAGAAAACTAGAAATGCACATCCAAAACCAAAAAACAACGTCCAAGCATAAAAACAACCATCAAAACCGAAATCCAAACCAAAAAACAAGCAACATCTGTAGTTCAAACCAAACTCCACTAACAAACCGAAAAAAGTGAGTGTCTAAACCAAAGAGAAAAAAAAGCATATTTCACAAACCATAGTGTCACGGTTTATCATCATTCTGAGCATGCCTAGGGGCCATCTCCATCCCCGTACATGAGTAAATGACTTGGCCGTTTAACGGTAGCTTGTTACTTATTTCATATTATCCCTGTCAATTGATAACCAATCGCTCATCACTCTTGGGCCCCACACCACCGTTATTTGTAGTAGACGGTGGTCGGTCTTGCTCCACCGCTGCATTCCGAGCCTCGACATACTGCCACGACTGTCCATTCCTCACATGTTCCTCAATTAAATCCTTCAGATGCCTGCAACTGTTGGCATCATGTCCGTCCAAATCGTGAAAAAGATAGTGCCCCCTGATGCCATTTCACGTTCTGAGGGTTCTCTCCTTGCTGGCCTTCGGTAGGGAAGGATATTCCGAGCCTCCATGAATATCTGCTCTAATGTTTCATTCAATCCTATGTAGGTGGAGAATTTTGGCTCTCTCCATCGTTTGTTAGCTTTTTCTAAATCATCATCAAGCTTCCTTTTTCCCGTACCTTTGTCTTTGTCCAAGCATCCGCTGGATGGTCCTCCATCCTCAGTCGCGTTGGCCTCCTTTAACTTCATATCCGAACATGCATCTTCCGGCCGAAGGAATCTCTCGGCTTCCTGAAAGAATTCCACGAGATCAATTGGTGGATCCCGTATTAGAGACATTTTGAAATCTGAATCCTCACCGACTTCTGAAACTGCTGCCATTAAAACCATCGATGGATCCGGCCGATCCACCGAAGCAACCGCCACATTGAACCGAGTTAAGAAAGCTCTAAGTGACTCATCTGTTCTTTGCTTTATTGACATTAGCATCATCACGTTCTTTAGTCTTTTAATATGAACCCGAAGCTGCTTCAGAAACCTGTCCACCAATTCCGTCCATGTCCTATTGATCCCTCTTCTAGCAGTCTGAACCACATAGCAGCTATATCTGTTAAGTACAAAGGGAAACACCGGTCCATAACTTCCTCCGATGCCCCTAGCACTTCCACGTGTCTTGTGTATCTCATCAAGTGATCAGTTGGATCAGTCTTGCCATTGTATACTTCCACGTTAGGTAGCTTGAACTCCGGTGGATTTCGAGCTATCCTGATTTCATGATTAAAAGGACTCCTGTTTACTCCTTCCAGATCTCTATTGGTCAAACCTTCGCGCAAAGTTAGCCTGATAACCTTAACCAATCCAGCATTGTCTGTCAGGGGTTGCCCCTCGAGTCTTGAGGGAATTCTGGTACATACTCTTCATCCCGCGCTCCTACATTCCTGCCAGCATCCTGTTGTGTGGTGTTAGCTGGAATTCCTCCATGAACTGGTTCAGCATTATCTAGTGGTGTGTCCCCGAGTCTAGGTCCATCCAGATTGTTCATTGTCTGTTGATTGGGAGTCGCCCCCTGCTGAATCACTCCATCCGCCTGCTGGTTGTGTTCCTCTGGTCCATTTCCAAGAACTTGAGCACCTGCAATTCTCGATTGTCCAGGTTGCCTAAGAAGAGCCTACATCATCTCCTCTTGTCGTTTCATCATTTGCTTCTGCATATAATTCATCATATCCTGCATCTCGTCTCGAGTTATGTAGATAGATGCATGATCCTCTCTATATCCAGAAGAGGCCGCTTGACTTCCTTCCTGATTGCTCCTTTCCGTAGCTTGCTTCCTTGTTGGTGGTCTAGCCATTGCTTTCTAAAATCCGAGTTCTTAAGCTTTTCAATCCAAAATCCAAGCTCCAAAATTCCCAAGTGCTAGATTTCTTAGTGAAAGCACCAAAATGTTAGCGCTAAAAATGGCCACTAACACCCAAATGCAGATGAAAGCACCAAGTACCAGTCACAGCTTATAGATAGATTGAATGAATGTGAACAGGAGAAACAGTTAAAATTAAAATGAAAGCAGTAAATAACAACAGATTTTATAGTGGTTCGGCTAACTCCGGCCTACGTCCACTCCAAAAGTTTCCTTTTTATTGTCGTAATAGTCAATTACAGTTACAATCCAAAGTTTTACAATGGCTGAGTGCCTTAGCCTTAGAGAAGAGAAATTCAGAGAGCCGAAAGAAGATCCTTTTTCTGAACCCCACAAGCTGTATTTATAGGCAAATCCTAAGTTGTTGGGCTTCTCAAGCGATATGGGTCCATTAAGGCTTAGGCCAAGTTCACTCCCTCCACTTCAACCGATCCCAAGTCCTCCATAGGCCAACCCGAAGTAACCATGGTACTGACTCGAAGTGACCTGTTCCATGACTCGAAGTAAGATGACCCACCTTCAAGTACCGAACCACCCAAATGCCAAGCATCATCTGCCAACCTATCTAGGCCGAGCCATTATCAATGCCGAACGACCCAAATGCCAGGCCACCTTCAATCATGCCGAACCACCCAAATGCCGAGCGGCATCTGCCAACCTACCTAGGCCGAGCCATTATCAATGCCGAACGACCCAAATGCCGAGCCATCTATAATCATGCTGAACCACCATCGAGGCCGAGCCACCTATGATCGAACCATCCAAAATGCCGAGTGACAAGAGATGCCGAGCGACCTTCGCCACATCAATGTCGAGCCATCCAGCCATGCCGAGCGACCAGAGATGCCGAGCGACCTTTGCCTCACCAATGCCGAGCCATCCATCAATGTCGAGCGACCCACGATGCCGAGCGAGGTACGATGCCGAACGACATCCAATGCCGAGCGACTTCCAATGCCGAGCGATGTACGATGCCGAACGACATCCAATACCGAACGACATCCAATGCCAGGAGACTTCCAATGCCGAGCGAGGTACGATGCCGAACGACATCAAATGCCGAGTGACAATGCCGAGCCGCAACCAATCGACATTCCTGAACTTCCGTACCTCGATCGGTCATTGCCATGCCGAACGGCCGAGCCTCCGGGTCGAAATACGAACACTTCAAACCACTTCATTTCGACCGAACGATCTATCATCTATCCAATTGAACATCATCCATTTGAACCAAAATCATCATATTTCTGCCTCGATAGTCGTGAAGCTAGTTAGGTTGAATCATCCTGCCTATGGCTTTGACAAAAGGCGGGTTAACATATATATATATATATATATATATATATATATATATATATATATATATAAGCACCGCAGTCCATATTTGGACTGACATACTAACCCTACTAGTATCCATAACCCAACACCTTATCAGGATCCATCATCAACGCAGTATCACGTCCTCGTCATCGTGCATACCAAGGATCATACGATGTACCTAATAATGACATCACAATTGTTAGTCGTATTCTATTCGTTTTGAAAAGACCTCCATAAAGAGTTATCTAGCCTTGCCACTAAAAAATAAACTAGCAAACAACTGTTGTTGTGTATGACCTAAACATGATCTACGCTAATAGGAGGTGTAGTCATCTAGGCATAACCCTTGTCTATCGGCCGACCATTCTAGATTGATAACATTGTCGACCTATGTACATGTAACATTCCATACTTAGAGGCCCAAAACTAGTGGCTATAGGTGCTGCAGCCATCCATATTTTTTAATCCTCGGTGACCAAATACGGTAATATTAGATAAATTGATATACCAGAAACACATGGATATGGAAAAAGTTTAAAATTTTCAAAACAATCACATTCCATTCGAAAAAACCCATTTCAACATTCTTTACATAATCCCACAACGTTAACCACATTCAAAAAATAATAATTATTACAATATACTTCAAGAGCGACATATGAAGATGCTCCCTTGGAGATCAGAGCATATAATAGATAATAAACAATTTTGCCTTAACAAAACAACACAGCGGAATCATACGAGAGAGAACTCAAATAACTACATGCCTCCTGTACGACTTCAGAAGCTTATTCGTCTTAAAAGGTACCTGAAAACCTTAAATCTTAAGCTACTCAGAATCAATTGAGTACCTAGGAGTTTAAGGGGAGAACACAAAATCCGAGTCAAACATAAAGCCTGGTAAATAATAATCCACCATCTCAAATCAATTAGATATCTAGTGAGACCACACCGCTTAGCGGAACGGCTTTCCCCTCACTAGTATCTTAAAATCCTTTATAAACCAATTTCTATGCTTCTGCATCCACAATGGTTAAATCAATTCAAAGCACTATTATGTGATGATATGCAAAACAATTGAATCAATTCTTGATTACCCATCTCCATTCATTTTAACTATCTATTATAGTTATAGTTTCAAGGATTACTATTAACCTAATAGTTTTCATGGGCTGACTAATAATCGGTTAAACATTTATGGACTCTCTGTCCACTTATATAGTTTTTGTGGGATCACTATGAACCTATTGGTAATCCAATATCATTTCTTTTATCCTAGTTTTCATGGGCTGACTAGGAACTTATTGACTAACTTTCAATATCTTTCTTTTACCCTAGTTTTCTTGAGCTAACTAGGAACCTATTGACTATCTATCAATAATATATTTTCTTATTCGAATATAATTTTCATGGGCTAACTATAAACCTATCTAACTGACATCTTCAATTATACATAGTTTTCATTGGCTAACTATGAAGCTATTGGCCCTTGCCAGTATCCTTTCCCTTACATAGTTTTATAGGCTTAATATGAATCTATTGGCCCCTTCCAATATCTTTTTCTTTACACATTTTTCATGGGCTTATCGTGAACCTATTAACTCCTGCCAATATCTTTAATTTGTATTCACTACTGGGTCAATCTAACTGGTTATTCTGCCTTTTCCTAGAGTACCATTTTGGGTTCATTACAAAGTGAATATGTACATATGGAGAAGCAAACAATATAACTTGGTTAATTCTTTTAACCCATTAAGACTTCTTCAAAAATTCCATTCAAAGTACTTTGTTCATTAATATGCCGTGGATTTTCTTTTAAATGAGATTGAGTTATTTGTTTTGAAAACTATACTTTCGAAATCCTCGAAACATGGCTTTGGACCTTACTGGATAGCCTCTTTCGAAAGCATATATCATATTTCAAAACATTAGACTCCTACCTTTTAAACACTTTAAAATCCTTCTTTCGAAACTTTTCAGATATAATAAACTGTTACTTATTGATTATTAGAATCATAGCTTGGAAACCGTAGGAAGTATCTCTTCCTGTATTGAAAGTCCCCTTTTTGACATCATTGGATTTACCTTTTAAAATAACATTTGGGTCAAAGTAAATATAAACGAAAGTATTTCTTTCAAAATCATTCTTTACCATATAAAAATGTTGGGGAAATTTGTGATTGTGTCAAAACCATCCCTTTCACGGAGTCGAAAGCGTATATTAAAAATATTGAAGGATAACTTCGAAATCCCTTCTAAAGCCATTGCCTTCAAAACCTATAACCCATTTGAAAGCATTTAGAAAGCGACTTACATCTTTAAAATACATTACCTTTTGACAACATTGATGACTTCAATACGCTTGAAAGGCAAAAGAATCGGTGGCAGGACTTTGACTGTGTCGGAACCCTCTCTTTCAAAAGCATTGATTTATACCTAAAGGAACTCCTTCAAAAGCCCCTTTTACTTTAAAACAAACATGGCAACCCCTTCGAAAGCCATTATAAAACTCCTTTTGAAAACATACGTAGCGACTAAGTCGAAAGCTTAGTAAAAATAAAGGCATGTGCTTAACTTTTTAAAACAAATTAAGGTATCGACTGCATCAGAAGTGTGCTTTCGACACCATACCTTCCACTTTTCTCCAATCCACTACGTACCACCTAGACGATACCCTTTGTATTGGTTATGGCTTAATAGGGTTTTGACTTTGTTGAAGGCGAAAGGTAAGTGGCGAAAGGTACCCTTAATAGAGGCGGAGCCTGTTTTTCTGGGTTAAAAGACAAATTAAGCAACTTATATCAACTAACCTACCTTTTTGTAAACTTCTTATTGGTTGTCTTAACTTTTCCAATGCTTTTGAATACTAACCGCCTTATTATTTTTTATAACTATCAAGTTTAGAAATTTACAGATAAAACCTGTCATTGCAAATATAATTAAAAAATTTAGGTTCTCTTATCAAAATAATTTAATTTTATATCAAATCACTTAAAAAATCCATAAAAATCACAGAAATTTACTTTGATCATGTTATATAATATATCACAATTTCAAATCCAAATTCTCAATATGTTTTCTAAAATAAATTTATAAACCCAACATGCTATATTTTCTTTCAAAAGTTCATAATAATCTTTCCAAAGCTTGGAAATTTATCAAACTTAAAACCCAACTTTAAAATTATGTTTTGCATGACATATAATTTTTCCATAGCATTTAAACATTAACATCACATGGTTTTGGTCTAAAACCATACGAACCATCATTTAAACAATCTAGTTAAATGTAAACAAACCATAATTCAAACATATCATCATCAAACATCATGCATTCAGCAAATAGAGATGAAAATTATTATTCATCTTAATCTTTGATAAGGAATGTGGATTGAGATGAGTTTGATTCCCCCTTCTTTAGTTCATTTTCATTTCTTTGAATTTCCTCTTCTTCTCTTCTTGTCAATGGCCGGCTTCTTAACTTTACTTACGTTTATATTTTTGTGAAAATGAAACGAGTGTTAATGGCTTAAGAGGTAAACACACACATATATAAAAGGTTAAAGTTAGGTGTAGCTAAATCCCATTATAACGTTACATAATTTAATTCATTTGTAAACCATTTTTTAGCCCAATTAAATTAACAAGCACGATCACTTAATTTTATTCAAATCTCAACCCCCTTATCGCTTAGCATTTATATTATTCCACTTAATTGTCTAACTAAATATCCTGAATAATGTTATTAAAACTAGGGGTGTTACATGCTCCCCGCCTTAAAGAATTTCGTCCTCGAAATTTAGTATGGACTAAATACAAATCATCGCAAATATCTGTAACTCCTAACAACCATACTAGTCTATCTGACTAGTGAACATCAATATAAATCTAATATAGATATACTCTTAAAATAGATCATGATAAGTATCTTGAATCCTGTCTTCAGTCTCCCAAGTACAGTCCTTCTTGTTGTCACTCCACTGCACTTTCACCAACTTGACTACTTGGACTTCAATGTTTTCTCATCTCTCGCTACAATTCGAATTGGTTGTCTAACAACTATCAAATTAGGCTCTACTACCAAGTCTTCCAACCCTGTCGGAGGAATAGTAGCCTCTGGATCATGCACAAACTTGCGATGATGAGACATAAGGAATACATTATGGACACCTGCCATATTGTTTGGCAACTCTACTCTGTACGCGATCTTGCCAATTCATTCTATAATTTGAAATGGTCCAACATATCTTGGGGTCTGCTTCCCCAATTTTCTAAATCGTATCACACCCTTTATCAATGATACCTTAATGAAAACCTTGTCTCCAACTAAGAACTCTAGGTCTTTATGCCTTTTATCGACATAACTCTTCTATCTGGATTGAGCTTCCTTCATCCATTCTCAAATCAAATCAATCTTCTCTAATGCCTCTCAACCAAATCTGGACCTAAAACTTATTTGTCTCAAGTCTCTAACCAACATGCTGGTGACTTGCATGGCCTTCATGCAAAGCTTCAAAAAAGACATTCATATACTAGTCTGATAACTATTATTATAGGAAAACTCAATCAAATGCAAGTGATCTTTCCAAGATCCACCAAAGTCTAGTACATAAGCTCTCAATAAGTCTTTGAGTACCTTATTGACTCTTTCAGTCTGTCCATCCGTCTACGGCTGATATGCTGTACTCATTTTGAGCTTCGTACCTAATACTCTCTATAGACTTCTCCAAACTCGCTAGTGAATAGTGCATCTCTATCGCTGACTATGCCACTAGGAATTCCATGAAATCTAACTATGTTCTTCATGATTAACTTTGCCAAAACAGGTGCCATCCTGGTTGACATGACCAGAATGAAATGAGCGCTCTTGGTCAATCTGTCCACTATGACCTATATGCTTTCATTTCCCTTGTTTGACCTTGGCAACTCATCTATAAAATCAATGGATATAGAATCCCACTTCCAAAATGAAATATCTAAAGGCTGAAGCAACCCACTCGGCTTCTGGTGTTCAGCTTTCACTTGTTGACAACAACATCCATCATAAACATGTACTTGAGGATACGTGTGTGTGTGTGTGTGTTCATACTTGTTTAATTATTACACGTCCAATGTTCAACTGTTAATAGCACTACTTTACTTTTTTATGCGTTTACTTCTTATTCTATTTATATCAACTTAATATCATTTACCGCTTTCTTTAAAAGATCTAAATATCTTTTTTTATTTACTTCCCTTTCTCATTATCGAACTTCTAATTCTACATTTTTCCAACTTTTTATCGCCTTTCCTTATTCAATGGTCTTTCCATTACCTCTTTATTTATGTTATTACTTGCCATCGTTCATTCTACGACTTGCCTACCTTTATATCGTTTATTATTTGATTTCCATCTTATCACCATTGCATATAGACACACACACACAGATATATATATATATATATATATATATATATATATGTATGTATGTATGCGTGTATGTGTATATATATTCACTTAAACGCGATTATTATCAAATTTACAATTCTTTAATTCATCCTGAAGGATTTCTGCATTTTAATGCGTTGAAATTACATCTCCCAAAAAAGGAAAGGTTAACTTTGTAATTTTCTATATTTTATCCACAAAGGGAATTTGTCTTGTGTTTGTAATTAAAAGGAATTTTCTTCTCCTAATTATTAAAATAAACAGTACATAATATAGTAAATATGCATATTTTATATGTCATTTTCTTTTTGGCATATTCTTTGTTATTTCAAATGGTATAATTTTTATTTATGAATCTAAACTTGATAATCTATATAAATTCACATTGCAACTACCTTTATTTCAATGAATTAAAATACAAATTAAATCCCAACAATTTATTTTGGTAACTTCTAATTTATATTTAGTTGCATAAATTATTTAATCTACAAGTCTCGAACTACTATATAATTTGTCAAATTCAGGGAGCACTACCCAATACTTTCTAGATACGAGTACATGCAATATCAAATCTTTGTTATCAATCATATAATATTTAGATGGGATTAATAAATTCATTACACGCATACAATTAGGCCCATAACTTCGAATTACGTTTAGGCATACATGAATAGAATTATAATGAAATCAATCCAATATTATATAAAAGTATATAAGTTTCCCACTCACCTTTAAGCTTTCCAAATCTCTATATCTTATCCATGAATTCGAGTTTGACTCCCCTTATTTTCACTATTTAAATACATATATCGCAAGTTGATATATATCTATTAGAAATCTAGATCTGAGAATTTTTTTGGATTTGATTTAGTGGATCCGGATTTATAATTTACCTTGTCTTTGACAATTTGATTCAACCCTCTTCTTCTTCTCAATAATCATATGCCATTCTCCTTTTATATTTACGTATATAAACGATAATTTTACTTAAAACTAAGAAATTTGTAAATGGAGAGCTTCGTCATCGCTTCAGAAATATAAGAAGAAAAGTGAGGGGGTTGGCATGTATGTATAGGTGTTCAAAATCTAGCCAACCGTAGGATTAAATTATTTTAAATTTGGGCCATTTAGCCATGTCACAAATCAAAACTAACGCATTCATCGGTCGACCGCTATGGTGCCACTAGCCCCACCGATCTACCGCTAGCGTTCGACCGGTCCAAATTAATATGTTGATTGGTTGATGTATTTTTGATTAATTATCTTTTGCTATATGATTACATTGATTAATTTCCTCCTATACAATATTCTCTTCATTCTTAACCGATTAACACTTACGTTAATTATTCTTACCAGTCAAGTAACATTAACAACCAGTTAAATAACATTAGTTAATTATTTTTATTTTCTTAATTGTATATATAATTATTTTCGATTCAAAACTTTAAACTTCAATAAGTTTTTTGTTTGGACTCCAATCAGAAAACATTGTTAATGAAAATTGATTAAAAAATCACCTACAACGCATGTTTTTGTAGCCATGTTCTGACGTTTATAAAAAATTCTATCCTTTAATGTTATTATTTATTAAATAATTTATTTTAATTAAATATCGTTAAATTTATGGGTGTTACGTTCTCCTACTTTAAAAGAATTTCGTCCCTGAAATTCCTCAATGGCTGACAACGTGCAACTAATCCAAACTAACCAACCAACTATGTGCAACCAATTTTGCAACCAATAGTGTACAGGTTGACATAGAAATTGTAGACGGATCGGGATATGATACCACCATTCAAAGTTGTTAATGCTAGCATCGATCCCGTTTTGGAAGGATCATTTGTTGGGACCTGTAACATCCTACAATTTTATACAATTAAATTGAAAATGTAAAATCATAATTTTTCACAAATGGAAGAAAAGAATTTTTTTACAAGAGTTGGAATTAGATTTCAGCACCTATCCCATTGCGTCTGAAATGACATTTACATTCTAAAGATATGTATAACTTGCTAAATTTTGTTAAATGGAATAGAGATCATAAAAATTCATACCTAGTCCATATTCCTGTAATATAACGATCGCAAGATTTTAGATTAAATAAGTGTTAAATTAAAAAGGAGTTATAGTAAGTTTTTTAGAGGGAATGAGTTCTTTAGTGTAACCGGTGACGTCCAATAATGGTGACTATCAAGACATGCATCATGGTACATTTTTTGGAGGAAATGAGTTTTTCGGTATAACCAATAAGCCAAACGACAGCATTGCAGTGTATTTTTAAGAGGAACCGAGTTCTCGGTGCATGATTTGATGATGAAGGGTACAATGCACTTTTAAGAGGAAATTAGTTCCTCGGTATGACTGGTGACATCTAATGATGGTGATTTCGACAATGCAGGCATTAGAATAACTTTAAGGGAAAAATGAGTTCTTTTGTGTGGTTAATGACTTCTAGCAATAATGGGTTAAGACATGTTGTTCTCATAGCGAGTGATTTGGTGATGATGGCTTGAGATATATAATTCTCAATAGTGAGCCACATCCGGTTTCGGTAATGACGAATTGGGACTTTACCTAACCATGTAGTGATGCCTTTAGTTTTGGATTCCTATGATGTGAGTGTGATTCTTATTAGTGACATGCTCAATGTTGTATTAAGGCATTGCTTAGTATTATGGAAAACCTTAGCACACTAGATCACTATTATACCCATAGTATTATATTATGTTTAACTGATCTGTTGGGTGCAGGTGGCACACGTTAGGGTTATATTTTTGAGCTTAAGTGTTATTTTACTAGCTTATTTGTGATAACCCGAATTTGTAGACATCGGTAATTGATATAATAATTGGGAATACTGGATTATAGATTTTAAATAAAATTATTATATACAAATTAAATTCGTGTTAATTTGATATATAATTATATTTGAGTTGATCTCAAATTGGAATTTTAAGTTAAATTAGAATTTGAGTAGATATTTTAAATTATTTTGGGTTTGAAAAAAAAATATTTTATATAATTTTATTAGTATAAGATTAATTTTATACCAGTATCTTTAAAGAATATATTAAACTTGTATAATTATTTTTAAGTATATAATCGAGATATAATTTTCTTTGAAATATATATAGATTAATAATAGGATAGTCTAAATATTTATACACTTAAGATAGTTATCTTAAATATAAAGCTAAATGAAAATGTAATATTAAAATAGTAAATAAATATTAAAAACATATGAAATTACAAGTGTTAAAAATTTTACATACAAATTAACAAGTGTAAATGGATTTTGGCATGCTAGTGACACTTGTAAACCAATTGAATAAGTATAACTTATTTTTATCTAAAATAAAATTTAACTAATCCCTCTCTTTTCATATATTTTCTCTGATCTGTTTATTCTCAAACAAAGAGAGAAATGTTTGTGACCTAAAACCACAAAACAATTTCAAAGAAAACTCAACATTAATCCAAACCTGGTGAATAATTTTGAATCAATCAAGCTGCAGCCTAACAATCAAAATCAACTAACAAACTCACCAGATTCAACATGTAGATCCAATTTACAGTGAGGAAAATGAATTACAACAGAGTTGTCCTCTGCATTCTTCTATAAGGTGAGTAAATATCAACTTAAATGTCTTAAGTAGATGACTGATCTGTTGCTTATGAAATCTCTGTGATGAATAATGTTTGCATGACTATATAAGTGATTATAGTTTAAATTAAAAAAAAAGAGAATCAGAGAACCTCAGTTTTAAAATCCCTATTCAACATCAAATAAAAATTTACAAGTTTAAACATTTTTGGATGTTCTGATGCATGTTGGAATACTTGAATCTATGATGTAATTAATGCTTGCATATGTATATATAAGTGTATGATCTGTGTTTCCTTTTGATTTTTCTTCTCTGTTTAAATCTACAGAGAATAGGAATAGGAGAAATCCAAATCTTCTTATCAGTTCATTGATAAGTCTTAAGTTTAAACATGTTGTGCTTGTTTAAACACAAATTTGAGTTTAAAATTTTATTTAAGTAAAATAAATATGAAAATCTCCTAGAATTAAAAAAATACAGTAGAAATTCTTGTATTATGATAAAATCAATCAATTAGATTTATTGTTTCGAGTTTACTTCTTGAATGATCATTGAAAGATAGAATTTTCAAAATCAAAATTACAATTTTTAATAAAGAATTGAATGGGTAATTTTGGGATTTTCTGGAAATGGGATTTCGAGTGATTTCTGATGGTCACAAAGTTTAGGGGAATCGGAATTTTGGATAGAGGTAGAGGAATGATCTGGTGTTATGGCAAAAATATATGGAGGACTGTCTGAAGGTCGTGGCAATGGCGGCAGGTGAATTTAGGTTCTAAACCTAAATTGGGTCGAGCTGGAGAATTGGTCCAATGCTACCTCACTGATGCATCGAGTTTGAGGAAAATTTGAGAATGGGTTCGTGGATGAGTGACGGTGGTATGGCTGGAATCTGGGAGTGATCTGATGATCGACGACGTGAATGTGGGTTTGTTTCTAGGCAGTAGTTTGGTTCGAGTTCTCTGGTGATGCTCGATTTTGAAGCAAGGCATGGAACGATGTTTGGTTAATCGTAGAAGCTTGTACGGTGCTTGGGTGACTCGGAGATGAAGTCGGCGTTGGCTGGAGGCTATTCTGGCGTCGGTGCACTTGCACAGGAAGGAGAGAGTGTCAGTGAGTTATGGAAGTTGGGAAGAGGTTTTCTCGGGTTGCAACTCGAGATTTGGGGCAGTTTGCTCGAGTTCAAACTCGAGTGGGGTCTATGTTTCATTAAATCCTGTTAACAGTTTTTATTTGATTCATGTTTTGATTTTTTTTAACTTGAACTAATTAAACAAAATATTAGGAAAACGGTGGAGTTTGAGTTGTTGCTCGAGTGTTTCGTGTGAGTGACTCGAGGGAGGCCGCGAGTTTGGGTTATGTTTCTCGAGTGGGAGCTTATTCGAGCATGTAGGAAAACTGTAAAGTTTTAACAGTTTAAGTTTTAAACTAAACAGTTTTTGGTCAAATTGGTTTTTTTTTAAAAAAATTGTACTTGGTTTTAGTTCAAATACACATGGGTTAAACCCAAAGTAAAATGTTTAACCAGTTTTAAATTTTAAAATTTAAAATTAAGTAAGTTTTAAATTTTAAATAATTAAGTTAAATAAATTTCTTGAAATTCATTTTTTTGAAATGAATTGTTTGTGTAAATTAACTGTATGATTTGTTCTAAGTGTTTTATGTTAGATCCTTAAAGTTATTTTCAAACTTAGTTTGAAATATAAGAAGAATTTATAAGGAAATGTTTTATCTTTATAATTTAATATAAGTTTGATAATAAATGTAGTAATTAAGGGTGATTTATTAATTTAATTAATTAATGAATAATGATTAATAAATTAAAGTTTTTGATCTTAAGATAATTATGGTTAGATAATTTGAGATTAATTAAGTTAGTTAAGAATTTTAAGTTTAATTAATTTACTTAATTAATTTAATATTAAAGGGATAATTAAGTAATTAATTAAGGATAATTATTAATTTAATTAACTAATAATTATGATGGATTAATTAATTTGTAATTAAGGTTATTAATTAATTAAAGTTAATCATTTGATGTTGGGTTAAGATAATTACTTAAGGTAATTAATGAGGTGAAATTTCCTAGTAAAGTTATTTATTATTGGATGTATTTGATTAAATTACTTGATGGTGGTAATTAAGGATAATTACTTGATAGAAGAATGTAAGTAATGATTACTCAGTGTAATTGAAGGATTAACTTATGTAATTAATCAAGGAGTTGGTTTAATTGATGAAGTAATTAAGGAAAGTTAATTTCTGATTGTGATTGATTAAGTTAAAAGTTAATTATTATATGAAATTTAAGAATAATTAACTAGTGAAGTAATTAGAGGATCACTAATTAATATAATTAAAGGAAGTGATAAATCTTGCTTTTTAATGATTAAATGATAATGGGTGCTTTAAATTGGTTGGTATCTCTGATATGAATTTCTTTGTGGTATGATATGATGGATGAATGGTGATAATGTGATTATCTATCCATTATGAATCGATGCGTTAAAATGATATCTGATAATTAAAATTTAATTGTATTTAATTGGATAATTTAGGTTAAGAAGACATTGGATTCGAAGAAACCGGAGTCGGGTATTAGTTAATACCCGAAGCCACTTCGATTCTGTATAAATTTGATATGTGGAAAACAATATGCTGGTTTGGAAGGATTTAAGTGTATTTGACCCTTAATCTAAGTTTGGACACTTAGAAATTGATGTGTGATATAGATGACGTCTATAATAACTTGTGAAGTTGAAGTTGATATAAGTTACCCGTGTTTTAAATAAGTTGTATACTTTTATATTCCATGTTCGTTGAGTTTACTCACGCTGGTTTCTAGCCTGACCCGGGTGTTACTTTGGTGTAATGCTCGGGTCAGATCGAGTATTACAGATTTTTAGGTAAGGACGTTCTGGAGCTCAAAAGCGAGCTAGATGGCAGAAACGTATGAGGAGTTTCGCTGTATTTATCTGGAACAAGTTAATTTTTAACTGTCTGGAATTTGTGTAATGATGTAACTCTAATATATAAAGATATAAGTGTAATTATATAGTTCTTCTTGTAAAACTATTATTTATGTGATATTATATTTTATCCGCTGCGAATGTGAGATTGTGTGTTCTTTTTTGTTCTTCTTCTATCTCTTTCTTCTTTCTTTTTCTTCTTTTCTTAACTATCTGGAAATTTCGGGATCGAAGTTTTCGGGTCGTTACATTTGGTATCAGAGTAGAAGGTTAAGCGAGAACCTTGGCTCTGGTGGGATTACTCATTAAGGATAGGGTAAGTGATACCCTAGAATGAGTTGAGTGTATATATATATAAATATGAGAGAGCGTACTTGTTATTTTTTTTATATAAAGGATTTTAAATGATTTCAAAAGTAAATGAATCTTATATAAGAAATAGATTATCTATTATAGTAAGAAAATTGATTGTAGTATTAATCAAACTAAAAATAATAGTAAGAATTAAGTGATAATAGAATTACAACCAAATTGAAATTAAATTAAAGATAAGTTTGAAATGAATTCAAACTAAAATTAAAATCTTGAATTGGAGAAGTATTATAGAATAAGATGAATTAGAATTGGTTTCAAACTAGAAAATAAAATGGATATTGTGTTTAATAGTGGGATGATTGTTTTTCAATAAACAATAAAATGTTTTAAGGAAATAACCATTGGATGAGAATAACTTGTAAATTAGAAAGGAGGGAAATTGAAGTAGATTTAAAATTGTGAAGTTTGAATTCTAAATTTAAATATTTGAATTGATTTCGAAATGTTAAAGGAGATAATATTATTCAAACTATTTTGAATATGATCTTATTTTAAAATAAGAGATGTTATTTAATATATTCGAATGAAAGGTGTCTCATTCCAAACAAGAGTTGTTTGAAAATTTAAAGAAATTTGTTTTGAATTAAAAACTAAAGGTGGTTTAAAATTTTAAAGTATAACTTGGTATGTAAAAGAAATTAATATGTATATATGAGGATATACATAATATCAAAGGCGGTTTAAAGAAAACTCTAAATGTTGAGTTTTAAATTTGGAATGAGATATGATACCCAAAGTGATAGGTTTTTGAACTTAATAAGTGGGAAGATTATTTATGAAAAGTTCAAAATTTGGAATGGAAGATTCGAATTGGGTAAGATTGACTGTATTAAGTGAATTGAGTTTAACTTGGGGAAAAAGTTAAATAGTTGATTTGGATTAGGAAGTTTGAGTGATCTCAAAATAGGTTTGAGATCCGAAAATTGGAAATGGAGGGATATTTTAAAATAATTTGAATGATATCATTCCATTATTACAAATCTTTAAGTTGTGAATTGGATTTGTTTTAAATGAATGAGAAATTTGGTGTGGTAATATATCCATTATTAAAGTAAATTGGAATTTGGATTCAGAATTAAGTGGTTTAAAGATATAAGTTGATCGATTTAAAGGAATTAAATCAACATTTGAAGTATTAACTCGAATTTATATAATTCGAGATGGTTTAAATTTGAAATTTGAAATTAGTTCAAATTGAATTTGATTGGAATTGATTGAAATTGTGATGGAAGATGTATGAGTATAAGATTCAAATGGAAAATTTGAATTGGAATGATTTGAATAATTTGGAATTGTAATTAAAGTTGAATAAGTTTTAGATTCAAATGGAATTTGAATTAAATTTGGGAGGAAATCAAGAATAATTCAACTTGATTTGGAAATGGAGTTTGAAATTGGGATTAATTCAATCTGGAGTTGAAATGAATTGAAATTGGAACTAGTTCAACTGAAATTTATTTGAATTAGTAAAATTTGAGATGAAGGTTGAATAAAGTTAAATTTGGAAAGAACTGAGGAATTCAACTTGAATTGGGTTAAATAGATTTCAATGGAAATTGAAGTTATTTAAACTGGAATTGGGTCAATTTAAATGGAAGTGCAAATTTAAATTGAATTGATGAGAACAGAGATTGGGAGTTGAATAGTTTTGACTCTGGACTATTTTTAATATAAATTGTCTTAATATAAACCTATTTTCTAAGCTATTAATTATATATACAACCTCTCTTTTAAAAGCCAAATTATCTTATATTTGATTTACAATTATTTTTGAAATTGTTTAACAATTTTCCAACTGTTTTATAAACTAATTACTATATTTCAACTATTTTTCAAAACTAATTACTATCTTACTATTATTTTGCAACTATCTAAAATTTCTATAATTATTTCAAGCTATTTTCTAACCATTTTACACCTATTTTACAAATTAGTAATTATTTTCCAACTACTTATCCATTTTTAAAAATTTTCAAGCTATTTTCTAAATAAACTGGACGGATTTCAAACTGTTATTGGTTAAATACCCAATCGAGATAAGAATTTAAGGAATAATCCCAATGTAGATTAAGGCAATTGTGAGTAAGTGAATGAAAATCAAAGTGAATGTGAATAGAAATGAAATTAATTTGGCTAATAACCAATAAGACAAATACGTAGGGTGTACGTATGTTATTCTATTCGCATAGTGATTTGATCCAGATTCGAGCACAGAATTTCGAGATAGTTATATCGATCCGAGTGGGATTTTTCACTCGATTTTCAACGGCGAACCTGGATATGGATTGTTTATTGGTTCTGGATATTCTCTATAATGGTTATGGCTATGCAAGGAGAATAATGGTTTCTGATCAAGAAACCAGATCTGTGTCCGCACTAGGAAGTCGGGTGGACAATACTAGTTCGGAAGTGAAATTGTGTGCTCGAGTGAGCGATCAGATTGGTATAGCGTACGGATGATATGTGTACATCGTACAGATTGGAATGAAATTGATATTGAAGTTTGTGGATAAGAAATTTGAAATGGTTTTTGAAGTGAAAATATATTTTGTGAAATATATGAGGAAATAAAATAGAAATTGGATATTTCTATGGTTGAAATTTTGTTTATGGAAGCAGGTGTTATGGTAAGTGGTTTTGTAAGGAGCAATCAAATTTGAATATCTGATTTTGAGTAAACAAAGTAAATATCTTTCTTTTATAAGATAAAACTCCCCTTGATGAATCTTTTGCCAAAAGAAAAAGGATTTGTTTTGAAAGTGTTTGAAGTATAAAAGGATTTTTATACAAGTTTATAATGATCCAAAGATTTTTATCAAGGATTTTATATATATCTCTATATATAAAGGATCATATGAGGATTTTAGAAAAAGGTTTTGAGAACCTTTGGATTTGGAAAGGCTTTAGATTTTTGGGTAAAATCGATATTGATTTTTGGAAAGCCTAGTTTGAGAATTATCGATTTTGGAACAATCGATTTTGAGTAAAGGAGCTTTGTATGAGATCATACTAGGTGTATGATTTAAAAGATACTATATATGTATAGTATAAAATGTTTTGATGATGGCTCTGGGGAAAAAGGCGCTCCTTTAAAATGAACTTCTCAGGAGTACCACCGGGTGGTGCTGCCTTGAGCCTCATGGGGGGTTCTAAAGTTGATCCTGTGAGGAGTCCGGACAAAACTAGTTCCTGGGGATTATGAGTAGAGTATACCATAGCAGAAGTCGTGTGTGCCGCTGAGAGCCAACAGTTACATGAACTTTTGCTGTGACGGCAACGTAACCCTGGATGTAACCGCGATCTATGGTATAACATAGCGAAAGTCGTGTGTGCCGCTGAGAGCCAACAGTCTGCGTTTGATTTTATATCGGTAGACTACGACCTATGTAGGAGTGGAGGAGTTTCATTTTTATAGCGAAAATCAGAGGCCGCTGAGAGCCTGCAGTTACATGGACTTTTGCTGCGATGGCAACGTAACCCTGGATGTAACTGTGATTTGTTGTGTGGGTTCCATGGCATAATTGAGAGGCCGTGGAGAGCCTGCAGTTACATGGACTTTTGCCGCGACGACAACGTAACCCTGGAATGTAACTGTGACCATTGATGGGGGTGATGATTTCCAGAGCATTATCACCAAAAATATATCCTCTATTTTCAAAAACCGTTTTCTATATTTTCAGTAAAATTATTTTCAAAGTATTTCCACTGGGTGTTGAAAATGAGTTTGCTAAGTACTTGTAGAACTTCAATCCTATGCCTGATCAACGTATGACCGAATTTCTGTAAGAACGAAGTTGGACTTGTTGAAACATCGAGTTATAAAAGCATTTTTATAAAACTATTTTGGCAATATTATATAGATTTTAAAAGTGTTTTAAAAATAATCAAAGAAAATCTATGTGATTTTTAGCATTTTAATAAATTCTGGCTTCGTTCCTTTTCGAGGACGAAAAGATTCATAGGGGGGAGGAATGTGATAACCCGAATTTGTAGCCATCTGTAATTGATATAATAATTGGGAATACTGGATTATAGATTTTAAATAAAATTAGTATATACAAATTAAATTCGTGTTAATTTGATATATACTTATACTTGAGTTGATCTCAAATTGGAATTTTAAGTTAAATTAGAATTTGAGTAGATATTTTAAATTATTTTGGGTTTGAAAAAAATAAATTTTATATAATTTTATTAGTATAAGATTAATTTTATACCAGTATCTTTAAAGAATATATTAAACTTGTATAATTATTTTTAAGTATATAATCGAGATATAATTTTCTTTGAAATATATATAGATTAATAATAGGATAGTCTAAATATTTATACACTTAAGATAGTTATCTTTAATATAAAGCTAAATGAAAATGTAATATTAAAATAGTAAATAAATATTAAAAACATATGAAATTACAAGTGTTAAAATTTTACATACAAATTAACAAGTGTAAATGGATTTTGGCATGCTAGTGACACTTGTAAACCAATTGAATAAGTATAACTTATTTTTATCTAAAATAAAATTTAACTAATCCCTCTCTTTTCATATATTTTCTCTGATCTGTTTATTCTCAACAAAGAGAGAAATGCTTGTGACCTAAAACCACAAAACAATTTCAAAGAAAACTCAACATTAATCCAAACCTGGTGAATAATTTTGAGTCAATCAAGCTGCAGCCTAACAATCAAAATCGACTAACAAACTCACCAGATTCAACATGCAGATCCAATTTACAATGAGGAAAATGAATTGCAACAGATTTATCCTCTGCATTCTTCTATAAGGTGAGTAAATATCAACTTAAATGTCTTAAGTAGATGACTGATTTGTTGCTTATGAAATCTCTGTGATGAATAATGTTTGCCTGACTATATAAGTGATTATAGTTTAAAAAAAAAGAGAATCAGAGAACCTCAGTTTTAAAATCCCTGTTCAACATCAAATAAAAATTTACAAGTTTAAACATTTTTGGATGTTCTGATGCATGTTGTAATACTTGAATCTATGATGTAATTAATGCTTGCATATGTATATATAAGTGTATGATCTGTGTTTCCTTTTGATTTTTC
This sequence comes from Allium cepa, assembly GCA_030765085.1. Taxonomy (NCBI): domain Eukaryota; kingdom Viridiplantae; phylum Streptophyta; class Magnoliopsida; order Asparagales; family Amaryllidaceae; genus Allium; species Allium cepa. The sequence continues at coordinate 777,265,775 of CM060945.1, forward strand.
TTCTCTGTTTAAATCTACAGAGAATAGGAATAGGAGAAATCCAAATCTTCTTATCAGTTCATTGATAAGTCTTAAGTTTGAACATGTTGTGTTTGTTTAAACATAAATTTGAGTTTAAAATTTTATTTAAGTAAAATAAATGTGAAAATCTCCTAGAATTAAAAGTATACAATAGAAATTCTTTTATTATGATAAAATCAATCAATTAGATTTACTGTTTCGAGTTTACTTCTTGAATGATCATTGAAAGATAGAATTTTCAAAATCAAAATTACAATTTTTAATAAAGAATTGAACGGTTAATTTTAGGATTTTCTGGAAATGGGATTTCGAGTGATTTCTAATGGTCACGAAGTTTAAGGGAATCAGAATTTTGGATAGAGGTAGAGGAATGATCTGGTGTTATGGCAAAAATATATGGAGGACCGTCTGATGGTCGTGGCGATGGCGGCAGGTGAATTTAGGTTCTAAACCTAAATTGGGTCGAGCTGGAGAATTGGTCCAATGATACCTCACTGATGCATCGAGTTTGAGGAAAATTCGAGAATGGGTTCGTCGATGAGTGACGGTGGTGTGGCTGGAATCTAGGAGTGATCTGATGATCGGCGACGTGATTGTGGGTTTGTTTCCAGGCAGTGGTTTGGTTCGAGTTCTCTGGTGATGCTTGATTTTGAAGCAAGGCATGGAACGTTGTTTGGTTAATCACAGAAGCTTGTAGGGTGCTTGGGTGACTCGGAGATGAAGTCGGCGTTGGCCGGAGGCTATTCTGGCGTCGGTGCACTTGCACAGGAAGGAGAGAGTGTCAGTGAGTTATGGAAGTTGGGAAGAGGTTTTCTCGGGTTGCAACTCGAGATTTGGGGTAGTTTGCTTGAGTTCAAACTCGAGTGGGGTCGGTGTTTCATTAAAACCTGTCAACAGTTTTTATTTGATTCAGGTTTTGATTTTTTTAACTTGAACTAATTAAACAAAATATTAGGAAGAAAGGTGGAGTTTGAGTTGTTGCTCGAGTGTTTCGTGTGAGGGACTCGAGGGAGGCTGCGAGTTTGGGTTATGTTTCTCGAGTGGGAGCTTATTCGAGCATGTAGGAAAACTGTAAAGTTTTAACAGTTTAAGTTTTAAACTAAACAGTTTTTGGTCAAATTGTTTTTTTTTTTAAAAATTGTACTTGGTTTTAGTTCAAATACACATGGGGTAAACCCAAAGTAAAATGTTTAACCAGTTTTAAATTTTAAAATTAAGTAAGTTTTAAATTTTAAATAATTAAGTTAAATAAATTTCTTGAAATTCATTTTTTTGAAATGAATTGTTTGTGTAAATAAAATGTATGATTTGTTTTAAGTGTTTTAAGTCAGATCCTTAAAGTTATTTTCAAACTTAGTTTGAAATATAAGAAGAATTTATAAGGAAATGTTTTATCTTTATAATTTAATATAAGTTTGATAATAAATGTAGTAATTAAGGGTGATTTATTAATTTAATTAATTAATGGATAATGATTTATAAATTAGCAATTAAAGTTTTTGATCTTAAGATAATTATGGTTAGATAATTTAAGATTAATTAAGTTAGTTAAGAATTTTAAGTTTAATTAATTTACTTAATTAAGTTAATATTAAAGGGATAATTAAGTAACTAAATAAGTATAATTATTAATTTAATTAACTAATAATTATGATGGATTAATTAATTTGTAATTAAGGTTATTAATTAATTAAAGTTAATCATTTGATATTGGGTTAAGATAATTACTTAAGGTAATTAATGAGGTGAAATTTCTTAGTAAAGTTATTTATTATTGTATGTATTTGATTAAATTACTTGATGGTGGTAATTAAGGATAATTACTTGATAGAAGAATGTAAGTAATGATTACTCAGTGTAATTGAAGGATAAATTTATATAATTAATCAAGGAGTTGGTTTAATTGATGAAGTAATTAAGGAAAGTTAATTTCTGATTGTGATTGATTAAGTTAAAAGTTAATTATTATATGAAATTTAAGAATAATTAACTAGTGAAGTAATTATAGGATCACTAATTAATATAATCAAAGGAAGTGATAAATCTTGCTTTTTAATGATTAAATGATAATGGGTGCTTTGAATTGGTTGGTATCTCTGATATGAATTACTTTGTGATATGATATGGTGGATGAATGGTGATAATGTGATTATCTATCTATTATGAATCGATGCGTTAAAATGATATCTGATAATTAAAATTTAATTGTATTTAATTGGATAATTTGGGTTAAGAAGACATTGGATTCGAAGAAACCGGAGTCGGGTATTAGTTAATACCCGAAGCCACTTCGATTCTGTACAAATTTGATATGTGGAAATCAATATGCTGGTTTGGAATGATTTAAGTGTATTTGACCCTTAATCTAAGTTTGGACACTTGGAAATTGATGTGTGATATAGATGAGGTCTATAATAACTTGTGAAGTTGAAATTGATATAAGTTACCCGGGTTTTAAATAAGTTGTATACTTTTGTATTCCATGTTCGTTGAGTTTACTCACGCTGGTTTCCACCCTGACCTGGGTGTTACTTTGGTGTAATGCTCGGGTCAGACCGAGTATTACAGATTTTCAGGTAAGGACGTTCTGGAGCTCAGGAGGCGAGCTAGATGGCAGAAACGTATGAGGAGTTTCGCTGTATTTATCTGGAACAAGTTAATTTTTAACTGTCTGGAATTTGTGTAATGATGTAACTCTGATATATAAAGATATAAGTGTAATGATATAGTTCTTCTTGTAAAACTATTATTTATGTGATATTATATTTTATCCGCTGCGAATGTGAGATTGTGTGTTCTTTTCTGTTCTTCTTCTATCTCTTTTTTCTTTCTTTTTCTTCTTTTCTTAACTATCTGAAAATTTCGGGATCGAAATTTTTGGGTCGTTACATTATTATTATTATACGCTTAAATGATGTGTTTCACTCATCAGACATATGTCTGACCACTTCTATAATTTTCTTCTTTTCAGTTATAATTCGATAGTTCGATAAATAAGATTAATGGTTGCTTTTGTGACAACCTACAACTTAATAGACTAGAATTTTCACTAAATCGAAATATTATGTCTACCAAAGTATGGATCGTTTATTTGTTATCTTGCAATAATAAATGTATATCAGAGCACTATTAATATAAACTCATAGTGCAATAGTAAACAGAATGGTACAAAGAATCAGCAGGACAACGATCATTAGAAATGAATTCTAAATGCGACTCATTTCGGTTAAGGAATTGACTTCAAATCTGATGAGAACTTGTTTTCTCGATGCTCGACAGTATTAATGAGTTGCCTTCTTCCTAGGTCTTGATTTGCTACCTAACTAAGAGGAGAAGTGCAAAATAACTATCCCTTAGATAGTGCGTGCAAGCAAATGTCCTTACCTCTTAAATGAAAGGGACAATCAACATCAATATAATGAAACATATATTTACTAACCAAGGTTGACACTTCTGAGATCAAGTGTCCTTGTCAGTCTCGAGCATGCACAAGGAAATCTAACCTTCCTCCTTTTCCACCTTGCACCATTACCTTTCCCTTTAAAACTATTATGTGAGTTGTAACGAGGAGAGGGTCAGAACAATGTTCAGGTGACTGGTAAATCACACGCTTTATACAAATGCTAGTTTGTATTGAATGCCTTCCATCACATGTTATGTCTTTTATTTTACTTAGTCATCTCGACTCCATGTATACTTACGATACGCCCCATCTACCCTAAGTGGACAATAAAAACATGTGTATACGTGTATATGTATAAGTACCACAATTCCAACTTAGACTAAGATATTATCCCCACTAGTATTCGTAATCCATACCCCATCAAGATCGGTCATCAACGCAATATCACGTCCTCGTCATCGTGCTTACCAAGGAACTTCCATAGTGCCTAATAATGGCATCGCAATTGTTAGCCATATTATATCCATTTTTGAAAGACCTCCATAAAGGGTTATCTAGCCTTGCCCCTGACAAACAAACTAGTAAACAACTATGGCGGTGCATGAATAAAACATGATCTACACTAATAGGAGGTGTTGCCATCTAGGTATAACCCTTGTCTTTCCACTGAACACTCAGGACTGATGATGTTCTCAACCTATGTACAGCTCCTACTCTCGTATATGGTAAAGGGACACACTGAAATAGCGCCGAGCCTTGCTCACCGCTCTATTTATATTGCTTAACGCAATCATGGTGATACCCACTTGTTACTTAATACCCCTTAAAAGGTTGAAACAAACTCTATTTGTCCTTTGACACTTCAACCGAGTTGAACCATCCTACTTTGGTATCCCTCACCTATATGCGAACGTGTATAATTTGATGGTTTCTACGGTTGGATATATCTCACATCAATATATTGTATACACAATTGTTGGTAGCCTTTTGCAGTGGGCAGATTTCTATTGTGCAACACTACTGACCTCGCATTCCAACCCATTTTAATGACTATGTCATTTTTAGCTAAGCTAAACTTTAATGGGCTTTAATAATTCATACCCATAGTAAATGTATACTTGACGTTACTTGTATATATATCTGTGTGTATATTCATGCTTGTTCGATTATTACTGTTGTGTGCATTTCCACCACTAAACCAGAGAGAGTGAAGGCATCACCGAACCAACACACTCGCCACCGGACCACTTCCCTGCCGAACCAATGCTTCTCCAATACCTTCCAAACCATGCCCCCTCTCCTCCATCACCGGACCAAACTCCGCCTAGCCACGACCGGACCAACGTCCCGCCGGACCAACTCCATTTCCAAGAACGACCGAACCAACCCGCTTCACCTACAACCGGACCAACTCACTTCACCTACCATCGGACCAACCCACTTTCGTGCATCACCGAACCAAGGCCTTGCCGAACCAACGTTGCCAGGCCAGACTGCATCAGCCCAGGCCCACCAGCAGCTATATACGTCCATGACCCCTGCCCCCAGCCTCACTCTATAAATAGAGGGGCAGGGGTACAACAATGGTGGACAAGTTTGAGAGCTCAAGAACGGATAGAACTTTCAAACAACTTTCATACTCTTGTAATAAAAGCTTTGTACTTGTAATCCGAAGAGTAAAGGAGAATAACATATAAAGTGGATGTAGGCACATTCTGGCCTAACTACTATAAATCTGTGTGTCTTTTACAGTTTAGTCTATCTATTTTATATATTTTCATAAATCACCCAAATCATTAAGAACAACATATAATCAACTAAATCATACGACTTGGAGGTGTTTGCCCATTTTTTGTGCAATCATTTTTGGTGCTTTCACTGAGAATTGAACACAGGACCACCCGCTTAACCCTTTTCCTATCAGCATCGTTCATTACTTGGAAAACATGCCTCCCGGACGGAAGAAAGATGCTAACAAAGGAAAGAACATCGCAACTAGTAGTATCCCAGATCCAGTGATCAGAGATCAAGACAATCGTTCAGTTCCAACAGCAAATGGAAATCAGGCAAATCCGACAGCCACTGCTACGGAACAACCAATTACAAGGGGGGATCTGGACAGGGTTGTGGCTGAAGTAACTAACCACTTCACATCTCAACAAGAAGCCTTGGTGGATCAACTCATGTCACGCTTAAGGGATGCTGAAGAATCCAATCGCAACATTGAATCATGAGGTGAGTCCCGGTCTGGAGGATCTGAGAGACGACAATGGTCTTTCTTCTTCGAATAGGCTAACAACAGAAACAGCTATGGTAGGAGCCGAGCGCGGACTCAGCCCGAATTCCGACTCGAGGAAACACTTGGAACCGAACCCAACAGGGGAGGTACCAGGCATGGGTCGGATGTAGCTGAGCCTGCCACGCTACCTAACTATGGAAACACCAATGGACGGGGCCGAGCTGGAGTCCAGCCCGAAGTTGGACCCGAAGAAGTACTGAGGACAGAACCCAGCAGGGGAAGATCAAGGCAAGGGCCAACTGTGGCTGACCCCAGCGTGCCCCCGGTAGACCAGAGGCAGCCATTGGAGAATGTTAGGAGTATAGACGATACCATCCCTACAGGTCATCTGGACGGAATCAATCCAGCAGGGAAGAACCAAACTCATTTCTATCCGCTCCAAGTTCTGATGAAAGGATGGTGCGATTGTTCAGAGAGTGCGTCGGACAGGACCAAATGGATCGAGGGATAGGCGCTAGGGTAACCAGCCCCTTCACCCGCAATATCGAAACTGCCATCACCCCCCGGGAATGGAAAATGCCAACAATGGAACCTTACAAGGGAACCTCTAACCCCGTTGTACACTTGCAGAGATACACACAACATATGCTCATGAGCGGAGCAACATAGGGAATGTTGTGTAAATGCTTTCCACTATTCTTGGCAGATCTAGCAACCTCCTGGTTCTGCCATCTACCCCAAGGGTCCATCAGCTCATGGGAAATGTTGAAAGAAAAGTTTATCAGCCAGTTCCACATTCATGCGGAACAAACCAAGGACGCTTATTCCTTATCTAATATCAAACAGAAACCCGGAGAGACAGTGCAACAATATCTAACCTGATTCAACGCCGCAGCGGCCGCAGTCCAAGATGCCGACTAGAAACTTATCCTAATGTCCCTCTGCAGTGCTGTGCATCCGGATACTAAATTTTCTAGGAGACTAACGAAAGAAAAGCCAGCTACCTTACCCGATTTCTTCCATGAAGCCGGGAAACATATGAGACTTGAAGACGCTGCCATTGAAAGGCAGACAGGGCAACAAACCAAGGCAGCTCATGGCAACACACCCGCGGTAGCAAAGGACGTTCGAAGAAATGACTCCAGAGATAGTGCTGGGGGAAAGAAGGGAGAAAAGCGTTTATATAGGTCAGGACCGAGGTTTGACTCTTACACTCCTTTAAATGAAACAACCGAAAACATCTTCTTGGCCACCCAACACGAAGTTAGATACAAGCGCCCCCCGCACAAGAAGGAATCAGATAATGCAATTAAGTCTGGAAAGTTCTGCCGCTTCTCTGAATCTCATGGGCATGACACCAATGTATGCCATCATCTTCGGGACTTGATTGAAGAACACATCAGAAGGAAGAGACTGGAGCGCTATGTGAAAGGTCAGAACAGGACTTCAACTCCTACCAATGAGAACCCAGGGCTACCCCTCCCGGAAGCAGGCAGAGGAAACCGCAACACTAGCGGCTCGAGTCAAGAGAAGATAGTGGTCCTTACCATATCAGGAGGGCCACACATCGCCGACAGAAGCTGGGAGAGATGGAAAGATACGGTAAGTCACTTAGAAACAACGAAGGCTACGTTAATTCTGTTACAGAAGAACGCCACCCGAAACGGAAAGAGAATGATGACATCACATTCAGTAGGCGTGATCTAGAGGGAAGGCAGTACCCTCACATGGATCCTATGGTCATCTCTGCCTGGTTCGGTCCAGCCAAAGTTTTCCGAATTCTAGTAGACACTGGAAGCTCAGTAAATATCCTATTCAAGCATGCTTTCGACAAAATGAAGCTGTCAATGAAGGATGTGACTCCCTGCAGCAAACCGCTACATGGTTTCACTGGAGATGCGAAGATGCCCCTTGGGCAACTGGACCCCTTTGTCGAAATAGGAAGTCATCCCCGCTCCGTTGTGCGAAAACAAACGTTTGTGCTAATAGAGAACCACTCGGCCTACAACGCCTTTTTGGGAAGACCAGCCTTGTCTGACTTCCAAATTGTCCTAGCCCCATGGTGCCTGAAGATGAAATTTCCAACAGACAACGGAATAGGAGAAATAGAGGGAGATCAAGATGCCGCTTGAGATTGCTATGTAACTGAACTTCGCAATAACCGCAGGAAGGATAAAGGGAAATATGCAGAGACCTCTCTCTGCAAGAAAAACTTGGAAGCATAGCAATTAAAGAAAGCCCCTCCTCTTCGATATACCAGTGAACATTTCAACGAATTAGACCTCAGGGAAAAGGAGGAGGAGGCCACCACCGAGCCTGTAGAGGCTGTGGAATTTGTATCTGCAGACAAACACGACCCAAGTAGACTGCTGAGAGTCGGGTCTCAGTTAAGAGCGGAATTGAAGGATCAACTCGTCGATTTTCTTCGCCACAACTTGGATGTATTTGCATGGACGCACGCTGACATGACTGGAATCTCCCCAGACGTAGCGTGCCACGAACTGAACATCGATCCCACCAAGGTGCCAGTAAAGTAGAAAAAGAGAAGCATGGGGGCAGAACGATCAGCAGCCCTCGAGGAAGAAGTAAAGAACCTACATCCCAATAACTTCATACGAGAAGTCATATATCCTGAATGGATCGCCAACGCGGTACTGGTAAAGAAGGCTAATGGGAAGTGGCGAACATGCATCGACTTCTCCAACTTAAATGACGCTTGCCCGAAGGACTGCTTCCCACTCCCTCGAATCGATCAGCTCGTGGACAGCACAGCCGGACACAAACTCTTATCCTTTATGGACGCATACTCAGGATATAACCAGATCCCTATGCACACCCCCAATCAAGACCGCACTAGTTTCATCAATGACCGGGGATTGTACTGCTACAGAGTAATGCCTTTTGGACTTAAAAACGCCGGAGCTACTTATCAGCGCCTCGTCAACAAGATGTTTGCGGAACTAATAGGACGAACTATGGAAGTTTATGTGGATGACATGCTGGTAAAATCGAGGAAAGCCAACGATCATATAAACCACCTGGACGAGATGTTTCAAGTACTTCGCCAATATTGAATGAAGATGAATCCTCTAAAGTGCTCCTTCGGAGTATCGTCGGAAAAGTTCTTGGGATTCATTGTCCATGCCAGGGGGATTGAAGCAAACCCCGAACAAGTCCAGGCTTTGCAAGATATCAAGATACCATCCACTCGAAGAGAGATGCAAAGCCTAAACGGGAAAGTGGCCGCCCTAAGCAGGTTCATCTCTAAAGCAACCGACAAATGCATCCCTTTCTTCGAAGCTCTAAAGAAAGACAAAGGAAAGTTCGAATGGACCGACGAATGCTCGACAGCCTTCCTTAACCTAATCGAACACCTTCAGAGACCACCAATACTCTCAACTCAAAATGAAGGCGAAGAACTATACCTATACCTTGCTGTATCGTCCCATGCTTTAAGCGCCGCTTTGGCGAGAGAAGACAACCGCGCGCAGCGACCCGTATACTTTGTAAGCAAGAGATTTACAGGGGCAGAAGCCAGATACCCTAAACTTGAAAAGCTAGCATACTGTTTGCTAATCACGTCACGGAAACTGCGACACTATTTCCAATCTCATTCCATCGGAGTTTTAACCGATCAACCGCTAAGGCAGGTACTCCATCGCCCCGACACTTCTGGACGACTACTTAAATGGTGCATTGAACTGAGTCAATATGATATCACCTACCATCCTCGCACCGCCATCAAGGGACAAGCCATGGTTGATTTCATTGCCGAATTCACTACCAACGAAGAGAAAGATCGATCTGAAATAACAAAAGATATCAAGTGGAATCTCTTTGTAGATGGAGCATCAAACGAACAAGGCTCGGGGGCAGGTACTATGATAATCACCCCCAGGGGAAGGAAGCTGCACTATGCCCTAAGGTTGGAATTCACTGCCACCAACAACGACGCAGAATACGAAGTAGTGATAGCCGGATTAGAACTTGCCCTAGAGATTGGAGTCGGTTCTCTATGTCTCTATAGTGATTCTCATCTTATTATAAATCAAATACTGGGAGAATTCTAGACTCGAGGAGAACGACCCACAGCATATCTAAAGAAGACCAAGCTGCTGCTCAATCAATTGGATCACTATTTAATCAAACACATTCCTCGAGGAGAGAATCAGGAGGCCGACGAACTGGTAAATCAAGCTAGCATGAAGGACGACACCACTTCCGGAACAATAACCATCTCAAAGCAACTAGCCTCGAGTTTCGAGCCAATGAATCTGATAGCTGCAATCAAAGAGGAAACTTGGATGACTCCCATCCAGAAGTACTTACAAAGTGGCACACTGCCCGACAGGCGTAACGAACTTAAGAAAATCTTGAGGAAAGCTTCCCGCTACACAATACAAGAAGACATCCTCTATCGGCGCGGCTTCTCTAACCCCTTATTAAGGTGTGTCGCTGGAAGGGAAGCCAAGGAAGTCTTGTCCAACATCCATCAAGGAAGTTGCGGAGATCACACTGGAGGGCAGACTCTAGTAAAGAAAATACTCCGATATGGGTATTACTGGCCCACTTTAAACAAAGACGCCTTATACTTCGTTAAAAGATGTGACAAATGTCAGAAATTTGCTAAGATTCCTCGACTACCAACAAATGAGATTACTCAAATGACCAGCCCCTGGACCTTTGCAGTATGGGGAATTGACTTGATTGGCGAACTGCCGATGGGCCGAGGCGGAGCCAAATATGCTATAGTGGCAGTCGACTATTTCACCAAATGGGTGGAAGCGGAACCTTTAAATAAAATATCTTCGGCAAAAGTTATTAATTTCTTGATCAAAAATTTTCTATGCAGGTACGGGGTTCCACTCAAAATCATATCCGACAATGGACTTCAGTTTGACAACAAGGAGTTCCGATTGGTGCCGAGAGCACGAAATTCACAAAAGCTTCTCATCTGTAGCTTATCCTCAGGCAAACGGACGAGTCGAAGCCGTCAACAAAATTCTTAAAACTCTCGTCAAGAAGAAGCTTGAAAAGTCAAAAGGCGCTTGGGTGGATGAACTTCCTACGGCACTCTGGGCCTACCGCACGCCTTTCAGAACATCAACAGGGCATTCTCCTTCCTCTTTGGCATACGGATCGGAGGCCATGCTCCCAGTTGAAAAATCCCACCGTAGGATCCACTACAACCCAGAAGAGAACGAAGAGCTCCTCCACATGTCTTTGGATCTAATCGAAGAAAGAAGAAATGATGTAGCACTTAAAGCGGCAGCTCACAAGCGAAAAGTGGCAGCACAATACAACTCCAAAGTCAAGCACCCCAGCTTACGAGAAGGAGATATTGTCCTCAAACCGATCTTCCCGCGCCCCAGAGCGCTAGATCCAATCTGGGACGGACCCTATGTAATTCACAAAGATCTCCACAACGGAGCTTATATTTTGTCAACAGTGGACGGAGAGGTGTTCCAGAGGTCATGGAACATCAAACACCTTCGTCGATACTTTTCTTAACTTGTACTGCGCATATGAAGTGAACTAACCAAAAGAATCAGTGGACGTAGGCATTTTCGTGCCGAACCACTTTAAAAATCTTGTCTCTATTTAACTTGTTCCTTTATATCTTGGCTGCTTGTTAAGCTTTATCCTTTCCTGTTGAACAAAATCCTGTATAACGGCATTTCCATTCTAGACACTTCACGACACAACCTCACCTGGACAAGACCTAACAGGTACTATACGAATCTATGCCCTCGCCAATGAGACACTTTTGCTCCAGCATCCCACTGCTGCGGGTTAACTCATTGCTCGCGACGGCCCTCAAAGCCAACTGTAATGAGCCGATTATAAGCCACTGAGAAGGCCGACTATAGCCGAGGCAGCTCATTACGGCGTTCAGCTCGCCGACAACTGTGAACCGATTATAAGCCCCAACATAAGGCGTGGCCAGCCAGGGGCAGTTCATAGTTGACGATCGGCACCCATGCTAGCCGGCCACGGTAAATCGAATAATACCCACGATTACGGGCCATAATGGCCCGGGTAGTTACTGTGTGCGATCTCGGCTCCGATGTGTCTTAAGTGCGGCTGTGGTAAAAAAGAAAACTCCCCGTGGAGGCGTAAGATGGGTGACAAATGTCTCCAAGACCCACAGCTAGGGAAAGTGACTACAAAACCCGTTTGCCACGAACTTAAGCACATCGAAGGCCTTCCGTGATTGGAAGTTTTACTATTTCTTATATTTCCATTCTATTTAAAAACTTTCCTCCTATCCTCTATAACAACCCTTAAAGTACAGAACATGAAATAGGAGGCACTCGCTAATGGGAATGAGAACTCTCAGCTGGATGACGGGTCACTCGACTGCATTCCGTATTCGATCACACAAGGCCTTCAAAGCTACCCTCTGCAACTAAAAATCGAAAGGGCGGTACTTTCTTCTCTTGTATACAAATAAGTAGCTCTGATATATTCACACATCACGTTAACATTGCAAGACATGAAATTATATTTTAAGCGAGAACTTGACATCAAACACAATTGAATCACTAGCACATGCACAGCTATATTTCCTATGCAACACATCAAAATAACGACAGCATTCAAATATGACAGAATCAGCTTATGTTATAAAATTACATGTTAAGAATAAAATCGTTCATTGCAATGACATAATTACAACCTGAAAGTATATTAATGTTTTGGAACAAGTATATACAGGAATGTCAAGTAAAACCGAAAATGTCCGGATCAAGTCAAAATAGTCGGCAGCATCAGAACTTCATCTCTATCCTTCCGACCCCCCAAGATCTACTTGACCGCAGGATTAGAACTCCCAGCATGCTGACCAGAGGTCCCACCTGTCCAATTCAGGAGAAGAATCTATTAGTTAAACGATAAGAAATCAAGTTAAGAAAAGATTAAAAGGGAAGACTTACCAGCGTCTGCTCCCCAATCATCATCCTCCAACTGCACACCCACTTCCTCGGCGGTAAGCAGCCGCATTCCCTCCTTCACCGCCAACTTCTCCTACTTGGTGAACTGAGCGGTAACCACATCCATTCTGAAGGCCACGCTACCCTCTTTATCCGCATCAGCCTTGGCCTCCTCCAAAGCCCGGAGATATATCCTAGCCATGACCCGGGGGTAATCGTCCATCCATGATGGGTTGCCCTGCTTCCAAGTACGAAAATACATATCCTGCAGCATATCATCCATCATCCCCTCGTTCTCCTCAAACTCCCTCATACGGGCCTCAGAAGCCGACAACTTTGCAACGGCAGCATCCCTCTCCAATCGGTATCGCGAGCAGTCAGCTTGAAGGGATCTCCTCATCGCCTCCATCTCCTCCTTTAGCTTGGCCTGAGCAAGCCCTGCGGCTTCACGCCTTCCAGATAACTCCTCTACCTGCTCAAGATCCGCTCTCCGAACCTCATCCACCGTTGCGATGGCCATGTCAATTCTTTTCTTACAAGCAGCCTCCATCTTTCGCAACTCTGCCTTGCTAGCCTCTTCCATGGTTTTCTTTAGTCGTCTGGAGGCCGCCTCATGCTGGGAGATCTGGATGGCCTGATCGAAAAACTGTTTGGCCTGATCGGAAACCATTTGCCGCAACCGAATGTTAGCACTTCCGATTTCCTCTCCAGCCTTGACCAGTCGGGCATGATGCGCCATCAGCTTCCTGGTCTCCTCAGCCACCCGATCGATGTTTTCCTTGGCCTCATCCCCCATAGTCACAATCCGAGTGGTCAACAAGTCGAGATCCAAAGACTTAGCCTCATCAAGCACCTTTACCATAGGATTGCGGGGTAGGAGGTGCTCACCAGTAACTTCATCGAAGGAAATATCATGGGAGTTCGGATACAAGTCCGGATGACCCACGAATGGGTTGCGAGCCAAGCTGGGACGATTTATCAGAGTAACGATAGGGTTTTAGATGGATGCGGAGAGGGTACAAAATCAGTAGTCTCCTCCGTAATATCCTGAAGCGGCTGAGTTGGAGGCTGAGGATGAGATGGAGATTCAAACAAGGAGCGGCCCCTCTTCTTCCTCTGGATATCTTCTTCAATAATCCTGAGAAGAGGACGATAGCCGGCTACGTCCCCGGGGCGGCTAGTAGGAGGCTTCGGTTTAGCAGAGGCTTTGAGTAGCTTGTAGTGTTCGAGGTGGTGTTGAACATCTAATGTCTTGGCCACTACGCCTGCCCCTGGAATAAAGAACAAGTGTTACGAGCATACACAAATCCATATTTCAAGAAATATGTTAAGTTAAAAGGAGTAAGAATACGCATTTATTATACAAACCCTGAGGGGGAGTGGGATACTGCAATAAGTCCTGAATCTCATTCCAGGATGGGAGCTGGCCATAAAATATTCCTAAGTCCTTATCATAAAGGGAGTTTGCAAAAGTCAAAAATTCACCTTGAATCGCCGGAGTTGCCTTAGCCGGAATACTCTGAGAAGATGAACCGGCACCAGCCCCAGCCTTGTCAGCTGTCTCGGACTCCTTTACCGGAGCTGGTCCTCCCTCCAACCCCTCAAAAGCTTGGCGGAAAGCATCATCCGTCCACTCTTGAATCTCACCTGCTTGCCCAGAGGTCAAGGCACCAACGCCACTACCACTCTGTCCGTCATCACCACCATCACCTTTTCTACCACTTCCTCTCTCCGACTTACCTCCTTCACCCTCGCCTCCTTCCTCCGGAGCACTCTCCTCCTCCAGAGCATCTGGGCATGTACTGGGAGAGGGTCCATCGGATTTCTTGAGTTTCTTCCCCCCGACGACGGGAGGTATCGAGAAGGGTTTCCTCTTGCTGCTCTTCGCCGTGGCCCCTCCTTTTGCTTTGGCAGCTCTTTCCTCAACCATATCCCTCTGCTTGACCACAGGCTGATGTGGTAGAATCAAGTTGTGCTGCAGAAGAGTAGCGTTCCTGATCAGGTAAGAAGCTGACCTCTCCCTTCCCAAAATGGCTTCTATCTCCGCGGCCATCTGAACCAGGTGATCGTTCTCCACGATCGCAAAGCTACCTGTCACTTGCAAATAGTAAAGCACATGTGGAGAAGCGTTGCAGTCAAAACGGAAATTATAAGTAAACTTCAACTTACAGCCAGAGGTGAAGCGGTGGATAGAAACGGAGTCATCCTGGACGAAGAACCATTCCTTCTTAAACATGGTGAACTTTGAATACAAGTCCAGGACCGGCTTGAAGGACACGGCCGATTCCAAGCTGATGAATGGAGACCCCTTCTTGTAACCACTCAAGTTATATAGGTACCGAATCTCCCGGTTGGAAGGGGCGCCCGTACTTTCTCTGGAAAATTACGAATAGGCACACCAAGATAGCGTAGGAGTTGGGCTGGAGCTAGAAAGGGGCCACCTTAAAATATGTGACGAAGCTAACTATCCAAGCATTGATTGGAGGAATGGCCCCACACATGCAGTGGTACCTACTATAAGCGAAGTATCCTTCAGGGGGATTATATGGCATGACCCCTTTCCCTGGCAACAGCATGCGTGCTCTATCAATCCCAAAGGAGCGGGAGATGACATCAAGCTGCTCTTCTTTGAGAGAGCTAGGAAAGTAGTCAGGCGGAGAATTCAAAAGCTCTTGAGGACCATACCTATCTACTAGCGATCTCGGGGTGGGTCCATGACGTTCCGGTCCTGGCTGAGCTGGGGGCACTACGGCGCACTCTCCTTCGTCCTTGGATTTCTTCTTATCTGATCGAGTTTCCACTTTACAAGACATTTATCTGCATCACAAGAAAGTACATCGTTAGAACAGAGGATATAAACAAACAAGTGTATATAGTCTAAAATTTCACTCATAATTCAAAACACTCAAACTCCTAGTGTCATTCGGTAAAGCAAATACAAAAGTTCATTCGGTATTCGGGGTCTTAGGCTTCATCCGGTGATTCAAGTATAAGCTCATTCGGCACTTTCCATTCTCATTCAGGTGGTTCGAGCACAAGTTTCATTCGGCAACTCAAATATGAAAGTGACATTCGGTACTTAAAACCCCTCGGGTTCATTCAGAAGTTCAACCTTAAAAAATCGTTCGGCCGAAGAAAGTTTACCTGGTCCGGCAATTAAGATTCGGCAGTCAGAACTGGTTCGGCACTAATCGGTTCGGCAGTTGGGAATTTGATCCGGCTATTTCACTTGGTAGGGAATAATGAAGGCCTAACACCCCTATTTATAGACGAATGCAGGATGACTGGACCGGGTGGTTCGGCGCATATGACCAGATGGAAACACCCAAGTTAAAACAAAGCATGCCATGTGCATGCACATGCCCTTCTTTGGGGGGCAAGTGTTGTGTGCATTTCCACCACCGAGCCAGAGAGAGTGAAGGCATCACCGAACCAACACACTTGCCACCGGACCACTTCCCTGCCGAACCAACGCTTCTCCAATACCTACCAAACCATGCCCCCTCTCCTCCATCACCGGACCAAACTCCGCCTAGCCACTACCGGACCAACGTCCCGCTGGACCAACTCCACTTCCTAGAACGACCGAACCAACCCACTTCACCTACCACCGGACCAACCTCTACCGGACCAACCCACTTCACCTACCACCGGACCAACCCACTTCCATGCATCATCGAACCAAGACCTTGCTGAACCAACATTGCCAGGCCAGATTGCATCAGCCCAGGCCCACCAGCAGCTATATACATCCAGGATCCCTGCCCCCAGCCTCACTCTATAAATAGAGGGGCAGGGGTACAATAATGGTGGACAAGTTTGAGAGCTCAAGCACGGATAGAACTTTCAAACAACTTTCATACTCTTGTAATAAAAGCTTTGTACTTGTAATCCGAAGAGTAAAGGAGAATAACATATAAAGTGGACGTAGGCATATTCTGGCCGAACCACTATAAATCTGTGTGTCTTTTACATTTTAGTCCATCAAATTTTATATATTTGCATAAATCACCCAAATCACTAAGAACAACATATAATCAACTAAATCATACGACTTGGAGTTGTTTGCCCATTTTTTATGTGAACAATTACACCTCCAATGTTCAACTGTTTATAGTATTTCTTTACCTTTTCATGCATTTACTTCTTATTCTGTTTATATCAACTTAATACCATTTATCGCTTTCTTTAAAAGATCTAAATATCTTTTCATATTTACTTCTTTTTCTCATTACTGAAATTTTATTTCTATTCTTTTCAACTTTATTACTACCCTTCCTTATTAATGGACTTTCCATTACCTCTTTATTTAAATTGTTACTTGTCACTATTCATTATGTGACTTTCCTACCTTTTTATCATTCATTATTTGATTTCTATCTTATCACGATTGCATACATATATTTTTTCTTCCACTTAAACGGCTATTATTATCATATTTGCAATTCTTTAATTTATCCTTAGGAATTTTTGAATTTTAATGTGTTGGAATACATCTCCTTTAAAAGAAAAGGTTAACACTGTAAATTTCTATATTTCATCTATGACATCCCATAATTTGGCGTTAGTTATTTAATAGATAGTTAGTTAATTAGGTTCCGATAACTAGAATTTGTGCAAACAATGGAATTTGTCCATGAAACTTTCGTCACTGCATTTGTGGTGAAATTCTAAGAAACTTTCATATTTGTAGTTTTGCAATTAGAATCCAAATTAAGAAGTTACGGATGAAAAATGAATTCGGAGAAGAAATAATTCGAGTAGGAAAATTAACGTTGATATATTAATTATCTAGGGCCCATAGGTCGACTCGCATATTGGAGAAGCCGACTAGGGGAGGCTGACCCTTAGAGAGGGGGCGGTCGACCGCTTCATGTGTGGCAGCTAGGGTTAGCCTAGGCCCAACGGCTCTGATTTAATATATTTCGATCTAACAGTTCTGGTTGATTCTTGGGCCTATAAAATCAAGCCTAACCCTCCCTTTGCATCTCCTATTTTCTAGAGGCGGTAATGAAGTTCTGTCACTTCTTCTTCCCCATTTTCTTTCTAAATTATAAAAAAAAACATTTATATCTACATTCGCACAAATTAGAGAAGAATATAAATCCAAAAATAAGGAGAAGAGAAGAGGATCAACTATACGTGTATTTGAGGTAATTAATATATGTTTATATACTTATATCTATTTTCTCTCATAATTTCTTAGATCTGTAATTCTAGTGTATGTATATATATATTCTTTTATACATATTTCTTGGATTAAAAAGGATTTGGAGATGAATTCAAGATTCTACTTAAAATATGGAGATTTGGATTGCTATTAAAAGGTGAGTGGAAAATTTTATACATTGTTTATGATTTTAAATCTATCCCGTTGGAATACGTTTGATTTTTATGCCTAAGCTAATTTTATTTGTGAATTGTAAGCTTAGATTAGTGTAGAAAACTATTACTTGCATATCATGTTTTAGTTCTAATATGAAATATGTATACACCTAGATCTAGAAATCAGTTCCAAAGATTTTAGAATTTGAATGTCGTATATTATTATTGCAGATCTGTACTTGGTGGTAAAACAACATTTCTCAATTATTGCCAAAGTTTGGGCTAATTATAGATTTTTCATAGTTTAATTTATGGAAAGAACATCGGTTTGATTTTTATAGATTTGCTTACTTTTTCACTTTGATTCGAAAAAGGCGATGTTTGATTTAACAAGGAATACCCATAAAAAAAAGGAAAAGCTTTGTAAAGTACAAATTTATTCCCCATAGTTTGCACAATCTATTCTCATTAAAAAGAAATGATCAATTCCTTGTAATTTCAAATAAAGTCGGTTTTTCTTTTTGTGTTAACCCAATGGAAACCATAGTAGAAAATCTTCCTAAGGAACGTAACTCCAGCAAATTAAATATGAAAAGTATATTCTAATTAAATATTTATGACTAGAATATATTTGGATAGGAATACGTAGTTTTATTAGGTATTTTATATGCATTTATTGAATTAATAAAGGAGAACAACATTTATTCGTTCGTTATTTAAGTGTAACATTCATTGATTTTTATTATATTTAGGGATGCAAATAGGTAGAATTAGGAAATGCAGTGATTACTATTAGTGGTCAATAAATTAGGAATTGCCAATAATTAATAAAAAATAAAAGATTGTAACACAATTAATGGGCAATTAATGTCAATAAACGAAAATGAATTTGGAAGTTATAATTGATAGGGACAAATTGATAAAAAGGGACTGATAAAAATGGAATTGATATAAAAAGGTTAATAATTTTGAATCAGTATACATAAATGTCGTAGGAAATGCTCTTAGGGTTTTATGGACAAATTGACATTTATGGGCATTAAAAGGGGATTTATGGGTAGATAAGTACTTAATGTAAATCTTAATGCCTTAAATAAAAAGGGAAGTAGTAAGCTAAGTCCAATATATATATGTAAAGACTTAGGATGGTTAAGTGGACTTACTAGGTTAGTGATGTGGGGTCAGTAAAGTCAGTCGACGGAAGATTGCCCTTCACATTGAGGCAACCAACAGTCGGGTACACTTACCACTTATATGAGATATCACTAATCCTAGAACCCATGACTTTGCAAGAGATAGGACCTACTTTAAGGTCAGAGGTATTAAATGGTTGTTTGAGAGCCCGCCTCTTTCCTAATTAAAAAGTATTAAATGGTCCAAATTTGGAATTAGGAGTGGTAAGGGATATCTCCATTGGGGTTCGCTTCTGGTTTAAGGTATTAAGTGGTTATATGGTCCTCCTCTCTCCTAAAAGAAGTATTAAGTAACCCAGTGAGATTCCACATAGATAAGGATATCTCTGAAAAGGTACTTTAGTGTTGAGGTATTAAGTGGCTATCTTAGGGCCCGCCTCCCTATCGAAAGAATTAGCCTAATAAGATTCTATATTTATAATTAAGAGTGATGATGGATATCTCGAGAAGGGCTCAATTTGGGTTTGAGATACTAAGTGACCGACCTAGGGTTTGCCTCTCTTGTATAAAAGAAGTATTAAGCGGCTCAATGAGATTCCCAAGCAGTGTCAGCTAGACAGTACTAGTGAAGATCCGCCTTAGGTTAGATATTAAATGGCAAAGGCCTACCTATAAATATGTGTTAAATGATCAAAAGCCTACCTAGTCCTTGTTAATGAGGTATTAAGTGGCTTGGGAATAGTCTCTCACTTGTTAAGACCTTAATAACAATAGTACGCGAGAGTAGTCCACTTAGGGATAGGTATTAAGTGTTGTTGGATATGCCTAGAATATAGGTATTAAATGGCTAGAAGTCCGCCTAGTCCTTTTAAAGGATGAAGTGGCTTGGGTACTTTCTCTTATATAGCTACGATGGTATTGACGATAGGTATGTTAGTAGTATGGCTATTATACATTATAAATTTTAAGGCCATAGATAGTGGTTCAAAGATCATTATTTTTATGACCAATAAGCCGATAATAACGATGCTAGAAGTCCACCTTGGGAATCGGTCTTAAATGACGGAGTTTACCTCCATTGACGTATTAAATAGCAGAGCCTACCTATTCTCTTTTTAAAGTATTATGTAGTGATAGTAGAAGCCCACTTCATATTTAGAAGTATTAAGTGGCAAAAGGGTATGGAAGTATTGGGTGGTTGATAAGGCTTTATCGGTATTTTGTACCTTAGGAATAGGTAAATAACTAATCGTGTGTTCAATGCAATGTTAGATCAAAATTGCTAACTTTAATAGATATAACAATTAAATAGAAACCAATCGAAATTTATTTATGGATAGTTTATAGATTTTTCTAGTTACCAGAACATTGTTATGACCCCTTCCTTATTACAACCTGAACACTCCATACCCCTTAGTATACCCAAAAGGGCACACTAAAGATGTGGTGCGTTGTATGCATAGCTAAACTTTACAGAGACTAATATTCACATGACAAACAAGTAAAACAATGGAAATAGTAACTCATTAAAAATTAAAAAATTCATAAATAAGTCATAACCAAAATATGTCTCAAAATACCAAATAGATATGTCTCGTGAAAAATACCATCTCGGTTATAATACCAGAGTACATAAATAAAACCATCTCTCTCAAGAGTACCAGTACATCAAGTTCAAATGAAATAAAAACTGAAAGAGAGAAGAATACATGAGGAAAAACTCTAAAAAAATATGAAATCTACTGTCCCTGCCTTTGCAGGCCTATGGGGGGAAAATGGGAAAATAGAGGAGTGGGTCAGACTAAAAGCCTGGTGAGTGGAAGTAATTACTAGTATTTTTAAGCAAGATAAAGATAATAGACTTATCAACAGTTCTAGTATAAAAGGAAATAAAAGAAAAGATAAAGATGGAAGAAAATACTGTTTAACTGTTTGCTTTGATTATTTTGATTGTTTGCACTTGTCTTAGATAACTGCTTTGATTAGGCTGAAATCCTAATCTTACTGTAATTAGGATGATGTTCTAATTCTACCCTTTGATCGCCCTTCTATCTTTGTTGTGCCACTTTAAGCTACTAGTCCCATCCTATGGATCTCATAGCAAAAAGACAAATGTTTAATGCTTTGGAACTCAATAGCGGCTTATATCCATGCACCGCGGCCGCATGCTAGGCCACCGCGGTTCGCACTATCTATTGCTTCCTCTTTTTATCTCTTACCTACCCTAAACAACATAAGCGTGCTCAGCCTTACCTGATCTATTGTAAAACCATTAATCCTAGTCTGACAAGGTCCTTCCCAGCCTTACCTAAGTGTGTTGCGAGACCATCAATCCTAGTCTGAAAGGGAAATGCTACCAGTACGGGTCCTTCCGATAAAAATCTAGTTGCACCCCTTGCCCAAATCCCCTGATTTGAGCATCTATCTATTGACCACTTATCTACCGTAAACAACATAAGCGTGTCCCAGCCCCACCTTATCTATTATGAGACCATCAGTTCCTGACTGAAAGGGGAATGCTGCCGGTATGGGTCCTACTTCTATCTTTGCTTAGTAACTTAGTATACGTCTTTTATATAAGCCTCTTCTGTTAATTCTGGTCTATTTTCTTATTAACTTATTCTAAGTCTTTAAAATAAGCCTCTTTTGGTCTCTGCTATATTTGCTTATTAACTTAGTATAAGTCTTTAAAATAAGTCTCTTCTGTTAATTCTGCTCTATTTGCTTATTAACTTAACTCTAAGTCTTAAAATAAGCCTTTTCTGTTCTTTTTATTAAATTATAATCTACATTATAATTTCTCCTTTATCTTGTCTTTTAAGTTAAAACTACTAGTTATAAACTTGCTTGCAAATGTCAAATTTGCCTATTTCAGTCTATATTCTTTTTATTGTAGTTCTTCTTATTTACATCAAATTTTCTACAAATTTAATGTTCTTATAATTTAGTCCGTATTAGCAAGTTATCCCCTTTTTATTATTTTATTCGCGTAAAACAGAACAAAAAGAAACTAACATTTACAGACTAAATCTAACGCAAAACACATGTAAATAAAAGATAAATAACTGTAAATAATAGTAAATAATTGTAAAAAAAAAATGAATAAAATAGCTAAATAAAAATAGCTGGACAAAATAGGCTGAAAAGAACTTTAAAAATTAACGGTAAACAACCGATATAAAAATGGTCTCAAAATTGCAGAAAAACTACAATTATAGAGAACCCTAATATTTTAAATTACTTAAAAATCTAAAATAATTACTTAAACACTCACTTGTGGCCCTTAGCTTTTTTCCTTGGCCTTCTCGAATCCGCATCTAGGGTCTAAAATATTTTAATTAAAACGATCTTCTCCTTGGAAAAATATTACTTTTAGGGTCCAGCCTCAGGCAATGAACCTAGATGGAGAAAATCGGAATGAGAAAAATAGCTAGGCCTAGGGTCTTATTTATAGTGTCACTTTTGGATCTCTGACCGTTGGATTTGAAGGCTAAATCTTGCGCAACCCAAAATTTAACCTATAATAATTAATTTGTTCGGTAATTAAATAATAAAATAACTTTGCAAAATTATCAGGATTGAGCCACGGGAGTTGCAATATTGCGTCCGTGGTAATTTTTTGTAAATTTCCATATATAGAACATTAGAGGTCGAGCTAATATGAACAAGAAACAAATTAAACAAAAATCGAGAAGGGAAAGAATATATATATATATAAAGGGAAGGTTGATCGGCCGGTCGACCCGCCTCTGCTTATTACGAACAAACGAACTTCATTCGTTCGAACGTTCAAGAGATTGTTGATGACGTGTTTTCCATTCTTCTGACCAGTCCAGTCCATCTATTTTTGCGTTCGATGGCACCTATTCTGCCCATGACATGGTTACATCCTATTCAATCCCAAAATCCATGGTCCAAAATCCACTTCTACCCCTATAAATGGAACCCTAGATCTAACACTTCTTCTCATTCTAGGTTTTCTCCAATTGGGTTAACCTTTCCAGGAAGGACCCTAAATGGAATAATTTTTCTAAGTAGAAAATCATCATAAATTAAATTATTTTACAACTCCAAGTAGATCCGGGAAGACCAAAGGAAGAGCTTAGGACCGAAGGTGAGTGATTGTAATTATTTAAGATTTCTTTAAGTAATTAAAATAATAGGGTTTCCAACAGTTGTAGTTTACTAACATTTTGGAATAGCCTTTTTATCAGCATAGACCTATTTTTCAGTCTATTCCCTTTTAGTTATTCTCTTTCAGTTAATTATAATACATTACTGTTAAGCATAGCATTTTTATTTATTTATAGTTTATTATAGTATTTAAGTTTATTTACTGTTATTTATTTCTCATTTACATCTTTTTCTTGGATTTTTTGCAAATGTCTATCCTCTTCCTCCTCCTTTTCTTTGCATATGGATTAGAATAAATTAAATGCGAATATGGATTATATAAGTAAGAATATTAAATGAAGAAAATAAGACGTAAATTATAAAGAATGCAATAGGTAATGGGATTGGACTATAACATAAATGGAATTAGACTAAAATTTTGCCTAATTATGATTAAAATTGGACTAATTAATTGGCTTAGTTATAACATAGAATTATAATTAAAAAAGAGTAAAAGATGAAAGAAGCTTATTTTCACACTTAGACCTTAGGTTAAGTAATAAGCATGATTATAACATAGGTTATAATAAGAAAAAGAATAGAATGAGGCTTATTTTAAGACTTGGGATAAATTAATAAGCGTAGAAAGTAAAGATGATAATAAAAGCTCATTTAAATAATTTATCTAAGTTAGTAAGCAAAGATAAAAGTAGAACCTATACCATATAACATTCCCTATTAGACAAAAAGGTGTCTCACATTAGCCTAAAGTGAGATGAGGGAATGCTTATGCTAAGAATGGTAGTAATTGGTCAAATAGAAGTCCAGATCACGAGTAATTCAGGTAAGGGGCGCAACTTGATATTGTTTTGATGACGGGCCAGTACCAATAGCATTTCCCCTATAGTTTCTATGGACACATGGTGATCTCACATTAGCCTGAAGTGAGATGATGGGCATGCTTATGCTGGAGTTTGAGGAAGTAAGATGACCCAATAGGTGGAGCAAAAGGTAGCATGGGCATGGTGGCAGTTACGCATGCGACTTCCATTCTAGTGCCTCGTAATCGCTATGAAGTCCAAGCACTTAGTATAGGAGTCTTTCGTAGACACCATTGCCTTCTGTGTAGGGAGCTATATATGTCATCCGGATCCACAATGGGAACTTTGTTCATCTTTCGTAGATACCATTGACTGCTGTGTAGGGAGTTATATAGCATCTGGTCTGCAGTAAGGTCTATGGAGTAGCAGGCCGATCAAAATAGGTAGAATTAGTACATCCTAATTATAGGATTAGGAATTTATCCAAATCAAAGCAGAAATCAAGGATAAGTGCAAACAATCAAAGTTCACCCATCTTATTAATTAAATACTAGTTAATTCGTATTAATTCCCAGCTTTATCTCACATATTTCCTTTATTTCCTTTTATATACACTAGAACTATTGAAGAGTCTATTACTTTTACTTTGCTTAAAGATTCTAGTACATACTATCACTCACCAGACCTTTTGTCTGACCCACTCCTCTATTTTCCCCCTTTTCCCCCATAGGAAATCAAAGGAGAGGGTAGTAGATTGCAGTGTTCTGAGGTTTCTTGGAGAGCATTCTACCATGTATTTCCCAACTTTTTCAGCTTTTGGTTCTTTCTTTGTACTGGAACTTAAGAGGGATATTTGTACTCTGATCTTTGTTGAGACTATGAGTTTTTATTTCATGAGACATGTTGGGTTTTGAGACATGTATGTTGTATTTGGATTTTGACTTATTTGGTTTATGAAGCAATTATGAAGCTTTTGTTTTAAATAAGTTATTATTTTATTTTCCGCTATTTTTACCTATTTTTGTTTTGTGTATCTTGGTCTCTATTAGTTTCAGATACACCTATAACATACCATGCCTTTTAATGTGTCCATTTGGGTATATTAAGGGGTGTGTGGTGTTTCACTTGGTATCAGAGCAAAAGGTTGCAGGATTCCTAAAAATTTATTTTTAAAAGTTAAAGTATTTTCCAAAATAACTTCTGTTAAAAAGTATTTTTCAAAAAAGTACTCTTAGAAATAGTTTTTAAGTATAAAAGAGCTTTTATAAAAATCCCCTCTGAGTCCAGTGCAATCTTCTTCCGATTCTTTCGAGCCTAAATTATCTTTTCTTTGCATAGAATGGCTGACTGGTTCTGTAGAGCTACAGTGCCATAGGTGCAAGGGCAAGTGCCCAATACAACACTAGCAGAGGAAATCCCTTTAATCCACCCACATCATCCCCCTTTCTGAGCTACGCCAGGACTTCGCGAGTATAGGAGGCAGAACGTTTTCTGGCATGGAGGATACCAAGGATACGCGGGTTAGTTTTGAGAATTTGGGGCAAAGGTTTAGGCGTTTAGGTTTAGAGGACCGAATGAGTGTTCAACCTATATCTTGGCAGTTGGAAGAAGAGCTTAAGGTGGTTCCTACAAGCTCTAAGAAGCCATGGTGGAAGGGCAATAAGGATAAGGACAAGAGGAAAGAAGGTGGACCTCAGAAGCGGATCAAGAAAAGCGGAAAATGCAATAGGTGTGGACTGGTTAGTCATTACGCAAGGGACTGTAAGAATAAGACGATGAAGCGAAAGTGTTTCAGTTGTGGACAACCTGGTCACCTTAGTAGAGCTTGCCCTTAGAGAACGGGGTAGGAAGCAAGCGCACCTACAGTGCTAGTATAGGCTTTGGATGCAGCACCTTCTAGCAATAGACCGAATAGAGGTAGTAAAGTCATAGTTGAAGGTTTGATTTCTATTTCTGATTTTCTCATTCGAACTCTATTCGATACTGGAGCATCACACTCTTTTATCTCTAGTTCTCTTATGGTTGTTTGCACTTAGATATTTCTTTAATAGTAGACCCCATCTTTGTTTCAAACCCCATACGAGGATCGACACTCTTGTTTACGGTTTGTAGGGGTTTGAAAATTTATTTTCTAGGCGTAGAATTTGACTATGATGCCTATATTTTGGGATTTTGGGGGTATGTGATGATTTTGGGAATGGATTGGCTATACATATATGGATCTATATTTTATTGCAAGAGGACAGTCGTTAGACTAGAGACATGCATCGGTAGGATTTTCAAACCGCAAGGGTCAGTGAAGTTGAGCGTCCCTTATTCCCTCAATTCATCTTCATCAAAGTTAGATTCGGTTCCTATCATCAGAGATTTTTCCAGACATCTTTGAAGAGGTTAGGGGACTACCCCCCTAAGAGAGAGATTGACTTTAGGATTTGTTTTGCTAGCCTATAGCATTACCCGTAGGGCATATGGCGCATAGGGAAAAAAGGGATTGAGCAAGCAGATCCGTGAGCTTTGGAGAAAGGTTTCATAAGAATAAACATATCGGAATAGGGAGCACCGGTCGTCTTCTCTACCAAAGTAGGTGGTTCTCTTCAACTTTGCATTGACTACGGAAAATTGAATAAGTTTACAAAGAAGAATCTCTATCCACTCTCTAGGATAGATGATCTTTTCAACTAGTTAGTTGGCTCTTTAGTATTCTCCCAGCTTGATTTAGCCACTAGATCCATCAGCTTAGGGTTGTTGATGATAGCATAGACAAGATTGTATTTAGGACACCAGATGAATTCTTTGAGTGGTTAGTTACAACTTTTGGGCTAACCAATGTCCCAGCCTATTCTATAGATTTAATGAACCATATTTTTAGAGATGTCCTAAAATAAAGTTTGTGGTGGTATTCATGGTTGACATTTTGGTGTTTTCTAAAAAGTGTGGAAGAGCATGTTATTCATCTGAAGGATGTTCTTTGTATTCTGCGTGTTCGTCAGTTGAGAGCAATGTTCTTGAAGTATCAATTTTGAAGTCCATTTATTAGGGCATAGAGAACGTCTACATATGGTATGGATTTAAGAAACGGTTATGTACATTTAGGATTGGTATTTTAGAAATCCAAAGAGAGGTAGGCAAAGGTTAGAGATGTACAATAAAATTCCGTAGATAAGCAGAGAAGAAAGTCCATGTACAGATAATTGCAGAAATTATATTTGTCTCGGACAAGTGGATTTGACAGTGATGCCTTATAATAAATATGAGTATACAAAAGGATTAGGAGTAAAAGCCTTTAGTTTAGGAAAATTACTTCGAGGGTAGTAAGTAGGAAGACCCACTTTATGTTCAGCCCAATAAAATGAAATTTTTGAAATTTAAAAAGTTGAAAAAAAAAATTGTAGTTGTTGGAATTGAAATTTTTTATTGTTCATATTTTCTGAAAGAAAATAAACATGGGTTTTTGAAGAATGGTATGAAATTTATGTTAGTTTTTATATAATGAAAAATTAGAATTCTTTTTGAAGAATTATGGAGTATATATATATAACTTATTGGTTTTTTTTGTAGGTAAACAAAGATTTGAAATATAATAACCTAGAGTGTATCAAGTATCGAAAACATAGATTACAACTTTTATTGTTGTAATAAATAGGCTATAACACTATTGTTATATTAAGTGACTCCAAAAAGAAATACTTTTACATAGGTATATGAGATTTGTTAGTATTAATTTAATTAAATCCATAC
Source organism: Allium cepa (assembly GCA_030765085.1). Classification (NCBI taxonomy): domain Eukaryota; kingdom Viridiplantae; phylum Streptophyta; class Magnoliopsida; order Asparagales; family Amaryllidaceae; genus Allium; species Allium cepa. The sequence goes on from CM060945.1 coordinate 777,293,500, forward strand.
ACTAGTATTTTTTTAGGTTGTAGTTGCGGTGTTTTACGCAACATCCATTTTAACCAAAAAAAAATGTGTTTTAAAAGGTAAGTTCAATGAATATAAACAAAATTGTTGGTAAATTGCACTTATTATTATTAAGTATAAGGAAGTGTTTTTGCAGTTATGAAAATATTAAAACAGTTTTGAAGATGACATTTTCTGAAAATAAGATGTGTAAGTTAGATATTAGAAAATATTTATCAAGGAAGAATATAAACTTAACATACTTTAATCTATTAGAATGAATAGAATAATGGTATGATCTTCCGAGAAACCGATAAAAAAATTGTGCAAGTTACAAGGAATACATGAAAGAAATATAAAATGTATGAAAATAACCATATTTTGTATAACCTATTTCAAAAACATAAAATAAATTCCTTGTAATTTCACATAAACATGAAATTCTCTTTTAAAAAGGTTCATAGAAGATTTTAGCATTAATAATTTCTCATTTGAGAAAGTAGTTCCAAAACGTTAAGATATGAGATCGTGAGGCATAATAAGAAGATGTTTTGAAACACATAAAAACATTTAAAGATATTTTAAAAGAAAATAATTTGGTAAAAAAAGCAATTAAGTTTTGGGAAATGAAAAACGTAATAAAAGTTAAATTTAAAAATCCTAATTTTTATAGAAATGCTGTAAAAGACTTTAAAAAAGGAGGAATAAGTTTTAGACTTAAAAATTTGGTAGCTTATCCCCTCTAGATTTGGGGAATAATGTTAAGTGACCAAGTATTTTTGAATTTAATAGAAACTTAAAAATAATACTTTCAAAGACAAATATTTTGGGATTTGATGCTTTAAAAAAAATTCGAAACCTTAATTTTTAAAATGGAACTGTAAACACCGAACCAAACTCCTAAATGTGAACTAAGTTGGAATCATTTTCTAGGGGTAATGGAAAAGGTGTAAGGCTACGAAGGAGACAGCAGTAATTACCTTTGAAATTAATAATAGAGTTTCAATAAAGTCTATAGGACACTAGTAAGATCCTAAAAATTTTGATTCATGTGTGCATACTAAAGAAGACAGTAAGGCGAAATGAGTAAGGCACACATGGTTGAAAATGGATATTATTAATTTCAGAGGAACTTGGGAAAAGCATCTTTCTTTAGAGGAATTCACATAAGATAGTAGTTCTCAAGCTAGCATTATAGTGGCACCTTTCGAAGCTCTTTACAAAAAACCGCGTAAGTCGCCTTTGTGTTGGATATGGTGTACAGAGGGATTTCCTTGGTTCTGACATAGTTAAGAAGACTTCGAGGTGGATTGGTTTGATTAGGAGAAAATTTGTATTTCGTATTCAATTTCCTTTGATAATAAGTTTTTAGAATTTCCTATTTCCATCTTTAGTTTTGAATAGGTTCCTTCCTTTATTATCCTTTGAGAGGGTGGAACTTAGGATTTAATCTACAGATGGTAGGATTTGATGTAAACATGTTAATTGAACATGTTTTGAATGATATATGCTAGTGATTGCAAATGTTTGGTAGTGAATGCTAATGGACGCATATAGATACACTAGGTACTTTTATTGTTTTAGGGATCAGCCTAACTAGGAAACTAGAGCATATGCATATGGATGTGTACACATTTTATTCTCTTTCCCATGGTTTCTATAAATGGATGATTTTCACATGATTGTTGCATTTGGATGATGTTTGTAGCATGAATATAGAATTATCAGTTACCGTTAGGAAATTTTCGCATTTATTTGGATACATGGCATAGACATGATTACATAAAAAGTGGTCAACTGAATCAGTGGATCGCCTAATCTTTTACAATAGTTAGGGTCATTTATACTACACTAATTACATAAGTATCATAAGTGGCATTAGAAAAACTTAAGGACAATGGATGAATGGTTGATGACTGAGTAGTTGGTTGTAGAATTAGATGAAAACATTTGGTACATTCTTTCATCCTTAAAGATTTCGGGGACAAAATCACTTAAGGAAGGGAGAATGTAACAATCCAAAATTTAACCCATAATAATTAATTCGTTAGGTAATTAAATAATAAAATAACTTTTTGAAATTATCGGGATTGAGCCATGGGAGTTGCACCATTGTGTCCGTGGTAATTTTCTGGTCAATTTCCAAATATAGAACGTCAGAAACCGAGATAATATGAACGAGAAACAAACTAAACAAAAATCGAGATGGAAAAGAAAAAGTATAAAGAGTCGGTCGACCTGGGCACCGAGGCGGTTACCGCCCGATCGATCCGCCTTTGCTAATTAAGAATGAACGAACGTTCGTTCGTTCGTCCAAACGTTCCATGGGTTATAAATGACGTGTTTTCCTTTCTTCTGACCAAATACGTCCATCTATTTCTGCATCCGATGGCTCCTATTCAACCTATGACGTGGTTGCATCCTATTCAATCCCTAAATCCAACGGTCCAAGATCTACTTCTACCCTTATAAATACACCCCTAAACTTAACACTTCTTCTCATTCTAGGTTTTCTCCAATTGGATTCACCTTTCTAGGAAGGACCCTAAATGGAATAATTTTTCCAACGAGAAAATCAATATAAATTAAATTATTTTACAACTCCAAGTGGATCCGGAAAGACCAAAGGAAGAGCTTACGACCGGAGGTGAGTAATTATAATTATTTAAAGATTTCTCTAAGTAATTTAAAATAATAGGGTTTCCTATAGTTGTAGTTTTACTACGATTTTGAAATAGCCTTTTTATTAGTTTAAGATCTATTTTTCAGTCCATTCCCTTTTAGTTATTCTCTTTCAGTTAATTATAATATATTATTGTTAAGCATAGCTTTTTATTTATTTACAGTATTTAAGTTATTTACTGTTATTTATTTCATATTTACATCTTTTTCTACGTTTTGGATTTTGTTGAAGCGTCAATTCTCTTCTTCCTTCTTTTCTTCATGAATGGATTGGAATAAATTAAACGTGAATATGGATTATATAAGTAAAAATATCGAATGAAGAAAATAATATGTAAATTATAAAGACTGTAATGAATAATGGAATTGTACTGTAATATAAATAGAATTGGACTAAAATTATGCCTAATTATGATTAGAATTGGACTAATTAATTGGCTTAGTTATAACGTAGAATTATAAATAAAATAGAGTAAAAGATGAAAGAAGCTTATTTTCACACTTAGACCTTGGGTTAAGTAATAAGCATGATTATAACGTAGGTTATAATAAGAAAAAGAAAAGAACGAGGCTTATTCTAAGACTTAAGATAAATTAATAAGCATTGAAAGTAAAGACGATAATAAAGACGATAATAAGCAAAGATAAAACTAAAACATATACCATATAGCATTCCCTATTAGACAAAATGGTGTGTTAAATTAGCGTGAAGTGAGATGAGGGTACACTTATGCTAAGAATGGTAGTAATTGGTCAAATAGAAGTCCAAATCACAGGGGATTTGGGTAAGGTGCGCAACTTGATATTGTTTGGATAACGGGCTAGTTCCAACAACATTTCCCCTATAGTTTCTATTGACACATGCTGATCACACATTAGCCTAATGTGAGACGATATGCATGTTATAATGGAGTTTGAGGTAATAAGAAGACCCAATAAGTGGAAAAAAAGGTAGCTTGGGCATGGTGGTAGTTACGCGTGCGACTTCAATTCTGGTGCCCGTGATTGCTATGAGTTCCAAGAGTATGGGTGTCATTCGTAGACGCCATTGCCTTCTCTGTAGGGAGTTATATATGTCATCCGGATCCACAGTGGGTACTTTGTGCATCTTTCGTAGATACCATTGGCTGCTGTGTAAGGAGTTATATAGCATCTGGTCTACTGTAACGTCTATGGAGTGGCAGGTCGATCAAAAAGGATAGAATTTGGGTTACATCCTAATTACATATTAGGAATTCAGCCTAATCAAAGCAGAATTCAAGGACAAATGCAAACAATCAAAGTTAACCTATCTTATTAATTGAGTAATAGTTAATTCGTCTTTATTCCCAGCTTTATCTCTCCTAGTTCCTTTTTTTCCTTTTATATATACTAGAACTATCGAAGAGTCTATTACTTTTACTTTTCTTAAATATTCTAGTAGTTACTATCACTCACTAGGCTTTTAGTCTAACCTACTCCTCTATTTTTCCCCTTTTTCCCTATAGGCAATCAAGGGAGACGGCAGTAAATTGTAATGCTCGGAGGTTTCTTGGAGAAGATTCTACTATGTGTTTCTCGAATTTTTCAGCTTTTGTTTCTTTCTTTGTACTCGCACTTAAGAGGGATATTTTTACTTTGATTTTTGTTGAGACTATGAGTTTTTATTTCATGAGACCTGTTGGGTTTTGAGATATGTATGTTGTATTTGGATTTTGACTTATTTGGTTTATGAAGCAATTATGAAGCTTTGGTTCTAAATAAGTTATTATTTAGTTTCCGTTGTTTTTACCTATTTTTGTTTTGAGAATTTTAGTCTCTGTTAGTTTCAGTTACACCAACAATGCACCACGCCTTTTAATGTGACCTTTTGGGTATATTAAGGGGGTGTGGAGTGTTTCAGAAGCACGAACGTGCAAGATGAAGTAGAAATGGAAAAACACATCATCACCTAAAACTGGAAAAAAATCAACATGAAGAATACATGGCGGGTCGACCTACCTGTCGACCCAGCACATGCTAGGGTCAACCTAGCAAAGTTAAGGGTTGACCCTAGGGTCAACCTTGCCTATGTATATTTTTTTCTTTCTTTCTTTTACTTTTTGATTTCTTGTTTCTTTTGTAACTTCTTCGTTTTAGATCCAATTTTGACAATCAATATATGGAAACTGACTAGTAAATTACCATGGACACAACGATGCAACTCTAGTGGCTCAATTTTGATAATTTTACAAAGTTATTTTAATATTTAATTAATTCGTTAATTAATTATTATAGCTAAATTTCGGATTGTTGCATTCTCCCCTTCTTAAACGATTTTGTCCCCGAAATCTCTAAGGATAGAAGAATAAAATAAATATTTTTATCCAAGTTCTACAATGAACTGCTCTACCATCATGCATTACATCCATTGTCCTTAAATTTTTCTAATGCAAGTTATGATATATATACAATTAGTGTAGTGTCAGTGTCCCTAACTAACGCAAAAACTAGGTGGTCTACTGATTCAGTCAACCTCCTTTTTATGCAATCATTTTTGTGCTATATATCATGAATGCAAGTTTCCTGATGATAACTGATAGTTCTATATGCGTGCTAATCGTCGTCCAAATGCAACAATCATATGATAATCATCCATTATTAGCAACCATGGAAATAAAATAAAAATGCAAATGACTGCACATCCATATGCATATGCTCTAGTGACCTAGTTAAGACGATCCCTAAGAGATAATAGTGCCCAGTGTAAGTATATGCGTCCATTAGCATCCACTAGCAAACACTTGCAACTATTAGCATCCTTCATACATAACATGTTCTAATATCATATTTAAATCAAATCTTACCAACCGTAGGTTAAGTCCTAAGATCTACCCTCCTAAAGGATAATAAAGAAAAGAACCTATTCAAAACTAAAGATGGAAACAATAAATTCAAAATTTATTATCAGAGAGATGTAGATAAGAGATATGTATTCTCTCGTAATCAAATCAATCTTCTCCGAAGTCTCTTCAACCATGTCGGGATCAAGTAGCAATCTCTCTATGGACTCTAACCAACACGAAAGCGACTTGCACGGTCTTCTATAAAGAGCTTCGAAAGGTGCCATTCCAATGCTAGCTTGAAAACTAATATTATACACGAATTCCACTAACGGAAGATACTCCCTCCGTGTTCTTCCAATATCAAGAATACACATCATGTGTCTTACTATCTTACTTGTAATGACTCGTAATTTTTAATGATTAAAATAAGTTAATTTAATTAGGTCTTGTGATTTAATATTAGGAGAAATAAAAAATTTGTGATTTAATAATAAGAATACAACTGGAACGAAATGTAATATTATTAATTTAAGGTAATTGATGGCTACTTTAAATGAAATTCAAATTAATTGAAAATATTAGAAAAAGTATAATTGGTATAGATTGTAAATAAATTGTAATAATGTGTGTATAAATTGATAATTGGATTTAAAGAGTAATTGATAATTTAAATGTTGATTCATTAATGAAATAATGTGTAATAAATTGTAATTTGATAGAATTATTATAGAATAAGTTGTTATGACAATTGTGTGTAGATAACAAACATACAAATGTAATTAAATGTAGAGAAATGGTGACAACTATTATTTGTTACCAATTTATTAATCAATTATAATTAAATTAAATTAAAATGTTATGTAAAATGAGTGAAGATGATAATTGAAAAAGGTGAATACAACAAAATGTATAGAAATGTTAGTTATATTTACAAGGCAATAATTGATTTAATGAGTAAAACAAAGATAAATAAATTCATTGAGATTTTAAATTATAATAAAATTGACAAAAATTCAATGCAATTGAAATATTGCAACTAATATGGTAAGGATGATAATTGTTGAATATTAGCGTAATAAAATGTAAAACAATGTTAACTATGTCTCTAGAATAATTACTGATTGAATAAAAATATTTAAACCAAATTTAATAAATTTATTGGAATTAAATTATAATAAATTGGATTTAATTCTAGTTGAAATTGAACATTTTAATTAATGTAATATTTAACACTGGATTGATATGTAAATTTATTTTAAATTATTGTAAATGTCTAAGCAATCAAAATGATAAAATTTGTTAGTTTTTAAAATTTGAAATTAATAAGTGATTTAATCAATTTATTAATAATCTTTTTATTTAATATGAAAATAACCATTTTGGCCACTATCTCGGATTTCGATGAAACCAGTTTCATTGGATCTGTAACAGTGAATTATTGTAAGGTTTCAAGTTTCGTAGCAATCGAACTTGTCATTTGATCGTACAGACTCGAAACGCGTAGAAATCAATTTAATTAAATTCAATTGAAATCAATTTGAAATAAGCTAATTTTAAGCTAACTTTTTTATACGATGGAATTTGGAATTGAAAAATATTCCATTGAGTTTAAAAATATTGAAAACATCTATTTTGATATAAGGGATGAACCATTTTCGTTTCGGACGCAGAACGGGCTTTTTGGGTTGTTATTGTCAATTCAAATCTATTCGAATGTTCAATCTTTCTTATCGGGCCTAGTCCATATAAATAAATTTTGTTTTAACCCTAGCAGCCTTATTACTTCTCATTTCTGTACGTATCTGTCTATTCAACTTACAGCTTCTTCCTTCTTCTAATGGCTACAAATCAAAACCTTGAATCCAAATCAAAAATCAATTTCGAAATCAAACTCCTCCGAACGATATCAAATTATATATTGTTTGAAGCTATCGATGAGCGTAATTCACTGATGTGATTCGTTTTTCAATTGGATTCACCGTTTGTCCAAAAATCGAGGTTGAACATCGACCGTTCATCTCTAAGGTTTTTGATCCAACGGTGGATCATCGACTGTTTGACGGTCGGGAAGCAGCGTATGGAAGAGGGAATCGAGCATGTCGCAGATCTGCTGTTCATATATCAAGATGGCATTAGAATTCACCTTGATTGGCATTTGAATGCAGGCGGCGGCATACGGCCTTGGGAGGCTTGCGTGGACGCACGACCACCAGAGGAGCTCGGCCTTAGACGGCGAGCATGGCCATGTCGTCCGATCGAGGTATAGAGGGTCGTGGCAGTGGCGTTTCTCAAGCTTAGGTGGCGGCGGCTTCAGTTCCATGCACAAGATAGGTTTGTGAACGAGGGTTTCAGGGAGCATGTGAAAGGATGTGATGGTAACGCGCGATTTATTCCTGGGATCGTATCTAAATTTCGGACATTTTGACGCTGGTTTGGATGAATTCTGAGACTGTCGAATTTTAGGCCCTATTTTGGATTTCAAATCGATTTAAAATCAAAGGTGAGTGTTTTAACCCACTCAAAATTACAAACTACCTTATGTTTGTTAAATTAAATTTATGATGTGTTTAGAAATTAATCGATAGATGTTTGGTATGCTTAAATTGTCATTTTAGTTAGATTGGACTTTTATCGCATTTAATCATTGTTTAATTTAATATTGAATTTAATTGTCAATTTAATACCTGCTATTGATGATCAGTTATCTATTGATGCTCATCGATTGATTTGGAAGATGATTGTGATGGATGTTTGATTGTTGATATTAGATGACTGGATGGTATATTTTATATTGTTATAACACTGCAAGTTTCCTATGGGTTGAAATGATACATACCCAAACGATCTATAGATTAGGAAAAAATTGTTATGGGTTGAAATGATGGACTTGAGCGATTTTACGGATTCTATTTAATTCAGGATTGTGGTTTGAAATGATAATGACCATAAAATTTTAAATTACGATTGAAATGATAAATATCCATATCACTTGACTATAAGGCGGATAATTATATATGAATACCAAATTGGTTAAATTAAATGATTTTAATTCTTTAAATTTTGAATTCAGATAACTGGCATTTTGAAATTGAAATTGATTCATATAAACTGAATTATTCTCGAGAATCTGAGCGCTAAATGCTGAATTTGGAATTGATTTAATGAATTTTCAAAGGATTTAAATTGTAATTTCAAAGTTGCAGTGTCAATTATAAATAAATTTATCGAAACTGAGTTATTGGAAATGTTTGGATATAACTTTGAAATCTATTTAAACTAATTTAAAGTATTTTAATTAAATTAACTATTTCAATCAATTTAAAACTATTTTAATTTATTTTATTCCATTATAACCTAATTAATTCAATCTAATCTATTTTACCAATTTTAAACTAATTAAAATTATTTAGTCTATTTTAAATCTTTTTAATATAATTTAAATCTATTTTATCTATTTTAAATTTATTTAATCTATTTTAAATCTATTCAATATAATTTAAGTCCATTTAATCTATTTTAAATCTATATAAATCATTTTAAATCTAATTAAATTAAATTTAAATCTATTTAAACTATTTTTACTATTTAAACTATTTCAACCTATTTTAAACAATTTTAAAACTATTTAAAATATTTATGAGTATATAAAATATTTTCCAAAATTGCAGACTATGTAAAGTGGAAGTATTTATATTTGAATTCTTGATGATGATATAATCTAAGTTGGGAATAAAATGACATATTTGAGTGAATATGATGGTTATGAAATGAGAAATTAACTAACATCTTATCGATAATTTCCTAGTGAATATAAATTTCAAAGTGAATATGATTTCGAAAGTGAATATGATTTTGAAATTTATATGGTTTTAATTGAGTACGATATTTTGATATCAATATGAAATGGTTTTGAAAGGTAAAAGAACCATCCGGTGTGTAACAAGAGTTTGGTTGTTAAAGAGACCGGGATTGGATATTGCCATACTCTCTGCCAATACCGAAAATCACTTTAACAACTGTGTGCGTGGTGGAGATTCCAGAAATGAAGTAGGATGGTTTGACGAACAATTCTGTATGAGGTATTTACGTAGCCCCGACTCCCGCGGGTCGGTTTAGATGTGAATAAAACAGGAGCTATACTTGGGCCAAGTGAGGTCATTTCTCCGATCGGACATGCTTCTTTGATATTATATTTATTACTTTGTGATTGATTTGGTAGCCACCCCTCGATTTTGATTATGGAAGTGTATTCCGAGATGGGTGGTAGTAGCTGCCATGTGTCACCACCAGCCCGGTTCTGCAAAACGTAGAGTCCAACCCTGACATTGCCTCGAGTGTTGAATTCACATGCCCTATCGCGCCTTCTACGAGTTTGTTTGTACCGTATCTAGGGAGTGCCCTCTGGTAGCCCTCCAGTTTATGGAGGAATTACAGTACTATATAGACTATGGGAATATATAAAAGGGGTTTTTAGGTTCAAGGAAAAAGTTAGAGAAAAATTTAGTTGCAGGGACAAGAAGTTTGTTTCTAGGCTGAAGGACACTTTTAGTGTAATTCACAGAATGATAGTTGTAACTATGATTTTCAGTTTCTACTAAAAAGTGTCATTTAGCCTAAAAAACAAACTTGTTGTCCTTAAGACAAATTTTTTTGCAACTTCTTCTTGTGCATATTTACCTGTATATAAAATGTGTTAAGGAGGATATGGGTAACGCCTTAACGCTATTTTAATACTTTACTTTACTGTAGACACTATTATAATAGCATACTGTACTACATAGTCGATAGTTTAACGGATCCTTAGGAGATAGTAACCCCGAACATCTCTTAATTCATTACACTCACATTAGACACTGGATAGGAGATGTCAAATCCCATAAAAATATCTGACGCCTTTACACTCATATTTATTTACTGTTGATCTTGCTTACATAAGATCTTTTAGTTCTTACTCGAGTGTTTTGTCTTTTCAATTCGCTCGGGTCAGTCTGAACTTTTCAGTTTATCGAAGACTGCATTCTGGAGGATGAAGATGAAGATTTTGTACTATTATTACTCATTATATGTATTATATTTATTCCACTGTATCATGTTGTTCTGCTGCAATTATTTATTATTTATTCTTGTTGTATGTAACTCTGATTCTGTATTGTATAAAGTGTAATCAATTATTATTTATAAACAACATCGTGAACTGTTTATTTGATTATTATATTTTGTCATTCCGCTGCAAGATGTTATACTTGTTTTCTCGCTTTCTCCGCTTTTTCTTATTTACCACACAACAATCTGCCCCTTTGAATTGTTTGAATCTGACGTGTGTGGTTTATCATCGATTTAAAACGTCTAAAAAGGTGGTCTTTACATTACTAATATTATCTTACTATCCTTTTATAGTTTACACACATGAAGAAACAATTCTAGTTTCTCACTAGTGTCCTATGCACTTTACGGAATCATCTATTATTACTTCTGAAAGTAATCACCGCTATGTCCTATACAGCCTTACACTTTTTTTCCATCACACCTAGGAAATGATTCCTATCTATTCCACATTAAAAAGTTTGGTTTGGTATTTTATTATTTAATTTCAAAAACTAAAGCTTCTAAATTTTTAAAACATCAAATCCCAAGATTTTTGCCTTTAAAAGTGTTATTTTCAAGTTTCTGTTAAATTCAAAGGTACTTGGTTACTTAACATTTTATCTTTCTAAGCTTGTATCCTTACAAATTTTTGAATTTATATCATTCCCCAAACCTAGGGGGAAAACTTACAAATTCTAACTTCAAAACTTATTTTTTTTCCACTTTTAAAGACCTTTACAGCTTTCCATTAAAATTTGGATTTTTAAATTTAAGTATTACTAAGTTTCTCGCTTCCAAAAACTTATTTAAATTTTCACCAAACCATTTTTCTTTAAGTTATCTTTAAAATGACCTTTTATGTTTTTAAAACATCTTTTTTTCGTAGATTTTCTATTTTGCAAAAACTAGAGTAGATAAGAACAATTATTTTATTAAAAACCCTTACCTTTCTAATTACTTAAAATTGGAGGAGTTTCTAACTACAAATGGAGACTTTCTACAATGGTTCTCTATGATATCTCTCCTAACTAATACTGCCTCTAATTATTACACTTCTTATTACACCTAATGGTTTTGTACCTTGATTTATTGGAACTAATTTCTTTTAGAAGAAACTATTAGTGCTAAAACCTTCTATGAATCCTTTACAATATGACTTCATGTTTATGTGAAATTACAAGAAACTTATTTTACATTTTTCGAAATAGGCTACACAAAATATGTTGCTTCCTATACCTTGCACATCTCTTTAACGTATTCTTTATAATTTGCACAAAACATCTTTATTTGTGATTTGGTTTCATAGAAAATTTTATCATTATTCATTTCATCCTAATGGATTAAAGTCTGTTTAATCTATATTCTCTTACGATTGACCATTTCTATGCAATTTATTAATTTCCTAATATTTAACTTACACCCTATTTTTTCCCAAAAGAACTCATTTTCAAAACTGTTTTAATATTTTCATAACTAGTTCTTTATACTTATTTAAATACTTATAAACCACTTTATTTCTCTACTTAGAAATTATCTTCAAAACACATTTTTATTTGGGTCAAAATAGATGTTACGTAAAACATTGTTACTACAACCCAAAAATACTAGTGTATGGATTGTATTAAAATAAATACTAATAAATCTCATATACTATGCAGAAACATTTCATTTGGGAGTCACTTACTATAACGGTAGTGTTATAGCCTATGCTCCATTTATTTCTCACGAAAACATTTATTACAACAATAAATTGTTGAATATGCGACTATATGATTTTTGTTTGATGATAATAAACATACATACATATATATATATATTCATTTAATTGTATTTGTTAATACACTATTTTATTTTCACAGATTAAATAAATATTTTGATGAATAAAATAAATAACACAGAATTTGAATTCAAACAGAAATTTTATTCAAACAAATATTTATTACAATTTTTGAATAGTACAAATTTCAAGCTCTCACTATATATATACAATTTCAATTACAATACAAATTTGATTACATTACAATTCACATTACATTTGACCTCACTACATGTCACTCATTCACTCAACTCGTATTTATCTTCAACTTCATTACAGTGTGAATCCAGCATCTGAGCAATCTGCAGAAATATACATTGGCATAGTAAAATTGAAAACAAAATACTTTTGCAGTTTAAAATAAAATGTGGATTTTGAAAATAATATTTGCCTCGGTTATTTGGGTTATTCGTCATGATTTAATTTTGAATTCATCATACACGAACAGCTTGTGACATATAATGTATCACTGTATATGCCATAAGGCCATGCACACCGATATATACACTTGATAAAATTACAAGGAAGGTGAGCACAGGTCAAACCCAAAACGCCGGGTTCAAATCAAGTGCATTAAAAATAAAGTCACAATATGAGCACAAGGTCAAACCCGAGCGTAAAGATGGATTCAACTCTGGCATGATTTCAAAAATCAACATGAAGTTCAAAGTGAATCAAACTAAATTGAAGCAAATGCCAAATCAGTCAACACAAGCTAAACAGGGGCAAAACTGCAAACAAATACATATGGCCAAGCGATGCATCACTGAGACAATGCACAAATATATACACACACACACACACACATATGTATTTACATATGTATACAAACATGTACCAGCTCAATACATATATGCAGCCTCGACTAAACTCCAAAGTACATATAAAGTACACAAGCTACCAAACTCAAAGAAGCAAAAATCCAAACCAAGTTCAAGATCAATGGACATGGAGCAACCAGACCTAACTGGTAGACATGAAATATTAAAATATGATATGCCTCAAAGTTCAACAGTGACGAAGCACGGAATAACTTAGTGCACACCAAGATAATACAAGAGAGGTCAGAGAATGCACACAAAGATAATGCACTCAAATAAATCTAACCCGGGCAAGTCTACATAGAAGTACAAAGACACAAGACTAGGACATACATAGTGCAGCAGTGCCAAAAGGACAAGAATACATATATACAAGCAGTGTAAACATCATCATGAACAGGCAGTGGTACAAACTACAAGTAGATAGGGATGTGCAGACCAACAGATGTAAGCATCAGTGAATGGCAGCAACAAAACAGCAATATACATTGAAGCAACTCGAGCTCGAGATAGTACAAAAAAGTTCAAATGAAACTGGATAGAACAAGCTTCAAAAATCATCAGACTCAAGTGCATATACAGGAATGCAACAGTGAATCACAAACAAAGTGCACCAAAGATACAACAATGACTGATACGAGTGACAGTGCAAGCTCAAATAAAATCCAAATGTACATACACAATGCAGCCTCTACATGAAGTTCAAGAGAACCAGCAAATGGCACAACAACCCAAATCAAACTACAATGAACCAGATGGAACTGCAACAGCAGGTTGCAAATGACCAGAGGCAATAAACACAAATGGCCAAAGTCGAACAGTCTCAAGCATCAACAAAGTGATTAACGGTCAAAGACATAATGGCCGGAGTCATGAAATAGTATGTAAAATCGAACAAGGTCGAAAGTGCTACCAGAGGCAGTGAACAGTATGGCCAAAGTCGAAAAAAATCAACATCATCAAAATCAAGTCAAAGCCGAAGACAACAAGAACGAGAACGAACGAATTCAACGCCTTGGCAATCAAGTAATCGAACCAAGTCAGAATTCAAAAATGTGTCATTCAAATGATTTGAAAAAGTCAGAGATTAATCCCAAGCATTAAAACAAAATCGAATGGCCGAAGATGAATTCAAATAAATGTATACAAACGAAAATCAAGGATCTCGAATCCTATATAATCAAGTAAACATCATCGGCAATCGAGATGGGAGTTCAAGAAAGCAAATCAGTAGAAGCAAAATAAATTACATACCAAATCAAAGTCGAACTCGATCAAGGAGGAGAAGCCGCGAACGATTCAGTTGAAGTAAGCTATCGAAGCATCAACCATAAATTAAGCGGAGACTTCACAAAGCCCTATATTCGAGCAAAGAAAAAGAGGAACCAGGTCGACATTTTTTTAAGAGCAAAATAGACAAAGGAAGATAACGGGACGACATAAAAGAGATAAAGGAGGCCAAATTTTCTTTAGTGATAAATTATTTTGGACAACTTATTTTAATAGGGCTTAGGGTTTAATTGTTTTAAAATTGTTGTTTTTGTATTTTCTCCTTTAAACCATTGTAATTTCTAGTGGTGTGACTAGGGCACAAACTACGTGGCGTGGTTTGAGGATTCGCAACTCAGAGGCTGAGTTGTGGTGGAATTTTGGGCGTAGAGTTTGATTAGTCAGCAGCTGGTGTCGCGAGTTTACGTGTGTAAGCGTGTGACTACTTAATTTCTAGTAGAAACCTTGGGGGTAGCACGTAGGCAAGTTTTGCCGAAGCTGGGTAAATTCTGTGTCGTTCTATTTCTGCATATATCATTCTGCTATTATCTGTGTTGCTATTATTTTGATATATCTGTGTTGAAATAATTTTATAAGCTTCTGCAATAATTTTTATAATTAACAGAATCACCCTTTTCACCCCCCTCTAGGGTGAAATCGATCCTACAAGTGGTATCAGAGATAGGAATAGAAGTCAACTTTTGCTTTTAAAAATTTGATTTTTTTTCAAAAATCAATTTTTGTTTTAAAAGTTGAATTTTTAAAATGCGTCTTTTAATAATGCTCTTGCTGAGGGACAGTCTATAGTCAGGCCACCAATGTTCAATGGTGAATATGCCTATTGGAAAAATAGACTGAAACTTTTTCTGAAAACCATTGACGCTTGGAATATTGTTGAGACAGGTTATAGAGTACGAACTATAATTGTAGATAACCAGGAAATAAATAAACCGAAGGGTCAATGGACAGATTTAGAAAATAAGTTATAGAATTCTAATGCCAAAGCTATGAATTCGATTATTTGTTCATTGGATCAATTTGAATTTAATCGTGTCTCACATTGTCTAACTACACCGGAAATATGGCATACACTAGAAGTGACTCACGAAGGAACATCTCAAGTCAAAGAATCTCGCCTTGCCATGCTAAGCAGCGAATACGAGAATTTCACAATGGCCAAGGAAGATAATGTCAAAGAGATGTATGGACGACTTTCCAATATCGTTTACAAATCAAAAGCTCTCGGAAAATCATACACAGAGTTGGAGATAGTCCGAAAAATCCTCAGAGTCCTTCCACGAAGTTTTGAAACAAAAGTTACTGCCATTCAAGAATCAAAAGATTTAAAACAAATCAAAGTTGAAGAACTCATCGGAAATCTCACCACTTATGAGCTAGAAATGAAATTCAAGGAAGAGCGTGAAGGAGGAGACACTCGAAAGAAATCAATAGCTCTTAAAGGAACAACAGAAAGTGATGGTGATGATGGTGAAGCAGCAGAATTGGAGCTGATAATCAAGAAATTAAGAAGATGGAATTACAAATATGGAAATCCAGCTCTAAATCAAAAATTGAAATGCAGAATAGAAAAAGCACTAGACAACTTAGACGAACAGAAGATCATTTGTCACAAGTGCAACCAACCTGGACACATCAAGCCCAATTGTCCTCAAAATAAACGCAACTTTGAAAAGAAATCAAAAAGGAGAAGTTTTGCAGCCACGTGGAATACAAGTGATGAAGATAATTAAAGTACTAGCAGTGAAAGTGAGAAAGCAGATATGTGCCTTCAAGGTTATATAACTGATAGCGACGATGACGAGCCAAGCGAGGTATCAAAACTGATTCACTCAGAATTACTTATATATTTCCACGAAGTATATGGCTGTTTTAAACGACTTAGGGAGAAGTATGCCAAACTTGAATCACAAAAAGATACTTTGATAGAATTAAATAAACAACTTGACCAATTAGTTAAAACCTATCAAAGTAGGATTCTTAAGTGTGATAAGTGTCCAACATTTGAAGAAGAAATTAAAAAATCAGAAATTAACATAAAATCACTTGAAAATGAAATTCTGATTTTGAAAGAGAGTGAAAATAATAGCTATTACCATTACCCTTTAATTTACACTTAAGTTTATTATATTCGACTAAATATTATAATTACATACCTAATATTGAATTCATTCAATAACTACTAATTATACCAATTCATTTATTTATACACCACTTACCCTTATTTACTTATACTCAAATTTATACTCAAATATAACAGTTACAACTAATTAATAGGCCAATTAAATAGTAACTTACAACCGTTACTATTACTTGAAGCCACATTAATGAATTCATTATTGCTTGCAAATCAAATGTTACAATTACTTAATTAACACTGATTTACTTCAATTTATATTAATCATATATTATCTCATTAATGATTCAACATTCACACTTGTGATTTCATTGTTCACCACAAATGTTACCATTATTATGTACCCAATCTTTATTTAAGAGTCATTTATTTCATATTATTCCTTTTATAAACGTAAATGTTTGCATTAGTTTTCTTACATTAATTTATAGCCAAGTATACCAATTTTCAATACTTCACTAAGTTGTAATTTCATTTCAATTGTTACTAATTAGTTCTAATTACCATCGTTCAATTTTTAATTAATAAGGTTTTTTATATTAAATTACCAAAATTTATTAACTTAACAAATTAAATTGCCGAAAATTTTATGGGTCGTTCCACTCTCCCCACTCAAAACTTTTCGTCCCTGAAAAGGAAAAGAAGGGAAAAGAAAGAATTAAGTAATCAATATATCTTATTCAAAATACTAACTTTATAAATAAATAAATTTACGAAGTTAATTAATTTGAATAAAAAATATTGATTTATTTATAAATTCCTTTAACACCATTTTATATTGTAAGTTATTTAATTAACTTTTTATTCTATTTACCTCAATTAATCCTTTTTACTACTAAAATTTTAGTATATAACATTTATTACAAACACTCAAATTTTATTTGTAAAAATCCCTTTTATATTTTATATTATCCATTTACATTGTCAACTTCTAATAATTAAGGTAAGTTATATTGGAATATAATAGAATATTATACAAACAAAAATTTCTAATTCAATTATCTCAAGCTTAAATATTTATTCAAAATTTTGGTTTCATTGTATATTTGACATTATCCTTTAAGGCAAAGTTTAAGAATTAGATTTTCGATTAACTTCAAATGATTTTAAAGATAGATAAATATACACAATATGTATCAAATCAAATTTTTAGAAATCCAAATCCATTTAATTCTCCAAAGCAAGACTGTAACAAAACTACAGAACGGTCTCTTCACTTTGAAACTCGAAAATGAAAATCGATGATGCTGCAGTCGTCATCGAAATTATTTTCCAGCGACAAATAAAAGAGCACCGATTTACAAATTAAAATTCTTTGAAACAATTTCCACTTGAAATACTTTAATAATACACACTTAAAGCTTTAAACACAAAGTCTGAAAACATCGAAAATTAAATTCTTAGTTTCTTATTTTAAATTCATTTAAATTTCTAAATTAATTTATAAACATGTTTTAGTTCAATTATTTATATATGAAAACAAAGCCAATAGTTACAAGACAGAGTCAAATATTATTTCTTAACATCCAAGTCAATTAACTATCAAAATTCAGAAAATTATACTTATGTATATATAATATAATTATACCAAATTTATTTCATTTACTAAATTTGAATACTATATTGTGTCGGTTTTCTCTGTTCAAGTGTTTTGGAGATCTTATCGATAACGTTGATCAGACGAATCGATCGAAAACCCAAATCAACATCAACAACTCAACAATAGCGTATATACAAAAAAACAATTTAAATATTAGTTTACAAATATACTATACAGGAATAGATTTTCAAAGCAAGGATAGAGATTCAAATTTGATTAATTCGAATCAAAGAAAATTTTGATTTGAGGAAAAGTTGAAACAAAAGATAAGATGATTAACTAACCGAATAAGGAAATGGATAAGCTTATATAAATTACGGCCAACCTTAACCGGGTCAACTACGACATCAAGAATTAGATCGATGTGGAATTCTAAGGCAAATCTACATTCGATCTCAGGAGATAGAATTTGGGATAACAAGGATACTAGCATCTAACCGAGGATATATAGAAATCTCCGGTGAATCAATGTTAATCATAAAGGAGTTTCAACCCTTTACGAGTCATTCAGTGGAGCTAGAGAATGCTCCAGAATTCAGAAGAATACAAATAGTGAGGGACAAGGATGAATTTTTAAACCGAGGGGACGTTCCAAAATTTAAAGGAAATAGAGTCAAAGAGAAAGAGATTCACGCTCGAATGAAAGTAATTCTGTAAATAAATTTACCATATATGATAAGGTTTGCCTAGATCCAAAGTTCAGATATCAAATGTAACGACCCGATATTTTCAACCATTCCAATACGCACATGTCGGACTTGAATTGTTCAAAATACCGAATAGTAAAATAAATTTGGCAAAACTCAAAATATACAATAAATAAATAAATCACAGATCACAGACACAGAGTGATATAATGCAGCGGAAGTAAAGAAATAGTAGTTCATGAAGCTACTATACATGTACATTAGAGTTAGACAAGACACAACAGAAATAACAAGATGATAATCACGTACAAAGATGAATACAACACTGGAATCAACTAGATAACTGAGAGTGAAATAGATGGCTGGATCTTCAAGCAAAGTTCCAACTCCACAGGTGAGTCTCTAATGCTATATCACTCGGTCTAACCCGAGCGTAAAGCAAAACACAAAATATTCGAGTCAGGACATACATACTTGTACAATGTAAACCAACTCAAGTGAACTGTAATATAAGGTACAAGTAACTTAAAGGATGTTTGGGACCGCCCATCCTCTAAGGATCCGTTAAACTATTTACTATGTAGTAATATTTCGCTATTATAATAATGTCTATAGTAAAATAAACTTACATTAAAATAGCGTTAAGGAGCGACCCAATATTCCCCTTAACACGTAATAGTCCCAGTAGTCCATCTAGTATCATACTCCCTCCTGATCGAGAAGCCACCAGAGGATACTCCACGGGCTACGAGAGAAAACAGAAATCGTACAAGGCGCGCTAGGGTAGGTGACATGGCACATCAAGGCAATACCAGGGTAGATATACCAATTACGCATCTGGACCGCTGGTAACGCGTAGCAGCTACTACCGCCCACCTCGAACCACACTACCGAAATCAAAGGTGCGCACCAAATAATCAAAAAGTAATAGAATGGCATACGAAGAAGTGCGTCCGCTAAGAGGTGCTACCTTCTTAGTCCGAGAATCGCTCCTGTTTTAGCCACCTTATGGCAACTCATGGGAGTCGGGTACATGTACATACCTCAATAGAACGTCACCACCATCCTACTTCATTGTGGAATCTCCACCGCGTACACGGTTGTCGAAGTGGTTTTCAGTATCGACAGAGATTATGCCCATATCCGATCCCGGTCTCTTTATCAACCAACGTTATTATTACCCATGGATATATATTTCAAAATCGTTTCTATTCCTAACCATTTAAATTTAAATACTATTTTTTTCCATAATAATATCTATTCTCAAAATGATAATACTTCCAAATCCATATACTTCTCAAATCTAATATCCATTTCAAAACTAAATATTATATTATTTCATTTCAAAAACCAAATCAATAAATCATTTCCATTTCAACCCAATGTAATAATATATCATTAAAATTCCAAAGAAAAATCAATATATCATTTAGCTAAAACTCAAATTTCCAAATCACTGAATATTTCCTTCAATTTACTAAACTTGAAGTATTCCTTTAAATCGTCTTAACCCAAACCACTTTATAAAGACATTCATAAATCCTCAATTTCAATAAGTTCAAATTTATATATTTAAATACAGTTCTTATTTAAATACAATTTCAAATAAATTCATTTCCAAAGCCATATTACTTTCAAGTTATAACAACTCTGAAACCAAACACTTTGAAACATACTTATTTAGACCATTTAAATTCAATGTTAATATCTTCCAAACAAGATTCATTTAACCATTTAAATTCAATGTCAAATAATGTTCACTTCAAAGTTGTAGCATTTATAAGTCCATTCATTCAATTATAACTTTCCAAAACATTGTATATTTCTGCTACACTAAAATTTCAATTTTTAGCCAATTTAACTTATAAAATCACATTTCCCACTTCTAAATATTCATTTGGATATTATTTAACTTATGATTTAATAAAATAAATTTTTACCAATAAATATCCAAATTAAACTATAATTCATTTATTAAGTCAAAAACACATTCTTTTACTTCTTTTATTTCAACAAATAACTTACCACTTTATTTTAAAATACCCACTTCATAAGCAAGACTAAATTCCATTTATATATACTTAACTTAACAATTTCAATTAAAGCCAAATTTCCAATTATCAATAAGTCATATTTCGAAAATACACTTTTCCACTTAAATCATAATTATCCAATTTCCAAACACTTCCATTTCATAAATAAAGTAATTTATCATAGTAAATATAATGATCAATTTCGTTGCAAATTTATTCGTTTAGACATCAATTAAACTATGATTTCAGGCTAAATACATTTATTACAAAATGTACAATTAAAACTGTATTTCATTTTATCAATTCAAAGGACATCATTTATTTTACAAACATATTCATTTCATAAAATAAAATTTGATTGCAATTACCAGGCTAGACTTTAAAATTCCATATTAATTACATTTAGTTATTAAGTTATTTATCACAATTAAAGCTCTTTAAATTACCATTAAAACCAAAAAAAGGTTTTTAAATTACAATCTAAACCATTCATCAACTTATAAAATTTTAACTTGCTGAAAGCCAATATCTCTTTATATTTTAAATCATCAAATAAAATTTCAAGGTAAAATTTCATATATTCTAAATATTCAAAATACTTAATAAATTTTTAGGAAAGTATTAGCTTAAAAATATTAACAATGGGCATGTATAATATTTTCTAGCCTAGGTCAAGTGATACGGATGTATATCATTTCAATTCGTAATTTAAAAGAAAATACGAGTTCCATCATTTCAAACCCAAAATCCCAAGTAAAATAAATACAATAAAAATCACTAAAATTAATTGAGCCTATCATTTCAGCCCATAATGATTTTCCCTCATTCTACAGTTCGTTTAGGTATGTACCATTTCAACCCTTAGTGAAGGGGAACTTGTAGTGTGATAACAGGAAATAAAATAACAGTATAGCAAATAATATCATATCAGATAATGAACAAATATATATGAACAGGATTTAACATCATGAAATCACATCACAGGCATATATGAATAACATATCAATTTATACAGATTCACTTGTCATTCTTTTACAATTATATAAGTACGTAATGTCTAGATTGAATAACTCACCTTTTTGAAAGCTAGAATAAAAATCAAACACACATCCAAACTCCTCAAAGCATGAAAATGCATGAAAAAGCACGACTATATTTTTGAGTGGATGAAGAGTCAGATCCAAACTTGTAAACAACACAATACATACATATGTAAGTAATGTTTCAATACAAAAGAATATAGATAAATACAATGAAAAGATAGGAAATAAAATGACATAACCTGGATAAATCAAAGCAAGGTGATCAATACATGGCATGGTTAGGGTGTGTTATCAAACTTTGGGGTTGTACGCTTCCATGGTGGTCACGGCTAGGCTTTGGTGGTGAGGAGGAGGTGGTGTGGTCGGCAATAGGGTGAGGCCGAGCTAGGCATGAAGGAAACAAAAGGAAAACAAAAAGAGAAAAGAAGAAAAGAAGGAGGAAGCCATGGATTTAGATCTAGTATATTTTTTTTCTCACATAAATAGGAAATGTGGAGAAACATTTCACATGAAAAAAAAAGTAATAGATGGCGGCTAGGTTTTAGGAAACACACATCCAAAAGAAAGAAATGACAAGAAATAAAGAGGCTAGGCAAAAAAGATAGGAGTTTGAATGGTTGGGAAATAGAAAGGCAACAAATAACTTGATTTATTTAATAAAAAAATTCCTTTGTTTGCACGCAATGAAAAGAGGAGTTTGAGGAATAATATGTACGTGAATTATGAAGAATTCACGGCTATGAATGTGGGAAGTAGTTGGCTATGCAAATGGAAAGGAAAGGTAAAAGAAAAATGCAACAAATAAACAAAATAAGTAACCTATATCTCTTGAAATTCCTAAGCTATTATTAAAAATAAAATCAATCAAAAATCAAATAAATATATTCATAGTTTATACAAATAAAATAGAAAATAAAAATTAGTGAAACAAACATAGTGAAATAAAATATAAAAAGTCATTGCGTGTAAACACTGTATTTATCTAATTTAAAACGTATAAGTTTAAATCCGCAATAAATCCATATATTTGATTTCTCAACTTTGTTACTGAATCAACTATTAACTTATCCTCTTATGGGTAATATTAATATTGGTTTATATATTAATACATTAGTAACTTCCCAATTCATCCAAATTTCAATTTACATAGTAATTCATTTCATTTACCTACAATAATAAATTTTATTATAGATTACATTCCAATTAAATAAAAATTGCTTCCAATAATTTGATTTGGTTTAATTGCCTTCTTTATACCAGGTCCATTATTACCCTATATACCTAGTTACATTAGTTTTATATTACATTACATTAGTCTACTCCTATTTTTGTCTTAAATTTGTATTAAATGTTATATTTCTAAATGTGAAATCTTGTCAATTTTACACATTAATTAAGGTTTAAAACCAATTAATTAATTTAAATTTTTTCCATGCCTTTTACCAATTATTACTTTATAAATAAATTTACGTTTCTATTTAATTCATACATTCACACCTTCCGTTACTGCATTAATTCTCATTAATGACATTAAAGATTTCCTATAAATTTTATAGACTAAATAGGCAATTTGTAATAGTTGTTACCACTAGCCTTTAATTTACACTTAAGTTTATTATATTCAACTAATTATTAAAATTACCTACCTAATATTGAATTCATTCAATTACTATTAATTATACTAATTCATTTACTTATACACCACTTACTCTTATTTACTTATTTTCAAATTTATAATCAATTATAACAGTTACAACTATATTAATAGGCCAATTAAATAGGAACTTACAACCGTTACTATTACTTTAAGTCACATTAATGAATTCATTATTGTTTACAAATTAAATGTTACAATTACTTAATTAACACTGATTTACTTCAATTTATATTAATCATATATTATCTCATTAATGATTCAACATTCACACTTGTGATTTCATTTTTCACCACTAATGTTACCATTCTTATATACCCAATCTTTATTCAAGAGTCATTTATTTCATATTATTCCTTTTATAAAATTAAATGTTTGCATTAGTTTTCTTACATTAATTTATAGCCAAGTATACCAATTTTCATTACTTCACTAAATTGTAATTTCATTTCAATTGTTACTACTTAGTTCTAATTACCATCGTTCAATTTTTAATTAATAAGGCTTTTTTATATTAAATTACCAAAACTTATTAACTTAAGAAATTAAATTATTGAAAATTTTACGGACCGTTACATAATCCAAGTAAAAGAATTGGGGAAGAGGATAGCTTCGAAACCCTCCCTTTTGAAACCATTGTTTTCGAAACCATTTAAAAGCGGCAATATGACCCTTTCGAAAGCATTGAGAAAGCAGCTTCAAGTTAAACGGCAAAAGGACCCCTTTCGAATACATTATAATTCGAAAGGTATGAACGCAGCAGCTAAGTATCGAATAGGTTTACATTCGACTATCCTTTCGAAAGCTCCTTTCTAAAACAAAGGCAAGCGGAAACTTTTTCAAAAGCATCTTTTTAAACAAAGGTAAGTTGATTGATTCGAAAGCTAATTAAAGTGGCTTAAACCCCTTCGAATGCATGCCTTCAATGCAGTATCTTCTGCCTTTCTCCAATACAATATGTACAAATTGCTTGATACCATGTTCTTCGATTTTGAATGAGTTCAAAAGGCCTACTGGGCATAGTGATAGAAGCTATCAAAGGAAGTAGCAAAGTTGTAATTTGAAACATAAATGATTTTATGCATTTCAAAGTAATTTCTTTTCACATAAGTTGCCAAATTTGTCAAAATATAATTGGTTGCCATTTCTTTGTCAAAGATCCTTTTCTAAAAGGGCTACCGATTTAAAATTTACAATTTAAAACATTTTAAGAAAATAAGCCTTTCTCCTTGATAAAACTTATAAAACATTTAAGTCCCTTAACTTAAATAATTTATAACCATTGCAAAATACTTAGAAAAATTCTCCAAAAATCACAACAATTCACTTTTAACATGTTTTCTCATATATATAAATTTCATACCCGAGATCATTCTGTAATTGGCTTAAGTAATTTAAGCCCAACATCAACTCTTTTCTCTGGTAGAAAATTCGTAATAAATTCACAACTACTTGAAAAATTGTAACAACCCGTATTTTTGATAATTATTACATTTAATAAGGTTTTGGACTTTAATATTGTTAGGAATTAAACTCTTTTCTCTGGTAGAAAATTCGTAATAAATTCACAACTACTTGAAAAATTGTAACAACCCGTATTTTTGATAATTATTAAATTTAATAAGGTTTTGGACTTTAATATTGTCAGGAATTAAAATTTACGATTTATTAAATTGAATCTTATTAAATTAGAAATTTTGACCTTAAGATAAATCCTAAAACAACTAATTTTAATGAGATAAAAGATGGTAGCACATATTAACATATAATTTGCTAATGTTGGTTGAATGTAATTGACTACTATACTATGTTAATGTAATTTCAATCAATTTAAATAATAAAGGTCAATAAGGAATAGAATAAATGATGTATAAATTGATGTAATCATATGTTATTAATTGCAATTGGTTTTAATATGGAGTATGAAATCAATTATTTTGTATGTAAATTTATTAACCTTTGTTTGTAAATAATAAGTTAATAGATATGGATTATTAATGTATAACCATTGTTTTATTTATTATCTTATTATTAAATCTGTTAGAAATTTATTTGGTAATTACCGGAGAATCAATGTAATTTAAATATTACAATTGATATAAGAAGAAACGTTAATCGTTGATTATAATAAAATGAAGACTCATGTTAATCAATGTCATAAGTGAATAGTTGATTTGATAATAAGAATGTAAATCAAAATAAAAGGATTTGTTTGGAATTTAAATACATAATGCACGGGTTTTATTACAGTTGTAACTAAATGCTGGAATTAATTTAGTATATAGATATTGGGTTTGAAATTGAAAATTGGATTTCAAAGGTAACAATTGGATTAATTATCTTCCCTTTATTAGGGTATGTTTTAAGATTTAATTATTGTAATTAACAGTAATTATATCTTTCCATTAATAAGAAATAGAAGTAAATGGTAATTAACCAATGATACGTGCAACTTATGTTTTGTGTTAAAAATATAATGAGAATTTCAATAAGAAATATTACGTTTAAATTTTGAGTACTTAAATTTGTTACAAATATAATGATAATAGGAAATCAATTGATAAAGAAACGATGTGGTTGTACGAAGTATTATTTCTGTGACTCTTTAATGGGATAATCTTTAAATATAAGTTGGTTTCAAAGGGAGAGGTGTTAATTGTAGATTAATACGTAATAAAAAGAAATACGTTTCAATAAAAAAATAAAGGAAAAAGATTGATTTGTTGAAAAGAATATTTTTATCAAATAAAGTGATCAATATTTCATTTGTGAATGTAAATTTAATTACATTAAAACAAAGAATTGAATTTTGTTGTATGTTTCTAGTTGGAATATTTGATTTATTTAAATACTCAAACTTGATTTGAATTTAATTTATAAAAAAAATAACAATAATAAAATGGTAAGAAAATAACCTGAAGGTTTGGTTAAATTTTTGATTTGGAATAGTTAGCATATTTACATACAAAATTTATTCCCTTTCAAATTTGACTTGGAGTCTCAGTTCATCTTTTAATGTGTGGGGTGACTGTCCTCGTTATATTAATTGCAGTGTTTAATTTTATTTACTATGCACTAAATAAAAATACATATATATATGTGTTAATTTGAGTGTATTTGTAACATCCCGCGACTATTTTAAAATGTAGCACTAAATTTAGGTAAAAAAAAATCGTTATGGAGAAAAAATAAAATTTGGAGTAAAACGCCAGAGCGGAATTATAATCGGAGAACAAATTGCGGTAGGGCAATATCGTGGTTAAGGGTGTATAAAAATTTGGTTAAAGAGTGAGAAATAATTAACTTACTAAAATAAAGATCCTAGTCGGTTATATTAATCTAACATATCCCAGCAATCAAATCTGTTTCATAATTATGCCTCACCGTTCTTATCTATTTGATGATGATAAGTTACCTATATGTTTAACCATTTCCTTCAAAGTGAATATTTCCCCATCTATATAAACACCACATCCCTTATGCAAATCATTTTTTCCTCTAACGCAAGCAAGTATAGGCTGTAGCACTGCAAATTTCTTTTTCATCAGGTAGCAAAGGAAACCAAAGTGAGTATGCTTTCTTTTTAAGTACATTCAGTGAGAACATTATTCTCAACTTCGTTTCTGTATTTTGTTTCCTGTAAGATATAATTATTTTATCACTTAGCTCTATTTGTTCCATCACCAGTGAGTGATTTTTCGCCCATGCAATATATGCTTCATTCGTTTAAGTTTTTTTTAGAGCTGTGTTAGAGTAAAATAACGTGCTTCTCTGTTTAAATTGAACTTTGGAATTCCTTCAAAATACTTGAATACTACCTAATCGTCGGATTAGTAACCCATCTTTATTTTCTATACATATACAAACGTCATGAAATTAAAGCCTAGAATTGAATGAACTGTTGAAAGAAAGGCATTAACCTTACGCAAGCATGAACGTAAAATGAGCGTGCATAATACAAAGAACATGCTGCTTTAGTTGAACGTGCATGCTTGTTTTGTAATATAAATAACATGATTTCTTTATATGAACATGCAAGCTTGCGTTATAATATGATGAGCATAAAGTGAATGTACATGCTTGTTTTATAAACTAGTGAATATAAAGATGACGTGCATGCTACAGACTTTTGCAAAAAAAAAAAAGAATTTTAGACACGAACTAAAGTTGAGGTTTATGCCATGAAGTAGACAATGGATTACTAAACCCACAAGCATGCATGATGTGTATGCTACATACTTTTGCAAAAAAATTAGTACCAACGCGGAGAGGAAATAATGAACATAAAGTGAATGTCCAGGCTTGTTTCATAAAATAGTGAACTAAAGTGCATGCTTACTTTGGTATCCATGCAAACTTTAGATTATAAAATAAGTTTTGTTCCAAACCTTTAAATATTAATAACTCAAAATCTTTGAAGATTCTGAGCATGCAACCAAAATGAGAAATGTAGAGGGAAGTGAGACGAACAAATCGACTAGCTTTCGCCTGACCGACAGATCCCGTGGTGATCAGAAATGATACTTTTAAGTCCGCGACCGTATGATAAACGGGAACGTTATGGCCAAAACGAAAGGTACCAGCAGAACCGTATTGCGTAGCGTAACACAACGATGGTCTCGGTTCACTCGTCGGAGGTGTGTAGAAGGATGAACAAAACCAAAAACTTTTAGAGTACAACGCTACGCAATATTCGGTTCGCGTACGGACCGCGAACAAGTGAAATTAAAATACGATCGCGCACGACAACGTTACACGATCACAAAATAGCAATAAAATAAACCAGTTAACTTATTTTGTATAACATCAAAAGAACCGGCGTTTGACGCAAAACGCGTCAACTGAAAATGTTTTATTTTCTAAATTAAAAATTATGGAAATTTTTTATAAATTAAATTAAAATGACGACATCAAAAATCAAGTCTAAATTTGAAACGTATATTTTATTTAATTTAAATTCAAATCCGATGAAGTTCTTCCAAATTGTGTTTACATGTTATGTTTATGAATGTTCATGATGTCATATACTGCAAGTTATTGCTATGTTGCACGAACATGGCATTTATATGTGATATAAAATAGAAAATGATACCATTTTGGGAATAAATGGTATATTGGGAAGTTAAATATAAAAGAATTTGAATGAATTTAACCGATGAAGCAAACGAGACGAGGTGAGACTACTAGACGCTAGAATCCATCCTAGCGGACTGATTCGGGGTCGCTCACTGAATCGTGACGACCTTGTCCCTCGTCACTTATTGTCCAAAAGATATGTTGCATGGACACAACCACGGTGACAGACGCAGTGCAAACGGGAAACGAGGAAGAATCGAGAGTAATCTCATTGATGGATATGTGGTGAAACAAAGATGAAGATTACAACACAACATGGTGAGCGCCAACGGTGAACAGGAAAAGATAGTGCAACTAATAGATCGTGTGGGGGTACCGACAATTTCTGATCGGAAGATATGCGAATGAAAAAGGCCGTAATATCGATTCGATATAGAGTCTAGTAAGAGTGAATAATGAATAGGATTCACTAGAAATTCCATACCTCATAAACGAATGTCTTGACAGTGGTATGTCTATTTAATAATGAATACAACTTATAAATGAATAGGATGTGATATCCTAGTTGATTAGAGTTGCAGCTGTGATTCATTTTAAATAGTGCCATGACACAGGTAATTGAATTGAAATAATTTAATGTAATATGGGAGGGTTTAGATTATGGAGTATGTGACATATCTATTTCTTTTAATATCACATATATAACCCGACTCCACACAATTATATGAATCAATGATGCACTATTATACTCACAGCTAGATTTTTAGCCTGACTTGAGGTTTTGTTTTGTGACAACTCCTCGGGTCAGACCGAGGCTTTTCAGGATGATTACCTTTTCACGTTTTGAGGTGATTTCATATGACGTTGAGATGGACGGCAACTGGCATACAATATATAAATTTAAAGTAG
Source organism: Allium cepa (assembly GCA_030765085.1). Lineage (NCBI taxonomy): Eukaryota > Viridiplantae > Streptophyta > Magnoliopsida > Asparagales > Amaryllidaceae > Allium > Allium cepa. The sequence continues at coordinate 777,323,091 of CM060945.1, forward strand.
TTGTAGATCTAGAGCTTCATGGACGTACACTTGCTACATGCCTCAAAGGAACTGTCAGAGTCATTTGGAGGAGAGATGTTAGAGAGATACATTTAGAGTCCGTTGAACTATGCTAAGTTGATTTTGTGTAGTCGTGTCGTATGTCCTTTTTATATATTTGTCTGTGTATGTATTAAGACGTCATTTTTGGGGTAGTTTTATGTAGTTGTAGATATATGGTGATAGTTTGACGTCTGTTGTACCTATGTATACGTATATATATCTATCTTTTTGGTCCGCTGTTCTGTGAAACCATTATGTATTGTGTTCTGCTATGTGATTTAAATACAAATTCCTTAAACTCGTATATGCTACATTGTATCGAGATGAGATACATATCATTTCAGAAATATTCAGATAATTGAAACGTATCCATGTTGATCCAAAGTAGCGTAAACAAGAGATCTCTCCTTTATTGCCCACTAATCCGAGCTATCGGACGGTAAACTCCCTCTGATATTTCGGTCACTGGAGTCGGGGCGTCACAGCATGGTATCAGAGCTAGGATTCAAAAGAATTTGTATAAATCAGTAATTAGAACACATTTGACCATAAGGGAGTCGGACTTAGATTGTTACCCTATCAGTAAAACCCACGTGAATTGGGATTGACTCGTATAGGTGATAGAAGAGTTCTAATAAATGTTTTAAAGGGAAAACATTAGGATAGTACTCGATGCGTATTTGTATTACATACGTAATTGTTAGTGAAATTTTATTATATAATAACATCACAAATGTTCTTTATCAGAAAATGGTAGGACCAGGTAGACCGAGAACATGCTCAACAGTTGAGTCACCGAATGGTCAACCAAGCAATCGAAATGTACATTTAACTATGGATCAATGGGTCGAAGTCATGAAGCGTGTTCAAGATATGGGCATGCTCAGAGACAATAATCAAAATCCCGGATCAGAATTTACCAAGCTCTGCAAAGACTACTCAAGTCTAGGTGGTAAACCATTCTTGGGAAATGAAGGCATAATGGGAGTTCATACATGGCTGAGAACATGCGAAAGAATCTTCGAAGATCTGAATCTCTCCGATCAAGACAAGAGAAGGTTAGCATCTCGACAGTTACAAGGAGGTGCCTTAGATTGGTATGAAGCCATAACTGCTGCAACTCCAGAGGAAGACATATCTTGGCAAGAATTCAAAGATATTTTCAAAGCCCATTTTCTGCCTTAAGCAGAGAGAGCAGCACTGGTTTGAAAATTTATTGACCTTACTCAGAAAAATTTATCTATGACTGAGTATGTCAATGAGTTTAATGCACTATCGAAGTATGGACTAACACTCATTAGCACCCCATTGGAAAAGAATGAGAAGTTTGTGCTCGGTCTAAACAATGAACTGAGAGATAAATTACTTACTCAACTTCGATATCCATTTGAGGAGATTGTGGATATGGCATTAAGATTTGAAAAAGTGCGGGAGCGAGATTCGGTTTCTGAAAATCAACCTACTCAGAGAAACCAGCAACAAAGGAAGAGACCATTCTTCTCGAAGAAGAATGCAAAGTTTCAAAAGAATAAGCGACTGTTCCAACCCGAGAAAGAGGACCAGAAGAAGCAACAATCTAAAGCACAAGTAGAATGTTACTCCTGTGGAAAGAAGGGTCATTATGCTAATGAATGTAGAAATACAGGTCAAGGTTCTACAAAGAAATGCTACAATTGCAATGAAATGGGACATATAGCGAGACAATGCACAAAGCCGAAGAAGCAAACTCAAGGGAAAATGTTCGCACTAGATGGTCCCAGTTCCGTGAAACCGGATGAAGGAAAACAAGCTTCGGTCCTAGAAGGTACTATTTTATGGCATGGATTATATATTAGAATTCTTTTTGATACAGGTGCATCACATTCATTTATATTGAAAGGAATAGTAGAAAGGGTAAAATTGGATGTATCTTCTCTTAACAATTCTCTTAGGGTGGCCAATCCTGTTAGAGGATGCGTTACCCTGGGGATGAAATGTAGCGGAGTCGTAGTTTGCTTATATGGGTATTCTTTTTCATGTGATTTGTTCATTATGGATTCATTGAGTTATGTGGTCATTTTGGGAATGGACTGGCTCGAGCACTATCAAGCTCAATTATACTGTTCGGAAAGAGTAATCACTCTCCATCATCCTGATTACCCGAAGCGAATCCTTATAGCTCTAGGAAGAGCAAATAACAGTTCAGGTTATTCTTTATTTTCTTTGGAATCTAAAGAAGACGAAATAGGACAGATTGCAGTAGTTAGAGATTTTTCTAATATCTTTAAACCAGTTACTGGTCTACCACCACATCGAGCAGTTGAATTCAGGGTAGATTTGAAACCTGGAACTCAACCTTTTAGTAAACCACCTAATCGAATGTGCCCCAGTGAGATGGCAGAATTAAGATCTCAAATAGAGGATCTTGAGCAAAAGAATTTCATCAGAACGAGTAGTTCTCCTTGGGTAGCATCGGCTTTATTTGTTAAAAAGGCTGATGGATCACTTCGACTCTGTATAGACTACAGAAAATTGAATGGCTATACTATCAAGAATAAATATCCACTGCCAAGGATTGATGATCTATTCGATCAACTGAGTGGTGCAAAGGTATTTTCACAACTAGATCTAGCCACGGGTTTTCATCAACTAAGAGTTGCTGAGGATAGTATTCCACTAACAGCATTTCGAACTAGATATGGTTCCTACGAATGGTTAGTAATACCATTCGGATTAACGAATGCTCCAGCCTATTTTTCTGATTTGATGAATAGAGTTTTCAGATGTTATTTAGACAAGTTTGTCCTAGTTTTTATTGATGATATCCTCGTTTACTCAAAGACAGAAGAAGAGCATGTAATTCATCTGAAACTGGTATTAGAAACATTAAGAGAACACCAACTTAAAGTGAAGTTTTCAAAATGTCACTTCTGGCAGAAAAAAGTGAAATTTTTAGGACATATAATCTCGGGGAAAGGAATTTCAGTTGACCCAGCTAAGGTTGAAACTATTCAAAAGTGGAAGCGACCCGAATCAATAACTGAAATCAGAAGTTTCTTGGGTTTAGCAGGATATTATAGAAGATTTATAAAAGATTTTTCCAAGATTTCTGCTCCACTAACTAATTTAACGAAGAAAGGAGTTAAATTTATCTGGTCAGATAAATGTGAAGGGGCTTACCAGAAGTTGAAAGAATTACTTTCTAATGCTCCAATATTAATAGTTCCAGAAGGAAATCAGGATCTTGTTGTATACACAGATGCCTATGGAACAGGGCTTGGTGCAGTATTAATGCAACAAGATAGAGTTGTAGCCTATGCGTCTAGACAACTCAGGCCTCACGAAGTAAAGTATGCAACTCATGATCTTGAGTTATCTGCCCTGGTATTTGCCTTGAAACTTTGGCGGCATTATTTATTAGGAGAAAGGTTTGTTTTATACAAAGACCACAAATCGTTAAAATATTTATTCTCTCAAAAAGACTTGAATATGCGACAACAGCGATGGTTAGAATTTCTAGCCGCATATGATCTAGAAATTCAATATACGCCAGGTAAGGGCAACAAGGTGGCAGATGCTCTCAGTCGAAAACACCAGGCCGTAGTGTCAATGATGTTAATAGAATGGAAAGAGTTAGAAGTTTTGTCTTCATGTAACCTTCAGTTTAGAAGAGTGGATGAAACAACAACCATGTTGGCAAGTTTGGATATTCGACCAAGTTTGCTCGATCGAATTCAAGCTAATCAAAGAAATGACCCAATCCTAGCCGATCAAATTAATCAATTGAGGAATGGTAATTCATCAAAAGCTCTCAGCAAGATCGAGTTAGACTTGAAGGGAACTTGAAATTTAAAGGAAGATTGTGCGTTCCTAACACAACCGATTTTAGAAAAGAAGTTCTGAACGAATGTCATCAATCTTTATTTTCTGTACATCCCAGTGGTATAAAGATGTATAATGATATGAAGCGAATGTACTATTGGGAAGCATTGAAGAAGGACATCGGTGAATATGTGAAACGATGTATTACGTGCCAGTTAGTTAAGGGCGAGCATTAAAAGCCCAGTGGACTTTTATTACCTCTCGAAGTTCCTCAATGGAAATGGGAACAGATTTCGATGGATTTCATTGATGGACTTCCCAGATCAAGGTCAGGAAATGAAAATATATGGGTGATAGTTGATAGACTCACTAAAAGTGCTCATTTCATTCCTGTTAGAATGAATAGAACTGCAGAAAATTTAGCTAGACTTTTCCTGAAACATATTGTACGATTGCACGAAATTCCAAATAATATAGTGTACGATCGTGATCCGATATTTACTAGCCAATTCTGGCAAAGCTTGAATTCAGTCTTGGGTGTAAAACTCAATCTAAGCACAGCATACCATCCTCAGACGGATGGACAAACTGAAAGAGTAAATCGAGTTGTAGAAGATCTACTCAGGATATGTATCTTAGAGTTCGGGGGTTCATGGGAAGAATATCTTCATTTGATTGAATTCTCCTACAATAATAGTTTTCAATCCAGTATCAGTATGGCACCATTTGAAGCTTTGTATGGAAGACCATGTCGTCCTCCAGCCTGTTGGTTAGAAACTGGAGACAGACTTATACTAGGACCAGATATAGTCCGAGAAACAACTGAGAAGATCGAGCTTATTAGAGATCATATGAAGATCGCACAGTCTCGACAGAAGAGCTACGCTGACCAACATAGAAGGGACTTGGAATTTGTGATTGGAGATTACGTTTTTATAAAGGTATCCCCAATGAAAGGAGTTGTAAGATTTGGAAAAGCAGGAAAATTACCTCCAAGGTATATTGGACCTTATCCAGTTATGGAACGCATCGGAAGCCTTGCTTACCGGGTTGAACTACCAGCATATCTATCCGGAGTTCATAACGTGTTCCATGTATCCCAATTAAGGAAATGTCTACGGGATTCCGATATTATTATAGAACCAAAACAGCTAGAGGAACTAGAAATTGAACCGAACTTGACTATCACCATTGAACCAGCTAGAATAGTGGACACAAAGATAAAGCAGTTAAGAAACAAGCAAGTTCCACTAGTCAAAGTTCAATGGTCAGATAATCCTAAAGACTGCACTTGGGAAACTGCGGAGCAAATTAGGAGATCACATCCCGAGTTAATTGAAACCCATTAGGTACGTATTTATATATTCATCATGTCATGGATGTTAGGACTTTATTAGCGGATAGGACGATTTTTAATATACAAATATCGTACAGTATTCTCTATTAAATTGCGAGGACGCAATTTCTTTAGGGGCGAAGTCTGTAACATCCCGCAACTATTTTAAAATGTAGCACTAAATTTAGTAAAAAAAATAATCGATGGAGATAAACTAAAATTTGAAGTAAAACGCCAGAGTGGAATTATAATCGAAGAACAAATTACGGTAGGGGAATATCGTGGTTAAGGGTGTATAAAAATTTGGTTAAAGAGTGAGAAATAATTAACTTATTAAAATAAAGATGCTAGTCGGTTATATTAATCTGACATATCCTATCAATCAAATATTTTTCATAATTATGCCTCACCGTTCTTATCTATTTGATGATGATAAGTTAACCTATATGTTTAACTATTTCCTTCAAAGTGAATATTTCCCCATCTATATAAACACCGCATCCCTTATGCAAATCATTTTTTCCTCTAACGCAAGCAAGTATAGTTTGTAGCACTGCAAATTTCTTTTTCATCAGGTAGCAAAGGAAACCAAAGTGAGTATGCTTTCTTTTTAAGTACTTTCAGTGAGAACATTATTCTCAACTTCTTTTCTGTATTTTGTTTCCTGTAAGATATAATTATTTTATCACTTAGCTCTATTTGTTCCATCACCAGTGAGTGATTTTTCGCCCATGCAATATATGCTTCATTCATTTATGTTTTTTTTAGAGCTGTGTTAGAGTAAAATTACGTGCTTCTCTGTTTAAATTGAACGTTGGAATTCCTTCAAATACTTGAATACTACCCAATCGTCGGATTAGTAACCCATCTTTATTTTCTATACATATACGTAAACTATCAATTCAAACGTCATGAAATTAAAGCCTAGAATTGAATGAACTGTTGAAAGAAAGGCATTAACCTTACGTACGCATGAACGTAAAATGAGCGAGCATAATACAAAGAACATGCTGTTTTAGTTGAACGTGCATGCTTGTTTTGTAATATAAATAACATGATTTCTTTACATGAACATGCAAGCTTGCATTATAATATGATGAGCATAAAGTGAATGTACATGCTTGTTTTATAAACTAGTGAATATAAAGATGACGTGCATGCTACAGACTTTTGCAAAAAAAAAAAAAAATTTAGACATGAACTAAAGTTGAGGTTTATGCCATAAAGTAGACTATGAATTACTAAACCCACTAGCATGCATGATGTGTATGCTGCATACTTTTGCAAAAAATTTAGTACCAACGCGGAGTGGAAATAATGAATATAAAGTGAATGTCAAGGCTTGTTTCATAAAATAGTGAACTAAAGTGCATGCTTACTTCGTTATCCATGCAAACTTTAGATTATAAAATAAGTTTTGTTCCAAACCTTTAAATATTAATAACTCAAAATCTATGAAGATTTTGGGCATCCAACCAAAAGGAGAAATGTAGAGGGAAGCGAGATGAACAAATCGACTAGCTTTCGCCTGACCGATAGACCCCATGGTGATCAGAAATGATACTATTAAGTCCGTGACCGTATGATAAACGAGAACGTTATGGCCAAAATGGAAGGTACCAGTAGGACCGTATTGTGTAGCGTAACACAACGATGGTCTCGGTTCACTCGTCGGAGGTGTGTAGAAGGGTGAACAAAACCAAAAACTTTTAGAGTACAACGCTACGCAATATTTGGTTCGCGTACGGACCGCGAACAACTGAAATAAAAATACGGTCGCACACGACAACGTTACGCGATCACAAAACAACAATAAAATAAACCGGTTAACTTATTTTGTAAAACTTCAAAAGAACCGGCGTTTGACGCAAAACGCGTCAACTGAAAATGTTTTATTTTCTAAATTAAAAATTATGGAAATTTTTTATAAATTAAATTAAAATGATGACATCAAAAATCAAGTCTAAATTTGAAACATATATTTTATTTAATTTAAATTCAAATCCGATGAAGTTCTTCCAAATTGTGTTTACATGTTATGTTTATGAATGTTCATGATGCCATATACTGCAAGTTAATGCTATGTTGTAAGAACACGACATTTGTATGTGATATAAAATAGAAATCAATACCATTTTGGGGATAAATGGTATATTGGGAAGTTAAATACAAAAGAATCTGAATGAATTTAACCGATGAAGCAAACGAGACGAGGTGAGACTACTAGACGCTAGAATCCATCCTAGCGGACATATTCAGGGTCGCTCCCTGAATCGTGATGACCTGGTCCCTCGTCACTTATTGTCCAAATGATCTTTTGCATGCACACAATCACGGTAACAGGCGTAGTGCAAACAGGAAACGAGGAAGAATCGAGAGTAATCACATCGATGGATATGTGGTGTGTTGAATATGCGCTTATATGATTTTTGTTTAATGATAATAAACATATATACATTCGTTTAAATGTATTCGTTAATGTAGTATTTTATTTTTTCATAGATTAAATAAATATTTGCTGAATAAAATTAAATGAAACAGAATTGGAATTCAAACAGAAATTTTATTCAAACAAATATTTATTACATTTTTGAATAGTACAAATTCAAGCTCTCACTATACATATACAATTTTGATTACAATACATCACAATTTCATATTTACATTAAACCTCACTACACATCACTCATTCACTCAATTCGTATTTTATCTTCAACTTAACTTCCAGTTAAAATCCAGCATCTGAGCAATCTGCAAAAATATACACTAACGCAGTAAAATTGAAAAGGAAATATTTTTGCAGTATAAAATAAAATATGGATTTTGAAAATAATATTTGCCTCAGTTATTTGGGTTGTTCGTCGTCATTTAAATGTGAATTTATCATACACGAACAGCTTGTGACATACACAGTGTATCACTGTATATGCCACAAGGCCGTGCACATCGAAATATACACTTGATAATGTTACAGGGACAAGTGAGCACAGGTCAAACCCAAATGAAAAGCCGGGTTCAACTCACGTGCAATAAAATAAATGTCACAACTATCAGCACTAGGTCAAACCCAAGTTTTTAAAACTGGATTCAACTCAGGTGCAATAAAAGTGTACAAGCTCAACAAATTGATCAAAGGTAGCAACTTTGAGTTACAGACCGAGCAAGTACATATATACAAGCAACTGAAGGCAACATGACTAAAAGACCAGAGACAAAGTAAATCCAACTCAGCAATGAACAAACATGGCCGAGGTCAATGAAGCATGCAAACAGAAAAAATCGAAACAGTGCACCAAAGCAAACTACAAGATGTAGAGCAGCAATGCACAAGTAACACGGGCATCAGACTAAAGTACATCATGAAGCAAAACCGAGTTTAGTTCCACAACGAACATGGTTCGAAACAGCATACCAAATGAAACGAGAACCCAGACTACATGAACCAGACTCGAGTCGAGTCCAGCAAGCAACACCAACCAGAAAATACAACAATTCAGGGATGAACACAGATGAAGCCGAAAATGATCAATGAAACAGAATTCATCACAATGGACCAGCAATATGAAAAACTCAGGTGGACAGCATGACCAAGTATAGAAGTGACTCAAAACAGAGAATACAATATGAAGATAGCAACTACAATGCAAACTACATCAAACAGTGACAATATGTATGGGGCAATGCACAAGCAGGGCTAAGGCACAATGCACCAACATAACAGCAAACAAATGCCACCAAAAACCAAATGCATATACATACACTATCAAATAAACAGTGGCAAATGCATGTACATCGATGCATCACACAATGAATACATGAAGCAACTTCAAACAATAAACTGGTCGAAGCAACTTCAAACAATAAACCTGTCAAAGCAACCCAGACTTGTAGCGAATAGTGAAAGCAAGTTCAAGTGAAGTAAAATGAAAATTAAAGCATATACAGGAATGCACCAGGGTGTATGCAACAGGGCCAAAGCAACTCAGAGAATATATGCAGAGTCATGGAATGGCAATTTCTGTATTCGAGTTCAAACACACATGAAACAGTGCAAGTTTCGTACTTGAAAACAAATGACAGTGATTCAACCTTTCAATAAGACCGAACAAGGTGTAGCAATAGTTACAAGTGACTCAGGAAAATGTACAGAAGCAACAACAACTACACTAAGGTTCAAGTGGAATTAAGACAAATCAGTGCAACCCGAAGTCAGCAGCATTAGGAAAGTGAAGAATCAAATATAGTCAAGCCGTAGTCATCACGAAATGAATCAACACCGTGATTTACAAGCAAAGAAAATACATACGCATATGAACAAGTCGTAAATCATCATCAACATCCGTACGGAAATCAAAAGACCAAGTCGAAGTCAAAGTATGAACCAAGTCAAAATCAATACCGTAAGATTCAAGTAAATTGAAGAATTTGGAATCAATCTCAAACATCCATGCAATATCGATCGGACGAAAGCATAGTATAGAAAAAATCAGACGAACGCAATTCTAGGGTTACAAACCCTATATAAACAAATCATCATCGGCAATCTCAGCATGGAGTTCAATCAAGCATAACAGAATAGCATAAATGAAAATCATATACCGAATTTGAACTTCATCAACTCGAAGCAACCGAAGTGAGCAACAAGGATTCGATCGAACAAGACTTCACTCAATTAATCGCTGATTCGATCAATTTAGAGTCGGAGCTTCAAAAAAACCCTAATTTGGATCGAAGCCTTAATTTGGATCGAAGGACGAAGCCGCCATTCTCAAGATAAAGGAACGACTGACATAATAAAAGAAAAAGGGGTTAGGGCCGGCCTTGTTTACATTATGGCTAAATAGTTTAAAAATAGGGTTTTTTATTTTAATTGTGTTCTTAAATTGTTTTAATTTGTAATTTCCGTTTAAACCATTTAAATTTCTAGTCGTGTGACTAGGGGACAAACTACGTGGCGTAGTTGAGAATTCGCAACTTAGTGGCTTAGTTGTGGCAGGGTTTTGAGCGTAGAGTTAGGTTTAGTCGATAGCGGGTGTCGCGAGTTTACGTGTGTAAGAGTCTGACTATCTAATTTCTAGTAGAAACCTTGGGGGCAGCACGTAGGCAGGGTTTTGCCGAAGCTGGGTAAATTCTGTGTCGTTCTATTTCTGCATTTTATTATTCTGCTATTTTTCTGTGCTGCTATTAATCTGTGATCTGTGTTGAAATAATTTTATAAGCTTCCGCAGTTAATTTTTATAATTTATACCATCACCATATTCACCCCCCCCACTAGGGTGAAATCGATCCTACAAGTGGTATCAGAGCTAGGAACAACAGCTGTTTTTGTTTGAAAATTTTGATTTTACAAAAACTAATTTTTAATTTAAAAAGTTGAATTTTTAAAATGGCTTCTTTTAATACTGCTTTTGCTGAGGGTCAATCCATAGTTAGACCACCAATGTTCAATGGTGAATATGCTTACTGGAAAAATAGGATGGAAATTTTTCTAAAAACCATTAACGCTTGGAACATTGTTAAGACAGGTTATAGAGCACCGACTATAACTGTAGATAATCAAAAAATAGATAAACCAAAGGAACAATGGACAGAACTTGAAAATAAATTACAAAATACTAATGCTAAAGCTATGAATTCTGTTATCTGTTCATTGGATCAATTTGAATTTAATCGTGTCTCACATTGTCTAACTGCGTAGGAAATATGGCACACACTAGAAGTGACTCACGAAGGAACATCTCAAGTCAAAGAATCTCGCCTTGCCATGCTAAGCAGCGAATACGAGAACTTCACAATGGCGAAGGAAGAAAATGTCAAAGAGATGCATGGACGACTTTCCAATATCGTATACAAATCAAAAGCTCTTGGAAAATCATATACAGAGTTGGAGATAGTCCGAAAAATCCTTAGAGTCCTTCCACGAAGTTTTGAAGCCAAAGTGACTGCCATTCAAGAATCAAAAGATTTGAAACAAATGAAAGTCGAAGAACTCATCGGAAATCTCACCACTTATGAGCTAGAAATGAAATTCAAGGAAGAGCGTGAAGGAGGAGATACTCGAAAGAAATCAATAGCTCTCAAAGGAACAACTGAAAGTGATGACGATGACGATGACGATGCAGCAGCAGAATTGGAGCTATTAATAAAGAAATTCAAAAAGTGGAATTACAAATATGGAAATTTAGCTCGAATTCAAAAAGCGAAAAGGAGAATAGCCAAAGCACTAGACTACTCTGGAGAACAGAAGATCATCTGTCACAAGTGCAACCAACCCGGACACATCAAGCCCAATTGTCCTCAAAATCAACGTGACTTTAAAAAGAAATCAAAAAGGAAAATTTTTGCAGCCACGTGGAATACAAGTGACGAAGATAATCAAAGTTCTAGCAGTGAGAGTGAGAAAGCAGATATGTGTCTTCATGGAAATATAACCGATAGCGACGATGACGAACCAAGCGAGGTATCAAAACTTACTCATTCTGAATTACTTATTTATTTCCACGAAGTAAATGGCTGTTTTGAACGACTTAGGGAAAAATACGCTAAACTTAAATCACAAAAAGACACTTTGATAGAATTAAATGAACAACTTGACCAATTAGTTGAAAACTATCAAAGAAGGGTCCCTAAGTGTGATAAGTGTCCAACATTTGAAGAAGAAATTAAAAAATCGGAAACTAAATGAAATAGCTTGAAAATGAAATTCAAATTTTAAAAGAAAGTGAAAATACTAGGAGAGAGATATCTATCAAAAGGTGCACACAATTGTTAAGCGAAAATGAATCTCTCAAAACACAAGTCCAACATTTGTCAACGACTTTAGATAAATTTTCCAAAAGTGAAAAATCGTTGAATATGCTCTTAGGGAAACAAACTGTTAATACAGTTAGACAAGGACTTGGATATAATCAATCTAAAAATGTTAGAAATGAGATTAATCGAGAAAATTTAACGTGCACAATTTGTAGAAAATTTGGACACGATCACAATAATTGTTGGTATAGACCCAAACATGTGAAAACTATACCGATCTGGATTCCAAAAGGCACAAATATAAAATCTCTCAAAGTTAAACAAATTTGGGTGCCGAAGGGAACAATTATAAATAGTTTTGGGTCTCCACAAAATTATTTTTCAAAATATTCCGCCACTAACAATCATGGACCTATAGAAACAAATAGGTCACAAAAATCTTTCAACGTGTAGATGTGGTGGCAGGCTAAGGAACAACAACAGTGTTCTCTGGATTTTGGCTGTTCCAAGGACACAACGGGCAACAAAGCAAAGTTCCTTAGCCTAGTATAAAGGTGACAGAATCACAATGGACAACAACGAAAAATATCGTAAAGGTAAAACAGGTAAAAGTATATTTACGATATATTAAATGTGTTAACCTGCACCATTTATTGAATTAAATCAGCCAATAATGTGATGATGAAAAAAAATGATGATTTTGATTCTGACTTATTCAAAATAGTTGGCCAATTATATTCTTATGCCAAAAACACTATAAAAATCTCTAGATTATTTGAATTACTTCATATATATATGTTCGGATTAAAAATAGTGTTTTGTTGGATAATAATACATTGGTTATAAGTCGGCTAACACTATATTCACGATTTTTGATTATTAACAAGGATTCACTTCAAATTCAAAGAATGTCATTTAAATTGTTGTTAAAATTGAGTTTGAAATTTTTGATGCACACTTCATGGTTTGGTCGATCAAATTCAATTAATTTTGAGTGAAAAAGAAATTCAGATGCAGATTACACTGGTAATCTAGTTGATAGAAAAATTACTAGTTGAACGTGATTTTTGAGACATTTAGTAACTGCATCGTTTTTCAAAGAAAATATCTGCATATTTTTCATTTCAAATAATTTTCAAATAGCAGAAAATTTTCTTATAAAACCCCCTCGAGAAAATCATTTTTGATCATATTTTCAGATTAGTCATTTTGAAAAATTGGTTTCATAATTATGTTCGAATTTGATTTTAAATGACTATTTTTACTAATCTGACTCCTATGATTATCAAAAAGATGAATAGTGATTGAAAGAGTGATGAGTGCTAATATTGATCATATATTATGACTCGAGACGGTATAATTAGTAATTTTCTTTAGAAATTTAAACAAGAGTTATGAAATTTTTTGTTGGTAAAAATTCCATGACCATCTCTATCTCTATCATATTTCTAACGAACATCACCCATCAAAATTCTATATAGTTTGTCGATATGTGGTACTTTAAACAGGAATCGTTCGTTTTTCATTTTTTCATTTTTTTAAAATAAAAAAAATTATATAGTAAAAAATAATAATAATAAATAAATACCAAAGCATTCACTCTCATTTAAAAGTCCTCACGGTTATGCATGGGTGAATTACTTGGAATTTGTTATGTGCTTCCATGCTCATTTAAAAGTACTCACTCTTATGCATGTATGGAACGCATATCAAAAGTTGATTTTTAAATAAACAAGTTGATTCTAATCCCATTTAAAAGTCCTCACGGTTATGCTTGGTTAGAAGATACTTGAATTCATTTTTTTTAAAATAAAACTGGAATACTACTAATCTCATTTAAAAGTCCTAACGGTTATGCATGGTTAGTAGATATTCAAATTCCTGATATAAATATACCACAAATAGACACAACTGTATGATTTTATATGATGACATCATTCCCATCATTCTAAAAGTGAAATATGCGCCTAACAAAATATTTAAGATTTTTGTTTGATTTTTTATTGAAATTTAATATTTATATTCAATTGAGTTTTAATGTTGAATTAATATTGATCACTTTATCTCTATTTTCTCTAACACTATTATTCTTTTGTTGATAACAAAAGGGGGAGAGAAATGTTAGGATTTTGTCAAATAAAATCAAGCAAAAGTCAAATAATTTTCTATTTGCATCTAGGCTCGTTTGCATATTTCTATTTGTATGCATATTTATAGGGGGAGCTTTGTGTAGAGAGGAAGCATTTAAATAGGGGGAGCAATTAGACCATATCAATGATCAAATACATTTAATATATTCAAAATCTTAAATATATGTTTGTTATCATCAAAAGAGGGAGATTGTTGAATATGCGCTTATATGAGTTTTGTTCGATGATAATAAACATATATACATTCGTTTAAATGCATTTGTTAATGTACTAATTTATTTTTTCATAGATTAAATAAATATTTGCTGAATAAAATTAAATGACACAGAATTGGAATTCAAACAGAAATTTTATTCAAACAAATATTTATTACATTTTTGAATAGTACAAATTCAAGCTCTCACTATACATATACAATTTTGATTACAATACATCACAATTTCATATTTACATTAAACCTCACTACACATCACTCATTCACTCAATTCGTATTTTATCTTCAACTTCACTTCCAGTTAGAATCCAGCATCTGAGCAATCGGCAAAAATATACACTAACGTAGTAAAATTGAAATGGAAATATTTTTGCAGTATAAAATAAAATATGGACTTTGAAAATAATATTTGCCTCAGTTGTTTGGGTTGTTCGTCGTCATTTAAATTTGAATTTATCATACACGAACAGCTTGTGACATACACAGTGTATCACTGTATATGCCATAAGGCCGTGCACATGGAAATATAAATTTGATAATGTTACAGGGACAAGTGAGCACAGGTCAAACGCAAATGAAAAGCTGGGTTCAACTCACGTGCAATAAAATATATGTCACAACTCTCAGCACAAGGTCAAACCCGAGTTTTCAAAACTAGATTCAACTCAGGTGCAATAAAAGTGTACAAGCTCAACAAATTGATCAGAGGTAGCAACTTTGAGTTACAGACCGAGCAATTACATATATACAAGCAACTGAAGGCAACATGACCAAAAGATCAGAGACAAAGTAAATCCAACTCAGCAATGAACAAACATGGCCGAGGTCAATGAAGCATGCAAACAGAAAAAACCGAAACAGTGCACCAAAGTAAACTACAAGATGTAGAGCAGCAATGCACAAGTAACACTGGCATCAGAGTAAAGTACAACATGAAGAAAAACCGAGTTTAGTGCCACAACGAACATGGTTCGAAACTGGATACCAAATGAAACGAGAACTCAGACTACATGAACCGGACTCGAGTCAAGTCCAGCTAGCAACACCAACCAGAAAATACAACAATTCAGGGATGAACACAGATGAAGCCGAAAATGATCAATGAAACAGAATTCATCACAATGGACCAGCAATATGAAAAACTCAGGTGGACAGCATGACCAAGTATGGAAGTGACTCAAAACAGAGAATACAATATGAAGATAGCAACTACAATGCAAACTACATCAAACAGTGACAATATGTATGGGGCAATGCACAAGCAGGGCTAAGGCACAATGCACCAACATAACAGCAAACAAATGCCACCAAAAACCAAATGCATATACATACACTATCAAATAAACAGTGGCAAATGCATGTACATCGATGCATCACACAATGAATACATGAAGCAACTTCAAACAATAAACTGGTCGAAGCAACTTCAAACAATAAACCGGCCAAAGCAACCCAGACTTGTAGCGAATAGTGAAAGCAAGTTCAAGTGAAGTAAAATGAAAATTAAAGCATATATAGGAATGCACCAGAGTGTATGCAACAGGGCCAAAGCAACTCAGAGAATATATGCAGAGTCATGGAATGGCAATTTCTTTATTCGAGTTCAAGCACACATGAAACAGTGCAAGTTTCGTACTTGAAAACAAATGACAGTGATTCAACCTTTCAATGAGACCGAACAAGGTGTAGCAATAGTTACAAGTGACCCAGGCAAATGTACAGAAGCAACAACAACTACACTAAGGTTCAAGTGGAATTAAGACAAATCAGTGCAACCCGAAGTCAGCAGCATCAGGAAAGTGAAGAATCAAATATAGTCAAGCCGTAGTCATCACGAAATGAATCAACACCGTGATTTACAAGCAAAGAAAATACATACGCATATGAACAAGTCGTAAATCATCATCAACATCCGTACGGAAATCAAAAGACCAAGCCGAAGTCAAAGTATGAACCAAGTCAAAATCAATACCGTAAGATTCAAGTAAATTGAAGAATTCAGAATCAATCTCAAACATCCATGCAATATCGATCAAACGAAAGCATAGTATAGAAAAAATCAGACGAACGCAATTCTAGGGTTACAAACCTTATATAAACAAATCATCATCGGCAATCTCAGCATGGAGTTCAATCAAGCATAACAGAATAGCATAAACGAAAATCACATACCGAATCGAAGTCGAACTCCATCAACTCGAAGCAACCGAAGTGAGCAACAAGGATTCGATCGAACAATACTTCACGCAATTAACCACTATTCGATCAATTTAGAGTCGGAGCTTCGAAAAAACCCTAATTTGGATCGAAGCCTTAATTTGGATCGAAGGACGAAGCCGCCATTCTCAAGATAAAGGAACGGCCGACATAATAAAAGAAAAAGGGGATAGTGCCGGCCTTGTTTACGTTAAGGCTAAATAGTTTAAAAATAGGGTTTTTTTATTTGAATTGTGTTTTTAAATTGTTTTAATTTGTAATTTCCATTTAAACCGTTTAAATTTCTAGTCGTGTGACTAGAGGACAAACTACGTGGTGTAGTTTGAGAATTCGCAACTCAGTGGCTGAGTTGTGGCAGGGTTTTGAGTGTAGAGTTAGGTTTAGTCGATAGCGGGTGTCGCGACTTTACGTGTGTAAGCGTCTGACTATCTAATTTCTAGTAGAAACCTTGGGGGCAGCACGTAGGCAGGTTTTTCCGAAGCTGGGTAAATTCTATGTCGTTCTATTTCTGCATTTTATTATTCTGCTATTTTTCTCTGCTGCTATTAATCTGTGATCTGTGTTGAAATAATTTTATAAGCTTTCGCAATTAATTTTTATAATTTATACCATCACCCTATTCACCCCCCTCTAGGGTGAAATCGATCCTACATGGTGAAACAAAGATGAAGATTACAACACAACGAGGTGAGCGCCAACGGTGAACAGGAAAAGATAGTGCATCTAATAGATTGTGTGGGGGTACCCACAATTTCTGATCGGAAGATATGCAGATGAAAAAGGCCGTAATATCGGTTCGATATAGAGTCTAGTAAGAGCGAATAATGAATAGGATTCACTAGAAATTCCATACCTCGTAAACGAATGTCTTGACAGTGGTATGTCTATTTAATAATGAATACAACTTATAAATGAATAGGATGTGATATCCCAGTTGATTAGAGTTGCAGCTGTGATTCATTTTAAATAGTGCCATGACATGGGTAATTGAATTGAAATAATTTAATGTAATATGGGCGGGTTTAGATTATGGAGTATGTGACATATCTATTTCTTTTAATATCACATATATAACCCGACTCCACACAATTATATGAATCAATGATGCACTATTATACTCATAGCTAGATTTTTAGCCTGACTCGAGGTTTTGTTTTGTGACAACTCCTCGAGTCAGAACGGGGCTTTTCAGGATGATTACCTTTTCACGTTTTGAGGTGATTTCATATGACATTGAGATGGACGGCAACAAGCATACAGTATATAAATTTAAAGTAGTTGTAGATCTAGAGCTTCACGGACGTACACTTGCTACATGCCTCAAAGGAACTGTCAGAGTCATTTGGAGGAGAGATGTTAGAGAGATACATTTAGAGTCCGTTGAACTATGCTAAGTTAATTTTGTGCAGTCGTGTCGTATGTCCTTTGTATATATTTGTCCGTGTATGTATTAAGACGTCATTTTTGGGGCAGTTTTATGTAGTTGTAGATATATGGTGATAGTTTGACATCTGTTGTACCTATGTATATGTATATATATCTATCTTTTTGGTCCGCTGTTCTGTGAAACCATTATTTATTGTGTTCTGCTATGTGATTTAAATACAAATTCCTTAAACTCGTATATGCTACATTGTATCGAGATGAGATACGTATCATTTCAGAAATATTCAGATAATTTAAACGTATCCATGTTGATCCAACTAGTGTAAACAAGAGATCTCTCGTTTAGTGCCCACTAATCCGAGCTATCGGACGGTAAACTCCCTCTGATATTTCGGTCACTGGAGCCGGGGCGTCACAGTATTAGGGTTAATAAAATATGTTAAAATGAACTATTTTTTTAGTAATTAGATTTCTGATTTCTATGCGCGGTCTGCGTTCTAAAATTTAAATCATCGCTTTCATTTATTTTATGTTATTATTACATTTTTTTATTAAATACATGCCTCTTTCGGTTTTCCAGTAAGTTTATTTATTTATACGCGAGCCTTGCCTTGAAATGTTTCATGTATGTTAATGAAATTAATTGAGGTAGCACATATTTTGAAATTTTATACCAAAAGGTTTAGCTTGCCATGTAAACATGTCTTATCAAATTAGAACGTGTGTCTTTCATCTTTTGTTAATTACTTGCATGTTAGGCTCCTTTTATTTGCAAATTTACATCTTCTTGTATCCTTTCCTTTAACATTCTCTTCCTCTAACTTTTCACTTCCAAAACGTGCTTCCATTATTTCTTTTTCCTAAAGTTTTCTTTCTCTTCTGAAAAAAGGAAAAAAATGTAAGAAATTTATTTTCATGAAGCCAGTCTTTTCCATTTGTTTACAAATCCATTTCCTAAAGCCTCCTTCCTCCATGTGTGAGCCATTGTGTCATTTATTTTTTTCGTTGATTCTCCAGAATTTAGAAACTTGAGCAAGCTTCAAAATTCATAATGTGAGTAACTAACTTATTTTTTTTATTATTAAAATGTGTGTACATGGTTTTCTATTTCATTTCCATAATATTCTTATAATTTGAATATCTTCCGCATATAAACTCCAATTAATGCACGGTTTCTTCCTTTGGGTTCGTATCAAAATTTCAGACAACATGAAACTAGATTGGTTGAATTTAGAGACCATTGAAATTTTGGGCTTTTATTGGATTTTCGGTTGGCTATAAATCAAAGGTGAGTGATTAAACATACTCACGCAATACTAAAAATTCCATTGCAAGTATAATAAAATATGTGATGGGATATAACTTTTTTTATTGCTGTTTGTTGATTTAAGTTGACATTTGAATTGATATTGAATCTAAATTGACATTTAATTTTATATTAGAATTTAATTGATAGTTAACCCCGATATTGGTAACTATTATATGTTTAAATATATTGGTTAATTTGGATGTTGTTTGAAATGGATGCTTATTAATTGATATGTTGGATGTATGTTTGTTTATTTATTTTAGTATGTCCCTGCTATCACCTTGTATATTTTGACATCATTTAAATGGTCCTCTAAATCATTTTAGAATTTGATAATTAAGACATTTAAATTATGGGTTACAATGATAAATAACCATACAATTTCTTGAATTTGGATTATTTATTGAAAATGAATTATTTAAAAAATTAAAATTTTAATTTAAACTTCGGATTTATTTTAAACAAGGTGGTTAAAATTGGTATTTCGAATTAATTGAAATCTCGTAAGTTATTGCACTCACATTGTACAGTTGATTGGAGATGAAAAATCCCATAACGTCCCTGAAGCCATTGCACTCATATTTTTATTTGAGATTGATTTTACTTATAGGAATTTTTTTTAGTAACGACTCGAGTGTATTGTTTTTCATTATGCTTGAGTCAGCCTGAGTTTTTCAGTGTTGAAGTTTATTTTCTGGTGGACGAAGATGAAGATTCGGTATATTATTGTTGTTTATTATTCCACTACATTTTGTGTCCTGCTGCATTATTTGTTTATTTATGATGTATGTATAACTCTGATTTGGATTTGTAAAAGTGTAATCAAATGTTATTTGTAAAACAGCTTCACGAACTGTTTATTTGATTATTATATTTTGTCATTCCGCTGTGAGATTCTGTTTTTTCTTTCCTTTTTTTCTTTTTTTCTTATTTACCCCATCAACAATCCTCCTGTATGAATGGTTTGAGTCTGACATGTGTGGTTTATTGTCGATTTGAACCGTCTTAAAAGGTGGGTCATTACAATAGTTATGAAACTTGAAAACCACTTCTAAAATAGTATTTTTGACCATATATAAAAAACAAAACTTATATGGATGTCATTTAATAGGCTTTCTAATCTAAAGACATCATAAAATCCACATAAAATCATAGAAATCATCAACACGCATATATATCCATTTAAACAACCATAACATGGCATGTTGCTTGAAAAATAATTCGGATGTAATCATGAAACCGAAATCATTATTAGAAATGAGACGTAAATCAAATTATTCACTTTGACTTGGTGTTAAGAAAGTTGATATTTTGCCCTTTGATTAATATCTTCAAGCTTTCTGCTTAATTCCTAGCTTATCTTCTTTTTGATTCCTCGTAATGGTGGCCGACCGAGCTCTTACGGTTTTAATTTTATTTGTGAATGTTAAAATGAATAAGGCATGGAGGTAGGAAGGGTTTATGATATTAAAGTGAGGGATGTTCCCATTATACCCTTACCATATTCCTCCTACTTACTTATTTTCAATCCTCTTTTGCTTATTCATTTATTAAGGCACGACCCCTTTTTAGTTAACAAATCTCAGTCCTATAACAATTAACATCTCTTCTTATAATTTATCCAATTAAATATTCTAAATAATGTTGCTTAAAATTATGGTCATTACAATGTGTCCCATACCACATGGGTTTACTTAAACGTTTATTGTAAGATAGTAAACTCCACTTGTGTGCATCAATGGTTCGGCCGAATAAGTTTGGGAATTGACTGCTAAAACAAACGCAAGCATTCCATACTACTCATTTTATTTAACCTTTTAAATCAATTTTTCATTTGATCTATGGCATGCAATTTTATAATAATATTTAACTTTAAAATCATTCTTGTAAAATATTAGTTTATAAGCTAGAATATATACATATGTTGAAAACCTTGGTTGTGTGTGTGTGTGTGTGTGTGTATATATATATATGTATGTATATTTTTGAATGGAAGGTTACACGCACACACACATATAAGTACTATTTGAATGCATTGCTCCAATTCAACTTTAAAACCATTATTAATGAGAATAAGAAGTGTGTGTATATATATATATTTCTATATATTATTTATATAGAAATTAGATTTATACTTATTTCGATAAAATGATTTGATTTAGAGATTAGCCTTTTATAAATTCAAGTTGAAAAAGTGCATCAAAATTTGTGCATTGTGCCAAGGACCCACAGAGTAATTCTATGGCATAGAAACACCAAAATGAATTCACAAATTCATAATTCAAAATCCTAAAATATCAATGAGATCGAGGGAAAATAACATCACAATCAAGCAATTAGCGAAAAGGAGCCAAATGGACAAACGAATGGGTGAACGGATTGACCGATAGGCGAACGGAGTGACCTAGGGCTCAGCCCAAGTCATCAATAGTGCACCGGTTTGGTGGGACCGATCCACCAATTGGCACGTCTGGAGTGAGTTCCAGGTGGCTCCGGTGGTGCGTCATTGCTCGTTTCTTCGTCGTTGTTCCTCTCAAATTCTAGGATACGGAGTTAACACTAATGCAAGCATAAAAACATGTACAGTTGGATACAAATCATGATTATATAAGGTGGGTTTCCGCAACTAGATGATCAAATTCAAAGTCATAAGAAAATCAACACCAATTGAGATCATATTAACTATAGTTTCAGTCAAATTCATCTAACAACAACATGCATCCGTTTAAGCCTAGAAGTGTGAGATAAACTCACAAAATAAATCCGAAATTGAGGATTAAAGCTTGAATTGTACTAGGATTTTCTATTTCAGCTTCAACATAGATTTATTTTAGAAATTGGAGAGGAATGATTACAATCAAAGACTAAAACTAAAATTGATCAACAATAGACACACAAATAGGAAGAGATTACCTTTTATAAATCTACACTTAAATTAATCACAAGTTCTTTGATTTCAATTTTGATTTAGGGATTGAAATAGCCAGGGTTTGAGACTTAGGAGATTTTGTATTTCCTATTTACAGGAATAAAATGAGAAATACCGTATGCATATGTTTCTCATCTCTTATTTCTCCTATTTGGATCAAGAGGGTTGAGACATAGATTCAATAGCAAGCAGTTACTAATTTTATAAGAGAAGTGTTACTAATTTATTTTGTTTTATCACTTTATAAACACCAATTTATAATAAAAACTGTAATATTTAACAAGCATTGATTTCTATAATTTTCCCAAAACAAATAACATGTTAAATTATAATTTCTATTAATATTTAAATATCTTATGAAATTTAAATACAATTGTTGAATGTAAAGGTCATTCTCAATAGTTTTAATAAAATAAACTATTAATTGAAAAATCTTATTTTTCATAATTAATCTCAATATTAACCTTCATTTAAGTTCATAAGCTCGTTGTGATAATTTTAGGATTGAAAATATTTGTCATAATTCTCCTATTAAAATGAATAAGCAAATAAACCCTTAGAAAAATTCATAATTTATAAAATTATTCCCATATATTTTATTTACCCATTTTTTCCTAGATTATTCTTATATTATTAAATATAAGAATTAAATTACATAAAAGGGCAATTCATTAAATTCCTAATATATTTTATTCCAAATTCCTTTTAAATTTGGAAATAAAATAACTATAAATTCCTCAAATTTATTCCATTAATTAGATATAATTAATTAAACCATATTTTAGATTTTAATTTCAGGTAATCTGGACCAGGGTTATTACAAATCCACTTTTCTAAACCTATACTCTTATATCGAAAAAGGGTTTAGATGGAGAATTACATATTTACATCATTCTCTTATGTACTCATTTCCACTATACCTTAGAACTTCGCTTTTGCCACGAATCCTTTTTTAACTTTTCCAAGTACCGTTCACATAAGTAAATTTTATTTTAAATCTTTAAAATTTTAAAATAAAGTTGTTTTAAAACTAGTTTTGTTCTCCCCCCGACAAGGTATGAAGAGAGAAACTCCATAGCTTTGACAGCTTTTTCCCTCATCACAAATATATTTTATTTTACTCTCACTTCTGCTACACAGTAATACCCTTACTTTCTAACCCATCTTCTCTATGCTAAGCATGTGCCATTTCTAAAATATATTTTTCCTCTTTTTTTGCATAAAATATTTTTAATTAATGTTTTTGAAATATTTGAAAGAACTTAAAATATAAAAATTCCATCACCAACCTTTTTCCCAAAAATTTTATAAAGTATTTTATCCCTAAAATCATGAATTTTGAACAAACCTTCCAAAAGTATATGTGTATATTCTTTTAAAATAATTCATGTCACATCCTACGCAGTCGGAGTTTAGTTAATAGTTTAACGTCCATAATGAACTCTATCCTATTATATGGTAAAATTTTAAGTTTCAAAAACTTTTTATTTTATCTTAAAATAACAACTAGCATACAAGTTCATTATCAATTTTAGCTTTTAAGGCACAGAGATTGTGACTCATGGTTTCGCAACAACTTTTCCCTATCAACGGTCGTAAAATTTATCTTCCAAAATTTTAATAGTTTTTAAGACTTAATTTTACTTTTCTCATAGTAGCTAAATAAATAAATATCCTAATTTATTTTATAAACTTCCAGTCTCACTTTGCATTAGTTAAGTGTCTACATTAGATTTCCTTGCTTACATGGTTTTCCAACTAATATAGGGGTCAATCTAGAAAACCAATTTCAAAAGAAACATTTCTCATTATATCGCACACGTTTTATACAATAGAAACAAATAATGCTTATAATCCAAAACCTAAATGAAACAATTATTGGAAGCTACCCTTTCAATATTAACTGACATTGATCATGTTGTGGCCATATCACTTCTTATTTACATTAAACGGGCCTTTCTAACATGTCAATTTACTGTGACCCACATATCTTAATCCACTCTTCCGGCTTCTAATAAACAAGTTCCACTTATTACCTTTAGCTATTACAACCAAATATTGGATGAACTGTGCATCTCCACATTGTAGTAGGCCAAGGAATAACAATCATCCACATTCAGAATAACTTATTGGAAAAATTTGCCGGATGAAATAAATTTCCTACCTTCCATCCTACCCTCTTTAATGCTAAGCCAACAAATGTTCCATGTGTGTTTTCCATCCCATTACCTTTTATTACTATCTTCATTTAATCCAACTCTTTTGATAGTATTCTCAAATTTTGGTACTTACTTCCTTTATCTTGATTTTTCATGCGAGTAACTCCAGAACTCGCAAAATTGTACTTTGGTACCATTCTTCATTCCCTCGTGGGTTCTTCTTACGACTTTCACACATGTCTTACCAAATATTTCTAGGTTTATGCCAATATTTCATACACTCTATCGGGATTCCTTATTTATATTCTATGAGAAATCATCGCTCTTTTCTTCATAGCCTTATATTTTACCCTGTCTTACTAAGGCAGTCATCCTTGTATACTCCATATTAAAATTTTGGTTTAGTTTTCACCAGTTTTCTTAAATTAATACTTCACAATTATAAAGTACCTAATACCAAAACTTTTATGTTTCTGAATACAAACTTGGAAATTGTATTTAAATCCTCCATTAGTTTGGTTTCACAAAGGAACCATGAAAATCTTCTTATTCTGACCAATGTTAATTGTGGGCATCATAACTTTCAAACTATAATTTATGATTTATCAATTAAATTTATATATTAAGTATAAAAGAAAATTTTAGCTACTTAATTTTAAAAGATTGTTTTATTTTAAAACCTTTTTTCAAAAACAAGTATTTTACTTTCTAAAATTAGGATATTTAACTCAAACCATTTATTATGTTTTTCTTTTAAAAAAACTCAATTGTTATACTAGACCATTTTTTCAAAAATACATTTTATAATGTTTCTAAAACATTTTCTATATTTTTAACAATATAACCGGAGTAGACAAGAACACTTCTATCCTATTATTTCCTTTACTCATTCTGTCTTCACTTCCAAATCTTGGTGGATTCTCCAATAGCACTGAGAGGGAATTCTAAATCCTTCTTTTCCCTTCGTTTTCCTTTTCGGGGACGAAAAGTTTTGAGTGGGGGAGAGTGTAACGACCCGTAAATTTCGACGATTTAATTTATTTAATAGAATTTTGTAATAAAAATTTAGTAGAAATAATAAAAGGTGATAAATATATATTGAACGCTAATTTAACAATGGCAATTTAAGCCTTTGTTTGTAATATGAATAGATTTTTCAATAAAAATTGGTGTAAGTATTGTACCTAAATATAATGGGAAGATAGAGAATATAGGTGAGGCATTTAATTAGTTAAGTGTAAATTTATGGGTATAATAACAATTCGTATACATTACCTAATTAATCTGTCAATTAATTTGTTAAAAAAATCAAAACCTTTTAATTTGGTAAATAATTTGATGCGTATTGATAAGCGTTACTTTAACGATTAATTTTAAAGTGATGGGAAGAAAATAAGTAAAGTTATGCAGTAATAAATAAATAAAAATATCGCAATAAATAGTAAACTAACATAACATTTATTTATATGAACGTTACTTATTGATTTGAGAGTAACGGAAGTGTGAACGTAGAATAAAATAAGCTTTAGATTTATGTTAGGTAATTATTGAGAATATGGGGAATAAGTTGAAATAATATTAATTAAAAATTTATGCGTAAAACATGTTATGTAAGATATATTGATTCCATTTAATAAATTGAGGATTAATATTATCGAAGAGGATTAAATATGGTCTCAATGTAAATTTAGATAAGTTTTGAAATAAAGACTAATTCCATTCAGAAGATGACAATGGTGCAATATTTTGATTTGTAAGCAATAGTAATAGGTTATATGTTTAATAGGTTGATAGAATTTGAATTGAAATAAATGTTAATACACTAAATAAAGGTTACATTAATATGATAAGCAATACAATGTCTAGAAGTTTAATATAGGGTGTGTTAAGACGTAGAAATGGAAATTAGGAAGCAGTTGGAATTAAATGAAATTTTAGGTGTATTTATGAGAAATTTACGTACAATTAAAGAGGCGAATGAAATAAATACCAACCAATTTTAGT
Organism: Allium cepa; assembly: GCA_030765085.1. Classification (NCBI taxonomy): domain Eukaryota; kingdom Viridiplantae; phylum Streptophyta; class Magnoliopsida; order Asparagales; family Amaryllidaceae; genus Allium; species Allium cepa. Next base: position 777,349,391 of record CM060945.1, read on the forward strand.
GAATAACGGGATCTAAACCTAAATAAATAAATTCCTTGAAATTTAAGTTTTAATTTTTGATAAATTGGATTTGTACTTTAATATTGAAAATTTTGGGATTATTAAAAAATAAATTAATGTAGGAAGTTGTTAAAGGATTCTGAATTTACCAAGTGGTCCAAACTGACAAAATTTGCAAATAATTAAAGTTGGATTGTAAATCTGATTCAATTAACCTATTATTAATTTATTTGTTTGGAATATAAAAAGTAATGATAGGGTTGATTGAAATTAAGAGTAGTTTAATTTGTATGTGAGCATTCATTGATATTGGAATATAAAAGGGTAAATTTATAGTATAAAATGTAGACATCACCTTTAAGATGATGGGTTTATAATTGATGCATAATAGGGAAATTAAATGAATAGGTTTAATTGAATAACAATTAGCAATTAATGAATGAAGAGAAATTTTAAGGGCGTAATTGTTTTCGTTAAATTAATTTTGGTAACAAATTGTATTGAATATAAATTTAACGTTGTGTGATGTATTTAAGTAATAATTGGAGAACAATGTAAATCATATCTGTGAATGGTCAATTCAATTAAACAACAAGATTTTTAAATAAAAAATGTTTTTATTTAGGTTTCAATTTGTTAATTTATGAAGTTTAATGGGAAATCAATTTCAATAAATTGCCCTAATTTATGCAGTTAGAGGAGATTTGGATTTGCATTATAGATAGAAGTATAATCTAAATTGATAGGTAACAAACTTAAGAATAAAATTTAGCGCTAATAGGTGGCAAATTTATATAGTTGTTTATTTACGTAATGTGTACGTAAGCGTTGGTAAACCGATTTCTATCAATCCAAATCTAACGACTTGTTAATATAGATTTAAGTATAAGAGCAGTATTTATTAATTAAATTGAAGTATTGCAAAATAAATGAAATTCAACGTTTAATATAACATTATTGTAAGTAAGATAATATGTGTAAGTATTGTTAAGGTTATTCATCTTTGACAAATTTATTGAGTTATAAGGATTGATATATAAATTAGTGTTGGTATAGGCTATTTATTTAAGTAACAGTGCAATGCAAAAAAAAAATGGATTGGAAGTAATTGCGAAATATAAATAAAATATTTTAGTAGGGAATTCAAATGTATATATACATAGAAATGTGGATTTTTATAGTATGAAAACTTAGTCAATTTACAATAGTTAAATCTATTGAGAATGAATAAAAATCTAAGATAATTATTACGGTAATTTAGAAATTTAGTTGAAAATGGAAACTTATCTATGAATTTGGAATTTAATGAAATTGTGAATTTATATTGAAACTTATAAATGAAGCATCTAAATTTACATTTGTAATTACGTTTAAAATTCAATGTAAATGTCTGAGGAAGAAATTAATATATTTATTAATCCGTAACGTATCCAATTAATATAAAATATTCTGGTGGGCCAACAACCGTTTTGCGCGTTTATGATTCGTGCCCACCTATTCTGTTTCAATTTGTCTATTTATAGGCTGTGTAAACCCTAGCCTCCATCTATCTTCATTTCTCTCTGTGTGTTCTTTTCTTCAACTTCTTCTCTTCCAATGGCTGCAAAATTTCTAGATCCAATTACAGTCCAAAAAAATATATGTATATATTTCAAACTCCTCTAAAAATTCCAGAAAAATTATATGTCATAATTCTCGAAGAGCGTAATCTGTTGGTACTGTCCTTTTTTTTATTGGTGCTGTAGCGTGCTCGAATTTGAGAAGAAGGACGTGGCATGTGACGTGGCATGGTGATGGGGTATATTTGTTTATTTTATTTTATTTAATTTTTGTTTCAATCGAAATTTTCGAATAACTTTCTCATACGTAGTCCGATTCACGCGAGATTTTATTGTTAGGATCGTAATTAAATTCCAGATCTTTTGATGCTGGTTTGGAAATATTTGGAGACCGTTGAAATTTTGGGTTTAAATCGGATTTAAATTCGATTTAAATTCAAAAGGTGAGTGTTTTAACCCACTCACAATTTCTAAAATTTCTTGTGTTTGTTAAATTAATTTTAGATATGAGTAGAAATTTATTTATGATTGTTTGGCATGTTTTATTCATTATCTCTGATAAATAGCATTCATTTAATATAACTGTTAGTTAATTTTATTTATTGCATAAATTTGACAGTTAGAATTTATTTAATTGCATATTAACTGCCAGTCATAGTTATGTTAAAAAAATTATTTCATATTAACTGCCACTTAAATTTACGTTTATTTTTGCATATAAACTGCCAATTAACATTTATTAAATTTATTTTGAGTATAAACTGATAATTGATACCATTATTTATCACCTGTTATATATTGATGATTGTTTGAAATTGGATGATGACTGTGATAAATGGATGTATGATTTGATGGATGAATGGATGATTAATTTTATTAATTGCAAGTTGCTATGCATTTCATTCATTCGGGATTGCGGTTTGAAATGATATATAACCGCATTTTTTTTCATTTTAAATTGCGGATTGAAATGATAAACATTCGTATCACTTGACTATAGGATAGAAAATTATATACAGGCACCGCGGTAAATATATAAAATTATTTTTAAAATGTTTTTCTATGGTTTCGTAAAGTTATATATATATATATATATATATGGTTTAAGAGATATTGATTTGGTTATCGATAAAGGCTATTATATATATATAGTAATTTTCGGTTTTTTAGCTTTGTATAAATTTGATTTGAAGTTTAAATAAAGTTTGATTTTAAGATCAAATAAGATTAAACATTTATTTAAAATTTAATTTCTAGAGTTTATGACTTAAATGAGAATAGATTTGGAAGATGAATATTAAGTTAAATGGAAATTTAATAAAAATTAGAATTTTTTAAGGATATGATTTTTATAACTTGATTTTTGTGTAACGTGATTTTAATGAATATCAGGTTGATTAAATGAATATATAATAAATTGAAAGATGATCCAGTTATATGAAGTTAAAGGTTTTCTTAAATTATATTGAATTCATTAAGCAAACATTTCAAGTCTAAATAATAAGTAAATGAATTTGATATATATATGGAATTGTCAAATGAGTCTGTTTGAAATGGTGAAATATTTAAAGCTTTGAAACATAAGAATTGAAATGGTATTTGAAAATTTAAATTGATATTTGAAATTGATTTGTGAAATCTAAAGAAGCTATTTTGTTTATAAAAGTAATTTAATATTTAACCATTTAAGAGATGTAAATTTTGTTTCAAAGCTATGTTTTTAAGGTAGTAAAATTGGGAAATATTATATTCTAGAGTTTTGATTTCTAAATATTTTACTTTTGAAACCCTATGATTTTGGAAAGAATATATATTGGAAAATAAATGATATCGTATTGATTTGGGGTTTTAAGAATAAATGATATCGGGTTTATATGGGTTTTAAATGAATATTTTATTATGGTTTTAAAAGTATAATGTTTTTTAAATAACCGCGGTGTTATAATAACGATTGGTTGGCAAAGAGACCGGGATCGGATATGGACATACTCTCTGTCGATACCAAAAACCACTTTGACTAACCGTGTACGCGGTGGAGATTCTAGAATGAAGTAGGTTGGTGGTGGCGCTTCCTGTAAGGTAAATACGTGGACCCAACTCCCGTGAGTTGGCATAAGGTGGCTAAAACAGGAGCGATTGACAGGTTAATGAGGTAGCACCTCTGATCGGACACTTCCCTTCGATACTATACTCTGACTTTGGATTTTTCGGTGGCCACCTTCACTTTTGATTTCTTTGATGTGGGGAGTTTGTTCGAGGTGGGCGGCAGCTGCGCGCTGCGCGTTTCCATCGGCCCGGAAGCGTAATTGGTATATCTACCCTGGCATTGCCTAGTTGTGCCGTGTCACCTACCCTAGCGCGCCTTATACGATTTTGTTTTGTACCATACCTATGGAGTGCCCTTTGACGACGCCCAGTACTGGGGAGATTACGGTACTGTATAGACTATGGGAATATATAAATGTGTTAAGGTGGAAAATGTAAAGCCTTAACGCTATTTAAAGTAAGTTTATTTTACAATTAGACACTATTATAATAGCGCAATATACTACATAGTAAATAGTTTAACGGATCCTTAGGATATGTAAATCCAGAGCATCTCTTGAGTTACTGCACTCATATTTATTTCTGTTAATGTAATTCACATAAGATCTTTTAGTTCTGACTCGAGTGTTTTTGTCTTTCCAAATTCGCTCGGGTCAGTCCGAGCGTTTCAGGATTGAAGATTTTATTTCCGGAGGAAGAAGACGAAGATTTTATTATTATTACTATAGATAATATGGTTTCACTACACTCATATTGTTCCGCTGCATTGTTATATGGTATGCGTACTCTGATATGTATTGTATAAATAAATCAAAGGTTTTTGTAAACAGATTTATGAACTGTATATTTGATTGTTATGTTTTATCCTTCAGCTGAGAGATTCTGTTTCTTTCTCTGTTTTCTTATTTATCCCATAACAATCCGCCCTTACGTATGGTTCGAATTGGCACGTGTGTCTGTTTAAATCGTGCAAAAAGGCGGGACATTACATCTGGTATCAGAGCTTTGGTTTAGCGATAAACCTTAGCTTTGTGGGGTTTGACTCTTTACTAATAGGGTAGTAATACCCTATGGGAGTCGCTGAGAGTATATTTATGAGAGAGCGTATTTGTTAGTGTTATAAAAGGGTTTTAATATTGTGTTAATCTATTCCGTTTTGTATTTATAAATTCTGGTCGGTGCATGGGACGCTGTGACATCAATAGGGATTTTTAAACACTTAATAGGACAGACCGACATAATATTTGTTTTATATAGGTGAATGAAATAATTTTGCCTATTATATTTTTATATATAAAATAAAATTTTCAATTGATATTTATATTTGGCTGCAATAGATTGATTGTTAGGCAATAAAGTGTAAATAATAATAGAAATAAGATTGAAAAATAAGATAAATGAAATTTGGAAATTTAGAACTTAAGTCCGGTGTTTTTCTTTTGAATGATTTTGAAATATATTAATAATTTTGTTTATAAGTATTTTCTGATATAAATATTTAACATAATTCGGAAGAATCGTTTTAAAGAAGATTTTTGATAAAATAAGTTTTTTACTTTCCTCTCTGTCGCTGGAAAATAATTTGGGTGATGGTGGCCGCATCATCGACTTTCATTTTCGAGTTTCGAAGGGGAAAGGCCACTGTAATAGTTCTACTGCAGATTTATTTTCGAAAAAGATATAAATTTTTAATTATTTTAAATAAAATTAGAGGTATATAAGTTAGAAGAATATATTTATATAATATTTCAAAATAATTTGAAATTTAACCCGGTATTTAATTCTTAAATTTCCATTAATTAATTGTTTAAATTATTGTAGTGAAATAAAAGGTAAGTGATTAATAAATTGAAACCTCTAATTTAGGTAAGAGATTTAATGCAAAGTTATAAAGGGAAATTTGAAATTTGTAACATATGAGATAAAGAGTAATATTGTTGAACATTAAATTTAATTAAAAGATGAGATAAAACTTGTATAAGTTCATTTGCATTTTCTTTAACATATATAACTTACCAAATATAAAAAGTTGAAACGTTTAATAAGAAATGTAGTAGAAATTTGTACAAGTAATAGTAGGTAATGAAGCATTCAATGAATTTGTTGTATTCAATAACTTAAGATATAATTGAAATTTTACCAAGTAAATATAAATAAAGGTAAGCATGATAGATAGATGATTATAAAACTTAAGGAATTAAAGTAAATAAATAAGGACATGCTATTATAAATAAATGAATAATTATAACAAAATATAAGGAACCAGCATGACCCGAGTTAATGGAATTGAATAATCGTAAGTAATAAGTAAAAATGAATGAGCAAACCTTTGATAAGTAAATGTGAATGAGAAAAAAAATCACTATATAAACAAAAAGGGAAATCAAACAACTAAAGCATGAAATTTATAATAAGTTAGTTTGGTTGCTGGTTTGAATTGTTATTGTTTGATTTATGGTTGGTTGGGTAAGGAAATTTGAAGTTGTTGGATGAATAAATAATCTATTTTGTTCCATCTAAGACTGTTGAGTAAATGATGCACTTGATAGTTATTTTTCATTCCGTACAATTTCAAGTTTGAACCCAAACAACTATTTGATTGTGTGATTGTATGGTTGTTTTGTAATTGTATGTATGCTGTTCGAGGAAATTGATGGTTGTTGTATTAATTTGAATGATTAGTGATTGGAACTACTTAGATATTTAAATTTTGGACTTAGAAATATTTTGAAATGTTCTCCAAACTCTAATAAATTTAAGTATAAAAAGATAATGTTGTAAATTTGTATATTTTAAGAAAAGTAACAGATATTGTAAATTTAGTTGTTTATAAGGTAATGTTTTGAATAAGATATGTAGATTCTAAATCCTTCTTTTCCCTTCTTTTTCCTTTTCGAGGACGAAAAGTTTTGAGTGGGGGAGAGTGTAACGACCCGTAAATTTCGACGATTTAATTTATTTAATAGAATTTTGTAATAAAAATTTAGTAGAAATAATAAAAGGTGATAAATATATATTGAACGCTAATTTAACAATGGTAATTTAAGCCTTTGTTTGTAATATGAATAAATTTTTCAATAAAAATTGGTGTAAGTATTGTACCTAAATATAATGGGAAGATAGAGAATATAGGTGAGGCATTTAATTAGTTAAGTGTAAATTTATGGGTATAATAACAATTCGTATACATTACCTAATTAATCTGTCAATTAATTTGTTAAAAAAATCAAAACCTTTTAATTTGGCAAATAATTTGATGCGTATTGATAAGCGTTACTTTAACGATTAATTTTAAAGTGATGGGAAGAAAATAAGTAAAGTTATGCAGTAATAAATAAATAAAAATATCTCAATAAATAGTAAACTAACATAACATTTATTTATATGAACGTTACTTATTGATTTGAGAGTAACGGAAGTGTGAACGTAGAATAAAATAAGCGTAGATTTATGTTAGGTAATTATTGAGAATATGGGGAATAAGTTGAAATAATATTAATTAAAAATTTATGCGCAAAACATGTTATGTAAGATATATTGATTCCATTTAATAAATTGACGATTAATATTATCGAAGAGGATTAAATATGGTCTCAATGTAAATTTAGATAAGTTTTGAAATAAAGACTAATTCCATTCAGAAGATGACAATGGGTGCAATATATTGATTTGTAAGCAATAGTAATAGGTTACATGTTTAATAGGTTGATAGAATTTGAATTGAAATAAATGTTAATACACTAAATAAAGGTTACATTAATATGATAAGCAATACAATGTCTAGAAGTTTAATATAGGGTGTGTTAAGACGTAGAAATGGAAATTAGGAAGCAGTTGGAATTAAATGAAATTTTAGGTGTATTTATGAGAAATTTACGTACAATTAAAGAGGCGAATGATATAAATACCAACCAATTTTAGTGAATAGCGGGATCTAAACCTAAATAAATAAATTCCTTGAAATTTAAGTTTTAATTTTTGATAAATTGGATTTGTACTTTAATATTGAAAATTTTGGGATTGTTCAAAAATAAATTAATGTAGGAAGTTGTTAAAGGATTCTGAATTTACCAAGTGGTCCAAACTGACAAAATTTGCAAATAATTAAAGTTGGATTGTAAATATGATTCAATTAACCTATTATTAATTTATTTGTTTGGAATATAAAAAGTAATGATAGGGTTGATTGAAATTCAGGGTAGTTTAATTTGTATGTGTGCATTCATTGATATTGGAATATAAAAGGGTAAATTTATAGTATAAAATGTAGACATCACCTTTAAGATGATGGGTTTATAATTGATGCATAATAGGGAAATTAAATGAATAGGTTTAATTGAATAACAATTAGCAATTAATTAATGAAGAGAAATTTTAAGGGCGTAATTGTTTTCGTTAAATTAATTTTGGTAACAAATTGTATTGAATATAGATTTAACGTTGTGTCATGTATTTAAGTAATAATTGGAGAATAATGTAAATTATATCCGTGAATGGTCAATTCAATTAAACAACAAGATTTTTAAATAAAAAAAACGTTTTTATTTAGGTTTCAATTTGTTAATTTATGAAGTTTAATGGGAAATCAATTTCAATAAATTGCCCTAATTTATGCAGTTAGAGGAGATTTGGATTTGCATTATAGATGGAAGTATAATCTAAATTGATAGGTAACAAACTTAAGAATAAAATTTAGAGCTAATAGGTGGCAAATTTATATAGTTGTTTATTTACGTAATGTGTGCGTAAGCTTTGGTAAACCGATTTCTATCGATCTAAATCTAACGACTTGTTAATATAGATTTAAGTATAAGAGCAGTATTTATTAATTAAATTGAAGTATTGCAAAATAAATGAAATTCAACGTTTAATATAACATTATTGTAAGTAAGATAATATGTGTAAGTATTGTTAAGGTTATTCATATTTGACAAATTTATTGAGTTATAAGGATTGATATATAAATTAGTGTTGGTATAGGCTATTTATTTAAGTAACAGTGCGATGCAAAAAAAAAATGGATTGGAAGTAATTGCGAAATATAAATAAAATATTTTAGTAGGGAATTCAAATGTATATATACATAGAAATGTGGATTTTTATAGTATGAAACTTAGTCAATTTACAATAGTTAAATCTATTGAGAATGAATAAAAATCTAAGATAATTATTACGGTAATTTAGAAATTTAGTTGAAAATGGAAACTTATCTATGAATTTGGAATTTAATGAAATTGTGAATTTATATTGAAACTTATAAATGAAGCATCTAAATTTACATTTGTAAATACGTTTAAAATTCAATGTAAATGTCTGAGGAAGAAATTAATTTATTTACTAATCCGTAACGTATCCAATTAATATAAAATATTCTGGTGGGCCAACAACCGTTTTGCGCGTTTATGATTCGTGCCCACCTATCCTATTTCACTTTGTCTATTTATAGGCTGTGTAAACCCTAGCCTCCATCTATCTTCATTTCTATCTGTGTGTTCTTTTCTTCAACTTCTTCTCTTCCAATGGCTGCAAAATTTCTAGATCCAATTACAGTCCAAAATAAAAAAAATAAAAAAAATAAAAAATATTTCAAACTCCTCTAAAAATTCCATAAAAATTATATGTCATAATTCTCGAAGAGCGTAATCTGTTGGTACTATCCGTTTTTTTTGATTGGTGCTGTAGCGTGCTCGAATTTGAGAAGAAGGATGTGGCCTGTGACGTGGCATGGTGATGGGGTATATTTGTTTATTTTGTTTTATTTAATTTTTGTTTCAATCGAAATTTTCGAATAACTTTCTCATACGTAGTCGGATTAACGCGAGATTTTTTTTGTTAGGATCGTAATTAAATTCCAGTTCTTCTGATGCTAGTTTGGACAGATTTGGAGACCGTCGAAATTTTGGGTTTAAATCGGATTTAAATTCGATTTAAATTCAAAAGGTGAGTGTTTTAACCCACTCATAATTTCTAAAATTTCTTGTGTTTGTTAAATTAATTTTAGATATGAGTAGAAATTTATTTATGACTGTTTGGCATGTTTTATTCGTTATCTCTGATAAATCGCATTCATTTAATATAACTGTTAATTAATTTTATTTATTGCCTAAATTGGACAGTTAGAATTTATTTAATTGCATATTAACTGCCAGTCATAGTTATGTTAAAATTTTTATTTCATATTAACTGCCAGTTAAATTTACGTTTATTTTTGCATATAAACTGCCAATTAACAGTTATTAAATTTATTTTGAGTATAAACTGATAATTGATACCATTATTTATCACCTGTTATATATTGATGATTGTTTGAAATTGGATGATGACTGTGATAAATGGATGTATGATTTGATGGATGAATGGATGATTAATTTTATTAACTGCAAGTTGCAATGCATTTCATTCATTCGGGATTGCGGTTTGAAATGATATATAACCGCATTTTTTTCATTTTAAATTGCTGATTGAAATGATAAACATCCGTATCACTTGACCATAGGATAGAAAATTATATACAGGCACCGCGGTAAATATATAAAATTATTTTTGAAATGTTTTTCTATGGTTTTGTGAAGTTATATATATATATATATGGTTTATGAGATATTGATTTGGTTATTGATAAAGGCTATTATATATATATAGTAATTTCTGGTTTTTAAGCTTTGTATAAATTTGATTTGAAGTTTAAATAAAGTTTGATTTTAAGATCAAATAAGATTAAACATTTATTTAAAATTTAATTTCTGGAGTTTATGACTTAAATGAGAATAGATTTGGAAGATGAATATTAAGTTAAATTGAAATTTAATAAAAATTAGAATTTTTAAAGGATATGATTTTTATAACTTGATTTTTGTGTAAAGTGATTTTAATGAATATCAGGTTGATTAAATGAATTAATAAATGGAAAGATGATCCAGTTATATGAAGTTAAAGGTTTTCTTAAATTATATTGAATTCATTAAGCAAACATTTCAAGTATAAATAATAAGTAACTGAATTTGATATATATATATGGAATTGTCAAATGAGTCTGTTTGAAATGGTGAAATATTTAAAGCCTTGAAACATAAGAATTGAAATGGTATTTGGAAGTTTAAATCGATATTTGAAATTCTAAAGAAGCTATTTTGTTTGTAAAAGTAATTTAATATTTAACCATTTAAGAGATGGAAATTTTGTTTCAAAGCTATGTTTTCAAGGTAGTAAAATTTGGAAATATTATATTCAAGAGTTTTGATTTCTAAATATTTTACTTTGGAAACCCTATGATTTTGGAAAGAATATATATTGGAAAATAAATGATATCATATTGATTTGGGGTTTTAAGAATAAATGATATCGGGTTTATATGGGTTTTAAATGAATATTTTATTATGGTTTTAAAAGTATAATTTTTTTTTAAATAACCGCGGTGTTATAATAACGATTGGTTGACAAAGAGACCGGGATCGGATATGGACATACTCTCTGTCGATACCGAAAACCACTTTGACTAACCGTGTACGCGGTAGAGATTCCAGAATGAAGTAGGTTGGTGGCGGTGTTTCCTGTATGGTAAATACGTGGACCCAACTCCCGTGAGTTGGCATAAGGTGGCTAAAACAGGAGCGATTGTCAGGTTAATGAGGTAGCACATCTGATCGGACACTTCCCTTCGATACTATACTTTGACTTTGGATTTTTCGGTGGCCACCTTCACTTTTGATTTCTTTGATGTGGGGAGTTTGTTCGAGGTGGGCGGCAGCTGCGCGCTGCGCGTTTCCATCGGCCCGGAAGCGTAATTGGTATATCTACCCTGGCATTGCCTAGTTGTGCCATGTCACCTACCCTAGCGCACCTTATACGATTTTGTTTTGTACCATACCTATGGAGTGCCCTCTGACGACGCCCAGTACGGGGTAGATTACGGTACTGTATAGACTATGGGAATACATAAATATGTTAAGGTGGAAAATGTAAAGCCTTAACGCTATTTAAAAGTAAGTTTATTTTACAATTAGACACTATTATAATAGCGCAATATACTACATAGTAAATAGTTTAACGGATCCTTAGGAGATGTAAATCCCGAGCATCACTTGAGTTACTGCACTCATATTTATTTCTGTTAATGTAACTCACATAAGATCTTTTAGTTCTGACTCGAGTGTTCTTGTCTTTCCAAATTCGCTCGAGTCAGTCCGAGCGTTTCAGGATTGAAGATTTTATTTTCAGAGGAAGAAGACGAAGATTTTATTATTATTACTATAGATAATATGGTTTCACTACACGCATATTGTTCCGCTGCATTGTTATATGGTATGTGTACTCTGATATGTATTGTATAAATAAATCAAAGGTTTTTGTAAACAGATTTATGAACTGTATATTTGATTATTATATTTTGTCCTTCCGCTGTGAGATTCTGTTTCTTTCTCTGTTTTCTTATTTATCCCATAACAATCCGCCCTTACGTATGGTTTGAATTGGCACGCGTGTCTGTTTAAATTGTGCAAAAAGGCGGGACGTTACATAATTTTACTTCGTCCCAGAGAAATCAACGGGCTATAAGCGCTCTACTATATTTGTTTCAAAAGAATAACTTTTTAGAAAATCCTATTTACTCAAATTTTGGATTTAACTCATTTTAATTTCTATTAAAACATTTTGTTTAAATAAAAAAATATTTTATTTTTCTAAAAATTCAAACTTTTCAAAAAGAGAGTTTTTCTATATTTAAATAATTATTTTGAAATCATTTCAAATACACTATTTATATGTTCTTCTCAACTTTTATATTAAAACCATTTTAACCTTTATATTAAATACTTCCAGAAGGGGTCAGAATTAGAGTGGATTTTTATTTATACATTCTTTTGGACTTCTCTGCTCTTCTACATACTTATTGACTTTTCCCTTTCCCCTTTTCAAATATTAAAAGTCTAGCTATCATATTGAAGTGACTACTGCACAACTTCTTTTGGGAACTTATTTAATTCTTACTTTCAGATATCTAGAAAATATAGATTCTTACTTTCTCATTTATCTACACCTACTGCATATCATAAATTGGCAATCCTATGGGGATCTATAACTATAGAGTGATATGTGCTCTGTAATGGAGTCAACTACTATCAGCTTCAGGGACCCTTTACATGTCACACCCATGCTCTTCTTAAGTTAATGCTTTCCAATACGATCTACTTTCCATGGGATAATCAAAATAGGTATGTACCTTCAACTACACCTACTGTTCCGACTCATAGTCAACCTATCCATCTTTTCAAAGGATGGTTACAACTACTTTACAATCAAAATTCATAGGATTTGGCGTATAATATATTTATAATTATAGGTAAAAAAACATATACGTTCACTCAACGCTTCCTAATTTTTTAAATCGACTAACCTAAGCTTTGATACCAAATGCGAAAACCTACATCTTAATGGGCCTGAAATTTCGCTAAATTGAAAACAAAGTTCACCAAAGTATGGGTCGTTGGTTTGGTATCATATAAATAAATAAATGCATATTAGAGCAATAATGGTATAAACTCACAACATAATCGTAAAGTGTAATGAAAAATATAGCTACTCACCAAGGTTGGCAATTCCGAGATCAAGTTTCCTTGTCGTTGTCGAGCAAGCATAAGGAAATCTATCATTTCAACTTTCCTGCCTTGTACTAGTACCCATCCTTCTAAAACTATCCCTTGGATCATAATTATGAAGGGTTTGAACAACGTTATGGTGATTGGTAAATTACACACTTTATACATAGATTGACTTCCATTACATGTTATTTCTTTTATTTTACTTAGTCGTATTGACCCCATATACACATATGATACGCCCATTTACGCTACGTTGACAATAAGTCCATATGTGTCTATGCGTAAAAGTACCATAGTCCCACTTTGGACCAAGGTACTATCCCTGCTAGTTCTATAACCTAGCACCTCATCAAGATTAATCATCAATGCAGTATTACGTCCTCGTTGTCGTGTATATAAAGGAACTCTCATTGTGCCTAATAATGACATCACAATTGTTAATCGTACTCTATCCGTTTTTGAAAGACCTCCATAACGGGTTATCTAGCGTTGCCCCTAACAAAAAAGCTAACAAACAATTATGGCGGTGCATGACCTAAACACGATCTACGATAGTAGAAGGTGTAGCTATTAAGGCGTGACCTTTGTCTTTCTACTGATTACTTAGGACTAATGATGTTCTCGACCTATGTACAACCCCTACTGCTGAATATGGTACAAACTCAAACTGACATATCGTCGAGCCTTGTCCATCGTCCTATTTAGATTTCCTAATGCAATCAAGGTGATAACCATTTGTTACATAATACCCCAAAATGTTGAAGCATACTCTACTTGTCCTTTGGCTCTTCGACTGAGGCGAACCTTCCTACTTGGGTATCCCTCACCCATATAATAACGTATATAATTCCATGGGTCCTACATTTGGATATGTCGCACATCAGTATATTATATACACAACTACTTGCAGCCCCTTACGGTGAACAAACTTCTGTTGTATAACACTACCGACCTTTCATTCCAGTCTATTTTAATGATTATGTCATTATTATCTACATTAGGCTTTAAGCGAATTTTAACAATTCACATATGCCATAAAATGTATACTTGCGGTTACGTGTGTCTGTTTTTGTGTGCACGCACACCTATATATATTCATACTTGTTTAATTATTACACCACCAATGTTCAATTGTTAATAGCATTCCTTTACTTTTCATCCGTTTACTTCTTATTCCATTTATATCAACTTCATATTATTTACTACTTTCTTTAAGTGATCCAAGTACTTTTCTTATTTACTTCCCTTTCTCATTATTGGACTACGATTTATATTATTTTCAACTTTTTACCGCCATTCCATATTTAATGCACTTTCCATTACCTCTTTATTTACATCAGTACTTGTCGTTATTCATTATCTGACTTGCCTACCTTTTTATTATTTATTATTTTATTTCTATCTTATCTCTATGCATACGTACGCAAAATTTCACTCAAACCTCTATTATTGTCACATTTACGACTCTTTAATTCATCCTTATAGATTTCTGCATTTTAATGCATAGGAATTACGTCTCCCTTTAAAGGAAAAGTTAATGCAAATTTCTATATTTTGTCCAAAAAGGGAATGTTACATTTGGAATCACAATGAATCATCTTTTCGTAGCTTTTGAAATATATAGTAAAAAATATGGTAAATCTCCCTATTTTATACATTTTTACTTTTAGGCATATCCCTTTTATTAAAAAAATGGTACACTTTTTATTTATGAATCTAAACTTGACAATCTATGGAAATTTACATTTGCAATGACCTACATTTCAATGAATTAATATACTACTCAAATCCTTATAATTTATTTAATGACTTCTAATTATTGTTTATTTGCATAAATCATTTAATCTATAAGTGTAATATTCCCCATTTTGAGGTCTGAAACTAACTGCTACATATGTTATAGTCTTCTATAATATTAATTTCCGGTGACAAAATACGGTCTTTTTGATGGTATCCATAATATCAGAAGCACAAGAATATGAAATAAAAGCAACCTTCACATTTCATTTAATAGTCATAACTAAATTCAATGTATAATCCCAAACGTTGCTTAGATTTAGATAAAATATAATTATTATAAAATCCTCTATATATGAAGACGTCCCTCTGGTTGATTAAAGTTACTAAATAGACAGATACATCTACTATCAATACATTCAAACAACAACTGACATAACATGGTGGATAATAGTGATCGATAGACTCCACATAGCTAGCTTTGGCTCCTATTCGTCTTGGGAAGCATGATTCACCAAAACCTACTTGCCCTGTAAAACCCTTACTCCCGACCAACTCAAACCAAATTATGAGCATCCGAGAGTTTAATCGGAAAACATAAACTTCGAGTCAAACAAAAAGCCTAGTTTGAATAATAATATGTCATCTTGACTTATAGATATTAAGCGAGACCACGCCTCTGAGCGGAACAGATTTTCCCTATACTAATATCCCTTTTTAAAATATATCTTTTGCAAATCAAATTTCTGCAACCAAACTGGTTAAAATAGATAATATAAACAATAATGTACATTCATGGAACATGGGTAATTATGAAAAATCCGTCTGAATCAATGGACCATCAGTCTAACATCATAGTTTTCTTAGGCTGACCATAAACCATTGGCTGACTCAGGCCTACAAGATACTTCAAATGATCTAACCTACTAATAGAAGAGAACTGGATGGTCTATCCGAAACTTACTATTCCTAGGGTCAGCTGATCCTAATGGTTTTGCGGGCTAACCAATGACCCATCTCTTCTTTGTGTATTTCATTTTGTGCATAAACCTACTTTTAGACTTTCTCATGACAAAGCCCTACACACTAGAATTTTAGAATTATATTAAATATAAGCTAATAGCCAAAGTTCAAGGCGTGACCCTGCACTAATCCCATCTTATTTTCTAATCTCCAAGGCAATTTATCCTATGACAATTTTTTTAAAAGTGATAAGAATACTAATCTCTTTAGTAAAATTCTAGGCTAAATACCCCTTTCTAATTCCTTGAAAACACTTTCTTTATAAATAATTTAACCTTGAAATCATATTTCAAAAAAAAGGAAAATTTAACCCTTTATCATATCCAAAATAATTATGCCATGATTTATGCTTATTTAAGATCATATTGATAAAGTTCAAAATTGTTTAAGGTCATCGCCTCTCAAAACCATAGGCTAATGGCTAAAACAATATAATGTCATTATATTGTTAAATTTGACAAGGATAGTCAATCAGGGTCTTCGCTCTTCAAAACATAGGCCATAAGGCCAAGATAATCAAACTCTTTATATTGATAAAGCTCAACATCATTATCTCCATTGGGGTTGTCTCCCCTCTTAAATATTTAATATGCTAAAACCTTTAACATTTAAAATATAAGGTCAAAAGATCCATAACACTACGTCGTACTTCATAGTATGTCGACATCATATAATATAAAACATGGGTTGCATAGTGAAAAGCCTTAAAAGAATACAGTCGATATAGATAAATTTTGTCATTATCGCCTTAAAGAAAACAATCTGCATCCAACATTGTTGAAGTCAATAATAGCGGCACAGTTGCCTATAGGGTCAAGGACGATATAGTTAAAACATACACGTCATTATCACGGCTATAAGCCCCTTCGAAACCATTGTGGTCGACAATGTTTTTGAAAGTAGGCGGCAAGGTTAAAAGCATGGCATCAACATATTAAGGAAAGCAGCCTTATCCACATCGAAGTTCACGACGTCAACTTTGATGCTTGGCTTCCCACTTTGACCAAGCTAATGCATCCCATAACAATGAAGCTAATCCTTATGCATTACTCTTGGTCGACATTGAAGACCATAGTAGCGGCATGATGAAATGTGGCATCATGAGCTTCGACGTAGTAAATCTCGAATTACTTTAAAAACTGATTTCTTACTAATAAAAGTAATTCCTTTTCACTAACCCGTTTTACTTGTCAACATTTTATTAGACACAAATTTCCTTATCAAACCCTTTACCAGAAATTTGCATAGCAGGTTTATCAATTTCCAAAATCACTTGCAATCTTTATATTTTATATTAATATATTATTATAATAATTAAGCTTTTCTAGCTCAAATAATTCATAATTGATCAACAACACTTGGGAAAAATCCCAAAAAAATCATAATAAATCCAATTTATTATATTTTCTTGAACATATTAAGATTTCAAGACCAACAACATAATTTAATTATTTTTAATAATTAAAATCTGAAATAATCAATTTTTCCAAGAAATTCACCAAATATTCTAGTTAAATCCAAAAATTATGAATTTAAAAAACCACGTCCAAAATAATGTTTCTAACATCATATCAACATTCAAGTCATTTGTGTGTCATATGATAGGTTTTCTAACTCAAACTTATCAAATAATATCATAGTTAAATTCACCAATAAGCATATAATCATTCATAATATCATAGATGGCATAATATAAGCAAAAGATTCGTATTTGAACTTAAAACCGAAAATAACATTCAAAATGTGAGATGCATAACCATCATTCAGCTTGACTGGATTAAGAAGGTTGAGGTTTGTATTTTTATTTGATTCCGCTAGCTTTTGTATTGTTTTCCTAGCTTATTTTCCCTTTGAAACCCTTGTTAATGGCCGGTCTTGGTCTATTTTCATTTTCTTTGAATGAAGTGATAATGAAATAAGAGGATGAAAGGGTAAGAATTAGGAAATAAACTCCTTTTCAGATTTTGCCCCTTGCATGCATTCCTCTTTCTTATTAATGTTTTAATTAATCCTAATAGTTCATTAGTTAAGGCTCGGCCCATATTAATTACTAAATTTCAATCTCTTTATCATTAAACGTTATTTAGTTAATTTACGCAATTAAATATCCCAAATAATGTTCATCAAAATTGGGACTGTAACAAGCTTTCCTCCTTAAAGAATTTTATCTTGGAAATTACGATAAGGTAATTAACAAATATATAATATGGATATTAAACATTCTATCAAAACAAATCAGGACAAGCGTCTCTAATCTTGCTCTCCATTTCCCAAGTACAATCCCTTTGGTCATCACTCCACTAGACCTTAACTAACCTGACTACCGTGTTCCTTTGCTTCTTCTCATCCTTATCCACTATATGCATTGGATGTCTAACAATGGTAAGCCTTCCAATGTAACCAGAGCAATAGGAGTTTCTAGGTCTCGAACATACTTTCTTAGATGAGAAATAGGGAAAACATTATGAACTCCTAACAAATAGCTTGGTAACTTTATCATGTAAGCAAGTTTCCCGATCCTTTCTATAACAGGAAGTGGTCCAACAAATCTAGGTGCTAATTTCTTCAACTTCCCAAATATTACTACATCCTTCATTGGTGATTGCAATGACTCGCTATTTCGAACCATTCAAATCGACAATCATCCACACATATCAGACTTGAATTACTCAAAACAATTGATTGTTAGTTTATATTTGGAAAAACTTAGCGTATACAGTAAATAAATCAATCACAGAATCACACATACAAAGTAATACAACAATAAGCAGCGAAATAGATAAATAGTAATTCATGAAGCTAGTACAGAATATCAGAGTCTAAAGGAAAATACAATATAAATCCAAATACAAAGGAATCTATAATACATAAGCAATGAAAAGTCTGAACATAAACAACTGGAATAAACTAAAAAAACCGATAGCTGGATGGATTACAGATAGATCTCCAAGTGTATAATTTTAAAAATCTAAATTTTACATATACATACAAATAAAATTTATATATCATATTTTAAAAATTAATATTTATCAAAACCTATATATTTCCTTTCAAAAATTGGAATCATTTTTTCAAACACAGGCTAATGGTGTCCATATATAATTTTCTATCCTATGGTCAAGTAATACAGATATTTATCATTTCAATCCAATTTTTTTTTTTGTATTTACTGGTATGTATCATTTCAACCCGCAATCCCGAAATTCAAAATCAATAAAATCAATTGGGTTTATCATTTTGACCCATAACGATTTTCCATAATCTATAAAATCATTCAGTTATGTATCATTTCAACCCATAACGAATTCCTAAACTAACAGGGAACTTGTAGAGCGTGAATAAATAAAATAATAACATACATATCAATAATAGGCATATATCCTAATTAATAATTATAAATATAATATATTCAACGGGTTATATTGTTATATGTCAATTAATATAGGTAAATAATTACAGATAATAACATATCGTAATCAACGGTCAAGTTTGAATAAATAAAATAATAACATACATATAAATAATAGGCAATATCCTAATTAATAATTTAAAATATAATATATTCAATGGGTTATAGTGTCATATGTCAATTAATATAGGTAAATAATTGCTGATAATAATGTATCATATTCAACGGTCTAATTACTAACAAATACAAATTTAACAACATATTTAAACGGAGCTAGAGCAGTTCAAATTTGGCTAAATAAGTTATGACGTCCCACTCAGAAAATGATTTACATTTTTTCTTATGTATAAATATTCAGATTTCAACAATATTTTATTATCATCCAAGTAACTGATTTTCAATTTTAAAATTGAAATTTCATAACCAAACAAACTTTCATATTTTCTAATGAAAATCTGCAATTTGCTATGTTTAAATAGACGCATACCAAATATCAAATTTTCATTGCAAAATTTTTATTATATATTTTCATGAAAAATTTAGTTAATTATGTTATTGAAATTTGTTAAAATTCTTGGGTCGTTACAGTGATACTTTAACGAAAACATGATATCCAATTGAGAACTCTATGTCTTTCTATCTTTTAGCTCCATAACTCTTCTATCCCGGCCGAGCTTCCTTCATTCTAGTCCGAATCAGCTGAATCTTCTCTACAGCTTTTCTAACCATTTACGGAACAAGAATTAATCTATCTTCGGTCTCAAACCAACATATGGATGATTTACACGGTCTTCTGTATAAAGCTTCAAAAGGTGTCATCCCTATACTAGTTTGATCATTATTTTTATATGAAAAATCGACTAAATGTAGATGGCCTTCCCATGAGCCTCCAAAATCTAGCACCCAAGCTCTTAACAAAACCTCTAAGACTTTTTAACTCTTTCCGTCTACCAATTGGTCTGTGGATGGTAGGCGGTACTCATCTTGAACTTGGCACCTAAAACCTCTTGTTGACTCTTCCATAGTGAGCTAGTAATTTAAGAATCTTTATCACTGACTATACTACTAGGTGCTCCATGGAGTCTAACAATATTCTTTGTGAATAATTTAGCTAAAACAGGAGCCATTTTTTCGGCTTAATGGATATAAACTGTGCACTCTTAGTTGTGCTATCCACAATAACTCAAATACTTTCATTTCCTCTATTCAACCTTGGTAACTCATAAATAAAATCCATGGATATTGAATCTCATTTCCAAACTAGTATATCTAAAGGTTGAAGCAATCCACTAGGCTTATGATGTTCGGCTTTCATTTTCTGACAATTCACACACTGTTTTACCCATAAGCCTACATCTCTTTCCATACCCTCCCAGAAGAAACTTCTCTTCATATCCAGATACATCTTAGTTCCTCCAGAATGAATAGTAATCTTCGATTGATGACATTCCTACGAACTTCTTTCTTTGGGTCACCAATATCTGAAACAAAAAATTGTCCTTTCTTTCTCGACCATTAATTTTGGTCTAGATAAAAATCCTTTAAATTATCAATCATGGTTCCACCTTCCAATCTTCCAATTCTTTCAACCAGTAAAGGATCATCTTTTTGATTAGAAGCAATTTTGTCGATCAATACTGGTCGAACTTCTAAACAAGATAACATTATGATACTCTAACTAGAACTAGCGGCCGATTGCACATGACAAGTAGTTAATCCTTCCAAGTCTTTCCATTCGACCAACATAGCTAACACTTCATTTTGATGTTTCCTAATAAGTGCACCTATAACTTTGTTTCCTTTCCCCAGTGTGTACTCAATTCCAAAATCATAAGAAGCTAAAAAATCAAACCATCTCTGATATCTCATATTCAACTCCTTCTTAGACAATAAGTATATTAGCGACTTGTGGTCCGTATATAACTCAAATCATTCTCTCAAAAAGTGATGCCTCCACACATTTAAAACAAATATTATGCCAACCAACTCTAAATCAAGAGTTAAATATCTAACCTCGTGCAGTCTGAGCTGCCATAAGTATAGGCAATTACTTTACCCCTTTGCATAACATCACTCCTAGTCGTGTTCCACACGCATCAGTATACACCACCAAATTTTAGTTTCCATCCGGAACAATTAACATGAGCGCATTTAGTCAATAAATGCTTTAGCTTCTGGAATGCCTCATCACATTTATCGGACGAAACATATTTAATGTCCTTCTTCTTTAGTTTAGTCACCGATGCTGCTATACAAGAGAAATCCTTTATAAATCTTCGGTAGTAGCCGGCTAATCAAAGAAAACTCTTTACCTTAGTCACTGTCTCGGGTATGTTCCTGTTATTTACATCTTCTATCTTAGCTAGGTCTACTGATAACCCTTCTTCTGACACTACATGACCAAGAAACTTCACCTCCTTCCAAAAGTGACAATTTTGAAAACATCGCTTTTAACTAATGCTTCCTCAGCATCTCAAACACTATTTTAAGATGAATCTCATGATCACTTTCATTCTTAGGATGTATCAAAATGTCATCTATGAATACCAATACAAATCTGTCCATGCGCTCTCATAAAGTTCGGGTCATTAAGTCTACGTAGAAAGCAAGCGCATTAGTCAATTCGAATGGCATTATTATCCACTCGTAGGAACCATATCTTGTTCAAAACATTGTCAACGAAATACTCTTCCACCACACTTAGTTGATGGAACCCTGACACTATATACAACTGGAAAAATACTTTGACTCCACTTAACTAATCAAATAAATTGTCGATATTCGGGAAAGGATATCGATTCGTTATCGTCTTTTCATTCAACTTACGATAATCGAGGCACAATCTTAACAATCTACCCGGTTTATTCACATACATCGCGGTTGCTCTCGAAGGAAAACTATTTTGTCTAATAGAATTCTTTCTTTCAATAAGTCCACTAGCTGCACTTTTAACTCCTTCGTCTTAGTAGGTGTTAGCCTACTAGGCGGTTTGCTTACGGTTTTAGCTCTAGGCACAAAATCTATTTGAAAATTAATAGCTCGTTTCGGTGGTTGTCCTGTTACAAGCTCAAAAACATTTGCATATTCTCTAACTACAAAAAACCGATTCAACTCATCCTCCTCCTCTATTACACCCAATAGAGCACAAACATCAGAACTTGGATTCCCTACTGAATATATTATTTGGTTGCTACTGTTAGGGTGTTTTAGTGATATTTACCTATCGTGGTAAAATATCCTAGCGTCATATTTACTTAACCAGTCCATACCTAAAATAATCCCAAGGCCCATGAAATCAAACACATGCAAACTGCAGGCAAATATATGACCTAATAATGCAAACTCTAAATGGTCACTTCTTATCCCTAAAGTTGCATACCATCTTATCAGATTCGCAACCCTCAAGGAAGTAACTAGGTATGAGGGTTCTAGGTTAAGCTTATCTAACAAGCAATGAGATACAAAAGAATGTGATGTACCAATGTTATATAGTACTCTAACAGGTAAGTCATGAATCAAAAGCGTACCTCCCATCACAACTTTCCGTTGCTCCTAAGCTGTTGGTCTCAAGGTACATGGTTCCAATGCAAACACCTTTCCCTTCTCAGCTTTAGCTGGTGCCTTTCATTGGTTCTTATAATGAACAATCTAATCGCAGTTGAATCAATTAATATTCTTCCTTCAAATAACTATTTTTCCATCTCCTTAATGACACTCATTCTCAAAATGTCCTTTCTTATCACACTTGTAACACACAACATTTTCTTTTCCTTTCTTAGCTACTCCACCCTTTTGAGCTCCTTTCTTATGAAAGAACCTCCTTTTGATTCTGCCCACTCTAAGCCTTCACTGCCTTATTACCACCAAAGGAAGAAAGCATCTTCTCATTTATTAAAGCCATCTCCATGACTACATCACATGGATCCTTAAGATGTGGCAAAGTCGCCCTAGCAAGCTCAAGTCTTAACTCACGGATGAACTTCTTGTTTCTTTTAATTACCGTGTCCATGGTAGCATATCCATATCAGACTAGCTCTTCAAACCTTGTTGCATACTCCAACACAGTCGTATCACCTTGCATTAATTCAGCAAACTTACTCAACAGAGTTGCCTTAGCGATCTCATACATCTTTCTTCAAACCTCCTTCTGAATTCAGCCCAAGTCAAAGTCTCCTATGCTACCTCGATAGTCACATTATTCCACCAGTACAACGCAACTCCTTGTAATTGCCTAGAAACCAATCTCCTCTTCTATTTGTTAATCAAACGAATATCGATGAAAATCCTTTCACAATGAAGTAACCAATTATCGACTTCAGTTGCATCTTCTGTTTCAATAAATGGTTTCCCTTCAAGTCTTGCATGGTCTCCACTCAACATAACATAATTGTTGACCACTGGAACTTCCAAATTAACTCCTCCGGCATTTCCACTAACTAATCCAGTAGTAACTCCTATGTACATCATATTGATGAAGAACTGATACACTGCTCCCATATCAACCGGGTATTCCTACACCTACATTAGCAGCTGTCCGACAACTCGGATTTCTCTTAGTGTTGGGCCTGACATTTCCTTCAGTATTGGTGCTTTCTCCACCGAGATTCACTCTTTCGTTTCATGCCTCCAGATCTTACTTCCTTAAATATGCATTTGAACCTTAGTCAGATACGGAAGATAAGTCTAAGATAGAGGGATAATATAGATAAATCATTCATTTATATATAGCAAATATATATAAATTCATTTGGATTATGTTCTCATTCTCCAATCTTGTTCCATTCTCCAATCTTGCTATAGCGTTATCCCATTCTCCAATCTTGTTCTCTGATTCATTAGGATTATGTTTTCAAATACTATTTTAAAGTTCAAAATTCTTTAATTTTACATAAGCCTATGCTGATACCATGTTGTAACATCCCCTATTTTAAGGATGAAGACTAAGCACTACAAATATTGCAGTCATTTATAGTATTAATTTTTGGTGACAAAATGCGGTCATGTTAATAGTATCCATAATATCAGAAGCACAAGAATATGAAATAAAAGCAGCCTTCACATTTCATTTCATAGTCATAATTTCATATTCAGAACATAATTCCAAATGTTACTTAGGTTCGGATAAAATATAATTATTATAAAATACTACAAGAGCGACATATGAAGATGCCCCATGGTTGATCAAATTTACTACATAGACAGATATATCTGCTATCAGTATATTTATACAACAACTGATATAACATAGTAGATAATAGTAATAGATAGAATCCTACATAGCTAGCATTGCCTCCTACACGTCTCTAGAAGCTTTATTTTCCAAAATCTACTTACCCTGTAAAACCCTTACTCTTGACCTACTGAAACCAATTTTGAGCACCTATTTAACGAGAAAGCATAAACTTTGAGTTAGACAAAAAGCCTGGTGTGAATAATAATATGTTATCTCGATTTATACATATTAAGCTAGACCATGCCTTCGAGTGGAATAGGTTTTCCCTTTACTAATATCCCTTTTTAAATTATATCTTACGCAAATCAAATTCTTGTAACCAAACTGGTTAATATAGATAATATAAACTATATTGTGCATGCATGCAACATGGATAATCTTGAATAATCAGTCTGAATCAACGGATTGTCCGTCCTAACGTTATATTTTTTAGGCTGACTATAAACCTTCGGTAAACTCGAGCCTACTAAATATATCGAATTATCCAACCTACTGTCAGAAGATAACTGGATGGCCTGTCCGAAACTTAAAACTTACCATTTCTTGGGACAATTGATCCTAATGGTTTTGCAAGCTCACCAATAACCTATCTCTTCTGTATGAATTCTCATCTGTGCATAAACCTACTTTTAGTCAAAGATAAAGCCCCACATACTGAAATTTTGGAATTATATTAACTAATGTCTACTAGCTAAAGTATAGGGCAAGACCCTACACCTGTCCTATCTGGTTTTCAAATCTCTTAGTCAATTCATCCTATCACAATTGATCTAAAAGTGATAAGAACACTAAACTCTCTAGTAAAATTATTGGCTAAATACCCCTTTCTATTTCTTTGAAAACACTTTCTTTATAAATGATTTAACCCTTAAAATCAAACTTTCAAAACAAGGAAAATGTAGCCCTTTGTTACGTAACATCCCCTATTTGGAGGTCCAAAACTAGCAGCTATGGGTGTTGCAGTCATCCATATTCATTAATTTCCGGTGACCAAATATGGTAATGTTCGATACATTAATATACCAGAAAGACATGAACATGAAAAAAAATTAAACTCAATTTAAAACAAATTTCTCATTTCATTACAAATAGCATTTCAGATTCATTTCATAATCTCAATCATAAACCACATTACGAAATATAGTTATTACAAATTACACCAAGAGCGGCATTTGAAGCTGACCCTTTGGTTTATTAGAGTCTAAATATAGGTAATTAAATAATTTTACCATTTCATCCCTGAAAAAACCGAACAGAAAGAACTCCTAATAGCTAGCATTCCTCCAGCATGTCTCCGAAAGCTTATGCGTCGAAAGGAGAACCTGAAAACCTTAACCTCAAACTACTCAAAATCAACTGATCACCTGAAAGTTTAAGGGGAAAACATAAACTTCGAGTCAGACAAAATGTCTAGTGTGAATAATAACCCACCATCTCAAACTATATAGATATTTAGTAAGACCATGCCACTTAGCGGAATGGGTTTTCCCTTATTACTATCCTAGCCCAAATTATAATAACCATATACTGTGCATCTGTATCCACAATGTAAGGCATAACATAATAAAATGTATCATGATGATACACAAACATGTAACATGCACTTGATTTTCCATCCATCCACCTGATTATCTATCTCATATTAAAGTTTCCAGGGTCAGTATTAACCTATTAGTTTTCATAGGCTAACTAATAATCTATTTTGAGCTTGTGGACTATCTTTTCGGTTTCATAGTTTTTATGGGACCATTAAGAACCTATTGGTGTCTACCAATAATATCATCGAATCATAGTGTTCATGGGGTCACTATGAACCTATTAGATTCTCCAAAAACATCAGTCATGTCATAGTTTTCATGGGCTGATCATGAACCAATCGATCTCTATGAGAAACCTATTCCAAACATAGTTTTCATAGGATCACTAAGAACCTATTGGCCTCTCCCAATAACAACTTCCATAACATGGTTTTCATGGGCTTACTAAGTGCCTGTCTAAACCAATACTCTTTTGATTAGTCTTTGGCATCATATATAGTCTGCTTGATGTCCTGGATTCAATCTACTCACTCATAAGTTAATTCAATGTATATTCACTACTATGTCAACCTAGCCTATTATTCTGCCCTCAAAATCCTAAAATGCAGTTATGGGTTAATAATGAAGTGAATATGATTACAAAAGCATACATGATAGCTGATCAAATGACACAACAACATAAACATCCATGGTTGAATTCTTTGTAATCATTTTCAAATGAAATTTGGTTAGTACCCTTTACCCCTTAACTTTAGCAAGGAAAGCTTCCTCTAAAATTTCAAGGTTAAATGCCATTTCGAAACTCTTTTATATTGCCATATGTTTACTTTTAAGAAATGAGTTAGGGTTCTTTAATTCAGAAAGTAAGGTTTTTGACTATATCCTTTGTATCATTACTTAAAACCTTAGACATTCCCTTTCGAAACCATCCAGCATACCTTTCGAACAATTTGAAACATTCATTTCGAAACACTTAAAAACTTTCAAAACACATAAAACATATCTTTCGAAAGCATTGGGAATAATTAGTAACTCTAGAAGGTGAGATAATACGCTTTATAGCTTGATTGTGGGACTCAGGATACAAAAGGAATCGAGAGTAGGGACAAAACATATATTCAATGACTCCTAATTGATGGTTATTAAGATAAGAGGGGGTTTCATTCTAAGGGTTAAAAAATCCTACTGACCATCAAAGGTATTGGAGAAACTAGATGAAACTGAACATTACACAATAATGCATATCGCTAAAGAAAAATATATGGATACCGATTCTTTAAAAAAATTGTGTAACATCCTGTTATTTTCAACCATTCGCATCCACATATGTCGGATTTGAATTGCTCAAAATAACAGATTGTTAATTTATATTTGGAAAAACTCAGCATATACAGTAAACAAACAAATTACAGAATCACAAATACAGAGTAATATACAATATGTAGCGGAAACAGAATAAATAGTAGTTCATGAAGCTACTATATATAACAGAGTTAAATAGGATACAACAGAGGTCTTGAATACATAGACGTCTCAATACAGTAGCCAAATACAAAATCTGAATACATCACTGGAATCAACTGAATAACTGAAAGCAGAATCAATAGTTGGATCTCTAAGTGAAGCTCCCAACCCCAATGGTGAGTCTTGAATACAGGTACACTCAGTTTGACCCGAGAAAGCAAAACACAAAACACTCGAGCCAGGATTAACATTCTTATATCGATAAATCCAACTCAAGTGAAATAATAACTGAAATGCAAGTAACTCAAAGGATCCATTAAAATATCTACCATGTAGTAATATACACTATTATAATAATGTCTAAAGTAAAGTATACTATTTAAAAATAGCGTTAAGGCTTTACATTTTCCACCTTAACACATTTTATACTGCCAATAGTCTATATCGTACCGTAATACCTCCAGATTGGGAGGCTACCAGAGGATACTCCATAGGTACGACACAAATCAAACTCGTAGTGATCTCACTAGGGGAGGTGACACGGCACAACAAGGCAATGTCAGGGTAGATATACCAATTACGCATCTAGGCTGGTGGTAATGCATAGCAGCCACTACTGCCCACCTCAGAACACATTCCCAAATAAAAAAAATCAAGTGTGGCCACCAAATTAATCACAAAGTCAGAATATGATATCGAAGGAATGTGCCCGATCGGAGGAATGACCTAAGTTGGTCCGAGAATTTCTCTTGTTTTAGCCACGTTATGCTAACTCACGGGAGTCGAGTCCACGTATATACCTCATATAGGATCATCGCCACCATCCTACTTCATTCTGGAATCTCCACCATGTACACGTTTCTTAAAGTGGTTTTCGGTATTGGCAGAGAGTGTGACAATATCCGATCCGGTCTCTTTAACAACCAATCTTATTATAACACTGCGATCCTTTCAAAATAGTTTATACTTCAAAACCAAAATATCATTGCCATTTCAAAACCAAATCAATACGATATCATTTCCATTTCAAATAACTTTCAAAGTTATAACACTTTCAAAACCAAACACTTGAATTTATAACACTTTCAAAACATAATACTTTGAAATCCATAACTTTGAAAACATAACTTCCACCACTTAAACAATTTAGATATTAAAATAGTATATATAATAAAATAGTTTATAAAGTAAAATAGTTGACATAAATGAGTTATAAGTTAAAATAGTTTATATAAGATAGTTATTATACTAAAATAGTTTATTCTAAATATAATTTATATTAAAATAATTTATAAAGTAAAATACAAAATAGTTTTAAATATAATTTAAAAAAGACTTTATATAATAAAATAGTTTCCTCAAATTACATAAATCGATTCCAAATCAACTCAAATCAACTCGAGTTCCAAAAAATCAAATTTAACCAAATCTCAAATCATCATTTTAATTTATTTCAGTTTTTAAATAAACCATTTCAAATTATATCGATTTCAAACACAAATTAGAACCACAGAATAAGCCATTTCAATTTCAATATATTTCAAAGCTTTAAATATTCAACATTTTCAAAACTAAATTCAATAATTTCATATGTATGTATGTATGTATGTATGTATGTATGTATGTATGTATGTATGTATGTAAGTATATGTATATATCAAATTCACTTTACAATTATTTTGTTTTGAAATACTTACTTAACCATTTCAATAACATCTAAATATAACTTTAATTTACAAATTTAAATAAACAAAATATCCCATTTCAATTTATGTAAATTTGAAATATTCATTTAAGTCACTTTTAATCAAATTGACGTTATAAAATCATATCTTTAACATTTCAATTTTAATAGATTCCATATCAAATTTATTCAAGTATTAAATATATATAATTTCAAACTAATTTCCAACATGTGTTTATTAAAATTATTATAAACTCTATATTTAAAAATATAAATTTTAAATAAATACTTAAAAAATATTAAACATCAATATATATATATATATATATATATATTTAAAAATAAAAGATTTATAAATAAATTATTAAAATTTAAAATTTCAAAATTAACTTATACTATAAAATTTTCAAAACATATAATTTTAGAAAATCTAAATTTTTAACATTATAAAATAAATTTTATATAGTATCTTAAAAATCAATATTTAATAAACCATATAATTCTTTCCAAAACCATAGAAATCATTTTCAAAATATTTATATATAGAACAACGGTGTGTGGATATAATTTTCTATCCTGTGGTCAAGTGATGTGGTTATTTAACATTTTAATCCGTAATTTAAATATATACAGGTATATATCATTTCAATCCGCAATCCCAAATTCAATTCTAATGAAAATTGCTCGGGTTTATCATTTCAACCCATAACGATTTTCTCTTATTCTACAAATCGTTCGGGTCTACAAATCGTTCGGGTATGTATCATTTCAACCCATAGTGAATTCTATACTAACAGGGAACTTACAGAGTGATAACATATATGATAATAATATAACAGGCATATATCACCAATACAAATAACAGATAATGGTGTCAGATGTCATAGGTGAATAGATAGCATATATGTAGCAATGTAAATAACTAACAGCAACATATTTCAATTATCGTTTCAATTGAAATCAAATTCAATAAATATAAGAACGTTAAATGTGATTAATTTCTCACCATTCGAGGCTAGAGATGAACGAGAGCGAGATGAGTTACAAATCCAAAGCAAAGCTAGATTGAACGCGAATTTGATGAGCGAAGCTGAAAAATAGGAATTGACGAAATCAAATCAGATCAGGATCGATAACAATGATTGATATAAGTGAATTCATATATACCATTATATATAACAGTTTACATAAAAGAAATCATACTCCAAACTTAAACATATATTAAATTAAATATATCTATATATGGTTTTCAAAGATCATAGTTTAAATTAAGACCCACACATAAAATCAAACTGATATACAATTTATTTTGAAATATATATATATATATATATATATATATATATATATATATACGCACACACTTATTAAAATACAAAATACTTACATATATAGTGTATGCTCATTACAACATATAAAATACCACATATACAAACCATAGTGACTTCGATATATATATATATATATATATATATATATATATATGTATGTATATATATATATATACACACACAAAATAAATAATTATTTATATAACTTAAGACAACTTGTTACATAGCACCCATATACTTATATCCATAATAAAAGATTATATTTAAACTTATCTAACCTTACACACATAACACTTTATATACAGACTTACCCAAAATATATATATATATATATATATATATATATATGTATACACACATATACATAACTTAATATTGTAAAACCATAAGCATGAATAAATTAACTCACCCAAACTGATTATATATATATATATATATAACTCAAATCTTATATACGTATGCATACAAATAGATTATATAAGACAAATAAAACTTATATATAACTAAATGCTCTTGTGAAATACTCATTTAAATAACAGATTCAATATATATATATTGCCACTAACAAACTAGCACAGCACACACCTAAACTGCTATATACATAGCTATGCTTAAACTAATATATATATTTATATATATATATATAGACATATGAAAGTTTACACATATTATACCTTTTATAAATAAAAGAGGGAAGAAATAGTGTAGGTTGGTGGTGCTCGCTCGGTCAAGGCAAGAGGTGTTTGTGAAAGCTTCGGGTGGAAGGAGGAGAAGCCGTGCAGATGAGATGATGGTGGAGAGGGTTACACATCGACTGCAGTATGGAGGCGCATCTAGAGATCGGTGATGTGGGCGATGGCGGTGATGGTGGCTCAGGCATCGAAGGAGAGAGGGGGAAGGTTCGGCAGTTGCATGGTGAGACGGAGGGTGGTTCTCGCAGTAATCAGTGGCCGATGCGGCTGAGTTTTTCATGCGGCATGAGAGAGTGGGACAGTGGCGAAGGTGAAAGTCGAGATTTGTGGTTGCTTCATGGGTTTATCATAGAGGCTGAAGGAAACGTAGTCGAGGTGTGCGAGCGAGGAGGAAAGGCTAGCTAAGAAAGGCATGGGTTTGGAGAGAAAAAAAATGATAGGAAGCAGAGCAGCTTCATAAGGAAACCGATAATATATATATATATATTTCTTTCTTCAAATGGAATGAAAAAAAGAAGTGCAGGATTCAAAGCAAATTATATTTAATATAGGGAATAGCAAAGGCCAGAAACTTCAATTTGGTAATTATTAAATGGAATGGCTGTTTGATTCGATAGGTAGGTAGATAAAAGGATAGATGGAAACCAAAAGACTTGGTTGCGGAACCGATACAGAAATCGTTCTATAGATTTCGCTGTCTTCTAAACTTCAAAACACACAAACGAATATACCATGGAGATCAACCCGACAGACGATCAAAACGGTATACAGATATTAGTGGTACGATCATCCGATCAATAGTTGATAATCGGTACCGAAAATGCTGCAAATTTTTCAAAAATAAGATAAACGGAGCAATAGAAGTCCAAATTTAGATAAACCAATTATGAGTCTCACTCAGAAGATGATTTATAAATTTCTATAGAAAAATATTCACGTTTGGAAAATATTCTATTATCATCAAATTTTAACTGATTTGAATTTAAATAAAATTACACAAGAAAATAAATTTCCACGTTATTAATTGAAAAGTTACCACTCGCTATGTTGAAATAGAGGTATTCCAAATATTAAATTTTTATTTCCAAATTTAAGTATTTAAAATTTCCCAAAAAATTCAATCAACTACGTTATAAAAATTATTAAAATTTACTGGTCGTTACACTCTCCCTCACTCAAAACTTTTCATCCCCGAAAAGGAAGGAGGTAGGAGGATAGAAACAACCAGAAAGAAAAGTAGATTGAAAAACAAAATAAAACAATTAATTTAAAACCATATAGATTTAAATTTAAATCGATTAACATTCAATAATTTATTTTAAATTCAAGGAATTTCATTAAGTTGATTTTATTTCAATTTATTGTTATTAGATACAAAAGGTTTCTTTCAAAACAAAAATTTATTTCTGCTTATCTCGTTTATTAGGTCCATTTGATTTTTTTCTTTTTTTTACTTTAGTAGATTTTCTTATTACTCAATCCTAACTATTCGTAATTTCTATTCATTATCTAATATTCAGTTTGCCTCAATTAACCTTTTCTATAATCATAGATTTGAATAGTCATTTGTTATAATCATAATTTATTCTACAAATTTAACCTTTCTTTATTCCATATAATTATTAAATTTATCCCACTTAATATATCTTATCACTTGTATTATTTATACCTATACTTATTATAACTACTCAAATTTATTTAAAATCTCCTTTAGCATCATTTCACATTGTAAATTATTCAATTACCTATTCAACTTCTAAAGGATTTAGGTAACTTATATTGGGATGTAATTGAATATTATACAAGTAAAATTTCTAATTCCATTTTTTTTTTTCAGGTTTAAATTTTTGTTCAAAAATTTTGGATTTATTTATAATTAAAATCTTCCTTTAACATAAATTTAAGAGTTAAATTTCTGATACACTTCAAATCATTTAGATATACACACACACACACACATAAATATACATTCAATATATCACATTAAATCCATAATCATGTACTAATATATAATATATCTATTATAAATCAAGCCATAATTTAGAAATTCGAATCAATTTATTTTCCAAAACAAAAGTGTAGCAAAGCTACAGAATAGTCTCTAAAATCTGAAACTCGAAAATGAATGTCGATGATGTGGCCATCATCACCGAAATTATTTTCCAACGACAAAAGAAAAGAGTACTGATTTTTAAAACTTTAAAATTCTTTATCAAACAATTTCTTTTTTTAAAACACTTTAAATATTATACATGCTAAAGTTTAAAACCAATGTTGGAATCACCGAAAATTAATTTTCTCAAATTCTTACCTTAAATTCATTTCAAATTCTAAATCAATTTGTAACAGCCCTAAAATATTAACAAATATTTTATTCATTTTTATTTTGAAAACTTTGGGGTTTTATATTAAAAAAGTTTGAACTTTTAAATTAATTATAAATCATTGCCAAAAAATTTTATAACTATAAGAAATTTCTATAATTCTTATTTTAGTTAAAGTTTAACATTTATTGGAATTTTAAAATTTTAGATTCTAACTTCCAAATCTTTTAATTTAACCGAATGTATTTGTAAAACATTTTATTCCACTTTTGTTTCTTTTAAAAATTGGTTATATACCTTTTAAATTAAGTAATTAATATGGTGTAAAGAAATAAAATTTTACGTATATACATCAGTTCTTAGTTAATGATAAATGAACCAAATGGATGTAAACAAATCAAAATTCAGATTTAAGTAATAAATATTGTATAAATAAGCTATTTAGTTACATGTTTAAAATGGTGCGTTATTTGATGAAATATTTTAGCGTGCATTTACTAAATAAATAAGAAAACGTATAAATTTAAAAACGTTAATTTTGTTATAAATTGGGCGTATGTTTGATTAAATTATTGCGCCTTTAGTACGCATTCTTAAAATTCTTACTTTAGCTATAAATAAATAAATAAATCAGCAGACGTGCATTTCTAAGTGGGAAAGGAATAAATTTTCTTTCCGTCGACTCCGTATGCTTAATAGGAATGAATGCCTTTCTTCCTCTCTAACGTTCAAATCAAATATTCTTTCCGTTTTCTTTTCCCTCAATCAGCACAACTTCTTCTTTGTAAAAATATATAAATGTTTAAAAATTTCTATCCACCTCTTTTTTATAAGAGGAATAAAATCGCGTGGCCGTTTATAATAAGAATATTAAATCCTCGCTCAATCAACGCGTAGCCATTAAAAATCAAATTTTATCTTTCTTGCCAAATTTGTGTCCTCCCTGATTTAAGATTAGCTCATTTATAAATATGAGGCCTGTTCACGTATTCCTCACCAAATTTTTTCGGCCGTCATCTACCTTCTTTTGCATGAGCTTCAGCAACAGCAGGTAATGGACGCACTTTCTTTTGTTTTATTTTTCTTTTCTTTTTCGTGTTTCTCTTTTGTCCAAATGCTCGACTGCTCCATCACCACCGTTGCATGACCGGCCTACACCCTACCCCTCTCCACCACCTCGGCACGATCTGCCACCTCCTCCAATAAACCCCTCTTCCCCTTCGATGTGGCTGTTTTGGACGAGATATTAGTGCAGTCCACCGAACCTAGCCGGCCTTAGTTCCTATATTCACTTCACCTTCAAGTGCAGCCAACGCCGCCACCATCACCGACCGTCCTATGTCCCATGCCTTGCCTCCAAGTGATGGCCTAGATCGAGTGTACTGGTTGCCGTGCCATTTTGAAACTGGAAAGAATTTTCATGCACCACTTTTTTTTTTACATAAAAAAAAGAATAATAAACACATGCACCACTTTGCTTATAGCAGCCTAGCACCCCACTGTTTTGATGTGCGTGTGTGAATACATTTTAGATCAGAGAAAATTAGTCAGGGCCGAGAATGTGGAATGGAGGATGAGTTGTGTGGTGAAGTAGTCGAGAAAATTTTGTGAAATTATCCTTTTATTTAGATCTCGTTCCAGTTTGATTTATTGAAGTTTTGATATGATCATATTGAATTCACGTAAATTGTTTTATTTATTTTGTTCAATATCAAAATCGGGTTGTCGCATCCTCTGAAATTTGATCGTGCCTTCTGTATGCTTTCCGGGGTAGATATTCGTTATTTTGTATCAAAACTCCAGCGTCGTAGAGGTGAGTATTCTCCCCCGAAAAAATACTTATAGATCTGTAAATTAATAACAAGTGTAATTGTAGAATGGTCATATTATATTTTGCTTGCCTGCGATAAATTTTATGATGTTAAAAACCCTGTTATAAAAATTTGACACATCGTCAGTTATATTTATACTGTTATATTTACGCTGTTATACTATTTATTTATTTACCGTTTATCACACTACAAGTTCCCTGTAGGATAAAATCATTACGGGCTGAAAGGATAAGTCTGAACGATATTTATTAATTTATTTAACTTTGGATTGCGGGTTTGAAATGATAGAACCCAGGTTTTCTTTGTAAGTTTCTGACTGAAATGATATATCATCCGTATCACTTGAGACCCGTGGTTATTATATATATATATTTTTCTAGGAATTTTAAAAGTATTTTTAAATATGTATATTATAATATTTTGGTTTAAACTGAAATAAAAATGATTTTAGTAATTTCTATAAGTTAAATGTATAAATAAATAAATGGTTAAGTTGGAATTTGAAGTATATATTTACTTTGGAAATTTTGATGAAATTTAAGTTAAAGTAATTAAAATATTATAATTTGGAATTTAAAAATGAATTAATAAGGTATTATTGAATTTTATGAATTTACTGGCTAAATAAATAAGTACATAAAATGAAATTTGGAAATAACTAAATTTAGAAAAGTAGAGTTTTGTTCAAAGGGAAAAGAGATAAATTAATAAATAAATTGAAAATTTAGTTATATTTTTTTTAACGGTAATTAAAACTTAATTATTAAGTTAATTTTAAATACAAAGAATAGGAAATTGTGTATTTGACTCTGAACCCTTGAGAAGTTGATATTTATTGGTGAAATTTACTTTATAAAATCAAAAAATTTGGGTAATTTAAATGACTATTTCAAACGGAAAATATGATTTTATAAGTTATTTTAAGTTAAAAATTTAAGTTTAATTATCGATGAATTTATATTGAAGTCTAAAAATTTAATTAAATTAAATCTGTTGTAAGGGATATTACCGCACTTTATAAGTGTCGTAGTTGATGCGAATGAACTAAAAGCTAAAAAAAATATTAAAGGCTATTGCAGTACTTGGTAAGTGCTGTGGTCGCGAAATCTAAATTAAACACGAATAAATAAAAGGTTACAGTAGCACTTGTTAAGTGTTGCAGTGGCTGAAATTGAGATTTTTGGATATTTGATTTGCAAATATAATAACTTCACTTTTAAAAGTTAAATGAAGTATTTTGATTTAATATTAACTATTTTGGAATTCATAACCACGGGTATTAATAACGTCGGTTGTTAAAGAGACCGAGATCGGATATGGGCATACTCTCTATCGATACCGAAAACCACTTTACACAACCGTGTACGTGGTGGAGATTCCAGAATGAAGTGGGATAGTGGTGACGTTCTATTGAGGTATGTACGTGTACCCGACTCCCGTGAGTTGGCATAAGGTGGCTAAAACAGGAGCGAGCCTCAGGCCAAGGAGGTAGCACCTCTTATCGAACGCATTTCTTCGTATGCCATTCTATTACTTTGTGATTGTTTTGTGCGCAACTTTGATTTGGGAGTGTTGTTCGAGGTGGGCAGTAGTAGCTGCTACGCGCTACCACTAGTCCAGATAGCAATTGGTATATCTATCCCGGAATTGCCTAGTTGTGCCGTGTCACCTACCATAGCGAGTATTGTACGAGTTTGGTTTTCTCCCATAGCCCGTGGACTATTTAAGGTAGTCTCCCGATCTGGAGATGCACTGATACTGGATGGACTACTGGGACTATTACGTGTTAAGAGGAATATTGGGTCACTCCTTAACGCTATTTAAAAGTAAGTTTATTTTACTAATAGACTCTATTATAATAGCGAAATATTACTACATAGTAAATAGTTTAACGTATCCTTAGTGGATGAGCGTTCCCAAGCATCCTTTAAGTTACTTGTTTCTTATTACAACTCACTTGAATTAGCTTACACTGTATAAGTATGTATGTCCTGACTCGAGTGTTTTTTTTTCTTACGCTCGGGTCAGCCTGAGTATCTGTTCGGACTTCATCCCTGAAGCTAGGACTTCTGCAGATCATCTCTTTCAAGCGCTGTCAAAATTTCTATTCAGTTTTTTATCTTAGTTTATGTAATGGAGACAAATAACTTTGGATTTTCTGTGGTTGATTCAAACTATATTTGGTCTTAAAGACTACGTAATTTATACTTATTTTGAGACTATGTGATAGTGGCTTCATGAAGCACTAAGTTAGTTTTATTCCGCTGCGAGTATTCTGTTTTCTGTGTCTTTGATTTTGTGATTTGATTTCATTTGCTCCAAAATTTATTTACAATCCATTGTTTTGAACTATTCAAGTTTGACATGTTTAAAATTATTTTCGAATTTGAATGGTGCAAAATAGTAGGTCGTTACAGTTGGTATCAGAGCTTTGGTTTTTAGGCAAACCATAGCTTGAGGAGCAAAAACTCATTAGAGATAGGGTAGAAATACCCTAGAATGACTGAAGTCAATCTTAGAATCCTTTCTTTGTGAGAGAGCATATTTTAAAGTATAAATAAATTTTAAAGGATTTTTCAAAGAAGTATTTTGATATAAAACTTTCTTGTTTCAAAATATATTGCTCCAACTACTTCTTTTCTATTCTCCACCTTATGAAATTAGATCCTTTGTTAAATGACTGTTCTAGTTAAACATTATCTTATCTAATCAACCTTGGCCTCTATTTTTCCTCTATCCTTAAATCCATTCTTGATTTCTCAGGATGAATCGAGGAAATGCCAGAGATAGGCGACGAGGTGCTACCCCAGCTCCTACACCCGCTGCCCCAGTGAGGTCTCTAAGCTTTGTAAGGAATATACCAAGCTTGATGGCACCAAGTTCACAGGTTCTGAGAGCATAATTGAAGCTCAACAGTGGTTGAGGGACTTGGAGAGAATCTTCTCCGGTCTCGAGATCGCTAATGCCCAACAGTGTCAACTGCCAGCTTGGCAATTAAAAGGAGCAACATTGGATTGGTGGTTGTCCGTCACAGCTCACACTGCTGAGGCTAACATCACCTGGGAGCAATTTAGTTATCTTCTTCGGTTGTCCAAGTTTGTCTCGGTTTCCTCCCTTTTTAAATCTGTCTTATATCTCTTATCATGCTTTAGGGATGCTTTCCTTATGAAATAGATGCCCGAAGCTGGCAAGTCTTAGTTGTATTGGGACTTCATCGATTTGAAGCAGGGCAATATGCCCTTTACTGAATATGAAAGGTAATTTAATGAGCTATCGCTATATGGCCTTAATCTGATAGAGACACCTCTAAAGAAAAACGAGAAGTTTATCGCTGGTGCACGCCCGAAGTATTACGATCGCCTCATTACCCACGTGCATGGTACGTTCACCACTCTGATGGACGGTGCTATCAGATATGAGAATCCTACCTCTAGGGCTCCTTCAGCTGCCCAGTCTTCCCCATCTTAGTATTCTGGTAATTCCAAGAAGAGGAATCCCCATTTCCAGCATCGACAGAAAAATAAGAACAGGACTCTTGGTTTAGGATCGTCTTCGTCATCCCAGAGACAGCCTGTGGATCTATCTGCCATTACTTGCTACCGGTGCGACCAGAAAGGACACTACGGTAATAGTTGTCCTACCTTGGGTGCTGCGATTCCACCTCCCGCTCAGTTGGCTAGGCGAGACCTTTTCCACCTTTGCCTTCAACCGGGACATTTCAAGAGAGACTTCCCTACTCAGAAGAAGGGCAAGGTATCAGGGATTTTCATTGTTACTTCTACATCCTCCCCAGCTCCACAGCCTGCACCTGTTCCCACTCCTAGCGATTCTCAAGGTGCACTTCAGGGTTCTTTTACTTTGTTTAAATCTCATGTTCGTGCTTTATTCGATACCGGAGCTTCTCATAGCTTTATTTCGTTGGATCTCTGTAATAAATTTGAGCATCTCCTTTCTCCCGAGTTTTCCTCTATACCTTTATATGTTTCGAACCCTATTGGGGGTCCTGCAAATCTTAGTAGAATTTGTAGGCAAGTGAAGCTTCTCCATTTCGAGCACTGTTTCACTAGTGATTTTTACATCTTGGGTTTCGACGCCTTCGATCTACTACTTGGAGGTGATTGGTTAGATAGGCATGATGCCCATATCTCGTGTAGTTCTCAAACTGTTTCCCTTAAGGATGATTTCGGTAATTCATTAGAGATCCAGCGTAGTTTGCCCCAAGATTTCGCTTGTAGTTTCATTTACTCTCTGGATTCATCCCCCAGTAACCTTGACTCTACTCATGTTGTCAAACTATTTCCCGACGTATTTGGTGAAGTCACCTCTCTACCTCCGAAGCGGGAAATTGATTTCCGGATCGATCTCATTCCTTAAGCACGACCTGTAGTTCTTCCACCAAGAAGGATGGCACCCCGGGAGAAGTTCGAATTAAGGAAGCAGATTCAGGACTTATCCTCTAAAGGTCTGATCAGACCTAGCTTTTCAGAATGGGGAGCAGCTGTAGTTTTCGTCACCAAGTCTGATGGTTCTCTTCGGATGTGTGTTGATTATAGGGAGATGAACAAGCTCACTATGAAAAATAGATATCCTATGCCTCGCATAAATGATATGCTTGATCAACTCTATGGAGCTACTATTTTCTCTCAGCTTGATCTTGCCACAAGTTTCCACCAACTCAGAGTTGCTGAGGAAAGAACTCCCAAAACTGATTTCCGTACTAAGAATGGTTTCTTTGAATAGCTAGTTATGCCTTTTGGTCTGACCAACGTTCCTGCCTTCTTTGTTGACTTGATGAATCGAGTCTTTCACGACGTGCTCAATAAGTTTGTTCTAGTCTTTATTGATGATATCCTTGTCTTCTCAAAGACAAAGGAAGAGCACGATTTGCACTTGAAATATGTTCTAGAGACTCTTCGAAATCATCAATTAAAGGAAAAATTCTCGAAATGCCATTTCTAGGAAGAGGAAGGCTGATTCCTCTGACATATTGCCTCTAGTGAAGGAGTTTCTGTTGATCTAGTCAAGATCACTGCGATCAATGATTTGGAAACTCCTAAGACTCCTACTGATATTCTTTAGTTTTCTGGGCCTTGCTGGTTACTATCGGTGGTTCATTGAGAACTTTGCTTGGATTTCTACACCTCTCGCTGCTCAGACTCGAAAGAATGCTAAGTTTATTTGGAGTGGTAATTGAAAAGCGGCATTCCAAGAGTTGAAGAATAAGCTTACTTCCGCAACAATGCTTACCGTTTCGAATGGAAATGAGACACTAACGGTATACATTGATGCTTGTCGTGAGGGTTTGGGAGCGGTATTGATGCAAGATGGGACGGTGATTGCCTACGCTAGTCGTCAGTTGAAGACCCATGAGGCTAATTATGTTGCTCATGATTTAGAATTGCTGGCTGTTGTCTTTGCATTGAAGCTTTGGAGACATCATCTCTTGGGTACTAAGTTTGACCTCTTCACTGATCATCAGTCTTTGAAGTATATCTTCACCCAGAAGGACTTGAATCAGCGTCAAGTTTGATGGCTTGTGTTTCTCGCTTCTTACGATCTCGACATCAACTATACCCCTGGGAAAGCTAATGTGGTGGCGGATGCTTTGAGTAGGAAGAAGTCTTTGTTGTGCCAGCTTGTTGTTTTTTCTCCTCTTATAGATCGCATCATGGCTAAGCAGGATGAGGATGAGATGCTTAAGCGTATGAAGGAGAATGACTGGAGCAGAGGTTGTAGTTTTTCTGATGATAGTGGAGCTCAGATTGATGGTAGAGGGATTTTAAGGATTAATAATCGGATTTGTGTTCCGAATGTGGATGGTTTAAGGCAGGAGTTACTTCGAGAACATTATCAATCCAGACTTTCCATTCTTCCTGGTGTAGCGAAGATGCATCAGGATTTGAAGAAACTTTATTAGTCGAGGGGTATGAAGCTCGATGTCTCTATTTTTGTTAATAGGTGTACGACTTGTCAGCAAGTCAAGGCGGATCATCAGAAGACCCGAGTTTGTTGCAGCCTCTGGGGATTCCAAATTGGAAGTGGAAGCAAGTTTCTATGGATTTCATCGATGGTTTACCGAGAGCTAGGAAGGGAAATGATAGCATCTGGGTTATCGTGGATAGACTGACCAAGTCCGCTCATTTAATTCCGGTCAAGTCTATCCATTCAGCTTCGAGCTTAACTGAGATTTATATGGGGGAGATTGTTCGCCTCTATTGTGTCCCCCTTAGCATTGTTTGCGATCGAGACCCTATCTTTACTAGTCTGTTTTGGAAAGCTTTCCAAGAATATTTGGGTACTCGTTTGAATTTGAGCGCTGCCTACAATCCGTAGACAGACGGACAAACGGAAAGGGTGAATCAAATTCTAGAGGATCTTCTTCGGGCTTGCATTTTGGATTGTGGAGGATCTTGGGAAGATCATCTCCATCTTGTGGAATTCACCTATAACAATAGTTATCAGGTATGAATTGCAATCCTCTGTTCTTATCTTATCTTAATCCCCTATCTATCTCAATCTATCTTTTTCAGGCTAGTCTTAGGATGTCCCCTTATGCTGCTCTTTATGGGCAATCCTGTTGATCTCCATCCTGCAGGATTGAATCCGGTAATCGCTTTGTTTTCGGTCCTGAGATGATTTTGGATGCTTCGAAGAAAGTCGAGGAGATTAAGAGGAGGTTGAGAACTTCTTAGGATAGGCAGAAGAAGTACGTTGATCGTCGTAGAAGGAGCTCGGAGTTCGCTGTCGGTGATTTGTTTTTTCTTAAAGTCTCCCCCTTAAGAAATATGGTTCGGTTTGGGGGTAGAGGGAAGCTTGCTCCTAGATTCATAGGGCCATTCCGCATCTTGGAAAGGATTGGGTCTCTTGCTTATCGTCCGGATTTGCCCGAGAAATTCGCTGGA
Organism: Allium cepa; assembly: GCA_030765085.1. Lineage (NCBI taxonomy): Eukaryota > Viridiplantae > Streptophyta > Magnoliopsida > Asparagales > Amaryllidaceae > Allium > Allium cepa. The sequence goes on from CM060945.1 coordinate 777,391,761, forward strand.
GTACATAATGTATTCCATGTATCACACCTTTGTCGCTGTTTTCATGATCCATCTCTTATTTTCCAGCCTTCTGCTCTTGATAGTTTGGATGTCGAGCCTAATCTAACTATTGAAAGGAAGTCGCTTCGTATCGTCGATCGAGGTACGAAACAGCTAAGAAGGAAATCTGTCTGCCTGGTCAAAGTGCAGTGGAGCACTGATGAACGGGATTGCACCTAGGAGATGGAGGAGTGCATACGTGCTTCAAATCCGAAATTATTCGTTTCAGGTACTTTGCTCTATTATCTTATCTTCCTTCGTTTCCCTTCTTTTGTTCCTTTTCGAGGATGAAAAGTTTTGAGTGGGGGAGAGCGTAACAGCCCTAAAATTTTTACAAATATTTTATACATTTTTATTTTGAAAACTTTGGGGTTTTATATTACAAAAGTTTAAACTTTTAAATTAATTATAAATCATTGCCCAAAATTTTACAACTATAAGAAATTTCTATATTTCTTATTTTAGTTAAAGTTTAACATTTATTGGAGTTTTAAAATTTTAGATTCTAACTTCCGAATCTTTTAATTTAACTGAATATATTTGTACAACATTTTATTCCACTTTTGTTTCTTTTAAAAATTTGTTATATACCTTTTAAATTAACTAATTAATATGGTGTAAAAGAAATAAAATTTTACGTATATACATCAGTTCTTAGTTAATGATAAATGAATTAAATGGATGTAAACAAATCAAAATTCAGATTTAAGTAATAAATAGTGTATAAATAAGCTGTTTAATTACACGTTTAAAATGGTGCGTTATTTGATGAAATATTTTAGCGTACATTTACTAAATAAATAAGAGAACATCTAAATTTAAAAACGTTACTTTTGTTATAAATTGGGCGTATGTTTGATTAAATTATTGCGTCTTTAGTACGCATTCTTAAAATTCTTACCTTAGCTATAAATAAATTAATTAATCAGTAGACATGCATTTCTAAGTTGGAGAGGAAAAAAATTTCTTTCCGTTGCCTCCGTATACTTAATAGGAATGGATGCCTTTCCTGCTCTCTAACGTTCAAATCAAATATTCTTTCCGTTTTCTTTTCCCTCAATCAGCACAACTTCTTCTTTGTAAAAATATATAAACGTTCAAAAAATTCTATCTACCTCTTGTTTATAATAGGAATAAAATCGCGTGGCCGTTTATAATAAGAATATTAAATCCTTGCTCAATCAACACATGGCCATTAAAAATCAAATTTTATTTTTCTTGCCAAAATTTTGTCCTCCCTGATTTCAGATTAGCTCATTTATAAATACGAGACCTTTTCACGTATTCCTCACCATATTTTTTGGGCCTTCGTCTTCCTTCTTTTGCATGTGCTTCAGTAACAGCAGGTAGTGGACGCACTTTCTTTTGTTTTCCTTTTCTTTTCTTTTTCGTGTTTCTCTTTTGTCCAAATGCTCGACTGCTCCATCACCATCGTTGCACGACCGGCCTGCACCCTACCCCTGTCCACCACCTCGGCACGATCCGCCACCTCCACCTGTTCAACCCCTCTTCCCCTCCGATGTGACTGCTCTGGACGAGATATTAGTGCAGTCCATGAAACCTAGCTGACCTTAGGTCCCATATTCCCTTCACCTTCAAGTGCAGCCATCGCCACAACCATCACGGACCATGCTAAGCCCCATGCCTTGCCTCCAAGTGATGGGCTAGACCGATTGTAGCAGTGGCCGTGCCATTTTAAAACTGGAATGAATTTTCATGCATCACTTTTGTTTTTATATAAAAAAAAGAAGAATAAACGCATGCACCACTTTGCTTAAGCAGCCTAGCACCCCACTGTTTTGACGTGCGTGTGTGAATATATTTTAGATCAGAAAAAATTGGTCAGGGCCGAGTATGTGGAATGGAGGATGAGTTGTGTGGTGAAGTAGTTGAGAAATTTTTGTCAAATTATCCTTTTATTTAGATCTCGTTCCAGTTTGATTTATTGAAGTTTTGATATGATCGTATTGAATTCGCGTAAATTATTTTATTTATTTTGTTCAAGATCGGAATCGGGTTGTCGCATCCTCTGAAATTTGATCGTGCCTTATGTACGCTTTCCGGTGTAGATGTTCATCATTCTGTATCAAAACTCCAGCGTCGTAGAGTTGAGTATTCTCACCTGACAAACATACTTATAGATCTGTAAATTCATAACAAGTGTAATTGTAGAATGGTTATATTATATTTTGCTTGCCTGTGATAAATTTTATGATGTTAAAAACCCTGTTATAAAAATTTGACTCATCATCAGTCATAATTATACTGTTATATTTATGCTGTTATACTATTTATTTATTTACCGTTTATCACATTGCAAGTTCACTGTAGGATAAAATCGTTACGGGCTGAAAGGATAAGCCTGAACGATATTTATTTATTTATTTAACTTGGGATTGCGGGTTTGAAATGATAGAACCCGGATTTTCTTTGTAAATTTCAGATTGAAATGATATATTATTCATATCACTTGACCTACACCCGTGGTTATTATATATATGTTTTTTTGGGAATTTTAAAAGGATTTTTAAATATGTATATTATAATATTTTGGTTTAAATTGAAATAAAAATGATTTTAGTAATTTCTATAAGTTAAATATATAAATAAATAAATAGTTAAGTTGAAATTTGAAGTACATATTTACTTTGGAAATTTTGATGAAATTTAAGTTAAAGTAAATAAAATATGATAATTTGGAATTTAAAAATGAATTAATAAGGTATTATTGAATTTTATGAATTTACTGGCTAAATAAATAAGTACATAAAATGAAATTTGAAAAAAACTAAATTACAAAAGTGGAGTTTTGTTTAAAGGAAAAAGGGGTAAATTAAGAAATAAATTGAAAATTTAGTTATATTTTTTTAACGGTAATTATAACTTAATCATTAAGTTAATTTTGAATACAAAGAATAAGAAATTATGTATTTGACTCTAATAGGTGAACCCTTGAGAAGTTGATATTTATTGGTGAAATTTACTTTGTAAAATCAAAAAATTTGGTTAATTTAAATGACTATTTCAAATGGAAAATATGGTTTTATATGTTATTTTAAGTTAAAAATTTAAGTTTAATTATTGATGAATTTATATTGAAGTCTGAAAATTTAATTAACTTAAAACTATTGTAAGGGATATTACCGCACTTTGTAAGTGCCGTAGTTGATGCAAATGAACTAAGAGCTAAAATTTTTATTAAGGGCTATTGCTGTACTTGGTAAGTGTTGTGGTCGCGAAATCTAAATTAAACACGAATAAATAAAAAGGTTACAGTAGCACTTGTTAAGTGTTGTAGTGGATGAAATTGAGATTTTTGGATATTTGATTTGCAAATATAATAACTTCACTTTTATAAGTTAAAGGAAGTAATTTGATTTAATATTAACTATTTTGGAATTCATAACCACGGGTATTAATAATGTCGGTTGTTAGAGAGATCGGGATCAGATATGGGCATACTATCTGTCGATACCGAAAACCACTTTACACAACCGTGTACGTGGTGGAGATTCCAGAATGAAGTGGGATAGTGGTGACGTTCTATTGAGGTATGTAGGTGGACCCGACTCCCGTGAGTAGGCATAAGGTGGCTAAAACATGAGCGATTCTCGGGCCAAGGAGGTATCACCTTTTATCGGACGCATTTCTTCGTATGCCATTCTATTACTTTGTTATTGTTTGGTGCACACCTTTGATTTGGGAGTGTTGTTCGAGATGGGCGGTAGTAGCTGCTACGCGCTACCACCAGTCTGGATAACAATTGGTATATCTACCCTGGCATTGCCTAGTTGTCCCGTGTCACCTACCATAGCAAGCATTGTATGAGTTCGGTTTTCTCCCGTAGCCGTGGAGTATTTAGGGTAGTCTCCCAATCTGGAGATGCGTTGATACTGGATGGACTACTGGGACTATTACGTGTTAAGGGGAATATTGGGTCACTACTTAACGCTATTTAAAAGTAAGTTTATTTTACTAATAGACTATATTATAATAGAGAAATATTACTACATAGTAAATTGTTTACCGGATCCTTAGCGGATGGGCGGTCCCAAGCATCCTTTAAGTTACTTGTTTCTTATTACAGTTCACTTGAATTAGCTTACACTGTATAAGTATGTATGTCCTAACTCAAGTGTTTGTGTTTTTTTCTTATGCTCGGGTCATCCTGGGTATAAGTTCGGACTTCATCCCCGGAGCTAGGACTTCTGCATATCATCTCTTTCAAGCCGCTGTCAAAATTCCTATTCAGTTCTTTATCTTAGTTTATGTAATGGACACTAATAACTTTGGATTTTCTGTGGTTGATTCAAACTATATTTGGTTTTAAAGACTATGTAATTTATACTTATTTTGAGACTATGTGATAGTGGCTTCATGAACCACTAAGTTATTTTTATTCCGCTGTGAGTATTCTGTTTTCTGTGTCTGTGATTTTGTGATTTGATTTCATTTGCTCCAAAATTTATTTACAATCTATTGTTTTGAACTATTTAAGTTTGACATGTTTTAAATTATTGTCGAATTTGAGTGGTGCAAAATAGTGGGTCGTTACACAATTCATGAACCATGTTTAAAATTCCAAACCAATTTAAAAAATATGTTTTATAATTTCATTTACTTATTTTATGAGGCAATAATCATCGGTTTACAAAATAATAAATGAAAATCAAATATTATCATTTTGTTAACCAATTTATTTATCGATTATCTTTTAGAAAAATTACTTATATATATAATATAATCACACAATATATATTTTATTAACCAAATTTGAAAACAAGATTGAGTCAGTTTGCTCTGTTTAAGTGTTTTGGAATTCCTATCGATAGCGTTGATCAGACGAATCGATCGAAAATCCAAACCAACGTTAACATCTCAAACAACATTATATATAAAGCATTCTTATATAATGCAAATACACTCCCTCACTCGAATATTCTAGGATTGATTTCAAAACAAAGATAGGATTCAAATACTAATCAAAGAAAAATCTGACCAGAAGATAGGTTCGAAACGAAGATAAGATGATTAAATTACAAAAGGGAAAGATGGATACACTTGTGTAAATTACGTGCGACCTTAACCAGTTAACCATGACTTCAAGAATAAGATCAATGCGGAATTCTGAGATAAATCGACATCTGATCGATAGAATTGAATTCGGGCATAGCAAGAGATAGCAGCATCTAAACGGAGGATACAAAAATCTTCGGTGAATCAATGCTTGTTGTAAAGGAGTTTCACCCCTTTACAATCATTCGGGGGGCTATGGGATACTCCAGAATCAAGAAGAATTTGGATGAGGGAAGACAAGAGTGGATTTCAGAATGAATACGGGAGTTCCAAAATTCAAAGAAAACCGAATCAAAGAGGAAGGAATTCAAGCTCGAACGAATGTGATTCTGTAATTAAATTTACCCTATATGCTAGTTTTGCTTAAAACCAAAGCTTCGATACCAACTGTAAAGGGCCGCGCCAGTGGGTTAACGCCCACTGTAACGTATAGTCGTACATGTGTTCTGCCTTTACGGCCAGCCTCTCGACTGCACCAACCCCATGGGGACGTGTAGGAGTAAGAGTCATCCGCTCGCTACCAAACCCATGTGCGAGAACACCCTATCATGCTGCACCCGCCAAGTGGATAGGTAGACACACATGTCGGATTTGAATTGCTCAAACTACTAGAATGTTAATTTATATTTGGCAAAACTCAGCATATACAGTAAATAAATAAATCACAATTCACTAACACAAAGTAATATACAATATGCAGCGGAAAAAGAATAAATAGTAGTTTATGAAGATACTATATATATAATAGAGTTAAATAGGATACAACAGAGGTCTCGAATACATAGATATCTCAATACAATAGTCAAATACAAAATCTGAATACATCACTGGAATCAACTGAATAACTGAAAACAAAATCAATAGATGGATCTCCAAGTGAGCTCCAACTTCAAAGGTAAGTCTTGAATATAGGTACACTCAGTTTGACCCGAGCGTAAAGCAAAACACAAGACACTCAAGTCAGGATTAATATTCTTATATCAATAAATCCAACTCAAGTGAAATAACACTAAAATGCAAGTTACTCAAAGGATTTGGGATAACCATCCTCTAAGGACCCGTTAAAATATCTACTATGTAGTAATATACGCTATCATAATAATGTCTAAAGTAAAGTGTACTATTTAAAAATAGCATTAAGTCTTTACATTTTATAGTGCCAATAGTCTATACAGTACCGTAATACCTCTAGATCGGAAGGCTACCAGAGGATAATCCATAGGTACGACACAAATCAAACTCATAGTGGTCTCGCTAGGGTAGGTGACAGGCACAACTAAGCAATGCCAGAGTAGATATACCAATTACGCATCCGGGTTGGTGGTAGCGAATAGAAGCTACTAACGACCACCCCGAAACACACTCCCAAATCAAAAAAAATTAAGCATGGCCACCAAATCAATCACAAAGCCAGAATATAATATGCCCGATCGGTTAGGCCCAAGAATTGATCCTTGTATTAGCCACCTTATGCAACCTCATAGGAGTGGGGTCCACATATATACCTCATATAGGATCATCGCCACCATCCTACTTCATTCTTAAATCTCCACCGCGTACACAGTTATTAAAGTTGTTTTCGGTATTGGAAAAGAGTATGACAATATCTAATACCGGTCTCATTAACAACCAATCGTTATTATAACACCACAGTCATTTCAAAATAGTTTGTACTTCAAAACTAAAATATCATTGCCATTCCAAAACCAAATCAATACGATATCATTTCCATTTCAAAACCAAATATGATATCATTTCCATTTCAAATATATCCATTTCCAAAATCATAGCACTTCCAAAGTTAAAACACTTTCGAAACCAAGCAATTGAAATTATAACACTTTCAAAGCATAATACTTTGAAATCCATAACTTTGAAAACATAACTTCCACCACTTAAACAGTTTAGATATTAAAATAGTATATATAATAAAATAGTTTATAAAGTAAAATAGTTGATATAAAAGAGTTATAAGTTAAAATAATTTATATTAAAATAGTTAGTATATTAACTTGTTTATATTGAATATAGTTTATATTAAAATAATTAATAAAGTAAAATACAAAATAGTTTAATTTTTTTTAAAATACTTTATATAATAAAATAGTTTCCTTAAATTTCACAAATCAATTCCAAATCAACTCGAATCAACTCGAATTCCAAAAATTCAAATTCAACCAAATCATCAATTTCAATTTATTTCAGTTTCTAAATAAACAATTTCAAATTATCGATATCAAACACATATTTGAACCACAAAATAAGCTATTCATTTTCAATATATTTAAAAGCTTTAAATATTCAACATTTTCAAAACTAAATTCAATAATTTCATATATATACATATATATATGTATGTATGTATCAAATTCATTTTACAAGTATTTAGTTTTGAAATATTTACTTAATCATTTCAATAACATCTAAATATAACTTCAATTTAGAAATTTAAATAAACAAAATATCCTATTTCAATTTATGTAAATTTGAAATATTCATTTAAGTCACTTTTAATCAAATTCAAGTTATAAAATCATATCTTTAACATTTCAAATTTAATAGATTTCAAATCAAACTTATTTAAGTATAATTCTTAAATAAATATAATTTCAAACCAATTTCCAACTTATATTTATTAAAATCATTATAAACTCTATATTTAAAAATATAAATTTTAAATAATTACTTAATTAATATTAAACATTAGTCTACATATGTATATTTGACAATATAAGATTTATAAATAAATTATTAAAATTTAAAATTTCAAAATTAGCCTATAACTATAAAATTTTCAAAACATATAATTTTAGAAAATCTAAATTTTTAACATTATCAAAATAAATTTATATATGGTACCTTAAAAACCAATATTTAGTAAACCATATACTTCTTTCCAAAACCGTAGAAATCATTCTCAAAATATTTATATATAGACCAACGGTGTTTGTATATAATTTTCTATCTTATGGTCAAGTGACATGGATATTTATCATTTCATTCCATAATTTAAATATATACGTGTATATACCATTTCAACCCGCAATCCCAAATTCAATTCAAATGAAAATTGCTTGGGTTTATCATTTCAACCCATAACGATTTCTCATATTCTACAGATCATTCGAGAATATATCATTTCAACCCATAGTGAATTCTATACTTACAGGGAACTTGCAGAGCAGTAACAGATATGATAATAATATTATATGCATATATCATCAATATAAATAACAGATAATGGCGTTAGATGTCACAGGTGAGCAGATAACATATATATAGCATTGTAAATAACTAAAAGCGGCATATTTCAATTGTCGTTTCAATTGAAATCAAATTTAATAAATATAAGAACGTTAATCATGAATGATTGCTCAACTTTTGAGGCTAGAGATGAATGAGAGCGAGATGAATTAAAAATCCAAAGAAAAGTTAGATTGAACGCGAATTTGACGAGCAAAGCTGATAAATAGGAGTTGCCGAAATCAAATCAGAACAGGATCGATAACAATGAGTGTTATAAGTGAATTCATATATACCACTATATATAACAATTTATATAAAAGAAATCATATTCCAAACTTAAATATATATTAAATTAAATATATATTAAATTAAATGTATATATGGTTTTCAAAGATCATAGTTTAAATTAAGACCCACATATAAAATCAAACATATATACAATATATTTTGAAATTCACATATATATATATACTTATTAAAATACAAAATGCTTACATATATAGTGTATGCTCATTAGAACATATCAAATACCACTTATACAAAATACAGTAACTTTGATATATAGATACAACATAAACAATAATTTATATAACCGAAGACAACTTGTAATATAGCACTCATATACTTATATCCGTAACAAAAGATTATATTTGAACTTGTCTATCTTTACACACATAACACTTTATATACAGACTCACCCAATATATATATATAACTTAATATTGTAAAACTATAAACATGAATACAGTAACTCACCTAAACTGATTATATATACATATTTGTGTGTGTATACATATATAACTCAAAACTTATATACGTATATGCATACAAATAGATTATGTATGACAAATAAAACTTATATATAACTAAATGCTCTTGTGAAATACTCATTTAAATAACAGATTCAATATATATATATATATATATATATATATATATATAGTCACTGACAAGCTAGCACAGCACATACTCTAAACTACTATATACACAGCTATACTTAAACTAATATATATAGACATACGAAAGTTTATAAATATTATACCTTCATAAAAAAGGAGGGAAGAAACAGTGTGGGTTGGTGGTGCTTGCTCGGCCAAGGCAAGAGGTGTATATGAAAACTTCGGGTGGAAGGAGGAAAAGCCATGGAGGTCAGATGGAGAGGGTTTCACATTGGTTGCAGTATGGAGGCGCAGCTGGAGATCGGTAATGAGGGCGATGGCGGTGATGACGGCTCAGGCATCGAAGGAGAGAGGGGGAAGGTTCGGCAGTTTCTTGGTGATGCGGAGGGTGGTTCTTGTGGTAATCAGTAGCCGATGCGGCTGATTTTTTCATGCGGCTGAGTTTTTCATGCGGCATGAGAGAGTGGGGCAATGGCGACGGTGGCAGGCGAGATTTGTGGTTACTTCACACGGGTTATCAAGGAGGCTGAAGGGAACGTGGCCGAGGTGCGTGAGCGAGGAGGAGAAGACTAGCTAGGAAAGGCGTGAGTTTGGAGAGAGAAAAAAATGAGAGGAAGAGGAGCAGCTTCACAAGAAAACCGATAATATATATATATATTCTTTCTTCAAATGGAATGTCAGAACGAAGTGTAGGATTCAAAGCAAATTATACTGAATATAGGGAATAACAAAGGCTAGAAATTTGAATTCAGTAATTATTCAATGCAATGGCTGTTTGATTCGATAGGCGGGCAGATGAAAGGACAGATTGTAACGACCCGGAAAATTTTAACAATTTTAATTGATTCTATAACGTATTTAATTGAATATTTGTGAAATCTTATAATAATTGAATTTTTAAATAAAATGTTTATATATTTAGAATACGTATATTTAAATATAGCAGATTGTAAATTTTCAAATAATTTTATGGAACTTTATTTAATTGAGAAAACGTGCTGTCCAATTCAAGCTATTAATTGCTTTAATTGATTTATGAATCAGTGCGTAATGGTTTCTTTTTACTACCGTTAAAGATTTCTATTGCTTAATACTTTTCCAATCCAGGTAGACTTTTCCATTCGTAACCATTAATAAATTTGAGATCATCGACCTTGCTTTTATTATTCCTTGTAGTTTCGTGCACTGACTTTACCTTTCCCACTACCCATAATTTTCTCTATACGTTTCTTTTGCAATTGAAGCATATATTTATATTTATGGTGGTGTGTTTATTCCGGTCTCTCTTTATTTTTGTTTTTAACGCTTGAAAGAATCTCAAATCATCAAGCTAGTAGCATCCATTCCTTCCCCCGCTTTCATAAGGCCTATAATATATAAACCACTTGCTTATAGATCCGAACACAACTTTGTCATCAAATTTAATGTGCCTTCCTCTCCCTATTATTTCGGTTCCAACCTTCCTAGTAAATGGCTTTAATAAATTTTGGCTAAATCATAGCTACGGACTTTTCAAATTTCTTTCATTTTATATTTATTTCCAATTCCTTCATTGCTTCAAAATTTTTGAACGTGCCTAATCATCTCAGCATGTATAAATAATGTAAGCCTACCTTTCCTTGGAAAGCTATTGCTCACAAAAATTTCCTAATTTCTTTACTTTTATCCATTTTTATATCCTTGACTTTCAAAACTCATTATGTGTTGTACAAACAAACAAAAATTTATTGCTTTAAGTGTATAGCTAAATCAACTATTGACCGTTACAATTGCTTTTTTTTTCATTTCAATTTATTACTTAAATAATGTTTTGATGAATTAATGGACAGCTTTACGTTTCTTTTGCTTTTGAAAACTTTATATTTATAGTGTACGTTTCTTTTGCATTTCAAAAATTTGAAACATGCTGCCCCATTTAAGCCATTAATTGTTTTAATTATTTTTCTTAATCAACATATAACCGTTGCTTTTTATTATTCTAGGATTTACATCCATACTTTAATCTCTGCTGTTCCATTTATTTCATTTGAAATCTAAATTTATTTACCATTCATTTATACGCCTCTTTCTCTTCCCTCTTTTACCTCTTTGTTTCCGTGTTACTAGGAATATATATATATATATATATATATATATATATATATATAGTATAGCATAGATTGCATCTTCTTTTCTCTCTGTAGGCTATTCGTTGCCCTCAAATTAATATTAAAAGAGGAGAGAGCTTTGTAAATATTATATAAAGTCATATAGCACGTTCACATATCAGATGCAGACCTACCTTTATATTTAAGAAACTAGCATTTTCTCTGTTGCCTGAAGATTGCCCTTCGCCATGTCATGTTGCTTGAATCACGCATGCATTCTTCCTTTAAAAATCGCCTGTTCTCATCTCCCCTCCATCTTTTCTTATTTCTTCCAAATCTGAGCATGAGCTCTCTCTTTTCCTTGGCCTGCCTCCTCCCTATGGCCGCATGCATTAGTTGGCAAAACATTTCCTCTCTGGTTTTTAAAAGTAAGTACGCATTTTATTTGATATAAGTCTATTTTATATATTAAGAACAGTATAGATTGTGCATAAGTTTTGTTTTATATGTTTACTGCAACTATGGGTATTTTGAATTCCCTAACAGTTGAACTTTAAAAATAATAATATATTTCATAATAGTATATATATGATAATTGTTATACTTATAAACGTGTATATAAATATTTAACTTCTGTTCATATATAAAGGTTAGTATATATTTATACTATATTATGTATATTATTTTAAGATTTTACGGTATATAGTTTTTGACTTTTGTTAGCATATAGTTGTCGTACGGCTTTTAGATACGTATGTTTTACTAACTAGTTGATAAGTTAAATATATATATATATACGCGTTTTATTTTACTATTGATAGCTTACGGTATATATGGTATAAGTTTGGCAGCCTTCTATTAATATACGTATTTTTATATGTTTTATATATTTGGTTATAACAGTTTCAACTATAATAAAATATGTTATTTTATTATGTTAGATATATAAAATATAGTATTTCAATTTTCGTTACTGTTTTGGTATATATATTATATAAAATTGGTGGGTACAAGTTTGATAGGTCAATTTATAATATATATATTTTTATGATTGTTTTAGTATTTTAGAGTCTACCGTACTATATTTTATTTTATTTTCAACAATTTACATAAGTTATATTTAAATGTAGGTATATATATAAATTTTCTATGGTAGTTTTACAGTATAAGTTATATCAATATTTTATAATTTCAACAGTATATGTTTTCAAAGGTTTATTTCATGCCAGCCTTAAGGTTGTTTGCACTGACTGATATACGTTGGATTTTTTTAAGGGATGTGTATTTTGATTTCAAGTATAGTCATATGTATAGTCGTATACAAATTGGTAGAGGAAATGTTATATAGTATATATATGGTTATATTAATATAGTCGATCTGCACACCTATGTATATATACTAACCGAGGCATTCATATTTTGTTGCATATTTTATAAACTTTGTCTGCATATGTTGGCTAGTTGTATATAAGCTCACTTATCCTATTTATCTTCCTTGATCCAATTCTGATTTGAATTCGTCTATTCCTATTATCAGCTTTGATCATTGAACCGTGTCCATCTAGCTTTGTTTTGGAATTCGGATCTGGATTTCATAACTCACTTCTTTTTCTCTGGCCTCGAAAGGTGAGAAATCACTCAGGATTAACATTCTTTTATTTACTAAATTTGATTTCAATTGAGACGACAATTGAAATATGAGGCTGTAGTTATTTAAATTGTTATATATGCTATTATCTGTAACTATTCACTTATGGGATATGACACCATATCCTATTGTTTATATATTTATTTCGATGATATATGCCTGTTGTTATTATTATTTACATATCTGTTATCACTCTGCAAGTTCCCTATTAGTATAGAAATCGCTATGGGTTGAAATGATACATACCCGAACAGACTTTAGAATAGGAGAAAATCGTTATGGGTTGAAATGATAAACCCAAGCGATTTTCATTTAATTGAATTGGGATTACGGGTTGAAATGCTATCCACCCGTATACATTTAGTGTACGGATTGAAATGATAAATATCCGTAACACTTGACCATATGATAAGAAATATATACAGACATCGTTGGTCCATATATATAAATATTTTGAAATTTAATTCATTGTTTTGGAAAGAAATATATGGTCTTATTAAATGTTAATCCTTAAGTTTTTTTATATATAAAGGGTAATGATATATAGATTTAATAATATTTAATTTAGTCAAAATTTGATTTAATACATAAATTATGCTGAATATTTATGTAAATTTTATTCCAAAAGTATTCTGCAATTTACTAAGATTGGGAGATAAATGTGGGTTTATCTAAATGGTATTTAAATAAGGATTTATTCAATTAAATCAATTTGAAATTTTTGAACGGGAAATTTAAGGGTATGATTTTGTAACTGGATTTTTATTTAAGTGATTTAATGAATATTTCACGTTTAAATAAATTAAAGAAAATATTGAGTAAAATGTAATTTAAGGTTACTTAAATGATATTGTATCTAATGAGGGATTATTTTAAGACTAGATAATATTGAGGTTAAATCGAGATCTATATGGAACTATTAAATTGAACATTTAATTAAATATTAAAGCTTTGAACTATATTGGGATTTAAATGGTTTATTTTGAGATTCGGATATGTATTTGAAATCAGTATAGTTGAATTTATTATTTAGAAACTAAATTGATTAAAAAGTTAGTTTGAAACGTTGAATACTTAAAGTTTTGAAATATATTGAACATAAAGGGTATTTTGTGATTTCAAATCCGAATTTGAGATCGATAAAATTGAAGTCTTTATTTTAGAAATTGAGTTGAATTTAAATTAATAAATTGAGATTGAAATAGATTTAAATGGGGTGGTCGGGTTGATGTTAAACGATTTGTTAAGTTGAGGGAATTGAAATTTCTTTACTGTACAAATTATTTATTATATAAAAATACTATTTGGGAAGTATAGAGATATTTGAAGTGAAAATGATATTTGGTTTTGAAGTATAAATTAAGTTGAAAAGACTACGGTGTTATAGTGTATATTTCTATCTTTTAGATAGTTCCATGGACCCTTAGAGGATGGTTATCCCAAACATCCTCTAAGTTAATTATATTTCAGTTGATATTTCACTTGAGTTAGATTTATAGATATAAGAATGTTAATCCTGACTCGAGTGTTTTGTGTTTTGCTTTACGCTCGGGTCAGACTAAGAGATACAGCATTTGAGACTCATCTTCGAAGTTGGAGCTTTTCTTGAAGATCCAGCTATCTATCCCTTCAGTCATCCAGTTGATTGGTTCAGAGAAGCCATCTGTTGCATTGGAGACTTCATGGCATTTGAACTATTCGGTTGTATTTTATTTCTAACTCTGAGGTATATAGTAGCTTCATGAACTACTATTCTTTATCTATTCCGCTGCATTGTATTACTCTGTGTAAGTGATCTATGATTGATTTATTTACTGTATATTTTAAGTTTTGCCAAATTTTATTAACAATTCGGTATTTTGAATTATTCAAGTCGGACATGTACGGTTTTATTGTCGATTTGAATGGTCCAAAATAGCGGGTCGTTACAGTTGGTATCAGAGCTTTGGCTCTAGGAAAAACCTAGCATATATGGTAAATTCATTTACAGAATCACTTTCGTTCGAGTTGAATCGCTTCTTTTTGACTTGATTTCCTTTGAATTTTGGAATGTCCCTCAGTTCCGAAATTCATTCTTGTCTCTCCCTATTTATATTCGTTTGATTCTGGAGTATCCCATAACTCCACGGAATGAATTGTAAAGGGGGTGAAAACTCCTTTACAATTGGCATTGATTCACCGGAGATTTCTGTATCCTCGGTTTACGATGCTGTTATATCTTGGTATGCCGAATTCTATCTCTGGCAATCGAATGTCGATTTGCTTTAGAATTCCGCATCAATTATATTCCTGAACTCACGGTTGACCCGGTTAAGGTCGCCCGAGATTTATAGAAGTATATCCATCTTCTATTTTGTAATTTGATTTTCTCAACCTTGTTTGAGCCTATCTTCGAATCAGGATTCTATTGATTAGAGTTCCTCTAAATCAAATCTCTATCTTTGTTTTGAAATCCATTCTTGAATCATCCTTTGAAAATCGGGTTTGTTGTATTTTAAAATTGTTTTATACGAAATTATTATTTTGATAACTATTATTTTATTCTATATATAAAAGTGAAAATGTTTTCGATAAGGATTATATACCTATATATAAAACGAATAAGAAATGTTATTCTATATATAAAAGTTTTGAAAGGATTGGAAATTTTGAAAATTTATAAGAAAGTGATTTATATAAAAAGGATTTATAACTGAAGGGTTAAATTTGAAATTCGAGAATTGAATTCCGATATTTTGAAATTGGTTTTAAGATTTTGGGAAAATATATAAAAATAATACGATTTAAAAGTATTTTTCCGAATAAGAAATGTTTCAAATGGGTTCAAATGAATTCCAATAATTTTGAAGAAATTTCAAAGAAGTTTTCAAGAAAATAGAAGTCAAGAACTCACTTATGTCGCTGGAGAATAATTTCGGTGATGAGTGCACGCATCATCGACATTGATTTTCGAGTTTCAGAGTGGGGGAGAGGCCACTTTAATAGCTTCGCTATGCGAGTGATTTTGTAAAACCGTTTCAAATTCCGAAGTATAATTTGATATTTTCGAAAGATATATGTATATATTTGAAACAATTTAAAGTGAGACCGGTGTTCAGTCCTCGAGTTTTCAATTTGACTAGTAATAACTCTATATAAAAAAAATTGATTTCCAACTCTTAGATTTGAAATTTGATATCATCGACTATTTTGAAGGTTCGAGCACTTCCAAATCAAGGTTTAAAAGTTTTAAACTAAGAAATTTCGAAAAGTATAAAATTTTTGATAAAGCATATAAGTTTAGTTTTAAGAGTATGACTTAAGTAAGTTTGAAACCTTTTGTTAAGTAAGTGAATATGACTATTTTTAATTATACTAATATGGAATTTAGTTTTGAAATGTTTTGGAAAAAAAAAATTAATTTCAAATAATGGTTTTCAGAAAGGTATATTGGATATTTCTAATAGAAATAGATAGTTTAAAAGTTTTAAAGTGATGATTATAAATTTGGAAACCATTTTGAGTATAATTGATTTTGAGAAAATATTT
This sequence comes from Allium cepa, assembly GCA_030765085.1. Taxonomy (NCBI): domain Eukaryota; kingdom Viridiplantae; phylum Streptophyta; class Magnoliopsida; order Asparagales; family Amaryllidaceae; genus Allium; species Allium cepa. The sequence goes on from CM060945.1 coordinate 777,408,284, forward strand.
GGTTTTGAAATTAAATTGCAATTAAAAACCAGTACTTATATGGTGATTTTGGAAATGAATTTGTTTGACTTGTATTATTTTAATTTGGAAACTGGGATAATTTTCTAAACCTATTATTTTGGGAACTTTGAAATTTAGATACTTAATTTGGAAGAAAATTTGGTGAAATCCTATATGATTTTGAAACTGAATTGATATTGAAATGATTTGAAATTGAGAACCTTATATTGTTAAGCACTTGATTTGGGAGTGGTCGAACTTATATAAAATGGATTTGTATAAGTATGAAGTGATTTGAAATCTATTGATTTGAAAGGTACTCAATTTGGAAAGAGAAATTTTTTTATAAATCGAAGTCTATATAAGTATGATTTGATATACTATTGATTCGGAAAGTATTCGATTTGAAAATGGAATCTTATATATATATGGATTTTATATAAGTATGATATTTGAAAGTATTTGAAAAGGTACTATATGATATATATTTTCGAAGTAATGATATGGAAAGTGCCTTCTGCTTGATATCCGCTTTGTGGCCACATCGTGGATTCATTCTATCGATATTATTCTCTCTGATTTTCGGTTTTCCGGATGTAATACTCGAGTGTTTCCCACCGTGGCGTAACCCATGGTTTTTTTTCTCTCGTGACTGCATAGCGCAACTGCCTGGCTGAGTCTTGCCTAGGGGTACGGATTGTTTCCTGGGGGATCCAGGCGTAACCATTGTGTATCCTGCAATCTGTGTAGGTCGCGAATAGTAGCGCAAGTGCCTGGCTGAGTCTTGCCTAGGGGTACGGATTGTTTCCTGGGGGATCCAGGCGTAACCATTGTGTATCCTGCACTCTACTGGTCATCATGGCGTAACTCGCAGGGCTGAGAAAGCTTACGGATATGGATTGTTTCCTGGGAGACCCAGGCGTAACCATTGTGTATCTGCGAACCATGGTCGGACAAAGGTTTTGGTTTGGTTGTTTGTTTGGATTGTACTTTCCATATCTGTTTTTAAAAAGGTTTTTCAAGTATTTTCACAGGGTGTTGAAACAGGTCTACTAAGTACTTTAAGAATTCTAGCTTTGCGCCTGATCAACGCATGGCCAGAGTCTGCAAGAACGAGGATAAACTTGTTAAAACATCGAGTTATAAAAATATTTTCGAAAGAAAGATTTATTTCGATATAAACGTATTATTATAAAGGTATTTATTATAAAATTATTTTTCCCAACAAAGAAATTTTGTATTAATATTTGAAATTAAAATTCTTATGGTTTGAAATAAATTATTCGTGCCCGATTCTATTCTTTTGAATCTACCTCATCTGCTCAGCTTCATTTTTCACCTATATTCCGTTTTCGGAATCTACCTTCCTTTCCTTTTTGAATAAATCTTTTAAATATTGCTTATTTGTATACTACATTGTTTTATATAAAATTTTAGTGTTATAAATATTTTTGAAGTTATAAATTAAATAAAACATCTTTAAGGAAAATGATTATTAATTTATTGATAATATTTGAAAGGTATCTTAAGATAAATTAAAAATTTCATAAATTTCGGATTTAATATTTTAGATAGTCTTTGAAAATAGAAGTAATAATGTAAATAATTGTTTGCAAAGGAGTTTAAGAAGTATTAAATATTAAAGAAAATTTAATTTCAAATGAAATTTTCAAATAAATATTTTAAATAAAATTTATATAGTTTTAAAATTTATTGTTTATCTTGGCTTTCAATCTATTTTTTTTTGGTTGTTTTATTCTCCTACCTCCTTCCTTTTCGGGGACGAAAAGTTTTGAGTGGGGGAGAGTGTAACGACCCGGAAAATTTTAACAATTTTAATTGATTCTATTACGTATTTAATTGAATATTTGTGAAATCTTACAATAATTGAATTTTTAAATAAAATGTTTATATATTTAGAATACGTATATTTAAATATAACAGATTGTAAATTTTCAAATAATTTTATGGAAGTTTATTTAATTTAGAAAACGTGCTGTCCAATTCAAGCTATTAATTGCTTTAATTGATTTCTGAATCAGTGCGTAACGGTTTCTTTTTACTACCGTTAAAGATTTCTATTGCTTAATACTTTTCCAATCCAGGTATACTTTTCCATTCGTAATCATTAATAAATTTGAGATCATCGACCTTGCTTTTGTTATTCCTTGTAGTTTCGTGCACTGACTTTACCTTTCCCACTACCCATAATTTTCTCTATACGTTTCTTTTGCAATTGAAGCGTATATTTATATTTATGGTGGTGCGTTTATTCTGGTCTCTCTTTATTTTTGTTTTTAACGCTTGAAAGAATCTCAAATCATCAAGCTAGTAGCATCCGTTCCTACCCTCGCTTTCATAAGGCCTATAATATATAAACCACTTGCTTATAGATCCGAACACAACTTTGTCATCAAATTTAATGTGCCTTCCTCTCCCTATTATTTCGGTTCCAACCTTCCTAGTAAATGGCATTAATAAATTTTGGCTAAATCATAGCTACGGACTTTTCAAATTTCTTTCATTTTATATTTATTTCCAATTCCTTCATTGCTTCAAAAATTTTGAACGTGCCTAATCATCTCAGCATGTATATATAATGTAGGCCTACCTTTCCTTGGAAAGCTATTGCTCACAAAAATTTCCTGATTTCTTTCCTTTTATCCATTTTTATATCCATGACTTTCAAAACTCATTATGTGTTGTACAAACAAACAAAAATTTATTGCTTTAAGTGTATAGCTAAATCAACTATTGACCGTTACAATTGCTTTTTTTTTCATTTCAATTTATTACTTAAATAACGTTTTGATGAATTAATGGATAGCTTTACGTTTCTTTTGCTTTTGAAAACTTTATATTTATAGTGTACGTTTCTTTTGCATTTCAAAAATTTGAAACATGCTGCCCCATTTAAGCCATTAATTGTTTTAATTATTTTTCTTAATCAACATATAACCGTTGCTTTTTATTATTCTAGGATTTACATCCGTACTTTAATCTCTGCTGTTCCATTTATTTCATTTGAAATCTAAATTTATTTACCATTCATTTATACGCCTCTTTCTCTTCCCTCTTTTACCTCTTCGTTTCCGTGTTTCTAGGAATATATATATATATATATATATAGTATAGCATAGATTGCACCTTCTTTTCTCTCTGTAGGCTATTCGTTGCCCTCAAATTAATATTAAAAGAGGAGAGAGCTTTGTAAATATTATATAAAGTCATATAGCACGTTCACATATCACATGCAGACCAACCTTTATATTTAAGAAACTAGCATTTTCTCTGTTGCCTGAAGAATGCCCTTCGCCATGTCATGTTGCTTGAATCACGCATGCATTCTTCCTTTAAAAATCGCCCGTTCTCATCTCCCCTCCATCTTTTCTTATTTCTTCCAAACCTGAGCATGAGCTCTCTCTTTTCCTTGGCCTGCCTCATCCCCATGGCCGCATGCATTAGTTGGCAAAACATTTCCTCTCTGGTTTTTACAAATAAGTACGCATTTTATTTGATATAAGTCTATTTTATATATTAAGAACAGTATAGATTGTGCATAAGTTTTGTTTTATATGTTTACTGCAACTATGGGGATTTTGAATTCCCTAACAGTTGAACTTTAAAAATAATAATATATTTCATAATAGTATATATATGATAATTGTTGTATTTATAAACGTGTATATAAATATTTAACTTCTGTTCATATATAAAGGTTAGTATATATTTATACTATATTATGTATATTATTTTAAGATTTTACGGTATATAGTTTTTGACTTTTGTTAGCATATAGTTATCGTACGGCTTTTAGATACGTATGTTTTACTAACTAGTTGATAAGTTAAATATATATATATATATATATATATATATATATATATATATATACGCGTTTTATTTTACTATTGATAGCTTACGGTATATATGGTATAAGTTTGGCAGCCTTCTATTAATATATGTATTTTTATATGTTTTATATATTTGGTTATAACAGTTTCAACTATAATAAAATATGTTATTTTATTAGCTTTCATATGTTAGATATATAAAATATAGTATTTCAATTTTCGTTACTGTTTTGGTATATATATTATATAAAATTGGTGGGTACAAGTTTGATAGGTCAATTTATAATATATATATTTTTATGATTGTTTTAGTATTTTAGAGTCTACCATACTATATTTTATTTTATTTTCAACAATTTACATAAGTTATATTTAAATGTAGGTATATATATAAATTTTCTATGGTAGTTTTATAGTATAAGTTATATCAATATTTTATAATGTCAACAGTATATGCTTTCAAAAGTTTATTTCATGTCAGCCTTAAGGTTGTTTGCACTGACTGATATACGTTGGATTTTTTTTAAGGGATGTGTATTTTGATTTCAAGTATAGTCATATGTATAGTCATATACAAATTGGTAGAGGAAATGTTATATAGTATATATATGGTTATATTAATATAGTCGGTCTGCACACCTATGTATATATATTAACCGAGGCATTCATATTTTGTTGCATATTTTATAAACTGTGTCCGCATATGTTGGCTAGTTGTATATAAGCTCACTTATCCTATTTATCTTCCTTGATCCAATTCTGATTTGAATTCGTCTATTCCTATTATCAGCTTTGATCATTGAACCGTGTCCATCTAGCTTTGTTTTGGAATTCGGATCTGGATTTCATAACTCACTTCTTTTTCTCTGGCCTCGAAAGGTGAGAAATCACTCACGATTAACATTCTTTTATTTACTAAATTTGATTTCAATTGAGACGACAATTGAAATATGAGGCTGTAGTTATTTAAATTGTTATATATGCTATTATCTGTAACTATTCACTTATGGGATATGACACCATATCCTATTGTTTATATATTTATTTTGATGATATATGCCTGTTGTTATTATTATTTACATATCTGTTATCACTCTGCAAGTTCCCTGTTAGTATAGAAATCACTATGGGTTGAAATGATACATACCTGAACAGACTTTAGAATAGGAGAAAATCGTTATGGGTTGAAATGATAAACCCAAGCGATTTTCATTTAATTGAATTGGGATTACGGGTTGAAATGCTATCCACCCGTATACATTTAGTGTACGGATTGAAATGATAAATATCCGTAACACTTGACCATATGATAAGAAATATATACAGACATCGTTGGTCCATATATATAAATATTTTGAAATTTAATTCATTGTTTTGGAAAGAAATATATGGTCTTATTAAATGTTAATCCTTAAATTTTTTTATATATAAAGGGTAATGATATATAGATTTAATAATATTTAATTTAGTCAAAATTTGATTTAATACATAAATTATGCTAAATATTTATGTAAATTTTATTCCAAAAGTATTCTGCAATTTACAAAGATTGGGAGATAAATGTGGGTTTATCTAAATGGTATTTAAATAAGGATTTATTCAATTAAATCAATTTGAAATTTTTGAACGGGAAATTTAAGGGTATGATTTTGTAACTGGATTTTTATTTAAGTGATTTAATGAATATTTCACGTTTAAATAAATTAAAGAAAATATTGAGTAAAATGTAATTTAAGGTTACTTAAATGGTATTGTATCTAATGAGGGATTATTTTAAGACTAGATAATAATGAGGTTAAATCGAGATCTATATGGAACTATTAAATTGAACATTTAATTAAATATTAAAGCTTTGAACTATATTGGGATTTAAATGGTTTATTTTGAGATTCGGATATGTATTTGAAATCAGTATAGTTGAATTTATTATTTAGAAACTAAATTGATTAAAAAGTTAGTTTGAAACGTTGAATACTTAAAGTTTTGAAATATATTGAACATAAAGTGTATTTTGTGATTTCAAATCCGAATTTGAGATCGATAAAATTGAAGTGGTTATTTTAGAAATTGAGTTGAATTTAAATTAATAAATTGAGATTGAAATAGATTTAAATGGGGTGGTCGGGTTGATGTTAAACGATTTGTTAAGTTGAGGGAATTGAAATTTCTTTACTGTACAAATTATTTAATATATAAAAATACTATATGGGAAGTATAGAGATATTTGAAGTGAAAATGATATTTGGTTTTGAAGTATAAATTAAGTTGAAAAGACTACGGTGTTATAGTGTATATTTCTATCTTTTAGATAGTTCCATGGACCCTTAGAGGATGGTTATCCCAAACATCCTCTAAGTTAATTATATTTCGGTTGATATTTCACTTGAGTTAGATTTATAGATATAAGAATGTTAATCCTGACTCGAGTGTTTTGTGTTTGCTTTACGCTCAGGTCAGACTAAGAGATACGACATTTGAGACTCATCTTCGAAGTTGGAGCTTTGCTTGAAGATCCAGCTATCTATCCCTTCAGTCATCAAGTTGATTGGTTCAGAGAAGCCATCTGTTGCATTGGAGACTTCATGGCATTTGAACTATTCGGTTGTATTTTATTTCTAACTCTGAGGTATATAGTAGCTTCATGAACTACTATTCTTTATCTATTCCGCTGCATTGTATTACTCTGTGTAAGTGATCTATGATTGATTTATTTACTGTATAATTTAAGTTTTGCCAAATTTTATTAACAATTTGGTATTTTGAATTATTCAAGTCGGACATGTACGGTTTTATTGTCGATTTGAATGGTCCAAAATAGCGGGTCGTTACACAGATGGAAACCAAAATACTTGGTTGTGGAACCGATACGGAAATCATTCCATAGATTTCGCTGTCTTTCGAACTTCAAAACACACAAATGAATATACCGTGGAGATCAGCACGACGAGACGATCAAAATGGTGTATAGATTTCAGTGGTAGGATCATCCTATCAAAAGTTGATAATCGGTACAAAAAATGCTGCAAATTTGTTAGAAATAAGATAAACGGGGCAATAAAAGTCCAAATTTGGAGAAACGAATTATGACATCTCACTCAGAAGATAATTTACAAATTGTCTATAGAAAAACATTCAGGTTTGGAAAATATTCTATTATCATCATATTTTAACTGATTTGAATTTAAATAAAATTACACAAGAAAATAAAGTTCCACATTATTAATTGAAAATTTACCACTTGCTATGCTGAAATAGAGGTATTCCAAATATTAAATTTTTATTTTCAAATTCAAATATTTAAAATTTCCAAAAAAAAAATCAATTAACTACGTTATAAAAATTATTAAAATTTACGGATCGTTACAAATTGGCTAATGTTAGACACAACCATTTGGAATCATCCCTAAAGAGGTTTCGAAGACTCGAAATAATAACAAATTGTACATCGAATATATCTTATAAGTCTAGGAGAAGAAATCACCGATGACTCCATTTTGCGGAATATCCGACGAAAGGGAACTCAAAGAGTGAGGATTAAAGACGAGAGCATTTCCGTAAAGTACCATGTTACAGTATGCCAGACGAAGTGTTATTTCGGGGTGGAAGTTCCATCTCCTCGCTATGGTGTATCGATAAGGATAAAGCTATGAAAAATCCTTGAGGATGTTCATCGAGGAAGCTGTTAAGAACATATTCGGGGAATAATTTGGCAAATAAGGTACTTAATAATGGTTATTCCTAGCCAACCATCAATCATATGCCATAGAATATTCTAATAAAAATGACTAGTGCTATAGATTTGCAAAGACATATAGAGCTTCATTCGATGAGCTTACATAAATGGTTAGCCTGTGGTCATTTGTGGTTTGATAATTCTATATTATTGGAGGGTTACCAATGGCCCAAGGAGGAGCTAATTATCTGATTGTTATAGTGGACTACCTCATAGAATGTGTTGAAGCGGACCCACTCGCCACATGCACTTTGGCAAAGGTGATTAACTTTGGCATTACGAATATTTTGTAGATTTGGAGCACCACAAAAGACCCTTATGGATAATGGAATTCAATTCGGTAGTACGGAGTTATACATATTATGCGTTCGGTATCAAACTCACAAGAATTTCTTAGTGGTAGCACAATCATAGGAAACTAGATAAGTGAAGATGGTGAATAATATCATCAAACCATTATTAATAAGAGACTAAAACAAGCAGAAGGAAATTAGGTTGATAAATTGCCACTAGCATTATGGGAATAGCAGACGACCTTGAAATCCGCAACCGGACATACACCATTTGCACTTTTTGCATGACTAAGGTGATGATAACAATTGAATCATAAATCCATTCTCATTGTGCATGCATTATAACCTCAAGACGAACATAGAGCTGTTTCTACGGTTCCTCGACTTTATGGAGGAAAAGCGAGAAGAGGCGAAGCTAAGGGTGGCTTCTCACCAGAAAAGAGTACCACAATAGCCCAACACTAAGGTCTAGAACTATACTTTAAACACTGACGACCCTATTATAAAATAGTTCCTTACAAGTATGGGGCACTTGGCCTCAATTGGAAAGGCCTCTATATGGTAAGACAGAAGCTTGGCAACATTACTTTCAAGCTATTAGCAATAAATTAGGATCCAATTCCATAGGCATGTAATAGTCAGCATTTGCACCCCTATTTCACTTGATTTATTTTGTTTAGGCAATTTTCTTTCATTTGGACGTACACTGGATTGAATTTGATAAAATAAAGTGACACTCACAACCAAGATTATCAATAAAGTAAGCCTATTGAATTAGTGGAATCATATTGATTACGTTAAACTACATGTTAAAGGATAAGTAGCATAAACAAAAAGCACCTCATGTTCTCATAACTGGATGTTTATGTCCTCAATGATAGGTATCGATGAACTCCTTTGATCTATAATCAATTACTTGAAGTATAATCAGACTAGGTCCAGGTTGAGTAATCCACCTATACACATTTAGTCTTTGGAAAACACCCTAAGATAGGGAATGTCATAGATAGATGCTGATGTGCACGTAAATGTGCATATTTTTATCATCATATTTATTCTTTTTAAATTAAATAAATGATCATATCGGGTATTTTAACTTGTTCAAACCGAAATTCATATTATTTGAAATTGTCACATATTCATCTTCATCCAAGGGCAAAATGGTCATTTTTGTGCGTATATTAATTTGAGAAAAATTAATTGAAAATTTGTATATATTTTTGTAGGAATTTGATCTCAAATAGAAGTGGTTTCACGAAGATATGCATGCACAAAATTAATACAAAGGAATGAAGATGGAAATAATTCAAAGTGAAGAACATAGAGGACCCCACTTACCCACCTACCTTAATGTACAAATTAAAGGCTAATGCACATGCTTTTGGAGTTAATGGCTTCATGTACACTTAATGGGGGATTAAGACATGTTAATGATAACTTGGCCTCCACACTTCCTAAGGGGCATTTTGGGCACTCCCCAAAAAATGAATTAGGGTTTTAACACTTGTATAAATACCCATTATGTTTCATGTAATAGGATCTCTCTCATCTCTCTTCTCTTAGTCTCTCTTAGGCCTCCTTCTCTTTAGTTTAGTTTAGATCAGAAATAAATTGAAAGCTCCTCTTTCTCTTTTCATGGCTACTTAGCCATTTTTATTTTATGTAATCTTTTTTATTTTATGCAATTTAATACATGCTCTTTCATTTTCATGTTCATTTACTTTCATGTTGTAGTGTAGATCTCTTCTCTTTTATGCAAGTAGAATAGTTTTCTTTTCATTTGCTTTATTTTTCTTTCTTTTTTGCTTTCATGTTGCTAGCTACATTTGTTAATGAAATGACAAATATGAGAGGCTAATCCCTTCAATTTAGGGGTAATGAAGCTCTCTAATTAATGTAGCTTCAACATTTTGTTAATTCATGCTCTCTTTTTGTGCTTAATGATGATGATAGAAGTGGTTTTATTTGTTGTTTTTGCTTTGAATTTGATAGTCTATATTGTTGACACCAAATAGGCTATGCTTAAACAATCACTAACACTAATTGCCTCTTCATCAAAATATGATTATGGCAAAAGAAAGTGATTTGAAATTAAAATTTGATGGTCTATGTTTCTAATCAATAGTTAATAGGCCATACTTAAAATAGATTTCATTTTCATTTTCTTTGTCAAGTTTCATGAAAGTTAGTAAGTGTTTTAAGGGGTGTGTTATAGTTTGATGACTCATGTTGGCTAATTAATAGCTCAAATATGTCATACTTATAATAAACACATCAATTAAAACACTAATGACCATAAAAGAGAGATCATGATTTCATGTGTTGAACTACATGATCTAGAGAGTGGATTTATTCTCTAAATTGTCATTTAACTCTCGTATTTGCATTTCTTTTCTTTTTCTTAGTTAGTTGATTTTCTAATTTTCTAGCTTAACATTCTCTTCAACTTTGGTTTAATTTGATTGAATAGAAAATTTAAAATCATCAATTCCCTGTGGATCGACCCGTATTCGCCGCGTGCTACATTCGCACACCGTGCGCTTGCGGTTATTTTTAAATTTAAATTCGTTCGACGGTTTTCTAAACCGATAGAATTTCGTCGACGAACAGATGCCAAGAGATTGGCATTGATGGACACCGATGCTCGAAGGTAAGTTCGGGTGTAAAATTGAATTTGTGCGTAATGACCCGTAAATTTTGATAAATAAATTGGTTGAATTAATAATATTTTTGTAATTAACTTTAGAAAGAAATAAAAAATTTATAATTTATCTTGAAGTAAATGTTAAGAATGAATTATAACCATGGTTATTAAGAACTAATTATTGACAATTTAAGTAAAATCACAATGAAAATAAAATTGTGTATATTGTTGCACTTGGGTATAAAAAATATAAAATAAGTAAATAAGTGTAAGTGTTGTATAACTAAAGGAATTTCTACATTATTGATAGGTAATTGAATGAATTCGGTAATATGTATGTAGTTATAAAAATTTGGTTGAAGTATGATAAACCTAAGTGTAACCTTGGCTTGCAAACAATTATTATAAGTTACCTGTTTAATTTGTTGGTTGAATTGGAATGGGAAATAAAATTCTAATAAAAATATAATTAAAGGTTACGTTAATGGAAATGAGAATGTGTTAAGTATATGAAAGGTAAACAATACTAGTCAAGGTTAATGTATTGAAGGGAATACCAATTAATGAAAAGAAATCTAAATGTTATGTTTGGCTATAGATTGAGCATAAGTGAATGAAATTTAGCGTTTTGAAAATAAATGTTAACTTTGATTTGTAAGTAATAAAAGCCTATTTATGAGACTAAAGGTTAACGGTAATGATTTTGTATGCTACCTATTTATTAGCTTGTTAATGAAAATTGAAAATAAATTTTAATAAATGTTATGTTAATGTGAAATGAAATCTCAATAAAGGAAGTAATGCAAAGGTTATATTTGGAAAATTTTCAATATAAGTGGAAATTATAGTTAATGCACAATTGCAAGATTTTAATTGATTTTTTAGTAATTTGGGAAATAAATTTTAATAAATATGATTAAATATTTTGTTGATGTAAATTATGTTAATATTTGAAAGTAATGTCCATTCCATCAAATTTTAAATTTAGTAATAAATAATGTTGTAAAAGGCAGTAAATTATACGTTTTAAATTGGTACGTTTGCATCCGTTCTTGTTTAATTTATTTGGTGCTATAAATGGTGCGTTATTTCCTGATATATTCTTTAGCATATTTACTAAATCGATAAGAAACGAATAAATTTAAATTACGTCACTTTGTTAATTATTTTGGGTATACGTTTGATTTATCTCTTACCTTTAAAATACGCGCTCTTTTGAATTACTTACCTTAGTTGTTAAATTTATCAGTCGTGCATTTCAAAAGAGGGAAGAAATAAGACATTAGTCGTTCAAATTTGATTTCTTGCATTGCAATTCACTTGTAAAACTTTCCACTTTAATTTGCATCTCTGTATTTAATAAGAATATAATCTTTGAATTCCACTATCAGATCAATTTCATTTTTCTTACCTTGCCTTCACGTGTAATTCTCCCCATCTTATTACACTTCCCTTTTCGCTTCTTTGTTTTAAAAGGAATAAAACCCATTTATTTCCGTAAAGATCAAATCAAATTATTTCTTGCCTTGTAATTCACGTGCTATAATTTACCTTCTTTCCACTTTCCATTTGACTCTTTGTAATTAATTGGAATAAAATCCTACAATTTCCTCTAGCCGTTACTTTCTTTATTTCTTGCGTTCTTTTTCTACTCAATCGACGCAAATACTTCTCTTATAAATACAAAACTCACATATACCATACCTACCCTATATTATTTGGTTCTTCTTCCTCGCGTGTGAAACTGCATCAGGTAATGGCCGCCTGTCCTTTCTTTTATTTTCTTTTTATTTTCTTCTTGCATTTTCTTTTGTTTTCATTGTTTCACTCCATCAAGTGCTCGGCTCTTCTCCTCACAGCACTATTTCGCTTGCATCTAATCACCTTCTTCGCTGCTAGAAGTCGTACCTCTTTCATCACCTTAGCCGCAGCATCTGTATGTAGGTTATATATATATATATATATATATATATATATATATATATATATAAGCTGCCTTGTCGTCTTCTTCTTCTTTTTTTTTCTTTTTTTATGTAACATACATATGTTTTGAGGACAGAAGGATACGTGGTTGAAATATTTATTTAACGCGTTTAAAGTATAGTTATATATAAGTTGATTTTTAATGTGTACGTGTGTTTTAAAAATAAAAAATTAAAATATAGATAGGTATAAGTTTTAGATGAGCCTGCAAATCTATTAGTTACATTGTTTTTATATGTTTACTTAAGCTATATAAATTGTATTAGCAGCATATGGTTAGATAGTGCATGCATATATAGGCTTACATAATAATATGAAAAGCTTACAGTATATTTTATTATGCATATAGAATCAAGTATGTAAATCATATAACCTATTATTTGTATAATAATATAAGTTAAGTGTTTAGTAAATTTGTTAACATGGGTTCAACCTGTTGTGTATATTTTAGCTTATTTAGAAATATATTTGGTTAAAGTATCTGTTTGTGTTAGGCAACATATCTGCAAGTATTGTATAAAGTATATTATGTAGATATGTTACTTTTTTAAACGATGATTTTATATATATATTTAATTTAATATGTTTTTAAAATTTTGTATATATATATATATAAATTATTTTAATATATAAACTATTTAAAGTGTTTTAATATATGTTCTATTTTCAACATCTAAATTGTTTAGGCGTTTTAAATGTAAACAATGATTTTTATTTGACATTCATCTTAAAAATTTAATATTGATTTCATGGGAAGACAATATATATATCATTGCATATAGATTCGTATTTGTCTGCATATATGTTGGGTCGGTTTCAAATTTATATTAGCGTTAGCGTTTAAAATAGATTTAAGGAAATGTATGGATTGTATAAACATTGTATATTGAGTTTTGTTTAAATTAAAAATTTTGGGACATGATATGGATTTGAAAATATATGTTTGAAATTATTTTAGAAACAAATAATAATATATAAATGAAATAGTTCCGTTATATCAAATCTAATTCAATCGTTCTCATCGATTTCCCATTATCAGCCTTGTCCGTCGTCCAGTTTTCTACATCAAATTATATCCATCTAGCATTGCTTTGGATTTAGTGGCTCATTTCTATGTCAAATATCTCTAGCCTCGAAAGGTGAGCAATCATTCACGATTAACGTTCTTTTATTTATTAAATTTGATTTCAATTGGAACGACAACTGAAATATATTGCTAAAATTTAACTGTTAATTGTTTAAATCATTATATATATGATATGCATTTATATATAATTGTTCACCTATGGGATATGACACCATATACTGTTGTTTATATTATATTGTTATTGATTATATATGCCTGTTATTATTATTGTCGTATCTGTTATCACTCTGCAAGTTCCCTGTTAGTATATAATTCACTATGGGTTGAAATGATACATACCCGAACGGACTTTAGAATATGAGAATTTCGTTATGGGTTGAAATGATAGACCCAAGCGATTTTGATTGAATTGAAATTGGGATTACGGGTAGAAAGGATATCTACCCGTGTGTGTATTTTTATATTTTAAATTACGGATTGAAATGATAAATATCTGTATCACTTGACCATAGGATAAGAAATTATATACAAACACCGTTGGTCCGTATATAGATATTTAGAAAATAATTTCTGTGGTTTTGGAAAGAAATATAAGGTTTTAATAAATATTGATTCTTAAATATCATATATATATATATGGAAATATAATATATAGATTTAATAATAATATTTAATTAAACGGAGATTGATTTAATATATATAATATGCTCAAGTACTTGTTTAAGTTTATAGATTTTGGTAATAATTTGAATAAGTTAATGCTGGAAAGATAAATTTAAATGTATTTGAAATTGTATGTAATTAAGAATTTTAGTACATAAATATCGATTTGGAACTATTGAAATTTAAAGATATGATTTTAATTAGAATTTTGGATTTAAGTGACTTAATGAATATTCCATGTTAATATAAATTAAAGGAGATACTTAGTAAGATGTAATTTAAGGTTACTTAAATGATATTGAATTTTGATGAGGGAATATTTCAAGACTAAATAATAATGAAATTAAATCAGGATATATGAAACTATTAAATTTGGCTTTGAAAATGTGAATATTAAAGCTTTGAAATATATTGGAATTTAAATGGTTTATTTTGTGATTTATATGTGCATTGGAAATCGATATAATTTGCAATTGTTTATTAGAAAATGAATTGAATTGAAATTTGTTGAATTGAGATTTAGTTAAATTTGAATTTGGAAATTGAGTTGATTTGAATCGTAACTTTGAAAATGATAAAATTTAGAAATATATATATAAAATGGAAATGATTCTCTGGTTTTGAAGTATGAATTAATTTGAAATGACCACGGTGCGTAGTTCATATTTCTACATTGTTGATAGTTCCACAGATCCTTAGAGGATGGTCATCCCAAACATCTTTTGAGTTACTTGTATTTCAGTTGTTATTTCACTTGAGTTGGATTTATTGATATAAGAATGTTAATCTGGACTCGAGTGTTTTGTGTTTTGCTTTACGTTCGGGTCGGACTGAGTGATACAACATTTGAGACTTTCCTTTAGAGTTTGGAGCTTCGCTTGGAGATCCAACTATCGTTTTAGCTTTAAGCTCTTCCAGTTGATTTGTTCAGAGAAGTCATTTGTTGCATTGGAGACTTCACTGTATTTGAGATATTCTTCTGTATATTATTTCTAACTCTGATATTTATATAGTATCTTCATGAACTACTATTTATCTATTCCGCTGCATTATATTACTCTGTGTTTTTGATCTGTGATTATTTATTAACTGTTTATGCTGAGTATTGCCAAATTTTTATTTACGACGCGGTATTTTGTACAATTCAAGTCCGACATGTGTGGATGCGAATCGTTGAAAATACCGGGACGTTACAGTTGGTATCAAAGCTTTGGCTCTAGGCAAACTTAGCATATATGGTAAACTTATTTACATAATCACTTTCGTTCAAGCTTTATCTCTTCTTATTTGATTCGGTTTCCTTTGAATTTTGGAACATTCCCCTCGGTTCCAAATCCGTCCTTGTCTTTCCCTATTCGTGTTTTCCAAATTCTGGATTAACCCATAGCTCCACCAAATGATTTGTAAATGGTGAAACTCCTTTACAATAGCATCGATTCACCAAAGATTTATATATCCTCGGTTTAGATGCTGTTATCTTTGGTTATGCCGAATTCTATATCTGGCGATCGAATGTTGATTTGCCTTGAAATTCCGCATCGATCATATTCCTGAAGCCACGGTTGACCCGGTTAAGGTCGCCCGCGATTTATAGAAGTATATCCATCTTCTAGTTGAGTCTATCTTCGAATTAGGATTCTATTGATTAGAGTTCCTCTAATTTAAATCTCTATCTTTGTTTTGAAATACATTCTTGAATCATCCTTTGAAAATCAGGTTTTGTTTGTATTTAGAAATTTTGAAGATTATATAAGAAATGGATTCATATGAAAATAATTTATAACTAAAGGGTTTTAATTTGAAATTCGAGAGATTGAATTCCGGTGCTTTGAAATTGGTTTTAAGATTTTTGAAAATATATAATAATACGATTTGAAAGTATTTTCTGAATAAGAAGTGTTTCGAATGACTCAAACTAGTTCCGATGATTTCAAAGAAATTTCAAAGAAGTTTTAAGAAAATAGAAGTCCAGAACTCACTTATGTCGCTGGAGAATAATTTCGGTGATGAGTGCACGCATCATCGACATTGATTTTCGAGTTTCAAAGTGGGGGAGAGGCCACTTTAATAGCTTTGCTATGCGAGTGATTTTGTGAAATCAATTTTGATTTCAAATTCCGAAGTATAATTCGATATTCAAAAGATATATGTATATATATTTGAAACGATTTGAAGTAAGTCGGTGTTCAATCCTCGAATTTCAGATTTGATTTGGTATAACCCTATCTTTTGAAATTTGATTTACTGATTTGTTGGTGATTTCCAACTCATGGATTGAAAATATGATTTCTTCGACTATTTTGAAGGTTCGAGCACTTCCAAATCAAGGTTAACTTTTCAAAGATAAGTAATTTTAGAAAGTATAAAGTATTTGATAAGTATATAAGATTAATTTTGTATGTTTTAATATGATTTAAATAAGTTTGAAACTTCTTTGTTAAATAAATGAATAAGACTATTTTGAATTATACTAGTAGGAAATAAAGATTTGAAATGTTTTGAATAAAGCGTATATATATATAAAATAATAATCTTTCCAATGGTAAATTGAAGTAAATAGTTTAAAGGTTTTAAAAGGGATGGTTTTAAAACTTAGTAACCATTTTGGGGTAAAAATTGATTTTGACAAAAATATCTGGTTTCGAAAATAGATTGAAATTTAAACCCAGTATTTACATGATGTTTTGGAAATGAATTTTGTTTGACCTAAATTATGTTGATTTGAAAATTTGAGTTATGTGCTAAACTTATGATTTTGGAAACTTTGAAACTGAATATATTTGATTTGGAAGAAATAATTTGGTGAAATCGAGTATGATTTTTGAAACTGAACTGATATTGAAATGAATTGAAATTGAGAACCTTGTTTTACTAAATACTTGATTTGGAAGTTGTCGAAATTATATAAATTTGATTTGTATAAGTATGAAGTTGATTTGAAACTATGATTTAAAAAGGTACTCAATTGGAAAGTGAAATCTTATATAATCGAAATCTATGTAAGTGTGATTTGATATACTATTGATTTTGGAAAGTATTCGATTTGGAAATGAAATCTTATATATAATGGACTTTAAATAAGTATGATAGTTGAAAGGGATTTGAAAAGGTACTATATGATACATATTTTCGAAGTAAAGATATGGAAAGTGCCTTCTGCTTGATATCCGATTTGTGGCCACATATTGGATTCATTATATCGATATTATTCTCTCTGATTTTGGTTTTTCGGATGTGATACTCGAGTGTCCCACCGTGGCGTAACCCATGGTTTTTTTTCTTGGCGTGACTACGTAGCATAATTTGCCTGGCTGAGATGGCCCAAGGGTATGGATGTTTCCTACGGGATCCAGGTGTAACCATTGTGTATCCTGTGATCTACGTAGGTCGTTTTTAGTAGCGAAATCCGCAGGGCTGAGAAAGATTACGGATACAGATGTTTCCTAGAGGATTCAGGCATAACCTTTGTGTATCTGCGGTCTACTAGTCATCATGGCGAAATTCGTAGGGATGAGATAGCTTACGGATACAGATGTTACCTGGGGGATTCAGGCGTAACCTTTGTGTATCTGCAATCCATGGTTGGACAAATGGTTTGGTTGTTTTGTTTGGATTGTACTTTCCATATCTTTTTTTAAAAGTTTTTCAAGTATTTTCACCGGGTGTTGAAACAAGCCTACTAAGTACTTGGAGAATTCTAGCTTTGCGCCTAATCAACGCACTGCCAGAGTCTACAGGAACAAGGATAAACTTGTTAAGACATCGAATTATAAAAGTATTTTGATAAAGTATCATATAAAGGATATTTTGATCATTTATTTTCCCTTTCTAAATAATTAAAATTTATATAGTTTTAAAATAATGGTTCATCCTTGTCTTTCAACCTATTTTCCCTTCTAGCCATTCCTACTTTCCACCTTGATAAACTTATCTATAACAACAGTTATCAGATATAATTTTAATCTTCTTGTCATCTTGTCTTAGTCCTATTTCACTCAATTTTTCTGTGTTTTCCGTACCTCGTTCCTTTTCGGGGACGAAAAGTTTTGAGTGGGGGAGAGTATAACGACCCGTAAATTTTGATAAATAAATTGGTTGAATTAATAAAAAATTTGTAATTAAATTTAGAAAGAAATAATTTTTTTATAATTTATATTGAAGTAAATGTTAAGAATGAATTGTAGCCATGGTTATTAAGAACTAATTATTACAAATTTATGTAAAATCACAATGAAAATAAAATTGTGTATATTCTTGCACTTGGGTATAAAAGAATATAAAATAAGTAAATAAGTGTAAGTGATGTATAACTAAAGGAATTTATATATTATTGATAGTAATTGAATGAATTCGGTAATATGTATGTAATTATAAAAATTTGGTTGAAGTATGATAAACCTAAGTGTAACCTTGGCTTGTAAACTATTATTATAAGTTACCTGTTTAGTTTGTTGATTGAATTGGAATGGGAAATAAAATTCTAATAAAAATGTAATTAAAGGTTACATTAATGGGGACGAGAATGTGTTAAGTAAATGAAAGGTAAACAATAATTGTCACGGTTAATGTATTGAAGGGAATACCAATTAATGAAAAGAAATCTAAATGTTATGTTTGGCTATAAATTGTGCATAAGTGAATGAAATTTAGCGTTTTGAAAATAAATGATAACTTTGATTTGTAAGTAATAAAAGCCTATTTATGAGACTAAAGGTTAACGGTAATGATTTTGTATGCTATCTATTTATTAGCTTGTTAATGGAAATTGAAAATAAATTTTAATAAATGTAAATAAATGTTATGCTAATGTGAAATGAAATCCCAATAAAGGAAGTAATGCAAATGTTAGATTTGGCAAAATTTCAATATAAGAGGAAATTATAGTTAATGCACAATTGCAAGATTTTAATTGAATTATTTTAGTAAATTGGGAAATAAATTTTAATAAATATGATTAAATATTTTGTTAATATAAATTATGATAATATTTGAAATTATTGTCCATTCCATCAAATTTTAAATTTAGTAATAAACAATGTTGTAAAAAGGAAATAAATTATACGTTTTAAATTGGTACGTTTATATCCGTCCTTGTTTGATTTGTTTGGTGCTATAAAAGGTATGTTATTTCTAGATATATTCTTTAGCATATTTACTAAATAAATAAGAAACGAATAAATTTAAATTACATCGCTTTGTTAATTATTTTGGGTATACGTTTGATTTATCTCTTACCTTTAAAATACGCACTCTTTTGAATTACTTACCTTAGCTGTTAAATTTATCAGCCGTGCATTTCAAAAGAGGGAAGAAATAAGACACTAGCCATTCAAATATGATTTCTTGCGTTGCAATTCACTTGTAAAACTTTCCACTTTCATTTGCATCTCTATATTTAATAGGAATATAATCTTTGAATTCCACTAAATGTTCAATTTCATTTTTCTTACCTTGCCTTCACGTGTGATACTCCCCATCTTATTACACTTCACTTTTTGCTTCTTTTTTTAATAGGAATAAAAACCATTTATTTCCCTAACGATCAAATCAAATTATTTCTTGCCTTGTAATTCGCGTGGCATAATTTACCTTCTTTCCACTTTCCATTTGACTCTTTGTAATTAATTGGAATAAATTCCTACAATTTCCTCTAGCTGTTACTTTCTTTATTTCTTGCGTTCTTTTTCTAATCAATCAACGCAAATACTTCTCTTATAAATACAAAACTCACGTACACCACACCTACCCCATATTATTTGGTTCTTCTTCCTCGCGTGTGAAACTGCATCAGGTAATAGCCGCCTACCCTTTTTTATTCTCTTTTTATTTTCTTCTTGTATTTTCTTTTATTTCGATTGTTTCACTCCATTAAGTGCTCGACTCTTCTCCTCCCAGCACTATTTCGCTTGCATCTAATCACCTTCTTCGCTGCTAGAAGCTGTACCTCATTCATCACCTTAGCCGCAGCATTTGTATGCTGGTAATATATATATAAGCTGCCTTGTCGTCTTCTTCTTCTTCTTTCTTTTTTCGTTTTTTTATGTAACATACATATGTTTTGAGGAAAGAAGGATACGTGATTGAAATATTTATTCAACGGGTTTAAAGTATAGTAATATATAAGTTGATTTTTAATGTGTACGTGTGTTTTAAAAATAAAAAAAATAAAATAAACGTAGGTATAAGTTTTATATGAGCTTGCAAATCCATTAGTTACATTGTTTTTATAAGTTTACTTAAGCTGTATAAATTGTATAAGGAGCATATAGTTATATAGTGCACGCATATATAGGCTTACAACATAATATGAAAAGCTTACAGTATATTTTGTTATGCATATAGAATAAAGTATGTAAATCATATAACCTATTATTTGTATAATAATATAAGTTAGGTGTTTAGTAAAGTTGTTAACATGGGTTCAACCTGTTGTCTATATTTTAGCTTATTTAGAAATATATTTGTTTAAAGTATGTGTTTGTGTTTGGCAGCATATCTTTAAGTATTATATAAAGTATATTATGTAGATATGTTATTTTTTTAAAAGATGATTTTAGATATATATATTTAATTTAATATGTTTTTAAAATTTAAAATTTATATACAAATTATTTTAATATATAAACTATTTAAAGTATTTAATATATGTACTATTTTCAACATCTAAACTATTTAGGCATTTTAAATGTAAACAATGACTTTTATTTTAGCATTCATCTTAAAAATTTAATATTGATTTCATGGGAAGGCAATATATATATCGTTGCATATGGATTTGTATTTGTCTGCATATTTGTTAGGTCGGTTTCAAACTTATATTAGTGTTAGCATTTAAAATAGAATTAAGGAAATTTCAAGGAAATGTATGAATTGTATAAACATTGTATATTGAGTTTTGTTTAAATTAAAAATTTTGGGACATGATATGGATTTGAAAATATATGTTTGAAATTATTTTAGAAACAAATAATAATATACGAAATGAAATAGTTCCATTATATCAAAACAAATTCAATCGTTCTCATCGATTCCCATTATCAGCCTTGTCCGTCGTGCCTGTTTTCTACATAAAATCATATCCATCTAGCGTTGCTTTGGATTTAGTAGCTCATTTCTGTGTCCAATCTCTCTAACCTCGAAAGGTGAGCAATCACTCACGATTAACGTTCTTTTATTTTTTAAATTTGCTTTGGATTTAGTAGCTCAAAGACCCAAGCGATTTTCATTGAACTGAAATTGGGATTACGGGTAGAAAGGATATCTACCTGTGTATATATATATATACATATATATATATATATATATATATATATATATTTATATATATTTTAAATTACGGATTGAAATGATAAAAATCCGTATCACTTGACCATAGGATAAGAAATTATATACAAACACTGTCGATCCATATGTAGATATTTTGAAAATAATTTCTATGATTTTGGAAAGAAATATAAGGTTTTAATAAATATTGATTCCTAAATATCATATATAAATGGAAATATAATATATGAATTTAATAATAACATTTAATTAAACGGAGATTGATGTAATACATATAATATGCTCAAGTACTTATTTAAGTTCATAGATTTCGGTAATAATTTGAATAAGTTAATGCTGGGAAGATAAATTTAAATGGATTTGAAATTGTATGTAATTAAGAATTTTAGTAAATAAAAATCGATTTGGAACTATCGAAATTGAAATTTAAAGATATGATTTTAACTGGATTTTTGGATTTAAGTGACTTAATGAATATTCCATGTTAAAATAAATTAAAGGGGATACTTAGCAAGATGTAATTTAAGGTTACTTAAATTATATTGAATTTTAATAAGGGAATATTTCAAGACTAAAAATAATGAAGTTAAATCAGGATATATGAAACTACTAAATTTAGCTTTCAAAATGTGAATATTAAAACTTTGAAATATATCGGAATTTAAATGGTTTATTTTGTGATTTATATCTGCATTTGAAATCGATATAATTTGCAATTGTTTATAAGAAAATGAATTGAATTGAAATTTGTTGAATTGAAATTTAGTTAAATTTGAATTTGGAAATTGAGTTGATTTGAATTGTAACTTTGAAAATGATAAAATTTGGAAATATATATATATATATAGAATGGAAATGATACTCTGGTTTTGAAGTATAAATTACTTTGAAATGACCATGGTGTATAGTGTATATTTCTACATTGTTGATAGTTCCATGGATCCTTAGAGAATGGTTATCCCAAACATCCTTTGAGTTACCTGTATTTCAATTGTTATTTCACTTTAGTTGGATTTATTGATATAAGAATGTTAATCCTGACTTGAGTGTTTCGTGTTTTGCTTTATGCTCGGATCGGATTGAGTGATACAGCATTTGAGACTCACCTTTGGAGTTTGGAGCTTCGCTTGGAGATCCAACTATCGTTTTAACTTTCAGCACTTCCAGTTGATTTGTTCAGAGAAGCCATCTGTTGCATTGGAGACTTCACTGTATTTGAGATATTCTGCTGTATATTATTTCTTACTCTAATGTTTATATAGTAGCTTCATGAACTACTATTTATCTATTATGCTGCATTATATTACTCCATGTCTATGATCTGTGATTATTTATTCACTTTTTATGCTGAGTATTGCAAAAATTTTATTTACAACGCGGTATTTTAAGCAATTCAAGTCCGACATATGTGGATGCTAATGGTTGAAAATACTGGGTCGTTACATTATGCGGGTAAAACCAAATAGAAATGCATTTTGCTTGTGAAGATATGATTAAAGGATGGGCAATTTGTAACGATATGGATTTTTCGCGTTCTAAAATCGACATCCATACTTTACATCATACTCGAATGTTGCAGATTCGACCATTCAAATCCGAGTCGCTGGAGCTTATAACACAATTAAGTATAACAACACAGCGGAAGAAAAAGAATAATACATTGATATACAGCATTGATACAATATCTGATACAGTAGATGATACAATAGACATCAATATACACCAGAGATACAAGAAAACAGCGGAAAGAATTAGATAACACCAGCAGTGGAATAATAACTTCAAAAGAATGCATCTCCTAATCCAATGCTCCAATCCAAAGCTAGCTCGAACCAACATCACGCGCATCTAGATAAGCAAGTCTCGTCCACAACCAAAGATTGAACTAGCTCCAGAAAAACTACTAAACCCGACTATCTGAAAAACCCAAATCTAGACTGCTCGTGTGGAAAATTGTGAGCACCCAGAGTTTAGGATAGGAACAATAAACACCAGGTCAGTCATGGGACTAGTATGAGTAACAAAAACATTTTGCCTTTCAAAAACAAACAAAGAATTTAAAATAAATCCGTAATGCTTTTTAGAAAATGAAACTACCATAAGGCCTCCCGCCACACACACAATGCAAACGCAGAATTGGAGGAGATTTCTCCTTATGATAGTCAAATATGCTTGCTATGCGAATTTCTTTGATATTATTACTATAAGTGCAAAGTGCAGAAAAGCATTTTGAAAGTAGAATATAAATCTTAGCCAGCATAGACATTAAGAACTATGCCTACTATAGCTACCATCCAAACAGTGGGGTGCCACCATAAGTGAATGGCAGGTAATACAACTAAAACCGTACAGGGTTTCGTATTGGATGAGTGGATTTCCAACAAATGGTCAGGCTAAGGAACTTCCTACTGCCACATGGGATCGCCTCTGGCGGGACGTCGCGAGAACCTAACCGGATCTCTGCCAACACAAGGCCGGGTTACCTCTGTAACTAGGTAACTACCACTCGAGCATGCTATCCCCCGGTCCTTTGGAACCTTTATCCGAGGTACCTCTAATCCAACAATATCACACAATAATAAATGTATGGTGTCCGCATGAGTAAGTATCTGGGCTCCGTACCATGATACCACCCTTTTCCATAAGGGAATGACACACCCTAAAGAGAGCGACCCTCATAACCTTGCCGCATCTTTCCTGTTTTGACCATTTCCGGGCTGTGAGGTCCTGATGCAGTCTCGTCCACAAAGCTATGCTTCATACAGAAGCCATGCTCTGATTACAAATGATCAACAAATGATCATCAACATACAGCAGCACTCAGCATGTCACACTACCAAATTGGGAGTATATCACTGATAACCTTCAACTACATAACCTCTGAGCTCGTACGTCTCAGAGAAGGGTGTTAAGCTAAGAGAATAAATTCTCCGTCACCAACTGATATGTATTTGAAAGAAATCTTCTTTATATCTCAAAGTGTAGTGTCAGACATGTAACCATACAAGTCTATTTCGGGTTCGAACAGAACCGAAGGCACTTCCGAAGAAGCCCTTGCAAATTCGAGTATTCACAATCCCGATCGGACTTCCCATCACTTAGGGAATCTCTATACCGGCGTGACTCGGTGCAGAGACAATCGATAGGTTATCTTATCGTTTTCACAAATACATGGTCTTCACCACCGGTCTTCAAATGCTATCCATATCGACGTGTCATTATTCAGAATGGGTTATATGACACAAGGTCCTCTCCCGGCCAAGCCAAATAATGAGCGCAATATTTAAAATATATGGATATGGGATTTCACTTAAGTCACAACTTAATTGAAAACCAAAAATTTCATTCAAATGGTTAAACAGATTTACCATTTCAAATCTTTAAACAAAAAGATTTATTTCACAAAGTTTCACCCAGATTTCATAAAGATTCATTTACACAGCTTTCAAAACGATTCCATTTCAAAATTGGATTAACTCATCCAATCTTTAAATCGAAGATTTAATTGATAGCTTTCAAAACAATTTACAATTTAAATCTTTTATAATATAAAAGATTCACCCTTCAAAATTCTCTTCGATTTCAAAACAAATTTCAATCATCTTCATAATGGTCAATTTATAGTCTTCCAACTATTTACATTTCCATTTCAAACTTGAAATTGTCTTAACACAAATTAGGAATTCATTCCTTATATGAAAGCTTCATTATTTGAAAACAAATAGTTTTCGTTTCTCTTGGAAAAACTAATTACCAGTTAAAGCCATTTAAGTATAGAACTTGAATTCAAATTTACATTTCCAAAACCACACTATTTAAATGGTTAAGATCCCATATAAGCATCTTTTATGTTTTGTATAATGTTTTAGACCAAAATTCCAAGTCACCGAATTCAATTTCAAACATTGAATTCAAATTTAAATCAAATTATTTCACATTCCAAGTTTTTATCAAGTTATTTAAAATAACTTTTATTTTTGAAATTCATTTCAAAAGTTCTTAATTCAAATTCAAAACTATTTTGGATTCAAGAATTCAATTTCTAAATTCGATACAAATCTGTGACTTAACCGATTTCGTCATGAAATCCATATTTGTGTGTGTATGGTGTGGTCCAGGGGTTTAACACAATAGTGCAACATCATTTAATCATCACAGATTAAAACTTAGAAATATAGTTGATAAGCGATATAAACTATAACGCTTATCTTACAGATCACAGATATATATCACAGGTAATAAATTTCATCACAGATAATTAATCACATTTTAGATCACCACACAAATCAGGATATATCACAAAACATCAAACATCGAGGATATCAACAATTCAACCATTCAATAAGATCTGAACATTCATAGGTAAAATTTATAAATCAACTGATAATCTAGGTCAGATGTATTACTTGTCATAAATCCTGGTTACTTAACATAAGTTAATTTCAAATCATCCGACATAAGTTTCCCTTTAATTATTAACTAACCATCCATAATTTATGAATCAATTGATCTTTAACTTCTAAATAAATCTTAATTAATAACCTTTATTAACGATTAAATTTTCTTTAATTACTTTGCTAAAGAAATTTACTCATATTGATCATTATTGATTATAAATTGAATAACCATTAAAAACACATTAATTAATTCTAATTATTTAGTTAATTAAGTACCTAGCAATAACTAAATAAATTCTCAATTACTTGATTGATTTATTTCTAATCAAAAATTAATTCTCTAACTTATCTAATCTTATCCAATTTATAATCCTTAATTATGTTCCTTAATTAATTAACTATCAATTATTCATTAATTAATTTAAGTAGTTAATTACAATTTACTTATCACTTAATCATTAATTAATCTCTAATTTCAATTATAATGTAATTATACTTAATTACTTTATAGAAATAATTAACTGGTGTTAATTATTCAACTTGATTAATCATTTAAAATTTTCCTTTTAAATTTGAAAATTAATTTAATATCAACTACAAACTATAATGTTAATTAATTTCATACTTAACTTAATTATTTAATTAAAATAATAATTAAGAGTTTAAAACATCGTTAAGTATTAAATCATTAAAACATTTCTTATAAATAATATTTCTTAATTACAATTTTTATTTGATCTTAACTTTCAATTTTAAAACTTTTTTAACATTTCTTAATTTTCTTGCTATTAATTACGATCAAAACATTTATCTTGCATTTAAACAAAAGCCATTTATAACTTTTGAAATTTCCAGGTTGAACTAAAATTGTACCCGAGGCCAACGTTATTTACTCGAGCAAGGCTCGAGTTTCCCCAGCATTTCCTTGCGTTCTCCCCCTCGTTCTCTCGCGACCTTCTTCTTCTCCTTTTTTTTCTACAGCAAGTTATGTTTAAACTAAAGTATAAATTCAAAGCACCAGGCCTATAAAAGCCCACGATCTAAAACCCAAAGTAACCACTATCCTCACTCACGAATCATCTCGCGACAATCCCCAACACCAAAATGAGACCCCAATCGCCACCATTCACGTGCACGGTGGTTCGCCGCCCCTCCGGCAACCCTCGCTGCTACCCACAAACCACAATTCGACCCTACATACGAGATCGAAAGTCAATTCATCGCAAAATAATTAAAATCAAAATTTTGCCTGAAGCGTGAACCACAACTCGAATGCACCGAACAAAATCGCCTCGGCCCCCAAACAACGACCACCTGACTGGATGAAACTCCGGTTATGCCTTGCCGTTACCCTCCTCAACCATCACCCAAAACCGCGTGCAGCTCGGTCGACCCGAGATGACGAAATCAGCTAGTGCATAGACCACAAAAATTCGAACCCAAAAACCCTATATTCGACTCGACCAACCAACTCTTGCATTAGAAAATTTTGTGAACATTTTTTCTCTATTAATAAATCACCAAGCTAGCCTCTCAACAAGTTTCGACATTTAAGATTTTTTGAATCATCAGAAATTTATAAAAAAGCAATTTTGGTTCAAAAATGAACAGCACCTAGAATACTTAACTAAAAATCATAATCTTTGTTTCAAAAATCTTACTTTTGTATGTTTATTCTAGATATATATTCGAATTAACAAATTAAAATATTCAAATTTATCATCAAAATTACTTTTTACTATAACTTTAATGCACAGGATCCAAATTCCACTGTTAGTCTTCAAAACAACAATCAATAGCTAAGATTTGAGTTTAAATAACTTATTTGTGTAAAATCTTAAGTTTAAAAATGTTTGTATTAAGATTTATAAATTTTTCTCTACTTTTCCTTACTCTGTAACCAGATTTTAAGAAAAAGAGACATATGAAATTTACAGCACAATCATATAGGTACAGAGCTCCTTGCTTAAAGATATGCACTGATTTATAAAACAGATGCACAAGTTTTAAAAAAAACAAAAATGATATGTTACTCACTTGTGTTTCCAGAAAATGAACAGAGATGCTTTTATCTTGAAACTGTTTTGAATTGCTGTTGAAAACTTCTACCTCGATGCTCTGGTTGTAGATGATTTGTTTTGATGTTTTAAACTGAAGTTTTGTTTAAGTTAAAAGATGATGTTTTACTCACATTTTCTCAGCCTAAAATAAACGAACTGAAGTGAAGTTGATATTTCGGAAATGAAGTGTACAGATGATAATATTTTTGTTTGTACAATACAAGGAAAAGATTTTTTGTGACGCCCCACCTCTATACCCACGCTAGACAAGAACACTACGGAGTAATGCTGTCGACTAGCACGGAGAATAAGGCTGTTGAGGAGCGACCATCTGTATAATTGCTTTGTGCGAGTACCGATATGTCAGATAGTAATAATATAAGTTTTCATCTCAAGAGGAAATCTGACATACAGATACAAACTCAAAGCTATCATACAGTGGCTATATAAAATCTTCGGAAACAAATATAGAAATAAACATAACACAAATCAGTCACAGACAATTCATATCACAAAGGCGGAAATAGATATGAATATAACACATGAAAGTGTTCATCAGAGTAGTGGTCAAAAGGATCCACAATAATACAAAGGAATAGATACAAGTGCTTGACAAAAGAATAAGTACACATCATAGAGTCTGTATCTCAAATGTATACAACAAAAACTACTAATCTAGAGTAGTTAGCCAAAAGATCAGATGAAAGTCCGATAAGGAGTCAAGCAGAAGCACCTGTAAAATCTCAGTCTGACCCGAGTATTATTTAAGAAGAAAATAATAAACGGATCAGTCTAGCTATAAATATCAGATGAAGTGATATATAATAAGAGATATGACATAAACATATAATAATCACAATGCCAAGCTGTGATAAAAAAGTAATTGAAAATCAACAAGAGATTAATCAATATCACAATAATCTACTCAAGATAAAAAGGAATGTCATACTCCTAATTTCATTCACCAAGCCACAATAAATGACATATATATCAATGTCCATCGTAAAATGTTGGTGAAACATAAATTCCAGAAATCAACACACGAAATCCAGAAATCACAATAAAAAGGAACAACGACGTCGTACAGCGGGACATCCGATGAACCAAATCATAATAAAAAGGATGGCCAATCCCACAAACTGAACATCGACGCACCTAGAAAGACACGCCCCATGTACAGTCGAACATCGACACACCTAGAAAGATATGCCCCATGCTCAAGCATCGACGCACCTAGAAAGATACGCCCCACGCATAAATAAACATCGATGCACCTAGAAAGATACACCCCATGTAATGTCTAACACCGATGCACCTAGAAAGATACACCCTATGCTAAGTCGAACATCGACGCACTTAGAAAGACACGCCCCATGCATAGACGAACATCGACGCACCTAGAAAGATACGCCCCATGCCCCGACTTATTGAGCCGATTGCTCCACGAAGTAAACAAACATCGATGCACCTAGAAAGGTACACCACATGCATAAATAAACATTGACGCACCTAGAAAGGTACGACCCATGTATAAACAAACATCGATGCACCTAGAAAGGTACACCCCATGCATAATAAAACATTGACGCACCTAGAAAGATACGACCCATGTGAGAAATGAGACGAAGCTCAATAAAATGAGGAACGGTCCTCCACATAAACAAAGAGACATCGCACATTGCTAGTCTAACCACAAAGATGATCGTCATGATCAACGAGAAGTGTCAATTACAATAAGCTAGTAAATATATGAGCTTAGCTTCATGTCCCATAACCAGTAGCTTAACTTAAATATTTACGAACAAATTGTAGATCTCCACTAGAAAATTGTCACAAGGGATTCAATTGAACAAGTCCAAGAATTAACCGACGAAGTAAACGCAAGCGTTTCATTCCACTTGTTTTACTAAGTCGTTTAATTAGATTTCTCATACGAGTGAGGTAAAGGTTTGTATATACTAATAGATTGGAAATCGGTTTTAGAAAACGAGCTTTGTAATAAAATAGTGTTGAAATCATTTGAAGAAAGAGTTTCGATATTTACTACTAGTATAGAAAACCTTTATATTTTTAAAGTGACAAATCACAAAGAAGATTGTAAGAACAATCAACCAGTAAAATTCACATTCGAAGACGTGAATAAAATGCAAAGAAACCGATAAAGAATCCATCGAAATGGATATTCAAAAATCCCTAAAAAGGAGTCATCAAAGTCATAATAAATGATAACAACAAATAGGAGCATCACGAATCGATTTAAATTGGAATTCTCAAGCGAAAAGGCAAGCAGGCAAAACACTGCTGATTCAGACGTCTGAAATAAGTGGTTCAGACGTCTGAATCTGGAAATATAAAAATTTCCAGAACACAATTCAGACGTCTGAATCAAGTGTTTCAGACGTCTGAAATAGGCATATTTTAGCCTATTTCCTTTCTGGTTCCAATTGAACAAATTCAGACGTCTGAAACCATATATTCAGACGTTTGAATCTGGGAATAGAAATCTTCCCAGAACAATATTCAGACGTCTGAATATTACGTTTCAGACGTCTGAATGAAGGGTTAAGGGCATTCCCTGAACCTAGGCCAAAAATGTCCAAACGAATATCGGAAACGATCGAACAAGCAAATGGCGATGACTAAGGAATTACGTCGAACGACAACCCAGCCTAAACGGCTCTTCGATACGCCTCAAATATCAATGTCCAAATATCCATAATAGGATTTTCATAAATTAGACCCAAACACCAAAAATTGGAATATACACGAAATCAATCCAAACCAAAATCAATTGCACATGAATAAGTGTTAGGAATTCATACCTAACAATCGAAGATAATTATAGACAAAGATGTGATATAAAAATCTCACCTTTGAAACCAAACGAATGAAGAAGATGCTATGAAGCAATGGCAAGAACAAGCACTCTTCAATTCCAACTCAACAAGCTTGAATCTAAGCTTAAAGGAGAAACATTTCCTAAATTAGGTTTAGGAAATTTCTAAAATCAAAGAGAGAATGAGTTGGAGAAGGAGAAGAGGAAGCTTACCAATGGGTTCTCTTGAACTTTGGAGCTAGGAGATGGATTTGCAAAGGAAGCTAGGGCTTGGAGTTTTAATTTCCACTCTCCACCTCCATTGTTGTAAAAGCTTGAAGAGTTAGGAATTAGAAATGAAGTGAATGAAGAGGAGAGGGGTTGGAACTGAATACATAAGTGGTTAATTGGCTCAGCCCAAACCAAAGCCTAAGCGGGAAAGTAGCAAAAATCAACTTTCTCCAAACATATCGAAGCTTATACTCAAAAAGGTCGCAAACGGCATTTTAAACTCAATGGGAGTGGTCCCGAGTCCTAATTCGACCGTATGTAAAAAGTAGCTTTTCCGACCAAAATCCGATGAACGGTAAAATATTTAAATAAAATATTTAAATATAAAATCGATAAATATGCGGGTTGTTATAGAATCCCCTCCTTAAAGAAATTGCGTCCTCGCAATACTTAGAAGAAAATAAGAAGTAACAACCATCGAAGCATATCAACACAAAAGAAAATTTGAAATAGGAAGTTCACCGTAAGGAGCATGAAAGAGTAAGCCTGAACGGGATCGCTCGATGAATTCTCTGGATTCCCAAGAGCAATCCTAAGGATTTGAGAACCATTGAACTATCACAAGAAGAACATATTTATTCCGAAGGCGCTCAACCTCCGAAGTAATGATGCGAATGGAATGTTGCTCATAAGTCAAACTTGGTGAAACTTCAATTTCCACAATATCACCGGGCTCAAGAATAAAACCCGGAAACATAAAAGCATTTCCGTATATAAAAGACGTGGAGAACGTCAAGAATAGCAGAAAATTGAGCCAGTGTAAAGGCGTAGTACAAAAATGTACGCCCAATAAACCGCTAAACCGGAACAATGATGTAGTATATTAACAGTACATCCGATGAACCGAACACCATAAAAGAACATCAGACGCGAGTCCATAAAAAGAAATGAGACGAAACTCAATAAAATGAAGTACATCAAAACATTCGATGAACTTGGCAAAGAGATAATTCCATTCAGACATCATCAAAGAATCAACACTTGTTGCCTACGACAAAACGTATTGGCAACACGATTTCCCTTCCGGGAATAAAAAGAATATCAAGATCATAAGATGCCAGGAACTCGAGTCAACATGGAGTTCCATATGAGAAAATAATTATTCCAAAGATTTATGATCGGGATTGAGAACAAATTTCTCGTCCAAAAATGATAATGCCAAATTTTTAAAAGTAAAACAATAGCCGCGAGCACTAGATTGACCGGCGTTGGGACGGCCAGGCCTAACCATTTCTCTTCTTTAAGAAAGAAAGAAAGAAGAGGAAAAGTTATTCTCTGAATAAATTTCAATCAAACTTGATTGATAAAACAAGGAATCATAAAGAAAATAGGATGAATCGGTACAAAGACACGAATTAAATCCTAAAGCACGACTCCTAAGATGGACTTAGGACGATGATCCTTGTTATAATATTCCATATTGTTCCGAAGTTTGGCTCTGATACCAAGCTGTGACGCCCCACCTCTATACCCACGCTAGACAAGAACACTACGGAGTAATGTTGTCAACTAGCACGGAGAATAAGGCTGTTGAGGAGCGACCATCTGTATAATTGCTTTGTGCGAGTACCGATATGTCAGATAGTAATAATATAAGTTTTCATCTCAAGAGGAAATCCGACATACAGATACAAACTCAAAGCTATCACACAGTGGCTATATAAAATCTTCGGAAACAAATATAGAAATAAACATAACACAAATCAGTCACAGACAATTCATATCACAAAGGCGGAAATAGATATGAATATAACACATGAAAGTGTTCATCAGAGTAGTGGTCAAAAGGATCCACAATAATACAAAGGAATAGATACAAGTGCTAGACAAAAGAATAAGTATACATCATAGAGTCTGTATCTCAAATGTATACAAAAAAACTACTAATCTAGAGTAGTTAGCCAAAAGATCAGATGAAAGTCCGATAAGGAGTCAAGCAGAAGCACATGTAAAATCTCAGTCTGACCCGAGTATTATTTAAGAAGAAAATAATAAATGGATCAGTCTAGCTATAAATATCAGATGAAGTGATATATAATAAGAGATATGACATAAACATATAATAATCACAATGCCAAGCTGTGATAAATAAGTAATTGAAAATCAACAAGAGATTAATCAATATCACAATAATCTACTCAAGATAAAAAGGAATGTCATACTCCTAATTTCATTCACCAAGCCACAATAAATGACATATATATCAATGTCCATCGTAAAATGTTGGTGAAACATAAATTCCAGAAATCAACACACGAAATCCAGAAATCACAATAAAAAGGAACAACGACGTCGTACAACGGGACATCCGATGAACCAAATCACAATAAAATGGATGGCCAATCCCACAAACTGGACATCGACGCACCTAGAAAGACACGCCCCATGTACAATCGAACATCGACACACCTAGAAAGATATGCCCCATGCTCTAGCATCGACGCACCTAGAATGATACACCCCATGCATAAATAAACATCGATGCACCTAGAAAGATACACCCCATGCATAAATAAACATCGATGCACCTAGAAAGATACACCCCATGTAATGTCTAACACCGATGCACCTAGAAAGATACACCCCATGCTAAGTCGAACATCGACGCACCTAGAAAGACACGCCCCATGCATAGACGAACATCGACGCACCTAGAAAGATACGCCCCATGCCCCGACTTATTGAGCCGATTGCTCCACGAAGTAATCAAACATCGATGTACCTAGAAAGGTACACCCCATGCATAAATAAACATTGACGCACCTAGAAAGGTATGACCCATGTATAAACAAAAATCGATGCACCTAGAAAGGTACACCCCATGCATAATAAAACATTGACGCACCTAAAAAGATACGACCCATGTGAGAAATGAGACGAAGCTCAATAAAATGAGGAACGGTCCTCCACATAAACAAAGAGACATCGCACATTGCTAGTCTAAACCACAAAGATGATCGTCATGATCAACGAGAAGTGTCAATTATAATAAGCTAGTAAATATATGAGCTTAGCTTCATGTCCCATAACCACTAGCTTAACTTAAATATTTACGAACAAATTGTAGATCTCCACTAGAAAATTGTCACAAGAGATTCAATCGAACAAGTCCAAGAATTAACCGACGAAGTAAACGCAAGCGTTTCATACCACTTGTTTTACTAAGTCGTTTAATTAGATTTCTCATACGAGTGAGGTAAAGGTTTGTATATACTAATAGATTGGAAATCGGTTTTAGAAAACGAGCTTTGTAATAAAATAGTGTTGAAATCATTTGAAGAAAGAGTTTTGATATTTACTACTAGTATAGAAAACCTTTATATTTTTAAAGTGACAAATCACAAAGAAGATTGTAAGAACAACCAATCAGTAAAATTCACATTCGAAGACGTGAATAAAATCCAAAGAAACCGATAAAGAATCCATCGAAATGGATATTCAAAAATCCCTAAAAAGGAGTCATCAAAGTCATAATAAATGATAACAACAAATAGGAGCATCACGAATCGATTTAAATTGGAATTCTCAAGCGAAAAGGCAAGCAGGCAAAACACTGCTGATTCAGACGTCTGAAACAAGTGGTTCAGACGTCTGAATCCGGAAATATAAAAATTTCCAGAACACAATTCAGACGTCTGAATCAAGTGTTTCAGACGTCTGAAATAGGCATATTTTAGCCTATTTCCTTTCTGGTTCCAATTGAACCAATTCAGACGTCTGAAACCATATATTCAGACGTCTGAATCTGGGAATAGAAATCTTCCCAGAACAATATTCAGACGTCTGAATATTACGTTTCAGACGTCTGAATGAAGGTTCAGGGCATTCCCTGAACCTAGGCCAAAAATGGCCAAACGAATATCGGAAACGATCGAACGAGCAAATGGCGATGACTAAGGAATTACGTCGAACGACAACCCAACCTAAACGGCTCTTCGATACGCCTCAAATATCAATGTCCAAATATCCATAATAGGATTTTCATAAATTAGACCAAAACACCAAAAATTGGAATATACACGAAATCAATCCAAACCAAAATCAATTGCACATGAATAAGTGTTAGGAATTCATACCTAACAATCGAAGACAATTATAGACAAAGATGTGAGATTAAAATCTCACCTTTGAACCCAAACGAATGAAGAAGATGCTATGAAGCAATGGCAAGAACAAGCACTCTTCAATTCCAACTCAACAAGCTTGAATCTAAGCTTAAAGGAGAAACATTTCCTAAATTAGGTTTAGGAAATTTCTGAAATCAAAGAGAGAATGAGTTGGAGAAGGAGAAGAGGAGGCTTACCAATGGGTTCTCTTGAACTTTGGAGCTAGGAGATGGATTTGCAAAGGAAGCTAGGGCTTGGAGTTTTAATTTCCACTCTCCACCTCCATTGTTGTAAAAGCTTGAAGAGTTAGGAATTAGAAATGAAGTGAATGAAGAGGAGAGGGGTTGGAACAGAATACATAAGTGGTTAATTGGCTCAGCCCAAACCAAAGCCCTAAGCGGGAAAGTGGCAAAAATCAACTTTCTCCAAACATATCGAAGCTTATACTCAAAAAGGTCGCAAACGGCATTTTAAACTCAATTGGAGTGGTCCCGAGTCCTAATTCGACCGTATGCAAAAAGTAGCTTTTCGGACCAAAATCCGATGAACGGTAAAATATTTAAATAAAATATTTAAACAGAAAATCGATAAATATGCGGGTTGTTACATTTTTATTCGTACTTGAAATGCTTTGTTTATTTTGTTGACCAGAGATTTTTTTATCTCAATTTGTTGGCTGATGATCTTTGTTCTTGTGTTGGTGGCTAGCATTAATTGCCTTGTACAAATTTATTATTTTACTTTTATGTTGATAGATATAAAGTTGTTATTGTTATTTGTTAACATTTGAATGTATTTGCAATGTCTTGTTTCTTTTCTTTGCCTTTGTACTTCATATTCATACTTTATTTGTTTATGCAAAGATATTTATAATATTTTGTTTGTTTGTTTTGTTTACAAACTTTATGCTATGTATTGTTATTTTGTCTTTGTCTTGCTTTATATATATATATATATATGTATATATATGTTCACTTGTTTGTACATTAGTACTTAGATATATTTTCATTTGCTTTGCCTTTGTTCTACTACTTTATAATATGAATACAGTTCTATTTTTAACATGATATTAGAATTTGTCTAATTGACTTCATATTTTACAAAGTTTACAAATATGTGTTCACTAATGTTATTTATAAATTTCAATTCAAATCTTTTTTTTTTCAATCTATTTTATTTTTTTATTTTTTTAACTTCAATAGTTAATTTAACATACGTATTAATTATTAACACATATTACACAAATATATTTTATAAATTCTATACATTTATCACTTATTACACAAATTTTTATTCAAAAATTAAATTAATTATCATTTTAAACTCAATTAAAATCCGGGATCGTTACGCAATTAATCAAGAAATCAAAGTCTAATTTATTATTGAGTAGAATAAGTTTAACTGGAAATAAACAAAACTAAATAACAAAACTGTATAATAGTTGAAGTTTGTTTACATGTAAGTAGTTAAAATATAAAGGTAAGACATTAATAGCATTTGTTTATAAATATTTACTAGAAGCATAAATGAGTATAAGAAAGTAAAATGAAAAAAATGGCTTGGATTGAAAAATTGAAATTTATTATTTACTCACATTTTTCAATATAAAATAGAGGATCGGACCTATGACGACCCGCCTTTCATTCCACAGAAAGATGCATAATCGATAAGAAATAAACAGGTAGAAATAGAAAAGATAGAAGAAAGAACTAAACAATATCATAATCTCACAACGAAAACGGAACAAAATATAATATCACATATCCATTACATAGTCTTTATACATATCAGAGTTACCCAGTTATACAACATCATTACATCACATTCCACAAAATACATCATAGAGTCTATACAGAGCGGAAAGATACATATAAATAGCTATGCTAAGTCTCTAGCTCCAAATATAAATAGCTATGCTAAGTCTCTAGCTCCAGGTCCTTCCAAAATTCGTCTAAGCAAAATCGATCACTCGACTACTCATAAAAATTTGAGTACCCAAGAGTTTAAGAAAAACAGAATAAACTCCGGGTCAGACATGGGTCTGGTGTGAGTAAACGGGTTAAAGTTGCTTTACATTGAAATTTTTTGAAAACAAAGGTATCACGTAAGACTCCCCACATAAACATGGGTAAGTTTTTACCTTACGCTAACCAAAACATTTGATAGGAAATCTAGCGATATTATAATAGTGTCTAGGGTTTTCAAATAAATACTCACATAGCTGAAATTGTTACATGATTAAAATCTAGCATACTAGCCACAAAGTGAGTTATACAATTAAAACCGTAAAGTCACGTAGGAAGATTGGATTCCATCAATGGCAGAGCTATGGGGGTACCGCCCGTCACAGTACATGGTCTAGATCAGAGTACCGAGGATCCACCCTAAATCCCTTACAACACAAGGTCGAAACCATCCCTTACTGGACAGTCACGAACAAGACAACCCCGCAGTTGCGGCCAACAAGTGCACACTAAGCCAAAATAAAAAGGGACCTCTAGACAGGGGTAAATCTCATCCTACTTCGGTGCTACCCACTTAACCTTGATGCACCTCCCCTGTTTTGGCCATTCCCGGTTGATGAGGCTTGAGGCTACGACTACCTTTATAGAACACATCTATCTTAGAATGCTCATCGTCATCCTGATGTTGTGTCGAAAGCATTCAATCCATACAAGTTCGTTCCGGGTTCGAACGAAACCGAATGCATTATCTAGTTACACTCATTTTGGAATCACCTTAGAGTTAACGACGATAACCCTTGCACTCTGAAACTCCATCTCGATCTTCACTTGAGATTCACGACCCAACGTTTAACTTAGATCGATGTGGTTTTCGGATATCCATTTGGAAATCCAATCCCGATCTCATCGAAATCCAAACGTATTTTAAAGGCCAAGTTGTGTTAAAGTTAAACAATTCAACTTTAAACATTTTCAGTCACATAGAAATTACTTCACAATTAAATAGCACATATTTATCATAGATATATCCAATATCACATTATAGGATATCACAGATTATCATCCAACAAATATCAATCAATTCAGACATTCTACTCACATAGTCATCCAAAACAGGAATTACTAATCAATATTATAATTAATTTTATTGACTTAATTTAAATTAATTGTTTAAGAATTAATCACTTAACCTGCTTAATCAATCATTAATTAATTAATTACAAACCATTTAATTAATCAATCATTTCTCAATTATCTTTTAAATCAATTAATCAATCCTATTTACCTTATTAATTATCCTTTAATTATTAATTAACAATCTTAATTATTTATTGATAAAACTTAATTACAAATAAATAAATTCTTAATTACTAGTTAATCTATCCTTAATTACCAATTGATTAATCTCTAATTACTTAGTTAATTAATGCTTAATTACATCTTAATTACTTAATTAATTAATGTTCAATTATTTAATTAATAACCTTTGATTACAAATTAATTAATCTCTAATTAATTAACTTATAAGCCTTAATTATTAACTAATTTCTCCTTAATTGTTAATTAACCAATGGTTAATCTTTAATTACTTATTAATTAATCTTTAATTATCAATCAATCAATTAATTAAATAATAAATCATTTATCTTAATTATCTTCTTAATTATTGTTTAAAATCTCCCTTAATAACATTGAAATCATATTATTACTAACTTAAAAAGCTTTAAGTTTAATTAAAATTAAACACTTATCTTTAATTAACTACTTAATTATAATATTAATTAAGATTTAAAAACATTATTAAGTATTAACTTAATTAATTAAATCTTAAAATAAATTCTTAAATTAAATTATCAAACATTAATTAATTCATTATTACTTAAAATAATTTAAGATAATTAGTTTAAACATAACTTTTGTTTAATTTTTTTAAACTTGTTAATCTTCTAATATTTACCCGAGGCAAACCCATGTTTCCCATTCAAAATCCAGAGTTCCCTCCACCATTTTCTCGAGTTTCAGTTTCCTATTTTTTTAACTTGGTTAAAATTTAAATAGCCATGTTATAAATCACAGACGCGAACTCCAGACGAACCCGATGCAACCTTCCCTTTTCTCCGAGTCAAACCCAAAGAAATCTTCATCACTAATACAAAACTGTGCACCGTTCTGGTGCATATGCAAATACCGCTGGCGACCTTCCAGCGCCCATTACCATAACTCGCAAGTCACCGATCATCCAATCTTCTGATCTCAACCACTCAAGCATCAAATCGATCTCGAAATCGAAAGTCGACTAGCTTGAACCCACAAGAATAACATTCCGACCCAAAAGATCGCCTCGTCCAGGCGACGCTGACCACCTGTGAACACAAGCCTTCGTTTGAAGCCTCGCCATGAACCAAACCCTCGATTCCCCCACGACCGGCCTCCTCCGGTGCTCCGACGATGGAGCAGTAACCACCTTTTCGACCAAGACCAAAACTACAACAAAACCCTAGATCGATCAATCCCTGACGCCAAGAAGAACTAGATTTGCCTCGACTATTTTTACCGACCTTCCCGACCTTCCTTCTTGCTTCAGCCAAATTTCCAACCAAAAAAAAAAATCCAACGATCACTAGAAAAAGCATGAAACCCAAATTCCGTTCATCCTTCAATATCTCTCGAATTACCCAATTAAAAATCATGATTTTATTTTTAAAAATCCTAGATTTTAATGATGATCCAGAATATATATATATATATATATATATATATATATATATATATATATATATATGAAACATTAAATTGTTGAAATCAAAATTTGACAAATTCTGAGTTTTGCTGTAAAATTTCAAATTCCAGAAATATACAAACTTATTTAATTTAAAATTAATTTTAAACTTTAGTTTATGTTTTGACAAACATAATTTGTTTAGATACCTAAGCCTAACAGAGAATAGATTAGGAGAATTGGAATTTTGATCTAAAATTTGAACTCTATCTTAAACAGAGAAGAATACTGATACATCCATACATGCACAAAGTTTACATTCATATATATACAATACATCACTATGCAAACAATTTTTAGATCAAACTTCTAAGATTTATACATTCATCCAGATTTAAAATAAAAATGATGTTGAGTTTACTCACCAAATTAAGAACAGAGAAGACAATAAAACTTTTGAAGTCTAGGAATTTTTAAAACTAGGAGTTGCTGATCTTTAGAAATTGGAAACTTGATCTTGCTTTAAACTGGATTTTCCTATTAATCTGAGAATTACTCGAATTGTTCTTGCTTAATTTTTGAAATTGGATGAAATGCTTGAATTTCTTGGATTTTTGTTTCACTAGATTCTGTTTTACAGGATTTTTAAGTAACGGGTTATTTCTTTTTCTTAGTTTTGTTTTGGAAAAATAGAACAGAGAAATAATGAAGGAAAGAATTGAAAATGTTAATATAAGCTATTAAATATATTTTTTAGTAAATATTTTTAAAAATAAAAGGGAAATGGGATACTTTCCATTATCCTTATCTAATTTGTTAACACTTGTTAATTTGATAATGTTATTAGTTAACATGTGTATTAATAGATATTTAGTTTAGTTATATATATAAATGTTTTTAATATGTATCGTTTTAAATTTCTCTTTATTTATTTATGTAATTTTAAAAGAAAATAATATAAAATCCATTTACATACTTAAAAATAATTATACTAGTTTGAAATGTTATTAATTTATACTTATAAAACCCTTTAAAGACAATGATACGAAACTTATCATATATACATATTATTTTAAACTCAGTTTATTTTTAAAATGTTTATACTTGAAATTTCAAATTAAAATTCTCTTTTTTTTTAATTTTACTTATATAGATCCAAATTAATACTTAATTTATTTGGTTTAGGAAAAAGAATACATTTTTAGATTATTAAAGAAGATTATTACATTATTTATTTGGATAGAAATTTCCAGGATATCACATTCCTCCCTGCTTAAAAGAATTTCGTCCCGGAAATTAAAAGCAAAAAATAATATAATAATCCAACAAAACTTATATTTCAAACAACTAAGCATACATTATCCATATATTACAACCATAGCAATCAACACATCCAAACAGACAAGTTTAACCATCCGGACATAATTCAGGATAGGACTTCCTAAAACTATCGAGTGTTTCCCAGGTACAGTC
The DNA here is from genome assembly GCA_030765085.1 of Allium cepa. Taxonomy (NCBI): domain Eukaryota; kingdom Viridiplantae; phylum Streptophyta; class Magnoliopsida; order Asparagales; family Amaryllidaceae; genus Allium; species Allium cepa. The sequence continues at coordinate 777,449,650 of CM060945.1, forward strand.
TCTGGGATCCTCACTCCACTGCACCTTGACTAGCTTCACCACTTTGTTTCTGAGTTGCCTCTCATCTTGATCAACTATCTGAACAGGATGCCTTACAACAGATAAGTCTGACTCGATCTCTAAATCTTCTTGCACTGCTGGCTCTACAACAAGAGATGGATCATGGACAAACTTCCTCAGATGGGATACACGAAATACATTATGAATTCCAGCCATCCGATCTGGCAACTCAATCTTGTAGGCCACAGCTCCATTTCTTTCTAGCACTCGGAACGGACCAATATACCTCGGAGAAAGCTTTCCTGTTTTTCCAAATCCGATTGCTTCTTTAATCGGAGAACTTTAACAAAGACCAAATCTCTGATCTCAAATTCTAATTGCCTCTGTCTCTTGTCTGCATACTTCTTCTGACGGTCCTGAACAGCTTTCATTCTCTTCTTGATAAGCTCAACTTTTGCAGAAGCCTCTCAAATCAGATCTGGACCGAGAACAATATGATCTCTAGATTCTACCCAACATGATGGTGATCTATTAGTTTCCCGTACAAAGCTTCATAGGATGCTGTCTTGATACATGCCTGATAGCTATTATTGTATGAGAATTCCATCAAATGTAGACAATCCTCCCAAGATCCACCAAAATCCAGTACACAAGCCCACAGCATATCCTCAAGAATATGGTTCAACCTCTCTGTCTATCCATCGGTCTGGGGATGATACGCTGTACTCAAACTTAACCTTGTCCCAAGAGCTGTCTGCAAATCCTCCCAAAATTTGTAGATGAAGATAGAATCACGTTCACTTAGTAGGCTAATTGGAACACCATGTAATCTGGCGATCTCCTTCAAGAAAATCTCGGCCAGAGATGCTGTAGTACGGGTTGCCTCGACTGGAACAAAATGGGCGCTTTTGGTTAGCCGGTCTACAATTACCCATATTAATTCATTTCCCTTAGTTTTCCTTGGCAAACCGTCGACGAAATCCATCAAAGTCATTTCCCACTTCCTTTCTGGAACTTCCAAAGACTGCAACAATCCTGCGGACTTCTGCTGATCTCCTTTCACTTGCTGGCAGATCGCACATCCATTGACGAATTTAGCAATATCCTTCTTCATGCCCAGCCACCAAAATACTCTCATCAAATCCTTATACATCTTTGAAATTCCTGGGTGGATACTTTATTTGAAGCGGTGACCTTCTGATAGAACTTCTTGCTTCAAATCTTTGAGATTCGGAACACAAATCCTTCTGTTAATCCTCAATGTTTCTTGGTCATCAATCTCAAAACTGGAACACTGACCATTCCTAACTCTTCTGATGATTCCTCTCAATTTTCTATCTGATCTTTGCTTACTCATGATCCTTTCCAGAAGAGACGGAACAACTTCAAAGACAGATAGAACTGCATTCCTACTCAGAGTATCTGCTACCACATTTTCCTTCCCTGGAGTGTACAGGATAACCAAATCATAAGATGCCAAAAATTCAACCCATCTTTGCTGCCTCAAATTAAGATCTTTCTGGGAGAAAAGATACTTTAATGGCTTGTGATCATGAATAGCTCAAACTTCTCTCCTAGCAGATAATGTCTCCAGTTCTTCAAAGCAAAGACAATGGCCAACAATTCCAGATCGTGCGTAGTGTAGTTCCTTTCATGTGGCTTCAGCTGTCTACTCGCATACGCAATTACTCTCCCATTTTGCATCAACACAACAACCAACCCTACTATACAAGCATCCGTATAGACTTCAAACTTACTCTTTCCATCCGGAATAGCTAACACATGAGCACTTGTCGGTCTTGCCTACAAATCCTGGAAAGCTTCCTCACATGCAGGGGTCCACTTAAACTTTGCTCCTTTCCTTGTCAGCTTAGTTATGTGTGAAGAGATCTTGGAATAATCCTTGATAAACTTTCTATAGTAGCCAGCTAAACCCAGAAAACTACGGACTTCAGTCGGAGTCTACGGCTGCTTCCACTCCATAATAGTTGTTATTTGGCTGGATCTACTAAAATGCCTTCTCCAGAAACAATATGCTCCAAAAATATGACTTTCGATTTCCACAAATGGCACTTAGAGAACTTAGCCTTTAGAACATGCCTTCTCAATGTCTCTAACATTATCTTTAAATATTGCTTATGCTTCTCTTCTGACTTGGAATAGACAAGAATATCATCGATGAACATGAGCACAATCTTGTTCAACACATCTCGGAAAACTCGGTTCACCAAGTCAACAAAGTAGGAAGGAGCGTTGGTTAATCCGAAAGGAATAACCAACCACTCATAGAAACAATTGGGTCCCCTAAACGCAGGCAAGGGAATACTGTCTTCAGCTACCCTTAACTGGTGGAAACCCGAAGCTAAATCCAATTGGAAGAAAACAGAAGCTCCATGTAGCTGATCAAAGAGATCAACTATACGGGTTAAAGGATACTTATTTCGAATAATCACTTTGTTCAACTCTTGATAATCAACACAGAACCCTAGCGACACATCCGACTTGGTGACGAACATTGTAGCTGAACCCCAACATGAAAAACTAGGCCTGATCAATCCTTTCTCCAACAAATCCTGAGTCTGCTTAACTAGCTCCTCCCTCTCTCTAGGAGCCATCCTCCTACTGGGTTAAATTACTGGTACTACTCCAGGAACCAAATCAATGCGAAAATCTATCTCCCGTTGTGGAGGTAAACATTTGATTTCCTCAAATACATTTGGAAAATCTTTGACCACTTCGATATCTCCAACCTCCTCTTGACAATTCTCAGCACCATGTAAAAGACTACTCAAATGAACTCCAGAACTATCACACATTACTTTCGCAATTCTACCCAGATCAGTTTCCAACGAACCTATTCTCTCTTTACAATTCAGGACAGCCTATACTTATCAAGCCAATCCATACCCAACATAAAGTCAAACCCTTTAAAATCCAACACATAAGGGTCACATTAAAAACTATGGGGCCGATAGGAAATTCTTAGATCCTTACATATCATATCAAACTTGGTTACTCCCCCTATAGGATTAGATACAAAAATGAGGCGGTCTACAGTACTAGGGGTAAGAAGGAACTTCTCTACTGATTCCAAAGAAATAAAACTAAAAGAGGCACCCGAATCAAATAATACGTTAATATACTTTCCATCTAAAAGTAATGTACCTTCCAAAACTCCTTTGCCTTTAGTAGAAAAAGATGGTGCAACATCCAAAGCAAAACCTTATTTTGTTGGGCCTTCTTACGTAGCGGACAAGTTCTTGCCATATGGCCTAGCTGATGATAGTTGAAGCGTGACAATTTTTGAACCATTGCTGAACCAGGTCCATTCTGATGTTGCTGCTGCTGAGGTATGCCCCGAGGACAATGATTTTCCATATGCTCTTCTTGATGATGAAAAAACATTTCCGAGGTCCGTTGTTGCCCCCGGATTTTTATTATTTTTCTACTTCTAATTAGGATTAAACTTTCTCTTATTTGGGTTGGAAGAATTCCCTCCTGATGCTGCTATAGTTGCCACTGGTTTCTTATTCATCAGCTCCTTATACCTTAATGCCATATCAATCAACTCCACAAAAGATCCCTTTAGATATGCTGTCATCTTTTCATGAAATTCTTGCCTCATTCCCAGCACAAACATCTCATTCTTTTTGTAGGGAGTGTCAATGAGTCCTGATCATAGCGAGATAACTCATTGAATTTGGTCTCATATTCTGCTATATTCCTGCTTCAAATCCAAAAAATCCCGATACATACGAGTCTTCCCTACCGTTGGCATAAATTGTTCCTCAAACAGCTCCTTAAATGTACTACAAGAAATGTCGTCTTCTGAGATATTTGCTGTAACTGCATCCCACCAAGCTGCAACACCTTCTTGTAATTGCTACGATACCATTACTCTTTTCTGCTCGTCAGATAGATCCAAACTCTTAAAAATGCACTCACATGAGCGTAACCAGGCCTAAACTTCTATAATGGTCTCCGATCCTTTAAATGGTCTCCCTCCCAGATGGGTGAAATCCTTGCATAAAGCAGCAAAACTAACTCGAGGCGGCGTTGGATTCACAGCTTCACTAGCAGTCTGACCTCTTCCGTTATTAGTTGATGTGCTGCCCCTATCTCTGCCTCTCCATCCTGAACTCGTGTTGGCAACCTGGACAGGTAACCCAACAAATTTAGATTGGTATATATTTATATAAAAATTACAAAATAGGCACTCTCAGGATAGATACTACTCCAGAGCCTAGGTATTATCTCAACCTATGCTCTTATACCAACTGTGACAACCCGCTTTCATTCCACAAAAAGGCGCATCATCGATAAGAAAGAAATAGGTAGAAATAGAAAAGATAGAAGAAAGAACTAAACAATATCAGAAACTCACAGCGGAAACAGAACAAAATATAACACCACATATCCATTACATAGTCATTATACATATCAGAGTTACCAAGTTATACAACATCATTACATTACATTCCACAAAATACATCATAGAGTCCATACACAGCGGAAAGACACACACACACACACACACACACACATATATAGCTACGCGAAGTCTTCAGCTCCAGGTCCTTCCAAAATTCATCTAAGAAAACCTGATCACTTGGCTACTCATAAAAATTTGAGTACCCAAGAGTTTAAGAAAAATAGAATAAACTTCGGGTCAGACATGGGTGTGTTGTGAGTAAACGGGTTAAAGTTGCTTAACTTTGAAAACATTTGAAAACAAAGGTATCACGTAGGACTCCCTACACATAAACATGGGTAAGTTTTTTGCCTTAAGCTAACAAAATCATTTGTTAAGAAATCCAGTGATATTATAATAGTGTCTAGGGTTTTCAAATAAATACTCACATAGCTGAAATTGTTACATGGTTAAATTCCAGCATACTAGCCACAAAGTGGGTTATGCAATCAAAACCGTAAAGTCGCGTAGGAAGATTGGATTCCATCAATGGAAGGGCTACTGGGGTACCGCCCATCAATGTACCTGGTCTAGATTAGAGTACCGAGAATTCACCCTAAATCCCCTGCAACACAAGGCCGGAACCACTTCTTACAGGACTGTCCCGAACAAGACAACCCGCAGTTGTGGCCAACAGCTGCCCACTAAGCCGAAATAAAAAGGGACCTCTTGACAATGGTAAATCTCGTCCTACTTAGGTGCTACCCACTTAACCTTGCTGCACTTCCCTGTTTTAGCCATTACCGGTTGATGAGGCTTGAGGCTACGATTACCTTTATAGAACACATCTATCTTAAAATGCTCATCGTTCTCCTAACGATGTTCCAAAAGCATTCAATCCATACAAGTTCATTCTGGGTTCGAACGAAACCGAAGGCATTGTCTCATTACACTCATTTTGGAATCACCCTTAGAGTTAACGATGATAACCCTTGCACCCTAAAACTCCATCTCGATCTTGACTTGAGATTCACGACCTAACGTTTAACTTGGATCGATGTGGTTTTTGGATATAGATTTGGAAATCCAATCCCGGTCTCATCGAAATCCAAACTTATTTTAAAGGCCAAGTTGTTTTAAAGTTAAACAATTTAACTTAGAACATTTGCAATCACATAGCAATTACTTCACAGATAAAAAACACATATTTATCACATATATATCCAATATCACATTACAGAATATCACAAATTATCATCCAATAAATATTAATCAATTCAATCATCCAAAACAGGAATTACTAATCCATATTATAATTAATTTAATTAACTTAATTTAAATTAATTATTTGAGAATTAATCACTTAACCTGCTTCATTAATCATTAATTAATTAATTACAAACCATTTAATTAATTAATCATTCCTTAATTATCTTTTAAATCAATTAATTAATCTTAATTACCTAATTAATTATCCTTTAATTATTAATTAATAACCTAATTTATTTATGTATAAAACTTAATTGCAGATAAATAAATTATGAATTACCAATTAATCAATCCTTAATTACCAATTGATTAATCTCTAATTACTTAGTTAATTAATGCTCAATTACGTCTTAATTACTTAATTAATTAATCTTCAATTATTCAATTAATAACCTTTAATTACAAATTAATTAATCTCTAATTAATTAACTTATAACCCTTAATTGTTAATTAATTTCTCCTTAATAATTAATGAACCAATGATTATTCTTTAATTACTTATTAATTAATCTTTAATGATCAATCAATCAATCAATTAAATAATAAGTCATTTATCTTAACTATCTTCTTAATTATTATTTAAAATCTCTCTTAATAACTTTGAAATTAAATTATCTAACTTAAAAAGCTTTAAGTTTAATTAAAATTAAACACTTATCATTAATTCACTTCTTAATTATAATATTAATTAAAATTTAAAAACATTCTTAAGTATTAACTTAATTAATTAAAACTTAAAACAAATTCTTAACTTAAATTATCAAATGTTAATTAATTCATCATTACTTAAAATAGTTTAAGATAATTAGTTTAAACATAACTTTAGTTTAAATTTTTTTAAACTTGTCAATCTTCTAATATTTACCCGAGGCAAACCCATGTTTCCCATTCAAAATCCCGAGTTCCCTCCACCTTTTTCTCGAGTTTCAGTTTCCTATTTTTTTTAACTTGGTTAAAATTTAAACAGTTATGTTATAAATCACACACGTGAACTCGAGACGAACCCGAGGCAACCTTCCCTTTTCCCCGAGTCAAACCCGAAGAAAGCTTCATCACCAAAACAAAACTGTACACCATTCCGGTGCATATGCACATACCACCGGCGACCTTCCGGCGCCCACGACCACATCTCGGAAGTCACCGATCATCCCCTCTTTCGATCTTAACAACTAAAGCATCAAATCGATCTCGAAATCGAAAGTCGACTAGATCAAACCCACAGGAACAACACTCCGACCCAAAAGATCGCCTCGTCCAGGAGACGCCGACCACTAGCGAACACAACCCTTCGTCTGAAGCCTCACCACGAACCAAACCCTCGATTACCCCACGACCGGCCTCCTTCGTTGCTCCGACGATGGAGCAGTAACCACCTTTTCAACCACGACCAAAAACATCAAAAAAACCCTAGATCGATCAATCCATGATGCCAAGAAGAACTAGTATTGCCTCGACTACTTTTGCCGACCTTCCGACCGCCCTTCTTGCTTCAGCCAAATTTCCGACTTAAAAAAAATCCAACGATCACCAGAAAAAGCATGAAACCCAAATTCCATTCATCCATCAATTTCTCTTGAATTACCCAATTAAAAATTATGATTTTAATTTTAAAAATCCTAGATTTTGATGACGATTCAGAATATATATATACGAAACATTAAACTATTGAAATCAAAATTTGACAAATTCTGAGTTTTACTGTAAAATTTCAAATTCTTGAAATACACAAACTTATTTAACTTAAAATAAAATTTAATTTATCTTATGTTTTGACAAAAATAATTCCTTTAAATACCTAAGCCTAACAGGGACTAAATTAGGAGAATTGGAATTTTGATCTAAAACTTGAACTCTGTATCTTGAAAAGAGAAGAATACTAATACTTCCATACATGCTCACAGTTTTATATTCATATATATATATATATACAATACATCATCATGCAAACAATTTTTACATCAAACTTCTAAGATTTATTCACGCATCCAGATTTAAAACAAAAATGAATTTGAGTTTACTCACCAAATTAAGAACAGAGAAGGCAGTAAAACTTTTGAAGTTTGGGAATTTTTAAAACTGGGAGTTGCTGATCATTAGAAACTCGAAACTTGTTCTTGCTCTAGACTGGATTTGCCAACTGATCTGAGAATTACTTGAATTGATCGTGCTTCAATTTGGAAATTGGATGAAATGCTTTAATTTCTAGGATTTTTGTTTTACCGAATTTTGTTTTATAAGATTTTAAGTAACAGGTTATTTCGTTTTCTTAGTTTTGTTTTGGAAAAATAGAACAGAGAAAGAATGAAGGAAATAATTAAAATATTAATATAAGCTATTAAATATTTATTTTTTAGTAAATATTTTTAAAAATAAAAGGGAAATGGGACACTTGCTATTATCCTTATCTAATTTGTTAACACTTGTTAATTTGATAATGTTATTAGTTAACATGTGTATTAATAGATTTTTAATTTAGTATATATATAAATGTTTTTAATATGTATTGTTTTAAATTTCTCTTTATTTATTTATGTAATTATAAAAGAAAATAATATAAAATCCATTTACACACTTAAAAATAATTATATTAGTTTGATATGTTATTAATTTATACTTATAAAACCTTTTAAAGACAATGATATAAAACTAATCATAGATACATATTATTTTAAACTCAATTTATTTTTAAACTTTTTGCACTTGAAATTTCAAATTCAAATTCTCTTTTTTTTTTAGATTTTATTATGTATATCCAAATTAATACTTAATTTATTTGCTTTAGGAAAAAGAATACATTTCTAGATTATTAAAGAAGATTATTAAATTATTTATTTGCATAAAAATTTCCAGGATATCACAGGACCCATACAACATAACGACCTTGGCTCAAAAGAAAAGAAGGTAAATGAAAAAAAATCTAGGAAGTCCACCCTAATGGATATTGATATTCCTTTTCTATTTCATGGTTGTTATCGTCCTTGGGAGAAATGTCCACTTCAAACTGTAAATTCTCGTCAGTGGATATAATGTGATTCTCGAACATGGACTTTTGGGAGAAGAAGAAGGTGAAATCAGGACCATAAATGTTGGAGACTTGGAAAAAGGAGAGGAACAACATCTTGCTTCTCGAGCTTCACCATTATAAGCGTAGTGTTCTAGGCTTCTTGAATGTTAGCTAAAGATCTTTTGGTGCTAGAGGTGTAGACGATGGAGATGTTATCTTCCTTGTCAAGATCAGAAATAGGCTCATCACATTCCAATAAGGCGCTAATATTCTCGGTATGAAGACCGAACCCAGAATCAATAGAAGTGGTTACAATAATTGCCTCGGAGGTAATTGCCTCGGCATAAGGACCTAGAGCAAGGATCAACGTAGATAGCAAGGTAGAAGAATGTCGTCCTAAAATACAAAAAACAGAATTGTATAATTCAATAACTTATTATGAGGCGATCTAAAACTTCTCAAAGAAAAGAGAATGAATATGAATACCTTCAGCTGAATGCGAGTAAAGACCTGCAAGAGACACTTGTCTCAAGAATGAGGATTTTAAAGTAATCCACCAAGCCACTCGCATGAATTCTTCTACATATGTGGAGGATGGAGCTCCGGTTGATGAAGAAGGCTAGGACATGGATGCAATAGTGACTTCGGAGCAAGCTACGAGGATGGTTGGAGCTACCATCAGAGGTTCATGGGAAGATTCAACATGAACGGTTTTGGCTGCCTCCTTGCTGGGGAGACCAGTTGGAACTTCAAAAGCGCCTTTGATGACTATTCAAGGGCTTAACATTTTCAGATCTCTTCTAGGACATCCAAGTCTTCTAGATCAAAAATTCTTTTAATATGTTGGCTTCGACGAGTGGGATGCCCTTCCGTTCAACCCTTTTTTTTTTCTCTTCCTCTATAATTGTAACGACCCAGAATTTTTAGAAATTAAAATTTTAATATTTTATTAATTTTAAATATTAAAAAGTGAATTTATAAGTCAAATAAATTTTTATTTGAATTATTGGATTTAATTGGATAATTAAATCGATAATTTAATACGTTAAATTATGGAAATAATTGAAAATCGAGTTAAATATGATTGAAAATGATTTGTAAAATTTTATTTTATCATGTTGGAGTTAGAATGATATTTTAGAACTTTTAAAATCGAATTAAAAGTTAATTTGTGAAAATTGAATATTTTAATATTTAATAATCGACTGTAAAATAGTCAATTTTTGAACAGTCTCAGAATTGAAAGAAACCAGTTTCATTGGATCCGTAATAGTTAGTTATTACCGGATTTCAAATTTCGTGTCAATCGGAGTTATCGTTTGATCGTGGCAGCTCGAAACGCATCGAATTATTTTTAATTTAAATTTGGCGAGTCAAAATAGCCATTTTTCAAAAAGTCTCGGATTTCGACGAAACCAGTTTCATCGGATCCGTAATGTGATATTATTGTAAGGTTTCAAATTTCGTGTCAATTGGATTTACCGTTTGTCCGGTACAAATTAAAACGCCTAGAAATCGATTTAAATCGGTTTAATTCAAATTGAACGTTTTCAGCCATAACTCGCACATACTTCCGAATTAGCTTCCGAAACCTGTTTCATTGTGTCCGAAACGCGGGGTAAACCTTAGAAACGCTGGTTACGGCGTCTAAATCGGAGTTCGGAATTCCCGGGATGAATAGTGTTTACGCTTGCTTTTCCTATAAATATCACCTTAAATCTAAAATATAAAAAAAAAAAGAAAAACCCTAGCCATCTTCTACAGCCGCCACCCCTCAATTGAATGGCCGAAAAGCAACGATCTTCTTCCTCATTTATCTTCTAATCCGTGCAACGATTCGCGAAACCTTCAACTAGTAAATTGTAGAGCACTCTGAGATCTCGGAATCCAACGGTTAAGATGTCAATCGGAGCTTCGTAGTGGCCGCTAGGGGCCCGCATGCACCATCAGGTCGCGCATGTCTCTAGGGTGCTGGGGACTACCGAGCTCCAAGCTCGGGTGGCCGTGGGTAGCTCTTGGCAGCGGCGTTCGATTGGTGGTGGTTTGATGAAGTTTTGTCAAGCGGTTTGGAGGCGATTTCAAACTCTAATCTAGCTTGTTGGGTTCATTTTGCACGCATATGGCCTGGAGTTTGGAACGCACGCATCAGGGAGGAAGAAACGCGGTGGGGCCCAGGCGCATGGGAGAGGGTGAGCTTGTTTTTTTTTTTTTTGTTTAAATCTGAAATTCAAATCGTGTCAACTTTAAACCGCAATAACTTTTTCATACGAGGTCGAAAAAATGCAAACTCAGTTGCGTTGGAATCGTATGGACGAGCACTACGCGATGGAGTTGGTTTGGATTCGTTTGGAGTTAGTGAGAATTTCGGGTAAAATTAAACGCGCGTTTAATTTTATTCGAAATAAAAGCTAAAACGAAATTAAAACCAAGGTGAGAACTTCTCACTCAATCGAATCGGTTTCGATTTTATTTTAAATAGTTAGATTTAAAATATTTGAATGCATGTTTGAATAATGACTGTAAATTATTGATTGTTAAAATAGACATTATGCGCCGTTAGTAAGCGGATGTTATTTAGTAAAAACATATACCGCGAATATTTCATAAACAGTGAAATTGGTATTATATATAATATCAATACATATATATTGGCATATGTATATATTGCAGTTGTTGATTTCCCGCATTTTTTGTTTAGCGGATGAGACCCTATTATGCCGTTAGTAAGCGGATAATATTTATTAAAAACATGTACCGCGATAATTTCGTACTGGAGCGAAATTGGTATTGTGCTAATGTTTTTGGATGCAGGAAAACAGGTTGGAGGGATCCAACTGGATTCCTCAACAGTTTTTATTTGATTTCAGATATTTTGATATTTGATGGATTATCATATCGATATATGATATCGTTGTTAGTCGTGATTGACTATTTGGTGTGTAGCATCATTGGACCAAATTTCTGGTATTTTAAAAATGTTTTTAAAGTAATTTTTGAAAAGATAAAATATTTTGGAATTGATCCATTTTAAATAAATGAACGTTATAATTCTTAAAGTTATAAAAATTATAATTTTTGAGAAATACGGTTAAAAGCTGATTTTTGAGAAATAGGAATTAATGACTTTATAAAAGAGTTTAAATGGAATTCTGAACTTGTTATAAAAAGTTTAAAAATAGGATTTATAAAATTTGATTATTTTATAAATCGAAATGATGAAATTATAAAGGAATTTAAAGACGTTTTAAAAGAATAATATAAATTGATTTATATTAAGAGATTTATAAATGGATATTTATAAATCGAAATATTGACATTATAAAACGAGTTTTTATAAGTGTTTGAATGAAGTGAAAATGAAATTCATTAATGAATGAAATTTATAGAATTATATAACGGTGAAGTTATAAATGGAATTTTATAAACAATAGGTTTATAAAATTTGTAAAGTTCAAAGGAACGATTTTTGCAAATAAATAAATTATAAGTGTTTGACTTATAATTTGGACTTTTGGTTTATAATTAAGATTATAAATCGAATAGGTAAATAAAGAAGATTTATAAAGGAAGTTGTTATGAAATAAATGGAAATGGAATTTATAAACGTTGTTTTATAAATTCGCAAACGACTTATTTTGATAAGTTAATTGTTATAACTTATAAATGGAGTTATATTCACGTTTTTAGACAGTGAATAATCCTTTAAAATAAAATGAATAGAAAGGATGAAATTTGTTAAGGAAGTATATTCACGTTTTTGAATAGTGAATAATACGTTAAAGAAAATGTATTGAATGTGAATGTTTTAAATAGAATTAAAATGATTTAACGATGTTTTAATTGTGTTGAGATTCGAAATCATAGATTTCAACATTTATTGTTGAAATAGACGTTTTCGAGAAATAAAAGGAAATGGTGGACTATAACACTGTTGTTATAGTAAATGATTTCCGAAAGGAAATGGGTTGTATAGTATTGGGATTTATATATCTATTTAATTTCGAATCTCTATACTAGTGATTTTGGGACGTTGTAACGATGTTTTACGCAACATTCGTTTTGGCCCAAATAAAAATGTTTAAGAGAATGATTTTCTTAAAGAATGAATTATATACTTAATTCGATTTAAGTATATTGAATATTTTCCAAGTGTTGAAAATAAAAGAAATTTGTGAATTACTTATGAATGAATAAGTATGGAAATGTTTTCCAATATGAAGTGAATAATTAGAATTTATCTTTTTGAAGATAAATTGAAATGGATAATTGAAATCGTATATGCATGGATATTTTGAAATATAAATTCACTAAGGAATTTATATGAGAAAGTGAAATTTGTATGGAAAATAAATATTGATTTATTTTTGAGGCATTGAAAATTATATATCTTGTAAAGATATTTTGGAAAATAAATAATTTGGAAAATTATTTGGAATCTGGTGATGTGTGCATATCAATTGATAGTTCAATAACCGACTATCAATATTTCCCTTTGAATGGGTAATTGATGTGATTTGTTTGAATGTGAATGCTACACTTATTTTTGAATAAGCGCTCACTATTCGGGTTAACCGGGAAAGGACCATGGGGTCGTATAACCCATTCCGAATATGTGATACGTCGTTATGAATTGCATTTGAAGATCGGTGTTGAAGACCGAGTATTTGTGAAAGCGATAGGATGACCTATCGATTGTCTCTGCACTGGGTAGCTCCTGGTATAGAGATCTCCTAAGTGATGGGAAATTCGATCGGGATTGTGAATACCCGTATTGCAAGGGCTTCGTAAGAAGTGCCTTCGGTTTTGTTCGAGCCCGGAACAGACTTGTATGGATTGTATGTCTGACATTACAATTTGAGATATAAAGCCGATTTCTTTCAAATATATTTCTGTTGGTGGCGGAGAATTTATTCTTTGCTTAACACCCTTCTTTGAGACGTACGAGCTCAAAGGTTATATAGTTGAAGTTATCAGCGATATATTCCCAATTTGGTAATGTGACATGCTGAGTGATGCTGAAATGATCATTGTGTTGATTATTGTGATAGGATCATTTATTTGATCGTCTATCTTAGTGATCATTGTGTTGATCATTTGTTGACCCAAAGCATGGCTTTTGTATAAAGTATGTTTTTGTGGACGTGAATTCGTCGAGCCTCACACCCCGTGAATGGTCAAAACAGGAAAGAAGCAGCAAGGTTATGAGGGGTAGCACCCTTTAGGATATGTGCATTTCCTTCTGGAAAAGGGTGGTATCATGGTATGGAGCCCAGATACTTACTCATGTTGAAAACACTTTGTTATGATTGTGTGAATTGATTAGAGAGCGCTCTCGGATAAAGGTCCCAAAGGACCGGGGGATGGCATATTCGGTCAGTTGTTACTCAGTTAGGGGTAACCCGGCCTTGTGTTGGTTGAGATCCGGTTTGGTTCTCGGGGATGTCCATCCAGAGGCATTCTCATGTGGCAATGGGAAGTTCCTTGGCCTGACCATTTGTTGGAAATCCAATTCTCAATACGAAACTTGTACGGTATTAGTTGTAGAACCTGCTATTCACTTATGGTGGTCACCACTGTTTGGATAGTAGCTATAGTAGGCATACGATAATGGTCGTATGTTGGCTAAGATTTATATTCTACTTTCGAAATGAATTTGTTATACACTATGCACTAATAATAATATCAAATGTTATTTTAAATGCGTATCAAGCATCTTTGACTATCATAAGGAGAAATCTCCTCCGATTCTGCGTTTGCATGTGTGTGTGTGCGGGAGGCCTTATGGTAGTCTCATTTTTAAAAGCATTGCGAATTGAATTTAAAAATATTCCTCTATTTTGATTTTAAAGTAAATAAACTGTTTTGAGTTCTCACACCAGTCACATGACTGACTCGGAGTTTATTGTTTTCCTTCCTAAACTCTGGGTGCCCACCAATTTCCACACGGGCAGTCAAGAGTTAGGTTTATCAGGATATTCTGGATATTCAGGAGTTGCTGGAGGCAAGCTGGATGGCATGGCGTATTACTAATTTATATAGTAATTCTTTTTCCGCTGCACTGCATTGTTTGATGTATGATGTTGTACACTCTGATGATATGATTTGATGTAATGTAATATGATGATAATGTAATAACTGATATAGTTCTTTCTTTAAAGATTATTCATTTATTATTATATGTTGTTCCGCTGCGAATTGTGATGTTCTGTTGTTGTTCCTTCTTCTCTATGTTCTATTTTAAAATTTTCTATTCTCTTTTTTTTATTTTCAAATTCTCTATTTTCTATCTTCTTATCTACTCTTCTCTCTTTTTCTTTTCTTAAAATTCTTTTTTTAAAACCCCTAACTATTCGGTTTTTTGGCAACGAAAATCCGCAATCGTTACATTTGGTATCAGAGCTGATGGTTAAGCGACAACCATGGTTCTGTAGCGTATTACTCGTTAGAGATAGAGTCAGCAGTGCTCTAGAATGAGTTGAGTGTAATAATAGCTATGAGAGCGTATTTGTTAGTGAATATAAAAATTGTTTTATATTGTGATGATTGGTTTGTTGAGTGGTATATAGATTCTGGTTAATACGAGTAATTAACGTTGTTGATAGGAATCTATAAACACTTGAATGGAACTATTCGGCACAATATTGATTTTAAATTGGGTAAATGAAATAATTTTACCTTGATTATATTTTTAAATATAAAGGAATAATTTTTCAGAATTATTAAAGTGTATATAAGTTGATTGTTAGGTTGTTTGAATAATCTAAATTAAAGAATAATTGTATAAGCAAAAGAATTATAAGAATTGAATTATAAATAAAGTGTTTACAATTGTGAAATAAACTTATATATCTAAGAAGTGAAACTATATGAATATATTTATGAATATGAGTTGTGAATAAAAGTGATGGTATTAAACCAAAATGAAAAATTGAATTGAATTGAATTGAATGATTGAATGTTAATCAATTGAATGTGAATTATTGATATGGAATAATGAATGTAAGCAAAGGAATTTGGTTGAAATTAATACACATTGGTTGTTATTTGATTGTTATATGGTTGTATATAATTCATTAAGTGTTAATGAAATTTGAAAGCTATGAAATTGAATTCAAATTGAAAGTAAATAAATTTGAATAAGAATTGAATTTAATTAGTAAATGTAAACTAATTGAATTGAGAATGAATGTTGATAAAATCCAATGTGAATAAATCAAATGTGATTTAAAGTGAAAACCAATTCATTGAATATTAATAAGAATATGAATGAATGTTTATTTGATTATGAATGGTAGTTGGTTGATGGTTGCATTTGTTGCTTTAGTTGCATTTGCTATATTATGTAGTAGTTATGTTGATATATGTTGTATATTGAGATTATTTGCATATGTGCATGTTCTCATGTTGTTTGTTGAGTTTAGTAGGTGCGGATCGCGTTTGCTTCGCATTTGGAGTTCGCTTTAGCGCTATATTAGCCGTTTATGCTTGCTAATAAAATATAAGGTACATATCTCGGATTAAATATCGTACTTTTATACTTTTTTCCCTTCGGGATGCCTCATTACTTGATGAGATGTATATTTGTGATATATATACTGTCATTTTTTTTTTCGGATCGAGCCGCGCAAAGGAGACTATGGCGAATTTTTCCAAAAATTTAAGGCGTTAGAAAAATTTTGAGAAAATTTGGAAATTTTTTGAAAACTTTAACTTTGTTTTAGAGTTGAAAGTTAAACAATAATAGTTGTTTTTGAAAACATAACTAAGTATGATTCGAAAACTTAGTAAAGTTTTGTAAGAAGTTTAATTATGGATTTTGGGAAAATTAATAGATTTTGTAACCTTTCTTACTTGTAATTTCGGGGACGAAATTCTTTTAAGTGGGGAAGATTGTAACGACCCAGAATTTTTAGAAATTAAAATTTTAATATTTTATTAATTTTAAATATTAAAAAGTGAATTTATAAGTCAAATAAATTTTTATTTGAATTATTGGATTTAATTGGATAATTAAATCGATAATTTAATACGTTAAATTATGGAAATAATTGAAAATCGAGTTAAATATGATTGAAAATGATTTGTAAAATTTTATTTTATCATGTTGGAGTTAGAATGATATTTTAGAACTTTTAAAATCGAATTAAAAGTTAATTTGTGAAAATTGAATATTTTAATATTTAATAATCGACTGTAAAATAGTCAATTTTTGAACAGTCTCAGAATTGAACGAAACCAGTTTCATTGGATCCGTAATAGTTAGTTATTACCGGATTTCAAATTTCGTGTCAATCGGAGTTATCGTTTGATCGTGGCAGCTCGAAACGCATCGAATTATTTTTAATTTAAATTTGGCGAGTCAAAATAGCCATTTTTCAAAAAGTCTCGGATTTCGACGAAACCAGTTTCATCGGATCCGTAATGTGATATTATTGTAAGGTTTCAAATTTCGTGTCAATTGGATTTACCGTTTGTCCGGTACAAATTAAAACGCCTAGAAATCGATTTAAATCGGTTTAATTCAAATTGAACGTTTTCAGCCATAACTCGCACATACTTCCGAATTAGCATCCGAAACCTATTCCATTGTGTCCGGAACGCGGGGTAAACCTTAGAAACGCTGGTTACGGCGTCTAAATCGGAGTTCGGAATTCCCGGGATGAATAGTGTTTACGCTTGCTTTTCCTATAAATATCACCTTAAATCTAAAAAAAAAAAAAAAAAAACCCCTAGCCATCTTCTACAGCCGCCACCCCTCAATTGAATGGCCGAAAAGCAATGATCTTCTTCCTCATTTATCTTCTAATCCGTGCAACGATTCGCGAAACCTTCAACTAGTAAATTGTAGAGCACTCTGAGATCTCGGAATCCAACGGTTAAGATGTCAATCGGAGCTTCGTAGTGGCCGCTAGGGGCCCGCATCCACCATCAGGTCGCGCATGTCTCTAGGGTGCTGGGGACTACCGAGCTCCAAGCTCGGGTGGCCGTGGGTAGCTCTTGGCAGCGGCGTTCGATTGGTGGTGGTTTGATGAAGTTTCGTCAAGCGGTTTGGAGGCGATTTCAAACCCTAATCTAGCTTGTTGGGTTCATTTTGCACGCATATGGCCTGGAGTTTGGAACGCACGCATCAGGGAGGAAGAAACGCGGTGGGGCCCAGGCGCATGGGAGAGGGTGAGCTTGTTTTTTTTTTTTGTTTAAATCTGAAATTCAAATCGTGTCAACTTTAAACCGCAATAACTTTTTCATACGAGGTCGAAAAAATGCAAACTCAGTTGCGTTGGAATCGTATGGACGAGCACTACGCGATGGAGTTGGTTTGGAGTCGTTTGGAGTTAGTGAGAATTTCGGGTAAAATTAAACGCGCGTTTAATTTTTATTCGAAATAAAAGCTAAAACGAAATTAAAACCAAGGTGAGAACTTCTCACTCAATCGAATCGGTTTCGATTTTATTTTAAATAGTTAGATTTAAAATATTTGAATGCATGTTTGAATAATGACTGTAAATTATTGATTGTTAAAATAGACATTATGCGCCGTTAGTAAGCGGATGTTATTTAGTAAAAACATATACCGCGAATATTTCATAAACAGTGAAATTGGTATTATATATAATATCAATACATATATATTGGCATATGTATATATTGCAGTTGTTGATTTCCCGCATTTTTTGTTTAGCGGATGAGACCCTATTACGCCGTTAGTAAGCGGATAATATTTATTAAAAACATGTACCGCGATAATTTCGTACTGGAGCGAAATTGGTATTGTGCTAATGTTTTTGGATGCAGGAAAACAGGTTGGAGGGATCCAACTGGATTCCTCAACAGTTTTTATTTGATTTCAGATATTTTGATATTTGATGGATTATCATATCGATATATGATATCGTTGTTAGTCGTGATTGACTATTTGGTGTGTAGCATCATTGGACCAAATTTCTGGTATTTTAAAAATGTTTTTAAAGTAATTTTTGAAAAGATAAAATATTTTGGAATTGATCCATTTTAAATAAATGAACGTTATAATTCTTAAAGTTATAAAAATTATAATTTTTGAGAAATACGGTTAAAAGCTGATTTTTGAGAAATAGGAATTAATGACTTTATAAAAGAGTTTAAATGGAATTCTGAACTTGTTATAAAAAGTTTAAAAATAGGATTTATAAAATTTGATTATTTTATAAATCGAAATGATGAAATTATAAAGGAATTTAAAGACGTTTTAAAAGAATAATATAAATTGATTTATATTAAGAGATTTATAAATGGATATTTATAAATCGAAATATTGACATTATAAAATGAGTTTTTATAAGTGTTTGAATGAAGTGAAAATGAAATTCATTAATGAATGAAATTTATAGAATTATATAACGGTGAAGTTATAAATGGAATTTTATAAACAATAGGTTTATAAAATTTGTAAAGTTCAAAGGAACGATTTTTGCAAATAAATAAATTATAAGTGTTTGACTTATAATTTGGACTTTTGGTTTATAATTAAGATTATAAATCGAATAGGTAAATAAAGAAGATTTATAAAGGAAGTTGTTATGAAATAAATGGAAATGGAATTTATAAACGTTGTTTTATAAATTCGCAAACGACTTATTTTGATAAGTTAACTTATAAATGGAGTTATATTCACGTTTTTAGACAGTGAATAATCCTTTAAAATAAAATGAATAGAAAGGATGAAATTTGTTAAGGAAGTATATTCACGTTTTTGAATAGTGAATAATACGTTAAAGAAAATGTATTGAATGTGAATGTTTTAAATAGAATTAAAACGATTTAACGATGTTTTAATTGTGTTGAGATTCGAAATCATAGATTTCAACATTTATTGTTGAAATAGACGTTTTCGAGAAATAAAAGGAAATGGTGGACTATAACACTGTTGTTATAGTAAATGATTTCCGAAAGGAAATGGGTTGTATAGTATTGGGATTTATATATCTATTTAATTTCGAATCTCTATACTAGTGATTTTGGGACGTTGTAACGATGTTTTACGCAACATTCGTTTTGGCCCAAATAAAAATGTTTAAGAGAATGATTTTCTTAAAGAATGAATTATATACTTAATTCGATTTAAGTATATTGAATATTTTCCAAGTGTTGAAAATAAAAGAAATTTGTGAATTACTTATGAATGAATAAGTATGGAAATGTTTTCCAATATGAAGTGAATAATTAGAATTTATCTTTTTGAAGATAAATTGAAATGGATAATTGAAATCGTATATGCATGGATATTTTGAAATATAAATTCACTAAGGAATTTATATGAGAAAGTGAAATTTGTATGGAAAATAAATATTGATTTATTTTTGAGGCATTGAAAATTATATATCTTGTAAAGATATTTTGGAAAATAAATAATTTGGAAAATTATTTGGAATCTGGTGATGTGTGCATATCAATTGATAGTTCAATAACCGACTATTAATATTTCCCTTTGAATGGGTAATTGATGTGATTTGTTTGAATGTGAATGCTACACTTATTTTTGAATAAGCGCTCACTATTCGGGTTAACCGGGAAAGGACCATGGGGTCGTATAACCCATTCCGAATATGTGATACGTCGTTATGAATTGCATTTGAAGATCGGTGTTGAAGACCGAGTATTTGTGAAAGCGATAGGATGACCTATCGATTGTCTCTGCACTGGGTAGCTCCTGGTATAGAGATCTCCTAAGTGATGGGAAATTCGATCGGGATTGTGAATACCCGTATTGCAAGGGCTTCGTAAGAAGTGCCTTCGGTTTTGTTCGAGCCCGGAACAGACTTGTATGGATTGTATGTCTGACATTACAATTTGAGATATAAAGCCGATTTCTTTCAAATATATTTCTGTTGGTGGCGGAGAATTTATTCTTTGCTTAACACCCTTCTTTGAGACGTACGAGCTCAAAGGTTATATAGTTGAAGTTATCAGCGATATATTCCCAATTTGGTAATGTGACATGCTGAGTGATGCTGAAATGATCATTGTGTTGATTATTGTGATAGGATCATTTATTTGATCGTCTATCTTAGTGATCATTGTGTTGATCATTTGTTGACCCAAAGCATGGCTTTTGTATAAAGTATGTTTTTGTGGACGTGAATTCGTCGAGCCTCACACCCCGTGAATGGTCAAAACAGGAAAGAAGCAGCAAGGTTATGAGGGGTAGCACCCTTTAGGATATGTGCATTTCCTTCTGGAAAAGGGTGGTATCATGGTATGGAGCCCAGATACTTACTCATGTTGAAAACACTTTGTTATGATTGTGTGAATTGATTAGAGAGCGCTCTCGGATAAAGGTCCCAAAGGACCGGGGGATGGCATATTCGGTCAGTTGTTACTCAGTTAGGGGTAACCCGGCCTTGTGTTGGTTGAGATCCGGTTTGGTTCTCGGGGATGTCCATCCAGAGGCATTCTCATGTGGCAATGGGAAGTTCCTTGGCCTGACCATTTGTTGGAAATCCAATTCTCAATACGAAACTTGTACGGTATTAGTTGTAGAACCTGCTATTCACTTATGGTGGTCACCACTGTTTGGATAGTAGCTATAGTAGGCATACGATAATGGTCGTATGTTGGCTAAGATTTATATTCTACTTTCGAAATGAATTTGTTATACACTATGCACTAATAATAATATCAAATGTTATTTTAAATGCGTATCAAGCATCTTTGACTATCATAAGGAGAAATCTCCTCCGATTCTGCGTTTGCATGTGTGTGTGTGCGGGAGGCCTTATGGTAGTCTCATTTTTAAAAGCATTGCGAATTGAATTTAAAAATATTCCTCTATTTTGATTTTAAAGTAAATAAACTGTTTTGAGTTCTCACACCAGTCACATGACTGACTCGGAGTTTATTGTTTTCCTTCCTAAACTCTGGGTGCCCACCAATTTCCACACGGGCAGTCAAGAGTTAGGTTTATCAGGATATTCTGGATATTCAGGAGTTGCTGGAGGCAAGCTGGATGGCATGGCGTATTACTAATTTATATAGTAATTCTTTTTCCGCTGCACTGCATTGTTTGATGTATGATGTTGTACACTCTGATGATATGATTTGATGTAATGTAATATGATGATAATGTAATAACTGATATAGTTCTTTGTTTAAAGATTATTCATTTATTATTATATGTTGTTCCGCTGCGAATTGTGATGTTCTGTTGTTGTTCCTTCTTCTCTATGTTCTATTTTAAAATTTTCTATTCTCTTTTTTTTATTTTCAAATTCTCTATTTTCTATCTTCTTATCTACTCTTCTCTCTTTTTCTTTTCTTAAAATTCTTTTTTTAAAACCCCTAACTATTCGGTTTTTCGGCAACGAAAATCCGCAATCGTTACAATAATCTTATCATGATTGTCCACTAGGAGTAAGCTTTCCAATTGTATCTAGTTTTTCTTAAAGATATTTATGTAGAACTTGAAAATGGCAAATTTAACATCTCTATTTGTGGAGTCCTTTTTAGCATGAGCTTTGGCCAATTGGTCTTGAAGATTAGTAACTATTGCCTTCCACTTTTCATTTTCATATTAAAGCTTGGGGACTTTGCTTTCCTCATCTTTAGATTTTTCAATATCTACCATGAGATGGAATATTTTTGCATTAACTAATGAAAGTTGAGCTTCATAGCCAGTGATGTAGGCTTTTAATTGTTCAATTTATTTGGCCAAGTTGCCACTTCGTATAAGAGCCTATTCAACTTATTGTCCCAAGAGACTAATTATGATTTTGTGCACTTTAATTCTCCCTTGAGCTTTTCTTTTTATAGGGCCCTACGTCTTTTTATTCTCTTTCATTGGGCCCTCTATGTTTTTTTTATCTCCTTTTCAAATGCGTCGATCAATTTTCAATCGCCCACCATAGGTTTTTCCTTTTCCAACAACAGTATGTAGTACATGGAGTTAATGGTGCTCAGGTTCTTTATGACCTTTCTCAATGATTTATGTCAGTTAATAAGAGCATCTAATGTCTTATAAGCACCTTTGTTTTCTCTAGCATGATACCATTCAACTTAGAAGCAAACTTATGCTCAATGAGGTCCAAGTTGGGAAACATTAATTTCATAGATATATAAGCAGAGATGGAGGATAAGGAGTTGGAAAAGGTGGCAGAAGGTTCAATTCCTTTAGTTAGTCGCTGGTGATGAGCAGTGAAAGAGGTGGCCAAGGAAGAAAGAATTGTTATTGGTGGGGAGAATGGCACTAAGGGGTCAGGAGCTTGTTTATCCTTATGAGTAGGGATGAGAGATAAAGAAGTGGATTGAATAGAAATTGCCATGTGCAAGGAAGATAATCATGATGTGGAAAACCGCGCCTTAAGGGAGACTTGTGGAAAGGAGAGGAGCTCCTAAGCGAGTAATATTCTTGAGAATGATGGTATAGAGATAGGCACTTTGAGTGGTGTGAGCCTGAACCATTGGGTAAGCGTGGAACCATACGTTGCTTACGTCATAGTCATAATGCATATAATTATATCGACACTCACGGTCGTCACATTCTCTAAGAGAATCACCACGATCATCTTTTGGGCAATAATCATCGCAACAGTGATAACTCCTAAGCAGGGATATGGACTTACTCCTTGATTCCTTCTTATTGAGACCTCCATAGTAGCCAGAGCGACTAATTGCACCTAAAATGAAAAAGAGACATGAGTAACTTGCGGATTAGGGAGCATAGAAACAAGTGATGTTCACATGAGGATGGTCCTGGGAGACCGGAGTGAAGTACAGCCATATCTAGGCCATGGCTATGCTCCATAAGGATCATAGAGGGAGCAGAATACGATCAATGGAGCCAATCCCTTGGGGATGCTTATTGACCTTGAGGGATTCAAAAATGGAATTGCCGAGATCTTTGAGAGTAATGACATAGGAGTATTGATTGCTTCATTATTATAGACGATAGGAATTCTCTCTTTGACAGGGCTCAAAGTTGAACCAGCTATGCCCTCAGCATACCTCTTTTTAGGCATTAGAACTAGGGAATAGGAAAAGTAGTACCCTCTTTGTTGGAATTCTCCTCGGTTGATTCAACAATAAAATCTTCATCTTCTTCATCCTCTTCTTCTTCACTATATATTATTATTCCTCCTCCTCCTCTCTTTCTACATTATTATCTTCACCTAAATATTCATCACTAGTGACCACCCGACTTTATCCTTGGACTTGGCTAGGACCTTCTTTGTCTTGCTAAGTACTTTGGTCCCGAGCCAATTGAGTGTTGGGTGTAGTTCATTTAAAAAAGTCTCTTCGA
Source organism: Allium cepa (assembly GCA_030765085.1). Taxonomy (NCBI): domain Eukaryota; kingdom Viridiplantae; phylum Streptophyta; class Magnoliopsida; order Asparagales; family Amaryllidaceae; genus Allium; species Allium cepa. The sequence continues at coordinate 777,473,605 of CM060945.1, forward strand.
CTATTGCAAAGTATACATATTTTAGCGAAGGCGTAAGCATAAGTTAGCAAGTAAGAAGGATGTGTTATGCTTTGGCCTAGCGATGGTTTGGAAAGTGAGAACCATAGATCTTATTTCATTTTCGACTCTTGATGAAATAATTCCAATTAAATAAAAATAGATAAGCAAATTGGATAGAATAAATCCAAATGAGGCAGAAATTGAAATTGGTTATTTGGAACTAACATCTAGATAGCCATAGTTCGACAAATCATGTTGGATAGTGAATGAAGAAATACCCCTCCTTGAAATAACTCTATTACATGTGGATGTCAAGCATTATGCTGCAATCCTAGAAATCATCTATGAAAGTCGGCAAAGGACTCGACGACCGATGTCTAAAGTTATATAATAAACAGATATCTTTAAGGAGAGGCTTCCTTCCTAGATAATGGGAAAATATCGTGTACATGCTTAAAAGGATTGTATAGGAATTAGGATGCAGTTGAGATGGAATGTTCCCCATGGACTGGAGAACGTTATGCAAAAAAGGGCTGAATGATGGGACAACCCAAAAGAATGTTAGAACCGAGCTAGTCAGTAGTGGTTAAAACGGGTAGATTTTAATTTTTTCGTTATTTGGATCATAGTGGACCTATAAAGTCTAATGGTTATACCAGGTCCAATCTAGATTATCTAAAACCAATCCCGTTTTATTTAATTTTTTAATTTATTTATTTGATTAATGTTTATATTGATTGTGAGTACATTATGTAGTCAAATGTGTATAACGTGCATGTGCAACATAACAAATGTGTGCATGGTCAAGTTTATACATAGTGAGTACTGGGATTTATATATAATGTGTATATACTTCGCTCTTATGTATATGTCCATTGCCTGAATAAAATATTTCATTATATATATATATATATATATAATTTCCAAAAAATTATTTATCATCAAAAATTTTTTTAAAAATTATTTGATAAAATATCCATAAATAATTTTAAAAGTAACACAATTTTTTTTACAAAGTCTTTAATTTTAAATATCTAATTTGACTTAGTAATCAAGATTGAAATTCAAAACTAGATTAGAAGTCAAAATCCATATTTTCTAAAAAACCATAATTTTACTTAGTAATACTTTTAAATTATATACACGAACATACACACACATACAAAAGGTATTAGCCAAAATTAAATTTATTATAAAACACTTATATAAACAATTATATTTACAAAAGGAATTATTTATATAAATAGATATTTGAAATATAATATATATACATACACACACGTACATACATATGTATGTACGTATCTTTGTATGTTTCGATAAAAATAGTATTCAAGCTGAAAGTAATTTTTTGATATTATAGAATTTATAACTAAACAAACATATTTATTTATATATATAGTACATAAAATTATTTTTTATATTAAAAATAGCTTTGCTATGACTTTTGTATGAAAACATTTTGCAAAAATAAAGTATTTATATACCTATATATATTATTTTAATTTGAATATAATTTAAAAACCAAAAGTTTAATTATTAAACAATGCATCAAAATTAAATAAAATAGCTTTTTAAATTTAAAATTACTTTAAAAAATTGTATTATTATTTTTCTCAGGGCCAAACATAATACACACACACATACATATATGTTACAAAACAATTAAAGTCGATTACATATCATAAAATTAAGGTGGTGCATGAAGTTTAAATATCAGATATGAAATGATATAAAAGTGACAAGCATTTACATATAAGATAGGTGATACCATTAAAATAATACATAATGATCATTGGATAATATCAAATAAATTTTAACCTATGATATAATGCCGTAGATTCACATGTTGGTTTAGTCTTTCTCCTTTATCTCTCAGATCTGCACCTAAAGTTGCAAATCATATATGTTCCAACACCAGATGTACATGTATTTAATTGTATTGATGTGAATGAAGTTTGAAATGATGTGGTTTTTTCTAGGTATTTTCGGCCATGAATAGGGAAGGGAGCAAGAAAAATTCAGTCCGAAAGTGAAGGCTAAGGCTTCAATTTATAATAGGAATGGGAGAAAAATATTTCTTTTTTTCTTCTTCGAACAATTCCAAACTTGAAGGCCCCCTTTTTCCCTTATATTAGCTAGCCAAAGATAAATTCTTAGATGGAACGATTAACTACAAAACCCATTAATAATTGATACAATTTAAATCCATTTTAGATATATTTATACCGTAGACTGATACGCGCATATATAACTTTTATATACACATCCAACATATTACTAACAACACCAAAGATGATCCTATAGGCCACTTCATTTTACCAAATACCTTCCTTATGTTAACCTAAAAAATGGATTAACACCCTGCTTTGATTTTGAAAGCACCAACCCTGTTCTGACAAGGCAATATCACTGATCATAGATATAGAAAAAGAACAGTAAAAGAAAACATAGAATTTTTATAGTGGTTCGGATGTTAATGAAGCCTACGTCCACTGTATAGTTTTATTATAAACAGATTTCTGTTATATGTAGTGTCTGATTAAAAGGCTTTGATTATCCTTTCGTAGATTGAATCACCAGAGTTGGAATCCACTGGAGAATCACGGTGAATCCCTTTGGAGATTATTGTAAGGGAGGCAAAGAGTGAAGAATGTTTCCAGCAGAGCTTCAGCAGCCAGTCCAAAGAAGATCCAGTTAATGTTGCAGGTAGGATGCTATTTATAGGGATCGGAGAGCTTCTGGGCCGGTCACTTCATCAACTGCTTGCAGGTAGGTACAGAATGACCTGGGGGGTTTAGCTCGCGAATTGAGCCAAAACCATGGGTCGCTAGCGATCCATGGTCTATGGATTGCTAGCGACCCATAAACTTGGCTCGTATGCGAGCTAATGACTTGGCTCCTTTTTCCAATGCCTCCTTAGTTAGCTCGCTAAAGACTTATGGGAAAGTATCGATCACTAGTGATCCACGGTGCATGGATCGCTAGCGATCCATACACTAAGCAATTTTCAACATCTTTCTTTCTCCCTTCTCTTCTTCCCTGCATCACCGTGACCTTCCATTTTGCATGAATCACTAGTGATCCATAGGGTACGGGTCATTGGCGATCCAAGCACTTTGGATATTTTTTGGGAGTTTGGAGTTTGGATGTCTCCATGGTCTTGTATTGTCATTACTTACGTTTTGATGACAATTTACTAGTTATTTTCACTCAACTTATGATTGGGCTGAAAGAATGGTGGTCTCATGGTCTAGTCGATCCTAGTCGTTGCCTAAGCAATATGGTTTGGCTCTCGTTCATTCCTTGCCTTGATCTTTCTAGTTAAGTTCTAAGCTATTCTGATGTCACAAGATTGTTCTGCTTTCTAGTGGGTCCTGCTGCGTTAAAAACCTCGAATAACATTTGCCACCCATAGTACGTCTTAAACAAGGCATGCTTTGGAAGTTATTACGCTCAATCTCTGTCCATCAATTTCCAGTTAATCGCATTAGAGTTTTACGAATACATGGCAGGTCATGCTATTGGCTATCTAGCTTTGATCTTGACTGTTATTGCTTGTCATAATGGATCAAATTTCTTCACGCAGTTTCCTGATATTGACTATGCAATCTTTGCTCCATAGTTTACCCAAGGGGTTAGGTCGGTAAGTTCGTGCATAACATAAGTTTGGAGTCGACCTATATAGTTTAAATCCTTATGTATTAATCCAAAACACCTTACCATGTTGTATGTATATAATTTACTCAAATTTTAGTTGATGAAATCATTTAAACATTGGAAAGTACTCCCTTTCGATTCCATAGAAAGTACCCCTTTCGATTGCATAGAAAATACCCCTTTCTAAACCTTTTGAAAGCATCTCTTTCGAAACCTAGTAAGATAACTTTAAGTAACTAGGCCTAGAGGCCAAAACCTATCCTTTCTAAACCGTACTTTAATCTTCCGAAACCATCGAAATCTTTCACTTCGAAAGGAATAAAACATTAGACATCCTATTTTAAAACATTTTAAAACATTGGCTTAGAAAACCTTTGGAAAAATTTCTAGTTTAAACCTTTCGAAATCATCAGAAAATAGTACCTTTCGACCTTGTCGAAAGCTACCTTTCGGCCCTTTCGAAAACATGGCTTTCGACACCTTTGAAACCATTTAGTAAATAGTACCTTTCAAAGGAATGATTTTCTTGTTTTTAACTTAAAGAAGATAACTTTTCAACTAACCTGCCTTTGTTTATCAAATTCTTATTGGTTAACAATTACGTTTTAGAAAAGTGCTTCACTTATTTTTGAATAAATAATAATTTTATTTTATAAAATGCCCCTTCTCCTTAATTAAATATACAAAGCATTTAACTCCCATGCCTTAAATAATTTTATATATTCATCAAGACACTTAGGAAAAATCTAGAACAATCATTGAAAATTTATTTTAATATGTTTTCAACATAAAAAAATTTCAACCCTAAATAATTATTTATTTAGCCATAAATAATTTATAACTTAATAAATTATTTTCTTCACTAGAAAATTTATATAAAATCCAAATAAATCCAGATTATTATGAAAATTGAAACCCATCTCCAAAATTTCATTTCTGTCATATATTTAAATTTTAAGGCATTTGGATGTCATCTAATAGGATATTCATGTCAAACATATCATAAAAACTTACATGTATAATTCATCAAGAAGCATTATATATATATATATATATATATATATATAACTTCAATCATCAAAACATGGCATAAACTTATAAAAACATTTTAGTTCTATCTTGAAACTGAAAACCATAAGAAAATGGGATGTAGTAATTATTCACCTTAGCTTTGAGATTAAAAGATGTGAGATTTGATATTGAATAAATTGATTATCTTCTTCTCTAGAATCCTAGCTTTATCTTCCTTGAGAATAAAAATGGTGGCTGGCCATAGTAAATTTTTTGTTTGAGTGAAAATAAATTGAATGTGACTTTTATTCCAAAGGGTTTAGGGTATAAGCCTTTCCTATTTTCCATATTGCCCTTCTTATTTCCTAACACATCAGCTTATGTTATTACATTTTAATTTGCAAATTAAGATGGCATGACTACCCTTAATTTAATCAAATCCCAACCTATTAATATTCTCATTATTTTATTTTATTTGACTAATTAAATATCCTAATAATGTTGCCAAAATAGGGATTTACAGACTCCTAACCTTAAAGAATTTCGTCCTCAAAATTACAATAAAGTACATAACAAAACAATCATAGGTAAAACTTACCATCAAAAAAATCAAGATAAGATTCTCTAACCCCGCTCTAAATCTCCCAAGTACAGTCTCTGTTATCGTCACTCCACTAGAATTTCACTAATCTGACTGTCTTGTTCCTCAACTGCTTTTCATTTCTCTCGACTATCGGGACAGCTTCCTAACAATAGTCAAATTTGGTTCCACTACTAAATCTTCTAACTCAGTAGACTCTATAGTAGTGCCTGGATCCCTTATGCACTTTCTCAGATGGGATACATAAAATAAATCATCGACTCCTACCAAAATATTTAGTAACTCAACTTTCAATGCGAGTTTCATGATCCTCTCAGTAATACGGAAAGGCCCAACGAATCTAAGTGCTAACTTTTCTGATTTTCCAAATCTGATAACATCTTTCATTGATGATCCTTTAATGAACAAATAGTCTCTAACAGAGAATTCGAAGTCTTTTCTCTTTCTATCTACATAGCTTTTCTTCCTAGATTGAGCTTCCTTCATCCTAGCTCGATCAACTCTATATTTTCTATGGCTTCCATTACATATCTGGACCAAGAACCAATCTATCCCTAATCTGTAACCAACATACAGGGGATTTGCATGGTCTTCCATAAAAAGCTTCAAACTGTGTCATCCTAATACTATTCTGATAACTGTTGTTATATGCAAACTCAACTGGATAAAGACGCTCTTCCCATGATCCCCCGAAATCCAATACACAAGCTCTTAACAAATCCTTCAAGACTTTGTTAACTCTTTCCGTTTGCACATCAATCTATGGATGGTAAGTGGTACTCATATTAAGCTTGGCTCGTAAAGCTTCCTGTAGACTCTTCCAGAACTCACTATTAAACAAAGAATCTCTATCACTGACAATACTACTAGGAATTCCATGCAGTCTAATCACGTTCTTTATAAACAACTTTGCCAAACTAGGTGCCGTCCTATTTGACCCGACGTGGATGAAATGGGCACTCTTGGTCAATCAATCCACTATGACCCATATACTTTCATTCCCTCTATTAGATCTTGGAAACCATAAATAAAATCCATAGAGATAGAATCCCACTTCAATAATGGAACTTCCAACGGTTGAAGCAATCCGCTTGGTTTCTGCTGTTCAGCCTTTTCCTGCTGGCTATTCAAACATTTCTTAACACATAAACCAATGTCCCATTTCATACCTTCCCAGAAGAAACTCTTCTTCATATCTTGATACATCTCCGTTCCTCCTGGATAGATAATGAATTTCGAACGATGGCATTCATTCGAAACTTCTTACCTTATGCCCTCTACATTTGGAACACATAACTTTCCATTCTTTCTTAACCATCCCTTCTAGTCAAGACTGGAATCATTTAATTCATCGCTCTCTGTTTCGTTCATTAACTTTCTAATCCGCTCAGCCAACACTAGATCCTCCTCTTGCTTAGATTCTATATTCTCAACATTATCGGTCGAACTTTTAAACAAGACAATACAACACTTCCAGTGCTAGAACCTGCCTTGGATCTAAACTGCACACCACAAGTTGACAATGCTTCCAAGTCTATCCACTGAGCAATCATGGCCAATACTACATTCTAATATTTTCTAATGAGTGCATCCTCCACCTTGTTTCCTTTTTCGGTTGTGTATTCAATCCCAAAATCATAAGCAGCAATAAACTAAAGCCATCTTTATTGTCTCACATTCAGCTACTTCTGAGAGAACAAGTACTTCAGTTCTTATGATCTGTATAAAGCTCAAATCGCTCTCCCAAAAGATAATGCCTCCACCCCTTCAAAGAAAATATAATGGCAGCTAACTCCAAATCATGCGTTGGATATCTAACTTCATCTAGTCTGAGCTGTCTAGAACCATAAGCAATCACTTTACCTCTTTGCATCAACACAACTCCCAATCTAGTTCCACACACATCCGTATAAACCACCAAATCCTAATTACCCTTCAAAGCCACAAACACCGGTGCATGGGTAAATAAGTGTTTCAAGGTCTGGAATGCTACCTCACACTTATCGGCCTATACAAACTTCACATCTTTTCACCAAAGCTTAGTCATCAATGCCGCTATCCACGAAAAATCCTTTATAAACCTTCTATAATATCGGGCTTGTCCAAGAAAGCTTCTTATTTCAGTCATGGTTTCTAGCCTCTTCCAACAATTCACAGCCACGATCTTAGTCGGATCTACAGCCGATCCTCCTTCCGAGACTACATGACCAAGAAACTTAACTTCCTTCTTTCGAAAGTGGCACTTCAAAAACTTCGCCTTCAGCCGATGCTCCATTAAGGTCTCAAGTACTACTATTAGACGAACTTTGTGCTCCTTCTCATCCTTAGAGTATATCAGAATATCTTCTATGAACACCAACACGAATCCATCTAAGTACTCTCTGAAGATTTGGTTAATCAGATCTACAAACAATGCCCGCGCATTGGTTAGTTCGAACGGCATAACTAACCAATCTTACTATCCATAGCAGGTTCCAAATGACGTCAACGGTATACTATCCTCTGGCACTCTAAGCTGATGAAACCCAATAGACAAATCCAAACAAGAAAATATCTTCGCTAAACTTTGCTGGTTGAATAAATCATCAACTCTTGGCAATGGATATCGATTCTTTATTGTCTTCCCATTCATCTTACGATAATCGATACATAGCCTCAACGATCAGTCCGGCTTCTTAACAAACACTGCCACTGCACCCTAAGTTGAACTACTTGGTCGGATGAAATTCTTGCCTTCCAAATCCACTAACTGTACCCTCAATTATCTCATGTCGATGGGAGTCATTCTATTTGGCGGTCTATTCACCGGTTCTTCTCTAAGCACTAAATCAATTAGAAAATCAATAGCTCATTTCGGTGGCAACCCAGTTACCGACTCAAACACATCTATGAATTCTGTTACCAAGAAAACTCGACTAAACTCATCTTCCATCTCCATAACACCCAAAAAAGCATTCACTTTGTAATTAGAGCTTTCTACGACATAAACAATCTACTCACTACAACTAGGGTGACTAAGTGATATTTTCCTATCGTGGCAAGATATTCTAGCATCATATTTACTTAACCAATCCATCCCAAGGATACTTTCGAACCCCACAAAATCAAATACATGCAAACAACAATCAAAAGTACGACCTAGCAATTCAAACTCTAAATGGTCACACCTTATCCCAAGTGTCGCATATCCTCCTATCGGATTTGCAACCCTTACAGAAGTAACTAAATATGAGGGCTCTAGGTTAATCTTATCTACCAAACATTGAGAAATAAAAGAATGTGATGCACCAGTATCAAATTGAATGCTAACAGACGTACCATAAATCTATAGCAAGCCTCCTAGAATAGCCTTTCCTTTCTCCTATGCCCCTGGACTCGAAGCAATAGGCAGCACTGCATATACTTAGCCCTTTCCCACCTTTGCAGGCTTTTTGCACTGGTTCTTGTAGTGGCCGATTTGATCATAAATAAAGCACTTGACATTCTTCTTTCCAACTACTTCTTTCCCGTTTCCTTTTCCTGTCCGACACTCATGAGCATAGTGTCCCTTCTTATAATTTATAACAAACCACCTTAGAATTTCCATTCGTCTGTGCTCCTCCCACCTAGACTTCCTTCTCTTTCTTTTTCTCCAAATAAGCTAATGCCTCTTCCTTCCTTAGCGCCTTTTCTACCACTACATCACAGAGATCTCTTAAGTGCGATAAGGTAGCTCTTGCCAACTTCAGCTTCAAACCGCTTATAAAAGCTCATTTCTCTTTATCACCGCATCGACCATGGCATACCAATACCATGCTAACTCTTCGAATCTTCTTGCTTACCCAAGGACAATCATCTTCCCTTCATCCAGTTCAGTAAACTTTCTAACAAATGCTGACTGCACCATCACCGACATAAAAGCTTCTTGAAACCTTCTCTTAAAATCCATCCAAGTCCTGGTTTTCTCATCAACACAGTAATAACAGAATTCAACCAAAATAGAGTAGCTCCCAAAAGCTTTATGGAAACTAATCTCTCTGCTTGCCATTCAACCCTAAGTCAGCATAATTCCTCTCAAAATGCAATAGCCATTCTTCTTCCTTAATTGCATCTTCAGTTCTAATTAACAGCTTCCCTCCAAGCCTAATATAGTCTCTTCTCAGATTAGCATAGTGTTTGACTATCGAAGCTTCCTGAACTGCTCCTCCAGCAGCATTCCCTCCGATAACTCTAGTTGCAATTCCAGCTTGCATTAGGTTCACGAAAAACTGATACATGGCTCCCATGTCCACTTGGGACACCACTAACATTTTCAGCTTGAGCCTGACCTGGAGCTTAGCATTTGGTAAGGCATTTCCATTATTGGTGATGCTCTCCCCTCCAAGATTAACTCTGCCTCATCTTCCTTCTATATATTTATTAGAATCTCGTGAGATACAGATGAATAGCCTAACCAAGATAGGAGTCTAGAGATATAGCGTATACTTATATATATATAGAAAATGCAAGTACGTTACTATAGTGTTATCCCATACTCCGATCTTAACTCTAATTTCAAAGGATTATATTTTCAAAGATCATTTTTTAGTTAATTGATTTCATAAACCATGCTCTGATACCAAAATGTAACATCCTCTATCTAAAGGCCCAAAACTAAGCGCTATAGATGTTGCAGTCATCCATAGTATTAACTTTCGGCGACTAAAAAAGACTACGTTAATGGTATCGATAATATCAGAAGCACTTGAATATGAAACAAAACATAGATTTAAAAAACAACTTTTACTTTATTACATTTCAAAACCATCTGTTTCACATTTACAACACATAATTCCAAATCTTTCCCAGGCTTAGATAAAATATAATTATTACAAAATACGCCAAGAGCGGTATATGAAGATACCTTCTTGGATGACCAGAGTCATATAGTCATAACAGAATTAATAAAAACATAGCGGAAATATAACAAAGCATAAAACCGTAACTCTTAATTAGCCATCTGTTTGCCTCTTGCATGCCTCCGGTAGTCTTATTCATCATTCTACTAAAACCTGAAAAGACCTTAACCTCTTAGCCCAGTCAAATCAATTTTGAGCATCTGAGAGTTTAAGGGGAAAACATAAACTTCGAGTCAGACATAAAGCCTCGTGTGAATGGTACTATACATTCTGGTTAAATATGCTGCTTAGCGGTACGGGTTTCCCCTCACTAACATCTTTTAAAACATATCTTTGTAAAACATTTTTCTACAACCAAAACTGGTTAAGTATTGTAAAGCATCATTATGTAAACATACATAAATATCAGGTAATAAATGAACTCTCCGTTTCAAACACAAAATTTCTGTTTGGCTAAGTTTTAACCTTTGGCTGACTTAGCCTTACCAGACAACATATCAAAATAATCTAACATCTGTTAGACACACCTCTTCTTGACTATTTATCCTTAACTATTTTTTAAATACTTCGCTTCTGGAAGGTCCGTCCCTAGCTTAATCATTTCCTATGACTTCCTGATTCTAATGGTTTTGTGGGCTCACCAATAACCTATCTGTGTACAAATATGTATTCGTTTCTATGTGTAATCATAGGTTTTTGTCTATCTAACCAAGCCCTACACACTAGAATTTTGGGTAACAATTAGCTGGGATAATAGCAAATGTATAGGGCATGACCCCATACCTATCCCATATGGTATTCTAATATCTAAATCATTTTTACTTAGTGATCCCCTCCCATAATTTTCCTTGAAAACCTTTTCAATATGATTTAAAACCTTTATATCAAACTTATACAAAGAAAATATGAAATCTTTATGCTTTACTCAAAACCACCTTGCCATGTTATATATATATAATTTACTCAAACTTTAGTTGATGAGAACATTGGAAAGTACCCCTTTTGATTCCATGGAAAGTACCCCTTTCTAAATATTTTGAAAGCATTTCTTTCAAAACCAAGTAAAACCCTTTAATTATCTAGCCCTAGAGGCCAAAACCTTTCCTTTTGAAACCATACTTCAACCTTTCAAAACCATCGAAATCTTTCCTTTCGAAAGTAATAAAACATTTGACATCCTACTTTAAAACACCGTAAAATGTTGCCTTAGAAAACCTTTAGAAAATCCTCTAGTTAAACCTTTCGAAATCATCAGAAAATAGGACCTTTCAACCTTGTCGGAAGCTACCTTTCGACCCCTTCAAAGGCTTGGCCTTCGGCCCCTTCGAAACCATTCAGTAAATAGTACCTTTCGAAAGCATTACAGCTTTAAAACATAAACCTTTTGAACGCTCTTTGGGTTTAATTAAAACTTATGGAAAACTTCTTTTAAAAATCCTTTCGACTTTGTCGAAAGAAACCTTTCGACTTTGTCAAAAGCTTAACTTCGAAGGTTTTAAAACATATCATTTAAAACAATAGGCCTCTGCCTTTAAAATAAGTCCTTCGAAAGCTTTGGGTTATACTTCAATTATAAAACAAGGGTAAATCATCTAAGTCGAAAGCTTTGATACCTTTCGAAAAAATAAAGAAGCGGCTAGTTTTAAAACAAGTAAACCTTTCAACTTTTTCAAAAGCAACAACTTCGAAAGGTTGGGAAAAGTGGCTATAACCTTTCGACTGTTTTGGAAGGTTCAAATCTAAGCAATAATAAGTGGCAGTAACCATTCAACTGTGTTGGAAGGTGTCAAAAAAATATATAAGTAAATCAGCAACAACCTTTCGTCTTTATCCATAAGTTTAAAACCTTTATTTTTAAACATTTGATCTGGTCAAAAGCAACCAAGTCAAAATCTCTATATTCGAAAGCAAAGCAGGTGAAAGCTTAAGTTTTTATAAAACAACATACCCCAACCTCTTTGGCCGTCAACCTTCCAACTAAGAACCCTTCGAATCTATCCAATTCATTACGTACTAAAGTGCTTGATACCATATGCATTGGTTTGACCTTGTTGAAAGGTATAACCGTTCGACTTAGTCGGAAGGTCTGTGTCGGAAGGTATTATGCCTGAAATGGCTGAAACATGCTAAAAGCATTATTTTCTTATTTTTAACTTAAAGAAGATAACTTTTCAAATAACCTGTCTTTATTTATCAAATTCCCATTGGTTAACAATTACATTTTCAAAAAATGCTGCCACTAATTTCAAAATTAAATAATAATTTTTTTATAAAATGCCCCTTCTTCTTAATTAAATATATATAACATTTAAGTCTCATACCTTAAATAATTTTATATATTCATTAAAACACTTAGGAAAAATCTAGAAATATCTCAGAAAATCTATTTTAATATGATTTCCAATATATAAAAATTTGAACCCTAAGTAATTATTTATTTATCCGTAAATAATTTATAACCCAATAAAACAATTTCTTCACCAGAAAATTTATACAAAATCTACATAGATCTAGAAAATTATGAAAATTTAAACCCACCTCCAAAATATTATTTCTATCCTATATTTAAATTTTCAAGACATTTGGATGTCATCTAATAGGGTTTTGATTTCAAACATTGCATAAAAACTAACATGAACATGTATAATTTATCAACAAGCATATATATATATATATATATATATATATATTTAACTTCAATCGTCAAAACATGGCATAAACTTGCAAAAACATTTTGGATCTATCTTAAACCAAAAACCATAAGAAAATGGAATGTAGAATCATTCACCTTATCTTTGGGATTAAAAATGTGAGATTTGATATTGAATAAATTGATTATCTTCTTCTCTTAAATCCCAGCTTTGTCTTCCTTGAGAACAAAAATAGCGACTGGCCTTATTAAAATTTTTGTTTGAGTGAAATTGAAATGAATGCCAGTTACATTCCTAAGGGTTCAGGGTATAAGACTTTCCTGTTTCCTATATTTCCCATCTCATTTCCTAACATGTTAGCTTATGTTATTCATTTTAATTTGCACATTAACATGGCACGACTACCCTTAATTTAATCAAATCTCAACCTATTAATCTTCACATTATTTTACTTAATTTAACTAATTAAATATTCTGAATAATGTTACCAAAAATAGGGGTGTTACATCCAACATCTATCATCCTTAGAAATGAGCATAGGAGCAATTCAATCCTTGGGGTTCTTTTCTACGTAGCTTTATTCCAGTGCTTTGGTTGATTCCTGCGATGTCAGGTTGAACCATCCGGCTGACATATGAAAGGATATGTCTTCTGGTCGTTGCCTATCATTGGGCAATAGTAGTCTTCTAAAGACATGGGTACAAACTCAATTGAGGTCCAACATCAATCTCCGGAAGCTAGCGCATGGATGGTCACTATGATGAGTGCTTCTCATCAACCCTCTAGATTAAAGTTTTCCTGGCAATGCCGGGGCACCACTGGTACTTAGTGAGTAGAAAGTTTCCCAAAGTTGTCGGGGCAACACCGGTGCTTATGAAATAGAAAGTTTCCCAGCGTTGCCGGGGCAACACCGGTGCTTAGGAAATAGAAATTTTTCCTAGCATTGCCAGTGCAACACTAGTACTTGAAATATAAAAGAAGGCCTTGGCATTGCCGAGGCAACTCCGACATTCAAGAGTTTGAGATCGATTTTTCACATCGATTGGATTGTACTTTTAGTCCAGTTGGGTACAAATTTCGGTCTTCAGAAACTAGCATTTCGAAGATTGGATTGCATAAGTATTTTCTTAGTGCTACCTATCCTCGGGTAGTGTTAAAGACATGTTATTGAGGATTGAATCATTCATCAGATTCTGTGGAGTTGGGTAGATTCCTTTTAACCCAATGTGGCTGTTTTCTCAATATTGCTTAAATCTAGGATACACCACATTCTGCATGGGTGAGAGTCGCGTTTCAGTTGCTTAGATTTGTTTAACTGTCAAGTATTACCCTTGGAGATGCAAGGCTGTTGCTTAACCAATTCCATAATTATTCTTATTCACGGAAAATCGAACTTCCTCCAACCGGTTTTTGATACGATCTGATGGCTATTAGCAGAACCCTTCATCTCTAGGTCTAAAACTCCAGGTTCTTATAGAAAAATTGAAATTGTGGAGCAAGTCATTGCCCCAGGTACGACTGCCTTTATTCCTATACTGATCATGGACCGGTAGAGTTTGGTAGTGTTTGTCTTGAATCCCTAACACCTAACCTTTCTTGTTTCTGGCCATACGCATTATGCTAGACTAATAATAGTGTTGTGATTATCAACCTTATTCATTGGTTCCAATCTTTGAGAATCAATGGTTTAGCATATTGATTTTGAGCGTTCTCTCCTTGCCATTGTTTGTCTTCCGGTAACAATTGAATTTTTGCAAGTTAGGTTTTGAGACTTTACTCGAGCACCTGCTTTTGTCTTTGGAAGCTGCTGGGTTGATGACTTGATTCTTGAAACATCTTCCATCATTATCTATCTCTGTTCATCGGTAAGTTCTTCCTTTTATCCCTATTTTTGAGCGATGGTGAACTTTAAGGAGTTCGATTTTCTTGTTGATATGACGGTCTGGAGTTCATGATGTTGCTGAGGAAATATTGATGTCTTGCAGGTTGGAGCAGTTTGCTTTTTAATTCAGCGTTCGTCCAGCCTACTATACAACTTAGTTTTTTTGCGACTGCCGAAATTCTTTGTTTGGCATAATAGAACCATGGAGTGATTTTTGGTCCTAACCAAGTGTTGGTATGTTATGTGTCACCGGTCCATGGGGTTGATTACTCTGAACACTTGATGCGATACTTGTTTTCCAAGGCGGCTCTCTAGATGCCCCTAATCAAAGTTTTTTCGCAGCTCCTATCGCTGGTAGCTCGTGATTAGACATTTTGGTCAATGATCAGAATTCTTTGTCGAAATCTTGGTTTGGGGACTTTATGGCATTGCCAGAGCAATGTTGGTCCTTTTGAGTGGTAGGAATCGGTTCCTGTTAATCCTAAAATAAACTATTTTCCCATCATTGTCAAGACAACACCGATACTTAGAGAATTTTTACAGTTCGGTGATGATGCCGAAGCAACATTGGGCAGTGTCCATGCAGCTTATGAGACGCGTGGTTTATGAGAGTGCACAACTTATGGGTGGCATGGCTTATGAGAGTACACGACTTGTGGGAAGCACGGCTTTTGGTGGTGCACGGCTTACGAAATGCGCAACATATGGTATCGATATGACCTGTTGATCCCAAATGGTTTGGAACATCTCGACGTTGGAAATCTTTGGGTAACATGAGGGGTTCATGCTTCAAGAGCATGGTTCCATGTCTCAAGAAGTGATGCACGAGAGTTTGGGCCTTCCCGATGTTGCTCTAGCGACACAAGTTCTTAGAAGGCTGGGATCAAGATTTCTTATTGATATGCCAGCTTCCTCAATGCCAGGACTTACTAGTGTTTTCGCAACATCCTTGCTCTTATCCGTTCCTAGTTCCATGTCCATGTCTGGCTCACAGCCGGGGCCGGAGTCCAAAAAGATAGCCGTGATTTATGGCTTGGATGACCCTTGTGTGTCTTTGGTGTGTGACATAACAGCGGTAGAAGTTAAGGAGCGGCAAATTCACACGGAATAGCCTCGTAAGGCTCAACATGAATTGGTCGGTATCAAGAAGGAGAAAGGTTGAAGTGGTCAAAGCCTCACAGAGTTCCCGCAATTCATAGAAGTGCAAAGCGAAGGGAGAGTCTTCTAAGAAGGCGGTGGAGCAAGAGGAGGATGCTGCCACCATGGATTTTGTAGATATTACTGGTAGTAGCACCACTCCTGAGATGGGGTAAGAACTGCAAACAAAGGGTGGCAAGGTAAGTGGTGGGAGGAAGCGCTGATGAGCATGTATGGAGACTAGTCTGATTTTGGTTCTTTTTGAGTCAATTTATTCAAGTGCAGAGTCTGCACTTGGTGTTTTTGTCTTGGATTCTGTATTTTCTTTTTATTGGTAAGTGCTGTGTGGGTATAGCCTCCATGTTTTGACCCTATGTAAAGAAAATTATAAGTAATACATTGATATTTTGGCTGTACTCTTATCTATTTGTTCATATGTGTTTTGTGAATTTGTGCTTATTTTGTTTACACTTATCTAATTTTGTGATTGTCGCTAAAAAAATTATTTGGAGCAAAAATTCTTTGTTGGGAGTAGCAAAACTTGTAAAAATATTGTTTTTAATTGTTTTTATTTAAGTATCGGTGCATGCCCCCACAGTACACATGGCTATTTACTTCAAGTGACCGGTAACTTATGGTTTAGATAATTTTCATATTAGACTTGAAATTTGGCAAAGTCACGGCTTGATATTCCTTCTTTCGGAAGTTTTGCAATTTTACCTTGAATCCAATTTTCTTGTGATATTTCGGTAAGTATGCAATATATGCGTGTTTGAGAGGAGCACATTGCATGGGTTAACTGATGGAAGTTTTAATAATTAAGCGTCGTAAATTGAAAATTTTCTTTTCGTTTGTAGAACTCCAATTTTGTTGTAGTTGTACCCATTATTCCTAGTTATAGAAGTGGCTGGAGCTGGTTATGAGATGCACGGTTTTTGGTGCCTATAGACGTTGCCTATATTCGAGCAACTTGAGTAGTTAGTGTTTTGGAATTTAGTTTGGGTCTTATGAGGTGCGTGACTTTTGGTTTTCCTCAGTGTTGCCTATTTCGGGCAACACGACGAGTTATTATTTTAGTGCGCAACATATGAGGTGCACGACTTTTGTTTTTCCTCAGTGTTGCCTATCTTTGGGCAACATAAGGAGTGCAATTTTGGGCCTTCTCGATGTTGTTGGAGCAACACCAGTTCTCAGAAGGCAGGGATCGAGATTTCCTGTTGAAGTGCCCGTTTCCTCAATGCCTAGACCAGTTGCTTTTCCACAGCTTCCGTGCTTATTTCTGTTCCTGTTCCTATTTCCATGGCTGTGCCAGGCTCGCAGCTGGGGAAAGAGTCCGAAAAGATAGCCAAGCTTCATGGCTTGAATGATCCTTCTATGTCTTTGGTGGGTGACGTAACAATGGCACAAGTTAAGGAGAAGGAAGTTCACATGGAATAGCCTCGTAAGACTTAACATGAATTGGTCTCTAGCAAGAAGGAGAAGGTTGAAGCGATCAAATCCTCGAAGGGCTCCCACAACTCATGGAAGCGAAAAGCAAAAGGAGAATCTTTTGAGAAAGCGGTGGAGCAAGAGGAGGACCTTGCCACCGAGGAGCTTGTTGATATTATTGGCTGTGATACCACTCCTGAGATGAGGCAGAAACTGCAAACAAAGGGTGGAATGGGGAGCGGTGGAAGGAAGCACCATGAGCTTGTGTGGAGACTGGTATGATTTTGGTTCTTTTTGAGTCAATTTGTTCAAGTGAAGAATCTGCACTTTGTGTTCTTATCGTGGAGTCTATATTTCTTTTTGTTGGCCGGTGTTGTGTAGGTACAACCTCTACATTTTGACCCAGTGTAAAGAAAATTATAAACAATACATTGATATTTTGACTATACTATTATCTATTTGTTCATATGTGTTCTATGCACTTGTGCTTGTTTTGTTTACACTTATCCAATTTTGTTATTATCACCCAAATTTTTACTTGGAGCAATAATTCTTTATTTAGAGTAACAGAACTTGTGAACTTATTGTTTTCAGTTATTTTTATTAAAGTACCAGTGCATGCCCCCTAGTTCATATGGCTGTTTACTTCAAATGACTGGTAACTTATAGTTTAGATAATTTTCATATTAGACTTGAAATTTGGCAAATTCACTGCTTGATTTTCCTTCTTTTGGAAGTGTTAAAACTTTACCGTGTAATCCAAGTTTCTTGTGATATTATGGTAAGTATGCAATATATGCATGTTTGAGAGGAGCACATTGCATAGGTTAACCGAGGCCAGTTTTAATCAGTAAGTGTCGTCATTTGAAACTTTTCTGTTGGTTTGTTGCACTCTAATTTTTTTGTAGTTGTGCCCATTATTCTCAATCATAGAAGTGGTTGGTGTTGGTTATGAGATGCATGGTTTTTGGTGCCCCTCGGCGTTGCCTATCTTCGGGCAACGTGGGGAGTTAGTGTTTTGGAATTTAGTGCGCGTCTTATGAGGTGCGCGGCTTTTGGTTTTCCTTAGTGTTGCCTATCTTCGGGCAATGTGAGGATTTTAGTGTGTGGCTTTTGTTTTTCCTCGATGTTTCCTATCTTTGGGCAATGTGAGGACTGTTATTTTGGTCTTCTCAATGTTGCCAGAGTAACACTGGGTTTTAGAAGGAAAGGATCGGGTTCCTCTGATCTAGTGGTTTAAGTTAATTTGACCTCATTGACTCAACAGATTGCTTATATGAACATGGTTTTATTGGTTCAAGAAGCTAAACAATTTTTTGGTTCTGGTGACCAAGGCTTGGATGATCCTTCGGTGTTTCTGGAAGATGTCAATGTCCAAAAAGATAAGGCTGGCATAGTGGAGAGATCTATAGCTGACCGCATGAAGATGGATTGAAGAAAAGGCCTATGGGTGCTCGGGGCATGACTCTTAGCTCTTTGTCCATATTGCCTTTAGAGAATGGCTCTTTGACAGGCATACGGTCTAAGAGGGAGAGGAATTGGTCACAATGAGCAGTAAAATAATAGTTGTAAAGAAGTGGGCAAGTATTATGATAGTATTTTGTTTGTTGCACTAGCTAAGTCATTAGGACCGCGGTTGTCAGAATGGCAGAATTTTTGATTGGGCATAACAATATTGTAATATGATTAGTCTTGGCCTTTCTTATGGCTATTCAAGTGTGTATGGTGCCCCCCATGCCACAGGGCTATTGGTGTGCTTTAACTGTATCCATGATCTCTCCAAAACTCGTTTGGTTGCCACCTATCTAGTGGGTGTGGTTATTCCAGGTACTAAATCTTGGCATGATTCAAATTGGCCTTTGACTGATCACAAGGTCAGTTCAGTTTTGGCATAGTGTTTTTGAGCGATTTTGAAGCTTTGGAATTTAGCACTGTTTATCTCATTGGTCATTGGAAGTGATTCCATTAATTTTGCGCAGTGATTGTTTTGATTGTCGATTTATGGCCTAGAGCGTTACTTCATTGACTTCGGGGAGCTCTGGATTAGATGACTGCTGATCTTCCAATTTAACTTCGTGGATATCAGTCATACATATATTTTGCTGATCTACTGGTTCGCCTTCACGATGATTTGGTTCGTGAAAAACCTTCGCATTTGTGAAGGGTTTTTTGGATCATGTTACCCCACCTCTTGGTCGAGGCTGGAATATCAACAAACTGGCAAGAAAAAATGGATATCAGGATTGGAGATCGACTGAAAACAAGGTTGCGATCGATGTCGCTAAATTTCAGCTGAGCCGAGATCAAGACGGAATGGATTGAGGATAATGATCAAGGCTAAGGGAAGCTATGTTTCAAATTTCAAGCCGATCGGAGTTCGTATGATAAAGGTATGATCGATACAAGTTAGGGAAAATGTTGTTCGAATCCATCATAACGCTCAGTTCGAATACATGCTGTTCGACTCCACCTGGGGTTAGATTCTTCGCATTAATCCAACAGCAGCAGCGTCGTACTGACTTAGTTCATGTCCATCATGGTCGAACTGCTTCGTATTGGTAATGGACTAAACCAATTCGTATCGACCATTGGTAGGCTAAGTTCGTATCCATCCAGGTAGTAGTTGTGCGAATCGATAGCGTATAAGTCCTTAATCGTATCCATCATGCTCAGGCGAGTTCACTTTGTATCGATGGTATCTGCAGCGATCGATATGAAGCACACCAACATTCGTCAATACGAACGAAGGCTACGACAAATCGACAGTCGATTCGAAGAAAGACTGAAATGAATGGTTGCGAACCAATGATCGATGCGAATAAAGCTTCGCAATTGGATGAAAATAACTCGGTCAACGCGACACACAAAATGTATTGTTCCAGGAATTTCATAACACATCATCGCATGGTCATGTGTCTTGGTCTATTCGAACAGATCGATACGAATATATCGATTCGAATTACACTGCCTAACGAATGACCCTATCTCGTATCGATCATATCCCACAAACCATAGGTCCAAATGCTATGAAATTTTCATAGGAGCTTACGTACAAGCCAAGGTTGGTTGATGCCAAGTTTCAACTCCATTGGATGAAATCTTGATCGATACGACATTGGTTCGTATCGATCACAGATCGACCGAAACTTTCCGAGATTGATCGCGTGGGCCCACTCACATGCCAGAAGGAGTCTTCCGAAGTTTGAGCGAGATATCAACCTCCTATGCCTATAAATAGAGCCCCAGAGCATACAGAAAAGCAATCTTTTTAGTTATCTGATGTCCAGACTCTGCCGGAAACACTTTGGCACTATTAAGCTACTGTTGTACTCGAATTTCTTCATTATAATCGCTGTAACCAACTGTAATCAGCAAGGAAAGTCAATAAAAGGTTAACATTTGGAGTGGATGTGGGCCGGAGACAGCCGATCCATTATAAATCTTGTGTCACTGTTTGTTACTTTTGAATTATTCTTCCCAATTCTGCTTGAATCTGAGATTTGTACTTGGTTATTGTTGATTTATATTCGTATGTTGGTGCTTTCTTAGTATTCGGGGTTTGTGACCAATTTTGGGGCAAACACATTGATGCTTTCACTGAGAACAACTAGCACCCACTATACCAGATTTGGAATTCAGATTTGAAGGTTTAAGGGTTCAGATCTAGAGAGCTATGACAAGGAAATCGAGTAGAAGACAGAGAAATAGAGAAGCCAATAAGGAGGAAGTCAAGAAGCATACTCTGGTGCAGGAGAAGGACAAGCTTCAATCTACATCACTAGGGATGAACTGGAGGCTATGACAGATTCAATACAAGAAAGAATATTGAAGGGTCAATAGGATATGATGCAAAGCTTTTTAGAGCAAATGAGAGCGGCAAGTGCACAGAACCTCGGACCAACTACAGCAGCTGCAAATGCGGGACAAGGAGTTAAGACAGAAACCAACGAAGGACAGATTCAAGACCAGAATGCAGGGCCTGAAGGAAATCAATAAGGACTTGGGGGCAGAACCTTGGGATCTGATGCTAGAAGACCCATGGATGGAGCTCAACGGGCCAGAGCCAACGCTAACGATAATGAGGCGCATAAAGAGTATGTACCAGAATTCCCTCGGGGACTCGGGGGGCAACCCTGGATAGACAATGCTAGATTGGTTGAGATTATCAGGTGAACTATGCACAGAGGTTTGACTAATAGAGATCTAGAAGGAGTGAACATGAGTCCTTTTACTCGTGAAATCAGGATAGCTCGAAATCCACTAGAATTTAAGCTACCTAGCATGGAGGTATACAATGGCAAGGCTGATCCAACTGATCATTTGATGAGATATACAAGACATATGGAAGTAATGGGGGCATCGGAGGAAGTGATGGCTCGATGCTTCCCTCTATACTTGACAGATATAGTCACTATGTGGTTCAAGCAGCTGGAAGAAGGATCTATCAGGATGTGAAAAAAATTGGTGGAACGATTTCTGAAGCAGTTTCGGGTTCATATTAAAAGACCAAAGAATGTGATGACGCTAACGTCGATAAAGCAAAGGACGGATGAATCGCTTAGGGCATTCTTAACTCGATTCAATGTAGCGGTTGCTTCAGTGGATCGACCAGATCCATCGATGGTTCTAATGGCAGTGGTGTCAGCAGTAAGGGAGGATTCATATTTCAAAGTATCTCTAATACGAGATCCACCACTAGATCTCAGGGAATTCTTTCATGAAGCAGAGAGATTCCTTTGACAAGAAGATGTATGTATAGATTTGAAATTAAAGGAAGTGAATGCAACTGAAGATGGAGGACCATCCGGCGGAAGCTTTGACAAAGATAAAGATAAAGAAAAAATGAAGTTGGATGACGAATCAGGAAAAGCTAGGAAGTGGTGGAAGGAGCCTAAGTTTTCCACCTACATGGGATTGAACGAGACGTTGGAGTGGAATCGTCTTCCCTATCCAAGGCCGGCCAGGAGAGAAACTTCAGAACGTGAAAGGGCATCAGGAAGGCATTGTCTTTTTCATGATTTGGATGTACATGATACCAATAGTTGCAGGCATCCGAAGGACATAATCGAGGAGCATGTGAGGAATGGACAATTGCGACAGTATGTCGAGGCTCGGAGTGCAGTAGTGGAGCAGGAACGACCACCGCCTACCTCAAAAACAATGATGGTGCGAGGCCCATGAATAATGGTCGATTAGTTATCAATTGACTATGATATTATGAAATAAGTAGCAAACCAAAGACAAACGACAAATTCGTTTACTCAAGTACGAGGACGGAGATAGCCCTTAGGCATGTTTTGAATGATGATAATCCACGATGCTATGGTTTGTGATTTTTTTTTTGTTTACGGATTGGATACTCATGTTTCTGGATTGGTTTCAGAGTTTGGTTTGAACTCCTGATTTTGTTTGTTTTTTGGCTTGGACTTCTGTTTGGATGATTGCTTTCGTGTTTGGATGTTGGTTTTGATTTTGGATGTGCATTTTTGGTTTTTTGATTTGATTTGGATTGGATATTGATTGGATTTTTGTTTGGTTTTTGGTAAAAGGTCTTCATGTATGGATTATGCCTGGCAAGGGTAAGTTTCTTTGTCCAAGCGTGGCAAATCGACTTATGCAGGTCATCGAGTATGGACTATGCTCGAGAAGGGTCCAGAGCGACCAGGATTCGACCTAGGACTTAGGACCTATATTGTCGGTTATTATTTCAGGTTTTCGAGTATGGACTATGCTCGACAAGGGTCCCGAGCGACAAGGATTCGGCTTAGGACTTAAGCCATGGCATTACTCAACATCCAGGGACACTGGACCACAGTCGTCAAGTGTGGATTGCGCTTGGCAAGAACCCAGAGTGGTTACGGATTTGGATATCAACCCGGAGAGGTCCTGGATTCGATTATTGGATATTGGATCAGGATGGATTAGGACTCGTTTGTCGAGTTCATATGGATATGGAACTGACTAAAGGCTTTGGTTACTGGATTTGGCATCAGACATCGACTCGAAGCAGTCAAGAATGACGCATTCGGATGATGTGTCATGGACATTGGATGTCGGATTCGGAACTATTCAAAACACACCTTCTTACCACAAGGCATGTTTTGGGGGAAAATGTTATCCCACCTTTTAGTTAAGGCTGTAATGTCAACAAATTGGCAAGAAAAAATGGTTATCATGATTGGAGATCGATTGAAAACAAGGCTGCGATCGATGACAATAAAATTCGGCCGAGCCTCGATCAAGATGGAATCGATTAGGGATGATGATCAAGGCTAAGGGAAGCTACATTTCAAATTTCAAGTCGATCGGAGTTCGTATGATAAAGATATGATCTATATAAGTTAGGAAAAATGTTGTTTGAATCCATCATAACGCTCAGTTCGAATCGATGTTGTTCGACTCCATTCGCGGTTAGATTCTTCACATCGATATAACAGTAGCAACGTCGTATCGATTTAGTTCATGTCCATCATGGTCGAACTGCTTCGTATCGGTCAGTGACTGTTTCGTATCGACCATAAGTAGGCTAAGTTCGTATCCATCTAGGTAGTAGTTCTTCGAATCGATAGCGTACAAGTCCTTGTTCATATCCGTCATGCTCAGGTGAGTTCAGTTCATATCGATGGTATCTGCAGCGGTCGATGTAAAGTGCACCAACATTCATTGATACGAACGAAGGCTGCGACGAATCGATAGTCGATTCATAGAAAGACTGAAATGAATGGTTGCAAACCAATGATCAATGCGAACAAAGCTTCAGAATTGGATGCAAATAACTCGGTCAACTCGGCACACAAAATGGATCGTTCAAGGAAATTCGTAACACGTCATCGCATGGTCATGTGCCCTAATCGATTCAAATAGATCGATATGAATCTATCAATTTGAATTACACTGCCTAACGAATGACCCTATCTCGTATCGATCATATCTCACAAACCACAGGTTCAAATGCTATGACATTTTCGCAGAAGCTTACGTACAAGCCAAGGAAGGTTCATGCCAATTTTCAACTCCTTAGGATGAAATCATGATCGATACGAAATTGGTTCGTATCGATCATGGATAGAGCCGAATCTTTTCGAGATCGATCGCATGGGCCCGCTCATGTGCTAGAAGGAGTCTCCCAAAGTTTGAGCGAGATATCAGCCTCCTACATCTATAAATAGAGCCCCAGAGCCTACAAAAAAGGGATCTTTTTGGTTATCTGACATCCAGACTCTGACGGAAACACTTTTGCACTATTAAGCTACCGTTGTACTCGAATTTGTTCATTATACTCGCTGTAACCAACTATAATCAGCAAGAAAAGTCAATAAAAGGTTAACATTTGGAGTGGATGTAGGCCGGTGATAGTCGAACCACTATAAATCTCGTGTCACTATTTGTTACTTTTGAATTGTTGTTCCCAATTCTACTTGAATCTGAGATTTGTGTTTGGTTATTGTTGATTTATATTCGTATATTGGTGCTTTCATAATATTCGGAGTTTGTAACCAATTTTGGTGCAAACTGATCATATGACCATAGATCTATCAGTTCACCTTCACGATGTTTTGGTTCGTGAAAGACCTACGCAATCGTGAAGGTTTTTTAGATCAGATGACCGGTGATCTATCGGTTCATCTTCATGATGCTTTAGTTCGTGAAAGATCTTCATATTCGTGGAGGGTTTTTTTGGCTCAGATGATCGTTAATCTACCGATTTACCTTCACGATGCTTTAGTTCGTGAAAGACCTTTGCATTTGTGAAGGGTATTTTGGATCAGATGGCCACTAATCTACCGGTGCACCTTGATGACGCTTTAGTTCGTGAAAGACCTTCGCGTTCGCAAAGGGTTTTTTGGATCAGACGACCGCTGATCTATCGGCTAACCTTCACGCTTTAGTTCATGAAAGACCTTCACGATCGCGAAGGGTTTTTGGATCAGATGACCGCTGTTCTACCGGTTTACCTTGATAATGCTTTAGTTCATGAAAGACCATCGCTTTCGCAAAGGGTTTTTTCGATCAGACAACCGCTAATCTTCCTGTTCATCTTCACGATGCTTTAGTTCATGAAAGACCTTCACGTTCATGAAGGGTTTTTGGATCAGATGACCGTTGATCTATCGGTTCGCCTTCACGATGCTTTAGTTCATTATAGACCTTCATGTTCGCGAAGTGTTTTTTGGATCAGATGGCCTCTATTCTACCGGTTCAACTCCACAAAACTTTAGTTCATTAAAGACCTTTATGTTCACGAGGGTTTTTTTGGATCACATAACCGCTAACCTACTGATTCACCTTAATGATGATTTAGTTCGAGAAAGACCTTCACGTTCACAAAGGGTTTGTTTTTGGATTAGATGAGCGCCGATCTACCTGTTCACTTTCACGATGCTTTAGTTCATGAAAGACCTTCACGTTTGTTAAGCATTTTTAGGATCAGATGACCATTGATCTATCAGTTCACTTTCACGATGCCTTTGTTCATCAAAGACCTTCACGTTCGTGAAGGGTTTTTTATGGTTAGATGTCCGATGACTAGATGGCTTTGGAATGATAATTTATCAATTTAGAGAGGAGTTTCGGGGCGTGTATCCAATGATCCGGTGATCGTAAAGCAATGATTCATCAACTTCCAGAGGAAATTTTCGGATTCATCTCGAGGGAACACAATTTTATTGGTTCCTCTAGGCTACGACATTGGATGTGTTTATTTGACGATCCTTTTGACAGGACTTCTCGATGCCACCAGCAACGCTGGTTCTCAGAAGGGGGATTGACATGACTCGTTGAGGGCATACAAGCATTTTTTTCACCGTGCTGTCTGCAATGCTCCTATTGTCCCAGTATGGGTCATTTGGAAAGGGAAAGTAGACAAGGATGGATGAGAAGGCATCTCTTTAGGTTATTGTCCCATGCCATAGTTGCTAGCTTAATAGAGTGCTATTTGATAATGATCTTTTCGTCTTATGTTGTTAGTTAGCTGGGGCGCTTTTCTACTGAGTTTTAGTAGCCTTGCTTGGGCAGAAGGTCCTGCAGTTCCTTCACTGTTTGGTATGTTCTTTGGCACATTATCGGGATTTCCTTCTTCTAATCGCACTACTTCTAGTCTGTAGAACCGGTTTGACTTCCCATAGAATTCTTCCCAAGTAGTAGGTTGTTTCATCCGTTAAAGATTCCTGAGGGCCTTGCAAAAGACCGCATCAGTTTCCCTCGCTTTTCCATATGCTAGTCATACTTGTAAAGAATCAATTTCGAATCAGTTGTATAGTTTTATAAAAGGCATAGTTGGCATGATGAACTTCTTTGGATATTCTGCATGTTGATCTGCTTCGGTGAATGTGTTTCGATTAGGGAAGATGCTTTAATCATTGTCAAATCGGTCTATTTTCAAGTTGCGGCTGTTTATAATGCTGAGAATGATATATGCATGATTGTCTATGCTTAAATGATTGGAAATGCCGACCGAATGGTGAATCACTTATGATGGGGTCATGGATCAGTGACGATCCCTAAAAAAATTCAAACTGGGTAAGATCTGTCGGGGGTGACAAAGAAGGCCTCAAAAAGTTGCATTCCAAATTTCAAGGTATTCAGAGTTCACTTGTTCAATTTATGCGCAAAGGAAGATGGACCGACATTGATGAGTCGATGGTATTTTACACGGAGTCCAACCCACGAACATTTGCCATTTGGTTGGAGTCACAAAATTTGAAGTGGTGGGTTGGTGATAAACGTTGCTTGGATCCATTTGCATGTTTTCTTAGAGAAAATCTTGGTTTTACCTAAGTCTGATTTCGGGCTAGAATTTTCTAGGTTTACTTCGAGTCAAATGGTTGATTACTCGAGTTCGACTTCGAGTCAAGACCGAAGTGAGTTTTTTAATGACTATTTTAACGATTTTGATGCTTTTCGATGACGACCATTCATGAATCGACGATGGGAGCTCCATAATAGGATTGGATGTTGGTCAGTCGGGAGTGGTTACAATATACCATGGGAGATTGGTATTGTAATTGATCTCAGTTTACATCATATAATCTTGGTTCTCCTGCATCTAGAAGTACCGTTTGAGTAGCAGTTCCTCATCCATTTCTTAACATTATGCTACAACATGGGTTTTAAAGCTTCTTCTAGTGTTTTGCATGTTGGCATTTTAATCCAATTTATCTTCCTTAAATTTTTTGTCACCTTAAGAGCTGAAGAGAGTCATCTTATATCCTACCATGGGGTTTTCACCCCTATGTTCGAGTTTGTAGCTGGTGCTTCTGTAGTAGGTGGAGTGTTAACGTTTTCTTCCATCATGATTATTGGAGCTCTGCCCATTGCTTCCTTTCGATTATTCCCCATTTCTAGCGATCCATGTACTAAATTGATTTCGAAAATTTGTCTTCCACGGTGCCTATTGGATCATGGTGTGAGGGAGCTGATTGACTCACGAGCGAGCATCACGGATCGCTAGCGATCCATAGGAGATGGATCTCTAGCAATCCTTCACCTTAGCATGTGTTTGCTTGCTTTTTCTCTGATCCTTCTTTGTTGGCTCTTTTGTTCTTAACAACATACTTTCGAAGGCTAAGGATCAAACTTATGGACCTATGTGATCTAGCGTAGATAGCTAGATTTGAACCTTGTGTTGGAGTTCTAGTGAAAGCACAAAAATGTTAATCCAAAAATTGAATCAATGCCCAGGTTTGAGTTCGAAAGCACCAGCCTGTTCTGACAGAGAAATATCACAGATCATAGATATAGAAAAAGAACAGTAAAAGAAAGAAGATAGGGATTTGTTATAGTGGTTTAGCTATTGATGAAGCTACATTCACTTTATAGTTTTATTATAGACTGATTGATGTTACAAGTTGTGTCTGATTACAAGGCTTTGATTATACGTTGGTAGATTAAATCCCCAGAGTTGGAATCCACTGGAAACTCATAGTGAACCCCTTTGGAGATTATTGTGAGGGTGGTAGAGAGTGAAGAATGTTTCCAGTAGAGCTTCAGCAACTAGTCCGAAGAAGATCCAGTTTATGTTGCAGGTAGGATGGTATTTATAGGGATCGGTGAGCTTTTCGGCCGGGCTACTTCATCAACTTCTTGCAGGTAGGTGAAGAATGACCAAGGGGGTTTAAGCTCGCTTTAAACCAAGCCAAAACCATGGGTCGCTAGCGACCCACGGTCTGTGGATCGCTAGTGACCCATAAACTTGGCTCGTACGCTAGCTAATGACTCGGCTCCTTTTTCCCATTGCCTCCTTAGTTGGCTCGCTAAAGACTCATGGGAAAGCATCGATCACTAGCAATCCATGGCGTATGGATTGCTAGCGACCCACACACTTAGAATTTTTTCAGCATCCTTCTTCGTTCCTGCTTTCTTCTTTGCATCACACTGGCCTTCCATTTTGCGCCGATCGCTGACGATCCATAGGGTATCGATCGCTGACAATCCATAGGGTATGGATCGCCAACGATCCAAGCACTTAGGATATTTTTTGGAGCTTGGAGTTTGGGACGTTTCAATGGTCTTATATCATCGTTCTTCACGTTTTGATGGCAATTTACTAGCTGTTTGCACTCAGCTACTGATTTGGCTGAAAGAATACTAGTCTCTTGTTTTAGTCGATCCTAGTTGTTGCCTTAGCAATATGGCCTGGCTCTCGTTCGTTCCTTGCCTCAACTTTTCTAGTTAAGTTCTAAGTCATTCTGATGTTACAAGATTGTTCTGCTTTCTAGTGGGTCATGCTGGGTTAAAAACCTAGATAACACCATACAAGAAATACAACAATAATTAATTTTTAAATAGTAATTTATTTTATATATAAGTAATCAATTTTTATAGTAGTCTATCCACTTTATTTTATCATTGCAAAAACAACAGCAAGGCAAGATACCTCGGTAGTTACCAAATGACATAATATGTTGATGACCATACATACCATACGATGTTAGTACATAAAACCATCATACCTAGTAACAATGAACTAGCATAATATTATCTAAGAAGGAAATAATCCCACCATGCTATACTCAATACCATCATCTAAAACATTTGGGTTGGATGAGCTGGATGGGCCTACAATAATGTGTAGTGGATCAAAAAGAGAAGGATGAAAGCTAGAATTAAGAGGTGGATTAATGACTAATGGTGTCATGTCAGAACTATAGGCATCCGAGAGAAAAGGATCTACAGTGAATACCGTGGACAAATAAGCATCCATACTTCTAACGTCTACTGGGCTGGATAAAACATGATGGTGCATAGTTGGTTGGGGTGACGACGGTGTCGGATTAGGGATATGGACCATTCCTTTCCATTGCCTTGAGGAGTGTAATGAACCTAATTTTTAGTAAGATTTAGTTAGGTAAATTAAACGAAATAATGTGATGATTAGGG
This sequence comes from Allium cepa, assembly GCA_030765085.1. Lineage (NCBI taxonomy): Eukaryota > Viridiplantae > Streptophyta > Magnoliopsida > Asparagales > Amaryllidaceae > Allium > Allium cepa. Next base: position 777,503,230 of record CM060945.1, read on the forward strand.
GATTAAGATTTGTGATTAAACTAAGGAGTAGTCATGCCTAAGAGAATAAACGAACTAAAATGAAAAAAATAAAATAGGTAAAGGAAATAGGTGAAGGGCAAGTTGGCAAAAGAGTATTCTAACATGCCTTATGAATTCATTTCATACGTTCATTTTCAGTACGAAACTAAAATAGAGGTCGGCCTCCAATAGCAAGAGCAAGAGGAAGAAGATAAAGAAAATCAAAGGAAGGAAGATTAGTCAAAATAAAATTCATTCAAATTTCAAACTCCTTAATCATATAGCTAAGGCGAATATTGACTATATCTCATATTTCAAATTATTTTTGATTTTAGGTTAAACTAGGTATATCTTGAAAATTTTAGCCATGTTTTTGAATGATAACAAGTTTATATATGCTTGTTGATGATTTATGCTTATTCATATGGGTTTTACGATATGTTTTGATGTGAAAACTCTATTAAGTGACATCCAAATGCTTTGCGATTTTAAATTGAGATCAAAAATGATATTTTAGAGATGGGTATCAATTTTCATAATTTTTGAATTCATGTGGATGTAATATAAATTTTCTAGTGAGGAAGGTTATTTGGGTTTACAATTATATACGGTTAAATAATATATGTTTTGGGTTTGAAATTATTATACCTTAGAAAACATATTAAAAATGATTTTCTGGAATTTTCGTAGTATGTGTTTCAATAGATATAAAAAATTATGGTTTGGGACTTAATTGTTGTATATATTTATAAAAGGAGAAGGGGTATATTGTAAATTATTCAAATTGTTTAATTCTAAAATTTTGGTAGTTCTTTTAGAATATAAAATTAGTAACCAATAATATTTTGACAAATAAGGCAGATAAGTTGAAAAAAATTTCTTTTCAAAGTTAAAATTAGTTTTTACATGCTTTCCGTATGTTTCACCACTTTTGGCACATGTGGTTCCGACTTAGTAGTTCCGCCACCATCACCATCAAAACCAATGCATATTGTATCAAAGACTTGGTACGTAGTGAATTGGACTTAGACGGAAGTTACTGGGTCAAAGCTATGGGTTCCGAAAGGGTCGAAGCGCTTCTTTGCTTTCAAATAGAAATGTGCCTGCTTTGCTTTGATAGTAATGCTTTCGACTTGGTTGGCTTCCGATCGGGTCGAATTGATTTAAAGAATGGTTTCGAATAAGGTTGCCCCTTTGTTTAAAGTAAATGCTTTCGAAGGGGTTGAAACCCTAGCTGCCGCATCTTACCTTTCGAAGCAATGCCTTCGAAAGGGTTTCCTTGTTTTAAAACCTTGCCATTTCTCCAATGCTTTTGAAGGGATTGGTTTCGACACCATCACTTCGTTACTTAGAAAATAGCTTTCGAAAGAGTGCTTTCGACTTAAATGTTTTATGTACCTTTTGCTCTATTGACGTAGAACCTAAAGGTTTCGAATGAGATAGTTTTAAAAGGTTTCGAAAGGTTATTCCACATGTTTAATTTAAACCGAAATGCTTTCAGAAGTTTTTGTTTATAGAAAATGGTTTGCATTCCTTCGACATGTTTGGAAACGAGGTTTTGAAGGTGTGGTTCCCCAATTTTTTCAAAAGGTTTAAGTGGAAGGTTTCCAAGGGTATGTTATAGTGTTTTTATAAAAGGATGTCTAAGGTTTTAAAGCTTTCGAAAATGATGATTTTCAATGATTGTGAAAGGTTGAATATGAATGGTTTTGAAAGGTATGTTTCGGCCTTAGGTTTCACTTGTATCTAAAGGGGTACTTTCAATGGATTTGAAAGGGGTACTTTCAAATGTTCAATTTTTCATCGATCAGGTTTTGAGTGAAGTATGTATAACATGGCAAGGTGATTTGAGGAAAGCATAGAGTATATTTTCCTTGTTTAAAGTATGATTTAAAGGTTAAATCATTTTGAAAGAAAATGTTTCCAAGGAACATTTATGGGTAGTTAACCTTAAGTAAAATGACTCAGGTATTAGAATATCAGATGAGACCGGTATAGAATGGCGCCCTATACATTAGCTATTAGCCCCTAGCTAATTTATTCTAAAATTCCTATGTGTAGGGCAATGTCACAGGTAAGACTAAAATGATGTTGCACATAGAAAGGAATACATTTGTATAGAGGTAAGTTATTGGTGATCCCACAAAAGCATTAGGATCAATTGACCTAGAGAAAGTAGGTTAGGGACATATCGTCCAGAAGAATAGCATCTAACAGATGTTAGATTATTTGTTAATATTGTCCAGTAGCCCGAGTCAGCCAAAGGTTAGTAGTTAGCCAACCAAAATTACAGTTTTCGTACATACAGTCCATTTGTTACATGATATGTATGTTTACATGATAGTGCTTTATAGTTTTGACCAATTTTGGTTGTAGGGTTATGATTTGCAAAAGATATGTTTTGAAAGGATATTAGTGAGGGGAAACTTGTCCCGTTATGCGCCGTGGTCTGACTTAATATCAAATAACCGAGACGTATAGTATTGTTCACACCCGACTTTATGTGTACTCGAAGTTTATGTTTTTTCCTTAAACTCTCGTGTGGTCAAAATTGATTTGAGTAGTATTAGGATATTCAAGTTTTATTAGGTGAATGAATAAAGCTTCCGAGAATGAGCGTGAGGCTAACGCTAGCTATATAGGAGTTGTTATGTTTTTTTATTTCCGCTATGTCATATTAAGTCAGTTATGACTATTTAGTACTCTGGTCATCCAAGGGGGCATCTTTATTTTTTGCTCTTGGCGTATTTTATAATAATTATATTTGATATGAACATGGAAAACGATTGGGATTATGTAATGGAATACGAAACATGTTTTGTGAAATGTAATCAAAAAAGTTGTTTTTGAAATTTTTGATTTTGTTTCATATTCATGTGCTTCTGATATTATGGATACCACTAACATGACCGTGTTTGTCACTAGAATTTAATACTATGGATGACTACAACATTTATAGCGCTTAGCTACGGGCCTCCAGATAGGGGATGTTACAACTTGGTATCTGTTATCCCAACTTTTGGCAAAGTTGAGATATCCAAAATTTACTGAGAATCGATGATTATTATTCTTGAATATCAAATGTACATTGCAAGATAACCATGGATATCAATGAATTTTGTCCGATTCCGGATCGGGCCACAATTGACAGGACATGACAAGAAAGATCATAAATGTCAGCATCTCAAGTTTCAAGTCAATCAGAGTTCGTATGCTCAAGTTATGATGGATTCAATTTGGGAAAGATAGCCCTTGTTCGGTTCGAATCCATAGGCGAAAGTACTGTTCGAATCCATCGGTGCAACCTCTGTTCGAATCCATTTGTTCGACTCCATCAGATTACTTCGCTTCCATTTGCGTTCGCATCGATCAGAAGCGAGTTGGTCTCACGCCTGCCCTGTTCGAATCCAACATAACAAAATCCTACGAATCCACGATTTCACCCTGCTTCGTATCCATCCAGTGTCCTTGCTTCGAATCCATGGAAGAGGTTGTGTTCGAATCCATCCACTAATGCACATCACGATCGATTCGAACATAGCTCCGTTCGAATCCCTTTTGTGAACGAAGCCTTCGTATCCACTAGGTCAAGGCGGCAAAAACAAGGAGTCGACCTAGTCAACTCGGAGTAAATAGAGGATCGACACGAAGAATGCGCACCACGTCGTCACGAAAGGGCGTGAGGCCATCGAGTCGAACCCATCGATTCGAAGGGGATAGAGTCGAAGCAAGCAACCTGCTTGAGAATAGCAATTCGAATCGACCATATCTTGAGATCTACAAGTCCAAATGCAATGAAATTTTTACAGGAGCTTACATACATGTTGAAGAATGCCACGCCAAATTTCATCTCAATTGGATGATTTCTTTATCGATTCGAATGGAGTTCGAATCGATCCAACGTGGGCCCAAATTTCTTGAGGCCGGGCATGTGGGCCCCCTCACGTGCCAGAAGTGGTCTACCGGATTTTTAGGAGAAATATCAGCCTCCTACAGCTATAAATAAATCCCCAGGCCATTCAAAAAAAAGGGATCTTGATTCTGAAGCACCCAGACTCTACCAGACTCTACTGTGCACTTCACTACTACCGTTGTATTCGAATTTTAGAGCTATAATCCATTGTAGTCCGCTGTAATCATCTGTAATCAGTGAAGAACATCAATAAAAAGAAAAACCTTTGAAGTGGACATAGGCCGGAGATAGCCGAACCACTATAAATCGTGTGTTCTAGTTCATTATTTCTAAATGGCTACCTGTTGCTTGCTTAAATCTATGATTTGTGTTTGAATATTGTTGATTTATATTCATACATTGGTGCTTTCACAACACTTGGGGTTTGTGACCAATTTTGGCGCAAACACTTTGGTGCTTTCACTGAGAGGACCAACACCCGCTACATCGGATCGAAGTTAGAATTTGAAAAGCTTGAAGACCTCGGACTTAGAGAAAATGACTAGACAGAACAGTAGAAGGCAGAGGGCTGAAAGAAGCCAACAAGGAGGAAGGCAGGAGGCATCCTCTGGAGCTGGAGAAGGACAAGTTTCTGCCTACATCACTAGAGATGAGATGGAGGCTATGGGTAATTCTATACGCGAAAGCATGATGAAAAATCATCAAGAGATGATGCAGAATTTTCTTCAGAAAATGAGGGCGGCGAATCTACAAAACCTTGGACCAACTACAACAACTGCAAGTGCGGGACAAAGAATCAGGATTGCAGAAGCTGATGAAGGTCAGGTTCAAGACTAGAATGCAGGAGCTAAAGGTAATCAACAAGGACTTAGGGGTAGACCCTCAGGGTCCGATACTGGAAGATCGATAGACGGAGCTCAACAGGCTGGAGCCAATGCTTATGCTAATGAGCCTCACGAAGAGTATGTACCAGAATTCCCTTCAAGACTCGGGGGGCAGGACAGGAATGTGGCCGGGGGCCAACCCCTGGACGGAGATGAGAGAATGATTGGTCTAATGCGACGAATCATGAGAGGAGGATTATCTAGTGGAGGGCTGGAAGAAGTCAGTCGGAGTCCGTTCACTCTGAACATCCGAAACGCAAGCAACCCTCCAAAATTCAAACTACCAACGCTAGATCAGAATGACGGGAGGTCAGACCCGACCATGCACATTACCAGATATATTAGGCATATGGAAGTGCCAGGAGCATCTGAGGAAGTGATGGCTGGATGCTTCCCTTTATACTTGTCGGATTTGGCTGCGCTTTGGTTCAGGAAGCTAGAAACTGGATCAATCAGAACATGGGGCGAGCTTGTAGACTGCTTCATGAGACAGTTTAGGGTTCATGTGACGCGACCAAAGAGTGTGATGACTTTAGCTTCAGTCAAGCACAGGACCAGAGAGTCCATAAAAGATTTCTTATTGCGATTCAATGCAACGGTGGCTTCTGTAGATCGCCCGGTTCCATCGATGATTTTGATGGTGGCGGTGGCAGGAGTTGGAGAAGGCACCAAATTTAAAGATTCCCAGACTAAAGATCTACCGCAAGATCTCGGAGAGTTCTATCATAAAGCTGAAAAGTTCATCCGATTAGAAGAATCACGAGCCGAGAGGCAGGAAGCAAATGCTGCGTAGGGCGAAGGAACCGCCAGGGAACAGTCCAGAGCGAAAATAGGGAAGAGGAAACAGGATGACAGATACGATGGTCCCGATAAACGGAAGAAATTCCAAGAACCTAGATTCAGGCAATACACAGATCTGACTGCAGGCCTGGAACGAATTTACACTGATACTCGTGGGCAACTCCCTTATCGAAAGCCACACAGGAGAGATCCTACTGAGCGGGAGCGCAGAACTGGTAAATATTGCCTATTCCATGAGCTGGATGGGCACACTACAGATGAATGCCGCCATTTGAAAGATGAGGTGGAAGAACATGCCAGGAGTGGTAGATTGCCACAATACGTAAGAGAACGGACAGCAGCGGTAAGGCCTGAACAACTACCGCCTCCACCTAGCAGGAACGATCCTGGATCAGGATCACGACTCGTCATCCACTGATTAAAGATAGAAGGGCCGAGTCCAGGATTCGGACTTCGGTTGAATAATTTCATTTAGATTTGTTTTCAGAACAAATGGCCACTCCACTTACTCATTTACGTGAACCGGAGAGATCCCTAGGCATGCTCTGAGATGGAGATAAACCAGTATGCCCAGAGAGGCAATGTTTAGCTTTTTCCTGATGTTTGAGATTGAACATCTAAGGCATGAATTTAAATAAATTAGAATTTCTTAAAATAAACCTTTGACTGGAGAGTCAAAGGATGGACATCAAATACCAATGTAAAAATGATCGCTTTATGACCCTACCCGGAGAGACGGGGTCCGGAATACAAGAAGTGAGTTGCTTCGCCGGAGAGCGATAGGATCAACTCACTTAAGAGCTGTTTCTCCTTCACTAGAGAGTAATAGGATGGGATCCAGCAAGAGCTCGGAGAGGCTATTATCGGTCTAGAGCGACCAAGACATCGCTTAATGTTCAGATACACTGAACCGGAGTGCAAAAAGTGAGTCGCTTCGCCAGAGAGCGACATGATCGACTCACTTAACGTTGTTTCCCCTTCACCAGAGAGTGACAGGATGGGATCCAGCAAGAGCCCGGAGAGGCTATGATCGGTCTAGAACGACCAAGACATCGCTATACGTCCTAACCGGGACCAGAGTGCAAGGGATAGAAGGCAATGCCAGAATGCAATAGGATCTTTCTATTCAATCGCTAAGTCTGAGATGGGCTTAGTAAGGGTCTAGAGTAGCCATTAATAGTCCGGAGAGACTACGGAACTTCATTCTCAACTTCTACGGAGAAAACGAATGCTGATTCGGCTTCGAACAACCATAAACTTGATTGCTAATACTGCAGCTATGAATGGAATGTGAATTTACTACACTCGATTTAAGACTGTTCAAAACATACCTTTTACAAAAAGGCATGTTTTGGGGGGCAAAGTGTTATCCCAACTTTTGGCAAAGTTGAGATATCCAAAATTTACTGAGAATCGATGATTATTATTCTTGAATATCAAATGTACATTGCAGGATAACCATGGATATCGATGAATTTTGTCCGAGTCCGGATCGGGCCATAATTGACAGGACATGACAAGAAAGATCATAAAAGTCAGCATCTCAAGTTTCAAGTCAATCCGAGTTCGTATGCTCAAGTTATGATGGATTCAATTTGGGAAAGATAGCCCTTGTTCGGTTCGAATCCATAGGCGAAAGTACGGTTCGAATCCATCGGTGCAACCTCTGTTCGAATCCATTTGATCGACTCCATCAGATTGCTTCGCCTCCATTTGCGTTCGCATCGATCAGAAGCGAGTTGGTCTAACGTGTGCCCTGTTCGAATCCAACATAACAAAATCCTTCGAATCCACGATTTCACCCTGCTTCGTATCCATCCAGTGTCATTGCTTCGAATCCATGGAAGAGGGTGTGTTCGAATCCATCCACTAATGCACATCACGATCGATTCGAACATACCTCCGTTCGAATCCCTTTTGTGAACGAAGCCTTCGTATCCACTAGGTCAAGACGGCAAAAACACGGAGTCGACCAGTCAACTCGGAGTAAATAGAGGATCAACATGAAGAATGCGCACCACGTCATCACGAAAGGGCGTGAGGCCATCGAGTCGAACCCATCGATTCGAAGGGGATCGAGTCGAAGGAGGCAACCTGCTCGAGAATAGAAATACGAATCGACCATATCTTGAGATCTACAAGTCCAAATGCAATGAAATTTTTACAGGAGCTTACATACATGTTGAAGAATGCCCACGCCAAATTTCATCACAATTGGATGATTTCTTGATCGATTCGAATGGAGTTCGAATCGATCCAACGTGGGCCCAAATTTCCTGAGGCCGGGCATGTGGGCTCCCTCACGTGCCAGAAGTGGCCTACCGGATTTTTAGGAGAAATATCAGCCTCCTACAAGTATAAATAAAGTCCCAGGTCATTCAGAAAAAGGGGATCTTGATTCTGAAGCACCCAGACTCTACCAGACTCTACTGTGCACTTCACTAGTACCGTTGTACTCGAATTTTAGAGCTATAATCCATTGTAATCCACTGTAATCATCTGTAATCAGCGAAGAACATCAATAAAAAGAAAAATCTTTGAAGTGGACGTAGGCCGGAGATAGCCGAACCACTATAAATCGTGTGTTCTAGTTCATTATTTCTAAATGGCTACATGTTGCTTGTTTAAATCTGTGATTTATGTTTGAATATTGTTGATTTATATTCATAAACTAGTGCTTTCACAATACTTGGGGTTTGTGACCAATTTTGGCGCAAACAGTATCAGAGCATAGGTTTACGAAAAACCTGAAACTAAAATGGTGTTTGATACTTATATATGCTATATATAAGTATACGATGTATCTCTATTCTTCTATCTCACTTTCGGCTATACTTCTGTAGCTCACAAGGCTTAAATTCAGATTTGGATGCTAGATGTGGAAGAGTAAATTTTGGGGGAAGCACCACAACAAAGGAAATGCCAGACCAAATACCAAGAGAAACCCAGGTTAGGCACAAGCTAGAAATGTAGGTGCTGGAGTCCCACAAGTTGACATGGGAGCTATGTATCAATTCTTTATCAACATGATGTAGGCAGGTGTTTTTGTTTGAGTGGTTGGAGGAAATGCTGGAGTAGGGAATCGGGAAGCTCCAGTGGTCAACAACTATGCTATCCTGAGTATAGACTATGTTAGGTTTGGAGGAAATTCATTTATGGGAACTGAAGATGCTATTGAGGTAAAGAACTGGTTGCTACATTGTGAAAGGATCTTTGCAATCTTGGAGCTCAATGATGAGCAGAAGAGAAGGCTTTCATCAAGACAGCTTCAAGGAGTATCTTTATTGTAGTGGAATAGTGTGACAGTTGGAGTGAATGAAGAAATGATGACTTGAGCTGAGTTCAGGAGAACGTTCGAGGAGAGATACATGTCTGTGATGGCGAAGTCTACCTTGATCGGAAAGTTTGTTGAGTTAGAGCACGGAGAGATGGCTGTGTTGGAATATGCTAGAAGGTTTGAGGAGTTGGCTAGGTATGGATATGCCACTGTAGATATCGTGATTATGAGGAACGAGATGTTCATAAAGGGGTTGAAACCTCAGTCGGCAAGGGCTACATTATCTCATATTAGGGATCCTTGTGATGTTGTAGTAGAGATGGAATTGAGGCAGAGGAGATGCTTACTTCTTTGGAGAAGAATAAGGAAAAGGAGGTTTAGGTGGGGCAGAGTCAGAATAGGACGTTCTTTCATAAGAAGGGTGCTCAGAAATATGGAGCCGCAAAGAAAGTGAAGTCAGAGGTTGTCTCTTTTAGTGCGATAAGAAGGGACATTTTTCAAATGAATGTTGTACTAGAAAGGCAAAGGAAGTAATTGGGAAGAAGAGTATTAGATGCTTCAACTGCGATCAGATTGGTCATTACAAGAACCAATGCAAAGAGCCTATTATGATGGAAGGGATAAAGTATTTACACAGGATACTGATACATCAGGACCAATAACCCAGGAGAAATGAAAGGCAGTACTGGGAGGTACACTTCAGATTCATGGTATGTCTATTAGTGTTCTATTTGATACTAGTGCTCACATTCTTTTATATATCATTGTTTAGTAGATAAGCTTAAACTCAACCCACATACCTAGTTACTTCCTTAAGGGTTGCATATCCGATATGAGGGTATGTAACACTTGGGATGAAGTGTGACCACCTAGAGTTTTATTTGTTAGGTCATACTTTGTTTGCAGTTTTCATGTGTTTGACTTTCTAGGGTTCAGAATTATTATGGGTATTGATTGGTCAAGTTAGTGCGATGTTAGGATATTTTCCATGATAGAAAAATATCACTTAAACACCCTGACAGTAGTTATCGGGTGGAATATACCATAGTAAACCCTAGTTGTGAGGCGAATGCTTTGTTGGGTTTTGCGGAGGTAGAAGATGAGTTGAATTGAGTTTTCATGGTTGGAGAATTCGCGGATGTCTTTGAGCTGTTAGTAGATTGCCACCAAAACGAACCATTGAGTTTCAGATAGATTTGGTGCCTGGAGCAAAACCAGTGAGTAGGCCACCAGGTAGGATGGCACCTATAGAGATAAGGGAGTTGAAGGTGTAGTTGGTAGATTTGGAAGGCAAGAATTTTATTAAACCTAGTTGTTCACCTTATAGAGCAGTCGTGGTGTTTGCTAAGAAGCCGGACGAATCGTTAATGTTATTTATCAATTATCGTTAGTTAAATGAGAAGATGATGAAGAATCGATATCCACTGCCTAGAATTGATGATATGTTCGATCAATTGAGTGGAGCCATGGTATTTTCTCAGTTGGATTTGGCGACAGGTTTCCATCAGCTTAGAGTGGCACAAGATAGTATTCCTTTGACGGCGTTTAGAACTAGATATGGATCATACAAATGCTTAGTTATGTCGTTCGGACTAACTAATGCGCCGACATTCTTTGTAGATTTAATGCACCAAATTTTCCACGTGCACTTGGATAGGTTTGTGTTGGGTTTCAAAAATGAAAATTTTATGTACTCTAAGGATGAAAGGGAGCATGAGTTCATCTTAGAGTGGTGCTTGAGACATTGAGGCAGCATCAACTTAAGGAGAAGTTTTCGAAGTCTTAGAGAAAGGGTTGTCTGTAGATCCGACTAAGATTGAAGCGGTGAATAATTGGAAGGGACCGGAGATAGTGACTGAGATAAACAGTTTTCTTGGATTGGCAAGATATTATAGGAGGTTTATTAAGGATTTTTCATCGATAGCAACACCAATGACCAAGTTAACACGAAAGGATGTGAAGTTTGTTTGGACCGATAAGTGTGATGAGGCATTCCAGAAGCTGAAACACTTATTGACTCATGCACCTGTATTAGTCGTTCCAGAAGGAAATCAAGATTTAATAGTATATATAGATGCGTGTGGAACTGGATTAGGAGCTGTGTTAATGCAAAGAGGTAAAGTGATTGCATATGCTTCTCGACATCTTAGACCGCATGAGGCTAGATATCCAAAGCATGATTTGGAGTTGGCTACGGTGATTTTTGCATTGAAAATGTGGAGATGTTGCCTTTTGGGAGAGAGGTTTGAGCATTATATGGACCATAAGTCATTGAAGTATTTATTCTTTATGAAGGATCTGAATATGAGATAGCAGAGATGGTTGTAATTTTTAGTTGCCTATGCCTTTGGTATTGAATACACACCAAGGAAAGGAAATAAGGTTGCAGGCGCACTTAACAGAAAACATCAGAATGCAGTGTTGGCAATGATAGCTGAGTGGAAAGATTTGAAAGCGTCGACGACATGTAGAGTACAGTAGAGATCGGAAGCTAGATCTAGTAAGGAAACTGCTATATTGTCATGTTTAGAAGTTCGACCAGTTATGATTGAAAAGATTGCTTCTAAACAGATGGAGGATCCAGTATTAGTAGAATGTATCAAGAAGTTACGGGGTGGAACGAAAACTGATGACTTAAAGGATTTTAGTCTTGACCAGAATGGATAGTTGAGAAGGAAAGGTTGGTTATGTGTTCCAAATGTGGGAGACATAAGGAAGGATGTTTCGGAGGAATGCCATTGTTCGAAGTTCACTATTCGTCCAGAAGGAACTAAGATATATTAGGACATGAAGCGGAATTTCTTCTGGGAAGGTAAGAAAATGGATGCATGCTTATGGGGGAAGCAGTGTTTGAACTATCAACAAGTTAAAGTCGAACATCAGAAGCCAAGTGGGTGGTTTCAGCCATTAGATATTCTAGTATGGAAGTAGGATTCTATTTCTATGGATTTTATAGATGAGTTATGAAGATCTAATAGTGGAAGTGAAAGTATATAGGGCATAGTGGACAGATTGACCAAGAGTGTCCATTTCATTCTAGTTAAGTCAATCAGGACAGTACATGTTTTAGCTAAATTATTTATGAAGAATGTAATTAGACTGCATAGAATTCCTAGTAGCGTAGAAAGTGATAGAGATTCCTTATTTACTAGTGAGTCTGGAAGAGTCTAAAGGAGATTTTAGGAACCAAGCATAAGATGAGTGTCGCTTATCATCCACAGACCGATGGTCAAACAGAAAGAGTTTGCAAAGTGTTAGAGGATTTGTTATAAGCTTATGTGTTAGATTTTTCTGGATCATTCGAAGACCATCTACACTTAGTCGATTTTTCGTATAACAATAGCTATCAGACTAGTATAGGGATGGCACCATTTGAAGCTTTGTATGGAAGGCCATGCAACTCTCTTGTTTTTTGGTTAGAGACTAAGGATAGGTTGGTTCTTCGTCAAGATTTGGTTAGAGAAGCTATAGAAAAGATTGAGTTGATTCGGGCTAGGATGAAGGAAGCTCAGTCTAGGCAGAAGAGTTATGCATATAGACAATGGAAATACATAGAGTTCTCTATTAGAGATCATGTTTTTATTAAAGTATCATCGATGAAGTGATTAGATTCGGGAAATCAGGGAAGTTGGCACCAAGATTTGTAGGACCATTTCCTATTATAGAGAGGATCGAGAAACTTACATATAGAGTAGAGTTACCGAACAGTTGGCAGGAGTCCATGATGTTTCCAATGTTTCTTATCTAAGGAAGTGTATTAGAGATCTAGAGGCCGCTATAGCACATACTGTGTTAGAGGACTTAGTAGTAGTGCAGAAGTTGACTATAGTTAGAAAGCCATTGGTATAGTCATGAGAGATGAGAAGAGGCTAAGGAACAAGACATTCATATTAGTTGAAGTTTAGTGGAGCGACGATGGGAGAGATTGTACTTAGGAGACAGAGAGCAGGAATAGAGATGACTGTCCTGATTTATTTGATGGGATGTTTACCTTTTTGATTGATTTGTTGGGTACCTCACCATAATTTTGAGGACAAAATTCTTTAAGGAGTGGCGTTTGTAATGATCCTAATTTTTAGTAACAATATTTAGTAAACTTTAATTAGGTAAGTTAAATGAAATAATGCGATGATTAGGGGTTTGGGATTTGTGGTTAAGCTAAGGGGTAGCCATGCTTAAGAGAATAAATGAACAAAAATGAAATGGGTAAAGGAAATAGGCGAGGGGCAAAGTTGGAATAAGAGTATTCTAATACCTATACCCTTAGGAATTCATTTCATTCATTCATTTGCAATACCACGATCACCATTAGCAAGAGCAAGAGGAAGAAGGTAAAGAAGATCAAAGGAAGGAAGATTAATCAAAATAAAATCCATTCAAATCTCAAACTCCTTAATCTCAAAGCTAAGATGAATAATGACTACATATCATGTTTTCTAATTATTTTCGGTTCTAGGTTAAGCCCGATTTATCTTTCAAAGTTTAGCCATGTTTTTGAACAATAAAAGGATTATATAGGCTTATTGATGATTTATGCTTATTCATAAAGTTTTTATGATATGTTTTGATGTGAAGACCCTATTAAATGACATCCAACTACCTTGCAATTTTAGATTTAAATCAAAATTGATATTTTAGAGAAGGGTTTCAATTTTCATAATTTTCCGAATTACTGTGGATTTAATATTAATTTTATAGTGAGAAAATTAATTATTTGGGTTTAAAAATTATTTACGGTTAAATAATATATGCTTTGGGTCAGAAATTATTATATGTTAGAAAACATACTAAAAAGGATTTTTTGGAATTTTCTTAGAATTTTCCCAAGTGTTTTAATAGATATATAAAATTATTTAAGGAATGAGATTTAAACATTTTATATATTTGTAAAAGGAGAAGGGGTATTTTGTAAATTATTTAAATTTTGTAATTCTAAAATTTTGGTAGTTCTTTTAGAAAAGAAAATTAGTAACCAATAATATTTTGACTAACAAGGAAGGTTAGTTGAAAATAATTTCTTTTTAAAGTAAAAATCAATTTTTACATGCTTTTAGCATGTTTCGCCACTTTCGGACTTAGGGTTTCGACTTAGTAGGTCCGCCTCCATCACCATCGAAACCAATGCACATAGTATCAAAGACATGGTAAATAGTGAATTAGACTTAGGCGGAAGGTACGGGGTTGAAGCTATGGATCCCGAAAGAGTCGAAACGCTACTTTGCTTTCAAATGGAAATGCGCCTGCTTTGCTTCAATGGTAATGCTTTCAACTTGGTTGATCAGGTCAAATTGATTTAAAGAATGGTTTTGAATAAGGTTGCACCTTTGTTTAAAGAAAATGCTTTTGAAGGGGCCAAAACCCCTAGCTGCCACATCTTACCTTTCGAAGCAATGCCTTTGAAAGGGTTTCTGTGTTTAAAACCTGGCCGCTTCTCCAATGCTTTCGAAGGGAATGGTTTCAACAGCATCACTTCTTTCGAAGTGAATGGTTTCAACAACATTACTTCTTTACTTTGTAAGTAGCATTTGGAAGAGTGCTTTCGATTTAAATGTTTAATAGCCCTTTTGCTCCGTTGGAGGTAGAACCCAAAGATTTCGAAGGAGATAGTTTTAAATGGTTTCGAAAGGTTATTCAACATGTTTAATTTGAACCCAAATGCTTAAGAAAGGTTTGTTTATAGAAATTGATTCGAATGCTTTCGAAAGGTTTTGAAAGGAGGTTTCGAAGGGGTGGTTCCCCAATGTTTTCGAAAGGTTTAAGTGGAAGGTTTCCAAAGGTTTCAAATGTTATGTTATAGTATTTTGATAAATGGATGTTTGAGGTTTTAAAGCATTCGAAAGTGATGATTTTCAATGATTTCGAAAGTTTGATTATGAACGATTTCGAATGGTATGTTTTGGTCTTTCGGTGTAATGTTTCACTTATATTCCAAAGGGGTACTTTCAACGAATTCGAAAAGGGTACTTTCAAAAGTTAAAATGTTTTCATCGACAAGGATTTGAGTAAAGTATGTATAACATGGAAATGTGATTTGAGTAAAGCATAGAGTATATTTTCCTTGTTTAACGTATGATTTAAAGGGTTAAATCATTTGGAAAGAAAAGGATTTCAAGGAAAATTTATGGGTAGTTAACCGCAGGTAAAATGACTCAGATATTTGAATACTAGATGGAACCAATATACGATCGCACCCTATACATTAGCTATTAGCCACTAGCTAATTTCGTTCAAAATTCTAGTGTGTAGGGCTTTGTCGCAGATAAGACTAAAATGATGTTACACACAGAAAGAAATATATTTGTACAGAGGTAGGTTATTGGTGGGCTCGCTAAACCATTGGGATCAGTTGACCTAAAGAAAGTAAGTGGGGAACATACCATCTAGAAGAGAAGTATCTAACAGATGTTAGATTATTTGCTTATATTGTCTGGAAGGCTCGAGTCAGCCAAAGGTTAGTAGTTATCCAAACAAAACTATATTGTTCAGATAGATAGTCCATTTGTTACCTGATATATATGTTTACATGATAATGCTTTACAGTTTTAACCAGTTTTGGTTACAGGATTATGATTTGTAAAAGATATGTTTTAAGTGGATATTAGTGAGGGGAAACTCGTTCCTTTAAGTGGCGTGGTCTCACTTAATATCAAATAACAGAGATGCATATTATTATTCACACCAGGCTTTATATCTGACTCAAATTTTATGCTTCTCCCCCTGAACTTTCGGATGGTCAAAATTGATTTGAGTAGGCTGAGGGTTAAGGATTTTCATGTTTTAGTAGGTGGACGAATAAAGCTTCCGAGGATGAGCTGGAGGCTGAAGTTAGCTATGTATGAGTTGTTATATTTTTTATTTCCGCTGTGTTGTATTAAGTCATTTATAAATATTTATTACTCCGGTCATCCAAGGGGGAATCTTCATATGTCGCTCTTGGCATATTTTGTAATAATTATATTTGATTTGAACCAGGGAAATGATTGGGATCATGTAATGGAATATGAAACATGTTTTGTTCAATGTAATTAGAGAAGTTGTTTTTGAAATTTGTGATTTTGTTTCATATTCATGTGCTTATGATACTATGGATACCATTAACATTACCGTATTTGGTCACCAAAAGTTAATACCATGGATGACTGCAGCATCTGTAAAGCTTAGCTTCGGGCCTCCAAATAGGGGATGTTACAAGGAGGCTTTTGAAGGGGAACTTCCCCAAGCAAAGAACAAGGTTTTGAGCAAGCGCCTTTAACTGTATACGAATAATGAGAGCTGAACGTCCAAAAGAGCAATGGTATGAGTACATAGGAGGTTGCAATAGATATGAGACATTAAATGATCGGTTCTATTACCAGTTAGAGCTACTAAGATGCAAGATGGTAATGGTCTATCAATTGTAATTTTAGTAAGTGCTCTGGCAAATCCAAGTCCTTCCCTTCACTCAGTATTTTCATCAAAGCAAATACACACTCCAATCTGACTAGCTGGCTAGTCATGGCCTTCAAGCGATTGGAGAGGATGAAATACAAGAGCAATTTGCCCGATAGGAATGGACATGATCTATTTGTACGCGAAATCAACCGATGGGCTCCAACGTGTGACAATGAAAACTTTTCCATCAATAATACAAGGATTAGCTTCTAGTACCATTCTCCTTTCTTCTTTGTTGCCAAAATTAAAGTAATACATATTGCTATTAAACCTTACATCAAAGTAACCTTTATTTTCCATTGGTCCTTTAAGTGTTTCTTAACTATAAAGTAAGGGTAGCCATTATCCAAGAAAAACCCAACAAAGGAGATTTTTCAAAAAGCATCACTTGCATTAATCATAGATTTTAGTGGAACAAGAACTTCATCAACATTTGATGATACTTTAAAATGTTTGGAGATGTACCTTCCTGCATTATGTGGTTTGTTAGAGAGCAGGAATGATCAAGCAGGTTTTAGTGCTTCCTGAGAAGCGTGTTCATTCACAGTAAAAAGAATTGTTAACCCCAAAGCCTACTACAGAGTCCAATGTGACATCTGGCATCAAAATAGGAGGCTGGACAAATTAAGGTGGATTCAGGTTGGCCGCATTATTAGTCTGGCTCGTATGATAAGGCACAGCTATTGGTGGAGTTAGGATATTAGGTAAGGACTGAGGCAACGACACGTGCTCGTATGTGGAAGAATGAAAGGAAACAGAAATGGGAGCTTTAGGTTTACGCTTAGATGAAAGCATCCCTTGTGATAGGGTTAGGAAGGTGATGGGGTCAGATAGGGATGGTGGTTTGTGTGCCTTGCCAGATCTAGTGGTCGGGGTATTGATGACAGACTGATTTTGATTTGGGGATTCGATAAATTCTTTCCTCACTATATCGAAAGAGCATGGAAGAGAGTGGGATGGAGAGGAGGAGGAAGAATAAATGGAATGGAGGAGAGAGCGATGAGTGATGGAGCAGAAAAAACACTTGGAACCAAATATAAGGATTAGTCGCCAACTACCATTTTAAGGAAGGAACGATTGCCAATTTTTCATTTTCTTTCTTAAAAAATTGAACTAATGCTTAATTTAAGTAACATATAACTATTATAAACCAATTAAATCGAGTTGTGTTTTGGAACTGAATAAATTCGACTGTGCGACTCACATATGTGAGTTTAGCCAATGATTATTATTCGAAGAATTCAAATATTAATGTTTATATATCACCTTAGCTAGATGTGTGACAGTTTTATTTAATTCATCACTAACAAATCTCATCAGTAAAATCCAATTTTATAAATTTAAATGATACCCTTTAGTAACAAAAATTTACACCAATTCTCTTCGTCAACACTTTATCACTATATGAATTATGGAACGTGGATTTAGTCAAAATTCCAATATCATCCACATTCAACTCAATTAGTCCATAAATAATGTCGTTGGTCCAATAATAACATTCAAAATTAATCATACTGCCTTAGCCAAATATTTTGACTTTAAATTACCTTATGTTTACCATGATACTGACCTTATACAATAGAGGACACTAGTTCACTACTAAATAATGTTTCACTTTTACTGCTTCAAATCAAAACCAATTATAGATGCTCGATGTACTATAATCAAAGTGCAATTTCCATATTGAAGTTCAATAGTATTTTCAAGCCAAGTGAACTATGTAATATCGTTACTTTGAGATTTCTCGTTTGACATTAGTTGTTATCAGCCAACCAAAAAGTCTTAGATGATTCATTCCATATTTATCCTATAACAATCAGTAGGTAACCCTTGGTTGTCCAAGTAGCCATGAGTAATACACTATCTAACATTTGAAGAGAATTTTTTACTTTGTCTCAATGGATGTATCGATATGCTATCTTGAAACATCTTGGCTAGGCACATTTAAAATAATATGTTATTTAATATTATGATAATTTCTCCTAATTACAACTCCTTGCATTTATTACCACGTAAAATGAAATTTAAGAATTTTCCATCAAATATACTAAACCTAATTATTTAATTAATATTTCACAATTTAACAAGTATATAATAGGAAAAAACAACTTTTATTTTAAAACAAGATTTTATTATAAAGTTAATAATTTACAATAAATTATAGAATTGTGCTTAAGGAATACCCCTAACTCTCTCTATCTCCGACTTGCACTTATGGCAAATCATGGAATCTTAATCCCATCCCTTCGATTAGTTTCTCAAAACCGATCAAGAAAGTCCCTTCATGAATAGATTTTCTATGTTGTCCTTAGTATCTACTCTTTCAATATCCACTTCTTTGTTACCTATAAATTCCCTTATTAGGTGGAACTTTTAAAGAATGTGTCTTTACTTGTTGTGATCTCTTGGTTCTTTTGCGATCTACATTGTAGCATTGTTATCACTAAACAGTGATATGAGATTCTCAACATTTGAAATCACTCGTAGCTCTTACATAAACTAGCACATCAAGACTACTATTGTAGCTAATTTATCGAGGGTGATAAACTCTGGGCTTCCATGGTGGAATTAGCCATTGTTTCCTATTGAAACTTTCGAACAAACCGCTTCACGGTTCAATGTAAACACATAACTAGACACTAATTTACTGTCACCAATATCATTCCGAAAGGTGGATTCTGTATACCCTTTTATAAGGAGGTCTTCATTCCTATATGTAATGAATAAGTCTTTAGTATTTTTTAAACACATAATAATAACTTCATTGTTGTTCAATGCTTTTCTCTAGGATTAGACTGATATCGGCTTACATGTTTGAATGAATAAGCCAAATCTAGTCTCGTATATAGTATAGCTTACATAATGGAACTGATTGCTGATGCATGCAGTATCCTCTTTATGTGTTCCTTCTCATTAGTATAAGAAGTGTTCTTATGAGAAAGGGCAATTCTAGATCGTGTTCGAACCACTCTGTGCTTGGAATTCACCAATTGAAAATTATCTGTATGGTATCCATGTATAGGGATTGAGATAATCCCAACAACATTTTGGATCTATCTCTATGGATCCTTATACCAAAGTTATAGGTTGTTTCTTGCAAATCCTTTATGGGGAAATTCTTGGACAACCATGCTTTCACTGATTGCAACAAAACAATGTCATTGCCAATCAGAAGCAAATCGTCAACATACAAGACCAACGATGCGATAGCATTTCCTAATTCTTTTTGGTATACACAAACTCCTCTATATACTGATAAAAACTAAATTGTTTGATTACTTTATCAAAAATCTTATTTTAACTCTCAAAAGCTCGCTTAAGGCCATAAATTGATCTTAACAATTTGCATGCTTTTCCATTTATCCCATTGACCTTGTTACCCTTGGGTGGCGATATTAAACGTCTCTTTTAAATCACCATTCAGAAATGATATTTTCATGTCCATCCACCATATTTTGTAGTCATAGAATGTGGCAATAAAAAGCGTTATCCAAATGGACTTAAGCAAGACTACAGGCAAAAACGTGTTATCATAATCAATGCATTGAATTTGACGAAAATCTTTTGCAACTAGCATACCCTTATAGGTCTCTACATTTCCATCTGTGTATAATTTTTTTAAAATTAATTTGCAACCGATGGGCTTTGTAACATCCTGCCTTTTTGTACGCTTTATATCGACGATAAACCGTACACGTCAGACTCAAACCATACAGAAGGGCGGATTGTTATTGGGGTGAATAAGAAAAGGCAGAGAAAGGAAAAATAAAACAGAATCTTGCAGCGGAACGATAAAATATAATAATCAAATAAACAGTTCATGAAGCTGTTTTACAAAACATTTGATTATACTTATACAATACAGAATCAGAGTTACACATACCAAAGAATGATAAATAACAATGCAGCGGAACAGTGTGATGTGGTGGAACAACATAGTATATAATAATAATATCCTCGTCTTCGTCCTCCAAAATAAAGTAAATCCTGTAATGCTCAGGCTGACCCGAGCGAATTGAAAAGACAAAACACTCGAGTCAGAACTAAAAGATTTTATGTGAGTTAAATCCACTGTAAATAATATGAGTGGAACGGCGTCAGAGATGTTTACAGGATTTGACATCTCCTATCCAGTGTCTAACGTGAGTGCAGTAACTTAAGAGATGCCCGTGATCCACATCTCCTGAGGATCCGTTAAACTATTTAATATGTAGTAATATTTCACTATTATAATAGTGTCTACAGTAAAATAAACTTACTTTTAAATAGCGTTAAGCTTTACATTTTCCACCTTAACACATAATAGTCCCAATATTCTATCCAGTATCATAGTCCCTCCTGATCGGGAAGCCACCAGAGGATACTCCACGGGATATGGTAGAAAACCAAATTCATACAAGGCATGCTATGGTAGGTGACACAACACACAAGACAATGCCATGGTAGATATACCAATTATGCATCCGGGCTTGTGGTAACGCGTAGCAGCTACTGCCGCCCACCTCGAGCCACGTTCCCAAAATAGAAAGTCAAAAGTGGCTACCAAAACAATCCAAAGTCAGAATATAATATCGAAGGAGTGTATACGATAAGAGGGGCTACCTCCTTGGCCTGAGAATCGCTCCTGTTTTAGCCACCTTATGTCAACTCACGGGAGTCAGGTCCATGTATATACCTTAATAGAACGTCGCCACCATCCTACTTCATTCTGAAATCTTCACCGCGTACACGGTTGTTAAAGTGGTTTTCGGAGTTGGCAGAGAGTATGACAACTTCTGATCCTGGTCCCTTTAACAGCCAAACATTATTATAACACCGCGGTCATTTTTAAAATAGTTTATACTTTAAAACCAATTATCATTGCCCCTTACAAAACCAAATCAATACGATATCATTTTCATTTCAAATATGTCCTTCTCTAAAATCATAACACATTCAAAGTTATAACATTTTAAAATCAAAATACTTGAATATAACAATTTTAAATTTTAATCCCTTGAAACTCATAACTTTGAAACATAACTTCCACCACTCAAATGGTTTAAATATTTAAATTACATTATATAATAAAATAGCTCCTTCAATTCCACAAATCAAATCCAACACAACTCAAATTTCTACATTTTTATATTTAACCAAATCCTAAATCATAAATTTCAATTCAATTCAGTTTCCAAAACTATTCCAAATTTATCGATTTCAAAATAGATTTGATCCATAGAGTAAACCGTTTGACATTCAATGTATTTCAAACTTTAAGTATTCAACAACTTCAAAATAAGTTTGGAAATTATTATTAAACAATTCATTTTCCATTATTTAGTTTTGAAACACTTTTCATAATAAATCCATTACCATTTAAATAAAACTCAAACTATATTTTCTTCAATTTATTCATACTTGAAATATCCATTTACTTCACCTTAAACCAAAATCAAGTATAAAAATCATACCCTTTAAAATTTCAATTTAATAAATTTCATAACAAAATTGTTTGAGTTTAATTCTTACATAAATTCAATTTCAATTAAATTTCCAATTTATCTTCCAACCTAAATTTATTTAAATCATTATAAACTCTATATTAAAATATAATTTAAATAAATACTTAACCATATTATCTTTAATAAAAATCAAATTTCCTATCAACTCATACTATATTAAAATAAATTTATACATAGCTTAAAATCAAGAATAAATTATCATTTATAGAATCTCTAAGATCAATATATATATATATATATATATATATATATATATATATATATATATATATATATATATAAAACCATATATTCCTTTACAAATCATAGAAATAATTTCAAAATATTTTTATATATAGACCACGGTGTCTGTATATAATTTTCTATCTAATGGTCAAGTGATATGGATATTTATCATTTCAATCCGCAACTTAAAATACAAATACGGTTATATATCATTTCAAACCGCAATCCCGAATGAAATAAGAATCCATAACAACTTGCAGTTTATAACGATATAAATACAACATCCATTCATCCAATATCAATCATCAAACATTTATCACAATCATCATCCGATTGAAATTAATAACATCAATATAGAACAGATAATAAACAACAGGTACTTACTGGCATTTTATATTCATAATAGATTAAATAACAATTTAATTGGAAGTTTATATGCAATAATAGATTAAATAACAATTTCATTCAAATAAATTCAATTTAACCGATATGACGATTAAAAATATGCCAAACGGTCAAAAATACATTTCTAATAACATTATAAATCAATTTTACACACATAAGAAATTTTAGAAGTTGTGAGTGGGTTAAAACACACCTTTTGAATTTAAATTGAATTTAAATTAAATTTAAATCCAATTTAAATCCAAAATTCAAACAGTCTCAGAAACTGTCCAAACCTACGCCAAAATGTCCGGAATTTCAATACGATCCTAGCGGAGAAAACCGCGCATGGATTCGACCTCGTATGCGAAAGTTATACGCGTTAGATCATTTGAAAACAAAAATTTAAATTAAAACAAACAAATAACTCACCCTCTCCACTATGCCACGTCACCCTGTCACCGTCGTTCAAACCCTTCAGGCCATGTCAAATCACATACGCCGCTCGTTGACCGAGCATCACGCCGTCGCATGCTGCAGTGGGCCACGAGCACGTCGCCGACATCCAGACCTCCAGCCCCCCCACGTTATCAGGTGCGAAAGCCCCAAACTCCACCGACCGCCACCTAAACCTAACCCTAAATCAAATTATTCGCGACCATCCAACCATTGATCGGCAGAATGAATGATAACGATGGCCTCCACTCGACCCTCTCTCCGCAACGGTACCGTCGATTTGACGATCCATCGAAGTCCATCAAGACGAAATGAATGACCGTGACAAAATCGATCAATTTTGGCCAGCCATAAACCTAAATCCAAAAACAAACAGCAGAATTGACTGTCGCTCGTCGAGAGCTTCAAATTGATATAAAATTTGATAGGCATTGAGGATTTTGAATTTTTGAGTTGAAATTTTAATTGAAATAGGGTTGTGAAATTCAAGATTTGCCTGCCATTGAGAAAGAGGAGCAACATAAATTGATGTACATACAAAAATGAGAAGTAGAAAGGATGCTAGGGTTTATAATCGGATATATATAGGAAGATTGATATAGGAACAATTGAATCAAATCGGTTTGAAAGTTAAACGCTACATGGCCCAAAAATTCCGTTTTGACTCTGGAACGAAAATGGGTTAACCCATATATCAAAATAGGTATTTTTAAATATCTTAAAATTAATAGAGCAGGATTCACGTCCAAATTCCATCGTATGAAGAAATTATGCAAAAATCAAGTTATTTCAAATTGGTTTCAATTAATTTGATTTCTAGGCGTTTCGAGTCCGTACGATCAAACGACAATCTCGATCGCTATGAAACTTGTAATCCTACAATAATTCACCATTACGGATTAGATGAAACTGGTTTCATCGAAATCCAAGTCAGTGGCCAAAATGGCTATTTTCTAGTTAATTAAATAAATTAATAATTGATTATTAAATAAAGTTTTCAATTTCAACTCTATAATTAACAAATTTCATCACCTTTTAATTTTTTTATCTTTTATATTAATTTAACCAAATTTAGATGTCAATTTAGAATTTATCAATTTCAATGTTAGCCTTAACTTTATTAAATTTCATTTACTTGCAATTAATCCATTTATTAAGTTTAAATTCCAATAAATTAATAAACCTTAATATCCATTATTTTCATTCAACCAATTGTCGCATTATGAATAGAATCAACATTATTTCCAATTATTTCCTTAATTTACACTAACATAATGTTGAATTGAGATTCATTGTAATTGATTACAAATTTTGATTTAATGGACTCTATAAATGATTAACTTATAATAATTGTTATCGTTAGCTCTCAATCACATTTTTATAAGTTTATCATTCCCAACCGATGTTACAATTTCTTACTAATCATTGATTTTATTCGATTATCATTCAATATATATTAATTCATTAATTAATTCAATATTAACGTTTGCCTTCTTATATTCGATTTATAGCCTAGTATAACATTTACATTAATTCCATTAATTGTAACTTCATTCAAATAGTTAATAATTAACTTGGATTAACATTATTACATCTCATTTAAGTTATTATTTCATTAATGGATCACATATTATTTTTTTCCAAAATTAGATAACAAAATTTTAAATGAAAATTAACAATTAAATTATCGAAAATTTACGGGTTGTTACACTCTCCCCCAATCAAAACATTTTGTCCCCAAAAAGGGAAAAGAAGGGAAAAGAAAGAATTAAGTTAACAATACATCTTATTAAAAATATTAACTTTATAAACAAATAAATTTACAAAGTTAATTAATTAGAATAAAATATACCAATTTATCGTTAGTCCTTAAGATGATGGTTTTGATGACAACAACCTTAGGAATTGTTATAAAATATAAATACTAATAATATAGTTTAGATATATATGTATATGCAGGATTTAACCATGCAGTTACCAAGATTGAAGACTGTACAGTATAGTGATTCAAGATATCAAGATTGAAGACTCATGAGTATCAAGATTATCAAGAGTTCAAGATTTCAATAATAGGTAATTTAATTAGGAATTTTGTTAAAACTCCTAGAAAAGCACCGGCATCTTAAAATCCAATTTATTCATCGAATGGAATCCACTTCGAGCCCGTTAAAGGGATGGAACCCTAAGTACGATGGAACCTACGAAAAATCTAGTGGAACATTATTTTGTATCTGCTAACTTTTCTTCAAAATATTTTTATAAAATTATATCTTGTTTTCAAAATGATTTCAAAACATTCCTTTCAAAAAGAATAAAAAATGTCTATCCTGGTTTTAAATATTTTTTGCCTTAGAATAATCTTTATTTTCAAAATCAATTTATCCTTGATTTTTAACTATCTTTTAATAATAATAACATATTTAACTTTTAATATTTATACTTAGATTTAAATATAAATTATAGGAAAATTTTAAATATATCAAAATATTATTCTCTATACTTATTTATGTATTTTATCTACAGTTAAGTATATTTATAAAGTTTAAAAATAGTTTTAATACAAGATAGAAGTTATTTTCAAAGAAAAACAAATTACCAAAATTTCCTCGGGCATGTCGACAACCCCTAGGACCCCTGTCTACATGGTGGCAGTTGATTTCAAAATTTTGAATTTCACAAGAAGTGTCTATTCTTCATATCCTTTCATGAATGGTCATGGTTGTTGTTCTACTATAAATAAAGGCAGTTTTAAACGAATTTTCAGCCATAATTTCTCTTATTTCATGCCTCTTCTTCTTCCACATTTCTTTATATACATTTTTATCACTACTCTGCCGAAATCAACACTGAATCTAGCTAGATCATTTCTGGTTTGATTTTCTATCACTATCTCAACAAGATCTCCATGCTATTCAGAGTTATCGACTTCTTTGTAATAAACTAAGTGAGAAAAGGTGTGATTGTAGCCTATGAAATCAATCAAGCGAGAAAAGATGTGATTGTAGCCTTGACAATCAATTGGGTGAACTTTTTTCCTGTAAAATCAAATATCTCTACCCAGAGGATTGTGAATCTTGAGTGGTGTACCTCGTGGCCTTGAAATCGAGGGTGTAATTGTAAAATTGCTTTTGAAAGGAAATCCGTTCTTATGTGCGGGACTGGATGTAGGGTAACTCCGAATCAGTATAAAATCCGGTGTATTCTTTCTTTATTGCTTTTACTTTATTTCTTCATCTGTGTTTGATTCTGTGATCATATATGTATCTTAATATTGCATTCATTTATGTTCAAATTAACATAAACTCAAAAGGATTTAGTAATTCCTTAAAACACTATTTACCCCCCTCTAGTGTTTATTCTAGCCTTAAGATCCGTAATCCGCATTTCTCTGATTTGGTTTCAGAGCAAGGTTTTCAAAGTTTTCAAAATCTAAATTTTGAAAATTTTTCAAAATGGCTACCAACACTGGTACTGTTAATACTACCAACACTAGTTCTATTATGCCTCTCACTAGTTTACTTATAGAAGGTCAGTCTACTGTCAGACCACCACTTTTCAGTGGCAGTAACTATGCACGTTGGGCATGTAGGATGAAAATATATTTACAATCTATAGGACTAAACACTTGGAATGTCACATAGATTGAATACTCTGAACCCACAACTGATTTTGCACAGTGGACTGCTGAGCAAAAGACTGTTGCACAAAATAACTCTAACGCTATGAATATTCTATTTTGTTTACTTGATAGAAATGAATTTAATAGAGTGTCAATTTGTAAGTCTGCATATGAAATATGTAAAACTTTGCAAGTTACTCACGAAGGAACAAGCAAAGTTAAACAGACCAAAATTTCCATGCTCATAAATCAGTTTCAATTATTTAAAATGAATTCGAATGAGTCTATTTGAGATATGTAGAGTAGATTTCAAAACATTGTGCATTCTCTAATATCCTTGGGAAAGGAATTTTCGGAAGAAGATTAAGTCGGAAAATCTTAAATACTCTTACTCCAGAATGGGATCAAAAGACACTTACGATCGAAGAGGCAAATGACATCAGTACCTTAAAGATAGAAGAATTAATTGGAAATCTAATGTCGTTTGAAGTCCAAATGACTAAGAGAAGAGAAAGCAAAGCATCTGAAAAGAAATCAATGGAGTTCAATGCATGACCGATGGATCAAACTCAAACAACGATAATGATGAAGAGATAGCCCTTATGACTACGAATTTTCGAAAATTCCTAAAATATAGAAAGATGAATAATCTCAAGAGAAACAACTATAAGAACTCTGGAAAGCAGAATGTAGTGCTAAACAATATCAACTGTTTCAACTGTGATGAACCAGGCCATATCAAAAAAGACTGCCCGCATCCAGATAGGCAAAATCTTCCTATAATCAATGATTCCTTAAAGAAACGAAAACGTGCGTTCACTGCTACTCTAGATGAATCAGACTCGTCCTCAAGCGATGATGATCAGAAGACAGATAATTCAAATATGTGTTTCACGGTAGTTCGCGACTATGACGAATTCAGAGAAACGGACTCAGAAGAAGGTACACATTTACAATACAATTAGTTGAAATTGCATGCTTGGAATTGGATGCTTGATTGATTGATTTTGAATTGGTGTGTTGTTTGAATTTTAAAATTTTAATTTTTTTACTATTATTTTATTATTATTTTTATTTTCAATAAGTATCATAATTTTTATAGAATATACTATAATATTAGTAATATTCCAAATATATACATAGACATTAAAAATTATATATATATATACATATATATTAGAATAATTAAGAAAAATAAACAAGGAAATTCAAAGACACCTGTCGACATGGTCCCCAACATGATGTCAACAAAGGTTCAGAAATTTGAAATTCAAAATTTGAATTCAAATGTTGAATTTCCCTCCATCTTTTCACTTCATCCAATTCTCTGAAAAGTCACATTTTGACCAGAGAACATGCCCTTTGAGAATCTATTTATTCACTATCTCTTATCACAACTTTTCACTCTCATTTTGAAATCCAAACTCTTATCTCAAAACTTCAAGCTCTCTACTCTCTACTCTAATGGCTTCTTCAAGCAACCCTTCTACAATGAGAATTTCCAGAAAGATAAAAGAGCAACTCTACAATGATCCAGAGTCTATAATAGCATATATAATCTATGATAACTATGGAAAAGTCCATCCCGAGAAGTTTGCTTTATTTCAATATTTCTCTACTTGTGAAATCGATTCTCTTTTTGCAAATAACCAAGTTCTTAGTTTTGTTGATGCTTCTCAAAATGATTTTGTTTCTTATCCAAATCCTGTTAAAATTTTCTATGCAAATCTCAATCGTGGATTTTTTTAATGGAAATGATGATGAAATTTTGGGTAGTGCCAAAGGAACTAGAATCGTTTTAAACTGTGATCTTTTGGGTACCATTCTCAATTGCAAGAGCACGGGAATGGATCTTTCAAGTTTTAACGTCGATGAAAATGATCGTGAGACATTTCATCACATTTTCGAAGAAAATGATAACTATGAATTCAAAAATCGAAATTTTCGTCCAAAAGCTAGAATTGTTAATCTTCTTTTACAACATACTTTGACCCCAAGATCGGGGAGTTTTAACAATCCAACTTCAAAAGTTTGAAAACACTTTTTGCTATTTTTGGAAATTATGATATTAATTGGGCACAAGTTATTTTGGATGAATTTCGTCCCAAAAATCTTGAAATGGGTGAAAACACTTTTAGTCATGGAATATATCTCACTCGAATTTTTAACTATTTTGTAGTAGATTTCAAAGGAGAAGAATTTATTTCAATAAAGGTTTTTAATCACTCAAACATTTCTCTTATGAAAATTCCATTTGTTTTTCAACCTTATGAGACTCTTGCCGAAAAGGAAGAGCGTTTGGCTCATGAGGAGATGGAAGAGGAGGAAGAGGAAGAAGAAGGGGATGAAATGGAAATAGAAGAAGAAGAAGAAGAAGGTGAAACCTCTTTGGAAAGCATTGAATATCCTCCTAATCCAACCAACAAAACCTTACTCAAAAATCAAAAGACCATTATCGAGAATCAACAAATTCTTAAACGGTTCGTTAGTAAGAAATTGGATAAAATGTCATCTAAGATGAATAATTTTTTCTCCAAAGTCAGTAAGAAACTTTGATTATCTTCATCTTCGTCATCCTCTAAATAGTTCTACCTTTTCATGTCATGTTGTATTAGTTTTATTGTGTTTTGATTTGAATGTTCATGTAGTTCTTAATGTTTAATCACTATATCGTTCTATTATGAAATGAAATTGAATTACTTTTCTGTTATCTAGCTTATCTTATCTCAAGAATAAATGTTAGTAATATATATATACACAATTATTCACAAAATCAAAATAAGTCATCAAAATTGATTAACCCCTGTCGAAAACCCCCCTTGACCATGTCGACATGTACTAGTTAGAAATGACTTTTCATTTTAAATTTGAAATTTGACTAACTACCTTATGTCCATTCATTTCAAAAGAATTTCTACATCTATAAATGCCTATTTCTTCCAGAATTCATCACTCGGAATTATTTCTTATCTACTTTATCTCTATTTCCTCTCAAAACTCAAATATGGCCAATCTAATTCATAATTCGACCGAGAATCTTGATGAAACCCTTAATTCTTTCAAGAATATTCTTTATTTCATTCTTCTTAACCAACGACACTTAGAGTTTAGTCAAATGCAGATGATCAAGGAGCAAGAAAGGCATTTCGATGCGATACAATAGATGATTTCCTCCCTACATAAAGTTGATAATGAAGCACATCCTCCTATCTCTCTCACCAATGATAATGAAAATTGGGACGCCATTAAAGCATACCCTATATTTGGAGAAGAAGGATGGATGAAAGTTCCTAATAATGTTTGATTTTATTTGATTGCTTTGTTTGATTGATTGCTTGGATTGATTTGATTTGATTTGGTTTGGTATGGATTGATATTTGATGTGGATTGATATTTGGTGTGCAAAACATGTATAAAAACACATTGATATTTATATGATCTTTGATTAGTTATCATGTCTATCAGTATAATTATCTCTTAATCTATCTATTATATACTCCACTGAATATTATATTAATGCATGTATTTTAAAATAAGAATAAGGGGATTTATATAGTTTGGAGTTAGTTTTTGTTGATGACAAAGGGGGAGAAGTATAAAATAGGAAGTTAAGCATAGATTAAGGGGGAGTTATTAGGATAGAAGTAATATTATATAAACAAAGGTTATCATCATCAACAAGGGGAGATTGTTAGTCCTTGAGATGATGGTTTTGATGACACAACCTTAGGAATTGTTAAAAAATATAAATACTAACAATATATTTTAGATTTATATGTATATGTAGGATTTAACCATGCAGGTACCAAGAATGAAGATTGTACAGTATAGAGATTCAAGATATCAAGATTGAAGACTCGTGAGTATCAAGATTATCAAGAGTTTAAGATGTCAATAATAAGTAATTTAATTAGAAATTTTGTTAATACTACTAGAAAAGCACTGGCATCTTAAAATCCAATTTATTCGTGGAATGAAATCCACTTCGAGCCCGTTAAAGGGATGGAACCCTAAGTAGGATGGAACCTACGAAAAATCTAGTGGAACATTGTTTCGTATCCACTGACTTTTATTTAAAATATTTTTACAAAATTATATTTTGTTTCAAAATGATTTCAAAACCTTCCTTTTAAAAAGAATCAAAAACATCTATCCTGGTTTTAAATATTTTTAGCCTCAAAATAATCTTTATTTTCAAAATCAAATTATCCTTGATTTTAAACTATCTTTTAATAATAACAATATATTTAACTTTTAATATTTATACTTAGATTTAAATATAAAATTATAGTAAAATATTATATACATCAAAATATTATTCTCTATACTTATTTATGTATTTTAACTATAGTTAAGTATATTTATAAAGTTTAAAAATGGTTTTAAAACAAGATAGAAGTTATTTTCAAAGAAAAACAAATTACCAAAGTTTCCTTAGGCATGTCGACAACCCCTAGGACCCCCTATCGACAAGGTGGCAGTTGATTTCAAAATTTTAAATTTCAAAAGAAGTGTCTATTCCTCATATCCTTTCACGAATGGACATGGCTGCTGTTTTACTATAAATAGAGGCAGTTTTAAATGAATTTTCAGTCATAATTTCTCTGATTTTGCTCCTCTTATTCTTCCACATTTCTTTATATACATTTTTACCATTACTCTTTCGAAATCAATATTGAATCTATCTAGATCATTTTTGGTTTGATTCTCTATCAGTATCTCAACAAGATCTCAGTGCTACTCAGAGTTATAGGCTTCTTTGTAATAAACTAAGTGAGAAAAGGTGTGATTTGAAGGATCGATTTGACCCTAGAGGGGGGTGAATAGGGTGATGCTGCTAATTATAAAAATTATTGCAGAATCTTATAAAATTATTTCAACACAGATATATCAAAATAATAGTAGCACAGATAATAGCAGAATAATAAATGCAGAAATAGAACGACACAGAATTTACCCAGCTCTGGCAAAACCCTACTACGTGCTGCCCCTAAGGTTTCTACTTGAACTTAAGTAGTCACACGCTTACACATGTAAACTCATGACACCCGCTACCGACTAACCTAACTCTACGCTCAAAACCTTGCCACAACTCATCCACTGAGTTGCGAATTCTCAAACTACGCCACGTAGTTTGTGCCCTAGTCACACGACTAGAAATTACAATGGTTTAAAAGAAAAATACAAATTAAAAGACAATTAAAAAAACAAAACCCATAACTTATAAACTAAAGGCTATGTTAAAACAATAAGGCCGACCCTTTTATTTCTTTTATGTTGTTCCTCTATTTTGCTCTGTTAAAAAATGGCGGCCTCGTTCATTCTCTCGTTCCTCTTTCCCTTTGCTCGAAAATTAGGGCTTTTGGAGAAATCGATGAAGTCGACTGATTGTTGGTCGATTACAGTTGTTGTTCCTCTGATTTGCTTCGGCAATCGACCGTTTCTTCGATTTAAACACGACTTCCTTAGATTTGATCGAGTTCGACTACAAATTGGTATGTAATTTTTGAGTATTGCTTTATGTTAATATTCTTGAACTCCATGATTTGAAAGCCGATGATGATATTGTTTATATAGGGTTCGAATCCCTATTTTCTTGTTCGTTTGAATTTGCCATTTAATTTATCTCGACCGGTTGATTTTGTATTGATGCTTGAGATTGATCTCTGACTTGTTCAAATTACTTGAATAACACAGTTTTGATTCCTAACTTAGTTCGATTCCTTGATTGCCAAGGCTCTGACTTTACTGTGACGATGATTTCTTCCTTTTTGTTGACTTGATATTCTTATGTCACCATTGCTGTTAGTTTGAAAAACTTCTTTGATGACCCACGGCTTTGACTAAAACTATAGCATTTTCAATGCTCGGCCATTTTGGAATTTTTGATAATATAGTAGTTGCTGACACTTTGTGCTCGACTCTGGCCATTTGTGTTTACTGCATCTTTGATCATTTTTGGGATTAAACTATTGATCCATGATTTTGACATATATGATGTTTGCAACTATTTCATTTGATGTGTTGCTGCTGCATTTGCCACTGTTTGTACACTTCCATTCTGTTATGTCTTTGATGTAGTTTGTACCACTTTGTTGGTGATGCTTTGAATGTTGAACTTGGTTTGGATTTGTGGTCTTGAGTTTGTAGTTGAGTTTGAGCCATTTGCTTCAGCTACCCTATGTATACATACATCAATGTATGTTTATATGTGTTGTATTTCCTTGTAATGTTCGCTGCACTGTGATTCCATTAGCCTGTTTTCATTTTCCTTGTACTCTACCCTTCTTCTGTTGCATGTGTTCATGTACAGTTGTTTTGAATATGGCCATTTCATTGTTGAGGCTGTGTCACTTCTTCACTCGAGTCTGTACATGTTTGGTTGTGCTGCACTGAGTTGTTTTCATGTGTGACTTGAACTTTAGTTGAGGCTGCATATATGTATTGAGCTGGTACATGTTTGTGATTATATTTTCATTTATTTTGTACCACTGCCTCTTTAACCTGAACTGGTCTGGTTGTGCTGAGTCACTACTTGTACGTATACGTGTGTATATACATGTGTGTGTGTGTGTGTGTCTATATATATATAGATTTGTGCATTGTCTCAGTGATGTATCGCTTGGCCATATGTATGCATCGAGGCAGTTTGTATTTGCTTGCAGTTTTGCCCTTGTTTGGTTTGTGGTTCACTTGCTTCTCTAACATGTTCCTGTGCTTGTGCACGTCACTTTTCATTTTGATTTTACTTGAACTTCATCTTGATTTTTGGAGTTACACCTGTGTTGAATCCAGCTTTAAAGCTCGGGTTCGACCTTGTGCTCGTTTGTGATTTCACTTGAGTTGAACCCAATTTTGATTTGGGCTTGTAACGACCCAGAATTTATATTAATTAAAATTGTATATTTAATTGAATTTAAATATTTATAAGTGAAATTTATAAGTCGAATAAATTTTATTTCGAATAATTGATTTAATTGGATAATTAAATCGATAATTTAATATTTGAAATTGCAGAAATAATTGAAAATTGGGTTTAATATGATCGAAAATGATTTGTAAAATTTTATTTAATAATATTGACGTTATAGAGATGTTATAGAACTTTGAAAATTGAATTAAAAGTTTATTTGTGAAAATTGAATATTTTAATATTTAATTATCGACTGAAAAATAGCCAATTTTCGAACAGTCTCAGAATTGGACGAAACAAGTTCCATTGGATCCATAATAGTTTGTTATTATTGGATTTCAATTTTCGTAGCAATCGGAGTTTTCGTTTGACCGTGGCAGATCGAAACGCATCGAAATTGTTTTAATTTTAATTTGGCGAGTTAAAATAGTCATTTTTCAAACAGTCTCGGATTTCGACGAAACAAGTTTCATCGGATCCGTAATGTGATATTATTGTATGGTTTAAATTTCATGTCAATTGGAATCACCGTTTGTCCGGGGCAAGCCAAAACGCATAGGAAATTCG
The DNA here is from genome assembly GCA_030765085.1 of Allium cepa. Lineage (NCBI taxonomy): Eukaryota > Viridiplantae > Streptophyta > Magnoliopsida > Asparagales > Amaryllidaceae > Allium > Allium cepa. The sequence goes on from CM060945.1 coordinate 777,537,204, forward strand.
TTTAGTCGGTTTAATTTAAATTGATCGTTTATAGTCATATCTCGCACAGATGATCGAATTAGCTTCCGAAACCTATTCCATTGTGTCCCGAACGTGGGATAAACCCTAGAAACATCAGTCACCGCGCGAGATTTGGAGTTTGGAAAACTGGATGAATATAAATTGAAATAATTTCTATAAAAGCACCATTCTCTTCACATTTGCAACAAAACCCTAGCCAACTAGGTCAGGCCGCCACTTCAAAATCAATGGCTGACGTTTTCCTTCTTTTCCACCTCGAATTCTTCCAATCCACACAATATTAGGCCACGACCTCAACTAGGAAAGTGTAGAGCTACGTGAGTTCTATAGAATCAACGGTAGAGATCGAAAATCATGCGATGGATTGGCGGCAAATCGACGACAAAGGTCCGGTTTTCATTCACGTTTTACAAGAAGAATAGGCGACCGAGCTTTGAGGGGTTTTGGCCGAAGGTAGCTCTTGGCGAGGGCTTCGAAGTGGACACATCTGATCGAGTTAAAACGAGGGGATGGTGTTGCGGCATTTAGGGTTTCGTGCGGCGTTTGGGTTCGAACGGACCTGGGGGTATTGTTTTCGCGTGGAGGAAGAAGGCTTCAACGGCCTGATGATAGAAATTGGAATGGACGGCAGATGTGAGATGTGGTTTTTAAAATTTAAAATAAAAGTTGAAATTTATTGTATTTAAATTGTGTAAACTTCTGAATGCGATAACTTGTTCATACGAGGTCGAAAAATCACAAAAAAAATTGCTACGGGTTCGTATGGACGAACACTACGCAATGGAGCTGGTTTGGAGTCGTTTGGAGCTAGTGGAAATTTCGGGTAAAATTAAACATCCGTTTAATTTTATTCGAAATAAAAGCTGAAAACGAAATTGAAATCAAGGTGAGAACTTCTCACTCAATCGAATTAGTTTCGATTTTAATTTTAAATAGTTAGATTTGAAATAGTTAATTGTTTGATTGGATGATAAATTATTATCTATTGATTGTTAAAATAGACATTATGCGCCGTTAGTAAGCGGAGGTTATTTACTGCGAATATTTCGTCGTTTAGTTAAATTGGTATTATTTATGTACTTGGAGTTGATTTCCCGCATTATATAGCGGATGAGACCCTATTGCGCCGTATAATAGCGGATAATAATTTATAAATCCCATATACCGCGATAATTCCGTACTGGAACGGAATTCGTATTGTGCTAACATCTTTGGGTGCAGGGAAACAGGTTGGAGGGATCCAACTGGATTCCTCAACTATATTGATTTATTTACAGATATTGTGATATTTGTTGATTATCATATCGATATATGATATTTGGATGTTGTGATTGACTATTTGGTGCCGTTGCAACATCGGATCCATTTTTGAAGTTTTAAAATAATGATTTTTGATTTTAAAAAAATTTTAAAGTGATTTTTGAAAGTATATGTTTTATTTAATTTTGAATAGTTAAAATAAATAAACATTATAATTTTATGGTTATAAAAGTTATATTTTTTTGGAAAATAACACTTAAGTATAATTTTGGAGTTATATAAGTTTTAAATTACGTTTTGTAAATTATTAAAGGGATTGGTTTATTTAAATTGAGATTTTTGAATTATTATAAACGGTGTATATAAAAGATTTCTAAAATTAATATTTATAAATTAAAAATATAGGAATTATAAAACGAGTTTTATGAGTGTTAAAAAGAAGTATAAATGGATTTCATAAGTGAGTGAAATTTATATAAATTGTGAAATTTTAAAATAAATAGATTTTCGTAAAATAAAAGATTATAAGTAATTAACTTATAAATTATATTTTTTGGTATAAAATTGAGTTATAAATTGAATTGGTAAATAAAAGTGATTTTCATAAGTTGAAGTTTTTATGAAATATATATGTGTGTGTGTGTGTGTGTGTGCGCGCGCGTGTGTGAATCTATAAACGTTGTTTATAAATCCGCAATCAATTAAATTTGGTGAAATAAACATAGAAGTTTATAAAAGGGGATATATTCGCGATTTTGGATAGCGAATTATCTTTTGTATAATATGTGTCATAATAAAGAGTTTGGATCGGGAGTAATATTCACGATTTTGGACACTGAATATATTATTAAACAAAATGGACATGTCTTTGGGAAAGCGATATTGTAAAATGAAGTTAATTATTTTAAAAAGATGTTTTAAAATGTATTGTGAATCGAATACATAGTTTCAACATTCATTGTTGAAATAGACGTTTTCGAGAAATAGGGAAATAGTGGACTTTAACATTTTTGTTATAGTAAATGATTTCCGAAAGGAAATGTTTTGTATGGTCTTGGGATTTATATATCTATTTTAATTTTGAATCCCTATACTAGTGATTTTGGGTCGTCGTAACGTTGTTTTACGTAACATTCGTTTTGGCCCAAACAAATGTGTTTAAGAGAATGTTTTCCTTAAAGAATGAAATATATACTTAATTTCGATTTAAGTATATTGAATATTTTCCAAGTGTTGAAAATAAATGGATTTGTAAATTACTTATTATTAAATAAGTATGGAAACGTTTTCCAATATGAACAGAATATTTTGGAAACTTTATCTTTTAAAGATAAATTGAAAATGAATATTAGAAATCGATTTGGAAATCGTATATTCATAGACATTTTGGAATTGTAAATTCACTATGGAATTTATAAAAGAAAGGGAAATTAGTTAAAAATAAACGTTGATTTATTTTGAAGTGTGCAAACTAATTTACGGATTTGAAACGTAAATTTAATAAATCGGTAAGGATTTATCTAATTGGTTTAAATGAACCATTTTGAAATGAAAGTTGTAAGGGTGTAAATTTATTTGAAATTGGTTTTCAAATGGTTGAAGTGTGGGATATATATCTTATAAAGATATGTTTGAAAATAAATAATTTAGGAAAATTATTTATAATCAGGTGATGTTGCGAATACTGATTGATAGTTAAATAACTGACTATCAATATTGACCTTTAAATAGGTATTTGTTGTGAATTGGTTGAAATTGAAATGCTACACTTATTTTTAAATTATTGCGCTCGTTATTCGGATTACCCATTCTGAATAGTGATACGACGTAATGGATAGCATTGAAGACCGGTGGTGAAGAACGGGTATTTGTGAAAACGATAGGATGACCTACCAATGGTCTCTGCACCGTTAGCTACGGTTGGAGATTTCCTTTGTGATGGGAAGTTTTATCGGGATTGTGAATACCCGGATTGCAAGGGCTTCTTTTGAAGTGCCTTCGGTTCTGTTCGAACCTGGAATAGACTTGTATAGTTACGTGTCTGACATTACATTCTGAGATATAAAGCAGATTTCTTTCAAATACGTCTCAGTTGGTGGGGGAGAATTTGTTCTCTTAGCTTAACACCCTTCTCTGAGACGTACGCGCTCAGAGGTTATGTAGTTGAAGGTTATCTGTGATATATTCCCAATTTGGTAATGCAGCATGCTTAGTGTTGCTGTGTGATGATTATTTATTGATCATTTGTTGATCAAAGCGTGGCTTTGTGCCTAGCTTTGTGGACGAGACTTCGTCAGACCTCACTACCCGGAAATGGTCAAAACAGGAATATGCGGCAAGGTTATGAGGGCTGCGCCCTTTAGGGTATGTCATTTCCTCCTGGAAAGGGTGGTATCATGCTATGGAGCCTAGATACTTACTCATGTTGACACACTATATTTATTACTGTGTGATGTTGGTGATCGAGCGCTCGGATAAAGGTCCAAAGGGACCGGGGGATGGCATAGTCGTGTAGTAGTTACCTAGTGACAAAGGTAACTTGGCCTTGTGTTAGCAGAGAGCTGGTTAAGTTCTCGGGACGTCCCGCCAGAGGCGATCCCATGTGGCGGTAGGAAGTTCCTTAGTCTGACCATTTGTTGGAAATCCAAAGAAACAATACGATCCTTGTACGGTTTTAGTTGTATAACCTGCCATGGAATGTGGCGGTAACCTGCTATTGAACATGGTAGCTATAGTAGGCATAAGTGCGGAATGCCTATGCTGGCTATGATTTATATCTTTATTTTCGAAATTTTTTTCTATGCTATGCACTAGTAATAATATCAAATGTTTCTTTTTAATGCGTATCAAGCATCTTTGACTATCATAAGAAGAAATCTCCTCCAATTCTGCGTTTGCATTGTGTGTGAGGCGGGAGGTCTTATGGTAGTCTCATTTTCTAAAAAGCATTGCGAATCTATTTAAAAAAAATTATTCTGTTCTTTGTTTTAAAGATAAACTGTTTTAGTTCTCACACCAGTCTCATGACTGACTCGGATTTTATTGTTCTCTTCTTAAACTCTGGGTGCCCACCAATTTCCACACGGGCAGTCAAGAGTTAGGTTATCAGGATATTCTGGAATTCAGGAGTTGCTGGAGGCAAGCTGGAGAGCATGTCGTATTCACTAGTATATAGTATTTCTTTTCCGCTGTTCGTTGTTGTACAGTCTGATGTTGTAATGTAAAGTGATGTAATGTAATAACTGATATAGTTTTTTGTTTAAAGATTATTCATTTATTTATTATATGTCGTTCCACTGCGATATGTGAGATTCTGATATTGTTTCTGTTGCTTTTCTTTCTTCTTCTATCTTTTTCTTCTACCTCTTCTTCTTTAACCCTAACAATTCGGTTTTTCGGCATTCGGTTGGTCGGCAGTTGATACAGTGAACGTATTGATGTCGGTTTTTGAGCGTCGAAAAATCGCAACGTTACATTTGGTATAAGAGCATATGGTTAAGCGACAACCATGGCTCTGTTGGGTGTTACTCATTAGAGATAGAGTCAGTAGTACTCTAGAATGAGTTTGAGTGTAATAATAGATATGAGCGCGTATTTGTTAGTGAATATAAAATTATTTTATATTGTGATGATTGGCTTTTTGAGTGGTATATGGATTCTGGTCGGTATAGTCCGTACAACTCTATCGATAGGGATCTCTAAACACTTGTTCAGAACAATTCGGCATGATATTGTTTTAAATTGGGTAAATGAAATAATTTTACCTTGATTATATTTTATATATAAGGGAATAATTTTTCAGGAATTATTAAAGTGTATATGAATTGATTGTTTGGTTGTTGAATAAGTTAAATAAAAACAACAATTGTAAAAGAATGAATTGTATAAGCAAATGAATTATAAGTATGGAATTATAATTAATATGATTTACAATTGAGAAACAATCTTGTATAAGATAAAAGGAAAATAGTGAAATTTTATAAGAAAGATTTATAAATGTGATTTATAAACAATGAAAAGGAAAATTTTGAAAGAATTTAAAAGCATTGAATTCACTATTGTTGCTGGGAAATAATAAGGTGATGTCTGCAGCATCATCAGTATCATTTTCGAGTTTCTGTGTGATGGATTTGCTACCATAGTAAATTGAAATTGAAGTTATGTTGTGATGAACAAATTAGAAAATTTAAAACTCCAAGTTGAAATTGATGAATATAACTGAAAAGAATTTTGAACTTATGATATGAGATAATAAATTTGACTTTGGTAAAAGTTAAATAGAAATGGAATCTGAATTGGATTGATAAGTGGAAATTTAAGTTAAATTAAACAAATGATGTTTAAATGGAATATAACTTAAGTAAAATTGAATGAAGTTGATTTTGGTATCGAAGAGATTAATCAAGAGAAGTGATGATTTTGAACTTGAGTTATATAACTGAAATTCAACCTTATATTATTAAAGGAATTGGCAATTAAATTAATAAATGGATTAAATGTTAATCAATCCAATGTAAATAAGTTGATATGAAATAATGAATGAAGTGTTAATTCATTGAAAGCCAATGTAATTAGAAGTTGAATAATTGAACGAATATCAATTAAATGTTAAACCAATTGAAATTAAAAGTGTTGAACCAAATTGAATGTGGAAAGTAAATTGAATGAATTTGGTTATGTTGAATATATATTGGTTGTTATATGGATGTTAGTTGATTGTATATGAATTCATTAAGTGTTAATGAAATTGAATTAGCGAAATTGGAAGCTAATGTAATTGAAATCAAATTGGAAGTTAAGTGAACCTTAAATGGAATTGAAATTTGATTTGGAAATGAACCAACTAGATTGTAAATTAGTGAATGCAAACTAATTGAAATTTGTTATGAATAAATGTTAGTAAAATCCAACGTTAATGAATCAAATGTGATTTAAATGGGAAAACAAATTCAATAAATATTAATGATAATATGAATGAATATTGAGTTGGTTGATGGTTGCATTTGTTGCTTTAGTTGCATTCGCTATATTATATAGTTGTTATGTTGCTATATGATGTATATTGATATTATTTTCATATATGCATGTTTCTCATAGTTGATTGAGTGTTTAGTAGGTGTGGATTGCGCTTGCTTCGCATTTGGAGCTCACTTTCGCGCTATATTAGCCATATATGCTCGCTAATAAAAATATAAGGTACATATCTCGGATTAAATATCGTACTTTTACACTTTTTTCCCTATGGGATGCCTCATCACTTGATGAGATGTATATTTGTGATATATATACTATCATTTTTTTACGGATCGAGCCACGCAAAGGAGACTATGGCGAATTTTTCCGAAAATTTAAGGCGTTAGAAATTTTTTGGGAATTTTGGAAATTTTTTAAAACTATAGCTAAGTATAGATTTGAAAACTTAGTAAAGTTATTGTATGAAGTTTAACTATGAATTTTGAAAAAGTTAAACACTTAAGAGATTTGGAAAATCTAAATTGAACGGTTTGTTTTGAAAAGTTAATGGATTTCGAAACTTTTTCTTACTTGGTAATTTCGAGGACGAAATTCTTTTAAGGGGGGAAGTTTGTAACGATCCAAAATTTATATTAATTAAAATTGTATATTTAATTGAATTTAAATATTTATAAGTGAAATTTATTTGTCGAATCAATTTTATTTCGAATATTGGATTTAATTGGATAATTAAATCGATAATTTAATATTTGAAATTGCAGAAATAATTGAAAATTGGGTTTAATATGATTGAAAATGATTTGTAAAATTTTATTTAATCATATTGAAGTTATAGAGATGTTATAGAACTTTGAAAATTGAATTAAAAGTTTATTTGTGAAAATTGAATATTTTAATATTTAATTATCGACTGAAAAATAGCCAATTTTCAAACAGTCTCAAAATTGGACGAAACATGTTCCATTGGATCCGTAATAGTTTGTTATTATCGGATTTCAATTTTCGTAGCAATCAGAGTTTTCGTTTGACCGTGGCAGCTCGAAACGCATCGAAATTGCTTTAATATTAATTTGGCGAGTTGAAATAGTCATTTTTCAAACAGTCTCGGATTTCGACAAAACCAGTTTCAGCGGATCCATAATGTGATGTTATTGTAAGGTTTCAAATTTCGTGTCAATTGGATTTACCGTTTGTCCGGGGTAAGCCAAAACGCATAGGAAATTCGTTTAATCGGTTTAACTTAAATTGATCGTTTATTACCATATCTCGCACAGATGATCGAATTAGCTTTCGAAACCTATTCCATTGTGTCCCGAACGTGGGATAAACCCTAGAAACGCCAGTTAGCGCGCGAGATTTGGAGTTCGGAAAACCGGATGAATAGTAAATTGAAATAATTTCTATAAAAGCACCATTCTCTTCACATTTGCAACAAAACCCTTGCCAACTTGGTCAGGCCGCCACTTCAAAATCAATGGCCGACGTCTTCCTTCTTTTCCCCCTCGAATTCTTCCAATCCACACAATATTAGGCCACGACCTCAACTAGGAAAGTGTAGAGCTACGTGAGCTCTATAGAATCAACGGTAGAGATCGAAAATCATGCGATGGATTGGCGGCAAATCGATGACAAAGGTCCAGTTTTCATTCACGTTTTTCAAGAAGAATAAGCGACCAAGCTCTGAGGAGTTTTGGCCGAAAGTTGCTCTTGGCGAGGGCTTCGAAGTGGACACATCTGATCGAGTTAAAACGAGGGGATGGTGTTGCGGCATTTAGGGTTTCGTGCGGCGTTTGGGTTCGAACGGACCTGGGGGTATTGTTTTCCTGTGGAGGAAGAAGGCTTCAACGGCCTGATGATGGAAATTGGAATGGACGGCAGATGTGAGATGTGGGTTTTAAAAATTAAATAAAAGTTGAAATTTATTGTATTTAAATTGTGTAAACTTCTAAATGCAATAACTTGTTCATACGAGGTCGAAAAATTACGGGTAAAATTAAACGTCCGTTTAATTTTATTCAAAATAAAAGCTGAAAACGAAATTGAAATTAAGGTGAGAACTTCTCACTCAATCGAATTAGTTTCGATTTTAATTTTAAATAGTTAGATTTAAAATAGTTGATTGTTTGATTGGATGATAAATTATTATCTATTGATTGTTAAAATAGACATTATGCGCCGTTAGTAAGAAGAGGTTATTTATTAAAAACATATACCGCGAATATTTCACTGTATAGTGAAATTGGTATTATTTATGTACTTGGAGTTGATTTCCCGCATTATATAGCGAATGAGACCCTATTGCGCCGTATAATAGCGGATAATAATTTATAAATCCCATATACCGCGATAATTTCGTACTGGAACGGAATTGGTATTGTGCTAACATCTTTGGATGCAGGGAAACAGGTTGGAGGGATCCAACTGGATTTCTCAACTCTAATGATTTATTTACAAATATTCTTATATTTGTTGATTATCATATCGATATATGATATTTGGATGTCGTGATTGACTATTTGGTGCTATTGCATCATCGGATCCATTTTTGAAGTTTTAAAATAATGATTTTTTATTTTAAAAAAATTTTAAAGTGATTTTTGAAAGTATACGTTTTATTTAATTTTGAATTGTTAAAATAAATAAACATTATAATTTTATGGTTATAAAAGTTATATTTTTTTGGAAAATAACACTTAAGTATAATTTTGGAGTTATATAAGTTTTAAATAACGTTTTGTAAATTATTAAAGGGATTGGTTTATTTAAATTGAGATTTTTGAATTATTATAAACGGTGTATGTAAAAGATTTCTCAAATTAATATTTATAAATTAAAAATATAGGAATTATAAAACGAGTTTTATAAGTTTTAAAAAGAAGTATAAATGAATTTCATAAGTGAGTGAAATTTATAGATTTATAAATTGTGAAATTTTAAAATAAATAGATTTTCGTGAAATAAAAGATTATAAGTAATTAACTTATAAATTAGATTTTTTGGTATAAAATTGATTTATAAATTGAATTGGTAAATAAAAGTGATTTTCATAAGTTGAAGTTTTTATGAGATGAATATATATATATATATATATATATATTTGTGTGTGTGTGTGTGAATTTATAAACGTTGTTTATAAATCCGCAATCAATTGAATTTGGTGAAATAAACATAGAAGTTTATAAAAGGGGATATATTCGCGATTTTGGATAGCGAATTATCTTTTGTATAATATGTGTCATAATAAAGAGTTTGGATCGGGAGTAATATTCACGATTTTGGACACTGAATATATTATTAAAGAAAATGGACATGTCTTTGGGAAAGCGATATTGTAAAATGAAGTTAATTATTTTAAAAAGATGTTTTGAAATGTATTGTGAATCGAATACATAGTTTCAACATTCATTGTTGAAATAGACGTTTTCGAGAAATAAGGAAATAGTGGACTTTAACACTTTTGTTATAGTAAATGATTTCCGAAAGGAAATGTTTTGTATGGTATTGGGATTTATATATCTATTTTAATTTTGAATCCCTATACTAGTGATTTTGGGTCGTCGTAACGATGTTTTACGTAACATTCGTTTTGGCCCAAACAAATGTGTTTCAGAGAATGTTTTCCTTAAAGAATGAAGTATATACTTAATTTCGATTTAAGTATATTGAATATTTTCCAAGTGTTGAAAATAAATGGATTTGTAAATTACTTATTATTAAATAAGTATGGAAATGTTTTCCAATATGAACTGAATATTTTGAAGACTTTATCTTTTAAAGATAAATTGAAAATGAATATTAGAAATCGATTTGGAAATCGTATATTCATAGATATTTTGGAATTGTAAATTTACTATGGAATTTATAAAAGAAAGGGAAATTAGTTAAAAATAAACGTTGATTTTTTTTGAAGTGTGCAAATTAATTTACGGATTTGGAACGTAAATTTAATAAATCGGTAAGGATTTATCTAATTGGTTTAAATGAACCATTTTGAAATGAAAGTTGTAAGGGTGTAAATTTATTTGAAATTGGTTTTCAAATGGTTGAAGTGTGGGATATATATCTTATAAAGATATTTTTGAAAATAAATAATTTGGGAAAATTATTTATAATCAGGTGATGTTGTGAATACTGATTGATAGTTAAATAACCGACTATCAATATTGACCTTTAAATAGGTATTTGTTGTGAATTGGTTGAAATTGAAATGCTACACTTATTTTTAAATTATTGCGCTCGTTATTCAGATTACCCATTCCAAATAGTGATACGACGTAATGGATAGCATTGAAGACCAGTGGTGAAGACCGGGTATTTGTGAAAATGATAGGATGACCTATCGATTATCTCTGCACCGTTAGCTACGATATGGAGATTTCCTTTGTGATAGGAAGTTTTATCGGGATTGTGAATACCCGGATTGCAAGGGCTTCTTTTGAAGTGCCTTCGGTTCTGTTCGAACCCAGAACAGACTTGTATGGTTAAGTGTCTGACATTACATTCTGAGATATAAAGCAGATTTCTTTCAAATACATCTTTGTTGGTGGCGGAGAATTTATTCTCTTAGCTTAACACCCTTCTCTGAGACGTACGCGCTCAGAGGTTATGTAGTTGAAGGTTATCAGCGATATATTCCCAATTTGGTAATGTGGCATGCTTAGTGTTGCTGTGTGATGATTATTTATTGATCATTTGTTGATCAAAGCGTGGCTTTGTGCCTAGCTTTGTGGACGAGACTTCGTTAGACCACACTCCCCGGAAATGGTCAAAACAGGAATATGCGGCAAGGTTATGAGGGCCGTGCCCTTTAGGGTATGTCATTTCCTTCTGGAAAGGGTGGTATCATTGTATGGATCCTTGATACTTACTCATGTTGACACACTATATTTATTACTGTGTGATGTTGGTGATCGAGCGCTTGGATAAAGGTCCAAAGGGACCGGGGGATGGCATAGTCGTGTAGTAGTTACCTCGTGACATGGTAACCTGGCCTTGTGTTGGTAGAGAGCTGGTTAAGTTCTCGGGACGTCCTGCCAGAGGCGATCCCATGTGGCAGTAGGAAGTTCCTTAGCCTGACCATTTGTTGGAAATCCAAAGTAACAATACGATCCTTGTACGGTTTTAGTTGTATAACCTGCCATGGAATGTGGCGGTAACCTGCTATTGAACATGGTAGCTATAGTAGGCATAAGTGCGGAATGCCTATCCTGGCTAAGATTTATATCTTTACTTTCGAATTTTTTTTCTACACTATGCACTAGTAATAATATCAAATGTTTCTTTTTAATGCGTACCAAGCATCTTTGACTATCATAAGAAGAAATCTCCTCCAATTCTGCGTTTGCATTGTGTGTGTGACGGGAGGTCTTATGGTAGTCTCATTTTCTAAAAAGCATTGCGTATCTATTTTAAAAAAAAATTATTCAGTTCTTTGTTTTAAAGATACTGTTTTAGTTCTCACACCAGTCCCATGACTGACTCAGAGTTTATTGTTCTCTTCCTAAACTATGGGTGCCCACCAATTTCCACACGGGCAGTCAAGAGTTAGGTTATCAGGATATTCTGGAATTCAGGAGTTGCTGAGGCAAGCTGGAGAGCATGGCGTATTCACTAGTATATAGTATTTCTTTTCCACTGTTTGTTGTTGTACACTCTGATGATGTAATGTAAAGTGATGTAATGTAATAACTGATATATTTCTTTGTTTAAAGATTATTCATTTATTTATTATATGTTGTTCTGCTGCGATATGCGAGATTCTGATATTGTTTCTGTTTCTTTTTTTTCTTCTTCTATCTTTTTCTTCTACCTCTTCTTCTTTAACCCTAACAATTCGGTTTTTCGGCATTCGATTGCTCGGCAGTTGATACAGTGGACGTATTGATGTCGGTTTTCGAGCTTCGAAAAATTGCAACGTTACAGGGTTTGACCTTATGCTCACCTATCCCTGTAATTTTATCAAGTGTATATATCGATGTACACGGCCGTGTGGCATGTACAGTGATACACTGTGCATGTGACAAGCTGTTTGTATATGATGAATTCGAATTTAAATGATGATGAACAACCCAAATAACTGAGGCAAATAATATTTTCAAAATTCATTTTATTTTATACTGCAAAAATATTTCCTTTTCAATTTTACTGCGTTAGTATATATTTTTGTAGATTGCTCAAATGTTGGATTAACATTGGTATGAAGTTGAAGATAAATACGAGTGTGAGTGATATGTAGTGAGGTGCAAATGTAAATGTGAATTGTAATGTAATCAAATTTGTATTGTAATTGAAATTGTATACATATAGTGAGAGCTTGAAATTTGTACTATTCAAAAATTGTAATAAATATTTGTTTGAATAAAATTTCTGTTTGAATTTAAGTTCTGTGTTATTTATTTTATTCAGCAAATATTTAATTAATCTTTGAAAAATAAAATAGTACATTAACAAGTACATTTAAATGAATATATATATATATATATATATATATGTTTATTATCATCAAACAAAAATCATATAATCGCATATTCAACATGATTGTAGCCTCTGAAATCAATCAAGCGAGAAAAGTTGTGATTGTAGCCTTGGAAATCAATTGGGTGAACTTGTTGCCCGTAAAACCAAGAATCTCTACCTAGAGGATTGTGAATCTAGAGTGGTGTGCCTCGTGGCCTTGAAATCGAGGGTTTAATTGTACAATTGCTTTTGAAAGGAAATCCGTACTTGTATGCGGGACAAGATGTAGGGTGTCTTCGAACTAGTATAAAATCTGGTGTGTTCTTTCCTTTATTGCTTTTACTTTATTTCAGCATCTGCTTTTGATTATTTGATCATATTAGTGTCTGAATATTGCACTCATTTGTGTTCAAATTAACATAAAGTCAAAATGATTTAGTAATTCCTTAAAACACTATTCATCTCCCTTCTAGTGTTTATTCTAGCCTTAAGATCCGTAATCCTCATTTCTCACATTTATGACCATTAATTCTTTTTATACTCAAATTAATAGAGTTTTAAAAACATTTCAGCAAAATTTCTAAGTCTAAAATTTATGAAAAATTTCGGCAGAGTCTCCTTTGTACGGAGAGGCTCGGGAGAAATTATAATATCAAATACAACAAAATATCACATATATTTTCCAAAATAATATATATCCCAACATGGGAAAATAATATAATATGCTATAAAACCGTAATCCGAGAACGTACCTATTTGTCGGACAAACAACGCTAATTATGAAACCAAAAGTAGTAGCACTTGCTTCCGTAACATGCACTTCACTTATATAATCCAAAAAGATTTAATAATTATATAAAATGAAATATTTAAAGTTGTTTCAACGACTAAGAAACAAACCAGTATAAACAACAATCACTTGCAACTAATATACAATCAACACAATCAATTATCCATTCACCTCAAACAAAACATATAGTTGTTTGGGTTTAAAACTTCAAATTGTATAGAGTGGAAAATAAACTATTAAGTGCACCATTTACTCAACAGTCTTAGATGAAACTAAATAGATTATTCATACATCCAAACAATTCTAAAGTATCCTTGCCCAAACAACCATGAACCAAACAACTAACAATTTAAAATAATAGATCAAGTTCATTCTTATTAAATTCTTTTTTATTTATTCATATCATGTAAAATTTCTTTTTATAGCATTACATTCATTCATTTCTCAATTTCATTTATTTCCATTCATTTATCCATAGTATTTGTGTTCAATTCAATTACTTAGCGTTTCAATTCATTAACTTAAGTTTATAGCCATCTACTTGAACATTTACTTTCTATCATATCATATTGTTGTAGTATTTCAATTATAACTTAAGCTTATAACCACTATAACATCAAATTCTTATTTATTAAGGTGATTCATTGAACACTTTCATTATATAAGTTTTTCTTGTACAAATTTCCATTACATTTTTTTATTAATCATTACAGCTTATAATATTTGGTAAGTTATATGTATGTGTTAAAGAATGCAAATTGAAATTTATACAAGTTTATCTCATTTCTTTTAAATTAATTTAATGTTCAATAATTATCTCTTTGTTTTATATGTTACAAATTTCAACTTTCTTGTAATTTCATTCATAACCTAGCATGTAATCTCTTATTCATTTAGAAGTTCCAATTATTAATTAGTTACATTCTATTTTACTACAATAATTGAAACTATTAATTAACGAAAGCTTAAGAACTAAATACCGGGTTAAATTTCAAATCATTTAAAAAAAATAGATAAATGTATGTACTTACAATTTATATATCCAATTATATTTAAAACAATTTAAAATTTATATTTGTTTATCAGAATAAATCTGCAGTAAAACTACGACAGTGACCTTCCCACTTAGATACTCGAAAATAAATGTCTATGATGCGTGTACTCATCACCGAAATTATTTTCCAGCGAGAGAGGGGAGCACATAACTTATTTCTTTTCAAAGTTTCTTTAAAACAATTCTTTCAATTTATATCGGAAAATACTTCTAACAATATTATTATTATATCCCAAAATCATTTGAAAGAAACTTTCCAAAATCCGGGAACTTAAGTTCTAAAATTTCCAATTTTCATTTTATTTTCTTTAACTCTAGTTTCCAATCAATATTTATAAATTTCACTACCAAACAACCAATATAATACAACCAAATATATATCTTATTTATAAAAAGTTATTTTATGTATATAGAAAATATAATAGGAAAAACTATTTCATTCACCTATATTCAAAACAATATTGTGTCGTTCTTTCCTATTAAGTGTTTAGAAATCCCTATTGATGTCATGGCGTCCTATGCACCAACTAGAATTTATACATACCAAACGGAATAAATTAACACCATATCAAAACCTTTTTATAACACTAACAAATACGCTCTCTCATATGTATACACTCAGTGACTCATCATAGGGTATTACTACCCTATTAATCAAGAGTCAGACCCCATAAAGCTAAGGTTTATCGCTAAACCAAAGCTCTGATACCAAATGTAACATCCCGCCTTTTTGTACGCTTTAAATCGACGATAAACCACATACGTCAGACTCAGACCATACAGAAGTTCGGATTGTTATTGGGGTAAATAAGAAAAAGCAGAGAAAGGAAAAACAAAATAGAATCTTGCAACGGAACTATAAAATATAATAATCAAATAAATAGTTCATGAAGCTGTTTTGTGATAATCCAGATTTCTTTGGCATCGGATAATTGTATAATTATCTGATTTAAACTATGGGAAAATAATAATTTACAGATTTAACAAATAAATTCTGGTAATTAATAATATCTGGATGTATATAATTGGATTTGAGTTGTAATAAATACTGGATTATGGATATGAGAAAATTTATAACTATTGTAGTAAATAAAATATATATATATATATATATATATATAAATATATAATGATTGTTTATTTAAATATAATATATACATTTGGGTTGATTTTAATTCGAACATTAAATTGGAATTAAAATTGGATAGGAAATTCAATGGATAAATATCTTCATAATGTTGGAATTCTAAATACATACATGCACAAGTAAATAGGTGTGTATGTGTATGTTAAACAATTTTGAGAAACATTAATTTGAATATAAAGGAATTTTCTAAATTGGACATTTTCTTTACCACTAGCAATTGTGTATTGTTATCAACTTAAGTATAATGGTAACTTAAGTATAAATTTAACAAGATTTAATAAAAGAGTTGATATTCTCTTTATCTAAAATTACATAATTTATATAAACATTTGATTAATTAATGAATAATATGATTCATAAGCTATACAAACAAAGCAAGAAGAAATTGATTCATAAATTAATTAAATGAAAAGGGTTTAAAAAAAAATTTCTTGTTTATGACACTTGTAAAGTTTTAAATTCATGCATTAACAATGTGTTTTAACAAGTATTACTTAACTTACATGTGTTAGCTCAAATTACAAGTGGCAAATTCTGTTTTTTTTTTAAAAAAATTTTTAGGAAGAAAACCATTTCTAGTTTTTACATTCATTTCTAAATTTCTTCTCCCACCAAAAAAAAGAAAAAAATAAAATAAAAATCAACCTGTAAATATTTATCTTCATACATTCTCAAGCAAATCAACAACAAAAAAGAAACTGAAGTAAATAAAAGATTCAAACAACAACACTCAATGACCTGCATGCAACTGCAAATTTCAGACCAAGCTTGCATTTTCATATCTGAAGCATGCCTGCATGGTTGTGGATTAATGAGCAATAGCAAGATTTTTACATCAACAGCATTCAAATAACTCAAGTTTAAAGGCAAAAAGGGGCTTTCTAAAATCTGAAGCTCTGTTCTGCATGTGGAAAAGGTGAGTATACAGAGCCTTAATTTCTTTTCTGTTGCATGCAGCGAAAATGCAAAGTAAATTTGGGTAAATGGTTTGCATGAGGAAAATGTGAGTAAATAGAGCCTTAATTTCTTTTCTGTTGCATGCAGTGAAAATGCAAAGTAAATTTGGGTAAGTGGTTTGCATGAGGAAAATGTGAGTAAACAGAGCCTTAATTTCTTTTCTGTTGCATGTAGTGAAAATGCAAAGTAAATTTGGGTAAATGTTTGCATGAGGAAAATGTGAGTAAACATAAAATGGATAAACAGTTTTTAATCCTCGATTTCACTTTGGTATGTGAATGGGATCATATGTTGGCCCTAGTATCTGAATGGAAATGGAAGTATGCATGTGTGTCAGTATCTATTACCTGTATATTGCATTGATATAGTCTCTGTTGTGATTACAGAGTGTTTATTTCTATTTAAATTCATTATCTCAGTATCGAACCACTGTTAGTTTTTGATTTGTAAATGAAAAGTGTTCTAAATCATGTAACATCACACCTAAAAATGTTTACTGAAATTTAAAATGGATATTTGGCATGGAAATTTCAAATTTTCGGTGGAATTTGTTTTTGAGTCAAAATTTTATCATCTCAATTTTATGAATTGATTGCAGAATTGAATTCACTATAGATAATCATGATTTTTGATGTATGTATCATGATTTTTAATTTGGGAATTAGTGTGTATCCTTGAGATGATCGTTTTGGGTAAATCAATCGATTGCCGATGATCGGCACAAGGGATGGAGGTCGGATCGAAGTCGAAGGTGGCTAGGAAGTTGCTGATGGAAGGAAAAATACTGGTAAATTTTCTCGTCGACCATGGTGATCATACGAAGGGGAAGTAGGGTTTTCGAGCACGTTTTGGCAGCGACGCTACCAGGAATTTTTGTGACGTGATGATAGGGTAGGAGGCAATCGCGACCAGGGAAATCACTTTGGTGAATCAAGGCGAGGCTGGGGTTCAAAGAGCGATGGATCTGGGGAACGAAATCATCGAATGATGATGAATTTCGTTAGAACATTGGGTTCTAGAATTTGGACTGAGTGACCAAATTTCGCTATGATGTGTCGGTCCGGATTTGGAATGGAAGTTTGAGGCAGGGTGGTCGAGAATGGTTCGCGGGGCTGGCCGATGGCAAGTAGGTGGCGTTGGAAGTTGTGTGCATGTGCACATGATGGTGCACGGCCGAACGAATTTGGGGAAGAAGAAGAATATGAGGAGGAAGGAAGAGATTTGCTCGATGTTTTCCTCGGAGTTGGATTCGTGATGGTTGAAGTTGGGCTCGAGTACTTCGCATACGTTAGCAGGTAACCGTGTAACAGGTTGAAGTTTTTAACGTCTAATTTTTCTCTTTTGTAGAAAAAATGAAGCCGTGACGAGAGGAGAAACTCGAGTATCGGTTCAAATAAAACGTGAATGGGCTCGGGTCCTTTGTTTTGTTAACAGGTTTTAAGAAATAACAAGTTTTTATATGCAAACTTGATTTAAGTATATACAAGTTATCAACCATTTCAATTTAAAAATATTTAAGGTTTGGATTCTGTTTGGATTGGAATAGATAAGTAAAACAAGGTTTTATCAGGTCTAAAATGTTCTTAAATAAATTGCTTTTATATGTAACCAATGTTTTGTATAAACTATTGGTTTTAGAAGTTGAGTAAGTATGTTATTAATTTAGTTGAATCTTAAATTTATTTAAACTTAATTTAAAATATGTTAATAAATAAGTGATTAAGAGTAATTAGTTAATGATTGAAGAATAGTTAATTAATTTAATTATTATGAGTTAACTAATTAGAGAATAGTTAATCCTTAAATAAAGATAAATTTATGAAGTAATTAGAGATTAATTATTTAAAAGATAATTATTTAATGTTAAGAAGATGATTAGAGTAAGTTCTCAATGAAGTAATTAAAGGAAATTAAATTTTTAGTATAAATTAATTAGGCTAATACGGTTAATTTTAATTAATTAATTAATTTTAATTAATTAATTAATTTTAATTAATTAAAGATAATCGTTTGATGTTGGGTTCAAAATAATTACTTAAGATAATTACTGGGGTGTAATTACTCAGTGAAGTAATGAATGCATAATTATTGGATGTAATTAGATTAAAGGAAATTACTTACTGGAAAGTGATTAAAGATCGTTACATATGGAAAGTGATTAAGAGATAATTACTCAATGTAATTAAAAGATCAATTAATGTAATCAATCAAGGAGTTGATTTAATGAATAAAGTAATTAAGGGAAGTTAATTATTAATTAATCAGGATTGAGTAATGAATTAAATTGTTTTGAAGATTTTTAAATTTGAGTAATTAATTAAAGGATTATTACTTTATGTAATTGAAGATAATTAATCAAGAATGATTAGTTAAATGGATGATTAAAGGATGATTGATTAATTAATTAATTTGTAATTAATTATGGTGAAATAAGCAGGATTAAGGATAGTTGAAGTAATTGATTTAATTTGTTAGAAAGGATATAACTAATCTATTTGCTTATGAATAATTGAATAATATTGCATGCCTTAGATTGGTTGATTTCTTGAATATGTGATATGATATAATGTGCATATGTGACACTCTGTATTTGAAGTTTGAATAATGTTTCATTTGAATAACTTGGGTTAATATGATGTGAGATTCGGAGAGACCGGAGTCGGGTATTAGTTAATACCCGAAACCACTTCGATTCCTTATAGGTTGATATGTGAAACCATTAGGATGGTTTGGGATGATTTAAGTGAATTGTATCTGTTAATCTATGTTATGACTCTTAGAAATTTATGTGTGAAATTTGTGATATCTATAACAACTTGTGAAGCTGTAAAATTGATATTAGTTACCCGGGTTTATATAAGTTGTATGCTTTTGTCATTCATGTTGGATGGGTTTACTCACGCTGGTTTCCAGCCTGACCCGGGTGTTATTTTGATGTAATGCTCGGGTCATACCGAGTATTACAGATTTTCAGGTAAGGGCGTTGTGGAGCTCAAGAACGAGCTGGATGGTAGGAACGTTTGGAGTATTGCCGCTGGATATATTGATGCTTATCTGGGACATATTGATTGTATATGTCCACTGTATATATATATGTTGTAACTCTGATGTATATAAATATAAATTGACAGATACAGATTTCTTTTGTATAACTGTTATTATTATTGATATTATATTTTATCCGCTGCGAATGTGAGATTGTGTGTTTCTTTCTGTCTCTTCTTCATTCTGTTTCTTCTTTTCACTAACCATATGGAAATTTCGGGATCGAAATTTTCGGGTCGTTACATTTGGTATCAGAGCTGAAGGTTAAGCGAGAACCTTGGCTCTGTTGGGATTACTCATTAAGGATAGGGTAAGTGGTACCCTAGAATGATTTGAGTGTATATAAATATGACAGAGCGTACTTGTTATTTTCTTATATAAAGGTTTTTAAATAATTTCAAAATTAAATGAATCTTATATAAGAAATAGATTATCTATTATATTAAGGTAATTGGTTGTAGTATTAATTAAATTAAAAGTAATAGTAAGAACTAAATTAAGAAGTAATAGAATGCAACCAAATTGAAATTGGAATTAAATAAAGATAAGTTTGAAATGGATTCAAACTAAAATTGAAATCTTGAATTGGAGAAGTATTTCAAAATAAGATGAACTAGAATTGGTTTCAAACCAAAGAAATAGACGATTATTGTGTTTAATAATGGAATGATTGTTCTTCAATAAACGGTAAAATGTTTTAAGGAAATAACCATTTTAAAAGAGTAACTTATAAATTTGAAAGGATGTAAATTTCTGTGGGTTTCAAATTGTGCAGTTTTGAAATCTAAATTTAAACATTTGAATTGGTTTCAAAATGTTAAAGGAGATAATATTTTGAATATGATCTTATTTTAAATAAGAAATGTTATTTAATATATTCGAATGAAAGAGGTCCTATTTCAAACAAAGGTTGTTTGAAATTTTAAAGGAATTTGTTTTGAATTAAAACCAAGGGTGGTTTAAATTTTAAAATTTGACTTGTTGGGCCAAGAAATAAATATGTATATATGTATGGATATACATGATATCAAGGATAATTGGAAATAAACTCTAAATATTGAGTTTTAGATTGGGAAGGAGATATGAAAAACCAAAGTGATAAGTTTTTGAACTTATAGATGGGGAAGAATTTTGAAATTTGAAATGGAGGATTCAAGTTTGAGTGAGGTTAAACGGGATTGATTGAATTTAACTCGGAGGAAGTTAAATAAGTTTGAATGAACAATCTGATTTGGAAATTTCGAGATGAAATTGGGATTTAACTTGGAAAGTTAAATGGTTAATTTGAAATTGGAGTTTGTATGATCTCAAAATGAGTTTGAGATCTGGAAATTGAAAATTGATGGATGTTTTAAAATGAATTGGGTGATATCATCCTATTATTATTAATAATCTTTAAAATATGAATTGGATTTGTTTAAATGAATGAGAAATGGAGATGGTAATCCATAGTTGGGATAAAAAGGTAAATTAATTTAAAGAAATTAAATCAACATTTGAAGTATTAACTCGAATTTATATAATTCAAGATGGTTTAAATTTGAAATTAGTTCAAACTGAATTTGATTTGAATTAATTGAAATGGTGATTGAAGATGTATGAGTATACGATTCAAATGGAAAATTTGAATTGGATTAATTTGAAATGATTTGAAATTGAAGTAGGTTCAATTTGAAGTTAGTCCAAATTGATTTGAATAATTTGGAATGGTAATTAAAGATTGAATAGTTTTAAAATTCAAATGGAATTTGAATTTAATTTGGAAGGAAATCAAGAATAATTCAACTTATGGGGTTTGATATTGGGATTAATTCAAACAGGAATTGAAATGAATTGAAATTAATAGAATTTGAGATCAAAAGTTGAATAAAGTTAAATTTGGAAAGAAACTGAGGTTAACTCAACTTGAATTTGGGTTGAATCAATTTCAATGGAATTTGAAGTTATTTAAATTGGGATTGGATCAATTTAAATGGAAGTAGAAATTTAAATTGAATTGATGAGAATAGAGATTGGAAAGTGAACAGTTTTGACTCTGGGCTATTTTTAATATAAATTGTTTTAATATAAACCTATTTATTATATATACATCTTTTCTTTTAAAAGCCAAACTAACTTATATTTGTTTACAATTATTTTTGAAACTATTTAACAATTTTCCAACTGTTTTATAAGCTAATTACTATATTTCAACTGTTTTACAAAACTAATTACTATCATAATATTATTTTGCAATTATCTAAAATTTCTGTAATTATTTTAACTATTTTCTACCTATTTTACACCTATTTTGCAAACTAGTAATTATTTTTCAACTACTTATCTATTTCTTTAACTTTCAAGTTATTTTCTAAATTTAAACTGGACAGAGTTCAAACTGTTATTGTTTAAATACCCAATCGAGATAAGAGTAGAGGTGATAATCCGAATGGATTTAAGCAATTGTGAGTAAGTGAATGAAAAATCAAAGTGAATGTGAATAGAAATAGAATTGATTTGGCTAATAACCAATAAAGATAAATACGTAGGGTGTACATATGTTATTCTATTCGCATAGTGATTTGATCCAGATTCGAACACAGAATTTCGGGATAGTTATATCGATCCGAGTGGGATTTTTCACTCGATTTTCGACGGCGAACCTCGATATGGATTGTTGATTGGTTTTGGATGTTCTCTATCATAGTTATGACTATGCAAGGAGAATGACGGTTTCTGATCAAGAAACCAGATCTGTGTCCGCACTAGGAAGTCGGGTGAACGATACTAGTTCGAAAGTGAAATTGTGTGATCGAGTGGGCGATCAGATTGGTATGGCGTACGAATGGTATGTGTACATCATACGGATTTGAATGAAATTGACATTGAAAAGAGTAATCAAATTTGAATATCTGATTTTGAGTAAACAAAGTTAAATATCTTTGTTTTATAAGATAAAACTCCCCTTGATGAATCTATTGCCAGAAGTAAAGGATTTTAAGGATGTTTTGGAGTATAAAAGAAGTTTTATATAAGTTTGAAGTAATCCAAGATTTTAAAGATTATATATATCTGTATATATATATATATATATATAAAGGATCTTATGAGGATTTTGGAAAAGGTTTTGGGAACCTATGGATTTGGAAAGGGCTTTTGATTTTGGGGTAAAATCAATATTGAAATTTGGAAAGCCTAGTTTGAGAATTATTGATTTTGGAATAATCGATTTTGTGTAAAGGAGCTTTGTATGAGATCATACTAGGTGTATGATTTAAAGATACTATATATATAGTATAAAATATTTTGATGATGGCTCCGGTGAAAAAGGCGCTCCCTTGGAATGGACTTCTCAGGAGTACCACCGGGTGGTGCTGCCTTGAGCCCCGGGGGGGTTCTAAAGTTGATCCTGTGAGGAGTCCGGACAAACTAGTTCCTAAGGATTATTGGGTAGCGAAAGTCGAGGGCGCTAATGCCTACAGAGGCATTTGGGTTATGCTGTGACGATAGTGTAACTCGATGTCACTGCGATCTACTGTGGGGACCATAGAGAAAATCGTGTGGAGGATGAGTGTCAACGGTCTACATTTGATTTTGCCGGGAAGGCAACGCAACATCGGTAAACTGCGATCTATGGTCAAGTGGAGTGGAGAAGTTTCATTCTTTTGGAAGCGAAATTCGAGGGCGCTGATGTCTACAGTTATATGGGTTTTTGCTGTGATAGCTACGTAACCCCAGTTGTAGCTACGATCTGTAGCGGGTTCCATGGTGTAATCGAGGGGCGTGGAGGCCTACGGTTATCTGTGGATTTTGTCGGGACGGCAACGTAACCATCGGGTTAGCTGCGACCATGGATGGGGGTGAAGATTTCCAGAGCATCCTCACTAAAGATATTTCCTCTATTTTCAAAAACTATTTTCAATATTTTCAATAAAATTATTTTCCAAGTATTTTCACTGGGTGTTGAAAAACTGTTAAGTACTTATAGATTTTCAGTCGTACGCCTGATCAACGTATGACTGAATTTCTGTGAGAACAAAGACGGACTTGTGGAAACATCGAGTAATAAAAGTATTTTTATAAAACTATTTTGGAAATATTATACGGATTTTAAAAAGTGTTTTAAAATAATCAAAGAATATTTTAACTGGTTTTAAAATATTTAATAAAATCTGCTTTCGTTCCTTTTCGAGGACGAAAAGATTCAAAGGGGGAAAGAATGTGATAATCCAGATTTCTTTGGCATCGGATAATTGTATATTTATCTGATTTAAACTATGGGAAAATAATAATTTACAGATTTAACAAATAAATTCTGGTAATTAATAATATCTGGATGTATATAATTGGATTTGAGTTGTAATAAATACTGGATTATGGATATGAGAAAATTTATAACTATTGTAGTAAATAAAATATATATATATATATATATATAAATATATAATGATTGTTTATTTAAATATAATATATACATTTGGGTTGATTTTAATTCGAACATTAAATTGGAATTAAAATTGGATAGGAAATTCAATGGATAAATATCTTCATAATGTTGGAATTCTAAATACATACATGCACAAGTAAATAGGTGTGTATGTGTATGTTAAACAATTTTGAGAAACATTAATTTGAATATAAAGGAATTTTCTAAATTGGACATTTTCTTTACCACTAGCAATTGTCTATTGTTATCAACTTAAGTATAATGGTAACTTAAGTATAAATTTAACAAGATTTAATAAAAGAGTTGATATTCTCTTTATCTAAAATTACATAATTTATATAAACATTGATTAATTAATGAATAATATGATTCATAAGTTATACAAACAAAGCAAGAAGAAATTGATTCATAAATTAATTAAATGAAAAGGGTTTAAAAATAAATTTTCTTGTTTATGACACTTGTAAAGTTTTAAATTCATGCATTAACAATGTGTTTTAACAAGTATTACTTAACTTACATGTGTTAGCTCAAATTACTAGTGGCAAATTCTGTTTTTTTTAATAAAAAAAATTTAGGAAGAAAACCATTTCCAGATTTTACATTCATTTCTGAATTTCTTCTCCCACCAAACAAAAGAAAAAAAATAAAATAAAAATCAACCTGTAAATATTTATCTTCATACATTCTCAAGCAAATCAACAAAAAAAAGAAACTGAAGTAAATCAAAGATTCAAACAAGTTAATCAAACAACAACACTCAATGACCTGCATGCAACTGCAAATTTCAGACCAAGCTTGCATTTTCATATCTGAAGCATGCCTACAAGGTTGTGGATTAATGAGAAATAGCAAGATTTTTACATTAATAGCATTCAAATAACTCAAGTTTAAAGGCAAAAAGGGGCTTGCTAAAATCTGAAGTTCTGTTCTGCATGTGGAAAAGGTGAGTAAACAGAGCCTTAATTTCTTTTCTGTTGCATGGAGTGAAAATGCGAAGTAAATTTGGGTAAATGGTTTGCATGAGGAAAATGTGAGTAAACAGAGCCTTAATTTCTTTTGTGTTGCATGTAGTGAAAATGCAAAGTAAATTTGGGTATATGGTTTGCATGAGGAAAATGTGAGTAAACAGAGCCTTAATTTCTTTTCTGTTGCATGCAGTGAAAATGCAAAGTAAATTTGGGTAAATGGTTTGCATGAGGAAAATGTGAGTAAACATAAAATGGATAAACAGTTTTTAATCCTCGATTTCACTTTGGTATGTGAATGGAATCATAAGTTGGCCCTAGTATCTGAATGGAAATGGAAGTATGCATGTGTGTCAGTATCTATTACCTGCATATTGCATTGATATAGTCTCTGTTGTGATTACAGAGTGTTTATTTCTATTTAAATTCATTATCTCAGTATCGAACCACTGTTAGTTTTTGATTTGTAAATGAAAAGTGTTCTAAATCATGTAACATCACACCTAAAAATGTTTACTGGAATTTAAAATGGATATTTGGCACGGAAATTTCAAATTTTTGGTGGAATTTGTTTTTGATTCAAAATTTTATCATCTCAATTTTATGAATTGATTGCAGAATTGAATTCACTATAGATAATCATGATTTTTAATTTGGAAATTAGTGTGTATCCTTGAGATGATCGTTTTGGGTAAATCAAACGATTGCCGATGATCGGCACAATGGATGGAGGCCGGATCGAAGTCGAAGGTGGCTAGGAAATTGCTGATGGAAGGAAAAATACTGGTAAATTTTCTCGTCGACCATGGTGATCATACGAAGGGGAAGTAGGGTTTTCGAGCACGTTTTAGCAGCGACGTGTAACGACCCGTATTTTACGTGTCGATAAATCGTAGTATTTGCAGGTCGTTAGTGTTGTTGTGTTGTCTCTAGCCTGAGTCGTTTAGAAAGTTAACTCGTGTGTTTAGTGATGAGTCGTGACCGACTCATGGGCATGGTCGAGTTAAGGCTTGAGTCGTGACCGACTCATAGGGGTTAGCGAGTTAGTATGCTACGACCTAAGGAGTTGAAGGGTTAACTTGTTGCCGAGATAACTAGTGGCCGAGTTATGAGAATTAGCGAGTCAATGTGTTAAAAGGATTGAGTCTTGACCGAGTTAGCAGGTTGACCGACCTAAGGGTGTTGCCGAGTTAAGGTTTGGACCGACTCAAGGAATAGGGCTTGGATCGGCAGGAGGATGAGTCGTTAGTGGCTTAAGACTTATGTGTGTCGGCATCGTAGTTGAGTCGGCTAGGAGTTAGGTCGGTGGGCCGACTTAGTGTTGAGTCGTTGGGATCTTAGGTCGGTAGGAAGTAAGTCGGCAGTATATGTTGAGGCATTGGGTCGGTAGGAGGTTAGGTCGGCACCCAATATGGAGATGGTGGACATTGGTTAAGCCGTGACCGACTCATGTTGAGTCGGCAAAGGTTGGTTGGGACGTGTCTAGGATAAGTCGGCTTGGTGGGTGAGTCGGTATCACAGTTGAGTCGTATGGGATGTTGAGTCGTCGGACGACTTAGGATTTGGAGTGTTAGGTCGGCTCTAGTATTAAGTCGTAGGTCGGCCTGGTTTGTTGAGTCATGAGAGTGGCTTGTATTAGGTCGGCAAAGCAATGAGTCGTGAACGACTCATAGTGAGTCGGCTGTGTTGAGTCGGCAAGGGGATGAGTCGGGGACGACTCAGGAGTTGGGTCGGCGGCGACTTAGGACGGCCGAGACATGGGGGTTTCAGCCTATAAATAGTGGACTTTGGCTCACTTTTTGGCACCGGTTTTCGAAGCGACGAAGTGCTGCCATTTTGAAGACTCGACTACAACATTTCTTCATCTTCTTTTCTCTACTTCTATCAAGTGCTAACATCCATTGAAGATTGAAGATCAAGATCAAAGATCAAGAGCCAAAGTTGAAGATTTTCATCCGAAGAAGCTAGATTTCACCGTTTCAAGTGAAATTTCTCCGGATCAAGCTCAAGTCCTTGCTGTCCAGATCTGAAGTTGATTGATTTTAGGTTGTTTTGGTGATTTGGTGAGTGGTAGTTATCTCTCACGCGGACCCAAAGGAGTGTAGTGGATTGGTAGCTAGTTTATGTGTTTGAAATAGCATTTTCTCGCATTGTCCTTAAGTCTGCATGTAGATCCATCATTTTTGAAGATGTTTACCTATGCATATTTGTTTAACAAGTATTAGAGACAAAACCCATGTTTTATATTTGATAGATCTATGCTAAAAACCATGATTTCACATATGTTGGACTTTTGCTCGTTTATTTACGAAATTCCCATTATAGTTGATATTGCTTAAACTGCTTAATAGATCTTGTTTGAATGATTGATTATTTGAATGTATGGTTGATTTGATTGTTTCCAAGTTAGCTAGTAGTTGATTTGGAACAAGATGATGAAAGAGGATTCAAAAGCTATGGAAGAAGGCTCTTGAATGGTGAAAGCTGCTTAAGGCATATGTAGCGGATGTTGAAGCTCATATGTATAGATTGGATGATGTTGAGATGGGACTTTGCCATGATTTGATGAGGCAAGCCATGTTGTTGAGTTGAGACTTTGCTTTGATGCGATGAAGCGAAGTATGATGTGAGTCTTGGCTTAATCCAAGCAGGGATCATTCCAAGCATGTTGATAACTTGAAGAGTAGTTCAAGTTGGTTGATAATGGATTGTTCAAGAGGTAGCTTGAGCTTGTATGAGGATAGTCGTCAAGAAGGATGGCTAGGAGGCTTGGATATCGTCGTTGTTGAAGGTTCTAGCATGCTCAAAAGCAAGAGTACATGGGGCGCCCATAACGACTACAGGTAGGTAGTCGGGACACCCAAAAGACTACAGGTAGGTAGTTGAGTACTCTGGGCAAAGTAGATAAGTCCTAGGCACAAGGCAGTGTGCGGAGTTATGGTTAGAACCGGGGTTACCATTAGCCCTTGACAGATGGTCATTCAACTAACGGTGAAATCGAGGCAAGGATAACAGTGATAGCCAGAGTCATGGATGTTTGGTTGTATTATCATTCGGCTTCAAGAGCGGTGTTTTCTGGGTGCTTATCTGATCTTGGTTTAGGCCTTGGGGGTTTGTATTTGGAAAACATCGTCCTTGACTCGAGTGGTATTCGCTTTACCTTAATTGTCTATGTTGTTATGCTTGCTTCTCCTTAGTGTATGTCTGGGGCTATCACTGTAGAAAGAGGTGGAGTGGGATGGTTTGGTTCCTATTCCTTTTATCCTTTATGCTCTTTTGGTATGTTTGATAGTTGATTTACTGCTCACTAAGACTTTGTCTGACTCAAGGTTTTATGTCTCCTCTTATTACCTTGGGCTGTTCATCCATGTTTGGGATGGGCAGACTAGGTAGCAGGTGACAGGTGCTGTGCTAGGAGTTCAACGCTGAAGATGACGAAGACGAGCAGGAGGCTTTGCATATTAGTTTTCTTACTATATGTACTGGATATCCGCTGCTGTATTTGGTTGAGTGATTTGTAGTGAGGCTTTCATGTATGGATTTGAGTAGATGATTGTATGAAACTACTGTGATGCTTATATGATGATGTTCTGTTCTATGGAGCTTCACTATATTATATTTCTCTATTGTATTTTATCCATGCGCTGTGAGTTATGCGATAGAGATTCTTTTGTTTTGTTTTACCCTGACTATCGTCCATGGCTGCCTGGCACGCCTTTCAGCGCATTATTTACTTGTATTGGTGCGGGAGTCATGGGCGGTCGTCACATTTGGTATCAGAGCTTTGGTTAATCGATTTTAGCCAACGCTCGCTGATGTAACTACGTAAGAGAGACGTAATTGTAATTTGATGGATGATTACTATATATAATATAGTAGTTTAGAAGGGTTTGAACTCCTTATGCAGTTGTTTCTTAAGGTGTTCTAATCATTCTTATTTACAGATATTAAGGATGAGTCGAAGTGAGAGACAAGCTGCGAGGGGTAGCCGTGATCCTAGGGAAGCTGTTGATTATGCTCCTATGTTTGAGGCCATGATGACTTCAATCATGAGGAGAATACCAGCTTCAGGATCATCTGTGGATGTGGGAGTTCAAGTCCAAGCTCCGAGACCGGTGGATTTTGCCAAGCTTTGCAAGGATTATACTGCTCTTGGAGGAAAAGCTTTCTTGGGGACGGAGTCGACTATTGAGGTGCAGAGATGGATTGATGCATGTCGAAGGATCTTTGGTGACTTAGGGATTGAGGATGCAACTAAGAGGAAGCTTGCATCGAGACAGCTTCAGGGGAGAGCTGCTGATTGGTGGAATTCTATCACCATCGATACCCCAGAAGAAGAGATTACTTGGGAGCAATTCCAAGTTAGATTTGAAGCTAAGTTCATCTCTACTTCTCAGAAATCTGTCTTGTTTAAGAAGTTTGTAGAGCTCAAGCAAGGGGGGAGACCTGTTCTTGAGTATATTTCTGAGTTTGAAGCTTTGTCCAAGTATGCCAGATCGTATATTGATTCTCCCTACCAGAAGAATGAAAAGTTTGTGACTGGTCTGGATGCTTATCTTGGGAGGCAGTTGGTGGATCATCTGGACGATCCGTTTGAGAAGCTTGTGGAAAAAGCCCTTAGGCATGAGAGTTTGTTTCCTAAGGAAAGTTCTGTTGTTGCTGTAACCAGGGAAGGATCTAAACCACACCAGAATGGCAATAAGAGGAGGAAGCAGCAGCAGCAGAAGGGTAAGGATGGCCAGAAGAAGCCGAAAGGCGAAGTGACTTGTTATAACTGCCAACAGAAGGGCCATCTTTACAAAGATTGTAAGAATCCCAAAGTGCCGGGAAAGTGTTATAACTGTGATAAGCTGGGACATATCAAGAAGGATTGCCCAGAGCCGAGGAAAGATAGGCAGATTGTGCAAGCCTATGCTTTGGGAGTTGTGCCGTCGTCTTCAAAAGCTCCGACTGCTGAAGAAAAGGGGAAGAGTGTGGTGGTTCAAGGTACTCTTTCTATCTGTGGTGTTCCAGTTAGAGTGTTGTTTGATACTGGAGCGTCGCATTCTTTTGTTTGTGATGATTTGGTAGGCCGGTTAGGTTTGAAACCGGATATTGTTGATAGGCCATTGGTTGTGACTAATCCGGTCGGGGGTTCGTCATGTTTGTGTATGATATGCCATGGTCTAGTTGTGTCGAGTCATGATTGCTCGTTTGTTTGTGATTGCTTTGTTCTGAACTTTGCGGGGTTCGGAATTATTTTGGGTATGGACTGGCTTAGGAAGTATGCGGCAAGGATTGATTGTGAGAGATTGGAGGTGACAGTCGGGAATGTGGAGGGGCGAAAGGTTGTGATACGATGTAAGCATGAAGAAGGCGTCTTCATGAGCTTCATGTATTCGCTGGTTGTTCCACGGGATGGACTGTCATCGATGCCAATAGTGAATGGATTTGAGGATGTCTTTGACGAAGTCAAAGGGTTGCCGCCGCATAGGGAGATCGAGTTTCGTATCGATCTAGTTGAGGGAGCCAGACCTGTTGTGATGCCTCTTAGGCGGATGGCACCGAGGGAGCAGCAAGAGCTGAAGGTGCAAGTTGATGACCTTTTGCAGAAAGGATTCATTCGGAGAAGTGTGTCCGAATGGGGTGCGCCAGTTGTGTTCGCAACCAAAACGGATGGATCGTTGAGGTTGTGTGTTGATTATCGTGAGCTGAATAAGGTGACTAAGAAGAACAAGTATCCATTGCCGAGAATAGATGACTTGTTTGATCAGCTTCACGAGGCTAAGGTGTTTTCTCAGATGGATTTGGCAACGGGATTTCACCAGTTGAGAGTGGCGAAGGATAGTGTGCCGAAGACTGCTTTCAGGACACCATCCGGGTTTTATGAGTGGCTGGTAATGCCGTTTGGATTGACTAACGCGCCAGCATATTTTGTGGATCTTATGAATAGGGTATTCAGAGATCAGTTGAATAAGTTCGTGCTTGTGTTCGTGGATGATATTTTGATTTATTCCAGAACTGAGGAAGAGCACAAGACGCACTTGAGGATTGTTTTGGAAATTTTGAGGAAACATCAGCTGAAGGCTAAGTTTTCGAAGTGTCACTTCTGGAAGAGTGAAGTGAGGTTCTTAGGCCATGTTATCTCTGGAAATGGCATAGCGGTTGACCCCGCTAAGGTGGCAGCGATCCAGGATTGGGTTAGACCTAAGAATGCATCTGATGTGAGAAGTTTTCTTGGATTAGCAGGATATTATCGTCGGTTTATCAAAGACTTTTCCAAGATAGCTGCACCGTTGACAGGATTGACGAAAAAGAACCAAGTGTTCAAATGGGATGATAAGTGTGAGCAAGCTTTCGTAATCCTGAAAGAACGACTGACAAGTGCTCCTGTTTTGACTATTCCGAGTGGGAATGATGAGATGGTGGTTTACACCGATGCATGTGGCACTGGACTAGGAGCGGTGCTAATGCAGAAGGATAAAGTTGTTGCGTATGCTAGTCGACAACTAAAGCCGCATGAAAGGAATTATCCGACTCATGATTTGGAGTTAGCGGCGATTGTGTTTGCTTTGAAGATGTGGAGACATTACCTATTGGGAGTTAGATTCGAGCTGTTTACAGATCATAAGTCGTTGAAGTATCTGTTCTCCCAAAAGGATTTAAATCTTCGACAGCAACGATGGCTAGAGTTCCTAGCATCTTATGATTTTGGTATAGCCTATACTCCGGGAAAAGGTAACGCAGTGGCAGATGCGTTAAGTCGAAGACATGCAGGATTAGGAGCCATGTTTTCGGAATGGAAGAGTCTTGAGTATTTGGCTGGATTTGACTTCAGGCCTAGATGTGAATTGGAACCTAAGATGTTGGCAAACTTATCGATAAGGCCTACTCTTGTGGAAAGGGTTGGCGAGAGCCAAAAGGGAGATGATAAGCTTGTCAAGATTATCTGTGATTTGGAATCCGGATTGGACCCGGAGAAGGATAAGGGATTCGAGGTCGATCGAGAGGGTTGGCTTCGAAAGCAAGGACGATTGGTTGTTCCCGATATAGATGGATTGAGAGATGAAGTTCTGAGGGAAAGTCATCACTCGAAGTTGACAATTCATCCAGGTGGAAATAAGATGTATCGGGATATGAAGAGAGCTTACTACTGGGAAAGTATGAAGAAAGATGTTGGAAATTTTATTTCCAGGTGCATGAACTGCCAGTTGGTGAAAGCTGAGCAGAAGAAGCCCAGTGGATTGCTTCAGCCATTAGAGGTTCCTACATGGAAGTGGGAGCAAGTGTCGATGGACTTTATCGATGGTCTACCTAGGACAAGAGCAGGGAATGAAGGGATTTGGGTCATAGTAGATCGTTTGACCAAGAGTGCAAGGTTCATTCCTGTTCGATCGACTAGGACTGCATCGAAGTTGGCTGAATTATATGTGAAGTGGATAGTTCGTTTCCATGGTGTTCCGAAGAGTATAGTGAGCGATCGGGATCCATTGTTCACTAGTAGATTTTGGAAGAGCTTCCAGGAAGTTTTGGGAACTGAGTTGTGTTTGAGTACAGCTTATCACCCTCAAACAGATGGTCAGACTGAGAGAGTCAACCGAGTTTTGGAAGATCTTCTTAGAGCATGTGTTTTGGACTTCGGAGGATCATGGGAAGATCACCTTCATTTGGTGGAGTTTGCTTATAACAACAGTTATCAGTCTAGCATTGGTATGGCACCATATGAAGCCTTGTACGGAAGACCGTGTAACTCCCCGACATGTTGGTTGGAAACTGGAGAAAAGCTGATACTTGGGCCAGAGATGATTCGTCAAACTACGGATTGTATAGAGATCATTCGACAACGAATGAAGGCAGCCCAAGATCGTCAGAAAAGTTATGCCGATAATCGTCGTAAGGATTTGGAATTCGACGTAGGTGATATGGTTTTTGTGAAGATTTCTCCTCTGAAGAGTGTCATTAGATTCGGGAAGAAAGGAAAGTTAACTCCGAGATTTGTTGGGCCATTCCCGATTATCGAGCGTATTGGAAAGCTCGCTTATAGATTGGAGTTACCGGAAAAGATGGCGGGTGTGCACAGTGTTTTTCATGTATCTTATCTACGGAAGTATGTGCACGACCCAACTACGGTGGTTTCTGCTGATAGCTGTGAAGACTTGGAGGTTGATCCAGTTGTTTCGAGACCTCGTAAGCCGCTTCGTATTGTTGAAACCGATACGAAACAGCTTAGGAGGAAGACGATTACGTTGCTCAAGGTACAATGGAGTGACGATGTTAACGACTGTACATGGGAGGAGGAAGAGAGGATGAAGGCAGCTCATCCCGGACTCTTCGAGGTATGGCCCTAAAGTGTCGTGACATCTCATGAATTTGTAGCTTGTTCTAAGTCTTAGAATTCTGCATGCTAGGTTAGAATTGGATGCATGGTTTGTTGATTGCTATGGATGGTAGGCATGCGGAATATCTTTGATTGCTGTTGTTTGCTTGGAATTTCGGGGGCGAAATTCCTAAGGGGGAGAGAATGTAACGACCCGTATTTTACGTGTCGATAAATCGTAGTATTTGCAGGTCGTTAGTGTTGTTGTGTTGTCTCTAGCCTGAGTCGTTTAGAAAGTTAACTCGTGTGTTTAGTGATGAGTCGTGACCGACTCATGGGCATGGTCGAGTTAAGGCTTGAGTCGTGACCGACTCATAGGGGTTAGCGAGTTAGTATGCTACGACCTAAGGAGTTGAAGGGTTAACTTGTTGCCGAGATAACTAGTGGCCGAGTTATGAGAATTAGCGAGTCAATGTGTTAAAAGGATTGAGTCTTGACCGAGTTAGCAGGTTGACCGACCTAAGGGTGTTGCCGAGTTAAGGTTTGGACCGACTCAAGGAATAGGGCTTGGATCGGCAGGAGGATGATTCGTTAGTGGCTTAAGACTTATGTGTGTCGGCATCGTAGTTGAGTCGGCTAGGAGTTAGGTCGGTGGGCCGACTTAGTGTTGAGTCGTTGGGATCTTAGGTCGGTAGGAAGTAAGTCGGCAGTATATGTTGAGGCATTGGGTCGGTAGGAGGTTAGGTCGGCACCCAATATGGAGATGGTGGACATTGGTTAAGCCGTGACCGACTCATGTTGAGTCGGCAAAGGTTGGTTGGGACGTGTCTAGGATAAGTCGGCTTGGTGGGTGAGTCGGTATCACAGTTGAGTCGTATGGGATGTTGAGTCGTCGGACGACTTAGGATTTGGAGTGTTAGGTCGGCTCTAGTATTAAGTCGTAGGTCGGCCTGGTTTGTTGAGTCATGAGAGTGGCTTGTATTAGGTCGGCAAAGCAATGAGTCGTGAACGACTCATAGTGAGTCGGCTGTGTTGAGTCGGCAAGGGGATGAGTCGGGGACGACTCAGGAGTTGGGTCGGCGGCGACTTAGGACGGCCGAGACATGGGGGTTTCAGCCTATAAATAGTGGACTTTGGCTCACTTTTTGGCACCGGTTTTCGAAGCGACGAAGTGCTGCCATTTTGAAGACTCGACTACAACATTTCTTCATCTTCTTTTCTCTACTTCTATCAAGTGCTAACATCCATTGAAGATTGAAGATCAAGATCAAAGATCAAGAGCCAAAGTTGAAGATTTTCATCCGAAGAAGCTAGATTTCACCGTTTCAAGTGAAATTTCTCCGGATCAAGCTCAAGTCCTTGCTGTCCAGATCTGAAGTTGATTGATTTTAGGTTGTTTTGGTGATTTGGTGAGTGGTAGTTATCTCTCACGCGGACCCAAAGGAGTGTAGTGGATTGGTAGCTAGTTTATGTGTTTGAAATAGCATTTTCTCGCATTGTCCTTAAGTCTGCATGTAGATCCATCATTTTTGAAGATGTTTACCTATGCATATTTGTTTAACAAGTATTAGAGACAAAACCCATGTTTTATATTTGATAGATCTATGCTAAAAACCATGATTTCACATATGTTGGACTTTTGCTCGTTTATTTACGAAATTCCCATTATAGTTGATATTGCTTAAACTGCTTAATAGATCTTGTTTGAATGATTGATTATTTGAATGTATGGTTGATTTGATTGTTTCCAAGTTAGCTAGTAGTTGATTTGGAACAAGATGATGAAAGAGGATTCAAAAGCTATGGAAGAAGGCTCTTGAATGGTGAAAGCTGCTTAAGGCATATGTAGCGGATGTTGAAGCTCATATGTATAGATTGGATGATGTTGAGATGGGACTTTGCCATGATTTGATGAGGCAAGCCATGTTGTTGAGTTGAGACTTTGCTTTGATGCGATGAAGCGAAGTATGATGTGAGTCTTGGCTTAATCCAAGCAGGGATCATTCCAAGCATGTTGATAACTTGAAGAGTAGTTCAAGTTGGTTGATAATGGATTGTTCAAGAGGTAGCTTGAGCTTGTATGAGGATAGTCGTCAAGAAGGATGGCTAGGAGGCTTGGATATCGTCGTTGTTGAAGGTTCTAGCATGCTCAAAAGCAAGAGTACATGGGGCGCCCATAACGACTACAGGTAGGTAGTCGGGACACCCAAAAGACTACAGGTAGGTAGTTGAGTACTCTGGGCAAAGTAGATAAGTCCTAGGCACAAGGCAGTGTGCGGAGTTATGGTTAGAACCGGGGTTACCATTAGCCCTTGACAGATGGTCATTCAACTAACGGTGAAATCGAGGCAAGGATAACAGTGATAGCCAGAGTCATGGATGTTTGGTTGTATTATCATTCGGCTTCAAGAGCGGTGTTTTCTGGGTGCTTATCTGATCTTGGTTTAGGCCTTGGGGGTTTGTATTTGGAAAACATCGTCCTTGACTCGAGTGGTATTCGCTTTACCTTAATTGTCTATGTTGTTATGCTTGCTTCTCCTTAGTGTATGTCTGGGGCTATCACTGTAGAAAGAGGTGGAGTGGGATGGTTTGGTTCCTATTCCTTTTATCCTTTATGCTCTTTTGGTATGTTTGATAGTTGATTTACTGCTCACTAAGACTTTGTCTGACTCAAGGTTTTATGTCTCCTCTTATTACCTTGGGCTGTTCATCCATGTTTGGGATGGGCAGACTAGGTAGCAGGTGACAGGTGCTGTGCTAGGAGTTCAACGCTGAAGATGACGAAGACGAGCAGGAGGCTTTGCATATTAGTTTTCTTACTATATGTACTGGATATCCGCTGCTGTATTTGGTTGAGTGATTTGTAGTGAGGCTTTCATGTATGGATTTGAGTAGATGATTGTATGAAACTACTGTGATGCTTATATGATGATGTTCTGTTCTATGGAGCTTCACTATATTATATTTCTCTATTGTATTTTATCCATGCGCTGTGAGTTATGCGATAGAGATTCTTTTGTTTTGTTTTACCCTGACTATCGTCCATGGCTGCCTGGCACGCCTTTCAGCGCATTATTTACTTGTATTGGTGCGGGAGTCATGGGCGGTCGTCACACGACGCTACCAGGAATTTTTGTGACGTGATGATAGGGTAGGAGGCAATCGCGACCAGGGAAATCACTTTGGTGAATCGAGGCGAGGCTTGGGTTCAAAGAGCGATGGTTCTGGGGAACGAAATCATCGAATGATGATGAATTTCGTTAGAACATTAGGTTCCATAATTTGGACTGAGTGACCAAATTTCGCTATGATGTGTCGGTCTGGATTTGGAATGGAAGTTTGAGGTAGGGTGGTCGAGGATGGTTCGCGGGGCAGGCCGATGGCAAGTAGGAGGCGTTGGAAGTTGTGTGCATGTGCACATGATGGTGCACGGCCGAACGAATTTGGGGGAGAAGAAGAATATGAGGAGGAAGGAAGAGATTTGCTCGATGTTTTCCTCGGAGTTG
Organism: Allium cepa; assembly: GCA_030765085.1. Taxonomy (NCBI): domain Eukaryota; kingdom Viridiplantae; phylum Streptophyta; class Magnoliopsida; order Asparagales; family Amaryllidaceae; genus Allium; species Allium cepa. The sequence continues at coordinate 777,574,104 of CM060945.1, forward strand.
GATTCGTGATGGTTGAAGTTGGGCTCGAGTACTTCGCGTAGGTTAGTAGGTAACCGTGTAACAGGTTGAAGTTTTTAACATCTAATTTTTTTTATAGAAAAAATGAAGCCGTGACGAGAGGAGAAACTTGAGTATCGGTTCAAATAAAACATGAATGGGCTCGAGTCCTTTGTTTTGTTAACAGGTTTTAAGAAATAACAAGTTTTAATATGCAAACTTGATTTAAGTATATACAAATTATCAACCATTTCAATTTAAAAATATTTAAGGTTTGGATTCTATTAGGACTGGAATAGATAAGTAAAACAAGGTTTTATCAGGTCTAAAATGTTCTTAAATAAATTGCTTTTATATGTAACCAATGTTTTGTATAAACTATTGGTTTTAGAAGTTGAGTAAGTATGTTATTAATTTAGTTGAATCTTAAATTTATTTAAACTTAATTTAAAATATGTTAATAAATAAGTGATTAAGAGTAATTGGTTAATGATTGAAGAATAGTTAATTAATTTAATTATTATGAGTTAACTAATTAGAGAATAATTAATCCTTAAATAAGGATAAATTTATGAAGTAATTAGAGACTAATTATTTAAAAGATAATTATTTAATGTTAAGAAGATGATTAGAGTAAGTTCTCAATGAAGCAATTAAAGGAAATTAAATTTTTACTATAAATTAATTAGGTTAATACAGTTAATTTTAATTAATTAATTAGGTTTAATTGATTAAAGATAATCGTTTGATGTTGGGTTCAGAATAATTACTTAAGATAATTACTAGGGTGTAATACTCAGTGAAGTAATGAATGCATAATTATTGGATGTAATTAGATTAAAGGAAATTACTTACTGGAAAGTGATTAAAGATCATTGCATATGGAAAGTGATTAAGAGATAATTACTCAATGTAATTAAAAGATCAATTAATGTAATCAATCAAGGAGTTGATTTAATGAATAAAGTAATTAAAGGAAGTTAATTATTAATTAATCAGGATTGAGTAATGAATTAAATTGTTTTGAAGATTTTTAAATTTGAGTAATTAATTAAAGGATTATTACTTTATGTAATTGAAGATAATTAATCAAGAATGATTAGTTAAATGGATGATTAAAGGATGATTGATTAATTAATTTATTTGTAATTAATTAAGGTGAAATAAGCCGGATTAAGGATAGTTGAAGTAATTGATTTAATTTGTTAGAAATGATATAACTAATCTATTTGCTTATGAATAATTGAATAATATTGCATGCCTTAGATTGGTTGATTTCTGGAATATGTGATATGATATAATGTGCATATGTGACACTCTGTATTTGAAGTTTGAATAATGTTTCATTTGAATAACTTGGGTTAATATGATGTGAGATTCGGAGAGACCGGAGTCGGGTATTAGTTAATACCCGAAACCACTTCGATTCCTTATAGGTTGATATGTGAAACCATTAGGCTGGTTTGGGATGATTTAAGTGAATTGGATCTGTTAATCTATGTTATGACTCTTAGAAATTTATGTGTGAAATTTGTGATATCTATAACAACTTGTGAAGCTGTAAAATTGATATTAGTTACCCGGGTTTATATAAGTTGTATGCTTTTGTCATTCATGTTGGATGGGTTTACTCACGCTGGTTTCCAGCCTGACCCGGGTGTTACTTTGATGTAATGCTCGGGTCAGACCGAGTATTACTGATTTTCAGGTAAGGGCGTTGTGGAGCTCAAGAACGAATTGGATGGTAGGAACGTTTGGAGTATTGCCGCTGGATATATTGATGCATATCTGGGTCATATTGATTGTATATGTCCACTATATATATATATATATGTTGTAACTCTGATGTATATAAATATAAATTGACAGATACAGATTTCTTTTGTATAACTGTTATTATTATTGATATTATATTTTATCCGCTGCGAATGTGAGATTGTGTGTTTCTTTCTGTCTCTTCTTCTTTCTGTTTCTTCTTTTCACTAACCAGTTGGAAATTTCGGGATCGAAATTTTTGGGTCGTTACATGTTTTACAAAACATTTGATTATACTTATACAATACATAATCAGAGTTACACATACCAAAGAATAATAAATAATAATGCAGCGGAATAGTGTGATGCGGTGGAGCAACATAGTATATAATAATAATATCCTCATCTTCGTCCTCCAAAATAAAGTCTTCAAATCCTGTAATGCTCAGATTGACCCGAGCGAATTGAAAAGACAAAACACTCGAGTCAGAACTAAAAGATCCTGTGTGAGTTAAATCAACTACAAATAATATGAGTGGAATGGCGTCAGAGATGTTTACGGGATTTTACATCTTCTATTCAGTGTCTAACGTGAGTACACTAACTTAAGAGATGCTTAGGATTCACATATCCTAAGGATTCCTATGTAGTAATATTTCTCTATTATAATAGTGTCTATAGTAAAATAAAATTATTTTTAAATAGCTCTAAGGCTTTACATTTCCACCTTAACGCATAATAGTCCCAGTAGTCAATCCAGTATCATTGTCCCTCCTGATCGGGAAGCCACCAGAGGGTACTCCATGGGCTATGGTAGAAAACTAAACTCGTACAAGGCACGCTAGGGCAGGTAACACAGCACATAAGGCAATGCCAGGGTAGGTATACCAATTACGCATCCGGGCTGGTGGTAACGCGTAGCAGCTACGACCGCACACCTCAAGCCATACCCCCAAAATCAAAAATCAAAAGTGGCCACCAAAATAGTCCAAAGTCAGAATGTAATATCGAAGGAGTGTGTCCGATAAGAGGGGCTACCTCCTTGGCCCGAGAATCGCGCCTGTTTTAGCCACCTTATGCCAACTCACGGGAGTCGGGTCCACGCATATACCATAATAGAACATCGCCACCATCATACTTCATTCTGAAATCTCCACCGCGTACACGGTTGTTAAAGTGATTTTCGAAGTTGGCAGAGAGTATGACAACTTCTGATCCCGGTCTTTTTAACAACCAAACATTATTATAACACCGCGGTCATTTTCAAAATAGTTTATATTTTAAAGCCAATTATCATTGCCCCTTTCAAAACCAAATCAATACGATACCATTTTCATTTCAAATATATCCTTTTCTAAAATCATAACATTTTCAAAGTTATAACATTTCAAAATCAAAATACTTGAATATAACACTTTCAAATTTTAATCCCTTGAAACTCGTAACTTTCAAACATAACTTCCACCACTCAAATGGTTTAAATATTTAAATTACTTTATATAGTAAAATAGCTCCTTCAATTTCACATATCAAATCCAACACAACTCGAATTTCTACCTTCTTATATTTAACCAAATCCCAAATCATAAATTTCAATTCAATTTAGTTTCCAAAACTATTCAAAATTTATCGATTTCAAAACATATTTGATCCATAGAGTAAACCGTTTCAAATTCAATATATTTCAAACGTGAAGTATTCAACAACCTCAAACTATGTTCGGAAATTATGATTCAACAATTCAATTTTCCATTATTTAGTTTTGAAATATTTTACATAATAAATTCATTACCGTTTAAATAAAACTCGAACTAAATATTTTCTTCAATTTATTTATACTTGAAATATCCATTTAGTTCACCTTAAACCAAAATCAAGTATAAAAATCACACCCTTTAAAATTTCAATTTAATAAATTTCACATCAAAATTTGTTTGAGTTTAATTCTTAAATAAATTCAATTTTAATTAAATTTTCAATTTATCTTCCAACCTTAATTAATTTAAATCATTATAAACTCTATATTATAATATAATTTAAATAAATACTTAACCATATTATCTTTAATAAAAATCAAACTTTCCTATCAACTCATACTATATTAAAACAATTTTATGCATAGCTTAAAATCAAGAATAAATTATCATTTATAAAATCTCTAAGATCAATATTTATATAAAACCATATATTCCTTTACAAACCATAGAAATCATTTCAAAATATTTTTGTATATATACCACGGTGTTTGTATATAATTCAATCCTATAGTCAAGTGATACAGATATTTATCATTTCAATCCGCAATTTAAAATATAAATACGATTATATATCATTTCAAACTGCAATCTCGAATGAAATAAAAATCCATAACAACTTGCAGTTTATAACAATATAAATACAACATTCATTCATCCAATATCAATCATCAAACATTTATCACAATCGTCATCCAATTGAAATTAATAACATCGATATAGAACAGATAATAAATAATAGTTATTTGCTACCATTTTATATTCATAATAAATTAAATAACAATATAATTGGTGGTTTATATGCAATAATAGATTAAATAACAATTTAATTCAAATAAATTCAATTTAACTGAGATGACGATTAAAAATATGCCAAACAGTCATAAATACATTTCTAATCACATCATAAATCAATTTTACAAACATAAGAAATTTTAGAAGTTGTTAGTGGGTTAAAACACTCACCTTTTGAATTTAAATCCAATTTAAACCCAAAATTCAATCTGTCTTAGAATCCATCCAAACTTGTACCAAAATGTTCGGAATTTCAATACGATCCTAGCGAAGAAAACCGTGCGTGAATTCGACATCGTATGCAAAAATTATACGCGTTAGATCATTTGAAAATAAAAATTTACATTAGAAAAAACAAATAACTCACCCTCTCCACTATGCCACGTCACCATATCACCATCGTTCAAACCCTTCAGGACAAATCAAATCACGTACGCCACTCGTTGACCGAGCATCATGCCATCGCACATGGAAGTGGGCCACCGTGCACGTCGCCGACATCCAGACCTCCCCCCATGTCATCAGGAACGAACGCCCCAAACGCCATCGGCCACCACCTAAACCTAACCCCAAATCGAATTGTTCGCGGCCATCCAATCGTTGATCGATAGAATGAATGTTGCTGATGACCTCCATTCGACCCTCACTCTGCAATGGTATCGTCGATTTGACGATCCATCGAAGTCCATCACGACGAAATGAATGGTCGTGGCTAAATCGACCAATTCCAGCCAGCCAGAAATCTAGATCCAAAAACGAATAGTACAATTGACTTGCGTTCGTCGAGAGCTTCAGATTAATATAAAATTTGATAGGCATTAAGGATTTTGAATTTTTGAGTTGAATTTTGAATTGAAATAGGGTTGTGAAATTCAAGGTTTGTCTGCCACTAAGAAAGAGAAGCAACAGAAATTTCTGTACGTACAGAAATAAGAGATAGAAAGGCTGCTAGGGTTTATAATCGGATATATATAGGCAGATTGAAATAGGAACAATTGGATCGAATCCGTTTGAAGTTAAACGCTACACAGCTCAAAAAGCCCGTTTCGACTCCAAAACAAAAATGGGTCAACCCATATATCAAAATAGGTGTTTTTAAATATTTTTAAGTCAATGGAATAGATTTCATGTCCAAGTTCCATCGTATGAAGAAGTTATGCAAAAATAAAGTTATTTCAAATTGATTTCAATTGATTTCAATTAATTTGATTTCTAGGCGTTTTGAGTCCGTACGATCAAACAACAAGCCCGATCGCTATGAAACTTGAAATCCTACAATAATTCAGCGTTACAGATCCGATGAAACTGCTTTCGTCAAAATCCGAGTCAATGGCCAAAATGACTATTTTCGAGTTAATTAAATAAATTAATAATTAATTAATTAAATCAAGTTTTCAATCTCAACTCTATAATTAACAAATTTCATCTTTTTTAAATTTCTTAATCATTTATACTAATTTAACCAAATTTAGGTGTCAATTTAGAGTTGATGAATTTCAGTGTTAGCCTTAATTTCATTAAATTTCATTTAATTGCAATTAATTAATTTATTAAGTTTAAATTCCAATAAATTAATAAATCATGATATCCCTCATTTTCATTCAACTAATTGTCATATTATGAATAGAATTGACATTATTTCCAATTATTTCCTTAATTTACACTAACATAACGTTGAATTGAGATTCATTGCAATTGATTACAAATTTTGATTTAATGGACTATATAAATGATTAACTTATAATAATTGTTATCATTAACTCTCATTCACATTTTTATAAGTTTATCATTCCCTAACCAATGTTATAATTTCTTACTAAACATTGATTTTATTCAATTGCCATTCAATATATATTAATTCTTTAGTTAATTCAATATTTACGTTTGTCTTCTTATATTCGACTTATAGCCTAGTATAACATTTACATTAATTCCATTAATTGTAACTTCATTTAAATAGTTAATAATTGACTTGGATTAGCATTATTACACATCATTTAAGTTATTATTCCATTAATGAATCAAAAATATCTGTTTTTTCCAAAACTAGATAACAAAATTTTAAATAAAAATTAACAATTAAATTATCAAAAATTTACGGGTTGTTACAGGCTTTATCCTTTTCGGTATGTCATCCAAAGTTCAAACTTTTTTGTCATACATTGAATCCATCCCTGATTTCGTAGATTTAAGCCAAAGTGCAAAGTCTTTGCTTTGGAGTGCTTGTTGGAATGTAAGGGAAGTGTCATCTTCTAGGATACGACCATCTTTCTCACTATCCATGAGAAATCTATAGTATCTCTCTGGTATGTGAGATTCTCTATTAGACCTTCTAATAGATTACGTGTTTTTGTATAATGGTGAATTTGATTCTTCTACTGGTTCAGCCTTAGTGTTCACTTCTTGAATCTCATCCAAGTCTACAACTTTGTTGATAATTTCTTTTGCCAAAAGTTCCATTTCCAAAAAGATAACATGTTGAGAAACAATTTTCTTTCTTGGTGTTAGAGAAAATATATCACAAGGAAGGATATCCTATAAATTTAAATATTTTCGATCTTTCCTCAAGTCTATTGAGGCCAACATTCTTAACATATATTGGATAACCCAACACCTTCAAAATCTTGAGGTGGGGTTTTTTCCCATACCGTATCTCATATAATGTCTTAGGAACAGATTTAGTTGGCGTCAAATTCAACATATACGTTGTGGCTTCCAATGCCTATTCCCAATAGTAAAAAGGTAACTTAGCCTTACTCATCATGGAACGAACCATGTGTAATAGGTATGATTCCTTCTTTTTAAAACATCATTGTGTTGCACAGTATATGGTGGAGTAATCTGAGAGACAATCCTATTATCTTTTATGTACTGTTGGAGTTCTTGTCTAACATACTGGCATATTTGATCAAATTAAAGTATTTTAATTCAAGGTCAATCTGATTTTCAACCTTGTCATTATACTTCATAAATTACTTACATACATTGGATTTATTATTCATAAGATATACATATCCTAGTCTCGATCGGTTAAAGTTATAAAGTAAGTAGAATTGTCCATAGTTACTATAGGTATCAAGTTACATATATTAGTATGTACGAGACCCAGGAGTTCATCAACTCTTTTGTTGCTACCACTAAGGAGATGCTGGTCATTCTCCATTTGAGACATGATTTACAAGTGTCAGATGATTTATAATCAGATTACAGTAGTAAACCCTTAGTTTTCAATTCGTGTAGTCTTTTGTCACTAACTTGACCTAGCCTATAATACCATAAGGAACTATTATTAACGTTAATAGAATATCTATTATAGTGCAAAAAAGACTAAGTTAAGTACATAAATGCCATTATCTAAAACACCATCACAAATATTATTTCCATTTGAAACAATATTCATTATATTGTCTTCACAATGAAAACGAAAACTTATCTCAAACAATCTAGAAGTAGATATAATACTACAAATATAGTCTTTAATATAATAGCAATTATTAAGAACTGAATCAAATCCACATGGTCCACATGGTCCACATGGTAAAGTCAAGTGATATTCTCCAACTATAGTTGCATCTACTTTAGATCCATCAGCATCTTGAAGCCTCTTTTCACCCTTCGCCACATGTCGACTTCCTCTAAGTCCATATAATGATTATAGATTCGAGTCCTAGATCTAGGATCAAAAATCTAAGATAATTTATTAATTGTAATAGTTTTGAATCATATACGTACCTCTTGGAGCAAAGAAATCAGATTCTTTCTTATTCTCCCTAACCATCTTCAAGTAGTCTAGATAGTTATGTTTCCAATGTCCTTTCTTGTGATAATGGTGACATTCACCCTTATTAGTACGAGCATCTTTCATCTTTCTTACCTTTCTTAGGAACATACTTGCGATTCTTTAGACCTTTCAAAGACGATGCTTTTTCGTTAACAAGCTAACACCATTCCTTGATCCTTAAATGAGCCCTTAGTTGACCTCAGCATATTGAGTAGTTTGATGAGGCTAGTATTCAACGTCTTCATATTGTATTCAATATGAATGGCTCAAACTACGAAGTCAGCATGCCTAGAATCAAATTTATTTACAATTCATTACTTATTTTAACATATTTCTCAAAATGTCTATCATTATAACCTTTCATTTTTGAAGGCAAAATCCTCAACATAACAACCCTTACTCATCTTCGTACTTAACAACTTCTTAGTGATATTGTACCTTACAGGATGAGATTGCTTCCCAAACAAAGCATTAAGGCTTTCAAATATTTTATGAACATGTATATTTTTGTGTTGCCTTTTGCAATGGCATGTCTAGAATTGACAACATGGAAACTTAAGCGATTATGTAATCTTATACGTAAGTGTAGCAAGCTTTCACTGTCTCAAGTTTAGTATTTTTAGTGGGGTTTTGTCTTAAAGGTTAAGTAATCGACAGCCATAAATGTTCATATATAAGCGTTATTTTCTCCCCTAGCAAAGTAGTATAATTAGGTCTGGTGAATTTATAATTTTTTTGAAAATACTCTTAGGTCGGTCATTCTATTGCAAATTTAATAAAAGTAAATTAGAACAATTTATACATAGTAGATGTCGTTATATTATTAGAATGGTTAAATGTACTTATTTAATTTTTTCTAATAAGCTTCCACTAGATATTTATGTTTCTCAAAAACTTAAGAAAAACATAGAAATATTTCGATTTCTTCGGTAGTTTTTGGACATGTTTTCCATAGGATTATGCTCTTAAATTTTCTTAAAGGTCATAGGCTGACAAGCGATGGATAACACTTTATCAATCATATCATATACAACTCCTAACCTTTGGTGTTTGTAACTGTTTAGGAAAAAAATGGTCACAAACACCCAGTTGTATGTGAAAGCACCAATTTTCAAAAACAACTTCTAAATAGAAAGATAAGCATGCAGATCACAGAATAAATAGCAGAAAAAATGAAGGAACACAAGAGTTTTATAGTGATTCGGCAAACTCCGACATACGTCCACTCCAATAATATTTTATTTATACTATAAGATTATAAGTACAGTTGTTTTTGCCCTATAAAAGTAATGGAGGAAGTGATAAGAAGTGATGAAAAAGAATCAGCCGAAAAGTCTCTTGCAACGAGCACAGTCCGCGGTATTTATAAGTGAAGACGTGCATGAATCGAGTTTAAATATCGGGAAAAGAACCTCCAAGCCCATACTATGTGACCCACAAAATTTAGGATCGATCAGACACAGAAAAAATTAATTTAGGCCGATCACTCTATATGAACTCTCATGCGTGCTATGATCATTTTTATGGGGTCCTTCATGCCTCTCGTCCTTGTTTCCAAAGTTTCGCGCCATGCCGACTTATTATTTGTGAGATATAATTGGTCTTCGTTGTTTTCGGTAGAAATTGGTTGGAGATCATTTCATGCTTCATCCTTTTGAGTCATGATCGATCATGTGGGTTCCCCATGATGTTAGACACATGCTCTCTAAATTTCATGCACTTTGACGTATCGTTTGTGAGATATCGCATTTTTGGTAAAATTAGGGATCATTGCGCTGATTTGTATGATCGTTCCAATGACGGTCGGCCTCTTTACAAGATTTCATCCTTTTGAGCTACAATTGATTACGGGGGAGCTCTATGATGTAAGCTACTTTCTCTCAAAATTTCATGCAATTTTGACATACCATTTGTGAGATATCACATTTTTCGTAAAACTATAGATCGTTATGCAGATTTGTACGATCGTTCCAATAACGATCAGTCTCTACTTCAAAATTTCATCCTTTTGAGCTAAAATTGGCCGAGTGGGTGCTCCATAATTAATTATACATGCACTCCAAATTTTGTGCAATTTTAACACACAGTTTGTGAGATATTGTGTTTTCCGTGAAACTATGGATTGTTTTAGCTAATTTGTATGATCGTTCTAATAACGATTGGCCTCTTTTTCCAAGATTTGGGAGTTTTATCACAAGATCATTTTTATGGCCCCCAATCTTTAATATATTGATCTTTCAACAGTTTTCAATGCATTGGCTTTGTGGATTCTGAGATATTGATCGTTTTTATTCGATTTACGCTGTTTTATGGATCGTTCCCGATCGATCCATATAAATTCTTCCTTTGCCCATAACTAGAGCATACGAACTCCCGTTGACTTGAAATTTGAAAGGTAGCCTCATAGGAACATCCTTGGCACTTCGTACTGATTACACCTTGATTGGGAGTCGGTCTGAATCCGCCTAACTATTGTCCATAGTTCCAAACATCATCGATTTCTGAGCCTGATAACCGTCTCTCCGGAATTGCCTTAATCGTCGCAGAAGCCATTTAGCTAAATTTTATGATACACTACCAGGTCACAAGATGGTATAAAATTTAACCCCCAAAACATGCCTACTGGTAGGAAGGTGTTTTTTGGATTGCCTTAAGTCCAATGTTCAAAACCCATTGACGACCTGTGAACAAATTTGTGATCTCTCCTAATTGTTATTAACAGTAGTATTGGACCGCTAACCAAATTCCTGGCTATCCCAGGTTGATGATGATCGTTGAGGATCGAGTGTCTATTCAAGGGGAAATGCGATCGATCAATAGCCTGTTTGAGGCGAATGCGACCGTTCAAGATCGAGTGCCTTTCTGAGGTCGTTCGAGATCGAGTGCTTGTTCGAAGCGAAATGTGATCATTCGATATTTAGTGCATGTTCAAGGAATATTGTGAGCGTTCGAGATCGAGTGCATGTTTGAGGCAAAATGTGATCATTCGAGATCGAGTGCCTATTCGAGGTTTAATTTGATCACTCGAGATTGAGTGCCTGTTCGAGGTGAAATATAATCGTACGAGATCGAGTACTATTGGAGGTGAAATGTGATCATTCGAGATCGAATATTGTTTAAGGTAAAATGTAATCATTGGAGATCGAGTGCCGTTTGAGGCAAAATGTGATTATCCGGAAGGGACTCAAAATTAATAATGTCAGATTTCACATTAGAGTGAGTTTTGTAATCAAAATACTCAACTAATAAAAATAAGTCCAATTACTAAAAGAAAAAGAAAAACAAAAACTAGGCACTACAATGCATGCCTCTTTGGGTGTAACAATTCATTGTCATCTAATGGCATGCCTAGGGACCATTCTCGATCTTATACATGTGTAAGTAACTTAGCTATTTTTATTGTGGAGTTTATTACTTATTCCTTGTCATCCCGATCATTTGATGATAAGTGGACGCCTCGATCCAAGATAGTTCTCGTTTGATGCGGATGGTGGCTACCCCTGTTCCTCCTCTACTACCCGGGTTCTTACATATTGTAATAGCCTGCCATTTCGGGCATGTTCATTAATATCATCCTTTAAATGCCTACAGTCCTTTGTACTATGCTCATCCAGCTCATGGAATAGAACGTATTTTTCTGATTTCTTTTCATTGTTTGTAGGCTCTCTCCTCATTGTCCTATGATAGGGAATCAACCCTCTAGTATCCAGATATATCCATTCCAATGTGTAAGTCAATTCCATGTAGGAGGTGAATCTTGATACCCTTCATGATCGCTACAATCCATCAGAGCCATCCTCTGCTTTCTGATTTCCTTTATCCTTGTTTGAACCTTCCCCAGGTGAGCCTTCGCCATTAACCATATAAACTTCCACTTTCTCTCTTACTTCTCTATAAGCATTCGCATCTTGTTATCACAGAAACCTTTCTGCTTCATGGTAAAAATTTCTGAGATCCACCGGTGGATCCCGTTCCATCGATATCTTGAAATCTGAGTTATCCGCAATCCTCAACACTGGTGCCATCAAAACCATCAACGGATCAAGTTGATCCACTGAAGCAACTACCGCATTAAAGCTAGTTAAGAAATCCTTGAGTGATTCTCATTTCCATTGCTTCATCGATGTTAAATTCATCACACTCTTAGGTCTTGTGATGTGGACTTGAAATTTCGTCATAAAACTTTTGATCAATATCGTCCATGTACTAATAGAGCCTCTTTCCAGCTATCTGAACCATAGTGTAGCCACATCTATTAAGTACACGGAGAAGAACCATGCCATGACTTCCTCCAAGTCCCATAGTGCTTCCATATGTCTCATATATCTCATTTGATGAACAGTGGGATCCATTTTTCCATCATATGTCTGAAGCGTTGGTAGTTTAAACTCCATTCAACTCCTAGCTTTTCTGATATTAGGAGAGAAGGGACTCCTACTTACATCTTCCAAATTCCTTTTCACCAATCCTCTTATCATAGCCCATCTGATCATTTTCGCTAACTTATCATTGTCATCCTGTGGTAGTCTTCGATCATTGCCTCCAACCTGCCTCCCGAGTCCATGGGGGAATCTTGAAATTTACTCTTCTGGACAAGCATCTGCATTCCAATCAATGCTAAACTACACAACTCCACTCGGTATCCTGCCTGGGATCGATCCAATGCGACTCAAGGACATATCTCCATGTATGGACCGATCGACACGCTATCCTACATCCTGTTAGCTTTGTTTTTTAGTCCAGAATATGTTTTTCCTTAACTCTTGCTACTCCAACTTTGTGATCTACATTTAGAGCATTTACTACTACTCCATTTCCTTGGTTTAGCACTCCAGCTTGTCCAATTTGTCAGAGTAGATCTGTATCATCTCCTTCAATCTTTTTAGCATCCCCTCCTACATAGCATCCATCATTGTTTCCATTTCATCTCTGGTGATGTAGATAGATGTCTGATTTTCTCTAGCTATAAAAGAACCCATATGACTACCTCCATGATGGCTCCTACTTGCTAGTGGCATCCTTGCTGATTGACCAGCCATTGCTTCCTTGATCCAAGTATCCAAGCTTCCATAGCTAAGATCCTATCTTCCAAATCCAAGGGTGCAAGTCCTTCTTTGTCAAAGAACCAAAATATTTGCGCCAAAAATGGTCACAAACACCCAGTTATATGTTAAAGCACCAGTTTTCAAAAAAATAATCCATAGAATGATAAGCGCGTGGATCGTGGAATAAATAGCAGAAAAGTAAAGGAGCAGATGAGTTTTATAGTTGTTCGACAATCCTCGGCCTACGTCCACTCCAATAATCTTTTATTTATACTGTAAAATTACAAACATAGTTGTTTTTTCCATAAAAAATTAATGGAGGAAGAGATAAGAAGTGATGAAAGAGATTCAGTCGAAAAGTCCCTTACAATGAGCCAGGTCCACAATATTTAGGTGAAGACCTGCATGGATCGGGTTGAAATATCGGCAGAAGAACCTCCAGCCCATACAGCCTAGCCCAAAAAATTTGGGATTGATCGAACACCATAAAATAATTTAGGCTGATCATTCCATTCTAAATCAAATGGGGCGATGATCGTTTTTATGGGGTCCCACATGTCTCCGGTCCTTCCTCCTTAAGTTTCACACCATTACGACTTACCATTCATGAGATATCGATCTTTGCTAATTTGACTAGAAATTGGATCATAGGAGATCAATCTATGCTTCATCCTTTTGAGCCATCATCTACCATGTGATTTTCCCATGATGTTAGCTATTTTCTCTCCAAATTTCATGCAATTTCAACATACCGCTGGTGAGATATTGCATTTTCTGTAAAACTATTGATTATTATGCTGATTTGTACAATCGTTCCAATAACGATCGGCCTCTATAACCAAATTTCATCCTTTTGAGCTGCGATCCATCATGGGGTGCTCCATAATGTAAGCTACTTGCTCTCCAAATATTGTGCAATTTTGACGCATATTTTATAAGATATTGCATTTCCCGTAAACTATGTTTCGTTTGATTTGTATGATCGTTCCTGTAACGATCGGCCTCTTCTCAAAGCTTTCATTTTTTTGAGCTACGATCGATTATGTGGGTGCATCATGATGTAAGATAATTTCTCCCCAAATTTCGTGCAATTTCGACGTACCGTTGTGGATATCGAATTTCCGTGATACTATTGATCATTCTGGCTGATTTGTACAATCGTTTTAATAACGATCAACCTCTTTTTCCAAGAATTGGGAGTTTATTCATGCGATCATTTTTGTGGGTTCCACTCATCAATATATTAATGATCTAAAAGTTTCAAGTGGATTGGCATTGTATACTTTGCGATATTGATCAATCTTCGTCAATTTACGCTGTTTTGTGGATCGTTCCCGATCGATCCATATAAATTCTTTCTTTGCCCATGACTCGAGCATATGAACTTCGATTAACTTAAAATTTAAATGTGGCCTCATGAGGCCCTTCTTGTTACATCATATTGATTACATCTTGATTGGGACCAGATCCAAATTCGCTCAACTATTGTCCATAGTTCCAAATATCATCGATTTCTGTGCCTAATAACCGTCTCTTCGGGCTTCCTGCCTTTATAATCACAGAAGCTATTTAGCCAAATTTTAAGATATGTTGCCTAGTAAAAAGACAGTATAACAGTAACGACTCATATTTTACTTTTCGAAGGATAGTTAAATATATTTATTTTATTCGTGAGAGGTTGTATGATTCTATAATTTTGGGATATAACTCTTAGGGACATTTTACACACCTATGAATTTTTTCGAATTTCTATATGACCATTTTGACCTTGAAAATGTTTTTTAGACTATAAAGTTTTATAGAAGTCAAATTAGGGTCTCAAACTAGTTCCAATGTTTCAGGATGATGATTTAACATTTCATATAGTTTCCATGATAGAAAAGGACTTATGGCTACTAAGTTATGTTTGTTTTAAGTCTTAACAGTTGTTGGCTAAATTAGTTTGTAGTTAATTAAGCCAATTATTTGGCCCATTAGTCTAATTAAATATTACTATAATTAGGGGGTGTAGGAATCAAATTATAGCTTTCCCTCTCATTCCAAATCTGGTATAAACCCTAGTTAGCCTTCAATCCTTCCCAGATCATCCAAATTTCTTTCTAAATCAAAATAGATTATTGAATAATGATTAGATCGTTGATAAGAAGATAGAGATCGTCGACTTCCCTGATTCAGAGTGTTTTTCTTCGTTATCTAGATTAGTTCTACATAGAAATTGATTGAATTTGGTAATTGGTGAGCTATTTCTGACTTCTCACTATCCTACACATGTTTATATGGTAGAATTATAGGTTTTAACATGGTTTTTGATATAAATTCTTTTCCAAATTTAGATAACATGTTAACATATGTTAGGTCCTGAATTAATGACGTATAACATGATTCTATAAAAATTGACTTGTGATTCATCTTATTTATACCCATATGTTCATTGATTTTGAAGAATCGGATTAGAAATTGTTTGATTGCTAGGAAGCAATGTAATGACTTTGTTATTGGATATGAATGCATATTATTCTATCTTTGTATGTTGTGCCTTAATGTTGGTTGCAAGTATTTTAGATGCATAGAAAGATAGGTTGGTGAATCGGGCAAATTAGAAGCAAAGCTAGTTGGAATTGGACAAAACTCGGAGGAGGGGCTCTAGAGCATACTTGGAGCCTACATGATAAGTTGAGTCTCAATCGGAGTTAAAGTGAATAGTCAGCACCGATTCATATGGATGACTCAGTGGCGGGTCATAGGGTTAAAGGCTACGAGTCAGTCTCTTGCATGGATGGGTAGATTTTAGTCCAAGGAGTTGTTTTATAGCAAGATGTTAGAAATTTTGGCTAAGTGTTAAATTGAGGGCTGAGTTATCTCTAGAACTTAGAATTGAGCTTTGGATTGGAGGCTGAGGTATCAAGGAGCGATGAGTTGGGGTCTAAAGCACTTGAGGAAGAGTACTAGAGGAATGGGAGGAAACTTAGCTATTAGGAGTCTAAGTAGTTAAGTGAGTACCGACTCATTGGGATGAGTTGGTACCGGCTCAAAGGGATGATTCAACACCAAGTTATCATGGTATGGAGTATGGAGTTGGAATATCTAGTGACTGATGTAGAGGTTACGTAGGTCATGCTAGAGTTGGTGGCTTGTTCGTATCAGGTTGGACAATGATGTAAAAGCATGATGAAAAGCTAGAATCCTTTGATGCTGGCTCGTGTTGAGAGTAGATTCTAAAGATAGCAGCTCGTAAAGGAGCGATCTGTAGGATTGGGGAATGTGGATGGGTTCCCCATGAATAATGGAAACTTGATTGAGGAAAAAGGGCAAAATATTCAAATGGAACAAAGGTGGGCTCAGAAGTATGTGCTAAGGAATCGTTGATGCTCAAGTGTTTTCGATTATATTCGAAGTAGGGATATTATAATTAGGGATGCCCATAGATTGGTAGTGAGCATACATATACCCTGGACTTGTAGCTTCGGGTCTTGTGTCCAGCTTTGGACTACGAGGCACGTATCCAGCTTTGGGCTGCGGGATATTAGATTGCAATGAAGAACTAGGATTTCCATTAGTCCTTGGCAGTAAGGAGGTCATACGAGTTATCATATATTCAAAGAACACGAATGAGTGACTATGAGTCTTGTTTGATGGATGCTATAGTTGATTTGGTTGCTTTCCATTAGTGGGCTATCCATCGGGGATATCATTAGGGATAGGTACTGGAGATAGGGATATTTGGACATCCACTATTGTATTTTGTGTTGTACCTTTATAATATTGTAGAGTGGCGCATTATACTTTTATATGCAAACTCTTTCATTGCAGATACAAATCTGGTATGGTTCGTGTACTCCTATTCCTTACTTTATTTACCTGTATAGTATTTTGAGATTTATTTACCATTCACACATAATTGTTGTCTGACTCGAGATTTTATGCTTTGCTTCTTATTATCTCAGATACTCTTAAATGAGTAGAGTAGATAATAGGCCTAGGAAATGTAGTAGCTATTCGGAGGATGAGTTGGATGGAGCTTTCTCATATTATATACTTATATAGATTCTACACTTAATCCGTTGAGCAGCACGAGGGAGCCTTAGTAGTGACCACTTATACTTGTATTTGACAATTATTGAGTTTGTTTCCATTGTATAAACTCTATGACATTTGATGTCTAACTTTGTGGATCTGTACTCTTATGATTTGTTAACATATTTATTATGTTCTATTCTATTATATCTGTGATATTATGTTTTATCCATAAGTTGTGAGATATGACAGGTTATATGTTGTGTTGGTTATTATTCATTTAAATGATCGTCCTATATCGATAGAGCACGAATGAAGTGCATTATTTATTTATTATCTATGCTGGTGTTACATGGCGGTCGTCATAGTCTTTATCCTAATCTCATCTCGATCTTGAGTTTGCTTAATTAATTAAAAGAGATTATCTACTGGTACCTATCTTTTCACACCTTAGTATAGTGCACATACCTTGAGTTTGCTTAATAAATACATGCAATAATCTTATCACATATAATCCATGTATTGATAGTACTATAAACGAAATTAGCTTTAGTTTGTGTAACAACTAAATAGTATTCAAGTAATCTATTAACATATAAATAGTATAGGACAAATTTATAAATTATAGATTCATATATACATTTATTTAAATGATATCAATTTATAGAATAATTTATTTCTTATGAAATACCCTCACGATTTCGTGTAGGACATATCAGAAATTACAGTATGCGTACAATGCGTTGCTTTTTATTCCTTATACCAAAGTTGGGTTTCTTATAGTTTCACTCATATTATACATTTTATTATATAAGTTTAATTCAGTTATAACTATTTAGAATTTAATTACCTTATATTATATTCATATGTATATTTTTAATTCATAAATTAATTAAATTATTTTTAAAATTCAACATTTTCTTTTATTCGTCCTATGCAATTTAAGATGAATATTAACTATAACAATTATAGTTATATATATATACACACACACCATTATTAATTAATGTTCAGCTAATATGTTTATTGAATTAATATATTTATTAAAATTATTTACATTAAATATATTTAATAAATTTGAAATATTATTTTAGTTTATCATACAAAAATTAAGATATATATATATTGAACTATAACATTTGTAGTTATATATATACATATATATTTTGAAAAGCAGTTATATATGTACATACATATAAATATGCATGTGTGTGTGTTTATTTTAATTAATTAACTTTTAATTAATTAAATAATTTAACATCAAATATTTTTTGAAAATATTAAATTTAATTTCGAATAATTTAAATTTTTTATAATATTTTCTTTTATATTTTAAACTTAACCATTAAATTTAAAATATATTTTAATTTTTTGAACAAAATTATAAAATTATCCTAAAGCCCAAGTCAAGCAGAATGTGATGCCTCTTGCATATATATTAGAGCTCTATAGTAATCAACCTAGCAAGGGAAGAGTGGGGTAGATTATCTAATATCATAATAAATTCAAAGCTACGTTGGGAGGAATCCCATTCTAAGGCTCCTAAATGATCATCAGACAAGTGATGTAGATTGTCACTCGATGAGTATATATGTGATGGAACAACGGCTATGTGAGAATTAGAAGCCAACATTGAGCATGTAGCCATTATAGGTGAGGAAGAAGCAAGTGCGGCTATTGTAGATGTAGAAAAGCATAGACAGTGACTAGTCTCTATAAATTAACAGTTAATCTTAAATGATGTGCATAGTTAGTCTAACCTTATTTATCTTTAAAATTTATGAAATTTTGTGTGAAGCACTAGAATGGCCGATGTATAGCATCTAACAGACATTGATGTGTGTAGATCCTTTGGATTCTATATATCAATTAGGGCAATATGTAGGTCCTGCATAGTGTGATCTTGAGTCTTGTGTAGGGCCTATGGAAGCACCCAATGTAAATAAAACCCACTTGTATTGGAAAACGAGCTCTACCACATGATGGAACTATGTGTTAGATGATTACAGTTAATGTAGGAACTACGTTAATGGACTCGAGTGGATCTAACACGAGACGGTTCAACCTTCAAAGAGTGAAAATTTATCAACGAAAAAAAACAAGCATTGATGGAATGCATACTTAAGGATATATCAACAGCTCGAAGTCATTGGGATACATCGTAAATTCCACAAATTTGGTTTGAAATCAACCCAGTCTATAGAAAAATATTATCTCCACTTATTCATCTCTTTTTTTCCTCAAAATCGATTCCACCTTCTCTCAATCATCTTAATGTAATTATCATCTCAATGTCATATCAAGTCAGGTCGATTGCTATCAACCGAGGAAAGAAGGAAGGGATGATCTAAAAGGGAAGTTAATCGTGGCAACGACTTAGGCTAGGTTCTACGAAGACCATGGTAGTGATGGGAGATGGATTATGGAATCGAAGTAATAGCTTCACCTTGGATTGGATCTTATGGTGAAGTTTAGATACTTAAGATCAAAAGTCAAGTAAACCTATGGTTCGAACAATGGAAAGAAGAAGTTCGATTGCAGAATGAAGATGGAAATGTGACAACCGACACCTCCCGGCACCCCTATCCAAAGCTTAGCTGATTTTCGGAATCGTGCCAAGAAGTACGAGCCATCGGGGTTTTTAAACATTACAAATACTAAGAATATGTAGGTAAAATATAAGATATTCTACAGTTGCAGATCTCACTGTAAAAGGCAACAAAATATAAATACAAAAAATATTTGTCTCAGAAAATCTCTTAGAAAACAAAGTTTAAAAATAGTACATTGTCATAATCTAAAGTACACAAAAATACAGCACAAAGTCTGATAAGTAATTAGCATGATAAATAGTTATATGAAGAGCAATGGAAAATAAAATGAAACTTTAATGCCAAGCTCACCTTTCCATGTACTCATCTATGGGCTTATCACCTACAGCGCTGTCCTCGTATGGTATGGGAAATAGAAACGAAAGAAATGGGTTAGATGAAAGTCTGGTTAATGAGTTACCTCCTTAATATATGATGATCGCATGCGATTAACTTCATTAATACTCTGTGTGACCTAGGATACTCTACTGGTGTTTGTGAATTACTTACTGAGGCAGGTTTTGTTAATCTAAGGGGTATTGTTCTTAACCAACCTACACTAACATCTTGTGAACTTTTATACTTTGGATCGAACAACTAATCGAACCGATGAACTATGGATCGGCGAATAACTAATAGAACTACTTTAAAATAACATTACTTACAATATCCACATTAGGACTACATCCTTAAATTACGACTGCAAGTACCAAATTTACGCATCTATGCATTGATGGGGAGCTCGCAATGCTGACTCGAGCTGAAGAGGTCTGCTGCATCCCTGTCTATGCTCAATGGTAACGTAATCCTTTTTATGGCTCCACGCTGGAATCTATCAAAAACACAGCATCACGTCTACACAACCATGCATACCAAGGAACTCCCGTTAGTACTAGGGCACACACTTCTCTAAGCATCACCGTCAATGTGTGCATACATCGTAGAACCTTCTGTGAGTGCAATTTGCGATATAATAGCCTTAGTCAAAATTCTCACTGAATAAAGAGTGCTTAGGCCTTGTTGCTTGCGCAAACATCTATTCAGTCCTGCAATGTCCAAGAACCACAAACGTAGCGAGCTACTTTCCCTATTTATACTACTACATATATAACTTAATTAATAACCTAGGCACAAGCCAATGTTCTTACTATGCCAGAATTTGCTAATCGATCGACCGTTGCTCATTAGAACAATCGACCGCTTGCTGT
Organism: Allium cepa; assembly: GCA_030765085.1. Taxonomy (NCBI): domain Eukaryota; kingdom Viridiplantae; phylum Streptophyta; class Magnoliopsida; order Asparagales; family Amaryllidaceae; genus Allium; species Allium cepa. The sequence goes on from CM060945.1 coordinate 777,595,044, forward strand.
CGACCCATTTCAATGAGCTTGTCGACCGATCGAAGTGTTTAATTTGTGAATTTTTTTGATTATCTTGTTTTGTTCAGTAATCATCCATCTAATCGATTAAATTAAGCTTGAATTAACCATTTTCATATTACTATATACCCTATTTATAACGAAATAAATTTGTGGATCTACAATTTATAATTTCCTAAAACTTAATATTCAATTTAGGTTTATCATCAATAGGGTTATTTAATTCATATTTAACTTGAAAAAAGTGGTAAATTAAACTTGAATCAATTATTATCTAATGGATATACATTAATCAAATCTAGATTAAAAGAAAATTGTAATATTCATATAAATTATAATTACCATTAAATTTCCAATCAAAACAAATAGTGGTTCCAATTTAAATTAAAACAATTCTATGGTATAACAAGGTTAATTACATGTAAGTCATCAAAAAATCGTGAACCCACTCACCTCTAAAATGCTATCCATAACCTAACACGCTTAGAATTGCCACCGCTTGGTGTAATTCTCCTCTTGGTTCGATTTAATCTCTTCTTCTTTAACTTCTGTAATTTAATTATTATTTGGTCTTGAAGAAATTTTTGTTTTGAGGAGAAAGAGATTTTAGAGAGACGGAGTTAGAATGTACAGTGAATTAGGGTACTGATAGCCTAGAGTTATATTTATAGGGGTAGAAACAAATCTCAACCATTAGATTCAATATTATAAAATCTAGACGTTCGATCACTCAATACACTAGCCCTATAACATCGACTGGTCGACTAGTTAGCTTGGAGCGGTCAACTGCTAGGAATCGATTTTCGATCGGTGAAGTTTTCCATTTTCACCTTTCCCTTCCTTAATTAATTGTTTAATTAATTTCCATACTAAATTTTCAAATGTTATTAACTTTTTCATACCAGCTCTGATTCCAAAACATTATATATGAAAATTTTCTAGAAAATCGCTACGTATGCAATGGTTCAAGATTCATACCAAATTCAAACGTTGGTGAAATTTCATTTTTTCCCTTATTATATTTACGTTTAGTTCTTTTATTCAAACTTTCAATTAAAATTTTGAGGTGTTACATTATCCCCATTAAAAAGATTTCGTCCCCAAAATCTCCGAGGACGGAAAAATATAACTGGTATGTACAAAAGTTAATACTACAACCGTCTACTCATCCATTAATCACTGGAAAGCATTCTCCTTAGTTTAATTTCTAATGCAATATGTACATATGGGCATGGAATGCATATGACCCTCCACTATTGCAAAGATTAATTGGTATCTCAGTCTAGTCAACCTCCATTGATTCACATATTTATGCAATGTATGCAATATCTTATGAAAATATACCGGTAGTTCTATGTGTATGCTCAACTGTTCAATTCATATGCATATAACTTGGTAAAAAAAAAATAAGTAATGGTGTGAGCGTATGCTAACTTGAGAATATATTTTCCTAAGTGTGCAAATATTAATTTAGTAAATACATCCATCAGCATTCATCATCTAAAACATGTCCTAATGTCATGTTCGCAGCCATTGCTAGCATCCAATTACTCCCACTTGTGGGGTATACAAAGCTAGGACTTAAACACATAAGTAGTATATACCTATTTAACTATAATGGAAACGTACCAGAAAGAGTTCTGGATGGGTAGCTTGGATCTCCTCCTTAGGTTCACATGTACTCTCCATTTGGATCGTCTCCCTACTAGACCTTAACAGGCTTGATAACATTATTGCGGAGTCCCTTTGCCCCATTGCTCAGGAATACGAGTTGGTGCACTATGAACACGTGTCTTCCTCTCTACCTCCAATACATCTAGCTGTTTCGGTTCAACTAAAATGGTGTACCTTGTAGATACTTTCACAAGTCTGACAGATGGAAAAAGTCCTACACTGCCACCAACTTTTTGGGAAGCTTCACCCTATAAGCTAGTTTCCATACACTGCTAGTGATCAAAAAGGGCTCTACAAATCTTGGTGCTAAATTTCCCAAAATACCAAATATCACGATACACCTAAGCAATGAGACCTACACAAAAAACATCGCCTACTGCGAACTCCAACTCCATGCGTCACCTGTCAGCGTAAAACTTCTGCCTATCCTATATGGTTTTTATTCTTCTATGGATCAAGTCTACCTTCCCTAATGTCTCCCTCGCCATATCCGGTCCAAGAATAATCCTATTCGTAGTGTCTTACCAACAAGACGATGACCTACAAGGCCTTCCACACAATCCTGAAACGATGCATTCCCAATACTTTCTTGATAATTGTTATTATAAGTAAACTCTACTAGCAGCAAGTAATCCTCCCAAGAACCTCTAAAATCAAAGTACACATCTGGTTTAAGTACTCCAACACCCAGTTCACCGTCTCCATCTATCCATTCATCTATGGGTGATAAGCGGTTCCTAAACTCAACTTGATGCATAACGCCTCCTGAAGACTCCTCCAAAACTCACTGGAGAAAAGCAGATCTTGGTCACTCATGATGCTAGAAGGAACTCCATGTAGTCAAAATATCTCCCTCACGTGTAGTGTTGCCAAAGATGCAATAGTCCTCCTACCACTAGCCAGAAAAAAATGAGCGCATTTGGTTAGTCAGTTGACTATGACCCAAATACTCTCATTTCTCCTCCTACTCCTAGGTAGTCCATCGATGAAATCCAAAGAGGTACTCACTCACTTCCACTACGGAATATCTAATGGTTGTAATAATCCTCTCGACTTCTTCTGCTCCTCCTTTACCCTCTGGTAAGTTATACATCGGACCATATACTTTTCCACTTGCTCCTTCATACTAGGCCAACAAAAGCCTCTCTTAATGTCATGGTATATTTTATCTCCAACGGGATGAATGGTCATCCTAGAACGATGAGACTCAACTAGTACAATGTTAATCAAATTCATAATGAGAGGAACACATAATCTACCATCCCTTCATAACCGCCTTTTCAAGTTAATGGTTTAACACCTCAAATGACCAAAGTGCTCTCCTATACTAAGCTTCTCAAAAATATCCTCCAATTCCTTGTCATGCTTCAGGCTTGACCCACTATAGTCCATAAGTACACATCCAAAGCCGATAGCAATCTCGAAGTGATGTATGATGATGGTCAGAAATCGAACGTAGAAATGAACTCCAAGTGCTTCCAGTCTAAGAACATAAGACGTAAACCGCATGCTTCCTGCTCAAGGCATCGACTACAACATTGCCCTTTCCTCGAGTATAAGATACATCGAAGTCATATAATGCCAAAAACTCTATCCACCTCTACTGCCTTAAATTCAAATCATTCTAGAAGAATAAATATTTTTGAGGTTTATGATCCATATACAGCTCAAATTGATTTCCTAATAGATAGCGTCTCTATGAACTTGAGTGCAAAGATAATAGCCGCCAACAAAAGAATATGGGTAGGTTAGTTTCTCTAGTGAACTTTCAACTGCTGACTAGCATAGCTCACCACCGTCCCTTCCTGTATCAAGACCGTGCCCAACCCTATACTGCAAGCTTTGATAAATACTATGATGCCTTCATACCATCGGGTAACTAGAACATGTGCACCAGTCAATGCCTCCTTCATCTTGATAAAAGCATCCTCATACTTCAAGTCCCACGAGAAAGCTATATTCTTCTTTGTAAGATATAACAACTCAAAATTTAAGTTATAATAATTAATTAACAAATAATTATATAATAAAATAACTTTGTGAAATTAACAGAATTTAGCTATGGGAGTTGTACCATTATGTCCGTGGTAATTTTTTTTTCAATTTCCATATATAGATTGTCAGAATCCAAGCTACAATGAAGAAGATACGAAAGAAAGAAGAATTCAGAAAATAAGAAAAGAAAAAAATATAATGGGCAAGGTCGACCGTAAGGTCAACCCTCACCTTAGCTTGGTCGACCCTAGCATGTATGGGTCGACACATAGGTTGACCCGTCTTGCCTTTTGTACGTACCTTCGCCCAATTCGATTCGAACACATCATTTTTCCATTTCTACTCCATCTTGTGCGTATGTGCTTCATCTGATGGTTCCTAGCGAGTCTATGACGTGGTTGCACTAGATTTAATGTTCAAATCCAACGGTCTGAGATCTATAAGTGAAACTATAAATAAGGCCTTAGGCCTAGCTATTTTTCTGTAACGTCCCACCTTTTGTACACTTTAAATCGACGATAAACCACATACGTCAGACTTAAACCATACAGAAGGGCAGATTGTTATGGGTAAATAAGTAAAAGGAAGAAAGAAATAAAATAAAATAAAATCTTGCAGCGGAACGATAAAATATAATAATCAAATATACAGTTCGTGAAGCTGTTTTACAAATATTCGATTGTACTTACACAATACATATCAGAGTTACACATACCAGAGAACAATAAGAAATGCAGTGGAATAGTATGAGTGTAGTGGAATACTATAATAAATAATAATAAATCTTCGTCTTCGTCCTCCAGAATATGGTCTTCCAAATCCTGAAATGCTCGAGCTGACCCGAGCGAATTGAAAAGACAAAATACTCGAGTAAGAACTAAAAGATCTTATGTAAGCTAAATCAACAGAAATAAATATGAGTGGAACGACGTCAGAGATGTTTACGGGATTTGACATCTCCTATCCAGTGTCTAACGTGAGTGCAGTAACTTAAGAGATGCTCAGGATTCACATCTCCTAAAGATCCGTTAAACTATTTACTATGTACTAATATTTCGCTATTATAATAATGTCTATTAATAAAATAAACTTACTTTTAAATAGCGTTAAGGCTTTACATTTTCTACCTTAACACATAATGGTCCTAATAGTCCATCTAGTATCATGTTCCCTCCTGATCGGGAAGCCACCAGAGGATACCACACTGGCTACGGGAGAAAACCAAACTCATACAAGGCTCGCTATGGTAGGTGAAACGACACAACTAGGCACTGCCAAGGTAGATATACCAATTACGCTTCCGGCCAGTGGTAACGCATAGCCGCAGCTACCGCCCACCTCGAGCCACACCCCAAATAAATAAAAAATCAAAAGTGGCCACCAAATCAATCCAAAAGTCAAGTATAATATCGAAGGGATGTGTCCGATCAAAGGTGCTATCTCATTAGCCCGTCAATCTCTCCTGTTTTAGCCACCTTATGCCAACTCACGGGAGTCGGGTCCACGTATATACCTCAAAGGAAGGCCATCACTATCCTACTTCATTCTGGAATCTCCATCGCGTACACAGTTGTTAAAGTGGTTTTCGGTGTTGGCGGAGAGCATGACAACTTCTGATCCCCGTCTCATTAACAACCAAATGTTATTATAACACCGCGGTCTTTTCAAAATAGTTTATACTTTTAAAACCAGAATGTAATTTCCATTTCAAAACCATATAAATACGATATCATTTCTGTTTCAAAAATCCATCAATAAGATATCGTTTTATTAAAACCCAAGTCAATATAATATCATTTTATTTCGAATATATCCTTTCAAAAATTATAGCACTTACAAAATAATAATATTTCGAAACCAAACGGTTGAAATATAACCTTTCAAAAAATAATACTTCGAATTTCATAGCTTCTAAACCATAACTTCCAAAACTTAAATGGTTTGGATATTCAAACAATATATAAAATAAAATAGTTTGAATTTAAAAATCACTTTATAAAGTAAAATAATTTCCTTGACTTCACAATTTTATTCATTTAAATTAAATCTCAATTCATAACTTTCAACTCACTTTTAGTTTCAATAAACCATTTCAAATTCAATATATTTCAAACTTTGAGTATTAAATAATTTCAAAACCAAGGTTGATAATTACGATTCAACAATTCAATGTTCAATTTTTAGTTTTGAAATATTGGCATAATAAATCCATTTTCATTTAAATAAAACTCCAATTACAAATAACTAAATATTTCCTTCAATTTATTCATACTTGAAATATTCGTTTAATTCATCTTCAATCAAAATCCAGTTATAAAAATCATGCCTTTAAAATCTCAATTTTATTAAATCCCAAATCAATTTCATATTTATCTTCCCATTTTATTCTCATTTAAGCCATTATAAACTCCAGAATATAATTAAATAAATACTTAACCATATTATATCTTAATAAAAGCAACTTATTATTAAACTTATTTTATTCTTTAACCTAATTTTATACATAGCTTAAAACCAAGAATTTAACTATATATAAAATATCATTTATAAAATTTCCAAATTAATATCTCATAAAACCATATATTTCTTTACCAAACCATAGAAATCATTCAAAATATTTATATGTATAGACCACGTTGTCTGTATATAATTTTCTACCCTATGGTCAAGTGATACAGATATTTATCATTTCAATCAATAATTTAAAATAAAAATACGGTTATATATCATTTCAAACCGCAATCCCGAATGAAATAAAAATGCATAACATCTTGCAGTTTATAACAATATTAAATACAACATCCATTCATCCAATATCAATCATCAACCATTTATCACAATCATCATCCAATTCAAGCAATAACATCAATATAGAACAGATAATAGATAACAGGTAATTACTGGCAGTTTATATTCAATAAAAAATTAAATAACAATTTAATTCAATAAATTCAATTTAACTGGAATGATGATAAAAATATACCAAACTGCTATAAATAAATTTCTAATCGCATCAAAAATTAATTTAACACACATAAGAAATTTTAGAAGTTGTGAGTGGGTTAAAACACTCACCTTTTGAATTTAAGTTGAATTTGAATCAAATTTAAACCTAAAATTTGAACAGTCTCAGAATTCGTCCAAACCGGCGCCAAAATGTCCAGAATTCCAATATGAACCTAGCGGAGAAAAACGTGTCTGAAAGAACATCGTATGCAAAAGTTATATTGATTAGAACGTTTGAAAATCACAATTTAAATTAAACAAAATAAAAAAAACACTACCAAACGATACGTCACGTACGCGCATCACAGCTTCCATCTCAAAGCCGTTCACGAAACCCTAAGCCCATAGCCGAGATTTTGACCGCCGATTGCTCGCCCTACGCATCACCGTTGGCCATGGTGTCGCCTCCAACGCCTCGGCACCGCCACGCCGCACCACCCTGACAGCTCCGCCGTCCCCTAGCTCCACACGCTGCCAGCCACCCTATAGGGTTTCAAAACCCTAGCATGCAAAATCCGGCCACCACACTTCGATCTAGTTCAAGTGGCCACCACCATTCAACTCCATGAAGCGATCTCCATAAAACCCACATGATGATTTCGCCGATTGACGACGAAACCAAAAACCCTTAACTTGACGCCTAGGATTGACAAATTACGAGCTTTGATTGAGATTTATGGCCGAATCGAGCATCGATTGCAAAAATGGATGCTAGATGCAGATTCGTATTGCGGAGATATATGATATATAATTTTTCTGAATTTATTTGGGGAGTTTGAATTTTTTTGATTTGAATTTGATATGAAATTGCAAATGGAATTTTGGTTATCAGCCATTGAAACAAGGAAGAGGAGCAATTGGAGTTGTACATACAAAAAAATGACATAAGAAATATGCTAGGGTTTATAACAGGGTATATATAGGCAAGCTGAAATTAGAATGGACCGGATCGATTGGATATACGCGTTGAACGATAAAATGGCACGAAAAAACCCGTTTTGGCTCCGGAATGAAATTGGGTCGAACCATATATCAAAATAGATGTTTTTAAATATTATAAAATCAGTAGAACAAGTTTCAGGTCCAAATTCCATCATATGAAGAAGTTATCCTAAAATCAATTTATTTCAAATTGATTTCAATTGGTTTCAATCTCATTGATTTCTCGGCGTTTCGAGCCCGTACGATCAAACGACAAGTCTAATCATTACAGTGGCCAAAATGGCTATTTTTACAGTAATTAAATAAATTAGTAATTAACTAATTAAATCAAATTTTTAATTTCAATTTGATAATTGAAAAAATTTGTCATTTTTGATTTCTCAATCATTTACAATGATTAAAACAAATTAAAATGTCAATTTAGAGTTGATTAATTTATCAATTTCAGTATTAACTTCAATTTCATTAAATTCAAAAATTATAAATTTAATTTTCAAAAATTCTATTTAATCTACTTTTCATTCTATTATTCAATTCATTATTGTCAACGGATGAAATTAATATTGGATTCAAAATCTATTACATTAATATTCTCACATTCCATCTTCATTTCAATTAACGAAAAATTTAATATTTAATTCTACTTATTTGCGATAAATCCAATTATTTAACTTTAAATTCCAATAAATAAATGAATCCTGACTCCCATTCTTTTAATTCAACTAACTATCATATTATCATCTTAGGTACCATTTACATTAGTATATATCCTGATACATTAACATTTTTCCGTTTTATCTTTATTTCAATTGCATAACATTTAATTTCAATTGCTACAATAATTACACTTATTATAAATTGGATTTCGATGGATTGATTTATTTCAATTCAAATCTTTTTATTAAGTTCATTACTACTCTATAAACTTAGTTACCTTGTTTTTTTCCATTAATTACCTTAATATACCCAATTTAACAACTCCTAAACATTGTATTACATTTCACATTAATGTAACATTTATTTACATTTATTAAAATTATATTTCCAATTTCAATTAAAAATCTAAAAAAATAGGTAACATACAAAAATCATTACCGTTACCCTTTAGTCACATAAATAAGCTTTAATTACTTACAAATCAATGTTGCCATTTGTTTTCATACTACTAATTTTATTCACTTATGTTCAATTTATAACCAAACATAACATTTAAATTATTTTATATAATTGGAATTTCATTCAAGCTCATTAATTATTAACTTTAATTAACCTTGTTACGTTTCCTTTTAGTTAATTTTCATCACATTATCACAACTATTAATAATAATTCACAAATTTTTATTCTCATCAATAATAAATTATAAAATCTTATTAAATTAACAAATTAAATTATCAAAAATATAAGGGTCATTACATATTCTCATTCAGATTTTCTCCATCTGTGTTCGTTGCATGAAGGTGGACCCCAAAAGGAATATTTTTCCAAGGAGATGATCTTTTAATTAAAATATTTTATACCCTAGAAGGGGATCCGGGAAGGCCTAGGAAAAGAGCTAAAGACCATAGGTGAGTGTTTAAGTAATTAATTTAGATTTTTAAGTAATTTAAAATAATAGGTTTTCCAACAGTTGTAGTTTTTCTACAATTTTGGGATAACCTTTATGCAGGTTTATTTAAAATTTATTTTTAGGTAATTTTAGACCTATTTTCTAGTCTATTTTCATTTAGCTATTCTATTTCAGTTACTTGCAATTATTTACTGTTAATTATAGATTTCTCAATTATTTACAGTTATTTACGGTACTTACAGTTATTTACCATTATTTAAGTTTTGTTTACATCTATTCTACGTTGGCGTTTATTCTGTAAATGTCAGTTTCTTTCCTTTATTATGCAAATGGAATAACTAGAAGAAAATAATTAGTTGATATGGACTAAAATATAAAAACACTAAACTTACAGAAAATGAGATGTAAAATAAGAAGAACTTTGATAAATTGGACTTAGTTTGAAATAGGCAAATTTAAGACATTTGTAGGCATAGTTATAACATGTAATTATAACTAAAAAGAGAAAGTAGAAAAAATAGAAGAAGTAGCTTATTTTTAACCTTAGGCCTTGGGTTGAGTAAATAAGCAAAGTTATAATACACAAGTTATAATTGGAGACAAAACAGAAGAAGCTTATTTTAAAGACTTACACTAAGTTAATAAGCAAATATAGAAGAGAAAATATATGAGGATTATTTTAACGACTTAGAATAAGTTGATAAGTGAATAGAGTAGAATTAATAAAAGAGGCTTATTTAAAAGACTTATACTGAGTTAATAAGCAAAGATAGAAGTAGAGACCATTACCTATAGCATTCACTTTTAGTCAGGAAGTGATGGTCTTACAACAGATTAGGTGAGGCTGGGACACACTTTTGCTAACTAGAGTAACTAAGGGGCCAATAGATAGAAGCACAAATCATGGGAATTAGGCAAAAAGTGCAACTAAATTTTGTTTATTAGGACCTGTATCGGCAGCATTCCCCTTTCAGACTAAGACTGATGGTCTAACAACACACTTAGGTGAGGCAGGGCAGGACCCTTTCAAACTAGGACTGACGGTCTCACAACAGCTCTGGTGAGGCTGGGCATGCTTATGCTATTTAGGATAAGTAAGAGGTCAAAGAGAGAGAGAGAAATAGATAGTTCTAGCCTAACGGTGGCCGAGCGTGCAGCCTTGGTGCATGGAGATAAGTCGCTATTGAGTTACAAAGCGCTAAATAGGTGTCTGTTGCTATAGGACCCACAGGATAGGACTAGCTCACAGTGGCAAAACAGAGATAGAAGGACGATCAAAGGGTAGAATTAAGACTTTAGCCTATTTAAACTAGGGTTGGGATTTTATCCTAATCAAAGCAGCTATCTAAGACAAGTGCAAACAATCAGAACTATCTAAGCAAAGCAAACAGTTAAAACACATTTGATTCCAGCTTTATCTTTTCCTTTATTTCCTTTTATGACTAAAACTATTGCAAAGTCTATTATCATTATCTTGCTTAAAAATACCAGCAACTAATTTCATTTAGCAGACTTTTAGTCTGACACACTCCTCTATTTTCCCCTTTCCCCCCATAGGCCAGCAGAGGCAAGGGCAGTAGACTTTCGGTTTTCTAGGAGTGCCATTCTTGGAGATTCTTCATGTATTCTTCTTCTATTCCAGTTTTCTTTTCAATTTAGTTTGGATGTACTGGTATTGTTGAGAGGATGATTTTATGTACTCTGATATTGTGTCTGAAATGGTTTTTTCATAAGACATATGTATTTGGTATTTTGAGACTTATTTTGGTTATGACTTATTTTATGAAGTTTGATTTATAAATAAGTGATTGTTTTAAATGTTTCCGCTGTTTTATTTATTTTATCTTATGAATCTTAGTCTCTGTAAAGTTTTAGCTATACCTACAATGCACCACATCTTTTAGTGTGCCCTTTTTGGGTATACTAAGGGGTGTGGGATGTTTCATAAGACGAGTTAGATGGGCATAGATTTTAGCGAGGCCCTTAACAAACTTCCTATAGTTGCCTTTCAAACCAAGTAAACTCCTCATTTCTGTATCATTCTTCAACATTTTCCAATTCTATACTACAGCATGTGCAGTTAATGCCACACCAAAGCCCTGCAAAATCTTCGTTGTAGTGCGTAGCACTCTTCGACCGCTACACTTTTTCAATTTAGCACTATGAAACAGTAAATTCGCTTTTGTCCCTACTATTTTCTTTTATACCCGCTAAATCAAGGATTTTTAGCACTCGCTTTTGCAACATTAATATGAAAGGTTGATTTGACTAATTCTAACCAATTTAACAAGTTACGGTGAAGACCTAATTCTAAGGCACAAGCGCTCAATAAAAGTTAGAGATCTATTATAGTCACCAAATTTGGATTCCATATATAATGGTATTCTTCGTTTTGTTATAAAATATTAAATAACATTTTTTCATACAAAAATGATATGAGATTTAGAATAAATTAACTTTGAATATTTAGTTTTCTATATAATAAAGCTTTTTGCACCTCCGCTATTTTATGCTATCATAACTTTTGTACCTCCACCGCTATAAAACCGCTAAGCGCTTTAACAACACGGACTACAGCTATTTTACTATGACCGACTGCCAATCTACTCTTAAAGATGATGTATCCTAAAAAGCATACCTCCTTGCACGAAAAGTGACATTTAGAAAACTTCGCCTTCAACTTAGGCCGATGAAATGTATTTTGCACTTCTCCAAAATGCTACATGTGCTCCTTTTAGCTTTTCGAATAAACTAATCCGTCATCAACAAATACCACCATGAACTTATTAAGCAACCCTTTAGGAACTCAGCTAATCAGATCCACAATGTATGAAGGTGCATTCATCACTCCAAAGGGCATGACTAACCACTCATCAAGTCCGTCAAATGTACGAATATTGGTCTTCTGAATACTATCCTTTGCCACACGCAACTAATGGAATCTAGTAACCAAATCAATTCAAAAGAAAATATTCACTCCAACCAAATGATCAAAGAGATCGCCTATGAGGGGTAATGGTAACGATTCTTCTTTGTCAGCTTATTTAGCTCTCGATAATCGACACAAAGCCTCAAGGAATTATCTGCCTTAGTGGCAATGACAAATGGTGCTCCCCACTCTAAAATACTCCTCTTAATGAATCCCTTCTCCAATAGCTTATTCACTTGCTCATTCAGCTCTCCTTTCTTTAGGAGCTATGTGCTTCAAGGTAAGGCAACAAGTCTAGCATTCTCCGCAAGATAAATCAAAAATCACTCTCTCTCTAAGGTGGAAGACTGGTAACCTCAAAAAAATCTGGACAGCCTCTAACTATATGCACAAAATCTAACTCATCGTGTGATATTTCTAAAGAATATAATGTAACTGAACCTTTGGAATCACAATAAACATCTAGACTTTGTTCACTACAAATGTTACTCCAAAAATTCACCTTCCGCTGAACTCAAGAGAACTTAAACAAAGGGTAGAAGGAAAGGAATACAGATCAAACCTTCCGGAGAGGTCGAAGGGTTGCAGTCAACAATATGAAGCGACTCAAGACCTTTCACAGAAGACGGAGTGTATTATTCCACAACGTCCAAGAAGCTCTTGCCCTCCAAAGGAGGCAAAGAAATCAAGACAAGGACAAGAAACCCTATAACAACTTTGTGAAAGCATAATAAGCCTTTCGGCGTGGTCAGAAGACCTATGAACAACTTCGATGGTTTCAAAGGGTCTATAATAAAGGAAACATTCGTAAGTCCACAAAGAGCATAAGGTAATTCTCCAACAACATTCAAGGTAAGCTCGGATTTCAGCAACATTCAAGTAAAAGGCAACCTTTCGACAAAGTCGAAGGGTTCACAATAGCCGAAAATCCTCTGGCACCGTCGAAGGGTTCACCTACCACGCATGTGATAGAGTTTCTAACAAGGGCAATAGGTTTCTAAAACCAAATGGAAGAAAGGGTCCTTCAGAAGTTCTCAAAGATCCGCAATAACATGCAAAAAGAAAACTTTCGATGAAGTTGGAAGGATAGCAACTGTGTAAGAGAACGGAACCATTCTGCCGAGCCGAAGCCACATGGACAGAACCATGGCCACCGACATCTACAAATAAGTCCTAAGGAGTCCTATTTCGAGGTGGATTTTCTTTCATTCAAAAGCTTTAAATTTCTCAATCTTAACTTTGTAACCCTAATTGGGATCAAATGGAGGGAATTTAATAAAGTGAAATCCTTTCTTGAGTTGTGAGGTATGTCTTTAACCTTGAGAATTACTTTGTTGATTACTTAAGTCTTTGCTGGCTTAACTTCAATTTTCAGGATCAACTCCATCGAAAGGTTCTTGCCGATAAAGTCAGAAGTTTGATTAGTTGAGCAAAATCTTCAAGCTTCGAAAGTCACTAATTTTTCTTCCCTAACTTTTCGATAAGGTCGACAATTGGCCAAGATTAACATGAGTGTTAACCTTTTGGAATAATTGGCAAACGACCTGAATCCTTCAACTAAATTAGTGGATGCTATTACTTTAGTAATAACAAAACCTTCCATAATCATTAACCAAGCAATCTAACCCTTTGGGATAGTCTAAGTTCGAGGATATAAAGCTTGATCCAATGGTTAAAATCCTAATATGTTTCGACAAAGCTAAAACCAACTTCCTAAAAGTGACCAAACCTTACAGCAAGGTCAAAGGTTCTTATACACCACCCAGGAAGTAATTATCTAACCTATTACTAAGGAGATTAATCACTCAAACCTCAGAAGTATTAGAGCTTGGCTTTGAAGGGATACATTTGGTTAATAACCATTCATGTCACAATGAAAAGCTCCACAAAAGTCCTAACAAGATTTACCTTTGGTACTAAGTCTTCTACTTAAAAGATTAAACCTTTCGACTACGTCAAGAGATCTAAATCAAAAGTTAGCAATTATTGAAACAAAGTGCAGAGACTATTATTAGGGATATCTTACCCTTCTATTCAAATTACCTTACCTTTCTTGTTGAAGCACTACTTGGGGCGTTGAACGAAAATTCGGTTAACATTTCTGGCGCTAGAAGAAGGGCCTGAACCTCTGACTTGATTGCTTTCCTGACATTACGATTCTTTAATTCTCATCGAACAAGTTCCGCATCAAATTCACTTATTACTGATTTGATCATGGCAAAAGGATTCAAGAGGTCCAGGCAAGGGTCTTCTGAACAACACTTTGCAAGGTGTTCCTGTTTAAGAATCAAAGACTCTATTGGCGATGAGGAACAAAGGTTAAGGCTTGATGCCTTGAAGATTATAAACAAAAAAAGGCAAAATCTTATGACCCTGAAAAATGGAGCTTGAACCTTTTTTATGTGGGACTGACCCGAATTTTTCACTTTGAAAAAGAATAAGTGGAAGTGATAATATTTTTAATTGAACAAGAACAACTATCCCGTCATATTCCCAGGGGACTATCTTTGAAAAATAGATGATAAAGGATTATGATAATTTCACAAACAAATGGAGTAACATTATAAGTGAGGCCCGCCACCCATGGGAAAACTATGAGCATCTGGCAATATCCACGATTGAAGAAATAAGATAGATAAAAGAACTCCCCAGCGGAAATATACGAATTACTAAGAAGTTTCCAACCGAAACCCTAAGATTGAAAGGAAAGACATTGAAAGAGAACCAGCAGGCAATGAAAAGGAAACCTATCCGCCAAGAAGAAATATTTAAACCATGCTACAAAAGAGTTAGATGCCAGTCAAAGTCGGGTCAAAAATTAATACTTCTTGAAGAATACAATCTTACAACATCAATCGAGGATATCTAAATTAGAACCAAAGAGGAACTGTAATATTGGTTGTCTCAAAAGAAAAGGCAAGGGTTTGAGAGAAGGTCTAAAGGAGCATATTACAACATCCATCTCATGAACGGACATGATACTAACCAATGTAATGTACTTGGAAATATGGTCCTACGCTTTCTAAAACAAGGAAAGCTGAAAAATATTTTAAGGGATTAATGAAGCCATGAAATAAAGGATATTTTCTCAAAATAAGAAAAGTCTACATGATCGAGAGAGGAATTCTCCTTAAACTTAGACTACCTAAAAAGGTAGGCTACCAATAATGTAAGAAAGCCCTTGGTCGTGCCAAGATGGCCAGGTCAAGGCACCTTGTGGAGGGAGGGCATAAGCCTCTATCTGCGCCAATACTAGAAATGGCCAAGTTAAATCAGTACAAGCCATTATCTGCAATATGCTATGGCTATGATAAGGCACCTCTTGGAGGGAGGACGGGTAATCTCTTAGTCCCGCCATGCTATAGCAAGGCAAAGGTACCGAACAAGCCCTTAACCACGTCACACTATAGCTAAGTTAAGGTTCCTCTTAGAGGGAGGTCGGGTAAGTCCTCGGGCCCTACTTTAGAATAAGCAAGCTGAGCGCGCCAGAAACCTAGATGAAATATCTGGCGGACTAAGAAAAGTCCATGCCTTAAATAGGCACCGCCAGAAATTGGCATCGCTTAAAATAGAAACCAACATAAAGGTCTGTAGTGTCAAAGATGACAAACAGTTTGAAATAGGCTCGACTTAAATAAGCACAAAATCGGACAAAAGCGTCCCCGCCTGAAATAGGCCAAAATAAATGACAAATGGACAAAGATAAACTCGAGCCCAAGAAAGCAAAAGCATGCAAGACATCCTCAAAGCCTGAAGATTACACATTCAATAGATAGAATTAGAAAGAATTCTTGAACTTCAACCAGACGAGTATTCTGGTCTTCTATTACATATTACCAGAAATGGTATTCTGGTCTGCTATTATTAATAACCAGGAATAGTATTCTGGTCTTTTATTGCTAATTACCATAAATGATATTATGGTCTTCTATTACCTATTACCAAAAATGGTATTCTAGTCTTCTATTGCTTATTACTAGGAGTGGTATTCTGGACTTCTATTATTAATGGTATCTTGGACTTCTGTTACCAAAAAAGAAATTTTGAAAGTGGCATTTTGGTCTTCTATCACTTATTAACGGGAATGGTAGTTTGGTCTTCTATTACTGATTGTCGGGTTAAGTTTATGATCCTTCATTGTAAACTGCTAAATATGGTATTCTAAAATTTTATTAGCCGAATTCCAAGATGGGTTTCCTGGTCTTCTGATACTAAACACCCGGGTGAATTCTTGGTCTTTTACTAATTATGAAGTACCGCATCAGATTAAAGATCCCAGTATCTTTTCATCAAATATGAATTTTTATCCTTATGGTAACCATCATTGGAGATGATACAACATTGTTCTATTGCTTATTATCAAGGAAAGGCATTTCGACATTCTAACTCTCCATCGCCTATTATCAGAGTATACCAAAAAGCGACTGCCAAATTATTTCAATATTTTCTAATACCCAAATCTGGGTCCAGTGATATCTTATAAAAATTCATCATTAATAATGCTAAGACTACTGATTATTGAAAGTCCAAATCTGGGTACATAATCTTTTGCTTTTTATTTATCTCAAGTAATTTAACCTGAATCAAGGAATATTATTGGAAGAAGATTACTGCCAAAAGAGTATCCTAATGGGAACTTTCGACCTTCTCATTCTCAGATTACCTTGATAATGAGAAATGAATCCAAAAAAAGTACTACATCAAGATCTCTGTCATAAATGTCCCATCAGGGTCTTCATTTAGTAAATGTTAGATTTCGATAATTATATACAACCTAACATTAACTATTTTCAGGAATGCCAAACAAGTGAAAGGAGCTAAATCTTTTTTCATCCCGCGTGATGGATAGAGATGAGACTTTGACATTTTTAATGAATCACCTTTCATACAATTGCCATAATGATTTGCTAATCAAGGCAACCGAGGCCTTCTAGATTAAATTGTAAATTTCAAGCTAACAATTAAAGTGTGCTATGTGCTACATGTTTTGCATGAAAGAATGGTGAAAATGATTCTGGATTCACTTAATCAGAAGAGGAGTCATGGATTGAAATTAAAAGCTCGGACACACATCAATCTCCAAGAGGCATATCCGAATCAAAGATAAACAATGTGTAAACAAAGATAATGAAACTGGTAGCATTTATAATATTACAGTACTACATTATGCTACATAGCATTACCATGGTATGGAAAATACATCCTTTGTACAAATTGAGATGCTCGTGACCTTATTAATCATACTAGCAAAACTCATGGATTATAGTATTGACACTTGAAACTGTGTTACTAAATATGGATTCTGAATATTTGCATGGAATCCGACTATCTTTAGATTTTATTTCAAGCTGTCTATCTTCTAATGAAGCTTAGTCATTTCAAGTCGATATTTACAAAAGTATCCCCACCAACGAAATGCTTTATAACTTCAGTATTCCAGCCTCCTTCTTTCTTGATGATTTAATTTCAAAATCTCAATTTCCATAAAGAATCTTTGAATAGTGCGATATTTGAGCTTAGAAATTAAAGGAGTCTTTGTAAAATTCAAATTTCTTTTAAACTCCATTCTTAACTTATCGAAGATTATTGCGAATTCCGAAGAAGGAGCTTTGGAAGGAAAAACAAGTCTTGTTCAAGTCTCCCATATCAACAAGCAAAACAGAGATCAAATATCTTTATTTCAACAATAAGAACACATACTAGAATATGTTTATTGTTGAAACTTATTGTTAATAATAAGATATAATAACCCCGTCTAGAATGGTAACTAGCATGTATTTGGTAATTTCATCTCTCAGTTAGAAGGGTATTAAAGCGTAACTATCAATCAATATCGAACAAAATATCCTAATTTTCTTTAAAAGAAATTTTCCTTCTAACTTCGAAGGAAGCCGGGTGAGGAGAGAGGGTGTTCTACATACAAAAACTATTTACCCTAAGATAAGCGATATTAGGCCATTTTCGAAGGAGACCTTCTTCTATATAGCATGTTGACTAGGTTGGCTTACTAGGGAAACATGATTTAAGGAATATTTAGTTTGGCATAACATAGTAAAAATAAGTGAAACATAAAGTATGTACTAAGAAATGTATATTCCCAAAATAATTACTTATCACCTATTTGTAATCACTCCCCAATTTACACGAAATGGACTTAGAAGGAAATTCGAAAATAAACTTATACTTATTACACCTAACCACTTAAGGAATTTTTTTGACATACGGTCTGATTCAAAGAAAATTGTACCACGCACTAGGATTTACGCCAAGACCTAACGTACAAAAAATAGAAACACTTAAATAAACCAGCACTGAAATTTACACAAATAATAAGAATTTGAAGGTAGAGTGGCAAAAGTGCACTTTACACAGAATTAGACAAATTTCTCTCTCTACGCCCAGTGAAAGATCTGGAATTCGTTGCTCTTTTTTTTTAAAAAAAGCGTCATACAAAGCCTATCATTTGCAGAATTTTGTCAAATAATTCCTAACTAACATTTGTTTTCAAATCAAAATGGATCGGTAATTATGTAAAAGGACAAAACCATTAATGGCGATTTCTAGAAAATAAGAGAATGTCCCATTTTTTGCACTAGAATCACTGTCATGATCCATTCATCTTTCTCCCACTCTCTTATAATTTTTATTATATAGGCATTTATTTCGGAAAAAAAGAAGAAAACAAACAAAATAAAAGAGAAGCCTCAATGGCAGCCTGCAATCTCCCCCCAATCCATCCCGATTTTACTAACGCGGAAGCACTACACTGTTGTTGCTGCTTTAGGTTAGGCTTATTATACACATTGCAAGAGGCAGAAGATGTCAATGGCATGCAATCTAGCAACACGAACAACCTGCGGCACACATAAAAGCAACATACTCATTACTTTTTAATCTTGCCATGAACACATTCTGAATGGATTTTGCCATCTGGGATGCTTCTAGGGAAAAGCTTGCACTGATAACATACTCTCCTTATCAGCCAATCTAGGTAGAACCCATCGTCATCAACTCCGTCGATTTCGCTCCTGACCTTCCGCCTTTCCGAATGATTTGTTGGAAGGGGTGAAGACCATCTTACCGCTTTTAATTGCTTTCAGTTTCTAATGCTAGGATGTTAGTGTCATTTTGAACATGTACATATTGACAAATCACTTTGGTAAATGTAACACAAAGTAGTATATATGTGAATATGTTTATATTTTAGTTGAATTTCTGAAATTATGTTGTACAACTGAAAATGTGTTTATGTATTTGTCACCTTGTTAAATGATGTTTTGATATACAAAAGGTAATCAAAAGGTTTAGGACTCTTAGACTTCAACAAAAGCATATTGTTAGAAGGACTAATCATTAAGCTATTTAAACCTTCCGACAATGGTAAAAATTGAGGTTGGAATACCTTCCCGTCCTATCGAAATGTTCAAAAAAGGGAAAATTCATTGTCGCAGCTTTAATTCTCTTCGGAGGGGTAAAAAGGATACTCAAGGTTACAAAAAGGATACATAAATGGATCTCATGTTATACTATTAACTTGATGCTGAATGCATTCTTAAATCATACTTGGAAAAATGAATGGGCGGGAAAGATGGCCTAAATGGTTTTAAATCCGGTATAGAAAATTACATCTTTGTTTTAAGGGAGTTAAAATTGTTTAAAAGATCTCTTTTATTGGTACTTGGCAATTAAATTGGCAGGAAAATGAAGTTGGAAACTCTATAGTTCTTAGAGAGGATGACTTGGAAAGTCAAGAGCATCCCTTTGCATGACGGGAAGGGGGGGGGGGGAGGGGGAATGTTACTCCAAAAATTCACCTTCCACTGAAGTCAGGATATCTCAAACAAAGGGCAGAAGGAAAAGAATACAAATCAGACCTTCCAAAGAGGTCGAAGGGATGCAGTGTGAAGCGGCTCAAGACATTTCGTAGGAGACGGAGGGTATTAGTCCACAACATCGAAGAAGCTCTTACCCTCCGAAGGAGGAAAAGAAATCAAGACAGGAAAAGCAACCCTACAGCTATCTTTTCGAAAGCATAATAAGCCTTTCGGGCCAGTCGGAACATCTTTCTATGGTACTGAAGGGTATATGATGAAGGAAACATTCATTAATCAGCAAAGAACATAAGCAAATTCTTGAACAACATTCAAGGAAAGCTTGGCTCTTAGCAAAATTCAAGTAAAAAAGCAACCTTCCGATAAAGTCGAAGGGTTCACAACAGTCGAAAACCCTCCGGCACCGCCGAAGGGTTCACCTGTCGTACATGTGACAGAGTTTCCAACAAGGGAAATGGGTTTCTAAAAGAAAATGAAAGAAAGGATCCTTCAGCAGTTCTCAAAGATTTGTAATAACATGCAAAAAAAAACCTTTCGACAAAATCGGAAGGTTAGCAATTGCGTAAAAGAACGGAACCATTTAGCCCAACCGAAGGAAGATGGATGGAAGCATGGCCATCGGCATCTATGAATAAGACCCAAGGGATCCTATTTCAAGGCGGGTTTACTTTAATTCAAAAACTTGTAACTTTTTAATCATAACTTTGTAACCCTTATTGGAGATCAAATGTGGGGAATTTAATAAAGTGAAGTCCTTTCTTAAGTTGTGAGGGAAGTCTTTAACTTTGAGAATTACATTGTTGATTACTTAAATCTTTGTTGGCTTAACTTCAATTTTCAGGATTAACTCCAACGAACTGTTCTTGCCGATAAAGTCAGATGCTTGATTAGTTAAGCAACATCTTCAAGCTTCGAAAGACAACAATTTTTTTGCCCTAACTTTCGATAAGGACGACAATTGGCCTTGATTAACATGAGTGATAACCTTCTAGAATAATTGGCATTATGACCTGAACCCTTCAACTTAATTGATTCTTGTACTTTGGTAACAACAAAACCTTCCATAGTCATTAACTGAGCAATCCAACACTTCAGGATAGTCTAAGTTCAGGGATATAAAGCTTCATCCAATGATTAAAATCCTAATGCCTTTCGACAAATCTAAAAAAACTTCCTAAAAGTGACCAAACCTTATGGTAAGGTCAAAGGTTCTTATACACCACCCAGGGAGTAATTATCTGACCTATTGCTAAGAAGATCAATCACTCAATCCTTTTGGAAGTATTAGAGCTTGTCTTTAAAGGGATACATTTGGTTAATAACCATTTGTGTCATAAAGAAAAGCTCCACGAAACTCCTAATAAGCTTTACCTTTGGTACTAAGTCTTAAACTTAAAAGATTAAACCTTTTGACTACGTTGAGAGATCTAAATCAAAAGTTAGCGATTATGGAAACAAAGTGGAGAGACTATTATTAGGGATACCTTACCCTTCTATTCAAATTACCATCCCTTTCTTGTTGAAGCACAACTTGGGGGGTTGACCGACAATTTGGTTAACAAAAAGTACCCAAACAAACAACCTTCCTATCATAATTTAGGACAACCCCATATATAGTTATCCAATATATACACGAAATCAACCCAAACCCAAAAATCATAAGACAAAGCATTGCAATTGAACTCTACCCCAAAAATAAACAATTTTAAACCTTTTCATATCATAGATAAATAAGTCAATCCTCCTATAGGTTTGATATAATCACAGGGTTTGTAAATATGCTAGTGTCTAAGTGCAACTCATCAATAAGTCTGCTCGAGATAAAAGAGTGTGATGCCGCCATGTCCGATATGGTACAAAATGGTAAATCAGATGAAGTTTACACACTTTTAATTATGACCTTCTTTCCATTATTCACTACTGGAAGCACACTCGAGTTAGGAACAACATCCAGTGCACAAGCTAAAATTACTTGGGTAGAGGTCTTCTATGGTGCTGGACACTCGTACCTCATATGCCTGAATTTGTTGTAGTTTTAACACTTGATCTTCGAGCTGTCTGTCTGGCACTTCCTTGGAGAATGCCCAATCTTAAAACATCTCCTACATCGAATCCCCTGCTTCTTAATCTTCCCTTTAGCCCTCATGCCGCCATTACACCAGTTCTGTTGTGGTATCTTTCCTCGGGCTTCTTAGCCTCACTCTTCACTTCTTCCCTGGAGACAGTGTTCAGCATGGTCATCTCCACCAAACCCTAGAAAGTCATACCCAAAGGAATATGATAAGGGCCATAACTTAAAGAGGTTGATTCATCCCATTTGTGAACTTTAGAGCTTTCCTATGAGGGGTATTGATCGGCTTTAACACAAACCTAGCCAATTGATTGAACTGATTCACGTATTCTTTCACTGACATCTCTCCTTACGGTAGACGTATAAACTTCTCTAACTATACTCCTACCTCTGCTATGGAAATAAACTTCATCTCAAAAAGCCTCCTAAACTATCTCCAAGTAATCTTCCCCTCCTCAATCTTTGCTACTACTATATACCATCAATTAAAAGGCTCTCCCTGTAAATGCCAAGATCTCTATGCCTCCGAGTCCATATACGATTTGGTCCCCATATATAGCTTCCTTCTTAAACTCGGATAATCCTTACATTGCTTGGCAAAATTGGAGGCAGGTGGACAAGCTTGGACTACCCCTGGTGCTAGCTCTATGGGTCCCTTATTAGCGTTAAGCTTGGCTTTTCCTCTTATTAGCAAATACCAACGGAAGCAAATCGAGACGTTCATGCCTGAAATATCAACTGCATCACCTGAGTAGTAACCAGAAGAATCGCTCATGCTTTCTATCTATAAATTAGGAATTTGATTAGCAGCTTTTCTATATATAATATTACCAAAATAAGGGAAGTGTTTCCTTTTCATATTATGCTTATATATATAGATCCACTAAAAAACTTTTTACTTATATATACATAAACATTAGAAATCCATTTTTAAAAACTCTTTTTTTAATCTTTTGAAGTACGTTCCCTCAATGTGCACTAATCCCTAAGGAAGTTTAAACCTAAGCTCTAATACTAAGTGTGACAATCCTCACCTCCCAACACGCTGATCCAAAGTCTATGGCGACTTTTGGACTTGTGTCAATGCCAAGAAGTACATCGGGATTTTAAAACATTATAGAGACTAAGAATATGCAGGTAAATCTAGTACATTCTACGCTTTTAGATCTCACAGTGGAAGGCAACAAAATATAATTATAGAAAATATCCATCTTAGACAATATCTTAGAAAATGTAGTCTCAAAAATGGTATGTAGTGATAATATAGTGTATATAGAAATACGTCATAAATTATGATAAGCACTAAGTATGCTAAATAGCTACATGGAGAGTAATGGGAAATAACAACCAACTCCAATGCCAAGCTTGCCCTTCCGCGTACTAATCTTTAGCCCTATCTGTAACAACCCTGAATTTTGGCCCCGTTTATTTTAATAAATATTTAATCTAATTAGATGAAATGTAAACTGAACATATTTAAAATGAATACGATTTTGGAAATAAGTGCTATTTGTGCATATGGATTGGTATTTTAAAAAAGGAAATTGGGCTTCGAAAATTTAAAATAAAATCTCGTGATAATATTATAATAAAATTTGTCTTATATAATTAAATTAAAATACTTTACTTTGTTTACATCGGATAAACATACATATGAATAATAATGTGTGAAATTTAAAATAAATTCTTTATAATATTAATCTTATACCATTAAATTAAATTACTTTGTCATGTTATCATGTGATAAAAATATACGTATGAATGATAATGTTTAAATTAAAATCTAATTCTTTTAATATAAAATATAAGTGAAATATGTGAATCTTATTTAATTATTGATAATTGAAACATAAATATAAATAAATAATTAAACACATGAATCTAAGTTTAATATTAATAGTCAAATATAAAACACAAATCAAAATAAAAATATAAATCAAAACAAGAAATAAGTAGTTAATACTTACAATATCATTTTAAATTTGCAAGACCACAGAATAAAAAATAATATATAATAAGTATAAAATGTAACTAAATCATATTGTACATAATTTAAATATTGATAGTTAAGAATGAAATATAAATATAAATGTAAATAAACCATATGAACCATATTGAATATAACTTAAATATTTTTAGTCATAGTCAAAATACATAATAAAATTTAAAAGCCAAGTATAGGATAAAATGAAGCAAGAACACAAATATTTATGAAACAAATATTTTCATTCTGGACTAAGTTTGTAAAATATAAACCTGGCATATATATATGTATATTGGAAATTTAGCCTTAAGTTAGATACAATAAACATTTGTACTTAAGTATCTTCATATATATATATATATATATGACAGTGTTACCTGCAAGTATGTATTTACACAAAAACATATGTGTATAGTGTTCAAATAAAAATAATAAGACAAATGTATATATGAACATACCTTCTTTCACAAGCCATAAGCCTTAAGTTTACCTGCATAAGTACATGTTTGCATGTAATATCTTCACAGCAAATCAGATGATGATTGTGTTAGCATGAATAAAGACATATGCATTAATTAGCACCCCTCTTTGTCAAGAAATCTTCAGCCGAAATTTTGTAACATCATTTCACATTTTAGCATATCAAACACAATTATTTAACTTGCAGGTCAAACAAGTAAAAACTGGTCCAGTTAATACCTATACTGTTCGAAGTTTTTTATATATACAAACTTCACATTATGATGTTCATTTATAAAACCTGTAAAGCAAACCCGAGAAGAAGAAAATTTGGTAGCATCTTGCTTTTGAAAACCCCATTTAAGTTCAAACAAAAACAGATTCAATGTTTGCAGTTTTAAAACTTCAGTTTCAAGCAACCAAGCTTCAAAACATTCATGCTTATTGATTCACATGAATGTTCTGGTGAGTAAACTAAATTTTTAAAAGGTTTAAGCTAATTTAAATAGTTCAAATTCATCTGATAAACTGATTTGTATATGCTTCAGTTTGCATATGTTGAGATGCACTGTATTTTCTGTAAATTGGTACAGGGTTCATATTTGAATCAATAACTTAAAGATATTCTTATTTGATCATTGATAAACTTTGATTCCCTTAGCAAACAAGATGCAAACTTAAACTAAGATTTCTAAAGGGTAATTACAATCATTTTCATCAAATACTTCACTGTAATATTGATGTCCAGGGAGATTGAGTGATCATTGATAATATTCGAATGTTCCAAAATGTTGATTCAAGATTGTATATTGAATATATAGTGCAAATCAAAGTTCTTACAACAAAAATCAAGATTTATAGATTGATATTTAAATAGCAGTTTGTAAATAGACAAAATTTGTATTTTTGCAAATTCCTAGTTATTGATTCAATTTAAATTGTTGGAATTTGTTTTGGAGGTAGTTCGAACATACAAGATGTTGAGAAAAATGTCAGATAATTTTTCTAATTCATGAATTAATCAAACGAACGAAAAATAGGGTTTTAGTTCAGGTGTTGCCTGTTCACTGTAAATTTTTGATTTCGGCATCATAGTGAGATCGAGCTTCCTGAGCTTCGAGGAGGTAGTTGTTGAGGGGCAGGACTTGGCGTGGGTGGTGTGGCTTAGCCTCTGGCGATGTGGGATTGCAGGACGGGGTGGTTTTCGCTGAGATGCTGGTGTTTCGAGTTCAAGTTTTAGGTGATATTTCGATTTTGACCTTATTTCGAATTTCTGGGTTTCGATTGTGGGTGAGGAGGGGAATCATGGTTTGTGGGTGCTGACATGGGCCGTTGGAGGTGCGGCGAACCACCGTGCACGTGCACGGTGGCGTCGGGGTGGGTGTGTCATGTCGTTGATGACGTGAAGGGGTATGCCTCGTGTCATGCTCGAGTGAAAATGGGTTTGTCTTCGAGTTTCCCTGTCGTTCGCGTGGAGTTTCCCGATGCTTAACCTTTAATTTGGTTTTAACTTACAGAACTTAAAGAATATAAGAAAGGAGGAAGAAGAAGGGTGTGCGTACAGGAAGGGCACGGTGATTTTGAGGATAACTCGAAGTAATGCTCGAGTTTAAGAAAGGGGAGTCTCGGGTTTAACAAAATGCAGTTTTGCATTAGTGTTAAAGTTAATTAAAGTTTGTTTCCATTAATATTTTTTTAAGTATTGTGACGACTTTGGATTTAGGTTATGATGATTTTATTTAATACATAACGATGTTTTGAAACACTTGATTATTATTTTAATTAAGCACTTAATCTAAGTTAAGTATAAGATAATTAACATTTAAGTCGTGTAGTTAATAACAAATTGATTTTCAAGTTAAGAAAAATTTCTTTTAAATGTTAATTAAGATGAATAATTAATATTAATTAATTATTTTTGAAAAGTGGTTGAGAGTAATTACTTAATAATCAGAGATCGAGTAATAATTAAGAAAAGGTGTAAATTTGAAATTAATTACTTAAAGTCAATTTATGAATGATTAATAGTTAATTAATCGAGTAATTTAATTAAGAATAAATAAATGGTTAAGAAGTAATTAGCAGTAATTGAATAGGTAATTGAGTTGATTAATAATTAAGACTATTAATTAAATGATTAATTAAAGTAAATAACTGGGTTAAGAAGTAATTAAGTAATTGATAGTGTAAAATAACATAATTATGTAATTAAGACTTAATGATTAATTAAGAAATCATTAATTAAACAATTTGAAATGAAATAAGTAATTAATTGTTAATTAATGATTAATTAAACAGAGTTAAGTGATTAACTCTAAGTAATTAAATCTAAATTGAATTAATTACAAATAAGACTTAAAGATGACTACTTGCTGAATTGTTATATTGAATATCTGATTGTGATATTTATGTGATGATATTCTGTGATGCTCTATGATATGTTATGTTATATCTATGATGCTTGTAAATGTTTTATCTGTGATAAATGCTATGTTAATTCACTTGTTGAATTTAAATTATTTAAACTGTTTAAGTTAATTAGACAACTTGGCCCTTAAAATGGAGTTTGGATTTCGATGAGACCGGGATTGGGTATCCAATTGATATTCTAAAAACCACATTGATCCAATTTAAACGTTAGGTCATGAATTCTGAAATGAAGATCGAGATGGTGTTTTCAGAATGCAAAGGTTATCGTCGTTGACTCTGAGGGTGATTCCAAAATGAGTGTGACGAGATAATGCCTTCGGTTTCGTTCGAACCCGGAACGAACTAGTATGGATTGAATGCTTTCAGTACATCGTCAGGCGGACGATGAGCATTCTAAGATATATGTCCTATAAAGGTAATCACAGCCTCAAGCCTCATCAACCGGGAATGGCTAAAACAGGGGAGATGCAGCAAGGTTAGGTGGGTCATGCCCAAGCAGGACAAGATATTTCCCCTGTCTAGATGTCCCTTTATATTTCGGCTGTGTGGGAGGTTGCTAGCTACAACCGCGGGGTTTATCTTGTTCTGGACTATTCAGTAAGGAATATTTCTGGCCTTGTGTTGTACGGGGTCGGAAGTGATCCTCGGTATGGTGATCTAGGCCCCGTACTGTGATGGGCGGTACCCCAGTAGCCCTGCCATTGTTGGAAATCGATTTTCCCTACGAGTCCCTACGGTTTTGATTTGTATTACCCACTTTTGTGGCTAGTAGCTGGAATTTAATAGATGTAACAATTTCGTCTATTTTCTATTTACTTGAAAACCCTAGACACTATTATAATATCACTGGATTTCCTATGAAATATTTTGGTTAGCGTAAGGTAAAAACTTACCCGTATTTATTTGTGGGGAGTCTTACGTGATACCTTTATTTTCAAATGTTTTTCAAAGTTAAACAACTTTAAACCGTTTACTCATACCAGACCTATATCTGACCCGGAGTTTATATTTTGTTTTTCATAAACTCTTGGGTACTTAAATTATTATGAGTAGCCAAGTGATAGGTTTTGGACTTTGATTTCTGGAGAAGCTTGGAGCAGGAGTTTCCAGACGTATGTAGCTATTTATCGAGTGTCGCTGTGTTAGTTGATGTGTACTGTATCTCTGATGTATATAGTGATAGATGTATGTATATGACTGTCATGTGTATTGATATTGGATAACTCTGATATATGTAAAACTATGATATATATATGTGATATATTATATTTTGTTCCGTTCCGCTGTGAGATTCTGATGTTGTTTTTCCTTCTTTCTCTTTCTTTTCTATTTTCTATCCCTTTCTTTCTTCATGATGATACGTCTTTCTAGTAGCAGAAGGGCAGGTCGTCAAAGTTGGTATCAGAGCAAGGTTGGTGATAACCTTGGCTCTGGTAGGAATTACTCATAGAATAGAGTCGGCAGAACTCTAAAATGAGTTTGAGTGTATTAATAGATATGAGCGCGTATTTGTTAGTAGATATAAAATTGTTTTTATATTGTGTTGATTTATCTGTTGAGTGTTTATGAATTCTGGTCGATGTGTGGGACGCCATTTCATCGATAGGAGTTTCTGAACTCTTAAACAAGGTAGACCGACACAGTATTGTTTTTAAAGTAGGGTAAATGAAATAATTTTACCCAAAATTATATTTTGACATAAAAGAAATATTTTCTGAAATTATTATATATATATACATATATTTGAATATTTGGTTGTTAATACTACAATTTAAAATTTGAGTGGTTTATAACTAAATAAAATTATCTAAGTATGATCTCTAATAAAAGGGAATATAACTAAAATTTGATTAAATTAGAATTTAAGTCCCAAAAATTTGAAAGGTGTTTAAATGAATTTAAACAAAAGCATTTGGGGAATTTAAAAATCTTGGGAATGTTTGAAATGTTTTTCCAAAGATTTGAAGGCAGCAATGGAGTATTGTTTTGGAAAATATTGTTAAATGGAAATTGTTTTGGGAGGAAATTGCGAAAGTAAGGAAGCACTGAACTCACTTCAGTCGTAGGAAAATAATCCTGATGATGATGGCAACATCATCAGTATTCATTTTCGAGTTTCTAAAGTGATGAATTGCTACCAGGATAGTTGGTCATGATAATTGTTTGGGCTTGTTGGGTATACAAGTTGTTTTTGAAATTTTCAAAAAAGAAAAAATATTCTTTTAGTGAAAACAAGTGTTTGGAATTTGAAAATTTGATTTGACACCAAGTGGGTAAGTGTAGTTATCCTTTCAAAATGGTTTTGGAAATGAAAACCGGGCAATTGAATTCTAAGAATTCTATTTAATAATGTGAAAGGTTTGAATAAATCAACTATCAAACTTATAAAGTAAAGTTGATATTAATAAGAAGAAATCGGCAATTTTAATCCCGGAATTAAAATTTAACTTAAGTAAATGAAAATAAGAAAACATATTGGAGTTTAACCTAAGATAAGTTAAATGGAATTGAAGTTCAAAATGAACTTAAGTGGATATAAAATTTGAAGGTAAAATGATTGTAATTGTGAGGTGGAAATTTATACCTTAAGACAGTAAGTGTTATATATATATAATCTGAAATTGTGGTAATAAGATGAAATGACTCAAATGAGCAATATAAGCTTTTAAGTAAATAAATAAGTTTGGAACTCATATATTGAGAAATAAATTTAAAAGAATGGTAAGTAGCTAGATTTAACTGAAGTTGAGTTGTAATAAAACTGAATTTAAATGAATTTAGTGGAGTTATAAATAATATTGAATGGAATAAAATTCTTACGTAAATTAGTAAATATAAACCAAGTAAGCCTTGAATTTGGACAAAATAGAATTGGAGTAAGTTGTAAACAAATCTAATTCAAGCATAAATTGAATAACCTTGTTATGAATGAATTCAATAATGAATTGTTAATGTAAATTAAAATTTAAGAATGGATAAAAGAATAAACTAATCGAACAAATTAGTAAATAGTTGGGATGTGATTAAAAGAAAATCAAATGCAAGATTTAAATGGAAATTGGTGGAATAGAATAAACTTAAGTTGTTGGGTGGAACAGTTTGAAGGAAATAATAACATGAGTAAATTGTGAGATGGTTATTCAAAACATTGGTTGTCGAGTTTAATAAAATGGTTTGGAATCAAACTTTTTAAAAATGAAAGAAAATGTAATGTAAGGATTGTGAATAAATTAAATGTGATGGAGTCAAGTGTAAATTGAGTTGGAATCGATTTAAAATTGTTATAAAGCTTAAGTAATTATTTATTCACAATAGTATTGTCGAATTGCATAAGAAAATGGGTCGTTTGAAGTAAATGAGATTAGATGAAATTCTATGAATAATTAGAAGCAAAATAGGATGATTTTGAAATTGATTGAAATGGATATGAGTTTGTTTTGCTTAAATGGATTATATATAAGCAAGTAATTTATAAATCACTTAAACTGAAGTGTGACGACCCGCCCTTCTCACTACCAGAAAGACGCATCATCATTAAGAAAGAAAGGGGCAGAAATAGAAAAGAATAAAAAAGAAAGAAACAAAACATCAGAATCTCACAGCGGAACGGAACAAAATATAATATATCATATAACTATT
The DNA here is from genome assembly GCA_030765085.1 of Allium cepa. NCBI lineage: Eukaryota > Viridiplantae > Streptophyta > Magnoliopsida > Asparagales > Amaryllidaceae > Allium > Allium cepa. The sequence continues at coordinate 777,625,582 of CM060945.1, forward strand.
ACATAGAGTTCATATATCAAATTTATACAATATCAATATACATGACAATCATACATACATCTGTCACTATATACATCAGAGATACAGTATACATCAACTAACACAGCGATACTAGATAGATATCTACAACGCTGAAGCCTCCTGCTCCTTTGCTCCTCCAGAATTCGTCAAAGCCAACCTAAATCCCTTGGCTACCCGTAAAAAATTTGGGTACCCGAGAGTTTACGAAAAACAAAATATAAACTCCGGGTCAGACAAGGGTCTGGTATGAGTAAACGGTTTAAATTGTTTAATTTTGAAAACCTTTTAAAAAAAAGGTATCACGTAAGACTCCCCACAAATAAATACGGGTAAGTTTTTAGCTTACGCTAACCAAAACATTTTATAGGAAATCCAGCGATATTATAATAGTGTCTAGGGTTTTCAAGTAAAATACAGAAATAGCTGAAATACTTACATCTCACATTCCTTCTTAGTTGGGCACAATCAAAACCTACGGCGCTTATTGGAAGTTGGATTCCATACAATGGCAGGGCTACTGGGGTACCGCCCGTCACAGTACGTGGTCTAGATCACTGTACCGAGGAGCCACCCTAACTCCCCTACAACACAAGGCCGGTACCATTCCTTATTGAACAGTCCCGAACAAGATAACCCCGCAGTTGGTGCGCAATTCCAACCGCCCACACAGCCGAAATAAAGGGACATCTAGACAGGGGTATATCTCGTCCTGCTTGGGCATGACCCACCTAACCTTGCTGCACCTCCCCTGTTTTAGCCATTCCCGGTTGATGAGGCTTGAGGCTGCGATTGCCTTTATAGGATATATTTCTTAGAATGCTCATCGTCCGCCCGACGATGTGTTGAAAGCATTCAATCCATACAAGTTCGTTCCGTGTTCGAACGAAACCGAAGGCATTATCTCGTTACACTCATTTTGGAATCACCCTCAGAGTCAACGACGATAACCCTTGCATTCTGAAAGCACCATCTTTATCTTCACTTGAGAATTCACGACCTATCGATTAATTTGGATCGATGTGGTTTTCGGAATATCAATTGGATACCCGATCCCGGTCTCATCGAAATCCAAACGCCATTTTAAAGGCCAAGTCGTCTAATTAACTTAAATAGTTTAATTCAATGATTGAATTCATATAACATTTACCACAGATAAATCACACACAATTGTCATGGACATATTACAGCATATCAGAGAGCATCACATACTATCATCAATAAACAACACAAACAAATATACAACACATCCAACATCCATAAGCAATCATCTTGAATTCTAAATTTAGTCAATTCAATTAAACCAATTACTTGAGATTAACCTCTTAATCCTGTTAGATTAATCATTAGTTAATAATTCATTACTTATTCCATTTCAAATTATTTAATTAATAATCAACTCTTAATTAATAATTATATCTTAATTACTTAGTTAATTACTCCTAATTATTAATTAATAACTTTAATTATTAACTTATAAAACTTAATTATCCATCAGTTACTTAATTACTTGAGAGTTAATCTCTTAACACTATTTAATCACTTATTTCCCTTCAAATTATTTAATCAACAAATCATTTCTTAATTAGTATATATATATGTCTTAATTGCTTAATTACTTAATCACTTTATTTACATTATTTAACTAATTACTTTCTTAATCAAGTTATCTAATTTTAATTACTAAAGTAATTATTTCTTAATCACTATTCTTCGACCTAAATAGAACTTAATCACCTGTCTATTTATTGCTAATTGCTTCATTAATCATTTCTTAATTCTTAGTTAAATCACATGATTAATTACGATTACTCGTTTATTAGTTAATTAAGTGGTCAATTACAATTTCACTTATTATTTATAATACATTAATAATTAAAATTACAAAGTAATTACTCTTAATTACTTTTGAATTCAATCCATCACTATTGATTATTTAATTAATTAACATTCAAGTCTTCTTAAACTTTGGTATCAATTATATCACTAACTGAAACATTATTTGTTAATTTACTTAATTTATTACCAAGATTTTAAAAAACATGGTTAAGCTTAAATAAAATAATTTGTTAATTTAAATAGTTAATCACGGGTTAACCCGTTAATAAACCTTAATGATGATAATCAAGCTTGAATTAAATTGTTCCTTAAATCTTGAACTGTATTTACTTTATTATGAAACTTGCTGAAACCTTTTAATCATTAACAGATTTTACAACAGCTTACCCTCAAATATAAAAACCCGAGATTTCCCCCTGATACACTCGCGCAACTCTTCGAGCATCTCTCCCAATCCACCGAGCCAACACCCAGAAACGCAAACCCACCTTCTTCCCTCTTTCAATTTACAGCAAGTTTCAATTAAACTTAAGTAAAAGATAAACATCAGAGTATTTCGCACTTAAACTCACACGAAAACCCGAAGCAATCGTTCCATATTCTCGAGATTGACTCGAGCCAGCGCCCTCCCCTACAAACGCCGATACGCCGCCGTTCTGTACACGTGTACAACGCCGCTCGTGGCTCCGGCAAGCTTCCATGACTTCGAGCAAATCCCAATTAGCACGAATACGAGAAAAACAAAGTCACGGTACCATCAAAAATCCACATTCGAAAAATTACAGTTCGAACGTAAGAAAACAATCTACCTCACGGCAAACAAACGCCTCGCCACCAAAATGCAGACCACTGGAGATGATGCAAATTCGTCTACACCTCGTCAACGTCCCCAGCAATCTTCCCACTAAGCCAAGAATCACTCCATCATAGGTACGAGTCGAATTTCAAATTTTACAGGCATGAACATAAACCTGCAGTAAAACCCTATGTCGATCTCGTACCCCAAATCTATGCAATGGAAAAATAAATGAATATTTTTCCTAGATCACATACATTCATACTTGCTTTGATTTGAATTTCAGTATTTTATAATGAGAAATTTTCGAGAATTCGATGAAAGTTTAATTTTTGATCAATATGGAACTGCTCTTGATATATTGAGCTAAAAATTCCCATTCAACTTTTAAAAATCATATCTTCTAGTCATAATTCAAGATATATGTTTAAATTAGCTTTTTATATGATTGAATTTACCTATGTTTTCTTGCTTGACAGTAAACAGTTTTCCAGAAGTGTAAGTAGGTTTTTAAAAAAAAAGAAAATTCTGATTTGAAGTTCAAATAACAAGTTTTGTTGAATAACAAATTTAAAACTTACCATAATCAAATGAAACAATTCAAATTTTAATTGTTTCAACCCTGTAACACAAAACAGAGAACAGCATCTTCAATATTCCAAGTTCAACTTGTATAAAATCTCAGACACATGTCAAAACAAAGCACATGCAATACATATGTAAATCTCATGAATTTTCTTACTGATATAATTAACTTATGCTTGATAAAGTTAAGTTTACTCACCTCACATAAGTGTTGAACAACAAGCCTTCTTTATGACTTGAAAACTGCAGATAAAATTGACTGTCACTTTGTTCATGAATCTGCCTTTCTTTAAGATTTGAATATGTTTCCTTCTCTTGTTTTAGTTTCTTCATGTTTCATTTTTTTTTTCTTTTTTTTTCTTGTTTTACGAACTTGCAGTAGCATGAGATATACATATATATAACTTTGAACAATATGTCTTCTTGAACAAGCTTTTAATTGACAAAATATCTTGCTTTATTATATTAATGTTTGCTGACTCACCTTTAACTTGTACAAAAAAAATCTGAGATGCAAAAACAAATTTCGGCTGGAAGGTATATTGTTTCAGATTTAAGGTGGCTAATTAAATGTTCATGTTTTTGAATTAGTAAACACCAATAAGTATTGACTGACACATATATTAAGTACAAAGATATTGGAAGATTTGTTCCTTTTCACTTTGCAGGCTAACAAAGCTTGCATATGAAGCCATTCATTTGTTCCTATTTGCTTTGTACCTTAATTAGTATGCATATTTATTAAAATATTTACATAGTTATCATGTTTTGCTATGTAAAAGAATTTTGTATGTAAGTATACTTGCAGGTATAAGACCTGTGTATTTGAAGTTAATTTGTTTCATTATTTTATACGTTATGCTTATTTTATTTTACGCTCTCAAATTAAAAGTTTAGGTCGTATGCTTGATTATCTATGTTATTTTATTTTATACATTGTTTTTATTCTATACTTTCTTCTTAATTTAGTTATATTCATGTGTTATAGTTAATATTCACATATTTATAATTTAACTGCCCAAATTTAAATTATATTCGTGAGTTCACTCCTTCTTTATATTTATTTTATTTTATTTGTATTTAACTATAAATATTTAAATTATGTACAATATGATTTATTTACATTTATACTTATTTTACATTTATCACCATTTGTATTTTATTTAAATTATATGCATAGGTTTGACTTATACTTCACATTTATTTTTTATATTGGTTAACTTTGATTCTATTTCAAACATCATCACTCATATGTGTTCTTACCAAATATAAACAAAGTAAGATATTTTAATTCAATCATAAAAGACAAAAAAATTTATGAATATTTTTGGAGATAATTTATTAAATTTCCAAATCAATTTCCCTTTTAAAAATACCATTTATAAAAACAATAGCAATTATTTCAAAATCCTATCCGTTTCAAATGAATAAGTATACATTTCATTTAAATTGATTTGAATAAATAGGGCCAAAATCCAGGGTCGTTACATTCCTCCCCCCTTAAAAGAATTTCGTCTACGAAATTTAAAACAAAGATAATTTAAAAGTTGTCATATCGACCATTCAAACATACATATCATTCATATATTAACAAACAACCAGCAATCTATCCTAACAAACATCGCTAGCCATCCGGACACAAATCCAGATAAGCTTTCTTAAACTATACAGAGTTTCCAGGGTGAAAACTCCGGAATCCTCGTTCCACTATACTATGACAAGTTACTCTACTATACTCCTGAGTTGCCTCTCACCTTAACTAACAATCCGAACTGAATTTCTATCCACAGTCACATTCGGCTCATCTTTCAAGTCTTCCTATACTATTGATTCTACAACTAATACTGAATCAAGAACAAATTTCTTTAGATGGGTCACACAGAATACACTATGAATTCCAGACATCTATTCTGACAATTCGACTCTACAAGCTACAGTTCCATTTTTTTTTTCAATATCCGAAATGGTCCAATATAACTCAGGTCAAGTTTCCCCGCCTTCCAAATCTAATAGTTCCTTTTTCATCGGTAAACTTTGGCTAAAAACACATTACCAAACTCGAATTCCAATTGTCACCTTCTTATCTGCATACTTCTTCTAAAGGTCTTGAGAAGCTCTCATCTTATCCTTTGATAAGCCTCACCTTAGCAGAAACTTCACAAATCAAAACTGGTCCAAACATAAGATAGTCTTCCACAATCTATCACAATCTAAAACTCAAACTTACCGCATATCCTCTAAAATACGGTTCAGTCTCTCTGTTCGTCCATCTGAGGATGATAGGCTATACTAAATTTCAAACTCGATCCCAAAGGCACTTGCAAAATCTTCCAGAAATTTTGCTGATGAAAAATAGGGTCACGATCACTTACTATGCTAACAGGAACACCAAGCAATCTTACTATTTTCCTCAACGAAATTTTGGCCAGAAACTATAGTCCGAGTTACCTTAATTGGTATAGAATGAGCATTCTTAGTTAATCGATCCACAATGATCCATATTCCATCTCTTCTTTTCGTTTCTTGGCAAACCGTTGATGAAACCCATCAAAATCATCACCCACTTCCATCTGAGATTTCTAAAGATTGCAATAATCCTGGACAACTTCTAATGATCACCTTAACTTGCTGATAGAAAGTACAACTATAAACGAAAACAACTACGACCCTCTTCATGCTCGATCTCCAGAAAATTCTCCTCATATCTTTATTCATCTTAAAGATTTTGGGTGAATATTCAGTTTGGAATGATGTCATTCATCTAAATCTTATTGCCTCAATTCACCTATATCAAGCACACAAACGGCCACTAATCCTTTAAGCACCTTGATCACCTACCTTACAATCTGAACACCTTCCATCCTTAGTTTAAGAATCAATTCCTTAAAAGATCTATCCTCCCTTAGCTTACTTATGATTCTACCCTGGAGAGAAGAAATAACTTCTAAAAGAACAAAACTGCATTCCTACTAAGAGCATCAACCACAACATTCACTTATCCTAGGTATACAGCATATCCATATCATATGAGGTCAGAAATTCAAGTCGCCACGGCTGCCTCAAATTAAAATCCCCTTAGAGAAAAAGAATATTTCAATGGTTTGTGATCCGTTAATAACCCAACCTTTCTCCCAACAAATAGTGCCTCCAAAACTCAAAACAAACACAATGGCTAACGACTCAGGGTCATGCGTAGCATAGATCCCTTCATGTTGCTTTAATTACTGACACGCATACGCAGTTACTCTTCACTCTTGCATCAACACTGCTTCCCAAATCAATTATACAAGCATCCGTATAAATTCCATAGCTGCCCTTTTCTTCCGGAATAACAATCACTGGAGCACTGGTTAGCCTCGTCTTCCATTCTTAGAACAGATTCTTCCCTCGCTAGGTCCACAGAGATATCTTCACCCAATATAATGTGCCCCAAAAATAACTTCCGGTTTCCAAAAATGGCACTTAAAAGAACTCGCCTTAAAAACATGCTTCCTCAGTGTTTCCAACACTATCTTCAAATGTAGCTTGAGCTCTTCTTCAAACTTAGTATATACCAAAACAAACTTATTCATACTCTTATCGATCCTAAATCTGCTCAACTAACTCTACTTCCTTTCTCAGAACCAACCTCCAACTAGACTGAATCACTAGCACTGCCCTGAAATCAAATCAACACGAAACTCTATCTCTCTTCCAATTTGGATCACAACAATAACTTAAATCTTCTTTTTGAGAAGCCCCAACTCCAATAAAAGACTACTCAAATGTATTCCAGAATTGTCGCACAACACTATGGTAATTCTACCCAAATAAGTTTGTAACAAAACTGTTCTCCCTTCACAATTCAGAACAGTCATATACTGTTCGGTAATGAATCCACTCCGCTACTTCTAAAATCACCTCAAGAAAACTGCTAATCATCATACCTTCTCAACAGCACACAGAACACTTCAAGCTATATGGCTAACCTCGATGACCAAAGACTTCCATTTAAAGCTCTTCGAGAAACTCGGGCCTCAATCAAACAAAAATACCCTTCTGAACTTAGTCACAACTCCGAAACGGACATACCTCCTTAACTTGTTCCAAAGAAACATCTTCGGAGACATCCAAAATCACTGTGTCTTATTACGCAGCTACTACACCCTGAGATATCAAGATATCATGACATGGTCATGTCCATCTGATAGATCTAAACTCAAGCTCATCCAAAATTACATTCCAACAATGAAATCCTCACATCACCCAAAGCTCACTCGAGACGGTAATAGGTCTACAGTCTCAACAGATACACTCCAACTACAAATATTCAAACTCCAACCATCGGTAGTCGTGTTTTACACACCACTATCTTATCAACCTTTATAACTTATATTGGAATTCTCGAACAGGTAACCCAATAAATAGGTAGAAATAAATAAATAAATAAATAAATATATATATCAAAATTACAAATACGCTCTCTCAAGAAAGAAATCATTCAAGAGCCTAGGTATTCACTCAACCTAGCGCTCTGATACCAAGTGTGACGAACCGCCCTTCTCACTACCAGAAAGACGCATCATCATTAAGAAAGAAAGGGGTAGAAATAGAAAAGAATAGAAAAGAAAGAAACAAAACATCAGAATCTCACAGCGGAACGGAACAAAATATAATATATCATATAACTATTACATAGAGTTCATATATCAGAGTTATACAATATCAATATACATGACAATCATACATACATCTGTCACTATATACATCAGAGATATAGTATACATCAACTAACACAGCGATACTAGATAGTTATCTACAACGCTGAAGCCTCCTGCTCCATTGCTCCTCCAGAATTCGTCAAAGCCAACCTAAATCCCTTGGCTACCCGTAAAAAATTTGGGTACCCGAGAGTTTATGAAAAACAAAATATAAACTCCGTGTCAGACATGGGTCTGGTATGAGTAAACGGTTTAAATTGTTTAATTTTGAAAACCTTTTAAAACAAAGGTATCACGAAAGACTCCCCACAAATAAATACGGGTAAGTTTTTACCTTACGCTAACCAAAACATTTTATAGGAAATCCAGTGATATTATAATAGTGTCTAGGGTTTTCAAGTAAAATACAGAAATAGCTGAAATGCTTACATCTCACATTCCAACGTAGTTGGGCACAATCAAAATGTACGACGCTTATTGGAAGTTGGATCCCATACAATGGCAGGGCTACTGGGGTACCGCCCGTCACAGTACGTGGTCTAGATCACTGTACCAAGGAGCCACCCTAACTCCCCTGCAACACAAGGCCGGAACCATTCCTTACTGAACAGTCCCGAACAAGATAACCCCGCGGTTGGTGCGCAATTCCAACCGTCCACACAGCCGAAATAAAGGGACATCTAGACAGGGGTATATCTCGTCCTGCTTAGGCATGACCCACCTAACCTTGCTGCACCTCCCCTGTTTTATCCATTCCCGGTTGATGAGGCTTGAGGCTGCGATCACCTTTATAGGATATATTTCTTAGAATGCTCAGCGTCCGCCTGACGATGTGTTGAAAGCATTCAATCCATACAAGTTCATTCCGGGTTCGAACGAAACCGAAGGCATTATCTCGTTACACTCATTTTGCAATCACCCTCAGAGTCAACGACGATAACCCTTGCATTCTGAAAGCACCATCTTGATCTTCACTTGAGAATTCACGGCCTATCGATTAATTTGGATCGATGTGGTTTTCGGAATATCAATTGGATACCCGATCCTTGTCTCATCGGAATCCAAACGCCATTTTAAAGACCAAGTTGTCTAATTAACTTAAATAGTTTAATTTAATGATTGAATTCATATAACATTTACCATAGATAAATCATACACAATTGTCATGGACATATTACAGCATATCAGAGAGCATCACATACTATCATCAATAAACAACACAAACAAATATACAACACATCCAACATCCATAAGCAATCATCTTGAATTCTAAATTTAGTCAATTCAGTTAAACCAATTACTTCAGGATTAACCTCTTAATCCTGTTAGATTAATCATTAGTTAATATTTCATTACTTATTCCATTTCAAATTATTTAATTAATAATCAACTCTTAATTAATAATTATATCTTAATTACTTAGTTAATTACTCCTAATTATTAATTAATAACTTTAATTATTAACTTATAGAACTTAATTATCCATCAGTTACTTAATTACTTGAGAGTTAATCTCTTAACACTATTTAATCACTTATTTCCCTTCAAATTATTTAATCAACAAATCATTTCTTAATTAGTATATATATGTCTTAATTGCTTAATTACTTAATCACTTTATTTACATTATTTAACTAATTACTTTCTTAATCAAGTTATCTAATTTTAATTACTAAAGTAATTATTTCTTAATCACTATTCTTCGACCTAAATAGAACTTAATCACCTGTCTATTTATTGCTAATTGCTTCATTAATCATTTCTTAATTCTTAGTTAAATCACATGATTAATTACTATTACTCGTTTATTAGTTAATTAAGTGGTCAATTACAATTTCACTTATTATTTATAATACATTAACAATTAAAATTACAAAGTAATTACTCTTAATTACTTTTGAATTCAATCCATCACTATTGATTATTTAATTAATTAACATTCAAGTCTTCTTAAACTTTGGTATCAATTATATCACTAACTGAAACATTATTTGTTAATTTACTTAATTTATTACCAAGATTTTAAAAAACATGGTTAAGCTTAAATAAAATAATTTGTTAATTTAAATAGTTAATCACGGGTTAATCCGTTAATAAACCTTAATGATGATAATCAAGCTTGAATTAAATTGTTCCTTAAATCTTGAACTGTATTTACTTTATTATGAAACTTGCTGAAACCTTTTAATCATTAACAGATTTTACAACATCTTACCCTCAAATATAAAAACCCGAGATTTCCCCCTGATACACTCGCGTAACTCTTCGAGCATCTCTCCCAATCCACTGAGTCACCACCCAGAAACGCAAACCCACCTTCTTCCCTCTTTCAATTTACAACAAGTTTCAATTAAACTTAAGTAAAAGATAAACATCAGAGTATTTCGCACTTAAACACACACGAAAACCCGAAGCAATCGTTCCATATTCTCGAGATTGACTCGAGCCAGCGCCCTCCCCTGCAAACGCTGATACGTCACCGTTCTGTACACGTGTACAACGCAGCTCGTGGCTCCGGCAAGCTTCCATGACTTCGAGCAAATCCCAATTAGCACGAATACGAGAAAAACAAAGTCACAGTACCATCAAAAATCCACATTCGAAAAATTACAGTTCGAACGTAAGAAAACAATCTACCTCACGGGAAACAAACGCCTCGCCACCAAAACGCAGACCACCGGAGATGATGCAAATTCTTCTACACCTCGTCAACGTCCCCAGCAACCTTCCCACTAAGCCAAGAATCACTCGATCATAGGTACGAGTCGAATTTCAAATTTTACTGGCATGAACATAAACCTGCAGTAAAACCCTATGTCGATCTCGTACCCCAAATCTATGCAATGGAAAAATAAATGAATATTTTTCCTAAGATCACATACATTCATACTTGCTTCGATTTGAATTTCTGTATTTTATAATGAGAAATTTTCGAGAATTCGGTGAAAGTTTAATTTTTGATCAATATGGAACTGCTCTTGATATATTGAGCTAAAAATTCCCATTCAACTTTTAAAAATCATATCTTCTAGTCATAATTCAAGATATATGTTTAAATTAGCTTTTTATATGATTGAATTTACCTATGTTTTCTTGCTTGACAGTAAACAGTTTTTCAGAAGTGTAAGTAGGTTTTTTAAAAAAAAAATCTGATTTAAAGTTCAAATAACAAGTTTTGTTGAATAACAAATTTAAAACTTACCATAATCAAATGAAACAATTCAAATTTTAATTGTTTCAACCCTGTAACACAAAACAGAGAACAACATCTTCAATATTCCAAGTTCAACTTGTATAAAATCTCAGACACATATCAAAACAAAGCACATGCAATACATATGTAAATCTCATGAATTTTCTTACTGATATAATTAACTTATGCTTGATAAAGTTAAGTTTACTCACCTCACATAATTGTTGAACAACAAGCCTTCTTTATGACTTGAAGACTGCAAATAAAATTGACTGTCACATTGTTCATGAATCTGCCTTTCTTTAAGATTTGAATATGTTTCCTTCTCTTGTTTTAATTTCTTCAGGTTTCATTTTTTTTTTCTTTTTTTTCTTTTTTTATGAACTTGCAGTAGCATGAGATATACATATATATAACTTTGAACAATATGTCTTCTTGAACAAGCTTTTACTTGACAAAATATCTTGCTTTATTATATTAATGTTTGCTGACTCACCTTTAACTTGTACAAAAAAATCTGAGATGCAACAACAAATTTCGGCTGGAAGGTATATTGTTTCAGATTTAAGGTGGCTAATTAAATGTTCATGTTTTTGAATTAGTAAACACCAATAAGTATTGACTGACACATATATTAAGTACAAAGATATGGGCAGATATGTTCCTTTTCACTTTGCAGGCTAACAAAGCTTGCATATGAAGCCATTCATTTGTTCCTATTTGCTTTGTACCTTAATTACTTTGCATATTTATTAAAATATTTACATAGTTATCATGTTTTGCTATGTAAAAGAATTTTGTATGTAAGTATTCTTGCAGGTATAAGACCTGCGTATTTGAAGTTAATTTGTTTCATTATTTTATACGTTATGCTTATTTTATTTTACGCTCTCAAATTAAAAGTTTAGGTTGTATGCTTGTTTATCTGTGTTATTTTATTTTATACATTATTTTTATTCTATACTTTCTTCTTAATTTAGTTATATTCATGTGTTATAGTTAATATTCTTATATTTATAATTTAACTACCCAAATTTAAATGGGATTCGTGAGTTTACTCCTTCTTTATATTTATTTTATTTTATTTGTATTTAACTATAAATATTTACATTATGTACAATATGATTTATTTACATTTATACTTACTTTACATTTATCACCATTTGTATTTTATTTAAATTATATGCATAGGTTTGACTTATACTTCACATTTATATTTTATATTGGTTAACTTTGATTCTATTTCAAACATCATCACTCATATGTGTTCTTACCAAATGTAAACAACGTAAGATATTTTAGTTCAATCATAAAAGACAAATTTTATTATGAATATTTTTGTAGATAATTTATTAAATTTCCAAATCAATTTCCCTTTTAAAAATACCATTTATAAAAACAATAGCAATTATTTCAAAATCCTATCCGTTTCAAATGAATAAGTATACATTTCATTTAAATTGATTTGAATAAATAGGGCGAAAATCCAGGGTCGTTACATGAAGAGAATGAATTGAGAATTGGTTGGAAGTAGTTGTAATAAGTGTTGAAACCTTACATATGTGCTTATGAAAATATGTAATGCTAAACAAAAGAAACTCTGCTAAAACTTTTCAAAATTTTGGGAGTTAGGAATTAAAAATACAAAAATTTAGCAACAAAACAATTTCAAATTGAAAATTGAAATAAACTAATGAATGAAACTAATTTAAAAATAATGATAAAAATCAGTTATAAATGGAAGATAGACAATAAAATTAAATATTCAGAATTAAAGATAAATTGAATTCACATGGAATTGGAAATTTAGGTTTAAAATAAGAACATATAAGAGGATATAAAGGCTAATGTGGTAGAGGAATAATATAAGAGTATATATAATGCTTATATTAAAATTAAGAAATGAGTGGTGAAATTCTTAAGTAAATTTGATATTGAGAAAATTTCCAAGTGGATAGAAATCAGAATAATGTGAATAAAAGAAAATTGATATAGTTGATAATCAATGGATATAAATACGTAGGATGTACGTATATTATTTTATTCACATAGCAATTTGATCCAGTGTAACGACCCAGAAAATTTTAACAATTTTTAATTAATTCTATAACGTATTTAATTGAATATTTATGAAATCTTATAATAATTGAATTTTTAAATAAAATGTTTATATATTTAGAATACGTATATTTAAATATAGCAGATTGTAAATTTTCAAATAATTTTATGGAAGTTTATTTAATTGGGAAACGTGCTGTCTGATTCAAGCTATTAATTGCTTTAATTGATTTCTGAATCAGTGTGCAACGGTTTCTTTTTACTACTGTTAAAGATTTCTATTGCTTAATACTTTTCCAATTCAGGTAGACTTTTCCATTCGTAACCATTAATAAATTTGAGATCATCGACCTTGCTTTTATTATTCCTTGTAGTTTCGTGCACTGACTTTACTTTTCCCACTACCCATAATTTTCTCTATACGTTTCTTTTGCAATTGAAGCGTATATTTATATTTATGGTGGTGCGTTTATTCTGGTCTCCCTTTATTTTTGTTTTTAACGATCGAAAGAATCTCAAATCATCAAGCTAGTAGCATCCGTTCCTTCCCTCGCTTTCATAAGGCCTATAATATATAAACAACTTGCTTATAGATCTGAACACAACTTTGTCATCAAATTTAATGTGCCTTCCTCTCCCTATTATTTCGGTTCCAACCTTCCTAATAAATGGCTTTAATAAATTTTGGCTAAATCATAGCTACGGACTTTTCAAATTTCTTTCATTTTATATTTATTTCCAATTCCTTCATTTGCTTCAAAATTTTTGAACGTGCCTAATCATCTCAGCATGTATATATAATGTAAGCCTACCTTTCCTTAGAAAGCTATTGCTCACAAAATTTCCTGATTTCTTTCCTTTTATCCATTTTTATATCCTTGACTTTCAAAACTCATTTTGTGTTGTACAAACAAACAAAAATTTATTGCTTTAAGTGTATAGCTAAATCAACTATTGACCATTACAATTACTTTAATTTTTATATTCATTTCAATTTATTACTTAATAACGTTTTGATGAATCAATGGACAGCTTTACGTTTCTTTGGCTTTTGAAAACTTTATATCTATAGTGTACGTTTCTTTTGCATTTCAAAATTTTGAAACATGCTGCCCCATTTAAGCCATTAATTGTTTAATTATTTTTCTTAATCGACATATAACCGTTTCTTTTTATTATTCCTGGATTTACATCCATACTTTAATCTCTGCTGTTCCATTTATTTCATTTGAAATCTAAATTTATTTACCATTCATTTATACGCCTCTTTCTCTTCCTCTTTTTACGTTATTTCCCTGCTTACAAGATCTGTTGCCATTCCCGTAATTATTTCTTTCCTTTTTGAAATTTAAAACGTATACGTTTTACATTTATTTATTTCTAAACCATCCATTGCCTTTCCTTTAAATCAATCCATTCTCTTCTTATTTGTTTTAGTTTATTTCCTCTTTTCACCAACACTCAATCATTATACATATTTGTTTTAATTCATTTTCTCTATTCATGTGCATTCAATCTTTATACATATTTGTTTTAATTTATTTTCTCTTTTCACCAGCATTCAATGTTTATATACATATTTGTTTCATTTTATTTCCTCTGTTCACCAGCATTTAATCTTTATATATTCGTTTTAATTTATTTCCTCTTTCTTTTTTTTTCTCCTTAAATTATAGGAATAAATTCCTAAATTTCCTCTAGCCATTACTATCTTTATTTCTTGCCACTTTAAACAAAATTTCTTTCCACTCTATCAATGTGAGGCTTCTCTTATAAATACAAATCACTCGTACATGCCCTACTCCATATCAATAGATCTTCATCTCCTCTCTTGCGTGTGAAGCTTCTTCTGTAGGTAAATGGCTGCACTAATTTTTTTCTTCTTATTTCTTTTCTTTTTCTTCTTCTTTTTCCTCCTTTTCTTTTGTTTTCTTATTATTTATATTGCTTTTGCTTTTCCTTTATTTTAAGCATAATATGCTTCAAGTATATATTTTACATTATAAGTATGTTTATATAGTGCAGCGCAAGTATACATTAAATATAAAGTTATAAACATTTGCATTTGTTCTATGGTTAGTTTTATATGAGTATTTATTGAAATTTGTTTAGTATGACTTTTGAATATACATTGGGTTATTTCATACTGTTTATATATAATATAAGATGTTTAGCAGTCTGCATATATGTTACAGCATGTAAGATTTTTATAAAAAAAAAAAAGAAAGGTGTTAATTTTATATTGTATTGTTTATAAAAAGGTGTTAATTTTATAATATATATATTGTGGGACAGCATACATTCATAGACATATTAATATACAGTAAGTTATAAAACATAAGTTTGATATATAGGTAGAGTTTGCATGGGTTTAAATTTCCTTCTGTTGTTTAAAATATAGTTGTAGAGTTATAAAATTTTGGGGAGAATATATAGTATAATATATTTTAAGTTAGTTTGAGTGTCTGTCCAGAGATGAATTATTATACAAATACAGTTTTATAAGATCTAAGATTTGTTGCTTTAAAATGTAAGTTTATACTAGTGATTATATGGGTTAAAATTTGACATTGATATTTTTAAGATGATAAAGAAAGTTTAATGTAAGTGTTAACATGTAAGAAATGCCTGAAGCCTGTTTTAATATTAAAGAAAGTACTGGAATTTAAATTGTTAAATTAAGTTGGAGCTGTGCTCTCGCCCTTCTCTTTCTTATAAATATTTTGCAAAAGGTAAATTTATATCAAGTATAAGGTGTGTAGTGTTTCAACAAATTAAGAAAAGTCGATATTGGTCTTAACAATAATAATGTGGAATGTTGACTTAAATGTTGATTTAAATATGATTATAAAAAATTTATGTTAATATTGGTTTTAAACATAGTTTTGCGGTTTTCTATTATTTGCGTTTGTTTGAAAACGTATGCATGTATATGTAATTTTAATGCGTTTCAAAACTAATATTGGTTAAGAGAGTAGTATAATAGAATAATATTTGTATTTCATTTCGGTCTACATAAAGCAGTTTCTGATCTATTTTCATCGATCTCTATTTATCAGTTGTCCATCGTATTCATGCCAATCTTGCTTCGCTTTGAAAATTTTGTTTGGATTTGTTCGATGTCTAGATCGTGATCCAGCGTAGCTCAATTCTTTGTCCAATCTATCTAGCCTCGAAAGGTGAGCAATCACTCATGATTAACATTCTTTTATTCATTAAATTTGATTTCAATTGAAACGACAATTGAAATATGCTGCTGTAGTTATTTAAATTTGTTATATATGCTATTATCTGTAACTGTTCACCTGCGGGATATGACACCATATCCTGTTGTTTATATTATATTGTTATTGATGATATATGCTTGTTATTTTATTGTATTTTCTGTTATCACTCTGCAAGTTCCCTGTAGTTTAGAAATCACTATGGGTTGAAATTATACATACCCGAACGGACTTTAGAATAGGAGAAAATCGTTATGGGTTGAAATGATAAACCCAAGCGATTTTCATTTAATTGAATTTGGGATTACGGGTTGAAATGATATCCGCCCGTATATATTTAGTGTACGGATTGAAATGATAAATATCCGTAGCACTAGACTATATGATAGGAAATATACACAGACACCGTTGGTCCATATAAATATTCTGAAAACAATTTTTTTAATTTTGGAAAAAATATATGGTTTAAATAATATTGATTCTTAAGATATTATATAAATGGAAATTTTATATATAGATTTAGTCGTAATATTTGATTTAAATTAGATTAATTTAATACGGATAATATGGTTGAGTATTTATGTAAATCTATATTTCAAATAGATTTTCTTGTAATAAATTGAATAATTAAGATTGAGAGATAAATTTTGGTTTATTAAAAATAGTATTTAAATGAGGATTTATTTAATTAAATCAATTTGAAATTTTTGAATGGGAAATTTAAAGGTATGATTTTATAACTGGATTTTTGATTTATGTGATTTAATGAATATTTCACGTTCAAATAAATTAAAGAAAATATTGGGTAAAATGTAATTTAAGGTTACTTAAATGATATTGTATCTAATGAGGGAGTATTTCAAGACTAAATAATAATGAGGTTAAATCGAGATCTATAGGAAACTGTTAAATTGAACATTTAATTAAATATTAAAGCTTTGAACTATATTGGGATTTAAATGGTTTATTTTGAGATTCGGATATGTATTTGAAACCAGTATAGTTAAATTTATTATTTAGAAACTAAATTGATTAAAAAGTTAGTTTGAAACGTTGAATACTTAAAGTTTTGAAATATATTGAACATAAAGGGTATTTTGTGATTTCAAATCCGAATTTGAGATCGATAAAATTGAAGTGGTTATTTTAAAAATTGAGTTGAATTTAAATTAATAAATTGAGATTGAAATAGATTTAAATGGGGTGGTCGGGTTGATGTTAAACGATTTGTTAAGTTGAGGGAATTGAAATTTTTTTACTGTACAAATTATTTAATATATAAAAATACTATTTGGGAAGTATAGAGATATTTGAAGTGAAAATGATATTTGGTTTTGAAGTATAAATTAAGTTGAAAAGACTACGGTGTTATAGTGTATATTTCTATCTTTTAGATAGTTCCATGGACCCTTAGAGGATGGTTATCCCAAACATCTTCTAAGTTAATTATATTTCAGTTGATATTTCACTTGAGTTAGATTTATAGATATAAGAATGTTAATCCTGACTCGAGTGTTTTGTGTTTTGCTTTACGCTCGGGTCAGACTGAAAGATACAGCATTTGAGACTCATCTTCGAAGTTGGAGCTTTGCTTGAAGATCCAGCTATCTATCCCTTCAGTCATCCAGTTGATTGGTTCAGAGAAGCCATCTGTTGCATTAGAGACTTCATGGCATTTGAACTATTCGGTTGTATTTTATTTCTAACTCTGAGGTATATAGTAGCTTCATGAACTACTATTCTTTATCTATTCCGTTGCATTGTATTACTCTGTGTAAGTGATCTATGATTGATTTATTTACTGTATATTTTAAGTTTTGCCAAATTTTATTAACAATTCGGTATTTTGAATTATTCAAGTCGGACATGTACGGTTTTATTGTCGATTTGAATGGTCCAAAATAGCGGGTCATTACAGTTGGTATCATAGCTTTGGCTCTAGGAAAAACTTAGTACATATGGTAAATTTATTTACAGAATCACTTTCGCTCGAGTTGAATCTCTTCCTTTTGACTCGATTTCCTTTGAATTTTGGAATGTCCCTCGGTTCCGAAATTCATTCTGTCTCTCCCTATTTATATTCGTTTGATTCCGGAGTATCCCATAACTCCACTGAATGATTTGTAAAGGGGGTGAAAACTCCTTTTCAATTGGCATTGACTCACCGAAGAATTCTGTATCCTCGGTTTATGATGCTGCTATATCTTGTTGTGCCGAATTCTATATCCCTGGCGATCGAATGTCGAATTGTCACAGAATTCTACACCGATCTAATTGTGGAATCACAGTTGACCGGTAAAGGTCGCCCGCGATTTATTGAAATATCCATCTTCTATTTTGTAATTTAATTATCTCATCTTCGATCGAGTCTATCTTCGAATCAGGATTCTATTGATTGGAGTTCCTCTAATTTAAATCTCAATCGTTGCTTTGAAATCCATTCTTGAATCACCCTTTGAAAAATCGGATATGTTGTATTTTTGAAATTGTTTATACTGAAATTATTATTTTGATAACTATGATTTTATTCTATATATAAAAGTAAAATGTTTTCGATAAGGATTTTTACTTATATATAAAGCAAATAAGAAATGTTATTCTATATAAAAAGGTTTTGAAAGGATTTAAAATTTTGAAAAATTATAAGAAATTGATTTATATAAAAATGATTTAAAACTGTAGAGTTAAATTTGAAATTCGAGAATTGAATTCCGGTATTTTGAAATTGGTTTTAAGATTTTGGAAAATATATAAAAATAATACGATTTAAAAGTATTTTTCCGAATAAGAAATGTTTCAAATGAGTTCAAATGAATTCCAATAATTCTGAAGAAATTTCAAAGAAGTTTCAAGAAAATAGAAGACTAGAACTCACTTATGTCGCAGGAAAATAATTTCGGTGACGAGTGCACGCATCGTCGACATTGATTTTTGAGTTTCAGAGTGGGGGAGAGGCCACTTTAATAGCTTCGTTATGCAAGTGATTTTGTAAAACCGTTTTTGATTTCAAATTCCGAAGTATAATTTGATATTTTAGAAAGATATAAGTATATATTTGAAACAATTTAAAGTGAGACCGGAATTCAGTCCTCGAGTTTCGGATTTAATAATTGATTTTTTGTTGATTTTCAAATCTTGAATTGAAAATTTGATTTCCCTAACTATTTTGAATGTTCGAACACTTCCAAATCGAGATTAAATTTTCAAAGCTAAGAAATTTCGAGGAGTACAAAATGTTTGATAAAGAATATAAATTTAGTTTTGAAATGTTTTGAAAAAAAAATATGGTTTTGAATAATGGTTTTCAGAAAGGTAAATTGGATATTTCAAATAGAAATAGATAGTTTTAAAGTTTTAAAGGGATACTTATAAATTTGGAAACTATTTTTAGTATAATTGATTTTGAGAAAATATTTGGTTTTGAAATTTAACTGAAATTAAAACCCGTACTTATATGGTGATTTTGGAAGTGAATTTGTTTGACTTGAATTATTTTAATTTGGAAACTGGGATTATTTCTAAACCTATTATTATGGGAACTTTGAAATTGAGATATTTAATTTGGAAGAAAATTTGGTGAAATCATATATGATTTTGAAACTGATATTGAAATGATTTGAAATTTGAGAACCTTATATTATTAAGCACTTGATTCGGGAGTCGTCGAACCTATATAAAATGGATTGTATAAGTATGAAGTTGATTTGAAATCTATTGATTTGAAAGGTACTCAATTTGGAAAGAGATTTTATATAATCGAAGTCTATATAAGTATGATTTGATCTACTATTGATTTGGAAAGTATTCGATTTGGGAAAAATGAAATCCTATATATATGTACTTTATATAAGTACGATATTTGAAAGTGATTTGAAAAGGTACTATATGATATATATTTTCGAAGTAAAGATATGCAAAGTGCCTTCTGCTTGATATCCGCTTTGTGGCCACATCGTGGATTCATTCTATCGATATTATTCTCTCTGATTTTTGGTTTTCCGGATGTAATACTCGAGTGTTCCCACCGTGGCGTAACCCATGGTTTTTTTTTCTCTCATGAATGCATAGCGCAATTGCCTGGCTGAGTCTTGCCTAGGGGTACGGATTGTTTCCTGGGGGATCCAGGCGTAACCATTGTGTATCCTGCAATCTGTGTAAGTCGCGAATAGTAGCGCAAGTGCCTGGCTGAGTCTTGCCTAGGGGTACGGATTGTTTCCTGGGGGATCCAGGCGTAACCATTGTGTATCCTGCACTCTACTAGTCATCATGGCGTAACTCGCAGGGCTGAGAAAGCTTACAGATATGGATTGTTTCCTGGGGGACCCAGGCGTAACCATTGTGTATCTGCGAACCATGATCGGACAAAGGTTTTGGTTTGTTTGATTTGTTTGGATTGTACTTTCCATATCTGTTTTTAAAAGGTTTTTCAAATATTTTCACTGGGTGTTGAAACAGGTCTACTAAGTACTTGAAGAACTCTAGCTTTGCGCCTGATCAACGCATGGCAAGAGTTTGCAAGAACGAGGATAAACTTGTTAAAACATCGAGTTACAAAAGTATTTTCGAAAGAAAAATTGGTTTCGATATAAAAGTATTTTATTTATAAAGGTATTTTATTATAAAAGTATTTTCAACAAAGAAATTTTGTATTAATATTTGAAATTTAAATTCTTATGGTTTGAAATAAATTATTCGTGCCCGATTCTATTCTTTTGAATCTACCTCATCTGCTCAGCTTTATTTTTCACCTATATTCCGTTTTCGGAATCTACCTTCCTTTCCTTTTTGAATAAATCTTTTAAATATTGCTTATTTGTATACTACATTGTTTTATATAAAATTTTAGTGTTATAAATATTTTTGAAGTTATAAATTAAATAAAACATCTTTAAAGAAAATGATTATTAATTTATTGATAATATTTGAAAGGTATCTTAAGATAAATTAAAAATTTCATAAATTTTGGATTTAATATTTTCAATAGTCTTTGTAAATAGAAGTAATAATGTAAATAATTGTTTGCAAAGGAGTTTGAGAAGTATTAAATATTAAAGAAAATTTAATTTCAAATGAAGTTTTCAAATAAATATTTTAAATAAAATTTATATAGTTTTAAAATTTATTGATTATCTTGGCTTTCAATCTATTTTTTCTAGTTGTTTTATTCTCCTACCTCCTTCCTTTTCGGGGACGAAAAGTTTTGAGTGGGGGAGAGTGTAACGACCCGGAAAATTTTAACAATTTTTAATTGATTCTATAACGTATTTAATTGAATATTTGTGAAATCTTATAATAATTGAATTTTTAAATAAAATGTTTATATATTTAGAATATGTATATTTAAATATAGCAAATTGTAAATTTTTAAATAATTTTATGGAAGTTTATTTAATTGAGAAAATGTGTTGTCCAATTCAAGCTATTAATTGCTTTAATTGATTTCTGAATCAGTGCGTAACGGTTTCTTTTTACTACCGTTAAAGATTTCTATTGCTTAATACTTTTCCAATTCAGGTAGACTTTTCCATTCGTAACCATTAATAAATTTGAGATCATCGACCTTGCTTTTATTATTCCTTGTAGTTTCGTGCACTGACTTTACTTTTCCCACTACCCATAATTTTCTCTATACGTTTCTTTTGCAATTGAAGCGTATATTTATATTTATGGTGGTGCGTTTATTCTGGTCTCCCTTTATTTTTGTTTTTAACGATCGTAAGAATCTCAAATCACCAAGCTAGTAGCATCCGTTCCTTCCCTCGCTTTCATAAGGCCTATAATATATAAACAACTTGCTTATAGATCTGAACACAACTTTGTCATCAAATTTAATGTGCCTTCCTCTCCCTATTATTTCGGTTCCAACCTTCCTAGTAAATGGCTTTAATAAATTTTGGCTAAATCATAGCTACGGACTTTTCAAATTTCTTTCATTTTATATTTATTTCCAATTCCTTCATTTGCTTCAAAATTTTTGAACGTGCCTAATCATCTCAGCATGTATATATAATGTAAGCCTACCTTTCCTTAGAAAGCTATTGCTCACAAAATTTCCTGATTTCTTTCCTTTTATCCATTTTTATATCCTTGACTTTCAAAACTCATTTTGTGTTGTACAAACAAACAAAAATTTATTGCTTTAAGTGTATAGCTAAATCAACTATTGACCATTACAATTACTTTTATTTTTATATTCATTTCAATTTATTACTTAATAACGTTTTGATGAATCAATGGACAGCTTTACGTTTCTTTGGCTTTTGAAAACTTTATATTTATAATGTACGTTTCTTTTGCATTTCAAAAATTTGAAACATGCTGCCCCATTTAAGCCATTAATTGTTTTAATTATTTTTCTTAATCGACATATAACCGTTGCTTTTTATTATTCCTGGATTTACATCCATACTTTAATCTCTGCTGTTCCATTTATTTCATTTGAAATCTAAATTTATTTACCATTCGTTTATACGCCTCTTTCTCTTCCTCTTTTTACGTTATTTCTCTTCTTGCAAGATCTGTTGCCATTCCCGTAATTATTTCTTTCCTTTTCGAAATTTAAAACGTATACGTTTTACATTTATTTATTTTAGAACCATTCATTGCCTTTCCTTTAAATCAATCCATTCTCTTCTTATTTGTTTTAATTTATTTCCTCTTTTCACCAACACTCAATCTTTATACATATTTGTTTTAATTCATTTTCTCTATTCATGTGCATTCAATCTTTATACATATTTGTTTTAATTTATTTTCTCTTTTCACTAGCATTCAATGTTTATATACATATTTGTTGCATTTTATTTCCTCTGTTCACCAGCATTTAATCTTTATACATTTGTTTTAATTTATTTCCTCTTTCTTTTTTTTTTCTCCTTAAATTATAGGAATAAATTCCTAAATTTCCTCTAGCCATTACTATCTTTATTTCTTGCCACTTTAAACAAAATTTCTTTCCACTCTATCAATGTGAGGCTTCTCTTATAAATACAAATCACTCGTACATACCCTACTCCATATCAATAGATCTTCATCTCCTCTCTTGCGTGTGAAGCTTCTTCTGTAGGTAAATGGCTGCAGTAATTTTTTTTCTTCTTATTTCTTTTCTTTTTCTTCTTCTTTTTCCTCCTTTTCTTTTGTTTTCTTATTGTTTATAATGCTTTTGCTTTTCCTTTATTTTAAGCATAACATGCTTCAAGTATATATTTTACATTATAAGTATGTTTATATAGTGCAGCGCAAGTATACATTAAATATAAAGTTATAAACATTTGCATTTGTTCTAGTGTTAGTTTTATATGAGTATTTATTGACATTTGTTTAGTATGACTTTTGAATATACATTGGGTTATTTCATACTGTTTATATATAATATAAGATGTTTAGCAGTCTGCATATATGTTACAGCATGTAAGATTTTTATAAAAAAAAAGGTGTTAATTTTATATTGTATTGTTTATAAAAAGGTGTTAATTTTATAATATATATATATATATATATATATTGTGGGACAGTATACATTTGTAAACATATTAATATACAGTAAGCTATAAAACATAAGTTTGATATATAGGTAGAGTTTGCATGGGTTTAAATTTCCTTCTGTTGTTTAAAATATAGTTGTAGAGTTATAAAATTTTGGGGAGAATATATAGTATACTATATTTTAAGTTAGTTTGTGTGTCTGTCTAGAGATGAATTATTATACAAATAAAGTTTTATAAGATCTAAGATTTGTTGTTTTAAAATGTAAGTTTATACTAGTGATTATATGGGTTAAAATTTGACATTGATATTTTTAAGATGATAAAGAAAGTTTAATGTAAGTGTTAACATGTAAGAAATGCCTGAAGCCTGTTTTAATATTAAAGAAAGTACTGGAATTTAAATTGTTAAATTAAGTTGGAGCTGTGCTCTCGCCTTTCTCTTTCTTATAAATATTTTGCAAAAGGTAAATTTATATCAAGTATAAGGTGTGTAGTGTTTCAACAAATTAAGAAAAGTCGATATTGGTCTTAACAATAATAATGTGGAATGTTGACTTAAATGTTGATTTAAATATGATTATAAAAAATTTATGTTAATATTGGTTTTAAACATAGTTTTGCAGTTTTCTATTGTTTGCGTTTGTTTGAAAACGTATGTATGTATATGTAATTTTAATGCGTTTCAAAACTAATATTGCTTAAGAGAGTAGTATAATAGAATAATATTTGTATTTCATTTCGGTCTACATAAAGCAGTTTCTGATCTATTTTCATCAATCTCTATTTATCAGTTGTCCATCGTATTCGTGCCAATCTTGCTTCGCTTTGAAAATTTTGTTTGGATTTGTTCGATGTCTAGATCGTGATCCAGCGTAGCTCAATTCTTTGTCCAATCTATCTAGCCTCGAAAGGTGAGCAATCACTCACGATTAACATTCTTTTATTCATTAAATTTGATTTCAATTGAAACGACAATTGAAATATGCTGCTGTAGTTATTTAAATTTGTTATATATGCTATTATCTGTAACTGTTCACCCGCGGGATATGACACCATATCCTGTTGTTTATATTATATTGTTATTGATGATATATGCTTGTTATTTTATTGTATTATCTGTTATCACTCTGCAAGTTCCCTGTAGTTTAGAAATCACTATGGGCTGAAATGATACATACCCGAACGGACTTTAGAATAGGAGAAAATCGTTATGGGTTGAAATGATAAACCCAAGCGATTTTCATTTAATTGAATTTGGGATTACAGGTTGAAATGATATCCGCCCGTATATATTTAGTGTACGGATTGAAATGATAAATATCCGTAGCACTAGACTATATGATAGGAAATATATACAGACACCGTTGGTCCATTTAAATATTCTGAAAATAATTTTTGTAATTTTGGAAAAAAAAATATGGTTTAAATAATATTGATTCTTAAGATATTATATAAATGGAAATTTTATATATAGATTTAGTCGTAATATTTGATTTAAATTCGATTAATTTAATATGGATAATATGGTTGAGTATTTATGCAAATCTATATTTCAAATAGATTTTCTTGTAATAAATTGAATAATTAAGATTGAGAGATAAATTTTGGTTTATTAAAAATAGTATTTAAATGAGGATTTATTTAATTAATCAATTTGAAATTTTTGAATGGGAAATTTAAAGGTATGATTTTATAACTGGATTTTTGATTTATGTGATTTAATGAATATTTCACGTTTAAATAAATTAAAGAAAATATTGAGTAAAATGTAATTTAAGGTTACTTAAATGATATTGTATCTAATGAGAGAGTATTTCAAGACTAAATAATAATGAGATTAAATCGAGATCTATAGGAAACTGTTAAATTGAACATTTAATTAAATATTAAAGCTTTGAACTATATTGGGATTTAAATGGTTTATTTTGAGATTCGGATATGTATTTGAAATCAGTATAGTTAAATTTATTATTTAGAAACTAAATTGATTAAAAAGTTAGTTTGAAACGTTGAATACTTAAAGTTTTGAAATATATTGAATATAAAGGGTATTTTGTGATTTCAAATCCGAATTTGAGATCGATAAAATTGAAGTGGTTATTTTGGAAATTGAGTTGAATTTAAATTAATAAATTGAGATTGAAATAGATTTAAATAGGGTGGTCGGGTTGATGTTAAACGATTTGTTAAGTTGAGGGAATTGAAATTTCTTTACTGTACAAATTATTTAATATATAAAAATACTATTTGGGAAGTATAGAGATATTTGAAGTGAAAATGATATTTGGTTTTGAAGTATAAATTAAGTTGAAAAGACTACGGTGTTATAGTGTATATTTCTATCTTTTAGATAGTTCCATGGACCCTTAGAGGATGGTTATCCCAAACATCCTCTAAGTTAATTATATTTCAGTTGATATTTCACTTGAGTTAGATTTATAGATATAAGAATGTTAATCCTGACTCGAGTGTTTTGTGTTTTGCTTTACGCTCGGGTCAGACTGAGAGATACAACATTTGAAACTCATCTTCGAAGTTGGAGCTTTGCTTGAAGATCCAATTATCTATCCCTTCAGTCATCCAGTTGATTGGTTCAGAGAAGCCATCTGTTGCATTGGAGACTTCATGGCATTTGAACTATTCGGTTGTATTTTATTTCTAACTCTGATGTATATAGTAGCTTCATGAACTACTATTCTTTATCTATTCCGCTGCATTGTATTACTCTGTGTAAGTGATCTATGATTGATTTATTTACTGTATATTTTAAGTTTTGCCAAATTTTATTAACAATTCGGTATTTTGAATTATTCAAGTCAGACATGTACGGTTTTATTGTCGATTTGAATGGTCCAAAATAGCGGGTCGTTACATCCAGATTCGAGCACAGAATTTCGAGATAGTTATATCGATCTGAGTTAGGATATTTCACTCGATTTTCGACGACGAACCATAGATATGGATTTTGATTGGTTCTGAAAATTCTCTATCATAGTTGTGTTTGTTCGAAAGTGAAATTGTGCGATCGAGCGAGCGACCGGATTTGATATTGCGTACGAATGGTATATGTACATCGTACGGGCTTGATTGAATAGTTATTGAAATTCTGTAAAGAAGTCAATAAAATTTGGAAAGAGTTAATACTGTAGATTTCAATATTGAATTGCTAGAACGGAAATCTGGAATTCATAATGTATTCCGTATATCCCATCGTAGAAATTTGTTCATGATTCATAATTAGTTGTTAAACCAGTAATTCAGGAATTTGGAAGTTGAGTCGAATTTATCTGTGGTCAGGAATCCAGTATGGATTTTTGATCATCGAGAGACAACTCTGGATAGTTTTGGGAAAGCTTATCCGAATTTGTGTTCGGATAACTAGTGATGTTTGTCAGGATTGACTGTTTGGTTGTTGGTTAATATATAAATGATATGTATGTTTGATTGGTTGGTATAATAGCTTTTTAAATTATCTTTGTTTTAAATTTCGACGACGAAATTCTTTTAAGGGGGGAGGAATGTAACGACCCTGGATTTTGGCCCCGTTTATTTTAATAAATATTTAATCTAATTAGATGAAATGTAAATTGAACAAATTTAAAATGAATATGATTTTGGAAATAACTGATATTTGTGCATATGGATTGGTATGTTAAAAAAGGAAATTGGGCTTTGGAAATTTAAAATAAAATCTCTTGATAACATTTACAATAAAATTTGTCTTATATAATTAAATTAAAATACTTTACTTTGTTTACATCGGATAAACATACATATGAATAATAATGTTCGAATTTAAAATAAATCACTTTATAATATTTATCTTATACCATTAAATTAAATTACTTTGTCTTGTTATCATGTGATAAAAATATACGTATGAATGATAATGTTTAAATTAAAATCTAATTCTACTAATATAAAATATAAGTGAAACATGTGAATCTTATTTAATTATTGATAATTGAAACATAAATATAAATAAATAAGTAAACGCATGAATCTAAGTTTAATATTAATAGTCAAGTATAAAACACAAATCAAAATAAAAATATAAATCAAAACAAGAAATAAGTAGTTAATACTTACAATATCATTTTAAATTTGCAAGACCATAGAATAAAAATAAATAAATACAATAAGTATAAAATGTAACTAAATCATATTGTACTTAATTTAAATATTGATAGTTAAGAATGAAATATAAATATAAATGTAAATAAACCATATGAACCATATTGAATATAACTTAAATATTGTTAGTCATAGTCAAAATACATAATAACATTTAAAAGCCAAGTATAGGATAAAATGAAGCAAGAACAAAAATATTTATGAAACAATTATTTTCATTCTGGACTAAGTTTGTAAAATATAAACCTGACATATATATATGTATATTGGAAATTCAGCCTGAAGTTAGATACAATAAACATTTGTACTTAAGTATCTTTATATATATATATATATATGACAGTGTTACCTGCAAGTATGTATTTACACAAAAACATATGTGTATAGTGTTCAAATAAAAATAATAAGACAAAGGTATATATGAACATACCATCTTTCACAAGCCATAAGCCTTAAGTTTACCTGCATAAGTACATGTTTGCATGTAACATCTTCATAGCAAATCAGATGATGATTGTGTTAGCATAAATAAAGACATATGCATTAATTAGCACCCCTCTTTGTCAAGAAATCTTCAGCCGAAATTTTGTAACATCATTTCACATTTTAGCATATCAAACACAATTATTTAACTTGCATGTCAAACAGGTAAAAACTGGTCCAGTTAATACTTATACTGTTCAAAGCTTTTTATATATACAAACTTCACATTATGATGTTCATTTATAAAACCTGTAAAGCAAACCCGAGAAGAAGAAAATTTGGTAGCATCTTGCTTTTGAAAACCCCATTTAAGTTCAAACAAAAACAGATTCAAAGTTTGCAGTTTTAAAACTTCAGTTTCAAGCAACTAAGCTTCAAAACATTCATGCTTATTGATTCACAGGAATGTTCTGGTGAGTAAACTAAATTTTTAAAAGTTTTAAGCTAATTTAAATAGTTCAAATTCATCTGATGAACTGATTTGTATATGCTTCAGTTTGCATATGTTGAGATGCACTGTGTTTTCTGTAAATTGGTACAGGGTTCATATTTAAAGATATTCTTATTTGATCATTGATAAACTTTGATTCCCTTAGCAAACAAGATGCAAACTTAAACTAAGATTTCTAAAGGGTGATTACAATCATTTTCATCAAGTACTTCACTGTAATATTGATGTCCAGGTAGATTAAGTGATCATTGATAATATTCGAATGTTGCAAAATGTTAATTCAAGATTGTATATTGAATATATACTACAAATCAAAGTTTTTACAACAAAAATAAAGATTTATAGATTGATATTTAAATAGCAGTTTGTAAATAGACAAAATTTGTATTTTTGCAAATTCCTAGTTATTGATTCAAAATGAATTGTTGGAATTTGTTTTGGAGGTAGTTCAAACATACAAGATGTTGAGAAAAATGTCAGATAATTTTTCTAATTCATGAATTAATCAAACGAACGAAAAATAGGGTTTTAGTTCAGGTGTTGCCTGTTCACTGTAAATTTTTGATTTCGGCATCATAGTGAGATCGAGCTTCCTGAGCTTCGAGGAGGTAGTTGTTGAGGGGCAGGACTTGGCGTGGGTGGTGTGGCTTAGCCTCTGGCGATGTGGGATTGCAGGACGGGGTGGTTTTCCATGAGGTGCTGGTGTTTCGAGTTCAAGTTTCAGGTGATATTTCGATTTTGACCTTATTTCGAATTTCTGGGTTTCGATTGTGGGTGAGGAGGGGAATCGTGGTTTGTGGGTGCTGACGAAGGCCGTTGGAGGTGCGGTGAACCACCGTGCACATGCACGGTGGCGTTAGGGTGGGGGTGTCATGTCGGTGATGACGTGAAGGGGTCTGCCTCGTGTCATGCTCGAGTGAAAATGGTTTGTCTTCGAGTTTCCCTATCGTTCGCGTGGAGTGTCTTGATGCTTAATCTTTAATTTGGTTTTAACTTACAGAAATTAAAGAATATAAGAAAGGGGAAGGAAGAAGGGTGCGCGTACAGGAAGAGCACGGTGATTTTGAGGATAACTCGAAGTAATACTCGAGTTTAAGAAAGGGGAGTCTCGGGTTTAACAAAATGCAATTTTGCATTAGTGTTAAAGTTAATTAAAGTTTGTTTGCATAATTTTTTTTTAAGTATTGTGAAGACTTTGGATTTAGGTTATGATGATTTTATTTAATACATAACGATGTTTTGAAACACTTAATTATTATTTTAATTAAGCACTTAATCTAAGTTAAATATAAGATAATGAACATTTAAGTGGTGTAGTCAATAATAAATTGATTTTCAAGTCAAGAAAAATTTCTTTTTAAATGTTAATTAAGATGAATAATTCATATTAATTAATTATTTTTGAAAAGTGGTTGAGAGTAATTACTTTATAATTAGAGATAGAGTAATAATTAAGAAAAGGGGTAAATTTGAAATTAATTACTTAAAGTCAATTTATGAATGATTAATAGTTAGTTAATCGAGTAATTTAATTAAGAATAAATAAATGGTTAAGTAAGTAATTAGCAGTAATTAAATAGTTAATTAAGTTGATTAATAATTAAGACTATTAATTGAATGATTAATTAAAGTAAATAACTAAGTTAAGAAGTAATTAAGTAATTGATAGTGTAAAATAAAATAATTATGTAATTAAGACTTAATGATTAATTATGAAATCATTAATTAAACAATTTGAAATGAAATAAGTAATTAATTGTTAATTAATGATTAATTAAACAGAGTTAAGTGATTAACTCTCAAGTAATTAAATCTAAATTGAATTAATTACAAATAAGGCCTAAAGATGACTGCTTGCGGAATTGTTATATTGAATATCTGATTGTGATATTTATGTGATGATATTCTGTGATGCTTTGTGATATGTTATGTTATATCTATGATGCTTGTATATGTTTTATCTGTGATAAATGCTATGTTAATTCAATTGTTGAATTTAAATTATTTAAACTGTTTAAGTTAATTAGGCAACTTGGCCCTTAAAATGGCGTTTGGATTTCGATGAGACCAGGATCGGGTATCCAATTGATATTCCGAAAACCACATCGATCCAATTTAAACATTAGGTCGTGAATTCTGAAATGAAGATCGAGATGGTGTTTTCAAAATGCAAGGGTTATCGTCGTTGACTCTGAGGGTGATTCCAAAATGAGTGTGACGAGATAATGCCTTCGGTTTCGTTCGAACCCGGAACGAACTTGTATGGATTGAATGCTTTCAGCACATCGTCAGGCGGACGATGAGCATTCTAAGATATATGTCCTGTAAAGGTAATCGCAGCCTCATCAACCGGGAATGGCTAAAACAGGGGAGATGCAGCAAGGTTAGGTGGGTCATGCCCAAGCAGGACAAGATATTTCCCCTGTCTAGATGTCCCTTTATATTTCGGCTGTGCGGGCGGTTGCTAGCTACAACCGCGGGGTTTATCTTGTTCGGGACTGTTCAGTAAGGAATGGTTCCGGCCTTGTGTTGTAGGGGGTTGGGAGTGATCCTCGGTACGGTGATCTAGGCCCCGTACTGTGACGGGCGGTACCCCAGTAGCCCTGCCATTGTTGGAAATCCATTTTCCATACGAGACCCTACGGTTTTGATTTGTATTACCCACTTTTGTGCCTAGCAACTGGAATTTAATAGATGTAATAATTTCGGCTATTTTCTATTTACTTAAAAACCCTAGACACTATTATAATATCACTAGATTTCCTATGAAATGTTTTGGTTAGCGTAAGGCAAAAACTTACCCGTATTTATTTGTGGGGAGTCTTACGTGATACCGTTATTTTCAAATATTTTTCAAAGTTAAACAACTTTAAACGGTTTACTCATACCAGACCCATGTCTGACCCGGAGTTTATATTTTGTTTTTCATAAACTCTTGGGAACTCAAATTTTTATGAGTGGCCAAGTGATAGGTTTTGGACTTTGATTTCTGGAGAAGCTTGGAGCAGGAGTTTCCAGACGTATGTAGCTATTTATCTAGTGCCGCTGCGTTAGTTGATGTGTACTGTATCTCTGATGTATATAGTGATAGATGTATGTATATGACTGTCATGTGTATTGATATTGGATAACTCTGATATATGTAAAACTATGAAATATATATGTGATATATTATATTTTGTTCCGTTCCGCTGTGAGATTCTGATGTTGTTGTTCCTTCTTTCTCTTTCTTTTCTATTTTCTATCCCTTTCTTTCTTCATGATGATACGTCTTTCTAGTAGCAGAAAGGCGGATCGTCACACTATCACTACAGCCCTGTCCTTTTATAGTGGAGGAAAAAGAAAGGATAATAGTGGATCAAACAAAAGTATGGTGAATGAGTTACTTCATTAATATATGATGATCATATGCAATTAACTTCCTTAATACTCTATATGACCTACGTTACTCTACTATTGTTTGTGCATTACTTACTAAAGTAGGTTTCGTTAATCTAATGAGTATAATTTTCAACACACCTACACTAACATCTTGCGAAGGCTTATACTTAGGATCGAATAACTAATGGACCTCAAAATGGACTATGGATTGGTTGTTAACTATTGGAGCGACTACAACATAAGATTATGTACGATATCCACCTTGGGACTACATTCCTAAATTACGATTACACATATCATATTCACGCATTGAAGGGGAACCCGTAATGCCGACTCATGCCGAAGATGTTTACTGCATCCGTGTCCACCTCACAATGGTAACATAACGTCTCTTATCGCACTACATCGGGATCCATCAACAAAGCAGTATCACATCCGTGCAACCATGCATACTAAGGAACTTGCGTTCGTGCTAGGCCGCACACGTTTCCAAGCATCATCGCCAATGTGATCGTTCATCAGAGAACCTCTAATGCGTGCAACTTATGAAAGAATTGCTCCAGTCGAAAATTGGCCTCATGGAATAAACAGTGCTTATGCCTTGTCGCTTGCGCACACATCTATCCAGAGCCATAACGTCCAAGAACCACAAACATAGGAGGCTATTTTCCCTATTTATACTAATATATATATATATAATTTAGTTAATAACCTGGGCCTTAGGCCGAGGTTCGTACTATGTTAGAATTCGCTAAACGGTAGACCGTGTACTGATCGATTGGATCCAGTGAGGCTGTCGATCAATCATGATGTTTTCTGTGTATTTTTTTCGAATATTTTCGTTTATTCGTTAATTATCCTTCTAATCGATTATGATAAGATTTTGTTACCTATTTGCATAGTATAGTAAAACCGAACTGTAATAAACCTAAATTTGTGAATCTACAATCTATAATCGCCCAAAACTTCATATTCAATTTAGGTTAATCACCAATAGGGTTAAATCAATTCATATTTAATTTGACAAAAGAGGTATATTAATTTTGAACCAATTCTTATCTAACAGATTTGCATCAACATGATCTAGATTAAAAGAAAGAGGTCATATTCATATAGCTATAATTACTGTGAAATTTCCAATCTAAATAAACAACATTTCAATATAAATTAAAATAATTGTAGATCAATTATAGTATAATAAGATTAACTACATGTAAATTATAATGCTAATCATGAACCCACTAATCTATAAAAAGCTATCCCTTCCTTAACATGCTTGGAATCACCTTCGCTTAGTGTAGATCTTCTTTTGGTTCGATTTAATTTCTTCTTCTTTAAATTCTTTAATTTAATCTCTTGGTTTTCTTGGGGAAGACTTGACAAGCCTATATTGTTGACTAGTAAAGCTTTCTATTTTTTCCTTTCCTTAATTGATTGTTTTGTTAATTTAGACAACAAATTTTCAAACATTAATAACTTTTTCATTCTAGCTCCCATTTCAAAACATTATATATGAAAATTGTCCAGAAAATCACTTTGAACATAACGGCCCAAGTTTCGTAGCCATATTCGAACGTTCACAAAATTTACATTTTTTCCTTTGGTTTATTGAAATTCAATTCTTTTATCTAAATTTTCAAGGTATTACAGAAAATTAAAATATTTTCTAGGTTTTTTATACTAAGGGAAAGCATTGGTCTATACCGATCCATGGATGGATTGGTACCAATCCATCAAGCTATATGACAAAATATGGTAGAAAATGGAGTGAATCTACCTAACATGTACCAGAGCAACTGCTGGATTACCTTTAGTGATGAACGGAATAATCAAATTTTCTAGGTTACAAAACTACAGTATTTATATCTTCTAGAAAGACATGACTTAATGATCATATGGGAGTGAAGTTTTTTGATACTTAGGAAAAATGCTACATTCTGTGATAGCAGTTCGAGTACCGGAAGCATTTATGCACATACATATTCAATCCCTTGTCCCGGTTCAGAATAAGATGTGTGCTAATAGAAGCATACTTTGGAAAGCAAGTGTTACTTGGTATTTTTTTCCCAGCAACATTTTGAAAGAATAGGACTATGGAATGGTAAAGAAATGAATGCTTGACGCAAAGACGATTGAGTATCAAGAGCAAACAAAGAAGGGGAGGCAAAATTAGCTAAGTCCACGATTGGTACTGGTGAATTGATGGATCGGTAATCATCTATCAAATTCATCATTTTCCCCCTAACACATAGTAATAATGAAGTAACAAATGTAAGGAAGAAAGTAGAATTTTTTTGGTAAGTCTACAGATCCATATTGATCCATAGGTTCTCTACGTATATCAACTTTCTCAATGAATACAAGCTTAAAAGCATCAAAAGAAGATTGGACCAAGCAATAAAGCATCAATATTTAAATAATATGGAAGGAAACACTAGAACTAGACCAAAAGCATGGATCTGTATCAGTCATTCCATGGGTCAGTACCGAACCAATGACATCTTGAGATTTAGTCAATTTCTTTCCTGCTATTCTGGATTTAGCTATTGTCAAAGTCTATTCAGTTCAGTGAATCTAAAGCCCAGTTACATCCTACTTCCACTATAAATAAGAGGCTATATTCAACAAAAAAATGGTCTTGGAATTTTCTTACTCATACCTAGAGGAAACTGTGCCATTACAAACTTTAGGATAGAATTTTGAATTTTAATTATAAGAACAATAGATCCAGCGTGAACCAAGCATATTCAAAGTAGGCATAGACATGGCCGAAATGTTATCAAATTTGTTTATTCTTACATTCCATACTTTTCTCCTTAAATTTTACATTTCTTTTACTAATTCACTCTTCATTGATACAGTTCTATCGACTAGAATCTTTACCTCTACAATAATCTATCATTTGGGTGTATTTGGGTATGTAGAGTGATTTTTTGGCTCACCATAGTTATATGCCTATAAGTGGTTTATGATCTATTGTGATTTCTAATACTAATCATTAAAATTTTTTAAAATAAATAAATATAATTGGTCTAGTTTCACTTATAGCATGCATATATCTGGATACATATTGTTCATTATGGTCTCTTGAGTTTGAAACGAAAGATTACAAATATTCCTCTCCTTTGAAATTAATGAAATTTCATTTATTTATCAAGGTGAATTTAAAAGCCACAATATTATTTTTCTAAAGCCTTATTTTTATACATAAAACATTTGGTTATTTAACTAATACTAAATCCTTTTTCCTTTCAAGACCATTTCCTATTTTATGAAACAACAATTAGAGTTAGAGTTTTTCAAGGATATTTATTAATCTTCACAATTAATTTTCAAACTGTCAAATCTCTTTGAAGTTTTAAGGAATTATTTTGGTCTCCCAAATATTCAATTTCTTTGATTAATTCTAACTTATTCTTAACAATGAGTATCGATTCCATTTTCCAAGTAGTAATTTTCCAAAGAATTTCTATATTCTTGACGCCTTCGTCTAAATTTTGTTCTCAACTTTTAACGAATCATTCCCAATCTCCATATCTTTAAATTTTCTTTATGAAATTTTTTATGATTTTTATTTTCTATGAATAGATTTCCATAAAATCAATAAAATTGGGATTAAGCATTATGCCCTCATTAATGTCATGTATGGTTGTACTTTCATCATCAAGAGTCATTGTATTGCATGAATATCTTGGAAGGGTTAGTCGTACGCCTTAGGGAAAATTAAGTCATTTTTTAGGTATATCTAACTCTGTTATCAATTTTGTTCATACTAACAACGTTTTTTTTCTTTTATACGCATTGTTATACTTCGATATAACTACTTAAATTATTAACTTAAGGTTTGTACTAAGAAATTTCTTTAATAAAATGCTATGTTATTATAGTTGCAATCATGAGTAATTAATCACAAAATAAAATGAATATTGTTTCATATAGTCCTAATTAAGATTTTTCGAGAAAGAATATTGACACATCCGTTGAGACCAGAGTGCATAATGATCTTCAAATATTGGGCAGCGTATTACTCATGGTTGTTAGAAGCACTAAAAGTTTATGTACATATATTTATGGGATAACTATGGAATGAATCGTCCGAAAGATTCCTATTGATTAATAATGACTAGGTTAAATAGAAACTCTCTAGATGACGACGTTACATGGTTCCTTCAGTTGAGAATACTATGGAACTTCAGTGTGAACACCCCACTTTAATTATAGTTTAATCATGGCATGTCTATCCATCGAGCAACTATAGTTAGGTCTGAGTTAATGCATTAGAAGTGAAACACTATTCAATGGAGAATTTGTCTCCTCGGTTGTATAAGGTTAATATCACTGTCAACTTTAGTCAATTCAAAATTGAAAATCTATGGCCAAATTAGTATAAATATGTTTAACCAAGGGTAATTTTTATGGACTAAGTTCAATAAGGATAAATTGGATTTTTTCCAAAACAAAATTCCGTAAATCCTAAGGTGATATAGCGTTGATGAAGGGATTGCGTGTAAATAATCATTATTAAAAAGTGCCAGTTAAGAAAATATGAAATTGGATTTTATCAGAAGGATATGTAATTGATCAATTAAGCCAAACTGTCACACTACTAAGTGAGATGAAGTTTGAATGTTAACATTTAAATTTTCAAAATTAATCTCTAGTTGGATTCACACATCTGGGTCTCACAACCGTATTTGTGAATTCTTCAAAAATCCATAGGATTTAACTAATTTAAAAAATGCTATCAGTTAATTAATATTTGAGAAATATTATTTTATTTTATTTTATATTTTAGAGTTGATTGTAATTATTTTAATGCATATATAAAAGCTATATTTGCGCACATTGATATATGATAACGATATAACTTAAAACAGGTTTAAATAAAAGATAATTAAATGAAGTGATTTAAGGAAATTTGTGCCATTTCAAGGCATATATGTTTGGCCAAATCATGAGAATGAGAAAAGAGTGAAAGTGAGAGAAAATTAAGGAAATTGATTAGGGAAGTTTCAATTTAAATGAAGAGAAATGTCTTTTTCTTTCAATTAAAATAAATCCACAAATTCATTTTCATTTATTATTTTAATCATTCACTTTTTCTCTTCTCTTCTCCATTGCCAAGTGTTAGCACCAAAATTGGTCACTAACACCCTTAGAAAGATTGTGTAGAGAGCTTAATGAAGAAAGTAAATTAAAACAGAGAACAGAATGTAAATTTAAATGCAGAAAGTAAGAACACCAAATTTATAGTGGTTCGGCGTAGTAGCCTACGTCCACTTTGAAGTTGATATTTATTCTTTTCATTAATACTTGATTACAGATACAATCCGCTTCTAAGTACTTGAATACAGTTGCAAGATACAAAGAAATAAGTCTGGAATGAGTCTTGAAAAAGGCAGAGTCTCCCCAGTGTTCTCTAAAGTCTCTCTCCTTTTTTCTGTGCCCCTGCCCCTCTATTTATAGACGAAGGTGGGTCGGACTTCCATGGTGGGCCCGATAGCTGAATATCCTGCCCCAAGTGGAGTGGTTTCTGTGCGTCGAACCAGAGAGGCCGAACGATAAAATGTCGAACGTCCCAATGATGAACGTACCCTTCTTTACCGAACGAAGTGAGGCCTCACACTATGAATGCTGAACAGTCCCCTTATGCCGAACAATCTTCTTTGGTCGAACGAGATGAGGACGAACACATTGAATGACGTAGGGAGCACTTGTGTCGAACGATACTAGAAGCCAAATCAGTGACTCGGCCGAACGATGGTTAGGCCGAACGAGATGAGTCCGGATGCTCTAAGTGTCGGACACAACCTAAAGTCGAACATGGTGTGGATGCCGAACGATACAGAATGTCAGATGTTCCTACCATGCCGAACGCCCAACGATGTCGGACGTCACTTGTAGGCCAAACGTTCATGGATGCCAAACGTTTCTTGATGCCGGATACTCCTAGATGCCGAGCGCTGTCCCCTGTCGAACAGTCTTAACATGCCGAACGTTCATTGATGCCGAACGTTCCAAAGACGCCGAATGAGCTTAGACGCCGAGTGCTTCTTGGATGTCGGTCGTAACGTGATGCCGAACGATAATTTAACCGATCGATGGGGAGGCCGAGTACTAAGTTGCCTGGTCAATTCCCTAGGAAAAACTTTCCCCCCAAAGTGTAGTACGTGATCGAAGGTGCTACTCTTTGAATTACGTATCCTACATGCACTGCTTCGAAACTTGGTTAAATCTTCTTGGAGGTGCCTTCTTGAGAATATCAGTGATGAAGGTGTGTGCCTAACGTGGTGTAAATGCCGAACGATGCATTCGAAACCAAACACTCCTCGTGTGCTAAGCGGCTTTGTTTGCCGAAGGCGAACGTTGCGGCTTTGACCGGTTCCACCGGCCATAGCCTCTTCGACTTCGTCTTCCTCCCTATAAAGACCGGCACCTCCCACCTACTTTTCTTTTCACATTTTTACCACCGCCGCTTTGTACTTGCTGACCATTCCAGTCAACAACCTTCAGCGATTCATCAATCCTTTCCAAACTTCGATCTACTAATTAGGTATTGTCTCTTCTATCTAATTCCTCTCTATGATTAAACAGAAATTATAGCCGCGGTCGAAAAGGTTCGTGGATTCAAACTTTGATCTTTAGCGCTGAATGTTGGTAGGTAAGGAGAAATGATTAGAGACGAGCTTGGTAGGAATCTATTGGGAGATGTGTGGTGGTTTGGCATAGTTCCCTCGTGCCGACCGAGATTGGGGGAAGAAAGACTAGAGGAGGAGCAGGAGATAGTTGGGATGCCGAATGGCATGACCTGGCATGACTTGCCAAACGATTGGCCCTCGTCGTTCGATGTGGATGGTGGAAGAGAGGAAAGGATTAAGGGTGGAGTGTCGAGCGTTGGAGCTCGGCATAATTCTGGTTCGATGTGACTCACCACATGCCGAACGATGGGATGGAAGGTTTAGGAGGAAGCACGAGTTAGCAGGGAGGATGATGAGTATTGTCACGGTCGAATGGAATTTAGGTCGATCGACACTTTGCCGAGCACTAACTAATTCAAACGGTGGTTAGGCCGACCGAGAGCTTAGCCGAACAAGAGCTTGGCCTATCAATCATAGATTCCGAACCATGTTAAGGCCGAACAACATAAATGCCGAACCATATAAGGCCGAACAAACAATTGCCATGCCTAATCATATAACATAACAAGGACAAAAACTCCATCATACTAGCATATCAAAACGGTCTGGACTGATAACTTCCTAGTTTTAGTAGACATAAACTTGAACTCAAGTCGACAAAACCGGATAACTTCTTCTAACATTTTCTAAATTCGAAACCGTAATCACCGAAAGACAGGCTTTTCGATACGGTCAGCGATGACGGTCTTCAAGTCGACGATTCGCAACTTAGTTTTATATCAGTAACCGTGTGACTTTCAATTTCCGAATGCTTACACATGATTGATCGCACTAGCTCACACACCACTTGGGGGAAAATATTTGTGTTGTTAATTCTAAAGTCGAACATTTTTTCAAGTATAGCTCACACAGGTGCTTAGCCAAATTCACTATTTATTGAAGATGTCGAAAAAATCCAGCTCCGCCACGATTTCTGACAGACTAGGGCCATCCTCCCGACAGTGAGTCGCAGACGTCTCAAATCCATCAACCTCCCCTGCACATAAATTAGCCCCCGATGCCCTGGAGTCATCGATCTTCTTGGACAACCCTGTCGATTCACAGGCTTCAAAAATCAATGTTGTGCTCCGGCGAATATGCACCACTCATGGAATACCTTTTGACGACGTGCTGGTTCCGTCGGGGCACGACCGGCCACACTTGCCTCCAGTTGGATACATAGCGTGCAATAAATTCATGTGCTGGGTTGGAAGTATGCCACCCTTCAATTTGTTTCTTCGAGATGTGCTGCAATACATCAACATCGCCCCATCGCAGTTGCACCCAAACGGTCACGCTTTCATCTCTGGCACTTACCTACTCTTCATGACCGTCTTCTCTAGGCCTCCCACTCCTGGTGACATCAGATATATTTCTATGATCAAGAAGCGGAGAGATAGCCCCTCCCTTGTGTTCCTCGAACCGCATCATAAATGCCTAATTTTAACCGGGGCGTGGAGCAAGTTTTCCATGTACAAACAGGAATG
Organism: Allium cepa; assembly: GCA_030765085.1. Taxonomy (NCBI): domain Eukaryota; kingdom Viridiplantae; phylum Streptophyta; class Magnoliopsida; order Asparagales; family Amaryllidaceae; genus Allium; species Allium cepa. The sequence goes on from CM060945.1 coordinate 777,666,095, forward strand.
GTTCTATGTGCGTTGCCCCCTGATTTCGCGAAGAGATGGGTCGAAGGAAGTAAGTCTTTTCTTGGAATCATACTCATGTTTTGACCGAAGCTATTCCTATTCTAACTCTTGTTTCATCTTATCATGTATCAATCCACGTCCCGACGGTCGCGGGTATTCTGAGGTCGTTGAGGCTATTAGAGCTCTTCCCCCCGAAGAACGAGACATCCGAACTCTTATCTCAAATGAGTCACTATCAAGGTTCGGGTTTTAGCAGAAGGTCGCCGGGTAAGTCTTCCCGAAGGCGTTACTGTACCCAGGCCGGTCTCCGACAAAGGGAAAAAATTAGCTGAGTCGTCAGCACGCCACATCCCTGAGGTACAAGAAGAGGGGGAAATCAAGGAGGGTGAAACACCCGAAGCACATGGTGAGAATTTGGGTCCAGCCCAAGATCCTATAGTTGAAGTGCACGATATCGGAACGTCATCATCTCCTTCACAGAGGAAAAAGGGATTGACGTACAAAATCAAAAAGGAGAAGGTTGGCGGGACTTCGAAGGTTACGCTTATCCCGACGGAGAAAGAGGCTTCTTCGCAGCACGTAGAAAGATCTTTAAAGGGCTTATCGAACCTCTCTATTTCCGATGATCTGCTCAATTATGACTTTGACGATCCAGAGGCATTCAAACTTCATTCGCCCATCAGAGGCGACGCGGGCGCTCCGAACCAGAGTCAGGGAGAGAAAACTCCTATTGGCAAAGCAACTGGTCCGTTGGGGGGAAACACTAGGACACACACGAACACTTGCACTCTAACTTTCGCTTAGATTTTTGTCATCACACTACTCTTTGCTAATTCGCTGTTATTTGAATTCTATACAGGCGGTATGGGGCGTTCACATGGATTCGATCCCCTGCGCGGTTCGTCAGTCCTTCATTATTCTGGATAGGACTCGGGTTTCGAAAGGCGTCGAGATAGGGATGGTGACAGCGCTAAAGACTATCATTCTCGGGACTCGTCGTCTCGAAGGAAAACTTATTATCAGCTAAAATACCACCATGAAACATCTTCTCACGCGGAGCAAACTAGAGACAAGCGCGGACATAAGAGGTCGCAACCTGATGCTCCCTAAGACCAACACTCTGATTCTTCTTCCACTCGTCAGTCCCGAGATTCCTACAGGAGGGGCGAACTTTCAAAGCCGTCTCCTCCCGCTCCTGCAATGGACCCGTCAGTGCCGGAGAGGCTGGCCGAGCTTAAAGATAAATTCCCGAAGATCTGCTTCGATGGCCTGAAATTCCTCCCGGCTATTCATCTTAATCCTGGACATGCTAAGCAGAGCGCCCTTTCCAGTACAAACGACATCTATGTTCAACATGACTCGTTCGTTCACCTAGCTGAAATTTTTTTCGAAGTTTTCATGGGGCGCCAACATGAAATCGATCGCCTGAAGCTTGAGGCTATCCATGACAAGGATATCATTAAAGGTCAGGACGAAGAAATTGCCACTTATAAGTCTGAGCTTGAGGTCGCCCATCAGAGCGCAAAGGATACTACTGAGGCCGTTACTCGTCTGGAATCAACTCATAAAAAAGAACTCGACGAGGCTGTTCAACGATGTGGTGCTTTGGCTTTAGAAAAAGACTCAGTTCAAAAGGAAAGGGACGCACGCAGCTTCCGAGTCAAAGATCTTGAAGAGCAGCTCTGCAGGGAAAGAGAAGAGAAAACGGCCGCTCAAGAGGAGTCACAACGGTACTATGAAGAAATCGTTGCTACATGACTCTTAAAAGAAAAACATGCGGCCGAGCTTTCCCGAGTTGAGGCAATAAAGAGTGAAGCCCGAGAAGAGGGCAAGAAGATAGCGTCCGTTGGTATCGATTCGCGTCTCGAGGCGGTTAGAGAAGAGGGCAGGGAAGAGATCAAAAGCATGTTTGACCCACTAATTGCTGAATTCAACACCCATGTTCTCATGCATCGAGACTTGACTTTTTTGGGCGATGGCTACCTTGAATCTTTAGCCGAGGCATGGGAGGATCTGGTTGAAATCAGGAAGGCCGAGCACGGCACTGAAGAGATTGATGAGGGGGCATTGATAAAAGAATAACTCAATGGAAATGAGCCTTCGGACTTGTCGGCGGCCAAAGCTATCTATTGGAAAGGCTCCCCCTCAAAGAAAGGGAAAGAAATTATTACCGGTCCATCCGGGGCCGTGCCTCCAGTTCATGTGCCTACCCAGAGGGCCAGTCGGCCGATACTTGATCCTTTTGAACAGCACATTGGCTATGACCCGGAAGCTCCCGGCCTAGGCGTTCATGTTTTGTCTCCTATCCCGGAGGGTGAGACCCCCGTGACGGCTGGAAACCAGCTGGAATCTAGTAGGAAATTCTTTTGCTTTAACATCCCAAGTGTTTCCCTGAAAGCTATCGCATTCTAATACTTGCTTTTCGTGATTTTGTGCAGGTCGTTCCGATCCTGAACCCACTCCGAGGAGCGATGTCGCCAAGGAGGCGGGGAAGGAAACAAGTGAGGCCTCTCACGCAGGCGAGGCTCCCGATCCTAATGCCCAGGTGATCGGGGCGCTTGACGAAGGCGAGTCTGATTCCTCCTCTGGGGGTTACGAAGTGGAAATCAAAGGTGCCTCTGAGCACACATCCTAGTTGAGCATGAACGAGAGGCTTGAGAAGGAGAAGGAAGAGATGACCAAGATCAAGGTCGAACCTTAAACTGTGGATCCAGACGATCCCTTGACCAAACCGTTGAAGATCATTCTCCCTGGCAGGTCTAAACCAATGGATATCCCTCACACTTCTCCGGCTATCACTCCCCCATCAACGAAGGGTGCCAAGGGTAAACGCGGAGGCGAGGGGTCGTTTGAGAAAACAACGGAGGTGAAGAAAGCGAAGAAGCATAAGAAGTAATCATTACTCTCGTTCAACGAAGGTTAGTTTAGATTAGGCAAGTACTTCTGTTTTCTTAGTTTGTGTAAATAAACTTTTGATTCCGAGCTTCAAAGGAGTTGTAATGGAAACTTATCTTTGATGAATAATACTAAGTTTTCTTGTCTTTCCATGGCTCATGTCGTTCAATTTTCTTTGTGATTGTGATTCAAATCCAAGCTGTTGTGGATATAATAGACCTCTTGGTTCATCTTCATATAGCTCGGAAATTCTTTGAGAACCATCTGTTTTTTCTTCCGTGCCCCAAGCACTTAGAACATTTTCTCGTACGCACGCTGAAGGATCAATGTCTTCAAGTCATTTATATCTAGTCCGTCTTCAGCGGACCAGGTCGTTTAAATCGTTTATATTAAGTCCGCGCTCTGGGGACTTAGAATACTCCAGTCCACACTCCGGGGACTTGGATATTTCAAGTCGTTTATACTCGAGTCCGCGCTCCGGGGACTTAGAGTACTCCAGTCTGCACTCCGGGGACTTGAAGATTTTAAGTCGTTTATACTCGAGTTCGCGCTCCAGGGACTTAGATATTCCAGTCTGTACTCCGGGGACTTAGAGATTTTAAATTGTTTATGCTCGAGTCCGCGCTATAGGGACTTAGAGTACTCCAGTCCGCACTCCGAGGACTTGGAGATTTTCAATCGTTTATACTCGAGTCCGTGCTCTGGGGACTTAGAGTACTCCAGTTCGCACTCCGAGGACTTGGAGATTTTAAATCGTTTATATCGAGTCCGGGCTCCGGGGACGTAGAGTACTCCAGTCCGCACTCCGGGGACTTGGAGATTTTTTATACTCGAGTCCGGGCTCCGGGGACTTAGAGTACTCCAGTCCGCACTCCGACGACTTGGAGATTTTAAATAGTTTAAAATCGAGTCCGTGCTCCAAGGACTTAGAGTACTCCAGTCCGCACTCCGGGGTCATGGAGATTTTAAATCTTTTATACTCGAGTCCGCGCTCCGGGGACTTAGAGTACTCCACTCTGCACTCCGGGGACTTGGAGATTTTAAATCGTTTATAATCTAGTCCGTGCTTTGGGGACTTAGAGTACTCCAGTCCGCACTCCGGGGACTTGGAGATTTTAAATCGTTTATACTCGAGTCCGCGCTCGGTGTGGACTTAGAGTACTCCAGTCCGCACTCCAGGGACTTGGAGATTTTAAATCGTTTATGCACGAGTCCGTGCTCCGGGGACTTTGAGTACTCCAGTCCGCACTCCGGGGACTTGGAGATTTTGAGTCGCTTATACTCTAGTCCGCACTCCGGGGACTTAGATTACTCCAGTCCGCACTCCGGGGACTTGGAGATTTTAAATGTCCGTGCGCGTTCGCACGTTACCCAGAATAACATAATTTTATTTCCCTTCACAGGATCATCATTTGTAGTGACATTAGTAATTCATGGAAAAGATGGCTTCAAGCCTTTATTAATGAGATCAAGCTAATTGCCTTATTACATGCCAAGAATTAGAAATAAAAGCATACTGGAAATGAGTGCAACTAATACATGAAAGAAATAGACTAAGTATAATAATGCCGCAAGTGCTCGTTGTTCCATGCTCGGGGGAGTGTCGCACCATCGACGATCGCTAGCTTGAAAGTTCCTTCTCCAAGCTTCCGTTCGATGACATATGGACCTTCCCATGCGGGATTCATATGAGACGGGATCGAGAAAACTCGTTTCAAAACGAGGTCTCCCATACTAAAAGTTCTTGGTCGGATCATCTCATTATAATATTTAGTGACTCTATGTCTGTATGTGGCCGCTCTCAAATTGGCTTCTTCGTTTTTTTCATCAATGAGTTCCAACGATTCCAATAAGAGATTCTGGTTCGACTCAGGGTCGTAATAAGTTACCGATGTGATGGGACCTCAAGTTCCACGGGTATGACAACTTCTGTGCCATATGCCAATGCGAATGGAATGTGGCCAGTCGTGGTTTTGTTGGTGGTCCTGTAGGCCCAAAGTGCTGTTGGAGGTTCATCCACCCACGTGCCTCTAGCCTTTTCCAGACTTTTTTCAATATGGACTTGATTATTTTGTTTACGGCTTCTACCTGTCCATTCGCCTTTGGGTGAGCAACTGTTGAAAATGTCTTCTCAATGCCATATTTCTGGCAAAATTCTTTGAACTCCTTTCTCTCGAATTGAGTTCCATTTTCCATGACGATGGTCCGTGGAAGGCCAAAACGGCATATGATATTTCGTACGACGAAATTATTAACCTTCTTGGCGGTTATCGTGGCTAGAGGCTTTGCTTCTGCCCATATGGTAAAGTAGTCGACTACAACTATTGCATATTTTGCTCCACCTTTGGCTAAGGGTAAAGAGCCTACTAGGTCGACCCCCCACATCGCAAATGGCCAGGGATTAACCATTTGTGTGAGTTCCGTTGGCGGAGCTCTCGGGATTTTTGCATATATCTGGCATTTGTCACATTTTCTCACATAGTCTGCAGCATCCCGATTGATAGTCGGCCAATAGTATCCGTAACGGAGGATTTTCTTTGCTAACGTTTGCCCCCCGGTGTGGTCAGCGGACTCTCCCTCATGGACTTCCTTTAATACTTGTTTTATCTCATCATGGGCCATACACCGGAGTAAGGGCGTTGAGAATCTCCTCTGATACAATATCCCGTCATGTATTGCATAACGTGAAGCCTTACGAAGGACTTGGCGTCTTTCGTTCCTCTTTCCAAGTAAATCCCCTTGTAGCAAGTACTGTCTGATCGGGGTAAACCATGATTCCTTCTCAGGTTTAGTTTCTAACACGAGATCTTTCTCCATCATCTCTATACTAGGAGCATGGAGGGTCTAAACAGTGAATAATCCCATTTGCTGTGCATCGCCAGTGCTTGCGAATTTTGCCAACGAATCGGCTTCCCTATTTTGTTCGTGCGGGACATGCGAAATGTCATAATATTCCAGATTCGCCAGCAGCTCTTCAACACGGGCAAGGTATGGAGCCAGTCTCTATCCCTTTGCTTGATAGTCTCCCCGCACCTGATATACTACCATTTGCTAGTCACAGAATATTTCAGTTGACTTCACTCCCAGTTCGTTAACAAGTCTCAGGCCAGCAATCAATGCTTCATAAACGGCTTCGTTATTTGTCGCTGCAAACTCAAGCTTCAAAGCGTAGCAAATTGATCGGTCTTCAGGAGTCACAAGGACTACGCCAGACCCTACACGACAGTCGTTAGATGCACCACCGGTGTACATCTTCCATCCACCGGGAGGTATGGCACTGTGACTGCTCGGTTCATCTAGCACAGTGAATTCAGCAATGAAGTCAGCTAGTGCTTGTCCTTGTATGGCCCTTTGCGGAAGATAGATAATATCGAACTGACTTAACTCAATATTCCATTTCAGCATCCTTCCAGAAGTTTCCGGTAGTTGGAGTACCTGTCGCAAGGGTTGGTCAGTGTAGACACCGATTGAGTGTGCCTGAAAGTAGGGGCGAAGCTTGCGTGATGCAATCACCAAGAAATAGGCTAGTTTCTCAATCTTGGATAATTTCTTTCTGCCCTGTCAAGCGTTTACTCACATAGTAAACTAGCTTTTGAATCCGGTCTTCCTCGCGAACCAAAGCTATACTGATAGCATGCTGGGATACCGCCAAGTATACATATAACATTTCGTGGTCTATTGGCTTTGATAGTACAGAGAGACTTTCTAAGTGCCTTACCAGAGCCCGAAATGCTTCCTCACAGTCGTATTTCCATTCGAAGTTTCTCTTTCCTTTCTTTATAATGTCGAAGAAGGGAATACACTTGTCTGTAGCTCTGGATATGAATCGACTTAGCATAGCCACTTTTCCATTCAAGCTTTACACCTGCTTTATGGTTCTGGGTACTTGTACATTTCTGATAGCCTGGATCTTCTCCGGGTTAGCTTCAATTCCCCATGCGTTCACAATGAAACCCAAGAACTTTCCTGAAGCTACGTCGAATGAACACTTCAGACGATTGATCTTCATCCCGTAGTGTCTGAGTACATCGAACATCTTCGCTAAGTCTTGGACGTGGTCGTTTGACTGCCGCGATTTCACAAGCACGTCATCCACATAGACTTCCATTGTTTTACCAATCTGATCTTTGAATATTCGATTCACCGAACGCTGATAAGTTGCTCCTGCGTTCTTCAATCCAAAGGGCATTACTACATAGCAATACAGCCCGACGTTCGTGACGAAACTGGTGTGTTCTTGGTCGGGAACATGCATTGGGATTTGATTGTATCCAGAGTATGCATCCATAAAGGACAGTAACTCATGTCCGGCTGTTGAATCGACCAGTTGGTCAATTCTTAGTAACGGAAAGCTTTCCTTCGGGCATGCTTTGCTTAAATCAGAGTAATCAACACAAGTTCCCCATTTCCCATTCACTTTCTTTACTAACACCGGGTTAGATACCCATTCAGGGTAGAGGGCGTTACAGACAAACCCGTTGGCTTTGAGTTTGTTCACCTCCTCTTTGAGAGCTACAGACCTCTCTGGGTCCATGTCTCTCCTTTTTTGTTTCACAGGTACATGCTTCGGGTCTATGTTCAACATATGACTCGCAATTGCAGGAGAGATCCTGTGCATATCAGAATGTGTCCAAGCGAAAACCTCAAGATTTGCTCGGAGGAAGTCAGTGAGGTTCTCGGCCACCACAGGGTCGAGTTGTGATCCAATTTTAAGAACTCGTGATGGGTCGTTGCAGCTAACTGAGATGTCAATGGTTAGTTCAGCCGGTGCTGCATATGATTCCCTGCGTTCCCCATCATCATCTCTCGGATCTATGTCCCTATAGATCCGAGAATGTTGCCCGATCCAGGGCTCGGGCGCTACTTGTCAATCATCAGCATTTCGGCTGCGGACGGAGCGGTCTGCAACCTTTCCTTTCTCTCTACGCTGAGCTTCTCTCCGCTCAGCCACATAACAGGCACGTCCGATCGCTTGATCATCGTGCACCACTCCAACACCGCTGTTTGTGGGAAATTTTAATGTCAGACACCAAGGGGCCAATGCTGCCCTAAAATCTGCCAAGGCTGGACGTCGTAGAAATACGTTTTATGGAGAGTCAATGTCTAACACTATGAATGGTAGGATTCGCACCCTCCTCCGCTCTCCCTACCCCAGTTCAACTGGTAACTCCACACATCCCACTGCATCCGTTGCTGCACCGCTAAAGCCATGGATTCTGGCATTGTATGGTTTCAAATCCTTAGCTTCCAGTTTCATTTGGTCATATGCCTTCTTGAAGATGATGTTAACGGAGCTTCCACAATCAATTAGAATTATCTTCACATATGTCGGCCCGATTGTCGCAGATATGACCATCCGGTCGATGGTAGGGGCCTCCACCTTGTCCGCATCTCGGCTTCTGAATACGAATCATCATTCATCGTGCGCTGCTGCTTTGCAGGAGTCCTATCCTCCACATTCGAACAACACTCATACTCCGCATGTCTTAAAGAGTTAGCATATCGCTTCATCTCCTGCCAACTCTTATCCGGAGGATGAGGTCTGCCAACAATCATGTTAATAACCAATCTGCCCACAGTTCGAGTAGGTTGTTCTAGTTGGTATGGGGCCGGCCCACGTCCAGAGTCCGATGTTTCTTGCCTCCCGTCCTATGGCTCTTTGACAAATTCCTACAGCTTTTTCTGTCTAATCAGCTTTTTTATAGCATCATGGAGGTGTCTGCACTCTTCCGTGTTGGGCCCATAAGACTCACGAAAACGGCAGTACTTCCCGGTCCGCTTCTGTTCTTCTGTCGATTCCTTTGGGCGTGGTTCTCTATTCTGGAAATTGTTGCAGGTTGATAGATAGATGTTCTTAAGGGATGCGTTCAACGGGGTGTATTCATTGTAGGTTGGGATCTTTGACTTCCATCTCCCTATTTCTTTTTTCTTTTCGTGATTTCCACCTCTAGATCCTTTAGACTGCTAAGGCTTGTTCTGGATGTTAACTTTAGTTTTTCTTGAATTATCTCCAGTTTGTTTCACGGCGATGTTACTTTTCACAAACTCTTGGACGGGCCCTGGTGCCTTGTCTCGCCTTGTCCACCGAGCTTCCTCCCTTCTTATGAAGTAATGAGCTTTCAAATAAAAATGTTCCAGCGTAGCTGGGAGCTTCCCCGCCAACCAATCTCCAAACTCAGAATCTGGATCCATTCCACGCATTACTGCCATCAAAATCGCATGATTGTTAGGATTGCTCACCTCGGTAGCAGCAACATGAAACCTATGCAAGTATGCTATTAATTACTCTCACAGAGCTTGGATTACGCTTGATAAGGACATCACGTCCTTTGGGCGAGTGGTGTGTATCCTGAATTGTTCTATGAATTTCATTGCCAATTCATCAAAGCTGGACATAGATCGAGGTGGGAGTCGGGTAAACCACATAGTGGCAATACCAGACAAAGTGATTGGGAAGCACCTACACTTGGTCGCATCATTGGCTCTTGCAGAATCCATCATCCATCCATACCTCATCACATGTTGCCTGGGATCAGTCTTCCCCTCATAGGCTAGGATAGTCGGCATATTGAACTTCTTGGGGTACTCAGCCTGTAGGATACCATCCGTAAAGGGGGTATGGCTTCTGGTCACTCCCCAATATTCATTGGTCAAGCCTTGGTTTTCTCTCATCCACTGCCTGACCATAGCTGTTAAGTCCGGAGTTTGTATGGAGGATGGAAGGTTGGGTGCCGTTCCATGGGACCGTGCGGGTTGATGTCCCACCTAATTTGGGTCTTGGAGATTCGGATGTCTGGTCTCTTCGTGGGCTTGATTCCCAATGCCCGCTTGTGCACCTTGATTCTTACGGTGTCTACACCTAGGAGGTTCGTCAGCTGAGGTTGAGCTATCAGATTCAGAATAAGGGCCAGGGTTACCTCCAGCATTGTGGTGCTGCTGTTGCGCGAGCTGAGTCATGAGGTCAGTGTTGGCTTGAATCTGTTCAGCAAGCTGCCTTCTACTTTCCTTGAGTTCTATTATCAAATCATTGAACTCCGTTCGGGAAACGACTTCCGCTTGGATTTGGGTGGAGGTCCCTACACCTATGGTTGTTTGCTGATTTCCAGGTCCAACTTGTTGTACGCTATCAGTTTCATGGACATCTGCATTATGAGAGGCCGGTCTGGTTCGTGGTCTCCCCATGGTAGAGTTGTTGGTTATAACTCTGAGTGGAATCAACAGATGCCTTGTCATTGATTTTGGATCTCCTTCGGGGAATTTATGCAATCCAATAGCTACAAAGAAGATCCTAACAGCCTGAGAATTCCATTCTCAGTGAAAGCACTAAAATGTTAGCACCAAAATTGGTCACTAACACCCTTAGAAAGATTGTGTAGAGAGATTAATGAAGAAAGTAAATTAAAAGAGAGAACAGAATGTAAATTTAAATGCAGAAAGTAAGAACACCAAATTTATAGTGGTTCGGCGTAGTATCCTACGTCCACTTTGAAGTTGATCTTTATTCTTTTCATTGATACTTGATTACAGATACAATCTGCTTCTAAGTACTTGAATACAGTTGCAAGGTACAAAGAAATAAGTCTAGAATGAGTCTTGAAAATGGTAGAGTCTCCCCAGTGTTCTCTAAAATATCTCTCCTCTTTTCTGTGACCCTACCCCTCTATTTATAGACGTAGGCAGGTTGGACTTCTCTGGTGGACCTGGTAGCTGAATATCCTGGCCCAAATGGAGTGGTTTCTGTGCGCCGAACGAGAGAGACCGAACGATCAAATGTCAAACGTCACAATGCTGAAAGTGCCCCTCTTTGCTGAACGAAGTGAGGCTGGACACTATGAATGCTGAACAGTCCCCTTATGCCGAACAATCTCCTTTGGCTGAACGAGATGAGGCTGAACAAATTGAATGCCGTAGGGAGCACTTGTGTCGAACAATACTAGAAGCCGAATCAGTTGCTCGGCCGAATGATGATTAGGCCGAACGAGATGAGGCTGAATGCTCTGAGTGCCGGACACATCCTATTGTCGAACATGGGGAGGATGCCGAACGATACGAAATGTCAGATGACCCTACCATGCTGAACGCCCAGCGATGTCGGACGTCACTTGTAGGCCGAACATTCATGGATGCCGAACGTTTCTTGATGCCGGATGCTCCTAGATGCCGAGCGCTATCCCATGCCGAACGGTCTTAACATGTCGAACGTTCATTGATGTCGAACATTCCATAGATGCCGAATGAGCTTGGACGCCGAGTGCTTCTTGGATGCCGGTCGTAACGTGATGTTGAATGATAATTTAACCAATTGATGGGAAGGCCGAGTACTAAGTTTCCTGGTCAATTCCCCAGGAAACACCAAGGAAAAAAATAAAATCTGACATTCCAAAATAAAATCAACTTCAAATAAAAAATCTTTAAGTGGTTCATCATTCTCTTCTAAAGCTGGGTGTGGATCTACTTAGAGATCTGAAGAGAAATCTCAAATCAAGGTGTAACTTACTAGTTATATCCTAGACCTAAAATTTCTTTTCCCATTTGTACTTTGTTGTTTCTCATCATAAGGATTACACACACACACATATTATTGCCTCACTATGATTCATAATTAACATCATATTTAAACAGTTAATTGGATGATGTGATTTGAATTAATTCATTTATTTAAAACTAAAATTGTTCATGTGTGTAAAAATATAATTTCATATATAAATATGATTGAATTTTATGTAGTTATTTTTTAAGGTAATTTATAATTTTAATGAATTAAATAATACTGATTTGAATCACTTTGAAATATGAAATAAATTTAATATCTTGTTCTAAATTTATGCATGTGTTTTAATTCTATAATTTGATTGTTCTTTTTAAATTACATTAATTTTGAGTGATAAAATAAAACATTTTATGTTTGTATAGATAATTTTATACAAATTTATTATAGATTTACATATAAAAGCATTTAGTAATTTGTGAATCTTATGTTTATATTAAAACAATTTAAATTTAAACATACATGTATGCGTTTGTGTGTATATATATTTCGAGTAATTGAAATTATTTTTGACTTTCGAATCATATAAATATAAATATAAATATAAAATTTCATATCAGTACATAATTCATTTAGGTGTTTTTGTCAACTAAATGTAATCAATATCTTAATTATGAATAAAACTTGTCGATCCAAATTTAGATTTCTAACTTTGAATTTAAATTTTGGAACTCCATTGGTAGTTTATGTTTAGTTTTGTTTGATTATATTTATTATTAATATTTAGATATAATGATGTTTTGTAACCTAATATACATCTTACAAAATCAAATTATATTGATGCAACTGATATATACATATAAATGGAAAATATATGCATGGTAGATATAAATCCCAATGTCCACACTTGTATATACTGACCTTGTCACTGTTTCATTATTTTGGCCATTTTAAACAATTTATTATTACAAGTCATTTTGAATAATGATTTTGTGTAGTTTAAGTAGAATGTTTGCAAAAGGCGAAGGTTAAGCAATTGTTCATACCACCTTTTTAACTTTCTCTTTTTAAATCTTTATACAATTACAATTAGATCTAAATAATAATATGTTCATCCCTCTTTTATACACCCTTTAGAAATACGAATATAACATACAATTCTTTTCAAAGTTTATACTTAATAAGCGTAGATTTAATAAATTAAATTAGAAAGTTAAATAAAACTAGATATTATTTAAATTTACTAGATTAAATTTAGTGAGACCTACTAGACTTCATATGCCTTTTAAGATCCAAATTAGGATTTTTTTTAAAATATACCTACATCATCCCACATTGAATTGCTCAGTTTGTTTAATGATATAATAGCCTGAATGGTCTAAGCGATCTAATTAGCAACTTTAGGGTCAACTAATTAAGCGTACTAATATGATGGGTGTCTAAAAAAGTAGTGTCCAGGTTTAGAGTTCAATAGACAAGTATTCTCTCTTCCTTGGCTACTAGTCTAGCCAATGGGTAGACTAATTCCTAAAGTTTGGCCAAACTATAAAGGTCAAAATTGTTTTGGGCCTTAGGCTAATTTTCAATTTGAAAATTTAAACTATACTTTTTATTTAAATGTTAAGTTTCAAAAATAAAAAGAAAAGTTTGTAAAATTCATAACATATAGTTAAAAGTTTAAAAAATTATTTAGAGAAATTAAAATAATCAATTTCAAAAATTTTAATATATTTAATTCATTTAATTACTTACATTAAATTGAAGAATTAATTAAAAGTTAATTAACTACCACATTATATGACATATGTATTAATATATATGTATATATATGTGTGTGTGTGTTTGTGTATGTATACGTATACGTATATGTATATGTATATGTATATGTATATGTATACGTATATGTATGTATATGTATATATATGTATGTTTATGTATATATATGTACGTAACTATAATTCGTTATAGTAATATATTTATCCTAAATTTGTTTAAGAAGAATTATTTCAAAATTTTAAATTAAATTAAACAATTCATTAAATAATTTAGTAAACAAATGAGTTTTGTAAATAAAATCGATTAAAAGTTAATTAATATGTATACATATATTATTATTTATATGTAAACAAACTATAAATGTTATAGTTAATCATTATCTGTAATGGTTTAGGATGAATATATTAAAATTTTAGAAATTCTATATAAATTATATAAATTAAATAGATATGATTCGACTAATAAAATTAAAAATATTTAAACATGATTTAATTAAAGGGACTAAAATTAGCTAAATATGATTTAACTACTGAGATACATATAAATATTATAAAACTTAATTAAATTATGCAGGCTATAAATAAATTAAAACTTAAATATCCATATACTTTTAAGAATAAGTAGAATTGTAAGAAACCTAACTTAGGTTTAGGGAACAAGTACATATGTATTGTATATATACTGAGATTTCGGATTCGTCCGATACTTGAATCACGAGGTTATTTCATAAAACATACATTGTTTCTTAAGTCAATGATACTTAATATGTGTGTATGTGTATTAATGTTTATGAAACCTCAATGTATAAGTTGCCTACTAGTTATATATTAATAAATTACTGACATACTCTTTAATTGTTGAGATTTCTCACGCTAAGAATGTTTTGTTTAGTAATATTAGTATATTAACTAGATAATGTAAGATATATGCATATATTTGTTTATATTCCTCAAGGTACATGCATTCTACCTAGGCCATCACAAAATGGTGGGAAAAAGTGAATAATCTCTTTTGAATTATTGATAATCCCCAAGGTCTAGATCAGATTAGGGTAAAGACCAAGGGTTAGGGGATGTATACGATATAAGTGATAAGGTGTTATCCATCGCATATGGGCTTATGATTTATTGATAACCCTCAAGGTCAAAATTCTAGGGTAAGTGAGTCCTAATGCCAACTAGAAAAATCAAAAGATTTCTATGTATTTTAGGGTTTGAGAAACATAAATATCTAGTGGGAGCCTTATTGGAGAAATGAAATGAAAACATTTAATGTTTGTAATAATGTAAGAATGCTATAAATTTAAAATAATCTACTTCGATTAATTTTTTCAACTAACATAATTGATAAGATGTTTATTAACTAAAATACAATCGAACTGAATCAAGATAGACATAGAGATATAAAATATACTTACCTATAAATCTTTGGCAAGTTGTCACTTCAAGACCGATGCAACAACCAAATAATATAACTTATAAACATTCACCCCTTGGTCACATATGTATTTGTTAGCATTTCTCGTTCGAACTGATAGGATTTGACTCGCGAAAGCAAGGCCTTAGATGGCCGAAGCGAGAGAGTCGTCCTTCGGTCGAAATATCTTGGAGTGGTCTCCTCCCTCATCATCATCTGGAGAAGGAGTCTTAGCAAGCACCTCGAGATTGTGTATTATCTAATATGGGTCTTGGATTCTAAAAGAAATATACGAGTGTAGATATTTGATCTATATTCGATCACATATAAATGTTATACTGTGAATAGTCATTATTCATAATGTATGAAACTTTATTGAAATTAGCTCATTTGAAATAAGCAAGTATACCATAGTCTGAGATCGTGTATTTAGTATAACTGAGTAAAATAAGGATCTTGTTGATTTATATATAGCAATAAATCAAGAGGTACAAGATGTATGTAGGAATTCGATGGGTAAAATTTCAATTTGAACACATTATGTAAGTTCAACCTATTTTATACCCTTAAATGTTAAGGATGACTGAATGCATTTTTGTAAAGATTTCTTTATGCACTTGTAGCAAGGGTTTCCTTTGTAATAGTTTAACTATTTAGAAAGGATGTATGAGAGAAAATGTAACTTAGGAAAAGTTGGGATGAAGAGCTTGAATGTTAACCTCTGGTTTATGAGAAGAAATTAGAGTGAGAATTGTATAAAATACTAAAAGATACGTAATATGCAATGTGAAATGTGATTTCTATTCCCAATCTATATACATACAAAAAAAATGTTTTCAATGAATTTTTTTCCTTCGAGTTCAAGGTATTTAATTTGAAACTCTTGACTGTAAACTACTTACAATGTAAAATAATAAAATCTCATAATAAGTTGTTTACTGAAGCGTCAAGTTTCGTACTCTGTTATAATAATGATAGAAATGGTAGGAGCTTACCATGTAGCACTTATAGTGTATCCATCTAATTATGAAAAATTGCTTTTGTAAATAGGCTAATATTATTTATGAAATCATAACTGTTTTTAGTGTTGACTAGAAATGTATATAATTTTATTTTAATATGAATATTATGATATTCATTATAAAATAAATCGTAATAATGGTATATAAAACAAAAGTCATGCACTAGAAAATACAGAAGTATTTGAAATCTTTACAATTATTTTGGAATTAAGACTAAGCTATATTATTGAGGAATAATTCAATAATCATATGATTATGAATCACATGGTACTAAGGAATTTTACTCTTTAGATTGATACATATATGTATTAGCACCAGAATTGATCACTAACACCCGAAGAAGAATTTTTGTAGAGAGTTTAATGAAGAAGGTAAATTAAAACTCAGGAATAACGTATTAGAATGCAGTAATAATTATAAGAAACAAGAACACCAAATTTATAGTGGTTCGGCGTAGCTGCTTATGTCCACTTTAAGTTTAATCTTTATTGCTTTTCTAAACAATTGATTACAGATACAATCCGTACACCAACTACTCAAATGCAAATGTTAAGTGAAAAAGAATGACCATGAAAGCGGCAGAGTCTCCCTAGTGTTCTCAAAAAAAGGTCCATTTCACTATGACCTTTCCCTTCTATTTATAGACGAAGATGGGTTGGACTTCCCTCATGGGCTTATGAACAAGGTATCACGGCCTGTGATAAGTAGCTTCTGCGCACCGAGCCAGGGATGCCGAACGAAAATTGTCAAGCGAAGTTGGTTGAACCAGAGAGTGCCGAGCAAGGTTTCCATGCCAAACGACACTCATATCCCGAACGAGGCATGTCCCGAGCGAGGCTCTGTGTTGAACGACTCATCTGTGTCGAGCGATGGGAGATGCTGAGCGAGGCGTTGTGCTGAATGAATCATCTGTGTCGAGCGACGGGAGTTGCCGAGCAAGGCGTGGTGCCGAACGACTCATCTGTGTCGATCGAGGGGAGATGCCGAGAGAGGCTTTGTGCCAGACGATTTATCTTTGCCGATCAAGGGGAGATGCTGAGTGAGGCTTCATACCGAGCGGCATGATTCTGGCCCAACGAGGCTTTATGCCGAGCGACTCATCTGTGCCGAGCGAGGCCTCATGTCGAGTGACTTATCTGTGTCGATCGATGGGAGATGCTGAGCGAGGCTTCATGCCGAGCGACATGTTCTAGCCGAACGTGGCCTTGTGTTGAACGAGGCATCTATGTCGAGCGTCTTGTTACATGGTCAAACAATAGGGTAACGCTTGCCCCCTAAAGTGTGTTATGTGTGGCAACACGTCACGCTTTGAGTCAATATTCGATTTCTTCCCTTTCTTTGATACATAAGCAATGAGCCGTTAGGCATTTGGACTACGAACCACTGAGGTGCCTTGACCGGTTCTATTGGTAACTGTCTGTTTACCTTCCCTCTTCCTATATAACCGAATACTTCTCTTTTTCTCGTTTTTCCTTTTACTTCCCTTCGATAAAATTTTCAAACTCGTATTCCTCCAAACTCCTACCAGCATCTCAACCTCCATTTTTATCCCCGAGTCCAATACGTTGCCTCTCGACCTCTTCCCACAACGAACCCGAACAAGTTTTAACTCCAAATCCCAGTATTTCCTAAGCTTTAAGCCATTCCTTAAGTATGAATTTATTGACCACTCGACTCTCCTGATTGAGGGTTTCGTACGATACTAGAATTCATAATATTCCTTTTTACCTCTTTTTTTAAACTACAATGGTAGAATTCGTCCAGACGAGGAAGATAAACACAAGATTTAAAAATGTTTTAGGGTTAGATGTAGAAGAGGAAGGAAGAGAGTGTTAGAGGCTCTTAGGAAGTAGGTTCTCGTTGGGTTGCCAAGCAAGGGAATAGGAGGTGTGGTTGGCCCAGTAAGAACTGGTGAGATTACGGAGTGCTAGTTGAGTGTGGCGTGGGCGATAAAGTGACGTTCGACTGGCCAATTAGGAAGGCGTTTAGGCTACTTGGATCGCATGTCGAACGATGGAGAGGGAGTGTTGGAGCGAAGTAAGAGTTGGATTTAGCGTGCCGAGCGATGCGGCTTGGTATGACCACAGCTTGGCATGACTCCTGCATGCCGAACGACGAAGAGGGAATGCAGTAGTGAAGTGGGAGCTGGGTTCGAAGTGGGAGTTGGGTTCAATGTGCTGAGCGATGTGGCTCGGTATGATCACGGCTCGGCATGGCTCTCGCATGCCGAACGATGAAGATGGGGAATATGAGAGAAGTGTAATAGAGTTGGGTATCTATGCCGGGCGAATGCAGCTCGACATTGAGTCTGGAAGTAGGCTACAATAGTCAGAACAATCCCAACTCGAACATAATGCATGTCGACTTGACTTACTTTCTATGCCTAAACATATGACAATACACAAAAACAAGGACTTAAGCAGACAAGCATATTGGAATAATCCGGACGAATAATTTCTCTATCCCGACAACCATAATCCTGAGTTTAACTTGATTAAAACAAACAATAACCTTCCACATACAGCGTCGATGCCGAGTTCAAAAGAGAAACCATCATACGACAAGCTCTCGGAGACGGTCAGCGATGACAGTCTTCGAAGATGATAGTCCAAAGCCTAACTTAGCTTTATAAGCTTTATGACTTTTAATTCTTTAGAACTAATATCCGAACGATTGCACTAGTTCACACACAACATGGGGGAGTATTTTTTGTTGTTATGTCTAATGTTTATCGTTTTTCAAGTATAGTTTGAACAGGTGTTCCACCAGATCCAACACTCATTAGAGATGTCCAGAAAATCTAATTTTGCCACAATCTTCTATAGACCCGAGCTAACTTCTCAACAAGAAGCAGGTGGAACTTCGAATCCTTCGACTACCCTTGTACAAGATATTCCGAGTCCGATAGTTGCATCTACCGACCTCGCTCCTGATGCCCTAGATGTAGCGACCTTTCTAGACAATTCGGTTTATTCTCAAGCTTCGAGAATTAATGAAGGTGCCCTTCGTCGCATATGCTCAATTCACGGAATTCCTTTTGATGATGTGTTGGATCCCTCAGGACAAGATCGTCCTCGTTTGCCCCCAGCCGGATATATGGCTTGCAACAAGTTCGTGTGCTGGGTTGGTAGCGTGCCACCATTTAACTCCTTCCTACGTGATGTGCTGCAATATATAGAGATCGCCCCATCACAGCTACATCCCAACAGCCACGCGTTTTTATATGGCACGTGTATCCTCTTCGTGAGCATACTTCTTAGGCTCCCATTCCCGGTGACATCCGTTGTATTTACCGTTTCAAGAGGCAATTCGACGGCTCATCTTTCGTATTCCTTGAGCCGCACAGCAAGTTCCAAGTCTTGACTGGAGCGTGGAGCAAATTTGCTTAGTATAAGCAGGAATGGTTCAACGTGCGCTGCCCCCTGGATTTGAAAGGAAATGGTTGGAAGGGAGTAAGTTTCTTTTCTGGATCAATACTTGTATTCAGCGGAAAATGCATCCTTTCCAAACTCTTTCTCTACTTTTACAAGTATTAGCCCATGTCCCGAAGGCTCCGGATATTCTAAGGACATGAAGCTATCCGAGCTGTCCCCACGGGAGACCGGGACATCAGATCCGTTATTTCAAACGAATCGCTGTCGAAGTTTGGGCTGCTGGCGGAAGGTCGTCGGATAAGTCTTCCTCACGGTGTCACTATAACCGGGTCTACCTTGGACAAGGGCAAAAGGCAAGCTAGGCCTTCAGCATGTGATGCCCCTGATACGCCCGAGGAAGGCAAGATTAGAGAGGCTCAAGTGTCAAACACAACTGGTGAGAACGCTAGTCCCTCTCGGGAGACGGTAGTTGAGGTTCACGATATCGAAGTAATGCCTCCTCCTACGAAGGGAAAGAAAAAATTGGCTTATAAATTGAGGAAGAAGACATCGGGTGGAACCTCTAAGGTCACAATCACTCCGGTGGAGAGAGAGCCTTCTCCTCAACACTTAGAGAGTTCTTTGAAAGGCTTGTCGGGCCTTAATATTCCCGACGATTTTCTCAACTATGGCTTCAATGATCTGGAAGCACTTAAGCTTCATTCGCTTGCGAGTGGAGATGCAGGCGCTTAAGCCCATAACTAAGGAGAAAAAACTCCTATAAGTAAAGATAAAGAAACTCGTCCGTCGGGCGAAAACACAAGGATACACACGGACACATGCACTTCTCCTTATGCTTAAATTTTAGTCACCACTCTATTTTTTGCTAACTTGTCATCATTAAATTTCTACGCAGGTGACATGGGCGTACTCATGGACTCGACCGTCTTCACGGGTCATCCATTTTTCATCATTCAGGTCGAGATTCAGGCTTCGGCAAACACTGGGGCGGACATGACACGGGTGATCGATACCACTGCTCCCAAGAATCAACTTATCGAAGAAAAACATACAGCCAGTCCACCTGCTCTCATGATCCTCCTTCTCAATCAGAGCAAGGCAAGGAGAAGTCTGTAAATAAGGGTTCCCAGCCTGAGGCCCACCAAGATCAACATTCCAGTTCATCTAGTACCGGGCCATCCCAGGAACCCCATAAAATATCAGTAGTCTCCAAGCAAACTCCTCCCGCCCCTACACATGATCTGTCGGCAGTGGAAAGACTTACTAAGCTCAAGGCCGAATTCTCGAAAATATGCTTCGATGGTTTGAAATTTCTCTCGACGATTCATCACATTCCAGGATATGTCAAACAAAGCGGCATTGCTTGTAACAACGATGTTTACGTTCAACATGACGCGTTTGTCCACTTAGCTGAAAAAGTCTCGGAAGTCTCTATTGAGCGTCAACACGAAATCGATCGTCTAAAGCTTGAAGCTATTCACGACAAAGACATATTAAAGTGCAGGATGAAGAGCTCTCTTCATACAAGCATCAGCTAGAAGCTGCCCAAAAAGCGCTAAAGACACAACGAAGGCCGTTAATCGTCTGGAGGCGACACATAATAAAGAAATTGATGAAGCGGTTCAATGCTGTGGGGCTTTAGATTTAGAGAAAGATTCCATTCAGAAGGAGAGGAATGCATTCGCCCAGCGAGTCAAAGAGTTTGATGAGCTACTCCTCAACGAGAAAGAGGAAAAATATGCTTCTCAGGAAGAGTCACAATGATATTGCGATGTGATTGTTGCTACGCAGCTCTTGGAGATAAAGCTTGATGACGAACTCTCTAAAGTTGAGATGATGAAGGAGGAAACCTGTGAGGAAACAAAAGAATAGCATCGATGAAGATTGATTCTCGCCTTGAGGCAGCTACGGAGGATAGCAGGGAGGAGATCAAGTGCTTATTCGACCCGCTTATAGTGGAATACAATGCACGTGTCATCATGCATCGGGACGTAAGATTTCTTGGCGAGGTTACATCAAATCTCTAGCTGAGGCATGGGAAACTTTGATAAATATCAGAAAAGTTGAGATGGGCAACGAGGAGGTTAACGAGGAGGCTTTAGTAAAGGAATTTCTCAGGAGGAATGAGCCTTCAGACTTGTCTACAGCAAAGGCTCTCTACAGCATAGGCCCCTCCTTGTCAAAAGAAATAATGACATTGTCGTTCCGTTTGGAACCGAGTCTCCAGTTCCTCCACCTACTCAATCGGTTGGTCGGCGAATACTTGATCCGTTCGAGCAGCACATTGGTTACGGCCCGAAAGACCCAGGTTTTGACATCCATGTTCTATCTCCTACTCTAAAGGGTGAGACTCCTCGGATGGTTGAGAGTCAGCAAGAAAATGATATATAACTCTTCTTTTAAAGTTCAAAGAGCCGTTGTTTTCAACGAGAGGTTATTGTATTCTAACGTTTGTCTCTTGTGATTTTGCGTAGGTCGCTCTGACCCTGAGCCAACTCCAAGGAGTGATGATGCCAAGGAGGAGAATGGAAGGCGAGCGAGGTTATTCAAGTGGGAGAGACTCCTGGTCCTAGTGATCAAGTGATTGAGGCGTTTGACGAGGACGAGTCTGAAAGTTCGTCACCCGTCGAAGGAAGTTATGAAGTTGGGATTGCAGGTGCCTCCGGGCACATTTTGAAAGTGACCATAAAGGAGCAACTGGCGAAATTGAAAAGGAAGAAGGTTGAGATCAAGGTCCAGCCCTAGGTAGTGGAGCTAGACGATCCGTTGAATAGACCTTTGAAGGTCATTCTCCCAGGTGGGTCCAGGCCAATGGAAGTTCCTCTTCCTTCTTCGAATGTCACTTCCCCAGCAAGCAAAGCGTCCAAACAAAAACGCGTGGGGGAGGAGTCATCCGAGAAAACAAGGAAGGAGAAATAACTAAAGAAGTAGTTGTCACTGTCGTTCAACGAGAGTTAGCTTAGATTATGTAATTATTTTTATTTATTTTATTGATCAATATAAATAGACTTTTGACTTCGAGTTTTGGAGGGATTGTTGTGGAATCTCATTTTGAATCGATAAATAAAATTTAGTATCTCTGTCTTACAAATGACTTTTATTGTTCAGCCTATTGTCTAGCTTGTTACTATAACTTGACAATCGACGAGTTATCCGAGCTCCAGCTCACCACCATGCGACTTGGAAATTTTTTGAGAATCGTAAATCTTCCGTTTCATCCTTTGGATATTTAGAATATTCTTAGTATGCACTATGGAGACTTAGAGTACCCCAGTCCGTACTCCGGGGACTTGGAGATTTTAAGTCGTTCATAATCTAGTCCACACTCTAGGGACTTAGAGTACTCTAGTCCGCACTCCGGGGACTTAGATAAGTCGTTTATACTCTAGTCCACACTTTGGGGACTTAGAGTACTCTAATCCACACTCCGGGGACTTAGAGATTTTAAGTCATTTATACTCTTGTCCACACTCTGAAGACTTAGAGTACTCCAGTCCGCACTCCGGGGACTTTGAGATTCTAAGTCATTTATACTCTACTCCGCACTCTGGGGACTTAGAGTACTCCATTCTGCACTTTGGGGACATGGAGATTTTAAGTTGTTCATACTCTAGTCCAAACTCTTCGGACTTAGAGTACTCCTGTCCGCACTCCGAGGACTTAGAGATTTTCAGTCGTGTATACTCTAGTCCGCACTCTAGGGACTTAGAGTACTCTAGTCCGCACTCTGGGGACTTGGAGATTTTAAGTCGTCTATACTCTTGCCTGCACTCTGGGGACTTAGAGTACTCCCATCCGCACTCCGAGGACTTGGAGATTTTAGGTCGATTATACTCTAGTCCACACTCTGGGGACTCGGAGTACTCTAGTCCGCATTCCATGGACTTGGAAATTTTAAGTGTTCATGCGCGTTCGTACGTCAGACATAATATGTAACTTTAGTTTTTTGCCATAGAATTATCATACACGGAAACATCAGTAATTCATGGAAAAGATGGCTTCAAGCTTTTACTAATGAAAACAAACTAAATTGTCTTATTACATGTCATAAACTAAGAATCAATGAAATAACAACATATTGGAAATAATTGCAACAAAGATACAAAAGGAATGGACTAAGTATAATAATGCCATAGATGCTCGCTATTCCATGCTCGGGGGAGTGTCGCGCCATCAATAGTCGCTAGCTTGAAAGTTCCCTTTCCAAGCCTCCGTTCAATGACGTATGGACCTTCCCATGTGGGATTCATATGTGATGGGACTGGGAAAAATCGTTTCAAAAGAGATCGCCCGCATTAAAGGTTCTTGGTCGGACCTTTCCATTATAATATCGAGCGACTCAGTGTCTATATGCAGCTGCCCTTAAATCAGCTTCTTCACGTTTTTCTTCCACAAAGTCCAGTGATCCCAGTAAAAGATCCCGATTCGTCTTAGGGTCATAATGAGTTAATCAATGCAAAGGAACTTCAAGTTCCATAGATATAACAGCCTCCGTGCCATATGCCAGTGCGAATGGAGTGTGGCCAGTCGTGGACTTGTGGGTGGTTCTGCGAGCCCAAAACGCTATTGGAAGTTCATCCACCCACTTGCCTCTAGCCTTTTCCAAGCGCTTTTTTAATATGGACTTGATTATTTTTTTCACGGCTCCAACCTCTCCTTGGCTTTTTGATGAGCAACTACTGTGAACCTTTTTTGTGTAAAGGCCCGTTTTCCCGTACCCTTTGAATCGATCATAAACCACACATGTACAATACAAATTGCACGAAAAGACGGATCTTTAAGGGAGATAAAGAAATGTAGACAGAACAGAATCTCACTCGAATGGAATACCATATAATATTGAACAAATATTTTTACTGTGGAAAATTTTTTAAATACATATATCAGAGTCTAACCTAAATTCAGCTGGGACAGTTATAAAATCTGCCTTTACAAATGCTGAAAAACATCAAACAAAAATCACTAAGTACAGTGGATAACAGAATATATCCATACGTCAATGAATATCTCCAGCTCTCCTTTGGAAACTCCAGCCATCTTCGACTATCCTGATACTACTCGGATCTGATCCGAGTATTGAAAATACCAAATCAGGCTTGATAAACCAGCGTGAGAAAAACTCAATAATAGATGACAGTGTCATATATCAGCCTTTTTATAAATCCTTTGAAAATAAAGAGTATTTCATAAGACCACGCCCATACATAAACAAGGACGGGTTTTTACCTTATGATCACTAAATCACTTTTATATCAAAGCGTTTGATATTATTCTTAATGACATCTCTTTGAAAGCATTTGCAAATAAACTTATTAATCTTATCCGAAATGGTTACCCATATAGCATTTCGAGGCTATTCATTACGCCAATACAAATAAAACCGTAGGTTCTTATTGCGGAATGGATTTCCATACATATGACCAGGTGCAGGATCTACCTTCTGAATGGGTACACCTCTAGATGGATGTCCTGAGGAACCATCATAAAGCTCCTCTACCAGCACAAGACCGGCCTACCTCTGTGTAATATCCCGGAATTTCCAAGAGTTTAAAATGCAGATAATCGCTTAATTTAATTATTTGAAATTGATAAAACTGTTATTTTCAAAAATAATTAACCAAGTAATATTTTAATTATTGTTATAAATTGGTTTTATATTAAGAATAATTATTTTGTATTGTGTAAACCAATTCTAAATTGATATATTTTTTTCAAAATTTATAAGTATGTTCAAATACACTTATATTTGTGTATTTAAATCTGTGTATTTTAAATTGATTTTAAAATAGGATATATTATTTGTAAATAATAATGAGCTTATTTAAAAATAGATGTTTATATTTATTTAAATTTATTTTAGATTTGATTTTTAAATTTGATTTTGAAATGAATATAAATTTGAATTCAAGAATATACATACATATTAAAATAAAATAATATATATAATTTGGTTTTAAAATATATAGATAATATTTTAATTAGAAATAAGATTTTGTTTTATTTTTTTTTCTTTTATAGAAGTTTATCTAAACAAATTTGGTTTGTGTTTATTTAATAAAGAATAAATACAAAGGCTTTTTAAAATAAGTTTGAAATGTTATATGTATAATTTTATTTAAATCATATTTGGTTTCATTCTTTTCAAAGATTGTACTTATATAAATTAACGTACATTTATAAATGTGTAAGTGTATTTGTTCATTTGATATTTAATAAAAAAAAGCATTTTTAAAATTTAGAAAAAACATGTTTGTTAATGAGGAAAATAATTTTAAAAGTCTTTTGAATTTTCTTTTAAAACAAATACATAAGAAGTAACAAATGTTTGATTTTAAAACACCTTGTTTACAAGTGTTACAACTTTAATGTAAAAAGAGACAAGTGTCCATTCTCTTTTGTATTTTCTTTTTAATTTATAAATCTGAAATTTATCCTATATAAACACTTGTTCTCACTTTCTTTAAAATCTTTGTTCATTCCTAAAAAAGAAAACCTAAAATCATCATGCAAACTTCTACTCCCCAAGACCAGAAATCTTCAGAACAATTTCTTAAGCAATTCCTCAATTCAATCCATGCTCATATTAAAAACCTGAAGCATTTTCTATTGCAAATCAAACTGCATGCCTGCAGTTGTTCTTAAAACAAAATCACAGCAAATTTTCAATCCTCATGTGTGCCTCAAATTTTTTTTAAATGCACGGCCTGCATCTATTCCTCCAAGTCAAATATCAATCCTTATAATCAATCCAATTTTCCATATTCAAAGAGCCTGTAACCAATTCATAGATTTTAAACAATCTGTAGTATTCAACATGCACATCAAACAATGCTTTGATCATTCCTGTTTCGAGTTGAATCATCTCAGTCAATAAAGAAACCAAGTATTAAAGCAATTCCAGTTCCAGAGGCCAAGTTTCAAAGCATTTCAAAGTTTTAAAAGAAGCATAGCAAGTTTTCAAAATGCAGACATGAAGCATTTCTTTTTCAAAGGCTTCAGCTTCAAGTTCAAAGTGATTTGCAAGTTTTCTAGTTTTATTCATCAAGATTTAAACCTTTGCATTTCTTAATAAAGGTGAGTAAACATTATTTACTATAAATTAAAGTAGTGTTTATCTATTGCCAATAAGTTAATGATAATGAATATATGAGTTGCCTCTGTGATAGATTTTATCATGCTTTAAATCTGTGCATGCCCATTACTTTCCTGTTTGCAGTTTTAAGAGTTTACAAACGTGTAAAAATTTAATATCTGTTTATTTATTTCCTTTAACCTTTGGATTAAAAACAAATTAGCTAAGTATTAGTATAAATTAGGTACTGAACATATAAAAAATTATTTATGCACCAAGGATGTGTTTGTATCTGTGAAAAACAGTAGTTATTTGTTAACTTGCAAAAATCAAATGTAAATTTATATTGATTTAAGCATATATCTCTGATCATCTTAGTATGTTAGGATTTTTAAGACAAAAATAACAATTTTTAAAATCATATTGAGTGTGTAATTGGGGTTTAACTGAAATTTGGTTTTTGCCAAAATCTGATGATCTATGAAGCTGGGTTGTTCGGGGTTCTCGATTGAGCTAGAAGTAGGGTCAGTGAGTGTGGGAAAAATGGTTAAAGAATTTTTAATTCACTAAGAAGTTTAAATTTGCTCGAGATTTGTTTTTTACCAAGTTTTTGGGGTCTGATGTAAATTAGCTACTGCATCTTCAAAATTGCATCGAGTTGTATGAAATTATGGGAGAATGATGCGTGGTGGGTCGGCGATCCATGGCCGGAGTTGTGGCGTTTCTCATCGATCGGGGGCGTAGGGTTTTGGGATTTGCTGATGATGGGTTTGGGGTTCTGTATAACCAAGGATGCTCGATTCTGATTAGGGGTAGATGTTGGAGTTTGGTTGGTCGTGGAGGTTTGTAGGGGTTAGAATGACTTGTCGGCGAAGTCAACATTGGCCGGAGGTGGCTCAGGCTCCGGTGCAGGTGCACGAGAGGTGGTTGATGTCAGTAGGTTGTATTTGTTTGGGTTCGTTTGTTTCTCGAAGAAGGTCTCGGGATTTAAGGGGGGTAGCTCGGGAAGAAACTCGCGTGTTTCTAGGTTTATATGTGCAGTGTTAAACTGTTAAGTTTAACAGTTTGAAGTTTTAACTAAAACAGTTTTTTTATAATAAAAAAGAAGAAGGGAAGATGCACTTCATTTTCTTAGATTCCAGTAAACATGGGTTGAACCCAAACTAAAATGTTCAACAAAATTTTAAATGTTTAAATAAGTAAGTTTTAAACTTCAAATTTTTTAAATTAAATTAAAATTCTTATCTTGAATTGAATTGTTTTTTTAACAAACTTGTATGATGTTTTAAATGTCTTAAGTTAAAATCCTAATATTATTTAAATACTTATTTTGAAACATAAAGGAGAATTTTAAGTAAATGTAATTAATTAAAGTTAATTAAGGGAAGTAATTAATGATCTCTTTATAATTTAATTTAATTAATGAATTAAGTTAAGTAAAGATGTAAAGATTTATTTAAAAAATGCTTTATCTTAAATAATAATTAAGTATTAATAATTTGTAATTAGTTAGTTAATTAAGGAATTTTAGGTTAATTAATTAATTTAATTATTATTTTAAAGGGAGTTAATTAAGTAATTAATTAAGTATAATTATTTATTTAATTAACTAATAATTAAGATGATAATGTAATTAATGACTAATGATTAGTTAAATTGTAGTTACTTATTAACTAAGTAATTAGGGGTTAATTAAAATAGTAATTAATTAATACTTAATAAAGGATTTTTATTAAGTAATAATTGGGTTTACTTAATTAATAATTAAAAGGGCTATTAATTTATAATGAAAGTTAATTAAGAATTAATTAACTATTTTTATTGAGGTTAATTAATTGTAAATAAGAATTAATTAATTAATTATATTAATTAATTTATAATTAAGATTGTTAATTAATAATTAAGTTTATTAATTAATGATTAAGAGATAATTAATTGGTTAATTAAGGTTAATTAATTAATTATAAAGGTAATTAGTGATTAATTACTTTGTATTGAAGGATTGATTAATAATTAAGGTTTATTAATATTTGAAGATAATTAATCTATTAATTGAAGATTAATTTGGTTAATGAGTAATTAAGGGATGAATTACTCAATTAAAATGAGATAAGTATGATCAAGTTAATTAATTTGTTAATTAATTAAGGGTGGTCACTTGATAAAAGATTAAGTATGATTACTTAATAAAGTTTTGATAAGGCTAATTACTTAAGATAAGTAATTGATAAATTACAGAGGTAATTGAGGTAAACTACTGATTGGGAAGTAATTTTAAATGGATAAATTACTTGGTAAAGTAATTAAAGGTTTATTACTTGGTGTAGTAAATCAAAGAATTTATTAAAGTAATTAGAAGTAATTGAGAAGTAATTAAGAATAATTAATTACTATTTATATTTAATTAAGTTGATTAATTAAGAAATAATGTAATGTAATTAATTATAGTTAATTAATTCATGGAAGCAATTAATTAAGATTCATTAATTGATATGATTAATAAGAATAATTAAGGATTAATTATTTGATTAAGAGTTAATTAATCAAGGTTGATTAATTAAGATGAGGATTAATTATTGGTTTAATTAATGGATAAGTAAGCAAGATTTATTGAGATGAAGGAAACTAATTTAATTAATTTTAAATTAATTAAGAAATGAAGTAATTAATTTAATTCACTTTAAATTAATTAGAGATTAGAGATAGTTAATTTAATTCATTTTAAATTAATTATGTTGTGATTAAGTAATCATTGCTTATGTATGAATGGATGACATTGATTGTCTTGAATGCTTTGTGATCTCAGTAATGAGATAAGTATGGTTGTGTGATATGAATACTTGGTTGGATTGTGATGATTACATTGATTATCAATTGGAATGTTGATATATGGATTTTCTATTATGATATGGATTATGTGGACTACCTGTTATTTGATAATGCTGATTATCAATTATTGATATGTGAATTATCTATTTTGTGTGTATATAGATAGTTGAATTAAATTGTTTAAACCTTAAACAACTTGGACCTAAAAGACACGCTTTGGATTTCCGTGAGACCGGGATCGGGTTTCCATATTTGGAACTCCGAAAACCACATCGATCCAAATTAACGTTATGTCGTGAATCAAAGTGGAGCTTTGTGAAGACTCGAGGTGTAAGGACTATAAGTCAGTACAACTCTGTGGGTGATTCCGTAATGAGTTTGACAGAATAGTACTTATAGGTTCAAGATGGTGAATTAGAGTGCAAGGGTTATTGTCGTTAACTCTGAGGGTGATTCCAAAACGAGTGCAATGAGATAATGTCTTCGGTTTCGTTCGAACCCAGAACGAACTTGTATGGATTGAATGCTTTCAGAACATCGTCAGGTGGACGATGAGCATTCTAAGTGATGTGTCCTATAAAGGTAATCGTAGCCTCAAGCCTCATCAACCGGGAATGGCTAAAACGGGGGAGGTGCAGCAAGGCTTCGTGGGTCGCACCCACTGGAGAGTAAGATTTACCCCTGTCTAGAGGTCCCTTTATTTCGGTTGTGTGGACGGTTTAATAGCTACAACTGTCGGGGTTGTCTTATTTGGAACTGTTCAGTAAGGAACGGGTCCGGCTTTGTGTTGTAGGGGAGTTAGGGTGGCTCCTAGGTACGGTGATCTAGGCCACGTACTGTGACGGGCGGTACCCCAGTAGCCCTGCCATTGTATGGAATCCAAAATCCAATAAGTGCCAACGATTTTGATTGTATTACCCACTTTTGTGGCTAGTAGCTGGAATTTAATCATGTAACAATTTCGGCTATTTCTTATTTATTTGAAAACCCTAGACACTGTTATAATATCACAGAATTTCCTATCAAATGTTTTGGTTAGCGTAAGGTAAAAACTTTTCCATGTTTATGTGTGGAAAGTCTTACGTGATACCTTTCTTTTCAAAGCTTTTTAAAGTTAAGCAACTTTAACCGTTTACTCACACCAGACCCATGTCTGACCCGGAGTTTATTCTGTTTTTCTTAAACTCTTGGGTACTCAAATTTTTATGAGTAGCCAAGGAATTCAGGTTAGGAATTAAGTTGGCTTGACGAGAGCAATGGAGCAGGTGGCTTCTACGTATAGCTATAGAGTATTCCGCTGTGTGTTCTCTGAGTAGTTATTTTTGGGTTGTATAACTTGACGGGTGTTTATAACTGTCTAGTATGAGTTGATTATGCTGTGTATCTCTGATGTATATGATACTATGTAAGTATTATGTGATTAATATAATTTATTCGTTCCGCTGTTTAGATTCTAATGTTGTTTCTTTCTTCTTCTCTATCTTTTCTCTTTTCTATCCCTTTCTTTCTTAAAGACGATGCGATTTTCTGTGGTAAGAAAGTCGGGTCGTCGCAGTTGGTATCAGAGCGTTAGGTTGAGTGAATACCTAGGCTCTGTAGTGGTGTCTTTCTTGAGAGAGCGTATTTGCAATTTTTATATATACATATATATATATATATATATATATATATATATATATATATATATATATATATATATATTTCTACCTATCTGTTGGGTTACCTGTTCGGGTTTACTAATATAAGTTATAAAGGTAGAAGAGGTAGGGGTGTGTGTAACACGACCACCATTTGTTGGAATTTGAATGTTTGAGGTTGGAAGTGTATTTGTCGAGACTATAGACCTAATTTCGTCTCGAGTAATCCCTGTAGTTAGAGTAAGGATTTCATCGATCTCTGAAGGAAACCTGTTAAGGTTCGGAGTTCATCTTTGAAGTATAGTTTGATTGCGCTCGTGTGAGCGGATTTTTGAGGATTTGGATCTATTGGCTGGACAGAAGTAAGTAAAGGTATCTTGATACCTCAGAAAGTAGTAGCTGCGTGATGAGATGCAGTGACTATAGATGTCTCCAAAGATGTTTTCTTTCGGAGCAAGTTTAAGGAAGTGTGTCTGCTTCGGAATTGTAGCCGAGTTCAGCAGGATGTATGTGTTTAGTTGGAGGTCCGAGTTTCTCAAAGAACTTTGGATAAGAAGTCTTTGGCATCTGTGTTAGCAGTGCAGCTCGGGAATGTTCTGTGTTCTAGCAGGAAGATCTTTTTGGCTTAACATTTCCTAGAGGTGGGATACAGAAGCAGCAGTAAGGATCTGTTTCTTAGATGGATTAGTTTGTCGAGGATAAACTGTTTGGATTAGTGGAGAGAGAACAGTATCTTGGATATTGGATTAGTTGATCGCAAAAGTGACTTGCGATAGTTTGATGATTATCTCAGATAGTCTTTTGCTTGGATTTGTGGCATATCTAGAGGATGTGAGAGTTATGGAGTTGCTGAAGATTTTTTTTTCTTGGATATATCTTCGGGAAAGTTAGAGATTTGTCCACATTGTCGATTGAGTTCTGAACCGACTTAATGTCAGGAGTGATACCGGTGATTCAGCTAGGTAGAAGGTTGTTTCCTAGGTTGATTGTTTGGTGAAGCAGCTCTGTATTTCTTGGAATTTCTGTTGAACCTTATTTTCGAGATGATATGTTTAGTCTGTGCCTGTGTTCATTCTACGGCATTTTCATCTGCTCCAGATCAGAGTTGTGCAGCGGAAGCAAGGTAGCTGTTGTTCTTGAGTGGAAGCAACTGGAAATTGCAGTATTTTGGACTAGAGAGTTTCTTCTGAATTTATTCTTCAGAACCTGAGGCAAGTTGGCGAGTGATTCTGTTCTGTCTTTTATAGATGGGAGAAGTTGTTTCCTTCTGTTGATAGTAGAGTTTGGTTTTGATTTTTGGATAGATCTTGTGAGGATCAGTTTGTTGAGTTTATCCAGTTTGTTGTAGAAGCATCAGCGAAGGTTGAGCTGATCGGGAAGGATCTATAGGCAGCCCGGATCATCCGGAAAGTTATTGAGGTTAAGAAACGGAAGAATTTGGAATTCGAAATTTGAGACTTCGATGTTGTTGAGGTTTTCTCTGGTAAATGGAGCAATAAGATTTGGTGAGATTTTGAAGTGATCTCCAGGCATATTGGATTTTTCTGAGTTTTTGTAGAGATCAGTGCTTTGGTTTGAAGAGTTGAATTGCCAGTTTGGAAGACTGGAATTCAAAATATTTCACGTGTCTCTGAGGGAGTACGTGTTTGGTCATCATTGGTTTTTGAGACCAGTAATTCTGTGTAGGATTTAGTAGTTGATCAGACTTTTCTTTGGTCTGATATCTTAGGTAGATTATAGATCTAGCTGAATAGGAACTCAGTAGCTTATAAGTATAGTTAGTTTGGGTTTAGTAGAGCGAGTAACCCTATGAATGTACTTGGGAAACTCGAGATAATTTAGGAAGTTTATCCCGATCTATGTCCGGATAGCTAGTGTTGTTTAATTGAATTGGTTGTTTGGATGAAATTGTTTGTTTGATTGATAGTGTATGGCTGTTATGAATGTTTGAATTGGTTGAAATAAAGTAAAACTGTGGATTATCTTTGTTTTAAATTTCGAGGACGAAATTCTGTTAAGGGGGGAGGATTGTAATATCCCGGAATTTCCAGGAGTTTAAAATGCTGATAATCGCTTAATTTAATTATTTGAAATTGATAAAACTGTTATTTTCAAATATAATTAACCAAGTAATATTTTAATTATTGTTATAAATTGGTTTAATGTGACGACCGCCCATAACTCCTGCACTTAAATAGGGAGATAGTGCGCTGAAAGGCGTGCCCGGCAGCCATGGACGATCATCAAGGTAAGGTAAACACAGAATAGTCTATCATATTACTCACAGCGCATGGATAAAATACAATAGAAAAGTATACATAGTGAAGCTCCATAGAACAGAATCTCATCATATAAACTCATAATAGTTTGGTACAACAATCTGAAAAGTCAATACAGCAAGCCTCACTACATATCACTCAGAGAATCATACAAGCAGCGGAACATCCAGCGCATATAGTAAGAAAAACAATATGCAAAAGCCCCCAGCTCGTCTTCGTCATCAACAGCGTTGGTCACTAAGAACAGCACCTGTCACCTGCTACCTAGTCTGCCCATCCCAAAATGGATGAACAACCCAAGGTAATAAGAGTTGAACATAAAACCTTGAGTCAAACAAAAGTCCTAGTGAGCGGTAAATCAACTTTCAAACATACCAAAAGAGCATAAAGGGTAAAAAGGAATAGGAACCCAACCATCCCACTCCACCTCTTTCTACAGTGATAGCCCCCAGACACACTAACCAGAAACAAACATAGCAAAGGAGACAATTAAAGTAAAGCAATTATCAATCGAGTCAAGGTCGATGTTTTCTAAGTACAAACCCCCAAGGGCTAAACCAAGATCAGATAAGCACCCAAAAAGCACCGCTCTTGAGACCGAATGATGATACCACCAAACATCCATGACTCTGACTATCATTGTTATCATTGCTTCGATATCACCGTTAATTGAATGACCGGCTCATTCTTTCATCCGTCCGTCAAGGGCTAATGGTAACCCCGGTTCTCGACATAACTCCGCACGTCATCGTGACCCGTGCCTAGGACTATTGAATCTGCCTAGAGTACTAGACCTTCAACTATTGGTCTTGGGATTATCGAACCTGCCCAGCGTACTCTTTCTTTGAGCATGCTAGAACCTTCAACAACGATGAAATCTTAGCCTCCTAGTCATCCTCCTTGACGACTATTCTCATACTAGCTCAAGCGCCTCTTGAGCCAACCATTATCATCGAACTCGAACCATATCACCGAGTTATCAACATGCTTGGGATGATCCCGTCTGGATTAAACCAAGGCTATCTCACATCATGCTTTGCTTCATCGCTTTATAGCAAAGTCCCATCTCAACATCATGCTTTGCCTCATCGCATCATAGCAAAGTCCCATCTCAACATCATCATCAAATCTATCCATATGAGCTTTATCATCCGCTTCATATGCCACGAGCAGCTTTCCCTATTCAAGAGCCTTTCCACTTAGCTTTTGAATCATCTTCGACCAACTTGTCCAAATCAAATCATCAATCAAATAATTTATAACAATCAATCAGATCAATCAATAATCCAAGTAATCAATCATTCAAATAAGATTTAAATAAAAAGTTATAACAATAATGGCAATTTCGTAAATAAAGAGTCCAAATCTAACAAGCATGAATTCTAAGTAATATTTTGATGAATGAACTAGCATAGGTTAACATGTAGTAAAGTGGATATCAAAACTTTATGAATGATGGATCTACATGCAGACTTAAGGAAAATGCATGAAATCACTATCTTTAACACACAAACAAGCCACCGATCCAATATACTCCTTTGGGTCCATGTGAGAGATAACCACCACTCACCGAATCACCTAAACACCTCAAAAGCAACAAAATCCAGATCCGGACAGCGAAGGATCTAGCTTGATCCATCAAAAATTCCGCTTCAAACGATGAAGTCTCTCTTTTAAGAATGTAGATCTTCAATTTTGGCTCTTGGATCTTCGATTTGATCTTCAATCTTGGATGGAAGAAAGCACTAGATTAAAGAAGAGAAAAGAAGTGAAGAAGTGTAGCACTCGAGCTCTCAAAATGGCAGCACTTCATTGCTTCAAAATCCGGATCCCAAAAAGTGAGATAAGGCCGTGTATTTATAGGCCAAACCCTTAAGTCGTTCGCCCCCCCTTAAGTCGGTCACGACTTAACAAGGCCCCACGACTTACGACTCAAGCCTCTACACGACCTAACTCAAACACGGATCAACACACACGCGACCTAACATGCAAGCCACGTTCCTTCCTAGGTCGTCTGGACGACTTAACAACCTACCGACTCACGACTCAACGACTCAAGCCATCATGCAACTTAGGACCTAACTACACACACGGCTTAACGACCCAGCGACCTAACACCCTTGCCTTCATGCGACCTACGACCTAAGCCTTATCTCGTCCACGACCTAACTACAAACATAGGATCAAACGACCTAAACTTCAACGACCTAAGCCATCTTCCTTAAGCCGTCCAACCAACCTATCTCCTTCTTAGGTCGTTAGCCCGTTCAATCTCCTAGGTCATTGCCGCTAGTTCTCTTAGGTCGCTTAATCCCTTAAGCCGCTAACCACTAGGTCGTTAACTCGCTCTGATCTCTTAAGTCGTCTAATCTCTTAAGTCGCTCACCTCCTTAAGCCGTTCACTTTCCTTAAGTCGCTCCACCGACCTATGCTACGACACGACCTAACCCTGGACAACCTATCTCTGGACTACTTAAGCTCCGAACGACTTAAATTCTGAACGACTTAACAACACTAACAACCTAATGACAAAAGTTCTACGATCCTTCGATCTGTAAAAATACGGCTCGTTACATTCTCTCCCCCTTAGGAATTTCGCACCCGAAATTCCAAACAATCAAGAGCAATCATAAATCATTCCGCATGCCTACCATCCATAGCAACCAACAACCCATGCATCCAATTGCTAACCGAGCATGCAGAATTCTAAAACTAGAACATGTTACAAATTCATGAGATGTCACGACACCTTAGGGCCATACCTCGAAGAGTTCAGGATGAGCTGTCTTCATCCTCTCTTCCTCCTCCCATGTACAGTCGTTAACATCATCACTCCATTGTACCTTGAGCAACTTGACTACCTTCCTCCTAAGCTGTTTCGTGTCAGTTTCCACAACACGAAGCGGCTTACGAGGTCTCTCAACGATTGGATCAATCTCAAAGTCCTCACAACTATCAGCAGAAACCACCGTATTCGAGTTGTGCACATACTTCCGTAGATACGATACATGAAAAACATTATGCACACCCGACATCTTTTCTAGTAATTCTAATTTATAGGCGAGCTTTCCAATTCGCTCGATGATCGGGAATGGTCCAACAAATCTCGGAGTCAATTTCCCTTTCTTCCCGAATCGAATAATATTCTTCAGTGGAGAAATCTTCAAAAAACCATATCACCTACGTCGAATTCCAAATCTTTACGACGCTTATCGGTATAACTTTTCTAACGGTCTTGGGCTACCTTCATTCGTCGTCGAATGATCTCTACACAATCAGAAGTCTGTCGAATCATTTTTGGCCCAAGTATCAACTTTTCTCCTGTTTCCAACCAACATGTCGGAGAGTTACATGGTCTTCCGTACAATGCTTCATTCGGTGCCATACCAATGCTTGACTGGTAACTGTTATTATATGAGAATTCCACCAAATGAAGATAATCTTCCCATGATCCTCTG
Organism: Allium cepa; assembly: GCA_030765085.1. NCBI lineage: Eukaryota > Viridiplantae > Streptophyta > Magnoliopsida > Asparagales > Amaryllidaceae > Allium > Allium cepa. The sequence goes on from CM060945.1 coordinate 777,702,341, forward strand.
AAATCCAAAACACATGCTCTGAGGAGATCTTCCAAAACTCGATTGACTCTCTCTGTCTGACCATCTGTTTGAGGGTGATAAGCTGTACTCAAACACAACTCGGTTCCCAAAACTTCCTGGAAGCTCTTCCAAAATGCACTAGTGAACAATGGGTCTCGATCTCTCACTATGCTTTTTGGAATACCATGGAATCGAACTATCCACTTAACATACAGCTCAGCCAATTTCGATGCAGTCCTGGTTGATCGAACAGGAATGAATCTTGCACTCTTAGTCAAACGATCTACGATGACCCAAATCCCTTCATTTCCTGCTCTGGTTCTAGGTAACCCACTGATAAAATCCATAGATATTTGCTCCCACTTCCATGTAGGAACTTCTAAAGGCTGAAGTAATCCACTTGGCTTCTTCTGCTTGGCTTTTATCAACTGGCAGTTCATGCATTTGGAAATAAAATTTCCAACATCCTTCTTCATACCTTCCCAATAATAGGTTCTCTTCATATCCCGGTACATCTTATTTCCACCTGGACGAATTATCAACTTCGAGTGATGACTTTCCTTCAGAACTTCATTTCTCAATTCATCTATATCGGGAACAACCAGTCGTCCTTGTTTCCGAAGCCAACTCTCTCGATCGATTTCGAATCCTTTATCCTTTTCTAGGTCCAATCCAGATCCCAAATCACGGATAATCTTGACAAGCTTATTATCTCGCTTTTGGCCCTCACCAATTCTTTCCACAAGAGTATGTCTTGCCGATAAGTTTTCCAAAATCTCAGGTTCCAATTCACATCTAGGCCTGAAGTCAAATCGAGCCAAATACTCAAGGCTCTTCCATTCTGAAAACATGGCTCCCAATTCTGCATGTCTTCGACTTAACGCATCTGCCACTGCGTTACCTTTTCGCGGAGTATAGGCTATACCAAAATCATATGATGCTAAAAACTCCAACCATCATTGCTGTCGAAGATTCAAATCTTTCTGGGAGAAAAGGTACTTCAATGACTTATGATCTGTAAACAACTCAAATCGAACTCCCAATAGGTAATGTATCCACATCTTCAAAGCAAATACAATCGCTGCCAACTCCAAATCATGAGTCGGATAATTCTTTTCATGCGGCTTCAGCTGTCGACTTGCATATGCAACAACTTTATCCTTCTACATTAGCACTGCTCCAAGTCCAGTACCACATGCATCGGTGTAAACCACCATCTCATCATTTCCACTTGGAATAGTCAAAACAGGAGCACTTGTTAGTTGCTCTTTCAGGATTCCGAAAGCTTGCTCACACTTAGCATCCCATCTGAACACTTGGTTCTTTTTCGTCAATCCTGTTAATGCTGCAGCTACCTTGGAAAAGTCTTTGATAAACCGACGATAGTATCCCGCTAATCCAAGAAAACTTCTCACATCAGATGCATTCTTAGGTCTAACCCAATCCTGGATCCCTGGCACCTTGGCGGGATCAACCGCTATTCCACTTCCAAAGATAACATGGCCTAAGAACCTCACTTCGCTCTTCCAGAAGTGACATTTCGAAAACTTAGCCCTCAGCTGTTGTTTCCGTAAGATTTCCAAACCAATACGCAAGTGCGTCTTGTGTTCTTCTTCGGTTTTGGAATAAATCAAAATATCATCTACGAACACAAGTACGAACTTGTTCAACTGATCCCTGAAAACTCTATTCATAAGATCCACAAAATATGCTGGTGCATTGGTTAATCCAAATGGCATTACCAGCCACTCATAGAAACCGGATGGTGTCCTGAAAGCAGTCTTCGGCACACTATCCTTTGCCACTCTTAATTGGTGAAATCCCGTTGCCAAATCCATCTGAGAAAACACCTTGGCTTCGTGAAGCTGATCAAACAAGTCATCTATTCTCGGCAATGGATACTTGTTCTTCATAGTCACTTTATTCAGCTCACGATAATCTACACACAACCTCAACGATCCATCCGCTTTGGTTGCAAACACAACTGGTGCACCCCATTCGGACACACTACGCCGAATGAATCCTTTCTGTAAAAGGTCATCAACTTGGACCTTCAACTCTTGCTGTTCCCTAGGCGCCATTCTCCTAAGAGGCATCACAACAGGTCTGGCTCCCTCAACTAGATCGATGTGAAACTCGATCTCTCTATGCGGCGGTAACCCTTTGACCTCATCAAAAACATCCTCAAATCCATTCACAATTGGCACTGATGACAGTCCATCCCGTGGAACAACCAGCGAATACATGAAGCACATGAAGACGCCTTCCTCATGCTTACATTGTATCACAACCTTTCGCCCTTCCACATTCTCGACTGTCACCTCCAGCCTTTCACAATCAACCTTTGCCGCATACTTCCTAAGCCAGTCCATACCCAAAATAATTCCAACCACGCAAAGTTCAGAACAAAACAATCACAAACAAAAGAGCAATCATGACTCGATACAACCAGACCACGGCATAGCATACACAAACAGGACGAACCCCCAACTGGATGAGTCACAACCAATGGTCTATCAACAATATCTGGTTCTAAACCCAACTGGCATACAAGTTCATTACAAACAAAGGAATGCGACGCCCCAGTATCGAACAACACTCTAACTGGAACACCACAAATGAAAAGGGTACCTTGTACCACCACACTCTTTCCTTTCTCTTCTGCAGTAGGAGCTTTTGATGATGATGGCACAGCCCCCAAAGCATAAGCTTGCACAATTTGCTTGTCCTTCCTCGGTTCTTGACAATTCCTCTTAATATGCCCCGGCTTGTCACAGTTGTGGCACTTCACCGGCACCTTTGGATTCTTACAATCCCTAGAGAAATGGCCATTCTGCTGACAGTTGTAGCAGGTCACTTCACCCTTCGGCTTCTTCTGGCCATCCTTACCCTTCTGCTGCTGCTGCTTTCTCTTCTTGTTTCCACCCTGCTGTGGTTTAGATTTCTCCTTAGTCACAGCAACAACAGATCCTTCCTTAGGAAACAGATTCTCATGCCTGAGAGCCTTCTCCACAAGCTTCTCAAACGGATCATCCAAATGATCCACCAACTGCCTCCCAAGATAAGTGTCCAAGCCTGTCACAAACTTCTCATTCTTCTGATAAGGAGATTCAAAATATGACCGAGCATACTTGGACAAGGCTTCAAACTCCGAAACATACTCAAGAACTGGTCTTCCACCTTTCTTGAGTTCCACAAATTTCTTAAACAGAACGGATTTCTGAGCTGTAGAAATGAACTTAGCATCAAATCTGACTTGGAATTGCTCCCAAGTAAATTCTTCCTCTGGAGTATCAATGGTGATAGAGTTCCACTAATCAGAAGCTCTTCCCTGAAGCTGTCTTGATGCAAGCTTCCTTCTGGTTGCATCCTCGATTCCCAAATCACCAAAGATCCTTCTACAAGCATCTATCCATCTTTGGACTTCTATGGTTGATTCTGTTCCCAAGAAAACCTTTCCTCCAAGAGCAGTATAGTCTTTACACAGGTTAGCAAAATCTACCGGTTTTGGAGTTTGAACTTGAACTCCAACATCTACCGTTGGCCTTGGAGCTGGCATCCTTCTCATGATCGAAGTCATCATGGCCTCAAACATAGCAGCATAATCAGTAGCCCCCTTAGAATCACGGCCTTCCCTAGCAGCTGGTCTCCCCCTTCGAATCATTCTTATTATCTATAAAAGAATGATTAGTACACCTTGAGAAACAACTGCATAAGAGGTTCAAATCCTTCTAAGCTACTATATTATATATAGTAAACATCCATCAAAATACAATTACGTCTCTCATACGTAGTTACGTCAGCGAGCGTTGGCTAAAATCGATTAACCAAAGCTTTGATACCAAATGTGACGACCGCCCATAACTCCTGCACTTAAACAAGGAGATAGTGCGCTGAAAGGCGTGCCCGGCAGCCATGGACGATCATCAAGGTAAGGTAAACACATAATAGTCTATCGTATTACTCACAGCGCATGGATAAAATACAATAGAAAAGTATACATAGTGAAGCTCCATAGAACAGAATCTCATCATATAAACTCATAATAGTTTGGTACAACAATCTGAAAAGTCAATACAGCAAGCCTCACTACATATCACTCAGAGAATCATACAAGCAGCGGAACATCCAGTACATATAGTAAGAAAAACAATATGCAAAAGCCCCCAGCTCGTCTTCGTCATCAACAGCGTTGGTCACTAAGAACAACACCTGTCACCTGCTACCTAGTCTGCCCATCCCAAAATGGATGAACAGCCCAAGGTAATAAGAGTTGAACATAAAACCTTGAGTCAGACAAAAGTCCTAGTGAGCGGTAAATCAACTATCAAATATACCAAAAGAGCATAAAGGGTAAAAAGGAATAGGAACCCAACCATCCCACTCCACCTCTTTTTACAGTGATAGCCCCTAGACACACTAAGCAGAAACAAACATAGCAAAGCAGACAATTAAAGTAAAGCAATTATCACTCGAGTCAAGGTCGATGTTTTCCAAGTACAAACCCCCAAGGCCTAAACCAAGATCCGATAAGCACCCAAAAAGCACCGCTCTTGAGACCGAATGATTATACAACCAAACATCCATGACTCTGTCTATCACTATTATCATTGCTTCGAATCACCGTTAATTGAATGACCGGCTCATTCTTTCATCCGTCTGTCAAGGGATAATGGTAACCCCGATTCTAGACATAACTCCGCATGTCATCGTGACCCGTGCCTAGGACTATCGAATCTGCCCAGAGTACTAGACCTTCAACTATTGGTCTTGGGACTATCGAACCTGCCCAGCCTACTCTTGCTTTGAGCATGCTAGAACCTTCAACAACGATGAAATCTCAGCCTCCTAGTCATCCTCCTTGACGACTATTCTCATACTAGCTCAAGCGTCTCTTGAGCCAACCATTATCAACGAACTCGAACCATATCACTGAGTTATCAACATGCTTGGGATGATCCCGTCTGGATTAAACCAAGGCTATCTCACATCATGCTTTGCTTCATCGCATCATAGCAAAGTCCCATCTCAACATCATGCTTTGCCTCATCGCATCATAGCAAAGTCCCATCTCAACATCATCATCAAATCTATCCATATGAGCTTTATCATCCGCTTCATATGCCACGAGCAGCTTTCCCTATTCAAGAGCCTTTCCACTTAGCTTTTGAATCATCTTCGACCAACTTGTCCAAATCAAATCATCAATCAAATAATTTATAACAATCAATTAGATCAATCAATAATCCAAGTAATCAATCGTTCAAATAAGATTTAAATAAAAAGTTATAACAATAATGGCAATTTCATAAATAAAGAGTCCAAATCTAACAAGCATGAATTCTAAGTAATATCTTGATGAATGAACTAGCATAGGTTAACATGTAGTAAAGTGGATATCAAAACTTTATGAACAATGGACATACATGCAGACTTAAGGAAAATGCATGAAATCACTATCTTTAACACACAAACAAGCCACCGATCCAATATACTCATTTGGGTCCGTGTGAGAGATAACCACCACTCACCGAATCACCTAAACACCTCAAAAGCAACAAACTCCAGATCCGGACAGCGAAGGATCTAGCTTGATCCGTCAAAAATTCCGCTTCAAACGATGAAGTCTCTCTTTGAAGAATGTAGATCTTCAATTTTGGCTCATGGATCTTCGATTTGATCTTCGATCTTGGATGGAAGGAAGCACTAGATTAAAGAAGAGAAAAGAAGTGAAGAAGTGTAGCACTCGAGCTCTCAAAATGGCAGCACTTCATCGCTTCAAAATCCGGATCCCAAAAAGTGAGATAAGGTCGTGTATTTATAGGCCAAACCCTTAAGTCGTTCGCACCCCCTTAAGTCGGACACGATTTAACAAGGCCCCACGACTTACGACTCAAGCCTCTACGCGACCTAACTCAAACACGGCTCAACACACACGCGACCTAACATGCAAGCCACGTTCCTTCCTAAGTCGTCTGGACGACTTAACAACCTACCGACTTACGACTCAATGACTCAAGCCATCATGCAACTTACGACCTAACTACACACACGGCTTAACGACCCAGCGACCTAACACCCTTGCCTTCATGCGACCTACGACCTAAGCCTTATCTCGTCCACGACCTAACCACAAACATAGGGTCTCACGACCTAAACTTCAACGACCTAAGCCATCTTCCTTAAGCTGTCCAACCAACCTATCTCCTTCTTAGGTCGTTAGCCTGTTCAATCCCCTAGGCCGTTGCCGCTAGTTCTCTTAGGTCGCTTAACCCCTTAAGCTGCTAACCACTAGGTCGTTAACTCGCTCCGATCTCTTAAGTAGTCTAATCTCTTAAGTCGCTCACCTCCTTAAGCCGTTCACTTTCCTTAAGTCGCTCCACCGACCTATGCTACGACACGACCTAACCCTGGACGACTTATCTCTGGACGACTTAAGCTCCGAACGACTTAAATTCTGAACGACTTAACAACACTAACAACCTAATGACAAAAGTTCTACGATCCTTCGATCCGTTAAAATATGGGTCGTTACATTTTATATTAAGAATAATTATTTTGTATTGTGTAAACCAATTCTAAATTGATATATTGTTTTCAAAATTTATAAGTATGTTTAAATACATTTATATCTGTGTATTTAAATCTGTGTATTTTAAATTGATTTTAAAATAGGATATATTATTTGTAAATAATAATGAGCTTATTTAAAAATAGATGTTTATATTTATTAAAATTTATTTTAGATTTGATTTTTAAATTTGATTTTGAAATGAATATAAATTTGAATTCAAGAATAACATACATATTAAAATAAAATAATATATATAATTTTGTTTCAAAATATATAGATAATATTTTAATTAGAAATAAGATTTTGTTTTATTTTTTTCTTTTATAGAAGTTTATCTAAACAAATTTCATTTGTGTTTATTTAATAAAGAATAAATACAAAGGCTTTTTAAAATAAGTTTGAAATATTATATATATAATTTTATTTAAATCATATTTGGTTTCATTCTTTTCAAAGATTGTACTTATATAAATTAACATACATTTATAAATGTGTAAGTGTATTTGTTCATTTGATATTTAATAAAAAAAAGCATTTTTAAAACTTAGAAAACATGTTTGTTAATTAGGAAAATAATTTTAAAAGTCTTTTGAATTTTCTTTTAAAACAAATACATAAGAAGTAACAAATGTATAATTTTAAAATACCTTGTTTACAAGTGTTACAACTTTAATGTAAAAAGAGACAAGTGTCCATTCTCTTTTGTATTTTCTTTTTAATTTATAAATCTGAAATTTATTCTATATAAACACTTGTTCTCACTTTCTTTAAATTCTTTGTTCATTCCTGAAAAAGAAAACCTAAAATCATCATGCAAACTTCTAGTCCCCAAGACCAAAAATCTTCAAAACAATTTCTCAAGCAATTCCTCAATTCAATCCATGCTCATATTAAAAACCTGAAGCATTTTCTAGTGCAAATCAAACTGCATGCCTGCAGTTGTTCTTAAAACAAAATCACAGCAAATTTTCAATCCTCATGTCTGCCTCAAAATTTTTTTAAATGCAAGGCCTGCATCTATTCCTCCAAGTCAAATATCAATCCCTGTAATCAATCCAGTTTTCCAAATTCAAAGGGCCTGTAACCAATTCACAGATTTTAAACAATCTGTAGTATTCAACCTGCACATCAAACAATGCTTTGATCATTCCTGTTTCGAGTTGAATCATCTCAGTCAATAAAGAAACCAAGTATTAAAGCAATTCCAGTTCCAGAGGCCAAGTTTCAAAGCATTTCAAAGTTTTAAAAGAAGCATAGCAAGTTTTCGAAATGCAAACATGAAGCATTTCTGTTTCAAAGGCTTCAGCTTCAAGTTCAAAGTGATTTGCAAGTTTTCCAGTTTTATTCATCAAGATTTAAACCTCTACATTTCTTAATAAAGGTGAGTAAACATCATTTACTATAAATTAAAGTAGTGTTTATCTATTGCCAATAAGTTAATGATAATGTCTATATGAGTTGCCTCTGTGATAGATTTTATCATGCTTTGAATCTGTGCATGCCTATTACTTTCCTGTTTGCAGTTTTAAGTGTTTACAAATGTGTAAAAATTTAATATCTGTTTATTTATTTCCTTTAACCTTTGGATTAAAAACAAATTAGCTAAGTATTAGTATAAATTAGGTACTGAACATATAAACAAGTATTTATGCACCAAGGATGTGTTTGTATCTGTGAATAACAGTAGTTATTTGTTAACTTGCAAAAATCAAATGTAAATTTATATTGATTTATGCATATATCTCTGATCATCTTAGTAAGTTAGTATATTTAAGACAAAAATCACAATTTTTTAAATCATATTGAGTGTGTAATTGGGGTTTAAATGAAATTTGGTTTTTGCCAAAATCTGATGATATATGAAGCTGGGGTGTTCGGGGTTCTCGATTGAGCTAGAAGTAGGGTCAGTGAGTGTGGGAAAAATGGTTAAAGAATTTTTAATTCACTAAGAAGTTTAAATTTGCTCGAGATTTGTTTTTAACCTAGTTTTTGGAATCTGTTGTAAATTAGCTACTGCATCTTCAAAATTGCATCGAGTTGTATGAAATTATGGGAGAATGATGCGTGGTGGGTCGGCGATCCATGGCTGGAGTTGTGGCGTTTATCATCGATCGGGGGCGCAGGGTTTCGGGATTTGCTGATGATGGGTTTGGGGTTCTATATACACAGGGATGCTCGATTCTGATTAGGGGTAGATGTTGGAGTTTGGTTGGTCGTCGAGGTTTGTAGGGGGGTAGAATGACTTGTCGGCGAAGTCAACGTTGGCCGGAGGTGGCTCAGGCTCCGGTGCAGGTGCACGAGAGGTGGTTGGTGTCAGTAGGTTGTATTTGTTTTGGTTCGTTTGTTTCTCGAAGCAGGTCTCGGGATTTAGGGGGGTAGCTCGGGAAGAAACTCGCGTGTTTCTGGGTTTATATGTGCAGTGTTTAACTGTTAAGTTTAACAGTTTGAAGTTTTAACTAAAACTGTTTTTTATAAAAAAAAGAAGGGAAGATGCACTTCATTTTCTTAGATTCCTGTAAACATGGGTTGAACCCAAACTAAAATGTTCAACAAAATTTTAAATGTTTAAATAAGTAAGTTTTAAACTTCAAATAGTTTAAATTAAATTAAAATTCTTATCTTGAATTGAATTTTTTTTTTAATAAACTTGTATGATGTTTTAAATGTCTTAAGTTAAAATCTTAATATTATTTCAAAACTTATTTTGAAATATAAAGGAGAATTTTAAGTAAATGTAATTAATTAAAGTTAATTAAGGGAAGTAATTAATGATCTCTTTATAATTTAATTTAATTGATGAATTAAGTTAAGTAAAGATTTCAAGATTTATTTAAGAAATGCTTTATTTTAAATAATAATTAAGTATTAATAATTTGTAATTAGTTAGTTAATTAAGGAATTTTAAGTTAATTAATTATTTTAATTATTATTTTAAAGGGGGTTAGTTAAGTAATTAATTAAGTATAATTATTTATTTAATTAACTAATAATTAAGATGATAATGTAATTAATGACTAATGATTAGTTAAATTTAATTACTTGTTAACTAAGTAATTAGAGGTTAATTAAAATAGTAATTAATTAATACTTAATAAAGGTTTTATTAAGTAATAATTGGGTTTACTTAATTAATAATTAAAAGGTTTATTAATTTATAATGAAAGTTAATTAAGAATTAATTAACTATTTTTATTGAGGTTAAGTAATTGTAATTAAGAATTAATTAATTAATTATATTAATTAATTTATAATTAAGATTGTTAATTAATAATTAAGTTTATTAATTAATGATTAAGAGATAATTAATTGGTTAATTAAGGTTAATTAATTAATTATAAAGGTAATTAGTGATTAATTACTTTGTATTAAAGGATTGATTAATAATTAAGGTTTATTAATATTTGAAGATAATTAATCTATTAATTGAAGATTAATTTGGTTAATGAGTAATTAAGGGATGAATTACTCAATTAAAATGAGATAAGTGTGATCAAGTTAATTAATTTGTTAATTAATTAATGGTAGTCACTTTATAAAAGATTAAGTATGATTACTTAATAAAGTTTTGATAAGGCTAATTACTTAAGATAAGTAATTGATAAATTACAGAGGTAATTGAGGTAAACTACTGATTGGGAAGTAATTTTAAATGGATAAATTACTTGGTAAAGTAATTAAAGGTTTATTACTTGGTGTAGTAAATCAAAGAATTTATTAAAGTAATTAGAAGTAATTGAGAAGTAATTAAGAATAATTAATTACTATTTATATTTAATTAAGTTGATTAATTAAGAAATAATGTAATTAATTATAGTTAATTAATTCATGGAAGCAATTAATTAAGATTCATTAATTGATATGATTAATAAGAATAATTAAGGATTAATTATTTGATTAAGAGTTAATTAATAAAGGTTGATTAATTAAGATGAGGATTAATTAATTGGTTTAATTAATGGATAAGTAAGCAAGATTTATTGAGATGAAGGTAATTAATTTAATTAATTTTAAATTAATTAAGAAATGAAGTAATTAATTTAATTCACTTTAAATTAATTAGAGATTAGAGATAGTTAATTTAATGCATTTTAAATTAATTATGTTGTGATTAAGTAATCATTGCTTATGTATAAATGGATGACATCGATTGTCTTGAATGCTTTGTGATCTCAGTAATGAGATAAGTATGGTTGTGTGATTTGAATACTTGGTTGGATTGTGATGATTACATAGATTATCAATTGGAATGTTGATATATGGATTTTCTATTATGATATGGATTATGTGGCCTACCTGTTATTTGATAATACTGATTATCAATTATTGATATGTGAATTATCTATTTTATGTGTATATAGATAGTTGAATTAAATTGTTTAAACCTTAAACAACTTGGACCTAAAAGACACGCTTTGGATTTCGGTGAGACCAGGATCGGGTTTCCATATTTGGAACTCCGAAAACCACATCGATCCAAATTAACGTTAGGTCGTGAATCAAAGTGGAGCTTTGTGAAGACTCAAAGTGTAAGGACTATAAGTTAGTATAACTCTGTGGGTGATTCCGTAATGAGTTTGACGGAATAGTACTTATAGGTTCGAGATGGTGAATTAGAGTGCAAGGGTTATTGTCGTTAACTCTGAGGGTGATTCCAAAACGAGTGTAACGAGATAATGCCTTCGGTTTCGTTCGAACCCGGAACGAACTTGTATGGATTGAATGCTTTCAGAACATCGTCAGGTGGACGATGAGCATTCTAAGTGATGTGTCCTATTAAGGTAACTGTAGCCACAAGCCTCATCAACCGGGAATGGCTAAAACAGTGGAGGTGCAGCAAGGCTTCGTGGGTCGCACCCACTGGAGAGTAAGATTTACCCCTGTCTAGAGGTCCCTTTATTTCGGCTGTGTGGACGGTTGAATAGCTACAACCATCGGGGTTGTCTTATTTGGAACTGTTCTGTAAGGAACGGGTCCGGCTTTGTGTTGCAGGGGAGTTAGGGTGGCTCCTCGGTACGGTGATCTAGGCCACGTACTGTGACGGGCAGTACCCCAGTAGCCCTGCCATTGTATGGAATCCAAAATCCAATAAGTGCCAACGGTTTTGATTGTATTACCCACTTTTGTGGCTAGCAGCTGGAATTTAATCATGTAACAATTTCAGCTATTTATTATTTATTTGAAAACCCTAGACACTATTATAATATCACAGAATTTCCTATCAAATGTTTTGGTTAGCGTAAGGTAAAAACTTTTCCATGTTTACGTGTGGGAAGTCTTACGTGATACCTTTCTTTTCAAAGGTTTTTAAAGTTAAGCAACTTTAACCGTTTACTCACACCAGACCCATGTCTGACTCGGAGTTTATTCTATTTTTCTTTAACTCTTGGGTACTCAAATTTTTACGAGTAGCCAAGGGATTCAGGTTAGGAATTAAGTTGGCTTGACAAATTCTTAAGGAGCAATGGAGCAGGAGGCTTCTGTGTATAGCTATAGAGTATTCCGCTGTGTGTTCTCTGAGTTGTTGTTTTTGAGTTGTATTGAGTTGTATAACTTGACAGTTGTTTATAACTGTCTAGTATGAGTTGATTATGCTGTGTATCTCTGATGTATATGATACTATGTAAGTATTATGTGATTAATATAATTTATTCGTTCTGCTGTTTAGATTCTGATATTGTTTCTTTCTTCTTCTCTATCTTTTCTCTTTTCTATCCCTTTCTTTCTTAAAGATGATGCGATTTTCTGTGGTAAGAAAGTCGGGTCGTCGCACTCTGTAACTAGATAGTACCGAATATGTCATCTCCCGGTCGTTACCGACATTTAACCGAGCGCTCGTTTTCAATACACCACATTAATTAACATCCCGAACATCATAGCGGAAAGAAATATATCTAGAAGAGGATGACCGTATCCTAATTGGGAATGACACACTTAGCCATGTTGCATCTAATCCTGTTTCAGTCATTTCTGGTTTGATGAGGCTTGAGGCAAACGATTACCTTTTCTCACAGTACGTGTCACATCTTTGATTGCCACATTGCCATTTCCGTTTAACTACCAATTGCCTTCCGCAAAAATACAACCCTTGAGCTCGTACGTCTCATGGTGGGTGTCAAGCTAATAAAAGTTGTCTTCTCCGCCACCACCGATATACGTAACCGTTAGAAACGCAATGTCAGACAAACGTCCATACAAGTTGTCCAGGAAAAGGACAAACTGAAGGCACTTTCCTCGGCCATTATTAGGCGAGAAGCTCTTGCAATCCGAAAAATCTCTATCACGAGGAGACCACTGCTATATACAACTCCATAATAGGTGCGACCCCGAGCAAATCAACAAGCAGTCCTCACGCTATCAAGATCCACGGTCTTCAATAATCATCATCTTCAACATGTCTTCACGTTCGAACGTATACATTGGTTCGAAGTGGTTTTCGGATAGGATTTACCTAAATCCGACTCCAGTTCTTTCAAAATCCAATTATCGATGAAAAGTGAATTTGAGTATATAGGATTTATTAAGTCTCTTTTCACTTTAATTCTTTTCGGATGATTTAGAATTCTCTTTCTTTTGACTTAGAGTAATTTTTAAGAAATTCATTCTTTTGCTTTGGAAAATATCTCGGATTTCCTTACTTAATTCTTGAGCCAAATTTCTCAACTTTTAGGCGGGTCAAAAACAATGTTATTTAAGACATCGTTTACGATAAACCCTAAATCAAACTTAGCAAATATTTTTGAGTAAATACGATCATAGAAATCATTCCTTTTGGAGATTGCTTAAATTTTGGATAATACTGATCTTCTTTTAAATTCAAAAACTTAACACAGAATCTTTTTATTTAAAAGCATCTGGGCTTTCCTTCAATCTTTTCCACCCCTCGCCTAAGGAAAGAAAACATAGGCCATGTAAGTTCAGGGCACTGGTTGCTTCATCACTGACCTTAGTTAAACACCTTGTTTTATCTTCCCAGATCTCAAAGGCAGGACAAATGTACTAGTCCTTTCCGCATACTCAGATTTTCAACTTTATTTTGGAATTGCTTATAAATATTCCAAATTATCTTTCAAAACGCTTAATTGTCCTTTTCAAAACTTTCACAATTATTTCGGGAAACGTCGTTACATTTAAACTCATATTCCAAAAGTTATACAGTTCACAGCATAAAAGTGCTGATGAAAGTGCCATATAAGCTTATTTGAATCAAACACATTTTAAATATTTGAAAATTTATATTTTTCAATCCAAATCTCTTTTAAATCATTTAAATATATTTATCAAATTTGTTTCGTATTTTTCCATAATTAAAAACGTTCATTTAAACAGATTTCCCGTTATGGTCACTAAACTGCACTAGCGCGATTTTTCTAGAAAATTGATTTGGACTTATTTCAAAATCTACTTATCGAAACTTTGATTTTCTTTCTTCATTTAAAAGATATGGATATAATAGTCCGGAATTTTCTTATTGAAGAATTCCAAGCCGTATTCCACTCTATACACTCATTTGAACTTTTCGTCGCGAAATCGTGAACTACCTTGCGCGACGCGTCTAGTTTTAACTTATTTTTCAATATTTTAAAAAATCTATTCAAATTGGGTTTCAACACTTATAAAATCATTACAAATCATTTTAAATCAATATTTTCACTTTTTAAAGAATTTAAAATATATTTTCACTATTACCACATTATAACATTATTTTATTCCTGTTATTTTAATATTAAATTTTAAATTCCATTTTCAATTCGATTTCAATTCTAATCCCAAATTAAAAACATTTAAAATTAGATTTCAAATCTAATTTCAATTTAAACATCAATTCAATCTCAAACTAAACTTCACTTTTTTAAAATCGATTTCAATTTCACTATTCATCTCAATTTCAATTTCTAATTAACTATCTTTTTCAAATCCGTTTCACTTTAAATTTCAAATTCTCTTTCATTTTAACTTTAATTTCACTTCTAAATGAAAAGAGACTTATTTTTCCACAATATCTCATACTACTAAAATATGGTATTTTTAGATAAAGGGATTACTTAATCAAAATGAACAAATCCAATATTCATATTTATCGCTAACATAACATCCATTCAACCAATCACATGCATATGATTTCAAATCTAACATTCACTATTAATATCATAACGGGATATATTATCACAACTCACTTAATATACCAACTATCAAATCATCCATATTAACAATCAATTTGGTATAAACATTCATGTGCCATAAGGGTGTAAATATGATTTATAACATAATCAAAATATAAATTCAAAAGCAATGAGAATTTCTAACCATAAACCAAAACGATTAACTTCTTACCAACATTCTAATCAACCAATACTTTAATTAATTCCTACTCCATTGAACACTAACAAACAACACCCTCTCCCACCCAATAGCTTGTTCGAGGCTTGAGATGGAAGTTGGCCGAAAATATAGAGAAGAAGTGGTAGAGCTTTGAACTTGAATTTCCAAGGTTTAAATCCGAAAAATAGGTCATCTTCTCTCTTTTTTTTGACTCTTTTACTCATAGAATTTGAAAAACTTATTAACTGAAAAGTTGTTGAAAATTCTTTTCTATTGAATTTGGAAAAAAAGAATCATTCGAATCTAAGTTGTTTTGAGGGAGATATGATAGAATGAAGAATAGGTGTCGGATTGACAAAAATGAAGCCCGAAAATGCACTTCAAAGAATAGAGTTCCATGTATAGAAAACCTCAAAAATAGAAAAAGTAAGCAATACAAAAGTTGTAGCCACTGAAACTTTATACGATTTAAAGAAAAGAATTACTTAATTTGGATCAGGTATGATCAAGTTATGATTAAAACAAAATGGCTTATTCTCTGGCTTAAACACTGGGCCAGAAAATGAACTTGAAGTAAGTGGAATTTTGACCTGTTTATGCTAAGAACTGGACAATATGGTCAACATAAAAGTTGTAGCCACTGGAAAAATACATGATATGAAAAAAAGTATTTTGCGATTCAGTTAAGTTTTGAATAATTTATGGCCGAGAGGAAAGAGGTAAAATATGGAGAAAAGAGGAGTTTTGAATATTTTATAAATACTTTGATATTATTTCTTTCTAATTTTTTTCTATGGCTTGGAAGCCATTATAGAGAAGAGGCAGAAGTTGAAGAAGCTTGAGAAAAGAAAGAGCAAAAATGTGAATGAAATGAGAGAAGGAGGTGGATATTTATAGAAAAAGAAAGAAGTGGTAAATTTACCAAAATAAACTCTTACCAAATTACCAAAATAACATTATTTCAACCTAAAGTAATCTCCAATTTTTCAATACTTAACATCATCTTTCACATCCTTACTTTATGTCTTAGTCACTTAAAGATCAAGCAAAGAATATCAAAATTATGTTGGCTTTGATTTGATATTGATTTGATGTTTACTTTTAACTTTTCTTACTTATTTTTGTTAATTTTTATTTACTTTTCTTAATGACTTCTAGAAGTTTTCTAATCTTATTTAGTAAAAGTAAACATGTTTAGTGAATTAATTAATACTTACTATTTGAATATATGTTCCTATATAAAAATAAAGGTGCGACGATGTTGCGACAACTTTTAATCGACAAAACGTCGTTTTTCGACAAAATGTTTTACGGTCATATTTTGACGTTTTAGTTAAACTATTTATTTATGTAAACCAAATTTAAAAATAAATTTGTATAATGCTATTTAAAAATATTAACACTCATAAATTAATTAAAATAATTTATTTAATCATTGAAACTTACTTTTCTAAAATCAGCATTTTGTCACTTTTGTTGATATAGGCAAATGTTACTATTTTTGTGTATACTTCTCTTTCCAAATCCTATCTAATTTTGTTTGAATCATATAACCTTACTTATTTTACATTTAAAATCTCTTTAAATATTATATTTTAAAGTGGTCAAATTCTGGGTCGTTACATTCTCCCTACTTAAAAGCATTTCGTCCTCGAAATGAAAGTTAGATAAAAGAATTTATCTCATACTCATATCCTCAAATAATTGGACTTATTTCTACTGATGATAGAAAAGAAGAAGGTCGATATCATAACAACACTAAAAGAAAATAATGTCAAACATACATACAGAGATTCCCCACACTAACACGTGTACCTATCACGCACTTACGATTATATACACACACATCAAGTCAAACTTCTATCGTACCCATCCTAGTGCACACTGCACACTTAAGATAGAATATACAACAACAGAACAAGACTATATATCCAAAACAACAACACTGATACTGTATCAAGATAAACGAATACCGCCACATAACTCATTCCCTATCCTGAGCATGTGTTATATCTGTGGTCTATGTATATGCATACCAAAACATCGGTCCAACCACTATATCTTAGTGCCTACTATTTGAGATAACTATCCAACTACTAAGTAGACATACCCAACACATCATACTATATGTGATATTTGATTCGATCTATTATTCGAATCCACAACTTTTCTTTTGAACTAGTATCCATCCCTCGATTTTCTAGTGCGGACTTTGATCAGACTTCTTGATCATAAATCCTTGCTTTCCTTGCATAGCTCTCAACTATGATAGAAAACTTATGTGCATAATCATAAACACCCATCAATGCTCGCCGTCAAGAATCGAGTGATAAATCCTTTTTCGGATTGGTGTAAACACCTTAAAGTTCTGTACTCAAATCTTAGAACAAATTTTATGTTCTGAAATGATGTACGTCTAACTTATGTACTTATCCACATTCATCTTTACCTAATACATTTCTTTAAAATTTCTATTAATACAAGTTTATTTCACAACAGTTTACTTTCTTCTAAATACATTATTACTTAAGCATACAAATATGACTTAAACTTGTATAATATACCTTTACTTCTTAAGAGTATATATACATATCCCTAAACTTCAAATTGTTATTACTTCAACTAAGGTGTTTAAGTAATATGGAACTCTACTATTATCTCAAATTAATAAGTTATAAAACTCAACCCTTAGTTTTCTTTATCTAAGGTTTTCATTTAACTAATATTATTTATCCAATCCATATATTGATAAGGCAACTTTACTAAGTGTACACCTTTTTCTCACTGATTCTATGATTAACTACTTAACTTATTTACCTATCCATTCTCTAAATCAAATTTCTAAATCTTAAATCCATCAAATATCTTATAGTCAAATTATGAAACTTAGTTCATGTGGTATTTGTTATATAAAATTTTCATCCAACAATCAACCTATCAACCATTTTATTCAAAAATATCAACTTCTATTCTTACTTCATTCAGAATTACAAATGTTACCCTAAATGTATCACTAATTCAAAATTTTATATTAGGATGATATTTCTTATACCTCTTATTTCTAAATTTAACTTTGATTTTAACCTAGTCAAAGTGTCTAAATTTCAAATTAACTTAACTCCTTTATAAGTTATAGAACTTACCCTTTCATATTATATTTACCCAAAATTTCAATTTTGGCTTATCTTTTTCTATTTTATTGATAACAATTTTCTTTCTATGTGTACATTTTCTCCTTACTTTTTCTAGTTACAACTTGTAGCTTCAATATTATCATCAAATATCTTACAGTCAAATTATGAATTTTACTTAACAAGATATTGTACTTAGCTTTTAGATCCATCCATTATGATAATCACTTAATCATTATTATCTCTTAATACTAAATATCTAGGCGTATATGATTAAAGTTCTAAATTCTAGCTCTTAACTAATTGATTCTATATGGAATATCTTATAGTCAAATTATGCAATTCTAATCACAAGATATTTATATTTTAGTTTTGCTAAGCAAAATTACAACCAGTACTTAATTTCTAACCCAAAAATAATAATATCCCCTTTGATATTTATAATATAAACCCAAGGTAAAATTATTTCATTTACTAATTTCTTTTAAAAACAAAACCATTTTTATAAAATTAACAAATACACGCTCATATATATATATATATATATATATATATATATATATATATTACTCTTATAACTCATTCTAGGGTGTTACTAACCCTATCTCTAATGAGTTACTCATCCTAGGATATTACTAATCCTATCTCTCATGAGACTTACCCCTATCAGGCTTGGGTATTCGCTCAACCAAAAGCTCTGATACCAAATGTAAAGTCCCGTTTTCCCATAACCTTTGAATCAACAATAAACCACACATGTACTACTCAAATTGCACGAAAAGATGGATCTTTAAGGGAGATAAAGAAAAGTAGACAGAACAGAATCTCACTGGAATGGAATCACATATAATATTGACCAAATATTTTTACAGCAGAAAACATTTTAAACACATATATCAGAGTCTAACCTATATTTAGCTTGGACGGTTATAAAGCCTGCCCTTACAAATGCTGACAAACATCAAACAAAATTCACTAAGTACAGCGGATAATAGAATATGACATACGTCGATGAATATCTCCAGCTCTCCTCTAGAAACTCCAGCCGTCTTCGACTATCTTGAAACTACTCGGATCTGACCTGAGTATTGAAAATACCCAAATCTGGCTTGATAGACCAGCGTGAGAAAAACTCAATAATAGATGACAGTGTCATATATCAAGCATTTTATAAATCCTTTGAAAATAAAAAGTATTTCATAAGACCACGCCCAAACATAAACACGGACGGGTTTTTACCTTATGATAACTAAATCACATTTATATCAAAACGTTTGATATTATTCTTAATGACATCTCTTTGAAAACATGTAACATCCCGCTTTTTTGCACGCTTTAAATCGACACACATACCAATTCAAACCATACGAAAGGGCGGATTCTTATGGGGTAAATCAGAAAAACAAGAAAGAAATAAAACAAAATAGAATCTCACAGCGGAAGGATAAAATATAATAATCAAATATACGGTTTATAAAGCTGGTTTACAAAATATTCGATTATACTTACAACATTTATCAGAGTTACACATACCAATAACAATGCAGCGGAACAGTATGAGTATAGTGGACTAATAATAATAACAATAATAAGAAATCTCCGTCTTCGTCCTCCAGAGCTAAGGTCTTCGAAGTCCTGAAACGCTCGGACTGACCCGAGCGAATTGAAAAGACAAAACACTCGAGTCAGAACTAAAAGATCTTATGTAAGTTAATTAACAGAAATAAATATGAGTGCAGTAACTCAAGAGATGCTCGGATTTACATCTCCTAAGGATCCGTTAAACTATTTAATATGTAGTATATTTCGCTATTATAATAGTGTCTAATTGTAAAATAAACTTACTTTTAAATAGCGTTAAGGCTTTACATTTTCCACCTTAACACGTAAAATGCCAATAGTCTATACAATACCATAATACCTCCTGATCGAAAGGCTACCAGAGGATACTCCATTGGTACGACACAAATAGAAACTCGTACAAGGCGTGATAGGGTAGGTGACACGGCACAACTAGGCAATGCCATGGTAGATATACCATTTACGCATCCGGCCTGGTGGTAGCGCGTAGCCGCAGCTACCGCCCACCTTGGAAAAACTCCCCCCTAAAATCAAAGAAATCAAAAGTGGCCACCGAACCAATCCAAAGTCAGAGTAAAATATCGAAGAGGAGTATCCGATAAAGGGTGCTAACCCCCTTGGCTCGAGAATCGCTCCTGTTTTATCCACCTTATGCCAACTCACGGGAGTCGGGTCCACGTATTTACCTCAAAGGAAACGCTGCCACCATCCTACTTCATTCTGGAATCTCCACCGCGTACACGGTTGTTAAAGTGGTTTTTAGGGTTGGCAGAGAGTATGACAACTTCTGATCCTGGTCTCTTCAGCAACCAATCGTTATTATAACACCGCGGTTTTTCAAATAATTTATACTTTAAAACCAGAATATAATATCTCTTTCGAACCATATAAATACGATATCATTTATATTTTTAAAACCCAAATCAATATGATATCATTTTCATTTTATAAATATCTCTTTCCCAAATCATAATATTTTTCAATTATATATACCTTGAAACTATAGCTTTGAAACATAACTTTCAATACTTAATGGTTCAAATACTATATTACTTTATAAAATAAACAGCTTCTTCAAATTTCACAATAAATTCCCAATATCAATTTGAACCTCCAAATAAACCATTTTAATTCCCATATATTTCAAAGCTTAAATATTCTATATTTCAAAACTTTATAGTTTAAACATTACACTATTTCAACATGGATTCTTTGATAATTTAATATATATCAAATCCAATTACGATTATTTAAATTTGAAATATTTACTTACTAAACAAATATTATTCACGTTAAACCCTTATGTTTGAATTGTTGGGCGAATTCTCACCCAGAAGATCTCGAGACCAAGGAATCACAGTTTCACCCGGGCTCACAACCCCCACTACGTTCGACAAACACAAGGCTCAATGCAAGCATAGAAGTCCATCCGGCGTTCGCAATATACAAGCTCATTCGGCATTCCCATTCGGCCACCGGACCAAACACATCTCCATCAAGGCCGAACCAAACCCATTCCCATCATGGCCGAACCAATCATACTACCGATCCACACATCCCCCACTACTACCGGACGAGGCCATTGCCGGTCCAAAGCCCACACCATCTAACACCGAACCACACTCACTACCGGTCCACACCTACCACCGGTCCACACCTACCACCGGTCTAGACCTACCACTGGTCCAAGCTCCATGCCGAATGAGGCATCGCCGAACCAGATAACTACCAGGCCAGATTGCTTCAGCCCGGGCCCACCAGCAGCTATATACATTCAGGACCCCTGCCCCCTACCCCACTCTATAAATAGAGGGGAAGGGGTACAACAATGGCAGACAAGTTTGAGAGCTCAAGCACGGAAGGAACTTTCAAACTACTTTCATATACTTGTACACAAAGCATTGTACTTGTAATCTGAAACAAAGAAGATAATAACATATAAAGTGGACGTAGGCACGCTCTGGCCGAACCACTATAAATCTGCGTGTCTTTTACATTTCAGCCCCTGCTTTTTTCGTATTTACATAACTCATCTAAATCATTAAGAATCACATAAAATCAACTAAATCACACGACTTGGAGGTGTTTGCCCATTTTTTGCGCAAACATTTTTGGTGCTTTCACTGAGAATTGAACTCAAGCTTCAGCTTCCCTCATTCAACCTTCTTTCCCAATAGCATCCTTCATTGCCTAGGAAACATGACTTCCAGACCAAGAAAAGACGCCAACAAGGGAAAGAACGCTGCAACTAGCAGCGCTCCAAATCCAGTAGATCCAGATCAAGAGAACCATCCCACTACCGCAGCAGTGCCACAGGTAGATCAGGCAATTCCAACAGCCCCTGCCGCGGAACAACTGGCAGTAATCACTAGAGCAGACCTAGACAGAGTTGTGGTGGAAGTGACTAACCGCTTCGCATCCCAACAAGAAGCTTTGGTGAACCAACTCATGTCACGCTTGAGGGATGTCGAAGAATCCAACCGCAACACTGAATCATGGGATGAATCCCAATCTGGAGGATCTCGGAGACAGCAAAGATCTTCCCTCTTCGAGGAAGCCATCAACAGGAATAACAATGATAGGGGCCGCGCCCGAACTCAGCCCGAACTCCGACTCGAGGAAGCGCTCGGAACCGAACCCAGTGGGGGAGGCGCCAGGCGAGGGTTGGATGTAGTTGAGCCAGTCATGCCACCTAATCATAGAAACCCCGCTGAACGGAGCCGAGCTAGAACCCAGCCCGAAGTTGACCCCATGGAAATGCTCGAAACAGAACCCCACAGGGGAAGATCAAGGCAGGGGGCAACTGTAGCTGGTCCTAGCATGCATCCGAGCAGCCAGAGGCAACCACTGGATAACGTCAGAAGTGATAGACTATACCATCCCTACAGGTCATCTGGACGAGATCGATCTCGCAGGGAAGAACTAAGTTCATTTTTATCCGCTCCAAATTCTGATGAAAGAATGGCACGATTATTCAGAGAATGCGTCCAACGGGAGCAAAGGGACCGAGGAATAGGCGCTTGGGTCACCAGCCCCTTCACCCGCAATATCGAAACTGCCATCACCCCCCGGGAATGGAAAATGCCAACCATGGAACCTTACAAGGGGACTTCCGACCCCATCGTACACTTACAAAGATACACCCAGCATATGCTCATGAGCGGAGCAACAGAAGGGGTGTTGTGTAAATGCTTTCCGCTATTCCTAGCAGATCTAGCTACCTCCTGGTTCTGCCATCTACCCCAAGGGTCTATCAGCTCATGGGAGATGTTGAAAGAAAGGTTCATTAGCCAGTCCGCATCTACGAAGAACAACCCAAGGATGCTTATTCTCTATCCAATGTCAAACAGAAATCCGGAGAGACACTACAACAATATCTAACCCGGTTCAATGCCGCAGCGGCCACAGTCCAAGATGCCGATGAAAAGCTCACCCTAATGGCCCTTTGTAGTGGTGTACACCCAGATACCAAGTTCGCTAGAAGATTAACTAAGGAAAAACCAGCTACTTTACCTGATTTCTTCCATGAAGCTGGAAATTATATGAGACTCGAAGACGCCGCCACTGAGAGGCAGTCAGGGCAACAAGGTAAGACAACTTCAGACAAGGTTCCCGCTGCAACCAAGGACATTCGAAGAAATGAATCTAGAGACAATGCTGGGGGCAAGAAGGTTGAAAAACGCCAATATCGGCCAGGACCAAGATTTGACTCCTACACTCCTTTGAATGAAACAATCGAAAACATCTTTCTAGCTACTTAGGGCGAACTTTGATACAAGCGCCCCCCGCACAAGAAAGAATCTGATAACGCACTCAAGTCTGGAAAGTTCTGCCGCTTCCACGAATCCCACGGACATGACACCAATGAATGCCACCATCTCCGGGACTTGATCGAAGAACACATCAGGAGAAGAAGGCTGGAACGCTATGTGAAAGGTCAGAACAGGACTCCAACTCCTGCCAATGAGAACTCAAAGCGACCCTTCCCAGAAGTAAGCGGAGGGAATCGCAACACCAGTGGCTCTAGTTAAGAGAAGATAGTGGTCCATACCATCTCGGGAGGACCACACATCGCCGACAGAAGCTGGGCAGAGATGGAAAGATACGGCAAGTCACTTAGAAATGCTGAAGGCTATGTTAACTCCATTATGGAAGAACGCCACCCGAAACGGAAAGAGAGTGAGGACATCGTATTCAGTAGGCGTGATTTAGAAGGAAGACAGTATCCGCATATGGATCCCATGGTCATCTCTGCCTGGTTCGGTCCAGCTAAAGTTTTCCGAATTCTAATAGACACAGGAAGCTCCGTAAATATCCTGTTCAAGCATGCTTTCGACAAAATGAAACTGTCAATGAAGGATGTGTCTCCCTGCAACAAACCCCTGCACGGTTTCACTGGAGATGCGAAAATTCCCCTCGGGCAACTTGACCTCTTCGTCAAAATAGGAAGTCATCCCCGCTCCGTTGCGCGAAAACAAACGTTCGTACTAATAGAAAACCACTCGGCCTACAACGCCTTCTTGGGAAGACCAGCCTTGTCTGACTTCCAAATTGTCCTAGCCCCGTGGTGCCTAAAGATGAAATTCCCAACAGATGACGGAATAGGAGAAGTTGAAGGAGATCAAGACGCCGCTCGAGATTGCTATGTAACTGAACTTCGCAATAACCATAGAAAGAATAAAGGGAAAGATGCAGAGACTACTCTCTGCATGAAAAGCTTGGAAGCATAGCAACTAAATAAAGCCCCTCCTCTTCGATACACCAGCGATCCTTTCAATGAACTAGACCCCAGGGATAAGGAGGAGGAGGCTACCGCTGAGCCTGCAGAGGCCATGGAATTCGTATCTGTAGACAAACATGATTCAAACAGACTATTAAAAATAGGATCTCAGCTAAAAACAGAATTGAAGGATCAACTCATCGACTTTCTCCGCCACAACTTAGATGTATTTGCGTGGACACATGCCGATATGACAGGAATCTCCCCAGACATAGCATGCCACATGCTGAACATCGATCCCACCAGGGCACCGATAAAGTAGAAAAAGAGAAGCATGGGAGCAGAATGATCAGCAGCCCTCGACGAGGAAGTAAAGAACCTACTTGCTAATGACTTCATACGAGAAGCCATCTACCTCGAGTGGATAGCTAACCCGGTACTAGTAAAAAAAGCTAATGGGAAGTGGCAAACATGCATTGATTTCTCCAACTTAAATGACGCTTGCCCGAAAGACTGCTTCCCGCTCCCCCGAATCGATCAACTTGTGGACAGCACTGCCGGGCACGAACTTTTATCTTTTATGGACGCATACTCCGGATACAACCAGATTCCCATGCACGCTCCCGATCAAGACCACACTAGCTTCATCACTGACCGGGAATTATATTGTTACAAAGTCATGCCTTTTGGACTCAAAAATGCCGGAGCCACCTATCAGCGCCTCGTCAACAAGATGTTCGCGGAATTAATAGGACGAACTATGGAAGTATATGTGGATGACATGTTGGTAAAGTCCAGGAAAGCCGACGATCATGTAAGCCACCTGAGCGAGATGTTTCAGGTACTTCGCCGATATGGAATGAAGCTGAATCCTCTAAAGTGCTCCTTCGGAGTGTCATCGGGAAAATTCTTAGGGTTCATTGTCCATTCCAGAGGAATTGAAGCAAACCCTGAACAAATCCGGGCTCTAAAAGAAATAAGGATACCTTCCACCCGAAAAGAAATGCAGAGCTTAAACGGAAAGGTAGCCGCCCTAAGCAGATTCATTTCCAAAGCAACTGACAAGTGCGTCCCTTTCTTCGAAGCTCTCAAGAAAGACAAAGGAAAGTTCGAGTGGACCGATGAATGCTTAAAAGCCTTCCTTAACCTGATCGAACACCTTCAAAAACCACCAGTACTCTCAACTCCAAACGAAGGCGAAGAGCTATACCTATACCTCGCTGTATCATCTCATGCTCTAAGCGCTGCCCTGGTAAGAGAAGAAGACCGCACACAACGCCCGGTGTACTTTATAAGTAAGAGATTTACAGGGGCAGAAGCCAGGTGCTCCATCGTCCCGACACTTCTGGACGACTCCTCAAATGGTGCATTGAACTAAGTCAGTATGACGTCACCTACCATCCTCGCACTGCTATCAAGGGGCAAGCCCTGGCCGATTTCATTGCCGAATTCACCACCAACGAAGGCAAGGATCAGTTTGAAATAGCAAAAAACATCAAATGGAACCTCTTTGTAGATGGAGCATCAAACGAACAAGGCTCGGGGGCAGGTATTGTGATAATCACCCCCAGGGGAAGAAAGCTGTACTATGCATTAAGGTTTGAATTCGCGGCCACTAACAACGATGCGGAGTATGAGGCAGTAATAGCGGGATTGGAGCTTGCCTTAGAAATTGGAGTCAATTCTTTATGTCTTCATAGTGATTCTCAACTTATCGTAAACCAAGTACTAGGAGAATTCCAGACACGAGGAGAGCGACTCACAGCATATCTAAAGAAAACGAAACTGCTGCTCGACCAATTGGACCATTATCTAATCAAACACATTCCTCGAGAAGATAACCAAGAGGCCGATGAACTAGCAAAGCAAGCTAGTATGATGAATAGCACCATTTCCGGAGCACTAGCCATCTCAAGGCAGCTAGCCCCAAGTTTTGAACAAGTGAATCTGATAACTGCAATTAAAGAAGCAACTTGGATGACTCCTATCCGGAAATATTTGCAGGACAGCACACTACTAGACAAACGTGATGAAGTCAGGAGAATTTTGAGGAAAGCTCCCCACTACACAATACAAGAAGGCATCCTCTATCGGCGTGGCTTCTCTAGCCCCTTATTCAGATGCGTCGCTGGAAGGGAAGCCAAGGAAATCTTATTCAACATCCATCAAGGTAGTTGCGGAGATCACACTGGAGGGAAGACTCTGGCGAAAAAGATACTTCGATATGGATATTACTGGCCCACACTAAACAAAGACGCCTTAGACTTCGTCAAGAGATGCGACAGATGTCAGAAATTTGCCAAGATTCCTCGACTACCCACAAATGAGATTACTCAAATGACCAGCCCTTGGCCCTTTGCTGTATGGGGAATTGATTTAATTGGCGAACTGCCAACGGGCAGGGGCGGGGCCAAATATGCTATAGTGGCAGTCGATTATTTCACCAAATGGGTGGAAGCGGAACCCCTAAATAAAATATCTTCAGCAAAAGTTATCAACTTCTTGATCAAAAATATTCTGTGCAGGTACGGAGTACCACTCAAGATCATATCAGAAAACGGACTCAAATTTGACAGCGAAGAATTCGCCGATTGGTGCCAAGAGCATGGAATTCATAAAAGCTTCTCATCGGTAGCTTATCCTCAGGCAAACGGACAAGTCGAAGCTGTCAACAAAATTCTCAAAACCCTAATCAAGAAGAAACTCGAAAAGTCAAAAGGCGCTTGGGTGGACGAAGTTCCTACGGCACTTTGGGCCTACCGCACATCTTTCAGAACATCAACAGGACATACTCCTTTCTCTTTGGCATACGGATCGGAGGCAATGCTCCCTGTTGAGACTATTGTTCCTTCCCATCGTAGGATCCACTACAATCCAGAAGAAAATGAAGAACTCCTCCTCATGTCTTTGGATCTGATTGAGGAAAGGAGAAACGATGCAGCTCTCAAAGCAGCAGCACACAAACAAAAGGTGGTAGCAATATACAACTCCAAAGTCAAACATCGCGTCTTACAAGAAGGAGATCTTGTCCTCAGGCGAATCTTTCCGCGCCCCGAGGCACTGGACCCCATCTGGGACGGACCATATGTAATTCATAAAGACCTCCACAACGGAGCTTATATTTTGTCAACAGTGGACGGAGATGTGTTCCAGAGGGCATGGAACATCCGACACCTCCGTCGATACTTTTCTTAACTTGTACTGCCCATATGAAGTGAATTAACAAAGAGAATCAGTGTACGTAGGCATTTTCATGCCGAACCACTTTAAAAAATCTTGTCTCTTTTTAACTCGTTCCTTTATATCTTGGCTGCTTGTTAAGCTTTATCCTTTTCTGTTGAACAAAATCTTATGGCATCTCCACTCAAGACGCACCACGGCCTCATCTGGACAAGGCCTAACAGGTACGCTACGATTCCATGCACTCGCCAATGAGACTCTTTTGCTCCAGCATCCCTCTGCTGTGGGTTAACTCATTGCTCGCGCCTGCCCTCAAAGCCAACTGTAATGAGCCGATTATAAGTCATCATAAAGGCCGACTATAGCCGATGGCAGCTCATTACGGCGTTCGGCTCGCCGGCAACTGTGAACCTACTTTAAGCCCCAACATAAGGTGTGGCCAGCCAAGGGTAGTTCACGGCCAACGGCACCCACGCTAGCCGGCCACGGTAAATCGAATAATACCCACGATTACGGACCATAATGGTTCGGGTAGTTACCGAGCGCGATCTCGGCTCCGATGTGTCTTAAGTGCGGCTGTGGTAAAAAAGAAAACTCCCCGCGGAGGCGTAAGATGGGTGACAAATGTCTCCAAGACCCACAGCTAGGGAAAGTGACTACAAAACCCGTTTGCCACGAACTTAAGCACATCGACGGCCTTCCGTGACTGGAAGTTTTACTTTTTCTATATTTCCATTTCATTTAAATACTTTTCCCCTATCCTGTATAACAAACTCTAAAGTACAGGAAACCGAACAGGGAGCATTCACTCATGAGAATCTAAGCCCGCGTACTGGGTGGCAAGGTACTCAGATATATTCATGATCAGTTACACAAGATGCTCAAAACTACCGCCTGCAAATAAAACATGAAGGGCGGTACTCTCTTCTCTTGTACATAGATGCATAACTATAGCTTATTCATATGTCACACCCACATTGCAAAACATGAAATTATATTTCAAGCAAAGGCTTAACATCAAACACAACTAAAATCATAGGCATATACATGGTTATACTTCTCACGCAGCACATCAAAATGACAACAACGTTTAAACATAACAAAATCAGCTTATATTATGAAATCACACCAAGTTATTCTCTGCAAATAATATTATTACAGTCGCATCAATGTTTTGGACTAACGTAAACAACAGTAAAAAAGAAATAAAAAGCGGCCGAATCCGGACGAGTAACCAGCTGCGTCCACACTCCATCACCAACTTCCCAAGCCTATTTGGCCGCAGGGCCGGAACCCCCAGCATGTTGATCGGAAGTTCCACCTGTCCAATTCAGAAAAGGAATCCATTAAACAAACGATAAACGATCAAGTTATGGAAACCCGGAAGAAAAGGAAAAGAGAAGAATAACTCACCAGCGTCCGCCGCTTGATCCTCATCCTCCAGTTGCACACCCGCTTCCTCCGCAGCGAGCAACCGCATCCCCTCCTTCACCGCCACTTGCTTCTCTTTCGAGAACTGAGCAGTGACCACATCCAGGCTAAAAGCCACTCCACCTTCCTTACCCGCATCGACCCTGGCCTCCTCTAAAGCCCGGAGATATATCTTAGCCATGACCCGGGGATAGTCATCCATCCAAGACAAGCTGCCCTCCTTCCAAGTGCGGAAGTACATGTCCTGTAGCATCTCGTCCATCATCCCCTCATTCTCCTCGAACTCCGTCACCCTGGCCTCGGAAGCCTGCAACTTGGCGTCAACGGCATCCCTCTCTGATCGGTATCTCGAGCAGTCATCCTGGAGAGACCTCCTCATCTCCTCCATCTCCTCCTTTAACTTGACTTGAGCCATCTCCGCGGCCTCAAGCCTCCCAGACAACTCCTCTACCTGCTCGAGATCCGCATTCCGAACCTCATCCACTGTCGCAATGGCCATGTCGATCCGCTCCTTATAGGCGGCCTCCATCTTCCGTAATTCCGCCCTACTAGCCTTTTCCATGGTCTCTTTCAAACGCCTGGAGGCTTCCTCGTGCCGAGAAATCTGAACGGCTTGACCGGCAAGCTGTTCGGCCTGATCAGCAACCTTCAGCCGCAACCGAATATTAGCACTTCCAATCTCCTCCCCAGCCTTGACCAATTGAGCATGATACTTCATTAACTTCTTGGTCTCCTCAGCCACCCGATCAATATTAGCCTTGGCCTCGTCTCCCATGGTAACTACCCGAGTGGTAAGCAGATCAAGATCTAGAGACTTAGCCTCGTCTAACACTCATACCATGGGGTTGCGGGGAAGGAGGTGCTCACCCGTGGCTTCATCAAATGAAATATCCCAAGAGCTTGGATCTAAATCGGATGACCGGCAAAGGGGTCACGGGGCACGTCAGGACGCCTTATGCGGATAACTGTAGGATTCTTGGAAGGAGGTGGAGGGGGGATAAACTCCGTACTCTCCTCCGTGGCATCACGAGGAGGCTGAACAGGAAGCTGCGGACCAGGGGAAGGCTCAAATAAAGAGCGAATCCTCTTCTTTTTCTGAATGCCCTCTTCGATGACCCCGAGAAGAGGACGGTATTTGACCACGTCCCCAGTACAACCAGTGGGAGGCTTCGCAGAAGCTCTCATCAACTTGAACTGTTCAAGGCGGTGTCGAACGTCTGACGTTTTAACCACCTGGCCTGCCCCTGGAATAAAGAACAAGTGTTACGAACATACAATGGTCCACAATTCAGGAAACATGTTAAGTAAAAAGGAAGAAAAGTGTGAAGGCACATCTATTATACAAACCCTACGGAGGAGTGGGGTACTACAATAAGTCCTGAATCTCATTCCAGGACGGGAGTGAACCATAAAATATTTCTAAGTCCTTATCGAAATTGGAATCGACAGAGGACAAAAGTTCACCTTGCACCGCCGAAGTCACCCTGGCTGAGGAACCCCTGGGGGATAGATCGGCACGAGCCCCGACCTTACCAGTCTCCTTCGCCTTCTCCGCTCCCGATTCCCCTTCCGATTCCCCGAAGGCCTGGCGGAGGGCCTCATCCAGCTCAGAGTCTTGCCCTGAAGTTAAGGCACCAGCACCACTACCACCCTGACCATCTCCTCCGCCTTCCGACTCTCCTTCCATATCGCCTCCTTCGCCCTCTTCCACACCTTCCTCCTTCGGAATGATCGGGCAAGTACTGGGAGAGGGTCCCTCCGATTCTTTAAGCTTCTTGCCCCCCGTGACAGGATGCTGTGCAAAGGGTTTTCTCTTGCCACTCTTCACCGTGACCCCCTCCTTAGCTTTAGCAGCCTTCTCCTCAGCCGTGTCCCTCTGCTTAACAACGGACTGGTGCGGCTGGATCAAATTGTACTCCAGGAGGGTAGCGTTCCTGATCAGGAACGAAGCCGACCTGTCCCGCGCAGGAATGGCCTTTATTCCAGCAGCCATCCGCGCCAAAGAATCATCTTCCACGACAGCAATGCCACTTGTCGCTAGCAAGAAATAGAAGCGTGTCGGAAGAAGCACTACAATCAGAACATGGAAAATATAAATGAAATTAATCTTACAGCCGGAAGTGAAAAGGAGGAAAGAAACAGAATCGTCCTTGACGAAGAACCATTCCTTCTTGAACATGGTGAACTTTGAATATAAGTCCAAGACCGGTTTGAAGGGCACGGCCGCTTCCAGACTAATATACGGAGACCCCTTCTTGTAGCCCCTCAGGTTATACAAATACCGAATTTCCCGGTTAGAAGGAGGGCGCCCGTATCTCCTCTGGAAGATGACGAAGAGGCTTACCAGAATGGCATAGGAGTTCGGCTGAAGCTGGAATGGAGCCACTTTCAAATATGTGGTAAAGCTGACTATCCAGGCATTGATAGGAGGGATAGCACCACACATGCAATGGTACCTGCTGTAAGCGAAGTAACCTTCGGGGGGATATACGGCATCACCCCATCTCCCGGCAGCAGCATAAGAGCCCTGTCTATCCCAAATGAACGAGAGATGACATCAAGTTGCTCCTCCTTTAGGGAGCTAGGAAAGCAATCGGGAGGGGAAACCAGAAGTTCCTGTGGACCATATCCATCCACTAACGACCTCGGAACAGGTCGATGCTGCCCAGATCCTGATTGGGCTGGGGGCACGGAGGAAGACTCGCCTCTATCTTTGGATTTCCGTCTGTCTGATCGTGTTTCCGCCTTGCGAGACATTTATCTGCATACACAAAAGTGAAAAACATGATGTTAGAACAAGAACACAAGCAAGCATGCATAAGTCTAGAGCTCCACTCAAAGTCCGAATACAAAAGTCATTCGGCACTGGGATTCAAGGCCATTCGGTACTAGGGTCCTATGTTCATTCGGCGATGATATCTAAAGTTCATTCGGCACTTATGACGAAGGTTCATTTAGCGATGATGTCTAAAGTTGATTCGGCACTTATGACGAATGTTCATTCGGCACTGATGTCTCAAGTTCATTCGACATTTGAAATCTTTCATATGTATTCGGCAATCAAACCCATTCGGCAAAAAAGGATGTACCTGATTCGGAAGAAGCTTGGTTCGGCAGAAGATTTGGTTCGGTGGTCAGTTGATTCGGCTCTCTGGTTCGGTATGGAAAAAACTAAGGGGGCGTAGCTCTATATATAGGCGCGCTCAGATCTGCCGAACCAACTGGTCCGGCCCACCGGACCAACATATACCGGACCAACAAAATACCGAATGAAATTATCCATACCGGACCAACCAAAAACCGAATGAAGCTGTCTCCACCAGCGAAAACCAGAAACAGGGGGCATGTAAAGCACCTCACTCAGATAAGTACCGAACTCTAGGACCTACTAATAAAGTAGAGAATATGATAACAATGAATGAGTCGTAAATCTCTCACCAACGTGGGTTAATCATTTACACGTGTACGCAACCACGAACGGTCCATAGGCACGCTCTGAATGGCTATTAACCCTATCGTCGTGAGAATTTGCACTTTGACAACCTTTTTAAGCTCATCGATTAAATGGATATTTGATTCTTATGAAATGGCTAAGCTACTTACACATGTACGGGGTCGCGAACGATCCCTAGGCATGCTCTGAGCTGGCGATAAACCAACTTGACAAACGATCCAGGGACCCACTCTAACGTGAACCTGGCATCGATAATGCTAAACCCCCTTCGGGGCACACCCTCTCGCCCCGAACGGCACGATTCGCTCTATCTCAAAAATTTCGATCCCGAGCGATCGTTATTTGAAATCACACTAAAACTGTAAATTCCTTTGCAGGACATCAACAGAATACGAACATCCAGCCCATGGCATTACAAAACAAGCCTTCCTACCGCAGGGAAACAAAGCGCGACACATGCAAGCACGTGCCCCACTTTGGGGGGCAAATGTTGGGCGAATTCTCACCGAGAAGATCTCGAGACCAAGGAATCACAGTTTCACCCGGGCTCACAACCCCCACTACGTTCGACAAACACAAGGCTCAATGCAAGCATAGAAGTCCATCCGGCGTTCGCAATATACAAGCTCATTCGGCATTCCCATTCGGCCACCGGACCAAACACATCTCCATCAAGGCCGAACCAAACCCATTCCCATCATGGCCGAACCAATCATACTACCGATCCACACATCCCCCACTACTACCGGACGAGGCCATTGCCGGTCCAAAGCCCACACCATCTAACACCGAACCACACTCACTACCGGTCCACACCTACCACCAGTCCACACCTACCACCGGTCTAGACCTACCACCGGTCCAAGCTCCATGCCGAATGAGGCCTCGCCGAACCAGATAACTACCAGGCCAGATTGCTTCAGCCCGGGCCCACCAGCAGCTATATACATTCAGGACCCCTGCCCCCTACCCCACTCTATAAATAGAGGGGCAGGGGTACAGCAATGGCAGACAAGTTTGAGAGCTCAAGCACGGAAGGAACTTTCAAACTACTTTCATATACTTGTACACAAAGCATTGTACTTGTAATCTGAAACAAAGAAGATAATAACATATAAAGTCGACGTAGGCACGTTCTGGCCGAACCACTATAAATCTACGTGTCTTTTACATTTCAGCCCCTGCTTTTTTCATATTTACATAACTCATCTAAATCATTAAGAATCACATAAAATCAACCAAATCACACGACTTGGAGGTGTTTGCCCATTTTTTGCGCAAACATCAATAACATGATATTCTTTTAATTAAATTAACTTGATAATATTCTTTAAATAAATTTGATATTCTTTTGAATCCTCTAATCAAAAATCAAGTTACAAGATCTTACCCTTTAAACCTTAATTTATTTACATTTCAAAACAAATTTTTCCAAGGAAAATTATTAATTAGATAAATCTCAAGTCAATTTCAAAACTATCTTCTCAACCTTGATTTATAAAAATCAATATAAACTATATATTAGAATATAATTTAAGTAAATAGTTATCCATAATAAATTTTAATAAAATCAAATTTATTAATAAACTTACTTCATACTTTAAACAATTTGATACACAGCTTAAAACCAAGAATTTTACTATATATATATATATCAAAATTTAATATTTATTAAATTGTATTCTTTGCAAAACCATAGAAAATCATTTCAAACATAATTATATATATATACCGCGGTGCCTGTATATAATTTTCAATCCTATGGTCAAGTGATACAGATATTTATCATTTCAATTCGCAATTTAAAAATAAAGATGCGATTGTGTATCATTTCAAACCGCAATCCTGAATGAAATGAAAATGCATAATAATTTGCAGTTTGTACAATATAAATACAGCATCCATCCATCCATTTTATCAATCATCAAACATTTATCAATTTATCATCCAATTCAAACAATCACATAAACAAATAATAATTAATTACTGACAGTTAATTTTTCAATAATGAATTAAATAACTGTTTAACTATAGTTTATATGTAATAATAAGTAAACTTAACTTGAAGTTTATATGCAATAATAAATTTACTAAAATTTTAACTGCAGTTATATGCAAAAATATGAATTAAATAACAAGTAAATGATATGAATGCAAATTAACTGAGACAATGATGAAATATATGCCAAATAGCTATAAATTAATTTATAAACCCATCATAAATCAATTTAACAAACATAATAAATCTTAGAAGTTGTGAGTGGGTTAAAACACTCACCTTTTGAATTTAAGTTGAATTCAAATCCAATTTAAACCCAAAAATTCAACATCCCCAGAATCTGCCCAAACCAGCGTCAAAATCTCCAGAATTTAAATACGATCCTAACACAAGAAACCGTTCGTGAATACGAGGTCGTATGAGAAAGTTATACGAGTTAATTCGATTGAAAACAAAATTAAATTAAAACAAAAACTTACTTAAATTAGTAGCCACGTCAACTGCTTCTTCACTCTCGTCTACAGGAAAACGCGCACGATTCACTACCGTTGACCGCAACCGTTGACCATGCTTCTCGATCGCCTCCGTCCATCTAGGCGTTGCCGACCACATCCAAACTCTGGCCCATCGACCCCGCCCCCACCTGAGGCCACACGGCCCCACGTGCCGCCGCCTTTCTCTCTTGGTTCTCAAATCCCTAATCGCAAATCTCGGCCTCTACAGCCAACCATCGGCGACACGACGACCACCATACCACTCGGCATCACGATCTCTCCAAAACCCAGAAACCAATTGCTCCATCGTTGCCCCAATCGGAAACGCCCAAAACGACGTGTAGGGTTCGCGAATTTTGATCTTTGACCTAGTTTTGCCGTTGATTCGAGCACCAATTGCAAAAACAGAAGCAAAGCGTAGATTCGTATCGATGAGATCTTCGATCTATAAGTTTTTCGAATTTTTCCGAAGAGTTTGAAATTCCATTTGATTTTTGAATTTTGAAATTCGATCTAAGGTTTGCATTCATTGAGGAAGGGAAGGAGGCGATGAAATTTTACGCCCAGATAAATGAGAATAGGCGGAGGCTAGTGTTTATCTGGGTATTTATAGAGAAAGTTGAAAAAGAATGGATCGGATCTATTAGATATACGTGTTAAACGATATATGGCCCGAAAAGCCGGTTTCGACTCCGGAACGAAACTGGGTCAATCCATATCTCAAAATAGATGATTTTTGAATATTCTGAACACGATGGAAAAAGTTTCACGTCCAAATTCCATCGTATGAAGAAGTTATGCTATGATCAATATTTTCAAATTGATTTCAATTTATCGATTTCAAGGCGTTTCGAGCTCATATGATCAAACGACAAGTCCGAGCGATACGAAACTTGATACCCTACAATAATTTATCGATAGAGATCCGATGAAACTAGTTTAGTCGAAATCCGAGTCAGTGGACAAAACGGCTATTTTGCTATTAATTAAATAATTTAATAATTGAATAAATAAAATCCAATTCTTAGTTCCAATTCTAAAATTGACCAATTTTATTACCTTTATATTTCCCAAACATTTACAATGCTTTAAACAAATTTATATGTCACTTAAATGTTGATTCAATCATCAATTTTAGCGTTAAATTCCAATTTCGTTAAATTTAGAAATTAAAATTTCAATAATTCCTTTGAATTAAATTTTCATTCATATTATTCAAATTCATTAGTACAAACGGATGAAATAAATATTGAAATCAAAATCTATTATATTAACATTCTCAATTTTCATCTAAATCCTCATTTATGTAATATTTTAATATTATATTCCACTTAATTGCAATAAATCCACTTATTCGATTTCTAATTATAAATAAATTAATAAATCTTGGTTTTCACTCCTTAAATCAACTAGTCTTCATATTATAAATAAAACTAACATTTATTACTTCTTATAGAATTAACCATCTTTAATAACAAATCAAATCTACCCTAACTACACAAATTAGGGCAATTAATGGCAATTGATTTCAATAAAACTTCATTAATTATCAATAGAAATCTCAATGAAATCGTTTATTTATATAAAATCTTGCAATTCAATAAATTGACATTTTATGGGTATAATTAACATTGAATTATTAAATTACAGTTTATCCCTTATCATTCCATTAATTAATTGTAACTTTGAATTTATTCCTATTTTACAGATTTCAAATCAATTACAACTTTACAATTTAAATTAAATGGTATTGCACTAACCTTATTAAATTTCATCTAGTTTTAAATTAGTATAGAATTTGATCCTAGTTACTTACCATTAAATTCATTAATTACTGATTACCTTCCAACTAAATAAGAATTTATTTCCAAATTGATTTGCAGCCTAATATAACATTTATATTAAACCCATTTCATTCAACCCCTTTATTATTAACCTTAAATTTGCCTTGGTTATATTTTGATGCACTATACTACCCAAATTTCAACTCAATTCTTATTTACGAAACATTCAAGCATCAAATTCCAATAAATTTACTTTATCACATTTATTAAAAATCCTGGTTCCCATTTATTACGCAGATTTTATATTAATAAATCAACCTTTACATTTGTTGCTAGCATTCAACTTATAACCAAGTCGGACCATTTTACATTATTTCCTTTATTGGAAATTTCATTCAATTTATACAAGTTCAGCTTTAACTAACTATATTGCCCAAGTCTACATGCAGTTTCTCAAATAAATAAATTATTTCATTGGAAAATTAAATGCTTATCTTTAATATATATATATATATATATATTATTGGGATTTTATTCCATCCATAAATGGGTATTGCATTGAAATTTAATCATTAGCTTATATCAACATTATTACCATTAATTCCTATTGGATTACCAATTTTATTCAATACCCTAAATAAATAACATATATTCATTCAATACTTACATTTGTTTCCCTATGTAAGTTTTCATTCCCAAACAATATTTCAATTACTACAGGACATTGATTTAACTCAATTTACTATTTAATATTATTAATTCCTTAAATTAATTCACTATTTACCTTTTTTTTCTTATATTTAAATCTTAGCATAGTATAACAATTTACATAACATCAATTATTCGTAATTTCATTTCAACTGTTAATACTTTGCTTTAATCTCCATTGTTTCATTCCATTTATCAGCATTCGCTTCATTATTAATTATAATTTTTTTTCTTCTTTCGTAATTCAATTACAAAATCTCATTAATTAACCAAATTTTATTTACCAAAATTTATGGGTTGTTACACTCTCCCCCACTCAAAACTTTTCGTCCCCGAAAAGGAAAAACTAGGGAAAAGAAAAATTAAGAAATCAATATATCTTATTCAAAACATTAACTTTATAACAATTAAATTTACAAAATTAATTAATTAAAATAAAATATAACAATTTATAACATTAAATCTTTTTATACTCAAATTTAACAAAGTTTGGAAAACATTTTTCAAAATTTTCTAAGTCCAAAATTTACGGAAAATTTTGGCAGAGTCTGCTTTGTACGGGGAGGCTCGGAAGAAAATATATTATCAAATATAACAATATATTACATATATTTCCAAAATATTATATCCCAACACGGGAAAATATAATAATATAATAATGCTATAAACCGTAATCCGAGAACGTACCTATTTGTCAGGCAAATTACGCTTATTTTATGGAACCAAAAGCAGTAGCAATTGCTTCCATAACCTGCATTTCACTTATATAATCTAAAAGGGTTAACAATTATATAATTGAAATATTAAAGTTGTTTCAATTATAAACAACCAAATAAATAAAACATCAAACACTTGAACATGGCATACACCCATAAAATCAATCATCCATTCATATCAAACAAACAAATAGTTGTTCGGGTTCACAACTTTAAACTGTACAGAATGAAATAAGCTACTAAGTGTACCCTTCACTCGCAGTCTTAGGTAAAACTAAATATATTATGCATACATCCAAACAATTTTAAAGTTTCCTTACCCAAACAATCATAAACCCAAAACAAACAACCATTTAAACAATATTTCCATTTTATTTACTTAAGTTTATAATCATCTATTTGAAACACTTACCTTTAATTATATTTACTTATAATAAAATTTCAATTATAACTTAAGTTTATAACATTAGATACTTATTAATAACAGCAATTTATTGAACACTTCATTACATACTTTTACTTGTAAAATTTTCATTTCATTTCTTATTAAACATTTCAACTTTTTATATTTGGTAAGTTATATATGTTAAAGAAAATGAAAATGAACTTATGCAAGTTTTATCTCATCCTTTAATTAAATTTAATGTTCAATAATATTATTCTTTGTTTCAAAGGGTACAGTCCAAATTACCTTTAATTCCATTCATAACCTAGAATTAAATTCCCTATTTTAATTTATTAATTACCTACGTTCCAATTCACTCCGGTAACCGAAACTATTAATTAATGGAAACTTAAGAATTAAATACCGGGTTTTATTCAAAATCATTTAAAATAACAGATAAATTTATATACTTACGCTCTATATATCCAATTATATTTAGAACAAATAAAAATTTGTATTTGTTTATCAAAAATGGGCCTGCAGTAAACTACTACAGTGGCCTTCCCGCTTTGAAACTCGAAAATGAAAGTCGATGATGCGTGCACTCATCTCCGAAATTATTTTCCAGTGACAGAGAAGGGAGTACAACTTATTTCTTTTCCAAAATTTCTTTAAAAACAATTCTTTCAAATTATATTAAAATATTTATACTAGAAAATACTTCTAATAATAATATTATTATATATTTCAAAATCAGTCAAAATCATTCAAAAGAAATTTCAAAAACCCCGGAAATTAAGTTCTAAATTTCCAATTTTTATTTATTTTAATTTCAGTCTTATTTCAACTATTAGTTAAAAAAAAATTTTGCCTAACAACCAATATATTGCAACCAAATATATATATATTATTTAAAAATTTATTTTATATATAGAAAATATAATAGGAAAAATTATTTCATTCGCCTATATTAAAACCAAATATTATGTCGGTCCGTCCTATTAAGTGTCTAGAAATCACTATTGATGTCATGGCGTCCTATGCACCAACCAGAATTTATAAATACAATAAGGAGTCAGACCCCACAAAGCTAAGGTTTATCGCTAAACCAAAGCTCTGA
Organism: Allium cepa; assembly: GCA_030765085.1. Taxonomy (NCBI): domain Eukaryota; kingdom Viridiplantae; phylum Streptophyta; class Magnoliopsida; order Asparagales; family Amaryllidaceae; genus Allium; species Allium cepa. The sequence continues at coordinate 777,741,937 of CM060945.1, forward strand.
TACCAACTGTAACATCCCGCCTTTTTGCACGCTTTAAATCGACACATATGCCAATTCAAACCATACGAAAGGGCGGATTGTTATGGGGTAAATCAGAAAAACAAGAAAGAAATAAAACAAAATAGAATCTCACAGCGGAAGGATAAAATATAATAATCAAATATACAATTTATAAAGCTGGTTTACAAAATATTCAATTATACTTACAACATTTATCAGAGTTACACACACCAATAACAATGCAGCGGAACAGTATGAGTATAGTGGACTAATAATAATAACAATAATAAGAAATCTCCGTCTTCGTCCTCCAGAGCTAAGGTCTTCGAAATCCTGAAACGCTCGGACTGACCCGAGCGAATTGAAAAGTCAAAACACTCGAGTCTGAACTAAAAGATATTATGTAAGTTAAATTAACAAAAATAAATATGAGTGTAGTAAATCAAGAGATGCTCGGATTTACATCTCCTAAGGATCCGTTAAACTATTTACTATGTAGTATATTTCGCTATTATAATAGTGTCTAATTGTAAAATAAACTTACTTTTAAATAGCGTTAAGGCTTTACATTTTCCACTTAACACGCAAAATGCCAATAGTCTATACAGTACCGTAATACCTCCTGATCGGGAGGCTACCAGAGGATACACCACAGGTACGACACAAATAGTAACTCGTACAAGGCGCGATAGGGTAGGTGACACGGCACAACTAGGCAATGCCGGGGTAGATATACCAATTACGCATCCGGGCTGGTGGTAACGCGTAGCCGCAGCTACCGCCCACCTCGGACAAACTCCCCTCTAAAATCAAAGAAATCAATAGTGGCCACCGGATCAATCCAAAGTCAGAGTAAAATACCGAAGAAGGGTATCCGATAAAGGGCGCTAACCCCCTTGGCCCGAGAATCGCTCCTGTTTTAGCCACCTTATGCCAACTCACGGGAGTCGGGTCCATGTATTTACCTCAAAGGAAATGCCGCCACCATCCTACTTCATTTTGGAATCTCCACAGCGTACACGGTTGTTAAAGTGGTTTTCGATGTTGGTAGAGAGTATGACAACTTCCGATCCCGGTCTCTTCAACAACCAATCGTTATTATAACACCACGGTTTTTCAAATAATTTATACTTTAAAACCAAAATATAATATCTCTTTCAAACCATATAAATACGATATCATTTGTATTTTTAAAACCCAAATCAATATGATATCATTTTTATTTTATAAATATCTCTTTCCGAAAATCATAATATTTTTCAAATATATATACCTTGAAACCATAGCTTTGAAACATAACTTTTAATACTTAATGGTTCAAATACTATATTACTTTATAAAATAAACAGCTTCTTCAAATTTCACAATTAATTCCCAATATCAATTTGAACCTCCAAATAAACCATTTTAATTCCCATATATTTCAAAGCTTAAATATTCTATATTTCAAAACTTTATAGTTTAAATATGACACTATTTCAAAATGGATTCTTTGATAATTTAATATATATCAAATCCAATTCCTATTATTTAAATTTGAAATATTTACTTACTAAACAAATATTATTCAGGTAAAACACTTAAGTTTCAATAACAGGATATTCTTTTAATTAAATTAACTCAGTAATATTCTTTAAATAAATTTGATATTCGTTTGAATCCTCTAATCAAAAATCAAGTTATAAGATCACACCCTTTAAATCTTAATTTATTTACATTTCAAAAGAAATTTTTCCGAGGAAAATTCTTAATTAAATAAATCTCAAGTCAATTTCAAAACTATCTTCTCAACCTTGATTTATATAAATCAATATAAACTCTATATTAGAATATAATTTAAGTAAATATTTAACCATAATATATTTTAATAAAATCAAATTTATTAATAAACTTACTTCATACTTTAAACAATTTTATACATAGCTTAAAGCCAAGAATTTTGCTATATATATATATATATCAAAATTTGGTATTTATTAAACCGTATTCTTTCCGAAGCCATAGAAAATCATTTCAAACATAATTTTATATATATACCGCGGTGCCTGTATATAATTTTCTACCCTATGGTCAAGTGATATGGATATTTATCATTTCAATCCGCAATTTAAAAATAAAGATGCGGTTGTATATCATTTCAAACCGCAATCCCGAATGAAATGAAAATGCATAATAACTTGCAGTTTATACAATATAAATACAGCATCCATCCATCCATCATATCAATCATCAAACGTTTATCAATTTATCATCCAATTCAAACAATCACATAAATAAATAATAATTAATTACTGACGGTTAATTTTTCAATAATGAATTAAATAATTGTTTAACTGTAGTTTATATGCAATAATAAATAAATTTAACTAGCAGTTTATATGCAATAATAAATTTACTAAATTTTTTACTGGCAGTTATATGCAAAAAAATGAATTAAATAACAAGTAAATGAAATGAATGCAAATTAACTGAGATAATGATGAAATATATGCCAAACAGCTATAAATTAATTTCTAAACCCATCATAAATCAATTTAACAAACATAAGAAATCTTAGAAGTTGTGAGTGGGTTAAAACACTCACCTTTTGAATTTAAATTGAATTCAAATCCAATTTAAACCCAAAAATTCAACATCCTCAGAATCTGCCCAAACCGCGTCAAAATCTTCGAAATTTAAATACGATCCTAACGCAAGAAACCGTGCGTGAATACGAGGTCGTATGAGAAAGTTATACGAGTTAATTCGATTGAAAACAAAATTAAATTAAAACAAAAACTTACTTAAATTAGTAGCCACATCAACTGCTTCTTCACTTTCGTCTACAGGAAAACGTGGCTACCAGGAAAACGTGCATGATTCACTACCGTTGACCAACCGTTGACCATGCTTCTCAATCGCCTCCGGCCATCTAGGCGTTGCCGACCACATCCAAACCCTCGCCAATCGACCATGCCCCCACTTGAGGCCACGCGGCCCCACGCACCACCGCCATTCTCTTTTGGTTCCCAATACCCTAATCGCAAATCTCGGCCTCTACAGCCAACCATTGGCGACATGACCACCACCATACCACTCGGCATCATGATCTCTCCAAAACCCAGAAACCAATCGCTCCATCGTTGCCCCAATCGGAAACGTCCAAAACGACATGTAGGGTTCACGAATTTTGATCTTTGACCGAGTTTTTCCATTGATTGGAGCACCAATTGCAAAAACAGAAGCTACGTGTAGATTCGTATCGATGAGATCTTCGATTCTATAATTTTTTCGAATTTTTATGAAGAGTTTGAATTTCCATTTGATTTTTGAATTTTGAAATTGGATCTAGGGTTTGCATTCATTGAGGAAGAGAAGGAGCCGATGAAATTTTACACGCAGACAAATGAGAATAGGCGGAGGCTAGGGTTTAGCAGGGTATTTATAGAGAAAGTTGAAAAAGAATGGATCAGATCTATTAGACATACACGCTAAACAATATATGTCCCGAAAAGCCCATTTCGACTCCGGAACGAAACTGAGTCAATCCATTATCAAAATATATGTTTTTGAATATTGTGAACGCGATGGAAAAGTTTCGCATCCAAATTCCATCGTATGAATAAGTTATGCTATGATCAATATTTTCAAATTGATTTCAATTTATCGATTTCAAGGCCTTTCGAGCCCATACGATCAAACGACAAGTTCGATCGATACGAAACTTGAAACCCTACAATAAATTATCGATACGGATCCGATGAAACTGGTTTCGTTGAAATCCGAGTCAGTGGCCAAAATGGCTATTTTGCTATTAATTAAATAATTTAATAATTAAATAAATAAAATCCAATTCTTAGTTCCAATTCTAAAATTGACCAATTTTATTACCTTTATATTTCCCAAACATTTACAATGCTTTAAACAAATTTATATTCCCTTAAATGTTGATTCAATCATCAATTTTAGCGTTAAATTCCAATTTCGTTAAATTTAGAAATTATAAATTAAAATTTCAATAATTTCTTTGAATAAATTTTCATTCATATTATTCAAATTCATTATTACAAACGGATGAAATAAACATTGGAATTAAAATCCATTATATTAGCATTCTCAATTTTCATCTAAATCCTCATTTATGTAATATTTTAATATTATATTCCACTTAATTGCAATAAATCCACTTATTAGATTTCAAATTATAAATAAATTAATAAATCTTGGTTTTCACTCCTTAAATCAACCAGTCTTTATATTATAAATAAAACTAACATTTATTACATCTTATAGAATTAACCATCTTTAATGACAAATCAAATCTACCCTAACTGCACAAATAAGGGCAATTAATGGCAATTGATTTCACATTAAACTTCATTAATTATCAATAGAAATATCAATAAAATCGTTTATTTATTTAAAATCTTGCAATTCAATAAATTGACATTTTATAGGTATAATTAACATTGAATTATCAAATTACAGTTTATCCCTTATTATTCCATCAATTAATTGTAACTTTGAATTTATTCCTATTTTACAAATTTCAAATCAATTACAACTTTACAATTTAAATCAAATGGTATTGCACTAACCTTATTAAATTACATCCAGTTTTAAATTAGTATAGAATTTAATCCTAATTACTTACCATGAAATTCATTAATTATTGATTACCTTCCAACTAAATAAGAACTTATTTCCAAATTGATTTACAGCCTAATATAACATTTACATTAAACCCATTTCATTCAACCCGTTTATTATTAACCTTAAATTAGCCTTGGTTATATTTTGATGCACTATACTACCTAAATTTCAACTCAATTCTTATTTACGTAGCATTCAAGCATCAAATTCCAATAAATATACTTTATCACATTTATTAAAAATCATGGTTCCCATTTATTACGCTGATTTTATATTAATAAATCAACCTTTATATTTGTTGCTTGCATTCAACTTATAACCAAGTCGGACCATTTTACATTATTTCCTTTATTGCAAATTTCATTCAATTTATACAAGTTCAGCTTTAACTAACTTTATTGCCCAAGTCTACATGTAGTTTCTCAAATAAATAAATTATTTCATTAGAAAATTAAATGCTTATCATTAATATATATATATATATATATATATATATATATTATTGGGATTTTATTCCATCCATAAACGGGTATTGCATTGAAATTTAATTCGTTAGCTTATATCAACATTAATACCAGTAATTGCAATTCGATTACCAATTTTATTCAATACCCTAAATAAGTAACATATATTCATTCAATACTTACATTTGTTTCCCTATGTAAGTTTTTATTTCCAAACAATATTTCAATTACTACAGGACATTGATTTAATTCAATTTACTATTTAATATTATTAGTTCCTTAAATTAATTCACTATTTACCTTTTTTTTCTTATATTTAAATCTTAGCATAGTATAACAATTTACGTAACTTCAATTATTCGTAATTTCGTTTCAACTGTTAATACTTTGCTTTAATCTACATGGTTTCATTCCATTTTTCAACATTCGCTTCATTATTAATTTTTTTTTTCTTCTTACCTAATTCAATTACAAAATCTCATTAATTAACCAAATTTTATTTACCAAAATTTACGGGTCGTTACAAAACATTTGCAAATAAACTTATTAATCTTATCCGAAATGGTTACCTATATAACATTTCGAGGCTATTCATTACGCCAATACAAACAAAACCGTAGGTTCTTATTGGAGAATTGATTTCCATACAAATGACCAGGCGTAGGATCAACCTTCCGAATGGGTAAACCTCTAGATGGATGTCCCGAGGAACCGTCACAAAGCTCCTCTACCAACACAAGACCGGCCTACCTCTGTAACTAGATAGTACCGAATATGTCATCCCCGGTCGTTACCGACCTTTAACCGAGTGCTCGTTTTTCATACACCACATTAATTGACATCCCGAACATCATAGCGGGAAGAAATATATCTAAAAGAGGATGACCATATCCTAATGGGGAATGACCCACTTAGCCTTGCTGCACCTAATCTTGTTTCGGTCATTTCAGGTTTGATGAGGCTTGAGGCAAACGATTACCTTTTCTCATAGCACGTATCACATCTTTGAATGCCAAATTGCCATTTCCATTTAAGTACTAATTGCCTTCCACAAAAGTACAACCCTTGAGCTCGTACGTCTCAAGGAGGGTGTTAAGCTAAGAGAAGTTGTCTTCTCCACCACCACTGATGTACGTTTGTAAAAACCAATGTACATAATCTTTAGAAATGCAATGTCAGACATACAAGTTGTCTAGGAACATGACAAACCGAAGGCACTTTCCTTGGCCATTATTAGGCGAGACGCCCTTGCAATCCAAAAAATATCCATCACGAGGAGACCACTGCTATATATAAATCTATAATGGGTGCGAACCCGAGCAAATCAACAAGCAGTCCTCACGCTATGAAGATCCACGGTCTTCAATAATCACGGTCTTCAATATGTGTTCACGTTCGAACGTATACATTGGTTCGAAGTGGTTTTCAGATAGGATTTACCTAAATCCGACTCTGGTTCCTTTGAAATCCAATTATCGATAAAAAGTGAATCTGAGTATATAGGATTTATTAAGTCTCTTTTCACTTTAATTCTTTTCGGATGATTTCGAATTCTCTTTCTTTTGACTTAGAGTAATTTCTAAGAAATTCATTCTTTTCCTTTGGAAAATATCTCAGATTTCCTTACTTAATTCTTGATCCAAATTTCTTAACTTTTAGGTGGGTCAAAAACAATGTTGTTTAAGACATCGTTTACGACAAACGCTGAATCAATCTTAGCAAATATTTTTTGAGTAAATAGGGTTATAGAAATCATTCATTTTGGAGATTGCTTAAATTTTGGATAATACCTATCTTCTATTAAATTCAAAAACTTAATACAGAATCTTTTTATTTAAGAGCATCCGGGCTTTCCTTTCGATCTGTTCCACCCCTCGCCTAAGGAAAGAAAATATAGGCCAGATAAATTCAGCATACTGGTTGCACCATCCCTAACCTTAGTTAAACACCTTGAATTATCTTCCCAGATCTCACAGGCGGGACAAATGTACTAGTCGTTTCCGCATACTCAGATTTTCAACTTTATTTTGGAATTGCTTATGAATATTCCAAATTATCTTTCAAAACACTTAATTATCTTTTTCAAAACATTCATAATTATTCTGGGAAACGTCTATAATTTAAACTCATATTCCAAAAGTTATAAAAATCACAACATAAAAGTGCTGTTGAAAGTGCCATATAAGCTTATTTGAATCAAACACCTTTTAAATATTTGAAAATTTATATTTTCAATCCAAATCTCTTTTAAATCATTTAAATAGATTTATCAAATTTATTTCATATTTTCCATAATTAAAAACGTTCACTTAAACAGATTTCCCGTTACGGTCACTAAACTGCACTAGCGCGATTTTTCTAGAAAATTGATTGGGAAATATTTCGAAATCTACTTATCGAAACTTTGATTTTCTTTCTTGATTCAAAAGATATGGATATAATAGTCCGTAATTTCTTATTAAAGAATTCCAAGCTGTATTCCACTTTATAAACTCATTTGAACTTTTCGGCCATAAATCGCGAATTGTCGTTGCGTGACGCGTCTAGCTTTAACTTATTTTTCAATATTTGAAATAATCTATTTAAATTGGATTTCAACACTTATAAAATCATTACAAATTGTTTTAAATTAATATTTTCACTTTTTAAAGTATTTAAAATATATTTTCATTATTACCACATTATAACATTATTTTATTCCTGCTATTTTAATATTAAATTTTAAATTCCAATTTCAATTCGATTTCAATTCTAATCTCAAATTAAAAACATTTAAAACTTAGATTTCAAATCTAATTTCAATTTAAACATCAATTCAATCTCAAACTAAACTTCACCTTTTTAAAATCGATTTCAATTTCAATTTCACTATTCATCTCAATTTCAATTTCTAATTAACTATCCTTTTCAAATCCGTTTCGCTTTAAATTTCAAATTCTCTTTCATTTTAAATTTATTTTCACTTCTAAATGAAAAGAGACTTATTTTTTCAAAATATCTCATATTACTAAAATATGGTCTTTTTAGATAAAGCGATTACTTAATCAAAATGAACATACCCAATATTCATATTTATCACTAACATAACATCCGTTCAACTAATCACATGCATATGATTTCAAATCTAACATTCACTATTAATATCATAACGGGATATATTATCACAATTCACTTAATTTACTAACTATCAAATCATCCATATTAACAATCAATTTGATATAAACATTCATATGTCATAAGGGTGTAAATATGATTTGTAACTTAATCAAAATATAAATTCAAAAGCAATGAGAATTTCTCACCATAAACCAGAGCGATTAACTTCCTACCAACATTCTAATCAACCAACACTTTACTAATTAATTTCTACTCCACTAAACACTAGCAAACAACACCCTCACCCATCCAATAGCTTGGCCGAGGCTTGAGATGGAGGTTGGCCAAAAATATAGAGAAGAAGCGGTAGAGCTTTGAACTTGAATTCACAAGATTTAGATCCAAAAAATAGGTCATCTTCTCTCTTATTTTTGACTCTCTTACTCACAAAATTTTAAAAACTTATTTAATAAAAAGTTGTTGCAAATTCTTTTGTAGTGAATTCGAAAAAAAGAATCATTTAAATCCAAGTTGTTTTGAGAAGGATATGACAGAATGAAGAATAGGTGTCGGATTGACAAAAATGAAGCCCGAAAATGCACTTCAAAGAATTGAGTTTCAGGTATAGCAAGCCTCAAAACTGGAAAAAGTGATTAAGATAAAAGTTGAAGCCACTGAAATTTTATATGGTTTTAAAAAAATTACTTAATTTGGATCTGCATTGATCGAGTTATGATTAAAACAAAATGGCCTATTCTCTGGCTTAAAAACTGGGCTAGAAAATGAACTTCAAATAAGTGGAATTTTGACCTATTTATGCTAAGAACTGGACAAAGTGGTCAACATAAAAGTTGTAGCTACTGGAAAAATACGTGGTTTGAAGAAAAGAATTTTGTAATTTGGTTCAGTTTTAAATAGTTTATGGACGAGAGAAAAGAGGTAAAATAAGGAGAAAAGAGGAGTTTGATTTGAAGAGAATAAACATTGATTTCTTTTGAATATTTTATAAATATTTTGACATTATTTCTTTCTAATTTTTTCTATGGCTTGGAAACCATTATAGAGAAGAGGAAGAAGATGAAGAAGCTTGAGAAAAGAAGAAGAAAAAATGTGAATTAAATGAGAGAAGGAGGTGGATATTTATAGAAAAAGAAAGAAATGGTAAATTTACCAAAATAACTTCTTACCAAATTACCAAAATAACTTTACTTCAACCTAAAGTAATCTCCACTTTTTCAATAATTAATATCATCTTTCACACTCTTACTTTATGTCTTAGTCACTTAAAGATTAAGTAAAAAATATCATAATTATGTTGGCTTTGATTTGATATTGATTTGATGTTTACTTTTGACTTTTCTTACCTACTTTTCTTAATGACATCTAGAAGTTTTCTATTCTTATTTAGTAAAAGTAAACATGTTTAGTGAATTAATTAATACTTACACTATTTGAATGTATGTTCCTATATAAAAATAAAGGTGTGATGACGTTGCGACAACTTTTAATCGACAAAACGTTGTTTTTCGACAAAATGTTTTGCGGTCACATTTTGACGTTTTAGTTAAACTATTTATTTATGTAAAAAAATTTAAAAACAAATTTGTATAATGATATTTAAAAATATTAACACTTATAAATTAATGAAAATAATTTATTTAATCATTGAAACTTACTTTTCTAAAATCGGTATTTTGTCACTTTTGTTGATATAGGCAAATATATTACTATTTTTGTGTATACTTCTCTTTCCAAATCCTATCTAATTTTGTTTGAATCATATAACCTTACTTATTTTACATTTAAAATCAATTTAAATATTATATTTTAAAGTGTTCAAATTCTGGGTCGTTACATTTTCGATGCCATATTTCAGAAAAATTCTTTGAACTCCCTACTTTTGAATTGAGTTCTATTGTCTGTAATGATAGTCCGTGGGAGGCCAAAACGACATATAATGTTTCGTACAACGAAATTAGTGACCTTCTAGGTGGTGATCGTCGCTAAGGCTCTGCTTCCACCCACTTGGTAAAGTAATCGACCGAGCTATTGCGTATTTCGCACCACCTTTGGATATGGGTAAAGAACCTATTATATCGATCCCCCACACTGTAAATGACCAGGAACTAACCATTTGTGTGAGTTCCGTCGGTGGAGCTCTCAGTATTTTTTCATACTTTTGGTATTTGTCACATCTCCTTACGTAGTCTGCAGCATCCCGATTTACAGTTGGCCCGTAGTGTCCATAGCAGAGGATTTTCTTTCTTAATGTCCGCCCCCCAGTATGGTCACCACATTCTCCTTCATGGACGTCCTTAAGGACTCGTTTTATTTCACTATGGGAAATGCACCAGAGTAAAGGGGCCGAAAATCCCCTTCGATACATTATTTTGTTCTGCATCACATATCGCGAAGCTTTACGAATGACTTATCGTCTTTCGCTCTTTCTTTTGGGCAAGACCCTGTGTAGCAAGTATTTCTTAAATGGGGTCATCCATGATTCCTTCCCAATTTCAGTTTCTAACACGAAATCTATCTCCATCACGTTTATACTTGAAGCATGTAATATTTCGATGGGAACCAATCCCATTTGTTGTGCGTCGCCTGTACATGAAAATTCTGCCAATGAATCGGCTTCTCTGTTTTGTTCATGCGGGACATGCGAAATATCATAATATTCTATATTTGCTAGTAGCTATTGAACCAGTGCAAAGTATGGGGCAAGTCTCTATCCCTTCGCTTGATAGTCCTCCCGCACCTGGTGTACCACCAATTGTGAGTCACAAAAAGATTTCAACCGATTTTGCTACCGGTTCTCTGATAAGTTTCAAGCCAGCAATCAATGCTTCATACTCGGCTTCATTATTTGTTGCTGGGAAATCGAGCTTCGAAGTGTGACAAATTGAATGGTTTTCGGGAGTCATAAGAACTATACCAGCCCCAGAGCAATGGTCGTTAGATGCCCCATCGGTGTACAGTTTCCATCGAATGGGGGGGGGGATAACATCATGGCTGTTTGATTCGTCTGACATGGTGAATTCAACGATGAAGTTTGCTAGCGCTTGCCCTTGTATGACCTTTTTTGGCAGGTAGGTAATATCGAACTGACTCAACTTGACATTCCATTTTAACATCCTTCTAGAAGATTCTGGTCGTCGGAGTACCTAACGCAAGGGTTGATCAGTATAAACATTGATCGAGTGTGCCTGAAAGTACGGACGCTTACGTGATGCAATCACCAAGCTTTAGGCCAGTTTCCCAATCATAGGATAATTTTTTCTGACCCCTTTAAAATTTACTTACATAGTAAACCGGTTTTTGAACTCGGTCCTCCTCGCGAACCAAAGCCATACTGATAGCATGCTGGGATACAACCAAGTACACATACAATTCTTCATGGTCTATAGGTTTCGACAGCACCAGAGGACTTTCCAATTGTCTTACCAAAGCTCGGAAAGAGTTCTCGTAGTCGGGCATCCAATAAAAATTTCTCTTCCTTTCTTTATTACATCAAAGAAGGGAATACACTTATCTGTGGCTCTAGATATGAATTGACTTAGTGCAGCCACCTTTCCATTCAAGCTTTGTACTTGCTTTATAGTTCTGGGCACTTGTATGTCCCGAATAGCTTGAATCTTTTTCTGGTTGGCTTCAATTCCCCGTGCATCAACGATGAAACCCAAACACTTTCCTGACACAATTCCAAAGGAACACTTCAAAGGATTGATTTTCATTCCATAATATCTGAGTATATCAAACATCTCCGCTAAGTCTTGAATGTTGTCGTTTAACTGCCGTGACTTCACGAGCATGTCATCCACATAGACTTCCATTTTTTTACCTATCTGGTCTTTAAACATTCGATTCACCAGACGTTGATAAGTTGCTCCTGCAGTTTTTAATCCGAAGGGCATCACTACATAGCAATATAGCTCGACATCCGTGACAAAACTAGTGTGTTCTTGGTCTAGAACGTGAATCGAGATTTGATTATATCCCGAGGACGCATCCATTAATGACAGTAACTCGTGTCCCGCTTTTGAGTTAACCAGTTGGTCGACCCTGGGTAAAGGAAAATAATCCTTGGGGCATGCTTTGTTCAGATCGGATAATCTATGCAAGTTCTCCATTTTCCATTTGCTTTCCTCACTTGCACAGGGTTAGACACCAATTCAAGGTAGAGGGCATTACGGATGAACCCATTGGCTTTGAGTTTGTCCACCTCCTCTCTAAGAGCATCAAACCTCTGCGGGTCCATGCCTTTCCTTTTTTGCTTTACTGGTACGTACCTTGAGTCTATGTTCAACATATGACTCGTAATAGCGGGAGAAATCCCACAAATATCAGAATATGTCCAAGGTAAACATCCAGATTCGCTCGGGGGAAATTAGTAGGATCCTCGGCCATCGAGGGGTCGAGTTGTGATCCAATCTTATGTACTCGCAATGGGTTATCTCGACTGATTGGAATGTTAATCATCAGTTCAGCTGGTGCTGATTTAGCTTCCCTTGGTTCCTCATCGTCTTCTCTCGGATCTATGACTCCATAGATCCGAGAATGTTGCTCGAGCCAGGGCTCGGGCACTACTTATCAATTGTCAGTGTTCCGGATGCAGATGAAGCTATCCACAACCTTTCCTTTCTCTCTCCGCTGGCACTCTCTCAGCTCAGCCACATAACATGCACAATCGGTCGCCTGATCGCCATGCACAACACCAACTCCTTTGTATGTCGGAAATTCCAAAGTAAATACCATGGGGCCAAAGTTGCCCTAAACTTTGCCAGGGTCGGTAGACCCAGAAATACATTGTATGGAGAATCAACATCTAAAACTATAAAAGGTAGGATTCCCACCCTCCTACGTTCACCTTGCCTTAGTTGAATTGGCAATTCAACATAACCCACTGCATCGGTTGCTGCACCTTTAAAGCCATGGATACGCACTTTACATTACTTTAAATCCTTCGTCTCCATCTTCATTTGGCCATATGCCCTTTTGAAGATGATGTTAACAGAACTTCCACAATCAATCAAAATTCTCTTCACAAATGCTAGCCCGATTGTTGCAGATATGACCATCGAGTCAACGGTAGGAGCCTCCACCTGGTAAGCATCTCGGCTTTTGAATATTATATCATCCGTCATCATGCGCTACTGTTTAGCAGGGGTCCCATCCTCCACATTCGAACAACACTCATAATCTTCATGTCTTAAGGAGTTGGCATACCGCTCCATTTCCTTCCAGTTCTTGTCTACAGGGTGGGATCCACCGACTATAGTGTTTATGACCAGTCTGCATACAGTTGGAGTAGGTTCCTCAGGATGGCGTTTGAGTCGGCCTGCGTCCGGGGTCAGATGTTCCTTGCCTACCTTCCTGCGGGTTCTTTACAAAATCCTGCAACTTTTTCTGCCTAATAAATTTTTCTATGGCATCATGGAGGTGATGGAAGCGGCAGTACTTCCCCATCCGCTTTTGTTCCTCTATTGACTCTTTTGGGCGCGACTTTCTGTATTGAAAAGTATTACAAGTTGATAGGTAAATATTCTCCAAATATGCATTCATAGGAGTATATTCGTTGTAAGTTGGAATCCTTGGCTTTCATTTTCCTACTTCTCTTTTCTTTCCGTGATTTCCTCCTTCGGACCCATTAGATTTCTTAGGCTTGTTTTGGACATTGACCTGAACCTTCCTCCAATTGTCACCGGATTGTTTCACAACGATGTTGCTTTTCACAGTCTCCTGAACAGGCCCTGGTACCTTATCTCGCCTTGTCCACCTGGCTTCCTCTCTTCCTATGAACTGATGAGCCTTTGAATAAAAACGCTCTAGCCTAGTCGAAGGTTTTCCTACCAACCAATCTTCAAACTCTGAATCTGGATCCACTCCTTGCATTACAGCCATCAGAATTGCATGGTCATAAGGGTTGATAACTTCTGTAGCCACAAGGTGAAACCACTGTGAGTACTCCTTCAACAACTCTCCTGGAGCTTGAATTACACTAGATAGGGACATCATGTCCTTGGGACGAGTGGCATGTATCCTAAACTATTCAACAAATTTTGTTGCCAATTCGTCAAAGCTAGATATAGACGGTGGAAGTCGAGTGAACCACATGGTCGCAATTCCGAATAAAGTTATTGGGAAGCATCTACACTTAGTTGCATCATTTGCTTTAGCTGAATCCATCATCCATTCATATCTCACAACATGCTGTTGGGGATCAGTTTTCCCATCGTAGGCTGAGATAGCTGGCATGCTAAACTTCATGGGGTACTCGGCCTATAGGATAGTATCTATGAATAGAGTATGGCTCCTAGATATCCCCCATTCTTCATTGGTCAAGCCTGGATTTTCTCTCATCGGCTGTCTGACCATAGCCGATAGGTCCGGGGTTTGTATGAAGGATGGAAGGTTGGAATCTGTTCTACAGGACCGTTCAGGTTGATGTCTCCTCTGTTGTCGATCTGCCAAACATGTATTTTGGGGGCTGGCATCATTAGGGTCTTATGAGCTGACCGTCCAGTATCCACTCGCACTCCATAACCTAATTTTCTTGTTCCAGCAAGGATGTAGTCTCCAAGGTGTAGGTGATCTCTAGTTGATCGATTAGCATCACCTGCTTGTGTAGTTTCAGTTTTGCGGCGTCTACGCTTGGGAGGTTCATCGAACGAAGTCGAGCTATTAGATGAAGAATAAGGAATGAGGCTACCTCTAGCATTCTTGTGCTGTTGCTGAGTAAGCTGAGTCATGAGGATAGCGTTAGCTTGAATCTGCTTATTAAGTTGTCTTCTGCTTTTCATGAGTTCCCTCATCAACTCTTTGAACTCCGCTACTGTGACAACTTCCATTTATTTTGGGTGGTGGTTCCTGCACCTAGATTTACTTGTTGATTGCTAGGTCCTATTTGTTGTATGCTATTAGTCTCGTTAACGTCCGCGTTATGAGAGGCCGATTTGGTACGTGGTCTTCCCATCGTAGAGTTATTGATAGGAACTCTGAGTAGAATCAACGGACGTCTTGTGAATGAATTGATCTCCTTTTGGGGATTTATTTAATCCAGTAGCTACAAAGCAGATCCTAGCGGCCTGAGAATTCTATTTACCAGTGAAAGCATCAAAGGGTTGGAACTAGAATTAGTCACTTACACCCGAAGAAGAATTTATTTAGAGATATTAATGAAGAAGGTAAATTAAAACTGAGGAATAACGTAGTAGAATGCAGTAATAATTGCAAGAAACAGGAACACCATATTTATAGTGGTTCGGCGTAACTGCCTAAATATACTTTGAGATTAATCTTTATTGCTTTTCTAAACAATTGATTACAGATACAATCCGTACACCTACTACTCAAATGAAAATGTTAAGTGAAAAAGAACGAGTCTTGAAAGCGGTAGAGTCTGCCCAGTATTCTCGAAAAATGTCCATTTCACTATGCCCCTGCCCTTCTATTTATAGACGAAGATTGGTTGGACTTCCCTCATGGGCCTATGAACAAGGTATCTCGACCTGCGTTAAGTAGCTTCTACGCACCGAGCCAGGGATGCCGAGCGGCAATTGCCGGGCGAGGATGGTCGAACTAGAGATTTTCGAGTGAGGTTTCCTTTCCAGACAGCACTAGCATGACGAACGAGGCTTGTGCCGAGCGAGGCTTTGTGCCGAACTACTCATCTGTACCGAGCGAGGGTAGATGTCGAGCGAGGTGCTATGCTGAACGACTCATTTGTGCCGATCGAGGGGAAATACCGAGCAAGGCTTTGTGCCGGACGACTCATCTTTGCTAATCTAGGGGAGATGCCGAGCGAGGCTTCATGCCGAGCAACATCATTCTGACCAAACGAGGCCTTGTGCCAAGCGACTCATCTGTGCCGAGTGAGGCCTCGTGCCGAGCGACTCATCTATGCGGATCGAGGGGAGAAGCCGAGCGTGGGTTCATGCCGAGCGACATGATCTGGCCGAACGAGGCCTTGTGCCAAACGAGGCGTCTATGCCTAGCCTCTTGTTACATGGTCAAACAACCGGGTAACAATATTTTTAACAGCTAATTTTATATCGGACTAGAAAATCATCGAAAACTTATAATAAAAATGACCGCAAGTGCACGACGTGCAATTTTAGTACGTGGCGAGTACAGATTAATCCGTAAGGAATTAAAGCAATTAAAAGTTCTACTCAATAAAATTCACCAATAGTTTGAAGTTGTTTAGGCTAAAAAATGTAAATAAATTAGCAAGAAAAATGGATAAAATATGAGAGTAGACGGCAATTTACAGGCAGTGGGCATCTCATGATCACATAAATCAACAGAATGAAATTATGATCTCCTTTTTTGTCATTAGTGGATTTTGTTGATGTGTTTATCATAAGTATGGCCTATTTGTGCTATTGATTAGCCCAACAGAAACTATCAAACTATAACACACCCACTAAACCACTTGTTAACTCTCATGAAAATTATAATGAAATCAAAAATAAAATCTATTCTAAGCATAATCTATTTACTTTTGATTAGTAATATCGCCATCAAACTTCGATTTTAAAACCCAACCCTATGAGGTAGATGAAGAGGTAGTTTGAGTTTATGTTTGTTTAAGCATGGCCTATTTGGGGCCAACAACATAGGCTATCAAATTTAAAGCTAAAAGAAATAATTTAACCACATCAAACATTTTCATTAAGCACCAAAAGAGATCAAAAATTAACAAATATGCCGAATCTATATGATTAAGAGAGCGACATTATCCCTAAATGGAAGGGGTTTAGCTTCACATATTTGTTATCATTTCAGCAAATGTATATTCCAACATAAGCATAAACAAGAAGAAAATGCAAGTAAATTAAGAAGCGAGCTAATTAAAATAAAATAAAAGCTACTCTGCTTGCATGAAATAAATACCACACTAATTGCATAAAGTAAGAACAATAATTAAAAGTGCAAGATATTAAATTCATTACAGAAGAAAAGGCTAAGTAGCCATTAAAAAGAGAAAGGGAGTTTATATATATTTTTGTGGCTACCACTAAACTAACTACAAGGTGGTGCTAAGAGCTCATTACATGAAACACAAGGGCTATTTATACATGCCTAAAACCCTAATGTATATTTTTGGGACTACCCAAAATACCACTCTATGAAGTTTGGCCTCCAAGTTGTCATTAGCATAAGCATTATCCACCATTACATGTGCTTGTAACTTTAATGTCCACTAACAAGTGCATTATCTCATAATTGTAGATCATGGTAAGTGGATAGGTGGGGTCCTCCATGATTGCGTGAATTGATTTATTTCCATATTCATTTCTGTTCTAACTCTTGTGCATATTTCCATGAAGCCACTTCTAGTTTCCATCCAATTTTCCTACAAATAAAAATAAAATATGCAAATAAATATGCTCCAATTAATTCACACACAAAAATGACCATTCTACCCCCATATGAAGATGAATAAATAATGATTTGAAAGTAATTGAAATTTTGGTTTAGACATGTAAAATACCCTAATATACTCAATTATTAAATAAAAGTGGTTAAAGTTGGGAGTAAAAATATGCACATTTACATGCACATCAAATACATCTAAACTTATCTTTTTATTCGTCCTTGAATAAACTAAAATTAAGATAAAACCATTTTCGTACGAAACACGATTGCATTGAGCTTATGCAATAAGTGTTAAACCTCTAGTTGTCCCTAATAGGGCGACTGTTGTTTCATAAGGGTTCTTAGCGGAAACTACCCACAAAATCCAAATATATCTTGAATGCAAGATTTATTTATAAAAGATATGAATGCATGTTTTTAAAAATATTTGTAAATAAAGAAATTACATTTAAATTGACACAAATAAGTTAAATATGAGTTTTGGTTATTATCAAGAAATTTAAGCCTTTTACTTGTCAAAACGTCCAATAATAATTAATTATCATCACAATTAAACTCTAGTCCGGCTAGTTGATTCGGGTGATAGTATAATGCAACTATGAAATAGATCCTTAGTTGATTATCAAAGTATATAAAGTGGTATTTTCTTTTTTTAATAACAAGTCAAATCAAATAAGTAAAAATAGTGCTTGGATTTCAATTTCTTACTCTCTCTTTATTTGAAATTTTTATTGATATTAACAATATTTACATACGCCTAACTTAGAAAATTGAGACTAGATATAACACCCATGCACTGCCTTCCTGGCTTACGTGAGGGGGATACAGAGCGTGACGAGTGAGCACACAAGTGTGTTCACCTATCAATAGTAGGCATTATTAATAAATGAATTATATACATACCCCCAACTCAAATAAACTGAGACCAGATATACCGATCATGCATTTTTTTTCTCGAGCTTACATGAGAAGGGTACAGAGCATGGCAAGTATACACACTTGCGTGTGAACGCTTGACTCAAGGTGTTTCTTATTTTTATAAAAACCATTTTTTTAACATTAGAAGATCAAAAATGTTATCGCCTTTACTTAAAATCAAGCATTCATTAAACAATGATTTCAATTAGGATATATTTCATAATTAACACCGATGAACCTTCCTATATACTAGTTAAACCATCATTACTTGTAATCAAACTTATTTTTTATTTTTGTTGAGACATATAACTTTTCAAAATTTTCAATTTAAAAACAAAAAACATATATTTATCTTATAGCGTTTCTTCAAAAATAAATCAAAATTCTAAAAAGAAAATTGGTATTGAGATTTTTTTAATAGAAATTTTGAGTTTTGGAAACAAACTGCAAAAAATAAATTAGGAAAAATCAAAAATGAACATAAGACTCCTCCCACACACACACTTGATTTTGACTAGTCACTACCGTCAACCCAAGTGAAAGGAGAAAAATAAAATAAAAATAAAAAATGACCTACATTTACAGAAAATGAAACAATTATTACTTGCACGATATCCAAAACATATCGTCAAAGAATAAATAAAACGGCCTTCCAAAGACCAATTCATTTGTCTCGTCAAGTATGAGAGGCATAGCTTAAGCATAGAAAACCAAACCATAAAAGATTTAAAAGTTGAATGTTGAGTGGAAAAATGAATGTTGTTTTATAAAAAATCATATGAGTTGTTTTATTTTCGATGATTTTCGAGGTAGATAGAACAATTAGTTGAAGTTCAAACTCATTAGATTTAAATTCAAACTCATCATCAACAAATTCTTAGAAATTACTGATTTTAAAATCAAAATAGTGATTTAAATCTATCCCGTTAGAATTCAACAACTCATCTTCGAAAAGTCAAAAAAATTTGTGTTCACTAAATTCGTCTTCCTTTGTTGGATTATTAGCAACGTCATTGCATGTATCAATTTCAAAATCTGAAGTTGTCACAAGGAAGACCGAATTTTAATTTTGGTTCCACATACTCAAAACAATTGAAATCCGACTCAATTACCGCATTTTCAACAGCTTCATTATGATTTTCATTTTCCAACTTCAAAAGTTGTTATATGAAAATTGTCAATTTCGGTAAAAGGTGGATTATTATATGTCTCGTCACATGTTCGGAGTTGATTTTGTTGTTCACGTTATTTCATGTAGGTTTCAAACAAAAAAATCCATGTAATCTTTGTGAATTTCTTCCATTTGCTCAACAAAATCAAATTTACAATTATTAATTTGAGAATTTTCAATCTGAAATTGTTGAGAACAATTATTGTCAATTGCACGATAGTTGAGATTATTCTCGTTGCCAAAATCATTTAACCAGTTGTTTCCATTTTCGTTTTGATTTTGAAATTCATTTTGGAGTTCGAAATAAAATTGGCTTGAGTTATAATCGAAATCATTTGAATTTTGTAGTCAATTCAAATTCTGATTATTTTGTAAACTTTGGCTTGAGTTATTACACAAATATGAATTACACAAATCATTTATCCTTTGATTTTTCTGTGTAGAGAGTTCAAGTAAAGACGAAATGGTTTTAATACTCTTTTCTGAAGTTAAGGGTTGCTCACTATTTTGAGAATTTTGTTCTTTAAGATCCAAATTGTTTATACAATAGTTATTATTAAACTACTCATAAGAATTAAGTGTGAAATTATATGGATTATATCGATTTTCACAACTATTGCAAAACTCATATGAGAAGGGAAACTTAGACATTTTCAAAAGTGTTTTGTTTTTGCTTCTTTTTTTAAAAGGAAAAGTATTTACCAAAGAGAATTTAATTTTCAAAAGGAAACTTGATTATTATTATTTTTAGATTCTTAAAAAAAATTCTATTATATGTTTTTTTTAAAAGATTATATTTTCTTTCTTTTTTCGGATTTTTGTTTTTCTAAAAAAGAACTAACTTAAAAAATTTGGATTTTTGATTTTGATTGAAAAATTTCAAATGAAACGATTTGGAAGGGAATTTTTTTGGATTTTGGATTAAATAAGAATTAAGTCGAGTAGAATGTACAATTGTTTTAGTTTTGGATTTTGTACAAAAAATTAAAAAAAAAATATGCATGAACTAATGCAACTAAATGAATGCAAAGGACTTAACTATAATTTTTTTGTCCTAAGTAGCTCCTAACCCTAAATTTTATAATCAAACTTTTTCTTAATTCAACAAGATAGTTCTTAGCCAGGTAACGGACATGAGGTATCGGTGCACCACAAATCACCGTACCAATGTAGCGAAAGGTTTAAGTACCTTCAGAGAAAAAATCACTATAATATGTACGAATCATTATAATATTTATAAATGGTTATTATTCTGTCGTAGCCTAAACACCATGAAAATAAATTCTCGAAAGAGGACAACTTGTCAAGATAAAATTAAGCCCCAGATAAGCCCGCGACACCCTTAAGTCAAGTGTCTAAACGTTATTCTTAATCAAATTTTAAGATGAAATGCAATTCGTAGGCCAAGAAAAGGATGATAAAATCCCACACCTTATATGAATTGGGTGCTTCCCTTAGAGAATAAAAACAAGACGGTAGGAATGTAAAAAATGAAAATAAACATGAATTTAACAATGCAACTACGAATGAGATTTTTTTGTTATTATTTTTGAATTTTTGAATTTTTTTATTTGTAAATTCAAATGCAAGCTACCAACAATGCAAAGCGAATTAAACAAGAGGTGAGAACATGATACCAGAGCATGCATAATTATTAGCAATTGATTTTTTTAGTGGAGATTTTATTTATAAGCAAGTAAGCAAAGCAATGATTTTTGGCAAGCTGAGGAAACTAGCAAACTGTTCGTTTATTTTTATTTTCTACTTTTGTAACCTGAAACTAGGAACAAGATATATATACGGTTATATATATATATATATATATACATATATATATATATATATATATATATATATATATATATCAAAGAAGAAACTAAAACAAATGAAAAACTAGACAAATTAAGACAATTGAAAACAACTCTTTTTTAATAAAGCTTGACATAGAAAACTTAAAAAAAAAACTAAAACAATCCAATCAAAAGAATAAAGCTTAACAAAGAAAACTAAAAAAATTTAATCACATCAAAAATTTTCATTAAGCAAAAAAGAGATCAAAAATTAACAAATATGTTGAATCTTCATGATTAAAAGGGCTTCTTTAGGCCTAAATTAAAGGGGATTTGCTTCTCATATTTGTTATCATTTCAACAAATATAGATTGCAACATAAACGCAAATAAGAAGAAAATGCAAAAAAGTAAGAAGAGTTCAAATTAAAATAAAATGAAAGCTAATCTGCTTGCATAAGAACATTACATAAGAAAAGGCTAAGAAGCCATTAAAAGGAGAAGGAGAGTTTATGTTTATTTTTGTGGCTACCACTAAATTAGCTACAAAGTGGTGATGAAAGCTCATTACATGAAACATAAGGGATATTTATACTTAAAACCCTAATGCATATTTTTTTAGGACTACCCAAAATACCCCTATAAGAAATGTTGCCACCAAGTTGTCATTAGCATGAGCATAATCCACCATTACATGTGCATGTAAATTTAATGTCCACCAACATGTGCATTAGTTCTTAATTATAGATCATGATAAGTGGGTAGGTGGGGTCCCCCATGATTTCATGCATTGATTATTTCCATCTTCATTTGTCTTCTAACTCTTGTGCATGCATATTTCCATCAAGCCTCTTCTAATTTCCATCCAATTTTCCTATAAATAAAAGTAAAATGTGCAAATAAATATTCTCCAATTAATTCATGCACAAAAATGATAATTTTGCTCCAATATGAAGATGAATAAACGATGATTTGAAAATAATTAACGGTTTGGTTTAAACATGTAAAATACCCTAATATGATCATTTATTAAATAAAAGTGATTAAATATAAAAGTGAAAATATGCACATTTACATGCACATCAATATAGATGTATGTAGTTCAAAGTCTAATGGTACCAACTAGAACCCACTGACTCATTAAATTCATAGATGAATTATCGTAGAAATGAACATGTGTATTTGATACACAAGTAGTGTATCTATGAAAAGTTAATGGAATACAAAACAAAAGTAGAAAATATTACACGTAAAAGAAATAAATGGAATTTGATTTGATTGAATAGGTGAGTGTATTGGAAAAGAGTTCCAAATGTAACTAAAAATGAATAAGATTCAATCTCAAAAGTGACTTCTCTTTATGATACATAATGATGCATCGATAAGAGTAATCGAACTTTTTTCGACGAAGTAATATTGATAATGAGTGAAGTTGAGTTAATTTCTTTCTGTAAGGGTAAGTACTTAAGAGAAAGTACATATGTTAAATTTAATTTCATCTTAAGAAGAGTTTACAAGATCATACTCATATAAGATATGAATTGATACAAAACCCCGACCTTAAATAGTTTAAGATTTATAAATGTCTAATTAACGTTATAAACGTAAGCTCCGTATACTCAAAATTAAATCTGTTTTATATACACATAAAAGGAAGTACATAAAATAGTTCTTAATACATGTTCCATCATCCTTCAATTGTTGTTTCAAGAACACCGCCTTTATGATCAAAGGAATTTTTTTATAAATTAATGGTAGTACAATGGACTCGGAGATGATCTAGAGACTAAAATATGTAAATGGTTTCATAAGATGAAATAAAATCAACCAAGAGTATTCATTAATGTCAAGAAAAAGAATTGTTAGCGATAATAGTTTCCTAGTTGTCAATAAGCCATAAAGAGTATAGACTTTGTAATGTGGCCTGATGCATTAAATCCAAAATAGATTTCAAGTATATTGTCAAAATATAATTTTGATAGTTATGCGTAAAGGGATGTGATCCATCAACCGCAAGTCTATCTTAAAAGAGATCAATGTAGCTGAAATTGTATAAAGTAGTGTTATTAGAAATCATTTCGTCTATTTCAAATGTTAAAATTACTGATGTAATTTTTCTAGTCAACATCCTTGAAACCATTTTAATTCTATAACGCAGTTATCACATGATTTGATTTTGAAAGTTAGCACTTTCATGTTGAAATAGAACTTCTAAATAATGATTTAGAAGAGACTTTTTTCATAACAACCAAAGTGCCTCAAAATGGATGGAAGCAATAACATGATTCATATGTTCAAGAAATGACCCTAAAGCGGATACAATGACAACATATGATAAGCATTAGAGTTGAATAAGAATTTTTGATAGCGAAATCAAATAGTTTGATTTTAGTCAAAATGTAGATGACGAGTGTGTTTATAAGAAAGAACAGTATAATAATAAAATATTTATTAATTATAAGCAAACATAAACTTATGATTGTTAATGATGTACCTACGTAAAAATCATTTTAGTTTGGTTTTTTAATCCCTGACATTGGATTTAAAATGATATCTTTTACAATAAATATAAAAGAATGTGGAGAGAGTTCCATATGATATATATGGACACCATGTTTAAATGTTTTATAGATAATATGAGATAAGGTCCTTATACATTGGAAATAAGAATTATTGCGTATGCTATATAGTTTACCATATCACATTTCACTTATGTCCCCATTATACTGAACAAATATCAAATTCGAATTAAGATCACCAAATAGTAGTTAAGAGTACTATCGAGTATTTGCAAAGTACTAGTGTAATCTGGCATTTTAACCAATGCAGGTTCTCGGTAGCATTAGAATGTCAAGATAAAGACGAAATGGTTCAAGAACGTTGGAACATCATAATAGGAAAAAAGGAAATATTAGAAAACGGGCGAAAATGGTTGACTTGAGTTTTTGAACTTGGTGCTTGCGGTTGGATCCTAGTCATACTTGAGCTGAACTTAGGAAAAATGAAGGAAATCCTAAGTTGAGAAATAGAAGGCAACATGTATGACTTGGAGTTAGGACCGAGTCAAACCCAATCCATGCCTAGAATAAACACAAAACTCTCAGTGTGTTTCAATTGATCTCTTGGTACCGAGTAGTTTTTTTCTTGGATGGACATATAAAACTCTCAGGTCAGACTCCAAGCAATCGTTACCAAGTAGAACTCAGGTCGCACCCACAAAACTCTCAGGTCAGGCTTCAAGCAATCATTACGGAGTAGAACTCTGGTGGGACCCATAAAACTCTTAGTTCAGACTCTAAGCGATCATTACCGAGTAGACTTTAGGTCGAACCCACAAAACTCTCGAGTTAGACTTTAAGTGATTAGTACCGGAAGAACTCGGGTCAAACATACAAAACTACTAGTTTTGACTCGAAACACTCCAACCTTTGGATGACTCCAAGCAAGGCCTAAAGCAAGCACACAAAGCACTCGGGTCAGACAATAAGTCCGACTAACCCTGACCTAGAGCTCATGATTATCACTGATATGGTTTTCACCAATATGTTTCGCTCAACCATGATTAAAACTATCCAGAATAATGATATGAAGTAACTCAATAAGTTGTGAAGACAACTGAGCAAAGTGGACTACTCGGTACCAAGAGCTTTTCCCTTCACCTTGGACCTCCAAAATCTCTTATACCCTAAGTAGCACCTCAGGTTATTTCTATGGAGTGCTTTTCCCAAAGTACAGATGAGCAACCCTAAGGATTCTTAAGAAAAAAGCCAGAAAAGACAAGCAATATCATTGAAGCTGTCATAAATAACTCAACCTATAAGAAAAGTGTTTAGAATGCAACGTATCGAAGATAGGAAGGCAAGACAGAAGTGAAAGAGGAAGTTTCCACCAACATAAACCTCTCAATACCAAGTGGTTTCAATTGACCTCTCATTAGCAAGAGGTTTGAATTGATGTTTGGGCCAACTTTGGCTCTCTTGCACCTTTGGACTTAGATTTGGACCTTCTACATCGTCGGCCTCCAAGTCTATTAGCGAATTTCACTATATATACAAACCCTATAGCAACTAAGAGAGGACTTTTAGCACTTCAATTTTTCATCTCCTGTCTTCTCACTATGGCAATCATTAGGGAAGCTACTATTTTCTATTCTGGGCTTTAGTTTAGTAAATCCCTTATGTTAGTGATTCCAAATCTCCTCAAATCTTTATAAAACTCTCTCAAATATTTAATAATAAAAATGTAAAGTGGACGTAGACTAGAGATTGCTGAACCACAACAAAACACTTGTATGTACTTTTATTTTCTTTCTATTTTTGCTAGATCTAATCCCACAATAGGTTATCTTTGGATGTTATTGTTATCCCGCCTTTTGGCAAGGCCGAGATATCAAAGAACTGGTTACAAGCTCAGGGTCAATCATCCTGGATATCGAGCATGCATAGATTCGTCATGGATGTCGATGAATTTTGTCCAAGTCCGAATCAAGCTGCAACTGACAACACATGATAAACTAAGCCATGGAAGCCAGCATTCCAAATTTCAAGTCAATCCGAGTTCACTGATCAAGTAATGATCGATGCATTTTGAAGAAGGCAGCCTTACTTTCATATCCACCAATCAGCGTCAATTCGTATCGATCGCGTTCGCATCAATCAGACTGCCTCACTTCACATCCATCGTTATGCCTACTTTGAATCGATCGGTTTCGTGTCCATCAATGAGTAGTACGCTTCGTATTGGATGTTCAGTTTCTAATTCATATCCATAGTTGAGCCTCTATTCGAACCCACTGTCTTCATATCGATAGGATTCGCATCCATCGTCACACCTCAATTCGTATCCATCAGATTCACATCAATCAGGTTCAAATCCATCAAGAAGCCTAATTTTGATTTGATCTCATTCAAATCCATCAAGAAGCCTCGGCTAAACTCGATCTCGTATGAATCCATTGGCAGAGCATGCATTTCGTATCGATTGGCTAAAGCCTACTTCGTATCCATCAAGTGTCTACTTGGCTCGTATCCATCGAGGAAAGTCATGTTCGTAGCCATCAGTCTCCATTACTTCGTATCCATCAATGTTATTGCTATTCGAATCCATTGAGTTATCACTACTTCGTATCCATCAACATGAATTAAATAACGATCATCGATACAAACGAGGCGAGATTCATGGAGTCGAAACGATCAAACCGGAGCAAAGAGTAGATCAACGCGAGGAGTGCGAGCCACGTTGCCGCTAGGTCTCGTCCATCACCGAGTCGAATTGATCGATTCGAATTAATCGATTCGAAGGAAGCAAAGCAGTCGAAAATCCAATTTCATATCGACCATAACACAAAATCCACTGATCCAAATGCTATGAAATTTTCATAGGAGATTACATACAAACCAAAGATTACTTGCACCAAGTTTCAGCGCCATTGGACACGATCGTTTATCGATACGAATTGATTTCGTATCAATCACGGATCGAGTCGAAACTCTCAAGATCGGTCGCATGGGCCCCCTTACGTGCCGGAACGAGTCTCCTAAAGTTTGAGCGCGATATCAGCCTCCTACGCCTATAAATAGAGCCCAGAGCCTACAGAAGAAGGATTTTTTGATTCTCAAGCGCCCAGACTCTGCCGGATCGAGATTTGCACCATACTCTTGCTGTTGAATTAGAATTCCAAGTTGTATTTTGCAGTTGTTCGTTGTAATCACTTGTAATTGTTCAAAGAGAATCAATAAAGTCACAAAAACTTCATAGTGGATGTACGCAACACGCCAAACCACTCTAAATCACTTGTCTGTGCATTTACATTCCTGTTAATTGGAGTTTTTATTAGATAATCTACATTTTAAATTTATATTCTTTACCGTTATCTCTTCAAAAACTTTCGAAGAGTATTGTGCCCAATTTTGGTACAAACACTTTGGTGCTTTTATTGAGATAACCCAGATTTTCTCCCGCTCCTTGGATCTATCATCGATATCGGATTGCACAAATCTAAGAGAGAGATCTAGATCACGAATCCGAATTCCTTCCATTCTATTTAGATTTGCAAAAAGTCTGGGAAAGTAGTTCAACCCCCAAGATGGTTAGCACAAGGACCACCTCCAACGCTGTCGATCAAGAAGGCCGGGATAGACAGAATCCCGTGCCACTACCTCCTTCTAACCAAGACGCTACTGGACCCTCGGAACCATCAGGTCCGGTTACCCGATAAGAGTTTCAGTTGCTGCTTAAGGAACTGATCCAGAGTCGGCAACAACTAACAGAGTAGCTACGCGCCAACGCCGAGCTGACCAGCCAAATGAATCGCCAGAAGCGGAGGAGGTCTAGGAGAGATCATGCTTCTCGCTCCTCCATCGAAAGTTCTTCCTCTTCTGTTTAGCATCATCGATCGCCATGACCCCGGCTAGATGGGAGTCACATACAAACTGCCGGACATCAACTGACAATGACATATGGACAGCTGAGAGCTGGTCCATCGGCCAGTTTCCAGACCGGACCCTCCTCACGAGGGGGTACCGCTCCTTATTATACCATAGACTATCGCACTACGACCGCCGCGGTTGAACCAGGGGTCTATGCCTGAAATCAGTCGAACTTGGAACATCGTCAGCATGGGTGTACTCCTAAACCATACGTCCTAGAGGACTATAAGCGAAGAAGGCAAGATGTGGACCGTCGACAGCATCCGGTCCAACCTCATAATATGGAACCCAATCACACTTTGGCTCGAACTGCATAGAACATACAAATGCCGGATCTTTCGACCATGATACGTTGGATGATCTGTGAGAGCCAGGGTCTTACGAATGACAATTGGGGAATCTCCCAAGTCACACTCCTTTTACAAATGATATACTTACTGCTAAATGCCCTCGGGGATTCAAGATGCCGTCTCTACCCACGTACGAAGGAAACTCCGACCCCAACCAACATATTCTGAAATATGAATGGTCGATGAGCGCTGCTAGAGCTGACGATGCGGTGAAGTGTCGTAGTTTTCCTATTTCCTTGGGGGGCATCGCTACCATGTGGTTCACCCGGCTGCCATCACGATCCATTTCCTCCTTTGACCAGTTGGCCACTAAATTTGTTAAGCAATTCCGCATGCACATCGCAAGGCCAAAAGATGTCAACAATCTATCTAGTGTCACCCAAGCTCTCGGAGAAACGCTCAGATGCTACTTAGAGAGATTCCATGCTGTGTGTGCGGAAATCAGCAATCTGAACGATAACTCCATCCTTATGGCGTTGACTAAGGGGATTGACACCGACTCTGAATTCTGTAACTAGCTAGCCGGGAAACCATCTGCATCATTGGACCGTTTCTATGCTAAGGCGGCTCAATTCTTAAGAAGGGAACATGCGAAACAACCTAGGAAGCAAGATGATGCAGGACAAGGTACGGAAGGTATACAAAGCAATGTTGCGGTTGTCTGGTGAGAGCTTCGAAAAAGTTCAGTTGAACATTCAAAACAAACAAACTCAGTGGAGGGAGAACGTGAATCAAAATATAAAGCGAGATCAGAACCGTGGCCCACAGTGCAAGAACCCTATGTTTGACAACTACACTCCTTTGAATACATCACTGGAGAACTTGTATTTACAAACCTGTAATATAATTCAATACAAAAAACCTGCACCAAAACCGTCGTCAGAAAGGCAAATCCAGACGGGAAATTTTTGCAGGTTTCATGAAAGCTACGGGCACAATACAAATGAATGTCGTCATTTGCAGGATCTCGTGGAAAAGTTGATTAGAGAAAGGAAGCTAGAATAGTTTGTGCGGGCGCCGCAACCTGAAGGTGCGGGCCCATCAAATCAGAATAATGAGCCCGATCAGCCGAGACAGGAGAGCTCTACCCGTCCCGGTGGGAGATTAGTGACAAACGCCGTCAGTGGAGGACCCTTTTTGTCGAGAGCATGGAATGACAATGATCTTCGTCACTATTACACATGACAGGCTTTATTAAATACTTTGCAATTTGTCCTTGCATTCTGAAGTTCGAATTTTTAATAAGGCATTGACTTTGCCATGTATTTCTGTTCCAGCAATAAATTACGATCTCTTCAAGCTAGAGCTGTGATCCACTGAATGCGACATTCAATTATCACAACGGAAGAAGTGCTAAGTTCTGCCATACGATTGAATTTATTCAAATAGCGAGTGACTGTGGTACGACCGGCCACTCACTAAGTGAAACCTCAGCTCGGGGGCAAGCCGTCACATTAAAGGCTGAACTGGACTGACACACGATAGTCTTATAACCAACTCCAAATTCCCAAAGTGCGAATTGGAGTGTAAACATTAGCTCTGGGTTCCCAGAGTGCGAGCCGGAGTATAAACACTGGCTCCAAATTCCCAGTGGGTGAATTGAAGTACAAACATCAACTCTAGGTTCCCCGAGTGCGAACCGAAGTATAAACACCAAATCCAAATTCCCAGAGTATGAATTGGAGTACAAACATCAACTCTAGGTTCCCAGAGTGTGAACCAGAGTATAAACAATAACTCCAAACTCCGAGAGTGTGAGTTGGAGTATAAACATATAAATGCGTCTCCGGAGAGGGTGGACCCGTCCGCCTAACGACTTCGGCCATATCCTAACCAAGTTCGAGGAGGATGGACCCGTTCGTCTAACAACATCGCTTGTTAACTCGGGGTGGATGTGATCCGACCATCCACGATCCCAATAAATCCGTCGTTCCCAGAGTATGAAAAAATTCCTACAAACCCTAGACAGATGTGACTGACCATCTGTCGGCCAACTCCAAATTCCCAGAGTGTGAATTAGAGTATAAATATAAATTCCAGGTTCACGGAGTGCGAACCGAAATATAAATGCTGACTCCAAATCCCAAGAGTGTGAATTAGAGTGCAAATACTAAGTCAAAGTTCCTGGAGTGCGAACCGAGTTACAAACATCGATAACACTCGAATTCCCAGAGTACGAACCAGATTATCAATCACATATTATCCTAAGTCCCCAGAGCGTGGATATGTGCTCAAGATTTGTGATAGGTGCGATTGACCACCGAAATATAAATACTGATCCCCGGAGTGTGGATGCGATTATTATCAGTGAACGTGCACAACTGAAACCGCTCACCCTTCACTTGCTTCAACATCGATTTGACGATGTTAAGCTTGGAAGGCAGAGATAGAATTGCATCGTTAGCTAAACATTACAACTGGTTCCCCAAACTGGAGGCGTTGCTTAAGTGTGAAACATTGACTGGAACAATACGACATCGAGTGTCCAGCTTAGTCTTGAGTCGTGGCTTGTATCCACGATTTTAAGACTTGTGTATGAAACAAATTTAGCTCTAGAACCAATACTCCACGAGCATACCAAGCTATGATTCGAACATTACAACACTTAAGCATAAAAGACAGGAAAAACATTTGAAGCAAAGAAAATAAAGTTTTATTTCAACTAACTGGAAATAGGAATTTATGTACAAGTTCTTCCAAAAAATGCCTTCTCGTGGGGGACGAATCCGCGTCTATACACGACCTACTAAAGCAAAAGTAAACTCCTATCTACCCAAAAGTGTGCCTAAGGAATCTATCTATTCCTTCTTCCTCCTTGGCTTTTTCTTCAGTTTGTAGGCACCGGCACCGGCACCGCTAACGATCTTTCGTTTTGAACTTTTCCCTTCAGGTGGGGAATCTCCGGACGAAGGCACGATATCGATCTCTTCCTCCGAACTTGAGTCTATGGGGATGCTCTCTTCAGGAGGAGTCGGAGGAACTGGATCTGTGATCGGGGGCAGAGTAGACACTCTAGTATCAACCAGTGTCTCCCGGGTGATATCATCCTAAGTGGAGTTAGACCTAGCGTCGTCACTCCACCCTCAGAATCACCGCGATGAGCCGCTGCCTCCATCTCAGCGTTAATTTCAGCCAATATCTCTGCTTCTTGAATAGCACGGGCATCGCTGGGGGCAGTAGTGGACTGTGACGAAGCACCAGAAGCTGGCGGGAACCTACCAAGAATGAACGGTATATCCGCAAAAGGGTCGCTGTGTCGGGCCAGGAGCTCATTCATCATCTGCTCGTCAAAGGAAATTTAGCTCCCATGTGTCACCTCGATTGGCATGGCCACTGTCGTGGTGGTCGCCTCAGTAATAATGGCCTCTTGCACTTGATGTGACTCCTAGATTACAGGAGGCGCTGTCAATGCAACTTCGGTCACTGGACAAAGAAGAAAAGAAGCTGTTAGGACACACTTCAAAAGCAAGCCCTTCATTTCAAATACACATGAAATTTGTTCAGAATACCTTCCTCAGTTCGGCTTGTGGTTGGCTGAACTACTTCGGATGAATGCTCCTTAATAGGAGATAGGCGCGACTGTTCAGGGTCATAGGCCGGGATGGGCTGGGGCTCTATCACTGGAGTGGCTCAAATCGAGATGAAGTAACAATCTCGGAACTTGTAGCATGATGCACAACTCCTGAACCTTCCCCAATTTCTATGTGCTGGGTGCCCAGTCTGTCTCTCGCATGAGAGATTATAGAATTGTGGAGAACTTTCTTTTCATCTTCGCTCAATATGCGTTTCTGCAGCTCAAATTCGTCGATGGCACCACCCAATAGCACCGCCTTCTCTTCTTCGACAAAAAAATTCCAGGCGTTGTATAGATGTGTAGAGTAATCATCGAGCCATGCCAAGTTCCTATGTCTCAGTACGTTAGCATTGTAAGTGACGAGAAGCTCCTCTATGTCCGCCTCAAGCCTGGTCTTTGCCTGCCGAACCATCTCATCAACTTCGACCTCCACCTCGAGAACCTTTTGCATGGCCGCATCTCTCTCCCTTCGGAGCACCACTGCTTGATCACACGCTTCTTGTTTGGAAACATTAGCACTGTCTCTCTCTTCAATGATTTCCGAGACTTTGGCCATAAGCTCATTTAGCTCTTTTAGGGCTGCATCCCGCTCAGCAGTTACAATGGTGTTCCTGTGGCGCATGTCCTCCACTGTGGCATATTGCTCCCGCTTCATTCTATCCATCGCCGCTTTGGCATCATCGGCTCTCTTAAGAGCCTCGATCTCAGATTGGCGAGATGACTCGACCTCACTATTGAGTGCTTGAATAATTCGATCTTTCTTGCCAAGCTCTTTCTCCAGCTTCTCAATCATAACTGCTCGATCGAAGGCCACCTTCGATGCTTTCTTCGCAGTTTTTGACCATTCCTGATACTGAAAGAATATATCCGTGACACAATCGTTCATAGTATGTTCGGCCGATGTCGGAATCCTTTTCAAGCGTGGGGAAAAGATGAACCCGTCAAGACAAATATTAGGAAAATCCTTTTTCAGCTGAGCAAGCCCCATCGCTCCTTCTCTAGTGGGTTCGACGAGGGCCTGTGCAGTAGCAAAAGGGTCTGCAACCTCAGTTCTACGTTGAGAATCATACCTAGAGGATGGGGCAGATGGTTTGTGTCGCGGAGCTTCCGAAGGTCGCGAAACATGAACTGGCGATGGTACAGGAGCTCTGGGAGGAGGCATGCGAGGTCGAGACAGACGCCTGTAACCTTTATCCCTATCAAACCGATCCTGGCTGGAATAGCCTTGATCATGATCCTTATCTCCTTCCCTCCTATGTGACTCATAGTATGATGAAGACTTGCGTTTTCTACACAGACTACCGAGCAATGAACCTCGACCGGACATGGTGCTTGCAAGGCAAAAAGCTGAAACGAAGTTAGCAATCTGTCACGGCAGACATAATACATTAAGAAATTGTGTAGTGCAGTGAAGTGTGAATATATGTGCAACCCCCCGACCAACCAAATGTGTCAACCATGCTAGTGGGCAAAGATTCGCTTAAAACTAAGGCGTGTTGGAGTTCATCCAATCCGACATCGTGCTGCATGGACACATCGTCCGAAATTAGAAGATCGGCGAGCCCTTCGTAAAGATTTTCTGTTCTCGGGAGAGATATCTCTGAAATTCTAATTCTGAAGGCGGGCCGGGACATGACCACAGATTTCCATCTCCCCCTTTTTGGATGGCTTGAAAATGGCTGCCTTGCCTTTTCTCTTTTCTTCAGAATCTTGGGCTGCATCCGCAGGTTCACCCAACGATTCATCATCGGTGTGGGTTCTTTCAGAGTCAGCCTCATCGACTATAATAACTTTAGGCTTTTTACGCTTAACTCGCTCCCTCGAGATAGTTCTTAATGCACCGTCGAGTCTTATACTTTGTTTTCGCTCGATCAGCCCAAGAATTCTAAGATTCCTGTCCGTCAGGACCAAGTCAATATTCCTATCTTCGCTTGGGACCTCTTGAAGAACCCGAACTATCTCCTTGTGAATGTGCGGGGAATCGAAGCTAATTCAGAGAAGATTCAAGCTATTCGAGACATATAAGTGGCCAAAACTATAAAACAGTTACAAAGCTTGAATGGAAAGGTGGCCGCGTTGAGTCGATTCATATCCAGAGCCACAGAAGTGTAATCCTTTCTTCGACGTAATAAAAAAAAGGAAAGTGGAATTTCGAATGGACATCCGACTGTGAGGAAAAGTTCCGAGCTCTGGTAAGCATTTAGAAAGTCCCCCGGTACCATCGAAACTGGTAGACTATGAGATGTTGTATGTGTACTTGGTTGTATTCCAACATGCTATCAGTATGGCTTTGGTTCGTGAGGAGGACCGAGTTCAAAGCCAGTGTACTATGTTAGTAAACGTTTAACAAGGGTAGAAAGAAATTATCCTAAGATTGAGAAACTAGCCTTTTGCTTGGTGATTGCATCACGCAAGCTCCGACCGTAATTTCAGGCACACTCAATCAGTGTTTATACCGATCAACCCTTGCGGCGGGTACTCCAACGACCAGAAACCTCTGGAAGGATGTTAAAATGGAATATCGAGTTGATTGAGTTTGATATTACCTACCTGCCATGAAGGGCCATACAAGGGCAAGTGCTAGCATACTTCATTGCTGAATTCACCGGGTCAAACGAATCAAACGGTTACAATGTCATACCTCCCGTTCGATGGAAGGTGTACACGGATGGGGCATCTAACGACCGTTGCTCGGGAGCTAGCATAGTTCTTGTGATTCCCGAAAACCGGTCAATTTGTCACGCTTTGAAGCTCCAATTCCTGGAAATAAATAACGATGCTGAGTATGAAGCATTGATCGTTGGCTTGGAACTTATCGGAGAGCTGGGAGTAAGATCAGTTGAGATCTTTTGTGACTCACAATTGGTGGTATATCAGGTGCGGGGGGACTATCAAGTGAAGGGACAAGAGACTTGCCCCATACATTGCAGGGGTTCAAGAGCTACTAGCAAATCTAGAATATTATGATATTTTGCATGTCCCGTGTGAATAAAACAAAGAAGCCGATTCATTGGCAAAATTTGCAAGCACTGGCGATGTACAGCAAATGGGATTGGTTCCCGTCGAAACCTTACATGCTCCAAGTATAAATGTGATGGAGATAGATCTCATGTTAGAAACAGAAATAAAGAAGGATTCATGGATGACCCCATTCAAACAATACTTGGTACATGGGATCTTGCTCGAAAGAAGGAACGAAAGATGACAAGTCATTCGTAAGGCTTCACCATATGTAATACAGGATGGAATAATCTATCGAAAGGGATTCTCGACCCCCTTACTACGGTGCATTTCCCACGATGAGATAAAATGAGTCCTGAAGGAAGTCCATGATGGAGAATGTGGTCACCATACTGGGGCCAGACATTAGCAAAGAAAATCCTCTGCTATGGATACTATTGGCCAATTGTAAATCGGGATGCCGCAGACTACGTAAGGAGATGTGAAAAATGCAAGAAGTATGCAAAAATCCCGAGAGCTCTGCCAAAGGAACTCACGCAAATGGTTATGCAATGTGGGGGATTGATATAATCGATTCTTTACCCATATCCAAAGGTGGTACGAAATACACAATAGTTGCGGTCGACAAGTGGGCAGAAGCAGAGCCCTTAGCTACGATCGTCGCCAAGGTCATTAATTTCGTTGTATGAAACATTATATTCCATTTTGGCCTTCCATGGACTATCATTACAGACAACAAAAGTCAATTCGAAAGCAAAGAGTTCAAAGAATTTGGTAAAAAGTATGGCGTTGAAAAAAGGTTTGCAGTAGTTGGTCGTCTAAAGGCCAATGGACAAGTGGAATTCGTGAACAAAATAATCAAGTCCATATTGAAAAAGCATCTAGAAAAGGCTAGAGGCAAGTGGGTGGATGAACTTCCAACAGCACTTTGGTCTTATAGAACCACCCATAAGTCCGCAAGTAGCCACACTCCATTTACATTGGCATGTGGCGTGGAAGGTGTTATACCCATAGAACTTGATGTTCCGTCACATCGGGTAACTCATTACGACCCTAAGACAAATCGGGATCTTTTGTTGGAATTATTGGACTTCATTGATGAAAAACGTGAAGAAGCTAATTTAAGAACGGCCGTATATAGACCCCAAGTCGCTCGATATTATAATGAAAAGGTCTGTCGGGAATCTTTGATGTCGGTGGCCTCGTTTTGAAACGAGTTTTCTTGGTTCCATCGCATATGAATCCAACATGGGAAGGTCCATACGTCATTGAACGAAAGCTGGAGAGGGAACTTTCAAGCTAGCGACCGTTGATGGTGCGACACTCCGCCGAGCATGGAATAGCGAGCATCTACGACATTATTATACTTAGTCTATTTTTCATAGTTTAGTTGCAGTTATTTCCAGTATATTTTTATTTCGTTGATTCTCAGTTTTCGGCATGTAATAAGACAATTTAGCTTGTTTTCACTAATAAAGGCTTGAAGCCATCTTTTCCATGAATTATTGTTGTTTCTATGTATGATAATTCTATGGAAAAAAACTAGAGTTACATTATTCGGTTTGACGTACGAACGTGCACGAACACTAAAAATCTCCAAGTCCCTAGAGTGCGGACTGGAGTACTCTAAGTCCTTAGAGTGCGGACTAGAGTATAAACGAGTAAAAATCTTCAATTCCACAAAGTGCGGACTGGATTACTCTGAGTCCCCAGGGTGCAGACTAGAGTATAAACGACTTAAAATCTCCAAGTACCAAGAGTGCGGACTGGAGTACTCTGAGTACCAAGAGTGCGGACTAGAGTATAAAAGACTTGAAATCTCCATGTCCCCAGAGTGCGGATTGAAGTACTTTGAGTCCCTAGAGTGCGGACTTGAGTATAAATGACTAAAAATCTCCAAGTCTCCAGAGTGCGGGGTGGAGTACTCTGAGTCCCCACGGTGCGGACTATAGTATAAACGACTAAAAATCTCCACGTTCCCAGAGTGAGGACTGGAGTACTCTGAGTCCCCAGAATGCAGATTAGAGTATAAACAACTTGAAATCTCCAAGTCCGCAAAGTGCGGACTGGAGTACTCTAAGTACCCAAAATGCGGACTAGAGTATAAACGACTTAAAATCTCCAAGTCCTCATAGTGCAGACTGGAGTACTCTGAGTCCCAAGAATGCGGATGAGAGTACAAACGACTTGAAATCTCCAAGTCCCCACAGTACGGATTGGAGTACACTGAGTCCCCCGAATGCAGACTAGATTATAAATGACTTAAAATCTCCATGTCCCCAGAGAGTGGACTAGAGTACTCTGAGTCCCCGAAGTGCGGACTAGAGTATAAGGACTTGAAATCTCCAAGTCCCCAGAGTACAGACTAGAGTACTCTGAGTCCCCAGAATGTGGACTAGAGTATAAATGACTAAAAATATCCAAGTCCCGAGAGTGCGGACTGGAGTACTCTGAGTCCCCAGAGTGTGGACTAGAGTATAAATGACTAAAAATCTCCAAGTCCCCAGAGTGCGGACTGGAGTACTTTGAGTCCCAAAAGTGTGGACTAGAGTATAAACGACTTAAAATCTCCAAGTCCCTAGAGTGCGGACTATTTTACTTTGAGTCCCCAGAGTACGGACTAGAGTATAAACGACTTGAAATCTCCAAGTCCTTAGAGTATGGACTAGAGTACTTTGAGTCCCTAGAGTGCAGACTAGAGTATAAACGACTAAAGTTCTCTAAGTCCCAAGAGTGCAGACTAGATAACAATTGACTTGAAGACATCAAGTCCCCAGAGTATAGACCAAAAAAATATTCTAAATACCTGAAGCGTGGAATAAAGGATGTACAACTTCAAAGAATTTTCAAATTATATGAAAATGAATTGGGTGTTTATATAACTCACAATAGCTCGGGCTTCGACCACAGTTATCCAGAAAGCTGAAGAACAAAAGTCATTTGAAAGACAAAGAAACTAAACATTATTTATTAATCCAAAAGGGCGTTCTACTACAACTCCTCTAAAACTCGGAGTCAAAATTCTATCTACATTGACTACAAAAATTAACAAATAGCAATAATAAATGATCTAAGCTAACTCTCGTTGAAAGAGTGTAGCAGCTACTTCTTCGATTTCTTTGGCTTCTTTTCCTCCTTCATTTTCTCAGATGACTCCTCCCCCATACGTTTTCGCTAGGACGCTTTGCTTTATGGGGAAGTAACATCCGAGGAGGAACGAGGGACCTCTAGTGGCTTAGACCCCCTAAGACGGATAACCTTCAAAGGCCTGTTCAAAGGATCATCTTGATCCACAACGTGGGGTTCAACTTTGATTTCAGCTTTCTTTTTCTTATCCGTTTTGAGTTACTCCTTCATGCTCATTTTTGAAGTGCCTTCAGAGACACCTTTAATCTCAACATCATAACTTTCTTCGACGGGAGACGAAATCTCGGACTTGTCCTCGTCAAGTGCCCCAATCACTTGAGCATCAGGGCCGGGAGTCTCTCCCACTTGAGTTGCCTCGCTCGCTTTCTCCTTCTTCTCCTTGGCATCATCGCTCCTTGGAGAGGGCTAGGGGTCAGAGCATCCTACGCAAAACCGCAAGAGACAAACGTTAGAATATAATGAACTCGCGCCGAAAACAACGGCTCTTTGAACTTTAAGAAGAAAAGTTATTTACCGGTTTCTTGCTGGCTCTCAACTGTCCGTGGAGTCTCACCCTTTGGAATAGGAGATAGTATATGAATGCCAAGGCTAGGGGCTTCTAGGTCATAATCGACGTGCTGTTCGAACGGGTCAAATACCGTTCGATCGGTCGATTGAGTAAGGGAAGGAGCTGGAGACTCGGTTCCAGACGGAACAACGACCTCATCTTTTCCTTTTGATAAGGAGGAACCTTTGTTGTAGAAGGCCTTCGCTGCAGACAAGTCTGAAGGCTCATTGCCCTTGAGAAGTTCTTTACCAAAGCCTCCTCGTCGACCTCTTCGTTGCCCAGCTTGAACTTCTGATCTTTATCAAAGTTTCCTATGCCACGGTTAGAGATTTGAGGTGGCCCTTTCCTAGAAAAGTTAAGTCCCGATGCATGAGGATAGGGGCATTGTTTTCTGCTATAAGCGGGTCGAACATGCACTTGATCTCCTCCCTGCCAGCCTCTATAGCCACCTCAAGGTGAGAGACAATGTCCACAGATGCTATTCTTTTGCACTCTTCATGGGATTCATCCTTCAGCATCCCAACCTTAGAGAGCTCGTCATTGAGCTTTGCCTTCAGGAGTCGCGTAGCAACATTTTCATCGCAATATCGTTGCGACTCTTCGTGAGTAGCAGTTTTTCCTCTCTCTCTTTGCGGACTAGATCTTCCAACTCTTTGACTCGCAGGGCGAATGCATCCCTCTCCTTTTTAACAGAATCCTTCTCTAAATCCAAGGCCCTGCAGCATTGGACCGCCTCATCAATTTCTTTCTTATGTGACGACTTCAGACGATTAACGGCCTTTGCTCTATCTTAAGCGCTTTTTTGGGCAGCTTCGAGCTGAGACTTGTATGAAGAGAGCTCTTCGTCCTGAGGTTTGATATTGTCTTTATCCTGAATAGCCTCGAGCTTCAGGCGATCAATTTCATGTTGACGCTTAATAGAGACTTCCAAGACTTTTTCAGCTAAGTGCATAAATGCGTCGTGCTAAATGTAGACATCGTTAGTATAAGCATTAGCGCCTTGTTTGACATATCCCGGAATGTGATGAATCGTCGGGAGAAATTTCAAACCATCAAAGCATATCTTTAGGAACGTGGCTTTAAGCTCAGTAAGTCGTCTGCTATCGATAGATAAGATACAGGAGCAGGAGGAGTCTACATGGAGACTACAGGTGTTTTGTTGGATCCCGGGATTTCCTGGTACTGGATAAACTAGAGTACTGATCTTGATGGGCCTTAGGCCATGACCCCTTATGCGCGGACTTCTCATTGCTTTTCTCCGATTGAGAAGGAGGATCGCGAGGGTAGGTGGATCAACTATAGGTTTTTCTTTGGTAGGACGATTCTTTATGGATGTAGTCTCGATCGCTGGTGTCATCTCTCTCTCGACATTTTTCGAAACCCAAGTCCCGGCCGGAGTGGTGAAAAATAGATGACCCACGAAGACGGTCGAGTACGTGAGTGCATCTCATATCGCCTATGTGGAATGTGAATAATGATAATTTAGCAAACAATAGAGTGATGGTTAAAATTGAAGTGCAAAGTCAAGTGCGCATGTCCGTGTGCGTCCTAGCGTTTCCCCCCAACAGACCAGTTTCTTTATCTCTACTTATGGAAGTTTTTTCTCCCTGAACATGGGCTTGAGCGCCTGCATCGCCTCTTGTGGGTGCATGAATTTTAAGAGCTTCTGGATCATTGAAGCCATAGGTAAGCAAATCGCCGGGAATAGTAAGGTCCGACAGGCCTTTCAATGAACACTCTAAGCGTTAAGGAGAAGGCTGTCTCTCCACCGAGGTGATTGTGACTTTAGAGGTTCCACCCATTGTCTTCTTCCTTAGTTTGTAAGTCAATTTTTTCTTTCCCTTCGCATAGGGAAGGCGTAACTTCGATATCATGCACCTCGACTACCGGCTCCTGACCGGTACTAACATTCTTACCCGGTATTTCGGGCGTTTCAGCTTCTTTAATCTCCCCCTCCTCAGGTGTGTCAAAGGCGTCACGCGCTGAAGGCCCAACTTTCTTTTTACGTTTTCCCAAGGTAGATGTTGTTATAGTGACACCTTAAGGAAGGCTTATCCGGCGGCCTGCCGCCAGCAGCCTAAACTTCGAGAGCGATTCGTTCGAAATAAGAAATCTAATGTGCTGGTCTCCTACGGAGATAGCTCAAATAGCCTCAACAGCTTTAGAATACCCGAAGCCTTCGGGACGTGGGCTGATACTTGTAAAATTAGATAAAGAGTTAGAAAAGGAGAAATTATCGACGAATGCAAGTATTAATCTAGAACAGAAACTTACTTCCTTCTACCCATCTCCTTGCGAAGCCCGAGGGACAGCGCACGTAGAACCACTCCTACATATACTCGATGAATTTGCTCCATGCCCCGGTCAGAATTTAACACTTTTTGTGTGGTTCGAGAAATATAAAAGATGGGCTATCTGATTGTCTCTTGAAACGATAAATGTATCGGGTGTTGCCAGGAGTCGGGAGCCTGAAAAGGACGCTCATGAAGAGGATGCATGTGCCGTACACGAACACGTGACTGTTTGGATGTAATTACGATGGAGCGATCTCAATATACAGAATATACTGTTGCAGGTCACGAAGGAAGGAGTTGAATGGTGGCACGCTCCCAACCCAACACATAAATTTATTGCAGGCCGTTTATCCGACTAGGGGCAGGTGAGGACGATCTTGTCCTGATGGAACGAACACATCATTAAAAGGAATCCCGTATACCGAGCATATGCAATGAAGAGCACTTTCGTTAATTCTTAAGGCTTGAGAATCGATCGGATCATCTAAAAAGATCGCCGCATCCAGGGCATCGGGAGCCAAGTCGACGGATGCGATCGTGGGGCTCGGAATGTCTTGCACCGGAGTAGTCGATGGATTTGATGTTCCAACTAGTTCTTGTCGAGAACATGGCCCGGGTCTGTCCGAGACCGTGGAAGAACTACATTTTCTAGACATCTCTGGTGAGTGATGGATTTAACGAAACACCTGTTCGAACTGTACTTGAAAAACAATCGACATTAGACATAATGACAAATATACTCCCCACGTGTGGTATGTGAACTATTGCTATTATTCAAGTATAAGTGCCAAGGAATTAAAAGTCACAAAGTTGATGAAATAAAGTTTGGCTTTGAATTATCATCTTCGTAGACCGTCATCGCTGACCGTCTATGAGAGCTTATCGTGTGATGGTTTATATTTTGAACTCGACATCGACACTATACATTGAAGGTTATTATCCGTTTTAATCAAGTTAAATTAAGGTTTATAGTTGTCACAGCGGAGGAGTTATCAGTCTGGATTGTCTGATATGCTTAACTGCTTAAGTCCTTGTCCGTGTTCACTGTCATATGTTCGGGCATAAAAAGTAAGTTAAGTCGACAATGCATTATGTTCAAGTTGAGATAGTTTTGACTGTTATAGCTGCTATCAAAATTAATGCTGAACGGCGCTGCAGAGACTCGACTAGTATTATTGTTGTACACCATCCTCCTACCTTCCCTCTCCACCGTTCGGCATGTGGCAAGTCATGCCGATCCGCAGTTATGCCGAGCCGCATCGCTCGGCACTTTGCCCTTAACTCCAACTTCCTTCCTACCCTTCATCCCTACCGCTCGATGTAGATGAATCTTTCGGCAAGTCATGCCGAGCCGCATCGCTCGGCATTTCACCCATCTCCTACTTTTCTCCTCCACTACCTCTTACCTCGTTTGGCATAGGGGAGTCATGTCGAGCCGTGGTCATACCAAACCACATCGCTCGGCACGCTAAACCTAACTTTAACTTCACTCCTGCACTCCCTCTCCATCGTTCGGCATGAGGAATTCATGCCGAGCCACATCAATACATCTTTCTCCAACTCCTTCCTTCAAACAAATTGAATATCTTCCTAAATGGCCAACCGATCACTACTTAAACTCGCACGCCACCCTCGACCAACAGTATCTGTGCTCACCGATTCCTACTGGGCCGATACCCTCGTCTTCTCCGCTCCATATTATCCTAAGGCTCGTTTAAACCCCCAGATCCATCTTCTTAATCTATGTGACTTCCATCATTTTTGAGTTAGATGAAAGTCGCGGATTCGAAAATTGTATGAAGCCCCAAATTGGAGAACATCAAGTAAGTGAGAGTTTTATACCTTGGAGAAGGAGTCGGAATCTAGTGAGATACTCGAATTAGAAGTGGAAATCTATTTAGTCTTTCTGTTGAAGGCAGTCAAGAGGTAACCAATAGGACTCGGGGATTAAAGGAGAGGTTGAGGTGTTAACAAGGGTTTGGGAAAAGTTGAGTTCATGAGGGTGTTAGAGCGGAGGTAAAAAGTAAAAGGAAGAAGGGTTGAAGTATCGAATCTTATAGTAGGAAAGAGGGAAGGGGAATAGACAATGACCGGTAGAACCGGTCACGGCACCTCCCTCGTTCGGCATCAATGTCGTTCGGCATCAATATGTCGATCGAAATCATTATGCGGCATTCAAT
Source organism: Allium cepa (assembly GCA_030765085.1). Lineage (NCBI taxonomy): Eukaryota > Viridiplantae > Streptophyta > Magnoliopsida > Asparagales > Amaryllidaceae > Allium > Allium cepa. The sequence goes on from CM060945.1 coordinate 777,784,869, forward strand.
GCCTTGTTCGGCATTCAATGCCTCATTCGACATTCAAGAGGTCGAAACAAAACGCTATCAGGAAGACAGAACAAGGGCTTAAAGAAAAACGCGGAGTACTCATGGTTCAAAAAGTGCATCATATTCATCCACATGATGCACTTTGGGGGGCAAGTATTACCTAGTTGTTTGACCATGTAACAAGAGGCTCGGCACAGGCCTCGTTTGGCACACCTTCCCTCTCCCGGCGTAGAGATCGTTCAGCATGGAAAGGGCGCCCGGCATAGAGCATCGTTTGGCATGGAAAGGTCGCTCGGTGTAAAGCATCGTTCGGCATGGAAAGGTCGCTCGGCCTAGAGCATCGTTTGGCATGGAAAGGTCGCTCGGCATCTCGCCTCATTCGGCATGGAAAGGTCGCTCGACATCTTGCCTTGTTTGGCATGAAAAGGTCGTTCGACACAGCACCTCGTTCGGCATTGAGGGGTCATTCGGCACAGCACCTCGTTCGGCATACGAATGCAGATCAACACACATCCCTCGTACAACATACGAATGCCATTCGGCCTGCGTACGTGGCTCGACATACGAGTGCCGCTCGGCACCGAGGCCTCGCTTGGCATTCGCTAGTTCGACCAACCTCATTCGGCATCTATGGCTCGGTGCGTAGAAGTTAACACGGGCCGAGGTACTTAATTTGTTCCTAGGTCTACGAGGGAAGTCCGACCCATACTTGTCTATAAATAGAAGGGTAGTGGAACAATGAAAGGGACCTTTTTTCGAGAACTCTGGGGAGAATCTGCCGCATTCAAGACTTACTCTATTTTACTTAGCACTTGTATTCAAGTCCGTATAGTACGGATTGTATCTGTATTCAACCATTTGTGAAAGCAATAAAGATCAAAACTCCAAGTGGACGTAGGCAGTTACGCTGAACAACTATAAATCCAGTGTTCTTGTTTTTACATTTATTTTAGCATACAATTCTCAGCTTTAATTTACTTTCTTCATTAATCTCTCTATGCAATCTTTCTCAAGGGTGTTAGTGACCAATTCTGGTGCTAACAACGAATAAAGTCAGCTTCTTGAAATATTGGAACTATGTTCACGCAAGCAAAACCCTCGTACGACATGATTAGAAGTACGGTCCAGAGTGTAATTGTCTGCCAAAATGTGCAAGGATTATGTTTCTAAGGGTCGATTGGATAATTTTGCCTCGACCTTTAGGAATTCGACATTGCATGGAGTTCGGCAACGAAGAGAAATTTTGGCCACCCTAGCATTCAGGAATCTAGCGATGCTCAGAGATTAGCAACATTGGGAAACTAATACTCTAACCCCTAGGAATCTGGCATTGCTAAAAGAATGGTGACTTTTTGAAGGTAAAACTCTTAACATTTAGGAATCTGGCATTGCGCCGAGATTGACAATGTCATGAAGGTAAAATTCTAATTTTCAGGAATCTAGCATTGCTTGGAGATTAGCAACGTCATGAAGGCAAACCCACAGCCTTTAGGAATCTGGAGTTGCTAGGAGATTATCAACAACCAGAAGATAAAAATCTAACCTTCAAGGACCTGGCATTGTCCATAAATTAGCAACATCATGAAGGTAAAACTCTAACCTTCAAGAATTTGGCAGTGCCTGGAGATTGGCAACATTAGGAAGGAAAATCTGCAATCTTCAAGAATCCGGCGTCGTTTGAAGATAGGCGATGCCGGGAAGATAAAACTCAATTATAAGGAATATGGAATTGTTTGGAGATTAGCAATGTCAGGACGGTAAAACTCCAACCTTCGGGAATATGGAATTGGCCTAATATTGGCAACGTTAGGGAGATAAAACTCTAAACTTCAAGAATCTAGCATTGTCCAGAGATTGGCAATGTTGGGATGGTAAAACTATATCCTTCAGGAATCTGGTGTTGCTCAGTGTTTGGCAACGCTAGAAAGGAAATATGTAATCTTCAAGAATTTAGCATCTCCCGAAGATTAGCAACGTAAGGAAGGTAAATCCACAATCTTCAAGAATTTGGCATCGCCCGAAGATTGGCGATGACGGGAAGGTGAATCCTCAAACTTTAGGAATCTGGTGTTGCCTAAAATTTGATACAACTAGAAGAATAATTCACAATCTTTAGGACCCAGGTGTTGCCTGGTGATTGGCAACATCGGGAAGGTAAAACCCAAACTTTAGGAATCTAGCATTGCTTAGAGGTTAGTGACGTCGGGAGGGAATAACAACTTAGGGACCTGTTGGATAATTTGATCCAACCTTCAAGAATTCAATCGTTGCTCAAAGATAGGCAATATCAAGTAAGGATGCTTGGAATTGAACAATTCGTGCACTAGTTTTAGGATATAGAGACCACTACAAGATTGAGTTTCTATGATTGTGCTAGCAGATTAGCTAGATACGCTAAGCTGAGGAGTAGGAAGGATAGTCATGGAAAGTCAAAAAAGATTATGGTGGTGTGACCAATTAGGGTAGTTGTGGAAAGTCATATCTAAGGAGCTTAGCTTAGAGTTTCCCAACCCAAGATGAGGATAAAAAGGGCATGATTGCAATAGAGACAATCGAATAATTTTCCCTGTGACATTTCTATCACATCAGTGCTCAAATTATGGTTGTTGGAATGGTAAGTCCTATGAATAGGGATAAGCACATAGAAAAACTATATAGATTGGAAAGAACACATCCCAACTGCTAACTCATGGCAATATGGAGTAGTAGGTAACTTGGATTATTCAAGGGTAGTGGCTGGTCGAAAGAAACTCAATCAAACACGAACAAGAATTTGCATTTGCCTAGAGATAGCAATGATAGGAAGGTATGACCAATCTAGATTCATCATAAAATTAAGCCCCAACCTTATAGGAATGTATCATTGACCAAAGATAGGCAAGGTCAACATGGTATAGTTATTTAGTAGTTGATAGATAATTCAACCACGACCTTTGGGAATTTTTCGTTGCTTGAAGATGGACAATGTCAACAAGGACTAACCATGAAAGTTTGACTAAAGAACTCACCCCAGCTCATAGGTGTCCACTATTGCCTGAAGTATGGCAGCGTAGAGAAGGAATGCTCAAAATCAAGCAATTAAACCTCCTTCCTGGAGATAGGAACCGTCATGCGAACCGAGTTTCTTGGACCGCACTAACGGCCTAGTAGGACACGCTTGACCATGGATAAGCAATGGTAGCCATAAAGAACCATAGACATGTGTTTTGGAATGCCTTAACATAGGATCAGGATTGGGAAAGCGTGATTGGACTCAGGGCAATTGGATAATTTACCCTACGTTGCTTAACTCCTTCTAATGCCTAGAGACTGGTATTTGAAAACAAATTCCGCGAACAGGATCTAGTTCACGACAAAAATATAGAAGCATGAGATAAATATTACAATAAATTCTCCCCCATGATAGGGAGCAAAATGAAACTTGCATTATTTGGAGCAGAAATCGATCAAAGGAAACTTAGCCCAATTCAAATAGGAATAACCACAGATTTGATTAAATGATGGTCCCATTTTGCCAAGAGAAGCACCTTGGCGACTAAACCATGGTAAATAACTCGTGCAATTGTAGGAATTTTATTTTATATGCATAGAGTTGCAGTAAATAAAGGCATTGCATGGAAACAAGTAAATATATAACAACGTAATACAAGCAATTATACTACATACACATATAGTTGGCGGGTACATTATATAAAAGTACGGAAAGTAAAATGGAATAATGATTATAAGACAAAATAATCTTTCATTACTTAAACTTTTATGTACAAGATTCATGGGGGTCGCTTCCATACAAGCATGACTTGTTTGTTATAAAAAGAAAATACAAAAAGAATAACAAAGGAGCTATTGAACCCATAAGCTGCAACAATCTAATGTTAGCAACATATGTTTTGAAGCATCCTTACAGTAAGGATTGTTGGCACCTTTTATGGAGGGTCATCCAAAACTCTTAAACCGATATACCAATGTAGAGATGGAGGTGGATTTTGCAATAGCACATTTGGAACGACCATGTCACTCAACGGTTGAACATCCAGGCCTGACAGGTATATAAGGTAAAGCCTAAGTCGTGGAGGGTTCGGCTTTAGGATGGATGGATGTCCCAGGGTCAGTCTAGAAGCATAATGATTGACGAGTAATTCTCGATGGGAAAACTTAGCATTCAAAATGGTTAGTTATGTTTATTTTGAATTTTAAACCCATGTGACTGATACCTTGAGTCCAATGGATGTCGACATATGCTGACTAATCGAATTCTGAACATCGACCAAAGCAAGTGAAAATGTTAAACTATGTAGCCTAAACCTTGTATCCGTACACGACGAACTGACCATCCTGTGTAGATAGCTTGCTCATGCTAGAAAAATGGGCCACACCAAGCGACTGAACCATGCATCAGATCTTACCCATTATGATCGGATAATCGATAACAGAACCATTATCTGAAGCGATGCAGAAGCCTTCCTTTATACGAACATTGGAAGTGTAGTTATTGATTGCCGATGTAGTCACTCGAGTTTTGGAAGCCCGTCCAATAAGACCGTTCTTGGAAACAAACCGTCCTACTAGAATTCGAACGATGGTGAGTGATTGCTTGAGCTTTGGTAAGAGTTAGTCAAAGTTAAAGCACCAAGCATCATTTTAGAATGATCTGAGCATGTCTGGAGCTTTGATAGGAGTTAGTCAAAGTTAAAGCACGAAGCATCATTTTAGAATGACCTAAGCATGTCTTAAAGGCCATCCTAGGTTGAACCTAAGTCAAACTCTAACCAAACATCAACTAGTCACCATCGATGTTCTCTAAATCACCGTCTCCTGTATTGACCACCATAACATGGAAGCTTCACCAACCTTAGGCTAAGCCGAGATTCAAATTCAGATTAGAAGATGAAAAGGTTGTTAGCGGGCACTCTATAGTTGGCGCGAGGATGGCAATTGTAAGAAATCGGCACCAGACTGTAGCTTGGAGAAGTTGGGGGGATATAGTCGGCCCAAACAGAAGGAAAAGAGAAGAGTGAAAAGAAATTCTTTAAGTCTCGAAAACTTATACTTGGAGCAAGCCAAAGAACTTGGTACAAGGAGGTACCACTAGGTATGGAGTGGAATGTTATAACTAAAAATTGAGAGAGAAGCAAAGGGAAGGATAGATGATACCTAGCTAAGGCATGTAACGATCACCAAACTGTAGATCTTGTCCATAGCATGGAAAATAGAATTTCTGAATGTACATCTACGGAATAGAGGCAAATGCTACAAAGTAACTCTTTGATGATCAAAGAACATACATGGATAATAACAAACGCTTATATTGTTCTAGAGCATGCTTTATTTTCAACAAAAGCACACTCTAAGGTGCAAGTGTTATTAGCAATTTTGACAAAGCAGGTTCTTACTAGAATTAGAACATCAAGGTGAAGATGAAACGGTTCGAGGATGTTGGAAACATCATAAAAAGATAAGAAAAAGGAAATATCAAAAAATGAGCTAAAAAGTTTCAACTTGGTACCTTGGGTAAGAACCAAGTCATACCTGAGCTGAACCTAGGACAAATGAAATAAAACCTGAGTTGAGAAATAGCAAGATGAGATGATATGACCTGAAGTCAGGCTCGGGTCAAATACGAAACAGGCCTGGTTAGACACAAGCCACTCGTTACCGAGCGGTTTCAATTGACCTATCGATACCGAGTGGTATTTTTCTATGGTCAAACTCCAAGCGAGTGTTACTGAATAGAACTCGGTTTGAATGCAAAAAACTTTCAGGTCAGACTCTAAGCGATCATTACTGAGTAGAACTTGGGTTAGGCCCATAAAACTCTCAAGTTAGACTCCAAGTAATCATTACCAAGAAGAACTTGGGTCGGACCCACAAAAGTTCAAGTTTGACTCCAAGCGATCATTACCGAGTAGACCTTGGGCCGGATACATAAATTTTTAGAGTCTAACACCAATCAATCAGTGCTGAGTAGAACTCAAGTCAAACACGCAAAAATCCAAGGTATGACTTGAAGAACTCAAACCCTTGGACGACTCTAAGTAAGGCCCAAATAAAATTCACAAACCACTCGGGTCGGAGACCAAGTCAGGTCAACCCCAAACCCAAGCTCATGATTTTCACCGACATTGTTTTCACCAACATGGTTCACTCCAACGTGTTTAAAACTATCTAGAATGATGATATGAAGTAACTCAACAAGTTGTAAAGACAACTGAGAAATGTGGATCACTTAGTAACGAGAGGAGTCACTCGATACCAAGAGCTTTTCCCTCCACATTGGACCTCCAAAACCTCTTGTACTCAAAGTACTGCCTCGGATGATTGTCACGGAGTGATTCTCTCAAAGAACGGATGAGCAACTCTAAGGATTCTTGAGAAAAAAGCAGGAAAAGGCAACTAGTATCAAAGAAGTTGTAAAAATAAACTCAACCTACAAGAAAAAGTGTTTGGAATGCAACAGAATCTAAGATAAGAAGGCAAGACAGATGAGAAAGGGGAATTTTCCATCGACACTTACCTCTTGTTACCGAGTGGTTTCATTTGGCCTCTTGGTGCGAGAGGCTCCAATTGGTGGTTGGGCCAATTTTGGCTCCCATGCAGCTTTGGACTTGGATGTGGACGTTCTACTTCATATACCTCCGAGTCTACTAGTGAATTCCCTTATAATTACAAACCCAATAAAAGCTAATAGAATACTTTTCGTACTTCTCTTTCTTCATCTCTTATCTCCTCACCATGGCAGTAGCTAAGGAAGCTACTATTTGTTGTTCAAGGCTTTAGTTCAATAAATCCCTTGAACCGGTGATTGTTAATCTCCTCAAATCTTTGTAAAAATCTCTCAAACACCTAATAAAAGATATAAAGTGGATGTAGGCTAGAGATTGCCTAACCACTATAAACATCTTTTGAATTCTTTCATTTTCGTGGTATTTTTCTAGATCTGATCCTACAATAGGTTATCTTTAGGTGTTGTGCCACTTTTGATGTCAACAACTTGAGAAATGCTTATAGAAACAACGAACTCCTTATAAAGGAGTATTCAAACTCGAACTCCATAAGTGGTACAAAGTATGATATGTAAATCCTAAATTCATGATCAATCTTAGTTAAGTTACTTTAAGTTGAAATTGTTCCTAACAATAGGTCATGGCTGATTCAACCAAAAAGCTAAGTACATCGCCTTAAATAACGTCGTAGCAAAAGTTGTATGTGTACAATGCATAAATTTATAACCGAGCTAGGAGTGATTCCAGATGTTGAGAATTCAATGACATTGTTTTGTGAAAACAAAGTCGTTATAAGGATCGTGAAAAAACCTATAGCTCAATTGAGTAAATGTTGAAAAAATCCACATGATAAAGGAAGCTTATCAGCATTGGAGAGAGTTGATCTGTAGAGTATATAACTTGGGTAATATAACGTATCCTTCCGCGAATGGACTTGCCCAATTAGTTCTTAAAAAATCAATCAAGGAGATGGGATTGAGATTCCACAGTTTTCCCCAAGTACAAGTAGGAGATTAAAAGAGCTAGTCGTATGCCCTAGGGTAATTATATAGTTTATAACATATATCTAACTCTACAGTCAATCTTGCTTGTATTAATGATGTTTAGTTTTATTTATATACTTTGTTATATTGATATAATTAATGTATATAATAAGTAAATCATTAAATAAAATTTTATGCCATTATAGTTAAAAATAGTTTCAATCATGAGTAATTAATCGTAAAATTAATGATATTTTGTATTAAATGTTCATGGTAAAGATGTTTCAGGAAAGGATATTGATACATCCATTGAGAGTAGAGTGCACAATGTGCTCCAAATATTCGATGGTGTAATGCTCATGACAACCAGGGGGCACCAAGGGCTTACATACTTATAGCTATCGGAAAAAAATTGTCAAAGAGCTTCCTGTGGGCTAATAACAACAAGATCAATCAAGAAATCTTCGAGTGATAATGTTACATTGTTCTCTCAACTTGATAATAGTGTGGAACTTTAGTATAATACTCCACTTTGATTGAAGTCAAATTATGGATGACAATCTATTGAGCAAATGTAGTTGGGTTTGAGTTAAAGCATTGGAAGTGAAGTACTGCTCAATAGAGAATTCATTTCCATTGTTATATGAGGTTAGTATCATGGTAAATAATACTCAACTCGAAGTCAAAATTTTCTATCCAAAGTAGTATAATATATGTTATTGCTGAACCAAGGATTTTGTTTATTAACTAACTTAATTAAATAAGGATGGTATTGGAATTTTGACCAAAACATAATACCATAATCCTAAAGTGATATAGTGTTGATGAAGAGAATGTGTGTAAATAATCGTTGGTAAAAAGTGCCGTTTAAGAAATTGTGAAACTGGAGTGTAACGAAAAGGTCAGTAAGCGATGAATTCAAGCAAATTGACACATTAAGGTGACTTGTGAATGTTAATATTTGAATTATTTTAAATTAATTGCTAACTGAATTCACATCTCTGAGTCTATGTGACAACCTGAACCTCCTAACGTACCAATTCAAAACCTAGGGTTACTTTCGGACTTGCGTCATGCCAAGGAGCACGAGCTATTAGGTTTTTAAAGATTACAGAGACTAAGAGTATAATGATAAAATCTAAGACATTCTACATTTTAAGATCTCATAGTGGAAGGTAGCCAATGTAACACCTCGTATTTTCGTATAATTAAATAATCAAATAACTATGAACAGTGAAACTAAGCATTTTTGGAATTGTTAGAATTTGGCAATAAAACTTATTCCATTATGTTCGTGGCGATTTTCTGATCAATTTATATATATAATATGTCTCGAAAGGAGTTCGTATGAAAAGTATCAACGTTCAATGTTTTGTATCGAGAAATAATTATACATGTAAATGTACATAAATATATTTGTTATAAATAAATATATGTGTATGAAATTCCAAAAATAACGCGCATTTGAAATTTAAAATAGATGTGCGTCATAAAGATAATTAATAAACATTGCCATCATAAAGGAAATTAATTGATATCAGTAATTAAAGGCCATTAATTAACATTAGCGGCCAATGTAATCAAATCAGTTATTGGAGGAAATTAATTTACATTAATTGGTCACATGTGAAATTCAAAATAGACAAGTTTTATATTGGGAAATTAATCAAGCAATTGATGGTGATTAATTACAATAAACAAGCAACATAAAAAAGTTAAATATTTATAATTTATAACGTTTAAAAGTTAATTTTTATAAATTACCTTTAATAAAAAATAAGGCACATCTAGAATCCAAAATAGACGTACATTATAAAGAGAATTACATCAGAGAATTAATGAGAGTTAACTGGAATAAATAAGAAACTTTAAGCATTAAACGTTTATAATAAATAAAACGTTTAAAAACAAATCAGGCACGCTCATTCTGCACCCTTTTGAATGGCCTGATTTGCATCATTTTAAGCGGATGGACGACACTATTTTGACTATCTACAAATAAAGAGATAGGGCTAGGCTTCAAACTCATATTTCTCTAAATGCATGCGAAAGACCTACTTTTCTTTCTCCTCCAATTCTTCAAAAATTATCTATTTTAGATTTACACCGTCTAAATTACAAGTTAGAGATAGAAATTATAGGTCTAAAATAGAGATGTTCAATAAAGTCATCCGAATGAGGTAAAGTTCATTTATCAGGTTCTCTAGTTTATTTATTTTATTTTTATTCAGTTAGATCTAGATTTCTAAATCCATATAAATCCCAATTTGTGGATCCAAATGGTTTGCAATAGGGAAGACTATGGATAATAGAACCGGGTTAAAAATCAAATCTGGAACTTGAAGTGTTTTCTTTTGTAGGTTAGTGGATTTAATTATATATCTTTTACGTTTATGATATAATATCATTAGTTTCATGTTAAATAGTTTTATTCAGTTTTTATTTTAGTAATTAATTCTGCTAATTAGTTATGCTGAGACCGTAAATTGTATGAGAGAGCTTATATTTAATTATTATTTACATAGAAAAATGGGAAATGGTAATCTAAGTAAATATGAATAATATTAGGCTTGGAAATTAGAGAAAAGCATAAGCCTAAAAGTAAGAGATTTACACTTACTTACATTTATTTTAAAATTTGAAATTTAGCCTATAAATATTAGCTCCTTTTTACTCCTTTTCACGCGAATAAAATAGTCAAGAGAATAATCCGCAAATACGGACCAAAATGAACACTAGATTTACAAAAATTAGATGTAAATAAGAAAAGCTGAAATAAAAAAAGAAAAATAGAAATTCGCAGTAAATTATTCAAAAAGGGGGAAAAATAAATTAAAGGGGAAAATTTAATAACTTCATAGGGAAATAAGTGAAAAATTAGTTGGTTGGCTTAGAAAAGAGAATACATATCCATAGTTTAATATTTACAAGATAACGATAAAAGTAATTACAAGAATAAAAGAAAGAAAAACGAAATTAGTGCAAAATAGAGAAACTACTGTATTTTGCATTATCCAAAAAGTAAAAGAAATAATAAAAGAAATATCTTACAGTTACAGATTATTGTCTATAGCATCATTTAGTATTAACATATGGAAATGGATTTTTAGTACAGTTTTCATAGCCAACCAAATAGAATAGAACTACTTCCTAGAATATAAGAAAATAAAGCAAAGAATTGAAGGAATCAAGTTAATTATTAGATGAGATTAGAAGCTCTAAACAGAAATGTACCTAGATCTTCATATACTGCGTAGATATAGAATAAAAGTAAAGCAGTTATTATGATAAGAAAATTTGTGACAATCGGACATAGTCCCAAGTCAAGATTGTCATATAACATAAGAGAATTAAAGAGAATTCAATATCATAATAAAAGAAGTCAGACTATAATAGAAAAGAGACGCTTGTAATTATATATGCAATGTATAGATTATGAAAGAAAAAAAAGCTACAATTACAAGTGAAATTATAACAAAGGTTATTATTAAGTAGAAAGAAAAGAAGATGCTTATTTTAATAAACTTAAGACTTAAATTTAGTTAATAAGCAAGATAATAGAAGTGGCCCATACCAACAGAATTCCCTTACGGTCAGGAACTGATAGTCTTACAACAGTTAGGCGAGGCTGGGACAAGATTATTCAAATTTGGGTAAACAATTAGCCAACAGAATAAGAAAAGTAAACTAAATGCAAATTAAAAGATTGGACTTAGGGTCTAATGAAAATGTGAGATGCGTTTAGAGCAGCCCAAAGGATGAAGAGTCTAACGAAGCAGTTCATCACAGATTTCAGCACAAAAGAAGCACGTCCAACTTAGTTATTTTAGGCTAAAAGGAATTAGGGCACTTCAACGAGACATGAGGGTACTCTAGGATGGCCCTCTGGGGCAGGCTTAGTGAAGGAGTCCTCCAAAGGAAGGTCTGTAGGTGTTCCATCAAAAGAGTATGCCTTAACTGCTTTTTGCATGGCAGCACCATTGTGGGCAGTCAAAAGGGGTTGATGTTTTAAGTAGGATATTCATATGTTCTGGTACTTACAAGCAAGTTTAGTGTGCAGGACCCAAAAGAATAGTCGCATGTACATACCCGGCCAGCATCAAAACCAAGAACGAGTTCAGAAAAGACTAGAGTTAAACCAAGTCTAATGATACTTTCACTATCAAGACAATGGATGATGGGCGCACCCAATTGGATGTTTAGATTGTTTGTTGTAAGGCACAGCCACATAGGTCTTTAGAAGTCTTTCGATTAGTTGAGGGGTGGCTATGTGGGGCCATAGCCACGATAAGAAAAGAGATAGACCAAATAGAATATCTATATTGCAGGCCTAACAAGGCAGTCCTTTACAGGAATAGGAAATCCCAGATTGAATTCTATACATGGTAGACCTTGTTAAGCGGGATTCAGGGAGTAGACAGAATGATTACATGTAGTCCTTAAGGTACGCACTGGGTGGTACATTGTGGATGCTTGAGCATTAGTATAGACTGGTGCGGATGCCATTTTACATTTTTATAGTAGACGACGGAACATCTATATTACAGGCCTTATGAGACAGTCCTTTATAGATGTAGTCATAGAATGCCATGGAAGCAAGATGATGGTGTCATTTGCGAGGAGGATATGGAAGGTACTGTGGGTAGTACCTAGGACCAATATGGTTATTGGGCATACAGCTATATATACATATCAGTTATTAGGTATTGATCTACTAGGGAGTAGATGGGCAGGATTCACGCATAGAGACAAGAGCATTATAAACCCAATGGAGCTAATAGTAGTAAATGGAAATAAAACGGTATATGTAGAATTAAGCTTAGAAGTGTATAATTTGTCTATTCAACAGAACTTTAGTTCTGACCCCCTCCTCATAACATCCTATAGGTTAGGTAGATGGAAGAGACTTCCCGGCTTTGAGACACTTGTTTATAAAGTGTTATTTTATTGGTGGGTATTTACTTACTATTATATTTTAGTCAGTTACGCTGTGAGATATTTATCTACGCTCCGATATATGTATCTTTACATATTTGCAAGATACCAGATACCCAACTCGGGCTTTAGTGGGCTTCGGCTTTAGCCTTTTTTGCGAAAAACGCGGACCCACTAGATCTTGGGTTGTTACATTTGGTATGAGAGCCTAGGTTTGGAATTCCTAGGTAGATAGTGAGTGAACATATTTGTATCCTTATGTGCTAAAATCCAAATAGTCCACAATTATAGATTTTAACAAATGGAAAATTTTTAGGAGTATGTTTGTTGTGATAGTGTTTGTTGTGATATGTTTGAGTTGTTTTGATTTGGGAACAATAAGCGTGCGTTAGCTTTCTTTTGGGCCGGGCTTTGTTTGTTTGTGAATTTTGTTTTTGAGATTGCAATGGTGAAGCTGTTTTGTGTTATTACAGTTTGTTTTGTTTTTTCGTTGTTTTAAGTTTTTTTCTTTTTTTCCCAAAAAAAATCTTTGAATTTGTTTTGTTTTTCTTCTTTTGATTTCATTCGATTAGATTTTTCACTTGTTTCAGTTACTACATTGATATTAAAAAAAATTGTATATATTTTGTTTTTATTTTAGGTTGCCAAAGCAGAATTTCAGAAGGAGAAGAACTGCTGCCAAAAATCACTGCTTTCTTGCTAAAAAATGCTTGCTTGCTATATCTATTTTTTAATTGTCCTGCATTGTTGTTTGCTTGCATTTTATTATAAAAAAATTCAAAAACCGAAACAAAAATTCATTGTAGTTGCATTGTTAATACACGTTTAATTTCTACTTTGCATTTCATCCTAGATTTTGATTAATAATAACCATTAGACATCGATAACACTTAATTGTATATTGATAATTTGTCTTCTTTGAACAATTTAATTTCTTGGTGTCTAGACTACGGCAGAGCAATAATCTGTTACAAATATTAGGGTGATTCGTAAATATTATACTGAATTGTTCCTCTGAAGGTACTTAAACCTTCGGCTGCATTGCTACGGTGATTCGTGGTGCACCGATAACCCCTGCCCATTACCTGGCTGAGAACTATCTTGTTGAATTAAGACAAAGTGTGATTATACAATTTTAAGTTAACTTAGGATAAATAATTTGAAATTAACCTTGCATTCATTTAGTTGCATTAGTTCATGCATATTTTAAAAAAAATTCAAAAATCCAAAACTAAAAAAATTGTAAATATTCCTTTTATTTTTCTTTGAATGTTTTAAATCCTTTTACTTTGAAAATAAAAAAATCCAAAAAAAAATATAAAATCTTTTCAAAAAACAAAAATTTGTAAAATCAAAAAACAAAACAAAAATCAATTTTCCATTTTGAAAAATAAATTCTACTTTTAAATATTTTTCTTTATAAAAAAAACCAAAAAAAATCTTAAAAATGTCCGAGTTTCCTTTTTCTTACTCACTTGAATTTAACTATGAAAATCAATATAATCCATATGAGTTCACTCCAAATTCGTATGGATATTTTAACAACAACTTTTGTGTAAATAATTCAAATTTCGAACGACAAAATTTTCAAAATGATCACAAACCCTCGACTCTTGAAAATAACGTTTCATCTTTACTTGAACTCTCTACACGACAAAATCAAAAGATAAATGATTTGTGTAATTCATATTTGCGTAATAACTCGAGTCAAGGATTTCAAAATTTGAATTCAATTCAAAATTCAAACAATTTCGATTATAACCCATGCCAACTCAATTTCAAACTTCAAAATGAATTTGAAAATCAAAACGAAAGTGGAAATAACTTTTCAAATAATTTTGGTAATGGAAATTATCTCAATTTCAATGCAATTGATAATTTTTGTTCTCAACAAATCCAAATCGAGAATTTTCAAGTGAATAACTATAAATTGGATTTTGTTGAGAAAATGAATGAAATTTATAATGATCACACGGATTTGTTGATTGAAACATATATGAAACAACGTGAAAAACAAAATCAAATTCCAACGTGTGACGAATCAAGCGATAATCCATCTTTTACCCAAATCGACGATATTTAAATAACAACTTTTGAAATTGAAATTGAAAATCTTAATGAAATTGTTGAAAACACGGTAATTGAGTTGGATTTCAATTCTTTTGAGGGTGTGAAACTTGATTTAAACTTCGATCTTCCTTTTTCTGAAAATTTGAATATGACAACTTTGAACTTTAAACTCGATTTACGCGATGAAGTTGTTGATAATCCAACAAAGGAAGTCGAATTTAGCGAACATAAACTTTTTGGACTTTTCGAAAATGAGTTGTTAAATTCCGAAAGGGAAGAGTTAAATCACCATTTCAATTTTGAAATCGATAGTTTTGAAAAATTTGTTGATAATGAGCTTAACTTTCAATTTGGTGAAAATAAACTTAAATTTCAATCATTTGTTTTATCTACCCCGAAAATCATCAAAAATAAAACAACTCACAAGATTCTCAATAAAACGACATTCGTTTTTCCAAATCGACAATCAACTTCGAATCACTTACGAATTGGTTTTTCGTGCTTAAGCTGTGTCTCGTATACTTGACGAGACAAATGGATCGGTCTTTGGAGGACCGTTTCATTTACTCTTTAACCGTATATTTTCTGATCTCTTGTAAATAATAACCTTTTCATTTTCATTTAAATAAATGTCATGTTTTTATTTTTATTTTTCTCCTTCCACTTGGGTTAACTGTGGGGACACAATCAAAATCAAGTGTGGGGGGAGACTCATCTTCATTTTTAATTTTTCATGGTTCATTTTTGCTTTTTCTTCCAAAACTAAAAAAAAATTAAAAAAAAACTAAATTTTTTTTAAAACATTTTGATTTATTTTTAAAGAAACACTATAGGTTAAATATATGGTTTTGGTTTATTAAATTAAAATTTTTGAAATTTTTTTGTCTTAACAAAAATAAAAATGAAGTTAAATTACAAATAACAATGGTTTAACTAGTATATAGGTAGATTCACACGTGTTAATTATGAAATACATCCTAATTGAAAATCTTTGTTTTAAAAAGTGGTCGATTTAAAGTAAAGATACAACATTTTTTTTGTCTTCTAAGTTAAATGGTGCTAAGATGATTTTGCAACACTCTCTCTCTCTTAAATATATATATATATATATATATATATATATATATATATATATATAACATCCAAGTATTCACTCTCATTTAAAGGTCCTCACGGTTATGCATGTGTGAATTACTTGGAATCTTTGATTATATGCTTTTATACTCATTTAAAAGTCCTCACGGTTATGCATGTATGGAACACATGTAAAAAAGAAAAAGAAAAAAAAGAACAGTCTTAATAAAACCACCTACGGTCGATAGGTGTATGCACGAAAGTGTGTGCACTCGCCATGCTCTGTACTCCCTCACATAAGCCCGAAAGGCAGTGCAAGGGTCGTATATCTGGCCTCAGTTTACCTGAGCTAGGTGTGTAATTTTTCTTACAAATAATGAGAGAGCAAGCAGTTGAAATCCTAGCACTATTTTTACTTATTTCATTTGAATTGTTATTGAAAAGAAATGAAAATACAACGTTGATAAACTTTAATAGTCAACTACGGATCCATTTCATAAATACACTTTGTTATCAACTGAAACATCAAGTTAAACTATTGCCTATTTGTTATGATAACTTGATTTTTGTTAGAAATTTTGACGAGTAAATGACATAAATTTTTAAGATAATAACAAAAACCTATATTTAACTTGTAAGTGTCGATTTAAAAGTAAATCCTTTATTTGTAAATATTTTCAAAAACTCGCATTCATCTCTTTTTAAATAAATCTTGCATTTTTGTAAATATTTTCACTTTACATTTTTTATTTTTCATTTGGATTTTGTGGGTAGTATCCGCTGAAAACCCTCACGAGACTACACTCGTCCTACTTGGGACACCTAGAGGTTTAACGGCTTGTTGCATATGCTCAATGCAATCGTGTTTCCTACGAAAACGGATTTATCTTAGTTACCCTTTATTCGAGGACGAATAAAAAGATAAGTGTGAGGGTACATGATGTGCACGTAAATGTGCATATTTTTACCACCGTATTAATTCTTTTTAAATTAAATAAATGATCATATTGGGTATTTTAACTTGTTTTAACCAAAATCCATATTAATTCCAAATTGTCACATGTCCATCTTCATATAAGGGCAAAACGGTCATTTGTGTGCATATATTTCTTTGAGAAAAATTAATTGGAAATTTATATACATTTTTGTAGGAATTTGGTCTCAAATAGGAGTGATTTCATGAAGGAATATGCATGCACAAAGAATATAAAGGAATGAAGATGGAAATAATTCAAAGTGAAGATCATGGAGGACCCCACCAACCCACCACCGTAATGTACAAATTAGAGGCTAATGCACATGCTTATGGAATTAATGGCTTCATGTACACTTAAATAATGATTAGTAGAAGCTAATGATTACTTGGCCTCCACACTTTCTTAAGGGTATTTTGGTCATTCCCCAAATTATGGATTAGGGTTTCACGCATGTACAAATAACCACTTATGTTTCATGTAACCTTCCTCCTCTTCTCTTATTCTCTCTTCTCATTAGTTTTAGGCTCAAAATAAACAAAGCTTTTCTCTTTCTTTTTTTCATGGCTACTTAGCAATTTTTATTCTCATGTAATTTCTTTTTTTATGCAATTTAATATATGATCTTTTCCATTCTTTGTTTATTTCCTTTCATGTTGTAGTGTAGATCTCTTTTTCTTTTATGAAAATAGAATAGATCTCCTTTCCATTAGCTCTCATTTTTCTTTCTTTTTGCTTTCATGTTGCATGCTACTTGTGTTGATATGATAACACAAATGAGAGGATAATCCCTTCAATTTAGGGGTAATGAAGCCTCTAATCATGTAGCTTCAACATTTTGATGTTTTATACTCTCTTTTTGTGCTTTAATGAGAATGTATGAAGTGGTTAACTTGTTGTTTTTGTTTTGAATTTGATAGCCTATATTGTTGACACCAAATAGGCTATACTTAACCAATCACTAACAAAAATTACCTCTTCATCTACATATGATGATGGTAATGAAGTGAATGTTGATATTAAAATTTGATGGTCTATATTTCTAATTAATAGTTAATAGGCCATACTTAAAATAGATTTTTCTTTCAACTTTGTTATCATTTTTCATGTGAGTTAGTAAATGGTTTAAGGGGTGTGCTATAGTTTGATGGCTTATGTTGAGCTAATTAATAGCACAAATAGGCCATACTTGTGATAAGCACGTTAATTAAGCTAACTAATGAAAAAGAAAAGAGAGATCATGACTTCATTTTGTTTATTATGTGATCTAGAGAGTGGAAGTTGCCTCTAAATTGTCTTAACACTCTCATTTTTTTATCTATTTTCTTTTGTCATTTTTCTCCTTTTTTTAGTTAATCACTCTTTCAACTTTGGTTAATTTAATTGATTAGAATTTTAAAATCATCAATTCCCTGCGGATCGACCCGTATTCGCCACGTGCAACATTCGTACACCGTGCGCTTGCGGTTATTTTTAAATTTAAATTCGTTCGACGGGTTTCTAAGCCGATAGAATTTCCGTCGACGAACAGTTTGCTAGTTAGGTTTAGGATAACCTAAGTATGTTGAGCCTTATGTTATTACCAAGTTATAGCATACAAATAAGCCATGTTTTGAGAGAAGATTAGTACCCATGTATTATAGGAAGTGGGGAAGTTCCCTAGGGATAGTAGGAAGAGTGTTTTTATTTTTGAAGGAATAAGAGGTTTTAGTAAGAAGAAAATCCACTTTATGTCCAGCCCAATAAAATGAAACTTTTGGAGTTGAAAAGTTGAAAAATATAATTGTTAATATATTTGGGGAAGTAAATATTGGGTTTTTGAAAAAATATATAAGTGGTATGAAATTTAAATTTGTTTTTATATGATATAAATTTTGTTAAGAGAGAAATTCTTTTTGAAGAATTATAGAGATTGTATAGCTCACTAGTTTCCTTGTAGATAAACAAAGATTTTCAAATATAAAAACCTACAGTATATTAAGTATCGGAAACATAGGTTACAACATTTATTGTTCTAATAGATGTTTTCGGTAAAAATAAAGGAAGCATAGACTATGACACTATTATTATAGTAGGTGACTCCTAAAGTAAATATTTTTGCCTAAGCATATCGGATTTATTAATATTTATTTTAATTGAATCCATATATTAATATCTTTGGGTTACAATAACGGTGTTTTACGCAACATCTGTTTTGACCCAAAAGAGTATTAGAGATAACTTCTAAAGTGGTTTGTATGTACACTTGTTATTTAAATAAGTATATGAAAATATTTTCTAGTTATGGAAATATTAAAGCAGTTTTAAAAATGAGTTATTTTGAAAAATAATGCACGTTAAATTAATGAATTTAGTAGAAAATATCGTATGTAAGTGAATATAGAGTGCACAAACTTTAATCTGTTTGAATGAAATGAATAATGATATAATTTTCAATGAATCACAAATAATGATGTTTTGTGCAAGTTATAAGGAATACGTGAAAGAGATGTACAAGGTATGGAAAGCATCAAATTTTGTATAGTCTATTTGGATAAAATACAAAATAAATTTCTTATAATATCATATAAACATGAAATCGTCCTTTAAAGGATTCATAGAAGGTTTTAACGTGAATAGTTTCTCATAAGAGAAAGTAGTTCCAATAAATTATGGTATAAAACCGTTAAGCGTAGTAAGTTAGAAAATCCTTCAAGTTTAAATAATTGGAATAGTAGAAAAGTTAAGAGATCTTTGATAAAATAATTGCTCTTATCTACTCTAGTTTTAGTAAATTTGAAAATCTATGAAAAGAAGATATTTTGAAAACATGCGAGGACAAGTTTTTTTTGATGTCAAGAAAATGGACTGGTGACAAAGTAAATAAGTTTTTTGGAAAGAAAAATTTAAAGTAATCAAGTACCATTGAATTTAACAAAAACTTCAAAATAACACTTCCAAAGGAAAAAAAATTAGGATTTGATATTTCAAAAATTTAGAAGCTTTAATTTTTGAAGTAAAAAGATAAATACCAAACCAAACCAAACTTTTAAATATGGAGCAGATAGAAATCATTTCCTTGGTGTAATGGGAAAAGTGTAAGGATATGGCAGCAATTACTCCTAGTAGTAATAATAAAAGTTCCTGAAAGGGGCACTAGTGAAATCCTGGAAATGTTGCTTCATGTGTGTAGACTATAGAAGAATAGTGAAATGATATTAGTAAGAAGGTAAGACACATATGGTTGGGATAGGTAGACACTGGTTAGGGAAAAATGAAGGCAAAAAAAATTACCCCAAGCTTAGTTGCATTTTTAGATAGTGACCGCATAGATTGAAATCCTAATCCATTGCAGTTAGTGAGACTTAGTTATTCCTTTTCAAGCATGAAATAGAAGAGATGAATAGATCTTATTCGTCATGAGTAATACAGCGTAAGTTGTAACAAGTAATATGTTGCAGTAGGAGCATATGAGTTACTTGGATTCCTAGAGTAGGACCTTCCTGTGTCAGAGTGGACATGGTCCTAGACCTCATAGCCCTAGATGATAGTTGTGTTTAGTTGCTATATTAAAAGAAGAGTAAAAGCAGATAAAAGGTAACTAAAAGAAAAATACTAAGATCTAAAGAAAGCAACAGAAACGTCAAGAGAAATAAAAGAGAATTTTAAAAGAAAAATACATCTTTCTCATAAATTAAGCTTGAGAAAAAGTTTGAAAAGAAAAATCTTTCTTATGTAAACCGTGCTTGGGAAAGAAAATAGAGATTTTATAGGATAGTGGCATAAGTTCCAAGTACGGAGTGAAAGATGTGCAAAAGTAAAATGGAGAAATGTGAAGTTTTTCTGTTTTCTACCTTCTTTATAACATAAGAAAGTGAATTTGAAAAATTAGAATTTTCTAAAAATTAAAAATTGTGTGGTATGTTTGGGCTTAAATTTGTTGAACTGTGCGCCTACCCAGTAGGAGTGTGGGAAAAATTAGTTGAAAAATGTTTTGAGTTTTCAAAAGATTGCATTCATATAAATATTGCAAGTATATTTAGGATATGTGCATCATATTTTAAATGGTATTTCTAAAAGAAAAAGCATTCATAT
The DNA here is from genome assembly GCA_030765085.1 of Allium cepa. Classification (NCBI taxonomy): domain Eukaryota; kingdom Viridiplantae; phylum Streptophyta; class Magnoliopsida; order Asparagales; family Amaryllidaceae; genus Allium; species Allium cepa. The sequence continues at coordinate 777,805,482 of CM060945.1, forward strand.
AGGAGGTACCGCTTAGAAATTCTTGTACATGCATATATTTTATGTTGTAGTGCACTTTGAACAATGAAAGGGATGGTTGAAAAATTGAATGTGCATAAAATGTATGTAATTAGTGCGAGGAATTATATAATTTCACCCTTGACACGTTTCAAGGACGAAATTTCCCTAAAGAGTTGGATAATGTAACACCCCGTATTTTTGTCTAACTAAATAATCAAATAATTATGAACAATGAAAATAAGCATTTTTGGAATTGTTAGAATTTGGCCTTGAAACTTTCCATTGTATTCGTGGTGATTTTCTAATCAATATAAACATATAATATGCCTCGAATGGAGTTCGTGCGAAAATGTTATTGACGTTCGAAGTTTTGTATCGAGAAATAATTATACATGCAAATGTACGTAAATATATTTGTTATAAATAAATATATGTGCGTATGAAATTCTAGAAATAACGCGCATTTGAATTTTAAAATAGATGCACATCATAAAGGTAATTAATTAACATTGCCGTTATAAAGAAAATCAATTGATATCAATAATTAAAGGCAATTAATTAACACTAGCAGGCAATGTAATCAAATCAGCTATAGGAGGAAATTAATTTACATTAATTGGTCACATGTGATATTCAAAACAGACAAGTTTTATATTGGAAAATTAACTAAGCAATTGATGGTGATAATTAGAATAAACAAGAAAATTAAAAAAGTTATACATTTATAATTTATAACATTTAAAAGTTAAATAACATCAAATAAAACAAATAAGGCACGTTTAAAATCCAAAATAGACGTGCATTATAAAGAGCATTAACTCAAAGAATTAATGAGAGTTAATTGGAATTAATAGGAAATGTTTAAGTGTTTATAACAAATAAAACGTTTAAAAACAAATCAGACGCGCTCATTCTACATCCTTTTGAACGGCCTGATTTGCATCATTTTAAGCGAACGGACGATACTGTTTTGACTCTCTATAAATGAAGAGGCAGGGCTAGCCTTCAAACTCATATTTTTCTAAATGGGTGTGGAAGCCCTTTCACTCTTCTTTCTCTTCCACTTCTTCAAAAATTAGCTATTTTAGATTTTCGCCTTTTGAATTACAAGTTGAAGATAGAAATTATAGGTCTAAAATAGATATGTTCAAATAAAGTCATCTGAATTAGGTAATGTTCTCAGATCTGGTTGTCTCGTTTATTTATTTTATTTTTCTTCAATGTGATCCGAATTTATAAATCCATATAAATCACAATTTGTGGATCCAAATATGGTTGCAATAGGGATGGCTATGGATAATAGAACTGGGCTAAAAATCAGATCTGGAATTTAGAATGTTTTCTTTCCAAGTGAGTGAATTTAATTATATATCTTTTATATTTATGATTTATTACCGTTAAATTCGTGTTAAATTATTTTATTCAATATTTATTTCACTAATGAATTCTGTTAATTGGTTATGCTGAGAGTGTAAATAATATCAGAGAGCTTATAATTAAACACTATTTATATGATAAAAGGGAAATAGTAATCCAATTAAATATTAATAATATTAGGCTTGACAGTTAGAGAAAGGCATAAGCCTAAGAGAAAGAAATTTATAGTTGTTTACATCTATTTTGAAAGTTGAAATTTAGCCTATAAATGTTAGCTTCTTTTTAATCCTTTTTATGCGAATAAAATAGTAAAGAGAAGAATTCGCAAATATGGACCAAAATTAAAGAACACTAGATTTACAAAAATTAGATGTATATAAGAAAAGCTGAAATAAAAAGAGAAAAATAGAAATTTGAAGTAGATTATGCCAAAACGGGGAAAAATAAATTAAAAGGGAAAATTTAATAAGTTGATAGAGAAGTAAGTGATAGATTAGTTGGATGGCTTAGAAATGTGAATACATATCCATAGTTTAATATTTAAAAGATAACGATAATTTTGATTGCAAGAATAAAAGAAAAAACGGAAATTAGTGTAAAATAGAGAAACTACTGTATTTTGCACTGTCCAAAATGTAAAAGAAATATCTTGTAGTTACAGATTACTATTTATAGCATCATTTAGTATTAAAATATGAAATGGATTTTTAGTACAGTTTTCGTAACCAACCAAATAGAATAGAACAACTTCCTAGAATATACGAAAATAAAGTAAAGAATTGAAGGAATCAAGTTAATTATTAGATAAGACTATAAGCTATAAATAGAACTTGAACCATTTCCTGTGCAGATAATAGAATAAATGTAAAGAAGCTATTATGATAAGTAAATTTGTGACAATCAAGTATAGTCCCAAGCAAAGATTGTCATATAATATAAGAGAATTCAATATCATAATAAAAGAAGACAGATTAGAATAGAAAAGAGACGCTTGTAATTATATTTATAATGTACAGATTATAAAAGAAAATAAAAGTGACATTTAAAAGTGAAATTATAACATAGGTTATAATTAAGTAAAAAGAACAGAAGAGGCTTATTTTAATAAACTTAAGATTTAAATTAAGTTAATAAGAAAGATAATTAAAGTGGCCCATACCAACAGCATTCCCTTTCAATCAGGAACTGATACTCTCACAATAGTTAGATGAGGCCGGGATAAGATTATTCTAATTAGGGTAACTAAATACCCGACGGAATAAGAAAAGTAAACTAAACGTAAATTAAAAGATTATACTTAGGGTTTAATGAAAGTGTGAGATTCGTTTGGAGCAGCCCAAGGGATGAAGAGCCTAATGAAGCAGTTCATCACATATTTTAGCACAGAAGAAGCACGTCCAACATAGCTATTTTGGGCTAGAAGGACGTACGAGATTTCAACAGGACATGAGGGTACTCTAGGATAGCCCTCTGGGGTAGGCGTGGTGAATCAGTCCTCCCAGAAGCAGGTCTGTAAGTGTTCCATCAAAAGAGTATGCCTTGACTACTCTTTGCCTGGTAGTACCATTGTAGGCAGTCAAAAGGGGTTGAAGTTTGGAGTAGTATATTCATATGTTCCAGTACTTGCAAGTAAGTCTAGTAAGCATGACCCAAAAGGATAGTCGCATGCGGATATCGGGCCATCATCAAAACCAAGAGCGAGTTCGAAAAAGAGTAGAGTTAAACCAACAGTCCAATGGTACTTTTACTATCGAAACATTGGATGAGGGGTGCTGCCAATTGGATGTTTAGATTGTTTGTAGTAGGGAACAACCACTTAGCTCTTTAGAAGTATTTTGATTAGTTAAGGTGTGGCTGCGTGGGGCCATAACATGATAAGAAAAGAGACGGACCAAATAATATATCTGTATTGTAGGCCTAACGAGGGAAGTCCTTTACAGAAATAGAATATCTGCATTGTAGGCCTAAAGAGGCAGTCCTCTACAAAAATAGAAAATACCCAACTAAATTCTGTATAAGGTAGACCTTGTTAAGTGGGATTCAAGGAGTAGACATAACGATTACATATATTTATCACGGTACGCAATGGGTGGTAAGTTGAGGATGTCGAGCATTAGTATAGACTAGTATGGATGTCGTTTTACATTTTCATAGTAGATGACAGAACATCTATATTATAGGCCTTATGAGGCGGTCGTTTATAAATGTAGTTACAGAACGCCATGGAAGAAAGATGATGGAGTCCTTTGCGAGGAGGATACAGAAGGTACTATGGGTAGTACCTAGGACTAATGCAGTCATTAGGCATATAACTACATCTATACATCAGTTTAGATTTTAATCTACCAGGGAGCAGATGCGTAGGATTCATGCACAGAGGCAAGAGTATTATAAACCTAATGAACTTGACATAACAGTAAATGGAAATAAAACGGTATATGTAGAATTAAGCTTAGAAGTATATGATTTTTCCATTCACCAAAAATTTAGTTCCGACTCCCTCGTCATAATATCCTACAGTTTAAGTACATGGCAGGGACTTCCCAACTTTGAGATACTTGTTTAGAAAGTGTTATTTTGTTGGTGAGCATTTAATTACTATTATATTTTAGTCAGTTCTGCTATGAGATATTTATCTGAGCTCTGATATATTTGTCTTCGCCTATTTGCACGATACCGAATACCCAACTCGGGCTTCAGTGGGCTTGGGTTTTAACATTTTTTGCAAAAAATCTAGACCCACTGGAACTTGGGTTGTTACAGTAAATATATAAAATGTATATCTCACAAAATATCCTAGAAAATAAAATCTCAAAACATATGTAGTCATAATCCAGAGTCTACAAAAATATAGCATATAGTTTGATAAGTACTATGTGTGATAAATAGTTACATGAAGATCAATGAAAAGTAAATAGCAATGCCAATGCCAAGCTTGCCTTTCAACGTACTAGATCTGGCCCAATCGCCTACTACCATGTCCGCCTATGGTGGGGGAAAAGGAAAGGAGCGGGTCAAACAAAAGTGTGGTGAATGAGTTACATAATAATATATGGTGATCACATGCAATTGACTTCATTTATAATCTATGTGACCTAGGGCGTCCTACTTGTGTTATTGATACACACACACACACACACACACACATATTATGGTTGTTCTATTAACCTATGGGGTACATTTCTAAATGCGCCTACATCAAACGTCTCGTAAAGGTTTATACTTACGGTCAAACAACTAATCGAACCTTAAAACAACGAGGGATCGGGCTAATAGCTATTGGAACTATTCTAATAGAGGATTGCCTACAATATCAAACTTGGACTACGTTCCTAAATTATGGCTGCACTCATCACATATATGTACCGAAGATGATCCCTTAATGCTAACTTGCACCAAAGACATCTTATGGTCCGCCGTATCCGTGTCCAATCTCAGTGCTAATGTAACACCACTTATTGCACAATGCCGAGCATCCAACAACAGTGTCATATCATGTACCTAGTAACATCCCGTTAGTGTCGAGCCAAACACTTCTCTAGGCATATGCATCAGTTTTGCACGTACACCGTAGATTCTTTTGTGAGTGACATTTATGATCGAATCGCCCCTATCAAATACCGAATTTGCTGAATAAATAGTGTTCAGGCTTAACTATCTGCGTACACCTCTATCCAGTCCCGTAACTCCCAAGAGTCATAAACTTAAGGAACTAAATTCCATAGTAATTTAATAACATTCATAAACTTTTGGCCTAAGGAAAAGTTTTAGATTACGCTTATAAACCGTAAATTGATCGACCGCCGGCTACTAGAGTGATTGCCACTTGTTGTCGATTGGCTCCAATGTGTCTAAAGACTAATTGAAGTTGACTCTAATTTTTTGTTCTCTATTGATTATCGTTCTATGTCAACTATTGTTCTTTATTAATTACTATAGACATCTACTTTGTTAATCTGTAGCTTCCAATGTTCTCAATTTCAGTTTCTAACCCTTTCATAAGTATGTTTGTCATCAAATCAAATTAAATTAGGTATAGACTTAATAGATTATTGACATATTAATCTATATTTAATTTAACAATAAGTGCGTATAACCTAAATCAAGTTTTATCAACAGATTTACTTTGAACAAATTTAGATGATATGGATCATATTTAGTCCACATCAAGTTTCCAGTATATTAAATCACTAGGTAAACAATATGTCAGATTAAATTAAGAAAATTTTAGACCAAATAGATTATAAACAAACTTAACTACATATAAATCATCATATTGGATATCAATCCACTTACCACTAGAAACCTATTATTAGCATCAAAACTGGTCACTAACACCCTGGAATAGAGTTAAGCAGAGAGATTAATAATGTAACGACCCGTATTTTTAAGGATCGAAAGATCGTAGAACTGTTGTCGTTAGGTTGTTAGTGTCGTTAAGTCGTTCAGAATTTAAGTCGTTCGGAGCTTAAGTCGTCCAGAGTTAGATAGCCATAAGATAAGTCGTGTTGAGGTTGAGTCGTATGGAAGCATGAGTCGGAGGAACGACTTATAGGAATGGCCGACTTAGTGAAGCTAACGACTTAGGAGTTTACGACTTAAGGGAGTTGGCCGACTTAAGGTAGGTGCCGACTTAGGAGAAAGCGACTTAAGGTGATTGGCCGACTTAAGGGAACTAACGGCTTAGGTCGTGGACGGGTTAAGGATGTTAGGTCGTTGGGTCGCTAAGCCGTGTGTGTTGAGTCGTCCCTTGTGTTAGGTCGGCGGTATAGTTGAGTCGTAGGTCGTGCATGTGCTAAGTCGTAGAGTGTTGGGTCGGCTTCAAGGGTTAAGTCGTAGGCCATGGGAATTATGAGTCGTGAGCCATGTGTGTTGAGCAGTGTGCGTTAGGCCGTGAGGTTATTGAGTCTTAAGCCGTGGGGTTTGATGAGTCGTGAGTCGTAGGACGTGAGTGATGAGTCATGGACGACTTAAGGGGGCGTACGACTTAAGGATTTGGCCTATATATACACGGCCATATCTCACTTTTTGGGATCCGGATTTTGAAGCGACGAAGTCCTGCCATTTTGAGAGCTCGAGTTCAACACTTCTTCACTTCTTTTCTCCACTTTAATCTTGTGCTTCCATCCATCTAGATTGAAGATCAAATCGAAGATCCAAGAGTCAAAGTTGAAGATCTACATTCTTCGAAGAGAGATTACATCGTTTGAAGCGGAATCTTGTCGGATCAAGCTAAATCCTTTGCTGTCCAGATCTGGATTTTTTTGTTTTGAGGTGTTTAGGTGATTCGGTGAGTGATGGTTATCTCTCACACGAACCCAAAGGAGTATATTGGATCGGTGGCTTGTTTGTGTGTTAAAGATAGTGATTTGATGCATTTTCCTTAAGTCTACATGTAGATCTATTGTTCATGATGATTTGATACCTCTTTTACTACATGTTCACTTATGCAAGTTCATTCATCAAGTTGTGGAGATAATGTTCATGATTCATGCTTGTTAGATTGCTTGTTAGATTTGGACTCATTATTTACAAAATTTCCATTGTTGTTATAACTGCTTATTTAGATCTTGTTTGAATGCTTGATTACTTGGATTAATGATTGATTTGATTGATTAGTTGATTAGTGATTGAATTTGGACTAGTATGGTCGAGGATGATTCAAAAGCTAAGTAGAAAGGCTCTTGAATAAGGAAAGCTGCTTGTGGCATATGAAGCGGATGTTGAAGCTCATATGGATAGATTTGATGACGATGTTGAGATGGAACTTTGCTATGATGCGATGAGGCAAAGCATGATGTTGAGATGGGACTTTTCTATGATGCGATAAAGCAAAGCATGATATGAGAAAACCTTGGGTTAATCCAGACGGGATCATCCCAAGCATGTTAATAACTCGGTGATATGGTTCGAGTTTGTGGATAATGGTGGGATCGAGAAGTAGCTTGGGCAAGTTTGAGAATAGTCGTCGAGGAGGATGACTAGAAAGCTGAGATCTCATCGTTATTGAAGGTTCTAGCAGGCTCAAAGCAAGAGTACGCTGGGCAGATTCGATAGTCCCAAGCACGGGCTGCGACGACATGCTAAGTACTCTGGGCAGATTCGATAGTCCTAGGCACGGGCTGTGACGACGTGCAGAGTTCTGTCTAGAACCGGGGTTACCATTTGCCCTTGACGGACGGATGAAATAATGAGCCGTTCATTCAATTAACGGTGATATCGAAGCAATGATAACAGTGATAGCCAGGGTCATGGATGTTTGGATGTTTTGGTTGTATCGTTGCTTGGGTCAAAAGCGATGTTTTCAGGGTGCTTATCTGATCTTGGTTTAGGCCTTGGGGGTTTGTACTTGGAAAACACCGACCTTGACTCGAGTGATAATTACTTTGCTTTGAATGTCTGAATTGCTATGTTTGCTTCTCCTTAGTGTGTCTGGAGGTATCACTGTAGAAAGAGGTGGAGTGGGATGGTTGGGTTCCTATTCCTTTTAATTTATGCTCTTTTGGTATGCTTGATAGTTGATTTACTGCTCACTAAGACTTTTGTCTGACTCAAGGTTTTATGTTTAACTCTTATTACCTTGGGTTGTTCATCCATGTTGGGATGGGCAGACTAGGTAGCAGGTGACAGGTGCTGTTCTCAGTGGCCAACGCTGTTGATGACGAAGACGAGCTGGAGGCTTTTGCATATTGTTTTCTTACTATATGTACTGGATGTTCCGCTGTTTGTATGATTCTTTAAGTGATATGTAGTGAGGCTTGATGTATTGACTATTCTGATGTTTGTATCAAACTAATATAAAGTGTATTGATGAAATTCTGATTTGAGGAGCTTCACTATATATATTTCTCTATTGTATTTTATCCATGCGCTGTGAGTTATACGATAGAGTTTATTGTTTTACCTTACCCTGATGATCGTCCATGGTGGCCTGGCACACTTTTCAGCGCATTATTTCCTTGTTTAGTGCAGGAGTCATGGGCGGTCATCACATTTGGTATCAGAGCTTTGGTTAATCGATTTTAGCCAACGCTCGCTGACGTAACTACGTATGAGAGACGTAATTGTATTTTGATGGATGATTACTATATATAATATAGTAGCTTAGGAGGATTTGAACTCCTTATGTAGTTGTTTCTCAAGGTGTTCTAATCATTCTTTTTATCGATATTAAGGATGAGTCGAAGAGAGAGACAAGCTGCTAGGGAAAGCCATGCTGCTGAAGGAACTGCTGATTATGCTGCTATGTTTGAGGCTATGATGACTTCGATCATGAGAAGGATGCTAGCCTCGGGGTCATCAGTAGATGTTGGAGTTCAAGTTCAAGCCCCAAAACCAGTGGATTTTGCTAAGCTGTGTGAAGATTATACTGCTCTTAGAGGAAAGGTTTTCTTGGGAACAGAATCAACCATTGAAGTTCAGAGATGGATTGATGCTTGTAGAAGGATCTTTGGTGATTTGGGAATTGACGATGCAACCAAAAGGAAGCTTGCTTCAAGACAGCTTCGAGGAAGAGCTTCTGATTGGTGGAATTCCATCACCATTGATACTCCAGAGGAAGAGATCACTTGGGAGCAATTCCAAGCTAGATTTGAAGCTAAGTTCATTTCTACAGCTCAGAAATCTGTTCTGTTTAAGAAGTTTGTGGAGCTCAAGCAAGGTGGAAGACCAGTTCTTGAGTATGTTTCTGAGTTTGAAGCTTTGTCCAAGTATGCTCGGTCATATATTGAATCTCCCTATCAAAAGAACGAGAAGTTTGTGACAGGCTTGGACAGTTATCTTGGGAGGCAGTTGGTGTATCATTTGGATGACCCATTTGAGAAGCTTGTGGAGAAAGCTCTCAGGCACGAGAATCTGTTTCCTAAGGAAGGATCTGTTGTTGCTGTGACCAAGGAGCAAGGTGGAAACAAGAAGAGAAAGCAGCAGCAGCAGAAGAGTAAGGATGGCCAGAAGAAGCCGAAGGGCGAAGTGACCTGCTACAACTATCAGCAAAAGTGCCATCTCTCCAGGGATTGCAAGAAACCAAGAGTGTCAGCGAAGTGCTACAACTGTGACAAACCGGGGCATTTCAGGAGGAATTGTCCGGAACCGAGGAAGGACAAGCAGATTGTGAAAGCTTATGCTTTAGGGGCTGTGCCATCATCTTTGAAAGCTCCTACTGCTGAAGTGGAGGGAAAGAGTGTGGTGGTTCAAGGTACTCTTTCCATTTGTGGTGTTCCAGTTAGAGTGTTATTTGATACTGGAGCGTCGCATTCCTTTGTTTGTAGTGAACTTATAGGCCGGTTGGGTTTGGAACCGGATATTGTTGATAGACCATTGGTTGTGACTAATCCAGTTAGGGGTTCGTCTTGTTTGTGTATGTTATGTCGTGGTCTGGTTGTCTCGAGTCATGATTGCTCTTTTGTTTGTGATTGTTTTGTTCTGAACTTTGCGGGGTTCGGAATTATTTTGGGTATGGACTGGCTTAGGAAGTATGCGGCAAGGGTTGATTGTAAGAGGTTGGAGGTGACAGTCGAGAATGTGGAGGGGCGAAAGGTTGTGATACGATGTAAGCATGAAGAAGGCGTCTTCATGAGCTTCATGTATTCGCTGGTTGTTCCACGGGATGGACTGTCATCGGTGCCTATTGTGAATGGATTTGAGGATGTCTTTGAGGAGGTCAAAGGGTTACCGCCGCATAGAGATCGAGTTTCGTATCGATCTAGTTGAAGGAGCCAGACCTGTTGTGATGCCTCTTAGGCGGATGGCGCCTAAGGAACAGCAAGAGTTGAAGGTGCAATTTGATGACCTTTTTCAGAGAGGATTCATTCGGCGTAGTGTGTCCGAATGGGGTGCACCAGTTGTGTTTGCAACCAAAGCGGATGGATCTTTGAGGTTGTGTGTGGATTATCGTGAGCTGAATAAAGTGACTAAGAAGAACAAGTATCCATTGCCAAGAATAGATGACTTGTTTGATTAGCTTCACGAAGCTAAGGTGTTTTCTCAGATGGATTTGGCAACGAGATTTCACCAGTTAAGAGTGGCTAAGGATAGTGTTCCGAAGACTGCTTTTAGGACACCATCTGGTTTCTATGAGTGGCTGGTAATGCCATTTGGATAAACCAATGCACCAGCATATTTTGTGGATCTTATGAATAGAGTGTTCAGGGATCAGTTGAACAAGTTTGTACTTGTGTTCGTGGATGATATTCTGATATATTCCAGAACTGAAGAAGAGCACAAGACGCACTTGCGGATTGTTTTGGAAATCTTGCGAAAACATCAGCTGAGGGCTAAGTTTTCGAAGTGTCACTTCTGGAAGAGTGAAGTGAAGTTCTTAGGCCATGTTATCTCTGGAAGTGGAATAACGGTTGATCCCGCCAAGGTGGCAGCGATCCAGGATTGGGTAGACCTAAGAATGCATCTGATGTGAGAAGTTTTCTTGGATTAGCAGGATATTATCGTCGGTTTATCAAAGACTTTTCCAAGATAGCTGCACCATTAACAGGATTGATGAAAAAGAACCAATTGTTCAGATGGGATGCTGAGTATGAGCAAGCTTTCGGAATCCTGAAAGAGCGATTGACAAGTGCTCCTGTTTTGACTATTCCAAGTGGAAATGAGGAGATGGTGGTTTACACCGATGCATGTGGTACTGGACTTGGAGCAGTGCTAATGCAGAAGGATAAAGTTGTTGCATATGAAAGTCGACAACTGAAGCCGCACGAAAGGAATTATCCGACTCATGATTTGGAGTTAGCGGCGATTGTATTTGCTTTGAAGATGTGGAGACATAACCTATTGGGAGTTCGATTTGAGTTGTTTACAGATCATAAGTCATTGAAGTATCTTTTCTCCCAAAAGGATTTGAATCTTCGACAACAACGATGGCTAGAGTTTTTAGCATCATATGATTTTGGTATAGCCTATACTCCGGGAAAAGGTAACGCAGTGGCAGATGCGTACCTGAGATGTTGGCAAACTTATCAATAAGACCTACTCTGGTGGAAAGAATTGGCAAGAGCCAAAAGCGAGATGATAAGCTTGTCAAAATTATCCGAGATTTGGAATCTGGATCAGACCCAGAGAAGGATAAAGGATTCAAAGTCGATCGAGAGGGTTGGCTTCGGAAGCAAGGGCGACTAGTTGTTCCCGATATAGATGAATTGAGGGATGAAGTTCTGAAGGAAAGTCATCACTCGAAGTTGACAATTCATCCAGTGGAAATAAGATGTACCGGGATATGAAGAGAACCTATTATTGGGAAGGTATGAAGAAGGATGTTGAAAATTTTATTTCCAAATGCATGAACTGCAAGTTGGTAAAAGCCGAGCAGAAAAAGCCAAGTGGATTGCTTCATCCATTAGAAGTTCCTACATGGAAGTGGGAGCAAGTATCGATGGATTTTATCGATGGTCTATTTAGAACCAGAGTAGGAAATGAAGGGATTTGGGTCATCGTAGATCGTTTGACTAAGAGTGCAAGATTCATTCCTGTTCAATCAACTAGGACTGCATCGAAATTGGCTGAGTTGTATGTTAAGTGGATAGTTCGATTCCATGGTATTCCGAAGAGTATAGTGAGCGATCGAGACCCATTGTTCACTAGTGTATTTTGGGAGAGCTTCCAGGAAGTTTTGGGAACCGAGCTGTGTTTGGGTACAGCTTATCACCCTCAAACAAATGGTCAGACAGAGAGAGTCAACCGAGTTTTGGAAGATCTTCTTAGAGCATGTGTTTTGGACTTCGAAGGATCATGGGAGGATTATCTTCATTTGGTGGAATTTTCATATAATAACGGTTACCAGTCAAGTATCTGTATGGCACCATATGAGGCATTGTATGGAAGACCGTGTAACTCTCCAACATGTTGGTTGGAAACTATAGAAAAGTTGATACTTGGGCCAGAAATGATTCGACAGACTTCGGATGGTATAGAGATCATTCGACGACGAATGAAGGCAGCCCAAGACCGTCAGAAAAGTTACGCCGATGAGCGTCGTAAGGATTTGGAATTCGACGTAGGAGATATGGTTTTTGTGAAGATTTCTCCACTGAAGAATGTTATTCGATTCGAGAAGAAAGGAAAATTGACTCCGAGATTTGTTGGACCATTCCCGATCATCGAGCGAATTGGAAAGCTCGCTTATAAATTGGAGTTACTAGAAAAGATGTCGGGTGTGCACAATGTTTTTCATGTATCATATCTACGGAGGTATGTGCACGACCCAAGTACAGTGGTTTCTGCTGATAGCTATGAAGGTTTGGAAGTTGATCCAGTTGTAAGAAGACCTCGTAAGCCGCTTCATGTTATGGAAACCGACACGAAATAGCTTAGGAGGAGAGTAGTCAAGTTGCTCAAGGTACAATGGAGTGATGATGTTAACGACTGTACATGGGAGGAGGAAGAGAGGATGAAGGCAGCTCATCATGAACTCTTCAAGTTATGGCCCTAAGGTGTCGTGACATCTCATGAATTTGTAACTTGTTCTAGTCTTAGAATTCTGCGTGCTAGGCTAGTAATTGGATGCATGGTTTGTTGATTGCTATGGATGGTAGGCATGAAAAATAGTTTCGATTGCTCTTGTTTGTTTGGAATTTCGGGGGCGAAATTCCTAAGGGGGAGAGAATGTAACGACCCGTATTTTTACGGATCGAAAGATCGTAGAACTGTTGTCGTTAGGTTGTTAGTGCCGTTAAGTCGTTCAGAATTTAAATCGTTCGGAGCTTAAGTCATCCAGAGTTAGATCGCCATAAGATAAGTCGTGTTGAGGTTGAGTCGTATGGAAGCATGAGTCGGAGGAACGACTTATAGGAATGGCCGACTTAGTGGAGCTAACGACTTAGGAGTTTACGACTTAAGGGAGTTGGCCGACTTAAGGTAGTTGCCGACTTAGGAGAAAGCGACTTAAGATGATTTGCCGACTTAACGGAACTAACGGCTTAGGTCGTGGACGGGTTAAGGGTGTTAGGTCGTTGGGTCGCTAAGCCGTGTGTGTTGAGTCGTCCCTTGTGTTAGGTCGGCGGTATAGTTGAGTCGTAGGTCGTGTATGTGCTAAGTCGTAGAGTGTTGGGTCGGCTTCAAGGGTTAACTCGTAGGCCGTGGGATTTATGAGTCATGAGCCATGTGTGTTGAGCACTGTGTGTTAGGCCATGAGGTTGTTGAGTCTTGAGCCGTGGGGTTTGATGAGTCGTGAGTCGTAGGACGTGAGTGATGAGTCGTGGACGACTTAAGGGGGCGTACGACTTAAGGATTTGACCTATAAATACACGGCCATATCACACTTTTTGGGATCCGGATTTTGAAGTGACGAAGTCCTGCCATTTTGAGAGCTCAAGTTCAACACTTCTTCACTTCTTTTCTCCACTTTAATCTTGTGCTTCCATCCATCTAGATTGAAGATCAAATCGAAGATCCAAGAGTCAAAGTTGAAGATCTACATTCTTCGAAGAGAGATTTCATCGTTTGAAGCGGAATCTTGTCAGATCAAGCTAAATCCTTTGCTGTCCAGATCTGGAGTTTTTTGTTTTGAGGTGTTTAGGTTATTCGGTGAGTGGTGGTTATCTCTCACACGAACCCAAAGGAGTATATTGGATCGGTGGCTTGTTTGTGTGTTAAAGATAGTGATTTGATGCATTTTCCTTAAGTCTGCATGTAGATCTATTGTTCATGATGATTCGATACCTATTTTACTTCACTTATGCAAGTTCATTCATCAAGTTGTGGAGATAATGTTCATGATTCATGCTTGTTAGATTGCTTGTTAGATTTGGACTCTTTATTTACGAAATTTGCATTGTTGTTATAACTGCTTATTTAGATCTTGTTTGAATGCTTGATTACTTAGATTAATGATTGATTTGATTGATTAGTTGATTAGTGATTGAATTTGGACAAGTATGGTCGAGGATGATTCAAAAGATAAGTGGAAAGACTCTTGAATAAGGAAAGCTGCTTGTGGCATATGAAGCGGATGTTGAAGCTCATATGGATAGATTTGATGATGATGTTGAGATGGAACTTTGCTATGATGCGATGACGCAAAGCATGATGTTGAGATGGGACTTTGCTATGATGCGATAAAGCAAAGCATGATATGAGAAAACCTTGGGTTAATCCAGACGGGATCATCCCAAGCATGTTAATAACTCGGTGATATGGTTCGAGTTTGTGGATAATGGTGGGCTCGAGAAGTAGCTTGGGCAAGTTTGAGAATAGTCGTCGAGGAGGATGACTAGAAAGCTGAGATCTCATCGTTATTGAAGGTTCTAGCAGGCTCAAAGCAAGAGTACGCTGGGAAGATTCGATAGTCCCAAACACGGGCTGCGACGACGTGCTAAGTACTCTGGGCAGATTCGATAGTCCTAGGCACGGGCTGCGACGACGTGTGTAGTTCTGTCTAGAACCGGGGTTACCATTAGCCCTTGACGGACGGATGAAATAATGAGCCGGTCATTCAATTAACGGTGATATCGAAGCAATGATAACAGTGATAGCCAGAGTCATGGATGTTCGAATGTTTTGGTTGTATCGTTGCTTGGGTCAAGAGCGATGTTTTCAGGGTGCTTGTCTGATCTTGGTTTAGGCCTTGGGGGTTTGTACTTGGAAAACACCGACCTTGACCCGAGTGATAATTACTTTGCTTTGAATGTTTGAATTGCTATGTTTGCTTCTCCTTAGTGTGTCTGGGGGCTATCATTGTAGAAAGAGGTGGAGTGGGATGGTTGGGTTCCTATTCCTTTTCCTTTATGCTCTTTTGGTATGCTTGATAGTTGATTTACTGCTCACTAAGACTTTTGTCTGACTCAAGGTTTTATGTTTAACTCTTATTACCTTGGGATGTTCATCCATGTTCGGATGGGTAGACTAGGTAGCAGGTGACAGGTGCTGTTCTTAGTGGCCAACGCTGTTGATGACGAAGACGAGCTGGAGGCTTTTGCATATTGTTTTCTTACTATATGTACTGGATGTTCCACTGTTTGTATGATTCTCTGAGTGATATGTAGTGAGGCTTGATGTATTGACTATTCTGATGTTTGTATCAAACTATTATAAAGTGTATTGATGAAATTCTGATTTGAGGAGCTTCACTATATATATTTCTCTATTGTATTTTATCCATGCGCTGTGAGTTATACGATAGAGTTTATTGTTTTACCTTACCCTGATGATCGTCCATGGCGGCCTGACACACTTTTCAGCGCACTATTTCCTTGTTTAGTGCAGGAGTCATGGGTGGTCATCACAAATAAAGAAAGTAAATTAAAATAGAGAAATAACGCAATTGAGTGTAAAAAGAACAACAAAAACGAGAACACCAGATTTATAGTGGTTCATCGTAATTTCCTACTTTGAATACGATCTTTATTACTTTTCCAAACACTTGAGTACAGATACAATCCATAAACAAACAACATGAATACAAGTTAAATAGGAAAGAAACGAGTGTAGAAAATGGTAGAGTCTCCTTGGAGTTCTAAAAAAAAGGTCCCTCCAACTAGACCGTCGCCCCTTAATTCATAGACGAAGTTAGCCTGGCTTCTCAGTGCAGGCCCATGACCAAGATACTCCGCCCATAAGTAACAATTCAATTTGACCAACCCAGGTAGTCCAACCCTCCATAACCAATATAGTAATTACCGAACCACTTTAGCGGAGCCACGAATGCCAAACTGGGGTTTCCTTGTAGATGACCCGAAGCAACTTCTCAAGTGACTCAAAGCAAATGGTGGTGTGACTCGAAGCAATGAAATGCTGAGTGCACTACTTTATTATAGACCAGATAACTTGCCAACTTTCCTTGGGTGCACTGACCAAAGTATGCCGAACCATTGTGACTGAGCCGTCCATGCCGACCACTCCATTTAATGCGAAAATGCTCCACAACCAACCCGTAAATAGCCTACCATTACAGCCGATCCATTCATGTCGAGCCATAATCAACCGATCCACATAACATCTTGTTCCAACAAGGCATATCTAATCATTGCCAATTCACATAAGCCAAACCATAATCAGCCAATCCACATATGATCTTATTCCAACAAGGTCGATCCCGTCGTTGCCGATCCATATACGCTCTTGTTCCTACAAGACCGATCCCATCATTGCCGATCCACATAAGCCGAACCTTAAGCAACCGATCCGCATGTGATCTTGTCCTAACACCGAACCATCCAAATGGGCCGAACCATATATATGTTGAACCAGAAACAAGTATGCCGATCCAATTAAGTTACACCGACCATTTATATTTTCTCTCTTTTCTCGGCTCGAGTAGCGTCTAGGTCCAACCATATCCTCTGCAACTATCGCCTTGTAGTCGGGCCAAGTAGTCGGGTTACATTTGCCCCCTAAAGTACGTTGTGTGAATCAACATGACGTGCTTTGAATTGGCGAGTAATACCTGCTTTCATAGGCTAGCCCATTTAGAATGGTGACTGACTGTCACTCTTTCAGTAGCCTTCGAAGAAGCTTCACGTCGTCTGATCGTATTAGTTCGTTTTCAAAGAAATTCATAAAGTCATGTTTTAACTTTTCAAAAGCTGAATGTATACAACAACCTTTCGAAGCTGAATCACAGTGGGTTTTCCAAACCTATGCTTTTTCCTTTATCTGATAGTGTCCGTCTCTTTATCACACCAACATCCTCAATTACCATTACACGTGTATATATTCATATATACACATTTTATCATACTATCGTTTCCATTTATTTATTTTATATATATATATATATATTTACATAATTTTTTTGTTTTTTAAAAGGAGGGATAGGCATACTAAATCCGATCCACTCGATCAGTTATCTGGGTTGGGTCGACGTGTCAATTTGCCGACCCACTGAAGCATGGTGACCGAGTCATCAGAGGGACGCCCGTTCACCTCCCCTTCACCATATATAAAAGCCTACGCTCCCTCTTCTTCTTCTCAGTTCTACTTCAATCTCACTAGCCAGCTAACTTACTTCCCTTCATGCCTTGTTTACCATTCAGTCCTCCCTTCCTCCTCTCAAACCCAGACTGCCCACCTTGCAACACCAGCCGCCGCTAAACTCGAACAACCCTCAGCTCGACATCTCACAATTTCCACAAGTTTCAAACTTCTATATAGTTATGAATCTCTCACTCAATTCATCCCCCTAATTTTGGAGTCTCATGTGAAGTTCGAGTACATGGGTAAATGATTCTCAAACAGGAATCAGTAGGAGATGGAAAAGAAGAGAGAGATGAATTAGAGATAGGAGTGTGTATTAGGATAGGGGTTCTGCTCGGTCTTGAGGGATTAGATGATAAATTACTAGTAGAAGTAGTGATAGCCGTAATTTTGAGGTCGGCGATGTAGAGAATAAGAGAGTTCGACGTCTCTGATAAGGAAGGTTGGTAATTTACAAGGTTCGTTGCAAAGGCCATAGGCTCTTACTCGGCATACCGATCAAGGGAAAGGGTCGGTTAGTTTTTGGAGTAGATCTAGGTTGGTAAACCTTCAATGGAAGTATGGGCCGGTATTCCTGAGAGAAACTGGGTCGGTACCTTGACAGAGAGAGTGGGTCGATACCTTTGAGAGAGAGAGAGTGGGTCGATAACTTTGAGAGAGAGAATGGGTCGGTACCTTTGAAAGAGAGAGTGGGTCGGTATTGGCAATCAGAACCATCTCAATTTAAACATCGCATACATCAGAACCACACATTTCCATGCCTAAGCGTTAAACAATGAATAATGACAAGGACCAAAGCATATAAGGCTATGGAATTAATTTAGATAAATAAATCCACAGCTTAAGTAATTCTAAACACAAATTTAACCCAAAAAAAGCAAGTAACAACCTTTACAATCTTTGATGCCAATGTCTGATTCCAAGGCCTCGACTACCGAACAAAGGACAACTGTCAGAGGCGGTCAGCATTGACGGTCTTCGAAGATGATAGTTTAAACCCCAATCATGCTTACATGTCTTTAGAAATTTAATTTTTTTTATACTCATGCTTGAATGGGTGCACTAGTTACCATACGGGGGGAATATTTTGTTGTTATATTCTAATGTCGATTATCTTTCAAGTATAGCTTAAACAGGTATCTATTCACACCAATCGCTTTTCGGAGATGTCCAAAAAATAAAGCCCGCTACTATTTCGACAAGCCTGAGCCAAGTTCTCGACAGGAGGCAGTGGGTACTCGAAACCCATCATCAGCCTCTATATATGGCATCCCGGATCCACCTATCGCGATTATAGGCTCGACCCCCAATGTTGTAGATGGGGTCGTCATTCTGGATGACCCCATCGACTCTCAAGCCTCGAAAATCGTGGAACCTTCTCTCCATCAATTATGTTTTATCCATGGAATCTCCTTCGAAGACGTTCTGGTTCCTTCGGCATAAGATCGGCCTCACCTGCACCTAGCCAGATATACTGCATGCAACAAATTTATGTGCTTGGCCGAAAGTGTCCCACCTTTCAATTCATTCATCCGTGAAGTGTTGCAATATATTAGGATTTCTCCAGCACAAATACACCCTAATAGCCATGCATTTATTCATGATACACGCGTTCTTTTCATAAGCGTCTTACTCAGACCTCAAACTCCCGTGGATATCCGTTATATTTACTACTTCAAGCGACGTACCGACAGCCCATCTTACTTGTTCCTCGAGCCACACCCCAAATGCCAAGTCCTGATGGGTGCGTGAAGTAAATTTTCTCTGTATAAACAAGAGTGGTTCTACGTACGCTGCCCTTCCGGTTTCGTGAGAAGATGGCTAGAAGGGAGTAAGTCTCGTTTTTATCCCAATCTTTGTCTTAAGGCCTAAAGTGCATCTTTTCTGAACTACTTTCAACTGTTATAGGTATCCGCCAAGAACCCATATGTGCTAGGTATTCTGAGGCCGTCGAGGCCATCCGAGTTACTCCCATAGGAGATCAGGGCGTTAAATCTGTAATTACCAACGAACTTGTAATGCCCCACCCCGAGACCTACCTTAGCAAAGAGAATTAAAAAGTGATTCTGTCTACTAAAGCAGAGAATAGGGCTGATTAAGGGCGACCATCTATAATTTTGTCTTAAACATCTATTGATTACGTCGATAAATGCAATTTTTTTTTTCAACTCAAGTGGATTGACATATCCAGTAAATGCTTAATCCAAAACTATGGGTGGGTAATGGATCCATCAGAACAAAATACAATAACTAAAAGTAAATCACATCACATAACAGTAACCAACATTATATATATACATATACACTGATATATGTTCAGTACAATACAATATGAATACAATAAAGGTGGTACACGACCACACCATATACATCGAATTAAATGTAAAAACATCAAAGTATGTGGAAGAAATAAAATACTCAAGAGAAAAAAGAGCTGATATCCAACATCAACTTCAAGCTAAGTCCAATAGATGATACCTGAAACAACTTGGCCTGACCCGAGTGAAAACACACGGGTCAGGCTAGCTAAAATCATCAGTTTAACAGAACAATCGATAAAGATAAGTAGGTGAAAGCAATGGTATTATTTTTCTTAAAGGATGCCATGCCCCAAATAGGGTTCCAACATCATAAGAAAGGACAACATCTCTTCTTGCTAAGTAGAAGAGATAATGATGATAAAGTCATACTTAAGTGGCATAACTGACACTTAAGCAAATGGAACATCGGCGAGCAAATTTTTAAAGAGAAGACTTAATAAACATTTCTTTTGCCTCATATCATCGGCAGTACAAAGGAATATGGATAATGACTTCAAATTATTGAACTATCTTCTTAAAAGTGGTTGTCAATATAACAATACATTAAAGGTACATATGCTTCATACATAGAATAAAACACATATGGATGTGCCTCATCTCATTGGCACATCCCAAGGATCATTCAAGGAAATATAAAAACCAATCATAAAAAAAACATTATACTTGTTCATACCTCATCTCATCAGTTTGAATATAGATACATCTCAAATCCATCACTAAAACTCATCATAAAAGATTCTTCATAACCATTTATACCTCATCTTACAGGTATAGTTTTATAAATACGTCTCAACTCCATCTTAACATCAAGTAGTCTATAAAATTATTAATCCATAATGCAAATTACTCAATCAAAGAATAACATCATAAATGATTTCACCGTATATATATACATCTCATCTAGCACTAGGCTATCAATGTAATAAACATCCAAAGACGGTGAAGTCTGAAACATCAAACTCAAAGAAATCCCGGATTGGCCAAATCCTCGATTGCATGCCGAAGCAATGCTACGCGCGCTACATCGTGACTAGTACTACTATTTGGTACCATAAACATCGTGATGACTGGAGTCAAATAAAATCTTAACATCGTGAACATCATGAATGACTATAGTCTATAAAATCATAGTGACTCCCAGTCACAAAGACCCGAGTTAATAACATCGTGACGATCGGAGTAGCAACTACATCGTGATGACTCCAATCGAGTACTCGTGGTCTGTAGTACTAGTAAACAACGTGAATGTGTCTCAACTTCTCGGATAGGAACCCAGTAGGTGTTAACGTATGTCCCATACTATACGTTCGCCCCTAATGGTTTACTAGCCGTTAGTTGGTACCACACTAGTAAAACACATAAACATCAAGAAAATATACTCAGCCTCATCTCATTGGCGAGTAAATACAATACATGCTCGTCTTATCTCATTGACGAGTACTAGTAGCATCATGACTTTTCTCATCTCATCGACAAGTAAAAAATTTCATAATACATCTCAACATCGTAAAATCATCATAAAGAAGCTTACATCATCTCATCGGTAACAAGAAAGTTATGATCAAATTACATTCTAGGTGAATATATAAATACTCTCTGTCAATGACAGGACAGTCACGAAGATATGGATTTTTCACCATATAAACTTTAGAAATACTCAAAACTCAAAACATCAAAGTTATAACCTAAATCATATTGTTTCCAGAACTTCAAAAATTTCTAAATTCTGTTAGGTAACAAGAATGTTATGGCCAAAACAATGTGGTGACCGAAAATAGAAAATAACAAAGACAAACATAACCTTATTAATACGAAAATTCAACTCAAAAATTTGATTTTGGCTAGCATTTGTAAGCTTTTACACTCACCTTTTGATTTGAAGTGAATAAGGGAGGATTTGCAAGCAAGATTGAACCTTTAACATAAAATTGGAGCCCTAAACATCTGAAAATAAAAAATACAGTACATGCAAAGATGCAATTGATCAAAACAAAATTTATACAAAACCATTCTAGGGTTTACATAGATTCTAAGATAGATTATATTGGAGATTACCTTTCTCTTATCTCTTTATTTGATAGATTTAATTCCTTAATTTGTAGAGATTTTGAGTGAAAATTGATTTATAAGAAGGAAGCCATTGATTTTCTCTTTTCGAAGAGGCCATTGATTAGAATATTGTAGTTTTTGGAACGAAAGTATTTAAATGAAAAAATAGTCAGAGAGAAATGAATGTATATCTCTTTGAACATACTAGAAATTGGGTTTGTGGACACAAAATAACCCTATAAGCCCAATTCTCACACTTAGAAAATATTTAGAGTAAAATGCATATGTGTTTTAGTAATTTACATATAACTTTTGCAGAAAATTTCCAAATCACATGAAATAAGTTGCATTGTTCATGTTTTAATAAAGGGAACATGTTAGTGACATCAAAATTTTTATTTTCCAATTAAAATATTATTTTCCCATATAAATTTTTTTTTAACAATATTTACCAACATTTCCATTTTAGTGAAAAATCACTGTTTTCATCCATTTCAACCAAATAAAATCTATTTTTAAGTCCAATGAAGTGTATTAAAAATGTTTTAACATTTTTATACCATTAATACATCATTCCAAGCCTAATTACACTTCTAAATTTTATTTTCTTCATATTATTCCTTTTATTTCACAATAGAAGGCTAACATTGGAACAAATATCCAATATTACTAATTAACAAAAATTAAACCATCACAGTTATTATTTTCAATCCAAATCCACAAATAAAGTTTTTCAAACTTTATTTCATTCACACTTTGTTTTCAACAATCAAATGTTGAAACAGGCTTCAAATAAAATAATATGACTTATTTAAATTTCAAATCCCAAATTATATTCATCAAGGTATTGTTTATATATAATAAATAATATAATCCCTCATTTTAGTATCAAATTCATTTTTAAACACAATATTAAATTATAATTTGCATTACAATTTAATTTTAATAGTAATCTCCAAAATCCTGGGTTGTTACAGAACTGCTCTCGTAATTTGGATTACTGGAAGAGGGCCGCCGGACTTCCCTTCCAATTGGTGCCACTATAGCAAGAATGACTGCAGAAACGGGAGAAGAACATGTCGGACCTTTGGTGCTCCTACCGAAGGGGGCCTCGATATTACCGAGGAAGACGGGATTAAAGAAACCGAGGTGCTAGTGAAGACCGACAAGAATGTAATTTCCGGCCAAGCGCCAGTGTTGATGCACCCGGCACCGACGAACCACAATCCTTCGTAAAAGAAAAAGAGTTTACATTACAAGCTGAAAAGAAGAAAGTTGGCAGAACTTCAAAGGTTACTATGACTCCGATTGAGAAAAAGTTGCCATCCCAAAACGTAGAAGGATCATTATAGGGCCTATCTGACTTGACCATCCCTGACGATATACTAAATCACGGTTTCAATAACCCTAAGGCTATGGGATTTAATTCACCCACGTGAAGCGCTGAAGGTGCTCATACTTGTCATTAGCGAGAGAAAACTCCAATGAGTAAAGCGAAAAGCACTGATCCGTCGGGGGGATGCACTAGGACATACACAAGCACTTACACTCCACTATGCACTTGAATTCCATTCATAATGTGATTCCTACTAACTCGTCCTCATTTGACTTTATGTGAAGATGATATGGGGCGTACTCAAGGCATTGAGCGCCTTCCCGGATCCTCCTTCTTTTACCATTCCATTCGAGACTCGGGGTCAGGGAAACAGTGAGATATGGACGACAACAATGATAGAGATTATCGTCCCAAAGAATCATCGTCTTACAAAAGGAGAACCCACAGCCATTCTTTATATCTGGACGATCCTCCCCATCATTCGGAGCATGGTGGGGTGAAGTCTACTCAGAAGGGATCCCAGTCCGAAGTTCCTCGTGACCAACATTCTGGCCCTTCGAATACCAAGCAATCCCATGAGCCTTATAAGAAATCCACAACTCCTCCTAGGCAGACTCCTCCAGCTTCCGCTCACGATCCGTCGACGGCGGAAAAATTTGCTGAGCGCAAGGCTAAATTCCCGAAGATATGTTTCGATGGAATGAAATTTCACTCTGCAATCCATCATATCCCAGGACATGTCAAAAAGAGCGCCATTGCCTGCAATAACAAAGTATATTTTCAGCATGACGCGTTCGTACGCTTAGTGGAGAATGTTTCAAAGGTCTCTATTGAATGTCAACACGAGATCGATTGCCTCAAACTCGAAGCTATTCATGACAAAGACATCATTAAGGGCGATGTTGAAGAGCTATCCTCATACAATTATCAGCTCAAGGCTGCCTAAAAATTGCTAAGGAGACAACCGAGGTAGTTAGTCGCTTGGAGGACACTCATAAGAAAGAACTCAATGAGGCAATTCAACGCATCGTCACTCTAGCTTTGGAGAAAGAATCTATCCGAAAAGAAAGAGACATTCTCACTCGCCGGGTCAAAGAACTAAAGGAATTTCTCTTTAAAGAAAGAGAAGGGAAAATCGTAGCACAAGAAGAGTCATAAAGATACCACGGTGAAATCATCGAAACATGGCTTCTAAAGTCAAAACTTGATGAACAGCTATCCCGAGTTGAAGCATTAAAATAAGCAGCTTGCGAGGAAGGCAAGAAGATGGTGCTCATTGAGGCCAACTCTCAACACGAGACTGCTTCCGAAGCCGGCAGAGAAGAAACTAAATGTTTATTCGACCCGCTCATTGTCGTTCAATGCAAGAGTCCTCCTACACCGTAACTTGTCTTTCTTAGGTAAGAATTATCTCAAATCACTTGCCGAAGCATGGGATACTTTGATTAGGATTAAAAAAATTGAGCTAGGTTTCGAAGAGATTGATGAAGAGGCTCTGGTGAGGATAGTGATTCAAGGCAGCAAACCCTTAGATTAATCTGCGACGAAAGCCCTCTTCGGCGGAGGCTCCACTACATCAGAGGACAAAGAGGATGTCGTTGCCCCATCGAGCTCCAATCCCCAGATTCCTCTCCCAGTTGACTCGACCAAAACTCCACCGCTTAATCTCTCTAAGAAACATATGGGTAACGATCCGGAGAAGCCCGGACTCGGCATCCACATTCTGTCTCCAATTTCTGAGGTGACACCCCCAAGACGATTGAGAGCCAAATGGAAGCTGGTATATGACCCCTCCTCCTAAAGTTCACAGATTCATCACTTTTGGAGAATAATTGTCGTATCTTAACATTCACTTTTCATGAATTCATGCCGGTAATTCTGGCCCTGAACCGACTCCAAGGAACGATGTCGCCACGGAGTCAGAAGAAAAAGAGACTGAAGTCCTCCACACCGGTGACACCCCTGGTCTCGACGATCAAGTAATAGGGGCGTTGAGGAAGATAAGTTCAAAATCTTTCACCCATAGAGGGACATGACGATGTCGAAATCAAAGGCGCTTCTGAGCATACTTCCCAACTTAGTATGAAGGAGCAAATCGAGGAGGAGGAGAAAAATAAAACTAAGTTAAGATAGAATCTGAGGGGGTGGAACTCATTGATCCCCTAAATAGGCCCACACCTTTGGAAGTTCCCCTTCCTTCCTCGGATACCACGTCGCTCGAAAGTAAGGGTTCCAGGAGAAAACGCTCAACTGAGGAGACTTTAGAGAAGTCGAAGAAGGAAAGAAAGCCTAGAAAGAAGCTGTCGTCCATTCATGCCTTGCTTTGCATACATAAGCCAAAATCATGTAGTTGTTCCCCTTTTTCTCCTTTTTTATAGTAATCGTAGATAGACTTTGGCTCCGGGCTTTGGAGAGGTTGTAATGAAATTTCTTTTTTGATTAGTAAATAGAATTTTGCTTCTTTGTATTTCCAAACTCTCATAGCTTAGCTTATAATCTAGTTTGCAATTGAATTTTAGAGTCTTGTAGGTCATGTAAACTCCAATCTGCTTCCACATAATTTGGAGATTTTTGAATTATTTATACTCTAATCCGCACTATGGGAACTTCGAGATTATTGAATTGTTTATACTCTAGTCCGCACTCCGGGGACTCTTAAATCATTTAAACTCTAGTCTGCACTCCAGGAACTTAGAGTACTATAGTCTATGCTCTAGGGAATTAGAGATTTTAGGAATCATTTATACTATAGTCCGTGCTCTTGGGGACTCAGAGCACTCTAGTCCACGTTCTGGGGATATAGAATTTTTTGAGTCATTTATACTCTGGTCCACACATTGTGGACATAGAGTACTCTAGTCCACACTCTAAGGACTTAGAGATTTTTTGAATCGTTTGCACTGTAGTCTGCACTGCGGGGACTCGGAGTACTCTAGTCTACGCTCTGCAGACTTGGAGATTTTTTGACTCCTTTCTACTTTATCCTGCACTCTAGGGACTCAGAGTACTCTAGTCCATGCTCTGGGGACTTAGAGATATTTTTAATCATTTATATTCTAATCCGCATTTTAGGACTCAAAGTACTATAGTCCACACTTTGGGGACTTAGAGATTTTTTAAATAGTTTATACTCTAGTCCGCACTCTGGGGACGCAGAGTACTCTAGTCCACGCTCCAAGGACTTTGAAATTTTCTTAATCTTTTATACTCTAGTCTGTGCACTTGGGGATTCATAGTACTCTAGTCCATGCTTTGGGGACTTAGAGATTTTTTTTGAATCATTTATTTATCGCCTTTTAACTTTGTGTGTGCATTCATACATTAGACAGATTAATGCATTTTAATTTTTCCATGGAATTATAACACACGGAACATCAATAGTTCATTGGAAAAAAACTTCAAACCTTTATGGATTGTAAAAAATAGGGACAAATTGTATTGTTTTATTACATTTTGGAAACAGAGAATAAAAGAAACACATGCTGGAAAAAATTTCCACTAAAATGCAAAAGAAATACACTAAGTATAATAACGGCACAAATGTTCGCTATTCCTCGCTTTTAGGAGTATCACGCCATCTACAGTTGCTAGCTTGAAGGTTCCTTCCCCAAGCTTCCGTTCGATGACGTAGGGACCTTCTCATGTGGGATTCATTTGTGACAGGACCGGAAAAACTCGTTTCAAAACTAGGTCACCCACATCGAAAGATCTCGATCGAACTTTTTCATTATAATATCGAGCGACTCAGTGCCGATATATAGCCGCCCTTAAATCAGCTTCTTCACATTTCTCGTCGACAAAGTCCAATGACTCAAATAAAAGATCTTCATTCATTCTAAGATCATAATGAGTCACCCGGTGAGAGGGAACTTCAGGTTCCATGGGCATAGCAGCTTCGGTGCCGTATGCCAAAGCAAATGGAGTGTGGCCAGTTGCGGACTTATGGGTTCATCTATAGGCCTAGAGTGCTGTTGGAAGCTCATCCACACACTTGCCTCTAGCCTTCTCCAAACGTTTTTTCAAGATGGACTTGATTGTCTTATTTACGGCTTTCACTTGCCCATCCGCTTTAGGGTGAGCGACGGCTGCAAACCTTTTTGTTAATGCAATATTTTTGGCAGAACTCTTTGAATTCTCTATTCTCAAATTGAGTTCCATTGTCAGAAACGATAATCCATGGGAGGCCAAAGTGGCATATAATGTTTCGCATAACAAAATTAACAACCTTTTTGGTGGTGATCATAGCTTACGGCTCCGCTTCTGCCCATTTGGTGAAGTAATCGACCACGACGATTGCATATTTCACACCACCTTTGGAGATTGGCAAGGAGCCGAATATATCAATCCCCCATATTGAAAATAGCCATGGACTAACCATTTTCATGAGTTCTTCGGGTGGTGCTCTCAAGATATTTGCGTACTTTTGACATTTGTCGCATCTCCTTACACAGTTCGCGGCGTCCCGATTCATGGTCGGCCAATAATATCCATCGTGGAGGATCTTCTTCGCTAGTGTCTACCCCCCAGTATAGTCGCTACATTCTCCTTCATGGACTTCTCTTAAGACCCGCTTATCTCATCATAGGCGATGCACCTAAGCAAGGGAATAAAGAATTCCTTCAAATACATTACTCCATCTTGCATTGTATACCGCGAGGCCTTGCAAACGACTTATCGTCTCTCGTTCTTTCTCTCGGGCAAGGTTCCATGTAGCAAGTATTTTTTTTTGAATGGGGTCATCCATGACTCCCTTTCAGTTTCCATCCCTGACACAAGCTCTACCTCCATCTCGTTTATAATCGGGGCGTGTAAAGTTTCAACGGGAACCAAGCCTATCTGTTGTGCATCACCAGTACTTGCAAATTTTTCCAAGGAGTCGACTACCCCATTTTGTTCACGCGGAATGTGCAAAATATTGTAGTATTTGTGGTCCACTAATAATTATTGAACCCGAGCGAGGTATGGGGCAAGCTTTGCACCTTTGCCAAATAGTCTCCCTTACTTGGTACACCACCAACTATGAGTCACAAAAGATTTCAATCGATTTCACTCCAAGTTCTTTGGTAAGCTTCAGTCCAACGATCCATGCTTCATACTCAGCTTCACTGTTTGTAGCGAGGAAATCAAATTCTAAAGCATAATAAATCAATCGGTTCTTGGAAATTACAAGAATAACATCAGCCTTAGAACAATGATTGTTGGATGCCCCATCGGTATATAGCTTCCATCGAACAACGGGAACCACATCACTTTCACTTGGCTCGTCTGATATGGTGAACTCTGCAATGAAATATGCTAGCACTTGCCCTTGGATAGCCCTTCGTGGCTGGTAAGTGATGTCGCACTGGCTTAGCTTAATGTTCCATTTGAGTAGCCTTCCAAACGTCTCCGGTCGTTGGAGCACCTACCGCAAAGGTTGATCTGTATGAAAACTGATCAGATGTGCCTGGGAATACGGACGGAGCTTGCATGATGCGATCACCAAGCAATAGGCCAGCATCTCAATCTTAGGATAATTTCTCTCTGCCCCCATTAAACGCTTACTAACATTGTACACTGACTTTTGGATACGGTCCTCCTCACGAACTAGAGCTGCACTGATGGCATGTTGTGATATGGCTAAGTAAACATACAACTTCTCATGGTCTATGGGCTTTGAAAGAATTGGAGTCCCCTCTAGGTGTCTCACCAGAGCTCAAAACGCATCCTCACAGTTTGACGTCCATTCAAAATTTCTTTTCCCTTTCCTTATCATATCAAAGAAAGTTATACACATGTCGGTTGCTCTTGATATAAATCGACTCAACGTAGTGACTTTCCCATTCAGGCTTTTTACTTGCTTTATACATCCGGGTGCTTGTATGTCTCAAATAGCTTGAATGTTTCTGGGTTTGTTTTGATTCCCCGCGCATTGACAATTAAACCTAAAAACTTCCCCGATGCAATGCCAAAGGAACATTTCAATGGATTGATTTCATTTCATAAAATCTAATGATATCAAACATCTCTGCTAAGTCTCGAACGTGGTCATTTGACTGTCGTGACTTCACTAGCATATCATCCACATAGACCTCGATCGTTCTACTAATATGGTCTTTAAACATCCAATTCACCAAATACTGATAAGTTGCCTCTACTTTCTTCAACCCGAAAGGCATCACTACATAATAGTACAATCCAATGTCCATGACAAAACTGGTATCCTCCTGATCTGGAATGTGCATCAGGATCTGATTGTATCTAGAATACACATCCATAAATGACAACAATTCATGTCCTGCTGTCGAGTCAACCGGCCAATTAATTCTGGGCAAAGGAAAACTATCCTTAGGGTACACCTTATTCAGGTCCGAGTAATCAACACAAGTCATCCACTTCCATTTTTCCTTCCTCACCAGTACGAGATTAGATACCCATTTAGGATAGAGGCCACCGTGGATGAACCCATTGGCTTTGAGTTTATCTAGCTCCTCTCTAAGAGCAGCATACCTCTCTCGGTCCATGCCTCTTCTCTTTTGTTTCACCGGCACATACTTTTGGTAAATGTTCAACATATGACTTGCGATGGCGGGAGAAATCCCATGCATATCAAAGTGGGTCCATGCGAAAACATCTAGATTCGCTCAAAGGAAATCGGTAAGATCCTCAATCATTGAGGGGTTGACCTTTGATCCAATCTTAAGCACCCGTGACAGGTCATCGTGGCTGACTGGAATGTCAATCTCCAATTCAGCTGGTGCACATTGGCCTCCTTAGTTTCTTCATCATCATCCCTTAGATCTATGTCTTTATAGATCAGACTTTGTTGCTAAAGCTAAATCTGAGGCGCTACTTGTCAATTTTTAGCCACATGGATGTGGACAGGTTTGTCCATATCCTTTTTCTTCTCTTTTCATTGGGCCCCACTCAGTTCAGCCACATAACAAGCACGACCAGTTGCTTGATCTCCATGTATTACACCAACTCCTCTGTCCGTTGGGAATCTCAAGGTCAAACACCACGGGACCAAAGCTTCCATAAACTCCGCCAGGGCTGGTCGACCCAGAAAAACATTATACAGGGAATCAACATCCAAAACAATGAATGGGATCCATACCCTTCTGCATTCACCTTCTCCTAGTTCAACTGGAAATTTAACAAAATCTACTACACCTGTAGTCGCACCATTAAAGCCATGAATGCGGGCTCTAGATGGTTTCAAATCCTTCACCTCCATCTTCATTTGATATGCAAATTTCAAGATAATATTAACTGAACTCCCACAATAAATCAGTATCCTTCTCATAAGCGTCAATCCAATCATTGTTGAGATAACCATCGGGTCAATGGTAGGTGCCTCCACCTGATCGGCATCCCTGCTCCTGAATACTATATCATCGGTCATCATTCGCTGCTGGAGTCTCGTCTTTTGTGTTCGAGCAGCTTTCGAAACCTGCATGCTTCAAGGAACTAGCATAACATTCCACTTCTTGCCAACTCTTGTTTGCCGGATGAGGTCTACAAATTATCGTGTTTATGACCAGCCTTCCTCCGGTCCGAGCGGGCTCCTCAGGTCGATGTGAAGCTTGCCCGTGACTGGGGTCGGATGTCCCTTGTCCGCTTTCCTACTGATTCTTAACAAACTAGTGTGACTCCATCTGGCGAATCAACTTTTCTATAGCATCATGGAGGTGTCTGCACTCTTTAGTATTGTGCCCATAGGTCTCGTGAAACGGACAGTACTATCCAGTTTTCTTTTGTTCCTTAGTGGATTCCTTTGGGCGTGGCTTTTGGTATTGGATATGTTACAAGTTGATAGATAAATATTCTCCAAAGACGTATTCAGAGGCGTATATTCGCTATAGGTTAGAATTCTTGGTTGCCACTTTCCTGCTTCCCTCTTTCGTCCAGAATTTCCTCCTACGGATCCTTTAGACCGTTCTGGCTTATTTTGAACATTGACTTGAAGCTTGCTAGAGTTTTTGCCAGATTGCTTTACTGCAATGTTGCTTTGCACCGCTTCCTTGCTGGACCCTGGCGCACTGCTCCATCTTGACCACTTGGCCTCTTTTCTTCTCATGAATTGGTTCGCCTTTGAATAAAAACGTTCCAGGGTAGTCGGTGGTTTGCCTGGCGGCCAATTGCGGAACTCTGAGTCTGGGTCTACTCATTTCATCATGGACATAAGGATAGCATAGTCATTCGGATTACTAACTACGGTAGCAGCGACGTGAAATCTTTGCAAATAACCCTTCAACGACTCTCTCAGAGCCTGGATCACACTGGACAATGACATCACATCCTTTGGCCGAGTGACGTGGATCCTAAATTGCTCCACGAACTTTGCTGCTAAGTCATCAAACCTTTAGATCAATCGCGGAGGAAGTCCGGTGAACCACATTTTGGCGATCCCGGATTGGGTTATTGGGAAGCATCTGCATTTGGTCGCATCATTTTCCCTAGCTGAGTCCATCATCCACTCATATCTCATTATGTGCTGTCGGGGATCGGTCTTCCCTTCAGAAGCTGGAATAGTAGGCATGTTGAATTTTTGAGGGTACTCGGCTTGTGGCATGGTATTTGTAAACGGAGTATGGCTCCTAGACATGCCCCAATCATCGTTGGTTAAGCCCTGATTCTGCCACATCAGTTGTCTGACCATAGCTGATAAATCCGGGGTCTGGATGGGAGGTGGCAAGTCAGTATCCGTGCTACGCGATTATTGTGGCAGGTGCCTCCATGGTAGGCGGTCAGCTAAGTGCGCTTCTCGTGGACCCGCTTCACTACAACCCTGGCGAGGTGGTGGACCAACTCCCAAGCGTGCTCTAGATCCTAAGTTTCCCACTCTAGGTTGGGAGCAATTCCCCAGGTGCAGATGAGGGGCCACGGTTCTAGGTAGGGAATCTGGACCACTTCTATTTGTTTTCTCTTGTCAAGTCGTAAACAATTGCTCTGTTGCACCCATTTGTGTCGTTTCAATCCTACATCGTCTACGCCTAGGGTTTTCATCTGACGAAGCAGAGCTATCTAATATGAGTAGGAAGTAGGGCTTCCGTCAACGTTTTGACGCTGCTGCTTAGCGATCTGTGTCATCAGGTTGGCCTTTTTGTGCTCATTAAGCTATCCACTACTTTCCACGAGCTCCCTCATCAGCTCATTAAACTCTACCCTGGTGATAGCTTTTGGTTGGGTTGGGATGGTTGCGAGCTCTACATCTGTATTTGCTTTATGATTGTTGGGTCCTACTTATTGGACACTGGCGGTCCCACTAGCATCCGCGTTGGGGGAGACGGATCTGGTACGTGGTCTTGCCATCTTAGAGTTATCCGTAGGAACTCTGAGTATAATATATGAAATCTTGAGAATAAACTCGGATCTCTTTTAGGGGATTTTCTCAATCCAGTAGCAATAAAGTAGATCCTAACAACCTGAGAATGTACGTTCTCAGTGAAAGCACCAAAATTTGTCACTAACACCCTTGAGTAGAGTTATGTAGATAGATTAATGAAGAAAGTAAATTAAAACAGAGAAATAATGCAATAGAGTGTACAAAGAAAAACAAAAATGAGAACACCATATTTATAAGGGTTCATCGTAATTGCCTACTTCCAGTTTGAGTACTATCTTTATTACTTTTCCAATCACTTGATACACGTACAATCCGTAAACAAACAGCTTGAACACAAGTTGAATAGGAAAGAAACGAGTATAAAAAATGGCAGAGTCTCCTTGGAGTTCTCGAAAAATGTCCCTACAACTAGGCCCCATTCCCTTTATTTATAAACGAAGTAAGCCTGGCTTCCCAGTGTAGGCCCATGACCAAGATAGCTTGGCCTACAAGTAGCAGCTCATGTTGACCAACCCAGGTAGTCCGACCCTCCATAACCGATCCAGTAACTGCCGAACCACATTAGCCGAGCCATCAATGTCGAATTGGGGTTTTCTCGTAGATGGCTCAAAGCAACTTCTCAAGTGCTCGAAGCAAATAGTGGCATGACTCGAAGCAATGAAATGTTGAGTGCATTACTTTGTTGTAGACTGGATAGCTTGTTAACTTTCCTACGGTGCACCGACCCAAGTATGCCGAACTATGGTGACCGAGCCATCCATGCCGACCATTCCATTTAATGCCAAAAAGCTCCACGACCAACTCGGAGACAGCCTACCATTACAGCCGATCCATTCAAGCCGAGCCATAATCAACCGATCCACATAGCATCTTATTCCAACAAGGCATATCTAATCATTGTCGATCCACATAAGCCAAACCATAATCAGTTGATCCACATACGATCTTGTTCCAACAAGGCCGATCCCATCATTGTTGATCCACAAAAGCCGAACCATAATCAGCCAATCTGCATACAATCTTGTCCCAACATCGTACTATCCAAATGGGTCGAACAATATACAGGCTGAACCAGAAACAAGTATGTCGATCCAATTAAGTTACACCGACCCTTTATATTTCCTCTCCTTTCTCGGCTTGAGTCCCGTCTAGGTCCAACCCTATCCTCTACAACTATCACCTTGTAGTCGGGCCTAGTAGTTGGCAACATTTTCCCCCCAAAGTGCATCGTGTGAATCAACATGACGCTCTTTGAATCAGTGAGTAATCCCTGCATTGAGAGGCTAGCCCGTTCAGAATGATAATCGAGTGTCACTTTTTCATTGGCCTTCGAAGAAGCTTCATGTTGTCTGATCGTATTTTTTCAGTTTCAAAGAAATTCTTAAAGTCCCTTTTTAACTTTTTAGGAGCTTAATGCATACAACCTTCCGAAGGCTGGATCACAATGGGTTTTCTAAACTCCCGCTTTTCCACTTAGCTGATAGTATTCGTCTCTTTATCACACTAACATCCTCAATTACCATTACACGTGTATATATTCTTATATACACATTTTATCATTTCCTTTTATTTATTATATATATAAATATTTATAATTTTTTGTTATTTTTAAAAGGTGGGATCGGCATACTAAAGTGATCCACTCGATCGGTTATCTGGGTTGGGTCGGTGTGGTTCATATTCTCTTATAAAACTAGGTGTGGATCTATACAAAAATCTAAGAAGGAATCTCAAATTAAGGTATAACTTATTGACTATATCCATAAAGTTAAAATTTCTTCTCTTATCTGTATTTTGTTGGATCTCTTTATAACGATTATATATATATATATATATATATATATATAATTAAATCATTGTAATTTATAATTGACTATTAATTGGATAATGTGATTCGATTAGTTCATTTGTTTAATGCTAAGACTGTTTATGTGTAAAAATATAATTTCATCTATAAATATGTTCCAATATATTAGTAATGATTTTCTAAGGTAACTTATAATTTTAATAAATTAAATATTATTGTTTCGAATCATTTTGAAACACGAAATACATTAACATCATGTTCTAAATTTATAGGTCTATTTTGATTCCTTTATTTTTTTAATTATTTTTGTAAAATATGTTAATTTTAAGTGATAAAATTAAACCATTTTATGTATGCTATGTTTATACACACATATTTATTATAGATTTGCATATGAAATATGTACGTGTATAAATAAACACATTTTAAACAACTGAGATTATTCTCAATTCCATAATTATATAATATTCTATATTTATTTTAGTACATAATTCATCAAAGTTATTTCATTCTTAAAATGTAATATAGTTCTTACTTATGAATAATACTTGCCAATTCAAGTTTAGATTTCTAAATTTAAATTTCTATTTTGAAATTTCTATTAATCATTTATGTTAAGCTTCGTCTAATCAACCTTTGCTATTAATATTTAAGATCTCAAAATGTTTTGTAACTAAACATTCATCTTACAAAATCAAATTGAGCCAACAGATATACACATAGGCAAATATATATATATATATATATTAGTATATAAATTCCAAATTACTGTACATGTATATATACCCTTATTGTTGTTCTATTATTTTGGTCTTGTTAGACATTTTATTATCACATGTCATTTTGAATAGTAATTAGGTATCAAATTTTTGCAAATGTAGTTTCAGGCAAAGTTGTAGTAGGGTCGTTATCTTGCACAACGTTTTATAGATATTGGGAAAAATGTTGTAATAGAATCAACTACTAAAGTTTTTAGATATTGTAATACAGCCAACTACAACTCTTTTTAGATCTTGTAACAAAGTCAACTACAAATGTTTTTAGATGTTGCAAATTACTATTATAGAATGCAATTTTTTTATATTCACTTCTTTAATACATTTAATTACTTTCTAAATTGCAAAATATATTTTTATAAAATATGTTTGTTATCCTCAATACTATTACAATAGAATATTTTTTTTTTATCCACGATACTATTATAATAGAATACATTATTTTATATTCAGTTTCTTTTCCTTTCTAAATACATATTTTTCTCTTTTCTTTCATCTTTTAAGAAAACATTTTTTAATCTACTTCTTCCCTCTGTTAATTTAGCCCATTGAATAAAGTAAAATAGTTTACATCTCAAATATAAGCGGTACAGTAATCAGCTGAATGAAACACAGAATCAAACTGCATAGATCCGTATAGTATACAGCATAAGTGATAGATTTATGTATCAAATAATAACTCTTAATAGGTAACTATCTCAAAATATATAATAGCATTAGTAAGCTCCATAGTGCCACATAATGGAATAGAAAATCATGATAAATGTAGTAATACAAGATGTGATCTCATTTTTATCCTCCATCCAGCTCCATGTGCTCACCAGACCATTATACTCATTTAAGAGTACTTGGAATAATAGAAGCAAAGCATAAAATTCTGAGTTAAATAACGGCCTATTGTAAGCAGTAGAAAATCTCAAATATCAAGTAAATATACTAGGACATATGATATGGAAATCTTACCCGACATGTCCCAACATCCACAAAGTTAGCATTAACACAAAATATATGCTACTCCATAACAGTCATCATGGGCGCAAAGCAAGCCAACTCAACGTCCCAGTTTCTTGGTACTTGAATCCATGGCACTCGGTGGGCCTGGAACTAGACTGCATACGCCGTAGCAGTCCAAGATAAACAGATCGAAATATTATGTGATCTGAAGCTCCTTCTATCCTAAGTGATCTTCCTTACATCCCTCTCCTTCCCGAGTACACTAAAAACCTATGAATGTCAATGATCCTTTTGCATACGTCATCTATAAAAGAATACGTCTCAAAACTATCCACTTGACTCCTTTCTGAAGTCATCTTGGTTAGGACTATTCAAGACTGTCATCATTCGCCATACAATTTCATCATGCATCCCATACTTTTGTCTTACAGTAACCTTTGTCCAACTCATTGTCATCCATTCTCATCTCGAAGTATGGCTATCTATCATAAAAGCCATCATTTTACATCATAAATCATCATCGTTGTGTCGTGAGCCATCTTCATCTAAAATCGTTGGAAAAGTCGCTGAAAAACTAAACTTAGAATTTTCCTAGGTTTTGGCCCAAAGCAAACCCAAGAATTCCTAGGTTTGGCCGAAGCAAAACATGGCCCAAAGTCATGCTCGGGTGATTTCAGCAAATGTCCAAAGCATATCCCGCAACTCCCCTCCTTTATGCCTCTACATCGATCACACATCATTACCAATCGATGTTCATGGATTGGTACGGACCAAAGGTCACCAATCCCCGACTTAAATCGTTTTAGCTTTTGCCTTCACTGATCCAAGAATGCCCTATGTCAAGCCCGAAGTATCTGTCTTCTAGCCTGAAGCTCACCCCACACCAATCCATGACCTAACTCATTTTCCTCTTGCGTTTATCGATCTAAGAATGCCCTAGCTCAAACCTGAAGTTTCTACCTTGTTGGCCTAAAGCAAGTCCACACCGATCCCACTCCACTAATTTGAACTTATCGAAGCCATTATTCGACCACACGAACACCAATCGATCTGAAATCTAAAACATAACTTCAGGATTTTCTTCTTGACCTATCCTATGGATTACATGTCATTTGGATAATGTGACCTTTTATGGTTTATCACTGATCCGTTAATACTGATCTATCTTCAATCAGCCATTACTCAAGCAGACAAACTCCAAACGAATAGAAATTTGAAAAGTAGCCTTATGGGGCCTTCATTGTCAACCTATATCAACCTTACATGATTTGGGTCAATATATATGGACTGGTACCTATCCTTAATAGCATTCTTTAATTAGTTTCAAAAGCTAAACTGCTATTTGATTGGTGATTTCAACTATTCAACCAATATACATTCAAGCAATCACCACATATAGTCCACTCTAACAAGCATACATTCATACATATCAAAACAAAGCCTAAATCTAAGGATATATCCATAAAAACAAGGTTGATCCATAAGAACACTAATTTTACAAAACCTTTCCAAATCGTTAGAAATTTTTGTATGTTATTAAGAAGGGTTAAAACACATTTTAAGAGTTTATGTTTCATTTTGTGACAACAACTTAAGGTGTATAATGACTAATTAATAAGTGAGAGGTCCTAGCCACTCACATTATTCAAAAGAAAGATCTAGATCCCCAAACGAACATTAGAAGGCATGGAATGCAAGGCTTCTCTAATAGTAAATCTCTAATCCAAGTGCTAATCCAACCGACCTCCTCTTTATGACATAATCAGGCTAATTAAAGTAGGTTTAAGGTATACTTTTTAGTCAATGGTGGTTAATAGAGGTTTTCCACTATTTTTTTAAGAGTACTGAAATGATGGGAATAAGCTTCCATCTACCTCTACTTGCTCTAATCCTGAAGTGGGTCATGGCCTTAATAATGATGACCCTCATTACCCAATTAATCTATTCAAAGTCAAGTAAAACTTCAAATGGAAATAACTACTATAGGAAAGTTCGTTCTCTTAATGTAACCACTCCATGGAAAGGAAAATCTTCATCCTGATACAATGGAATTGGTTTTAGACCCTGTCTTCACTCTTATCAAAAGTTATAGACAATTCAAGACTTTTAAGGGTAAATTCTTCTGCTAAAAATCCTAAGGATGGAAAATCTATGTATTAGTCATTTTCCAAAGTTCTAGAATCGTACAACCCTAAATAAAAATAATATTAATACTTTACATTCCTTTGATATGTAAAATATGGGTTGTTACATTCACCCCCTTCTGGAATTTCGCCATCGAAATTCCATAAACTAGTCAATAGGGTCATCCCACATGCCTAACAATTATATACAAGCGTAGGCAACCTTCACACATCAAAAATGCATACATAGCAACAAATGTAAAAGGAAATATCCAAGCCTATCCTAGCATGCAGGATACTACATTAGGGTATATTTCATGATATCATTGGTGAAACTAAAAGCGGTAAATAGGAAATCTCACCAAGTAAGTAGCTATGAATAAGTTGTCCTCGCTCTCCTCAGTGTCCCAAGTGCAATTTCCTTCACTTTTGCTCCACTGAACCTTCATCAACTTCACGTTCTTCCTTTGAACTTGCTTAGTATCGCGTCTAATTATACGAATAGGCCTACGATGTCTTGAAGTCTCCGGTTAAATCTTGGTATCATCTAGTTGATCTGGTGCGATATTTGCATGTGAGTTGTTCACAAATCTCTGCAAGTGAGAAACGTGGAAGACATTGTGCACTCCCGTCATTCTTTGAGGTAAGTCGATCCTATAAGAAAGGTTCCCGATCATCTCTATTATATGAAAAGTACCCATGAATTTCAATGCTAACTTTCCTTTACTATCGAAATGAATTAAATTCTTAGTAGAGAGATTTTGACAAATACCAAATCGCTAACAGAGAACTCCGAATCTTTACATCCTTTATTATCATAGCTCTTCTATCTATCTTGGGTAGCTTTCGTCCATTATCGAACAATATTCATCTTCTCTAAGGTTTCTATAATCATCTCTTGTCCAAGTATCAAGTTTTACCCCGCTTCCCACAAACAAGAAGGGGAATTGCATGGTTGGCCATATAATGCATCGAGTGGTGCCATGCCGATGTTGGACTGATAGTTGTTGTTGTACGCGAATTTAACAAAATTTAAGTGATCATTCCACGAGCCTCCAAAGTCGAGTATACAAGCTTGCAAGAGATCCTCTAAGATACGATTCACCCATTCTGTTTGGCTATCAGTTTGAGGGTAATAAGTTGTGCTAAGGTGTAACTCTATCCATAATGCCTCTTTAAGCTCTTCCAAAACCAACTAATGATCAATGGGTCTTGGGCATTGACAATGCTCTTCGGCACACCATGGAATTGTACTATTCATTTCACAACAATTTGGCCAGTTTGGCTATCGTTCTACATGACTTGATGGGTATAAATCTAGCACCCTCGGTCAAGTAAGATCCAAAAGCTATCATGCCATGCTTGGGTCCTCGACAATCCATTAATGAAATCCATTGATGCTTGTTCTCATTTCCACTTAGGAACTTTTAGCAATTGCATCAAACCACTAGGTTTTTCTACTCTGCCTTATCCCACCGGCAGTTCATGCACTTCAAGATTAATGTCCCAATGTCTTTCTTCATCCCTTCCTCATAAAATATATGCCTCAAATCACTGTACATCTTATTACCATCGGAGTGTCTCGAATGATCATCCCTCTATCCATCAATGGCAGGAACAAATAATCTCTCATCTTTATGGAGCTAACCATCTTAATCAAGTCTAAACTATCTCATCTCCTCAGACTCTACCCTAGCTTCAATCTTAGTAATGATCTCGGCTTACCTAGCATCATTCCTTTGAGTAGTACAAATCCACTTTATCGGAGTTGGCATGATAGTCAAGCTCGCCAATATCTCTTGCTCTAGCTCGCATCTCGGTCAAAAATCATAACCAACAATATATTCTAACCATGTCCACACTACGAGAATTGCTCCTAAGCTGGCATGTCTTCTACTCAAGGCATCAACAACTACATTACCTTTACCCGGTGTGTATGCAATGTCAAAGTCATGGTAGGATAGGACCTCTAACCATCATTGCTGGAAATGGTAAGATCCTTTTGCAAAAAGTTGTACTTCAACGAATTATTGTTCAATGAATAGCTCAAATGCAACACCACATATTTTAATTATAGTATTTAGAATAATTAATTGGGTAAATTAAATAAAATAATTTAAAGATTAAAGGTTGAAATTTGATTAACAAAGGGTAATCGTGCCATGTTAACATGTTAATTCTAAGGAAATAGCTTAGGCTAATGTTTTAAGATATGAGAAGGGCAATATGGGAAATAGGTAAGGCTTATACCCTAAACCCGTAAGAATGTGACTCAAGTTCATTTTCATTTTACCCAAACTAAAATTTCCATTAACAGGCCACCATTATTATTTTCAAGAAGAAGATTAAAGCAAGGATTCAAGGGAAGGGAAACAATCAACTAAATCAACATCAAATCTCATATCTATAATCTCAAAGCTAAGGTGAATAATTACTACATCCCAATTTCTTTCAGTTTTCAGTTTTAATATTGTATCTGAAATGATTTTTTAATTATAAGCCATATTTTGATGATTAAAATTACACACACACACACACACACATATATATATGCTATTGATATATTATACATATTCAGGTTAGTTTTATGATATGTTTGGCACGAAAAACCTATTTAACGACATCCAAATGCCTTGAAAATTTAAATATAGATCAAAAAATGATATTTTAGAGATGAGTTTCTATTTTTATAATTTTCTTGATTAATATGGATTTTATATTAATTTTCTAGTGATGGAAGTTGTATATTGGGTTATAAATTGTCTATAGTTAAGATAACGATTATTTGGATTTTAAATTTTTATATGTTGGAAAACATATTAAAATAGATTTTTTGGAATTTTTACAGATTTTCCCAAAGTGTTTTGATGAATATATAAAATTATTTAAGGTATGGGACTTAAATATTTTATATTTTTAATTAAGGAGAAAAGGGTATTTTGTAAAATAAAATGATTATTTAGTTTTAAAAATAGTGACATTACATTTCTGAAAAGCAATTGTTAACCAATGAGAATTTGACAAACAAAAGCAGGTTAGTTGATAATATTTCCATTTTAAGTTAAAAACAAAGAAATCACATATTTTTTTTACATGTTTCAGCTTTACGGTAGTAAACCTTCTGACCTAGACATTCCGACAAGGTCGAGAGGTTCAAATCTTTCGACAAGATCAAACTAATGCATATGGTATTAAGCTACTTAGTACGTAATGAATTGGACAGAGTCAAAGGGTTCTGAATCGAAGGGTTACTACCACTTTATAAATGCTTTTTTTAATCCTTTCGACAAAGATGAAAGGTCTACTTGTTTTAAATACTAGTCGCTTCTCCATGCTTTTAGAGGAAGCTTTTGACTTAGGTGATTCACCATTTTTTTTATAAATTGAAGTAAAACCCAAAGCTTTTGAAAGATTGTTTTAAAGGATGTGTGTAAAGCTTTCGAAGCAGAACTTTCGACAAAGTCGAAAGGTTTCCTCCAATGGTTTCAAAAGGTTTAGTTGAATAATTTCGAAAGGTATATGTTGAATAATTTCGAAAGTTTTAGTTTAATGGTTTTGAAAGGTTTATTGAATGGTTTCGAAAGGTTTTAATTAAAAGGTTTAGTTTAGTGGTTTCGAAAGGTTTGTTGAATGGTTTCGAAAGGTTTTAGCTAAATGGCTTCGAAAGATTTTAGTTGAACGATTTCAAAAGGTTTAATTCAATGGATTTGAAAGGTTTAAATGGAAGGTTTTAAAAGGTTTTCTAAGGCAATGTTCTAAATTGGGTTTAAAGAAGGATGTCAAAAGTTTTATAGCTTACGAAAGATTTTCTTTTTAATGGGTTCGTAAAGTTTGAA
Organism: Allium cepa; assembly: GCA_030765085.1. Taxonomy (NCBI): domain Eukaryota; kingdom Viridiplantae; phylum Streptophyta; class Magnoliopsida; order Asparagales; family Amaryllidaceae; genus Allium; species Allium cepa. Next base: position 777,847,304 of record CM060945.1, read on the forward strand.
GAATTGTTTCGAAAGGTTTGAGTAATGATTTCGAAAGGTTTGATATTGGTTTTGAAAGAGATGATTTCAATGGTTTAAAAAGAGGTTCTTTCAAATGGTTAAATGGTTTCATCAGCTAAATTTTGAGTAAAGAATATACATATAACATGGTGATATGATATTGAGTAAAGTATAAAAATTATATAATTTTTCATTTTTAAGTTTGATTTAATGGTTTTAAATCATTTTGAATATGTTTTCAAGAATAATTATGGGAGGGGATCCTTAAGTGAAAATGCCTCGAATATCAAAAAACCAAATGGGACTGGTATTGGGTCGTGCCATAGACATTAGCAAATAGCCCTGGCTAATTGTTGTCCAAAATTCCAGTATGTAGGGGTTTTGTCATAGGTAGACTAAAATTATGGTTACACACTGAAAGGAATATATGTTAGTATATAGATAGGTTATTGGTGAGCCCGGAAAACCATTAGGATCGAGAAGACCTGTGAGATGATCAAGTTAGGGACAGACCATCCAAAAGTGAAGTATTTAAAAAATGGTTAAGGACATACCATCCAGATGGAAAATATTTAATGGATATTTATGGATAGATAATCCAAAAAAAGAAAATCTAACAGATATTAGGTTAATTTTGATTATATTGCCTGGTAGGCCCGATTCAGCCAAATGATAAAAGTTATCCGAACAAAACTTGTGTGTTTGAACAGGTAGTTCATTATTACCTGATATTTATGTATGTTTACATAATAATTGCTTTAAAGTATTTAACTATTGTGGATGCAGGAGCACAGTATATGGTTTAATGAAAGGTTTTATAAACATATGTTTTAAAAGGATGTTAGTGAGGGGAACCGTTTCGCTAAGTGGCGTAGTCTTACTTAACATAATTATTCGGGATGTATAATATTATTCACACCAGGCTTTATGTTTGACTCGAAGTTTATGTTTTCGACTTAAACTTTCAGGTACTCAAAATTAATTTGAGTAGGCTGAGAGGTTAAGGTCTTTTCAGGTTTAGTAGGATGACAAATAAAGCCATCGGAGGCATGTAGGACGCAAACGGATAGATATTTAGGAGTTGCGGTATTATGTTTTTTTGTATTTCCATTGTGTTTGGATTAAGTCCACTATGACTATATAACTATGATCATCCAAGGGGCATCCTCACATACCGCTCTTGGCGTAATCTGTATTAAGCGTATTTTATCTGTGCCTATGAATGTATTAGGATTATTTATTAAGAATATAGAACATCTTTTTTAAATGCAATGAAGAAAAGCTATATTGTAATCTGTGTTTTGTTTCATATTCAAATGCTTTTGATATTATAGATACCACTAACAAAACCATATTTAGTAACCGAAAGTTAATATTATAGATGACTGTAGTTTCTGCAGCGCTTAGCTTTTGGCCTTTAGGTAGAGGATGTTACAGCTTAGTATTAGAGCATGGTTTATGGAATACTTTAGCTAAAAATGATTTTTGAAAACTTAATCCTTAAAATGTAGAGTTAAGATTGAGGTATGGGGTAACGTTATAGTAGAATATTTTATTTGCAATATATATAAGTACACGATATCTCTCTAGACTCCTATCTTAGTTAGGCTATTCATCTGTATCTCATGAGGTTTGAATACAGATATGAAAGGAAGAAGAGGTAGAGTAAATCTTAAAGGAGATATCACCACCACTAATAGAAATGCCCGAACAAATACTTGGAAAGGTCCCGGTCAGGCACAATGAAACTGTTGGTGCAAGAGTTCCCCAGATGGATATGGGAGCAATGTGTCAGTTCTTTTTAAACATGATGCAAGCTGGAACAGCAGCCGGAGTTGTCAAAGGTAATGCTGCTAGAGGTGGAGGTTAGGAAGTTCTGATGGTCAATCGGTATGCTAATTTGAGTGGGGATTGGATCAGGCTTAGAGGGAAGTCGTTTATTGGTACTGAAGATGCGATCGAGGTGGAAAATTGGCTAATACATTGCGAGAGAACTTTTGCTGATTTAGGATTGAATGATGCACAGAAGAGGAGATTAGTATCGAGGCAGTTGCAAGGAGCTGCTATATTCTAGTGGAATACTGTTACTCATGGAATTGATGAGGAAACCATAACTTGGGAGGAGTTTAGGAGAAGGTTTTAAGAAATATTTATGTCTGTAATGGCGCAGTCGGCATTGGTGAGGAAGTTTGTAGAGTAGGAACAAGGAGATATTATGTCCGTCTAGGAGTATGCGAGGAAGTTTGATGAGTTGGCCCGATATGGTTATGCTTCGGTAGGCACCGTGATTAGGAGGAATAAAAATTTTATAAGGGGCTTGAAGCCAGAGCCAACAAGTACCACTTTGCCGCATTTGAGAGATCCCGGCGATGTAGTGGTTGAAATGGCATTATGGCAAGAAGCGTTGGCTTGCTTGAGGAAGAGGATAAAGGAGGCCCAAATGGGACAGGGCCAGAAAAGGAAGTTTTTCTAGAAAAGGAATGCTTAGATAGGGGAAGCACAAAAGAAAGGAAAGGCTGAAGTGGTTTGCTACAAATGCGATAAGAAGGGATACTATGCTAATGATTGCCAAACTGGTAAAGGAAAAGAAAAAGAGGCTTGTGGAAAGAAGAACGTTAGATGTTTTAATTGTGATCAGATCAATTATTACAATAACAAGTGCCCAGAGCCTGAAAAAGAAAGAAGGGGGCATGTTTATGCTTTGGAGCCCACAACCTCAAGTCCAGTTGTGCAGGACAAAAGGAAGGCTGTTTTTGGACTTGATGTAGATTTACGGTATGTCTGTTAGCATTCTATTTTGTACTAGAGAATCTCATTCTGTTATTTCTCGATGTTTGGTAGATAGTCTTAACCTAGAACCCTCATACTTAGTTACTTCCCTAAGGGTGGCAAATCCGATAGGAGGGTATGCAACACTTGGGATGAGGTATGACCATTTAAACTTTGATTTGTTAGGCCATACTTTTGATCGCTGTTTGCATGTGTTTGACTTTGTGGGATTTGGGATTGTCCTTTGGATGGATTAGTTAAGTAAATATGATGCTAGGATATTTTTCCACGATAGGAAAAAATCGCTTAGTCGCCTAGATTGTAGTGATCAGATAGTTTATACCGTAAAGAAGCCTAGTTGTAAAGTGAATGCTTTACTGGGTATTATGGAGTTAGAGGATGAGTTGCATCGAGTCTTTTTAAGTGATGTATTTGTGTCGGTAGTTGGACTACCACCGAAAGGAGCCATGGAGTTTCAGATTGATTTGGTGTCGGAGCAAAGCTGGTGAGTAGGCCGCCGTGTAGGATGACACCAACTGAGAGGAGAGAGTTGAAAGCGCAGTTGGTGGATTTGGAAGGCAAGAGTTTTATTCGACTAAGTAGTTCACCATGGAGGGCTGCCGCAGTATTTGCGAAGAAGCCGAGCGGATCATTGAGGCTATGTATCGATTATCGTAAACTAAATGAGAAGACTATAATCGATATCCATTGCTGAGAATTGATGACTTGCTCGATCAGTTAAGTGGAGCCAAGGTATTTATTCAGTTGGATTTTGCTATGGGATTTCATCAGCTTAGAGTGGTAGAGGATAGTACTCCTTTGATTGAATTTAGGAGAAGGTGATCATGCAAATGGTTCGTTATGCCGTTCGGACTAACTAATCGTCGGCATTCTTTGTGGATCAGATGAGTAGAATTTTTCGAGAGTGCTTGGATAGATTTGTTTTGGTCTTCATAGATGACATTTTGATATACTCTAAGGACGAGAAGGAGTATGAAGTTCATCTTAGAGTTGTGCTCGAAACGTTGAGGAAACATTAGTTGAAGGCTAAGTTTTCAAAGTTCCATTTTTTTTAAGAAGGAAATGAAGTTCCTTGGTCATATTGTCTCAAAGAAAGGGTTTGTACATCTGACTAAGATTGAGGCGGTAAATAATTAGAAGAGACCCGAGATGGTGACTGAGATTAAGAGCTTTCTTGGATTGGCTGGATACTATCAGATGTTTACAAAATATTTTTTGCAGATAGCTGCACCGACGATTAAGCTTACACGAAAAGATGTGAAGTTCATATGGACTGATAAGTGTGAGGAAGCATTCCAAAGCTTGAAAAACTTATTGGCCCATGCACCAGTGTTTGTGGTTCCGGAGAGGAATCAAGATTTGGTTGTTTATACTAATGCATTTGGAACTGGATTGGTAGTTATGTTGATGCAACGTGGTAAAGTAATTTCTTAAGCTTCTAGATAGCTCAGACCACATGAAGTAAGGTATCCTACACATGATTTGGAGTTAGCTATCAGTATACTTTCTTTGAAGGTGTGGAGGCATTATCTTTTGGGAGAGCAATATGAGCTTTATACTAATCATAAATTATTGAAGTAATTATTCTCTTAGAAGGAGCTAAACATGAGACAATGGAGATGTTTCGAGTTTATTGCTGCTTATGATTTTAGAATTTAGTACATCTCCAGAAAAGGAAACAACATAGCAGATGCACTCAGCAGAAACATCAGAATGCAGTATTGGCTATGAATGCTGAGTGGAAAGATTTGGAAGCATTATCAGCTTGTAATATGGAGTTTTGATACGAAGTAGTTTCATGTGCAGAAAGTGCTATGTTGTCTTATTTAGAAGTTCGAACGGTAATGATTGAGAAGATAACTTCAAGATAGGATGAGGATCTAGTTTTGGCTAAACTGATGAGAAGGTTGAGGGAAGGTACGGAAAGCGATGACATAAAGGATTTCAGTCTTGACAAAATGGGTGGTTGAGGAAAATGGAAGGTTCTGTATTCCGAATGTAGGAGACATGAAGAAGGAACTTTTGGATGGGTGCCATCATTCGAAGTTCACTATCCATCCAGGAGGAATGAAGATGTATCAATATATGAAGAGAAGTTTCTTCCAGAAAGGTATGGAACGGGACATTGGTTTGTGTGTTAAACATTTCTCGAATTGCCAACAGGCTAAGGCTAAACACCTGAAGCCTAGTGGATTGCTTCAACCATTAGAAGATCCATTGTGGAAATGAAATTCCATCTTTATGGATATTATTGATGGGTCACCAAGATCTCAAAGCTAAGATGAATAATTACTACATCCCAATTTTTTTTTTAAATTTCGGTCTAGAGATTAGATCCGAAATGATTTTCCAAGTGTATACCACGTTTTGATGATTAAATATACATACATACATACATATATATAGTTAATAAATTATATATGGTCATGTTAGTTTTATGATATGTTTGACACGAAAACCCTGTTTAATGGCATCCAAATGCCTTGAAAATGTAAATATAGGTCAAAAACGATATTTTAGAGACGGGTTTCGATTTTCATAATTTTCGGAACTAATATGGATTTTATACTAGTTTTCTAGTTAAGGAAATTGTTTAATGGGTTATAAATTATTCACGATAAAAGCAATGATTGTTTGGGTTTGAAATTTTTCTATGTTCGAAAAGGTATTAAAATAGATTTTCGAGAATTTTTCTAATTTTTTCCTAAGTGTTTTGATGAATATATAAAATAATTTAAGGTATGAGACCTAAATGTTCTAAATATATAATTAAGGAGAGGGGGGCATTTTGTAAAATAAAATGATTATTTAATTTTAAAAATAGTGGCAGCACATTTCTGAAAAGTAATTGTTAACCGATGAGAATTTGACAAACAAAAGCAGGTTAGTTGAAAATATTTCCTTTTTAATTTAAAAATAAATAAATCACATTTTTTGTACTTGTTTCAGCCTTTACGGTAGTAAACCTTCCGACACAGACCATCCGATAAGGTCGAGTGGTTCAAAGCTTTTGACAAGGTCAATCCAATGCATATGGTATCAAGCTACTTGGTACGTAATGAATTTGACAGAGTCGAAGGGTACTATGTCGAAGGGCTACTAATGCTTTATAAATGTTTTTTTTAACCTTTTGACAAAGACGAAAGGTTTACTTTTTAAAAAAACTAGCCGCTTCTCCATGCTCTTGAAAGGAAGCTTTTGACTTAGGTGATTCACCCAGGTTTTATAAATTGATGTAAAACCTAAACCTTTCAAAAAAGCTGTTTTAAAGGATTGTTGTAATGTTTTGAAGAAAAACTTTCTACAAAGTCGAAAGGTTTGGTTGAATGATTTTGAAAGATTTTAGTTGAATGGTTTCAAAAGGATTTAATTGAATGATTTCTAAAGGTTTAGTTTAATGGTTTCGAAAGGTTTATTGAATGATTTCGAAAGGTTTTTGTCGACTGATTTGAAAGGTTTAGTTCAGAGGATTCTAAAGGTTTATTGAATGGTTCCGAAAGATTTTAGTTGAATGATTTCAAAAGGTTAATTCAATGGATTTGAACGGTTTAAACGGAAGGTTTTTCAAGGTTTTCATGGCAATGTTTTAAAGTGGTTTTAAAGAAGGATGTCCAAAGTTTTATAGCTTTCGAAAGGTTTGATTTTCAATGGGTTCGGAAGGTTAGGAGAATGGTTTCGAAAGGTTTGATGTATGATTTCGAAAGGTTTGAGGAATGATTTCGAAAGATTTGATATTGGTTTTGAGTAAGATGATTCAAAGGTTTAGAAAGAGGTTCTTTTAAATGGTTAAATGTTTTCATCTAATAAATTTTGAGTAAAGAATATGTATAACATGGTGATATGCTTTTGAGTAAATTATAAAGATAATATACTTTTCCTTGTTTAAGTTTGATTTAAATGTTTTAAATCATTTTGAAAATGTTTTCAAGGAAAATTATGGGAGGGGACCTCTAAATGAAAATGACCTAGATATTAGAAAACCAGATGGATTAGTATGGGATCGCGCCCTGTACATTAGCTAACAGCACCAACTAACTGTTGTCCAAAATTCCTGCACGTGGGGCTTTTGTCACAGGTAGACTAAAATTAAGGTTACACACCGAAAGGAATATATGTTTGTATGCAGATAAGTTATTGGAGAACCCAAAAACCAGTGGGATCAGGAAGACCAGGGATATGATTAAGTTAGGGACAAACTGTCCAGAAGTGAAGTATTTAACAGATAGTTAAGGACAGACCATCCAGATGGGAAATGATTAACGGATATTTAAGGATAGATAATCCAGAACAATAATATCCAATATGTGTTAGGTTAATTTTGATTATATTATGTGGTAGGCCCGAGTCAGCCAACGGTTAAAATTTATCCAAACAAAACTTATGTGGTTGAACAGACAGTTCATTAGTACCTGATGTTTAAGTATGTTCACATAATGATTACTTTTAAGTATTTAACCATTGTTGACGCAGGAGCACGGTATACGGGTCTATGAAAGGTTTTGCAAAGATATGTTTTAAAAGGATGTTAGTGAGGGGAAACCCATTCCGCTAAGCAGCATGGTCTCACTTAACATAATTATTCCAGGATGTATAATATTATTCACGCCATGCTTTATGTCCGACTCGAATTTTATGTTTTCCCCTTAAACTCCTGGGTGCTCAAAATTAATTTGAGTAGGCTAAGGGTTAAGGTCTTTTTAGGTTTACTAGGATGACGAATAAAGCTACTAGAGGTATTCAGGAGGAAAATGGAAAGCTATTTAGGAGTTTCAATTTTGTGTTTTGTTGTATTTCTTCTTTGTTTGCTGATCATCAAATGGGGTATCTTCATATATTTCTCTTGGCATATTTTATATTAAGTATATTTTACCTATGCCTGGGAACGTATTGAGAATATCTATTAAGAATATTGAACATCTGTTTTAAATGCAATGAAGAAAAGTTGTTTTGAGATCTATGTTTTGTTTCATATTCAAGTGCTTCTGATATTATAAATATCACTAACATAGCTGTATTTAGTCGCCTAAAGCTAATACTATAGATGATTGCAGCATTTAGCCCTTAGTTTTGGACCTCTAGATAGGGGATGTTACATCTAACCTCTCTCAAGAGATAACGCCTCCAAATCTTTGTCGCAAACACAATCACTGCTAACTCTAAATATAGGGTCGGGTATTTCTTCTCATTACCTTTATTTGCTAACTAGCATTTACAAAAACTTTGCCTCCCTACAGTGGTACCATGCCTAATCCATTATCACAAGTGTCAGCCTATACTGTCATCTCTTCATTCCTACTTGAAATGTTCAATGCTGGTGCACTCATCAAGTTTTCTTTCAAACTCACAAATGCATGCTAACATCTCGTATCCCAAATAAATGTCTAATTCTTTTTCATTAACCGGTTCAATGGTGCTACTTCCTTAGAGAAGTCCTGGATGAATCATCTATAATATCTCATACACTCCAAGAAGCTTCCAACATCGATAGCATTTTTAGGTTCGACTTTTGTAGGAACCATAGAATGCACCGCTTAGGAAGAACATGACCAAAGAATCGTATTTCTTTCCTCCAAAAAGGACACTTATAAAATTTTGCTTGTAGTAGTGCTCTCATAATACCTCAAGAATGATCAATAAATGTGTCATTTATTCCTCTTCCATCCATAAATAGGTAAGAATGTCGATAAACATCAGCATAAATTTATTTAACTGACCCCTGAAAACACGGTTCGTGAGATTAAAAAGGTATGTCGGTGCATTGGTTAGCTCAAATGGCATAACCAACCACTCATAGAAACCCGATGGTGTATGAAATGTTGTAAGTGGCAAAAGTTAACAAAATATTGAAGGGTTTCACTCAAACACTTAACAAAATACGTACTTCGCCGCTCAATCTCTCAAACACTACTCTGCGATTTCAATTAGGGCTAAAAGTTCTAAGCTTACAAGCTTGATTGGGGTTCGATTACGGCAAGTTCGAGTTCAAGTTCAATAAGGGCTTCAGTGTTTCAATTAGGTCTTCAATTGGGGATCGTTTGGGTTTTGAATTTCAGTTAGGGCTTCGATTTAATCTGTTGCTTAAGGTATCACTCTATGTATATTTCAAGTTTTTCCCGATTAGATTGTTGTGTTGCCTAATTTACTGATTTACTTGTGAGTTCAGGTGTAATCATATTCCTGATTTTATTATTGTGTTTGTCTTTGTATGTTATTTGTGTGTAAATTAGTGATCAACGACAAGGAAAAAATATGGGCAGGACTTCCTAAGTTTAGAGAAGGATATATCAGTGGAGTGAAACGTTTTATTCAAAATACCTTTTCTACATTCATGGTAGGTGAAGAAATTACATGCCCTCGCAAAAAGTGTCATAATCCCAAGTGGCATCGTCAAGAGGTAGTCTACGACCATCTGATTTGGAATGGCCCATCTGAACTGTACGTGGAATGGATTTGTGAGGTTTCCTGTCTAGATCCTGAAAGGAGCGATAACGATATGGATCGTGAAGCGGGAATAAATTTTGGAGAAAATCTCGATGAGATGTTGCATCATACTTGTCGAAATATGCAGAACAATGAAGGTGGATCTTCTGATGGAGCAAATGGAGCAGATGTCGATGCTAGAAAATTTCATCATCGTGTTGAAGAGGGAAAGCAGCCATTATATCTCGGGTGTACTAAATTTTCACGATTAAGTTTCATCGTCAGGCTTATTCTTTAAAATGCTTACATGGAATCACCGAGTCTGCATTTACCGATTTATTAGAGTTTCTAAAAGAAGCTTCTCCACAAGCCCACATCCCTTTATCTTTCAATGCTACCAAAAATATCATTAAAGCTTTAGGCCTCGATTACCAAAGAAAGATTTAGGCCTCGATTACCAAAGAATACATGCATGTCCAAATGACTGCGTGCTATATTGGGCAGAAAATGGAAAGGAAAATAACTGCAAAACTTGTGGTTTTTCAATGTGGGCTATACCGAAAAAGAAAGCGGGCGTTGACAATGATCCGAAGTAGTGGATTCACAAAGTACCAGCAGAAGTGATACGTTATTTTCCACTAAAACCAAGGTTGCAAAGGATGTTCATGTCCAAGGAGTATGCATAACTTATGATATGGCATGCAGTGGGACGAAAAAATGATGGTAGACTTCGACATCCAGCTGATGGCGAGGTTTGGAAGACGATGGATGCCAAATATCCTCACTTTTCATCAGAAAATAGAAATATCAGGTTAGGAGTAGCAGCTGATGGATTCAGTCCTTTTCGTACAATGACTACAGCTCATAGCACATGGCCAATCATATTGGTAAATTATAACCATCCACCTTGGTTATGCATGAAGCCAGAAAATTTGATACTTTCAACCCTTATCCATGGTCCACGGTCTCCTATGAATAGCATTGAGGTCTACATGCAGCCTCTTATCGCGGAATTGGAAGAATTATGGGGTCTTGGCATACAAACATATGATGCCTTAAATGGTGCTAATTTCATGTTACGTGCAAGCGTGTTATGGACGATCAGCGACTTTCCGGGCTATGCAATGTTATCCAGCTGGAGCACAAAGGGTTATTTAGCTTGTCCCGTATTCCATTTCTCGACTTCTTCAACTTACCTGAAACATAGTATAAAAACGTGCTACACGAATCATAGGAAATTTTTAGATCCGAAACACAAGTGGAGGTTTGATAAGAAAAGGTTCAATGGTGAAATTGAAATGGGAACATCTTCGGGAATTTTATCTAGGACAGACATTGAAGAATTGTTGGTTGTTATGAAAATATTTTTGGGTAGAAAGAGGTCAACAAGCATAAAAATGAATCCCTTTTTAAAAAGAAGTCAATATTTTTTAATTTACCATATTGGAGTCACAATGTATGTCAACATAACCATGATATTGTGCACATAGAGAAAAACATTTGTGATAACATACTTGGTACTTTACTAAATATTGATGGGAAGTCGAAAGACCATTTAAGTGCTCGATATAATTTACAAGAGATAGGCATCAGGGAGGTCCTTCATCCGGTTCTATCAGCTGATGGGAATTACCTTAAGATCAGGGCTGCCATATTTGCAATGACGAACAAGGAGGATGAAATATTTTGCTCGGTGTTGGAGAATGCTAAACTGCCTTATGGTTGTGCAGCTAATATCAGTCGAGATGTAAATAAGAAAGAGAGGAAAATTGCAGGGTATAAGAGCCACGATGCTCATTTTCTTCTCTACTACTTGCTGCAATTTGCTGTGGAGAAATCTGTAAAAACTTGAAGTTGCATTACCTATGATAAGATTAGGTGCATTTCTAAGAAGTCTTTGGAGTAAAATTATCAATTTGGCTGATCTCAAGAGGCTACAAAAGGAAATTGTGGAAATTCTTTGTCAACTTGAGATTATATTCCCAAATGCTTTCTTCAATATAATGGTGCACTTGCTAGTTCATTTATGCAAGGAAATTGAATATGGTGGACCGGCACGTCTTCCTCTCATGTTTCCTATTGAGCGTTATCTTTGTAAACTGAAATCATATGTTCACAACAAAAGTAAACCTGAGGCGTCCATTACTGAAGGTTATCATGCAGAAGAATGTTTGATATTCTGTTTAAGGTCCTTAGGTGGCGATGGAGCAGGAAAAATGAAATTTGAAATCTGTCCACAGAATCTGGAATATCCTATTGGCACAAGAAGAAACAAAGATGGAAAAGGTATTCATCTTAAAGATTCTCAATGGACGACATGTCACCGTCACATTCTATTCAATTGTGGTAACAAGGAAATAAAGAGTTTACTTGAGTAAGTTTTTAAGTTTTATTTTTATTTTAGTAATTATTGAAGAATTAGAAAATTTGTTTCTATCTTTTATTAATTAGGTCTTTATTCTAGGGAACATAGAGCTTTAATTGATGGTCATGCATTATCAAAAAAATATAAAAGAGAGAGAGAACACAGTGAATAATTTTGGAAGTGGTTAAAGGAAGTGGTTGGGAAAAAGGAGGACATTTCAAAAGAAGCACAATTGCTTGCAATGGCCCCTCTTCCAACAGCTAAGAAGTTTACTGGATATGTTATCAATGGATACAGATTATATACAAGGTTCAGAGACGCCAAATGTACAACACAAAACAGTGGTGTATTTTTGACAGCCTTGACTACTAGCTTTGCAAGTTCGAAAGATCAAAATCCGTTGGTTGGTGAAGTTAATTACTATGGATCAATTGAGGAAATATTAGAACTAGATTATTGGGGAGAATTTGGTGTGGTTTTATTTAAGTGTTGTTGGTACCAAGAAGGGAAAGATTTATATGGGCTGACTCGTGTCAATTTTAATCGATTGTGCCAGAAATCTGATCCTTATGTTATGGCTTCACAAGTACAACAGGTGTTTTATATAGAAAATCCAATTGATAAGATGTGCCATAATGTTATCAAGAAATTGCCGAGAGACTGGTGTGAAATCGAAAGCGAAGATGCAAATGAAGATATGAATGATATCCAGCCTGCTTATGGAATGGGAAATCAAGATTTTGATGTTCGTTGGTGTAGAGATGATGTCCCAATAAGACGAATCTGCCTTCCACCTAGCAGAGTGAAAGAAAATGCTTCTTAATTTCTATGTATCACTATTATATTTAATTAAGTAACTAATGTACCAAATTTAAGTAAGAAAATGCTATTTCTACCTTGAATAAATATTATAACTGATGTATCATATTTGTGGCTTTTTGTCTCTTTTTTAGTGTTTCTGCCCTTATTACATTTTAGTGAAGTGACTGTTTTATTTTATAATGCATTTGGTTTATTTTAATTTGTAATTATGTCATTCTAATGTTAATTCCCTCATTTTGTGTAGGATGGAGGTAAATCTTAAATTCCATCACAAGGGAAAATTTGAGAAGAATGGATACGTTGGTGGAGAATAGACTTTTGTCATGGGCGTTGATCAGGATATGTTTTCTTACACAGTACTGATGGAGTATGTCAGGGATGAGCTAAAGTACACTGAAATTGGAGAAGTATATTCATGGATAGGTCCAATGAGTGGGTGGAAATTGGTGGCCAATGATGCAGATCTGTGGGAATTGATGCAAATAAAAAATAATGGTGATTACATTGATTTCTTTCTCGACACCATGGTCGATGATAAAATTGAGCCAATTAAACAAATGCAACCACATGTCATTGTACGCTTAAGGAAGAATCTGCTGTCTCCAGGTATAAAAATATATTCTCATTTGTACTATTTTGATGAATTTGGTCATAAGAAAACTAACGATGAAGCAACCTATTTATGATTACTTTCAAATGAAATTAAACCAAGATCTAATTTGGAGCATCTGATTCGAAAATTCATAAATAAATCATACAGAAGCTCGTCCAAAGTAAGTGATAAAAACTGTAAATAGTTAGCTTTTTGACCGGAAGAAGATAAAAATTTCTTCTCATTTGTACTATTTTGATGAATTTGGTTCTCGCATGGCTGAATTTGTATTTCATTTTGCTGCTTTTAATGTACATAAATTTTTTGTGCATTTTTGTTTTAATATTAGGACTTGTTTGATTTTCAGTGCACTTAGTAGAATAATAAAGGAACTGGAATACTAGTGTACATGATCAAATCTTAATTTCTTTAATTAAGTTTAAATAATTATGTTTATGACATGATAAACTTGAATTTTATGTCGTTGTATGTTTGCAGCTGCGAAATCACAGAAACAGCAATTTGTCACCACTCACCATCTACAACAGGTAGCAAAAAACAAGAAGCAGACTGAAGTCTTTACTCTGATTCGAAAGTCGGCACGGCTAAACAATCCACTTACCGACGAGACGCAGACTGATCAAGTCTTTAGTCCAAGAAAGTTGGCATGGCTAAACAATCTACTTGCCAACAAGATGCGGACTGATCAAGTCTTTAGTCCTAGAAAGTCGGCATGGCTAAACAATCCACTTACCAACGAGACGCAGACTGATCAAGTCTTTAGTCCTAGAAAGTTGGGACGGCTAAAAAATCAACTTACTGACGAGACAAAGACGGATCGTGTCTTTAGTCCTAGAAAGTTGGCATGGCTAAACAATCCACTAAGCAACGAGACGCAGACTGATCAAGTCTTTTGTTCTAGAAAGTCGGCACGGTGAAACAATCCACAAGTGAGCAAAGCTGCTGTGAGTCTATGCATGGACAGGAAAAAGGTGATCAGCAAGAAGTCAACTGTAGTTGGTAGGTCTATAAAGTTACTAGAGAAAAATCCAACTGAAGTCAGTAGTTCTACGAAGACACTAGAGAAGAAAAATCCAACTGAAGTCAGCGATGCAACTTTGAATATCAACTCAGCAAGTGTCAGGAGTAAATTGGATGTTCTACAATCTGATGAAGAGGAAGAGGAAAATATGGATTAAAATGAGATTCTAGTAAGAAGACTACAATCTGATCTTCTAATATGACGTTCTACATATTTTTCTTATATTTACAATAATGTCTTGTTAAATTACTTTCAGGATGATGATCTACCGCCTCCGCCGCCTCCGCCGCTTACAGAATACGAAAGGGAGAGAGCTAAACATGTGTCGTACAAGAATAGTGTTTTTGAAGTTCTTGGGATGCCTACATTAGTTATTGGACTGATAAATGAATTTGAAAAAAATAAAGGAAAATAAAAGATGCCAGCTGAAAGCAAAGATTATGCTCCAGAACAAGGGGAACCTAATGAAGATGATACTTCAAAAAATCCAGTAAAGGTGCGTTATAGCTGAAGATTTAATTTTATGTTGGTAATTATAGACTAGCTTCCTTATTTTTTTATTTTATTGTTTTTGTGTGCGTATTTCAGAGAACCAAAAAGGTTACGATTACAAAGCCTCAGTCGGGACCAACAACTCATCCATTGGACATTGTTGAATCTGCAACTGATAAGAATGCAACTTCGAAGGCAGAGGAATATCCAGTTCCTACAAAAACGGTTGATCCACCATGTTGCGTTGAGTTACCACACAATGAAGGAATAGGAGCAATGGTTTCTTATTTGGCTATGCTAGAACGCTAGAAGAATAACAGTAGTGGAAGTGGAAGTGCAAGGAAGAAGGTTGTCGTCAGAAATTATCTCGACAAATATTGAAAACGAAGGTATTATCTAATTGAGTTCTGATTTTAATTGTTTAGGTTCTCATTTATGTTATGTCAAGCCTTCTAATTACTATTGTATGTACTTTGTAACAGTAGTGGGAGCTCCCAGAAGGTTCAGGGGAAAAACAAAGATGGATAAAGTTCATTCAAGGTCATATGACAAAAGAGTTCTAATCCAAATGAATCATTGGGGCCAACCTATTTCAGAAGATGACCAAGTAATGTCTGAACTGAGTGCTTTTTTAGGAACACTGAAGAGGAGTGTTCCACTTACTTACAAGTCTTGGTTTGATGTTCCTTCAAGTTTGAAAGGCACGCTGTGGAACTATGTCAAGATAATTTGCAAACTTAGCTGAATTTTACTTAAATATATGAAACTTGTCACAAAAATAGCATGACTGTTCTTTTTAATGTTTGATTTGTATTTAAGCAACGGTATATTATTCCGGATGAATGTGAATATTGGATTTTGAAGTCAATTCGTGACTCTTGAAGGGGGTACAAGAGTCGTATTAAAAAGGCACATTATACGGCTTATGAAACTGATGAAGAGAGGCTTGAAAATAGGCCGGACGAAATTCCACTTGCGGATTTCAGAGTACTCTTGATGTATTAGGGAGATGAAAAAATTCAGGGATAATTTAAAGTTTTATCACAGAATTTTTTCTGTTTTTATTCACTCAAATCAGGAAGATAAACAACTTATTTCATATTTTTGTAGTCCAAGGCCCTTACAAATTGTGCAAGTCGGAAATCGTATACAGACACACACACTGCTGGTCCAAAACTTTTCTCCCAAATTCGGCATAAGATGGCATGTATTTTGCTTATTTTTATGGTTGGCTAGAGGTATGCATTTTATTGTATATGAAATTGCTCTCCTTATTTAGCAAAGCGATATATGTTCCAAAATAAAAATAAAAATAACTACATATATGTTCCAGAATAAAATATCACCCCACTCAAACAAATAAGAAAAATAAATATTAGTGATATACGTTTTGTTTATGATATAGAAGTTTGTAACTAAAAGAATAACAAGCAGGCTGTATAATCTGATATGTCACATTAATCATCCAGCAAATGTTTTTATTTCAATTTTAATGTATTAATTTTTATTGTATCTGTTTATTATTTTTACATTTTCACATTAATTTACGACTCAATAGCTATTATTAAGATTTGCTAAAAATGTACATAAAATCATTAAAAATATAAATGAGCCTTTCTTTTCCACCTTTAGCATAGAAAACTCAATTCTTCTTTTCTAAACCAGTGTCCGTCATGCTCATGCATTTGTACGCATTTGGTCAATATACGTCTGCAAGTTCGATGCATATTAAAAATTAAATATGAGTCCAATCCATCTCTGTGGAAATTAAGTAATTTGTAAACTATTGGACACACTCTTAACTCTTAAGCATATGGATGTCAAGTTGATGCCTGTCTTTGGTCTGCTGTATGTTGATGGCTTTACTGCCTTGCTAAGCTTAAATCATTTTAGTATTATATATATGTTTTTGGGTCATGGGTTAATCACGGGGTAATCTTAGTTTTGCATCAGAATCTAAGATGAATCATGGGATATTTGTTATCTCTGCACTTTCAGTTAATAATCTGAAAGCATAGACATATGGGATATTTACTATGCAAATTTTCCTTAGCTCAGCCTTGAATTTTGCAAAACTGATACATCACTTGATACTATGCTTGAAAAAGCTCTGATATTGTTGCTACATATGTTGTGATTTTATACTTGTCGTTTCTTCATTTTTGCACCTGTAAGCTGCTTGAGAACTTACTGTTGCTCCATTTTTGCACTTGTGAGTTGCTCGAGACTTTTAGCTTGTGTGCACTTGTGGTTTCTGTTTTCATTTGAACCGAGATTTGTTTTTATGTAAAGGCGATCATATTTACCTTAGTTTTTCTTTGACTTTGAGTATAATTTCTGAATTGATTGGCGATATATGTTCTCGAAAAATTGGTTTGATATCCTTTTGTTGTCTAACTTTTTTCATTTAATTTGTATCAGTCCAATGAATAAGATGGAGAACTTTTTGTTAAAACTCGCAAGAGGAAAGAAAGAAAGGTGTACAAGACTGATACTTCAGTAATGAAGTACAAAATTGTAAGAATTTTATTTTCTCTTCAATCAGATGTCAAAAAAGTGCTTCATTTTGTGCATCAACATTTTTGTAGAATTACATCCTGTTTTGTTGAAACCTATACCAGGATATTTTCTGAATCCATTTTAAAACTGTTAATAGATGTTGCAAAACAATTCTTGTTTAAGAAACTTGTTTCATAATTGTTAATTTTATTTAATGTCACATTTTGAAACTGATTTATTTTGCAGTATAAGATTGAAAAAGCAATGGATGAATGAGGAAGTGATGGAGTTGTTCAAGAAATTATTTCTGATGGAAAGTCGCACGGACCATCTCGGCTTATTGAAACAACCCGACTTTCTATCTCCAGAAAGTTGCATCGCCCATGAAGAAAGAAAGGGATAGAAGGAGAAAAGAAAGAGAAAGAAGAAAGACAACAACATCAGAGAACTCACAGCGGAACGAATGAAATATGATATATCACATAAAATATTACATAGTGTCATATTACATTAGATTACACAACTTATACAGCACATATTAGATAGTTATAAATATCTGCCTTACTGTACAATTCAAGTACAACAGAAACAGATACCAAACAACACAGCCGAACCATAATATATCTACACGTGGAAGCCTCCTGCTCCATATCCCCTCCAACTTTCGTCAAGCTAACCTGAATCACTTGACTACTCATACATAATATGAGCACCCAAGAGTTTAACAAAACAGAAAATAAACACTCGGGTCAGACAGGGGTCTGGTGTGAGTAAACAGTTTAAAGTTGCTTAACTTTAGAAAACCTTTGAAAAGAAAAGGTATCACATAAGATTCCCCACACATAAACATGGAAAAGTTTTTACCTTACGCTAACCAAAACATTTGATAGAAAATCCAGTGATATTATAATAGTGTCTAGGGTTTTCAAGTAAATAAGAAATAGCCGAAATTGTAACATTTATTAAATTCCAGCTACTAGCCACAAAAGTGGGTAATACAATCAAAACCGGAGGGTCTCGTAGGAAGAATGGGTTTCCATCAATGGCAGGGTTACTGGGGTACCGCCCGTCACAGTACGTGGCCTAGATCAACGTACCAAGGAGCCACCCTAACTCCCCCGCAGCAAAGGGCCGGGACAATTCCTTACTAAACAGTCTCGAACAAGACAACCCCGATAGTTGTCCGGAATCAACCGCCCCACACAGACGAAATAAAAAGGGACTTCTAGACAGGGGAAAATCTTGTCCTGAAATGGGCGCTACCCACCTAGCCTTGCTGCACCTCCCCTGTTTTTGCCATTCCCGGTTGATGAGGCTTGAGGCTACGATTACCTTTAGAGAACACATCTCTTAGAATGCTCATCGTCCACCTGTCGATGTTCTAAAAGCATTCAATCCATACAAGTTCGTTCCGAGTTCGAACGAAACTGAAGGCACTATATCATTGCACTCAGTTTGGAATCACCCTCAATGTCAACGACCATAGCCCTTGCACTCTAAATCACCATCTCGAACCTATAAGTACTATTCCGTCAAACTCATCACGGAATCACCAACAGAGTTATACTGACGTATAGCCCTTACACCTTGAGTCTTCACAAAGCTCCACTTGGATTCACGACCTAACATTTAATTGGAATCGATGTGGTTTTCTAATTCCAAATATGGAAACCCGATCCCGGTCTCACCGAAACCAAACGCCATTTTAATGTCCAAGTTGCACTTAAGGGTTTAAACAATTAACTTATATTCAGGATGATATAAACAGATAGATGAATCACATTATCACAATAGATAATTCATAACAAATATTCATCTCACAAAGCAGCATAACACATATCATAGATATCCAAAACATCCAGTATCAACCAAACACCCAATATCAATCATCCAATATCAATTTATCATCCAATATCAATTGATCATCCAATATCAAACAATCATTCAAAAACGGAATTGATTAACTCCTAACCAATTGGATTACCAAAATCCTTCTTTATTTATTTATTCCAAATAAATAAATTAATCATCTCTTAATGATCTTCTTAATTAATCTCCCTTGATTAATTATCTTCAATTGCATTTAAGTAATTATCCTTAATCATATACAGTAATTAACCTTTAATTACTATCATTAATAACAATAATTAATGATCCTTCATTTACTTCCATAAATTAATTAATTATAATTAATTGCATTAAACCTCAATTAATTACAATTAATTAATCACACATAAATTAATTACCTTTATTAATCAACCTTTATTACTTAACTAGCTAATGATCCTTATTAATTATTAATTCCTTTAATTAAATAATTAACTTGTAATTAATCAATTCATTAATCATAATCAGTAATTAACAATTTATAATTACTTATCTTAATTAATTAACAACTTAATTAATTATATTAATCCTTTGATTAATTAATCAACCTTTAATTACTTCATTAAGTAATTATTAATCAATTTAAATTATCAAATAATCCTTAACTAATTACTTTATTAATTAACTACATTTTAATTAATTACACTTAGTAATTAATCTTAAAATTAATCACATTCCTTAATTAATTAATCACATTAATTAATTAAGTAAAAGAATTAAGTAATTAACTCTTAATTACTTACATAAGTAATTATCTTCAAATTACTTTCATTAATAGATCTTGATTACTCTCTCAATTAATTACTTAGCAAGTAATTTATTCCATCATTAAATAATCCTAATTCATTTATTTAATTAATTACTCCATAATTAATTAATTTCAAACAATTATATTAATCAATTCCTTAATTAATATCATCAAGTGATTATCCATTAATCACTTCAACTTTAATTACTCCCATGAGTAATTTCCTCTAATCACTTCCTTAAGTAATTACTATTCTTAATTACATTCAATAAATAACCATTAACTACTTCATTAAGTAACCACACTTAATTAATTTATAATTAAGTGATTATTTAAAATTAAATAAACAATTTACTAATTATTTAATGTTAATTAATTAATTAATTAATTAATTAACTTATTATATTTCAAAATCCTTAATTAATTTAGAAAATATTAATTTTAATTAGTTCTTTACTTATTAACAAATAGAATTAAATATTCTTATATTCAAATCAAAGATAAATTAACCTTATTTATCTTATAACAAATTATTTGAATAAATCAAATTTTAACAACTTAAGGCAAATTATCCTATTTGGTTTATAAAATCATAATAATAATCTTATTTGAGAATTGGAAATTTAGAAACAAATTTCAAAATTAATAATACTTTAAAACATCTAAATTAATCTTATTTATTTCAAATAAATTTGAAATTTTGGTTTTAAATCAATACATAAAATTTAAACTTAAACTTTGATTTAATACTTAAATTCAAAATATTCTTCATTTTTAACTCCAAAATGTAATTAAATTACTTTCAAAAAGAAATCATATTAAATAAATTTAAATTTTTAAATAAATTCAATTTATACTTTTAAAGTTTGATTAACTTTCACTTTTAAAAGTTTTGGTTTACATTATATTTTAAAACAACAAGTTTAACTATGTATTTTGGTTTCTTTTATAAACTTGTTTACAATACAATGCTTACCTTCATTAACTCAACAAAAGTTACTTAGCAACTTGTATCACTACACATCACTAACCAAATAAACACGCAACAGAAATCTCGAGTCGAACACAGAAAATACTCGAGACTGCCTCGAAGATCCCCGCTCCCCTCAACTTCGAGTCGCCCCCGACGCTTGCATGAAACATCCCCGGGAGAACCTCATCTTCCCTAATGCAAAGTTCCAGCAAATCCAAAATCGTGCACGCAACAACCCACGTGCACGTTGCACGGCGAACCCATCGTCGTCGAGCCATTCTCCGATTGCCGACCAACGCCACTTGTCTACGACAACCCCTTTCTCAATCCAGATCCATTAATTCGAATTCGAATCGAAATTCGACCCCATTGCACGAAACTACAGAACAGCTCGATCAAAAATACCCCTCCCAACACCGACCATCGACGTTGATAATCCTCGCCATCGCCACCATAGAACCGCCACGTCACGAACTCCGTCTTCCCAAAATGCTAACGCCTTCGATCAAATATTCAAGTCGCAATGATCACGGCAACCAAGCCCAGCCGAAAACAACCTTAAACCCTAGTTTGATCCAATATGAACAATTCGTTCAATTGAAAATTTTCATAGCATTTTTCCTGTAATCTACAACCCATACAGAAGCTTCAACCAAGATTTCAAACCAAATTAAAGTATGGATAATCGACAATCACCAAAACTCCCAAAAACACACAAACCAAAAATTCTCAACGAATACTCAACTAAAAATCACAAATTACATATCAAAATTCATGATTTTCTATCAAGATTACATGCATGTAATTCAATTCAGAATTTAAGATAGTTAATTTTTAACAAATATTCAAGTTTCACTGTAACTTTAAATTTTACAGTATATTATCAAATATAATCACTTATAATTATTTTTAAAAGCAAGAATACATTGTTATTTACCTTTTTCTTTCTATAATCAAAGTCCAATTTTGATTTTGCAGAGATATAGGGATTGATTTGTAGTTAATCTTGAAGCAGAAATTACAGAGAACATACAACAGGCATGCATTCACATTTATACAGCACAAATAGATTCTTGATGAAAAATCTAAGCAATAATCATGTTATAACATCATCACGCAGATCTATCAACACCAAAGGATTTGGTTTTAAAAATGTTTACTCACCTTTTAAAGATTTGCAGAGCAGTTTTTATTCCAGGCTTTTGAACATTTATTGGAAAAGCTTTGATATGCTTTGCTGAAGAAATTTGATCCCTTGCAAAAATCCTACTGCATGCCTTTAATTTGTTGATTAAAAATGTTAAACAGATCTTAATCTTGCTATAGAACATCATTTGAATTGCGGTTGTAGGTTGCAGATTGAATTGTTGTTGCAGGTTGTAAATTTGCAGTTTGATAAAAAATGTTGCAATTGATCTTTAACTTGAATTGCAGGTTGAAGCTTTAATAAATGCATATTTCATCTTTTCTTTTATGTTTGGAATTCAAGTTTCAGGTTTTATCTTTGCATGCAGATTTATTTTCATATTTACCATTAATTTGCAACATGAAATGAAGACAAAGAAAATAAAAGTGTTTGTGAAAACTAATTCTCCTCTTAAAACACTTTTTAAAAATCAAAATAAAAATAGTGCCACATGTTATTAATTTGAACAAGTGTCTCAAATATGTTTTAAAAGTTTACAAGTGTTTTAAAGATGCCTTAGAATGTTCACACATATACATAAGTGTTTTTAATTAAATTTTCATTTAGTTTAAATGTAAATATAACTTGCTTATTTAAATTACTTAACTTATAAATATTAGTTTACCTTTAAAAGAAAATATGCTAAAACTAATTATAATGTAAATATGTCTTTATACATATATTTATAAATCTAAAACCTTTATCTAGTGTTTAAGAAATAGTTTTTAAAAGAAAGTTTATTAATAACTTTATACAATATGTTTATAACCATTTAAATTGAAACACTTTTAAAGAAAACAAAAAGAAAACTTTATTTACACTATCATGTTTATAAATAAACAATTATCTAAAAATTTAAAAAACAATTGATTAAATTCTAAATTAACTTTTGAAAAATATAAATTAAACAAAACTTTAAATTACAATTATAAATTATCAATTGATCAAATTAAATTTCAAAACAATATCAAATTATAACATATACATACATATATATTCCAATTTGAAAAAATACAATCTTTATTTAAAACAAAAGATATTATATTCACAATATATATCAAATATATATATATATATATATATATTATAAACAGAATAAAATTTATTAGCTTTGACAAATAATTTTTATCAAATTTAAATTGTTAGAAAGATACTAATCAAAATTACCATACTAAATATTTATTAACCATTAAAAGGTCAAATCTACCAATTTAAATTAAAATTATAAAGAAAAATTGTCAAATCAATTTAATTATCAATATAGATTATTAAATTGATATTGTCCAAAATTCCGAGTCGTTACAATCATCCCCCCTTAAAAGAATTCATCCCCGAAATTTAAAAGCAAAGGTAATTTAATAACCCAGCAAAGATTTTAATTTCAAACAGCAAAGCATACCTATCATTCAGTAACTAACAACCATAGAAATCAAACAAACAAACCAACATAACTAATTATCCTGACATAAATCAGAATAAATCTCTAATACTATCTCGAGTTTCCCAAGTATAAATCACCGGGAGACTCGCTCTACAGAAGCTAGACAAACTACACCACTAAAAATCCAGAGCTCCTCTCATCTCAAGATCCATCAATCTGAACAGAACACCAGACTATACTCAAGTCTAGCTCAACTCCAAATCTAACTGAACTACAGATTCAATAACCAACAATGAATCATACACGTACTCCTTCAGAGATACGTGAAATACAATGAATTCCAACTATCCAAACTGGCAATTCAATCTTATCCTAACAAAAACACAGATAAGAAATCTCAAATGCCTCAGAGCTAACCATCCAATTATTGCTCTCCTAACCAGAGAAATCTTAACAACAATGAAGTCTCTAACTTCAAATTCCAAATTCCTTATCTCATATCTGTATAACTCAACAGATAATCTTGGACTGCCATTCTCTTCCTGATCAGCTCAACCCATGCTGATGCTTTTAGAAACAACTAGACCAAAACAAACTAGTTTCCCTGGTCTTATCCCACAGATAAGTCTTCCAAAATCCGTCGAAATTCAGAACACAAGTTCTACTCCCAAGCAATAGCAATCTGAACTTGCTTCCTTCCTTGCACAGCTGCTACCTCGCTTCCGCTGCACAACTCTGATTCTGAAATAGATGAGAATACTGTTGATGAACACGAATACAAACTTATCCATTATATCCGGGAAACTTTTTTCATCAACTCCATAATATCTGAGCGACTCATCTGACTCGGTCACACAACTTTACTACAGAATCCAATTCAAAAACTAGATCTGACCAATCCAAACTCCAAAAATTTCTGAGCTGCTACACCAACTCTCCAACTAGGCTAACCACCAAAATCGCTTTTGGAACTAAAACAATATGGAATTCAACTCCTGATGCAGAAAAACTTCTGATTACATCAGTAGCTCCTACATCCATATGAGAATCCTCGGTCTCTAACTAAAGATTGCCTAAGAAAATTTCCCAACTAATCGCAAGTCAGTTTTGCGATCCAACCTAATTCGGATTTCAAAAAAAACTGTCCCCTCTTTACCAATTAGAACAGCTTTAAGCTTTTCCAAACAAGGTCAATCCTTCAAGAAAACATTCACCATCTGCCCAGACTGCTGAAGAAGAACCACAAAGATTCCTGAACCATCGAAGAAACGACCACACTGCTGCTTCTAAACTCTACCTTGATGATATTGCGAAACCAAAAGACCTCCTCATCAGCACACCGAACACTTCGAGCTGCACTACTACCACAGCTAACCAAAAACTTCTAATCCAAAGGCTTCTTGAAAACCAAAACCATCTACAATCCACATAAAAGACCTTCGAGATGGCAGACAACCACTCAAGAAATTCGGATTCCAAACCAAGCATCAACATCTCGCTCTCCTTAAGGAATGACAAATGAGACCATGCCGAAGCGAAGCAACTCATAGACCTTAGTCTCATAATCCAAAACAGTCAACCTCCTTGCAAAAGATCCAGACAACTTCTACACAGATGAATCTTCCCTTCGACAGGTAAAGACTGCACCTCAACCACTTCTAAAACTGCTTCAAAAGAAAACATCTTCAGAAATATCCATGGATACTACATCTCATCACGCAGTTATCAAGATATCATCACTTACTTCTGCACTTCCAATAGATCCAAACTTATACTTCAAAGATAAACTCCGAATCTTTAAAAAGATTTCCTTCGGATATCGGAGAAATCCTTACTCCAAGCTACAAATCTCACTCGAGACAGCATTGTGTCTACAGTCTCGACAACTATACTTCCAACCTCAAACACATGGACCTCTTCCATCAGTGATAGTCGTGTTACACACACCACTACTCCATCTACCTCTAAAACTTATGTTGGAAAATCTAAACAGATAACCCAACAAATCAGGTGTGTGTGTGTGTGTGTGTGTGTATATATACATATACATATATAGTTATATAAAAATTACAAGTATGCTCTCTCAAGAAAGACACCACTCCAGAGCCTAGGTATTCACTCAACCTAATGCTCTGATACGAACTGAAATGACCCGACTTCCTATCTCCAGAAAGTCGCATCGCCCATTAAGAAAGAAAGGGATAGAAAGAGAAAAGAAAGAGAAAGAAGAAAGACAACAACATCAGAGAACTCACAACGGAACGAATGAAATATAATATATCACATAAAATATTACATAGTATCATATTACATCAGAGTACACAACTTATACAACACATATTAGACAGTTATAAACATCTGTCTAACTCTACAACTCAAGTACAACAGAAACATATACCAAACAACAAAGCGGAACCATAATATATCTACACGTGGAAGCCTCCTGCTCCATATCTCCTCCAAAGTTCGTCAAGCTAACCTGAATCACTTGACTACTCATACATAATATGAGTACCCAAGAGTTTAATAAAATAGAAAATAAACACTCGGGTCAGACAGGGGTCTGGTGTGAGTAAACGGTTTAAAGTTGCTTAACTTTAGAAAACCTTTGAAAAGAA
This sequence comes from Allium cepa, assembly GCA_030765085.1. Classification (NCBI taxonomy): domain Eukaryota; kingdom Viridiplantae; phylum Streptophyta; class Magnoliopsida; order Asparagales; family Amaryllidaceae; genus Allium; species Allium cepa. Next base: position 777,873,119 of record CM060945.1, read on the forward strand.
AAGGTATCACGTAAGACTCCGCACACATAAATATGGAAAAGTTTTTACCTTAAGCTAACCAAAACATTTGATAGGAAATCCGGTGATATTAAAACAGTGTCTAGGGTTCTCAAGTAAATAAGAAATAGCCGAAATTGTTAAATTTATTAAATTCCAGCTACTAGCCACAAAAGTGCGTAATACAATCAAAACCGTAGGGTCTCGTAGGAAGAATGGGTTTCCATCAATGGCAGGGCTACTGGGGTACCGCCCGTCACAGTACGTGGCCTAGATCAACGTACTGAGGAGCCACCCTAACTCCCCTGCAACACAAGGCCGGGACCATTCCTTACTGAACATTCCCGAACAAGACAACCCCGGCAGTTGTCCGGAATCAACCGCCCCACACAGCCGAAATAAAAAGGGCCTTCTAGACAGGGGAAAATCTTGTCCTGAAATAGGCGCCACCCACCTAGCCTTGCTGCACCTCCTCTGCTTTTGCCATTCCCGGTTGATGAGGCTTGAGGCTACGATTACCCTTAGAGAACACATCTCTTAGAATGCTCATCGTCCACCTGACGATGTTCTGAAAGCATTCAATCCATACAAGTTCGTTCCGGGTTCGAACGAAACCGAAGGCACTATCTCGTTGCACTCATTTTGGAATCACCCTCAGAGTCAACGACCATAGCCCTTGCACTCTAAATCACCATCTCGAACCTATAAGTACTATTCCGTCAAACTCATCACGGAATCACCAACAGAGTTATACTGACGTATAGTCCTTACACCTCGAGTCTTCACAAAGCTCCACGTGGATTCACGACCTAACATTTAATTGGAATCGATGTGGTTTTCTAATTCCAAATATGGAAACCCGATCCTGGTCTCACCGAAACCAAACTCCATTTTAATGTCCAAGTTGTACTTAACGGTTTAAACAATTAACTTATATTCAGGATGATATAAACAGATAAATGAATCACATTATCACAATAGATAATTCATATCAAATATTCATCTCACAAAGCAGCATATCACATATCATAGATATCCAAAACATCCAGTATCAACCAAACACCCAATATCAATCATCCAATATCAATTGATCATCCAATATCAATTGATCATCCAATATCAATCAATCAATCGTTCAAAAACGGAATTGATTAACTCCTAACCAATTGGATTACCAAAATCCTTCTTTATTTATTTATTCCAAATAAATAAATTAATCATCTCTTAATGATCTTCTTAATTAATCTCCCTTGATTAATTATCTTCAATTACATTCAAGTAATTATCCTAAATCATATACAGTAATTAACTTTTAATTACTATCATTAATTACAATATAATGATCCTTCATTTACTTCCATAAATTAATTAATTATAATTAATTACATTAAACCTCAATTAATTACAATTAATTAATACACTTAAATTAATTACCTTTATTAATCAACCTTTATTAATTAATTAGCTAATGACCCTTATTAATTATTAATTCCTTTAATTAAATAATTAACTTGTAATTAATCAAATCATTAATCATAATCAGTAATTAACAATTTGTAATTACTTATCTTAATTAATTAACATCTTAATTAATTATATTAATCCTTTGATTAATTAATCTAATGAATCAACCTTTAATTACTTCATTAAGTAATTATTAATCAATTTAAATTATCAAATAATCCTTAACTAATTACTTTATTAATTAATTACATTTTAATTAATTACACTTAGTAATTAATCTTAAAATTAATCACATTCCTTAATTAATTAATCACGTTAATTAATTAACTAAAATAATTAAGTAATTAACTCTTAATTACTTACATAAGTAATTATCTTCAAATTACTTTCATTAATAGATCTTGATTACTCTCTTAATTAATTACTTAGCAAGTAATTTATTCCATCATTAAATAATCCTAATTCATTTATTTAATTGATTACTCCATAATTAATTAATTTCAAACAATTATATTAATCAATTCTTTAATTAATATCATCAAGTAATTATCCATTAATCACTTCAACTTTAATTACTCCCATGAGTAATTTCCTCTAATAACTACCTTAAGTAATTACTATTCTTAATTACATTCAATAAATAACCATTAATTACTTCATTATGTAATTTAACTTAATTAATTTATAATTAAGTGATTATTTAAAATCAAATAAACAATTTACTAATTATTGAAAATTAATTAATTAATTAATTAACTTATTATATTTCAAAATCCTTAATTAATTAAGAAAATATTAATCTTAATTAGTTCTTTACTTATTAACAAATCAAATTAAACATTCTTATATTCAAATCAAAGATAAATTAACCTTATTTATCTTATAATAAATTATTTGAATAAATCAAATTTTAACAACTTAAAACAAATTATCCTATTTGGTTTTCAAAATCATAATAATAATCTTATTTGAAAATAGGAAATTTAGAAACAAATTTTAAAATTAAGAATACTTTAAAACATCTAAATTAATCTTATTTATTTCAAATAAATTTGAAATTTTAGTTTTAAATCATTACTTAAAATTTAAACTTAAACTTTGATTTAATACTTAAATTCAAAATATTCTTTATTTTGAACTCCAAAATGTAATTAAATTACTTTAAAAAAGAAATCATATTAAATAAATTTAAATTTTAAAATAAATTCAATTTATACTTTTAAAGTTTGATTAACATTCACTTTTAAAAGTTTTGGTTTACATTATATTTTAAAACAACAAGTTTAACTATGTATTTTGGTTTCTTTTATAAACTTGTTTATAATACAATGCTTACCTTCATTAACTCAACAAAAGTTACTCAGCAGCTTGTATCGCTATACATCACTTACCAAAAGAACACGCAACAGAAATCTCGAGTCGAACACAGGAAATACTCGAGACTGCCTCGAACATCCCCAGCTCCCCTCAACTTCGAGTCGCCCCCGACGCTTGCACGAAACATCCCCGAGAGAACCTCGTCTTCTCCAAATCAAAGTTCCAGCAAATCCAAAATCGTGCATGCAACAACCCACGTGCACGTTGCACGGCGAACCCATCGTCGTCGAGCCATTCTCCGATTGTCGACCAACCCCACTTGTCTACGACAACCCCTTTCTCAACCCAGACCCATCAATTCGAATTCGAATCGAAATTCGACCCCACTGCACAAAACTGCAGAACACCTCGATCACAAATACCCCTCCCAACGCCGACCATCGACGTTGATGATCCTCGCCGCCACCACCATGGAACCGCCACGTCACGAACTCCATCTTCCCAAAATGCTAACGCCTTCGATCAAATATTCAAGTCACAATGATCACGGCAACCAAGGCCAGCCGAAAACAACGTTAAACCATAGTTTGATCCAATATGAACAATTCACTAAATTGAAAAATTTCATAGCGTTTTTCCAGTAATCTACAACCCATACACAAGCTTCAACCAAGATTTCAAACCAAATTAAAGCGTGGATAATCGGCAATCACCAAAACTCCCAAAAACACAAAAACCCAAAATTCTCAACGAATACTCAACTAAAAATCACAAATTACATATCAAAATTCATGATTTTCTACCAAGATTACATGCATGTAATTCAATTCAGAATTGAAGATAGTTAATTTTTAACAAATATTCAAGTTTCGTTGTAACTTTAAATTTTACAGTATATTATCAAATATAATCACTTATAATTATTTTTAAAAGCAAGAATACATTGTTATTTACCTTTTTCTTTCTATAATCAAAGTCCAATTTTGATTTTGCAGAGATATAGGGATTAATTTGTAGTTAATCTTGAAGCAGACAATTATTGAGAACATACAACAAGCATGCATTCACATTTATACAACAAAAACAGATTCTAGATGAAAAATCTAAGCAACAATCATGTTATAACATCATCACGCAGATCAATCTACACCAAAGGATTTGTTTTTAAAAATGTTGACTCACCTTTTAAAGATTTGTAGAGCAGTTTTGATTCTAGGCTTTTGAACATTTATTTGAAAAGCTTTGATATGCTTTGCTGAAGAAATTTGATCCCTTGCAAAAATCCTACTACATGCCTTTAATTTGTTGATTAAAAATTTTGAACAGATCTTGATCTTGCTGTAGAACATCATTTGAATTGCAGTTGTAGGTTGCAAATTGAATTGTGTTGCAGGTTGTAAATTTGCAGGTTGATAATAAATGTCGCAGTTAATCTTTAACATGAATTGCAGGTTGAAGTTTTTATAAATGGAGATTTCATCTTTGTTTAATGTTTGGAATTCAAGTTGCAGGTTTTATCTTTGCATGCAGATTTATTTTCAGATTTGCCATTAATTTGAAACACGAAATGAAGACAAAGAAAATAAAAGTGTTTGTGAAAACTAATTCTCCTCTTAAAACACTTATTAAAAATCAAAATAAAAGTAGTGCCACATGTTATTAATTTGAACAAGTGTCTCAAATATGTTTTGAAGGTTTACAAGTGTTTTAAAGATGCCTTAGAATGTTCACACATATACATAAGTGTTTTTAATAAAATTTTCATTTAGTTTAAATGTAAATATAACTTACTTATTTAAATTACTTAATTAATAAATATTAGTTTGCCTTTAAAAGAAAATATGCTAAAACTAATTATAATGTAAATATGTTTTTATACATGTATTTTATGAATCTAAAACCTTATCTAGTGTTTAAGAAATAGTTTTTAAAAGAAAGTTTATTAATAAATTTATACAATATGTTTATAACCATTTAAATTGAAACACATTTAAAGAAATCAAAACGAAAACTTTATTTAAACTATCATATTTATAAATAAACAATTATGTAAAAATTTAAAAAACAATTTAATAAATTCTAAATTAACTTTTGAAAAATATAAATTAAACAAAGCTTTAAATTACAATTATAAATTAGCAATTGATTAAATTAAATTTCAAAACAATATCAAATTATAACATATACATACATATATATTCCAATTTGAAAGAAATACAATCTTTATTTAAAACAAAAGATATTCTATTCACAATATATATCAAATATATATATATATATATATCATAAACAGAATAAAATTTATTAGCTTTGACAAATAATTCTTATCAAATTTAAATTGTTAGAAAGATACTGATCAAAATTAGCGGATTAAATATTTATTAACCATTAAAAGGTTAAATCTACCAATTTGAATTAAAATTATAAAGAAAAATTATCAAATCGATTTAATTATTAATACAGATTATTAAATTGATATTGCCCAAAATCCCGGGTCGTTACACTTATAGGACGGCACACAAAGTCTACAGAAGTTTCAAAATATGCCCCAATAACAAGCACATACATACAGGAGCTGGCAGCGAAGATAAGGGAAAATATAGCTGACGAAGTCGAAGTGAAGGTGAACAAGATGGTCCAAAATGAATTTGATGCAAAGGTGAACCAAAAACTTCGGGAGAACTTGACATGGGTGCTTAAGAAATTAGGCGAAGCAAACCCTGGATGCTGGGAATCTTTGTGCGACCGTCTATAGTCATGGCACTGGAGGCACTAGAGGGACTGATGGCACTGGAGGCTCGCAAATATGAATGCACTTTTAATAAGTAGAATTTAGTATCTACTGGCTGTAACTACGAATACACTGGCCATGTTTTTAAGTATGTTTGTTATTTTGTACTTGACTAAGTAAAACCTGCTGGTTATTCTGAAATGAAAAGTTCTTTGTTGAAGTGTAATGTTGCCATTAGGTATGATATAATTTTACAGTATAATGTTGCCATAGATATGATATAATGTTGCAGTAGTATAATGTTGTAGTACATTTCCAATTTAAATTGCAAAAGGTGTTGCCATAGATATGATATAATGTTGCTGTATGTGATGTGAAATATGGTAATAAACTGGCAAAGTGTTGCCATTGGATGGTAAAAGTGTTACCATAGATTAATGAATATGGGCCCCACCACAGGGTTCCGTAAAGGTGGGACACAGAATTAGTGGGCCCCACAATATGGGTCCACATGTTGGGGCCCAGATTGTGGGGCCCACTTTTTAGTAAATTTGGTACCTGTGGCAACAACAGAACCGATGTTGCCCTAGGGCCGCAAAGATCATGCGTTTGACTCTAGGGCAACGCGGCAAAATGCATCACCGAGAAAGTGTTGCCTTTTTCCTTTTTTAGCCTACAGCAACATTTTCTGGCACTTCCTGCATCACTTTTGGGGTGTTGCAGTATGCAATCTATGGCGTAGTGACAAATTATTTATCTGGTGGAATTTCGGTCACCTCCTCGAATACATCTGGATACTCCCTTACAATAGGTACTAATGAGAACTCATCGTGTAGGATATTAAGCAATAGAAAGCAAACCATTACCTCAGCATCTGATAGGCAGCCTAACACTACTCTTCGCCTATCATCTACCCCCGTTGTCGCCAATGACTTCTCACAATCCACCATCACTCTATATCTATGAAGCCATTCCATACCTAGAAAAATATAGAATCTTACAAAACTCAAAAAAATCAATCATAATATATAGAACATCCATTACTTAACAAGGCCAAACCACGACAAATCATACACAGACTAGTAGATCCTCTAACAAGGTTTGTCAAAATCAAAGGTCGGTGAAAAATTTGGGTTCCAATCCTAACTTATCTACCAAGTTACTAGATATGAAGGAATGTGAAGCCACGGTATAAAATAAAACATGTATGGGAACATCATAATGGAAAACATACCTTGAATAAAAATGCTTTTTCCTTATTCTTTCGCCCTTAGAGCATTCGACGAAGTTGTAACGACATTAATATTATTGGAACTGGGCTTGCCTGTGGTAGAAATTATTGATGAATTTTTTTTTTACCCTATTGGATCTTTATTGGGCCATGAAATTATGAATTTTATTTAAATTCATAAATTATTGTTTGATTTATTTTCTCTTATTATACAAGTATACATATGTATCATATACATATGTATATGCTTGTGCATGTGTAACATAATATTCTATGCAAGGTATAACACACCGGTATATAAATGTTGGGATTTACATTAGAATGGACATATTAGCTCATTCTATATATATATATATATATATATATATTGTATAATATCCAAACATATGCATATACTTGTTGTTATAAATATCAAGTAATTATATATCAATATATATATACATATATAATGAATAACTACTATATATATTTATATATTATGTTATATGTTATCGTAATAATTTTGAAAAGGTATGAGCCAGGGAATTAATGCTGAGATGAAGGGTGGTGTCGAGGTACAAAGCAAGGGATCTTGTCAAGTTTCGAGGCTTCGGATGCAAAGATGAATGTCGACATCAAGGACTTTATTGGCATCGAGAAAACACAAAATGGTGATAAAAAGAACCATGTCCCTCCTATACAATGACGTCGAGATTTTTAAAATAGGCTACATCATGTCGATGGTGAGAATCAAAAGCTATAGGCGTCGTCAAGGTCTAAGAAGCATTCATAACCTCAATCTTGTCTAAGCAATGTTGATAACTGCTATTGTCGAGATTCATCAATAACCTCCATCCCGCGCTTCATTGACATCCAGATTTATCAGAGAAGAGAGGTATCGAGCATTGATGATACAAGCCCAATACCGAGAAATAATAATATGTGCCCTAGAACGTGACAATGTCGTCAATATCGAGGTCGACAAAACCTCCAACATCAAAACTCAATGACAATGAAGATGCTGAGATTCATGGATGTCGAGGCCCGCCACTGGCCGAACTCTATAAATAGGGACCCATGGGTCTTAATTTAGGGGTCGGTGATTTATTTCACCCACTTATGCTAAAATCACATTCTAGAAAACCAGAAATCAAATCGGGGACAGTTTTATTCAATTATATTCATATTCAATCAACAACATTAAGGGCTTAAATTAGCATTTGGACTTCAGCTATGATTTCATTAATTATTATCAACCTGAAGTTGCAAGTAATAGACTCGTCGAGTTTGAAACTCGACGTGAACAACCTCAATGAGTTATGAATTGAAATTGCCATGCCAAGAGTTCAAAGCTCAACGTGACCATTGTTGACGATCCACTAACAATAACAAAAGTATAGCCTCGGCATGGCCAACCTTGTCGAGTTTAATCAAGCCTATATATGCATGATTATATGAGCTTGAGATTCTTGAACTTGAGAACAAAAAAGGCATTTCATCTATTATCATGCTTGATAGATCACATCCCTTACTTGCCACATTTTTATCTGGTCATATAATGTGACATGTCTTTGAAAGGACTTATCTAAAAATGCATGAATAAGAATGCGACATCGCATGCTATTTTCTATTGAGGATGTCGAGTCCCTTTTGGGACGGCGAGTCTAATAGCTAAGGGAAGGTAATGAGCGCAAGCTTTCTCTCGAAGACATATTGTCATCCTTATTGATGATTCTATCATACACTTAGTCTGATGATGACAAGTTGGACCTTGGTGCTTTTAACGGTGGCATGGATCGATAATATTTGATTATGTGTATACATATGCTAAAGTCAAAGGCTAACTTGTCTTCATCAGCATATGGGTTGTCATATCTTTTTCTGGTCTAACATTTTTGGCATTAGAAGGAGGGGTCGAACCTCCGACTTATTTTTCCTTTTTAGAATTAATGAATCAAATTTTTTTTTAGGAAAAATGAAATCGAAATGGACTAGCCTTATGAATGAGGGCATAGTACACACGATAACCTTGGAAGAAAATGTTGCTTCCACTTTAAGCTTAGAAGGCGTGGAAACGGGCTAACCATCAACTCCAGTGCAATCCAACAACAACGATGTTAAGATAATGAGCTTGGAAAAACCGCTGGAAATGAACGGGACTTTAGTAAGGGTGCTTACTTAAAAGTCATCGAGTAGTGCTAGACCTATGGCAGAAGATGAGGTGAACTCACCGAGGAGGGATTTAAATGCTTCTCTACTTTGAAGAAAAAGCAAGCTCAACATAACTCCATAAAAGAAGAAAGGCGATCAAGCTAAAAGCAAAATTACCTAAGGAGAATAGATGAGAGTCCAAAGAGCGGTCCTGGAGCTTAATCACTGAAGGATACAAACCCGATAGGAACAACTATCATGATCAAGATGCTTAATCGAAGGACATAGTTAAGAAGATAGTGAAAGATGTATTCAATGATAAAGGAAAAAGTACTCTTGATAGGCCAATGACAATCACCGGAGGGCTCCATTCACCAACAAAATTGTGTCTACCAAGATATCATCTCATGTGAAGATTCTATCCTTGAGGTATAATGGAACTATTGATCCTGACGATTATCTAATGGCATTTGAGAGTTAGATGGAACTCTATAATGCATATAGTGCAGTATGGTATAGAGTCTTCCCCGTCACTCACCAAGAAGCGGCCGCTAAGTGGTACCGGTAGTACTGAGATAAGACTATCTATTACTGGGAACGGTTTTCTTATAAGTTCTCTAATCAGTTCTACATTTGCAAAGACCCCACTACAGATTACGTAGTGCTAGCCAACATAAGACAAAACTTGGGAGAGCTGTTAGGAAATTACCTCAAAAGCTTCGATATGGTGGCCTTGAAAGCTAAATGGTGGTAAGGTGATAGCAGTGCATTACATAACCCATTTTGGCAGGAACACTATGTACATGGATGCAAAGGACTCCAAGACTTTCGTTTTCTTGTAGATAAGTTTATTCGAATGGAAAGGATTTATCATGCTAAGAAAAAGAATCAAACTAGGAGAGAAACTGGAAAAGCTTGCTTCGACTATAGTCATAACAGATCGAGATGAGTGGATAACCTGAACACAAATTCTATTTTCTTAAATAAATCACTGTCCTATATCTATGCAATGACAAAGGGGAAGGTTGATTTTCCAGTCTCAAAGCCAAGACTTATCCAGAACAGAAAAAGGAAGGTGACTACTATGCCTACCATAAGGCGAACGGCCACAGGATGGACGAATGCTGCATGTTAGCAGGCATTATTCTGAAGTTAATCCATGAAGGACACTTGAAGAAGTTCATTTAGGAGGGGGAAAAGGTGGCTTGCACTGATAGTAGTCAACGTAAACTCTATAGCAATTCCATGGACATCCTAGAAGATGAAGGTCAACTAAATCTTAGTCCACCCTTCAATAGGATTAATGCTATCTATGGAGGACCACAGTTGGATGGAAGCAGTAGAGGCGCAGGGAGTAGAAGCATTAGAGAAGCAAAAGATGGGGTATTTTCTATCCAAGAAGAGCTGCTGCTCAAGAACCCTCGATTCAATATCTAGATGCTTAATCTCACTACTACGCTGTAAGAATTAAAGGGAATCCGGCATCCTCATAACGACCTTCTCATGGCCACTACCCATATTGAACTCTCCATATTTAGAAAGATTCTTGTGGAAACTGGAATCATTGTCAATGTGATTTTTAAACATGCTTTTGACCAAATGGGAATCCCAAAGCATAAGCTGGAACAAAGCCTTGAACCCGTCTTTGGATTTAAAAATAAAGGATCAACACCAGTAGGACAATAAAAATGTTAGTGCAAATAAGGATGCCACCATGCTACATAACATTTGAGACGCTATTCGTGATCATTGATTAGCCTTCATACTACAGTACTTTCTTTGGGCGCCCAGCCTTGGATGAAGTTGACGCATCGTCTCACCTAATTATTTAATGGTGAAATTCCTGACAAAAAATGGTTGGTGAACAATAAAGGGGGAGCAGTTCAGCTCTCGCAAAATGTATTTTGCTTTTCTAGGGCAATATAAATGAGAACACTATTCTTGCTACAATTCATCTACTATTTTTCAGCCTTTGGATAAAGAATTTCTACATTTAACATCCAAAGCAATGGTGAGACCCAATAGAACAACTAAACATGTGCTTAAAATGCACAACTCTTCCGAAAGAAAAACGAAGAGAATGGATACTAATTTGTTTGAAGGAGAAATAGAAAATGAGTAGAGGACCACTGAATTAGTCTATCGAGGAAAAACAGAAAAAACAAAGCCCATAGAGGACCTTTAGGAGATGTATATATCCAGCCGATCTGACAAAAATAATGAAAATTAGAAGTGAGTTAGAAAGCAACCTTAAGGCAGAGTTAATTCAATTTCTTCAAGCCAATAAAGACATATTTGCATGGACTCATTTAGATATGCCAGTAAAGAGGCAATTCGATGGAATTCAGTTTGATGCTTTGAAAGAAGAAGTTAATAAGTTACTTAAAATGGGTTTATTAGGGAAGTATTCTATCACAGATGGCCAGCCATTCCCCTATTAGAAAAAAAATCAAATGGAAAATGGAGGACCTGTATTGATTACACTTATTTGAACAAAGCATACCCAAAAGATTGCTACCCTTTAATAAGAATAGACCAGCTAGTCGATTCAACCAGTGGGCATAAACTTATGTCTTTCATGGATGCTTACTCAAATTACAATAAAATTCCCATGTTCATACAGAATGAATAAAATACAAGCTTCGTTAAACTTACTATTATAAAGTGATGCCTTTTGGTTGAAGAATGCATGTGCTACATACATGAGGTTGACGAATAGGATGTTCAAAGAACAAATCGATCGGATTAAGGAAGTAAATGTAGACATGTTGGTGAAATCTCATGAAAAAGGAAACAATTTAAAAGATACTGAAGAAATGTTTGAGGTGTTGTGAAAGCGTCAGAAGAAGTTTAATCCACTGACTTGCTCCTTTGCAGAGAAATCAGGAAAATTCTTGGGATACATCGTTAGTGCCCAAGGAATTGAGGCCAACCTTGATCAAATCCAAGTTATAAAAGACATGACAAAACCGAAAACAAGTAAAGATGTAATGATTTTTGTTTGTACCAAAATTGGGCACAAACTCTTCGGATGTGTTTGAAGAGGTAAAATGATGAAAGTAAATGTAATATGTGGAAGATCTAACAAACACACTAATTAACAGACAAGAGAAAGTGCAGAAACACACGAATTCAGAGTGGTTCGGCGGATTGCCTATGTCCACTATGAATTGATTGATGTTTGTTAAATTTCACTCGCTGCTTACAAGAAGTTACAACATTACAAAAATAGTCTAGAAGTCCTTTCGGCTGAGTGTCAGCGTAGAGAAGAAAAATAGTCCCTTTTCTGTTGGTCCAGGGTCACTATTTATAGGCATAGGCAGAAAATACCTCTCCTACATCTCGGAAGACTTCTTCTCTCACGTGGGCGGGCCAATGGGATCGAGTTCACGTGATTTCTACTCGATCTACGAGCGATACGAGTTGAGTTCGTATTGGTCCATAAATGGTCCTTTGGGGCTAAAATTTGTCAAGTACATTCTTGAGGTTGTAGGAAAGCTCCTATGAAAATTTGGTGACATTTGGATTTGTAGATCTTGAGTTATGATCGATGCAAGTTTGTATTTGAAGGGCATTACCGAGTTCGTATCGATTTGTTCGTATCGATCTCGTTTGTAATGGTTGAAGGCATGTGACTACCAATGACGTGGCATTATCATTTAGTATCGATCCACTTTTCATGCCGAGTGACCTAGACTTCCACTTGAATGTTTTTCCTTCGTATCGTTCTCATGAAGTTGCTTCACGTCAATCATCTAGTTAGTTGTTCGTATTGATCCATCACGTATTATTCACATCGATCACTGGCCGATCGATACAAATAAGCTGTATGGGTAGGTTGATACGAAATGATAATAACTTTTTTATGGATACGAAGCAGCCTGATTTCGATGGTGGCATGCTTCGTATCGATGTATGGCTATCCTCTTCATATGGATCCGTGGCCATTGTTTCATATTGATCATTTCTCTAATCGACATGAAATACATAGAGATTGAATTGATACGAAGCAAACAATTCGATGTACTTTGCATCGATGCCTGGGTACCGCTTCATATCAATGGCACTTAATGGATTCGTATCGATTATAGTGGGTTTCATCGTATTGATGGGAAGTATTGGTTTTGTATCAATCTGTTGGGTGATCAATACGAACTAGGTAGGTGGAGATCAATACGAAGCGCATATGAATGGAATCGACACGAAACGTCAACAGTCAATGGATACGAAGAGGATCGAACATGATGGATACGAAATAGAGAGGACATTCATGGATACAAACTGGAGTAAACACTGATGGATACGAAACCGACGGCTTTTATCTTGATTTTTATCGATCCATATCTTGAGCATACCAACTCCGATTGACTTGAAATTTGGAACGTTGGCTTTCAGATTGTAGCTCGACCCTGACTTGGACAGATTTCACTAGTATCCATAGCGAACGCTTGTACAACCGGTCTTTGGGACAGATTGTCTTTGGTTTCCATTAAGTTCTTCCTGTGTGAACATGACATGCTTTGAATAGCTGCATTCTTTGATCTAAAATAGTTCTATCAGATTTGTTGAATAGTCGTCTTTTCATTAAGAGACGCAACCTTTGACTAATTTCTAGAGTTATAAATGTTGAATTATGACCGCCATTGATCATGCAGTGTTTCATTGTAACTATGGGTTGAGTGCTAGCAATTTGTTGTTTGTTGTTCTGGTTGTCATCAAGTAAGTATTCCATTTCTGTCAATTTTGAAAATCAAATGTTTGTTCGTCATACATGCACGTATGTTAACCTGCACCTGTTTACATTTGCATGTTCACGGGTCATTGTCAAGTTCATTTGTTCTTGTTTGGATTGAGTTTCATATCGATCCTCTTCTGGATCGATGTGAAATTCGATTTGTAGCAACGATTGATGGTTGTTCTAAGTCACTCCTTCATATCGATCCTCTCCTAGATCGATTTGAGAAGTTGGAATGCATGCCTTGTATTGCTGACCATCAATATGAAATAAACAGTCCTTGGATATGATTTGTATCGATTGATACAAGGTCTTAGTGTCTTTGAATGGATGGATATGAAACAAATGCTTCGTATCGGTGGAGTTCAGGGATTCAAATAACACCTTGTTGAAACTTTCATCCCGATGAAACCTTGACCGCTTCTATCGGTTCTTGCTACCGGGGTATGAAACGTACTCCATCGTTTACAGAGACGTATAAAAACTTTTTGTACTTAGCTAAAATTTTCTTTCTACCCATTTTTTACCTTTGCTTCGTATCGATTGAAAACTCGAGAAAAAAGAATCGCACAGCCCTTCGTCTCCAAAATAAATAACATGCTAATCCTTCAAACGAACTCTGTAAACTAGGTAATTAACTAAATGAATCCATCTTAGAATGACAACACCTGAGGGTCAATGCCAGTTGTGACGACCCGCAAATCCGTACCCTTTGAATTGACAATAAACCACATACGTCCAACCCAAAAAGTATAGACTGACGAAAAGTCAAGAACAAGAAAAGAAGAGAGAAGAAAAGAAGAGAAGAAAGAGAGAAGACAGAACCAACAGAACAATACAGAACCTCACATCGCAGCGGAAATCATATAATATTATATCAATGATCTTTACAAAATAGAAACTGTGTATAAATACATCAATTAGAGTACAACAATTAATCAATAATTATCAGCTTGGACAGTTATAATAACATGTCCTTACAATTACCGATAATATAAAAAACAACTAAGCACTGTGGATAATCAAAACTAGCAAATACGTGTATACGAAAATGAAGATCTACAGTTCTCCTACTGAAGCTCCAAAAGCGCCAATCTAAACCTATAAATATACTCGATCTGACCCGAGCATTGAAAGAGAAGAATGCCCAGATCATTCGGGCAAACCATCATGAGAAACACACTCAATTGAATTTATTAAATTACCAAACTTTTCTTTTGTCAAAACAAAAGTATCTCGTAAGACAAGTCCACACATAAACATAAACATGTTTTTACCTTATGATAACCAAAACATTTCATATCAAATCATCTGATATTATACTAGTGTTTAGTATACAAATAATATTAATCATAACCGAAATTGTTACATTGATCAAATCCCAGCATATAGCCCAAAATGGGTAATACAATCAAAATGAAAGGTACGTAGTGGAGTTTGGATTTCCATACAAATGACCACGTGAAGGGACTACCTTCCGGCAGTACACCTCTAGAAGAATGTATCGAGGACCATCACAAAGGATCCTCTACCAACACACGAAAGGCCCACCTCTATAACTAAATGGTATCGAATATATCATCCTTCGATCGTTACCGACCTTTGTCCCTCATAGCATACAAACCACAATAATTAGATACACGACGTTATAGCATGTAAAGATATGTCTAGAAGAGAATGATCATACCCTACTTGGGAGCGACCCACTTAGCCTTGCCGCATCTAACCCTGTTTTGGTCATTTCTGGTTGATGAGGCCTAAGGTAAGATTGCCTTTCACGTATCACATATCACATCACTTTTGAATGCCACACCACCATTTCCATTGACTACTAATTTCCTTCCACAAAAATACAACCCTTAAGCTCATACGTCTCAAGGAGGGTGTTAAGCTAAAAGAAGTTGCTTTCCACAAAAATACAACCCTTAAGCTCATATGTCTCAAGGAGGGTGTTAAGCTAAGAGAAGTTGCTTTCTCTGCCACCACTGATTTACCTTTGTAAAAACCAATGTACGTAATATATAGAAACGCAATGTCAGAAGAACATCCATACAAGTTGTCTAGGAACAGGACAAACCGAAGATACTTTCCTACCACATCTTATCGAGAAATCCCTAGGATTAGTAGCGAATAGCCCGCGCATTGGATATTTCATAATGAAGAGACCACTACTACTGTATGTATATTAGGATTTTAACCCCAAACAATCAACAAGCAGTCCCGTAATATGAAAATCCGAAATACTAATATCATCACAAGCAACCTGCACAATCGTTGCATATATGTTGGTCCGGAGTGGTTTTCGGATAAACCAATCCCAGACTCTTCACACCAACAACGCAAAAGTGTTTCTCAACCTCACATAGAAACTAAGTCTCACAGACTTATCACATCTCCAACTTTCAACTTGCTATCCTTTGGGCCAAGAAGGAAGCTCAATAGAATGGAGTAATACTTTGCACTATACTAATTAACATCCTTAACACAAATGATAATCAAGCCTACACAGAAGGCTACGTATTAAGTGTATGACTAAATAGTTCCCACATCAAGTCAAGGAACTAAAATGGAAAATTTTGGTAGTCGGTTATTTAACTATCAAAGAAAACAAACAAATATTTAACACCATAAGCAATCACTAGGCCCTTCAATTAATCTTATATTAATTAAACCATTTGTCAAATATTCACTTCAAATTATCTTCAAAAAGATATATTTCCAAACCATTTCAACATTGGAAAACATTTCCATATACTTATTTAATAATAAGTTATTCACAATTCACTTTATTTTCAACACTTAGAAAATATTCCATATACCTAAATCACGATTAAGTATATATTTTATTCTTTAAGGAAAACATTCACTTAAACATCTTTTATTGAGTCAAAACAAATGTTGCGTAAAACATCGTTACGCAACCCAAAATCACTAGTATAGGGAATCGAAAATAAGATGGACATAAAAATCCCAAACACTAAACATAACATTTTCCTTCGAAAATCATTTGCTATAACAACAATATTTAGTCCATCATTTCCTTACTTCTCGAAAACGTCTATTCCAACAATAAATGTTGAAATCTACGTATTTGATACTTAACACGTTTTAAAACATCTTTTAGTCATTTTATTCCATTTAAAAACCACTTTAAAAAACATTTATTTTATTTAAATGATTATTATTCACTGTCCAAAATCATGAATACAATTCATTTACAAATCCAACATTTGTACACATTTATTAAAGGATAATACACTCTCCAAAATCGTGAATATAATCCCTTTACCAAAACATTGCTATTGAATATTTAATTAAAGGATTATCCACTATTCAAAATCATGGATGAAATACCTTTAATAAACTTCTATATTTAACTTATCAAATTCAATTGATTTAGGATTTATAAAACAATGTTTATAAATTCCATTTATATTTTATAAAAACTTCAACTTATAAAATCCCTTTATTTACCAAATACATATATACCTCATTTATATGCCTAAATCCAATTTATAAGTTAATTACTTATAATTCCCTTATTAACAAAATCATTCTTTCATTTTATAACTTCACAAATTCATAAATCTATAAATATTATTTACTTATAAGATTCAATTGTAACTTCATTTTAATATTTACAAAACTCCTTTATAATTTCATCACTTTTGATTTATAAAATTCAATTTTATAAATCTTACATATAAAACCATTTATAATAATTCAAAAATCTCAGTTTAAACTATTTTACAAAATAGTTCACTTCATATTTCAAAAATCACATTCTGATTATATTTCACAAAATCATAATTTTTATGAAATAAAAATTATAGCTTCCATTTATTTAAAAATAAATTCACTTCCTTAAACCATCTAAAAATATATATTTTCAAATCCCTTGAAAATTCTTTTAATCTGGAATTCATCACTTCAACATTTTTAAATTCCCAAAAATAGGCCTAATGCTGCAACAGCACTAAATACATCAATCACGAAATCCAAAACATCATGTCTCACATGATAACAATATATATCACAATATCTATAAATAAACCAATATAGGTGAGGAATCATGTTGGATCCCTTAACCTGTCACCTGCAACAAATATAGATATTAGAAATATATGTACAATGTCCACTTCAAGGCAAACGCGCGTATAAAAGGTCATCCGCTCCTACACGAGAATGTATAGGGTCTCATCTGCTCCAATATGCAGGAATATATCCAACTACTAATCAATATATAGATAATATATCATATATCATCCAAACAATCATCAATCATCATAAAATAAATCTATTCTCACTTATATAAAGTGAGTCAGAAAGTGTGAGTTTTACTCACATTAATTCCAATAGCAGTTGTGTTTTATTCCGAATAAAATTAAAAAGCTGTTTAATTTTACCCAAAATTTACACTAGCTCCAACCAAGTCCAAACTAGCTCTAAAATGCAGTGCTCATCAATAGGACCCAGTGCAACTCGTTTCGTCAAAAACAGACCTCGTATGGCAAAGTTACAACATTTAGAAGTATATACGATTTTTAGTACAATTAATTTCACAATTTTATTTTATTTTTAAAACCCGAACACATCTTGGCCGTCAGATCTGCCTGCATCTCATCTCGGCCGTTTACTTCTTCTTATTCCCCATGTGAAAAACCCTAGCTGAACAAACCCATGTCGCCGCTTGTATTTCAATTATTGTGACCACTATGATCCACTTGAACACGATCGGCGACCATCGTCGCGAAGCTTGCCACGACCTCCAACATCGGCCAAGGACCGGACATGCTCGGTCACCCATATGCGTAGAAAACCGTGCACATAACATGCGACTTCGAACAAGAATTACCGCCACATCGTTGCTTGAAAATTCATCATCACCGTATGGATTGGTCGAGCTCGACGAACTCTATCACTTTGTAGTGAAAGTTTCTTGAAATATTGCTTGGATTGGAAGAAAGTAAGAAAGGATCGAAAATATCAGCCATTAAATCTATTAGTGGCGGTTGTGAAACCCTAGTTAGGTTTTATGAAAAAAAAAGAAAATGATGTCCTTTTATATAAAATTTACGCGCACTATTCATCCGAATTTTTTTCGAACTCCAATCGAAGCGTGCCGCCTGGCGTTTATAATGTTTGAGCCATATTCCAAACACAATGGAACATAAATCTGGAGCCAATTCGATCATATTTGGAAGATAGGTTTTCAAATTGACTTATTTAAATATAAAATTTACTTAAACAAATTTCTACACGTTTTAGCTTGCCACGGACAAACCGTAAATCCGATTGACACGAAATTTGAAATCTTACAATAATATAACGTTATGGATCAAACGAAACTAGTTTCATCGGAAACCGAGACTGTTTGAAAAATTGCTATTTTTACACGTTAATTAAATATTAAAATATACAATTTCTGTAATTTAACTTTTAAATCAATTTCAAAAGTTTACTAACATCATTATTCAAATAAAATATAAAAAAAACTTTATAAATCATTTTCATTCTTATTAAATCCAAATTCCAATTATTTACACAATTTCAAATATTTAATTAACAATTTAATTATCCAATTAAATCTCTATATTCGAAATATAATTCATTCAACTTATAAAATTAAATTTTGAATATTCAAAATCAATTAAATATACGAATTTCAAATGACTAAAAATCTAGGTCGTTATACTAGTTCATCCGAAGTTGTGGCCAATTGTGGCGTTGTTGATGTCAGAATAGGATGGAGGGAGGTTAAGGATGTAGCAATGGAGCCTTGGAGGATCGAGGAAGAAGAAGAGCCATCGATCGACGCAGGAGAGCCATTCATATCGGCACGAGGCATGGGTGGTAGATCTGGGATGTTGGGAAGTAGTTTGTATCGATCTGGAACGATAGGGTTTCGTATCGATCTGGAGTGATCGATACGATGTTGCTAGCCTTAGATCGTTACGAAGTGGAGCATTCTATTGTGATCGATACGAAACTGAGGCTTCTAGAATGGTACGAACTATGCTACTGGTGATCGATACGAACTATGCTACCGGTGATCGATACAAACTCCTTTTTATCGGTGATCAATACGAACAGCCTCCTCCTCGATTGATATGAATTATCCATCTAGGATCGGTCCAAGCTTGAACTTGATGGAGACGAAACATAGCATGAACATCTAACTCCAACAAGCTTCTGCCCAGCATAATTGGACTTAAACGTGTCACCGCATATTTGACTGCCTTTTTAAGCACGTCGATGGAACTTACAACTTGAAAAAATTTAACAAATTTTAACTTGGATTAGTTTCCAAAGTCAGGATGGCACGGCTATGACAGTCAGCGATGACGGTCACTCCGATAGAATTTTGAAGTCTTATCGTTCGAGCACTCTTCTATATCTTATAGTATTTTATTAATTATATATAGCATTGCACTGCATCACATTCATGCACTTCACATTGGGGGAAACATGGGATTATTGTCACCTAACAATGGTTTATGATGATTTGATTAGTTATTGAGCCTAGGAGTTTACAGCAAGAGGAAGGTCAAAGTCCACCTCTTTTGCTAATAGAGATGCCAGTCGTTGCGGTCAAAGTCATAAGTCTAGCTCTGGATGAGCTAACATGAGCAATTTTTATTGGGAATCCATAAGATTCTTTTTCATCAAAAGTCTCTGAACATTTGTTGGGGAGAATTTGCTTGAGGCACGATCTATCGTTGGATGATGTGCTGCTACCAAGGCCGAACGATAGGCCACTTACTCCTCTAGAAGGATACAACGCTTTTAATCAATTTTCCTGCACAACTAGGACGCTCCCAACATTCAATCAGTATATCCGGGAGGTGTTGTCTTACTTGGGGATTGCCCCATAATAGCTACATCTGTACGGGTATGCTCTTCTGAATAGCCTATTCATCATCTTCATGGAGCACCTTTTTGGCCCCCGACTCCATAGCAAGTCAGATTCTTGTTCAATGTAAAAAATCGGGAAGATAATCCTTTTTTAACATTCTTAGAAGGAGGCAAAAACTATCAAATCATGATCAGAATTTGGACTAAACTTAGCTACTTCCAAACCGAGTGGTTCTATGTTCGATTCCCACCAGGATTCGCTAGACGATGGCTAGTTAGACGTAACTGCCACAATTTCTCCGACGACTAACGAGATAGTTGTAATCGATGTCGGGTCTAACATCTTCTTTCTTTTACAACCTCAATTCTGCGACCCGAACGCGCTCACTTTAAGGAAATAGTGTGAATTCATCAAGAGGCACCTGGCAAGATTAGAGAGACCGAGTCGGTGATTACGAACGAATATTTGAGGGTTGTCGGGCTGATTAACAGACACGAGTGCATATGGCTTAAAGGATCCCTTAAGGAAGGTCCGAAAAGCCAGGCTAGGCGTAGGGCGCCCGGAGTTGTAATCTTCGAGCAGGGTGGTGAAGAGAACACGCCCACCAAAGGTGAACCCGTAGCTGGGCCCTCAGATAGTCCTCGACATTCCAAGGGAAAGAGGAAAGGCAAGGTGGTTGCGTATAAGCTTCACAAGTCTTTGAGATGGAAATCTATGGTCATGTCTCTGCCAGCCGCCGGTGCTATTATTTCGGGGGCTTCTCCCCCACATATGGAGAATCCCTTCGAAAGACATGCAGACGTTCCTATCTCGAGCTATGTGTTGCTCTAACAAGATACCAGATTTGAAGGGCTCCAAAGTGCTTTATATTTAGGCGAGTCAATTCTTCGAGTACGTCCGATATAACCGGTTGGTCATGGGGTTTGCACATGCATACATACATTTTATGGCACTACACGATTTCCAATCATAAGCTATTCATTTTTGAAGATTACCAACTCTGCTTCTCTTTTTATTTTACATATACGATAACAAGGCGGGAATCCATGCTTGGCAGCCTTCGCTTTACATGTCATTCATCTAGCTCATATCATGAGTCTTGCGGATAGGAGGTTGATAGAGACCATGATCGCGGCTATTCCAGTCAGGAGAGGGAGCGTTATGAAAGGGAAAGGGACAGAGAGAGTATAGACGTCATTTCCGGTCATGCTCTCCACCACCTCGAGGTCCAGCACAACCCTCTGGTTCTAGCAAACAACACCTTGAACTTTCGCATCAAATACCACCTTCCCAAGCACCAAGGCCTGATCCATAGTGTCGGAGGACTGATGTCGAAACTTCCGTTATTGCTAAGTAAGCCATCACAGAGCCCACTATGGAGGGAGCGATTAGAACCGCTAAGCTGAAAAAATAATTTCCAAACATTTGATTTGATGGCTTCATCTTTCCCCCGCACTTAAAGAAAATTACTATCGAGGTAGAACAAACAATGCATGACTACGTTCATGGTGTTTATGGCCAATGCCGGGAATGGATGAAGACCGCGGACAAAGTATCAACGGTGGCCTTTGAGCGGGTGAAGACAATTGAAAAATTAGGAACTGATCTCACTCTGAAGGATCACGTAATTCAGTTGCTAATGGAAGAAAACGAATCCGCAAGAAATTTAGAGACAGAGGCCAATAAAAGGGCTGATGAGGCAACCCGGAGAATGGAAGAGATGAGGCCTACACACTTTTCCCTAGTTGAGGAGATGGGACGTCGGACCACCACAGTCCCGATCGAAAGAGATAGGCGCTTAAAGACCTTGAGGAGCTTAAAGCCAAACTTGCAGAAGTCATCGGAGAGAAAGACGATGCAAAGAAAGCCGCCCAGGAAGAATGTGAACAGGTGCTTATGGATGAGAGGGATGTGGAAGCGCTTAAAGTTCGAGAAGCCGAAGCTAGGGTTGAGAATGAAGTGAAAGCGGCGGAGACCAGGTTGGAGGTTGACATCGAAGATCTTCTTATTACGTACAATGCCAATGTTCTGAAGCATCGAAATCTAACTTGGCTCGAAAACTATCCATTACACCTATACAATGCTTGGTGCCACATGGTGGAAGATGAAAAAGCAAAGCACCCAGTAGAGTCTATCGATGAATTTGAATTGGAGAATCGGGTGCGGAGTGAGGTTGAGAGAAGTAGTTCTCCATGACATCATTACAAATTTGAGAAAGAGAGACTCGGTACTCAGCATTAGGAGACTAGAGAGGGTTCTGGAGTTGAGCACCATGGCGTAGGTTCTGAAATTCTTGCGCCAACCCTGCCCGAATATACTCCTACAGTTGACCTCCAATCTATGCCCGCATACAATCTTGGTCAACCGCAGTTGCCTCCATCTCGCGAGCATGTCTCTGAAGCTGCTCCGCCACCCGCGAGCCAATCTGAGGAAGGTATTCTAAACATTTCTTGCACTTATTCAAAGTAAAGAGTGTTGTTCGAAGTAATTAATAACACTCTTTTCCTTATCTCACTTCAGCGATAGGAGCTACTCCGACCGTGCCTCCGCAACCCAAGAGCCGCATGACGAGCTGGAGCCTTTATAACAGAGGTAACCACAACAACGGCTACTGCACCAGCCGATGGAGCGTAGGGTAGCACTTTTACTTTTGATAAGTAGATGATGGAGGAACCTTTTGGTCATCAAAGCGACCATTTTTCTGACCTGCCATTTGCCATGGACGGAGGTACACCTGTGATCAGCTCCTCAGGCTCAACCACCAACACTATTGAGGATGCCCAAAAAATCCATGAAGAGGAGATACTAGCTGAGATCAACGTCGAGATGGAAGCGGCCGCGCGGAGCAGCGGTTTAAATGGTGGGATGGCGAGTCCTGGTCCAGCTCCTCTACGAATGATTTCTCCCATCGGTACTATGGTCGACACCGGTATGCCTCTCTCATCTTCTCACGTTGATCTTATTCCTCCGATTCCGCCTTCGGAAAGTATTCCAATTCATGTTAGTTCGGAGGAAGAGGTAACCATAATTCCCCCGGTTAGAGATCTACCACCAAAAAGCAAGGGCTCGAAGAGGCATCCGAGCGATAGTTCCAGCTGGTTAACGCCAAAGAAGAAGAAGAAGAAAATGAGAGAAAAAACATGTCTTTTTGCCTCATTTCTGGTAAACATATAGGTATTCCTTTTTGTTTCCTGTAGGCCGTCTATATGTGCGGGTTCGGCCCCTACTTGTAGGATTATGTGGAATACTTTTGTACTTATCCTTCTTTTCCAAAGAATAGTTAAAATAAAATTTCATGTTGTCTTTAGCATATTTTCTCGTTTATTTTCTTAAGTATTTTAGCGCTCGAATTTCCATTCAATGTACTAATGAAGTTTTAATCTCTGAATCGGACCACAGTTTAGTTGTTAAGTCCTGAAACCATAGCCTCGGGTCATGACCGAACGTTAAGTTGGGATCCAATACTGCACTGCCTCGATCAATAGCTGGTAAAGATTTTCCCTCAGTCCTGGGGATAAATTATAATGCTCGTTTGCCAGTCGCTTTTAGGCTTTAATACATCAAGCATAACTTTGTTGAAACAAAGTGGAAACGAGGCAAGTTCGAGTGGTCGGGCCACACTCGCTTATTTTTTGTTAATTGCATCCACACTCTGGGTTAGTGCTTGTATGTCGGCAGTCGGTCACGCTCGTTGATGTTTAAGAAATATGTTTGCGCTTTGGGGAAATAAATCACATTACGGGCTGTCAGTCAGACCCATTTGATATTTAGAATTTTGTTCGCACTTTGGGGACTTAGATTAATTCATGGGTAGTCAGTCACACCCTATTTGCGTTTATACTCTGCCCACACTCTAGGGACTCGGAGTTGTCTCACAAGTGGTTGTTTCACACCCAATTTGTGTTTATACTCCAGTTCACACTCTGGAAATTTGGAGTTAGTCGACGGACGGCTAGTTACACCCATTTTGATGTTGGTACTCCAGTTCACACTCTGGGAATCTGGAATTAGTCGATGGGAGGCAGGTTACACTCATCTTGATGTTTATACTCTAGTTCACACTATGGGAATCTGGAGTTGGTTAACAGATAGTCGATCACATCTGTTGTGATTTTTAGGATTTCGTTCGCACTCCGAGAACGATAGATGTATCAGGATCATGGATGGTCGGATCACATCCACCCTGAGTTAACAAGCGAGGCCGTTAGATGGGTGGGTCTGTCCTCCTCGAACTTAGTTTAAACATGCGTGAAGTCGTTGGTGGACGGATCCACCCTCTTCGAGCCCGCATTTGTAAGTTTATACTCCAGCGCGCACTTTGGAAATCTGGAGTTAGTTAAAGGATTATCGTGCATCAATCCTTTTTGGGCTTCAGTGTGATGGCTTGCCTCCGAGCTCGAGTTTCATTTAGCGAGTAACCGGTTGTATCACATTCACTCCCTTTTTGAATAAGTCCCACCGTAGGTAGGAACTTAGCTCTCCGCGCATTGTGATGGTCGTATGACGCGTTTCAAAAATCACTGCTCTGACTTGAAGAGATTGCATTTTATTGCTAAAATAAGAAAATATGGCAAAGTTTGTTGTCTTATTACAAGTTCAAATTTCAAAATGCATAAACAAATTGTAACTGAAAAGCAGACTGAATTAATA
This sequence comes from Allium cepa, assembly GCA_030765085.1. Taxonomy (NCBI): domain Eukaryota; kingdom Viridiplantae; phylum Streptophyta; class Magnoliopsida; order Asparagales; family Amaryllidaceae; genus Allium; species Allium cepa. The sequence continues at coordinate 777,898,230 of CM060945.1, forward strand.
AATAAAGCCTGTTATGTGTAGTAGCGACGAAGACTTTCGCTATTTCAGGCTCTCGGCAGAGTGAGACCATCAACGGTCGATAAATTAAAAGTTCGCCTTCGGGTCTTCGTTCAATAACATACAACCCTTCCCACGTTGGTTTCATATGTGAAGAAACCTGGTAAATTCTCTTAAGGACGAGATCGTTGAGTTCAAAGGTTCAGGATTGGACCTTGGCATTGTAAAATAAGGCGACTCGACATCGGTACGCAGTTGCCCTCAATCAGCCTCTTCTCACTTCTCATCCAATAAGTCAAGAAATTCGGCAAGTAATATAGCATTCGTCTTCAAATCATAATATGTTATATGATGAGAAGGTACTTCCATCTCGATTGGAATAAAGGCTTCTAAACCATAGGAAAGAGAAAATGGAGTATGGCCGGTCGTGGACTTGTGGGTTGTCTGATAAGCCCACATGGCCATAGGAAGTTCATTGACCCATTTGCCCCCAGCCTTTTTCGGTCGTTTCTTCAGAATGGACTTTATAACATTATTAACAGCTTCAACCTACTAAATTTTTTGATGGTGTGCAACTGCAGAGAACTTCTTCTGGATGTGAAATCGTTGACAGAAATTCATAAATTCAGCACTGTCGAATTGGGCTCCGTTGTCAGTGATGATGGTATATGGGAGACCAAATCAACAAATAATGTTGCATACAACAAAATTGATCACTTTCTTCATTGTGATAGTAGCAAGGGGCACAGCTTTTTCCCATTTGGTAAAGTAATCAACTACAACGATGGCATACTTCTCACCACCTTTAGCTAGAGGTTGAGAACTAATAATGTCTATGCCCTATACTGTGAACGACTAGGGAATGACCATTTGAGTTATTTCGGTAGGCGGTCCTCTTGGAATCCGAGAATGTTTTTGACATCTGTCATATTTCCTAGTGTAATATGATGTATCACGATTTACAGTCAGCCAATAGTATCCATACTAGAGTACTTTCATGGCAAGAGCTTGCCTCTCGGTGTGGTCGCCACATTCTCCTTTGTGTACATAGTGCAGTACTTGTTTGATTTCATCATGGGCGACACACGGGGGTAAAGGAACCGAGTATCCCCTTCTATCATTCTGAATGGTGAAATGTGAAGCCTTTCGAAGAACTTTTCTTTTTTCATCGTGGGCGATACACGGGAGTAAAGGAACAAAGTATCCCCTTCTATACATTCCTTATCAATAACAACTTCAAATAACCAGTCTGTTTCCACCCGATCAATGCTCGAGGAAGATAATATGTCTACGAGAATGAGTCCCATTTGTTGTGCCTTACCGATACTGGCTAACTTTGCCAAGGAGTCGGCTTTTTGATACGTGAATGAGTCCTATTTGCTCGAGCAAGATAAGAAGCCAGCCTTCGGTCTTTAGCCCGATACTCTCCCCAAACATGACACATGACTAATTGTGAATCACAGTAAATCTACACAGAAACAATTCAAAAAATCTCTGACTAGCCTTAATCTGGCAAGCAAGGTTTCGTATTCGGCCTCGTTGTTGGTCGAACGGAAATTGAACTTTAAAGCATAGTATATAGATCAGCCTTTAGGAGTTTCAAGTACAACTCTGGCACCTAAGCAATAGTCATTTGATGCACCATCAGTATGTAGCTTCCAGACATGTTTGGGTGATTCACTAGTTTCAGGCAAGTCCTTGGGGATAATGAATTCAGCGATGAAGTCTGCCAGGACTTTTCATTGAATAACTTGCCTTGGTGTGTAGTGATTTCGAAATGACTTAGCTAGATATTCCACTTGAGCAGCCTACCAGTCGTCTCAGGCTGTATAAGGACCCGTCGCAATGGCTGGTCAGTGTATACAATGATAGGACGAGCCTGATAATATGGATGAAGCTTCCTCGAGGAAACAACAAGGCAATAAGCCAATTTTTTCAGCTTCGGATAATTTCTCTTTGCTCCGTTAAGTCATTTGCTAATGTAATAGAGTGGCCGCTGTATCCGGTTCACTTCCCGAATTAAGGCAGCACAGATTGCGTTCTTTGACACTGCCAACTAGATGTACAATCTCTTGTGTTCAATAGGCTTTAACAAAATGGGTGGCGTGGACAGATGTTGAACCAGTGCTCGAAATGCGCTCTCACATTCTGTAGTCCATTCAAAGCTCTGTTTCCCTTTTCTAATTAGATCGAAGAAAGGAATGCATTTGTCGGTGGATTTTGAAATGAACCTACCCAGTGCTGCTACTTTCTCGTTGAGGCTTTGAACTTGCTTTATAGTCCTTTGAATCTTAAGATATCTAATTGTCCATATCTTCTCGAGATTGGCTTCAATTCCCCGAGCATTGATGATGAAGCTAAGGAATTTTCCAAACACGACCATAATATGGCACTTCAACGGTTTGAGTTTCATTCTGTATTCTCAGAGGATGTTGAACATAGTTTCCAGGTCTTTGATATGATTGGTGGAGAATCGCGACTTTACAAGCATGTCGTCCACATATACCTCCATGGGTTTTCCGATCTGGTTAGCGAACATTCGATTAACTAGCCATTGGTAGCTTGTCCCAGCGTTCTTGAGTCCAGATGGCATGAATTTGTAGCAGTGAAGTCCCAGATCGGTGACAAAACTGGTATGCTCCTGACCGGACAAGAGCATGGGCATCTAGTTGTAGCTAGAATATGCTTCCACGAAGGATAAGAGTTCATGTCCAGCCATTGAGTCTACGAGCTGAAGGATATGGGGTAGTGGAAAACTGTCGTTAGGGAAAGCTTTATTCAAGTCTGAGTAGTCAACGCATGTTCTCCCTTTCCTTTTGGTTTCCTGATAAGTACAGGATTAGACACCCATTTTGGATATAACGCATCTCGGATAAACCCGTTCGACCCGAGTTTGTCTACCTCTTCCTTAAGGGTAGCAGATCTCTTTGGATCCATACCATGCCTTTTTTGCTTGACCGGGACATGTCGCGTGTCAATATTCATTGTATGGCTCACGATGTCCTGGGAGATCCCACGCATGTCGGAATGCGCCTAGGCAAACACGTCCAGGTTTGCCCGGAGAACTTCAACCAATTCCTTATTCATTTGTTGGCTTAGTAGAGATCCGATCTTTATCATTTTAGAATCGTCATTATCTCGATCGGGACATCCATCGTCAGTTCAGCCGAGAATCCTGACTATCTTTGACTTCATCTTCACTTTCGGTATCTCTCGGGTAAAGATCTCTTGGGAATTCGTTAGGGTGCCCAGGCATTGGCCCAGGCGTTAACTGTCAATTTTACGAAAAGGGGATGTAGAGAGATTCCTCTACGCCCTTTACCTTTTCTTTTCGCTGCGTCTCCCGCAGCACAGCAACATAACAGGCTCGTCCAACATTCTGGTCATCATGAACGACTCCAACTGCATTATCGGATGGGAATTTCATAATTAGACACCAATGGGCAGTAATAGCCCTAAACTCAGCTAGAGCCGGTCGGCCTAATAAAACATTGTATGGTGAGTCTATATCGAATATAATAAACTTTAATATTCGGACTATCCGGTGTTCTCCAACTCCCAACTCCACTGGTAGCTCCACCATCCCAGTGGGTGTAGTCGCATTTCCATTGAAGCCATGAATAAGAGACTGACAAGGCTTCAAATCTTTGGCTTCCATTTTCATCTGATCATAAGCTCACTTAAACAATGTGTTCACTGAACTTCCACTGTCCACTAAGATCCTCTTCATCCGAGCAGGACCAATTTGAGCTGAAATGACAAGTGGATCAATGGTTGGAGCTTCGACTCTGTCAGCATCCCTATTTCGAAATACGATGGCGTCTATCATTGTTTTCAATTGTTTGGTCGGAGCCTCATCTTCCAAATTTCTACAACATTTGAAGCTCGCATGCCTAATAGAGCTGGCATATGACTCCATTTCCCTCAAGCTCTGATCTGCTGGATGAGGACCACCACCGACAGTATTAATCACCAACCTCCCATCGATACGAGTGGGTTCCTCCGGTCTAGCTTAATTTTGTATTTGGTTTTGATCCGATGGGCCCGTACCTCCAGACTGTGGTGGCTAAAAAAACTACTCCAACTTTCTATCTCGAATGAACTTCTCGATGTGGCCATACCTATCATGAAATCTACAAAACTTCCCCATTTGAATCTATTTTTCTGACGATTGCTTCGAAGCATGTTTCTTATATTGAATAATATTGCAGGCCTGCAAGCACACATTTTCCAAAGACGTATTTAAAGGGCTATAAGTGTCAAACACCGGAGCTCTACATCACGTTCCGCAATTCTGATCCTATTTCCTGATTTGATTTCCATTGCCTTTCTTCTGATTCTGTTTATTCTATATGTTTAACTGTACCTTTTCGAAACTCACCCTGGTTTGTTTAACAACGCCATTGCTTTGGATTCCTTCCACACTAAGCCCTACGTCATCCTTTTTTCTAGACTACTTTGCATCTTCCCTTCCCAAGAAGTTAGCTGGCTTGGAATAGAAACGGTCTAACAACGTAGGGGTTTTCCGACCAACCGGTTGCCAAATTCGAAATCAAGATCGATCCCCTTTGGTATTTCTATCAGAATTGAGTCATCATTAGGATTACTAATCTCAGCGCATGTAGCGTGAAACTTCTCCAGATAACGCCTAAGTGTTTCTCCGGGAGCTTGATTAATACTGGACAAGGTATTATTATCTTTCGATCTCGTGGCATGCATGCAGAATTGTTCAACAAACTTCATTGCCAATTGGTTGAAATATGAGATAGATCAAGGTGGTAGACAAGTAAACCACATAGTCGCTATTACCCCTAGGGAGATTAGGAAACTTTGACATTTACCGCACCATCAGCCCATGCGGCATTTATTAACCATTCGTACTTTAACATGTGCTGTTTAGGTTTAGAGCTCCCTTCATAAACATGTAGAGTTGGCATTCTGAATCATCGAGGCAGTGTAGCATAGAGGATATCATTGGTGAAAGGGGTGTGGCTTCGAGAGATTCCCTAGTCATCATTGGGGAGACCCTGACTTTCACGGATCATCTGACGGATCATTTTCGGGACGTCTGTCTTTTGGACATTTTGGGTATGCTGAGCCAAGATGTGGTCGGGTTCTACAATGTGAGGATGAGCCAGTAGTGATCGACGGTCCATATCTCTCCTCCTTGGTTCTTGGTTTTTAGGAACATAAAGGTTCAAGTGTATACTCATGTTGGTGATGGTTCAGATCTGTTAGATTTCGGGCGTCAACACCCAACTCAGTAGCAGCGGCTGCGGCGCAGTTGTCAGTAGTATGATAAGGAATAGTACCTCCTCGGGAGGACGGTCCGCTCTGATGGCTGGTTGATGGGCTAGCTCTTGGTTGCCCAAGATTCAATGTGCGCTGATGTTCAATAGCCTGTGTATAGCTTCCATCCAGCCGTGGGCGCGTAAATCTGTGATTGTAGTGAGAAGAGGATGAACTTTTAGTAGATGAATCGGAAGTCTGATCCCACCTTGATCTCCTTTGTCTTTCATGGTTGAGCCGATTGGTCAACTCCGCGTTGGCACGGAGTTGCTGATTAAGCTACTGGTGGCTTTGAGTCAGCTCTTGCATTAGCACTTGGAACTCTTCCCTGGTGATAGGAACTTGCGGATTTGAAGGTACGACAGCATTCTAGTCGGTAGGTGGAAGTTGTGTGGGGTTCTGTCTATCTCGTCCTTCTGCATCTGCAGCTGTTGAAGTAGTCTTGGTGTTGACTATGGTGGATATCGAAGTTCTCTCATAGACTTGGTAACCTGAATAGGACAGAAGAACTTCTAGGCTTGAAATCTGGATCTCCTCCTTAGAATCTTGCAATTTGATATCGGTAGTAGATCCAATGAGCAGGAGAAAAGCTGGGTTTTCTCAGTGAAAGCACCAAAGTTTTTGTACCAAAATATGGCACAACACTCTTCGGATGTGTTTGAAGAGATAAAATGAAAAAGTAAATGTAAAATGTGGCAGATCTAACAAACAAACCAATCAACAAATAAGAAAAAGTGCAGAAACACATGAGTTTTGAGTGGTTTGACGGATTGCCTACATTCACTATGAAATGATTGATGTTTATTGAATTTCACTCACTAATTACAAGAAGTTACAACAGTGCAACAATAGTCTAGAAGTGATTTCGGCAGCATGTCAGCGTAGAGAAGCAAAAAAGTCCGTTTTCTATAGGTCTAGGTTCAATATTTATAGGCGTAGGTAGCAAATATCTCATCCAGATCTCGAAAGGCTTTTTCTCTCACGTGAACGGGCCTACAGGATACAGTTTAGTTGATTTTGACTCGATCTGAGAGAGAAACGGATTGAGTTCATATCGATCCATAAATGGTCCTATGGGATTGAAATTTGGCAGGTACATTATTGAGGTTGTAGGTAAGCTCCTATGGAAATTTAGTGACATTTAGACTTGTAGATCTCGATTTATGATCGATGCAAGTTTTGATTTGCAGGGTATTACCGAGTTCAAATCGATTTGTTCGTATTGATCCCGTTCGTATCGGTTGAAGGCATGTGACAGCCAATGACGTGGCGCTATCATTTAGGATCGATCCACTTTTCATGCCGAGTGACTGAGTCTTCCACTTGAACGTTTTTCCTTGTATCGTCCTCATGAAGTTGCTTCGCATCAATCATCTAGTTAGCTATTCGTATCGATCCATCACTAATTATTCACATTGATCACTGGCCGATCGATACAAATAAGTCGTATGGGTAGGTCGACACGAAATAATAATTATCTTTTTATGGATACGAAGCAGCCTAATTTCGATCATGGCATGCTTCGTATCGATGTATTGCTATCGTCTTTGTATCAATCTGTGGCCATTGTTTCATATCGATCATTTGTCTGATCGATACGAAATACATAGAGATGGAATCGATACAAAGCAAGCAATTCGATGTACTTCGCATCGTTGCCAGGGTACTGTTTCATATAGATGGCACTTAATGGATTCATATAGGTTAAAGTAGGCTTTTTCGTATCGATGGGAAGTATTAGTTTCGTATCGATATGTTGGATGATCGATACGAACTAGGTAGTTGGAGATTAATACAAAGTGCATATGAATGGAATCGATACGAAACATCAACCGTTAATGGATACGAAGAGGATCAAACATGATGGACACGAAATAGAGCAAACATACGTGGACACGAACTAAAGTAAACACTGATGGATATGAGACTGATGGCTTTTCTCTTGACTTTGATCGATCCATATCTTGAGCGTACGAACTCCGGTTGACTTGAAATTTCAAAATTTGGCATTCATGCCTTTGCTCATTGTACCATATCGATTGTAGCTCGATTTGGACTTGGACAAAATTCACTAGTATCCATAGCGAACGATTGCACAACAGGTCTTTGGGACGGACAGTCTTTGGTTGCCAATTAAGTTCTTGGTGTCATGGCCTTACCAAAATGCGGGATCACAAGTTTAAATGGAAGGGCAGCAACGTTGAATAGATTTATCTCCTAAGCCACCAATAAATGCATCCCATTCTTTGATGTAATTAAAAAGAAGAAAAACTTCGAATGGGGAGAAGATTGCTAGAAAGCTTTCCAATAATTGAAAGACCATATTAAAAAGCCACTAATATTATCCAAACCTATAAAAGGAGAAAATCTTTATCTATGCATGGCCTCTCAGAACATGCGTCCGTTCGGTGTTGATGAAGGAAGAAAACAATACTCGACTTCCTATATACTATGCGAGTAGAAAATTAAAAGTTGATGAGACCATATGTCCAGTTATAGAAAAGCTAGCCTATTGTTTGATACTTATAGCATGGAAATTAAGAGCATACTTCCAAGTGCTAACCAATTTTTCACTTAAATAGGTCTTCAGTAAACCAAAAACTTTAGGGAGATTAGTGAAGTGGGGAATAGAGCTCAATTAGTATGATGCTGAATTTTTACCTCAAACAGCGATCAAAGGACATGCTCGAGTTGATTTTGTCAATGAATGCATAAGTTTTTTCAAAGAACGGTAAGAAAAAGCAAATGATCTAAATCCCAAATGTAAGTTATTTGTGGATGGAGCATCAAATAAGCAAGTGGCAGGAGTAGGTTACATCATTATCACCTCTGATGGACATCGTTTGCATTATGCAATAAAGATAGGCTTCCCAGCAACCAATAATGTAGAGGAACATAAATTGACGGTGGTAGGGCTTACTTTAGCTTTGCAACTGAAGATCCTAAGAATTAAAGTCTTTATTGACTCTCAGTTGATGGTGAACCAACTAAAAAAGACATATTAGATCAAGGATGCTAAATTGGTCTTATATGTGAAGAAAGTATTGAAGATGCTAAACAAATTTAAAGATTTCTCAATATATCAGGTCCCAAGAGGAAAGAATTCCCAGGTAGATTCATTAACGAAGCTCGCTAGCTCAAGAGGAACCCTAAAAACCTACTTCATACTGGTGGGGCTTTCAACTGAACCCTAGTATCAAAGACAAAATGCCTAAATTAGGAAAGTAATCATTAATACTAACCTGGTCTCAAGCCTTAGCACGTAAAAGTGAGGAAAGAGAAGTCGAAGATAAAACTCCTTAGGAGGGACTTGTTCGCCCAGAAGTGGAGAATCATTATAAGGATAATTGGATGACCCCAATTATTGAATACCTTGTTATTGGAATACAACCAGCCGATAAATTAGATGCAAGAAGGATCAAACATCATGCCCCAACTTTCTTTGTGATAAATGGGATACTTTACAAGAAAGGATATGCTCTTCCTTACATAAGATATGCAAGTCTAGAGAATGGATTAAGATTATTAAGAGAGGCACACGAAGGATTTTGTGGAGATAACTCCAATAGGATTAAACTAACCAAGAAAATCATAAGACAAGGCTTTTATTGGCCCTAGATGACCAGTCAAGCTAGCGACTATGTAAAGAGGTGCAAAAGGTGCCAGAAGTATTCAAAAGTCCCTCACTTGCCATCAAGCATATTAATTACATTCTCAAGCTCATGGACCTTTGATGTATGGGGAAGCGATTTGATCAGACCTTTGCCAATATCCAACGAAGGAGCCAAATATGCAGTGATTGACGTTAATTTATTTGCCAAGTGGGTGGAAGCAGAACCACTTCCAAATATCACCATAGGAAAGGTGCTCAAATTTGTAGTTAAGAATATTGTCACCGGATTTAGGATTCCAATACAAGATTATATATGACAATTGAAATAATTTGAAAGTGAGGAATTCACTCGATTTTGCAACAAGAACGGAATTATCAAGAGTTTCACTTCTATAGCACATCCAAGGGCTAATTGAGCTATCAAGCAACCAATAAAACTATCAAAACTATTCCTAAGAAGTATTTAAACAAAGCCAAATGAAATTGGGTAGAACAACTGCCACTGGTATTATGGGTGTACATTGGCCAAAACAGTAATAGGTCATACTCCGTACACCTTAACTTTTGGATGTGAGGCAATGCTTCCAATTGAAGTTGAAATACCCTCACATTGAAGAATCGCATATGCATTTGGCCTAAACCAAGAGTTGAAGAAAGAATATTTAGACTTAATCCATGAATTAAGAGATGAAGCGACCACACGAATTGCTGAGTATCAGAAAAGGATGACCAATTACTATAATTCGAAAGTAAGGACACGATCATTCCAGAAAGAGGATTTAGAACTCTACAGAGTAATGGCAAATACTAAAAATCTAGCAGATGGACCGCTTGGACTAAACTGGGAAGGTCCCCTAACTATATACAAAGTGATTCCACTATGAGCTTATCAATCATGCCGACCAGATGGCAACATAGTCCTTAGAACATGGAACACAAAACGTTTACGACCATATTTCCTAACAATAGATAAATAAAGATAAGATTCTCAAGTGTATCTTCATGGTCTGGAGTAATATTCTCCTTAAGCAATGCAACTACCTAAGATGGTAAAAAGCCTTTGGCCAGGTCAAAGAATCTCCTAGAGGGATATCAGAGTAAGCCTTTAGTCATGTCAGAAATGGCCTGGTCAAAGCATCTGCAAGCCCTTGATACTGGGTTTGTGGCCATACCAAGGCACCTCCTAGAGTGAGGATGGAGTAAGCCTTCGACATCACCTCAAAAGGGCCGGGTCAAAGCACCGACCAGCCTTCCTTTCCTCCTAAGGCTTATCTGAAGTGCCCCTAGTGGGAGGATGGAGTAAGCCTTTGGTCTCGCTTGATAATGGTTTTGCCGAAGCACTGAACCAAATGTCATTCTTGCTTATAAGGCTTGTTTGAAGTGCCTCCAAGAGGAAGGTTGGGTAAATCTTTGGTCCTGCTTGATGAAAGCTAACCATACGCACCGGATGACTTGATTCATCACCTAAGATGGTGGTAAAGGGTCCAAACAATGGACTTAGGTGTCCAAGCCCGAAGAGTGACACACATAAAGGACTAACAACATTCTAAACCCGAAGAGTAACGCAGACAAAGGATTAACAACATCCAAAGCCCAAAGGGTGGAACGGAACAAAGGATTAAGACAATTAAAAGCCCGGAGAGTGGTACAAACAAAGGATTAGCAACATCCTAAGCCTAGAGGTGGCATGAAACAAAGGATTAAGACAACTAAAATCCCAGAGGGTGGCATAGAACAAGAGACTTCTAGTATTAATAGATATGGATTTTCGGTCTTATGTTATTATTAATAGATATGGATTTCTGGTCTTCTCTAATTATTGCCAAATGCGGATTTCTGATCTTCTTTTGTTATTACCAGATATGAGTTTCTGGTCTTCGATTATTATTTCCAATTATGATTTCTGGACTTCTATTATTACCAAATATGGATTTTTGTTCTTCTCTAATTATTATCAGATATGGATTTCTGATCTCCAATTAGTATTTTTAGATGTGGATTTCTAGTATTCTCTAATTATTACTAGATATAGATTTCTGGTCTCCTGATAATTTTTCCACATATGGATTTCCGGACTTTTATTATTATTATCATCAGACGAGGATCTATACTTCTATTACTATTACCAGATAAGAGTTTCTAGACTTCTTCTATATTTCCGGATATGAACTTCTAGTTTTTAATTGTTATTACCACTAGATGGGGTTTCTGGTCTTCCCCTTATTATTAGAAATTAGAGCACTACTCTTCTTCTATTGCCAATATTAATTATCGAACTTCTTTTATGATCATTATGATAAAAGGATTTCTGGATTTCTAATTGTTATCAAATAGGATTCGGTCTTCCATTCTATAATTATCAAATAGATTTCTAGCATTTTCTTACAAGCTATGACTTTTTGGTCTCTTGTTAATAGGTAAGATTCTAGAGTTCAACTAGGAAAAAATTTAAAGCTCCCTCCAATGATATCACCGGATGATCTTATGGGCTTCAATTCAAAACTTATTAGTATTCGCTCTTTCCCTTATAGTAGAATTATAATTTTAACTGACATAGGAAATGAATGCTAATATAACTTAGTCAAAGTGAAAAGAAAGAATAGATATTTGCGATATGCACGTAAATGTGCATATATTTACTTCCATATTTTATCTCTTTTTAATTAAATAAACATCAAATTAGGGCATTTTAACATGCTTAAAGCCAAAATTCGATTATTTTTAAATCATCATATTTTCATCTTCATTCAGGGGCAAAATGGTCATTTTTGTGCACGTGTCAATTTGAGAATTTTTACTTGACAATTTTTATGATTTTTATAGGATATTTTGATGCATGTGGAAGAGGGATTCATGATCATATATGCATGCACATGGAAAAACAAAGGAATGAAGAGAAAATAATTCAAGTTCAAGATCATGGAGGATCCCATCCACTTACCTAAATCTACAATTAGAAGCTAATGGACAACTAAGTGAAGGTTAAAGCTTCGTGCACATTAAATGATGTATTAATTAGTGGCTAATGGTTACTTGGTGACCACACTTCCTAAAGAGAATTTTAAGAAGCACCCTAAAAATTGAATTAGGGTTTATGCATGTACAAATTACCCTCTTATGCACATGTAAATATCTTCTACACTCTCATATATTTGCTTAGGAAATTAGCAAGTTGTAAAGAAAAATCAAAGTGAAATAAAAATGGCTTCCAAGCCTCTTTCTCCTCACTTTTCTACATGCTTTTCTTTGTTTTATTGTTAATGTTTATTTTTATGGTCTCTTTCTTTTTAGGTTCTTAGCTTAGATTTACGTTCGTGCAATTAGTTTGATGTTATTTTATGCAAGTAGTTAATCTCATTTACTTTGTTTAATTTCTACTTCTCTTTGCTTTCCAATGTTGAAACTTACATGTATTAATTTGATAACACAAATGAGTAGTTAAACCCCTTTAGAGGCAATGAAGCCCTCAAATATTATGTAATTTCAACATTTATTATAATTTGTGATCTCTTTAACTTGTGCTTCCTGAAAGTCAATTTTGATGTAAGTGTATACAAGTGGATTTGATAGCTTATATTTCTTATGCAAATGAGCAATTATTATTCAACATAAACACAATTTACATCATCATTTGCTAATCCATTTTTTATTTTGAAATGAAATTAAAAATGAAATTTGATGATCTATATTACAAAGTACAATAGTAAATAGACCATACTTAAAATAGCTTTAGCTTTGGCTTCATTTTCATGAGAATTGATAAGTGGTTTATTTATTGTATTATAGTTTGATGGTTTGAGTTATGTTAATTAATAACATAAATAAACCATAATTATGATAAATACAACAATTATTTCACTTAATATCAAAGCTAGAGATCACAAATTATTTGTTTGTTGATTTACAAAAATATGAGAGTGGATTTGCCTCTAAATTGTTCTCTAGTACAATAGTTTTTAAATCACATTTCAATTCTAGCTTTAGCTTCTTTTTTGTAGTTAACAATTTCCTCTCACTTTGGTCTAATTTGATTGAATTGAAAATTTTAAAATCTTAACAATTCCCTACGGATCGACCCGTACTCGCCACATACTAAAATTGTACGTCGTGCGCTTGCGGAAAATTTAATCTGAATTTTTTTGGAAAATTTCTAATCCGAGAGAAATTTTGTTGTTAAACAATTCGATAGTATCTTACGCTTCATGTTTTATAGGAAGACAAAACAAGGAGGAAAATCTCGTTGAGCATTTGACAATGCAAAGGAATTATGGATTTTACCCTAAAGGGTAATAGACTTCTCTTATGTTAGGGGGAGCGGGCAAATTGTTATCCCAATAATTTTCAAAGGATATGAGCCAAGGAATCAATGTCAAGATTAAGGTTGTGTGTCAAAGTCCAAAGCTAGAGATCGTGTTGAGGTTTGAGGCATCGGATGTAAAGATGAATGTCAACATCAAAGTCTTTATTGGCATCAAGAAAACACAATATGGTGGTAGAAAGAACCATGCTGCTCCTATCCAATGACATCGAGCTTCTTCAAAACATGCTACTTCATGTGGATGGTGAGAATCAAAAGCTATAAACATTGTCAAGGACTAAGAAGCATTCATAACCTCAATCTTCCTTAAGAAATGTCGATGACTGTTTTTGTCTAGATTCATCAATAACCACGATGTCGCACTTCATTAACATCAAGTTTTATCAGAAAAAAGAGGTGTCGAGCATTGGTGATACAAGCCGGACACCAAAAACAAAGGACTTGAGCCATGGAACATGGAAATGCCAACAATATCAAGGCTAATAAAACTGCCATCATCAATACTTGATGATAATGAAAACACCGAGATTTATGGATGCCGAGACTCACCACTCGCCAAATTCTATAAATAGGGACATATGTGTCTTCATTTAGGGGCCGATGATTTATTTCTCTCTCTTATGCTAAAATCACGTTCTAGAAAACCCAAAATCAAATTGGGCAAAGTTGTATTCGATTGTATTCACTTTCAATCAATAACATTAAGGGCTTGAATTAGCATTTGGACTTTAGCTATGATTTCATTGATCATTTTCAACTTGGACTTATAAATATATAGACTTGTCGAGTTTGAAACTCGACGTGAATAACCTCAACAAGTTCTTAATTGAACTCGCCATGACAAAAGTTCGAAGCTCAACATGACTCGATGATCCATTAACAATAACTAAATTATAGCCTCGACATGGTCAACCTTGTCGATTTTTAATCAGCATCGAGCCTATATGTGCATAATTATTTATGCTTGAGATTCTTGAACTTGAAAATAAAAAGGGCATTTGGTATATTATAATGCTTAATAAATCAAATCCCCAACTTGCCACATTTTCTACATTTTTATCTGATCATATGATGTGGCATAAGTCTTTAAGAGGAGGACTTTTCTAAAAATTCATGAAGAAGGATGCGATATCACTATGCTATTTTCTATTGAGGAAGTAAAGTCCCCTTTGGGATGTTGAGCCTAATGGCTAATGAAAGGGAAATGAGGGCAAGATTTCTCTCGAAGACATATTATTCCTTATTAATGATTCTATCATACACTTAGTCCTCTGATGATAGGTTAGACCTTGGTGTTATTAACGGTGGCATAGATCGGTAATATTCGATTATGCGTAAACTCATGCTAAAGTCAAAGACTAACTTGTCTTTATCGGCATTCGGGGTGTTATACCATTTTTTGGTCTAGCATTATAAATTGCAACTAAATACGTATATGTATATGTATATGTATATGTATATGTATATGTATATGTATATGTATACAAAATTATATATTTAAGAAAATAAATTGTTTTATTTATTTATAGATATACATACAAATTAAAGTAAATAATTATGATATATATAATAATTAAATATAAGTTTGCTTTATACTAAATATATATATACATATGCATATATATAAATATATAAAAATTAATTTTATTTTATTTTAATATTCTAGTTTGTAATCATTACAGATCTAAATTAGTTATAATTTGAATATATTAATATACATACATATATTTATATATATGTTTTGAATTAATTAGTCAGTTTATCATAAATAAATAATATAAAATAATTATATAGTAAAACATCAAATTATAAATTTGTAGAAAATCAAGAATAATATTCTAAGTGTTGCAAAAAATTTCTGGATGTTTCTATGTAAAAACTATGTTTTTAGTTAATTAAATACTAATCGGTTAACTTTTAGGTTAATTTTTCAAAATATAAAATATTTGAAATTTTTTCCAAAAACTTCTAAGGTGATAATATAATTTTATAAAATTTAAATTAATTTATTGAAATAGTATTTATTTATATGAATTTATTAAACGTTAAAATGATTAAATAATGACAAAAAATATTTAATAATAATTGAAAAATTAAGGTCGGCTATTCGAATTCATAATTAATATAAACTATTAACCTAAAAATGGATCAACATCCTAGATTTAGTATGAAAGCACAAGCCCTATTTATCAAGGCAAATGAAATAGAAAAAGCAATAGTCAATCGCAAAAAAAGGAAATAAAGAAGAGATTTTTATAGTGGTTCTACTGTTAACGAAGCCTACGTCCACTTTATAACTTTTGTTATTGAATTGTCTTTTGATCACAAATCCCAATTGATTACAATTCCATCAGTTGAATAAAGAGAGACCAAACCACCACTAATGGAAATAAAAGTAGGGATCCCAATCGTCTCATAACAGCCATTACGAGAGAGAAGAAAGATGAAGAATATTCGTAATAGAGTTGCTTTAGTGATCAGAAAAGCCAGCCCCCTTTCTGTTGCAGGAAGGATGGTATTTATAGAATTTTGAGAGCACTTGGATCAAAACCAGAGCACTAGAGGCTTCTAATCTCACTATGAGATAGCATATGAATTTTGGAAGTAAACCGAGCTAACTGTTTGGATCGGTACCGAACCAATTGGATCGAATCGGTGCCGATCCAAATGGTTGAGTAATTCTTATGAAACTTCCATCCCACAAGCTTCCTTATCAACTAGCGAGGTTTCCCTTGCAATTACATGACTTGTTCACTTGTTTTGATGATGAATCATTAGTAGGTTAGATTGAACTGTAACTTGCATAGGACAAATCCTGACTTCTTCAACTCAGATGCTTGGAATGTTATCAAATTTAGTAGATAAGCATAGAAGTGACATAGGGACATAATGCAAGTGGTTTGAAGTACCAATGAGTCAATAATTTGGATCGGTGCCGATCCAAATACTCGTCTTATTTTCATCTGAAATTCCGAAGGTTCATTTTTTTATGTTCTTTTAGGTCTTCCGGCCAAGTTTCGAGTCATTTGCATTTAGTTTGAATGTTTTTAACTCCTTTTAAATTTTGCTAGTTTAGGATCCCGATTATGATTTTCCCTCCAAAGCATGTCTTCGTTGGAAACCAAACATGCTCTGGAATTATTCATCTTTCAGTTTCCACTTCATGGAGCTTTATTGGTCGTATACAGTGTCCTCGAGTAGTTGCTTTTGATACCCTGGCTAACTCTTCGGTCCTTAGTTAAAATCCTTTGTAGTCATAATTATTTGGTGATCTTGGCTTGGTGACTTCCAGGATGATTACGGACATCGAGTTTAACAAACAAGGAAAGTTTAAGGTCTTTTTTTGGGAAATTAATTGGATTAGTACCGATCCAAATTGATCGGATCGGCACAGATCCAAGTACTTAGGAAAGTTTTGGCAATCTTATTTTTATATATGGGTCAGATCCCCCATTACCCATTTCATATTGTTCAATCCGAGCCAATCCAATCCAAGCAAAACCCTAGCCGATCCAACTATTGTCGCTACTAGAGCACCGCCACTGACGATCTCTACCTCTATCATCGCCAACCACCTCCTTTGGTAGCTCTTGTTGCCGTTCTGTAATCGTGACTTTGCCTGCTCCAAGCCATCTCCGATCCACTTGTTGTCGATCCAAAGCATTATGGTTCAAGCTATCTTGGATCGAAGACCTTATCATTACTCTTCTCAACCTCGAAGGTGAAGGTTGGTGAAGTGAGTTTCGGTGTAATATTATGTTATTGATTGGTTAGGTTGTGTTAGCGACAGTCATAGTGGAAGATCTGGGCTCTTTGTGATTTTAGGGAAGGGTTTGAAGTTCTTCACGGAGCAATACTAAGGTCTTGCTCTTGTTATTGACATGTTTTGCTATTTTAATCCTTAGAATCGGAATTATCTTGTATCATGTTTCACGGTCAATGAAATCTTATGGATTGCAAATTGATTTTGGTTTTTTTAGAAGGTGATAACAACTTAAGATAACATCTTGCGTGCATCTTAGGTTGCTATCATCTTCCAAGAAACTAAAATCGACTTATGCTGACAATTTCCTTCCTGATCCGGACCCATTAATCTACAGTTGTTTGATTTGGACAGGACTTTCCATTGCACAGTTGGCAACCTGGAATAGAAAGAGCTTTCCGTGTCGCATTGGACAACAGATCTGTTATCAATCATTCATAGACAACGTGTGTGTGTAGAAGAAAAGACATAAACAAGTGACAAGGATTTCCTTTTCCGATGTGAGTGAGCCATGTACACAGAATGGTCTGCTTGCAGCGTTCAGGATGTCGCATCCATTCTTGCATAGATTACACATCGAACACACTCATGGTTAATGCTTGGAGTCTGATTGGTGATTGATACACGTTGATCATCTCCTGAATTCCAAGTATCATCTGTGTTAAGGTTTTATAGTTTAGAAATTATGTGCACCTGACTATTTTGAACACAAGATTTCTATTATTGAATGACGCGTAAATCTTCCTGCCATTAGCCAATAGAAGGGAGTTCACCTGCTTTCGAAGTGGAGACCTCGTCGATCGCAGTTGGACCTGCTACCTCCATCACTTCAGGACATTATGGCCACATAATTCAAGTTGGTCGATATTGTGTGGATACGGCCCCCACATTTTGACTTTGTATGGAAAATGCTATAAGTACTGCAATGTTGACATTTTGATTGCAACTTTACTTATTTACTTATCTGCGTTTCATGCACTTATGCTAATTTTATTTATATCTATTTCATTTTATCTAGTCTTGTAGTTACCACCAAAATTCTTTGTTTGGGGTAACAAAACTATGAGGTGCTTGGTTTTTTGAGTATTTTTTAGTATTGGTGTGTGTATGCCCCCTAATGCATGGGGATGGTTATTCCAAACACTTGATGCATAACCAGTTGATCTGAGTGACGTTTTTGGATGTTTATAATCAAGCTTGTTTTGTGGTTCCTACCTTCGAGAACTTGTGATTTGGATGCCTTGATTCCAAAAATGTTGACGGTCAACAAATGGAATTTCCTGCCAATTTGTAGCCGTTTGACGTTGCCAAACTCATACCCATTACTCTTGATAGTGGGAGTTGATTGAATCTTGTTAGTTCTACAATAGATGAGCTTTCTGGCATCATCGGGACAATACAAATGTGTGTGGACTGTGAAATGCATGGATTTTGTTGGTGTGCGTGGCTTATCGGATGCACGGCTTTTGGGATCGATATGACCCGTCGATTCGGAACGGTTTGGAATTTCTCAGTGTAATAAATCTTCAGGTAATGTGAGAGGTTTGTGTTTCAAGAGTATAGTTATATGGCTCAAGATGTAATATGCTGCTTATAGGGGTGCACGGCTTTGATTTGGTCCTTCCCAACGTCGCTAGAGCGACGTTTCTTAGAAGGCATGGATTGGGTTCCACCGATCCAATGGTTTAAGTAGATTTACTTCCGTCGACTCGGCAGGTAGGGGAGGCATACTTTAGCTTGGTTTTACTATCCCAAGTAGCAGTTAGACGGGTTTGAGCCGATTTGCCCCGTCGACTCAGCATGATACTTTTATGAACACAGTTTGTTTGTTCAGAAAGCAAAGCAAATTTATTAAGAAAATTTGGGCAAGTTCTGGCTATTTACAATGCCCCCAGTACTCCGCGATGGCTATTTACTGAACAATAAGAAGTAAATAAGATAGTTTCATTTAAATTAATGGAGCAACAATTTGTTGCTCTATGATCGGTGAATTTGGATTCTGTCAAAAATTGTCAGTTTGAATGTTCTATCCCCTAGCTTTTTGCCGATAACATACGACCCTTCCCAGTTTGGATCAAATGTTCGCGGTATGAGATAGACCCGTTTAAGGACAAGGTCTACCACTTTGAAGGTTCAGTTATGAAGTCGGGAGATTAAGTACCGAGCGACCCTTTTTCTGTGGTCGGTGGTTCTCAGTTCGGTTTCTTCTCCATTTTCATTGACCAAGTCGAGTGCCTCGAGCAGGAGCTGCTCATTTTACCTTTGGTTAAAGTTTCTTATTCGATGAGAGGGAGCTTCTTGTTTAACTGGGATCATTGCTTCTAACCCACATACTAGGCCGAAAGGAGAGTGGCAGGTTATAGATTTGTGCGTTGACCCATAAGCCCATAGTGCGAGTGGGAGTTCATCAACGCAATTTCCTTTAGCTTTAGTTAGCCTCTTTTTGATGGTGGATTTGATGATTTTTTTCACTGCTTCGACTTGCCAGTTTTCCTACGGATGTGAATCAATGGAAAAGCTTTTCTCGATGCAGAAGTGTTTGCAAAAGTCTTTAAACTCGGTGCTTTCGAATTGAGTCCTTATCGGTGATAATTTCTATGGCACCCCAAACCTGCATACACTATTTTTAGCGACAAAATTAATAACTTTCTTTGTGGTAATAGCGGCCAGCAGTTCTACTTCGGCCATTTGGTGTAATAGTCAACGGTAACTATAGCATATTAAGCCTTTCCTTTTGCTATTGGTAATACGCCAATAGGATCGATTCCCTATATTGCAAATAGCCATGTGCTAACCATCTACAATAGCTCTATTTAGAAAGTTTTTTGATCTTGCTGAATCTTTAGCATCGGTCACACCATCTGGCATAATCTACTGCATCACGGTTTACTTCTGGCTAGACATGCATATCGGAGAACTTTCTTTGTAAGGGTTTGCCCCTCGGTATGGTCTCCGCAGTTACGTTCATGAATTTATATTAGGATCCTTCGAGCTTCGTCATTAGTCACACATCTGAGCAAGGGAGTAGAGAATCCCCTTCGGTAGAGTATCCCATTCTGCATTATGAACCATGGCGCCTTTCGATGAAGCTTCTTTCGCGGATTCCTATCTGTGGGGAGGGCTCCTATGAGAAGTTAGTCCTTAATGAGTGTCATTCATGTTTTCGGTTGCTCCAAAAATCCAATCTACTTCCATCTCGCTGATGCTTGGAGTAGTCAGAATTTTAATTGGGATTAGCCCTAATGATTGAGCATCCACGACACTGGCAAGTTGGGCTTGGTGATATGCCTTCTTGTTCTGCTCTCTTGAGATGTGAGATATGGTGCAATGTTCGATGCCGTTCAGCAGCTCCTATATTTTAGATACGTATGGGGCGAGGTTCTCCCTACAAGCTTGATATTCGCCTTTTACCTGACAAACGACTAGTTGGGAATCGCTATAGATGTGAGCATATTTTAACCTGATTCTATCACAACATTCAATCCTGCAATTAATGCTTTATACCCCGCTTCATTATTTATGCAGGGAATTCCAAGCGTAGGGCATAACAAGTGGATTGTCCTTTGGAAGTTTCAAGCACTACCATTGCTCTTGAGTAGGAATTATTAGATGCACCATCAAAGAATAGCTTCTAGAGTGTTTCCACCTTCAGAGTAATTTCTTCTTTGTTATCCCTTACAGTAAACTTGACAATGAAATTTGCCAAACCTTCCCATTGATCGCCCTTCGAGGATGATATGTGATTTCTTATTGGCTTAACTCGATGTTCCATTTGATAAGTCATCCAGAGGTCTCGAGGTGGTATAGTACTTTATTAAATGGTTGATCCGTCAAGACTTTAATCGGGTGCCGTTGGAAGTGCGGTTGTAATTTTTTGGATGCGATAAGGAGGCAATATGCTAGTTTTTCCAGTTTTGGATTGTTACAACCCTGGTTTTGTGATTACCTATGAAGATGGATTATAACAATGATTATAATTTGAAATAGAGAAAATAAAAAATGAATAAATAAATTTGGAGATGGAGAAATTGTTGAAATTGTTTATTTTGAATAAACAATGTGTTTTGGAATAAATAAAACGGGGTTAAGTTGTTTTGTTTGCGAATTAAATGAGAATAAAAGAATTATGTTGATTTGGTAGTGCATTAATTTAAATAAAAGATAAAAGAATTTAATTAAATATTAATTTGTTGTAAATAAATATGAAATGTTGGAAATAATTTAAAAATGAGCAGTAAATGGTTTTAATTTGTTGAAATGCAATAATTGTGGAAATGATGATCAAATAGTGATTTTTTGTTAATTTTAATGATGCGTTAAAAATTAAATATGTATAATACTGTAAATAAAAATGTGTAATATTGATTAAAAACAATATTTGGGTGTAAAAATATTTTTGATATAGTTTTTTATGATTATTTAAATAATAAAATGAATTTTGTGGAATTTTGTTGTTAAAATGTTAACCTATTTAAATAAATAGTGTAAATTAAAGCATTTAAGTAAAAATAGAATTTTAGTGATGGAAATTGGTTTTAATAGCCAAAATAACTTTTATATGTTGTTTATCAATTTATCAAACATAAAACATGTAGTTGTGTTGATTATTTGGTATAATAAAGTGATATAGTGTAATAATATGATGTTATTATGTATTAATAATTTGATAAATATGTTAAATTAAAACTTAAATTATCGCATGATCTTAATGGGTAGGGTTTTGGAGCAAATCCAAACGCACTTACCCAATTTCTAGAATGAGTTGAAGAGGAAAAGAACATTCAGTACGTTCATTTTTCTCTCTTCACTCTTCCACTTATTCTCTTCTTCCAGAAAAGAAATTAATGGTTTCTCTGTAATTGCAAATTATCTCCCTATACTAAATAAAAATCAAAGCAGATTTGTGAAATTGAAAGCTTAACAGGTAATCAACCCAAAACGTATATTTATTTCATCAATTTCTTAAATTTAGGAACTATAACGTCTGTAGCTTTTGTTTCTTCTTTTGCATGTTTGTTCTTCCTTCTTCCCTAACTCTTACTCAAAGCTAAAGTTGCCATCTTGCTCATTATTCTCTTCAATTTTGAGCTAAGGCAAGTTTTAAACTCACTTTTATAATCTAAGAAAGATTTGATAATTGTTTGGTGGTTGAATTGCTAAATTTTTGAGTTACTGTATAAATTATTGGAAGTAGTTTATACAGTAAGCATATATTATTTTACTATCACTTTGCAAGAACTTTTGATCATAATCATACACCAACACCATGTCAAATTTTCTCCGTATTGTTGTCCATATGTTGATCTATCATCATGCTAAAATTGGGTTCAAATTCCATCTATAATCGTGTGAAAAATCATTGAAAAAAACAGCTCGAAGCCGCCTAGAGCAAGCAGAAAAGAACGCGACCAAGGGTCGACCAAAGACCTTTATAGTTCGACCTTGAAGGTCGACCTTCACCTTGCATGGGCCGACCCATGTGCACTTGCCTAAGGGCGTTTACCTAAGTGTTTTCTTGACTTTTATTCTGCTGTTTTGCACTGTTTTCTTCTATGTTTTCAGAGATGAATTGTGATGTTTTCCAAAGCCTATTTCTACACATTAGAATGCCAATAGTCTATGATGATTTTGAGTTGCAATGTTGTTGATTTATTCGAGTTTTGATTTAAGAAAACTCCATTGAATTTGAATTGATTTTGATGATTTCGTGCATGGATTTTATAATCGATTTCAAAGTGACCTTTTGATTTAAAAACCGGATTTGAAATAAATATTTTTCCAAATCAATTTTATAACTATGAATTTATTTCCGAGACTATTTTAAATATTAAATAATATAATTAACAATTTTTAAAGGGATTTTAAAAGGAAATTTTTTTTCAAGTATTTTCATAAAATCGTTTTTAACTCGTTTTATCGAAGTAAATTATTTTCTATAAAAATTACACGTTTTTGCACTCTTCATGAGAACGAGAAAGTGACTTAAATGATTTATTAAAACATGTGGTATGGGACAAATGCGTTTACTTTTCCTGTTAATTCTGGACTTGTTCGATTGAGGTTATACATAAGAGTGAAATTAACTGCCTTATAGTAAACAGTTAAGTGAGAATGCATGGTATGGGATGCACTATTATTATTGATTTGGTTACTTTCTGGAAGTTGGTGACAATTTATGTTGGACCTTCGGGTATGTTGATTGCCAGTTCTAGAACTTCTGGTCATTTGTTTGGCTTTCGGGCCATTTGTTGGAACTTCGGGTCATTCGTTGGGCGCCAAATTTGTTGTTGATAGTACTTGGCAGGGTTTGACCAAATGTTGTTGATGCATGTGTGGCATAGCTTAGACTCGCTAATGGTTGGGATTCACCGTTTGTTGTTATTTTCTAGATTTCATTATTTTTTTTGGAATTTGTTGATTTTCAAATGTTTTCACCATTTTATTGCATGTTGGATTTATATACAACCTTTGTGCTATTTGATGACGACGACATGATGATTACATTTTTTTGTTTTAAACACCTTAGTGGGTTCGATATGTTGAGATTTATGTTGTTTTGATGCAATGGCTTATATGCCTTATGTTGTTTGATGTTTTGGCATTTACACCTTATGTTGTTTGGTGATTTGGCTCACAAGCCTTATGTTGTATGTTGATTTGGCTCATATGCCTTATGTTGTGACATGATTGGGCTTATATACCATATGTTGACTTGAGAACATGAAGTTCGTCTCTGTGGCGAGTTACTATCCTCCTTGTGTATCTTATCTTCACCTACCATGCACTAGCTATCTTGTTTTGGCTAGACTGACCCGTGTGTTTATATTTTTATATGATGCTTGGATCAAACCGAGTCATTACAGGTTAGTAGATTGCAGTTTTACATCTACCTTGCTTTTCTCCACCGTGATCTTTCCTCTTTATTTCTTAGTGTATGTTTTGATGTAGCCCCTTTTTGTTGTAGTACTTTGATGTATATTTGGTTCATAAGAACCAAACTTGTGTAGCATGTTATGTTGTACTTTTGTTGAGTCTATATATGTATACATATGTGTATGTTTCTGTTCTGTGATATGAGGTATTTGATATTATTATATTTGTTCTTAATATGATCCTTAGCCATCGTATTTGTGTGTTAAACCGGAATCGAGTATGTTGATCCACTCAAGAAAGAAAAGAAAGAAAAAACAGACACTCAATCGAGTATTCGATAATCGTTTAAGACAAAGCCCACTCATGGTCGCTTCTACCTAGCCCTATTCTCTGCACAAACAGACAATATTACCTAGTAATGCCCTTTGTTAGCGTGGGTCTCGGGGTGGGGCGTCACAGCTGCGTATCAAAGATGAGTTCGGAGCAAATATGATAAATATAGAACATAACTAGAATAATACATATGTTACGGATCATCTAAAGGACAGTATTCATGCCCTCCCAATCTTCCCTTGTCTTGTCCTTCAATCTAAATATTTTGGGGTAGATAATAGGTTAGGGAATACGTCTAATAATGCATTTTTAATTCTGTATTATTCCATATATTGAATTCTATTATCAATGGTATACCCCTGTGTATAATCTTTATCTTGTCTTACTACTTTCAACATTAACGATGGAAGAGGCAGAACCAGCCGTTCTCGTGCTGGGCAGTCCAGCAGCTCGCATCAAGATGGAGTGTATTTGTTTGTCGATCTGTTTATGGAGCTGTTTCATAGTACTCATCCTCTAGCTCCTATTCCTACACCTACACCTCACATATCACCATTTGCAGGCATGTGCAGCGACATTTCGCACCTTGGAGGCAAGCCTTTCAAGGTTTAAAAAGTGTATTGGAGGTTCAAGCTTGGTTGTGTACCTGTGATCATATATTTTCTCACATGGATCTTTCTGACCACCATCATGTACTCGTAGCATCTAGTATGTTGCAAGAATATACTCTGGATTGTATGAGCTTTTGATTGCAGAAGTTGATGAGTCCTCTCTTTCTTGGGATTAGTTCAAGGAATGATTCGAGTTGATGTTCGTTCTCGAAACATAGAAATCCCTCCTTGCTCAACGTTTCCTTAAGTTGAAGCAAGGGAAATCTTCCATCTCTGAGTATGTTTCTTCTTTCAAAGCCTTATCCAAATATGGTATTGAGCATATTCATACACCGTATAAGAAGAATCAGAAGTTTGAGAATGGTTTGAAGGAGTATTTGAAGAAGGCCTTAATGCTTCAGCTTAGGGTCACTTTTGAGGAGCTAGTTAACTTGGCACTTCGCCTTGAAGTGGTTAAGAAGGATAGGGATGGTAATGATGAGATTGGGGTTCATTCGAAGCCCAATAAGAAGAATTGTTTTCCTTTCCATAAGTCCAAATCTTTTCAGCATAATAAGAATAAAAAGTAGGTTGGTTCTAGTTCTCATTCTGAGGAAGTACTCCTTAAGAAGGGATGCTACAATTGTGGTTCTCATGATCATTTGGTTAGAATATATCCCAGACCTTGCATTTACCATTATTGCAAACAAAAGGGACATTGGTCTTCATCGTGTCATAGAGCTCCTAAGGGTTCTAATTATGGGAAGCTGAATGTTGTTGATGTTTCTGGTGGTTCTTCTTAGCCCAGAGGTATTTTTTCTTCGATTTTGGAAGGTTCTATTTTATTCCATGGCCATTTTATTCGAGTTTTTTCGATATAGGTGCATCACACTCATTTGTATCGAAGGAACTTGTTGAAGTTATTCCTTTGGATGTGTCTTGTCTTATGACTCCTTTGAGGATTACGAATCCTATTGGGGGATCCGCAACACTTAGTCTGTTTTGTGAATATGTTGAGATTGTTCTTTGTGGTTATTCTTTCTGTGTGAATCTTCACGTTATTCAGTATCTTGATTTTGACATGATTTTGGGGATAGATTGGCTTTTTTATTATGAAGCTCGAATCCTATGCCCCGAAAGGATTCTATATTTTAAGCATCCCGATTCTATTGATCAGTTAACTATTATTCAACGAGATGTTGATAATAGTTCCAAAGCTTCATTGTTTTTTCTCAAATCTCAAGTTGATGATGACATATCTCAAATTCTTGTTGTTTGTGAGTTCTCCAATGTTTTGAGCCTATTTTGAGTTTGCCACCCAAGCAGGGAATTGAGTTTCGCATTGATCTCACTCCTGGTTCTCAGTCTTTCAGTCATCCTCCTACGAGGATGTCTACCAAGGAAAATGAGGAACTCAAGAAGCAATTGTTGGAACTAGAAGCTAAGCAATTTATCTAGTCCAGTTCATCACCTAGGGGCGTCGCGGTTGCATTCATTAAGAAGTCTGATGGTACTCTTAAGCTTTGCATTGACTATCGCAAGCTTAACAAGTTGACTGTCAAGAATAAGAATCCTTTTCCTAGGATCGATGATATGTTCGATCAATTATCTGCTGCCAAAGTTTTCTCTCAACTTGATCTCACTATCAGATTTCATCAGTTACGAGTTGCAAAGGATAGGATTTCTCTTACCATATTCTGCACTCGTTATGGTTCTTATGCGTGGCTAGTGATGTCATTCGGTTTGACGAACGTTGCTGCTTATTTTATTGATCTTACGAATCTAGTATTCCGGGAGTATCTCGATAAGTTCATTTTGGTTTTCATTGATGATATCCTTTTTTATTCCAAATCTGAAGTTTCTCGGCCACGTTATTTCTTTTAGTGGCATCACCATCGATCCTTCAAATATTGGAGCTATTCAGAATTGTTTGAGATCTGTAGTTTTCTTGGATTGGCGGGTTATTACCTTTGGTTCATTAAAGATTGCCTTAAAGATCCGGTGACATTATCTTTTGGGCGACAATTTTTTCTTTTCACTGATCCTAAATATTTGAAATATCTATTCACTCAGAAAGAGTCTAATATGCGGCAACAGCGTTGGCTCAAGTTCCTTGCTTCTTATGATTTCGATTTCCAGTATACTCCTCGAAAAGGAGATTTGCTGATGCGTTGATTCACAAAAAGCAAGCCGTCGTTTCTATGATGTTAGCAAAGTGGAATATGTTGGAAGCTTTATCTTCTTGCGATATTCGGGATCGTGCATCTACATCTAATTCAACTATTCTTTTATTTAGCATGGAAGCTCGTTCTAGTTTATTAGATCGTCTTGCCAATGCTTAAAGGAAAGATCTTGTTCATCTTATTTAGCTTTGTAACTCGGAATCCCATGGTGATGAGTTGGTGGATTTCGATATTGATGCTCATGGTTGTATTCATAGGAAGGGTAAGTTGCTCGTGCCTAATGTTGCTAAGCTTAGAAGGACATTCTCCATGAGTGTCTCTGTTCCAAGTATACTATTCATCTTGGTATTAGTAAGATGTATGCCGATATGAAACGTCTATCTATTGGGAAGGTATGAAACAAGATATGGCAAGTTATGTGAGAAATCACATGACCTGTCAACTTATCAAAGCCAGGCATCAGCATGCTAGTGTTCTTTTGGAGCCTCTTGATGTCCCGTTGTGGTAATGGGATCAAGTCTCGATGGATGTCATTGATGTTTTACCTTGTTTGTGGTCTGGCCGTAACAGTGTGTGGGTGATTATTGATCTTTTGACTAAACCAGCCTACTTTATTCTTATTAAGTCCAATCAGACTGCGCATCTGTTATCTAAGATCTATATTAATGAAATCGTGAGACTTCACAGTATTCCTAGTTCTATTATTTATGACAAAGATTCACTTTTTACAAGTAGATTCTGGCAGAGTCTCCAAAAAGCTTTGGGTACAAAGCTTAATTTCAGCACAGCGTATAATCCACAGTCTGACGGACAGACTGAACTGGTGAATCGTATTCTGGAAGATCACCTTCGTGCTTGTATTCTTGATTTTGATGGTAGTTGGGAAGACCACCTACCTCTTGTTGAGTTCAACTACAACAACAGTTTTCATTCTAGTATCGGTATGGCTCCTTTCGAAACCTTATACGAAAGGCCATGTCGATCGCCATCTTGTTCGTTTGAGTTGGGGGAGAAGTAGGTTTTAGGCCCCGACTCTATTCGTGAAGCATTTGAGAAGATTAATATCATCCAAAAGAGATTGAAAGAGGCTCAGAGCAGGCAGAAATCCTATGCGCACAACCGTAGGAAACCGTTAGATTTCCCTATTGGTTATCTTGTGTTCATTCGAGTTTCTCCTTTAAAGGAGCTAATGTGTTTTGGTCAGATTGGGAAATTGGCTCCTTGATATATAGAACAATTTCCTATTACTGAATGCATTGGCCCATTTGCATATCGTGTATCACTTCCAGCTCATTTTTCTAGTATTCATGATGTATTCCATGTATCTCAACTCCAGAAGTGTCTTCGTGATTCTGATTCAGTTGTTGATCCTCATGTTTTTCCAGAGCTTGATATCTCACCCTATTTATTTATTGCGCAAAATCCTATTCGTGTGCTTGCTTTGGAGGCTAAGCGCCTTCGAAATAAGTATGTTCCGCTCGTGAAAATTCAATAGTCCTCTAATCCCAAAGATTGTACTTGGGAAATCAAAGAATTTATCGAGCGAACATATCCTGATTTTCTTTCTTCTTCGATTTAAGGTGAGTATTCTTGAGTCAAGCTTATCTTCGTCCTAATTCATTATGAAATAAATGTGTTATAGATGACTCTTTTATAGAAATATTGAGGACGCAACTTATATAAGGGAGAAGTCTGTAACAACCCTGGTTTTGTAATTACCTACGAAGATAAATTATAACGATGATTATAATTTGAAATAGAAAAAATAAAACAAGAATAAATAATTTTAGAGATGGAGAAATTGTTTATTTTGAATAAACAATGTGTTTTGGAATAAATAAAATTTAAAATTGTCACAATTGAGCCACGGGAGTTGCACCATTGTGTTTGTGGTAATCTTTTGGTCAATTTCCATATACAGAACGCCAGAATCCAAGTCAATATGAAGAAGTTACTCACGAAACCTGAAATTGAAGATATATATATATATATATATATATAAGTCGACCGCCCTGTCGACTCGCCTTGCTTTTTGGCTAGCAAACGAAGGTTCATCCATTCGAACGTTCCAGAACCCTAACTGAACTATTTTGCATCGTTTTGACTGATCTGATCCCTCCGTTTCTGCATCTGATAGCCCTTATTCAGCCTATGATGTGGTTGCATTCTATTCAATCTCCAAATCCAAAGGTCCGAGATCCACTTCTACACCTATAAATAGACCCTTAGAGTTAACACTATTTCTCATTTTAGGTTTTCTCCAATTGGGTTTACCTTTCTAGGAAGGACCCTAAATGGAACATATTTTCCAAAGGAGAAAATCATTATAAATTAAATTATTTTACAACTCCAGGTGGATCCGAGAAGACCAAAGGAAGAGCCTGGGACTATAAGTGAGTGATTGTAATTATTTTAAGATTTCTTTAAGTAATTTAAAATAATAGAGTTTCCAATAGTTTTTGTTTTACTACGATTTTTAGAATAGCCTTTTTAGTAGTTTATTCATAGTTTGTAGAATTATTTTCAGTCAATTTCCTTTTAACTATTCTTTTCAGTAATTTTAATTTATTTCTGTTAATTATAGCTTTTCCGTTTATTTACAGTTATTTAGAATATTTCAGTTTATTTACTGTTATTTATACGTTATTTACATCTCCCTTCTTTTTCTTGGATTTTCTTCTATTTTCAATTTTGTTTTATTTCTCCTTCTTCATCCCATATGGATTAAAATAGGATTAACGCGAATACGGATTAAATTGTAAGAAAACTGGAATAATGGCATATAAGATGAAAATTTCAAAGACTATAATATAAATGGAATTGAACTGAAACTACGCCTAATTATAATTAGAATTGGACTAATTAAAAATAATTGGCATAGTATAACCTAAAATTATGACTAAATAGAATAAAGGATGAAAGAAGCTTATTTTCACACATAGAACTTGGTTTAAATAATAAGCATGATTATAGCGCAAGTTATAACAAGGAATCGAATAGAATAAGGATTATTTTAAGACATAGGATAAGTTAATAAGCAAATATAGTAGGAATAAATTGTAAAGGCTTATTTAAAATAATTTATCTAAGTTGATAAGCAAAGATGAAAGTAGGTCCTGTACCAAAATAGCATTCCCTATCAAAAAACAGTGAGTCTAGGGCACGCTTATGCTAAGAATGGTAGCAATTGGTCAAATAGAAGTCCAAATCCTAAGGGATTTGGATAAGCGGTGCAACTAGATATTTTTGGAATGAAGGGCTAGTACCAACAACATTTCCTCTATAGATTCTATGGACACATGGTGATCTCATGTTAGCTTAAAGTGGGATGAGGGGCACGCTTATATTGGATGTTGAGGTAATAAGAAGACCCAATAAGTGGAGCAAAAGGTAGCATGGGCATGCTGGCAGTTACGCATGTGACTTCTATTTGGGTGCTTAGTAATAGTTATGAGTTCCATGCGCTTAGTACGAGTGTCTTTCGTAGACACCAATGCCTTTTGTGTAGGGAGCTATATATGTCATCTAGTCCACGGTAACATTCTATGTAGAGAGTTGTATAGTATTTGGTCTACACTAAATAAATGCCTTCTGTGTAGGGACCTATATATGCCTTTCGGATCCACAGTAGTTGCTCTGTGTATCTTTCGTAGATACCATTGGCTATTATGTAGGGAGTTATATTAGCGGCTGGTTTGTAGAAAGGTACCATACAGTAGCAGGCCGATCAAAAGGGTAGAATTAGGGTTACATCCTATTTACAGGATTAGGAATTCAGCCTAGTCATAGCAGAAATCAAGGGCAGTTGCAAGCAATCAAAGTTAACCTATCTTATAAATTGAGCAATATTTAATCATATTATTTCCAGTTTATTCCTCTCCTATTTCCTTTGTTATCATTATTTTAGCTAGAACTATTGTAGGGTCTATTACTTTTATCTTGCTTAAAGACTCTAATAATTACTATTATTCACCAGACTTTTAGTCTGACCCACTCCTCTATTTTCCCCTTTCCCCCATAGGTAATAAAGGGAGATGGCAGTAGATTGCATTTGCTTGGCGATTTCTTGGAGTTCTCTATTTTGTATTTCTTTCATTCTCAGCTTTTGTTATTCCTATATGTCGGCTTATTATGAGGGATACTATGTACTCTGATTTTTGGGACTTTGAATTTTTATTTCACAAGACATGATGGGTTTTGAGATATGGATGTTATATTTGTTATTTGACCAATTTATGAAGCAACTAAGAAATTTTTATTTTTAGTAAATTTTAATTTTAGTTTCCGCTGTTTTTACATATTTTTGTTTTGTGAATGTTAGTCTCTGTTAATTTTATTTATACCTACAATGCACCACGCTTCTTAATGTGTCCTTTTAGATATACTAAAGGGTATGGGGTGACTCACTTGGTAACAGAGACTAAGGTTACAGGATTCTCAAAAAAAAGAAATTCAAAAAGCAAAGTGTTTTCTAAATAACTTGTTTTAAAAGTATTTTTTAGAAAAGAACTCTTAGAAATAGTTTTTGAGTATAAAAGAGTTTTTGTAAAAATCCCCTCAAAGTCATGTTCAGCCTTCTTTCGATTCTTTCGAACCTAAGTTTCCTTTTCTTTGCATAGTATGGATGGCTGGTTCCGTAGAGCTGTGATACTAGAGGTGCAAGAGCAAGCACCGAATATAACATCGGTAGGTGGGAATCCCTTTACTCCACCTATACTAGCCGATTTTTCTCAGCTATGCAAAGGCTACACTAGCATAGGGGGAGGAATGTTTTCTGGCATGAAGGATATCAAGGAGACATAAGCTAGGTTGGAAGATATGGAGAAAAAGTTCAGGCGGCTAGGTTTGGAGGACCGATAAAGTGGTCAACCTATATCATGGCAGTTGGAAGAAGAGCTTAAGGAGGTTCGTACAAGCTCTAAGAAGCCATGGTCGAAGGGAAAGAAGGATAGGAGAAAGAGGGAAGGTTCTCAGAAGCGGATCAAGAAAGTGGGAGATGTAACTGTTGTAGAATGACTGATCATTACGCAAGAGACTGCAAAAGAGAGAAGGTAACGAAGTGTAACAGCAGTGATCAACCCGGCCATCTTAGTAAGTTTGATCCTCAGAGGATGGGGTAAGGAACGAGTGCACCTGCAGTGTAGATTCAGGCTTTGGATGCAACACCTTTCAGCAGCGGACCGGATCGAGGTAGGAAAATTTGGTTTCTATATATGATTTTTCCATTCGGACTCTTTTCGATCCTAGAGTATCACACTCTTTCAGCTCTAGTTCTTTTGGTAGATTGTTTGCACTTAGACATCTCTTTAGTCGTAGACCCCATTGTTGTTTCAGACTCCATGGAAGGATCGGTACTCTTGTCTATGGTTTGTAAGGGTTTGAAATTTGTATGCTTGGCATAGAATTTGACTAGGATGCCTATATTTTGGGAATGGATTTGCTATCCATACATGGAGCAATATTAGATTGCGAGAGGGGAGTTGTTAGACTAGGGACATACATCAGTAGGACTCTTGAGATTCCTTGCGACCCGCAAGGGTCAGTTATGTTGAGCTTCATTTATTCCCTCGATTCATCATCATCAGAGTTAGATTCAGTTCATGTCGTCGGAAATTTTTCCAAACGCCTTTGAGAAGGTTAGGGGACTACCTCCTAAGAGAGAGATTGACTTCAGGATTTATTTGTCTAACCAGTAGCATTGCCCGTAGGGCATATGGCGGTTAGGGAAAGGAAGGGATTGGGCAAGTAGATCCGTGAGCTTTGGAGAAAGATTTCATAAGAAGAGACATATCGGAATAAGGAGCGCAAGTCGTCTTCGCTACCAAAACAGGTGGTTTTCTTCGACTTTGCATTGACTATAGAGAATTGAATAAGCTTATAAAGAAGAACCATTATCCACCCTCTAGGATAGATGATCTTTTCAACCAGTTAGTTGGCTCTGTAGAATTCTCCCAGCTTGATTAGCCATTAGAATTCACCAGCTTTGGGTCACTGATGATAACATTGATAAAACCGCATTTAGGACAACAGACGGATTATTTGAGTGGTTAGTCATGACTTTTGGACCAACCAACGACCCAACCTATTCTATAGATTTGATGAACCATGTTTTTGGAGATGTCCTCAAATAAAGTTCGTGGTGGTATTCGTGGTCGATATTTTGGGGTTTTTCAAGAAGTATGGAAGAGCATGTTATTCATTTATAGGAGGTTCTTTTTATGCTTCGTGTTCGTCAGTTGTGCAACAACCTTGTATTTTGTAATTATTTTAATTGTATATATTAATTATTTTTAAATTGAATTCCTGATTTAAAACTTTATTTTATTTATTAAAATGAACAAATTATGTTATTTTAAATATAAATTTTTATTTTTATGCGAATTATAATTTCAAACATGAATAAATTGAATATTTCTAGAAAATGTGAATTTCGGTCAATACGGTCAAATTTTGACTTTTAAATTCAAAATTTAAATATTTTAATTTTTGAATTTTAAAATTTATGATGAAAATAAATAAAATTTCAAGAATACTGCTTTTTGTTTTGTTGAAATCTGATTTATATAGTGAAAGTTATACTTTATACAATATTGTGTGTAAAATGATTTATTTAACAAAATTGTTTATTTTAATTTTTATAAATAATATTTTTGTTTTTCAAATCACGTTTTAATTTGTGTAACATGTCACATTATGCATATATTTTATTTTTAAAACATTTTTAAAGTGTTTTTATAATTTTTCCAATGTTAATTGTATATTGTTTATATTTTTAACGTCCAGTTTCATTTATTAAGCTATTTCTTATTTATTTTCTATTTTTCTTTAAAATTATTTATTTATTTATTTTTCACTTTATTTTGTTTCATATTTTTATTTTATTTACTGAATTTATTTGGTTTATTTTTATTTAAAAGAAAAAGAAATGCCAAGAGGCAAAGACCTTTCATTTCCATATGACTTTTCATTTCATTTTTGCCTTTCCATTTGTTTCTTTTGTCTTTTCATGTTTGGCCGTGCAATTTTTTTCTGATATCCATGACTTTATTCTCTTCATTTTCGCGTGAAATTACTTCTCATCCATAAAAAAAAACTCACAGCTTCAAAGAAAAAAAAGCTAATGGCTTCATTCATTCTTTCCTTCTTCTTTTCAATGATTTCTACCTTGTTCTTCTTCTAGCTTGCTCGGCCTAGCCTCCACCACTTCAACATCGACCACCACTTCATCATCCATAGCAGCACCCTCCTCCTTTGACCAAATTCAAGCCGTGCCTCCTTATGAGATAGCTCCATAAATTTGCAAGCTCCAACTCTTGAAAACAATGCCTAGACCACATAACATCACCTATCCTTCCTATTTCACTTTAGCCACCCCTTTAGCCACCACCACCAGCAAGTTCACCTCCTTTGGCCATCACCCCAGCCATCATCTGATATGTCCAGACCTGTACCATGCTTTGGCCGAGCCAATTGACCCATAGGCCGAGCCAAAAATTTGAACAAACCCATGCTTTTTTGCCTTGAACCTATGTATGTTTTATGTTGCAACTCTACCCCTTTATCTCCATGTTGCCATGCATTTGTAATGCCAAAACTGAGCAAAAGCATGATCATGGCTGAGCATATGGTTCCCTGGGTCAAGCTTTTGAATGGTTAAACAAACGTCAAATCATTTTGTCCGTTGTTAATTTCAATTTCCATTTGTTTCTATGATGTTTTGTATTGAATATTTATGTTATATTGTCTTGTTTATTGGTTGTTGTTACAAGATAATATCATAGCTCTCTCCACTCATTTGAATCAAAAGTCATGCTGTATCATGCCATATCGTGCTTTCTGGAATTTATTCGTTTAGTTTGATTTGCTAACTCCAGCTCGAAAAGGTGAGTCTTTCTCACTCTGACATTTCTACTTATGAAATAGTGAATTGATGACAAGTGTTTAGTAAATTGAAAATGTTATGCAAGTTAATGATGATTATATGATATGTTATTTCATGTTATTACCCTGTTAACTTTGTTAATCATCACCTGACATCTGATATATGACATTATATTGTGGCATTGGCATTGTTTATATTGTTTATGCACATGTTCACACTGCAAGTTCCCTGTTAGAGTAGAATCACTATGGGTTGAAATGATACATACCCGAATTGATATTAGAATAGGAAAAAATCATTATGGGCTGAAATGATAGGTGTGGGCTGAAAGATAGGCCTGAGTGATTTTTATTTATTTTTATTTACTTGGGATTGCGGGTTTGAAATGATAGAACCCGGGTTTTCTTTTTAAACTGCGGATTGAAATGATATATATCTGTATCACTTCATCTAGGTTAGAAAATTATATACAGACCCCGTGGTATATTTTTGAATGATTTTTATATAGATATGTATTTTTTTAAGGTATGAAATTTTGATTTAAAAATATATATTTTATGGTTTTAAGAAGGCTAAATATTAAGTTTTGAATTTGTGAATTTAAGTATGTAAATTTGAAGTAAATGTGATTTTGACTTTTAATTTTATTTTTAAAAAGTAAGTAAATAATGGAAATAAAATTTAAAGTTTGAAATGATATTTGAAGTAAAATGTTAAGTTTTATTTAATTTATAAGTTAATAAACAGTGAAATTTTGACTTAACAAATGAATTGATTTTTAAATTGGATATTTAATCATAAAATTTTGTTGTGATAAATCATATGATAAAATTATTTAAAGGTGAAATTTTGAAGTCTAGAAAATATGATTTATAAGTTTAAAATTTGCTAAAATTGAAGTTTTATTGTTTCTGAAAAGTTATAATAAAATCTGGAATTTTATTAATAGCATTTCTAAATTGCTGTAGTCTTATGGCAGCATTTTAAAATGTCGTTGTTTTGAATTTAACTAGGTTTGAAGTAACTAAATATCTGTTGCTGCATTTTTATAAATGCCGTTGTTTCTAAACTAAACTATTTTTGAAACTATAAGCTACGAGAGCACTTTATAAGTGTTATCGTTGATATAATTTGACATTTTGAAAATATTATAGATTTTAACTCTGTTTGATTTATATTTTAAAGTGTTAAATGATTTAACTTTTGGAATTGATTATTCGTGTAATTTTAGGGGTTTTGGAAATATTTTAATATTCAAATTTGAATTTTTAAGGAAATTAAATTTGAATTTAAAGAAGGTTTATTTAGTTGTGTGTTAAATGAAATGAAATGTAATGAGATAAATGAAATTTTGAATGGAATTTTTGAAATGCATTTTGTAATGATATTTGAAATAATAAATGAATGAAATTGATTTTAAAATGATATTTAAAATTAAATATTTGAATGTAAGAATGATAATGAATTTATAAAGGATTTGAAAGGAAATGATTTTGAAATGGTTTTGAAAGGATACGATATTTTGATAAAGAATATGAATTGAAATGATATGTGATTTTGATAAATGGATATTTGAAGTTTATATTGGTATGAAAGGATAGTTAGTTACTAGAAATTCTGGTTTATTTAAATAATATTGGATTTATGAAATGAATATTTCAAAATTAAGTAATAATGAAGTTAAAATTCAGATATGTGGAATTATAAATTTAGTTTTGAAATGTCGGATATTTAAGCTTTGAAGTATATTAAAAAATTAATATTTTATTTTGTAGATCAAATCTATATTTTAAATTGATAAGATTTGAAATGTTTTGTAAGGAAACTGAATTGAATTCAAACTGATGGTTTGAATCGAATTGAATTGGAAATTTGAAAATTTGGGGTTAATTGAATAAATTTGAAAACTGTAAAGAATTAAAGGTACCATAATTTCAAATGTATGATTTCGAAATGTTTTAATTTCCAAAGTGTAATATTTTGGTTACGGAAGAGTTATAAATTTGAAAGTATTATGATTTTTGAAGATGAATATATGTTTGAAATGGAAAGTATAAACTATTTTGAAAGGAATATAGTTTTGAAATGAAATGATTTGATTTTGAAGTATAAACTCTTTTGAAATAACCACGACATTATAATAACGTTTGGTTGTTAAAGAGACCGGGATCGGAAGTTGTCATACTGTCTGCCAACTCCGAAAACCACTTTAACAATTGTGTACGCGGTGGAGATTCCAGAATGAAGTAGGATGGTGGCGACGATCCTATTGAGATATGAACGTGGACCCGACTCCCGTGAGTTGGCTTAAGGTGGCTAAACCGGAGCGACGGACGGGCCAAGTGAGGTAATTCCTCCTATTGGATGCACTTCTTCGATACTATACTCTTACTTGTGGTTGATTCGATGGCCATCCTTCGATTTTGATTTGGTAGTGTGTTCCGAGGTGGGTGGTATTGGCTGCTATGCTTTACCACCAGCCCAGAAGCGTAATTGGTATATCTACCCTAGCATTGCCTAGTTGTGCCATGTCACCTACCATATCGAGCCTTACTACGAGTTTGTTTTTCTCCTGTAGCCCATGGAGTATTTAGGGTAGCCTCACGATCTGGAGGTATGCTGATACAGGATGGACTACTGGGACTATTACATGTTGGGGGCTATACGGGAACCCTTCAATGCTATTTCAAAGTAAGTTTATTTTATTGTAGACAATATTATAATAGCGCAATATTACTACATAGTAAATAGTTTAACGGGTCCTTAAAGGATGGACGATCCCAAGCATCCTTTAAGCTACTGATGCATTTTTGTTACTGTTCACTTGAGTTGATTTACAGTTCATAAGTATTTATGTCCTGACTCGAGTGTTTTGTATTTTACTTTATGCTCGAGTCACACTGAGTGATTCAGCATTCAAGACTCACTTTTGGAATTGGAGCTTTGCTTGAAGATCCAGCCATCTATTTTGCTTTCAGTATCCAGTGGTTTCAGTGATGTATTCTGATTTGTACCTGATGTATATTGTTACTCGTCAGTTGTATCTTGTTTAAACTCTGATGTATCTTATTTTTTATAGTAGCTTCATGAACTACTATCTCTTGTACTTCCGCTGCATTATTATTTACTCTGTGTCTGTGATCTGTGATTATTTATTTACTATATATTCTAAGATTTGCCAAATTTTATTTACAACGCGGTATTTTGAGCAATTCAAGCCGGACATGTGCGGATGTGAATGGTTGAAAATATCGGGTGGTTACAAGTTAAGAGCGGAGTTTTTGAAGCATCACTTTTGGAGTGCAATTATTGGGCATAGAGAATATCTACACATGGTAGGGATTTAAGAGACGGTTTTATGCAAATCCAAACAGAGGTAGGCAAAGGTTAGAGATGTAAAATAAAATTCAGTAAATATGTAGAGAAGAAAGTCCATGTGTAGGTAATTGCAGAAATTATAATTGTCCCAGAAAAGTGGATTTGACGGTGATGTCTTAGAATAAATATGAGTATACAAGGGCAATAGGAGTAAAAGCCTTTAGTTTAGGAAAACTACTCCGAGGGTAGTAAGTTGGAAGACCCACTTTATGCTAAGCCCAATAAAATGAAATTTCGAAATCTAAAAAAAGTTGAATTTTTTTTTTGTAATTGTTGGAATTGAAAATTTTCATTATTAATAAATAAACATGGGGTTTTTGAAGAATGGTGTGAAATTTAAGTTGGTTTTTGTATAATGAAAAATTGGAATTCTTATTGAAGAATTATGGAGTGTGTGTGTGTGTGTATATAACTAGCTAGTTTCACTATAAGTAAACAAAGATTTAAATATAAAAACCTAGAGTGTATAAAGTATCGAAAACTTAGATTACAACTTTTATTATAGTAAAAAATGTTTTCGGGGGAAATAAGTGGGGCATAGGCTACAACCCTATTGTTATAGTAAGTGACTCTCAAGAGAAATATTTTTTTTTACGTAGGTACATGAGATTTATTGGTATTTATGTAATTGAATCCATACACCGGTATCTTTTGGGTCAATAGTGGTCTTTTACGCAACATCCATTTTAACTCAAATATAAATGTATTTTTATGATAATTTCTAAGTATGGAAACAAAATGGTTTGTAAAGTACACTTATTATTAATAAGTATAAAGAAGTGTTTTTGCAATTATGGAAATATTAAAACGGTTTTGAAGATGAGTTTTTCTAGGAGGAAAATGTGTAAGTTAGATATTGGAAAATATTTGTCATGGAAGAATATAATTTAGATATATTTTAATCTATTGGAATGAAAAGAATAATGGTATTATTTTCTATGAAATCGAAAAAAAAAAATTATGTGCAAGTTACAAGGAATATACGAAAGAGATATACAAGGTATGATGCAAAGCAACATATTTTGTATAGCCTATTTCGAAAAATATAAAAATAATTTCCTTATAATTTCACATAAACATGAAATTCTCTTTTGAAAGGTTCAAAGAAGATTTTATCCTTAATAACCTCTCATAAGAGAAAATAGTTCCAATACATTAAGATATGAGACTATTAGGCGTAATAAGAAGCTGTTTAGAGAACATATAAAAGATATTTTAAAGATATTTTTAAAAGAAAATGTTTTGGTGAAAAAGTAAATAAGTTTTTGAAATGAAAGACTTAATAAAAGTAAAATTTAAAAATTCCAATTTTTATAAAAAAATTGTAAAAGTCTTTAAAAGAAAGAGAGATATAAGTTTCAAACTTTAAAAAAAAATTGGAAGTTTTTCCCTCTAGGTTTGGGAAGTAATATTAAGTGGCCAAGTATTTCTAAAATTATTAGAAACTGAAAAGGTAACACTTTTAAAGACCAAGATTTTGGGATTTGATTTTTTAAAATTTTTAGAAACCTTAGTTTGTAAAACATGGTGATAAATACCAAACCAAAATCTTAAATTTGGAGTAGATAAGAATCATTTCCTATGAGTAACGGTTGAGGTGTAAGGAGATAGGAGTAATTACTTTAATAAGTAATAATATAAGTTTCCGTAAAGTGTATAGGACACTAGTAAGAACCTAGGAATGTTGACTCATGAAGAATAGTAAAATGAGATTAGTAGAATAGTAAGACCAGCGTGGTTAAGAATGAGTATTCTTGATTTTGGAAGAACTTGAGAAAAGCATCTTTCTTTAGTGGAATTCATATGGTAGTAGTTTACAAGCTAGCATTGGAAGGGCACCTTTTGAAGCTCTTTTTGGGAAGGCCGTGTAAGACGTCTTCATGTTGGTTGGAGTCTACGGAAAGATTACTTCTTGGTTCCCACATGGTCAGAGAGATTTCGGAGAAGACTAATTTGATTAGGAGAAAATTCGTATCTCATATGCATGTCTCTTATAATAGGTTTTAGGATTCCTTTTACCATCTTTAGTTTTGAATAGGTTCTTTCCTTTATTATCCTTTGGGAGGGTAGAACTTAGGATTTAACTTATGGATCATAGGACTTGATGTAAACATGCTAATAGAACATGCTATGAATGATGTTTACTAGTGATTCCAAGTGTTTGCTAGTGGATACTATGGATGCATATAGGTAGACTAGGCACTATTATTCCTTAGGGATCGGCTTAATTAGGACACTAGAGCATATGCATATAGATTTGTGCGCATTTTTATATTATTTCCATAGTTGCTATAAACGGATGATTATCACATAATTGTTGCATTTGGATGATGTTTGTAGCACGCATATAGAATTATCAGTTATCATTAGGAAATTTTTGCATTCATTTGGATACATGGCACAGACATAATTGCATAAAAGGAGGTCAACTGAATCAGTGGACCACCTAATCTTTTGCACTAGTTAAGGACATTAACACTACACTAATTATATAAGTATCAAAAATTATGTTAGAAAATCTTAAGGACAATAGATGAAGGGTTGATGATTGAGTAGTTGGTTGTAGAACTTGAATGAAAACACTTAGTTCATTCTTTTATCCTTAGAAATTTTGGGGATGAAATCCCTTAAAGAGGGGACAATGTAACAAATCGAAATCTAGCCTATAATAATTAATTAACCAATTAATGAAATAATAAAATAATTTTGTGAAATTATCAGAATTGAGCTACGGGAGTTGCACCATTGTGTCTGTGGTAATTTTCTGGTCAATTTCCATATATAGAATGTCATAATCCGAATCAATATTAAGAATTTACGCACGAACAAGAAATTGAAAATAAATAAATAAATATATACAGGTCGATCGCCCGATCGACCTAGGCAGGGTGCAGTCGACCAGCCTTGCTTTTTGGCAAGCGAACAAACATTCAATCGTTCGAACATTCTAGAACCCCTAACCGACCAATTTTGCATCATTTTGACTGATCTGGTCCTTCCATTTCTACATCCGATGGCCCATATTCAGCCTATGACGTGGTTGCACCCTATTCAATTTTCAAATCCAACGGTTTGAGACCCACTTCTAGACCTATAAATAGGCCCTAGACCTAATGTAATTTCTCAGTCTAGGTTTTCTCCAATTGGGTTCACCTTTCTAGAAAGGACCCAAAACCGAATAATTTTTCAAAAAGAGAAAATCATTATAAATTAAATTATTTTACAACTCCAAGTGGATCCGGGAAGACAAAAGGAAGAGCTTAGGACCGGAGGTGAGTGATTTTAATTATTCTAAGATTTCTTTAAGTAATTTAAAATAATAGGGTTTCCAATAGTTGTAGTTTTACTATGATTTCTGAAATAGCCTTTTTAGTAGTTTATTCACAGTTTTTAGAATTATTTTCAGTGTATTTCCTTTCATCTATTCTTTTCGATATTTTTAGTTTATTTTGTTAATTATAGGTTTTCTGTTTGTCTACGGTATTTATAGTATTTTTGTTTATTTACTATTATTTATACGTTATTTACATCTCCTTTCTACGGTTTGGATTTTCTTCTATTTTCAGTTTTCTTTTGTTCTTCCTTCTTCTTGGCACATGGATTAGAATAGGATTAACGCGAATATGGATTAAATAGTAAGAAAACTGGAATAATGGAATATAAGATGTAAATTTCGAAGACTGTAATATAAATGGAATTGGATTGAAACAACGCCTAATAATTAGAATTGAACTAATTAAAAATAATTGGCATAGTTATAACCTAGAATTATAACTAAATAGAGTAAAAGATAAAAGAAGCTTATTTTCACACTTAGACCTTGGGTTAAGCAATAAGCATGATTATAACGTAGGTTATAATAAGGAATAGAACAAAATGGGGCTTATTTTGAGACTTAGTATAAATTAATAAGAAAAGATAGTAGGGATAAATTGTAAAGGCTTGTTTAATAATTTATCTTAGTTGTTAAGAAAAAATGAAAGTAGGACCTGTACCAAATAGCATTCCCTATCAGACAAAACAATGAGCCTAGGGCGCGCTTATGCTAAGAATGGTAGTAATTGGTCAAATAGAAGTCCAAATCACGAGGGATTTAGATAAGGGGCGCAACTAGATATTGTTTGGATGAAGGGCCAGTACCAACAGCATTTTCCCTATAGATTCTATGGACGCAAGGTGATCTCACGTTAGCCTGAAGTGGGATGAGGGTCACACTTATGGTGGATGTTGAGGTAACAAGAAGACCCAATAGGTGGAGAAAAAGGTAGCATGGGCATGGTGGCAGTTACGCATGCGACTTCCATTTGGGTGCTTAGTATTGGCTATGAGTTCCAAGCGCTTAGTATGAGTGTCTTTTGTAGACACCAATGCCTTTTGTGTAAGGAGCTATATATGTCTTCTGGTCCACAGTAACATTACGTATAGAGAGTTATATAGTATTTGGTCTACAGTAAATAAATGTCTTATGTGTAGGGAGATATATATGTCGTCCAGATCCACAGTAGTTGCTCTGTGTATCTTTCGTAGATACCATTGGCTGCTATGTAGGGAGTTATATAGCGGCCAGTCCGCAAAAAGGTACTATAGAGTAGCAGGCCGATCAAAAGGGTAGAATTAGGGTTACATCCTAATTACAGAATTAGGAATTCAGCCTAATCAAAGCAGAAATCAAGGACAAGTGCAAGCAATCAAAGCTAACCTATCTTATAAATTGAGCAATATTTAATTGTACTTATTTCATGTTTATTCCTCTCCTATTTCCTGTTATCCTTATTTATGCTAGAACTATTGTAGAGTCCGTTACTTTTATCTTGCTTAAAGATTGTAGTAATTACTATCATTCACCAGAATTTTAGTCTGACCCACTTCTCTATTTTCCGCTTCCCTCCATAGGCAATCAAAGGAGAGGGCAATAGATTGCAGTTGCTTGGCAGTTTTTTGGAGGAGTTCTCTACTTTGTATCTCTTTCATTCTCAGCTTTTGTTCTTTTTATGTACTGGATTATTATGAGGGATATTATGTACTCTGATTTTTGAGACTATGAATTTTTATTTCATAAGACATGATGGGTTTTGAGATATAGATGTTGTATTTGGTATTTGACCTATTTATGAATCAATTAAGAAAGTTTTACTTTAAATAAGTAATTGTTTTAGTTTCCGCTGTTTTAACCTATTTTTTTCTTGTAGTCTTAGTCTCTGTTAGTTTTATTTATACCGACAACGCACCACGCCTTTTAGTGTGTCCTTTTGGGTATATTAAGCGAAGTCGGGTGTTTCAAAAATGGGGTTAAGTTTTTTTGGTTGTGAATTAAATGTAAATAAAAGAATTATGTTGATTTAGTGGTGAATTGATTTTATAGAAGATAAAAGAATTTAATTCAACATTAATTTGTGGTAAAGACATATAATTGTTCAGAATAAAGTCCTGGAAACTTTATTAGGTTTGTTTGGGCCAAAAATGAGCATTAAATGTTTTTAGTTTGTTGAAATGCAAAAATTTGTGAAAATATTGGTCAAATAGTGAATTTTTTGTTAATTTTAATGATGCGTTAAAATTAACTGTGGATAATATTGTAAATAAAAATTTGGAAAATGGTTAAAGACAATATTTGGGTGTGAAAATATTTTTAATATGGTTT
Organism: Allium cepa; assembly: GCA_030765085.1. Lineage (NCBI taxonomy): Eukaryota > Viridiplantae > Streptophyta > Magnoliopsida > Asparagales > Amaryllidaceae > Allium > Allium cepa. The sequence goes on from CM060945.1 coordinate 777,942,090, forward strand.
GTTATGATTATTTAAACAAGAAAATGAATTTTACGGAATTTGTTGTTAAAATGTTAATCTATTTAAGTAAATAGCGTAAATTAAATCACTTAAGTAAAAATAGAAATTTAGTGATGGAAATTGGTTTTAATAGCTAAAATAACTTTTATATGTTGTTTAAAAATTTATTAAACATAAAACATGTGGCTGTGTTGATTATTTGGTTTAATAAAGTGATGTAGTGTAATAATGCGTTGCTATTATATGTTAATAAGTTGATATATATGTTAAATTAAAACTTAAATTATCACATGAGCTTAATGGGTAGGGTTTTGGACCAAATCCAAACCCTTTTACCCAATTTCTGGAAAGAGCTGAAGAGGAGAAGAACATTAAGTACGTTCATTTCTCTCTTCACTCTTCATTTTATTCTTTTCTTCTAGGAAAGAAATTAATGGCTTCTCTATAATTGCAAAATTCCTCCCCAAACAAAATAAAAATCAAAGATAATTTATGAATTTGAAAGCTTAATAGGTAATCATCGCAAAATGTAGAATTATTTCATCGATTTCTTAAATTTAGGATCTGTAAGGTCTGTAACTTTTATTTCTTCTTTTGCATGTCTGTTCTTCCTTCTATTTTCAAGTTCCTAACTCTTACTCAAAGCTAAAGCTGCCATCTTGCTTGTTATTTGCTTCAATTTTCTGCTAAGGTGAATTTTAACTCAATCTTCTAATCTAAAGAAAAATCTGATTGTTATCTGGTGACTGAATTGTAGAATTTTTGAATTACTGTACAAACTATTGGAAGTAGTTTATACAGTAAGTATATATTGTTTTATTATCACTTTGTAAGACCTGTTGATCATAATTCTTACACCGAAACCCTGTCAATTTTTCTCCGTATTGTTGTCCATATGTTGTTCTATCTCCATACTAAAATTTATGTTCGAATTCTATTTGTTATCGTGTGAAAAATCATTGCAAAAATCAGCTTGAAGCTGCCTGAAGCATGCAGAAAAGCACGCAACCAGGGGTCGACCAAAGACCCTTCTAAGTCGACGTTGAAGGTCGACCTTGGGCATGTGATGGTCGACCTCAAAGGTCAACCTTCACCTTGCATGGGTCGACCCATGTGCACTTGCCTGAGTGCGTTTGCTTACGTGTTTTCCTGACCTTTATTCTACTATTTTGCACTATTTTCTTCTATGTTTTAGGGATGAATTGCGATGTTCTCAAAAGGCTATTTCTATACTTAGAAAGCCGACATTGCGTGATGATTTTATGTTGCAATGTTGTTGATTTATTTGAGTTTCGATTTGAGAAAACCCCGTTGAATTTGAATTGATTTCGATGATTTCGTGCACGGATTTTATAATTGATTTCAAAATGAATTTTTGATTTAAAAATCGGATTTGAAATAAAAAAATTCCAAATCGATTTTATAAGTATGAATTTATTTCTAAGCCTATTTTAGATATTAAATAATATAATTAACTATTTTTAAAAGGATTTTAAAAGGAAATAATTTTCGAATATTTTCATAAAAACGTTTTTAATTCTTTTCTCAAAGTAAATTATTTTCTATAAAAATTACATATTTTTGTACTCTTCGGGAGAATGAGGAAGTGACTTAAATGATTTAGTAAAACATGTGGTATAGGACATATGCGTTCACTTTTTCGGTTAATTCCGGACTAGTTCGATTGAGGCCATGCACGATAGTGAAATTAACTAACTTATAGTAAATTGTTAAGTGAGAACTTGTGGTATAGGACACATTGTTGTCACTGATTTGTTCCTGTGTGGAAGTTGGTGAAACTTTATGTTGGACCTTTGGGTATGTCGATTGCCGGCACAAGACCTTTGGGTCATTTGTTCAGCTTTCGGGCTATTTGTTGGATCTTCAGGTCATTTGTTAGGCTTTCAGGCCATTTCTTGGACTTTCGGGTCATTTGTTAGGTGCCAAATTTGTTGTTGTAGTACTTGGCATGCTTCAGCCATATGCTGTTGATAAACGTGCGGCGTAGCTTAGACTCGCCATTTTTTGGGATCCACCTTTTGTTAATGTTTTCAAGATTTCACTATTTTTTATTTCTAGAATTTGTTGATTTTCAAATGTTTTCACCATTTAGTTGGATGTTGAAGTTGTACATAGCCTTTGTGCTATTTTATGATGATGACATGGTGATTTCATTTTTGTTGTTTTTAACTCCTAAGTGAGTTCGATATGTTGAGATTTATGCTATTTTAGTGACATGGCTTGTACGCCTTGTGTTGTTTGATGTTTTGGCATTTATGCCTTATGTTGTTTGGTGATTTGGCTCACAAGCCTTATGTTGTATGTTGATTTGGCTCATATGCCTTATGTAGTTACATGATTTTTCTTATTTGCCATATATTGATTTGAGAACATGGAGTCCTTCTCCATGGCGACTTGTTATCCTCCTTGTGTATCTTATCTTCACCTATCATATACTAACTATCTTGTTTAGGCTAGACTGACTCGTATGTTTATATTTTTATATGATGCTCGGGTCAGACCAAGTCATTATAGGTCAGTGGACTGTAGTTTGACCTTCACCTTGCTTTGCTCCACTATTATCTTCCCTCTTTATTGCTTAGTGTATGTTTTAATGTAGGCCCTTTTTGTTGTAGTACTTTGATGTATATTTTCTTTCGTGACTCTGATGTATATTTGGTTCATAAGAATCAAACTTATGTAGCATGTTATGTTGTACTTCTGTTGACTTTGTGTATATATATATGTGTGTATGTTCCTGTTCTATGATATGAAGTATTTGATGTTATTATATTTGTTCTGAATACGATCCTTAGCCACCGTAATTTTGTGTTAAATCGGAATCGAGTATGTCAATACAATTAAGAAAGAAAGAAAAGAAAAAAATGGACACTCAATCGATGTATTCGATACTCGTTTAAGACAAACCTCATGGATGGTCGTTCCTAACCAGCCCTACTCTTTACACTAGCAAATAGTATTACCTAGTAACGCTCTTTATTAGTGTGGGCCTCGGGGTGGGGCATCACATGGATAGTTCTTCTCGACTCAAGTGAACCATTTATTGATGTAGTATACGGGTCGCTGGATCCTAGCTTCTTCACGTACAAAAGTGGTACTTGATGCATGAGATGAGATGGCTAAATAGATGAACAAGTCCTCTCCGTTTCCTAGCTTTAATAGGATTGGCGGGGTTTCAATGTGTCGTAGTAATTATTTGAATGTTGTTTGACATGCCTCATTCCATTCGATGTTTTTCTTTCCTTTCTTCAGTACTTCAACGAACGGTATGCATTTGTCGGCGGCTATTGAGATGAACTGACTTAGCGCTACGACTTTCCTATTTAGGCTCTATAACTCCTTTTTGTTCCTTAGGGCCTTAACCTCTCACAGAAAAGTAATTTGCTCTGGATTTGCCTCATTGCCTCTAGGGCTTATAATGAACCCCAAGAACTTTTCCGAAGAAAGGGAATTCAATTTCATTCCATGTTTTCGGAGTATCTCGAACATTTTCGCAATATTTTCCAAGTGATTTGCGGCTATACTTAACTTAGCCAACGTGTCATCCATATATACTTCCATCGTCTTCCTAATCTGATGCTTAAACTTGGCGTTTTCCAATCACTTGTAAGTTTCCCTAGCATTCTTTAAGCCAAACGACATTACTTTGTAGCAATGCAATCCCAGGTCGATAATGAAACTGGTTTTTTGGTTCGGTTCGTGCATTATGATCTGGTTGTACCCCGAGTATGCATCCATAAATGATAGCAGTTTATGTCCAACCGTCCCGTCCTTAAGCTTGTCAATTCTGGGCAGAGGAAAGCTATCTTTCGGGCATGCTTTGTTTAAGTCCGAGTAGTCGATACAAATTTGTCATTTTCTATTGGACTTCTTGACCAAAACTGGGTTAGATACCCACTCGAGGTAGGTTGCATCATAGATAAAACCATTGGCCATTGGCTTATCTACTTTTTCTCTCAACGCCTTCGACCGTTTGAGGCCTGGGCTATGCCTTTTCTACTTTATCGATGTATACTTAAGATCAATGTTTAGTGTGTGGCATGTACTTTCCGGTGATACCCTACATGTATCAAAGTGTGTCCAAGAAAACACATCCAAGTTGGCACAAAGAAATTTAGTGAGTTCCAACCACATTTTGTTTTCATGGTGCGATCCAATTTCAAGACCCGTTTGGGTCATCCATGTTGACTGGGAAAGACACCGTCAATTCTGTCGGTGCTACCCGATCCTCCACTAAACTCTTCTTTCCAGAGTCCAAAGCCTTATCGAAATGGATATGGTCGCCAAGCCAAGGGCGACTCTGTAGTTTTTATTCGGTAGGTTCGCGAATGTGAAGAGTTCACCTCGCATTCTTCCCCTTTTCCTTTATTTTGGATTCGCCCTGTTCTGCAATATAACATTTTCTGGCTGCACTTGGTCTCCTTTGATCACTCTAGTTCCTTTCGTCATTGGGAATTTCATTGTAAGGCACCATTAGGGTAAAGCAATTCTGAAGTCTGCTAGTGCGGGTTGTCCCAAGAATTGTATGTGGAAGCTTCATCTATGATCATGAAAGTTTGGATGAGGACGACTCTTCGATCGCCTTCCCCAAATTTTACAGGCAAGTTAATTGTTCCTATAGGTTGTTTGGGTTCACCGGTGAATCTTTGAATTTTTGTTTGGTAGGAGGATATGTCTTTCATGTTGATCTTTATCTAATCAAAGATGCATTTGAAAAGGATATTCAAAGAACTACCGCAGTCTATCAATACTCATCGGAACATAGTGGGTCTGATTCCTACTGTCACGACCAGTTGATCGAGAGTTAGAGTTTCTACACCCTCAATGTCTCAATTTATGAATAATATGTCAGCATTTAAGGTTCTCTGCGGCTTAACAGGGGTTCCATCTTTGATTGCAAGGCATGCGTCTTTCGGAGCATGCTCTAATGAGTTCGCATAACGCTCCATTTCTCCCCAACTCTTCTACGTGGGAAAAGGTCCTCCAGATATTATACCAATGACGAGTCTTTGGTCAGTTCATTTAGATCCCTCTTCACTGGTTCTAACTTGGTTCACTCGACCTCTAGGAGCTTGGGGAGCCGCGAGTTGGTCAGGATTTTGTGATTTCCTTACGTATTGCTGAAGTTTGTTTTCCCGAATCAACTCTTCGATCAAGTTCTCCAGGTGATGGTGTAGGATCGATTTCACCCTAGAGGGGGGTGAATAAGGTGATACTAATAATAATAATAAAATATGGAAATATATATATATATAATAATTGTAGCACAGATAATAGCAGAATAATAAAAGCAGAAATGTAACAACATTGATTTACCCAGCTTCGACGAAACCCTGCCCACGTGCTGCCCCTAAGGTTTCTACTAGAAATTAGGTAATCGGATGCTTACATATGTAAACTTGCAAAACCCGCTAATGACTAGCCTAACTCTACGCTCAAAACCCTGCCACAACACAACCACTAAGTTGCGAATTCTTGAACTACACCATCGTAATTCATAACATAATCCCTTGACAGGAAAGTAACGCAATTTAAAATAGAAATTACAAAATAAAATAAAAACTAAATGCAAAAACAAAACCCTGTTGTATAAAAATTAAACCCAAAATGAAATTTGAGACCGGGCCAATTTTAATTATAAGAAGTTGTTCCCTCCTCTTTTCTTTTCTATGTAAAATGGCTTCAGCCGATATTTCTTTGTTACTCTTCCAAACACTTGGGCTTTATGAAATTTGAAGCGCCGATTCAAAAATTGATCGATTAAGTGTTGAATTCACTGCTTGGCTTTATCAATTGATCTTGGCTTTGAATAATACGCATGGCTTCAAGTTGCTCGAGCTTGAGTGTTATGATTTGCCACATGATTTTCTTGTATGATTTTAAATTATCTAGACTTGAATTAGAGTTATTTATTTGTTCTAGATTTAGTTGCTTGCTATCTTATTTCGCTTGAATGTTAATTGCCTTTTATCGATGATGTTAATAGGTATTTATAAGGTTCGAATCCCTTAGTTTACCTTCGTTTAATTTTGGTTTGAATATTCATGATTTCTTTTCTACGTTGTTTTTTGATTGTATGATCTTGAGACCGCTGATTGGTTCATTTCTTGATGGTAGCTTGGTATTCGAATTTGAGATATATATTTGTTATTTGATGACTTGTTTGATTCCTTTCTGCTCTGACTTGTTCATCATGTTAGTATACATACAAATTTGACTTCAAATATAGTCGACCCATGTTGATCTTTATCTCGGCTGTGACTCATCGAACTGCTTCTGTTTTATATATATTGAACATATTCCCAGATTGATAAGTTCAAAACTGCTGTTGTTAATAATTGGACTTAGTAGCCTTGCATTCCATTATGTGTACAGCTGTTGTCCTATTTCATATGAACGTAATTTTCAATGCTCTTATCTTCATATAGCCTTGAGTCTGCTATGACATGTATGCTATTTTATTGATGATTGCACCATTTCGTTGTACTTTGGTCTAGTTGAGTTATTTGGTCTTGATACATGCCATTTCTTTGTGTCTGGAGCTTGTGACATGTCAGGTTGAGTTTCTTCTTATATGTATACTTGTGTGAACATACATGTTTATATGTATGTTGTAGCTTGATTCTTGTTTAGAGTTTGAATGGTCTCCATGCATCTAATTCCATCATTATTGCAGCCCTTGTTTCTAGTCTGGTGTATGTTAAAAACTGAATTCAATTGAAACTTTAAACTGTAGTCATCTTATATGCATATGTATTGTACTGGTATACATGTTGTATGCATGTGATCTAGCTATTGCACATTTCCAGTCTGATATCCTTTTGTTTATGTTGTAACTGTTAGGTGATTGAGGCAGTTGTCATTTATACTGCACATATTCATGTTATATTCACCTCTGGTTCACTATGAATTGCTCTGTATTGATCCTCTAGGAGTCTGGTTCAAATGTTCATGTGTACATTGATTTGAAAATTTCCTTGATACATGTTCATGTTGTAATTTGAATGTATGGACGTAGACTGGTCCGGTTCATATTTGAATTTCTGTTTGCATCCAGTTGCTTTGTAAATGGATCCACTTGAGTCTTTTGTGTATTCTTGTCTATTATCCCTACTTTGCACATGTGATCTAGTTTCATATGCATTATGGTTATAGTTTGGTTGTGTTGCAGGTTACTTCGAATTATCCTGAGTACATTTTGTGATCTGGTTAAATTATTTCTATCTTATGTACGTATGAGCTAGTCATTATTTCAGGTTACATGTGCACTGCCCTGTTGAAGTTTTCATATGAGCTTCATATGTACTTTTTTGGTGCATGTTGTCTTTAGGTGTTGCTCTTGTGTTGAGTCTGGTTGCATGCCTTGTCCATGTGTGCATATTGTTTCGATTCTGTGCATATGAACTTGTATATTTCTTTTACCATTTCAAGTTGTTGCATTCTTGTGCATATTGTTGATTTTGTGTTTGCATTTGAGTCATATGGTCGGCACTGTTGGTTGTTTTGCCACTATAAGTATACACATGTATACATGTATGAACATGCATGTAGATATATATATATATATATATATATATATATATATATATATATTCTATGATGAAGCTTTGCATTCATGTTAGTGTTGACTTTTGAATTGGATTTTCTACGAGTTTGGTTAAGTTAACTTGGTCAAGACTCATATGCACTTGAGTTGAATCCAGCGTTTGGCTTGGGTTTGACCTTGTGCTCACCTTTCTCTGTAGTTTTATTAAGTGTATATCGTGTGTGCATGGCCTTATGGCATGTACAATGATACACTGTTCATGTCACAAGCTGTTCGTGTAAGATGAATTCAAAATAAATGATGATGAACGACCCAAATGACTGAGGAAAATAAAATTTTCAAACACATACTTTTATTATACACTGGATAATATTTCTTTTTCAATTTTACTGCGTTAGTGTTTATTTTACAGATAATTCATATGCTGGATACAAACTGGAATAGAGTTAAAGATAAATACGAGTGTTTGAGTGATATGTAATGAGGTCAACATTGTAAATTGAAATTTGTGATGTAATTGAAATTGTGTATATATGGTGAGAGCTCAAATTTGTACTATTCAAAATTGTTATAAAATATTTGTTTGAATAAAATATTCATTTGATTTTAAATTCTGTGTTATTTATTATATTCAGCAAATATTTATTTAATTATGTGAAAAATAAAATAGTACAATAACAAATACATTTAAATGAATATATATACATGTATATGTTTATTATCATCAAACAAAAATCATATACTAGCATATTCAACAATCCCCCATTTTTAATGATAACAAACATATATTTAAGATTTTGAATTTATTATATGATAACAAACATATATTCAACAATCCTCCCTTTCACTTTCTTTCAAAATCAGAATTTCATTTTCAAGTTATTTAATTTTAATTTCTGATTTTTTAATTTCTTCTTACTTATGACTCTTAGGGCTCTTATTTTGATAGTTTTTAAACAATTGATCAAGATGTTTATTTAATTCTATCAAACTATTTCTTTGTGATTCAATTTTAGCGTACTTCTCCCTAAGTCTTTCAAAATAGCCATTTACTTCATGAAAGTATATAAGTAATTCCGAATGAGTAAACCTTGTTTGACTCATCATCATCATAGTCAGTTATTTCTCCTTGAAGGCACAGATTTATTTTTTCACTCTCACTACTAGTGCTTTTATCATATTCATCAGTTTCATCCCAAGTTGCTGCAAAACTTCTCCCTTTCGGTTTCTTTCCTTGGCTAAGTTGATTCTGAGGACAATTGGGCTTGATATGACCAGGTTTGTTGCACTTGTGACATATGATCTCCTACCCTTCTGGGTATCTAGAACTTTGACTATTCTACTTTTCAGTTGTTGATTTAGAGCTGAATTTCCATATTTACGATTCCACCTTTTGAATTTTTTAATTATCAGCGCCAGTTCTACTGCACCATCATCATCACCATCATCTTCACTTTCGGTTGTTCCTTTGAGTGTTATTGATTTCTTTCATGTATCACCTCCTTCGCGTTTTTCCTTGAATTTCATTTCTAGCTCATAAGTGGTGAGATTTCCAATGAGTTCTCCTACTTTTATTTGTTTTAGATCTTTTGATTCTTGAATGGTAGTAACTTTTGCTTCAAAATTTCGTGGAAGGACTCTGAGGATTTTTTGGACTATTTCCAATTCTGTGTATGGTTTTCTGAGAGCTTTTGATTTGTATACAAGATTAGAAAGTCATCCATACATCTCTTTGACATTTTCTTCTCATATTCGCTACTAAGCATAGCAAGGGGAGATTCTTTTACTTGAGATGTTCCTTCGTGGGTCACTTCAAGTGTGTGCCAAACATCCTTAGCAGTTAGACATTATAAGACACGATTAAATTCAATTTGATCCATGCAAAAAATAATAGAATTCATAGCTTTAGCATTAGCATTATGCAGTTTATTTTCAAGATCTGTCCATTGATCCATCGATTTTTCAATTTCCTGATTATCTACCACTATAGTTGGTGTCCAACATCCCGTTTGAAAAATATTCCAAGCATCAATGGTTTTCAAAAAAAATTTCGTTCTATTTTTCCAATATGCATATTCACCATTGAACATGGGTGGCCTAAATATGGACCGACCCTCGGCAAAAAAATTATTAAAAGAAGCCATTTAAAAAATCAAAATTTTAAAACAAAAATTAGTTTTTGAAAAATCAAATTTTCAAAATAAAAAAAGAATTTTTGTTCCTAGCTCTAATACTACATGTAGGATCGATTTCACCTTAAAGGGGGAATGAATATGGTGATACTAATAATAATAAAAAATAAAGAAAATATATATATATATATATAATAATTGCAGCATGGATAATAGCAGAATAATAAAAGCAGAAATAGAACAACACATATTTACCCGGCTTTGGCAAAACCCTGCCTACGTGCTGCCCCCAAGGATTCTACTAGAAATTAAGTAGTCAGACTCTTACACACTTAAACTTGCAACACACACTAATGACTAACCTAACTCTACGCTCAAAATCCTGCCACAACTCAGCCACCGATTTACTAGTTCTCGAACTACACTACCATAGTTCGTAACCTAGTCCCATGACTACAAAGTAACACAATTTAAAATTGAAATTACAAAATAAATAAAAAACTATATACAAAAACAAAACCTATTATATAAAACTTAATCCCAAAATAAAATTTGAGATCGGCCCAATTTATTTATAAGAAGATGTTTTCCACTCATTTCTTTTCTGTGTAAAATGGCTTCAGCTGATCTTTCTTTGTTCATCTTCCAATCACTAAGGCTTTGTGAAATTTGAAGCGTCGGTTCAAAATTTTACTGATTAAGTGTTGAATTCACTTCGTCTTAGCTTTATCAATTGATCCTAGCATCGAATAATATGTGGTGGCTTTGAGTTGCGTCAAGCTTGAATGCTACGAATTGGTACGTGATTTTCTAGACTTCAATTCGAGTTATATATTTGTTCACGATTTAGTTTCTCGCTCTCTTATTTTTTTTTTAAACTCGAATTACCTTTTGCCAATGATGTTGATGGGTATTTATAGGGTTCGAATCCCTTAGTTTATGTTCGTATAATTTTTGGTTTGAGTAATTCATGATTTTTTTATGCATTGATTTTTGATTGTATGATTTTGAGACCTCTGACTGGTTCATTCCTTGGTTGTAGCTTGGTATTTGAATTTGAGATATATATTTGTTATTTGCTAACTTGATTGATTCCTTTCTGCTCTGACTTGTTCATCGTGTTTGTATACATACGAATTTGAACTGTCTTCAAATATAGTTAACCCTTTTTGATTTTTATCTCGACCGTGACTCATTGAACTGCTTCTGTTTTATATATTTTAAATATATTCCATGATTGATAAGTTAAAAACTGCCGTTGTTAATAATTGGACTTGGTAGCCTTGCATTCCATTATGTGTAGAGTTGTTGTCCTGTTCCATATGAATGTTGTTTTCATTGCTCTTATCTTCATATAGCTTTGAGTCTGCTCTAACATGTATGTTGTTTTAATGGTGGTTGCTCCATTACATTGTAGGCTAGTCTAGTTGAGTTATTTGGTCTTGATACATGTCATTTCTTTGAGTCTTGAGCTAGTGGCATGTTAGGTTGAGTTGCTTCTGATATGTATACATGAGTGAACATACATGTATATAAGTACGTGATACACTGTGCATGTCACAAGCTGTTCATGTAAAATGAATTCAAAATGAATGATGGTGCACGACCCAAATGATTGAGGAAAATAAAATTTTCAAATAGGCACTTTTATTGTAAACTAAAAAATATTTCTTTTTCAATTTCACTGCGTTAGTGTTTATCATGCAAATACTTCAGATGCTGGATACAAACTAGAATCGAATTGAAGATAAATACCAGTGTTTGAGTGATATGCAGTGAGGTCAACATTATAAATTGAAATTTTTGATGTAATCGAAATTGTAATGTAATTGAAATTGTGTGTATGTAGTGAGAGCTCAAATTTGTACTATTCAAAATTGTAATAAAATATTTGTTTGAATTTAAATTCTGTGTTATTTATTTTATTCAACAAATATTTATTTAATCATGTGAAAAATAAAATAGTACAATAACAAATACATTTAAATGAATATATATATATATATATATTTATTATCATCAAACAAAAATCATATACAAGCATATTCAATAGTTGGCACTCATTCGTATTATGGCCATGCATTTCATGGAGGCGACAATACTTTCAAGAGTGCTTTTGTTGTTCAGTTGCTTCCTTCTTAGGAGGTTTCTTGTGCTCCTCTGTCCCTTGCGTTGGGAGGTAGATGTTTTTCCGAATGTCGTTGAAAGGGGTGTAAACCTTAGGTCTAAAGCCTTTAAGCCACTTATTGTTACCATTTCATTTATTGGAATTCTAATTTTTCCTTTTCTGATTTCCATCTTTTCCTGCATTTCCTTCAGTGGTCCCGAAGGTATTTTTGTCCTGGTTCATTGCCATGCCACTCTGCCCAATGTTCATTGGTTGTAAGCTAGCAGATTTCCTTTCTATTTCTTCTACCTCTTCCAACCTCAAGTACAGGACCACCTTTTGGTTGAATTCCTTCCTAATAGTGGGTTGTTTCTTTCAGATCCACATTCTGAATTTAGTGTCGGGATGGATAGCTTGGACCAAAGCCATGAAAACCATATCTTTATTTGGGTTACTTACTTCAGTTACTATAGTATTGAACCAATTCATGAAAGATTTTAAAGATTCGTTCCATCCCTGGACCAAACCAAACAAGAACATGACATCTTTAGGTTGCACTGTGTGAAGTCTGAATCAATTAAGGCACCTAGTTGCTAGTTGATCGAAAGTGGAGATGGATCTTGGCAGAAGATTAGCGGACCACATGGAAGCAATTCCCTCTAGAAAAGTTGAGAAACATCTACATCGAATGGCATCTAAAGCATTCGTTCTGTCCATGTAACAACTATACTTATATAAGTAGGGTTTCAGGTCTCTCTTTCTATCATAGGACGGAGTAGTTGGCATGGTGAACATCTCGAGATACCGGTCATTTAAAATCTCATCAGAGAATCCCCATTCATCATCCCTCCTATCCTTACTCTCATCCATCAGTCGCTTAACCATGTCCGCAATATAGGCCTCAAATGTCCGGTAATCCGGGGGTCGGCTGTTAGTAACTACATCGAGTGTCTGGCTTTGGAGACGATCTCGGTAACTAGGCTGAAGCCTAGGCTCTCCCGTCTTCGTGAGAGCCACTCCCTCAAGGTTCCATCGGCTTGCGGTTGGCCTGATTGGCGCAGTTTGGATCTCCCTAGTGTTATCGAATGCATTTTTATTTCCATCCAACTTGCCCTTGTCAAGATGCTCACCATCTTATGAATCGGACATGTCCATGATATATACCCCATTAGGGTCTTTGTTCCTAGGTTTAAGTTCATCGTTGGTTGCCTCACGGTAGTTAGAGTGCTTGTGTTTCCTTCTATATTGATTCCTACGGTGCTCCCTGTTACTCCCTTCTAAAATTGCTTCCCGTTCCTTTTGTTTAGGCCAGAAACAGAAGAATTTTCTTGTTCCACGGTAGTTGTGGGCTCCGTCATATTTCTTGGAGTGGCATGAGTCTATAAAGTCAATATCGCATTCAGTTTGTCCATTAGGGCCCTTTGGCCGTTTTCTGTTTTCTTATTGATTTTATCATCCATCTTATTCAATTCGTCTCTAGTGACAACTTTGCGCTGAATGGAGGATCTTTAAATTGGATCACTGGAGTTACCTCTTAACTGTGAATTGTAGGGATGGTTGACTTCAATTTGCTGGGGGTTTGTTTCTTCTCTATCCATGGTAGCTCCTGGATCTTTTAGAATTTGTTCTCTTTCTTCTTGGAGCCATTGATTCTTAGCAGCAGATCTTTCGAAAAGAGATTAAGGATCTAACTTCTGAACCTATTTGATCTAAAGTAGATAGCTAGAATTTTGCCTGAGTTAGGTTCTCGGTGAAAGCACCAAAATGTTAACCCAAAAAATAGATCAACAACCTGGATTCGGTATGAAAGCACCAGCCTTGTTTATCAAGGAAAATGAAATAGAAAAAGTAATAGTTATTCGTAGAAAAAGTAAACAAACAAGAGATTTCTATAGTGGTTCATCTGTTAATGAAGCCTACGTCCACTTTATAAATTTTCTTATTGAATTGATTATTGATCACAAATCCTAATTGATTACAATTCTAACAGCTGAATAAAGAGATATTAAACCACCATTAATGGGGACAAAATGTAGGATCTTAATTGTCCAACGACATCCATTATGAGAGAAAAGAAAGTTGAAGAATCTTTGTAACAGAGGTTCTTTTCGATCAAAACAGCCAGCCCCCTTTCTGTTCAAGGTAGGATGGTATTTATAGAATTTTTAGAGCACTTGGATTGAAACTAGAGCACTAGAGTCTTCTAATCATCACTATGAGTCAGCACATGAATTTTGGAAGTAAACCAAGCTAATTGTTTGTATCAGAACCGATCCATATAAATTGGACCGGTATAGATCTACATAGTTGAGCAATTCTTGCACAACTTCCATCCTACAAGCTTCCTTGTCTACTAGCAATGCATCCCTAGCAATTTCATGACTTATTGACTTGTTTTAACGATGAATCATTAGTAGGTTAGATCGAACTGTAACTTGCATAGGACAAGTCCTGACCTCCTCAAATCAGATGCTTGGAATGTTATCAAAATTAGTAGATAGACTTGGAATTGATGTAGGGAGAAAATGCAAATGGTTTGAAGTACTGAAAAGTCAATAATTTGTATCGGTGCTGATCTAATTAGACCGCGGTGTCAATTCGAATATTATCTCATTTTCGTCTTAAATTCCCAGCTTCATTTGTGTAATGCCCCTAAATTTTCATTAACATTATTCAGGATATTTAATTGGGTAAATTAAATAGAATAATGTGAATGATTAAGGATATGAGATTTATAAATCCAATGGGTCTTAATGAATGAATTAAAATAAGTAACTAAATTTAGAAGAAGGAATTTTCCTAAGGGGTAAACTTGGAAATGAGGCTACATTTTTTAGTATATAACTCTTCCTCCACTTGAATAAATTTCCACTTTCTTATTCTTAACTCCTTATCAATTTTGGTCCACAATCAAAAAGCTCCAAGAAGAGTTTAAATTGAAGATAAAACTAAGGAATTAAAGCTAGAAAATTATCTCATTCTCTAATCAACAAATCAAGGTGCATAATCATGTTTATCGTCTCTTTTTTCTGAGTTTGGGTCAGTTATGAGTCATACCTGATTCATATTTGTGATTTTGGTTAGGCTAAAACCATTTAAACCTTTGTTTGGATAAGACATAGGTGTTTTAAAATGTTAATGGGATAATTAACACATTTGCATTCGGTTTTGGTTAAATTCTGAGTTGTTTTGATCCTTGTATGTATTAAAATTTTAATATGTTGAAGTATATGATTTGTCAGATTTTTTTTTGAGGATTTTTCCTAAGTGATTTACTAAGGCAATTAAATTATTTAAGCCCAAGGGCTAAATTGAAAAATTGGCTTCCAAAATTACTTAAATTTGGGAGGAAATTTCTTTTTGAAATATTTGGTAAAGAAGTACAGTGTTTTAAAAAAAGTTGACTTTTGTACAACTTTTTACCATATGGAAGTATAGAAAAAGGTTCCTCGGCCAATCAAAATTAGACAAACAAGATAAAAACATCACTTTAATGGGCCCGGTTCTGCCTTCGAATCCAACAAGCCCACTTTTACCCATTCAATGAAGTCAAAAGCTACCTTTTGCCTAAGATAGAAGGTTAGCAGTCACCCTCTTTCAAACTCGAATGGTAGGCACGGGGCCGAAGGGAAGAGAAGGGCGAAGGGATAGAGAGGCTGCTTCTTTTGCTTTTGGATAGAAATAAAAATTATTTCGAATAAGTTGAAGGGGAATCCTTCGACTCTACCAATTTATAAAGACTAAATTTTTTATATGTATTCAAGCAGGGTTTTCGAAGGGATCTTCGAAAGCTTAAACCTTCAAGAGTGTTGTTTTAAAAAAAAATTCCAGAAAGGGATTTTAAAACTTTCGACAAAGCGGAAGGGTAAACCTTTTAACATGGTCGAAAGCATGCTTTCTAAGGGTTGGTTCCAACATCAACAATTCATTATTTTTAAATGATTTCGATGGGTCTAAATTCGAAAGATTTTGAGTTCAAAAAGTTTTGTTTTGAAAGGATTTTTTTGAAGGGCGTACTTCCATGATTTCGAAGGGTTCGAATTCGAAAGGTTTAGATTTTGAAAGGTTTGACTTTGAAAAGTTTATTTTCGAAGTGTTTTGAAGGGGCTATCTTCAATAATTGCAAAAGGTCTTGAGTTTCAATAATTTAGAAAGATTTGAATTCAAAAGATTTATAAATGGTTTAATAAGGGTCATACCTTAGGCTTTTGACAAGGTCGAAAGGTAGAATCTTTCGACTAAGTTGAAAAGAAACCTTCCGACAAGGCCAAAGGGTAGGACCATTCGGCAAGGTCGAAAGGTATAATTTTTTGGTTCTTTTAAAAGAAAGGTTTCCAAAGGGCTAACTTCAGATGATTATTTGCTTTCGAATGGGATTTTATTCAAAGGGTTTAAAAAGGGCTGTTTAGCCACTTTTCCATAAGTATAATTTTGCTAATTTGAAGGGGTTACTTCAAAGGGTTATAGCATAAAATACTTATTTTGTTCGAATATGTAAGTGGGATCTTTATATAAATTTGCTATTACTGAACCTTGGGGATACCAGGATAAGGTTTAATGTTTTCAATACGTAGTTTGGGGTTACAAATAGAAATATGCTTTCGAAATTATACATTAGGGCTAACAATGTGATTTTATTTAATTTACCCTAATTGGGGATACCAACGGGAATAGGTTAAATAGGTGGAATACCTAGGGAAAATAAATAATCATGGGGATCGTGAGTTTATATAAATAATCATGGGGATCATGATATTTTGGCCAAGTGTTGGGTTCTTGATCAACTTAGGATAACCATGGAATGTGCGGTGGATAGCCCACATCAAAATGTTTTGCGAGAGGTGGTTAGCCTCGGGATTTGGAACCCAAGGATTCATAGTCATCCCAGGAAAACTATGGAGTGTGTAGTGGATAACCAACGCCATCTTTTATGAAATAATGTATGATGGAAAATCTACCTTTATTTTGAATGGATATGGGATGGATAATCCTATTATAGTTTTGATGGATAGTCACTTTAAATGATTTTAGAGGGGAACTCTAATAAATTGATTTTAGATAGGAAATCTAATAAATTGCATTTAGGTGGAATATATAAACAATGGGTTGATGGGATATGCAATATATATTATCTATGGCTTTATTTCATATTATGTTAAGACTAATCATTTTGAGTGCAGGCGCATAGTAAATGATTTGTATGTGTTGTTTTGGGATACTAGTGAGGGGAAAACCCATTCCGCTAAGAGGTGCAGTCTCACTAGATATATATTTTATGATAAGAGATGACAGGAGATTATTCATACCAGACTTATTATCTGACTCGAAGTTTGTGTTTCTCCATAAACTCTTAGGTACTCAAAATTAGTTTGAGTGGTCTGAAAGTGGGAGACTTTCAGGTTTTAGGGCAAATAAGCTTCCAGTGATGTGCAAGAGGCAGTATAAGCTATGTAGGAACTATTTCGTGTATTTCACTATGATGTACTAAGAACTGTAAAGTTAATATTTTTAGTTCTTTGATCAACATAAGGTGACATCTTCATATGTCGCTCTTGTCGTATTTTATACATGTATATGTTATCTAAACGTAGTTAACATATGGGATTATGTAATAAAATCTGAATAATATTCATAATAAATGAGAAATTTTTTTGTTGAAAGTTTAAATTTTTTCATATTATTGTGTTTCTTTGTTGCCAATAGTTTCAAGAATCCTGCTTCGGTCACTCAAAAATAACACATATGGATGACTGCAGCATCTATAGCGGTTGGTTTTGAGCCTAGGGAAGAGGGATGTTACAAGTTGGTACCATAGCATGGTTTATGTACTCAAAAGGAATTTAAGGCTTAAAAGATTTTTAAAGTATATTCTAATGAATCTAAAATATGGTTGGGCTTTGGTAAGCGTTATAGTAATGTGTGCGTACTTTGCTATGAATACCTAAGTATGTATTCCCCACTCTCTTAGACCGTTCTTCTGAATCTTACCAATATTGAATTTTAGGTAGTAGGGAAGTAAGATATGGAGGAAGGAAATAGAAGAGTGAATAAATGTGGGAGATGCAATGTAACAAGTGGGAATGTTCGACTTAATACTAGGAACAACCAGGGTCGACACACAAATGCAAACCCAGATGCAAATGCCAGTGTGGGTAATGCCAGTGTTGGTGCTGAGATTCCGCTGGGTGATATGAGGATAATGTACCAATTCTTTGTGAATATGATGCAAGCTGGAGCCGCTACGGGAGTGGCTATATGGAATGATGGAGGAGCCAATTTAATAGCCCCAGTTGGCAATAATTATGCCAAGCTGAGCAAGGATTATACTAGTCTTGGAGAGAAGCCTTTTCTGGGAACCGAGGATGCTGTAGGAGTGGAGAACTGGCTATTGCACTGTGAAAGGATATTTGCATATCTTGGCTTGATGAATAGGCAAAAGAGGAGACCTTCTTCTAGGAAATTGCAGGGAGCAACACTGTTTTGGTGGAATGGAGTTACCGTAGGAGAGCCAGAGGACGACCCGACTTGGGCTGAATTTCGAATGAGGTTCGAAGAAAGATTTCTATTAGAAGCTGCCAAGTTAGCACAGCTCGGGAAATTTGTAGATTTAGTCTAGGGGGATAGATCGGTGATTGAGTATGCTACAGAGTTTGATAAGCTGTCCCGTTATGGATATGCTACTGTGGATACTATCATTCAGAGGAATGATTAGTTTATCAGGGGTTTGAATCCTGAGATCGCCCGAGTAACCATGCCAAACATCCGGGATCCGGGTCAGTGTTATTGAGATGGCTATTTGGAATGAAGAGGTGCTTTCTAATTTTTAAAAAGGGAAACCAACCGAGGTTCAAAATAGTCAGGGTAAGAAGTAGAAGTTCTTTAAGAAGAAAGGTGCCCGGTCAGGGGTAGCAACTAAGAAGAGCAAGGCTAATATTATTTGTTACAAGTGTTACAAAAAGGGGCACTATGCTAATGAGTGTCGATGAAAGAGAAGTTGCAGTGAAGCCGAATGTAAAGTTATAAAAGCCCGCAAATCCATACCTCTTGAATCAACACTATTCTACCTCTATTGACTCAAGTGGCACAGAAATACGAACCATTAAGGTTAAAGAAGAAGAGATAGAACGAAGAAGAAACTAAACAATATCAGAATCTCACAGTGGCAGCGGAATAAAATATAATAGTAAATATAGAACTTTACACCAAATGACATCTATAACTGTTTTATACATCATATCATCGGAGTATGTCATACACATAATATTTACCAGCCAGACAATCATACAATCATAGCAGAGGAATATATATATATATATATAGGTAGAGATAATACGTCTCGGACTCTAGCTCCTCTTCTGCTCCAAAGCATCCTGTCCTGTACATATAATACTCGTTCTGACCCGAGCATTATAATGAAATAACACCCGAGTCAGTCTGGAATACCAGCTGACAATAATGCATCCAAATTGATTATTAAAGTTTCAAAAATCCTTTGAAAATCAAAAGCATCTCGTAAGACCACGCCGCAAATAAACATGTCGGGTTTTTACCTTACGATAGCTAAAACACTTTTTATAGAAATCCTCTGATATTATAATAGGGTCTATTTACAAATACTTATAAAATAGCCGAAATCGTTACATGATTAAATTCCAGCTACTAGCCACAGAGTGGGTAATACAAACAAAACTCGTACAAGGCTCGTAGGGAAAATGGATTTCCAACAATGACTATGCACTGGGGTACCACCTGTCACAGTACGGGGCCTAGATCACCGTACCGAGGACCACTCCCGATCCCCTGCAACACAAGGGCGGACCCATCCCTTACTGGACAGTTTCGAATAAGATCATCCTGTGGTTGGGATCAGTAACCGCACCATTAAGCCGGAAAAAAAGGACATCTAGACAGGGATGACCTTACTCTCCAGTGGGGGCTACCCACGAAGCCTTGCTGCATATCCCCTGATTTTCAGTCATTCCCATTTGATGAGGCTTGAGGCTAAGCGTTACCATTTTAGAACGTTTCACTTAGAATGCCCATCGCCCACCTGACGATGTTTCGAAAGCATTCGTCCATACAAGTCCGTTCCGGGTTCGAACGGAACCGAAGGCCCTATCCTACTACATCCATTTTGGAAATATCCTCAGGATTAGTAGCGACTAGCTCTTGCACTTCACTGCTCCATCTTCGACTCCGAATGCGAATTTCGGACAAAACGTACAAACCGTATCGAAATGGTTTTCGAGAAATAAATCCCGATCCCGGTCTCTTCGAAACATCAACGCATTGGTCCAATATTGATAGTCGGTGATTTAACTATCAATTTATATTCACAAACATCCATCACACAATAAATAATTCCCACATTATTTATTTGCCTCAAATATCTTTTACAAGATATATTTCAAACTTTCCAAACCCCTTTTGAAAATAATGTCCCAAAGTTCTTCCTTTACTCGGTAAATCCTTTTACCATTTATTCCCACTGGAAATAACCAAGCTCAAAACATTTAGATTTTTATAGAGTTAAAATACATTATAGCAAAATATACATATAAATATATAAATGCACTTCTAGTTATTTACTCAAAAATACAATTTCAAAATATTTAAAATAATACTATTTTATAAGATATAACTTGATTTAAAATAAGGTTTTAGTTAAACTAAATTTTAAAAGTAGAGTTTAAAAAAGATTAATATTCTTTTCAAATAACTTGGGTCAAAACTAGCCTTTGAATAAATTCCTTTTTAAAAATAATTACTAATGTATTCGCAAACAAGTATTATTGCTAAGTTATTAATTTATTACTTCAAAATAATAATTTTCCAACACTCTTTTAAACAAGTTTAAACTTTAAACTTTCTTTTAATAAAATCTGCTTAAAACTCGAACTTGTTTTTCCCGGGGAACACATTACCATTCAAACATCCCAAAGTACCCTTCATATAAATCCAGCCGTTTATTTCATTTCAATTTATGTTTAACAACATAAATTCCCAATCCCTTGCTTAACATAAATTCTTTTGAAGTTCAAACACATTTTCCCGTTTTCGGAAATTCATTTTTAAATTATAGGTTTAAAACATTTTAAATAAAACATTTAGGAGAATTCTTCAATGAAAAATCATATTTACAATTTCCTTAAATAAAATCCCAATTTTACCAATTTACATTTTTTTCTCTTTTCCTCCAAAACAGATTCCAATTTTTATATTCCTTTAAATTCTTTATTTATCAATTTCTTGATTTATTTTTAAAACCCAATTTATTTTCTTTATAATTTAACATTCTGAGTTTATAGTTTATCCAACAACATCACAGTACAATTTAATTCCAAATTTATCAATCACAATATATAAACAGGCATCATTAATTATAAAAATAATTACTACATTGTGAGGAATCCAGTTGGATCCCTCCAACCTGTTTTCCCTGCATCCAAGTAGCCAATAATATATATCAATCCAGGCTGACATAAATAAACATTTCAACAAATCACACAATTATTTAAATATCAACTACTTAAATCAGCTAACATTCCAGATGTGAGTGAGATTAACTCACCTTGAGTTTCGGCTAACGTTCGAAATTTAAATTAAGCCGAACGACGTCCAATTTAACTCAAATTTCTACTTGCACGGAATGGATCTGGATCTACACCACTGCGTAATACGTGCTTCTGCGATTCCGGTGCTACCCAAATTCGTTAAATTCTGATAATGTATGCAAGAGTTATTAGTTTATAAACAATGGATATTCTTAAAAACAATTTTTTTTTTATTATACCCAAACGAATCTCAGCGGCAAGATCAAGAAAACAAGGCCGCCCTCCTTCTCTTCTCTCTCTCGCGAATACAGGCTACGAATGAACCCAAAGTCGTCCACCTAGGGCTTGCCGCCGCTTCCCTCGTGATCAACTGGAGGTCGATCCAACCCCATCAAACGATGCACCTTCCCCTGCCGCGCTATCTCCTGGAACCACACGACGTCCGGTCGCTTCTAGCAGCCGCACAACCCACTCGAACGCCGTGCGTTCTCCGATGACTTGCCAACAAATCAAAGCTTCAACTCCGATCCTAACCGTTGATATCGAAGAGCTTCTCGAGTGCTTCAACTTCCATATAGGAATATTTTACTATAGATGAATGGATTGCTCAATAATTTGAGAAGAACGTAAGCGTTTATCGGCCATTGGAATAAACGAACGGCGGCTCGTTCTTTTAGCTAGGGTTTTGAGGAAAAGTCAATATATATATTATAAAATTTTATATTATTTTAATAATATTCTTCTCAATTTAACATCATATGCAAACGAACTCCAAACTACGCGTTCCGACAGGCGTTCCTAGAGTTTTTCCCGCGTTCCGGACACTATGGAACAGGTTCCATAAGCTAATTCAGCCAAACGTGCGAGTTACGGGATTAAACGATCAATTTAAAATTAAATCGGTTAAATCGATTTCTATGCGTTTCGAGATACCACGGTCAAATGACAACTCCGATTGCTACGAAAATTGAAATCCGATAATAATTAACTATTATGGATCCAATGGAACTAGTTTCGTCGAATTCCGAGACTGTGCCCCGGAAGGCTATTTTAACTCGTCTATTAAATCGAGCGATTTTCATAATTGTTGAAACCGCTTAAAATTTCACTTTTAAAATTTTATTAACTTAATTATAAATCATATAAAATCACATTACAAATCATTCAGGCTCATTCCGGACCCAAAATCTGATTAATTACATTTTAATAATATTAAATTCATCTTTAGATTAATACAAAATTCCAAATAATAACTTATTGACTTCTAATGTCATCCAAGGGTCCAATATTAAAATTCAAACCCAATTAAACTAAAATAAATTTTAGAATCTAATTTTATATCCATTTACACTCAAATTTACCAATCATCCCAATTTCTGATATTAAGCTATTATTATTCAAATTCCAATTTAATTTTCGTATTTGAAATTTAACCAATTCTATCAGCTTAACCAAAATCTTTTATTCCAAAATTCAAATTATAATCCATATTCAACATTTAAAATGAATTAAATATTCAAATTTGGCGATCCAAAATTCCGGGGCGTTACATTCCTCCCCCCTTATAAAAATTTCGTCCCCGAAATTTGCTAAGGTATAAGAATGTTCCTACACTCATTAACTTAACCCAAACTTCTATAGTTAAAAGCTTATATACAACTTCACCAAACCCCTTTTTTCTCAAATCCAAATTCATTTACTTCATTTACTCTAAAGCTTTAAATTCTAACGTATTTCAAAATAACTTTCCAAGTTATTAAATTTTTCCCAAAATTCCAAAAATTTACTAACTCCCAAAATTTCAGAAAATTTTTGGCAGAGTCTCCCTTGCACGGAGGAGTTTTCGCGATATCGCGATACAGATAAATATATGTACATCGACCCACACGGTCGGAAACCAAAATATATCACAATATATATATCATTTTCCCAATTATATTTGCGTAGGCGTACCTTTTTAGCAAATTTTAATAGCGAGCGGCTAATATACGCATATACGCGCTCCAACTCTCTCGAATGTCTACCGTACCTGTACTAAACTCAAACAAACTCATCAATTTTCAAAGATATAAACATTTTAACAACATTTCCAATATAATGTAAGCTAACATATCAATTTCATCCCAAACAACACTTTGCATAATTTCATAAGTGAATCATATTTAAAGCATATACAAAATCCCTTTTCTAATGCCAAACTCCATTTTATTTTGCACAAATGATTTACATACAAGATTACCATTCTCAATTCATAATTACTACCACCAATTCATATTCACTTCAATATTATGAACATATACTTCACTATCTTCAATTTACTTTAATTTAGATTCAAATTGATTCATAATCTAATATACTTCCAATTTGATTTATTTGCATTTCTTTTCCAAATTCAAACTTCATTATATTCCACTCGAATGACATACATCCGAGTTGCAACTGTTAGATTCACATTTACTTCAATAAGAGTAATATAAGCTTTTGATTCATTTACTTTTCTTTTTAACTAACCTGCATTTACATACAAACCCACTAAATAGATTCCAATCCATTTCCCATTATTTAAATATCATTTTCGTTTGCTTCCTTTAATTCATTCGCTTAGGTTTAATGACTAATTTCTATGCAGGTTGTGGTTATTCAAACAAATAACCAACTCTTAAGCTTATAACCATTAACATTAATTCCAACTTATATTCATATTAATTTTATTCAATTTTGCATGGTTCACAATCCAAGCATTCTCATTCCATTGCAATTTTTAACTTAATTTCTTATTTTCGCTTATTTACAGCCCAAACATTCTTACTTTATCACAGTTATGGAATTAAATTTCAAATCATAAATCTCCAATTCATTATCCATATAGGTTTATATTAATATCATTCAATTCTGGTTTATATACAACTCATACATTTTTATTTCATCTTAATAATTAATTAAAATTTCTTTTTCACTTGCATTTCAATTTTATTATCTAACAAATTTCATTCAAGATTACTTAATAAGGCTCATCCATCATTATTGTTTTCTATTTGCTTATGTTGTTTAAATCATACGATATTTCCATTATCTTCTTATATCAATTTTATTATATATTTTTTCTTCATTTGATTCTCATCCAAATCAATTCCAATCCATTTACAACTTTTAATCCACTTTATTTATTTATTCAATCCATTTTAAATTCATTCACCTTCACAATTCATTTCTGAATTTATTTTATTAACAATGTGGCCACTTCAAATCATTTCACTCATTGGAATTTATTTACAATTCAAACTATCACAATTATAATTCAATTTCATTTTTCATTCACACTTCATTATTTGTTACCACAAATTTAAATCCCATGCCACAATTGGATTATTATTTACTTTCCAAATTTTGAACAATCTATCAAAATTCTATTCATTTCAATACAAATTCCATTAACTTCTAATTTAATGTAGTCAATAACCTAATCCATATTAGGTTTTAATTCACTTCCTCAATTCCCTCTGAATTCTTTTGTAATATCACCATTTTCCAATTATTTCAGTTAGCAAATTTAAATTTTCTACCCTTCCTTTCCACTCCTTTAAATAGGATCTAAATTTCCTTCAATATAATTTATTACACAACTAAAATTAAATTTAAATATCACTATCAAAACAAATTTCATTTTCCCCATTCATAAGTTCAAGATTTATTTGCTAACTTAAGAACATCCACCTTAATATTCTTACTTTGCTTCATTACACTTCACATTTCATTTATAGTTAAGTTTTGAATTTGCCACACCATTCAACTCTTTCCATTAATGAATTACAATTGCACTTCTATTCAAGAGTTTAGATTGCTTATTTAAGTCCATCTCCATTTTATAATTGCAAATTCAAATTATAACACTTAATAACTTAAGAATATGCATTTCTTTATGCAATTATAAGCAATTTACATTTCACCTTTATATCCAATTCAATTTAATTTCAATTCATTTAGATTTAATTCAATTTCAAATCCACAATTCTAATTCTCCATACACAAATTCAAGATTTATTTACTAACTTAAGTTCATTCACTTCTTTTATATCTCACTTTACCTTATCTTAATTCACATTTCATTTGAGATTAAGTTTGAACCCACCACACTATCCCACTATTTTCCATTTGTGATTATAACTCCATTTCTATTTTATAAGTTCACCAACTTATTTATTTAAAAGCTTATATAGCTCGTTTTAATCCATCTACATCTCACAATTCCAAATTATATTATATATATATGTATCACTGAATTCTTAAAGATACCAACTTCTTTCACCTAATCATTTGCACATTTTAAATCCACAGTTTCAGATATAAGTATAATACTTAATAGCTTGTGGCTATAATTTATTTCTCAATGACCCACAATTACAAAGTCATTTTACATTTCAATTTAACCCAAACCAATTTAATTTCAATTTCCAATTTTATTTAACCCATCCCAAGTTAAATTCAAATTTTCATTTACTTCAATAATTTCATTTACCTCCATTTACCAGAATTAATTTTAATTTCAGGATTAAAATTTCATTCCCTTTCTTACTTAACATCAACTCCAATTCTTTTTAAATCAACTTTATTTACAAGTTATATAGTTGATTCATTTTAACTTTCACATTTTTATTCTAAACATAATCTCCAGAGTTCAATTTACCCGGATTTATTTCAAAACCAATTTGAAACAAAAATCAACACATTCCCATTTGATATTTAAATCAAATCAATTCCCAAATTCCAAACAACCTGCTTTTACCAAAACAAGTTTCCTTATTGAAAATTCTAAAATCACTTATTTCTCAAACAAGTCCAAACAAATACCATAATCACTCACATGGTAGCAATCCATCACTTTAGAAACTCGAAAATGAATTCTAATGATGTGGCCAGCATCATCAGGATTATTTTCTAGCGACTGAAGTGAGTTCAATGCTTTCTTACTTTTCCAAATTCATTTCAAAACAGTTTTCCATTCAAACATATTACCCAAATCAATATTCCAGTATACCCTTCAAACACCTTAGAAAACATTTCAATCTTTCCCAGGATTTTAAATTTCCAAACTTTGTTTTCAATACATTTAAAACCCTTTTCAAAATCTCCGAGATTTAAATTCTGGTTTAGTTTAAATTTAGTTATTCTCTTTTGTATAATTTATACTTACAGAATTTATTTGATTATAACCATTTCAAATTTAAGATTAAATTTAGATTCTTATTTGATTCAGATATTAACAATCAAACAATCAAATATATAATAATTTCAGAAAATTATTCTCTTTATATCAAAATAAAATCTTGGGTAAAATTATTTCATTTACCCCCTTTAGAACAATACTATGTCGGTTTACCTTGTTTAAGAGTTTAGAAACCCCTATCGATACGGTTGTACTTCCCGCACCAAACAGAATTCATAAACACTCAACCGATAAGTCAACACAGTATAAAAACAATTTTATATCCACTAACAAGTACGCTCTCATATTTATTAATACACTCAACTCATTATAGAGTACTATTGACTCTATTCAATGAGAAATCTCTCCCACCAAAGCCTAGGTTGTCGCCAACCTAAGCTCTGATACCAAGTGTAACAGCCCGCAAATCCGTACCTCTTGAATAAACACTATTCTACCTCTATTGACTCAAGTGGTACAGAAATACGAACCATTAAGGTTAAAGAAGAAGAGAAAGAATGAAGAAGAAACTAAACAATATCAGAATCTCACAGTCGCAGCGGAATAAAATATAATAGTAAATATAGAACTTTACACAAAATGACATCTATAACTGTTTTATACATCATATCATCAGAGTATCTCATACACATAATATTTACCAGCCAGACAATCATAAAATCGTAGCAGAGGAATATATATATATATATATATATATATATATATATAGGTACAGATAATACGTCTCGGACTCTAGCTCCTCTGCTGCTCCAAAGCATCCTGTCCTATACATATAATACTCGGTCTGACCCGAGCATTATAATGAAATAACACCCGATTCAGTCTAGAATACCAGCTGATAATAATGCATCCAAATTGATTATTAAATTTTCAAAAATCCTTTGAAAATCAAAAGCATCTCGTAAGACCACGCCACAAATAAACATGTCGGGTTTTTACCTTACGATAGCTAAAACACTTTTTATAGAAATCCTATGATATTATAATAGGGTCTATTTACAAATACTTATAAAATAGCCGAAATTGTTACATGATTAAATTCCAGCTACTAGCCACAGAGTGGGTAATACAAACAAAACTCGTACAAGGCTCGTAGGGAAAATGGATTTCCAACAATGACTAGGCACTGGGTACCACCTGTCACAGTACGGGGACTAGATCACCGTACCGAGGACCACTCCTGATCCCCTGCAACACAAGGCCGGACCCATCCCTTACTGGACAGTTCCAAATAAGATCACCCCGCGATTGGGATCAGCAACCGCACCATTAAGCCGAAAAAAAAGGACATCTAGACAGGATGACCTTACTCTCCAGTGGGGGCTACCCACGAAGCCTTGCGCATATCCCCTAATTTTCAGTCATTCCCATTTGATGAGGCTTGAGGCTAAGCGTTACCTTTTTAGAACGTTTCACTTAGAATGCCCATCGCCCACCTGACGATGTTTCGAAAGCATTCGTCCATACAAGTCCGTTCCGGGTTCGAACGGAACCGAAGGCACTATCCTACTACATCCATTTTGGAAATATCCTCAGGATTAGTAGCGACTAGCCCTTGCACTTCACTGCTCCAACTTTGACTCCGAATACAAATTTCGCACGAAACTTACAAACCGGATCGAAGTGGTTTTCGAGAAATAAATCTCGATCCCGGTCTCTTCGAAACGATCAATGCATTTGTCTAATATTGATAGTCGGTGATTTAACTATCAATTTATATTCACAAACATCCATCACACAATAAATAATTCCCACATTAGTTATTTGCCTCAAATATCTTTTACAAGATATATTTCAAATTTTCAAAACCCCTTTTGAAAATAATGTCCCAAAGTTCTTCCTTTGCTCGGTAAATCCTTTTACCATCTATTCCCACTGGAAATAACCAAGCTTAAAACATTTAGATTTTTAAAGAGTTAAAATACTTTATAGCAAAATATACATATAAATATATAAATGTACTTCTAGTTATTTACTCAAAAATACAATTTCAAAATATTTAAAATAACACTATTTTATAAGATATAACTTGATTTAAAATAAGGTTTTAGTTAAACTAAATTTTAAAAGTAGAGTTTAAAAAAGATTTATACTCTTTTCAAATAACTTGGGTCAAAACTAGCCTTTGAATAAATTCCTTTTTAAAAATAATTACTAATGTGTTCGCAAACAAGTATTATTGCTAAGTTATTAATTTATTACTTAAAAATAATAATTTTCCAACACTCTTTTAAACAAGTTTAAACTTTAAACTTTCTTTTAATAAAATCTGATTAAAACTCGAACTTGGTTTTCCCGGTGAACACATTACCATTCAAACATCCCAAAGTGCCCTTCATATGAATCCAGCCGATTTATTTCATTTCAATTTATGTTTAACAACATAAATTCCCAATCCCATGCTTAACATAACTTCTTTTGAAGTTCAAACACATTTTCCCGTTTCCGGAAATTCATTTTTAAATTATAGGTTTAAAACATTTTAAATAAAACATTTAGGAGAATTCTTCAATGAAAAATCATATTTACAATTTCTTTAAGTAAAATCCCAATTTTACCAATTTACATTTTTTTCCTCTTTTCCTCGAAAATAGATTCCAATTTTTATATTCCTTTAAATTCTTTATTTATCAATTTCTTGATTTCTTTTTAAAACCCAATTTATTTTCTTTATAATTTAACATTCTGAGTTTAAAGTTTATCCAACAATATCACAATACAATTTAATTCCAAATTTATTAATCACAATATATAAACAGGCATCATCAATTATAAAAATAATTACTACATTGTGAGGAATCCAGTTGGATCCCTCCAACCTGTTTTCCCTGCATCCACAAATAGTAGCCCAACAATATATATCAATCCAGGCTGACATAAATAAACATTTCAACAAATCACACAATTATTTAAATATCAACTACTTAAATCAGCTAACATTCCAGATGTGAGTGAGATTAACTCACCTTGAGTTTCGGCGAGCCTTCGAAATTTAAATTAAACCGAACGACGTCCGATTTAAATCACATTTCTACTTGCCCGTAATGGATCCGGATCTGCACCACTGCGTAATACGCGCTTCTGCGATTCCGGCGCTTCTCAAATTCATTAAATTCTGATAATGCATGCAAGAGTTATTAAACTATGGACATTCTTAAAAACAAAAACAAAAATTTACTATACCCAAACGAATCTCAGCAGCAAGATCAAGAAAACAAGGCCGCCCTCCTTCTCTTCTCTCTCTCGCGAATACAGGCTACGAACGAACCCAAAGTCGTCCACCTAGGGCTTGCCGCCGCTTCCCTCGTGATCAGCTGGAGGTCGATCCAACCCCATCAAACGATGCGCCTTCCCCTGCCGCGCTATCTCCTGGAACAACGCAACGTCCGGTCGCTTCTAGCAGCCGTACAACCCACTCGAACACCGTGCGTTCTCCGATGACTTGCCACAAAACCAAAGCTTCAACTCTGATCCTAACCGTTGATATCGAAGAGCTTCTCGAGTGCTTCAACTTCCATATAGGAAGATTTTACTATAGATGAATGGATTGCTCGATAATTTGAGAAGAACGTAAGCGTTTATCGGCCATTGGAATAAACGAACGGTGGCTCGTTCTTTTAGCTAGGGTTTTGAGGAAAAGTCAATATATATATTATAAAATTTTATATTATTTTAATAATATTCTTCTCAATTTAACATCATATGCAAACGAACTCCAAACTACGCGTTCCGACAGGCGTTCCTAGGGTTTTTCCCGCGTTCCGGACACAATGGAACAGGTTTCATAAGCTAATTCAGCCATACGTGCGAGTTACGGGATTAAACGATCAATTTAAAATTAAATCGGTTAAATTGATTTCTATGCGTTTCGAGCTACCACAGTCAAATGACAACTCCGATTGCTACGAAAACTGAAATCCGATAATAATAACCTATTACGGATTCAATGGAACTAGTTTCGTCGAATTCGGAGACTGTGCCCCGGAAGGCTATTTTAACTCGTTTATTAAATCGAGCGATTTTCATAATTGTCGAAACCGCTTAAAATTTCACTTTTAAAATTTTATTAACTTAATTATAACTCATATAAAATATAAAATCACATTACAAATCATTCAGGCTCATTCCAGACCCAAAATCTGATTAATTACATTTTAATAATATTAAATTCATCTTTAAATTAATATAAAATTCCAAATAATAACTTATTGACTTCTAATGTCATCCAAGGGTCCAATATTAAAATTCAAACCCAATTAAACTAAAATAAATTTTAGAATCTAAATTTATATCCATTTACACTCAAATTTACCAATCATCCCAATTTCTGATATTAAGTTATTATTATTTAAATTCCATTTTAATTTCCGTATTTGAAATTTAACCAATTCTATCAGCTTAACCAAAATATTTTATTCCAAAATTCAAATTATAATCCATATTCAACATTTAAAATGAATTAAATGTTTAAATTTGGCGACCCAAAATTCCGGGTCGTTACAAAAGTGCTACAACTGTGGCCAGATGGGTCATTGCAAGGAGAAGTGTCCTGAGGCTGCTAAGGCTGGAAAGGGAAAAGGCTTTGCATTGGAACCATCGTCCTCTAGACTAACAACTGCTATGAAAGGAAAAGCTATGATCGAAGGTATGCTTATGATTCATATACTCCGGTTTGGATACTATTTGACATCGATGCATCGCACTCATTTATATCTTGGTATTTGGTAGATTGCTTGTGTCTAGAACCTTTATATCTTATTACTCCTTTAAGGGTTGCAAATCCTATAAGAGGGTATGTAACTCTGGGAATGAGATATGACCAGTTTGAACTTCATTTGTTAGGTCATATATTTGCATGAAGTTTATATGATTTTGATTTCATGGGTTTCGGGATCATATTGGGTATTGATTGGTTAGGTAGATATAATGCTAGGATATTTTGCCAAGAGGGGGAAATATCATTGAGACACCCTAATAGCAGTAATCAAGTTATTTACTCAGTAAGGAGTTTGGACGGAAATGCTTATGAGTTATTGGGTGCAATGGGAACGAAATCATAGTTGAAACAAGTTTATGTAGCAAGAGAGTTTGCAGATGTGTTTGAACTAGTTTTGGGCTTGCTGTCGAAAAGAGATATCAAGTTTCAGATAGATTTCGTACTAGGAGTTGAACTCATAAGTAGACCACCTAGCAGGATGTCGCCCATCGAGATGAAGGAATTGAAAGTGCAGCTAGTAGAATTGGAAGGAATGAATTTCATCCGGCTAAGCAGTTCACCTTGGGCAATGACCGCGTTATTTGTGAAGAAGCCAAATGGGCCTTTAAGGATGTGTATGAACTATCGTATATTGAACGAGAGGACGATCAAGAATAGGTATCCTTTACCAAGGATCGACGACTTATTTGATTAATTGAGTAGAGCCAGAGTGTTTTCCAAGCTAGTTTTAGCGACAGATTTCCATCAGCTAGTTGTGGCAGAGGACAGTATTCCATTGACGGCGTTTAGGCCAGATATGGGTTTTATGAGTGGTTACTTATGCAATTCGGGCTTACCAATGCGCCAGCTTTTTTTGTGAATTTGATGAACCGGGTTTTCCGAGAGCACATGGATAGCTTCGTGTTGGTTTTTATTGATGGCATTTTGGTATATTCTAAGAATGAGAAGGATCATGCAGATCATCTTGGAACAGTGTTGTAGACGCTAAGACAACATCAACTAAAGGCGAAGTTCTCCAAGTGTCATTTCTGGAAGAAGGAAGTGAAGTTCCTTGGTCATGTTGTTTTCGAGGAAGGGTTAGCAGTTGATTCGGATAAAATCGAGACTATTAACAATTGGAAGAGACCAGAGACGGTAAGTGAGATTAGAAGTTTTCTTGGACTTGCAGGATACTACCGAAGGTTCTTTAAGGATTTCTCGCAGATAGCGGCATCCTTAACTGCGCTAACCAGGAAGGACATGAAATTTGTTTGCTCTGACAAATGTGAGGAGGCATTCCTTAAGTTGAAATATTTGTTAACCAATGCACCTATGTTAGCAGTTCCAGATGGGAATCGGGGATCGGTAGTTTACACCGATGCATGTGGTACCGGGTTAGGTGTTGTGCTGATGCAAAATGGAAAAGTTATTGCTTGTGCTTCTAGACAGCTTAGACTGCATGAAGTGAGATACCCGACTCATGATTTAGAGTTGGCGGCGGTAATCTTCGCATTGAAGGTGTGGAGGCATTATCTTTTGGGAGAAAGGTTTGAGCTTATTATAGATCATAAGTCTCTACAGTATTTATTCTCTTAGAAGGAGCTGAAGATGAGACAACAGAGATGGCTGGAGTTTGTTGCAGCTTATGATTTTAGCATCGAGTATACACCGGGTAAAGGAAATAAGGAGGCGAATACGCTTAGCAAGAAATATTAGAATGTGGCGTTAGCTATGTTGACAGAATGGAAAGACTTCGAAGCAGTGACAGCTTGCAGTGTGCAGTTGAGGTCGACTGTTGGATCTAGTTGAAACATTGCCATGATATCTTGTTTGGAAGTTAGACCAATTCCGATCGAATGAATTGCTTCTTGGCAGAAAGAGCATCCACTGTTAACCGAAAGGATTTGAAGGTTAGAAGCTGGAACCAAGATTGATGATTTAAAGGATTTTATTATTGACCGTAGGGGTTGGCTGAGAAAGAAGGAACGGTTATTGTTCCCGGTATTGGAAACCTCAAGAAGAATGTTCTTGAGGAATGTTATCGATCGAAGTTTATGATTCATCCCGTGGGAACCAAGATGTATCAAGATATGAAGAAGAGTTTCTTTTGGAAAAGAATGAAGAGGGATGTTGGTTTATGGGTAAAAAAGTGTTTGAACCATCAGCAAGTAAAGTCGAAATTAGAAGCCAAGTGGTTTGCTTCAGCCTTTGGATGTTTCAGTTTGGAAGTAGGATTCAATATCAATGGATTTTATTGACAGGTTGCCAAGGTCAAACTGGATTGATGATAGTATATGGGTCAAAGTGGACATTGCTATGGTTACTCGTCTGGAAAAAACAAGAATAAACTTTAGAACAGAGGTAAGGTTCCAAATTCAAAAGAAATCCTAATCAAAAGAAATTTAACTAAGAATTTCAGGTATAAACGAGCATGGCTTCGTGACTATTTCAACCCATTCTAGGGTATTGCTACCCTATCTCTAATGAGTTTAACCCTATATGTTAAGATTGCCAAAACTAGAGCTTTGATACCAACTGTAATGGGACAGCGCCCCAGTGGGACATGTAGGAGTAAGAGTCATCCGCTCGCTACCTAAACTAAATGCGAGACCCCCCTATCATGCTGCACTCGCCAAGTGAATAAGCAGATACACACGTCAAACATGAATTGCTCTAAATAACAGATTGTTAATATATTTATTTGGCATAACTTAGCATACACTGTAAATAAATCAATCACAGACACAGAGTTTACAACAAACAGCGGAAAGATAAATAGTATTTTGTAATTCTACTATAGAAATAACATAGTCCAACACAGAATACATTAGAAATTCCAATACATAGAGGTCGCTAACACAAAAGTAACTGACA
Organism: Allium cepa; assembly: GCA_030765085.1. NCBI lineage: Eukaryota > Viridiplantae > Streptophyta > Magnoliopsida > Asparagales > Amaryllidaceae > Allium > Allium cepa. Next base: position 777,976,244 of record CM060945.1, read on the forward strand.
AGTTTGAACATACAACTGAAATAACAGAAATAACTGAAAGCTGAAAAGACAAGATAGGTCTTCCAAGCGAACTTCGAGCTCCAAAAGATGAATCTCAAACTGCGACGCTTAGGCTGACCCGAGCATAAAGCAAAACAAAACATTGAGTCAAGATTAATATTTTTATGCCAGGAAACCAAACTCAATTGAAATGTCAAGTAAATGCAATATAACTCAAAGAAATGTTGGGATTCCATCCTTTAAGGATCCAATAAACTAATTACATACATAGTACAATACGCTACATATATAATGTCTATAGTAAAGTAAAAGTATCAAAATGGCGTTAAGGCATTACCCATATCCCCATTAACACATTTTATATATTTCCATAGTTTATATAGTACCGTAACTCCTTCATATACCGGAGGCTATCAGAGGGCACCCCATAGGTATGGTACAAAACTAGCTCATAGAAGGCGCGATAGGGCATATGACATGGCACTCGAGGCAAGGCCAGGGTAGATTTACCGTTTGCGGATCCGGATTGGTGGTAATGCATAGCAGCTACTACCGCCCATTTCGAGACACGCTCCAAATAAAAATTGTGCATACCAAAATCAAATCATAAAAGCAATAGATATGGTTTCGAAGAAATGTGTCCGATAGGAGAAATGACCTCACTTGGCCCGATGTGGCTCATGTTTTAGTCACATCAAGCTGACTCATTGGAGTCAGAGCTACGTAAATACCATACATAATTGTTCGCCAACCATCCTACTTCATTTTGGAATCTCCACCACGTATACAGTTGTTAAAATGGTTTCAGTATTATCAGAAAGTATGACAATAGCAGATCCTAGTCTCTTTAGCAACCAATGCTTATTTGACACCGTAGTCATCTTTAATCTTTTTATTATAAATGTTTAAATAAAACCTCAAATAAAATTTAAATCAAAAGAATATTTTTAATTCAGATTCTATTTAAATTTTAAGTATTCATTTAATCACCCTTTATCTTTCGATAAGTTATAAATCATTTTCAAATCATTAAGTTTTGAATGAATCTCAATTTAAATTAAATTAACAACCAATTTAAATAATATGTTATATTAAACAAATTAAATGACCCTTTTAAAATAATATATATATATATATATTAAATAAAAATTTAATTTATAAAATTAAAATGAATTAAATTTTAGTTATCTATTTTAAAATCTTATTTTAAAATTTTAAAAAATAAAATGTAAGTAAATTTTATAAATTACTGTGAAATGAAACTCATAATATTTTCCAAAATCAATGTCTAAGGTTATAAATTTTTATCATAATAAAACAGGATACTTATTTACTTTTCAAAATCAACCCATACATTTTCCTTTCAAATATTTGGAAATCATTTCCAAAAATAGACCAGCGATCTCGGTATATAATTTTCTATCCGATGGTCAAGTGATACGGAAATTTATCATTTCAATCCGTAAAATTTTATATTTACGGGTGTATGTCATTCCCACCCTCAATCCCAAAATTTCAATAATTACTGAAAATCGTTTAGGTTTATCATTTCAACCCATAACGAAGTCCTCCTATTCTTTTTTTTTTAAAGAAGATTTTTATAAATAAACACCAAAAGCTGTCAACATGCCTAACAGGTAACCAACAGAAGAAGAAAAAACAAAATCCGCCGAAGCTAGCTATATATAAAAAAAAAAACAGACGACCAAAATAACAGCGAAAGCTGCCAAAGCCGGCCTCCAGAGAGAGACGCATAACATACTGGACGAAAACCAGAAAAGACAGACAATAATGAGACCGGCAAGATCGAGTTCCGGAATATCCTCCGCCCGAGATCCAATATAAGAGGAGGAAAAAAACCCAGGTCCAAACATATATATCCAGAGCCTGGCTCGGAAGCGGACATCAGCCAATTCCCGCTCTAGTGGACGACTGAGAATAGGAAATAGAAAGCATGACCACTAGGGGGCCAGAGCGGGAACTAACCGATCCCTTGAAAGGTCTACCACGAAAAGCTAAGAAAACGTCATTTCTAACCCGACGAATAACGGAAGAGGGATCCTTGGGAGATTCTTCAAAAATTGCCTTATTCCGCGCGCACCAGAAGTGCCAGCAGACCAGACAAGGAATCAAGGGAAGGATGACAGAGCGAAGTGATTTACCGGAGATTCCGTTCCACCAGGTTCTCTGTAAATCACCCGGCGAGCTGTTGCTACCTCGGATTCCAATCATATTTCCGAAGTAATTCCAGCATGATCTGGCTATGAAACCAGAGAAAAGTAAATGATCCAAAGATTCCAAATCCCCGTTGCCGCAGCATCTACAACGGGAGACATATGGAATGCCAATCTGCTGAAGGTTCTCATCAACTGGCAACCCCTTATGTAGGGTACGCCACATGAACAAAGACACTTTAGGAGGGATTCTAACGTCCCATATGAAAGCGAAAAGAGGGAGAACCGGAGTTGGATTACGAGCTGAGCTCCAAGCTTGCAAGATTGAAAACGAACCACCATCCCATCCCGATTGGCCGCCATGAGAATCAGAGAACGATTTGACCGATTGCATGTGCTTCCAAGTCTCACTAGAGAAGGAGGGAGATCCGGAATAGCCTGTGGATGCCAGCCTATGGTACTTGGCATGCAGGAACTTCGCCCAAAAGGAAACGTTGGTCCCAAACCAGCCTATGGTACTTAGCAAAGGCCGAGCATATGTCCTTGGACTTTCGCAAACCAAGCCCGCCCTCGTTCTTGGGACGGCACACCACGTCCGAAGAAACCCAGTGATGGCGGTGGCTGTCAACCTTCGACCCCCAGAAGAAGGACGATGCCAAAGATTGGAATGACCGGAAGAAAGAAGCAGTAGGGGACATCGCGGCGAAGACATGAGTACCCAACGAGCCTAATACCGACTTGATGAGTACTAATCTTCCTGCTTGAGAATGGAGCGACGCATTCCAACGAATAATCTTTCCCCTAACTTTGTCCGTCAGAGGATCGAAGAGCGCGTTTAGTTTCCTACCTCTGTCGAGAACAATACCCAAATAAGGAAGAGGAAGGGAAGCAGTCCTGAAGCCGGTAAACGAATGGACCCAATAAACCCTGGAAGGATCCATGTCCTTCGCATGAACGAAACAACTCTTCGAAGAGTTAACGAGCTGGCCCGAACACCGCTCATACTGATGGATAAAGCGAATTAGTCGACGAACAGAGGTCCGGTTTCCGTTGGAGAAAATGACAATGTCATCCGCAAAGGATAAAGAAGAAACGAGCGGACACCCTCTCGGAAGGCCAAAACGGTGAACCTGGCCGAAAATTGTTAAGGAGTGGATCCCTCGAATGAAAGCTTCAGCCGCAATCACGAAAAGAGATGGAGATAAAGGATCACCTTGCCGAAGACCTCTACCCGCCCTGAAAAAACCATTGGCTGATCCGTTAATGAGAACAGAGAACCAACAGTTAGAGATTAGCCTCCAAACCAAATCGATAAGAGTTTCTGGAAACTCAAAGGCACGCAGTACTCTAATGACGAAAAACCACGACATACGATCATAGGCCTTTTCCATATCTAGTTTGAAAACAACATTAGAACCTCTGACCTTCCGATCAATCTGGGAAATCAGTTCCTGGGCTAACAGAACGTTATCAGTGATTAAACGGCCTTTAACAAAACCCGCCTGAGAGGGGGATACGATACGATCAAGGAACGGATCCAAACGAATGGCCAACACCTTTGAAATCACTTTGTTTGACAAATTACACAGGCTGATTGGACGAAATTCCGCGCATGACCGAGGGTTATCACACTTCGGAATAAGGACCAAGTTGGTGGAAGACCAGCTAATGGGAAAAATGTTGCCGGAAAAGAATTGCTGGATTTCCAGACAGAAGTCCGACTGAATGATTGGCCAAACACTCCGATAGAATGAGCCGTTGAAACCATCCGGTCCACCGGCACTGTCCTTGCTAAGAGCAAAGACACGACACAGATTTCTTCCAGAGAAGGCGGAATAACTAAAGCGTCACTTCCCTCAGGAGGGACCAAACGGGGAATGAAGGAGAGGATATCCCGATCCGGATCCGACACAGAAGGAGAACCCAGATAGGATTGGAAATGAGTCAAAATGATCTCCTTGACTTCAGCCGGGGACGAAGCCACGGAGATATCCGGTCTTAAAATATCTCGAATGGAAAGAAGGTTGACTTTCTTGCGAATGGTCGAATGGAAATATTTTGAATTCGAGTCCCTTTCGACCACCCATTTGACCCTCACCTTTTGGCGAAGATAGGAGTTTTCGATACGGAGTTCCGAAGTGAATACCAGTTGAGCAGAGGCCCAATTCTCCTTGTTATCGGCAGAAGGGTTCTCGTCGAACAAAGATACGGTAAGGATGAGGGACTCCTCTGCCGCCCGAACACGATCGAAAATGTTTTTGAACACAAGGGAACTCCAGTTCTTAAGGCTAGCCTTAAGACGTCTCAACTTTTGGGAAAAAGCCCTCATGGGAGAAGCAGAAATAGGAGAGGACCACGAGTCCTCCACTACCTGAAGAAAAGAGTGATGGGAACACCACATACTTAGGAAGCGAAAAGATGAAGGCCCCGATAGAGAACGCGGAGAACAGCGCAAAACCAACGGGGCATGATCAGAACACGAACGATGAAGATGAGAGGTCGAGAATGAGAAGGGGAGATTTAGCCAACCAGGAGATCCAAAAATTCTATCCAACCGGGATAGGATCCGGTTTGGTCCCTCCTGGTTGTTAGACTAGGTATAAGCTGAGCCCACGAAAGGGATTTCAGATAAACCGGAGCTCACAATGAACGAATTGAAGTCAGAAACCGAGGAGCGATTGATGGCCACCCCCTACTTTTTCAGCCTGACTAGTAACAACATTGAAATCACCACCCACAACAGAACAAGGAAACCCCATCTCAGCTAGATAAAGAATATCATCCCAAAGGGATAATCTCTCCATCCTATCGCACTTGGCGTAAACCGCCGAGAAAAGAAATGGTTGAGGGAAGAGGGAAGCTGAACACACCACCGAGAGAAGCTGAGCCGAGTCAAAAACAGGGCGAACAACACAACCTTTGGACCAAAGAATCCAAATCTTACCCGCAACATTGGACACGGCACCGCCAAACCCAAGCGACAGGACAACCTTGGTAACCTCTCTAGGACCCACAAAAGGTTCTGAAAGAGCTACCAAGCAAACAGAATGTTTCCGGACAATGCGCTTCAACCTAGCGCAAGAAGCCTCATTGCCAATACAATGAATATTCCAGAAAAGAAAATTCGACATTTATGCCGAGAAAACAGAGGAGCGGGAGACAAGCAAAGTAAAAGCAGACCAACCGCAACTCAGATAAGATACAAGGAGTAAAAAGCAGACCGATCTGTCTGCTCAGTCGCCGCTATAGAGCGAGTACGGATAGTGCGAGGAGTGACGTGAAGACCTCTCGATCTGCGACGAAGTGGTCTATGAGCAAGGGAAGCCGAGATCCGAGGGACGGACTCCGCAGAAACTCCAGTCGACTCCAGAGAACCCGTCAGCCTAGAAGAAGAACTGGAAGGAGTCGAGTTCTTAGTAAGACGAGCAAGGCGATCATTAATGATCGCAATCTCCGCTGCGCTAAGCATCGGAATGGAAATCGATAAAGAGCAAGAGGAAGAAGGAAGGGAACAAAGAGAGGAACAAAAACCAGATGAAGAGACAGAGGGCACCGCGTCAATCGGAAAGAAACGGAAGTATGTAGGGGTGCTGATAATACGCAACCCACGGTGCTGTAGGAACCTAACCCAAGCCGGATTGTCACTGATGAGACAGCCCCGCGCGACAGGTGTGGTTCGCAAAGCGGTCCTGACAGAGAGATCATCATAGCGGATCAAAAAAGGCTGGCAAAATTCCCGGCTGTCCGCATAGTGATCCGAATCAGTGACCACTATGCGACCAGACCAAGAATGTCGCCCGAGCCACTCGATCCAGGCTAAATAACATCTCCGTAGAGACCATAGAAGACCAGCCTGAAAATGAAGACTCAAGATAGCCATAAACGACACAGAATAGGCCTCGCAATGGCTCAAAACCAGAAACCAACTAAATGACCCGCACTGACAGCTCCATACGAAGCGCTTAATGCCATCAGGACCTGTCACGTCACCAGTCATTGACTGGGCAACAATGTCAGGGAGCACACACCTAGATGTGTCATGGATCAAAAGCATAATAGAAACACCATCAGCCAATAACCAAACAGCCACTGTTAACCCATCAACATGGAGCAAATAAGAAAACAAAGGCGAGGAACTCACCTGCCTGCTCATACCGATACTTACCTGATGTGCCCAGACTTGGCACTTTACTAACGAACCAAACACCTTATGCTCACAAACCAAATCGGCCAGCACACATGGGGAGACAAGCTCAAAATCCGACCAAGCCCAGTCGCCACAAAGCACTGTACAGTTCCAAGAAAAGGAAGCGAAAGAAACACTACCCACAGCCAAAGCACTTGCCCCATAGTAATTAGGTGACTGCAGAAGCGAAGAAGAAATAGAAACATGCTCAGGGCTAATAGGGGCGATGAAATCCCATGAGCCGACACTTGTTCAAAGAAATCAAAATTGCAAACCACCGAGCCCACCGTCACCGGCTCCTCCTCACAAGGCAACAATTCACACGCCGTAGAAAAACTTAAAGCAGGTTCGAATTGGGCGATGAACTCCCGCCTCGAATCAACCCCATGAAAGCAAGGACTAGCCGACGCCATCATGAAATCATCAGCTAGTGAATATCGCCCAAAGGGAGGAGGCCGCGCCTTTAATCCAACATCGAAAACCGGCAAAATCTCCATAAAACATTGCTTAACCATGAGATATCTCGATCAACAGAGATCCCCAAATTGATCCAGCGAAAAAACCCTAATTTCCACCGAACAATCACCAGAGAAAGTTACCGACAAGGGGCCAGCCACCTCCGCCATAACGGTAGAGGCAATATCGACGAATGGAGGACAAGCACGCAAGAACGTGCCAGAGAGAACAAACTCGCCTACGGTCGAAAACGCAATCGGAGGCAAACAAAACTCAACAAAACTGTAGAAGCTCAGAGAGAAGGTAGCGACAAGAGAGAGAGAGCAATAGCAGTGAGATAAACGCAAGTTACACGAGCACAAATCAATCGTGAAAGAGAGAGAGAGCTCAGAGATTAGTCGCCATTTTTTTTACCGTTGAGAATAGTTTTTTGGATCTATAAATCGAAGTCCTCCTATTGTAAAGTCTGTTCGGGTATGTATCATTTCAACCCATAGTGATTTCTGAAAATAAGGGAACTTGCAGAGTGAGAACAATAAATAACAATTTCTGGAAAATATGATCGATAATAATAACGGTTATATAAAATAATCAATGGACAGATAACGGTGTCAGTTTACATAAGTGATCAATTTAGTTAACAACTTATCATTATTAACAGTTAATAACTATCAATTTAAAATTTTAAACAGGATATTTAAATTTTCATTGCCTATGAAATCAATTTAATAAGCATAAGAACTTAAATCATTAGCGGTTGCTCACCTTTCGTGGCTAAAGGCCGATGGAAAATAATTACAGAAAAGAACGATGTAACGGATACTGGCACGAATCAGGCACGACGAATCAATTAGCTGCGACAACACGAAAGTAGATTTTGGCACGATAATTCGATGGAACAATGGGAGTATATATACACATACGTACGTACATTTTTTCTTTTTTTGCTTTTTCTTCCAAAGGGGTGAAATATTGACGCAGCGTAGGAAGCGAATTCGATGATGTGAATCGAACCCGTCCAGGATCTCACACGATTAGCGGAATTAATCGGTGAATTGATGCAGAATCGATGGATTGAAAATACCCAAACGCCCAAATCCGTTGATCGCAAAGATACCGGACTTTAGCTATCTTCGACACGTTGATCGCGCACGATGCCGTGAGAGAAGATCTATGATTCTTCGACGTTGATCTAGCATACTAGATTCCATGAATCGGCTTCACAATCGTTGATTCGAGCGCACTCGAATATCCGAAGGTGGAGATAGGAGATCACACTCAACTACCAATTTAAAATGAAAGCACAAAGCTAACAAAGGAAATTTTATTCAAATTCAACTCCCTTTACAATGACCCGACTCGCCTATTTATAGGCTAACTCAACACTTGCAACACAACATAGTACACAGTCCACTTATGTCGTGAACGACCTACGACTTAACATAGTACGACTTAAAGAAACATTACAACATTACAACACAACACTTTACAAAACTCGCCTTCAGAGTACACGACTTAAGATAGGTCGCTAACGACCTAAAATAAACTTCGCGACCTAAAAACGTCATAGCTCGCGAGCTTCTGGAAATCGGCACAAGGCAATTCGCGACCTAAATAAAGTCTGGAGTGACAATTCGCGACTTAAGGTTGGATTGCGGCATAGTCTCGCTCGCGACTTGGAGGTTAGGTCGTAGCGAAGGTTTTAAGTCGCTGGAGTTAGGTCGTGGAGAAGCTAGGTCGTGTGGCGGAGTTAGGTCGCGTGGTGGAGTTAGGTTGCGTGGAAGGTTAGGTCGCGGGAATGTGGATAGGTCGCGGAGCCCTGGCGATAGGTCGGTAATGGAATTAGGTCATGTGAATGGTGCCGCGGAGGAAGCTAGGTCGCAGAATGGCATTGTCGTGGAGTTAAGCTCGCGAGAGTTAGGTCGGAGAGGGATTAGGTCGTTGGAGTTGGATTTAGGTCGTTGCCGAGCTTCATTAGGTCGCTCAACTTTGCTAATTAAGGTAAGCACTGCATCATCCTCCCCGGGTTGAGAAAAATTCGTCCTCGAATTTAAAAGTTCCTCCCTATTGGATTGTTCATCTTCATAATAAGGTATAAGATGTTTAACATTGAAAACATCAGAAGTATGAATCTCTTTCGGCAACCTTAACCGGTACGCATTATCATTTATCTTCTTTAAGATTTCCACAGGACCAATCTTCCAAGCTTTCAACTTGTTGTAAGTGCCAACCGGAAAACGATATTTCGTCAAAACTGCGTAAAAAAAATCACCCTCTTTGAAGACAACACTTCTTCGTTTCTTATCCGCCCTTTGTTTATACTTCTCATTTGTCTTCTCCAATCGTTTCTGAACGATTCTATGGCATTCTGTCAACCCATCAACAAAATCTGACGCTCGTTTAATCACTCCATTCGGTTGTGGCACTACCGTCAAATCCAATGGCCCCTTTGGCAAGCTTGAATATACAATCTGAAATGGACTGTAACCAGTGCTCCGGTTAACAGCATGGTTATGAGCAAACTCTTCCTGACATAACTTCATATCCCAACTTTTCAAATTATCCTGTACAAGACATCGCAACAAATTTCCCAATGATCTATTCACAACTTCAGTTTGCCCATCCATCTGAGGATGATATGCACTACTAAAATTCAGCTTCGTTTCCACCATCTTCCATAAACTCATCCAAAAGTGACTCAGAAATCGAGTATCTCGGTCGGAAACGATAGATTCAGGTAATCCATGTAAACGATATATTTCTTTAAAGAATAACTGAGCAACACGGACTGCATCAGCGGTCTTTTTACAGGCTATAAAATGGGCCATTTTCGAAAACCTGTCCACTACAACATATATTGAATCATTTCCCCGTTGAGTTCTAGGCAATCCCAGAACAAAATCCATGCTGATATCAACCCATGGTCTGATAGGCACCGGTAATGGCATATATAATCCCGCATTCGTAGCTGTTCCCTTCGAAACTCGACAGATATGGCACCTCTCCACAAATCTCTCAACTTCTTTTCTCATTGACGGCCAAAAATAAGATTGAGAAATCAACTGCAATGTACGATCTCTACCCACATGGCCTTCTTCATGTAATTCTTTAACAATCTTCATTCTCAAGCTACAGTCTGGTATGCATAATCGATTCCCCTTGAATAAGAAACCATCAACCAATACAAATTCGTCAGTATTCCCTTCCTTAACTTTCTCAACAAACTTTGCGAAGTAAGGGTCCTCCTCAAACAATTCTGGCAATAATTCGAATCCTGTCACTTCAACCTTCATCGTTGTTAATAAGTGAATCCTTCTGCTTAAAGCATCCGCTACAAGATTTGTCACCCCTGATTTGTGTTTGACAACAAAAGTAAATTGCTGTAAATAGGCAATCCACGATGCATGCCTTGCTGAAATTTTGTCCTGCCCTTTCATATGCTTCAACGTTTCATGATCAGTGTACAGAACAAATTCTTTCTGAAACAGATAGTGTCTCCAATGCTTAACAGCCTGAACAATTGCGTAAAACTCCACATCGTACGTGCTATACCTCATCTTTGCTCCTGATAACTTCTCACTGAAATAAGCAACGGGTTTCCCACTCTGACTCAAGAATCCACCAATTCCCACCTTCGACGCATCAGTATGCAATTCAAACAACAACTGAAAATCTGGTAAAACAAGAATCGGTGCTGTCGTCAATAGTTCCTTGATCTTCTCAAAAGCAACTCCCGCTTCCTCTGACCATACAAACTGTTTCCCTTTCATGCAATCAGTAACTGGAGCCATCACGCTACTGAAGTGTGGAATGAATCTTCGGTAGAATGACGCTAGCCCATGAAAACTTCTCACTTCCGTAATTGTCTTTGGCTGTGGCCAATTCCTGACTGCTTCAACTTTATTCTGGTCCACCTGTATACCTTCTCCTGACACAACATATCCCAGAAATAAAACACTATGCGTCATGAACACGCATTTCTTCGTAGCAGCATAAAATTGTTCCTCGCGAAGAATAATCAGCACTTCCCTCAAATGTTGAACATGCTCCTCCATACTCCTGCTATATATCAGAATATCATCGAAATAAACCACCACAAACTTCCCAATGAATGGTCTAAAGATTTGATTCATCACCCGCATGAATGTACTAGGTGCATTTGATAAACCAAATGGCATAACCAACCATTCGTATAACCCCTCTCTCGTCTTGAAGGCTGTCTTCCATTCGTCTCCAGGTCTAATCCGAATTTGATGATATCCGCTTTTCAAATCAATCTTTGAAAACATAGTTGCCCCACTCAACTGATCTAGCAAGTCATCCAACCTCGGCATTGGAAATCTATATCTCACGGTAATCTTATTCAATGCTCGACTGTCAGTGCACATCCTCCACGTCCCGTCCTTCTTCGGTACCAACAAAGCTGGCACAGCACATGGACTCAAACTTTCCTGCACACGTCCCTGCTGAAGTAACTCTTCCACCTGCCTCCTCAACTCTTCATGTTCCTTCGGACTCATTCGATAATGTGGTCGATGTGGTAATACTGCTCCCGGAACAAGATCGATTTGATGTTGAATGTCCCGCAGTAGCGGTAACTCCTTGGGCAACTCTTCTGGAAATACATCCTCAAATTTTTTCAAAACTGGCTTCGCTTCTTCTGGGATTTCAACATCTTCACTACAATCTCGTCCAATTAACAAGAATACTTCAGGCTCCTCTTCAACTTTCTTAACAAACTCTTTCAATGATAGCAAAGTTTTTAGCTCTTCAATCTCCTCAGATTTACTCTCTCCCTGCTGTCTCTTCTTTGGAACTAAAATAATCTTAAGGCCTTCAAACATAAAACTATAACTATTGGTTCGACCATCATGCTGCACTGCTCGATCATACTGCCACGGTCTTCCCAAAAGCAAATGACAAACATCCATCTCAACTACATCACACCAAATCTCGTCTTTATATTTCTTTCCAATAGAAAATGGAACTCGAACTCGCCTATCCACCTTCACCTCTCCTCCTTTTCTCAGCCACGCTAACTTGTAAGGATTAGGGTGTTTCTCCGTCTTCAACTTCAGCTTCCTTACAGCTTCAGTAGAAATAATATTGTCACAACTTCCTGCATCAATCACAAACTTACAAACTTTTCCCAGAATAGTGCATGTAGATTGAAAAATGTTGCTCCTCAACCAACTAGCCTCATCCTCTTGTTTGGGTGTTAAACAAGACATGCTCATCATTAGATTACACCCTTCATCTCCTGATGCGATATCCTGTTCATTCTCCTCCACTGGACTAGAATCACCTTCACCAACATCCTCACCTTCAACTTCAGCAATCATCGTTCTCTTCTTTGGCTTTGGACATTCGTTACTCTTATGACCCACTTCTTGGCAGTTATAACACTTAAAACTGTTAGTAATCTTCGCCTTCGCCACTTCATTCACAACTGGTTTATTGACAGTTTTAGTAACAATGGAATTCCCACTAGCACCCTTCACTTGATTGTTGGAATTTGTAAACACACCACCTCCTCGTCTTCCTTGCTTCTCCCAAGCCTGGTGCGCTTCAGCCACAGATCTCGGATCAAACATATTAACCATATCCTGGATCTGCATTCGCAACCCTCCAACAAACCTAGCAGTCAACTGTTCCTCTATCTCCATAATGTCATTTCGAGCAATCAGTTGATAAAACTCGTCAGCATAATCATTAACGGTCTTCGTTCCTTGCCTCAAGTTCTGCAACCTCTGGTACATAAGTGATTGATAGTTGTAAGGTAAAAATGTAGCTCTCATCAACTTCTTCATCTTATCCCAAGACTCAACATTTGACTTCCCCATTCTCTCTCTCGTAAGTTTAGTTTGCTGCCACCATGCCAAAGCTCTCCCCCTCAACCTAGTAGCAACCAACTTCACTCGACGATTCTCCGGAATCTCTTTGAAATCAAAGATCTCTTCAACATTAGACAACCAATCAAGAAATTCTTCAGCTACCATTCCACCCTTAAATTCAGGAATTTCCATCTTCATACCCGATTCCCATCGACGATCATCCACTACATCTCGATACTGACGTCGTGTTGGATCTCTATCTCGGTAATGAACACTTTCCCTATCACCATCAAACTCCTCATCAAAATCTGAAGTATATCGATGTCGATCACGACCTCCAACATCTCTACTACCACTCCTTCGATCAACATTCCTATCACGATTATCAACGCTTCCATGATCATGATCTTCTCTTCTCTCTCGATCTGAATGTATCGAAGCTCTACTTCCCCCATGGTTCGATTCAGGTGAAACTCTTCTTCTACTTTGATTCATTTCAAGCATCATTCTCTCTAATCGACCAATTCCTTCATTCAACTTCTCAGCGAAACTCTCATTGATTCGTTGTTCTATTTCATCAGCTTCTTCTCTTCCATACAAAGCATTGATATTTCGATGGCGTTGAGCTCGTCTCGGAGGCATGATTGAACTTCAAACAAACTCCAAAACAAATTTCAAACACCTTCCGAACTTTGATCCAAAGTGAAATGGATCGAACTCCCAACTTGTTGCAACTTCACGATGAACACGATGAACACTAAACTTCTCAACAATTGCAAGTACGATCTCCAAACTTCAAATTCTCGAAACCCAAGTCTCCAAATGAAGCAACCTCTTGCGATCTAGCTCTGATACCAAAAACTGACGCAGCGTAGGAAGCGAATTCGATGATGTGAATCGAACCCGTCCAGGATCTCACACGATTAGCGGAATTAATCGGTGAATAGATGCAGAATCGATGGATTGAAAATACCCAAGCGTCCAAATCCGTTGATCGCAAAGATACCGCACTTTAGCTATCTTCGACATGTTGATCGCGCACGATGCCGTGAGAGAAGATCTACGATTCTTCGACGTTGATCTAGCGCACTAGATTCCGTGAATCGGCTTCACAATCGTTGATTCGAGCGCACTCGGATATTCGAAGGTGGAGATAGGAGATCACAGTCAACTACCAATTTAAAATGAAAACACAAAGCTAACAAAGGAAATTTTATTCAAATTCAACTCCCTTTACAATGACCCGACTCGCCTATTTATAGGCTAACTCAACACTTGCAACACAACACAGTACACAGTCCACTTATGTCGTGAACGACCTACGACTTAACATAGTACGACTTAAAGAAACATTACAACACAACACTTTACAAAACTCGCCTTCAGAGTACACGACTTAAGATAGGTCGCTAACGACCTAAAATAAACTTCGCGACCTAAAAACGTCATAGCTCGCGAGCTTCTGGAAATCGGCACAAGGCAATTCGCGACCTAAATAAAGTCTGGAGTGACAATTCGTGACTTAAGGTTGGATTGCGGCATAGTCTCGCTCGCGACTTGGAGGTTAGGTCGTAGTGAAGGTTTTAAGTCGCTGGAGTTAGGTCGTGGAGAAGCTAGGTCGCGTGGCGGAGTTAGGTCGCGTGGTGGAGTTAGGTTGCGTGGAAGGTTAGGTCGCGGGAATGTGGATAGGTCGCGGAGCTCTGGCGATAGGTCGGTGATGGAATTAGGTCGTGTGAATGGTGCCGCGGAGGAAGCTAGGTCGCAGAATGGCATTGTCGTGGAGTTAAGCTCGCGGGAGTTAGGTCGGAGAGGGATTAGGTCGTTGGAGTGGGATTTAGGTCGTTGCCGAGCTTCATTAGGTCGCTCAACTTTGCTAATTAAGGTAAGCACTGCATCAAATATACATACGTATATACTACTTTGGTCATTAATTATAAACACAAAGACTACGACCAAAGAATATATACACGCTGCGTACACCAACAGTAAGCCTAGATTTTAAAATACCCTTCCACCTAAATCGACAAGTACATATTAACCAATATAAAAGACACACCCAGAATTCTCTCCCTATTGTAAATCGAAGACGCATATGTGTATTTTTTTAGTTCTAAAGGTACTTATGAAAACACATAAATATACTGACAAAACAAAAAAGAATTCTATTTTTTTTCCGGCAAATTTCAAACGACAAAAAGCACCACAATATACATATACGTTATATAACGTGTACCAATTAGATAGGAAAAGTTTTGGAATCCTCTGCCGACAGGACATATATGTAATATAGAAGCTTGGATTAACAGATTAAGTTTCTTCCAACATGGAAAATATAATGACCGATATGAGAGCTTGGATTTTTTTTGAGAACAAATGCATCTCTACTAACATATGCACGCACAATATCATAATTTGAACACTCTCCCTTAATATATCCGTGAGCAACCAATGTTATAACTAAGCAATATATAAGAAAGCACCTTACACCAGACCCAAAAACCTAGATTGGAATGCGCATGCATGAAGTTGTTGAGCCACTATATGTACGCGGCCTATACACGTACAAGATTGGACTCCTTTTTTCTCATATATAGGCGTGCAGCATGTATGCTGCCACCATAAAACGCAAGCAAGCAATATGTATAGAATAATGTATCAACGTGTTTGATATGAAGGATAGAGGCAAATTCACAAGATTTCTCAAGTGCAACCTCTACAACCTTACACGGCTCCAGACATACTATAAAACACAGTGTGTGTGTGTATCAACGCAAAGGAGGGGGAAGTTTGTGGCGGACATGGTGGCTGCTTCGGTCATGAAGGCGGAGAGCGCGGGCGTACTTGGATGGTGGTTGGTTGGGTTCGGTCGGAGGATGGAGATGTATTTTGCATGCATGGGCTAATGGGGAGGTGGCGGTGGTGGTCCAAGCGGAAGGCCGAAGTGATGAGGGGACGGCTTGGTGAAATGAAAAGTAGAAGAGACGAAAAAAAATGAGAAGATGTAGAGAAGAAAGGGAAGGCGCAGCTTGGATCAGGGGAGAGGAATGAAAGCACGGCCACCAAAATTAAATGAACGTAAAGAGATAAAAAACTACAGGAAGAAGAAGAGAAAGAACCGTACCTTTTGTTGCGAACCGAGAGAAGAAAAAGAAGAATTTTTTTACATATATAAAGAGTGGATGAATGGCAATTCAGCTGAATAATTGAACCAATATTTATTATCGTTATGACAGCACAATCAAATTCTAAAACGTAAAGGGAAGTTAACAGTCATGGTTTATGTTACCGTTACACGAGCCGTTCAATCGTTCCGTTGTGCATCAGATTTCCGAAACATAGGAATAAACATACTGCGGCGTTCAACACTACGAGGTGAACAGAGCGGTACTATCTAAGCGATACGATCGAATTATAAAAACTTAAATTTTTCGCTACCGAAAGTGCTACTAAAATATAGAAAATAAGACAAATGAAGCTTTCTAAATTTCACAAATAAACTAACTTTAATGCTTTTTTTAAAAAATATCAATTACTTTGTTTAAATAGCCGCAATCCAAATATCAAAAAAAAAATCAAAATTTTATTCTTTAAATTTAAAGAAAATTTTAGTTAATTGCGTCACAAAACAGTTAAAATTCCCTGGTCATTACGCCCTCCCTCACTCAAAACTTTTCGTCGTCGAAAAGGAACGAGATAGGTGAACAGAATTAATCGAAAAAGATAAAGGAAGGCGTGAATAGTACCTGAGTCAAATAATTCAAGATTTGAAGCATGTATGGATTCCTCGGTTTTCCAGGTGCAATCTCGGTCATCTGTACTCCACTGTACTTTAACTAGGATAACCGATTTCCTTTAAAGTTGCTTTGCACCTCCATCGACAAAACGAAGTGAATTCCTTTCGATGGTGAAATTTGGCTCAATGTCCAAATTCTCTAATATAGCAGGCTGAACAATCAAGGATGGGTCATGCAGATATTTGCGAAGGTGAGATACGTGAAACACATTGTGCGCACCAGTCAGTTTCTCCGGCAAATCAACTCTATAAGCCAAAGGACCAACTCTTTCTAGAATGCAAAAGGGACCAATGAACCTAGGAGCAAGCTTCCCTCTGCGACCAAAACGAACCACATTCTTCAACGATGAGATCTTGAGAAAGACCAGATCACCCATTGAAAACTCCAAATCTCTTCTACGCCAATCTGCATACTTCTTCTACATATCCTGAGCAATCCTCATCTTCCTCATAATCTCCTCAACCTTCTCAGATGCTTCCAGAATCATATCATGTCCATGAACTAGGCGATCACTGGGTTCAATCCAGTGAGATGGAGATTTGTAGGATCGTCCGCAAAGAGCGAAAAATGGAGATATCTCGATACTTGCCTGAGTTCGAAGGATTGAGATTAATAGATGGATTAAGCTTAAGAAGATTTAAATTTTAAAGATAGAGTTATACCTGACCTGATAACTATTATTAGGTGAATTCAACAAGGTAGAGATGATCTTTCCAAGATCCTCCATAATAAAAAATACAAGCACGAAGGAGATCTTCTAAAATCCGATTCAACCATTCCGTCTGACTATCAGTCTGAGGATGATAAGCCGTACTAAGGTCCAAACAAGTATCCAAAGCTTTCTAAAAAGCTTTGCAGAACTTGCTGGTAAAGATAGGATCACGATTACTAACAATGCTAGAAGGAACACCATGGAGGCGGACAATCTCCCTCATATAGATCTCAGCCAGGCTCGAAGATGCTCGATTCAACTTGATTGAAATAAAATGGGCGGACTTGGTCAATCGATCGACAACTACCCAAATACTCTCGTTCTCTCTTCTAGTCCTCGATAGACCATCGATAAAATCCATAGAAACTTCATCTCACTTCCAAATTGGAATTTCAAGGGGTTGTAGCAATCCAGCAGTCTTCTGGTGATCAACCATAACTTGTTGGCAGGCGGCACATGTTGGCGTCAAAATTGGTCACAAACACCCAATATCGTGAATGCATCCGTTTATGAACACAAATAAGCAATAATCAATATATAACTCAGATCTATGCAATAACAATCACAATAATCCACAAATAACAATCACAAACACAGCATTTATAGTGGTTCGGCGATCTTGCCTACGTCCACTCTGAAGCTTATGTCTTTATTGATTAACTCGATGATTCCAATCGATTACAGCGGATTACAACTGATGATAGCTTTCAAATCTGATTACAACGGCGATAACGAAGTATGGAATTGAATCGGACAGAGTCTGGACGTTGAATAGCGGAAGATCCACTTTCTGAAGGCTTCAGGGTGCTATTTATAGGCGTAGGAGACCCAGATCTCGCTCAAACTTAGGGAGACTTTTTCTGGCACGTGAGTGGGCCCACGCGACCGACCCCACCAAGTTTCGGCTCGATTTGAGATCGATACGAAGTAATTTTGAAAGCTACTGTGAAAATTTCATTGCATTTGGCCTTGTGGTTTGAGAGATATGGTCGATTCAAGTTGATATGTTTTGGTTGGCTGCTTGGTTCGAATCCATCACTGCGAACCGATACCTTCGAATCGACCTTGTCACGTGGTTCTTTGGTAACGTGGCGCGCACTCCTCGCACCGATCCATTTTGTTCTCCGAGTTGACTGCTTCGCATCCATGAATTTCGCCTCGTTCCTATCATGTGCCACGACCCAGTTCGCATCAATGGATTCGAATTATGGATCGATACGAAGGGGATCGAGACGAGCCAAGTGGATTCGAACAGCGCAGAATTTATGGATATGAAGTAATGATCTGGCACTCTTGATGGATGCGAGGACGATCGATACGAAGTAGTGCTTGGGCACGAAATCGATCGATTCGAAGTAGGGTATACTGATGGTGATGGATTCGAAGTGCTCTGGACTCGATGGATACGACACAGTGCTCTAGCATGGATACGAACGTGCTGAGGGGATGCCCATTTGATGGATTCGAACCGATCGATTCGAAGTGATCAATATCCTGTTGATGGACTCGGATGTGATCGGTTCGAAGTACATGAAGCCTGATGGATTCGAACTTGACAGACAATGATGGATACAAATCCTATGGATTCGAAATGAGCATCTCCTACACTTTTTGATGGGTTCGAACGACATTCTTTGGCTAACTTGCATCGATCATATCTCGTTCATACGACCTTCGATTAACCTGAAATTTGGAATACTGGCTTTCATGGTCTTGCTTGTCATGTCTTATCACTTGTAGCCTGATCCGATCTCGGAAAAAATTCTTCGATATCCATAGTGAAGCGAAGTACAATCAATCTATGAGACGAACTGTCTTTTGTTTTTGACCGATCTTTTGGTATCACGGCTTTGCCAAAAAGCGGGATAACATTTGCCCACCAAAACATGCCTTGCGGTAGGAAGGTGTGTTTTGTAATGCCATGAGCTGAATGTTCATATCCTGTTGATGTCCTGCAAAGGAAGTTACAGTTTTATGTGACCTCAAATAACGACCGTTCGGGATCGAGATACTTGAGATGAAGTGCGACCGTTCATGGTCAAGCGCCTAACTTCAAATGACGATCGTTCGGGATCGAGCCATTTGAGGTGAAGTGCGACTGTGCGCGGTCAAGTGACAGACCTCAAATGACGACCGTTCGCGATCGAGCCATTTGAGGTGAGGTGAGTTGTGCCGTTCGGGGCGAGTTGTGCCGTTCGAGGCGGGTTGTGCCGTTCGAGGCGAATTGCGACCGTTCGCGGTCGGGTGCCATTCGAGGCGACTTGCGACCGTTCGCGGTCGGTTGCCGCTCGAGGCGAATTGCGACCGTTCGCGGTCGGGTGCCGCTCGAGGCGAATTGCGACCGTTCGCGGTCGGGTGCCGTTCGAGGCGAATTGCGACCGTTCGCGGTCGGGTGCCGCTCGAGGCGAATTGCGACCGTTCGCGGTCGGGTGCCGTTCGAGGCGAATTGTGACCGTTCGCAGTCGGGTGCCGTTCGAGGCGAGAAAGTGTGTCCGGGAGGGCTTGGTGTTATCGATGCCAGGGTCACGTTAGGGCGAGTTCCTGAATCGTTTGGGTGCCTATTGGAGGCGAATAAGTGTGCCCGGGAGGGCTTGGTATTGTTGATACCAGGTTCACGTTCGAGTGGGTCCCTAGATCATTTGTTAGGGCATATTGCCATCTCAGAGCTTGCCTAAGGACCGTTCGCGACCCCGTACATGTGTAAGTAGCTTAGCCATTTCAGAAATATCCGAACCAAATATCCATTCAACTGATGAGTTTTAAAATAGAAATGTTCAAACAAACAAAGTCTAAGTGTCCAAATCAAAACGAAACAAAAGCAAAGCAAGGATGTCAAAGTGTAAGTTCCCACTACGAAACGGCCGATGATCATTCGGAGCGTGCCTGGGGATCGTTCGCGATCTCATACATGTGTAAATGATTTAATTGTGTTAGTAGGAAGCTTACGACTTGACCATCGTTATTTCAATCAATTGATAATCAAACAGTGCCTTGATTCAGGGTCACCTCTAGCTGATGTAGACGGTGGCCGCTCTGGTTCCACTGCTAAAGTTCGCCTCCTCACATACTGAAGCATCATGCCATTCCTGATGTGCCCTTCCACCTCATCCTTCAGATGCCTACAGTCGTTAGTGGTATGACCGTTTAATTCATGAAATACACGAAACTTATCTGATTTTCTTTCGTCAGAGGTTGGATCCCTTCGCATTGGTCTACGATATGGAACCTGCTCCGTGGTATCCTGATAAATTCGTTCCAGACTCTCATTTAGCTCTGAGTAGGTGGTGAATCGTGCCTCTCTCCGCAGTCGCTTTGGCCCGTTACCACTATCCTCAGCCTTTCGTTTTCCTTTATCCTTGCCTGAGTCCTTTTCGAGAGGCTTTTTGTCTTTAAGCACATAAACCTCTATTCCCTCTCCTTTTTCTCTTTCTGCATTCGCATCCTCTAATCGTAAAAACTTTTCGGCCTCGTCGTAGAATTCCCCTAGATCCACAGGTGGATCTTTAGTCAATGAATTTTTGAACTCTGTGCCGTCATCTACTCCGGACACATCTGCCATCACAACCATAGATGGATCTGCTCGATCCACCGAAGCTGCTGCTGCATTGAATCAGGTTAGATAACTCCTCAAAGTCTCTCCGGTTTTCTACTTTAGAGTTTCCAAAGTCATCGCATTCTTGGGTCTTGTAATGTGAACCCTGAGTTGCCTCATAAATCTCTCAGTTAATTCATTCCATGTTCCAATAGATCCACTCTCTAGTTGTCTAAACCATAACGCTGCAATATACGCCAAGTACAATAGAAAGCACCAGGCCATAACCACCTCTGATGCCCCCCAGCACTTCCATATGCCTCATATACTTCGTCAGATGAACCGTGGGGTCCGTTCTCCCGTTATACATGTCCAATGATGGTAACTTGAAATCCGGTAGGTTTTTAGCTCGTTTGATTGCTGGAGTAAAAGGACTCCTATTAACATCCTCCAAATCTTTGTTTACCAAACCACCTCTCATAGCTCTTCTAACCATCTCCGGCAATCTGTCATTGCCTCCGAAACGCAATCTTAATTCATCACTTTCAACCTGCCTCCCGAGTTCACGAGGGAACTCCGGGATATGCCCCCTTGACTGAGCGTTCACTCCTCTGCCACTCCCAGGTTGCACAGATGCTCCTCTCTCTCTCCGAGACTGGATCAACATTCTCCATGTGCGTGCCGCCTAGTTCAGGTGCTATGCCGGATGGTCCTGCTCCGTTTCGAACTCCATCTGCTTCTCTATTCTGTGCTCCATGTTGTCCTATATGTTGAAATAAACTTTGGATCAACTCCTCTTGTTTCTTCATCATTGTCTCCATCTCGTCCCTGGTGATGAAGACTGAAGCTTGATTCGCTCCTGAGGAAGCCTCTTGACTTCCTTGGTGTTCACTTCTCTCTAGACTTTGCCTCTTACTTGTTTGCCTCGTCATAGCTCTTAGATCTGAATGCTTAAATCTTAAAATTCAACTTGTCCTGAATCAGCTTTTCTCAGTGAAAGCACCAAAATTTTGGCGCCAAAATTGGTCACAAACACCCAATATCGTGAAAGCACCCGTTCATGAACACAAATCAGCAATAATCAATATAGAACTCATATCTATGCAATAACAATCACAATAATTCACAAATAACAATCACAAACACAGGATTTATAGTGGTTCGGCGATCTTGCCTACGTCTACTCTGAAGCTTATGTCTTTATTGATTAACTCGATGATTCCAATCGATTACAGCGGATTACAACTGAGGATAGCTTTCAAATCTGATTACAACGGCGATAATGAAGTATGGAATTGAATCGGGCAAAGTCTGGACGTTGAATGGCGGAAGATCCCTTTTCTGAAGGCTTCAGGGTGCTATTTATAGGCATAGGAGGCCCAGATCTCGCTCAAACTTAGGAAGACTTTTTCTGGCACGTGAGTGGGCCCACGCGACCGACCCCACCAAGTTTCGACTCGATCTGAGATCGATACGAAGTAATTTCGAATCCATCAAAAAATGTTCCAATCGAGCTGAAAATTGGTAGGAACAATCTTTACCTTGTCTGGAAGATACTGTGAAAATTTCATTGCATTTGGCCTTGTGGTTTGAGAGATATGATCGATTCAAGTTGATATTTTTCGGTTGGCTGCTTTGTTCGAATCCATCACTTTGAACCGATACCTTCGAATCGACCTTGTCACGTGGTTCTTTGGTAACGTGGCGCGCACTCCTCGCATCGATCCTATTTTTTCTCCGAGTTGACTGCTTCGCATCCATGAATTTCGCCTCGTTCGTATCGTGTGCCACGACCCAGTTCGCATCAATGGATTCGAATTATGGATCGATACGAAGGGGATCAAGACGAGCCAAGTGGATTCGAACAGGGCAGAATTTATGGATACGAAGTAATGATCTGGCACTCTTGATGGATACGAGGACGATCGATACGAAGTAGTGCTTGGGCACGAAACTGATCGATTCGAAGTAGGGTATACTGATGGTGATGGATTCGAAGTGCTTTGGACTCGATGGGTACGAAACTGTGCTCTAGCATGGATACGAACGTGCTGAGGGGATGCCCATCTGATGGATTCGAACCGATCGATTCGAAGTGATCAATATACTGCTGTTGGATTCGGATGTGATAGGTTCGAAGTACATAAAGCCCGATGGATTCAAACTTGACAGACAATGATGGATACGAATCCTATGGATTCGAAATGAGCTTCTCCTCAACTTTTTGATGGGTTCGAACGACAGTCTTTGGCTAATTGCATCGACATTTCTCGTTCATACGACCTCCGATTAACCTAAAATTTGGAATACTGGCTTTCATGGTCTTCCTTGTCATGTCTTATCACTTGTAGCCTGATCCGGGCTCGGACAAAATTCATCGATATCCATAGTGAAGCGAAGTACAACCAATCTCTGAGACGAACTGTCTTTTGTTTTTGACCGATCTTTTGGTATCACGGCTTTGCCAAAAAGCGGGTTAACATTTGCCCCCCAAAACATGCCTTGCGGTAGGAAGGTTTGTTTTGTAATTCCATGAGCTGGATGTTCATATCATGTTGATGTCCTGCAAAGGAAGTTACAGTTTTATGTGACCTCAAATAACGACCGTTCGGGATCGAGATACTTGAGATGAAGTGCGACCGTTCGTAGTCAAGCGTCTAACTTCAAATGACGATCGTTCGGGATCGAGCCATTTGAGATGAAGTGTGACTATGCGCGGTCAAGTGGCGGACCTCAAATGACGACCGTTCGCGATCGAGCCATTTGAGGTGAGGTGAGTTGTGCCATTCGGGGCGAGTTGTGCCATTCGAGGCGGGTTGTGCCGTTCGAGGCGAATTGGGAACGTTCGTGGTCGGATGCCATTCGAGGCGAATTGCGACCGTTCGCGGTCGGGTTCCGTTCGAGGCGAATTGCGACCGTTCGCGGTCGGGTGCCGTTCGAGGCGAATTGCGACCGTTCACGGTCGGGTGCCGTTCGAGGCGAATTGCGACCGTTCGCGCTCGGGTGCCGTTCGAGGAGAGAAAGTGTGCCCGGGAGGGCTTGGTGTTATCGATGCCAGGGTCATGTTCGGGTGAGTTCCTGGATCGTTAGTGTGCCTATTAGAGGCGAATAAGTGTGCCCGGGAGGGCTTGGTATTGTTGATACCAGGTTCACGTTTGAGTGGGTCCCTGGATCATTTGTCCGGGCATATCGCCATCTCAGAGCATGCCTAAGTACCGTTCGCGACCCCGTACATGTGTAAGTAGCTTAGCCATTTCAGAATTATCCGAACCAAATATCCATTCAACTGATGAGTTTTAAAATAGAAATGTTCAAACAAACAAAGTCTAAGTGTCCAAATCAAAACGAAACAAAAGCAAAGCAAGGATGTCAAAGTGTAAGTTCCCACTACGAAACGGTCAATGATCATTCAGAGCGTGCCTAGGGATCGTTCGCAATCTCATACATGTGTAAATGATTTAATTGTGTTAGTAGGAAGATTACGACTTGTCCATCGTTATTTCAATCAATTGATAATCAAACAATGCCTTGATTCAGGGTCGCCTCTAGCTGATGTAGACGGTGGTCGCTCTGGTTCCACTGCTGGAGTTCGCCTCCTCACATACTGAAGCAGCATGCCATTCCTAATGTGCCCTTCCACCTCATCCTTCAGATGCCTACAGTCGTTAGTGTTATGACGGTTTAATTCATGAAATACACAAAACTTATCTGATTTTCTTTCGTCAGAGGTTGGATCCCTTCGCATCGGTCTACGATATGGAACCTGCTCCTTGGTATCCTAATAAATTCGTTCCAGACTCTCATTCAGCTCTGAATAGGTGGTGAATTGTGCCTCTCTCCGCAGTCGCTTTGGCCCGATACCACTATCCTCAGCCTTTCGTTTTCCTTTATCCTTGCCTGAGTCCTTTTCGAGAGGCTTTTTGTCTTTAAGCACATAAACCTCTATTCTCCCTCCTACTTCTCTTTCTGCATTCGCATCCTCTTATCGTAAAAACTTTTCGGCCTCGTCGTAGAATTCCCCTAGATCCACAGGTGGATCTTTAGTCAATGAATTTTTGAACTCTGTGCCGTCAGCCACTCCGGACACAGCTGCCATCACAACCATAGATGGATATGCTCGATCCACCGAACCTGCTGCTGCATTGAATCACGTTAGATAACTCCTCAAAGTCTCTCCGGTTTTCTACTTTAGAGTTTCCAAAGTCATCACATTCTTGGGTCTTGTAATGTGAACCCTGAATTGCCTCATAAATCTCTCAGTTAATTCATTCCATGTTCCAATAGATCCACTCTCTAGTTGTCTAAACCATTACGCTGCAATATCTGCCAAGTACAATGGAAAGCACCAGGCCATAACCTCCTCTGATGCCCCCAGCACTTCCATATGCCTCATATACTTCGTCAGATGAACCGTGGGGTCCGTTCTCCCCTTATACATGTCCAATGATGGTAACATGAAATCCGGTAGGTTTCTAGCTCGTCTGATTGCTGGAGTAAAAGGACTCCTATTAACATCCTCCAAATCCTTGTTTACCAAACCACCTTTCATAGCTCTTCTAACCATCTCCGCCAATCTGTCATTGCCTTCGAAACGCAATCTTCGTTCATCACTTTCAACCTGCCCCCCGAGTTCACGAGGGAACTCCGGGATATGCCCCCTTGACTGAGCATTCACTCCTCTGCTACTCCCGGGTTGCGCAGATGCTCCTCTCTCTCTCCGAGACTGGATCAACATTCTCCATGTGTGTGCTCCCTAGTTCAGGTGCTACGCCGGATGGTCCTGCTCCGTTTCGAACTCCGTCTGCTTCTCTATTCTGTGCTCCAAGTTGTCCTATCTGTTGAAATAAACTTTGGATCAACTCCTCTTGTTTCTTCATCATTGTCTCCATCTCGTCCCTAGTGATGAAGATTGAAGCTTGATTCGCTCCTGAGGCAGCCTCTTGACTTCCTTGGTGTTCACTTCTCTCTGGCCTTTGCCTCTTACTTGTTTGCCTCGTCATAGCTCTTAGGTCTGAATGCTTAAATCTTCAAATTCAACTTGTCCTGAATCAGCTTTTCTCAGTGAAAGCACCAAAATTTTGGCGCCAAAATTGGTCACAAACACCCAATATCGTGAAAGCACCCGTTTATGAACACAAATCAGTAATAATCAATATAGAACTCAGATCTATGCAATAACAATCACAATAATTCACAAATAACAATCACAAACACAGGATTTATAGTGGTTCGGCGATCTTGCCTACGTCCACTCTGAAGCTTAAGTCTTTATTGATTAACTCGATGATTCCAATCGATTACAGTGGATTACAACTGATGATAGCTTTCAAATCTGATTACAACGGCGATAATGAAGTATGGAATTGAATCGGGCAGAGTCTGGACGTTGAATGGCGGAAGATCCCCTTTCTGAAGGCTTTAGGGTGCTATTTATAGGCATAGGAGGCCCAAATCTCGCTCAAACTTAGGGAGCCTTTTTTTGGCACGTGAGTAGGCCCACGCGACCGACCCCACCAAGTTTCGACTCGATCTGAGATCGATACGAAGTAATTTCTAATCCATCAAAAAATGATCCAATCTAGCTGAAACTTGGTAGGAACAATCTTTACCTTGTCTGGAAGCTATTGTGAAAATTTCATTGCATTTGGCCTTGTGGATTGAGAGATATGATCGATTCAAGTTGATATGTTTCGGTTGGCTCCTTGGTTCGAATCCATCACTTCGAACCGATACCTTCGAATCGACCTTGTCACGTGGTTCTTTGGTAACGTGGCGCGCACTCCTCGCATCGATCCTATTTTTTCTCCGAGTTGACTGCTTCGCATCCATGAATTTCGCCTCGTTCGTATCGTGTGCCACGACCCAGTTCACATCAATGGATTCGAATCATGGATCGATACGAAGGGGGTCGAGACGAGCCAAGTGGATTCGAACAGGGCAGAATTTATGGATACGTAGTAATGATCTGGCACTCTTGATGGATGCGAGGATGATCGATACGAAGTAGTGCTTCGGAACGAAACCGATCGATTCGAAGTAGGGTATACTGATGGTGATGGATTCGAAGTGCTTTGGACTCGATGGATACGAAACAGTGCTCTAGCATGGATACGAACGTGCTGAGGGGATGCCCATCCGATGGATTCGAACTGATCGATTCGAAGTGATCAATATCCTGCTGATGGATTCGGATGTGATCGGTTCGAAGTACATGAAGCCTGATGGATTCGAACTTGACAGACAATGATGGATACGAATCCTATGGATTCGAAATGAGCATCTCCTCAACTTTTTGATGGGTTCGAACGACATTCTTTGGCTAACTTGCATCGATCATATCTCGTTCATACGACCTCCGATTAACCTGAAATTTGGAATACTGGCTTTCATGGTCTTGCTTGTCATGTCTTATCACTTGTAGCCTGATCCGGGCTCGGAAAAAATTCATCGATATCCATAGTGAAGCGAAGTACAACCAATCTCTGAGACGAACTGTCTTTTGTTTTTGACCACTCTTTTGGTATCACGGCTTTGCCAAAAAGCAGGATAACAGCACATCTACTGACAAAGATAGAGATGTCCCGCTTCATACCACTCCACTAATACAACCTCTTCATATCCTGAAACATCTTCGTAACACCTGGATGGATAGAGAGCCTAAACTGGTGATTCTCTCTAAGAACTTCTTGCCTCAAACCATCAACATTTGGAACACAAATGCGTCCATTAATCCTCAAAACCCCATTCCAATCAATCTGTGCTTTTAAGTCATACTGATCATCACCTTCTGTACTCTGAATATTCTCCATCGTAAACCTAAACATCGCATCCTCATCCTGCTTAGCTGCAATATGATCCAAAAGAGACGGAGAAACCACAATTAGACACAACAAATCTTTATTGCGACTCAAAGCCATTGAACAAGCCTTCGTTTAAATCCTTCTGGTTGAAGCTATGTTTAAAAGACTGGTGGTCGATGAAAAGCTTGAACTTGGTTCCCAGAAGGTGGTGTCTCCTCAACTTCAAAGCAAACACAACAGCTAGCAACTCTAAATCATTGGTGGCATAGTTGGCTTTGTGGGGCTTCAACTGACGACTAGCATAAGCTATGACCTTTCCATTTTGCATCATAATAACAACCAACCCTTCCTTACTAGCATCGGTATAGGCCAAAATCCTTCATCCCCATTCGGAACGGTAAAAAGGGAGCAGAGGTAAGCTTTTTCTTCAACTCATTAAATGTGGCTTCACACTTCTCATTCTAATTAAACTTGACAATTTTTACGAGCCAAAGCGGCGAAGGAGTGGCTATACGGGCAAAGTTCTCTACAAATCTTCGATAATAACCAGCAAGGTCATATCAGTTAGGGTCTTGGGAGTCTCCCAATCCTGGAAATGGATAAAGGGATAAATTCAAAGATAGAAAAGGTTAATAAATACAAAAGAGAAAGGTGGATAAACTTACATTAATCGCCGTAACCTTAATTGGGTCAATTGAGACTCCGCTCTCAGAAACAACATGTCCAAGAAATCGAACTTCGTCTCTCCAAAAATGTCACTTAGAAAACTTGGCTTTCAACTGATGTTCCCCAAGAGTGTGAAGAACATAGCCCAAGTGAGATTCATGTTCCTTCTTTGACTTAGAGAACCCAAGTGAGATTCATGTTCCTTCTTTGACTTAGAGAAGACAAGAATATCTTCAACAAAAACCCAAACAAATTTGTTGAGGACATCGTGGAATACGCGATTTATAAGATCGACAAAGAAAGCAGTAACATTGGTTAATCCAAAAGGCATGACTAACCTTGCATAGAATCCATTTTCCATTCGAAAAGCTGTCTTAGGAATGCTTTCCTCGGCTACACGATGTTGGTTAAAACCGGTGGCAATATTAAGCTAATAGAATACTTTAGCTCCATATAGTTGATCGAACATATCACATATGCGAGGCATAAGAAATCGGTTCTTAAGAGTAAGATTGTTCAGCTCTCTATAATCCACAGCATCCTCAGAGAACCATCAGATTTGGTGACAAAGACCACTGCGGCTCCCCATTCCGAAAATCTCTACCTAATCAGAACTTTGGAGAACAAATCATCAATCTACTTCTTCAACTCAGTCTTCTCTTTTGGTGCCATCCACCGAGGAGGAAGAACAACAAGTCGAGCACAAAGATTAAGATCAATGCAGAATTTAATTTCCTACTTAGGAGGTAGAGAAGTGACTTCGCCAAATACATTGAAAAAGTCCCTGACAATAGAGCTGGTGTCAAGATCACCAGGTTGAGCATCAAGAGAAAAGATAAAGCTGCCTGTAAAATCCTAAGGCATTTGACACTCGATAACCAAAGGTTCACCCAATTCACTGACTATGGAGACAGTTGGGGCCTTATAAGAAATGACAACATCATAACACTTTAATCAATCACCTCCAAGTAAAATATCGAATGCATCGAAACCCAAAACGTAGAAGTCTGTGGTGAATCGACGTCCCTTGTAAAGGAGTTTCACTTCTTTACAAATTATACTAAGATTGGCGGGACTACCGATGGGTTTAATTATATAAGCTCGAATTTGTTACAGAGCTCAACAGATATGAAACTATGAGATGCACTAGTGTCGAATAAAACTCGAACAGGAAAACCATGCAGAGTAAAAGAATCTGAAGAGTACCTTGGTTGTCACAGGCAGGTGGTGGAGGAGGAGTGGAAGAAGTCATGAAAAAGACTCCAGACGTCTTGCCTCGCTGCTGAGTTGGACAGTTATTCTTGAAATGACCAGGCTGGAGACAAAGGTAGCAAAGATTGGTTCTGGTAGCCTGAGGTGGAGGAACAGCGGCACTGGCTGGAGACGGACAGTTGTTGGCATAGTGACCCTTCTAATTGCACTTTAATCAAATTATGGTACAAAGGTCAAGAGATCACTTCTGAGGAACAGAACCAATACCATGAGCATTCTGCCAATTCTTCTTCTGCTGCTGGAAGTTGAACTTCCTCTTCTTAGGACCACTGGAAGTACCCTGAGATACTGAAACTGCCTCCTTACCCTTTGAAGTCGGGTTCTGTTGGGCGAATTCTCACCCAGAAGATCTAGAGACCAAGGAGTCACAGTTTCACTCGGGCTCGCGACCTCCACCTCATTCGACAAACACAAGGCTCAATACCTACGTAGAAGTTCATCCGGTATTCTCCATGTATAACTTCATTCGGCATAAGGTCATTCGGCTATCAGCTCCCATTCGGCCACCAATCAACATTCCACACTCTCCATCCGGTCAGCACGTCATCCGGTCAAGCTCCTACCAAACCAAATCCCCTGCCACAGCCAGACCGCCATCACCGGACCATTCATGGCCGAACCAACGTTGCCAAGCCTATACCGGACCACACATCCAACCAGAGGTAACGTCTGCCGAATCAAGTTTACTCCCTACCATCGAACCAGAGGGAGGATGCCCCATGCTGAACCAACACAGCTACAAGGCCACCGCCGGTCCATACCTACCACCGAACCAAGCCTAGAGCCGAATGAAGCTTTGCCAAACCAGGTGACTGCCAGTCCAGATCGCCTCAGCCCGGGCCCACCAGCAGCTATATACCCCCAAGACCCCTGCCCTCTACCTCACTCTATAAATAGAGGGGCAGGGGTACAACAATGGCAGACAAGTTTGAGAGCTCAAGCAAGGAAGGAACTTTCAAACTACTTTCATATACTCATATACGAAGCATTGTACTTGTAATCTGAAGGAAAGAAGATAATAACATATAAAGTGGACGTAGGCACATTCTGGCCGAACCACTATAAATCTGTGTGTCTTTTACATTTCAGCCCCTACTTCTTTCATATTTACATACTCATCTAAAATCACTGAAAATCACATATAATCAACTAAATAATACGACTTGGAGGTGTTTGTCCATTTTTTGTGCAAACATTTTTGGTGCTTTCATTGAGAGATGAACTCAGGCTTCATCTTCTCCCACTCAACCTATTTCCTAACAACATCACTCGTTGCTTAGAAATCATGCCTTCCAAGCAGAGAAGGGATGTTAACAAAGGAAAGAACATCGCAACTAGCAGCCTTCCAGATCCAGCAATCACAGATCAGCCCACTTCAACAGCAGTACCAGATGAAAATCAGGAAAATCCAACTGGTCCCGCAACGGAACAACCAATCACTAGGGCAGATCTGGACAGGGTTGTGGCTGAAGTAACTAACCGCTTCACATCCCAACAAGAAACTTTGGTGGACCAACTCATGACACGCTTAAGGGATGCTGAAGAGTCCAACCGCAACACTGAATCGTGGGGTGAATCCCAATCCGGAGGATCCCGGAGGCAACAAAGGT
This sequence comes from Allium cepa, assembly GCA_030765085.1. Taxonomy (NCBI): domain Eukaryota; kingdom Viridiplantae; phylum Streptophyta; class Magnoliopsida; order Asparagales; family Amaryllidaceae; genus Allium; species Allium cepa. The sequence continues at coordinate 778,007,280 of CM060945.1, forward strand.
CTTCACTCTTCGAACAAGCTATCAGCAGGAAAAACGATGATAGGGGCCGCGCCCGGACTCAGCCCGAATTCCGACTCGAGGAAGCCCTTGGAACCGAACCTAGCGGGGGAGGCACCAGGCGAGGGTCGGATGTAGCTGAGCCAGTCATGCCACCTAATCATAGAAACCCCGCTGAACGGAGCCGAGCTAGAACCCAGCCCGAAGTTGACCCCATGGATGTGCTCGAAACAGAACCCCACAGGGGAAGATCAAGGCAGGGGGCAACTGTAGCTGGTCCTAGCGTGCATCCAAGCAGCCAAAGACAACCACTGGATAATGCTAGAGGTGATAGACTGTACCATCCCTACAGGTTGTCTGGACGAGATAGATCCCGCAGGGAAGAACCGAGCTCATTTTTGTCCGCTCCAAGTTCTGACGAGCGAATGGCACGATTATTCAGAGAATGTGTCCGACGGGAGCAAAGGGACCGGGGAATAGGCGCTAGGGTCACCAGTCCCTTTACCCGAAATATCGAAACTGCCATCACTCCCCGGGAATGGAAAATGCCAACCATGGAACCTTACAAAGGAACTTCCGACCCCATCGTACACCTGCAGAGATACACCCAGCATATGCTCATGAGTGGAGCAACAGAAGGAGTATTATGTAAATGCTTTCCGCTATTCCTATCAGATCTAGCTACCTCCTGGTTCTGCCATCTACCCCAAGGATCCATCAGCTCATGGGAGATGTTAAAAGAAAGGTTTATTAGCCAGTTCCGCATCCATGTGGAACAACCCAGGGATGCTTATTCTCTATCCAATGTCAAACAGAAAACCGGAGAGACGCTGCAACAATATCTAACACGGTTCAACGCCGCAGCGGCAGCAGTTCAAGATGCCGATGAAAAACTCACTCTAATGGCCCTCTGTAGTGGTGTGCATCCAGACACCAAGTTTGCCAGAAGATTAACTAAGGAAAGACCAGCTACCTTGCCTGATTTCTTCCATGAAGCTGGAAAGTATATGAGACTTGAAGACGCTGCTACGGAGAGGCAGCCAGGGCAACAAGGCAAAATAATTCAGGACAAGGTTCCCACTACAGCTAAGGACGCTCGAAGAAATGAATCTAGAGACAATGCTGGGGGCAGAAAGGTTGAGAAACGCCAATATCGACCAGGGCCAAGATTTGACTCCTACACTCCTTTGAATGAAACAATCGAAAACATCTACCTAGCCACTCAGGGCGAACTCGGATACAAGCGCCTCCCGCACAAGAAAGAATCAGATAACGCACTCAAGTCCGGAAAGTTCTGTCGCTTCCACGAATCCCACGGACATGACACCAATGAATGCCACCATCTTCGGGACTTGATCGAAGAACACATTAGAAGAAGAAGACTGGAACGTTATGTGAAAAGTCAGAACAGGACTCCAACTCCTGCCAATGAGAACTCAAAGCAACCCCTCCCAGAAGTAGGCGGAGGGAATCGCAACAGTCACAACACCAGTGGCTCTAGTCAAGAGAAGATAGTAGTCCTTACCATCTCAGGAGGACCACACATTGCCGACAGAAGTTGGGCAGAGATGGAAAGGTACGGCAAGTCGCTTAGAAATGCCGAAGGATATGTTAACTCCATTACGGAGGAACGCCACCCGAAACGAAAAGAAAACAATGACATTGTATTCAGTAGGCATGATTTGGAAGGAAGACAGTACCCACATATGGATCCCATGGTCATCTCTGCCTGGTTTGGTCCAGCTAAAGTTTTTCGGATTCTAATAGACACGGGAAGCTCTGTTAATATCCTGTTCAAACATGCTTTCGACAAAATGAAGTTATCAATGAAGGATGTATCCCCCTGTGACAAACCACTGCACGGTTTCACTGGAGATGCAAAGATGCCTCTCGGGCAACTTGACCTCTTCGTCGAAATAGGAAGTCATCCCCGCTCCGTTGTGCGAAAACAAACGTTCGTACTAATAGAAAACCACTCGGCTTACAACGCTTTCTTGGGAAGACCAGCCTTGTCTGACTTTCAGATTGTATTAGCCCCCTGGTGCCTGAAAATGAAATTTCCAACAGACAACGGAGTAGGAGAAGTAGAAGGAGATCAAGATGCTGCCCGAGACTGCTACGTAACTGAACTTCGCAATAACCGCAGAAAGAATAAAGGAAAAGATGCAGAGACTACTCTCTGCATGAAAAGCTTGGAGGCATAGCAACTAAAGAGAGCCCCTCCTCTTCGATACACAAGCGATCCCTTCAATGAACTAGACCCCAGGGATAAAGAGGAGGAGGCTACCGCCGAGCCTGCAGAGGCTATGGAATTCGTATCGGTAGATAAGCATGATTCAAGTAGACTATTAAAAATCGGATCTCAGCTGAAAACGGGATTGAAGGATCAACTCATTGACTTCCTCCGCCACAACTTAGATGTATTTGCGTGGACCCATGCCGATATGACAGGAATCTCCCCAGACATAGCATGCCACATGTTGAACATCGATCCCACCAAGGTACCAGTAAAGCAGAAAAAGAGGAGCATGGGGGCAGAGCGATCAGCAGCCCTTGATGAGGAAGTAAAAAATCTACTTGCTAATGGCTTCATACGGGAAGCCATCTACCCAGAATGGATCGCTAACCCGGTGCTAGTAAAAAAGGCCAATGGAAATTGGCGAACATGTATTGACTTCTCCAATCTGAATGACGCTTGCCCGAAAGACTGCTTCCCACTTCCCCGAATTGACCAACTCGTAGACAGCACAGCTGGGCACGAACTCCTATCTTTTATGGATGCATATTCCGGATATAACCAGATCCCCATGCACGCTCCCGATCAGGACCACACTAGCTTCATCACCGACCGTGGATTATATTGTTACAAAGTCATGCCTTTTGGACTCAAAAATGCTGGAGCTACCTATCAACGCCTCGTCAACAAAATGTTCGCAGGACTGATAGGACGAACTATGGAAGTATATGTGGATGACATGTTGGTAAAGTCCAAGAAAGCCAACGACCATGTAAGCCATCTGGACGATATGTTTCAGGTACTTCGCCGGTATGGAATGAAGCTGAATCCTCTAAAGTGCTCCTTCGGAGTTTCATCGGGAAAATTCTTAGGATTCATCGTCCACGCCAGAGGAATCGAAGCAAACCCTGAACAAGTCCGGGCTTTAAAAGAAATAAGGATACCTTCCACTCGAAAAGAAATGCAGAGCCTAAACGGGAAGGTGGCCGCCCTAAGCAGATTCATTTCCAAGGCAACTGACAAGTGTGTCCCTTTCTTCGAAGCACTCAAGAAAGACAAAGGGAGGTTCGAGTGGACCGACGAGTGCTTAAAAGCCTTCCTCAACCTCATCGAACACCTTCAGAGACCACCAGTACTCTCAACTCCAAATGAAGGTGAAGTGTTATACCTATACCTCGCTGTATCATCTCATGCTCTAAGCGCCGCCTTGGTAAGAGAAGAAGACCGCACACAACGCCCGGTTTACTTTGTAAGTAAGAGATTTACAGGGGCAGAGGCCAGATATCCTAAACTTGAGAAATTAGCATATTGTTTATTGATCGCGTCACGAAAACTGCGCCACTACTTCCAGTCTCACTCCATCAGGGTTCTAACCGATCAACCACTGAGACGAGTGCTCCATCGTCCTGACACTTCTGGGCGACTCCTCAAATGGTGCATCGAACTAAGTCAGTATGATATCACCTACCATCCTCGTACCGCTATCAAAGGACAAGCCATGGCTGATTTCATTGCCGAATTCACTATAAACGAAGGCGAGGAACAATCTGAAGTAGCAAAAAACATCAAGTGGAACCTCTTTGTAGACGGAGCATCGAACGAACAAGGCTCAGGGGCAGGTATTGTGATCATCACCCCCAGGGGAAGAAAGTTGTACTATGCATTGAGATTGGAGTTCACGGCCACTAACAACGATGCTGAATATGAAGCAGTAATAGCGGGATTGGAACTGGCCCTAGAAATTGGAATCAATTCCTTATGTATTCATAGTGATTCTCAGCTTATCGTAAACCAGGTACTAGGAGAATTCCAGACTCGAGGAGAACGACTCACAGCATACCTAAAGAAAACCAAACTGCTGCTCGATCAATTGGACCATTATCTAATCAAACACATTCCTCGAGAAGAAAACCAAGAGGCAGATGAACTTGCAAAGCAAGCTAGTATGAAGGACAACACCATTCCCGGAGCACCAGCAATCTCAAGGCAGCTAGCCCCAAGTTTCGAACAAGTAAATCTGATAACTGCAATCGAAGAAGGAACCTGGATGACCCCTATCCGGAAATATTTGCAAGATGGCATACTACCCGACAGGCGTGACGAAGCCAAGAAGATCTTGAGAAAAGTTCCCCACTACACAACACAAGAAGGCATCCTCTACCGGCGTGGCTTCTCTGGCCCCTTATTAAGATGCGTCGCCGGAAGGGAAGCCAAGGAGATATTAACAAACATCCATCAGGGAGGATGCGGAGATCACACTGGAGGACAGACTTTGGCAAGAAAGATACTCCGATATGGATATTACTGGCCCACACTAAACAAAGATACCCTAGACTTCGTTAAGAAATGCGACAGATGTCAGAAGTTCGCCAAGATCCCTCGACTGCCCACAAACGAAATTACTCAAATGACCAGCCCTTGGCCCTTTGCTGTATGGGGAATCGACTTAATTGGCGAACTGCCAACGGGCCGAGGCGGAGCCAAATATGCTATAGTGGCAGTCGATTATTTCACCAAATGGGTGGAAGCGGAACCTTTAAATAAAATATCTTCAGCAAAAGTTATCAACTTCTTGATCAAAAACATTCTGTGCAGGTATGGAATCCCCCTCAAGATCGTATCAGACAACGGACTCCAATTTGACAGCGAAGAATTTGCCGACTGGTGCCAAGAGCATGGAATTCATAAAAGCTTCTCATCAGTAGCTTACCCTCAGGCAAACGGACAAGTTGAAGCTGTCAACAAAATTCTCAAAACCCTAATCAAGAAGAAACTTGAAAAGTCAAAAGGCGCTTGGGTGGACGAACTTCCTACGGCACTATGGGCATACCGCACATCTTTCAGAACATCAACGGGACATACTCCTTTCTCTTTGGCATATGGATCGGAGGCAATGCTCCCAGTTGAGACTATTGTGCCTTCCCACCGTAGGATCCACTACAACCCAGAAGAAAACGAAGAACTCCTCCTCATGTCTTTGGACCTGATTGAGGAAAGGAGAAACGATGCAGCACTCAAAGCAGCAGCTCACAAACAAAAAGTGGCAGCACTATACAATTCCAAAGTCAAGCATCGCAGCTTACAAGAAGGAGATCTTGTCCTCAGGCGAATCTTTCCGCGCCCCGGGGCACTGGACCCCATCTGGGACGGACCATATGTAATTCACAAAGATCTCCACAACGGAGCTTACATTTTGTCAACAGTGGACGGAGAGGTGTTCCAGAGGGCATGGAACATCCGACACCTCCGTCGATACTTTTCTTAACTTGTACTGCCCATGTGAAGTGAATTAACAAAGAGAATCAGTGGACGTAGGCATTTTCGTGCCGAACCACTTTAAAAAATCTTGTCTCTTTTTAACTTGTTCCTTTATGTCTTGGCTACTTGTTAAGTTTTATCCCTTTCTGTTGAACAAAATCCTATGGCATCTCCACTCAAGACGCACCGCGGCCTCATCTAGACTAGGCCTAACAGGTACGCCACGATTCTATGCACTCGCCAATGAGACTCTTTTGCTCCAGCGTCCCTCTGCTGCGGGTTAACTCATTGCGCGCCTGCCCTCAAAGCCAACTGTAATGAGCCGATTATAAGTCATCATAAAGGCCGACTATAGCCGATGGCAGCTCATTACGGCGTTCGGCTCGTCGGTAACCGTGAACCTACTTTAAGCCCCAACATAAGGTGTGGCCAGCCAGGGGTAGTTCACGGCCAACGGCACCCACGCTAGCCGGCCACGGTAAATCGAATAATACCCACGATTACGGACCATAACGGTTCGGGTAGTTACCGTGCGCGATCTCGGCTCCGATGTGTCTTAAGTGCGGCTGTGGTAAAAAAGAAAACTCCCCGCGGAGGCGTAAGATGGGTGACAAATGTCTCCAAGACCCACAGCTAGGGAAAGTGACTACAAAACCCGTTTGCCACGAACTTAAGCACATCGACGGCCTTCCGTGACTGGAAGTTTTACTTTTACTATATTTCCATTTCATTTAAATATTTTTCTCCTATCCTGTGTAACAAACTCTAAAGTACAGGAAACCAAATAGGAAGCATTCACTCATGAGGCTCTAAGCCTGCGTACTGGGTGGCAGGGCGCTCAGCTATACCCGTAAACAGTTACACAAGACACTCAAAGCTACCGCCTGCGAATAAAACATAAAGGGCGGTACTCTCTTCTCTTGTACATAAATGCGTAACTATAGCTTATTCATACACTGACATTGCAAAACGTGAAGTTATATTTCAAGCAAAAACTTAACATCAAACACAACTAGAATCACAGGCATATACATAATTATACTTCTCACACGGCACATAAAGATAGCAACAACATTTAAACATGACAAAATCAGCTTATATTATAAGATCACGCGAAGTTATTATTTGCAAATAATTTTATTACAGTTGCATATCAAAGACTAACATGAACAGTGATAAAAAAAAAAGAAACAAAAAGATGGCAGATGCATCCACACTCCATCACCAACTCCCCCAGCCTACTTAGCCGCAGGATCGGAGCCCCCAGCATGTGGATCTGAAGTCCCACCTGTCCAGATCAGAAGAGGAACTCATTAAACGAACGATCAAGTTATGAAAACACGAAAAGAAAAGAAAGGGAAAAGAATAACTCACCAGCATCCGCCGCTTGATCCTCATCATCCAACTGCACGCCCGCTTCCTCTGCAGCGAGTAGCCGCATCCCCTCCTTCACCGCCGCTTGCTCCTCCTTTGAGAACTGAGCAGTAACCGCACTCAAGTTGAAAGCCTCTCCGCCTTCCTTACCCGCATTCACCCTGGCCTCCTCTAAAGCCTGGAGATACACCTTGGCCATGACCCGAGGGTAATCGTCCATCCAAGACAAGCCGCCCTCCTTCCAAGTGTGGAAGTACATATCCTGCAACATCTCATCCATCATCCCCTCGTTTTCCTCAAACTCCCTCACCCGGGCCTCGGAAGCTTGCAACTTGGTGATGGCGACGTCCCTCTCTGATTGGTATCTCAAGCAGTCAGCCTGGAGTGACCTCCTCATTTCCTCTTCCTTCAACTTGAGGGACCTCCTCATCTCCTCCATCTCCTCCTTCAACTCGGCCTGAGCCATCTCCGCAGCCTCGAGCCTCCCTGACAACTCCTCTACCCGCTCGAGATCCGCATTTCGAACCTCATCCACCGTTGCGATAGCTATGTTAATCCGTTCCCTGCAAGCGACCTCCATCTTCCGTAATTCCGCCCTACTGGCCTTCTCCATGGTCTCTTTCAGACGCTTGGAGGCTTCCTCATGCTGGGAAATCTGGATGGCTTGGTCGGCGAGTTGCTTGGCCTGATCGGCAACCTTTAACCTCAACCGAATGTTAGCACTCCCGATCTCTTCCCCGGCCTTGACCAACTTAGCATGATGCTCCATTAACTTCTTGGTCTCTGCGGCCACCCGGTCGATATTAGCCTTGGCCTCATCCCCCATGGTGACTACCCGTGTAGTAAGTAAATCAAGATCTAAAGATTTGGCCTCGTCCAGCACTCTTACCATGGGGTTGCGGGGAAGTAGGTGCTCGCCCGTGGTCTCATCGAATGAAATGTCCCGAAAACTTGGGTCTAAATCAGGATGGCCGGCAAAAGGGTCACGAGGCACGGGGTGAGGCACATCGGGACGCCTTATATGAATGACAGTAGAACTCTTGGAAGGAGGAGGAGGGGGGCAGGGCTCCGTGCTCTCCTCCGTAGTATCACGAGGAGGCTGAGTAGGGGGAGACAGAGTAGGAAGCTGCGAAGCAGAAGAAGACTCAAATAAGGAACGGCTCCGCTTCCTTTTCTGAATGCCCTCTTCGATGACCCCAAGAAGAGGGCGGTACTTGACTACGTCCCCAGTGCGATCAGTAGAAGGTTTCGCGGAAGCTCTCCTCGACTTAAATTGTTCAAGGCGGTGTCGAACATCCGACGTTTTACCCGCCTGGCCTGCCCCTGAAATAAAGAACAAGTGTTACGAACATACAATAATCCGCAATTCAAAAAATGTGCTAAGTTAAAAAGAAAGAAAAGTGAGGAGACACATCTATTATACAAACCCGGCGGAGGAGTGGGAAACTGCAATAAGTCCTGGATCTCATTCCAGGACGGAAGTGAACCGTAAAAAATTTCTAAGTCCCTATCGAAAATGGAATCGGCAGAAGACAAAAGTTCACCTTGCGTCGCCGGAGTCACCCTAGCTGAAGCCACAGCTTTGCCGATTTCCTTTGCCTTCTCCGTTTCTTTCTCCTTTTCCTTCTCTGTTTCCGACTCTCCCTCCGACTCCCCGAAGGCCCGACGGAGAGCCTCATCCAGTTCGAGGCCTTGCTCAGAGGTTAGAGCGGCAACACCACTACCACCTTGACCGTCGCCATCTCCTCCACCCTCCGACCCTTCTCCAACTTCGCCTCCTTCCTCCTCTTCCACACCTTCCTCCTCCGGGACAGTCGGGCAAGTACTTGGAGAAGGGCCGTCGGACTTCTTCAGTTTCTTCCCCCCAACCGCAGGACGCGCTGCGAAAGGCTCCCTCTTACTGCTCTTTATCGTAGCCCCCTCTTTAGCTTTAGCAGCCCTCTCCTCAGCCGTATCCCTTTGCTTAACCACGGACTGGCGCGGTAAGATCAAATTATACTCCAAGAGGGTTGCGTTCCTGATCAAGAAAGAGGCCGACCGGTCCCGTGCCGGAATAGCCTTTAGTTCAGCAGCCATTCGCACTAAGGAATCGTCCTCCACGACTGCAATACCACCTGTCGCTAGCCAGAAATAGAAGCATGTCAGAAAAAACACTACAGTCAAAACACATGAAAAATATAAATGAAATCAATCTTACAGCCGGAAGTGAAAAGGCGGAAAGAAACAGCATCGTCCTTGACGAAGAACCACTCTTTCTTGAACATGGTGAACTTGGAATACAAGTCCAGAACTGGTTTGAAGGGCACGGCCGCCTCCAGACTAATATACGGAGACCCCTTCTTATAGCCTCTCAGGTTGTACAAGTATCGGATTTCCCGGTTAGAAGGAGTACGCCCGTACCTCCTCTGGAAGATAACAAAGAGGCTCACCAGGATGGCATATGAGTTAGGCTGGAGCTGGAAAGGAGCCACCTTCAAATAGGTGGTGAAGCTTACTATCCAAGCGTTGATAGGGGGGATAGCGCCGCACATGCAATGGTATCTGCTAAAAGCGAAGTAGCCCTCGGGAGGATTATATGGCATCACCCCATCTCCTGGCAGCAGCATAAGAGCCCTATCTATCCCAAAGGAACGGGATATGACGTCAAGTTGCTCCTCCTTTAAGGAGCTGGGAAAGCAATCAGGGGGGGAGATCAAAAGTTCCTGTGGACCATATCCATCCACTAGAGACCTTGGAATGGGTCGATGTTGCTCGGATCCTGATTGGACTGGGGGCAAGGAAGAAGAGGGCTCTCTTGTGCCTCTAGACTTCTTTCTGTCTGATCGTGTTTCCGCTTTGCGAGACATTTTCTGCAGCACAAGAAAAACACGGTGTTAGAGCAAGAAGTATAGAAAGATAAACAAGCAAGTATCTAAAGAAAGCATATAAAAGCATAAGATTCCGCTCAAGGTTCAAGTATGAAGTCTCATTCGGCGGTGCAAGACGAGTTCATTCGGCACCAAACTCCAATGCTCATTCGGCATACATGTCATTCGGCATACATGTCATTCGGCATACATGTCATTCGGCATACCTCATTCGGCTATTCAATACACTCCGTACACATTCGGCAAACAGGGCCATTCGGTGGCAAAGGTTCATTCGGCAGAAAGTATACATACCTGGTTCGGTATAAGCTGGTTCGGCGAAGACTTTGGTTCGGCAGCACAATATGGTTCGGCTCTACTCGTTCGGTAATGAAAAACGAGGGGGGTACGGCCTCTATATATAGGCGAGCTCAGGACCGGACCAAGGCATTCGACATACCGGACCGAATGAAAACCGAATGGAACTATCCATACCGGACCAGCCTCCAACCGAATGAAACCTGAGCCAACTCGCAACCGAATGAAGCTGCCTCTACCAGCAGAAACCAGAAACAGGGGGCACGCAGGCGCCTCACTCAGATAAGTACCGAACTCTAGAACCTACTAACAAAGTAGAGAATATGATAACGATGAATGAGTCGTAAATCTCTCACCAATGAAGGTTAATCATTTACACGTGTACGCGACCACGAACGGTACATAGGCACGCTCTGAATGGCTATTAACCCAATCGTCGTGAGAATTTGCACTTTGACACGCCTTTTTAAACTCATAGGTGAAACGGATATTTGATAATTATGAAATGGCTAAGCTACTTACACATGTATGGGGTCGCGAACGATCCCTAGGCATGCTCTGAGCTGGCGATAAACCGTCTTGACAAACGATCCAAGAATGCTAAGCCCCCTCGGGGCACACTTGCTCGCCTCGAACGACACGATTAGCTTCATTTCAAATATCTCGATCCCGAACGATCGTTATCTAAAACCACACTAAAACTATAAATTAAATTCCTTTGCAGGACAGCAGCAGGATACGAATATCCAGCCCATGGCGTTACGAAACAAGCCTTTCTACCACAGGGAAACAAAGCGCGACACATGCAAGCACGTGCCCCACTTTGGGGGGCAAATGTTGGGCGAATTCTCACCCAGAAGATCTAGAGACCAAGGAGTCACAGTTTCACTCGGGCTCGCGACCTCCACCTCATTCGACAAACACAAGGCTCAATACCTACGTAGAAGTTCATCCGGTATTCTCCATGTATAACTTCATTCGGCATAAGGTCATTCGGCTACCAGCTCCCATTCGGCCACCAATCAACATTCCACACTCTCCATCCGGTCAGCACGTCATCCGTTCAAGCTCCTACCGAACCAAATCCCCTGCCACAGCCAGACCGCCATCACCGGACCATTCATGGCCGAACCAACGTTGCCAAGCCTATACCGGACCACACATCCAACCAGAGGTAACGTCTGCCGAATCAAGTTTACTCCCTACCATCGAACCAGAGGGAGGATGCCCCATGCCGAACCAACACAGCTACAAGGCCACCGCCGGTCCATACCTACCACCGAACCAAGCCTAGAGCCGAATGAAGCTTTGCCAAACCAGGTGACTGCCAGTCCAGATCGCCTCAGCCCGGGCCCACCAGCAGCTATATACCCCCAAGACCCCTGCCCTCTACCTCACTCTATAAATAGAGGGGCAGGGGTACAACAATGGCAGACAAGTTTGAGAGCTCAAGCAAGGAAGGAACTTTCAAACTACTTTCATATACTCATATACGAAGCATTGTACTTGTAATCTGAAGGAAAGAAGATAATAACATATAAAGTGGACGTAGGCACATTCTGGCCGAACCACTATAAATCTGTGTGTCTTTTACATTTCAGCCCCTACTTCTTTCATATTTACATACTCATCTAAAATCACTGAAAATCACATATAATCAACTAAATAATACGACTTGGAGGTGTTTGTCCATTTTTTGTGCAAACAGGTTCTCAAATCTAGTAGCCATATCCATCAGTGAAGTGAAGGAGCTGTGAACATGACTGATTAAGCAGTCATAATACTCCGGCCGAGCACCATGAATGAACTTCTTGTTCTTCTTCAACTGAGTGTCGATCATACCGGGACTAAACATGGAAAGCTCATTGAACTTCCTCTCATACTTAGCAAAAGTCATGTCTCCCTGCTCGAGATCCATAAAGGCTCTATATAACTGGGATTTCCTAACTTCGGGCATCCATTTTGCTACAAAAGCATCCCTAAAAGAAGATGTTCAAGATAAGACAAGATAAAGGAGATAAATTTCACAGAAATAGATCCGACAGAGATAAGCTAGAAATGGTAACCAAGAATCTCATCTGAACCGCTGCCAAGTGATATTAGCTTCAACAGTCTAAGCGGTAATGGATTCCCACCAATCCTGGGTGGACTTCTATAACTGCCAAGTAGCTAAATGACGCATCTGAGCATTAGCGATCTCAAGTTCGGTGAAAATCCACTCAAGACTCTTCAGCCATTACTAAGCCTTGATATAGCTCTCGGCTCTAGTGAACTTAGTACCTCCAAGCTGAGAATACTCCCTACAAAGCTGAGTGAACCTAACAGGCCGAACAGGTTCGACAACGGCAGCAAATGGTGGTACAGGGAAATTGGTGGTGCAGGGGCATTTCCACGACCCCTACCATGGACATTCCTACAGTTACTCATCTGGAAAAGACAAGAATAAACTTTAAAACAGAGATAAGGTTCCAAATTCGAAAGAAATCCTAATTAGAAGAAATTTAGCTAAGAATTTTGGGTATGAACGAGTATGGTACCATGATTAATTTAACCCATTCTAGGGCGTTGCTACCCTATCTCTAATGAGTTTTACTCTATATGATAAGTATACCAAAACCAGTGCTATGATACCAACTGTAACGGGACACCGCCAGTGTAGTAACGCCCACCCTAGCATACACCGGTACCAGTGTTCTGCTTTTACGGCCAACCTCTCGACTGCACCAACCCCACGGGATATGTAGGAGTAAGAGTCGTCTGCTCGCTACCCAAACAAAATGCGAGAACCCCCAGTCATGCTGCACCCGCCAAGTGCATAAGAAGACACACATGTAAAACATGAATTACTCAAAATAACAGATTTTTAATATATTTACTTAGCATAACTTAGCATATATAGTAAATAAATCAATCACAGACATAGAGTTTACAACAAACAGCGGAAAGATAAATAGTATTTTATAATTCTACTACAGAAATAACATAAACCAATGCAGAATACATCAAAAATACCAATACACAGAAGTCGCTAACACAAAAGTAACTGACAAGTCTGAACATACAACTGAAATAACAGAAATAACTAAAAGCTGAAAAAATAAGATAGGTCTTCCAAGCAAACTCCGAGCTCCAAAAGATGAATCTCAAACTGCGACACCCAGGCTGATCCGAGCATAAAGCAAAAAAAAAACATTCGAGTCAGGATTAACATTCTTATGCCAGCAAATGAAACTCAATTGAAATATCAAGTAAATGCAATATAACTTAAAGGAATGTTGGGATTCCATCATTTAAGGATCCGATAAACTATTTACATACATAGTACAATACGCTGCATATATAATGTCTATGGTAAAGTAAAAGTATCAAAATAGCATTAAGGCATTACCCATATCCCCCTTAACACGTTTTATATACTCCCATAGTCTATATAGTACTGTAACTCCTCTGTAAACTGGAGGCTATCAGAGGGCACTCCATAGGTATTGATGCAGGGTATCGAAGAATTCGAGCAGAGAACCTCACCTTTAGACCGTTACTGCTCCTAGGTCACTCCACGAACTATGCTAGGTCGATAGCCGACCTATCTCCACAAAACAACGACATACCGAAGCTCGCTGGATCTGGACCCACATCACCGGCTCCCACCCTATCTCGAAGTCGCGAATTACAAAGGCCTAGGTCGAGACCATTCATCTCGCAAGCGACCTACTACCCACCGCGACCTAACTCTTTCCCCTTCTCCGCGACATCACCGTGTAACCGCGAATTAACCTCCACGATCCATCAACCACCGCGACCTATCGGCCATCGCACGACCTACGACCTACCTCGTTCACGACTTAATCCCCTTCCCGTGTGTCGCGAACGACATAACTAGAGCACGAAACCCTTAAGTCGCGAGCTCCACAAAAAGCAATGTTGAAGTCCAATAAACCGCTGCTGAGCTTCCCCTAAATGACGTGAACGAGCTTCTTTAGGTCGCGAGCTCTTGTATGACTTCACTCTAGGTCGCGAACGACCTTATTTTAAGTCGCGAAATGGGTTATTTTAGGTCGTTTCCTTATGTCGCTGTTTTTTTTGGAGCCGCTACTTTAAAGAAGTTAAGTCATTTTTTTAAGTCGCTGATTGTTGTTTAGGTCGTTGATTTTAGGGAGCGTGAGTTGTACTAGGTCGTGACAGCTTTGTAATGTGTTGAACTTCGTGAAGTGTTGTCCTCCCTGGGTACGAAAGAATTCGTTCTCGAATTTGCATCTTCTTGATCCTCAGCATAATACAGAATCAAGTGCTTCACTTTAAACACATCAGAAGTGTAAACATTCTCTGGCTGCTTCAACTTATAAGCATTTTCATTGATCTGTCTTATAATTTCTACGGGTCCAATCTTTCAAGCTTTCAACTTGTTGTAAGTTCAAACTGGAAAACGATCTTTCGTCAAAACGGCATATACAAAATCTCCCTCTTTGAAGACAACACTTCTTCATTTCTTATCCGCCATTTGTTTATACTTCTCATTCATTTTAAGAAATCGTTCCTGTACAACTTTGTGGCATTCCTGTAACTCATTCACCAAATCACTAGCCCGTTTAACAATTCCCTTCTGATACGGCACTGTTGTCAAATCCAACGGTCCCTTTGGAATGGCTGAATATACAACTTGAAATAGACTGAATCCAGTACTTTGATTAACTGCATGATTATGTGCAAACTCCGCTTGACATATCTTCATATCCCAGCTTTTCAAATTGTCTTTCACAAGACATCTCAGTAAATTTCCCAACGATCGGTTAACCACCTCCGTTTGCCCATCAGTTTGCGGATGGTAAGCGCTACTAAAATTCAGCTTTGTTCCGACCATCTTCCGCAAACTCAACCAAAAGTGGCTTAGAAATCGAGCGTCCCTATCAGAGACAATGGTCTCAGGTAACCCATGCAATCGATAAATCTCTTTAAAGAATAACTGAGCAACCCGGACGGCATCAGCTGTCTTCTTACAGGCTATGAAATGCGCCATCTTCGAAAACCTGTCCACTACAACATATATAGAATCATTTCCCCTCTGAGTTCTTGGCAAACCCAACACAAAATCCATGCTAATATCCACCCATGGTTTAGTAGGCACGGGTAATGGCATGTATAATCCCGCATTCGTCGCTGTTCCCTTCGAAACCTGACAGATATGACACCTCTCCACAAATTTCTCTACCTCTTTCCTCATTGAAGGCCAAAAATAAGATTGTGAAATTAACTGTAAGGTGCGATCCCATCCAACATGTCCTTCTTCATGCAACTCTTTAACAATCTTCATTCTCAAGCTACAGTTTGGTATGCATAATCGATTTCCCTTGAACAAGAATCTATCAACCAACACAAATTCATCAGTACTCCCATCCTTAACTTTCTCAACAAACTTTGCAAAGTAAGGATCCTCCTCAAACAACTCTGGCAATAATTCGAATCTGTCACTTCAACCTTCAACGTTGTCAACAAGTGATTCCTCCTGCTCAAAGCATCCGCTACACGATTTGTCACCCCTGATTTATGTTTCACAACCAAAGTAAATTGTTGTAGATATGCTATCCACGAAGCATGTCTCGCTGAAATCTTGTCCTGCCCTTGTAGATGTTTCAACACCTCATGATCAGTGTAAAGAACAAACTCCTTCTAAAACAAGTAATGTCGCCAGTGCTTCACAGATTGAACAATCGCGTAAAACTCTATATCATATGTAATATATCTCATCTTGGCTCCAGATAATTTTTCACTGAAATAAGCAACTGGTCTTCCATTCTAACTCAAAACTCCACCAATTCCAACCTTCGAAGCATTAGTATGCAGCTCAAACAACAACTGAAAATTCGGCAGTACCAGAATTGGTGCTGTCGTCAATAGTGATTTGATCTTTTCAAAAGCAACCCCTGCTTTCTATGACCATGCAAACTTCTTTCCTTTCATGAAATCAGTTACAGGTGCCATCACACTACTAAAATGTGGAATGAATCTTCGATAGAAAGATACCAATCCATGAAAACTCCTCACTTCAGTAATTGTCTTTGGCTGTGGCCAACTCTTGACAGCTTCCACTTTATTTTCATCCACTTGAATACCTTCCTTTGACAGAACAAACCCCAGAAATAAAACACTGTCCATCATAAACACGCGCTTCTTTGTTGCTGCATAAAACTGCTCTTGTCGTAGAATCAGCAATACTTCTCGCAAATGCTGGATGTGCTCTTCCGTACTCCCACTATAAATCAAAGTATCATCAAAGTAAACAACCACGAACTTCCCAACAAATGGTCTGAAAATCTGGTTCATCACTCTCATAAAAGTACTAGGAGTGTTTGATAAACCAAATGGCATAACCAACCATTCGTATAAACCTTCCCTGGTTTTGAAAGCAGTCTTCCACTCATCACCCGGTCTAATACGAATTTGATGGTATCCACTTTTCAAGTCAATCTTTGAAAATACTACTGCCCCACTCAACTGATCTATCAAATCATCAAACCTCGGCATAGGAAATCTGTATCTCACAGTGATTTTATTAAGAGCCCGACTGTCCATACACATCCTCAACGTTCCATCCTTCTTCGGTACCAATAAGGCTGGCACAGCACATGGACTCAAACTCTCCTGAACACGCCCTTGTTCTAACAACTCCTCCACCTGCCTTCATAGTTCTTCATGCTCTTTAGGACTCATCCTGTAATGCGGCCTATGAGGTAAAATTGACCCTGGCACAAAATCAATCTGATGTTGAATATCCCTCAAAGGCGGTAGCTCCTTTGGTAACTCTTCTGGAAACACATCACTGAATTCTTCCAATATCGGTTTTACATCCTCTGGAACTTCAACGGGTTCAGTAGCTTCATGTCCAATCAAAAAAAACACTTCAGGACTCTCCTCTACTTCTTCAACAAATTCCTTTAAAGTCAACAAAGTTTTAAGCTCCTTAATCTCTTCTGACTTGCTCTCTCCCTGTTGTCTCTTCTTTGAAACTAAAATAATCTTAATGCCTTCAAACATAAAACTGTAGCTATTGGTTCGACCGTCATGCTGCACTGCACGATCATAATGCCACGGTCTTCCCAAAAGCAAATGACAAACATCCATCTCAACTACATCACACGAGATCTCGTCTTTATATTTCTTCCCAATAGAAAATGGAACTCGAACTCGCCTGTCCACCTTCACCTCTCCTCTTTTTCTTAGCCACGCTAACTTGTAAGGATTAGGATGTTTCTCCGTTTTCAACTTCAACTTTCTCACAGCTTCAGTGGAAATAATATTGTCACAACTTCCTGCATCAATCACAAATTTACAAACTTTCCCCAATATAGTGCATGTCGACTTAAAGATATTACTCCTCAACCAACTAGCCTCATCCTCTTGCTTCAGTGTTAAACAAGACCTCCTCATCATTAGATTACATCCTTCATCTCCTGACGCGATATACTGTTCATCATCCTCCGCTGGACTAGAATCACCTTCACCAACATCCTCACCTTCAACTTCAGTAATCATCGTTCTCTTCTTTGGTTTTGGACATTCGTTACTTTTATGACCCACTTCCTGGCAATTATAACATTTGAAATTGTTGTTGACCTTTGCCTTCGCAGCCTCATTCACAACCGGTTTACCGACAACTTTAGAAACATTGGAACTTCCACTGGCACCCTTCACTTGATTGTTGGAATTTGTAAACACACCACCTCCTCGTCTTCCCTGCTTCTCCCAAGCCAACGCTTTCTGTGCGCTTCAGCCACAGATCTCGGGTCAAACATATTAACCATATCCTGGATCTGCATTCGCAAACCTCCAACAAACGTAGCGGTCAACTGTTCTTCCGTCTCCATGATGTCGTTTCGAGCAATAAGTTGATAAAACTCATCAGCATAATCATTAACAGTCTTTGTCCCCTGCCTTGGATTTTGTAAGCGTTGATACATAAGAGATTGATAATTGTAAGGTAAGAAAGTAGCTTTCATTAACTTCTTCATCTTCTCCCATGAAACAATCTTTGACTTTCCCATCCGTTCTCGTGTAAGTTTTGTCTGCTGCCACCATGTCATGGCTCTCCCTCTTAAACGAGTAGCAATCAACTTCACTCTACGATCTTCCGGAACCTACTTGCAATCAAAGATCTCTTCAACATTAGATAACCAATCTAGAAATTCTTCAGCCTACATACCACCCTTAAACTCTGGGATTTCAATTTTCATTCCGGACTCCCATTTGTGATCATACTTTGAATGATTTCTTCCTTCGCTTCGATTTCGACTATGAACACTTCCTCCATCAAACTCCTCATCAAAATCTGATGCATATCGATGTCGTTCATGACCACCAATATCTCTACCACCATTTCTACCACCAACATTTCTTCGATCTACATTCCTCCGATCACGATAATCCACATCTCTCTGATTTTGTTCATCAACATTTCTATCACGATCGTCAACATTTCTACGATCATGATCTTCTCTTCTCTCCCTATCTGAATGTGGTGAAACTCTATTTCCCCCATGACTCGATTCAGGTGAAACCCTTCTTCTACTTTGATTTATTTCAAGCATCATTCTCTCTAATCGACCAATTCCTTCATTCAACTTCTCAGTGAAACTCTCATTGATTCGTTGCTCCATTTCATCGGTCTCTTCTCTTCCATAAAAAGCATTAATGTTGCGATGACATTGAGCTCGTCTCGGAGGCATGATTGAACTTCAAACAAACTCATAATTAAATTTCAAACACTTTTCAAACTTTGATCCAAAGTGAGATGGATCGAAACTCCCAAACTTGTTGCAACTTCACGATGAACACGATGAACACCAAACTTCTCAACAATTACAAATCTGAACTCCAAACTATAAATTCTTGAAACCCAATTCTCCAATTGATACAAACTTCTTGTGATCCTGCTCTGATACCAAACTGACGCAGCGTAGAAAGGGAATTCGACGATGTAAATCGAATCCGTCCAGGATCTCACACGATTAGCGGAAATAATCGGTGAATCGACGAAGAATCGATGAATTTAAGAATACCGAAAGGCCCAAATCCGTTGATCACGAAGATACCGGATTTTAGCAATCTTCGACACGTTGATCGCGCACGATACCGTGAAGAAAGATCTACAATTCTTTGAGCGTTGATCAAGCGCACTTGATTCCGCGAATTGGCTTCAACGTTCGTTGATTCGAGCGCACTCGAATGCCGAAGTGGAAATAGGAGATAACGCTTGACTACCAATTTAAAAATGGAGGCACAAAGTACAAACCAAATTTTATTCAAATTTCAACAACCGTTACAAGTGACACGACTCGTCTATTTATAGGCTTACTATACAACACAACACAACACAACACTTCATGAAGTTCAACACATTACAAAGCTGTCACGACCTAGTACAACTCACACTCCCTAAAATCAACGACCTAAACAACAATCAGCGACTTAAAAAAATGACTTAACTTCTTTAAAGTAGCGGCTCCAAAAAAACAGCGACATAAGGAAACGACCTAAAATAACCCATTTCGTGACTTAAAATAAGGTCGTTTGCAACCTAGAGTGAAGACATACAAGAGCTCGCGACCTAAAGAAGCTCGTTCACGCGATTTAGGGGAAGCTCCGCAGCGATTTATTGGACTTCAACATTGCTTTTTGTGGAGCTCGCAACTTAAGGGTTTCGTGCTCTAGTTATGTCGTTCGCGACACATGGAAAGGGGATTAAGTCGTGAACACGGTAGGTCATAGGTCGTGCAATGGATGATAGGTCGCGGTGGTTGATGGATCGTGGAGGTTAGTTCGCGGTTACACGGTGATGTCGCGGAGAAGGGGAAAGAGTTAGGTCGCGGTGGGTAGTAGGTCGCCTGCGAGATAAATGGTCGCGACCTAGGCCTTTGGAATTCGCGACTTCGGGATAGGGTGGGAGCCGGTGATGTGGGTCCAGATCCAGCGAGCTTCGGTATGTCGTTGTTTGGTGGAGATAGGTCGGCTATCGACCTAGCGTAGGTCGTGGAGCAACCTAGGGGCAGTAACGGTTTAAAGGTGAGGTTTTCTGCTCGAATTCTCCAATACCCTGCATTAGGTATGGTACAAAACAAGCTCGTAGAAGGCGCGATAGGGCATGTGACACGGCATTTGAGGCACTACCATGGTAGATATACCGTTTGCAGATCTGGATTGGCGGTAACGCATAACAGCTACTACTGCCCACCTCGAGACACAATCCACATCAAAGGTGTGCACACCAAAATCAAATCACAAAAGCAATGGATATGTTTTCGAAGAAATGTGCCTGATAGGCGGAATGACCTCACTTAGCCCGGCGTGGCTCCTGTTTAAGTCACATCAAGCTATCTCAAAGGAGTCGGGGCTACGTATATACCATACGAAATCATTCGCCAACCAACCTACTTCATTCTAGGACCACGTACACAGTTGTTAAAGTGGTTTTCTGTATTGGCAGAGCATATGACAATATCCGATCCCGGTCTGCTTAACAACCAACGCCTATTTCACACCGTGCTTGTTTGTAATCTTTTTTATAAATATTTAACTCAAACCTCAAATGAAATTCAAATTAAAAGAATATTTAATTCTAATTCCATTTGAATTTTAAGTATTCGTTTAATCGCCCTTTATCTTTCGATAAGTTATAAAGCATTTCCAAAACATTAAGTTCTGAATGTATCTTTATTAAATTAAATTAACAACCAATTTAAATAATATATTATATTAAATAAATTAAATGACCCTTTTAAAATAATATATATATGTATGTATGTATATTAAATAAAAAATTAATTTTATAAATTTAAAATAAATTAAATTTTATTTATCTATTTTAAAAACTTAATTTATAAATTTTAGAAAATAAACTATAAGTAAAATTTTACAAATTACTGTTAAATGAAACTCATAATATTTTCCAAAATCAACCTTTAAGGTTATAAATTTTTACCATAATAAAACAGGATACTTATTTACTTTTCAGAATCAACCTATACATTTTCCTTTCAAATATTTGGAAATCATTTTCATAAATAGAACAACGATGTCCGTATATAATTTTCCATCCTATGTTCAAGTGATACGGATATTTATCATTTTAATCCGTAAAATTTTATATTTAAAGGTGTATATCATTTCAACCCGCAATCGCTAAATTTCAATAATAACTGAAAATCGTTTGGGTTTATCATTTCAACCCATAACGAAGTCTTCCTATTCTAAAGTCCATTCAGGTATGTATCATTTCCAAAACTAAGGGAACTTGCAGAGTGAGAACAATAAATAATAATTACTAGCAAATATGATCGATAATAATAACAGTTATACAAAATAATCAATAGACAGATAACGGTGTCAGTTTACATAAGTGATCAATTTAATTAACTTATCATATTTAACAATTATTAACCATCAATTTAAAATTTTAACAGTATATTTAAATTTTCATTTCCTATGTAATCAATATAATATGCATAAGAACATAAATCGTGAGTGTTTGCTCACCATTCATAGCTAGAGCGATGGAAAAAACCTACAGAAAGAACGATGTAACGAACACTGGCACGAATCAGGCACGATGAATCAATTAGCTGCGACAACACGAAAGTAGATTTTTGCATGATAAGTCGATGGAACAAAGGGAGTATAAATATACATACGGACATATATTTTTTTTCTTTTTTTCCCAAAGGGATGAAATACACAAATGTATATACTACTTTGGTCATCAATTATAAATACAAAGACTCTTACCAAAGAATATATACACGCTGCGTACACTAGCACTAAGCTTAGATTTCAAAATACCTTCCACCTAAATCGACAAGTAGATATTAACCTATATAAAAAGACATGCCCAGAAAACACACAAATATATTGACAAAACAAAAACAGAATTTCTTTTTTTTAGCAAATTTCAAATGACAAAAAACTCCACAATATGCATATACATTAAATAACGTGTACCAATTAGATAGGAAATGTTTTGGAATCCTCTGCCGACAGGACATACATGTAATATAGAAGCTTGGAAAGTTTAACGGATTAAGTTTATTCCAATATGGCAAATATAATGACCAATATGAGAGCTTGGATTTTTTTGAGAACAAGTGCATCTCTGCTAACATATGCATGCACAGTACCATAATTTGAATACACTCCCTTATTATATACGTGAGCAACCAATGCTATAACCAAGCAATATATAAGAAAACACCTTACACCAGACCCAAAAATCTACATTTGAAAGCGCATGCATGAAGTTGCTGAGCCATTATATGTACGTGGCTTATACACGTACAAGCTTGGACACGTTTTTTATATATAAGCGTGGAACAAGTATGCCACCACCTTACAACGCAAGCAAGTAATGTATATAGAATAACTTGTCAACGTATTTGATATGAATGATAGAGGCAAATTCACAAGATTTCTCAAGTGCAACCTCTTCGGTCATAATGGGGAGTTTGTGGCGGACACGGTTGCTACGTTATGGTTAATGATAGAGGCAAATTCGCAAGGAAGTTTGTGGCGGACACGGTGGCTACTTCGGTCATGAAGGCGGAGAGCACGAGCCGTATTTGGGTGGTGGTTGGTTAGGTTCGGCCAGAGGATGGAGATGTATTTTGGGCCGCGGGCTAATGGGGAGGTGGTGGTCCAGCTGGAGGGCCGAAGTGATGAGGGGACGGCTTGGTGAAATGAAAAGAAGAAAAGAAAAAAATTATAAAAAAAAGAGAAGAGGAAGAAAAGAAGGGGAAAGGGCAGTTGGATCAGGGAAAAGGAATGAAAGCTCGGCCACTAAAAATAAGTGAACGAAAAAAGAAATAAAACTACAGGAAGAGGAAGAGAAAGAACCTTACCTTTTTGTTGTGAACCGAGGGAAGAAAAAGAAGAATTTTTTTCATATATACAAAGAGTTGATGAATGGCAACAGTCAAAATCTACAATTCAGTTTAAGTAAAGCAACATTTATTATTGCTATTCAAATTTGAAAAGGTAAACGGAGGTTAATAGTCACGATTTATGTTATTACCGTTACATGAACTGTTCAGTCATTCCGTCGCGCATCGGATCTCCAAAACACAGAAATAAATATATCACAGCGGTCAGCACTACGAGGCAAATAGAACGGTACACAGATATCAACGATACGATCGAATTATAAAAATTCAATTTTTTGCTACCAAAAGTGCTGCTAAAATGCAGCAAATAAGACAAACGGAGCTATAAAAGTCTAAATTGCCAAAATGAATTACGAAGACTTTCTCAGAAAATAAATTACATATTATTTATATAACAATATTTAGTTTTCGAAAATATTTTAATTTCACCAATTTCATTGATTGAATTTATAATTCTAAATTTCACAAATAAATTAACTTTAATACTTTTGAATAAAAATTTATCTATTACTTTATTTAAATAGACGCAATCCAAATATAAAAAAAAAAGTTTTTTTTTTCAAAATTTTATTATTTAAATTTCAAGAAATTTTTAGTTAATTACGTTATAAAACGGTTGAAATTCTCGGTTCGTTACATATATACATACATAGATACATACATATACATATATACATATATATATGTATGTATGTATTAATGTGATATTAAAATAAAATACATTTATTTGGCATAGAACATTATACTATTAATAATATATGTGTATATGTGCGTATATTAAACTTATGCACATAGCGAATCATTATTGTGACAAAAACATTACCTATAGAAATAACTAACTAGGCAATAATAACATATATACATAGATATACGCTAGCAATGAAACATTATACCATAATCATTTACCTTATTATGTAAATATAAATGGATACCTATAACTAATGCTCTTAAGTCCACGTTGAAAATATGAACCTCTTCCTTTGGAAATTTCCTCATTCGTTAGATTGCTAGTTTTGAATCGCAGTCCCATTACTTTCAAATAGCTATTCATTTGAAGTGATTTGATTTGAGATCTAAATGAAGTTTTTTTGCAAGTATGGTTCGGCCTCCATTAGGATGGAAGAGGCGGTAAAAGTATTTTGAAATTAGGTTTAGAGATTGTTTTATAATAGTATCTTATACTTTTTCTCACCTAATCTCAACCATCCATTTCAAAATCCCAACTTGCCACATTTTTGTTGCCGCTATGCTACGTTATTGCAGCCAAACCATGCCTTGAAGAACATGGACCAATAGCCTATTTAACCCCAATTAAAGATGTTTAATTAAATCTAAAATAATTTGTTATCGATGTCTTATATCGATCGATATATTTATAACTATTATAAATACATATATAACATTATTTATTTCTTAAAACATATTTAAATTTTATAATTAATATTTCATAAATAATAATTAACTTAATTGACTTATAATAGTTATAAACTATTTAAATCGTTTGGTATAAAGAGAATTCATTATTTCGGGTGTGTAATTCCTAGGTCAAAATTTGGTCAGCAATTAACATCGAACTATTTGAATGTTAACGTTTACACATCACTTAGAAAGTGGTGTGACATTCTGACCAAATTTATCGCTTACATAGTTTTAGTAAATTCTAATTCTAGTTCAATAAGTATTACCCGGCTGTGATTTATATCTACACCAATTCTCTACATTAAAATTATACCACTTTAGACTTAATGAAATTTAGTAATGGTCAAAATTCCAATATCATCCATATTCAGCTCTATATTCCAAACAAGAAGTTCCTTATTCAATATTAACAATTATTATTAACCGAAACGCTCTGGACAAAGACTTTGACATTCAATTGACTTGAGTTGACTATGATAATAACCCCATATAACTGAGGAAATGAATCCTTTCTTGAATAGTGCTTCACTTCCAGTACTTCCACTAGATCCAACTATAGTCACTTGATAGATGTCATACCATGGTTTGACTATTATCAAAGAGATGCTTTTATATTGTAGATCCATAGTATTCTTAAGTCAAAAGAACCGAGTAAATCAGTCACGTCTATATATATTTTTTGACCTTAGTTATATTAACCAATCGAAAACTATCAAACGGGTAAAGTTCCATGGTTATCCAATAACTATCAGTATGTAACCCTATATGCCCCCCAACAAGCATGAGAAATACACTACCTAATATTTGGAGAGCGTTACGTACTCTAGTCTCAATGGATATATCGATATCTAGACTCGATGCATCTTGACTAGGAACATTTAAAATGATACATTTATTTTTATCGTGATAAATTACTTACGATTACAACACTTTGTAACTACTACCACAAAACATACCATTTATGGATGTTCTACTAAATATCCTTTTAATTAAATGAATTAATTAATTAATATAACCACATTATATCAAGTATATTATAGAAATAAAATACCTTCTTTTTCGAACAAGATTGGTCAACAAGTTAGATATATATATATATATAACAAATAACATAATTGCCCTTAGGGCATACCCCTTGCTCTATAAAATATAGCATATGCTTTCACTACCTTCTTCTGCTTAGGAAACTTGTTATATTCCTTCTTGATATACCTAAGCTTATTGTAGTTATAACACTTTCTCCATCAGCTTTGCAATCTCTACTGTAGTGACCCTTCTATCCGTAGTTATAGCAAGTCAGTCTTATATTGAACTTCTTCTTTCATCCTTCTTTGTTTTGAAAATGCTTCCTCTTGTTGTTATTCATTTCTTCTTGCCCCCCCCCCCCCACCCGATTGCAGCTTTAGTTCTTCTTCAAGAATAATGGCTTTCAATTCAGATATAGACTTTCATGCCTCAAGGCCTTTCCACCGTCGTCTTAAAAGTCTCGTCAATGTAACCCATGAATCACACCCACAAATAATCCAAGCCAATGATAAATTTTTCATTCTTCTTTAATGGATTGTCAATGAAGGACATCCTGTATTTCGACAGAGCATCGTACTTAGCAGCATACTTGGAGGCAGTCAATCCCCTTACTTTAGATCCACAAACTTACGAAAAATAAATGACCTTTAAGTTGCAAAAATAAAATTTTCCTCAAATTTGGTTTTGAACTAGTCCCAAGTAAATTGATCCTCAAGAGCAGAATCCCTTACTACATTCCACTAGTTCATGGCTCACCCTCGAAGCTGTTGGGAAGCCAATCGCCTTTTCATAGCATCATCTTGCTCTAATTCGTCGAAAATACATTCACATGTATCAAGCCAATCCTGCACTTCCATCGCCGACTTCGTTTTTTGGAACGATTTTCCACCATGACTAGCAAATTCTTTGTTCAGGTTAGTGAAATCGGCTTTGGTCGCTTACATTAGAGCACTACCATCAACAGTAATATTCAAAGCGATTAGTTGAGCATTCTGCATCATGTTCCGCATCATAGTATTGAACATCGTATACAAATCATGATTAGAAGCTCCCGAGCCAGCTCCCTCTTCAACTCTAGTGATGACATTCCTAGTAGCATTCCTTGTTTGATGATTCATCCTTCAATCTATAATAAGGACGATCGGTCCCTTTATAGGGTATTCTGCTTAAGTAGTACTCATGTGTGCAATGTGACTTTATACTATATATGCTATTATGTACTTTTGAAAATAAAATATATAAAAAGTGCATGCTTTAGAATATATAAACACTCTCGATTCAGTCTATGGTGAGAACTCGTCCTATCACTATCGTATTACGGTATCCCTTAAGTTAAACTATGCAACCTAACCTCAGTTACCAAATCTGATGACCATCCTACAACTCCAGCATTCAATGTACTTGTATAGTGTGCTGTAACGATGCCCGGTCAATGCAGGACAATAGTCAATGGTTGTAAAGTAAATAAAACATCATAGAACCTGTTGTATATCTCACAATGCATCGAATAAAATATAACAGTAAGCATATCAAATATAAAACAAACGAGATAGCAAACAAAAGAATGAACCACAGAATCAGAGTGCATAGATTTATACAGTATACAACATAAGTGATAAAGTTATACATCAAATAATAACTCATAATAGGTAACTTTCTCTATATATAATAGCACTAGTAAGCTCCATAGTGTTGTACAGCAGAATATAAAATCATAATAAATCTACTAATATGAGAGTGTAATCTCTTACTCATCCTCCATCCATGTGCTCACCAGACCTAATGTTCCTAATCTACTAATTTAAGAGTACTTGGATAATAAGAAGCAAAGCATAAAATCCCAAGTAAGAAAATAGTTTAGCATGAGTGGTGGAAAATCTCAATTACTATAAAGTCAATATATTAGGACATATGGTATGGAAATCATACCAGATCTGTCACTACATCCATAGAGTTGGCACATAACACAAAATATATGATACTCTATAATAGTCATAATGGGTATACTATACATAAAGCACTAAGGGGTGTCTAGATATCTACGTCGATAATATATACATCATGTGACATCCCTAGCGCTATAAGCAAACAAGAAAACATAGCATCCGTCATCTATCCTCACATTCGCTCACTCGATGCATCAGATATATGATAGTCATATGACCTCCCTGTATAGTCAAGGACTACTCAATGTCTCAGTTTCTCAACGAATCCATGCCACTTAGTAAGCAATAAACTAGACTGCATACCCCATAACAGTTAAAGTGTAACATCCCGCTACTATAGCAATAAATTTTGTTTAAAAAGTAAACAAATAAATAAATAAAATAAAAATCGTATGTAGCAGAATTGTAATCGGAGACCAAATTGCGGTAAGGCAATATCACGGTTAAGGGAATGAAAATTTATTTGAGGGGTATAAAAATTATTTACTAAAAAATAAAATAAATAACTTTATTTTTATTCAACCAATTGTTTTCATGCTTATCCCTTTCATCATTCTCTTTTAACCCACTTGATTACTTAAGCCTAAAGTTTCAAAATATAACATATATAAACACTGTATTTCTTTATTATCTAACGCAAGCATTTTCACATTATTATATTTCTTTCCATCTTTTATTAGACTACGCAAATCAATATGAGTATTTTTCTCTTTTTCTTCTATGTATGTGCTTTAGTTCCATCTCATATTCAAGTTAATATCAGCGCACATATATATTTCACTGCTCCATTTGAACTTTATTCTATAGGTACTTTTTTTGAATAAATTAAAGATAATTTAAGTATACGATTTTCTTGAATGTGAAACGCAAAGCAAAACGTGAGTATGCTTTCCTTTTAAAATACTTTCAGTGAATATACTTCTGTTATTGTTAATTGTTTTGTTCCATTCTCTATTTATATAACAATCGGATCATTATTAACAAAGTCATTTAATAAATATGTATATATTTTATTTTTGAGAGTATACATTCGTAACTTTAATGCAAAGCTTTATTTCCACTTCTTACCCAATAGATTTTGATCTATATTTACACATACATATGTAAATTATCATGCATCCACTTATTTAGTTTGTAGTAAAGCATTACTACGGAAAAAAGTTATAATTATGTGTCAACTTATATATATTATATTCATTTCTAAACCCAGGTGAAACATATAAGATAACTAGATTTATGATTCAAAATGAAGCGAGTAATGGGCATAATAAATATTAAGGGTATACGTGAGTTGCAAAAAATTTGTATGAAATATGTAAATATTTGATATTGACTAAAATCTAGTGTACGTAACTTTGAATCCAAGCTTGCATCTTTATATACTTACATTTAACATTAAATTTTAATTTATGTCAAAAACTACATGAGACATGCATGCTTTATAATAAAATGAATGTGCTTGCTTTAATCTGCAGTATAATAAACGTGCATGTTTGTTATGATATATATTGAACAATATCATGAAAAATTATAAAACAAGTTCTGTTTCAAAATTTTAATTATTAATAACTCAAAATCTATGATGATTTTGAGCATGCAATCAAAAGGAAATATGCAGAGGAAAATGAGATGAAAAAATCGACTAGCTTTTGCCTGACCGACAGACCACGTGGCGATCAGACATGACACCTTTAAGTCCACGACAGTATGATGAACGGAAGCATTACGGCCAAAATGGAAGGTACCAATAGGACCGTATTGCGTAGCGGAACATGACGATGGCCTCGGTTTGGTCGTCGGAGGTGTGTGGAGGTGTGAACATGACCAAAAAGTTTTAAAGTACGTCGCTACGCAATATTCCGTTCGCGTACGGACCACAAACGACCGAAATAAACATACGATCTCTCATGAAAACATTACGCGATCATAAAATAGTAATAAATTAGGCCGGTTAACTTATTCTGTAAAAAATTTAAATAATAGCCGTTTGGCGCAAAACCCGTCAACGAAACTATTTTTATTTTCCAAATTAAAAATTATGGAAAAAGTCTATAAATTAAATTAAAATGACGTCATCAGAAATAAAGTCTATATTTTAAATGTACATTTTATTGTAATTTAAATTCAAATCCGATGAAATTCTTTCAAGTTATGTTTTCATGTTATGTTCTTGAATGTTCATTATATATACACGATGCTGTGTATTGCAAGTTAATTCTATGTTGCACGAACACGACATTTATATGCGACATAAAGTAGAAAATGATACCATTTTGGGGATAAATGATAAATTGGGAAGTAGAATACAAAAGAATTTGACTGAATTTAACCGATGAAGCAAACAAGATGAGGTGAGACTACTAGACGCTAGAATCCATCCTAGCGGACAGATTCAGGGTCGCTCCCTGAATCATGATAACCTGGTCCCTCATCACTAATTGTCCAAACGATCTGTTGCATGGACACAACGACGGTGACAGGCGCAGTACAAACGTGAAACGAGGAAGAATCGGGAGTAATCTCGTTGATCGATACGCAGTGAAACAAAGATGAAGATTACTGCACAATGCGGTAAGCGCCAATGGTGGACAGGAGAAGATGGTGCAACTAATAGATCATGTGGGGGCACCCATAATTTCTAATCAAAAGGTACACAGATGAAAAAGGCCGTAATATCGGTTCGATATAGAGTCTAGTAAGAGTGAATAATGAATATGATTCACTAGTAATTCCATACCTCCTATACGAATAACTTGGCAGTGGTATGTATATTGAATAATGAATACAACTTATAAATTAATAGGATGTGATATCCCCGTTGATTAGAGTTACAGCTGTGATTCACTTTAAATAGTGCCATGGCATGTGTATTTTAATTGACATAATTTAATGAGATGTGGGCAAGTTTAGATTATGGAGTGGGTGACATATTTATTTCTTTTAATATCACATATATAACCCAACTCCATAATTTATATGAATCCTTGTTACAATATTATACTCACAGCTAGATTTATAGCCTAGCTCGAGGTTTTCTTTCTAACAACTCCTCGGGTCAGACCGAGGCTTTTAAGGATGATTATCTTTTCGCGTTTTGAGGTGATTTCTTATGACATTGAGATGGACGGCAACTGGCATACAATCTATAAATTTAAAGTAGTTGTAGATTTAGAGCTTCACGGACGCATGTTTGCTACATGCCTTAAAGGAACTTTTAGAGTCATCTGCAGGAGAAATGTTAGAGAGATACATTTAGAGTCCGTTGATCTATGCTTAGCTGATTTTGTGTGGTTATGTCATATGTCCTTTGCATATATTTTCCTGTGTATGTATTAGGACATCATTCGTGGGGCAGTTATGTATAGTTGTAGATATATGGTGATAGTCTAATGTCTGTTTGTACCTATGTATATGTGTGTGTGGGTGTATATCTTTTCGGTCCGTTGTTTTGTGAAACCATTATATATTGCGTTCTGCTATGTGATTATAAATACAAATTCTGTGAACTCGTGAATAAAACATTGTGTCGAGATGAGATACGTATAATTTTAGAAATGTTCAGGTATTCTAAATGTATCCATGTTGGTTCAAAGTAGTTTAGACGAGAGATCGCCCCTTTAGTGCCCATTAATCTGAGCTATCGAATGGTAAACTCCTTCTGATATTTCGGTCACTAAAGCTGGGGCATAACAGTGTCGTATTAGAGCAACGATTCAAAAGAATTGGTATAAATCAATAATTAGTACACATTTGACCATAAGGGAGACAGACTTAATTTGTTACCCAATCAGTAAAACCCATGGGAACTGGGATTAACTCGTATAGGAGATAAACAAGTTCTAATAAATGTTTTAAAAGGAAAACATTGGGATAATACTTGATACGTATTTGTATTACATACGCAATTGTTAGTGAAATTTTATTATATAATAAAATGACAAATTTCTTTATCAAGAAAATGGTAGGACCAGGTGTTAGCACCAAAATTGGTCACTAACACCCTTAGGAAGATTGTGTAGAGAGATTAATGAAGAAAGTAAATTAAAATAGAGAACAATATATAAATTTGAACGCAGAGGACAAGAACATCAAATTTATAGTGGTTCGGTGTAACTGCCTACGTCCACTTTGAAGCTAATCTTTATTGCCTTCTCCGTTACTCGGGTACAGATACAATCCGTAAATCGATCACTTGAATACAAGTTTGAATGAAAAAGAAGAGAGTATAAAAAATGGCAGAGTCTCCCCAGTGTTCTCGAAAAAAAGGATCCTTTTCACTGTACCCCTGCCTCTCTATTTATAGACGAAGGTGGGTTGGACTTCCCTGGTGGGCCTGACAGATGGATATCATGGCCTAAATGGAGTAGACTCTGTGTGCCGACCCGGACATGCCAAATGGTCAAATGCCGAACCATCATCCTTGTGCCAAACGGTGCGATGTGTTGAGTGAGGGTGTAGGCCGATCGAGAATTGATGCCGAATGAGGAAGAGGCCGAGCGAGGCTAGAATGCTGAATGGTCTAGGAATGCCAAGTAAAGCATGAATGTCGAGCGCTCTTTGGATGTCGAACGTAGTGGTGCCGAGCGATATGAAGGCATGCCGAGTGAAGTGGAGCCGAACGTTCTGAGTGCCGAACACCCTGAATGTCGAGCGTTATCAATGCCGAACGTTCCCCAGATGCCGAGTGCTCTGTCATGCCGAACAAAATTGTCTGCCGAACACTTCCCAATGCCGAACGCTTCTAAGTGCCGAGTTCTCCTTTCTACCGATTCTCCCCTTATGCCGAGCGCTCCTAAATGTCGAGTACTTGCTGGATGCCGACCGTGATGATATGCCGAACAATCCAGAGGGGCCGAGTACCAAGTTACTTGACCAAATCTTCAGGAAACACTTGCCCCCCAAAGCATATCGCGTGGCCGAACGTGATGCGCTTGGTACTACATGTCCTTTGTGCTTTGCTTCGAACCCTGGCCCATCACAAATGGGGTTTTTTTCTTGTGAATCCCAATTGTGGAGGTGTGTGCCGAACATAGTGTGAAGGCCGAGCGATACCACCAAAGACGAACATCCCTCGTATACCGAGCAAACTGATGCCGAACGATGTTGCTTTGACTGGTTCTACCGGCCATCATCGTTTTGCCTTCTTCTCCTTCCCTATAAAGGTCAGCTTCTTCTCCTTCTTCTCTTTTCACTTTTTACCTCCGCTCTCTTATACTTGCAAACTTTGCCATTTGATCAGATACTGAAGACTTAATCAATCCTTCCCAAGTCTCGATCTACCAACTAGGTATTGTCTCCTCTATCTAAATCATTTCCATGATTAAACAGTTTCAATAAGAGGCTTAAATTTGTAAATTAAGACCGTCGCCAAAAGGGTTACATGGATGGAGGAATCACACTTCGATTAGGATAACTTTAGGGCTGAATGATGTGAGGTAAGGAGAAATGACCAGGGATGATCACACGTAGGAGTCGTTGGGTGACGTGTTGTGGTTCGGCTTGGTCTCTTCGTGTCGAACGAGACTAGAAGAAAAGAAAGAATAGAGGAGGAGTAAGAGGTGGTTAGGATGCCGTATGACATGAACTGGAATGACTCGCCGAGCGATCTGCTCTTGTTGTTCGGCGTGGAGGGAGGAGGAGAGGAAAAAATGGAACCGTAGTCAAGGGCGGATTGCCGAGTGTTAAGGCTCGGCATAACCCTGGTTCGGCGTGACTCACCATTTGCCGAACAGTAGAATGGAAGGTTAGGGAGGAAGCATGAATTAGTGGGGATGCCGAACGTTACTTTGGCCGAGCACGACTAAGGTCGGGCGTTATTTAGGCCGAACGATAGTTTTGTCGAACGATAGCTCGGTCGAACGATATCATGCCCGGTCGACAGTTAAGCGGAACAACCTTTAGGCCGAACGATCATAAATGCCGACCCGTATTTCAGCCGAACAAACATAATTGCCGAACCACATTTTGTAGGCCGAATAGTCACGGATACCGAACCATATCAAGGTCGAACCGGACTTAGGCCGAACGATCAATTGCCTTGCCTAATTACATAACAAAACAAGGACAGAAACTTCAGCATACTAGTGTATCAAACTGACTTGGACTGATAACCTCCTAGTTTCAACAGACATAAACCCGAACTTAAATTGACATAATCGGATAACTTCTTCTAACATTCTCTGAATCCAAAACTGTAAACACCATATGGCAGGCTTTTGGAGGCGGTCAGCGATGACGGTCTTCGAAGGCGATGATTCGAAGCTCAATTTCATATTATTAACTCTGTGACTTTCAATTTTCAGGCACACGATTGATCGTACTAGTTCACACACTACATGGGGGGAATATTTGTGTTGTTAATTCTAATGTCGAACATTTTTCAAGTATATCTCACACAAGTGCTTAGCCGAATTCACTGTTTATTGAAGATGTCCAAAAAGTCCAGCTCCGCCACGATTTCTGACAAACCAGGGCCATCCTCTCGACAGGAAGTCACAGATGTCTCAAATCCATCCACCTCCCTTGCACATAACTTAGCCCCCATTGCCCTGGAGGCATCGATTCTTTTGGACAACCCTGTCGATTCACAGGCTTCAAAAATCAATGAAGTAGCGCTCCGGCGAATATGTTCCTTTCACAGGATACCTTTTGACGACATGCTGGTTCCATCAAGACACGATCGACCACACCTTCCCCCAGTCGGATACACGGCGTGTAATAAATTCATGTGCTAGGTTAGCAGCGTGCCACCATTCAATCCATTTCTTCGGGACGTGCTGCAATACATCGACATCGCCCCATCGCAGCTGCACCCAAACGGTCACGCCTTCGTCTATGGCACTTACATACTCTTCATGGCCGTCTTCTCTAGGCCTCCAACTCCTGGCGACATCAGGTACATATATATGATCAAGAAGCGAGGAGATAACCTCTCTTACATGTTTCTCAAGCCATATCGTAAATGTCAAATCTTAACCGGGGTGTGGAGCAAATTTGCCATGTACAAATAGGAATGGTTCTATATGTGTTGCCCCCTGGTTTTGCGAGGAGATGGGTTGAAGGAAGTAAGTTCCTTCTCTGGATCGCTATTCATGCTTGGTCAAAACCATGCCTTTTCTAATTCTTTTCTTTATATTTTCAGGTATCAACCCACACCCTGACGGTCGTGGGTATTCTGAAGCCATTGAGGCCATTAGAGCACTTCCTGCCGAGGAACGGGACATCCGAACTCTCAGTTCAAATGAGTCACTCACAAGGTTTGGGCTGTTAGTGGAAGGCCGTCGGATAAGCCTTTCCGAAGGCGTTACTGTACCCAGGCTGGTCTCTGGCAAAGGAAAAAAAATTAGCTGGGTCGTCAGCACGCCACACCCCTGATATACAAGAAGAGGGGGAAATCAAGGAGGGTGAAACACCCGAAGCACAAGGTGAGAATTTAGGTCCCGCTCAAGATCCTATAGTCGAAGTGCACGATATCGAAACGTCATCTTCTCCTTCGCAGAGGAAAAAGGGATTGACGTACAAGATTAGAAAGGAGAAGGTTGGCGGAACTTCGAGAGTTACGCTTATTCCGACGGAGAAAGAGGCTTCTTCGCAGCACGTAGAAAGTTCTTTAAAGGGCCTATCGAGCCTCTCCATTCCGGATAATCTGCTCAATTAGGACTTTGACTATCCGGAGGCATTCCAACTTCATGCGCCCATCAGAGGCGACGCGGGCGCTCTAACCCAGAGTCAGGGAGAGAAAACTCCTACTAGCAAAACGACCGGTCCATTGGGGGGAAACACTAGGACACACACGAACACTTGCACTTCCATTTTCGCTTAGATTTTGTCATCACACTACTCCTTGCTAATTCGCTGTTATTCGAATTCTGTACAGGTGGTATGGGGCGTTCACATGGATTCGATCGCCTTCATGGTTCATCTGTTCTTCATCACTCTGGATGGGACTTGGGTTCCGGAAGACGTCGAGATAGGGATGGTGACGGCGATAAATACTATCATTCTCGGGACTCGTCATCTCGGAGGAAGACTAATTATCAGCCAAAATACCACCAGGATACCTCTTCTCACGCGGAGCAAAGTAAAGACAAGCGCGACTATAAGAGGTCACAACCTGATGCTCCCCGGGACCAACACTCCGATTCCTCCTCCATTCGACAGTCCCGAGATTCTCATAAGAGAGCCAAACTTTCAAAGCCATCTCCTTCCGCTCCTGTAATGGACCCATCAGTATCGGAGAGGCTGGTCGAGCTTAAAGATAAATTTCTAAAAATCTGCTTCGACGGCCTGAAATTCCTCCCGACGATTCATCCTATCCCCGGACACGTCAAGCAGAGCGCCTTCGCCTGTACAAACGACGTCTATATTCAACACGACGCGTTTGTTTATTTGGCTGAAAAACTTTCTGAAGTCTCCATGGAGCGCCGACATGAAATCGATCGTCTGAAGCTTAAGGCTATCCATGACAAAGATATCATTAAAGCTCAAGACGAAGAGATTGCAACTTATAAATCTGAACAAGAGGTAGCCCATCAGAGCACCAAGGACACTGCTGAGGCTGTCACTTGGCTGGAATCAACTCATAAGAAGGAACTCGACGTGGCGGTTCAACGATGTGGGGCTTTGGCTCTAGAGAAGGACTTTGCTCAAAAGGAGAGGGACGCACTCAGCCTCCAAGTCAGGGAACTTGAGGAACAGCTCCACAGGGAGAGAGAAGAGAAAGCGGTCGCCCAAGAAGAGTCACAACGATACTGTGACGAGATCGTTGCCACTCGACTTTTAAAAGAAAAACTTGAGGCCGAGCTTTCCAAAGTTGAGGCGATAAAGAGTGAAGCCCGAGAAGAGGGCAAGAGGATAGCATCCATGGATTTCGACTCACGTCTCGAGGCGGCTAGAGAAGAAGGCAAGGAAGAGGTCAAAAGCATGTTTAACCCGCTAATCGCTGAATTCAACACCCACGTTATCATGCATCGATATTGAATTTTTTGGGCGAGGGCTATCATGAATCTTTAGCTGAGGCATGTGAGGCTTTGATAGAAATCAGGAAGGCTGAGCACGGTACCAAGGAGATTGATGAAGGGGCATTGATAAAAGAATATCTCAAGGGAAATGAGCCTTCGGACTTGTCGGCGGCTAAAGCTATCTATTGCAAAGGCTCCCCCTCAAAGCAAGGGAAAGAAGTTATTACTGGTCCATCCAGGGTCGTGCCTCCAACTCATGCGCCTACTCGATCGGCCGACCGGCCGATACTCGATCCATTTGAGCAGCATATTGGTTACAATCTAGAGGACCCCGACCTCGACGTCCATATTCTGTCTCCCATTCCGGATGGCGAAATCCCATTGACGGTTGAGAGACTGCTGGAACCTGGTAGATAACTCTTCACTTTAAGATTTTGAAAGTTGTCTTTCGTTACGAAGCACTATTGTATTCTAATGCTTGTTTTTCATGGTTTCGCATAGGTCGTTCTGATCTCGAGCCCACTCCAAGGAGCGATGTCGCCAAGGAGGTGGAGGAAAAGATAGGTGAGGCCAGTCAGGCAGGAGAAGCCCCCGGGCCAGATGCTCAGGTGATTGGGGCGCTAGATGAAGACAAATCTGAGACTTCTTCTCCCATTGAGGGGAGTTATGAAGTAGAGATCACAGGCGCCTTCGATCACACATCTGAGCTGAGTATGAAGCAACGGCTCGAGAAGGAGAAGAGAGAAACGACCAAGATCAAGGTCGAACCTCAAGTCGTGGACCCCGACGATCCTTTGAATAAGCCGCTGAAGACCATTCTCCCCGGCAGGTCCAAACCCATAGACGTCCCTCATACTTCTTCGGCCGTCACTCCTCCATCAAAGAAGGGTACCAAGGGTAAACGTGGAGGAGAGGAGTCGTTTGAGAAGACAACGGAGGTGAAGAAGGCGAAGAAGCACAAGAAGTAATCATTACTCTCGTTCAACGAGAGTCAGTTTAGATTATGCAAGTATTTTTGCTTTCTTAGTTTGTGTAAATGAACTTTTGATTCCGAGCTTCAAAGGAGTTGTAATGGAAACTTATATTCGATGAATAAAACTTAGTTTTTTGTCTTTCCATGGCTCTTATCGTTCGATTTTCTTTGTGATTGTGATTCAATTCCAAGCTGTTATGAATATAATAGACCTCTCGGTTCATCATCATATAGCTCGGAAATTCTATGAGAGCTGTCTGTTTTTTCTTCCACGCTCCTAGAACTTAGAATATTTTCTAGTACGTGCGCCGAAGGCTCGATGACTTCGACTCACTTACATCCAGTCCACCTTCAGCGGACCTGGTCATTCAAATCGCTTATCCTTGAGTCTGCATTCTGAAGACTTAGAGTATTTCAGTCCACACTCCGGGGACATGGAGATTTTG
This sequence comes from Allium cepa, assembly GCA_030765085.1. Lineage (NCBI taxonomy): Eukaryota > Viridiplantae > Streptophyta > Magnoliopsida > Asparagales > Amaryllidaceae > Allium > Allium cepa. The sequence goes on from CM060945.1 coordinate 778,044,999, forward strand.
AAGCGTTTATATTCGAGTCCGCGCTCCGGGGACTTTGAGTACTCCAGTCTGCACTCCGGAGACTTGGAGATTTTGAGTCGTTTATTCTCGAGTCCGCGCTACGGGGACTTAGAGTACTCCAGTCCTCGCTCCGGGGACTTGGAGATTTTAAGTCTTTTATATTCGAGTCCGCGCTCCAGGGACTTAGACTACTCCAGTCCGCGCTCCGAGGACTTGGAGATTTTAAGTGTTTACACTCAAGTCCGCGCTCTGGGGACTTAGAGTACTCCAGTCCGCGCTCCGGAGACTTGGAGATTTTAAGTCGTTTATACTCGAGTCCGCGCTCCGTGGACTTAGAGTACTCCAATCCGCACTATGGGGACTTGGAGATTTTAAGTCGTTTATACTCGAGTCCGTGCTCCGGGGACTTAGAGTACTCCGGTCCGCGATACGGGGACTTGGATATTTTAAGTCATTTATACTTGAGTCCACGCTCCGGGGACTTAGAGTACTCCAGTCCGCGCTCCGGGACTTGGAGATTTAAAGTCGTTTACACTCGAGTCCACGCTCTGGGGACTTAGAGTACTCCAGTCTGCGCTCCGGGGACTTGGAGATTTTAAGTCGTTTACACTCGAGTCCGCGCTCTGGGGACTTGGAGATTTTAATTCGTTTATACTCGAGTCCGTGCTCCGGGGACTTAGAGTACTCCAGTCCACGCTCGGAGACTTAGAGATTTTAAGTCGTTTATACTAGTTCGTATGTCAGCCGGAATAATACGGTTTCTTTTGCTTGTCACAGGATCATTATACGCAGAAACATTAGTCATTTATGGAAAAGATGGCTTCGAGCCTTTATTAATGAGAGCAAGTTGAATTGTCTTAATACATGTCAAAAACTAGAAATAAAAGCATACTGGAAATAAATGCAGCTAATACATGAAAGAAATAGACTAAGTATAATAATGCCGCAAGTGCTCACTGTTCCATGCTCGGGGGAGCGTCGCACCATCGACGATTGATAGCTTGAAAGTTCCTTCTCCAAGCTTCCGTTCGATGACGTATGGACCCTCCCATGTGGGATTCATATGAGATGGGACCGGAAAAACTCGTTTCAAAACGAGGTCTCCCACACCAAAAGTTCTTGGTCGGACCTTTTCGTCATAATATTTAGCGAATCTATGTCTTTATGCGGCCGCTCTTTAATTGGCTTTTTCGCATTTTCGTCAATGAAGTCCAACGATTCTAATAAAAGATTCTGGTTCGACTCGGGGTCATAATGAGTTACCCGATGTGATGGGACTTCAAGTTCCATGGGTATGACAGCTTCCGCGCCATATGCCAATGCGAAGGGAGTGTGGCAAGTCACGGTCTTGTGGGTGGTCCTATAGGCCCAAAGCGCCGTTGGAAGTTCATCCACCCACTTGCCTCTAGCCTTTTCCAAACTCTTTTCAATATGGACTTGATTATCTTGTTTATGGCTTCCACTTGTCTGTTGGATTTCGGGTGAGCAACCGCTGCAAACTTCTTCTCAATGCCGTATTTTTGACAAAAATCTTTGAACTCCTTGCTCTCGAATTGAGTACCATTGTCTGTGACGATGATCCATGAAAGGCCAAAACGACATATGATATTTTGTACAACGAAATTAATAACCTTCTTGGTGGTTATTGTGGCCAGAGGCTTTGCTTCTGCCCGTTTGGTAAAGTAGTCGACCGCAACTATTGCATATTTCGCTCTACCTTTGGCTAAGGGTAAAGACCAACTAGGTCAACCCCCCACATTGCAAATGTCCAGGGACTAACCATCTGCGTGAGTTTCGTCGGCGGAGCTCTCGGGATTTTTGCATATATTTGGCATTTGTCACATCTTCTCACAAAGTCTGCAGCATCTTGATTCACCGTTGGCCAATAGTATCCATAACGAAGGATTTTCTTCGCTAGTGTCTGCCATCCAGTATGGTCACCGCACTCTCCTTCATGGACTTCCTTCAGGACTCGCTTTACCTCATCATGGGCAATGCATCAGAGTAATGGGGTTGAGAATCCCCTTTGATACATTCTTTCATCCTGTATTACATAACAAGAAGCCTTACGAAGGACTTGTCGTCTTTCTCTCCTTTCTTTGGGTAAGGTCTCGAATAGCAAGTACTGCCTGATTGGGGTGATCCACGATTCCTTCTCGATTTTTGTTTTTAACACGAAATCTACCTCCATTATATCTATACTCGGAGCATGGAGGGTTTCAATAGGAAATAATCCCATTTGTTGTGCATCGCCTGTGCTTGTGAATTTTGCCAATGAATCAGCTGTTCTGTTTTGCTCACGCGGGGTATGTGAAATATCATAGTACTCGAGACTCGTTAGCAGCTCCTAGACTCGGACCAAATATGAGGTAAGTCTCTGCCCCTTGCTTGGTAGTCTCCTCGCACTTGGTATACCACCAGTTGAGAGTCGCTAAAGATCTCAACCGATTTTACTCCCAGTTCTTTTATAAGTCTTAAGCCGGTGATCAACGCCTCATATTCCGCTTCATTATTCGTCGCTGAGAATTTGAGCTTCAAAGCGTAGCAAACCGATCGGTTTTAAGGAGTTAGAAGAACTACGCCAACCCCCGAACAACCGTCGTTAAATGCCCCATCGACGTACATCTTCCATCGAACGGGAGGTATGGCATTATGATCGTTTGATTTGCCTGTCATAGTGAATTCAACAATGAAGTCAACTAGTGCTTGTCCTTGTTTGGTCCTTCGCGGCAGGTAGGTAATGTCGAACCAACTTAGCTCAATATTCCATTTTAACATCCTTCCGGAAGTTTTCGGTCGTTGGAGTATCTATCACAAAGGTTGATCGGTATAGACACTGATTGATTGTGCCTGAAAATACGGGCGAAGCTTGCGTGACGCAATCACCAAACAATCAGCTAGTTTTTCAATCTTTGGATATTTTTTTCTTCCTCCGTCAAGCGTTTACTAACATAGTAAACTGGCTTCTGAACCCAGTCTTCCTCGCGAACCAGGGTTGTGCTGATAGCATGTTGGGAGACAACCAAGTATATGTACAACATTTCGTGGTCTATTGGTTTTGATAATATCGGGGGACTTTCCAAGTGCCTTACAAGAGCTCGGAATGCTTCCTCACAGTTGGATGTCCACTCGAAATTCCTCTTTCCTTTCTTTATGACATCGAAGAAAGGAATACACTTGTCTATGGCCCTGGATATGAATCGGCTCAACGCGGCTACCTTTCCATTCAAGCTTTGCGACTGTTTTATGGTTCTGGGCACTTGTATATCTCGGATAGCCTGGATCTTCTCTAGGTTAGCCTCGATTCCCGGCGCATTAACAATGAAACCAGAAACTTTCCTGATGCTACGCCGAACGTACACTTCATTGGATTGATCTTCATTCCATAACGCCTGAGTATGTCAAACATTTTTGCTAAGTCTCGGATGTGGTCATTTGACTGTCGTGACTTCGCGAGCATGTCATCCACATAAACTTCCATTATTTTTCCTATCTGGTCTTTGAACATCCGATTTACCAGACGCTGATAAGTTGCTCCCGCGTTTTTCAATCCAAAGGGCATCACTACATAGCAATAAAACCCGACGTTTGTGACAGAACTGGTATATTCTTAATCCGGGAGGTGCATCGGGATCTGTTTTTGTCTAGAGTATGCATCCATGAATGATAGTAACTCATGTCCGGCGGTTGAATCGACCAGTTGGTCAATCCTTGGCAACGGGAAATTGTCCTTCGGGCATGCTTTGTTTAAATCAGAATAATTAACACAAATTCTCCACTTTCCATTCGCTTTCTTCACCGGCACTGGGTTAGATACCCATTCAGGATAGAGGGCGCCGTGGACGAACCCATTGTCTTTGAGTTTGTCCACGTCCTCTTTGAGAGCCGCAGACCTCTCCGGGTCCATACCTCTCCTTTATTGTTTTATAGGAACATACTTGGGGTCTATGTTCAACATATGACTCATAACTGTCAGAGAAATCCCGCACATATCGGAGTGAGTCCAAGCGAAAACATCAAGATTCGCTTGAAGGAAGTCAGTGAGGTTCTACGCCACCACGGGGTCGAGTTGTGATTCAATTTTAAGAATTCATGACGGGTCATCCCGGCTGACTGGGATGTCAATTGTGAGTTCAGCCGGTGCTGCATTTGTTTCCTCGGGTCCCCCATCATCAACTCTCGGATCTATGTCTCTATAGATCCGAGAATGATGCTCGAGCCAGGGCTCGGGCGCTACATGTAAATCATCAGCATTTTGGATGTGGACGGAGCGGTTCACAACCTTTCCTTTCTCCCTACGCTAAGCCTCTCTCAGCTCAGCCATATAGCAGGCACGTCCGGTCGCCTGATCGCTGTGTACCACTTCAACACCACTGTCTATGGGAAATTTTAACGTCGGACACCAAGGGGCCAATGCTGCCCTAAATTATGCCAAGGCTGGTCGTCCTAAAAATACGTTATATGGAGAGTCAACGTCCAACTCCATGAATGGTAGGATTCGCACCCTCCTATGCTCGCCTTGCCCCGGTTCAACTGGTAAATCCACATATCCCACTGCATCTGTTGCTGCGCCGTTGAAGCCATGGATTCTGGCACTGGATGGTTTCAAATCCTTAGCTTCCAGCTTCATTTGGTCATATGCCTTCTTGAAGATGATGTTAACGGAACTTCCACAATCAATTAGAATTCTCTTCACAAATGCCGGGCCGATTGTCGCAGATATGACCATCGGGTGGATGGTAGGGGTCTCCACTTTATCCGTATCTCGGCTCCTAAATACAATATCTTCATCCATCGTTCACTACTACTTTGCAGGAGTCTCATCCTCCACATTCGAACAGCACTCATACTCTGCATGTCTTAAAGAGTAAGCATATAACTTCATGTCCTGCCAATTCTTATCCACAGGATGAGGTCCGCCCGCATTCGTGTTGATCACCAATCTACCCACAGTTCGAGCAGGTTGTTTTGGTTAGCGTGGAGCTGGCCCACGTCCGAGGTCCGATATCTCTTATCTTCTATCTAATGGGTCTTTGACGAACTCCTACAGCTTCTTCTATCTAATCAACTTTTCAATAGTGTTATGGAGGTGCCTGCACTGCTCTATGTTGTGCCCATAAGACTCGTGAAAGCGGCAGTACTTCCCAGTCCACTTCTGTTCCTCCGTTGATTCCTTTGGGCGTGGTTTCCTATACTAGTAAGAGTTACAAGTTGACAAATAGATGTTCTCAAGTGATGCGTTGAGTGGGGTGTATTCAGTGTAGGTCGAGGTCCTTGACTTCCATTTCCCTGTCTCTCTCTTCTTCCCAGGATTTCCACCTCCGGATCCTTTAGACTGCTCAGGCTTGTTTTGGACGTTGACTTGGGCTTTCCTAGAATTATCGCTGGTTTGCTTCATGGTGACGGTACCTTTCTCAGTCTCATGCATAGGCCCTGGTGCCTTGTCTCTTCTTGTCCATCGAGCTTCTTCCCTTCTTATAAACTGATGAGCTTTCGAATAGAAATGCACCAGCGTGGCCGGGGGCTTTCCCGCCAACTGATCTCCAAATTCAGAGTCTAGATCCACTCCATGCATTACCGCCATCAAAATTGCGTGGTCGTTTGGATTGCTCACCTCAGTAGCAGCAACATGAAATCTCTGCAAGTATGCTTTCAATGACTCTCCTAAGGCCTGCATTACGCTTGATAAGGACATCACATCCCTTGGACGAGTGGTGTGCATCCTGAATTACTCTATGAATTTCATTTCCAATTCATCAAAGCTGGATATAGACCGTGGGGGAAGTCGAGTAAACCATATGGTGGCAATTCCGGACAGGGTGATTGGGAAGCACCTACACTTGGTTGCATCATTGGCACTTGCAGAGTCCATCATCCATCCGTACCTCATCACATGATGCCTGGGATTAGTCTTCCCTTCGTAGGCTGGAATAGTCGGCATATTGAACTTCTTGGGGTAGTCAGCCTATAGGATACCATCCGTAAAGGGAGTATGGCTTCTGGTCACTCCCCAATCTTTATTGGTCAAGCATTGTTCTCTCTCATCAACTGCCTGACCATAGCTGTCAAGTCCGGAGTTGGTATGGGAGATGGAAGGTTAGTTTCCGTTCCACTGGGCCGTGCGGGTTGATGTCCCGCCTGATTTGGGTCTTGGAGATTCCGGTGTTCGGTCTCTTCGCAGACTTGGTTCCCAATGCCTGCTTGTACACCTTCATCCTTACGGTGCCTACTCCTAGAAGGTTCGTCAGCTGACGTTGAACTATCAGATTCAGAGTAAGGGGCAGGGTTACCTCCAGCAATCTGGCGCTGTCACTGAGCGAGCTGAGTCATGAGGTTAGTGTTGGCTTGAATCTGCTCAGCAAGTTCCTTTCCACTTTTCTTGAGTTCTCTTATCAAGTCATTGAACTCTGTTTTGGAAACGACTTCTGCTTGGTTTTGGGTGGAGGGCCCTGCACCTCTTGTTGCTTGCTGATTTTTAGGTCCAACTTGTTGTACGCTAGCAGTTTCGTGGACATCTGCGTTATGGGAGGCTGATCTAGTTTGTGGTCTTCCCATGGTAGAGTTGTTGGTTATAACTCTGAATAGAATCAATAGATGCCTTGTCAATGATCTTGGAACTCCTCTAGGGGATTTATGCAATCCAGTAGCTACAAAGAAGATCCTAACAATCTGAGAATTCAACTCTCAATGAAAGCACCAAAATGTTAGCACCAAAATTAGTCACTAACACCCTTAGAAAGATTGTGTAGAGAGATTAATGAAGAAAGTAAATTAAAATAGAGAACAATATATAAATTTGAACGCAGAGGACAAGAACATCAAATTTATAGTGGTTCGGTGTAACTGCCTACGTCCACTTTGAAGTTAATCTTTATTGCCTTCTCCATTACTCGGGTACAGAAACAATCCGTAAATCAATCGCTTGAATACAAGTTTGAATGAAAAAGAAGAGAGTATAAAAAATGGCAGAGTCTCCCCAGTGTTCTCGAAAAAAAGGATCCTTTTCACTGTACCCCTGCCTCTCTATTTATAGACGAAGGTGGGTTGGACTTCCCTGGTGGGCCTGGAAGATGGATATCATGGCCCAAATGGAGTAGACTCTGTGTGTCGACCTGGATATGCCGAAAGGTCAAATGCCGAACCATCATCCTTGTGTCGAACGGTGCGATGTGTTGAGTGAGGGTGTAGGATGATTGAGAATTGATGTCGAACGAGGAAGAGGCTGAGCGAGGCTAGAATGCTGAATGGTCCAGGAATGCTGAGTGAAGCATAAATGCCGAGCGCTCTTTGCATGCCGAACGTAGTGGTGCTAAACACCTAGGATGCTGAGCGATATGGAGGCATGCCGAGTGAAGTGGAGCCGAACGTTCTCAGTGCCGGACACCCTGAATGCCAAGCGTTATCAATGCCGAACGCTCCCCAGATGACGAGTCCTCTGTCATGCTGAGCAAACTGGTCTGCCGAACACTTCCCTATGCCGAACACTTCTAAGTGCCGAGTGCTCCTTTCTACCGAGTGTACCCTTATGCCGAGCGCTCCTCAATGCCGAGTACTTGCTGGCTGTCGACCATGATGATATGCCGAACAATCCAGAGGGGCCGAGAACCGAGTTGCCCGGCCAAATCTTCAGGAAACACCAGGTAGACCCAGAACAGGCTCGATGGGTGAGTCACCAAATGGTCAATCAAGAAATCAAAATGTACTTTTAACTATAGATCAATGGGTCGAAGACATTATTCGTGTTCAAGATGTGGGCGTGCTTAGAGAAAATAATCAAATTCTCGGATCGGATTTTACCATGCTCTGCAAAGACTACTGAAGTCTAGGTGGTAAATCATTCTTGGGAAATGAGGGCATAATGGGAGTTTATGCATGGCTAAGAACATGTGAAAGAATCTTTGAAGATCTGAATCTCTCCGATCAAGACAAGAGAAGGTTAGCATCTCGACGGTTACAAGGAGGTGCCTAAGATTTGTATGAAGCGATGCCTTCTACAACTCCAGAGGAAGACATATCTTGAAAAGAATTCAAAGATATTTTCAAAGCCCATTTTCTGCCTGAAGTAGAGAGAGCAGCACTCCTTCAAAAAGTTATTGACCTTACTCAGAAAGATTTATCTGTAACTGAGTATGTCAATGAGTTTAATGCACTATTAAAGTACGTATCAACATTTATTAGCACCCCATTAGAAAGGAATGAGAAGTTTGTGCATGGTCTAAATAATGAACTGAGAGTTAAATGACTTACTCAACTCATGTTTCCATTTGAGGAGATTATGAATATGGCTTTAAGATTTGAAAAGGTATGAGAGCGAGATACGGTTTTTGAAAGTCAACCTACTCAGAATAGCCAGCAACAAAGGAACTGACCATTCTTCTCGAATAAGAATGCAAAATTTTAAAAGAATAAGAGACCTTTCCAACCTAAACAAGAAGACCAGAAGAGGCAACAAGCTAATGCACAAGTGGAATGTTACTCGTGCGGAAAGAAGGGTCATTATGCCAATGAATGTAGAAACAAAGGTTAAGGTCCTATGAAGAAATGTTACAATTGCAATGAAATGGGACATATAGCGAGACAATGCACAAAGCCGAAGAAGCAGACTCAAGGGAAGATGTTCGCACTAGATTGCCCCAGTTCAATGAAACCTGATGAGGGAAAACAAGCTTCGGTCCTAGAAGGTACTATTTTATGGCATGGATTATATGTTAGAATTCTTTTTGATACAGGTGCATCACATTCATTTATATCGAAAGGAATAGAAGAAAAGTTAAAATTGAATGTTTCTTCTCTTAACAATTCTCTTAGGGTGGCCAATCCCGTTGAAGGATGCGTTTCCCTAGAGATGAAATGTTGTGGAGTCGTAATTTGCTTATATGGGTATTCTTTCTCATGTGATTTGTTTATTATGGATTCACTGAGTTATTGTGTTATTTTGAGATTGGACTGGCTCGAGCACTATCAAGATCAACACTATTCGAAACGAGTAATCACTTTCCAACATCCCGATTACCCCAAGAAGTCCTTACAGCCTAGCAAATACAAGTTCAGGTTATTCTTTATTTTCTTTGGAATCAAAAGAAGATGAAATAGGATAGATTCCAGTTGTTAGAGATTTTTCTGATATCTTTGAACCAATTACTGGTCTTCCACCATGTCGAGCAGTTGAGTTCAGAATAGATTTGAAACCTAGAACTCTACCTTTTAGTAGACCACCTAATCGAATGTGCCATAATGAGATGGAAGAATTAAGATCTCAAATAGAGGATCTTGAGCAAAAGAATTTCATCATAATGAGTAGTTCTCCTTAGGGAGCATTAGATTTATTTGTTAAAAAGGTAGATGGATCACATCGACTCTGTATAGATTACAAAAAATTGAATGACTATACTATCAAGAATAAATATCCACAACCAAGGATTGATGATCTACTCGATCAACTGAGTGGTGCAAAGGTCTTTTCATAACTAGATCGAGCCACGGGTTTTCACCAACTAGGAGTTGTAGAGGACAGTATTCCACTAACAGCATTTCAAATTAGACACGGTTCCTATGAATAGGTAGTAATGCCATTCAGATTAACGAATGATCCATCCTATTTTTTTGATTTGATGAATAGAGTTTCAGAAGCTATTTGTACAAGCTTGTCCTAGTTTTTATTGATGATATCTTCGTCTACTGAAAGACAGAAAAGAGCATGTGATTCACTTGAAACTGGTGTTAGAGACTTTAAGAGAACATAAACTTAAACAAAATTTTTAAAAATGTCACATCTGGCATAATAAAGTGAAATTTTTGGAACATATAGTCTCAGAGAAAGGAATTTCAGTCTATCCAGCTAAGGTCGAAGCTATTCAAAAGTTGAAGCGACCTGAATCAATAAATGAAATCAGAAGTTTCTTGGGTTTAGCAGGACACTATGAAAGATTTATAAAAGATTTTTTCAAGATTTATGCTACACTAACTAATTTAACGAAGATGAGAGTTAAATTTATGTGGTCGGATAAATGTGAAGGGGCTTACCAAAAGTTGAATGAATTACTTTTGACGCTCCAATATTAATAATTCCATAAGGAAATCAGGATCTGATAGTATACATAGATGCATGTGGAACAGGGCTTGGTGTAGTATTAATGCAACAAGACAGAGTTGTAGCCTATGCGTCTAGACAACTTAGGCCTCATGAAGTAAAGTATGCAACTCATGATCTTGAGTTAGCAGCCGTGTTATTTGCCTTTAAACTTTGGCGGCATTATTTATTGGGAAAAAGGTTTGTTTTATACATAGAGCATAAATCGTTAAAATATTTATTCTCTCAAAAATACATAATTATGCGACAACAACGATGGCTGGAATTTCTAGCTGCATATGATTTAGAAATTCAATATACGCCAGGTAAGGGTAGAAAGGCGGCAGATGCTCTGAGCCGAAAACAACAGGTCGTAGTATTAATGATGCCGATAGAATGGAAAGAATTAGAAGTGTTATCTTCTTATAACCTCCAATTCAGAAGAGTGGAAGAAACAACAGCCATGTTGGCATGCCTAAATATTCGATGGAGTTTACTCGATCAAATTCATGCTAATCAAAGAAATGACCCAATCCTAGCCAATCAAGTTAATGAATTGAAGAATTGAAATGCATCTGAAGATCTTAGCAGGTTCGAGTTAGACTTGAAGGGGAACTTGAAATTTAAAGGAAGACTGTGTGTTCCTAACACAATTGACTTGAGAAAAGAAGTTCTAGACTAATGTCATCGGTCTTTATTTTCTATATATCCCGATGGTACAAAAATGTACAATGATATGAAGCAGATGTACTATCGGGAAGGCATGAAGAAGGACATCGGTGAATATGTGAAACGATGTGTTACGTGCCAGTTGTTAAGGGCGAGCATCAAAAGCCCAGTGGACTTTTCTTACCTCTCGAAGTTCCTCAATGAAAACGGGAACAGGTTTCTATGGATTTCACTGATGGACTTCCTAGATCAAGGTCAGGAAATGAAAGTATATGGGTGACAGTTGATAGACTCACTAAAAGTGCCCATTTCATTCCTGTTAAAATGAATAGAACCGTAGAAAGTTTAGCCAGACTATTCCTAAAACATATCGCACTATTGCATGGAAATCCAAAGAATATAGTATGTGATCGTGATCCGATATTTACTGGTCAATTTTGCCAAAGCTTGCATTCAGACTTAGGTGTACAACTCAATTTTAGCATAGCATACCGTCCTCAGATGGATGGGCAAACTGAAAGAACAAATCGAGTTGTAGAAGATCTACTCAGGATATGTATCTTAGAGTTTGGGGGTTCATGGGAAGAATATCTTCATTTGATTGAATTCTCCTACAATAATAGTTTCCAATCCAGTATTGGTATGGCACCATTTGAAGCTTTGTATGGAAGACCATGTCGTTCTCTAGCCTGTTGGTTAGAGACTGGATGGACTTATTCTAGGACCAGATGGTCTGAGAAACGACTGAGATAATCGAGCTTATTAGAGATCGTATGAAGATTGCTCAGTCTCGACAGAAGAGCTACGCTGACCAATTTAGAAGGTACTTTGACTTTGCGATCGGAGACTACGTTTTTATAAAGGTATTCCCAAATGAAAGGAGTTGTAAGATTTGGAAAAGCAGGAAAAGTAGCTACAAGGTATATTGGACCTTATCCAGTTATGGAGCGTATCAGAAGCCTTGCTTACCAAGTTGAATTACCATAATATCTATCCGGAGTTCATAATATGTTCACTGCTAAAAACGGTTCAGATAGCGACGGAATCTAGCGACGGCTAAAAAATGCGGTCGTCGCTAGCCGTCGCTATACGAAATATACAGATCTCCTTCCCGCAAGCAGAATTATGATTCTCCCCACCAAAATTAAACCCTCCTTCCCCCAATCCGCCGGCCCCCGTCACCGCAGCCGCCGCCCCGCCTTCCAACGCCTCCAAATCAACCAAATTCGCCTAGGTATGCTTCTAATCTCTATTTTGAATGTAAATTTGATGTTTTTAGGTTTAGTTTAAACCCTAATTAAATTAGGATTTGTTGTTAAATTAGGTATTAGTAGTGTTGTATGTTGATTTGGCAGATTAATTAGTTTATTATCATGAAGTTAAATTAGGTATTAGATTAATTAGTTTATCATGAAGTTCAATAAATGGTTGATGTAGATAATTAGTGTTGGCGATTAACGTGGTTTGTTGTGTTAGGTGAAAAATTAGTGTACATTAATGATTAACTTGGTTATTGATAAATTTACATGAAAGTATTTCATAGTTTATGAAATTGATAAATTACAAATTTAAGTTGTTAAGTGAATTTAAATTGGCAAATTTTTATTTAATAATTAGATTTTTATTGTTTTCTAATTATCTATTTGATAATTAGATTTGTTGTTTTATAATTATCTTCATTGATAATTCTTCTATTTATCTTGTTGATTTGGCGACGGCCATTTTAATAATTTTAGCGATGGCTAGCGACAGCTAGCGATGGCAAAAATGCAAAAGGTTGTATATATTGTACAAAAATAAAGTTTATACAAAAAATTAAATAATGAATATGAGAACGTTAAAAATTCTGCAAATATCTATTTTTTTTTTAAAAATTAGGAAATGAGTTTAAAAACAACTGATATTGTACTAAAATCAATTTTGTAAAGAAATTAAGAAATAAATATAACAACAACAAATATTCCGCTAAAATCTATTTCGTAAAAAAATAAAGAAATGAATATTGAACTAAAATTGTTAATTGAATGTTGAACTAAAATTTAAATACACAAATTTATGAAATAAAATTTAAATAGTTGAAACATTGTCAAAATTTGAATAAAACAACAATATTTGATAAAATTTAAAGAATTTTTTTTATCCCTTAGATTAGCATTGGCCCCGTCTGGCAAGTGTTGTATATGATCGTTATATGAACGTTCGTTTTGTAACGGAATGGACATTTATGTTCATCTGATACAATATTTGTCGGATTTGTCCATGTATTGGACAAGTTACAAACACAATAAAGTAATTACATATTATAAATCATTTCATTTTAAACGGTTACAAAATTTCGACAGCACTTCCTTTACGTTCCCTGTGTACACGCATTTGTGTACGATACAGGGAACAGAAGGGAAGTGCTGCCGAAATTTTGTTGAACCGTTTAATCTGAAATGATTTATAAAATGTAATTACATTATTGTGTTTGTAATGGGAAGTAGGATGACTGACCATCAAGTGAAAACCAAAATACCAAAAAATAAAAAAATAAAGTGAAGTTTTTATTTTGAATTTTCTTCAACGATGAACTGTCTACAATAGATAATAGTTGAAAATTAATGATTTAAATTTTCTAACATACATTTTCAAATCAGGAAAAAAGTTCAATTGTTTTCTCGACTGTACTTGGATGTATGAAGTCAGAACTAGAAAGAAGGGATCAATAAAGCAACAATTCTAGAACGGTGTGCACGAATTTATTAGATTTGCTAAATCTAATAACCGAAACAACACGGAAATTCATTGCCCGTGTAGTAAGTGCCAACATTTGAAGCATTGGAAACCAGACATAGTTGAAGTACATTTGTATCAATATGGTTTCGTGCCTGATTATTATTTCTGGGATCGTCATGGAGAACTTATTGAAGCAACACCTAATACTGAAGTGTAGAGGACGCTAATAGGATGATGAATCCGATAGAAAATATGGTGGATGATGCAGCACGATCAATGTTTCCTACAACTGAAGCTGTCGATGAAGACAAAAATGTCGAAGAAGAACCGACTGCGGGAGCTAAAAAAATATATGATTCGTTGGATTCTGCTAAGAGGCCGTTGTGGGACGGATGTAAAAGTGGAACCGAACTTTCCGTAACTGCCGAATACATAACTATGAAATCAAAATTCAACCTTACGAAAGTTGCATTTACAGTAGTTGTACAAGCTGCAAAACGAAATGTGACATCCCGGAATTTTGACCCTATTATTATAATAAGCTTTTGATCAAATTTAAATAAAATATAATATTTTCATTTATAAATAAATAAGATGTTGGACCTTTTTAGTTTTATATGTGTTATAAAGGAATTAATAATTTCAAAATATAAAATAGACTCTTTTAACAATATTTAACATATATCTGTTTTATTCTATTAAATTAAAAAAATTATATTAATGACACTTAATATCAAAAATAAATGTAGTTAATAATGATGAGTGTAATAACGCAATTATATTCATATTAAATATAAATACATTACAAATTAAATATTGGAAAGATTAAGCTTTGAATAAAAATAAGACCAAGCAATGTTTCTTACAACAACTTTTGTAAATAAAATAAAATAAGCTTATAAATATTTAAAATAAGTATAACATAAAATATAGTTGTAAACATAAGTCTACAAACATAAGTACATAACTATAACATGAATATAAGATATAAACACAAATGTAACTATGTAAATAAAAATATATATAATGAATCATGCAAGTAAACTTTATATGCATAAGTAAGCCAAGAATTCACAGCAAATAAAACATACTAGTACAAACATAAGCCTGCAATATCTTTGTACAAATGTTTGTGTCAGCAAACATTATGATATGTTAACATATATGTTAACACAAACATTAATTAGCCACCTTTATATCTGAAAAGAAAATCTTCCAGCCGAATTAGTGATTCACCTCTGGCCTTAGTACATAATAAAATAAAGCAAATATTATATTATGGTAAAGCTTGTTCCAGAAGACTTTGTGTTCAAAGCCATATATAAATATATTTATCATTCCATTCAGTTCATTCCATAACTTAAACAAACCTGATAAAGCAAGAAGGAAAAAAAATAAACAAAATTTCATATTCAAAAGTCAACGAGCAAGAAAGTTTACAGAAATTCAAGCTGAAGGTTTCTCATCCAACAACCATCCTCTGTTCAACTGCAAACTTGGGTGAGTAAACTAATTTTTATTAAAAACGTAAGTTTTAGTAATTGACTTGTTAAGAACCATTATATTGATCTTTCTTGGATGTGTTTAGCTAATTTCGCTTGGAAATTGTTTTAAAAAGTTGCTGTCCATATAATCACTGTGAATTCAATTTACAGTAAAACATAAACAAGGGTCCAAATTCGAATAACATGAATTATAAACTTGAACTTATAAATTGAAACAACATATGAAATTATGATTTTTAAGACAAAAATTCTAATTTTTAGTTAACTATGCTTGGAGTAGTTTGTTAGTACACAGTAAGTGCATTTGCACGAATTTCTGTTAATTGAACAATTTGTTGTTGTCGAATTGGACATGGAGCTTGAGTATTGATTCAAGAACAACAGAAAAATGTTAGAAAAATTTTTAATTTCAAGATTTTTGAGGATTTATTAAAAGTAGGGTTTATGGGTCTGTATTTTGGGGTTCGGTTAACTGATGCTTGCGTCGCCATGGCGCAACCGGGTGCATGAGACTTGGGAGGGTGCTCGAGGGTGATGTCGCCAAGGTTCGGCCGAAGCCACGTCATCTCAGGCGGTCGCGATTGTGAGAACGAGGTGGATTTGTCCATCATGTTCGTGGAACAGTTCGACTTTAAGGGCATATTTTAATTTCGTGGTGGTCGTGTATATCTGGGTTTGGATTTCAGGTGAGGGAAGGCCGTGTGATTTGTTGGTGGAGGCGAGAGGCGTCGGAACGGTGGGGAACCGCCGTGCACGTGCACGGCGGCGGGGAAGAGTCTGGGAATTTTCGACTCGGGTGAAACGCAAGTTGGTTCGCGTGTTGCTTCGAGTTTTGCTGGGTCGAGTTTCGAATAGGCGCGCGTGTGTATTAATAGTTTTAACAGTTTTTAAGCTTTAGAAAAAAACAAAAAAAAAGAAACAGAAGAAGATGGAACAGGGGGAGAAGAAAAAGGATACAGGAAGGAACGCGAGAGAGGCTCTGGGAATCTCGAGATTGACCCGAGTTGGATGCGAGGTTTACTTCGGGTTTTAATTCCAGAAGTTTGCCTGTTATATTAAGTTAAAGTATATAGTTATGTAAGTTAAGTATTAATCAAGTTGATAATGTTTACAAACTGGTTAATACAAGAAGAACTTTAAAGTTTTACAGAAAACAAAGAAGAGCAATTAAGTTAATTTCAAAGTAAATTAAGAATGTAATCAATTTTATAAATAATTTAATAAGTAGTTCTAAATGTAATTAAATTTATAATTAAAGATATTAATGATAATCTTGTATCAAAACATTTTATAGGAAATTCAATGATATTATAATAGTGTCAAGGGTTTTCAAGTAAAATACAGAAATAGCTGAAATGCTTACATCTCACATTCCAACGTAGTTGGGCACAATCAAAACGTACGGCGCTTATTAGAAATTGGATCCCATACAATGGCAGGGCTACTGGGGTACCGCCCGTCACAGTACGTGGCCTAGATCACAGTACCGAGGAGCCACCCTAACTCCCCTGCAACACAAGGCCGGAACCATTCCTTACTGAACAGTCCCAAACAAGATAACCCCACAGTTGGCTGTAGACCAACCGCCCACACAATCGAATAAAAGGGACATCTAGACAGGGGTATACCTCGTCCTGCTTGGGCATGACCCACCTAACCTTTCTGCACATCCCCTGTTTTAGCCATTCCCGGTTGATGAGGCTTGAGGCTGCGTTTACCTTTATAGAACATATCTCTTAGAATGCTCATCGTCCGCCTAACGATGTGCTGAAAGCATTCAATCCATACAAGTTCATTCCGGGTTCGAACGAAACCGAAGGCATTATCTCGTTACACTCGTTTTGGAATCACCCTCAGAATTAACGACGATAACCGTTGCATTCTGAAAACACCATCTCGATCTTCACTTGAGATTATACGACCTAACGTTTAATTTGGATCGATGTGGTTTTCGGAATATCAAATCGATACCCGATCCCGGTCTCATCGAAATCCAAACGCCATTTTAAAGGCCAAGTTGTCTAATTAACTTAACAGTTTAAATTCAACAATTGAATTCATATAGCAATTTAACATAGATAAATAACATCAGATAAATCATATAGTAATTTCATACAGATAAATCATACACAATCATCACAGATATATCCAGAATATCACAGAACATCACAGGATATAAATAAACATCAGAGGCAATCAAATAGAATCATCGATTCATATCAACATGTCATTTGATTTGTTTTAAACTTAATTGCATACTTAAGAGTAAACTATATTTTATTCTTGCTTAATCAATTACTAATTAATTATCTTACTTCAATTCATTAATTACTTAATTAATCATTCTCTTAATTAATTAATTATTCTTATTACTAATCCATAACCTTAATTATTGATTTATAAAACTCAATTACACATTTAATTAATATTAATTTCTTAATTAACCACTAATTATTAATTAACTTATCCGTTTAATCATTAATGAATTATTTAATTAATTCGTTAACTACGATTTCTTAATTAGTCGACTTCAAATGATTAATTAAATTCTTAATTACAAATGATTTTATACAAGATTATCATTAAAATCTTTAATTATAAATTTAATTACATTTGGAACTACTTATTAAATTATTTATAAAATTGATTACATTCTTAATTTACTTTGAAATTAACTTAATTACTCTTCTTTGTTTTCTGTAAAACTTTAAAGTTCTACTTGTATTAACCAGTTTGTAAACATTATCAACTTGATTAATACTTAACTTACATAACTATATACTTTAACTTAATATAACAGGCAAACTTCTGGAATTAAAACCCGAAGTAAACCTCGCATCTAACTCGCGTCAATCTCGAGATTCCCAGAGCCTCTCTCGCGTTCCTTCCTGTATCCTTTTTCTTCTCCCCCTTTTCCATCTTCTTCTGTTTCTTTTTTTTGTTTTTTTTCTAAAGCTTAAAAATTGTTAAAACTATTAATACACACGCGCGCCTATTCGAAACTCGACCCAGCAAAACTCGAAGCAACACACGAACCAACTCGCGTTTCACACGAGTCGAAAATGCCCAGACTCTTCCCCGCCGCCGTGCACGTGCACGGCGGTTCACCACCGTTCCGGCGCCTCTCGCCTCCACCAACAAATCACACGACCTCCCCTCACCTAAAATCCAAACCCACATATACACGACCACCACGAAATCAAAATATGCCCCTAAAGTCGAACTGTTCCACGAACATGATGGACAAATCCGCCTCGTTCTCACAATCGCGACCGCCTGAGATGATGTGGCTTCGGCCGAACCTTGCCGACATCACCCTCGAGCACCCTCCTAAGTCTCATGGCACTCGGTTGCGCCATGGCGACGCAAGCATCAGTTAACCGAACCCCAAAATATAGACCCATAAACCCTACTTTTAATAAATCCTCAAAAATCTTGCAATTAAAAATTTTTCTAACATTTTTCTATTGTTCTTGAATCAATACTCAAGCTCCATGTCCAATTTCAACAACAACAAATTATTCAATTAACATAAATTCATGCAAATGCACTTACTGTGTGCTAACAAACTACTCCAAGCATAGTTAACTAAAAATTAGAATTTTTGTCTTAAAAATCATAATTTCATATGTTGTTTCAATTTATAAGTTCAAGTTTATAATTCATGTTATTCGAATTTGGACCCTTGTTTATGTTTTACTGTAAATTGAATTCACAGTTATTATATGGACAACAACTTTTTAAAACAGTTTCCAAGCTTTGAACTTTATTTAAACAAAATTATTTAGTTAAATTCTCAGTGAAAATATTTCAATATAAAGTGTATGATTCAATATGTTTTCTACTTATGTTGTCACAGTTACTGGATATTACTGGTTCATCAATATGCAGACTTGTCAGAAATTAGCTAAACACATCCAAGAAAGATCAATATAATGGTTCTTAACAAGTCAATTACTAAAACTTAAGTTTTTAATAAAAATTAGTTTACTCACCCAAGTTTGCAGTTGAACAGAGGATGGTTGTTGGATGAGAAACCTGCAGCTTGAATTTCTGTAAACTTTCTTGCTCCCTGACTGTTGAATATGAAATTTTGTTTATTTTTTCTTCTTCTTGCTTTATCAGGTTTGTTTAAGTTATGGAATGAACTGAATGGAATGATAAATATATTTATATATGGCTTTGAACACAAAGTCTTCTGGAACAAGCTTTACCATAATATAATATTTGCTTTATTTTATTATGTACTAAGGCCGGAGGTGAATCACTTCCGGTCTTGTGTTGCAGGGGAGTTAGGGTGGCTCCTCGGTACTGTGATCTAGGCCACGTACTATGACGGGCGGTACCCCAGTAGCCCTGCCATTGTATGGGATCCAATTTCCAATAAGCGCCGTACGTTTTGATTGTGCCTAACTATGTTGGAACGTGAGATGTAAGCATTCCAGCTATTTCTGTATTTTACTTGAAAACCCTATACCCTATTACAATATCACTGGATTTCCTATCAAATGTTTTGGTTAGCGTAAGGTAAAAACTTACCCGTATTTATGTGTGGGAAGTCTTACGTGATACCTTTATTTCAAATGATTTTCAAAGTTAAACAACTTTAAACCGTTTACTCATACCAGACCCATGTCTGACCCAGAGTTTATATTTTGTTTTTCATAAACTCTTGGGTACTCAAATTTTTTTATGAGTAGCCAAGTGATAGGTATTCGGAGTATAGAGTTTTCTGGAGAAGTTGGAGCAGAAGACCAAACGTATGTAGCTATCTATGTAGTTCCGCTGTGTTAGTTAGTTTATGATATTTGAGATGTATATTCTGACAGATATGTATATGACAGTCATGTTGTATGATATTGTATAGCTTTGATGAATATAACTATGTAATATTTATGTTGATGTATTATATTTTATTCCATTCCGCTGTGAGATTTTGATGTTGTTATTCTTTCTTTCTTTCGTTTCTTTTCTATTTCTATCCCTTTCTTCCTTATTGATGACACGTCTTCCTGGGCGTAGGAAGACGGGTTGTCACACGACACATGCCACCCAATAATCTGATGTGCGATAGTCATTATAAAGTAAAAAAATTGATGTCCGCTTTCGGTCTACCGTACGAGAAGATAGATGCATGTGTGAAAGGTTGCATGTTGTATTGGAAAGACGATGTTGACCTCAGAAAATGCAAAATATGTAACGAAGAAAGATACAAACCAAGAAAGAAGAAAGGAAAGGAAGTTCCGTACAAGAGAATGCATTATTTACCAATCACTCCTAGACTTCAAAGATTATATGCATCTTCTTCTACGGCCTGTTATATGCGATGGCATAGTGTGAGAACAGCGGAAGAGGGAACTTTGATACATCCATCCGACGGAGAAGCATGGAAACATTTCGATAAGACTTATCCCGCATTTGCTGCGGAAAGCTGTAATGTCAGACTTGGTTTATGTACGGATGGATTTTCACCATTTTCACAATTTGGTAGTAAATATTCATCCTGGCCAATTATCATTACTCCGTATAATTTACCTCCATGGATGTGTATGAAGACACCATATATGTTTCTCACCACTGTCGTTCCCGGCCCTCCTGATCCAACCCAAGGAATTGATGTTTATTTACAACCATTGATTGAAGAGTTGAAGAAACCGTGGATGAAGGAGTCGAAACTTACGATTTCAACCTTTAAAGCCTTTGACCATGAATTATTGCAACTCTGTCCACGGTTTAGTTTTTCAGAACTATGCTTATTAATACGTGGGTCTTCCTTTCCAAAATGAATAATTAATACTCTAAAACATAACTAATAATAATAATAAAATTAAAATACTGCTTTCAAATACATTTTTGTAACATAAGAATGCATTCCCCTTTCAAGAAGCATTCTCCCTTAATGCTTCTTTCATGAGCCAAACAAACGCACATTGGAAGAAATAATTTACAACATAATGTTTATATTTTTTGAGTTTTTAAATTTTATAAAATTTTCGGAACTTTTAAAATTTGAGTATTTTATAAAATTTTAAATTTATTTAAATTTCAATAATTTTACTTTTGAATTTTATGAAAATTTCAGAATTTTATATTTTATGAATACATTTAAATTTATTTTTGAACATTTTTAAATTTTACATTTTTGGAATAATAAATATTAAATATAATTACCAATTATAATTATTAAAATATAATTATTAAAAAGTAAATATTAATTTTTAAATTGTAAATATTATATATAATATATAATTACCAATATTAAATACTACTTCTTAATAGTCAAATTTTAGTTCTTAACTATTAGATATTACTTAGTAATTATTTATTATTATATTAAATAGTAGTTTTAATTACTATTTATCAATATTAAATAATTATTAAATATTTATTATTAATACTAATTAAAAATTAATTATATTAATATTTAATATTAATTATTAAATCTAATTATTCGAAATTAAATTATTAATTATTAATTACTAATTATTAAATATCAGTTTCAATTATTGAAAATTAATTACCAAATGTTAAGTATTAACGGTAGTTATTTAATATTAAATATTAGTTTTAGCCAAAAATTAATTATTAATTATTATATATTAAATATTAAAAATAATTGATTCTTTAGTATTAAATTCTAATAGTAATTAAAAATTAATTGTTCATAAAAATTATATAATATTTATTAATAATTATTTATTATTAATAATATAAAGTAATTATTAAAAATTTAATTGTTATTTATCAATTGATAATTATTAAAAATTAATACCTAACTGTTAATTATTAATAGCAGTTATTTCACATTAAATATTAATAGTAACTAAAATTAATTGTTAATTATTTAATATTAAATATTAAAAATAATTAATTATTTAATAATACATATTAGTATTAATTAAAAATTGATTATTAATTATTTATTGTAATTGTTTAATATTTATCTTTTATCTCAAAAGAAGTAATTATTTAATTTTTATCATTGATTATTAAATATTATTAGTTATTAGAAGTAATCATTAGGAATTAATCATTAAAATTTAAATACTAATTATCGATGATGAATTGTGATAATTACAATTTTTCAGAAAAAAACAGTTGTTAAAAATTATAAGTAAGACGGCAGAAAAGAAGTTGTTACAAATCAATATTTCATACCATTTGAGGAAAAAAGTTGCTAAAGAGTGTTATCACAACTACATGGAAAAAGAGTTGTAACAAGTAACGTTTTTACAATGTTTTCCTATAAAACATTGTAAAATGGCTCTTTTACAACATTTTCGGCAAAAAACGATATATGGTGTACAAGAATAGTAGAATGTCTACAAAACGGAATGGTATAATTAATTTTTGATATCGTCCTTTTATCTTTCTCTTTTTTGATCTTGATGTTATTACACTTAGTCCAAAAATAATATGTTCATCCACCTTTTATACACCCTTTAGAAATATGAAAATATTTTATATATTCATACTTTTCAAATTTTACACTTAATAAGCATATATTTAACAAATTAAACTAAAAAGTTAAATAAAAATGGAAATTATTTAAATTAGTTCGATTGGATCTAGTGAAACCATTAGACTACATAGACCGACTATGATCCAAATGGTAAAAAATTGAAATTTACATGTTTCATTCTGATGTTAACCGGCCTGATTCCTTCGTACCTATCTTTGTTATTCTTTACAAATCAACAAAACCTCTTGTGGGTCATTTCTAAAATCATGTTGTGGACTTTTAGAATTCAAGGCACTGTTATCAAATAAAAGTCGCAAAGCTTGTAAACTCTGATGCCAATTAAATACCTAGGTGGTAAGTATCGAATATGGCCAAGTATACTAAAATGCATCACAATAAAATTTAATATATAAGTACCATAAAAGCAATTTTCATGTCAATTTATATTAGTGTGGATCTCTCTATCCTACATCAGTCTCGCAACCTCCTACAGATTCACTATTAATGACCCCTCATTTTGTTCGGAGAAACAAGCATACATACATTAGGCTTCATTGGTGAACTAGTCTACCTCTTGATCCAAAGATACTTCACCTCAAACTCCACCAAACTTCATGATGAAAGACTGTTGATTTCTTGATTTACAACCAAAGGAAATTTTCCTCTATAACAACTTTCAATTAAAGTAAAATTTGATAACAACATACCTTGAAAAAAAAATTATCCCTTAGGTAAAAAAATCATATAACCCTCATAAATGGTGTACAAGTGCGTGTGTGGAGCTTTAGAATGTTTCGAAATGAAATGTAGAAGATTCAAAGATTTATGCATTTGATCTTTGATTTCTTTCGAAAGAATGAGAGTTCTATGTAAGTAGAGAGAAAAATATAGTAAAATGGTCGGTTGATGCATTGGAGATGTTAGACCTATTTTACTGGTGAAGGGAATCCAATGAAGGTTGGAAATTTCCAAAAATAATCATTTAGGAAGAGATACAGTCGTTGAAGTGATAATCCTTCATATTTCTACTTAAACCATCAATCCTACATTGGTTGATTGTCGGCAATAGGATCAATCGACTGATTTTGGTCCCAACAACATGCTGCACTAGGAAGTAAAGTAGTACTAAAAAAAGAAAACAATCGTTCATAAAAACGCTTAAAAATTCTAGAAAAATATATTAGAAATGAGAAATGATGTATTTCATGTTTCTATGTGAGCAGTTTATGCACTATTTGTTGGATTTTAACAAAATCTAATATTATATAGATATACATATATATATATATATATATATATATATATATATATATATATATATATATCGGAGATATATACCGTAATTTGACTCATGTATGTCAGTGCACTTCTAATTACATTTTCTTCTTCTTAATTTAAGCTCTATTAGACTTGTAGACTCTATTAATGATCTTGAATGCTTGTTCACATCCTTGTAGCCTTGCATATTTAATTCGGGTGCCCGTTCATGCTTTTTGTTTTGAATGTAGATACTTGTGCTGTTATATGTGATTCAATTATGTGCCCATGAGTGCTTTAGATCGAAGATGTTATGCAGAGCTTCGTATTGGAAGAGTCAAGAAGTCGATCGAAGGAAAAGAGCCAAAGAATTAGAGGAGAGAAGTTAATAAAGTGTCAGAAATAGGAAAACAGACATTGGATTCTCCAGCCAGACGTCTGAATGCCTATGGAATTTAAGAGCAAAAGAGTATCAAGCACTCAGGCATCTGACTTAATAATTCAGATGTCCGAGTTCCTTTTTTGCAAAACCATACAGTTTGACCAGCCATCTTTGTTGATGGTAGTTCGATCCCGAGAGTTTAAACAAATGTCTGACCATCTTGGTTAGACATCTGAGTTTCTGCTATAAGTCTTTTCGAGTGTTTTGGATGAGTTGAATTTTTGAGGGAAGTTTCATCAATTCGATGCACGTTTCTCTCTATTGATGGTGCAGATTTTTTTGAAGTGATCAGATGATCATATTATGATTTGAGCATCTATATATTAGTCTCTTAACCATTTTCCTAATGATGATATTATATTTTCAATAATGGAAATTAAGCTAAATCAAATTAGGGGTTTTCAAATTTTAGTGCTCTATATTGCAAATCTTCAATTGAGTGTTTGATTAAGTGAGTCTCCACATCTTTTAATTCTCTAATCATTGATTGGGCTCGTAATCTCTTTGAATTTGGTGATTGGAATAAAAGGGTTGTTGGATGTCCTTGGATGTTAGATACAAATCCAAAAAAACATTAAATCTTTTGTATCTCTTTTCTTTTTGCAATTTGATTTCATGCGATATCGTAGTTGATTCTGAATTTGCATTGGTATTTATGTAGGCAATATTAAATTCTGGTTAAATCGTTTTCACTCATTACTATCAATGATAAATCATTCCTGACTTTTTCATCATAGTTTGGTATTAGATATAACACCCCTAATTTTAAGTAACATTGTTCAGGAGATTTAATTAGATAAATTACATAGAATAATTAATAGGCTAGAATGATAAGGGGATTGAGATTTGAAAAACTAAATAGAGGTTATGCCTTAATTAAATGAAATCATAAGAACGGATTTATGAAATGGTTTTATAAGCTAACTACTCAAGAGAATAAGGAAAAGGTATTTGGGGAAATAGCCATATACCCTAATCCCATAACCCTTAAACCCTTACCTCATTCTCATTCACATTCTCACAAAATAAAAACATAAACCAAGGAGCTTTAAGGTCAGCCACAACCCTAAAAGGAAAAAGGGTCAAAATCAACAAAAAGCTAAGGATTCAAGCGAGGAAGAATTAAGCTATATCAAATCTCAAGTTCGTTATCCTAAACAAGGTGAATAATAATTAAAGCCATATCATTTATGTTTTATTGAACATTTTGATTTTGGGTTTAAGCATTTAAAACCATTTAGATGATTTGAACGATGATACGCTTTGATTATATGCCATGTTTGATTTAAACAATTATGTATGGAAAAGGTTTGTTTCAATTCTATGGTTGAAATCGTGTAAAATAGGTTTTGAATGCCATGAGGATTTAATATGTAATGTAAAATATTATTTTTATGGGTGTAATTTTCATAATTTTCCAAGCTATTGATAATTTATTACGAATTTTGAATGGAAAGAACGGATAATTTGGATTTAAAATTGGTTTTTGGCAATTATATAAAGTATTTTGGATCCAGAATTTATCTTTTCTTAAAAACTTATTAAAAGTGAATTAAGATGATTTTTATGGATTTTTCCTAAGTGATTTACCATGGAAATTAAATTAATCAATTTCGAGGACATAAATGTCTTAATTGTTTCGTTAAAAGGAAGGGCTACTTTGCTAGAATATTTTTAATTATTAATGGATGAATTTAGCATCCTTTTTACAAAAGATTTTGGTAAAGAATTTGACAACCAATCACATTTTGACAAATAAGGAAAGTTAGGTATAAAAGTGTTTCTTTCAAAAGAATAAAATCGTTTTTGCTTCGAATTGCAAGCTTTCCACTTCGCATTTGCTTGCTTTCAAAATCTTCCTAGATTGCCTTTCCAACTCATTCTAAACCATACACATGATGTCAAATAGCTGGTATGTAGTGTATTGGAGAAAGGCGAAAGGGGATGGCGTCGAAAGTTAGCTTCGAGGGGTTTGATGCCATTTTAATAGCTTTCGAATCAACCCTCTTGCCTCTGTTTTGCATTCAAAAGAATTTCCGCTTGTTTTTTAAGAAGCTTTCGAAAGGGTTATAACTTTCAAAGGGATTGTCGCTTACCTTTGTTTAAAGTAGCTTTTGATTGAGTTGCCGCATATTAATTTTTAAAAAGGAGCTTTCGAAAGGGTAGTTGCTTTTGAACCAAATCGAAAACTAACTGCCATCTTCATAACTTTTGAATAGGTTAAAGTCCGTTTTCCTTTATAGCCTTATAATAATGAGTTCGAAATGGAAGATTTTGTTTTATTAATACTGAAGCCACTTCATAATGCTTTCGAAAGGGGTCCCTATAGTTATTTATAATAAAGGTTTCGAAGATATTAGTTTCGACAGGTTGTTTCAATGCTATCCTTTTCCCCAATTAATTTACTTGAAGATTATTGCTTTTTGAAGGGGTTACTTTCGCTTAGATCAATTTGACCCAGAAGTTATATTTAAGGTTAAACACAAAAATTTTGAAATAGACACTTTCAAATGGGTTCGAAGCCATGCATTTATAAAACTTATTTAGACTAAGTGGTTTTGAAAGATTAGCTTTAATACTTTCGAAGGGAATGTTTTAATGGTTTCGAAAGGAAGTTTTTGATGCTTTCGGAAGATATGTTTCGAGTGTTTCGAAAGGCTTATATTTAAATGTTTTGAAAAGAAGGTTTGAATACGTTTTAAGATGTATTTTAATGGTTTCGAAAGAGAGATTCTATGGTTTTTAAAGCCTTATTTTTGAAAACAAGGATGGCAATATGAAAGTGTTTTTGGGATGGCATTTAACTTTAGTGTTTTGAAGAAGCCTTCCTTGCTAAATGTAATAAATAGGTTAAAGGTATTAACCATGTTTCATTTGGAAAATGGTTACAAGGAAATTAAACTATAAATTTTTAGATTGTTATCATGTGATCAGCTATCTTGTGCGTTTCTTTTGTAAACGTATTCACTTTATAAGAAACCCATAACTACATTTTGGGGGTATCAAGGGCAGAAGAATCAGGTATGTTGACCCAGTAGTGAATACGTATTGAGTAAACTCTTGTATGAGTAAATCTGCATCTAGGAGGTTATGTAGACCAGAATATAGGATGCCCAGAGACTAATCAAAGGGTTGTTGGTATAGACAGGTCCTTAGTAAACCTATGAAAACTATGCATAGAGAAAGTTATTAGCAGGGGCCAATAGGTTCTTAGTGATCCTATGAAAACTTTATTCGGATTAAGTCATTGACAAAGATCAATAGGTTCATAATCAACCCTTGAAAACTATGAAATGAGAGAAGTTATTGTAGGACCCAATAGTTTCGTAGTGAGCCCATGAAAAATATAATTGGATGAAGTTATTAGTAGATACCGAAAGGTTCTTAGTGATCCCATGAAAACTATAATTAGATGAAGTTATTTGTAGATACCAATTGGTTCTTACTGATCCCATGAAAATTATGAAATCGGACAGATAGTCTGTAAGCTTTGAATGGGTTATTAGTCAGCCCGTGAAAACTAATAGGTTAATAGTGACCATAGAAACTATAATTGAGACAGATAGTCAAATGAATGGGGAAAGGAAATCCAGAATATATTGCATGTTTTCATATCATCATGATATGTTATATTGTGTTATGTTTTAACCATTGTGGATGCAGGTGCATAGTTTATGGTTATTATAAATTTTAGTTATAATTCTAGTGAGGGGAAAAGCATTCCACTAAGCGACGTGGTCTTACTAGATATCTATATGGTTCGAGATGGTAGGTTATTATTCACACTAGGCATTATGTCTGACTCACTATTTTTTTCCATTAAACTCACGGGTACTCAATTAATTTTGAGTAGTTTGAGAGTTAAGGATTTCAGGTTCTCCTTTAGACGAATAACTTCCGAAGATGTGCAGGAGGCAAGCTAGCTAATATGAGTTCTTTGTTATTTAATTCCTATGTGTTTTGGTTGTAATGGCAAGGTTGTTTAGTTGCCCATGTTTAGACTTTGATCATCCAAAGAGTCATCTTTATATGTCGCTCATGGCGTACTTTGTAATAATTATATTTCTTTGAACGTGGTTTATGAACTTAGGATTATGTAATGAATTTGAAATATGATTTGAAGTGGAATGAGAAATTTATTTTATGATTTTAGTTTTTTTATATCCATGTGTTTCTGTTATATCAATGTGTCTAACATTAGCGCATTTGGTCACCAAGAATTAATATCTATGGATGACTATAGCATCCACAGCCGTTTATTTTGGGCATCCAAGTGGAGGATGTTACAAGTTGGTATCAGAGCATGGGTTTACATAAATGTGAAAAGAAATTTAAACTTAAAAAATTTTCAAAACATAATCTAATGAATCAAAATAATAAGATTAGGGTTTGGGTTGATGCTATAATAATGTACTTGTATTTGTTATGTATATATCTAAAAGCACATATTCCCCTCTCTTTTAGACCGTTCTTCTTTATCTTTCTAGGGCTCGTACATAGATTTACGATAAAGGAAGATACGGAGGTAGGAAACAGAAGAGGAAATCTGGGTGGAGGAAGAACCACAACCAATGAAAATGTTCGGCCCAACAGAAGAAACTAGGTTGTACAGGCAAATGCTAATCAAAATGAAAATGCCAACATATATGCTGGAAATCTACCAGTAAATATAGGGATGATGTATCAATTCTTCGTCAATCTGATGCAAGCTGAAGCAGCTACATGAGCAGCTGGGGGTAATGCTAGGAGTGCTAGAGGAGATAATCCCATATCCCTAGTCGGAAATAGCTATGCTAAGATGAGCAGGGATTATACTAGTCTTGATGGGAAGCAATTTTTAGGAACAGAGGATGCTATAGAAGTAAAGAATTGGCTTTTGCATTGTGAAAGGATCTTTGCTAACTTGCGATTAAACGATGAGAAGAAGAGGAGACTTTCCACTAGACAATTGTAGTAAGTGGCACTTCGTTGGTGGAATAGTGTTACCGCTGGATTCCCAAGGAAGACTTGACTTGGGTAGAATTTCAAAAAAGGTTCGAAGAAAGGTTTTTATCTGAAATAGCCAAGTCGGTATTGCTGAGAAAGTTCATGGATCTAGAGCAAGGAGAGATGTCAGTGATAGAGTATGCTACGAAGTTTGAAGCACTATCCAAATACGGATATGCTACCATTAACACCATCATTAAAAGGAATGAGAAGTTTATTTGAGGGATAAGACCCAAGATTTCTAGGGAGACAATGCCACATCCCTGTGATCCAAGTACTATTGTGGTGGAGATGGAAATCCACAATGAAGAGATGCTTTCTACTTATGTGAAGGAGTAGTAGGCTAAAACCCAGAGTTTTTAGGGTAAGAAGAGGAAGTTCCTTAAGAAGAAAGGAACCCAAAAGGGTGAAGCTCCCACGAAGGCGAAGGATAATTTAGTTTTCTTTAAGTGTGATAAGAAGGGACATTATGTTCATTAATGTCGAACTGAAAAAGGGAAGAAGGTTGTAGATAAGAAAGGGGTGAAGTGCTTTAAGTATGACCATATTGGGCATTATAAGAATCAGTATCTAGAACTGGTTAAGGCGAACAAGAGAAAGCTCTTTGCTATTGGGCCATCATCTGCTAGGCTAACTACTGTTGAGAAATGAAAGACTGTGATGGAAGGTATGCTTTTGATACAAAGTATACTAGTTAGGTTACTATTTGATACCAGTGCATCGTATTCATTTATATCCAGTGTTTGGTTGTTAGGTTAAGTTTAAAACCCATAAACCTTGTTACTTCCTTAAGGGTTTTGAATCTAATAGAATGGCATGCAACTCTGGGAATGAGATGACTAGTTAGAACTTGATTTGTTAAGCCATAAGTTTACATGCAATTTGTATGTTTTTGATTTCGTAGGTTTCGAAATCATCTTGAGTATGGACTGGTTAGATAAATATGACGCTAGGATATTTTTTCAAGACAGGGAAATATCGCTAAGACACCTTAACAGTCATAATCAAATTATATTCTTAGTAGAGAATTCAGATTGGAGTGCTTGTGCTTTGTTGAGTGTTATGGAAGTAGAAAAAGAGTTTCATTAGGTTCGGATAGCAAGAGAGTTTGTAGATGTTTTTGAGATGGTTACGGGATTACCATCGAAACGAGCCATTGAGTTTCATATTGATCTTATGCCCATGGGTAAAACTTGTAAGTAGACCACCTAATAGAATGACACCGACCGAGATGAAAGAATTGAAGGTGCAACAAGTGGATTTACATTAGACTAACCAGTTCGCCTTAGCGAGTGGTCAAGGTGTTCTTGAAGAAGCCTGGCTGGTCGTTAAGGATGTGTATCAACTGTCGTAAGTTGAACAAGAAGACAATCAAGAAAAAGTATCTTTTGTCGAGAGTCGATGATTTATTAGATCAGTTGTATGGAGTTAGAGTATTTTGCCAATTGGATTTGGCGGTAAGTTTCCATAAGTTAAGAATGGCAAGGACAATATTTAGTTGATGGCACTACAAACTAGGTATAGTTCGTACGAGTGGTGAGTAATGCCACTCGGGTTAACGAATGCGCCGACTTTCTTTATAGATTTGATGAACCGAATTTTCTGAGAGTACATAGATAGGTTCATATTGGTATTTGTAGACGACATTTTAATATAC
The DNA here is from genome assembly GCA_030765085.1 of Allium cepa. NCBI lineage: Eukaryota > Viridiplantae > Streptophyta > Magnoliopsida > Asparagales > Amaryllidaceae > Allium > Allium cepa. The sequence continues at coordinate 778,075,764 of CM060945.1, forward strand.
TCTAAAGATGAAGTGAGCATGAAGTTCAACTTAGAATAGTGCTTGAGGTGCCGAGGAAGCATCAGCTGAAAGTGAAGTTTTCCAAGTGTCATTTTTGGAAGAAAGAGATTAAATTTCTTGGTCATGCGGTTTTAAAGAAGGGACTGTCAATTGATCCGGATATGATATGATCAAAGTTGTTAAAACTGGAAGAGACCATAGATAGTGACTGAGATCAGAAGTTTTCTTGGAGTCACGAGCTATTACAAAAGATTCATTAAGGATTTCTCACAGATAGAAGTGCCTTTGATTGAACTAACTAGAAAGGATGTGATGTTTATTTGGTCTGACAGATGTGAGGAAGCATTACTTAAGTTAAAGCATTTGTTGACCAACGTGCACATGTTAGTAGTTCCTGACGGAAACCAAGGATTAGTAGTGTACTCTGATGCGTGTAGAATCGAATTAGGGGCTATGTTAATGCAGAAAGGTAAAGTTATTGCCTACGCTTCACGACAACTTACGCTACATGAAATGAGATGTCTTAATCATGTATTAGAATTGGCAGAAGTTATCTTTACATTGAAAGTATGGAGACATTATATCTTAGGGGAGAAATTTGAGTTATACACAGATCACAAGTCCTTAAGATATTTATTCTCTCAAAAGGAGTTGAATATGAGAAAGCAAAGATGGCTAGAATTTTTAGGGGCTTATAATTTTGGAATAGAGTATACACCTAAAAAAGAAAATAAAGTAGGGGATTCTCTTAACAGAAAACATTAGAATGTGGCGTTAGCCATATTGGCAGAATGGAAAGATCTTGAGGCTTTGACTACTTTTAGTGTGCAGTTAAGATTGACTACTAGTTCTGTCAGAGCACTGCCATGGTATCTCGCTTGGAAGTTCAATCCATACTGATCGAAGGGATTGCTTTTAAGCATAAAGAAGACCCATTGTTAGTCGAGAAGATTACAAGGGTTAAGGTTGGGTTACAGATTTACGATCTAAAAGATTTTAATCTTGACCAGAGGGGATGGTTGAGAAAGAAGGGACAGTTGTGTGTTCTGAATATTGAGGACTTAAGGAAAGAGGTTCCTAGGGAATGTCACTGGTCCAAATTTACAATTCATCTTAGAGGAACCAAGATGTATCAAGACATGAAAAGGAGTCTCTAATGGGAAGATATGAAGAAAGATGTTGGCTTATAGGTAAAGCAGTGTGTGAACTGTCAACAAGTAAAAGCCGAACATCAAAAGCTAAGTGGCCTGCTCAACCATTAGAGATACCAGGTTGGAAATGGAATTCGATACCATGGATTTTATAGATGGGTGTCCAAGATCGAATCGAGGAAATGAAAGTATATGGGTCATAGTGGATAGGTTGACCAGGAGTTCCCATTTCATTCCAGTTAAGTTAACCAGAACGACACTTGTTTTAGATAAATCGTTTATGAAGAACATAGTTAGACTATATGGAACTCCTAGTAGTATAGTCACTGATAGAGATGCTTTGTTTATTAGTGAATTATGGAAGAGTCTATAGGATGTGTTAGGTATCAAGTTCAAGATGAGTACTGCGTATCACCCTCGGACCGATGGGCTGACAAGAGAGTCAACAAGGTACCCAAGGATTTGTTGAGAGTTATCAGACTAGTATAAGAATGGTGCCTTTCGAAGCTTTGTATGGAAGGCCATGAAAATAACAAACGTGCTGGTTGGAAATTGGAGATAGATTAGTCTTGGGTCTAGATCTAGTTAAAGAAGCAACATAGAAGATTGAGTTAATTCAAGGTAGGATGAATGAAGCTCAATCTAGACAGAAGAGTTACACAGATAAGAGGCGTAAGGACTTAGAGTTCTTAGTTGGAGATAGACTTTTCATTAAAGTATCACCAATGAAGGGTGTGGTGTGTTTTGAGAAGTTAGGGGAACTGGCACCGAGATCGAAAAGCTCGCATGTAGAATAGAGTTACCGAGTAGTTTGATAGTTGTCCATAATTGTTTCATGTCTCATCTTCGTAAGCATGTGCATGATCCGAGACTATTATTCCTTCGACTGCATTGGAAGACTTAATAGCAGAGTCGGATCTTACTTTTGTTAGGCAATGGTTCAGGTTGTAGCGAGAGACGAAAAGAGGTTAAGAAACAAGATAGTCAAGATGGTGAAAGTTCAGTGAAGCGACAATGAGAAGGACTGTACTTGGGAGATAGAAGATAGGATTAGAAATACTTATCCTAATATGCTATGAGGGTATGTTCTATACTTGCTTTGTATAGATTGTTGCTAGTCAGGTAGACTAATATGGTAGTTAGGATATGTTGTAGATGATTGCTATGTTTAGTATTTAGTCCTTACTACATTTCAGGGATAAAATTCTTTAAGTAGGGGGCCCTATAACACCCCTAATTTTAAATAGCATTATTCAAGAGATTAAATTAGATAAATTAAATAGAATAATATAGAGACTAGAATAATAAGAGATTGAGATTTGAAAAACTAAATAGAGGTCTTACCTTAATTAAATAAAATAATAAGAATGGATATGTAAAATGGTTTTATAAGCTAGCTACTCAAGAGAATAAGGCAAGGTTATTTTGGGAAATAGCCGTGTACCCTAATCCCATAATCCCTAAACCCTTACCGCATTCTCATCCACATTCTCACAAAATAAAAACATAAACTAAGGAGATTCAAGGCTGGCCAAAACCCTAGGAGGAAAAAGGTTTTAAATCAACTTAAAGCTAAGGATTCAAGCGAGGAAGAATTAAGCAAGATCAAATCTCAAGTTCCTTATCCAAAACATGGTGAACAATAATCAAAACCATTTCATCTACATTTTAATGAACATTTTGATTTCGGGTTTAAGATTTTAAAACTGTTTGGATGATTTGAATAATGATATGCTTTAATTATATGCCATGTTTGATTTAAACAAGTATGCGTGGGAAAGGTTTGTTTTGATTCTATGGTTAAAATTGTGTAAAATGGGTTTTGAATGCCAAGATTTAAAATACGATGTAAAACATTATTTTGAAGATGGGTTTATCCAAGCTATGGATAATTTATTATGAATTTTGAATGGAAGGAATAAATAATTTGGGTTTAAAATTAATTTTGGGCAATTATATAAGGTATTTTGGGTCCAAAATTTATATGTTAGAAAAACATATTAAAAAGTGAATTAAGATGATTTTTGGGGATTTTTCCTAAGTGATTTACCATGAAAATTAAATTAATCAATTTTGAGGACTTAAATGTCTTAATTGTTTTGTTAAGGGGAAGGGCTAATTTGCTAAAATATTTTTAATTATTAATGAATGAATTCGACCGCCTTTTTAGAAAATATTTTGGTAAAGGATTTGGCAACCGATAACATTTTGACAAATAACGCAAGTTAGGAAAAAGGATTTTCTTTTAAAGGAATAAAATCAGTTTTTCTTTGAATTACAAGCTTGCCACTTCCATTTTCTTGCTTCCAAAATCATCTCAAATTGCGTTTCAAACTCATTCAAAACCAATACACATGATATCAATAGCTGGTTAGTGTATTGGAGAAAGGCAAAAGGGGATGGTGTGGAAAGCTTGCTTCGAAGGGGTTGGTGCCATTTTAATAGCTTTCGAATCAACCCACTTGCCTCTGTTTTGCTTTCGAAAGAGTAACCGTTTGTTTTCTAAGAAGCATTTGAAAGCGTTATATATTTCGAAGGGATTGCTGCTTACCTTTTTTTAAAGTAGCTTTCGATTGAGTTGTCGTGCATTAAGTTTTAAAAAGGAGCTTTCGAAATGGTAGTTGCTTTGAACCAAGTCGAAACCTAGCTGCCGTCTTCATATTTTTTCAATAGGTTTAAGGCTGCATTCCTTTATAGCCTTTTAACAATGTGTTCGAAAGGGAAGCTTTTTTTATTAATATTGAAGCCACTTCCTAACGCTTTTGAAAGGGGTCCCTGTAGTTACTCATAATAAAGGTTTCGAAGGAAATGGTTTCGAAAAGTTGTTTCGAAGCTATCCTTTTCCCCAATTATTTTACTTGAAGAATAATGCTTTCGAAAGAGTTTACCTTCGCTTGTGTTCACTTTAAGCCAGAAGTTATATTTAAGGTTAAACCTAAGGATTTTGAAAGAGACACTTTCAAATGGTTCGAAGCTATGCTTTTAGACAATTTACTTGAACTATGTGGTTTTGAAAGATTAGCTTTAATAATTTCAAAGCGAATGTTTCAAAGGTTTCAATAGGAAGGTATTGATGCTTTCAAAAGAGATGTTTTGAGTGTTTCAAAAGGCATATATTTAAATTTTTTGAAAATAAGGTTTGGACATTTTCGAAGGATGTATTTTAATGGTTTCGAAAGAGAGAGTCTAAGTTTCGAAAGCCTTAGTTTTCAAAACAATGAACCCCATCTCAATTCTTAAGAACCCATGGCAATAAAAAAGTGTTTTTGAGATGGAATATAATTTTGGTGTTTTTAAGAAGCTTTCCTTGCTAAAGATAATAGGTTAAAGGTATTAACCATGTTTCATTTGGAAAATGATTACAAGGAAATTAAACAATAAATGTTTATATAGTTATCATGCGATCAGCTATCATGTGTGTTTCTTTTGTAAACATATTCACTTTATAATAAACCCATTACTGCATTTTAGGGTACCAAGGAAAGAAGAATCAACAAGGTTGACCCAGTAGTGAATAAATATTGAGCAACTCCTCTATGAGTAGAGCTACATCCAGGAAGACAGGTAGACTAGAATGTAGGACGCTTAGAGACTGATCAAAGAGTTGTTGGTTTAGAAAAGTTCATAGCAAACCCTTAAAAACTATGTATAGAGAGTTATTAGCAGGGGCCAATAGGTTTTTAGTGATCCAATGAAAACTATATCCGAATTAAGTTATTGACGGAGATTAATAGGTTCATAGTCAACCCATAAAAACTATGACATGAGAGAAGTTATTGGAGGATCCAACAGGTTTATAGTGAGCCCATGAAAACTAATATTGGATGAAGTTATTGGTAGATACCAATAGGTTCTTAGTTATCCCATGAAAATTATAAAACCGGACAGATGTCCGTATGCTTTGAACAGGTTATTAGTCAGCCCATGAAAACTAATAGGTTAAAAGTGACCCTAGAAAACGGGGATGGAAAATCCAGAATATTGCATGTTTTCATGTCATTATGATATATTATGTTATGTTATGTTTTAACCATTGCGGATGTAGACGCACAATATATAGTTATTATAAATTTTGGTTAAGATACTAGTGAGGGGAACATACGTTCCGCTAAGCGGCGTAGTCTCAATAGATATCTATATGGTTCGAGATGGTAGGTTATTACTCACAACAGGCTTTATGTCTGACTCGAAGTTTATGTTTTCCCCTTAAACTCTCGGGTGCTCAACTAATTTTGAGTAATTTGAGAGTTAATGTTTTCACGTTTTCCTTTAGAGGAATAAGCTTCTGGAGATGTGAAGGAGGCAAGCTAGCTAATAGGAGATCTTTTCTGTTTGATTCACATCGATGTGTTTTTGTTGTAATGGAAAAGTTTTTCAATTACCTATGTTTAGACTCTGATCATCCAAGGGGGCATCTTTATATGTCGCTCTTGACGTATTTTGTAATAATTATATTTTTCTGAATGTGGTTTATGAAATTGGAATCATGTAGTGAATTTAAAATATGATTTGAAGTGGAATGAGAAATTTACTATACGATTTTAATTTTTTTTCATATCCATGTGTTTCTATTATATCAATGTACCTAACATTACTTCATTTGGTCACCAAGAATTAATATCTATGGATGACTGCAGCATCTGTATCCATTAGTTTTATACCTTCATGTGGGGGATGTTAGATTAGAGCTAGTGTTGTTGTTCTGTTTGGATATTAGTGGCTACTTTCGAAAAATATATTGGAAAATATAGCATCAATTATGCTTTTACATGTTTTGATTGAATGGGTGATTTTGTAGATTAGAAGTGTAAGATGGACGGGGTGTTGAAAAAGAAGAAGACTTTTAAGATTGTTTCTGCGCATGAGAAATTAAAGGACATTGAGGCGACTGTTTTGAAAGAGATAGAATTTGAAACTCTTACAACAATCCAATTAAGTATTTCAGATGAAGTTCTTAGAGAATTTTCTCAAAAGAAGAAGGCGAAGGATTTACGAGATGCATTATCAAATGCACACTAAGACAAGTCTCTCACAAATCGAATTATTCTTCAGCAACAACTTTATTCGTTAAGATGAAGCCTGGAGCTGACCTTATGGAGCATGTAGATGCTTTGACCACTTAGATTATGAACTTGAAGGTAACGGATGTTGATATACTGATGAGGCTCGGGAAGTAATCATTTTATGTTCTTGTCTAAGGAGTATACTTATTTTGTCAACTCTATGAAATATGGTTGCAGTAAGGTTGGTCTATCTAACATAAAGGATGATCTTCATAACGAAGTGTTGATAGCAAGATTGGCTAGCACTATCTTAGATAGTGATACATTGGGTTTTCCTATTCAGAGAGGTAGAAACCAAGGCATGTCAAAGAATGGTGGATGTCGAAATAAATCAAAGTCTCAGTCTAGGGGGCCTAAGCGATTGACTTGCAATTACTGTAAGAAACCAAGGCATTTTGTAGCTTAATGCCCCAAGCTCAAAGGATGAAGAAAAGACCTAAGGAAAGCTTTAACACTACAGTAAAGAAATCAGATATAGAGAGTGATACGATGCGTTCACATCTTCTAACTCTTCTGGGAATGGCAACTTATGGCTTAATGATTCTGGCACTTCCTATCATATGACACCTGATAGGAACTGTTTCTCTACATACCATAAGATTGATGTAGGAGAAGTTTTAATGGAAAATGATGCTTCTTACTATATGGTTGGTGTCGGTAGTACGAAGGTCATAATATTTGATGGTGTAATTCGTATTATTACTAATGTTAGACATGTACCTGATTTGAGGAGCTTGAATTTATTGAGCTTTGAGTAGGTTTTGGTTGAAGATGTAGTTGAGGGAGATAAAATGAAGATATCGAAGGGTTCCATGATTGTTATAAAAGGTGTGAGGGTACGAAATCTAGATTTATTGAAGGGCACTACTGTAGTTGGTAAATCTGCTTCTATTACCTCTACTAATTCAGATTCTTCCAGATTACGGCACTTGAGGATGGAACATATTGGTGAACGCAGTTTGGATGAGTTGATAAATCAAGGTTTGATTAATGATGTTCAACATTCAAATCCTGGATTTTGTGATGAGTGTGTTCTTGGCAAGTAGAAAAAGATTTCTTTTAGCATTGGAGAATATAAAGCAAAGACCGTCTTAGAGTATGTTCATATAGATGTTTGAGGACCCCCTCCTTTCCCATCCTTGTGTGGAGCCAGGTACTTCGTTTCATTTATAGACGATTTCTCTTGTAAAGTTTAAGTATATATCCTATAATCTAAGAGTGTAATCTTTGCAAGGTTTCGAAAGTGGAAATCTATAGTTGAGAAGCAATTAGGTAAAAAGTTGAAAGTTCTCCGTTCGAATAATGAAGGTGAATTTATATCATAGGAATTCATCGATTTTTGTATGTTCAAAGGCATTAAGGGGCATACACCACATTCGATGGCTCTCGGTCCAATGGAGTTGCCGAAAGAATGAATTAGACATTATTGGAGAGAACTCGTTCCCTTAGACTGACTGCTGTGTTGAGAAAGGTATTTTGGACAGAAACTTAATCTATGGCGGATTTCATCACTAACTGCACACTTTCTACTACAATAGATATGAAGATCTCGGAAGAAGTATGACAAGGAGAGCCTATTATCTATTCATTTCTCAAAGTGTTGGATGTCCAAATTATGTACATGAGAGTAAAAGAAAGCTAGAACCTAGAGCTCGTAAGTGTATCTTTCTAGGTTATATAAGAGGAGTGAAAGGATATAGGTTATGGTGTCCTATCAGTAAGAAAATTATTGTTAGCAGGCATGTTACTTCGATGAGAAGGTTATGTTGAAGGTGGAACCTTCATCATCCGATGACAATGTAAGGACATATTCAGAATAACAAACACAGGGCAAGTAATCTTTAGATTCTTTCCATAGAGGTACAGATTGTGTTTTCGATGGTACTGTGGTTGATGAGGATAGTACACATGTTGGTACACATGATCAGACTGAAGATAGAGCTCATTTGAAGAGTAGGCCTATCAGACAGAGAAGGAAGCCTAGGTGGCTTAGTGAGTTTGTTTGATTGAGCATCGAAGACATTGACTTTGATGATATGACAACATATGCATTGAATGTTATCCATTATGAGCCTAAAGATTATAGAGAAGCTATTTCATCAGTTGACAATTCAAGTTTGTTAATTGTTATGGAAGAAGAGATTGAATCTTTGTAGAAAAAACACACTTGGGATTTGGTGCCTCTTCCCATCGACAAGAGAGCAACTGGATGTTGGTGAATCTATAGAGTGAAAGTGGTGGCAATGGTGATTTCAGATACAAAGCAAGGTTAGTTGCAAAGGCGTATGATTAAAAGAAATGGGTAGAGTACCATGATATCTTTACTTCAATTGTAGAGCATACCTCTATTCATATTCTTTTGGCATTAGTTGCTCTATATAATATTGAACTTGAGCAACTAAATGTCAAAACTACATTCTTGGATGGTGTTTTGGATGAATAGATTTATCTGCGGTAACTAAAGAGTTTCATTGATAGTAGCCGACCGGATTATGTTTGTAAACTTAACAAATCTCTATATGGACTGAAGCATTGTCCTAGACTATGGTATAAGAGTTTGATAAGTTTATGCCTTTAAAGGGTTACTTTAGAAGCTTCAAAGACCAATTTGTTTATTTCAGAAGGTATAATGGATATATGATATATCATTTATTATATGTTGATGAAATATTGACTACATCTCGAAGTACAGTCAGAATTACGAAGTTAAAAGTAGAGAAAATCAAGGAATTTGATACAAAGGATTTGAGAAAAGCACAAGGAATTTTGAGAATAGAGATATTAGAAGATAGGAAGCGGAAGGAGTTGAGACTCACTTAGACGTAGCATATCGAGAAGATCCTCACTCGATTTAGTGTGGAGAAAGCTAAACCGGTTGGCACTCCATTAAATTCTCATTTTAAATTGTCGAAGACTTATCTCCTTTGTCGGATGAAGATAAAGGTATATGGAAAATATACCTTACTCTAGTGCCGTTAGTAATCTCTTGTATGCGATGGTGTGCACAAGAACGATTTAGCTCATGCTGTGGGTGTTTCGAGTCGGTACATGTCTACGCAAAGAGCATTAGCAAGCATTAAAGTGGATACTTAGATATATTCATGGAACTTCACCAGTTGGCCTGTTGTATGGTGGACTAAATGGCAACATCTCCCAAATAGGTTACTATGATTCAGACTAAGCTGGGGATAGAGATGGATGAAATTCGCTGTCGGGCTATGTTCTTACACTTTGCATAAGCTCAATTTCATGAATATCAAAGCTGTGGTCTATAATAGCTTTGTTGACTAGCGAGACCGAATTGATATCGATTGTGGAAGCAACTAAGGAGGGATTTGTATTTACTTCAACTAGTGGAATGTATTTCTATGATGCATCAGACAATAGAGTGATTTCAAACAGTTGAAGCGTAATTCACTTATAGAGAATCATGCTTATAGTTCTCAAATGAAGCACAATGATGTCAGTGGATTCTTTCTTATGCTTGAGGAAGAACGATACAAGTTCAAGTTGGTGAAGGTGAGTACTATGGATAATCCTGTAGTTATGAAGACAAAGTCTTTTGCTCAAACTTGATCGGTTCGATTTTAGTTACTTGAGCTCCATAGTGCGTAAGACCCAACAACCCCTAAGGTTACATTATTGATAATTGATGACCTACATATTTGAATCGAGGCGGAGTGTTGTTACTACGTGATTCAAATATGTTCCTATGAGTACTTCAGATTGAAAATGTTGTGTAGAGCATTGTATTGGAAGAGTCCAGAAGTTGATTGGAGGAAGAGTAAAAAGAATTGGATGAGAGAAGTTGATGAAGTGCTAGAAATAAGCTAGCATACATTTGGATTCTCAAGCGAGATGTCTAAATGCTTGTGGAGTCTAAGAGCAGAAGAATATCAGATACTCAGACGTTTGGCTTGATTACTCAGATGTCTGAGTTCCTGCATTTTCAAACCAGACAGTTTTTCCAGACGTCTCTGTTAATGGAATTTGATCTCGAGAGTTTGAACAGAAATCTGACCCCTTGGTCAAACATTTGATTGCTGCTACGAGAATTTTTGAGGGTTTTGGCCGAGTCAAACTTTGGGTGGCATTTTCGTCAATTCAATGTTAGTTTCATCCCTATTGATGGTCCAGATTCTTTTAAAGTAATCAGATGGTCTAGAGTGATTAGAGCATCTATATATTAGTCTGTTAGTCATCTTCTGATGGTGAGATCAGATTTTCAATAACTAAAATCAATAGAAACCCTAGCTAAAAAACTTGAGGATTTTCTATTTTGAGTGCTCTAAACTGTAATTCTTTAATCGAGTGTTTGATTAGAAAGAGTCTCCACATCTTTTAACTTTCTAATCATTGATTAGGCTTTTAATCTCTCCGAATTTGGTGATTGGAATAACATGGTCATTGGGTTTCTATAGAATTAGGATGCAAATCTAAACCACGTTAAATCTTCCATGTGTCTTTTCTTTCTACATTTTGATTTTGTGTGATATTATAGTTGATTTTGAATTTGTATTGGTACTCAAATAAGAAATACTAGATTCTGTTTAAATCACTTTCCCTCGTTATAATTGATGATAAATCCTTTCCTACATTTTTCACAACAACTCGTGATTGATAAACTAGTGAATGTTCATAGATTTTAGACTTGTGAGGGTATATCTCTTTGTACTATGTCTTTATTGATTTATAATTAATATAACTGAAAACACTTGATAATTTACTAATACTCAATTGTATATTTATCATCGTTGAAACCAAAAAAGAAAATTCCAAACAGTTGAAGATTAAGAAAGATGTGTAAGCTAGTTCACAGTAGAGGGGATAATGTCCTGGATTGGAAGAGGGTACCTATGTTCTTATATAATCAGTTGTCTCGCCTATCTCTTCATTACTCGATAAAAGTGTGTCAATTCTTTTAGAACAAATTTTCGGAAGATTTCATATGTGGAAATTAGGATCTGGCCTTTATTTTCAAATTTAGTATCGGAAATATCCTTCTTAATGACAAGGTTCATGAATATACCGTCAAAATTTCTTATAAAAATATGCATTTTAAACCACATATGTTTACAACTAAAACGGAAAATATTCGCACTTTAAAATGCAAATATTTGCGGTTCTAACCGTACTCTTTTATAAAACGAATGCAAATATTTAAAGTGTTGAATGCCCATTCTTGCAGTGTGGGCTGTAAATTTTTTAATTTAAAAAATGTACAATTAGAATTGTAAATATATGCAACGTAAAATGCAAATATTTACAGTTTTAGCTATAAATATATATAGTTTAAACTGCATATTTTCACTGGAAAATTTGACGGGTGTGTTTTGGTGGAACTTTTGTTTGAAAGGTGAAGGAAGTTGATTTTGAAACTTTTTTGAGTATTTGAAAAAACATATCTTTAAAAAGAGTATAGGAGTATCTAGTTGACAAAGTGTGAAGTAGATTAGCGAACGCTATGAATTTAAGTACCGAGACTCTGGGCATTTAAAATAAATGTAAAAAAAAAAAATCTAGATTCTAAATCACTAAATTAGATGTACTTTAATTTTTTTTTGAGTTCTATAAAAAAGGAGACTTTTTCTTAGACATATTCCTTTTGCAATTTGCTTTTAAACTTTATAAATATTTTAAAATTTAGGACCCGTTTGGTTTCATTTTGTATTTTGAGTTTTGTGTTTTCAACTGCACTAAGAAATAGCAAATAATAAGATAAAAAAATTTATAATTTTTGACCATTACGATGACCAACGGATAACGTAAGAGTTGGATTGTTCTCCGTGCTTTTGTTATCTCTCAAAACACAAAGAGCAAAATAAACTTGTTTTCTATTTTACATGTTAATTTCATTTTTCAAAATCGTTTGTTTTTCAACAATACGGTACAATGGACGCGCTTTTGTATAGATGAAAACACAAAAATAAAAAACGACAAGCAAAACGGCACCTTAACATTTGTAAACAATTTTCATTAAGTTTCAAAATTTTAATGTATCAACCAACCCAAATCCATTACTATTATAATTAGGCCTGTCAATGGTATGGGTTTTGGTCCGAGCCCGACCTGAACCTGCCTTATTAATGCGAGTACGAGTTTTGCGTTTTACTATCCAAGCCCGACTCAGAATCAACCCTGATCATCGGGTATGGTTCCATCAAAACCCGGCCCGGTTAGGGCTCGATCCGACTATTAGCTTTACATCATATCAAAACATGAGTGTGCATATTATTTATTTACCATTTTGTTTATTTAACGTACATATTTTGCATACTTTTGCTGTGAACTTGACTATATCACCGTCCAATTTATATGTTAAAATTGTTTGTATACAATTTTATCAAAGTTGTACTTTTAAAATATGAATTTAATATAAATATTCCGAGTTAGGTATAAGGTTATTACCTAATGAGCCTAAAATACCCGATGAGCTGGACTCAGATACTAGGTTGAAATAACCTACGGGTTCGGATTGGGTTCGGCTTTTAATTATTGTAATCGGACCCAGATCTGGGTTTTATAATAACAAGACGAATCCGGCCCATTGACAGGCCTTATAATGGATCAGAAGCAGCAACTTACAGTGGATTAATGATTTAATGCTCTGCATAAGACAATATTTTCAGAAAGAAAAAAAAGAAAAGAAAAGGGGATGGATACTGGCCCTCCTTGTCTAAATGGTAATACTCGCGGATTTGATGTTGGGGCATGAGACAGAGACGTTCTTCCCACCTGCCCACGCGCAGGCGGCCCCTCCTCTTTTGTCATCATCTTATGTATTTTTCATCAAACCCTAGTTTTCCTCTTCCTTCCTTCTCCATTCCAAATTGCACTATTTAACTTCAAACTCATGATAGTATAATACACGCTCAATACCAACCGAATTACACATACAAGTTTCCAAACTAAACACTAAACACACTGTTTCTACAAAAAGTGCAATTTAATTACCATTACAAAAGCACCCACCTTCCTCCCACCAATCCAATACCAGAGCATCCACTACTTAATTATTTAATTAACTACACTCCACACACAATTAAACTTTTAATTACTTTATTAAGTCCAAACTAAACACAACCAAACACTTCTCTTCGAAAATCATCTTCCTTCCTTATATATCCACTTCAACTTATTTTCCCTGTACTTCTCCTCTTATCATTTTTCTACATGTAAAAAAATAAAAATAAATTTTTTTTGAATAGTTTTTATCCTATAGTGTGAATTAAGGTATCTAGCTTGCTAGGAAGCTAGCTTGGTCTTCTTTTCTACTATATAGTTAAAGACTTCACCATGGATTTTAATATTGAAGCATCAGCCAATCCTCTTCCACTCTTGACTTCTTCTCTCCTTCAAACCCTATAGTTTATTAATCATATTCTTCCACAACCACCATGTATTTCCATTTTATATTCCTCCACCACTAATCAATCAAGTAGTTACCTATAATTTAATTAATCCAGCTCCAGCTTCAAATACAGTTGTAGCAGTACAGATCAAGATGTCGAATCCATGGTGGGCGGGCCATCTGGGCCTAGCCGGAGCACAGCAACCAATCACCTCCTCCTCCTCCAAAGATCAGGACCCGGCCGATGACCAGACCAACACCAGCGATGAGCACAAAGACGAAGGAGCTGTCGAGATCGGGAACCGGAGACCCAGGGGCCGTCCCCCGGGATCCAAAAACAAGCCAAAGCCCCCCATCTTCGTTACCCGGGACAGCCCCAACGCGCTTCGCAGCCATGTGATGGAGATCGTATCTGGGTCCGATGTGGCTGATTCGATAGCTGTTTTTGCCAGAAGGCGCCAGAGAGGTGTCTGTGTACTTAGTGGGGCGGGCTCGGTGGCCAACGTGACCCTACGCCAGCCAGCTGTGCCTGGGTCCGTGGTCAGTTTGCAAGGCAGGTTTGAGCTTCTTTCCTTAACGGGTGTGTTTCTGCCTGGCCCCGCTCCGCCTGGGTCTACTGGGCTTACGGTTTACTTGTCGGGCGGGCAGGGGCAGGTCCTTGGGGGGAGTGTTGTTGGGTCGCTTATTGCTGCTGGGCCGGTTATGGTGGTGGCGGCTACTTTTGCGAATGCTACTTATGAGAGGCTGCCGCTTGAGGATGAAGAGGAAGGGACAGGCAGCGGGGCTGGTCAGCCTGGGCAGATGGCTGTTTCGGGTGGGTTGGGTGTTGGGCTGCCCGACCCGTCCGCCTTGCCATTTGATTTTAGGAGTAATGTTATGAGTAATGGACATGATGCTTTCCCCTGGACACATGGTAGGCCTTCTTTCTGATCATCGGTTTGTTTTCCTATTTTATAATTTAGTTACAAATTAGTCATATGTGAGTGAGCTGCTGCTGCTACTTCTTCTTCTTTTTTTTTTCTTTTTTTTTTCTTTTTCTTTTTTTTAATCCTATTGTTTAGGGTTATGACTATAAATAATATCTAGTGATTGTGCTGTTTTGTTAGTTCTTAGCTTCTAGTTTGACAATTGATAAGAGAATAATGATATGTAAATTGAATAATGATTTCTGTTTGAATTAGGAGATAATTTCTAGCAATAAGTTCTGTTTAACAGTTTTAGTTTAGTTAATTAATCAGTTCCGCCACTCATTTTGCCTTTCAAGCAATTTTGTTTGGAAAAGGGTATAAATGTTGTCTCAAAATTAATTACTGTTTTCCATTTTTTATTTTAGCTGTTATTGTTTTGAAATTTTATAGGAATGGCTAAATGGATAAAAAACATGGTTAAGGGGAATAGGATTTAGGAGGAAATTTTATAAAATGCCAAAACCTTTTAAGTGGAAAACTTATAATATCCAACTATTTTTTTAAGTCAAATTATTGTAAATTTTCATTAAATTACAAAACTAAGTTTCAATGCAAAATTTATAGGTCTTGTGTGAAACTTATTACAAAAATATTTTTCGTTTCTGATTTTGTACATACGCGCTTTGAAAATACGAATGTAAAAAAATGAAAACTACAACTAACTTTGATATAAAGTATTGGATGGAGTTTATCATTGCGACATTTTTTTTTTTTTTTTTTTTTTTTGAAATCTACATCTAAAACGAGTCCTTTTTTTTCTTTTCAATAGTACTTGCATTGCAAGCAGCAACGACCTCTTTAAAACAAATTTTAGTGTCACGAATGAGAAAAAAATTTATCCCACCTTTAAACCTCTTTTTTAAACTTATTACAAAATAAAATCTGATTTTCACCAACTAAGGTTTTGTGATTCCACACTATTAAAGTGTGCAAACACAAATCTATAGTTAGCTCTGTGCATTTTGAAAGTGGACGAGCGCAAATTTAGCTAAGGTAGGTTTAGCATGCCAGAATTTCTTTACTGTTCGATTTTTCATGATTAATGATAAACAATTCAAGTAATAGCACAAGGATCACCAATACCGAATATTTCACAAACAAAGTTTAATATGATTTTTTTTTGTTTTTGTTTAAGATGACGTACCATAATTAACAGCGGAATATGTAATGGCTGTCATTTTTTTCTTCTGACTTCTAATAATTACTCTTCTACTCAGAATTCGGTTTCTCTCTCTAAGCCTATTTCTTTATATGTTTCTTGATGGAGAAGAATACATATATATTCCAAGAGAGGGAGGATCCAATCCTTTATATAACATTTAACTCTAAATCTGCTACGTCCGTCATATACCAATTCAACGTTTAAAATTAATCACAGACCTAATGTTCTAATTATAGGACGGTCTATTTATGACTTATCAGGTCACATTAAGATTAGAAACCGCATAACGTAAAAGGCAAATGAAATGTTCTATTTATGACCTAATTAATAGGGTCATATTAAGATTAGAAACTGCATAGCATTAAAAGTAAATGAAACGATTGCAGTTTCTAATAGCAGTTTTCTAACATTCTCCCACTTGACCTGATTATTCATAATATCAAGTGTGGAACATCATACTATGATAAATTGCTGAGAGTTATGGTGGTTGTGCATTATTAATTCTATGCATTCCCTTCCATATACTACAATACAAGCAATCCATCATTTTATACTCATAATTTATATAAAACAGCATAATGGTCCACATAATGTCTTATATCATAATGATTAAACATAATATCTTTATAAGACTCTTTCTTGTTTAAAATTACATAAAGTACGTACTACCACATTAAAACAAGAGACACATAATTGTATATCAGAAACACATAAAGGAGCTCAGAATGTCACACATCAATTATTATTAATACAACCAAGACCCATTCTTTGAACATGTTTCTTAAATTGCCTTGGCTGTAACCCTTTCGTCAAAGGGTCTGCAATCATAAGTTCTGTCCTGATGTGCATGATTGACACTCTTTGTTTCTGAACCTCATTTTTCACAATAAGATATTTCGGTTCCATATGTTTGGCACCTTTAGAGTACTTGTCGTTTTTTAAGAAAAACACTGCTGCAGAGTTATCACAATAAATTTTCAGCGGCTTGCTAATCGTATCAATAACCGCAAGTCCTGAAATAAAGTTCCGCAACCATAATGCATGAATTGTGGCTTCATAATATGCCACAAATTTTGCCTCCATAGTAGATGAAGCAACGATAGTTTGTTTCATACTTTTCCATGATATGGCTCCTTGAGCAAACATAAACAGGTAACCAAAAGTCGATTTTCTAGTATCGATGCATCCAGCAAAATCTGAATCGCTATATCCAATCACCTCCAATTCATTGGATCTACTATACATGAGCATGTAATCTTTCATGCCTTATAAGTACCTTAACACTTTCTTTGCAGCTTGCCAATGTTTCCTTCCTGCATTACTTTGATACCTCCCTAACATACCGATCGCAAAACTGATATCCAGTTTAGTACAAGTTTGAGCATACATTAAGCTACTAACTACAGATGCATATGAAATTGATTCCATTTCCTTTCGTTCAACATCATTCTTAGGACATTGCATGAGATTGAATTTATCACCTTTCTATACAGGAACTTTCCCAGGTACACACTTACTCATTCCAAATCTCTCTAGAGTCCTTTCGATATATCCTTTTTGAGACAATACCAATATTCCTTATGACTGATCATGAAATATTTGATCTATTCCAATCACATAGGATGCTTCTTCCATATCTTTCATTTCAAAGTTCGTTGAGAGAAATTCCTTAGTCTCATGCAATATGCTTAAATTATTTGCAGCAAGCAAGATGTCATCAACATAAAGGACTAGATAAACAAACTTGCACCCACTAATCTTTTGGTATAAACAGTGATCAACCGTATTTTTCTTAAAACCAAAAGATGTAATAATGGTATTGAACTTTATATACCATTGCCGGGAAGCTTGTTTAAGCCCATATATTGACTTCTTAAGTTTACACACCAATTGTTCTTTACCTTTCACAGAAAAACCTTCAGGTTGATCCATATAAACATCCTCATCAAGATCTCCATTCAGAAAGGCTATTTTCACATCCATTTGATACACTTCCAAGTCATAATGTGCTACTAATGCCATTATTATTCTTAGTGAGTCCTTTTCAAAACAGGAGAAAATGTCTCCTTGTAATCAACACCATCTTTCTGAGTGTAACCCTTAGCAACAAGTCTAGCTTTATACCATTCGACATTACCACTAGAGTCATGTTTGGTTTTAAAAACCCATTTGCATCCAACTCTTTTACAGCCATGTGGTAACTCAACGAGATCCCAAACTTCATTCTATTGCATGGATTTTCGTTCTTCTTTCATGGCAGTAATCCATTCCTTTGACTATTTACTTTCTACCGCATGTGAAAACGAAACTGGGTCCTTATTGATTCCTATATCATAATCTGATTCTTGCATATAATCCACATAATCATTAGAAATAGCTGACCTATGATCTCTTTGAGATCTTCTTAATGCTACTTGTTGTGGTTCATGCATATCAGCATTATGTAACTCATTTTCTTCAGGAGGTACTTCTTCATTTATATGTTGTTCATCATCATGCTGTTCTCCAACAGCTGAAACAACATTTGGAGTCATAGTGGATGGAGGAACTATTCTAGGCAATGTAACATTGATCCTTGTTTCCTTTATTTCCACTATTTCTCTTTTAGTACTCCCACTGACTTCACCAATCTCAATGAATCTTGCATTACCAGTTTCTATAATTCTTGGACTATGACCAGGACAGTAAAATACATAACCTTTAGATTTTTCAGGGTGACCTAAAAAATACCCACTAATCGTTCGAGAATCTAATTTCTTTTCATGTGGATTATAAATTCTCGCTTCCGTTGAAAAACCCCAAACATGCAGGTGTCTTAAGCTAGGTTTTCTGTTAGTCCATAATTCAAAAGGAGTCTTTTGAACAGCTTTACTAGGAACCCTATTCAACAAATAATTAGGTTTTTAAGAGCATACGACCAAAAATTCTTAGGTAGTATAGAATCTAACATCATGCTCCTAATCATATCTATTAACGTCCTATTGTGCCTTTCTGCTACACCATTTCGCAATGGTATACCTGGCATTGTGTATTGCTTCGAGGAATTTTGCAAATGGACCTAGACACTGGCCTACCTCATTATATTTGCCATAATATTCACCACCTCTGTCAGACCTTATGATTTTAACCTTTTTATCTAATTTCCTCTCAGCTTCCTTTATACACGTCTCAAGGACATTCATAGATTGAGATTTTTCATGAAGCAAATAGACATAACCATAGCGCAAAAAATTGTCAATAAAAGTGATGAAATACTTTTCTCCATTAAAGGCTGGAGTGTCCATAGGTCTGCAAAAATCAGTGTGTATTATTTCAAGAAGTTGGCTGCTTCCAATGGCTCCTTTCTTATTATGTTTGGTTTATTTACCTTTAATACAATCCACACATAATCCTATATCACTAAAATTCAAATTTGACAAAATTTCATTACTTACTAGTCTCATCATTCTTTTTTTGGATATGTGACCTAGTCTTTTATGCCATAAGAAAGTAAAATTTTCATTCAACATGCTACGTTTGCATCCAACATTATTTATTACATTCAGCAAGGAATTCTCATAAATGTCATTCAGTTTCTATTTATATAAACCATCAATTAGAATGCCAGAACCAACATTATCAGTATTCTTATATAAAACAAAACAACCAGATCCAAACATACATCTAAAACCAGAAATATCCAACTTACTTACGGAAATAAGGTTTCTTGATAATGAAGGTGCATAAAGGGTACTATATAAGTCTAATACATATCCACTTTCTAAAATTAGACGATAAGTCCCAATGCCTTCTATTGTGGATTTCATTCCGTTTCCCATAAAGAGAAAACGATCTTCATTTGGATTTATGGTTCGGATCATAAGAAATCTCTGCATATTATTGGAGATATGAGTTGTAGCACCAGTATCAACCCACCAAGTATTAATAGAAACTTCAACTAAATTTAATTCAAAAAAAACGAAAGATAGATGATTATCTTTCTTTTCGAACCAAGCTATCCTTTTCGGACAGTCATTTTGATAATGTCCTTTCCTTTTACAGAAATGACATCGAACATCCTTTAGTTCCTTCTTTTCCTTATCTTGTCCATTCTCAGCAGGTGCCTTTTTCTTCTTGAAATGACTTGATTTTCCATTCTGTTCTTTACCAGCTTTATTACTCACAAAATTTACCGAGTGATTCACTTGATTTTTCAAACGTCCTTCTTCCTGAACAAGTCTACTAGCCAATTCATTAACATTCCACTTATCTTTTATAGTGTTATGGTTAATTTGAAAAGGTCCATATTCAGAAGGT
This sequence comes from Allium cepa, assembly GCA_030765085.1. Lineage (NCBI taxonomy): Eukaryota > Viridiplantae > Streptophyta > Magnoliopsida > Asparagales > Amaryllidaceae > Allium > Allium cepa. Next base: position 778,095,755 of record CM060945.1, read on the forward strand.
ACAAGTTCAGGATAAATTGGACAAGAAAAGAATCCTCTACTGTAAGTCCAAGGGAGTTTAACCTTGCTGCCAGATTAATCATCTCTATAATGTGTTCATGCATAGTTCGCGACCCATGAAACTTCATGGTCGTTAGTTCTGCCATAAGAGTACCAACGAGTGACTTATCAGCTGAACGAAAACGCTCTTCCACAAACTGCATATATTCCTTAGCACTTTCTGTTTGCGGAATTGTTGACTTGATGTTGTCAGCAACAGTCATCTTAATAAACATGAGGCTCAATCTGTTGCTACGTTCCCATGCTTTATGGTGTGATTTTTTCTATCTCAATATTATCTATTATAAGAGCAACAGGTTTATCCTCAAGGAGTGCCAAGTCAAGATCCTGAACACCTGAATGGAAATTGACTTGTTCTCTTCATTCATAAAAGTTAACACCAGCGAAAAATATAACAGATGAAGCATGTGTATTCATGGGAACTACTGCAAATTAAATATAAAAAATTGAAATAACTATAAGCTCATAGCTAATGCGATTCAGATATATACATAATAGTATAATATAACACTCCTTTTGGTAGATACAGTCTTATACTTAACATAATTAAATACCAAAACATAAGTAAATAATAAATATATTCAATTAAATAAAACTGACATCTTTGGATGATCAATATTTATTTAATCAAGATATCTATTAAACCTCATCATGTCAACTAGTTATAGAACAAGACTTTCCTTTGGGTAAGTTATCAGGTTTTACCATTAGTGAAGCCAGTTTTTTTTGTTATTATTATAACTGGCAATTTCAATCAATAATCATTATGTTGCTTATGCATTAAATGATTATTCTGATTTTGGCCACTTTGGTGATTAACAAAATCATAAATCTCATGTGCATAATTGACTTATAACACATACTTGATTAAACATCATGAGTAAAGCATAGAACATATCAATTGCAATCATAGGAAATATTTAGTTATTGATTGGTGGCTCTGACACCAAATGTCAGAAATTCGTTACTGTTTGATCTTTCATGATTAATGATGAACAATTCAAGTAATAGCCCAAGGATCACCAATACCGAATATTTTACGAACAAAGCTTAATGTGATTATTTTCTGTTTTTGTTTAAGATGGCGTACCTTGATTAACAACGGAAGATGTAATGGCCGTCATCTTCTTCTTCTGACTTCTAATAATTACTCTTCTTCTCATAATTCGGTTTCTCTTTTTCTAACCCTATTTCTTTATTTGTTTCTTGACGGAGAAGAATACATCTATATTCCAAGAGAGTGATGACCCAATCCTTTATATAACATTTAACTTTAAATCTGGTACGTCCATTATATACCAATTCAACACTTAAGATTAATCACAGACCTAATGTTCTAATTATAGAAGGGCATATTTATGACTTAATTAATCGGGTCACATTAAGATTAGAAACTGCATAACGTTAAAGGTAAATGAAATGTTCTATTTATGACCTAACTGATAGGGTCATATTAAGATTAAAAACTACATGACGTTAAAAGTAAATGAAACGATTGCAGTTTCTAATAGCAGTTTTCTAACATAGCATTTTTAGTTTTAGGTTTTCGTCCATCAAAAATATGCAAGACATATGCATACTGTGAAAATACGACCAACTTAAAAAATGAAGTAACATAGGAAATAGAAAAACTTTTTTTTTCATATTTTGTGAAATAACGGAAGTAGAAGAAACAATTCATCCTTCTGTCATCCTCCATCCATCCATCGTCCCCTCCATCTTCCTTCCACCATATTTGTCGTCTCTTCATTCTTCTCATATTTTGTAATTAATGTTGAAAACCCAAAACATAAAATACAAAATAACCAAACAGACTCTTAGTTTTGAAAACATTACGCTTGTGCATTCACAAAATGTTGACTAAATGAATATTTTTAATAAGTTTTCGATCATGGCTAAATTTAAAATAAGTTTTCTTTGAACCCTACACTAAATTTTGTCCCTTTTAAAATGAAATCACATTCAGTTTTATCACTCCTCGACAATCATACCTACTTCACCACCCATTGCCCACCCATTGCCCATTGTTGTAGAGTGCTGACTTCCATCGCTCCATAGCTGATCTCCCTTTTAGCATCTACCTCGCTAAAATCCATAATCATAGTTTACATATAAACCATAATTTCTATTAATTCAATTTAGAAGATCTCTAGTATAAATAATGTTGATTTCGAAATTCTATTTATTTATTTATTAGTTTTACTTTGAATCATTTTTTATAAGAGCATTAGCGTGCATGAAGTTGAAGAAAATAGAAAAATGCTTACAAAAGGGTTTATTTATGTGTTTATTTTTATGTGGGAAGAATGAAAGCATGATTCTCATCATAACAAAAGCTTCTAATTGATAAAAGAATCTTTTTTTTCATGTTCCTCATATCAAAATCAATTTACTTTTAGCTATTACCATTTTTTATATCAAATGACTACTACATTAAATTGTTTGATCATTTTGTAACATGTTATTACATACCTTAATACTTTGATATATTTTAACTTACTTTATTTGAGGACATTTTAATAGGGAATTTTTGCTTAAGTCCTTATTTTGAAAGAAAATATAAGTCTTACATCGCTCTCGGTAGAACAATTTAAATAAAGTTCATTTCATATTTATACAAATGTTGTTTGAAACGATATTAGAATCATTCTATCTCAAACATTGTTGAATTTTATAGTTTTTGAGTATTTTACAATTTTCAAACACGAAATCGAATTAATCAAAGTTGTTAATTTTATATACAACGAATGATATAAAAGTTCATGTAAGTATTTTCCATCCATAATAATTTCAAAGCCACGCAAAGTAATTGCTTGGTGAAATTCAATTCAGAAAAGAGAAAAAAACCGTAATATAATTATTTTTCATTGTATATATTGCACTGAAAATTTGTGCAAAATACAAGCACCGTTAAATGTATGGTTGTTGTGGAAACTAACTAATAATCCCACAACTTTTTATCATATCAAATATTTTGAAAGTATTTGCAACATAATTATTTGCATGGTAAATATTTGGCACATCATCCATGTTTGTGTCAATTCCAGCTTTGGTTGGATTATACCACTACCACATGCATAACCACCATCCCCACCAACTAACCATGCTCACACGTACACGCTTAACAATGTGAGTCCTGACTTTTATCCTTGTAGATATTAAAAACCATAATTCGATGCCATGATCCAAACCCTAACTCTAATTAACAAAGGCAAACATTCAACCAATCTTCAATGCAAATCAACTCCTCTCATCGAGCTGCATATATCAACACCAAATTTGGCATCTTTTATCATAGTTGTTGATTTTTTTGCTTTTAGTAATCTAAGGAACTTATAGTGCATATGTGAAATGTGATGGATGTGTTAAGAAATAATTTCTGATACGAGGGATGCGAGACAAATTACCACTATATTAATGGTATTATATTTTAATTGCAAATGCAACGTCAAAAAATTGCCTATGATAAATGGGCAAATATAAAGACATAGATGATGTACTCTGTAACGACCCAGAATTTTGACAGCATACTTTAATAAATATTTAAACTAATTTAAATCAAATATAAGTCTGTCAATGTTTAAAATTGATGAGATATTAAACATTTAACAGTTATATATGTTTGTAAAGGGAAATTTTGATTTGAAATTTAAAATTAAATACTTCACAACCTTTAAAACAAAATCGGTTTTATTCAATAAAAATCAAATCAAAGGTTCATTATTTGATATTTGATAAAATACATATGAATACACTTTTAGTTTTTAAAATGATAAGTTTTAAAATTAACAAACATGGAATTATTTAACATAAATTTGGTAGTGCCAAACAATATAAGTGTAAACATTCAAAAATTAGTATATAACACAAACATACATTATAAATGTAATTAAAGTAACATAAAGATACACAATATAAATTATAATTTGATATATATAAAAACAAGTATTTTTAGCCAAACAATGATTTTCAACATCCACATTTGTACAACACAACAACATTAAATAAACTGTTAAAAACATCATTTGGACAAGTATAAAACTTCATATAAAATATAACTAACAAAAATAAGTAAACAAAAACATGTTAACAATAAATCATATCAGGAAGTTTGTAAAACATATAACCTATATGTAAGTTATTTAACAAATGAAAACATTCAGGCATTAGAAACAAAGTTCATTTCAACTTAAAACAAGTTATCACTTCATAGATAAAAAAAAATAAAAAAAAATCTGTGGCTGGTAACACTTATTGGCCGAAGTAATACTATCTTGTACAACAACAAAGTAAATACCATAAATATCTTTGTAATAAGTAGCTACTGTCAGTAACCATTAATAACTTGCTGTCATAATTAATAACATGAATATTAAATAGCATAACATATTGTTTAATTAAGTACACAGCCGAAATCGCTTATATCATTATTTTCTGCAGACTTTTACTAGCCATTAAAAAGAAAGAATGACATGCAGATGGAACTGGCCAGATAAAACCTATTGTTAAGTAACTTTAACTTATATTTATGCATCTATATATTCACTTATAACCTTCAGTTTACCCATTAACACTGAACATAAACTTAAACTAAAGGAAGAAAAAAAAACTGTAAAAAAACAAAGAAGAGAGAAACAGAAAAGAAGAATAGAAGGGAGCTTCAGGAAATTTCAGTTGCAAGTATCTTCTTCAACATCTTCTGTTCAATTTGATTAAGTGAGTAAACAAACTAATTTCAACTTTAGTTTGTATTTTTGTTTATGATATGTGCTTTATATAGTTTAATTTATTGCTCTGTGTATGTTGGTTTGATCTGGAAACTCTTATAGCTATTCTTGATTAATATTTCAAGTTGTTACAAAGTGAAGCAAATAAATTTACAGATCTTATTCATATAACAATTTAAATTTTGTATTGAATAAATTCAAGTTGTTATATGAAAACAAGCCTGCAAACATGTTTAAGATTTAACAGTATGATAATAATACTGTATTTTTCCAACTACAGGTAAACAAGAAATCAAAGTTTAAATTCAAATGTTTAAATTTGAAGTTTCAATAACATATTTAGAATTCATACAAGTAATTATGATTTTTAACATAAAGATTACGATTTTTATGCAAAAGTATTAAGAGCAGTTTCGAAATCAAATAAAAATGGGTTTTTGTGAATTGTGGGTAATAGAGTTAATTTTAATTCCTGAAATCTGGCATGAAGAAAGATGAAAGAGATATTAACACTAGAAAAATAGTAATTTATTTTTCGAATTCATATATTTTGAGTTTGAATCATGAATAGGGTTTAAGCCCATATTTTTCAAAGTTCTGTAAACAATTTGATTTCAGCTCCATTACGAAATCGAGTTGGCCGCGACCTTTGGAGGAGCTAGGTGGAGGTGTGAGTGAGGTTCAGGCGAATTTTCATCACCTCTGGTGATGTATGGTGATCGCGCGACCGTTTTGACAGTGGCGTAGCTGATGTTTTTTCGAGCATCAGGTCTTTTTTTTTTAGTTTCATCTTGAAATCGAAACTGAGTTTAGATGTTGGATCTATGGTTTCTTTGTGGTTTGTGGGGATGAACGCGAGTCGCCGCAGGGGAGGCAGACCACCGTGCACGTGCACGGTGGCGTGGGCGTGCCGGTGAGAATGGGTGGTTTTGTATTCGAGTGACACTCGAAGGGATTCTCGGGTTTAAGGGTAGTGTGACTCGAGTGGGAAACGTGCGTTGCGTGAGTACTAATGCAGTTAAATTTTTAGCTTAACTTAAAAAAAAAAAGTGAAATGCGCATTTAAACTGGGGGGAAGAAGAAAGGGAGGGAGAGAGACACGGGGAAGGAAGGGGAAAAGCATGTGACAGTCACGGGGGAAAAAGGAAGCTGACCCGGGTTCGTTGCAATATGATCATACAGTAAAAACAATTTTGGTTTAGCATTGTTTATAGTTAATGATGAATTAGTTAGATTGATATTAATCAGTTTATACTTGATGATTAAATTGATAACTGTAAATTTGTTAATTAAAATAAATTATATGTTAAAGAAATTATAAGCTTAATAACGTTAACATATTACTGGAAGTTAATTAATGAAAATTAACTTAAGTGTTTAATCAGGGCTTTTACTATTAAATTGATAATTAAAGTAATTTGTAAATAATTAATTCATTTTAATAAGTAAGTCATTAATTATTAAGTGATAATTAAGAATTAACTAATTATTTGATTAATTGAGAAATAGTTAATGAATAGATAAATAATTAAGTAAAGGTTAGATAATTTATAAATAACAAATTAATGATTAACTAATTAATTAATTGATCGTTAATCAGCTAATTAATCAGTAGTTAATTTACAGAATAAAATAGTTTATTCTTAAGCAGATAATTTAGTTAAGTAAAACCAAATTGTTTGATATGCATTGATAACTCTGTTTGGTTGACTGTGATATTTGTTGATGATATTCCTGTGATATGTTATGATATTATGGATATCTGTGATAACTGTATATGATTTATCTGATATATCTGATATGTTAATTTCTGATATTTAATTAAACTGTTAAGTTAAATAGACAACTTGGCCCTTAAAATGGCATTTGGATCCGATGAGACCGGGATCGGAAGAATCAACTTTTGATTCTCCGAAAACCACATCGATTCAAATTAAACGATAGGTCGTAACTTATCAAATGGAGATCGAGATGGAGTTTCCGAATGCAAGGGTTATCGTCGTTAACTCTGAGGGTGATTCCAAAATGAGTGTAACGAGATAATGCCTTCGGTTTCGTTCGAACCCGTAACGAACTTGTATGGATTGAATGCTTTCAACACATCGTCAGGCGGACGATGAGCATTCTAAGTGATATGTTCTTTAAAGGTAATCGTAGCCTCAAGCCTCATCAACCGGGAATGGCTAAAACAGGGGAGATGCAGCAAGGTTAGGTGGGTCATGCCCAAGCAGGACAAGATTTTCCCCTGTCTAGATGTCCCTTTTTATTCGGCTTAGTGGGCAATTGTTGGCCACAACTGCGGGGTTATCTTGTTCGGGACTGTTCAGTAAGGAATGGTTCCGGCCTTGTGTTGCAGGGGATGAAGGGAGTAATCCTCGATATGGTGATCTAGGCCCCGTACTGTGATGGGCGGTACCCCAGTAGCCCTGCCATTGCTGGAAATCCATTTACCCTACGAGACCCTACGGTTTTGATTTGTATTACCCACTTTCGTGGCTAGTAGCTGGAATTTAATAGATGTAACAATTTCGGCTATTTTCTATTTACTTGAAATCCCTAGTCACTATTATAATATCACAGAATTTCCTATAAAATGTTTTGGTTAACGTAAGGTAAAAACTTACCTGTATTTATTTGTGGGAAGTCTTACGTGATACCTTTATTTTCAAATGATTTTCAAGTTAAGCAACTTTAACCTGTTTACTCATACCAGACCCATGTCTGACCCGGAGTTTATATTTTGTGTTTTCATAAACTCTTGGGTACTCAAATTTTTACGAGTAGCTAAGTGATAGGTATCTAGAAGTGTTGCTTTTCTGGAGGAGCTATTTTGGGAGAAGACCAGACGTATGCATCTATATATGTAGTTCCGCTGTGTAGTTAGTGATGCTGTATTTTGGATGTATGTATGGACATGTATGTATATAACAGTCCTGTTATGTGATATTGTATGACTCTGATGTATGTATAACTATGTAATAGATATGTGATGTATTATATTTTGTTTCATTCCGTTGTGAGATTCTGATGTTGTTGTTCTTTCTTTCTATTCTTTTCTATTTCTATCCCTTTCTTTCTTAATGATGAAACGTCTTTCTGGGGTTGAGAAAGGCGGGTCGTCACAGTTGGTATCAGAGCGCTAGGTAAAGCGAGTACCTAGGCTCTTATGTTATATTTCTCTAGAGAGTGCGTATTTGTATTTTCATATAATATTATATATGTCTATATAAATGGATGAGTTACCTGTTCAGGTGACCGACATGAGTTCAGGAAGAAGAGGCAAAGTTAGGGCCAGTACTTCTACAGATAATGGACGAGTAAGAATGTTAGTGAAGCTGTCAATCCAGTACCATCTCAAGTTAGCTTTGCAGCCTTATGCAAGGATTTCAAACATCTTGGAGGCCAACCATTCAAAGGTTCGGAGTCTATAATTGAAGTTCAGGAATGTCTACGCTCTTGTGAGCGCATTTTCAAGAGAATGGGATTGTCTGATGAGCGTAAGAGGCATATGGCATCGTGGCAGTTGCAAGGTGGTGCAGCAGCGTGGTGGGATTCAACTATTGCGAATATTTCTGAGGATGATATTTCTTGGGACAGATTCAAGGAGTTATTTGAAGAGAAGTATGTGCCGACGGCAGGGAGAACCCAACTGTATCAGGATTTTCTGAATTTGAAGCAGGGTAGTATGTCTATTTCGGAGTACGAAACTAGATTCAACGAACTCTCTTGTTATGGATCAGGACTCATCGATACTCCTCTGAAAAAGAATGAGAAATTTGTGCAAGGATTGAGAACTGAATTCCATGGGAAATTGACAGTGCTTCTGAAGGGATCTTTTGTTGACTTGATTGATATGGCATTGAGATATGAAAGTTTGATGAGTAAGAAACCAGGGGTTCCAGATGCAACTCCAAGTGGGAATTTCACTAATTCGAATAAGCGAAAGTTTGATCCTAAATGGAGGAAACCAAATAAGAAGAAACCTGGGAATAACAACGGACCCCGGAAGTGCTATATTTGTCATCAGGAAGGGCATTTGGCAAATAAGTGTTCTAGGAAGGGATTCCAGCAGCAACAACAGCAACCGCACCAGAGTGGCCCAGGATCAGCTATGGTTCAGAAATCATTGTGCTTTAATTGTCATCAGCCAGGGCACATGATCAAGAACTGTCCACTTCTGCAGAGAGCACCTCAGAATAAAGTTTTTGCTTTGGAAGCCGGACCATCTTCTTCTTCGATGGGCAAAGGAGTATTAGAAGGTACTTTACTTTTAAATGGAAAATATATTAGAGTTTTGTTTGATTCGGGTGCTTCCTTGAGTTTTATTTCCTTGGAATCTGTTGAAAAGTTTTCTCTTACCCATAGTTCAGTAGATAGTTCTATCTTGGTGTCTAATCCTATAGGAGGGGTGACCACATTAGACTCTATTTGTAAGGACTTGAAGATCTCTTATCTGTCCCACAGTTTCTCTTGTGACCCGTATGTGTTGAATTTTAAGGGATTTGATCTTATTTTGGGTATGGATTGGCTGGATAAGTATAAAGCCGTCTTGAATTGTGATGAGAGAACAGTTTCGTTGGAAACTGATCTGGGTAGAATTGCCAGAGTGTCGTATGATAATTCTGGAATTCACTTGAGCAGTCTTCTTCATGGAATGGAGACATCTGAAGAGAGTGTTGAAGTTATTGATGTGGTTCAGGATTTTGCTGATGTTTTTGAAGAAGTTAAGTGTTTGCCACCACATCGAGAAATAGAGTTCCGTATTGATTTGATTCCAGGAGCTGTGCCAGTAATTCAACCCAGTAGGAGAATGGCTCCCAGAGAAAGAGAAGAGTTGATTAACCAGACGCAGGATCTTTTAGAGAAGGGATTGATTAGACCAAGTTTTTCTTGTTGGGGTTCAGCGGCGGTGTTTGTGACCAAATCGGATGGATCACTGAGGTTCTATGTGGATTATAGAGAATTGAACAAAGTGACTATCCGTAATAAATATCCTCTTCCTCGCATCGATGATCTTTTTGACCAGTTGCATGGTGCTTCTATCTTTTCTCAATTGGATCTAGCTTCAGGTTTCCACCAGTTGAGGGTAGCTGATGACAGTATTCCCTTGACTGCATTTAGGGGACCGAATTGTTTCTATGAGTGGTTGGTTATGCCATTCGGATTAACCAACGCTTCTGCTTATTTCGTTGACCTCATGAATCGAGTCTTTAGAGATGTGTTGAATAAGTTTGTGCTGGTATTCATTGATGATATCTTGGTCTATTCCAAATCCGAAGAAGAGCACAGGGAACATTTGAGGATTGTATTGGAGAATCTGAGAAAGAATGTGCTGAAGGCGAAGTTTTCGAAGTGTCATTTCTGGAAATCGGAAGTTATATTTTTAGGGCACATTGTTTCGGGTGAAGGCATTTCTGTAGACCCAGCGAAAGTTGAAACTATTCTGGAATGGAAACAGCCAGAGACACCGAGGGAAGTTCGCAGTTTTTTAGGATTGGCTGGTTACTACAGGAGATTTATTAGAGATTATTCCAAGATTTCTTCGCATTTGACTAAGCTGACCAGAAAAGGAACGAAATTCAAATGGACGCCTCAGTGTGAAGAAGCTTTTCAGGAATTGAAGATAAGGCTCACTAGTGCACCAGTACTTGCTGTTCCGGATGGGAAGAGCAAATTCGAGGTTTACACTGATGCTTGTATTGTTGGTTTGGGAGCAGTTCTGATGCAGAACGGAAGGGTTATTGCGTATGCTAGTCGACAGTTAAAGCCTCATGAGAAAAACTATGCTACGCATGATCTTGAATTGCTTGCCATTGTTTTTGCTCTGAAGTTTTGGAGACATTATCTTTTAGGAGAGAAATTTGAATTGTTCACGGATCACAAACCGTTGAAATATTTATTCTCCCAAAAAGACCTTAATCTGAGACAGCAGCGGTGGGTTGAATTTCTTGCATCCTATGATCTGGATATTCTGTACACTCCGGGGAAAGTGAATGTCGTGGCTGATGCTCTCAGTAGGAATGCAGTTTTATCTCTTCTGGAAGTGGTTCCATCTCTTATTGAAAGGATATCAAGCAAGCAAGAATCGGATAAGATGTTGAGGAGGATCATCAAGAGAGTCAGGAAAGGTCAGTGTCCCAGTTTTGAAATTGATGACCAAGGAACGCTAAGGATCAACGGGAGAATCTGTGTTCCGAATGACAAGGAGTTGAGGCAGGAAGTTTTATCCGAGAGTCATTGTTCCAAATTGAATATTCATCCTGGAATCTCGAAGATGTATAAGGACACGAGGAGAGCTTTCTGGTGGCCGGGTATGAAGAAGGATGTTGCTAGATTTGTGAACAGTTGTGCCATTTGTCAGCAAGTTAAAGGTGATCAACAGAAATCTGCCGGGTTATTGCAACCTCTGGAAATTCCAAATTGGAAATGGGAAATGATCTCGATGGATTTTATTGATGGTTTGCTTAGAACCAGGAAAGGAAATGACGGTATATGGGTTATTGTAGATCGTTTAACTAAGAGTGCCCATTTTATACCAGTAAAGGCAATGCAGTTTCTTTGGCAGAAATATTCTTGATGGAGATAGTTCGATTGCATGGTGTCCCAGTCAGCATAGTAAGTGATCGTGATCCTATTTTCACTAGCAAATTTTGGGAAGCTCTGCAATCAGCAATGGGAACAGATTTGAGATTATGTACAGCCTATCATCCTCAAACAGATGGACAGACAGAGAGGCTGAATCATATTCTTGAGGATATGCTTCGGGCTTGTGTTTTAGATTTTGGAGGATCTTGGGAGGACCATCTTCATTTAGTGGAATTTTCTTATAATAACAGTTATCAAGCAAGTATTAAGATGGCTCCTTATGAAGCTCTATACGGAAGACCGTGTAGATCTCCATCTTGTTGGATTGAATCGAAGGATCGTCTTGTGCTCGGACTCGATCTTATTCGTGAAGCTTCTGCGAAGGTTGAGCTTATCAAGAAAAGAATGAAAGCTGCTCAAGACCGTCAGAAGAAATATGCAGATAGAAGACGAAGGCCATTGGAATTTGAGATCGGAGACTTGGTTTTTGTTAAAGTTTCCCCAATTAAAGGTGCTATAAGATTCGGAAAGACGGGAAAACTTGCTCCGAGATACATTTGACCATTTCGAGTGTTGGAAAGAATTGGAACGGTGGCCTACAGGATTGATTTACCAGAACGGATGTCTGGGATTCACGATGTGTTTCATGTATCGCATTTGAGGAAATTTGTTCATGATCCCTCACTGGTTGTAGAACCGGTAATTCAAGAAGATTTGGAAGTGGAACCCAATTTAACCGTGGTCAGAAATCCAGTTCAGATTGTGGACCGTGACGAGAAGCAACTCAGGAACAAAGTGGTGGGAACTCGTTAAGGTGCAATGGAGTGAGGATCCCAGAGATTGTACCTGGGAAACTCTTGATAGTTTTAGGAGTGCTTATCCGGATTTATGTTCGGATAACTAGTGTTGTTTGTTAGAATAGACTGTTTGTTTGTTTGCTATTGTATGAATGATATGTATGTTTGGATTGTTAATATAAGAGATTTTGAATTTACTGTTGTTTAAATTTCGGGGACGAAATTCTTTTAAGGGGGGAGGAATGTAACGACCCGGAATTTTGACAGCATACTTTAATAAATATTTAAACTAATTTAAATCAAATATAAGTCTGTCAATGTTTAAAATTGATGAGATATTAAATATTTAACAGTTATATATGTTTGTAAAGGGAAATTTTGATTTGAAATTTAAAATTAAATACTTCACAACCTTTAAAACAAAATCGGTTTTATTCAATAAAAATCAAATCAAAGATTCATTATTTGATATTTCATAAAATACATATGAATACACTTTTAGTTTTTAAAATGATAAGTTTTAAAATTAACAAACATGGAATTATTTAACATAAATTTGGTAGTGCCAAACAATATAAGTGTAAACATTCAAAAATTAGTATATAACACAAACATACATTATAAATGTAATTAAAGTAACATAAAGATACACAATATAAATTATAATTTGATATATATAAAAACAAGTATTTTTAGCCAAACAATGATTTTCAACATCCACATTTGTACAACACAACAACATTAAATAAACTGTTAAAAACATCATTTGGACAAGTATAAAACTTCATATAAAATATAACTAACAAAAATAAGTAAACAAAAACATGTTAACAATAAATCATATCAGGAAGTTTGTAAAACATATAACCTATATATAAGTTATTTAACAAATGAAAACATTCAGGCATTAGAAACAAAGTTCATTTCAACTTAAAACAAGTTATCACTTCATAGATAAAAAAAAAAAAAAAAAAAATCTGTAGCTGGTAACACTTATTGGCCGAAGTAATACTATCTTGTACAACAACAAAGTAAATACCATAAATATCTTCGTAATAAGTAGCTACTGTCAGTAACCATTAATAACTTGCTGTCATAATTAATAACATGAACATTAAGTACACGGCCGAAATCTCTTATATCATTATTTTCTACAGACTTTTACTAGCCATTAAAAAGAAAGAATGACATGCAGATGGAACTGGCCAGATAAAACCTATTGTTAAGTAAATTTAACTTATATTTATGCATCTATATATTCACTTATAACCTTCAGTTTACCCATTAACACTGAACATAAACTTAAACTAAAGGAAGAAAAAAAAAACTGTAAACAAACAAAGAAGAGAGAAACAGAAAAGAAGAATAGAAGGGAGCTTCAGGAAGTTTCAGTTGCAAGTATCTTCTTCAACATCTTCTGTTCAATTTGATTAAGCGAGTAAACAAACTAATTTCAACTTTAGTTTGTATTTTTGTTTATGATATGTGCTTTATATAGTTTAATTTACTGCTCTGTGTATGTTGGTTTGATCTGGAAACTCTTATAGCTGTTCTTGGTTAATATTTCAAGTTGTTACAAAGTGAAGCAAATAAATTTACAGATCTTATTCATATAACAATTTAAATTTTGTATTGAATAAATTCAAGTTGTTATATGAAAACAAGCCTGCAAACATGTTTAAGATTTAACAGTATGATAATAATACTGTATTTTTCCAACTACAGGTAAACAAGAAATCAAAGTTTAAATTCAAATGTTTAAATTTGAAATTTCAATAACATATTTAGAATTCATACAAGTAATTATGATTTTTAACATAAAGATTATGATTTTTATGCAAAAGTATTAAGAGCAGTTTCAAAATCAAATAAAAATGGGTTTTTGTGAATTGTGGGTAATAGAGTTAATTTTAGTTCCTGAAATCTGGCATGAAGCAAGATGAAAGAGATATTAACACTAGAAAAATAGTAATTTATTTTTCGAATTCATATATTTTGAGTTTGAATCATGAATAGGGTTTAAGCCCATATTTTTCAAAGTTCTGTAAACAATTTGATTTCAGCTCCATTATGAAATCGAGTTGGCCGCGACCTTTGGAGGAGCTAGGTGGAGGTGTGAGTGAGGTTCAGGCGAATTTTCATCACCTCTGGTGATGTATGGTGATCGCGCGACCGTTTTGACAGTGGCGTAGCTGATGTTTTTTCGAGCATCAGGTCTTTTTTAGTTTCATCTTGAAATCGAAACCGAGTTTAGATGTTGGATCTATGGTTGCTTTGTGGTTTGTGGGGATGAACGTGAGTCACCGCAGGGGAGGCAGACCACCGTGCACGTGCACGGTGGCGTGGGCGTGCCGGTGAGAATGGGTGGTTTTGTATTCGAGTGACACTCGAAGGGATTCTCAGGTTTAAGGGTAGTGTGACTCGAGTGGGAAACGTGCGTTGCGTGAGTACTAATGCAGTTAAATTTTTAGCTTAACTTAAAAAAAAAAGTGAAATGCGCATTTAAACTGGGGAGAAGAAGAAAGGGAGGGAGAGAGACACGGGGAAGGAAGGGGAAAAGCACGAGACAGTCACGGGGGAAAAAAGAAGCTGACCCGGGTTCGTTGCAATATGATCATACAGTAAATACAATTTTGGTTTAGCATTGTTTATAGTTAATGATGAATTAGTTAGATTGATATTAATCAGTTTTTACTTGAAGATTAAATTGATAACTGTAAATTTGTTAATTAAAATAAATTATATGTTAAAGAAATTATAAGCTTAATAACGTTAACATATTACTGGAAGTTAATTAATGAAAATTAACTTAAGTGTTTAATCAGGGCTTTTACTATTAAATTGATAATTAAAGTAATTTGTAAATAATTAATTCATTTTAATAAGTAAGTCATTAATTATTAAGTGATAATTAAGAATTAACTAATTATTTGATTAATTGAGAAATTGTTAATGAATAGATAAATAATTAAGTAAAGGTTAGATAATTTATAAATTACAAATTAATGATTAACTAATTAATTAATTGATCGTTAATCAGCTAATTAATCAGTAATTAATTTATAGAATAAAATAGTTTATTCTTAAGCAGATAATTTAGTTAAGTAAAACCAAATTGTTTGATATGCATTGATAACTCTGTTTGGTTGACTGTGATATTTGTTGATGATATTCCTGTGATATGTTACGATATTATGGATATCTGTGATAACTGTATATGATTTATCTGATATATCTGATATGTTAATTTCTGATATTTAATTAAACTGTTAAGTTAAATAGACAACTTGGCCCTTAAAATGGCGTTTGGATCCGATGAGACCGAGATCAGAAGAATCAACTTTTGATTCTCCGAAAACCACATCGATTCAAATTAAACGATAGGTCGTAACTTATTAAATGGAGATCGAGATAGAGTTTCAGAATGCAAGGGTTATCGTCGTTAACTCTGAGGGTGATTCCAAAATGAGTGTAACGAGATAATGCCTTCGGTTTCGTTCGAACCCGGAACGAACTTGTATGGATTGAATGCTTTCAACACATCGTCAGGCGAACGATGAGCATTCTAAGTGATATGTTCTTTAAAGGTAATCGTAGCCTCAAGCCTCATCAACTGGGAATGGCTAAAACAGGGGAGATGCAGCAAGGTTAGGTGGGTCATGCCCAAGCAGGACAAGATTTTCCCCTGTCTAGATGTCCCTTTTTATTCGGCTTAGTGGGCAGTTGTTGGCCACAACTGCGGGGTTATCTTGTTCGGGACTGTTCAGTAAGGAATGGTTCCGGCCTTGTGTTGCAGGGGATGAAGGGAGTAATCCTCGGTACGGTGATCTAGGCCCCGTACTGTGACGGGCGGTACCCCAGTAGCCCTGCCATTGTTGGAAATCCATTTACCCTACGAGACCCTACGGTTTTGATTTGTATTACCCACTTTCGTGGCTAGTAGCTGGAATTTAATAGATGTAACAATTTCGGCTATTTTCTATTTACTTGAAAACCCTAGACACTATTATAATATCACAGAATTTCCTATAAAATGTTTTGGTTAGCGTAAGGTAAAAACTTACCCATATTTATTTGTGGGAAGTCTTACGTGATACCTTTATTTTCAAATGATTTTCAAGTTAAGCAACTTTAACCTGTTTACTCATACCAGACCCATGTCTGACCTGGAGTTTATATTTTGTGTTTTCATAAACTCTTGGGTACTCAAATTTTTACGAGTAGCCAAGTGATAGGTATCTAGAAGTGTTGCTTTTCTGGAGGAGCTATTTTGGGAGAAGACCAGACGTATGCATCTATATATGTAGTTCCGCTGTGTAGTTAGTGATGCTGTATTTTGGATGTATGTATGGACATGTATGTATATAACAGTCCTGTTATGTGATATTGTATGACTCTGATGTATGTATAACTATGTAATAGATATGTGATGTATTATATTTTGTTTCATTCCGCTGTGAGATTCTGATGTTGTTGTTCTTTCTTTCTATTCTTTTCTATTTCTATCCCTTTCTTTCTTAATGATGAAACGTCTTTCTGGGGTTGAGAAAGGCGGGTCATCACATACTCAAACTAATAAAGTAGTATGTTTGGAAAATATATATACGAAGGTACCAACAGAATAAAATAACATTACCTTCATCTCTAATAAGAATGAATTATCTAGCTAAATCAGGAAAAGTAGACAAGTTTGAATTGTAAATAACACTTCTACCTCAATCGGCACCGACAAAAAACATGTTCGGTGATTATCTTACTCTTGCTTTCAACACAAAGTAACTTAATTATTTAAATCATATAAAGTTGAATTGAACGAACATATTAAAAATTGAATTTAAAAAATAAATGAACTTGAAACATTTTTCATTGTATTTGTAATGTCTTTTAGACGAACAAAAAATATAGGAGCTTGTTTGTTGAATTTATAGATTAGAAGATGCAAATAGAATGTACTTTGCAATTCTAGGAAACATCCATTTGGGCCAAAGGCCCAATCCGACCTATGCATTATACATAGTTGCCTTCCCTTTCACTTTCATTTGGGAAGCACCTCCAATTCCCTATTTTCACTTCTTCTTCCATTTTGAACCCTGTCCTCTTCATACAAGCTCAAGCAAAATTGCAAAACTCAACTATCAATAAGCAAATTCAACTAAAAGAGAGATATAGAAACCTGTTCAACAAAACCAGATTTTGAGGAAAATATGAAATTGAGCTTTTGAGAGTGAATTCTAAACATTTTGAGTTCTTAGGCTTGCTTAGGTAGTGGGGATGATTTTGTAGACTTAAGTTTGCTTATTGTAACACCCCAATAAATCAACCGTAAATAAATAAATTGGATAAATTAATTTAATAAGATATGGGTAAAAATAAAATTTTGCAAAATCTGGAATTCGACCACGAAAGTCAACGCAAAATTTGGTCAATTTCCATATAAAATATGCTGAAAACAGAGCTTAAAAAAAGAAATTATATAGACGTTAAAAGTTTCGGATTTAAAATATTTTAAATAGAATTCAAATTCAACTAAATAATTAATTCCCAAATTTGAATTTGACAAGTTAAAGGTAATCATACCTGGGGTATAAGCAAACGTTTAAATTAATGTTAATGTTAAATACTAAGTAAGGAGAAAAAATTAACAACATTAGTTGGTTTATCATTCCCAAGATAGTAGAAGCAATCGACCTCTTGACCATTACCAGTCAACTGCTAGAAGTCGATCGGTGGAAGGTGGCGATCAATCGCTGTTTGTAAGTGGCGACAAGGGTTTAGTTTATTTTAACATACCAAATTTAAAGAATCGACTTAAATCCGATGGTTCTGGCGGTTTCCAACTACTATAAATAAGAACCTAACCTTCTCACTTTAATTCACATAATATTTTTGGAACATTGGTAAAGCTTTGTCAGTTCATCTCTTTATAGATTTAAAAAACTCCATTAGAGTTTCAAATAAAAAATCCTATGTCTATCTTTGTTTGTTGTTTATTTTCCCAACCTCTTCTCCTCCAAACCACTAATTTTCTAAATTTAACATATATAAAAATGTTGAATCATAAGTTTTGATTCAAGACAAAGAGCTTAATCAAATTAGTGAATGAGACTACATGGACAAGCGACAAAAAGAGAAAGAAATATGCTGTTAAAACTACGAAGGAGACAAGGCTACAAAACTGAGTATAGTATGTCAATTTGTCGAAGTTTTTAGTCTTAGAATTATTAAAATCTATCCTCAAGTAGTTCACTCAAACCAAAGTTGTTTTAAGCTTTAAACGTTCTAAAATATATGAGAACTGTGCACTAACGTTAGTCGACTGACCAAATATGGTCAGTCAACTGAATCTGCCCAGGTGCACAGAAACTCTCTGTTTTTGCACCAAATTTGAACATTCAGTTGATTGGTCACTTTGGGTCAGTTGACTGAATTCTTTCAACAACTATTTTTCTGAATATATACTTCCATTTGCCAAGAGATACGATCTAAATTGAAGAGGTATGGACGCTTCCTTCGATCGGAACTCTTCGTGAATGGTTGCAACTATTTATCTACTATATAAACACTTGAGATTCACTTATTAAATTACCGAATTTCTTTTTATTTTCTGATCATACTCTCTAGTATCTCTGCATTCTGAAAAGCAATCACAACTTTCATATATTGCTTGAATCTCTGAATCAATTAACTTATTCTTCGACTCAAAGCAATATTCTCCTTTTTAAATCTTTACACACACATATATACTTGAGGAAAAGATTATAGGAAGGTTATACTATCAAATACAAATCAGTGTTAACAAGAACACAAAGTGTTAAGTAATTTTATTGAAACTGTTGAAGTCCTGTATGGTTGTTCAGGCGGGTAAAGTCCTCGTTCGGTTAGAGGCGGAAAAATCCTGATCGATCGCTTAGGTGATGTATACCTATTCCTCTAGGTTAAATGAGGTGTTATTGAGTGAAATTCCAGAAAGAAGTTTGGGACTGGATGTAGAACGGGAAGTTCGAACCAGTATAAAAACTCCTGGTGTGCTTATTTTTATTTACTTTACTATTGTCATCTGTTTTCGAATTTAGATTATATTACATTCCATATTATACAATCCTAAGTGATATCTAGCAACACTGTAGTCACTTTCATTTGGTATCGGAGCAGGACATCCTATAACCGTAACACATTTATTTGATAATCTTTTGCTAATATGGAAAATAACACCATCACAAGCACTGTCACTAACACTAGTTTTATTGAAGGTCAATCTACTGCATGACCTCCACTATTCAATGACAAGAATTATAATTACTTGTCAACTAGAATGAGAATATATATGCCAATCTAATGGTTTTGACACTTGGAACATTACTCAAAATGAATATACCCTTCCAACAGAAGAATTTTCAACTTGGACTGCTGCACAGAAAACTGATGCTACTACAAATGCTAAAGCTATGAATATGTTATTCTATGCATTAGAAGAAATGAGTTTAATAGAGTCAGTATCCATACAAATGCTTATCAGATATGGAGAACTCTAAAAGTAACTCATGAAGGGACTAACAAAGTTAAATAAAGCAAAATTTCTATGTTGAAAAATCAGTTTCAAAATTTCAAAATGAAATAAAATGAAAATATAAATGATATGTACTCTAGATTTCAATATATATATCATTCACTATTAGCACTAGGAGAAAATTTTTCTAATTTTGATATAGTATCAAAAATCCTAAACTCTTTAACGGATGAATGGGAAAGAAAGGTCCTAGCTACTAAAGAAGCAAACGATCTTTCAATCATGAAACCAGAAGAGTTAATAGGAAATCCAATGTCATATGAAGTAAATTTGCAGGCAAAGAAAGTTCAATCACAGGATAAGAAGAATATAGCATTTCAAGCAGACTGAGATGACTCTGACTCAGATGGAGAGGATATGGCATTTATTGCTAGGAATTTCAAAAAGTTTTTGAAATTCAAAAAGAAAAATAAAATCAAGAGTTACAAAAATAACTCTAGTAACAATAATAGCAATAAACCATCATCTTTTGTAATGGAATGTTATGAATGTCATAAAAAGGGTCACATGAAGAAAGATTGTCTAGAGAAACAGAAAAATAAACTCAAGAAGAATAAATTCAAGAAGAAAGCATTTTCTGTAACATGGGATGATTCAGATTCTTCATCATCAGAAAGCGATAGTGATAATGACACAGAGCAAGCAAATGTATGCTTCATGGATACAAATGACGATGTAAGTAAACTATGTTTTGAAGATTTAGTTGAACTTAATTCTAAACTAGTAGATTTTGTAAAACAAACTAAAAAGAAAAATAAGGAGTTACAAGAAAAAGTGAATAGATCTTATTTAGAAATTAGTATGCTTAGAGATGAAACGAAAATTCTCGAAGAAGAACTTGAAAAATCTCAAGAATCGAATTCTAATTTAGCATCACAACTTTCTACGATAACTCAGGAATTAGAAATTCAGAAGAATAAAAATGATGATTTATCAGTTGAAATTAATGATTTAAAATCTAACATTAAAGTATTAGAGTTAGAAAAATATAGTCTTAAAACTAAGCTAGAAGACATTAATAAAAATATTTCTAATTTTAATGAAGGACAATAATTTTTTTCTAAAATAATAGAAAATTCTCAGTCTAATTCAAATCAAATGGGATTAGGATATAAGAAAATTGAAAACCTAAAGAAATCTGGGAAGTTTAAAAGTAAGTCTAAACACAAAAATAAGGAAGATTTGAAGAAAACAGTTTCTAAAGATTTTAAAACAATTAAAATATGGATTCCTAAAACAAATATTAACTTAGTTTGGAATAAGAATATCAAAATATTTATGGAAACTATTCATAAAAATGTGAAATATATTTATAAAGGGAATTCTGAGCCTTCTTGGGTTTGGTTTCCTAAGACCTAACTCTTAGGACCCTAAAAAGAAAAGTGGGTACATCTTAACCTTTATTTTTTGCAGGTACCACTTAAAAAGGGAGGAAAATGGATTCTAGACAATGGTTGCTCGAAACACATGACTGGTAATAAAGATATGTTAATAAACATAGTCTACTCAAAGGGAGGATCAGTCACTTTTGGAAATAATTCAAAAAGTTATGTCATCGGCAAAGGCGATGTGTGCAATAACAGTATCTCTAACTCACCTCTCATTACTGATGTTTTATTAGTTAAAAACTTAAAACATAATTTATTAAGTATTAGTCAATTATGTGATAAAGGTTTTAATATATCTTTTTTAGAAAATAAATGTAATATCTCTAATAAAAATCAAAATTTAATTTTTGAACGTATAAGAGATAGAAATATTTATATTATAAATATGAACATAAATCATAACCAAATATGTGTTTAGTAGTTACAGAAAGTGGTTCTTGGCTATGGCACAAAAGATTATGTCATATAAATATTAATACTATTAATAAATTAGCTAAAAATAAACTTGTTAAAGAACTGCCTGATATGAAATTCAAAATTGATAATATTTGTGATGCTTGTCAGTTAGGAAAATTAACAAAATCTTCCTTTAAATCTAAGAAAGTCATATCTACAACATAACCATTTGAACTACTACATCTGGACCTTTTCGGACCTACTCAAGTTCAATCTATTAATCACAATAGATATGTGTTTGTTATTGTAGATGATTTTTCAAGATATACATGGACTATTTTTATGAAACATAAAAGTGATACTTTTAAGAATTTTAAATTTTTTGTAAAAAGAATTCAAAATATAAAGAATTTAAAAGCTCAAAATATTAGAAGTGATCATGGAGATGAATTCGAAAATGAAGCTTTCAAAATTTTTGCAACAAAAAAGGAATTGATCATAATTTCTCCTTTCCTAGAACACCACAACAAAACGGAGTTGTAGAAAGAAAAAATAGAACATTACAAGAATGTGCACGAACTTTATTAAATGGAAGCACTTTACTATGTACTTTTGGGCTGACGTAATTGCAACTGCATGCTATGTCTTGAATCGTGTTTCTATTCGATCATTAACCAAACATACTCCATATGAACTTTTAAATGGTAGAAAACCAAATATATCATATTTCAAAGTTTTTGGTTCAAAATGGTTTATACTTAGCACTAAAGATCAGCTTGGAAAATTTGATCCAAAATTCGATGAAGGAATATTCATAGGACATTTGGAAAGAAGCAAAGCTTGTTGAGTTTTTAATACAAGAACTAAAGTAATCGAAGAAACTCTTCATGTTTCATTCGATGAAAATTTCAAAATTTCTTCTAAGATTACAAATTTTTAAAATAATTCAAATAAAGTTCCGACAAATAATTCATAAGATGATGATATTATTTTTCAAAATAATAATTCTGCTATTTCTATAGAAAATGAAAACATTGTTAATAATGATAATATATTAAGATCTCCTCCAAGAATTCTTAGAGATCACCCTGTTAAAAATATAATTGGAGAAGTAAATTCAAATGTAAGAACAAGACATCAATTAAATCAAATGGGCCATATAGCTTTTCTCTCTAATATAGAACCTAAAAATATTGAGGAAGCCTCAACTGATGACTATTGGATTATAGCTATGCAAGAAGAGCTAAATCAATTTGAAAGAAACAAAGTTTGGGAATTATTTCTTAGACCAAGTGATCAATCAGTCATTGGTACAAAATGGATTTTCAAAAACAAAGCTGATGAACAAGGTAACATTACTAGAAATAAAGCTAGATTAGGAGCACAAGGTTAAAATCAAGAAGAGGTAATAAAATATGAAGAAACGTTTTCTCCAGTTGCAAGACTATAAGTTATACGTATTCTACTAGCTTTTGCATATTTTCATAACTTTAAATTATATCAAATGGATGTTAAAAGTGCTTTTCTAAATGGATATATAAAAGAAAATGTTTATGTTGAACAACCCCCTCTTTTTACTCATGAAAAATTTGCAGATCACGTTTATAAACTTAAGAAGGCTTTATATGGTTTAAAACAAGCACCTCGTGCTTGGTACGACCGACTTAAAAGCTATTTACTAGAATTTGGTTTTGAGATTGAAAAAGTTGATCAAACATTATTTATTAAGAAAACTAACCGGGATATTTTAATTATACAAATATATGTTGATGATATAATTTTTGGTTCAACAAATGTAAAATTGTAACGACCCGCCTTTTTGGACAATTTAAATCGACGATCAAATACACATGTCGATTCCAAATCATTCAAAAGGGCAGATAGTTATTGGGGGTAAGTAAGAAAAGAAAAGAAAGAGAAATAAAGGAAATGAAACAATACAGAATCTCACAGCGGAACGATAAAATATAATAGTCAAATAAACAGTTCATGAAGCTGTTTACTATATTTTGACAATTATTTATACAACATTTATCAGAGTTATACATATACAACAGAACAATTAAAATAATGCAGCAGATAGCATGATGCAAGGGTAATAATAGTAATAGCATACCAAATCTTCGTCTTCATCCTCCATAATAGATCTTCAAAAATCTGAAAACTCAGGACTGACCCGAGCGTAATGAAAAGACAAAACACTCGAGTCAGGACTAAAATATCCTTGAGAAAGTTAAATCAATTGTAAATAAATATGAGTGTAACGACGTCAGAGATGTTTACGGGGTTTGACATCTCATATCCAGTGTCAACGTGCGTGCAATAACTCAAGAGATGTTACGGGATTTTCCATCTCTTAAGGATCCGTTAAACTATCTACTATGTAGTAATGTACGCTAAGTAGATAATGCCTATCAGTAATATAAAGTATCAAAATAGCGTTAAGGCGTTACCATAATCCCCCTTAACACATTTTTATAATGCCATAGTCTATACAGCACCGTAAGCCCCACCGTAACTGGTGGTTATCAGAGGGTACCCCATAGGTATAACACAAAACAAAACGTAGTGGTCGCGAATAGGATAATCAGTATGACAAGGTACATGAGGCGAAACCAACTGGGATACTAGTAGTTGCATGATCCGGACTGATGTTGAGCATAGCCAGCAGCTACCCCAACACCGCGAAACAATACTCCCAAATCAAGGGGTGCACCCAAATCGAATCACAAATGTAATAGATATGGTATCGAAGAAGTGTGTCCGCTAGAGGCGGCGAACCTCAATGGCCCGGCGCGGCTCCTATTTTAGTCATGTCAGGGGTCATCCAATATCGTTCTCTTTCTTCAGTCAACGCATTCACCAAACCATCCACTTCATTCTGGATCAACACTCACCGTATAATAGTTATTAAAGTGGTGTTCGGTATCGACAGAGAGTATGTCCATATCCGATCCCGGTCTCTTTAATAACTACGTATTATTACACCGTTGGCTCTTTTACATTTCAAATCGATTCATAATTGATATCAAAATATCATGTTCGCTTCAAAAATCAAATCCATTTCAAATATCATCATATCTATTCAAATGTAAGATTCCGTTTCAAAATCATTTTTCGCATCAATATCTCATTTCGATTTCAAAATCAATTCGAATTTCAATTTAGGTTGCAACTTCATTTAACTCAATTTGTATTTAAATTCAAGATTTAAATATAAACAATCCACTTTACTAACCAGCTTAGAATTTTAGAAAATAGTTTTAAGTAGTTTAAAAGTAGTTTTAAATAATTAAAATAGTTAAAATAGTTAAAATCTTAAAATGGATTTGAAATAGATAAATTTAGTTTAAAATAATTTAAACTGGGATAAGCAGATTTAAAATAGATTAAAACAGTTTAAGTATCCAAAATGGTTTATATAACTGAGTAATTTGGAAAACAAAATAAAACAGCACCAAAACCAATCCATTTCAATTACAACTTCCCAATTCAAATCAATTTCAATTTCCATTCTACCGATTCAATTTCGATTTCGATTCAAATCAATGTCAACTTTTACTTTAAATTAATTCAATTTTTCATTCACCTTTAATTTATTCAATTTCAATTTATATCGATTTGGAGCTTGATTTCAAAATATCCATTTATAACACTTAACAAAATTTTCCATCAGTATTCAAGTTTAAATCCAATTACAAATATGATTCAATTTCAAACTCAATTTCAACTATCTTTCTTATTTTTTCTTTTTTATCGCTTTTACTTAGTAATACTCAAAGCTCGAAATAATGTTCAATCTTTAAATAAATAAATTTTCGAAATTCAATCATATCCTGATTTTAAATTCCAAAGTCTCCACTTAATTATTTAACAATTTCTTTTAACCAAAATTAATTTCAACATTCCAAACTCAAATTTTCGATAAATTCGATTTCTATAAATTGATTTCCATTTATAGCTTTTAAATCAAAACATTTAAGTAAATTTCAAATCGACAATTTTAAAAATTAATAATTTAGCCAATTCGGTGTCCGTATATAATTTTCTATCCTATGCCCAAGTAATTATTTATTTCAATTTAATGTCAGGAATGAATATATATCACTTAAATCAAATCACAGTTTCATATGTATGCATAACAGGATATATAAGCAATTAAACATCCAAACATTCAATATCAACCAATAGCATCCATCGAAATACATCATCCAATAGACAATACAATTCATGGCAATTTCATAGTTATCAATGTCAGGTAATTTAATGGCTATTCAATTTCAATTTCAATTTCAATTTTTTTTACTGTCAATTTAATTTTCGACGGTTAATTCCAATGATAATCTATATGACAATTAAATTCTATCAACCAACGACAAATAAAATTCATATCACTTCATAATATCAAATTTAACTAGCATAAAGATATTCAGTACGTCGTGAGCGTTATAAAACACTCACCTTGATTTCAATGGAGTTCTAGCGTTTTATTTCGAATAAATTAAACGGACGTTTAATTTTACCCGAAATTTTCAATAGCTCCAAACTATTCCAATCCAGCTCCATTGCATAGAGCTCGATGATACGAACCCAATGCACTTCGTTTCGTCCAAAACGGACCTCGCATCAACAAGTTATGATATTTAGAAGTTTACACAAATTTTTATAAAAATCAATATACAACTTTTATTTTAATTCTAACCCAACCATCTAGACCGTTCGAATTTTCTTTCATCAGATCTGGCCCGTACGAGATCTTCTTCCCAATTGCATGCGTGAAACTTCCAGGCATCCCTCGTACGCGATGAACCCATGTCTCCATTTTTGAATCCAATTATCCTCCCTACACACGAAGCTTGAAGACGATCGGAGGATGCCACGTCGAAGCTGCCACCGCCTACTCCTCGCATACAGTGACCGGGCCCACTCGGTGCTTTATTTATTCTAGATAACGTGAAGAACGACCGGCCTTTGAACTCGATTTGCCGATAATCCAACGCCTCAAATCCGATCGTGACCGTTGAATACGCAGTTCGCAACGTGCTCTACATTTTTCATGTTGAAGATTTCTTGAATTGATGAACGGATTTGAAGAAATCGAAGGGGAAATGAGATGAATTCTCAGCCATGGGTTCTGTTAATGGCGGCCACGCATCAAACCCTAGCTATTTTTTTTTATAAAGGGGCTATTTATAGAAATTTCTCGAACCACTATTTATCCCGGATTTTCGAACTTCGATTTACGCGCGGTGACCGGCGTTTCTAGGGTTTATCCCACGTTTCGGACACAGTAGAATAGGTTTCGAAAGCTAATTCGATCGTCTGTGCGAGATACGGCAATAAACGATCGATTTAAAATTAAATCGGTTAAACGAATATCTAGGCGTATTAGTTTGCTCTGGACAAACGGTAAATCCAATTGACACGAAATTTGAAATCTTACAATAATATCACATTACGGATCCGATGAAAATGGTTTCGTCGAAATCCGAGACTGTTTGAAAAATGACTATTTTAACTCGTTAAATTAATATTAAAACAATTTCGATGCGTTTCGAGCTGCCACGGTCAAACGAAAACTCCGATTGCTACGAAAATTGAAATCCGATAATAACAAACTATTATGGATCCAATGGATCTAGTTTCGTCCAATTCTGAGACTGTTCGAAAATTGGCTATTTTTCAGTCGATAATTAAATATTAAAATATTCAATTTTCACAAATTTACTTTTAATTCGATTTTAAAAGTTCTACAACATCATTCTTACTTTAATATGATAAAATAAAATTTTACAAATCATTTTTAATCATATTAAATCCGTTACTCAATTATCCAATAATTTCCAATTTTAAAATCTTATTAACTCTATTATAATCCCAATATAACTTATGTTCACTTTGAAAACCAATCTGAATCATATTAAATCAAATTTAAATTATTCACTCTATTTTCATATATTAAATTTCAATATCAAATTGATCATATCAAATTCGGAATTTTATTATTCAAACATCTGTAATATTAAATTTAAACAATTTGATTATTCTTAAATCAGTATCTTTTGAGATATTCAAAACGAACTTAAAAATTTAACTTTTGAAACGAATTAAAATTATAGAACAACTATTTTCATTATACTGTTATTCAATTCCCATTATTAAATTATTCAATAATTTCCAAATACCAAATTTAAACAATTTAATTGTTCAATATTTGACGGATTTCAATATTGGATTTTTTTTCAAATAAAAATTTCATTATCAGTCGATTTACTATGTTACATCAAATGAATTCCACGTTATTATTTAACTACAGTTAGAGATAATGCACTCAACTAATATATAAACTTTCATTTCAATTGCAATTGGTTCACAAATTCAATTCGACTAACTACACGAATAGGTAACTTAAATAATTATCACCGTTTAACTTTTAATTACTTATAAGTTTATTATTTACAAACAAGTGTCACAATTATCTATACAATACAAATTTATTCCGTTACCATTGACTACATATTCTTTCGATTGATTTGGGATTTCATTCAATTCATAAATAATTAACTTAGATAAAATTTGTTGCATTTCATTCTAGTTATTATTATTCCAAATGAATTACAAATTTTTTTCTAACACTAAATCGCGAAATCTTATTAAATTAGCTATTTTAATTATCGAAAATTTACGGGTCGTTACACTCTCCCCCACTCAAAACTTTTCGTCCCCGAAAAGGAAAAAGAAGGGAAAAGGAACTAAGTATAGAATTCAACATTAGATATATTTTTATTCAAAGTTACCAACTTATAAAACAATGTAATTCCACTTATAAAGTCATTACTACACTTCCACTAAGTTACCCTGAACGACCTTCTAACTTTAAAAGTTAGTTATCAAAACAAGTTATATAAAAACAAATTTAAAACTTGAAAATTTTTCTGACACCCGGATTTACGGAAAATTTCGGCAGAGTCTCCTTTGCGCGGCTCGAGCGGTACAGCTACAAAATGCCTCTACAGGCCCCAAACCAACAAAAGAAAATCAAAAGCCAAGTGGCTCATCAAAAATCACCAAATCCAATGATAAAATAAACATGTACCATATATTTTATTAGCGAGCATATACGACTAATATAGCGCGAAAGCGAGCTCCAAATGCGAAGCAAGCGCAATCCGCACCTACTAAACACTCAACAAATGATGAGAATCATGCATATATTAAAATAGTATCAATATACATCATATAGAAACATAACAACTACATGTGCCAACATAGCAAATGCAACAAAACAACAAATGCAACCATCAATCAACTATCATCCAACAAATCCATAACCAATCAATATAAATTCACTTATCATTAATATTTATTCACTTGGTTTTCAATTTTAATCACAGTTGATTCATTAACGTTGGATTTTACTAACATTCATTCTTAATTCAATTAATTAACATTCACAAATTTATATTTACATTAGTTCACTTCCAATTTGAATCAAATTAAATTCTATTTAAATTCATTTAACTTCCAATTTGATTTCAATGATTTATAGCTTTCAATTTCATTAACACTTACTGAATTATATACAATCAACTTACAATCATATAACAACCAAATCATACCCAGCATAACCAAATTATTAATTTTACATTCAATTTGGTTTATCTCTTTCATATATATATATATATCCCGTTATATATTTTTAAAAGAATCATTTTATATTTGGCATCTTAAATTTCCAATATTAACTTTAATTAAGTTCGTAAGCCGTACATATATCATCCGTGAGCAATAACAATTTAATCGCTTATTCGATCACACAATTTCACTTCCAACTAGTATCGTTCACCCGACTCTCTAGTGCGGACTCGGATTTGGTTCCTTGATTGGAAACTGTTACTCTCCTTGCATAGCCATATACTATGATAGAGAATCCCAGAATCAAACCAAAAATCCATATCCAGGGTTCGCCGTCGAGAATCGAGTGGAAAATCCTAACTTGGATTGATATAAATCATCTCGAAATTTTGTGATCGAATTTGGATCAAATCGTTATACGAATAAAATAATATACGTACAATCTTACGTATTACCTTCCAATGGATTTATATCCAATTTATCTATATTAAATTATTTTATTGACTTTCATTTATTTACAATTAATTATTCACAATCCATTATTTAGTTAATATATATATTTCTTTACATAGCATATTCTTCAACATTATCTTTTCTTAAACATCATATCAAAGAATTTGTTTACTCAAGTTCATTTTAAACATTCTATATAATTTAATTAAACTCAATTTCTTTTCCCAATTGATTCTTAGCTATACCAAATTCTTTTGTTTACATTTACTTCATATCCATAGTTTCAGTTAATACAAATTTATTTGTGGAACATTTTATTAATCATCTCTTTAGTTTATAGTCATTCCCTAAAAGTCTAACTTCTCATATATGACTTTTCTTAGTTTACGGTTATCTCAAAGTTACAAATTAAAAAAAAAATTCTATGCAATTTATATTTATTTTCTATAACCAATTTACAAAGATATAATACGATTCATTTATCTTCTTTCTTAAGTTCACTTACTTGTTTCATTCATCCATTCATCATTTCATGTTATATTTAAGTATATAACATTTTTATCACAACCAAAATTTTCATTTATATACATTTTAATTCCCTTTTGAGTTTTCCTTACTTGTATATTTCAATTACTTTCAGGTTCTGTTTATTTATACAATATCTCATTACATATCCAAAACATCATTTTAACTTTTAACATTTGGTAAGTCTTGTTATATGTTATCAGAATGTAATTTTGGTATTATACAAATTTATAGAATTTCATTTACTTAATTAGAATGTTCACAAATTTAATTTGTTTAAATCCTCTTTACCTTTCAACTTTAAAGTTTTCCCAAAACAATAAGCTTAGATATCTTAATCCTCTTATTTTATAAATTCTGATTATTCACATTTCATTCAAATAATTTGAAAATTACTAATTAACATAACTTCGAAATTTAAATGCCCGGTTCTTTTCAAATCGTTTGAAATAAATATGTTCACTTATATCTTTAATATATAAAATCATACCTTTGGAGTTTAAACCAAAACCCAGTTACCCAAAATAATTTCGAAGAAAAGCAAAGCTTCTTAGAAGTCTCCCCCACTTTGAGACTCGAAAATGAACGTCGATGATGCTGCGCAGTCATCACCGAAATTATTTTCCAGCGACATAAGAGAGGAGTACTGAAGTCATTCCTTCTCAAAAATCCTTTCAAAATATTTCTCATAAATATTTCCAACTAATATCACAATATATTTTCTTCAAAGTTTTGAAAGCCATTTTTCAAGATCTCCAGGTCTTAAATTCAATATTTTCCAATTTAAATCTATTTTAATTCATAAGTCACCTTTTTAAAATATTCTTATAAGAATTTCTTTCTTAAAACATTCCACAAGTTGTTTTTATCATTGTTCATTTTGTAATTCATGTATTTATTAAATTACAATATCCAATTTATGATAATAACTAATATTTTAATTCCTAACAACTAGGTAAGCTAGATAAGTCACAATAAATTTTGAAAATAAATTCTTTATACACAAAATATAATTAGGGAAAAATTATTTCATTTATCCAATTTCAAAACAATACTATATCGAATTGTTCTGTTTTAGTGTTTAGAGATCCCTATCAATGACGTTAATTACTCGTATTGACAAGAATCCATAAGCCACTCAACAAATCAACCGACACAATATAAAACATTTTATATCACTACCAAATACGCTCTCTCATATATATATATATATATATATATATATATATATATATACACACACACACACACTCAGCGACTCATCATAGGGTATTACTACCCTATTTATAAAGAGTCAGACCCCACAAAGCTAAGGTTATCGCTAAACCAAAGCTCTGATACCAACTGTGTAACAACCCGCATATTTAACGATTTTATATTTAAATGTTTAATTTAAATATAGCGTCGTTAGTCGGATTTTGGTCCGAAATGTTACTTTCTGCAAATGGCCGAATTGGAACTCGAAACTACCTCCATTGGTTCCAAAATGGCGTTTTCGATCTTTTTGAGTATAATCTTTGATATGTTTGGAGTTTGTGAATTTTGGCTACTTTTTCTATTGGGTTTGGGTTCAGCCCACTAGCTTAACAAATCCTCTAAC
The DNA here is from genome assembly GCA_030765085.1 of Allium cepa. Taxonomy (NCBI): domain Eukaryota; kingdom Viridiplantae; phylum Streptophyta; class Magnoliopsida; order Asparagales; family Amaryllidaceae; genus Allium; species Allium cepa. The sequence goes on from CM060945.1 coordinate 778,127,487, forward strand.
TTAGCCACTCCTCTCATTCACTTATTCATTTCTTAAAACTTAAGCTTAGAACTAAAAATGGGGGAAAGGAAGAGGAATTAGAAATTAGCAAGCCCTAGTTCTCCTTTGTATCTTGATTTCTTGCTCCAATTCATAGAGAATCAATTGGTAAGTTCATCTCCATCTTCTCCATCTCTTCTCCTCTTCAATTTCAGTAATTTTCCTAACCCTAACTTAGGAAATACTTGCTTTGATTCTAGACCGAAGCTTGTAGTGTTGAAGTGGAGTGTAATTGGTTGATTCCTTGCTTTTGTGCTTCTTCATCATCTTTGTTTGTGAGGTTAAAAGGTGAGTTTTGAACTCACATCTACTTCTCTTGATTTCATGGGTGTTGGTATGAATTCCTAACAAGTATGCACGTGCCATTGTTTTGGAATTGGAAAGAATTTGCATTTTCATTGAAATAGGGCAGGAAGTGCAAAATCACCAGGTTCGGCCGACCGAGTGCAGGCTTCGGTCGACCGACCTGCTGCCCCGAGCCTTATTTTGCTCCCTGCATCTGGCCAACCGACCGAGCCCTGCAGTCCGGTCGACCGACCTGCTTTGTTTTGCCTGGTTTGTTTATTTTGCATATTTGATTGATTTTTCCGGACTTTATCGATTCAAGTTGCTTTTAGTGGTTGTTATTGCATATTTGGCTTTGATAACTTACTCTTGACTTCATCCATGGGATTTTATAAAATAATTTCTCGAATCGCATTTAAAAGCTTGTTTCTCCAATTTATAAATTCTATTTAAAACACACACTTTCGCACTTCGAGCGAAGTGGAAGGATGATTAAATGGTTGGGCAAAACACGGACCATGAATCTGTGCGTTTATCCTTTCGATTAATCCCCGACCTATTCAATTGACCGTTTTGACCTTCGGGTTTAGTTTACCGATGATATGAGGTAAATTTGTACTGTTTTGAGTGTGAAATAAACTAACGGATAATAAATCGTTTAGTGCGAACGGGTGGTTATGGGACTCACGTTACCAATTTTCGGATTCCTTTCTGGGAGTTTGTGACACATATCGCCTTTGGGATAGTGTCTTCGGACTGTCTCCTTCTGGTTTGTTGCCCTTTAGTATCGCTTTCGATGTGGCCGTTATGCGCCACATGGGTGATATCGGGTTGCTATAGTATCGCTTCCGATGTTGGCCGTTATGCGCCACATGGGTGATATTGGGTTGCTATTGTATCGCTTCCGATGTCGGCCGTTATGCGCCACATGGGTGATATTAAGTTGCCCTATTGTATTGCTTTCGGAGTTGGTCATTCGTTACCGCTCGAGCAACTTTTATGATGTTTCAATTGAGATGTATATTCCCTAGGTATCGCCCCTCGGTGTAGGTCTTTTTGAACCACACGATATGTAGTGATCACCTTGTGAACTTGTATACCATATTGGTATTTGTTATTTGCCTTTTTAGCTTGTTTTGGGATATTCCTATCCATTGTTTCTATGAGTTGCCGATGATACGAGGCTTGTTTGTTATGATATGATTCATCTTTTGTTAGATGATTGGGTTATCTCTTTTAGAGATATTTGTTATATATTGTGACCTTGCAGGTTTATTATGGTTCAGTTTATCTAACTGACTTGTTATCTAGACTGACTCGTGTATTTTATACTCGGGTCAGACCGAGTTGTTTCAGGTTAGGTGCTTTTGGACTTAGCCTATTTTGCTTCCGCGTGGACTATTCGCTAGCTTCATTTTGTTGTAGCGTCTTTTGTGGTCCTTATCTGTTGTAACTCTGTTATTTATACTCTTTTTGTCTCGTCTGTATATTGTGGTCTCCTGTACCACTTGACATTTATTATTTTGTATACTCTGTTGTGTATCCGTTTATGTGTATATTATGATCGACTGTTCTGTGATGTGAATTACATTTGAGTTGTTATATTTTCTTCTGATAGATCCTTTAGCCATTGTAGTTTTGCTTTAAATATTTATTGAATAGGTCAAATTTTAATGTGACTACTTTTCGACGTATTTAGTGAATAGTTAAGGTAAGATTACACATGGTCGCTCCCATTATACTCCATTGTCCGCGTTAGCCGACAGTATTACCTATGTAATACTCTTTGTTAACGAGGCTCTAGGAGTGGGGCGTCACAGCGTGGTATCAGAGCTGAGTTCAGAACAAAATATGATAAACACAGAATAGATGCACATATTATGGTACATCAAAGTGTACAAGTAATACAAATCTTTGAATCATCGTGTCTCTTTATTCCATCAAGGTTAGATAGAGTTTGGGAATACATCTAGGAATGCATTTAATTCCGTAGTATTCCATATTGCAATATCTACCTTGTGAATAATCTTTTCCTTATCTTGACTTTCAGCTTATGTCTGGAAGAGGCAGAGGTCGACGTTCGGATGCTGTTCAATCTAGTGGCTCACATCCGGATGGCGTTTATATGTCTGCCGATCAGTTTATGGAGTTGTTTAGGAGCACTCAGCCTCCCGTTCCTCCTCGAGTGTCTCTACCTCGCAAGTCTGCTTTTGCACGTCAGTGCAGTGATTTTGCTCATCTTGGAGGAAAACCGTTTAAGGGCTCCAAGTCTGTTCTTGAAGTCCAAGCTTGGCTTCGCACGTGCGAGCGTATTTTCTCTCGCATGGATCTATCTGACCATGATCGAGTTCTTGTGACTTCTAGCTTATTGCAAGAGCGTGCTCTTGATTGGTATGAGCTTCTTGTAGCCGAGATTGATGAGTCTACTCTTTCTTGGACTCAGTTTCGGGGACGATTTGAACTCAAGTTCGTTCCTGAATCTGAAAAAGTTTTATTTACCCGTCGCTTCCTTGAGTTGAAGCAAGGGAAATCTTCTGTTTCTGAGTATGTCGCATCGTTCAAGGCTTTATTTCAGTGTGGTCTTGAATTCATCAGCACTTCTTACAAGAAGAATTTGAAGTTTGTTTCTGGCCTTAAGAAATATCTTAGGAAGTCTTTGTTGCTCTAGCTTAAACTTTCTTTTGAGGAGTTGGTTGATTCGGCACTTCATCTCGAGACCGTCGAGAAGGAGTGTGATAGTGATGTAGATGTTGAGGTTTCTAAGAACCCCAACAAGAGGCCGTTTCCAATTCAAAAGAAGCCTTTTCCTTCTAAGAAGAATAAGACTGGTGGTCCTAGTTCTCAGCCTCAGTCTTCCGGAACACTTTTCGTTCGAAAGTGTTTTAATTGTGGTTCTCCGGACCATATTATTCGAGCTTGTCCTAAGCCTCTCTTCTAACGCTACTGCAAGAAGGAAGGTCATCGTGTTTCAGCTTGTCCCTTTGCTCTGAATAATTCTTCATCTGGCAAGTTAAATGTAGCGAATGCTTCTGGAGGTCCTTCTCAATCTAAAGGTATATCTCCATCTTTTTGGAAGGTTTTATTCTATTTCATGATCATAGTATACGAGTTCTTTTCGATACGGGTGCTTCACATTCTTTCGTATCGAAGAAGCTTGTAGATGATTTATCCTTGGATGTTTCTTGTATGGTTACTTCTTTAAGGATTGCGAATCCAATTGGGGGATCCGCGACCCTTAGTTTGTTTTGTGATGATATTGAGATTGTTTTGTGTGTCTTTTCTTTCCGTGCGAATCTACACGTTATTTCTTGTTTGGGTTTTGATATGATTTTTGGGATGGACTGGCTAGTGAGGTACGATGCTAGGATTATTTGTTCGGAGAGGATTTTGTATCTTTGTCATCCTGATTCGCCTTCTCAGTTATCTCTTGTTCTTCGGGATGTGGATAATTCCGAGATGGCTTTGTATTCTCTTGATTTGCGAGATGGTGATGATATATCTCGTATTCCTATTGCTTGTGACTTTTCTGATGTTTTTGAGCCTGTATCGGGTTTGCCACCCAAACGGGAAATTGAGTTCCGCATTGATCTCATTCCAGGCGCGCAGCCAGTTAGTCGTCCTCCCACGAGGATGTCTACAAAGGAAAATAAGGAACTCAAGAAGCAGCTTTTAGAGCTTGAATCCAAGCAATTGATTCAATCTAGTTTTTCTCCGTGGGGATCCGCGGTCGTCTTTGTGAAGAAGTCTGATGGAACTCTTAGGCTTTGCATTGACTATCGCAAGCTTAACGAGTTAACCATTAGAAATAGGTATCCTTTGCCTAGGATCGATGATATGTTCGATCTATTGAGTGGTGCTAAGGTCTTTTCTCAGCTTGACCTTGCTACAGGTTTTCATCAGTTACGAGTCGCGGAGGATAGCATACCTCTTACCGCTTTCCGCACTCGTTATGGTTCTTTTGAGTGGCTCGTTATGCCGTTCGATTTGACGAACGCTCCTGCTTTCTTTGTCGATCTCATGAATCGGGTATTCCAGGAATATCTCGATAAGTTCGTGCTTGTCTTCATTGATGATATCCTTATTTATTCTAAGTCTGAAGCTGAGCATGCTAATCACTTGAGAATTGTCTTGAGTACTCTTTGCCGTCATCAGCTTAGAGCCAAATTCTCCAAGTGCCACTTTTGGGAGAATAAGGTTAAGTTTTTAGGCCATGTTGCATCTTTCGATGGCATTTCTGTCGATCCCTCAAAGATCGAAGCCATCCAGAATTGGAAGAGGCCTAAAAATGTTCATGAGATTCGTAGTTTCCTTGGATTGGCGGGTTATTACCGTCGGTTCATTAAGGATTTTTCCCGTGTTGTGCTTCCTCTCACTTGCCTTACTCGAAAAGGCATTCGTTTTGATTGGTCCGACAAGTGTGAAGCTTCCTTTCAGACATTGAAGGAACTTCTCACTAATGCTCCTATTCTAGTGGTTCCCGAAGGGAATCATGATCTTGTTGTCTACACCGATGCTTGTGGTAGTGGTCTCGGTGCTGTTCTTATGCAGAAGGATCGGGTAGTTGCTTATGCTTCTAGGCAACTGCATCCGAATGAAGTTCGCTATGCCACTCATGATCTTGAGTTAGCCGCCATTGTTTTTGCCTTGAAGATTTGGCGACATTATTTATTGGAAGAGCGCTTCATTCTCTATACCGATCATAAATCTTTGAAGTATTTGTTCACTCAGAAAGAACTCAATATGAGGCAACAGCATTGGCTCGAGTTTCTTGCTTCTTATGACTTTGATATCCAGTATACCCCTGGTAAGGGCAATCGTGTTGCTGATGCGCTTAGGCGCAGACATTCGGCTGTTATTTCTATGATGCTTGCCGAATGGAGTATTCTTGAAACTCTATCTTTTTGTGAAATTCGTGATCGAGGTTCATCTTCCGATTCTCCTATTCTATTATTTAGTATGGGAGCTCGACCTATTTTGTTGGATCATATTGCCGATGCCCAACGGCGTGATCCTGATTTGTTGCATTTTATTCAGCTTTGTGAGTCTGGATCTTGTGATGAGGCGTTGCAAGATCTTAGCATGGATTCTCATGGGTGTCTTCGTAAGAAGAACCGTCTTTTTGTGCCTTCTGATTTTGCACTTAGGCATGACATTCTTGATGATTGTCACCGTTCTAAGTATACCATTCATCCCGGTAGTAGCAAGATGTATGCCGATATGCGTCGTCTTTATTATTGGGAAGGCATGAAGAGCGATGTGGCGAGTTATGTGAGCAATTGCATAACTTGTCAGCGTTTTAAAGCCGAGCATCAGCGTCCTTCTGGTCTTCTTCAGCCTCTTGAGATTCCATTGTGGAAACGGGATCAGATTTCTATGGATTTCATTGACGGCCTACCTCGTTCGAGATTTGGCCATTCTAGCATTTGGGTTATTGTTGATCTCCTTTCCAAGTCTGCTCATTTTGTCCCTATTAAGTCTAATAGGACTGCTTCGCATTCGGCTAAGTTGTATGTCAAGGAAATCGTGAGACTTCACGGTGTTCCTAGTTTTATTGTGAGTGATCGTGATCCTTTATTCACGAGTCATTTTTGGAAGAGTCTTCAGCAAGCTTTGGGAACAAAGCTTAATTTTTCTACAGCTTATCATCCGCAGTCTGACGGACAGACTGAACGGGTGAATCGTATTTTGGAAGATCTTCTCCGTATTTGTATTTTTGATTTCGGTGGTAGTTGGGAGGATCACCTACCTCTTGTAGAATTCTTCTACAACAATAGTTTTCAGTCTAGTATCGGTATGGCTCCTTTCGAAGCCTTATACGGAAGTCCATGTCGATCACCTTCTTGTTGGTTAGAATCTGGTGAGAAGCTTATTCTTGGTCCAGATTTTGTTCGTGATTCTTCCGAGAAGATTGATCTTATTCGGTTGAGAATGAAAGAGGCACAGAGTCGCCAAAAATCCTACGCGGACAACCGTAAGAAGCCTCTCGAGTTCTCGATCGGCGATCTTGTTTTTATTCGTGTTTCTCCTTTGAAGGGGGTTATGCGTTTCAGTACGACTGGAAAATTGGCTCCTCGTTATATAGGACCATTTTCTATCACTGAACGTATTGGCCCTGTGGCTTATAGAGTTTCACTTCCAGCTCATTTATCTGGCATTCATGACGTGTTTCACGTCTCGCAACTTCGGAAATGTCTTCGGGAGTCGGATTCTGTTATTACTTCTCCTGATTTGCAAGAGCTTGAGGTCTCACCGGACTTATCGATTGTACAGCAACCTATTCGCGTGCTTGACATGGAGGTGCGACACCTTCGGAACAAGGACATGCCGCTCGTTAAAGTTCAATGGTCCGCTAATCCCAATGACTGTACTTGGGAAACCAGAGAATTTATTGAGCGATTTTATCCGGGTTTTCTTTCCTTGCTTTGAAACGGTGAGTATGTCTTTTCATCTCAAGCTTATTTTCTTTTCTTTTGATTGATTGATTGTATGTAGTTGTTACAAATATCGTCTCTAGGAATTGCGGGGACGCAATTTTGTAAGGAGGGGAGATCTATAACAACCCGCATATTTAACGATTTTATATTTAAATGTTTAATTTAAATATAGCGTCGTTAGTCGGATTTTGGTCCGAAATGTTACTTTCTGCAAATGGCTGAATTGGAACTCAAAACTACCTCCATTGGTTCCAAAATGGTGTTTGCGATCTTTTTGAGTATAATCTTTGATATGTTTGGAGTTTGTGAATTTTGGCTACTTTTTCTATTGGGTTTGGGTTTGGGTTCAGCCCACTAGCTTAACTAATCCTCTAGTTTAGCCACTCCTCTCATTCACTTATTCATTTCTTAAAACTTAAGCTTAGAACTAAAAATGGGGGAAAGGAAGAGGAATTAGAAATTAGCAAGCCCTAGTTCTCCTTTGTATCTTGATTTTTTGCTCCAATTCATAGAGAATCCATTGGTAAGTTCATCTCCATCTTCTCCATCTCTTCTCCTCTTCAATTTCAGTAATTTTCCTAACCCTAACTTAGGAAATACTAGCTTTGATTCTAGATCGAAGCTTGTATTGTTGAAGTGGAGTGTAGTTGGTTGATTCCTTGCTTTTGTGCTTCTTCATCATCTTTGTTTGTGAGGTTAAAAGGTGAGCTTTGAACTCACATCTACTTCTCTTGATTTCATGGGTGTTGGTATGAATTCCTAACAAGTATGCACGTGCCATTGTTTTGGAATTGGAAAGAATTTGCATTTTCATTGAAATAGGGCAGGAAGTGCAAAATCACCAGGTTCGGCCGACCGAGTGCAGGCTTCGGTCGACCGACCTGCTGCCCCGAGCCTTATTTTGCTCCCTGCATCTGGCCAACCGACCGAGCCCTGCAGTCCGGTCGACCGACCTGCTTTGTTTTGCCTGGTTTGTTTATTTTGCATATTTGATTGATTTTTCCGGACTTTATCGATTCAAGTTGCTTTTAGTGGTTGTTATTGCATATTTGGCTTTGATAACTTACTCTTGACTTCATCCATGGGATTTTATAAAATAATTTCTCGAATCGCATTTAAAAGCTTGTTTCTCCAATTTATAAATTCTATTTAAAACACACACTTTCGCACTTCGAGCGAAGTGGAAGGATGATTAAATGGTTGGGCAAAACACGGACCATGAATCTGTGCGTTTATCCTTTCGATTAATCCCCGACCTATTCAATTGACCGTTTTGACCTTCGGGTTTAGTTTACCGATGATATGAGGTAAATTTGTACTGTTTTGAGTGTGAAATAAACTAACGGATAATAAATCGTTTAGTGCGAACGGGTGGTTATGGGACTCACGTTACCAATTTTCGGATTCCTTTCTGGGAGTTTGTGACACATATCGCCTTTGGGATAGTGTCTTCGGACTGTCTCCTTCTGGTTTGTTGCCCTTTAGTATCGCTTTCGATGTGACCGTTATGCGCCACATGGGTGATATCGGGTTGCTATAGTATCGCTTCCGATGTTGGCCGTTATGCGCCACATGGGTGATATTGGGTTGCTATTGTATCGCTTCCGATGTCGGCCGTTATGCGCCACATGGGTGATATTAAGTTGCCCTATTGTATTGCTTTCGGAGTTGGTCATTCGTTACCGCTCGAGCAACTTTTATGATGTTTCAATTGAGATGTATATTCCCTAGGTATCGCCCCTCGGTGTAGGTCTTTTTGAACCACACGATATGTAGTGATCACCTTGTGAACTTGTATACCATATTGGTATTTGTTATTTGCCTTTTTAGCTTGTTTTGGGATATTCCTATCCATTGTTTCTATGAGTTGCCGATGATACGAGGCTTGTTTGTTATGATATGATTCATCTTTTGTTAGATGATTGGGTTATCTCTTTTAGAGATATTTGTTATATATTGTGACCTTGCAGGTTTATTATGGTTCAGTTTATCTAACTGATTTGTTATCTAGACTGACTCGTGTATTTTATACTCGGGTCAGACCGAGTTGTTTCAGGTTAGGTGCTTTTGGACTTAGCCTATTTTGCTTCCGCGTGGACTATTCGCTAGCTTCATTTTGTTGTAGCGTCTTTTGTAGTCCTTATCTGTTGTAACTCTGTTATTTATACTCTTTTTGTCTCGTCTGTATATTGTGGTCTCCTGTACCACTTGACATTTATTATTTTGTATACTCTGTTGTGTATCCGTTTATGTGTATATTATGATCGACTGTTCTGTGATGTGAATTACATTTGAGTTGTTATATTTTCTTCTGATAGATCCTTTAGCCATTGTAGTTTTGCTTTAAATATTTATTGAATAGGTCAAATTTTAATGTGACTACTTTTCGACGTATTTAGTGAATAGTTAAGGTAAGATTACACATGGTCGCTCCCATTATACTCCATTGTCCGCGTTAGCCGACAGTATTACCTATGTAATACTCTTTGTTAACGAGGCTCTAGGAGTGGGGCGTCACAGCGTGGTATCAGAGCTGAGTTCAGAACAAAATATGATAAACACAGAATAGATGCACATATTATGGTACATCAAAGTGTACAAGTAATACAAATCTTTGAATCATCGTGTCTCTTTATTCCATCAAGGTTAGATAGAGTTTGGGAATACATCTAGGAATGCATTTAATTCCGTAGTATTCCATATTGCAATATCTACCTTGTGAATAATCTTTTCCTTATCTTGACTTTCAGCTTATGTCTGGAAGAGGCAGAGGTCGACGTTCGGATGCTGTTCAATCTAGTGGCTCACATCCGGATGGCGTTTATATGTCTGCCGATCAGTTTATGGAGTTGTTTAGGAGCACTCAGCCTCCCGTTCCTCCTCGAGTGTCTCTACCTCGCAAGTCTGCTTTTGCACGTCAGTGCAGTGATTTTGCTCATCTTGGAGGAAAACCGTTTAAGGGCTCCAAGTCTGTTCTTGAAGTCCAAGCTTGGCTTCGCACGTGCGAGCGTATTTTCTCTCGCATGGATCTATCTGACCATGATCGAGTTCTTGTGACTTCTAGCTTATTGCAAGAGCGTGCTCTTGATTGGTATGAGCTTCTTGTAGCCGAGATTGATGAGTCTACTCTTTCTTGGACTCAGTTTCGGGGACGATTTGAACTCAAGTTCGTTCCTGAATCTGAAAAAGTTTTATTGACCCGTCGCTTCCTTGAGTTGAAGCAAGGGAAATCTTCTGTTTCTGAGTATGTCGCATCGTTCAAGGCTTTATTTCAGTGTGGTCTTGAATTCATCAGCACTTCTTACAAGAAGAATTTGAAGTTTGTTTCTGGCCTTAAGAAATATCTTAGGAAGTCTTTGTTGCTCTAGCTTAAACTTTCTTTTGAGGAGTTGGTTGATTCGGCACTTCATCTCGAGACCGTCGAGAAGGAGTGTGATAGTGATGTAGATGTTGAGGTTTCTAAGAACCCCAACAAGAGGCCGTTTCCAATTCAAAAGAAGCCTTTTCCTTCTAAGAAGAATAAGACTGGTGGTCCTAGTTCTCAGCCTCAGTCTTCCGGAACACTTTTCGTTCGAAAGTGTTTTAATTGTGGTTCTCCGGACCATATTATTCGAGCTTGTCCTAAGCCTCTCTTCTATCGCTACTGCAAGAAGGAAGGTCATCGTGTTTCAGCTTGTCCCTTTGCTCCGAATAATTCTTCATCTGGCAAGTTAAATGTAGCGAATGCTTCTGGAGGTCCTTCTCAATCTAAAGGTATATCTCCATCTTTTTGGAAGGTTTTATTCTATTTCATGATCATAGTATACGAGTTCTTTTCGATACGGGTGCTTCACATTCTTTCGTATCGAAGAAGCTTGTAGATGATTTATCCTTGGATGTTTCTTGTATGGTTACTTCTTTAAGGATTGCGAATCCAATTGGGGGATCCGCGACCCTTAGTTTGTTTTGTGATGATATTGAGATTGTTTTGTGTGTCTTTTCTTTCCGTGCGAATCTACACGTTATTTCTTGTTTGGGTTTTGATATGATTTTTGGGATGGACTGGCTAGTGAGGTACGATGCTAGGATTATTTGTTCGGAGAGGATTTTGTATCTTTGTCATCCTGATTCGCCTTCTCAGTTATCTCTTGTTCTTCGGGATGTGGATAATTCCGAGATGGCTTTGTATTCTCTTGATTTGCGAGATGGTGATGATATATCTCGTATTCCTATTGCTTGTGACTTTTCTGATGTTTTTGAGCCTGTATCGGGTTTGCCACCCAAACGGGAAATTGAGTTCCGCATTGATCTCATTCCAGGCGCGCAGCCAGTTAGTCGTCCTCCCACGAGGATGTCTACAAAGGAAAATAAGGAACTCAAGAAGCAGCTTTTAGAGCTTGAATCCAAGCAATTGATTCAATCTAGTTTTTCTCCGTGGGGATCCGCGGTCGTCTTTGTGAAGAAGTCTGATGGAACTCTTAGGCTTTGCATTGACTATCGCAAGCTTAACGAGTTAACCATTAGAAATAGGTATCCTTTGCCTAGGATCGATGATATGTTCGATCTATTGAGTGGTGCTAAGGTCTTTTCTCAGCTTGACCTTGCTATAGGTTTTCATCAGTTACGAGTCGCGGAGGATAGCATACCTCTTACCGCTTTCCGCACTCGTTATGGTTCTTTTGAGTGGCTCGTTATGCCGTTCGATTTGACGAACGCTCCTGCTTTCTTTGTCGATCTCATGAATCGGGTATTCCGGGAATATCTCGATAAGTTCGTGCTTGTCTTCATTGATGATATCCTTATTTATTCTAAGTCTGAAGCTGAGCATGCTAATCACTTGAGAATTGTCTTGAGTACTCTTTGCCGTCATCAGCTTAGAGCCAAATTCTCCAAGTGCCACTTTTGGGAGAATAAGGTTAAGTTTTTAGGCCATGTTGCATCTTCCGATGGCATTTCTGTCGATCCCTCAAAGATCGAAGCCATCCAGAATTGGAAGAGGCCTAAAAATGTTCATGAGATTCGTAGTTTCCTTGGATTGGCGGGTTATTACCGTCGGTTCATTAAGGATTTTTCCCGTGTTGTGCTTCCTCTCACTTGCCTTACTCGAAAAGGCATTCGTTTTGATTGGTCCGACAAGTGTGAAGCTTCCTTTCAGACATTGAAGGAACTTCTCACTAATGCTCCTATTCTAGTGGTTCCCGAAGGGAATCATGATCTTGTTGTCTACACCGATGCTTGTGGTAGTGGTCTCGGTGCTGTTCTTATGCAGAAGGATCGGGTAGTTGCTTATGCTTCTAGGCAACTGCATCCGAATGAAGTTCGCTATGCCACTCATGATCTTGAGTTAGCCGCCATTGTTTTTGCCTTGAAGATTTGGCGACATTATTTATTGGAAGAGCGCTTCATTCTCTATACCGATCATAAATCTTTGAAGTATTTGTTCACTCAGAAAGAACTCAATATGAGGCAACAGCATTGGCTCGAGTTTCTTGCTTCTTATGACTTTGATATCCAGTATACCCCTGGTAAGGGCAATCGTGTTGCTGATGCGCTTAGTCGCAGACATTCGGCTGTTATTTCTATGATGCTTGCCGAATGGAGTATTCTTGAAACTCTATCTTTTTGTGAAATTCGTGATCGAGGTTCATCTTCCGATTCTCCTATTCTATTATTTAGTATGGGAGCTCGACCTATTTTGTTGGATCATATTGCCGATGCCCAACGGCGTGATCCTGATTTGTTGCATTTTATTCAGCTTTGTGAGTCTGGATCTTGTGATGAGGCGTTGCAAGATCTTAGCATGGATTCTCATGGGTGTCTTCGTAAGAAGAACCATCTTTTTGTGCCTTCTGATTTTGCACTTAGGCATGACATTCTTGATGATTGTCACCGTTCTAAGTATACCATTCATCCCGGTAGTAGCAAGATGTATGCCGATATGCGTCGTCTTTATTATTGGGAAGGCATGAAGAGCGATGTGGCGAGTTATGTGAGCAATTGCATAACTTGTCAGCGTTTTAAAGCCGAGCATCAGCGTCCTTCTGGTCTTCTTCAGCCTCTTGAGATTCCATTGTGGAAACGGGATCAGATTTCTATGGATTTCATTGACGGCCTACCTCGTTCGAGATTTGGCCATTCTAGCATTTGGGTTATTGTTGATCTCCTTTCCAAGTCTGCTCATTTTGTCCCTATTAAGTCTAATAGGACTGCTTCGCATTCGGCTAAGTTGTATGTCAAGGAAATCGTGAGACTTCACGGTGTTCCTAGTTTTATTGTGAGTGATCGTGATCCTTTATTCACGAGTCATTTTTGGAAGAGTCTTCAGCAAGCTTTGGGAACAAAGCTTAATTTTTCTACAGCTTATCATCCGCAGTCTGACGGACAGACTGAACGGGTGAATCGTATTTTGGAAGATCTTCTCCGTATTTGTATTTTTGATTTCGGTGGTAGTTGGGAGGATCACCTACCTCTTGTAGAATTCTTCTACAACAATAGTTTTCAGTCTAGTATCGGTATGGCTCCTTTCGAAGCCTTATACGGAAGTCCATGTCGATCACCTTCTTGTTGGTTAGAATCTGGTGAGAAGCTTATTCTTGGTCCAGATTTTGTTCGTGATTCTTCCGAGAAGATTGATCTTATTCGGTTGAGAATGAAAGAGGCACAGAGTCGCCAAAAATCCTACGCGGACAACCGTAAGAAGCCTCTCGAGTTCTCGATCGGCGATCTTGTTTTTATTCGTGTTTCTCCTTTGAAGGGGGTTATGCGTTTCAGTACGACTGGAAAATTGGCTCCTCGTTATATAGGACCATTTTCTATCACTGAACGTATTGGCCCTGTGGCTTATAGAGTTTCACTTCCAGCTCATTTATCTGGCATTCATGACGTGTTTCACGTCTCGCAACTTCGGAAATGTCTTCGGGAGTCGGATTCTGTTATTACTTCTCCTGATTTGCAAGAGCTTGAGGTCTCACCGGACTTATCGATTGTACAGCAACCTATTCGCGTGCTTGACATGGAGGTGCGACACCTTCGGAACAAGGACGTGCCGCTCGTTAAAGTTCAATGGTCCGCTAATCCCAATGACTGTACTTGGGAAACCAGAGAATTTATTGAGCGATTTTATCCGGGTTTTCTTTCCTTGCTTTGAAACGGTGAGTATGTCTTTTCATCTCAAGCTTATTTTCTTTTCTTTTGATTGATTGATTGTATGTAGTTGTTACAAATATCGTCTCTAGGAATTGCGGGGACGCAATTTTGTAAGGAGGGGAGATCTATAACAACCCGCATATTTAACGATTTTATATTTAAATGTTTAATTTAAATATAGCGTCGTTAGTCGGATTTTGGTCCGAAATGTTACTTTCTGCAAATGGCTGAATTGGAACTCGAAACTACCTCCATTGGTTCCAAAATGGTGTTTGCGATCTTTTTGAGTATAATCTTTGATATGTTTGGAGTTTGTGAATTTTGGCTACTTTTTCTATTGGGTTTGGGTTTGGGTTCAGCCCACTAGCTTAACTAATCCTCTAGTTTAGCCACTCCTCTCATTCACTTATTCATTTCTTAAAACTTAAGCTTAGAACTAAAAATGGGGGAAAGGAAGAGGAATTAGAAATTAGCAAGCCCTAGTTCTCCTTTGTATCTTGATTTTTTGCTCCAATTCATAGAGAATCCATTGGTAAGTTCATCTCCATCTTCTCCATCTCTTCTCCTCTTCAATTTCAGTAATTTTCCTAACCCTAACTTAGGAAATACTAGCTTTGATTCTAGATCGAAGCTTGTATTGTTGAAGTGGAGTGTAGTTGGTTGATTCCTTGCTTTTGTGCTTCTTCATCATCTTTGTTTGTGAGGTTAAAAGGTGAGCTTTGAACTCACATCTACTTCTCTTGATTTCACGGGTGTTGGTATGAATTCCTAACAAGTATGCATGTGCCATTTTTTTGGAATTGGAAAGAATTTGCATTTTCATTGAAATAGGGCAGGAAGTGCAAAATCACCAGGTTCAGCCGACCGAGTGCAGGCTTCGGTCGACCGACCTGCTGCCCCGAGCCTTATTTTGCTCCCTGCATCTGGCCGGCCGACCGAGCCCTGCAGTCCGGTCGACCGACCTACTTTGTTTTGCCTGGTTTGTTTATTTTGCATATTTGATTGATTTTTCCGGACTTTATCGATTCAAGTTTCTTTTAGTGGTTGTTATTGCATATTTGGCTTTGATAACTTACTCTTGACTTCATCCACGGGTTTTTATAAAATAATTTCTCGAATCGCATTTAAAAGCTCGTTTCTCCAATTTATAAATTCTATTTAAAACACACGCTTTCGCAATTCGAGCGAAGTGGAAGGATGATTAAATGGTTGGGCAAAACACGGACCATGAATCTGTGCGTTTATCCTTTCGATTAATCCCCGACCTATTCAATTGATCGTTTTGACCTTCGGGTTTAGTTTACCGATGATATGAGGTAAATTTGTACTGTTTTGAGTGTGAAATAAACTAATAGATAGTAAACCGTTTAGCGCGAACGGGTGGTTATGGGACTCACGTTACCACTTTTCAGATTCCTTTCTGGGAGTTTGTGACACATATCGCCTTTGGGATAGTGTCTTCGGACTGTCTCCTTCTGGTTTGTTGCCCTTTAGTATCGCTTTCGATGTGGCCGTTATGCGCCACATGGGTGATATCGGGTTGCTATAGTATCGCTTCCGATGTTGGCCATTATGCGCCACATGGGTGATATTGGGTTGCTATTGTATCGCTTCCGATGTCGGCCGTTATGCGCCACATGGGTGATATTAAGTTGCCCTATTGTATTGCTTTCGGAGTTGGTCATTCGTTACCGCTCGAGCAACTTTTATGATGTTTCAATTGAGATGTATATTCCCTAGGTATCGCCCCTCGGTGTAGGTCTTTTTGAACCACACGATATGTAGTGATCACCTTGTGAACTTGTATACCATATTGGTATTTGTTATTTGCCTTTTTGGCTTGTTTTCGGATATTCCTATCCTTTGTTTCTATGAGTTGCCGATGATACGAGGCTTGTTTGTTATGATATGATTCATCTTATGTTAGATGATTGGGTTATCTCTTTTAGAGATATTTGTTATATATTGTAACCTTGCAGGTTTATTATGGTTCAGTTTATCTAACTGATTTGTTATCTAGACCGACCCGTGTATTTTATACTCGGGTCAGACCGAGTTGTTTCAGGTTAGGTGCTTTTGGACTTAGCCTATTTTGCTTCCGCATGGACTATTCGCTAGCTTCATTTTGTTGTAGCGTCTTTTGTGGTCCTTATCTGTTGTAACTCTGTTATTTATACTCTTTTTGTCTCGTCTGTATATTGTGGTCTCCTGTACCACTTGACATGTATTATTTTGTATACTCTGTTGTGTATCCGTTTATGTGTATATTATGATCGACTGTTCTGTGATGTGAATTACATTTGAGTTGTTATATTTTCTTCTGATAGATCCTTTAGCCATTGTAGTTTTGCTTTACATATTTATAGAATAGGTCGAATTTTAATGTGACTACTTTTCGACGTATTTAGTGAATAGTTAAGGTAAGATTACACATGGTCGCTCCCATTATACTCCATTGTCCGTGTTAGCCGACAGTATTACCTATGTAATACTCTTTGTTAACGAGGCTCTAGGAGTGGGGCGTCACAAACTGCAACGACCCGCCTTTTTGGACAATTTAAATCGACGATCAAATACACATGTTGATTCCAAACCATTCAAAATGGAAGATAGATATTGGGGTAAATAAGAAAAGAAAAGAAAGAGAAATAAAGGAAATGAAACAAGACGGAGTCTCGCAGCAGAACGATAAAATATAATAGTCAAATAAACAGTTCATGAAGCTGTTTACTATACTTTGACAATTATTTATACAACATTTATCAGAGTTATACATATACAACAGAACAATTAAAATAATGCAGCAGATAGCATGATGCAATGGTAATAATAGCAATAGTATACCAGATCTTCGTCTTCATCCTCCAGAATAGATCTTCAAAAATCTGAAAATTCAGGACTGACCCGAACATAATGAAAAGACAAAACACTCGAGTCAGGACTAAAATATCCTTAAGAAAGTTAAATCAGTCGTAAATAAATATGAGTGTAACGGCGTCAGAGATGTTTACGGGGTTTGACATCTCATATCCAGTGTCAACGTGCATGCGATAACTCAAGAGATGTTACGGGATTTTCCATCTCTTAAGGATCCGTTAAACTATCTACTATGTAGTAATGTACGCTAAGTAGATAATGCCTATCAGTAATATAAAGTATCAAAATAGCGTTAAGGCGTTACCATAATCCCCCTTAACACATTTTTATAATGCCATGGTCTATACAGCACCGTAAGCCCTACCATAAACTGGTGGTTATCAGAGGGTACCCCATAGGTATAACACAAAAAAAACGTAGTGGTCGCGAATAGGATAATCAGTATGACAAGGTACATGAGGCGATACCAACTAGGATACTAGTAGTTGCGTGATCAGGACTGATGTTGAGCATAGCCAGCAGCTACCCCAACACTGCGAAACAACACTCCCAAATCAAGGGGTGCACCCAAATCGAATCACAAATGTAATAGATATGGTATCGAAGAAGTGTGTCCGCTAGAGGTGGCGAACCTCAATGGCCCGACGCGACTCCTGTTTTAGTCATGTCAGGGGTCATCCAATATCGTTCTCTTTCTTCAGTCAACGCGTTCACCAAACCATCCACTTCATTCTGGATCAACACTCCGCGTATAGTAGTTATTAAAGTGGTGTTCGGTATCGACAAAGAGTATGTCCATATCCGATCTCGGTCTCTTTAATAACTACGTATTATTACACCATTGGCTCTTTTACATTTCAAATCGATTCATAATTGATATCAAAATATCATGTTCGCTTCAAAAATCAAATCCATTTCAAATATCATCGTATCTATTCAAATGTAAAATTCCGTTTCAAAATCATTTTTCGCATCAATATCTCATTTCGATTTCAAAATCATTTCGAATTTCAATTTAGGTTGCAACTTCATTTAACTCAATTCGTATTTAAATTCAAGATTTAAATATAAACAATCCACTTTATTGACCAGCTTAGAATTTTAGAAAATAGTTTTAAGTAGTTTAAAAGTAGTTTTAAATAATTAAAATAGTTAAAATACTTAAAATCTTAAAATGGATTTGAAATAGATAAATTTAGTTTAAAATAATTTAAATTGGGTTAAGTAGATTTAAAATAGATTAAAATAGTTTAAGTATCCAAAATGGTTTATATTACCGAGTAATTTGGAAAACAAAATAAAACAGCTCCAAAACCAATCCATTTCAATTACAATTTCCCAATTCAAATCAATTTCAATTTCCATTCTACCGATTCAATTTCGATTTTGATTCAAATCAATGTCAACTTTTACTTCAAATTAATTCAATTTTTCATTCACCTTTAATTTATTCAATTTTAATTTATACCGATTTAGAGCTTGATTTCAAAATATCCATTTATAACACTTAACAAAAATTTTCACCAATATTCAAGTTTAAATCCAATTACAAATATGATTCAATTTCAAACTCAATTTCAACTATCTTTCTTTTTTTTATCGCTTTTACTTAGTAATACTCAAAGCTCGAAATAATGTTCAATCTTTAAAATAAATAAATTTTCGAAATTCAATCATATCCTGATTTTAAATTCCAAAGTCTCCACTTAATTATTTAACAATTTCTTTTAACCAAAATTAATTTCAACATTTCAAACTCAAATTTTCGATAAATTCGATTTCTATAAATCGATTTCCATTTGTAGTTTTTCAATCAAAACATTTAAGTAAATTTCAAATCGACGATTTTAAAAATTATTAATTTAGCCAATTCGGTGTCTGTATATAATTTTCTATCCTATGGCCAAGTAATTATTTATTTCAATTTAATGTCAGGGATGAATATATATCACTTAAATCAACTCACAGTTTCATATGTATGCATAACAGAATATAAAAGCAATTAAACATCCAAACATTCAATATCAACCGATAGCATCCATCGAAATACATCATCCAATAGACAATACAATTCATGGCAATTTCATAGTTATCAATGTCAGGTAATTTAATGGCTATTCAATTTCAATTTCAATATTTTTTTTACTGTCAATTTAATTTTCGACGGTTAATTCCAATGACAATCTATATGACAATTAAATTCTATCAACCAATGAAAAATAAAATTCATATCACTTCATAATATCAAATTTAACTAGCATAAAGATATTCAGTACGTCGTGAGCGTTATAAAACACTCACCTTGATTTCAGTGCAGTTCCAGCGCTTTATTTCGAATAAAATTAAACGGACGTTTAATTTTACTCGAAATTTTCAATAGCTCCAAACGATTCCAATCCAGCTCCATTGCATAGAGCTCGATGATACGAACCCAATGCACTTCGTTTCGTCCAAAACGGACCTCGCATCAACAAGTTATGATATTTAGAAGTTTACACAAATTTTTATAAAAATCAATATACAACTTTTATTTTAATTCTAACCCAACCATCTGGATCGTTCGAATTTGCTTTCATCAGATCTGGCCCGTGCGAGATCTTCTTCCCAATTGCATGCGTGAAACTTCCAGGCATCTCTCGTACGCGATGAACCCATGCCTCCATTTTTGAATCCAATTATCCTCCCTACACAAGAAGCTTGGAGACGATCGGAGGATGCCACGTCGAAGCCGCCACCGCCTACTCCTTGCGCACAGTGACCGGGCCCACCCGGTACTTTATTTCTTCTAGATAACGTGAAGAACGGCCGGCCTTTGAACTCGATTTGTCGATGATACAACGCCTCAAATCCGATCGTGACCGTTGAATACGCAGTTCGCAACGTGCTCTACATTTTTCATGTTGAAGATTTCTTGAATTGATGAACGGATTTGAAGAAATCGAAGGGGGAATGAGATGAATTCTCGGCCGTGGGTTCTATTAATGGCGGCCACGCATCAAACCCTAGCTATTTTTTTTATAAAGGGGCTATTTATAGAAATTTCTCGAACCACTATTTATCCCGGGTTTCCGAACTCCGATTTACGCGCGGTGACCGACGTCTCTATGGTTTATCCCGCGTTCCGGACACAGTAGAATAGGTTTCGAAAGCTAATTCGATCGTCTGTGTGAGATATCGCAATAAACGATCGATTTAAAATTAAATCGGTTAAACGAGTTTCTAGGCGTTTTAGTTTGCTCCGGACAAACGGTAAATCCAATTGACACGAAATTTGAAATCTTACAATAATATCACATTACGGATCCGATGAAACTGGTTTTGTCAAAATCCGAGACTGTTTGAAAAATGACTATTTTAACTCGTTAAATTAATAGTAAAACAATTTCGATGCGTTTCGAGCTGCCACGGTCAAATGAAAACTCCGATTGCTACGAAAATTGAAATCCGATAATAACAAACTATTACGGATCCAATAGAACTAGTTTCGTCCAATTTTGAGACTGTTCGAAAATTGGCTATTTTTCAGTCGATAATTAAATATTAAAATATTCAATTTTCACAAATTTACTTTTAATTCGATTTTAAAAGTTCTACAACATCATTCTTACTTTAATATGATAAAATAAAATTTTACAAATCATTTTTAATCATATTAAATCCGTTATTCAATTATCCAATAATTTCCAATTTTAAAATCTTATTAACTCTATTATAATCCCAATATAACTTATATTCACTTTGAAAACCAATCTGAATCATATTAAATCAAATTTTAATTATTCACTCTATTTTCGTATATTAAATTTCAATATCAAATTGATCATATCAAATTCGAAATTTAATTATTCAAACATCTGTAATATTAAATTTAAACAATTTGATTATTCTTAAATCACTATCTTTTGAGATATTCAAAACGAACTTAAAAAATTTAACTTTTGAAACGAATTAAAATTATAGAACAACTATTTCCATTATAATGTTACTCAATTCCCATTATTAAGTTATTCAATAATTTTCAAATATCAAATTTAAACAATTTAATTGTTCAATATTTGACGGATTTCAATATTGGATTTTTTTCAAATAAAAATTTCATTATCAGTCGATTTACTATATTACATCAAATGAATTCCATGTTATTATTTAACTAAAGTTAGAGATAATGCACTCAATTAATATATAAACTTTCATTTCAATTGCAATTGGTTCACAAATTCAATTCGACTAACTACACGAATAGGTAACTTAAATAATTATCACCGTTTAACTTTTAATTACTTATAAGTTTATTATTTACAAACAAGTGTCACAATTATCTATACAATACAAATTTATTCCGTTACCGTTGACTACATATTCTTTCGATTGATTTGGGATTTCATTCAATTCATAAATAATTAACTTAAATAAAATTTGTTGCATTTCATTCTAGTTATTATTATTCCAAACGAATTACAAATTTTTTTCTAACACTAAATCGCGAAATCTTATTAAATTAGCTATTTTAATTATCAAAAATTTACGGGTCATTACAAAAATTATGTCAGGAATTTTCGACTACCATGACAAATGAATTTGAAATGTCACATATGGAAGAACTATCATATTTTCTTGGATTGAAAATCAAGCAATTTCAAAATGGCATTTTTATTAATCAAGAAAAGTATTATAACAATCTAGTTAAATGGTTTGGTATAGAAAACACTTAAGCTAAACCAACTCCTATGAGTACAACTGTACATCTCGGTAAAGATGAAAATGGTAAAAGTGTTGACCAAAAACTATATCGTAGAATGATTAGATCATTACTTAACTGCTTGTCGACCTGACGTTATGATGAATGTTTGTTTATGTGCTCGATTTCAAGCAAATCCTAAAGAATCACGTATGCGAGAAGTTAAACGTACAATTCGTTATCTTAGCAAAACCAAAGAATTAGGATTATTTTATCTGAAAGGATGTCCATTTGAATTAGTATCTTATATTGATGCTGATTTTGAAGGAAGTCGGACGATAGAAAAAGTACAAGTGGAACTTGTCATTTCATTGGACGATCCTTAGCATCTTGGTTTAACAAGAAACAAAATTGTGTTTCACTATCGACATGTGAAGCAGAATATATATCTGTAGCTTTAGCATGTGCTCAAGTAATCTATATGCAACAAATGTTACAAGATTTTAATATAATATTAAATAAATCTATAATATATTGTGATAACACTAGTGCAATAAATTTATCTAAAAGTACTGTATATCACTCACGAACTAAACATATTGATATTGGTCATCATTTTTTGCGTGATAATATTGAAAGGATATAATAAATTTAGAATTAGTAAATTTTGAAATTCAGTTAGTTGATATTTTCACTAAACCACTCAATGAAAATTGTTTTGTAAAACTAAGACGAGAACAAGGTATAATTTCCTTAAAGGAATTATAAAAGTACTAATTTAAAAAATAAAATTTCTTTTCTGGTACTCGAACTCTGCACCTTGAGTCTAATAAGCTTATGTCTCTTCCACTTGACCATTCAATTTATCACATCTACTTCTTATACAGTTTTCCCCTTATCTATTTTTTATTTTTATGAAAAATTTTCAGCCACAAATTTTTGATTTAATTTATCCTCAATTTTTTCAGCTTATACGTAAGTCCATCAACTTCTAACTGCATATCTCCCTATATATATTTCATAATTATGAACTTTATACTCATTAATTTTTTTAAACAAATTTCATAATTTCATTAACTTTTTTATCTTCTCTCTACCACAATGTCCTCTCAAGAAAATTCACCAAATGGTTTCACTTACTCTTCTATCGATTTTTCAACACCGTCCTCTAGTTCGTCAAGCTTACCTAAACCTACACCTACTCATGAACCAGCCAGACCATCGAACTATCACTCAGGCCATACTCCCGAGAAAAAGAAGCCGAGATGTTTTTTGTACTTTGGTTCTCCACAAACTAAACAAAAAATTAATGATCTACATCATTACCAGAGGGAATCTATAGCAATTCAACGCAAGATGTACTATGAACAGAAAATGAATTTAAGATGCCTAAGTTTTCCAGAGGAGATTGGATGGTAGTTTTGCGGGTCATCTTCATCTGTGGTTCATCAACCTACACCATCTTCCACTCGGAATCCATGGGATCAGTCACCATAAGCTCCATCTATCTCTTCAAATTCATGAGAGCGTGGAAACTGTTAGTCACCATTGAAACCATATGTAGAGAATACGAAGGATGAACCAGCCACTCCAAGTCTCTATCCACTCCTTCTTTCAAATAATTATTTTTTTCTATTTTTTATTATTCCTACTTTGTATGCATCATTTAAAATTGTATTGAATACATTGTTTTTTTAAATGTTGTAAATGCTGCAAAATACATAATCCAGTCGACTGAAATTTTCGACCGGTCAATTGAAACTGTATGCAGAGTGTTTTCCTGACCATATTCAGTCGACTGAAAGAAAATAGCCAGTCGACTGAATCATTAAACAGAAAGAATTCTATCCATATTCAGTCGACTGAAATAATATGGCCAGTCGACTGAATCTGAAACAGAGAGTTTTAGTATACTGGTTCAGTCGACTAACCATATTCGACCAGTCGACCGAATGGCTACCTAAGCCTCTTTTTTCCTTTTTACCTACCTTTTTAACCAACCAACCCTTTATATCCTCTTTCACTTTTTACCTTTACCTTCTAACTTTAGAATTTTAAAACCCTAGCTCCAAAATATATTCAAAATCCCCTACTACATTACTATTTTCAAATGGCTCCTCGTCATTCCAAGAGATCTAGACATGCCTCTTCTTCCTCCTCTGAGCCGATTGATTCTCAGACTGCTCAATGGCTCTATGATGCTACCACTGTCCAAAGGTGGAATAAAATGAAAGAAGCATTAATTTTTGAAGGTTCTTTTGTTGTGTTTCCCGATTTTGCTCCACATAGGGCTCAAGAGTTAGCAAGGAGAATCCATTTAGGGTCACTCCTAGATCACAATCAGAATAATATCAAGATAAATCACACCTTGATAAAACTTTTCTATGCTAATTTGAATTTAGGCCATCAAAACCCTCGTAATCATGACAATTACGTTTGGAGTTTAGTATGTGGTCGACAACTATTTCTTTCTTTAGATAGAATTGGTCATATTCTTCATACTTCAACAAAGGGTATTGATTTACAAGAATTAAATGTACCCATAGGCGAGCGAGACGAAGTAAGTCATCGGTTCTTAGAAGATGACATGACCGAACTTAAGTCTATCGCATTACGACCTACGGCTAGGATTATGCATCAAGCTTTAATGCACACGATTCTTTCCTGTACTGGCTCTTATGAGCTTGTCTATCCAAACAACTTTAAGGCATTGTATGCTATTTGGGGCGAAGTCCAAATAAATTGCCCGAAACTTATTCTAGAGGAATTCTTATCATTTAACCAAGGTTGTATGAACATTATTTATTATGGAGAATATATTATGCGGCACTTATGAATCTCCGTGTCTGGATTCCGAAATCCGATACTTCTATTCCCAAAATCCTAAATAGCCGCACAATAAGCCTTACGAAATTGCAACCTAGACCTCTAACTATCATGACTTTTCAAGAATGGAAATCTCGACCTCGTCAACAAACCTCTACTCCACAGCAACAACAATCAAGAGATGATATTCGAACACCAACTCCATCCCAAAGCACTTGGGAATCTATTGATTTAATTGTAAGAAATCAAGTCATTTTGAATTCTTGCATCAAAAATCTCGATAAGAAAATTGACAAAAAATTTGACAAAATTAAGAGTTTCTTCGGGATTTTATGAGATGTAATATCTTGTTCCTCTTCCACCACTACGGAGACTTCTCAACATGATCCAGGAAAACGCCCAGCTCCTCACTTTACTTAGTCAACATGAGAAGAACACACAAGTTCTGACACAAGCGGCAATGGGGGTGGTAGACAGTTTGTGGGAAGTTCCTCCAGAGATAAATGTCCAATGCAAGTGGAACAAGAAGAAGAGACAGAGTTTGACTCGGATTGATGTTGTTATCTCTTGGTAGTAGTAAGTTATCTATTTGATTCCAAACATTCTATTTATGAGTTTGTATTAGTAATAATTTCAAATCTATTTTTTTTCTTCTGTGATTGCAATTATTATTTAGTTAGTAACATTCTATTTAGTTAGTTCAATGATGAAATCATTATTATTTCCTTTTCATCCATGACAAAGCGGGAGAAATTTGTATGACTAACCATTTCATGCAGAGATTAAATATGTCATCATATATTCAAGGGGAGATGTATATAACTCCCATTATATATTTTTATAGTATCATCGATAACAGGTTTCATCAATCAAAAAGGGGGAGAATGCTGAATCATAAGTTTTGAATCATGACAAAGAGCTTAATCAAATCAGTGAATGAGATTATATGGACAAGCGACAAAAAGAGAAAGAAATATGCTGTTAAAACTACGAAGGAGACCAGGCTACAAAACTGAGTATAGTATGTTAATTTGTAACGTCCCTATATTTTCAACCATTCGCATCCATTATAAGTGTATAGGTAGAAACTCATGCCGGAATTGAATTGCTCAAAATACCGCGGTGTAAATAAAAATTTGGCAAACCTCAGAATATACAGTAAATAAAATCACAGATCACAGACACAGAGTAATAATAATGCATCGGAAGTAAAAGAAATAGTAGTTCATGAAGCTACTATATAAAAATATCAGAGTTACATACAACAGAAGAAATAAAGTACAAAGGAAGTCTCACTACATAGAAGTCTACTAATACAAGAGCTGAAAGGAACAACAAACTACAAAAGATAAAACTTGACAAGTAGATAATTTCCAGCGATTTAAATCTTTAGAAAGTGGAAATCCAAATCCGTGAATAACTCAGACCGAGCGTAAATAAAAAATTACAAACACTCGAGTCAGGACATACATACTTATATAAAGTAAACCAACTCAAGTGAATTGTAGCAAAGATACAAGTAACATAGAAGATGCTTGGGACCGCCCATCCTCTAAGGAACCGTTAAACTATTTACTATGTAGTATACTGGGCTATATACAGTAGTGTCTAATCAGTAAAGTATAATCATATAGAAAATAGCGTTAAGGGGATGGTGAACCTTAACTCCGTCGGATCTTTAAAACCAAAATCTTAGTGGGCTCGATATAAGGAGATGATACGACATTCGAGGCAATGCCAGGGTGGATACACCGTTTGCACTCCCGGACCAGTGGTGATGGCAAGCTAGCAGCTTCCGCCCTCCTCGAACAATACCCCCGAATCAAAGTGGCGCCACATATCGAATCACAAAAGTAATAGAATGGTTTCCGATGGAGCATGCTCAATGAAAGGGTGCGACCCTTTGTGTAGCCCGGTATAGCTCCTGTTTTAGTCATTTATGCCAACTCACGGGAGTTGGGTCCACGTAATATACCTCGAGAACGTCGCCACCATCCTACTTCATTCTGAAATCTCCACCGCGTACACAGTTGTTAAAGTGGTTTTGGGTATTGGCCGGCTATAAGACAATATCCGGTCCCGGCCTCATTAACAACAAATCGTTATTATAACCTGTAGTTACAACTTTAAAACAATATTATATACTTCAAAATAAAATATCATTTCAACCCAAATCTTTATCAAAATAAAGATTAAATCATTTCCAAACCATTTCAATATATCATCATACCATATCTTTCAATTCAAATATGTATCATAATAAATATCAAGTCATTTCTAATCATTTCAATATATTAAATTATCATATCCTTTCAAAACTTCCTTTCCAATCATTTTAATATATCAAAATATCATAACCTTTCAAAGCTTCTTTCCAAAATATCATATCTTTCAGAACTTCTTTTCAAATCATTTTATTATCAAAATATCATATCTTTCAAAACTCTATTTTTCAAATCATTTAATATCAAAATAGCATATCTTTCAAAACTCCATTTTTCAAATCATTTAATATCAAAATATCATATCTTTCAAAACTTCATTTCGAATCATTTTAATATATCAAAATATCATATCTTTTTGAAACCACATTTCAATCGTTTTAATATATCAAAATATCATATCTTTCAAAACCACATTTCAATCATTTTAATATATCAAAATATCATATCTTTCAAAACTTCTTTTCAAATCATTTTAATATCAAAATATCATATCTTTCAAAACTCCATTTTTCAAATCATTTAATATCAAAATATCATATCTTTCAAAACTCCATTTTTTCAAATCATTTAATATCAAAATATCATATCTTTCAAAACTTCGTTTCGAATCATTTTAATATATCAAAATATCATATCTTTTCGAAACCACATTTCAATCATTTTAATATATCAAAATATCATATCTTTCAAAACCACATTTCAATCATTTTAATATATCAAAATATCATATCTTTCAAAACTTCGTTTCAAATTATTTTAATATATCAAAATATCATATCTTTTCGAAACCACATTTCAATCATTTTAATATATCAAAATATCATATCTTTCGAAACCACATTTCCATCATTTTAATATATCAAAATATCATATCTTTCAAAACTTCATTTCAAATCATTTTAATATATCAAAATATCATATCTTTTCGAAACCACATTTCAATCATTTTAATATATCAAAATGTCATATCTTTCGAAACCACATTTCAATCATTTTAATATATCAAAATATCATATCTTTTGAAACCACATTTGAATCATTTTAATATATCAAATAGTTATATTTCAAAACAAATTACTTCATTATTAAATCATAAAAATGAAGTTATTACATTTAATAATTAAATTATTAAATGCCAAAAGTTTAAACTTTTCAATGTTCATTTATGCACTTAAATTTATTAAAACAATGAAAATTCAAGTTTCGCGGCATTTAGAAAATTACATTCAAAAAAAACAATTAAATTTAACAAAAGACAGTATTAAAATGCTGTGAATTAACTTCAAATTTTCAATAGAATTTCTCAAACACTTATATTTTTATTTAAATCATTTTTAACTTATAAAATCATACATTTCACATTTATAAGCATCATTAAATTTTCCTTAAATTCATGATTTTATAAAGTTAAGTTTCCTTTCGAAAATCAATATTAATTAACAATTCGCTTATTAAATTTCAACATTCAAATTTATATTCATTACATTAAATTTCCAATTAACACTTAAGTTTAAAATTTCAAATATAACTTAATTCCATTTTATTTAACTTAACTTAAAATTTCACTTTTAAACTAAATTCATAAATTCCAATTTAAGTTATATTTTCAAATTCAACTCAATATTCACTCATTAACATTTTAACTTTATTCAAAAATCATTAATATGTTATAAAATCATTTTAAATTAATTTAAATTCAAAATATCATAAATTTATCATATTTCAAAGTTAATTTAAATTCCATTAAAAATTAAATCAAAATTTCCAAAATAACTTACGTTCCGATTTTCTAACTTTTCCATAATTTATTTAACTTATAGATTTCCAGAAAATCAATAATACTTTACAAAAATTATATTTTATTTAATTTTAAATCAAAATATTATAATAATTAAATTTCTAAAATATTTTAAAATTTTTAGAAAACATATTTTAACTACGGGCCTGTATATAATTTTCTACGCTAGGTAAAGTGATACAGGTAATATATCATTTCAACCCGTAATTTACAAAGAAAAATTCGGGTTTTATCATTTGAAACCACAGTCCCAAGTAAATAAAATAAGTTGAAAATCGTTCAGGCCTATCATTTCAGGCCATAACGATTTTCTCCTATTCTAAAGTCCGTTCGGGTATGTATCATTTCAACCCATAGTGATTCTAATCTAAAGGGAACTTGCAGTGTGATGGACAGATAAAATAAACAGAATAGCATGAAATAACAGTAACATATAACATAATAGGTGTAATAACAAGTGTGAACATCATATGATAATAATATAAGCAGTTATAACATGATCATATAGTTCTACAGATTCACAGGGTGTTAATTTACTACTTATATAAGTACAAAATGTCTAGTGAGAAATACTCACTTGCTTGAGCTGGAGATTGCGATACAAATGACCCAAACTAAGATCTTCAAAAGCACGATGGCACGACAAAGATTTGATATTGAGAGAGCCAAAGATAATTTCCTTATTTAAATATTTAAACAAACAATACAACATATAAGTTACAAAACAATGTAACACTTGAACAGCACTAGAAATCAATGTCCAGAATAAAGTCAAATGCTTTGCACTTGTTCTCAAACTTCACATAGATTAGTTATGGATGGGTTAATCTCAGCTATGCCATGGATTAAGGTCTGGTTTGGGTGCAAAGTGGTCGGGCAACTTAGGTTTAAAGGAGATGAAGATATAGGTGCAACACTTTACAAAACAAAGAAAATATCATCACATCTTGGCCCCTATTGGGCTCGGCCTCATGCTCTATGGTCATGGCCTGATTTCCAGAGGGTGGTGGGCGATGTGGAAGAAGGTGGAGGTCAGATCAGAGGTGGTGGTGGTGGAGGTAGTGGCGGCTAATGGTGGTAGAAGGAGGAGATGACAATTCTAGGCCATAAGTGATAGTTTATGATGGTTTTTTTTTGGTGGATTTTGTGGTGGTCTTCACCTTGGATTGGCTTGGCCTGAAATGGAGAGGTAGTAGGATGGGAGATGGTCAGCAAAAGGTGGTAGTGGAGGTCAGGTCAGATCTGGTTGAGGAGGAGCCAAGCTATGATGGTGAGAACAAGTACAAAATTCAAATAGAAAAGTAGAAAAATAAAGGAAGAAGAAGATGAAATGGAAGCCATTATCTTCAATAATTCAATCCGTGAGTTAGATGATGGAAAATGAGAAGTTTCTCAAGTGAATAGGAAGGAAAATACACGGCTATTCAATAGAAAAAGAAAAAAAAGGTCAAATAGTAAATGAGGAAACGGTAAAAGAAACGACTTACGTTTCAAAAGCTTTTAAAACCTTTCAAATTTCCTTAATTTTGTTTATATACTTGATATTTCTAGAAATAATAATAATCCCAGATAAAATTTCGAAAATTTATCAAAATATAAATATATATATATATAATATTTATTAATTATATAAATTTAAATTAAGGAAAATAGCTAAAAATAGTAAACTAGTCTAGAAAATTTGAAATTAAATAAAATAAATTTTAGAAAATTCATATGATCTTGTAATATATTTTTAAACATAAATAATAATATAAAATAAAAGTACATTCACAAAATAAATATAAAAAACTAAATTTAAATATAATTTTAATGAAGAAAATAGCAGAAAATAAGAAAACAGCCTTTAAAAAAAAAATCAACACAGTAAACTTTGGAAAAATTATAACATCACTTTAAAAAAATATTAAAAGACAAAATATACTTAAAATAACCCATTAAAACGTAAGAAAAAAAATTAAATTTAAAGAAAATAGAAAAAGATTTAAAGAAATTTCTTAAAAA
Organism: Allium cepa; assembly: GCA_030765085.1. NCBI lineage: Eukaryota > Viridiplantae > Streptophyta > Magnoliopsida > Asparagales > Amaryllidaceae > Allium > Allium cepa. The sequence goes on from CM060945.1 coordinate 778,157,778, forward strand.
TCCAAAACGTTGTCCAGAAATTACAAATAATCAACATTGACTTTGGAAAATTGTTTACTTCATTTTAAATTATTATAATACAAAAATATACATACAATAAAATATGAAAAAGAAAAAAAGAAGAAAAAAATTATTATTTAAAATAGACAAAATTGTTAAATAAATAAATTTACACTCAAAATTGAAATGTACATAACTTTTACCGTTTAACTCCGTTTTGAACGAAACAAAAAGCAGTGTTCAAGTTATTACATCTATTTTCATAATAAAAGATAAAATTTAAGATTTTAAATTATTTAAATTTTAAGTTTAAAAGTCACAGTTTGAACAGTTTGACCAGAAATTCACTTTTCAGTAAAATATTCAATTTATACTAATTTGAAATATAATCACTTAATAATCATCATTTATATTTAAAATGAAATGTTTGAAATAAAACAAGTTTTAAAATGATTTAAAAATAAAATAAAGTCAAATTTAAATTATATGCAAAAAATGTAGGGTTGTTACACTCTCCCCCACTCAAAACTTTTCGTCCCCGAAAAGGAATGAGGTACGGGAAAGCACAGAAAAAGATAAAGTGAAATAAGATTGAGAAAGGATGACAAGGAGATTGAAATTATACCTGATAACTGTTGTTATAGGTAAGTTTAACAAGGTGCAGATTTATCAAAGATTATAGAAAGATTTCTAAACAGAAAGATTATAGAAAGATGCCTATACCAGTCTATAGCAAGATAAGGATGATAGGGAAACCCAAAAGATAGTTTGAAAAAATCAAAATAAGGAAATAAATTTGAAATCATGGAAATTTCAACTTAAATAGAGAATAAAGCTTTTACACAAATTAAATAAATCTTAACTATCCCAAATTTCATTATCTTATTATCCAATCATCTTAAATTAACAATTTTTAAAACCATGGGTTTGAAAAATAATCATTTATTACACTCACAATGTACTTAATAAATTTTGTTCCTAATTAAAATTAAATTTATTCCTCTCAATATATTTATCACTTATGTTAAACATACTTACACTTATTATAACTGCTTCTTTTATTCTTAGTTCTTTTAACATTATTTTATATTGTAAATTATTCAATTACCCTTTATTATATTTACCTCTGTTAATCATTTTATAATTTAAAATTAAGTGTATAACATTTATTATAACCACTCAAATTTTATTTATAAAATCTTTTTATATTGTATATAATCCAATTACATTGTTAACATTTGAAAAATTAAGGTAAGTTGTATTGAATGCAATTGTATTATACAATTAAATCATTTCATGCTTGAATATTCATCCAAAAATTTTATTTTCTTTTTATAATTGAAATTATTCTTAAAAATAAAATTTAAGAATTAAATTTCCGATTTCTTCAAACCATTTAGAGATAACTAAAGGTATGTACATAGTTTATCAAATCAAATTTAAATCATATGTCTATATATATTATAGATCAAGTCATATTTTAGAAATTCAAATCAAATTGATTTTCAAAACAAAGCCGTAGCAAGACTATAGAGCGGTCTCTTCACTTCGAAACTCGAAAATGAATGTCGATGATGCTGTAGTCATCACCGAAGTTATTTTCCAGCGACAAAGAGAAGAGCACTAATTTTTAAACTTTCAGGTTCTTTGAAAACAAATTTCTATTCGAAAATACTTTAAATAATATAACTATTTAAAACTTTAAACACAAGGTTTGAAAGCATCGGAAATTAAATTCTCAAATTTCTTGTTTTAACTTCATTTCAGTTCCCAACTCAATTTATAAACAACTATTTATAAATTCATTTATAGAGCAATAAATGGTAAATCAAGTATTATCACTTCAAATAATCAATTTATTAAGTTCCATAAATTTTCTTATATATCAAAATTTATTCCATTAACCAAATTTCAAAATAATATTGTGTCAGTTTGTTCTGTCGAAGTGTTTTAGGAATCCTATCGATAGCGTTGGTAAGATGAATCGATCAGAAACCCGACTCAACATCAATAACTCAAACATCACAATATATAAACAAAACATAGATATACAAGTACAATTCAAAATGTTTGAAGATAGGTTGGAAACAAAAGACATGATTATTAAATAACAAAATAAGGAGGTGGATAAGCTTAAGTAAATCACAGGCAACCTTAACCGGGTCAACCGTGACTTAAATAATAAGATCGATGTGGATTTTCTAGGGTGAATTTACATTCAATCTCAATAGATAAAGTTTGGAATAACAAAAGATATTAGCATCTAAACCAAGGATAGATATAAATCTCTGGTGAATCGATGCTAATTGTAAAGGCGTTTCACCCTTTCTTTTCAACTCAATTTGAAATTGGCGTGACCGCCGACTCACTTGAAAGATCATTCGAAGCAGAGTTTTGGAATACTCTAGAGTCAAAAGAAGATGAATAGTGAGGGACATGAATGGATTTTGGAACCGTAGGGAATGTTCCAAAATTCAAAGGAATCGAGTCAAAAAGGAAGAGATTCAAACTCGAATGAAAGTGGTTATGTAAATACATTCACTCCATATGCTGAGTTTTTCCTAGAGCTACCAAAGCTCTGATACCAACTGTAACCCCCCGATATTTTCAACCATTCGCATCCATTATAAGTGCATAGGCAGACACTCATGCCGGAATTGAATTGCTCAAAATACCGCGTTGTAAATAAAAATTTGGCAATCCTAGAATATACAATAAATAAAATCACAGATCACAGACACAGAGTAAAAATAATGCAGCGGAAGTAAAAGAAATAGTAGTTCATGAAGCTACTATATAAAAATATCAGAGTTACATACAACAGAAGAAATAAAGTACAAAGGAAGTCTCACTACATAGAAGTCTACTATTACAAGAGCTGAAAGGAACAACAGAATGCAAATGATAAAACTTGACAAGTAGATAATCTCCAGCGATTTCAATCTCCAGAAAGTGGAAATCCAAATCTGTGAATAACTCAGGCTGACCCGAGCGTAAATAAAAAATACAAACACTCGAGGCAGGACATACATACTTATATAATGTAAACCAACTCAAGTGAACTGTAGCAAAAATACAAGTAACTTAGAAGATGCTTGGGACCGCCCATCCTCTAATGATCCGTTAAACTATTTACTATGTAGTATATTGCGCTATATACAGTAATGTATAATCAGTAAAGTATAATCATATAGAAAATAGCGTTAAGGGGATGGTGAACCTTAACGCGATCGGATCTTTAAAACCAAAATCGTAGTGGGCTCGATATATGGAGATGACACGGCACGCGAGGCAATGCCAGGGTGGATACACCGTTTGCACTCCCGGACCGGTGGTGACGGCAAGCCAGCAGCTTCCGCCCACCTCGAACAATACCTCCGAATCATAGTGGCGCCACATATCGAATCACAAAAGTAATAGAATGGTTTCCGATAGAGCATGCTCGATGAAAGGGTGCGACCCTTTGTGTAGCCCAGTATAGCTCCTGTTCTAGTCATTTATGCCAACTCACGGGAGTTGGGTCCACGTAATATACCTCGAGAACGTCGCCACCATCCTACTTCATTCTGGAATCTCCACTGTGTACACAGTTGTTAAAGTGGTTTTCGATATTGGCCGGCTATAAGACAATATCCGATCCCGGTCTCTTTAACAACCAATCGTTATTATAACCCGTAGTTATAACTTTAAAACAATATTATATACTTCAAAATAAAATATCATTTCGACCCAAATCTTTATCAAAATAAAGATTAAATCATTTCCAAACCATTTCAATACATCATCATACCATATCTTTCAATTCAAATATGTATCAAAATATCAAGTCATTTCTAACCATTTCAATATATTAAATTATCATATCCTTTCAAAACTTCCTTTCCAATCATTTTAATGTATAAAAATATCACAACCTTTCAAAACTTCATTTCCAAAATATCATATCTTTCAGAACTTCTTTTCAAATCATTTTAATGTCAAAATATCATATCTTTCATAACTCCATTTTTCAAATCATTTAATATCAAAATATCATATCTTTCAAAACTCCATTTTTCAAATCATTTAATATCAAAATATCAAATCTTTCAAAACTTCGTTTCAAATCATTTTAATATATCAAAATATCATATCTTTTCAAAACCACATTTCAACCATTTTAATATATCAAAATGTCATATCTTTCGAAACCACATTTCAGTCATTTTAATATATCAAAATATCATATCTTCCAAAACTTCTTTTCAAATCATTTTAATATGAAAATATCATATCTTTCAAAACTCCAATTTTCAAATAATTTAATATCAAAATATTATATCTTTCAAAACTCCATTTTTCAAATCATTTAATATCAAAATATCATATGTTTCAAAACTTCATTTCGTATCATTTTAATATATCAAAATATCATATCTTTTCGAAACCACATTTCAATCATTTTAATATATCAGAATATCATATCTTTCGAAACCACATTTCAATCATTTTAATATATCAAAATATCATATCTTTCAAAACTTCGTTTCAAATCATTCTAATATATTAAAATATCATATCTTTTGGAAACCACATTTCAATCATTTTAATGTATGAAAATGTCATATCTTTCGAAACCACATTACAATCATTTTAATATATCAAAATATCATAACTTTTGAAACCACATTTCAATCATTTTAATATATCAAATAGTTATATTTCAAAACAAATTACTTCATTATTAAATCATAAAAATGAATTTATTACATTTAATAATTAAATTATTAAATGCCAAAAGTTTAAACTTTTCAATGTTCATTTATGCACTTAAATTTATTAAAAAAATGAAAATTCAAGTTTCGCAGCACTTAGAAAATGCTACAGAAAGTTACATCCAAAAAAAAAAAAATTTAACAAAAGATAGTATTAAAATGTTGTTAATTAACTTCAAATATTCAATAGAATTTCACAAACACGTATATTTTTATTTAAATCATTTTTTATTTATAAAATCATACATTTCACATTTATAAGCATCATTAAATTTTCCTTAAATTCATGATTTTATAAAGTTAAGTTTCCTTTCAAAAATCAATATTTATTAATGATTCGCTTATTAAATTTCAACATTCAAATTTAAATTCATTACATTAATTTTCAACTTAACACTTAAGTTTAAAATTTCAAATATAACTTAATTCCATTTTATTTAACTTAACTTAAAATTTCAGTTTTAAACCAAATTCATAAATTCCAATTTAAGTTATATTTCCAAATTCAACTCAATATTCGCTCATTAACATTTTAACTTTATTCAAAAATCATTAATGTGTTATAAAATCATTTTAAATTAATTTAAATTCAAAATATCATAAATTTATCATATTTCAAAGTTAATTTAAATTCCATTAAAAATTAAATCAAAATTTCTGAAATAACTTACATTCAGATATTCTAACTTTTCCATAATTTATTTAACTTATAGATTTCCAGAAAACCAATAATACTTTACAAAAATTATATTTTATTTAATTTCAAATCAAAATATTATAATAATTAAATTTCTAAAATATTTTAAATTTTTTAGAAAACATATTTTAACAACGGGCCCGTATATAATTTTCTACGCTAGGTAAAGTGATATGGGTAATATAATCATTTCAACCCGTAATTTACAAAGAAAAAACCAGATTTTATCATTTCAAACCCGCAGTCCCAAGTAAATAAAATAAGTTGAAAATCGTTCAGGCCTATCATTTCAGCCCATAACGATTTTCCCCTATTCTAAAGTCCGTTCGGGTTTGTATCATTTCAACCCATAGTGATTCTAATCCAAAGGGAACTTGCAGTGTGATGGAAAGATAAAATAAACAGAATAACATGAAATAACAGTAACATATAACATAACAGGTGTGAACATCATATGATAATAATATAAGCAGTTATAACATGATCATTTAGTTCTACAGATTCACAGGGTGTCAATTTACTACTTATATAAGTACATAATGTCTGGTGAGAAATACTCACTTGTTTGAGCTAGAGATTGCGATACAAATGACCCTAAGTAAGATCTTCAAAAGCACGATGGCACGAAAAAGATTTGATATTGAGAGAGCCAAAGATAATTTCCTTATTCAAATATTTAAACAAACAATACAACATATAAGTTACAAAACAATGTAACACTTGAACAACACTAGAAATTAGTGTCCAGAACAAAGCCAAATGCTTTGCACTTGTTCTCAACTTCACATGGATCAGTTATGGATGGGTTAAGCTCAGCTATGCCATGGATTAAGGTCTGGTTTGGGTGCAAAGTGGTCGGCCTACATGGGTTTAAAGGAGATGAAGATATAGGTGCAACACTTTACAAAACAAAGCAAATATCATCACATCTTGGCTCCTATTGGGCTCGGCCTCATGCTCTATGGTATTGGCCTGATTTCCAGAGGGTGGTGGGTGATGTGGCAGAGGGTGGAGGTCAGGTTAGAGGTGGTGGTGGTGGAGGTAGTGGCAGCTAATGGTGGTAGAAGGAGGAGATGACAATTCTAGGCCATAAGTGATAGTTTGTGATGGTTTTTTTTTCATGGATTTTGTGGTGGTGTTCACCTTGGATTGGCTTGGCCTGAAATGGAGAGGTAGTAGGATGGGAGATGGTCAGAGGAAGGGGGTGGTGGAGGTCAGGTCAGATCTGGTTGAGGAGGAGCCAAGCTATGAAAGTGAGAACAAGTACAAAATTCAAATAGAAAAGTAGAAAAACAAAGGAAGAAGAAGATGAAATGGAAGCCATTACCTTCAATACTTCAAGCCGTGAGTTTGATGATGGAAAGTGCGAAGTTTATCACGTGAATAGGAAGGAAAATACACGGCTATTCAATAGAAAAAGAAAAAAAACGGTCAAATAGTAAATGAGGAAACGGTAAAAGAAATGACTTACGTTTCAAAAGCTTTTAAAACCTTTCAAATTTCCTTAATTTTGTTTATATAACTTGATATTTATGGATATAATAATAATCCCAGATAAAATTTCGAAAATTTATCAAAATATATATAATATTTTTTAATTATATAAAGTTAAATTAAGGAAAATAGCTAAAAATAGTAAACTAGTCTTGAAAATTTGAAATTAAATGAATTTTTTTTTAGAAAATTCATATGAGCGTGTAATATATTTTTAAACATAAATAATAATATAAAATTAGAGTACATTCAAAAAATAAATATAAAAAAAAGTTAAATATAAATTTAATGAAGAAAATAGCAGAAAATAAGAAAACAGCCTTTTTAAAAAAAAATCAACACAGTAAACTTTGGAAAAATTATAACATAACTTTAAAAAATATTAAAAGAAAAAATATAATTAAAATAACCAATTAAAACATAATAAAAAAAATAAATTTAAATAAAATAGAAAAAGATTTAAAGAAATTTCTTAAAAATCCAAAACGGTGTCCAGAAATTACAAATAATCACCATTGACTTTGGAAAATTGTTTACTTCATTTTAAAATTATTATAATACAAAAATATACATACAATAACATATTAAAATAAATATGACAAAGAAAAAAAGAAAAAAAAATTATAATTTAAAATAGACAAAATTGTTAAATAAATCAAATTACACTCAAAATTGAAATGTACATAACTTTTACAGTTTAACTCCGTTTTCAACGAAACGAAAAGCAGTGTTCAAGTTATTACATCTATTTTCATAATAAAAGATAAAATTTAAGATTTTAAATAATTTAAATTTGGAGTTTAAAAGTCATAGTTTGAACATTTTGACTAGAAATTCACTTTTCAGTAAAATATTCAATTTATACTAATTTGAACTATAATCACTTAATAATCATCATTTATATTTAAAATGAAATGTTTGAAATAAAACAAGTTTTAAAATAATTTAAAAATAAAATAATTCAAATTTAAATTATATGCAAAAAATGTAGGGTTGTTACACTCTCCCCTACTCAAAACTTTTCGTCCCCGAAAAGGAATGAGGTACGGGAAAGCACAGAAAAAGATAAAGTGAAATAAGATCGAGACAGGATGACAAGGAGATTGAAATTATACCTGATAACTGTTGTTATAGGTAAGTTTAACAAGGTGCAGATTTATCAAAGATTATAGAAAGATTTATAAACAGAAAGATTATGGAATGATGCCTATACCAGTCTATAGCAAGATAAGGATGATAAGGACAAGCAAAAGATAGTTTGAAAAAATCAAAATAAGGAAATAAATTTGAAAGCATGGAAATTTCAACTTAAATAGAGAATAAATCTTTTACACAAGTTAAATAAATCTTAACTATCCCAAATTTCATTATCTTATTATCCAATCATCTTAAACTAACAATTTTTATAACCATGGGTTTTAAAAATAATCATTTATTACACTCACAATGTACTTAATAAATTTTGTTCTTCTTTATTCATAATTAAAATTAAATTTATTCCTCTCAATATATTTATCACTTATGTTAAACATACTTACACTTATTATAACTGCTTTCTTTTATTCTTAGTTCTTTTAACATTATTTTATATTGTAAATTATTCAATTACCCTTTATTATATTTACCTCTGTTAATCATTTTATAATTAAAAATTAAGTGTATAACATTTACTATAACCACTCAAATTTTATTTATAAAATCTTTTTATATTGTATGTTATCCAATTACAGTGTTAACATTTGAAAAATTAAGGTAAGTTGTATTCAATGCAATTGTATTATACAATTAAATCATTTGATGCTTGAATATTCATCCAAAAATTTTATTGTCTTTTTATAATTGAAATTATTCTTAAAAATAAAATTTAAGAATTAAATTTCCGATTTCTTCAAACCATTTAGAGATAACTAAAGGTATGTACATAGTTTATCAAACCAAATTTAAATCATATGTCTATATATATTATAGATCAAGTCATATTTTAGAAATTCAAATCAAATTGATTTCCAAAACAAAGCTATAGCAAGACTACAGAGCGGTCTCTTCACATCGAAACTCGAAAATGAATGTCGATGATGTTGTAGTCATCACCGAAGTTATTTTCCAGCGACAAAGAGAAGAGCATAATTTTTAAAATTTCAAGTTCTTTTTTTGTTACTTTTTTGTATAAAGTATTTATAGGAAACTTCAGAAAACAATCGTCTAAAAAATTTAAGGTGAATGAGCTAACAATTTGAATTTTGTAGATAGAAAAATCTAACCAAAAATAGAATAAAAAATGTACTATTAGTATAGAATATCATTAAGAGAGCATATTCCTAGATCACGTCGCAATTTAACAAATGTTTGTTCATTTAGTGCTTTTGTAAAAATATCCGCTATTTGATTCTCGGTATTTACGTATTCTAATGTAATAAGTCCTTTTTCTACTTTGTCACGTAAAAAATTATGATGAAAATCTATATGTTTAGTACGTGAGTGATTTATAGAGTTTTTCGATAGATTTATTGCACTTATATTATCGCAATATATTGGTGATTTATTATTATCTTTGCCGAAATCCATAAGTGTATGTTGCATGTATATCTACACTTGTGCACATGCTTGTGCTGTTGAAATATATTCGGCTTCGCAAGTAGATAAGGAGACGCAATTTTGCTTTTTGCTAAACAATGAAACTAATGATTGATCGATAAAGTGACATGTTCCGCTAGTACTCTTACGATCTGTTTTACATCCATCGAAATCTGCATCACTATATGAAACTAGTTCAAACGATGATCCCTTACGGTAAAACAAACCATAATCTCTAGTACTAGATAAATATCATAAGATACGTTTAACAGCTCTTTGGTGAGATTCTTTTGGTTTTGCTTGAAATCGGGCACAAAGACATACACTCATCATAATGTCGGGTCGACTAGCCGTCAAATAAAATAAGGAGCCAATCATACTACGAAATAATTTTTCATCGAAATCTTTTCTGTTATCATCTTTTTCGAAGGGAACTCTAGTGCTCATCGATGTTGGTTTACTTGAAGTTTTATCCATTTCAAAACGACGTAGTAGATCGCTATAATATTTTTCCTGATGAATAAAAATACCATTTTCAAGTTGTTTTATTTGTAAACCTAGAATGAAATTTAATTATCCATACGAGACATTTCAAATTCATTTTTCATAATGTTTGAAACTTGATTACAAAGATTTCGTTAGTTGAACCAAAAATAATATCATCCACGTAAATTTGTACAACTAAAATATCATTATTTTCTTGTTTAATAAATATAGTTGTATCAATTTTACCAATTTGAATGCCGGATGTAATTAAATGATTTTTAAAACGTTTGTACCAGGCATGGGGGGATTGCTTTAAACCATATAAGGCTTTTTGTAATTTGAAAACATGGTCGGGATATTTTTCTTGAACAAAAAATGGAGATTGTTCAACATATACGTTTTCTTTAGTAAAACCATTCAAAAAAGAACTTTTGACATCCATTTGAAATAGTTTAAAATTGTGATGATTTGCAAAAGCAAGTGATGTACGTATGGCCTCGAGTCTCGCTACTGGAGCAAAGGTTTCATCGTAGTCGATACCTTCTTCTTGATTATAACGTTGAGCAACTAAAGGTGCTTTATTTCTAACTATATTTCCGTTTTCATCTGCTTTGTTTTTAAATGCCCTTTTTTCCTATAACCGATTGATTTTCTAGTCTTGATACTAGTTCTCGAACATTATTACGTTCAAATTGATTTAATTCTTCTTGCATAGCTATTATCCAAAGGTATCATTCGAAGCTTCTTTATGATTTTTCAGTTCAAAATTTGACACAAATGCTATATGACTTATTTGGTTAAGCTGATTTCTAGTTACTCTAGAATTGAGATCTCCAATGATATTATAATTTAGATGATCTTTATGAATTCTAGAAGATGATACTAAAGTAATATTTTGTTGCATTTGTTATTGGATTTATTTCTTCATCGTCATTAGTATGATGGTTAAGAAGATTTTCATCAAACGAAACACGTAAACTTTCTTCAATTGTGTTATTTCGTTTATTAAAAATTCTATATGCCTTGCTACGATCCGAATATCCAACAAAGATTCCTTCATCGGCCTTTGGATCAAATTTTCCTAAATTATCTTTTGTATTTAATACAAAATATTTTGATCCGAAAGTTTTAAAGTTTGATACTTTAGGTTTTCTTCCAAAAAATATTCAGTAGCAATAGCTTCTGCCCAAAAATGTTTTGGCAGACCACTACTATTTAATATTGTTCATGCACATTCTTGTAACGTGCGATTTTTTCTTTCTACTACAAATTATGTTGACTTGTGCGGGGAAAAGAAAAATTATGACTTATACCTTTTTTATCACAAAAGTGAGTAAAAAGATCATTTTCGAATTCTCCACCATGATCACTTCGAATATTTTTAATTTTCAAATTCATTTGTGTTTTAATTCTTTTAGCAAAAATTTTAAATATCCTGAGGGTGTCACTTTTATGTTTTAAAAATAAAGTCCATGTATGTCTTTAAAAATCATCAACTATTAAGAAAATATATTTGTTGTGATTTATAGATCGTGCTTGAGTTGGATCATATAAATCTAAATGTAATAATTATAATTGTTGTTTTGTAGAAATATTATTTTAGATTTAAAAGAGGTTTTCTTTATTTTTCCAACTTAACAATCGTCATATAAATTTTCTACTTTGTAATTTATTTTAGGTAAACCTCTAACTAGCTCATATTTTGCTAATTTATTAATATATTTAAAATTAATATGACAAAATTGTTTATACCGCAACCATGGATCGTCGTGTTTGGTGGTTGAACATAAGTTTGAATTTCAATTTATATTCATCTTTAAGACATAAATATTTTTGTTTCTAAACCCTCAAATATAAGTTGTTTGTTATTTTCGAAAATATTACATCTATCTTTTTCGAAATTGATTTGAAAACCATTATCACATAATTGACAAATACTATGTAGATTATGTTTTAGATTTTCTACTAACAAAACATTTGTAAAAATAGAAGAGTTAGAAATACCAGAGTTGATGACTTCACTAATGCCCACGACGTATCTTTTTGTGTTATCTCCAAAAGTTACCGTTCCACCCTCGATGTATGTTGTATTTGATAACACTTTCGAATTTCCGTCGTATGCTTGGAGCATCCACTATCAAGTATCCATTTTTCCTTATTTTTTATTTTGGGTACCTCGTCAGTTTGAGCCATAAAGCATACATTAGCTTGTTATTCATCACTATCACTATCATTGTTTTATGATGATGAAGAATCCGAATCATCCCATGTTACTTTGGAAGCTTTCTTCTTTTTGATTTTTCAAATTTGTTCTTCTTTTTATCATTGTTGAGCTTGGGACAGTCTTTCTTCATATGTCCAAACTAGTCACATTCATAGCATTTGATTGATGTTTGATTTGTTGAGCATGATTTTCCTCCTTTCTGAAATCTAGTCATTTCCTAAACTTCTTGAATTTGTTGTAATTTTTTTAAATAAAGACAATTTCTTCTTCATCTAAGTCGGAGTCTTCATTCGTTGCTGCTATGTTCTTCTTTTCTGAATTTTGTTCTTTTCGTGCCCGCAAATTAGCTTCATATGACATTAAATTTCCTATCAATTCTTCAACTAAGAGTGTTGAAAAATCGTTAGCTTCTTCGATAGCTAATACTTTTCTTTTCCACTCTTGAGTTAAAGAATTGAGCATTCTAGATACTAAATCAATATTTGTGAATTTGACTCGAAGTGCCATTAAACATGTTGAATGGTTTGGAACCTAGAGTACATATCTATTATAGATTCATTTTGTTTCATTTTAAATGATGAAAATTGATTTTATAAAATTGAAATCTTAGATTGTTTAACTTTGTTTGTGCCTTCTTGTGTAACTTATAAGGTACGCCTAATATCATATGCAGTGTTACATAACATGACGCGTGAAAATTCATTCTTATCTAGTGAAAAAAATAGAACATTCATTGCTTTGGCATTATTAGAAGCTGTTGGTTTTTAGGCACCATTCCATGTGTTCATAGCAGTGTCAGGTGCTTCATATTTGTTTTAAGTGGATGATCAAATTTCTAATCCATTGGGTTCCATAAAAATTCTCATATATGTTGATCAATATGCATAGTTAAGACCATTAAAAAGTGGGGGTCGTGCTGTGGATTCACCTTCTTGAAAAATACTTGCCATATTATACTGATTCAAAAACATGTTATTGTATTTTGATCTTACCTTGCTCTGATACCAATTGAAAGTCTACAGTGTGGATCGTGTTGTGTATATGCAAGTATATGTAACAAAATATATGATGCAACTAAAACAATACTAATCTAGGTAAATATAGAATAAGCACACTTGGACTTTATACTGGTTCAGACTTCCCATCCTACGTCTAGTCCCGAAGCTCCCTTTTGGAATTTGACTAACAAACACCCTCGCTTCGTCCGGAGGAATAGGCTTGGTTACAATAAATTGTTCTTGTCAAATATGTGTTCATAACAAAGATATTGACTAATAAGTACAAATGATTTCACTATATACCTAGAGAGTATTCTTTGTGAAGAACTGAATATATAGAAGATTGAAATACAAGTATAGATTGCGAGAGATCAAAAATATATAGTAGAGAATTTAAGTAGAAGGCGTAAGTAAGTAAGGTAAGTTTCTTCTTGATTCTTGATGATATATATAGTTGTAGAGAGGTTCCTTGAGTAGTTGCATCCACTAACAAGTGCCCTGCAGTTGCTTTTATTGATGATGAAGCATTGTAGCAAAGAGAAGCGGAGATGTATATTCGAATGCGGCAGTTGAAGTTTGAATTTTAAAATCCAAGTTCAAAATCAGACGTCTAGTATTTGTATCAGGCGTCTGATACTATATTTTTTTTATATAATAGACTTTCAGACGTTTGAGTGCAACTACCAGATGGCTGGTTTCGTCTGTTTGTTGTTCTAGAGGATTCTTCCAGATGTCTGGCTTGTGCACCCAAATGTTTGAAATATGTGCTTGTCTTTTTTGTGCATCTTTTCTGTTGCTTCTTTGATCCTATTAACTTGTAGTCTATTGTAACGTTCTTTGAGCCTTGTTCTTGTCTATCTAGTGATGTTGCTCTAGCAAGTGCCTGTATATAGAAATATATATGCATATTTGATTTTCATTGTATAGTTGTTGTCGTCGAAACCGTAGATTTGATTTCCTAACAATGATTATAAGTGGTGTTGTGTTGTTTTGGGGCTTGAATTGATTGCATGAACATGGTTATAGAATAACACTATTGCAAATAATCCCATAAAGTGCATAAAAATGAGCTAGTAAACTAGAGAAGAAATTTTAGTTAACCCATTGACTAAGTTGTAGAGAACTGAAATATAATTGCTATGTTGGTTTGATATTGCATTGAATGCATGCTTGTTTGGTCTGTTTCAAATATGTATGAGTTGCCTAAAGTCGAATGATGGCTCATCGGAGTAAACCAATCAACTTGTGTATATGTAGCTTGAAAGGGTTAGTCGAATATCATAAAGGAACAGACATTCTAATTAAAGGGAATAACTTCAAGTAATAGTTGAAATGATGGTGAGAAGTCATGCAAAGGAGAAACAATTGGCGTGTTGGAATCATGGGTCAAGAATCTAAGAGGAGTGATCATTCAAGGCAAAAGGGGTTAAGGAGTTAGGATTTTGTAGCTTAGGAACTTAGGCTCCTTTAATAAAGCTACATCGGGTAAGTTTGACCAGTTTTGGTGACTATTGGGAAATGCCCAAAGGAGTGAACCTGGGATAAATTCACCTAATAGAGGAAGGCTATATGACTGAAACCATATAGGCCAAAATAGGCCTAGTTCAGTCGATCACAGAAGCCAAAAATGAAATGTGGGGATTTTAAGCTGTATGGTGCATTTTAGTACTTACACAAATTTTGACTCTAACCGAACAATGGGAAAATTACTAAGAGAGTTAGAAGTAAGCATTAGGGGAATTCATGTAATTTGTCACATATAGTTAACTCTATAATTAACCTTGTTCGTAATTAAGGTGTTTTTTTCTTCTATATATACTTTGTTATATAGTGATATAATTAATTAAGTAATTAATCTAAAGTATATAAATAAGAAAATTCTTAAATAAAACATCATGTGATTCTAGCTATAAATAGTTGCAATCATGAGTAATTAATTATAATATAAAGTAACATTTTATTTAAATATCTTTCGTCAAGATGTTTCAATAAAGGATATTGATACATCTTTTGAGGCTCGAGTATGTAACGCTCTCCAAATGTTGTAAAGTGCACCATTGATGGCTAATGAGGTCCCTAAGGGTTTATGTATTGATAGTTATTGGATCACTATGGATTGACTTGTCTGAGAGTTTCCTACTAGTTAAAAAACTAGGTTAAACACGAAATCTCGAGTCACGATATTAATAGTTCTCTTGACTTGAGAATACTATTGAACTTCTACGTGAATACTTCACTTTAGTTAAGGTTAAATCATGGCATATAGGCTATTGAGAAACTATAGTTGGATATGGGTAGAATCTTTGGAAGTAAAGCATTTTCCAATAGAGAATCCATCTTTTTAGTTGTATGAGGTTAGTATCACAACCAACCAAACTCAAATCAAAATCTTTGGCTAGAGTAGAACGATTAAAAATAAATGTTATTACTAAACCAAGACTTTATTTATAAACTGATCAAGTTGAATGTGGATATGTTGGTGTTTTGACCAACACCAAACTTCATATGTCCTAAAATGATATAATGTTGACGAAGAGAATGTATCTAAATTATTGTCACGACTGGTAGAAAATAGAAAATGCAATATTACAAAAAAGATCCATACGTGATGAATTTGGCCAAACTGCTACCCTACTAGTTAAAGTGGCATATGAATATTAATATTCGAATTGTTCAATATTAACTGCTAATTGATTTGACATCTATGTCACATAACCACATTTGTGAATTCTCCGACATACCACACAAATTAATTAGTTTATAAAGTGTTATAAATAAATAAATTAATTAATATATAAGAAATATTTATTATTAATGTCTTTGATGTTTGGGGTGTTATTAGTGAATATGGTAGCTTCTAAAAAGTTTCTGGGTGCTATTAGTAATTATTTGGTTGTATATATAAACATTATATGTTCATGTATCGTTATATATATTTAAATAGAATTTAAATATAATTAATTACTATAAGGCTTTTGATTTTTTTTTTCCAACCATATAAAGTCCATTCACGGCCAACCGTAATTGTAGTAGGAGGTTTTAAGCTTTGATTTGGATTAAGTTGATTTTGTATGAGAGAATGAGTAAAAGGTGTGAGATATTTTCTCCCTTTTTTCTCTATAAATACCAAATCAAACTTATTCACATTTGACATTTCTTCTTCCTCATTCTTGGCCAAAATCTCCATGTCCCTTACCCTTGGCCAAACGCCCCCTCTCATATAAATGTCAAAATATGAATTGAGGTGTAACCAAAGGGCTAGGTCTATAATATAACCTCTATATTTGTGTTTGCATATATTGTTTTAACCCAATCATATATATATATATATATATATATATATATATATATATTGTTATTCACATCACTTCGAATTAATTCAAATTTTTTGCCTGAATTTGTAAATTAGAGTTTCAAATGTACATTGTTTATATATAATATTATAGTTGGCCAAAGTTCAAATCAGTAACATATATGTGTTCTACTAGCATTTATTTAGGTGCGTGCGTGCACAAACATATTTATATATTAATTATTTTCACTATTTTTTATAATATCTATATTCTAATTGTTCTCGACTAGTTTAAAAAATAAATATAAACAAAACCATTTTTCCTCATGGCCTTATGTTAAAAATATTCCTTGGTTAGTTTTTTTCAAATAAACGGTAGGTGTAAAATATAAAATATATAACATACATGCTGTAACATTCCAATTTTAAATCAAATTCAAATTGGAAATTAAATTAATTTTTGGAATTAAATTGTGAATTAATTTGGTATTTTCTAATTTTAAATAAATATTTGTTTGTTTATTAATATAAATATGTGTAAATACGATTTTAAGTAGAATTTCTAATTGGAAATTTAGAAAAAATATTTTGAATATATTAATCATAAATTTGATTTGGATTAATTTGAAAATTTTGAATAAATATTTTTATGTATATATATAGATTGAAAGTTAAATTGTAAATAAAAATTTGATTTTGGAAAATTCAAAATGTGACTATTTATAAATAAATTGGATTTAAAAGTTATATTTTGAATATATATATATATATATATATATATGATTATTTATTGTTTATTAAAAGTTGTATAAGTATAAATAATTTAAGAAAGAGCTTTAATAAAAGTTTTAAAATTTACATATCTTTTGGAAATTAATAAGAAATATACATGTTTAGAATTGTTTTGTAAATTTATAAAAAAGGATTTAATTAAAAGTTTAAGATACTTTCACTTATATACTTGAAAAAAAGATATAATTAGTATATTTGTAAATTAATAAATGCTTTAAACTTACACATATGTGTATAAATGGATTTTTAATTTGAACTTTGAATTTGTTTTCTAATTTTGAATATGTATTGTTTTATTTAATAAATAGATTATAAATGGGATTTGGATTTGAAAATTCAAGATAATTTTTTTAAACAAGTTAGATTTAAATACTCTACATTTTTAAATTTAATAAAAAATGTGTTTTCAAATTTTAATATGTGTATATGAATGTGTGTGTGTGTATATGTATTGGAAGTTATGATTTAAAATTTATAAGATATAAATACAGTTAAGGATATAAACATTTAAGAAAAACATAATATGAAATATTAACAAGTGAAAAGGTTAAAACATGTTTTATAAATTAAAATAAAGAGTGGGTTTAAAACAAAGTTATAAATTAATTCAAGGAAAGGTCTAAAACATAAATTTGCTTATTTTTAACAAGTGTAAATATTTTAAAAATACATTAAAGCATTTATAAGCCATGAAACTAAAAATTTAACAAGTGTTAACATGGATGAAACAAGTGGCAAATCATTCTTTTTCTTTTTTATTCAAACATGCGTTACTTGGAGGTTTGACCAAGTAACTAGAGGCACGGTGTAACGCCCCACCCCGAGACCCAACTTAGCAAAAAGAATTAACAAGTAACTCCGTCTACTAAAGCGGAGAAAAGGGCTGGTTAAGGGCGACCATCTATAATTTTGTCTTAAACATCCGTTGAATACGTCGATAAATGCATTATAATTTTTTTCAACTCAAGTGGATCGACATACCCAATAAATGATTAATCCAAAACTATAGGTGGCTAACAGATCTATCAGAACAAAATACAATAGCTGAATGTAAACCACATCAGAAAACAGTGACGAATATCATATATATACATATACACCAATACACGTTCAACACAATACAGTATGAATACCATAAAGGTGGTACACGACCACACCATATACATCGAATCAAATGTAAGAATATCAGAGTATGCGGAAGAAATAAACTACTCAAGAGAAAGAAGAGCTGATATCCAACATCAACTTCAAGCTAAGCCCAATAGATGATACCTGAACAACTCGGTCTGACCCGAGTGAAAACACATGGGTCAGGCTAGCTAGAACTTATCATTAGTAAAGGTGATGATAAGAGATAAGTGGAAAACCATTCCATCATTACCAATGGAATGATATAGATCATCAAGTTATCTCTAGAGTGATACATCAATGGTTCATCATGATTGCAAAGAGGAATACAATATGTATATTAGATAGACATGGTTTATCTAATTATATATATATAACCGAATGAAATGGGTGAGAATGTGGACCATAAAGTAATTCTTCATAAGATAATTAAACTGCAGGAATCCATCATAAATAAAACCCATCTAATACAAACTTCTTAATTATTATACCTCATCTCATCGGTATAAATATAAATACATCTCAAATCCATCATTAAACTCATTATAAAGGAATTTCCATAATTTATACCTCATCTCATTGATATAAATATAAAATGCCTCAAATCCATCTTAATAGAACCCCGAAAGAGTTCAAAACATCGTATTGGAAATCACCATAAAACCATGTATATAAATAAGCCCTCTTTTTTTTTCCATAAGGCTATAATAAAGCATCATCATCAAAACAGTGAAAATGAAAAACCTAAACTTCATGGAAAACAGCACGTGCTTTACATCTTGACTAGTACTAGTAATTTGGTACCATATATCGTGATGACTTGGGTCACATAACATCATAACATCGTGATTGACTAGTCGGACATCTTGATGACACCCAGTCACAAATCCGAGTAAAAACATCATGGTGATTGGAGTTGAGTAATAACATCATGAACATCGTGGTGACTCCAACCGTACTCGGTCTAGTACTAGTAACATCTTGAATGTGTCTCAACTATTCGATTAGGAACCCAAAAGGCGAGAACGTCTATCCCATACTATACGTTCTCCCCTAATGTTTTACTAATGGTTAGTTGGTTCCACATTAGAAATCATCATAAAACATCAGAACCATCATAAAACTCACCCTGCCTCATCTCATCGGCGAGTTAATATAATACCACACTCATCTCTTCTCATCGATGAGTAATGATTCCATCGTGACTTGTCTCATTTCATCGACAAGTAAAAATCATCATAACCATCTTAACTTCATAAATCATCATAAACATCTTAACTTCATGAATACTTCATAAATAGACTTACCTTGTCTCATCGGTAAGTAAAACAACATCATGACGGTTATTCCTAATCATAATTCTCCAAACGGAAAATTTTCATCTTGGTCGCCTCATCTCATAAGCGATTGTAAAAACATCTAGATTGGTTCATCATCGAACGTACTCAAAAAGAGTAATTCTCCAACCAATAATGTTCGTTAAAATTTGGCAACTTCTAAATCATCTCAAAATAATAATTCAAATTAATTTCGGTCGTAGAAGTCCGATATTAAGCGATAAAGCAAGAACACATGTCCCATACCATATATCCTTACTAAAACGTTTAATTTTCATTCTTATACATCCGAAAGAAAAAAATAGTTTATGATCTTTGCGCAATAATTTACTAAGGAAACTGGGTTTTTTTTTAAAATAAATTTTTCGAAACCCAAAGAAATCATTTTATTAAAATTCTACTTTTTATATAAAATGAATATAGTATATATACTTTTATTATTTAAAAATACTCCTAAAAATATTTAAAATAAAATATTTAACACCATAATTACTAAGCCAAATCATGTATATACATGTTCATGGATGCAAAACAATTTTCAAATGGTTTGAAAACAATAAGTGCACTAACAACATGGAACAAAACACAGGATAACGAATAAAATTCGCAGTTTTGAGCTAGAAAACATTGAATTTTTTTAAAATGCTCTGAAAGAAAGTTGTTGCGTATAATTCAAGCTTTCCAGAATGACTAAGATCATCGAATTCGGATGAATGGTTCAAAAGTTATGATCATTTTACTCAAAACATAAAATTCGGCCTGAACCTATATATTTGCAGGACAGCGACAAACAATTGCAACTACAGCATAGGTAACCTCAAAACCAGGCAAAATGAGTAAAATGAAAGTTTTATTTTAGTTTCTAAGATTTCCAGAATGACCAAGATCTTCAAATTATGATCATTGGTTCAGAAGTTATGATCATATTACTCAAAACATCAAATTCAACCCGAACCTATGTATTTGCAGGACAACGACAATCAATTGCAATTATAGGATAGATAACTTCAAAATCAGGCAAAATGAATACATACAAAGTTGTAGCTTAGTTTCTAAGTTTTCCATAACATTAAAAAATTTCGAATTCCGATAAGAATTGTAAAAGTTACGGATAAAAGAATTCTGAGATTTGAATTTCACAACATCTGTCATTTTGTCTCGGGACAACGACAAACAATCACAATTTTGGCCAAGATAACTTCGAAATTTTGGAAAACTCAAAACATAAAAGTTTTAGAACAGAGTCTAAGCTTTCCGGAACATCTAAATTTATTAAATTTGAGTAAAAAATGAGAAAGATATGGCCATTCAAAGTTATAACCAGAAATAGAGAATTCAAATCTGCAACGGAGATAAATTTTTATATAGTAAACGATTTTACAAAGCTTTTTTTTCGTCAGAACTTCAACTTTTAGCTAGCAATTTCGTGAGATTGTACTCACCTTAGAAATAAGCAATGAATTTGGATAGCAAGAAGCAAGCTTTGGCGATGGATTGGGGCTCTAAGCACCTGTAGAAGCTAAAAAGAAGACATGCAAAACAAACCAAAATAAATTAGAAACAACTCATCTTGGTTCAAGGATTTTGATGAAAATTTTTAGAAATTGGATGGAGATTAACTTGTAGATATTATTTAGGTGGATTTTCTTCTTTATTTTGCAGAAAATTTGAGTGGAAAATTGAATTTAGATGGAGGCTGCCATGGATTTCTATTTTTCTTTTACTGTGAAGTTTTGTTTCTTGAGAAGGAAGAAGGAAAACAACATACTGTATGTTTTCCTCTTCTCAGAAGTATCTAGATTAAGGGTTAATGGATCCAAACCTAACCCAAAAAGCCCAACTCCTTTTATACTTAGAAAGTATCAAGATATGCACATTTTTGACCTATTTTATCACAATATACACATGCTTCTCAATATAAACTCAAATAAAAATGTATGTAACCAATTGTAGGAAAATAAAATTGTTATTAAATAAAAATAAAATTTATTTCAACAATAAAATATTATTTTTATAAATAAAACCTTATCTTTATCTATATTTCACAATTTATACGATTTTATTATAAAACACCATTTTCAATCCAACAATTTGTACAAAAATTGATTTCTTGTTAAATAAATTACAATAAATCATTTTAACTCCTTTTAATCATCAAATATTATTTTCAAACAATATTTCATCTTTTATTTTAATAAAACACATATTATCTTAATATTTCTTGTTTTAAATTCAAAAAAAATGATTCATATTGACAATGTTTTCCAATATTGTTGTATTTACCCAGATGGAATTGCAATTTGATTATTTTCTATTAAAATTCTCAAAATAAAGTTTTTAAAACTTTATTTTCATTACTTTAGATTTATTTCAACAATTTAACGTTGAAATACGTCACCTAATTAATTTATTAGCTGCAAACAAATAAATACCCAACATTTCGATATATTTAAACCAAATACTTATCCAATCAATATTTAATCTCATATTTATACCCAAATAAACAAAACAAGGTTCCAAACTTTATTTTTCTCGTTTTATTTACAAAAATCATTGTTTATTCCAAATAACAATTTAAAAGTTCCAACTATATTTTAGTTTGCAATATTAAATTATAACTTCCGTTATAATTTAAATTATTCCAGTAATCTCCAAACCAGGGTTGTTACACACGGCATAAGCACCGGTGTGCAATGAAGGGTCACTCGGCATTAGTGTACCATTAGGCATCCAGGCTCGACCAGCATCCAGCACCATTTGGCATCCAGGCTCGACCGGCATCCATCACCGTTCGACATCCAGGCTCGGCCGGCATTTTGCACCGTTTGGCATCCAGGCCGACCGACATCCAGCATCGTTCGGCATTCCCTATCATTCGGCATTCCAGACTCGTTCAGCATTCCAACCACGTTCGGCATTCATGCCTCGTTCGGCATTCCAGCCTCGTTTGGCATTCCAACCTCGTTCGTCCTTCATGCCTCGATCGACATTCCAGCCTCCTTCGACATTCCTGCCTCGTTCAGCATTCATGCCTCGTTTGGCATTCCCACCTCGTTCGGCACATGTTCGCTCGGCATAAGTACGTCGCTCGGCATCTCCCCTCGATCGGCATCGGGTCTCGTTCGGGATACACGTTTCATTCAACACACTGCCTCGTTCGGCTTGGAGATGTGGCTCGGCATTTGCCGTTCGGCATTTGTGGCTCGGCACATAGAAGTCACTCACCATGGGCCGAGGTATCTCGCTCCTAGGCCCATTAAGGAAGTCTAACCGATCTTCGTCTATAAATAGAGGGGTAGAGGCACATTGAAAGGGACCTTTTTTTTAGAACACTGGGGAGACTCTGCCGCTTTCAAGACTCACTTTATTTCATTTATCATTTGTAGTCAAGTCTTTATAGTAAGGATTGTATCTATATTCAGTCACTTGTGAAAGCAATAAAGATGGAAACTTAAAGTAGACATAGGCAATTATGCTGAACCACTATAAATCCAGTGTTCTTGTTTTCTGCATTTAACTTAGTATACAGTTCTCTATCTTAATTTACTTTCTTCATTACTGCACAATCCTTCTAAAGGGTGTTAGTAACCAATTCTGGTGCCAACATTTTGGTGCTTTCGCTGAGAATTGAATTCTCAGGCCGATAGGATCTACTTTGTAGTAACTGGATTGAATAAATCCCTCGAAGGAGATCCGACCTACTCTCAGGACGTCCGTTGAATCTACTCAGAGTTTCGACCAACAACTCTACTTTGGGAAGACCACGCACCCAATCAACCTCTCACAACGTGGACGTCAACGAGACTGCTAGCATGCAACAAGTTGGACCTAGCAATCAACAAGCAAATTTAGGTGCAAGGACTACCGCCCAAACTCAAACGGAAGTCATTACCAGGACGGAGTTCAATGACTTTATGTGGGAACGCAGGGAAAGTAGAAGGCAACTTGCTGAGCAGATTCAGGCCAACGCTAATCTCATGACCCAGCTTGCTCAGCAGCAGCATCAGAATGCTAGTGGTAGCCATGTAACTTATTCCTCATTTGATAGCTCGACTTCAGCCGATGAACCCCCCAGGCGTAGGCGCTGTAAAAATGAAACTGCACAAGTAGATGCCACTGATCGATCAACCAGGGATCACGCATGTGAGGAGACCGGACGCCTGGCTCACCAAGATCCTCATGAAGCTAGCCTTCAAGATGCACATTTGACCAATCGCCAGCAGAGGGGACATCAACCTGTCCAACCTTCCATCCTCAATACGGACTCCGAACTTATCAGCTATGTTCAGGTAATTGATGAGAGAGAACCGAGGCTTGACCAATGAAGATTAGGGAGTATCCAAGAGTCATACTCCCTTCACAGACGTTATCTTACAGGCCAAGTATCCCAGGAAGTTTAGTATGTCAACTATACCGGCCTACAAAGGGAAGACGGATCCCAAACAACACGTAATGAGGTATGAATGGATTATGGATTCTTCCAGAGTGAATGATGCAACCAAGTGTAGGTGCTTCCCAATCACTTTATCAGGAATATCCACTATGTGGTTTACTCGACTTCCCCCGAGGTCTATATCCAGCTTTGATGAATTGGCAATGAAATTTGTAGAACAATTCAGGATACATGCTACTCGTCCGAAGGATTTCATGTCCTTATAAAGCATAATCCAAGCTCCGGGAGAGTCAATGAAAGCGTACTTGCAGTGATTTCACATTACGACCATTGAAGTTAGCAACCCTAACGACCATGCAATTCTGACGGCGGTAATGCAAGGTGTAGATCTAGACTCGGAGATTGGAGATTGGTTAGCGGGAAAGCCCCCAACTACATTAGAGCGATTCTATTCGAAAGCTCATCAATTCATAAGGAGGGAGGAAGCTCGATGGACAAGGCGAGACAAGGCACCGGGGTCTTTTCAGGAGACTGTGAAAAGTAACATCTCCATAAAGCAATCCAATGACAACTCGAGAAAGGTTCAAGTCAGCGTCTCTAACAAACCTGGGCAATCTAAAGGGTCCGGACGAGGAAATCCTAGAAATAAAAGAGAGGTAGGGAAACGGAAGCCGAGGATTCCAACCTACAACGAATACACCCCCTGAATACGTCTCTTAAAAATATTTTTCTATCGTCCTGTAACACATTTCAGTACAGAAATCCATGCCCAAAAGAGTCCATAGAGGAATAGAAGCGGACGGGGAAGTACTATCGCTTCCATGACACTCACGGGCATAATACTAAGGGGTGTAGACACCTACATGACGCCATAGAAAGTTGATCAGGTAGAAAAAGTTGCAGGAATTTGTTAAGAACCCACAAGAGGGTAGGCAAGGAACGTCAGACCCCGGACGCGCGCCGGCTCAGCGCCATCCAGAGGAACATGCCCGAACCGTGGGTAGATTGATCATAAACACTATAGTGGGAGGACCTCACCCTATAGACAAGAATTGGCAGGAGATGGAACGATATGCTACCACTTTAAGGCATGCGGATTATGAATGTTGTTCGAATATGGAAGATGGAACCCCCACAAAACAACAACGCATGATGACAGACGATATAGTGTTTAGGAGCCGAGATGTAGACAAGGTGGACGCTCCTACCATCGACCCAATGGTCATATCTGCGATGATCGGGCCAGCTTACATCAAAAGAATTTTAATTGATTGTGGGATCTCCGTCGGCATCATCTTCAAAAAGGCATATAACTAAATGAATAAGGAGATAAAAGTTTAAAGACATCTAAAGCCCGTATCCATGGATTTAATGGTGCAGCGACTGACGCGATGGGGTATGTTGAGTTGCCAGTTGAACTGGTAGAAGATGAGCGTTGGAGGATGCGAATCCTACCATTCATAATGTTGTATGTAGATTCTCCATATAATGTATTTCTGGGTTGTCCGGCCTTGGCGGAGTTTAGGGTGGCATTGGCCCTATGGTATTTGACATTAAAATTTCCGATAGACAAAGGAGTCGGTGTAGTGCATGGCGATCAGGCGATCAGACGCGCATGTTATGTGGCAAAACTGAGAGAGGCTCAATGGAGAAAGAAAGGTTGCGGATAGCTCCGTCCGCATCCAAAACACTGACAATTGACAAGCAGTGCCCGATCCTAGCTCGGGTGACATTCTTGGATCTATAGAGACATAGATCCGAGACATGATGATCGGGGACCCAGGCAAGCGAATGCAGCACCGGCTAAGCTGACGATTGACATTCCAATCAGCAGGGATGACCCGTCATGAGTTCTTAAGATTGGATCTCAATTCGACCCGTCGTTGTCCAAGGATCTTACTGATTTCCTTCAAGCAAACCAGGGCGTTTTTGCTTGGACACATTCTGATATGTGGGGATTTCTCCTGCTATTGCGAGTCATATGTTGAACATACACCCAAAATAAGTCCTAGTAAAATAGAAATGGAGAGGCATGAACCCGGAGAGGTCCGTCGCTCTCAGAGTGGGAGTGGACAAACTCAAAGCCAACAGGTTCATCCATGATGCCCTCTACCCTAAATGGGTATCTAACCCTGTGCTGGTGAGGAAAGTGAATGGGATGTGGAGAACTTGTGATGATTATTCTGATTTAAACAAAGCATGAATGAAGGATTGTTTCCCCTTATCTAGAATCGACCAGCTGGTCGATTCAACAACCGAACACAAGCTACTGTCATTTATGGATTCGTACTCGAGATAGAATCAAATCCCGATGCACGTTCCAGATCAAGAACACACCAGTTTTGTCACAGACGTTGGGTTATATTGCTATGTAGTGATGGCCTTCGGATTGAAAAATGCAGGAGCAACTTATCAGCGTCTGGTGAACCGAATTTTTAAGATCATATTGGTAGAACGATGGAAGTCTATGTGGATGACATGCTCATGAAGTCATGACAGTCAAATGACCACATTCGAGAATTAGCAGAGATGTTTGATATACTCAGGCATTATGGGATGAAAATCAATACTTTAAAGTGTTCTTTTGGTGTTGCGTCGGGGAAGTTCTTGGTTTCATTGTGGATGCAGAAGGAATTGAAGCTAACCCGGAGAAGATTCAGGCTATTCAGGACATACAAGTGCCCAGAACTATAAAGCAAGTACAAAGCTTGAACGGAAAGGTGGCCACGCTGAGTCGATTCATATTCAGGTCTACGGATAAGTGCATTCATTTCTTCGATGTGATAAAGAAAGGAAAGAGAAATTTCGAGTGGAAATCCGACTGTAAAGAAACATTCCGAGCTCTGGTTAGGCATCTAGAAAGTCCCCCGGTGCTATCAAAACCAATTGACCATGAAATGCTATATGTACACCTGGTTGTATCCCAACATGCTATCGGTGCGGATTGGTTCGCGAGGAGGACCGAGTTCAAAAGCCAGTATATTATGTCAGTAAACATTTGACGGGGGCAGAAAGAAATTATCCGAAGATTGAGAAACTAGCTTACTGCTTGGTGATTGCACCGCGCAAGCATCATCCATACTTTCAGGCACACTCAATCAGTGCTTACACCGATCAAACCTTGCGGTAGGTACTCCAATGACCAGAAACCTCTGGAAGGATGTTAAAATGGAATATCGAGTTAATTCAGTTTGATATTATCTACCTGCCATGAAGGGCCATACATGGGAAAGTGCTAGCAGACTTCATTGTTGAATTCACCTTGTCCAACGGATCAAACGATCACAAAGTCATACATCTTGTTCGATGGAAAATATACACCGACGGGGCATCTAACGACCGTTGTTCGAGGGCTGGCATAGTTCTTGTGACTCCTGAAAATCGATCAGTTTGTTATGCTTTGAAGATCGAATTCACGGTAATGAATAACAAAGCCGAGTATGAAGCATTGACTGATGGCTTGAGACTTATCAGAGAATTGGGGGTAAGATCGGTTGAAATCTTTTGTGACTCACAACTTGTGGTGTACCAAGTTCGGGGGACTATCAAACAAAAGGACGGATATTTTCCCTATACCTAGCATGGATTCAAGGCTACTAGCAAATCTAGAGTATTATGATATTTCACATGTCCTGCATGAACAAAACAGAGCAGCTGATTCATTGGAAAAATTTACGAGCACTAGCGATACGCAGCAAATAGGATTGTTTCCCGTCAAAATCTTACATGCTCAGGGCATTAATATGATGGAGGTAGATTTCATATTAGAAACAGAAATCGAGAAGGAATCATGGATGAGCCCATTCAAGAAATACTTGTTACACAGGGTCGTACCCCAAAGAAGGAGCGAAAGACGTATAGTCATTCATAAGGCTTTGCGATATGTAATGCAAAACAGGGTAATGTATCGGAGGGGATTCTCGACCCCTTGCTCCAGTGCATAGCACATGGTGAGATAAAACTAGTCCTGCAGGTAGTCCATGAAGGAGAATGTGGTGACCATACTGGGGGCCAGATGTTAGCAAAGAAAATCCTCCGCTATAGATACTATTGGCCGACTGTAAATCAGAAAGCTGGAGACTGTGTGAGAAGATGTGACAAATGTTAGAAATGTGCAATGATCTCGAGTGCTCCGTCGTTATAACTCACACAAATGGTTAGTTCCTAGCCATTTGCAATGTGGGGGATTGACATAGTCGGTTCCTTACCCATATCCAAAGGTGGTGCGAAATACGCGATAGTTGCGGTCAATTACTTTACCAAGTGGGTAGAAGCAGAGCATTTGGCCACTATCACCACTAAAAAGGTAATTAATTTTGTTGTACGAAATATTATATACCATTTTTGCCTTCCATGGACCATCACTACAAACAATGGAACTCAATTCGAAAGCATAGAGTTCAAAGTGTTTTGCCAAAAATATGGTATTCAAAAAGATTTGTGGCGGTTGCTCATCCGAAAGCTAATGGACAAGTGGAAGCCGTGAACAAAATAATCAAGTCCATCTTGAAAAAGTGTTTGGAAAAGGCTAGAGGCAAGTGGGTGGATGAACTTCCAACAACACTTTGGGCTTATAGAACCACCCACAAGTCCACGACTGGACATACACCATTCGCATTGTCATATGGCATGGAGGCTATTATACCCATAGAACTTGAAGTTCCATCACATCGGGTAACTTATTATGACTTTGATTCGAATCAGGATCTTTTACTGGAATCACTAGACTTCATTGATGAAAAACACGAAGAAGCTAATTTAAGAGTGGCCGCATACAGACATCGAGTCGCTCGATATTATAATGAAAAGGTTCGACTAAGAATCTTTGATATGGGTGACCTCATTTTGAAACAAGTTTTTCCAGTCCTATCACGTATGAACCCTGCATGGGAAGGTCCATTAGTCATTGAACGGAAGCTTGGACAAGGATCTTTCAAGCTAGCGACCGTTGATGGTGCGAAACTCACCCGAGCATGCAATAGCCAGCATTTGCGACATTATTATACTTAGTTCATTTCTTTCATATTTTAGTTGTAATTATTTCCATCATGTTTTTATTTCGTTGATTCTTAGTTTACGGCATGTAATATGACAATTTAGCTTATTTGCTTTAATAAAGGCTTAAAGCCATTTTTTCCATGGATTGTTAATGTTTCTACGTATGATAAATATGTGGCGAACAACTAAGAGGTGCATTATTCTGTCTGACGTACGAACGTGTCGAGCACTCAAAATCTCCAAGTCCCGTGAGTGTGGAATGGAGTACACTGAGTCCCCTGAGTGCGGACCAGAGTATAAACGGCTCAAAATCTCCAAGTCCCATGAGTGAGGACTAGAGTGCTCTGAGTCCCCTGAGTGCGGACCAGAGTATAAACGACTTGAAATCTCCAAGTCCCCTAAGTGCGGACTGGAGTACTCTAAGTCCCCTGAGTGCGGACCATAGTATAAACGAATCAAAATCTCCAAGTCCTCTGAGTGTGGACTGGAGTACTCCGAGTCCCTTGAGTGCGGACTAAAATATAAACGACTTGAAATATCCAAGTCCCCTGAGTGCGGACTGGAGTACCATGAGTCCCCTAAGTGCGGATCAGAGTATAAACGACTCAAAATTTTCAAGTCCCCTGAGTGCGGACTGGAGTACTCCAAGTCTCCTCAGTGCGGACCAGAGTATAAACGACTTGAAATCTCCAAGTCCCCTAAGTGCAGACAGGAGTACTCTGAGTCCCCTAAGTGCGGATCAGAGTATAAACGACTCACAATCTGCAAATCCCCTGATTGCAGACTGGAGTACTCTGAGTCCCCTGAGTGCGGACTAGAGTATAATAGACTCAAAATCTCCATGTCCCCTGGATGCGAACTGGAGTACTTTGAGTCCCCTGAGTGCGGACCAAAGTATAAATGACTCAACATCTCCAAGTCCACTGAGTGCGGACTGGAGTACTCTGAGTCCCCTGAGTACGGAACAGAGTATAAACGATTTGAAATCTCCAAGTCTCTTGAGTGCGGACTGGAGTACTTTGAGTCCCCTAAGTGCGGACCAGAGTATAAACGACTCAAAATCTCCAAGTCCCCTGAGTGTGGACTGGAGTACTCTGAGTCCTATGAGTGCTGACCAGATTATAATTGACTCAAAATCTCCAAGTCCCCTAAGTGTGGACAAGAGTACTCTGAGTCCCCGAGTGCCCACCATAGCTTAAACGACCTACAAATCTCTAAGCCCCCAGAGTGTGAACTGGAGTCCTCTGAATCCCCAGAGTGCGGATCAGAGTATAAACGGTTTAAACTCTATAAGTCCCTGGAGGGTGAGCTGGGACACAAATGACTTGAAGTCATCAAGTCCTCGACGTATGTACTAAAAAATTATTCTAAGTGCTTGAAGCATGGAATAAAAGATGAACAACTCCAAAGAATTTCAGAGTTATAAGAAGGTAAATTGAGAAGTTTACGTAACTCACAATAGCTTGGGTTTCGACCACAATCATACAGAAAGCTGAACGATAAAAGTCTTTTGAAAAAAAAAAGAACTAAGCTTTATTTATTAAAAAATAAGTTTCTACTACAACTCCTCCAAAACTCGGAGTCAACAGTCTATTTACATGGACAGCGAAAATAAAGATAATTACATAATCTAAACTAACTCTCGCTGAATGAGAGTAACAATTACTTCTTCGATTTCTTCGACTTCTTCCCCTCCTTCATCATCTTAGATGACTTCTCTCCCGTGCGTTTTCCCTTGGTAAGTTTATTTGATTGGGAGGTAACAACGGAAGAAGTACGGGGAACCTCCAATGGCCTAGACCCACCAGGGAGGATGACCTTCAACGGCTTATTGAGAGGATCATCTAGGTCCATGACTCAAGGCTCGACTTTATTTTCGACCGTCATTTTCTTTTCCTCTTTGAGCTGCCCCTTCATGCTCATTTTTGAAGTATGTTCAGAGGCGCTTGTGATCTCGATTTCATAACTTCCCTCGATGGGAGATGAAGTCTCGGACTTATCCTTATCAAGCACCCCAATCACCTGAGCATCTGGACCGGGAGCCTCCCCTACATGAGTAGCCTCACTTGTTTTTCCCTTCACCTCCTTGGTATCATCGCTCCTCGGAGTGGGCTCGAGATCAGAATGGCCTGTGCAAAATCATGGAAAACAAACATTAGAATGCAATAGCCTCTCGTCAAAAATGACAACACTTGGAATGCTAAAGTGAAGGGTTATCTACCAGCTTCTGGCTGACTTTCAGCCCTTCGAGGGGTCTCACCCTATAGAATGGGAGATAGAATGTGAACGCCGAGGCTAGGGTCCTCCGGGTCATAACAAATATGTTTCTCAAATAGATCAAGTATCGGCCGACCGGCCGACTGAGTAGGAACATGAGCTGGAGACTCGGTCCCGGATGGACTGGCAATAACGTCTTTCCCTTTTGATAAGGAGGAACCTTTGCAGTAAAGAGATTTCACCGCAGACAGTTCTGAAGACTCGTTCCCGTTAATTAACTCTTTTAGTAAAGCATCTTCATTGACCCCTTGGTGACAAGTTCAACCTTCCCGATCTTTATTAATGTCTCCTATGCCTCAGCCAGGGATTTGAGTTAGCCCTCACCTAGAAAAGTTAATTCTCGATGCATGAGGACGTGGGTGTTGAATTTTGCGATCAATGGGTCGAACGTGCATTTGACCTCCTCCCTACCAGCCTCTTTAGCCGCCTCCATGTGAGAGTCAATCTCCATAGATGCTATTTTCTTTCCCTCTTCACGGGCTTCATCCTTTAGCATCCCGACTTTAGAAAGCTCATCATCAAGCTTCGCCTTCAAAAGTCGTGTAGCAATGATCTCGTCGCAATATCGTTGCGACTCTTCTTGGGCAGCAGTCTTCTCCTCTCTTTCTTTGCGAAGTTGCTCCTCCAGTTCTTTGACTCGGAGGGCAAACGCATCCCTTCTTTCTGCACCGAGACCTTCTCCAAAGCTAGGGCCCTACAGCGTTGGATTGCCTTATCAATTTCTTTTTTATGAGTTGACCCCAGATGATTGACGGCCTCTGTAGTATATTTAGCACTCTGTTGGTCGGCTTCAAGCCTAGACTTGTAAGAAGCAAGCTCTTCGTCCTGAGCTTTAATAATATCTTTATCATGGATAGCCTCAAGCTTCAGGCGATCAATCTCATGCTGACGCTCTATGGAGACTTCTGAAATTTTTTCGGCTAAATGCACGAATGCATCATGTTGGACATAGACGTCATTAGTACAGGCAATAGCACTTTGCTTGTAATGTCCTGGAATCTAGTGAATCGCTGGAAGGAATTTTAAGCGGTTGAAGCATACTTTGGAAACGATGATTTAAGCTCAACAAGTCGGTCTGCTACCGATGGATTAGAAATAGGAGCGAGAGGAGTCTGCTTGGAGACCGCAGGTTTTTTGTGGTGATCTCGAGATTGCCTGGTACTTGATGAATCGGAGTGTTGATCCCAATGGGCCTCAGGCTGAGACCCCTTATATGTAGGTTTCTCTTTGCTATGCTTCGTTTGAGAAGGAGGACCACAAGGGTAGGAGGGTTGACAATAATTTTTCTCTGGTAGGACAATCCACAACGGTGGTAGTCTCGATCATCGGAGTTGTCTCTATCTCGACGCTTGCCGAAACCCGAATCCCCTCTGGATTGGTGAAAAATCGATAAAACGCGAAAGCGGTCAAGTCCATGTGTGTGTGTCCCATGTCACCTACATAGAGTTTAAGTAATGACGAGTTAGCAAAGATTAGGGTGATGACACAAAATTTAAGTGCAAGGAGAAGTGCATGTGTTTGTGTGTGTCCTAGTGTTTTCCCCCGGCGGACCAGTTTCTTTACTAATAGGAGTTCTTTCTCCTAGGTTTTGGGCTTGAGCGCTTGTATCACCTATTGCGAGTGAATGAAGCTTAAGGGCCTCTAGATCGTCGAAATCATAGTTGAGAGATCATCAGGTATGGTAAGGTTCGACAGACCTTTCAGAGAATTTTCTAAGTGCTGCGAGGAAGCTTCTTTCTCTACTGGAACAAGAGTAACTTTAGAAGTTCCGCCCACTTTTTTCTTCCTCTACTTGTATGTCAGTTTCTTCTTCGTCTTTGAAGCAGAAGGCATCATTTCAATGTCATGAACTTCGACTATTGGGTCCCGAGATGGACTAACATTTTCGCCCTGTACTTCGAGCGTTTCGGCTTCTTTAATCTCCCACTTCTCTAGTGTGTCAGGGGAGTTATGTGCTTAGGACTCGGCCTTATTTTTTCCTTTGCCCAAAGTAGGCCTTCGTATGGTAACATCTAGGGGAGGCTTATCCCGCGAACTTTTGCCAGCAACCCAAATTTCGTGAGTGACTCAATCGAAATGAGAGTTCTGATGTCTCGGTCTTCGGTGGGAATGGCTCGGATAGCTTCGACAGCTTCAGAATATCCGGGTCCTCGAGACGTGGGTTAATACCTGAAAAGATGGAAGAAGAGTTAGAAATGATATAGCTCTGACCAAACATGAGTATTGGTCCAAGAAAAAGAATTACTTCCTTCCACCCATCTCCTCGCAAAGCTGGGAGGGCAGCGCACATAGAACCACTCCTGTTTATACTGGGAAAACTTGCTCCATGCCCCAGTTAAGATTTGATATTTGATGTGCGACTCGAGGAACATGAAAGATAAACTATTCGACCGTCTCTTGGTGCGATAGATACATCGGATATCGCCCGAATTCGAAAGCCTGAAGAGGACACTCATGAAAAGGATGTAAGTGCCGTATATGAATGCGTGGCTGTTCGGATACAGTTGCGATGGGGCAATCTTGATACACTGTAACACGTCTCGAAGAAAGGAGTTGAAGGGCGGCACGCTGCCAACCCAGCACATGAATCTATTACAGGATGTATATCCGACTAGGGGCAAGTGAGGACGATCGTGCCCCGATGGAACTAACACATTGTCGAAGGGGATTCCATGGACAGAGCATATCCGACAGAGCGTACTTTCGTTAATCCTTGAGGCCTGGGAATCGATTGCATGGTCTAAGAAAATCGCTGCCTCTAGAGCATTGGGAGTTAAGTCAACAGATGCAGTCGCAGGGCTCGGTAAGTCTTGAGTAGGAGCATTTGACGGATTTGAAGTTCCTACAACTTCTTGTCGAGGGGATGGCCCGTGTCTATCCGAGATCGTAGCAGAGCTAGATTTCCTTGACATCTCTAATGAAGACTGAATCTGAAAAAACACCTGTTTGAACTATATTTGAAAAACAATCGACGTTAGACTTAACAACATAAACATTCCCCCCTATGTGGTGTGTGAACTAGTGCGATCGTTCGAATAAAAGTGCGAAGAAATGAAAAGCCACTAAGTTGATGAAATAAGTTAGAGCTTTGAATTGTCGTCTACGAAGACCATCATCGCTGACCGTTTACGAGAGCTTGTCATAAGGTGGTTTATGTTTTAAACTCGGCATCGACACTGCATTTGAAAGGTTACTAACTGTTAAGCAAGCTAAGTCCAAGTTTTCAGTTGTCTAGAGGCGGGAGTTATCAGTCCGGATAGTCCGGTATGCTTTGTTGTTTAAGTCTGCCCTTGTTCACTATCATATGTTCATGCATGAAATGTGTTAAGTCAACTGTGCATTAGGTTCGACTAGTATTGCTGTTGTGCACAACTCTCCTATCAACCACCATTACCGTTCGGCATGCGGCAAGGTGCACCGAACCGCAATCATGCCTGGCCGCGTCATTCGGCACTCCACTCTTCCATCTGTCCTCTCCATCGTTCAACATAAGGAAGTCATGCCGGACCACATTCATGCCGAGCCACATCGCTTGGCATTCTACCCTCAACACCAATGCTCTTCCACCTATCCACTTCACCGTTCGGCATGCGACGAATCATGCCGAACCACAATTATGCCAAGCCGCATTGCTCAGCATTCTGTCCTTAATACCAATTTTACTCCTTCCCTCCATCCCTACTGACCGGCATGGTCGAGTCCTTCGGCAAGTCATACCGAGCCATGTCAATCAGCATTTTACCAGGCTCCTACTTCTCTCCATGATTCCCTCCTATCTCATTCGGCATGAGAGAATCATGTCGAGCCGTGGCTGTGCCTAGCAACGTCGCTCAGTACGCCGAACCTTAACTCCAATTTTACTTCTATACATCTGCTCCGTCGCTAGGCATAAGGAAGCCTTACCGAGCTCCATCAATACTTCTTCCACCAACACCCTCCTCCGAACACTTCTAACGCTTCCTTCCCTCCATCACTCCGCCTATCCCTAAAGCATGTTTTGACCTTGAATTCGTTGTCCTTTATCCATGCGGTTCCTACCATCCTCAACCTTACAGAGATTCACGAGTTCGAATCTCGTGCTATGTTTCTTATTTGGGAGTAGTGTTTAAGGGAAGGGCCATTACCTTAGAAGCAACTCAAAGATTAGGGTTGTTCTGAGGCAGGAAGCATGACTCTGGTCTGGTTCGTTGATTTGGGAAAGGAGGTGAGGCAATGTATCGAGTTTGAGAAGATGAGGGAAAGGTAGGTAATTTGCAGGGGTTCGAGGCAAATTCGTAAGTACTGAAGTGCGAAGGTAAAAGTAAAAGGGAGAAGAAGAAGGAGCATCGGCTTATATAGGGAGAAAAGAAGTCGAAGGGACAGCAACCGGTAGAACCGTTCAAAACATCTCCCTCGTTTGGCATTAAGGTTGTTCGACACACATTGCCTCGATCGACATTCGAAATAAGGGCTCAAAATAAGGCATGGAGAACTCATGATTCAAAGCGCATCATGTTCATCCAGATGATGAACTTTGGAGGGCAAGTGTTACCTGGAGGTTTGACTAAGTAACTAGAGGAACGACATAAGCATTGGTCGACAATGAAGAGATCACTTGGCATTAGTGTACCATTCAGCATCTAGGCTCGACTGGCATCCAGCATCGTTCAACATCCAGGCTCGACCGGCATCCAACAACGTTCGGCATCCAGGCTCGACCGACATCTAGCACCTTTCGGCATCTAGGCCCGACCAGCATCCAGCACAATTCGGCATTCCATATCGTTCGACATTCTAGCCTCGTTTGGCATTCATGCCTCGTTCGACATTCTAACCTCGTTCGACATTCATATCTCGTTCGGCATTCCAGCCTCGTTCGGCATTCTGGCCTCGTTCGGCATTCCCGCCTCGTTCGGCACATGGCCTCACTTGGCATAAGTATGTCGCTCGACATCTCCCTTCGATAGGCATCAGATCTCGTTCGGGCCACGCATTTCACTCAACGCACTGCCTCGTTCGGCTTGGAGATGTAGCTTGGCATTTGTCGTTCGGCATTTGTGGCTCGGCACACAGAAGTCACTCACCACGGGCTGAGGTATCTAACTCCTAGGCCCATTAAGGAAATCCAATCCATCTTCGTTTATAAATAGAGGGGCAGGGGCATAGTGAAAGGGACCTTTTTCCGAGAACACTGAGGAGACACTGCAGCTTTCAAGACTCACTTTATTTCATTTAGCATTTGTTTCAAGTCTTTATAGTACGGATTGTATCTGTATTCAATCACTTGTGAAAGCAATAAAGATCGAAACTTAAAGTGGACGTAGGTAATTATGTTGAACCATTATAAATCCGATGTTCTAGTTTTCTGCATTTAACTTATTATACAGTTCTCTATCTTAATTTACTTTCTTCATTAATCTCTCTACACAATCCTTCTAAAGGGTGTTAGTGACCAATTCTGGTGCCAACAACATGTAAACATGTATTAGAAATTAAAGGAACTAGGCTTCATTTTTATTTTGACATCTGAAAACTAAAAAAAAAATTGAACACAAAACCAGAACCAAGCAAACAATAAATACAAACACCTCTTTCAAATTCAAACAAAGATCAGCTTCAAGATCATATGGCAAATCGAACAAACTCATAGTCCAGTCTTCAAAATCAAAAAGGAGTTCAAAAACCTGGTTGCTGTTTCAAAGCAACTAGCCAGGGATCAAGCAAATCAAATATCAAAACCCTGGAAGTTTTTAGCAAACCTAGGAATAAAAATAAAAGCTTCAGTTAAAATAATAGATCAGATTCAAATGCAACTTCCAGATCCAAGTGAGTCAAGATTTTCAAAAATCAACATCTTCTCCCAGTTTTTCAAATTTATAATCTTCTCGGTCTTTCAAACTCTGGTGAGCAAATTTGACCTATTTAAATTAGATCTGTGAATTATCTTGATGCTTTGTGAAGTAGTTGTGAAAAATGATAAATGAATGTAAATAGCTCTGCATGTATATGTTTGTGTGGATTGAAGTATGCATGACTGTGTATATTTGTACATACTCTGTTGTGCTTCCAGAGCTAAGATTAGCCAAAGAAAAATTCGTATCTCCCTATATAATTGAATTAAGGTTATGATCATAAAAGAGAAAAGGATTATACGAACATGATGTCAATTTTAAAAATAGTTTGTAGATTTTGTATTTAGTAAATTTTTACAGAAATATAAAACACGGTGATGATCAGAAAATATGAAAAAAAAATTAAACATGTTAATCTCAACTATTGATTACAGGATCAGATTTGCAATGTTAAATCATGAATTTAGGTGGGAAAATCTTGATTTTCAGGTAAGAGATTTATGAGATAAACTAAATTGAATGGAAATTTAATGTTCGTCGATTCCCGACGTTAGGTGAAGGAATTATCATCGAGTTTTAGGCTGAGGGTAGATTGAAGACAGGCAATTGTGAGAAAAATAGCCTAAAGTTTTCTAGATGATCGAAGCGGTCAGAGGACGGTGATCTAGGGCTTAAGACCCGGTTTGACTTGTCGAAGTTTGAGGTAGGAATTCGTCGTCGATATAGAGTTGGAGCGGACAGGACTGGGGGGAGTCGACGCGTAAGGTTGTGGCGAAGCTTTGGTCAAGCTCGTGTTGATTCTGGTGAGCTAGATAGTCGAGGCGAAGTGGTTTCGTCCGAGGTGTTGGTTCCAGTATTTGGTTAAGAAGCTTGATTTTGATTGCCGATGAAATGATGGATTCTTGGTGATCGTGGTGGTTGAGGGGGTAGTCGTTGATGTGTGGGAAGTGTCAGCATCGATCACCGTTGCTTAGAGGACCTGGGCACATGCACACTTGTATTTGTTTGCCTGGAAATCATGGTAATTGGGAAAGAAGAAAAAAGGCTCGGGTTCGAGCGCAAAAAAATGTGGATTTGACTCAAAGTATTGATGACGCGTGAGAACTCGAAGTTAAGCTCGGGTATTCTGGACGTTTGCTCGGGTTTTGTTAAAACTTGTTGATTCAAGAAAATTTTCAACAAGTTTGAAGTTTATTAATTTAAATAAGTTTTAAAAGGATATAAATCATGTTTTTTCAAAGTAAATTTATTAACAAGGTTTTTAAACAAATTTTAAGTTTTTTTTTTTGGTTTTTTAATTAATATGGTTTTGTAATAATTTCATCAAGATGATTAAATAAATTTCCAAGTGTTTCCAAAATGTAATGAAATAGTGAAGGCTAGAAGTAATTAACCAAAGGTTTCTCAAATCAATGATTTAATCAAGTGATGTAATCAAAGTAATTAATAAAGATAAAATGGTTTATCTTTTAAATCAATTAAGATTTTAATTAATTTATGAAAGTAATTAAGGGATAATTACTTAATGGATTTAATTAAAGAATAGTTAATTGATGTAAGTAATTAAGGATAATTACTTAATAAAGCGATTTATTAATTAATGTGATTAATTAATCAATGTGATTAATTATAAGGCTAATTTATTTTAATCAAGGTGATTAATTAAGAGTTGATTAATTAATTAATTGTTTAAGGGTAATTAATTAAAGGATAATTGCATAATTAAAGATTAATTATTTAATGATTTAAATTGTTTAATTTATGATTATGGTTAGTTATTTAGTATAATAGATAAAGTATTATTACTAAATGAAATTAAGGTATAATTACTTTGTATAATTACAATACAGGATAACTAATTAATTAAGATAAATTAGTGAAAGTAATTAAATGTAATTAATTACTTAAAAGATAATTACTTAATAAAAAGTAATTAATTAATGATTAATGATTAATTAATCAAATGATAATTAATTTGTGATTTATTAATGAAAGTGATTAGGGAAAATCACTTATTATGATTAAGGATAAATAATTAAAGGTTAATTAATTAATGGAATTGATTAGCGATAATCACCTATTGTAATTAATTAAGGATGATTAATTAAATGGTAAATAATTAAAGGTTAATTAATTTATTATTAATGGTTAATCAATAAATGATTAAAGGTTAATTAATTAAAATGGTGTGTAATTAATTAATATTAATTAACCAGGATTAGTAATTTATTCATCAGTAATTAATCTGATTTAAATTAATCAGAGGATTAATTAATCTTAGTTATGGATGTTTGGATTGTATTGAATGTTGAATTGATTGATATCCCTGATGTGTGATGCTCTGTTTTGAATTGAGTTGCGATGAATGTAATTTATTTATTTATCTGTGATGAATGTAATTTATTTATCTGTGATAAATGTATATTAATTATCTATGAATCTGTGAATGAAGATAAGCGTTATAAGATTATACCGCTTATTGTATTGCTGTGTTTGAATCTGTGATGATTAATGATGTTGCACCATTGTGTAAAACCCCTGAACTACACCACACACACAAAAAATGGATTGCACGAGGAAATTGGTTAAGTCACAAATATTTGAATCTAATATTTCGAAATGGTTTTAAAAGATAAATTTGAAATCCAAATGGTTCCGGGAAAAAGGAGTTTTAAAGATAAAAGTTATTTGAATAACCTGATAAAGTTTTGAAATTTAAATAATTTGATTTAAATTTGAATTCAAGATTTGTTATCGAATTCTATGTTTGGAAATTATGGTTTAAAAGGGCTATACAAGTTACAAATGTGTTTATATGGGTTTTAAACCATTTTAAAAATATTGTTTTGGGAATTTGAATTTAATCCAAGTTTTATACCTGAAGGGCTTTAGCGCGTGCAAATGTAATAGAATTTTTCTGAAACAAAAACTATTTGTTTTCAAATAATAATAGCTTTTATATAAAGAAAGGATTTCCAATTTGTGTTGTAAGATTTCAAGTTTGAAATGGAATTGAAATAGTTTTGAAAGCTTTAAATTAATCTTTCCGAAAGATGGTTAAACCTTCTTTTGAAATTGAAGAGGATCTTAAAGGTGTATGTTTTGTATAAAAGATTTGAAATGGAATTGTTTCGAAAGCTATGAAGGAATCTTTGCAAAATATTTAGTGAACTTTGTTTTCAAACAAAAAAAGGATTTCAAAGATAGATCTTTTGTTTAAATATTGTGAATGAATCTTTGTGAAAGATTGGTGAACTTTGTGAAGTGAATCTTTTTGTTTAAAGATTAAAATGGTGATTTGTCAAACCATTTAAAGAAAGGTTTCAGGCTTTAAGTTGTGACATAACTGAGATCCCAATACCCATGTGGTTTTTAAATACTGCGCTCATTATTCGGTTTAGCCGGGAGAGGACTTTGTGTCATATAACCCATTCTGAATAATGATATGTCGTAAATGGATAGCATTTGAAGACCGGCGGTGAAGACCGGGTATTTCGAGAACAAAGGATAACCCGTCGAATGTCTCTGCATTGGGTCACGTCGGATAGAGATATCCATATGTGATGGGGTGTCCGATCGGGATTGTGAATACCCGGATTGCATGGGCTTCTTTGTAAAGTGTCTTTGGTTATTTTCGATCCTGGAACAGACTTGTATAGATGTATGTCTGACATTACAATTTGAGATTAAAAGCTGTTTTCTATCAAATACATTTCTGTTTGGTGGCGGAGAATTTATTCTCTTAGCTTAACATCCATCTCTAGGACGTACGAGCTCAAAGGTTATGTAGTTGGTGGTTACTAGTGATACATTCCCAATTTGGTAGTGTGGCATGCTGAGTACTGCTGAATGTTGCCGATTATTTGTTGATCGAGGCATGGCTTTGTGAAAAGCGTAGCTTTGTGGACGAGACCTCGTTGGACCTCACAAACCGGAAATGGTCGAAACAGGAAAGATGCGGCAAGGTATTAGGGGTCGCACCCTTAGGGTATGTCCATTTCTTCTGGAAAAAAGTGGTATCATGGTATGGAGCCCAGATACTTAACTCATGTGGTCACTGCAAATTTATTACTTTGTGGTTGTTGCTTTATGGTTGAGGATCCTCGGATAAAGGTTGCATACGACCGGAGATGGCATACTTGTAGGTGTTACTTCCGGGCACGGGTAACCTTGCTATGTGTTGGCAGAGAGCTGGGTAAGTTATTCGGGCGTCCCTTCGGAGTCATACCCATGTGGCAATAGGAAGTTCCTTAGCCTAACCATTTGTTGGAAATCCAATCACCAATAAGCTCCCTTTACGATTGCAGTTGTATAACCTGCCATCTCAGGTGGTAGCTATAGCAGGCATAATATAATGGTACATATACTGGCTAAGATTAATATTATACTTTTGAAATTGTTTTCTGCACTATGCACTAATATTATCAAAAGGTTTTCGCGTATCAAGCATGTTTGACTATCATAAGGAGAAATCTCCTCCAATGTGTGTGTGCGGGGAGGCCTTATGGTAGTTTCATTTTCCAAAAATCACCGTGGATTTCTCTTGAACTCTATTGTTTTGCTTCTAAAGATAAACTGTTTTTGTTTGCTCATACCAGTCCCATGACTGACCTAGAGTTTATTGTTCCCTTCCTAAACTCTGGGTGCCCACAATTTTCCACACGGGCAGTCTAGAGTTGGGTTTTTCAGACAATCAAATAGTAGGTTTTGATTCATAGCATCCAGTCTTTGGATTTTGGTTATCGCTTTTTGCTTCTCTTCAATATTCTGGACCGACCTTGCTTATTGCATTGATGATGCTTGTTCGAGCTTTTGGTTCAAGCTATCTTTGGTTGGAGTTTCGGAGATGGAGTTGCAGGATGTCGTTGGATTCTTTTGGAGATTCTATTGGAGTTATCTTTCCGTTGTTGATGGTCGCAAAGTCTAGACCGTCCAGCTTGCTATTC
Source organism: Allium cepa (assembly GCA_030765085.1). NCBI lineage: Eukaryota > Viridiplantae > Streptophyta > Magnoliopsida > Asparagales > Amaryllidaceae > Allium > Allium cepa. The sequence continues at coordinate 778,199,999 of CM060945.1, forward strand.
TTTCCGATGTACCTTGTATCTCTAATAATATTGATTAATTCTTGTTCTATCATTGTTGTAATCAACTGTTGTTTGACAATGATATTATTCATTTTCTTCCGCTGTATTGTTGTACTTAATGTGTTGTAAGCTCCGGCATGAATCAGATTTCAACATTTGAATCTACGGCGTACGAGTACAAGTGAAGTACGGGTGTTGATTTTCGAACATTGAAATTCGTACTGTGACACTACATTCGTACATACATACATACATACATACATATATATATATATATATATATATATATATATATATATTCATACACACACACACATTTATTAAATACAATTAGGCCAAATATAATTTATATACATACACACATACGTATTCATTTCAGCGAATTCAAATTTAAACTATTTATTTAAAAAAGTTTGAAATTAATATTTTGAAATAGATCTTATTTTTAAATTTGAGTTTAAGAAATTTTGACCAAGTCAAAATTGCATTTATATTTAATTTAGATATACGTAAAAGTTTTATTAGGTCAACCAAATTTGTATAATTATAAATATCTTTATATTAACCCATATTTTGTTTGTCTACAATTAAAATTATACATAATATGTATGTAAATAAATAGCAATACATATGATATATACACACGCACGCATGCACACACACATATGTGTGTGTACATGTGTCTAAATAATACATACATACATATGTATGTATATATGGTACTATACACACACAACAATATACACATATTATAGTATATTTAATCATATACAGACACACACACACTCTTTGGTATTTATGTTCCTGATATTCTTATGAAATTATTATATGCATATATAAGTCTAATATATGTAAATATACAATAGAAATAAATTCCAATATTTATACGTGTGTGTGTGTTTATATTATTATGCAATGACATTTGTACCTAAATCTATCAGATATATTCATAATATACATTAATTATATTTGATTAATAAGACTAATTTAATAAAATAAAAAATGATATTGTTAAGTAAATAGATTAGATATAATGCTAACTAGTTGATCTCAAAGGCCTATTTAGATCCAATTATGAAACTTTTTTTTAAATTTACTCATTTCACCTATTCTCAAACAAGCCATATCTAATAAGTGCTAATATGGATGATGCAGAAAGGCCTTGGAACTTGGAAGATACGAAACAACATAGGTTGGGTTTGACATCAAAAGAGACCCGTAGTCTTAGTTTCAAGACAAAGACCGTGGATACTACAAGGTAGAGTTCCAGGTAGTCGTTATAAGTACCGAGGAAGTGATTGGGCATGTGATTTACATAAGAGTGCTGGTCGTGATTCTAGGATGGCATATGTTGCAAAATGACAAGCACTGCGAATTTGTGTCGCTCATTTATGTGTATGTGTGTGGTTCTATAAATTTATGTACAGATTTTGTATGCTTGTTCCAGGATATCAAATGGATCGCCATGCACTAGCCGATTTTAAGTTAACTGAGACGCCATGTGCCGTCTCATGTGTTTGCATATGGCTTCATATGCTAAATTAAATCTCTCGAAGGCACGCTTATGGAGTTTGGAAATTAGTATTTCTAATGGTACAATTAGAGAGAAATGGGCATACTTATCACGACTACTCCTATCTAAGTAATGCCAAAAGGAGATACACACTACATTTGGTAGGCCATACATAAAATGTAAGGCAATTTTAGTGTTTATATTAGTATTATGGGAGGACGCCATAATTTTACATGATCGTATAACATGTTGGGGAACGATAAGGATCCTCATCTAAGTAGGTGGCCAAATAGAAACTGTGAGGGTCCTCATAACCATGTTGGCCCTTCCTTGTATTTATCATTTGATGGGATCATAGGGTTAGACGTATTAGATTTAAAGGGGAATTTCAAACATTTTAATTAATTTAAAATTTGAAACCGTAATTTGGATATTGTTTTGATTTAAATTTATTAAGTTGACTAAACTAATTTAAAATTGACTTTTTATTAGGATTAAAATTCCAATTTTTTTGTTTTAATTTCTAATTTATTCATTAGTCAAAATATTTTTTGAACTAATTCATAAAATTTTATTCAATTTTCCACATGCAATATATCCATTAGCATTAATATATTATTGACATATTATACTCAATATCACTTATAACACTCCTTCATAAGGAGTTTGTTGTTTATGTAAACATTTCTCTAGTATTTCATAAATATATGAGAATACTCCAAACTATTATTTAGTGATATCAATTTGGATTTAATATTTTCTTTATGTATAAAAAACATAAAAAATTACATATTGTAGACAACATAACATGTATGATGATTCCTATTGCCAATGCATAAGGAATCCATCTTAAATGTTTCCTGTAACAAACATTTTAGTAAGGTGCCCTTGCATATCATTTTGAGACATTCCCAATATCTTTTATACATAGTATAAAAGACATCATTTACAAATCCAACGTTGAGTATTAAATCAACTAAAAAAAAAATTAACATAAATACATCGTTAACAATCAGTAATATGTTGTTTATTTATGCTTTAGAAATATCTATAAACCTTTTAACATTCTTTCTTATGAACACACACTTTCCTGCATTTTGACTGATAATCAAGCTATGTGATACATGTATCAAAAACCCTTGTTCAATTTTGGTGCTCATTAAACGAAATTTTTGTATTTTTTCTTGGAACATATCCAAAAACTCGCAACCACTATATCACTCTCATTAACTTCGAGACACATAGTTGTTATGTGCAAATAGTTTATTCTAAATCATTGTTTAGAATTTCCTATTTCAGCACATATGTACCAAAACACTAAGTCTTATCAAGCGATAATTTTATAAGTAAATCCAAAATAACTTAAGCACTTGAATGATGAATCTATTACGCTAATCTCAACAATTGAAATTAACGAGATTATTCCTAACAACATTGCAAATTAAATTCCAAATATATTAATCTTTCCCTTAAAGGTACAATCGCGACTGATGGAGCACATCCCTTCAGTTACGATTACTAAAATCATATTTAATAATGTACTCGAAATTCTTTTGGATTTGCACATCATACCATATCATATTGTCAATACTATTAATGGTTTAATTGATCAACCCAAGATTATGCATATTTTCGATTAATAAGAAACTAATATTTCTCTTTAACGTGCGAGAATATTTATTAGACATTCCAATTTGATGTGTTCTATTAGGTTAGTTAATTTCATTTTATCTCATGCAATCAGTTTTGACTTTGGATTATATCCTATTTCATATAACTACCAAAAATTCTCAAATAAATTCCTTCACTATAAATTTGGTATTTCTTGAACCAACAATTATTTCTCAGCACTATATTCATAAAGATTTTATGAATTTCCTTATATTTAAAACTTATTTGGATTTAGTTTTCAAAACTTATGTTCAAAACATAAATATGTCATCCAACGAAACTCTTTTCCAAAATTCTGGTAGAGAGACTGATACAAGATCCTCTACGAACAATTATTACATGTAGACTTTTGAATTGCACAACCTGCCAACTCCTTAGCCTAGGACATTTAAGGTTTCTTATAAATCATCATCTTATATTATTTTGGAGATTATTATTTAGATAAAATTAATTTTAACCTTATGTACTACCTTTAAGTACAAGAACTTATTGAAAGAACTTAACTCAACATCACTCATAATTAAGCATGCTTTGTCCAACAAAGTTTGACTGCTCCTTATCGATACATCATTATGTATCATAGGGAGGAGCGACTTTTGAGGTTGAACCTTTAGTCATTTTTAGGCATGTTTGGAACTCTTTTCAATATACTCAAGCATTCAATCAAATCGTATCAATTTTAAATATACACATCCATGCTTATTCATCAGTGAATATGATGAAGTACATGGAATCGTTTTGGTATTAATAGACTAAAGTTGCATACGCCAGTACGTATTAACTTAAAGAGTTCATGAACCCTATGATGCTCCCACTAAATAGGTGCATTGACCTTGAATGTTTGAGAAACATTAACTAGTACCATATGATTCATAATCATATAATAAAAGTTATGTTTTAAAACAATGGCTTAATCTATAATTCCAAAATAATTGTAAATACTTCGGTATTTTCAATGCATCACTTTTGTTGCGGAAACAAATACCACATTATAGTTTTATTTCATAACGAACATTCATAATATTCACATTGAAATATAACCATGTATATTTTTCAATCAACATCAAAAAGTAATCATTATTTCATAAATAATATTCGTATATTTACAAAAATAATTTTCGTAATTTAATGTAATCAATAATTGCTACATAGCTTGCTCCCATTATTTCTACTATTACTATAATAGCATACTAAATTCAGAGGTCCATCATTTAATTAATGTAGATTTTTATTTCACAAACCGCAAATAGTTGAAACGGAGAGTTCTTTGATCAAATATCTTGAACTCAAAGAAATAAATCTCATCGAAAAAAATTACTATGTGAAAATACATTTCAGAATAGAAATCACATTTCTTGTTTCAATGTTAAGCATTAATATTATTACTAAAATTCTCATTTCTGATGTTTCTTCATGAAGTAGAATTGACTATTTACTCTCTTCATTCCAACTTTACCTTAAATCACATATAATCTTGTACATATGTTTTTCTTTCTAAATGGTTGAACCATTAAAAAGAAAATTCTTACTACGACATCATAATGAACTCTTTACAAAGACTCATTTGATCATCCTTAACATTTAAGGACATCAAATATAAAGTACCTTACGTATGCTGATCAAACTGACATCTCAGTGATAGAATTCTTATATCTTTCTTGTAGTTTTCGTCTAATTTTACGTTTAACACAATATGATCCTTCTATACTCAATCTAATTGAATACTCGATCTTACAATACTGTTTATTAGCTTTATTTCAAATGAACTAACTTCGTTGATGTATCATACGTTACAAACTAATAATGTTCTACATTCAACGCTTTTATGGGATGGTTTATGGATCAATATCCATAGTCTTATATTGCTTTTAGAGTTTAAAACTCATTTAGTGCAATACATAGTCTCGACGAAATAAATAAATAAGTGACCAAATTAGAATGTACTTAGCACTCGTAAAATCAAGCGCTTGCCTAGGTATTGAAACATCAACATGCAAGAAGCATTTATTAATAAGTGTATTTTATATTTCTATTTGTCAATCTTCAATTCAATTCATTTGTATGTTTTAGCCAACAAACGTTTTGTCAATCGTAGAAAATGCATAAATTTGTCCATGTTGATTATTATAACATTACATAGCGTATGTTTTTACAGTATTAGAAAGGTAAAATGTTACATTTTATTTTTGTAATAAAGCTCTCACTAATCTTTTATGTTTCTTCAGACCCCAAGTTGAAGCATAGATATCTTTCGATTTCGTTAATGAGTGTTAGGACTCGTTTGTCTTGGGATTCTGACTTTGAGTTTGCTCAATAAATCATAGCCCCACAAATGATGGATAACTCCTTATCGATTATATATGATACAACTCCTAACCCTTAGTATCTTGTCCTAATCTTATTTCAATCTCTAGTTTTTTTTAAAAATCAAAAGAGATTATTCACTCATATATACCATACTACGACAGCCTAATATCCTATATATACCTTGAGTTTGCTCAACAAATATATATAGTTATCTTATCTCATCTATTCAATATATTAATAATACTACACATAACATCCTTAGCTTGAGTTTGCTCAACAACTAAGGAATATGCAAGTAATTTGTTAATACACACACACATACATACATACATACATACATACATATATACATACATACATATATATGGTAGTGGACAACGTTATATAGAAGATTAATTATTTTTAGTATATTATATTTAGTAATATCGACTTATGGAAAAATGTACTTCCTATAAAGTACCCTCGTGATTCAAGTGTTGGACATATCAGAAATCACAGTAAACCTATATTTACGTTTGTATTTATTCCCTAAGTCTATTTAGGGTTTCTTAATGTCCACCTTTAATATATGCAGTCATATTGTATAAGTTTTATTATTAAATAACTTTTATATTTCATATTAGTTATATAATATTTTATTGTATAATATTACATTAATAAAATCTTACTTAACTAATACTAATTAATTAATATTTTAATTAATTTTATATCTTAATATAACATTTATATTAAATATTTATTATATACTATAACATTTATAGTATAACACATATATCATATATATTTGTATATTTTGCTTAACTAATAAACTTTAATTATTTATATAATTAATTAAACTTTGAGCAATTGGTTTAGTTAGTTAACCTTCAATTTAATTAATCGACCTTTAATGTAACGATCCCGAATTTTAATTTATTTTAAATTAATAATTAAATTTAAATATTGATTTAAAAGGTGAAATAGGTTGATAAATTGACTAAAAAATTCCAAATGAAGTATAAGAATATGACTAAAACAGTTCAGACAACATGCAAAACACAAAGCTATCTCCAAAACAAAATGACTGATACAATTTCTAGTCATAATAATATAGCATAAATACAAGATGATAATCTCAATACTAAATTACTAGTACATCAAATAGTGAAGACAAGGGGCTGGAGTGCTCCAAAAACAACCTCTAGTTCAAATGAAACATCATAGACAAGATAAGTACATTTAAACTAAATAAAATAATATATGCATATAAACATGTCAGCCACCAAATCATAACAAGCTAGGCAATGCAAACAAAGTGTTCAAACAAATAAAAAAAAAATCTACTTAGCTAACAAATAAACAAAGCAAACAAAGTATCATCAGCCACAAAACCAAAACTGCATAGTCAACAAGTATGAGCAAAATATTATTAAAGTGCAAACAAATATAAGTATGAAGACATGTAGTACATTAGCATTTAATGCCATCATCTTGGTAACAACATTGTGTCAATTCAAATTGTTTTAGAAAAATCATCTCAGCCGAAGTACATACAACAACTTCAACCATGCCTAGAGTACAAAACAATATTTTAACCTGTAAGCTTTCTTTATATTTATCAAACTACTTCATTTCCTATATCAAACATCTTTCATCATTTCGTTCCTTCAAGCTAAGGAAATCTGAAGACAATACCATCTTAAACCTCAAACATAAATAAAACATCAATTTAAGATATCAAGACCATACAAAAAATCAGAGAAATCAAGAAGATTTCAACTTGCCAGTGTCAAAATCTGTTTCAACATAGCTGCTCTGTCATTTCTGGAAACAACATGCTCTGTTTTTTTTTCTTTGTTCTTCAGGAGACAGGTGAGCAAACTCGACCTTTTTCTATCTTTTGATGTTGGATCTGAATGTGAAATATGTGCTGATATTATGGTGTGAATATTATGCATGTGTGTATATTAAGATATGTGTATGTTGAATACAATATATGTTTAAAAAAGAGAAGAAAAAAACCTCTGTTCAATCAGTACAGGTTAATCCAGTTAAAAGAAGAAGCGAGAAAAAAAAACCCATGTCTTTTTGAATAATGACATTTAGGTCGTGACGTATGAAATAAAGTTGTTCACAAGAATGTAAGGTTAGCTTTAAAAATAATATTAGGTATAAAAATTTAGGAAATATTTTTGAAATTAAAAATTTACAGTAGATCAATATATTCATCAGAAAAATCGAATATGTTAACTTTAAAATCTGATTACACAGTCATGTTTGAATTTCAAAATGATGATTTTAGAGAGTTATTTCAAGATTTTCAGTTGCATGGTTGTCGAGATATTGTGGTATTAACAGAAATTGTAAATTCGTCAATTTTTGGTGATTGGAGTAACGATAAATCTTGTGATTGAAGGGGAAGCATGTTTAGAGGTTAAAGATCATCAGAAAAATGATGGATGATTTTATAATTCGTTGTGGGAAGCAGATGAGGTTGAACTAGGGTTTTAGAGTGAAATTTTGTTAGGGTCAGTTTCGAATTTAATTCATTGACGAGGAAGCTTCGTGTTCAATCGGACCTGGGGGAGACTTGGCTTGGGTTGAAGACGAAGCCTTGGGTGGAATGGCGAAGTTAATGGTGGCATAGATCGTCGGCACGTGGTGGTTTTTCAGATGGGGTGTGGTTCCAGATTTTGGGTTGGGTTACTTGATTTCATTCCCGAGTTCGATTCAGGTCTTTGAGTGTTTGGGGTAGCTCGTGGTGTCGTTGATGACTCGTAGATGGCCAGAGTGACGGTCAGAAGCGACGAGCCGAGGTGTGCACGTGCACGCGCGTCGTTGTTTCTGTGGGTTACAAGGTTGGGGAAGAAGAAGTGGCATGGAGGAAGACTCGAAGTTTTGTTTGATTGTCTCGGGGTCGTGTGCGTGAGAACGTGATAAAGACTCGAAGCAAATTTTTGAGTGGCTCGGGTATGAGTGTTTTCTAGGTTTAAATAGAAACCTGTTTTATTGTTTTGAAAACTTAAACTGAATTTGAATGATCAGACAAAGTTCAAAATAAGGTTTGAATCAAAGTTAAATATAAATCCGAGTCCAGTTGAAACTTAGTTTGGAAACAAAGTTTAAAAATTTAAATTCGTTTAATAACTGGAAAGTGTTAAATACTTAAGTGTATTCTAAAAAGGGTTATTCGTTTTAAATCTTTAAATTTGAAATGAATTTAAAAGTAAATTGGATATGAATTGTCAACATGTTTATAAGTGATAATAAATCACTAATAAGAATGAGATTTGTCTTAAGTTAATTAAAATGAATAATTTATTTATTTAATTTATTAATGAGTTGTTCAAAAATTTCAACCTGAACCTGTTTCCAGAATTTTAGGCTAAATTAAAAATACAAATTCAAGTTGAATTGGAGTTAAATTTGGAAACAAATAAAGTTTAAATTTCAAATTGTTTTCTTTTATAACTTTAAAAGCAACTAAATGTTTGGAGCAATTTCAATTCAAAATAAGATTGAATTGTAGATGGAAGATTTAAACAAGCTGAAACTTAAAAGTTCAAAAACCTGAAATAAATTTTTAAATCAGGTTTTTAAATTTTTAAAATAAATTTTAGTTTATAACTTAAGTGTTTAAAATAAATTAAATATACAAAAGTTAAAAAGAGGAAAGATCTGTAACGATCCCGAATTTTAATTTATTTTAAATTAATAATTAAATTTAAATATTGATTTAAAATGGTGAAATTGGTTGATAAATTGACAAAAAAATTCCAAATGAAGTATAAGAATATGACTAAAACAGTTCAGACAACATGCAAAACACAAAGCTATCTCCGAAACAAAATGACTGATACAATTTCTAGTCATAATAATATAGCATAAATACAAGATGATAATCTCAATACTAAATTACTAGTACATCAAATAGTGAAGACAAGGGGCTGGAGTGCTCCAAACACAACCTCTAGTTCAGATGAAACATCATAGACAAGATAAGTACATTTAAACTAAATAAAATAATATATGCATATAAACATGTCAGCCACCAAATCAGAACAAGCTAGGCAATACAAACAAAGTGTTCAAACAAATAAAAAAAATCTACTTAGCTAACAAATAAACAAAGCAAACAAAGTATCATCAGCCACAAAACCAAAACTGCATAGTCAACAAGTATGAGCAAAATATTATTAAAGTGCAAACAAATATAAGTATGAAGACATGTAGTACATTAGCATTTAATGCCATCATCTTGGTAACAACATTGTGTCAATTCAAATTGTTTTAAAAAAATCATCTCAGCCGAAGTACATACAACAACTTCAACCATGCCTAGAGTACAAAACAATATTTTAACCTATAAGCTTTCTTTATATTTATCAAACTACTTCATTTCCTATATCAAACATCTTTCATCATTTCGTTCCTTCAAGCTAAGGAAATCTGAAGACAATACCATCTTAAAACTCAAACATAAATGAAACATCAATTTAAGATATCAAGACCATACAAAAAATCAGAGAAATCAAGAAGATTTCAACTTGCCAGTGTCAAAATCTGTTTCAACATAGCTGCTCTGTCATTTCTGGAAACAACATGCTCTGTTTTTTTTTCTTTGTTCTTCAGGAGACAGGTGAGCAAACTCGACATTTTTCTATCTTTTGATGTTGGATCTGAATGTGAAATATGTGCTGATATTATGGTGTGAATATTATGCATGTGTGTATATTAAGATATATGTATGTTGAATACAATATATGTTTAAAAAAGAAAAGAAAAAAACCTCTGTTCAATCAGTACAGGTTAATCCAGTTAAAAGAAGGAGCGAGAAAAAAAACCCATATCTTTTTGAATAATGACATTTATGTCGTGACGTATGAAATAAAGTTGTTCACAAGAATGTAAGGTTAGCTTTAAAAATAATATTAGGTATAAAAATTTAGGAAATATTTTTGAAATTAAAAATTTATAGTAGATCAATATATTCATCAGAAAAATCGAATATGTTAACTTTAAAATCTGATTACACAGTCATGTTTGAATTTCAAAATGATGATTTTAGAGAGTTATTTCAAGATTTTCAGTTGCATGGTTGTCGAGATATTGTGGTATGAACAGAAATTGTAAATTCGTCAATTTTTGGTGATTGGAGTAACGATAAATCTCATGATTGAAGGGGAAGCATGTTTGGAGGTTAAAGATCATCAGAAAAATGATGGATGATTTTATAATTCGTTGTGGGAAGCAGATGAGGTTGAACTAGGGATTTAGAGTGAAATTTTGTTAGGGTCAGTCTCGAATTTAAAATAAGACAGCAAAGGATATTTAAGTTAAACAAGTGTATATAGGTAAGTATAGGCTTGAGATAGAAGACATAAAGGACTGGAGTATCTTCTGCCATGCCTAGATATTGTACAAAACAATAGTAACATACTATAAACTTCTTTGTATATATCAGCTTTCCTCTTTCCATTTCGTCTATCAAGCTAAGAAACTCTAAAACATACCATCTAAAAAAGGAAAAAAAAAATACAAGTTAGCATTCCAATTTTTACAACAAACCAGAAAAACAAATTCAACTTAATCAAGCAATGCAAAGATCATGCAAGTTAAAAGCAAATCCAGTTTCCAGTTAACAACTCAGGCCTGTCTTCACATAGCAGGCTCTGTTCTTCTTCAACAAAACCAAGTGAGCAACTTTCCACCCATACTTTATATCGTATTCGAATGCCATAGATTCGACCATTCAAATCCGATTCGCCGGAGCTTATAACAACATTAAGTAAATAACACAGCAGAATAAAAGAATAATACATTGATATACAGCTTTGATACAATATCTGATACAACAGATGATCCAATAGATATCAATATACATCAGAGATATTATACAATAAAAATAGCAGCGAAAAGAAAAATAGATAACACTAGCAGCGGAACCACTAACTCTAAGATAGTCTTCAAAAGAGAACTCCAAAACTGCAACTCCAACTCCAAGAACCAATCCAGCAATAGCTCGAACTCCCAATAACCATGCACCAAGCTTAGCAAGACTGGTGTGGTCCAAAGACTGAACTAACTCTAGATAATCTACTAAACCTGACTATCTGAAAAACCCAAACTCTAGATTGCTCGTGTAGAAATATAATGAGCACCTAGAGTTTAGGAAAGACAACAATAAACTCTAGATCAGTCTCGGGACTGGTGTGAGTAACAAAAACAGTTTATCTTTTAAAACATTCAACAAAAGATTTTCAAAGTCAATTCGCAATGCTTTTTAAAAATGAGACTACCATAAGGCCTCCCGCACACACACACAATGCAAACGCAGAATCGAAGGAGATTTCTCCTAATGATAGTCAAAGATGCTTGATACGCATTAAAAAGAAACATTTGATATTATTACTAGTGCATAGTGTAGGAAAAATCATTTCGAAAGTAAAGATATAAATCTTAGCCAGCATAGGCATTCCGCATTTATGCCTACTATAGCTACCATGTTCAATAGCAGGTTACTGCCACATTCCATGGCAGGTTATACAACTAAAACCGTACAAGATCGTATTGTTTCTCTGGATTTCCAACGAATGGTCAGGCCAAGGAACTTCCCATTGCCACATGAGAACACCTCTGGAAGGACGTCCCCGAGAACCAAACCGGATCTCTGCCAACACAAGGCCGGGTTACCCCTAACTGGGTAACTACTGACACGAGTATGCCATCCCCCGGTCCTTTGGGACCTTTATCCGAGAGCTCTCTAATCAACATCACACAATCATAAATAAAGTGTTTCAACATGAGTAAGTATCTGGGCTCCATACCATGATACCACCCTTTTCCAGAAGGAAATGCACATACCCTAAAGGGAGCTACCCCTCATAACCTTGCCGCATCTTTCCTGTTTTGACCATTCCGGGGTGTGAGGCTTGACGAAGTCACGTCCATAAAGCCACACTTTATGCAAAAGCTGTGCTTTGGGTCAACAAATGATCATAGAAATGATCACAAAGATAAACGATCAAACAAATGATCCCATCACAAATGATCAACACAATGATCATTTCACAGCAACACTCAGCATATTACATTACCAAATTGGGAATATATCGCTGATAACCTTCAACTACATAACCTCTGAGCTCGTACGTCTCAGAGAAGGGTGTTAAGCTAAGAGAATAAATTCTCCGCCACCAACAAAAATATATTTGAAAGAAATCAGCTTTATATCTCAATTGTAATGTCAGACATACTATCCATACAAGTCTGTTCCGGGCACGAACAGAACAGAAGGCACTTACAAAGAAGTCCTTGTAATCCAGATATTCACTAATCACGTTCGGACTTCCCGTCACATATGGAGTCTCTATACCGGGGACCAGTCGATGCAAAGACATTCGACAAGTTGTCCTTTCGCTTTCAAAAGTATCCGGTCTTCAACACCGGTCTTCAAATGCTATCCATAACGACATATCACATATTCGGAATGGGATATATGACACAAAGGTCCTCTCCCGGCTAAACCGAATAGTGAGCACAGTATTTCAAAAACATATGGATATTGGGATTTCAATTAAGTCACAACTTAAAACCCAAAACTTTTCTTCAAATGGCTTAAACCAATTACCATTTCAAATCTTATTACAAAAAAGATTTATTTCACAAAGATCAATTCATAGACTTTAAAACAATTTCCATTCCAATTGGATTAACTCATTAAATCTTTAAATCAAAGATTCAACTCATAGCTTTTAAATCGTTTTCATAACTTAGAAATTTTCTTCATTTTCAAACTTGAAATTCTTTTTTTAACACAAATTGAACGTTCATTTCTCATGTGAAAGCTTTTATTATTTGAAAACAAACAGTTTTCGTTTCAGAAAAATCCAATTATATTTACACGAGTTAACGCCTTGAATTCTATTCACATCCCAAATCAATACTTTTAAAATAGTTTAACCCATATATAACTGGTATAACATTTTTAATCCCTAGTTTTAAATCATAGAATTCAATTTCAAATCTTGAATTTAAGTTCAAATCAAATTATTCAACTTCATATTTTATCGAGTTATTCAAAATAAATTTCATCTATGAAATTCCATTTCAAAAGCTTTTCACTTTAAACCCAATCTATTTCAAACCATTGAATTTAAAAATTCAAATTCAAAACTATTTTCAAAAATCTGTGACTTAATCGATTTCCTAGTGAAATCCATATTTTGTGTGTGTATGGTGTGGTCCAGGGGTTTAACACAATAGTGCAACATCATTCAACCATCACAGATCAAAACACAGAAATATAGTTGATAAGCAGTATAACTATAACACTCATCTTTATTTACATATCATAGATCACAGATATAAATTACAGATAGATTAGTCACACAGCTCAAAACAAAGCATCACCTATCAGGGGTATCAAACAAAACAACTATCCAGCCAAGTCCAAACATTCACAAATGAATTTATTAATCAAATAATTAATTTAAATCGGATGTATCAATCATTAATCCGGGTTAATTATCATAATTTAATTACAAATTATTTGAAATAAATTTCCTCTCACAATTTATTAGTTAACCCTTAATTATTAACTATCATTCTTAATCAATGAATCAATTAATCTTTAATTATTAAATTAATCTTAATTAATCACCATTATCCATAAATCTTTTAAATATATTAACAAATAATTTACTCAAATTTCAATCATCATTTAATTGATTACATTCATTAATTATCTATTATTACTTCTCTAAGCAATTATATTTTCTAAAATATTCGGGTGATTATTCTAAACTAATTAACTTAAGTGATAAATCTGAACTAATCCAATTAACTCACTTAGTTATATTTAATAATTAATTCTTTAATTATTATCATTAAGTAATTACACTTCACAATTCCATAAATGATTATTATTAAATAAATCGATCTAATTCATTGTTCTCAAATTCTTTTTTTCAATTCCATTTTAAATTCAAGATTGAAATGAATTCTTGTTTATCTTTAAATAAGTTTAAAATAGAATTTTCTAACATTTTAAATTACATGTTAAAGAACAATTTATTGTAAAGGAATTTCTTAAAGAGCTACAAATCAATTTTCCTTTCCTCTTTTTAACTTTAGTATATTTAATTTATTTTAAACACTTAAGTTATAAACTAAAATTTATTTTAAAAATTTAAAAACCTGATTTAAAAATTTATTTCAGGTTTTTAAACTTTTAAGTTTCAGCTTGTTTAAATCTTCCATCTACAATTCAATCTTATTTTGAATTCAAATTGCTCCAAACATTTAGTTGCTTTTAAAGTTATAAAAGAAAACAATTTGAAATTTAAACTTTATTTGTTTCCAAATTTAACTCCAATTCAACTTGAATTTGTATTTTTAATTTAGCCTAAAATTCCGGAAACAGGTTCAGGTTGAAATTTTTGAACAACTCATTAATAAATTAAATAAATAAATTATTCATTTTAATTAACTTAAGACAAATCTCATTCTTATTAGTGATTTATTATCACTTATAAACATGTTGACAATTCATATTCAATTTACTTTTAAATTCATTTCAAATTTAAAGATTTAAAACGAATAACCCTTTTCAGAATACACTTACGTATTTAACACTTTCCAGTTATTAAACAAATTTAAATTTTTAAACTTTGTTTCCAAACTAAGTTTCAACTGGACTCGGATTTTTATTTAACTTTGATTCAAACCTTATTTTAAACTTTGTCTGATCATTCAAATTCAGTTTAAGTTTTCAAAACAATAAAACAGGTTTCTATTTAAACCTGGAAAACACTCATACCCGAGCCACTCAAAAATTTGCTTCGAGTCTTTATCACATTCTCACGCACACGACCCCGAGACAATCAAACAAAACTTCGAGTCTTCCTCCATGCCACTTCTTCTTCCCCAACCTTGTAACCCACAGACACAACGACGCGCGTGCACGTGCACACCTCGGCTCGTCGCTTCTGACCGTCACTCTGGCCATCTACGAGTCATCAACGACACCACGAGCTACCCTAAACACTCAAAGACCTGAATCGAACTCGAGAATGAAATCGAGTAACCCAACCCAAAATCTGGAACCACCCCCTATCTGAAAAACCACCACGTGCCGACGATCTATGCCACCATCAACTTCGCCATTCCACCCAGGGCTTCGCCTTCAACCCAAGCCAAGTCTCCCCCAGGTCCGATTGAACACGAAGCTTCCTCGTCAACGAATTAAATTCGAAACTGACCCTAACAAAATTTCACTCTAAAACCCTAGTTCAACCTCATCTGCTTCCCACAACGAATTATAAAATCATCCATCATTTTTCTGATGATCTTTAACCTCTAAACATGCTTCCCCTTCAATCACGAGATTTATCGTTACTCCAATCACCAAAAATTGACGAATTTACAATTTCTGTTCATACCACAATATCTCGACAACCATGCAACTGAAAATCTTGAAATAACTCTCTAAAATCATCATTTTGAAATTCAAACATGACTGTGTAATCAGATTTTAAAGTTAACATATTCGATTTTTCTGATGAATATATTGATCTACTGTAAATTTTTAATTTCAAAAATATTTCCTAAATTTTTATACCTAATATTATTTTTAAAGCTAACCTTACATTCTTGTGAACAACTTTATTTCATACGTCACGACCTAAATGTCATTATTCAAAAAGATAAGGGTTTTTTTTCTCGCTCCTTCTTTTAACTCGATTAACCTGTACTGATTGAACAGAGGTTTTTTTCTTTTCTTTTTTAAACATATATTGTATTCAACATACATATATCTTAATATACACACATGCATAATATTCACACCATAATATCAGCACATATTTCACATTCAGATCCAACATCAAAAGATAGAAAAATGTCGAGTTTGCTCACCTGTCTCCTGAAGAACAAAGAAAAAAAAACAGAGCATGTTGTTTCCAGAAATGACAGAGCAGCTATGTTGAAACAGATTTTGACACTGGCAAGTTGAAATCTTCTTGATTTCTCTGATTTTTTGTATGGTCTTGATATCTTAAATTGATGTTTTATTTATGTTTGAGTTTTAAGATGGTATTGTCTTCAGATTTCCTTAGCTTGAAGGAACGAAATGCTGAAAGATGTTTGATATAGGAAATGAAGTAGTTTGATAAATATAAAGAAAGCTTACAGGTTAAAATATTGTTTTGTACTCTAGGCATGGTTGAAGTTGTTGTATGTACTTCGGCTGAGATGATTTTTTTAAAACAATTTGAATTGACACAATGTTGTTACCAAGATGATGGCATTAAATGCTAATGTACTACATGTCTTTATACTTATATTTGTTTGCACTTTAATAATATTTTGCTCATACTTGTTGACTATGCAGTTTTGGTTTTGTGGCTGATGATACTTTGTTTGCTTTGTTTATTTGTTAGCTAAGTAGATTTTTTTTATTTGTTTGAACACTTTGTTTGCATTGCCTAGCTTGTTCTGATTTGGTGGCTGACATGTTTATATGCATATATTATTATTTTTAGTTTAAATGTACTTATCTTGTCTATGATGTTTCATCTGAACTAGAGGTTGTTTTTGGAGCACTCCAGCCCCTTGTCTTCACTATTTGATGTACTAGTAATTTAGTATTGAGATTATCATCTTGTATTTATGCTATATTATTATGACTAGAAATTGTATCAGTCATTTTGTTTTGGAGATAGCTTTGTGTTTTGCATGTTGTCTGAACTGTTTTAGTCATATTCTTATACTTCATTTGGAATTTTTTAGTCAATTTATCAACCAATTTCACCATTTTAAATCAATATTTTAATTTAATTATTAATTTAAAACAAATTAAAATTCGGGATCGTTACATTTAATTAATTTATTTATCTAAATAAGCTTAATTAAATTATATTATTTTGAAAAATTAAATTATATATACACGTATATCTTAAAATTTTTAAAATATTTTAACATAAATCAAATTATGTAATACATTTATATATTTTCAGTAATTAACTCATTTAATTAATTGATTTTATTAATATTATTAATAAATTTAAATCTCGAAACTAATTTATATTATTTTTCAAATATTATGAATTTTTATTATATTATAACTTTTATAATATATGTATATCTTATTTTAAATTTTGTTTTCAAATTTAAAATCTTATATTTTTAATATAAAACAATTTTGAAAATTAACCCAAGACCTAATTCAAGTTGGGCTTTTGTTTTAGATATAATGTTACGACCAAAAATTCTTGAGTCTTGAAATTTGGATATTTATTTTATTTAAATATGAAAATCTAAATTTAAATGATAACAAAATTTATGTTTCAAATTATTGCCTAATTTTTTTGATGTATTTTCAAATTTATTTACAGGATTTTCCATAATTTTTAGTTTTGAAAATAATTAAATTTTCTTTGACATATTTTATGGTAACCTTAGTATTTTTAAAACTTTGCAAAATAAATTGACCTTTGTGTTTTTTTGTTTTTTTATCGTGTCGCTTTGTTGTGCATGATCATGTTTTTATTTTTGTCATTCGTAGCTTGTACGCAAATGTGATATGGTGTAGTGGTGTATCGCAAAAATTTTAAATCAAAAACATTTCACAAAAAATAAAATTTACACACAACACATTCACACACGCAAAAGTAAATTATATAATCACCCTTCACTTTTCTTAAGTCTTTTCATAGTCCTAGTTATTTACTTTTAAATAAATATAGACTCACATTTTACACCACATGCAAAAGAATAAATACGACATAATATCCTTTATGCATGTCCTAGGTTGTCCTAGTGCTTGATTTTGTTCACTTAGCATTTAATGTTTGTATATACTTTTCCCTAAACTCTTAAGCAAATTAGTTTTTATATATATAGTCTATATGTGTATATATGTGTGTGTGTGTATATATATGTTTATATATGTGTGTACTTACGTATATATGTGTGCATATATGTATATGCATATATATGTGTATGTATATTTGCACATTCATGGATCCAAAGAGGAGGACACGCGCATAAAACAAAAGTATAGACACTTTTTTCTCTTT
Organism: Allium cepa; assembly: GCA_030765085.1. NCBI lineage: Eukaryota > Viridiplantae > Streptophyta > Magnoliopsida > Asparagales > Amaryllidaceae > Allium > Allium cepa. The sequence goes on from CM060945.1 coordinate 778,218,548, forward strand.
TCATTCTTCTTTTTTGCAATTTCAAAAAAAACTATAGCTACCTTCCTTTGCCATTTCATTTTTCACATAATTTCTACTACACAAGAATTTAGAAAAAAGTGGAAACTACAATGTTGTATGGGGCAAAGATAGCTACGTTTTCCATTCAAGTTGTACTCAAGATAATCAAGCCGGCATAAGATAGGGAGGGTGGAAGTTTTGGCCTTGGGTTGATATATTGGCAGGGGTTGCACGCATAGGTGTATGGTGCTTGCATAAGACAATATGGGGGAGGTGATGTAGCTGCATGGTGAGAATGGAGGAAAGGTGCAGCAGGTGTTGTTGTGTGTAGGTGTGGTTGCTAGTGTGCGTGTGCATGGATACGAAGGCTGCCTTGTGTGTTTTGCAAGGTGGTAGCGCTCACGTGAGTGGTGGCGATGGTCTTGGTGGCAGGAGTTGATGGTGGCTGGCCTTGGCCGTAATGGCATCAGCCTTGTGATGCAAGGGGGCATTTCCATTTTTTTCTTTCTGGAGCTTGCGTTAGTATGGAACGAAGAAGGGTGGTAATTTCTGTTTAATCCCTTGAAATATAGTCATTTGCATATGAGTGGGGGTAATATAATGGAGTTGTTTCTATGGTGCGGGTCAAGTGAGAGGCATGTGGGACATACCCGATACTTAGGGCGAGATTTAGTTTGTAATTTATTTGTTTAATTAATATAAATTAAGTATGCGATGATTCTAAAATACCCTGATTCGCTCATGAAAACCTGATTTATCGGCGGGTTTTTGCATTGAATTCGTATTAACGAGTACAACATTATGGTAAAACTTATTGATAGATTTAGTGATGTTTAAATTATCGATAAAATAACAAGGACTGAATTTAATTACGTTATTTTATATCATAACATCGTTAAATTAATTATACCTTATTGGTGATGTCAATTTGGCTAAATAAAACACTATTATGTTAAATTAAATTGATTAGGTTCTTGTGGACACCTATTGAGCAGAATAAATCCCCATTTTGTACTTGCCAAGTACAATGATGATGTGTGAAATTAATAAATATATTGATTATTTAATATTGAATAAATAGTGAATTATCTGTTGATTGTCAAATGTTAAGTGCCAGAAGCTTGGTAGTTGACCGTATTGACTATGAGATTAACATTTGTTAAAAGTCGAACCCCTATGAGGTATGAAAATGGATGGTATCTTGTTTAAGTAACATAGTGGTCGCTATGCCTATTATTGAATTTGAAAAGCTATAGATTTAAAATGAACTTCAATTTTATAACAATTTGAGGTTAAGTGTTTATTTAATTTTAAAAGCGTTTAATTATTTTATTAATGATATTTTAAAGTGTGTAATTATTAATTTAATGATGTTAAAATTTTATTGTTTTACAATGACGTTTAGAGTATACTAATTAATTATATTATGATTATGATGATTTAAATTAAGTTATTTTATTATTTTATTGAAGATGTTTTAAGTTATTTGATTATTTTATTTAAGATGTTTAAATTTATTTAATTTTATTGTTAAAGATGTTTAGAGATATTTAATTAAAATATATTTAATTATAATTTAATGTTGTTTAAGTTAATTAGTTGATTTAATTATGGTTTAAGCTAATTAATTGATTTAATTAATGACGGGTTAAGTTAATTAATTACTTTATTAAGGATGCCTTAAGTTAATTAATTTATCTTATTAATTCTATTTAAAAGTTATTTATTTATTTATTTATGATGTTTAAAAGGGTAATTAATTAATTTAATAAAGTTGTTTATGAATAATAATTGTTCTTATAGAAGAAATTTTACTTGATACAAAGGAGTTATTAAAAAGAACATTTACAAATAATATTTTCTAAAGGATACCTATAAATGATATTTTGTAAAAAAGTTTATACGTGATATTTGGTAAGAGAGTTTTATAATTGGTAATTTATAAACAAGGAATGGACTTATATATGATATTTTGAAGATAATGTAGATTGTGTTATATATATATGATTTATAAAAAAAGGTTTTGGATTTACAAAAGGAATCCTATTAAGGATTGTATAAGAGATTTATGTAAAGGTGTTTTATAAAGGGAGACATATAAAGGAGTTTATATATGAAAAGAGTTTTATTAATAAGAAAGAGTTTTACAACTAGAAAGGATTTTTATAAATCATTTTAGAATTTTATAAAAGAATTTTTATACATAAATTTAGGATTTATAAAAGGCTTTGTAAATTTGAAATAGGCTTATAAAAAGGGAATTTTATAAAAAGAATGAGAATGATTTTGGAAATTTATCTATTTTTAATTATGGTGGTACGAAAACATTCTTTTCATACTTAACGCCGATAGATGGGTGGTTTGGTCTATAGTAAGAAATGTTTTAAATAATATTTTTTTGGCCCTTTTAAATATAAATAGGGAAAAGAGGATGTCTTTCTTAAGCTTTTATTAATATACTTATACCATTGATACACATATGTTGATATTTCTAAGTATTGAAAATATAATCGTTTGAAATATACTTATACCAGTGAGATAAGTATATGAATGTCTTTCAAGTTTTGAAAGGAGTATATGGGGATTACGAATATTATCTTCTAAAGGTATATCGAATCAAGTAACCGAAAGAGATTTTAATCAATGAATGATTAATTTATAGAGGCTTAGGTGATCCCACATGGTATTTAATCTATGTTGATTATTGTTTATTTGATAGTTAAATAACCGACTATCAAATCTTGGCCAAAAATATTACTTTGGAAATATCTAAGAGAAACACATGAGTTATATGGCAAAGTGATCTACGATTATGTTGTACTATATGTACAGATATTTTTATGTTCTTCTAGGACAAATTATAAAGAAATATGTCCATTTAAATGGTTAGGAGTTGATCTCCGCTCTTATGGATTGTATGATTATTTCCGAAAGAACCAGGGTTGAGTTTACTAGAAACTATCGAACGTTGGTTCGAAGAAAACGAGACCGGATAAGTACGAATTATCCAAATCTACTTCGAACCAACTCAAGCATCATATTAAAGAAATCTTAACGATGATGTAGTCGAAGATGGAGCTCTTTGAAGTGCAAAGGTTACTTGCTACTAATCCTTATGGTGATTCCAAAATAAACATAGTAGAAGTAGTGCCTTCGAGTGGTTCATATCCTGAACAACTTGTATGGACGAAAGCTAGGATTGCATTTACCTTGGAAAGCAATATAAGAATTCCAAGTGGGATTGGCTATGTGATAACCTGGATTTTTTTAAGCATCAGATAATTGGATAATTATCTGAATTAACTATTAAAATACTGGGTTATAGATTGGAAAAATAATGTGATAATCTCCGTTATAAATTATTTATATTTGACAAATTGTTATTTTCAAACAATAATGATAATGGGTTGTTTTAAATATAGACATATAAATTTTTAAGTAGAATTATTAATTGAATTTGGGCCTATTTAAAATATATATGTGTTGTTTGAATTAATTTTTCAATTTGATTGGACTTAAATTTGAATTCAAATTTAAAATTTAAAAGAAGTATATATTATATATAGTTTGAGTTAAATAGTAGAATAAATACCAAAGCTTTATAAAACATTTTAGATAAAATAAAGACAAGTGTTAAGATGTTAATACCCAAATTAACAAAAGTAAATCATTTAGCATAAAAATATAACAAATGTAAATCAATTATAATATAGTAGTGACATATGTAAGAAAGTTAACAAGTGTCATAAATTTGTCTTAAGATAAAGATATACGAAATTATATCCATTTTTATTCCCTCTCATTTTCTTTTTCTATTTTCATCTTTCAAAATAAAGAGAAAAACAAAGCAATCTCTAGATATTGAACCAGGAATATATATATATATATATATATATATATTCATATACAAAATAATAAATATAAAACTAAATTGATAATACGTATTAATATATGTACATATGAATAAAACATAAGATAAATTTAAGATAAATTTTTAACATTTGTAAATATATAAGGCATGTAAAATCCAAGTGGAAGTTAAGGACAACATACTTGACATTTGTCAACTTAGTGTTACAAGTGGCAAACATAAACTTTCTTTAAAAATTTAATTACAAATAAAAAAAAGAAAAGAGAGAAACTCAGATCTGTAAAACATTTTCAATCCACCATAAAATCAAATAAATCAAAGGACTGACCAAATTTTCAAACCTGAAAGCCAGAGGAAAATACAACATCAGTTTCCAAGTTCATACCTGGGATCAAGCTAACAATTCAAAAAAAAAAAGGTTGCAAGATTCAGTTTTAAAGGATTCTCAGATCTTAAGTAATCAAGTTTTCATTTTTCAAAAGAGCTGTAGCTTCAAGTTTTTAGGCCTCTGTTTTTAAAGCTCTGTTCTTCATATCATTACAGGTGAGTAAACAAATTTGGTTGAAATTGAGATGCATGTGTTTAAATCTGTTAAGCAAAGATATAAGCTTGGTTGAATGGATTAGTTTATCTGATTTTAGTTAAATAACAATTGTTTGTTCCTGTATATGGTTGAATGTTGTTTATTGGATATTATTGTATCCACAGAACTCTTGAATATCAACAAGAAGATTTATATCTATCTATACAGTCAAATTCAAACTTGGACATTTAAACAGAAATGTTCGAATATGATAACTTCAATTTTAAAAATAATTTTCTAATAGGATTATGGAGTATGTATTAGAAAAAGAAGAACTACAGGTCTGATTTAACAATAAGACCAAATTCGAATTTCTGGAATTCTTTTTTTGAATTGATAATCTGATTCTAAATTGTAAATGATGAATTTAGGCATAAGAATCATTATTTTTAAACTTTTAAATCAAAGGAAAATGCATGTTAGTCGAAAATTGGATTTCGAGTATTCTTTGATGATCGGGGAAGATTGGGGTTCCAAGTTTGTGGCTGTAGTTGCCCTGGAGATGGATGGAGTTGGAAAAAATGGTCACTAAGTTTTTCTGTCACGGTGGTGGCCGGTCGAATGAACTTTAGGGTTTTAGGACTTGGTTGGAATGTGAATGCTTGCGAGGCGATTTCGAGCTCGAGACGACATCGAATTTGGACCAGTCGTGGGGAAAAGGAAGTTGAGGTTGTGTCGAGTTCATCGATGGATTTAGGGGAGCTTCGGTGGCCATAGGGTGTTGGTCGAGGCGATGGTAGGAAATTAGGTAGTTTCTGGTTTGTGGTATGAAATCGTTTTTTTAGGGCTTTGAGGGGAAATCTGGGTTGCCGTGGAGGATCTTGGGGTCGTTAGGGACTGGGTAACGGCGGCGATGAAGGCTGGAGAACCTCCGATCTTACGTGCATGTGCACGGTGAACCAGACATTGGTGATGGTTATTGTATATCTTTCAAATTTTCGACACGTAGTAGAAGATGATGTTTCTCGGTTTAAAACCAAAGTTATACGAAGTTTTTCTCATCATTGGGTCGACGCAAGAAATGCATGTGGTATAGCTCGAGTAAATGAAGTGTGGAACTCGGGTCTGTAACAAGTTATGCTTTGTTGATAAATAAATCATGTTTAAAAATTAACATAAAGGACCAAGTTTTCAAAGGAAATATAAACCAAGTTTTGAACAAAGTAAAAATGTTTTTGTTTAAAAGTAATTTTTATAATAAGTTAATTCCTATATGATTTTAAAGGTGATTTAATTGATAATTATTAAATGAAGTATAATTTATTTAATGTCATTAATTAATAAGGGCAATTGATGGATAAATTACCGGATGTAATAAATTTAAGGGAAATTACTTAATGGAAGTAATTAAGGGTTAATTATTTAGGTGAAATAATTAAGGATTAATTACTTGATGTAATTTATTAAAGGATTGATTAATTAAGGATTTAATTAATTAAGGTAAGTAATTACAGGATGGTTAATTACCATTTACGATGGATTAAGGCTGATTAATGGAAGCAAAGAGTTAAGGATCATTAATTAATGCAATTAATTAATATAATTAATGAGAATAATTAAAGATTAATTACTCTAAATGGTTAATGATAATTAATTTGTCTAATTTATTTAAGGATAATTACTTTACGTAATTGAATATAATTAATCAAGGATGATTAATTAAGATGGATGACTAATTAAGATGGATAATTAAAGATGATTAATCAATTGATTTGTATTTAGTTAATGATTAATTAAAGGTAATCTAAGTAATTAATGACTTTTAGTTAATTTAGTTAGAGATAAATTAAATAAATTTTGGTAATGATCCATCTTGTTTATGAATGATTGAATGATGATTGAATGCCTGGAATTGATGTTTTGTGATATGATATGTTTGTGTGGACAATGATTATATGGTTACCTATTGATGGTGAATTGTTGTGTAAAAAGTGGCATCCTTTAATTAAAGATTGAATTGTATTTCACTTGAATAACTTGGGATAAGATGACATTAGAGTCGAAGAGACAAGGGTAGGGTATAGTAAATACCCGAAACACTTCGATTTTGTATAGATTGTTTTGTAAAATCAATAGGCTGGAATGGAATGATTTAAGTAAACTGGACCATTTAATCTAAGTTTGGTACTTAGAAATTGTTGTGTGGAAAGTATTTACTATAATAAGTTGACGAACTCGTAGTAAAGTACGAGTTACCCGGGGTTTTAAATAAGATTTTGAATTTGAAATTTCATGTTAGTTGGGTTTACTTACGCTGGTTTCCAGCCTGACCCAGGTGTTACTTTGATGTAATGCTCGGGTCAGACCGAGTATTACAGGTTTTCAGGTAAGGACGTTCTGGCGCCCAGGAGGCGAGCTGCATGGCTGGAACATTTGGACTATTTACCATTGTGATATATTATTGTATAATTTGGACACGTTGTTTAGAAACTGTCCAGTGAATAGTAATGGTTGTAATTGTGATGTATAAATATAAGTGTATTGATATAGTTCTTCTTTTGTAAATTGTTATTATGTGATATTATATTTTGATCCGCCGTGAAAGTGAGATTTCTGTGTCTTGTTCCTGATTCTTCTTCTTTCTCTTTTTTTCTTCTAACTATCTGGAATTTTCTGGATCGAAATTTCCGGGTCGTTACATTTGGTATCAGAGCCAGGTTAAGCGAGAACCTTGGCTCTGTTGGGACTACTCATTTAGGATAGGGTCAATGGTACCCTAGAATGAGTTGAGTGTGTGTGTGTGTGTCTATATATATATATATATATACGAGAGCGTACTTGTTATTTTTCTATATAAAGATTTTATGTGATTTTATATAAGAATATATTTTGATATATAAAGCAATATTTCTTTCTAATAAGTATTAAGGGAATTGATTGTTAAATTTTTGGAATTAAATTAAGAAGTAATGGAAATACAACCAAACTGAAATTGAAATTGAATAAAGATAAGTTTGAAATGAATTCAAACTGAAATTAAAATCGCGAATTTGGGAAAGAGTTTCAGAATAAGGTAATAATGAATTGGTTTCCAGATATGATAATATTGGCTATTATCATAAATAACTTATGTGTTTAATAATATGATGTGTATAAATGAGTAAGCAAAATGAAATGTTTTAGGGAAATAAAACATTTAAAATTGGAATTAATGACGATCTAATTTATGAAGTTTTAAATCTGGGTCCAAAATTTGGAAACTGTTTCAAAGTAATAAAGAAATAATAAATAATATTATTTAATACATTTGCATGAAATGGACCTATTTCAAACAAGAGTAGTTTGAAAATTTAAAGAAATTTGTTTTGAATTAAAAACCAAAGGTGGTTTAAAATTTTAAAGTATAACTTGGTATGTAAAAGAAATTAATATGTATATGTGTGGATATACATAATATCAAAGGTGGTTTGAAATAAACTCTAAATGTTGAGTTTTGAATTTGGAATAAGATGTGATACCCGAAGTGATAAGTTTTTGAACTTAATAAGTGGGAAGATTATTTATGGGAATTTTAAATTTTGAAATAGAAGTTCAAATTTGGTAAGGTTGACTGGATTAAGTGAATTGAGTTTAACTTGAGAAAAAGTTAAATAAGTTGGAATGGTCAACCTGATTTGGAAATTTCAAGATGAAATGGGAATTTAACTTGGAGAGTTAAATGGTTGATTTGAGTTAGGAAGTTTGAGTGATCTCAAAATGGATGGATGTTTTGAAATAATTGGATGATATCATCCCATTGTAATTGAAAATCTTTAAATTGAAAATCGGATTTGTTTAAATGAATGAGAAATGAAGTGTGGTAATATATCCATTAATGGGATAAAAGGAAAATCACACTTTGATTTGAAATTAAGGATAAGGAATTACTTTGTATTGAAAACCTAAATGAATCTGAAAATTAAACTTGTTTAAGAATTGATTTCAAACTAGAAGATAAAATTAGGTGATAAGTGGAATTTTTAAGATAATTTTTTTTTGAACTCTCAAGTCAACTTTGAAATAAGTAATTAAAGATAATTTAAAATGAAAATTCTAGAATTTGAGCTCAGAAATGAAATTATTTAAAAGTTTTTAATAAAGGTTAACTTAGTTTAAAGGGTTAAACCAACCTTACTGAATTTAACTCGAATTTATATAATTCGAGATGGTTTAAATTTGGAATTTGAATTGAAATTAGTTCAAATTGAATTTGATTTGAATTAATTGAAATTGTGATTGAAGATGTATAAGTATAAAATTCAAATGGAATTTGAATTGAATTCGGAAGGAAATCAAGAATAATTCAACTTGATTTGGAAATGGAGTTTGAAATTGGGATTAATTCAAACTGGAACTGAAATGAATTAAAATTGGAACTAGTTCAATTGAAATTTATTTGAATTAGTAGAATTTGAGATCAAAGTTGAATAAAGTTAAATTTGGAAAGAAACTGAGGTTAATTCAACTTGAATTGGGGTTGAATCAATTTCAATGGAAATTGAAGTTATTTAAATTGGAATTGGGTAAATTTAAATGGAAGTGGAAAGTTAAATTGAGTTGATGAGAATGGAGATCGGGAAGTGAGCAGTTTGACTCTGGACTATTTTTAATATAAATTGTTTTAATATAAACCTATTTTTCCAATCTATTCATTATATATACAACCTTTCTTTTAAAAACCAAACTATATTATACTTGTTTTACAATTATTTTTGAAACTGTTTAACGATTTTCCAATTGTTTTATAAACTAATTACTATATTTCAACTATTTTACAAAACTAATTACTATCTTACTATTATTTTGCAATTACCTAAAATTTCAATAATTATTTTAACTATTTTTTAACTATTTTACACCTATTTTGCAAACTGGTAATTATTTTCTAACTACTTATCTATTTTTAAATTTTCAAACTATTTTCTAAATAAACTGGTCGAAGTTCAAATTGTTATTGGTTAAATACCCAATCAAGATAAAAATAGAGGTGATAATCCAAACGGATTAAGCAATTGTGAGTAGGTGAATGAAAATCAAAGTGAATGTGAATAGAAATGGAATTGATTTGGCCAATAACCAATAAAGATAAATATGTTGGGTGTACATGTGTTATTCTATTCGCATAATGATTTGATCCAGATTCGAGCACAGAATTTCGAGATAGTATGTCGATCCGAGTTGGGATTTTTCACTCGATTTGCGACGGCGAACCTGAATGTGGATCGTTGATTGGTTCTGGATATTCTCTATCATAGTTATGACTATGCAATGAGAATGATAGTTTTTGATCAAGAAACCAGATCTGTGTCCGCACTAGGAAGTCGGGTGGACGATACTTGTTCGGAAGTAAAATTGTGTGGTCGAGTGAGCGATCAGATTGATATAGCATACGGATGATATGTGTACATCGTGCGGATTTGAATGAAAATGATATTGAAAAGAGTAATCAAATTTGAATATTTGATTTTGAGTAAACAAAGTTAAATATCTTTGTTTTATAAAATGAAACTCCTCTTGCTGAATCTTTTGCTAGAAGAAAATGGTTTCTGATAATGTTTGAAGTATAAAATGAGTTTTATACAAGTTTGAAATGATCCAGAGTTTTAAAAATTATATATATCTGTATATATATGTATGTATATATATATATATAAAGGATCTTATGAGGATTTTATAAAAGGTTTTGGGAACCTTTGGATTTGGAAAGGCTTTTGATTTTTGGGTAAAATCATTATGAGAATTTCAAAAGCCTAGTTTAGGAATTATCGATTTTGGAATAATTGATTTTATGTAAAAAAGCTTTGTATGAGATCATACTAGGTGTATGATTTGAAGATACTATATGTGTATAGTATAAATTTTTTTGATGATGGCTTTGGGAAAAACGCGCTCCCTTGAAATGAACTTCTCAGGAGTGCCACCGGGGGTGCTGCCTTAAGCCCCAAGGGGGGTTCTAAAGTTGATCCTGTGAGGAGTCCGGACAAGACTAGTTCCTAGGGATTATGAGTAGAGTATACCATAGCAAAAGTCGTGTGTGCCGCTGAGAGCCAACAGTTTGCGTTTGATTTTATATCGGTAGACTGCGACCTATGGTAACATAGCGAAAGTCGTGTGTGCCGCTGAGAGCCAACAGTCTGCATTTGATTTTATATCAGTAGACTGTGACCTAATGGTAACATAGCGAAAGTCGTGTGTGCCGATGAGAGCCAATAGTCTGCGTTTGATTTTATATCGGTAGACTACGACCTATGTAGGAGTGGAGAAGTTTCATTTCGACAGTGAAAATCAGAGGCCGCGGAGAGCCTGCAGTTACATGGACTTTTGCTGCGATGGCAATGTAACCCTAGAATGTAACTGCGATCTGTTGTGGGTTCCATGGCGTAATCAAGAGGCCGCGGAGAGCCTGCAGTTACATGGACTTTTGCTGCGATGGCAATGTAACCTTGGAATGTAACTGCGACCATGGATGGGAGTGATGATCTCTAGAGTGTTCTCACCAAAGATATTTCCTCAATTTCAAAATACTTTCAATATTTTCAATAAAATTATTTTTCAAGTATTTTCACTGGGTGTTAAAAATGGGTCTGCTAAGTACTTATAGATTTTCAGTCGTACGCCTGATCAACGTATGAACGAATTTCTATGAGAACGAGGATGGACTTGTTGAAGCATCAAGTTATAAAATGATATTTCTATAAAAATATTTTTGATAAAAAATTGTATAGATTTTAAAGTATTTTAAAAATGATCAAAAAGTGACTTAACTGATATTAAGTATTTTAACAAATTCTGGTTTCGTTCCTTTTCGGGGGCGAAAAAATTCAAAGGTGGGAGGATTGTGATAACTCGGATTTTTTTAAGCATAAGATAATTGGATAATTATCTGAATTAACTATTAAAATACTAAGTTATAGATTGAAAAAATAATGTGATATTCTCTGTTATAAATTATTTATATTTGACAAATTGTTATTTTCAAACAATAATGATAATGGGTTGTTTTAAATATAGATAAATTTTTTTTAAGTAGAATTATTAATTGAATTTGGGTTTATTTAAAATATATATGTATTGTTTGAATTGATTTTTAAATTTTATTCGATTTAAATTTGAATTCAAATTTAAAATTTAAAAGAAGTATATATTATATATATAGTTTGATTTAAATAGTAGAATAAATACCAAAGCTATATAAAACATTTTAGATAAAATAAAAAAAAGTGTTAAGATGTTAATACCCAAATTAACAAAAGTAAATCATTTACCAAAAAAATATAACAAATGTAAATCAATTATAATATAGTAGTGACATATGTAAGAAAGTCAACAAGTGTCACAAATTTGTCTTAAGATAAAGATATAAGAAATTATATCCATTTTTATTCCTCTCATTTTCTTTTTCTATTTTCATCTTTCAAAATAAAGAGAAAAACAAAGAATGGCCTGTAGACATTGAACCAGGAATATATATATATATATATATATATATATATACACACACACACACACACACACATTAAAACATATTTATACATGAAATTTCAAATGTAACATATATTCATATACAAAATAATAAATGTAAAACTAAATTGATAATACATATTAATATATGTACATATGAATAAAACATAAGAGAAATTTAAGATAAATTTTTAACATTTGTAAATATATAAGGCATGTAAAATCCAAGTGGAAGTTAAGGACAACATACATTGACATTTGTTAACTTAGTGTCACAAGTGGAAAACTTAAACTTTCTTTAAAAATTTAATTACAAATAAAAAAAAGAAAAGAGAGAAACACAGATCTGTAAAACATTTTCAATCCACCAGAAAATCAAATAAATCAAAGGACTGTCCAAATTTGCAAATTGAGAGCCAGAGGAAAATACAACATCAGTTTCCAACTTCATACCTGGGATCAAGCTAACAATTCAAAAAAAAAGGTTGCAAGATTCAGTTTTAAAGGATTCTCAGATCTTAAGTAATCAAGTTTTCATTTTTCAAAAGAGCTGTAGCTCCAAGTTTTTAGGCCTCTGTTTTTAAAGCTCTGTTCTTCACCTTATTACAGGTGAGTAAACAAATTTGGTTGAACTTGAGATGCATGTGTTTAAATCTGTTAAGCAAAGATATAAGCTTGGTTGAGTGGATTAGTTTTATCCGATTTTAGTTAAATTACAATTGTTTGTTCCTGTATATGGTTGAATGTTGTTTACTGGATATTATTGTGTCCACAGAACTCTTGAATATCAACAAGAAGATTTATATCTATCTATACAGTCAAATTCAAACTTGGACATTTAAACATAAATGTTTGTAATATGATAACTTCAATTTTAAAAATAGTTTTCGAATAGGATTATGGAGTATGTATTAGAAAAAGAAGAACTATAGGTCTGATTTAACAATAAGACCAAATTCCAATTTCTAGAATTCTTGTTTTGAATTGATAATCTGATTCTAAAATTTAAATAATGAATTTAGGCATAAGAATCATGATTTTTAAACTTTTAAATTAAAGGAAATTGCATGTTAGTCGAAAATTGGATTTCGAGCATTCTTTGATGATCGGTGAAGATTGGGGTTCCAAGTTTGTGGCTGTAGTTGCCCGGGAGATGGACGGAATTTGCAAAATTGGTTGTTAAGTTTTTCTGTCATGGTGGTGGCCGGTCGAAAGAACTTTTGGGTTTTAGGACTTGGTTGGAATGTGAATGCTTGCGCGACGATTTTAAGCTCGAGACGACGTCGGATTTGGACCGGTCGTAGGGAAAAGGAAGTTGAGGTTGTGTCGAGTTCATCGATGGATTTAGGGGAGCCCCGGTGGCCATAGGGTGTTGGTCGAGGCGATGGTAGGAAGTCAGGTAGTTTCTGGTTTGTGGTATGAAATCGTTTTTTTAGGGCTTTGAGGGGAAATCTGGGTTGCCGTGGAGGATCTTGGGGTCGTTAGGGACTGGGTAACGGCGGCGACGAAGGCTGGAGAACCTCCGATCTTACTTGCATGTGCACGGTGAACCAGACATTGGTGATGGCTGTTGGATGTCTTTCGAATTTTCGACAGGTAGTAGAAGATGATGTTTCTCGGTTTAAAACCGAAGTTATACAAAGTTTTTCTCATCATTGGGTCGACGCGAGAAATGCACGGGGCATAGCTCGAGTAAATGAAGTGCGGAACTCGGGTCTGTAATAAGTTATGCTTTGTTGATAAATAAATCATGTTTAAAAATTAACATAAAGGACCAAGTTTTCAAAGGAAATATAAACTAAATTCTGAACAAAGTAAAAATGTTTTTGTTTAAAAGTAATTTTTACAACAAGTTAATTCCTATATGATTTTAAAGGTGATTTAATTGATGATTATTAAATGAAGTATAATTTATTTAATGCCACTAATTAAGAAGGGTAATTTATGGATAAATTACTGGATGTAATAAATTTAAGGGAAATTATTTAATGGAAGTAATTAAGGGTTAATTACTTAGGCGAAATAATTAAGGATTAATTACTTGATGTAATTAATTAAACGATTGATTAATTAAGGAGTTAATTAATTAAGGTAAGTAATTACAGGATGGTTAATTACCATTTATATGGATTATGGCTGATTAATGGAAGTAAAGAATTAAGGATCATTAATTAATGCAATTAATTAATACAATTAATGAGAGTAATTAAAGATTAATTACTGTAAATGGTTAACGATAATTAATTTATGTAAATTATTTAAGGATAATTACTTTACGTAATTGAATATAGTTAACCAAGGATGATTAATTAAGATGGATGATTAATTAAGATGGATAATTAAAAGATGATTAATTAATTGATTTGTAATTAATTAATGATAATTAAAGGTAATCTAAGTAATTAATTTAATTAGAGATAAATTAAATAAATTTTGGTAATGATCCATCTTGTTTATGAATGATTGAATGCCTGAATTAATGTTTTGTGATATGATATATTTGTGTGGTCATTAATAATATGGTTACCTATTGATGGTGAATTGCTGTGTAAAAAGTGGCATCCTTTAATTAAAGATTGAATTGTATTTCACTTGAATAACTTGGGATAAGATGACATTGGAGTCAAAGAGACAGGAGTCGGGTATAGTAAATACCCGAAACCACTTCGATTTTGTATAGATTGTTTTGTGAAATCAATAGGCTGGAATGGAATGGTTTAAGTAAACTGGACCATTTAATCTATGTTAAGTACTTAGAAATTGTTGTGTGAAAAGTATTTACTATAATAAGTTGACTCATAGTAAATTACGAGTTACCCGGGGTTTTAAATAAGATTTTGAATTTGAAATTCATGTTACTTGGGTTTACTCACACTGGTTTCCAGCCTGACCCGGGTGTTACTTTGATGTAATGCTCGGGTCAGACCGAGTATTACAGATTTTCATGTTACGACGTTCTTGACCTCATGAGGTGAGCTGGATGGCTGGAACGTTTGGAGTATTTACCACTGTGATATATTAATGTATAATTAGGACATGTTGTTTAAAAGCTGTCCAGTGAATAGTAATGGTTGTAACTGTGATGTATAAATATAATTTTATTGATATAGTTCTTCTTTTGTAAACTGTTATTATGTGATATTATATTTTGATCCGCTGCGAATGTGAGGTTTCTGTGTCTTATTCCCAATTCTTCTTCTTTCTCTTTCTTTTTTTTAACTATCTGGAATTTTCTGGATCGAAATTTTCGGGTCGTTACAAGCTAAGAGAGAAAAAAGGTAGTCATGTCCTCACAAGCCTCGTAACCCAGCAATGATTAAAGCGTGTGATATGCTTTAGAGCTATATGGTTCACTACCATTAGAAGTTGTCATTCTTCGATCTAGGATTGATATTTATAGATTTGGTATGCCTACAAAAGTGGGGCCATGGTTGGTGCACCTTATTTTCTTAGTCCTTGGGAATAATGTAATCCGGCTTGTCATGTTCGAAGAGTAGGTCGGCTCTGTTCACATATGTCCATATGAGGCCCTAGATATATATTTCTAGAGGCATGCTATGGTAGATGGTACACCAATGGCCCCGTCATTGATGGAAATCCAATCTCCAATACATGCCTTGACAGACTTAGTTTTTCCCAACTATGTTGGAATGTGATATGCAAGCATTTAAGCTATTTTATACATTTATTTTTGACACCTAGACATTAATATAATATCACTAAATTTTATAATAAAAGTGATTTGGTTGTCGTAAGGTAAAAACCCATTTGTGTTTATATGCGACATGGTCTTACGAGATATCTTTATTTCCGAAAGGTTTTATATTACGTTTAGTAATCTAATTGATTGTGTTTTTCATGTTTGTTTTACCAGACAGATCCGGGCATTACTTTTCTTATAATGCTCGAGTCATCTCGAGTATATTTTCTAGATGTTGACACTTAGAGCTTTAGGAGACAAGATGGATCCTCTAGGACATATTACCGTATTTTATCTTCCGCCGTTTTATTCTTGTATTTTTATCAGTAATTGTAAGGACAGACTGTCATAACTATCCAGGGGTTGATGATAGGATAATTTTACACTGATTAATGAATGTAAATTAAAGTTTTCTTCTATAAAGACCATTGGAATATTATATATTGCTCGTCATGTTGTGACATTGTGTTCTATCTTTCTTTCTTTCACTCCAACAATCTATTTTTCTGACACTTGAATGTTTGGTAGTGAATACCGCAAATGTATTAGTGTCGACTTCCGAGGATCGAAAAAGAGGGTTGTTATTTTTGGTATTAGAGCTGACGGTTAAGCGAGAACCTTGGCTTGGTTGGAGTAAACTCACTAGAGATAAGGTGAGTGAAACCCTAGAATGAGTTTAAAGTGTGTATATATATATATATATATATATATATATATATATATATATACGAGAGCGTATTTATTAGTGCTATGAAATTGTTTTATATTGGGTTGATTTGTCTGTTGAGTGGCTTATGAATTCTGATCGATGCGTTTGATCAACGTTATCGGTAGGGGTTTCTAAACCTTTAAAATAGACAAACCAATACAGTACTATTTTAAAAATGGGTAAATGAAATAATTTTATCCAGTATTATGTTTTATATATAAAAGAATAATTTTTGAAAATCTATAGAGATTTATGATATGTTTGTTTGTTACGAAATGATAATATTTACTATTATTATTATTTATTTGATTGGTCATGCTTGACCAGTTTATGAGAAGTTTTACCTTTTCACTGCATGGATAGTCAATGCAGAAATGGTGGGAGCATAAGAATGAACCCTTGCGGATTGAATTTCGTAGTTTGATTATAATGCATTTGGTGCTAATGTAGGATTAAAATTTTATTTTAATAACCATTGATTATTATAATAAACAAAAGATATACATCTATGAGATAAGTTTATATAAGAAAGTGAAATTATATAAATAAGGTTTATAAATAAAAACTTTTAAATTTAGAATTTGAGAACGTAAATCAGGGTAGTTTGAAAATGTTTTTTTAAAAGGTTTCAAAGAAAAATCAAAATAATATTATTTGATAGTATTTTTGAGTAGGAAGCACTAGACTCACTTCTATCATTGGAAAATAATTTTGGTGATGACTACGACATCATCTGTGTCCATTTTCGAGTTTCTAAGAATGAAATGCTGCCGTAGAAGTTTGCTTCATACTTGTTGTTTTAACATATCTTGATTTAATAATTCCAAAAGTACGATTTGATATACTAAAGTTATAAGTATATATCACTACACCAGAAAAGACTTTTGGTAGCGTTGAAAAAACGCTACCATAACTTATAGTAGCGTTTTAGAGAACGCTGTTATACGACATGCAACTAAAAGTCTAAAACTTTTTGTTGCGTTGTAGTAAACGCTACCAAAAGTCACTTTTAAATGCAACTATAGGTATTTTCTGTAGGATTTAAAAAACGATACCAAAAGTCACTTTTAAATGCAGCTATAGGTTTTTTCTGTAGGGTTAAAAAAACGCTACCATAAGTCTTCTTTTTTGGTTGCATTTTTTGTTTATATGCTTTTTTTGATTTTCAGTAGCGTTTTTAAAATGCAACTGTATAATTTTTATATTAGTTTACATTTGATTTGTAGCATTTCTGAAACGCTACTAAATGGTTGTTTGGTAGCATATTTTAAATGCTACTATTTACGGTTGATGGTTTATACCATCTCCAGCAATCGCTTATATACTATTCATATTAAAACGAACGATCAATCGCATAATTTTCATATATTCAAACAAACAATTAAATCACATAATTAGCGTATACAAACAATCAATCATATGATCATCATATTCAAATAATTGCAAAAACATGCTAATCTCACAATCAAATATAATATCCATAATCAATTCGATAATAGTTTTTCAACAAAATAAGTCACATACTACAAGCATTCACAGACAAGTTTCCACAAATGGTACTAACAAAATACGACAACATATATAACAATTAAATTCATGTTCGTTGCTTGATTACCAATAGTTCTTTGTTGTCGACAGTCTTCGCTTAGAGAGCATGGACATAAAAAGTTTCCTGAGACATAAAGGCACCATTTCTAGTATATCAAAATGAAATTTTAGAAAGGTAATAATACCTCAAGCACTTTTTCCATCACATCCATTTTTAGGATATCAGGCTTAAACCCCATGCCATTACCGGTAATGTGATGAGGACCTAGCAGAATCAATGTTAGTCGATGAACAAGAGTTATAAAATCTTTAGTTCCAGTGTAAAAAAGAAGAATGGCTTTAAAAATTTCAACTATGCATCAAGAGTTATAAAACCAATTCACAGCTATCATCTTTACATGCTTCTGCATACAAGCCCAAACACTGCTGCCTCCCTCATACCAAACTCATTCAACAATCTCTGTCACCGCTTCTTCATTCCATAAGCAAACTTCACCATTCATGCCCACGAACGCATAACAGCCATTGCCAAAAACTCTCCCTGTCAAACTGTCACACATCAAAACATAGCAGTCCACAACCGCTTCTATACTTCATACTTCGACATCACAAAAAAAAGTTACCTTCCACCAGTAAACTGCAACCAGAGAAATTCCTACTACCCCCTACATTCTCCTCTCCCTCAAACATCATCCATCTCTCTTACAAACTTCACTGCTTCGGCTTCCTCCACTGCCACAACCCTTCATCACCATCTGCCTTGACTTCACCACTTCCTGCTGCAAACAATTCTTTCACAATACATCATTTCCTACAACACTTCATACCCCTACTGAATCTCCACCATCACTCCAGTCAGTACCCTACTACTGCAACCATCTCAAATCACCAATCCACACAATACTACATAATCAAACAATGTTTTTAATCCTACTCCGCCTGTTTTCAATCCTGCCGACAATGTTTTTAATCATCTATCCTACAACTATTAACCATCCACCTTCATTAACATTCTTCACTGCGTATAACAACCACTAGAAACTGTCACATCCATCAAACTGCTGAAAACATATACTCGAAGTGCGTTCCCCTTCATTACCATCTCCAGCCACTACATCTCAATCAGCAACCTGACTTCGAACACCACCCTTCAGCAACCACTCGTGAAAAACACAGCTATCAAACCGCCTACGACTTCTGCTGCTACAACCAAATTTCCACAAAACGACGAACACTTCACCAACCTCGACTTCGACGCTCCAATTAGCATCACTCCATTCCAATTAGCTACAGTTAAATTTTTTCAAACATTAAAGTAATTCTAATCACCATGTAATTGAGAACCACAATGGTATATTATAAAATTATGCACATTAGATGACCTATTTCTTTATACTCAAAATAAAACAAGTATTTTCATTAGGTAGTGTTGCATTGTTGATTATTGTGCATGCTCCTCTCTCTTTCTACAACATTAAATAGATCTTAACTGCTAAAGTAAATCAAAAAGAGATTCCAGTTAAAACATTCAGAAACCCGAATTCAATTGAATCAAAATTCCATTATGCAGATCTAAAACAAATGTTCAAACACGTTTTTAACCAAACAATAGTCGATGTAAAAACATTTTAGTTCAAATACTAGCGAGTCTATAAATTCAAACTCAGTGATACTTAGAATCGAGTAATGTAAAAGCTTACGGTTAGACTGATAACAAAAGGGATACCCTGGCAATAGTTATATCTCATGGTACATAAAAAATGAAAATGTTAAAGTGTGTATAACATTGATTTATTAACAGTAATACTATATCTCATGGTACGTAAATTATTTCCAAAGGCATAATTAATCTCTTGGTACATAATTTATTTATGTAATAATAATGCAGTCAAAGAAGCAACCGTTATTGATAATATTATTAATATAATTTCAACCAACAGTATATTAGTATTAATCATTTATTGACCACCATTTATTTCCATACATTCCTACCTAACCAAATCATATATTGATATATAACAGAATCTTTAGAATTGCCTTTCTTTAAAGTATTAACAAGCAGGCATTGACTACCATTCAATGATGATTAAAAATAGAGATAATATTATGTACTTGATGGGCTGGCATGCATCTTCAAAGAAAGTTAACTCATCGTCGGTAATTATAAGAACTTGATTGATCATTATGTAATAAAATAAATGTTTTATTAACCCAACTTTACTGCCATGAAAATTGCAGTATATGGCTTTTTATCCACAGAGAGTGATAATTGTCTTCAGAAACGCATATGTAACTTCTACTATAAGCACATCAATAAACATATTATTCATATAAAGCTTAAGATGTTATAGCATGAATACCTGTTGTTGAAGAGATACGGTCAGCTCAGGGCAAACAGCAAGGATGGCCTCTGAATCTGGAACTTGGGAATTGTAAAGTTTCTCTGCCAGACGAACAACACCAGACATGACACGGATGTTGAACCAGAAGGAATATTCATGCGTGCATTTAGCCACATCAAATCAAAGACAAGCCTTTGAAAGTTCCCGTGTTGAACTGAAAATAAAAAGGTCGCAAAAAGATCAGCAAAAAGACCTAAATTATTATCCCCACATAAGCTGAATGCCTTTAAAGTCATCTGCCTATTTTCC
Source organism: Allium cepa (assembly GCA_030765085.1). Classification (NCBI taxonomy): domain Eukaryota; kingdom Viridiplantae; phylum Streptophyta; class Magnoliopsida; order Asparagales; family Amaryllidaceae; genus Allium; species Allium cepa. Next base: position 778,239,050 of record CM060945.1, read on the forward strand.
ACAAGAAGCCTGGATGAATTATCACCAAAAGATGCAATTGCTGCGGTACCTGTAACAAAATAGAAAACAATTTGTGAATATGAAACATTGCAGTAGCGTTATAATTAGTAATAACTAATCATGTTCAAAACATTGCATAGGTTCTTTCGAACCTGGTCTACTTTGCATAAAATGTGTTCATTCTGAAAATCATAGACAGTGATGCCATTGACGGTCTTATTATATACAGTATGCATGTCATTTAGTTATTAACAAAACAAGAACTGTTTATTTATATGGAGTCCACCTCATAAGACTATAACACGTTCTTATAAATTTATGCTATTATCAATGTACAGCTAATGGCAAATACAGTAAAAGCATGAAGACAATAATTGCAGATTGAAGCTGCATATACAAACACAGAGATATATGTGTGCCTATGCACAGGCGTGTATTAAGGAATAAGCCGAGGGTCCAAATTTAATTTTGTCAAAATGAGCGTAATACAGAGAATAATTTGAGACCCCTTAATTTCCAGATTTATAATCATTTTTCTATCCGCATTTTTCCCTACTTAATTTTTCAGGCCCTGTACCAGTACTTGTGTTTTATATCGCAATATTTCTACCAGATTAGCTATTTATTTTGAACATATGATCGATAAAAACACGTTTCCATTGGATTTTTTTCCTTATAATAAACTAGTGTAAATCGCGCGTAGTGCATCTAAGAGTTAGAAATGTTATACTTTTTATTTAATAAGAAATTTATGGACGGGTGTGTGCTATAAGTGCAAAAGTTTCGATTTCCACAACACTTTTATTTCAAGCAAATTGATAGTGAATTCCGTTGATGGGTGATTGAAAAGTGGATGGTGGTGGAGGTTGCAAACCGATTGTGAGAATACGTTGATGAATCTAGCGTATTTTCGAAATTTCAAAAAGACACTATGAAAATCTATCCGTTAAATTTTCTATATTAATAGCAGAGATGAATAAAAATTTAGAGAAATTAAACTCAAATATGTCAAATGAAACACTACTCACTGCCAGTTTCATACCCATTTACACAATCTTAGCTTTGCACAAGTTTTTAGTAGCAGTATCAGGAGCAAAAATTAAATATTATATCATTAATAAGAAAGCCTTGAAGTCCAACATAATTCTGCCTAGGGAGTTTGAGATGATCTGGAAACCTGAGCTACTACACGTAGCAACATAATTGTGCATTATATATGTATATTGACTATTGATGTCTTTAGATGTTGTGTTCATTCACCATGGTTCAACAGATCATATCTTGAAAGTTTTTTAATAATAATTTGCCTTAGGCTCGCTTAATACAAAAGGAATATTCTTTACATGCTGGTCAATTCATCGAGATGATAATATTTTTGTGGAATTCTTCCTAAATTTTTTATCAAGTATCTACGGAATGGTTCATCTTCTTTTGCATGGGACTACGAATTGCTCATGCTAGTGACCAATAGCTATACTTGAGAAATATCATTTGCACATCTAAAACATAAAGCTGCAACTATTCTTTGGCATGAATGACTAGGTTATAAGCTTCTAATAAATAATTTTCTCATTTAAATTACATCATACATTGAGTTCTGATATGGATATATCTTAGCAGAATACATTAAAATGAGTGGGATGAAATGCAAGAGCAAGCAAATTTGAATATAACAAGTTATTGTTACTTGCAGTATGGGATGCCACCTGTTAATGGAAGTGAAGGAAAGGCTTCAAATTCCAGCCGGTAACATCAGTCTTTATGTTCGATGGAAAAGCCTTGAACCTTTTTGACATAAATCTTATTAACTTTCCTGAAATCATGTAGGTCATCACTAGCTTTTAGTACCTCACCAAATACAAAAACATGTAAACTTTGATAGCATGGGTATAAAATCTCAATATAGCAGGTGCATTCTTTAAAGAAGCTGCTTCTTTTTTGTTGGTAATAGTAGTAGTAATAGACAAAAACATAAGTGGGAGCGAAGGGCAAATATTGAAAAGCTTCAGGAGATGTAAATTAGAAACTTTGGGCGGTGGCAAAGAAGAGAAAAATCAATAACCTAACAGTACCACGAGCCGTGAGTTTACGGTGGTGGCAATCGATTGATAACTGGGATTAACTTGTTTTTAACCGCAGATAAGATTTACTTGTAAGGAAAAACATAAGCAAGAAATTTATATTTGTTACATTTAGTTTTGTACCTATATTCTTTGTTCAATGCAATTATGTATACATGTATAAATTTTTAACATTTGTGATCTTATTAAACATCATTCTGTACCAATGTTATGTATTTGTATAGATGGCATTAAATTGTTAATGGACATATGCTAACATTTATAGTGCAGTGTAGATGCAGTTTTATTCATAATGATAACAGTCTTTTGAATAATAAACCAAATATTGTGATTTATAAAATGCAATACTTAGTATTTACTTTACACCACCCATACTTAAAACTCATTTTATGGTGTTCACATAAAATAACGTATCCAATTATCAAACCAGGAAAGCTGACCAACTCACAGTCAATATACATCTTTGTTCTCGTGTTTATTATGAATATTTTTTACTTTCAATTATTTTATTATTATGAAATGAATCTGAGGTCTGTAAACTTGTAAAGATGCTTCAAGGTAAACTATTTATCATTATAAACCAATGTTATGTATTTGTATAGATGGCATTAAATTGTTAATGGACATATGCTAACATTTATAGTGCAGTGTAGATGCAATTTTATTCATAATGATAACAGTCTTTTGAATAATAAACCAAATATTGTGATTTATAAAATGCAATACTTAGTATTTACTTTACACCGCCCATACTTAAAACTCATTTTATGGTGTTCACATAAAATAACGTATCCAATTATCAAACCAGGAAAGCTGACCAACTCACAGTCAATATACATCTTTGTTCTCGTGTTTATTATGAATATTTTTTACTTTCAATTATTTTATTATTATGAAATGAATCTGAGGTCTGTAAACTTGTAAAGATGCTTCAAGGTAAATAAACAATAAATTGAAGTTCTGAATACATGATAACATGAAGCTTTGATTAAATCTTGAAGATTAATAAAATTTTAGTTTAGATCAAACAATAATGGCAAGAAATTATTTGAAAAGATAATGAAAGTTCGTTAATATACAAAACACTTCAGATCAAGTATATCAGGCACTGAATTATTAACAATTTTTTCACAAAAAAAGGCCTTCATATTCATTAGTAATTAAGGAAATTAATACCATCTCTGTGTTTTACAGTCACACCTTACATAAAGTTCCACAGAATGATATATTTCTATCTTAGCAGACTACAACTTACATAAAGTTTCACATATATATGTCTGCCTTACATAAAAGACCTTTATATTCATTTAGTTGTGTCAATCATGCACAAATATTTTGTTAAATAGTATATGTCTGTCATAGCAGAATATTATTTGAATAAAATTTGTCATTAATCTGGTTAATTTTTGGTTGAGTGGTCCTTTAGTTCATATCAAATCAATGTAAAAAGCAAGTGAATATTTATCTTGTAATTTTCTAATATTTAACTAGTATAACCATATGTTCATTGTTATAGTGATAAATGTGCACTTACTTTTTTTAAGACGTTAAATGAAACAATGAACCAAGGCCCAAAAAAAGAAGAGACCGAGTACAAAGCATTATTACTCGTATTTACACAACGACATCTAAACATATCAAAACCTAGCCGTTTAGTTACTTCATTCTATCTTTCTCTCTGCAACAAAAAACTCAACCCTAGAAAAATAGGGCTTTGCTTCAGTGAAAATTTACTCCATCTCTCAAGCTAATGAGAAATCCCAGCTCAAGGAGATATCTTCATATTTGCTATTTTCTTGTCTAAACGCTGCTGAAAATGAAAGTTTGGACACAACACATGCAGTGTTTCCACTATATGCAAGACAGCTTTTCAAATTAGTGGCATGTTCTTTTCAAGTCCAGCAATGAAGTTGCACGAATCTGAATGTTTTGCAGCTCGACTAAAAGTATTTTAAGTTGCTATTTAATTTGTAAGTATTTAGATATTTTCATTTATTACAGAACTTCAATTATGTTCCCTTGGTAACTATTAAAATACGTTTGAATTAATAATTAGATGACTGATTGTTCGATTTCTGTAAAAAATACAGTTTAAAGACATGAACAAAGGCATCGACAGTATAACCCAAAGGCAATATACTAGTAGAAGAACTCAACAAAGAATACAAAGAATACATTAACAAAACTTAGGGACTGCTAATTCACTGCTAATACAACGATCGAAGGAAAAATCACTAACTCTTGAGAAAAACGGCAAAATTCGTGATTGATTTTAAAAGAAATTTCCTCATTCTATCATCAACTCGAATAATAACAGCAAACATGTAGTTATTAGGGTTCTTGCAGTAACAGCAAACATACTACAGAAATTAAAATACCTTAGCTAAATTAGGGTTATGCGATTACCTCGATCTGTCTATTCAGGGCTTGTGAACAAATCTGAAGGAAGCAAACGGATGGAGGGGGTAGATGGATGGAGGTAAATAGCACAAGACGGAGTAGCGTGAATGCATAAGAGAGGAATTTCTCCGAAAGAGGGTAGAAACCTAATAACGTAGGAAAGGAGATGGGAAAAACGTGACGACTTATTACTATTGGGCGGGGAAGGGGCCAAATTTTGGAAGCCCGGGATAAAGGAAAAATAAATAAAAAGAAATGGTCAAAATAACATTAGTTGCATTCGTATTACAAACGCTACCAATATATGCAACCAAAGGTAGATTTTCTTGTAGTGTATTCTTATTTCAAATTAAGTTGGAAACACCTGGGTGTTTAGTTATTAAGTTTTCAATTAAGTAATATTATAAACTCATGTATCCTTTGACTAGGATAGTTTGGTTGTTCATCTTATTATGATGTTTTGTTTGATAGTTTTAAAATTTTGAAATGCAATCGACCTCTCGATGATTTTGGATAGTTGAAAAATTGAAGCTAAGTGTTTTGGGAAAATATAAGAAAATTAATTTTTTAACTTACAAATTTAATAAGATAACAAGTTAAAACCAGTTTCAAATTGGAAGAAAATCTGGTTGAGTAAAAAAAATTTGATATCATATATGTACTCCCAAGATATAGTAGGGTATTATACAAGTTAAAGCTTAAGCTTTTATGAAATATTTTCACATATAATTTTAGAAGTAAAAAAGAAATAGGCATAAGTAAGAGCCAATAGAATAAGTATGTAAATTGTATGTAGATCATTTTGTTTGCATAACTATTCTCGATCCGAGAGTACATGACTTCAAGGTGTTTCACGTCGAGCTAAATAAGGAATATTACTCAATTCTTAACGATGAACACTTGGTGAGGGTTCTCAGTATGAACCAAAATTTTCTACCATAATATGTGGCTATGCAAGGAGAATGGAGGTTCCTAATCAAGGAGCTTGATCGAAATCCACACTAGGAAAGTCGGATGAGCAATACTAATTCGAAAAAGAAGTTATGCATTCAAGTAAGTGACTGAACCAGGTAATGCATATGTATGATCTATATACATCTTACAGGCTTATGGACAATGTTAATTACTTATGTGGGTTTATTTCCTTCTTGGTTTGTTAATGTTGCAATGTCAGGGGCGAAATTCTTTTAAGGGAGGAAGAATGTAATGACCTGAAATTTTTGAGTCTTCATGTTTGGATATTTAATTTATTTATATATGTGAATTTGAATTAAATTATAACAAAAATATGTTTCAAATAATTGTCCCATTTTTGGTGATGTATTTTTAAATTAATTTACGAGATTTTTCCATAATTTTTAATTTCGAAAATAATTAAACTCTCATTTGATGTATTTTACGACAAACGTTGGTATTTTTTAAGCTTCACAGAATAAGTTAACCTTTATATTTTATTATTGTTTTTTGATCCTGTCACATTGTTATGCCTGTTCGTGTTTTCGTTTTTATCGTTCGCAGCACATACGTTAACGTAAAATGGTGTGGCGATGTACCACAACTTTTAAATCAAAAAAATTCACAATTTTTTTTTATACACAACACATTTACACATGCAAAAGTAAATCCCACAGTCACTCTTCTCTTTTCTCAAATCTTTTCATAGTCCTAATTCTTTACTTTTTGAAAATATGGACACATATTTTACACCACGTACAAAAGAATGAACACAACACAATTTCCTTTATGCATGTCTTGGGTTGTCCTCGTGCTTGACTTTGTTTACTTAGCATTTAATGTTTTTCCATACTTTTTCCTCAGCCCTGAAGCAAATTAGTTTTTATACATATATTTGCACATTCACGCATTCAAAGGCGAGGATACATGCATGAAACAAAAGTTTGGACAATTTCTTTTTCTCTTTTCATTTTTCTTCTTCTGTAATTTCCAGAAAAATAGTAGCCACCTTCCCTTTCCATTCCATTTTTCACATAACTTCTATGCAAGAAATTAGACAAAAGTGCAAACTGCAATGTTGTGGAGGGAAAAGATAAATGCGTTTATCGATCAAGTTGCATTCGAGATAGTTGAGCCGAAAAAAATAGGGAGGGTGGATGTTTTGGCCTTGGGTTGGTATGTTGGCAGGGTATGTGTGCGTGAGTGTGTGGTGCTTGTATTAGACAATATGGGATAGGTGACGTAGATGCATAGTGAGCATGGGAGAAAGGTGTAGTAGGTATAGCCATGTGCACGTGTGGGTGCTAGCGCATGTGTGCAAGGTAGGGAAGGCCGCCTTTCATATGTGGCGAGGTTGCAGCGGTGATGTGGCTGGTGGTGATGATCTCGGTGGCAGGGGTGGCTAGCTTTGGACATGGTGGCGTCGTTCTTATGATGTGAAGGGTCATTTTCATTTGTTCTTCTTTCCGGAGCTTGCATTAGTATGGAAAGGAGAAGGGTGGAATTTGCAGTTTAGTCCCTTGAAATGTAGTTAGTTGCATATGGACAGTGGGTAACATGAAGGAGCTGTTTATCTATTGCGGTTCTGGAGAGAGGCATGTGTGTCGAACTTGATTGCTTGGGTGAGATTTAGTTTTGAATTATTCGATTAAATTAATATAAGTTAAGCATGTGATGGTTTTAAAATACCCAAACTCACTCATATGAAATCAGATGTATCCGTGGATTTTTGCATAGGACTCATATTGATGAGTACACCATTGTGGCATAACTTATCGATAGATTATGTGATGTTTAAAATATTGGTAAAATAATAGGGATTGAATTTAAATACATTATTTTAAATCATAACGTTGTTAAATCAATTGTACCAATTAATGATGTTTATTTGGCCACATAAAACACCAGTATGTTAAATTAAACTGAATTGGTTATTATGGACACTTATTGAGCATAATAAATCCGCGTTCTATGCTTGCCAAGTAAAATGATAATGTGTGAAATTAATTAATATATGGCTTAATCAATATTAAATAAATGGTGAATTATCTATTGATTGTTAATTGTTATGTTCAAGAAGCTTGGTAGCTCAGTCGTATTGAATATGACATTTGTCAAAAGCCGAACCCCTATGAGATATAAAAACAAACAGTAGAGTGTTTGTGTACCATAGTGGTCGCTAAGCCTGTGATGCCCCACCTCGAGACCTACACTAATAAAGGATATTACAGAGTAATATCATCCACTAGTGCAGAGAATAGGGCAAATTAGGAGCCACCATCTATATATTTTACTTCAGCGAGCATCAATATGTCGATTAATATGTTATCTGATTCTTATACGAGTAATCGATTTATATAATTCAGGCATAAAACAAAACTATGGTTGATATAATAAAAATCTAGAATAGTATAAAATAAATGTAAATCAAAGAATCACATATCATAGATTATACATGACAGAATGCAAATTGCCACCAGGCAGATCAGGCAAAATACAATTACATAACTACACAGTAGTGGACACAATGATTTACCTACACACAAATACTACATCTCTGAAATATATACAAATGTGTACATAAAATGATTCTAACTCTACATACAATACACTGTCATAACATAACATACTAATGCTAATGACAAGAGTAGACACCTAGCTAACGGATAAGAAAACTTATATCATGTCCACCATAAAAGCACCAAGCAGGAGACTAAAATAGCTCGGTTTGACCTAAGTATTATAAAATTATAAATGGGCCAGTCTAGTCTAAAATATCTATTAGCAAGATGAATGATAGATAACATGAACAAGATTAAAAAATGCTTTCATCACTTTAGATATCAAACATATTTCAATAACATCCTGATAACCGAATATCAAAATCCAAGATAGCTTCATAAAATCAAAAATCCCTAAAATGATTTGGTGATTACACAAACAATGTAACAACCCAGGCTTACGAACTTGTCAAAATCGTCGAAAACTCATCCGATTTAAATTACAAATGAAAACTAGCGATTAGATACCTGATATAATTTGATAAATATTTAACACTACTAAATTTATAGGATACAAATTCAGTTTATACAACTTATCAGAGGAGTTTATTAATTCTACAAGGTGTGTGTTTAATGTATACCAAATACCAATGTATACAAATCTACCGCTGCGTACTCTAATGAGAGAGGCAGCAATATCCTTACCTACGAACTCAGTAAATATGTCAATGTGGAATAAAATAACAAGCACGAAAGGTGCATAAAAATCAGACAAATAACAACCAAGAACAAATAAACAGGAAAGGGTTATATCATTTTTAACGATGCATCGCTACCACTTGTGACTGCCTATGGACGCCAATCTAATTGGTACTTAATTAGATACATGATCAAGCTGATGTAATTCTCCTACCTCAAATAGGACTCATGGAGCCTACGACGCAACAAAACAAATTTTGATTTCTCTAATTACATACTTAGGCATAATCTTCACGTTTAGATTCTTTAAATTTAATTAACTTAGTTATATTCAAAAACCCTTTGAAATGATAAGTCTCATAAAACCACACTGCACATAATCACGGATGTGTTTTTTAATTTATGATAACTCAAAACATTTTTTATCAAATTCTTTGATAATATAATAATGTTTAGATACAAATACATATTAATAATATCTAAAACTGTTACCATATTAAATTCCGAACCTAATTATTTAAGGTTCTAAAACAAAACCGAAGGCACTTATTGGAGATTTGATTTCCAGTTAAATAGCGAGGTAAGATACTACCTCCCATATAGTGCATTTCTAGGGGAATACACTCAAGGCCCTTATGTTGGTCCTCATGTGAATTAAGACAGGGTGATTCGAAAATTACACAAATAGCATCGAGTATTACATCATCCGGCCGTTACCGACATCTCACAACATACACCACATAATTTAAACTTGACATTATAGCAGGTAGAAATTTTTAGATCTAGAAGGTGATTTCACACCCCAATGGTAGCGAATCACTTAACCTTAAAGCATCCCTTGTTTTACTATTCTCGCATGTGAGGCTTTAAGGTGACGATTACTTTTCAAATAGCTCGTATTTCACTTTGAATGTAACTTTGCCATTTCCTAATCACACAACTGATTCTACAAACGAATAAATCCTAAGCCCGCATGTCTCAAGAAAGGGTGTTAAGCTAAGAAAACTCACCTTCTCCGCCAGAAATAGATGATATGTTCATAGAGATCAATCAATATGATCTAGAAATGCAATGTTAGACGTTCATTCATACAAGTTGTCAGGAACATGACAAACCGAAGTCACTCTCCAACCACGTCCTATCGGGCATTACCCTTACGATTAGTCGAAAGCTAGTCCTCGCATACGAAAATTTCAGAATGAAGGGACCGCTTGTGATAACCCGAATTTTTGGACATCAGGTATTTGGAAAATTATCTGATTTTAACTGTTATTAAAACTAATTTTAAGTTGGACGAATAAATCTGATAATTAATATTTATATCTGGGAAGATATTTATATGACAATCTCCTGATATAATTATTTAAGATGGAAAAACTTATTATTTCTAGAATATGTGTTGTTTACATATATATTTAAATAAGTTGATTTGTATGGAATTTGGATTTAAATTTGAAATTCAATAGATAAATATTTTGAAATAAAATCGAATTTAAATATATAAATATGAAAATGTGATTTTTTAATTATGTATAGAGTAGCTTTAAACTTATTTTCTCAAAAGAGTATATAAATACAAATAAAAGAGAAGTATAATTATAAATTTAAAACACATATATATATGATTAAAATATAAATAAGTGTAATATAAGTAATATTAAGAGTATACACATTTTAAAATAACAATCCACATGCTAAAATAAAAAAAAAGTATTAACATACAAAGCAACAAATGTAAGTTATTTAACTTAAGAAATAAACAAGTGTCACCCATATTATTTTTATTTTAAGGAAATTCTAATTAAACCCATTTAGACCATCTCCTCTCTTAATTCTTTCCATTTTGCCGACTTTCAAAGCAAAAGAACAAAGCTGCTCTGAAAATTATTTTTACAACAACAACAAAATGCCTGGAAAATGGAGATGATGGAAATCAAAATAAATCAAGTTGAAACAAGCTAAGTAAGAGATCAATTCTAACTTCAGCAGATTTGTTAAGAAAATTTCAGAGTTTTAAATTCCAGCCTTTTAAAATTAAATACAGACTTGTTCTGCTCCTCAAGTCAATGTGAGTAAACATCACCTTCTACCCGGCTTATCTCTTTTTTATCTTGATTCTTGTGATAAGGTTTTGTGTAATGTTGTAGGTATGATACTATGGATAGATTTAAACTCTTGCATGTGTATATTTAGTTAAGTCTTGTCTGGTTCACATGTTGTTATACTGTGTACATACCTGGATCAAATAATATGTCTCTGTTCCAAAACTAAATGGGTTAAACAAGTTTTATTGTTCATTCCGGTTTGAAAATAGAAAATCTCTTAATCTAGTTCATGGTTGATGATGATATCAACTAGAAAATCGTTAAATTTTCTGAAGAGTTTAAGTTAAAAATAGTTTGATAGTGAGAATTGTTATATAATTAATGAAAGTTAGACTTTACAGTGGAGATATGGGTTTTTGTGGAAAATCAAAATAATGGAATTAAAGATTCAAACATGCAAGTTGAATTACTTGGCGAAATTGGAATTTTTAGAGGGCAAATCATGATTTATAACATCCTGGATTGTAAGAGATTTGGGGATAAACGTTTTCCCTTCAAAAATTTATTTCTGGTAATCTAACATCATAAGGTGGTGTAGCTGGGTTTTGAAGGGTCTGGTGGATGTAGCGAAGGTCCTAACCGTGGCGAAAATTACGTTAAAGTCTTTGATTGAAGCGAGAAAGTTGTTTTAGGGTTTAGTGTGTGTCGACCATGGGTGAAGTTCGCGGAGTCGCAGAGAAACGAGGAGACGACCGGAGGTTAGGGGGCTCTGGCACAGAGATAGCTGTGCATGTGAGTTTTCGTTGGAGGCCGGTGGTGTGTGCAGTAGGGGCCGGTTGGCGATGGGATTGGTCGATTTGTGGTGGTGGCATGGCTTCGTGTTCTGGAATTTGAGTGCCTGATGATCCGTTTTTGATCGAAGGCATAGTTTGGATCGGTGACGCGGTAAAATTGAGATTGGGGACGATTGTGACTTGTGGATGTGGGCGCGGTGGAGAGATGGCCAGAGATGGGGTTGTGCACATGCACCGTGTCGCCGAGCATGTGAACTTTCTGGCCGATTGTTCAAATGTCGATTTGTTGCATACATTTGTCTGATGGTCTCGAGTTTGTCTTAATAGTTCTCGAATTCGACGTGGTTTGGTTTTCTCTTTTTCCTGATATCGGTTGAGGCAATCAAGATGTTGAATCAGGATTTGGCAAGGAAGGAGGTTATGGGTGGAGAAGAAGAATGTGGGAATGATTGGGCTTCGGCCCAATTAAAATTATTGACGTATGTATTCTTGTATTGGCTTCGGGCTGTTTGCATTAGGGCTGGAAATTATTTCGGCCAATGAGTCTAATTTGGTTTGTGGATTTATGGCCGAAAAGGGGGGGCTTTTTGTATAAATTAAGCAAGTTTTTTTTTTCTTCTACATAAATCTAGTTTGAAAGTTATTTTAAAATTTTCAAATGTATTTTAGTGTTTAATTAAAAATAAAGGTTCATCCTTAAGTTAAATTAAGGTTTGATAATTAAGGATTAATTAAATAATTAAGGGTAATTCATTGGTTTAATTAATTAATGATTAAAATCTAATTAGTTAATAATTGAGGGATTATATTTAATTAAATAGAGATTAATTAATTGATAATTAAGGTTAATTTATCAATAATAATAATATAAAAAAAATAATTAATCTATAACCAAAGGTTAATTAATTAGTTTTTAAGGTAATTAAGGGATGAATTACCCAGTTATAATTAATTAAAGATAGCTACTGGGTAAATTGATTGCTTAATGTGATTCAAAGTGTAACTACTTAGGAAGTAATTAATGGATAAATTACTGGATGAAATTAATACATGGAAATTACTTGATAAAGATAATTTAAGGTTAATTACTTAAGGGAAGTAATTAAGAATTAATTACTTAGTGTAATTAATTAGAGGACTGATTTAATTTAAGAGAATTTATTAAGGATTTAGTTAATTTATGAGTGTGAATAAATTAAAAAATAATCATTTAATGTGATTGTCGGATACTTAATTTGGGAAATTAATTAAAATGGTAATTAGAGGTTAGTTAATATGATGGGTTTGAGAATAATTAATTTGCGTAATTAATTAATGGTAAATTATTTAATGTAATTAAGAAATGATTAATCAAAAATGGTTAATGAAGATGAATAATTATGGGATGATTAATTAGTTAAATATAATTATTTAATGTAAGTAAGATTTATAAATATTAAGTAATTAATTTAATTCATGAGCAGATAATTAAATTAATTAGGATGGTTTGACTAATTTATCTTACTGATGGATAATTGAACGATATGTGGATGCCTTGAATTAATTGTTATCCATGATATTTGATCGTGATGCTAGGTGACATGAATGTTTTATGATATGTTGGGTTGAACAGTGATAAGGTGGTTACCTATGATGAATTGTTGTGTGAGAGTCCAGTATTTAATATTTAATCACTTGAAATAAGATGACGTTGAATCCGAAGAGACCGGAGTCGAGTATTAGTAAATATCCGAAACCACTTCGATTCTATATAGACTTGGTATGTGAAATCATTAGGCTGGTACAAAATGATTTAAGTAAATCGAACCATTTAATCTAAGTTTTGGTACTTAGAAGTTGATGTGTGAAATAAGTGATTTCTATAACAAATTGAGAATTCGTAAATTGATACGGGTTACCCGAGGTTTATTTAAAAATGTATGCTTTTGTATTCTGAATTAAATGAGTTTACTCACGCTGGTTTCCAGCCTGACCCGGGTGTTACTTTGATGTAATGCTCGGGTCAGACCGAGTATTACATATTTCCAAGTAAGAATGTACTGGAGCTCAGGAGGCGAGCTGGATGGTAGAGATGTATGGAGAGTTTACACTATGATATTGTATATGTCTGAGACATAATATAAATTGTATCTGTCTAATGTTTGTATAAAATTGTTGTAACTCTGATATATCGATGTAAAATTGATTGATACAGTTTTCTTTGATATAATTATTATTATTGATATTATGTTTTATCCGCTGCGAATGAGAGATTGTGTGTTTCTTTTCTGTTCTTCTTCTATCTCTTTACTTCTTTTCTCTAACTATATGGAATTTTCGGGAATATAAATTTCGGGTCGTTACATTTGGTATCAGAGCATAAGGTTAAGCGAGAACCTTGGCTCTGGTGGGATTACTCATTAAGGATAGGGTAAGTGGTAACCTAGAATGAGTTGAGTGTATATACATACATGAGAGCGTACTTGTTATTTTCTTATATAAAGATTTTAAATGGTTTTATATAAGAATATATTTTGATATATAAAGAAATATATCTTTCTAACAAATAGTAAAGGAATTGGTGTTAAATTATTGAGTTAACTAAGAAGTAATAGAAATGCAACCAAACTGAAATTAAATCTTGGATTTGGGAAAGGTTTCAGGATAACACTACAAGAAAAGTTAGCTTTGACAGCAAATTTATACAGCGTTTTTCATACTAGTGCAGTCCTTCAATTGGTTAAATGGATAAAAATAATATAAAAATGCTGTTTTTACAATCGCTAAATTTTTTTGCGGAAAGACCAAATATTATTTTTGGTGGCCGCTCTTTTGCCATTTTTTCTATCCCCTAAAGAAAAAGGAAATAAACCTAAAACTATTTCTCCTTCCTTTCTTTTCGTCAGTATTCATCCTCCGCCTTCACACTAACATTCCTTTTCTTCTCGATTTCTCTTTTACATCCTTCATCTAACCCTAAAAAAATTATATGTTAGTTGGCAGCACCATTACTTTTACTAAAATGATGGCGAGAGTAGCAACAATCATTAATTTGGTGATAGGATGATCGATTTTGGGTGGTGGTTGATTTGATGGTGGATGCGATTGATTTGGGAGGCTTCTGTAGATTTTGGGGGTCCACTCATGATTGTATGTATCCCATGAATCTTATCCTATCTTCTTTTCATTATGTGATTTTACTATGTATTTTCATTTTTTTACACTTATTATTTGCTTCATATTTGGTTTTAAACTGAACTGAAAGTCAATATGTCTTTGAATTTATCAATTATTTGATGAATCTTCCAATATTTATCTTCCATCTAGATATTAGAAATCTAAAATTTAGCAAATTAGCTCCCATCCCTCAAATTCGACGCAGTATTTCTTTGTTATTAAATATACATAAGATAACATAATGACTTATACTTTGAATATGTCAAAACTAAACAAAATTAAGGTATTGTAGTTATGTAATTTTTCTAAGAAAGGTACATGTTTTTCACTTGTGTAGAATGATGAAAACTGTAGACTTTTAAATTTGTCTACACTATTTTTGTTCAACCATCTAATTCATATATCTAGAAATAAACTTGTCCGTCTCCATATAGATTTTACATAACATAATAATAATTCAATCAAACTTCATAATTCTTTGTAAGTAAATGAATTTTTGGATGAAAGCGGATTATATCTTAAGAAATAATGATGTAAACTCATATCTAAAATATTTGGTTAGGATAATATGTCAAATTATGATTTTTATACTTTTGGTGATTTTTCTAATCACATTAAGTTTGTATACAGAAAATCATACAATTCATTTACCTATTTCCATTTTTTTACATATTGTATTTGAACCTACTATAACACTTGAAAGTGCATTTTGCATGATATTTGTGCTAATTTTTTTTGGCATATGTATAGAGATCATTGGGCTTATAGTACTTTTATTAGGCTATGTTCAACCTGATAGTTTAGCAAGACAAGAAGTAATGTCCAATAGCCTATGGAAAACCACATATTTTTAGGTGGAATTCTACTTATGGGACTAAAATTCGTACTTTAGAATCTGTACCTGATTAAGAACTGTATGCTCGCCCATTTCATTTAATTGAAATCCATACGAAGAAATTAGTCAGTAACATATAAAAAACGATGAAAACAATGATAATCATGAGCATAATTTTATTGAGATTCACTTAAACTTACTATCTGCCCCTGATAAATATCTATTTTTTTCTCAAATAATTTGTAGGTGATAGGCAGAGCGAGAATTCAAATTTGAAGCAGAACCGATTGGAAAAGTTTGGCATAAGAACTTAGTAGATTACTTTGATATTGTGCACAAGGTGCATACATGTATCAACTTTCAATTATTGAGCAAATTTTCATTATAATCATGAATAATGGTATCCTTTAATTATAAAAAGGGACTATTCTGCAGGATGGCATATCCATCACGAAGCACACAAAGTGTTGATCATACTATACTATAAACGACAACAAGGCCATTCATGGTTAATTATGTTAATTATTTTTCTAGAACTATACTCCCAAAACACACGTAACTTAGCATGATATTTGTGTTAAATAAATTTCTTATTCATTTCATTTATTTTCTTATTAGAAAGTGCATAAATCATACACAAGTTGGCATTTTTTCATACCATACGTGAAGTATACGTTAAATAGCTACCGATTTGCATTAATTATTTATTTCGACACATTAAACTAAATATAAGCGATTCTACATGAAATTTAGTCAGTCTACACTTGCTAATTAGAAAGCGAAACGTTCACTTGAAAAAAATTATGATGCACATTATGTGTTTTCCAGCAGCAAGTATGGAGCTACAAGGTTTCTTGATCCAATTTACCTAAGTGAGAGCATAAGGATCAAATTTTGGCTGATGGCTGTTAAGGATTTACTATGGATCACGTATTTTCTGAAGGATGGTGTGGGTAACCTTAATTGTTGCCACATGACTGGAGTCTTCTAGCATGGAATATACAGTAGTGAATTGATGACACGGTTGTTATTCATGGTTTGCTAATGTGAATTTACCGGTAATTGTCATGTGAACCATGTTTTTTGGGGAATTCAAACTGTTGGTTTGATTTGGTTAAACCAAATAAGCATGTTAAAAAAATATTCAAATTTATCAATACATTAACCTGAGCTGGCATTAGTTTTAGCATAATGAATAGAAGCTTGTTGCAGTGGAGAATGAACAACTGAATCATTGAGACTAACTATAACTACAACAGGCTTGCCATGATGAGTTATTAATTGCACTTCAGGCTGCACATCATCTTGGGCTAGAACTACTGCAGTTGAGTGGGGGTGAATTGCAGTTGATCGATCATGAGCATTTGGAGCTGGAGCTATCATGAGCTGTCGGAGATTGAGAGACAACCTGAGGAGCTTCAGTATTCTACATACAACAGGGAAGCACAAAATATGATTGAGCATATGCATGCAACATAGCATCATCTTGAATAGTTTCGAAGCATGTTACTCATGCATTCATGCATCAGGAGAAGCAGTAGAAAATTAAAGGGTAGCATGAATTAGAGTTGTTTGAGTCCGAGTAGGAGCTGCTTGGGTGAGTCAACAAGTAGTTGGCAACAAATCATGTAACATAATTTCTGTTGCAGTTAGATCACCTGGAGTGCACCATGGATAGTTGCAGATGCGGCAGGGATATGAGAGGCAGCTTGATGATCATTGATAGAAGCACGAGATAGAAGTTTATTAGTTTGTGCATGTACACGAGATGCATAGTTTTGTGCATTTGACAGAGCAAAACAGTGGCAATTGAATGTGAATTACTAAGGTGACAAGTAAGTGTGGCATTGGATGGCAATGTGAGGCGAGCAAGAGGGTGTTGAAGTCCTGTTGTATAGAGATCGGATGGTGATATAAGGTTGAAGGGTGGGTGATGATATATACATCGGGGTGCTGCATGAAGATGAGGCTATGATCTGCTAAGGCAATTAATGGAGAATCACAGAAAGAAATGTTGTAGCAGAGTATCAAAAATGCACCCATGTATTTATATCTATCATGTCGTAAAGGTACCCACGTATTCAGGAAATGTCATATACCATCTATGTTGTAGTTTTTTGCATCACTATACTTTATTTAACGAAGGCTAAAACAATTAATTGTTAATTTTGATATTACATTTTTTTCATTGTTTAGGGTCCAAATTCCCGATGATACAATGGCACAAAATAGGTATTCTCAGGAAGTTCAGTGTCAGTCTATGCTCCACACTCAACAGACCTGAACAGATAGGCCCATGAGTTTTCATACAAGGTAATACATCCATCATTTTTTCTTGTGTTTCTTTTCTGGTGTAATTAATATTTGCCAATTCTATAATTATATCGCTTTAATTATCATAATAAAGTACACCTTATTATTGTTCATACACAACAAACGCTTCTCTTTTTTATGTAAAGCAATAAATCATATGTGTAACCCATGTATTATACATGAATTAATATATATTAAAATTATATAATATATGCATATAATAAGTATAGGAATCGGTACAAACTCTATTGTAGTATGCTTGAGTAACCGCAATAGTGTCTAATCCCTTGATATTTGTACAACCCCTTACATAATATGTATGGGTTATAGTGATGATAGTATAAGGTATGATGGGTGTTTCATCTTGTTTCTATTTTGTTGGTTGCTGATCTTTGGTTTAAGTTTTTTGACAAATTGCAGTAGTGTTTTTATCCCTATTACTAGTCGTTCATTGATATAGTTTTAGGTATGTGACTAGTAAGGAAATTATTATTTGAGATATCAAGATTAGTTAGATTCTTGAGGTTTCCGATGGATGCTGGAATTTGTACCAGTGAGGTTTTGGTTTCCTGCAATTGTGGCTCATTGAGTTTACTAAGTCTTCCGATAGACAATGAGATTGTCCGAGATGTCTATGAATCTTAGAGTTAGTTTCCTTACTCTTCCCTTTGCATAAGGTTCACATTCGATGCCTTGCCGTTGGCAGTAGTCGGTTGATTCTTTCTAGTGGATAATATTGAAGAAATGTAGAAAGATTTCTTCAACTTTAGTAGTACTTCTAAGTCGTTTTTGTGGAAAACAAATTTTGAGTTTAACGATGTTGATGATACTAAGGCTAAAGGCACAAAAAAGATGATGAGAATTAAGAGAAACAAGGGGGTAACCAATTTTCTGTTTTGATGATTATTATATGTTGAATAGGAGTAGAGATAAGAATGAAAAGGACTTAAAACTAGCAATGGTTTGATGAAGATATTGGAAAAGACTTAAAACAAGCAATTTAGGAAGCTCTTAGTCTGCCATTATCAATATGTTATAATGATACATCTCTTATTCATAGTATC
Organism: Allium cepa; assembly: GCA_030765085.1. Classification (NCBI taxonomy): domain Eukaryota; kingdom Viridiplantae; phylum Streptophyta; class Magnoliopsida; order Asparagales; family Amaryllidaceae; genus Allium; species Allium cepa. The sequence goes on from CM060945.1 coordinate 778,257,892, forward strand.
ATATGAATACATTTTTGCAAAGTAGAGAGTCGTTATTCTGCATTCCAGTTTAAATGTACTATATAAGCATGTATGATAAAATATATTCTAGGTACACTTTTCCTTCTTGTTTAGTACATAATTATTTGTATCAGCCATTCATAGACGTATCTGATCTGATACACAACATTTTATCATTAGTTGCCAGGTTTAACAGAAGCTTTCATGATTTCTTTCCTACCCTAAAAAAAGTTAAATAAATATTCCTTTTCAGGCAAGCATTTTCTCCCAACGTTAGAGTTCAAAAGTCCTTGAGACCATTTCCATAAAACTGTGTGTTCATCTTGGATAAATACATTAACTTGAGCAACTTCTTGTATAACTTTAAGCCATAGAGCAATGTAACTAGCCACAATGTCAAGATAGCCAATGTTTTCACTTTGAGAAAGTTTCTTCCCTTTGATCACTTTTTCTATAATGCTCTAGTATTCTTTTGATTTCTGTATGTAGGTCTTCTGATCTTCACCTTCGCTCCAGTATGCTAGTCTGAATGTGGGAATGGACTGAAGGAAACAAAGACTAATCAGTGGTAATGAGCTTAATTTCTTTTCAAGCACCAGTATATTGGCACATGCAATCGTATATATAAGAAATATTGTTGTCACAAAATAATAATAATAATATAATAATAATGTGAAATGGAATAAAGATTAAATCTATTAGTCTTTAGTAAATATAATTTAGTATCAAAATGTGAATGAATAATGGATAGAAGATTCGATAGAAAAGTGAGTTAAAATATAATCTAGACTATTATTTCCAAATAAATAGTAAATTGTAATGCTAAGTTCTATTTGGGTCATGCAAAATAGCGTAATTATACTAAAAGCCATAGCTCACATCGCCTTATCTCCCTGTTTTGAGCTGCGCTGTCTCAAGCCTCATGTTGATTCACCACTGGTCTATTTGGAGTTCAGCTTGGTGCTCACTTAGTTTCTGTGCACCATCTTTTTAGTCAGCACATGTGTCACTACTTGGGCAACCCATACCCGGGACAACCATACAGAGGAAAATTTGAATGGAACGTCCAACCTTATTGTTTTTACCTCTTTAACGAATAAAGTATAATTTTCCCAAAAAAAGTACTTATTTGCGATTAATTGACAACATCAACAATCTACTTTCTTGATTTGTAGACAGACCACTTCGTGCGTTGGTTGTATGCAGCAGAGAGAAAAGCAAGTGAAAGTTTAAATATTCATTAAATCCCATCTGAAATAACATGTGTATTAATTTTATTTATTTATTTATAAAGGCCAAACATACCAAGTTAAAATCGAGTTAAAGTCGAGGAAAATATCACAACAACCATACCATCATGATAATTGAGTTAAAACCAAGCTTAAATTCAACCAGAGTAGCCAGAGGTGCAGCACCTACACAATTGCGCTCGATCTGGTTCAACCCACGGTCCCTAGTAGAACAATTGCCATGGTCTGACTCATCAAATGTACATCCAGTCCTGGCCCATATGAGGCCCACCCAACCCATAGTAGCTCTCAGTGTTGGTTCACTGCCAGTGGGAAGAACAAAACCTGTAGAAATGGTTGGATCAGTTCTAGCATTTGACAGTATTCCAGGCTATAAGGTTTGGCTGCATTTGTTTGCAATTGTGAATGTAGGCCAATGCGCTTGTTTTGCTGCATGACATCTTCAAGATCACCGCATTCGTATGAAATACCATTAAGCTCTAAGCCTATCTCTATTCTTTTACTGTAAGGACTTGTTTCATACCTCAGTAACTTAATTTCTTTTGCACCCATTTTTGTCGTTCTTAATGAAATTATCACTTTTTTTTTGAATATATGTACCTTTATATAGTAACATAATTTGCTTATTTTAGTGTTTTCCTTTAAAATGAAAGTGGAAGTGATGTAGGAATTTTGAACTATTACTAAACCGTATGTTAATTCCTTGGGAAAACTACACTGAAAGTTTAGATTTTGATCTCCCAACTAACATGCTTAAAAAGAAAAAAATTTAGGTAAAAGAAAATTAAATATAGGCACTACAAGAAAATCCACGAACGATGACAAAGCAGGATGGCATTTGGAGTGACCTTGCAATTATAAATCGTGCAGGCTTTAAAAAGATTGATATGGCACGCTATAGTCCACCTTGTATGATAAAATGAAATATAGAATGGCAATTTTTTTTGCATCCCGCGCATTGCTCTTACTCCAACTTAACATCGAAGCAACTCTCCTCATCGCGTTCGCCCCCAAAACCCTATTTTTTGTGTTTTTTTTTGCCGATCTAACCTCCAGTCATCGCATCCGAACTCGCCTCTTCCCAAAATCATCGTGTATCCATCAGACTGTAGGTAAATTCTTCTACCTCAATGTGAGTTAATAATTGAAAGGAAGTATAATGATAGTTCCACGATAATTTTGAGGAACTGGTGAATCTGTCTTTTTTATTTCATTGCTTGATGAAGTTTTTTTTAAATAGAATAAATAATTAATTCATTGAGTGGTTATAGGACTTTAGGCTTGCTTAGCTTCTTTTTTTAAATCAGTCAATAGTTCATTAGTTTCATTATCTTATTTTGGTGAAGTAATTATTGAATTTATGTTGTTAAGTTTAAATTAGCTGTTTTATGTTTATATGTAGTACGTTATGTGGTAATAGATACAGATATCGACACTACTTGAAGCTGAAGTATAACACACTCTCTACTGGTGATAGCTTGGGTTCAAACTTCAAACCCTGTAAAATAGTTCACAGGCCATCTTTTTCGGTATTTTTACAAAGAATGGCAACTAGCTGTAGCAAAAATAATATCTGGATCCACCAAAACAAAAATTAACTAATTTGATTTGTTTAGCCATTCATGTAACCTATTTTACAGCCATTGGCAATACCCATCAACATGTATTTCTCATTATCTTTTATGTAAACGTATGCATATGTTTGGATTAACATCTCCACTGTAATTCAAGTAATTTTCTCATAGCTATGTATTATTATTACTGTAGTTGTTGGGAATGACGTCAAAAATAATGGCAATGCAATTGATGAGGGCTGTTGTTGGTGGGGATAAGGCCAACTACAATTGGTATGTGATGCACCATTTTTCTCGTCTGGTCTCACAAAACATTGTCATTGAATGTGGTGATATTTTTTAATTCAATATGGATGGTTTTTTGTGATATTAAACTATTGTCATATTTAATCTTCCTAAATGAATGTGGTGATTTTGGAGCTATTGGATTTGGTACTGATTTAAAATCAAATAATGTTAACTGTCGGATGGGTTTTATTGGTATATAATCCCATTAAACTTAAGTATATTTGGTATATAATCCCATTGCAGAACAGTACATAAAGCGAGACATATAAATTCAAACCAAGTCAACAGTTCTTTGCAAAGGTTGATATCATAATATTCTGCTCTTGCAGAACACAAAATATCAAAATTGCTTCAATAAGAACAAAAAATAGCACAAGGAAATCACCCGAAATTAGACCCAAAAAATGATAATTTTGCGATTTCCAAATTCTCTCAATTATCAAACACTATAAATCATCCTCAACTGCGAAGGCTAACTGCAGGCACAATTTAGTTACATGGATATGTAAGTGTACTAGTATGAAGCTACCTCTTTTTAAATGCATGATTCATTTCAAGTATCATTTGGCAGCAAACGTTGTATTTTTACTTACAGTTCTATTTTCTGTGAACATGTGTACAAAAACTCATGCATGTAAGAATAGAAGCTCAAGGAAAATACTTACAGTCAATCACTATGAAAGCTTAAGAAACGGTAGCAAACCACAATTTAATTCACATAACTGAGGACTACAACCACAGAAATTTAGAACAAACTACATTAATTGCTAAGAAGTTATTTAATAATGATTGTTTTATAGGTCAAGTTTCAGTACTATGTGCAAAGGTAAATGCTCAAGATAGCGCGAAAGTAGAAATGACATCCAAACAAAATTGCAACAAAGTGAGTAATTTTCAAGCCTATAATTTTCTAGTTTCTTATCGAACATCTATTCTTTTATTGAATGATGGTTTTTATGCTATTGGAAACTTAAAATATTATATGATCCTTTTTCTACTAATAAAATTGATCAGCTATACAAGTTTAGAATCAACATATGCACTGTATGCAATATCCAAAGATTTGGCTACATATATATCAGTAAATAGGTTAGTGTTTTGTAGAATATGGTTCTTCTATTCTAGCTTCTTTTTTTGGGAAACAAATAAATAAAAAAATAAACTGTAGATTGTTGTTCTAATAGTTGACATTAATTGTCGTAGGTTTAAACAGTCCAAAATATGCTCCTCACTGCCTATTATAACTCATACCATACAATACTTGCTGCCACCAAAACATTATAATCTTACCATACTTCCAACCTCCTGTTTCCCCACTATCATCATCTCATTCATACCAATACAATACCCACTGTCCTCTAATTCAAAAGAGAGAGTGCACAAATGAAAAGTACAATAGACAATGAACAAATAGAAAAGAAAATAACAGAACAGTGAATTGTTTTTTAGAACAAAGATGTTTTGAAATGCAACAAAGACAGGACACGGAAATGAGAATGCAACAATGAACTGAAAAAGCATGTAAACAATGTAACGTGATTTCTTCCTTTGGAGCAGTATTACTTAGTTAAGGCTTCGATAAAATTATAGCTATACAGATTTGCATATTGAAGTGGTTTCTTCCTTTGGAGTTGCTGATGCATGTGTGTAGTTTAGTTTGTAAATATAGTGCAGTTCCTCCGTTTTGACTTGTCTTTGTGCATTTGGTTTGATTTTGGTCATGCGTAGATTTTATATTAAGAAGGACTGCTTCTTCACTTAGTATTTAGGTGATCAACTAGAACATGAAATATAACTATGTTACTGTAGAGCAGTTTAGCTTCGTTAACTGAGCTAACCTACTAATGCGTATATTGGCTAGGTTTCGGCTTAACATACCATGTAGTGATTTTTTTGGTGCAGTTAAGCATTTTAGCATATGAAACTTCAAATTTTTAGATGGCGTTTACTCACTGACTTCAAATTTCTTCATTGTAGGTAATTATAGATGGCGATGACACATTCTTCTTCCGTAGTAAGTAGCAAGCATATGTAACTTTTTAGATGCACGTTTTGTTGTTGGCATTTGGTGCGGACTTACTGTATTGATATTATATTTTTGTTTAACATATAATGTGTCTTTGTTTAACAGAATTTGTGGCAACTTGGTTTACTTTGTTATTTTTGTTTATGGATATTATTGAAACTTGGTTTATGGATGTCTTTTGTTATTAATATTGTCTTAACTAGTTTATGTAACTAATTAATAGTTATTAGAACATGTTATATATACTAGTTGCTTCAATATACTCAAAATATAGTTCTGGAATATTCAAAATAGAGTGGAATATTAAAGCTGTTATATAAATAGAAGACAACGTCTGATTAATGCTGTCAATGAAGAAACAACAGCATTCAATTTGTGCTGTATTATCTTTAAATAGTCAATAACAGCGTTTAGTACATGCTGTCGAAATAGTTGATGATTCAATAACAGCGTTTATAAAAAGCTGTTGTAAACAGTTAAAGTAGAATTAAAACATCTCCGACAACCAAATTATTAATGCTGTAGAAACATAATACAACATGTTTGAAAACGCTGTAAAAACATTATTGACAGCTTGTATGAAACGCTGTCAAAGTGATGTTTCAACAGCGTTTATCAAAAAGCTGTTGTAAGTTCTGTATATACGACAGCATGTCGTTATACAGCGTTTGAACCAACGTTGTTGTATCGTATTACAGCGTTTATCAAACGTTGTTAAAAGCCTTTTGTGGTGTAGTGTAAGGATAATCAATTAATTTATGTCATTAATTAAACTATATTTAATTAGATTATTTAATGGATAATAATTGAAAATGATAAATTAAGAGGAAGTTACTTAATGAAGTAACTAGAGGAAAGTAATTTAAAGGACAATTACTTAATGAAGGTAATTAAGAAATAAGTTAATTACCGAATGTGATTAATTGAAATTAATTAATGACGTAATTAATTTAAAGAAACAATAGATAATATTATTTAATGCATATGAATAAAATGGTCCTATTTCAAACAAGAGTTGTTTGAAAATTTAAAAAGAGATTTGTTTTGAATTAAAACCAAAGGTGGTTTAAAATTTTAAAGTATAACTTGGTATGTAAAAGAAATTAATATGTATACATGTGGATATACATAATATCAAAGGTGGTTGGAAATAAACTCTAAATGGTGAGTTTTGAGTTTGGAATAAGATGTGATACCCAAGGTGATAAGTTTCTGAACTTTTAAATGGGATAATTATTAATGTGAAGTTTGAAATTTGAAATAGAAGTTCAAATTGGGTAAAGTTGACTGGATTAAGTGAATTGAGTTTAACTTTGGAAAAAGTTAAATAAGTTGGAATTGATCAACCTGATTTGGAAATTTCAAGATGAAATTAAGATTTAACTTGGAAAGTTAAATGGTTGATTTGAATTAAGAAGTTTGAGTGATCTAAAAATGGGTTTGAAATCCGAAGTTGGAAATGGATGGAGGTTTTTTTTAAAATAAAGGCTAATTTGATTTGTGGTATAATATGTTAGGTCTGAACTGTGAATTGAATTGTTTAAAACTTTAAAGATAAATTGATTTAAAGGAATTGAATCAATATTTGAAGTATTAACTCGAATTTATATAATTCGAGATGGTTTAAATCTGTAATTTGAATTGAAATTAGTTCAAATTGAATTTGATTTGAATCGATTTAAATTGTGATTGTAGATGTATAAGTATAAAGTTCAAATGGAAAATTTGAATTGGATTAATTTGAAACTGAAGTGGGTTCAATTTGAAATTAGTCCGAATTGATTTGAATAATTTGGAATTGTAATTAAAGTTGAATAAGTTTTAAATTCAAATGGAATTTGAATTGAATTTGGAAAGAAATCAAGAATATTTCAACTTGATTTGGAAATGGAGTTTGAAATTGAGATTAGTTCAAATTGGAGTAGAAATGAATTAAAACTGGAACTAATTCAATTGAAATTTATTGGAATTAGTAGAAATTTGAGATAAGGTTGAATAAAGTTAAATTTGGAAAGAAACTGAGGATAATTCAACTTGAATTGGGGTTGAATCAATTTCAATAGAAATTGAAGTTATTTAAATTGGAACAAGGTCAATTTAAATGGAAGGGGAAATTTAATTTGAATTGGTAAGAATGGAGATTAGGAAGTGAGCAGTTTTGTCTCTGAACTATTTTCAATATAAATTGTTTAATATAAACCTATTTTTCCAAGCTATTTATTATATATACAACCTTTCTTTTATAAGCCAAACTATCTTACATTTGTTTTACAATTATTTTTGAAACTGTTTAACAATTTTCCAATTGTTTTATAAATTAATTACTATATTTCAGCTGTTTTACAAAACTAATTACTATCTTACTATTATTTTGCAATGGTCTAAAATTTCTATAATTATTTTAACTATTTTCTAACTATTTTACATCTATTTTACAAACTAGTAATTATTTTTCCAACTACTTATCTGTTTTCAAATTTTTCAAGCTATTTTGTAAATAAACTGGTCGGAGTTCAGACTGTTATTGGTTAAATACCCAATTGAGATAAGAATAGAGGTGATAATCCAAATGGATTATAGCAATTGTGAGTAAGAGAATGAAAATTAAAGTGAACGTGAATAGAAAGAGAATTGATTTGGCTAATAGCCAATAAAGATAAATACGTAGGGTGTACGTATGTTATTCTATTCGCATAGTGATTTGATCCAGATTCGAACACAGAATTTCGAGATAGTTATATCGATCCGAGTGGGATTTTTCACTCGATTTTCAACGGCGAACCTGGATATGGGTTGTTGATTGGTTCTGGATATTCTCTATCATAGTTATGACTATGCAAGGAGAATAACGGTTTCTGATCAAGAAAAATAGATCTGTGTCCACACTAGAAAGTCGGGTGGACGATACTAGTTCGGAAATGAAATTGTGTGGTCGAGTGAGCGATCAGATTGGTATAGCGTATGGATGATATGTGTACATCGTACGGATTTGAATAAAATTGATACTGAGAATTTGTGGATAAGAAATGTGAAATGGTTTTCGAAATGAAAAATATATTTTTGTGAAATATATGATGAAGTAAAGTGGAAATTGGATATTTCTATGGTTGAAATTTTATTTATGGAAGTAAGTGATATGGTAAGTGGTTTTGTAAAGAGTAATCAAATTTGAATATTTGATTTTGAATAAACAAAGTTATATATCTTGTTATATAATATAAAACTCCCCTTGATGAATCTTTTGCCGGAAGAAAATGTTTTTTGGAAGTGTTTGAAGTATAAAGGAGTTTTATACAAGTTTGAAATGATCCAAAGTTTTAAAAATTATATATATCTGTGTATATATATATATATATATATATATATATATATATATATATATTTATGTATATGTAAAGGATCATATGCGGATTTTGGAAAAAGGTTTTGGGAACCTATGGACTTGGAAAGGCTTTTGATTTTTTTTTTGTAAAATCAATATTACATTTGGAAAGCCTAATTTAAGAATTATCGATTTTGGAATAATCGATTTTGTATAAAGGAGCTCTGTATGAGATCATACTAGCTGTATGATTTAAAGATACTATATATGTATAGTATAAAATGTTTTGATGATGCTCCGGGGAAAAAGGCGCTCCCTTGGAATGGACTTCTCTGGAGTACCACCGGGTGGTGCTGCCTTGAGCCCCGGGGGGGTTCTAAAGTTGATCCTGTGAGGAGTTCGGACGAAACTAGTTCCTGGGGATTGTGAGTAGAGTATACCATAGCGAAAGTCGTGTGTGCCGCTGATAGCCAACAGTCTGCGTTTGATTTTATATCGGTAGACTGCGATCTATGGTATAACATAGCGAAAGTCGTGTGTGCCGCTGAGAGCCAACAGTTTGCATTTGATTTTATATCGGCAGACTGCGACCTATGTAGGAGTGGAGAGGTTTCATTTCGGCAGCGAAAATCAAAGGCCGCTGAGAGCCTGCAATTACATGGACTTTTGATGTAATAGCATCGTAACCCTGGATGTAACTGTGATCTGTTGTGTGGGTTCCATGGCGTAATCAAGAGGCTGCGGAGAGCCTGCAGTTACATGGACTTTTGCTGCGACGACAACGTAACCCTGGAATGTAACTGTGACCATGGATGGGGGTGATGATTTCCAGAGCATTCTCACCAAAGATAAATCCTCTATTTTCGAAAACTGTTTTCTAAATTTTCAATAAAATTATTTTCAAAGTATTTTCACTGGATGTTGAAAACGGGTCTGCTAAGTACTTATAGATTTTCAGTCCTACGCCTGATCAACGTATGACCGAATTTCTGTGAGAACAAAGATGGACTGGTTGAAACATCGAGTTATAAAATGATATTATTATAAAACTAGTTTGGAAATACTATATATATAGATTTTAAAAGTGTTTTAAAATGATCAAAAAAATATATTTTAACTGGTTTTAAAATATTTAATAAATTCTGGCTTCGTTCTTTTTCGAGGACGAAAAGATTCTAGGGGGGAGGAATGTGATAACCCGAATTTTTGGACATCAGGTATTTGGAAAATTATCTGATTTTAAGTTGGACGAATAAATCTAATAATTAATATTTATATATGGGAATATATTTATATGACAATCTCCTGATATAATTATTTAAGATGGCAAAACTTATTATTTCTAAAATATGTGTTGTTTACATATATATTTAAATAAGTTGATTTTGTATGGAATTTGGATTTAAATTTGAAATTCAATAGATAAATATTTTGAAATAAAATCGAATTTAAATATATAAATATGAAAATGTGATATTTTAATTATGTATAGAGTAGCTTTAAACTTATTTTCTCAAAAGGGTATATAAATACAAATAAAAGAGTAGTATAATTATAAATTTAAAACATATATATATATATGATTAAAATATAAATAAGTGTAATATAAGTAATATTAAGAGTATACACATTTTAAAATAACAATCCTCATGCTAAAATATATAAAAAAAGTATTAACATACAAAGTAACAAATGTAAGTTATTTAACTTAAGAAATAAACAAGTGTCGCCCATATTATTTTTATTTTAAGGAAATTCTAATTAAACCCATTTAGACCATCTCCTCTCTTAATTCTTTCCATTTTGCCCACTTTCAAAGCAAAGGAACAAAGCTGCTCTGAAAATTATTTTTACAACAACAACAAAATGCTTGGAAAACAGAGATGATGGAAATCAAAATAAATCAAGTTGAAACAAGCTAAGTAAGGGATCAATTCTAACTTCAGCAGATTTGTTAAGCAAATTTTAGAGTTTTAAATTCCAGCCTTTTAAAATTAAATACAGACTTGTTCTGCTCCTCATGTCAATGTGAGTAAACATCACCTTCTACCCGGCTTATCTCTGTTTTATCTTGATTCTTGTGATAAGGTTTTATGTAATGTTGTAGGTATGATACTATGGATAGATTTAAACTCTTGCATGTGTATATTTAGTTAAGTCTTGTCTGGTTCACATGTTGTTATACTATGTACATACCTGGATCAAATAATATGTCTCTGTTCCAAAACTAAATGGGTTAAACAAGTTTTATTGTTCATTCCGGTTTGAAAATATAAAGTCTCTTAATCTAGTTCATGGTTGATGATGATATCAACTAGAAAATCATTAAATTTTCTGAAGAGTTTAAGTTAAAAATAGTTTGATAGTGAGAATTGTTATATAATTAATGAAAGTTAGACTTTACAGTGGAGATCTGGGTTTTTGTGGAAAATCAAAATAATGGAATTAAAGATTCAAACATGCAAGTTGAATTACTTGGCGAAATTGGAATTTTTAGAGGGTAAATCATGATTTATAACATCCTGGATTGTAAGAGATTTGGGGATAAACGATTTCCCTTCGAAAATTTATTTCTGGTAATCTAACTATCATAAGGTGGTGTACCTGGGTTTTGGAGGGTCTGGTGGATGTAGCGAAGGTCCTAAACATGGCGAAAATTACGTTAAAATCTTTGATTGAAGCGAGAAGGTTGTTTTAGGGTTTAGTGTGTGTCGACCATGGGTGAAGTTCGCGGTGTTGCAGTGAAACGAGGAGACGACCGGAGGTTAGGGGGCTCTGGCACAGAGATAGATGCGCATGTGAGTTTTCGTTGGAGGCCGGTGGTATGTGCAGTAGGGGCCGGTTGGCGATGGGATTGGTCGATTTGTGGTGGTGGCATGGCTTCGTGTTCTGGAATTTGAGTGCCTGATGATCCGTTTTTGATCGAAGGCATAGTTTGGATTGGTGACGCGGCGAAATTGAGATTGGGGACGATTATGACTTGTGGATGTTGGCGTGGTGGAGAGATGGCCTGAGATAGGGTTGTGTACGTGCACTATGTCGCCGTGCATGTGAACTTTCTGGCCGATTGTTCAAATGTCGATTTGTTGCGTACATTTGTCTGATGGTCTCGAGTTTGTCTTAATAGTTCTTGAATTCGAGTCCAAGTGGTTTGGTTTTCTCTTTTTCCTGATATCGGTTGAGGCAATCAAGATGTTGAATCAGGATTTGGCAAGGAAGGAGGTTATGGGTGGAGAAGAAGGATGTGGGAATGATTAGGCTTTGGCCCAATTAAAATTATTGACGTATGTACTCTTGTATTGACTTCGGGCTGTTTGCATTAGGGCTGGAAATTATTTCGGCCAATGATTCTAATTTGGTTTGTGGATTTATGGGCCGAAAAGGGGGGGCTTTTGTATAAATTAAGCAAGTTTTTATTTTATTTTATTTTTCTAAATAAATCTAGTTTGAAAGTTATTTTAAAATTTTCAAATGTATTTTAGTGTTTAATTAAAAATAAAGGTTCATACTTAAGTTAAATTAAGGTTTGATAATTAAGGATTAATTAAATAATTAAGGATAATTCATTGGTTTAATTAATTAATGATTAAAATCTAATTAGTTAATAATTGAGGGATTATATTTAATTAAATAAAGATTAAATAATTGATAATTAAGGTTAATCAATCAATAATAATAATATAAAAAAATTATAATTAATCTATAACCAAAGATTAATTAATTGGTTTTTAAGGTAATTAAGGGATGAATTACCCAGTTATAATTAATTAAAGATAACTACTGGGTAAATTGATTACTTAATGTGATTCAAAGTGTAACTACTTAGGAAGTAACTAATGGATAAATTACTGGATGAAATTAATACATGGAAATTACTTGATAAAGATAATTTAAGGTTAATTACTTAAGGGAAGTAATTAAGAATTAATTACTTAGTGTAATTAATTAGAGGACTAATTTAATTTAAGAGAATTTATTAAGGATTTAGTTAATTTATGAGTGTGAATAAATTAAAGAATAATCATTTAATGTGATTGTCGGATACTTAATTTGGGAAATTAATTAAAATGGTAATTAGAGGTTAGTTAATATGATGGGTTTAAGAATAATTAATTTGCGTAATTAATTAATGGTAAATTATTTAATGTAATTAAGAAATGATTAATCAAAAATGGTTAATGAAGATGAATAATTATGGGATGATTAATTAGTTAAATATAATTATTTAATGTAAGCAAGATTTATAAGTATTAATTAATTAATTTAATTCAAGAGCATATAATTAAATTAATTAGGATGGTTTGACTAATTTATCTTACTGATGGATAATTGAATGATATGTGGATGCCTTGAATTAATTGTTATCCCTGATATTTGATCGTGATGCTAGGTGACATGAATGTTTTATGATATGTTGGGTTGAACAGTGATAAGGTGGTTACCTACAATGAATTGTTGTGTGAGAGTCCAGTATTTAATATTTAATCACTTGAAATAAGATGACGTTGAATCCGAAGAGACCGGAGTCGAGTATTAGTAAATATCCGAAACCACTTCGATTCTATATAGACTTGGTATGTGAAATCATTAGGCTGGTACAAAATGATTTAAGTAAATTGAATCATTTAATCTAAGTTTTGGTACTTAGAAGTTGATGTGTGAAATAAGTGATTTCTATAACAAATTGAGAATTCATAAATTGATACGAGTTACCCGGGGTTTATTTAAAAATGTATGCTTTTGTATTCCGAATTAGATGAGTTTACTCACGCTAGTTTCCAGCCTGACCCGGGTGTTACTTTGATGTAATGCTTGGGTCAGACCGAGTATTACAGATTTCCAAGTAAGAATGTACTGGAGCTCAGGAGGCGAGCTGGATGGCAGAGATGTATGGAGAGTTTACACTATGATATTGTATATGTCTGAGACATAATATAAATTGTATCTGTCTAATGTTTGTATAAAATTGTTGTAACTCTGATATATCGATGTAAAATTGATTGATACAGTTTTCTTTGATATAATTATTATTATTGATATTATATTTTTTCCGCTGCGAATGTGAGATTGTGTGTTTCTTTTCTGTTCTTCTTCTATCTCTTTGCTTCTTTTCTCTAACTATCTGGAATTTTCGAGAACGGAAATTTCGGGTCGTTACACCGCTGCTATTTATTTATTTCGAGGGCCATTCCAAAATTATCAACAAGCAGTCCTTCCGTATGAAGATCCTTGCGTTTAAAATCATGGTCTTCAACATATATTCTTTACTTTACAATACGTAAATTGTTTTGAAGTGGTTTTTGGATAGGGATTACCCAAATTCGGACCATGTTCTATCGAATTATTATCGATAAATAGATGTTGTATAAGTAAGTGATTATTATTTGATTTATTCATTTCTTTTTATTGAAAAATATCTTCGAGAGATATATATCTTCAAAACATTCTTATTGGTATGTGCGAAATCATTAAATCCCTCTTTATTATATTCTTTGGTTTAATTAAAGGGACGGTCTGGCTAAAGTCTCTATTATGTTTCAAAATGCATCAGACATCCTTGCCAAAAAAAAGTATGTAAATTAAGTCCTTATAATTAAGTTACTAAATAATTACAGCCATTTATGTAATTATTCAGTGAATAAGTGCAGACATTTATGCAAGTATGTCAAAAAATTGCAGATATTTGTATGATTATTCACTGAGTGGAAATTTTCGTAATTATTCACCAAAAAATTGTAGACATTTTTGCAATTACTTCAAAAATTGCGGAAATTTCCATAATGATTCACCGAAATAATTGTTGAAATTTCCGCAATTATTCTCTGAATAATTGCAGACATTTATGCAATTTTTGGATATAATTGCATAAAATTTTGCAACTATTCACTGAATATTGCACAATTGTATGTAATTATTTAATAACTTAATTCTAGGGACCTAATTTACAATCTTTTTTTGGGGAGGAGTTTTTGCGTATTAAGTTTGATTTTAACGACCTGAGCCTAATATTCACTTAATTAAAACCTTTTTAAGACTTTGAATAATTTTAGATCGTTTACTTAAATCTTAACAACGATTTATTATTTTCAAAACATAACTTTTTAATAAGTTGCAACAATGTTATCGAAGACGTAAATTCAATTTGCTTTTAAATTTGGAAAATTTAATCTTTTATACATAACTCGTTTTCGACATTTCGAACTTATATATCCCTCGCCTGGAGGAGGCCAGGTGAGCCAAGGCACTGGTTGCTTCTAAATATCTTCTTAGTTTAAGCACCTCACCGAAATCTAACAAATAGAAAAATGAGGTGTACCCATTGGCTTATTAGAGCCAAGGTTAAAACATTTGCTTATAACATCTTTTCTTCAATTCATTTATTTAAACTCTTTTAAATAAATTATAAAATCCTCAAATGATCTTTAAAACACTTAATTATTCATTTAAAAACATTTGTAAAAGATTTGAAAAAGAATTGTTAAGTTTAAAACTATATTTTGTTACTGAAAACCGCTATAAATATTGCTGCGAGTAGTGTTTTTAAAGTTATATTGATCAAAAAGACTTTTCTATTATTTGAAAATTCATTTATGTAACTCAAATATCTTTTAAAACATATTAAAAGATTTATAAATATTTTTTCATAGTTTTATGGAATTTAAAAGTATCTACTTTAAATCATTTTTAACTTTGGTGTTAAACTGCAAAACCGAGATATTTTTAAAACTTGTTTTGCTTATATTTCAAAATCTGCTTAGTGAAATCTCAATATTTTTCTATTTTTGAGCATTATGGATATAATAGTTCAGAAAATTCTTAACACAAAGAATTTTGAGCTATATTCCACTTTATATACTCGTTTAAATTTTACGGTGCGAAATCGCAAACTTCCGTTATGCAACGCACTTAGTTTTGACTTGTTTTTTTTTCATTTCTTATTCAAACTTCACCAAATTTGTTTCTCTTGTTTATAAAACATTTTAAATTATTTTATACCATTTTCAAGAGGTTTAACATTTCATATATACCATTTCATTAATAAAAGGAAGGTGATTTCCTTTGTGATTTTCGACGTGTATTCAACGTGACTTGTTAATAAAATTAAACAATCATATTAAACTACCAAACATGATTAACAACCTTCACTACCAAGCATAGTAAACAATATTATATTATCCAATGTATATACATATATGTAACGGTACAAATGGAGTTATCTAATTCATTTCCAAGTCCAATTCTTCCTACCAACATTCAAACGAATCAACACTTCACTAAATCATCACTAAAACAACTCTACCATCCTCCTTGCTCTCGACCATCCTTCCTCCACTACATAGCTCATGGTACAAGGGTCTATGGTCAAATAGCTCAACCATTGGAAAAAAAGAGGTCTTTATTCACAATATTTGGACCCAAAAATGTGTCATCCTCTCTCGGCTTTTTGACTATGTTGCACTCAAAATTTGGAAAAGTTGTCTACTGTAAAGTTGTTGAAAATTCTTTTTTATACTATTTAAAAGAAGAAGAGGTATTCACGAATTCTCAAAATTCAAACCCAAAAATGCAATGGAAAGAGAGCGGATTTTGACTCTAATAAGCTCAAAGCTTGAAGAAGTGGTAAACATGAAAGTTGTAGCCACTAGAATTTCATATAATCGGAAGAAAAGAATTTTTTTCATTTGGATCTACTTTGAGGAAGTTATGATAAAAAGAAAAGGATGCACCAGAAAGAAGTTGGTTTTTGACATAACTAAGCTCGAAATGGGAAGAAGCGGTCAACAAAAACGTTGTAGCGACTCAAATTTTACATGGTTTGTAGAAAAGAATTTCAACATTTGTTTTGGGTTTAGGGAAGTTATGGAAGAAGGAAAATAAGATAAGGTGGTAGGTATTTATAGGCAAGTTTATCAAAATAACTACAAACACCGTCGAGCTATCACTTCATCATCACCTCCAGCATCTGCCACATGCCTTCGACACCACCCTAGGATGGCCAAGAATCCCATAAAGTAGGGGCAAAGGCATGTGCGTCCTTAGATGTGACATTTTGATGTGACAAATAGTGATAATATCCTATATTTTATAAGTGTTTTCCCTTTCCACCATCAATAGACCTATGTGCCACCTCCTCCTCCATCATCACCTAGCATGGCAAAGTCCCCTCCTCCACCACATAGGTATGACTGACATGACCTCCTCCCATGTGCATGTGATGATGGTTGCACTTTGATGTGTAGTGTAGACGTAAGGTTGCTTAATTGTTAAGGAGTTACTAAAATATCCCTTATATCAATTTTTGATTTTTTATATAATTAGTATATATGTATATACATGTGTATATGTGTGTGTGTGTGTTCATGTGCAAGTGTACACGTCCATTGATGTGTACATGTATATGTGCATATGTATGTTACATTTAATCTATAACGTTGCACAACTTCTTTACGTTGAATTATTACGAATCCTGATTTCGACTTAAGGTTGCATTTTCATTTCTTAGTTAATATATGTATATGTATATATATTTGTAAACAAATTTTGAAAGCTAACTTCTTATTTCTATTATTTAATTAAAAAGATGCAATTTGAATTATAAAACCATATAAATCAATATTGAGAAATTGTTTCAAAAAGCTTTTTTATATTGATAACCCGACATTGATTGTCCTTTTATTTTCAGATTAACAATATATCTTTACAAAACCATTATAAATGGTTTGTTATCACTTTAAAGCTAATTAAAATGAATTATTATCATTTTAAAACTATTATTTGAAAAAGTAATATTATTTATTATCTCTCAAAACAAGTGTTAGGGCCAAAATTGGTCACTAACACCCAAATCCAGATGAAAGCACCAAATTCCAATCACAGCTCACAGATAGGATGTATGTAGAGAGTAATAATATGAAAAACAATCAAAATTAAAGTGAAAGCGGTAAAGAATAACAGATTTTATAGTGGTTCGGCTAACTCCGGCCTACGTCCACTCCAGAAGTTTTCTTTTTATTGATGTAAGAATCCATTATAGTTACAAAGTGGGAGACTAGCCTTAGTCTTATGAAAAAAGTCAGAGAACAAAAGAGAAGAGGCCGAAGATCCCTTTCACTATGCCCTTGCCCCTCTATTTATAGATGAACATGGGTTGGACTTCCCCAGTGGGCCTGGTAGCTGCATACCTCGGCCCAAATGGAGTAACTCTATGTGCCGACCCAAATTTGCCGAACGATCTTCTCGTGCCTCACAGTACGATTCCGAGCGAGGTGTCAAGGTATCGAGGTATGGAGGTATCGAGGTACCGAGGCATGGAGGTACCAAGGTATGGAGGTATCGAGGTACCGAGGTATGGAGGTATCGAGGTATGGAGGTATCGAGGTACCGAGGTATGGAGGTACGACTCTTTTACGCCGAGCGGTAACCAATGCCGAACCATTCCTTATGCTGAACCATCCTGATGCCGAACGACCCGCCCAATGCCGAGCATACTCGTATGCCGAACGAGGCAACTATGCCAAACGTACTCGTAGGACGAACGAGGCAACTATGCCGAACATACTCGTAGGCCGAACGAGGTAGCCATGCCGAACAACCCATCCAGTGGCGAACGCTCTCTCCAATGCCGAGCACTCTCTCCCATGCCGAACACTCTCTCCAATGCCGAACTCCAATGCTGAGGGTTCTCTCTAATGCCGAACACTCTCTTCAATGCCGAACGCTCTCTCCAATGCCGAACGATCTCCAATGCCGAGCCCTCTCTCCAATGCCGAACGATCTCCAATGCCGAGCGCTCTCTCCAATGCCGAACTCTCTCTCCACGCCGATCGAACTATCATCCATCCAAATGGCCGTCATCCAATTAAACCGAATCCATCGTATTCCAGCTTCGATAGTCGTGTAGTTGTTCAATTTAAACCCACCTGCCCATGGCCGTGTAAAAAGGCGGGTTAACACTTTCCCCCAAAACATGCCTTGCTGTTGGAAGGTGTGTTTTGAATAATTTCGAATCTAATATCCGAAGTCCATAGCTAATTCCATATCCATCCGGACTCGGTAACCGAGTCTTAATCCAACATTATCCAATAACCAGTAACCGAACCCATGACCTCTCCGGGTCAATATCCAAATCCTCTCCCGTGCATAGCCGATATTCATATCCGTAGCCTCTCAAGGTTCTTGTCAAGCACAGTCCACACCTGACGACCGAAGTCCAGTGTCCCTGAACGTTGAGTAGTGCATGGCTTAAGTCCTAAGATGAATCCTAGTCGCTCTAGACCCTTGCCAAACATTGTCCATACTCGACGGCCTGAAATAGTAACTGATAATATGGGGCCTAAGTCCTAGGCCGAATCCTGGTCACTCCGGACCCTTGTCGAGCATAGTCCATACTCGACGACCTGAAATAGTAACCGATAATATGGGACCTAAGTCCTAGGCCGAATCTTGGTCTCTCTAGACCCTTGCCGAGCATAGTCCATACTTGACGACCTGAATAAGTCAATTTACCGTGTTTGGACAAAGCGACTTACCCCTTGCCAGGTATAATCCATACCTGACGACCATTTATCCAAAACCAGATAAAAAATCCAATCGAAAGCCAATCCAAAATCCAGATCAAATTGGAAAACAAAAAATCCATGTTGAAAATCCAAACCAATATCCAAACTAGAAAACAATCATCCAAATAAAAATCCAAATCAAGAAACAAACAAAACCAGTTTCAAACCAAATTAGAAAAAAGCAAATGTCCAAGCCAAAAAAGGGACAGCATATTTCACAAACTAGAGCGTCGCGGTTTATTATCATCTCAGAGCATGCGTAGGGGCTATCTCCGTCCCCATCCATGAGTAAGTGACTTGGCCGTTTGCCCATAGTTTGTAACTTATTTCATAATATCCCAATTAGTTGATGACCAATCGACCATCATTCCCGTGCCTCGCACCATCACTGTGTGAGGTAGACGGCGGTTCTTCTTGCCCTATCGTTGCATCGCGAGCTTCGACGTATTGTTGCAACTGTCTGTTCCTTACATGCTCCTCAATTATGTCCTTTAAGTGCCTGCAGCTGTTGGTACCTTGCCCATCCAAATCATGGAAGAGGCAGTGTTTTCCTGATGCCCTCTCACGTTCGGAGGGTTCTCTTCTAGCCGGCCTTCGGTAGGGAAGACGATTCCGAGTCTCCAAATAAATCCGTTCCAGCATCTCGTTCAATCCAGTGTAGGTGGAGAATTTTAGCTCTCTCCCCCACTTCCTAGCCTTTCCTAACTCGTCATCCAGCTTCCGTTTTCCTTTTTCCAAGCCTCCGCTGGATGGTCCTCCATCCTCAGTCGCGCTCACCTCCTTTAACTTCATATCTGAGC
The DNA here is from genome assembly GCA_030765085.1 of Allium cepa. Classification (NCBI taxonomy): domain Eukaryota; kingdom Viridiplantae; phylum Streptophyta; class Magnoliopsida; order Asparagales; family Amaryllidaceae; genus Allium; species Allium cepa. The sequence goes on from CM060945.1 coordinate 778,277,711, forward strand.
ATGCATCTTCCTGCCGAAGGAATTTCTCAGCTTCGTGAAAGAATTCCCCGAGATCCATCGAAGGGTCCGGTATCAGTGACACTTTGAAATCTGAATTTAATCTAACTCCGACACTGCCGCCATTAAAACCATCGATGGATCCGACCGATCAACCGAAGCAACCTCTGCATTGAACCGAGTTAAGAAAGCTCTGAGTGATTCGTCCGTCCTCTGTTTTACCGATGTCAGCGTCATTACATTCTTTGGCCTTTTGATATGTACCCGGAACTGCTTCAGAAACCTGTCCACCAACTCTGTCCATGTCCCGATAGATCCTCCTTCCAGCTGCCTTTCATGCAACCTTTGTTATTAAAACAGTAATTTATTATATAAAATTACATTTTGACAACCAATCTCAATGCTGACAATTTGCTAACTTTCACAATATTGGTTGAAAATAAATTGAGACGAAAAGATAATTTATCATAAACCTCAACTTGAAATAAAAAGGTGAATAACTTTATTCTTCACATTTTCATATTGCAATTATTTTCATAGATTTAATCATCGCACATTTTTTTTCCTTTTTACGAAGCTATTCTTATATTATCACTATAAGAATTAAGCCTCTAAAAAATATTCACTGAATTTCCCATCATTTAATTCCAAGACCATTTTAATTTGGTATTTAAATAAATATCCACTATTCGTAATCTATTCTGCTAATCAATTGCAATGTTAATAATTAAATTAATGTTGCCTCGACAACTTACTTTGTCGACTGCCATTAATTGATAGTTGCATTAACTATCTAAACGCAAACCTATGTAAAGTAATTTTCCTATTTTTAGTTTGATTGCTAATGCACCTCATACATTCACATCTTAGTTAGTCACACAAATTCTCAGTCAATATATAAACACTATCAAGAACGGCACAAAAATTACAAAAAACACGTGTCATTAGGAATAAGCACAATCAAACATAAAGATAACTAATACATGACTTGTCACAACACAAATGCTCGAAAATAAATATAAGTGCACAACAACCACAACCATGATATCAAACATAATAGTCAAGAAGAGAAAGAAACAACATGCAATAAAAATATATCATCGACAGAAACTATGCATCACTATTGCCAACTCCCTTCTCCTGGGTCATGATGGAGTCGCAAAGCCGAGTCAAAAAGGATTGAACAATCCCAAGCTCCCTCTTTTACACCTCTCTTAGCTATTGGATCATCTGTCCCTGTTGCTCAATTGTAACGACCCGGAATTTTGACGATATATTTTAATAAATATTTAATCTAAATTAAATCAAATATAAGCTGGTCAACATTTAAATTTATGAGATATTAAATGTTTAACAGTTATATATGTTTATAAAAGGAAATTTCGATTTGAAATTTAAAATTTAAATACTTCGAAACCATTTAAAACAAAATAGGATTTAATCAATAGAATTAAATCAAAGATTCATTATTTGATATTTAATAAAAAACATATGAATACACTTTTAGTTTTTAAAATGATAAGTTTTAAAATAAACAAACATGAAATTATTTCACATAAATATGGAAGTGCAAAAATTAGTATAAAACACAATCGTATATTATATTTGTAATCAAAGTAACATTAAAATACAACATATAAATTATAATGTGCAATATACAAAAAAAAAACAAGTATTTTCAAACAAACAATGATCTACAGCATTTAAATTGTGCAACACAACAACCTTAAATAAAATGTTAAAACATCATTTGAACAAGTATGAGATTTCATATAGAATATAACTAACAAAATATAAATAAAACAAAAATATGTTGATAATAAAAATCATATCAGGAAGTTTATAAAACATATAACCTGTGTATGTAAGTTGCTTAACAAATAAAACATTCAGGCATTGGCAACAAAGCTCTTTTCAACACAAAACAAGTTTTCAACTCAAAGATAATAATAATAAAAAAATAAAGAAAATACAACCTGTAGCTTGCTAAACAGTTTTGGCCGAAATAGTGATACTGTCTTATTCAACAAAGTAAGAAAACACATAAATATCTTTGTACTAATAGAAAACTGTCAGTAACCATTAATTAGTTGCTGTCATAATTAATAACATAAACATTTATTAGCCTAACTTCTTGTTCAACTAAGTACATAGCCGAAATTTCCTTATATCATTACTTTCTGCAGACTTTTACTGGCCAGATAAAACCTATTGTTAAGTGACTTTAACTTATATTCATGCATCTATATATTCACTTATAACCTTCAGATTACTTATAAACACTGAACACAAACTTAAACTAAAAGAGAGAGAAGAAAAAGAAAAAAACTGTAAACAAGCAAAGAAGAGAGAAACAGAAAGAAGAGTAGAGAGGAAAGTTTCACAGAAATTCATCTGCAAGTTCTTCAACATACTTTCTGTTCAACTAACAGTTTTAGGTGAGTAAACAAAACTGATTTCCAAATTTAGCTTGTATAGTTACTTTATGAATGATCCGTGCTTGATATAGTTTAAGCAAACTACTCTGTGTATATTGGTTTACACTGGGAACTTTTATAGTTTGTTCTTCAGTAAATTTAAGTTTTGAACAAAATGAAGCCAAGAAACCTAAAATACTTATTCATAAAATCATTTGAATTGTGTATTGTGAAAATTCAAGTTTGTTTAGTTTAAAAACAAGGCCTGCAAACATGATGGAAAGTTTAGACAGTATGATGTAAATACTGTATTTCAACCTACAGGTAAACAAGAAATCAAAGTGAAAAACTCAAATGTTTAAATTTGAAATTTCAATAACATATTTAGATTTCATACCAGAAATTATGATTTTTAACATAAAATTTATGATTTTTATGCAAAAGTATTACGAGCAGTTTTGAAATGAAACAAAAATGGTTTTTTGTAAATTTTGGAAGATAGAGTAATCTGTAATTCTTGAGATTTGGAATGAAGCAAGATTTAAGTCGTATTAACACTAGAAAAATGTCTAATTATTTTTCAAATTCATAGATTTTGAGTTTGGATCAAGAATAGGGTTTAGTGCTAATATCTTTTCATGCTCTGTAAATTATGAGTTGCGGCATCTTTTGTCAACCGAGTGGCACGCGACTTCAGGAGGAGTTGGAGGGGGGTGTGAGTGACGTATTGGAGGAGTTTCATCGCCTCCGGTGATGGATGGTGGCCGCGTGAGGTAATTTTACGGTGAGACGTTCCTGTACGTGTTCGAGCAGCAGGTCGTTTTTATTGATCTGGAACTTTTCGATGGGTTTCGAGTTTAAATTTTGGAAGTCGTGATGTTTTGGGATATGCGGGGGCTGGTGCGAGTCGCCAGTGGCCAAGCGCACCACCGTGCACGTGCACGGTGGCGAAGAGGTGCCTGACATGTTATTGGGGATTGTCGCGTGCGCATACTCGAGGATTTGGGGTGTTGCTTCGATCAAATTTTCGAGTCGTTCTCGTGTTTAGGCTTCAGCTATTTATAACTTTATAAAAAAAAATGAAAATGGAAGAAGAATGGGAACTGGGAAGAGGCGATGAAGAAGAGAGAGTGAGAAAGGAAGGGACGCATGGGAGATACGGGTAAAACTCGTGACTGTCGCGAGTAGGAAGGTAATTTTCTCGGGTCGTTTTTCTTGTGGGTCGAATGTAAATTTGTTTAAGTATTTTGAATATAGTTAAGTTAACTAGGCAATTAGCAGTTAGATTTATATCTGACTTAAGGTTTAATTATGGTAAGTGATGTAAAGGTAATTGATTTATACAAAGTAACTAGAATATTAATTAATTAAATTGATAACTTTAAAAATTTGTTAATTGGAAAATAAATCACTTGTTAAAACAATTTAAAGCTTAATAACGTTAGCTAGTTACTGAAGTTAATTAATGGAAATTAACTTAAGTGATTAATCAGGAATTATACTTTAACTAAATTAATAATTAATTAATTAAAGTAATTTGCGATAATTAAATAAGAAATCGATTTGAATAGGGAAGTTGTTACCTAATAAGTTAATAATTAACAAGAATCAAACAATTAATTAACTGAGTAATTAAGTAACAATAATGAATAAAAGCTAATTAATTTAATAAGTAATTAAAAGATTAGATAATTGATAAATTAAATAATTAATTAATTAATAAATGTGACTAATTAATTAATTGATTATTAATAAGCTAATTAATCAGTAATTAATTTAATTAAATAAAATAGTTTATTCTTAAGCTAATAATTTAGTCAAGTAAATCCAAACTGTTTGGTATACATTGATGATTCTGTTTGATTGCCTATTGATATCTGTTGATGATATTTCTGTGATATGTTGTGATAACTGTATATGATTTATCTGTTATATCTTTTATGTTAATTCTTAATATTGAATTAAACTGTTAAATTAAATAGACAACTTGGACTTTAAATTGGCGTTTGGATCCGATGAGGCCGGGATCGGAAGAATCAATTTTGATTCTCCGAAAACCACATCGATCCAAATTAAACGAATAGGTCATGACTTATCAAATGAAGGTCGAGATGGTGTTTCAGAATGCAAGGGTTATCGTCGTTAACTCTGAGGGTGATTCCAAAATGAGTGTAACGAGATGATACCTTCGGTTTCGTTCGAACCCGGAACGAACTTGTATGGATTGAATGCTTACAACACATCGTCAGGCGGACGATGAGCATTCTAAGTAATTTGTTCTTTAAAGGTAATCGTAGCCTCAAGCCTCATCAACCGGGAATGGCTAAAACAGGGGAGATGCAGCAAGGTTAGGTGGGTCATGCCCAAGCAGGACAAGATATTACCTTGTCTAGATGTCCCTTTTTATTTCGGCTTAGTGGGCAGTTGTTGGCCACAACTGCGGGGTTATCTTGTTCGGGACTGTTCAGTAAGGAATGGTTCCGGCCTTGTGTTGCAGGGGATGAAGGGAGTAATCCTCGGTACGGTGATCTAGGCCCCGTACTGTGACGGGCGGTACCCCAGTAGCCCTGCCATTGTATGGGATCCAATTTCCAATAAGCTCCGTACGATTTGATTGTGCCCAACTATGTTGAAATGTGAGATGTAAGCATTTCAGCTATTTCTTTATTTTACTTGAAAACCCTAGACACTATTATAATATCACAGAATTTCCTATAAAATGTTTTGGTTAGCGTAAGGTAAAAACTTACCCGTATTTATTTGTGCGAAGTCTTACGTGATACCTTTATTTTCAAATGATTTTCAAAGTTAAGCAATTTTAACCTGTTTACTCATACCAGACCCATGTCTGACCCGGAGTTTATATTTTGTGTTTTCATAAACTCTTGGGTACTCAAATTTTTACGAGTAGCCAAGTGATAGGTATCTAGAAATGTTGCTTTTCTGGAGGAGCTATTTTGGAGAGAAGACCAGACGTATGTATCTATATATGTAGTTCCGCTGTGTAGTTAGTGTATGCTGTATTTTGGATGTATGTATGGACATGTATGTATATGACAGTATTGTTATCTGATATTGTAAGACTTTGATGTATGTATAACTATGTAATAGTTATGTGATGTATTATATTTTGTTCCATTCCGCTGTGAGATTCTGATGTTGTTATTCTTTCTTTCTATTCTTTTCTATTTCTATCCCTTTCTTTCTTAATGATGAAACGTCTTTCTGGGGTTGAGAAAGACGGGTCGTCACAGTTGGTATCAGAGCGCTAGGTAAGGCGAGTACCTAGGCTCTAGTGTTGTAGTTCTCTAGAGAGTGCGTATTTGTATTTTCATATAATATTATATATATATCTATCTACCTATCTAAATTGGTTGAGTTACCTTTTCAGGTGACCGACATGAGTTCAGGAAGAAGAGGCAGAGTTAGGGCCAGTACTTCTACAGATAATGGACGGAGTCAGAATGTTAGTGAGGCTGTCAACCCAGTACCATCTCAAGTTAGCTTTGCAGCCTTATGCAAGGATTTCAAACATCTTGGAGGTCAACCATTCAAAGGTTCGAAGTCAATAATTGAGGTTCAAGAATGGTTACGCTCTTGTGAACGTATTTTCAAGAGCATGAGATTGTCTGATAAGCGTAAGAGGCATATGGCATCGTGGCAGTTGCAAGGTGGTGCAGCAGCGTGGTGGGATTCAACTATTGCGAATATTTCTGAGGATGATATTTCTTGGGACAGATTCAAGGAGTTGTTTGAAGAGAAGTATGTACCGACGGCAGGGAGAACTCAACTATATCAAGATTTTCTGAATTTGAAGCAAGGTAGTATGTCTATTTTGGAATATGAAACCAGATTCAACGAGCTCTCTTGTTATGGATCAGGACTCATCGATACTCCTCTGAAAAAGAATGAGAAATTTGTACAAGGATTGAGACCTGAATTCCATGGGAAATTGACAGTGCTTCTGAAGGGATCTTTTGTTGATTTGATTGATATGGCGTTAAGGTATGAAAGTTTGATGAGTAAGAAGTCGGTGGATTCAGTTGCAACTTCAGGTGGGAATTCCACTAATCCGAATAAGCGAAAGTTTGATCCTAAATGGAGGAAACCGAATAAGAAGAAACCTGGGAATAACAACGGACCCCGAAAGTGTTACATTTGTCATCAGGAAGGGCATTTGGCGAATAAGTGTTCTAGAAAGGGATTCCAGCAACAGCAACCGCATCAGAGTGGCCCAGGATCAGCTATGGTTCAATAATCATTGTGCTTTAATTGTCATCAGCCAGGGCACATGATCAAGAACTGTCCATTTCTGCAGAGAGCACCTCAGAATAAAGTTTTTGCTTTGGAAGCCGGACCATCTTCTCCTTCGATGGGCAAAGGAGTATTAGAAGGTACTTTACTTTTAAATGGAAAGTATATTAGAGTTTTGTTTGATTCGGGTGCTTCCTTGAGTTTCATTTCTTTGGACTCTGTTGAAAAGTTTTCTCTTACCCCTAGTTCAGTAGATAGTTCTATCTTGGTGTCTAATCTTTTAGGAGGGGTGACCAAATTAGACTCTATTTGTAAGGACTTGAAGATCTCTTATCTATCCCAAGTTTTTCTTGTGACCCGTATGTGTTGAATTTTAAGGGATTTGATCTTATTTTGGGTATGGATTGGCTGGATAAGTATAAAGCCGTCTTGAATTGTGATGAGAGAACAGTTTCGTTGGAAACTGATCTAGGTAAAATTGCCAGAGTGTCGTGTGATAATTATGGAATTCACTTGAGCAGTCTTCTGCATGGAATGGAGACATCTGAAGAGAGTGTTGAAGTTATTGATGTGGTTCGGGATTTTGCTGATGTTTTTGAAGAAGTTAAGTGTTTGCCACCACATCGAGAGATAGAGTTCCGTATTGATTTGATTCCAGGAGCTGTGCCAGTAATTCAACCCAGTAGGAGAATGGCTCCCAGGGAAAGAGAAGAGTTGATTAAGCAGACGCAGGATCTTTTAGAGAAGGGATTGATTAGACCTAGTTTTTCTTGTTGGGGTTCAGCGGCAGTGTTTGTGACCAAACCGGATGGATCACTGAGGTTCTGTGTGGATTATAGAGAATTGAACAAAGTGACTATCCGTAATAAATATCCTCTTCCTCGCATCGATGATCTTTTTGACCAGTTGCATGGTGCTTCTATCTTTTCTCAATTGGATCTAGCTTCAGGTTTCCACCAGTTGAGGGTAGCTGAAGACAGTATTCCCTTGACTGCATTTAGGGGACTGAATTGTTTCTATTAGTGGTTGGTTATGCCGTTTGGATTAACCAACGCTCCTGCTTATTTCGTTGATCTCATGAACCGAGTCTTTAGAGATGTGTTGAATAAGTTTGTGCTGGTATTCATTGATGATATCTTGGTCTATTCTAAATCTGAAGAAGAGCACAGGGAACGTTTGAGAATTGTATTGGAGACTCTGAGAAAGAATGTGCTGAAGGCGAAGTTTTCGAAGTGTCACTTCTGGAAATCAGAAGTTAAATTTTTAGGGCACATTGTTTCGGGTGAAGGCATTTCTGTAGACCCAGCAAAAGTGGAAACTATTCTGGAATGGAAACAGCCAGAGACACCGATGGAAGTTCGCAGTTTTCTAGGATTGGCTGGCTACTACAGGAGATTTATTAGAGATTATTCCAAGATTTCTTCGCATTTGACTAAGCTGACCAGGAAAGGAGCAAAATTCAAATGGACGCCTCAATGTGAAGAAGCTTTTCAGGAATTGAAGATAAGACTTACTAGTGCACCAGTACTTGCTATCTCGGATGGGAAAAGCAAATTCGAGGTTTACACTGATGCTTGTATTGTTGGTTTGGGAGCAGTTCTGATGCAGAACGGAAGGGTTATTGCGTATGCTAGTCGACAGTTAAAGCCTCATGAGAAAAACTATGCTACACATGATCTTGAATTGCTTGCCATTGTTTTTGCTCTGAAGATTTGGAGACATTATCTTTTAGGAGAGAAATTCGAATTGTTCACGGATCACAAACCGTTGAAATATTTATTCTCTCAAAAAGACCTTAATCTGAGACAGCAGCGGTGGGTTGAATTTCTTGCATCCTATGATTTGGATATTCTGTACACTCCGGGGAAAGCGAATGTCGTAGCTGATGCTCTCAGTAGGAATGCAGTTCTATCTCTTTTGGAAGTTGTTCCATCTCTCCAAGAAAGGATCATTAGTAAGCAAATGGAAGATAAATCTTTTGAGGAAATAATTCTTGGAGCTAAGGACGGGCGATATTCAGATTTCAAGGTGGATGATCAAGGTACTCTAAGGATGAATGGTCGTTTGTGTGTGCCTAATATTGATGAACTGAGGCAAGAAGTCCTAGATGAGTGTCATCGTTCTAAATTGAATATTCACCCGGGAATTTCGAAGATGTATAAGGACATGAGGAGAGTTTTCTGGTGGCCGAATATGAAGAAGGATGTAGCTGCTTTTGTGAACAGTTGTGCCATCTGCCAACAAGTTAAAGGTGATCAACAGAAATCTGCCGGGTTATTGCAACCTCTGGAAATTCCGAATTGGAAATGGGAAATGATCTCAATGGATTTTATTGATGGTTTGCCTAGAACCGGGAAAGGAAATGACAGTATATGGGTTATTGTGGATCGTTTAACTAAGAGTGCCCATTTTATACCAGTAAAGGCAACCCGTACTGCAGTTTCTTTGGCGGAAATTTTCTTGAAGGAGATAGTTCGATTGCATGGTGTCCCAGTCAGCATAGTAAGTGATCGTGATCCTATTTTCACTAGCAAATTTTGGGAAGCTCTGCAATCAGCAATGGGAACAGATTTGAGATTAAGTACAGCCTACCATCCTCAAACGGACGGACAGACAAAGAGGCTGAATCGTATTCTTGAGGATATGCTACGGGCTTGTGTTTTAGATTTTGGAGGATCTTGGGAGGACCATCTTCATTTAGTGGAATTTTCTTATAATAACAGTTATCAAGCAAGTATTAAGATGGCTCCTTATGAAGCTCTATACGGAAGACCGTGTAGATCTCCATCTTGTTGGATTGAATCGAAGGATCGTATTGTGCTTGGACCCGATCTTATTTGTGAAGCTTCTGCGAAGGTTGAGCTTATCAAGAAAAGGATGAAAGCTGCTCAAGATCGCCAGAAGAAATATGCAGATAGAAGGCGAAGGCCATTAGAATTTGAGATCGGAGACTTGGTTTTTGTTAAAGTTTCCCCAATTAAAGGTGCTATAAGATTCGGAAAGACGGGAAAACTTGCTCCGAGATACATTGGACCGTTCCGAGTGTTGGAGAGAATTGGAACTGTGGCCTACAGGATTGAATTACCAGTGCGGATGTCGGGGATTCACGATGTGTTTCATGTGTCGCATTTGAGGAAATTTGTTCATGATCCCTCACTGGTTGTAGAACCGGTAATTCAAGAAGATTTGGAAGTGGAACCCAATTTAACTGTAGTCAGAAATCCAGTTCAGATTGTGGACAGAGACGAGAAGCAACTCAGAAACAAAGTGGTGAAACTCGTTAAGGTGCAATGGAGTGAGGATCCCAGGGATTGTACCTGGGAAACTCTTGATAGTTTTAGGAGTGCTTATCCGAATTTATGTTCGGATAACTAGTGTTGTTTGTTAGTATGGACTGTTTGTTTGTTTGCTATTGTATGAATGACATGTATGTTTGGATTGTTAATACAAAAGCTTTTAAATTTACTGTTGTTTAAATTTCGGGGACGAAATTCTTTTAAGGGGGGAGGAATGTAACGACCCGGAATTTTGACGATATATTTTAATAAATATTTAATCTAAATTAAATCAAATATAAGCTGGTAAACATTTAAATTTATGAGATATTAAATGTTTAACAGTTATATATGTTTATAGAAGGAAATTTTGATTTGAAATTTAAAATTTAAATACTTCAAAACCATTTAAAACAAAATAGTATTTATTCAATAGAATTAAATCAAAGATTCATTATTTGATATTTAATAAAAAACATATGAATACACTTTTAGTTTTTAAAATGATAAGTTTTAAAATAAACAAACATGAAATTATTTCACATAAATATGGAAGTGCAAAAATTAGTATAAAACACAATCATATATTATATTTGTAATCAAAGTAACATTAAAATACAACATATAAATTATAATGTGCAATATACAAAAAAAAACAAGTATTTTCAAACAAACAATGATCTACAACATTTAAATTGTGCAACACAACAACCTTAAATAAAATGTTAAAACATCATTTGAACAAGTATGAGATTTCATATAGAATATAACTAACAAAATATAAATAAAACAAAAATATGTTGATAATAAAAATCATATCAGGAAGTTTATAAAACATATAACCTGTGTATGTAAGTTGCTTAACAAATAAAACATTCAGGCATTGGCAACAAAGCTCTTTTCAACACAAAACAAGTTTTCAACTCAAAGATAATAATAAAAAAAAAATAAAGAAAATACAACCTGTAGCTTGCTAAACAGTTTTGGCCGAAATAGTGATACTGTCTTATTCAACAAAGTAAGAAAACACATAAATATCTTTGTACTAATAGAAAACTGTCAGTAACCATTAATTAGTTGCTGTCATAATTAATAACATAAACATTTATTAGCCTAACTTCTTGTTCAACTAAGTACATAGCCGAAATTTCCTTATATCATTACTCTCTGCATACTTTTACTGGCCAGATAAAACCTATTGTTAAGTGACTTTAACTTATATTCATGCATCTATATATTCACTTATAACCTTCAGATTACTTATAAACACTGAACACAAACTTAAACTAAAAGAGAGAGAAGAAAAAGAAAAAAACTGTAAACAAGCAAAGAAGAGAGAAACAGAAAGAAGAGTAGAGAGGAAAGTTTCAGAGAAATTCATCTGCAAGTTCTTCAACATACTTTCTGTTCAACTAACAGTTTTATGTGAGTAAACAAAACTGATTTCCAAATTTAGCTTGTATAGTTACTTTATGAATGATCTGTGCTTGATATAGTTTAAGCAAACTACTCTGTGTATATTGGTTTACACTGGGAACTTTTATAGTTTGTTCTTTAGTAAATTTAAGTTTTGAACAAAATGAAGCCAAGAAACCTAAAATACTTATTCATAAAATCATTTGAATTGTGTATTGTGAAAATTCAAGTTTGTTTAGTTTAAAAACAAGGCCTGCAAACATGATGGAAAGTTTAGACAGTATGATGTAAATACTGTATTTCAACCTACAGGTAAACAAGAAATCAAAGTGAAAAACTCAAATGTTTAAATTTGAAATTTCAATAACATATTTAGATTTCATACCAGAAATTATGATATTTAACATAAAATTTATGATTTTTATGCAAAAGTATTACGAGCAGTTTTGAAATGAAACAAAAATGGTTTTTTGTAAATTTTGGAAGATAGAGTAATCTGTAATTCTTGAGATTTTGAATGAAGCAAGATTTAAGTCGTATTAACACTAGAAAAATGTCTAATTATTTTTCAAATTCATAGATTTCGAGTTTGGATCAAGAATAGGGTTTAGTGCTAATATTTTTTCATGCTCTGTAATTATGAGTTGCGGCATCTTTTGTCAACCGAGTGGCACGCGACTTCAAGAGGAGTTGGAGGGGGGTGTGAGTGACGTATTGGAGGAGTTTCATCGCCTCCGGTGATGGTTGGTGGCCGCGTGAGGTAATTTTACGGTGAGACGTTCCTGTATGTGTTTGAGCAGCAGGTCGTTTTTTTGATCTGGAACTTTTCGATGGGTTTCGAGTTTAAATTTTGGAAGTCGTGATGTTTTGGGATATGCGGGGGCTGCCGCGAGTCGCCCGTGGCCAAGCGCACCACCGTGCACGTGCACGGTGGCGAAGAGGTGCCTGACATGTTATTGGGATTGTCGCTTGCGCATACTCGAGGATTTGGGGTGTTGCTTCGATCAAATTTTCGAGTCGTTCTCGTGTTTAGGCTTCAGCTATTTATAACTTTATAAAAAAAATGAAAATGGAAGAAGAATGGGAACTGGGAAGAGGCGATTAAGAAGAGAGAGTGAGAAAGGAAGGGACGCAGGGGAGATACGGGTAAAACTCGTGACTGTCGCGAGTAGGAAGGTAATTTTCTCGGGTCGTTTTTCTTGTGGGTCAAATGTAAATTTGTTTAAGTATTTTGAATATAGTTAAGTTAACTAGGCAATTAGCAGTTAGATTTATATCTGACTTAAGGTTTAATTATGGTAAGTGATGTAAAGGTAATTGATTTATACAAAGTAACTAGAATATTAATTAATTAAATTGATAACTTTAAAAATTTGTTAATTGGAAAATAAATCACTTGTTAAAACAATTTAAAGCTTAGTAACGTTAGCTAGTTACTGAAGTTAATTAATGGAAATTAACTTAAGTGATTAATCAGGAATTATACTTTAATTAAATTAATAATTGATTAATTAAAGTAATTTGCGATAATTAAATAAGAAATCGATTTGAATAGGGAAGTTGTTACTTAATAAGTTAATAATTAACAAGAATCAAACAATTAATTAACTGAGTAATTAAGTAACAATAATGAATAAAAGCTAATTAATTTAATAAGTAATTAAAAGATTAGATAATTGATAAATTAAATAATTAATTAATTAATAAATGTGACTAATTAATTAATTGATTATTAATAAGCTAATTAATCAGTAATTAATTTAATTAAATAAAATAGTTTATTCTTAAGCTAATAATTTAGTTAAGTAAATCGAAACTGTTTGGTATACATTGATGATTCTGTTTGATTGCCTATTGATATCTGTTGATGATATTTCTGTGATATGTTGTGATAACTGTATATGATTTATCTGTTATATCTGTTATGTTAATTCTTAATATTGAATTAAACTGTTAAATTAAATAGACAACTTGGACTTTAAATTGGCGTTTGGATCCGATGAGGCCGGGATCGGAAGAATCAATTTTGATTCTCCGAAAACCACATCGATCCAAATTAAACGAATAGGTCGTGACTTATCAAATGAAGGTCGAGATGGTGTTTCAGAATGCAAGGGTTATCGTCGTTAACTCTGAGGGTGATTCCAAAATGAGTGTAACGAGATGATACCTTCGGTTTCGTTCGAACCCAGAACGAACTTGTATGGATTGAATGCTTACAACACATCGTCAGGCGGACGATGAGCATTCTAAGTAATTTGTTCTTTAAAGGTAATCGTAGCCTCAAGCCTCATCAACCGGGAATGGCTAAAACAGGGGAGATGCAGCAAGGTTAGGTGGGTCATGCCCAAGCAGGACAAGATATTCCCCTGTCTAGATGTCCATTTTTATTTCGGCTTAGTGGGCAGTTGTTGGCCACAACTGCGGGGTTATCTTGTTCGGGACTGTTTAGTAAGGAATGGTTCCGGCCTAGTGTTGCAGGGGATGAACGGAGTAATCCTCGGTACGGTGATCTAGGCCCCGTACTATGACGGGTGGTACCCCAGTAGCCCTGCCATTGTATGGGATCCAATTTTCAATAAGCGCCGTACTATTTGATTGTGCCCAACTATGTTGAAATGTGAGATGTAAGCATTTCAGCTATTTCTGTATTTTACTTGAAAACCCTAGACACTATTATAATATCACAGAATTTCCTATAAAATGTTTTGGTTAGCGTAAGGTAAAAACTTACCCGTATTTATTTGTGGGAAGTCTTACGTGATACCTTTATTTTCAAATGATTTTCAAAGTTAAGCAATTTTAACCTGTTTACTCATACCAGACCCATGTCTGACCCGGAGTTTATATTTTGTGTTTTCATAAACTCTTGGGTACTCAAATTTTTACGAGTAGCCAAGTGATAGGTATCTAGAAGTGTTGCTTTTCTGGAGGAGCTATTTTGGAGAGAAGACCAGACGTATGTATCTATATATGTAGTTCCGCTGTGTAGTTAGTGTATGCTGTATTTTGGATGTATGTATGGACATGTATGTATATGACAGTACTATTATCTGATATTGTAAGACTCTGATGTATGTATAACTATGTAATAGTTATGTGATGTATTATATTTTGTTCCATTCCGCTGTGAGATTCTGATGTTGTTATTCTTTCTTTCTATTCTTTTCTATTTCTATCCCTTTCTTTCTTAATGATGAAACGTCTTTCCGGGGTTGAGAAAGACGGGTCGTGACATCAATTATGGATAGAAGGTGAGTATTAGATAGAGAAGTGTGCATAGGTAAATCCTTAGGCGGGGAAGAAGGTCCGACGGGTTATCATTGGAAGGATGGATGAATAGGCATCTCAATGGTAATCTCATCCAAGGTAGTAGGGATCTTCACAGCCTTAAGAACCTAACCATCAATAAAGCTTGAATGTGGGTACCTAAATGGAGTTTTATTTTCAAAATCAACTCCAAAATAGGTTAGAATAATGGTGATAAGATTTCCATAAAAGGTTGTATCTCTTCCTCTCTCTAACCCTATTCTCAATCATGTTGTTCATAATGGCATCTGCCCAATTCACACGAATAGTCCTTATAACAACATAAGTTGCCTTTCAAACCAAAGAACAGATATCATCAAAACTACTAGTTTCTGAGACTAAATTATATTGGAATTGAATGGTAATTCAAGCAAGATAAGTCAAATTTGAAGCGGTCTAATTCCCATGAGGATTCTCAAGAATTTGATGCTTGATGGATGGTTATCTATTACAATCTCTTTTAAACCCATACCCCTAGAAGAAATGCCTAAAATCTTGTCTAGCACACTTTCGCTTGGCCACATTCTTAGCCTTGGTTGAAAAAAATTAATCTCTCTCCATCATTGGCTATATTAAGATTTGCATAAAATAATGCCATACACCAGGGATAAATATCAATTTTATACCCACTCATGTTAATAACATTCACTAAATCCATTTGATTGAACAAATTCCTTATATTACAAAGTTCAAGAGAGTTGAGCTTTACCGGGCGGCATCGCAAGTGCTCACTCACCATCAAACATCTGAATCGTTTGATGTTTTCCCTTTTGTTCATGAGCCAACCCATGAATTCATCGTTAAGAATCTCCTCTATTGATCTAAAGGAAGTTGTTGAGTGGGTTCTCTTTTTTCTAAGCATGGCTATGTGTTGAATTGGAGTGGAAAAATCACAAATTGGATGGAGTTTTGAAGGGAGAAAATGAGGAGCTAGGGTTTTGAAAATGATTGGGGCTAGAGGAGTGAAGAGTGAGCTCGATTTGGAGAAAATATATGGGTTTCAAGTTGCAGAAAAGTTTCGATAACCGGTGCACCGGTTGCTTATACCGATCTACCAGTACACGAGGAAATTTTATCCTTCAGTTGTTGTTTATATATTTATTATATAGCTCATAATCTCTATTTCTATTTTATTTCCCTAATACTACAAATATAATTCACCTCCAATATATTTTTTCAGTGATAATTTTCCAAGTCAACAAAATTTTGAATACATATTTACTTATAAATCAATTCTTCCTTTTAAATTTATTTTCAGAAAAAGATTTCTCTAAAATATTTTAGCTTCATAAATGAAAGGTTTACTTTCAAGTTATTCACAAATATTATTATGAAAACTTCATTATCGTTTTCCTTTTCAATAATTATTTAGTTTATCATATTTCCTTTTAAAATATGTATTAGTCTCTAAGATACTATTTCGAAAACTTATCACATTTGTGTGTATATATATACAAGTATTCATATTTTTCCATAGTTACTTTTTCCATCTCCAAAAATTTGTTTCTTATGCATATAAATATACATTCTTAAACAATTCTCCCATTATGAGTTAACTTACTTCAAACTTTACCTTTAATTTCAACATATTTACAATTATCGATGATAGTTAAAATAATGTAACACCAAATTGCTATGTCGGACAGTCTCGTCAAAGTGTCTATGAACCCCTATCGACACCGTGGCATTCCACATCTTTACTAAAATCCATATTACACTTGATGGGCAATTCAATACAAAATAAATTACAAACCCTATAAATCTCAAGTTTCTTATAAAAATGAAAATCTATCAACAACAATTCAAAGATGCAACCAGTAATTCATATATACAGTATTTAATCATACTAACATGAACAAAAAACTATTATGCTCAGCGAAAATGGTCTAACTGCTCCCACTGCCAGATTCTGATCACTCACTGACGGGTAAACAATTAGTCGACCCTTAACTTCTAAAATTATCTTATAAAATAATTCATAAAACAAACCAGAATTTCCACAGACACATCCTAATGATTAATGCCAATAATCATTTATACTTCCATTCTATATAGGAAACTAAATCCAATTTCCACGTGCAATGATGACTTGAATAGCTCAAAATACTGATTTGTTAATTTATTTTTGGCAAAATTCAAAATATGCAGTAAATAAATATATCATAGACACAGAGTAATATAATGCAGCAGAAGTAAAGAGATAGTAGTTCATGAAGCTACTATATATATATATATACATCAGAGTTCAACAAGATACAATAGAAGTCTCAATATGATGATCGAGTACAATCAGAATACATCACTGGAATCAACTGGATAACTGAAAGAAAATAGATAGCTGGATCTTCAAGCAAAGCTCCAACTCTGAGTGTGAGTCTCTAATGTTGTATCACTCAGTCTGACCCAAGCATAAAGCAAAACGAAAAAAACTCGAGTCAGGACATATATACTTATACAATGTAAACCAACTCAAGTGAACTGTAATAGCAAGGTACAAGTAACTTAACGGATGAATGGAACCGCCCATCCTTTAGGGATCCATTAAACTATTTACTATGTAGTAATATTTCGCTATTATAATATGTCTATAGTAAAATAAACTTACTTTTAAATAGCGTTAAGGCTTTGCATTTTCCGCCTTAACACGTTATAGTCCCAGTAGTCCATCCATTATCATAGTCCCTCCTGATCGGAAAGCCACCAAAGGATGCTCCATGGGCTACGAGAGAAGATCAAACTCATACAAGGCGCAATAGGGTAGGAGACGCGACACAACTAGGCAATGTCAGGGTAGATAAACCAATTGCCATCCAGACTGGTGGGGATGCATTGCATGCAGTTACCGCCAACCTCGAGCCGCACCCCCAAAATAAAAGGGACCCAATCAATCACAAAGTAATAGATTGGTATCGAAGGAGTGTGTCCGATATGAAGAGCTACCTCACTGGCCCGAAATTTCTCCTGTTTTAGTCACCTTATGCCAACTCACGGGAGTTGGGTCCCCGTATATACCTCAAATGAACGCCGCCGCCATCCTACTTCATTTTAGAATCTCCACCGCGTACACGGTTGTTAAAGTGGTTTTCGGAGTTGGCGGAGAGTATGACAACTTCCGATCTCGGTCCCTTTAACAACCCAATGTTATTATAACCCATGGATATTTATTTCAAAATTAATTATACTTCAAAACCAAAATATCATATCCATTTCAAAATCAAATATTATATCATTTCCATTTCAAAACTAATTAGTATATTATTTCAATAATCATAATACTTTCAAAGTTATAACCCTTCTGAAACCAAAACACTTTGAAATCATGATACTTTGAAATCATAATACTTTGAAATGTCATCTTTTGGAAATCATAATACTTTGAAAATCATAACTTCTTTGAAATAATATTCATTTTAAACCTTTTAAATTCAATGTCAAATAATATTCATTTCAAAGTTTTAGCATTTCTAAGTTCATTCATTTAATTATAAATTTCCAAAACATTGTATTTTCGGCTAACAATAGCACTTATAAAGTGTTGCAGTAGATACGTTTGTATTTCAAAAACATTGTCAAATTTAGAAACAGTAGCACATATAAAGTGCTGTAATAGATATCTAATTATTTCAGAACTTAGTTAAACTCCAGGATTGATAGCACTTGGCAAATGCTATCTTAAAGCCACAGCATTTGTGAAATGCTACTAATACTAATTCCAGATTTATTATAAAATTTCAGAAAAAACTTTCAATTTTAGCCATTTTTAACTTGTAAAATCATATTTCATGCTTCAAAAACATTCATTTGGATATCATTTAACTTATGATTAAATAAAATAAAATTTTATTAATAAATATCCAATTTAACCATAATTCATTTATTAAGTCAAAATACACTATTTTATATAACTTTTATTTTTAATCAATAACTTAACACTTTTAAAATATCCATTTCATAAATAAAACGAAATTTCTATTTATTTACTTAATTTAAAATTTCCATTTGAAAAACCAAATTTCCAATTATCAAGTTAAGTCATAATTAAAATACATTTTAACCATTTATTTACCTATACATTTTACTTACAGAAAATCATGATAAATTTTATTATACAAAGCATATACATTTTATAAAATAAAATTTATTACCATTATTAGGATAGATTTAAATTTCCACATTAAACCAACTTTAATCATTAAATTATTTATCATAAATAAAGTCTTAAAATTCAATTCGAAACCAAGTTGGCTTATAAAAATTTAACTTATAGTAAACCAAAATCACCTTATACTTTAAATCATTAAAACAACTTTAAGTTAAATTTTCATATATTTTAAAATTCAAACATACTTAATAATTTTTGGAAAATATTATATAATATATTAACCATGGACCTGTATAATATTTTCTAACCTAGGTCAAATGATACGGATATGTGTCATTTCAATCCGTAGTTTAAAAAGAAAAATCCGGGTTCTGTCATTTCAAACCTGCAATCCCAAGTAAATCATATACAATAAAAATCGTTCAAGCCTATCATTTCAGCTAATAACGACTATTCCTTATTCTAAGTCCGTTCGGGTATGTATCATTTCAACCCATAGTGATAGGGAACTTGCAGTGTGAGATACAGAAAGAAAATGAATAGTATAACATATAATAACATATCATGTGATGTAACAAGTATATAAATAGCATTTAACATCATATAATCATACCACAAGCATATATGAACATAGCATATCAATTTTACACATTCTGTAACAACCCTAGGTTTTTCATATATTTTAATATTTGAATTTGTTTTATTTTGAAATTATTTTAAACTTATTTTATTTCAAACATTTCATTTTTAAATGCAGGTGTTGATTATTACGTGAACTACAATTTCAAACCGGTATAAATTGGATATTTTACTGAAAGATGAATTTCTGTTCAAACTGGTCAAACCTTGACTTTTAAATTTCAAATTTAAATATTTAAATTCTTAACTTTTATCTTTTATTAGGAAAATAGATTTAATAACTTGAATACTGCTTTTTGTTTCGTTGAAAATGGATCTAATTTGTGAAAGTTATGTACATTTCAATTTTGAGTAATGTTTTAATATGTTATTTTATGTATATGTTGCCTTTTAATATTTTTGAAGTGACAATAAATTTTTTCCAAAATTTACTCTATTTATTTCCTATTTTTAAAGGTTGTTTTCTATTTTTCTGCTATTTTCTTCATTTAAATTATATTTAATTAAAATTTACATATTTATTTTGTGAATGTATTTTTATTTTATGTTATTATTTATCTTTAAAAACATTTTACAAGCTCATATGAATTTTCTAAAAATTATTCTATTTAATTTCAAATTTTCTAGTCTAGTTCACTATTTTTAGCTATTTTTCTTAATTTAACTTTATATAATTAATAAATTTTATATAAATTTTTATATTTTGATAAATTTTCGAAATTTTATTTGGGGTTATTATTATTTCCAGAAATAAAAAGTTATATAAATTAAATAAGGATATATGAAGAGTTTTTGACTTTTGAATCGCCTTCTGCCTTTTTGAATTCCACCTCTTCATTTTCCTCACAACTCTTAATCCCTTTTGGCATAACTCCCCACATTTCAGCTGATTTATTCATTTTCATTTCATGTATCTTCCTTTCCTCCTTCCTGAGAAAAAAATTTCGACCATCACATGCTTGGGAAGTTGGTAAAAAAATTTATTTCTTTTATCTCTTTTTTTTTCACTTATATTGCCTATTTCTTTTGATTTTTGTTTGCACTTGCCCTTCCATCTAGGTTCGGCCATGCTACCTTACTGCCTACCCGCCTCCACCACCTGATGGAACACCACCAGCACCTCCTCCTTACCAGCCATTCAAGCCATGAACCCCCTTGGTGACGCATATCCACAAAAGTTTCAAAACACCCTTCATACTAGCCTAACCGAGCACCACTCTCATTCCATTACCTCACCACCCCTCTAGCCGCCACCTATCACACCACCACCACCTCCAGCACCTACAGCACCTCCAGCACCACTATAGTGGACCCCCACTCCACTAGCCATGACACCTAGGGCCTTGGCCGATCCCAAATCCTTGACCAAATTCATGTATGCATGCTTATGTGTGTTATTGCCTTCACCCACTTTACACCATCATTCCAACATGTAGAACGAACCCATACTCACCCAAACCAGATCCAAACACCTGCAACTACGTTGTATTTTCCCTTATGGATAAGCCTAGTAAAGGTTAAAAGCAAGTGCAAGCATTTCTATTTGATTCTGTGCAGTCTATTCTAGTGTAGTTTTGATCGTAGTTGATCTGAAAGTCATCGTTGTTATATTGTATTGTTTGATGTGTATCCAAGGAATTTGACATTTGGCTCCTCCATTCGAATCTGTGTCATGCTTTTGTGCTAGTGTAGACCCTGTTTGTGAAATTTGTCGTTGGGTCATCAGCTCAAACCAGTGAGTTATTCTCACCAGACACTTTTATACTTATATGAATAGTAAATCGATCGCTTGTGAATATTTAAATTGCATCACCATATTTTATTTGCTATGTCACTATCATATGATGTTCACACATGATTAAACACCAGTTATATTATATGTTACTATTATATTATTCCTCTTTTGTTATTTTATCAGTTAATCACACTGCAAGTTCCCTTTAAATTAGAATCACTATGGGTTGAAATGATACACACCCGAACGGACTTTAGAATAGGAGAAAATTGTTATGGGCTGAAATGAGAGGCCTGAATGATTTTCAATTATTTTCATCTACTTGGGATTGCAGATTTTAAATGATCAAACCCGGGTTTTCTTTGTAAATTACGAGTTGAAATGATATATTAACCGAATCACTTTACCTAGGCTAGAAAATGAAATACAGACCCGTTGTTAAAATATGTTTTTCTTAAAATTTTAAAATATTTTAGAAATGTAAATATTATAATATTTTGATTTAAATTTGATTAAAAATGTTTTTGTAATGCATTATTGACTCTTTGAAAATTTATAAGTGAAATAAATTAACGGTAAAGTTAGAAAATCTGAAATGTAAGTTTTTGGAAATTATAATTTTATGATAAATGGAATTTCAATTAAATATGAAAATATGATAAATTTATGATATTTTGAATTAAATGAATTTAAAATAATTTTATAATATATTAATGATTTTTGAATTAAGTTAAAATGTGAAATGAATGAATATTTAAGTTGAAATTTTGAAATATAACTAAAATTGAAAATTTGTGAATTTGGCTTAAAAGTGAATTTTAAGTTAAGCAAATAAAAATGAAATTAAGTTATATTTGAAAATTTAAACTTAAATATTAATTTAAATTTAATTTAATGAATTTAAAATTTAATATTGGAATTTAATAAGTGAATTACTATTAAATTTTGATTTTTGAATAGAGATTTAACTTTATAAAATCATGAATATATGGGTATTTGAATGATTGTTTTAAAAGTGAAATTATATGATTTTATAAGTTAAAAATGGTTTAAATAAAAATATAATTGTTGGTGAAATTATACTCAATATTTGAACTTAATTTACTACATTTCTAAAATGCTATTAATTCTAATATAAAGGATAATATAGCATTTGTAAATGTTGTAGTTGATAATAATGAACCAAATGGCTCAATTTAATTAAAGGCTATTATAGCATTTTTTTTGTGAATGTTATAATGGTTGAATTTAACTAAGTTTATTTGAAACTAATGGAACCCTATTACAGCATTTTAAATGTTGTCTTTTGTTAAATTGAACTGTTTTAAGTGTAACTTTCCGTAGCATTTTCTAAATGCTGCGAAAGTTGAATTTTTCATTATTATAATAAATTTAAGTGAATGAATGAACTTTGAAAGATTAAAATTTTGGAAATTTAATAATTTAATGATTAAATATAATATCTTCATTTTAATGATTTAAATGAAGCAATTTGTTTCAAAATATAAACTATTTTGAAATGTGTTTTGAAATGGTATTTAAATTAAATAAAAATGAATGTGGTTTGAAAGATATGATATTTTGGTATTTTGAAATGGATTTTGAATGATATTGAATTTTTAAATGATATTTGATTTCGAAGTATAAATACTATTTTGAAATTTTAACCATGGGAAGTATTTAATTTATGGTTTAACTGATCTTTAAAGGATGGGCGATCCCAAGCATCCTTTAAGTTATGGTGCATTTCTACTACAGTTCACTTGAGTTGATTTACATTATATAAGTATATATTGTCCTGACTCGAGTGTTTTGTGTTTTACTTTACGCTCGGGTCAGCCTGAGTATTCACAGCTTTGGACTCTCTTTCTGGAGCTGGTCTTTGCTGGAGTTTCTGCTTATCTACATTTATATCTACTTTCTGTTTCAGCTATTCTTGTTCATCTCATGTATTAGTGAACTTCTATGTATTTGGGATTTCTATTTTGCTGTTTTCAGACTGTATTATGTTTTTTGTTTGAGACTCTGCCGTAGTAGCTTCATGAACTACTATGTATTTTATATTCCGCTGCGAGGTATTCTGTTTGTTCTATGTCTGTGATTCTGTGATTTGTATTTCATTTTCTCCAAATTTATTTACAATGCGGTAATTTGAGCAATTCAAGTCCGACATGTGCGGCTGCAAATGGCTGAAAATACCGGGTTGTTACATTTGGTATTAGAGCTTTGGTTTTAGGCAAACCATAGCCTACGGAGCAAAAACTCATTAGAGATAGGGTAGAAATACCCCAGAATGAGTGAAGTCAGTCTCAGAATCCTTTCTTTGTGAGAGAACGTATTTTCGAAGTATAAAATGATTTCCAAATGATTTTTAAAGTATTTTCAAAGATTATTTTGGTATTAAAATTTCTTACTTCGAAATCAAGATTTTCTAAACTTCATCTCTTCGGTATCCACCTTGTTAGAAATCTCTTGGTTAAGATTCTTACCGACTAGGATTCCTTAAACTTTGGAACACACCCAGTTGTTCTGAAGTCTAGTCTTGTCTTCCCTGTTTTATCCTTTTGATTTTGGATCACTCCGTAGCTCCACTTTGGAATGACATCTCTCAAGATCGGTGATTCCATCCATCATTGAATGATGTGTAAAGGGGTGAAACTTTTTTACAATTGGCATTAATTCACCGGAGATTTCTATATCCTCGGTTTACAATGCTATCTATCTCCCGCTCTTCCCGGATTCTATCTCTGGCGATCGAACGTCGATTTGCCATAGATTTTCGCATTAGTTATATTCCTGAAGTAACGGTTGACTGGTTAAGGTCGCCCACGATTTATTTAGGCTTATCCATCTTCTATTTGGCAATTAAACCATCTCATCTTCGTTCGAGCTCATCTTCGAATCAGAATTCTATTTGATTAGAGCTCCTCTAAATTTGAATCTCTGTTTGTTTTGAAATCCATCCTTGAATCATCCTTTGAAAATCTGTGTTTGATTTTATCTTCAAAATACTGTATACGTCGAAACTATTATTTTGATAAGGATGACCATATTTTGTATATAAAGTGAAATGTTTTTGATAAAGACTATATATATTTTAAAGTGAGAATTTGAAGTTTTGAAAGGATTTGAAATTTTGAAAATTTATTAGAAAATGTGATTTATATAAAAATGATTTATAAATGAAGGGTTTTGAATTAGAATTTCGAGGAATTGAACTCCGGTGTTTTGAAATGGGTTTAAGATTTTGGAAAATATATAATAATATGATTTAAAGATATTTTACCAAATAAGAAATGTGAGGAACTGATTCTTCGACTTCCGAAAACCGACATCAATACGTTCACTGTATCAACTGCCGAGCAATCGAATGCCGGAAAACCGAACACTTAGGGTTTTAAGAAAAAGAAAGAAAAAGAAGAAGGTAGAAAAGAAAGAACAGAAAGAAAACAGCAACAGAACTATATCAGAATCTCACAATCGCAGCGGAACAACATATAATACATAAATGAATAATCTTTAACAAAGAACTATATCAGTTATTACATTTTAAACATTACATTACATTACATCAGAGTGTACAACAACAAACAATAACAAACAGCGGAAAAGAAATACTATATACTAGTAATACGCTATGCCATCCAGCTTGCCTCCAGCAACTCCTGAATTTCAGAATATCCTGATAAACCTTAACTCTTGACTGCCCGTGTTGAAATTGGTGGGCACCCAGAGTTTAGGAAGGAAAACAATAAACTCCGAGTTAGTCATGTGACTGGTGTGAGAACTCAAAACTGTTTATTTATCTTTAAAATCAAAATAGAGGAATATTTTTAAAGTCAACTCGCAATGCTTTTAAAAATGAGACTACCATAAGACCTCCCACCACATACACAATGCAAACGCAGACTTGGAGGAGATTTCTCCTTATGATAGTCAAAGATGCTTGATACGCATTAAAAAGAAACATTTGATATTATTATTAGTGCATAGTGTAGGGAAAATCATTTTGAAAGTAGAATATAAATCTTATCCAGCATAGGTACCACTATATTATGCTTACTATAGCTACCATATTAGAAGGCAGGTTCTACAACTGTAACGACCCGTATTTTACGTGTCGATATATCGTAGAATTCTAGGTCGTTAGTATTGATAAGTCGTCCTTAACCTAAGTCGTAGGGGAGGACAACTCGTATGTTGTTTGAGTCGCGAGGAAGTTAGATTGGAAAGTTAACTCGAGTTAGTGTTGGAGCGAGTTAACAGGTTAGTGGTCTTCGCGAGTTACGAGTTAATGAGTTAGATAGCGACTTAGGGGATGGACGAGTTAGTGGGGTTGACGACCTAAGGGGTTAGGTCGTTTGGATGTTAGGTCGTTGAGGAGTGGTGAGCGACCTAATGTGTTAACGAGTTAGTATGTTGAGTCGTTAGCAAGTTAGGAAGTATGGCCGAGTCAAGGAAGCTGCCGAGTTAGCGAGTTACGACTCAAGGTTGGGACGAGTTAGTAGATATGACCGGGTTAAGGCTTTGACCGACCTAAGTAAGTTAGCGACTTATAGGGTTTTTGCCGAGTTAAGGACCAGCGACTTAAGGTCTCCACCGATCTAAGGGCTAACGAGTTTGTGTGTTGGCGAGTTAGGAGATAGGTCGTGAACGACCTATAGGGGTAACGACCTAAGTTAGGTCGTTGAGCGACCTAAGGGTTAGTGTTAGGTCGCTAGGAAGAATAGGTCGGCAACCTCAATGAGTCGTAAGTCGTAACCCGTTAGGTCGTTGAGTCGTTGGGATCGATGAGTCGTGTCTTGTATGCTTTGATAAGTCGTAGTATGATAGGTCGGCTTTGCTGATGAGTCGTTGGGGGCTTAGGTCGTTGTGTCGCGTGTGGGTTAGGTCGCGCGCTTGGATGGGTCATAGGAGTGGTCTGTTAACTCGCGAGCGACTTAGGCTAGGTCGCTAAGTCGCGAACGAGTTAGGATAGGTCACTAAGTCGCGAACGACTTAGGCTAGGTCGCGGCCGAGTTAGAGGCGGTCTAGTTAAGGGTTTTTTTTTTAGCCTATAAATAGAGGGGTTTGGCTCACTTTTTGGCACCGGTTTTTGAAGCGACGAAGTGCTGCCATTTTGAGAGCTCGACTACAACATTTATTCATCTTCTTTTCTCCACTCTAATCTAGTTCCAACATCCATCCAAGATCGAAGATCAAGATCGAAGATCCCAGAGTCAAAGTTGAAGATCTTCATCCAACGAAGCTAGATTCCATCGTTTCAAGCAAGATTTCGACGAATCAAGCTTGAATCCTTGCTGTCCAGATCTGAAGTGATTAGTTTTTGAAGTGTTTGGGTGATTCGGTGAGTGGTAGTTATCTCTCACGCAGACCCAAAGGAGTATATTGGATTGGTGGCTTGTTTGAGTGTTAAAGTTAGAGATTTCATGCATTTTTCTTAGTTCCAAGACTAGATTCATTACTTTTGAAGATGTTACCTATGCAAGTTCAATTAACAAGTTATAGAGACAAAACCCATGTTTTATATTTGATAGATCTATGCTAAAATCCATGATTTCATATATGTTAGACTTATGCTCATTTATTTACGAAATTGCCATTATAGTTGATATTGCTTGATTAGATCTTGTTTGAATGCTTGATTGTTTGGATGTATGATTGATTTGATTGTCTAGAGTTAGCTTGTAGTTGATTTGGGACAATATGGTTGAAGATGATTCAAAAGCTAAGTGGAAAGGCTCTTGAATGGTAAAAGCTGCTGTGGCATATGAAGCGGATAATGAAGCTCATATGGATAGGTTCGAGGACTTTGCTATAGCTAGAGGAAGCGAAGTATGATGACGAAATGGACTTTGCCATGATATGTTGAGGCGAAGTATGATGATGAGATGGACTTTGCTAAGATGCATTGGAGCAAAGCATGATATGGAAGCCTTGGTTTAGTCCAGACGGGATCATCCCAAGCATGTTGATAACTCGATGATGCGATGCGAGTTGGTTAATAATGGTTGCTTGAGAGGCACTTGAGCTAGTATGGATATAGTCGTCGAGGAGGATGACTAGGAGGCTGAGATCTCATCGTTGTTGAAGGTTCTAGCATGCTCAAAGCAAGAGTATGTTGGAACGGGCTGCGACGACGTTCCAAGCACGGGCTGCGACGACGTGCTAGTACTCTGGGTAGTTGCGAAAATTCCTAGGCACGGGCTGCGACGACGTGCGGAGTTATGTCTAGAACCGGGGTTACCATTAGCCCTTGACAGATGGATAAAAGAATGAGTTGGTCATTCAATTAACGGTGAAATCAAGGCAATGATAACAGTGATAGCCAGAGTCATGGATGTTTGGCTGTACCATCATTCGGTCTCAAGAGCGGTGTTTTCTGGGTGCTTATCTGATCTTGGTTTAGGCCTTGGGGGTTTGTATTTGGAAAACATCGACCTTGACTCGAATGATTATTGCTTTACTTTAATTGTCTGCCATGTTATACTTGCTTCTCCTTAGTGTGTCTGGGGGCTATCACTGTAGAAAGAGGTGGAGTGGGATGGTTTGGTTCCTATTCCTTTTATCCCTTATGCTCTTTTGGTATGTTTGATAGTTGATTTACTGCTCACTAAGACTTTGTCTGACTCAAGGTTTTATGTCTCCTCTTATTATCTTGGGCTGTTCATCCATGTTGGGATGGGCAGACTAGGTGACAGGTGGCAGGTGCTGATCTTAGTGGCTCACGCTGATGATGACAAAGACGAGCAGGAGGCTTTACATATTATTTTCATATTCTATGTACTGGATATTCCGCTGTTTGTTGATTACTCTGAGTGCTATGTAGTGAGGCTTCTTGTATTCATGATTCAGACCATGTATAAAGCTATTATGATTAGATGATGATATTCTGTTCTATGGGAGCTTCACTATATTATATTTCTCTATTGTATTTTATCCATGTGCTGTGAGTTTTACGATAGAGTCTGCGATGTTTATTTTACCCTTGACGGTCACTCATGGTTGCCTGGCACACTTTCAGCGCACCATTTCCTTGTTTCCGTGCGGGAGTCATGGGCGGTCGTCACATTTGGTATCGGAGCCAGGTTAATCGATTTTAGCCAACGCTCGCTGACGTAACTACGTATTAGAGACGTAATTGTATTTTGATGAATGATTACTATACATAATATAGTAGTTTAGAAGGATTTGAACTCCTTATGCAGTTGTTTCTCAAGGTGTTCTAAGTCATTCCTTTTTGTAGATATTAAGGATGAGTCGAAGGGGGAGACCAGCTGCTAGGGAAGGCCGTGCTGCTAGGGAAGCTGTTGATTATGCTCCTATGTTTGAGGCCATGATGACTTCGATCATGAGAAGGATACCAGCTTCAGGGCCATCAGTGGATGTTGGAGTTCAAGTTCAAGCTCCAAGACCGATGGATTTTGCTAAGCTTTGTAAGGACTATACTGCTCTTGGAGGGAAGGTTTTCTTGGGAACGGAATCGACCATTGAAGTCCAAAGATGGATAGATGCTTGTAGAAGGATCTTTGGAGATTTGGGGATTGAGGATGCAACTAAAAGGAAGCTTGCATCGAGACAGCTTCAAGGGAGTGCTTCTGATTGGTGGAACTCTATCACCATCGATACTCCAGAGGAAGAGATTACTTGGGAGCAATTCCAAGATAGATTTGAAGCTAAGTTCATCTCTACGGCTCAGAAATCTGTCTTGTTTAAAAAGTTTGTGGAGCTCAAGCAAGGTGGAAGACCCGTTCTTGAGTATGTTTCTGAGTTTGAAGCCTTGTCCAAGTATGCCAGATCGTATATTGATTCTCCCTATCAGAAGAATGAGAAGTTTGTGACCGGTTTGGATGCTTATCTTGGAAGACAGTTGGTGGATCATCTGGACGATCCGTTTGAGAAGCTTGTGGAGAAAGCTCTCAGGCATGAGAATTTGTTTCCTAGGGAGAGTTCTGTTGTTGCTGTAACCAAGGAAGGGTTTAAGCCACAGAAGGGTGGAAACAAGAAGAGGAAGCAACAGCAACGGAAGGGTAAGGATGGCCAGAAGAAGCCGAAGGGCGAAATGACTTGCTATAATTGCCAGCAGAAGGGCCATCCCTCCAAGGATTGTAGGAATCCAAAGGCGCCGGCGAAATGTCACAACTGTGACAAGCCAGGGCATTTCAGGAAAGATTGTCCAGAACCGAGGAAGGACAGGCAGATTGTGCAAGCTTATGCTTTGGGAGCTGTGCCGTCGTTTTCAAAAGCTCTTACTGCTGAAGAGGAAGGGAAGAGTGTGGTGGTTCAAGGTACTCTTTCCATTTGTGGTGTTCCAGTTAGAGTGTTGTTTGATACTGGAGCGTCGCATTCTTTTGTTTGTGATGATCTTGTAGGCCGGTTAGGTTTGGAAACAGATATTGTTGATAGGCCATTGGTTGTGACTAATCCAGTTGGGGGTTCGTCATGTTTGTGTATGATATGCCGTGGTTTAGTTGTGACGAGTCATGATTGCTCTTTTGTTTGTGATTGTTTTGTTCTGAACTTTGCGGGGTTCGGAATTATTTTGGGTATGGACTGGCTTAGGAGGTATGCGGCAAGGATTGATTGTGAGAGGCTAGAGGTGACAGTCGGGAATGTGGAAGGGCGAAAGGTTGTGATACGATGTAAGCATGAGGAAGGCGTCTTCATGAGCTTCATGTATTCGCTGGTTGTTCCACGGGATGGACTGTCATCGGTGCCTATTGTGAATGGATTTGAGGATGTCTTTGACGAAGTCAAAGGATTACCGCCGCATAGGGAGATCGAGTTTCGTATCGATCTAGTTGAGGGAGCCAGACCTGTTGTGATGCCTCTTGGGCGGATGGCGCCTAGGGAGTAACAAGAGTTGAAGGTGCAAGTTGATGACCTTTTGCGGAAAGGATTCATTCGGCGTAGTGTGCCCGAATGGGGTGCACCAGTTGTGTTCGCAACCAAAGCGGATGGATCGTTGAGGTTGTGTGTCGATTATCGTGAGCTGAATAAGGTGACTAAGAAGAACAAGTATCCATTGCCGAGAATAGATGACTTGTTTGATCAGCTTCACGAAGCTAAGGTGTTTTCTCAGATGGATTTGGCAACGGGATTCCACCAGTTGAGAGTGGAGAAGAATAGCGTGCCGAAGACTGCTTTTAGAACACCATCCGGTTTTTATGAGTGGCTGGTAATGCCGTTTGGATTGACTAACGCACCAGCATATTTTGTGGATCTTATGAATAGAGTATTCAGAGATCAGTTGAACAAGTTCGTACTTGTGTTCGTGGATGATATTCTGATTTATTCCAGAACTGAAGAAGAGCACGAGACGCACTTGCGTATTGTTTTGGAAATCTTACGGAAACATCAGCTGAAGGCTAAGTTTTCGAAGTGTCACTTCTGGAAGAGTGAAGTGAGATTCTTAGGCCATGTTATCTCTGGAAATGGAATAGCGGTTGATCCCGCTAAGGTGGCAGCGATCCAGGATTGGATTAGACCTAAGAATGCATCTGATGTGAGAAGTTTTCTTGGATTAGCAGGATATTATCGTCGGTTTATCAAAGACTTTTCCAAGATAGCTGCACCATTGACAGGATTGACGAAAAAGAATCAGGTATTCAGTTGGGATGCTAAGTGCGAGCAAGCTTTTGGAATCCTGAAAGAGCGACTGACGAGTGCTCCTGTTTTGACTATTCCAAGTGGGAATGATGAGATGGTGGTTTACACCGATGCATGTGGTACTGGACTTGGAGCAGTACTAATGCAGAAGAATAAAGTTGTTGCATATGCAAGTCGACAACTGAAGCCGCATGAAAGGAATTATCCGACTCATGATTTGGAGTTAGCGGCGATTGTATTTGCTTTGAAGATGTGGAGACATTATCTATTGGGAGTTAGATTCGAGTTGTTTACGGATCATAAGTCGTTGAAGTATCTGTTCTCCCAAAAGGATTTGAATCTTCGGCAGCAACGATGGCTAGAGTTTTTAGCATCATATGATTTTGGTATAGCTTATACTCCGGGAAAAGGTAACGCAGTAGCTGATGCATTGAGTCGAAGACATGCAGGATTGGGAGCCATGTTTTTGGAATGGAAGAGTCTCGAGTATTTAGCTGGATTTGACTTTAGGCCTAGATGTGAATTGGAACCTGAGATGTTGGCAAACTTATCGATAAGGCCTACTCTCGTGGAGAGAATTGGCGAGAGCCAAAAGCGAGACGATAAGCTCGTCAAGATTATACGAGATTTGGAATCTGGATTGAATCCAGAAAAAGGTAAAGGATTTGAAGTCGATCGAGAGGGTTGGCTTCGAAAGCAAGGACGACTAGTTGTTCCCGATGTAGATGGATTGAGAGATGAAGTTCTTAGGGAAAGTCATCACTCGAAGTTGACAATTCATCCAGGAGGAAATAAAATGTATCGGGATATGAAGGGAACCTATTACTGGGAAGGTATGAAGAAGGATGTTGGAAATTTTATTTCCAAGTGTATGAACTGCCAGTTGGTGAAAGCTGAGAAGAAGAAGCCCAGTGGATTACTTCAGCCATTAGAGGTTCCTACATGGAAGTGGGAGCAAGTGTCGATGGATTTTATCGATGGCCTACCTAGAACCAAGGCGGGAAATGAAGGGATTTGGGTCATCGTAGATCGGTTGACCAAGAGTGCAAGGTTCATTCCTGTTCGATCGACTAGGACTGCATCGAAGTTGGCTGAGCTTTATGTTAAGTGGATAGTTCGATTCCATGGTGTTCCGAAGAGTAAAGTGAGCGACCGAGACCCATTGTTCACTAGTGGATTTTGGAAGAGCTTCCAGGAAGTTTTGGGAACCGAGTTGTGTTTGAGTACAGCTTATCATCCCCAAACAGATGGTCAGACTGAGAGAGTCAACCGAGTTTTGGAAGATCTTCTCAGAGCTTGTGTTTTCGATTTCGGAGGATCATGGGAAGATCATCTTCATTTGGTGGAGTTTGCGTACAATAACAGTTACCAGTCAAGCATTGGTATGGCACCGTATGAAGCGCTGTATGGAAGACCGTGTAACTCTCCGACATGTTGGTTAGAAACTGGAGAAAAGCTAATACTTGGGCCAGAGATGATTCGTCAGACTACGGATTGTATAGAGATCATTCGGCAACGAATGAAGGCAGCCCAAGACCGCCAGAAAAGTTATGCTGATAAGCGTCGTAAGGATTTGGAATTCGACGTAGGTGATATGGTTTTAGTGAAGATTTCTCCACTGAAGAATGTTATTCGATTTGGAAAGAAAGGAAAATTGACTCCCAGATTTGTTGGACCATTCCCGATTGTCGAGCGAATTGGAAAGCTCGTGTATAGATTGGAGTTACCGGAAAAGATGGCGGGTGTGCACAATGTTTTTCATGTATCTTATCTATGGAAGTATGTGCACGACTCGAATACGGTGGTTTCTGCTGATAGCTGTGAAGATTTGGAGGTTGATCCAGTTGTTAGAAGACCTCGTAAGCCACTTCGTATTGTTGAAATCGATATGAAACAGCTTAGGAGGAAGACGATTACGTTGCTCAAGATTCAATGGAGTGATGATGTTAACGACTGTACGTGGGAGGAGGAAGAGAGGATGAAGGCAGCTCATCCCGAACTCTTCGAGGTATGGCCCTAAGGTGTCGTGACATCTCATGAATTTGTACCTTGTTCTAACCTTAGAATTCCGCATGCTAGGCTAGAATTGGATGCATGGTTTGTTGATTGCTATGGATGGTAGGCATGCGGAATAGTTTTGGTTGCTGTTGTTTGCTTGGAATTTCGGGGGCGAAATTCCTAAGGGGGAGAGAATGTAACGACCCGTATTTTACGTGTCGATATATCGTAGAATTCTAGTTCGTTAGTGTTGATAAGTCGTCCTTAATCTAAGTCGTAGGGGAGGATAACTCGTATGTTGTTTGAGTCGCGAGGAAGTTAGATTGGAAAGTTAACTCGAGTTAGTGTTGGAGCGAGTTAACAGGTTAGTGGTCTTCGCGAGTTACGAGTTAATGAGTTAGATAGCGACTTAGGGGATGGACGAGTTAGTGGGGTTGACGACCTAAGGGGTTAGGTCGTTTGGATGTTAGGTCGTTGAGGAGTGGTGAGTGACCTAATGTGTTAACGAGTTAGTATGTTGAGTCGTTAGCAAGTTAGGAAGTATGGCCGAGTCAAGGAAGCTGCCGAGTTAGCGAGTTACGACTCAAGGTTGGGACGAGTTAGTAGATATGACCGGGTTAAGGCTTTGACCGACCTAAGTAAGTTAGCGACTTATAGGGTTTTGCCGAGTTAAGGACCAGCGACTTAAGGTCTCCACCGATCTAAGGGCTAACGAGTTTGTGTGTTGGCGAGTTAGGAGATAGGTCGTGAACGACCTATAGGGGTAACGACCTAAGTTAGGTCGTTGAGCGACCTAAGGGTTAGTGTTAGGTCGCTAGGAAGGATAGGTCGGCAGGCTCAATGAGTCGTAAGTCGTAACCCGTTAGGTCGTTGAGTCGTTGGGATCGATGAGTCGTGTCTCGTATGCTTTGATAAGTCGTAGTATGATAGGTCGGCTTTGCTGATGAGTCGTTGGGGGCTTAGGTCGTTGTGTCGCATGTGGGTTAGGTCGCGCGCTTGGATGGGTCATAGGAGTGGTCTGTTAACTCGCGAGCGACTTAGGCTAGGTCGCTAAGTCGCGAACGAGTTAGGATAGGTCACTAAGTCGCGAACGACTTAGGCTAGGTCGCGGCCGAGTTAGAGGCGGTCGAGTTAAGGGTTTTTTTTTTTAGCCTGTAAATAGAGGGGTTTGGCTCACTTTTTGGCACCGTTTTTGAAGCGACGAAGTGCTACCATTTTGAGAGCTCGACTACAACATTTCTTCATCTTCTTTTCTCCACTCTAATCTAGTTCCAACATCCATCCAAGATCGAAGATCAAGATCGAAGATCCAAGAGTCAAAGTTGAAGATCTTCATCCAACGAAGCTAGATTCCATCGTTTCAAGCAAGATTTCGACGAATCAAGCTTGAATCCTTGCTGTCCAGATCTGAAGTGATTAGTTTTTAAAGTGTTTGGGTGATTCGGTGAGGGGTAGTTATCTCTCACGCGGACCCAAAGGAGTATATTGGATTGGTGGCTTGTTTGAGTGTTAAAGTTAGAGATTTCATGCATTTTTCTTAGTTCCAAGACTAGATTCATTACTTTTGAAGATGTTACCTATGCAAGTTCAATTAACAAGTTATAGAGACAAAACCCATGTTTTATATTTGATAGATCTATGCTAAAATCCATGATTTCATATATGTTAGACTTATGCTCATTTATTTACGAAATTGCCATTATAGTTGATATTGCTTGATTAGATCTTGTTTGAATGCTTGATTGTTTGGATGTATGATTGATTTGATTGTCTCGAGTTAGCTTGTAGTTGATTTGGGACAAGATGGTTGAAGATAATTCAAAAGCTAAGTGGAAAGGCTCTTGAATGGTAAAAGCTGCTGTGGCATATGAAGCGGATAATGAAGCTCATATGGATAGGTTCGAGGACTTTGCTATAGCTAGAGGAAGCGAAGTATGATGACGAAATGGACTTTGCCATGATATGTTGAGGCGAAGTATGATGATGAGATGGACTTTGCTAAGATGCGTTGGAGCAAAGCATGATATGGAAGCCTTGGTTTAGTCCAGACGGGATCATCCCAAGCATGTTGATAACTCGATGATGCGATGCGAGTTGGTTGATAATGGTTAGCTTGAGAGGCGCTTGAGCTAGTATGGATATAGTCGTCGAGGAGGATGACTAGGAGGCTGAGATCTCATCGTTGTTGAAGGTTCTAGCATGCTCAAAGCAAGAGTACGTTGGAACGGGCTGCGACGACGTTCCAAGCACGGGCTGCGACGACGTGCTAGTACTCTGGGTAGTTGCGAAAATTCCTAGGCACGGGCTGCGACGACGTGCGGAGTTATGTCTAGAACCGGGGTTACCATTAGCCCTTGACAGATGGATAAAAGAATGAGTTGGTCATTCAATTAACGGTGAAATCAAGGCAATGATAACAGTGATAGCCAGAGTCATGGATGTTTGGCTGTACCATCATTCGGTCTCAAGAGCGGTGTTTTCTGGGTGCTTATCTGATCTTGGTTTAGGCCTTGGGGGTTTGTATTTGGAAAACATCGACCTTGACTCGAATGATTATTGCTTTACTTTAATTGTCTGCCATGTTATACTTGCTTCTCCTTAGTGTGTCTGGGGGCTATCACTGTAGAAAGAGGTGGAGTGGGATGGTTTGGTTCCTATTCCTTTTATCCCTTATGCTCTTTTGGTATGTTTGATAGTTGATTTACTGCTCACTAAGACTTTGTCTGACTCAAGGTTTTATGTCTCCTCTTATTACCTTGGGCTGTTCATCCATGTTGGGATGGGCAGACTAGGTGACAGGTGGCAGATGCTGATCTTAGTGGCTCACGCTGATGATGACGAAGACGAGCAGGAGGCTTTACATATTATTTTCATATTCTATGTACTGGATATTCCGCTGTTTGTTGATTACTCTGAGTGCTATGTAGTGAGGCTTCTTGTATTCATGATTCAGACCATGTATAAAGCTATTATGATTAGATGATGATATTCTGTTCTATGGGAGCTTCACTATATTATATTTCTCTATTGTATTTTATCCATGCGCTGTGAGTTTTACGATAGATTCTGCGATGTTTATTTTACCCTTGACGGTCACTCATGGTTGCCTGGCACACTTTCAGCGCACCATTCCCTTGTTTCCGTGCGGGAGTCATGGGCGGTCGTCACAACAACTAAAACCATACAAGTCTCGTATTGTTTCTTTGGATTTCCAACAAATGGTCAGGCCAAGGAACTTCCCATTGCCACATGAAAACGCCTCTGGAAGGACGTCCTCGAGAACCTAACCGGATCTTTGCCAACACAAGGCCGGGTTACCTTT
Source organism: Allium cepa (assembly GCA_030765085.1). NCBI lineage: Eukaryota > Viridiplantae > Streptophyta > Magnoliopsida > Asparagales > Amaryllidaceae > Allium > Allium cepa. The sequence goes on from CM060945.1 coordinate 778,313,784, forward strand.
CAAACTAGGTAACAACTGACACGAGTATGCCATCCCTCGGTCCTTTGGGACCTTTATCCGAGAGCTCTCTAACTAACATCACACAATGGTAAATAAAGTGTTTCAACATGAGTAAGTATCTGGGCTCCATACCATGATACCACCCTTTTCCAGAAGGAAATGCATATAACCTAAAGGGAGCTACCCCTCATAACCTTGCCGCATCTTTCCTGTTTTGACCATTCCGGGGTGTGAGGCTCAACGAAGTCTCGTCCACAAAGCCAAGCTTTAAACAAAAGCTGTGCTTTGGGTCAACAAATGTTCATAGAAATGATCACAAAGATAAGTTATCAAATAAATGATCATATCACAAATGATCAAACAGTGATCATTTCACAGCAACACTCAGCATGTCACATTACCAAATTGGGAATATATTGCTAAAAACCTTCAATTACATAACCTCTGAGCTCGTACATCTCAGAGAAGGGTGTTAAGCTAAGAGAATAAATTCTCCGCCACCAATAGAAATGTATTTGAAAGAAATCTGCTTTATATCTCAATTTGTAATGTCAGACATACTATCCATACAAGTCTGTTCCGCGCTCGAACAGAACCGAAGGCACTTACAAAGAAGTCCTTGCAATCTGGATATTCACTAATCACGACCGGACTTCCCATCACATATGGAGTCTCTATACCGGGGACCAGTCGATGCAAAGACATTCGACGAGTTGTCCTTTCGCTTTCAAAAATAACTGGTCTTCAACACCGGTCATCAATGCTATCCATTACGTCGTATCACTATTCGGAATGGGTAATCCGAATAACGAGCGCAATAATTTAAAAATAAGTGTGGCATTCAAATTCAACAAATCACAACAAATACCTATTCAAAGGTAAATATTGATGGTCGGTTATTGCACTATCAATGGATATGCACACATCACCAGATTCCAAATAATTTTCCAAATTATTTATTTCCCAAAAATATCTTTACAAGATATATAATTTTCACACTTCAACCATTTTGAATACAATTTTCAAAATCACTTTTCACCTTTACCACTTTTGAAAACAAATTTCAAACATTTCCTTATGCGAAAATACTTTCATTTCAACATGGTTCATTTAAACCAATTAAATAAATCCTTAACGATTTACTTTATATTTACGTTCCAAATCCGTAAATTTATTCCCATACTTCAAAAATAAATCAATATTTATTTTTAAACAAATTCCCCTTTCCATTTATAAATTCCATAATGAAATTACATTCCAAAATATTTATGAATATACGATTTCAGTTATTCATTTTCAATTTATCTTAAAATAGGTAAATTCTCAAAATGTTTTATTTCACACTGAAAAAAAACATTTCCATACTTATATAGTAATAAGTAATTCACAAATCTTTTTATTTTCTACACTTCGAAAATATTCAATATACTTAAATCGAAATTGAGTATATATTTCATTCTTTAAGGAAATCATTCTCTTAAACCTATTTATTTGGGCCAAAACGAATGTTGCGTAAAACATCGTTACAACGTCCCAAAATCACTAGTATAGGGATTAGAATTTAAGATAGATATATATAAATCCCAATACTAAATAAAACATTTCCTTTCGGAAATCATTTACTATAAAAACAGTGTTATAGCCCACCATTTCCTTCTATTTCTCGAAAACGTCTATTTCAACAATGAATGTTGAAATCTATGGTTTCGAATCTTAATACATTTCAAAAACATCGTTAGATCGTTTTAATTCTATTTAAAACACCACATCCAAAACATTTTCTTTAACATATTATTCACTATTCAAAAACGTGAATATACTACGTTAACCAATTTCATCCTTTCTATACATTTTATTTTAAAAGATTATTCATTGTCTAAAACGTGAATATAACTCCATAAATAAGTTACAACAATTTACTTATCAAAATAAATCGTTGCGAATTTATAAAACAATGTTTATAAATTCCATTTCTATTTATTTTATAACAACTTCCTTTATAAATCTCCTTTATTAACCTATTCGATTTATAACTCAATTATAAAACAAAAGTCCATAATTTTAGTTAAATACTTATAATTTATTTGTTTGCCAAAATCGTTCCTTTAACTTCCCAAATTATAAATCTTATAATTATAAGATTCATTTATTTACCCATATCTATTCTTCAAATAACTTTACAAATTTTATAAACCTACTGCTTATAAAATTCCATTTATAACTTCACCGTTTATAATCCTATAAATTTCATTTATTTATGAAATTCATTTACAATTCATTCTAACACTTATAAAAACTCGTTTTATAATTCAAATATTTTTAATTTATAAATATCAATTTATAAATCTTTTATATAAATCAATTTATACTATTATTTTAAACGTCTTTAAACTCCTTTATAATTTCATCATTTTGATTTATAAAATAATCAAATTTTATAAATCCTATATTTAAACTTTTTACAATAAATTCAGAAATCCCAATTTAAGCTATTTTATAAAATCATTAACCCCGTGTTTTCAAAAATCAACTTTTAACTATATTTCTCAAAAATCATAATTTTTATAACATTAAAATTATAACGTTTATTTATTTAAAATGAATCAATTCCAATATATTTTATAACGTATACTTTCAAAAATCACTTTAAAAATCATTTTAAAGTTCCAAATTTGGTCCAATGATGCTACATACCAAATAGTCAATCACGACAATAACGACATCATATATCGATATGATAATCAACGAATATCGAAATATCCATAATCAAATAAATACTGTTGAGGAATCCAGTTGGATCCCTCCAACCTGTTTTCCTGCATCCAAAGATGTTAGCACAATACCAATTCCGTTCCAGTACGAAATTATCGTGGTATATAGGATTTAAAATATTATTCGCTTAATAGGCGGCGCAATAGGGTCTCGTCCGCTATATAATGCGGGAAATCAATTCCAAATACATAAATAATACCAATTTCACTGTTTATGAAATATTCGCGGTATATGTTTTTAATAAATAACATCCGCTTACTAACGGCGCATAATGTCTATTTTAACAATCAATAGATAACAATCATCATTCAAACATGCATTCAAGTATTTTAAATATAACTATTTAAAATAAAATCGAAACCGATTCGATTGAGTGAGAAGTTCTCACCTTGATTTCAATTCCGTTTTAGCGATTTATTTCGAATAAAATTAAACGGACGTTTAATTTTACCCAAAATTCTCACTAACTCCTAACGACTCCAATCCAATTCCATAGCGTAGTGCTCGTCCATACGATTCCAACGCAACTATTTTCATGCGTTTTCGACCTCTTATGAAAAAGATATACATTTTTAAATTTACAAGAATTTTTATAATTAAAATTTACAACTTTTCTTTTATAACTTTTAACCTACATTCAATCACAGCCACAAGATCCCATCTCCTTACATCATAACCGTTCACTGCTTCCTCCATCTTCACGCGACTCCATCCCCAGTAACAACACGCGAATACAACCCATGAGCCATCAAGTTAGGTTTCCATTTTGCGACCACCACATCAACTTCCAGGACGATCAACGACCTTCATTTGGAAGCTCTAGCTCCCCTCTACACACGCCTGCCACCACATCGAGCCGGTCGTGTATGTTGCTGGAAAAACGTGCGCGTTCGTGCAACTTTGAATCCCAATTCCCATCGATCCGCTTCGAATTAAATGATCATAGCCGTTGGATATCAAGATCTCAACGTGCTCTTCAACTTTGTAGTTGAAAGTTTCTTGAAACAATGCTTAGATTTGAAGAAAATGAGGAGGAAAGACGAGAGATTTTCAGCCATAGGTTTATTGGAGGTGGCGGCCTACAGAAAATTGACCTAGGTTTTGATATTTTGTTGAAAAATGAAATCTATATGTCCTTATATAGAAAATTCGTGCGACACTATTCATCCCGGATTTTCCGAACTCCAAACGAAGCGTGTCGGTTGGTGTTTCTAAGGTTTACCCCGCGTTCCGAACACAATGGAACATGTTTCGGGAGCTAATTCGGTCATCTGTGCGAGTTATGGCAATAAACATTCAATTTAAAATTAAACCAATTGAACGATTTTCTAGGCGTTTTAGCTTGCACCGGACAAACCGTAAATCCGATTGACATGAAATTTGAAACCATACAATAATATCACATTACGGATCCGATGAAACTGGTTTCGTTGAAATCCGAGACTGTTTGAAAAATGACTATTTTAACTCGCCAAATTAATATTAAAAACAATTTCGATGCGTTTCGAGCTGCTACGATGAAGCGATAACTCCGATTGCTACGAAAATTGAAATCCGATAATAACAAACTATTACGGATCCAATGGAATCAGTTTCGTCCAATTCTAAGACTTTTCGAAAATTGGCTATTTTCACTAGTCGATTAAATATTAAAATATTCAATTTTCACAAATAAACTCTTAATTCGATTTTAAAAGTTCTAAAACATCATTCTAACTTCAACATGATAAAATAAAATTTTACAAATCATTTTCAATCATATTTACTCCCAATTTTCAATTATTTCTGTATTTTCACATATTAAATTATCGATTTAATAATTCAATTAAATCCAATTATTCGAAATAAAATTTATTCGACTTATAAATTCACTTATTAATATTTAAAATTAATTAAATATACAAATTTTAATTAATAAAAATTCTGGGTCATTACATACTTCCCCCCTTAAAAGAATTTCGTCCTCGAAATTATCAAGTAAGAAAAGTTACAGAATCTATTAACTTTCCCAAAAATCCATAGTTAAATTTCTTACAATAACTTTACTAAGTTTCAAATAATATTTAGTTATCTTTTCAAAAACAACTACTATTGTTTAACTTTCAACTCCAAATCAAAGTTATAGTTTTCAAAAAATTTCCAATTTTTCTCAAAAATATTCTAACGCCTTAAATTTCCGGAAAAACTCGCCAGAGACTCCGTTGCGCGGCTCGATCCGGAAAAAAAATGACAGTATATATATCACAAATATACATCTCATCAAGTGATGAGGCATCCCGTAGGTAAAAAGTGTAAAAGTATGATATTTAATCCGAGATATGTACCTTATATTTTATTAGCGAGCATATACGGCTAATATAGCGCGAAAGTGAGCTCCAAATGCGAAGCAAACGCGATCCGCACCTACTAAACACTCAACAAACAACATGAGAACATGTATGTAGACAATAGTATCGATATACAACATATAGCAAGATAATAACTATATATGCCAACATAGAAAATGCAGTAAAAGCAATATATTCAACCATCAAAACAACTATCATCCAACTAGCATTCACAACCAATAAATATTCATTCATATTCTCATTAATATTCAATGAAATAGGTTTTCAATTTAATCACATTTGATTCATTAACAATGGATGTTTTTACTAACATTCCTTTTCAATTAGTTTATATTCACTAATTCATATTCAAGTTGTTCACTTCCAAATAAAATTCAATTCTATTTAAGATTTACTTAACTTCCAATTGAATTCCAATTACTTTAGCTTTCAATTTCATTAACTTTATTTCATTAATACTTAATGAATTATACACAATCAACTAATTATCATATAACAACCAATGTATATTCATTACAACCAAATTCCTTTGCTTCGCTTACATTCATTTTGGTTTAACACCTTTACTTTCAATTGGTTCAATTAAATTGATTTTCATTCAATCTTTCAGCTTCCAATAACATTAGATTTTAATGAATTAACACTTATATCCTTTATTCCATATTAATTATTCACATTTAATTGATTAATGTTCAATCCATTCATTCAATTCAATTACAAAAGTTGAATTTCATTTATATAACTCATGTTCATATCTATCACTTAACTTTATTGATTTACTTTGATACCAAAATCAACTTCATTCAATATCACTTAAGTTATACTTCCATTTAATAAACATCACTTGGTTTTACATAACTTAAATTCCCACTTATAAATCAATTCAGATTCCAATTCTAAGTAAATTTCCATTTAACTTTAAATTCATTTTTATTTACAACTAATATTCATAAATATATTTATATAGTTTCACTTCTTATATATATAAGTTTATTTCACAATTGTAAATCACATTAATTATAATTCAATTCTTATAATTCTTTTCACTTATACAATTATTCTTTAATTTAGATTATTTAAACAACTAGACAATCAACTTATATACACTTTAATAATTATGAAAATTTATTCCTTTATATATAAAAATATAATCAAGGTAAAATTATTTCATTTACCCAATTTTAAAACAATACTGTGTCGAATTGTTCTATTCAAGTGTTTATAAACCCCTTCGGCATAGTTGTGCATACCGTGCTGACGAAGGTTCATATGCCACTCAACAAATCAATCATCACAATATAAAACAATTTTATATTCACTAACAAATACGCGCTCATATCTATTATTACACTCAAACTCATTCTAGAGTACCACTGACTCTATCTCTAATGAGTAATACCCAACAGAACCATGGTTGTCGCTTAACCATATGCTCCAATAGCACTTTGTAAGGACCCGATTCTTCGACTTCCAAAAACCGACATCAATACGTTCACTGTATCAACTGTCGAGCAATCGAATGCCGGAAAACCGAACACTTAGGGTTTTAAGAAAAGAAAGAAAAAGAAGAAGGTAGAAAAGAAAGAACAGAAAGAAAACAGCAACAGAACAATATCAGAATCTCACAATCGCAGCGGAACAACATATAATACATAAATGAATAATCTTTAACAAAGAACTATATCAGTTATTACATTTTAAACATTACATTACATTACATCAGAGTGTACAACAACAAACAACAACAAACAACGGAAAAGAAATACTATATACTAGTAATACGCTATGCCATCCAGCTTGCCTCCAGCAACTCCTGAATTCCAGAATATCCTGATAAACCTTAACTCTTGACTGCCCGTGTTGAAATTGGTGGGCACCCAGAGTTTAGGAAGGAAAACAATAAACTCCGAGTCAGTCATGTGATTGGTGTGAGAACTCAAAACAGTTTATTTATCTTTAAAATCAAAATAGAGGAATATTTTTAAAGTCAATTCGCAATGCTTTTAAAAATGAGACTACCATAAGATCTCCCACCACACACACAATGCAAACGCAGACTTGGAGGAGATTTCTCCTTATGATAGTCAAAGATGCTTGATACGCATTAAAAAGAAACATTTGATATTATTATTAGTGCATAGTGTAGGGAAAATCATTTCGAAAGTAGAATATAAATCTTAGCCAGCATAGGTACCATTATATTATGCTTACTATAGCTACCATATTAGATGGCAGGTTCTACAACTAAAACCATACAAGTCTCGTATTGTTTCTTTGGATTTCCAACAAATGGTCAGGCCAAGGAACTTCCCATTGCCACATGAGAACGCCTCTGGAAGGACGTCCACGAGAACCTAACCGGATCTCTGCCAACACAAGGCCGGGTTACCTTTCAAACTAGGTAACAACTGACATGAGTATGCCATACCCCGGTCCTTTGGGAACTTTATCCGAGAGCTCTCTAACTAACATCACACAATGATAAATAAAGTGTTTCAACATGAGTAAGTATCTGGGCTCCATACTGTAACATCCCGCCTTTTCGCACACTTTAAACCGACACACATGCCAATTCAAACCACACGGAAGGGTGGATTGTTATGGGGTAAATAAGAAAAACAGAGAAGGAAAAACAAAATAGAATCTCACAGTGGAAGGATAAAATATAATAATAAAATATACAGTTTATAAAACTGTTTACAAACATTTATATAATACATATCAGAGTTACACATACCAATAACAATGCAGCGGAAAAATATGAGTGTAGTGGAAAAATAGTAGATAATAGTAATACAAATCTTCGTCTTCGTCCTCCAGAGCTAAGTCCTCAAATCCTTAAATGCTCGGACTGACCCGAGCGAATTGAAAAGACAAAACACTCGAGTCAGAACTAAAAGATCTTATGTGAGTTAAATCAACAGGAGTAAATATGAGTGCAGTAACTCAAGAGATGCTCGGGATCTACGTCTCCTAAGGATCCGTTAAACTATTTACTATGTAGTATATTGCGCTATTATAATAGTGTCTAATTGTAAAATAAACTTACTTTTAAATAGCGTTAAGGCTTTACATTTTCCACCTTAACACGTAAAATGCCAATAGTCTATACAGTACCGTAATACCTCCTGATCGAGAAGCTACCAGAGGATACTCCATAGGTACGACACAAATAGAAACTCGTAGTAAAGGCTCGGTATGGTAGGTGACACGGCACAACTAGGCAATGCCAGGGTAGATATACCAATTGCTATCCGGGATGGTGGAAACGCGTAGCCGCAGTTACCGCCCACCTCGAACAAACTCCTCCAAAAATCAAAAATAGAAGTGGCTACTGAATCAATCCAAAGTCAAAGTATAATATCGAAGAGGAGCGTCCGATCAGAGGTATGACCTCATTGGCCCGAGAATCATTCCTGTTTTAGCCACCTTATGCCAACTCACGGGAGTCGGGTCCACGTATTTACCTTAAAGGAAGCGTCGCCACCACCTACTTCATTCTGGAATCTCCACCGTGTACACGGTTAGTCAAAGTGGTTTTCGGTATCGACAGAGAGTATGTCCATATCCGATCTCGGTCTCTTTGTCAACCCATCGTTATTATAACACCGCGGTCATTTAAAAATAGTTTATACTTTAAAACCAGAATAAAATTTCCCATTTCAAAAATATGAATACGATATCAATTTAAACCCAAAACAATATAATATCATTTTATCTCAAATATAATTCTTTTCCCAAATCATGCTGGTTTAAAATTTAAAATATCTGGAAACCAAATATCTGAAATATACTTTCAAAGCATAATATTTCGAAATTCAAAATTTTAAAACCATAACTTCTAAAACTTGAATGGTTGGGATATTCAACGGTATATAAAATAAATGGTTTAACTTTATGGTTACTTTGTAAAGAAAAATAATTTCCATGGCTTTACAAATATATTTCTTTATTTAAAGTCTAAACCATAAATTTAAATATCACTTTCAAGTTGCAAAACCACTTCAATTTCTATATATATATATATATATATATATCCATTTGGAGTATTAATATTTCAAAACCAAAGTTGGAATTTATTCTTTCAACAAATTAAATGTTCTATTATTTAGTCTTGAATAATCACATAAAATAAATAAATAAAACTCCAATTTCTAGCAATTAAATATTTTTTTCAATTTAATTATACTAGAATATTCATTTTAAATTTATCTTGGAAAAATCCAGTTATAAATATCATACCTTAAAAATTTCCAAATTTAAACACATAATATAAATTTCAAATTCCATTTTCTAGATTTCCATTTTTATTCAACAGATTTATACACAGCTTAAATTCAAAAATTTTAACTTCATATGTATATATATATATATATAGAAGAATAATATTTATAAAATATCAAAATTTAAAATTTTTATAAACCGTATCCCATCCAAACCATAGAAATCACTTTAAAATAATTTATATATAGGCCACGGTGCCTGTATATAATTTTCTATCCTATGGTCAAGTGATACGGATATTTATCATTTCAATCCGCAATTTAAAAATAAAATTTGCGATTGTATATCATTTCAAACCACAATCCCGAATTGAAACGAAAATCCATGATAACTTGTAGTTTAATGATAAAAAAAAACATCCATTCATCAAAATCATCCATCATCCAAATCACAATCATCATCCAATAATAAATCAATATCAATATATATCTAGTAATATATAACAGGTAATAACTGGCAGTTATATTCAAAATAAAATTTAACAACTATTAAAATAACAGTTTATATTCAGTAATAAATTTTATAACTGTTTACTAGCAGTTTATATGCAAATAAATTAATTCTAGCTATCAATTAATATGCAATAAATAAAATAAATTAACAGTTAAATTTAATAACATGATTTAACAGATATGATGAATAAACATGCCAAACAGTCATAAATAAATTTCTACTTATATCTACGATAAATTTAACAAACATAAAAACTTTTAGAAGTTGTGAGTGGGTTAAAACACTCACCTTTTGAATTTAAATCGAATTTAAATCCGATTTAAACCCAAAAATTCAGCTGTCTCCATATTAGTCCAAACTAGTTCCAAACTGTCTGGAATTTAATTACGGTCCTAACAAAAAAAAATTCGCGTGAATCCGAGGTTGTATGAAAAAGTTATGCGATTTAAACGATTTCAAAATCAAAATAAATTATAAAACAAAACAAACCTTAATTAAATACTTGCCACGTCACTATCGTCTTCCACGCGCTTTGGCTACAGGAGCACGTGAATATGTTTCCAGACCGAACCCAAAACGGAAAACAAACACCACTACTAGATTGCGTATTCTGAGAACTCCAACATATAATTTTTCTGAAATTTTTAGAGGAATTTGAATTTTGACTTTTATTTGGATTGAAACTGGATCTAGAAATTGTCTGTTGCCATTGAAGAAGAGAAAAAGTTGAAGAAGAGACTATACAGAGGAATGAAGATGGAGGCTAGGGTTTCACCGTCTATTTATAGATAGATCGCAAAAGAATAGGTGTGCACGAATTTTAACGTGCAAACGGAGGTGGTCCCAAAAGATAAATAATATTAATTACACACGTTATGTATTTAGGAAATAAATAAATTCCTTATCATTTACATTTTATTTTAAACGTATTTACAAATGTAAATCTAGACGTTTCGTTTACGTTTCAAAATATATCCACAATTTTATTAATTTTCAAATTGATCTAAACAAATTTAGATGTAAATTAAAAACTGATAAGTCTATCCATTGCAGTGTTAATTTCTCCACTTCCTTATATTTAAGAATGGAAACGTTCACTTTATTTCCTCAACATTCTTCTATTTTCCTTAAAATGCTTATTTGTTACTTGCAATTTATAATGTAAACATTCTTATATTCTAAAATGAACAACTTATACAATATTAAATCAATTCTTATATTTCCAAATAATGTACATTCATAATGAAAACATTCTTACATAAATTTTATTAATTGCACTTTGTTTCTTTTCCTTTTTCAATTGAAAGATTTTAATAAATTTATTTCCAATTAATTTTAATCTTACACTTCAAAACAGACCCTAATTGATGAAATCAATTAAATAAATACGTGAACATTGTAATCCTTATTTATAGTCAAGCAAACATGTTTATAAAATTACAGGTTTCAACAAGCATTAAATTACATACTAAATAAACCTTTTTCTCTATTCAATTAAATAATCAAATGTTTATTCCATCTAAAAATTTTAAGTAGAAGGATTCCATGTTGGGTTCAAAATCTATTATTCTAATATCCTTGAATTTTAGTTAAATCTCTATAAACGAAATATTTAAACGTTAATTTCATTTATTTTGCAATACTTAATTAAACCAAAATATCGTTTTCTAAACTTAAATCTATGCTCCCATTGATTCATTCAATTTTCACTTATTATGTATTATTTTAACAACTCATTTATAACCTTGAATCTATTCCCCAAATTTCACATTTCTATCATTATATACATTTAAAATTTCAAATATTACGTCATTATCATTAATGAAATAAATATATTGTTAATTATTGCAATTGATTTTCCGTTATAACTTAATATACTAAATAGGTGGTAAATCTTAAATACTTGTTCTCATTAACGATTTATTTCTACTTACAAATTAATGCAATTATTACCTATTTCCATCTTTATCTCCAATTAACGGAAAATGTTATATTCAAATTCCATAAATTTCAATAGATTCAAATTATCATATCTATGAAGAACATTTACGTTATTATCCATTTATTACCTTAACTTATTCAACGTAACATTTGATTTATATTTAATGCAATGATTTCCAAATCAATTGAATTGAATTAAATATATATGTATCACTCATAATAACTTGTGGTCACAACTCTTGATCACCATTACTAAGTTTATTATTTACAATCCAAAAATCGCCATTCTATATATATATACGAATTAACTAATTCAATATTTCCATTTCGTTTTCCTATCCTAAATTTATTACTAAGTGTATTTACTCCATTCCAACAAGTTGGAATTCCATTTTTACTATACAATCATTTCCCTATTCACTTTTATTACTAACCCATCATCATTGCATTTATTGTCTTTTATTGATTTAATCAATTTACCCCATATTCCCTTAAACTCATACTAACGAAACATTCTCATAAACTCCATTTCATAAATCTACCTGCAATTTCTACCTAGAAATAATGTTACATTTCCGTTGAAAATACATTTACATCCTACGTTACTACACTAATAGTTAGTAACGTTTATATCATCAACCATCACTTATGAATAATTAGCGTTTCCTATTTATTTTGTTACATTCACTTATATTCATTTATGAATAAATTGGTATTCCCTTTAAGCTATTAATTACTAACTTTAATTATTGCAATTCATTTATCTAACATAAATTTTGAATCTATTTCCAAATTTTCATATTTCAATTAATTAACACCTTACAATAGTTTACAAATAAAATGGATTGTACTAATTACATTATTTATTTTCTTGCATTACTTTATTTCCTCCGTTTATATTCAATTTCCGTAAATTTGTATTGCATTGTCATTTAGACTTATTAGCTTGCACCAATACTATCATCGTTAATTGAAAAAAAATGGATTTCAAATTGAATTGATTTCTATTTATTATTATTGCTTATTGATAAATTCAATATTTGCATTGGTTTTGCTTACATAAAATAAATTACCCATTTTAATTAAGGTTTCAAAATAATTAATACGTTCCCTTCAAATAAATTCATGATTCTATTAATACTTACATTTACTCCTTATCATAAATTTAATATACCAATCCCAACAACTTTTAACCACCTTTTTTTACGTTTCACACACTTGAAATTTTAATTGCATTTATTACCATTCAATGTTGGCATTTATCCCTATAATTTATTAAATGTTTACTGCCTTTAGTACAATTTCTTTCATTTATGGTTATGACTTTACTATTCACAGTTACCTTTGTATACTCCTTCCCTATTTAAACCAAATATAACCAATTCTAATTAACTCCAATTATTACCTTTAAATAAGTCATAACATTCAAATGTCTCTACTAAATTGGAATGTTTCATTTTAGTTTATAAATGATCCGCTTACATAATTCTTTAAATTTATTGAATCTTATGCAATTTTACCATAAATAAGTTTTAAATTACCATTAACTGTACATTCAATTTACTATTCAATGCATATTTATCATCAATCAATTTGATATTTACTTTTCTTTCCTACTATTCGACAAATAACCTAGTATACCTTTACATACGGTCATTTCATCCCATTCATTTATGGGTACTGCATTGAAATCAAATTTATTAACTTATATCACAATATTACCATTTATCACAATTGGCTTATAAATTTTTATTCAATATCCTAAATAAATAACATATTATTAAATACTTACTCTTGTTTTCTCATATTCCATTAAAAATCAAATCACAACTTTTTACATTATTTTATTGAATTGGAATTTCATTTTTATATTGTTAACCTTTAATTACAACTTATTTATTTAACCAAATTAAATATACGAAATTTACGGGTCGTTACACATACCATGATACCACCCTTTTTCAGAAGGAAATGCACATACCCTAAAGGGAGCTACCCCTCATAACCTTGCCGCATCTTTCCTGTTTTGACCATTCCGAGGTGTGAGGCTCGACGAAGTCTCGTCCACAAAGCCAAGCTTTATACAAAAGCTGTGCTTTGGGTCAACAAATGATCATAGAAATGATCACAAAGATAAGTGATCAAACAAATGATCATATCACAAATGATCAAACAATGATCATTTCACAGCAACACTCAGCATGTCACATTACCAAATTGGGAATATATTGCTAAAAACCTTCAACTACATAACCTCTAAGCTCGTACGTCTCAGAGAAGGGTGTTAAGCTAAGAGAATAAATTCTCCGCCACCAACAGAAATGTATTTGAAAGAAATTTGCTTTATATCTCAATTTGTAATGTCAGACATACTATCCATATAAGTCTGTTACGGGCTCGAACAGAGCCGAAGGCACTTACGAAGAAGTCCTTGCAATCCGGATATTCACTAATCACGACCGGACTTCCCATCACATATGGAGTCTCTATACCGGGGAACAGTCGATGCAAAGACATTCGACGAGTTGTCCTTTCGCTTTCAAAAATATCCGGTCTTCAACACCGGTCATCAATGCTATTCATTACGTCGTATCACTATTCGGAATGGGTAATCCGAATAACGAGCGCAACAATTTAAAAATAAGCGTGGCATTCAAATTCAGCAAATCACAACAAATACCTATTCAAAGGTAAATATTGATAGTCGGTTATTGAACTATCAATGGATATGCACACATCACCAGATTCCAAATAATTTTCCAAATTATTTATTTCCCAAAAATATCTTTACAAGATATATAATTTTCACACTTCAACCATTTTGAATACAATTTTCAAAATCACTTTTCACCTTTACCACTTTTGAAAATAAATTTCAAATATTTCCTTATGCGAAAATACTTTCATTTCAACATGGTTCATTTAAACCAATTAAATAAATCCTTAACGATTTACTTTATATTTACGTTCCAAATCCGTAAATTTATTCCCATACTTCAAAAATAAATCAATATTTATTTTTAAACAAATTCCCCTTTCCATTTATAAATTCCATAATGAATTTACATTCCAAAATATTTATGAATATACGATTTCAGTTATTCATTTTCAATTTATCTTAAAATAGATAAATTCTCAAAACGTTTTATTTCACATTGAAAAAAAAACATTTCCATACTTATATATTAATAAGTAATTCACAAATCTTTTTATTTTCTACACTTGGAAAAAATTCAATATACTTAAATCGAAATCGAGTATATATTTCATTCTTTAAGGAAATCATTCTCTTAAGCCTATTTATTTGGGCCAAAACGAACGTTGCGTAAAACATCGTTACAGCGTCCTAAAATCACTAGTATAGGGATTCGAATTTAAGATAGATATATATAAATCCCAATACCAAATAAAACATTTCCTTTCGGAAATCATTTACTATAAAAATAGTGTTATAGTCCACCATTTCCTTCTATTTCTCGAAAACGTCTATTTCAACAATGAATGTTGAAATCTATGGTTTCGAATCTTAACACATTTCAAAAACATGGTTAGATCGTTTTAATTCTACTTAAAACACCACATCCAAAACATTTTCTTTAACATATTATTCACTATTCAAAAACGTGAATATACTACGTTAACCAATTTCATCCTTTCTATACATTTTATTTTAAAAGATTATTCACTGTCTAAAACGTGAATATAACTCCATAAATAAGTTACAACAATTTACTTATCAAAATAAGTCGTTGCGAATTTATAAAACAATGTTTATAAATTCCATTTCTATTTATTTTATAACTACTTCCTTTATAAATCTCCTTTATTAACCTATTCGATTTATAACTCAATTATAAACCAAAAGTCCATAATTTTAGTTAAATACTTATAATTTATTTGTTTGCCAAAATCGTTCCTTTAACTTCCCAAATTATAAATCTTATAATTATAAGATTCATTTATTTACCCATATCTATTCTTCAAACAACTTTACAAATTTTATAAACCTACTGCTTATAAAATTCCATTTATAACTTCACCGTTTATAATCCTATAAATTTCATTTATTTATGAAATTCATTTAAATTCATTCTAACACTTATAAAAACTCGTTTTATAATTCAAATATTTTTAATTTATAAATATCAATTTATAAATCTTTTATATAAATCAATTTATACTATTATTTTAAACGTCTTTAAACTCCTTTATAATTTCATCATTTGGATTTATAAAATAATCAAATTTTATAAATCCTATGTTTAAACTTTTTACAATAAATTCAGAAATCCCAATTTAAGCTATTTTATAAAATCACTAACCCCATACTTTCAAAAATCAACTTTTAACTATATTTCTCAAAAATCATAATTTTATAACATTAAAATTATAACGTTTATTTATTTAAAATGAATCAATTCCAAAATATTTTATAACGTATACTTTCAAAAATCACCATAAAATCATTTTAAAGTTCCAAATTTGGTCCAATGATGCTACATACCAAATAGTCAATCACGACAACAACGACATCATATATCGATATGATAATCAACGAATATCCAAATATCCATAATCAAATAAATACTGTTGAGGAATCCAGTTGGATCCCTCCAACCTGTTTTCCTGCATCAAAAGATGTTAGCACAATACCAATTCGGTTCCAGTACGAAATTATCGCGGTATATGGGATTTAAAATATTATTCTCTTAGGCAGCGCAATAGGGTCTCATCCGCTATATAATGCGGGAAATCAATTCCAAGTACATAAATAATACCAATTTCACTGTTTATGAAATACTCGCGGTATATGTTTTTAATAAATAACTTCCGCTTACTAACGGCGCATAATGTCTATTTTAACAATCAATAGATAACTATCATCATTCAAACATGCATTCAAGTATTTTAAATATAACTATTTAAAATAAAATCGAAACCGATTCGATCGAGTGAGAAGTTCTCACCTTGATTTCAATTCCGTTTTAGTGATTTATTTCGAATAAAATTAAACGGACGTTTAATTTTACCCAAAATTCTTACTAACTCCAAATGACTCTAATCCAATTCCATAGCGTAGTGCTCGTCCATACTATTCCAACGCAACTGGTTTCGCACATTTTCGACCTCTTATGAAAAAAATATACATTTTTAAAGTTACATGAATTTTTATAATTAAAATTTACAACTTTTCTTTTATAACTTTTAACCTACATTCAATCACGGCCACAAGATCCCATCTCCTTGCATCATGACCATTCACTGCTTCCTCCATCTTCACGCGACTCCATCCCCAGTAACAACACGCGAATACAACCCATGAGCCATCAAGTTAGGGTTCCATTTTGCGACCACCACATCAACTTCCAGGACGATCAACGACCTTCATTTGGAAGCTCTAGCTCCCCTCTACCCACGCCTGCCACCACGTTGAGCTCGGTCGTGTATGTTGCTAGGAAAACATGTGCGTTCGTGCAACTTTGAATCCCAATTCCCATCGATCCGCTTCGAATTAAATGATCATAGCCGTTGGATATCAAGATCTCAACGTGCTCTTCAACTTTGTAGTTGAAAGTTTCTTGAAACAATGCTTAAATTTGAAGAAAATGAGGAGGAAAGACAAGAGATTTTCGGCCATAGGTTTATTGGAGGTGGCGGCCTGCAGAAAATTGACTTAGGGTTTGATATTTTTGTTGAAAAATGAAATCTATATGTCCTTATATAGAAAATTTGCGCGACACTATTCATCCCGGATTTTCCGAACTCCAAACGAAGCATGCCGGTTGGCGTTTCTAAGGTTTACCCCGCGTTTCGAACACAATGGAACGTGTTTCGGGAGCTAATTCGGTCATCTGTGCGAGTTATGGCAATAAACATTCAATTTAAAATTAAACCGATTAAACGATTTTCTAGGCGTTTTAGCTTGCACTGGACAAACGGTAAATCTGATTGACATGAAATTTGAAACCATACAATAATATCACATTATGGATCCGATGAAACTAGTTTCGTCGAAATCCGAGACTGTTTAAAAAATGACTATTTTAACTCGCCAAATTAATATTAAAAACAATTTCGATGCATTTCGAGCTGCTACGATCAAACGATAACTCCGATTGCTACGAAAATTGAAATCCGATAATAACAAACTATTACGGATCCAATGGGACTAGTTTCATCCAATTCTGAGATTGTTTGAAAATTGGCTATTTTCACTAGTCGATTAAATATTAAAATATTCAATTTTCACAAATAAACTCTTAATTCGATTTTAAAAGTTCTAAAACATCATTCTAACTTCAACATGATAAAATAAAATTTTACAAATCATTTTCAATCATATTTACTCCCAATTTTCAATTATTTTTGTATTTTCACATATTAAATTATCGATTTAACTATTCAGTTAAATCCAATTATTCGAAATAAAATTTATTCGACTTATAAATTCACTTATTAATATTTAAAATTAATTAAATATACAAATTTTAATTAATAAAAATTCTGGGTCGTTACAAGAAATGTTTCAAATGTATTTGAATGAATTCCAAAGATGTCAAAGAGATTTCAAAGAAGTTTCAAGAAAATAAAAGTCCAGAACCCACTTATGTCGTTGGAAAATAATTTCGGTGATGAATGTATGCATCATCGACATTGATTTTCGAGTTTCTGAGTGGGGGAGAGGCCACTCTAGTAGCTTTGTTATGCGAGTGATTTTGTGAACCTAAATTTTGATTTCAGATTTCGAAGTATGGTTTGATATTCGAAAGATAGATCTATTTATATATATTTGAAAAGATTTTAAGTAAGCTGGTGTTCAGTCCTCGAGTTTCGGATTTGAAGCCTAGCTTTTGAAATTGATTTACTGATTTGTTGCTGATTTCCAACTCTTGAATTTGGAAATGATTTCTTTAACTATTTGAATGTTCGAGCACTTCCAAATCAAGGTTAATTTTTTCAAAGCTAAGAGATTTTGAAAGGTATAAAGTATAAAGTATTTGTTAAGGTATATAAATTTAGTTTGTATGTTTCAAGGATGAAATAATATGATTTAAATAAATTTGAAACTGTTTTGTTAAGTAAATAAATAAGACTATTTTGAATTATACTAATATGAAATTTAGTTTTGAAATGTTTTGGATAAAAATTTGGTCTTCAAATGTTTGAGAAAAATTTGGTTTTAAATGTTGTAAATTATTAACATCTTTATGAAACTATTTATTTGACAGTTGGTATAGATACATAAATTGTACATATGCTGTTTTATTCGCATAATTAATTTGATCCAAGTTTGAGTACACAAGTTCGAGGCGAATTACACCATTTCGTGTTAGGAATTTTCATTTGATTCTTGATGGAAAATATTTGATATGGATTTTGGGCTTGATTCTATAATTCTCTATCATAGTATACGGCTATGCAAGGAGACTGATGGCTTCTAGTCCAGAAAACATATCGAAGTCCGCATTAGGGAAGTCAAATGGACAATACTAGTTCGAAAGTGAACTTGTGTGATCAAGCGAGCGATCGAATGTAATGTTGCGAAATGATGACATGTGTAAGTAATAATGAATTAAAAAATTTGAGATATATGAAATTATAAAATTTAGTTTTGAAATATGGTATATTTAAGCCTTGAAATATATTAAAGATTGAATAGTTTATTTTGCGGATCAAATCTTTATTTGAAATTTGATAATATTTGAAATGGTTTTATTGGAAAACTAAATTGAATTGAAACTGATGGTTTGAATTGAATTAAAGCTGGAACTTGTAGACTTGGGTTTAAATTGAATAAATTTGTGAAATGTAAAAAAATTAAAGGGATGCTTTATGATTTCAAATGTATGATTTAGAAAAGTTATGATTTTCAAAGTGTAACAATTTCAAGTATTTTGGTTTCGAAAGATTTATAACTTTGAAAGTATTATGATTTTTGAAAGTGAATATATTTTTGAAATGGAAATGAATTTGTTTGACCTAAATTTTTGTTGATTTGGAAATTTGGATTATTTTCTAAATCTATTGTTCTAAGAAACTTTGAAACTGAGTATATGTAATTCAGAAGAAATGATTTGGTGAAATCATATATGATTTTGAAACTGAATCGATATTGAAATGGTTTGAAATTGAGAACCTTGTTTTGTTAAATACTTGATTTGGGAGTTACCGAACTTATATAAAATTGATTTGTATAAGTATGAAGTTGATTTGAAAACTATTGATTTGAAAGGGTACTCAATTTGAAAGTGAAATCTTATATAATCGAAATCTATATAAATATGATTTGATATACTATTGATTTGGAAAGTATTTGATTTGAAATGAAATCTTATATATAATGGAATCTATATAAGTGCGATATTTGAAGCTATGATTTTGAAGGGTTACTATATATGGTATATTATATTTTGATGTAAGAGGTATGGGAAGTACCCTCCGGAAGAAGTATAGTGATATGCTTCGACCCAGATGGACTTAGGGAATCCAGGAATGGATTCGACCAATATACCCTAATGGACTTGGGTGAATTCAGAAATGGATTCGAACAGATATGGTTGTCCGGACTTAAACTCATGAGTTCCTCGATTTTTATTTTAGGGTAGATGGTTCTTTACTTTACCCAATGGAGGCGCTTTTGATCCTGGGATTTGTTGTTTAAGGATCTTCCGGGAAGGAAGTGCATCCATTGCGTAAATCATTGAATCAGCAGCGTACCACTGCAGCAGGGGTCGATGGTCCCTTGTTTACGAACTGGCTATGGTATTTTTCTAGAATTCGGAAGGTGGAAGGATCTTTTGGAAAGTTTGATGTCCAGTGCGTAAAAGCTGGATCAGCAGCGGGCCACTACTATCGTATTATCATCATTTGACATTGGATTTTGAGTGGTGCTTCTCATACCCTTTTTTTTAGTATTTTCACTGGGTGTTGAAACAGGTCTACTAAGTACTTGGAGAATTCTAGCTTTGCGCCTGGTCAACGCACAGCTAGAGTCTACAGGAATGAAAGTAAACTTATTAAGACATCGAGTTATAAAAGTATTTTGGTAAACTATTGTATAAAGGATATTCTAATCATGATTTAAAATGTCTTAAATATTGTTTACTTCGAACTATCAAATTTGAATCAAATAACTAATTATCATATTAAATGTTTAACATGTCAAATATAATATTTTTTTAAATAATGGTTCATCCATGTCTTTCAACCTGCTTTCCCTCCTAGCTACTTTTTCCCTACCTTCTTTCAGGATGTCTTCCACCCCATTGTTCTTTTTTGTTGTTTCTTCGCTTCCTTCCTTTTCGCGGACGAAAGATTTGAGTGGGGGAGAGTGTAGCAACCCTAGATTTTTCATATATTTTAATATTTGACTTTGTTTTATTTTGAAATTATTTTAAACTTGTTTTATTTCAAACATTTCATTTTTAAATGTAGGTGTTGACTATTATGTGAACTATAATTTCAAACCGGTATAAATTGGATATTTTACTGAAAGATGAATTTCTGTTCAAACTGGTCAAACCTTGACTTTTAAATTTAAAATTTAAATATTTAAATTCTTAAATTTTATCTTTTATTATGAAAATATATTTAGTAACTTGAATACTGCTTTTCGTTTCGTTGAAAACGGATTTAATTTGTGAAAGTTATGTACATTTAAATTTTGAATATAATTTGTTTTATTTTGAAATTTTGTCAAATTATATAAATCATATTTTCTATGTTATATTTTATTTTAATATGTGTTAATATGTTATTTTATGTATATTTTGTCTTTTAATATTTTTAAAGTGATAATAAAATTTTTCCAAAATTTACTGTATTTATTTCCTATTTTTAAAGGTTGTTTTCTATTTTTCCGCTATTTTCTTCATTTAAATTATATTTAATTAAAATTTACATATTTATTTTGTGAATTTATTTTTATTTTATGTTATAATTTATGTTTAAAAATATTTTACAAGCTCATATGAATTTTCCAAAAATTATTCTATTTAATTTCAAATTTTCTTGTCTAGTTCACTATTTTATGCTATTTTTCTTAATTTAACTTTATATAATTAATAAATTTTATATAAATTTTTATATTTTGATAAATTTTCTAAATTTTATCTGGGATTATTATTATTTCCAGAAATATAAAGTTATATAAATTAAATAAGGATATATGAAGAGTTTTTGACTTTTGAATTGCCTTTTGCCTTTTTGAATTCCACCTCTTCATTTTCCTCACAACTCTTCATTTCTTTCGGCATAACTCCCCACATTTTAGCTGACTAATTCATTTTCATTTCAGGTATCTTCCTCTCCTCCTTCTTGAGAAAAAAATTTCGGCCATCACATGCTTGGGATGTTGGTAAAAAAAAATTATTTCTTTTATCTCTTTTTTTCACTTATATTGCCTATTCCTTTTGCTTTTTGTTTGCACTTGCTCTTCCATCTAGGTTCGGCCATGCTACCTTGCTGCCTAGCCGCCTCCACCACCTGATGGAACACCACTAGCACCTCCTCCTCACCAGCCATCCAAGCCATGAACCCCCTTGGTGACGCATATCCACAAAAGTTTCAAAACACCCTTCATACTAGCCTAACCGAGCACCACTCTCATTCCATCACCTCACCACCCCTCTAGCCGCCACCTACCACACCACCAGCACCTCCAGCACCTCCAGCACCCACGATCACACCACCATAGTAGACCCCACTCCTCTGGTCATGACACCTAGGGCCTTGGCCGAGCCCAAATCCTTGACCAAATTCATGTATGCATGCTTATGTGTGTTATTACCTTCACCCACTTTACACCATCATTCCAACATGTAGGCCGAACCCATACTCACCCAAACCAGACCCAAACACCTGCAATTATGTTGTATTTTCCCTTATGGCTGAGCCTAGTAAAGGTTAAAAGCAAGTGCAAGCATTTCTATTTTATTCTGTGCAGTCTATTCTAGTGTAGTTTTGATCGTAGTTGATTTGAAACTCATCGTTGTTATATTGTTTTGTTTGATGTGTATCCAAGGAATTTGACATTTGGCTCCTCCATTCGAATCTGTGTCATGCTTTCGTGCTTATGTAGATCCCATTTGTGAAATTTTTCGTTGGGTCATCTGCTCAAACCAGTGAGTTATTCTCACCAGACAGTTTTATACTTATATGAATAGTAAATCGATCGCTTGTGAATATGTAAATTGCATCACCATATTTTATTTGCTATGTCACTATCATATGATGTTCACACATGATTAAACACCAGTTATATCATATGTTACTATTATATTATTCCTGTTTTGTTATTTTATTAGTTAATCACACTGCAAGTTCCCTTTAGATTAGAATCACTATGGGTTGAAATGATACATTACCGAACGGACTTTAGAATAGGAGAAAATCGTTATGGGCTGAAATGATAGGCCTGAATGATTTTCAATTATTTTCATCTACTTGGGATTGTGGGTATGAAATGATCAAACCCGGGTTTTCTTTGTAAATTACGGGTTGAAATGATATATTACCCGTATCACTTTACCTAGGCTAGAAAATGAATACAGACCCGTTGTTAAAATATGTTTTTCTTAAAATTTAAAATATTTTAGAAATCTAAATATTATAATAATTTGATTTAAATTTGATGAAAAATGTTTTTTGTAAAGCATTACTGGCTCTTTGAAAATTTATAAGTGAAATAAATTAATGGTAAAGTTAGAAAATCTGAAATGTAAGTTTTTGGAAATTATAATTTTGTGATAAATGGAATTTAAATTAAATATGAAAATATGATAAATTTATGATATTTTGATTAAATTAATTTAAATTAATTTTATAATATATTAATGATTTTTGAATTAAGTTAAAATGTGAAATGAATGAATATTTAAGTTGAAATTTTGAAATATAACTAAAACTGAAAATTTGTGAATTCGGCTTAAAAGTGAATTTTAAGTTAAATAAATAAAAATGAAATTAAGTTATATTTGAAAATCTAAACTTAAGTGTTAAGTTACATTTAATTTAATGAATTTAAAATTTAATGTTGGAATTTAATAAGTGAATTACTATTAAATTTTGATTTTTGAATAGAGATTTAACTTTATAAAATCATGAATATATGGGTATTTGAATGATTGTTTTAAAAGTGAAATTATATGATTTTATAAGTTAAAAATGGTTTAAATAAAAATATAATTGTTGGTGAAATTATTCTCAATATTTGAACTTAATTTACTGCATTTCTAAAATGCTATTAATCTAATATAAAGGATAATACAGCATTTGTAAATGTTGTAGTTGATAATAATGAACCAAATGGCTCAATTTAATTAAAGCCTATTATAGCATTTTTTTGTGAATGTTATAATGGTTGAATTTAACTAAGTTTATTTGAAACTAATGGAACCCTATTACAGCATCTTAAATGTTGTCTTTTTTTAAATTGAACTGTTTTAAGTGTGACTTTCCGTAGCATTTTCTAAATGCTGCGAAAGTTGAATTTTTCATTGTTTTAATAGATTCAAGTGAATGAGTGAACTTTGAAATATTAAAATTTTGGAAATTTAATAATTTAACGATTAAATATAATATCTTCATTTTAATGATTTATGAAGCAATTTGTTTTGAAATATAAACTATTTAGAAATGTGTTTTGAAATGGCATTTAAATTAAATAAAAATGAATGTGGTTTGGAAGATATGATATTTTGGTATTTTGAAATGGATTTTTAATGATATTGAATTTATAAATGATATTTGATTTCGAAGTATAAATACTATTTTGAAATTTTAACCACGGGATGTATTTAATTTATGGTTTAACTGATCTTTAAAGGATGGGCGATCCCAAGCATCCTTTAAGTTATGGTGCATTTCTACTACAGTTCACTTCAGTTGATCTACATTATATAAGTATATATTGTCCAGACTCAAGTGTTTTGGTTTTACTTTATGCTAGGGTCAGCCTGAGTATTCACAGCTTTGGACTCTCTTTCTGGAGCTGGTCTTTGCTAGAATTTCTGCTTATCTACATTCATATCTACTTTCTGTTTCAACTATTCTTGTTTATCTCATGTGTTAGTGAACTTCTATGTATTTGGGATTCTATTTTGTTGTTTTCACACTGTATTATGTTTTTGGTTTGAGACTCTATCGTAGTAGCTTCATGAACTACTATGTATTTTATATTCCGCTACGAGGAATTCTGTTTGTTTTGTGTCTGTGATTCTGTGATTTGTATTTCATTTGCTCCAAATTTATTTACAATGCATTATTTTGAGCAATTCAAGTCCGACATGTGCGGCTGCGAATGGCTGAAAATACCGGGTTGTTACTCATTCACTTGTCATCGTTTCAAAATTATATAAGTACGAATGTCAAGAGTGATAAACTCACCTTCTAAAGCTAAAGAGAATCGGCAATGAAATGGGTTACGGATCCAGGCACAAATTCTAAACAAAGCAAGATTGGCACGAATTCGACGAACAGATCTGATAACAGGGACAGACGAAACCAAAACTGGATCGATGAAGATAATTTGTATAAGTTCATATATAACCTAAAATTTATATATATATATATATATATATCATATATGTTTAATTTAAACACATATTAATTAAATATATACGTACGTATGTGTTTCAAAAATCATTGTGTTAGTTTAAACATATATTTAAAATAAGATATATGCAACAACCCGCATATTTATCGATTTTATATTTAAATATTTTATTTAAATATTTTATCGTTAGTCGGATTTTAGTCCGAAAAGCTACTTTTTGCATACGGTAGAATTAGGACTCGAGACTACCTCCATTGAGTTCAAAATGTCGTTTGCGACCTTTTTGAGTATAAGCTTCGATATGTTTGGAGAAAGTTGATTTTTGCTACTTTTTTCCGCTTAGGGCTTTGGTTGGGCTGAGCCAATTAGTCACTTAACTCAGTTCCAACACTCTCCTCTTCATTCACTTCTCTTCTATTTTCCTAACACTCAAGCTCAAGCAAAAATGGAGGAAGAGAATGGGAAATAGAAATTCCTAAGCCCTAGCTTGCTTTGCAAATCCATCTCCTTGGTCCAAAGTTCATGAGAACCCATTGGTAAGCTTCCTCTTCTTCTTCTTCTCCAACTCATTCTCTCTTTGAATTTCAGAAATTTCCTAAACCTAACTTAGGAAATGTTCTTCTTTTTAGCTTAGATTCAAGCTTCTAGAGTTGGACTTGAAGAGTGGTTGATTCCTCTTTGCTTTCAAGCTTCATCTTCATAAATTTAGTTCAAAGGTGAGATTTTTATCTCACATCTATGACTATAATTGTCTTTGGTTGTTGGGTATGAATTCCTAACACTTCATCATGTGCATTTGCTCTTGATTTGGATTGGTTTTGTGAATACTCCAAATTTTGAGTTTTTAAGTCAAATTTGTGTGAAATCCTTTTATGGATGTTTGATCATGCTTTTTGGTGATGCATCGAGGAGCATATAGGGCCGGGTTGCCGATTGGCATAAACCCTTAGAGCCAATGTTCGTCCGGTTGCATTTTGGAAGAGTTTGCTCTTCATTTGAATAAGGCTGAAAAACAGCCCAGGCATGATTCAGTCGACTGAAAACTCTGTTCAGTCGACTGAACCTGAAACCCGAGAGTTTCCAGGCATGATTCAGTCGACTGAAAAACTCTGCACAGTCGACTGAAACTGGAAACAGAAAGCTTTCTGAACCTGGAAAATTTCCAGGTACAGGGTCAGTCGACTGAAAATCTCTGTTCAGTCGACTGAACCTGTTGTTTGAGTCCAATTTGCCTTTTTGGATTGTACTTCCAATTTAAATCGATTCTTGATAATCCTATTTGTTGTTATCATCTATTATGACTTTGATGGCTCTTTTTAGGGATTTTTGAATATCCATTTCGATGGATGCTTTATCGATTTCGTTGGATTTTATTCACGTCTTCGTATGTGAATTTTTGTGATTGATTGTTCTTACAATCTTCTTCGTGATTTGTCACTTTAAAAATATAAAGGTTTTCTATACTAGTAGTAAATATCAAAACCCTTTTCTCAACGATTTCAATACTATTTTAATACCAAACTCGTTTATAAAAAAACGTTTTCCAATCTATTAGTATATACAAACCTTTACCTCACTCGTATGAGAAATCTAATTAAACGGCTTAGTAAAACAAGTGGTATGAAACGCTTGCGTTTACTTTGTCGGTTAATTCTTGGACTTGTTCGGTTGAACCTCTTGTGACAATTTTCTAGTAGAGATTTACAGTTTGTTCGTAAATATTTAAGTTAAGCAAGTGGTTATGGGACATGAAGCTAAACTTTTATATTTACTAGCTTAGTGTAATTGACACTTCTCGCTGATCATGACGATCAACTTTGTGATTTAGACTAGCAATGTGCGATGTCTCTTTGTCTGCGTGGGAGACTAAACCCCGTTCATGTGTCAAATTTGTGGGGTAGCTACCCACGGTCTTCGGACCATTCGTGTGTCAGGTCTTCGGACCATTCGTGTGTCAAATTAATGGCTAGCTACCATGAGATAGCTTCTCGTTCATGTGTTTCAACTGTTGGTGAGTTTTCATGCTCCCGTTCATGTGATAGGCCTCCCCCCTTATTTTTTGTGCTTTTCTGGATTTCTTGTGTAGATTTCTAGAATTTGTGTTTCACCAATTTTACGTGATTTCCATTGATAAGTCTTATCGATATTTGTGCATTGGTGAATTTGTGTGTCATTGACTTTTGTGATTTCTGGATTTCTTGTGTAGTCTTCTGGAATTTGTGTGTCATTGACTTTAGTGATTTCTGGATTTCTTGTGTAGTCATCTGGAATTTGTGTGTCACTGACTTTAGTGATTTCTGGATTTCTTGTGTAGTCTTCTGGAATTTGTGTGTCACTGACTTTTGTGATTGACATTGATATTATCGTCAATATTTATGGTATGGTGAACGAAATAAGGAGTATGACGTTTCTTTGATTCTTGTGTAGATTTGGTGACATTGATTAATCTCTGTATGATTATCAACTAAGTATATATATATATATATATATATATATGTATATATATATATATATATATATATCACAGCTTGGCATTGTGATTATTATGTGTTTAGTCATATCTCTTATTCTATATCGTTTCATCTGATATTTATAGTTAGACTTATCCGTTTATTATTTTCTTATTAAATAATACTCGGGTCAGACAGAGATGTTACAGGTGCTTCTGCTTGACTTCTCATCCGGGATTAACTCCTTGACTTTTGGGTTAACTACTTAGATTAGTAGTTATTTTGTTGTATACATTTGAGATATAGACTCCTTAATATATACTTATTCTTTTGTGTAGTTCGTGTAACTATTCTTTTGTGATATTGTGGATCTTTTTAGACCACTACTCTGATGTACACTTTCTAGTGTAATATTCATATCTTATTCCGCCTTTGTGATATGAATTGTTTATGACTGATTTATGTTATGTTTATTTCTATATTTGTTTCCGAAGATCTTTATAGCCACTGTGTAGTAGCTTTGAGTTTGTGTCGGTATGTCGGATTTCCTCTTGAGATGAAAAGTTATATTTTTATCTGGCATATCGGTACTCGCACAAAGCAATTATACAGATGGTCGCTCCTCAACAGCCTTATTCTCCGTGCTTGTTGACAGCATTCACAGTAGTGTTCTTGGCTAGCGTGGGTATAGAGGTGGGGCGTCACAGCTTGGTATCAGAGCCAAACTTCGGAACAATATGGAATATTATAACAAGGATCATCGTCCTAAGTCTTTCTTAGGAGTCGTGCTTTAGGATTTAATTCGAGTCTTCGTACCGATTCATCCTATTTTCCTTATGATTCCTTATTTATCTATCAAGATTGCTTGATATTCAGTTTGGTGAATAATCTTTTCTTCTTCTTCTTTCTTTCTAAAGGAAGAGAAATGTCTAGACCAGGCCGTCCCAGCGCCGGCCAATCTAGTGCTACTCCCCAGGATGGAGTATTTATGTCTGCCCAACAGCTTTTAGATCTTGTCAAGAACGCTCAAACAGCGGGTCCCAATCAGGAGCCTACTCATCCTAGATCCGGTTTTGCACGCTTGTGCAGAGACTACACTGATTTGGGTGGAAGGCCATTCACGGGATCCGAGAGTGTTATAGAAATTCAAGCTTGGCTCAAATCATGCGATCGCATATTTTCTCGCATGAATCTTATTGACCTTCATCGAGTCCAAGTAGCTTCTAGCATGCTCCAAGAAAGAGCATAGGATTGGTATGAGCTTTTAATTTATGAAATCGTTGAGGCGGATCTTACTTGGGAGCAATTTCGAGGAAGATTCGAATTGAAATTTGTGCCGGAGGCTGAAAAAGTAACCTTAGCCCGGCGTTTCATAGACCTTGTTCAAGGTGAATCTTCTGTGACAGACTATGTCGCATCCTTCGAATCTCTGTCCAAATACGGGGTTGAGTACATTAATACCCCATTGAAGAAAAATCAGAGATTTGTCTATGGCTTGAATAAGAATCTTAAGAAGCCATTACTCCTGAAACTTGAGGTTTCATTTGATCAGCTTATTGATATCGCTCTTCGTCTTGAAGAGGCCGATAATGAAGGTGATGTTGAAGTTGTCCGTGCCCAACAGAACTTCGACAATAGCTTGAAGAGGCCCATCTAATTCAAAGGCCCCGATTCTAATAAGAAAGGAAAGCAACAAACTCAGGTAGCAAATGTTCCTCCCTCTAGTCGTGGACGATGCTACAATTGTGGTTCCACAGACCACCATGTAAGGGAGTGCCCGAAACCCCTCTTTTGCCGTTATTGCAAAGGTTCGGGTCATCTTTTATCTTCGTGTCCTAAGCTTCCAAGCAAGTGAGAAGGAAAGCTGCAAGTCCCTAGCAACTCTTCTCGTGGTCAAGGTATTTCTCATTTAATCCTTGATTACATTTGTTTTGTGATCTTCTTATTCGAGTTCTTTTTGATATGAGTTTCATCTCATTATTTTTATATCAAAAGAACTTGTCGATTCTTTTTCTTTGAATATTTTGGGCTTGTTGACTTCATTGAGAATTGCGAATCCGGATGGCAGATCCGCAACACTCAATTCGCTTTTGTTTTGATGTCGAGATTGTTTTATGTGACTTTTCTTTCCGAGCCGATATTTACTTTGGCTTCGGAATTGACTTTTTCTGTAAGGATTGGCCTAAATTGTGAAGCCCATATCCTATTTTTCCGAGTGGATTATTCATCTTCGACATTTTCAATCTGTTAAGCAGATTTCTATTTTTCCTTTGTGATTTTGATTCCAACTTGATGGCATCATTTAATTCCTTAAGCCCACTTATAAGGAAAGTGCTATTTCCCTCATTCATGTAGTTTGAGAAATTTTCCGGTATTTTTGAGTTTGTCTTAGGATTATCACCTAAGAAATCTTTTGTGTGGTGTTAAGGTCTTTTCAGTTTGACTTTACCACCGGTCTTCGTTTGCTACGAGTTGCGGAAATTAACCGCATTCCGCACTCGTTATGATTCTTATGAATGACTTATTTTGTCATTCATTTTGTCCAACTTATTTCATCCATTTTATAAATCGAATATTCTATGAATATTTCGATGAGACCATTCTTGTATTTATTGATTTTGGATGAAAATAGAAATTTAAAATTTTGCAAATCTTTTTCATAAGATTTAATTATAAGTGCAATTTGATTTTTGTTCTTGAAACGAGCAAAGAATATTCTTAAAACTTTTTAAGAAATTTATTTATCCTATAAAATATGATTTTGTGATTGTATTGCCCGTTGAGTGCTTTAAGAATTTTGGTCGATGCGCTTGATCAACGTTATCGATAGGAATCTCCTAAACGCTTTGATGAGACAGTCAGACACGATATATTGACTTGTAAAAATGTAAATTTTTCTAGAAAGATTATTACATAATGATAAATGTAATTTTGAAAGTTTTAACTTTTCGGAGAAGAGAATTATTTTAAAAGAAGTTCTTTCTTTTCAATACTCTTATTCTTGTGATTCCTGAAGGGGAACCAAGACTCTGCTATTTGCACCGATACTAGTCGTATTGGTTTGGAATGCCATTCTCTTGCAAAGGAGAACGTGCTATCCCTTGTGCTTCTAAATCATTATAGCTTCTCGAGAATAGATACCACTTATGATCTAGTGCTCTCGGCTAATGTTTTTGCTTTTGGAATTTGGCATCATCATATTTGGGTGAGAAATTCGTTCTTTATCTCGATCATAAATCTTTGGAATATTTATGTTCTCTTAAGGAACTGCTTATAGACTCGAGTTCCTAGCTTCCTATGATCTTGATATTCTTTTTATTCCCGAAAGGGAAATCGTGTTGCCAATGCGCTTTGTCGTAAGCAACAAGTAGTTGATTCTTTGATGTTGTCTGAATGGAATTATTTTTCTATCAAGTTCATCGGACGTTTTGGTATACTTCGTTTATTGAGCTTTATCTCATTCCTTTTAAGGACTAGCGTCCGATGTCCTTTTATTGTGTTCGGTTCATTGGACGTACCGTTTTTGTACTACGTCGGTGTTCCGAAAATCATTCGGGCTTCGGTTCATTGGACGTACCATTTTTGTACCGCGTCAGTGTTCCGAATTATTTGGGATTTGATTCATCGGATGTACCGTTGTACTACATCGATGTCTTTGTGTTTGATTCATCGGATGTACCGTTTGTACTACATCGATGTCTTTGCTTTTGATTCATCGGATGTACCGTTGTACTACATCGATGTCTTTGCGTTTGATTCATCGGATGTACCGTTTGTACTACATCGATGTCTTTGCTTTTGATTCATCGGATGTACCGTTGTACTACATCGATGTCTTTGCTTTTGATTCATCGGATGTACCGTTGTACTACATCGATGTCTTTGCTTTTGATTCATCGGATGTACCGTTGTACTACATCGATGTCTTTGTTTTTGATTCATCGGATGTACCGTTTGTACTACATCGATGTCTTTGCTTTTGATTCATCGGATGTACCGTTGTACTACATCGATGTCTTTGCTTTTGATTCATCGGATGTACCGTTGTACTACATCGATGTCTTTGCCTTTGATTCATCGGATGTACCGTTTGTACTACATCGATGTCTTTGCTTTTGATTCATCGGATGTACCGTTGTACTACATCGATGTCTTTGCTATTTGATTCATCGGATGTACCGTTTGTACTACATCGATGTCTTTGCTTTGGTTCATTGGGCGTACCGTTTTTGTACTACGCTGATGTCCCAAATTGTTTGAGTTTCTAGTTTTTCGGGCGTACCGTTTTTGTACTACGCCGTTGCACCGGCTCAATTTTCTGCTATTCTTGACGTTCCTCACGTCTTTTATCTACGGGAATGCCTTAGGGATTCCGGTTTTCATTCTTGAGCCCGGTGTTATTGTGGAAATTGAAGTTTCACCAGGTTTCTTGCTAACTCTTTCGTGCACTTTATGGTGAGCTTCCTATTTCAAATTTTCTTTTGTGTTGATATGCTTCTATGGTTGTTACTTCATATATTTCCTTCTTACTTATTGCGAGGACGCAATTTCTTTAAGGAGGGGAGTCTGTAACAACCCACATATTTATCGATTTTATATTTAAATATTTTATTTAAATATTTTATCGTTAGTCGGATTTTAGTCCGAAAAGCTACTTTTTGCATACGGTAGAATTAGGACTCGAGACCGCCTCCATTGAGTTCAAAATGTCGTTTGCGACCTTTTTGAGTATAAGCTTCGATATGTTTGGAGAAAGTTGATTTTTGCTACTTTTTCCCGCTTAGGGCTTTGGTTGGGCTGAGCCAATTAGTCACTTAACTCAGTTCCAACACTCTCCTCTTCATTCACTTCTCTTCTATTTTCCTAACACTCAAGCTCAAGCAAAAATGGAGGAAGAGAATGGGAAATAGAAATTCCTAAGCCCTAGCTTGCTTTGCAAATCCATCTCCTTGCTCCAAAGTTCATGAGAACCCATTGGTAAGCTTCCTCTTCTTCTTCTCCAACTCATTCTCTCTTTGAATTTCAGAAATTTCCTAAACCTAACTTAGGAAATGTTCTTCTTTTTAGCTTAGATTCAAGCTTCTAGAGTTGGACTTGAAGAGTGGTTGATTCCTCTTTGCTTTCAAGCTTCATCTTCATAAATTTAGTTCAAAGGTGAGATTTTTATCTCACATCTATGACTATAATTATCTTTGGTTGTTGGGTATGAATTCATAACACTTCTTCATGTGCATTTGCTCTTGATTTGGATTGGTTTTGTGAATACTCCAAATTTTGAGTTTTTAAGTCAAATTTGTGTGAAATCCTTTTATGGATGTTTGATCATGCTTTTTGGTGATGCATCGAGGAGCATATAGGGCCGGGTTGCCGATTGGCATAAACCCTTAGAGCCAATGTTCGTCCGGTTGCATTTTGGAAGAGTTTGCTCTTCATTTGAATAAGGATGAAAAACAGCCCAGGCATGATTCAGTCGACTGAAAACTCTGTTCAGTCGACTGAACCTGAAACCCGAGAGTTTCCAGGCATGATTCAGTCCACTGAAAAACTCTGCACAGTCGACTGAAACTGGAAACAGAAAGTTTCCTGAACCTGGAAAATTTCCAGGTACAGGGTCAGTCGGCTGAAAATCTCTGTTCAGTCGACTGAACCTGCTGTTTGAGTCCAATTTGCCTTTTTGGATTGTACTTCCAATTTAAATCGATTCGTGATAATCCTATTTGTTGTTATCATCTATTATGACTTTGATGGCCCTTTTTAGGGATTTTTGAATATCCATTTCGATGGATCCTTTATCGATTTCGTTGGATTTTATTCACGTCTTCGTATGTGAATTTTTGTGATTGATTGTTCTTACAATCTTCTTCGTGATTTGTCACTTTAAAAATATAAAGGTTTTCTATACTAGTAGTAAATATCAAAACCCTTTTCTTAACGATTTCAATACTATTTTAATACCAAACTCGTTTATAAAAAAACGTTTTCCAATCTATTAGTATATACAAACCTTTACCTCACTCGTATGAGAAATCTAATTAAACGGCTTAGTAAAACAAGTGGTATGAAACGCTTGCGTTTACTTTGTCGGTTAATTCTTGGACTTGTTCGATTGAACCTCTTGTGACAATTTTCTAGTGTAGATTTACAGTTTGTTTGTAAATATTTAAGTTAAGCGAGTGGTTATGGGACATGAAGCTAAACTTTTATATTTACTAGCTTAGTGTAATTGACACTTCTCGCTGATCATGACGATCATCTTTGTGATTTAGACTAGCAATGTGCGATGTCTCTTTGTCTGCATGGGAGACTAAACCCCATTCGTGTGTCAAATTTGTGGGGTAGATACCCACGGTCTTCGGACCATTCGTGTGTCAGGTCTTCGGACCATTCGTGTGTCAAATTAATGGCTAGCTACCATGAGATAGCTTCTCGTTCATGTGTTACAGCTGTTGGTGAGTTTTCATGCTCCCGTTCATGTGATAGGCCTCCCCCCTTATTTTTTGTGCTTTTCTGGATTTCTTGTGTAGATTTCTAGAATTTGTGTTTCACCAATTTTTCGTGATTTCCATTGATAAGTCTTATCGATATTTGTGCATTGGTGAATTTGTGTTTCATTGACTTTTGTGATTTCTGGATTTCTTGTGTAGTCTTCTGGAATTTGTGTGTCATTGACTTTAGTGATTTCTGGATTTCTTGTGTAGTCTTCTGGAATTTGTGTGTCATTGACTTTTTTGATTGACATTGATATTATCGTCAATTTTTATGGTATGGTGAACGAAATAAGGAGTATGACGTTTCTTTGATTCTTGTGTAGATTTGGTGACATTGATTAATCTCTTGATGATTATCAACTAAGTATATATATATATCACAGCTTGGCATTGTGATTATTATGTGTTTAGTCATATCTCTTATTCTATATCGTTTCATCTGATATTTATAGTTAGACTGATCCGTTTATTATTTTCTTATTAAATAATACTCGGGTCAGACCTAGATGTTACAGGTGCTTCTGCTTGACTTCTCATCCGGGATTAACTCCTTGACTTTTGGGTTAACTACTTAGATTAGTAGTTATTTTGTTGTATACATTTGAGATATAGACTCCTTAATGTATACTTATTCTTTTGTGTAGTTCGTGTAACTATTCTTTTGTGATATTGTGGATCTTTTTAGACCACTACTCTGATGTACACTTTCTAGTGTAATATTCATATCTTATTCCGCCTTTGTGATATGAATTGTCTATGACTGATTTATGTTATGTTTATTTCTATATTTGTTCCCGAAGATCTTTATAGCCACTGTGTAGTAGCTTTGAGTTTGTGTCGGTATGTCGGATTTCCTCTTGAGATGAAAAGTTATATTTTTATCTGGCATATCGGTACTCGCACAAAGCAATTATACAGATGGTCGCTCCTCAACAGCCTTATTCTCCGTGCTAGTTGACAGCATTCACAGTAGTGTTCTTGGCTAGCGTGGGTATAGAGGTGGGGCGTCAAAATATATATTTATTTTCAAATCAAAATCTGAACTTTAATATCAAAGATAAAATCTATATACATATTATATTATGAACCATTCAGACACGTCAATTTATAAATCAAACATGTATATGTGTGTGTTGTTGAGACACAGATTCTATGAAGTTTTTGATTTCTGACAAAGAAATAAAGGCGATCGTCAAAACAAAGACATCATGGCTATAAAGAGGCACAAAAGAGCTACATATGGTACTCTAGATTATAGGTTGATTATTTGATATTGTAATAGTGATAAACTTGTTAAAATCTATCCTCAAATAATCATGCACCTCAATATAATCGATATATATATTTGAATAGCATTGCACATTCATTGTGCAATTTAACAGTAACTGGTCGACCGGTATTAATACAGGCGGTCGACCGTTTCTGTGTAAAATGCACAATGAACGTGCACACATGCACATAACGACTGTATATTTGAAATCCTGTCTACTGGCCAATTTTTTACCTGTCGACCGTTTTTAAACAGAGAGCAACCTTTTCAAAAGACACTTCTTTCTCCAATGGTTGCATCTCTTACCTTTCATCAATGATCATATCTATTAATGGCTACTGTTCACAAAGAGTTACAACCATTTTTTCTCTATATAAACTCATCTAAATCATTGATTCACATACACGAAAATATATTCTTTTTACTCTAATTTCTGATCTTACTTTCTAAATACTCCTACATTCTAAAAGCTCTCAATTATTTTAATTGCTTATTGAATCATTGAAATTATTTCATATCTTTTGATTCAATAAGTAATATACTTCCCTTAATCTTCACAAAACATCATTCACATATTTTGAGGATAAGATTATAGGAAATTTGTACTACAAGTGACAAAACTGTGTTAGCAAGAACACATATCGTCAACAAACAATTATATTCATCATTGTTGAAGTCCTCGGTGTTGTAAGAGGCAAGTGTTGAAGTCCTCGGTGTTGTAAGAGGCAAGTATTGAAGTCCTCGGTGTTGTAAGAGGCAAGTGTTGAAGTCCTCAGTGTATTAAAGGCGTGAAATCCCGTTCGTTTGCTCGGGTGTTGTAAACCTGTTCCTCCGAGTGAAGCGAGGTAGTTAATAGTGACAATCGAGATAGAAGTCTGGGACTGGACGTAGGACGGTGCTCCGAACCAGTATAAAAATATCTGGTGTGATTTTTCTATTTTTTATTATTTACTGTGCTATTATCATCTATTTCCGCATTTATATTATATTCCATATTACACGATCCGTGTGTACTATATTAGTACGTGCACTCGTACACTATCACATCACCACACACTTTTCATGTGTATATATATATTACATGAAATAAAATATGTTCATAATATCTCTTTTTAAAATCATATTGAATAAAACTCAACTATTATAGATTATAAACAATATATATCAACTATATGGAAGGAGAGAAACTTACGGAAGCCACTAACTTTAGAAACATGTATGTATAAACTATTATAAACTCAAACCTAACAGACCCTACATATAAATATGTGCAAACCCAAATAAAATATATATGCAGGCTTCCCATATATATAATATGATATATGTACAGTCAAATAACATAACCTGACACAACACCATTATTATAATACTATATAAAAAAATCAGATCATAACATATCTATTTAATTTCTATTAAAAAACAAGAAGAAAACCATTATACATACGAAATCGGACATGTTTAAAACTCATATACTAACAGGTTAGAATTTTTTTACAAGCACCTACTATATATTGAATGTATGTATTAAAATTAAGTCAATACAAAGTTTGCAGCGCATATATAAAACACTCTGAAATTATTTTGAAATCTATGTATATATAAACTTTTATAACCTTACGAACCTTAAAACTGTATAACATACATACCTGTAAACTTATATAAATTAACAAATGCGTGTATTAACATTTATAAGATATGAACATGTACATATAAACTTCACAAACAATAAACTTATACATATAATACTACATATACTCCTTTTTTTCGACAACTATATTCATAAGCTGCTAATATACATACATATAATAGCTGTAAGAAAATTCATAAACATGTATACAAAATAAAACAACATATGTATATAAGAACTTACGTGTGTGTGTATATATGTATGTAAGCTCATAGCATTATGCTAGATCAAGGAACTCATGTGGCCATGGACCATGGCTACGTGCGGACAGGCAGGCGGTTGTCAGAAGGAGGAACATTGGTTGCAAGTGGCTCATGGAAGAGGAGGGTTCGGTTTGGCGGCGCTGTGCATGAGGCAGGCGGTGGTGGCATTTAGGGCGGAGATGGAAGAGGTTCTGATGGTGTCGGGGAAGATGAAGGCCGTGCGTTTGTGAATGAGAGAGCGACGTCGAAGGGAAAAGTGATAGGCTTTGGTGAGAAGAAACAATTTTCTCTTTTTATATATTTTTATTTTAGAACGAATGAACAGGGGAAGGAAGAGGAACCGAACAAGCCTATATAATTTGAAATGGTGGAAGAGTGTAGGTCCAGCATGTGAATTTCAGGATTATAAAAGCCAACCGGCTATTGGTTTTCAATAGGTAGATAGATGAAAGGCCACAAGGAGGTATAAGCCAGAAAAAGTAAGTGATACGAAAATCATTTTACTAATATCGCCGCGTAATGGATGTTGAACTGCAAAAATGAATATACTGCGGAGATTAGCCAGATGGGACAATCAAAACGGCATACAGATATCAGTAGTTTCTCATCCGATCAAAAGTCGATAATCGGTATCGAAAATTCTGCTAATTTGCCAGAAATAAGATAAATGAAGCAGTAGAAGTCCAAATTTGGAGGAACGAAATATGATGTCTCGCTCAGAAGATGATTTACAAATTTATTTTATAAAATATTCTGGTTTGAAAAATATTTTATCATCATCAATTTTTAACTGATTTAACTTGAAATAGAATTACACAATAAAAATAAACTTCAATATTTATAGATGAAAATTAACCCTTTGCTATGTTAAAGTAGACGTATTCCAAATATTAAATATTATTTCAAAATTCACATATTTAAAATTACAAAAAATTCCAGTTAATTGAACAAATAAAATCATCAAAATTTACGGGTCATTACACTCTTCCCCAATCAAAACTTTTCATCTGCGAAAAGGAAGGAGGCAGGAGAATAAAACAACCAGAAAAAATAGATTGAAATACAAAATAAACAATTTATTGTAACGTCGTATAATTTCCAATTTAAATTAACTTATATTCAACAATTGTTTTATCCTTTGATTTCACTTATGTTAAATCAATCTTAATTACTTCTAAATTGATTATCTTATTATTCAATTATCCTTAGTTAAAATTTCAAAAATTGTGAATAGTCATTTATTAAAATCATATTTTATTCAACAATTTAATTCTTCCTGATTCCAAATTATAAGTAAATCTATTCCACTTAATATATCCTATCACATATATTAAGTACATTTGCTCTTATTATAACTACTCTAATTTATTTATAAATTCTTCAATACCATTTATTCTATTTACCTCTATAAATCTTTTATAACTAAAATTTAAGTGCATAACATTTACTATAACCACTCAATTTAATTTATAAAATCCTTTTTATAATATATATTATCCAATTACATATTCAACTTCTGAATAATTTAGGTAAGTTATATTGAAATGTAATTGAGTATTATACAAATAAATTTTTTTAATTCAATTATTCAAGCTTAAATATTTATTCAAAATTTTGATTTTCATTTATAATTGAAATCATCCTTTAAGACAAAATTTAAGAATCAAATTTTTTCCATTTAACTTCAAACTAATTTAGAGATAAATAAATATATATACTTAATTACATATCAAATCAAATTTGAAATCATATACCCATATATACTATAAATCAAATCAAATCAAATTTTAGAAATTCAAACCAATTTAATTTTCCAAAGAAAAACTATAGCAAAACTACAGAATGGTCTCTTCACTTCAAAACTCAAAAATGAAAGTCGATGATGCTGCAATCATCAATGAAATTATTTTTCAGTGACAAAGAGAAGAGCACTAATTTAAACCTTTAAAAATTCTTTCGAAACAATTTCTATTTAGAAAATACTCTACATAATATATCCTTTAAACCTAAAACTGAAGTCCAAATCATCGGAAATTAAATTATCAAATTGTTGATTTAAATTCATTTAAATTTCCAAATTAATTTAGAACTAGGTTTTATTGTTTAATCATTTATATATGAAATAAAAGCCAATGGTTTATAAGATAAATACAAATCAAATATTATTTCTTAATACTAATTCAATTAACTATCCAAAATTCAGAAAATTATACTTATATACATATATACATATATACATATGTACATATATACATATATACATACATACATACATACATACATATATATATAATTATACAAAATTTATTTCATTTAAATTTGAAAACCATATTTTGTCGGTTTGCTCTGCTCAAGTATTTTGGAGATCCTATTGATGGCGTTGATCAGATGAATCGATCGAAAACCCAAATCAATATCAACAACTCAAACAATACAATATATATAAAGCACTTTAAATATTAGTTTTACAAATACACCTCAAGAATGATTTGAAGATTAGGTGGAAACAAAAGACAAGATGATTAAATAACAGAATCAGGGAATGAATAAGCTTATATAAATCTCAGGCAACCTTAACTAGGTCAACGAGACTTCAAGAAAAAGATCGATGCGGAATTCTGAAGCAAATCTACATTCGATCTCAAGAGATAGAATTCAGGATAACAAGAGATACTAGCATCTAAACCAAGGATATACAAATCTCCGATGAATCAACGCCCATTCTAAAGGAGCTTCACCCCTTCACAAGTCAATTTTAGGTTGGCCAGACCGTCAACTCACTAAAAGATCATTCGAAGTGGGGTTATGGGATACTCCAAAATCAAAAGAAGATGAATAGTGGGGGAACAAGAATGGATTTCGGAACCACAGGGATGTTTCAAAATTCAAAGGAAGTGATTCAATAAGAAGAGATTTAAGCTTGAACGAAAGTGATTCTGTAAGTAAATTTACCATATATGCTAAGTTTTGCCTAGAGCCAAAGCTTTGATAT
Source organism: Allium cepa (assembly GCA_030765085.1). NCBI lineage: Eukaryota > Viridiplantae > Streptophyta > Magnoliopsida > Asparagales > Amaryllidaceae > Allium > Allium cepa. The sequence continues at coordinate 778,354,227 of CM060945.1, forward strand.
CAACTATAACGGACGACTTGAATAGGTCAAAAACCGAATTGTTAATTTATTTTTGGAAAAACTCAGAATATGCAGTAAATAAATATATCACAGATCACAGACATATAGTAATATAATGTAGTGGAAGTAAAGAGAAAGTAGTTCATAAAGCGACTATATATATACATCAGAGTTAAACAAGATATAACAAAAATCTCAGTATGATAATCAAGTACAATAAGAATACATCACTAGAATCAACTAGATAACTGAAATGAAATAGATAGCTAGATCTTCAAGCAATGCTCCAACTCTGAGGGTGAGTCTCTAATGTTGTATCACTCAGTCTGACCCGAGCGTAAAGAAAAATAAAAAACACTCGAGTCAGGACATACATACTTATACAATGTAAGACCAACTTAAGTGAACTGTAATAGAAAGGTACAAGTAACTTAAAGGATGCTTGGGACTGCCCATCCTCTAAGGATCCGTTAAACTATTTACTATGTAGTAATATTTCGCTATTATAATAATGTCTATAGTAAAATAAACTTACTTTTAAATAGCTTTAAGGCTTTACATTTTCCATCTTAACAAGTAATAGAAAAGTAGTCCATCTAGTATCATAGTCCCTCCCGATCAGGAAGCCACCAGAGGATGATCCATGGGCTACGAGATAAGTCCAAACTCGTACAAGGCGCGATAGGGTAGGTGACATGGCACAACTAGGCAATGCCAAGGCAGATATACCAATTGCCATCCAGATTGGTGGTGACGCATAGCGCGCAGCTAACGCCCATCTCGAGCCACACCCCCAAAATCAAAGGGCCCCAATCAATCACAAAGTAATAGAATGATATCAAAGGAGTGTGTCCGATAAGAGGAGCTACCTCACTGTCCCGAAATCGCTCCTAATTTAGCCACCTTATGCCAACTCACGGGAGTCGGGTCCTTGTATATACCTCAAGGGAACGCCGCCACGATCCTACTTCATTCTGGAATTACCACCGCGTACACAATTGTTAAAGTGGTTTCGGAGTTGGCAGAGAGTATGAAAACTTCCGATCCCGGTCTCTTTAACAACCCAACGTTATTATAACCCATGGATATATATTTCAAAATCAATTATACTTCAAAACCAGAATATCATATCCATTTCAAAATCAAATACTATATCATTTCCATATCAAGACCAAATAGTATATTATTTCAATAATCATAATACTTTCAAAGTTATAACCCTTCCGAAACCAAAATATTTTGAAACCATAATACTTTGAAATCATAATATTTTGATATGTCACCTTTTGGAAATCATAATACTTAGAAAATCATAACTCCTTTAAAATAATATTCATTTCAAACCATTTAAACTCAATGTCAAATATTCATTTCAAAGTTGTAGCATTTCTAAGTTCATTCGTTTAATTATAAAATTTCAAAATCATTGTATTTTCAACTAACAACAACGCTTAGTGTTATAGTAGATATATTTGTATTTCAAAAACATTGTCATTTTCAGAAGCAGCAGCACTTATAATGTGCTATAATAGATTTTTGGTTATTTCAGAACTTTGTTAAACTCGAGGATTGATAGCACTTAGCAAATGCTATCTTAAAATCATGGCATTTCTGTAGTGCTACCAATACTAATTCCAGATTTATTATAAAATTTTAGAAGCATTGAACTTTCAATTTTAGCCATTTTTAACTTATAAAATCATATTTCATACTTCAAAAACATTCATTTGGATATCATTTAACTTATGATTTAATAAAATAAAATTTTATAAATAAATATCCAATTTAAACCATAATTCATTCATTAAGTCAAGATACACTATTTTAGTTAGCTTTTATTTTTAATCAATAACTTAGCACTTTATTTTAAAATACCCATTTCATAAATAAAATTAAATTTCTATTTGTTTATTTAACTTAAAATTTCTAATTGAAAAACCGAATTTCCAATTATCAAGTTAAGTCATAATTAAAATACATTTTAGCCATTTATTTACTTATACATTTTACTTACAGATCACTATAAATTTTATTATACAAAACATATCCATTTCATAAAATAAAATAAATTACCCTTACTAAGTTAGATTTAAAATTCCACATTAAATCAAATTTAATCATTAAATTATTTATCTTAAATAAATTCTTAAAATTCAATTCAAAACCAAATTAACGTATAAAAATTTTGACTTATAGTAACCAATGTCACCTTATACTTGAACTCATTAAACCAACTTTAAGTTAAGTTTTCATATATTTTAAAATTCAAAAATACTTAATAATTGTATGAAAGTATTATAAAATATATTAACCATGGGCGTATACGGATATGTATCATTTTAATCCGTAATTTAAAAAGAAAAATCCGGGTTCTATCATTTCAAACCCGCAATCCCAAGTAAATCAAAAACAATAAAAATCATTCAAGCTTATCATTTCAGCTCATAACAATTTTTCCTTATTCTAATGTCCATCGGGTATGTGTCATTTCAACCCATAGTGATAGGGAACTTGCAGTGTGAGATATAGAAATAAAATGAACAGTATAACATATAATAACATATTCGATGATGTAACAGGTATATAAACATCATTTAATATCATATAATCATATCACAGGCATATATGAACATAGTATATCAATTTTACACATTCACTTGCCATCGTTTCACAATTATATAACTACGAATGTCAAGAGTGATAAGCTCACCTTCTAAAGCTAAAGAGAAGAGGCAATGAAATGGGTTATGGATCAAGGCAATAATTCCAAACAAAGCAAGCTTGGCATGAATTCGACGAACGGATCTGATAACAGGGACAGAAGAAATCAAATTAAAACTGGATCGATGAAGATAATTTGTATAAGTGAACTCATATATATATATAACCAAAAATTTATATATATGAATATCATATTTGTTTGATTTCAACACATATTAATTAAATATATATATATATACACATATGTGTTTCAAAAATCATTGTTTTAATTCAAACATATATTTAAAATAAGATATATATTTATTTTCAAATCAAAATATTAACTTTAATAACAAAGATAAAATCTATATACATATTATGTTATGAACCATTCAGACACGTCCATTTATAAATCAAACATGTATATATATATATATATATATATATATATATATATATATATATATTACGTGAAGCAAGATATGTTCATAATATCTCTTTTTAAAATCATACAGAATAAAACTCAACTATTATAAACTTCTTAAATTATAAACAACATATATCAACTATATGGTGGGAGAGAAACTTATGGCGGCCACTAACTTTGGAAACATGTATATATAAACTATTATAAACTCAAACCCAGCAGACCCTATATATAAATATGTGCTAACCCAAATAAAATATATATGCAGGTTTCCCATATATATAATATGATATATGTATAATCAAATAGCATAACCTGATACAACACCATTGCTATTATACTATATAAAAAATCAGTTCATAACATATCTATTTAATTTCTTTTATAAAACAAGAAGAAAACCATTATACATAAAAAATCTGACAGGTTTAAAACTCATATACTAACAGGTTAGAATTTTTTTACAAGCGCCTACTATATATTGATTGTATGCATTAAAATTAAGTCAATACAAAGTTTGCAGCGCATACATATAACACTCTGCAAATTATTTTGAAATCAATGCATATATAAACTTTTATAACCATATGAACTTCAAAACTGTATAACATATATACCTGTAAACTTGTATAAATTAACAAATGCATATATTAACATTCATAAGATATGAACATGTACATATGAACTTCACATACAATAAACTTATCCGTATAATACTATATATACTCTTTTCTTCGACAACTATATCATAAGCTGCTAATATACATACATATAATAGCTGTAAGAAAATTCATAAATATGTATACAAAAGAAACACCATATGTATATAAGAACTTACGTATACATATATATAAGCTCACAGTGTTATGCTAGATCGAGGAACTCATGTGGCCATGGAATATGGCTACGTGTGGACAGGCAAGCGGTTGTCGGAAAGAGGAAGATCGGTTGCAAGTGGCTCATGGCAGAGGAGGGTTCAATTTGGTGGGCGTTGTGCGTGAGGCGGGCGGTGGTGGCATATAGGGCGGAGATGGAAGAGGATCTGACGGTGTCAGGGAAGATGAAGGCCGTGCGTTTGTGAATGAGAGAGCGGCGCCGAAGGGAAAAGTGATGGGCTCTGGAGAGAAGCAATAGTTACCTCTTTTTATATATTTTTCTTTTACAACGAATGAACAAAGGAAGGCAGAGGAACCGAACAAGCTTATATAATTTGAAACGGTGGAAGAGTGAAGGTCCAGCACGTGAATTTCTGGATTATAAAAGCCAACCGACTATTGATTTTCAATAGGTAGATAGATGAAAGGTCACAGGGAGATAAAATCCACATAATAGCTAGCGAAACGGAAATCATTTTACTAATAATGTGACGTATCGGATGTTGAACTGCTCAAACGAATATAATCCGGAGATCTGCCTGATGAGGCAATCAAAACAACATGCAGATATCAATGGTACGCTCATCGGATCAAAAGTCAATAATCAGTATCGAAAATGCTGCAAATTCACTAGAAATAAGATAAACGAAGTAGTAAAATTGCAAATTTGGTGAAACAAAATATGACACCTCACTCAGAAGATGATTTACAAATTTATTATGTAATATATTCGGGTTTGGAAAATATTTTATTATCATCAATTTTTAACTGATTTAAATTGAAATAAAATTACACAATAAAACTAAACTTACATATTTTTAGATGAAAATTTACCCTTTGCTATGTTATAGTAGACGTATTCCAAATATTAAATTTTTATTTGAAAATTCACATATTTAAAAGTTTATAAAATTCTAGTTAATTGAATAAATAAAACCGTTAAAATTTAAGGGTCGTTACACTATGTTCATCTAGGCCAAAACTCTTGTTTTCTCACTTCAGTATTATTCTGAGCTCAACTCTGATACCAACATGTGAATGCCCCACCCCGAGACACGCACTAAAAAAGGATATTGCAGAATAATACCATCTTCTAGCGTAGATATTAGGGCTGGTTTGGAGTGACCATCAATAAGTTTTACTTTAAATGAGCATTAATACATCGATTAATATGTTATTTGATCTTTTTACATGCGGAATCGACGTATATAATTCAGGCTTGAAAAAATATAGTGGCTATAACAAAAATCCCGAGTATTATAAAATAAATATAAATCACAAAATCATAGATCATTAATTATATGCAGTGGAATACAAATAGCAACCATGCAGATTAGGGAAAATACAAGTACAGAATGTAGACTACATGGTAATGGACACAATGATTTACCTAATACACAAGTACTACATCTCCAAAATATATACACATGTGTACATAAAATGAATCTAGCTCCACATACAATACACCATCATAACATAACATACTTATGCCACTGACAAGAGTGGACACATAGCTAATAATTAAGAAAATTTATATGAACTCCACTATAAAAGCATCAAGCAGGAGAACTAGAAATAGCTCGATCTGACTCGATATTATAAAATAATAAACATGTTATTCCGGTATAAAATATCTGTTAGTAAGATGAATGACAGATAAAATGAACAAGATCTAAAAATATTTTCATCAAGTGAAATATCGACAAATATCAAACATACTTCAATAACTTCATTAACACTGAGTATTAAATCAAAGATAGGTCCATAAACATAAAAATAAACAAAATGATTTGGTGATTACACCAATAACATCAAATCCAGAAATCCCAACAGAAACCGAGAAATCCCATAAAAAGAGAAAAGGGCACCAAACTCTAAGATTGATTAATAAGTTTACGTACATGCATATAACTCCAAGGTAGACATATAAGTCTACAAACATCAAGATAGGTGTGAGTCCTATAAACTCCAAGATAGGAAGAAGCCTTATAAGCTTCAAAATAGGTATGAGACCTATAAACTACATGATAGGAAAAAGTCCTATAAGCCAAAATAGGTACACGACCTATAAACTCCAAGATAGGAACAAGTAATATAAACTCAAAAGGCGAGTCATAAACTCATCGATAAAAGTGTTATGTAGTTTCTTATAGCAACCAAATGGGCAATGATTATGTGTCCCATATAGCACGGGGTTACTCAAATGCTTACTATACGGTAGTAAACTCCACTTGTGTGTATAAATGGATCAATCAAACAAGTTTGGGAATTAATCGATAACAAATATGAGTGTTCCATTCCACTTTTTTGTATTAAACTGTTTAAATCACCTTTTTGTCCAATTGACACTATGCAATTTATCAATATACTTTGCTGTGTTTTTTTTTAAAACTGCGGCATTTCTTAAAAGTCATTTATTAGTTTTACATATGTTTGTATATTGAATATATATACCTATTGAACACTTGTTCCTAAATTGATTTAAAATTGCATTTCATGTAAATGTAAAGGTAACATAGTTATACATACATACATACATATATATATATATATATATATATATATACATAATCCATTATCTTTTATCTAAAAATATATGTGCGTATATATATATATATATATATATATAATAGTATTCAAATGGTTTAGGAAATGTTTATTTAAATATTATCTTTTGGAAGACATAAATTGGAAAATCATGCAATAAAAACATGTGTATTACTCTACAAATCCATAGAAGTAATTCTATGGGCGAATATCAACAAAATGAATCCATAATTCAATATCTAAAACACCAAGATGGATTCACACATTTAAGATCCAAAACACTAAGATGAATTAACAAATTCAATATTCAAAATACCAATATGGATCCACACATTTAACATCCAAAACAACAAGATGAATTCATAAAATCAATATTCAAAACATTCGAAAATAAGAAACTAAAACCACCAAACTTAGACTCTGACATTGCGTCTAAAAACAAGACAATTCAATCCGGGTAAACTATATAAGTTGCTAGATTCATAGAGTCAAGCTCTATATCATTCCCAAGTATACTTATAGAATAGAAAACGTATGGAAACAGAAGCAAAAAAAACTGTGCAAAAATGATCAAATTAATAAAATGAACAACAAGAAGAAAAGCATAATGGCAAGGGAAAATGAATAAAAACTACTTTCCATAGAGCTAAAATAGCTCCAGGTGGTCACTATCAGTGCACCGGTGGTGTCTACCAGTCCACCGGTTGGACCAATTCCTATAGCTATTTTAGCTCCAAGAATCGCTTCGACCATCCACCCCAGAGGTGGGTCAATCTAAAATGTAATACAACTGCTCTGGGCTGATTTTGGATATGAATGCAACTTTCTAAACAACTACAATATGTTATTAAAAGTGTCTAATAATCTATGGTTACCATTCAATGATAGTTTGACTAATACACAACAAGAATTAAAATCAAATCATCTATGGGTACATTAAATTCTTCAACCAGCAACATGCATATTATTCTAGACTTGAAGTGTAAGATAATCTCACCTTTCATCCATGCTTATGTTGCTAAACGCCCTTATTATTTGCATCACATTCAAGTCTTCCCAAAAAATAAAGACTATGATGGATTTTGAATTAGGGAAATATCCCTAGCCTTCTTCTTAATATAGGAATAATGAGTGTGCATATGTAAGAAATGATTTTTTGAGAGGTGTAGGATAGGGGTTTAATCTCATATTTATTTAAACATGGGTTGGGTACTTATTTAGGCCGATTTAAGCCTAGGTACAAATGTTACTATTACATGCTTCTTATTTAAAGAATAGAATCCTTATTTATTAAATGAAAATTTACTACCCAAAACCATATTATAGATTAAAAATACGATTTCTGTACATACACACATACATATATACATACACATACACATACATACATACATACATTTATATATATATATATATATATATATATTTACGTAAATTACTTTATTTCTAAATTTTGCAGAAGTATAAATTGGAGTTTTTCCCTACTTAGAATAATCATATCTCATTAACGTGACCAAAAATCCTAGGTTGTTTCAAAGCCTCTTTCCAAATTTTGAAAAGCAATGGATTTAAAATTAACTTTAATTTTATAACAATTTATGGTTAACAATTTATTTAATTTAAAATCATTTAATTATTTTATTAGTGATGTTATAAATTGTTTAATTATTTATGTAAAGGCGTTTAAAGGCTAATTATTTTATTAATGATGTTTAGAGTAAATTAGTTATTTATATTACGATGTTTTAAAGTAAGTTAATTAATTATTTTATTAAAGATGTTTTAAGTTTATTTTGTTAAAGATGTTTAAAGTTAATTAATTTTACCGTTAATGATATTAAGAGACATTTAGTAATATTAATTAAATTTTTAAAAATATTTAATTATATTTTCAATTTGTTTAAGCTAATTAGTTGATTTAATTATATTTTAACTTAATTAACAGATTTAATTAATGATAGGTTCAATTAATTAATTACTTTATTAAGGATTTTTTTAGTTAATTTATTTGTTTTATTAATGTTGCTTAAAAATTAGTTAATTATTTATTTATGATGTTTAAAAGGGTAATTAATTAATTTAATAATGGTGTTTACAAATAATAAATTGTTTTATAGAAGGAATTTTACTTAATAAAAAGGAGTTACTAAAGAGTAGATTTACAAATGATATTTTATAAAGGAGACTTATAAATGATATTTTGTATAGGCATTTATACATGGTATTTGGTAAGAGCGCTTTATAATTGGTAACTTGTAAATAAAGGACTGGACTTATATGTGATATTTTGAAGATAACGTTGACTGTGTTAAATAAATAAAAACCAAATATATTTATAAAAATGGGTTTTGTATTTACAGAAGGATTCCTATTGAGGATTGTATAAGAAATTTGTGTAAAGGAGTTTTATAAAGGAAGACTTATAAGGGAGTTTATAAATAGAAAGAGTTGTATTATAAGAAAGAGTTTTATGAATACAAAGGGATTTTATAGATCATTTTAGAGTTTTATAAAAGAAGTTTTATAAATAAATTTGGAGATTTATAAAAGAATTTGTTTATGTGAAATGGGCTTAGAAAAAGGGAATTTTATAAAAGGAATGAGATCAATTTTTGAAATTTATCCATCTTAATTGTGGTGGTATAGAAACATTCTTTTCATACTTAACGCCGAAAGATGGGTGGTTTGGTTTATAGTAAGAAATGTTTTAAATATTATTTTTTTTATCCTATTTAAATATAAACTGGGAAAAGAGGAGGTCTTCCTTAAGTTTTTGTTAATATACTTATACTGTTGAGATAAGCATATGGATATTTCTAAGTATAAAAAATATAATGGTTTCTAATGTACATATACCAGTGAGATAAGAATATAAATATTATTCAAGTATTGAAAGGAGCATAAGGAGATTATGAATATTATCTTGCGAAGGTATATATATTGAACGAAATAATTGAAAGAGATTTTTAATTAATGATAGGTTAATTAATAGAAGCTTAGTAGATCCGATATGGTATTTAATCTATGTTTATTATTATTTACTTGACATTTTAACCTATTGTCAAATCTTGGTTAAAAATACAACTCTAGAAACATCTAGGAGAAACACAAGAGTTATTGGCACAGTCATCTTCGATGATCCTCTATGATGCATATAAATCTTGTTTTATTCTCTTAGGACAAATGATAAGGAAATCCACCCACCTAAATGGTTAGGAGATGATTTCCACTCTTATTTATTGTTTGAATATTTTCGAAAGAATTGACGTTGAATTTATTGTATATTATCGAATGTTGGTTCGAAGAGACCAGGATAAGATAAGTGTGAATTTTCCAAAACCACTTCGAACCAACTCAAGCGTCGTATTGAAAACATCTTAAAGAAGATGTTGAATATTGAGCTATTTGAGCGCAAGGGCTACTTGCTACTAATCCTGAGGGTGATTCCAAAGCGGAGGTTGTTGAAGAAGTGTCTTCGGTTTGTTCATACATTGAACAACTTGTATGGACGAATGCTGGCATTGCATTTTACTTGAAAAACATTGTTAGCATTACTAGTGTGAATGGCAAAGAGAGGAAAAACGTAATCGTGACCTCACAAGCCTCACAAACCGGTAATGAGTAAAACATGGGATATGCTTTAGAGCTGTACTGTTCGCTACCATTTGGTGCAGTCATTCCTTGATCTAGAATCGATATTTATAGATTTAGTACATGCAGGAAAGTAGGGCCATGGATAATGCACATTGTTTTGAGCATTGGTCCTAGGCAATGATGTAAGCTTGCTTTTAATTTTTGAGTGGCAGTCCGTCTTTGATTCGTAGGATGTAACAACACTGTAATTTGTGATTATTTTTATTTTTTATTTTAATTATTTAAAATGAAATTCCTGATTTAAAAACTTTATTAGTTCTAAAATGAATAATTTTTTAATGTAAATATAAATTTTGTTTTCTATGTGATTATAATTCTAAACCTGAATAAATGGAATATTTCCAAAAAAGTGGATTTTGGTCAAAATGGCCAACCTTTGACTTTTAAATTTAAAATTTAAATTTTTTAGTTTTTGAAATTTATCTTTTATTATGAAAATAGATTTAATTTCAAGAATACTGCTTTTCGTTTCGGTGAAATTGGATTTATATTGTGAAACTTATGCTTTTTACAATATTGTGTGTAAATGGTTTTATTTAACAAATTTAAATTTATATAAGTAATATATTTGTTTGTAAAATCATGTTCTAGTTTGTTTATATGATATGTTATGCATATATTTTATTTTTAAAACATTTTTAAGTATAGTTATAATATTAAAATGTTGATTGTATATTGTTTTCGATTTTAAATTCTAGTTTCCATTTAATAAAGTATTTTCTTTATTTATTTGCTTCTTTTCCTAAAACTATTTATTTATTCTTCATAATATCTATCTCTACCTTATTTTTTTTATTTATACATTCGTTTAGTAATTAAATGGATAAGTATTTAGATCCTATTTATTTCTTGGAAAAAAATTTCAAATATATATACGTTATTGTTTTAAAAGGCATACCTTTAAATGTTTATTTCAATTAATATAAGTAATATTTTTGGTTGATATATCATGTTATAATAATGTATATACATGTAACATTACATGTTGTGTATATATTTAAAACATTTGTCCATTTTGTTTCATTTAATTTGGATATATACTTTGTAAATTAAGTAACATACAAAGATGTAAATGGCAATTAATTTATACGTTTCTATAACCGTTTTCTTATTTATTTATATAGTGTTTATATAAACTGTATGTATTTATTGAATTACTATTGTGGCATATATTTTATTAAATAGATAGGAAACAAATCAAATTTAGATACGTTGCATATTTTTAATTAAAGGCATGCATTACGTTTTGATTTATTACCTTTTGTCTTTCCATCCGTTAAATTTTCTACCATAACTTCTCCTTGATAGCCATGACTTTTTCATTATAAAATTCAAATGAAAAAATCTCTTATTATATCACTTTTCGTGCAAGGTTTCAGATCTGAAAGGAAGAAGGTAATGGCTTCTTAAAAATTTTCTACTCTATACCTCTTCTTTTTATTATTTTTCCATTGAAAATTGCTTTCTTCTTCATGCTTATGCTCGGACATTGCCCCTCCACCATCTCCACGACCAACACCACCACAAGTAATGACCCACCATTTTGGACCATTCAAATCGAAAATAATCCACATATCTCAGGCTTGAATAATTCAAAATAATAGATTGTAATAAAATTTGGAGCAAATAAAATCATTAACAGAACTACAGACATAGAGATATCAGAATACTCGCAGCGGAAATAAAATACCATAGTAGTTCATGAAGCTACTATATACATACTCTCAAAAGATATACAAAATCTCATAGTAAAATAGGTACAATAGAAGTCAGGGTACATAAACAACAATACAGAGAAAGATACCGAATAGGAACTAACTGGAAGAAGTAGACGAATAGTTAGACAGATAAGCTCCTACAAAACTCTAGCTCTAGAAGGTGAATTCAAAGCTATGATTCTCAGGCTGACCCGAGCGTAAAGTAAAACACAAACACTCGAGCCAGGACATACACACTTATACAATGTAAACCAACTTAAGTGAACTGTAGCAATGCACAATAACTTAAAGGACGCTTGGGATCGCCCATCCTTTAAGGATCTGTCAAACCATCAATTGAGTAGTAATAAACACTATCCTATAAATATTCATATTAAAGTAAACAATGAAAATAACCGTGTTATTGTAACTACGGTAGCGTAGAACTATAGTAACCGCTCACCTCTAGCCACGCTCTTAAAATCAAAGGTATGCATCAAGCAATCACAAGGAAATCACATGACACACAAAGAAGTGTACACATGGTTATAAATTTCAAAATGATTTATAATTCTGAACTAACATCATTCATTTAAACCACTAAAAACAGAAGTCGTTATTCCTTCAAATCAAATATTCAATTCCCAAAAATTTAGCCTTTTCTGAGTTCCTTTATTCAGTTAAACACTTCAAATATTGGAATATCAGCTTTTCACAACACTTAGAAAATGCTACGGTAAGTTATAATTTAAAACAATTCAATTCAGTAAAGACAACATTTAAAAACTGCTGTGATAGTTCAGTTTTAGTATATTTTCAGAAATGATAGCATTTCTAAAGTGCTACTAAATAAATTTCCAGATTTACAATAAAATTTCAAAAACAATTAAACTTCAATTTTTAACCATTTTAACTTATAAAAATCATATTTTTCCCACTTCAAAAATGTTCATTTGAATACCCTTTAACTTATGATTTTAATAAAGTAAAATTTTATACATTAATTCAAAAATCTCAATGTTTCACTTATTAAGGTCAATATACAATTTTCCCAACTTTCATTTACTTTACACATTAATTTAATTTACCATTTCACAAATATAATTAAATTTCCGTTTTATTTTCTTAACTTTTATTTTTAAACCAAACTTCACATTTCGTAGTCAAGTTATATTTCAAATTACATTTTTAACCATCCATTTATTTAACATTTTAAACTAATTACATAAATTCAAAATACACTGTAAGTTGCTTAACTTTATTTTAACTTGATATTTTCTTTTACTTTATATTTATCCAATTCATACATCAATTATATAAATTACCAAGTTAAGCATATAATTCCATTTTTTTCTTAAAATCCCATTATTAAGTTAAATCAAACTTTCACACTACAACTCACACCATCTATTAACTTATACCATTTTACGTTTTAGAAAATTACTGCTTAACCATTTTAAAACCAATATAAGTCAAAGTTCATATTTTTTTCATTTACAATACATGAAATTTATGAGAAATCATATTTTGAAATCAACCACGGGTCCAGATAATATTTCACACCTAAATCAAGTGATACAGAAATTATCATTTAAATCCGTAATCAGCAAAATTTTCGGGTTTTGATTATTTCAAACCCGCAATCCCAAGACAAATAAAAATAGATAAAATATCACCCAGGCCTATCATTTCAGCCCATAATTATTTTTCCCTATTCTAAAGTCCGTTCGGGTATGTATCGTTTCAACCCATAGTGATTTTATTCTATAGGGAACTTGCAGTGTGAGAAACAGAAACAAATACACAGAATAAGACATAACAGATGACGGGAAAAGTTTATAACAGGATTTAACATCACATAATTAACATCACAGGAAGGTGTAACATGACATAAAAGTTCAACACATTCCGTTGTTGTCACTTCACTAATTATATAAGTATAAATGTCATGAGTGAAAACTCACCTTTTATGGTGGAATTAGCAAATCAAAACACACAAACGAATACCAGAAAGCATGGTACAACTTTTGATTCGAGTAGAGAGAGAGCCATGATGTTAATCTTTCATTCAACAACAAAACAAAGCCATATATAAATATAGATACAATACCAAAGATAAATTGAAACAAGGTGGAAATTAGAAGCAACAAAGAGCATCACCTAGCTTTTAATCAATTTTTCTTGACCCTAACACATCATATGCTCGGCCATACATGCCTTAGGCTCGGCTTTGGCATGTTTTCGGGTGGGGAATGGATCAGGTTTGGAATATATAGGCACGTTTAGGTCATAAATGTAAAGGGTTTGGAGTTACAAAAGGAAGAATGCAAAAAGGCTAGGCTTGAATGGAGTTTTAGTGCAACCATGGTCACGGCCTATGGTCCTATGGGCTCGGCTAGGGGCTACTGTAGCTCTGGATAGCGGGTAGTGTGATAATTAGGGGTGTGTACTTGGTGGCGGCGGCTAGAGGTGATGGTCATGGAAAAGAAATGAAGGTGATTATGAAAACTAGGCTAGGCTAGGCAATTTTGAAGAGGTCTTCAATATTTCGTGGAGTTTGCATACTAGGATGGTCACGGCATGGGAAAGAAAAGCGAAGAGGAGGGCGATGTGGCCGTGGGTGGTGGTGGTGGTGGTCGTGGAGATGGTGGAGGGGCTGTGGCCGTGCATAAGTATGAAGAAGCAAGGCAATTTTCAACGGAAAATTAATAAAAAGAAGAGGAAAAGAGTAGAAAATTTTAAGAAGCCGTTACCTTCTTTCTTTCAGATCTGAAACCTTACGTGAAAAGTGAGATAAGAAGAAATGTTTTCACGTGAATTTTATAAAGAAAAAGCTATGGCTATCAAGGAGAAGTTATGGTAGAAAATTAAGGGATGGAAAGATAAAAAGATAACAAATCAAAACCGAACGCACGCCTTTAATTAAAAATAGGTAACTTATCTAAATTTGATTTGTTTCCCATCTATTTAATAAAATATATGCCAAAGAAATAATTCAATAAATACACACCGTTTATACGAACACTATATAAATAATAAAACGGTTATAGAAATGTATAAATTAATTGCTCTTTGTATGTTACTTAATTTACAAAGTATATATCCAAATTAAATGAAAAAAAAACAGACAAATGTTGTAAATATGTACACAACATATAATGTTACATATATATACACAATTATAACATGATATATCAACCAAAAATGTTACTATATTTATTAAAATAACATTTAAAGATATGCCTTTTAAAACAATAACGTGTGTGTATATATATATATTTGAAATTTCTTTTGCAAGAAATAAATAGGGATCTAAATACTTATCCATTTAATTACTAAATGAATGTATAAATAAGAAAAATAAGGTAGAGGTAGATATTATAAAGAATGAATAAATAGTTTTAGGAAAAGAAGGAAATAATAAAGAAAATACTTTATTAAATGGAAACTAGAATTGAAAATAGAAAACAATATACAATCAACATTTGAAAATTATAACTATGCTTAAAAATATTTTAAAAATAAACTATATGCATAACATATCATGTTACAAAAATTAAAACATGATTTTACAAACAAATATATTATTTATATAATTTTAAAATAAACAAATTTGTTAAATAAAACCATTTACACATAATATTGTAAAAAGCATAACTTTCACAATATAACTCCTGTTTCAACAAAACGAAAATTATTATTCTTGAAATTAAATCTATTTTCATAATAAAAGATAAAATTCAAAAATTTTAATTTTAATTAAAAGTCAAAAGTCAAATTTTGACCATTTTGACCAAAATCCACTTTTTTTTTGGAAATATTCCATTTATTCAGGTTTTAAATTATAATTCAGATAGAAAACAAAATTTATATTTACAATAATTTTTTTACTCATTTTAAATAAAAATATAAAGTTTTTAAATCAGGAATTTCAGTTAAAATAAATAAAATTAAAATAATCACAAAATACAGGGTTGTTACACTCTCCCCCACTCAAATTATTTCGTCCTCGAAATGGAACAAGGTACGGAAAACACATAAAATGATAGAATGAAATAGGATTAAGAAAAGATGACAAGATGATTAAAATTATACCTAATAACAGTTGTTATAGGTAAGTTTAACAAGGTGGAGAACAGGAATAGCTAGAAGGGAAAAATAGGTTGAAAGACAAGGATGAACCATTATTCTAAAGCTATATAAATTTCAATTATTTGGAAGGGTAAAATAAATGATCAAAATATCCTTTATATAATACTTTATCAAAATACCTTTATAACTCGATGTCTTAACAAGTTTATCCTCGCTCCCGTAGACTCTGATAATGCGTTGATCAGGCGTAAAGCTAGAATTCTCCAGGTACATAGTAGACTTGTTTCAACACCCGGTGAAAATACTTGAAAAACTTGTAAAAACAGATATGGAAAGTACAATCCAAACAAAACAACCAAACCAAAACCTTTGTCTAACCATGGTTCGCAGATACACAATGGTTATGCCTGGATCCCCCAGGAAACAATCCATATCCGTAAGCTTTCTCAGCCCTGCGAGTTATGCTATGATGACTAGTAGACTGCAGGATACACGATGATTAAGCCTGGATCCCCCAGGAAAAAATCCATTCCCCTAGGCCTTCTTAGCCAGGTGGATTTTGCTACTAATGCAACCTACATAGTTCACAGGATACACAATGATTACGCCTGGATCCTCCAGGAAACAATCCGTACCCCTAAGCCATCTCAGCCATGTGAATTGCGCTATGCAGTCGTGCTCAAAAGAAAAAAAGTCATGGAGATCGCCATGGTGGGATACTCGAGTATCACTTTTGAAAAACCAAAAATCAGAGAGAATAATATCGATAGAATGTCCACAATGTGGCCACAGAGTGGATATCAAGCAGAAGGCACTTCCTATATCTTTACTTCGAAAATATATATCACATAGTATGTTTTCAAATCACTTTCAAATATCATACTTATATAAAGTCCATTATATATAAGATTCCATTTTCCAATCGAATACTTTCCAAAATCAATAGTATATCAAATCATACTTATATAGACTTCGATTATATAAGATTTCTCTTTCCAAATTGAGTACCTTTCAAATCAATAGTTTTCAAATCAACATCATACTTATACAAATCCATTTTATATAAGTTCGACAACTCCCAAATCAAGTACTTGATAATACAAGGTTCTAAATTTCAAATCATTTCATGATCAGTTCATTTTCAAAATCATATACGATTTCACCAATTTATTTCATCCAAATTAAATACCTCTAGTTTCAAAGTTTCCAAATGATAGGTTTTGAAAATAATTCCAAGTTTCCAAATCGACATAATTTAGGTCAAACAAATTCATTTCCAAAATCATCATATAAATACTGGGTTTACATTCCAATCTATTTTCAAAACCTAATATTTTCGTAAAATTAATTATACCCAAAAATGGTTTCCAAATTTATAACTATCCCTTTAAAACCTTTAAACTATTTATTTCTATTCAAAAGATCCAATTTACCCTTTGCAAATTATTATTTAACAAAAGTTTCAAATTCATTTAAGTCATACTCTTCATACTTTAAACATATAGAACTAAACTTGTATACTTTATCAAATATTTTATATTCATTGAAATTTCTTAGCTTTGAAAATTAAACCTCGATTTGGAAGTGTTCGAACCTTCAAAATAGTTGGTGAAATCAAATTTCAACTCCAAGAGTTGGAAATCAGCAACAAATCAGTAAATCAATTTTTATAACTCATTTTTATAAATAGAGTTATATTAAATAAAACAATAACTCGAGGATTGAACACCGGGCTCACTTCATATACAGATACATACATCTTTTGAAAATCAAATCATACTTCGAAATCTGAAATTAAAATTGGTTTCACAAAATCACTCGCACAGCAAAGCTACCAGAGTGGCCTCTCCCCCACTCTGAAACTCGAAAATCAATGTCGATGATGCGTCCACTCATCACCGAAATTATTTTCCAGTGACACAAATGGGTTGGACTTCTATTTTCGTAAAACTTCCTTGAAATTTCTTTGAGATCATTAAAACTCATTTGAAATCTAATAAACATTTCTTATCTGGAAAATACTTTCAAATCATAATATCATATATTTTCAAAACCTTAAAACCAATTTTCAAAATACCGGAGTTAAATCTTTCAAATTTCAAATTTAAAACCCTTCAGTTATAAATCATTTTTATATAAATCAATTTCTTATAAAAATTTCAAAATTTCAAATCCTTTCAAAATTTTAGACTCTCGTTTTTAAAAGGTATATAATCCTTATCAAAAACATTTCACTTTTATATAAAATGCGGTCATCCTTATCAAAATAATAATTTTGATGTATGCCTAATTTCAAAGTACAATCAACAAAATTTTCCAAGGGATGAACCAAGGATGGATTTCAAAACAAACAGAGATTCAAATTTAGAGGAACCCTAATCAAATAGAATTATGGTTCGAAGGTAAGCTCAAACGAAGGTGAGACAATTTTGTTACCAAATAGAAGATGGATAAGCCTTTATAAATCACGGGTAACCTTAACAGGGTCAACCGTGGCTTTAGAAATATAATCTATGCTGAAATTTAAGGCAAATCGACATTTGATTGCCAGAGATAGAATCCAGGTAGAGAAGAAGATAGATAGCATTGTAAACCGAGGATACAAAAATCTTCGGTGAATCAATGCCAATGTCAAAGGAGTTTCATCCCTTTACAAATCATTCAAAGATTTGCGAAATCACAGACCTTTATAGACGTTATTCAAAGTGGAGTTACGGAATGCCCCAAATCAAAAGGATAAAATAGGGAAGACAAGACTGGATTTCAGAACAAGTGGGAGCGTTCCAAAGTTCAAGGAATCCTAATCGATAAGAATCCTAACGAAGAGATTTCTAACACGCGGATATAGAAGGGATGAAGTTTAGAAAATCTTGATTTCAAAAAAATGTAAATTTATACCAATGTAATCTTTAAAATCCTTTAAAATCATTTGGTAATTTTATACTTCGAAAATACGTTCTCTCTCAAAGGAATGATTCTGAAATTGAATTCACTCATTCTAGGGTATTTCTACCCTATCTCTAATGAGTTTTTGCTCCGCAGGCTAAGGTTTGCCAAAAACCAAAGCTCTGATACCAAACTTTAACGACCCACTATTTTGGACCATTCAAAATGGACAATAATACATACATGTCAGACTTGAATAAATCAAATTTATAGATTGTAATAAAATTTGGAGCAAATAAAATCATTTACAGAATTATAGACACAGAGATACCAGAATACTCGCAGCGGAAATAAAATACCATAGTAGTTCATGAAGCTACTATATACCCACTCTCAAAACATATACAAAAAATAGATAAAATAGAAGTCAGGATGCATGAACAACAATACAGAGACAGATACCGAATAGGAACTAACTGGAAGAAGTAGACGAATAGACAGACAAATAAGCTCCAGCAAAACTCTAGCCCCAGAAGGTGAATCCAAAGCTGTGATTCTCTAGCTAACTCGAGCGTAAAGCAAGACACAAACACTCGAGTCAGGATATACATACTTATAAAGTGTAAACCAACTCAAGTGAACTGTAATAGCAATGCACAATAACTTAAAGGATGCTTGAGATCTCCCATCCTTTAAGGATCAGTCAAACAATCAATTAAGTAGTAATAAACACTATCCTAGAAATATTCATATTAAATTAAACAATGCAAATAACCGTGTTATTGGGACTAGGGTAGCGTAGAGCTGCATTAACCGCTCGCCTCTATCCACACTCTTAAAATCAAAGGTATGCATCAAATAATCACAAGGAAATCACATGACACACAAAGCAGTGTACCCGTGGTTATAAATTTCAAAATAATTTATAATTCCGAATTAAAATCATTTATTTGAACCATTAAAAAGTGAAGTCATTATTCCTTCAAATCGAATATTCAATTCCTAAAAATTCAGCCTTTTCTGAGTTCATTTATACAGTTAAACATTTCAAATATTGAAATTTCAGCTTTTCGCAGCACTTAGAAAATGATACGGTAAGTTATAATTGAAAACAATTCAATTTAGTAAAGACAACATTTAAAAGCTGCAGTAATAGTTCATTTTTAGTTTATTTTCAGAAATGATTGCATTTCTGAAGTGCTACTAAATAAATTTCCGGATTTATAATAAAATTTCAGAAACAATTAAACTTCAATTTTTAACTATTTTAACTTATAAAAATCATATTTTTCCCACTTCAAAGTTGTTCATTTGAATACCCTTTAACTTATGATTTTAATAAAGTAAAATTTTATGCATTAATTCAAAAATCTCAATGTTTCACTTGTTAAGGTCAATATACAATTTTCCCAACTTTCATTTACTTTACACATTAATTTAATTTACCATTTCATAAATTAAATTAAATTTCCACTTTATTTGCTTAACTTAACTTTTATTTTTAAACTAAACTTAACATTTCGAAGTCAAGTTATACTTTAAATTACACTTTTAACCATCCATTTATTTAACATTTTAGACTAACTATTTAAATTCAAAATACACTGTAAATTGCTTAACTTTATTTTACAAATAACTTGATATTTTCTTTTACTTTATATTTATCCAATTCATACATCAATTATATAAATTACCAAGTTAAGCTTATAATTCCATTTTTTTCTTAAAGTCCCATTATTAAGTTAAATCAAACTTTCACACTACAACTCAAACCATCTATTAACTTATACCATTTTACCTTTTAGAAAATCACTGATTAACCCTTTTAAATCCAATATAAGTCAAATTTCATATTATTTTTTCTCATTTACAATACATGAAATTTATGAGAGATCATATTTTGAAATCAACCATGGGTCCGGATAATATTTCACACCAAAATCAAGTGATACGGAAATTATCATTTAAATCCGTAATCACTAAAAATATAGGGTTTTGATTATTTCAAACCCGCAATCCAAAGACAAATACAAATAAATAAAAAATCACCCAGGCCTATCATTTTAGCCCATAATGATTTTCCTCTATTCTAAAGTCCGTTCGGGTATGTATCATTTCAACATATAGTGATTCTATTCTACAGGGAACTTGCAGTGTGAGAAACAGAAATAAATACACAGTATAACAGAATAAAACATAACAGATGATGGGACAAGTTTATAATAAGGTTTAACATCACATAATTAACATCACAGGCAGGTGTAACATGACATAAAAGTTCAACACATTCCGTTATTGTCACTTCACTAATTATATAAGTATAAATGTCATGAGTGAAAACTCACCTTTTATGCTAGAGTTAGCAAATCAAAAGGCACAAACGAATACCAAAAAGCACGATACGGCTTTTGATTCGAGTGGAGAGAGAGCCAAGATTAACATCTTGCATTCAACATCAAAACAAAGCCATATATAAATATAGATGTAATACCAAAGATAAATTGAAACAAGGTGGAAATTAGAAGCAACAAAGAGCATCACCTTGCTTTTAATCAATTTTGCTTGACCCTAACACATCATGTGCTCGGCCATACATGCCTTATGCTCCACTTTGGCATGTTTTCAGGTGGGAAATGGATCAGGTTTTGAACATATAGGCATGGCAAGGTCAAAAATGTAAAGGGTTTGGAGTTACAAAAGGAAGAATGCAAAGACGCTAGGCTTGAATGGAGTTTTGATGCAACCATGGTCATGGCCTATGGTCCTATGGTATTGGCTAGGGGCTGCAAAAGGTTTGGAAAGTGGGTAGTGTGATGGCTAGGGGTGTGTACAAGGTGGTGGTGGCTAGAGGTGGTGGCCGTGGCAAAGAAATGAAGGTGATGGTGAAAACAAGGCTAGGGTTGGCAATTTTGGAGAGCTGTTCAATATTTTATGGAGTTAACATCATGGGATGGTTACAACTTGGGCAAGACAAGTGGAGAGGAGGGTGGTGTAGCCGTGGGTGGTGGTGGTTTTGGTCATGGCGATGGTGAGGGGCTATGGCCGAGCATAAGCATAAAGAAGCAAGGAAATTTTCAATGGAAAATTAAAAAAAAAAGAGGAAAAGAGTAGAAAATTTTTACGAAGCCATTACCTTCTTCCTTTCAGATTTGAAACCTTGTGTGAAAAGTGAGATAAGAAGAGTTATTTTCACACGAATTTTATAAAGAAAAAGTCACGGCTATCAAGGAGAAGTTATGGTAGAAAATTAAGGGATGGAAAGATAAAAAGGTAATAAATCAAAACGTAACGCATGCCTTTAATTAAAAATAGGTAATGTATCTAAATTTGATTTGTTTCCCATATATTTAATAAGATATATGCCAAAGAAATAATTCAATAAATACTTACCATTTATATAATCACTATATAAATGAATAAGAAATCGGTGATAGAAACGTATAAATTAATTGCTATTTACATCATTGTATGTTACTTAATTTACAAAGTATATATCCAAATTAAATGAAAAAAAACAGACAAATGTTGTAAATATATACACACAACATGTAATGTTACACATATATACACAATTATAACTTGATATATCAACCAAAAATATTACATATATTAATTAAAATAAACATTTAAAGGTATGCCTTTTAAAACAATAACGTGTGTATATATATATATATATATATATATATATTTGAAATTTCTTTCCAAGAAATGAATAGGGATCTAATAACTTATCCATTTAATTAATAAATAAATGTGTAAATAAGAAAAAAAAGGTTGAGATAGATATTATTAAGAATAAATTAATAGTTTTAGGAAAATAAGGAAATAAATAAAGAAAACACTTATTAATGGAAACTAGAATTTAAAATTGAAAACAATATACAATCAACATTTGGAAATTATACTATACATAAAAATGTTTTAAAAATAAACTATATGCATAACATATCATATTACTAAAATTGTAACATGATTTTACAAACAAAGATATTATTTATACAAATTTAAAATAAACAAATTTGTTAAATAAAACCATTTACACACAATATTGTAAAAAGCATAACTTTCACAATATAAATCCAATTTCGACGAAACAAAAAGAAGTATTCTTGAAATTAAATATATTTTCATAATAAAAGATAAAATTGAAAAATTAAAATATTTAAAATTTAAATTTAAAGTCAAATTTTGACCAAAATCCACTTTTTTGGAAATATTACATTTATTCAGGTTTACAATTATAATTCACATAGAAAATAAAATTTATATTTACAATAAAAAAATTTATTCATTTTAAATAAAAAATAATGTTTTTAAATCAAGAATTTCAGTTAAAATAATTAAAATAAAAAATTAAAATAATCACAAAATACAGGGCTGTTACATAGGAGGTACATATGAGGCCCTCGGAACAATTCTCTAGAGGTGCACTGTGGCAGGCGGTACCGCAGTAGCCATGTCGTTGATGGAAATGCAATCTCCAATATATGCCTTTACGAACTTAGTTGTGCCCAACTATATTGGAATTTGAGATGCAAGCATTTCATCTATTATACATATTTATTTTCATCCCTTAGACATTATTATAATATAAATAGATTTTATAAAAAAAATGATTTGGTTATCGTATGGTAAAAACCCACGATGTTTATGTGCGGCATGGTCTTACGAGATACCTGTATTTCCAAAAGGATTTATGTTACATTTATCTATCCATTTAATTGTGTTTCTCACGTTGGTTTTACCAGAGTGATCCAATTTTTTTTTATAATGCTCAGGTTAGTCTAAGCACATTTTCTAGATTTAGCTAGATCCTGGGAGCTTTAGGAGACGAGCTGGATAATCCAAGGCGTTTACTGTATTTTATCTTCTGCTATTTTATTCATGTTATATTTATCAACAATTGAAAGGAACGACTATTTGTAACATCCTCCAATTTGGAGTCCCAGAACTAACGGCTATGGATGTTGCAGTAATCCATAATTATTAATCCTCGATGACTGAACACGGCTATATTAGATACATTGATTCGAAAAACACTTGAATATGGAATTTTTTTAACAACAAACAGATTCCACTTTCCATTTCAAAATATTACAAATTAAATACATAATCCCAATTCACAGACCACATTAAGATAACATATAATTATTACAAAAAATGTTATCTCCTTTACAAACAAAACATACAGGGAAATAAAAGAACTCTAATAACATGCTTGTCTCCTATATGTCCTCGGAAGCTTTATTCTACTAAAAGAACACCTGGAAACCTTAACTCTCAACCTACTCATAATCAATTGAGAACCCGAGAGTTTAAGGGAAAACAAAAATTTCGAGTCAGACATAAAGCCTGGTATAAATAATAATCTACCATCTCAAACCATTTTGATATCTAGTGAGACCACGCCGCTTAGAAAAATGGGTTTTCCCCTTACTAGTATCCCAAAATATTTATAAAACTATATATTGTGTTCCTGCATCCACAGTGACTAAATGCATAGTATTTCAAAATATTAGGATGATATGCAAAACAAGTAAAACAAATCTGGATTACCCACCCACATTTATTCTGACTATCTATATTAATTATAGTTTTATGGATTACCATTAACCTTTTAAATATTTATGGACTATCTGCCAAGTTTCATAGTTTTCATGGTATCACTAAGAACCTATTGGTAACTCAAATATCATTTTATATCCTAGTTTTCATGGACTAATTAGGAACACGTTGACTATCTATTAATATCATAACCTGAATATAGTTTTCATGGACTAACTACAAACCTACTGGCCCCCTGCCAGTATCAAATCATAGTTTTCATAGGCTGACTATGAACCTATTGTCCCCACCAATATCATACAGTTTTCATGTGCTTACTGTAAACCTATTGGCCCCTGCCAATATCTTTAACTAAAATTTTAACATCCGTTATGTTATATTCACTAATGGGTAAACCTATTTGGTTGTTCTGCCCCTTTCCCCAAAATACAGTTATTAGTTAATAACAATGTAAATAAATATATGAAAAAGTAAACATAGCAACAAAATAATATTAAGACATGTGGTTCATTATCCTTGAAAACCTCTTTATCTATATATATCCTGGTTAAGCCCTTTGTCCCTTTTAAATCAAAGAAAACTTCTTCATTTCAAAACACTTTATTTATTTATGCAAGGTTACTACTTTAAATTAAGATTGGGTTTTTTGTTTTGAAATCTTAAAAACATCTCTTGCGAAACCTCTAGATGGCCTCCTTTGAAAGCTAACTTCTTTTCAAAACATACACACACACACTCTTCGAAGCCCTTGATAAATACACCCTTTCGAAACCAATTATACCTTTCGAAGGTATCAAATCACCTTTTGAAATATAGTGCTTCGAAACAAATGAAAATACCCATTTTGAAAGCATTGGGTTTAAGCCTTAAAACAACACTTGGGTCAAAATGGTTATACACGAAAGTCTCTCTTTTGACACCAGCTAAAAATTTATTTGGGAAAAAGTTGATGGTGTCGGAACCATCTAGTTGAAAGAAAAGGCCTATCAAAAAATTAAAACTTTGAAGAATAGAGTAGGAACCCCCTTTCAACTCCATCACCTTCAAAACCTTCGACCCCTTCAAAAGCAATTAGGAAGAAGGCTTAGTTTAAGGTAAAAATAAGGATAGCCTTTCGAAAGCATTACTGGTCAATATAGTCTAAAGGTAGAGTAGCGACTAGCTATGGACTAGGTCGAAGCCAATCCATTCGAAAACTCTGGTTTTTAAGTAAAAAAGTACCCCTTCAAAAGTAATTGTAAAGCCTTTTCGAAAGCATATGTTTCAAATGTGTCGAAAGCTTTAGGTAAAATAAGGCAAGAACTTAACTTTTGAAAATGAAGCAGGGTTTCAACTCCATTGAAAGCTTACCTTTTGACACCAAGGCTTCCGCCTTCCTTCCAATCCACTATGTACCATCTAGGTAATAAAAAGTGTATTGGTTTCGACTATGTCGGTTTTGACTAGGACAAGGTGGAATCAAAGGGGTCGAAAGGTACTTGCTATCCTAGGCGGAACACCCTTTTCTGGGTTAAAGGCTAAATTATAGCAACTTTTAGTACTTACTTTATAACAACTTGCCTATTTGTAAAACATTGATTGGCTGCCATAAAAACTTTTCAAATACTCTCCCTTTAAAACTGCCACATTTGTATCAGATCAAAACCATAAAAATGTAAAATTTAAGCCCTTCCATATACTAAAATCAATTATTTTAGAAAAGTCCTTCTTTCAAAATATTTAATATCCCTAGTAAATCAACCAGGAAAAATCCCCAAAAATCACAGATATACTATTTCATCATGCGATCAAACATATTAAAATTTTAGACCCAATTTTTTCCTGAAATATTCAAAATAATTTTTTAAACCCAGTTACATCATGTTTTTCATCAAAAATTCATAATAAAATTTCCATAGCTTGGAAAATACTAAAAATTAAAACCCATCTCCAAAATCATGTTTTACTTAACATAAAAAATTTCCAAGGCATTCTAAGATCATAGATTCTTGGTTTTACATCAAAACCATGCAAATTCGTATACGCATGAATTAAAATAAATCAACATAATATAAATCAAGCATATCATCATCCATTTTAGCACAAAAATGAATTTAAATCATAAATCCAAAACCATATAATCATAGAATAAAAATAAAGATAGTGTGAGATTATTATTCACCTTAAACTTGATAAGGAGTTTGAGATTTGTTGTTGATTAATCTTCCTAGCTTTAATCCTTAACTTTTAAATTGAAATTCCTCTTTTCCTCCTTGTTAATGGCCGGTTATATTATATTTTTTGATTTGCATTTGTGATTGTGAGAAATGAAACATGAATGGGCACAAATGAGAAGTTATAGCCGTTTCTAATAGATTGTCTAATTTACTAATATGCCATATGCAATTCAATTATCTTATGAACCAATTTAAATCCCATTAAATCATTATTATTAAGCATGGCCCATTATACAATTTATTCAAATCTCAATCCCTTTATCATCATTATTTTATTTAATTTATCTAATTAAATCTTCTAAATAATGTTATTAAAAATTAGGGATGTTACAGGCTGCCCCTTTAAAGAATTTCATCCTTGAAATTCAGTAAGGACTAAATAATAAACATAGCAATAATCTGTAACAACACCTAAACGACCCTATTAGTCTAACTGACTAGCAACTATCTACATAAAACTAATATACACATACCCTCAATGAAGATCAAGATAAGTATCTCTAATCATGTCCCCTGTCTCCCAAGTACAATCCTTCTCGTTGTCACTAAATTTTCATCAATCTGACTATTTTTCCCTTTATCTTTTCACATCCCTAGCTACAACCTGAACTGGTTGTTTAACAAAAATCAGATTAGTCTCTACCACTAAGTCATCCAACACTATTTGTAGCAATCTGGTATTTCGCGTCGATTTATAATCGACATTAAACGATTAATATTTTCGCTAATTTTCCAATTGAAGTTTTAAAATTTGAATTAAAATTCTTTTATAAATTGTTAAGAAGATTGATGGGCTTTGAAAATTAGGTAGTGGACCATGTTTTTGTGAGGCAGTGAAAATTTACAAGGGGGCAAATAGCCGTTCCCTTTTTATTTCTATTCGACCCGTCCCCTTCTATCATTTTCTCAACCCTAACCAAATAAAACATACGAACGATAATGGTGGCTGCTCGTTTTCGTTCGTTCCTCTTCGATCGAGAATTAGGGCTTCGCTCCTTAGCTCTAGATCGGGGGTTTCGATTCCGATGTTCGCTTGTCTCCGCTTGCTTAGGTGATTAACGGCTCCTTCAACTTGCTCGTGGCTGCTTCAACATGCTCGTGCTCGATTGGACTTCGACTTGAACGGCTCGAGCGATTGATGACTTCGTTACCTTGCTTGGGTCTCGGCCGCTTTGAACTAAGGTGAGTAATCTTTATTACTCACGTCTAAGTCGACTTAGTTTTACGCTTGCGTATGATTTGGTTTCGTTGTTGATGCTTTCTCTGATTTTGTCAAATTGGTGTAATTTCGTGATACTTGGTTAACTCGGCTTTGATTTTGGGCTGTTTAATATCTCGCGACCATCACGAATTCGATTTCTTTTTGTTGACTTCGGTCACTTTGATTGTTAAGCCTCTTTGTTGTTTTTTACTTGAATTTTTCGAGTGCTTGTGACCTGAGCATTGATTCCTATTGTGACTTCGGTCTTGACTGGCTACTGTCTTGATCATTTCCTCTATGAACTTGAAGTGCCACGTGTTATAAGTTTTTCACTTCGATGTTTGACACTGTCAAACTCGGAGCTGACTTGATAATGTTTTCGATTTTTATGTGATTGTTTCCACTTTCGCTGGTTTGTGAGTACTTCATACTTGGTCGTACTGATCATTCATGTATATGTCTGGTGTATGTGCATTTGTGGGTTTAGTATTGAACACTGCATAGTTGTACTTCACTTGCATTTGGTATCACTTGACTTTGATTTGGATAATAGTTGTCATTAGCATGACTGCCACTCCTTGTTGTTGCAGTTTCTTTTTTTTGATTCACTATAATCTGGTATTGGGATATACTGTTTTGAATTTTTGCACTTGTATACCATCGGTTGTCACTGCCTATTTCAATTTGCATATGGACTTGAAATTGTAGCATTGACCCTGTACCACTTGGTGTTGTAGTGCACTGTTCATTCATGTGCTTGCTGTGTTGCCATATTAATCCCTTTGCTTGCTTTGGCTTCATTGCATCTACATCTACCTGTTGTACAGGCGGTGCATTGATTTTCTACACTTTGTCTAGTATCACTTGTGTCACTTCATTTTCTTCACTGGTCTTCTGTACATGTGATCTTGAAGTTAAACTTAAGGGACTTAAATTCATTGCCGTTTCCTTCATCTTTGCGTCTGCATTGTGAAATTGTGTATAGGTTGGCTGCTGTGCTCTTGATTTATTTGCACACTTACTGTGCACTTTTTATATCATTCCCTTGATATTGTGCAGACCATTTGTCACTGTGTTGCGCTTGACTTCCCTATAGTTTTTCTGACCACTGTTTGGCTTTATAGCCTTTCACTTCGGCTAGCACTAGAATGTGCAGCCTGGTTGCTTGCCATTGACTTTCTCGTGACTGCAATCTTGTTGCAGTCTTGCCTTGTGTTCGCGAAGTGTGTACATTGCTATGTGCACTTATGTCCATGCTTGCATTTGACTGGATAATAAATTTTTATAGAATTGAACAGAGATGTTGCAGCCTCTGTTTTCTGTTAGTCGATTTGATCTATGGTCGAGACTTAGTTTTATATCTTGACAATTTTATTTGAACTGCATTTGTGTTGAACCTGACTCTTTCTTGGGTTTGACCGTGTGTTCATTTGTGAATTTTCATTGCGTACATCATCACTGTAGTGGCAAGGCAGTGCACGCAAGCGTGAACTACAGCCACACGGTATTGAGTTTTTGGGTACATCATCACTGTAGTGGCAAGGCAGTGCACGCAAGCGTGAACTGCAGCTACACGGTGTGGCTTTTATTGATATTCTATTTTTTTTTGATTTATTGGTCTTTTGCGTATTCCATATACTGTAGCGGCGAGGCAATGCACGCGTGCGTGTACTGCAGCCCTACTCGAATTAATATTTTAATTGATATTTCAATGGTTTGAAGTGTTTTGTTTATTCAATTCAATATTTTGTGTCATATTCCGATTGTTGTTTTCTAAATTATCTTCATTGATAATCTTTTTAATTTATCTTCGTTGATAATTTGGATTTGCTGAGTTGTTGTTTAACGTTGTTACGTGTTATATTTATCGTTATCCGATTTCTTTATTTAAGGATCGGATAGATGAGATTTTTGTGACTGTCGTCTATTTGTTACTTAATTATTATTTCTTCTGTGCACTAATAACTGAGTTTGAATTAGACTGACCCGTGTATTATTTTCTTTTGAATTTAATACTCGGGTCAGACCGAGTATTTATGGGTTGTTGATACCTTACTTGGGTTGCTGCTAGGGCTATGAAGTCTTTTCATATCTTTTGGAGTAGTCGTGACACAGTATAGGTTGATATGTATTCATGTATATTAGTCGATAATGTACTTGTATATATATGTGTGTATATATATATATATAACTTCCTGAGTCGACTGTTGTAGTTGTATCATATGTGTTGTATCACGTGTATTGCAACTAACATCAGTTATTGTATATATGAGACTTTCCGTTTTATCTGTGTTCCGCATTTATATTTATTATCTGTGTTATTATTATATTTACTGTCCTAAACTAGTATGAACCATCGTAGTTCATTTTATACTGGAATTGGGGTATGTCGATGGGATTAAATAATTCAGAGAGGAAAAATGAAAGAATATATATATATATATATATATATATATATATATATATATATATATATATAGACACACCACTCCTATCGAGATAACCAATACTAGCGTAAGGCCTAACTACGGATGGCCGCTCCTCAACAACCTTATTCTCCGCGCTAGTTGACAACATTACACCGTAGTGTTCTTGGCTAGCATGGTTACAGAGGTGGGGCGTCATAGCTTGGTATCAGAGCCTGGAGTTTATGGACATAATATAAAACATAACTTAGACGGAACATGTGTTACAACTATTTGTCGATGTTTTATCTCTCATCTTTGCCTATGGTTATCTTTGCTTGTTAGGTATGGATTCCTAATGCTTATTTATGCGCATTTGATTTTGATTTCGTGAAAGTATTTTGGTTTCGGCCTCCGTTTGCTTTGCGAACTCAAGTTGATTTTTTGATGATGAGGATTTTGTTCTTGTGTTTTCGGCTTTGAATTGATTTAGCCGATGTTGATTTTGTTCGAATCTCAGCGATTTTGAACTTGATATTTTGTGTTTTTCTCGGCTTGATTTCCATTCGACTTCGGTTACTTTATTTTCGTGAAATTGCAAGTTTCTTGATTTCCAAGACTCTGACTTTGTTTGCCATTGAATTCTTTGATGAGGATGTTGATTCGTTTTGTACTCGACTATGGCCAATAATTGTTGACTTCGGCATTGACTTGATTTTTATTCTTGTTGAAGTCGTTTATGCATTTATGCTCGTTTTTCTCTGTTTTTCCAATTGTTAATCGATTCTTCTTTTTCGATTAGTTGTTATCACCTTTGTCGACTTTGATAACTTCTATTTCTGGAATTTTTGAGTTTTCTACTTTGATGGATTTGGAATCGAATTCTTTGGATCTTATTCACGTCTTCGAATGTCAATTTTAGTTAATTGATTTGGTTTCCAAATTTAATCGATTCATGTTAATTCCCCGATTTGTTGCTTTCATTTATTAGCGACTGTGGTGACATTTTCTTCGGGATTTTTGTGAACACACTTTTTGAAGGACTCGGTATCGATTTCTTTGGATTCTATTCACATCTTTGTATGTGAATTCTTGTGACTGATTGTTTCTACAATCACTTTTATGCTTTGTCACTTTAAAAATATAAAGGTTTTCTATGCTAGTAGTAAATATCAAAACCCTTTTCTCCAAACAATTTCAAAACTATTTTATTACAAAGCTCTTTACTTAAACCATTTTCCAATCTACTAGTATATACAAGCCTTTACTTCACTCGGATGAGAAATCGAATTAAACGGCATAGTAAAACAAGTGGTATGAAACGCTTGCATTCACTTCGTTGGTTAATTCTTGGACTTGTTCGATTGAACCTCTTGTGACAATTTTCTAGTGAAGATTTACAGTTTGTTCGTAAATATTTAAGCTAAGCAAGTGGTTATGGGACATGAAGCTAAACTTTTATATTTACTAACTTAGTGTAATTGACACTTCTTTATGATCATGACGATAATTTTTGTAATTTAGACTAGCAACAGTGCGATGTCTCTTTGTCTGCGAGGGAGACCAGACCCCGCTCTTATGATGTTTCGCCATCACATTTGTGTGATGTTTCGCCATCACATGTGTAGGGTAGCACCCCACGGTCTTCGGACCATTCGTGTGTCAAAATATAATGGTTGGCTACCATGAGATAGCGTCTCATTTTGTGATACCGGTTGGTGAGTTTTCATGCTCCCATTTTGTGACAGGCCTTCCCCTTTTCATGATTTAGGATAGCAATTGTGCGACGTCTCTTTGTTTGCAAGGTTAGGCTAGACACCATTTGTGTGATTCCACTCACGCATTCCTTTTTTGCTTTTTGGTTAGCCTAGACACCATTTGTGTGATTCCGCTTACACATACCATTTTGTTTGCGAGGTTAGGCTAGACACCATTTGTGTGGTTCCACTCACACATACCTTTTTGCTTTTTGGTTAGCCTAGACACCATTTGTGTGCTTTCGCTCACACATACCTTTTTGTTTGCGAGGTTAGGCTAGACACCATTTGTGTGATTCCACTCACACATACCTTTTTGCTTTTTGGTTAGCCTGAACACCGTTTGTGTGATTCTGCTCACACATACCTTTTTGTTTGCGAGTTAGGCTAGACACCATTTGTGTGATCCACTCACACATACCTTTTTGCATTTTGGTTAGCCTAGACATCATCTGGGTGATTCCGACTCACCCATATGGGGCAGCTCTCCATGGTCTTCGGACCGTCATGTGATAGGCCTCTTTCCCTTTTTCTGTGATTTCTGGATTTCTTGTGTAGATTTCTAGAATTTGTGATTTCTGTATTTCTTGTGTAGATTTCTAGAATTTGTGTTTTCTGGATTTCTTCTGTAGATTTCTAGAATTTGTGCTTTCTGGATCTCTTGTCATGATTTCTAGAATTTGTGTTCCACCAATTTTCGTGATTTCTATTGATAAGTTTTATCAATTTTTGTGCATTGGTGAATTCGGGTGTCATTGACTTGTTATGAATACAAGTTTAGGGTATGCTATCCCTTTCTATCTTTGAGAAGATTCTTGTGACATTTTT
Source organism: Allium cepa (assembly GCA_030765085.1). Lineage (NCBI taxonomy): Eukaryota > Viridiplantae > Streptophyta > Magnoliopsida > Asparagales > Amaryllidaceae > Allium > Allium cepa. Next base: position 778,387,077 of record CM060945.1, read on the forward strand.
GATGAATGAAAATTCATTGGTATTATATTTTGATGCCAATTATTTTGATGAGATTTTGATGTATAAACTTTAGTAACCGTCAACCTTAAAATGGATTTTCAAGCGGTTATCCCGCGATGCTTATTTTTTTGTCCGTTTTTATGGTATTTTGAGAAGTGCAATTTCCTTGTCGAAGTTGCTACTGATGTTGCTGTTTTAATCACGTGTTTTAAAAATTTGTTATTTTTAAAAATTATTTCAATATATAAATCAAAATTTTTTTCAAAATTTTTACAGTTTGCGCTTTCAAAAGAATGAGGAAGCGATTTAAACGTTTCAGAAAAATCGAGGACTATGACCCTTTTCTTTTACTGGTTCGCTTAATTCCGGACTTGTCCGTTTGAGAATGTGAAATGTTATTTTTAAAGTACACAATTATGCACTTTCAAGAAAACGATGAAGTGAATTAAACGATTTAGTAAAACTCATGGTTATGAGACATGTGCGTTTGCTATTTCGGTTAATTTCGGACTCGTTAATTGAAATATTTGTGGTTTCTGATTATCGTTTTTGATAATCAGATATTTGTTGATTTTGATTATCGTTTTTGATAATTGAATATTTGTTGTTTCTGATTATCATTTTTGATAATCGGATGTTTGTGATTTATGATTATCGCTTTTGATAATCGGATGTTTGTGATTTCTGATTATCGTTTTTGATAATCGGATATTTGTTGAATTTGATTATCGTTTTTGATAATCGAATATTTGTGGTTTCTGATTATCGTTTTTGATAATCGGATGTTTGTGATTTCTGATTATCACTTTTGATAATTGGATATTTGTGATTTCTAATTATCATTCTTGGTAATTAGATATTTGCAATTTTGCGACTTGTGATTTTTGTTTTCTAATTATCTTTGTTGATAATTAGATTTTGCTGTCTTCTAATTATCGAATCGATGATTAGATATTACTGTTTTGTTATTTCTGTATTCTGATTATCTATTTGATAATTAAATTTTGTAGAGAATTTGTGAATTTCTTTTATGAAATTAAAAGATTTCTTTGGTGTTTATATTGTACTACGCCGGTGTACCGGCTCAATTTTCTGCTATTCATGACGTTTTCCACGTCTTCCAATTACGGAAATGCCTTATTGATTTTCGATTTTTATTCTTGAGCCCTGTGTTATTGAATATTTTTTGGAAGTTTTTCCTATTTGACTTTTGAGCAACTATCTATTCACCTCATTGCTTCGGGGGTGTAGTACCTTCGAAATAAAGATGTTTTTCTTGCGGAAGTTCAATGGTTCTCAAATCCTAAGGATTGCACTTAGGAGTCCTGAGAATTCATCAAGCAAACACGTTCAGGCTTATTCTTTTATGCTCTATATGGTGAACTTCCTATTTCAAATTTCTTCCTTTTGTGTTGTTATGTTTTCGGGTTGTTACTTTTTGTCCATTTATTCCTTATGATTGTGAGGATGCAATTTCTTTAAGGAGGGGAGTCTATAACAACCCGGTATTTCGCGTCGATTTATAATCGACATTAAACGATTAATATTTTTGCTAATTTGCCAATTGAAGTTTTAAAATTTGAATTATAATTCTTTTATAAATTGTTAAGAAGATTGATGGGCTTTGAAAATTAGGTAGTGGCCCATGTTTTTGTGAGGCAGTGAAAATTTACAAGGGGGCAAATAGCCGTTCCCTTTTTATTTTTATTCGACCCATCCCCTTCTATCATTTTCTCAACCCTAACCAAATAAAACATACGAACGATAATGGTGGCTGCTCGTTTTCGTTCGTTCCTCTTCGATCGAGAATTAGTTCGCTCCTTAGCTCTAGATCGGGGGTTTCGATTCCGATGTTCGCTTGTCTCCGCTTGCTTAGGTGATTAACGGCTCCTTTAACTTGCTCGTGGCTGCTTCGACGTGCTCGTGCTCGATTGGACTTCGACTTGAACGGCTCGAGCGATTGATGACTTCGTTACCTTGCTTGGGTCTCGGCCGCTTCGAACTAAGGTGAGTAATCTTGATTACTCACATCTAAGTCGACTTAGTTTTACGCTTGCGTATGATTTGGTTTCGTTGTTGATGCTTTCTCCGATTTTGTCAAATTGGTGTAATTTGGTGATACTTGGTTAACTCGGCTTTGATTTTGGGCTGTTTAATATCTCGCGACCATCACGAATTCGATTTCTTTTTGTTGACTTCGGTCACTTTGATTATTAAGCCTCTTTGCTGTGTTTTACTTGAATTTTTTGAGTGTTTGTGACCTGAGCATTGATTCCTATTGTGACTTCGGTCTTGACTTCTGGTAACACTCGAGTGTTACCACTGCAGTTGTTCTCGGTCTTGATTGATTACCTTGGCCACTGTCTTGATCATGTCCTCTATGAACTTTAAGTGCCACGTGTTATAAGTTTTTCACTTCGATGTTTGACACTGTCAAACTCGGCTCTGACTTGATAATGTTTTCAATTTTTATGTGAATGTTTCCACTTTCACTGGTTTGTGAGTACTTCATACTTGGTCGTACTGATCATTCATGTAAATGTCTGGTGTATGTGCATTTGTGGTTTCGGTATTGAATACTGCATAGTTGTACTTCACTTGCATTTGGTATCACTTGACTTTGATTTGGATAATAGTGTTGATTAGCATGACTGCCACTCCCTGTTGTTGGAGTTTCTTTTTTTTGATTCACTGTAATCTGGTATTGGGATATACTGTTTTGAATTTTTGCACTTGTATACCATCGGTTGTCACTGCCTATTTCAATTTGCATTTGGACTTGAAATTGTAGCATTGATCCTGTACCACTTGGTGTTGTAGTGCACTGTGCATTCATGTGCTTGCTGTGTTGCCATATTAATCCCTTTGCTTGCTTTGGCTTCATTGCATCTACATCTACCTGTTGTACAGGCAGTGCATTGATTTTCTGCACTTTGTCTAGTATCACTTGTGTCACTTCATTTTCTTCACTGGTCTTCTGCACATGTGATCTTGAAGTTAAACTTTAGGGCCTTAAATTCATTGCAGTTTCCTTCATCTTTGCAGTTGCATTGTGAAATTATGTATAGGTTGGTTGCTGTGCTCTTGATTTATTTGCACACTTACTGTGCACTTTTTATATCATTCCCCTGATATTGTGCAGACCATTTGTCACTGTGTTACACTTGACTTCCCTATAGTCTTTTCTGACCACTGTTTGGCTTTGTGGCCTTTCACTTCGGCTAGCACTAGAATGTGCAGCCTGGTTGCTTGCCGTTGACTTTCTCGTGACTGCAATCTTGTTACAGTCTTGCCTTGTGTTCGCGAAGTGTGTAAATTGCTATGTGCACTTATGTCCATGCTTGCATTTGACTGGATAATAAATTTTTATAAAATTGAACAGAGATGTTGTAGCCTCTGTTTTCTGTTAGTCGATTTGAACTATGGTCGAGACTTAGTTTTATATCTTGACCATTTTATTTGAACTGCAGTTGTGTTGAACCCGACTTTTTCTTGGGTTTGACCGTGTGTTCGTTTGTGAATTTTCATTGCGTACATCATCACTATAGTGGCAAGGCAGTGCACACAAGCGTGAACTGCAGCCACACGGTATTGAGTTTTTGGGTACATCATCACTGTAGTGGCAAGGCAGTGCACGCAAGCGTGAACTGCAGCTACACGGTATGGCTTTTATTGATATTTTATTTTGTTTTGATTTATTGATCTTTTGCGTATTCCATATACTGTAGCGGCGAGGCAGTGCACGCGTGCGTGTAATGCAGCCTTACTCGAATTAATATTTTAATTGATATTTCAATGGTTTGAATTGTTTTGTTTATTCAATTCAATATTTTGTGTCGTATTCCGATTGTTGTTTTCTAAATTATCTTCATTGATAATCTTTTTAATTTATCTTCGTTGATAATTTGGATTTGCTGAGTTGTTGTTTAACGTTGTTACGTGTTATATTTATCGTTATCCGATTTCTTTATTTGAGGATCGGATAGACAAGATTTTTGTGACTGTCGTCTATTTGTTACTTAATTATTATTGCTTCTGTGCACTAATAACTGAATTTGAATTAGACTGACCCGTGTATTATTTTCTTTTGAATTTAATACTTGGGTCAGACCGAGTATTTACAGGTTGTTGATACCTTACTTTGGGTTGCTGCTAGAGCTATGAAGTCTTTTCATATCTTTTGGAGTAGTCGTGACACAATATAGGTTGATATGTATTCATGTATATTAGTCGATAATGTACTTATATATATATATATAACTTCCCGAGTCGACTGTTGTAGTTGTATCATATGTACTGTATCACGTGTATTGCAACTAACATCAGTTATTGTATATATGAGACTTTCCGTTTTATCTGTGTTCCGCATTTATATTTATTATCTGTGTTTTTATTATATTTACTGTCCTAAACTAGTATGAACCATCGTAGTTCGTTTTATACTAGAATTGGGGTATGTCGATGGGAGTAAATACATCGGAGAGGAAAAATGAAAGAATATATATATATATACACACCACTTCTATCGAGATAACCAATACTAGTGTAAGGCCTAACTACGGATGGCCGCTCCTCAACAGCCTTATTCTCCGCGCTAGTTGACAGCATTACACCGTAGTGTACTTGGCTAGCGTGGGTATAGAGGTGGGGCGTCACACTATCAGAGGAATAGTAGGCTCCGGATTATGGAAATACTTGCGAAGATGAGATACATGAAATACGTTATAGATACCTATCAAACTGCTCGAAAACTCTATTGTATATGTGAGCCTTCCAATATTCTCTATAATCTAGAACGGACCTTCAAATCTTGGGGTAACTTCCCCGACTTTCCAAATCGTATTATACCCTTCATAGGTATACCTTAACGAAAACCTTATCTCTAACTGAGAATTCTAGATCCTTTCGCCTTTTATCTGCATATCTCTTCTGTCTTGATTGAGCTTCCTTCATCCTTCCTCGAATTAACTCAATCTTCTCCGACTCCTCTCTAACAAATTCTGGATCTAAGACTAATCTGTCTCCAGTCTCCAACCAATATGCTGGTGATTTGCATGGTCTTCCATACAAAGCTTCAAACGATGCCATTCGTATACTAGTCTGGTAAATATTATTATAGGAAAAATCAACCAAATGTAGGTGGTCCTCCCAAGATCCACTATATTCTAATACACAAGCTCTTAGTATAACCTCGAGTACCTTATTGACTCTCTCTGTCTACATATCTGTCAGAGGGTGATACACAGTAATCATACTAAGCTTGATACCCACCATTTCATATAGAGTCTTTCAGAATTCACTAGTGAATAATGCATCTCTATCACCGACTATACTACTAGGAATTCCATGCAGTCTAACTATGTTCTTTAGGAACAACATAGCTAAAACAGGTATCATTCTGGTTGACATAATTGGAATAAAATAGGCATTCTTGGCCAATCTGTCCACTATAATCCACATATTTTAATTACCTCTATTCGACCTTAGCAACCCGTCTATAAAATCCATGGATATCGAATTTGATTTCCAAACTGAATTCTCTAAAGGTTGAAGCAATCCATTGGGCTTCTGATGTTCAGCTTTCACTTGTTGACAGTTTGCACACTGTCAAACCCACAAGCCAACATCCATCTTCATGCCTTCCAATAGAAGCACCTCTTCATATCCTGATGCATCTTGGTTCCTCCAAGATGAATCGTAAACTTGGATCGATGCCATTCTCTAAGAATTTCTTTCCTCAAGTTCCATATTTGGAACACACAACCTTCCCTTCTTTCTTAGCCACCCTCTCTGGTCAAGGCTAAAATCACTTAAATCATCAAACTCTGTTCCATCCCTAAGTCTTCTGCTTCTTTCAGCTAATACTGGATCCTCCTTTTGCTTAGAAGCAATTCTCTTAATCAATACTAGTCAAACTTCTAAACAAGGCATTCTGGCGGAACTCTGATTGGAACCAGCAGTTGATCTTAACTGCATACCATAACTGGCTAAAGATTCCAAATCTTTCCACTCCGCGAACATAATTAACAACCACATTCTGATGCTTTCCACTAAGAGCATCTGCTACCTTATTACCTTTCCCTAGTGTATATTCTATACCAAAAATCATAAGCGGCTAAAAGCTCTAGCCACCTCTACTATCTCATATTCAACTACTTTTGAGAGAATAAATATTGTATAGATTTATGATCGGTATACAACCCAAATCTCTCCCCTAAGAGATAACGTCTCCAAATCTTCAATGCGAATATCACAGCTACCAACTCCAAATCATGAGTAGGATCTCTAACTTCATGTGGTCTAAACTACCTAGATGCATAGGCAATGACTTTTCTATTTTGCATCAACAGCACTCCTAATCTAGTTCCACATGCATCAGTATACACCACAAATCCTTGGTTTTAGTCTGGAACTACTAACACGGGCACATTGGTTATTAAATTCTTTAACTTAAAGAATGCCTCCTCACATTTGTCGTACCAAACAAATCTCACTTTCTTCCTGGTTAACTTAGTTAAGGGTGCTGCTATCCACGAGAAATCCTTAATGTATCTCTGATAGTAGCCAGCAAGTCCAAGAAAACTCCCGATCTCACTCATCATCTCTGGACTCTTCCAATTGTTCGCGGCTTCGATCTTATTTGGATCGATTGACAATCCTTTCTCTGAAACCATGTGAGCAAGAAATTTTACCATTTTCTTTCAGAAATGATACTTGTGTAAGGACCCATAAATTTCGAATTAAAAATAGTTAATTTAATAAGGTTTTGTGACTTAATGTTGGAAGGAATAAAAATTTATGGTTTGGTTATAAGAATCTAACTAGAACAAAATGTAATAGTATTAATTTAGGGTAATTGATAACCGCTTCCAATGAAATTCCAATTAATTGAAATGGTTAATTAGTTATAATTGGTAATAGATTGTAAATTATTTGCAAAAATGTGTGTATTAATTAATAATTGTATTAAAAGAGCAATTGATAATTTAAATGTTGTATTAATTAAATAGTATGTAATAAATTGTAAATTGAAAAGATGAATTTTGTGTAAATAAAAATAACATTTGTGTGTGGATAACAAACATACAAATGTGATTAAATATAGAAATGTTGACAACTGTTATTTGTTATCAATTCATTTAATCAATTACAAGTAAATGTAGTTTAATGTTACTTTAATATGAGTTAAGACGATAACTATAAATGGTAAATGCAATAAAATGTGTAGAAATGTTAATTATATTCATAAGGCAATCATTGAATTTATAAAAGAGTAAACCAAAGATAAATAAATTTATTGAGATTTTAAATTATAATAAAATTGACAAAAATTCAGTGTAATTGAAATACTGTAACTAATATAGTAAAAGATGCCAATTGGAGAGTTTTAGTGTATTGGGATATAAACAAATGTGAACTATGTCTTTAGAGTAATAATTGATTAAATAAAAGACTGAAATCAAATTTAAAATAATTTATTGGAATTTAATTTTAATTAATTGGATTTAATTACTTTTGAAATTGAACAATGTAATTAGTGTAACATTCAACACTAAATTGATATGTAAATTTGCTTTAAGTTATTATAAATGCCAAAATAATCAGAAATGATGAAATTTGTTAGTTTATAAATATTGAATTAAAATGTGATTAATTGATTTGGTATTAATTTATTTAATTAGTATGAAAATAGCCATTTGGCCACCATCTTGGATTTCAACGAAACCAGTTTCGTCGGATCCATAATAATGAATTATTGTAAGATTTCAAGTTTCGTAGCAAGCAGAATTGTCGTTTGATCGTACGAACTCGAAACACATAGAAATCAAATTTAATTAAATTCAATCGAAATCAATTTGAAATAAGATGATTTTAAGCTAACTTCTTCATAAGATGAAATTAGGACTTGAAACCTATTACCTTAAGAGAAATATTGAAAACATCTATTTTGATATATGGGATGACCCACTTTCGTTGCGGAGGCAGAATGGGCTTTTCGGGTCATTGTTGTCAATAAAAATCTGTCGGATGTTCCTTCATTTCTTATCCAGATTCGTTAGTAAATATAGTCTTGCTCTAAACCCTAGCAGCCTTTCATTTTTCATTACAGTACATACAAAAGTTTCTGTCGCTTCTCTTTTCTCAATGACTGAAAACCCTGAATTTCCCATTTCAATTTCAATTCAAAATTTTAACTTCATAATCAAACTCCTCCAAACTATACCCAATTATATATTGATTTGAAGCTCTTGGTGAACGTAATTCATATATAAAGTTAATTTTTTATTTAGATTTTTGGGTGGCCAGAAATTGATGAATTATTCACGGTTGTTCATTGCGCGTTGATCAACTTCGTTGGATCATCGAATCAAGGTTACCATTGCGTGGAGATTCACGAGTGGAGTTCATCAGTGTAGGTTCATCGTATCAATGGCTGGATCTTCGTCAACAATTCAATTAGGGTTTAATGGTTTTGGAGGTCGTGCTTTATTTTGGTTGATCGACAACCTTTGGGCGAGTGCGGAAGGAAGGTCGAAAGCCTAAGGCATGGCCGTGCGTGATTGCGGCATGTCAGGAGGTGGCTATGCGACTTCGAATTGGTGGTGGCAGGCGTTCAAACAAACATTGATGGATTCGAGGGTTTATGTGTGGGAACAATGATGATGAGGCGACGTGGCAGGGTATGATTGGTTTATTTCCTTTTTTACTTTTACTTAAGATTTCAAATATTATGACGTGTATAACTTCTTCATACGAGGTCGGATTTGTTTTTCTGTAATCGTATCGGAATTCTAAACATTTTGGCACTAGTTTGGACGAATTCTGAGACTATTTATATTTGGGGCTTAATTGGATTTCAAATCGATTTGAATCCGAAGGTGAGTGTTTTAACCCACTCATAATTACTAAACTATCTTATGTTAGTTAAATTAAATTTATCATGTGACTTAAAAGTAATTGATTGATCTTTGGTATGTTTAAATTGTTATTCTAGTTAAGTTTCACTTTTATTGCGTTTAATCATCGTTTAATTTATTGAATTTAAATTGTTAATTTAATACTTCTTATTGATTATAAGTTATTTATTAATATTTATTAATTAATTTGGATAATGATTTTGATGGATGTTTGATTGTCGATATTGGAAGACTGGATGTTGCATTTTATATTATTATAACATTGCAAGTTGTCTATGGGTTGAAATGATACATACTCGAATGATCTATAGATTAGGAAAAAATAGTTATGGGTTGAAATGATAGTCTCGAGCGATTTTTATGGATTTTTATTTAATTCAGGATTGCGGTTTGAAATGATACATAACTGTAAAATTTTAAATTACAGATTGAAATAATAAATATCCGTATCACTTGACTATAGGGTAGAAAACAATACATGAACATCGGATTGGTTAAACTAAATGAATTTTAATTCCTTAAATTTTGAATTCAGTTAATAGGCATTTTGAAATAGAAACTGATTCATATGAATTGAATTATTTACAATTATCCAAACGTTAATGTTGAAATTGGAATTGACTTAATGAATTGTTCAAACTAATAAAATTGGCAAAAATATATGAATTTATCAGAATTTAATTATCGGAATGTTTGGATATAACTTTGAAACTATTTTAATCAATTTAAACTATTTTAATTTATTTTAATCTACTATAACCTCTTTAATCCAATTTAATTTATTTAACCTATTTTAAACTAATTAATTTATTTAAAACTATTTAATCTTATTTTAAACTTATTTAATCTATGTAAAAATTTATTTAATATAATTTAAATCTATTTAATCTATTTTTATTCTATTTAAATCTTTTTAAAAATCAAATTTAAACCTATTTAAACTATTTTAAGTCTATTTAAACTATTTTGAAAACTATAAATTTTTTATAATTACCTAAACTATTTTCTAAAATTTCTGACCGTGTAAAGTGAAGTATTTATATTAAATCCTTAATGATGATACAACCTAAGTTAGAATTTGGAATTGATACCTTTTGTGAAGTGACATATTTGAGCGAATAAGATGATTTGAAATGAAGAATTAATTAACATAACTTGTTGATAATTTCAAAGTGAATGTGAGTTTCAAAAGGGAATATGATTTGAATGTGGATATGATCTGAAAGTGAATAAGATTTGAAAGTGAATATGATTTTTGAAGTTAATATGGTTTGAAAGTGAATATGATTTAGAAAGAGATATGATTTGAAATTGAATATGATATTTTGATACAAAATGTGAATTGACTTTTTGAAATGTAAAAGAACCATCTAGTGTGAATAAGCGTTTGGTTGTTAAAGAACCGCGATCCGATATAGTCATACTCTCTTCCAATGCCGAAAACCCCTTTAACCACTGTGTACATGGTGGAGATTCCAGAAATGAAGTAGGATGGTTTGGGGAATGATTTCTATATGAGGTATTTATGTGACCCTAACTTCCGTGACTCAGCTTAGATGTGACTAAAACAGAAACTATACTTGGGCCAGGTGAGGTCATTCCTCCGATCAGACATGCTTCTTCAATACCATATTTATTACTTTGTGATTGATTTGGTGGGCACCCCTTCATTTAATTATGGGAGTGTGCTCCGAGGTGCAAGGTTGTAGTTGTTATGCGTTACCACCAGCCCGATACTGCAATTGGTAAGTCTACCCTGGCATTGCCTCGAGTGCAGTGTTCACATGCCCTAGAGCGCTTTCTACGAGTTTGGTTTGTACCATACCGATGGAGTGCCCTCTGATAGCCCTCCAGTTTACGAAGGAATTACGGTACTATATAGACTATGGAAATATATAAAAATGTGTTAAGGGGAATATGGGTAACGCCTCAACGCTATTTTAATACTTTACTTTATTATAGACACTATTATAATAGCGTATTGTACTACATAGTATATAGTTTAATGGATCCTTTGAAGATGGAAATCCCGAACATCTCTTAATTATTGCACTCATGTTAAACACTGGATAGGAGATGTCAAAACCTGTAAATATCTTTGACGCCGATAAACTCACATTTATTTACCGTTAATTTAACTTACATAAGATCTTTTATTTCCGACTTGAGTGTTTTGTCTTTTCAATTCGCTCGGGTCAGTCTAAGCCTTTCATTTTATCGAAGACTGGTTTATGGAGATGAAGATAAAGATTTTGTACTATTTTTACTTATCGTATGTATTTCCCTGCATCATGTTGTTCAACTGCATTTATTTATTCCTTTTATCCGTAGCTTTGATTTTGTGTTGTAAAAGAATGATCAAATGTATTTATAAAACAGCTTCATGAACTGTTATTTGATTATTATATTTTTTCATTCCACTGCGAGATTCTGTATTTGATTTATTTCTTTCTCTTCTTTTCCTTATTTAACCCATAATAATCTGCTCCTTTTGAATGGTTTGAGTATGATGTGTGTGTTTTATCGTCGATTTAAACCGTCTACAGGCAGGTCGTTATTGTTGGCATAAGAGCTTTGGTTTAGCGATAACCATAGCTTTGTGGGGTCTGACTCACTAAAATAGGGTAGTAATACCCTAAAGTGAGTTGATGAGTGTATGCTTGAGAGTGCGTATTTGTTAGTGTTATAAAAGATTTTGTATTATGTTAATTTGTTCCACTTTGTATTTATAAATTCTGGTCGATGCATAGGACGCTATGACATCAATAGGGATTTCTAAGCACTTAATAGTGCAGACCGACATAATAGTTGTTTTGAAATATAGGAAAATGAAATAATTTTGACTATTATATTTTGTACATAAAATAATAAATTTTATAAATGATAAAGTTGGTTGTTATATATTTGTTTGTTAGGTAGTGAAATTTTATAAATACTGATGGAAAAATAAGATACAAATAAATGGATATAAATTGGAATTTAAGAAACTAAGTTTCGAATTTTGAAAATTTCTTTCGTAAGATTTTGGAGTATTATATTAATGTTATTTAGAAGTAGTTTCTAATATGAATATTTTAAGATGATTTGAAACAAATTTTAAAAAGGGAAATTTTAAGGAAAAAGTGCCTGTGCTCGCCTCTCTATCGCTGAAAAATAATTTCGGTGATGAGTGTATGCATCATCGACGTTCACTTTCAAGTTTCTTAATGGATAGATGGTTTTAGTGGTTTTACTACACCTTGTTTAGACAAATCAATCTTAAATTTTAATTTCTAAATATGATTTGATCTACAAAGGATATATATATATATATATATATATATATATTATTTTAAGGTGACCAAAATGAACCTGGAGTTTAGTTCTTAGAGTTTCTAATAATTAGTAGTTTCAATTATTATAATGAATGGAATCTTAACTATATTAATAATTGGAAACTTCTAAAATGAAAATAAGACATTTGATGTTAAAATGATTGATGAAATCGATAAAAACTAAAATTTTAAAAACTGTAAATAAAAGGGAAATGAAAATCAGAAATGGGAACCACGAAACATTTTTTTAATTAAATATATAAGAGAAACTTGGGTAATATTCAGTTGCATTCCTAAACAAATATATATAACTTACCAAATTATTAAAAGTTGAAACATGAAAAAGAATATGTAATAAAATATTATACAACTAAAACTTGGAAAAAATGAAAGTGGTCAATGGAATTACTTCTATAAATAAGAAATTCTAATGTTATAAATTGTTATGAACTGAAGTTAATAGTTTAAAATGCTATTAATTAAATGTGATAAAAATAAATAATGTAATAAAAATGATTAAGAACTTAGGCTAACTTTTTAAGCTATTTATAATTAGATTTAACGGTAAAGGTGAATACTGTAAGTAAATGACTATAAGCTTGAATAAATATTGAAGCCATTTTTAATTGAAATGAGTAATATATAAATTGAATGATTATAACTTCAGAGAACATTAAAAAGATTTAGAAATGGAGTTAATATTCAATAATATCTTATATGGAAGAACGAATGTGAAAGAGAAATAATTTATAAATGGTGAATTGAATTATAAAGGAACATGCCAAATAATGTATAATCCAATAATCGAAATAAAAACAACTTATTTAAGCAATGAATGTAAGGTAATAAAATGAAAGAAATTGGCATTGTACGAATAAAAGAGAAACGAACTTTCATAAGAAATAATGAATGTAAATTAACGAAAATAAACATTATACGAATGAGGAAAGAAAAGTGCATTAAAAAAGAGGGAAAATCAATCTAAATTGTAAATGTGAAGTAAAATGAAATAAAATGATACTCCAATAATGAATTCATTTAATTAAAATGGATATAACTCATGTAAATAAAGAATGTAAATTAATGAAATATGCACTAATCATATTAGTGGATGAGAAATTTGTTTTTTAAGTAATGAACATGAATTAAATAAAATCATTGTATAAAAAAATGAATGAACAATAAATGATGTGAAAGAGATAAATAGAGTTAACTTAAACATGTGTTGAATTCTTTTCTGTTAGCTTATGGATTGGTTAGGAAATGATACTTCTATTTTGTATAGAGATGTCTAAATAAACTATAGAGTTATATCTACGACTATTGAGTGTATGGTCTACTTCATAGTTTATTTATCGTTTTATATGATTAGAGGTTTCTAAACCCGAACAAACCAATTATTGGTTGCCATGGATGTAAAATTAATATTTTTAACTATATATGATGATTATATAATTTATTTGCAAGAAATTGTTGTTATGTTGTGGTGTTTTGTTGTTATTAGTCGAAACAACTTAAATATTTTCTCTTTTACTTAATTATTAGCCTCTTTGTATAATATGAGCGAAATACATGTTTATGGAAGCAATTGCTACTGCATTTAGTTTCATAAATAAGCGTTTGTTTGACCGACAAATAGGTACGTTCTTGGATTACAGTTTTATAATGATATTATATTGTTTTCTCGTGGTTTGGGATATTTTATTTTGAAATATATGATATATATTGTTATTATTGATATTATTTTTTCTCCTAGACCTCTCCTTACAAATGAGACTCTGTCGAAATTTTCCGTGAATTTTGGACTTATAAAATTTGTGAAATGTATTCAAACTTTTGTTTACTCGAATATAAAAGGATTTAATTATCATAAATTGATATATTTTATTTAAATTATTTAATTACGTAAATTAATTGTTTATAAATTCAATATTTTGAATGAGGTATATTAATTCCTTCTTTCACTTCTTTTCCCTTTTCGAGGAAGAAAAGTTCTGAGGGGGGGGGGGGAGAGAGTGTGACAGCTAGTAAATTTCGATAATTAAAAAGAATTAATTTAATAAGGTTTTGTGACTTAATGTTGTAAGAAATAAAAATTTGTGGTTTGACAATAAGAATATAACTAGAATAAAATGCATAGTATCAATTTAATATAACTGATAACTGCTTCCAATGAAATTCCAATCAATTGAAATGGTTAATGAGTTATAATTGGTAATAGGTTGCAAACTAATTGTAATAATGTGTGCTTTAATAAATAATTGGATTAAAAGAGCAACTGATAATTTAAATGTTGTATTAATTAAATAGTTTGTAATAAATTGTAAATTGAAAAGATGAATGTTGTGTAAATAACTATAACATTTATGTGTAGATAACAAACATACAAATTTGATTAAATATAGAAATGGTGATAATTGTTATTTATTACCAATTCATTTTATCAATTGCAATTAAATGAAATTAAATGTTACTTTAATATGAGTTAAGATGATAACTGTAAAAGGTAAAAGCAATAAAATATGTAAAAATGTTATTTATTACGACAAGGTAATAATTGAATTTATAAAGGAGTAAGCCAAAGATAAATAAATTTATTAAGATTTTAAATTATAATAAAATTGAAAAAAATTCAATGTAATTAAAATACTACAACTAATATGGTAAAAGATGACAATTGGAGAATAATAGTGCAATAAGATATAAAAAATATGAATTATGTTTGTAGAGTAATAATTGATCAAATAAAAGACTGAAATCAAATTTAAAACAATTTATTGGAATTTAATTTTAATTAACTGGATTACATTTGAAATTGCACGCTTTAATTAGTGTAAACACTGAATCGACATGTTAATTTGTTTTAAGTTAATATAAATGTCTAAGTAATCAAAAATGATGAAATTTTCTAGTTTATAAATACTGAATTAAAAAGTGATTAATTGATCTAATATTAATTTAATTAATTGGTATGAAAATAGCCATTTTGGCCACTGTCTTGGATTACTATGAAACTAGTTTCAACGGATCTTTAACAATGTATTATTGTAAGATTTCAAGTTTTGCAGCGATTGGACTTGTCGTTTGATCTAGGGAATTGAAACGCGTAGAAATCAAATCAAATTCAATTGAAATAAATTTGAAATAAGCTGATTTTAATTTAACTTCTTCATACGATGGAATTAGGATTTGAAACATTGAGTTTAAAAAAGTCAAAAACGTATAGTTTGATACATGTAATGACCGCTTTCGTTTCGGAGGCAAAATGGGCTTTACGGGTCGTTATTGTCAATACAAATCTATTCGGAAGTTTATTCATTTCTTATTGGGCTTCATTCGTATATATAATCATGTTCTAAACCCTAGCGGCATTTCATTTCTCATTATAGTAAGTACAGAAGTTTTTGTCGATCCTTTTTTCTCAACGACAAAAACCCCAATGTCAATTCTAAAATTTAACTTCAAAATCAACTCCTCCAAACTATATCTAATTATATATCGATTCGAAACTCTCGGGAGCGCAATTAAAATATGTAGTTAGTTTTTCAATTTGGATTTCCGTGTGGCCGAAAATTGATGAATTATTCATAGACGTTCATCGCGCATTGATCAACTTCGTCAGATCATCGAATCAAGGTAACCATTGCGTGGAGATTCGCGAGTGGAGTTCATCGACGTAGATTGTTCGTCGTATCACTGGCTAGATCTTCATCAATAATTTAATTAGGGTCAAATGGTTATGGTGGCCGGGGCTCATTTTGGTTGATCGGCGACCTCTAGGCAAGTGCGGAGGGGAGGTCAAAAGCTTGAGGCGTGACAGTGCGTGATTGCAGCATGCCAGGAGGTGGCGACGCGACTTCGAGTTGCTGCCGGCTGGCATGCAAACGAACGATGATGGATTCGAGGGTTTATGCGTGGGAATGATGATAATGAGGCTACACGACAGGATTTGATTGGTTCGTTTCCTTTTTATTTTATTTTACTTAATATTTCAAATCTTCCAAGGTGTATAACTTCTTCACACGAGGTCGGATTTATGCGCTGTTTGTTCCGCTTCGATCGTATCGAAATTTCGGACATTGTGACACTGGTTTGGATGAATTCTAAGATTGCTTAAATTTGGGGCCTTATTTGGAATTCAAATCAATTTGAATCTAAATGTGAGTATTTTAACCAACTCACAATTGCTAAACAATTTTATGTTAGTTAAATTAAATTTATGATGTGGTTAGGGAGTAGCTGATTGATGATTGGTATGTTTAACTTGTTATTCTGGTAAAATTTTACTTTTACTTCATTTAATCATCATTTAATTTAATATTGAATTTAAATTGTCAATTTAATACCCGTTATGTATTATCCCGGAATTTATGGCAATATAAATTCAATAATATGTGTTTAAATTAAATAAATTTGATAATTTTTGCAGATAAATTTGAATTGATTTAATAATTTTAATTTAATAAATATTTAATTAGTGAATTTATTTTAATAAGCTGATAAATCTGTTTTCTGTTTATAATACGTATATATATAAGTTTGATTTTAAATTAAAATTAATATAGCATATTTTCTAATTATAATATTTTGAAATTGGGAAATTTTGATTTAATTTTGAATTAAGCTTTTCAAACTATTTAATAAAATAACTATATGATTTTTAAACATATGAGATAAATGTTTTATGTGTTTAAAATGTATTTTGACTTAAGTTTGTATATTAAAATAAGTTATAAAAATGTTTGTTTTATTCTTTTTAAATTATTGATTAATAATTATGATTTGTAAATTAAATATGAGAATTTAAACAAGATTAATAAATGAGACATTTATTCATTTAAATAACAATTAATTACAATCTCTTTATAAATTTATTTTAAATGATCTATAATATTATTTTCAAATAATTGATTTGTATATTGTTTTAATTTATAACAATACTTGGTTTTATTCTTTAAAAATTATTTATCTATATGCATAACTAAGTATTAAAACTAATTAACTAAGTTAAACTTTCATTAACACTTAATTAACAATATTCATTAATTAAAGATACATGTGTAAGTTTATTAAGGCATAAGTTAACATGTGTTGAGTGTTTAAATGAGGATATTAACAAGTGTTAACAATACAATCCAAGTGTTATGGTTTAAAATTTAGTTTTCTTTGATTTTAAAATAAATCATAAGTATGGTTATTTAAACTTGCATCCTCCTATTTTCTTTTTCTTTCTTCATTTCAATTCTAAATCAAAGAATTCTTTCAGCTGAGAAAAACCATTTTTCATCTCTTCAAAAAAAATTGCATATCAACTCTTATAAACAAATTCCTCAAATCTGTAGCACATACAAAATCATATCCTGTTCAAATGCATTCAAACTTTTCTAAAAATCTGGAAATTATGTAAACAAACTTGCATGCAACAAACAAGCAAGAAAAGCCTGCATTTTTCAAAACAATCTGGGTAATTAAATTTGGAAAAGCAAGAAATCTGCATTTTTTTTCAAATCTGAAACAAGGGCCTGCACCTTCTTGTAAGCTGGAGCATGCATTTCTTCAAAATTGGAAAATTTGCCTCTGCATACAACTAGCTTTCTGCAAGCATTCAAGCAAGTTGAAAAAAAAGATGTTTTGCATGCTTAAAAAAAAGAGGAGAAAAAAATCTGCGCTTTGTCTGCATGATTAAAAAGGTGAGTAACTATAATTTTTAAAAATTAATTAAAATAGGTGGAAGTTGTTTTCATGCTTTAAATAGGAATGAATATATATATATATATATATATGATTTTTCCGTGAATACGTATATGTGAATGTACTTCTGGGTGCATGCTATTATCTGTCATATTTCTGTTCCTTAAATTTCAAACCCCTGTTTGATTTAAAATCCATTTCCCATCTTATAACAATCCTTGTTAATATTTATCTTCAATAAAAACCTGTTTGTCAGGGTATAAAAATAGAGTTTAAAAATTTATACAAGTTGGGTATTACTTGTATTGCCTGGAAGTATTAATAACAGAGCAATAAAATTGTATAAGTGAAAATATAAACATTACAAATCAATGTTTCAGGATTATGACTCAAAATATCATGAAGAATTATGATTTTTAAAAGTAAAATTACATTTTTAACATCAAAACCAAAGTGCATTTTTATTTTGACTGTAAATTAAGTTTTGGGGCATCTCTATTGCCACATGCAATTAGAAATGCCGAGATTGTTCCCGGAGATGGTGAAGTTATCAAAGATAACGGGAAAATTGTTAGATTAGGTTGCAATTTGTTTTTGATGTGGTGATTGGGTTTTAGTTTTGAACCTTAGTTCTTCCGAGGCTAGAAGAATTGATCTTTTCGGCATGTATAGATGTTCTAGTTACTTAGGGTTTTGGGAAATGGAGGTTGATGGATTCACGAAGTCGTCGCTGGAGTTTCGAAGGTGATGGTGGCTGGAGTCGCGTCAACGAGGCCGTTGACAGTTTGAAGTTGTTTGGTTCTGCTAATTCCAGGTTTGGGAATTTTGGTCGAAATCTTGATTTAGGGCAAATTTCGATGGGGTTGGTGTTTGGTTGGCCCGAGGGGATGGTTGTCGACTGCGGGAAGGTTGCGGAGTTGGCCAGCGGTGGCTGGAGAACGTGTACAGGTGCACGGTGCATTCATGGATGTGTTGGTGATGTTGTAGGTTCAGGTTTTTGTGCCTCAAGATGGTCTCGGGGGATGTGAATTTCTGCTCGAAGCAGATAGATTTGTGACTCGAAGTTGTATATAGGGTTGCTCGAGTTAATGCATTGTTTCAGGTTCTACAATTTAATAGAAAACCGGTTTCAATTTTTAAAGTAAAAGTTTAAATGCAAACTAAAATTTGAACTAAGTTTTATACCTGAAATTTAAATATGAATTCAACAGTTTAAATCTTGGTTTTGAAATCATTTGAATTTTGAAAATTTTAGTTTGGTCTTAAAAAAAACATAAAACCTATTACTATTTTTAAACATTAAAAGAAAGGTATCAAACGCAAACGAGAAATTTAAAGTAAGTTTAAAATCTGAAAATTGAATAGGAATTCAAATTTTATTTTCTAAGATTTGAAATAATTTATGTTTCTAAATTAAATATGATTTTAAAACTGATAAGTGTAAAAGTATATGCGTGTTTTGAATTTGAATTGGAAAGTTTAAAATTTTAAATTAGAAATTTAAAATGAGTTTAAATCTGGGTTTTTAAATCTGGAATTAAATTTAAAATTCAGTTTTTAAAAATAAAATGAGTTTAAATTTAAATTGTTTAATTACTTAATATGGTTAAATGATTTGAATTTAAGATGGAGTTTAAAATGTAAGTAAACTTTAAAGATTTAAGTTAAATCTAGGATGAGTTTAAAAGCTGTATTTCAATTTTAAAATTTAAAAGTAATTTTTAAACTGATTTGAATTAAAATTGGTTGTGATTTTAATTCTTTTAAACTTATTTTATAAAGTATATGTTTCTTTTAACATATGAAATAAAGGTTTTGAATTGTTTTTAAAATCTTGTATGAGTTAAAAATTTGTATTCATTTTAAAATCTTAAATTTTAAAAAGAAGTTTAAGTAGAATTTAAAGTAAATTTGAAACAAATTTGTTTTAAATGCTTAATTAAGTAAGGAATGTTTATCTTAAAGATAAATAAAATTTTAATGATTTATGTTCATTTAAATTATTAAGTTAATTTAAATTGGTAATTGATTATTTAATTAAATAATGATAGAATGATTAATTAAATAATTAAGAATTTTTAATTAGATTAATTAAGAATTGAGATTAATTAATTAAGGTTAATTAATCTGTAATTAAGGATTATTGATCAAATTTTTATTAATGATTAAAGAATTAATTAATCACGTGATTAAGGATTAATTAAGATTTTAATTAACACTTAATTAATTTAATAATTAGGAATTTATTAATTGTTAATTAATATTGATTTATAATGATTAATCTAAGTAAATTTCTTAATAATGTGATTAAAGATTTGTTAATGAAGGTCATTAACTTAAGATTATTTAACAATTAATTAATGTGGTTAATTTTGATAATTAATTAGATTAATTAATAATAATCATTTTGAAATTGTTTAAGTTTAATTACTTAATGGAAGTAATTTATGAATTAATTACTTAATGTAATTTAATGTGATTTGTTTAGATTAATTAATCGAGTTTTATTAATTTAAACACTTGATGATTTGATTGATAATTACTTTATGTAATTAATAGGATTGAAGTTACTTAAGGAAGTAATTTATTGATAATTACCCGATGTAATTAAAGATGTTTAATGATGGAAGTAATTTAGATTTAATTACTTTGAGATAATTAATTAAGACTAATTAATTTATTGATGAGTAATTAAGGGAAGTTAATTACTGAATGGTTATTAATCAAGAGTGATAAATATATGTATTGTTTAATTGCAGACTAATTACTTAATGTAATTAATTTTAATAGAGAGATTGATTAAATTATAAATAGAAATCATTAATTAATAAAATTAATGATGTAATTTAGAATTGATTAATTAAGGGATAAACAAATAATGAAGTAATTAATTAATAAAGGATTAATGTAATTAACTTTAGTTAATTAATTACTTAATTAATTAGAAGTTAATTATTGTAAGAGTTAAGTATAATTTACTTATGTAATTAATTTAAGGGCTAATTACTTATTGTAATTAGAAATATTGTTAATCAATAATGATTAATTGATAAGCAGGTCGCAGGTTCGATTCCCGTCTGCCCTACTCCCAATTTCAAGGCATGGAGGTGGGTCCCCGTAAACCCACAAATACTGGTGGGGGACAAAATCTCTGTGCTGGGCTGGTTTAAATCCCAATTGTCTGTGGTCGGACCAGGCAAGAGGGAGCTCCTCCTATCCCTTCGATTTCATCAGGGCTCTAGGTTGAGTTTTATAAAAGTAATGAGATGGTGATTATTTAATTGATTTATAATCAATTAATGATTAAGTTAAGCAGGATTATAATGATGAAGTAATTAATTTAATTTACTTTAAATTAATTAGAAATTAAGTAATTAATTTAATTCATTTTAAATTAATTATAGATGGTGTGATCATTAGATCATTGCTTATGTTTGATGATTGGTATTGGTTACCATGTATGGTTTGTAATCTCAGCAATAAGATGAGAAATGTTGTATGATATAGATGCATTGGTTGCATTGTGATGAAGATATGGATTATCTGTTTATAATGATATGGGTTATCTGTTGATGATGATAATGTTGATTATCTATTCGGTTGTGAATTATCTATCTGTGTGTATATAGATAATGAATTGAATTGTTTTAAACTCTAAAACAACTTGGCTGTGACGCCCCACCTCTATACCCATGCTAGCCAAGAACACTACGGTGTAGTGCTGTCAACTAGCACGGAGAATAAGGCTGTAGAGGAGCGACCATCCATGTAATTGCTTATCACACGGTGGCTATAAATAATCTTCGGAAACAAACATAGAAATAAGCATAACATAAATCAGTCATAGACATCCATATCACAAAGGCGGAAGAAGATATGAATATATAACTAACACATGAAAGTGTACATCAGAGTAGTGGTCAAAAAGATCCACAATAATACAAAAGAATAGCAACACGTGCTATACAAAAGTATACAACTATGAGTCTATATCGCAAGTGTACACAACAAACACTGCTAATCTAAATAGTTAGCCAAAAGTCAGAGTAGCAAATCCCGGGAAGAAGTCAAGCAGAAGCACCTATAACATCTCGGTCTGACTCGAGTATTATTTAAGAAAATAATAAACGGATCAGTCTAGCTATAAATATCAGATGACATGATATAAAATAAAAGATATGACATAAACATAAAATATCCTTACTGACATACTACTATAAGTATGCAAATGATGATCAACAGAAGATCAATCAATAAGAGATAAATCAATATCACAAGAATCTTCTCAAAGATCCAAAGAGGGCATCATACGCTAAACTTGTACTCATAACAAGTCAGTGACATAAATTCCAGAAATCAGCACAAGAAATCCAGAAATCACAGAAAAAGGGAAAGAGGCCTATCACATGACGTTCCGAAGACCATGGGGAGCTACCCCATATGGGTGTGTCGGAATCATCCAGATGAGGTCTAGGCTAACCAAAAAGCAAAAAGGTATGTGTGAATGGAATCACAGAAATGGTGTCTAGCCTAACCTCGCAACAAAAGGTATGTGTGAGTGGAATCACACAAATGGTGTCTAGACTAACCTTGCGGACAAAGAGATATGTGTGAGTCAGAATCACACCAATGAGGTCTAGTCTAACCTTCCAAACAAAGAGACATCGCACAATTGCTAGTCTAAATCATAAAATGGTCGTCAAGATCAATGAGAAATGTCAATTACACTATGCTAGTAAATATAAAAGTTTGTCTTCGTGTCCCATAACCACTTGCTTAACTTAAATATTTACGAACAAACTGTAAATCTTCACTAGAAAATTGTCACAAGAGGTTCAATCGAACAAGTCCAAGAATTAACCAACGAAGTGAACACAAGCGTTTATACCACTTGTTTTACTAAGCCGTTTAATTAGATTTCTCATCCGAGTGAGGTAAAGGTTTGTATATACTAGTAGATTGGAAAACGGTTTAAGAAAAGAGCTTTGTTATTGAAAATAGAGTTGAAATCATTTTGTTGAGAGAGTTTTGATATTTACCACTAGTATAGAAAACCTTTATATTTTAAAGTGACAAATCATAGAAGTGATTGTAGAAACAATCAATCATAAAAATTCACATTCGAAGACGTGAATAAAATCCAAAGAAACTGATAAAGAATCCATCGAAACAGATATTCAAAAATTCATAAAATCGACCGAGAAGCCAAAGATAGTTTGTCTCGAAGAATGGTCAACTCAGCATCTCAACAAAGCAAGTTCTATTGAATGTTTTTCAGATAAGATCCCCTACGGAGGGGGGGTCCAGGGGGTGCGGGGGCAACGCCCCTGCTATGGTGTTCGACCTGCCCGGTCAGGTCGCGGGGGTCCAGGAGGCAGCGCCCCGTCCAAAACGGTACGACCTAGTGAAGACCTAAGGGAGGATAGGATTGAGCGATCTAAAGGGGCAACGACATAAGGTCTTAAACAAGGTCGAGCGACCTAACATTCGAACGACCCAAGGAATAAAGGGGCCGAGCGACCTACGAGTTTAAGGGGTCAAGCGACCTAGAGGTGTTCGCGACCTAGTGGTCGAGCGACATAAGGGGGTACGCGACCTAAGGGAAACTCGCGACCTAACATGGCCGAGCTAAGGTAAGGTGCGACTCAACCAGGTGAGCGACCTAAGAAAGACGAACGACTTAAGGAACTCGTGGGTTAGAAGAGGCGAGTGACTTAAGGGACTCCGGACCTAACTAGGTAATAAGGTCGAGCGACCTACGACCTAACGAGGTAAAGGCGACCTAAGTGTATTGGGTCACGCGACCTAACAGGGTTCGCGACCTAACGACCTAAGCTAGGTCAAGCTAAGGGGTTAGCATAAAACTGGTCGAGTTAAATAGGCCAGCGACCTACGACCTAAGGTCCATACGACCTACGATCTACGGTCCGTACGACCTACGACCTAAGGTCCATACGACCTAACTCCGAAGACGTTAGAAATGGCCAGAACGACCTACGACCTAAGGTCCATACGACCTAACTCCGAAGATGTTAATTCAAGGAAGTGCGACCTAGCGCGATAACACGCGAGCGACCTAAGGGTTAGGTCGCGAGCGACCTAACTCCAAACACAGAAAAATGGCCAGAACGACCTAAGTGCAGAAAATTCATCAAAACGCTAAAAATTGGAGTTTTTCGCCAATCCAATCCAAACCAAATGATAATATGCATGCAAAAATGATAGGGAATCATTCCCAACAGTCCAATATAGTTATAGGCTAGAATTGTGAGATAAAAATATCACCTTTGCACCAAATTTATGAAGAAAAGCTTGAAAGCAATGGAGAAGTAATCACAAGCTTAAATCTAATATCTTCTTCTTGAATTTGGAATTGAATGTTGGATTTGCAAGAAAATTTGAGATTGGAATATTAATTTCCCCTTCCACTCACCATTAATGCTAAAGCTTGGTTGTTAGGAAATTTATGAAGAGTGAGGAGAAGGAGAGAAGTGGGTTTGAGTTATAATGGCTAATCTAACCCAAAGTCCAAAGGGGGAAAAGTAAGTGAAATTCCACTAACTCCAAACCTATCAATGTTTATACTTAAAAAAATTGTAAACGGCATTTCAAACTCAATGGAAGTGGTCTCGAGTCCTAATTTGACCATTTGCAAAAAGTAGCTTCTCGGACCAATATTCGATTTACAACAAAATATTTAAATAAAATATTTAAATATAAAATCGATAAATATGCGGGTTGTTACAGACTCCCCTCCTTAAAGAAATTGTGTCTTCGCAATATGTAAGATGGATATAAAAAGTAACAACCATAAAAGCATATTAACACAAAAGAAATTTGAAATAAGAAGTTCACCTTATTGAGCACTAGAAAGTAAGTCTGGATGTGTTCCCTCGATGAATTCTCTAGATTCCCAAGAGCAATCTTTAGGGTTTGAGGACCACTGAACCTTCACAAGTGGAACATCTTTATTTCGAAGTCGTTTGACCTCCGAAGCAATAATTCGAACAGGTTGTTGCTCATAAGTTAAATTTCGCGAAACTTCAATTTCTTCTACAATACCAGGCTCAAGAATAGAATCGGAATCCCGAAGGCATTTCCGTAATTGAGAAACGTGAAACACGTCATGCATGGCAGAAAACTGAGCCGGTAATGAAAGGCGATAAGCCATGGAACCAATACGTTCAGTGATAGGAAATGGCCCAATATACCGAGGCGCTAACTTTCCTGACCGACTGAAACGTACAACACCTTTCATAGGTGAAACACGAATAAAAACAAGATCTCCAACAGAAAATTCTAATTTCCTTCTTCGATTATCGACATAGGATTTTTTTTTACTCTGGGCTTCTTTCATCCTATGTCAAATAAGTTCAATCTTCTCTGTGGTATCACGAATAAAGTCTGGACCTAAAACCAGCTTTTCACTGGCCTCAAGCCAACAAGAAGGAGATCGGCATGGCCTTCCATCGAGTGCCTCGAAAGGTGCCATACCAATACTAGATTGGAAGCTATTATTATAGGAAAATTCAACAAGTGAAATATGATCTTCCCAACTTCCCCAAAATCGAGCACACAAGCACGAAGAAGATCTTCAAGAGTTTGATTCACACGCTCGGTTTGTCCATCGGACTGGGGGTGATAAGCAGTGCTAAAATTAAGCTTAGTTCCTAAAGCTTTTTGAAGACTCTTCCAAAATCCACTAGTAAACAATGGATCTCGATCGCTAACAAAGTAGGAACTCCATGCAATTTAACAATTTCTTTGATAAAGAGTTTGGCCAAAAGAGAAACGGTTCGGTTAGACTGAACAGAAATAAAATAGGCGGATTTAGTAAGTCTATCAACGATCACCCATAAGCTATCATGACCCGAACGAGAATGGGGAAGTCCATCTATAAAATCCATGGAAATTTGGCCCACTTCCAAATTGGAATTTCTAAAGGTTGCAATAACCCACCAGGCCTTTGATGTCGGCCTTGACAAGTTGGCAAGTCATGCAACACTTAACAAAGTTAGCAATATCAGATTTCATTCCCTCCCAATAATAAAGTCACTTCATATCAGCGTACATTTTACTACTACTGGGATGAATGGTGAATTTAGAACGATGGAAATCTTCTAAAATATCTTTACGAAGATCACCAATATTTGGTACGACAAGTCTACCAAATTTTCGAACGCCTCCACGAGAATCAATATCAAAGTCTTTCAAACCTTCAATATCAATTTTATCCTTAACATTTTGGCCAAGAAGAGCCAATTCAGGATCTAGCCCTTGAGCTTCTAGAATGCGGTATAAAAGAGAAGGATGAGCCTCAAGGCTACATAAAACAAGTGATGAGCATAAATCGGATACGCGCTCTCGAATCTCACAAGTGGATAAAATCTCGAGATTGTTCCATTCAGATATCATCATAGAAGCAACTGCTTGTTGTTTATGGCTAAGAGCATCGGCGACACGATTACCCTTACCGGGGGTATAAGGAATATCAAGATCATAAGGTGCAAGGAACTCGAGCCAATGCTGTTGACGCAAATTAAGTTCCTTTTGAGAAAATAAATATTTCAAAGACTTATGATCCGTGTAAAGAATAAATTTCTCTCCCAATAGATAATGATGCCAAATTCGAAGGGCGAAAACTATAGCCCCGAGTTCTAAATCATGTGTGGCATATCTAGTCTCGGCCGGCTTCAATTGCCTAGAAGCATAAGCAATAACACGTTCTTTTTATATAAGAACGGCACCCAAACTAACGTGACTAGCATCAGTATAAATAACAAAATCTTTATTCCCTTCGGGAATAACAAGAACAGGAGCATCGGAAAGGAGTTCTTTCAATTTTTAAAAAGAGGCTTCACATTTGTCCGACCAAATGTATTTTACTCCCTTCTTAGTCAAGCCAGTAAGAGGCACGGCAATCTTAGAAAAGTCTTTAATGAAACGACGGTAATAACCCGCCAATCCGAGAAAACTACGAATCTCTGTCACACTCTCCGGTCTCTTCCAATCTTGAATCGCTTCAATCTTTGAAGGATCCACAGAAATTCCGGATTCGGAAATAATATGACTGAGAAACTTCACACGAGATTGCCAAAAGTGGCATTTAAAAAATTTCGCCTTTAATTGATTTCTCCTAAGAGTTTCCAATACAATCCACAGATGCTTTTCATGCTCCTCCTCGGGTTTAGAATACACAAGGATACCATCAATGAAGATGAGAACAAACCGATCGAGAAAAGCCTTGAAAACTCGATTCATGAGGTCAACGAAGTAAGCCGAAGCATTCGTTAAACCAAATGGCATAACAAGCCATTCATAAGATCCATAACGAGTACGGAACGGCGTCAAAGGAATACTATCCTCGGCAATACGAAGCTGATGAAAACCGGTAGCCAAGTCCAACTATGAAAAGACCCTAGCTCCGCTAAGCTGATCAAACAGATCGTCAATCCGAGGTAAAGGATATTTATTTTTAATAGTCAGATCGTTAAGCTTGCGATAGTCAACGCAAAGCCTAAGCGTACCGTTAGATTTCTTTACGAAAATAGCCGAAGCTCCCCAAGACGTGGAGCTAGAGCGAATAAATTGCTTCGTCTCCAATTCGGATAATTGTTTGCGCATCTCCTCATTTTCCTTATTGGACATGCGATAAGGAGGATGAGTAATAGGTTGAGCTCCAGAAACAAGATTAATTCTGAACTCAATTGCTCGCTTATGTGGTAATCCTAAAACGGGCTCAAATATGTCGAAAATTCACGAACAACGTGAATACGAGAAATAATATCATCCACATCATCGTCATCATTATCACGAGGATTTAAAGAATATAAGGATGCAACCAAACAGGATTCTGAATCATTAAGACTAACAGAAATCTGATTAAGAGATAGTGGATGTCGGAGATGAATAGTCCGCTCAGGACATAGGATATGGGCTTGATAACGGTTGAGCCAATCCATTCCCAAAATTATTCCAAAGCCTAAGTAACGCATGACATGCAAATCGGATAGGAAGAAAAAATCGTGTAAAACAATCTCCACATCTTTGCAAAGAAAACTAAGAGTTGCGGATCCACCAACAGGGTTCGCAATTTTTAAAGAAGTCATTAATGCAGTAACACTTAAGAAAGTTGTGTCTACCAGTTCCTTTGATATAAAAGAATGGGATGCACCCGTATCAAAGAGAACTCTAATAGGTTGATCATGAAATAAAATAATACCATCAAGAATGGAGTGAGAAATACCTTGGCCACGAGATGTGTTGCCAGGGGCTTGAGCCACATTCAACTTTCCTTCCTTCTCGCCTTCAAGATTGAGGCATTGATGTATGTAATGATCCGGGCTCTTACATTAGCGACAAGATTTGGGCTTATAGCACTTATTCGCAAAATGATCCCCAGATCCACAGTTGAAGCATCTCGCACCACTAGGAGAAGGAGACTTTGCCGCAAGGGTTGCTTGCTTACCCTTTTTATTGGGATAAGGGCCTTTGAATTTACTGGGCCTCTTTTTGTTGTTATTGAAGTTTGGTTTGGCACCCACAACCTCAATATCACTATCCTTATCTGCCTCTTCAAGTCGAAGAGCGATATCAATAAGTTGGTCAAAAGAAACTTACAACTTCAGAAGTAATGGCTTCTTGAGATTCTTGTTCAAGCCATAAACAAATCTCTGGTTCTTCTTCAGTGGAGTATTTATATATTCGACCCCATATTTGGAAAGGGATTCGAATGATGCGAACAAGGTCAATAAATCTCCGAGCCAAAGTTACCTTTTCAGCCTCGGGCACGAATTTCGATTCGAAGCGTTCCCGGAAGCGCTCCCAGGAGAGATCCGCTTCATCAATATTTGAGATTAACAGCTCATACCAATCCAACGCTCTCTCTTGGAGCATACTGGAAGCCACCTGAACACGGTGAAGATCGATGAGATTCATGCGAATGAAGATTCGATCGCAAGTCCTCAACCAAGCCTGGAACTCGATGATAGTTTCAGAACCTTTAAATGGCTTCCTACCCAGGTTGGTGTAATCATTGCACAAACGTGCAAACCCAGATTTAGGGTGAGTAGGTTTCGGATTAGAACAAGCTGCTTGAGCATTCGTGACAAGGTCAAGAAGTTGCTGGGTAGTCATAAAAACTCCATCTTGGGGTGGAGCACTAGATGGTCCAGCTCTGGGACGACCAGGTCTAACCATTTCTCTTCCTAAGAAAGAAAGAAGAGAAAGAAGAAGATTATTCACTAATGAATATCAAGCAAACTTGCTAGATAAAACAAGGAATCATAAAGGATATAGGATGAATCAGTACGACGACTCCAATTAATCCTAAGACATAACTCCTAAGGTGGACCTAGGACGATGATCCTTGTTAAGTTATTCTACATTGTTTCGAAGTTTGGCTTTGATACCAAGCTGTGACGCCCCACCTCTGTACCCACGCTAGTCAAGAACACTACAGTGTAGTGCTGTCAACTAGCACGGAGAATAAGGCTGTTGAGGAGCGACCATCCATGTAATTGCTTATCACACAGTGGCTATAAATAATCTTCGGAAACAAACATAGAAATAAGCATAACATAAATCAGTCACATACATCCATATCACAAAGGCAGAAGAAGATATGAATATATAACTAACACATGAAAGTGTACATCAGAGTAGTGCTCAAAAAGATCCACAATAATACAAAAGAATAGCAACACGTGCTATACAAAAGTATACAACTATTGTAGGATCGATTTCGCCCTAGAGGAGGGTGAATAGGGTGATGGTATAAATTATTAAAATTAATCACGGAAGCTTATAAATTAATTTCAATTCATATCACAGAATAGCAGCACAGATATCGAAGAATATAAATAACAGAACAACACAGAATTTACCCAGCTTCGGCAAAACCCTACCTACGTGCTGCCCCCAAGGTTTCTACTAGAAATTAGATAGTCCCTCTCTTACACACGTAAACTGGCTATACCCGCTATTGACTAATCTAACTCTATGCTCAAAACCTTGCCACAACTCAACCACCGAGTTGCGAATTCTCAAGCTACGCCACGTAGCTTGTCCCCTAGTCACACGACTAGAAATTTAAAATGGTTTAAAAAGAAAATACAATTTAAAACAATTTAAATAAAATAAAACCCTATTTATAAATTTAAAAGCCCTTAATAAAATAGAAGTCTTTTTAGAGGAATAAGGCCGGCCCTCTTTAGTAATTCAACCCCTCTCTTTTATTTCCTTTGTTCGTGAAAAATGGAGATGGCGGCTGTTGTTTCTTCGTTCGTTCTTCTTCCTTTTAAAAATTAGGGCTTTGTGTACTTGATCCAAATTAGGGCTTTCGAAGAGCCGTTATTGCTTCAATCGAATCTGTGGTTGTTCGACAATTTCCTTGCTCGATCGATTTCTCATTGCTCTCTCCCTCTGGCTACTTCGAGTTGATGGAGTTTTAACTTCGATTCGGTATGTGATTTTTGTTTATGCTGTTCTGTTATGCTTCATTGAACTCCATGATCGATTGCCTGTGATGATTAGGGTTATATATGTGTTCGAACTCCTTTATCTTCGTTCGTATAAACTTATTTGAATTTGTCAAATAAGTTGTTCTGGCCATTCGATTGTACTTGGATGCTCATGATTTTTCCTTGACTATTTCATTTGTGTAAATACTCGATTGCTTGATTGACACGGCTTTAAAAATTCACGGCTAGAATTCCGATAATACTGCTGCTGTTGAAATTTTATTTCATGATTTTCTCTGGTTGACTTCGACTTGGATTTTGTGATCCATTGTTTTCTCGGTGGAGAGTCTGATACATACCATTTATATTTTCATTGCTTGTCTGATTCATCATGCATCAGTTTGTACTTACTCGCTTGAGTTTCACTGCCATACTTGGTTCGAATTTATTTGCATTATGCAGTTTGCCTTTGACATGTTATCTGAATTGTGCTGCATTATTGTGCATTTGTTTCAGTTGCATTCATTGATCAGTACTTCTTTGCTACTGCATACTTGATAGCAAATTTGATGTGTGGTCAGACCTTAACTTCACTTGTGCATTGTTAAGTAGTTTGTAGTTGCTGTGTTCCATGAACATGCTTCACTGCATTATGAAAATGTTGCATTGTACTCTGACCTTGTTGCCTCTGTTCATTTGCCGGTTAGCTTGCTCGTTCGGTCTTGTCTGATCTCTGGTTTACCATCTGCATTCACTACAGTTTGTACATGCATTTTCCACTGTATGATACAGTTTTGAACCATACAGTATGGTCCATGAATGCAAGTATTGAACTTGTATATATTTGCACATTTGTTACATTGTACTTGTTGTATGTGTTGCTTCATGTTTTTGTTCATGTTGGCACTAGTTTTGCTTTGAGCACACTTCTGGTTATTTGAACGTCTGGGCTTATCCACTGTTTCACTTGACACTGCTGTGTCTTTGTTTCATTGAATTTCTGGTTGGTGCATTGCCATTCACTGTTGCTGCACACGTCTACTGTGTTCATTTCTGTAGTATAACCTGTTGCACTCTTTATGTTGTATTGACCTCTTATCCTTAGCTGTTCATTTTGCATTTGGATTTTTGGTCGAACCTATCTCCTTGAGTTGCAGTGCTTCATGTTGTATTCATCGTCAGTTTAGTCGTGCACTTGGTCTCTTCACTGTGTTGCACTCTTTGATGGTTCATTGGTGCACTGCTTGTTCATGTATGTTTGCATCGACTTGTTGCAGTACTTGAATCTATATTGTCACTGGTTTTGCTTGGTGGTCTTGTACTTGTATACTGCTGGTTTGAGGCTGTGTCATGTTTGAACATAGCATTCATGTGTACATTTGAGTTGCACCTGAGTTGAATCCAATTTTAAAACTCGGGTTTGACCTTGTGCTGAGAGTTGTGACTTTTATGTTATTGCACGTGAGTTGAACCCGGCTTTTTATTTGGGTTTGACCTGTGCTCACCTGTCCCTATAAATCAATCAACTGTATATCGGTGTGCACGGCCTTGTGACATATACAGTGATACACTGTGTATGTCACAAGTTGTTCGTGTATGATGGATTCAAATTTAAATGACGACGAACAACCCAAATAACTGAGGCAAAAATTATTTTCAAAAACCATATTTTATTTTATATTGCAAAAATATTTCTTTTTCAATTTTACTGTGTTAGTGAATATTTTTGCAGATTGCTCAGATGCTGGATTCTAACTGGAATGCAGTTGAAGACAAAATACGAGTGTGAGTGATATGTAGTGAGGTTATTAATGTAAACTGAATTGTGATGTAATTGTGATGTAATCAAAAATGTATATGTATAGTGAGAGCTTGAATTTGTATTATCAAAATTGTAATAAATATTTGTTTGAATAAAATATTCGTTTGAATTCAAATTCCGTGTTATTTATTTTATTCAGCAAATATTTATTTAATCTGTGAAAAATAAAATAGTGTATTATCAAATACATTTAAATGAATGTATATATGTTTATTATCATCAAACAAAAACCCTATAAGCGCAAAGCGCATATTCAACAATCTCCCCCTTTTGATGATAACAAACATATATTTAAGATTTTGAATGTATTAAATGTATTTGATCGTTCAATTTGCTCCCCCTATTTAAATGCTTCCTATCTATACAATACTCCCCCCACATATATGCATTGAGAATAAAAATATGCAAATGAATCTATATGCATATGCAAATATATGAATTTTATTTGCTAAAATCTTAACTTTTCTCTCCCCCTTTTGTTATCATCAAAAGAATAATAGTGTTAGGGAAAATAGAGACAAAGTGATCGATATTGATCTAATATTAAGACTCAATCGAACATAAATATTAAATTTAAAAAAAAATCAAACAAAAAATCATAAATATTTTGTTAGGTGCATATTCCACTTTTAGAATGATGGAAATGTTGTCATCATATAAAACTATATAGTTATGTCTATTTGTGGTATATTTATATCAGGAATTTGAATATCCACTAAGCATTCATAACTGTTAGGACTTTTATATGAGATTAGTAGTATTCCAATTTTTTTTTTTTAAAAATGAATTTAAGCATCTTCTAACCACGTATAACCGTGAGGACTTTTAAATGGGATTAGAATCAACTTGTTTATTTTAAAAATCAACTTTTGATATGCGTTCCATACATGCATAACCGCGAGGACTTTTAAATGAGCATGGAAGCACATAAAAAATTCTAAGTAATTCACCCATGCATAACCGTGAGGACTTTTAAATGAGAGTGAATACTTTGGTATTTATTTATTATTATTATTATCCCTCTTTTTTTTAAAAAAAAATGTGAAAATGAAAAACGAACGATTCCTGTTTAAAGTACCACATATCGAAAAACTATATAGAATTTTGATGAGTGATGGTCGTTAGAAATATGATAGATATAGAGATGGTCATGGAATTTTTACCAACAAAAAGTTTTATAACTCTTGTTTAAATTTCTAAAGAAATTTTCTAATTATACTTTCTCAGTTATAATATATGATCAATATCAACACTCATCACTTTTTCAATCACTATTTTTCTTTTCGATAATCATTTGGGAGTCAGATTAGTCAAAATAGTCATTTAAAATCAAATTCAAAAATAATTATGAAATTAATTTTTCAAAATCACTAATCTGAAAATATGGTCAAAAATGATTTTCTCGAAGGGGATTTAAAAGAAAATTTTCTGCTATTTGAAAATTATTTGAAATGAAGTATATGCAAATATTTTCTTTGAAAAACGATGCAGTACTAAATGTCTCAAAAATCACGTTCAACCAGTAATTTTTCTATCAACTAGATTACCAGTGTAATCTGCATCTGAATTTCTTTTTCACTCAAAATCATCATTAATTGAATTTGATTGATCAAAACATGAAGTGTGCACCAAAAATTTCAAACTCAATTTTTACAGCAATTTAAATGACATTCTTTTGAATTTGAATTGAAGCCGTGTAAATAATCGAAAACCGTGAATAAGGAGTTAGCCGTATTATAACCAAATATATTATCCAACAAAACACTATTTTTAATCCAAACTGTTATATATGAAGTAATTCAAAGAATCTAGAGATTTTTATAGTGTTTTTGGCATAAGAATATAATTGGCCAACAATTTTGAATAAGTCAGAGTCAAAATCATTATCTTTTCATCATCTCAATATTGGCTGATTTAATTCAAAATACGGTGCAGATTATCACATTTAATATATCGTTTAAAACATACCATTACCTGTTTTACATTTACGATATTTTTCGTCGTTTTCCATTGTGATTCTGTCACCTTTATACTAGGCTCAGGAACTTTGCTTTGTCTCCCGTTGTGTTTCTGGAACAGCCAAAAAACCAGAGAACACTATTGTTGTTCCTTAGCCTGCCACCACACCTACACGATGAAAGATTAATGTGGCCTATTTGTTTTTATAGGTCCATGGTTGTTAGTGGCAGAAAATTTTGAAAAACAATTTTGTAAAGACCCAAAACTATTTGTAATTGTTCCCTTTGGCACCCAAATTTGTTTAACTTTGAGAGATTTTATATTTGTGCCTTTTGGAACCCAAATCGGTATAGTTTTCACATGTTTGGGTCTATACCAACAATTATTGTGATTGTGTCCATATTTTCTACAAATTATGCACATAGAATTAACTTGATTAATATTGCTTTCAGCAATTTTCGAATTATTATATCCAAGTCCTTGTCTAACCGTATTAACAGTTTGCTTTCCTAATAGCATATTCAACGATTTTTCACTTTTTGAAAATTTATCTAAAGTCCTTGACAATTGTTGGACTTGTGTTTTGAGAGATTCATTTTCGTTTAACAACTGTGTGCACTTTTTAATAGAATTCTCTCTCCTAGTATTTTCATTCTCCTTTAAAATCAGAATTTCATTTTCAAGTGATTTTATATTGATTTCTGATTTTTTAATTTCTTCTTCGAATGTTGGACACTTATCACACTTAGGGATCCTACTTTGATAGGTTTTAACTAATTAGTCAAGTTGTTTATTTAAATCTATCAAAGTATCTTTTTGAGATTCAAGTTTGGCGTATTTTTCCCTAAGTCGTTCATAACAGCCATTTACTTCATGGCAATAAATAAGCAACTCAGAATGTGTAAGTTTTGATACCTCACTTGGCTTGTCATCATCACTGTCAGTTGTATCACCTCGAAGACACAATTCTGCCTTTACGCTTTCACTGCCAGTGCTTTGATCATTCTCGTCTATTTCATCCCAAGTGGCTGCAAAACTTTTCTTTTTCTGTTTCTTTCCATGGTTGGATTTAATTTGTGGACAATCGGGCTTGATATGGTCGGGCTTGTTGCAATTATAACAAATGATCTTCTATTCTTCTGAGTGGTCAAATGCTTTGCCCATTTTGCTTTTCAATTCCTGATTTCGAGCTGGATTTCTGTGTTTACGATTCCACTTTTTGAATTTCTTTATCAACAACTCTAGTTCTTCTGCACCATCATCATCGTCTTCGTCATCACTTTTAGTTGTTCCTTTGAGAGCTATTGATTTCTTTCGAGTATCTCCTCCTTCACGCTCTTCCTTGAATTTCATTTCTAGCTCATAAGTGGTGAGATTTTCGATAAGTTCTTCAACTTTGAGTTGTTTTAAATCTTTCAATTCTTGAATGGCAGTTACTTTCGCTTCAAAGCTTCGTGGAAGGACTCTGGGGATTTTCCGGACTATTTCCAATTCGGTGTATGTTTTTCCAAGAGCTTTTGATTTGTATACGATATTGGAAAGTCGTCCGTACATCTCTTTGACATTTTCTTCTTTCGCCATTGTAAAGTTCTCGTATTCGCTGCTTACCATGGCAAGGCGAGATTCTTTGACTTGAGATGTTCCTTCGTGAGTCACTTCTACTATGTGCCATATTTCCTGCGCAGTTAGACAATGTGAGACACGATTAAATTCAAATTGATCTAATGAACAGATAATAGAATTCATAGCTTTGGCATTAGTGTTCTGTAATTTATTTTCTAGTTCTGTCCATTGTTCCTTTGGTTTCTCTATTTCCTGATTATCTACAGTTATAGTTGGAGTTCTGTAACCTGTCTCAACAATATCTCAAGCGTCAATGGTTTTCAGAAAAAATTTCATCCTATTTTTCCAAAAAGCATATTCACCATTGAACATTGGTGGTCTAACTATCGACCGACCCTCTCCAAAAGCATTATTAAAAGAAGCCATT
The DNA here is from genome assembly GCA_030765085.1 of Allium cepa. NCBI lineage: Eukaryota > Viridiplantae > Streptophyta > Magnoliopsida > Asparagales > Amaryllidaceae > Allium > Allium cepa. The sequence continues at coordinate 778,423,232 of CM060945.1, forward strand.
TTAAAAATTCAAATTTTTAAAACAAAACTGATTTTTTTTTAAAAAATCGAATTTTTAAAACAAATGTTGACTTCTAAACCTAGCTCTGATACCACTTGTAGGATCGATTTCACGCTAGAGGGGGGGTGAATAGGGTGATGGTATAAATTATTAAAATTAATCGCGGAAGCTTATTAATTAATTTCAATTCAGATCACAGAATAGCAGCACAGATATCGCAGAATATAAATAATAGAACAACACATAATTTAACCAGCTTCGGCAAAACCCTGCCTACGTGCTGCCCCCAAGGTTTCTACTAGAAATTAGATAGTCCCTCGCTTACACACGTAAACTGGCTATACCCGCTATTGACTAATCTAACTCTACGCTTAAAACCTTGCCACAACTCAACCACCGAGTTGCGAATTCTCAAGCTATGCCACGTAGCTTGTCCCCTAGTCACACGACTAGAAATTTAAAACGGTTTAAAAAGAAAATACAATTAAAAACAATTTAAATAAAATAAAACCCTATTTATAATTTAAAAGACCTTAATAAAATAGAAGTCTTTTTAGAGGAATAAGGCCAGCCCTCTTTAGTAATTCAACCCGTCTCTTTTATTTCCTTTGTTCGTGAAAAATGGAGATGGCGGCCGTTGTTTCTTCGTTCGTTCGTCTTCCTTTTAAAAATTAGGGCTTTGTGTACTTGATCCAAATTAGGGTTTTCGAAGAGACGTTATTGCTTCAATCGAATCTGTGGTTGTTCGACAATTTCCTTGCTCGATCGATTTCTCGTTCCTCTCTTTGGCTACTTCGAGTTGATGGAGTTTTAACTTCGATTCGGTATGTGATTTTTGTTTATGCTGTTCTGTTATGCTTCATTGAACTCCATGATCGATTGCCTGTGATGATTAGGGTTATATATGTGTTCGAACTCCTTTATCTTCGTTCGTATAAACTTATTTGAATTTGTCAAATAAGTTGTTCTGGCCATTCGATTATACTTGGATGCTCGTGATTTTTCCTTGACTAATTCATTTGTGTAAATACTCGATTGCTTGATTGACACGGCTTTAAAAATTCACGGCTAGAATTCCGATAATACTGATGCTGTTGAAATTTTATTTCATGATTTTCTCTGGTTGACTTCAACTTGGATTTTGTGATCCATTTTTTTCTCGGTGGAGCGTCTGATACATACCTTTTATATTTTCATTGCTTGTCTGATTCATCATGCATCAGTTTGTACTTACTCACTTGAGTTTCACTGCCATACTTGGTTCGAATTATTTGCATTATGCAGTTGGTCTTTGACATGTTATCTGAATTGTGCTGCATTGTTGTGCATTTGTTTCAGTTGCATTCATTGATCAGTACTTCTTTTCTACTGCATACTTGATAGCAAATTTGATGTGTGGTCAGACCTTAACTTCGCTTGTGCATTGTTAAGTAGTTTGTAGTTGCTGTGTTCCACGAACATGCTTCACTGCATTATGAAAATGTTGCATTGTACTCTGACCTTGTTGCCTCTGTTCATTTGCCGGTTAGCTTGCTCGTTCGGTCTTGTCTGATCTCTGGTTTACCATCTGCATTCACTACAGTTTGTACATGCATTTGCCACTGTTTGATATAGTTTTGAACTGTACAGTATGGTACATGAATGCAAGATATTGAACTTGTATATATTTGCATATTTGTTACATTGTACTTGTTGTATGTGTTGCTTCATGTTTTTGTTCATGTTGGCACTAGTTTTGCTTTGAGCACACTTCTGGTTATTTGAACGTCTGGGCTTATCCACTGTTTCGCTTGACACTGCTGTGTCTTTGTTTCATTGAATTTCTGGTTGGTACATTGCCATTCATTGTTGCTGCACATGTCCACTGTGTTCATTTCTGTAGTATAACCAGTTGCACTCTTTATGTTGTATTGACCTCTAATCCTTAGCTGTTCATTTTGCATTTGGATTTCTGGTCGAACCTATCTCCTTGAGTTGCAGTGCTGCATGTTGTATTCATCGTCAGTTTAGTCGTGCACTTGGTCTCTTCACTGTGTTGCACTCTTTGATGGTTCATTGGTGCACTGCTTGTTCATGTATGTTTGCATCGACTTATTGCAGTACTTGAATCTATATTGTCACTGGTTTTGCTTGGTGGTCTTGTACTTGTATACTGCTGGTTTGAGGCTGTGTCATGTTTGAACAAAGCATTCATGTGTACATTTGAGTTGCACCTGAGTTGAATCCAGTTTTAAAACTCGGGTTTGACCTTATGCTGAGAGTTGTGACTTTTATGTTATTGCATGTGAGTTGAACCCGGCTTTTTATTTGGGTTTGACCTGTGCTCACCTGTCCCTGCAAATCAATCAAGTGTATATCGGTGTGCACGGCCTTGTGACATATACAGTGATACACTGTGTATGTCACAAGTTGTTCGTGTATGATGGATTCAAATTTAAATGATGACGAACAACCCAAATAACTGAGGCAAAAATTATTTTCAAAAACCATATTTTATTTTATATTGCAAAAATATTTCTTTTTCAATTTTACTGTGTTAGTGAATATTTTTGCAGATTGCTCAGATGCTGGATTCTAACTGGAATGCAGTTGAAGACAAAATACGAGTGTGAGTGTTATGTAGTGAGGTTATTAATGTAAAATGAATTGTGATGTAATTATGATGTAATAAAAAATGTATATGTATAGTGAGAGCTTGATTTTGTACTATCAAAATTGTAATAAATATTTGTTCAAATAAAATATTCGTTTGAATTCAAATACCGTGTTATTTATTTTATTCAACAAATATTTATTTAATCTGTGAAAAATAAAATTGTATATAATCAAATACATTTAAATGAATGTATATATGTTTATTATCATCAAACAAAAATCATATAAGCGCAAAGCGCATATTCAACAACTATGAGTCTATATCGCAAGTGTATACAACAAAAACTGCTATTCTAAATGGTTAGCCAAAAGTCAGAGTAGCGAATCCCGGGAAGAAGTCAAGAAGAAGCACCTGTAACATCTCGGTCTGACCCGAGTATTATATAAGAAAATAATAAACAGATCAGTCTAGCTATAAATATCAGATGACATGATATAAAATAAAAGATATGGCGTAAACATAAAATATCCATACTGACATACTACTATAAGTATGAAAATGATGATCAACAAAAGATCAATCAATAAGAGATAAATCAATATCACAAGAATCTTCTCAAAGATCCAAAGAGGGCATCATACTCTAAACTTGTACTCATAACAAATCAATGACATAAATTCCAGAAATCAACACAAGAAATCCAGAAATCATAGAAAAAGGGAAGGAGGCCTATCACATGACGGTCCGAAGACCATGGGAAGCTACCCCATATGGGTGAGTCGGAATCACCCAAATGAGGTCTAGGCTAACCAAAAAGCAAAAAGGTATGTGTGAATGGAATCACACAAATGGTGTCTAGCCCAACCTCGCAACAAAAAGGTATGTGTGAGTGGAATCACACAAATGGTGTCTAGACTAACCTTGCGGACAAAGAGATATGTGTGAGTCGGAATCACACCAATGAGGTCTAGTCTAACCTTCCAAACAAAGAGACATCGCACAATTGCTAGTCTAAATCATAAAATGATCATCATGATCAACGAGAAGTGTCAATTACACTAAGCTAGTAAATATAAAAGTTTATCTTCGTGTCCCATAACCACTTGCTTAACTTAAATATTTACGAACAAACTGTAAATCTTAACTAGAAAATTGTCACAAGAGGTTCAATCGAACAAGTCCAAGAATTAACCGACTAAGTGAACGCAAGCGTTTCATACCACTTGTTTTACTAAGCCGTTTAATTAGATTTCTCATCCGAGTGAGGTAAAGGTTTGTATGTACTAGTAGATTGGAAAACAGTTTAAGAAAAGAGCTTTGTTATTGAAAATAGAGTTGAAATCATTTTGTTGAAAGAGTTTTGATATTTACTACTAGTATAAAAAACCTATATATTTTAAAGTGACAAATCATAGAAGTGATTGTAGAAACAATCAATCATAAAAATTCACATTCGAAGACGTGAATAAAATCCAAAGAAACCGATAAATAATCCATCGAAATAGATATTCAAAAATCCATAAAATCGACCGAGAAGCCAAAGATAGTTTGTCTTGAAGAATGGTCAACTCAACATCTCAATAAAGCAAGTTCTATTGAATGTTTTTCAGATAAGATCCCCTACGGAGGGGGGGTCCGGGGGGGTGTGGGGGCAACGCCCCTGCTATGGTGTTCGACCTGCCCGGTCAGGTCGCGGGTGTGCGGGGCAGCGCCCCGTCCAAAATGGTACGACCTAGTGAAGACCTAAGAGGGGATAGGATCGAGCGATCTAAAGGGGCAACGACCTAAGGTCTTAAACAAGGTCGAGAGACCTAACATTCGAACGACCCAAGGAATTAAGGGGCCGAGCGACCTACGAGTTTAAGGCGTCGAGCGACCTAGAGGTGTTCGCGACCTAGTGGTCGAGCGTCTTAAGGGGGTACGCGACCTAAGGGAAACTCGCGACCTAACATGGCCGAGCTAAGGTAAGGTGCGACTCAACCAGGTGAGCGACCTAAGGAAGACAAACGACTTAAGGAACTCGTGGGTTAGAAGAGGTGAGCGACTTAAGGGACTCGCGACCTAACAAGGTAATAAGGTCGAGCGACCTACGACCTAACGACGTAAAGGCCTAAAAGAATATAAGGTCAAACGACCTAAGTGTATTGGGTCACGCGACCTAACAGGGTTCGCGACCTAACGACCTAAGCTAGGTCGAGCTAAGGGGTTAGCATAAAACAGGTCGAGTTAAATAGGCCGAGCGACCTACGACCTAAGGTCCATACGACCTACGACCTAAGGTCCATACGACCTAACTCCGAAGACGTTAATTCAAGACAGTGCGACCTAGCGTGATAACACGCGAGTGACCTAAGGGTTATGTCGCGAGCGACCTAACTCCGAACACAGAAAAATGGCCAGAATGACCTAAGTGTAGAAAATTCATCAAAACGCTGAAAATTGGAGTTTTTCGCCAATCCAATCCAAACTAAATGCTAATATGCATGCAAAAATGATAGGGAATCATTCCCAACAGTCCAATATAGTTATAGGCTAGAATTGTGAGATAAAAATCTCACCTTTGCACCAAATTTATGAAGAAAAGCTTGAAAGCAATGGAGAAGTAATCACAAGCTTGAATCCAATATCTTCTTCTTGAATTTGGAATTGAATGTTGGATTTGCAAGAGAATTTATGCTTGGAATATTAAATTCCCCTTCCACTCACCATTAATGCTAAAGCTTGGTTGTTAGGAAATTTATGAAGAGTGAGGAGAAGGAGAGAAGTGGGTTTGAGTTATCATGGCTAATCTAACCCAAAGTCCAAAGCGGGAAAAGTAAGTGAAATTCCACTAACTCCAAACCTATCAATGTTTATACTTAAAAAAATTGTAAACGGCATTTCGAACTCAATGGTAGTGGTCTCGAGTCCTAATTTGACCATTTGCAAAAAGTAGCTTTTCGGACCAGTATCCGATTAACGATAAAATATTTAAATAAAATATTTAAATATAAAATCGATAAATATGCGGGTTGTTACATTGGCCTTAAGAGACACATTTTGGATTTCGATGAGACCGAGATCGGGTTTCCATATTTGGATATCCGAAAACCACATCGATCCAAATTAACGTTGGGTCGTGAATCTCAAGTGAAGATGAAGATTCAGAGTGCAAAGGTTATCGTCGTTAACTCTGAGGGTGATTCCAAAATGAGTGTAACGAGATAATGCCTTCGGTTGCGTTCGAACCCGGAACGAACTTGTATAGATTGAATGCTTTCAGAACATCGTCAAGTAGACGATGAGCATTCTAAGTGATATGTCCTATAAAGGTAATCGTAGCCTCAAGCCTCATCAGTCGGGAATGGCTAAAACAGGGGAGGTGCAGCAAGGCTAAGTGCGTCATGCCCATGTAGGAAGAGATTTACCCCTGTCTAGATGTCCCTTTATTTTGGCTTAGTGGTGCGGTTGTTGATCACAACTGCGGGGTGGTCTTGTTTGAGACTGTTCAGTAAGGAATGGTTTCGGCTTTGTGTTGCAGGGCAGCGAGCGTACTCCTCGGTACGGTGATCTAGGCCACGTACTGCGATGGGCGGTACCCCAGTAGCCCTGCCATTGTATGGAATCCAAAATCTGATAAGTGCCAACGGTTTTGATTGCATTACCCACTTTTGTGGCTAGTAGCTAGAATTTAATAGATGTAACAATTTCGGCTATTTCTTATTTACTTGAAAACCCTAGACCTATTATAATATCACTGGATTTCCTATCAAATGTTTTGGTTAGCGTAAGGTAAAAACTTTTCCATGTTTATGTGTGGGAAGTCTTATGTGATACCTTTCCTTTCAAAGGTTTTTCAAGTTAAGCAACTTTAACCAGTTACTCACACCAGACCCATGTCTGACCCGGAGTTTATTTCCGTTTTTCTTAATCTCTTGGGTACTCAAATTTTTACGAGTAGCCAAGGGATTCAGGTTAGCTTTGACGAATTGTGGAGGAGCAATGGAGCAGGAGGCTTCTGCGTGTAGATATATAGTTTATCGCTGTGTTGGTATCTCTGGGTGTTTATTGTTTTTTGAGTTGTAATAACTAGACAGGTGTTTATAACTGTCTAGTATGTGTTGAATTATCTGTGTAGCTCTGATATTATTTGTATACTATGTAATATTTATGTTATTAATGTAATTTACTCGTTCCGCTGTTGAGATTCTAGTGTTATTTCTTTTTTCTCTTCTTTCTTTTCTCTTTTCTATTCCTTTCTTTCTTAAAGATGGTACAACTTTTTGTGGAGAAAAAGTCGGGTCGTCTCACTTGGTATTAGAGTGCTAGGTTGCGTGAATACCTAGTCTCTAGAGTGATGTCTTTCTTGAGAGAGCGTATTTTTATTTATATATATATATTTATATATTTCTACCTATTTGTTGGGATACCTGTTCAAGTTTTCCAATATAAGTAATAATGGTAGATGAGGTAGTGGTGTGTGTAACACAACTACCATTGGTTGGAGTTTGAATGTTTGAGGTTGGAAGTGTATTTGTCGAGACTGTAGACCTAATACCGTCTCGAGTGAGTTTTTCTTGGAGTAAGGATTTCATTGATCTTTGAAGGAAACCTGTTAAGGTTCGAAGTTCATTTTTGGAAGTGCAGAATTGGATGAGTTGAGTTTGGATCTGTCGGTTGGGTAGAAGCAAGCAAGTGATGGTATCTTGATACCTTAGGAAGTAGTAGATGCGTGATGAGACACAGTGACTATGGATGTTTCCGAAGATGTTTATTTGGAACAAGAGTATGGAAGTGAGTCCGCTTGTTGTTGTGGCTGAGTCGAGCTGGGTGTTTTTGTTTGCTTTGAGGTCCGAGTTTCTCGGAGAGCTTTGATTTGGAATTCTTTGGCATTGGTGTTAGCAGTGCAGCTCGAAGTGTTCTGTGTTGGCAGAAAGTCTTCTAACTGAGTAGTTTTTCTGAGGTGGAGTTCAGAAGCAGCAGAGTGGATTCTTTTCGTCGATAAATTGGCTAGGTCAGCATAAGCTGTTCTGATTGGCATAGAGAGAGAAGTTTTCTTTGGAATTAGGCGGAGTTGATCGCAAAAGTGATTTGCGATAGTTGAGTGTTCTCTTGGGTTATTGGAGATTGTCCAGATGTCTTCAGGGAAGTCAGAGATTTGTCTGCATCTGAAGATCGAGTTTTCTTATCGATTTGTATTCCAGGAGTGGAACTTGTGGTTCAGTTAGTAGATGGATGGTTCCTTGAGATAGGAGTTTGGTGAAGCAACTCAGGTTTCGGAGAAACTTCTGAGTTTTCTTTATGGATATATGGAACCATATTTCTACGCTGAGTTGTCTAGTCTGTGCTCGTGCTCTTCGTCTGCATTTTCTTCTACTTCGGATCAGAGTTGTGTAGCGGAAGCAGTTTAGGGGTGCATCTGTTTTGTCTTTTCTGGATAAGGAGAAGTTTGTTCTATCTTCTGTTGTTTGAAGAGTAGAGTTTGTGTTCCTGGTTTTGGATTGATCTGGAGGGGATCATGGTGTTGAGTTGTTTTGATCCAGTCTGTTTCTAGTAGCATCAGCAAGAGTTGAGCAGATCAGGAAGGGTGTTGGTAGCCCAGGATCGTCCAGAGATTTTATGGATAAAAAACCGAGAAATTTGGATTCTGGAGTTGGAGATTTGTTTTGGGGTAAGTTTTTCTCTGATCCAGGGAGCTATAAGCTTTGGTAAGTCTGAGAAGCTAGCTCCGAGATTTTTTGGATTTCTTATGTATTCTGGTAAGATAAGTGTTTGGTCTTCAGAGTTGAATTGCCAGTTTAGATAATTGGGATTCAGTGTGTTTCACGTATCTCTGAGGGAGTATGTGTTTGATATTTCCGGTTGTAGAATCAGCATTTCAGGAGGTTTGGTTGTTGAGTCAAACTCGTCTGTAGTCTGATACTCTGTTTAGAGTTGTGGATAGGAGCTCTATAGCTTAATAGTATTGATTGTTTGGATTCTATAGAGCGAGTATCCTGATATATATACCGGGAAAACGCGTGAAAGTTCTATTCAGAAATTTTTTCTGGATAATTAGATTTGTTTTGATTGTGTGAATTGATTGCTTTGGTTGTTAGCCTATGATTAACATATGCTGCATTTTAAAATTAAAATCTTAAATGAGATTATTAAGTTACCTTTGTTTTAAATTTCAGGGACGAAATTCTTTTGAGGGGGAAGGATTGTAGTATCCCAGAATTTATGGCAATATAAATTTAATAATCTGTGTTTAAATTAAATTAATTTGATAAATTATAGATAAATTTGAATTGTTTTAATAATTTTACTTTAATAAATATTTAATTAGTGAATTTATTTTAATAAGCTAACAAATCTGTTTTCTATTTATAATATGTATATGTATATAGGTTTGGTTTTAAATTAAAATTAATATAGCATATTTTCTAATTATAATATTTTGAAATTGGGAAATTTTGATTTATTTTTGAATTAAGCTTTTCAAAACTATTTAATAAAATAACTATATGATTTTTAAACATATGAGATAACTGTTCTATGTGTTTAAAATGTATTTTGACTTAAGTTTGTATATTAAATAAGTTATAAAAATGTTAGTTTTATTCTTTTTAAATTATTGATTAATAATTATGATTCGTAAATTAAATATGAGAATTTAAACATAATTAATAAACGATACATTTATTCATTTAAATAACAATAAAGTTACAATCTCTTTATAAATTTATTTTAAATGATTTAAAATATTATTTTCAAATAATTGATTTGTATATTGTTTTTATTTATAATAATACTTGATTTTATTCTTTAAAAATTATTTATCTATATACATAACTAAGTATTAAAACTAATTAACTAAGTTAAACTTTCATTAACAATTAATTAACAATATTAATTAATTAAAGATACATGTGTAAGTTTATTAAGGCATAAGTTAACATGTGTTGAGTGTTTAAATGAGGATAGTAACAAGTGTTAACAATACAAGTCAAGTGTCATGGTTTAAAATTTAGTTTTCTTTGATTTTAAAATAAATCATAAGTATGGTTATTCAAACTTGCATCCTCCCATTTTCTTTTTCTTTCTTCATTTCAATTCTAAATCAAAGAATTCTTTCAGCTGAGAAAAACCATTTTTCATCTCTTCAAAAAAAATTGCATATCAACTCCTATAAACAAATTCCTCAAATCTGTAACACATACAAAATCAAATCCTGTTCAAATGCATTCAAACTCTTCTAAAATTGTGGAAATTATGTAAACAAACTTGCATGCAATAAGCAAGCAAGAAAAGCCTGCATTTTTCAAAACAATCTGGGTAATTAAATCTGGAAAAGCAAGATGTCTGCATTTTTTTTCATATCTGAAACAAGGGCCTGCATCTTCTTGTAAGCTGGAGCATGCATTTCATCAAAATTGGAAAATTTGCCTCTGCATACAATAAGCTTTCTGCAAGCATTCAAGAAAGTTAAAAAAAAGATGTTCTGCATGCTTAAAAAAAAGAGAAGAAAAAAATCTATGCTCTGTCTTCATAATTAAAAAGGTGAGTAACTCAATTTTTAAAATTTAATTAAAATAGGTGGAAGCTGTTTTCATGCTTTAAATAGGAATGAATATATATATGATTTTGCTGTTAATACATATATGTGAATGTACTTCTAGGTGCATGCTATTATCTGTCATATTTCTGTTCCTTAAATTTCAAACCCCTGTTTGATTTAAAATCCATTTCCCCTTTTATAACAATCCTTGTTAATATTTATCTTCAATACAAACCTGTTTGTCACGATGTAAAAATAGAGTTTAAAAATTTATACAAGTTGTATATTACTTGTATTGCCTGGAAGTACTAATAACAGAGCAATAAAATTGTATAAGTGAAAATATAAACATTACAAATCAGTGTTTCAGGATTATGACTCAAAACATCATGAAGAATTATGATTTTTAAAAGTAAAATTAAAATTTTTAACATCAAAACCAATGTGCAGTTTTATTTTGACTGTAGATTAAGTTTTGGGGCATCTCTGTTGCCACAAGCAATTAGAAATGCCGAGATTGTTCCTGGAGATGGTGAAGTTATCAGAGAAAATGGGAAAATTCTTAGATTAGGTTGCAATTTGTTTTTGATGTGGTGATTGGGTTTTACAGTTTTGAACCCTGGTTCTTCTAAGACTAGAAGAATTGATCTTTTTGGCATGTATAAATGTTCGAGTTACTTAGGGTTTTGGTAAATGGAGGTTAATGGATTGACGTAGTCGTCGCCGGAGTTTCGAAGGTGTTGGTGGCCGGAGTCGCGTCAACGAGGCCGTTGACATGTTGAAGTCGTTTGGTTCTGTTGATTCCAGGTTTGGGAATTTTGGTCGAAATCTTGATTTAGGGCAAATGTCGATGGGGTTGGTGTTTGGTTGGCATGAGGGGATGGTTGTCGACTGTGGGAAGGTTGTAGAGTTGGCCAGCTGTGGCCGTAGAAGGTGTACAAGTGCACGGTGCATTGATGGATGCGTTGGTGATGTTGTAGGTTCAGGTTTTAGTGCCTCAAGATGGCCTCGGGGGATGTGAGTTTTTACTCGAAGCAGATAGATTTGTGACTCGAAGTTGTATATAGGGTTGCTCGAGTTAATGCATCGTTTCTGGTTTTACAATTTAACAGAAAACCTGTTTCAATTTTTTAAGTAAAAGTTTAAATGCAAACTAAAATCTGAACTGAGTTTTAAACCTGAAATTTAAATACGAATTCGACAGCTTAAATCTTGGTTTTGAAATGATGTGAATTTTGAAATTTTTAGTTTGGTCTTAAACAAAACATAAAACCTGTTACTGTTCTTAAAAATAAAAAAAAGGTATCAAACGCAAAATAGAAATTTAAAGTAAGTTTAAAATCTGAAAATTGAATAGAAATTCAAATTTGATTTTCTGAGATTGGAAATAATTTATGTTTTTAAATTTGAATTTGATTTTAAAACTTATAAGTGTAAAAGTATATGTGTGTTTGAATTTGAATTGGAAGTTTAAAATTTTAAATTAGAAATTTAAAATGAGTTTAAATCTGGGTTTTTAAATCTGGAATTAAATTTAAACTTCAGTTTTTAAAAATGAAATGAGTTTAAATTTAAATTGTTTAATTACTTTATATGGTTAAATGATTTGAATTTAATATGGAGTTTAAAATGTAAGTAAACTTTAAAGATTTGAGTTTTTTTTTTGGCATGGCCGACAGGGTTAATTGGTCCCCGACCAATTTATTAAAACACAAATAAAAAACTTACAGAGTGGAACAAACACAAAGGGACAACAAGAGCTGCACACACACAGGAGAAGACATAGAAAAAAAAAAGAACAAATTACAGATGCAGTAATATGTATATCCCAGGATCACAAACACTCAGCATTTGCAGGGAGCAAATGACTTCATGCTTTATCCAAATTTTAAAAGAAGCATCAGATTTACCTTTATTTGCATCAAAAATTCTTGTGTTCCGTTCTTTCCAAACTGCATATAAGAAACTTTTGAGAACCACAGTGTTCATTCGTTTATTCTTTTGCTTACCCCCCGTAATAGCATGAATTCTATTCCACTCAATATTGTTGTCAAGAGAAGGACAACTGCCTTCAATGCTCACCATGATTTCTGCCCAGCTCTGCATAATTATTTCACACTCAAAGAAGAGGTGTTCAACTGTTTCAACAAACTCACTGCAAAAAGGGCAAAGCATATCCGTATTCATTCCCATGCTTGCCAATTTCGCTTTAGTTAGAATTGCTCGCTTCAGAACCTTCCATAGAAATAAATTTTCACGCATACTACTATCATTATTCCAAACTCTCTTCCACCACGACCAAGCATGAATGCCACTGTTTCCTTGCATATACTTATAAGTTTCACCAATTTTATAACCTGCTTTCTTCCCTCCCCATACAATCCTAGGAGAAGTAGACTGTAAAGGGGTAAACTGTCTTATCTTATCCCAAATAATCTGGATACGCTGGTTAGAAGAATTTTTGCCTACTCCCTGAAAAATGTGAAGAACATCCATAACATAAGTAGATAGATGTATACCAGTTTGCATAATTTCATTGAATAAAAGTTTACGTCTAATAATATAACCCTTATCGAGCCAAGGATCATCCCAGAATTTAACTTTGTAAATAGGATCAGTGTTCATTTGTATTAGAGGGAGGACATACTCCTTAAGTTTGAACATGCATTGCCAAGTCCAGCTTAAATTTTGAGGCTTATTCATATTCCATAAGTTTTTACCCTTAATCACATTCTTATCAGACCACCTTGCCCATAAGCTATCAGGATTATTGTACAGAGTATCAAAATGTTTAGCAAAAGAAGTTTTATTCCATTGCTTGAGGTTTGTAACGACCCTGAATTTTAAATAATTTAATTTGGAAATATTTAATTAATTTTAAATATTTGAGTGATGATTTAGAATGAATTTTCAATTTAACTTTGAAATTGACGATTAAATTATAGAATTTAATCTATCGAAGTTGAATAAAAATTTGAATCTTCAAATTTAAGCCGATTAAAAATATTTCAAAGGCTTGTAAAATTCATATTGATAATATTGAAGATAATCGAAGCTTCAGAATTTAATTAGAAAGTGATTTGTTCAGTTTTGGAATTTAATCGTTTGAATCGATATTTAAAATAGCCGTCCGAGGCACAGTCTCGGATTTCGACGAAACCAGTTCCATTGGGTCCGGAATATTGAATTATTGCGGGATTTCAAATTTCGTATTTTTCGGAGTTAATATGTGAGCACACAACACATAAACGCGTTGAAGATTTTAAACGAATTTAAATTTAAATTTAAATATTTAAGTCAACACGCACACGTTCTTCCTACATTCATGCCTAAATTCACGAAACTAAATCGTGTACACCATGCCTCCACTCGATCTTAAATGTTCCTCTCCCCTTCTGTTCGTAAAAAAAAAAAAAAAAAAAAAAAAATCAAAAGCAAGCAGAAGAAAATAAATGGCCTCTCTCTCTCGTTCCCTCTTCCTTAAGTTTAAACGAAATCTTGTTTTTCAATTCACGAAAATCAAATAAATGTTGAGCCCTAAATCACAAAATCGCGAGCTTAGGGAGGCGGCACGCGCGCGGAATTCAATTGGTATCGCGTAGGAGGTGACGGCGATTTGGAAGCAGGCGCGCGTGAGACGGCAAGGGGAAGTGGCGACGCGTGCGACGTGGAGAGCAAGCGCGCGCTAGGTCGCGATTCATGGAGGCAAGGGCGGCATGTGGAGGCGTCGATTTGGTGAGGCGCGCGACTTCGAGGCAATTGGAGGGCGAAGCAAGTGGAGCGCAGGGGGGGCTCGGCGGCGCGCGATGCTGTGGCGTGCGCGTGGAGTTGAGGCCGCGGCGACGCAGTCAGGTAGCGCGCGCAAGCATCTGGAGGAGGAGGGTGAGGCGTACGGGCAGGTGCGCGAGTCAGTGGGGTCGCGTAGGGGCGTCGCGAGGCCAGAAGAGGGAAGCTCGATTGAGATAGCGGCGGCTGCAGGTTGGAGTGAGCGGCGACGTCGAGTTGTTGGAGGCACTCGCGAGGCTAGAGGCAGTAAGGTAATTAAATTTAATGATGTTTTAAATTTTTAGTTAATATATATATATAAAAAAAAATTTTGTTGATTTGAATTTATAAAAAAAAAAAAATTTAGTTTTAAGATTAAATTGTAGTTGAATAGGATTATGGAAAATATTTTATAAAAAGAAATTAGTTAGACAATTAAATTTATTAAAGTAAAATAATTAGTTTAAATAAATTTATTTAGTAAGAAACTGATTTAAATAAAACTATTGATTAATTAAACAATCAAGAACGAAAATTAGTTTGAAATAAATTTATTTAAAAAGAAGTTAGTTTAAAACGAAACTATCAATTTATTTAAACTATTAAAGGAGAAAACTGATGAATAAAAATTTGTCAAATGAAAAATTTAATTTATTCGATTTATTTCGAATATTAATAAATTGTGTAAATATTTATACAAGGTATAAATGAAGAAAAATCGAGTCAAGAGGGAAATTGGATTGCTAATAGAAGCAAAGGTGAGAACTTCTCACTCAAAAGGAATTTCTGTTGTTTATTTAAATTTTAAATAGTTAAATTTAAAATTTATTGACTGAATGATTGGATGATTGAATGATGATTGTTTATATATATTGGATGTGAATAGACCCTATACGCCGTTAGTAAGCGGAGGTTATTTAGTACACACATATACCGCGATATTCCACCTCGAAGTGGAATTGGTATTATATTATATATATAGCAATATATATATATTGGCATATGTATATATTGCAGTTGATTGATTTCCCGCATTTTTTTTAGCGGATGAGACCCTATGCGCCGTTAGTAAGCGGATATATATTTATAAAATCCCATGTACCGCGATATTCCGTCTTGAAACGGAATGGTATTGTGCTAATGTCTGTGGATGCAGGGAAACAGGTTGGAGGGATCCAACTGGATTCCTCACAAATATTTATTGATTTTAAATATTGTGATGTTTGATTGTTTATCATATCGATATATGATATCGGAAAAATCGTGATTGACTATTGATGTGTTGCATCATCGAATCCAATTTTTGAAATTAAAAAAAAAAAACAACAACGATTTTAATTTCTAAAGTGATTTTTGAAAATATACGTTTATATAATATTTTTTTGAATTGATTTATTATAAATAAATAAACGTTATAATTTTTATGTTATAAAAATTATGATTTTTGAGAAATGTAGTTAAAAGTTGATTTTTTTAGAATATAGGATTTATGATTTGACAAAATAATTTAAACTGGGATTTTTGAATCTATTATAAAATGAATATAAGTGATGAAATTATAAAGAACTGTGAAGATGTTTCAAAAGAATAATATAAATTGTTTTATATTAAAAGTTTTATAAAACGATATTTATAAATTAAAAACATTAGAATTTGTAAAACGAACTTTTCTAAGTGTTAAAGATAAATTGAAAATGAATTTCATAAATAGAAATGGAATTATAGAATTATAACGGTGAAGTTATAAATAGAATTTTATAAGCAGTAGGTTTATAAAATTTATAAAGTTATTAAAGGAATGATTTTGGATAAATGAATGAATCTTATAAGTTATAAGATTTATAAAATTTGTGAAGTTTAAAGGAATGATTTTTATAAACAAATAAATTATAAGTATTTAACTTATAATATGAAATTTTTAATATATCATTGTGATATGAATTGAGATAAGTTAATAAAGGAAATTTATAAAAGGAAGTTGTTATAAAAGAAATAGAAATAGAATTTATAAACATTGTTTTATAAATTCGCAAACTACTTATTTTGATAAGTAAATTGTTGCAATTTATTTATGAAGTTATATTCATGTTTTAGACAGTGAATAATTCCTTAAACTAAGATGAATAGAAGTAATGAAATTTATTAACGAGGAATATTCACGTTTTTGAATAGTGAATACTATGTTAAAGAAATTATTTTGGAAGTGATGTTTGAAATAGAGTTAAAACGATCTAATGATGTTTTACAAATATGTTGAGATTTGAAATCATAAATTTCAACATTTATTGTTGAAATAGATGTTTTCGAGAAATAAAAGGAAATGGTAGATTATAACACTGTTGTTATAATAGATGATTTCCGAAAGGGAATGTTTTGTATAGTATTGGGATTTATATATCTATTTTAATTTCGAACCCCTATACTAGTGATTTTGGGTTGTCGTAACGATGTTTTACGCAACATTCGTTTTGGCCCAAATAAATATGTTTAAGTAAATGATTTTCTTAGAGAATGAAATATATACTTAATTTCGATTAAAGTATATAGAATATTTTCCAAGTGTTGAGAATAAAAGATTATGAAGTACTTATTTGATAAGTATGGAAATGTTTTCCAATATAAAGTGAATATGTTGAGAATTTATCTTTTTGAAGATAAAATTGAAAATGAATATTTGAAATCGTATATTCATAAATATTTTGGGAATATAAATTCAATATGGAATTTATAAATGAAATTGGGAAAATGGGTTTAAAAATAAATATTGATTTATTTTTGAAATATGGAAAGTTATATCTTCTAAAGATTTTTTTTGAATTAAATAATTTGGAAAATTATTTGGGTTCTGGTGATGTTGGCATATCCATTGATAGTTCAATAACCGACTATCGATATATACCTTTGAATAGGTATTTGTTGTGAATTTGTTTGAAATTGAATGCCACACTTATTTTTTTAAAATAAGCGCTCACTATTCGGGTTAACCGG
Organism: Allium cepa; assembly: GCA_030765085.1. Lineage (NCBI taxonomy): Eukaryota > Viridiplantae > Streptophyta > Magnoliopsida > Asparagales > Amaryllidaceae > Allium > Allium cepa. The sequence goes on from CM060945.1 coordinate 778,440,100, forward strand.
GAAAGGACCATGGGGTCGTATAACCCATTCCGAATATGTGATACGTCGTTATGAATTGCATTCGAAGACCGGTGTTGAAGACCGGATATTTTCGAAAACGAAAGGGTTTCTTGTCGAATGTCTTTGCATCGACTGGTCCCCGGTATAGAGACTCCATATGTGAAAGGAAGTCCGAACGTGATTTGTGAATATCCGGATTGCAAGGACTTCTTTGTAAGTGCCTTCGGTTCTATTCGAGCCCGGAACAGACTTGTATGGATTGTATGTCTGACATTACAATTTGAGATATAAAGCCGATTTCTTTCAAATATATTTCTGTTGGTGGCGGAGAATTTATTCTTTTAGCTTAACACCCTTCTTTGAGACATATGTGCTCAAAGGTTATATAGTTGAAGTTATCAGCGATATATTCCCAAATTTGGTAATGTGACATGCTGAGTGTTGCTGAAATGATCATTGTGTTGATTATTTGTGATAGGATCATTTATTTGATCGTCTATCTTAGTGATCATTGTGTTGATCATTTGTTGACCCAAAGCATGGCTTTTGTATAAAGTATGTTTTTGTGGACGTGACTTCGTCGAGCCTCACATCCCGTAATGGTCAAAACAGGAAAGATGCAGCAAGGTTATTAGGGGTTGCTGTAGCTCCCCTTAGGGTATGTACATTTCCTTCTGGATAGAGGTTGTATCATGGTATGGAGCCCAGATATTTAACCTATGTGGTTACTACGAGTTTATTACTTTGTGGTTGTTGGTTATCGGGATCCCGTGAAAAAAGATCGTTTACGATCGGGGAATGGCGTGCTCGTGTCAGTAGTTACCCAGTTAGGGGTAACCCGGCCTTGTGTTGGCAGAGTTCCGGTTTGGTTCTCGGAGGCGTCTTTCCAGAGGCATTCTCAGTGGCAATGGGAAGTTCCTTGGCCTGACCATTTGTTGGAAATCCAAAGAAACAATACGTGACTTGTACGGTTTTAGTTGTAGAACCTGCCATTTAATATGGTAGCTATTAGTAGGCATAATATAATGGTACCTATGCTGGCTAAGATTTATATCTTTACTTTCGAAAGAATTTGTTCTACACTATGCACTAGTAATAATATCAAATGTTATTTTTAATGCGTATCAAGCATCTTTGACTAACATAAGAAGAAATCTCCTCCAAGTCTGCGTTTGCATTGTGTGTGTGGTGGGAGGTCTTATGGTAGTTACATTTTCAAAAGCATTGCGAATTGAATTTAAAAGTATCCCTCTATTTTTGGATTTTAAAGTTAAATAAACTGTTTTGAGTTCTCGCACCAGTCACATGACTGACTTGGAGTTTATTGTTTTCCTTCCTAAACTCTGGGTGCCCACCAATTTCCACACGGGCAGTCAAGAGTTAAGGTTTATCAGGAAATTCTGGATATTCAGGAGTTGCTGGAGGCAAGCTGGATGGCGTAGCATATTACTAGTATATAGTATTTCTTTTTCCGCTGCATTGTTGTATGTTGTTGTACACTCTGATGATTTGATGTAATGTAATATAATATGATGTAATAACTGATATAGTTCTTTGTTTAAAGATTATCTATTTATTATTATATGTTGTTCCGCTGCGAATTGTGAGATTCTGTTGTTGTTCTGTTATTTCTTTCTGTTCCGTTCTATTTTTAAAATTGTCTATCTTCCGTTCCATTTTCAAATTCTCTGTTTTCTTTCTCTATTTTCTGTCTTTCTTTTCTCTTCTTCTCTCTTTTTCTTTTCTTAAATTCTTTTCAAAACCCATAACATCTCGGTTTTCGGTCTTTGATTTCTCGGCAGTCGATAAAGTGAGTATCGATGTTGAATTTTCGAAAGTCGAAAATTTCGGTTTGTTACAGTTGGTATCAGAGTTGTTGGTTAAGCGACAACCATGGTTCTGATGGGTATTACTCGTTAGAGATAGAGTCAGCAGTACTCTAGAATGAGTTTGAGTGTAATAATAGATATGAGCGCGTATTTGTTAGTGAATATAAAATTGTTTTTGAATCGGGTGAATAAGATAATTTTGCCCAAAACTATTTTTAATATAGAAAAGAAATGATTTTCTATGAATTATTATCATTAGTATATGGAATTAAATAAAATGGATTGAATTCAAGTAAACTAACTTGATAAATTATTCATTTCAAATAGAATGAATATAAAGACGGTATATGAATTGGTAGTAAACAATAAAAATTGAATTGAGTAATAAATTGAATATGGAAATTGAAATGAATTAGTGAATGAAACTAATTTAAAATAGTAATGTGAATTACTAAATAAAAGTTAATTGTTAGAATTCAATATTTAGAATTTAGAATTTAATTCAAATAGAATTTAAATTGAGAATTGAATTCGAATGAATTCGAAGTCGTAAAGTGAATTAAAACGTGAAATTGAATGAAAATTAGATATGTAACTTCAATAGTGAAATAAAAACATATAAATAAACATATATGGAAATTTTGTAATAGAATGTGCAAAATGGTTTGAATGTTGGAATTGGATATTTGGATGCTACTGTTAGCAGGTTATACAGGTGTATAAAGAAATTGAGATTTTGATTTCAAAGATAAAATTGAATTGCTCGACAAAAAGGTACGTATTTCAATTTTAATATGAGATTTGATGACTTTCTTCTCTAGCCACTTGGCTTTTCTCTTTTCTTTTTGATTCTGAGGGGCCGTGGTGCCATTTTGTAGTCGTACCGATCGAGCCGCGCAAAGGAAACGCTGGCGAAATTTTTCGAAAATTTAGGGTGTTAGAAAAATTTTGAGAAAAATTTGAAAGTTTGAAATTTGAATTTGAATTTGAATTTAAATTTGAATGGTTAGTAAAACAATATTGTTTGAAACCTATAATTGAAGTTGGAAAGCTAGTTGAAATGATAGTGAATCTTTAATAAAAAGATTTAGGCTAGTAAGTTGATAAAACTATTTAGATTGTGAAAAATAATAGGGATAAGGGCATCCTTCTTAACTTGTAATTTCGGGACGAAATTCTTTTAAGGGGGAAAGATTGTAACGACCCTGAATTTTAAATAATTTAATTTGGAAATATTTAATTAATTTTAAATATTTGAGTGATGATTTAGAATGAATTTTCAATTTAACTTTGAAATTGACGATTAAATTATAGAATTTAATCTATCGAAGTTGAATAAAAATTTGAATCTTCAAATTTAAGTCGATTAAAAATATTTCAAAGGCTTGTAAAATTCATATTGATAATATTGAAGATAATCGAAGCTTCAGAATTTAATTAGAAAGTGATTTGTTCAGTTTTGGAATTTAATCGTTTGAATCGATATTTAAAATAGCCGTCCGAGGCACAGTCTCGGATTTCGACGAAACCAGTTCCATTGGGTCCGGAATATTGAATTATTGCGGGATTTCAAATTTCGTATTTTTCGGAGTTAATATGTGAGCACACGACACATAAACGCGTTGAAGATTTTAAACGAATTTAAATTTAAATTTAAATATTTAAGTCAACACGCACACGTTCTTCCTACATTCATGCCTAAACTCACGCCTAAATTCACGAAACTAAATCGTGTACACCATGCCTCCACTCGATCTTAAATGTTCCTCTCCCCTTCTGTTCGTAAAAAAAAAAAAAAAAAAAAAAATCAAAAGCAAGCAGAAGAAAATAAATGGCCTCTCTCTCTCGTTCCCTCTTCCTTAAGTTTAAACGAAATCTTGTCTTTCAATTCACGAAAATCAAATAAATGTTGAGCCCTAAATCACAAAATCGCGAGCTTAGGGAGGCGGCACGCGCGCGGAATTCAATTGGTATCGCGTAGGAGGTGACGGCGATTTGGAAGCAGGCGCGCGTGAGACGGCAAGGGGAAGTGGCGACGCGTGCGACGTGGAGAGCAAGCGCGCGCTAGGTCGCGATTCATGGAGGCAAGGGCGGCATGTGGAGGCGTCGATTTGGTGAGGCGCGCGACTTCGAGGCAATTGGAGGGCGAAGCAAGTGGAGCGCAGGGGGGGCTCGGCGGCGCGCGATGCTGTGGCGTGCGCGTGGAGTTGAGGCCGCGGCGACGCGGTCAGGCAGCGCGCGCAAGCATCTGGAGGAGGAGGGTGAGGCGTACGGGCAGACGCGCGAGTCAGTGGGGTCGCGTAGGGGAGTCGCGAGGCCAGAAGAGGGAAGCTCGATTGAGATAGCGGCGGCTGCAGGTTGGAGTGAGCGGCGACGTCGAGTTGTTGGAGGCACTCGCGAGGCTAGAGGCAGTAAGGTAATTAAATTTAATGATGTTTTAAATTTTTAGTTAATATGTATATATAAAAAAAAAATTTGTTGATTTGAATTTATAAAAAAAAAAAAATTTTAGTTTTAAGATTAAATTGTAGTTGAATAGGATTATGGAAAATATTTTATAAAAAGAAATTAGTTAGACAATTAAATTTATTAAAGTAAAATAATTAGTTTAAATAAATTTATTTAGTAAGAAACTGATTTAAATAAAACTATTGATTAATTAAACAATCAAGAACGAAAATTAGTTTGAAATAAATTTATTTAAAAAGAAGTTAGTTTAAAACGAAACTATCAATTTATTTAAACTATTAAAGGAGAAAACTGATGAATAAAAATTTGTCAAATGAAAAATTTAATTTATTCGATTTATTTCGAATATTAATAAATTGTGTAAATATTTATACAAGGTATAAATGAAGAAAAATCGAGTCAAGAGGGAAATTGGATTGCTAATAGAAGCAAAGGTGAGAACTTCTCACTCAAAAGGAATTTCTGTTGTTTATTTAAATTTTAAATAGTTAAATTTAAAATTTATTGACTGAGTGATTGGATGATTGAATGATGATTGTTTATATATATTGGATGTGAATAGACCCTATACGCCGTTAGTAAGCGGAGGTTATTTAGTACACACATATACCGCGATATTCCACCTCGAAGTGGAATTGGTATTATATTATATATATAGCAATATATATATATTGGCATATGTATATATTGCAGTTGATTGATTTCCCGCATTTTTTTTTAGCGGATGAGACCCTATGCGCCGTTAGTAAGCGGATATATATTTATAAAATCCCATGTACCGCGATATTCCGTCTTGAAACGGAATGGTATTGTGCTAATGTCTGTGGATGCAGGGAAACAGGTTGGAGGGATCCAACTAGATTCCTCACAAATATTTATTGATTTTAAATATTGTGATGTTTGATTGTTTATCATATCGATATATGATATCGGAAAAATCGTGATTGACTATTGATGTGTTGCATCATCGAATCCAATTTTTGAAATTAAAAAAAAAAACAACAACGATTTTAATTTCTAAAGTGATTTTTGAAAATATACGTTTATATAATATTTTTTTGAATTGATTTATTATAAATAAATAAACGTTATAATTTTTATGTTATAAAAATTATGATTTTTGAGAAATGTAGTTAAAAGTTGATTTTTTTAGAATATAGGATTTATGATTTGACAAAATAATTTAAACTGGGATTTTTGAATCTATTATAAAATGAATATAAGTGATGAAATTATAAAGAACTGTGAAGATGTTTCAAAAGAATAATATAAATTGTTTTATATTAAAAGTTTTATAAAACGATATTTATAAATTAAAAACATTAGAATTTGTAAAACGAACTTTTCTAAGTGTTAAAGATAAATTGAAAATGAATTTCATAAATAGAAATGGAATTATAGAATTATAACGGTGAAGTTATAAATAGAATTTTATAAGCAGTAGGTTTATAAAATTTATAAAGTTATTAAAGGAATGATTTTGGATAAATGAATGAATCTTATAAGTTATAAGATTTATAAAATTTGTGAAGTTTAAAGGAATGATTTTTATAAACAAATAAATTATAAGTATTTAACTTATAATATGAAATTTTTAATATATCATTGTGATATGAATTGAGATAAGTTAATAAAGGAAATTTATAAAAGGAAGTTGTTATAAAAGAAATAGAAATAGAATTTATAAACATTGTTTTATAAATTCGCAAACTACTTATTTTGATAAGTAAATTGTTGCAATTTATTTATGAAGTTATATTCATGTTTTAGACAGTGAATAATTCCTTAAACTAAGATGAATAGAAGTAATGAAATTTATTAACGAGGAATATTCACGTTTTTGAATAGTGAATACTATGTTAAAGAAATTATTTTGGAAGTGATGTTTGAAATAGAGTTAAAACGATCTAATGATGTTTTAAAAATATGTTGAGATTTGAAATCATAAATTTCAACATTTATTGTTGAAATAGATGTTTTCGAGAAATAAAAGGAAATGGTAGATTATAACACTGTTGTTATAATAGATGATTTCCGAAAGGGAATGTTTTGTATAGTATTGGGATTTATATATCTATTTTAATTTCGAACCCCTATACTAGTGATTTTGGGTTGTCGTAACGATGTTTTACGCAACATTCGTTTTGGCCCAAATAAATATGTTTAAGTAAATGATTTTCTTAGAGAATGAAATATATACTTAATTTCGATTAAAGTATATAGAATATTTTCCAAGTGTTGAGAATAAAAGATTATGAAGTACTTATTTAATAAGTATGGAAATGTTTTCCGATATAAAGTGAATATGTTGAGAATTTATCTTTTTGAAGATAAAATTGAAAATGAATATTTGAAATCGTATATTCATAAATATTTTGGGAATATAAATTCAATATGGAATTTATAAATGAAATTGGGAAAATGGGTTTAAAAATAAATATTGATTTATTTTTGAAATATGGAAAGTTATATCTTCTAAAGATTTTTTTTGAATTAAATAATTTGGAAAATTATTTGGGTTCTGGTGATGTTGGCATATCCATTGATAGTTCAATAACCGACTATCGATATATACCTTTGAATAGGTATTTGTTGTGAATTTGTTTGAAATTGAATGCCACACTTATTTTTTTAAAATAAGCGCTCACTATTCGGGTTAACCGGGAAAGGACCATGGGGTCGTATAACCCATTCCGAATATGTGATACGTCGTTATGAATTGCAATCGAAGACCGGTGTTGAAGACCGGATATTTTCGAAAACGAAAGGGTTTCTTGTCGAATGTCTTTGCATCGACTGGTCCCCGGTATAGAGACTCCATATGTGATAGGAAGTCCGAACGTGATTTGTGAATATCCGGATTGCAAGGACTTCTTTGTAAGTGCCTTCGGTTCTGTTCGAGCCCGGAACAGACTTGTATGGATTGTATGTCTAACATTACAATTTGAGATATAAAGCCGATTTCTTTCAAATATATTTCTGTTGGTGGCGGAGAATTTATTCTTTTAGCTTAACACCCTTCTTTGAGACATATGTGCTCAAAGGTTATATAGTTGAAGTTATCAGCGATATATTCCCAAATTTGGTAATGTGACATGCTGAGTGTTGCTGAAATGATCATTGTGTTGATTATTTGTGATAGGATCATTTATTTGATCGTCTATCTTAGTGATCATTGTGTTGATCATTTGTTGACCCAAAGCATGGCTTTTGTATAAAGTATGTTTTTGTGGACGTGACTTCGTCGAGCCTCACATCCCGTAATGGTCAAAACAGGAAAGATGCAGCAAGGTTATTAGGGGTTGCTGTAGCTCCCCTTAGGGTATGTACATTTCCTTCTGGATAGAGGTTGTATCATGGTATGGAGCCCAGATATTTAACCTATGTGGTTACTACGAGTTTATTACTTTGTGGTTGTTGGTTATCGGGATCCCGTGAAAAAAGATCGTTTACGATCGGGGAATGGCGTGCTCGTGTCAGTAGTTACCCAGTTAGGGGTAACCCGGCCTTGTGTTGGCAGAGTTCCGGTTTGGTTCTCGGAGGTGTCTTTCCAGAGGCATTCTCAGTGGCAATGGGAAGTTCCTTGGCCTGACCATTTGTTGGAAATCCAAAGAAACAATACGTGACTTGTACGGTTTTAGTTGTAGAACCTGCCATTTAATATGGTAGCTATTAGTAGGCATAATATAATGGTACCTATGCTGGCTAAGATTTATATCTTTACTTTCGAAAGAATTTGTTCTACACTATGCACTAGTAATAATATCAAATGTTATTTTTAATGCGTATCAAGCATCTTTGACTAACATAAGAAGAAATCTCCTCCAAGTCTGCGTTTGCATTGTGTGTGTGGTGGGAGGTCTTATGGTAGTTACATTTTCAAAAGCATTGCGAATTGAATTTAAAAGTATCCCTCTATTTTTGGATTTTAAAGTTAAATAAACTGTTTTGAGTTCTCGCACCAGTCACATGACTGACTTGGAGTTTATTGTTTTCCTTCCTAAACTCTGGGTGCCCACCAATTTCCACACGGGCAGTCAAGAGTTAAGGTTTATCAGGAAATTCTGGATATTCAGGAGTTGCTGGAGGCAAGCTGGATGGCGTAGCATATTACTAGTATATAGTATTTCTTTTTCCGCTGCATTGTTGTATGTTGTTGTACACTCTGATGATTTGATGTAATGTAATATAATGTGATGTAATAACTGATATAGTTGTTTGTTTAAAGATTATCTATTTATTATTATATGTTGTTCCGCTGCGAATTGTGAGATTCTGTTGTTGTTCTGTTATTTCTTTCTGTTCCGTTCTATTTTTAAAATTGTCTATCTTCCGTTCCATTTTCAAATTCTCTGTTTTCTTTCTCTATTTTCTGTCTTTCTTTTCTCTTCTTCTCTCTTTTTCTTTTCTTAAATTCTTTTCAAAACCCATAACATCTCGGTTTTCGGTCTTTGATTTCTCGGCAGTCGATAAAGTGAGTATCGATGTTGAATTTTCGAAAGTCGAAAATTTCGGTTTGTTACAAGGTTAAACAGTCCTAGCCCTCCCTTATTTAAAGGAATCTCAAGAGAATTGAATTTAATAGGTGCAAGGTATCTCCCCATGGTTCTGCCAGTCCAAAAGAATCTCATAATGGCACTTCTGATCATTTTAATTAATTTGAAGGGAAGAACAAAGGTTTTTGCCCAGTACACTCGCATGGCAAAGATGATAGACTTGATAAGAGTTAGCCTGCCTGCTTGACTCAGCATCCTGGTGGTCCAATTTGTCATTCTTGAAGTAATTCTCTGATACAAAGGTATGCATTGATTAGTTGTTATCTTGGAAGTAGTAAGTGGTAATCCTAGATACGTATCATTGGAAAGGTTAAGAGGTAATCCAGAGATATTTGCTATAAGAGTTATCTGCTGTAAATTAACTCCAGCAATAGTGATAGCAGATTTTTGGATGTTAACTCTAAGGCCTGTCATAGTATAAAACTGTTGGAGAATGTTCATAATATTTTGAACAGTGTAAGCATCAGGAGCACAGAACAAAACTAGATCGTCAGCAAACATAAGGGTTGATATTTGGGGATCTTCACATTTTGGATGGAGTTTAATTTTTCCATGCTTTATTGCTTCATTAATCATCCTAGTTAGCAGTTCCATCACCAAGATAAAAATATAAGCAGATAATGGATCTCCTTGTCTAATTCCTTGTTTGCTTCCAAAAAATCCTTTCATCACACCATTAATGTTGATCGAAAATTTAGGAGTTGACATACATTCATATACCCAAGCAACAAAATGAGGTGGAAAATTCATATATCCCATTATGCGAACTATGCTATCCCATTGCAACATATCAAAGGCTTTCATGATGTCAAGTTTTATCATCGCCTTAGGGCAGAATTTGTACTGTTGTATCCTTTCAATAGTTCGTGAGCTAGAAGAATATGATCAAGAATATTTCTTCCAGGGAGGAAGGCAGCTTGATTGGTAGATATAATATTGGGGAGCACCAATTTTAGTCTCGTAGCAATAATCTTAGAAATGCACTTATAAATTGTATTACAACAGGATATAGGACGAAAGTCTTTAACTTCATGAGCATTCTTGGTCTTGGGGACTAAAGTTATATTAGTGTAATTAAAGGACCGATAGAGTTTACTCTTTTTGAAGAACATTGTTATGGCATTACATACATCTTCAGAAACAATAGACCAGCAAGTGGTGTAGAAACAAGCGTTCATACCATCAGGACCACCACACGAGTTTGTGTTAAGAGAGAACATAGCATCATGTATTTCATCATGGGTAACTTCAGTACATAGATAATTATAGTCATTTTGATTAAGTTTTGGCAAAATGTCAGATGGTATAATATCAATATCAGTAATGAAGTTATCTGAGTTACCAAGCATGGAAGTGAAAAAATGTTCAAAAGCATGATGAACTCCTTCAGCAGTAGAATGTAGGATGCCATGTTCATCAACAATTGAAACTATGTTTTCTTTACACTATCTTGAGCGTACGGACTCGGATTGACTTGAAATTTGAAATACCGACTTCCATACAAGGTAAAGATTGTTCCTGCCAAGTTTCAGCTCGATTGGACCATTTCTTGATGGGTTCGAAATGACTTCGAATCGATGTCAGATCGAGACGAAACTTGGTGGGGTCGGTCGCGTGGGCCCACTCACGTGCCAGAAGAGGTCTCCCGAAGTTTCAGCCAGATCTGGGCCTCCAACGCCTATAAATAGCACCCTGAAGCCTTCAGAAAAGGGGAGCTTCCAAGAACTTCTGCCATTGAACGCTGAGACTCTGCCGGATTCAAATCCATTCATCAGAATCACTGTTGTATTCAGATTTCAAAGCTATTATCAATTGTAATCCGCTGTAATCGATTGAATCGAGCAAAGTAATAAAGAGAAATCCTTCAAAGTGGACGTAGGCACGAACGCCGAACCACTATAAATCCTGTGTTTGTGATTGTTGCTTGTGAATTACTGTGATTTGTTACTTAGAGCTGAATTCTATATTGATTGTTGCTGAGTTCTGTGTTAATTATTATCAAGTTGAGTACGTAAACGGGTGCTTCCGTGATATTGGGTGTTTGTGACCAATTTTGGCGCAAACAATGTTTTCTTTACACTGCTTGCTTTTAAGACTGGCATGAAAATAAGCACTATTTCTGTCACCTTTTTCCCACCATTTAATTCTTGACTTCTGTCTTATCATCTCACTTTCTTTAGTTAATGCATCATAGTATTGCATGGAAAGATTAGCTTCAGTAGCAGATAATTGAGGGTCATTCACATCATTCATCATAGCCTTTTGCGTATCAACAAGTTTCAACAAAATAGCGGCACTCAGACCATCACCTTTACCATACTTCTTAAATGCCCATTGCTTCAACACTGTCTTCATTTCTTTTAATTTTTCCTGCAAAACAAATAAATGATTACCTCTCTTTGTCATGTTCCAAACTTTCGAAACAGTAAGTTTAAAGTCAGGTTCAAGAACCCAAGAGTTAAAAAATTTAAAATTTGTTTTCCCTCTCATGTCCAATTCCCTAAGGTGGATAATTTATGGGGAGTGGTCAGAGAGGATTGGAGGGGGAAGGAAAGTATAAAGGAGAGGCCATTTGTGAAGGGCTTTTTGGTTGGAAAAGGTGTGATCTATTCTAGAAAAGGTTCTGACACCATTTCTTCTTTTATTATTCCAAGTATATTGCATCCCCATAGATTTTACAGTAATAAGCTCAGCATCAAGAAGAGTAGTATTAAGAGGTTGAATTTCATTGAGAGACAGAGGATTCCCTCCTACTCTATCAGAGAGATTTAAACAGCAGTTGAAATCTCCACATATTATCCATGGGTGAGAATTCTGCCGTAGAGAAGGTAAGATAGCATGAAGGGTCCCTCTGGCAGCAGCAGAGTTAGACGCATAAACGATGGTAATATAATAAGATGTTTTATCTTTGGTGTCCAGAGCATGACAGTGAATCATTTGGTCAGTGGAGAGGATAGTGGTTAGAAGGATGTGGAGGGGATTATATAGGATTAAAATTCTTCCATAAGGAGCTTCGTTCAAATTATGTATAAGTTTCCAATCTTTTTTTATATATTCTGCAGCCTTATGAGATAGAGGAAGATTCAGTTTAGTTTCCAGAATAGCCAGAAGAGATAAATTGTTTGATGCTATGAGATTTTTACATTGATCAAGCTTGATCATGTTATGTGCCCCTCGAACATTCCATGCTCCAATGGTGGACATCATCATAGGACCCGGGCATTAAGCATTTCTAACTTCATTTTCCTTGTTACTGCATGCTTCGATGACAAGTAAGTTGGAATAGTTGCTGATAGTGGGGTAACTTCATTGTTAAGTGGTCCATCCTCCAGGGGAGTTTGTTGTGGCTGATTGGGTATGAGGGAAGATGATTGAATAGAGGAGGTTTTGGATTGAGTTGTTGATTTGGGAGGTTTGTATGCCTTTGGAGGAATGATATTAGCATAAGGGTTGATCTGATTTTGTTTGAGAGTTGAAAATTTTGGAGATTGCTGGATTGGGTCTTCTGTGCATGTCATATGTATCTTGTGCATGTTTTCATCAGCATGATTAGGATTCTTTTTCTTCTTGCTTTCTTTCTTGTTGTTTTTTCTACTTCTGGAGCTTGTTCCTTCTTCACTTACTTTGTTACTTTAAATTCCACAATCTACATTTTCTTTGTTGATTCCAGAAATGCTTTCTGAAAATTGTTCCTGCTGAGTCTTTTGATTGCTTTTCATTAACTTGTCATGTTTCAAACTGTTGCTGCTGTGTTCTCCTTGTTTATGAGTACATTTTGCTTTACTTGGAGTTTTTTCTTGCATTTCCCGTATCTGTTCACCTGCTACTTCTATATTTTCAGTTTTTTCCTCTTGTACTTCATTCACTACGTCAGTATCTTCAAGCTCCATCAAAACATCAAACTTATTAGTCAACAATAAATCTTCATCTGCTTCAACATCAAACGTTTTCACATTTTTCCTTATTTCTATTTCATTATCCTCTTCCTCTTCTAGAGCATTACTAATTTCTTCATCTTCATCAAGGATTATTTCACCAGGCTCTATACTATTCTTACATTTAACATTTTCCTGTTTTTGCTTGTCCCCCTCATCATTCTTATTTTCTTTTTCATCACAGTCCAAATCTATAACTGTGTTCACTTTTCCTTTTCTCCACTAATCTTATCTTTCTCTTTATCACTTCTAACATTGTCTATTTTCTTATTATTAACCCTCTGCCAACTCCTAACATTCTGCTTTTGAGAGGGTTTGAGGTTGGTAATGCCTTGAACTCTGTTCACTTTAACCTCTTTAGTGGGCCATCTTTCTTCATTCTTTGTTTCATTCAATTTGTTTGATCCACTTGAGACTTTAACATCACAGGATTCAGTAGCATGTCCAAATTTCTTGCAATGTATACAAACATCAGGCCTCCATTGATATTGCACATAATTTTTTTGAAATCCTCCTTCTACAAGTTTAACTAAGAATTCATATGGTAGCTCTTTATCTGGTTTAACTTCTATTAAGCACTTAGCAAAGCTCATTCTATTTTGTTTTTCCGTCATTTCATCCATACACAGTAACTTGCCAAGGTGGCTACTCAGCCAGTTGATTCCAAGTGGAGACCAAGCAAATAACGGCAGATTGTAAAGATGTACCCACACTGGAACCGCAGTGACAGAGCCACTAATGTTACTAACTGCAGCATCATAAGGTTTAATGATGAACATCTTATTCTTAATTATAATTGGATCACTCTGAAGGATTTTTCCTCTATCCTCATCACAAGTGAAATTAAATAAAAATACTGTTCCATCAGATTTAACATTGACTGATCCTTTAAGCTTCCAAATTAACTTCAATCTCTGTATAACCGCCGTGTACGATAAAGGCTTGTCTAAAAAGAATCCAACCAGGGAATCTTTCCAAAGCAACTCACCAGCATCTATCACTTCCTTCGGTGGCACCAACATGGAGTTATCATACATAGGATGCAGATCAACAGGGATGTACTTCCCAGCATTCTTTGGTTTATGCTTAAAAAGAGAAGTCCATTTCTGTTCACCTAGAGACGGAGGAGACGGAAAGGAAGGTGGTAGCAAGTTGGAAGAAGAAAGAGGAGGGTCAGGGGGGACTGGTGGTGGGGGAACAAGGGGAAAAGGAGTACAGACAACTAGGGCTGGGTCAACGGGGCGTGAAGGCGAAGGTACAGAGGGCAGAGGAAGGACGGATGTGATGGGGGTACTGGAACTGATAGCAGCGTTGGACGGGGTAGGGGTATGGTTAAGGACATGGGGAGGTACGAGAGGAACAGACATGGAGAGGAACTTTTTGTGGGAAAAGATTTGAGTTAAATCTAGAATGAGTTTAAAAGCTGTATTTCAATTTTGAAATTTAAAAGTAATTTTTAAATTGATTTGAATTAAAATTGGTTGTGGTTTAAATTCTTTTAAACTTATTTTATAAAGTGTATGTTTCTTTTAACATATGAAATAAAAGTTTTGAATTGTTTTTAAAATCATGTTTGAGTCAAAAAATTATATTCATTTTAAAATCTTAAATTTTAAAATGAAGTTTAAATAGAATTTAAGGTAAATTTGAAACAAATTTGTATTAAATGCTTAATTAAGTAAGGAATGTTTATCTTAAAGATAAATAAAATTTTAATGATTTGAGTTGATTTAAATTATTAAGTTAATTTAAATGGGTAATTAATTATTAAAATAAATAATGATAGAATGATTAATTAAATAATTAAGAATTTTTAATTGGATTAATTAAGACTTGAGATTAATTAATTAAGGTTAATTAATCTGTAATTAAGGATTATTGATTAAATTTTTATTAATGATTAAAGAATTAATTAATCAAGTGATTAAGGATTAATTAAGATTTTAATTAACACTTAATTAATTTAAAAATTAGGAATTTATGAATTGTTAATTAACATTGATTAATAATGATTAATCTAAGTTAATTTCTTAATAATGTAATTAAAGATTTGTTAAGTAAGGTTATTAACTTAAGATTATTTAACAATTAATTAATGTGATTAATTTTTATAATTAATTAGATTAATTAATTAATAATAATCATTTTGAAATTGTTTAAGTTTAATTACTTAATGGAAGTAATTTATGAATTAATTACTTAATGTAATTAATTTGGTTAATGTGATTTGCTTAGATTAATTAATTAAGTTTAATTAATTTAAACACTTGATGATTTGATTGATAATTACTTTATGTAATTAATAGGATTGAAGTTACTTAAGGAAGTAATTTATTGATAATTATCGGATGTAATTAAAGATGTTTAATGATGGAAGTAATTTATATTTAATTACTTTGAGATAATTAATTAAGAGTATTAATTTATGATGAGTAATTAAGGGAAGTTAATTACTGAATGGTTATTAATCAAGAGTGATTAATATATGTATGGTTCAATTGCAGACTAATTACTTAATGTAATTAACTTTAATAGAGAGATTGATTAAATTATAATTAGTAATCATTAATTAATAAAATTAATGATGTAATTTAGAATTGATTAATTAAGCGATAATCAAATAATGATGTAATTAATGAATAAAGGATTAATGTAATTAACTTTAGTTAATTAATTACTTAAGTAATTAAGAAGTTAATTATTGTAAGAGTTAAGTATAATTTACTTATGTAATTAATTTAAGGGCAAATTACTTATTGTAATTAGAAATATTGCTAATCAGTAATGATTAATTGAAATAAGTAATGAGATGGTGATTATTTAATTGATTTGTAATCAATTAATGATTAAGTTAAGCAGGATTATAATGATGAAGTAATTAATTTAATTCACTTTAAATTAATTAGAAATCAAGTAATTAATTTAATTTATTTTAAATTAATTGTAGATGGTGTGACCATTAGATCACTGCTTATGTTCGATGATTGGTATTGGTTGCCATGTATGGTTTGTAATCTCAGCAATAAGATGAGAAATGCTGTATGATATGGATGCATTGGTTGCATTGTGACAAAGATATGGATTATCTGTTTATAATGATATCCAGTATCTATTGATGATGATAATGTTGATTATCTATTGTGTTGTGAATTATCTATCTGTGTATATATAGATAATGAATTGAATTGTCTTAAACTCTAAAACAACTTGGCCTTAAAAGACACGTTTTGGATTTCGATGAGACCGAGATCGGGTTTCCATATTTGGATATCCGAAAACAACGTCGATCCAAATTAACATTAGGTCGTGAATCTCAAGTGGAGATGAAGATTTAGAGTGCAAGGGTTATCGTCGTTAACTCTGATGGTGATTCCAAAATGAGTGTAACGAGATAATGCTTTGGATTCGTTCGAACCCGGAACGAACTTGTATGGATTGAATGCTTTCAAAACATCGTCAGGTGGACGATGAGCATTCTAAGTTATTTGTCCTATAAAGGTAATCGTAGCCTCAAGCCTCATCAACCGGGAATGGCTAAAACAGGGGAGGTGCAGCAAGGCTAAGTGGGTCATGCCCAAGTAGGACGAGATTTACCCATGTCTAGATGTCCCGTTATTTCGGCTTAATGGTGCGGTTGCTGATCACAACTGCGGGGCGGTCTTGTTCGGGACTGTTCAGTAAGGAATGTTCCAGCTTTGTGTTGTAGGGGAGCGGGCGTACTCCTCGGTACGATGATCTAGGCCACCTACTATGACGGGTGGTACCCCAGTAGCCCTGCCATTGCATGGAATCCAAAATCCAATAAGTGCCAACGGTTTTGATTGTATTGCCCACTTTTGTGGCTAGTGGCTGGAATTTAATAGATGTAACAATTTTGGCTATTTCGTATTTACTTGAAAACCCTAGACCTACTATAATATCACTGGATTTCCTATCAAATGTTTTGGTTAGCGTAAGGTAAAAACTTTTCCATGTTTATGTGTGGGAAGCCTTACGTGATACCTTTCCTTTCAAAGGTTTTTCAAGTTAAGCAACTTTAACCTGTTACTCACACCAGACCCATGTCTGACCCGAAGTTTATTTCTGTTTTTATTAAACTCTTGGGTACTCAAATTTTTACGAGTAGCCGAGGGATTCAGGTTAGCTTTGACGAATTATGGAGGAGCAATGGAGCAGGAGGCTTCTACGTGTAGATATATAGTTTTCCGCTGTGTTGGTATCTCTGAGTGTTTATCTGTATTGTGTTTTGAGTTGTAATAACTAGACAGGTGTTTATAACTATCTAGTACGTCTTGAATTGTCTGTATAACTCTGATATTTGTTGTATACTATGTAATATTTATGTTATTAATGTAATTTACTCGTTCCGCTATTGAGATTCTAGTGTTGTTTCTTCTTTCTCTTCTTTCTTTTCTCTTTTCTTTTCCTTTCTTTCTTAATGATGGTACGACTTCTTGTGGAGAAAAAGTCGGCTCGTCTCACATTATTGATTATCAGTTACCTATTGATGTTTATTGATTGATTTGGATGGTGATTTTGATGGATGTTTGATTGTCGAAATTGGATGACTGTATGTTGTATTTTATATTATTATAACACTTCAAGTTCCTTATGGGTTGAAATGATACATACCCAAATGATCTATAGATTAGGAAAAAATTGTTATGGGTTGAATGATAGACTCGAGCGATTTTATGGATTTTATTTAATTTCGGATTGCGGTTTGAAATGATATATAACCATAAAATTTTGAATTATGGATTGAAATGATAAATATCCATATCACTTGACCATAGGGTAGAAAACTATATACAGACACCGGATTGGTTAGATTAAATCATTTTTAATTCCTTAAATTTTGAATTCAGTTAACAGGAATTTTGAAATATAAATTAATTTATATAAACTGAATTATTTTCGATAGTCCAAGAATTAATGTTGAAATTGGAATTGATTGAATGAATTGTTCAAAGGATTCAAATTGGAATTTTAAAGCTAAAGTAGCAAAAATAAATGAATTTATCAGAATTGAATTATTGGAATGTTTGGATATAACTTTGAAACTATTTTATTTAATTCAAACTATTTTAATTCATTTTAATCTATTATAACTTATTTAATCCAATTTAATCTATTTAAAGCTAATTAATTTATATAAATCTATTTAATGTATTTTAAACTTATTTAATATATGTAAAAATCTACTTAACATTATTTAAATCTATTTAACCATTATTTAATCTATTTAAATCATTTTAAAAGTAATTAAATCAAATTTAAACCTATTTAATCTATTTTTCTATTTTAAATTTTAAATATATTTTTAAAACTATATAAACTATTTATAATACCTAAACTATTTTCTAAAATTTTAGACAGTGTAAAGTGAAGCATTTATATTGAAATCCTTGATGGTGATACAACCGAAGTTGGAATTTGGAATTGTTACCTTTTGAGAAATGACATATTTGAGCAAATAATATGATTTGAAATAAAGAATTAGTTAACGTAACTTAGCGATAATTTCAAAGTAAATTTTGAAGTTGAATATGATCTGAAAGTGAATATGGTTTGAAAGTGAATATGATTTTTGAAGTTAATATGGTTTGAAAGTGAATATGACATCGAAAGAGATATGATTTGAAATTGAATATGATATTTTGATATAAATTGTGAATTGACTTTTTGTAATGTAAAAGAACCATCTGGTGTGAAATAAACGTTCGGTTGTTAAAGAGACCGAGATCGGATATTGTCATACTCTCTACCAATATCAAAAACCACTTTAACAGCTGTATACATGGTGGAGATTCCCAAAATAAAGTAGGACAGTTTAACGAATGATTTCTGTATGAGGTATTTACATGACCCTGACTCCCGTGAGTCAGCTTAGATATGACCAAAATATGAGCTGTACCTGGGCCATGTGACGTTATTCCTCCGATCGGACATGCTTCTTCGATACCGTATTTATTACTTTGTGATTGATTTGGTGTCCACCCCTTGATTTGATTATGGGAGTGTGTTCCGAGGTGTACGGTAGTAGCTATTATGCATTACCACCAGCTCAGTTCTGCAATTGGTAAATCTACCCTTCAATTGCTTCGAGTGTCGTGTTCACGTGCCCTAGAGCGCATTCTACGAGTTTGGTTTGTACCATACCTATGGAATGCTCTTTGATAGCACTCCAGTTTACGGAGGAATTATGGTACTGTATAAACTGTGGGAATATATAAAAATGTGTTAAGGGGGATGTAGGTAACGCCCTAACGCTATTTTAATACTTTGCTTTATTGTAGACACTATTATAACAACGTATTTTATTACATAGTAGATAGTTTATCAGATCCTTAGGAGATGAGAATCCCGAACATCTCTTAAGTTATTATACTCATGTTAGACACTGGATAGGAGAAGTCGAAACCCATAAACATCTCTGACGCTATTACACTTATATTTGTTTACTATTGATTTATCTTACATAAGATCTTTTAGTTCTGACTCGAGTGTTTTGTCTTTTCAATTCGCTTGGGTCAGTTGGAGCCTTTCAGTTTATCGAAGACTGCTTTCTAGAGATGAAGACGAAGATTTTTGTACTATTATTACTTATCATATGTATTCCACCTTGTTCCTGTAGCGACCCGACTTTCCACTCCCGGAAAATCGCATCACTAATTAAGAAAGAAAGGGATAGAAGAAGAAAAGAAAGAGAAGAAAAAGAAACAACATATCAGAATCTCACAGCGGAACGATTTAAATACAATATAGAACATATACATAGAATCATATACATCAGAGTACACAACTAAACATCTCAATTTAGACAGTTATAACATTTCTGTCTAATATACTACAAGACAATCATACAGAATAACACACAGCGGAAACTTTAACTATACATCTACACGCTGAAGCCTCCTGCTCCAAGCTCCTCCAAAATTCGTCAAGAGATAACCTGAATCACTTGACTACTCATATATAATATGAGTACCCAAGAGTTTAATAAAACAGAAAATAAACACTCGGGTCAGACAGGGGTTTGGTGGGAGTAAACGGTTTAAGATTGCTTAACTTTAGAAAATCCTTTGAAAAGAAAGGGTATCACGTAAGACTTCCCACACATAAACATGGAAAAGTTTTTACCTTACGCTAACCAAAACATTTGATAGGAAATCCAGTGATATTATAATAGTGTCTAGGGTTTTCAAGTAAATATGAAAATAGCCGAAATTGTTACATCTATTAAATTTCAGTTACTAGCCTCAAAAGTGGGTAATACAAACAAAACCGTAGGGTCTCGTAGGGAAAATGGGTTTTCATCAATGGCAGGGCTACTGGGGTACCGCCCGTCACAGTACGTGGCCTAGATCACCGTACCGAGGATTACTCCCTTCATCCCCTGCAACACAAGGTCGGAACCATTCCTTACTGAACAGTCCCGAACAAGACCACTCCGCAGTTGCCTGCAGTTCCAACTGCCCACAAAGCCGAAATATAAAGGGTCCTCTAGACAGGGATGTATCTTGCTCTCCAGTGGGAGCGACCCAAAAAGCCTTGCTGCACCTCCCCAGTTTTGGCCATTCCCGGTTGATGAGGCTTGAGGCTGCGATTACCTTTATAGGACCAATTATCTTAGAATGCTCATCGTCCACCTGACGATGTGCTGAAAGCATTCAATCCATACAAGTTCGATCCGGGTTCGAACGAAACCGAAGGCACTATCTCGTTGCACTCATTTTGGAATCACCCTCAGAGTCAACGACCATAGCCCTTGCACTCTAAATCTCCATCTCGAGTCTATAAGCACTATTCCGTCAAACTCAATACAGAATCACCCATAGAGTTATACTGACGTATAGCCCTTACACCTCGAGTCTTCACTTGCTCCACTTGGATTAACGACTTGCGTTTAAATGGAATCGATGTGGTTTTCGGATATCCAAATATGGAAACCCGATCCCTGTCTCACCGAAACCAAACGCCATTTTAATGTCCAAGTTGTACTTAAGGGATTTAAGCAATAGATATTTTAGAAAATATCACTTAACATAAATGGATGTATCATATTACACAGATAGATAAGCATCTATTATCACATGCAACTACACATATCACAAACAGTATATATAGCATATTCACATCATCACATACCAATCAATGTCATCCAACAACATCCAATATCATTAACTCATCCAATGATATATATCATCCAATCATTAATCATTTATAAACAAGTTTGATTCAAACTCGATTAATTTAATTAATCCTTAAATTAAATTAATCCTTAATTAATCACTTGTACTATCTTCAATCCAACTTCTTATTCATTAATTAATTACAAATTAATTAATTAACTAACATTACTTAATTATCCATTTCAATTAATCCTCCCTGATTAATTATCACTTAATTACTTTAAGTAATTCTTACTTAATTATCATATTAATTAATCATCCTGATTAATTACTTCCAAATTATACTAAGTAATTACCTCTTAATTACCTTTTTAAAATTAATCATACTTGATTAACTATTCTTAATTATCCTGATAATTATTCCTTAATTATCCTTTAATCATACCTGACTAATCACTTTTAATTAATCACACCGATTAATTACTTTCAATTAATCATATTTAATTAATTACTTTTAATTAATCACCTTTGATTAATTACTTTAATTACATATAGTAATTAAAACTTAATTACAAATTAATTATACTTAAATTATAAATTAATAATTAATTAAATATTTTCATTAATTAATGATTACTTCATTAATTAAAATTTCTTCTTAATTAATTACTTTAACAAATAATTAATCACTTAATTAATTACTCTTAATCCTTTTATTAATTAGTCATTAATCAAATAATTTAAATCTTTAACCAATTATTAATTAAGTCTTTAATTAATAACTAAAGTGATTAACTCTTAATCATATTTACTTAATTACTTTTAATAAAGTAATTTTCTTTATTTAATTACCTTTAGTAATTAACCACTTAATGATTTCACCAAGGAATTATATTAAATTAATTCATAAGTGATTATCTTAATTAATCACTAATTAATTACTTAATTAATTATTTAACTTAATCATTTAAAAATTAATTAAATGATTCTTAACTTCTTATATTATAAAGATTCTTGATTAAGAAAACCACTATCTTAATTAAATCAATTATTAATCCCATAACTCTTGATAATTAAAAATGCTTTAATTATCTTCACAAATTTATTTATCTTTAATTAATTCAAATTTTAAATTACTCAAGATAATCTTTATTATAATTGATTACCCAATTTTAAATCATTAAACTTTATTTGAAATAAAATATAACATTTATAAATCAATTGTAATTAAACACATTTTAAATTGAACTTTTAAATCTTTAAAACCTTCCTAAAGTTCTTTAATAAAAATTTAATACAAACTTAGTTTCAAAAATCCACTTATTTTATTTAAAAATTTTCATATTTATTATATATAAAACTTGTTTAAACATAATTTTGAAACAAATTTAGTTTTATATATAAACTTATTTAACTTTTGTTTAAAACTTTAATCATTTACAAATCATATTATCTTTGTTTTAAATTTTAGAAACCTTACTGTTAAATATTTAAAACTTTTAAACTCAAACTTTGAACTGTAGAACCCACAACAAAAACACGCTCATCAACCCGAGCAACCCTCAAAACTCACGCGTCGACCCCGAGTTAACTCACGATAAACTCCAAGCAAACCCACCCTGACCTGCTTCGAGCTTTACCCACGACAAACACGAGAACAACATCGAGTTTCCTCCTTCTTCTCATTTCAGAACCCAACTACCTAATACTCCTTGCACCGTGCAACGTGCACCGCTCCACCTTTCACCAATGACCATCGCCACAATTACAATAAGTCATCATCAACCCCAACGTCAAAACAATCAACCCAGAAAACCTAAACTCGATCGAGAACGAGTTTTCATCCTTCAATCAAAAACTGTCTGAAGTAGCATCACCAGAAAACCCAATATGCACGGCAACTCCAAACTCGAGTAACCTTGCCACCACTGCCGTAACCTTCCCACGTCACCTCGAAACCATAGCTTCACCCGCGACAGCCTCCGGTATCCCCACGACACCGCGAAACCACGATGAACCCATCGGCCAAAAACAGGTAATAAAACCCTAACTTCTCGATTATCCGCCATCCCACTCAATTAAAAATTCTTGAAGTATTTTTCGCATGCTCACCGAAGCCCTCTCCACCTTCATGACCAACGGCAAGACTTAGTTCGCCGTGGATTGCCGTGATTTGGCCTAGAACCCCAAATTAGTGAATTCCAAAATGCACACTAATTACCCCATTAAAAATTATGATTCAAGTACCAAAAATCATAATTTTCTATTTGCAATACAATCATGCAATCCAAGCTTGAAATTGAATTCATCAAATTTTGACCATATTTATATTTTACTGTAAATTCAAGTATTTAGAATCATTTATTCACTTTTAAAACTTGAATTTGTTTTTAGATGATAGTTTACTTAAATTCAAACAACTTCTATTTACAATTCAAGTTCGAATTCGAATTCAAGAACAAATTATTGAATTTTATTTTAAAAAAAATATTAAAACCTGTTCTTTACAGACACTTAGATATCATTATACAGGCAATCACACATCATAAATGAAACATGCATTCAACTTTAACTGAGTTATTCATGTAATATCAAAATATCCATTCACAATAACAACTTGAAATCCAGTTTTAAACTGTTTTTAAATTCATTTACTCACCTGAATTTCCAGAAAATAGAACTGCATATATTTTTTTCCAGGCTTTCAATTCCCTTTTGCATGTTGAAGTGATGATTTATTTCCAGCTTACATGATGAAATCAATCCACTTGTAGTTGATTTCTGAGATGGTTGATAAATTTGAAGATGACCTTATATTTGATTTGAATATCCAGATTCTGCTTCTTTCTTCTTTTCATTCAGATTTTTTTACAGATTCCAGTATTTGAACTTTGTTTTGTATATTTTTCTTTTTAGATTTGTATTCATCTTGTTTTTGGAATGAAGATAAAGGAAAATATGTTTTAACTGAAAATAAACTCTTCTCCTTGTTTTACAAATTAAAATTTTTAAATTAGAATATCAAGAGGATTGACATTTGTTCCCTATATGTTTTAATTAACTTACACATGTCTCTAATATACATTAAAAAGCTTACAAGTGTTTTGTTGTTTTATTAATGTTTTCTTTTAAATATTATTTTATCTTTAATAATTTAATTTAAGTCTTGCATGAATTGTATATATGTAATTATAAATAAGAAAATGTGTACTTAAACAAATCTTTAGATTTTAATGAATATAAAGGTAATTTCATGTTAACAATTATTAACAAATAACTTATGCCCCTTTTATTCAATTTATATAACATATGTTTATAAGCTTAAGATATCTATTTTAATTCTTTATATAGAAATTTTAAAACAATTTATCTTATTAAAAACAAAAGCTAAAATATATGTTTATAAAATAAGAAATTAACTTTATTATTTAAAATTTAAATTTCAAATATCATTTCAAAGACATTAAATCAAATTATCATTTCAAATTTCAAAACTAAATATATTCAAGTTTGAAAACTCTTGTTAAATTTAAATTAATAATTTTCCTATTTCAAATATATATACAAATATATATACACATTTCAAATAGAAAAACATTCTAATATTAAATTTGTTAATTTCCAAATTAAATTTTAAAAAAAATTCAAATCACAATATATACATTTATATATATATTACAATTTGATTACAAAGTTTTATTACATTAAATATTTCCAAATCAAGTTATTATAAACTTCAAAAGAATTTAATCGTGCCTATTTATATTGTTAAGAAAAATATTAATAGATATTAACAAATTGTTATCATTAATCTTTTAAAATAAATCTAACTTGTCAATTTATAATATAAAATGATCAAATCAATTTAATTATTATCAAAGATTATTAAATTGATATTGCTAAAAATTCCGGGTCGTCACATTCCTCCCCCCTTAAAAGAATTTCGTCCCCGAAATTTAAAAGCAAAGATAATTTAATAACCCAGCTAAAGAATTTAAATTTCAAACAGCAATCACACAATCAATCATAGCAACCAATTCAAACAAACAATTTTATCTATCCAAACAAAATTCTGAATAGAACTTCCTAATATTATCAAGAGTTTCCAGATACCTATACTGGAATACTCGCTCTACAAATCTTAAATAACTACACTATAAAACCAAGAACTTCCTCATCTGATCCTACAAATCTGAATAAGATATCAGACTAAACTCAAAACCAGTTCAACCACCAGATCCTTCTGCACTGCTGATTCTATTACTCGAAGAATCATACACATATTCCTCAGAGATATGTGAAATACAATGAATTCCAGTTATCCAAATTGGCAATTAAATCCTATAGATCAAAATCTAATCTCTAGAGAACACATGAACAACTCAGAATACTTCCAGAGCGAACTCTCCAGTTTTACCCATTCTTATATCTTCTTTGATTGGATAAAACCAAAACAATATCCAAATTCTAACTGCACATTCCAAATCTCCTCAATTCTTAACTGCACAATTCTTCAGATGCTCTGAGTCACCTTCAATATTCCTGATCAGCCTAATCCTTGCTGATTGCTTCATGAAACAAAACCACCAACTCAAACCAAATCTCCAGATCCTACTCAACAAAATGGCTCTCCAAAAATAATTTGCTGAAATCCAAAATACAAGTCTATACCACAAGCATCAATGGACTTCAAACCTATATCTCATATCTGAAATAGCCAAACAGTTGCACTTGATAATTATGCCTACCAAATCCAGAAAATTCCTTCATACTTGAATTTCCTGTAGAAATCCCTTACCGCAACATCCGGTTGCTCCATACTAGAATACTGCCAACTCGCTTCCGCTACACAACTCTGATCTAGAGCAGATAAGAATGCCATCGAAGAACACAAGAAAAACCTTTCTCCATACACAGTTCATCTGACTCATAAAATCTTAGTGACCATTCCACTTGGTCAAAACATCTCAACTTAGAATAAGATGATCAATGCTTCTCCAAAGAATCTTGAGCTGCCTCACCAAACTCTTCTCGCTCCAAGAGTCATCCCACTATATGGTTGAACCATCAAAATTTCTCTTGGAAATCCAAGTCGATAAGATAACTCAATCCAAAGAATACTCAAAGATTCCCAAACTAATCGCAAGTCACTTTTGCGATTCCACTCAGTTCTGATTCAAAAGAACTGTCTCCCCAACTAGAACAGCTTTCCTAATTAAGATAAACCCTTGTAGAATGACTTACCTATCAAAAACTGATAGATCACTTCCAACAGATATCCTGCTCTGCTGAGCTTCCCAAAGAAATGGATAAGCCTTCACCATCTGCCTGGTCTGCTGATAGTAGAATTCCAAATATTACTAAATCATCGAAGAAATAGGTCCATGCTGCTTCCAAACTTCACTTCAATGATGCACCTAAGCCAAAAGATCATTCTTAACCCAAAAGCTCCTTGAAACTCAAAACTATCGTCCAATTCCGCCAAAAGTCCTTGAGACGAGTAGACATCTTCTCAAGAAACTCGGCTCCAAACCAAACACCAACCACTTATCTTCTTAAGAAAACAAATGAGACCTTGTCCAAAATGAGGTAACTCATCGACCTTAGTCTCAAACTTTAATACATATAAGATACCCTTACTTGAGATCCAGGAAATCTCTAAACATCCGAATCTTCATTGTAGTAGACATCAAATGCTCTTCCAACACCATCTAAATCTGGCTCCAAAAGAACATCTTCAGAACCATCCATGGAAACTGCATCTCATCATACAGCAATTCCTACCTGAAGCTATCAAGATACCCTTGCCTGTTTCTGCTCAGCTGACAACTCAACTCTTAGAAATCCTGCTCACTTGAGAGAAAATCATCCTCACACTCCAAGAATATACTCCAATTCTTGAAAATACTTCCTCTGGGCTCAAAGAAATCCTTTCACCAATCTACACAACTTATTCGAGAAGGTATTAGGTCTACAATCTCGACAGACACCTCCAACCACAAAATATAAAACTCTTCCATTAGTGGTAGTCGTGTTCCACACACTCCTACCTTATCTACCTTTATAACTTATGTTGGGAAATCCGAACAGATAACCCAATAGATTAGGTAGTTTTATATATATATATATATATATATATATATATATATATATATATATATATATATAAATTACAAGTACGCTCTCTCAAGATAGACACCACTCCAGAGCCTAGGTATTCACTCAGCCTAATGCTCCCTAAAGAAAGACACACTTCAGAGCTTAGGTATTCGCTCAGCCTAATGCTCTGATACCAGCTGTAGCGACCCGACTTTCCACTCCCGGAAAATCGCATCACTAATTAAGAAAGAAAGGGATAGAAGAAGAAAAGAAAGAGAAGAAAAAGAAACAACACATTAGAATCTCACAGCGGAACGATTTAAATATAATATAGAACATATACATAGAATCATATACATCAGAGTACACAACTAAACATCTCAATTTAGACAGTTATAACATTTCTGTCTAATATACTACAAGACAATCATACAAAATAACACACAGCGGAAACTTTAACTATATATCTACACGCTGAAGCCTCCTGCTCCAAGCTCCTCCAGAATTCGTCAAGAGATAACCTGAATCACTTGACTACTCATATATAATATGAGTAACCAAGAGTTTAATAAAACAGAAAATAAACACTCGGGTCAGACAGGGGTCTGGTGTGAGTAAACGGTTTAAGATTGCTTAACTTTAGAAAATCCTTTGAAAAGAAAGGGTATCACGTAAGACTTCCCACACATAAACATGGAAAAGTTTTTACCTTACGCTAACCAAAACATTTGATAGGAAATCCAGTGATATTATAATAGTGTCTAGGTTTTTCAAGTAAATATGAAAATAGCCGAAATTGTTACATCTATTAAATTCCAGCTAATAGCCACGAAAGTGGGTAATACAAACAAAACCGTAGGGTCTCGTAGGGAAAATGGGTTTCCATCAATGGCAGGGCTACTGGGGTACCGCCAGTCACAGTACGTGGCCTAGATCACCGTACCGAGGATTACTCCCTTCATCCCCTGCAACACAAGGCCGGAACCATTCCTTACTGAACAGTCCTGAACAAGACCACACCGCAGTTGGCTGCAGTTCCAACTGCCCACAAAGCCGAAATATAAAGGGTCCTCTAGACAGGGATGTATCTTGCTCTCCAGTGGGAGCGACCCACGAAGCCTTGCTGCACCTCCCCTATTTTAGCCATTCCCGGTTGATGAGGCTTGAGGCTGCAATTACCTTTATAGGACCAATTATCTTAGAATGCTCATCGTCCACCTGACGATGTGCTGAAAGCATTCAATCCATACAAGTTCGTTCCGGGTTCGAACGAAACCGAAGGCACTATCTCGTTGCACTCATTTTGGAATCACCCTCAGAGTCAACGACCATAGCACTTACACTCTAAATCTCCATCTCGAATTTATAAGCACTATTCCGTCAAACTCATTACGGAATCACCCACAGAGTTATACTGACGTATAGCCCTTACACCTCGAGTCTTCACTTGCTTCACTTGGATTAACGACTTACGTTTAAATGGAATAGATGTGGTTTTCGGATATCCAAATATGGAAACCCGATCCTGGTCACCGAAACCAAATGCCATTTTAATGTCCAAGTTGTACTTAAGGGATTTAAGCAATAGATATCTTAGAAAATATCACTTAACATAAATGGATGTATCATATTACACAGATAGATAAGCATCTATTATCACTTGCAACTATACATATCACAAACAGTATATATAGCATATTCACATCATCACATACCAATCAATGTCATCCAACAACATCCAATATCATTAACTCATCCCATGATATATATCATCCAATCATTAATCATTCATAAACAAGTTTGATTCAAACTCGATTAATTTAATTAATCCTTAAATTAAATTAATCCTTAATTAATCACTTGTACTATCTTCAATCCAACTTCTTATTCATTAATTAATTACAAATTAATTAATTAACTAACATTACTTAATTATCCATTTCAATTAATCCTCCCTGATTAATTATCACTTAATTACTTTAAGTAATTCTTACTTAATTATCATATTAATTAATCATCCTGATTAATTACTTCCAAATTATACTAAGTAATTACCTCTTAATTACCTTTTTAAAATTAATCATACTTGATTAACTATTCTTAATTATCCTGATAATTATTCCTTAATTATCCTTTAATCATACCTGACTAATCACTTTTAATTAATCACACCGATTAATTACTTTCAATTAATCATATTTAATTAATTACTTTTAATTAATCACCTTTGATTAATTACTTTAATTACATATAGTAATTAAAACTTAATTACAAATTAATTATACTTAAATTATAAATTAATAATTAATTAAATATTTTCATTAATTAATGATTACTTCATTAATTAAAATTTCTTCTTAATTAATTACTTTAACAAATAATTAATCACTTAATTAATTACTCTTAATCCTTTTATTAATTAGTCATTAATCAAATAATTTAAATTTTAACCAATTATTAATTAAGTCTTTAATTAATAACTAAAGTGATTAACTCTTAATCATATTTACTTAATTACTTTTAATAAAGTAATTTTCTTTATTTAATTACCTTTAGTAATTAACCACTTAATTATTTCACCAAGGAAGTATATTAAATTAATTCATAAGTGATTATCTTAATTAATCACTAATTAATTACTTAATTAATTATTTAACTTAATCATTTAAAAATTAATTAAATGATTCTTAACTTCTTATATTATAAAGATTCTTGACTAAGAAAACCACTATCTTAATTAAATCATTTATTAATCCCATAACTCTTGATAATTAAAAATGCTTTAATTATCTTCACAAATTTATTTATCTTTAATTAATTCAAATTTTAAATTACTCAAGATAATCTTATTATAATTGATTACCCAATTTTAAATCATTAAACTTTATTTGAAATAAAATATAACATTTATAAATCAATTGTAATTAAACACATTTTAAATTGAACTTTTAAATCTTTAAAACCTTCCTAAAGTTCTTTAATAAAAATTTAATACAAACTTAGTTTCAAAAATCCACTTATTTTATTTTAAAATTTTCATATTTATTATATATAAAACTTGTTTAAACATAATTTTGAAACAAATTTAGTTTTATATATAAACTTATTTAACTTTTGTTTAAAACTTTAATCATTTACAAATCATATTATCTTTGTTTTAAATTTTAGAAACCTTACTGTTAAATATTTAAAACTTTTAAACTCAAACTTTGAACTGTAGAACCCACAACAAAAACACGCTCATCAACCCGAGCAACCCTCAAAACTCACGCGTCGACCCCGAGTTAACTCACGATAAACTCCAAGCAAACCCACCCTGACCTGCTTCGAGCTTTACCCACGACAAACACGAGAACAACATCGAGTTTCCTCCTTCTTCTCATTTCAGAACCCAACTACCTGATACTCCTTGCACCGTGCAACGTGCACCGCTCCCCCTTTCACCAATGACCATCGCCACAATTACAATAAGTCATCATCAACCCCAACGTCAAAACAATCAACCCAGAAAACCCAAACTCGATCGAGAACGAGTTTTCATCCTTCAATCAAAAACTATCTGAAGTAGCATCACCAGAAAACCCAATATCCACGGCAACTCCAAACTCGAGTAACCTTGCCACCACTGCCGTAACCTTCCCACGTCACCTCGAAACCATAGCTTCACCCGCGACAGCCTCCGGTATCCCCACGACACCGCGAAACCACGATGAACCCATCGGCCAAAAACAGGTAATAAAACCCTAACTTCTCGATTATCCGCCATCCCACTCAATTAAAAATTCTTGAAGTATTTTTCGCACGCTCACCGAAGCCCTCTCCACCTTCATGACCAACGGCAAGACTTAGTTCGTCGTGGATTGCCGTGATTTGGCCTAGAACCCCAAATCAGTGAATTCCAAAATGCACACTAATTACCCCATTAAAAATTATGATTCAAGTACCAAAAATCATAATTTTCTATTTGCAATACAATCATGCAATCAAAGCTTGAAATTGAATTCATCAAATTTTGACCATATTTATATTTTACTGTAAATTAAAGTATTTAGAATCATTTATTCACTTTAAAAACTTGAATTTGTTTTTAGATGATAGTTTACTTAAATTCAAACAACTTCTATTTACAATTCAAGTTCGAATTCGAATTCAAGAACAAATTATTGAATTTTATTTAAAAATAAATAAAACTTGTTCTTTACAGACACTAAGATATCATTATACAGGCAATCACACATCATAAATGAAACATGCATTCAACTTTAACTGAGTTATTCAGGTAATATCAAAATATCCATTCACAATAACAACTTGAAATCCAGTTTTAAACTGTTTTTAAATTCATTTACTCACCTGAATTTCCAGAAAACAGAACTGCATATTATTTTTTCCAGGCTTTCAATTCCCTTTTGCATGTTGAAGTGATGATTTATTTCCAGCTTACATGATGAAATCAATCCACTTGTAGTTGATTTCTGAGTTGGTTGATAAATTTGAAGATGACCTTATATTTGATTTGAATATCCAGATTCTGCTTCTTTCTTCTTTTCATTCAGATTTTTTTACAGATTCCAGTATTTGAACTTTGTTTTGTATATTTTTCTTTTCAGATTTGTATTCATCTTGTTTTTGGAATGAAGATAAAGAAAAATATGTTTTAACTGAAAATAAACTCTTCTCCTTGTTTTACAAATTAAATTTTTTAAATTAGAATATCAAGAGGATTTACATTTGTTCCCTATATGTTTTAATTAACTTACACATGTCTCTAATATACATTAAAAAGCTTACAAGTGTTTTGTTGTTTTATTAATGTTTTCTTTTAAATATTATTTTATCTTTAATAATTTAATTTAAGTCTTGCATGAATTGTATATATGTAATTATAAATAAGAAAATGTGTACTTAAACAAATCTTTAGATTTTAATGAATATAAAGGTAATTTCATGTTAACAATTATTAACAAATAACTTATGCCCCTTTTATTCAATTTATATAACATATGTTTATAAGCTTAAGATATCTATTTTAATTCTTTATATAGAAATTTTAAAACAATTTATCTTATTAAAAACAAAAGCTAAAATATATGTTTATAAAATAAGAAATTAACTTTATTATTTAAAATTTAAATTTCAAATATCATTTCAAAGACATTAAATCAAATTATCATTTCAAATTTCAAAACTAAATATATTCAAGTTTGAAAACTCTTGTTAAATTTAAATTAATAATTTTCCTATTTCAAATATATATACAAATATATATACACATTTCAAATATAAAAACATTCTAATATTAAATTTGTTAATTTTCAAATTAAATTTTAAAACATATTCAAATCACAATATATACATTTATATATATATTACAATTTGATTACAAAGTTTTATTACATTAAAACTTCTTATTTATCAGAATAAATATTTCCAAATCAGGTTATTATAAACTTCAAAAGAATTTAATCGTGCCTATTTATATTGTTAAGAAAAATATTAATAGATATTAACAAATTGTTATCATTAATCTTTTAAAATAAATCTAACTTGTCAATTTATAATATAAAATGATCAAATCAATTTAATTATTATCAAAGATTATTAAATTGATATTGCTCAAAATTCCGGGTCGTTACAGTTCCGCTACATTTATTTATTTATTTATTTCTGTTATTTGTAGCTCTAGTTTTGTATTGTAAAAGAATAACCAAATGTATTTATAAAAAAGCTTCATGAACTGTTATTTGATTATTGTATTTTGTCATTCCACTGCGAGATGCTGTATTTGTTTTATTTCTTTCTCTTCTTTTCCTTATTTACTCCATAACAATCTGCCCCTTTTGAATGGTTTGAGTCTGACTTGTGTGGTTTATCGTCGATTTAAACCGTCCAAAATGGCAGGTCGTTGCACTTGGTAAACTTCGCCTTTAGCATTCTATCTCAGCATCTCAAGTACCACTCTAAGATGAACTTCTTGTTCTCTCTCATCCCTAGAGTAGACTAGAATGTCATCCATAAACACTAGTACAAACCTCTTTAAGTACTCTTGGAAAACTCGGTTCATCAAATCTACAAAGAAAGCAGGTGCATTCGTATATCCAAATGGTATCACTAACCACTCATAGATAACATATCTAGTTCGAAATGCTGTCAAAGGAATATTATCCTCCACCACTCTTAAAAGATGGAAACCTGTCGCCAAATCCAGCTGGATAAATACGCTATCTTCACTTACTGATCAAACATATCATCTACTCTCGACAAAGGATACTTATTCTTAATTATCCTTTTGTCTAACTTGTGATAGTTAATGCACATCCTTAACGACACATCTAGTTTCTTTATGAACACCACGACCGTTCTCCAAGGCGAACCCCTTGATCTAGTAAAATTCCTTCCTTCTAGATCCACTACCGCACCATCATTTCCTTCATCTAGGTTGGTTTCATCCTACTTGGTGGTCTACTTACAAGTTCAGTTCCAAGCATAAGATCTATTCTAAACACAACAGCTCTTTTCGAGGGAAGTCGGGTGACTGGCTCAAAGACGTCTGCAGACTCCCTTGCTACCCAAACTAAACTTAACTTATTTCCTACCTCCATAGCACTAAGCATGGTACAAACACTCCAGTCAGTATTATCTACTGAGAATATCACTCGGTTATGACTATCAGGGTGTCTCAGTGATACTTCCCTATCCTAGCAAAATATTCGAGCCTCATACCTACTCAAACAATCCATACCCAAAATGATCCCGATATTTATAAAATCAATAACATACAAACTGCATGCAAACTTATGACCTAACAAGTCAAGCTCTAACTGGTTACATCATAACCCTAGAATTGCATACCCTCCTAGTGGATTCACAGTCCTCAAGGAAGTAACAAGGTAGGTGTGTTATAAACATACCATCAACCAAACACTGAGATATTAATGAATGTGATTCACCAATAATAAAAAAGTACTCTAACTGAAATACTCTGAATCAAAAGCGTACCTTCCATCACAGTCTTCCCTTTATCAGTCGTAGTAGGCCTAGGTGATCCAATCACAAAGACCTTTCCTTTGTCCTCCCTAACCAGCTCTAGACACTGATGCTTGTAGTGCCCAACTTGATCACAGTTAAAGCATTTCATATTCCTCTTTCTTACAGCTTTCTTCCCATTTCTTGACTAGCATTCATTAGCAAAGTGACCCTTCTTGTCACATTTATAGAAAATTACCTCAACCTTTGATTTCTTAGTAGTATCTCCCTTCTGGGCTCCCTTCTTCCTAAAGAACTTCCTTTTTTTCTTGAGAACCTTGGGTTTCCACTGATTTCTCTTTAGCTAAATCAGCAAGCAACTCCTCAAGGCGAATGGCCATATCCACCACAATATTACAAAGATCCCGGACATGTTTCATGGTTATTCTAGGAAGCTCGGGTCTCATTCCCCAAATGAACTTCTCATTCTTTTGGATATTAGTATCTCTAATAGCATATCCATATCAAGACAGCTCTTCAAACTCAGTAGCATACTCGACTGCTGACCTTTCTCCTTGCACTAAATTCGTAAACTTCATCATCCGTACTGACTTGGCAAACTCAGACAAAAATTTCTACTAAAATCTTTTTTTAAAATCAATCCGAGTTAACTTC
The DNA here is from genome assembly GCA_030765085.1 of Allium cepa. Lineage (NCBI taxonomy): Eukaryota > Viridiplantae > Streptophyta > Magnoliopsida > Asparagales > Amaryllidaceae > Allium > Allium cepa. Next base: position 778,474,764 of record CM060945.1, read on the forward strand.
TCTTTTGCTACTTCGGCAATGACACTATTCCACCAATGTAGCACTAACCCCTACAATTGTCTAAAGGCTAACCTTCTCTTTTTCCCATCATTCAGACCCCATCAATAAATATACTCTCATAATGCAAAAGCCAATTCTGAACTTCTACGCCACTTTCCGTTCCCAAGAATGGCTTTCCACCTAAACTGGTGTATTCTCTACTCACTAAAGCAATATTCCCGACTGAAGCCAAAGGATCATCTCCTCCTACATTTCCAGCAACTCTAGCTTGCATCAAACCAGTAAAGAACTAATACATTTCCACTATATCTACCGTGGATTTCTGGCACCTACATTAGCTTCAGCATTTTGGTTACAAGCGTTTGTCGGTCTGCCCGAGTTTCTCCTGATAGTGGGTTAAGTATTTCCATCAGTTATTGTGCTTCCTCAATTGAGATTTCCTCTTACGTTTCTTGCTTCCATGTCTCCTTTCTCGTAAATCTGCAAACAAGACTTAGTAAGATATAGAAGAATGTCTAAGACAGCAGTAAGTATACACACACATATATATAACTATATATAACAAATACAAGTACATTAGCGTTAACCTAAACCCCAATCTTATTATTTGATTCATTGGATTATGATTAGAAAATCTTTTAGGTTTAATTTTCTTTTAAAGTTTCATAAACCTATGCTCTGATACCAACTTGTAACATCCTCAATTTAAAGGCCCAAAACTAACGGCTGCAGATGTAGCAGTCATTTGTAGATATCAAACCTCGGCGACCAAGCATGGTGATATTAGATATATTGATACATAAGAACATGAAAAAATTTAACAACAAACAAATCTTCATTCCATTTCAAAATATTCCAAATTAATTACATAATCCCATTTCGTAGACCATGTCCAGATGACATATAATTATTACAAAATACGCCAAGAGCGACATATGAGGATGCCCTCTTGGATGATCAGAGTACAGAAATAGGCAGGAAAACAATTTTCCTTTACAAACAAAACATATAGCAAAAATAAAAGAACTCTAATAATACGCTTGCATCCTGCATGTCCTCGGAAGCTTTATTCGTCTTAAAGAGCACTTGAAAACCTTTATTCTCCACCTACTCAAATTAATAGAGTACCCGAGAGTTTAAGGGGAAAACAAAAACTTCGAGCTAGACATAAAGCCTGGTATGAATAATAATCTACTATCTCAAGCCATTTGGATATCTAGTGAGGCCACGCCGCTTAGCCAAATGGGTTTTCCCCTATTAGTATCCCAAAACATTTATATAATCATATATTATGGTCCCGCATCCACAATGGTTAAAAACATAGTATTTAAAAATATTATGATGATATGTAAAACAAGTAAAACAAATCTGGATTACCTATCCCCATTTATTCTGACTATCTGCCTCAATTATAGTTTTAAGGGTTACTATTAACCTTTTAAATATTTATGGACTGTCTGTCCAGTTTCATAGTTTTCATGGGATCACTAAGAATCTGCTGATAACTCCAATATCATTTTACATATCTTAGTTTTCATAGGCTATCTAGGAACCTATTGACTATCTGTCAATATCATAATCCAAATATAGTTTTCATGGGCAAATTACAAACCAACTGTCCCCATCCAGTATCAAATCATAGTTTTCATGGGTTTACTATAAACATGTTCGCCCCTGCCAATATCATACTTTTTTATGAGCTTACTATAAAAATATTGTCCCTGACCAATATCTTTAATTAAAATTTTAAAATATGTTAAGTTATATCATTACTGGGTCAACCTATCCGGTTATTCTGCCCCTTTCCCCATGATATAGTTATGGGTTAATAACAATGTGAATAAATATATAAAGAAGTAAACATAGCAACAAAATAATATCAACACCCTTGGTTTATTATCATTGAAAACCTCTTTATCTATATGTATCCTAGTTAAATCCTTTTACAATATTAAATCAAGGAAAACTTCTTCATTTCAAAACACTTTGTTTGCTTATGCCACGATTATTACTTTAATCTAATAATTGGGTTTTTATTTTGAAATTTTATAAACATCTTCTGAAACCTCTGGATAACCTCCTCCGAAAGCTAACTTCTTTTCAAAATATTTATATACTTTTCAAAGCCTTTGATAAATACTGTCTTTCGCAACCAATATACCTTTCGAAGGTATCAAATCATCTTTTAAAATATAATGCTTCGAAACAAATAAAATACCCCTTCAAAAGCATTGGGCTTACTCCTTAAAACAACACTTATGTCAAAATGGGTATATACGAAAGTATCTCTTCCGAAACCAGCTAAAAATTTATTTGGTGAAAAGTTGATGTTGTCGAAACCATCTAGTTGAAAGCAAAAAGGCCTTTTAAAAAAATTAAACTTTGAAGAATAGAGTCGGAACCCCCTTTCGAGTCCATCACCTTCAAATTGATCCCTCCGAAAACAACTAGGAAAAAGGCTTAGTTTAAGGTAAAAATGAGGATAACCTTTCAAAAGCATTGCTGGTCAATATAGTCTAAAGGTAGAGTAGCGACCAGGCTTCGACTTGGTCGAAACTAATCCATTCGAAAGCTCTAGTTTATAAGAAAAAGATACCCCTTCGAAATCAATTATAAAACCTTTTTGGAAGCATATTTTTATACTATGTTGAAAGCTTTAGGCAAAAGAACACAATAACTTAACTTTTGAAAATGAAGCACAGTTTAGACTCCATTGAAAGCTTACATTTCGACGCCAAGGCTTCCACCTTCCTTCCAATCCATTATGTATCATCTAGGTAATAAAAAGTGCATTGATTTCGACTATGTAGGTTTCGACTGGGACGAGGCGGAATCAAAGGAGTCGAAAGGTACTTAGTATCTGAGGCGGAATGCCTTTTTCTAGGTTAAAGGATGAATTATAGCAAATTTTAGTAATTACGCGATAATAACTTGCCTATTTGTAAAACATTGATTTGCTACCATAAAAAATTTCCAAATACTTTACCTTTAAAACTGCCACATTTATATCAAATAAAAACCATAAAAATGTAACATTTAAGCCCTTCCGTGTACTAAAATCAATTATTTCGGAAAAGTCTTCCTTTTAAAATAATTTAATTTCCTATGATAACCAGAATTTTTGGACATCTGATAACTGAATAATTAACTGATTTTTTATTATTAGAAATACTGATTTATAAATGAACAAATAAATTCTGATAATTAAAAATATATGGATGTATATAAGTGGATTTGAAAGTATAATAATGTTGAATTAAATATCTGAAAATGACGAATCTTATAGTAAAGTAATATATATGTATATATGTGTGTGTGTGCGTGCTAAATTTATAATATTGAAAATTTTAAGCGTGTTCATATACAAGTATATAAGTGTGTGTGTGTGTGTGTATGTTTTGTGAATAGAAAGCATTGATTTGAATTCAATGTATTAAATTTTCAAAGAATATTTAAAGTTAAAATTCTATATTTTTAAAACACTTAAGATAAATCTTTATATATACTAATTATTTGAAATAGTAATAACTTAAGTAAAGATATAAACAAGAATAAATAAAAAGCTTTAATATAACTTTTGTAATTTATGAGATAAACATAATAAGTATAAACTTTAAAACATAATACATATATTAATAAAACATGAGAAAAAAATTAAGTTTAACATACAAAAGACATTTGTAAGCTAGGTAACACACAAATAACAAGTGGCATGTTTTTTCTTTAAATTTAAATATATTAATAATGTTAGAGAATAGGCTGTTTTCAATTCAAAAGAGATTCCACAGATCTATTTTCTATCAAACTCTTCATACCTTCATCCTCTTCTAAACTAAAAAAATATAAACCAAGTTTTCAAAGTAAAGCATTTATCAAGTTTTCAGACAAGTTCCAAAATTTAGATTTTTAAGGTCGAACATGTTTTGAATTTAAGTTGACTTGGTTTGAATAAATATGTATTAGTGGATTATTTAGTTAATTCCAACGTGATTTCAAAAATAAAACGATGAATTTCACTAAGGAATTAAGACAAATGTATTGAATTTTAATTAATCAAAAAGGGACTTAAGTGATTTTGTATTCCAAACATTTAATTTAAACTAAACGATAATTAAGTAATTAATTAAGATAAATGATTTACCTTAGATTTATTAAGGACTTAAGTAATTAAGGGTTAATTAATTAACTTAAGCAATTATAGGATAATTAATTAATTAAAGTAATTAAGAATAAATAATTAAAGGATGATTAGTTATTCTCATTAGTTAATTAAAATAATAATAAATGTTTTAAAATTAATTAAGGTTAATTAAGCAGGATTAAGGGTAATTAATTTAATTCATTTGGTTATAAAATTAAATTAATCAGGAATTGAATGACTAATTAATCTTGCTTATGAGTGATAAACTATAATTGAATGCCTTGGATTGTTGATATCTCTGATATGTGATTTGTAATGCTCTGTGATATCTAATGCTGGGTTGAACTGGAATAATGTGGGTTATCTATCGATGATGAATTGTTGCGCAAATGTGACATCCTGTTTTTAAAATTGAATTGTATTTACTTAAACAACTTGGATTAAAGATGACACTGGATTCGAAGAGACCGAGGTCGTGTATCAGCAAATACTCGAAACCACTTTGATTAGTAACTGCAATAATTCTTTATAAATTTTTGTTATAGAATCAAACAGGCTGGAATGAAATAATTAAAGTAACATGGCCATTTAAACTGAGTAATAATTCTTAGATATAATTTTGTGGAATAGGTATTGATTATAACAAGATAAGAACTCGTAGTGAGGTACGAGTTACCTTGGTTCGCAACTATGTTTTATAAATTAGTATTTCAAATTATATGGGTTTACTCACGCTGGTTTCCAGCCTGACCCGGGTGTTACTTTATTATAATTCTCGGGTCAGACCGAGTATTATAGATTTTCAGGTTAGGACATTCTGGAGCTCAGGAGGCGAGCTGGATAGCAGAAACATATAGAGTATACTCTGATGTGATTTGAGATTGTATTGATAATGGTCTGGGACAAGTTGTTACAACTGTCCAGTTTATCTGTAAATGACCGTAGTATGATATAATGTATGTAAATTGACAGCTACAGTTTTCCTTTGCATACATGATGTTATTTAATATTATATTTTGTTCCGCTGCGAATGTGAAATTCTGTGCTTTGTCTTCTGTTTCTTCTTCTACGTCTTTTCCTCTTTACCCTAACAATCTGGAATTTTTGGCGTTCGATTGCTCGACACTTCTATAGTGGACGTATTAGTGTCGAATTTTCGAGGTCGAAAATTCTGGGCCGTTACATTTCCCTAGTAAATCAACCAAGAAAAATCTCCAAAAATCACAGAAATTCTATTTCATTGTGTGATCAAACATATTAAAATTTTAGACCCAATTTTTTCTTGAAATATTCAAATAAATTTTTAACCCAATTACATCATTTTTTCATCAAAAATTCATAATAAAATTTCCATAGCTTGGAAAATTTTGAAAATTAAAACCCATCTCCAAAATCATATTTTACTTAACATAAAAATTTCCATAGTAATCTGAAATCGTAGATTCTCGGTTTTACATCAAAACCGTGCAAATACATTTGTGTATAAATTAAAAGAATCAACATAATATAAGTCGAGCATATCATCATCCATTTTATTACAAAAACGAATTTAAATCATGAATCCAAAACCATATAATCATAGAATAAAAATAGAGATGGTATGAGATTATTGTTCACCTTAAAATGGATAAGGAGTTTGAGATTTCTTATTGATCAATCTTCCTAGCTTTGACCCTTAGCTTTGAAATTGAAACTCCTCTTTTCCTCCTTGTTAATAGTCGGCTATATTTTATTCTTTGATTTGCGTTTGTGAATGTGAGAAATGAAACATGAATAGACAAAAATGAGAAGTTATATCAGTATAGGACAAGTTGGCTAATTTACTAATATGCCATGTACAATTCAATTATCTTATAAAACAATTTAAATCCCATTAAATTGTTATTGTTAAGCATGGCCTATTATACAATTTATTCAAATCTCAATCCCCTTATCATCATTATTCTATATAGTTTATCTAATTAAATCTTCTGAATAATGTTATAAAAAATTAAGGATGTTACACTGTTATAACTATTTAGGGACCGATGATAGGATGATGTACCGTGATTAATATACATATATTAAAGTTCAGTTTTCTTTTGTATGGACCATTGCTATATTATATATTGCTCATCATGTTTTGAGATTCTATTCCATCTTTCTAACAAGCCACCCTAGAACCGACCTAAATTTTAACCTAGAAAAGGCCCATCAAAACTTAGATCCATCTTAGGTAAGTTTTTGTTAGAGCTAAGAAAATAACGGTATAAAGTCATAACTAAACTTTCAAAACTCATAGCAGCTGGAACAAAATATAATAGAAAAACATACCCATTTATTTCAAAACCATAAAGATGTCATAATAAAAAATTCCATGAAAACTGTAACATGATATCCATTACAACAATTGTCTAAATACATGGGTGCATATAAAAGCAAGTAATAATAACAAACACCTCCACAAGCTAAACTTCTCCATCTCTAAGAACCGTCACCGCCAATACTCCGTCCTTAACCTGTGTTGTAATGAGCAGGTAGTTAGAATAACAAGTGTTTGGTGAATAAAAACCTTGTGCCTTATCTTTTTCAGTACTTGGGCAGTATATTTCAAAGTAAGAATATGTCTACGAACACAAACCTAATAAAAACCATTCAATACTTCTTTATAAGGAAAGGAGGCAGGTCCAACCACTTAATACGTTGCATTCCAGAAGCAAGTTTCTAGATTCCCATATCCCAATAATACGTCCTAAATAGCTAGTAATGTGAGAGACGGTAGCCAAGTAACTTAGTACCTTTTATTTGAAAACAGGCAGAGTCTGGTCATTTAAGACCTTAATTAAGGCAAACCCCGTCATTTAAGGCCTATTTCCAAGACGTATCAGTTGTGCTATCTAGCTGACATCATATGGAATCTCATAGGCCACTTAATACTTTCAAGTGGAAAAAAGCAGACTCTGGTTATTTAGGACATTAATTAAGGGAGACCATATGATTTACGACCTATTTCCAAATCCAAAAGCTGACCACGGTAGAGATACCACCTAGCGTATCCCCTTAGCCATTTAGTACTTCATCTAGGGAAAAGAGGCTGGCCTAACCACTTAATACCTTAAAACCATGAAGCAGGCCCTTCGTCTTATGGCCCATACTCATAATGGCGTCTTAATTAGTCCGCTATTCGTAGGAATTGGTACCAGATTACCTGGACAGATTTCCCCTATAGAGTTTAGGACCAACCTCACATCATTACATATATTTGTCATATGGGTATCGCGTATCAATAAAAGTGTACACAAATATTACAGCCTTAAAGTAAAGGGTAGACTTCTAATACGTAACTCTATTGACCTTGCATCCGTATGACTTAGCCACAAATCAATTACTCTACATACACATGCTCATCTCACGGTTTCAAAAATAAAGCCTTATAAGGAATCTTCCGTATGTTGCCTTAAAATAATAATTACAATATGTAAGAGATTCCACTTATTTTCTCATCACAATCATTTACCTTCCTAATGGGCTAAATAAATGTAAATAAATGCCTAATTAACTACGCCAGATATGCAATAATTATACAGTAATTACGTAAATAGAGATAAATAAATAATCGTGTCTAACAAGTTCTAAATACACGAATTATACGCTCTAAAATAGTATTAAATGTCCATTCCCTAACCAATATATTACAAGTCCGCTTTCTTCAAATTCTCAAAATTTCATGAGATTCTAATGTCCAAAACAAGGAATAAATATTCATGACCAAAAATGCAATAGCAGACTTGTAACTAAAATAAAAACTCAATTTGTTACACGAATTCAATGGATTCTCTTAAATAACAAGAATTGCAATCTAAATCTAATATTCTGTTTAACTCCTCTTTTATAAAAAAATAGATTAGTACAAATAGAATTCATAATCTAAACCCTTATTTCCTTAAAGAATCACAATTTGACCCAAAGAAGAAAGAGAAGTGGAATAGATTATGAGATCATCAGAAATTGCAAAAGCAGAACGAATTCGATCAAATTACTGTAAATAATTGAGAATCTCAACATAGAATTGGCATTATTTATATTTTTGAAATCCCAAAATCCCTAAGGCATATTAAATCCAAAAAAACACTAAACAATTGTTGAAAAGAAATTCTAAGGTTTTCACTCACAAAATAGCCTTAGCTTCCCCTTTCTTGGATTTGCATGCTTCACCATCTCTTCCAAAATCTCTCTCTCTCTCTTGATGTATATATGCATAATAAGGAAGTGGTGTATGTATTTATTAGATTCAGAATAGTTGGAGGAGAATCGAATAAGAATAGGTTGGATGAAGAAGAAATAAATAGAAAATATATTTGATTCTTACTTGAATTCTATACGGAGTTTCTGAATCTAATTTGGATGGATAACAATGGAATAGTTTTTCTACTGTTCTTAAAATATTTGTGGATAAAAGTGAAAGGTCTAGGGTTTAATTTATAGTGGTTTGAAATGCACAAGAATTTTGGAACGAGAATATATTAAAAACGGATAATTCTGGAGCGTAAAAGTTATCAAAATAGGCTACACAACATGGGAGTGGTCGACCCCATGCTCCAAGCAATCGACCCCTACAGTCGACCACTTAGGAGGTGGGTCGACTTCTTCCCTTATTTTGGGAAGGTATTTATTTTATTTTACCATTGCTTGATTTTTTTTTATTGATTTCATACCTTAATTAAATTTTAACATTAATTGCTAATTTTTAACGTTATCTAACCCGCAAGTCTACTCACAATTCATTTGAAATTTTAAATTAAGTAATTAATTATTTATTTCAATCCTAACTAAATTATTTTAATTTTGAAAAATTCTCTGTTTGAGCTTCGTTATCAATATAATATATACGAAAATTAATTAGAATTTCACCATGAACGCAATGGTATAACCTTCATGATCAAATTCCCAATTTATAAAATATGACATTTAATTTAATTTACTTCATTTATTTATGATACATTTTATAGAGTGTTACATTCTTCCCCCTTTAAGAAGGATATCTCCCTGAAATCTTACATCGGGGGAACAATATAACGCGTAATAACATCCATATTATACAATCAAGTTATCCACACAACCATCTACTCAACTAATAGTGCAATGTGATTATGTATTGCAGATATACTAAAATACGCTCAATCCAAGCATGAGTGTGTAATCGTGGCATGAAAGTATGTATGCAAATACCCTAAATATGCATAAAAATTTCTAAATGAGTGTAAAGCAATTGTGAAAATATGTAAAAAAGCATCTCCTGCCATCCACTTTAGCAACCATGATGCAATCAAAATCCTTATTTTAGAAAGAAAATTTTCAAGAGAAAGGTTTAGGATGGAGAGTTCTCATGGCTCCCATCAGATTTTCTCACCATTACACTCAGACCAATCTAATTCTTTATTACGGAATTTCAAGTTTCGTGCTCTACGATGCATGCAGTGGCACGGGAAGCTATTGGCTTCATCTTATAATCCCCTATTTGATTAGGCTCTATAACTATTATTATGCTATGAAGGTATTTCCTCAAATATGAAAAAATCATGGACTCCAGTCAATATAAAAGTATTCTTATTCTTTTCTCCATATAGGGAAATAGGCTCAATAAATCTGGTGCTTACTTTCCAACAACTTAAATCGTACGACCTTCACACGCTACCTAATCTATTTTGACTTTCCAAAATCTTGCGCTGCAAATCTAGTTCGAGTAGAAATTATCGGTGGTTTCCCATCCACAATATGACAATTTGCATGGCCTCCCAAAAAATGCTTCAAGTGTGCTATAGTAGTCATTCACCGATGACTACAATCCTACGTGAATGCAACTAAGGGTAAGCGGTACTCCTAAGGTCCTCTAAAGTCCAAGGTGTTAGACTTCAACAAATCCTCCAAGTTCTCATCCATTCCTTCAGTTTGCCTGTCGGTATTCAATCGATAAGGGATACTCTGATTCAACAAAGTTCCAACAGCTAGTTCCTAAAGCTACTAGAAAACCCCTTCAAATTTTCTGGTAAACTAAGGGTCCCTATCACTAATGATTCAAAGTGCAATTCCATAAAGTTGTGTTGGAGTGCCACGGTTCTACTGCTTTTAACGCAAAACTTCTACCACCTTCTTAATACATGATCAACAGGAAATTTCATTCTTACTCCTATACGTTTTCTCTTTTCCTTGCATGGTGTGATTTTCTAAGCTCAATCCCTTATATCCCCTAAAATCTAAAGTTTTAGGATTGAAACATTTACTCACTTTAGGTTGCTAACCTAATTTCATCCTTGACTTCCATTTTTACCTATGGTCCATCACTAGTTAAATGTTCCCATAAAATTTCCTTATTTACTTTCCAGTTTTACCTGTGGTCTATCGCTAATTAAATGTTCCCACAAAATTTCCTTATTTACTTCGCTTTCTAATATCATAGACTTTCTAGTTTATGGTATTCAAAAAATTTCTTGATTTTTCAAAAAAGGTACTTATAAAAAACTTTCCTTTCAATAGCTTACTTAAATTAGGATTTACTCCTTTTTGAAAATTGGTTTTTTAACGTAAAAGATTCAAAACTTAATTTTCTTTCAAAAATAATACGTTAGATCATTTTGTTTCAAAGAGTTTTCTGGCTACAAAATTTATCGTTTACACAGCAGTAAATTCTCACAATTATCATTTCAAAAAAATAGTAATTTCCTTCTAAAGCATATAATAATATTTATTACCTTATCACTTAAAATACTCTGTTATTTAATGAAATATATCTCATAATTTTTCTCAAAAACTCTTAAAATCTCTTGCAACACTTTTCTTTATCAAATCCAATATTATTATAATTCAAATAACTTTTGTATTCAAATTAGGAAAAACATATAAAATTCTCATCTTTACATAAATGCTTCTCCTTATGCAAATTATCCAACTTATTTATCAATCATCATCTAAATCTAATCAATGGTCAATGATACCTTTCATAACTTTATACAATAGAGAAATAGATAGAGTAGACAAAGATAACTTCTATCTTACTGTATTACTCCTTTCAATATCTCATCTACCAGAACTCACAATTCTACTATTACATAAATTCCATCCATTATTCTCTTCATCAACTTATATGAGATTGCACTCCTTCCTATACTATCAGACATTCCTTTTTATTTTCTATTTCTCTAGCCTAAAATAGGTGTTATTTCTATCTATAAACCCTAAAAATAGTTCTAAAGAATGAAATTTTAGGTTTATAAACAAGGAAAAATAGAAGGATCAAAGAACCAAAAATTGAAAACTTTTATTCAAATTAAAAAGATTAATGAATGAAAACTTTTCAAGTCATAAACTTACGGTTAAAATCATCCACCATTTTCTCTTAAAGAAATTCGCCGCTTTTATGAAAATTGCGTTACCTTTCCAAACTTTTCTAAAAATAATGGTTTTACATATCCAAAGCTATCTGAAACCATATTTACATTTTCATAAATTTTCAACTTATATAGCCTCTAAAAGGTTGCAGAGGGATAGAGGAGGAGCTTTCAAATTTATTGCATAGAAAATATAATATACAAAAATAAAAGTATACAAAAACGAGGAATATGAAAGATTTTCTAGTCCAATCAAATTTTAAATTAAGAAGTTAATAAATGGAAACTTTTTTTTCAACTTCTCAAGTCGCTAAATTTTTAAATTAAAATCACCTAGTAGAAATGTTTCGCCGCCCTTTTTAAATTGACAGCCACATTTCAAACTTTTTACAAAATAAATGGTGATATAATTTTAAAGTCATCAAAATCACTTTTTACCAAAGATTTCTAACTTATAAGATTTCCATTTCAAAATCATTTGAAAGGCACTTTAAAAAATTTCAAGGGTTTGAAAAAAACCTTTTTATCCAATTATGTCCCAGAGTGTACGATTAAAATTTGTTCTTTCTATTAATCCATTCTACTCTACCCTTTAAAAATCTAATTCCCTCTTTTTGGTGATAAATGCATTTCTTCTTACGGAAGTTTGCTCCTTTCCTTACTTTCATAGTTTATTAATACATAACTCCTTCATTTGTTACCTTCACAAATGTTAATTTGTCTGTGCTATCTGTTAGCTTAACGGATGGTTCCTTAAGGTCGTTTATTTCCAATCAACCTTTTCATCTACGATTCTTACCTTACTACTTATTAGGCCTATTATGATAAGGAAGTCAAGGTACTAAAAAGAAGAATATTTTGACTCTATTTATTTTCCAACCCATAGTTGCTTTATCCATACTTTCGGAATATGGTAGCAGCTACTTCTATAGCCGGAATTTGTAGAGTTAAGCGTAAATTCAAAATAAGTATATACACAGTATGATTTTCGAAAAATATTTTGAAAAACCTTTTAAAAATAACAAGTATGCCATCATACGCCTAATATACTTTCCCCATTGATCGAGTAACCTAGGCTCCGATACCAAATGCAACAACCTACCCTAGGCCATGCTTATATTTTGACCCAGAAAAGCCCCATCGAAACTTAGATCCATTCTAGGGAAGTCATTGGTGTAACTAAGAAAATAACAGTATAGAACCATAATTTTTTTTTCAAAACCCACGACGGATGAAACAAAATATAATAGCAAAGTGTACCCATTTGTTTGAAAACCATAAAATGTCATAGTATAAAATTCCTTAAAAACTATAACATAATATTTGTTACAACAATTGCTAAATACATGGGTACATATAAAAGCAAGAAATAATAACAAATACTGCCACCAGCAAAGCTTCTCCATCTCTAAATCATCATCACCATCACTCCATCCTTAACCTGTGTTATGATGAGGAGGGAGTTAGAACAACAATTGTTTGGTGAATAAAAACCTAGAGTCTTACATTTTTATTATTTGGACAGTATATTTCAAAATAATAACACGTATAGAACATAAAACTAAGAAAGCCCATTTAATACTTCTTTATAGTGAAAGGAGTGGGGACCACCCCCTTAATACTTCCATTCCAGAACTAGGGTTCAAGAATCTCATAACTAGTCATATGCCATAAATAGCTAATAATGTGAGAGACGGTACCCAAGCTGCTTAATACCTTTTATTGAAAAATAGGAAAGCTCTGGTCATTTAAGACCTTAATTAAGACTGACCCCATCATTTAGACCTATTTCCAGGGCATGCTCCTCAATGATGCTATCTAGTAGACATCGTATGGAACCTCATGGGCCACTTAATATTTCCATGTGGAAAATAGGTAAACTTTGGTCATTTAAGACCATAATTAAGGTATTTCTAATCATGTAAGATGTATTTCGTAACGATCTAGATTTTTAGCTATTTGTTACTGGAGTAATTAATTGGTTTTAAATTTAAAATATTAATTTTTATAGGTCGAATAATTAAATTTTCTGATATTGGGGATATTTGAATAAATAAATTTTGAAAGCTATAAAAATAATTTCAACTGCTAATTTCTGAATATGATATATATATCAGCTTCACCATTTCAAATTTATGATAATATACGTATATCTACTTAAACAAGTTTCATGATGGCAAATTTCAAACTTATGATAAAATATATATGTGTACATAATGCATATGTAAATATGCGTATATCTAAATGTATAAGTAAATATGTAAAAATGTAAATATGCATATGATAAAAAATATGTATATGTAAAGGTATACATCTAAATACATATATATCTATATATATACACACATACAAGCTTCATCATGGCAATTTCAAATCAAGCATACAAAACATCAAAAGTAAGCACACATAAAATATCAATTGACCCATAAAATCAAGTAGCCAAGGAAATCACATCAGCCACCAAATGAAAAGAAAAAAAATTAAATGAAGCCTGAGCAAAAAAACTTCAGCCATCTTATATGTATGTTTCAACCAACCTATGTGTATACTAACCACCATATGCTTACACTGTACACTTCCATTTAAATATGTATATGTATATATATATATATATATATATGTGTGTGTGTGTGTGTGTGTGTGTGTGTGTGTGTATAATCAGGCACTGCTCAATTGTTCCTTTGCATACCATATAAAAATAAAATAAATACAAAATACAAAAACATGCCATTAAACATAAAAGATCGATACATTCTAAAGCTTGAAGCAGGAGAAAACAAGCATTATGCTCATCTGTGTTTAAACTAGAGTTCATCATTTCGTTATAGTGAGTAAAACAACTTTATATATATTAGCATGAAATTAATTTTTCTATATGTATGACTATAGATATAGATAAATATGTGATTTGTGTAAAGCGTTTCTATGTTTGATATGTAATATGTGTAGGAATGTGTATGCTCAACATGTTTGGTTCACCCTGCAACAAAAAGAAAACACTGTACTTCTTCTTTCTCTTCTCTGTTCAATTTTTTAGTTAAGGCCAGTTAGGCTTTTGTAACTTAAAAGAAATCAATACCTCACCATCTACTCAGTTTTAAACTATGATTCCAAAACAAAATCTGTTTTTCTAGAGTATGTAATATTTTAAAATTTGTTTCCTTTGACTACACTAAGTATGGAGAGCGAGAATCCCATTTTATGGTGAGTAGGACTGTTATGTCAGAATTTCAAATATCAAAATTTAACAAATGGAATATACGGTTGTGATGGTGGTTGGAAAATATGATATTTGAAGGTGGTTTGAAGATTTAAAACGTTGTGTAGAAGGAGGAATTCAGAGTTCAACACAATTGAGGGATTTGCCATATCACGGCGACGTGGGAGAGTTCTGGTGATGGCATTGGGTGTGGAGGAAGGCTAGGTGATGGCGTAGCTAGGAAAAATAGTACGGCGATTTCTAGATGTGTGTGTGGCCGGACGAAGTCGAATTAGGGATTAAGGATACTATTGTTAGTATTTGGTTTGAAAAAAATGAGAATGACATGAGAGAAGGAGGAACGTGAGCACAAGGGGAAAAGGTTGTGGATGTTGTGTCAATGCTCTGGACGAAGTCTGGTGGGTGATGGTGGTCTGGGTGGTTATTGCAAGATGTTGGAAGGATATAGCGGTGTTCCAAGTTTCGGTGGGAAGTTCGATTTCGAGCCGTGGGCTCTAACTTGGGTTTCCAAGTTCGAAGGCGAGGCTAGATGGTTGTGGGTGGCTTGCGTAAGGGGTCGATGACATGGTTCGATAATCAAAGGCTATGTGCATGAGCATACGTTCTTGCCCGCTTGAGTATTCTCGAATGGAAGAAGGGAAGGAAAGAAACTAAGGAGAGGGAAAGAGAGGGTTTTGAATATTTGGTTTGGGTCTTGTTTGTGATGGGCCGGATCTTGTTTGTGATTGGCCGGGTTATTTAAAAAAAAGGAATTTTAATTAATTAATATATGTGAATATCTATAAATTTTCTAAGCCATATTTCTTCTTCACTTTAAACCCAATGAATGTGCAGTTTATTGCATTGTAATCATATGGTTGAGTAGTTCCATCTCTCTGTCTATCTGTTCTTAGGACTTGTAGGAGTCGTGGACTTATGTGTGTTTTCGAGTTATCTATAATGTTAAAATTTAATTGTTTATAAAATTGAAAGTAAACAAATAGGTAAATTATTATGCAATTAATTTAATGTAAATGAGTCAGTTAATTATTAAATGATCTGTTTAAAATTTAAGTTGACCAAAAATAAATTATTTTGATTAATTTCTTTGATAACAAGTAACTTAGATATAAATATAACTCGACTCGGTTAAGTTAAAACCGGATTTAGTTTTGATTCGTAAATTGATTTAATATTAATTTTAAATTTGCTGGCTGGGTTAATGATGTTTGACTGATAATGTTCTTTGGTATTGACTTCAATTATCTATTGTCTATTCCATTATGTAGCCAAACAAATTAAAGTAGACGGAATAAAATGTTGTGTGACGACCTAGAATTTTGGATATTTAAAATAGGAATATATAATTTGTTTTAAATATTTGAAAGAGTAATTTTAACTTGAATTTCAAATATCACCATTTACTGGATAATTTAATTTTGAATTAAACTATTGGAAATTGGGTAAAATATGAAATATTGGATTTTTAGCATGTTAAAAATAATTTAAAGGCTTATAAATTTATACTAATAATACTGAAAGTGATATAATTTTCAAAATTGAATTTAACAATGATTTTTTCAGTTTTAATAATATGTTTTTTAAATTGATATTTAAATAGCCTTCCGAAGCATAGTCTTGGATTTCGACGAAACCAGTTCCATTGGATCCGTAATATTGTACTATTATCGAATTTCAATTTTCATAATGTTTGTAGTTGTTGTGTGAGTGTATGATATATAAACGCGTTGAAATTTATATCAAAAATTTAATATAATAACTGGGTCCAAAAAGCTATCTTCTCTATACGATCGAATTAGGACTCGAAACCTTTTCCATTGCGTTAGGAGTAGGGGTATAACATTATAAACGTCGAGCGACACGCCTCAATAAGGGTTGGGAATTTTGGAGCGTGTAAATTGTGATGATTTTAATTTGAATTTAAATAGAATTTATATATTCGCATAAACTAGCCAACCTTTAGCTGAAATTCTTTCCCATCAGCCATCGCATCCTATGCCTATGCAAGCCTAGCCGTCCAATCCTATCCCTTTTTCAATCAAACATCACAAACACGCTAACTTCTTTTCCCCTTTTTTCTTTCACCTTTTTAAAATAACACAGCCGAATCATTTACTAAAGAGGAAAATCCAATTCAAAAAAAATAAATAACGATTTCACTTAAATTTCTTCAATCGAATCCTTTCCATTTCCTCTCAATTCATTCTCGAGGTCGATCTCATCGTGTCTAATGCGAGTTGGAGCTTCGAACCATCCCATCGTCTGGGTTGAGCTAGGGTTATCATTCATGGTGAGGTGCTCGATGTTAGAGGAGCACGCGCGTGATTGAGGTGAGGGGAGGGGATCGCAGTGTTGTCTTCGGCGACGACGAGTTTGACTTTAGGATCGCATTCGATGGCGGCAGCAATTTCGCGGGAGAAGGCAGAGGCGATTTTCGATGTCACGACCATAGGATGTTCGGCAGGTCCGCGTCGCTGGGAAGCTTGCAATGGTGGCTGCGGCAAAAGGGGGAGGAGTGCGCGCGGGGTTGTTTGGTTCAACGACAGAGGCAATGAAGGGTTGCCTAGGTTGGAGGTCACGGTGCTTAGGGCTTGGTCATCTGGGATCGTTCTTGTTCGAGTAAGGTAATCCTTTTCAAATTAAATAAAATTGTATTGATTAAAAATAGAAATTTGCACACTAGAATCAATATATATATATATATATATATATATATATTGAGGTAATTTAATTTTTTTATATCATTTAAATTTAATGATAAATAGGTATAAACTTCTATATTAAATTGTTTATCAAAATTTAATAGTAAAGTTAAATTTAGAGTTTTATTATCCCAGTAGATTTCATTTCAAAAATGAGAACCATTAATTAAAATTAGTTAATTCAAATTTATTTAATGATAAAAACAAATTGTCTGATTAGATCAAATTATTAATCAATTATATAATATTTATACAAGGTCAAAATCATAGAAACAAGCCTGATTGGAAGTGGGTTGCAACATAAAAGCAAAGATGAGTTAATCTCACTCTTCTGGATTGCTATTTAAATTTAATTGGTTAAATTCAATTAACTGGTTGAATGATTGAATTGATTTGATGTGTTATATTATATATAGTAGTATATAGTATATGTTGGAGTGATTGATTTCCCACACTATATAACGGGCGAGACTCTATGCGCCGCATAATAGCGGATGATATTGTACTAATCCTATATACCGCGATATTCCACCTCGAAGTAGAATTGGTATTGTGCTAACATCTGTGGATGTAGGGAAACAGGTTGAAGGGATCCAACTGGATTCCTTAAAATTGTTTATATTATTTAATATTCCGTGTTATGAATGTTTGATATTCTGTGATGAATTATATTGATAATTGGAATATTGAATGATATGGTTTGCTTGAATATTTTTCGGTACACTGAGTTATCAAAATATGTATAACTGGATTTTTGAAAAGAAAATAAAAGAGTGAATTTTGAAGTAAAATAATCATAGAGAATTTGAATAAATTTAAGAATGAACAGGATAAGAATAAAAATGATTTTTAAAATTTTAATAAATAATTCCGAGTATGGAAAAAGGGGATTTTTAATAAACACAAAAATAATGAAATGTAAAACTTAAGTAATATTATTTAAAGGAATAAAGGATTTACTTTGAAATTCAAGGTTTAAATTTATTTAAAAGAATTTTTAAATCATAAGTAAGAAATAAAAATCTGAAGTTAATGGGTTTTGAAGTAAATGAGTAAGTAAAGGGATTTATTCCAAAATAGAGTAATTTGGAAATCAATTTGAAGATTGATTAAGTGTTAAAACCGGGATTTTTAAAAGGGAAGTGAGACTTTGGAATTTATAAACTGGTTTATAAAAGTGAAATAATATATCAGTGGATATTTGGAAGAATAAATTCACGGTGGGAATTTAATAAAGGGATGGGAAAATTTGTTGAAAATAAATAGTGATTTATTTTTAAAAGATGTGAAAGGGATGCATATTTCCTAGGGTAGCCAAGTACATTTTCAAAGCAAATTTTTAAGTATAAGTAAAAAGGTTTAAGTTGTTTTAAAGGTATGTTTTAGAAAAGTTATTATTTTTAAATGTTTAAATTTTAAAGTAAGTATTTTTTTTCAAATTTATTTTAGTAGTAATTATTTAAAGTGATTTGGTATTATGTTTTAAAAGAGAAAAATTTAGTTCATATTTTATAAAGTAGCTTTATTTTAAGTATTCTTAAAGTATATATTTTTAATAAGTATTAAAGTAATTCTTAATTTAAATGTTGAAGTATATTTTATAATATGGTGATTTAAATTATTTTAAAATCTAAAGTGTTTGTGCTTGGTAATTTCAGTGGATATAGAAAATATATATTTGGGAAAAGTATTTCGTGAGAGGAAGATGGTTTGAAAACTGTTTTCAAAAAGGTTTGAAAGTGGAAATATATCTTGCGAAGATATTCTGAGGTTAATAAATAATTTGGGAAATTATTTATGTTTGATGGTTGTTTGTGAATGTTATTTGGTAGTTAAATAACCAACTATCAATATTGGCCAATGCGCTGAT
This sequence comes from Allium cepa, assembly GCA_030765085.1. Classification (NCBI taxonomy): domain Eukaryota; kingdom Viridiplantae; phylum Streptophyta; class Magnoliopsida; order Asparagales; family Amaryllidaceae; genus Allium; species Allium cepa. The sequence continues at coordinate 778,494,061 of CM060945.1, forward strand.
CGTTTCAAAAAGACCGGGATCGGGATTAAATTCTCGAAAACCACTTTGATCCGATTTGTACGTTTTCGTGAGGAAAACGAGTTGGATTCGAAGATGGAGTAGTGAAGTGCAAGGGTTAGTCGCTACTAATCCTGAGGTGATTCCAAAATGGACATAGTAGGTTTAGTGCCTTCAGTTCCCTTCGAACCCGGGACGGACTTGTATGGATGAACGCTTTCATAACATCATCAGGTGGACGGTGGGCATTCAATGGGATATGTTCTAAAAAGGTAACGCTTAGCCTCGACCCTCATCAACCGAGAATGATGGAAAATCAGGGGTTATGCAGCAAGGCTAAGTGGGTAGCACCCATAAGGATGAGGTCATCCCTGTCTAGATGTCCCTTTTTATTCGGCTTATGATGCGGTTGTTGATCCCAACCATGGGGTGATCATACTCGGGATAATCAAGTAATGGGCAGTCCCTGTCTTGTGTTGTAGGGGATTGGGAGTAATCTTTGGTACAATGATCTAGGACACATACAGTGATAGGTGGTACCCCAGTGCCTAGTCATTAGTTGGAAATCTGTTCTCCCTACGTGCTTTTACGGTTTGGTTTATATTACCCACGACTGTGGCTAGTAGCTGGAATTTACTTAATGTAACAATTTCGGTTATTCGAGTAAGTATTTGTATATAGACACTATTATAATATCAGAGGATTTTGATAAGAAATGTTTTAGCTATCGTAAGGTAAAAACCCGACATGTTTATTTGTGGCGTGGTCTTGCAAGATGCTTTGTTTTCAAAAGAATTTTGAAACTTTAATAATCAATTTGAGTGTGGTTTTGTCACACAGGTTTTCCAGACTGACTCGGGTGTTATTTCACTATAATGTTCGGGTCAGACCGAGTATTATAGATTACAGGAAATGATGGTGTGGAGCTGGATGGTGATACGTACTTCCGTATTTGTATGGAATATTCCGCTGTGTATTCAGTTTTGGGAAGGACGAGATAACCGTCCTGAGTTGTGTTGTTGTTTGTATTGAACTCTGATGCTGTATTCTGATGATGTAATGTATAAATAGATGTATTTGTTTTTATGTAAAGATCATATATTATCTATTATATTTTATTCTGCTGCGATGGTTAGATTCTGATGTTGTTTTCTATTTTCTTCTTCTACCTCTTCTTCATTACCCAAATGTTTCATGTTTCCATACATCTTAAGTTGATTGAGGGATAATAGTGTCGAATCTAGGTGTACGGATTTGCGGGCTGTTACAGTGTTATCAGAGCTTAGGTTGGTGATAACCTTGGCTCTGGTGGGAATTACTCAAACAGAGTCTGTGGTACTCTAGAATGAGTTTGAAAGTATTAATAGTATGAGCGCGTATTTGTTAGTGAATATAAAAATTGTTTTTATATTGTGTCGATTTATCGGTTGAGCATTGATGGATTCTGGTCGATGTGTGGGATGCCATGTCAACGGTAGGGATTTCTAAACTCTTAAACAAGATAAACCGACACAGTATGGTTTTTAAAATAGGATAAATGAAATAATTTTACCCAAATTATTTTTGTGCATAAAAGAAATAATTTTTGTAAATTATTATAGATATATATGGTTGTTTGGTTGTTAAGAGATGATAATATTAAATTATTATCATTGTTAAGTGAAAATTGAATGAAGAATTAAAATTATAACCAAAGATTAAGAAATGAATTCATATACAAATGGGATTTGTAAATGTGATTTATAATTTGAAATAAAAATTCCAAAGAAATATTTGAAATAAATTGAGATGAAAATTCCAGAGGAATGTTTGAATATGGATTGGATGGATTTTGAATTTGAAATTTTGGGAAAAGTTTAAATTCCTTTGGGTTTGAAAATGATTTTCATAGGTTTTGGAGAAATAATGATGATACTATTTGGAAAATATTTTTTAATTGGGAATGAAATCTGATGAGATTTGGAATTTAAAGATATTTGAAATGTTTTGGAAGAATAAAAGCACTAAACTCTTTTCGGTCGCTAGAAAATAAATTCGGTGATGACTGCAGCATTATCGATGTTCATTTTCGAGTTTCCAAGAAAGAAATTGCTACCAAATTGTTTTAAGTTAGAATTGTTTGCAAAACTAGGTTTGATTTTGAAATTCAAAGAGATAATTGAATTTACCAAAGGATTTCGGATATAAATAATTTCAAAAAGGATTTTGAAATTCTTATGTGATTATTGAAGGCTCTGGAGTTGGTTTAAAATATTTTGGAATGTTTAAGCAATTGCTTAAAACCTGGAAGTAAATTGGAAATGCTTAAGGAATAAATTTGGGAACTTATGTAAGTTTGAAATTTGTTTATAATAGAAATTTAATTTAAGAAGAGTTAGGTTAAAATAAGTATGGAAGCTTATAAAAGTTAAAAATTTGAATAAAAATATATACTTGGCTAAATAAAATGTATAATTCCGAGTTAAAAAGTAAAATATGAACGGGATTGATGGTAATGGATGAGAGTATGGATGTAAATAAGTTGCTACTTATAAAACTTAGAAGTGAAACAAATAAGCCAAAATAAAATAGTTTGTATTTTGAGAAATGAATAAAAAAATCCAAAAATAGAATTGTAAAATAGATTGAAATCAAGAAAATTAAGTGAAGTGATTTTTGGAAGGTAAAAATCAAATATTGAATTAAAAGTGGGAAATGGGCTAATTTGAATAAAATTTTAATTATTAGTTAAAAATGGATTTTGAGAAGTTAAACCTAAGTTATAAATTAAATTCAACTTAGAGAGCTAAGTGAATTGAATATGATTGAAATACAGTGAAATGAAAATGTGAGATAAACTTTAAAATGGACTGAATGAATATACTAATTGAATTTAATAGAATGGATTTTAATTGGAAATGGAGATGAACTTAAGTTGTTAACTTAAGCAAATTGTTAAATGGTTGTTATTGAGCTTTATGAAATGGTTTTGAATAGAAACTGTTTGAATGATGAAATGGAATGTAAGTAAACAGATAAAATTAAAAATGAAGTGAAAATGAGAATGCATGGATTGTGAATAAATTTAAAATGGAATGGAATTCAATATAAATTGTATTGGAATCAATTTAAAATGATTATAAGCTTAAGTAATTGTTTAATCACATAAATATCGTCAAATTTGCATAGAAATAATTGTCGTTTGACGAAAATGAGATTAAATAAAATTCTATGAATTAATAGAAGTAAATAAAATTGATTTTTGAATCAATTCAATTGAATATAAGTTCGTTTGGTTTAAAAATGAATCGTATGCAAGCAAGTGAGTTGTAAATCACTTAAATTGAATAGTATGGGTTGAGAGTTGATTGAAAGCAATTGAAATAAGTGTCGAAACCTTACATATGTGCTTATGAAAGTATATAACATGCATTGTTATAGAATCCATGTTTTAGCTATTTAAATGAAGGTGAAATGCTATAAACTTCTTATATATAGTGCTTATATGTTTAAATTGAATTAGTACAGGTACCTGAAGGCCGTTTGATAGGAATTTTGTCGTGCTAATTGCTAAATAATAAGCCGCTTGCTTAAATATTCTAAATAGAGGTACGCCTACTCAATAAACATAGGAAATATGAACTGTTTTTATTTTTCCGACCGTGCGGCTCGATGTATATATATTTATATCTCTTGTCAAATTGCAAAAGCTCCTTCACGCAAAGGAGACTCTGGCAAAATTTTGGGAGTAAGAAAATAAATTTTGGAAAAAAATTTTTTAGCAGCAAAACAATTTCAAATTTCAAATTGAAATAAATTAGTGGATGAAACTAATTTAAAATAAAGATATGAATCAGTTATAAATGAAGATAATATTCAATATTCAGAGTTGAAGATAAATTGAATTCATATGCAAATGGGAGAACCAATTTGAATAGAATTAGATATAACTAAAGTGGTGAAGTGAAAATAAATATAAGAAGCGTATAAATACTTATATTGAACTTAAGAAGAAATGGTGAAATTCTTAAGTAATATGGGTGTCGGGAAAATATATTGAATAAGCATTTGAGTGATTTAATAAAAATATGTGAAATGATAAGCATTGGTAAGTGAATAGAAATCAAAATGAATGTGAATAAAAAGAGAATTGATATAGTTGATAATCAATTGAGATAAATACGTAGGAATTACATATATTATTTTATCCGCATAGCAATTTAATCCAGAATCGAGCATAGAATTTCGAGATAGTTATATCGATTCGAGTGAGGATTTTTCACTCAATTTTCGACGGCGTGCCATGGTTATGGATTTTGATTGATTCTGAAAATTCTCCATAATAGCTATGATTATGCAAGGAGAATGAAGGTTTCAGATCAAGAAACCAGATCTGAGTCCGCACTAGGAAGTCGGGTAGACAATACTAGTTTGGGAGTGAAATTGTGTGATCGAGTGAGCGATCGGATTTGATATTACGTACGAATGATATAAGTACGTCATACGGGCTTAGATGAATAAATATTAAAATTTTGTAAAGAAGTGTATAAAATGATTTTGGAATCTATAGTTGGATATGGTTAAATTGATATACAGGTATTAAAAAGCAAGTGGAAAAAATTGGGATTTTTTGATTTCAGAAGAAAATTTTGAATTTCTCGAAAAAGAGGTATGTGTTTAAATTTCTGTATCAAATTTGATTGGGTTTTTGACCTAGCCACTCGGCTTTTGTTTACTTTTGGAATTTGGGAGCCCGTAGAGGCATTTTGTAGTTGTACCGAGCTAGCCGCGCAAAGGAGACGCTGGCAAAATTTTTCGAAAATTTAGGGAGTTAGAAAATTTTTGAGAAAATTTTGATAATTCAAAATTTGAATGATTGAGCAAATAGTATTGTTTGAAAACTATGGGAGAGTTTGGGAAGTTAATAAGAGTGATAATGTGTCTTTAATAAAAAGATTGTTTTGGGAAGCGATCGAAACTGAATGGTTTTAGGGAAATAGTTAACAGGTTGTGGACCATTCTTCTTAACTAGTAATTTCGGGGATGAAATTCTTTTATAGGGGGAGGAATGTGACGATCCGGAATTTTCGATATTTAAAATAGGAATTTTTAATTGTCTTAAATATTCAAAGGAGTAACTTTAACTTGAATTTCAAATATCACCATTTACTGGATAATTTAATTTGAATTAAACTTTTGAAAATTGGGTAAAATATGAAATCTGGGATTTTTAGCTTGTTAAAAATAATTTGAAGGCTTATAAATTTATATTAATAATACTGAAAGTGATAGAATTTTTAAAATTGAATTTAACAATGATTTTTTCAGTTTTAAAAATATGTTGTTTAAATTGATATTTAAATAGCCTTCCGAGGCACAGTCTTGGATTTCGACGAAACCAGTTCCATTGGATCCGTATTATCGCATTTCAATTTTCGTAATGTTTGCAGTTGTTATATGAGTGTATGATATATGAATGCGTGGAAATTTATATCGAAAATTTAATATAATAACTGGGTCCAAAAAGTTATCTTCTCCATACGGTCGATTTAGGACTCGAAACCTTTTCCATTGCGTTTGGAATAGGGGTATAACATTATAAATGTCGAGCCGCAAGCCTCGATAGGGGTTCAGAATTTTGGAGCATGTGAATCGATTTGATTTGAATTTGAATTTAAATTTAATGCATATATTCGCATACACTAGCCAACTTTAGCTGAAATTCTTTCCCATCAGCCATCATATCCTATACCTATGCAAGCCTAGCTATCGAACCCTATCCCTTTTTCTATCAAACACGCAAAGGGTCTTGTACACGCTAACTTCTTTTCCCTTTTTTTCTTTCACCTTTTTAAAACAGCGCAGCCGAATCATTTACTAAAGAGGAAAATCGAGTTCGAAAAAAGTAAATAATGGTTTCACTAAAATTTCTTCTAGCGAATCCTTTCCATTTCCTCTCAATTCATTCTCGAGGTCGATCTCATCGTGTTCGGTACGAGTTGGATCTTCGAACCGCCCCATCGTCTGGGTTGAGCTTGGATTATCATTTGTGGTGAGGTGCTCGATGTCAGCGGAGCACGCGCGTGATTGAGGCGAGGGGAGCGAATCGATGTGTTGTCTTTGGTGACGACGAGTTTGAATTCAGGATCACATTCGATGGTGGCAGCGATTTCGTGAGAGAAGGCAGAGGCAAGTCTGATGTCGTGACGATGGGATGTTCGACAGGTCCGCGTCGTTGGGAAGCATGCAGCAGTGGCGACTGCAGAAGGGGGAGGAGTGCGCGCGGGGTTGTTTGGTTCAACGACAGAGGCAATGAAGGGTTGCCTTGGTTGGAGGTCGCGGAGCTGAGGGCTTGGTCATCTGGGATCGTTCTTGTTCAAGTAAGGTAATCCTTTTCTAAATAAATAAAAATATATTGATTAAAAATAGAAATTTGCATAGTGGACTCACTATTTAAAAAAAAATAAACAAGTAAATATATTTTAAGGTAATTTAATTTTTTTATATCATTTAAATTTAATGATAAATAGGTATAAACTTTTAAATTAAATGGTTTATCAAAATTTTATAGTAAAGTTAAATTTAGAGTTTTATTATCCCAGTAGATTTCATTTCGAAAATGAGAACCATTATTTAAAACTAGTTAATTAAAATTTATTTAATGATAAAAACAAATTGTTTGATTAGATCAATTATTAATAAATTATATAATGTTTATAGAATGTCAAAATCGTAGAAATAAGCCGGATTGGAAGTGGGTTGCAACATAAAAGCAAAGGTGAGTTAATCTCACTCATCTGGATTTCTATTTAAATTTAATTGGTTAAATTTCAATAATTGGTTTAATGATTGAATTGATTTGATGTGTTATATTATATATAGTAGTATATAGTATATGTTGCAGTGATTGATTTCTCGCACTATATAGCGGATGAGACCCTATGCGCCGCATAATAGCGGTTGATATTGTATTAATCCCATATACCGCGATGTTCCACCTCGATGTGTTATTGGTATTGTGCTAACATCTGTAGATGCAGGGAAACAAGTTGGAGGGATCCAATTGGATTCCTCAAAATTATTTAGGTAATTTAATATTTTGTGTTATGAATATTTGATATTCTATAATGAATTATATTGATAATTAGAATATTGAATGTTGTGGTTTGCTTGAATATATTTCGGTACACTAAGTTATCAAAATATATATAACTGGATTTTTGAAAGAAAATAAAAGAGTGAATTTTTAAGTAAAATAATCATAGAGAATTTGAATAAATTGAAGAATGAACTGAATAAGAATAAAAATGATTTTTAAAATTCTAATAAGTATTCCGAGTATGGAAAAGGGGGATTTTTAATAAACAGAAAAATAATGAATTATAAAACTTAATTAATATTATTTAAAGGAATAAAAGACTTACTTTATAATTCAAGGTTTAAATTTATTTAAAAGAATTTTAAGTCATAAGTAAGAAATAAAAATCTGAAGTTAAAGGGGTTTTGAAATAAATGAGTAAGTAAAGGGATTTATTCCAAAATAGAGTAATTTGGAAATCAATTTGAAGATTGATTAAGTGTTTAAAATCGGGATTTTTAAAAGAGAAGTGAGACTTTGGAATTATAAAACGGGTTTATAAAAGTGAAGTAATATATCAGTGTATATTTGGAAGAATAAATTCCCGGTGGCAATTTATTAAAGGAATGGGAAATTTTGTTTGAAAATAAATAGTGATTTATTTTTAAAAGATGTGAAAGGGAAGCGTATTTCCCTGGATAGCCAAATACGTTTTCAAAGCAAATCTTTAAGTATAGTTAAAAAGGTTTAAGTTGTTTTAAAGGTATGTTTTAGAAAAGTTATTATTTTTTAAATGTTTAAATTTTAAAGTTGGTATTTTTCAAATTTATTTTAGTAGTAATTATTTAAAGGTGATTTGGCATTATGTTTTAAAAGAGAAAAATTTAGTTTATATTTTATAAAGTAGCTTTTTATTTAAGTATTATTAAAGTATATATTTTTAATAAGTATTAAAGTAATTCTTAATTTAAATGTTAAAGTATATTTTATAATACAGTGACTTAAATTATTTTAAAATCTAAAGTGTTTGTACTTGGTAATTTCTGTGGAAATAGAAAATATTTGGGAAATGTATTCTGTGAGAGAAATATGGTTTGAAAACTGTTTTCAAAAAGGTTTGAAAGTGGAAATATATCTTGCGAAGATATTCTGAGGTTAATAAATAATTTGGGAAATTATTTATGTTTGATGGTTGTTTGTGAATGTTATTTGATAGTTAGATAACCGAATATCAATATTGGCCAATGCGCTGATCGTTTCGAAGCGACCGGGATCGGAATTAAATTCTCAAAAACCACTTCGTTCTAGTTTGTGCATTTTCGTGAGGAAGACGAGTTGGATTCGAAGATGGAGCAGTGAAGTGCAAAGTCTAGTCGCTACTACTCCTGAGGTGGTTCCAAAATGGATGTAGTAGGAGTAGTGCCTTCGGTTCCGTTCGAACACGGGATGGACTTGTATAGATGAATGCTTTCAGAACGTCGTTAGGTGGATGGTGAACATTCCAAGGGATATGTTATAAAAAGGTAATGCTTAGCCTCGAGCCTCATCAACCGGGAATGATCGAAAATCAGGGGTTATGCAGCAAGGCTAAGTGAGTAGCACCCATTAGGGTGAGGTCATCCCTGTCTAGATGTCCCTTCTTATTCGGCTTAGTGGTGTGGTTACTGACCCCAACCGTGGGGTGATCTTACTCGGGATTATTCAGCAAGGGGTAGTCCCGGTCTTGTGTTGTAGGGGATTGGGAGTAATCCTCGGTACAGCGATCTAGGCCACGTATTGTGACAGGTGGTACCCAGTGCCTAGTCATTAGTTAGAAATTCATTCTCCCTACGTGCTTTTACAGTTTTGTTTGTATTACCCACGACTGTGGCTAGTAGCTGGAATTTGATTAATGTAACAATTTCGGCTATTTGAATAAGTTTTTATATGTAGACACTATTATAGTATCAGAAGATTTTGTTAAGAAATGTTTTAGATACCGTAAGGTAAAAACCTGACATGTTTATTTGTGACGTGGTCTTACGAGATTCTTTGTTTTCAGAAGAATTTCGAAACTTTAATCATCAATTTGAGTGTGGTTTTCTTGCTCTGGTTTTCCATACTGACTCGGGTGTTATTTAACTATAATGCTCGGGTCGGACCGAGTATTATAGATTACAGGAAATGATGCTGTGGAGCTGGATGCCGATATGTACTTCCGTATTTGTATGGAATATTCCACTGTGTATTCATTTTTGGGAAGGGCGAGATATTATAACCGTCTTGAGTTGTTGTTTGTATTGAACTCTGATGTTGTACTCTGATGATGTAATGTATAAACAGATGTATTTGGTTTTGTGTAAAGATCATTTATTATCTATTATATTTTATTCTGCTGCGATGGTTAGATTCTGATGTTATTTTCTATTTTCTTCTTCTACCTCTTCTTCTTTAACCTAAATGGTTTGTATTTTCGTATATCTTGAGTTGATTGAGGGAGAATGTAACAACCCGCATATTTATCGATTTTATATTTAAATATTTTATTTAAATATTTTATCGTTAGTCGGATTTTAGTCCGAAAAACTACTTTTTGCAAACGGCCGAATTAGGACTCGAGACCACCTCCATTGAGTTCAAAATGCCGTTTGCGGCCTTTTTGAGTATAAACTTTGATATATCTGGAGTTAGTCAAAAATTTGACCTTTTTCACTTTGGGTTTGAGTTTGGGTTCAGCCCACTAGCCAACTTATACTCAAAACTGAACCACTCTTCCCCATTCACCCTTACTTCTTCCTCTTTTCAGTTCTAAGGCAATAATGGTGGGAGAGATTGGAAATTAAAACTCCAAAACCCTAGTTCCTCTTGCAACCTCAAATTCCTAGCTCCAAATTCAAGAGAACCCATTGGTAAGCATTCTCTTCTTCTTCTCCAAATTATTCTCTTACCAATTTCAGAAATTCCTAAACCTAATTTTGGGAATGTTCTTGTTTTGAGCATAGATTCAAGCTCATTTGGGTTGTGTTGAAGAGAGGTTGATTCTCCATTTGCTTTCAAGCTTTTTCTTATTTGATTTTTGTAAAAAGGTGAGATTTTTATCTCACATCTTAGTTTATAATTATCTTCGATTGTTAGGTATGAATTCCTAACACTTACTCTTGTGCAATTGATTTTGGTTTGGATTGATTTGGTGTATATTCCAATTTTGGTATTTTGAAATCCAAATCTATGAAAATCCTTTTATGGATATTTGGACATGGATATTTGAGGCGTATCGACGAGTCGTTTAAGGATGGGTTGCCACTTGGCGCAAATCCTTAGTCGTCACTTGCTCGTTCGATCGTTTCCGATATTCGTTTGGCCATTTTTGGTCGAGGTTCAGAAAATGCTCTGAATTCCAGTTTCAGACGTCTGAATCTGGAATTTCAGACGTCTGAATTGGTTCTATTTCAAACAGAAAGAAAAAAGGCTAAAATATGCCTATTTCAGACGTCTGAAACACTTGATTCAGACGTCTGAATTGTGTTCTGGAAATCTTTATATTTCCAGATTCAGACGTCTGAACCACTTGTTTCAGACGTCTGAAACTGCAGTGTTTTGCCTGCTTGCCTATTTTGTTTAGGAATTCCAATTTTATCAACTTGTGTTGGTTCCCTTCTATTGTTATCATTTAATTATCGACTTTGATGACATTTTCTTGGGAATTTTTGGAAATATCCACTTTGATGGTTTTAATATCGATTTCTTTGGATTTGATTCACGTCTTCGTATGTGAATTTTGATGATTGATTGTTCCTACAATCCTTTCGATGATTTGTCACTTTAAAAATATAAAGGTTTCTATACTAGTAGTAGATATCAAAACCCTTTTCATCAAAACGATTTCAACTCTATTTTCAATTACAAAGCTCGTTTCCTAAACCGTTTTCCAATCTACTAGTATATACAAACCTTTACCTCACTCGTATGAGAAATCTAATTAAACGATTTAGTAAAACAAGTGGTATGAAACTCTTGCGTTTACTTCGTTGGTTAATTCTTGGACTTGTTCGATTGAATCTCTTGTGACGATTTTCTAGTGGAGATCTACAATTTGTTCGCAAATATTTAAGTTAAGCTAGTGGTTATGGGACATGATGCTAAACTCATATGTTTACTAGCTTATTGTAATTGACACTTCTTGATGATCAATGATGATCATTTTATGGTTTAGACTAGCAATTGTGCGATGTCTCTTTGTCTGCGAGGGAGACTAAGCCCCGCTTTGTGGAGTTTCGACTCAAATTGGTAGGGTAGCAACCCACGGTCTTTAGACCATTCGTGTGTCAGGTCTTCGGACCATTCGTGTGTCAAATTAATGGCTAGTTACCATGAGATAGCTTCTCGTTCGTGTGTTACAGCTGTTGGTGAGTTTTCATGCTCCCGTTCGTGTGATAGGCCTCACCCCATTTTATTTTATGATTTCTGGATTTCGTGTGTTGAATTCTAGAATTTATGCTTCACCAATTTTAGTGATTTTCATTGATATGATTTATCAATTTTTGTGCATTGGTGAATCCATGTGTCATTAACTTGTTATGAATACAAGTTTGGGGTATGATACCCTTTTTGGATCTTTGAGAAGATTCTTTGATATTGATTAATCATTTGTTGATTATCATTTACATACTTATAGTAGTATGCCATTATGGATATTATACGTCTATGCCATATCTTTCGTTCTATATCATGTTATCTGATATTTATAGCTAGACTGATCCGTTTATTATTTTCTTATAAATAATACTTGGGTCAGACCGAGATGTTGCAGGTGCTTCGACTTGACTTCTCTCCAGGGATCCATTACTCTGACCTTTTGCTTACTACTTTGTAACGACTCGGTATTTTCAACCATTCGCATCCATTATAAGTGTATAGGTAGACACTCATGCCAGAATTGAATTGCTCAAAATACCGCGTTGTAAATAAAATTTTGGCAAACCTCAGAATATACAGTAAATAAAAATCATAGATCACAGACACAGAGTATATAAAAATGCAGCGGAAGAAAAGAGATAGTAGTTCATGAAGCTACTATATAAAATATGAGATACATCAGAGTTAACTAAGATACAACAGAAGAGTAACAGGATACATCAGGTACAAATCAGATACATCACTGAACCACTGGATACTGAAACAAAATAGATGGCTGGATCTTCAAGGAAAGCTCCAACGCCGAAGGTGAATCTTGAATGCTAACTCAATCAATCTGAACCGAGCGTAAAGCAAAACACAAAACCCTCGAGTCAGGACATAAATACTTATAAACTGTAAATGAACTCAAGTGAACAGTAACAAAATGCATCAGTAACTTAAAGGATGCTTGGGACCACCCATCCACTATGGATCCGTTATACTATTTACTATGTAGTAATATACGCTATATACGGTAGTGTCTAATCAGTAAAGTATAATCATATAGAAAATAGCGTTAAGGGGATGGTGAACCTTAACGCGGTCGGATCTTTAAAACCAAAATCGTAGTGGGCTCGATATAAGGATATAACACGGCACGCGAGGCAATGCCAGGGTGGATACACCGTTTGCACTCCCGAACTGGTGGTGACGGCAAGCCAGCAGCTTCCGCCCACCTCGAACAATACCCCCGAATCAAAGTGGCGCCACCGAATCGAATCACAACAGTAATAGAATAGTTTCCGATGGAGCATGCTCGATGAAAGGGTGTGACCCTTTGTGTAGCCCGGTATAGCTCCTGTTTTAGTCATATATGCCAACTCACGGGAGTTGGGTCCACGCAATATGCCTCGAGAACGTCGCCACCATCCTACTTCATTCTGGAATCTCCACCGCGTACACAGTTGTTAAAGTGGTTTTCGGTATTGGCTGGCTATAAGACAATATCCGATCCCGGTCTCTTTAACAACCAATCGTTATTATAACCCATGGATATTTATTTCAAATAATTTGTACTTCCAAGACCAAAATATCATACTCATTTCAAAATAATATCACAATTGTATCATTTCCATTTCAAAAAAATAATTCAATATTATATCATTCAAATAAAACCCAAATTTTCAAATCATTGAATATTTCTTTAAATTTATTAAACTTGAAATATTCCTTTAAATTATCATAGCATTTTGGAAATGTTACCTTAAGTAATCATAGCATTTTTGGAATGTACTACTTTTCACTTTACATTGTATATAATCAAAGTATTGATAAGCTTAAAATTTTAACATGTCAATTTATCATAGCCTTATAGTTAAATAAACTTTCTTACTGTAACATACAATTTAAATCGAAATTCTTATGTTAAGTTAAAAGCACCTTATTAACTTACATTATTATTACAATAAGTAACATTTATCATTTTAATCAATTTAAAATACACCATTACATTGATTAAAATCTACTTGTCAAATGTACGTTTTAAATTTTATATTCCTATTACAATAATGAACATTTATTAATTAAATCAATACCACACTACTTAAAACTTTACATGTTTCTTTCTTAATTAAAACGTTACATGTTCTTGCATTAATTAAAACTTTCATGTTCTCTCATTAATTAGGACTTTACACGTTTCTTTCATTAATTAAAAACTTATACGTTTCTTTCATTAATCAAAACTTATACCTTCTTCCATTAATTAGGAATTTACATGTTCCTATCATTAATTAGAACACCATACGTTCTTTCACTAATTAAAACCTATACATTTCTTTCATAAATTAAAACCTATACGTTTCTTTCATAAATTAAAACCTATACGTTCCTTTCATAAATTAAACCCTATACGTTTCTTTCATAAATTAAAACCTATACGTTTCAGATTTATATTAACATTTTACAAATTTAACTAAACTTCCAGTTTATTTGATTAATTTAACATCTTTAGTTAAAACTCAAATTTCACATTTTCAAGTCAAGTTATATGTTAAAATTTCATTTTCAACAGTCATTTATTCAACCACTTAAATTTATAGAAAATCAATAATTCTTTAATAAATCACTTAAATTCAAATATAAATCAATTTATCATATCTACCATTTCCAAATAAAATTAAAGTCCATTTTATACATGTAAATTAAATATCATTTTTAGTCAAAATTCCAAATTTCAAACATAAGTTATATTTCAAAATCCAGTTAATCCATTCATAAATTACATTTTTAACACATAGAAAAATCATAATTTATTTATTTTAAAACCTTTCAAAATCTATTTAAATCAAATTTCATAATTTTGTATTTTTAAAATACTTAAAATATTCAAAGCACTTTATAGAATAACCACGGGTCTGTATATAGTTTTCTAACCTAGGTCAAGTGATACAAATATGTATCATTTCAATCCGCAGTTTAAAAGGTAAAAATCCGGGTTCTATCATTTCAAACCCGCAATCCCAAGTTTAAATAAATAAATAAAATAACTCAGGCCTATCATTTCAGCCCATAATGATTTTTTATCCTAACAGGGAACTTGCAGTGTGATAATATACAGAAATAATATAAACAATGTCAATATCACAATATACAGTCATGTATCAGATGTCAGGTGAAAATTAACAGTTTTAACATGGTAATAACATGGTAATAACACGGCATAGCATATCATATAATCATCATTAACTTGCATAAACATTTTACATTACTAAACACTTGTCATCAATCCACTTTTCATAAGTATATATGTCAGAGTGAGAAAGACTCACCTTTTCGAAGCTAGAGACCAAAACAACAAACACAAGAGCGATTCCAAAAGCACGACAAACACGATTTGAATTGAATGAATGGAAAGCCTTGATAATGATCTTGTATACAACAAATAAACAAGACCATATAAACATATGCATACAATATAAAGATTTGTTGAACAATAGAAAAGTAGAAGCAACAAATGACATTACCAAGCCTTTCAACCACTTTTGCTTGACCACAACTCCATGTATGCTCAACCATACATGCTTAGGGCTAGGCCACACATGTTTTCAGGTGGAAAAGGACCTGGTTTGGCATCACAAAGGCATGGCAAGCACAAAAATGTGAAGTGGTAGGAGATGATATGAGGAGGTGTTAGGGTTAATTGGTGAAAGGTTAGGTTAAAAGTAAAAGGGTGGACTATAAAGGCCCATAGAAAGATAGAAAGTTTAAGGCCTTTCAAATTTCCTTTTCTATTTAATTTTATAAAAACAAAATAAACTATGACTTCAAAAATACAAGACCACTTTTAAAATAGACTATAACTTCAAAACAAAGGTGACAAAACAAATTTTGTTCATTTCTTTTTTGTTCAAACAAAAGGGCAGAGGGAATATTGACTAGAATGCCAAATTACAGAGGTGACAAAACAATTTTTTTTTTCCCGAACAAGGGCCAGTGGAAAAATAGATTATAACTTCAAAAATACAAAGTGACAAAAGCAACTTTTTTTTCATTTCCCCTTTTTTTTCAAAACAAGGCTCGGTGGCAATATTACTTCAAAAACAAAATACAAAGGCGACAAAAATGGAATTTTTTTCATTCCTTTTTTTTCTCAAACAAGGCTCGGTGGTCTGGCATGGGTAGGGTCGGAATAATATGGTGAATGGCCAAGCACGGTGGCAGGCAATAGGATAAAGCAAAACAATGAAAGGAGAACAAATGAAATAAAACAAGAGTGAAAAGAAGAAAGAAAGAAAAAAGAGAAAAAAAATGAAAGGAAAAGCATGCGCCGGTTCATACCTTCAGGAGATGCTCACGCAAATTTTGATGGAAGCAAAATGAATAATTTGTGGTATGAAACTTTTGAACGTGAAATATATATTAACATTTGCTCACTAATTTATGTAGAGGGCAGGCAAGAGTAAAATGCTTGAACGGTAGAGGCAATTTAATTCTATCCAATAGGTGGAAACGTATGGGAGGCAAGAGGGAAAGAAATAATTCACACACGGAAATGATTTAAGGCAAGATTTGAGCATGATTTTGGATTCTCAAAAGAGAATATACGGCTGAAAACTTTGCATTGTTAACGCAAGAAAAAAATCAAATAGATAACGAAAAGGCTAGAGCAACAATTAAATATATGCCCAAAGTAACGTACAAATTATTTTGTTTCTCTTATTAAATAAATTTAAAATACCAACGTTTCTATTAGGAAAAATAAACCATCACTTTAAACCAAAATTTAATAGCTATTATACCATAATTAATAACATTTGATTTAACTTCATCCAATTGATTGTTAAATATAAGGTTAAGAAACAGATGTAAACATATGTAAAAGAAATGTAAAGTTTATTTCCCGTTTCACACTAATTATTACTAACTTTTTAAATAAAAAAAAAAGTATACAACAAATCTGACCAAAACAAAAGTGAAACAAATGTTACACAATTGTATACAGTTCAAGTTGAAAATTTTGCCTTTAGAATTATAAAATTTAGAATTTCTATTAAAGTTACACTTTTTATCCAAATCAAATTTTCAGACATTGTTTATTTTTATTTAGACAATTGATCAGAAATCATTTCAAGAAAATTTCCAAAATTAGATTTTTAAGAAAACAAAAGCCAAAGTCTTTAAATAAATGAAAAAAAATTAAAATTTTAAAATTTTAAGTTGAAAGTCACAGTTTGACTATTTTGACCAAAATCAGCATTTCAGGCAAATATTCAACTTACACAAGTTTGGAATTATAACTCATAAAAATCAAGATTATATTTAAATAATAAATTTAATCATTTCAAATAAGCAAAATAAGTTTTTAAATCAAAATCTTACATTAAAAATAATTACAAAATACAGGGTTGTTACACCCTCCCCCACTCAAAACTTTTCGTCCCCGAAAAGGAATGAGGTATGGAAGGGCACAGAAAAGATAGAGTGAAATAGGATTAAGATAAGATGACAAAAAGATTGAAGTTATACCTGATAACTGTTGTTATAGGTAAGTTTTACAAGGTGGAGATTATCAAATATTATAGAAAGAGTTCTAAACAGAAAGATCATAGAAAGATGCATATACCAGTCTATAGCAAGATGAGGGCGATAAGAACAACCAAAAGATAGTTTGAAAAACAAAATAAGAAAATGAATTTGAAAGCATGTAGATTTCAACTTAAATAGAAAATAAAATTTTACACAAGTTACATAAATTTTAACTATCTCAAATTTCATTATCTTATTATCCAATCATCTTAAATTAACAATTTTTTTTTAAAACCATGGGTTAGAAAAATAATCATTTATTACACTCACAATGTATTTAATAAATTTTATTCTTCTTTATTCCTAATAAAAATTAAATTTATTCCTCTCAATATATTTATCACTCATGTTCAATATACTTACACTTATTATAACTGCTTTCTTTTATTCTTAGTTCTTTTAACATCATTTTATTGTAAGTTATTCAATTACCCTTTATTATATTTACCTCTGTTAATCATTTTATAATTAAAATTTAAGTGTATAACATTTATTATAACCACCAAAATTTTATTTATAAAATCTTTTTATATTGTATATTACCCAATTACATTGTTAACTTCTGAAATTAAGGTAAGTTATATTAGAATGGAATTGTGTCATACAAATAAAACTTTCCAATTCAATTATCTCAAGTTTAATCATTTATCCAAAATTTTTGATTTTCTTTTTATAATTGAAATTATTGTTAAAAATAAAATTTAAGAATTAAATTTCTGATTTCTTCAAACCATTTAGAGATAAGTAATAATATATATATATAATATGTCAAATCAAATTTCAATCATATATCTATACATATTATAAATTAAGTCATATTTTAGAAATTCAAATCAATTTAACTTCCCAAAACAAAGCTGTAGCAAGACTACAGAACAGTCTCTTCACTTCGAAACTCGAAAATGAACGTCAATGATGCTGCAGTCATCACCGAAGTTATTTTCCAGCGACAAAGAGAAAAGTACTAATTTTAAACTTAAAATTCGTTGGAAACAAATTTCTATTTGAAAATATTTTAAATATTATATCCCTTTAAACTTTTAAACAAAAGGTTTGGAACCATCGGAAATTAAATTCTCAAATTTCTTTTTCTAAATTCATTTAAGTTCCTATATAAATTTATAAACAATTATTTATAAATTCATTTATAGAACAATAAATGACAAATCAAGTATTATCATTTCAAATTATCAATTTGAATCATTTTATTAAGTTCCATAAATATATATATATATCAGAATTTTATTTCATTAACCAAATTTTAAAATAATATCGTGTCAGTTTGTTCTGTCAAAGTGTTATAGAAATCCTATCGATAGCGTTGATCAGACGAATCGATCGGAAACCCAACTCAACATCAACAACTCAAACAACACAATATATAAACAAAATATAGATTGACAAATACAATTCAAAATGTTTGAAAATATGTTGGAAACAAAAGACAAGATGATTAAGTACAGAGTAGGGAGGCGGATAAGCTAAAATAAATCACGGGCAACCTTAATCGGGTCAACCGTGACTTAAAGTACAAGATCGAAGTGGATTTTCTGGGGTAAATCTACATTCGACCTCAAGAGATAGAGTTTGGGATAATAGAAGATACTAGCATCTAAACCGAGGATATAAAATTTTTGGTGAATCGATGCTGTTGTAAAGGAGTTTCACTCCTTTTACAAGAAATTTTTTGAGATTGGCGGGACCGCCAATTCACTATAAAGATCATTCGAAGTGGAGTTATGGGATACTCCAGAATCAAGTGAAGATGAGTAGCGGGGAATAAGAATGGATTTTTGGAACCGCAGGGAACGTTCCAAAATTCAAAGGAATCTAGTCAAAAGAGAGAGATTCAACTCGAATGAAAGTGATTCTGTAAATACATCTACTCCATATGCTGAGTTTTGCCTAGAGCTAACCAAAGCTCTGATACCAACTGTAACGACTCGGGATTTTCAACCATTCGCATCCATTATAAGTGTATAGGTAGACACTCATGCCAGAATTGAATTGCTCAAAATACCGCGTTGTAAATAAAATTTTGGCAAACCTCAGAATATACAGTAAATAAAAATCAGAGATCACAGACACAGAGTATATAAAAATGCAGCGGAAGAAAAGATATAGTAGTTCATGAAGCTACTATATAAAATATGAGATACATCAGAGTTAAATAAGATACAACAGAAGAGTAACAGGATACATCAGGTACAAATCAGATACATCACTGAACCAATGGATACTGAAACAAAATAGATGGCTGGATCTTCAAGGAAAGCTCCAACGCCGAAGTTGAATCTTGAATGCTAACTCAATCAATCTGAACCGAGCGTAAAGCAAAACACAAAAGCCTCGAGTCAGGACATAAATACTTATAAACTGTAAACCAACACAAGTGAACAGTAACAAAATGCATCAGTAACTTAAAGGATGCTTGGGACCGCCCATCCTCTAAGGATCCGTTAAACTATTTACTTTGTAGTAATATACGCTATATACGGTAGTGTCTAATCAGTAAAGTATAATCATATAGAAAATAGCGTTAAGGGGATGGTGAACCTTAACGCGGTCGGATCTTTAAAACCAAAATCGTAGTGGGCTCGATATAAGGATATGTACGGCATGCGAGGCAATGCCAGGGTGGATACACCGTTTGCACTCCCAGACCGGTGGTGACGGCAAGCCAGCAGCTTCCGCCCACCTCGAACAATACCCCCGAATCAAAGTGGCGCCACCGAATCGAATCACAACAGTAATAGAATAGTTTCCGATGGAGCATGCTCGATGAAAGGGTGTGACCCTTTGTGTAGCCCGGTATAGCTCCTATTTTAGTCATATATGCCAACTCACGGGAGTTGGGTCCACGTAATATACCTCGAGAATGTCGCCACCATCCTACTTCATTCTGGAATCTCCACCGCGTACACAGTTGTTAAAGTGGTTTTCGGTATTGGCTGGCTATAAGACAATATCCGATCCCGGTCACTTTAACAACCAATCGTTATTATAACCCATGGATATTTATTTCAAATAATTTGTACTTCCAAGACCAAAATATCATACTCATTTCAAAACAATATCACAATTGTATCATTTCCATTTCAAAAAAATAATTCAATATTATATCATTCAAATAAAACCCAAATTTTCAAATCATTGAATATTTCTTTAAATTTATTAAACTTGAAATATTCCTTTAAATTATCATAGCATTTTGGAAATGTTACCTTAAGTAATCATAGCATTTTTGGAATGTACTACTTTCCACTTTACATTGTATATAATCAAAGAATTAATAAGCTTAAAATTTTAACATGTCAATTTATCATAGCCTTATAGTTAAATAAACTTTCTTACTGTAACATACAATTTAAATCGAAATTCTTATGTTAAGTTAAAAGCACCTTATTAACTTACATTATTATTACAATAAGTAACATTTATCATTTTAATCAATTTAAAATACACCATTACATTGATTAAAATCTACGTGTCAAATGTACGTTTTAAATTTTGTATTCCTATTACAATAATGAACATTTATTAATTAAATCAATACCACACTACTTAAAACTTTACATGTTTCTTTCTTAATTAAAACTTTACATGTTCTTGCATTAATTAAAACTTTCATGTTCTCTCATTAATTAGGACTTTACACATTTCTTTCATTAATTAAAAACTTATACGTTTCTTTCATTAATTAAAACTTATACCTTCTTTCATTAATTAGGAATTTACATGTTCCTATCATTAATTAGAACACCATACGTTCTTTCACTAATTAAAACCTATACGTTTCTTTCATAAATTAAAACCTATACGTTTCTTTCATAAATTAAAACCTATACGTTCCTTTCATAAATTAAACCCTATACGTTTCTTTCATAAATTAAAACCTATACGTTTCAGATTTATATTACCATTTTACAAATTTAACTAAACTTCCAGTTTATTTGATTAACTTAACATCTTTAGTTAAAACTCAAATTTCACATTTACAAGTCAAGTTATATTTTAAAATTTCATTTTCAACAGTCATTTATTCAACCACTTAAATTTATAGAAAATCAATAATTCTTTAATAAATCACTTAAATTCAAATATAAATCAATTTATCATATTTACCATTTCCAAATAAAATTAAAGTCCATTTTATTCATGTAAATTAAATATCATTTTTAGTCAAAATTCCAAATTTCAAACATAAGTTATATTTCAAAATCCAGTTAATCCATTCATAAATTACATTTTTAACACATAGAAAAATCATAATTTATTTATTTTAAAACCTTTCAAAATCTATTTAAATCAAATTTCATAATTTTATATTTTTAAAATACTTAAAATATTCAAAGCACTTTATAGAATAACCACGGGTCTGTATATAGTTTTCTAACCTAGGTCAAGTGATATAGATATGTATCATTTCAATCCGCAGTTTAAAAGGTAAAAATCCGGGTTCTATCATTTCAAACCCGCATTCCCAAGTTTAAATAAATAAATAAAATAACTCAGGCCTATCATTTCAGCCCATAATGATTTTTTATCCTAACAGGGAACTTGCAGTGTGATCATATACAGAAATAATATAAACAATGTCAATATCACAATATACAGTCATGTATCAGATGTCAGGTGAAAATTAACAGTTTTAACATGGTAATAACATGGTAATAACACGGCATAGCATATCATACGATCATCATTAACTTGCATAAACATTTTACATTACTAAAACTTGTCATCAATCCACTTTTCATAAGTATATATGTCAGAGTGAGAAAGACTCACCTTTTCGAAGCTAGAGACCAAAACAACAAACACAAGAGCGATTCCAAATGCACGACAAACACGATTTGAATTGAATGAATGGAAAGCCTTGATAATGATCTTGTATACAACAAATAAACAAGACCATATAAACATATGCATACAATATAAAGATTTGTTAAACAATAGAAAAGTAGAAGCACCAAATGACATTACCAAGCCTTTCAACCACTTTTGTTTGACCACAACTCCATGTATGCTCGGCCATACAAGCTTAGGGCTAGGCCACACATGTTTTCAGGTGGAAAAGGATCTGGTTTGGCATCACAAAGGCATGGCAAGCACAAAAATGTGAAGTGGTAGGAGATGATATGAGGAGGTGTTAGGGTTAATTGGTGAAAGGTTAGCTTAAAAGTAAAAGGGTGGACTATAAAGGCCCATAGAAAGATAGAAAGTTTAAGGCCTTTCAAATTTCCTTTTCTATTTAATTTTATAAAAAAAAATAAACTATGACTTCAAAAATACAAGACCACTTTTAAAATAGACTATAACTTCAAAACAAAGGTGACAAAACAAATTTTGTTCGTTTCTTTTTTGTTCAAACAAAAGGGCAGAGGGAATATAGACTAGAATGCCAAATTACAGAGGTGACAAAACAATTTTTTTTTCTCATTTCTTTTTTCCCGAACAAGGGCCAGTGGAAAAATAGATTATAACTTCAAAAATACAAAGTGACAAAAGCAACTTTTTTTTCATTTCCCCTTTTTTTTTCAAAACAAGGCTCGATGGCAATATTACTTCAAAAACAAAATACAAAGGCGACAAAAATGGAATTTTTTTCATTCCTTTTTTTTCTCAAACAAGGCTCGGTGGTCTGGCATGGGTAGGGTCGAAAAAATATGGTGAATGGCCAAGCACGGTGGCAGGCAATAGGATAAAGCAAAACAATGAAAGGAGAACAAATGAAATAAAACAAGAGTGAAAAGAAGAAAGAAAGAAAAAAGAGAAAAAAAATGAAAGGAAAAGCATGCGCCGGTTCATACCTTCAGGAGATGCTCACGTAAATTTTGATGGAAGCAAAATGAATAATTTGTGGTATGGAACTTTTGAACGTGAAATATATATTAACATTTTCTCACTAATTTATGTAGAGGGCAGGCAAGAGTAAAATGCTTGAACGGTAGAGGCAATTTAATTCTATCCAATAGGTGGAAACGTACTGAAAACTTTGCATTGTTAACGCAAGAAAAAAATCAAATAGATAACGAAAAGGCAAGAGCAACAATTAAATATATGCCCAATGTAACTTACAAATTATTTTGTTTCTCTTATTAAATAAATTTAAAATAGTAACGTTTCTATTAGGAAAAATAAACCATCACTTTAAACCAAAATTTAATAGCTATTATACCATAATTAATAACATTTGATTTAGCTTCATCCAATTGATTGTTAAATATAAAGTTAAGAAACAGATGTAAACATATGTAAAAGAAATGTAAAGTTTATTTCCCGTTTCACACTAATTATTACAAACTTTTTTTTTAAAAAAAAAGTATACAACAAATCTGACCAAAAAAAAAGTGAAACAAATGTTACACAATTGTATACAGTTCAAGATGAAAATTTTGCCTTTAGAATTATAAAATTTAGAATTTCTATTAAAATTACACTTTTTATCCAAATCAAATTTTCAGACATTGTTTATTTTTATTTGGACAAATGATCAGAAATCATTTCAAGAAAATTTCAAAATTAGGAAAACAAAAGCCAAAGTCTTTAAATAAATGAAAAAAATTAAAATTTTAAACTTTTAAAATTTTAAGTTGAAAGTCACAGTTTGACTATTTTGACCAAAATCAGCATTTCAGGCAAATATTCAACTTACACAAGTTTGGAATTATAACTCATAAAAATCAAGATTATATTTAAATAATAAATTTAATCATTTCAAATAAGTAAAATAAGTTTTTAAATCAAAATCTTACATTACAAATAATTAAAATATACAATAAAATAATTACAAAATACAGGGTTGTTACAGATTAGTAGTTTTTGTTGTATACTCTTGAGATATTGACTCATTGATGTATTCTTTTGTATAGCACATGTTGCTATTATTTTGTGTTATTGTGGATCTTTCTGACCACTACTCTGATGTACACTTTTATGTGTAATATTCATATCTTATTCCGCCTTTGTGATATGAATTATCTATGACTGATTTATGTTATGTTTATTTCTATATTTGTTTCTGAAGATATTACAGCCACTGTGTAGTAGCTTTGAGTTTGTGTCGGTATGTCGGATTGTTATACTATCTGACATATCAATGCTCGCGCAATGCAATTACACGGATGGTCACTCCTCAACAGCCTTATTCTCCGTGCTAGTTGACAGCATTCACCGTAATGTTCTTGGCTAGCGTGGGTATAGAGGTGGGGCGTCACAGCTTGGTATCAGAGCCAAACTTTGGAACAATGTAGAATAACTTAACAAGGATCATCGTCCTAAGTCCATCTTAGGAGTTATACCTTAGGATTGATTCGAGTCTTCGTACCTTTCCATCCTATTTTCTTTTATGATTCCTTGTTTTATTTATCAAGATTTCTTGATAATTGTTTGGGGAATAACCTTTTTCTTCTTCTTCTTTCTTTCTTTCTTTCAAAAGGAAGAGAAATTTCTAGACCAGGCTGCCCCAGAGCCGTGCCATCTAGCACTCCACCCCAGGATGGAGTTTTTATGACTGCTCAACAGCTTCTTGATTTGGTAACTAATGCTCAAGCAGCTGGAGCTAACCCGGAACCTACTCACCCAAAGTCGGGATTTGCATGCTTGTGCAGCGATTACACTAATTTGGGTGGGAAGCCCTTTAAAGGTTCCGAAACTATTATTGAAGTCCAAGCTTGGCTTAGAACATGCGATCGCATCTTTTCGCGCATGAATCTTATCGATCTTCACCGAGTTCAGGTGGCCTCTAGTATGCTCCATGAGAGAGCATTGGACTGGTACGAACTTCTTATTTCTGAGATTAATGAAGCGGATCTCACCTGGGAGCAATTCCGAGAACGCTTCGAATTAAAATTCATTCCAGAAGCTGAGAAAGTGACAATGGCTCGTCGTTTCATTGACCTTGTTCAAGGTGAATCCTCCGTGACCGATTATGTCGCGTCCTTTGAGTCGCTTTCCAAATATGGGCTTGAATACATCAACACCCAATTGAAGAAGAACCAGAGGTTCGTCTATGGCTTAAATAAGAATCTCAAGAAGCCATTACTTCTAAAATTAGAAGTTCCCTTTGACCAACTTGTAGATATCGCTCTTCGTCTTGAAGAGGCAGATAGGGGGAGTGATGTTGAAGTAGTAGCTTCCAAACCTAGCTTCAACAACAAAAAGAGGCCTAACAAATTTAAAGGTCCTTATCCCAATAAAAAGGGGAAACAAGCAATTCCTACTGCTAAGACTTTTTCCTCTAGTGAAGGGAAATGCTACAACTGTGGTTCTAGGGACCATTTTGCGAACAAGTGTTCAAAGCCTCGATCTTGTCGCTATTGTAAAAGTCTGGATCATTTTATTCATCAATGCCTTAAACTTGAGGGCAAGAAGGAGGGAAATTTAAATGTTGCTCAAGCCCCTGGCAACACATCTCGTGGCCAAGGTATTTCTCATTCCATTCTTGATGGAATTATTTTATTTCATGATCAACCTATTAGAGTTCTCTTTGATACGGGTGCATCCCATTCTTTCATTTCAAAGGAACTTGTTGACACTTTTTCTTTGGATGTTTTATGTTTAATGACTTCTTTGAGAATTTCGAATCCGGCTGGTGGATCTGCAATGATTAGTTTGCTTTGTAAAGATGTGGAGATTATTTTATGTGACTTTTCTTTCCTAGCCGATTTGCATGTTTTGCGCTACTTAGGCTTTGGAATGATTTTGGGAATGGATTGGCTTAACCGTTATGAAGCCCATATCCTATGTCTTGAGCGGACTATTCATCTTCAACATCCTCTATCTGTTAAGCAGCTTTCTATTATTCTCAAAGACTCGGATTCCAGATTGGTTGCATCTTTATATTCTTTAAATCCTCGTGATGACGATGATGATGATGAGGGTGATATAATTTCTCTTATTCACGTCGTTCGTGAATTTTCCGACATATTCGAGCCCGTTTTGGGATTACCACCTAAGCGAGCAATTGAGTTCAAAATTAATCTTATTCCTGGAGCTCAACCTATTACTCGTCCTCCTTATCGTATGTCCAGTAAAGAAAACGAGGAGATGCGTAAACAATTATCTGAATTGGAGACGAAGCAATTTATTCGCTCTAGTTCCTCGCCTTGGGGAGCTTCAGCTATTTTTGTGAAGAAATCCGATGGAACACTTAGGCTTTGCGTTGACTACCGCAAGCTTAATGATCTTACTATCAAAAATAAATATCCTTTACCTCGGATTGATGATCTATTCGATCAGCTTAGTGGTGCTAAAGTCTTTTCACAATTAAACTTAGCTACTGGATTTCATCAGCTTCGTATTGCAGAGGATAACATTCCTTTGACATCGTTCCGTACTCGTTATGGATCTTATGAATGGCTTGTTATGCCATTTCGGTTAACAAATGCCCCGGCTTATTTTATCGACCTTATGAGTAGAGTTTTCAAGGACTTCCTCGACCGATTTGTTCTCATCTTTATTGATGATATTCTTGTGTATTCAAAAACCGAAGAGGAACATGAGAAGCATCTTCGGATTGTGTTGGAAACTCTCAGGAGTAATCAACTGAAAGCAAAATTTTCTAAATGCCATTTTTGGCAATCTCATGTGAAGTTTCTCGGTCATATTATTTCCGAATCCGAAATTTCCGTGGATCCTTCAAAGATTGAAGCGATTCAAGATTGGAAGAGACCGGAGAGTGCGACGGAGATTCATAGTTTTCTTGGATTGGCGGGTTATTACCGCCGTTTTATCAAAGACTTTTCTAAAATTGCCGTGCCTCTCACTGGCTTAACCAAGAAAGGCATTAAATACATTTGGTCGGACAAATGTGAAACTTCTTTTCAGAAATTAAAAGAACTCCTTTCTGATGCTCCTATTCTTGTGATTCCCGAGGGAAACCAAGATTTTATTGTTTATACCGATGCTAGTCGCGTTGGTTTGGGTGTCGTTCTTATGCAAAAAGAACGTGTGATTGCTTATGCTTCTAGGAAATTGAAGCCAGCCGAGACTAGATATGCCACTCATGATTTAGAGCTCGCGGCTATTGTTTTCGCTCTTCGGATTTGGCGTCATTATCTCCTAGGAGAGAAATTTGTTCTTTATACCGATCATAAGTCTTTGAAGTATTTGTTCTCTCAGAAGGAACTTAATTTGCGCCAACAGCGTTGGCTCGAGTTTCTTGCGCCGTATGATCTCGACATCCTTTATACTCCCGGAAAGGGAAATCGTGTTTCCGATGCACTTAGTCGCAAGCAATAGGCGGTTGTTTCTATGATGATATTCGAATGAAATGATCTCGAGATATTATCCTCTTGTGAGATTCAAGACCGCGTATCCGATTTATGCTCGTCATTTGTTTTATGTAGCCTTGAGGCTCATCCTTCTCTTTTAGACCGCATTCTTGAAGCTCAAAGGCTAAATCCCGACTTGGCTCTTCTTGGCCAAAATATTAAGAATAGAGGTGATATTGAAGGATTGAGGGAATTTGATATCGATTCTCGTGGCGGCATTCGAAAATTTGGTAGACTTATCGTACCAAACGTTATTGATCTTCGTAAGGATATTTTAGAAGATTCTCATCATTCTAAATTCACCATTCATCCCGGTAGTAGTAAAATGTACGCGGATATGAAGCGACTATATTATTGGGAGGGAATGAAATTTGATATTGCTAACTTTGTTAAGTGTTGCATGACTTGCCAGCTTGTTAAAGCCGAACATCAAAGGCCCGGTGGGTTATTGCAACCTTTAGAAATTCCAATTTGGAAGTGGGACCAAATTTCCATGGATTTTATAGATGGCCTTCCCCGTTCTCGTTCGGGTCATGATAGCTTATGGGTGATCGTTGATAGACTTACTAAATCCGCCCATTTTATTCCCGTTCGGTCTAACCGAACCGTTCCTCTTTTGGCCAAGCTCTTTGTTAAAGAGATTGTTAAATTACATGGGGTTCCTACTTCTATTGTTAGTGATCGTGATCCATTGTTTACTAGTGTGTTGGAAGAGTCTTCAAAAAGCTTTGGGAACGAAGCTTAATTTTAGCACCGCTTATCATCCTCAGTCCGATGGACAAACCGAGCGTGTGAATCAAACACTTGAAGATCTTCTTCGTGCTTGTGTGCTTGATTTTGGGGGAAGTTAGGAAGATCATATTTCCCTTGTTGAATTCTCCTATAATAATAGCTTCCAATCTAGTATTGGTATGGCACCATTTGAGGCACTCTACGGAAGGCCATGCCGATCTCCTTCTTGTTGGCTTGAGACCGGTGAGAAGCTGGTTTTAGGTCTCGATTTTATTCGTGATTCCACAAAAAATATTGATCTTGTTCGTCATAGGATGAAAGAAGCCCAGAGTAGACAAAGATCCTATGCCGATAACCGAAGAAGGAAATTAGAATTTTCTGTTGGAGACTCTGTTTTTATTCGTGTTTCACCAATGAAAGGTGTTGTACGTTTCAGTCGATCGGGAAAATTGGCGCTTCGATATATTGGGCCATTTCCTATCACTGAACGTATTGGTTCCATGGCTTATCGCCTTTTATTACCGGCTCAATTTTCTGCTATCCATGACGTGTTTCACGTTTCTCAACTTCGGAAATGTCTTCGAGATTCCGATTCTATTCTTGAGCCCGGTGTTGTGGAAGAGACTGAAGTTTCGCCTAATTTAACTTATGAGCAACATCCTATTCGTATCATTGCTTCGGAGGTCAAACGACTTTGAAATACAGATGTTCCGCTTGTTAAAGTTCAATGGTCTTCAAATCCTAAGGATAGTTCTTGTGAATCTAGAGAGTACATCGAGCGAACACATCCGGACTTACTTTCTTGTGCTCTTTGAGGTGAACTTCTTATTTCAAATTTCTTTTGTGTTGAATATGCTTTTATGGTTGTTACTACATATCTTCTTTTTAAATATTGCGAGGATGCAATTTCTTTAAGGAGGGGAGTCTATAACAACCCGCATATTTATCGATTTTATATTTAAATATTTTATTTAAATATTTTATCGTTAGTCGGATTTTAGTCCGAAAAGCTACTTTTTGCAAACGGCCGAATTAGGACTGGAGACCACCTCCATTGAGTTCAAAATTCCGTTTGCGACCTTTTTGAGTATAAACTTTGATATATTTGGAGTTAGTCAAAAATTTGACCTTTTTCACTTTGGGTTTGAGTTTGGGTTCAGCCCACTAGCCAACTTATACTCAAAACTGAACCACTCTTCCCCATTCACCCTCACTTCTTCCTCTTTTCAGTTCTAAGGCAATAATGGTAGGAGTGATTGGAAATTAAAACTCCAAAACCCTAGTTCCTCTTGCAGCCTCAAATTCCTAGCTCCAAATTCAAGAGAACCCATTGGTAAGCATTCTCTTCTTCTTCTCCAACTTATTCTCTTACCAATTTCAGAAATTCCTAAACCTAATTATGGGAATGTTCTTGTTTTGAGCATAGATTCAAGCTCATTTGGTTTGTTTTGAAGAGAGGTTGATTCTCCATTTGCTTTCAAGCTTCTTCTTGTTTGATTTTTGTAAAGAGGTGAGATTTTTATCTCACATCTTGGTTTATAATTATCTTCGATTGTTAGGTATGAATTCCTAACACTTACTCTTGTGCAATTGATTTTGGTTTGGATTGATTTGTTGTATATTCCAATTTTGGTATTTTGAAATCAAAATCTATGAAAATCCTTTTATGTATATTTGGACATGGATATTTGAGGCGTATCGACGAGTCGTTTAAGGCTGGGTCGTCACTTGGCGCAAATCCTTAGTCGTCACTTGCTCGTTCGATCGTTTCCGATATTCGTTTGGCCATTTTTGGTCGAGGTTCAGAAAATGCTCTGAATTCCAGTTTCAGACGTCTGAATCTGGAACTTCAGACGTTTGAATTGGTTCTATTTCAAACAGAAAGAAAATAGGCTAAAATATGCCTATTTCAGACGTCTGAAACACTTGATTCAGACGTCTGAATTATGTTCTGGAAATCTTTATATTTCCAGATTCAGACGTCTGAACCACTTGTTTCAGACGTCTGAAACTGCAGTGTTTTGCCTGCTTGCCTATTTTGTTTACGAATTCCAATTTTATCGACTTGTGTTGGTTCCCTTCTATTGTTATCATTTAATTATCGACTTTGATGACATTTTCTTGGGAATTTTTGGAAATATCCACTTTGATGGATTTAATATCGATTTCTTTGGATTTGATTCACGTCTTCGTATGTGAATTTTGATGATTGATTGTTCCTACAATCCTTTCGATGATTTGTCACTTTAAAAATATAAAGGTTTCTATACTAGTAGTAAATATCAAAACCCTTTTCATCAAAATGATTTCAACTCTATTTTCAATTACAAAGCTCGTTTCCTAATCCGTTTTCCAATCTACTAGTATATACAAACCTTTACCTCACTCGTATGAGAAATCTAATTAAACGACTTAGTAAAGCAAGTGGTATGAAACTCTTGCGTTTACTTCGTTGGTTAATTCTTGGACTTGTCCGATTGAATCTCTTGTGATAATTTTCTAGTGGAGATCTACAATTTGTTCGCAAATATTTAAGTTAAGCTAGTGGTTATGGGACATGATGCTAAACTCGTATATTTACTAGCTTATTGTAATTGACACTTCATGATGATCAATGATGATCATTTTATGATTTAGACTAGCAATTGTGCGATGTCTCTTTGTCTGCGAGGGAGACTAAGCCCCGCTTTGTGGAGTTTCGACTCAAATTGGTGGGGTAGCAACCCACGGTCTTCGGACCATTCGTGTGTCAGGTCTTCGGACTATTCGTGTGTCAAATTAATGGCTAGTTACCATGAGATAGCTTCTCGTTCGTGTGTTACAGCTGTTGGTGAGTTTTCATGCTCCCGTTCGTGTGATAGGCCTCCCCCCTTGTTATTTTATGATTTCTGGATTTCGTGTGTTGAATTCTAGAATTTATGCTTCACCAATTTTAGTGATTTTCATTGATATGATTTATCAATTTTTGTGCATTGGTGAATTCGTGTGTCATTAACTTGTTATGAATACAAGTTTTGGGTATGATACTCTTTTTGGATCTTTGAGAAGATTCTTTGATATTGATTAATTGTTTGTTTATTATCATTTACATATATAGTAGTATGCCATTATGGATATTATACGTCTATGCCATATCTTTTGTTCTATATCATGTTATCTGATATTTATAGCTAGACTGATCCGTTTATTATTTTCTTATAAATAATACTCGAGTCAGACCGAGATGTTGCAGGTGCTTCGACTTGACTTCTCTCCAGGGATCCATTACTCTGACCTTTTTCTTACTACTTAGATTAGTAGTTTTTGTTGTATACTCTTGAGATATTGACTCATTTATGTATTCTTTTGTATAGCACATGTTGCTATTATTTTGTGTTATTGTGGATCTTTCTGACCACTACTCTGATGTACACTTTTATGTGTAATATTCATATCTTATTCCGCCTTTGTGATATGAATTATCTGTGACTGATTTATGTTACGTTGATTTCTATATTTGTTTCTGAAGATATTACAGCCACTGTGTAGTAGCTTTGAGTTTGTGTCGGTATGTCGAATTGTTATACTATCTGACATATCAATGCTCGCGCAAAGCAATTACACGGATGGTCGCTCCTCAACAGCCTTATTCTCCGTGCTAGTTGACAGCATTCACTGTAATGTTCTTGGCTAGCTTGGGTATAGAGGTGGGGCGTCACAGAGAATAGTGTCGACTCTAGGGGTACGGATTTGCGGGCTGTTACATGTTGACACCTTTTATTGGAAGTAAATCACTTGTACTGATCACCATTCTGAATTTCAGAAAATGTGATGGTTACAAGGAAGTAAATTTCGATGGACGGGGCATGATAAAGTAAACATATGGGATGAATTTCCATATGTTAATATTGACACCCTGATTGTAGACTTGTTTATTTTAAATGACTTGTCCTTTAAGAACTTATCTCTTGGATTCGATGAGACCAGAATTGGATATCAACATTTTCCAAAAAATACTCCGATCCATATCGACCGCACACCTTTAAGTTTATGTTGTAGAGCCGAATATGCTGGAATTTAATTTTTGAAATAATTTTGGCCATTTAAATAAGTATTCGTACTAAGACACTTTTATAATATCATAGGATTTTCTATAAAATTGTTTTGGTTATCGTAAGGTAAGAACTCATCGTGTTTATATGTGATGCGGTCTTATGAGATACCTTTTTTTTTCAAAGGATTTTGATAACTTTAGTAATTCAAATTGAGTGTTCTCATGTTGATTTTCCAGACTTGACTCGGGTGTTATTTTATTGTAATGCTCGAGTCAGATCGAGTATTACAGATTCAAGTTAGAGTGCTTTAGAGCTTAGAAGACGAGTTGGAGGATTCCAAACGCATATCATGTACTAGATTATATTACACTGTGTGTGTAGACTGTATAGTCAGCACTCGTGAGGACAAGTTATAACAACGGTCCATATTGATATATTGATTGTTGTACTCTAATGATTGTATATAAATTGACAGTTATAGTTTTCATTGTATAAAAGATTTTTTGTTATATATTATATTTTGTTCAACTATGATTGTGAGATTCCGTGTTGTTTTTATGTTTCTTCTTTTATCTTTTTCTTCTTAACCCCTAACGATCTGGTATTTCCCACTCGATTGCTCGCCATTCTATACAGTGGACATATTTATGTCGATTTTCAAGGGTCGAATATCTCGGATTGTTACAGTTGACATCAGAGCTTTGGTTTAGCATATACTAAACACGTAGGTTAAGCTTGTTGAGTGTATATACGTATAAGAGAGAGCGTATTTGCTAGTGATATAAAAATATTTTGATATTAATAAATGAAATGATTTTAATTTGAATTATATATTATATAAAAGAATAAATTCTATAAACTGATAAAATAAAATCGTGACTGTTGATGATAGTTGGATGTTATCCCTTTGTTGATTGGTTGTACGATTAATATAGATGTGCATATTATCGCTTATTGATTGATGAGTCATGCTCGGCTAGTTTACAAGCATCGATTATTGGCTGTTGATTTGAGCATTTGACAAAGGTTCGAAAATATTGGTTTTTCAAAAATATTTAACCAATTTAGAAACTACATGTTTAATATCGATTTTGAAGTGAATATGTATTTGAATTTCGCCCTGCATCATTTTAAAGAGTATTGGATACCATTGGAAAGTGATATATGAAATACGGTTTATCTTGACATGGTTAATAAATAAACAAAAAGCTACTCAAACTGAAAATTTGCGAGTTTGGATTCCGGGATTTTTTGAAATTGGTTTTAAGATTCTGAAAATATATAATAGCATAATTTGAAATTATTTTCCGAATAGAACTGTTATATTTGATTTCAAACTAATTTCAAAAAGGGATTTTCAAAAGATTCAAAAGAAATGAAGTCCGAAACTCACATTCGTCATTAGAAAATAATTTTGATGAGGACTGCAGCATCATCGGCATTTATTTTAAAGTTTTCGAGTGCGGAAGGCCACTTTAGCAACTTTGCTACTCGATTATTTAATGGACTTGTTTTGATTCAAATCCCTGAAGATTGATTTGATATTTGAAAGAAATATGTACGTATTTATTTCAAACGATATGAAAAAAATTCGGTGTTCAACTCTTGAATTTTGGATTGAATTATATTGTAAGCCCATGTATCATATGCATTAGGATTGATTGATTGTGCATCCTATTAAGATGATTGATTGTCAATTTCCAATTTTGAATTAGAATTTGATTTTTCTGACTATTCTGAATAATTGAACACTTCCAAATTAAGAATTAATTTTCAAAGCTAAGAATTTTTGAAAAGTATGTAAAGTGTAGTTTTGAAAATTTTAAAATAAAAACTAATGGAAGTCGAACAAGTTTAGAAAGCTAAATATTTTGACAAGTAAATTGTATAAGCTTATTTTGAATTATACAATTATGAAATTTATTTTTGATATGTTCTTAAATTAAAAGAGTTTTAAGAAATGCTTTGAATGTACTGAATATTTATAAAACTTATATTTTTGCAAATTAATTTTTCTTTAGCAGTTCCAACTTTGATTAAATATGAAAAATAGTGTTGAAAGTTTCATAATGGAGTTTGTTTAAAGAAACAATTTGAACCTAGTAAATAAAAATAAAAAAATACAAAATAAAAAAATAAAAAAATAAAAATTTATAAGGTCATTTATGTGTAAATGATTTTGTAAAGTATTTGATTTTGAAAAGAAATTGTGGTTTTAAAACCTAGTTACTACAAAGTGATTTTAGAAAGGAAATTGATTTTACATAGATATGTCTTTATGTAAATAAGAAACTAAAGTAAAATTTGGAAACTAAAGATAGGAATTTTAAAATACATGAATATTGCATAACATTAAATTTGAAAAATGATTGTTGAAATCATAGGTGAAATTGAAGTTGAATTGGACTGATATGGAAAACTGACGATTATGAGAACCTTTAGTTGTAAAATAAAAGAAAAAAATAATTTGGATGTTTTCGAACCTATCTAAAATGAAGTGTGTAAGTATGAAGTTATTTCGGAAAATATTGATTTTGAAAGTGACTCAATCTAAAAAGTGATGATCTTATATATAACTAAATGATAAAAGAATGACACATTCGAAATTGATGATTTGAAATGGTGTTATGTGTAGTATGATATACATTTTTAGCTTAATGATATGGAAGTACCTTCTGTTGACTATCTACTTTATGGCCACATTGTGGATGCATTCTATTGATTCTTTAATTTGATCCCAAATGAACTTTGGTAGATCCAGAAATGTATCCTAATCGTAGGTTGTCCGGACATAATACTATGAGTTTCCTTCGACTCGGCTGCATAGTGGTATTCGCAGGGCTGTGGAGACTTATTGTTATGTATGTTACCTGGGGGAGCCAGGCAAAACCATTGTGTAACTACGATCTATGCCGTTTTCGGTGTAATCCGTCTAAGCAGAGAGATTGCCATGACGTACGAATGTTTCCTGGCGGACCCGGTGAAATAAGTTTCTCGATCCATATGATGTAATTCGAGGTGACAGATGACTGCCTTGAGTCTATGGGTGATAGCGATGTAACCACCAGTATTACTATTAAGTAGACTACAATCCATGCAAGTGTTTTGCATAATGTAATTCGTAGAGCAGTGATTGCTTACAGGTACGGATGTTACCTGGGGGACCCGGGAAAAACTATTGTGTATCTGTGCTCTATGGTTGTTTTGGATGTCATGGTGAAAGACGTGGGGCAGTGATTGTCTAAAGTCACCCGAGGCCGTGTTGCTCTATCCTCTCGACTTAGTGAGAGAGCGACCTTAGAGACTGCGTTCCATGACGATCTCGTTCGTTTGATTTCAGTGATTAGATTATACTTTCCATATTTGTTTATAAAAGTTTTTCAAGTGTTTTTATTGGGTGTTGAAACGGGTATACTAAGTACATAAAGAATTCAAGTCATGCGCCTGATCGACATGTTACTAGATTCTATAAGAAAGAGGATATACTTGTTGAAACATCGAGTTATCAAAATTATTTTCGATGTAAAAGTATTTTGTTATAAAATAAATTTTAACAAGGAAAATTTTCAAACATTTTGAATTGAAAAGACAAACCAAAATAAAAAATGGGTTAAATATTGGAAAAATAAATAAAATCTAAACTCAAATTATAAACTGAATTTGAAACTCAAGAAAAGTTAATGGAGTGATTTTGATGTAAAAAGCTAATTGTGAAGTAGAAAATTGAAGTAACCTAATTTGATGAACTAGTTAGTGGATAGGATATTGGAGTGAGACTTGAGTTAAATGGAATTGAATAAAATTGAATCACAATCAATTTAAATTGAAATGGAATTTGTTTGCAATGGGAATAAACTTAAGCTATATAGTTGAAATAATTGGAGAGAAACGAATTAACTTAAGCTAATATTTTTGGATGGAAGCTTGGCTCAAATAAATTTATGAAATAGTTCATAAATAAATTTGGCATGAATTGGATTGATGTTGAAAATAAAAATGGAGCGAATAAGATTTTGTGAATTAATTGAATGTGCATTAATCGAAGTGGATAAATTAATTTAGAATCAATCTAAAATGGGTTATAAGCTTAAGTGGCTATTTTATTAAATGAATATACTCGAATTATTGTGATATCCCGGAATTTTGACAATATCAATTTAATAATCTTTATATAAAATTAAATTGATATTGACAATATTGATTAATAAAATATGTTTTGGTTTAATAATCAGATTTAATAAATATTTAATTTGTGATTTTACCTTCTAAAGGCTAAACTAAATGTTTTAAATTATAATGTATATATATTTGTATATATATTATAGTTTATCTTTGTTTTAGAATTTAATAAATAAATAAAGTTTTGTTTCCAAATTCTAATAATATATATTGTAATTGAGAAATTATGTTTTAAAATTAATTTTAAGTTTTTCAATGTTATATCTTAGCTTAATTTTTAAATATAAATAAAAGGTTTGTTTTATTTATTTTTAAACATTACTTGATATAAATATGATTTGGAAATTTAATATATAAGTATAAATTACAAATTGGCATATGGTTTTAATTCATTTAATAATAATGGTGAGTTATAATCTCTTTTATAAATCATTTAAAATTAGTTAAATTTGTTATTTTTAAGCCATAATTATAATGTATTATTTTTCCATAAACATAAAAAGAAATTAAAATAAGGAAATGAAAATTTCATTTTAAAATTGAATAAATTGATTTTTAATTTCAAAAGTTTAATATGAATGTGGAATTTTATTTGAAATTCAAATTAATAGATTCTTTAAAATATTTGAATATGTTTTAATTTATAATTTGTCTTATTTATATTTTAATTAAACAAGAAATTCATACATATTTATATACGTATAAAATAAATTAAGTAAAATCCTTTATTAACATCTAAATATATAACTAATTAAATAAGAGACATGTGTTAATATCTTAAGTTATCTAATAACATGTGTTAATTTGTTAATTAAGGTAAGTGACAAATGTATAGTTTTCCACAAGTGTCATGTTTGATTCTATATTTTATTTTATTTTATTCTAAAACATTTCAGCCTTTTATAACTTTGTCTTCTCCTTCTAAATTTTCTTTTTAAATTCTAAGCTAATAAAGCAAGTTTGAGATCATCTCTTAACCAAAACATATCTGAAACTCTAACCTACAAATCCAGTTCACTTCTTCAACCTGGAAGCATTCCAGTTCAAAATTAAGTAAGTAACTCAAACATGCAAGTCAATTTCCAGCAACAAACCTGTCATCCTCAAATCAAAAACCCTGCATTTTCTTCAATTCTGCTTTGAAAAGCAAGCAACCTATAGTTCAGTTTAAAAAGGCAATTGTTGCATTTTCAAAAACTTAAAGTAAATCAATCCCTGCATTTTCTTCCTCTGGAAAACCATCAGCATGCAAGTAAAATTCAAATCTGAAATTCCTTCTCTGCAAGCAAACTGAAATCAGATTAGCAAAATGTAGAACAAAAATTTGCATTTTTCAATAATTAAAAAAGACCAAGCCTGCATCCATGTAATTTTGGGTCAAGGAGCAATTCAATTTTTTTTAAAGATTCAGGCTTTCAATGATGCTCTGTTCTTCAGATTTAAGGTGAGTAACTTTTCTTCTTAAAAACTTTGAAGGTTAAATATTGTTACATAATAGTATACTGAAATGAATAATTAGTGCATATATTTATAATTAAATATCTGGTGGAAAGTTTCATTTGTATGCATGCTGTCTAAAATTGCCTTGATCTCTTTGTTTCCCTGGTAAAAGTTTTTATATATTTATTTAAAATCCTTATTTTTATTTTTATTTGGTGTCTGTTAAAATGAAGTTGATAAATCAAAGTTGATGATTTAGCAGAGGTTAATATTTAAGGATTTAAGTAAGTAGAAATATAAATTGGATGGTCTCTGGAAACTCATAAAACACCAAAGCATGTAGTTATAAATCAAAACTTATACAGTATAATATAAATCCAGTATTGTAGATGGAATACACTAACTAGAATATGATTTTTAAATCTAAAATCAAGATCTTTAGGAATAGAATTAAGGTTCAGTTGGATTATTTACTGGAAGTGGGAATTCTTGATTTCCTGGTAATCTTTGTAACTGGAGAGGATTGGGTTATTCTAGATGGAAGAGGGGTTATTATTGATGCCTAGAAAATTTTTGATGGTGATTTAATTCATAAGAGAAGCAGT
Organism: Allium cepa; assembly: GCA_030765085.1. Taxonomy (NCBI): domain Eukaryota; kingdom Viridiplantae; phylum Streptophyta; class Magnoliopsida; order Asparagales; family Amaryllidaceae; genus Allium; species Allium cepa. The sequence continues at coordinate 778,532,345 of CM060945.1, forward strand.
GGTTGTGATGTGGAGGTGGGAACCCTAGTTTTAACTAGGTGAAGAAAATCGATCAGCACTGTTTGTAGAAGTGATCGAGTTCAACGTAGCTTCGGGAAATGATAGTTTAGGGGTTGGTGATTGTGAGGCCGGAGGCGTTGATATTCTGGCGGTCGGAGGAGGTAGGATTCGTCGTTGACAGGTTTAGGATTTGAGAGACATGCTGTGTTGCTAGATTTGAAGTGTTACAGGTTTACTCGATTTTGAATTCGAGATTTCCCTGATGATTAAGTGATCAAGCTGGACTTTGGAGTCGATTGTGGAGTAGGGTTGATCATCATGGATGATCGGAATCATCCACAGGCATTGTGCATGTGCACAGTAGCCAACAAGGGGGTTGTTTGTTCTGGAATGTGATGAAGATGGTGCTCGGGGGATGCTCGGGTCATCTTTGTTTTTGCTCGAAGTTTAGTGAAAGATGACTTGAAGTAATATAGCTTTTGACTCGGGTAGTTTATTTAGTTGCAGTGTTTTGTTTTCTACAACCTGACGGTTTCAGGTTTGTGTGAATTTAAACTAAAAAAGAGAAAGCAAAGCCTGATTTAAACAGGAATTGAAGCAAGTTTAAACTATGGATTCAAAATAAATTTGAATTTTGGTTTTTGAAAATAAATAAATTTATAAAAGATGAAATGGTTAGCAACTTAAAACCTGCACAGTTTTTATAAAGTGATTTATAAATCTGAAAATAAGATTTTAAACAAGATTTAAAAATTTGGTTTAAAATCTGAATTTGAAATCTTGAATTCAAATTAGAATTTGAATCAGGAAGTTTTCAAAAGGGAATAAGTTGATAAATTCAAATGTTAAACTCAAGCTGAAGATTTCAGTATTTTATAACATATGTTGTATAAATCTGAAATGAAATTTAAAACAAGATTTTAAAATTTTTTATTTTTAAAATCTGAAAATTGAAACACATTTTAAATTCTAATTGTAATATAAATAAGATTTTGAATTTAAAGGTTTCAGAAAAACTTGAATATATTTAAAATGTAATATAAATGTATTTAAATAGATTTTGGGTTAAACCATTTTTAAATTTTACCTTAGGTAATTCTTTAAACTAAAATTTAAAAGGTTTTGGAATACTTAAACCTTGTTTAGGTTTAAACTTGATTTCATGAAATTTAGATCAAATTTAAAAGCAAATTGTTTAAAATTACTTTTGATAATGATAATTAAATCATTAATGAGGTTAATGGTTTTCATTAAATTATTTTGAACTTAATAATTTATTATCCAATCAAGGTAATTAAGTTTATAGTTAATTAATTTAATTAATTAATAACTAGGGTACTAATTAAAAAATTAAGGATTTATTTAATTAATTAAAAGATTTAAGTAAGTTAATTAAACTTGATTTAAGTGCGATTTAGAGATTAATTAAATAAGATTTGATTAATTTAATTTATGAATTGAATTTATTAATCAAGAAATTATTAATTAATTAATTTTTTTAATTATCACTTGATTAATTTATTAATTAGAAATTAATTAATGAGTTTTACAAATAAGTTAAGAATTAATATTGATTAATTCAGCTAATTACTTTGGAAAAGTAATTAAAGATTGGTTATAGGTTAATGAAGGTCATTAGCTTAGTATTATTTTATAATTAATTAATGTAATTAATTTTAATGATTAATTGTATTAATTAATTTAAAGATAATCATTTGAGAATTATTTAAGTATAATTATTAATGAAAGTAATTAAGAAAATTAACTACTAATTGTAATTAATTAAGTTGTTGATTAAGTTAATTAATTAAGTTTAATTAATTTAATTTAATCACTGGATGATTTGAGGAATAATTACCAATGTAATTAAAAATTAATAATTACTTAGTAAAGTAATTAAGAAGATAAATTACTGGATGTCATTTACTTAAAGGATACTGATTGATGGAGGAGTTTTTGGAATTCATTACTTTGTGTAATTATTATTAGTGTGATTAATTACTTAAGATAAGTAATTCATAATAAATTATTTAGTGTAATTAATTTTGGGTTTGATAATTAAGTTATCTAAAGATAATTAAAATAAAATTGATTAGGTTAATTACTTAATGTGATTAATCAAGAATGATTGATTAATATGGATAATTGATAAATAATTCAATAAGGTAACTTTATAAATAAAATAATTTTGGATCATTAATTTAAATAATTAATGATATAATTAAGGATTGATTAAGAACAATTAATCAATGAAGTTATTAATTAATTAAGGATTAATTAATAAAGTAATTACAAGTTAATTACTGGTTTGGTTTGGAATAATTAATTTGGGAAATTAATTAGAGGTTAATTACTCGAATGTAATTAAAGGATAATTAATCAATATGATTAATTAGGATAATTTGTTGAGGGTAATTAATTACCTGATTTATAATTAATTAAGGAATGTAAGCAAGATTTATATGGATGATTTATTAATTTAATTCATTTTAAATTAATTTAGGGAAGAGGTAATTAATTTCATTCATTTTAAATTAATTATAGATTGGATTAATAAGTAATTGCTTATGAATGATGGTTGATATTTATTACCCTAAATGGTTGAAATCTCATATATGAGATATATGATGTTAGGTGATTTGGATGCTATGGTTGCATTGAGTTGATAATATGAATTATCTGTTTGAGTTGATAATATAGATTATCTGATGTGATGTTAATATTGATTATCTATTATGACGTCGTAAATTATCTATCTGTGTGTATATAGATAATACTGAATTGAATTATTTTAAACTTTAAAACAACGTGGACCTAAAAGACACACTTTGGATTTCGATGACACCGGGATCGGGTTTCCATATTTGGATATCCGAAAACCACATCGATCCAAATTAACGATAGGTCGTGAATCTTATGTGAAGAGTGAAGACTCGAGGTGTAAGGACTATGAGTCAGTATAACTCTGTGGGTGATTCCGTAATGAGTTTGACGGAATAGTACTTATAGATTCGAGATGAAGATTCGTAGTGCAAGGGTTATCGTCGTTAACTCTGAGGGTGATTCCAAAATGAGTGTAACGAGATAATGCCTTCGGTTTCGTTCGAACCCGGAACGAACTTGTATGGATTGAATGCTTTCAGAACATCGTCAGGTGGACGATGAGCATTCTAAGAGATGTGTTCTCTAAAGGTAATCGTAGCCTCAAGCCTCATCAACCGAGAATGGCTTAAACAGAGGAGGTGCAGCAAGGCTTCGTGGCTAGCCCCCACTGGAGAGCGAGATTGATCCCTGTCTAGAAGTCCCTTTATATATTCGGTTGTGTGGGCGGTTGATTGCAACAACTGCCGGGGTTGTCTTGTTCGAAACTGTTCAGTAAGGAATGGTTCCGGCCTTGTGTTGCAGGGGAGCGGGCGTACTCCTCGGTACGGTGATCTAGGCCACGTACTGTGACGGGCGGTACCCCAGTAGCCCTGCCATTGTATGGAATCCACAATCCAATAAGTGTCGTACGTATTAGTTGTGCCCAAATATGTTGGAACGTGAGATGTAAGCATTCCAGCTATTTCTGTATTTTACTTGAAAACCCTAGACACTATTATAATATCATCGGACTTCCTATCAAATATTTTGGTTAGCGTAAGGTAAAAAAATTTCCATGTTTATGTGTAGGAAGTCTTACGTGATACCTTTCTTTTCAAAAGGTTTTTAAGTTAAGCAACCTTAACCTGTTACTCACACCAGACCTATGTCTGACCCGGAGTTTATCTTTGTTTTCTTAAACTCTTGGGTACTCAAATTTTTATGAGTAGCCAAGGGATTCAGGTTTGCTTTGACGAATATTGGAGGAGCAATGGAGCATGAGGCTTCTGCGTTGTAGATATATAGGTCCGCTGTGTTTTCTCTGTGTTGTGTTTGTATTGAATTGTAAATACTAGACAGGTGTTTATAACTGTCTAGTATATGTGATGTGTATGATGTGTATCTCTGATTTGTATTGTATATTATGTAAATAATTATGTTATTAATATAATTTATCCGTTCCGCTGTTGAGATTCTTGTGTTGTTTCTTTTTTATCTTCTTTCTTTTCTTCTTCTATCCCTTTCTTTCTTAATTGATGATGCGATTTTCTAGGAGTGGAAAATCGGGTCGTCACAATTGTCATGGAGAATTTGTCGTTTGTGTCAAACGAAAGTAAATAAAATTATACAATATATGTGGAAAGTAGATAAATTGGTTTAGAATCCATTTGAAATGAATATGATTATAAATTGCAGGTAATATGAACTGAATACAATTAAATGTTTGTTTAGTGTGTGACTTATGTTTGTGCTTTACGATATAAATATCTCGTATAGCTTGAATTATCTCTTTACTTTCTATTTCGGGGACCAAATTATTTTTAGGGCGGGGGAATATAACGACCCGGATTTTTATCCATCTGTTATTGGAATAATTAACCGATTTTAAATATTTAAATATTAATTTTTAGGTCGACTAATCAAATTTTTTGATATTTGAGATATGTGAATATATAAATTTTGAAAGCTATACAAAAATTTTCAAACGCTAATTTCTGATATGATAAATATATATATGTATTTGTAAGCTTCACCATTTCAAATTTATGATAACATATGTATATATACTTAGATAAGCTTCATGATGGAAAATTTCAAACTTACGATAAAATATATATGTATATATATAATGCTTATGTAAATATGTGTATATCTTAATGTATATGTGAATATGTGAAAATGTAAATATGCATATGAAAAAAATATGCATATGTAAAGGGATATATCTAAATATATGTGTGTGTTTGTAAATAAAAGCTTCATCATGACAATTTCAAATCAAGCATACAAAACATCAAAATCAAGCGCACATAAAATCTCAAGTTACCCACAAAATCAAGTCAAGCCAAAGAAATCACATCAGCCACCAAAAGGAAAGAAAACAAAAATTAAATGAAGCTTGAACAACAAAATATTCAACCACTCTATATGTATGCTTCATCCAACCTATGTGTATACTAGTGACCCTATGCTTGCACTATACACTTCCATTCACATATATATAGTCAGGCCATGTTCACTTCTTCCTCTACATATCATATAAAAATAAAATAAAAAAAATACAAAGACCCTGCCATTAAAACATAAATGATCAATACATTCTAAAGCATGAAGCAGGAGAAAACAAGGCAATGTGTTTACGTATATTTAAAGCAGTGTTCATCTTTTTGTTATGGTAAGCAAAACAACTTTACATTGTTAACAGGATATTACTTTTTCTATATATATGACTATAAAAATAGATAAATAGGTGATTCATGTAAAGTGTTTCTATGTTTGATATGCAATATGTGTATGAATGTGTGTGCTCAACATGTTTAGTTCACTCTGCAACACAAAGAAAACACTGCACTTCTACATTCTCTTCTCTGTTCATTGTTTTAGTTAAAAACAACTAGGCCCGTGTGACTTAAAAAAAAGTACCACCATCTACTCAGTTTTAAACTATGATTCCAAAAAACATTTTGTCTTAGAGTATATAATATTTTAAAATTTGTTTCCTTTGACTTCATCAAGCACGGAGAGAGAGAATCCCATTTTATAGTGGGTAGGACAGTTATGTCGAAATTTCAAACATAAAAATTTAACAATGGATTATATAGTAATGCTGGTGGTAGGAAAATACGATTTTTGAAGGTAGTTTGAAATTTTTTAATGTTATGTAGAGGGAGGAATTTGGAGTTGAGCTGCATTAGGGGATTTTCCAAATCACGGTGACGTGGGCGAGTTCCGGTGATGGCATTGGGTGTGGAGGAAGGTTTGGTAATGGCGTAGGTAGGGAAAATAGTGTGGTGATTTCTAGATGTGTGTGTGGGCGTAGTCGAACTAGGGTTTAATGGTATTGTTGTTGGTATCAGGTTCAAAAATAATGGCAATGACGCGAGAGAGGGAGGAATTTGCGCACAAGGGGTAAAGGTCCAGAAGGTTTTGGCGATGCTCTGGGCAAAGTCTGGTGGGTAATAGGGATCAGGGTGGTCGTGAAGAGGTGTTGGAAGGATATGGGGTGTCCTAGGTTTTGGTGGGAAGTTCGATTTCAAATTGAGGGCTCTATCGTGGGTTTCTAAGTGCAGAGGCGAGACTTGATGGTCATGGATGGCTTGCGTGAGGGGTCGACGACATGGTTCGATGATCAGAGGGTGTGTGCATGTGAACACGTTCGTGCATACCTGACCTTTCTAGAACGGAAGAAGGGAAGGAAAGAAATTGGGGAGAGGGGAAGAGAGTGGTTTGATTATATGGGTCAGGTCTTGTTTGTGATGGGCTGAATTATTTTAAAAAAATGAAATTTACTTAATTAAATTATGTGACTATCTATAAATTTTCAAAGCCCTATTTTTTCTTCATTTTAAATACAATGGACGTGTAGTTGGCTCCATTATGATCTTATCGCCGAGTAGTTCTATCTGAACTATTATTGTCGAGATTTCTCCAGTGCGAAAATTTAATGATTTATAAAATTGAAAGTAAACAAATAGGTAAATTGTTATGTAATTAATTTTATGTAAATGAGTCATTTAGTTATCAAATGATCTGTTTAAATTTTAAGTTAACCAAAAATAAATTATTTTAATTAATTTCTTTGATTAACAAGTAATCTAGATTTAAATATAACTCAACTCAGTTAAGTTAAAACCAGATTCAGTTTTGATTTATAAATTGACTTTATATTAATTTTAAATTTACCGACGAAGTTAATGATCTATGTTTTACTTATAATGTTCTTTGGCATTGATTTCAATTAACTATTATCTGTGTCATTATGTAGCCGAACAAATTAAGGTAGATAGAATAAAACGTTGAATCGTTTTATTGGAAGTAAATCAACTTGTAACAATCACTATTTTGAATTTCAGAAAATTTGATGATTACAAGCAAGTAAATTTCGATGGACAGGTCATGATTAACTAAACATATGGAATGAATTTCCATATGTGAATATTGACACCCTGATTGTATATTTTTTTATTTTAAACGACTTGACCTTTAAGAATTTGTCGCTTGGAATCGATGAGACCGGAATCAAATATCAACATTCTTTGAAAAACATTTCGATCCCATATCTTCCACGAACCTTTATGGTTTAACTTTAGAGCCCAGTATGCTGGAATTTAATTACATTCTATAAGAGTTTCCTCCTATTTTTGCCTCACAATCAATTACCTTCCTTGTGGGGAAATAAATGTAAATAAATGCCAAATTAACTACGCCCTATGCGCAATAATAATTCATTAATTATGTAAATTGAGAAAAAAATAAATATTTGTGTCTAATAAGTTCTAAACTCTTGGGTATTATGCTTTAGACTAGCGTTAGATGTCAATTCCCCAACCAATTATTATTACAAGCCCTTATCTTCGAATTCCCAAGATTTCATGGGATTCTAATGTCCCAAATATGGAAAAAATACTCAAAATCAAAACTGCAGTAGTAGACTTGTAAATAAAATAAAAACTCAATTTATTACACCAATTCAATAGAATATCTTAGATAATAAGAATTGCAATCTAAACCCTATATGCTATTTGACTTCCTTTTACAAAGAAATAGATAAGAATAAGTGGTGTAAACTACAAATGGAATTCGTAATCTAAACCCTTATTTTATTGAAGAATCACAATTTGATCTAAAGAACAAAGAGAAGTGGAATAGATTATGAAATTATCAGAAATGCTACATAAGTGTAACAAATTCCATCAAATTAATGTAAATAATTAAGAATCTCAATGTAGAACTGAAATCTAAAAGTAAAAAGGAATTTTACGGGATTTTATCTATCATAATTTTGAAATCCTAAATGAAATATACTAAACAATTGCTGAAAAGAAATACCAAGGACTACATGTGACGCCCCACCTCTATACCCACGCTAGCCAAGAACACTACGGTGTAGTGCTGTCAACTAGCGCGGAGAATAAGGCTGTTGAGGAGCGACCATCCATGTAATTTCTTATCACACGGTGGCTATAAAATGATCTTCGGAAACAAATATAGAAGTAAGCATAACATGCGAATCAATCACAGATATCCATATCACAAAGGCGGAAAGAGATATGAATATATATCACATAAAGGTGTACATCAGAGTAGTGGTCTAGAAAGATCCACGATAATACAAAAGAATAGCAACGCGTGCTATACAAAAGAATACAACTATGAGTCTATATCTCAAGTGTAAACAACAAAAGCTGCTAATCTAAACAAGTAGCCAAAAGTCTGAGTAGTGAATCACTGGGGGAGGAGTCAAGCAGTAGCACCTGTAACATCTCGGCCTGACCCGAGTATTATTTATAAGAAAATAATAAACGGATCAGTCTAGCTATAAATATCAGATGACATGATATAAAATAAAAGATATGGCATAAACATAAAATATCCATACTGACATACTACTATAAGTATGCAAATAATGATCAACAGGAGATCAACCGATAAGAGATAAATCAATATCACAAGAATCTTCTCAAAGATCCAAAGAGGGCATCATACCCTAAACTTGTACTCATGACAAGTCAAAGAGATAAATTCCAGAAATCAACACAAGAAATCCAGAAATCATAAAAAGGGAAAGAGGCCTATCACATGACGGTCCGAAGACCATGGGGAGCTACCCCACATGTGTGAATGGAATCACACAGATTGAGGTCAAGACTAACCAAAAAGCAGAAAGGTATGTGTGAATGGAATCACACAAGTGGTGTCTAGTCTAACCTTGCAATGAAAGAGACATCGCGCAATTGCTAGTCTAATTCATAAAGCGATCATCAAGATCAACGAGAAGTGTCAATTACACTAAGCTAGTAAATATAGAAGTTTAGCTTCATGTCGCATAACCACTTGCTTAACTTAAATATTTACGAACAAACTGTAAATCTTCACTAATAAAATTGTCACAAGAGGTTCAATCGAACAAGTCCAAGAATTAACCGACGAAGTGAACGCAAGTGTTTCATACCACTTGTTTTACTAAGTCGTTTAATTAGATTTCTCATCCGAGTGAGGTAAAGGCTTGTATATACTAATAGATTGGAAAACGGTTTAAGAAAAGAGCTTTGTTATTAAAAATAGAGTTGAAATTGTTTGTTAAAAGAGTTTTGATATTTACTACTAGTATTGAAACCTTTATATTATAAAGTGACAAAACACATAAGCAAGTGTAGAAACAATCAGTCACAAAGATCGCATACGGAGATGCGAATAAAATCCAAGGAAATCAGCTCAATGTTTTTCAGATAAGATCCCCTACGGAGGGGGGGTCCAGGGGGGTGGCAACCCCCCAAGGTGGGGGTGCGGGGGAAACGCCACCGCTTACGGGGTTCGACCTGCCCGGTCAGGTCGCGGGGGTCCAGGGGGAAGCGCCCCCGGCGGGGTGCGGGGCAGCGCCCCGACCAAAACGGTACGACCTAGTGAAGACCAAAGGAAGGATAGGATCGAGCGACTTAAAGGGTTTCGACCTAAAGAGTCACGACCTAAAGGAGTAAGCGACCCTAAGGAAACTCGCGACCTAATCATGGCCGAGCTAAGGTGAGGTGCGACTCAACCAGGTAAGCGACCTAAGGGAGACGAGCGACCTAAGGAACTCGCGACCTAACAATAGCACAGGTCAAGCGACCTAACGTTTTAAGGCCGAGCGACCTAATTAAACTCGCGACTTAATGGTGTGAAAGGCGTGCGACCTAAAGTGTTACGACCTAAGGGTCGAGCGACTTAGTGGAACAAGGTCATACGACCTAACGGAGTAAACGGTCGAGCGACCTAACAGGTTATAGGTCATGCGACCTAGTGGGTTAACGGCCTAACGACCTAAGGGTTATAGGCCCAACGACCTAACGGGTTATAGGTCCAACGACCTAGCGGGTTAGAAGGTCATGCGACCTAAAAAATGGAAGGCAAGGCCGAGCGACTTAAAGAACCAAGGCCACACGAGTTAAGGCCTAACGGCCTGACGACCTACGACCTAAAGGCCCACGACTTACAACCTAAGGAGCCAGAGCGAGCGACCTAAGGCTGTATAGGGGACTTAAGGCCAGAAACGACCTAAGTGTTTGCGACCTAACGACCTAAAAGCCCGCGACCTACGACCTAAGAGCCATACGACCTACGACCTAATTCCGAGTGCCGAGCTAATGAAGTCCAGAGTCGAGCGACCTAGCGACACGGTGTGTTGAGCGACCTAACGAGGTCAATGTTGAGCGACCTAACAAGGTCCAGAGAAGGGCGACTTAAAAGAGGCGCGACCTAAAAGAGGCGCGACCTAAAGGAGCGCGACTTAATGGGTTATATGACCCAACGACCTAAGCCACTAACTCGCGATTGACCTAAGTCCTAGGTCGTGAGCGACCTAACTGCGAGTGAGCAAAAATGGCCAGAGTCAAAGCAGAGCGACCTAACGACCATACGACCTACGACCTAAGGTCCTGAGCGACCTACGACCTAAGGTCCTGAGCGACCTAACTCCGAAAACACGAAAATGGCCAGAACGACCTAAATGCAGAAATTTCACCAAAACGCTAAAAATTGGAGTTTTTCACCAATCCAATCCAAACCAAATGCAAATGTGCATGCAAAAGTGATTGGGAATCATTCCCAACAGTCCAATATAGTTATAGACTAGATTTGTGAGATAAAAATCTCACCTTTGCTCCAAAACCCAATGAAAATGAAGAACAAAGCTTGATGGCAAATTGAGAAGCAACCACAAGCTTGAATCCGATGTCTTCTTCTTGAATTTGGAGTTGAATGTTGGAGTTGCAATAAAACAAAGACTTTGGAGTTTTAATTTCTCATTCCATTCACCATTTTTGTTGAAGCTTTAGTGTTAGGAAATGAAATGAAGCAATGAAGAAGAAGGGGGGTGGAACTTGGGCCTAATGGGCTAAAAGTCCAAACCAAAGGCTCGAGTGAAAAAGTGGTGAAATTCCACTAACCCCAAACATATCAATGTTTATACTTAGAAGATTGCAAACGACGTTTCGAACTCAATGGAAGTGGTCTCGAGTCCTAATTTGACCGTTTGCAAAAAGTAGCTTCGGACCAAAATCCGATTAACGATAAAATATTTAAATAAAATATTTAAATATAAAAATCGATAAATATGCGAGTTGTTACACTACACTTATAGAATAGCCTCAGCTTCACCTTCCTTGGAATTGCATGCCTCATAATCTCTTCGAGAATCTCTTTTTTGATATATATATATATATATATATATATATATATATATATATATATATATATATATATATTGACAATAGGGAAGAGATGTATATATTTATTAGATTCAGAATAGTTGGAGGAGAATAGAATAAGAATAGTTTGGAGGAAGTCAAAATAAACAGAAAATAGATTGGATTCTTACTTGAATCCTCTTTAGAATTTCTGAATCTAATTTGGAGATATAACACTGGTAGAGTTTTTCTATTGTTCCTAAAATATTTATGGACAAAAGTGAAAGGTCTAGGGTCTAATTTATAGTTTGGACGTACCAGTACCGCTGAATGATTACATAATTAAAAGGAAAAATTTAGAATGTACAACACATCAAAATAGGCTCCACAACACAGAACTGGTCGATCCTTATGCTCCAAGCGGTCGATCCCTACGGTCGACCCGTAGTGGTGCTGGGTTGACATCTTCCCCTATTTTGGGAATGTATTTATTTTACTTTACCGTTGCCTGATTATTTATTGATTTCATAACCTAATAAACTTTTATAATTAATTGCTAATTTTTGACGTTACTTAACCCACAAATCTAATCACAATTAATTTCAAATTTCAAATTAGGGAATTATTTGTTTATTTAAACCCAAACTAAATTATTCTAAATCAGAAAACTTTAAATGATCATAACTTCTTCGTTCGAGCACCATTTTCAACATATTATATATGCAAATTAGTCATAATTGCACCACAAACGCAATTTTTTAACTTTCAAGGTCAACTCCCAGCTTTTGTAAATATGCCATTTGATTTAATTTACTTCATTTGTTTATGGTCCATTTTACAGATGTTATAATCTTTCTTTCTTTCACCCCAACGGTTTGTCTTTTCGGTACTTGGATGTTCAACATGTGAACACCATGGATGTATTAGTGTCGACTTCTAAGGATCGAAAAGGAGAGTCGTTACATTCAACCTTTAGGCTGTGAGCTTTATAGTCAGACCTAACATCACTAATTTAGACCACATAGGCTATTGGGTTGTGATACCATTATTGGAACCAGATCAACCTGCAGCGAAAGTTAAAGGTCATTTTTAATTTTTTTTTACCATATTGGATCTTTAGGCCTATGAACATTAATTCATTTAGAACATTTCTAAATTTTATTTAACTAAAATCAATTACTTTATTTAAATTAATAAATTACATAGAGTTTTATTAATTGATATTTTATGCACATGAATGTGCACATCTATGCCATATATATATATATATATATATATATATATATATGTATGTGCGTGCATATGTAACATGTAACCCAAGGAAGGTACAACATGCTCGTATAAATATGTGTATATATATATGTATGTATGTATGTATTTAAACTTGTTATTTATATAAAACTGAATATATATATATAGCCTCATACGTTAATTTTATTTAAATAATTTTAGGGGAATGAAAGTACTTAGACATATATCTATATGTATATAACTTATGTATATATGTAAAATATTAATAATAAACATAAGTATATATATATGTATTATTTTAATAAATAATATATATATATATGCACAAACATAATATGAAAAAGTTCTTTTAAATTATGAATTACTCTATATATATTATAATGACAAAATAATTACCTTTTATTATATATATATTCATAAGCGTATTTATAATATCTAAATATAATATGCATATATATATATATTAATTATAAAATAAAATAATCTTTTAAAAACTTCTAGATCATATGCACAAAAAAATAAAATTTTACAATAAATTTTATTGTATTAAAGTATATATAGATTGATTAACTAGTTGAAAATAATAAAATATTAATAAAAAATATTTTTGAAGCATATTATTCAAATTTTTAATTTTTGAAAAATATAGCATGATATTTTGGCGTTTAAACATTTTTCCATAATTTTTCTTGATCAAAATTTTTTAATTAATTATTTTTGACTGTATGTTGTAATAATTTTTAAAAATAGGAAAAATTAGTTTTAAATTCTTACTTTTTAAGTGAGATCTCATTTCGTAATAAAGTAATTTTGTAAAATGTAAAAGCTAACTTTTGAAACGTATTTTATTTTACATAAATTATTTACATAGTATATTGATTTAAATAATATTAAGTAATTATTAAAAATAATTTACAACCACTAAAATTTATAATTTATATAAATATACATATAAAAAATATATGTTTAATTATTGGCATGAAATGATATGATAAATAAATATAGACCATATAAGTGTAACTAAATGATATATTTTAATATATGTTAAAAACTAATAGTTATTATGAATACAACTATTTAGCTATGCATATCTGATCTATATGTGAAAAAATATATTAAATGAATACATATATATAACCACCTAGTATGTGACAACATTAATACATATAAGAATCGCCACCTAACTAACAATATAATAATAATGTATATAAATAATAAAATATTATCCAGAAATTATAAACTATGTAATATAGTATAGCATACCTAAATCCAATGCCTTGAAGTAAACCTTGCAATGATGAACTCTCTCCTTGAAAGCCTTTTGATTCAGTAGATTGCAAATCCTTGAATCGTAGAGTTTTGTCTATCAAATAGCAATTGCATTTTGAATTGATTTGATTTGGATTTATTTGAGCTTATATGGGAAGAAATTGTCCAGTAAAGGATGGGATTAATGGTAGTCAAAACAATCCTATTCAATTATGGTTTGAGGTGTTTAAATAATGGAAGACATAGATCAAATAATGAATCATAACTCATACCAATTCTCGCTAAATCTCAGTCACCCAATTCTAACACCCCTAACCTATTTTAGTCCCCCATATAGCCCTCATTGCAGCAAAAATTATCAAATTATCATCATGGGCCAATATCCTATTTAAGCCCAAAGAAATATTATTAATTAAATCAAATTTAGTTGTTTATCGATATCTCATATCGATCGATATATTTGTAAGTATATTAGATATATTCAACAATATTTGTTCCCCGTGTCATATTTAAAATTTTATATTTAAAATTTTATGGATATTAATTAATTTAATTAACTTATAACAATTATAAACTAACTAAATCATTTGGTCTGAAGAGAATTCATTATTTCGGTTATATGACTAGTCAGGTGCAAGTTTGGTCAACGATTAACATCAAACTATTCTAATGTTAATGTTCACACGTCATTTAGCAGGTAGTTTGACATTTTGGCCAAATTGATCACTTACTTGGTGTCGGTAAAATCCAATTTTACTTTACTAAGCATTACCCGGTTGTGACTTTTATCTACACTAATTCTCTTCATTAAAATAATATCATTTTGGACATATGGAATTTGGCAGTGGCCAAAATTCTAATATCATCCATATTCAATATATTGTCCAAACACAAAGTTCTTGGTTCAATAATGATAATTATTATTAATCATTGCTCTGGCCAAAGACTTTGACTTTGAGTTGACTTGAGTTGGTCATGATTCTAACCCCATATAACTAAGGAGACAAATCCTCTCTTGAACATTGCTTCACTTCCAGTACTTCTACTCGGCCCACTATAGTCATTCGATGGATATCATGCCATGATTTGGCTAGAATCAAAGTAGAGCTTTCATATTGAAGATCCACATTGTTCTCAAGTTGGGAAAACTGTATAAATCAGTCATATCGATGTTTTCTGTTTGACCACAGTTATATAACCAATCGAAAAATATCAAGCGAGTTGTGTTCCATTGTTATCCAATAACCATCAATACGTAATCCCTAAATCCCCTAGTAGCCATGGGTATTACATTGCTGAACATTTAGAGAGCGTTGCGTATTCTTCTCTAAACAAATACATTGATATCCAATCTTGACTAGTAATATTAAAATAGTATATTTGTTTTCAATATTATAAATTATTTTCAATATTATAAACTACTCACGGTTATAACACTTTGTAATTACTACCACAAAGCATACCATTTATGGATTTTCTATAAAAATATTTTTAATTAAATTAATTAATATAAGATATTATGCTATGTATATAATAGAAAGAAAACATCTTTTTTTTGAAACAAGATTGGTTATCGAGTTAGATATAGGTAATAAATAACATAATCACCGTTGGGGCATACCCCTAACTGTATCAAGGTATACTAGGCAGTTACAGCCTTAGTATATGTATCCATTTAAACTCATATTATATATATATATCACACGGAGTGGCATGGATGACTCCCATGAAACATATTACATACACAAATTATATATCAAAATTGTAATAAGACACGGATATATATCCTGTTTTAAACAATTATTATTTATCATACATCGGATAAATTCTTATTTTACAAGAATGTAACTGATAAATCATATGAATTTACATATATGTAATTGATATTACAATAAGATTAATATTAAATATTTTAGTCAAAATTCAAATAAAATATAAAATGCATAATTTAAGAATAGGATACACACACATACACATACATCGAACTTAAATGATGTAAATCATAGGGCATGTTTAAGTGAATAAAATATTTTTTAATATATATATATATATATATATATCTGTGTTAGTGTGTGTTTATGTTATTATATATATCAAAATATTCATATATATGTATATATATTATTAAAACATGTATACAATGAATGGAAAATTATATACAAATCCTTCCTTGATACCGAGAATCATCGTGATGTGCTTCCGAAGATGACCACAAAAAAGAATTTGCTTTTTAAAATAATTTGCAAGGGAATTTTGAAGAGATAAAATTAATGTGAAGTTTCATACATTAGCTTACACACTCACCACTAATTCTTTTACAGAAATAATGTTGTGAGAATAGTTATACTCATTCAAAGGAATATTCCCATCTGACTAAGGAGTAACATATATATTTTTGAATTTATATATATATGAATTTGTTCAACCATCTAATACATACAAACGCGCACGCTCACTCACACACACACACATATATGTATATGTATGTGTGTGTGTATGTGCATATATATATATATATATATATATATATTAATGTGTAAGCCTTTGCACCCGTCAATTTTGGTGTAAGTTATAAACTTTGACTAGTACCAAAATGGTAGGGTTAGGTGTATGCCCTAGAAGCAATTGCATAATTATATATGTATATATATATATATATATTATTTATATATCTAATTTGATAACCAGACATGCTTATTATAAAGGTGTTTGTTTCTATAATATACAATGCTGTATTACGACATAATTAATTAACTAATCTAAAATATATTAAGTAGAAAGTCCTTAAATGATATGTTATGGACAATAATTTCAATGTATTATAATCTTGAGAAATTTATCACGTTATAATAATATATTATTTTAAATATTCCTACTTAAGATGGTTCGAGAAAGGACATTGATTCATCAGTTGGGACGGAATGGTATAATACTTTCCAAATGTTTGACATTATATAACTCATGGTTATTATGGGAACAAGAGGTTATATACTATAGTTATTTAACCACTATGGAATGACTCACTCTAGGGTTTCCTATTGGTTAATTATAACTAAGGTCAAATAAGAGATCTTAAGGTGACAATATATACGGTTCCCTCGATTTGAGAATACCATAGAACTTCAACATGAACACTCCATTTTGATTATAGCCAAATCATGGCATGATAATACATTGAGCAAGCATTTGGGCTGAGTTGAAACATTGGAAGTGAAACACTATTCAATATAGAATTCGTCTCCTCGGTTATATGTAGTCAGTATCATAGTCCATTACAATCGACTTAATCTCAAAGTCTTTGGCCATAGTAGTATAGTTAATAATAAATATTATTAATGACCCAAGGATTTTGTGTTTTGACTAATTAAGTTAAATGTGGATGATAGAGCAGTATAGTTAATAATAAATGTTATTAATGGACCAAGGATTTTTATTTGGACTAATTAAGTTAAATGTGGATGATATTGGACTTTGATCAAAACCAAATTCCATAAGTCCTAGAGTCATATATTATTGATGAAGAGAATTGATGTGAATAAACGATATTGCTAGGAGCCACTTAAACTAGTAAAATTAGATTTTACAAAAAAGATGTGTAAGTGATAAATTTGACAAAACTATCACACCACTAGCTATGGTAACATATGAACATTAATATCGAGTTGTTCAATATTAACTGCTGACTGAATTTACACCTTTAACCATACAAACGTAATGTTGAATTCTCCGAAAAACAACACAATTTAATAAATTTATAAAAATTTGTAAATTAATTAAATTAATTAATATTTGAGAAAAAATAATTATTATTTAATTTATTTGATGTGTTGGATTTGTCTCTAGTTATCTGAATGCATTTATAAAAAGTATATTTGCACAGATCGATATACGATATTAGTATAACTTTAAACGGGTTTAAATAAAATATGATCACTTGTAGTTATTTATTGGAATATTATGCCATTTGATGATATGGGTGACATCTACCTTCTTGGCCCTCATAAATCGATAATAATACATCCTCGGTATTCACATGCCATAAATTCAAGTGCCGGAAAGGCGGATAGTAAAAAAAGAAAATAAAGACAAAATAGAATCTTACACGAATGGAGTAACATATATTATTTCAATATATAATATTTACAGTGGAAATTTAAAAAAAATACCAGAGTCTATCCTAACATCAGCTTGGAAAGTTATGAATCTTTGTCCTTACAAATGCTGAATACAATAGTAAACAAATATAGCGGAAATAGAAATGGATAACTATCTACAGAAAAATCTTCAGCTCCTGTCTCCTCCAGAAATGTTCCAAGCTAGACCCCAACTACTTGGCTGCTGGAAAATAGGGCACTCGGGGTTTAATGGAAAAGAAATAAATTCTAGGTCAGTAATAGGACGATATGAGAAAAATCAAAAGAATAGATATTTTTGAAAACAAAGGTAGCTCAGAAGACAACGCCATGCATAAACACGGACGGGTTTTACCTTATGATAGCCAAAAATCTTTGCTATGTAAAATTTTCAATATTATTTTTAATGTCATTCTTTGAAAAAACACAATTCAAATAAATATATAATATAGCTGAAATGCCAGCTTATATTCCAGTATTGGCACAACTAAGTTCGTAAAGCTCATGTTGGAAATTGGATTCCAACAACGGCAGGTAAGGGACTACCTTCCGTACAATATATAAGAGATAATTAAAACTCATTTATAAAATTTTATGGTTAATTAAGCCCTTTTAAAATCTTGGAATAATTCCGAATCATTTCACCTGTTACTTAGGATAATATTTCTAAATCGTTTATTTAAATCTTAAGAAATATTTCTTCTTTTCCAAACATAACTTTTAAAGGGGGTCAAAGACATTTTTATTTAAGACATCATTTACCATAAATCCACAACAATTTGTATTGAGTAAAAAGAATCCATAGAAATTATACTAATCATACATCAATACTAATTTCTGTATTCGACCTATACTACTCGTCGCATAACGGTGAAATCTCCTTTTAAATTCACATAGATAGTACGATTTCCCCCCTTGGAATTTTATATAGAGTATAACAAATACATTTCACATGTCACCAATCTCTTATTATTCCAATGCAACGACCCGTATTTTCAACCACTAAGAAATATTAAATTTAATGTAATTGTTGAATAAAAATGGGTAGAAATAAAGATTTTACGATTTATTAAAGGAAATGTTATTAGATGTATGTTATAATATAAGATAAAATTCTTAAATAACAAATTTTATTAAAATTAAAAGATGACAACCCAAAACGATTGAACATGAAACAATGTTGGGTTATATATAAAATATAAGATTTGAATTAGCAAATGTTAATGTTGTAAAGAATAAAATGAATGTTATCTCTAATTGGAATATATTTGGAAAGTTTGATTTGGATATAATTGTAAAGTTTAATAAGGAAGAGAATAAATGAGGCATTAATGGTGCAATCACATGTTGTTTAATTGAAATTTGTTTTAACATTGGTAGGAAAATTTACAATCCTTGTTTGTAAACAAAATGTTTATAGATATTCAAATTACTAATTTGCAAAGATTATTTTATTTCTCTTCTCATTATTTAATCCGTTTGAAATTAATTTTATAATCAATGGAACTTAATGTAATTGAAATATTTCAATTAATATGAGAGAAAATGTTAATTGTAAAGCAATCAGTGCAGTAAATTAAAACTTATGTTTAATTAACACATAAGGGAATTTTTGATTAATAAGAAGGACTGTTAAATCAAAATAAAAGAATCTATTGGAAATAAAAATATAATGAACTGGCACTTGATTACGGTTGAAGTTGATGTTGGAATTAATATAATAACAAAAATATATTGGGATTAACATGGAACATTTAGATTTCAAAAGATTATTAAAATTTATGTTTAATCAAGATAGATGATCATAAACTTTTAATTTAAAATTTAACAGCGATTAAATCAGTTTAACAATAATTCATTTCAATTTACATGTAAAAATAAATATGATTCGATTTTAGAGCTAACTTCTATATATAATAGAATTAGGGTTTGAAATTGGTTTCATTGAGTTTTGAATAAATTAAAAACCAACATTTTGATATATAGGATGACCATTTTTGTTTCGGGAATGAAATGGGTTTTTGGGTCTTTGTTATCGCTTTGGCCCAACTGATCTGTTCCATCTATTCCTGTTTCATCTTGGTCTATAATATTCTATCATGTAACCCTAGCCGCCTTCTGTTCTACATTTATGTACATAATATCAGATCTAACTTGTTTCTTCTCAATGGTGAATATCCCTAAAC
This sequence comes from Allium cepa, assembly GCA_030765085.1. Taxonomy (NCBI): domain Eukaryota; kingdom Viridiplantae; phylum Streptophyta; class Magnoliopsida; order Asparagales; family Amaryllidaceae; genus Allium; species Allium cepa. The sequence goes on from CM060945.1 coordinate 778,552,430, forward strand.
CATAAATTCCAACTTCAAATCTTATTCAAGAATTCAAACTGCTCTAATCCTAGCATAGTATATATCTTCGTGAAGCTCTCGACGAATAGAATCAGCACTTGTAATTCGTTTTTGCAGTGAATCTCAGTTTAATAGTAAATTGGAAATCTTTCCTTGAAAGTCCATATTAGGATTTTGGGATCAACAGCGAAACATCGACCATTTGACGATCGGAAAGTGCTACCGCGTAGAGGATAACTAGTGGAATTGATCTATCGCGTCGATCATTGTAAGAATGCTCGACATCGCCAGAAATCAAGCCCAAATGGCCACGGTGGAGCAATTCTGGTGGGGTTGGAGTGATTGCGTGGGGCCCAATATGTGCGGCCGGAAAAGGGGTTCACGATGGTGATGTTTGATATGGATGAAGGTGCTCGTGGCTACAACGATTTTACCTTGATCACGACAGCCGATGGGTTTTTTAGGGTTATGGGTTAATGTTATGATTGGAGATGATGGTAATTTACGTTCTGCCTCTATATTTTTCAATTTAATTTTTAAATTCAAATGTTCTAACTTTCATAACTTTTGCATACGAACTCCGAACAATGTACGATTTCTTCCATTGGACTCTTTTCAAAATTCAAAATAATATTAAATTAATTTGGATGAATTTGGTGACTATTGGGATTTTGGGATTTTGTTGGATTTTTAATGGACTTAAAATCAAAGATGAGCGATTAAACCCACTAATGCAATACTAAATCAAAGGAAGGCGATTAAACCCACTCACGCAATACTAAATCAAAGGTGAGCGATTAAACCCACTCACGAAATATTAAATCTTCTGATACTAGTTAAATTGAAATCATGAAGTGATAAAATTTTACTAATTGCATTTGGTAGTCTAAATTAACATTTAAAATTGAATCTAAATTTTATATTGAATTAAATTGACAACTAGATTAATATTGAATTTAATGGCTAGTTAAACACCGGCAATTGATAACCAGTAATTGATGTGATATGTTGGTTGATTGGATGTTGGTTATTATTGGATGCCTATTGATTAATGTTGGATTATGGTTGCTTATTTATTTTGACATATTCCTGTTATTACCTTATTTATTATTTGACATCATATATATAGTCATTTGAACTATTTGAAATGGATTAAGAAATAGGTTGGAATGATATTTACCTATGTCATTTAAATTTGGGTTGAAATGGTATATATTCGTCCATGTAATTAGAAATTAAAACAACCACTTGGCCAAAGGGTAGAAAATTATATACGGACATCGGATTTTGTTAAATCAAATTGGTTTAAAATCTAGAAATTAGATTTGTTTAAAAAATTGGATTTATATAATTTGAATTATTTTATAAAGTGATTCTTGAAACATTGGAATTGTAACTGCTTAAATGAAATTATTTAAAGGATTTAATTTGAAATCTTAAGTCGAAATTTGAGAAATGACTTAAATCTATAAGAAATGAATTATTTGAACGGTTATAATTTTAATCTAACTTTGAATTTACTACAATTAAATGGTTTAAATTGATATTTGAAAGTTTGTATGTAAAATGAATTTAAAATAAATTATTTCAAATAAGAATATGAATTGAAATTTTTAGCCTTTAAATAATTCTTTTAAATTGAATTTGAAGTAACGTTTGAAATTGTTTGAACCGAGGTTGATTTAAATTGAATTTTGAATATGAAGTTTAGTTGAATTGGAAGATAGAAAATTGAATTCATTGTGATTTGGAATTAGAATATGAGTTCAAATTGTTGTGAAAGAAGAAACGAATTTAATATAAATTATTTTAATATATAAAGTATTTTTTTAATATTAAAACTATTTTAACTGCTCAAAAAAAAATTCAATATTAAAACTATTTTATATTCAAACCATTTCAAATCTATAAACTATTTTAATTATTCCAATACTTTTCAATAAAAAACTATTTTAAGTATTCCAAATTATTTTTAATGTTAAATCTAAATTAATTATTCCAACTATTATTCAATATTAAAACTATTTTAATTATTCAATATACTTTCAATATTCAAACTGTTTTGAAAGTGGGAACTGTTTAGATTTAAATCATTGATTTAAATACGAATATTTTGATACGAAGGTATAACCTATTTTGAATTTGAAATGATTTTGAATCGAATCTGATATTTTGATATGAAGTATGGCTTGATCTTGAAATTTGAAAGAACCAACCAGTGTGTAAAATGATGTTTGGTTGTTGAAGAGACTGGGACAGGGTGAATGGCATACTTCCTAATATTCTACTGGAAAGTAACTGTGTATGTGGTGTATGTTATCCATAATGTTGATTTTGAATTGGTGACGTTTACTGTAATGAAGAAAGAGAGCGACCATGGATGATCCAGATACTTGTTTCAATTTGAAATGACTAAAATAGTAGCCTACGTATGGCCAAGGGATTGTCTTCCTTTAGGAGCCATCAACCCTTCATATTATTATATTTATTTTGACTCGATCGATGCACCTTGATTTGATTTTGGGGGTGGTGGACTCGGTCGGTAGTCATTGAACTGATGTGTTACAACCATCCGAAAAGGGTAAACTGGTGGAATCTTACATTGGGCGTTGCCTCGTATGCCTTGTCGTACTTTATCCTTATACGTGCCCACTACGATTTTGTTTTTGTATGGTACCTATAGGGAAATCACTAGCTACCATTATTACTGGCTGTGTTAAAGGATCTGCATAGACTACCTGCTTAAAAATGTGTTAAGGGGGATAAATGTAAATCCTTAATGCTATTTTATTACACACTTTACTGATAGACACTACGTATATAGTGTATCTTACGACCTCTAGATAGTTTAAGGGATCCTTATGAGATGGAAAATCCTGTAACATCTAGTTATTGCACTCACATTGTACACTTGATAGGAGATGGAAAATCCCGTAAACATATATGAAGTTATTACATTCATATTTACTTGTTATTGATTTAACTTGCATAAGAACTTTTTGTTCTGACTCGAATGTTTTGTCTTTTTATTACGCTCGGGTCAGCCTAAGTACTTTAGTGTTTAAAGACGTTATTCTTCAATGATGGAGTTTGTTAGACCGTATTTACTATTATTATTCCATTGCATTATTTTGGTATGTTGTTTGATTATGTTCTGATTATGTTGAATGAAACGACCTGAAATTTTCGATCCCGAAGATTCCAGATAGTTATGAAAAGAAGAAGAAATAGATAAAAGAAAAAGAAGAAACACCAAAATAGAGATCAGAAACCTCACATTCGCAGTGGATCAAAATATAATATCACATAAATAATAGTTATACAAAGAAAACTGAACTTGTCAAATTACACTTCAATGTATCAGAGTTACAACATATTTACAACCACTGGACATATAAATAATCATTTTCAAATACTATAATATAACACAGTGGAAACTCTCCATACGTTTCTGCTCTCCAACTCGCCTCCTGAGCTCCAGAACGTCCTAAACTGAAAATCTGTAATACTCGGTCTAACCCGAGCATTACATCAAAGTAACACCCGGGTCAGGCTGGAAACCAGCGTGAGTAAACGCATCTAACTTGGAATACAAAAGCATACAACTTATATAGAACCCGGGGTAACTTATATCAATTTCAACTTCACACATTGATATAGTCATCATCTATTTCACACATTAATTTCTAAGTGCCAAAACTTAGATTAAATGGTCTAATTCACTTAAATCATTCCATACCAGCCTATTGATTTCACATAGCAATTTATAAAGAATCGAAGTGGTTTCGGGTATTTACTAATACCCGACTCCGGTCTCTTCGAAACCAATATCATTTTAACTTAAATTATTCAAGTGAAATACAACTCAATTTTAAATACAGGATGTCACCTAATTCATCAACAATAGATAACCACATCATCACAATTTAAATCAAACATATCTTATCACATAGCATCACAAACCACATATTAGGAATAACAATTAATCAAAGACTTCCAATATCGTTCTATTTATCCTTTAATTACTTTTAAGTAATTAACCCTAAATTAATTTCACAAATTAATTACCCTTAACCCAATACGGTAATTCTCCTTAATTATTTCATTAATTAATTGCTAACTATAAATATTAATCACCCTTGATTAATAACATCAGTAATTATCTACCCTTAAATTCTTCATCAAATAAATTGATTATTCCAGATTATCTCTAATTAATCCTTTGATTAATTACAAAATAATTTAATTCAAATTACTTTCACAATTCCATCTTCCACTAATTACATCCAGTGATTATCATTAATTACTTTACTAAGTGTTATCCCAACTTTTGGCAAAGTTGAGATACCCAAAATTTACTAAAAATCGATGATTATTATTCTTGAATGTCGACCATGCATTGCAGGATAACCATGGATATCGATGAATTTTGTCCGAGTCCGGATCGGGCCACAATTGATAGGACATGACAAGAGAGATCATAGAAGTCCGCACCTCAAATTTCAAGTCAATCCGAGGTCGTATGCTCAAGTTATGATGGATTCGAGTTAAGCGGAATGGACGTTGCCCAGTTGGAACCCATCACGAAGTCCAGTTCGAACCCATCACAGAGGTCCAGTTCGAACCCATCACGAAGTCCAGTTCGAACCCATCACGAGGTCCAGTTCGAACCCATCACGAAGTCCAGTTCGAACCCATCACGAAGTCCAGTTCGAACCCATCACAGATGTCCAGTTCGAACCCATCACGAAGTCCAGTTCGAACCCATCACGAAGTCCAGTTCGAACCCATCACAAGGTCCAGTTCGAACCCATCACGAAGTCCAGTTCGAACCCATCACGAAGTCCAGTTCGAACCCATCACGAAGTCCAGTTCGAACCCATCGCGGAGGTCCAGTTCGAACCCATCACGAAGTCCAGTTCGAACCCATCAAGAAGTCCAGTTCGAACCCACTGGGTCAACCAACCATGATGACGTGTCTTCCATCGGTTCGAATGCGCCGAGATATATGGAGTCGAAGCATTCAACTCGGAGCGAAACCCGGATCGAAGCGAAGTGTGCGCTCCACGTCGACACGAAGACACGTGCCACCATGGATTCGAAACCATCGGTTCGAAAGCATGGTTTCGAACCAAACAGCCATGCAATAAACCCCATTTTGAATCCATCATATCTTCCAATCCACTGATCCAAATGCAACGAAATTTTCACAGTAGCTTACATACAAGATAAAGATTGCTCCTGCCAAGTTTCAGCTCGATTGGACCATTTCTTGATGGGTTCGAAATCACTTCGAATCGATGTCAGATCGAGACGAAACTTGGTGGGGTCGGTCGCAGGGCCCACTCACATGCCAGAAGAAGTCTCCCGAAGTTTGAGCGAGATCTGGGCCTCCAACGCCTATAAATAGAGCCCCAGAGCCAACAGAAAAAGGATCTTTCGGAGCTTCCGCCATTGAACGTCCATACTCTGCCGGATTTGATTTTACTCGCAACCATCACTGTTCTAAACGATTTACTTCACTATAACCCCTGTAATTGATTCTAATCAGCAAGGATAATCAATAAAAAGGAAAACCTTTGAAGTGGACGTAGGCCGGAGATAGCCGAACCACTATAAATCGTGTGTTCTTGTTTATAATTCCTGTTTTGCTGCTTAGATCTGTGATTTGTGTTTGAGTATTGCTGATTTATATTCATACACTGGTGCTTTCACAATCCTTGGGGTTTGTGACCAATTTTGGCGCAAACATTTTGGTGCTTTCACTGAGAGGGACTAGCACCCGCTGCAACAGATTCAGAATTCAGATTCGAAAGTTTAAAGAATTCCAATTCAGAAACAATGACTCGACAAACAAGACAAAGAGTTGATAGGAGCCAACAAGGAGGAAGCCAAGAAGCATCCTCAGGATCAGGAGAAGGACAAGCTTCCATCTACATCACTAGAGACGAAATGGAAGCTATGGCTAATTCATTACGCGAAAGCATGATGAAGAGTCAACAGGAGATGCTGCAAAATTTCCTCGAGCAAATGAGGGCAGCGAACATGCAAAACCTTGGACCAACTACAACGGCTACGAGTGCGGGACAAGGAATCAGGATAGCAGAAGCCAATGAAGGTCAGGTCCAAGACCAGAATACAGGAGTTGAAGGTGGTCAACAAGGCCTTGGGGGCAGACCCTCAGGGTCCGATACTGGAAGACCAACAGACAGAGCTCAACAAACTGGAGCCAATGCTTACGCTAACGAGCCACCAGAAGAATACATACCAGAATTCCCTTCAAGGCTCGGGGGGCAGGATAGAAGTTTAACAAAAGGTCAACCACTGGAAGGAGACGAGAGAATGATTGGCCTCATGCGAAGAATCATGAGAGGAGGATTGCCTAGCGGAGGTCTAGAAGAAGTTAGTCGGAGTCCATTCACTCCAAACATCCGAAACGCAAGGAACCCTCCAAAGTTTAAACTACCAGCGCTAGAACCTTATGACGGAAGGTCAGACCCGACCATGCATATTACCAGATACATCAGGCACACGGAAGTGCTGGGGGCATCCGAGGAAGTGATGGCATGATGCTTCCCTCTATATTTATCAGATTTAGCCGCACTATGTTTCAGGCAACTAGAGACTGGATCAATCAGGACATGGAGCGAGCTTGCTGATTGCTTCATGAGACAGTTTAGGGTCCATGTGACGCGACCCAAGAGTGTGATGACTTTAGCTTCGATCCAGCAAGAGCCCAGAGAGGCTATGATCGGTCTCGAACGACCAAGACATCGCTTAATGTTCATATACACTGAACCGGAGTGCAAGAAGTGAGTTGCTTCGCCGGAGAGCGACAGGATCAACTCATTTAAGCGCTGTTTCCCCTTCACCGGAGAGTGACAGGATGGGATCCAGCAAGAGCCCGGAGAGGCTATGATCGGTCTCGAACGACCAAGACATCGCTTAATGTTCAGATACACTGAACCGGAGTGCAAGAAGTGAGTTGCTTCGCCGGAGAGCGACAGGATCAACTCACTTAAGCGCTGTTTCCCCTTCACCAGAGAGTGACAGGATGGGATCCAGCAAGAGCCCGGAGAGGTTATGATCGGTCCAGAATGACCATGACATTGCTATATGTCCTAACCGGGACAAGAGTGCAAGGGATAGAAGGCAACGCCAGAGTGCAATAGGATCTTTCTATTCAATCACTAAGTCTAGAATGGACTTAGTAAGTGTTCTGAGTAACCAATAATAGTCCGGAGAGACTATGAAACTTCATCCTCAACTTCTACGGAAAGAACGGATGCTGATTTGGCTTCGAACAGCCATAAACTTGATTGATAATACTGCAGCTATGAATAAAACATGGATTTACTACATTCGATTTAAGACCGTTCAAAACATATCTTTTACAAAAAGGCATGTTTTGGGGGGCAAAATGTTATCCCAACTTTTGGCAAAGTTGAGATACCTAAAATTTACTAAAAATCGATGATTATTATTCTTGAATGTCGACCATGCATTGCAGGATAACCATGGATATCGATGAATTTTGTCCGAGTCCGGATCGGGCCACAATTGATAGGACATGACAAGAGAGATCATAGAAGTCCGCACCTCAAATTTCAAGTCAATCTGAGGTCGTATGCTCAAGTTATGATGGATTCGAGTTAAGAGGAATGGACATTGCCCAGTTCGAACCCATCACGAAGTCCAGTTCGAACCCATCACAGAGGTCCAGTTCGAACCCATCACGAAGTCCAGTTCGAACCCATCACGAGGTCCAGTTCGAACCCATCACGAAGTCCAGTTCGAACCCATTACAAAGTCCAGTTCGAACCCATCACAGAGGTCCAGTTCGAACCCATCACGACGTCCAGTTTGAACCCATCACGAAGTCCAGTTCGAACCCATCACGAAGTCCAGTTCGAACCCATCACGAGGTCCAGTTCAAACCCATCACGAAGTCCAGTTCGAACCCATCACGTAGTCCAGTTCGAACCCATCACGAGGTCCAGTTCGAACCCATCACGAAGTCCAGTTCGAACCCATCACAAAGTCCAGTTCGAACCCATCACAGAGGTCCGGTTCGAACCCATCCCGAAGTCCAGTTCGAACCCATCACAGAGGTCCAGTTCGAACCCATCACGAAGTCCAGTTCGAACCCATCACGAAGTCCAGTTCGAACCCACTGGGTCAACCAACCATGATGACGTGTCTTCCATCGGTTCGAATGCGCCGAGATATATGGAGTCGAAGCATTCAACTCGGAGCGAAACCTGGATCGAAGCGAAGTGTGCGCTCCACGTCGAAACGAAGACACGTGCCACCATGGATTCGAAACCATCGGTTCGAAAGCATGGTTTCGAACCAAACAGCCATGCAATAAACCCCATTTTGAATCCATCATATCTTCCAATCTACTGATCCAAATGCAACGAAATTTTCACAGTAGCTTACATACAAGATAAAGATTGCTCCTGCCAAGTTTCAGCTTGATTGGACCATTTCTTGATGGGTTCGAAATCACTTCGAATCGATGTCAGATCGAGACGAAACTTGGTGGGGTCGGTCGCGTGGGCCCACTCACGTGCCAGAAGAAGTCTCCCGAAGTTTGAGCGAGATCTGGGCCTCCAACGCCTATAAATAGAGCCCCAGAGCCAACAGAAAAAGGATCTTTCGGGGCTTCCGCCATTGAACGTCCATACTCTGCCGGATTTGATTCTACTCGCAACCATCACTGTTCTAAACGATTTACTTCACTATAATCGCTGTAATTGATTGTAATCAGCAAGGATAATCAATAAAAAGGAAAACCTTCGAAGTGGACATAGGCCGGAGATAGCCGAACCACTATAAATCTTGTGTTCTTGTTTATAATTCCTGTTTTGCTGCTTAGATCTGTGATTTGTGTTTGAGTATTGCTGATTTATATTCATACACTGGTGCTTTCACAATCCTTGGGGTTTGTGACCAATTTTGGCGCAAACACTAAGTAATTATAATTCATCAATTACATGAAGTAATAATTATCAAATCATCAAGTGATTAAAATTAATTAAACTTAAATAATTTATTTAATCCCATCACATAAGACTCCATTAATTAATTAACTATAATTACTCTAATTAATCATTATTAAACTTGATTAAAAATTAATCATTCCTTAATTGATTATTAATTAACCCTTAATTTCCAATTATTTTTTCATAATTAATTGCTTAATTAATTACAAATTAATTTATCTTAATTTTTTTATAAAATGTTATAATTAACTTGCCTTAATCATTTAATTAATTAAGCCTTAACCATTAATTAATTAACTATTAATTACGAATTAATTAATGTTTAATTACTTTATAAATTAACCTTAATCAATTAATTAATTAGTTCTTAATCACTAATTAATTAATCGCTAATCACTTAATTAATTAGTTATTAATCACTTATAATTAATCTTTAGTTATTTAATTAATTATCTATTAATTATAATTTAATTTAATTCTTAATTATCCATTAATCCATAATTAATTAATTAAACATAAATAATTAATTAATCTAAAATTATTAATTAATTTAACCTTAATTACTTTATTAATTAAAGTAAACTTTAACCATAAAACTTAATTAATTTTCAAAACAAAACAATTTAATTAGTCTCTAAAAATTATTACATTTTAAACATTTCTAATTTGCTTTAAAAACTTAATTACATTTTAAAAGTTAAGTTAAATGAATATAAAATCACCTTAACTTAACAATCATAATAATAAAGTACTTTCAGTTAAAATGTTAAACATTTTACAAAGTAGTTTAAATAAAATTTTAAAGTTTCAAACTTAAAACAAATTTGAAAACTCATTTTAAAACAAAACTAACTAGTTTCGGGTTCGACCGATCCAAGCTCGATCACTTGAACCCAAACTTCTTCTTCTCTGCCTATTGCCTTAGCTAAATTAAAGTTAGATTACATATAACCTGGAAGGATCAAACACTAGTACCCAGGCACAAACACAACATCCCCACCCTTACCCTATCTCGAGCAAATACCCAACCTACTCGACCAAAACTTTGAGTCACCCCTAACTCCCAACTCTCACTGGCACGAAACTGACACGTGCACGTGCACGTTGCGCCAACTCCGTCGCCGCCACCAGCGACACCTCGCGTAAGTCTCTTCTCGCCCACTGATACGTCTCCGACCTTCGACTATCTCTTGCGCGAGCTAAATCAAAATAAGGTAATTCGAACCAAATCACCTGAAGAGTAGTTTGCCTGAAAACCCCTCAAACCCACGATTCTGACCATCGATCGCTTCGAAACTTTAGCCACATCACCGCGAGACCTCCCCACTACTATCCCCATGAACTCGTGCCACTCGATCTACTACAAGTTCCCCGGTAACCCATTTTCGAACGCGACCATATTACTGAGCTTAAACCCTATTTCTCCCAAATTCCAATCCCTCTATGATCGGTTACCTCCTCCTCTATTTTTCTTGGAATCACCGATCATAACACACGCTCCAATCCAAGCCACGACCTTCGAAATCCACCCAGTCACCAGTACTTGCCCAAAAACTACTTTCAGGTCATCATAGAAATACTCCACCAATATCCATCTAAAATTCGAATGTTTAGTTCGAAAAATCAAGTCTTCCATTGGGGATTCAGATTATATACTTAAGTTTACAAATTATGGTCATTGAAATTTAACATAAATTGATGATCCACTGTATTTTTATTTCCTTCCAGTAAATGTTTTATTTCTAAAACTTAAAAACATTTTCAAATTTTAGTTTAAACTTAAACAAACATATTTTGTATAAAAATCATAGTTCAACAGCGATAAATCAAAGAAAATGAATTTTCTTTCTTCAATCTGTACTCTGCACACATTTTTATTCAAAACAGAGTTGCATTTTGATAATTTATTCACATGTAAGCAGATCTAAAATAAATAAACTTAGTTCATCAACATGCAAACAAATTTATCATCGAGCTTCTAGTTATGCAACCAAATTTTAGTTAAAACCAGTTAGTGTTTACTCACTTTAATGAAGAACAGAGTCCTGGTTTAAATACTCTGATCTGAAAGCTTGCTTTTGTTCAACTTGCTTTCATTTTTATTTCTTTTCTTCTTTGGTTACTCCTGTCTTGGGTTTGAATTTTAACTTAGATTATATTTGCTCTGTTTTTCTTGATTTTCAAGGACAGTACAAAGCCCTTTTAATTTGAATAAATTTTTAAACCTTAATTTCTGATACAACAAACATATTTTGTTTGAATCTTAGATACTAACATTGATCACATCATGTGATAATGGGTTTTGAACAATTTCTTAACCTGGAAACTAAGAACAGTATAGTGCAGAGACCACAGCATGCACACAAAATACATCTATTCATATATGCATAGGAGATCTACTAATATAAAATACATACTTAACAAAGAAACAAACATGCAACAGATTTAAATACTTAACACATTAAAAGTGATGTTACTCACCTTTTAATTGCAGAAGACAGAGCAGAAGTATGACTGCATTTTCTAGGTTCTGAAATTCACTTTGCATGTTCTTGAATTGATTTGCATGTTGAAGACATTCTAGTTGCTGCTGATTAATCAGTTCTCCTGTCTGCATTGCTTGTTTGATTCCTGAATTTCTTGATTGAACTTGAAGATTTTGTATTGATATTGTAATTTCCAGATTAACTTCTTTGTTCCAAATTTTAGTTCTACTTCTTAATTTCAGATTTTACAGTTCTTCTTTCTTCTCTTTTTTTTTCTTTCAGATTTGTATTCATTTTAGTTGAGAATGAATAAAAGAACTAGCTGAAAATTAAAACTCTTTCTTAATCATATTTTTATTTTTAGATTTTAAAATAAATGACACTTGTCTACTATGATGCATTAGCTAACTTACACCTATGCATATTGATTTACAAATGTCTTAACGAACATTTTAAAAGTTAACAAGTGTTATAATGTGTTATTTAATATTTACAAATGTTATTCTCTAATGTTTATAAATGTTTTAAAATATGATTTTCTTTTTAATAATCTATTTAAGCTATATACATATATTTATGTAATATTCATATGATTATAAAATGTGTATACTTATCCTTTAGTAAATATTCATATGAATTCAAGTAACTTATATTTTGTTTCAATTTAATGTTTACATGTTTGAAACATCTATTTTAATTTAACTTGGATACTTTTAAAAAAAAACTAATACCAAATAAATTAATTTAAGCAAATTAAATTTTTATCTTATCAATTTAAAACCATATTTATTTATTCAATAGCTTTTAAAAGATAAATCTATTAATTAAATATTTATTTAAATTGGATACTTAAATCAATTCCAATCTTATATACAAATATTATCAAATCAATTAAATTTTTAAACATAGATTATTAAATTGATATGCTTTAAAATTCCGGGTCATCACATTCCTCCACCCTTAGAATCTTTTCGTCCTCGAAAAGGAACGAAGCCAGAATTATTTAAAATGCTTACTATTAGAAAAATTATTCTTTGAAACTCTTTTAAAATCTACATAATATTATAAAAATGGTTTTATAAAAATAATTTTTATAACTCGATGTTTTAACCAGTCCATCCTTGTTCTCACAGAAATTCGGTCATACGTTGATCGGGCGTACGACTGAAAATCTATAAGTACTTAGCAGACCCATTTTAACACCCAGTGAAAATACTTTGAAAATAATTTTATTGAAAATTTAGAAAATAGTTTTTTAAAATAGAGGATATATTTTTGGTGAGAATGCTCTGGAAATCATCACCCCCATCCATGGTCGCAGTTAACCCGATGATTACGTTGCCGTCCCGACAAAATCCACAGATAACTGTAGGCCTCTGCGCCTCACGATTACACCATGGAACCCGCTACAGATCGCAGCTACAACTGGGATTATGTAGCTATCACAGCTAAAACCCATATAACTGTAGGCATCAGCGCCCTCGAATTTCGCTGCCAAAAATGAAACTTCTCCACTCCACTTGACCGTAGATCGCAGTCTACCGATGTTGCGTTGCCTTCCCGGCAAAATCAAGTGTAGACCGTTGACACTCATCCTCCACACGATTTTCGCTATGGTCCCCACAGTAGATCGCAGCGACATCGAGTTACACTATCGTCACAGCATAACCCAAATGCCCCTGTAGGCATCAGCTCCCTCGACTTTCGCTACCCAATAATCCTCAGGAACTAGTTTGTCCGGACTCCTCACAGGATCAACTTTAGAACCCCCCTTGGGGCTTAAGGCAGCACCACACAGTGGTACTCCTGAGAAGTCCATTCCAAGGGAGCGCCTTTTTCCCCAGAGCATCATCAAAACATTTTATACTATATATATATAGTATCTTCAAATCATACACCTAGCGTGATATCATACAAAGCTCCTTTACACAAAATCGATTATCCCAAAATCGATAATTCTCAAACTAGGCTTTCCAAATTCAATATTGATTTTACCTAAAAATCAAAAGCCTTTCCAAATCCATAGGTTCCAAAAACCTTTTCCAAAATCCTCATAAGATCCTTTGTACATATATATACAAATATATATAATTTTCAAAACCTTGGATGATTTCAAACCTGTATAGAACTCTTTTTATACTTCAAACATTTTCAAAATCCTTTTCTTTTGGCAAAAGATTCAATAAGGGGAGTTTCACTTTATAAAACAAAGATATTTAACTTTGTTTACTCAAAATCAGATATTCAAATTTGATTACTTCTTTCAATATCATTTTCATTCAAATCCGTACGATGTACACATATCATCCGTACGCTATACCACTCTGATCGCTCACTCGATCACACAATTTCACTTCCGAACTAGTATCGTCCACCCGACTTCCTAGTGCGGACACGGATCTGGTTTCTTGATCAGAAACCTTCATTCTCCTTGCATAGTCATAACTATGATAGAGAACATCCAGAACCAATCAACAATCCATATCCAGGTTCGCCGTCGAAAATCGAGTGAAAAATTCCACTCGGATCGATATAACTATCTCGAAATTCTGTGCTCGAATCTGGATCAAATCACTATGTGAATAGAATAACATACGTACACCCTACGTATTTATCTTTATTGGTTATTAGCGAAATCAATTCCATTTCTATTCACTTTCATTATGATTTTCATTCACTTACACTCAACTGCTTCAATCCATTTCGATTATTACCTCTACTCTTATCTCGATTGGGTATTTAACCAATAACAGTTTAAACTCCGACAAGTTTAAATTTAGAAAATAACTTGAAAAGTTTAAAAATAGATAAGTAGTTGAAAAATAATTACTAGTTTGTAAAATAGGTGTAAAATAGTTAGAAGATAGCTTGAAAAATTATAGAAATTTTAGTTAATTGCAAAATAATAGTAAGGTGGTAATTAGTTTTGTAAAATAGTTGAAATATAGTAATTAGTTTATAAAACAGTTGGAAAATTGTTAAACAGTTTCAAAAATAATTGTAAAACAAGTATAAGATAGTTTGGTTTTTAAAAGATAAGTTGTATATATAATAAATAGCTTGGAAAAATAGGTTTATATTAAAACAATTATATTAAAATAGTCCAGAGTCAAAACTGCTCACTTCCCAATCTCCATTCTCATCAATTCAATTTAAATTTCTACTTTCATTTAAATTGACCCAATTCCAATTTCAAACTCCATTTCCAAATCAAGTTTAATTATTCTTAATTTCCTCCCAAATTCAATTCAAATTCCATTTGAATTTTATACTATACAACTTTAATTACGATTTCAAATTAATCCAATTCAAAATTTCCATTCGAATTTTATACTTATACATCTTCAATCAAATTTCAATTAATTCAAATCAAAATCAATTTGAACTCATTTCAATCCAAATTCCAAGTTTAAACCATCTCGAATTATATAAATTCGAGTTAATACTTCAAATGTTGATTTAATTCCCTTAAATCAATTTACCTTTTAATCCCAACAATGGATTACCATACTCCATTTCTCATTCATTTAAACAAATCCAATTCACTACTTAAAGATTTTTAACAACAATAGGATGATATCAACTAATTTATTTTAAAACATCCATTTATTTTCAATTTCTAGATCTCAAACCCATTTTGAGATCACTAAAACTCTCAATTCGAATCAACCATTTAACTTCCCAAGTTAAACTTAATTTACATAATCTAGTCAACCTTTTACAAATTGAAATTCCATTCCAAATTTGAAAATTCTTTTCCACTTAAGTTCAAAAAATTATCATTTTGGGTATCATATCTTATTCCAAATCTAAAACTCACCATTTAGAGTTTATTTCAAACCACCTTTGGTTTTTAATTCAAAACAAATTTCTTTTAAATTTTCAAACAACTCTTAGTTGAAATAGGACCATTTCATTCAAATGCATTAAATAATATTATTTGTTATTTCTTTAAATTAATTACATCATTAATTATTCACATTCGGTAATTAACTTATTTCTTAATTACCTTCATTAATTAATTGTCCCTTAAATTACTTACCTGTAGTTACTTCATTAAGTAATTCCCTCTTTATTTATCATTTCCAATTATTATCCTTTCACATTTACAATTTATTCTCATCAAATGGTTATTTCCTTAAAACATTTTATTGTTTAAAACAATCATCCCATTATTAAACACAATAACCATTCAATTTCCTGGTTTTGAAACCAATTCTGATTCATCTTATTTTGAAATTCTTTCTTAGCTTTAAGATTTTAATTTAAGTTTGAATCCATTTCAAACTTATGCTTATTTAATTTCAATTTGGTTGTATTATATTACTTCTTAATTCTTACTATTACTTTTAATTTAATTAATACTACAACCAATTTCCTTAATATAATAGATAATCTATTTCTTATATAAGATTCATTTACTTTTGAAATCATTTAAAAACCTTTATATAAGAAAATAACAAGTACGCTCTCTCAAATATATATATATATATATATATATATATATATATATATATATATATATATATATATATATATATATATGTGCACACACTCAACTCATCCTAGGGTACCACTTACCATATCCTTAATGAGTAATCCCACCAGAGCCAAGGTTCTCGCTTAACCTTCTGCTCTGATACCAAATGAAACGACCCGAAATTTTCGATCCCGAAGATTCCAGATAGTTATGAAAAGAAGAAGAAATAGATAGAAGAAAAAGAAGAAACACCAGAATACAGATCAGAAACCTCACATTCGCAGCGGATCAAAATATAATATCACATAAATAATAGTTATGCAAAGAAAACTGAACTTGTCAAATTACACTTCAATGTATCAGAGTTACAACATATTTACAACCACTGGACATATAAATAATCTTTTTCAAATACTATAATACAACACAGTGGAAACTCTCCATACGTTTCTGCTCTCCAACTCGCCTCCTGAGCTCCAGAACGTCCTAACCTGAAAATCTGTAATACTCGGTCTGACCCGAGCATTACATCAAAGTAACACCCGGGTCAGGCTGGAAACCAGCGTGAGTAAACCCATCTAACTTGGAATACAAAGGCATACAACTTATAAAGAACCCGGGGTAACTTATATCAATTTCAACTTCACACATTGATATAGTCATCATCTATTTCACACATTAATTTCTAAGTGCCAAAACATGGATTAAATGGTCTAATTCACTTAAATCATTCCATATCAGCCTATTGATTTCACATAGCAATTTATAAAGAATCGAAGTGGTTTCGGGTATTTACTAATACCCGACTCCGGTCTCTTCAAAACCAATATCATTTTAACCTAAATTATTCAAGTGAAATACAACTCAATTTTAAATACAGGATGTCACCTAATTCATCAACAATAGATAACCACATCATCACAATTTAAATCAAACATATCTTATCACATAGCATCACAAACCACATATTAGGAATAACAATTAATCAAAGACTTCCAACATAGTTCTATTTATCCTTTAATTACTTTTAAGTAATTAACCCTAAATTAATTTCACAAATTAATTACCCTTAACCCAATACGGTAATTGTAACAACCCGCATATTTAGCGATTTTATATTTAAATGTTTAATTTAAATATAGCGTCGTTAGTCGGATTTTGGTCCGAAACGTTACTTTCTGCAAATGGTCGAATTGGAACTCGAAACTACCTCCATTGGTTCCAAAATGGCGTTTGCGATCTTTTTGAGTATAATCTTTGATATGTTTGGAGTTTGTGAATTTTGGCTACTTTTTCCTATTGGGTTTGGGTTTGGGTTCAGCCCACTAGCTTAACTAATCCTCTAGCTTAGCCACTCCTCTCATTCACTTATTCATTTCTTAAAACTTAAGCTTAGAACTGAAAATGGGGAAAAGGAAGAGGAAATAGAAATTAGCAAGCCCTAGTTCTCCTTTGTATTTTGATTTCTTCCTCCAAATTCATAGAGAATCCATTGGTAAGTTCATTTCCATCTTCTCCATCTCTTCTCCTCTTCAATTTCAGTAATTTTGCTAACCCTAACTTAGGAAATACTTGCTTTGATTCTAGATTGAAGCTTGTAGTGTTGAAGTGGAGTGTAGTTGGTTGATTCCTTGCTTTTGTGCTTCTTCATCATCTTTGTTTATGAGGTTAAAAAGGTGAGTTTTGAACTCACATCTACTTCTCTTGATTTCATGGGTGTTGGTATGAATTCCTAACAAGTATGCATGTGCCATTGTTTTGGAATTGGAAAGAATTTGCATTTCATTGAAATAGGGCAGGAAATGCAAAATCTCCAGGTTCGGCCGACCGAGTGCAGGCTTCGGTCGACCGACCTGCTGCCCCGAGCCATAATTGGGTTTCTGCATCTGGCCGGCCGACCGAGCCCTGCAGTCCGGTCGACCGACCTGCTTTGTTTTGCCTGGTTTGTTTATTTTGCATATTTGATTGATTTTTCCGGACTTTATCGATTCAAGTTGCTTTTTAGTGGTTGCTATTGCATATTTGGCTTTGATAACTTACTCTTGACTTCATCCACGGGTTTTTATAAAATAATTTCTCGAATCGCATTTAAAAGCTCGTTTCTCCAATTTATAAATTCTATTTAAAACACACACTTTCGCACTTCGAGCGAAGTGGAAGGGTGATTAAATGGTTGGGCAAAACACGGACCATGAATCTGTGCGTTTATCTTTCCGATTAGTCCCTGACCTATTCGATTGATTGTTTTGACCTTCGGGTTTAGTTTACCGATGATATGAGGTAAATTTGTACTGCTTTGAGTGTGAAAGTGGCTGACGGATAGTAAACCGCTTAGTGCGAACGAGTGGTTATGGGACATACGTTAACACTTTTCGGATTCCTTTTCGAGAGTTGCGACACATTCCGCCAGTTAGTGGTGTCCAGTACTGGGTCTACGACCTTCACCACTACGGTTTATTGCCTCTGGGATGGTGTCTTCGGACTTTCTCCCTAGGTTTGTTGCCTTCGGGTATGTTGCCTTCGGGTGTGTGCCTTCGGTTTGTTGCCCTATATAGTTTCGCTCTGATGTTGGCCTTATGTGCCGCATGAGTGATACTTGGGTTTGGAGCCTTCGGGCTTATGGATCCTTGTTGTACAGTACTGAGCTCGAGCAATTTTCTGATGTTTCATTGATATTATATTCCCTTGGTATCGCCCATCGTGTTGGTCTGTTTGAGCCGCATGATGTATAACGATTACCTTGTGGAACTTGTATACCATATTGGTATTTGTTAATTGCCTTTTTGGATTTTTTTGGGATATTTGTATCCTTTGTTTCTATATGTTGCCAATGATATGAGGCTTGTTCTATATGATTCATCTCTTGTTGATGATTGTGTTATCTCCTCTAGAGATATTTGTTATATTGTGTGACCTTTCAGGTTTATTATTGCTCTGCTTATCTAACTGATTTGTTATCTAGACTGACCCGTGTATTTTATACTCGGGTCAGACCGAGTTGTTTCAGGTTAGGTGATTTTGGACTTATCCTATTTTGCTTCCGCATGGACTATTCTCTAGCTTCATTTTGTTGTAGCGTCTTTTGTGGTCCTTATCTGTTGTAACTCTGATATTTATACTCTTTTTGTCTCGTCTGTATATTGTGGTCTCCTGTGCCACTTGACATGTATTATTTTGTATACTCTGTTGTGTATCCGTTTATGTGTATATTATGATCGACTGTTCTGTGATGTGAATTACATTTGAGTTGTTATATTTTCTTCTGATAGATCCTTTAGCCATTGTAGTTTTGCTTTAAATATTTATTGAATAGGTCGAATTTTAATGTGATTCTATTTTTCGACGTATTTAGTGAATAGTTAAGGTAAGATTACATATGGTCGCTTCCATTATACTCTATTGTCCGCGTTAGCCGACAGTATTATCTATGTAATACTCTTTGTTAACGAGGCTCTCGGAGTGGGGCGTCACGGAGTGGGGCGTCACAGCGTGTTATCAGAGCTGAGTTCAGAACAAAATATGATAAACGCAGAATAGATGCACATATTATGGTACATCAAAGTGTATAAGTGATACAAATCTTTGAATCGTCGTGTCTCTTTATTCCATCAAGGTTAGATAGAGTTTGGGAATACGTCTAGGAATGCATTTAATTCCGTAGTATTCCATATTGCAATATCTACCTTGTGAATAATCCTTTCCTTATCTTGACTTTCAGCTTATGTATGGAAGAGGCAGAGGTCGACGTTCGGGTGTTGGGCAGTCCAGTGGCTCACATCCGGATGGCGTTTATATGTCTTCTGATCAGTTTATGGAGTTGTTTAGGAGCACTCAGCCTCCCGTTCCTCCTCGAGTGTCTCCACCTTGCAAGTCTGCTTTTGCACGTCAGTGCAGTGATTTTGCTCATCTTGGAGGAAAACCGTTTAAGGGCTCCGAGTCCGTTCTTGAAGTCCAAGCTTGGCTTCGCACGTGCGAGCGTATCTTCTCTCGCATGGATCTTTCCGACCATGATCGAGTTCTTGTGACTTCTAGCTTATTACAAGAGCGTTCTCTTTATTGGTATGAGCTTCTTGTAGCCGAGATTGCTGAGTCTACTCTTTCTTGGACTCAGTTTCGAGGGCGATTTGAATTCAAGTTCGTTCCTGAATCTGAAAAAGTTTTATTAACCCGTCGCTTCCTTGAGTTGAAGCAAGGGAAATCTTCTGTTTCTGAGTATGTCGCATCGTTCGAGGCTTTATCTCAGTATGGTCTTGAATTCATCAGCACTTCTTACAAGAAGAATTTGAAGTTTGTTTCTGGTCTTAAGAAATATCTTAGGAAGTCTTTGTTGCTCCAGCTTAAACTTTCTTTCAAGGAATTGGTTGATTCGGCACATCATCTCGAGACCATCGAGAAGAAGTGTGATAGTGATGTAGATGTTGAGGTTTCTAAGAACCCCAACAAGAGGCCGTTTCCAATTCAGAAGAAGCCTTTTCCTTCTAAGAAGAAGAAGACTGGTGGTCCTAGTTCTCAGCCTCAGTCTTCCGGAACACCTTTCGTCCGAAAGTGTTTCAATTGTGGTTCTCCGGATCATATTATTCGAGCTTGTCCTAAGCCTCTCTTCTGCCGTTATTGCAAAAAGGAAGGTCATCATGTTTTAGCTTGTCCTACTGCTCCTGCTAATGCAAAATCTGGCAAGCTCAATGTGGCTAATGCTTCTGGGGGTTCATCTCAATCCAAAGGTATCTCTCCATCTATTTTGGAAGGTTTTATTCTATTTCATGATCATAGTATACGAGTTCTTTTCGATACGGGTGCTTCACATTCTTTCGTATCGAAGAAGCTTGTTGATGATTTATCCTTGGATGTTTCTTGTATGGTTACTTCTTTAAGGATTGCGAATCCAATTGGGGGATCCGCGACCCTTAGCTTGTTTTGTGATGATATTGAGATTGTTTTATGTGGCTTTTCTTTCCGTGCGAATCTGCACGTTGTTTCTCATTTGGGTTTTGATATGATTTTTGGTATGGACTGGCTAGTGAGGTACGATGCCAGGATTATTTGTTCCGAGAGAATTTTATATCTTTGTCATCCTGATTCGCCTTCTCAGTTATCTCTTGTTCTTCGGGATGTGGATAATTCCGAGATGGCTTTGTATTCTCTTAATTCGCGAGATGGTGATGATATATCTCGTATTCCTATTGCTTGTGACTTTTCTGATATTTTTGAGCCTGTATCGGGTTTGCCACCCAAACGGGCAATTGAGTTCCGCATTGATCTCATTCCAGGCGCGCAGCCAGTTAGTCGTCCTCCCATGAGGATGTCTACAAAGGAAAATGAGAAACTCAAGAAGCAGCTTTTAGAGCTTGAATCCAAGCAATGGATTCAATCTAGTTTTTCTCCGTGGAGATCCGCGGTCGTCTTTGTGAAGAAATCTGATGGAACTCTTAGGCTTTGCATTGACTATCGCAAGCTTAACGAGTTGACCATTAGAAATAGGTATCCATTGCCTAGGATCGATGATATGTTCGATCTATTGAGTGGTGCCAAGGTCTTTTCTCAGCTTGACCTTGCCACAGGTTTCCATCAGTTACGAGTCGCGGAGGATAGCATACCTCTTACCGCTTTCCGCACTCGTTATGGTTCTTTTGATGGCTCGTTATGCCGTTCGGTTTGACGAACGCTCCTGCTTTCTTGGTTGATCTCATGAATCGGGTATTCCGAGAATATCTCGATAAGTTCGTGCTTGTCTTCATTGATGATATCCTTATTTATTCTAAGTCTGAAGCTGAGCATGCTAATCACTTGAGAATTGTCTTGAGTACTCTTCGTCGTCATTAGCTTAGAGCCAAATTCTCCAAGTGCCACTTTTGGGAGAATAAGGTTAAGTTTTTAGGCCATGTTGTATCTTCCGATGGCATTTCTGTCGATCCCTCAAAGATTGAAGCCATCCAGAATTGGAAGAGGCCTGAAAATATTCATGAGATTCGTAGTTTCCTTGGATTGGCGGGTTATTACCGTCGGTTCATTAAGGATTTTTCCCGTGTTGTGCTTCCTCTCACTTGCCTTACTCGGAAAGGCATTCGTTTTGATTGGTCCGACAAGTGTGAAGCTTCCTTTCAGACATTGAAGGAACTTCTCACTAATGCTCCTATCCTTGTGGTTCCCAAAGGGAATCATGATCTTGTTGTCTTCACCGATGCTTGTGGTAGTGGTCTCGGTGCTGTTCTTATGCAGAAGGATCGGGTAGTTGCTTATGCTTCTAGGCAACTGCGTCCGAATGAAGTTCGCTATGCCACTCATGATCTTGAGTTAGCCGTCTTCACCGATGCTTGTGGTAGTGGTCTCGGTGCTGTTCTTATGCAGAAGGATCGGGTAGTTGCTTATGCTTCTAGGCAACTGCGTCCGAATGAAGTTTGCTATGCCACTCATGATCTTGAGTTAGCCGCCATTGTCTTTGCCTTGAAGATTTGGCGACATTATTTATTGGGCAAGCGCTTCATTCTCTATACCGATCATAAATCTTTGAAGTATTTGTTCACTCAGAAGGAACTCAATATGAGACAACAGCGTTGGCTCGAGTTTCTTGCTTCTTATGACTTTGATATCCGGTATACCCCTGGTAAGGGTAATCGTGTTGCAGATGCGCTTAGTCGCAAACATTCGGCTGTTGTTTTTATGATGCTTGCCGAATGGAATATTCTTGAGATTCTATCTTTTTGTGAAATTCGTGATCGAGGTTCATCTTCTGATTCTCCTATTCTATTATTTAGTTTGGGAGCTCGACCTGTTTTGTTAGATCGTATTGCCGATGCCCAACGGCGTGATCCTGATTTGTTGCATCTTATTCAGCTTTGTGAGTCTGGATCTTGTGATGAGGTGTTGCAAGATCTTAGCATGGATTCTCACGGGTGTCTTCGTAAGAAGAACCGTCTTTTTGTGCCTTCTGATCCTGCACTTAGGCATGACATTCTTTATGATTGTCACCGTTCTAAGTATACCATTCATCCCGGTAGTAGCAAGATGTATGCAGATATGCGTCGTCTTTATTATTGGGAAGGCATGAAGCGCGATGTGGCGAGTTATGTGAGCAATTGCATAACTTGTCAGGGTTTTAAGGCCGAGCATCAGCGTCCTTCGGGTCTTCTTCAACCTCTTGAGATTCCATTGTGGAAGTGGGATCAAATTTCTATGGATTTCATTGACGGCCTACCTCGTTCGAGATCTGGCCATTCTAGCATTTGGGTTATTATTGATTGCCTTTCCAAGTCTGCTCATTTTGTCCCTATTAAGTCTAATAGGACTGCTTCGCATTTGGCTAAGTTGTATGTCAAGGAAATCGTGAGACTTCACGGTGTTCCTAGTTCTATTGTGAGTGATCGTGATCCTTTATTCACGAGTCATTTTTGGAAGAGTCTTCAGCAAGCTTTGGGAACAAGGCTTAATTTTTCTACAGCTTATCATCCGCAGTCTGACGGACAGACTGAACGGGTGAATTGTATCTTGGAAGATCTTCTCCGTATTTGATTTTTTGATTTCGGTGGTAGTTGGGAGGATCACCTACCTCTTGTAGAATTCTCCTACAACAATAGTTTTCAGTCTAGTATCGGTATGGCTCCTTTCGAAGCCTTATATGGAAGGCCATGTCGATCACCTTCATGTTGGTTGGAATCTGGAGAGAAGCGTATTCTTGGTCCAGATTTTGTTCGTGATTCTTCTGAGAAGATTGATCTTATTCGGTTGAGAATGAAAGAGGCACAGAGTCGCCAGAAATCCTACGCGGACAACCGTAGGAAGCCTCTCGAGTTCTCGATCGGCGATCTTGTTTTTATTCGTGTTTCTCCTTTGAAGGGGGTTATGCGTTTCAGTACGACTGGGAAATTGGCTCCTCGTTATATAGGACCGTTTTCTATTACTGAACGTATTGGCCCTGTGGCTTATAGAGTTTCACTTCCAGCTCATTTATCTGGCATTCATGACGTGTTTCACGTTTCGCAACTTCGAAAGTGTCTCCGGGAGTCGAATTCTGTTATTACTTCTCCTGATTTGCAAGAGCTTGAGGTCTCACCGGACTTATCTATTGTACAGTAACCTATTCGCGTGTTTGACACGGAGGTGCGACACCTTCGGAACAAGGACGTGCCGCTCGTTAAAGTTCAATGGTCCGCTAATCCCAATGACTGTACTTGGGAAACCAGAGAATTTATTGAGCGATCTTATTCGGGTTTTCTTTCCTTGCTTTGAAACCGTGAGTATGTCTTTTCATCTCAAGCTTATTTTCTTTTCTTTTGATTGATTGTATGTATGTAGTTGCTACAAATATCGTCTCTAGAAATTGCGGGGACGCAATTTTGTAAGGAGGGAAGATCTGTAACAACCCGCATATTTAGCGATTTTATATTTAAATGTTTAATTTAAATATAGCGTCGTTAGTCGAATTTTGGTCCGAAACATTACTTTCTGCAAATGGCCGAATTGGAACTCGAAACTACCTCCATTGGTTCCAAAATGGCGTTTGCGATCTTTTTGAGTATAATCTTTGATATGGTTGGAGTTTGTGAATTTTGGCTACTTTTTTCTATTGGGTTTGGGTTCAGCCCACTAGCTTAACTAATCCTCTAGCTTAGCCACTCCTCTCATTCACTTATTCATTTCTTAAAACTTAAGCTTAGAACTGAAAATGGGGGAAAGGAAGAGGAAATAGAAATTAGCAAGCCCTAGTTCTCCTTTGTATTTTGATTTCTTGCTCCAAATTCATAGAGAATCCATTGGTAAGTTCATCTCCATCTTCTCCATCTCTTCTCCTCTTCAATTTCAGTAATTTTCCTAACCCTAACTTAGGAAATACTTGCTTTGATTCTAGATTGAAGCTTGTAGTTTTGAAGTGGAGTGTAGTTGGCTGATTCCTTGGTTTTGTGCTTCTTCATCATCTTTGTTTGTGAGGTTAAAAAGGTGAGTTTTGAACTCACATCTACTTCTCTTGATTTCATGGGTGTTGGTATGAATTCCTAACAAGTACGCATGTGCCATTGTTTTGGAATTGGAAAGAATTTGCATTTCATTGAAATAGGGCAGGAAGTGCAAAATCTCCAGGTTCGGCCGACCGAGTGCAGGCTTCGGTCGACCGACCTGCTGCCCCGAGCCATAATTGGGTTTCTGCATCTGGCCGGCCGACCGAGCCCTGCAGTCCGGTCGACCGACCTGCTTTGTTTTGCCTGGTTTGTTTATTTTGCATATTTGATTGATTTTTCCGGACTTTATCGATTCAAGTTGCTTTTTAGTGGTTGCTATTGCATATTTGGCTTTGATAACTTACTCTTGACTTCATCCACGGGTTTTTATAAAATAATTTCTCGAATCGCATTTAAAAGCTCGTTTCTCCAATTTATAAATTCTATTTAAAACACACACTTTCGCACTTCGAGCGAAGTGGAAGGGTGATTAAATGGTTGGGCAAAACACGGACCATGAATCTGTGCGTTTATCTTTCCGATTAGTCCCTGACCTATTCGATTGATTGTTTTGACCTTCGGGTTTAGTTTACCGATGATATGAGGTAAATTTGTACTGCTTTGAGTGTGAAAGTGGCTGACGGATAGTAAACCGTTTAGTGCGAACGAGTGGTTATGGGACATATGTTAACACTTTTCGGATTCCTTTTCGAGAGTTGTGACACATTCCGCCAGTTAGTGGTGTCCAGTACTGGGTCTACGACCTTCACCACTACGGTTTGTTGCCTCTGGGATGGTGTCTTTGGACTTTCTCCCTAGGTTTGTTGCCTTCGGGTATGTTGCCTTCGGGTGTGTGCCTTCGGGTTTGTTGCCCTATATAGTTTCGCTCTGATGTTGGCCTTATGTGCCGCATGGGTGATACTTGGGTTTGGAGCCTTCGGGCTTATGGATCCTTGTTGTACAGTACTGAGCTCGAGCAATTTTCTGATGTTTCATTGATATTATAATCCCTTGGTATCGCCCATCGTGTTGGTCTGTTTGAGCCGCATGATGTATAACGATTACCTTGTGGAACTTGTATACCATATTGGTATTTGTTAATTGCCTTTTTGGCTTGTTTTGGGATATTTGTATCCTTTGTTTCTATATGTTGCCAATGATATAAGGCTTGTTCTATATGATTCATCTCTTGTTGATGATTGTGTTATCTCCTCTAGAGATATTTGTTATATTGTGTGACCTTTCAGGTTTATTATTGCTCAGTTTATCTAACTGATTTGTTGTCTAGACTGACCCGTGTATTTTATACTCGGGTCGGACCGAGTTGTTTCAGGTTAGGTGCTTTTGGACTTAGCCTATTTTGCTTCCGCATGGACTATTCTCTAGCTTCATTTTGTTGTAGCGTCTTTTGTGGTCCTTATCTGTTGTAACTCTGATATTTATACTCTTTTTGTCTCGTCTGTATATTGTGGTCTCCTGTACCACTTGACATGTATTATTTTGTATACTCTGTTGTGTATACGTTTTTGTTTATATTATGATCGACTGTTCTGTGATGTGAATTACATTTGAGTTGTTATATTTTCTTCTGATAGATCCTTTAGCCATTATAGTTTTGCTTTAAATATTTATTGAATAGGTCGAATTTTAATGTGATTCTACTTTTCGACGTATTTAGTGAATAGTTAAGGTAAGATTACACATGGTCGCTTCCATTATACTCTATTGTCCGCGTTAGCCGACAGTATTATCTATGTAATACTCTTTGTTAACGAGGCTCTCGGAGTGGGGCGTCACAGCAATTCTCCTTAATTATTTCATTAATTAATTGCTAACTATAAATATTAATCACCCTTGATTAATAACATCAGTAATTATCTACCCTTAAATTCTTCATCAAATAAATTGATTATTCCAGATTATCTCTAATTAATCCTTTGATTAATTACAAAATAATTTAATCCAAATTACTTTCATAATCCATCTTCCACTAATTACATCCAGTGATTATCATTAATTACTTTACTAAGTAATTATACTTCATCAATTACATGAAGTAATAATTATCAAATCATCAAGTGATTAAAATTAATTAAACTTAAATAATTAATTTTATCCCATCACATAAGACTCCATTAATTAATTAACTATAATTACTCTAATTAATCATTATTAAACTTGATTAAAAATTAATCATTCCTTAATTGATTATTAATTAACCCTTAATTTACAATTAATTTTTCTTAATTAATTGCTTAATTAATTACAAATTAATTTATCTTAATTTTTTTTATAAAATGTTATAATTAACTTGCCTTAATCATTTAATTAATTAAGCCTTAACCATTAATTAATTAACTATTAATTACGAATTAATTAATGTTTAATTACTTTATAAATTAACCTTAATCAATTAATTAATTAATTCTTAATCACTAATTAATAAATCGCTAATCACTTAATTAATTAGTTATTAATCACTTATAATTAATCTTTAGTTATTTAATTAATTATCTATTAATTATAATTTAATTTAATTCTTAATTATCCATTAATCCATAATTAATTAATTAAACATAAATAATTAATTAATCTAAAATTATTAATTAATTTAACCTTAATTACTTTATTAATTAAAGTAAACTTTAACCATAAAACTTAATTAATTTTCAAAACAAAACAATTTAATTAATCTCTAAAAATTATTACATTTTAAACATTTCTAATTTGCTTTAAAAACTTAATTACATTTTAAAAGTTAAATGAATATAAAATCACCTTAACTTAACAATCATAATAATAAAGTACTTTCAATTAAAATGTTAAACATTTTACAAAGTAGTTTAAATAAAATTTTAAAGTTTCAAACTTAAAACAAATTTGAAAACTCATTTTAAAACAAAACTAACTAGTTCCGGGTTCGACCGATCCAAGCTCGATCACTTGAACCCAAACTTCTTCTTCTCTGCCTATTGCCTTAGCTAAATTAAAGTTAGATTACATATATTGAGCACTACCCTATCAAACACTAGTAACCAGGCACAAACACAACATCCCCACCCGTACCCTATCTCGAGCAAATACCCAACCTACTCGACCAAAACTTCGAGTCACCCCTAACTCCCAACTCTCACTGGCACGAAACTGACACGTGCACGCGCACGTTGCGCCAACTCCACCGCCGCCACCAGCGACACCTCGCGTAAGTCTCTTCTCGCCCACTGATACGTCTCCGACCTTCGACTATCTCTTGCGCGAGCTAAATCAAAATAAGGTAATTCGAACCCAATCACCTGAAAAGTAGTTTGCCTGAAAACCCCTCAAACCCACGATTCTGACCATCGATCGCTTCGAAACTTTAGCCACATCACCGCGAGACCTCCCTGCTACTATCCCCATGAACTCGTGCCACTCGATCTACTACAAGTTCCCCGTTAACCCATTTTCGAACGCGACCATATTACTGAGCTTAAACCCTATTTCCCCCAAATTCCAATCCCTCTATGATCGGTTACCTCCTCCTCAATTTTTCTTGGAATCACCGATCATAACACACGCACCAATCCAAGCCACGACCTTCGAAATCCAGCCAGTCACCAGTACTTGCCTAAAAACAACTTTCCGGTCATCACAGAAATACTCCACCAATATCCATCTAAAATTCGAATGTTTAGTTCTAAAAATCAAGTCTTCCATTGGGGATTCAGATTATATAGTTAAGTTTATAAATTATGGTCATTGAAATTTAACATAAATTGATGATCCACTGTATTTTTATTTCCTTCCAGTAAATGTTTTATTTCTAAAACTTAAAAACATTTTAAAATTTTAGTTTAAACTTAAACAAACATATTTTGTATAAAAATCATAGTTCAACAGTGATAAATCAAGGAAAATGAATTTTCTTTCTTCAATCTGTACTCTGCACACATTTTTATTCAAAACAGAGTTGCATTTTGATAATTTATTCACATGTAAGCAGATCTAAAATAAATAAACTTAGTTCATCAACATGCAAACAAATTTATCATCGAGCTTCTAGTTATGCAACCAAATTTTAGTTAAAACCAGTTAGTGTTTACTCACTTCAATGAAGAACAGAGTCTTGGTTTAAATACTCTGATCTGAAAGCTTGCTTTTGTTCAACTTGCTTTCATTTTTTTTCTTTTCTTCTTTGGTTACTCCCGTCTTGGGTTTGAATTTTAACTTAGATTATATTTGCTCTGTTTTTCTTGATTTTCAAGGACAGTACAAAGCCCTTTTAATTTGAATAAATTTTTAAACCTTACTTTCTGATACAACAAACATATTTTGTTTGAATCTTAGATGCTAACATTGATCACATCATGTGATAATGGGTTTTGAACAATTTCTTCACCTGGAAACTAAGAACAGTATAATGCAGAGACCACAACATGCACACAAAATACATCTATTCATATATGCACAGGAGATCTACTAATATAAAATACATACTTAACAAAGAAACAAACATGCAACAGATTTAAATACTTAACTCATTAAAAGTGATGTTACTCACCTTTTAATTGCAGAAGACAGAGCAGAAGCATGACTGCATTTTCTAGGTTTTGAAATTCACTTTGCATGTTCTTGAATTGATTTGCATGTTGAAGACATTCTAGTTGCTGCTGATTAATCAGTTCTCCTGTCTGCATTGCTTGTTTGATTCCTGAATTTCTTGATTGAACTTGAAGATTTTGTATTGATATTGTAATTTCCAGATTAACTTCTTTGTTTCAGATTTTAGTTCTACTTCTTAATTTCAGATTTTACAGTTCTTCTTTCTTCTATTTTTTTCCTTTCAGATTTGTATTCATTTTAGTTGAGAATGAATAAAAGAACTAGCTGAAAATTAAAACTCTTTCTTAATCATATTTTTATTTTTAGATTTTAAAATAAATGACACTTGTCTACTATGATGCATTAGCTAACTTACACCTATGCATATTGATTTACAAATGTCTTAACATACATTTTAAAAGTTAACAAGTGTTATAATGTGTTATTTAATATTTACAAATGTTATTCTCTAATGTTTATAAATGTTTTAAAATATGATTTTCTTTTTAATAATCTATTTAAGCTATATACATATATTTATGTAATATTCATATGATTATAAAATGTGTATACTTATCCTTTAGTAAATATTCATATGAATTCAAGTAACTTATATTTTGTTTCAATTTAATGTTTATATGTTTAAAACACCTATTTTAATTTAACTTGGATACTTTTAAAAAAAACTAATACCAAATAAATTAATTTAAGCAAATTAAATTTTTATCTTATTAATTTAAAACCATATTTATTTATTCAATAGCTTTTAAAAGATAAATCTATTAATTAAATATTTATTTAAATTGGATACTTAAATCAATTCCAATCTTATATACAAAGATTATCAAATCAATTAAATTTTTAAACACAGATTATTAAATTGATATGCTTTAGAATTCCGGGTCATCACATTGAAACAAATGAAGTCAAATGTAAATCGTAAAACAGCTTCATGAACTGTCTATTTGGTTGTTATATTTTGTCATTCCATTGTGAGATTCTGCGTATTGCTTTCCTTCTTTACTCTTACTTTCTTATTAATTACTATTGATAATCAACCTACTTGAATGGTTTGATTTAGACATGTGTGGTTTATAATCTACTTTAATCGTCCAAAAGGGTAGGTCGTCACAATTGGGATCAGAGCGAGTGTAACATCTTGGATTTTCAACCATTCGCATCCGCACATGTCGGACTTGAATTGCTCAAAATATCAGATTGTTAAATTATATTTGGCAAACTCAGCATATACAATAAATAAAATAATCACAGAATCACAAGCATAGAGTAATATAACAATAAGCAGCGGAAACAAAAGAATAGTAGTTCATGAAGCATACATATATATGTATATATATATATATGTATGTATATATATATATATATATAATAGAGTTAAAACACGATACAACAGAAATCTCGAATACATAGAAGTCTGAATACAATAGTCAATAACACAATCTGAATATACCACTGGAGCCAACTGAATAACTAAAAGCTGAATAGATGGATGGGTCTCCAAGCGAAGCTCTAACTCCAAAGGTTTGTCTCAAATGTTGTGCCACTCAGTCTGACCCGAGCATAAAGCAAGACACAAAACACTCGAGTATTAACATTTTTATATCAATAAATCCAACTCAAGTGAAATATCAACTGAAATACAAGTAACTCAAAGGATGTTCGAGATAACCATCCTCTAAGGATCCATGGAGATATCTAATATAATAATGTATAAAGTAAAGTAAACTATTAAAATTGCGTTAAGGTGTTACCCATTTCCCCCTTAACACATTTTGATATATTTCCATAGTCTATACGGCACCGTAATTTCCCTTAAACTGGGCCTATCAGAGGGCATTCCATAGGTATGGTAGGAAAAAACTCGCAGTAGGCTCGGTATGGTAGGTGACATGGCACAACTAGGCAATGTCAGGGTAGATATACCAATTACACTTGTAGACTGGTGGCAACACATAGCAGCTACTACCACCCACGTCAGAACACACTCCCAAATCAAAATCAAGGGTGGTCGCCAAATCAATCATAAAGTCAGAACATAATATCGAAGGAATGTGCCCGATCAGAAGAATGACCTCATTTGGCCCGTCGATTGCTCCTGTTTTAGCCACCTTATGCTAAGTCATGGGAGTCAGGTCCATGTATATACCTCATATAGGATCGTCGTCACCATCCTACTTCCTTCCGGAATCTCCACCGCGTGCACAATGATATCGTTTTCATTTCAAATATATCCATTTCCAAAATCATAACACTTCAAGGTTATAACACTTTTGAAATTATAAAGCTTCTAAAACCATAACACTTTAGAAATCATAAAACTTTAGAAACTACAACAAAATGGAAATCGTAATTTTGAAATCATAACACTTTGGAAATCATAACACTTTGAAATCATAACACTTTCCTTTAAACCATTTATATATTAATGATAGTATATATAATAAAGTAGTTTATACAATAAAGTAGTTTATAAAAAATAGTTATAAGTTAAAATAATCTATAATAATATAGTTAGTATACTAAAGTAGTTTATATTGAAAATAGATTATATTAAAATGATTTATACTAAAATAGTTTATAGGAAAATAATTTATAAAGTAAAATATATAAAAAGTTGTAAATATAATTTAAAAATGCTTTATATAATAAAGTAGCTTACTCAAATTTCACAAATCGATTCCAAATCAACTCGAGTTCCAAAATTAAAATTTAATCCAATCTCAAACCATCAATTTAAATTCAATTCAGTTTCTTAATAAATCATGTCAAATTATATCGATTTCAAAAACAGATTTAAAGCACAAAATAAACCATTTCAATTTCAATATATTTCAAAGCTTTAAATATTCCACAATTTCAAAACTAAATTTGATAATTTCATATATATATATATATATATATATATATATATATTAGGTTAACTTCATTATTATATAATTTTGAAATATTCACTTAATAAACCCGATATCATTTGTATAAAACCCAAAATTTCAAATCACTATAATATTTCCTTCAATTTATTTAAATTTGAAATATTCATTTAATCACCTTAAACCAAAATCAAGTTATAAAATCATATCCTTTAAAAATCTCAAATTTCAAATCGATTTAATTAAATAAATTCTCAATTAAATACCATTTCAAATCACTTTAAAATCTATCTTCCCAAACATAATTTACTAAAAATTATTATAAACTCTATATTTGAAAATAAAAATATAAATAAATAATAAAACATAATATATATAAATTAAATCAAACTTTATTAAAATAAATCTTATTATCAAACTTATTTTATAATAAAACTAATTTATACGTATTTTAAAATGGTAAAATTATAATTAAATTCTTAAAATTAATGATTTCAAAACTAACTTATAATTTTAAAAAAATTCAAAACATATAATTTAAAATCAATAATTTGAAATTTGTATTTTATATATAATATCTTGAAATCAATATTTATTAAACCATATATTTCTTTCTGAAACCATAGAAATCATTTCCAAAATATTTACGTATAGACCAACAGTATCTATATATAATTTTCTATTTTATGGTCAAGTGATATGGATATTTATCATTTCAATCCACAATTTAAATATATGTATACGGGTATATATCATTTAAATCTGCAATCTCAAATTCAATTCAATAAAAATCGCTTGGGTTTATCACTTCAACCCATAATGATTTTCTCCTATTCTACAGATCGTTTGGGTATATATCATTTCAACCCATAGGGAATTTTATACTAATTGGGAACTTTTAGAGTGAGAATAGATATGATAATAATATAATAGGCATATATCATCAACATAAATAACAGATAAAGGCGTCAGATATCATAGGTGAATTGATACAGATAATAACATATATGTTGCAATGTAAATAACTAACAGCAGCATATTTCAATTGTCGTTTCAATTAAAATCAAATTTAATAAATACAAGAACGTTAATCGTGAGTGATTGCTCACCTTTCGAGGCTAGAGGAGTTTGACAAATGAAAAGAGTTACGAATCCAGGCATGACTTCCAAAGCAAATCTATAATAGCACGAATTTGACGGACAAAGCTTATAAATAGGAATAGACGAAATCAAATCCAAACTGGATCGATGAAGATAATTGATATAAGTGAACTTATACATAACTATATATATATACACATATATATAAAATCACATTCTAAATTTTTAAACACACACACACACATAGATAAATTTCAAATCCATTATTATAAACTAAAACTCAAATATTAAAGTCAAACCTACATATATATATATAATAATAATAAATTTTGAATCAATACCTTTATAACCTAATGGCTGAACGTATATATTTATATAACTTTCGTAATCAACCAACAAACCAAAATTTAAGACTAATAAAATATAAGCACTATATATTATTTTAAAACAATATTTATTATAAAAAAAATTAGTATTTATAAATCAACTTAAACCCAAATAGTATATATATAAACAAATATATATAACCTATTTATATATGCAAACAACTACATGCATATCTAACTTATATGCAGTATAGCTTGTATATAACATAAACAGACAATTTATACATCTTTTATATATCTAACATATACATATCCCAAACTATATATGCAACAACGTATACATATGATACTAAATCAAATATACACGCCGAACACTTGCTACTATAACCTGTATATATGCTAATATATATAAACATATATAATAAGACTTACATATATATGCATACTACTGTAATATATAAACAAAAATTTATAAACATATATATTTTTAAACTTACATGCCTATTATATATTTTTTTAAACACAAAATTAAAAGTCTAAATTTATCAAAATAAAATATTTTCACGTTATTAAAATTACAATGCAACTTATATATGCATGCCTCAAAATCAACTTCCATATATATAATTATCTCAAAATACAACAAATAGATGCAGACTAGTATATATAATATACATATAAATATATATAAGTATAAACAAGGAGATTTTTATAACCGACATGTATAAAGAACATAGTGAAATGAAAATATGACATATAACAAGATACACACACTTATATACATATACATATACATATACGTATACGTATACGTATACGTATACGTATACGTATACGTATACGTATACGTATACAAATACATATACATATACATGTACATGTACATGCACAAATACATGTACATGTACATGCACATATACATGTACATGTACATGCACATATACATGTACATATACATATATATTTATATTCTTTAAAACACAAAGAAAATAAAATTGCTATATACGAATATACATATACATGTACATATACATGTACATATACATGCACATATACATGTACATATACATGCACATATACATGCACATATACATGCACATATACATGTACATATACATGTACATATACATTTGCATATACATATATATTTATATTGTTTAAAACACAAAGAAAATAAAATTGCTATATACGAATATACTCAAGATAATACATATTGGTGTATATATATAATACCTATATTTTGAAACCAACTCATATGCAAATATCAACATATACATAGAGATTTATGAAATATAATATAACTCATATAACCAGTTATAAAATAGATACTCATTGGAATATATATACTCACATGAACTCAATGCTGCATGGGTATATGCACAAGGTATACACGAAGGCTGCTGGGGTGCTCGGTGTACGGCCAAAGGTCGAGGGTGTTAGGCTAAAAGGGACGCGAGATTGGTTGCACTGCTGTTGGCGAAGTTCGGTGAGCGAGTAGGGACGGAAGGTGAGGAGATCGGTTGATGGGCTTGGGGAGGCGGAGCGTTGATGGAAGACGAAAGGGGAGAGAGGTGATGGCGTGGGGCAACGGCCGATTCTACTATGGACGCGAGAGGCCGGGAGAAGGCCAGCCTTGGTGCATGGGGAGGATGAGCGAGAGGAAGAGAATAGAGAGGGAAATATTAGAAGAAAAGGGTTGGGGAGGAAATTTAGAGAAGGGAATAGTTTCATACGAAACAAAAGAGATCTAAATATAGCTTATTATAAAATTATATCCTTCCCAAAGAACTTACAGAACAAAGAAACAAAACCAGCATAAATTGAGTACAGTGGGAATATCAAAGCTGTTGTACGTTGAATTCAGAAAATAGTAATTGCTGATAGCTATTGAGTTTAAATGATGGAAAGTTGAATGGTCACGGAAAATCAAAAGCCAAATTGCGGAACCGATAAGGGAATCGTTTTCCGTACATTGCGCTGTCTCCCAGACTTCGAAACGCACAAACGAATATATCATAGCGATCACGACGA
The DNA here is from genome assembly GCA_030765085.1 of Allium cepa. Classification (NCBI taxonomy): domain Eukaryota; kingdom Viridiplantae; phylum Streptophyta; class Magnoliopsida; order Asparagales; family Amaryllidaceae; genus Allium; species Allium cepa. The sequence continues at coordinate 778,588,264 of CM060945.1, forward strand.
GATAATCAAAATGGTATACAGATATCAGGGGTACGATCATCCCATCAGAAGTCGAAATCGGTACCAAAAATGGTGCAAATTTACCAGAAATAAGATAATTGAAGCAACAGCAGTCCAAATTTGAAGAAACGAAATATGACGTCTCACTTAGAAGATGATTTACAAATTTATTATATAAAAATATTCAGGTTTGGAAAACATTTCATTATCATCAAATATTAATTGATTTATGTTTTAAATGTATAGAATAAAACAAAATTCCATATTTTTAGATGAAATTTTTACCATTTTCTATGTTTAAGTAGATGTATTCCAATTATAAAATTTTTGATTCAAAATTTTATTATTTAAAATTTCCCAAAAATTCAATTAAGTATGTTATAAAAATTATTAAAATTTATGGATCGTTAGGTTTCGAGATACCATAGCCTATTGAGGATTAACTCGTTAGAGATAGGGTTAGTAATGCTCTAGAATGAGTCTGAGTGTGTGTGAGAGTATGTGTGTGCATGAGAGAGCGTATTTGTTAGTGCTATAAAATGTTTTATATTGTGTTAATTTGCTCTATTGAGTATTTATAAACTCCGGTCGGTATATAGGACGCTATGGCATCGATAAGGTTTTTTAAACACTTGAAGAGGGTTGACCAAAACAATATGGTTTCTGAAATTGGTAGATGAAATAATTTACCTAGTAATTTATTTTAAATTTAAAAGAATATCTTTTCATAAATTGATAAAGAGTTTTGGTGTGTTGATTGTTAGGAAATGACAGTATTCGATTATTGTCATTTATTTATGTTTAATCAAGGTCCTTAAAACGATAGACTATTGCATGCTATAAGAAAATGCAATTTTATAAATAAGGTTTATAAATATGATTTACAAATAAAGTGAATTTAAATCTAAATTTGCGAACTTAAGTTCTGTTGCTTTGACATTAGTTTTCAAAGATTTTGGAAAAATAATATTAGTATTATTTGGAAGTATTTTTGAATAGAAATATTTTCAATAGGATTCAAAATAAATGTTTTAAAATAATTTTAAAGAAAATAAGTTTTGTACTCCCCTCTTTTGTAACTCGAAAATAATTTCGGTGATGATCGCGACAACATCGACATTCATTTTTGAGTTTCAAAGTGGGAGGCCACAATAGTTGCTTTGCTACATAGTTGTTATGGTGAAACATATTTTAATTTTAATTTCCTATATACGATTTAATATAAAAAATATATAACTATACATTATTTCAAGTTGATTTGAAATGAAACCTGACATTTAGTTCTTAAGTTTTTTTTAATTAGTATTTCCCTTTTTGAAATGAAATGGAATGTTCTACAATTTAAATGGTCAGAAACGTATAAATTGAAATCTGAAATTAAAAGCTAAGTGTTTAATAAAAATATAGAAGAGTAAGTTTTGTAACTCTTAAATTGAAAGAAAATGAAAATTAAGAAGATTTAAACTATTGAACATTTTGTTAAGTAAAATGAATAAGACTTTGGTATATGCTCTAGGGTATAATGGAATATTATACAAGGAGATACTTAGGTAATAAAAATGTTTCAAATTGAAATTATGTTCACATATAAATAAAGAACTAAGATGTTTAAAAAATTTAAAAAACATAAATTGATGTTTTGAAATGCTTAATGTTGTCCGGCCATTTAGCAAGGTCATGACACGAAGAAATTAACTAGAAAGCAATGACGGTTCATCCCCGAGATTGGTTATACACAAGTTCACTATGGGTAGTGGTAAATTCTTCCTAAGTCCAGATCGAGCTACAATTGATATGACACAAGCAAAGCTGTGGAAGCCAACATTTCAAATTTTAAGTCGATCGGAGTTCGTATGCTCAACATATGGATCGATCAAGAATCCTAAAGAAAGCCTCGGTTCATATCCACCAAAGGCAGTTCTTCTTGTATCCATCATTCTCAATCCTATCGTATCCATCAACACTTAATGTTTCGTATCGATTCCATACACACGTGCTTTATATCATTCTCCCCTCTACATAGTTCATATAGATTGGCCAATGGTCGATATGAAATACACCACTAAAATGATCGATACGAAGAACGCATACAATGATCGATACAAAATAGCCTTTAAACCATCGACACGAAAAAAAAAGTTTGTATTGATACGAAGCGGCTACAAACAATCGATACGAAAAGATCCAACAAGCATCGATATGAAGGAGTCCTTTTATCATCGATACAAAGTGGTTTCAATCATCGATACGAAATGAAGCGTTCTAGGTCGATACGAACAAAGCATATTTAAATGAAAGAAATGACCGTTCGAAATGGAAAATGGATCCCTTCTGGATTGTAGCTCCATGTCATCGAAGTGTAGCTGATCGATACGAACTATTATTGATCCGAAGTAGATTGATATGAAGACGCCAGCCAATTGAAAATCCCAACTTGGATTGATCATAACTCAAAATCTACATGTCCAAATGCCACCAAATTTTCACAGGAGCTTGCATACCACCTCAAGAATGTCCTTGATCAATCTCAGGCCAAACGGAGGTGTTTTTGATTTGTACAAAATGTACACGTATCGATTAAGGATCGGTCCCAATCTACCTCGTATCGACCATATGGGCCTACCCACGTGTGAGAAGGAGTATTTCGAGATCTAAGTCAGATTTTTCCAGCCTATTACTATAAATAGCAGCTCGATGCCTCACGAAAATGGACTTTTGGCTTCTCTATGTTGATAATCTGTCGAAATCCCTATTATATTTCAGTTGTACTGTTGTAATTGTGTAACGACCCAGAAAATTTCGATCCCGAAGTTCCAGATAGTTACAGAAAAGAAGAAAAGAGATAGAAGAAAAGAGAAAGAAGAAGAAAACAGAAACAAGTCACAGAAACCTCAGTTTCGTAGCGGATCAAAATATCACATAAACAATAGTTATACAAAGGAAAACTGTACTTTTCAAATTACACTTTTATATAAATCAGAGTTGCAACTTATTTACACACACAGGACAGATAAATCAATCTATTTCAGATGCTATAATATATCACAGAAGTAACTCTCCATACGTTCCTGCTCTCCAACTCGCCTCCTGAGCTCCAGAACATCCTTACCTGAAAATCTGTAATACTCGGTCTGCCCCGAGCATTACATCAAAGTAACACCCGGGTCAGGCTGGAAACCAGCGTGAGTAAACCCATCTAACTTGGAATTCAAAAGCATACAACTTATATAAAACCCGGGTAACTTGCATCAATTTACAATTCCACAAGTTGTTATAGACATCACTTATTTCACACATCAATTCCTAAGTACCAAAACCTAGATTAAGTGATCCAATTTACTTAAATCATCCCATTCCAACCTACAGATTTCACATATCAAACTATAAAGAATCAAAGTGGTTTCGGATATTTACTAATGCCCGACTCCGGTCTCTTCGAAACCAATGTAATCTAACCCAAGTTATTCAATTAAATACCATTCAACTTTAATTACCGGATAATTCTTTTTACATAACAATTCATAATTGATAGGTAATCTCATTATCATTGTATTCAGCATATTATATCAAAAGGCAAATCATATCAGAGATATCAGTCAACTTGAGGCATTAAATCATCATTCAATCATTCCTAAGCAAGATGGACCATTTCCAAAATAAATTAAGTTTATATCTAATTAAATTAATTACTAATACTTTAATCACTTGGATTACCTCTCCTTAAACATGTATTAATTACAAAAAATTAATTATTGGTTTTTAAGTCATCCATCTTAATTAATCATCTCTGATTACTTATCCTTTAATTTCAATAACTAATTAATTCTTAATAAATTACAGATTAATTAGCTTTCTCTATCACAACAAATGATTCCTTAATTACTTTCATAGATTAATCTCATTCATTAATTAATTAATCACTTTAATTAATTATCTAAAATAATTAAGTAATTAACCCTGAATTACTTATATAAGTAATTATCTCTAATTACTTCATTAATAAATCTTGATTATTTTCTTAATTAATTATTTAGTTAGTAATTATTTTCATCATTAGTCAATCCCTAATTCATTAATTAATTAATTACTTCATAATTAATTAACTTCAACAATTATATTAATCAATTCTTAAATTGATAACATTAAGTGATTCCATTAATCACTTCAATTTATTACTCCCATGAGTAACTTCTTTAATTACTTCCATAAGTAATTACCATTATAATTACATTCAAAAATTAAGCATTGATTACTTCATTAAGTAATCACACTTAATTAATTCACAATTAAGTGATTATATAAACAATTAACTAATTATTTAAAATTAATTAAATAATTAATTAATTAACTAATCTTTTAATTTTTTTAAATCTTCAATTAATTAAGAAAATCATAAATCTTAATTAAACCTTACTTATTAACAAATCGTATTAAATAAGTATTCTTAAGTTAATAACAAAGATAAATTAACCCTATTTATCTTTATAATTTAATTATTTGAACAAAATCAAATTGTAATAACCTTAAAGCCAATTATTCTATTTGGTTTACAATAATATTTACCTTTATTGAAAATAATACATTTAAAAAAAAATCAAAATTTAAAAACACATTAATAATCTAATTTAAACTTATTCATTCAAAACGAAACTTGAAACTTTAGTTTTAAAATCATTGCTTAAAAATTAACCTAAACTTTGATTTAATATTTGAAACCAAATCACTCTTTTAAATTGAAGTTCAAAATTTAACAGATAATTATTTTCAAAAACAATCTTCTTAAAACAATTTAAATTAGAAATATAAATTCAATTTCCACTTTTAAATGTTTGATTTACTTCCACTTTTAAAACAACAAGTTTAACTTTATATTCGCTCCCTTTATAAACTTGTTTTACAACTTAAACTTGGTTCCTTTACTTATTTCATACAAGTAGTAAAATCTGCACTTATCACAACAGAACCAATCCAGCAACTCCAGACTAACCCCTATTTCCCCCGTGCTACCCCCCGAGATAACCATCTTCCATCCTACTTCGAGTCAAGCATGGTGAAGATGCGAGCAAAAGCCCGGGAAAACTCTATCTTCCCCAAAACAAAACTTCAGTGCACACATAAACACGCGTGCACGTGTCCATCGCCCTCCGGCCAAACTTGGTCGTCGCGACCATCGGTGACGATCGCACTAACGCACGCGAACTCAAATCTAAACCCAGATCCACGGAAACAACCTCGAATCGAATTCGAGCATCGAGCTCGAACATCGGCAGAAACTCAAGCACAAAACCAAACCCACCGCCGACCATCCCATCTCACATGAACCTTGCCGTTCCCACCACAGAACTGCCACTTCACGAACACCCTTACCCCCACGTTGCGATCGCCTCCAGACCAATCTTCAAGACGCGATCAACTCGACAGTAAAATGGAAAAATAAGAAATCTTAAACCCTAGTTCATTCAATTCCCAACAACTTAGTCATTAGAAAAATTAAATTACATTTTTCCCATAATCAACAGTCTATGCACAAGCTTCAATCCAAGTTTCAAACCAAATTAATGTATAGATAATCGAAAATTCACAAAATTCCCATTTTCGAATAAACCCCAAATTCACCATAATTACACAATTAAAAATTATGATTTCTTCTTCTAAATTCATGTTTTCATACCACAAACACAATCATACTCTTCCAAACAAAAATTGGGATGGTTGATTTTTAACTAAAATTTGGTTTTACTTTAAATTTCCTATATTTAGATACCTGTAGCTTTTAAAAAAATATGAGACTAATTTTAAAATTATTATCAAACTATAACATACACTTTTCATTCATATAACAAGTCCAAACAAGTTATAGTTTTGAAGGATTTTGGATTTAAAGATGAAAATCAAATCCTGCTTAAACAACAGAGTTTAAATTCAAATTTATAGGGACTAAGTACTTATAATAATCATGCATTCTCATAATCAAATATTCATTATCAAAGAAAGAATTCATTTGCATGCATTATTATTTAACCAAAGATTAAACCAAATCTGTTTTTAAAATGATTACTCACCTTATTAAAGAAGAGGATAGAACTGTTTATTCCAGGTTCTGTAATTTTAATTAGTTTTTTTTTTTAAATTTTCTCCCTGCATGTTGAATTTTCCTGAATTGCTGTTGAGTCCAGTTTTGCTTGATTGAATTAGAAAATCTGAAGATCTTGCCTTGATATGATTTTGGATTTAAATTGTGTTAAGCTCCAATTTCAGATTGCATAAGCTTAATGTTTGAATCCTTTGTTGTTTACAGTTTTTATTTCCTTTTAACTTTTGTTTTGCATTACATTTTGATTGAGATGAAGAAAGAGTTTAGCCGAAGATTAAACTCATGTCTTTATTTTACAATTAAATTTTAAATTAATTTTTTCAAGAGAATGACACTTGTCCCCTTAAGTTCTAATTATCTTACACATATACACTCTTGTTTACAATTGTCATTGACCTATATTAATAAGTTTACAAGTGTTTTTTTAATGTTTAATTAATAATTTACAAATGTAATTTTATGATTTACAAATTTATTTAAGCTATGAATAAGTAATTATGTAATATTCACATGAATATATTGTGTATTTATTTTATATAAATTAGCTTTAGATTTTTGTAAATCTACATATAAATTTATATAAACATTTACTTATACATAACTTATGTTTTCGATCAAATCAATATAACATATATTTAAGATATATATATATATCTTTATAACTCTATTTATCTTAAAATAACACATAAATATTATTGGATTGAAAATTAACAATTTTGCCTAATTTAAATAATTTACTTATATAAACAAACATCATTACTTATTTTTAAAGAATACTTTGTCAATGTTAGGTGATCATATTAAGATATGATCGAATAAATATTTATGATTAGATTCATTTGTTAAATTTACAATTCAGTATTTCTATTAATTGACCCAGTTAATTATTAATTAATAGACACTCCAAAATTCAGGTTATCACATTCCTCCCCCCTTTGAATCTTTTCGTCCTCGAAAAGGAACGATGTTAGAATTTATTAAAATGCTTAAAATCAGATAAATTATTCTTTGGCCATTTTTAAAAAAACTTTGAAAATCTATATAATATTATGAAATAGTTTTTATGAAAATACTTTTTATAACTCGATGTTTTAACCAGTCCATCCTTGTTCTCACAGAATTTCGGTCACACTTTGATTAGGCGTATGACTAAAAATTTATAAGTACTTAGCAGACCTATTTTCAACACCCAGTGAAAATACTGGGAAAATAATTTTATTGAAAATATCGAAAACATTCTTGAAAATAGAGGAAATATCTTTGGTGAGAATGCTCTGGAAATCATCACCCCCATCCATGGTCACAGTTACATTCTCGGGTTACGTTGCCATCGCAACAAAAGTCCATGTAACTGCAGGCTCTCCGCGGCCTCTCGATTACTCCATGGAACCCACACAACAGATCACAGTTACATTCCAGGGTTACGTTGCCGTCACAGCAAAAGTCCATGTAACTGCAAGCTCTCAGCGGCCCCTGATTTTTGCTGTCGAAATGAAACTTCTCCACTCCTACATAGGTCGCAGTCTACCGATATAAAATCAAACGCAGACTGTTGGCTCTCAGCGGCACACACAACTTTCGCTATGTTATACTCTACTCATAATCCCCAGGAACTAGTTCTGTTCGGACTCCTCACAGGATCAACGTTAGAACCACCCTTTGGGGCTTAAGGCAGCACCACCCGGTGGTACTCCTGAGAAGTTCATTTCAAAGGAGCGCCTTTTGCCCCAGAGCCATCATCAAAACATTTTATACTATACACATATAGTATTTTTAAATCATGCACCTAGTATGATCTCATACAAGGCTCCTTTACACAAAATCGGTTTCTTACCAAAATCGATAATTCTCAAACTAGGATTTCCAATTCTCATATTGATTTTACCCAAAAGTCAAAAGCCTTTCCAAAATGAAAGGTTCTCAAAACCTTTTCCAAAATCCTCATATGATCCTTTATATATAGAGATATATATAAAATCCTTTTATACTTCATACATTTTCAAAATCCTTTCCTTTTGGCAATAGATTCATCAAGGGAAGTTTTATCTTATATGACAAAGATATATAACTTTATTTATCCAAAATCAAATATTCAAATTTGATTACTCTTTTCAATATCAATTTCATTCAAATACGTACGATGTACACATGTGACGACCTAGAAAGGCTCCTTTACACAAAATCGGTTTCTTACCAAAATCGATAATTCTCAAACTAGGATTTCCAATTCTCATATTGATTTTACCCAAAAGTCAAAATCCTTTCCAAAATGAAAGGTTCCCAAAACCTTTTCCAAAATCCTCATATGATCCTTTATATATAGAGATATATATAAAATCCTTTTATACTTCATACATTTTCAAAATCCTTTCCTTTTGGCAATAGATTCATCAAGGGAAGTTTTATCTTATATGACAAAGATATATAACTTTATTTATCCAAAATCAAATATTCAAATTTGATTACTCTTTTCAATATCAATTTCATTCAAATACGTACGATGTACACATGTGACGACCTAGAAATTTTAATGAATTAAATTGGAATAATTAGATGATTTTAAAATATTTAAAAGTTAATTTTAATCTGAATTCAAGATATCAATATGTACTGGATAATTAAATTATCAAATTATATATTTAAATGTGAATTTAATAATTGAAATCGGGTAAGTTGTTGAATCTGGAATTTCTAAGCCTGTGTAGAATAATTGGAAGGCTTATCAAATTTATAATGATAATACTGAAGATAATTGAATGGTTGGAATTTAATTTAAGGGTGATTTGTTTAGTTTTGAAAATTTTATCGTTTAAATTGGAATTTAAAAATAGCCTTCCGAGGCACGTTCTCGGAATTCGACGAAACCAGTTCCATTGGATCTGTAATAGTTAGTTATTATCGGATTCCAATTTTTGTAGCAATCGTAGTTGTCGTTTGACCCAGTCAGCTCAAAAACGCTTAGAACTATTTAATTATTTTTAATTTAAATTTATCATTTTCTTCTGTAACTCGCACATACGATCGAATTGGCTTGCAGAATCCGTTCCGTTGTGTTTGAAATGCGGGTATAACCTTATTAACGCCTGTCGGCAGTTCTGATTTGGGGTTCGGGATTTCGCGTTATGCAAAGAGAGATATTTTCGATATTTAAATATTTAATTAACCACTCTCGTATTCAAGAAGCTAACCACTCTCGTACTCGTGAAGCTTCCTCAGTTCGATATTTTTCCCCGTCCTCTCTTCCTTCAATAGTTACGAAATTGAGCCCCCTCTTTTCCTTCATTCCCAAATGGATTCATAAATATAAAAAAAACTATTTAAACAACGGCAAGCGATTTGAATTTGAATCGTGGTGTGTAGTCTCGAGCTCGGGCTCAGGGGGTTTTGCCGAGGTTGAGCGAGTTGAACGTCGCGTGAGGAGAGGCGAGTCGTGTCTGAGAAGCGCGAGCTCGATGCTGTGTTGGTGCGAGGGATTGGGGAAGACGAGTCGCGACTGGCAACAGCAGGAAGAGCGGCTGCAATAGGGTAGCTCGAAGGGGTTTGAGGTGGAAGTGGTCGCATTTGGGCACAGGCCGATGGTGCTCGAACTTGGGTTGCATCGCGATGGAGTGATGCAGTGGTTCAATTTCGAGGTGAGGAGGTTTGCAGTGGTGATAGCAGGTGGTACCTTAATTAATTTTTATTTTAATGAATTGTACTTTAACAGCTTGATCTGGGATAATTTTTGGGTGAAACTGTGAGACTCGAGGTATATGGTAGTTATACTCGGGGCAGTGGGGCTTGTGCTCAAAGCATAGTAGGGTTGCTTCGGGTTAATAGTTGTTCAAATTGTAATGAACCTATTTGTATTCCAGCCACTATAAAAGCTTAGCATTCCAGAAAATTAAGCCTACAATTAGAACGTAATCAGTACTTAAATGATAAATTACTTAATGGAAGTACTTGAGAATTAGTTACTTGAAATTATGCAAGTAAGGATTAAATAAGATAAACTATTAAGGGATTAATGATTCCTGATTCAACAAATTAATAGGGTAATTAAAATGAAAAATTAATTAATTCAATTAATGAAAGATTTGGATTATTTAACTTAGTAATCAAAGGGTTGAATAAATAATAAATTAAGTTGTAAAGTAATTAACTAAGTATAAGTAATTGAGAATAATCATTTGATGGTGTGATAAATAATAATCACTTAATGTAATTAATTAAATATAATTACTTTGTGAAATAAATCAAGAGATTAATTAAGCTAGTTAAGAAAGGAGTAATTAATTTATGAATGAAGTAAAATGAAGGATAGTTAATTACAATTTGGGATTAACTGAGAACGATTAATATTATGGTCGAATTAAAGTAAAATATAATTGGAAATCATTACTTCTTGTAATTAATGTAGTAATTGAAGATTTGATTAATTAAGATTAATTAATTCATAATAAATGACTTATGAGTAGCTAATTATGATAAGTAATTAAGAACTGGTGTAATTGATTTTAGTTAATTAATTTGTAGAGTAATTAAAGATTACTCATTGATTTGGTAAGGATAATTAATATTGTGAAGTTAATTAAAGAGAATTACTTGAATGGAATTGAAAGATAATTAATCCTGGGTGATGAATTAAGATGGATGAATATGAAATAATTGATTAATTAATTAGGTTGGAAATAAATCAATGAGGAAATCTAAGTAATTGGGTTTGGAATTCAATTAGAATAAATTGAATTGGCTTGTATGCGATTAAGCTTTGCTTATGGGTGATTGAATGGTGTTAGATGGTTGAATGAGTTGATATCTCTGATATGAAATGATGTGTATTTCATTTGAATGACTTGGTTAGGATAACATGGGTTACGAAGAGACCGGGGTCGAGTATTGGAAATATCCGAAACCACTTCTAATTTTTATAAGTAGATTTGTGGAATCAATAGACTGGAAGGAAATGATTTAAGTAAATTGGATTATTTTATCTAAGTTTGGTACTTAGAAATGGATGTGAGGAATAAGTGTTTTCTATAGCAAATTGTGGATTTATTAAATTGGTATAAGTTACGCCGGGTTTATAAAAATTGTTTGCCTTGGTATTCTATGTTGTTTGGGTTTACTCACAGCTGGTTTCCAGCCTGACCCGGGTGTTACTTTGGTGTAATGCTCGGGTCAGACCGAGTATTACAGATTTTCAGGTAGGTACGTTCTGGAGCTCAGGAGGCGAGCTGGGTGGCAATAGCGTATAGAGTATTTTCCGCCGTATTTATATTATTGTTAATTTGAGACATGATAATTGTAAATATTCAGTGACTGTATTAATGTGAAACTCTGATGTATATTAAATGTAATCAACAGATATAGTATTCTTTTGTAAACTGTTATTATTTATTATTATATTTTATCCGCTGCGAATGTGAGATGTTTGGCGTTTCTGTTCTTCTTCTATCTCTTTCTTCTTTTTCATAACTATCTGGAATTTTCGAGGTAGAAAATTTGGGTCGTTACATTTTGGTATCAGAGCTGAAAGGTTAAGCGAGAACCTTGGCTCTAGTGGGATTACTCATTGAATAGAGTCTCTAGTGCTCTAGAGGGAGTTGAGTGTGTGTGTGTGTGTGTGTGTGTGTGTGTGTGTGTGTGTGTGTATGAGCGCGTACTTGTTATTTTCTTATATAAAGATTTTAAATGGTTTTATATAAAATATATTTTGATATATAAATTAATATTTCCTCCTAATAAATATTTAGGTGATTGGTTGTTAATTATTGGAATTAAAAATTAAGGAATAATATAGTATAACTAAACTGAAATTTAACAAAGATAAGTTTGAAATGGATTCAAACTGAAACTGAAGTTTTGAATTGGAATCAAATTAAGTAGGAATAGAAATACAACTAAATTAAAATTTAAGTGATTGAAAATGAAATTCTAAATCTAATCCCAGAATTTGAAAATTTGGATTCAAAGTAATGAAAATAATAAATAAGTATTATTTGGATAACCGAGATTTGTTGAAAGCAATGGGTTGTTTGAAATTTATTTGAATTTAAAACCAGGGTGGTTTACAATTTTAAAACATGGCTGGGAGGATTATTATTGTGAAGTTTAAGGATTGAATGAGGTTGATTGGATTAAGTAAAATTGGAATTTAACTTTGGGAAAGTTAAATAAATGTAGAACAAGCAACCCGCATTGGAAATTTCAAGATGAAATTGGAATAGAACTGGGAAAGTTAAATGGTTGATTTGAATTGGGAATTTGGGTGATCTCAAAACGGGTTTGAGATTTAAAATTGAAAATGGATAACGTTTTCAAATAAATTGGATGTTATCATCCTATTTTTAATAAAATCTTTAAATTGAGAATGGAATTGTATAAATAAAATAAGTTTGAATAATTGAATTGTAAAATAAACTTGTTAAGAATCGGCTTCAAATTGGAAAATTAGATTAAATAATAAATTAAAATTTTAAAATAAAATTGTATTGAATCTTGAAATACATAAGTAAAAATAATTTAAAATGAGAATTTTGAGAAATTGGGCTCAGAAATTAAAATGATTAAACACTTTGATTTAAAGGTTAATTTGGTTTAAATGGTTAAACCAACTTTTGAGGGTTTAACTCAAATTTATATAATCCGAGATAGTTTAAATTCAAGACTTCAATTAATTAGTTCAAAATTGAATTTGATTTGAATCAAGTGGATTGGTGATTGAAGATGTATAAGTTAAAAATTTGAATGGGAAATTAAGTTGGATTATTTTGAAATAATTTGAATTGAAATGGGTCAAATTGATAATAATTCAAATTGATTAGGATAATTTGGAATTTAATTAAAGTTGAACAGGATTAAAATCCAATGGAGTTTGATTTAAATTTGGGAAGGGAATCAATGTTGATTCAACTTGAATTGGGTTTAAATAAATCTCAATGGAAATTGGAGTTATTTAAATTGGAATTGGGTTAATTTAAATGGAAATTTAAAATGAGTTGTTGGGAAAGTGAGCAATTTGACTCTGGACTATTTTCAATAAAGATTGTTTTAAATACAAATTTATTCTTTCAAGCTATTAAATATATACAACACTTCTTTTTAAAAGATAACTTATTTTATATTTGATTTACCATTATTAAAGGAGCTATTTAATCATTTTTCAACTGTTTTTTAAATTAATTACTATTTTTCAACTAAGTTATGAATTAATTACTATTTTACAACTATTTTGCAATCATTTAAAATTTCTATAACTACTTAACTATTTTTCAACCGTTTTACAATTAGTTAACTATTTTACAGCTATTTTGCAAACTAAAAATTATTTTTCACCTACTTATCTATTTTAAAAAAAATTCAAGCTATTTTCTAAATTGGTCGGAGTTCAAACTGTAATTGGTTAAATACCCAACTGAGATAAGAATTGAAGTGATAGTCCAAATGGGGATTAAGGCAATTGTAAATAAGTGAATGGAAATTTAAGGAAGTGTGAATAGAAAGGAAATTGATATTGGAAAGAGAAGTCAAATTTGAATATTTGATTTTGAATAAACAAAGTTGTATATCTTTGTTATATAAAGATAAATATTCCCTTGTTGAATTTATTGCTGGAAGGAAAAGGATTTTTGAAATTGTTTGAAGTATAAAAGGGATTTTATACAAGTTTGAAATAATCCAAAGTTTTTAAAATTATATATATTTTTGAATATATATATATAAAGGATCTTATGAGGATTTTGGAAAAGGTTTTGAACCTTTGGATTTGGAAAGGCTTTTGATTTTTGGGTAAAATCAATATTGGAATTTGGAAAGCCTAGTTTGAGAATTATCGATTTTGGGATAATCGATTTTGTGTAAAGGAGCTTTGATGAAATTCATACTAGGTGTATGATTTGAAAGATACTATATGTATAGTATAAAGTGTTTTGATGATGGCTCTGGGAGAAAGGCGCTCCCTTGGAATGAACTTCTCAGGAGTGCCACTGGGTGGTGCTGCCTTGAGCCCCAAGGGAGGTTCTAAAGTTGATCCTGTGAGGAGTCCGGACAAACTAGATCCTAAGGATTATTGGGTAGCGAAAGTCGATGGCGTTGATGCCTACATGGGCATTTGGGTTATGCTGTGACGACAGTGTAACTTGATGTCGCTGCGATCTACTGTGGGGACCATAGCGAAAATCGTGTAGAGGATGAGTGCCAACGGTCTACACTTGATTTTGCCGGGAAGGCAACGCAACATCGGTAGACTGCGATCTATGGTCAAGTGGAGTGGAGAAGTTTCATTTTGGCAGCGAAATTCGATGGAGCTGATGCCCACGGTTATATGGGTTTTTGCTGTGATGGCTACGTAACCCCAGTTGTAGCTGCGATCTGTCATGGGTTCCATGGTGTAATCGTGGGGCGCGGAGGCCTACAGTTATCTGTGGATTTTGTCGGGACGACAACGTAACCATCGGGTTAACTGTGACCATGGATGGGGGTGATGATTTTCAGAGCATTGTCACCAAAGATATTTCCTCTATTTTCAAAAACTGTTTTCTATATTTTCAATAAAATTATTTTTCAAGAATTTTCACTGGATGTTGAAAACGGGATTACTAAATACTTATAGATTTTCAGTTCTACGCCTGATCAACGTATGACTGAATTTCTGTGAGAACAAGGAAGGACTGGTTGAGACATCGAGTTATAAGATATATTTTTTATAAAATGCTATTTTAATAGTATTATGTGGATTTAAAAGCATTTCTAAATTTTATAATAAAAGTGTTAGAATTTTGGAAAAAAATCAGGGGAGATCCAAACTGGAATTATAAAATTAAATTGAACTCAGGAAAATTTAATGAAGTGAACTTGTAATTAAAATCAAATATTGGTTTAGAAGTTGAAAGTAAGCTGATTGACTAAATAATTATTGGATTTAGTATGTTAATAAACTTTAACTTGGGTAGACAAATGGATTGTAAATTAATAGTGGGTTTGAAAATGAATTTGAATTTTAAATAGAATTCAACTTAGATTTAATACTAAATTAAGTAAGAAGAGGTTGTAAAATAAAAATAAAATTGAGTTGGATTGGAAATGTGATGGTTTGAATTACAAATAAAATTCAAGGGTGATTTGAGTAATATTTAATAAAATTTGCAAGTAAATTGGATATAAGGGAAGTGTGGTCGAATGAAATGAAAGTGAATTATAATAGAATTGGTTTGAGAGCAAACCAACCCAAATGAATAGAAATAAATTGAGAATGGCCTTATGTTAGTAACATAAATTCGATAACGAATTCAGTAAATAAATTAAAAAAAATATTAAAGTGGGTTAATGGAGTTAAATAATAAATGGATGAAGTCTGATAGAATAAAAACAAAATCAAAGCTGTGAATTGGAATTGGATTATCAGATTGAACTTAAGTTAGGTGGCATATTAATTTGAAGTATAAATGAGTTGAGTTTGTGCTTGAATATTATTATGATAAATTGAGAAAGTGAATTTGAAATTAAAATTTAAAATGGATGGGCTAACCGAATTTAATGGAAATTAATTAAATGAGGATCAAGTAGAAGTAAACTTAAGTTCGATGTTGGAATAAATTAAAGTAAATTAACTTAAGTTTAAAGTTTATGGAAGCTTGGCTTCGAATAAGAGTGAAAGCCCTTTAAAATAAAAGCATGGATTGAAGAATGGCTAGTAGTATACAAGAATGAATATGTCGAGCTAAATAAATGGTGGTGAATAAATTAGAAATGAAACGAAAGGCGTATGTATGGTAGAAAAAAAATTGAAATGGAATTAAATGCAGAAAGAGTGGAAAATTAATTTAAAGTAGTTATAAACTAAAACGAATCAAGCTGATGAATTAAATGGTTGTGAATAAATTAAAATGGAATTCAATTAAACAAATCGAGTTGGAAATTAATTTAAAATGGTTATAAAATTTACATAATTATCTATTCAAGTGGACATTATCAAATTGCGTAAAAATGATTGTTGTTTGGCGTGAACTAAAGTAATTGAATTTCTGTGAGTTAATTGAGATTTAATAAATTGATTTTAGGATCAATTAAATTGAATATGAGCTTGTTTGGATTAGAAACAAATTGAATATAAGTAATTGAGTTGTAACCAAATAAAATTGAATGAAATAGCTTATAAATTGGTTGAAAGCAATTGAATTAGCTTTAAGATTATATAAATCGCTTATGGAAAGGTTTTGGTGCTTGTTGCTTATTATATTCATGCGTAGCTATTGAAATAAGTGAAATGCTAATAGATTTTATTTGTATGAAACTTATATATTCAAATTGAGTAAGTACAGGTACCTAAAGGCCATTTGGCTGGATTTGGATTGCACTAATAGCTAAAATTAATAAGCTGCTTGCTTAAATTGCTAAATAAGGTATGCTTACACAATAAAAATAGGAAATATGAACTGTTTTTGCTTTTTCCGACCGGGTGGGTCGATGTATATATATTTATATCTCTTGTCAAATTGCAAAAGCTCCTCCGTACAAAGGGGACTCCGCCAAAATTTTCTGAAAATTTTGGGAGTTAGAAAATTTTTGAAAATTTTGGGAAAATGTTGTTAACGACAAACAATTCCAAATTTGATGAAACTAATATGAATCAGTTATACTTGAAAGATAAAATTCAATATACAAAAATTTAAAATAAATTTGCTTGAAACGGGGAAAAACGAAGTTGCATAAAAGTATATGTGCAAACTTATGCAAGAAAATGTATAAATGATTAAAAGGTTACAATGGGATATTATTGCTTGATAAGATATGCAGGTATAAAAAGGGGAAAAGAAAATTGGATTCGATTCCAAAGGATAAATGTGAATTGCCTGACAAAAGGTATGTATTTAAGTTTCTGTATGAAATTGGATTGGATTTTTGATGTAGCCACTTGGCTTTTGTTTTCTTTTGGAATTTGGGAGCCCGTAGAGGCTTTTGTAGTTGTACCGAGTTAGCAGTGCAAAGGAGACGCTGGCAAAAAATTTCGGGAATTTAGAGAGTTAGAAAAATTTTGAGAAAATTTTGATAATTCAAAATTTGGTTTTTAATTGAAATTTAGACGATTGAGCAGAGGGGTGTTGTTTGAAACTATAGGAGGTTTTGGGAGGTTGGTTAAGGGGATAGTGGATCTTTAATAAAGGGTAGTTGGTAGGATGTTGAATTTTGGGTTTTGGAAAAAGTAAACGGGTATTGGTCCATTCGCCCTAACTAGTAATTTCGGGGACGAAATTCTTTTAAGGGGGGAGGAATGTGATGACCCGGAAATTTTAATGAATTAAATTGGAATAATTAATTGATTTTAAAATATTTAAAAGTTAATTTTAATGTGAATTCAAGATATCAATATGTATTGGATAATTAAATTATCGAATTATATATTTAAATGTGAATTTAATAATTGAAATTGGGTAAGTTGTTGAATCTGGAATTTCTAAGCCTGTTTAGAATAATTGGAAGGCTTATCAAATTTAAATGATAATACTGAAGATAATTGAATGGTTGGAATTTAATTTAAGGGTGATTTTTTTAGTTTTGAAAATTTTATCGTTTAAATTGGAATTTAAAAATAGCCTTCCGAGGCACAGTCTCGGAATTCGATGAAACCAGTTCCATTGGATCCGTAATAGTTAGTTATTATAGGATTCCAATTTTTGTAGCAATCGGAGTTGTCGTTTGACCCTGTCAGCTCAAAAATGCTTAGAACTATTTAATCATTTTTAATTTAAATTTATCATTTTATTCTGTAACTCGCACATATGATTGAATTGGCTTGCGGAATCTGTTCCGTTGCGTTCGAAATGCGGGTATAACCTTATTAACGCCTATCGGCAGTTCTGATTTGGGGTTCGGGATTTCGCGTTATGCAAAGAGAGATATTTTCGATATTTAAATATTTAATTAACCACTCTCTATTCAAGAAGCTAACCACTCTCGTACTCGTGAAGCTTCCACAGTTCGATATTTTTCCCCGTCCTCTCTTCCTTCAACAGTTACGAAATCGAGCCCCCTCTTTTCGTTCATTCCCAAATCGATTCGTAAATATAAAAAAAACAATTTGAACAACGGCGAGCGATTCGAATTTGAATCGCGGTGTGTAGTCTCGAGCTCGGGCTCAGGGGGTTTTGCCGAGGTTGAGCGAGTTGAACGTCACGTGAGGAGAGGCGAGCCGTGTCTGAGAAGCGCGAGCTCGATGCTGTGTTGGTGCGAGGGATTGGGGAAGACGAGTCGCGACTGGCAACAGCAGGAAGAGCGGCTACAACGGGGTAGCTCGAAGGGGTTTGAGGTGGAAGTGGTCGCGTTTGGGCACAGGCCGATGGTGCTCGAACCTGGGTAGCATCGCGATGGAGTGATGCAGTGGTTCGATTTCGAGGTGAGGAGGTTTGCAGTGGTGATAACAGGTGAGTACCTTAATAAATTTTTATTTTAATGAATTGTACTTTAACAGCTTGATCTGAGATAATTTTTGGGTGAAACTATGAGACTCGAAGTATAGGGTAGTTATACTCGGGGCAGTGGGGCTTGTACTCGAAGCGTAGTAGGGTTACTTCGGGTTAATAGTTGTTCGGATTGTAATGAACCTATTTGTATTCCAGCTTGTTATAAAAGCTTAGCATTCCAGAAAATTAAGCCTACAATTTGAACGTAATCAGTACTTAAATGATAAAGTACTTAATGGAAGTACTTGAGAATTAATTACTTGAAATTATGTAAGTAAGGATTGAATAAGATAAAATATTAAGGGCTTAATGATTCTTGATTCAACAAATTAATAGGGTAATTAAAATGAAAAACTAATTAATTCAATTAATGAAAGATTTGGATTATTTAACTTAGTAATCAAAGGGTTGAATAAATAATAAATTAAGTTGTAAAGTAATTAACTAAGTATAAGTAATTCAGAATAATCATTTGATGGTGTGATAAATAATAATTACTTAATGTAATTAATTAAATATAATTGCTTTGTGAAATAAATCAAGAGATTAATTAAGCTAGTTAAGAAAGGAGTAATTAATTTATGAATGAAGTAAAATGAAGGATAGTCAATTACAATTTGGGATTAATTGAGAACGATTAATATTATGGTCGAATTAAAGTAAAATATAATTGGAAATCATTACTTCTTGTAATTAATGTAAGAATTAAAGATTTGATTAATTGAGATTAATTAATTCATAATAAATGACTTATGAGTAGCTAATTAAGATAAGTAATTAAGAACTGGTGTAATTGATTTTAGTTAATTAATTTGTAGAGTAATTAAAGATTACTCATTGATTTGGTAAGAATAATTAATATTGTGAAATGAATTAAAGAGAATTACTTGAATGGAATTAAAAGATAATTAATCCTGGGTGATTAATTAAGGTGGATGAATATGAAAGAATTGATTAATTAATTAGGTTGGAAATAAATCAATGAGGAAATCTAAGTAATTGGGGTTTGGAATTCAATTAGAATAAATTGAATTGGCTTGTATGCGATTAAGCTTTGCTTATGGGTGATTGAATGGTGTTAGATGCTTGAATGAGTTGATATTTCTGATATGAAATGATGTGTATTTCATTTGAATGACTTGGTTAGGATAACATGGGTTACGAAGAGACCGGGGTCGGGTATTGGAAATATCCGAAACCACTTAAATTTTTATAAGTAGATTTGTGGAATCAATAGACTAGAAGGAAATGATTTAAGTAAATTGGATTATTTTATCCAAGTTTGGTACTTAGAAATGGATGTGAGGAATAAATGCTGTCTATAGCAAATTGTGGATTTATTAAATTGGTATAAGTTACCCCGGGTTTATAAAAATTGTCTGCCTCGGTATTCTATGTTGTTTGGGTTTACTCAGGCTGGTTTCCAGCCTGACCCGGGTGTTACTTTGGTGTAATGCTCGGGTCAGGCCGAATAATATAGATTTTCAGGTAGGTACGTTCTGGAGCTCAGGAAGCGAGCTGGGTGGCAATAGCGTATAGAGTATTTTCCGCCATATTTATATTATTGTTAATTTGAGACATGATAATTGTAAATATTCAGTGACTGTATTAATGTGAAACTCTGATGTATATTAAATGTAATCAACAGATATAGTATTCTTTTGTAAACTGTTATTATTTATTATTATATTTTATCCGCTGCGAATGTGAGATGTTTGGTCTTTCTGTTCTTCTTCTTCTATCTGTTTTTTCTTTTTCATAACTATCTGGAATTTTCGGGTTAGAAAATTTCGGGTCGTTACAACACATATCATTCGTACGCCATACCAATCAGATCGCTCACTCGACCACACAATTTCACTTCCGAACTAGTATCGTCCACCCGACTTCCTAGTACGGACACAGATCTGGTTTCTACATCAGAAACCGTCATTCTCCATGCATAGCTTAACTACGATAGAGAATACCCAGAACCAATCAACAATCCATATCCAGTTTCGCCGTCGAAAATCGAGTGAAAAATCCCACTCGGATCGATATACCTATCTCGAAATTCTGTGCTCGAATCTGGATCAAATCACTATGCGAATAGAATAACATACGTACACCCTACGTATTTATCTGTATTGGTTATTAGCCAAATCAATTCTATTTCTATTCACATTCACTTTGGATTTTCATTCCCTTACTCATAATTGCTTCAATCCATTTGGATTATCACCTCTATTCTTACCTTAATTGGGTATTCAAACATAAACAGTTTAAACCTTTGTCCGGTTTAAATTTATAAAATAGCTTGAAAAGTTGAAAATAGATAAGTAGTTGTAAAATAATTATTGTTTTGTAAAATGGCTGTAAAATAGATAAGTAATTTTAAAATAGTTGAGTAATTGTAAAATAGTTGGAAAATAGAAAATTTAAATAATTGCAAAATAATTGCAAAATAGTTATTAGTTATAAAGTAGTTGAAAAAATAGAAATTAGTTTCTACAAAAATAGTTAAATTGTTTGAAAGATAATTGTAAAATAATGATAAGATAATTTAGTTTTTAAAAGAAAAGTTGTGTATATAATGAGTAGCTTGGAAAAATAGGTTTAGTTAAAACAATTTATATTAAAAATAATCCAGAGTCAAAACATCTCACTACCCAGTCTCCATTCTCATTAATTCAATTTAAATTTCCACTTTCATTTAAATTGACCCCACTCAAATTTTAAATAACCGCAATTTCCATTGAATTTGATTCAAACCCAATTCAAGTGAATTAACCTTAGTTTCTTTCCAAATTCAACTTTATTTAACCTTGATCTCGAATTCTACTAATTCAAATAAATTTCAATTGAACTAGTTTGAAATTTTCAATTCATTTGAACTCCCGTTTGAATTAATCCCAATTTCAAAATCCATTTCCAAATCAAGTTGAATTATTCTTGATTTCCTCCCAAATTCAATTCAAATTTTCCATTTGAATCTTATATTCATACATCTTCCATCACATTTTCAATTAACTCAAATCAAATTAAATTTGAACTAATTCAAATTTCAAATTTAAACCATCTCGAATTATATAAATTCGAGTTAATACCTGTTGATTTAATTTCATTAAATCAATTTTCCTTTAAAGTTTTTAAACAATTCAATTCTGGGCCCAAATTTCAAAATTCCATTTTAAATTATCTTTACTTAACTCATTACAAGGTTCAAGCAAGAGTTTCAAACAATTTTAATTTACAAATTCATTTCTTAACATTCAAATCATGAGTTCAAAGGAATTCCATATCCTTAATTTTAAATTTAAGTTAAATTTATTTATCTCTACAATGGATATATTACCACAATCCGCCTCTTTATTTATTTAAACAAATCCAATTCACAATTTCAAGATTATTAATAACAATAGGATGATATCATCCCATTCATTTTGAAATGTCCATCAATTTCTAATTTCCCGATCTCAAACCCATTTTGAGATCACACAAAATCCCAATTCAGATTAACTATTTAACTTCCCAAGTTAAATTCCAATTTCATCTTGAAATTCCCAAATCAGGTTGATCATTCCAACTTATTTTTTTAACTTTATTCCAAGTTAACTCAATTCACTTAATCCAGTCAACCTTACCCAATTTGAACTTCCATTTCAAATTTTAAACTTCCCATGAATAATCTTCTCGCTTATTAAGTTCAAAAACTTATCACTTTGGGTATCACATCTCATTCCAGATTTAAAACTCAATATTTAGAGTTTATTTCAAACCAACTTTGATATTATGTATATCCACAAATACATACGTATTTACTTCCTGGCACACCAAGCCAAATTTTAAAATTTAGACCTCCTTTGTTTTAATTCAAAACAAATTCTTTTAAAGTTTACAAACAACTTTTATTTCTAAATTAAGAATACATTCAAAATAGTTCGAATAATATTATTTCCTTTACCATTTTGAATTTTTTTTTAAATGTTTAAATTTAGAATTCAGATCTTCAAAGTTTGAAGCCCACTTTAATTTACATGTCATACTTATTTAAAGATTACCCTCTTAAAACATTTCCTTTTTAGCTTACTCATTAATACATTTTATTATTAAATACAACAATTATTTAAGATAATAACCCAAATTATCATACTTGAATTCTAATTTATTATTATATTATTTTGAAACTCTTTCCCAAATCCATGAATTAAATTTCAGTTTGAATTTATTTCAAACTTATCTTTATTCACTTTCACTTGGTTGTATTTCTATTACTTCTTGATTTAATTCAATAATTTAACAACCAATTCCCTTACTATTTGTTAGAAAGAATATTTCTTTATATATCAAAATATATTCCTATATAAATTCATTTAAAATCTTTATATAAGAAAATAACAAGTACGCTCTCATAAATATATATACTCGACTCATCCTAAGGTACCATTCACCCTATCCTTAATGAGTAATCCCAATAGAGCCAAGGTTCTCGCCTAACCTTCTGCTCTGACACCAAATGCAACGACCCAGAAAGTTTCGATCCCGAAAGTTCCAGATAGTTAGAGAAAAGAAGAAGAAAACAGAAACAAGTGACAGAAACCTCAGTTTCGCAGCGGATCAAAATATAATATCACATAAATAATAGTTATACAAAGGAAAACTGTACTTTTCAAATTACACTTTTATATAAATCAGAGTTACAACATATTTACATACACAGGACGGATAAATCAATTTGTTTCAGATGCTATAATATATCACAGAAGTACTCTCCATACATTCTTGCTCTCCAGATCGCCTCCTGAGCTCCAGAACGTCCTTACCTGAAAATCTGTAATACTCGGTCTGACCCGAGCATTACATCAAAGTAACACCCGGGTCAGGCGGGAAACCAGCGTGAGTAAACCCATCTAACTTGGAATTCAAAAGCATACAACTTATATAAAACCCGAGTAACTTGCATCAATTTACAATTTAACAAGTTGTTAAAGACATCATTTATTTCACACATCAATTCCTAAGTACCAAAACCTAGATTAAATGATCCAATTTACTTAAATCATCCCATTCCAACCTACGGATTTCACATTTCAAACTATAAAGAATCGAAGTGGTTTCAGATATTTACTAATACCCGACTCCGGTCTCTTCGAAACCAATGTCATCTAACCCAAGTTATTTAATTAAATGCCATTCAACTTTAATTATCGGATAATTCCTTTTACATAACAATTCATAATTGATAGATAATCTCATTATCATGGTATTCAGCATATCATATCATAAGGCAAATCATATCAGAGATATCAATCAATTTGAGGCATTAAATCATCATTCAATCATTCATAAGCAAGATGGACCATTTCCAAAATAAATTAAGTTTATCTCTAATTAAATTAATTACTAATTCTTTGATCACTTGGATTACCTCTCCTTAAACATGTATCAATTACAAACAATTAATTAATGATTTTTAAGTTATCCATCTTAATTAATTACCTCTGATTAATTATCCTTTAATTTCAATAACCAAATAATTCTTAATAAATTACAAATTAATTATCTTTCCCTATCACAACAAATGATTCCTTAATTACTTTCATAAATTAATCTCATTAATTAATTAATTAATCGCTTTAATTAATTATCTAAAATAATTAAGTAATTAACCCTGAATAACTTACATAAGTTATTATCTCTAATTACTTCATTAATAAAACTTGATTATTTTCTTAATTAATTGTTTAATTAGTAATTATTTTCATCATTGATCAATCCCTAATTCATTAATTAATTAATTACTTCATAATTAATTAACTTCAACAATTATATTAATCAATTCTTAAATTGATAACATTAAGTGATTCCATTAATCACTTCAATTTATTACTCCCATGAGTAACTTATCTAATTACTTCCATAAGTAATTACCATTCTAATTACATTCAAAAATTAACCATTGATTACTTCATTAGGTAATCACACTTAATTAATTCATAATTAAGTGATTATATAAACAATTAACTAATTATTTAAAATTAATTAAATAATTAATTAACTAACTAATCTTCTTTTTTTTAAATCTTCAATTAATTAAGAAAACCATAAATCTTAATTAAACCTTACTTATTAACAAATCATATTAAATAAGTATTCTTAAGTTAATAACAAAGATAAATTAACCCTATTTATCTTTATAATTTAATTATTTGAATAAATCAAATTTTAATAACCTTAAAGCCAATTATTCTATTTGGTTTACAATAATATTAACCTTTATTGAAAATGATACATTTAAAAACAAATTTTCAAAATTTAAAACATATTAATCATCTAAGTTAAACTTATTCATTCAAAATGAAATTTGAAACTTTAGTTTTAAAATCATTGCTTAAAAATTACTCTAAACTTTGATTTAATATTTGAAATCAAATCACTCTTTTAAATTGAAGTTCAAAATTTAATTAGATAATTATTTTCAAAAACAATCTTCTTAAAACAATTTAAATTAGAAACATAAATTCAATTTCCACTTTTAAATGTTTGATTTACTTCCAGTTTTAAAACAACAAGTTTAACTTTGTATTCGCTCTCTTTATAAACTTGTTTTACAACTTAAACTTGGTTCCTTTACATATTTCATACAAGTAGTAAAATCTGCACTTATCACAACAGAACCAATCCAAGCAACTCGAGACTAGCCCCTAGTTCCCCCGTGCTACCCCCCAAGATAACCATCTTCCATCCCACTTCGAGTCAAGCATGGCGAAGACGTGAGAAAAACCACATGACAACTCTATCTTCCCCAAAACAAAACTTCAGTGCACACATAAACATGCGTGCACGTGTCCATCGCCCTCCGGCCAAACTTGGTCGTCGCGACCATCGGTGACGATCACACTAATGTGCGCGAACTCGAATCTAAACCCTGATCCACGGAAACAACCTCAGATCGAATTCGAGCATCGAGCTCGAGCATCTGCAGAAACTCAAGCACAAAATCAAACCCACCGCCGACCATCCCATCTTCGATGAACCTTGCCGTTCCCACCACAGAACCGCCACTTCACGAACTCCCTTACCCACACGTCGCGATCGCCTCCAGACCAGTCTTCAAGAAGCGATCAACTCGACAGTAAAACCGAAAATTAAACTCGCTTAAACCCTAGTTCCTTTAATTCCCAACAAATTGGTCATTAGAAAAATTATATTTCATTTTTCCCATAATCAACAGTCTATGCACAAGCTTCAATCCAAGTTTCAAACTCAATTAATGTATAGATAATCGAAAATTCACAAAATTCCTAATTTCGAATAAAGCCCAAATTCACCCTAATTACACAATTAAAAATTATGATTTCTTCTTCTAAATTCATGATTTCATACCACAAACACAATCATACTCTTCCAAACAAAAATTAGGATGGTTGATTTTTAACTAAAATTTGGCTTTACTTCAAATTTCCTATATTTACATACCTCTAGCTTTAAAAAAATATGAGACTAATTTTAAAATTATTATCAAACTATAACATACACTTTTCATTTATATAACAAGTCCAAACAAGTTATAGTTTTGAAGGATTTTGGATTTAAAGATGAAAATCAAATCCTGCTTAAACGACAGAGTTTAAATTCAAATTTACAAGGACTAAGTACTTATAATAATCATGCATTCTCATAATCAAATATTCATTATCAAAGCAAGAATTCATTTGCATGCATTATTATTTAACCAAAGATTAAACCAAATATGTTTTTAAAATGATTACTCACCTTATTAAAGCAGAGGACATAACTGTTTTTTCCAGGTTCTGTAATTTTAGTTAGTTTTTTTTTTGAAATTTTCTCCCTGCATGTTGAATTTTCCTGAATTGTTGTTGACTCCAGTTTTGCTTGATTGAATTAGAAAACTGAAGATCTTGCCATGATATGATTTTGGATTTGAATTGTGTTAAGCTCCAATTTCAGATTGCATAAGCTTAATGTTTGAATCCTTTGCTGTTTACAGCTTTTATTTCCTTTTAACTTTTGTTTTGCATTACATTTTGAATGAGATGAAGAAAGAGTTTAGCTGAAGATTAAACTCATGTCTTTATTTTACAATTAAATTTTAAATTAATTTTTTCAAGAGAATGACACTTGTCCCCTTAAGTTCTAATATCTTACACATATACACTCTTGTTTACAATTGTCATTAACATATATTAATAAGTTTACAAGTGTTTTTTTAACGTTTAGCTAATAATTTACAAATGTTATTTTCTTATTTACAAATTTATTTGAGCTATGAATAAGTAATTTTGCAATATTCACATGAATATATTGTGTATTTATTTTATATAATTAATATTTAGATTTTGTAAATCTACATATGAATTCATATAAACATTTATTTATACATAACTTATGTTTTTGATCAAATAAATATAACATATATTTAAGATATATATATATATATAAATACATACATACATATATATATATATATATATCTTTTCTTTCGAACTCTATTTATCTTAAAATAACACATAAATATTATTGGTTTGAAAATTAACAATTTTGTCTAATTTAAATAATGTACTTACATAACAATCATCATTACTTATTTTTAAAAGAATACTTTGTCAATTTTAAGTGATTATATTAAGATATGATCAAATAAATATTTACGATTAGATTCATTTGTTAAATTTACAATTCGGTATTTCTATTAATTAACCCAGTTAATTATTAATTAATAGATACTCCAAAATTCAGGTTATCACAAATTTCATATAATCATCAAGTCAAATTCAATAAGCATCAATCATTTCAAAGTGGACGTAGGCAATATGCCGAACCGCTCTAAATTTGTATGTTTCTACATTTTTTTCTTATCTATTAATTGGTGTGTTTGTTAGATCTGCCTCATTTTACATTCACTTTCTTCATTTTATCTCTTCAAACACATTTGAAGAGTGTTGTGCCCAATTTTGGTAAAAGCATTTTTGTGCTTTCACTGAGAAAACCAATTTTTCTCTTACTCATTGGATCTACTTCTGATATTGGATTGCAAGAATCTAAAGAGAAGATCCGGATATCATCCTAGAAGTTCTTCCTTCCTCGGATTTGCGCCAAGTTTAGACCTCAACCGTTGTAGATCCAGAAGGAAGAGATAGGCAGAACCCGGCACAACTTCCCTCTATAGACCAGAACACTACTGGACCTTTGGATCCTCAAGGCCCTCTCATCAGGGAGGAGTTCCAGCTACTCATGCAAGAGCTAACTCAAAGCCGCCAGTAGTTTACCGATCAGCTCCGTGCCAATATGGAGTTAACCAATCAGCCGAACCATGAAAGACGAAAGAGATCCAGAAGGGATCGGGCTTCCACTCATCTATTAAAAGTTGAGCTTCTTTTGATTACAATCACATATCCACACGCCCACAGCTGTATTGAAGCTATACAAAGGCTACCAGACATCAGCGCACTTTGAATCTTGGGCAAGCGAGTGTTAGTCCATCAACCAGCACTAGACCGGACCTTCACCCAAGGAGGAACATTTCCTTATCACACTACAGACAACCACGTTGCTACCGCTACCATCGAGCTGGGAGCTGACTCTTAGAAATGAATGGATCCTGTCCATCGTCGGCATGATTATACTGCTGAGCCTTATGTTCCCGAAGACCTAGAGCCAAGGAGGCGAGATATGGACCATCGACCGTGCTCGACCCATCCTCGCATTATGGAACTCGACCAAACCTTGGCCCAGCATCACTAGAATGTCTATATGCCAGTCATCCCAATAATTATCGCCAGATGATTCGTGAAGGCCAAGGCCAACCAATAACGACGGAGGAATCTCCGGGAGTCATACCTCTTTCGTCAATGAAATCCTTTATGCTGAACCGCCTCGATGATTCAGAATGCCAGCTCTACCATTTTATGAAGGGAGCTCTGACCCTAACCAGCACATTTTAAAGTATGAATGGCTTATGAATGCCGCACAGGCTGATGATGCGATCAAATGTCGAAGTTTCCCAATCTCCCTAGCGGGCATCATGACTATGTAGTTTACTCGCCTACCACCCCAATCTATTTCATGTTTTGACTAGTTGGCCACAAAGTTTATCAAGCAAATACCTTGTCCAGTATCACTCAAGCTCCCAGAGAGACACTCGGACGTTACCTGGAGAAGTTCCATCTTGCGAGCGCTAAGATTAGTAACCCTAATGACAAATCCATTCTGATGGCACCGACTAAGGGAATTGATCTCGATTTCAAATTTAGCAACTGGTTGGCCGAAAAACCCCTTGCATCATTGAACTGTTTCTATTCCAAGGCAGCTCGGTTCTTGAGAAGAGTGGATGTGAAACAGTCTAGGAAAAAGGATAATGTAAGGCCTGGTGTGGAAGGAATCTAAAGCAATGTCTTTGTGAAAGAAACCAGAGAGAGTTTCGGAAAGGTGTAGTTAAATATACAGAATATGCAGAATCAGTTTAATGGCGATGGAAATTAAGGTAGGAAGCAAGATCACAATTGCGGACCGCAACGTAGAGCTCCCATGTTTGACGCCTATACTCCTTTAAACACATCTTTGGAAAATATGTGCTTGCAAAATTGTAATACCGTCAAATATAAGAAACCTGCTCCAAAGAAATCGATAGAGAAACAAATTCAAACTAGGAAGTTTTGTATATTTCATGATAGTTATGGCCATAAAACGAATGAGTGTCATCATCTACAGGATATTATCGAGAAGTTGATCCAAGAAAAAAAGTTGGAACAGTTCGTTCGAGCGCTACAGGCTGGAGGTGCGGGCCCATCAAATAAAAATCAAATACCAAATCAGGTTAGGCCGAAGGAACCCACACGTACCGATGGGAGGTTGGTGATTAACACTGTTAGTGGTGGTCCTCATCCAACAAATCAAAGCTAGAGGGAAATGGAGTCATATGCGAGCTCAATTAGGCATGCGAGCTTAGAATGTTGCAGTAACTTGGAAGATGAGGATCCGGGCAAACAACAGAAAACGGTGACAAACGACATCATGTTACGAGACAGGGATGCCAACAGAGTGGAAGCCCCTACTTTTGATCCACTAACCATTTTAGCTCAGGTAGGTCCTGCTTGGATGAAGAGGATCTTAGTGGGCAGTGGAATTTCAGTGAACGTACTCTTTAAGCGAGTCTATGATCAAATGAAGATGAAGGGGAAAGATTTGAAGCCTTGCCAGTCTCGTATTCATGGATTCAATGGGAGTACGACTATACCCACTAGGATGGTGGAGCTACCAGTGGAGTTGGGAATTGGAGAGCGCCAGAGAGTCTAATGTTGCAGTTTATTGTATTGAATATTGACTCACCTTACAACGCTTTCTTGGGCCGACTGGCCCTAGCTGAATTCAGGGCTGCTATCGCCCCTTGGTGTCTAACTTTGAAATTCCCTATCGACAATAGAGTTGGAGTGGTTCAAGGAGATCAGGCTGTTGGATGAGCCTATTGCATTGTTGAGCTATAGGAGGCATAGCGAAAAGTGAAGGGAAAGGGCATAGAGGAATCTCTCTATATCTGCTTTATAGATAATTGAAAATTAACGCATGGGCCAAGGCTCGGGTACCACAACCAATTCCCAAGAAATCTTGATCCAAGAGATATTGAAAGTGAGGACGAAGTCAAAGACAGTCAGGCTTCTCCTGTAGAGCCGACGATTGATGTTTCGATTGATAATGATGACGATTCTAGAATGGTAAAGATTGGATCTCAGCAAAGCCAACAGATGAAGGAGGAATTGGTTGAATTTCTCTGGGCAAACCTCGACGTGTTTTCCTAGACACAATCCAACATGTGTGGGATCTCGTCGGATATTGCGAGCCACACATTGAATATTAACCCGTATCATGTCTCGGTCAACCAAAAGGGCGTGGTATGGATCCTGAGAGATCTGCCTCTCTAAAAGAAGAGGTAGATAAAATCAGGTCAAATGGGTTTATCGGTAATGAGTTATATCTAGAATGGGTGTCCAACCCTATATTTGTTAGGAAATCTAACGGAAATGGAGAACCTTCCTTGATTACTCAGACTTAATAAAGCCTACCCTAAAGATAGTTTTCCACTTTCCTTAATTGACTAGCTCATAGACTCAATGGTCGAACATGAACTCTTATCCTTCATGGATGCATATCTTGGCTACAATCAGATATCGATGCGCCTACTTGATCAGGAGCATAACAACTTTGTCACTGGCTGGGACTCTTTGTTATAAATTGATGTCGTTCGGACTTAAGAACGACGGGGCGGCCTATCAGAGACTCATCAACCAAATGTTTGCTAACTAGATCGTGATAACCATGGAGATATATGTGGATGACATGCTTATGAAGTCATGATTCTCCACCAATCATATCAAAAACCTAGAAACGATGTTCAACATCCTCCGAGAGTATAGTATCAAACTCAACCCATTGAAGTGTCTATAACGACCCAGATTTTTTGTTATTTGAGTTTTGAATATTTACATGGTTTTAAATATTGATTTGAATATAAATTGAATTTTGAATAGGAAAGTTTGGTATTTATTTATAAAATAAATCCAAAATTTAAATATAGCTGTTTGTTGGATAATTTAATTTTCGAATTTGATGATTGGATTTTGGTTAAATTATTGAATATTGAGCTTTAAGCTCGATAAAAATATTTTTAAGGCTTGTAAAATTTATATTAATAATGATAAAAATAGTAAAAATTTTAAAATTGAATTTAAAAGTGATTTGTTCAATTTTAAAAATATATCGTTTAAATTGACATTAAAAAATAGCCTTCTGGGGGACAGTCTTGGAATTCGATGAAACTAGTTCCTTTGGATCCGTAATAGTATATTATTATTAGATTTAAAATTCTATAGAGTTTGGATTTATCATTTAGTCGTATGGAATATAAACACCTCGTAATAATTTAGTCGAATTTAGTACAATGGTCGATTCAAAAAGCTATCTTCTCCATACAATCGAAATAGAACTCGAAACCATTTCCATTGTGTTTGGAATAGGGGTATAACTTTATAAATGCTTAGCGGCATGCCTCGATAAGAGGTTAAGATTTTAAGCTATGAAATCGAGATGATTTAATCTAAATGATGTATGTGTGTGCGTGTATATTTGACTTCGACTAGGCTGTCATTCCCTCTCATCAGCCTACTTTCTTTAATTATCAGTTATCCCTTCTTTCTTCTACAGTGATCTACCAGCCTTACAAAGAGGAAAGGTCACACATCTTTGAAGAAAATAATAATATATATGTACACATATAATTGAAAATTTATATTGATGTAAGGTTAATCAACTCTTTTTCCCTTATTCATGTGTACATTTCCATCTCGTGAAACAAGGGAAATGGCCGAAAACCAAAATCAACATCCGTTTTAGCCTATAAAAAGGAACGCGGAACGAAAATATAAAATCCTTCGAATACCTTAATATCGAATCGAGTTAGCGGTTGTCTCATGCTTGACCAGGGGAGAGGCGATCGAGGAGTTGGCTTTCTCAGGGCAGAACTCACGTACGCGCATACATACGCATCGGAAGGGTTGGTGGCGCGTAGGGTTTTAGGCGAGCGTGACGTTGAGAGGAGAATGCCACAGAAATCAGTGATGGCTTTGGATTTGGCCACAAAATTTTTGGCCGGAGGGGAAAAATCTCGAGCACCGTGGTGATCCACGCTGGGCAAGTGTGATAATGGCATGGTACCACGATAGTCGAAGTCGCGGTGTGTTCTTGTGAGCAGTACGATGAGGTCATGATGTTGTGAAGTCAACGAATGCTTGTGTTCGACCAAGGCAGGTGGGAGTCTGCTGCGTGATGGTCGTCATAGAGTTGATTGTGGTCCACAACGTCGAGAGGTGTGATCTCGTTCGAGAAATCAAGCTTGCGATGTCTACAAGCAACGATGGAGAATCTATCGCCAGTTTTCTAGGTAATTCAAAGTGAAATTAATTTTTAAAATTAAACTATATTTAAATGTTAATAAGAGTAATTTTATTTAAAAAAAAAATTAGAGTCGAGTTAATTATAAATTTAATTGTAGTCAAAGTTCATTAACCCATATAAATTTTATACGAGGCTAAAAATGGGGAAAAACCAGTCGAGATTAGAACAGACTGCAAAGTGAAAATCAAGGTGAGAATTTATCTCTCGTTTTTGGATTGCCGTATTAAAAATTTTAATGTTTAATTAAAATTGTTGGATGCTGATTGGATGGATAAATTTTAATTATTTGTTGGATAATTATATATATATATATATATATATATATATATATATATATATATCTGTGTGTGTGTGTGTTTGTATCGGAGCTATATTCCTGCACATTATAGCGGATGAGACCCTATGCGCTGGCATAGTCGCGGATGACCCTATATACCATGATATCTCCCTTAAACTGGGATTGGTATTTTTATATGTTGCATTAACATTTGTAGATGTAAGGAAACAGAGGGATCCAGCTGGATTCCTCAAATTTATTTGTTATTTTTCATATATAGTGATATGATTTACATAGGATAATTTATTTTAGATTACTGTGGTGATTTGGAATTTATTGGATGTTATCGTAGCACTGGCCTGAAATTTGATAATTTTAAAAACTATAAGTGTATTTTTAATTTAAGGAATTAAAGAGAGTTTAATAATAAAATATATACATTGGAATTGGAGTTATTTTAGAGAAATTGAATGAGAAATAAAATTATATTTGAGTTAGTTATACTTAACCATTGTGAATAAGAAAAAAACAGAGATTTTCTTTAAAACAAGTATATAAAAGAATTTATAAGTGATATTCTGGAAATATAAAAAGGAGTTAAAATGAATATTGAAAACATATTGGGAGTATTAATGGAATTTATAAGAAATAAATTTATATAATGGACTTTTATATATAAGATTTTTTTTTTCAAAAAGTAAAACCAAAGGGGTTATAGAATTGATAACGACATTTATAAACAAAAAAAATTTGATATCGGATGATAATTGGGGATATAATTTTATAGGAGGAATGTATATTATAATATGGAAATAGGGTTGAGAAAAATGGAAAATTATATATATTTTTTAAATAAGAATGGTTAGGAAATCGACAATGAATCGAGATGTTGTGAAATGGAGAGAAAGTTATAAATTAAAATTTGTTATTGAGATTTTAAAAAATATATTTTAAATCATAATAGGTGAGATTGGTTTGAAGAAAAAATTAATATTTAAAACTATGAAATTTCAAACTAGTTAAGAACGAAATATCAGGAAAGTAGACTTTTAAATATGAAATATTTATTTTAGTAAATTCTGGCTTCTAAAATCAGCTTTTGATATTTATTTATTTAACAATATATGAGTTATTAATGTATGAAAGTGTATTTAAGATTTTAATAATTACTTGAAAATATATTGAAAATAATTTTTTAATCTTTTAAATACTAATTAATTATATATATATAGTTTTAAAGAAATTTGAAAAAAAAATATTCTATGAACACTCTCGAGATTCGAAAAAGGGGCATATAAAAGGATATGATTTGAGGAGAGGAAATTCGTTTGTGATTCCGGAGATTTTTAGAATAAGTTATAGGATAATTTTATGAAACGTTAATATTGAAAGGATTTGGAAAATGAGACTGGTAATATTTTCTTAAGCATAGAGAATATAATTTTGCAAATATTTCTAAATGTTGAGATGTTGAAAGTATCCTGTTACGGATTTTAGTATTGAAAAATAAAATTGTTTTCAGATGTTGGGAGGAATTGATACATCTTTTAAAAATATTTTGTAAATATTTTGGGAAAATTTATATTAAAGCTAGATGATTGCTTATGGATGTTCATTTGATAGTTAAATAATCGACTATCAATATCTCATAAATCATTTTGAAGAGACCGAGATCGGATTAATTATTTGAAAGCCACTTCGATCAGGTTTGAAGGTAACGAATGAATACCGTGAAGACGATGAAGACAGTGATTTGGTTTGTCCAAGCCCAAGAAAATTTGTATGGACGAATGCTTCTAGTACATCGTCATTGGAGGACGATGAGCATTCTAAGTAAAAAATTTCTTGAAAAGTTAACGCTTAGACTCGATCCTCATTAAGAGGGAATGACTGAAAATCATGGGAGATGCAGCAGGGTTAAGTGTGTTGCACCCAATATGGTAAGATTACCCTTATCTAGAATCCCTTTTATTTGGCTGTATGGCGGTTCCTGATCCCAACTGTGGGGTAATCTTATTCGAACTATCCAGTTTATGGTAGTCTGGTCTTGTATTGGCAGGGATCGATAGGTTCGATCTTGGTACACCGTTCCAGACGTGTGCTAGGGCAGGTGATACCCCGGTGCCTAGTCATTCAGTTGGAATCCATTGTCCAATAAGAGCTTATGGTTTTTTATAGAGCCTAGTATCATGGAATTTAATTAATGTAACAATTTTAGCTATTTGAATAAGTATTAGCATTTGGACACTATTATAATATCACTGGATTTTCTACAAAAATGTTTTGGTTATCGTAAGGTAAAAACTTGTCGTGTTTATGTGTAATGCGGTCTTACGAGATACCTTTGTTTTTCAAAGGATTTTGATAACTCTAATAATTCAAAATTGAGTGTGTTTTCTCACGCTGTTTTTCCATACTGCCTCTAGTGTTATTTTATTATAATGCTTAAGTCAGACCGAGTATTACAGTTTCAGGGTAAATGCTATGGAGCTTAGGAGACTAGCTAGAGGATTTTTCAGACGTATTTTCCGTATTTGACTTATATTCCACTATGTAAGGACAAGTTGTATGACGGTACAGTTTGATGTATTGATGGTTGTGTTATGATAATTTTAAGTGTATAAACTATTAGAGATTTCTTTGTATAAACTCTGTTATTACATATTATATTTTGTTCCGCTATGATTGTGAGATTCTGTATTGCTATTTCTACTTTTCTTCTACCCATTTCTTCTTATTTACCTTAGTTATTCGCTCCTTCATACACTTTGGATTGACCAAGGAAGAATTATTATGAATGCAAGTGGTACGGAACTACGGGTTGCTACAGTGTCACTTTGGGGTCGTGTTTGGAAAGTTTCTTGGATTCATCGTTAATGCTTGGGGAATCGAAGCCAATCCCAAGAAAATCTTGGTAATTATAAATCTTGAGACTTCAAGGACTATAAAGCAAGTTCAAAGCCTCAATGGGAAGGTAGCAGCGCTGAGCAGGTTCATTTCAAACCATCGATAAATGCATTCCCTTCTTCAATCTAATCGATAAAGGGAAAAGAA
The DNA here is from genome assembly GCA_030765085.1 of Allium cepa. Taxonomy (NCBI): domain Eukaryota; kingdom Viridiplantae; phylum Streptophyta; class Magnoliopsida; order Asparagales; family Amaryllidaceae; genus Allium; species Allium cepa. Next base: position 778,624,076 of record CM060945.1, read on the forward strand.
ATTTGGATGGACTACAGAGTGTGAGGGCACATTATGAGAACTGGTTCAATACCTATCCACACTATGCATTCTTTCAAAACCTATTGATCACGAGAGATTGTACATCCACTTGGTAGTGTCAGAAAACGCATTCAATGCTGCTTTAATTCGAGAGAAGGATTTAATACAATGACCAGTCTATTATGTTAGCAAAAGACTAACTGGAGCGGAGAGAAATTATCTGAAGTTGGAGAAGTTAGCTTACTGTCTTGTCATTGTCTTGAGGAAGCTCCACCCACATTTTCAGGCTCATTTTATCACTGTTTACATCGACCTGCCGTTACGATGGGTCCTTACGCGGCCTGAGACGTTTAGTAGGTTACTCAAGTGGAATATCGAGTTGAGTCAGTTCGACATCGCTTACACACCAAGATGAGCTATTCAAGGACGTGTCCTAGCAGATTTCACGGTCGAATTCACTATCTCAGAGAACTTGCCCGAAACCAATGAATCTTCCAAATATGTCTGGAAGCTTCGTACTGATGGTGCATCAAATGACCACCGCTCAGGTGTTGGGCTTGTGCTCAAAACTCCTTAAGGCTAATCTATATGCTTTGCTTTGAAGTTTGATTTCCATGCAACCAATAACGAGGCTGAATATGAAGCCTTGCTCATCGGACTAAAGCTTGCCAGAGATTTAAGAATTATTGGTATGGAGATTTACCGCGATTCACAATTGGTCATGTGCAAAGTTCGGGAGGAATACTAGGCCAAAGACTTGTGGCTTATCTTGCTTGGGTCTATGAAATATTGAATAAGTTCGATTATTATGCCATCTATTGCATACTCAGAGAACACAATCAAAAGGGCAATTCCTTGGCAAAGTTAGCCAACACCGATGAGGCACAACAAATGGGATTCGTTCCCGTTGAGGCACTATCTTCCGCGAGTATTGATCAAATGGAAACCGACTAGGTACCTAAAGTTGTACCGGATAAGGAATCATGGATAACTTTGTTTAGGAATTATCTCGGTCATGGGACCTTTCCAGAGCATAGAAGTGAGAAAAGGCAAGTTCTTTGAAAGGTTTTGCGGTTCACTATTCTGAACGGAGTCATGTATAGAAGAGGGTACCATGTTCCTTTACTGCGGTTTATCGCCCCAGATGAAATCGAACGAGTAATACATGATGTGCACGAAGGAAAATATGGCAATCGCACCAGGGGCAAGCTCTTGCTAAGAAAGTACTTCAATATGGTTTTATTGGCTGACTGTAAATCATGATGCATCATATTATGCCAGAAAATGTGACAGATGTCAGAAATATTCTTGGATTCCTAGAGGCCGGCCTACTGAAATAACTTAGATGGTCAGTCCCTGGCCATTCGCAATATGGGGCATTGATATTATTAGGTCTTTACCTCTAGCTAAATGTGGCACGATGTACGCCATCGTTGTAATTGATTACTTTACCAAATGGGCTAAAGCCTATCCCCTTGCTACTATCACAACAAAAAAGTGATAAACTTTGTTGTATGCAATATTATCTATCGATTTGGTCTCCCACATATAATTATCACTGATAACAGAGGCAATTCGATAGTGTCAAGTTCAAGAATTTCTATTAATGATTCCATATCCAGAAGAAGTTCTCTGTAGTTGCATACCCTCAAGCGAATGGATAGGTCGAAGCTGTTAATAAAGTAATAAAGTCCATCCTGAAGAAATGATTGGAAAAAGCTAGAGGCAAATGGGTCAATGAACTTCCTATGGCCCTTAGGACATATCGAACAACTCACAAGTCCACGACCGAACACACTCCATATTTACTTTCCCACGGCTCAGAAGCCTTCATTTCGGTTGAACTGTAAGTACCTTCTTACCTTATCACTTCTTATGATCTGAAGACAAATACTATATTACTTGCCAAATCTCTAGACTTAGTAGATGAGAAACGTGAAGAAGCTAATCTAAAGGCAGCCGTGCATCGAAGTTGAGTCGCCTGATTATACAATGCTAAAGTCCGACCCCAAACTTTTGAACTTAGAAATCTCGTCCTCAAGAGAATTTACCCGGTCCCTTTGCATATGAAATCAATGTGGGAAGGACTGTATGTTATTGAACGAAGACTCGAAGACGGCACATTTAAATTGTCGACCATTGATGGTCTCACTTTGCCGAGAGCCCAGAACAGCGAGAGTCTTCGTCGCTACTAAACATAACAAGCTATATTTATTCATTTGGTCTGATTTTCATTTGCAATTTATTGATGCATTTCGATATTTGAATTTTTGATAAGGCAACTGACTTTTCCATACTTTCTTATTTCAGCAATAAAATATCATCTCTTCGAGCGAGAGCAGTGATTCTTAAAATACGTCCTATGACCATCACAATACACGAAGAGCTAAGTTCGATCCTACGGTGGGACTTATTCAAATAAGGAGTGACTGTGATATGATTGGTTACTCTCTAAGTGAAACCCGAGTTCGGGGGCAAGCCATCACACTGAAGTAAAAAAAGGATTGATACACGACAATCCTCTAACACAACAAGCTCCTAGAATGTGAAAGAAATCAAAAAACTCAAAACAGATGTGATCGAACATCTGTTGACTAACTTCAGATCTCCAGAGTGCGATCTGAAGTATAAAAATCAAATTGGTGCAACTGAACACCCATCGGCTAAATCTAAGTCCATAGAGCACGGCCGGATGTACAAACACAAATCGGGTGTGAACAGACTGATCGTGAGACAACTCCAAGTCCTAGTAGTGCGGATCGGAGTATAAACACAAATTGGGCATGATTGATCACCCATAATTCAATCTAAGTTTCCAGAGTGTGGACAAAATTCTAAATATCAAATGGGTGTGACTGACCGCCCGTAAAATAACTTAAGTCCTCGGAGCACGGGCATATCTTTAAACATCAAACGGGAATGACCGACCATCTACACCAAGTGCAATCCCCGAAGTGTGGATGTGATTACCTATACATGAGTGCCTTTGATCTGTCTACTCAAATTCGTCTCGTTCCAACTTCGTCCCAACTAAGTTAAGCTCGATTTATCGAAGGAGGAAAGCGACTACCGACCGACCAATTCATTTTATCCCAGAGAATGGAGACGAAACTCAAGCACCAGCTACTGATCGAGATAGTGCAATATTGGGACTCAACTTAACGTTCGGTTATAACCCGAAACCATAACTTTGGGACTTAACAATCGAACTTAGGTCCGATTCAGAGACTAAATCCTCACAAGTACATTGAATGGAAATTTGAGCGCTAAAACACTTAAGAAAATAAACATAAAATTATGCTGGAAAAAAATAGAATTTCATTTCAACTATTCTTTGAAAGAAAAGGATAAGTACAAAAATTATTCCAAGAATTCCTAGAAGCAGGGGCCGAACCCACATCAATATATGGCTTATAGGAAGAAAAAGAAATTCCTATCTATCTACCAAAAAAGGGAGCAAAAAGGCATGTCTACTTCCTTGGTTTCTTCTTCTTCCTTTGCATTGACCCACTGGAGTTACCGCTTGGATGCCTCTTCGAGCCTTTGCCTTTTGGTGGTTGGTCTCCAGCCGGAGAAATTACGGTAATCTTCCGCCGAACTCACTGGAATTATAATACTTTCTGAATACGGAGTCGGATGAATAGGACTACTCTTGATGTGGGTGGAAGAAGGAGGCACGCTAGTGTCGACAACTGTACCATCGGGTGAAATCATTCGTAGAGGAGCTAGGTCTAGACCCGCCATACCACCTCCAATACCACTGGCCTGTGCGGCTGCTTCCATCTTGGTGTTAATCTCCACCATTATCTCTTCCTCATGAATTGCTTGACCATCCACGGGGTTAGTGCTAGTTGGGCCCGAAGTGCTGGCCATGAATGTGCTTTCGCCCATGACGAATGGCTGGTCGGTAAGTGGGTCACTTTGATGACCGAGGATTTCTTTCACCATTTGTTCATAAAATAAAAGCGCTCCTCTGCACTCCTTTCAGTTGGTGCAACGGCTGTTGTTTTTGTTGCCTCCGTCATAAGGGCCTCCTACTCATGATGCAGCACTTTGGTTGTAGGGGGCACGGCCGGTGTAGCTTCTATCACTGAATAAAGTTAAGAGAAAAGGTGCTAGTGACTACTTTATAAAACGCTCTCGACATTGAATAAATATGAGGAGTGTTCAAAATGCCTTACGCAGATTGGCTCGCGAGTAGAGCCAGAGTAACTTCATGGACATGCTTGCGAGCTGGAGACAATTGCTGCTGATCAGAATTGTAAGCAGGCACAGATAGAGTATCAACTACATGAGTAGATTCAGGATAGGTCATCATAAGAATTTTAGAGCTCCTATCATGATGCTCAATGATAGAACCATTTCCAGCCTCTTGATGCTGAGTGACGAGTCTCTCTTTTTCAAATATGATAGTGGCATTGTGGAGAGCTCTTCTATCGTCCTCAGTCAGCATCCAATTCTCCAATTTTAACTCATCAACGAATTCAGTATGATGCTCTGCTTTTTCATCTGCAACCAAGCTTCCCTAAGCATTATACAGATGCGATGGGTAATCTTCGAGGCAACTCAGATTTTGATGTTTCAAAACCTTGACATTATATGTAATAAGGAGATCCTCAATGTTGCCCTCCATCTTAGTCTCTGCCGCTCTGGCCTCAATCTCAGCCATAGCCTCGGCTTCTTGCACCTGTAGTACAGCCACATCCCGCTTACTCCTAAGTTCCACAGCTGGATCACATGCCACTTGAGAAGCCTTATTAGTGTTGTCCTTTTCTTTAACGACCTCAGCGTACTTCGCCTTAAGCTTGTTGAGCTTCTTAAGTGCATTATCTCTCTCGGCTATGACAGTGGCATTTCTGTGGCCTATATCATCAATCAAAGTTAGGTGCTCTTGCCTCATCTGCTCCATCTTCTTTTTCGCTTTGTCGACTTTTTTCATTGCCTTTGTTTCTCAGTTCCTTAAAGTGTCATTATCAGCTGCGAGCACTTGCACTATATGGTCCTTTTGAGCAAGATCGGTTCCCAATTTCACAATTGTCTTTGCCCACTGGAAGGCCATCGCCGATGCTTTCTCTACAGTCTTCATCCATTCCAGATACTGGCCATAAACATCATATGTATAGCCTTGCAACATTTGTTCTGCCTCATTGGGAATTCATTTTAAATGTAGAGGGAATACAAAGCCATCAAAGAAGACATTTGAAAAATCCTATTTCAACTTAGCGATTCTAATCGCTCCTTCCCCAGTGGGTTCTGTAACGGCTTGTTCAGTGGCAACGGGGGTTTTAATTTCAGTCCTCCGATGTTGTTGGTCAAACCTTGGAGTTTAGGAAGGTAGTGCTTGATGTGATGATTCAGGGGATTTTTTGCCAGAGCTAGAATACTACGTTGGACCTCTAGGTGGCGGGGAGCACGACCGGGAATGATGCGTGTACTGTCTATCCTTCTCACTCTCCCTAACTCTGTCCCTCTCGTAGTGATCCCTTTCTTGGTTAGAGTAGCCGCGATCGCGTTCTCTCTCATCGTCACATCTACGAGACTTGTAGTATGAACTAGATGAACGACATGCAGAACAGAGGCTGCCATGGACAGATCTCCACCATGGTATCGTATCTGTAAAATGAAAAGAGAAACGGAGTTCGTAATCTCCAGAGATGAAAAGCTTGTGACTAGAAATTGTGTGGTGTCATTGAGTATGTTCTGCATGTGTAAACCCCAACGAACTAGTTGTAATAGCCGTACTCAAAGGAGTTGGGTCTCCCATGCTTAAGGCACTTTGAAGCCCCTCTAATTCGATATCTTGGTACAAAGACAAGTTATCCGAAATGGGGATGCCTGCTAGTCCCGCAAAGGAGCTCTGCATCAGTGAAGGAGGAATCTCTTGACTAGTAGCAGGCAAAGAGACTACTACATTTTTGCACCTTATAGATTTGAGCAGTAGACTTGCCACTTCTCTTCCACTATAAAGATTTAGGACTTTGCGAAGGCCTAGCTGCAGGCTCGTCTCCAACAGACATATTCGCATGACCCACCTTGTTCAGTTATTACTATCCTTGGAGATCTCCTTCGAGCTTGCCTCGGTGGGGCTTTCCTAAGAACTCCTACTAGTGTAATGCTCTGATTTTTGTCAACTAGCCCAATGACATCCATATTCTCATCCTTAAGGACTTTATCGATGTCTCTGTATTCGGCGAGCACTTCTAAGGCTCTTACTATCTCCTTGAGCTGAGCACTTTCAAGGCTTGGAATTGAAGATGAAAAATAAGAAAATGTTACATTCAACATCAACTGCTATTATTCAATTAATTAGCAAGGAGATTAGGGAACTTACGTCTAATTAACCATCGTCTGGCAAACCCCAAAAAATTCGAACGTAGAGCCATTCAGTCTTGAAATAGCTCTGCTTGCTCCAAGCCTCGACCACACTCTGACATTTCCTAACTACCTCTAAGAAAGTGAAGGAAGGATTATCTCCTCTACTCTTTATGTTAAACAAATATCTGCCTTCCTTTGGAATTTGGGGTCGGAAAAGTTGTCCCATGAAGACGATGAATAAACTATTCAGCGAGGCATACCCATCTAGTTGCAAATGGGATGGAGCAATCCTCCATCTAGTTGCAAAAAGCACATCATGTTCACATAATACGTACTTTGGGGGGCAAATGTTATCCCGCCTTTTGTCAAGGCCGTAACACTAAGGAATTAACTAGAAGCCAAAGATATTTCATCCCAGAGATTGATTATACACAGGTTCATTATGGATACCGGTAAATTCTGCCCAAGTCCAGATCGAGCTACAATTGATATGACATGACAAGCAAAGCTAAGAAAGCCAATATTTCAAATTTCAAGTCGATCGGAGTTCTTATGCTCCAAATATGGATCGATCAAGAATCATGAAGAAATCCTCGGTTCATATCCGTCAAAGGCATTTCTTCTTCGTGTCCATCATTCTCAATCCCATCGTATCCGTCAACACTTAATGTTTCGTATCAATTCTATTCGCACGTGCTTCATATCGATCTCCCTCTACATAGTTTGCATCAATCGGCCAACAGTCGATATGAAACACACCACCAAAATGATCGATACGGAGAATGCATACAAAGATCGATATGAAATAGCCACTAAATCATCGACATGAAAAGCATTAGTTCGTATTGATACAAAGTGGCTACAAATGACTGATACAAAAAGAACCAATAAGCATCGATACAAAGGAGCCCTTTGATCATTAATACGAAGTGGTTTCAATCATCGATGCGAAATGAAGTATTCCAGGTTGATGTTAACAAAGCACGATCAATTGAAGGAAGTGATTGATCAGCATGAAAAATGGATCGCTTATGGATTATAGCTCCATATCATCGAAGTACAGCTGATCGATACGAAATACTATCGATCTGAAGTTGATCGATACGAAGACGCCAGCCAATTGAAAATCCCAACTTGGATCGATCATAACTAAAAATCTGCAAGTCTAAATGCCACCAAATTTTCACAGGAGCTTTCGTACCACCTCAAGAATGTCCTTGATCGATCTCAGGCCAAATGGAGGTGTTTTTGATCGATATGAAATGCACATATCGATTAAGGATCGATCCCAATCTACCTCGGATCGATCTTGTGGGCCTACCCACGTATGAGAAGGAGTATTCCGAGATCTAAGTCACATTTTTCTAGCCTACGCCTATAAATGCAGCTCAATGCTTGTAGAAAATGGACTTTTGGTTTCTCTACGCTGATACTCTACCGAAAAAACTATTATACTTCAGTTGTACTTTTGTATTCAGCAAGTCAAATTTAGTAAACATTAATCATTTCACAGTGGACGTAGGAAATATGTCAAACTACTCTAAAGTTGTGTGTTTCTGCATTTTTTTCTTTTCTGTCGATTGGTGTTTCTGTAAGATCTGCCTCATTTTACATTCACTTTCTTCATTTTATCTCTGCTAATACATCCGAAGAGGGTTGTTCCCAATTTTGATACAAACGCTTAATAATTAATTTGAGTAGTAGAAAGAGAATACTTGTTATCCGAGTTTCTAACCCATCAGGATCAAATAGCAGACAGAACATTTTCATGACGTCAGATGGCTCAGAAGTTGACTAAAAAAGCTAATGCAATAAGTTAAGGAGAGCCAAGCCATATTACAAAATCAATTTGACTTAACTAAGAAACCAATAGTCGTTCAGTCCATTAAGCAGTCAAAGGCAAATAATAAGTAAATTATCATCAAAAAAAGCAACACGCAATGGGATTACATGAACAACGTTTTTAAAAGAAGAATCTACTTCAACCGATATGCCCTTGATACAAGATAATGAGAATGCTAGACATTAGAATCCAAAAATAGCCTAAGTGTATGGATCGCTAGCAATCCATACTTCAACCTGGGATCGCTAGGTCACTATGACGTATGGATGTAAAGAAGCCTAAAGAGACAATGCAAAAAAAATATGCTAAGTGTATGGATCGCTAATGATCCATGCACCATGGATCGCCGGCGATCCATGCTTGATCGAGGAATTTAAGCGAGCTAACCAGGCAAAGAGGGGGAAGGAAGAGCTAAATGAATAGGTCGCAAATGAGCTAAATCTAAGGATCACTAGCGATCAATATTTCATGGATCGTTAGCAATCCGTTCTTTTGGCTTGGGTCACGTACTAGGCTCTGTGGTATCTTTCTATGTCCATCTACAAGCATTCAGTAAACAGGCCTAGCCCAGAAGCTCTTCAATCTTTATAAATACCATTGTACCTATAACATAAATAGATCTTCTCCAAACCGGTTGCTGAAGCTCTACTGGAAACTATCTTCACCATTCATCTCCCTTACAGCAATCTCCAAAGGTGTTTGTTGTATTTCTCCTGTAGATTCCAACTATGGGGATTCAATCTAGCTAAGGATAATCAAAAGACTTGTAACCAAACACAACTTGTAATAGCAATAAGTCTATAATAAAACTATAAAGTGGACGTAGGCTTCATTAACAGCCGAACCACTATAAAAGTCTCTTGTCTTTTTTCTTTTACTGTTCTTTTCTATACCAATTGTCTGTATTATTGCTTGTAAGAATAGGGCCGGTGCTTTCAAACCCAAACCAGGGTGTTGATCCATTTTTGGGTTAACATTTTGGTGCTTTCATTGAGAGCTCCAATTGAGGATCTAAATCTGGCTATCAAATTTGGATCCCATTGGTGCAGAAGTTAGACCCCCAATCTTTTCCTGAAGAATCTACCAATTGAAATTAATGGCTCCTACAAGAAGAAGAACTACCTTTGGAAGATCAATGAGGCAGTAATAGCTGGAGAAGATGTTAACCTCCAACAAACTGAAGAGAATGGTGCTAACTTGGAAAATAAGGTGCCAACATCCTCTAGCCAACATGAAGTTGCCACTAGGAATGAGATGGATAAGATGATTAATGAGATCAACCAAAAAATGTAAAGTAGTCAAAAGGCTCTAATGGATAAGCTTAACGATCTCTTAACCCTATAGTCAAACCCTCCTCCAAGGACTATTGCTGAACCCACAACTGCTATTAAATAAGAGAATTCCTTCATTTTTGGTCTACATAGAAGAAATGGAAAACAACCATAAAAAATGGTGACAGCGGGAAATAATGTGGAAGAAAATGCGAATACCCCACCCATTGCAAGGAAAAAAATTCTAAACTTGAATCAAGGGGCCAAGACCCTACAAGAAGATATAGCTATGGATCTCTTCGGTTCAGAAGATGGACAGCAAGACAATAAATTGGAAGAGAATGCCATCATTTTCGATGATGCTAGGAACGTCCAAACTACCCCCAATCAGTCCAACTGCGAGCCAACTTGGTCACGCAGAAGTGGTTCTCCCGGAAAAAATAGAGTCTAGGCTTCAATCCACACATCAAGGCCATTTGCAAAGCCAAACACTTGATGTAGTGACCGATTTCCATCCCCAGAATTACCGAGCATCATAGGCATACATACAAAACATGTTCAAATGGTTGATAGAAGAAAGTAAAAACCGAAGAGATGATGAATGAGGATCCGCTCCAAGTCAGACTCCTTTACTAATGAAATCTTGAATGAAAAATACCCAAACAAATTCAAAATGCCAGCTGTCCCATCCTACGATGGTACGAAGGACCCAAAACTCCATATATAAAAGTATAGCTATTATATTGATGGAGCTAACACTCTAGAGGCTGTTCGTTGCCAATGTTTCCCAATCTTTCTAGATTGAGTTTCGTCTATGTAGTTCACCTTCCCCCAAGATACATCTCTACCTTTGACTTCCTAGCAATAAAATTCCTTTACCAATTCAAGCTCCACACCGTAGAGCCAAAAGATGTCATATCCCTATCTAGATCGTTCTAGGGCACTATGACTCGTTGAAATCTTTCATGAACTGGTTCAATACCATTGGGATAGAAGTAAGCAACCCTAATAAGGACATGGTTTTTATGGCATTAGTCCATACCATTCACTCGGAGACTTAATTCAGGAAATGGATTAAAATGAAGCAGCCTACCAAAAGGAACGACTTCAATCGTAAAGCAAGTCAATACTTAAGATTTAGAAAAGTGCAGAAGATGGAAAGAAAGTCTACTGCTGTGCAACTAATGAACATAGATAGAGCAATGTGGAAATGAATCAAAAAGCGTATGATTTTGGAACTTCTCAAGGAGTCATGGGGAAAGATGGGGATCAAAAGAGGACAAATCAGAACTCTAATAAAGAAATAACAGTGATAGAAAAAAAGATTTGAAGAGTTTAGACAGGAAGATTATACCCCTCTAAGTGAAACCTAGAAAATATTTATCTGGCAGCATAGAAAATTGAAGAATACAAGAAACCCCTCAAAGGGGAGGCAAATGAGTAGAAAAAGTGCTTTAGGAAATTTTACCGCTTCTACGAGACGTATGATCATAATACAAATGAATGCCGCCACATAAATAATCTCATTGAAGAATTGATTGATGACAAGAAACTCCAGCAGTACGTGAGATCGCCACAAAATCCCAATTGACCTGCAGCCCCTCGGCCTCCTAGAGAATGTAGAAATCAAGCTGGAACTAGTGATAAAGGGTCGAAAAGAACCGACCAAAGGCTCATTATTGAAATGATATCAAGGGGCTCACACCCTGCACAAAGGAGTTAGGGAGAAACGGAATGGTACACGAGTTCATTGAAAGATGCTCCGAAATACTCATGTCTCACAATAGATGATGAAACCGTGGTCAAGCTGTAAAAGGTTTTGAGTGACGATAAAGTGCTCTGAAATCGAGACACCGAAGGGATCGAAGCTCTAACTCTCGATCTGATGGTAGTGAGAGTAGGAATCGAGTCCGCTATAGTTCGATGAGTGTTGGTCGATAGTGACAGTTATATTAATATACTTTCAAATGTACTCTTGACTAGATGAAAATCGGCGTGAAAAGCATGTCTATGTGCAAAATATGATCTAAGGGTTCACTGGCGAGCCCAAGCACCTGTGGGAACAATCGGCCTACCAATGGAGCTTAGAGAAGGTGATCGCAGAGTCACCCTCATTCAGACCATTGTAATTATGGACAAAATGTTACCATATAACGCCTTCTTGTGGCATCCTGCTCTAGCAGATTTCAAAGTATCCTTGGCCTAATGGTGTTTGACCATGAACTTCCTTGCTTCAAATTGAAAGTAGTGGTGAAAGGAGATCACTGTGCTGCCAGAGAATGTTACATTGCAGAATTATGCGAATCCAGAAGAAAAGAAAAAGGGAAGGACATGAGGAGAACTCTCCGCGTCCGTGAACCCTCCGAGTAGCAACTATAGAGCCGCCCCTAGCTTGGGGACCATAGCTGATTTGACAAGGCCTTAGAACCTAGAAATAAGAGATCATGGGAGGAACGGGCGTCACCGGTAGAATTGGCGGTGTCCGTCCCGATCAACATGGACGACCCAATTAAATTTTTAAAATCGGATCGCACCTTGGAAACAAGATGCATATGGAGCTTACTAAATTTCTCCACGCCAACTTGGATGTGTTCGCACAGATGCATTCCGATATGTGTAAGGTGTCTCCAAGAATCGCATGTCATGCACTCAGCATTGACCCTAAGTTCACATTGGTGGAAATAAAGAGGCACAGCCTAGGTCCCAAACGATCCAAGGCGCTAAGAGAAGAGGTCGAAAAGTCAATGGCCAATGGTTTCATCCATGATGCAACTTATCTAGAGTGGATATCTAATTCACTCTTAGTCAAAAAGTCTAATGGGAAGAGGCAAACCTGTATCGAATACTCGGATTTAAACAAAACTTGCCCAAAAGACAACTTCCTTCTCCCCGGAATAAACTAACTTGTGGACGGAACGGCAGGACACAAGCTGTTATCATTCGTAGATGCCTACTTTGGATACAACCAAATCCTGATGCATGAACCTGATTAAGAAAAGACCAACTTCATCACCGACTTGGGCCTACACTACTATCAAGTAATGCCATTTAGTTTGAAGAACGTAAGGGCAATTTATCGAAGGCTGGTACATATGATGTTAAAACGCTTGATCAAGAAAACAATAGAGGTTTATGTGGACAATATGTTAGTAAAATCATGAACAGCTATTAACCACCTAGATAACCTTGCTGAAATGTTTGAAATACTTCAAAAATACGAATGAAACTCAATCTAGTCAAGTGTCATTTTGAAGTGCCTCCAGAACATTCCTTGGGTTCATCGTAAGTGCCAGGGGCATTGAAGCAAATACTAGACAAATAACAGCACTACGAGAAGTCCAAGCTCGAAAGAATAAGAAGGAACTGCAAAGTTTGAATAAAAAAGTTGCAACGCTAAGTCGATCGATATTGAAAGCTACCAACAAGTGTATACCATACTTCGATGCACTAAAGAAAGGAAAGAAGAACTTCGAGTGGAGTGAAACTTGTCAAACAACATTCGATGAACTACTGTGACACATGAAGGCTCTGCCAATCCTATCAATGCCCGTGGATGGAAAAGACCTGTTCATTTACATATCAATCTCAGCACATGCATTGAGCGCCGCTCTGGTGCATGAAGAAGCAAAAATCCATCGACCTATGTATTAAATTAGTAAGCAGTTCACCGAAGCAGAGAAAAACTACCCAAAACTCGAAAAGCTAGCGTATTGCCTATTCAATGCCTCTAGAAAGTTGCAGCCATACTTCCAGGCTCATCTAACTGAAGTGTTGACTGACTAGCCCCTGAAGAAAGCGTTATACCGATCGGAAACTTCCGGACGACTTCTCAAATGGAATATAGAATTGAGCCAATATGATATAACATACTACCATAGGAAAGTTTTCAATGGGTAAGCTTTAGTAGACTTCATCGCCAAATTCACTATAAGGGACGGCGAAGATGAAGTTCTGTTAGAAGTAGACATTCAACAGAAGCTCTTTGTCGACGGTACATCTAACAACCTCTATTTGGGAGTAGGAGTAGTGTTAGAAGCCCTCGAAGGGTGAGCCATTAGCTATGCTTTGCGCTCGGGATTCCTTACTACGAACAACAAAGTGGAATGCAAAGAAATGATTACTAGACTGAAAGTTGTGAAAAATATCAAGATAAAATCTATTCACATATACAATGACTCATGGTTGGTCGCCCGTCAAGTAAAAGGAGAGTACCCCGTTTGTGGGGGAGAATCTTGCCCTGTACCTGTTCAACATACACGAACTACTAAGAGACACCGAACACTACACTATAACTCACATTCCAAAGAAGAAAAACACTAAAGCATATTATTTAGCTAAACTGGCGAGTTTCGGAGAAGCTCAATCATTGGGGCTAGTCCCAGTTGAGACTCTAACCAACCCAAGCATAGACGAAATAGACGACGACTGGATCCTCGAGATTACCGTCGAACTAGTTACATGGATGACACCAATAAAGGAATACTTACTTATAAGAACTCTTCCAAATGACCGTAATCAATGAAAAAAGCTTCTTCGAAGAGCACCCTGATTCAAGATGCAAAATGGCACACTCTACTGATAGGGATTCTTGATCCCCTTCCTTAAATGTGTGTCCAATGACGAAGCTTGATGAATCCTAAAGGAAGTGCACAAAGGCAAATGCGGAGACCACACCGAGGAGCAAACCCGTGCGAAGATAGTCCTCCGGTACGGATACTTTTAGCCAACACTAAACCATGATGTCGTAGATTAGGCTAGAAGATGTGATGGCTGTCAAAGATTTAGCGAAATAAAAAGAACTCCTTCAACAGAGTTAATTCAGATGGTCAGCTCGTGGCCATTCGCAATGTGGGGAATAGACTTGATTGGCGTCCTACTGATAGAAAAAGAAGGAGCTAAATATGTTTTAGTTACCGTAGATTATTTCACAAAATGGACCAAAGCGGAACCGTAGGCCACCATAGCCACGAAGAAAGTCGTTATTTTTGTAACTAAAAATATTATTTGCAGAATTGGCATGCCATAGAAAATTATTGCTAACAATAGAACCTAATTCGAAAGCGTCGAGTTCAAAGACTTCAACAAATGCTTCCGAATTGAGAAAAGCTTCTCAGTAGTAACTCATCCTAATCAAACGAGAAGTGGAAGAAATAAACAAAATCAACAAGTCTACCATCAAAAAAGGACTAATTAAAGCCAAAGTAAACTATGTTGATGAACTTCCGCTTGAACTATGGGCTTATCATACATCCCACAAAGCGACAACTGATCACTCCATTCGCTCTAGCGTAAGGGCCAGAAGCAACGATCCTTGTTGAATTGGATGTCCCCTCACACCGAAACCAAAATTTCAATCAAAATAAAAATGAGCACCTACTACTCAAATTGCTAGATATGATCGGTGAAAGAAGGGAAGAAACCGAGTTAACGCGGATGGAAGAAGGGATTTAGCAAAATTAAAAGAACTCCTTCAATAGAGTTAACGCAGATGGTCAGCCCGCGGCCATTCGCAATATAGGGAATAGACTTGATTACCGTCCTACAGATAGTAAAAGGAGAAGCCATATGCTATAGTTTCCATAGATTATTTCACAAAATGGGCCGAAGAGGACCGCTGGCTACCATAACCACAAAGAAATTCATTAATTTTGTTACAAAAAAAAAATATTATTTGCTGGTTTGGTGTGCCGTAGAAAATTATCGCTGATAATATAACCTAATTCGAAAGCGCTTAGTTCAAAGACTTCAATAAACGCTTCTAAATTGAGAAAAGCTTCTCGGTAGTAGCTTATCCGTAAGAAAATGAGCAAGTGGAAGCAGTAAATAAGATCATCAAATCTACCATAAAAAAAACTAACTAAATCCAAAGGAAACTTGTTTGATGAACTTCCACTTGCACTATGGGGCTACCGAACAATCCACAAAGTGGCAATCACCCACATTCCATTAGCTCTGGCGTAAGGCTTAGAAGCAATGATCCAAGTTGAATTTGATGTCCCCTCGCACCGAAGGTAAAATTTCAATCGAAAGAAAAATGTGTTCCTACTACTCGAATCGCTAGATATGATCGATGAAAGAAGGAAAGAAGCCGAGTTAAGAACCGCCGCCCACCAAAAAAGGATCGCATGATACTTCAACTCCGATGTTCATAACCAAAATTTCGAAGTGGGGGATCCTGTGTTCAAGCTAGTATACCCCATTCCAAGGACCTTCAGACCAAATTAGGAAGGACCATACACCATCAATCAAAATCCAAGTGACGGAACTTTCAAGCTAACAACCATCGATGAAATTCAAATTCCCAGGGCTTGGAATAGCGAATTACTATATCATTAGTTTATTTGAAAACTATTTTACACACTTTCTATTTTTAAGCAAATAAGCCATCCCGGAATGTCGAGGGTATTGTAAATAGGAAAATAATATGCCAGCTTTCCTTAATAAAATTTGATTCGCTTTTCAAACCGACACAACTGTGTTTATATTAACTGCCTACCGGGTTGACGAAAGCAAATTGACTCAAACCGTTGGATCAAAAGAACCCTATTCTTACCTTCTAAAAACCAATGTTCCTCTGGAAACATCAAAAAGGCCATAAATTACGCTTCTCACGTTAGCCGAAGAAGTTAAAAACCAAGGAGTAACAAAAGCTGCACATTCTATAAGCCGCGCCAAAACATATACTCTTCAGGTTGCCCGAAGACAGGCAACACCAAGGAGTACCAAAAGCCGTGCATTTCCAATGCCATACCAAAACCGCCAAAACATAGGCTCCTTACATTGCCCAAAGATAGGTAGCATTGAGAAGTACCAAAAGCCGCATATTTCATAAGCTGCACACTAACTCCTAAAATGTATGCCCCCAACGTTGCCTGAAGATAGGTAGCACTGACGAGCACGAATAGCCATGCATTTCATAAGCTGCACACTAACTCCTAAAATGTTCACTCCCCACGTTTCCCGAAGATAGGCGACACCGAGGAGCACAAAAAGCCACACATTTTACAAGTCCTGCACTAACTCTTAGAAAATGTTAGTTCCCACGTTGCCCGAAGATAGGCAACACCGAGGAACATCATCGAAAAATCATGCTCCTAGAGCATACATTCCTCATGTTGCCTGAAGATAGATGGTGTTAAGGAGCATTTGAACCGATTCGACGGGCCACATCGATCCCAAACACCGCACACCTCATAACCAGCGGCAACCACCTCTATGATTAGGAATAGTGGATAAAACTCAAAAAAGTAGGAGAGCTATAAACCAATATAAAGGTTCAACTAACAACACTTAATGATTAAAACCACGCTTACTTAACCCAAGCAATGTGATCCACTCAAACACGCATATATTAGCAACTTACTAGAATATCACAAGAAACTTGGATTACATGCTAAAGTTGCAAAACTTCTGAAAGAAGGATAATCAAACCATAACTTAGCCAAATTTCAAGTTTAATACGAAAATTATCTAAAAATAAGTTACCGGTCATTTGAAGTTAATAGCCCTGTGAACTAGAGGGAATGCGCCGGTACTTAAATAAAAACAACTTAAATAAAAACACTTGAAAACAATAAGTTAATAAGTTATATTATTCCAAACAAAGAATTGTAGATCTAAATAAAACTTTTGGTAGCAATCACAAAAATTGGATAAACAAAACAAGCACAAGTGCTTATAACTCATATGAATAGACATATAAGAGTACAGTCAAAATATCAATGTGTTGCTCATAATTTTCTTTACACGGGGTCAAAACATGGGGGCTGTACCCATACAACACTGGCCAACAAAAAGAAAATACCGACTCCACAAAAAAAACACTAAGGGCAGACTCTACACTTGAGCAAAATAACTCAAAAAGAACCAACATCAGGTCGGCCTCTATACAAGCTCATCAACGCTTCCTTCCACCGCTCCACTTTTGGTCCTTCGTTGGCTATTTCTGCCACATCTTGGGAGTGGTGTCGCTGCCAGTAATATCAACAAACTCCTCAGTGGCAATGCCCACCTCTTGCTCTACAACCTTCTTAGAAGATTCTCTTTTTGGTTTTTGCTTCCGTGATTTGCAGGAATTCTTCGAGGCTTTGATCGCTTCAACCTTCTCCTTCTTGAGAGCGACCAATTCATGCTGAGTCTTACAAGGCAGTTCCATTTGAATTTCCTACTCCTTAATCTCTGCCGCTATCACGTCACCTTCCAAAGACACAAAAGGGTCATCCAAGTCGTGGAGCGCGACTACCTTTTCGGACTCTGACCCCAGCTACAATCTAGACACGGACATGGAAACAGGAACGGGAATAGAAAAGAGCACGAAGGCTGTGGAAATGGTAGTAGGTCTGGCGCCGAGGAAGCCGACACATCAACATGAAAGGTAGATGGACCTAGAAGATCAAAAATGAAAGCATTAAAATCTTCTTGCTCTTGTGACGTAAGCTGTAAACTCCCAAACTTGGGAGAAACGAGAGGATTACCTACGCCTGATGAGTGGCCAACAATGTCGACTTCATGCTCACATCTTTCACCGTCTTTCAATGGTTCCACTACATAAGGAGAAGTCTCATGACTTGAACTTATGGCAGGTCATGTGGCTTCTCTCTCTCTCTCTCTCTCTCTCTCTCTCTCTCTCTCTATCTCTCTCTCTCTCTCTCTCTCTCTCTCTCTCGACTTGCAAAATTTCCCGACCCTCGAGCAACGCCTTCTTTGATCTTCATTAAGGTTAATTTCCTCCAACTCCCGCTTGGTGTAGACATCACCGCTGTCGGAAAAGTGGAACAAGACTTCTTGCTACACCAAAGCAAGAGTACGTGGGAATTTTAGGCTCAAATAGTTGGGACCCCCTATGAAACGACTCGCAAATCCGTACCCCTTGAGTCAACACTATTCTACTAAAATCAACTCAAGTTGTACCGAAATATGAACCATTTGGGTTGAAGAAGAAGAGGTAGAAGGAGAAAATACAAAACAACATCAGAACCTAACCATCGCAGCAGAATAAAATATAATAGATAATAAATAATCTTTACTCAAAAATCAAATATATCTGTTTACATATATTACATCATCAGAGTACATCAATCACAGCTCAATAATATCATACACTGGGTACACAACTACTCAACACAGCGGAATATATACATAAACAAATACGGGAGTACGTATTGTCATCCTGCTCGTCTCCTGAGCTCCACAGCATTTCATGTATTCTATAATATTCGGTCTGACCCGAGCATTACGGTTAAATAACACCCGAGTCAGTCTGGAATACCAGCGTGAGAAAATCACACCCAATTGATTATTAAAGTTTCAAAAATCCTTTGAATACAAAAGCATCTCGTAAGACCACGCCATAAATTAACATGTCGGGTTTTTACCTTACGATAGCTAAAATATTTTTATTAAAATCCTTTGATATTATAATAGTGTCTATAGAAAGTAAAATAGAATCTAGCTGAAATGCTTGCATCTCACGTTTCAGCAAATAGTTGGGCACAATCAAAACCGTACGGGCGCGTAGGGAAAATGGATTCCAACTAATGGTTAGGAACTGGGGTACCACCTGTCACAGTACCTGCTCTAGATCAGCGTACCGGGGAGCCACCCTAACTACCCTGCAACACAAGACCGGAACCATCCCTTACTGGACAGTCCCGAGCAAGATCACCCCGTGGTTGGGATCAGCAACCGCCCACTAAGCCGAAATAAAGGGACATCTAGACAGGGATGACCTCATCCTCCAGTGGGGGCTATCCACGAAGCCTTGCTGCATAACCCCTGATTTTCAGCCATTCCCATTTGATGAGGCTTGAGGCTGAGCGTTACCTTTTTAGAATATATCACCTAGAATGCCCATCGTCCACCTGACGATGTTTCGCAAGCATTCATCCATACAAGTCCGTCCCGGGTTCGAACGGAACCGAAGGCACTATTCCTGCTACATCCATTTTGTAAATATCCTCAGGATTAGTAGCGACTAGCCCTTGCACTTCACTGCTCCATCTTCGAATCCAAAATCGTTTTTCAAGAAAACGTACAAACCGGATCGAAGTGGTTTTCGAGAAATAAATCTCAATTCGGTCTCTTCGAAACGATCAACGCATTTGGCCAATATTGATAGTCGGTTATTTAACTATCAATTAATATTCACAAACAACCATCAACCAATAAATAATTTCTCAAATTATTTATTTATCCCAAATATCTTCACAAGATATATTTTCACTTTTCAAATTCCTTTTGAAAACAGTTTCAATCCAGTTTCCTCTCACCGAATACATTCCCAATTAATTATTTCCACCGGAACACCAAATACAAAACACTTAAGATTTAAATAATTCAAATGCATTTTTATAAAATATACTTGATAACAATAAAATTAAAACCACTTTAAATATTTTATTAAAATATATATATATATATACTTTAAGAATATTTTATATAAAACACTTTGTAAAATATAAACTAAATTTCCTCTTTTAAACACAATACCAAGTTACTTTATATGGTTATTACAATAATAGATTTGGGAAAAATATACTTACTTTAAAAATTAACATGTAGAAATAATAAACTTTACAAAACATGCCTTCTAAAATAATATTAAAACCTTTAATTTATTTTTAAAATTCCTTTGAAAACCATACTTGGCTATCCAGGGAAATACTCTTCTCTTTCACATCTCTTAGAAATAAACCACCATTTATTTTTAAACAAATTCTCATTCCTTTAATAAATTCTTAACTTGAATTTATATATTTAAAATATCCACCGACATTTTATTTCACTTTATAAACCCAGTTTATAAATTCCGAAAATCTCACTTCTTTTTAAATTTCAAAACCCAAACACTTAATTAATTTGCAATTGATTCCCAATTTTCCTTTACTTTGAATTGAATTCCTTTTCTTACTTTATTTATTCAAATTCCATTAACTTTTAGATTTTATTTCCTTATTTTGAGTAAAAACCCTTTTAACTGAAAATATCAATTTCAGATTTCCAAAATTCCTTTTTCATCACTAAATTAAATTTAATCCTTAAATTTAAAAATAAATTCTTTATTCCTTCAAATAATATCACTTAAGCTTCACAAATTATTATACCCCCTATTAATTCAAAATCCTCTTATCCCAAATTTGTTAGAATTTTGCAATCGCTTTTATTTTATTTTATTTTCAATTCATTATTAATTCATTCCAGTTCTCTAGAATTATTTTACTTAAAAATTTACTCTTTTATTTCTTTTCAAAAATTCCATTCTAGAGATTTTGATAACTCTGCATATCCAAATTAGTCCAACCAAACCATAACTCCAATTATTCATATAGTTCATCACACGATATCAAAATCATATCACAGAATATTTAAACAAAATTAAATATTTGAGGAATCCAGTTGGATCCCTCCAACCTACTCTCCCTACATCCACAGATGTTAGTACAAAATAATATGCCAATTCCAGAATATATCATGCCATAGCACATCCATCAATTTAACCATTCAAACAATTATTTAAATTTAATCATTTAAATTTAAATTGAAATTAACTGAGTGAGATTAACTCACCTTTGCTTTTATTGTTGTAATCCGATCCACATTGTCCTGATTCTCAATGATTTAGACCTTGTATAAATATTTATTCGATTTATTAAAATCTTTGGTTAATCAAAAATCTATTAACATTTAATAAATTTAAATTAACCAATTCTCCTCAAATAAATTATTTTTGGTAACTAAAATAAATTAAATCGGTTTATTAACCACATTAATCACTAATATACATTATTAACGTAGACAGGTAGATTTTACACTTCTAAACTGCCTACATATAAAAATTTATAAATTTCATATATGTGTATATATATCCTTATTGTCTATTTATTATTTCCTGTAAACATATAATGTATATCACAAAGATAAAACAATTTGCAAATAGCCTCAGAAAACGAAAATACCTCAATCAGAGGTCGGAGACGACGAACCCTAGCTTCTAACTATACTAGAACGCAACCGCCACCATCGTCTGCCCTACCATCCAAAACCAACCCTAGCTTGCTTTCGGCCACACGCGATGCACAAGACGTCCCTATCCTATGCGATCAACTGCACCGAGCTTCCCATCTCGTGAGTCATCCTGCCTCGCGACAATGCTCTAGGGGTCGCTGCCTTCGAGCTCCTCAAGGCGATTCGTGCTTCTCTTTTCCGCGGCCCCTATCTCTGCTTTCGATATGGGGCGAATCGATTTCGATTCGATTTCAAATGAAGTCGCCATCTACCATGCTTACAGTTCGCCCGCATTTATTATTATTATTATTATTATTATTATTATTATTATTTGCTCTGAGATGAATATGCGGCCGTGGGTTTGGGAAATCAAACACGCGATGTATCCTTTCAATTGAAGGACGAGATGATGAATGATTTTAGGGGAAGCCATTACTTAATTTAATTTACTTCGGCCATTTTATTTATTTGATTTTTCCTTCTTCTTTTTTCCAAACGAAACGCGGCTGAAGGTATATTTTAAAGAGGACGACGCGATTGATCTGCGATAAGCTAGGTAGGCTATGGTAAGATGATAGTGTGACAAGGACAGGTTAGGGTGGCTGATGCTATCTCTTTTACGATTTGACTATTATAAAATTTTCGATATAAATTCAGCGCGTTTACCTATCGTACGATCACACGGTAACTCCAAACGCTACGAAATTTGAAATCCGACAATAATACAATATTACGGATCAAATGGAACTAGTTTCGTCGAATTTCGAGACTGTGCCTCAGATAGCTATTTTTATATTCAATTTAAACGATATATTTTCAAAACCGAACAAATCAGTGTTAAATTCAATTTTATATCTTCTATCATCCTTAGTATTATCAATACAAATTTTAAAAGCTTTCAAATTATTTTAATAGGCTTAAAATCCCAAACTTCATATTTTACCCGATTTTAGATTATTTAATTCAATAATTTAATTATCAAATATTAGTGATATTCGAATTCAAGTTAAAAAAATCTACTTTTTAATTATTTCAAATTAATTAAATATTCTAATCTAATTTGCTTAAAAATTCCAGGTCGTCGCACCCTAGTGCAACTGGGAGTTAATGTCACGACCCAAAATCCAATGTTCGAAAATTGACATCAAATACTTAGCTATTCATTTATTGATTTTGTCGTTCCAACTGCCGCTTTGTGTAGACATCACCGCTATTGGAAATGCAACAGGGAGTTACTTGTTTCAATCTTCAAATGCTATTCATTCCGTCATTTCACTATTCGGAATGGGTTATATGATACAAAGTCCTCTCCCGGTTAATCCGAATAGTGAGCGCT
The DNA here is from genome assembly GCA_030765085.1 of Allium cepa. Taxonomy (NCBI): domain Eukaryota; kingdom Viridiplantae; phylum Streptophyta; class Magnoliopsida; order Asparagales; family Amaryllidaceae; genus Allium; species Allium cepa. Next base: position 778,646,844 of record CM060945.1, read on the forward strand.
CAATTTTAAAACATGTGGATGTATCAATCATAAAGATTCACATTCAGGGTTCGATGTGGGTTGCGGATAACCAACCCGACTCCCTGCCACATCGAAGTTTAAATGTTATTTTACGGGCAAAAGGGTTTTCTCATACACACAGAAACAAATCGCAATCGCAGTTCAGCAAAATCAATCCACATCAGACGGTATTGCAATCACAAACAGAAATATTAATTCAGTACAAAACATTTGATAATAGTCAATCATCTTCAATTAAGATGAATTAATTGTGTGATTTAAATTAATTAACCACATAATTATTTTCATTACTTATTTTTAATCAATGATTAGTTTTTCTCAATTATAAATTAATTAAATCTTAATTAACTTTATTAATTAGTTATTCCTTAATTAATTATCTTAATTAATTAATTCCTAATTGTTAATTAATTAACACTTAATTACTTTTATTAATTAATTATTCTTTAATTAATTAATTATTAATTAAAGAATAATTACAAATCATTAATTATTTAATCATTATAAATAAATTTGTTTTTAAGTTAACAATTTGAATACTTGAATAACTTCTTAATTATTTTATTTAGTTAAATTTAAAACAACTTTATTTAAAAAATATAAGTTGAAAATATCTTTGAACTTAATTAATTTCAAGTAATTATTTTCAATACCATTAACTTCACATTCCACTTAACAAACAGTCATCATTTTATAAAGAATGAATTTAGAAATCACTTAAACTTATGTTTTTAAAATTTTAAAACTGGAAATGTTGTTTCAAATGACCAACCCAAGGCTATCTCGAGTCACACCCGAGCAAAATTTCTCATTGCTTCGAGTTTTTACCAAGATCGACTCGTATAAAAATTTTCCCACTTAATTTTTTTAAGTTTTGAATCTGCTCGGCACATACGCAAATTTTTTCGAGCTATAACTCGAGCCAACACGCGAATTTCACTAATGCTACTTTGAGTCCGAGGCTTCTTCACAACTGTTGCCACCTGACACCAATTTCGTCGTTGTGCACAGGCATAACCCCTCCGACCGGCTATAATTAGTGCTCTTTCCATCGACGTGACGACGACGATCTCCATGCACCACCCTAACGCCCAGAAAACCAGTTTATCGAAGAAATTGAAATTTTGACCCTGAACCAAACCAGAACAAAAAAAAATGATCACCTAAAATACCACATCCTCCCCCCACCAACCATCAGAGGTCGTACCTGAATCATCAATGATGACTAACGCTTCTATTGGCGCACGGGCGATCAATCCCGGTCCTTTGACGAACTCGCGGCATACAAATTTTGACAACCTCGTTCATGTATGGGTTTAACCCTAATTCGCTGCCGTGCAATCGGCACGGCGAATAAAAAAAATTCTGAGCATTTTTCTGACGAGCTACAAGCTTCCAACAAGCCTCGACCATGATATCGAGGCCCACAAATACCCAGAACATCCGAATTTTACAAAATCCCTTTTTCTGATCGACTTACAATTTCTCAGTCAAAACAGTGTTAAAAATTTTGATTTAACTTTCAAAAATCATTATTTTCAATAACAATTCAAATAGTATTCCTAAACTAAAATTTATGATATTTACATTTTACATAGTTTGAATTGTGGCTGTGTTTTCAAATTTTCCAGGGAAAGCTAATTTTTTTTCTTTGATTTGTATTTTAAAACATAATGCATGTTAAACAAACAATTTATTTGGTTTATATTTCAATTCTTGAAGAAAAACAGAGAGAGGGAGATTTGGATTTAAACATGTGTTTACTCTGTACACCTTAAGCTGAGAAGAAACAGGGATGGATGTCCCAGAATATAAACATACCCAGGCAAAGATACACATGCACACTCATTTGTTCACATGCAAAGGGTTTCAACGTCATTTCAGGCATGTAACAATAACAAGTAAACTGGATTAATCAGAAGTTTACTCACCGGACAAAATTTGAACTAAAGCTTCCTGACTGGTTTTAAAATTTGAAGTCCGGATGTTTATTTTTCTTACTTTGACCTTGAAATTTCTATCTGCAACTTGTTAATACAAATTTTCTTAATCTATGTTGTATTTGTTTACTTAATTCATCGATAACAAACAAAAATTCAATTTACTAACAATTTTATTTTAATGCAACAGAGAACTTTAGTCTGCAGCTTGAAATCCAAAAACTAATTTAGTCTTTGACACCTGATTTTTTTCTGCAACTGATTGACACAACTTTCTTAGTTTCTTGTATTTTTTTATCGATCATCAAATTAAAATTAAAATTTTAAAAAGAATTTTAGTTGCCTTAAATTTACTTCAGAAGAATCCAGCTCTGTTTCTTGTGGAAAACTAGAGTATTGATTTCACTGAGCTGAAGTTTGAAATTTGATGTTAAAACTTGATTTTCGAAATTACTAATTCGCTTAAATATGAAGTTTAAAACTTACCAGAGATATGGAATTAAAACTACTACTTTGATGCTTGAGATGATTGTCATTTTTTTAAACTTTGAATTCAAGAAGATGTTGCAGTTTCAGATTTTCTTATTTTCTTTGGTGTTGAGGTTTGTAATGTTCAAGAATTTTTTCTTTTCTTTCAGAATTTTGAGAAGCTAAAGATTGAAAAAGAGAAGCTTAATTTTTTTTATGAAATTAAGTTTTTTTAATTAACTAAATTGAATGCCACTTGTTAAAACTAATCATGAGAGTACTGCACTTGCTCATTTTCACACCATTTTTCTCATGCATGCTTAACACTTGTGTTTTTTACAAAGATAAACAATTTCTATCAAATTCACTTTATTAATAATTACATCCCTTATTCATTTGTATATACAATGTTAAAATAAGAAATGTTTTTTAACAAATCTTTTACATTATATAAATTACAAATTTATGATTTCAAATGCAAATTATTTTTTTAGAACATTTATTTTAAAATTTAAAGTCAAGTTCCAATCCAAACTTGAATTATAATCCATTTATATCTATACATATACTCATACATATATTTGTGCAATTTAAATTCAAATTCAATATATATACACATTCAAGTCTACTCATATATGCACATATACACACACATATATATATATTCATATATGTATATAAGAATTAAATTCAAATGATTTTAAAACATTTATTATTTCAATTTTTTAAACACAAAAAGAAATTTAAATTTTATTTGTATAAATTATCACTTATTTTATTTGTTTTGAAACTTTTCAAATTATTTTCAAATTAAATTCCAAAAGTTTAAATAAATTACCAAATTTTAAATTGATAAATTTTGGAATGTTACAGATATCCCCCTCTTAAGGAAATTTCATCCTCGAAATTTGAAAGAGAGAGAAAAACAAACAGAGAATATACGAATTCAAAAAAGGATAGAGAAATGGCTTACTAGTTTAAGCCGAGATATCCACTCTGCAATTGGGATATGATTTCTGCATGCTATCTGCAGTTTCCCAAGTTCGGTCTTTTGGATCGCCACTCCACTGAACTTTAACTAGTTTTACAATTTTCTTCCTTAACTGCTTTTCATCACGATCCATATTATTTATCGGTTCTCTTTTAACTGTTATATTGGGAGTGATTTCGAGATCCTGCTGAGAAGCTTCTTCAATAATACTTTCTGGATCGTGCACATACTTCCGAAGGTTAGAAATGTGAAATACATTATGCACGCCAAACAACCAGCTAGGCAGCTGCACTCGATAGGCTAAAGAACCGATCCTCTCCAGAATAGGAAAAGACCAATATACCGTGGTGCCAGCTCACCGGTCTTCCCAGACCTTAATACACCACACATTGGAGATACTTTGAGAAAGACAGAGTCTCCAATCTAGAATTCCAAATCCCTTCTTCTGTGATCATAATAACTCTTTTGACAACTTTGAGCCGTTTTCAATTTCTTCCGTATAAAATCAACTTTCTCTGTGGCTTCCTTAATCATATCTGGTCCAAGGACGAGTCTATCACCTTCCTCGATCCAGCATGCAGGTGATCAACACGCACGATCATATAAAGCTTCAAAAGGAGCCATCTCTATACTGACCTAATAGCTATTGTTATATGAGATTTCGACCGGACGTAAATGGTCCTCCCAAGAACCATCAAAATCAAGTATACAAGCACATAATAGGTCTTCTAAGATTTAATCAATCATCTCAGTCTACCCATCAGACTGTGGATGATAAGCAGTGCTGAAATTCAGTTTTATTCCCAATGCGTCTTGAAATACCTCCCAAAATCTACTAGTGAAGATCGGGTCATGATCACTCACTATACTGCTCGATATACCATGGAGACTGACAATTTCCTTCACATATAACTCGGCTAAACTTGCTGCCGTGCGGGTAGATTTCATTGGCAAAAATTGGGTTGTCTTAGTCAAACGGTCCACAATGACCCAAATTGCTTCATTGCCTTTCCGAGTACGAGGCAATCCGTCCATGAAATCCGTCGATACTTGGTCCCATTTCCACTTGGGTACTTCTAAAGGCTGAAGTAAACGCGCCATTTTCTTTTGGTTGCTTTTAATTTGTTGGCAAGTAGCACAACGACTCACATATATAGATATGTCCCTTTCCATTATCATCCACCAGAAAGTTCTTTTGATATCTCTATACATCTTGTTAACTCCTGGATGGATGCTGAGTTTAGATTTATGACATTCATCTAAAACTTCACTTTTAATTCTGGAATATCAGGGACACAGATCCTATTTCTAGCCTTATAATTCCTTTATCATCAATTTCAAAACTGGAATTCTCACCTCGACATATTCTTCTATGAATTTCCCAAAGAAACTTGTCTTCTGTCTGTTGTCTTGCAATCTTCTTAAGAAGAGTAGGAGGGACAACAAGATATGCGAGAACAACATGTCATTTGCTCAAAGCATCGGCAACTACATTGGCTTTCCCAGGTGTATGAAGGATATATAGATCACAGGATGCCAGAAATTCAAACCATCGTTGTTGTCATAGATTTAAATCTTTCTGGGTGAAGAGGTATTTCAAAGATTTTTGGTCGGTGAATAATTCGACTTTTTCACCTAAAAATGAGAGTTCAATAAGTGTATTTGCTAAGTTAAGTTAAATTCGTAAATTGTTAAGAAGGCTGAAAGAGGTTCTTAACCAGAAGATAATGTCGCCATATTTTCAAAGTGAAGATAACTACTAAGAGTTCCAAATCATGGGTTGGGTAATTTCTTTCGTGAGGACGTAATTGTCTACTCGCGTAGGCAATTCCCTTCCCAGCCTGCATTAATACCACACACCACAAGCATCGGTATAGACAGATAAACCCTGGTTCCCGTTGATAATATCGAGAACAGGATGGTGGTTAACGTTTCCTTCAACTCCTAAAAAGCTTCGTCACATTTCGGAGTCCAATTGAATTTTGCATTCTTCATCGTTAGCTTAGTCAATGGCCTAGCTATCTTAGAAAAGTCCCGAACAAACTTTCGGTAATAGCCCGCTAAACCCAGAAAGCTTCGAACTTCTTTTAGGGTAGTGGATTTCCTCCAGTCAAGAATCGTGGAAATTTTGCTAGGGTCAACAGAAATCCCTTCTTCATTAACAATATGGCCGAGAAATTTAACTTTTTTGACCCAAAAATGGCATTTGGAAAATTAGGCGAATATCATATTTCTCCTTACTATCTCCAAAACGATTCTAAGATGCTAGACATGCTCCTCTTCAGTCTTGGAACAGACCAAAATATCGTCAATAAACATGAGCATAAATTTATTCAATACTTCCCGGAACACACGGGTCATAAGATCTACGAAGTACGCTGGAGTGTTGGTTTGCCCCAAAAGGCATGACTAACCATTCGTAGAACATATTAGGACCCTTGAAGGTGGTCAAACGCACACTATCTTCGACAATTCGTAGCCGATGGAATCCTTGGGCTAGATCCACCTTCGAAAAGAAATGAGCGATGTGCAGTTGATCAAACTGATCATCAATTCTAGGTAGAGGAAATTTGTTCTTGAGAGTCAGCTTATTGAGATCGTGGTAATCAACACACAATCTCAAAGATCTGTCAGAATTAGCAACAAATACGACGGCTGAACCCCATTCAGAAACACTAGGACGAATTAACCCTTTATCTAGCAAATCATTGGTTTGCTTGACTAATTCAACCCTTTCCCTGGGTGTCATCCTGGGACTTGCGTGAACGAAAGGATGAGAATTAGGTACTAGGTCAATTCTGAATTCTATTTAAATGGAGGTAAGGATTTTACTTCTTCAAACACGTCTAGAAAATCCCTAGCGATGGGTATAGACTCCAGACTAGGTTCAAGATAACCCAAGTTATTCATCAACCCATCTCTTTTAGGACTGGGGTCCTCATAAGAAATCTCAATGAAATCTCCAAATTCGGTTTTGATTGAAATCAATCGATTGTTACAATCCAATTTGGCTTTGTATTTTGTTAGCCAATCCATTCTGAGTAAGACTTCAAACTTGTTAAAATCAAGGACGAAGAGACCGATAGGGAATTGGTAACAAGAATATGAGATAGGAACGTCTCTATATCGAAGACAAAGGTTCGCGGGGCCTCCAACTGGATTCTTTATGCATATAGGCTCATCAACAAGATCAGGTTCAAGATTTAATTCATTTGTAGCTTGTTGAGAGATAAAACTATTTGTAGCGCCCGTGTCAAACAGAACTCTAACAATGCTATCATAAATAGTGAGGTTACCTTCCAAAACTCCTTTCCCCTTTTCTGCTCTGGAAGATGCAGGTTTGTCTTTGACAGTGTACACCTTGGCTGTCTAATCTTGCTTCATGGTTAGGCAGTCTTTAACCTCGTGTCTCAATTTCTGACAATAATAACATTTCCTGGGTTTCGCTTGTACGGATTGATCTCTCTTTGGCTTCTTGCAGCTGTTTGAGTAATTGCCTTTTTCTAGACAATTGAAACAAGTAACATTCCCCGCGGGGCTTCCCTGATTGCCCTTCTTTTTCTCCTTACCCTGCCATGGTTTCTTGCCTCCAAATTTCCTTTTCTTCCAATTTTGATTGCTCGAATTTCCTTTCTCTACCGGGGCTTCTTGCATATCCAGCGTAGCATAACTGTAACCCATATCAATCAGATCTGAAAAGGATTCTTTGACGTAGCCAGTCATCCTTTCATGGAACTTCTTATTCATCCCACGAATGAACCTTTCATTTTTCTTTAAAGGTGTATTTACCAATTCTGGACCGAAACGAGATAATTCATTGAATTCGTTTAGATACTCCTTGAATGACAAACTCCCTTACTTTAAATCCATAAATTCTTGGTACATTCGAGAAATTACTACTGATGGCATATAATGCTTTTCATATACTTCTTTAAATCTCTCCCAAGTAAACTCATCTTCTGGCTCATCTACAGTGACTGTCTCCCACCATGCTAAGGCTTCTTCTTGAAGTTGTCAAGAAGCTATGAATCACATCTGATCGTCTTGTAGCTTTAGCCCTTTAAAGATTCTTTCGTATGATCTGATCCATGCTTGGGCCTCGAAAATCGACCCCTTGCTGATGAACGGCATACCAGCAAGCCTTGACAAGCTCTTATATAAATCAGCCAGATTCAGCTGATGCTGAGTAGATAAAGCTGCTTCTGTTGTTGGGGAACATGACTAGCTGTTGCGGCATTTACTCGCCCCCAGCTCTTCGTCCGCTTATTCTTACTATTTGTAATTAGTAAGAAAACTTGATTTAGATATACGGACGAGATATCTTAAGGAATATCAGCAGTTAAAAGAAATAGACTAATAAAATTCAGGGCTTCGGTCTCGGGTTATAGGGTATACTTCACCCTATCTCTAATGAGCCATCTAATGTGTTATACTCCGTAGCTAAATTTCTTACTCACCCTTTAGCTCTGATATCACTTGCCGCGACCCGAAATCCAATGTTCGAAAATCGACATCAAATACCTCACTTGTATTTGACTACCGAAGATTCAAACACTGAACTTCAGTCAGATGGAGCTTACAACAACATTAGATGAATATAAAATAGCGGAAACAAAATGAATATCATTGATCACAGATACAACATCATCATAATATCCATTACAACATCATCATCGACACCAGAGTATTTTTATACATATAACACAACTTCAAATAGAACAACACAATAGAACAACAAGTGATCACATTCCAAGAAAGTCTTCAAAGAAATAAAGTGATAGAGAACTTCCAAAACTAAGCACCTTGAGATCCAAAAGCTTTCAAAATATCTCCAAGTCAAAAACCTTCAAAAACCGATAGCCTCCAAACAAAAAGACTTCAAAATCCAGCTAGTACCAAAACACAGAAAACCTGCTACTAGGCTGCCCGTGTGGAAATTATGGGCACCTTGAGTTTAGAAAGGAAACAATAAACTCTGGGTCAGTCATGGGACTGGTATGAGTAAACAAAAAAGTTTCTTTTAAACAAAAAAAGATTTATAAAAGAAAATCCAGTATGCTTTTTGGAAAATGAAACTACCATAAGTCCTCCCGCCAAACACACAATGCAAACGCAGAATTGGAGGAGATTTCTTCTTATGATAGTCAAATATGCTTGATACGAGAAAAATTCTTTAATAATATTACTAGTGCATAGTTTAGAAACCCATTTCGCAAGTATAATATTAATCTTAGTCAGCATAAAACCAATATTGTATGCCTACTTTAGCTGCCATCTAAACACTGGGGCGCCACCATAAGTAAATGGCATGTTATACAACTAAAACCGTACTGGGTTCGTATTGGGGATTGGATTTCCATCAAATAGTCAGGCTAAGGAATTTCCTACTGCCACATGGCTGCGCCTCTGGAGGGACGTCCCGAGAATCTACCTGGCTCTCTGCCAACAAAAGGTCGGGTCACCTTTGTAACTAGGTAACTACTACTCGAGTATGCCACCCCCCCAATCGTTTGCGACCTTTATCCGAGGGCCCTCAATCAAAAAGCAACAACCATACAATAATGAGATTGCAGCAAATCACATAGTTTAAGTATCTGGGCTCCATACCATGATACCACCTTTTTCCTGACATAACCTAAAAGGCGCGACCCTCATAACCTTGCCGAATCTTTCCTGTTTCCACCATTTCTGAGGTGTGAGGTCCAATGAGGTCTCGTCCACAAAGCTACGCTTTACACGAAAGCCATGCTTTGATAACAAATGTTCAAAAAATGGTCATCAAACACCAGCAGCACTTAGCATGTCACACTACCAAATTAGGAGTATATCACTAATAACCTTCAATTACATAACCTCTGAGCTCGTACGTCTTAGAGAAAGGTGTTAAGCTAAGAGAATAAATTCTCCGCCACCAACAGATATGTATTTGAAAGAAATCTGCTTTATATCTCAAAATATAGTGTCAGACATACAACCATACAAGTCTGCTAGGTTCGAACAGAACCGAAGGCACTTTGTCCGATAGAGGAGCCCTCGCAAATCTGGGTATCCACAATCCCGATCGGACTCCCCATCACATGTAGGATCTCTATACCAGAGCAACTCAGTGTAGAGACATTTGATAGGTTATCCGATCATTCTCGAAGACACCCGGTCTTCACCACCGTCTTCAAATGTTATTCATTTCGTCGTATCACTATTCGAAATGGGTTATATGACACAAAGTCTTCTCCCGGCTAATCCAATAGTGAGCGCTCAATTTTAAAACACGTGGATGTATCAATCACAAAGATTTACATTCATGATTCGATGTGGGTTTCGAATAACCAACTAGAATCTAACTCCTTGTCGCATCGAAGTTTAAATGCCGTTTTACGGGAAAAAGGGTTTTCTTATACACACAGAAACAAATCACAATCGCAGTTCAACACAAAGCAACTCACATCACACAGTATCACAATCACAAACAGAAATATTAATCCAGTACACAACATTTGATAATAGTCAATCATCTTCCATTAAGATGAATTAATTATGTGATTTAAATTAATTAACCACATAATTATTTTCATTAATTACTTTTAATCAATGATTAGTTATTCTTAATTATAAATTAATTAAATCTTAATTAACTTTATTAATTAATTGTTCCTTAATTAATTATCTTAATAAATTAATTCCTAATTGTTAATTAATTAAATCTTAATTACTTTTATTAATGAATTATTCTTTAATTAATTAATTATTGATTACAAAGTAATTACAAATCATTAATTATTTAATCATTATAAATAAATTTGTTTTTACGTTAATAATTTGAATACTTGAATAAGTTCTCAATTATTTCATTTAGTTGAATTTAAAACAACTATAATACAAATTTAAAATATCTTTGAACTTAATTAATTTCAAATAATTATTTTCAATGCCATTAACTTCACATTCCACTTAACAAACAATCATCATTTTATAAAGAATGAATTTAGAAATCACTTAAACTTATGTTTTTAAAATTTTAAAACTGGAAATGTTGTTTCAAATGACCAACCCGAGGCTATCTTCAGTCACTCGCGAGCAAAAGTGCTCATTGCTTCGAGTATTTACCAAGATCGACCCGTATAAAATTTTTCCCATTTAAATTTGTTTAAGTTTTGAATCTACTTGGCACTTACGCAAATTCCTTCGAGCTATAACTCGAAGAAAAATGAGAATTTCAGTAATGCCACTTCGAGTCCGAGGCTTCTTCCCCAACTATTACCACCTGACACCGATATCTTCGTTATGCACATGCACAACCCCTCCGACCGGGTATGATCGGTGCTCTTTCCATCGACGTGACGATGATGATCTCCACGCACCACCCTAACGCCCAGAAAACCAATTTATCGAAGAAATCAAAATTTTGATCCTAAACCCAACTAGAACAAAAACACTAATCACCTAAAAACTCCACGTCCTCCTCCCACCGACCATCAGAGTTCGCGCGATCGTACTTAAATCATCAGTGATGACTAACGTTTCTATTGGTGCACGTGCGTTCTATCCCGGTCCTCTGACGAACTCGCAGCATATAAATTTTGGCAAACTTGTTCAAGTATAGGTTTAACCCTAATTCGTTGTCGTGCGATCGCCATGGCAAATAGAAAAATTTCTACACATTTTTCTGACGAACTACAAGCTTCTAACAAGCCGCGACCATGATCTCGAGGCCCACAAACACATAGAACTTCAGAATTTTACAAAATACAATTTTCTGATCAACTTACAATTTCTCAGTCAAAAATGTGTTAAAAATTTAGATTTAACTTTTAGAAATCATTATTTTCAATAACAATTCAGATATTATTCCTGAAACTAAAATTTATGATATTCAAATTTTTACATAGTTTGAATTGTGGCTTTGTTTTCAATTTTCCAGGGAAAACTAAATTGTTTTTGCTTTGATTTGTATTTTAAAACATAATGCACGTTAAACAGACAATTTATTTTGTTTAGATTTCAATCCTTGAAGGAAAACAGAGAGAGGGAGATTTGGATTTAAACATCGGTTTACTCTGTAAACCTGAAGCTAAGAAGAAATAGGGATGGATGTCCCTGAATATAAACATGCCCAGGCAAAGATACACATGCACACTCATTTGTTCACATGCAAAGGGTTTCAACATCATTTCAGGCATGCTTACAACAACAAGTAAACTAGATTAATCCGAAGTTTACTCACTTGACAAAATTTGAACAGATGCTTCTTGACTGTTTTTAAAATTTGAAGTCTAGATGTTTATTTTTCTTACTTTGATCTTGAAATTTCTATCTGCATCTTGTTAATACAAATTTTCTTAATTTTTGTTTTATTTTTTTACTTATTTCATCAATAACAAACAAAATTTAAATTTACTTATAGTTTGATTTTAATGCAACAGAGAACTTTGGTCTGCAGCTTGAAACCTAGAAACTAACTTAGTCTTTGAAACCTGATTTTTTTCTGCAACTGATTGATACAACTTGCTTAGTTTCTTGTTTTTCCACTGATCATCAAATTCAAATTCAAATTTTAAAAAGAATTTTAAAATTTACTTCAAAAGAATCCAACTCTGTTTCTTGGGGAAAACTGGAGCATTGATTTCACTGAGCTGCAGTTCGAAATTCTGATGTTAAAACTTGATTTTCGAAATTAATAATTCACTTAATTATGAAATTTAATACTTACCTGAGATATGGAATTAAAACTACTACTTTGATGCTTGAGATGATTCTCAGTTTTCTTTAAACTTTGAATTCAAGAAGATGTTGCAGTTTCAGATTTCTTACTTTTTGGTGTTGAGGTTTGTAATGTTCAAGAATTTTTTCTTTTCATTCAGAATTTTGAGAAGCTAAAGATTGAAAAAGAGAAGCTGAAATTTTTTTATGAATTTAAGTTTTTTTTTCAATTAACTAAATTTAATGCCACTTGTTAAAACTAATCATGAGATTACTACACTTGTTCATTTTCGCACCATCTTTCTCATGCATACTTAACACTTGTATTTTTACAAAGATAAAGAATTTTAAGTAAATCTATATCAAATTCACTTTATTAATAATTACATCCCTTATTCATTTGTATATACAATGTTAAAAGAAGAAATGTTTTTAACAAATCTTTTGCATTATATAAATTATACATTTTTGATTTCAAATGCAGATTATTTTTTTTTAAACATTTATTTTAAAATTTAAACTCAAATTCCTATTCAAACTTGAATTATAATCCATTTATATCCATACATATACTCATACATATATTTGTATAATTTAAATTCAGATTCAATATACACACACATTCAAGTCTACTCATATATGCACATATACATATATATTCACATGTATATAAGATTTAAATTCAAATGATTTTAAAACATTTATTATTTCAAATTTTTAAACACAAAAGAAATTGAAATTTTATTCATATAAATTATCACTTATTTTATTTGTTTTGAAACTTTTCAAATTATTTTCAAATTAAATTCCAAAAGTTTAAATAAATTAACAAATTTTAAATTGATAAATTTTGGGATGTTACAGCTAACGTAGAAATTCAGGATGCTCGCATCCTCCTTTTCCATCTTCCTCTCGAGAGCATTTTGAAGCTCCAGATAATCTGCCACAGCAAATGCCTTTTGGACCGGAACGCAAGATTTGTCAGCGCTAAGCTGACACGACTTGGTCCTATAGTCGAGCGATCATCGTAGCTTGATCAGAGATAGTCTTATTGTGCCCCTCGAAGATAAGGTGATGGTCAAAGATAGTTTTCTTCTAGACATCAATCATTGCATTACAAGCATCCACTTCTCCATTTAATTTTGCCTCCTCGGCATGGCCTTTTTTATCTCGTCCCTATAGATGGCCTCAATTCTAGCGTGAGCCTCTTTCAGTTCTTTTAGAAAGTCGGCACTCCTCTTACCCCCTTATATTGACGATGCTTTCTCCTTTTCCAGCAGTTTTATTTTGGCACTGCATTATTGTAAAGCTTTTTCAAAATAACCCTTCTTTGGTTCGAAAGAGAGGATTTCCTAGTAGTTATTGTGATTGATATCTGCTAGCTGCTTACATAATTTTTTCCACCCTTCAGCTTCGTCTAAATCATGTTGAATATCCTGAAAGTGTGGCATGTACGAATCTTTGTGAATTGGGTGCATATCACGGTCAAACTTAACTCCCCTCAAGAACCATCCGGGGAGCGTTGTCTCGAGCTTTGGAGGGCCCAAAGGAAGAATATAAGAAGTCCTCCGGTGAGGATGCAAATCACCAATGGCAAGCATAACTGAAGATAGTGGGATGTATGTTGAAGGCGGAGCAGGAGCAAAAGTGATGGAGATTCTCGACCCCCCTCCTTAGGTGTGTGTCCAATGACAAAGCTTGATGAATCCTAAAGGAAGTGCACAAAGGCAAATGCGGAGACCTCACTGAGGAGCAATCCCTTGCGAAGATAGTCCTTCGATATGGATTCTTTTAGCCAACAATAAACCACAATTCTAAAAATTAGGCTAGAAGATGCGATTGCTGTCAAAGATTCATCTAAATAAAAAAACTCCTTCAATAGAGTTAACACAGATGGCCAGCCTGTGGCCATTCGCAAAAGGAGCTAAATATGTTTTAGTTATCGTAGAATATTTCACAAAATGGGCGTAAGCAGAACCGTAGGCCACCATAACCACAAAGAAAGTCATTAATTTTGTAACTAAAAATATTATTTGCAGAATTGGTGTGCCATAGAAAATTATCGCTAACAATAGAACCTAATTCGAAACGCCGAGTTCAAAGACTTCAAACAAATGCTTTCAAATTGAGGAAAGCTTCTCAGCAGTAGCTCATCCTTAAACAAATTAGCAAGTGGAAGCAATAAACAAAATCATCAAATCTACCATCAAAAAACGACTAACTAAAGCGAAAGGAAACTTGGTTGATGAACTTCCACTCGCACTATGGGCTTACCAAACAACCCAGAATGTGACCACACTCCATTCGCTCTAGCGTAAGGTTCAGAAGCAACAATCCCTATTGAATTGGATGTCCCCTCGCTCCGAAGGAAAAATTTCAATCAAAAGAAAAATGAGCACCTACTACTCGAATCGCTAGATATGATCAATGAAAGAAGGAAAGAAGCTGAGTTGAGAACCGCCGCCCGCCAAAAAAGGATCGTATGGTACTTCAACTCCGATATTCACAACCAAAATTTCAAAGTGCGAGATATTATGATCAAGCGAGTCTACCCCATTCCGAGGGACTTCGGACCAAATTGTGAAGGACCATAATCATCAATCAAAATCGAAGAGATGACACTTTCAACCCAACAACCGTCGATGGAATTAAAATTCTCAGGGCCTGGAATAGTGAATCACTATGTCGTTATTTTATTTGAAATCAAATTTATATACTCTCTATTTTTAAGCAAATAAGCTATCCTAAAATGTCGAGGGCATTGTAAATAGGCAAATAATATGCCCAGCTTTCCTTATTAAAATTTGATTCGCTTTTTGAACCGACAAAACTATGTTCATAATAACTGCCAGCCGGTTCGATGAAAGCAAATCGACTCAAACTGCTGGATCGGAGGAACCCGATCCTTGCCTTCTAAAAACCGGTGTTGCTCCGGCAACAGCGGGAAGGCCCAAAATTATGCTTCTCACATTGCACGAAGAAAGGCAACACCAAGGAGTACCGAAAGCCGCACATTTTATTAATCACGCCAAAACATACACTCCTCACATTGTTCAAAGATATCCAACACCGTGGAGTACCCAAAGCCATGCATTTCATAAGCCGTGCCAAAACCGCCAAAACATACGCCCCTTATGTTGCCTGAACATTGGCAGCATCAAGAAGTACCAAAAGCCGCTTATTTCATAAGCCTCACACTAACTCCTGAAATGTATGCTCCCCACTTTGCCTGAAGATAAGCAACACCAAGGAGCACGAAAAGTCATGCATTTCATAGCCACGGACTAACTCCTAAAATGTTCACACCGAGGAGCATGAAAAGCCATGCTTTCATAAGCCACGCACAAACTCCTAAAATGTTCGCTCCCCACATTGCCCGAAGATTGGCAGCACAAGGAGCACAAAAAGCAGCGCATTTCATAAGTCATGCACTAACTCTTAAAAAACTTAACTTCCCCACGTTGTCTGAAGACAAGCAACACCGAGGAACATCATCGAAAAATCACGATCCTAAAGCGTAAATTCCTCATGTTGCCCGAAGATAGGCAGTGCTAATGAGCATCTAAACCGAATCGACGGGCCACATAGATCCTAAACACCGCACATCTCATAACTATCCACAACCTCCTCTATGATTTGGAATAATAGGTACAACTCAAACAAAATAGGAGCTACAAACCAATAGAAAAGTTTCAACCAATGACACCTAATGATTAAAACCGCCTTCAGTTAACCCATGCAATGTGATCCTCTCAAACAAAAATATATTGCAAACTTACCAGAATGTAACAAGAATGTGGATTGCATGCTAAAGCTGCAAAACTTCCGAAAGAATGAAAATCAAACCATGACTTAGCTGAATTTCAAGTTTAATATGAAAATTATCTAAACTATAAGTTACCGATACTTGAAGTAAACAGCCCTGTGAACTAGAAGGCATGAGGTGGTACTTAAATAAAACATCTTAAATAAAAATAATTGAAAACAATAAGTTCATAAGTTCTGTTACCCCAAACAAAGAATTGTAGCTCCAAATAAAACCTTTGGCGGTAATCACAAAAATTAGATAAGAAAAACAAGCACAAGTGCATATAAGATATATGAACAGACATATAAGAGTACAGTCAAAATATCAATGTATTGCTCATAATTTTTTACATAGGGTCAAAACATGGGGGCTGTTCCCACAAACCATCGGCCAACAAAAAGAAAATACCGACTCCACGACTAAAACAGTAAGTGCACTCTACATTTGAACAAAATGACTAAAAAAGAACCAACATCAGGTCCGCCTCAACGTAAGCTCATCGACGCTTCCTTCCACCGCTACACTTTTCGCCCTTTGTTGGTAATTTCTGCCTCATCTTGGGAGTGGTATCACTGCCAGTAATATCAACAAACTCCTTAGTGGCAATGACCACCTATTGCCCTACCGCCTTCTCAGATGATTCTCCCTTTGCTTTGCGCTTCCATAATTTGCCGGAACTGTTCGAGGCTTTGATCGCATCAACCTTCTCCTTCTTGATAGCGACCAATTCATGCTGAGTCTTACGAGGCTGCTCCTTCTGAATTTCTAGCTCCTTAATCGCTTCCGCTGTCACGTCGTCTTCCAAAGACACAGAAGTGTCATCCAAACCATAAAGAGTGGCTATCTTTTCAGACTCTGGCCCCGTCTATGGTCTATACACGGAGATGGAAACATGAATAGGAATAGAAACGAGCACGGAGGCTGTGGAAATGGTAGTAGGTCTAGGCACCGAGGAAGCCGACACATCAACGGGAAAGGTAGGTGTATCTATAAGATCAAAAATGAAAGCATTGAATTCTTCTTGCTCTTGCAACGTAAGCTGGAAACTCCCAAACTCGTAGAAACGAGATGATTACCCACGCTAGATGGGTGTCCAATAACGTCGGCTTCATACTCACCTCTTTCGCTATCTTTCGATGGTTCCACTACCTGAGGAGAAGTTTCATTCCATGAACTTGTTAGCAGGTCGTGGGGCTGCCCTGATGGTTCACCAGCACCAGAAATGAAAGCCTTAATGAGTGCTCTAGCAGCAGCTGTCACAGAAGCATCAGCGGTTTCTCTTTCTCTTGACTCATAAAATTTCCCAGCCCTCAAGCAACGCCTTCTTTGATTCTTCATTAAGGTAAGTTTCCTCCAATTCCCGCTCGGTGTAGACATCACTCCTATCGGAAAATCAGGACAAGTCTTCTTCCCATACCAAAGCAAGAGTGCATGGGAATTTAGAGCCCTAGTAGTTAAGACTCCACAGATGCAAGGAGTTAATGTTGAAATTCAGGATAGTTGCATCTATCTTTTCCATCTTCCTCTTGAAAGCATTTTGAAGCTTTAGATAATCTGCCATAGGAGATGCCTTTTTGATCTGAATGCGATATTTTTCAGCGCTAAGCTGCATTACTTGGTCCTACAATCGGGCTCCTAGCCTGATCAAAGATAGTCTTATTGTTCCCCTAGATGATACCGTGATGGTCAGTGATAGTTTCTTCTGGGCATCAATCATTGCGTTACAACCAGCCACTTCTCCATTTAATTTTTCCTCCTCGGCGTGGCCTTTTTTGTCTCATCCCTATGGACGATCTCAATTCTAGCGTGAGCTGTAACATCCCAGAATTTTTAACAATATCAATTTAATAATCTGTAGTTAAAATTAAATTGATATTGATAATCAGATAATGATTTTTCAGATAAATTTAACAATCTTCTTCAATAAATATTAAAGTTGGTTATTTTATCTTTTAAATGATATAAATTGATTTCTATAAATATATGGTTCATATTTTAAATAAATTGGTATTGTTTTAAATTTAGAATAAGTTCAACAAATTGGTTTTATGGCTTAATAAAATGAATATTTTGTAAAATTATTTTTATTTAATAAAAGAGATTTATAAAAATAATATTAATATTGTATTGACTTTATAAATAAATTTTGGATAAGATTTGTAATGTTTATTTCAAATTGAATCTATATGTATAACTTGATTTGAAAAATATTTGATTTTGAATTTAGTTGAATTTAAGTTTAAAAGTATAAAGTCTTAATTTGTTTTAATTTTAATATGTATAAGTTTCTAACATAATTTTTTTTATTTTCATTTGTAAATTCATAAACATATTTTAAAATAAACTAACAACTTAAACTAAGTTTACATATACATTAATTTATAATTAGTATTAACTACTTTTAAAGATAACATGTGTTAAATTCATATGTATTCATATAGACAAGTGTCTAATTTATGACAAGTGTTAAATTTAGATTTTAAAATTTTCTTTTCTTTTAATTAAAATCTGAAATATATTAGTTATGTGTGCATCTTCATTTTGCATATTGCATACTCTTTTCACTTCTTTAATCAAAACTAGATCTCTCAAATTTGCATTTCCTCAAAATTCAAATACAGAAATCTGCATTTTCAAATCCCAAATATGCATTTCCTCTTCAAATCAAAGTGAAGCCTGTTCTTTTTTCTCTGCACTCTGGTTCAAACCTGGGTTGAAAGTGCATCTGCATGCATATGTTTGGGGGAAATTGCTACTGCATCATCTACATGAAGCATATCAAAGTCAAGCCTGCATTTTTATAAGCCCGCACGTGTTCTGCAAATTCAAAGGACATCTGGTCTGCATTCAAATAAGGGTGAGTAACAATTAAACCTTAAACTATATTAGGTTGCTTGAATAGGTGTTTGAGATAAATTATGATTGTAAATCAATTGAAATTATGATTCCATATGCATGTTGAGTTGCTATGCAATGTTTCCAGCTTCACATCCTACTTAAAGATCCTCTACAATTGATCTATTTGAGATAGTAACTAGGTTTTAGGATAATGAACCAGTGAAAATTTTTGCAATCTGATACATGAGAAATCATAAAATTCTTCTGTGTTGTAGTAAAAGGAACATAGATCCATAGAAAAATCTGAAATGAGTATTATAATTACAAGATTGATTGAAGTTGGGCAGTTAGTTTGAACAGGGGGTTAAAGATTGGGACAGTGAAAGTGGGAGAGTGGATCGAGTGATGTAATAAATGGTGACTGTAACGACCCAGAATTTTAATTAATTTAAATTTGAATATTTAATTAATTTTAAATACTAATAAGTGAATTTATAAGTCAAATAAATTTTTATTTGAATTATTGGATTTAATTGAATAATTAAATCGATAATTTAATACGTTAAATTATGAAAATAATTGATAATTGAGTTAAATATGATTGGAAATGATTTGTAAAATTTTATTTTATCATATGGAAGTTAGAATGATATTTTAGAACTTTCAAAATCGAATTTAAAGTTAATTTGTGAAAATTGAATATTTTAATAATTAAATCGACTAGTAAAAATAGTCAATTTTTGAACAGTCTCAGAATTGAACGAAACTAGTTTCATTGGATCCGTAATAGTTAGTTATTACCGGATTTCAAATTTCGTGTTAATCGGAGTTATCGTTTGATCGTGGCAGCTCGAAACGCATCGATTTATTTTTAATTTAAATTTGACGAGTGAAAATAGCCATTTTTCAAAAAGTCTCAGATTTCGACGAAACCAGTTTCATTGGATCCGTAATGTGATATTATTGTAAGGTTTCAAATTTCAAGTCAATTCGATTTACCGTTTGTCCGGTACAAATTAAAACGCCTAGAAATCGACTTAAATCGGTTTAATTTAAATTGAGCGTTTACAGCCATAACTCGCACATACTTCCGAATTAGCTTTCGAAACCTGTTCCATTGTGTCCGAAACGCGGGGTAAACCCTAGAAACGCTGGTTACGGCGCGTAAATCGGAGTTTGGAATTTCCGGATGAATAGTGTCGAACGAAACTCTATAAATACACCACCACTCTTCATAATTTGATAAAAAAATAACTAAAACCCTAATTTTTTAACCTAGCCGCCACCCCCTATAAGAACGGCCAGAAATGATCTTCCTTCCTCCCTCCAAATCTTCAAATCTATGCATCGATCCATGAAAGTTTCAACTAGAAGATTGAAGAGCATGCCAAGATCCATCTATCCAACGGTCATGATCGTGTTTGGAGCTTCGGATTGGCGGCAAATTGGGCTCAAAGGCCTGGCGTTCGGCCTCGAACTGCGTGCTACAGGGATGGCCGAGCTCTATGAGCTTAGGGCCGAGTATGGCTCTTGTCGAGGGCTTTCGCGTGGCGGTGGTTTGATCGAGTTTCGTTGAGTAATCGCGATGCAATGTTTAACCCTAATTATCTATGTTGGGTTCGGCTCTATGATGTTTCACCTGTACAAGTTACGAGCAAAAGGAAAGGATGGGGGAGAAGCAACACGCGGCCCAGATCTGATGGCAAATGAAAGATCAAGGGCTAGGATTGGATGAAGGTTGTAAATATAAAGTTAATGTTGTAAATTTGTTAATATAAACTCGTGTAACTTCAAAAATTCATAACTTTTTCATACGAGGTCGAAAACGCGCGAAACCAGTTGCGTTGGAATCGTATGGACGAGCACTACGCGATGGAGTTGGTTTGGAGTCGTTTGGAGTTAGTGAGAATTTCGGGTAAAATTAAACGTCCGTTTAATTTTATTCGAAATAAATCGCTAAAACGGAATTTAAATCAAGGTGAGAACTTCTCACTCAATCGAATTAGTTTCGATTTTATTTTAAATAGTTAGATTTAAAATATTTGAATGCATGTTTGAATGTTGATTGATATCTATTGATTGTTAAAATAGACATTATACGCCGTTAGTAAGCGGATGTTATTTATTAAAAACATATACCGCGAATATTTCATAAACAGTGAAATTGGTATTATATATAGTAGCAATATATATATATTGGCATATGTATATATTGGAGTTATCGATTCCCCGCATTTTTTAGCGGATGAGACCCTATTACGCCGTTATTAAGCGGATAATATTTAATAAGAACATATACCGCGATAATTTCGTACTGGAGCGAAATTGGTATTGTGCTAATGTTTGTGGATGCAGGAAAACAGGTTGGAGGGATCCAACTGGATTCCTCAACAGTTTTTATTTGATTTCAGATATTTTGATATTTGATGGATTATCATATCGATATATGATATCATTGTTGTCGTGATTGACTATTTGGTGTGTAGCATCATTGGACCAAGTTTTGGAATTTTAAATAATGAATAAAGTGATTTTTGAAAATATACTATATGTTTGGAATTTGATCTATTTTTAATAAATAAACGTTATAATTTTAATGTTATAAAAATTATGATTTTTGTGAAATATAGTTAAAAACTGATTTTTGAGAATATGATGCTATTGAGTTTATAAAATAGTTTAATCGAGATATTTTAGAATTTATTGTGAAAAGTTTAAATATAGAATTCATGAAATTTAATTATTTTATGAATCAAAATGGTGAAATAATAAAGGAGATTAAAGACGTTTTAAAAGAATAATATAAATTGATTTATATTAAGAGATTTATAAATGGATATTTATAAATTGAAATATTGAAATTATAAAACGAGTTTTTATAAGTGTTTGAATGAAGTGAAAATGAATTTCATTAAGGAATGAAATTTATAGAATTATAAACGGTGAAGTTATAAATGAAATTTTATAAGCAGTAGGTTTATAAAATTTATAAAGTTATTAAAGAATATATTTTGGATAAATAATTAAATCTTATAAGTTATAAGATTTAAAATTATGAAGTTTAAAAAGAACGATTTTGTAAAATAATCGTTTTATAAGTATTTAACTTATAATATGAATGTTTAGTTCATAATTTAGTTATAAACTGGAATAGGTTAATAAAAGAATTTATAAAAAAGAAGTTTTTATAAATAAATAGAAATGGAATTTATAAACGTTGTTTTATAAATTCGCAAATGACTTATTTTGATAAGTAAATTGTTGAAACCTATAAATGGAGTTATATTCACATTTTTGAATAGTGAATAATCCTTTGAATTAAAATGAATAAAAGGATGAAATTGTTAATGAAGTATATTCACGTTTTTGAATAGTGAATAACACGTTAAAGAAATTGTTTTGGATTTGGATGTTTTAAATAGAATTAAAACGATTGAACAATGTTTTAAAATGTGTTGAGATTCGAAACCATAGATTTCAACATTTATTGTTGAAATAGACGTTTTCGAGAAATAGAAGGAAATAATGGACTATAACACTGTTGTTATAGTAAATGATTTCCGAAAGGAAATGTTTTGTATAGTATTGGGATTTATATATCTATTTTAATTTCGAATCCCTATACTAGTGATTTTGGGACGTTGTAACGATGTTTTACGTAACATTCATTTTGGCCCAAACAAATATGTTTAAGAGAATGATTTCCTTAAAGAATGAAATATATACTTAATCTCGATTTAAGTATATTGAATATTTTCCAAGTGTTGAAAATAAATAAATTTTGTGAATTACTTATGAATGTGTAAGTATGGAAATGTTTTCCAATATAAGGTGAATATTTTGAGAATTTATCTTTTTGAAGATAAATTGAAATGAATAATTGAAACCGAATATTCATTGATATTTTGGAATTATAAATTCACTAAGGAATTTATAAAGGAAGTGGAATTTGTTTAAAAATAAATATTGATTTATTTTTGAAGTATTGAAATAATATATCTTGTAAAGATATTTTGGAAAATAAATAATTTGGAAAATTATTTGGAATCTGGTGATGTGTGCATATCCAGTGATAGTTCAATAACCGACTATCAATATTTCCCTTTGAATGGGTATTTGATGTGATTTGTTTGAATGTGAATGCTACACTTATTTTGAATAAGCGCTCACTATTCGGGTTAACCGGGAAAGGACCATGGGGTCGTATAACCCATTCCGAATATGTGATACGTCGATGTGAATTGCATTTGAAGATCGGTGTTGAAGACCCGGTATTTGCGAGAGCGATAGGATGACCTGTCGATTTACTCTGCACCGAGTTGCTCCGGTATAGAGTTCTCCATATGTGATGGTGAATCCGATCAGGATTGTGAATATCCGGATTGCAAGGACTTCTTTGTAAGTGCCTTCGGTTTTGTTCGATCCCGGAACAGACTTGTATGGATTGTGTGTCTGACATTACAAGTTGAGATATAAAGCCGATTTCTTTCAAATATATTTCTGTTGGTGGCGGAGAATTTATTCTTTTAGCTTAACACCCTTCTCTGAGACGTACGAGCTCAGAGGTTATGTAGTTGAATGTTATCAGCGATATATTCCCAATTTGGTAATGTGACATGCTGAGTGTTGCTGAAATGATCATTGTGTTGATTATTGTGATAGGATCGTTTATTTGATCGTCTATCTTAGTGATCATTGTGTTGACCATTTGTTGACCCAAAGCATGGCTTTTGTATAAAGTATGTTTTTGTGGACGTGACTTCATCGAACCTCACACCCCGGAAATGGTCAAAACAGGAAAGATGCAGCAAGGTTATGAGGGGTAGCACCCTTTAGGGCATGTACATTTCCTTCTGGATAGAGGTGGTATCATGGTATGGAGCCCAAATATTTAACCTATGTGGTTACTACGAATTTATTACTTTGTGGTTGTTGGCTTTCGGGATCCCGTGAGAAAGGTCGTTTACGATCGGGGAATGGCGTGCTCGTGTTAGTAGTTACCCAGTTAGGGGTAACCCGGCCTTGTGTTGGCAGAGTTCCGGTTTGGTTCTCGGGGATGTCTTTCCAGAGGCATTCTCATATGGCAATGGGAAGTTCCTTGGCCTGACCATTTGCTGGAAATCCAAAGAAACAATACGAGACTTGTACGGTTTTAATTGTATAACCTGCTATGGAATGTGGCGGTAACCTGCTATTGAACATAGTTAGCTATAGTAGGCATAGTTCGGAATGTCTATGCTGGCTAAGATTTATATTCTACTTTCGAAATGAATTTTTCTCTACACTATGCACTAGTAATAATATCAAATGCTTCTTGTTAAATGCGTATCAAGCATCTTTGACTATCATAAGGAGAAATCTCCTCCGATTCTGCATTTGCATTGTGTGTGTGTGCGGGAGGCCTTATGGTAGTCTCATTTTTAAAAGCATTGCGAATTGAATTTAAAAATATTCCTCTATTTTGATTTTAAAGATAAATAAACTGTTTTGAGTTCTCACACCAGTCACATGACTGACTTGGAGTTTATTGTTTTCCTTCCTAAACTCTGGGTGCCCACCAATTTCCACACGGGCAGTTAAGAGTTAGGTTTGTCAGGATATTCAGGATATTCAGGAGTTGCTGGAGGCAAGCTGGATGGCATGGCGTATTACTTATATAGTATTTCTTTTTCCGCTGCACTGTTTATTGTTGTATGATGCTGTACACTCTGATGATATGATGTAATGAAATGTAATGTATAAAATGTAATAACTGATATAGTTCTTTGTTTAAAGATTATTCATTTATTATTATATGTTGTTCCGCTGCGAATTGTGAGATTCTGATGTTGTTCTGTTATTTTCTATTCCGTCCTATTTTCTCTATTTTCTTTTTCCTCTATTCTCTTTTTCTTCTATTTTAAAATTATGTTCTATTTTTCTTTCCCCTCCATTTTCTATTTTCTTTTCTTTCTATTTTAAAATTATTTTCTGTTTTTCTATCTCTTCTCTATTTTCTCTTTTCTATTCTATTTTCTAATTTTCTGTTTTCTTTTCCCTCCATCTATTATCTTCTTTTCTTCTCTTCTTTTCTACTTTTTCTTTTCCTAAATTCTTTTTAAAACCCATAACTATTCGGTTTTTCGGCAACGAAAAATCGAAGCGTTACATTTGGTATCGGAGCTTATGGTTAAGCGACAACCATGGTTCTGTTGGGTATAATTCATTACAGATAGAGTCAGTAGTACTCTAGAATGAGTTTGAGTGTAATAATAGCTATGAGAGCATATTTGTTAGTGAATATATAAAATTGTTTTATATTGTGATGATTGGTTTATTGAGTGGCATATGAACCTTCGTCAGCACGGTATGTACAACTATGCCGAAGGGGTTTCTAAACACTTGAATAGAACAATTCGACACAATATTGTTTTAAATTGGGTAAATGAAATAATTTTGCCTTGAATATATTTTATATATGAAGGAATAATTTTTCGAAATTATTAAAGTGTATATAAGTTGATTGTTTAGTTGTTTGAATAATCTAAATAAAAGAATAATTGTATAAGTAAAAATAATTATAAGAATTGAATTATAATTAAAGTGATTTACAATTGTGAAATAAACTTATATATATATGAGAAGTGAAACTATATGAATATATATTTATGAATATGAATTGTAAATAAAAATGAATTTAAAGTAAAATGGAGTATAACTAAAGTGATATTGAATGAAGTTGATATTAGTATCAAAGTAAAATAATAAAGTGAAGTGATAAATGTGAACTTGAGTTATATAAATGAAATTCAACTTTGAAATTGAATTGAATTAATGGATTGAATATTTATCAATTGAATGTAAATTAAATTGATAAGAAATAATGGATGTAAGTGTTAATTCATTAAAATCTAAAGTTATTGAAAGTTGAATAAATTGAATGAAAATCAATTAAATTTAACCAATTGTAAGCAAAGGAATTTGGTTGTAATTAATATACATTGATTGTTATATGATTGTTAGTTGATTGTATATAATTCCTTAAGAGTTAATGAAATTGGAAGCTAAAGTAATTGGAATTCAAATTAAAGGTAAATAAATTTGAATAGAATTGAATTTGAATTGGAAGTGAACCAGCTTGAATATGAATTAGTGAATATAAACTAAATGAGAATGAATGTTAGTAAAAACATCCACTGTTAATGAATCAAATGTGATTAAATTGAAAACCAATTCATTGAATATTAATGAGAATGTGAATGAATATTATTGATTATGAATGGTAGTTGGTTGATGGTTGAATATATGTTGTTTTACTACATTTGCTATGTGACATATAAGTTATTATGTTGCTATATATTGTATATTGATACTATTGTCTATATGCATGATTCTCATGTTGTTTGTTGAGTGATTAGTAGGTGCGGATCGCGTTTGCTTCGCATTTGGAGCTCGCTTTTGCGCTATATTAGCCGTATATGCTCGCTAATAAAATATAAGGTACATATCTCAGATTAAATATCGCACTTTTATACTTTTTCCCTTCGGGATGCCTCATTACTTGATGAGATGTATATTTGTGATATATATACTGTCATTTTTTTTTCGGATCGAGCCGCGCAAAGGAGACTATGGCGAATTTTTCCGAAAATTTAAGGCGTTAGAAAAAAAATTTGAGAAAATTGGAAATTTTTTTTTTTGAAAACTTTAACTTTGATTTTGGAATTGAAAGTTAAACAATAGTAGTTGTTTTTGAAAAGATAACTAAGTATGATTTGAAAACTTAGTAAGGTTATTGTAAGAAGTTTAATTATGAATTTTGGAAAATTAATAGATTCTGTAACTTTTCTTACTTAATAATTTCGAGGACGAAATTCTTTTAAGTGGGGAAGATTGTAACGACCCGGAATTTTAATTAATTTAAATTTGAATATTTAATTAATTTTAAATATTAATAAGTGAATTTATAAGTCAAATAAATTTTTATTTGAATTATTGGATTTAATTGAATAATTAAATCGATAATTTAATACGTTAAATTATGAAAATAATTGATAATTGAGTTAAATATGATTGGAAATGATTTGTAAAATTTTATTTTATCATATGGAAGTTAGAATGATATTTTAGAACTTTCAAAATCGAATTTAAAGTTAATTTGTGAAAATTGAATATTTTAATAATTAAATCGACTAGTAAAAATAGTCAATTTTTGAACAGTCTCAGAATTGAACGAAACTAGTTTCATTGGATCCGTAATAGTTAGTTATTACCGGATTTCAAATTTCGTGTCAATCGGAGTTATCGTTTGATCGTGGCAGCTCGAAACGCATCGATTTATTTTTAATTTAAATTTGACGCGTGAAAATAGCCATTTTTCAAAAAGTCTCGGATTTCGACGAAACCAGTTTCATCGGATTTGTAATGTGATATTATTGTAAGGTTTCAAATTTCAAGTCAATTGGATTTACCGTTTGTCCGGTACAAATTAAAACGCCTAGAAATCGACTTAAATCGGTTTAATTTAAATTGAGCGTTTACAGCCATAACTCGCACATACTTCCGAATTAGCTTTCGAAACCTGTTCCATTGTGTCCGGAACGCAGGGTAAACCCTAGAAACGCTGGTTACGGCGCATAAATCGGAGTTCGGAATTTCCGGATGAATAGTGTCGAACGAAACTCTATAAATACACCACCACTCTTCATAATTTGATAAAAAAAATAACTAAAACCCTAATTTTTTAACCTAGCCGCCACCCCCTATAAGAACGGCCAGAAATGATCTTCCTTCCTCCCTCCAAATCTTCAAATCTATGCATCGATGTATGAAAGTTTCAACTAGAAGATTGAAGAGCATGCCAAGATCCATCTATCCAACGGTCATGATCGTGTTTGGAGCTTCGGA
Source organism: Allium cepa (assembly GCA_030765085.1). Classification (NCBI taxonomy): domain Eukaryota; kingdom Viridiplantae; phylum Streptophyta; class Magnoliopsida; order Asparagales; family Amaryllidaceae; genus Allium; species Allium cepa. Next base: position 778,674,493 of record CM060945.1, read on the forward strand.
TTGGCGGCAAATTGGGCTCAAAGGCCTGGAGTTCGGCCTTGAACTGCGTGCTACAGGGATGGCCGAGCTCTATGAGCTTAGGGCCGAGTATGGCTCTTGTCGAGGGCTTTCGCGTGGCGGTGGTTTGATCGAGTTTCGTTGACTAATCGCGATGCAATGTTTAACCCTAATTATCTATGTTGGGTTCGGCTCTATGATGTTTCACCTGTACAAGTTGCGTGCAAAAGGAAAGGATGGGGGAGAAGCAACACGCGGCCTAGATCTGATGGCAAATGAAAGATCAAGGGCTAGGATTGGATGAAGGTTGTAAATATAAAGTTAATGTTGTAAATTTGTTAATATAAACTCGTGTAACTTCAAAAATTCATAACTTTTTCATACGAGGTCGAAAACGCGCGAAACCAGTTGCGTTGGAATCGTATGGACGAGCACTACGCGATGGAGTTGGTTTGGAGTCATTTGGAGTTAGTGAGAATTTCGGGTAAAATTAAACGTCCGTTTAATTTTATTCGAAATAAATCGCTAAAACGGAATTTAAATCAAGGTGAGAACTTCTCACTCAATCGAATTAGTTTCAATTTTATTTTAAATAGTTAGATTTAAAATATTTGAATGCATGTTTGAATGTTGATTGATATCTATTGATTGTTAAAATAGACATTATACGCCGTCAGTAAGCGGATGTTATTTATTAAAAACATATACCGCGAATATTTCATAAACAGTGAAATTGGTATTATATATAGTAGCAATATATATATATTGGCATATGTATATATTGGAGTTATTGATTCCCCGCATTTTTTAGCGGATGAGACCCTATTACGCCGTTATTAAGCGGATAATATTTAATAAGAACATATACCGCGATAATTTCGTACTGGAGCGAAATTGGTATTGTGCTAATGTTTGTGGATGCAGGAAAACAGGTTGGAGGGATCCAACTGGATTCCTCAATAGTTTTTATTTGATTTCAGATATTTTGATATTTGATGGATTATCATATCGATATATGATATCGTTGTTGTCGTGATTGACTATTTGGTGTGTAGCATCATTGGACCAAGTTTTGGAATTTTAAATAATGAATAAAGTGATTTTTGAAAATAAACTATATGTTTGGAATTTGATCTATTTTAAATAAATAAACGTTATAGTTTTAATGTTATAAAAATTATGATTTTTGTGAAATATAGTTAAAAACTGATTTTTGAGAATATGATGCTATTGAGTTTATAAAATAGTTTAATCGAGATATTTTAGAATTTATTGTGAAAAGTTTAAATATAGAATTCATGAAATTTAATTATTTTATGAATCAAAATGGTGAAATAATAAAGGAGATTAAAGATGTTTTAAAAGAATAATATAAATTGATTTATATTAAGAGATTTATAAATGGATATTTATAAATTGAAATATTGAAATTATAAAACGAGTTTTTATAAGTGTTTGAATGAAGTGAAAATGAATTTCATTAAGGAATGAAATTTATAGAATTATAAACGGTGAAGTTATAAATGAAATTTTATAAGCAGTAGGTTTATAAAATTTATAAAGTTATTAAAGAATATATTTTGGATAAATAATTAAATCTTATAAGTTATAAGATTTAAAATTATGAAGTTTAAAAAGAACGATTTTGTAAAATAATCGTTTTATAAGTATTTAACTTATAATATGAATGTTTAGTTCATAATTTAGTTACAAACTGGAATAGGTTAATAAAAGAATTTATAAAAAAGAAGTTTTTATAAATAAATAGAAATGGAATTTATAAACGTTGTTTTATAAATTCGCAAATGACTTATTTTGATAAGTAAATTGTTGAAACCTATAAATGGAGTTATATTCACATTTTTGAATAGTGAATAATCCTTTGAATTAAAATGAATAAAAGGATGAAATTGTTAATGAAGTATATTCACGTTTTTGAATAGTGAATAACACGTTAAAGAAATTGTTTTGGATTTGGATGTTTTAAATAGAATTAAAACAATTGAACAATGTTTTAAAATGTGTTGAGATTCGAAACCATAGATTTCAACATTTATTGTTGAAATAGACGTTTTCGAGAAATAGAAGGAAATAATGGACTATAACACTGTTGTTATAGTAAATGATTTCCGAAAGGAAATGTTTTGTATAGTATTGGGATTTATATATCTATTTTAATTTCGTATCCCTATACTAGTGATTTTGGGACGTCGTAACGATGTTTTACGTAACATTCGTTTTGGCCCAAACAAATATGTTTAAGAGAATGATTTCCTTAAAGAATGAAATATATACTTAATCTCGATTTAAGTATATTGAATATTTTCCAAGTGTTGAAAATAAATAAATTTTGTGAATTACTTATGAATGTATAAGTATGGAAATGTTTTCCAATATAAGGTGAATATTTTGAGAATTTATCTTTTTGAAGATAAATTGAAATGAATAATTGAAACCGAATATTCATTGATATTTTGGAATTATAAATTCACTAAGAAATTTATAAAGGAAGTGGAATTTGTTTAAAAATAAATATTGATTTATTTTTGAAGTATTGAAATAATATATCTTGTAAAGATATTTTGGAAAATAAATAATTTGGAAAATTATTTGGAATCTGGTGATGTGTGCATATCCAGTGATAGTTCAATAACCGACTATCAATATTTCCCTTTGAATGGGTATTTGATGTGATTTGTTTGAATGTGAATGCTACACTTATTTTGAATAAGCGCTCACTATTCGGGTTAACCGGGAAAGGACCATGGGGTTGTATAACCCATTCCGAATATGTGATACGTCGATGTGAATTGCATTTGAAGATCGGTGTTGAAGACCCGGTATTTGCGAGAGCGATAGGATGACCTGTCGATTTACTCTGCACCGAGTTGCTCCGGTATAGAGTTCTCCATATGTGATGGTGAATCCGATCAGGATTGTGAATATCCGGATTGCAAGGACTTCTTTGTAAGTGCCTTCGGTTTTGTTCGATCCCGGAACAGACTTGTATGGATTGTGTGTCTGACATTACAAGTTGAGATATAAAGCCGATTTCTTTCAAATATATTTCTGTTGGTGGCGGAGAATTTATTCTTTTAGCTTAACACCCATCTCTGAGACGTACGAGCTCAGAGGTTATGTAGTTGAATGTTATCAGCGATATATTCCCAATTTGGTAATGTGACATGCTGAGTGTTGCTGAAATGATCATTGTGTTGATTATTGTGATAGGATCGTTTATTTGATCGTCTATCTTAGTGATCATTGTGTTGATCATTTGTTGACCCAAAGCATGGCTTTTGTATAAAGTATGTTTTTGTGGACGTGACTTCGTCGAACCTCACACCCCGGAAATGGTCAAGACAGGAAAGATGCAGCAAGGTTATGAGGGGTAGCACCCTTTAGGGTATGTACATTTCCTTCTGGATAGAGGTGGTATCATGGTATGGAGCCCAGATATTTAACCTATGTGGTTACTACGAATTTATTACTTTGTGGTTGTTGGCTTTCGGGATCCCGTGAGAAAGGTCGTTTACGATCGGGGAATGGCGTGCTCGTGTCAGTAGTTACCCAGTTAGGGGTAACCCGGCCTTGTGTTGGTAGAGTTCCGGTTTGGTTCTCGGGGATGTCTTTCCAGAGGCATTCTCATGTGGCAATGGGAAGTTCCTTGGCCTGACCATTTGTTGGAAATCCAAAGAAACAATACGAGACTTATACGGTTTTAGTTGTATAACCTGCTATGGAATGTGGCGGTAACCTGCTATTGAACATAGTTAGCTATAGTAGGCATAGTTCAGAATGTCTATGCTGGCTAAGACTTATATTCTACTTTCGAAATGAATTTTTCTCTACACTATGCACTAGTAATAATATCAAATGCTTCTTGTTAAATGCGTATCAAGCATCTTTGACTATCATAAGGAGAAATCTCCTCCGATTCTGCGTTTGCATTGTGTGTGTGTGTGCGGGAGGCCTTATGGTAGTCTCATTTTTAAAAGCATTGCGAATTGAATTTAAAAATATTCCTCTATTTTGATTTTAAAGATAAATAAACTGTTTTGAGTTCTCACACCAGTCACATGACTGACTTGGAGTTTATTGTTTTCCTTCCTAAACTCTGGGTGCCTACCAATTTCCACACGGGCAGTTAAGAGTTAGGTTTGTCAGGATATTCAGGATATTCAGGAGTTGCTGGAGGCAAGCTGGATGGCATGGCGTATTACTTATATAGTATTTCTTTTTCCGCTGCACTGTTTGTTGTTGTATGATGTTGTACACTCTGATGATATGATGTAATGAAATGTAATGTATAAAATGTAATAACTGATATAGTTCTTTGTTTAAAGATTATTCATTTATTATTATATGTTGTTCCGCTGCGAATTGTGAGATTCTGATGTTGTTCTGTTGTTTTCTATTCCGTCCTATTTTCTCTATTTTCTTTTTCCTCTATTCTCTTTTTCTTCTATTTTAAAATTATGTTCTATTTTTCTTTCCCCTCCATTTTCTATTTTCTTTTCTTTCTATTTTAAAATTATTTTCTGTTTTTCTATCTCTTCTCTATTTTCTCTTTTCTATTCTATTTTCTAATTTTCTGTTTTCTTTTCCCTCCATCTATTATCTTCTTTTCTTCTCTTCTTTTCTACTTTTTCTTTTCCTAAATTCTTTTTAAAACCCATAACTATTCGGTTTTTCGGCAACGAAAAATCGAAGCGTTACAGTGACTGTGTAGTTGAGGGGTGAAGGAGCTAGAAGCCGGAAGGATTGGGTGTCAGATGGTCGCGATGGTGAACTTTCGCCGTTGACAGGATGGAGCAGAAACCTGTAATAAATTTCCAGATTTAGAATTTAGGGGGAGGTGTAGGTAGAAAACTCGAAGTGAATGAGAGGATTACTCGGAGTAATGAGGCATTTGACCCGAAGTTGGAATTGGGTTTTCCGGGCACTATGATTTCCAGGTTACTGTAAAACTGTGATTTGTTTTTTTTTAAATCTGGGTTTTGAAAATTTACAATCTGAAGTTTATGATGAAAGAAAAGTTAAGTTTAAATCAAATTCAAGTTGTATTTTGATTTGAATTCAAATTGTTTTTTTTATTTGAATTCAAATTCCAGGTTTGAAACCTGTTTTCTGTTTTTTTTTTAAATCTGGATTTAAACTTTTAAATCTGCAGTTTATGTTTTGAATAAAATTTAAGTTCAAATTCAGATGCAAGTTTAAATTTTTGACTTGGATTTAAATTCCAGTTTCAATATTTAAAATGGAAGTTCTAGAAATTTTACTTAATTATCTAATTTGTTTGGTAGATAGTTTAAACTTTAAATAATTAAGGTTTTAATATGAGAGTAAAGATTTACGGATTTAATTTAAATCTGGAAATTTTAAAATGAGTTCAGTTTAAATTTAAAGAAGATTCAAATTGAAGTTTAAATTAAGAAAGAGTGGAAATTTCTAAAACACTGAAATGGGTTCAACTTCAAATTTTATTTTAAGACAAACTTTTGATTTGTTCTGAAATTTAAATAAGTTTTAAATTTATTTAAAACTTTGATAAGTTTAAAATTCATTCTATTTTAAACTTGAATTTGAATTGAAATTTAAAGGGAAATTTCTAAAGTACTTTGTTTGGATTAAATTGTTTTAAACATAATTAAGTTATGTTTTATTTTGGAAATTTGATTAAGAATTATGTTTTAGAATTAATTTAATAAGGTAATTTAGATTAATTAATTTAATTAATAAATTGAATTTGGAATTAATAATTGATTAATGATTAATCAATTTGGAATTAAGATCATTAATTAAGTTATTGATTAATGATAAATGAATATTAATTATGTAATTAAGTTTTAAATTAAGGTTAATTAATTTAATAATTAACTTTAATTAATAAATGATTAAAGATGATTTAAATGGTAATTAATTTAAGTTAATAATTAGAGGATGGTTAATGAAAGTCATTAACTAGGATTATTTAACAATTAATTAATGTAGTTAATTTTTATGATTAATTAGATTAATTAATTTAATAATAATCAAATTGTAAATGGTTTGAGTAATTACTTGATAAAGTAATTAAGGAATTAATTACTTAATGTAATTTAATTTAATGAGATTGTTTATTTTTAATTACTTAAGTTTAATTAATTATAAACACTTGAGTTTATAAATAGTTACTTTATAAAGTTTTGGAAATTACTTAGTTAAGTAATTGTTTAATAATTACAGATTGTGATTAAGAAGATGTTTTAAGTATGAGATAATTTGGATTAATTATTTAGTAATTAATCAAATAATTAATTAAGAAATTAATTTAAGGATAGTTAATTTGGTTTAATGTGGTAATTAAGTTAGTTAATTACTTAGAGTAATTAATTTAAGGAATAATTAAGGGTCATTAATTATTTTAATTAATGATGTAATTAAGGATGATTAATTATGATTAATTAATCAATAATAGGTAATTAATTAATGTAATTAATTAAGAATTAGGATAATTAATTATGATTAATTAATTAATTGAAGTAATTAAAGGTTAATTACTGTTTAGTTGAGAATAATTAATTTGTGAAATTAATTAAGGATAATTGCATGAATGTAATTAAGTATAATTAATCAAGAGTGATTAATTAAAGTAATTTAGGATTGATTAATTGATTGTAATCAATTAATGATTGAGTAAGCAAGATTTTTATTGTAAAGTAATTAATTTAATTTATTTTAAATTAATTAAAGATGAAGTAATTAATTTAATTCATTTTAAATTAATTAGAAATAGAGATAGTTAATTTAATTCATTTTAAATTAATTATATGGAGATGAATAAATCCTTGCTTATGAATGAATGGATGTTATTGATTGTCTTGGATGCTTTGTGATCTCAGTAATGAGATAAATGATATTGTGTGGTATGGATGTTTGGTTGTATTGTGATGATAACTTAGGTTATCTATTGTGATGATGATATATGGTATATCTATTTGATATTAATGATGTGAATTACCTGTTATGTGATAATATTGATTATCAGTTATGATTTATAAGTTATCTATCTGTGTGTATATAGATACTGTAATTGAATTGTTTTAAACCTTTAAAACAACTTGGACCTTAAAAGACACTCTTTGGTTTTTGATGAGACCGGGATCGGGTTTCCATATTTTGATATCCGAAAACCACATCGATTCCAAATAACGTTAGGTCGTGAATCTAAGTGGAGCAAGTGAAGACTCGAGGTGTAAGGGCTATACGTCAGTATAACTCTATGGGTGATTCCGTAATGAGTTGACGGAACTAGTTCATATAGATTCGAGATGGTGGCTTAAAGTTCAAGGGTTATTGTCGTTAACTCTGAGGGTGATGCCAAAATGAGTGTAACGAGATAATGCCTTCGGTTTCGTTCGAACCCGGAGCGAACTTGTATGGATTAAATGCTTTCAGCACATCGTCAGGCGGACGATGAGCATTCTAAGTGATATGTCCTATAAAGGTAATCGTAACCTTAAGCCTCATCAACCGGGAATGGCTAAAACAGGGGAGGTGCAGCAAAGCTTCGTGGGTCGCACCCACTGGAGAGCAAGATTGATCCCTGTCTAGAAGTCCATTTATATTCGGCTGTGTGGGTAGTTGCTAGCTACAACCACGGGGTTGTCTTGTTCGGAACTATTCAGTAAGGAATGGGTCCGGCTTTGTGTTGTAGGGGGTCAGGAGTGATCCTCGGTACGTTGATCTAGGCCACGTACTGTGACGGGCGGTACCCCAGTAGCCCTACCATTGTATGGAATCCAAAATCCAATAAGTGCCAACGGTTTTGATTGTATTACCCACTTTTGTGGCTAGTAGCTGAAATTTAATGAATGTAACAATTTCGGCTATTTCTTATTTATTTGAAAACCCTAGACACTATTATAATATCATCGGATTTCCTATCAAATGTTTTGGCTAGCGTAAGGTAAAAACTTTTCCATGTTTATGTGTGGGAAGTCTTACGTGATACCTTTCTTTTCAAAAGGTTTTTGAAAGTTGAGCAACTTTAACCTGTTACTCACACCAGACCCATGTCTGACCCGGAGTTTATTTTTGTTTTCATAAACTCTTGGGTACTCAAATTTTTATGAGTAGTCAAGGGAATTCAGGTTAGGATTCGGGTTAGCTTTGACGAACTGTGAAGGAGCAATGGAGCAGGAGGCTTCCGCGTGTAGATATATAGAGATTTCCGCTGTGTGTTCTCTGAGTTGTTGTAACTGTCTAGTATGTGTTGTATATCTGTGTACTCTGATATTGTTGTAAACTATGTAATATTTATGTTATTAATATAATTTATTTGTTCTGCTGTGTAAGATTCTGATGTTGTTCTTTCTTCTCTTCTTTCTATTCTCTTTTCTATCCCTTTCTTTCCTATTCATGACGCGATTTTCCGGGAGTGGAAAGTCGGGTCGTCACATGAGCCGCTTTCACTTCTTTTAGAAAGTCGGCGCTCCTCTTACCCCATTGTAGTGATGATGCTTTCTCCTTATCCAGCGATTTTATTTTAGCACCGCGTTCTTATGAAGATTTTCCAAAATCATCCTTCTCTAGCACGAAAGAGAGTATTTCCTAGTAGTTATTGTGATTGATGTCTGCTAGCTGCCTACACAATTTTTCCCACCCTTCAGCTTGGTCTAAATTGTGTTGAATATCCTGAAGGTGTGGCATATATGAGTCTTTGTAAACCAAATGCAGATCACGGTCAAACTAAACTCCCCTCAAGAACGATTCGGGGAGCGCTGTCTCAAGCTTAGGAGGGCCCAGAGGAAGAATATAAGAAGGCCTTCGGTCGGGATGCGAAGCACTGGTGGTAAGCACAACTGAAGATGGTGGGATATAAGTTTAAGGTGGAGCAGGAGAAAAAGTAATCGGGATTTCTAGACCTATCAAGGAGCATATCGAAGCAAAAGAATGTTGTTCCAAAGAATGTGAATGGTAATCGAACTTTGATCGCTTCGATGGCTCCTCCCTCTCATCAAAAGACATCCTTTTCCTATACCCGACTTTGTATGATCGGCTTCGATCTCTTTCGTCTTGGCGATGGGCTTCGGCCCCTAGTTCCTTCCTCCTTCTGTACTGCTCCATTTCTTGAGGCTGATAATGGCCCGAAGAATGTTTAGACCAATGTTGGCAGTCGATGAATTCTTCGAAGTTATCATAGACCACATTCACTCATCATACCTGACATGATAAAGAAATAAAAAATATTAATAATGGGGGAAAATAAGTAGGATGTAGGAAAGCAAGTGTAATCCTAGTGAGATGTACGGTGTGTTTTGGGAAAACGCCTAAAGCATCGTTCAAGAACTAGATCGGGCAGCCGTTGTGGGAAAACTCGAACAAACTTCGGTCAATGTATTGCTTGAACATGTGGAGGCACCTCCTCAAATTCAAAATCTTCCATCATAAGCGTGTCGAAACCGACATAGACATCGCTCAAATCTCCAAACTTTGCGCCATCATCTTTACTCGAGGAATCCTGACGCTCTCTGATTTCTGAGCCATTGTCTTTATCACTCGCATTTTGAGGAGGAGAGCTTGGAAGGATGGGACTCATGCTTGGAGTCTCATCACATGATTCTGAAACCCCATCATCGGATTCTACATAGAAGTCATCATTGGAAGTGGACTCGTTGCTACTATTCTTGAGTTCTCCCACCTCTTTATCTAAACCCATTGCGGCCTTGCCTTCACTCTATTGAAACTCTCTTCTCCCTGTTCCATGATCGGAGGCATTCTGACTGGGCAGCAAACTCTAGTCACGGTAACATCTCTTCCTTCATGGGCCTCGTCGACTGATTTGCCGAGCAAGCCCTATCTTTCTTGAGAAACTCTTATTCGGAACAGCGAGAAGAAGTAGATCATGTGCGGACCCTAGACCGAGTAGGGGAGGGGACCTTAACTTGAACAGCTGATTTCCCTGGATGCAATAATCCGTATCGGAGCAAGTTCTCATCAGTCAACAAGACATTGACGGACCTTTCTTCGGCATCAATAGCCGTTAGGGTCTAAAAAACTTTATCAAGAGATATGTCCCTGTTTGGCCTTAGGATAACTACAAGAAGTATACGGCTTGTTAGTAACTCCATAGCAACGCATTAGTACTCAATAAGTATGAAATGGAACTTACCCCCCATCGTCCAAAGACGGTTAAACTTATCGGGCAACCTAATAAGAAGTACATCATCTTGAACTAGGACAAGTTACTATATAGATGAAAAACGATTTTCTAGTGCAACTAAGCTTCAATTACAATCAAGGATGGACATTCATCCCTCTTTTGGAACGATAGGAAGTACCGCAACTCATTAATGCTTGGAGCGTAGTTGAACGTCTGCATGAAAAGAACATGCAAGCAAGCCAAGATGGCATAGCCGTTGGGATAAATATGGATCGGGGAAACGCCTAATTTTGAAAGAGTTTTGCGCAAAAATTTGTTCAAAGGAGGCGCGGCTCCATTCAGCCACATATACAGATAGCAAGTGGTATATCCCATGGAAGGCATGTGAGCAAACACTTTCTTCTCCGATAGACGCACATCCTCCTTTGGTATGCCATGATACACGCAGATATTGTGCAGAACTTTAGCGAAAAGCACTGAAGAGGCTATCTTTGGTGGGTTGAGTAAAACTTTAAAGTTGGAGGGCATTCGTTCCAAGATCGAACCAACCAAGACCAACTGGCCATATTTTGCCTATGAAGTGGGAGAAGAAAGGGCGATGGAAGATGACTCGACTTATAAAAGCGCTGGGCTTCCTTTGCTCGACTTACGGTGAAAGGACGGGTGCTTCATTTTAAAACATCGGAACTCCCATTCAAAACGGTTAGGTGATTTCTAAGTTAATAATTTCCCCTCCAACACTAGATCTCTAAAGAGATATCGATTCAGGCCCACGCAACGGATTTCAAGTGTGTACCGAGGCAATTGCAGCATGTCATATATAAATGTAAGCTCGGTGTCTGAAATACTGGAAACTCTCTATCCCGTGTATATAGATCGCTCGTAGTGGAAAAGGAAAAAAAATTCCTACATCGTTTCCATTTGTTTCTACTTCCTCTACACTTACCTGTTACCGATAAATGATTAATAATGTATATGCTATTCAAAATGACGTGAATATTTGTTCTCACTGCAGGGACACCCAACCTGCAACAAGCAAGCAAGATAAGTCCAATCCTCTGGAAGAGTCGGGACCAATTCGCGATGTGTCGTCAGTATCAGCTATGGAATTGGCACAAGTCAATTTTGGCCTAATGGACGAAGATAGCAAAATGTGTCAAGCACCGGACCAAGGCCCGAATGTCATTTCGGGAGAAACTCAAGACTCGATTTGCTATCTTCCTCCATTAGACCGCAATCAACTCAAACTTCTCACAACCAACATCACAAATGAGACATTTCCAACAAATTGTTAAACAAACACTATGATAGCAGACCCACCTTGGATTAAACTCTAATCATGAAATTGGTCGAAGATTTAAATCAGCAAGCCAAAGACAAGTAGGTGTCAAGCAAAGTATCTAGTCGGCAGTGACCTAAAGGTAGGTCAAAGGCGATTCAAGGTGCATGCTAGCTAGGTTTTCGGTCAAAGATGAACTGAGAAGGTGGCAGTGCTCTGAAGACGGTGGCACACTAGGAAATCATGGCAAAAGTGGATGGAAAGTAATGGGTTGAAAAGGAAATGGACTGAATTGCCTAGGGTTTTGGATCGCAAGAAGGCAGAGAGATTCGGGTTGCACGAAAGTAATGGGTTGGCTCGGCTCAAATAACATACATAGGCAAATAGAAATGAAGCGGAAAATTTGCTAATTCATTGGGCCGCCTATGATCCATCATTTATGGACCGCTAGAGACCTATTCTCTCGAATGCAAATTTTCACTCTCAAGTGATTAGGTCGCTAGCAATCCTTCATACATAGATCGCTAGCGACCCAAAGGTCCCGAGGCAAATTTTTATCAAACTTGTGCTCCAATATCTACCCACTATTCAAAATGCACCGAGAAGCTATGGAGAGAAATTTGATCCATTATGCCAAGTAGTAGTAGTTGAGGCCAAAGCTATGTGATCCACAGCATGACCTGCTACGTATCTACAAAGCTATAATACGGTTAATTGGAATTCGATGAATAGATATTAAAAGCGATAACTTCCGAAGCACGCATTGTTCCTAACGAAGACGTACACTGGGGGCAAATGTTATCCGAGTTTCTAACCCATCAAGATCCAATAGAAGACAGAACGGTTTCATAATGTCCGAATGGCTTAGAAGTTAACCAAAAAGGGTAAAGAAATTAAGGAAAGCCAAGCCATATTACAAAACAACGACCGAGTTTGACTAAACCAAGAGACCAGCACCCTTTCAGTCCAATCAGCAGTGAAAGGCGACTAACAAGTAAATCATCGCCCAAAAAGGAACACGCAACGATATTACGTGAACAATGTTGATACAAGAGAATGGGAATGCTAGACATCAAAATCCAAAAATAAACTAGGTGCGTGGATCGCCAACGATTCATACACTAGGGATCGCCAGCGATCCGTTCTTAATCTTGGGATCGCTAGGTCGTTATGACACATGGAAGCAAAGAAACCTAAAGAGACAAAATAAGAAAACTTTCTACGTTGCTAGAGGTCCATACACCATGAATCGCCAATGATCCACACTTGATTGAGGAATTTAAGTGAGCTAACTAGGGAAAGAAGAGGAAGGAAGAGCTAAATGAATAGGCAGTGAACGAGCTAAATCTATGGATTGCCAACGATCCATAAACCATGGATCACTAGCGAATCATACTTTTGGCTTGGTTTCTAGCTCCATGGCATCTTCCTATGTCCATCTGCAAGCAGTCGGCAACAAGAATGGCATAGAAGCTCTCCGTTCTCTGTAAAACCATCCTTCCTGCAACATTAGTCGAATCTTCTTCGAGCCGGTTGTTGAAGTTCTGGTGCAAACTTTCTTTACCCTTTATCTCCCTTACTATAATCTCCAAATGGGTTCACTGTGATTCTCTAGGAGATTCCAACTCTAGGGATACAATGCAGCTAAGGATAATCAAAAGACATGCAACCAAATATAACTTGTAACAACAATTGGCCTATAATAGAACTACAAAGTGGATGTAGGCTTCATTAATAGCTGAACCACTATAAAAAATCTCTTATCTTCTTTCTTTTATTGTTCTTTTTTATATCTATTTTCTATATTACCGCTTTATAAGAACATGGATGGTGCTTTCAAACTCAAGCCAGGGTGTTGATCTATTTTTTAGGTTAACAATACTATTTATGTAAATGATTATAAATTAAAGAAAATGAAATGATTCATAAATAGATTTAATATTAAAAGATACTATATATGAAGGAATGAATATGAACTAAAAAGTAGAAAAACTCAAATATGAAATGATTCACTAATGAATATTAATATTAAATGGAAATAAAGTTATATAAATAATAAATGTGAATTAAACAACAAAGAAACATATGTAATACTTAAGAATTTATCTATTGAGGATTTTAAATATTAAATAGGGAACAATTTATGTAAGTAAATGAATGTAAATTAATAAAAGATGGTCTTGTATGAATGAATAGGAATTTAAAATAAATGAAAGGTACATAATGTGTTAAAGAAAAGAGTAGAATAAAATATGTACGTTGTGCATAGATCATTTTATTCGCATGACTGTTTTGATCCAGATTCGAATACATGATTTGTGGAAATTCACACCAGTGCAAGTTAGGATTTTTCGCTAGACTCTTGACGGCGAACATTTGATACGAATTTTTAATATGAATTTGAAGTTTTCTATCATAGTTTAAGGCTATGCAAGGATAATGGAGCTTTCTAATCATGAAATCAGATCAGGATCTGCATTAGAGTAGTCGAGGTAACAATACTAGTTCGAAAGTGAAATTTATGTATTAAAGCAAGTGGTCAGAATCGATAAATGATATATGTACATCGTACAGACTTAAATAATAGTTAAGTTCTATGTTGTTTGGCTTATGGGAAGTTTGGGAATAACACTTCAAATCGTTCGAGGTTGTATGAATAATCTATTGACTAATTATCTAACGGTATTGAGTGTAAGGTACACTTGGTAGTTTATTTATAACCCTTGTACGATAAAAGTTTCTGAACCTGGACAAACCATTAGTTTTTGATTGTTATGGACGTGTGATGGATTCTTTTGTTGCATATAATGGTTGTATTGCTTTTGTTCGCATATGATTATTATATATGTTGTGTTTCTTGTGCAATTAATTGGAATAACTAATATATTTCTCTTTTATATGGTTTAACCCTCTTTTAGATTATGTAAGTAAGATATAGGCTTATGGAAGCAATAGTTGTAGCTTTTGGTTTCATAAATAAAGCTTGTTTTGCCGGATAAATAGGTACGTTTTTGGATTACAATTTTTGATACCAAATTTTTATTGTTTTCGCATGGTTTAGGATGTTCTATTATTGAAATAAGATATATACCATGTAATTAATTATATTGTGATTTTTTGAACCTAGCCCTCAAAGGAGATGTTGTCGAAAGTTTTTGTAAAATTAGGACTTAGCAAGTTTTCATGGAAGGTGAATTATTTTAAAATTTACATTAAACTTAAATATTTAAGATTAATTGCAATAAATTGACTATTGTGAATAAAAATGTATTAGATTTCTTGATTCTTTCTTATTCCTTTTCGAGGATGAAAAGTTTTGTGTCGGGAAGATTGTAATGACCCCTATTTTCAACCATTTCGAAATATTAAATTTAATATAGTTATTAAACAAAAATGGTTGGAAATAAAGATTTTACCATTTATTAATAGAAATGTAATTAGAGTGTGTCATAATCTAAGATAAAATTCTTAAATAACAAATTTCGGTGAAGTTAAAAGATGATAACCCAAAACAATTGAACATGAAACAATGTTGGGTTACATATTAACAACAAGATTTGAATTAGAAAATGTTAATGTTGTAAAGAATAAAATGAATGTTATCTCTATTTGGAATATAATTGGAAAGTTTAATTTAGGTACAATTGTAAAGGTTAATAGGGAATAAATTAAATAATGCATTAATGGTGCAATCATATGTTGTTTAATTCAAATTGGTTTTAGCATTTGTAAGAAAATGTATAATCTATCACGATCCAAATTCCAGCGTTCGAAAATCGACATCCGTACTCCACTGTACTTGAATGCCACAGATTCAAACGTCGAAATTCGAGTCGTGCCGGAGCTTATAACACATTAAGTACAACATAGCGGAAGAAAAGAATAGCATATATCATATACAACATTTGATACAATAACTGATACAACATGAATGGTACAATGAACATCAATATATATCAGAGTAATGATACAAGATAATAGCAGCGGAAAGAAAGGGTAACACCACAGCGGAACAAAATCTCCAATATAGTCTTCAAGGAAGAACTCCAGTATCGGAAATCTCCAAAGCACCAATCCAGCAATAGCTCGAACTCGAAATCACGATGCACAAAGATAAGCAAGTGCAGTTCAGATCCAAAGACTGAACTAGCTCCAGATAATCTACTAAACCTGACTATCTGAAAAACCCAACTCTAGACTGCCCGTGTGGGAAAATAGTGGGCACCCAGAGTTTAGGAAAGGAACGATAAACTCTAGGTCAGTCATGGGACTGGTATGAGCAAACAAAAGCAATTGGTCTTTAAAACAAACAACAAGAGAATTTAAATTTGAAATTCGCAATGCTTTTTGGAAAATGAAACTACCATAAGGCCTCCCGCCACACACACAATGCAAACACAGAATTGGAGGAGATTTCTCCTTATGATAGTCAATATGCTTGATACGAGAAAATTCTTTGATATTATTATAATAAGTGCGCAAAGTGTAGAAAATCATTTTGAAAGTAGAATATAAATCCTAGCCAGCATAGACATTCCGAACTATGCCTACTATAGCTACCATCTAAACAGTGGTGACCACCATAAGTAAATGGCAGGTTCTACAACTAAAACCGTACAAGGCACGTATTGGATGAATGAATTTCCAACAAATGGTTAGGCTAAGGAACTTCCTACTGTCAATGGGATCGCCTCTGGCGGGACGTCCCGAGAGCCTAACGTTACGGTTAGATCTCTGCCAACGCAAGGCCGGGTTACCTCTGTAACTAGGTAACTACTACATGAATATGCCATCCCCCGGTCCTTTGGGACCTTTATCCGAGCGCTCGCACCAACAACCACAAAGTATCACAAAGTAATAGATCTGCAGTATCCACATGAGTAAGTATCTGGGCTCCATACCATGATACCACCCTTTACCAAAAGGGAATGACACACCCTAAAGGGCGCGACCCTCATAACATTGCCGCATCTTTCCTGTTTCGACCATTTCCGGGGTGTGAGGTCCTGATGCAGTCTCGTCCACAAAGCTACGCTTTGGCACAAAGCCATGCTTTGGGTCAACAGATGACCAAAGCAATGATCACAAAGATAAATGATCAAACAAATGATCATATCACAAATGATCAACCAATGATCATCACACAGCAGCACTCAGCATGCCACATTACCAAATTGGGAAGATATCACTGATAAATATCAACTACATAACCTCTGAGCTCGTACGTCTCAGAGAAGGGTGTTAAGCTAAGAGAATAAATTCTCCGCCACCAAGCAGGAATGTATTTGATAGAGATCAGTTAACATCTCAAAGTGTAATGTCGGAAATACAACCATACAAGTCTGTTCCGGGTTCGAACAGAACCAAAGGCACTTCCGAAGAAGCCCTTGCAAATTCGGGTATCCACAATCCCGATCGGACTTCCCATCACTAAGGAGAACTCTATACCGGAGCAACTCAGTGCAGAGTCAATCGATAGGTTATCCTATCGTTCTCACAAATACCCGGTCTTCACCACCGGTCTTCAAATGCTATCCCTAACGTCGTATCACTATTCGGAATGGGCTATATGACACAAGGTCCTCTCCCGGCTAAACCGAATAATGAGCGCAATATTTAAAAACATATGGATATGGGATTTCAGTTAAGTCACAACTTAAAAAAATTCAACACTTTTCTTTCAAATGGTTAAACAAATTACCATTTTAAATCTTTTAAACAAAAAGATTTATTCACAAAGTTTCACCCAATTTCACAAAGATTTATCCATAGATTCCAAAACAATTCCCATTAAATTTGGATTAACCCAAATTAAATCTTTAAAATTAAAGATTTATAGCTTTCAAACCCATTTCCAAAGATTTATCTATAACTTGGAAAACAATTTTCCTTTTTAGACTTAAAAATCCTTTTAACACAACTTGGAAGTCCATTTCTTATGAGAAAGCAAATCTAATTTATAAAAGTTGAAATCTTGAGTTGAATTTAAATTTCGAAACATCACCTTTAAAAAAAATATGGTTTAAAACCCATATAACCCATTTGTAAGTTGAATAACTTTTTAAACAATAGTTCCCAAGTCATAGAATTCAATTTCAAATATTGAATTCAAATTTAAATTAATTTATTTAAATTTCAAAACTCAATCAAGTTATTCAAATAACTCTTATTTTTTGAAAACTCATTTTCAAAAGCTTCAATTCTAATTCCAAAACTATTTTGGAAAAATTCAATTTTAAAACGATTTTTAAAATCTATGACTTAACCCATTTCCACGTGCAATCCATATTTGTGTGTGTATAGGTGTGGTCTAGGGGTTCAACACAATAGTGCACAACATCATCATCACAGGTTCAATCATATCGATAAGCGGTATAACCCATAACGCTTATCTATATTCACAGATTCATAGATAAAGTAAAATATCAATCACAAAGATTAACTAATATGATTCGATGTGGGTTTCGGATAACCGACTGGAATCCGACTCCCTGTCGCATCGAATTTCAAACGCCGTTTTACGGCCAAGGGTATTTATACCGAAAAGTCGAAAGCATATCACAGATATCATAGATCAATACACAGCATATCTCACATCACAGAATATTATAGTCCAAGATAACAATCAATGCAAAGCCATACAATCATTCATAAGCAAGCATATCTCTAATTAATTCAAATTAGTAATCTTTTTATCCATGATAAACTATCATTAATTTCAATTGATTTAGTCTTAATTAATCATTTCTTAATTAATCATCTTAATTAATTAACCCATAATTGTAGTTAATTAAATTTTATTCCTTAATTTGTTACTTTAAATAATAAACCTTTAATTATTGATTAATTGAATCTTAATTATAATTAATTATCCTTTGATTAATTATTCTTAATTTAATTACCCTAATTAATTAACCACGTTAATTAATTGTGCTTTATAGTAATTAACCCTTAATATTTGATTAATCAATCTTTGATCTTAAATTTATCTACTCTTAATTATTTTTACCTAGTAATTATTATTTTAATTTAAATCATTCATTACTTGATTTAATTAACTTGAATTATTAATCAATTTCTTTAATTACTTTAAGTACTTTCATTAATTAATTATTTAAAATTTCTTTTTTTTTTCTTTTTATCGTTTGATTCTTATTTAATAAACCTTGGGAAATAGACCGTTATCAATAAATTTATCAACTTAAGATCTTTAAGTTAGATTATAGATTATAAAACTTATCCCACATTCAAACTTAACAAGTTTAAAATACTTTAAATAATTCAAAGGATATTGAACATATAAATTTCAAATTTTATTTATATTACAACCAAGATCCAAATCATGTTTCAGGTTTAAATTCAAAGATTAAAATTTAAACTCTGTTTCAAATTTTATTACAGATTTTATAAAACACATGTTAAACATACTTAAAATATTCAAATTAAATTATTACATTTGAATTTGTCAACCTATTTTCCTTTTTGAAACTTTCAGGTTCAAATTCAAATTTGAATCCAGGATTCTAATTTCAGATTTAACTTAGAATTTAAATCTTGTTTTAATAACTTATGTTCAGATTTTAAAAATCACTCAATATCAAAAACTGTGTAGGTTGTAAAATTTTAAATATTATATTTCTGAAAATCTTGATTATTTCAAAACCTGAAATTCAAAATCTATTTGAATTCATCATTTAATCTTGCTTTAAGCTCAGATTTAAACTTGCCTAGCCTATTTTTAAATTTAGTTTTAAAATTAAAAACCTGCACACAGTCAGGTTTCAGAAGAAAACCTACTCGAGCCTATGAAAATTTTTACTCGAGTCAAATGCAAAGGAAACTCGAGCCAAATCACCATCTTCCCGAGCTCGTTCTCGAGACAGCTCCATCCTCTCAAAACCCACAGCGAACAGCCCAAAATCCATTTACTAGTGCACGTGAACAGATGGCCAGAGCCTCTCCGGCCATCACCAATAGTCATCGCAGGTTGACTATGACCTCATCATTCAACTTAACAACCTAGTTCGATCAATCTTGTCAGAAATCAAAATTTAGTTGTTCGATCGATATTCTGGAAACAAAACTATGGACCCAAACGTCTCGCACCACCATTCTCGATCATCATAGACTTCACCACCTCGACCAAAGTTGCCTCAACGACCCACGAACCATTTCCCTTGGGTGCGATCACTCAGATTTCCATGACGATGACGGAATTTGATCGTGAACAACAGCAACCGAAAATGAACCTAAAGCCCTAAATTGATTCAGATCTTCATCAATGACGAATTAGAAATTCAATTTGCATTTTTCTCATATTCTAAAATCCTCCCAGGATCTCTGAAACAAATCCTAAACTCTAATTCATTCGCGAACACCGAGGATTCATAAATTTTCCAAATTCGCTCAACTGTGGGTGTCTCGATGAACACCTCACTTAAAATCATGGTTTTGATTTCAAAAATCATAACTTTCCAAGCTAATTCAAGTTATGTGATTAAAATTTTTTTTTGTACCAATTGGTTTGTAACATATTTACAAGTTCTTACTGTATTTTTATTTTTTTCTAGAATACTACTGATATTCTTGCTTAAAAATTATTTTTAAAATTAAATTTACAATGTTCTAAACAATTTGTTTTTAGAGATCAAAACCTAACTTGAATTGTATTTGGATAATATAAGTTTCTAAATAGGTTTATCAACCCTGTGATGAAAAGAATCAGAGGCACATTTTCCTGGAACCAACATGCATATCTTATTTCAAATGTACAGGAATGTTTCAATCATCACAATCATCACAACAAGTATAAGAAGGTAAAAGAGATTAGTTTACTTCCAAACAACAGTAATAGGTTCAAAATAGAAGGTTTGCTCACCATAATATGGATGAAGAACAGAGAGGAAACAAGCCTGCATTTTTTTCTTTTTTCTTTCTTTGATTGCTTTGCATTTCCCTTTTGATTTGTTCAAGTGCTTTGAAAACTTTGAATTTGTTTGATTTGCTTCCTGAACTGATTTACAAAGTTGTTCAAATCTTTGTTGTACTTAATTTATTATATACAAACAATTTTATTTACTTACAGGTTTGAAATATTGTTATACACAAGAAGCTTCTTTTTTTTTCTGCTACTTGAAATCCAGGAATGAGTTTAATCTTTGAACGTAATTTCTTCCTACAACTTTAAACTATTTTCCAGAAAACCCTGCACTGTTTTGTTGGACAAAGCCTGATGATATTTTCCCCTCCAAGCTTTGCTTGATCCAGACTTTAGTTTTCCAGATTTCTACCCTCTCTTCTTTGTTTTGAAATTTTGTTTTCAGGTTGCTTTGATCTTTATTTATTTTTGAGGTTAAAACAGATTTTGTTGAAGATGCTTTCTGATCTGAATATTGTTTTATGATGGTGTATGGGAAAATGAAGAGTTTGTGTAATTTTTTTAATCTTATTATTTTATTTTATTAGATATGGTGAATGCCATTTGTATAAAATCATTATAACTTTTAGATTTTGTTAACTCCTACACTCCATTCTCACATGTGCATGTTTGTATATGTTTTACTTTTAAAATTTTAAAGACAAAAGAAATTTTTTTCCTTATAACTTAATTTTTTTTAAATGCTACTTACTTTTTAAAAACATCTATTTAAAATAAAAATTAAATTTTCAATCTCAACTTGAAATAAAAACTTATGTATATGTACTTACATTAAATTTTTGTTCAATATGTCTATACACTTATTTAAAATTTATATTAACACATTTTACATTCATACATTTTTTATTTATTTATTTTGTTTGCTCAACTTTCTTTTTTCTAAAGTTTTTTTTTTCTTTTATTTCTAATTTATTTTTAATACATTTTATTTTGAAATCCTATAAATCTCAAATTTCTATTTTGTAATTCATTTATATAAATATACATCTTATTTTCCTAAATCCAATATTTATTTTTAAGCTACTTATACTTAAATTTCTTATTAAATTTCTGTTTATGATCAAAATTATTTATTTATTCTAGAAAATTTTCTAATTAATTCTCATTTTATTTTCAAAAATAAATTAAATTGCCAATTTAAACTTGATAAATTTTCAGGAATGTTACATAATCCTTGTTTGTAAACAACAAATTTAAAGACATTCAAATTACTTGTAATGATTGTTTTATTTTGCATATCATTATTCAACTCATTTTGAAATTAATTTTGTAATTAATGGAATTAATGTAATTGAAATATTTCAATTAATATGAGAAAAATCGTTAACTGTATAGTAATGAGTGTAATAAATGAAAACATATGTTTAATTAATACATAAGGGAATTGTTGATTTAATATAAAGGGACTTTAAATCAAAATAAAAGAATCCATCGAAAATAAAAAATAAAATGAACTAGGATTTTATTACGGTTGAAATCAAATGTTGGAATTGATTTACTAATAAAAATTTTGGGTTTAACAGGGAAAATTTTGATTTCAAAAGATTGTTAAATTTTCTATTTAATCAAAGAATGATGATAAAAAACTTTTAATTGAAAATTCGAAAGTGATTAAATCAGTTTGATAATAATTTATTTTAATAAACGGGTAAAAGTAAGTATAATTTGATTTTCGATCTAACTTCTATACACAGTAGAATTAGAGTTTGAAATTAGTTTCATTGAGTTTAGAAATATTAGAAACCTATATTTCGATATTTAAGATGACCAATTTTCGTTTCGAGAACGAAATGGGTTTTGGTCCTTTGTTATTGCTTTAGCCCAATCAATCTGTTCCATCTATTCCTTTTCATCTTCGTCTATATATATACTATTGTAAAACCCTAGCAGTCTTCTGTTCTACCCTTCTATACGTAATTTCAGATCTAACTAGTTTCTTCTCAATGGTGAATATCCTAAAACCTTAAATTTCATTTTCAAATATAATTCAAAAATTCAAACTTCTCAGATCCTATCATATTTGATATCATCGTGAAGCTCTCGACGAATATAATCAGCACCTACAATTTGTTTTTGCAATCGAATCTCCGTTTGATTAGAAATTTGCAATCTTTCCTTAACCGTCAATATTAGGGTTTCGCGATCAACGATGAAATCAACCATTCGATGATCAGGAAGCACTGCAGAGTACAGGGTGACCAGTGGAGTTCATCTATTGGGTTGAATCATCTAAGAATGCTCAACATCATAAGAGATCGAGCCCAAACGAGGATGGCGGCCAGAATTGGTGGTTGCATGGGTCCCACTAGGTGTGGCCGGAGGTGCGTTTCACGATGGTGATGTTGGATTTGGACGAAGGCATGTGTGGAAGCAACGATTTCACCTTGATCATGGCCGCCGTTGCGTTTTTAGGGTTATGGGTTAACTTTAGATTGGAGATGACGATAATTCACGTTTATGACCCTATATTTTTTTAATTTAGTTTTTAAATTCAAATATTCGAACCTTCGTAACCTTTGCATATGAACTCTGATCGAGGCGCGGTTTCATTCGTTGGACTTGTTGAAATTCTGTATAATATAAAACCTCTTTAAATGAATTTGGAGGCTGTTGAGATTTTGGGCTCTTTTTTGGATTTTTAATGGACTTAAAATCAAAGGTGAGTGATTAAACCCACTCACGCAATACTGAATCTTCTAATGCTTGTTAAATTGGAATCATGAAGTGATAAAACTTTATCGATTGATGTGGGTAGTCTAAATTGATATTTAAAATTGAATTTGAATTTTATATTGAATTAAATTGACATTATATTAATATTGAATTTAATGGCTGCTTAAACAACGACAATTGATAACTAGTAAATGTTTTGATATGTTGGTTGATTTGATGTTGATTATTATTTGATGCTTATTAATTGAGGTTGGATGTACAGTTGTTTATTTGTTTTGACATATTCCTGTTATTACCCTATTTATTATTTGACATCATATGAATTGACATTTAGACTATTTGAAATGAACTAAGAAATAGGTTGGAATATTATATACTTACGTCATTTAAATATGGGTTGAAATGATATATATCCATCCATGTAATTAAAAATTGAAATAATTGATCACTTCGCCGTAGGGTATAAAATTATACATGGACATCGAATTTGCCTATATTAAATGGTTTTAAAATCTAGAATTTAGATTTTTTAAATGATGTTGTTTTAAAAAAATAATTTTGGATTTATATGAATTGTATTATTTCCTAATTTGAATTTTGAAACGTTGAAATTGTAACTGCTTAAATGAAATTGTTTAAAGGATTTAATTTGAAATCTTAAGTAGAAATTTGAGAAATGACTTAAATCTATCAAAAGTGAATTATTTGAAAGGCTTAAATTTTAATTTAAACTTTGAATTTATTTTAGTTAAAATGGTTTAAATTGATATTTCAAAGTTTGGATGTCAGATGAATTTAAAAATAATTTCAAATGAGAATTTGAATTCAAACATTTAGCCTTTGAATAAATTGTTTAACTTGAATTTGAAGTAAAGTTTGAAATCGTTTTAATTGAGGTTGATTTAAATTGAATTTTGAATATGAAGTTTGCTTGAATTTGAAGTCGAAAAATTGAATTCGTTGTGATTAGGAATTAGAACATGAGTTCAAATTGTTGTGAAAGAAGAAATGGTTTAGATATAACTTTTTTTAATATATAAACTATTTTTTAATATTAAAATTATTTTAATTGTTCAAAACTATTTTCAATATTAAAATTATTTTATATTCAAACCATTTCAAATCTTTAAACTATTTTAATTATTCCAACTGTTTTTCGATATTAAAACTATTTTAATTATTCCAAACTATTTTTCAATATTAAAACTATTTTTCAATATTAAAACTATTTTATTTATTCAATCTGTATCAATATTCAAATAGTTTTAAAAGTGGGAACTACTTAGATTTAAGTCATTGATTTAAATACGAATCTTTTGATCTGAAGGTATAACCTATTTTGAATTCGAAATGATTTTGAAGTGAATCTAATATTTTTGATATGAAGTATGACTTGTTCTTGAAATTTAAAACCAACCAATGTGTAAAATAATGTTTGGTTTTTTTAAAGAGGCTAGGGCCGGATGAACGACATACTCTCTGTTATTCATGAACGACAAACTCTCTGTTATTCTACCGGAACTGCTTTAATGACCGTCTATGCGGTGGATGTTATCCAGAATGTGGAGGTTGAATTGGCCATGTTTATTGGAATGAAAAAAGAGAACGATGATGTATCACCCCAACACTTGTGTCAATTTGAAATGACTAAAACATGAGCCAATATCTAGCCAAAGGGTTAGCTACCTTTAGAGGCCATCACCCCTTCGTATTATTATATTTATTTTGACTCGATCAGTGCACCTTGATTTGACTTTTGGGGTGGTGGACTCGGTCGGTAGTTATTGCAACTTTGTGTTACGACCGGCTAGAAATGGTAAACAGGAAAAATCCTAACTTGGGCATTTCCTCATGTGCCTTGTCATACTTTTATCCTTATACGCGCCAACTGCGATTTTTTATAGTGTGGTACCTATATGGGACTTACTGGCTACTGACATTACTGATTGTGTTACAGGACCTGTATAGACTACCTACTTAAAAAAGTGTTAAGGGGTATTAATGTATAGCCTTAACGCTATTTTAATACTTTACTTTATTGATAGACACTGCATATATAGCGTATCTTAAAATATGTAGATAGTTTAAGGGATCTATAGGAGATAGAAAACCCGGTAACATCTCTTAAGCTATTGCACTCACGTCGTACACTTAATAGAAGATAGAAAATCCTGTGAACATCTCTGAAACTAATACACTATTATTTACTTGTTATTGATTTAACGAGCATAAGAACTTTTAGTTCTAAGTCGAATTTTTTTTTTCATTATGCTCAGTTCAGCCTGAGTATTTCGATGTTTGAAGACATTATTCCTTAAAGATGAAGATGAAATTTGCTAGACCTTATTTACTTTTATTTTTCTGTTGCATTACTTTGGTATGTTTGTTGATTGTGCTATGATTATGTTGATAAAATCGAAAACAAATGTTGTAAAACAGCTTCATGAACTGTTTATTTGATTTTTTATTTTGTCATTTCACTACTAGATTTTGTGTATTGCTTTTCTTCTATTCAAATATTTTCTTAGTAAATCTCATTGATAATCTGCCCTTTTGAATGGTTTGAGTTGGACATGTATGGTTTATTGTCAACTTTAGTCGTCCAAAAAGGTGGGCCGCCACGTCTAAAATCTTGTTTAACTTATGAAAATCACCAAAATCTCTTTTTATTTCAGGAAATTGTGGTTCAAGTAAATCAAATTTACTATCCCCTCCGTTGGGCTAGTCCGGATAACTAGAGCTAAACCTAGACGTTAGTCGTCCAAGCTTAGGTCTAGAGACTACCCCTTTGTCATCCATAAGGCAGTTAAGTTATTTGATTAGTTCTAAACACTTTATATGATCTTTTAGAGATGATTTTAATTTACTTAACACAATTTCAAATATTGTTTAAATAATTTTCCTTTAACGTTTATTTAAAACTCCTTTAGAATAATTATATAACTTCCAAATCATCTTAAAAATACTTAATTAGTCATTTGAAAAGATTACTAAAAATATTGGGAAAGACCGATTAAATTAGAACCATAATTTGCAAAATTTGCCAGAACCGCTGCAAAAACTGCTACGAGTAGTGTTTTTGAAGCTTCCTTGTTCAAAACACTAATTCCATTTCATATATGACTATTTATATATCTCAAATTCCTTCAAAAAAAATTTATAAAATTTATTTCATATTTTTAAATATTTAAATATATCAATTTTAAACATTTATCACTTTGGTTGCCAAAACTGCCAAGCCATGATTTTTTTTAAAAACTTGATTTTATTATTCATTTGAAAATCATAGTTATAAGAGTTCGAAAAATTCTTCTTTCGATTAATTCCAAGATATATTCCATTATACACAATGATTTAAGTTTTGTGGCACGAAATCATGAATTGGCGTTACGCGACGTGCTTATTTTGGCTCCATTTTCAAATCTTTTCCAAACTTTACTAAAATGTGTTTTAATGTTCATAAAGCATTTACAAACCAGTTTAACCTGATTTATTCATGTCTAAAGAGGTTTGACTATTCCGTAACACTTTAATAATTCATATAGGAAAGTGATTTCTTTTGTGTAAATCGTCTTTGTTTAATGTGAATTACTTCCACAACCAAACAAGCACATTATCACATCCAAAACAGGATGATCAAACATAGAAAAAAATTATAGCAAATATGTCATATCATCATATAATTTATGATAAATTAACGGAGTAATTCTCAACTTCATTGGATTATCGATTTACTAAATTTGACTATAGCTTCGTTATCACTATACTGAAGCTTATGAAATCGACCCTAGTAACCTTGATAGTGTACGACCTTGCTTGGATGGGGAGATGAAATTCATCCTAAGAGGTGTCTAAGGGTGGCTGTGAGTTTATGATGGGTAGAGGGGGAGTTTGAACTTGCTTTTGAGGTGGTTAATATCCTATCCTTATATAAAAAAATTGTTTTCTACTTGCAATATTTTACCATAATTTCTTTATTGTGAGAAGCCATTTAAATAGCTTAGAAGAAGAAGAAGAATAAGATGGTATGAAGAAATGAGAGAATGGAGGGTGGTATTTATAGGAAAATAAGTGAACAAATATCTAGATGTGAAATTACCAAACTACCCCTAACCAACACCCCTTCCACACTCACGGACACTACCCCTTGTCTTACTCTCTATGTGCTTGACTGATGATAGTGTGTAAGGAGGTTATGTGTAACAACCCAAAATTTGAGCTATAATAATTAATTAATGAATAAATTAAATAATAAAATATGTTCTGAAATTGTCACAATCGAGCTATGGGAGTTGCACCATTGTATTCGCGGTAATTTTCTGATCTATTTCCATATATAATTTTTTGAAATTCGATCTAAAACGAAGAAGTTACGAAGGAATCAAGAATTTAGAATTTAATAAACAAAACGAAAAAAATATATAGGGCTAGGTCGACCCAAACCCAACTTAGGTCGACCCTAGGGTCAATCCCCGAAGGAGGAAGGTCGACCTATAAGTCAACCCTCATAGTATAAAGGTCGACCCGCCTTAGTTATTTGATGTAGATTTGTCCAGTTTTGAAAGAACACGTCATTTTTCCATTTTTGTCAAATCCTGTGCATTCATGCTCCATCAAGATGGTCTGAGATCCATAAGTCACACTATAAATAGAAACCTTGGCTTAGCTATTTTTCTCATTCATATTTTCTCCCAATCGGGTTAATTGCCTAAGGTTGAATCCTAAATAGAAAAAATTTCTAGGGTGGAAATCTTTTTGATAAAAATATTCTATGCCCTACAAGTGTGTAACGACCCGCTATTACGAACCATTTGCATCCGCGCATGTCGGACTTGAATTGCTCAAAACAATAGATTGTTAATTTATATTTGGCAAAACTTATGCATACGCAGTAAATAAATCAATCACAGAATCACAGACACATAGTTTTATAACAATAAGCTACTATAAACATCAGAGTCAAACAAAATACTACCGAATCTCAAATACAAATGAATCTCTAATACATAAGCAACTGAAATGTCTGAACATAACTGACTGGAATAAACCGAAATAACCGAATGCTGGATAGATATAGATGGATCTCTAAGTGAAGCTCCAATCTTCAAAGGTAAATCACAATGCTGTGACACTCATTCTGACCCGAGCATAAAGTGAAATACAAAATACTCGAGTCGGGATTAACATTTTTATACTAGTAAATTAACCTCAAGTGAAATTTCAACTGAAATACAAGTAACTTAAAGGATGGTTAGGAATTCCATCCTCTAAAGATCCATGGAACTATCTACTATGTAGTATATACGCTATTGTAATATGTCTATAGTAAAGTAGACTATTAAAATAGCGTCAAGGTGTTACCCATATCCCCCTGAACACATTTTATACATTCCCGTAGTCTATACAATGCCGTACACTCCACCCAACCAGTGGTTTACATAGAGGACACCACATAGGTATGGTGCAAAACAAACTCGTAGAAGGCACGATAGGGCATGTGACAAGTCACTTGAGGCAATACCGGGGTAGATATACTATTTGCGGATCCGGAACGGCGGTAGCGCATGATAGCTACTACCGTCCACCTTGAGACATACTCCGAAATCAAAGGTGCACAAATCAAATCACAGATTAATAGAATGGAATCAAAGAAATGTGCCCGATAGGAGGAATGACCTCGCTTCGCCCGGCGTGGATCCTGTTTTTGCCACATCAAGCTGACTCACGGGAGTCAGGGCTACGTAAATACCTCATGTAGGGTCGTCACCAAAACATCCTGCTTGGTTCTGGAATCTCCACCATATACACAATTGTTAAAGTGGTTTTCGGTATTGGCAGAGAGTATGAAAATATCCAATCTCGATCTTTTTAACAACCAAACGCTTATTTCACACCGTGGTCATTTCATTTCAAATAGTTCATACTTCAAATCACAATATCATATTCATTTCAAAAACCATATGTGACGCCCCACCTCTATACCCACGCTAGCCAAGAACACTACGGTGTAATGCTGTCAACTAGCACGGAGAATAAGGCTGTTGAGGAGCGGCCATCAATAGTTGGCCTTACACTAGTATTGGTTATCTCGATGGGAGTGATATAAATATATATATATATATATATATATATATATTCTTTCATTTTTCATCTCTGATTTATTTTCTCCCATCGACATACCCCAATTCCAGTATAAAACGAACTACGATGGTTCGTAATAGTTTAGAACAGTAAATATAAAATAACAACACAGATAATATAAATGCGGAACACAGATGGAACAGAAAGTCTCATATATACAATAACTGATGTCAGTTACAATACATTTGACACGGTACATATGATACAACTACAACAGTCGACTCAGGAAGTTACATATACAAGTACATTAACGTATTTAATATACATGAACACATATCTTCCAATACAATTTTACAGACTACTACAAATAACGACGACTACTCCAAAAGATATGAAAGAACTTCATAGCTCTAGCAGCAACCCAAAGCAGAATATCTAAAACCTGAAATACTCGGTCTGACCCGAGTATTAGATTCAAAAGAAAATAATACTCGGGTCAGTCTAATTCAAACTCAGTTATTAGTGCACAGAAGCAATAATAATTAAATACGGAATAGACGACAGTAATTAAACCAAATCAGAATGCAATTCAGAATATTGAATTGAACAAACAGTTCAAACCATTGAAATATCAATAAAATATTAATTCAAGTAGGGCTGCAGTACACGCACGCGTGCACTGCCTCGCCACTACAGAATATGGAATACGCAAAAAGATCCATAAGTCAAAACAAATAGAATATCACAAAACCATACCGTGTGGCTGCAGTTCACGCTTGCGTGCACTGCCTTGCCACTATGGTGATGATGTACTCAACCGAATACCGTGTGGCTGCAGTTCACGCTTGCGTGCACTGCCTTGCCACTAAAGTGATGTCGTACCCAAAATATTAACTAACCAAAATCAATGAAGGTTCAAATATCAATTCTAAATGTCGATACTGTGTGGCTGCAGTGCACGCACGCGTACACTGCCTTGCCACAACAGCATATACAGAAACAGCAACAAGGCACAAAGACCAATGCTCAAGAATTCACAGTGCCAACAAATTTAACAAACAAGTAACAGTAGTGAAAAGCTTCGACCAAGAGAATTGAAGTGGTTGACTGTCTCAAGCAACAGCAACCAAGCAAGTTCGAACAAGGCAGAGGAATGCCAAAGTGGTCAAGAAAAGATGACAACAAACTGGGATGCAAGTGCAACAACAAACAGAATGAAATGCACAATGTCACAGCAAACTGGCACCAACGAAGGCAACATGAAGAATTCGAGATAGTGGTGGCCACGAAATCGACATCTCAGCAAATCATTCAAACAAATCAAAGTGACCAAGTTAGACATCAATGCCGATAATATTAGGTCACAAAATTAAAAGAGGAAAGTCACTGTCGTGCAATTCAAGTAGCAAAGAATCAAAGCCACGATAGCACACAATAAGCGAGCACACGAACAATCAAACTAGGGCTTGAATTAGATGTGAGAAAACTCACCATGTCGACGAATTTAGGGGAAGCCGAGCACGAGAGCATCGATCGACGCAGCCACGAGCAAGCGAAGGAAGACGAACGACAAATGCAAAGGTGCCGCCATTAAATTTCTTTTGTTTAGGGTTTTATATAAATGAAAATGAAAAAAGGGGGGATCGGGTTAAAGAAATTAGAGAGGGGAACGGGTTAAAGGGGGAAAAGGGAATGAATTTTTCACGGCATAAAATAGTTAAGTGGGCCGAGAAAACTAAAGCCCGGAAACCCCTTTTAACCATATACAAAAGAATTTTAATTCAAATTTAAAAATTCAAACGGAAATTTGGGTCAATATTAATCGTTTAATGTCGATTATAAATCGACACGAATACCGGGTTGTTACAGACTCCCCTCCTTAAAGAAATTGCGTCCTCGCAATCATAAGGAACAAACGGATAAAAAGTAACAACCATAAGAGCATATCATCACAAGATGAAGAAATTCGAAATATGAAGTTCACCATAAAGAGCATGAAGGAGCACGCCAGAACGTGTTTGCTCAAAGTCAAATCTAGTGAAACTTCAATTTCTTCAATAATACCGGGCTCAAGAATAAAGATCGGAAATCCCAAAGGCATTTCCGTAATTGGAAGACGTGGAAAACGTCATGAATAGCAGAAAATTGAGCCGGTACACTGGCGTAGTACAATATAAACGCCAAAGAAATCTTTTAATTTCATAAAGGAAATTCACAAATTATCAACAAAATCTAATTATCAATAGATAATTCAGAGATCTCAAATCACAAATATTCGATTATCAAAAACGATAAATCAGAAATCACGAATCAACGATTATTTAATTATCACAATTGATAATCAAATCACAAATATCTAATTATCACAAACGATAATTAGATCTCAAATCAAGCGATAATCAGAAACAATAAATATCTGATTATCAAAAACGATAAATCAGAAATCATAAACATCCAATTATCAAAACGATAATCAGAAATTACCACAACGGTAATCAAATTTCAAATTACAAAATTTTCAATTAACGAGTCCGAAATTAACCGAAATAGCAAACGCACATGACCCATAACCACGAGTTTTACTAAATCGTTTAATTCACTTCATCGTTTCCTTGAAAGTGCAAAATTGTGTATTTTAAATAAATAACATTTTACGTTCTCAAACGGACAAGTCCGGAATTAAGCGAATCAGTAAAAGAAAGGGGTCATAGTCCTCGATTTTACTGAAACGTTTAATTCGCTTCCTCATTCTTTTGAAAGCGCAAATCGTAAAATTTTTGAAAACAATTTTGATTTATATTTTGAAACATTTTTTTTTTAAATATGTGATTAAAACAACGACATCAGAAGCAACTTCGATAAGTGGATTTTCATTCATCCAAAGAGTCACAAGAATCTTCTCAAAGATAGAAAGGGGTATCATACCCTAAACTTGTATTCATAACAAGTCAATAACACACGAATTCACCAATGCACAAGAATTGATAAAACTTATCAATAGAAATCACGAAAATTGGTGAAGCACAAATTCTAGAAATCCTCACAAGAAATCCAGAAAACACAAGCTAAGAGTATGAGAACTCGAACGCGAGTATGAAAACTCGAACCGGAGTATGAAAACTCGAACGCGAGTATGAAAACTCGAACCGGAGTATGAAAACTCGAACGCGAGTATGAAAACTCGAACGGAGTATGAAAACTCGAAGGAGAGTATGGAAACTCAAACGGAGTACGAAAACTCGAACAGAGTATGAAAACTCAAACGGAGTATGAAAACTCGAAGAAGAGTATGGAAACTCAAACGGAGTATGAAAACTCGAACGGAGTATGAAAACTCGAACAGAGTATGAAAACTCAAACGGAGCATGAAAACTCGAACAGAGTATGAAAACTCAAACGGAGTATGAAAACTCGAAGGAGAGTATGGAAACTCAAACGGAGTATGAAAACTCGAACAGAGTATGAAAACTCAAACGGAGTATGAAAACTCGAAGAAGAGTATGGAAACTCAAACGGAGTATGAAAACTCGAACGGAGTATGAAAACTCGAACAGAGTATGAAAACTCAAACGGAGCATGAAAACTCGAACAGAGTATGAAAACTCAAACGGAGTATGAAAACTCGAAGGAGAGTATGGAAACTCAAACGGAGTATGAAAACTCAAAGGAGAGTATGGAAACTCACTAACACGCGAGCATGAAAATTCATCAACACATGTAACGCAAAGCGAGAACGGGAGCACAGAATCTCACCTACACGTGAGCATGAAAATCACCAACACGGGCAACGCAAAGCGAGAACGGGAGCACGGAATCCCACCTACACGCGAGCATGAAAAATCATCAACACGTGCAACGCAAAGCGAGAACGGGAGCACGGAATCTCACCTACCCGCGAGCATGAAAATCATCAACACGTGCAACGCAAAGCGAGAACGGGAGCACGGAATCTCACCTACACATGAGCATGAAAATCACCAACACGTGCAATGCAAAGCGAGAACGGGAGCAAGGAATCTCACCTACACGTGAGCATGAAAATCACCAACACGGGCAACGCAAAGCGAGAACGGGAGCACGGAATCTCACCTACACGCGAGCATGAAAAATCATCAACACGTGCAACGCAAAGCGAGAACGGGAGCACGGAATCTCACCTACCCGCGAGCATGAAAAATCATCAACACGTGCAACGCATAACGAGACGCTATCTCATGGTTGCAAGCCATTAATTTTGACACACGAATGGCCCGAAGACCGTGGGGCGCTACCCCACATGTGTGAGTCGAAATCACACAGATTGAGGTCCAGACTAACCAAAAAAATTAAAAGAGGTATGTGTGAGTGGAATCACACAAGTGGTGTCTAGTCTAACCTCACAATCAAAAGAAAAGTATGTGTGAATGAAATCACACAAGTGGTGTCTAGACAATCCTCAAAGCCCAAGAGATATGTGTGAGACGAAATCACACCGATGAGGCCTAGTCTAACCGTAAAAATGATCGTCATGATCAACGAGAAGTGTCAATTACACTAAGCTAGTAAATATAAAAGTTTAGCTTCATGTCCCATAACCACTTACTTAACTTAAATATTTACGAACAAACTGTAAATCTTCACTAATAAAATTTGTCACTAGAGGTTCAATCGAACAAGTCCAACAATTAACCGACGAAGTAAACGCAAGCGTTTCATACCACTTGTTTTACTAAGCCGTTTAATTAGATTTCTCATACGAGTGAAATAAAGATTTGTATATACTAATAGATTGGAAAACAGTTTCAAAAACGAGTTTGGTATTGAAAATAGAGTTGAAAACATTTTGATAAAAGAGTTTTTGATATTTACTACCAGTATTGAAACCTTTATATTTTTAAAGTGACAAATCACAAAAATGATTGTTGAAACAATCAATCACAAGAATTCACATACGAAGACGTGAATAGAATCCAAAGAAATCGATACCGAATTCATCGAAAGGTATGTTCACAAAAATCCCGAAGAAAAGGTCATCAAAGTTGCTAATAAATGATAGCAACAAATCGGGAAATAATCAAGAATCGATTAAATTCGAAAACCAAATCAATTCACTAAGATTCACATTCGAAGACATGAATAAAATACAAAGAATTCGATTCCAAATCCATCAAAGTAGGAATACCCAAAATTCCCGAAATAGAAGTTATCAAAGTCGACAAAGGTGATAACGACTAACCGGAAAAGAAGAACCGATCAACAATTGGAAAAACAAAGCAGAACGAGTATAAATGCTTGAATGACTTTAGCAAAAGTAAAAGTCAAGTCAACGTCGATATCGACAAGGCAAAGACCAAGACAATTTCTTTTATACCAAAGAAATTTTAAAACTATCAGAGAGAGGCACATGAAAACCAACAAACCATGGATAAACAGACAGAGTCGACAATTGGAATGCAATTTGTCTCAAAGATTGATACCCAAAACCCAATTGTATGGAAACTGCATTAAGTACACGAATCAGAGATAAGAATGCATATATATAGCAGTTCGAATAAACAATGCGAGTTCAAATCGAAGTGGGTACTAGTTGCAGCAATATGCAACTTGGTAGAACATATATACACTGATACTTAGAAGTGTAAACTCAAGTGAGCAAGTGCGATAGAGAATAGCAGCAATGCTCACGAATAAGCGTTAGGAATTCATTCCTAAAAATCAAAGATGATCTTAAGACAAAGATGTGAAATAAAACATCGACAAATAGTTGTAACACATGTACTATCTAAGTTATGTTTTATATTTGTTCTAAACCCCAGGCTCCGATACCAAGCTGTGACGCCCCACCTCTATACCCACGCTAGCCAAGAACACTACGGTGTAATGCTGTCAACTAGCACGGAGAATAAGGCTGTTGAGGAGCGGCCATCAATAGTTGGCCTTACACTAGTATTGGTTATCTCGATGGGAGTGATATAAATATATATATATTCTTTCATTTTTCATCTCTGATTTATTTTCTCCCATCGACATACCCCAATTCCAGTATAAAACGAACTACGATGGTTCGTAATAGTTTAGAACAGTAAATATAAAATAACAACACAGATAATATAAATGCGGAACACAGATGGAACAGAAAGTCTCATATATACAATAACTGATGTCAGTTACAATACATTTGACACGGTACATATGATACAACTACAACAGTCGACTCAGGAAGTTACATATACAAGTACATTAACGTATTTAATATACATGAACACATATCTTCCAATACAATTTTACAGACTACTACAAATAACGACGACTACTCCAAAAGATATGAAAGAACTTCATAGCTCTAGCAGCAACCCAAAGCAGAATATCTAAAACCTGAAATACTCGGTCTGACCCGAGTATTAGATTCAAAAGAAAATAATACTCGGGTCAGTCTAATTCAAACTCAGTTATTAGTGCACAGAAGCAATAATAATTAAATACCGAATAGACGACAGTAATTAAACCAAATCAGAATGCAATTCAGAATATTGAATTGAACAAACAGTTCAAACCATTGAAATATCAATAAAATATTAATTCAAGTAGGGCTGCAGTACACGCACGCGTGCACTGCCTCGCCACTACAGAATATGGAATACGCAAAAAGATCCATAAGTCAAAACAAATAGAATATCACAAAACCATACCGTGTGGCTGCAGTTCACGCTTGCGTGCACTGCCTTGCCACTATGGTGATGATGTACTCAACCGAATACCGTGTGGCTGCAGTTCACGCTTGCGTGCACTGCCTTGCCACTAAAGTGATGTCGTACCCAAAATATTAACGAACCAAAATCAATGAAGGTTCAAATATCAATTCTAAATGTCGATACTGTGTGGCTGCAGTGCACGCACGCGTACACTGCCTTGCCACAACAGCATATACAGAAATAGCAACAAGGCACAAAGACCAATGCTCAAGAATTCACAGTGGCAACAAATTTAACAAACAAGTAACAGTAGTGAAAAGCTTCGACCAAGAGAATTGAAGTGGTTGACTGTCTCAAGCAACAGCAACCAAGCAAGTTCGAACAAGGCAGAGGAATGCCAAAGTGGTCAAGAAAAGATGACAACAAACTGGGATGCAAGTGCAACAACAAACAGAATGAAATGCACAATGTCACAGCAAACTGGCACCAACGAAGGCAACATGAAGAATTCGAGATAGTGGTGGCCACGAAATCGACATCTCAGCAAATCATTCAAACAAATCAAAGTGACCAAGTTAGACATCAATGCCGATAATATTAGGTCACAAAATTAAAAGAGGAAAGTCACTGTCGTGCAATTCAAGTCGCAAAGAATCAAAGCCACGATAGCACACAATAAGCGAGCACACGAACAATCAAACTAGGGCTTGAATTAGATGTGAGAAAACTCACCATGTCGACGAATTTAGGGGAAGCCGAGCACGAGAGCATCGATCGACGCAGCCACGAGCAAGCGAAGGAAGACGAACGACAAATGCAAAGGGGCCGCCATTAAATTTCTTTTGTTTAGGGTTTTATATAAATGAAAATGAAAAAAGGGGGGATCGGGTTAAAGAAATTAGAGAGGGGAACGGGTTAAAGGGGGAAAAGGGAATGAATTTTTCACGGCATAAAATAGTTAAGTGGGCCGAGAAAACTAAAGCCCGGAAACCCCTTTTAACCATATACAAAAGAATTTTAATTCAAATTTAAAAATTCAAACGGAAATTTGGGTCAATATTAATCGTATAATGTCGATTATAAATCGACACGAATACCGGGTTGTTACACCATATCAATTCGATATCATTATTCACTTTAAATAATATTCATTTCCAAAAACGTAACACTTTCAAAATTATAATACTTTTTGAAATCGGAACATTTTGAAATCATAATACTTTTGAAATGATCACACTTTTGAAATCATGATATTTTTGAAATCATAACACCTCCAACTTAATTAGTTTAGATATTGAAATTAGTTTATATATTAAATAGTTATAAATTAGAATGGTTTATATATATTTAAAGGGATTATACAGAAATAGTTTCCAAATTAGAATTTTTTCATATAGTTCCGCAAATCAATTCAAACCAACTTAAATCCCAATTTAAATCAATACCGGTTCAACAGTTTCAATTTTAATGGTTATAGATTCAATTCAAATTCTCAATAAACCATTTCAATTTTTATCGATTTCAAATCCAAGTTTGAACTATCACTTCAATTTCAAAGTTTAAATATCCAACGTTTGTAATATAAGTTTCATTCACTTAATCATTTTAATAACAATTAAATAGAATCTCAATTTACAAATTTATATCAATATTAAATATTTAGTCCCAATTTTATATGAAATTGAGAATATTCATTTAATCACTTTTTATCAGATCCAGATATAAATCATTTCTTTCAAAATCTCTAAATTGATAGATCAAATCAATTCCTATTTAAATTCACTTATAACAAATTTAAATTCTAAGTCAACATTAATTTATCTTCTCAAAGTTGTTTATTAAAGTTATAAAACATCTGTGTTTAAAATACTAATATAAAGTTAAATAAACACTTAAACAAATTTTATCAAATTAAATCTTATTATTAATTTATTTTATATTAAATCTTATTTTTTGACAATTTCAAAAACAAATTTTAAGAAAAATCTTAAAAATCATATTTACAAAACTAACTTACAAAATTAAAATTTCCCAAAACATATAATTTTGAAAAAATCTAAATTTTACACATACATTAAAATAAATTCTTTATATTATAATTTAATAATTAATATTTAGTAAAATTCGTATATTCTATTTCAGACTCAAGAAATAATTTTTCAAAATAGACCAACGGTGTCCGTATATAATTTTCTATCATATGGTCAAGTGATATGGATATTTATCATTTCAATCTGCAATTTAAATATTTACGGATATATATCATTTCAACCCGCAATTTTAAATTTTCAAAATCAATGAAAATCGCTTGGTTTATCATTTCAACCCATAATGATTTTCCCTTAGTCTATAGTATCGTTTGGGTATGTATCATTTCAACCCATAAGGATTTCTAAACGAACAGGGAACTTGTAGAGTGAAAATAACAAAATATAATAACATAACATATCGATGATGAGAATATATCACGGTATACAATTAACAGGTCATAGTGTCATATATCATAGATGAACAATTTCAGATAATGCATACCAGATTTAAAAATTAAATAATTTAACAATTCAAATTTAACAACATATTTCAATTGTCAAGTCAATGCGAATTAAATTTACTATTTATGAGAATGTTAATCGTGAGTGATTACTCATTTTTCGAGGCTAGAGAAACAAGAAGATGACACTGGCATGCACATGGATATAGACATAAACCCAAACTAGCAGGACAATGACAATCTAGAAATTTCTACGACAAATTTGATATTCTAGAAAGTAATTCAAGATGGACAAGAGATCGACGAAACAAAACATATGTTACCTACATATTTCAATGTCAAAATTTAAACACGTATTAAAAATAAAATCTTTAATATACATGTGTGTGTGTGTATGTATGTATGTATGTATGTATGTATGTATGTGTGTATGTATGTATGTATGTGTGTATGTATGTATGTATGTATGTATATATTGAAATCAATACTAAATTTAAACTTATATACCTATGTCAAAAATCCAAATCTATATATATTTCAAGATCGTTATTAATTTGAACACATATATTCAATATATATATTATATTACATGCACAGGACACGAAATCATTTCTTAAACTAATATATTATTGGTATACTAATATATAACTGTTACAAGTAAAAACATTTCAGGAAATTAATAATTAAACCCGACCATTTATACACTTTATAATCAATATTTAATAACAAATATATATATTTCCTTTCAACATGTTTTATATATACTTATAAACAAATGTATACATTAAATATAATACACAAGCTGGTAAAATAAACATAGGGATATAAATTAACCTACGTAAGCTTTATATACAAAATAACATATATATAACATGCATAGACATATAGATATAACTAACATATATAATACATATGTAGACATATGCGGGTATACAACTAAACATCAGAAGTGGTATCAGAGCCATGGTATGCACATATAGTTTCAGAGTAATTCGACACATATTTAATAAAATGAATATGATTAGGAAAAAGGATACTGTTAAAAACAGTATTAAACAAGAATATGATATTCCCCAAAATTTAGACTTACTAAGTAAATGGACAATTCCCAAAATTGAACCTAAGGTAATATACCAATTAGGTACTTTTGAAAGACTTGGTTTAAAACAAGTAGTTAAAACTACAGAAGAGTCAATTTCTCTAGATAATGATGAAATGATAATCAAACTATTAAATGAAAAAGACTTACAGCCTTATAGGCAAACACATAAGTTTATCCATATAGGTTTAATACAAATTGCATTTAAACCTTTAACTCTGGAAGGATTACCAGAAAGCTTTATAGCACTTTAAGAGATGGTAGAAATTTAGATTGGAAAAAAATCATTAATGGGATTAATACAGTCAAGTCTGGCACATGGTCCAGTTTATTTTAATGTTTATCCAAATTTACAACTATCTTTATCTGATGTTAATATTTTAGAAGCTATTACTTTAAATGTTAAGACCCTTGGATATAATTATATTCCAGGATCTGAAGTAATGTGTATTTGTTATAGAATTTATTATAAACCTTTATATACCCTAAATCCTCAATGTAAATTGGTTGATAAACCTTTAAATGAAACTATTTTAATAGAAACAAATTTTAGCCAATCTAATATAACAACAAGAAGAGCAATAAAATGGGAAGAAATTCCTCTTCCAGAAAATTGGAAAATAAAAAAGCCATTCCTTCACAACCAATGACAAATAATAATATTACTAATATCATACAAACCCCGGAAGGAACTATTCAAATACAAATGGATAATAATCTTTCTAGACCCAGTTCTAGTAACACATATTTATCAGGAGCAAAATCCTTTCACTCTCATATTTCACCTTTTGATTTTCCTATTGAATCTCCATCAAGGATGTCCACATCTCAAATTAGGGAAACTGAAAGAAAATCATTTAATGATGAATCCTTGAAAGATAACACTGTAGAAAAATTATATATAAACAGAAATAATATTGTTAAAGGTATTTACAACAACCAAGAAGCGGATATAACCGAATCAGAAATGAACTTCTCTATTTAATGAATAATATAACTAAAATTTATTTTAGCCCTGGTTCTCCGGCCAGACAAAAAATTAAATTGGAATTTAACCTTCCAAAATGGGAACCATTTAGAAAATG
This sequence comes from Allium cepa, assembly GCA_030765085.1. Taxonomy (NCBI): domain Eukaryota; kingdom Viridiplantae; phylum Streptophyta; class Magnoliopsida; order Asparagales; family Amaryllidaceae; genus Allium; species Allium cepa. The sequence goes on from CM060945.1 coordinate 778,714,954, forward strand.
GTTTTTTGAAAACTTTTCAACAGAAGAACTGAAATATTTCCAAGAAGAATTTTATGAATTCACAACTACAAGGAATATAATGTTTCCCTTTATTCCTTGGTTTACAGCAAATTATATTGAACAATACATTTCTGTAATAGAAAGAGATTATAAACTATCAAATGGAAATCTACTAAAAGCAGTCTATCCTCCCCAACAGTCTTTTCAAATAGGAAAAAATGGGAAGAACTTAAGTTTTAATGCATTTTCTAAAATACTAGAAAATGACACATTACAGATTACTGTAAGACAAATAAAACAAATATTTGAACAACAAAATTATGAAAATTTATATTTAGCTGTTATTGATGAACAAATTACTTCATTACATAACAAAATAGAAAAAATATTTTCTGCTATTAACAATATAAAACCCACTGTTTCAATTACAACTGAAGAAGTAAGCGAAGTAATTGCAACTTCAAGTCTTCAACCTCCTCCTGAAATTAAAGGATTTAAATTAAAAACAGAATCAGAATTAGAAAAGGTTTTTAAATTAAAATCCGAATCTGATTTAGAAAGATTCCTAAAAGAGAGAATGGATAATCTCAGATTAAATACTCTTGAAGAAGAATCTTCTCAAAATAATAACTATCATACGGTTCAAGATGAGGTAAATAAACTTGAAAAATATGCATATAAACCTTCACAAAAATTATTTTACTACAGGAGACCTTCTCCAATGGATACTTTACCTGAAGAACCAGATTATATTACTAATAATAGTTACAATGGGAAAAGTATATATGAATGGAATATTGACACATTAATTGAAAAAAAAATATTTAATGTAGCTCATCGTATGCTAATGTATAGCACGGTTTGCAAAAATAATGGTAATAATGACGTTACTGTGGCAAGAATGATAGTCGCTGGTTTCACAGGCCAGTTTAAAGGATGGTGGGGTAATTATCTTCCTACGTCTCATAAAAATGAGATTTACAACACAGTAAAGCAAGAAGATGGACAAATGGTCCAAAATGCTGTATATACTTTAATAGTTACTATTCTAGAACATTTTACTGGAAGAGTATCTGATAATAATGAAAGTGTTCGCACACTTCTACAGAATCTAAGGTGTAAAACATTAACCGATTTTAGGTGGTACAAAGATACATTTTCAAATAGAGTAATGGAATTACCAGAGAGTAATAACACTCATTGGAAATCAAAATTTATTGATGGACTATCCTCCTTATTTGCTGAAAGGGTAAGAAAATCTTTAAGGAAAGATAAAATAAATATTCCTTACGAAAGTTATACTTATGGTAAGCTTATTGGAACATGCATCCAAGAAGGCTTATCATTGTGTAATGAAATAAAATTGAATCAACGAATAAAACGACAAAATTTAACTGAAAGAAATCAATTAGGGCAATTTTGTAGTCAATTTGGGATGGATGTTCCAAACATTAAAAAATCCCATAGAAAAGATAATAAATCCAAAGAATTTTTTAGAAAAAAGAAGAGATTTTATTCTCATAAAAAGATGGAACAAAAAGCCCAAAGAAAAGAAGAAAGATTAAATAAAAAGAAAAACAAAATTATCCACTGTTATAAATGTGGAAAAGTTGGACATTATGCAAATAGATGTAAACTAAAAAAGAAAATTGATAATTTACAGATGGATAATAAACTAAAAGAAACGTTATCTAAACTTTTGCCCGACTCTAGCTCTGAAAATAATTCGGCAATAGAATCTGAAAATGATTCAGATTATTCAGTTACTACTGAAAACCTTAAAGGTCTTGACGAAGAATCATCACCATCGTATGAATGTTGTGAACCTTATGGACAGGGAAAACCCTGTCTAAACCCAATAATAGAAAAAGAAGATGAAAAAGATGAATTTTATAAAATCCTCTCACAATTTCAAGATTTAAATATAAGTGTATTAACTAATAATAATATTATAGAATTCTTAAAATTGGTTAAAGACCCGGAATTAAGGTCAAAAATGATAGATCAAATGGAAGATATTCCAGAAACAAGCAAAAATAATGAGTCATCATAGAGACATTTCAAAATATTGGAAATTCTAAAAATCTGTATTCCATGAATGAAGTTCATAAACTTTTGAAAGAACGACAAAGAATTGAATATCCTACTACTGTAGACGACCTTAATATTGAAATCCAAAATCTTAAAAAAGAAATTCAAATAATAAAAAATGAAAATAGAAATCTTGATTATAGAATCTCTTTTCTAGAATAGTCAAAACAAATTATTCCTATTGAAAACAATCAGGTAAATTGTTCTCAAGAAGGATTTCTTTCAAAATTGGATGTCATAATATCCCAAAAATGGTTTATCAAAATAACCCTTCTAATTGACAACCATTTTAAAAAGGAATTAACTGCACTTATAGACAGCGGTGCAGATATGAATGTAATTCAAGAAGGAATAATTCCAACTAGGTATTTTCATAAAACCACTAATTCATTAAGTCATGTAGGTGGAGGAAAACTTGATATTAAATTTAAATTACCACATGCTTATATATGTAAAAATAAAACTTGTATTCCAACAAGCTTTTTACTAGTAAAAAATATTACTAACCAAGTCATACTTGGAACACCATTTATAGATAAAATCTATCCTGTAACAAATATTGATAAGAATGGAATAACAGGTATTTATGAAAATAAAACTATTACTTTTGAATTTATAACTAAACCCTTTGCAAAGGTCTTACATGAAATAAAAGATCTCTTAACTCAAAAAACCTTTCATTTAAATTATCTAAAACAAGAAGTTGTTTCTCTTAATATAGAAGACAAACTCCAAAATTCAAAATTGCAAGACAAAATTAAAATGATTTATAACAAATTTTCTATAGAAATTTGTAATGACAATCCAAATGCCTTTTGGGGGTAGAAAGAAACACATTGTTAGTCTTTCCTATGAAGAAGATTTTGATGAAAGAAAAATTCCTACAAAAGCAAGACCATGTCAAATGAATTCTGAATATCTAGAATTGTGTAAAAAAGAGATTGAATCATTATTACAAAAATGTTTGATAAAACCATCTCAATCACCCTAGTCATGTACTGCATTCTATGTAAATAAACATAGTGAACAAGAAAGAGGAGTACCTAGATTAGTAATAAACTACAAACCTCTTAATAAGGTTTTAAAATGGATTAGGCATCCAATTCCTAACAAAAAAGATTTATTAGATAGACTATATGATTCCATCATATTCTCTAAATTTGATTTAAAGTCTGGTTATTGGCAGATTCAAATTTCAAAATTTGACCAATACAAAACTGCTTTTAATGTCCCAATTGGACATTATGAATGGACAGTAATGCCTTTTGGTTTGAAAAATGCACCCTCTGAATTTCAGAAAATAACGAATGATATTTTTATTCCGTATAGTGAATTTATTATAGTTTATATTGATGACATTCTAGTATTTCAAAAGATATTGAAACCCATTTCAAACACTTAGATATTTCAAAAAGTTATTATTCAAAATGGTTTGGTAATATCAAAAACAAAAATGTCTTTGTTTCAAACAAATGTAAGATTTTTAGGCCATAATATCGAAAAGGGAAAAATAATTCCTATAAACAGAAGTATAGAATTTGCTTCAAAGTTTCCTGATATAATAACCGATAAAACCCAGTTACAAAGGTTTTTGGGTAGTTTAAATTATATATCCTCTTATTATATTAATTTAGCAACAGATGCTGCTATCTTATATGATAGATTAAAAAAGAATCCAGGACCATGGACAGAACAACATTCTCAAGCTGTTAAAATTATAAAAGAAAAGGTAAAGAATTTGCCTTGTTTGATGCTTTCAAATCCAAATTGGGAAAAGGTAATTGAAACGGATGCATCAGATATAGGATTTGGAGAAATTTTAAAGCAAATATGCCCAAAAACAAAACAAGAATATTTTGTTAGATTTCATTCAGGAAAATGGATTAATAGTCAGAAAAACTATGCGACCATAGCCAAAGAAATTCTTGCTATTGTAAAATGTGTTTTAAAATTTCAAGATGATTTATACAATCAAAAATTTATTATAAAAACTGATTGTAAATCCGCTAAATACATGTTTAATAAAGATTTTAAACATGATGTGTCAAAACAAATGTTTGCTAGATGGCAGGCTCATTTGGCACCTTTTGATTTTGAAATCCTTTATAAAAAGGGTGAAGAAAATAGTCTTCCTGATTTTTTAACTTGTGAATTTTTATAGGCAGATGATTCCTAGAGGAAGGGGTAATTTCCCCTATAGAGGAGGCAGAGAAATATCCTGGCCCAACATGGTAACAGAAAGCTGATATCAAAAAGTTTAACCAATTCAAGAGGTAATAGCTCTAATGATCCTCTATACAAGGAATTTTTAGAATTCAAGAATAGGCAAGAGGCTAATAGCCAAACAACTAATAGCCAAACAGTTTCCTCTTCATATGCTAGCATAACTGGCAATGAAAAAATGAAGAGAGTATAACCACATATGCGGAAAATCCTCATAAGGAAGTCATAATTCTTTTGGAATTTAATGACCTAAAAAGGGAAAATGATCCCTGGAACCTAATGCAGAGATATTTAGATACAGCATCATTTGCTGTTACGACATATAAAAAATAGGATATTATGAGGCAATATTAAAAGCCTCTGAAACTTGTGAAATAACACATTTTAATGCAGGAGATCCTAATGTTTATAGCTTCAGCAAAATAATTATCAAAAGGCTTATATTGCCAGAAGAATGGGGCCTATCTACCCTTAAAGAAAAGGAAATGTTTTTACCTGATAAAAAGGTAGGTACTATCAAGTATAATTATTGGGATTATGTGGAAGCACTAAATAAAGTATTCCTTTATGAAAATAATAAAGGGAAGCATTCGTGGTTCATTAAAATCTATGCGGAAGTTTATAAACGTCCTATACCAAATTGGTTTTACGAATGGTGGACAAATTATGGACCATCTCTTGATATTCTCCCTGAAAAACATAAAGAATTATATTCTGAATGGGTTGTTGTCTCACCCGAGCTTAATAATCTTGACCAATACCTTATGATATCAGGATCTGGTCCGATATATTTCTTTATTGAATTTTCCATCCCTTGGATATGGAAATCTGAAATAGGTTATACTGAAAAGGAAATCCCATGTCTGCAAAGATGTTTCTTTACTAAATTCTGGGATAAATTAACCAGGATTGATAATAGCACAGGTCAACTATTTGGCCAAGAAATGATATCTGAAATAAGCAACAAAATAAAGATATATCAGGAGCAGGAAGATGTGATTCAACATTAAGAAGCTCCAAGCACGTTCCAACATATCATCAGAAAATTAAAAATGCAGAAAGGGACAGCCACTAAAGAAGATATTCTTTATGCAGATATTGCAGAAGTGAAAAAGGATTTAATAACAAATCTTGGTAAAGAAGACACGAAATCAGACACGTCAATGGCATCTTTAAAAGCAAAGGACATAACCGGAGATGATAACTATTCAGATCTAAATGATGAGGACTTTACCGAAATATTTGACAAACTTGAGAAGGAGGCCCACAATGTGGGAAAAAACCAAGCAAAAATGGTGCTAGATTAAAAAGCTTTTAACAAGTGGCCAGAAACGTTAATAATTGAAGACAGGTGGCCATATTAGGGACAGGTAACGTATTCTACCTAATACTTTAATAAAGTAAGAAGATGCTTCTCCGGATTTAAAGCATTTGGAATCCGAAGTAAATCGACTTGAATTACAAGTTCATGTCCATCCTCAACTATATATAGGAGGCATTTCATTTGAAGAAGGCAGACTCAATACCATCCATCCTCTTCTCTACTTCAAGCTTTCTGCCATTAATAAATAGTGTGTAATAAATAAGTGTGTACTGAAGAAGAAGGCTGATTCTTCTGGTTTATATTTTGCTGTGTTCTGTAAGTTTTTATTTTGTAATATATATATATTGTGTAATATAAGCCTGAATGGCAGGCTAGTTTAATTATGTGTTGAATTCCTTCTACTCTATATGTGTGTTCTCATGTGTTCATAATTCTAAGGAATGCATGATAAATTAAAAATACTGAATATGGGTTAAGAATAGCATCGGGAAACAGTAATTACTGATTAACTTAAGTCATGTACTTATGCCCGTTTTAGCCATCGTAAGGCGTTTTTAGGGCCTTTTTTTACAAGATTTGTTAATAAGTATTTATTATTAAATAGATGCTTAACTTGTAAAAATACCACTTCTGCAACGCTGGCAAACTTCACAATATACAGAGTAAAGGTTTGTTTTAGTATTATTTTCATAAAGGAATACTTTATTTAGTGCTTCCACATAATCCCAATAATTATACTTGATAGTACCTACCTTTTTATCAGGTAAAAACATTTCATTTTCTTTAAGTGTAGATAGCCCCCATTCTTCTGGCAATATAAGCCTTTTGATAATTATTTTGCTGAAGCTATAAACATTAGGATCTCCTGCATTAAAGTGTGTTATTTCACAAGTTTCAGAGGCTTTTAATATTGCCTCATAATATCTTCTTTGTTTATATGTCGTAACAGCAAATGATGCTGTATCTAAATATCTCTGCATTAGGTTCCAGGGATCATAGGTCATTAAATTCCAAAAGAATTATGAGTTCCTTATGAGGATTTTCCGCATATGTGGTTATACTCTCTTCATTTTCTTCATTGCCAGTTATGCTAGCATATGAAGAGGATGCTGTTTGGCTATTAGTTGTTTGGCTATTAGCCTTTGGCCTTTTCTTGAATTCTAAAAATTCCTCGTATAGAGGATCATTAGAGCTATTACCTCTTGATTGGTTAAACTTTTTGCTATCAGCTTTCTGTTACCATGTTGGGCCAGGATATTTCCTCTGCCTCCTCTATAGGGGAAATTACCCCTTCCTCTAGGAATCATCTGCCTGTAAAAATTCACGAGTTAAAAAATCAGGAAGACTATTTTCTTCACCCTTTTTATAAAGGATTTCAAAATCAAAAGGTGCCAAATGAGCCTGCCATCTAGCAAACATTTGTTTTGACACATCATGTTTAAAATCTTTATTAAACATGTATTTAGCAGATTTACAATCAGTTTTTATAATAAATTTTTGATTGTATAAATCATCTTGAAATTTTAAAACACATTTTACAATAGCAAGAATTTCTTTGGCTATGGTCGCATAGTTTTTCTAACTATTAGTCCATTTTCCTGAATAAAATATATTGCCTTTCAACATGTTTTATATATACGTATAAACAAATCTATACATTAAATATAATATACAAGCTGGTAAAATAAACATAGGGATATAAAGTAACCTACGTAAGCTTTATATACAAAATAACATATATATATAACATGCATAGACATATAGATATAACTAACATATATAATACATATGTAGACATATGCGGGTATACAACTAAACATATATGCAGACATATTAAAATATAAAACGTACATGCAACATATAACTAAACATATAATATAGCCAAACCCATACATGCGCAGGCTAATATATAAAGACGTGAATAAAATATAACTATATATAAATTGTAAAAACGAAACAATATAAAACCATAGAACCCATAATACAAACAATTTATATATATAATATAATTCATATATACTACATATATATCAAAACCAGTAAAGCCGTAGATTTCTCACCACACTGCAAGGAGGTGACAGGCGGAGGAGAGGTGATGGGTCAGAGTGGGGTGATAGGCGAGTTTGAGGGTGAGCATGGTCAGCAAGGCAGCTGCACGTGTGGTGGGTAGGCAGATGGCAGTTTCGGGTGGTTGGAAAGTGATGGGGTATGGATGGGTTTGGTGGTGATCAGGTCGTACGGGCTGCTGAAGGTGAAGGTGGGAGGGTGCGGGTGTTGGGTTGTGCTTGTCGGAAGAGAAGTCGGACAAGGCTGGGTCGAGTTGTTCATATCAGGCGAGGTGTGTTCTTCTGGGCTAATGACTAGGAGGCGAAAGAGAGTGGATTCGGGTTTTGGTGCGAACTACTGTGTCATGGAACGAGCAGCATAGGGTCAGCTATAAGTGGTGGAAGGAGGCTTCAAACTGTAGTTGGTTGAGTGGAGATTGGCATTGGTGAAGAGTTTGGGGAAAATTTTTGAGCAGGGATAAAATCAAGAATACGAGCAGGCTTTCATCGTTTACAACCTTTATAAATTTAAACTTATTCTTATGAATAGTATACATCTTACCTCAAAGCGGGAATATAAAACGAATAGCAAACAAATAGCAAGGGGAAAAGGAATGGGCTGGGGTTAAAATATGAAATAGCAAATATAAATTTAATAATCTGTGTAAAAATTAAACTAATTTGATAATGATTGTTAATAAGATTTAACGTGATTTCATAATCTTCTTTTTAATAAATATTTAACTGATAATTTATCTTTTGAAAAGCTAATTTAAATTGTTTCTATTTATAATGTATATATGTATATATTGGTATATATTATAAATAGATAACTTTTGTTTTTAAATTTAATAGATAAAGCTATGTTTTCTAATTCTTCTATTTTTGATAATTTTGAAATTTAATATTGAATAAATAATAATATGATTTTAAAAATACTCAAGATAAATTTAATTTGTTTAAAAATAAATTTTAGCCTAGAGTTTTAATTTAAATAAAAAAAAGTTTTGTTTTGTTTTTTTTAAATATAGCTTGATAAATAAGTATTTATATTTTAAAGAGATAGTTTCTTTTGAAAATTTATTTTTAATTTAATAATGAGTTTTATATAAACAATATTAATAATGCAAAATCTTTACAAATGGGTTTTAATGAAAATAGACATTGTTATTTATATATTTGAAGAAGACCGTGGTTTGGAAATTTAAAATAAAGTTTTTTCAAGAATATTTAAAATAAAATAAATCTTATACATGTTAAGCATAAGTCTAAATACATATACACAAGAAGCTATGATATTAACATAACCAGTAAAAATAACTATAACAACTTCATATATGTACATAAGCATAAACAAAGCAAAATAAAATAAAATCGCTATGGATAAAAAGCATACCCTATTAACTTCTTTATATATGTATATGAGATAAATACAAACCAGGTTTGTATATGTGTAGCCTCTAAGTTTTAAATAGCAAAGTTAAGAATAACAAAGCAAATTAAATATGAAATATGCAGGCAGTAAAGTGTGCAGGATGAAAACAAATAAGAAAAGTTTAGAAATGTTGCCTGAAAAATTTAAGAATGCAAAGCAAGGTTACAAGACAAAGTAAAAATATGTGCTAGTAAAAGAAATGCAAAAGTTAACAAAGCAAAGCTAAGTAAAAATATCTTTGTGTATGTTAAACATATAAGATAGTTGTAGAGCAAGCTAAAGCAAAATTAAGAAATAAAATGTAGTCAATCTGTAATAAAATGCAAAGCAAGTATAAAACAAAGATATGTAAAATATCTAAGCACAAAAATGAGGTTAGTAGAGACATAAAGTACTTAATCAATAAATGCTTTCATTTCTTAGCAGCAAACATGTCATTTCAAATTGTTTTAAAGATCATTTCAGCCTCCTAATACAAAGATCTGGCCTGATAAAACAAAACACATAAGTGTACCTGCAAAAGTTGCTTGTCTCAGATGCCACCTTCCCCTGAAACTCTTTTATATACATGCCATCTTCTTAGTTCGTTCAACACAACATAGCAAGTTGTTTTTTTTCTTTTTATAAGTAAAGCATCATACATCAACAACAAAGGCAAGATTACGTTTCATGTTTTCTAGAAATCAAAACAAACTACTTTCCAGTTTTAGAGTTCAACCTGTTTCAGACCAAAGGGTGCTCTGTTCATTTCCAAACCTAGGTGAGTAACTTCAAATTTTAAATAACTTAAGTAGTAATCTGGTTGCATAGATTTTCTGGAAATATTATGTTTGAATGCAAGTATATATTGGTGCTTTTCTCTGTATTTATATAGGAAGGTATGATATAAATGTTCTGTTTTAATTCTGGGCACTCTCTGTTCATATTTCCAGGTTCTCGTTTGACTTTAATTCAATATCTCTTGATATAATCCTTATTTAAGCTTAAGTTTCAAGTGAAACTTGTGTATGTCATCACCAAATTTAGTTTTAAAATTTTTATTTTAGTAAAAGAAATATGGTTTGTCTCTGGTAATTAAAATAACAGACCAATCTGTAAATAAGTGAAAATCCCAACATCATGATTCAATGATTCAGGCATGCAATCTGAAACACCATCCAAACTTATGATTTTTAAAACTAAAACTAAAATTTTTAGTTAAACATTGAAAGTGTAGTTTGGTTTTGAACGAAAGTGGGTTATTGTCGATTTGTGGGTGATCTAGTGGGCCGGAGTGCTCGGGGTTCTTTGTGGTGAGGGATAAGTGATTGGAGGGTCGAGGAAAAATGGCGGTAGATGGTGCAGTTAGGCATGGTGGCGACGGCGACGAAATGCTTTCTGTAAACCTATTTTTTTTGACTGGGTGTTGATTGGGTCTGTTCGTTTTCCCTGGTGCGTCGAGTTCAACGGGGGTTCGCGTATGGGTAGAGGGGTGAAAGGCGAAGTCGTGGCCGGTGGTGGTGGTTTTCTGGTGGTCGGAGTTTGAGGCACTGTGAAGTTTCCAGGTTTGGGAAGGGGTGGGAATGGTGTTTCCAGGTTTTGCTTTTTACTGCTCATTTTTGATTTGGGCGTGGTGGTGGAATTTGGGTGGTCGTGACGTTGTCTGGAGGCGGTCGGCGACATGTTGAAGCTCAGGTGGGAGACCGGAGTTGGTTGGGGCCACGGTGCACGTGCACCGTGCCATTGAAGTGATTGGGTATTTTTTTGTGCGCAGGGTTTTTTGCCTCGGGGGAATGCTCGGGTCACTCGAGTATGTGACTCGAAGAAGAGGGAGGGATGACTCGAAGTCAATGAAAGATGGGTTCGAGTAGTGTTGTTTCAGGTTTTGTAAAAACCTGGAAGCTGAATTTGTTCAAAAATTTAATGAAACCTAAAGAAATAAGAAATTTAAACATGTTAAATCCAGTTTTGAAGTTTGAATTCAAGTTTACTTTTGAATTCAAATTTAAATAAAAATAAAGTTTTAAAACAATTAAATATGGGTTTCCTGTCAGGTTTATAACCTGACAGTTTCAGATTTTAAATTTAATTTAAATCTGAAACAAAAAAATTTAAACCGTGTTTTAAAATTAAAAGTTCAAAAGTATAGATTCAAGTGAACTTTTGAATCTAAGTTTTTTTTAAAGAGGAATGAATTTGAATTTTAAATCAAGAATTAAAAACCAAGTTTTCAAAAGCAAGTTAAAACCAAAGTTTTAAACTCAAGGTTAAACTAATGGATTCAAGTTTTCTTGAATTCAAATCTGAAATTCAAATCAGTTTTTAAATTTAAATATATAAAACCAGTTTAAATAAAATAGTTTTGAAAGGTAAATTTGTTTCAAATAGAATTTAAATTTGGCAAAGGTTTAAACAATAATCCTTTTGAATCTTGAATTCAAAATGGAATTTCAAATTAAATTTAAAATGTAATGTTCTAATATACTTTAATATTAATAAAGTCATTAATAAAGAAATAAATTATCTTAGGGATAATTAAGATATTTAAAATGATTAAATGATAGGTTAATTAAGAAATGACTTATGTATTTAAGTTATAAATTAATAATTTAGATTAATTTATAATTAGAGATCAAGTAAGAATTAAATTAAGTAATGTTATTAATAAATGAAGATAATTAACTAAGGATTATTAATTAAGTAATATATGTGATTAATTTTGGATAATTAATTAGCTTAATTAGATAATCTATTGTAAATTGTAAATGTAATTACTTGATAAAAGTAATTAAGAGATTAATTACTTATTGTAATTAATTTGGATAAAATGATTAATTTAAGTTAATTAATTTAGTTTAATTAATTTAAGAAAATCATTTGATATATTGATAAGTGTAATTACTTCGTGTAATTAATAGAGCAGAATTACTTAAGGAAGTAATTAATGTTAATTACTGAATGTAATTAATGAAAGATGATGTGTTAATGAAGTAATTTGGATAAATTACTTTTGAAATTAATCAAAGGACTAATTAAAGAAGATAATTAATTATGGGATAATTAATTTATTAAAGTGATTAATGGTTGTTAATTACTGGTTGATATTAATCAAAGGTGATTAATAATTGTGTTTAATTAAAGATTAATCACTTAATGTAATTAAATTAAATAAAGTAATTTAATTTAAATATGAATTTAAGATCATTAATTAATATAATTAATGATGTAAATTAAGAATTGTTTAATTAAGGAATGATTAATAATGTGGTAATTTATTTATGAAATTAATTAAGAGTGAATGTAATTAATTATATTTAATTAATAAATAAAGTAATTAAATGTTAATTACTATGAATGATTTAGGATAATCAATCTGTGAAATATAAATAAAGACTAATTACCTATTGTAATTAGTGAATGATTAATCAAAGGTGTTTAATCAAGATGATTATTTAGAGGATGGTTAATAAATTTGATTTATAATAAATTAATGGTTGTATAAGCAGGATTTATAGATGAAGTGATTAATTTAATTTAAATTAATTAGTGATAGAAGTAGTTAATTTAATTCATTTTAAATTAATTACAAATGATATGATTATAAATCATTGCTTATGGATGGATGATATTGATATTTCATTTGATGATTATGATCTCAGATATGAGATGAGTAATATCTTGTGTTATAGATGCTTGGTTTAAGTATGATAATGTTTAATTATCTGTTTGGATGATGATATTAGTTATATGTATATGATGATGATATGATTATCTACTGTGATATTGTGAATTATCCATCTGTGTGTATATTGATTTTACTGAATTGAATTGTTAAGACTAAATAGACAACTTGGCCTTAAGAGACACGTTTTGGATTTCGATGAGACCGGGATCGGTTTTCCTTATTTGGAACATCCGAAAGCCACATCGACTCCAAATTAACGATAGGTCGTGAATCTAAAGTGAAGATGAAGGTTCAGAGTGCAAGGGTTGTTGTCGTTAACTCTAAGGGTGATTCCGAAATGAGTGTAACGAGATAATGCCTTCGGTTTCGTTCGAACCCGGAACGAACTTGTATGGATTGAATGCTTTCAGCACATCGTCAGATGGGCGATGAGCATTCTAAGAAATGTTTTCTATTAAGGTAATCGTAGCTTCAAGCCTCATCAACCGGGAATGGCTAAAACAGGGGATGTGCAGTAAGGTTAGGTGGGTCATGCCCAAGCAGGACAAGGATATTCCCCTGTCTAGATGTCCCTTTATTTTCGGCTGTGTGGGCGGTTGATTGCAACAACTGCCGGGGTTTATCTTGTTCGGGACTGTTCGGTAAGGAATGGTTCCGGCCTTGTGTTGCAGGGGGTCGGGAGTGATCTTCGGTACGTTGATCTAGGCCACGTACTGTGACGGGCGGTACTCCAGTAGCCCTGCCATTGTATGGAATCCACAATCCAATAAGTGCCAACGGTTTTGATTGTATTACCCACTTTTGTGGCTAGTAGCTGGAATTTAATGAATGTAACAATTTCGGCTATTTTCTATTTACTTGAAAACCCTAGACCTATTATAATATCACTGGATTTCCTATCAAATATTTTGGTTAGCGTAAGGTAAAAACTTACCCATGTTTATTTGTGGGAAGTCTTACGTGATACCCTTTTGCTTTCAAAAAGATTTTCAAAATTAAGCAACTTTAACCTGTTACTCATGCCAGACCCATGTCTGACCCGGAGTTTATTTTTGTTTTTCATAAACTCTCGGGTACCCAAATTTTTACGGGTAGCCAAGGGATTCAGGTAAGCTTTGACAAATTCTGGAGGAGCAATAGAGCAGGAGGCTTCAGCGTTATAGATATACTTATAGTTCCGCTGTGTTGATATCTTTGAGGTATTTGTTTGAGTTGTACCGTGTTGTATGTACTAGACAGATGTTTATAACTGTTTAGTATGTGATGTATTGTCTGTATAACTCTGATTGATGTTGTATATTATGTAAATACTTATGTGATTATTATAATTTATTCGTTCCACTGTGAGATTCTGATGTTGTTGTTCTTTCTTCTATATCTTTTCTATTTTCTCACCCCTTTCTTTCTTCAAGACGATACGGTTTTCTGGGCGTAGGAAGCCGGGTCGTCACAGTTGGTATCAGAGTGCTAGGTTGAGCGAATACATAGGCTCTTGAATGATTTCTTTCTTGAGAGAGCGTATTTGTAATTTTGATATATATTTATATTTATTTATTTCTACCTATTGTTGGGTTACCTGTACAGGTTTTCCAATAAGCCATAAAGGTAGATAGGGTGGTGGTGTGTGTAACACAACTACCAGTGGTTGGAGTTTGAGTGACTGAGGTTGGAAGTGTAATTGTTGAGACTGTAGACCTATTACCGTCTCGAATGAGCTTTGGGTGGTGTAAGGATTTCATTGATCTCTGAAGGAAATCTGTTAAGGTTCGGAGTTCATTTTTGAGGTGTAAGTTTAGTTGAGCTATAATTTGGATCTATCGGGTGGACAAAAGCCAGTCATGATATCTTGATACATCAAGGTGTAGTAGCTGTGTGATGAGACACAGTGACTATGGATGTCTCCGAAGATGTTTCTTTGGGACAAGTTAAGGAAGAGTGTCTGCTTCGGTGTTGTAGCTGAGTTCAGTAGAATGTTTCTGTTGGTTTGAGGACCGAGTTTCTCGAAGAGCTTTGGATTAGGAAGTCTTCTGGCTTAGCAATTTTTCTTGGGTAACTTCAGAAGCAGCAAAGTAGTTCCATTTCTTCGATGGATTGGCCACATAAGCGTAAGCTGTTCTGATTAGTTAAGAGGGAAGACGGTATTTTTGGAATTGGGCTGGATTGATCGCAAAAGTGACTTGCAATAGTTTGAGTGTTCTCTTGTGTTTCAGAGATATTTTTCTGGATGTCTTCAGGAAGTCAGAGTTTTGCTAACATCTGGAGATTGAGTTTGGTATCGACGGGATTTCAGAAGTGGTACCAATGGTTTAGCTTAGTAATAAGATGATTTTTGATTTTGGGAAAGTAGCTCAGATTTTGGAGAAACTTCTGAGTTTTATTTTTTGATATGTAAACTTTATTTTTGAAATGAGTTGTCCAGTCTGTGCTTGAGTTCATCATCAGCGTTTTCGTCTGTTCAATCAGAGTTGCGCAGTGGAAGCATGGTGGCAGCTGTTTTAGTTTGGAAGCAATTGGATGTTGCAATGTTTGGATTAGAGAGTTCTACAGGAAATTTCTTAGAATCTGAGGCCAGATTGGAGTGCACTTGATTTATTTTCTCCGGATGAGGGAGGTGAGTTCTGTTTCCTGTTTTGGGATAGAATTTGTGTTTTGAGTTTTGGATGATATTGGGAAGATCATTTTATTGGATTGTCTTTGGTTCAGTTTGTTTCTAAAGACATCGGCAAGAGTTGAACTGATCAGGGAAGATGTAGACAACCCAAGATCGTTCGAAGAGTTTAGTGGATAAGAGACGGAGGAATTTGGGTTCCCAAGTCGGAGATTTGATTTTGGATAAGTGTTTGGTCTTCAGGATTGAATTGTCAGTTTAGATAACTGGAATTCGTTGTGTTTCACGTATCTCTGAGGGAGTACGTGTAAGATTTATCTCTGGTTGTTGAACCAGCAGTTCAGGGAGTTTTGGTTGTGATTCAGACTTTCCTGTAGTATGATATCCTGTCTTGTTTTATAGATCTAGATGAGTAGTAGTTCTGTAGCTTAGTAGTTGTTAACGCAAAAATTTGAACGCTAACACCCCGGTGTATGAAGTGTAGTTGTGAAAGCACCACCCGATGATTCGGGAGCAGAGTATAAGCAGAAAATCACAGAAAAAGCAGTGAATAACAACGATTTTATAGTGGTTCGGCTCAAGGCAAGCCTACGTCCACTTTAATTCTCTTTATTGCTAAACCGATTACAACTTTACAACAAACCTCAATTACAATTATGACGAGACAAACAACTAGAACTTTGGTAGAGAAGAATTCTTCGAATCCATGTAGATTGCGTTAGATTTTCCCTTGAAGTTAGTTGAGATGTCTTTCGAACTTGAAGTGTCGGGTGAGTTGAGAATTCAGCAGAGTATTGGCGCTTGAAATGATTGGCCAAAAGGTCCCTTGTATGTTGGAGCGCATGCCATATTTATAGAGTTTCCTGGACTAAGCCGTTTGCGACTTAAGAACTTCACGGGTTAGCATAACTCGGCTGCGACTTAAGGTAAGTCTTCACGAGGTAGAGGATCTCACGGGTTAGCTTGACTCGTTTGCAACTTAGGGTAAGCATTCGCGAGTTAACATGTTATAGGGACACGGGTTACGACTTAACAGGTCGTGAACGACTTAAAAACAGTAAGTCATTTGGTGATTGTTTCGGATTGATTTAAGCCGCTCGGACCTCTCATTAGTTAAGTCGTTCATTTCCTAACACGTGAGCCTGTTAACTCGCTAACCCGCCTGCTTGCTTACTAACTCGCTAACTCGTTAACTCGCTAACTCGTTAGCTTGCTCACTAACTCACTAACTCGTTAACTCGCTAACTCGTTAGCTTGCTTACTAACTCACTAACTCGTTAGCTAGCTGGCTTACTAACTCGCTAAGTGCCTTAACCCGTTAAGTCGTTGATCCACCAAGTTGTTACAAACCCCGAGTCGTTGAGTCGTTCCATTCCTCTAAGTCGCCTCTAACCTTACCCCGTGAGCTAATTGAGTCGTAACCTGTTGAGTCGGTCCGTTCCTTAAGTCGCGAGGTTTCTTGAGTCGTTAGGAACTTTAAGTTGATGAGTCGCTTGGTCTCTTGGCCCACTAAGTCGCATAACTCTTAAGTCGTGAATCACAACAGGGTTAACATTTGCCCCTCGAAGTACGCGCCTACGTCATAGGTCGTGTGCTTCGACTCATCTTAACTCATGCTACCCTGAGTCGTTGAGTCGTTAGTGACTTATAAGAGGCTTGAGTCGTTCGTGTCGATTCGAGTCCCCATGTTCGTGTATATAAGCTGGTGAGATGCCTTCTCCTTCCCTTTTACTCACATTCATATCTTAACTCACTTAGCAGATCCCCAAGCTCCCTCGATTCCACTGAACCATGACCTCCACGGCTTCTATTTACCTCGCCGATTCCTTTCGTTGTGAATTATAGCTTTCAATTGTTGGTAGACGCGTTGCTACTGTGATTCGTGAGATCGTACTAGGCTTATGATAAATTAGTGGTGACTTGACTTCTAGATGATTCGGTGGCGTGCAGGAGTGATGAATTTCATGGAGAGGATGGTGAATTTCCTTATGCGGCTGTTAACGGGTTATTGGGTTATGGTTTGAGATAGCGAAATGTTATGTGGAGGAGAAACTCGTGAGTGAGCAGATCTGAATGACTCAGGGACTTTGAACGACTTAGCAAATCTGAGCAGTTTTGGAGTCTTGAGCGACTTAGCATGTTATGCCGTGCTCAACTTAGGAGTTAGGATCTTTGAATAGTTTGGGTCCTTCCAACGACTTAGCAGCTTAGAACCTCCTAACGACTTAGCAGCTTAGAACCTTCTAACGACTTAGTGAGCTAAGTCGCGTTCGACTTAGGACTTGACCAGATTTTTCGCTGCTGCACGGCCCTGTTACTTACATCCTAAAACTTAAACAATCTTGCTTTGCTTTGGTTTGAAGCACTGAACTTTGACCCTCTAACTCATAATGTGACTTTAGGACTTGCACTAGGCTTGGCAACATCGAGATTTTGACGAAACTTGAACGAGTTTCCAAACTGAACAGCTTGAATTCATTTATAAATTGCACCAACTAACAACCTGCTAAACACAATTTCTGCAGAAAACAAAGGCGAATATACTGCCATTGACTGCCTACATCAAATGACAGATTAGCCGATAAAGAATAATTATTTCAAATGAATTATGTGAATGGAGTGTTATTAATCATTCAAACTTTAAATGGCATATTAGGGCAAAATTAAAACAATCAACTAAAGCTGATTGGTTTGCATCAATACTGCATTCAAACTTTGAAACAACAAGCTCTGAAATTTAATAATCGATAATTATTGACTAATTTGATTTCAATTATCTTTACTTGTCATTCTTATCAATTTTGCACAACACTTCACACGCACTTTTAGGAAACGTGCACCTTCATACTTGAACATCCAGTTGCTTATGTGGAATGTCTTCTCAACAAGAAGAGTCGATGGGCCAGGCTGAAGATGTCTTCCCAATGGCTAACCCATTGGTTGACCCTCCGGAGAGAACTCCTACTACCCTGAATCAGCGGGTGTTCAACCAACTGCGCATCCAGTTTGGTATTGCTGAAGCTGACGCCTTACTCCCGGGACCAAATGACACTGCAGATAGGCCCCCTCTCGGCTTTATCGCTGTTAATCGCCAAATGTGCTTGAGTGGAGCCATTCCTCCTTTCAATGACTTCTTACGACAGCTTCTTCTTCGCTTAACTATCTCTCCATTTCAATTACACCCAAATGGTTATGCCATTTTAATAGGGCTATGTGCACTGTTCATGAGGACATTTAATCGCTTTCCCAGCTTTGAGGAGATTTGCTATTTATGCTCATTCATAAAATCTAAGGACCATCCCTCTATTACACTCGTGAGAAGCGTGAGAGGCCGTAAATTGATTATGGGTCTCTCTGAAAGTGCTCATGGGTTTCTGAATCAGTACTTCTTTGTTCGTTGCCCCCCTGGGTTTTATAGCGTCTAGAGAGTTGGAAGTAAGTTTTGTTCTTTCCATTTGGGCTTTTCCGAAATTCCAGTTGTCGAGTGCTAACTTTTGCCCTTTACCTTTGCAGCATTTCCTCCTCTTTCAAGAGATTCAAGACATAAGGCGACTTTTGAAAGATTGAGTGCTGTGCCAGTGGAAGAGAGGAGCGCTAGGTTCTTACTGAGGGATGAGTATTTGCACCAACTCGGGCTTCTACACCCTTCTCGATCTATCCATCCTCGCGAAGTCCCTGATTCTCCGGATGAAGCATTAGATGCCCCAGCTCCCATTGAAGAGCCTGTGCGGAGTGAAACTGCTATCGAGGCTTCACTAGTGAAGTGTTCAACTCCGAAGGATGCTGCAGGGACGTCTGACAAGTCTGTACTTGCCCCAGTCATTGAAGAAGGAGAGCTTCCGCATCGGGCAGAAAAGACCATCGAAGAAGGAGCTGATGGAAGGAGCCTTGCCGGGCGTGATGGTGAAGACATCTTTGAGAATTTAAGTGACATAATAATCACCTCTCAAGAACTCTTTAAGGATGACTCTACCACTGCTAAAATTATATCTTCGGCAGCCGAAACGACCTTTGCTCTTAAGCAAACTCCTTTAGCACAAGAACTGCCATTAGTTACAAAGCCTGTCACTACCCCCCGACTGTCGAGCAGTTCGTCGTTCGGCGCGTATAGTTTGCACGTCACACACACCTTAGGATTTTTCAGCACTTCTATGCACTTATCTTCTTATACTTTAAAGATTTCTAAAGCTTATCTTTTTATTTCAGATTCTCCGATAGGACGCAGCAGATCCTATTACAAAGACTTTCAGCGCTATGGAGGGCGTGGCAACTATGTTTATAGACGCTACCTTACTGGTCCCAGAGAAACCGATGAGCAGAGAGCTGCTCGAAAAGCTAGAGAGAGGAGAGAATATGAAGAACGTCATGAGAGGATAGATGTGCGACATGAGTCTCCTTCAAGAGGCGATGATTCTCACAAACGTAAAACACATGATGGTCGGGGGAAGAGCCACATTGTTGAGGACCCGAGCAAGCGGGCCAAACCTAGTGAGAGGCACGCATCTGCAATATCTGAAAAGTTTGACGCTCCCATCTCTATCGACATTCCTTCCAAATCCCCTGCTCTTGAAGGAAGCGCTATTCAAACACTTCTTAATAGGCCTTCATATCGTGTTGAAAGTGGCCCACCGACCCTACAGAGCCGATTCCCGAATTGGTGTTTGAAGGGGGTACGCTTCGATCTTGATTTAGTCCCCATTGATAAAGAAGCCATGTACCAAAATCTTGATGCCGTCAGACTTGATATTGAAAGAATGTCTGGATGGCAAAAGCTTGTTGATGAACTCCAAAGGGTCAATCGGGCCAATATCGAGGCGATGCTAACTATGGAGAACGATAAGTCGGAATGGCAGAAGATTCTTGACCAGCACAACATCGAGATGAAAAACATAACCGAGTATAACGAGAAACTTGAAGCTGAAGTCAAGCAGCTTAAAGACGATCTTACCACCTCTTCTAACACTTACACTCAAAGAGAAGAGGTGCTACAAAAAAAAGTGCGGGATGCATATGCTGGCCAAAGAGATGCCGAAGCTAAAGTTGAGAGGCTAGAAGAGGTCGTAGAGAATTACCGCACTGATGTCGCTCAGTTGCGGAGTAAAATGAGCACCCAAGACATGGAGATTGAAGCGTTAAAAGCTCAACTTGCTAAAACTGAAAAAGAACAAGATGAGGCCATGGCTGGTAAAATCGCAGCTGAAGAATCTATTCAAGCCATGGAAGCCAACGTCAGTTCAAATCTATTCGACTTTTACTTGCACAGCGTCTTGGGGCGTGGCAGTCTCTCTTTTCTCGGTCCTAAATACGAAATCACCTTGGCTGAAGTGTGGGAAGCCGCTCTCGACATGTTCAGAGGCGCCGGGTATACAGAGGAAGAGCTTGAGGCGCGCTATCTAGATGAGGAAACTCGTGCTGCTCTTGCGAAGGGAAAAGAGCAACTTGCCAGAGTGCGGACTGGGATGGCGGAAGAGGAACGTTCTGGAAAAGAATTACCACTTACTACCTCTGTTCGTCCTTTAGTTTCTCCTGGGGTTGACATCACAGGTTCCAGTGCTCATTCCCCGCCTCCTACAAGAACCGGGGTAATTACCCCTACTGATGATGAGGCTTTGGACGATATTGGAGCTCAAAATTATGAGATTGAACTAGCGAAGCAAATATCTTCAGGTAACTTTGACATTGGTCTGATTCAGGTGGATTGCCTGCTTGCTCCTCAAAAGTTTGATGAGCTTCTCGATTACTTCTCGAATCTTGACGAACCCATATCTCCCTTCTTTTCGGGGGATACTAATATTTTTAACTTCTCTTCTTCTGCAGTTGAAACACCAAGTGCTGTGCAAACTTCACCTCCTGCAGCTATTATTCCTCCGTCTTCTCAAGTTACACCCCTTCCTACTTCTCAACCAGGATCACAGGAAGAAAAGATAGGAGCTCTTCAGGGTCTGGACGATCCTGCTACTTCTCAAAAAGGAGAAGAACTCGAGACAGGAGAAGTCTCTCCGGATCGAACTACTTCTGACGATACAAAACTGTCCGCATTCATTACTCCGGAAAGTGAGTCTTCAAAGAGGAGAGCGAAGCGCACATCTTCGAAGAAGAAGAGGAAGAGTATTTTGATCACAGAAACAGATTTGGAAGTTACTCCGGAGGCTCCTCTTTCTCCTTCTTCCCCAACTCTTTTAAGCCGGCACGAGAAGCTACCAATTAAACCAGGCGAAGGTTCAAAAGGTGGTGGGAGAAAGAAGAAGTGATGAACCTTGCTTTTCCTTCCTTGTTTAGTTTTTGCCTTTTGCATGTATTAAAGCTTGTAATGACCGGATATTATGCGGGTACCGGCCCCCCCCCCCCCCGCTTTTCTTTTGTTGGAACCTGTACCTGTATATAGAATAGTGTTGAATAAAATGATTCTTTTTCTTTGTATAAATTTCTGTCTATATCTGAGAATGCATTTACTATTCATTTTTGTACAAGTTTCTTTGTACGATATTGCAGTGAGCTTGTGGTATATCTTGTTCGAGCGCAATTTTACCGATGTAGTTACGCCATGCTGCCCCTATACCATAAGCCCATTGTAATATTTTATTTTATGTGGAACTTGTGCTTTTATTTTTTAGAGAATAATTATTCCACATTTGGAGGAATATGATTTCATTAAAAAATAGAGCACAAATAAGTTTCTACGCTTCAACTTTCGAAGATATCACTCTTTATTTTGTGCATATACACATTTTATTGAATGAAATCTTCTATGTGGTAAAGCGGGTATTTGTAAAGCACTTCAACTTCTTTTTGAGGAAGAGAATTTTCTAGAACAAGTAATTCACTCTTCCTTTGAAAGTTAAAGTGTGCTCTTAATGAGGAATTTTTTTTTTACTTGCCACAGTAAAGGGCTTCTTGATTTTTGTTTCTTTGAAAAGTTGCACCTCTGAGGAAGACTTTTTCACGTTTCAACACTTGGAAGTTTTACTTCAATCTTGGTGAAACGTGTGCCTCCGAAGAGGTCTTTTCTGCTTGATTGTGCCTCCGGGAGGAGGTCTTTTCATTTCTGCCTCTGGGAAGAGGTCTTTCTGTCTTATTGTGCCTTGGGAGAGGCTCTATTTTTTTTTTAGCATTTCATCTCCGGTGAAGTGAAACTCCGAAGAGCGGTTGTTACACTTCAACTCTTGGCGAAATGGGCCTCCGAAGAAGGCTTTTATTTTGTTTTACATTTCAACTCTGATGAAGTGAAACTCCGAAGAGCGGTTGTAACACTTCAACTCCTGGTGAAATGGGCCTCCGAAGAGGGCTTTTATTTTGTTTTACATTTCAACTCTGGTGAAGTGAAATTTCGAAGAGCGGTTGTAACACTTCAACTCCTGGTGAAATGGGCCTCCGAAGAGGGCTTTTATTTTGTTTTACATTTCAACTCTGGTGAAGTGAAATTCCGAAGAGCGGTTGTAACACTTCAACTCCTGGTGAAATGGGCCTCCGAAGAGGGCTTTTATTTTCTTTTACATTTCAACTCTAGTGAAGTGAAATTCCGAAGAGCGGTCGTAACACTTCAACTCCTGGTGAAATGGGCCTCGGAAGATTGCCTGGAAGTTACTCTCTCATGGTTGGAGTGTCATGACTCCTCCAATCTTTTTTGGTTGAGTAGAGAACTTTCTTTTTTACGGCATATGCTTCGTTAGAGGTCTTTATCCTCCGAAGAGTTGTGCGTCCGAAGAGGACTTTAGTTGTTCCTTGTCCACTTGCTTATGCCTTTTCAGTGATCCTCTATTTTTTTTTCAAGCTTGCACTCCCTTCTCTTACAAGTAGCTTGTTTAATCCAAAGAAGTGTACTTCATTGCTAGGCCAGTTCACGAGAACGGACATAAGCTTCTTAATTGGATGTTTGTTTGTTCAAACTTCTCAATTTATTAGCTAAAGCCCGTTTTCGGCGAAATCATTGACCGTTCAATTGAAGCACTTCTTATCTAGGATTTGAGCTCGGGAATTTTGTGACTTGGAATTTGTTTGTTGAATGATAACAAGAATCACTTGGTCTTGTAATGTGCAAGTTTTGTTTTTGTTGCCTGCAAAAATTTAAATCGACATATCAGTAATACATTTAATGTACTTTTCATATCGAAAATAAAGCAAACATGTAATAATAATAAGGAACACAAGATTTATAGTGGTTCGGCCAAGAATTTGGGCCTACATCCACTTTATAGTCTTTCATTATTCACTTGCATCGGTTTTACAATCGCTTTCAATTACAGGAATCATACATTCATAATTCTTTTTACAATATTTCAACAAAGCTATCAAGTAAAGTATGGACGCAAGTGATTGCTGTTCCAAGCTCTTGGAATTTGATCTCCTTCGACAGTAGTGAGTTTGAATGTGCCGTCAAGAAGCTTCTGACCTATGACATATGGTCCTTCCCAATTTGGCCCAAACACACCTGTCGCTGTCATAATTCTCTTTAGGACTAGATCTCCAATTTCAAAGCTGCGTTGGCGAACTTTGGAATTGAAATGTCTGGCTATCCTTTGCTGATGAGATGCGATTCTGAGCTCAGCCTCTTCTCTTCTTTCATCAAGGAGATCTAGTGCCTCAAGCTGTAGTTTTTCATTCTCCGCTTGATTGAAATGGATTCTTCTATGTGAAGGGACTTCTGTTTCTACCGGAATCATTGCCTCTGATCCATATGCCAATGAAAACGGAGTATTCCCAGTCGCAGTTTTGTGGGTAGTTCTGTATGCCATAGTGCTAGCGGTAGCTTATCGAACCAACCACCTTTTGCTTTTTCAAGTTGCTTCTTGATGGTTGACTTGATAATTTTATTTACTGCTTCCACCTGCCCGTTTGCCTGCGGATGAGCTACTGCTGAGAAGCTTTTTCGGATTTTGAATCGTTTGGAAAAATCTTGGAATTCTTCACTTTCGAACTGAGTACCATTGTCTGTAATTATTTTTTGAGGCACACCATATCTGCAAATGATACTTTTAGTCACAAAACTTATCATCTTTTTTGAAGTGATAGTAGCCAGTGGTTCAGCTTCTGCCCACTTAGTAAAATAATCTACAGCAACAATGGCATATTTAATTCCAGATTTGGCAGTTGGTAACGGTCCTACAAGGTTTATCCCCCATATCGCAAACGGCCATGGACTGACCATCTGTGTGAGTTCAGTGGAAGGAGCTCTAGGAATTTTGGCGAATCTTTGGCATCTGTCACATTTTCGGGAATAGTCTGCTGCATCTCGATTAATTTCTGGCCAAAAATATCCGTATCGGAGAATCTTTTTCGCTAAAGTTTGACCACCTAAATGATCACCACATTCTCCCCCATGCACCTCAGCTAGGATTGTTTTGGACTCTTCCCTGGATACACATCGAAGTAACGGCATTGAGAATCCCCGTCTGTATAACTGGCCATCTTGGACTATATAGCGAGAGGCTTTCCTTAGTAGTTTCTTTCGTTCTTTTGAATTTTCCGGTAAAGATCCATTGAGCAGATATTCTGTTATTGGAGTCATCCATTATTCTTGCTCTTGAGACACGCTCATGATCCAATCAATATCCATCTCATCAATGCTCGGAGTCGACAGGACCTCCACTGGAGTAAACCCCAGAAATTGAGCTTCGCCTGTGCTAGAGTACTTTGCGAGAGAATCTGCTTTCATGTTTTCTTCTCGAGGAATATGACTTATCATGTAATGATTGAAATCACCCAGGAGTTCCCAAGCCTTTGACAAATAGGCGGGCAGATTTCCCCCTTTCGCTTGGAATTCCTTCTTGACTTGGCATACAATAAGTTGAGAATCACTGAAGATCTGTAATGCTCGGATGCTTAGTTCTTTAGCAACCCTTAGGCCAGCGATAAGGGCTTCGTATTCTGCTTCATTGTTTGTTGAAGGAAATTCCAATCTTAGTGCATAGCATAATGATCGACCTTCAGGGGTCTCGAGTACAACTCCGGCTCCAGAACAGTAGTCGTTTCTCGCGCCATCGACATATAACTTCCATTGGATTGGGGAATCGTCGATCGTTTCCTCCTTACTGTTACCCTTATCTATGAATTCTGCGATGAAATCCGCGAAAGCTTGTCCATTGATTGCTTTTCGGGGATGATAAGTGATGTCATATTGACTGAGTTCAATATTCCACTTTAGAAGACGGCCCAAAGTCTCAGGGCGAAACAGGACTTGCTTTAAAGGTTGATCAGTGAGGACTCTGATAGAATGAGATTGGAAATATTGCCTCAACTTCCTAGATGCAATTAGTAGGCAATAGGCGAGTTTTTCCAACTTAGAGTAATTCATCTCTGCCCCAGTGAGTCTTTTGCTGATATAGTAAACTGGATGTTGAATCCTCTTGTCTTCTCGTATCAGCGCTGCACTTAAAGCATGAGATGATACTGCCAAGTATATAAGAAGATCCTCGCCATCGCCAGGCCTAGAAAGTATTGGAGGCGTTTCCATATGGCGAATCAATTCATCAAAGGCTTTTTGGCATTCGGGAGTCCAATCGAAGTTTTTCTTTCCTTTCTTTAGGGCGTCAAAGAATGGGATGCATTTATCTGTGGCTTTGGAAATGAACCGACTCAAGACGGCGACTTTTTCATTGAGACTTTGCAATTCCTTCTTTGTTCTAGGAGCTTTGACTTCCTTTAAGGCGGTAATTTGAGCTGGACTAGCCTCAAAGCCCTTAGCGCTCACGATGAAACCTAAAAACTTGCCGGATTCCACTCCAAATGAACATTTTAAAGGATTGAGCTTCATTCCGTACTTTCGAAGGACTGCGAACATGTCTGCTAAGTGTTCTATGTGATCCACTGCTTTCTTAGACTTTACTAACATGTCATCGACGTAGACTTCCATAGTCTTGCCCAATTGCGGTTAGAACATAGCATTAACAAGTCTTTGGTATGTTGCCCCTGCATTCTTCAGCCCGAAGGGCATAACTCTGTAGCAGTAAAGACCAACGTCGGTGATAAAGCTCGTGTCCTCCTGATCTGGCTCATGCATCATGATCTGGTTATATCCGGAGTAGGCATCCATAAAAGATAACAATTCGTGTCCCGCTGTTCCGTCTACCAGTTGATCGATCCTGGGTAATGGGAAGCAGTCTTTGGGGCATGCCTTGTTTAGATCTGAAAAATCGATGCATACTCTCCATTTTCCGTTGGCTTTCTTAACCAGCACTGGATTTGAAACCCAATTCGGATAGGTAGATTCTTTGATAAAATTATTCTCCATGAGCCGATCAACTTCTTCTTTTAACGCTGCCGACCTTTCTGGACCTTGAGTTCTCCTTTTCTGCTTCACAGGTGTAAATTTTGGATCAATATTTAGAGCGTGTACTGCAACTTCTGGGGATATTCCGCACATATCGGCATGAGTCCAAGCAAAAACATCCAAATTTGCCTTTAAAAAAGATATTAGGATATTTTGAATTGACACATTAAGTTGTGAACCCACATTCAACACCTTGTTTGGGTCCTTTGGGTCAACAGGTACTGGTATTGTTGTTTCCACTGGTACCACTCTATTCTCCCCTGCACTGACTTTTCTAGGATCCATCTCTTTCTGTGCTCCGCTGTGCTCGCCATTGCAGGGCCCGCCCTGTAATTGCTACAAGGCTGGCTCTTTGATGCGGACTGGGGCTGCCGCATCCTTTCCCATTTCTCTTTTCCTTGCCTCTCGCAGCTCTGTCAGATAACACTCCCGCCCAGCATTTTGATCCCCTTTTATAACTCCCACTCCATTATCTGTGGGAAATTTAATGGTGAGGCACCATGGGGCCAGAATAGCTTTGAATGCTGCGAGAGTTGGACGGCCAAGGAAAGCATTATAAGCAGAAAATTCGTCGACAATCACAAAAGTTTGCTTGCGGACCACTTTTCTTTCTCCTTCTCCAAGTTCCACAAACAAATCAACGGTTCCTATAGGCTGTTTTGGCTCCCCAGTGAAGCCAGCGATTTTCTGCGATGATGCTTGCACATCAGCCATAGGGATCTTCATTTGGTCGAATGTTTTCTTGAAGAGGATATTGCAGGATGCGCCACAATCAATGAGAACTCTTCTGACAATAGCTGGCCCGATACCAGCCGAGATGACTAAGGGATCCAAGGTAGGAGCTTCAATACCTGCGGAATCCCTGGCTCTGAATACAATATCATCATTGAAAGTTTTTTGTTGCTTCAAGGGCATAGCACCTTCCAAAACAAATACGTCTTCCTCGGTCGGTATATACTTCAAAGCTCGGGTATACCTTTCCATCTCACCCCAGCTTCTGCCTGCTGGGTGAGGTCCTCCCGTAATGACATTGATGACAGGCCTTCCGGATTCATGCCCTGCAGTCTTCTCACTTGTCCTGGGTTGATGAGCAGGAGCTCGTTGCCCCTGACTAGTCGAAGCGGGATTGTTGCTATTCTTTTCCACAAATTGCTGCAGCTTGTTTTCCCTTATCAATTCTTCAATCAAATTTTTCAATTGGCGGCATTCATCGGTATCATGACCGGGTTGATTATGGAAGTGGCAAAACTTTCCGCTTTGTACAGCTTTTTTCCCGGTTCTCAGAACGGGAGGTTTAGGATAATAAACAGAATCTTTAGTGGCAAGGTAAATACGCTTCGGCGTATCTGATAAAGGGGTATATTCCGATGGCTTGAAGGAACGAGGCTTCTTCAGATTTTTCTGTCTCTTCCCATCATTATTTTCCCTTTTCTGTCCTACAGATTCATTCTTGCGTGGGGCAACAACATTATCTTCATCTTTCTCCAATGCTGCCTTTACCGGTACAGGACGGCTTTCCAGACGTATGAACTCATCTGCTTACTTGTAGAATTTTTCAAGGGAATTTGGTTCCTTCATGTTAAGCCATTTTCCAAATTCGCTCGACTTGTCGATGGCCCTCATCAGATAGGTCAAGATCATCCGTGGTTCTGCATTGTCTACCTCGGCCAGCGCTATATTAAAGCGATTCAAGAAAGATCTGATAGTCTCACCTGGATTCTGCTCTAAACTTGACAACGACATAATATCTTTGGCTTTTGAAGCGTATAGTCTGAACTGCTCCTTGAATTTCTGGGTTAAGTCAGAAAACTGATCTATAGACCGGATTGGCAACTTGGTGAACCAAAGAAGAGCTACACCTTCCAGATATACAGGAAAATATCGGCACTTTATTTCATCAGAAGCTCTGCCACCTATCATGCGCCAATCATACTTATACAAGAATTCGTTCGGATCACTTGTTCCTTTGTAAGCTGGGATAGTTGGTGGGACGAACTTCCTTGGGAACTCAGCCTTTAAGATTCTTTCGGTAAACGGGGTTTTACTTGGAGCGAAACCCCATTCCTTCTCATCTTCATTCCTTTGCATGCTTTCCTTCATGATATGTCGAACGATTTCAGAAAGATATCCCTCATCATTTCGAGCTTTAGATCCACCAATTTCAGGGAATGTCCGCTCAAAGGGGCCGGCAGCCCTCTCAGGAATGTTTCTTTCTTCATCCTCATGAATGTTGCCAGCATAGTTCCTTTCATTACCCGTTGGTTGACGGTTTACCCCAAGCAAGTCATTCAACTTATTCAAAATTAGGGCATTTTGGGCGTTCTGAGCTTCCAATTGTGCACTTTGGGCATTTATCTGCTGGTTCAGCCCTAAGATTACAGCATCCAACTCCGCTTTTGTAACCCCAACAGGTGGAGTGGCTTGATTAGGTACTGGGGAAGCGGAGGTTCCCTCTTGAAAATTTCCAGATCTAACAGATCTACTCTTTCTCCCCGGAGCCATGATTTCAGATAAACTTCTAGTCTTCAGAAAGGTTACTTCAACAAACTTTCGTGGAGCAATGATGACGGCTTGCCTGAGTTCAGCTCTCAGTGAAAGCACCAAAAATGTTAACGCTAAAATTTGAACGCTAACACCCCGGTGTATGAAGTGTAGTTGTGAAAGCACCACCCGATGATTCGGGAGCAGAGTATAAGCAGAAAATCACAGAAAAAGCAATGAATAACAACGATTTTATAGTGGTTCGGCTCAAGGCAAGCCTACGTCCACTTTAATTCTCTTTATTGCTAAACCGATTACAACTTTACAACAATCCTCAATTACAATTATGACGAGACAAACAACTAGAACTTTGGTAGAGAAGAATTCTTCGAATCCATGTAGATTGCGTTAGATTTTCCCTTGAAGTTAGTTGAGATGTCTTTCGAACTTGAAGTGTCGGGTGAGTTGAGAATTCAGCAGAGTATTGGCGCTTGAAATGATTGGCCAAAAGGTCCCTTGTATGTTGGAGCGCATGCCATATTTATAGAGTTTCCTGGACTAAGCCGTGTGCGACTTATAGAACTTCACGGGTTAGCATAACTCGGCTGCGACTTAAGGTAAGTCTTCACGAGGTAGAGGATCTCACGGGTTAGCTTGACTCGTTTGCAACTTAGGGTAAGCATTCGCGAGTTAACATGTTATAGGGACACGGGTTACGACTTAACAGGTCGTGAACGACTTAAAAACAATAAGTCATTTGGTGATTGTTTCAGATTGATTTAAGCCGCTCGGACCTCTCATTAGTTAAGTCGTTCATTTCCTAACACGTGAGCCTGTTAACTCGCTAACCCGCCTGCTTGCTTACTAACTCTCTAACTCACTAACTCGCTAACTCACTAACTCGCTAACTC
The DNA here is from genome assembly GCA_030765085.1 of Allium cepa. Classification (NCBI taxonomy): domain Eukaryota; kingdom Viridiplantae; phylum Streptophyta; class Magnoliopsida; order Asparagales; family Amaryllidaceae; genus Allium; species Allium cepa. The sequence continues at coordinate 778,745,002 of CM060945.1, forward strand.
GTTAGCTTGCTTACTAACTCACTAACTCGTTAACTCGCTAACTCGTTAGCTTGCTCACTAACTCACTAACTCGTTAACTCGCTAACTCGTTAGCTTGCTTACTAACTCACTAACTCATCAGCTAGCTGGCTTACTAACTCGCTAAGTGCCTTAACCCGTTAAGTCGTTGATCCACCAAGTTGTTACAAACCCCGAGTCATTGAGTCGTTCCATTCCTCTAAGTCGCCTCTAACCTTAACTCGCGAGCTAATTGAGTCGTAACCAGTTGAGTCGGTCCGTTCCTTAAGTCGCGAGGTTTCTTGAGTCGTTAGGAACTTTAAGTTGATGAGTCGCTTGGTCTCTTGGCCCACTAAGTCGCATAACTCTTAAGTCGTGAATCACAACAGGGTTAACAGTAGTATTGTTTGTTTGGATTCTATAGAGCGAGTATCTCCATATTCATATTTGGGAAACTCGAGAAATTTTTTGTCCAGAATCTTGTCTGGATAGTTAGATTTGTTTGTTTGGATGAATTGGTTGCTATGATTGTTAGCTTATGGTTAATATATGTTTGTGTTTAAAATTTAAATCTTTAACTAGATTATTAAATTACCTTTGTTTTAAATTTCGGGGACGAAATTCTTTTGAGGGGGGAGGAATGTGATATCCCGGAATTTTTGGCAATATAAATTTAATAATCTGTGTAAAAATTAAACTAATTTGATAATGATTGTTAATAAGATTTAACGTGATTTCATAATCTTCTTTTTAATAAATATTTAACTGATAATTTATCTTTTGAAAAGCTAATTTAAATTGTTTCTATTTATAATGTATATATGTATATATTGGTATATATTATAAATAGATAAGTTTTGTTTTTTAAATTTAATAGATAAAGCTATGTTTTCTAATTCTTCTATTTTTGATAATTTGGAAATTTAATATTGAATAAATAATAATATGATTTTAAAAATACTCAAGATAAATTTAATTTTTTCAAAAATAAATTTTAGCCTAGAGTTTAAATTTAAATAAAAAAGTTCTGTTTTGTTTTTTTAAATATAACTTGATAAATAAGTATTTATATTATAAAGAGATAGTTTCTTTTGAAAATTTATTTTTAATTTAATAATGAGTTTTAAATATTAATAATGCAAAATTTTTACAAATGGGTTTTAGTGAAAATAGACATTGTTATTTATATATTTAAAGAAGACCGTGGTCTGGAAATTTAAAATAAAGTTTTTTCAAGAATATTTAAAATAAAATAAATCTTATACATGTTAAACATAAGTTTAAATACATATGCACAAGAAGCTATGATATTAACATAACCAATAAAAATAACTATAACAACTTCATATATGTACATAAGCATAAACAAAGCAAAATAAAATAAAATCGCTATGGATAAAAAGCATACCCTATTAACTTCTTTACATATGTATATGAGATAAATACAAACCAGGTTTGTATATGTGTAGCCTGTAAGTTTTAAGTAGCAAAGTTAAGAATAACAAAGCAAATTAAATATGATATATGTAGGCAGTAAAGTGTGCAGGCTGAAAATAAATAAGAAAAGTTTAGAAATGTTGCCTGAAAAATTTAAGAATGCAAAGCAAGGTTACAAGACAAAGTAAAAATATGTGCTGGTAAAAGAAATGCAAAAGTTAACAAAGCAAAGCTAAGTAAAAATATCTTTGTGTATGTTAAACATATAAGATAGTTGTAGAGCAAGCTAAAGCAAAATTAAGAAATAAAATTTAGTCAACCTGTAATAAAATGCAAAGCAAGTATAAAACAAAGATATGTAAAATATCTAAGCACAAAAATGAGGTTAGTAGAGACATAAAGTACTTAATCAATAAATGCTTTCATTTCTTAGCAGCAAACAACTCATTTCAAATTGTTTTAAAGATCATTTCAGCCTCCTAATACAAAGATTTGGCCAGATAAAACTAAACACATAAGTGTACCTGCAAAAGTTGCTTGTCTCAGATGCCACCTTCCCTTGAAACTCTTTTATATACATGCCATCTTCTTAGTTCGTTCAACACAACATAACAAGTTGTTTTTTTTCTTTTTATAACTAAAGCATCATACATCAACAACAAAGGCAAGATTAAGTTTCATGTTTTCTAGAAATCAAAACAAACTACTTTCCAGTTTTAAAGTTCAACCTATTTCAGACCAAAGGGTGCTCTGTTCATTTCCAAACCTAGGTGAGTAACTTCAAATTTTAAATAACTTAAGTAGTAATCTGGTTGCATATATTTTCTGGAAATATTATGTTTGAATGCAAGTATATATTGGTGCTTTGCTCTGTATTTATATAGGAAGGCATGATATAAATGTTCTGTTTTAATTCTAGGCACTCTCTGTTCATATTTCCAGGTTCTCATTTGACTTTAATTCAATATCTCTTGATATAATCCTTATTTAAGCTTAAGTTTCAAGTGAAACTTGTGTATGTCATCACCAATTTTAGTTTTAAAATTTTTATTTTAGTAAAAGAAATATGGTTCGTCTCTGGTAATCAAAATAACAGACCAATCTGTAAATAAGTGAAAATCCCAACATCATGATTCAATGTTTCATGCATGCAATCTGGAACACCATCCAAACTTATGATTTTTAAAACTAAAACTAAAATTTTTAGTTAAGTATTGAAAGTGTAGTTTGGTTTTGAACGAAAGTGGGTTATTGTCGATTTGTGGGTGATCTAGTGGACCGGAGTGCTCGGGGTTCTTTGTGGTGAGGGATAAGTGATTGGAGGGTCGAGGAAAAATGGCGGTAGATGGTGCAGTTAGGCGTGGTGGCGACGGCGACGAAATGCTTTCTGTAAACCTATTTTTTTGACTGGGTGTTGTTTGCGTCTGTTCGTTTTCCCTGGTGCATTGATTTCAATGGGGGTTTGCGTATGGGTAGAGGGGTGAAAGGCGAAGTCGTGGCCGGTGGTGGTGGTTTTTTGGTGGTCGGAGTTTGAGGCGCGGTGAAGTTTCCAGGTTTGGGAAGGGGTGGGAATGGTGTTTCCAGGTTTTGCTTTTTACTGCTCGTTTTTGATTTGGGCGTGGTGGTGGAATTTGGGTGGTCGTGACGTTGTCTGGAGGCGGTCGGCGACATGTTGAAGCTCAGGTGGGAGGCCGGAGTTGGTTGGGGCCACGGTGCACGTGCACCGTGCCATTGAAGTGATTGGGTAGTTTTTTCTGTGCAGGGTTTTTTGCCTCAGGGGAATGCTCGGGTCACTCGAGTATGTGACTCGAAGAAGAGGAAGGGATGACTCGAAGTCAATGAAGGATGGGTTCGAGTAGTGTTGTTTCAGGTTTTGTAAAAACCTGGAAGCTGAATTTGTTCAAAAATTTAATGAAACCTAAATAAATAAGAAATTTAAACATGTTAAATCCAGTTTTGAAGTTTGAATTCAAGTTTACTTTTGAATTCAAATTTAAATAAAAATAAAGTTTTAAAACAATTAAATATAGGTTTCCTGTCACGTTTATAACCTGACAGTTTCATATTTTAAATTTAATTTAAATCTGAAACAAAAAAAATTTAAACCGTGTTTTAAAATTAAAAGTTCAAAAGTATAGATTCAAGTGAACTTTTGAATCTAAGTTTTTTTTTAAAGAGGAATGAATTTGAATTTTAAATCAAGAATTAAAAACCAAGTTTTCAAAAGCAAGTTAAAACCAAAGTTTTAAACTCAAGGTTAAACTAATGGATTCAAGTTTTCTTGAATTCAAATCTGAAATTTAAATCAATTTTTAAATTTAAATATATAAAACCAGTTTAAATAAAATAGTTTTGAAAGGTAAATTTGTTTCAAATAGAATTTAAATTTGGTAAATGTTTAAACAATAATCCTTTTGAATCTTGAATTCAAAATGGAATTTGAATTTAAATTTAAAATGTAATGTTCTAATGTACTTTAATATTAATAAAGTCATTAATAAAGAAATAAATTATCTTAGGGATGATTAAGATATTTAAAATGATTAAATGATAGGTTAATTAAGAAATGACTTATGTATTTAAGTTATAAATTAATAATTTAGATTAATTTATAATTAGAGATCAAGTAAGAAGTAAATTAAGTAATGTTATTAATAAATGAAGATAATTAACTAAGGATTATTAATTAATTAATGTATGTGATTAATTTTGGATAATTAATTAGCTTAATTAGATAATCTATTGTAAATTGTAAATGTAATTACTTGATAAAAGTAATTAAGAGATTAATTACTTATTGTAATTAATTTGGATAAAATGATTAATTTAAGTTAATTAATTTAGTTTAATTAATTTAAAAAAATCATTTGATATATTGATAAGTGTAATTACTTAGTGTAATTAATAGAGCGGAATTACTTAAGGAAGTAATTAATGTTAATTACTGAATGTAATTAATGAACGATGATGTGTTAATGAAGTAATTTGGATAAATTACTTTTGAAATTAATCAAAGGATTAATTAAAGGAGATAATTAATTATGGGATAATTAATTTATTAAAGTGATTAATGGTTGTTAATTACTGGTTGATATTAATCAAAGGTGATTAATAATTGTGTTTAATTAAAGATTAATCACTTAATGTAATTAAATTAAATAAAGTAATTTAATTTAAATATGAATTTAAGATCATTAATTAATATAATTAATGATGTAAATTAAGAATTGTTTAACTAAGGAATGATTAATAATGTGGTAATTTATTTATGAAATTAATTAAGAGTGAATGTAATTAATTATATTTAATTAATAAATAAAGTAATTAAATGTTAATTACTATGAATGATTTAGGATAATCAATCTGTGAAAATTAAATAAAGACTAATTACCTATTGTAATTAGTGAATGATTAATCAAAGGTGTTTAATCAAGATGATTATTTAGAGGATGGTTAATAAATATTATTTATAATAAATTAATGGTTGTATAAGCAGGATTTATAGATGAAGTAATTAATTTAATTTAAATTAATTAGTGATAGAAGTAGTTAATTTAATTCATTTTAAATTAATTACAAATGATATGATTATAAATCATTGCTTATGGATGGATGATATTGATATTTCATTTGATGATTGTGATCTCAGATATGAGATGAGTAATATCTTGTGTTATAGATGCTTGGTTTAAGTATGATAATATTTAATTATCTGTTTGGATGATGATATTAATTATCTGTATATGATGATGATATGATTATCTACTGTGATATTGTGAATTATCCATCTGTGTGTATATTGATTTTACTGAATTGAACTGTTAAGACTAAATAGACAACTTGGCCTTAAGAGACACGTTTTGGATTTCGATGAGACCGGGATCGGTTTTCCTTATTTGGAACATCCGAAAACCACATCGACTCCAAATTAACGATAGGTCGTGAATCTGAAGTGAAGATGAAGGTTCAGAGTGTAAGGGTTATTGTCGTTAACTCTGAGGGTGATTCCAAAATGAGTGTAACAAGATAATGCCTTCGGTTTCGTTCGAACCCGGAATGAACTGGTATGGATTGAATTCTTTCAATACATCGTCAGATGGGAGATGAGCATTCTAAGAAATGTTTTCTATTAAGGTAATCGCAGCCTCAAGCCTCATCAACCGGGAATGGCTAAAACAGGGGATGTGCAACAAGGTTAGGTGGGTCATGCCCAAGCAGGACAAGGATATTCCCCTGTCTAGATGTCCCTTTATTTTCGGCTGTGTGGGCGGTTGATTGCAACAACTGCCGGGGTTTATCTCGTTCGGGACTGTTGAGTAAGGAATGGTTCCGGCCTTGGGTTGCAGGGGGTCGAGAATGATCCTCGGTACATTGATCTGGGCCACGTACTGTGACAGGCGGTACCCCAGTAGCCCTGCCATTGTATGGAATCCACAATCCAATAAGTGCCAACGGTTTTGATTGTATTACCCACTTTTGTGGCTAGTAGCTGGAATTTAATGAATGTAACAATTTCGGCTATTTTCTATTTACTTGAAAACCCTAGACCTATTATAATATCACTGGATTTCCTATCAAATGTTTTGGTTAGCGTAAGGTAAAAACTTACCCATGTTTATTTGTGGGAAGTCTTACGTGATACCATTTTGTTTTTAAAAAGATTTTCAAAATTAAGCAACTTTAACCTGTTACTCATACCAGACGCATGTCTGACCCGGAGTTTATTTTTTTCTTCATAAACTCTCGGATACCCAAATTTTTATGGGTAGCCAAGGGATTCAGGTTAGCTTTGATGAATTCTAGAGGAGCAATGGAGCAGGAGGCTTCAGCGTTATAGATATACTTATAGTTCCGCTGTGTTGATATCTTTGAGGTATTTGTTTGAGTTTTATCGTGTTGTATGTACTAGACAGATGTTTATAACTGTCTAGTATGTGATGTATTGTCTGCATAACTCTGATTGATGTTGTATATTATGTAAATACTTATGTGATTATTATAATTTATTCGTTCCGCTGTGAGATTCTGATGTTGTTGTTCTTTCTTCTCTACATTTTCTATTTTCTCACACCTTTCTTTCTTCAAGATGATACGGTTTTCTAGACGTTGGAAGCCGGGTCGTCACATTTACCTATTATTTACAACATTTCTATCAAGCCATTTTAATTTAAGTAATTTATTACTTAAGTTTCTCTTGCATAACCTTCAATCACAAATTCACATTTCATTTTAACTTTTGAATATTCATGTAAGCTTTATACACACACATATATATGTATATATATATATATATATGTCTGTGTGTGCGCGCGCGCGTGCATCGCACGCGTGTGCGTGTTAGAATGCAATTGACCATTATACAAATAAATTTTATCCTAATTTAACCGTTTTAATTTCATTTCTTATTTTAAACTCTCTAATTATTCAAATTTTTTTCTTTATTTCAATAATCGAAAACCTTTTCTTAAACATAGAACTTAAGAGTTAAATTTTCGGTTTCAGCTCAAACCATTTTAAAATAAATATATACATACATACATATATATCTATATATTATAATTCAAGCCATACTCAAGAAATTCAACTCAAATCCATTTCCTAAAACAAAAGTGTGGCAAAACTAATACGTGGTCTCTCCACTCTGAGACTCAAAAACGAATGTCGATGATGCTGCGGTCATCATCGAAATTATTTTCCAAGGACAAAATAGGAGATTTCTGACATTCTTCTTTAAAATACATTGGAACCAATTTCCATTCGAAAATACTTTCAAATAGTATAGTTTTTTTTCAAAACTTTGAAAACCAAATTTTAAAGTACCGAAAATTTAATTCTAAATTCTTTATTTTAAATCCATTTCATCTGCAAATCAGACTTATAAACCATGTTTTAAAAATTTCATCTTCTTATAACATACAACAATGGTTAATGATTTATGGTTGTTGACAAAACAATAAATGATAATCTAGTATTATCATTTATAGCAACCAATACATTTAACTATAAAATTTCAGAAAATCATACTTATATATGTAAAATATAATCATACATAAAATTATTTCATTTACCAATGTCGAAAACAATATTGTGTCAATTTGCTCTGTTTAAGTATTTTGGAATTCCTATCGATAGCGTTGCCCAAACGGATCGATTGAAACCCTAAATCAATTTAATAATTCAAACACCACAATAAAAAATATTTTATATAATTTACAAATACACTCCCTCAAAGGATGATCCAAGAATGGATTTTGAAACAAGGATAGAGATTCAAATTTAGATCAACTATAGTCAAGAAGAATTCTAGCTACGAAGATAGACTCGAAAGAAAGATAAAATAATTAAATTACAAAAGAAGAAATTGATCAACTTACTTTTATCACGGAAACTTAATCGGGTCAGCCGAGATTGTAGGAATAAGATTGATGCGTAAATTCAATTTCCTTCTTGAAGGGAAGAGAAGTGACTTCACCCAATATCAGGACAATCTCTTATTATCGGAGTGGAGTCAAGATTACAAGGGGACTACTCTGATTGTCTAATAGAAATGGTTCAGGCTTCGCAAGAAATAACAGCATCTTAACCGAGGAAGTAAAAATCTTCTGTGAATCGACGCTTGTTGTAAAAGAGTTTCACCCATTTACAAATAATATTTATGTTGGTGGGACAGTCGATGGATTAGTCGCACAAAGGATAAAACCGCCAATAGAAATGGCAAGATGAACTCAAATTGATTATACAGATCAACGGAAATAGAGCTATAGGATGCTCTAATATTAAGAGAACATGAATAGGAGAAGGCGCGAATGGATTTCAGACCAAAGGGGAGAGTTCCAAAGTCCGTAAGTAATCCTAAGCAAAGAGAATCCTAACAAAGAAATTCAAGCTCGAACAAATATGATTAATTTTGTACTCCATATGCTATGTTTTTCCTAAACCCGAGCTTTGATACCACTTGTAACGACCTGCTATTTCAAACTGTTCGCGTCCGTGCATGTCGGACTTGAATTGCTCAAAACAATAGATTGTGAATTTATGTTTGGAAAAATTTATGCATACACAGTAAAAATCAATCACAGAACCATAGACACAGAGTATTACAACGATAAGCTACTATAAAACATTAGAGTCTGAAAAAATACAACTGAATCTCAAATAAAAATGAATCTCTAATACATAAGCAACTAACAAGTTTGAACATAAATGACTGGAATAAACTGAAATAACTGAATGTTGGATAGATATAGATGGATCTCCAAGTGAAGGTCCAATCTCTAAAGGTGAGTCGCAAATGCTGTGACACTCAGTCCGACCCGAGCATAAAGCAAATACAAAACACTCGAGTCAGGATTGACATTCTTATACTAGTAAATTCAAATCAAGTGAAATGTCAAATAAAATAGAAGTAACTCAAAGGATGCTTGAGATTTCCATCCTCTAAGATCCGTGGAACTATCTACTATGTAGTAATATACGTTATTATAATATGTTTATAGTAAAGTAAATTATTAAAATAGCGTTAAGGCATTACTTATGTCCCCCTTAACGCATTTTATATGTTCTCTTATTCCATACAATGACGTATGCTCCACCAAACCGGTGGTTTACCCAAAGGACACCACATACGTATAGAACAAAACAAACTCGTAGAAGGCATGATAGGGCATGTGACAAGGCACGCGAGGTAATGCCATGGTAGATATACCATTTGCGGACCCAGACTGGTGGTAATTCACAGTAGCTACTGCTGCTCACCTCGGGACACACACCCAAATCAAAGGTGCACCCAATCAAATCACAAAGTAATAGAATAGAATTAGAGAAATGTGTCCGATAGGAGGAATGATCTCACTTCGCCTGACGTGTCTCCTATTTTAGCCATATCAAGCTGACTCACGGGAGTCAGGGCTACGTCAATACCTTATACAGAATCATCACCAAACCATCCTACTTCGTTCTGGAATCTCCACCACGTACATAGTTGTTAAACTGGTTTTCAGTATTGGCATTGAGTATGACACTATCCCATCCCAATCTCTTTAACAACCAAATGCTTATTTCATACCGTGGTCATTTCATTTCAAATAGGTCGTACTTCGTATCAAAATATCATATTCATTTCACAAACCATATCAATTTGGTATCATTATTCACTTTAAATTATATCCATTTCCAGAATCGTAACACTATCAAAATTATTACACTTATTGAAATCATATAAATTTTGAAATCATAATATTTTTGAAATCATAACACCTCCAACTTAAGCAGTTTAGATATTGAAATTAGTATATTTATTAAATAGTTATAAATTAAAATGGTTTATATATATTTAAAGGGATTGTACTGAAATTGTTTCCAAATTTGAATTGTTTCATCTAGTTCCAAAATCAATTCAAACCAATTTAAATTCCAAAAAATCAATTTAAATCAATCTCGGTTCAACACTTTCAATTTTAAAGGTTAAAGATTCAATTCGAATTCTAAATAAACCATTTCAATTTTTATTGATTTCAAATCCAAATTTGAACTATCACTTCAATTTCAATGTTTAAATAACCAACATTACAATATAAGTTCCGTTTATTTTTCAACATTTAACTTTTGTTTGAATTGGAAAATATTCAATCATTTTAATAACAATTAAATAGAATCTAAATTCGTAAATTTATATCAATTTTAAACATTCAGTCCTAATTTTATTTGAAATTGAGAATATTCATTTAATCAGTTTTTACTAAATCAAGTTATAAATCATATCAGTCACAATCTCTAAATCTGATAATTCAAATCAATTCTTATTTAAATTCACTTATTAACCAATTTAAATTCCAAGTCAACATTTATTTATCTTCCCAACCTTATTTATTAAAGTTATAAAACATATATTTTTAGAATACTAATATAAATTTAAATATATACTTAAACAAATTTTATTAAATTAAATATTATTATTCAATTTATCTAATATTAATTTTATTTTATGAAAATTTCACAATTTTTTTTTTAAGAAATATCCTAAAATCTTTTTTTTCAAAACTGACTTACAAAATTATAAATTTCCAAAACATATAATTTTAAAAAATCTAAATTTTACGCATATATTAAAACAAATTCTTTATATTATAATTTAAAACCAATATATAATGAAATCCATATAGTCTCTTTTAGACTCTAAAAATCATTTTTCAAAATAGACCAACGGTGTCCGTATATAATTTTTTATCCTATGGTCAAGTGATATAGATATTTATAATTTCAATCCGCAATTTAAATATTTACGGGTATACATCATTTCAAACTGCAATCCCAAGATTTCAAAATCGATGAAAATTGCTTCGGTTTATCATTTCAACCCATAACGATTTTCCCTTAATCTATAGTATCATTCGGGTATGTATTTGTTATCCGGCCTTTTGACAAGGCCGTGATACCAAAAGATTGATCGAAAACCAAAGACAGTTCGTCCCGAAGATCGGTTATACACTACTTCGCTATGGATATCGATGAATTTTGTCCGAGTCTGGATCGGGCCATAATTGACCAGACATGACAAGCAAGACCGTAAAAGCCAGCGTTTTCAATTTCAGGTTAATCGGAGTTCGTATGAATGAGATATGATCGATGCAAGTTAGACAAAATGTGATGTTCGTATCCATCACAAAGCCGAGGTGACGACCTATTTGAATCGATCAGATTCGTATCCATCAGAGAGCTATCGTCAAGTTCGAATCCATCGAGACCTAGCGACTTCGAATCGGTCGGGCATGAATCGTTCTGTGGTCATACAGTTCGTATCCATTTTGTTCATATTGTTCGAGGGAAATCTCATTCGCACTCCATATGTTCGAATCCATGTCAACGCATCGGTATCATTCGCATCCCTTTTAAAACTAGTCAGTTCGTATCGATCCCCAACCACAATCGATCGATACGAACGAGACTTTATGAACGAACGATGTGAATGCTATCGGTGCGAAATGGATACGAAAAATTGAGGCAAACATGTCGATGTAAACAAGGCGAAAGCCTCGGAACGACTCGATCAAATCGCGTAAAGGTTGGATCGACCCCAGAAACTCGCGCCACGTCATCACTTGGACACGTACAATAATCGATGCGGATGGATGCGAAGGCTATGGATTCGAACACGACAGCCTATGCGAAACACAATCTTGCATCGATCATATCTCACAAACCGTTGATCCAATGCTATGTAATTTTCACAGCAGCTTGTGTACATGCTAAAGAATGTCTCTGCCAAGTTTCAGCTCGATTGGACAATTTCTTGATCGATACAAAATCAATTCGCGTCGATCACAAATCGAGTCAAAACATGGTGGGACCAGTCGTGTGGGCCCACTCACGAGCCAGAAGGAGTCTCTCGAAGTTTAAGCGCGATATCAGCCTCCTACGCCTATAAATAGCCCCCTAAAGCCTACAAAAAGGGATCTTTTGGCTATTCGACATCCAGACTCTATCGGATTCAATTCTACATCTTACCATCATCATTGTATTCAAACTTCGAAGCTATAATCTACTGTAACCCATTGTAATAGATTGAAATCATCATGTGAATCAATAAAGTCATAAGCTTCAAAGTGGACGTAGGCTAGATCGTTGAACCACTATAAATTCTGTGTTGTTTACTGCTTTCTTTTGAATTTTTTGAGTGATTTCCATACGTGTCATTCATCTGAGATCTGTGATTGTGAACTATAAATTATTAGGTGTTTGTGGTCAATTTTGGCGCAACCATTTTGGTGCTTTCACTAAGAAGGCTAATTCAGGAGTTCTGTCGGTTGAATTTGAAAGATTAGAGATTCAGATCTGAAGAGTCACGACAAGGCAATCTAGCAGAAGGCATAGACCAGAGAGAAGTCAACACGAAGGGAGTCAAGAGGCTTCCTCAGGAGCGAACCAAGATTCAGTCTTCATCACCAGGGATTAGATGGAGACAATGATGAGAAGGCAAGAAGAGATGATCCAGAATTTGTTACAATAGATTGGGCAACTTGGAGCGCAGAATCGAGGAGCAGACGGAGTTCAGAATAGAGTAGGACCATCCGGCGTAGCACCTCGACTAGGGGGCACACATTTAGAGCATGTTGATCCAATCCCGGGGAGAGAGACAGGGAAATCCGAGCAACCTGATGGTGGTAGAGGGATGAACGCTCAGCCAGGGGGGCAGATTCTAGAAAGCTCTCATGGACTCGGGGAGCAGATCGAAGGCAATGAACGAGGACTGCATCTTGGAGACAATGATAGATTGGCAGAGATAGTCAGGCGAGCCATGAGGGGCGGATTAGTAAATAGAGATCTTGAAGATGTGAACAGGAGTCCCTTTTCTCCTGCGATTAGGATGGCTAGGAATCCACCAGATTTCAAACTACCATCAGTGGAGATGTACGATGGGAGGACGAACCCCGCGGTCCATCTAACAAAGTATATGAGGCACATGGAAGTACTGGGTGCATCACAGGAAGTCATGGCCCGGTGCTTTCCATTATATCTGACAGATATTGCGGCACTATGGTATAGGCAGCTGGAGAGCGGCTCCATAGGAACATGGACTGATTTAACTGAGAAATTCATGAGGCAATTTAGGGTTCACATTGCAAGACCCAAGAATGTGATGAGTTTGTCAACTTTAAAGCAAAAAGCTGAGGAGTCTCTATGGAGTTTTCTGACACGATTCAATGCGGCAGCGGCATCGGTGGATCGACCAGATCCATCCATGGTAATGATGGCGGCCGTATCTGAAATAGCTGATAGCACAGAGTTCAAAAATTCGTTAACTAAAGATCCACCTATGGATCTAGGAGAATTATATCATGAGGCCGAAAAGTTTTTACGATTGGAGGATGCTAGTGTAGAAAGATAGGAGGGAATCGATGTTTATGCTGTCAAGGGTGGAAACCCATTTGGAAAAGGTGCAGAGATTGGTAAAGGGAAATGAAAGGCTGAGAATAATGATGACAGGTCAAAGCGTCCACAGAGGGAGCCATGATTCACCACTTATTCAGAGCTGAATGAGAGTTTGGAGCGAATCTATCAGGATACCAAAGAGCAAATTCCCTATCGTAGACTAATGCGAAGGGATCCAACTGTTGACGAGAGGAAATCAGAAAAATATTTCTTATTCCACGAACTGAACGGTCATAACACAAACGACTATAGACATCTGCAGGATGAGATGGAACGGCATATCAGGAATGATGGGCTACTTCAGTATGTGAGGAGGCAAGCTCCAACGGTGGAGCCAGAACGACCACCGTCTACATCTGCTAGGGGTGACCCTGAACCGGGACACTGGATGGTTATCAATTGATTGAAATAACGATGAACAAGTTGTAAATATCTCGCTAATGTGGTTAAATCATTTACACATGTACGGGATCGCGAACGATCCACAGGCATGCTCTAAATGACTACTGACCGCATCATAGTAAGAGTTTACACTTTGACATCCTTGTCTTTCTTCTGTTTTGATTTGAGCATTTGGACTTGGTTTGTTTGGACATTTCAGTTAAAGAATTCATATGAGCTTTAATTTGATATTTGCAATTCTGTAAAGAACTTTATATCCGTTGGATCATGAACGGTCCACAAGCACACCTTGTATGAAGATGAATCACCAAAGTCGCTAATTCAGAAATTCACCCAAACGTGATATCTAACTCTAGTAATGCCAAGTCCCCCTCAATATCTGATCGCGAACGATCACATTCTGCCTCGTGCGGCATCCGATCGCGAGCGATCAAACTCTGCCTCGTGCGGCACCCGACCGCAAATGGTCACAATTCACTTAGTATGATATTCGATCATGAACAATCACATTCTGCCTCGTGCGGCATCTGACCGCGAACGGTCACCATTCGTCAAGAACGACGCCCGATCACGAACGATCACAAATCGTTTAGAACGACGTCCAACCTCGAACGGCCACCCTTCCTTTGAAGCGGCATCCGACCACGAACGGTCCTGTTTCACCATTTGCCGCGAACGACATTCGACCGCGAATGGTAAAGTTTCACCTCAAATGGCATACGATCCTGAACGCTCGCCATTCGAGGTCATATGAAACTATCAAGTTCTTTACAGGTCATCGATTGGATATGAATATCTAGCTCATAGCATTACAAAACACACCTTCTTATCGCAAGGCATGTTTTGGACGGAAAGTGTTATCCCACCTTTTCGCAAGGCCGTGATAACAAAAAGATTGATTGAAAACCAAAGATAGTTCGTCCCGAAGATCGTTTATACACTGCTTCGCTATGGATATCGATGAATTTTTTTGAGTCCGGATTGGGCCACAATTGACCAGACATGACAAGCAAGGCCGTAACAGCCAGCGTTTCAAATTTCAGGTTAATTGGAGTTCGTATGAATGAGATATGATCGATACAAGTTAGATAAAATATACTGTTCGTATCCATTAGAAAACCGAGGTGATGACCTATTCGAATCGATCAGATTCGTATCAATCAGAGAGCTATCATCAAGTTTGAATCCATCAGGACCTAGCGACTTCGAATCGATCATCTTCGAATCAATGGCACGAATCCGTCTGTGGTCATACAGTTCGTACCCATTTAGTTCGTATCATTCCAAGGAAATCTCATTCGCATTCCATATGTTCAAATCCATGTCAATGCATCGATATCATTCGCATCCCTCTTAAAACTAGTCAGTTCGTATCAATCCTCAGCCACAATCGATCGATACGAACGAGACCTTATGAACGAACGATGCGAATGCTATCGGTGCGAAATCAATACGAAAAATTAAGGCGAATGTGTCGATGTAAACAAGGAGAAAGCCTCGAAATGACTCGATCAAATCTCTGCAAATGTCGGATCGACCCAGGAAACTCGTGCCATGTCATCACTTGGACACGTGCAACAATCGATGCGAATGGATGGATGTGAAGGCTATGGATTCGAACACGATAGCCTATGCGAAACACAATCTTGCATCTATCATATCTCACAAACTGCTGATCCAAATGCTATGAAATTTTCACAGCAGCTTGCGCACATGGTAAAGAATTTCTCTTCCAAGTTTCAGCTCGATTGGACAATTTCTTGATCAATACGAAATCAATTCGCATCGATCACAGATCGAGTCAAAACTTGGTAGGACCGGTCGCGTGGGCCCACTCATGTGCCAGAAGGAGTCTCCCGAAGTTTGAGCGCGATATCAGCCTCCTACGCCTATAAATAGCCCCTGAAGCCTACAGAAAAGCGATCTTTTGGCTATTCGACGTCCAGACTCTGCCGGATTCAATTCTACATCTTACCATCATCGTTGTATTCAAACTTCAAAGCTATAATCTACTGTAACCCGTTGTAATAGATTGAAATCATCAAGTGAATCAATAAAGTTATAAGCTTCAAAGTGGATGTAGGGCAGATCGCCGAACCACTATAAATTCTGTGTTTACTGCTTTCTTTTGAATTTTCTGAGTGATTTCCATACGTGTCATTCATCTGAGATCCGTGATTGTGAACTATCAATTATTGGGTGTTTGTGGTCAATTTTGGTGCAAACATTATCATTTCAACCCATAGAGATTTCTAAACAAACAGGGAACTTGTAGAGTGAGAATAATAAAATAATATAACATATCAATGATGAGCATATATCACAGTGTACAATTAACAGGTCGTAGTGTCATATGTCATAGATGAACAATTTCAGATAATGGCACATCATATTTAACAATTAAATAATTTAAAAATTCAAATTTAATGGCATATTTCAATTGTCAATTCAATGTGAATTAAATTTACTTTATATAAGAATTTTAATCCTGAGTGATTTCTCACATTTCGAGGCTAGAGAAACAAGAACACGTCACTGACATGCACACAGATATGGACACAAACATGAACTAGTGAGACAGCGACAAACTAGGAATTTCTATGACAAATTTGATATTTTAGAAAGTAAGTCAAGATAGACAAGAGATCGATGAAACAAAATATATGTTATTTACATATTCCAGAGTCAAAATTTAAACACATATTAAAAATAAAATCTTCATATATATATATATATATATATATTGAAAATCAATATTAAATTTCAACATATGTACCTATGTCAAAAATCAAAATCTATATATATTTCCAGATCGTTATTAATTTTAACACATGTATTTAAAATATATATATTATATTACATGCATGGCACACGAAATTATTTCTCAAACTAATATATTATTAGTATACTAATATATAAGTGTTACAAGTAAAAACATTTTAGGAAATTAATACTTCAACCCGATCATATATACACTTTAAAATCAATATTTAATAACAAATATATATTGCCTTCCAACATGTTTTATATATACTTATAAACAAATTTATACATTAAATATAATACACAAGCAGGTAAAATAAACATACAGATATAAACTAACCTACGTAAGCTTTATATACAGAATAACATATATATATATATAACTTGCATAGACATATCGATATAACTAACATATATAATACAAGTAAACCGACATGTAGACGTATCCGGTTATACAACTAAACATATATGCAGACATATTCAAATATAAAACATTTATTCAAACATATAACTAAACATATAATATAGCCAAACCTATACATGCGCATGCCAATATACGAAGACATGAATAAAATATAACTATGTATATAAATGTAAATAAGAAAAAATATAAAACCATAGAACCCATAATATAAACGATTTATATATATATAATATAATTCATATATATTACATATATAACAAACCAATAAAGCCGTAGGTTGCTCACGGCACTGTAAGGAGGTGATAGGTGGAGGGGAGGTAATGAGTCAGAGCGGTGTGATGGACGAGTTTGAGGGCGGAGCGTGGTCAGCAAGGCAGTTGTGCCTGTTGTGGGTTGGCGGATGGTAGTTTCGGGCGGTAGGAAAGTAATAGGATGTGGACGGGTCTGGTGGTTGTCAGATCTCACGGGCTGCTGATGAATGAGAGGGTGAGATTGTTGGGCTGTACTTGTTGGAAGAGAAGGCGGACAAGGCTTGGTCGAGCTGCTCGTGTCAAGCGAGTTGTTCTGGTGGGCTAATGATGTGGAGGCGAAGGAGAATGGAGTCGGGCTTTGGTGCGAACTACTATGTCATGGAACGAGCAGCGTAGGGTCGGCTGGTGGTGGAAGGAGGCTTGAAACTGTAGTAGGTTGAGCGGAGATTGCATGGGCGAAGAGATTGAGGAAAAATTTTGAACAGGGATATAATGAAGAATACGAGCAGACATTGATTATTTACAACCTTTATAAGTTATAAACTTATACTTATACTTATGAACAGTATACATCTTGTCTCAAAACAGGAATATAAAATGAATAGCAAACGCATAGCATGGGAATGGACCATGGATAAAATATGAAATAGCGAATATAAAGTTTGACATTAAATATTTCAAAAAGAATAAATAGAAGCTAGAGTAGGAGAAAAACGAACGAACCAAAATATCGAATATAAAAGGAATTTAAAAAGTCAAACATTTTAGGAACTGTAATGCTAATGGCAATTGATTAATACATGGTGGAAATTAAATGGACACAAAACCTAAAAAGATTCAAAACGGATACCGATACGGTTAAACATTTTCACTAATTTCGCCATGTATCGGACTCTGAAATGCACAAATTAATATACTACGGAGATCAACATGACAAGATAAATAAAATGGTATACATATATCAGTGATACAATCAACCTATTAAAAGTCGATATGTTGCTACTTAACTACTGCAAATTCATCGAAAATATGATAAACGGGGCTACAGTAGTCGAAATTTGACGAAACGGAATACGACGTCTCACTCAGAAAATAGTTTACATTTTTATTATATAAAAATATTCAGATTTCAATAATATTTTATTTGCATCAATTTTAACTAATTTAATTGAAATTAAAATTATACAACAAAACTAACTTCTGTATGTATTAACTGCTATTTGCTATGTTTAAATAGACGCATACCAATTACCAAGCTTTCATTTATGAATTTAATTATTTTAAATTTCATAAAATTTCAGTTAATTATGTTATTTCAAACCATTAATATTTATGGATCGCCACAAAGTGGATCCAGGAAGGCCCAGGACAAGAGCTAAGGACCATAGGTGAGTATTTTGTAATTATTCTAGACTTTTAAGTAATTTGAAATAATAGTGTTCTCAGTAGTTGTAGTTTTTCTATAATTTTGAGACAGTTTTTATATAACTTTGTTTACAATCGGTTTTTAAGCAAATTTCAGAAGTTCTTTTCACTCTATTTTTATTCAGCTATTTTATTCAGTTATTTACATCTGTTTTAAGTTGGAATTTAGCCGGTAAATACTAGTTTCTTTTTTATAGAGATTTAATCCTTTTTTACGCGAATAAGTTAAAAAGAGGTATGGATTAAAACAGAATAACACTAAATCTACAGAAATCAAATGTAAAATAAGAAAAACTGAAATAAAAAGAAAGAAGGATCGAAATAGCCAAATTTAAGATATTTACAAGCATAACTATAACAAGTGGTTATAACTAAAATGAGAAAATAGAAGAATAACAGCCGCAAGAACAATTACAGCACATGCTATAGTTAGAGAGAAAGAAATAACAGAAGAGACTTATTCTAATGCTTAGATCTTGTTAACACGCAAATGTAGCAGAGATAATAGAAGAGGCTAATTTTAAAACTTACACTAATTTAACAAGAATAGATAGAAGGATGGCACGTACCAATATCATTCCCTTTCAGTCAGGAACTGATGGTCTCATAATAGTTAGGTAAGGTTGGGACACGCTTATGCTAATTAGGGTAATAAGTGGCCAACAGATAGACGCTCAAATCTTGGGATTTGGGCAAAGGGCGTAAACTAGAATATGAATGTGGGGACCAGTACCGGTAGCATACTGTTTCATCCTAGGACTTATGGTCTCACAACACTTAGGTGATGCTTGGAGGCATCCCATTCAGACTTGGACTGATTGTCTAATAAAAGATTATGTGAGGCTGGGCATACTTATGCTGATTAGGGTAAATAAGATGCGATGACCCATATTTTGGAAGGATTAAATCGACAATAATCCACACATGTCCAACATAAACAATGCGGAACGTTGATAATCTATGTGGTTAAATAAGAAGAATAAGAATATAAGAAGAAGAAATAAACACAGAATCTCACAGCAGAAACGATAAAATATAATAATCAAATAACAGTTCATAAAGCTGTTTACCGTATAATTGATTATAATCTATACACATTTATCAGAATTATGTATATACATCATTGATAAATAACTAATACGGCAGATGATGCGGGGAAATATATTAATAGTAATATGCTAAATCTTCGTGTTCGTCCTGTAGAGAAAAACCTTCAATATGCTGAAAAAACTCAGGACTGACCTGAGCGTAATGAAAAGATAAAACCATCGAGTCAGGACTAAAATAGTCTTATGTAAGTAAAATCAATATCACAAATATGAGTACGATAATTTAAGAGATATTATGAGGTTTTCTATCTCCTAAGGTTTCGTTAAACTATTTATATATATTCATATATGCTATAATATATAATGTCTATCGATAAAATAAATATTCAAGTAGCATTAAGGCTTTACATTGATCCACCTTAACACAATTTTTGCAGTTTTAAACAAAAGTTGTAATGGGCTCGTATAGGGAAAATATGAGAAGGCACTTGAGGCAATGCCTAAGGTAGGATTTTACCAGTTTACCCTTTCTGGCTGGTCCTAACCCATCTGTGGCCGACCACGACAATCAATCCAAGCAACAAAAAGGTACACCCATCGAATATGAAATGTCAATAGTAGTACGAGAGATCAACATCGCTACAGGCAGCAAACCTCATTCGCTTGACATATGCTTATGCTTTAGTCATTTTAATTAAAACACGAGTGTCAAAGCTGTCCATCATCGTTCTCTTACTTCATTCCAGTAAACGTCACCAATCCAACCATTACATTCTGGATATCATCCACTGCGTGCACATTTGTTAAAGTGGTTCTAATATCGATAGAGAGTATGCCAATAAGATGCCTCAGTCTCTTTGAAAACCAAACGACGTTTTACACACCAGTTGGTTCTTTTATATATTGAAAGCAATTCGGCTTTGATATCAAAATATCTTACTCGCTTTAAAATCAAATCCATTTCAACATTTGCTATATTCGCTTCAAAAATCATATTTTACTTCAAAATGTCAATTCAGTTCGATATATTGACTTCACTTCGAAATTTGATTCGAATTACAATTTAGGTTATAAATTCACCTTAAGCCAATTAGTATTTAAATCTAAAATTTAAATAAAATCATTCCCCCTTTTAACAAGTTTGAATTTTAGAAATAATTTAAATAGTTTAAAAATAGTTAAATAGTTAAAATAGTTCATAGAAAAAAATTTGGGTAATAAAATGGCTTATATAGTAAAATAGATTGGAAATTCAAGATAATTTGAATATTTAAATAATATAGATTTTTAAACCATTTATACAATGATAATTCATTTTAAAATAGTTTCAAAGTCAAACCGATTCAATTCCCAATTTCCCCATTCAAATATTCTAATTTCTATTTCGATATAATCGATTCAATTCCGATCTCAAGTCGTATTTTATTTCGATCCCCAAAATAATTTAAATTCCAATTCCAAATTAATTTAAATTCCAATTTCAAATTAATTTCTCTTCCCATTCCATGTTAATTTGAATTCCAATTTCAATTTAATTTCTCTTCCAATTTCAAATTAATTTGAATTCCAATTCCAAATTTTATTCCAACTCAATTCTCAAATTTAAACCGTTTTGATTTATAATAAATTCTGAGCTCGATTTCCAAAATATAGTTTTATATCACTTTTACTTAGCAATTTCAAAATTCAAATAAAAATCCAATCTTTTAAACCAATAAATTTCTGAAATCCAAGTCATATTTCAATTATAACTTCTAAATCTCTACTTCGATTATTTTAACAATTCTCATTACCAAATATTAATTTCAACACTCCGGGCTCATGTTCGAAATAGTTCAATTTCCATAAATTCAAATTTTTCTAAAATCAAATCATTTCAATAATTTTAAAACATAATTTAAAAATCATTTAGTTAACCAATCCAGTGTTCGTATATAGTTCTCTATCCTATGGCCAAGTGAATCAATTATTTCAATTTAATTCAAGGATAGATACATATCATTTCAATCCAAAAATAAATGTCATAGTATATATCATTTCAACCTATTTCTTAATTTTTTCCGAAATAATTCGATTTATAGTTTTAAACTTTAAATAACATACAGAATGATAATTGGGTATATTAAACATAAATAAAAATCCAAACATCCAAAATATCAATCAAATTTCATCCATCACCATCCATCATTCAAACAGTCAATAATCACAACAATCAACCAACCATAAATAAATTGGGAATTTTACTAGCAGGTAAATTCTAATTCAATTTTAACTATAAATTTAAATACGGTCAATAAATTCAGATGTCAATTAAATGTCAATTTAAATTTATCATCCAACAATCAATCAATTCAAATCACTTTAGAATTTCAATTCAATTATCATAAAAATATTTTATTCAATCATGAGCGTATAAAAGACCCACCTCTCTATTTGAAACCAAAAATAATTCAGCTTCCAATAAATTCCAGTTCCACTCTGAGTCAAAGACGACTTCAACACGATTCCAACGCAATTTTTTTCTCCCCTGAATCGGACCTCGTATGAAAGATTAATGAATTTAATTAATATACGATGTGACGATATTTGAAATTGGAATATTTTATTGATTTTAAATATTTAAGAGTTAATTTCTAACTTGAATTTCAAATATCACTATTTATTTGGCAATTAAATTATTGAATTTAAAGATTGGTAATTGGCTAAATTGTTGAATCTGAAATTTTAAGCTTGTTAAGAATAATTTAAAAGATTGTAAAATTTATATTGATAGTACTGAAGGTAGTAAAAACTTTAAATTGAAATTTGAAGTGATTTGTTCAGTTTTAAAAATATACCGTTTAAATTGAATTTAAAAATAACCTTCCGAGGCGCGGTCTCGGATTTCAACGAAACTAGTAACATTGGATCTGTAATAATGTATTATTATTGGATTTCAAATTTTCGTAGCATTTGAAGTAGTCATGTGATCGTGCGATAGATAAACGCGCTGAAATCTTTATCGAAATCTAATATAATATCTGAGTCCAAAGGCTATCTTCTCCATATGATCAAATTAGGACTCAAAACATTTTCCATTGCAGTTGGAAAAGGGGTTTAACCTTATAAACCTCTAGTGGCACGCCTCGATAGGAAGTCAAAAATTTTGAGTGGTGATTTCAAGAAGATTCAAATTTAAATAAGTTGACTAGTCAAATTTTTTTTACGTCAGTTTTTTTGTATCACTACATCATACTCATTCCAACATTTGTATAGAAAAGCAGCTTTTCCTCCATTTGTCAAACACACAAGATCCTTTGAACACGCGTCTTCTCTAAAAAATAAAATAAGTTGTCTTGTTTAAAATTCGTGTCTTCCTCGGCATTTCTTTATTTTCAAAACAACGCAGATCTCTTTCATCCTCCCTTTGCTTGAAATCCCCTATTCATCTTTCCAATTCATTCGAAATCAAAAGAAATTCAAAATAAAATGGCGGTCATCTTCTTATTCAAACCAGATCGCTTCAATTAATTCTCAAATTGAAATCGATTTGCTCAACGAAAAAATGGCAGAGTATTATCGCAATGGAATCACAATCATTGAGGGGAATGAACATCGCGGTGCATCGCGAATCGCGCTCGCATGGAGGCAGCATGCAAGAGCCTAGGTGGTAATTCTCGAGTCAAGGAGTGGCAAGGCGTCGCTGGTGGAAGGTGAAGCTGGAAGCTCACGAAGCTAGGGATTGTTTGGGAGGGTTTGGGATCGGCAGGTGGTGAGGCAGCTTAGTAATGTCGTGACGGCAAGCGCGGCTGGATTGGGAATCGATGGAGCTGTCTGGGTGGTAGGTTTTAGTGCACGCTTAGCAGTGCAGGACTCACCGAAGTGGTGACACTACTGCCTGGTTCTGGGTGGAGGTAGTTGTTCGTCGGCGATGAGAGATGGGGTAAGCAGATTCTCGTTTCCCCATTTATTGTTTTGAAATTTTACATGTTACAAAAAAAAATATTTTTGATAAACTATATATATAGAGAAAAGGATAGATATAAATATATCTACAAATGCACATACCTGTTTTAATTTTTTTTACATAAATATAAGATTTGAACAGAAAAGCAGGAGATTCAAAATGCTGAAAGTTATATAGAATTGGATTTTGCAATCTATATAGTTTTTACTATATATGTTGTTTCAAAAAGAAAGTAAATTAAAAATACATATACACGTTTTTAGATCTACTAATTTATTTTAAATAATGTGCTATAGTGATTAATTTATTTAATAGACTTATTTAGCTATATAGTTGCTATAAAAAATTATTAAAAAGAAAATTAGTTTAAAATCAATTTATTTGTTTAAAACCAAAATTATCAGTTTAATTTTAATTTTTAGTTAAATTTATAAATGGTAATTTACTATTAATTTAGTTCAAATACTAACAAACCATACGATGTTTATACAAGGTCGAATATCATGGAGAAATGAGCCGGGTTGGATCAGAATGCAAATAAAATAAAAGGTGAGTTAGTCTCACACATTTGGATTACCTTAAATTTAAGTAATTAGATTTAAGTTATTGAACTGATTGCTTGAATTGATGATTTATTATCAGTCTGGATGCGGTATTATATATAGTACTGTGTATATGTATTGGAGTGATTGATTCTTGCATTATATAGTGCATGAGACCCTATGCCCCCTACATATTAGTGGATGATCCTTTATACCGCGATATCCCTCTCGATGTGGGATTGGTATTTTATATTCTGCTAACATCTATGGATGCAGGAAAACATGTTAGAGGGATCCAACTGGATTCCTCAAAATGAAAAAATGATTTTATATTCAGCTATATGATTTATTTGATGATCTGTGATAGATTATAGTGATTATATTGGGCTTAAAATTATTGAATGCTATGCTTGGCTGAATATATATGGGTATTTTGAGAAATGGAAATATATATATATATATATATATATATATAAAGTTTGGGTTTTTAAAGGAAATGAAAAGAAAATTCTTAAGTAAAATTATTGGGAATTGGATAAATCGATTAATAAATTTTAAAGGGAATTTAAAACCAGGAAACCGATTTGAAATCGATTTAGTGTTTTGGGAACTGTGATTTGAAGGAAAATGAGAAATGGAATTTGTAAACTGGTTTATAAATAAAGTGGAATATTTATCGGTGGATAAATTTGAAAGTATAGACTTCAATGGAATTTATAAGAAAAGGTGCAATTCATTTTAAAAATAAAGGTCATTTTATTTTTAAAAGTTGGAAGTATATTTATCCTGGAAAACTAAGTATATTTTCAAAGAAAAGATTTCAAAGTATAAACTAGAAGTTAAGAAAAATGTTTTTTTAGAATGCTTTAGAAAATTTATTATTTTAATTATTTTTAAGAGAAAGTAAATATATTTAAGGTAATTGTGGTAGTTAATTATTTTTAAAGGTAAATTAGTATTATGATTTTTTTAAAAGGAATATGTTGACTTCATTTTAAAAGGAAATTTTGGTTTAAGTTTTACTCAGGAACTCTTATAAATTCCTTAAGTATTATTTTTATTTAAGTAATTTTAGTAGCCTTAATGTAAATAATTTAAGTATATATTTTTGAAAATGATTATAAGGAGATAGAAATGTGTTTTAAAAAAAATTGGTTTTAATTTTAAAGTGTTGAAAGAAATTTACGGGATTGGGACGTAAATTAAATTGGGATAAATCGAGCCAGATTTATAAAGGATTTTATGGGTTATACTGAAATGGAAGTGTATTTCCCTGTAAAACAATGTATATTTTCAAAGGAGTATTTATATATAAGTTGGAAGTTTAAAGTTATTTAAAAAGAATGTTTTAGGTAAATTTTTATTTAATAATTTTAACAATTTAAGTAAACATTTATTAAGTTAATTAAAGAAGTATTTTAAAGATTAACTAGTATTTGATTTAAAAGTTGGTTATTAAATATTTATACCCTATCTAATATCTTATTTTAAAATTAGTTTTGGTTTAAGTTTTATATGAGAAATTATTAGAATATTTCATGACTAGTATTTTAAATAAAGTGTTTTAAGTAGTTTTTATTTTAAACGTCTAAAGCATATATTTTTGGATAAAGTGATTTAAATTATTTAAAAACCTAAAGCATTAAGACTTGGTAATTCCCAATGGAAATAAAATAATTGGGTGGAAATTTATTTCCGCGAGAGAAATGTTATTTGAAAACTATTTTCAAAGGGTTGAAGTGTAGAAAATTATCCTGCGAAGATATTTTGAAATAAACAATTTGGGAAATTATTAAGGCCTGATGGTTCGCTATGGATGTCATATGATAGTCAAATAAACGACTATCAATATTGGCCAATGCGCTGATTGTTTCGAAGAGATCGAGATCGGGATTAATTTCTCGAAAACCACTTCAATCCGGTTTGAACGTTTTCGTGAGGAAGACAAAAGCTTGGAGTCGAGGATGGAGTAGTGAAGTGTGAGGGCTAATCGTTACTATTCTTGAGGGTGATTCCAAAATGGATGTAGTAGGAGTAGTGTCTTTGGTTCCGTTCGAACCGAGAACAGACTTGTATGGACGAATACTATCTGACCATCGTCAGGGCTACGATGAGCATTCTAAGTGAATGTGTGCTAAAAAGGTAATGCATAACCTCAAGCCTCATCAACCGGGAGTCGCTAAAATAGGGTAGGTGTAGCAAGGCTAAGTGGCTAGCAACCAATTAGGGTAATGTAATCCCTGTCTAGATGTCCCTTTTTATTCGGCTGTGTGGGCGGTTACTGATCCCAACCGCGGGATGATCTTATTCAGACTATCCAGTAAGGGGTAGCTCCGGTCTTGTGTTGCCGGGGATAAGGGTGGATCATCAGTACTCTGATCTAGACCAGGTACTGTGACAGGCGTTACCCCAGTATCCCTGCCATTATATGGAATCCAATCTCTAATAAGCGCATGTGTGGTTTTGATTATGCCCAGCTATTGGTGAGATGCAAGCATTTTAGCTAGATATTATTTTACTTTCTATATACACTATTGTAATAGCAGATGGATTTGACAAAAATATTTCAGTTATCGTAAGGTAAAAACCTGGCATGTTTATTTATGGAGCGGTCTTACGAGATACCTTTGATTTCAAAGGATTTTGAAAACTTTACTAAACCAATTGAGTGTGTTTTCTCGCGCTGGTATTCCAGACTGACTTAGGTGTTATTTCGCTATAATGCTTGAGTCAGACCGAGTATTATAGAGTACAGATTCTGGATGGACCGCTATGGAACTCAGGGAATGCGCTGGATGGCGAGACGTATCACGTATCTGACTTATTTCCACTACGTATGGAATGACGTATACTCAGCTTTGTGTGGACAAGTGACTGTCCAGTGTTGCAGTTTTGTTGATGTTGTAATCTAATGATGTATATATAAAACAATTATAGTTCTTTTGTATAAAGATCAGTCATTTATCTATTATATATTGTTCCACTGCGATATTGAGATTATGATGTTGTTTTGTTTTCTCTTCCTCTACCTTCTTCTTCTTTCTCTTTACGGTCCGGTTTTCGGCATTCGATTGTTTGGCATTTAATATAGTGAATGTATTGATGTCGATTTTCGGGTGTCGAAAAATCGGGTTGTCATAGTTGGTATCAGAGCTGAAAGTTAAGCAAGAACCTTGGCTCTTGTGGGGAGTACTCATTAGAAATAGAGTCCATAGTACTCTAGAATGAGTTTGAGTGTATTAATAGATATGGGCATGTATTTTTTAGTGAATGTAAAAATTGTTTTATGTTGTTTTGACTTATCGGTTGAGTGTTTATAAATTCCGGTCAGTACAGTCTGGGCAACTGTATCGATAGGGATTTATAAACACTTAAACTAGGCAAATTGACACAGTATTGTTATTAAAAGTGGGCAAAAGAAATAATTTTGCCCAACTTATTTTGTATATAAAAGAAATAATTTTTTTAAAATTATTATAGTATACGGTTTCTTGGTTGTTAGGGAATGATAATATTAAACTATTATCATTGTTGTATAGAAAGTTAAAATAGGAATTGAAGTCGTAACCAAAAGCTAAGAAATAAATTCATACACAAAATGAGACTTGTACATGTGAATAATAAATGTGATTTATATTAGAACAAAATTCCAGAGTGATGTTTGAATATGAATTGGAAGGATTTGAGATTTGAAATTTTGGAAAAAGTTTAAATTCCTTTGGATTTGAAAATGGTTTTCAAAGGTTTTGGAGAAATAATAGTGATATTATTTCGAAAACATTATTTAATTTGATGTGAAATTTGGTGAGATATGGAATTAAAAAATATTTGGAAAGGGTTTTTGAAGGGATAAAAGCACTAAACTCTTTTCGATCGCTGGAAAATAATTTCGATATTAATGTTGACATCATTGGTGTTCATTTTCGAGTTTCCAAAGAGGAATTGCTACCAAAATGTTTTAATTGGAGTTTTCTGCAAAAACTGGGCTTGATTTTAAAAGTTAAAGGATAATTTGATAAGAAAATGAATTATGTACACAATTTATTTCAAAAATGATTTTGAAATGTTGAGAAATTGTTTAAAAGACTCTAGAATCTTATTTAAAATAATTATCGAATGGAAATAAGTTGGGAAACTTATGGAAGTAAATTTTTTGAATTAAATTGAAGTGTAACTAAATCAAGTATGATTAAAGTAAATTTAAGGAAAAAGTCTTAGTGAGCTAATGAATGGGTATTAAAACAAAATTTACTAAGTGTGAAATAAATTTGTAAACAAACAAATGAATTTGCATTTGTAAGCAAATGAATTGAAAATTTAATATTGGAATCAATTTGAATTATGTCGAGTAAAGAGGAATTGAAAATTTTAGTTGAGTGGACTAAAAGAACCAAGTTCCAAGAATTTAAAATTTGTTGGAATTTTTAATAAATTAGTCAATGGGACTAGTTTAAAATAATGATATGGATCAGATATGAATGGAAGATAGTTGATAGAATTTAATATTTAAAAGTGGAAGGTAAATTGTATTCAAAATGGAATTCAAAATGGAACTGGAAATTTAAGTGAAATAAAATAGAGCTAAATAGTGAAGTGAAAATAAATATAAGAAGTGTATAAAATACTTAAATTAAACTTGAAAAAGGGATGGTGAAATTCTTAAGCAAATTTTCTTTTGGGAAAAATATTCTAAGTTAATATTTGAATGAAGGTTTAATAAAGGCGTGTAAGATGATAACTAAGAATAAGTGAATAGAAATCAAAATAAATGTGAATATAAGAGAATTGATATATCTAAGAACCAATTGGGGCTAAACATGTAGGATGTACGTATATTATTTTATTTGCATAGTGATTTGATCCAGATTCGAGCATAGAATTTCGAGGTAGTTATACCGATCCGAGTTGGGATTTTTCACTCGATTTTCGACGACGAACCCTGGATATGGATTTTTTTATTAATTTTAGAAATTCTCTATCATAGTTTATGGCTATGCAAGGAGAATGATGGTTTCTGATCAAGAAACCTGAACTGAGTCCGCGAAGTGGGGTGGACGATACTAGTTCGGAAGTGAAATTTTATGATCAAGTGAGTGATAGGATTTGTTATTGTGTACGAATGATATGCGTGCATCGTACAGTGTAAGTAAAGAAAATATTGAAATTTTTGGAAGGAAGTGAATAAAATGATTTTGAATTCTATGATTAGACATTATTGCTAAGTAGGACATACATGTGCTTTGAAAGGAAAGGAAATTGGTGTCTTTGATTTCAGAAGATTAAATTTAGTGGCCCGACAAAAAGGTATGTATTTCAATTGTCATATGAAATTTGATGGTTTTCTTATCTAGCCACTTGGCTTTTGTTTTCTTTTGGAATTTGGGGGCCCGTAGAGGCACTTTGTAGTCGTATTGATCTAGTCGCGCAAAGGAGACGCTGGCAAAAATTTTCAAAAATTTAAGGAGTTAGTAAAATTTTGAGAAAATTTTGATAATTTAAAATTTTGGTTCAAGTTATAATTTGAATGGTTTAGTAAATAATTTTGTTTGAAATCTATGATGGGTTTGGAAAATTAGAAAGAGGGATAGTATGTTTTTAACAAAAGATTGTTTTGGGTGTTGTTAAAACTGCTTGGTTTTGGGGAGTTGTTGAAAACTATTTGGATTGGAAAATTAGTTAACGGGTTCTAGATCATTCCTCTTAACTAGTAATTTCAGGGACGAAATTCTTTTAAGGAGGGAGAAATGTGACGACCTGGAGTTTTTGGATATTTCAAAACTGGAATATCTAATTGATTTTATATATTTAAGAGTTAATTTCTAACTTGAATTATATTTGGCAATTAAATTATTGAATTTAAAGATTGGTAATTGGGTAAGTTGTTGAATCTGAAATTTTAAGCTTGCTAAAAATAATTAAAAAGCCTGTAAAATTTATATTGATAGTACTGAAGATAGTAAAAGGTTTAAAATTGAAATTTGAAGTGATTTGTTCAGTTTAAAAATATACCGTTTAAATTGAATTTAAAAATAACCTTCCGAAGCACAGTCCTGGATTTCGACGAAACCAGTTCCATTGGATCCATAATAATGTATTATTATCGAAATTCAAATTTTCGTAGCATTTGGAGTAGTCGTGTGATCATACAATAGATAAACGCGTTGAAATCTTTATCGAAATCTAATGTACTAACTGAGTCCAAAAGCTATCTTCTCTATACGATCGAATTAGGACTCGTAACAATTTCCATTACATTCGGAATAGGGGTATAACCTTAACAATGCCTAGCGGCATGCGTCGATAGGAAGTCAAAATTTTTGAGTGGTGATTTCGAGACGATTCAAATTTAAATTCATATAAGTTGACTAGTCAAATTTTTTTACATCATTTTTTTGTATCACTATATTATACTCATTCCAACACCTGTACACAAAAGCAACTTTTCTTCCATTGTCAAACACACAAGATCGTTTGAACACGCATCTTCTCTAAAAAAATAAAATAAATTGTCTTGTTTAAAATTCACGTCTTCCGCACCATTTCTTTTATTTTCAAAACAAGGCAGATTTATTTCATCCTCCCTCTGCTCGAAATCCCCTCTTCATCTTTCCAATTCATTTGAAATCAAATCGAATTCAAAATAAAATGGCGGCCGTCTTCTTATTCAAACCTGTGACGACCCGAAATTTTTAGGCATTGAAATTGGAATATTTAATTAATTTTAAATATTTTTAAGATAGTTTAACTTGGATTTCAAATATTAGTTTGAATTTGGCAATTGAATTTATTGAATTTAATAATTCGAATTTGGGTAAATTATTGAATCTTCAGTTTTAAGCCTGTTAAAAATAATTTGAAGGCTTATAAAATTTATAATGATGATACTGAAGATAATAGAATGGTTGAAATTTAATTAAAAGGTGATTTATTCAGTTTTAATAATATATCGGTTAAATTGAATTTAAAAATAGCCTTCTGAGGCATAGGCTTGGTATTCGACGAAACTAGTTCCATTAGATCCGTAATAGTTAGTTATTATCGAATTTCTATTTTCATAGCAATCAGAGTTGTAGTTTGACCCTGACAGCTCAAAACGCATAGAAACTATTTTAATCGATTTAATTCAAAATTGATCGTTTATTTTCGTAACTTGCGCATGTGATCGAATTAGCCTCCTAAACATGTTCCATTGTGTTCAGCATGCGGAAAAACCTTATAAACACCTAGCGGCATGCCTCGATAGGGCATCAGAATTTTAAGTCGCGGTAAATAAGATATTTATAAAAAAAATATTTTAAACTGTCAATAATCAGGGCTTACCTTCTCCAATACGCCTCCCTCAACTTTATATCTCGTATCTTCCTTCCTTCCCTTCATTCCAAGTTCTAAACTGAGATCTGCCCCTTCTAAAAAAGCATAACAACTGCCAAACCAAAATCCCTCATTTTCTCCCAAAAAACAAAATCGAAATTCCTCAAAATTATGGCCACGCTATTCGAGAATCGGAATTCAATGAAAAATCAAATTTAGTACAGCGTGTTCGAGTCTAGCGTTCGATGATAGGGTCGCATGGTTTGTTGTTGAAGGTGATTCGGTTGTTCGAGTTGTAGTTGGATTTGGGGACGGGGATGTGGGTGATTAAATGGAGTGTGCTCGCGATGACTGGTGGTGGCTGTGATAGGAAGAAGTGTGGAGGATTTTTGGAAGTTGACGGCGAGCATTTTCTGGCAGTGGCCGGCGATTGTTGATGAGGGAGAGTTTGGCTACGATGATTTTGGAGGTTAGTGGTGATGAACTAACAGGGAAGCAATGTTCTAGGTGAGTATTTGGTAATTGATTGTCTTAAGTCAGTGAGTTGGAACTGGTAATGAACGGAAGACAAAGGTGGAGGCTGCAGATGGGTGGTTTCTCTACCGGTGACGGTGAAGTGAAAGAGGATGTTTGCGGGTTGAATGTGATGATGTTCAGCTTGGTAGGGAGAGTTTTTGGCAGTGGCTGCTATGATTTGGTGATCTATTGGACAGGGGAGATGGCTATTTGATGTAATAAGTGGTGAGGAGATGATATGGAAATATGGTCAAGTGGATTTGAGTGTTGAACTACCGAGGGTAGAAGATGTATGGTATGGTCAGTGTATGGTGGTTGATAAGTACTGTTGAAATAAGGCAGTGTAGTCAGCAGGAAGCAATGGATAGCAGCGAAGGCTTGAAGTCGCGTGCAATTAGCATTAGTGTTTGATTGTAGATGACTGCTACTATTGATTGTAACTGCAGTGGGTGACTTGAAGTTTATGCAGTGATTGATGTTTAACTGTTATTGATAGTAGTTGATGATGGATATGGTTTGTGGAGTTTGTAGCAGTTTTGTAAAGAGGTGATGAGTGGAGCAACAGTCAGTTTGAAGGAGGTCAAAAATCGGGGAATCAAGGAAATATTGGAATGGGATTGCAAAATCAAAGGTGAGTTAATCTCACTCTTCTGGATTTTTATTTAAATTTAAATGGCTAAATTTAAATAATTAGTTGAATGATTGAATTGATTTGATGTGCTATATTATATATAGTAATATATAGTATATATTGGTGTGATTGATTTCCCGCATTATATAGCAGATGAGACCCTATGCGCCGCATAAAAGCGGATGATATTATAATAATCCCATATACCGCGATATTCCATCTCGAAGTGGAACTGGTATTGTGATAACATTTGTGGATGCAGGGAAACAGGTTGGAGGGATCCAACTGGATTCCTCAAAATTATTTAGATTGTTTAATATTCTGTGTTATGAATATTTGATAATCTTTGATGAATTATATTAATAATTGGAATTTCGAATGTTATGATTTGCTTGAATAAATTCCCGTAAACTGAGTTATCAAATACGTATAATTGGATTTTTGAAAGGAAAATATAAGAATGAATTGGATAGAAATAAAAGTGATTTCTAAAAAACTGAAGTTAAATTGTAAAGTAGAGATTTAAAAACAAGTTTTAAATCAAAGTTAAATTTTGAATTCAAGTTAGTGAATCTTGGTTTTTAAATAAATAAAAATTTTAAATTGTTTTAACAACTTGAATGTTGAAGTGCATTTTTAAATTAATTTGAATTTAAAAATGAATTTGGTTTTAAATTCCTTTAAACTTCTATTATAAAACGAGTAATTAATCTGTTTAATGAAGTAAGTAAAAAGATAGTTAATTACAAGTTGAGATTAATCAGGAGTGATTAATACTGTGGTTTAATTAATGTACTTAATTTAGATTAGTATAAATTAAAATGCTAAGTGATATATGACAAATTAATTAATATAAGTAATTAAGGATTAATGCAATTAATTATAGTTAATTAGTTGTTAAGAAATTAAAGATTAATTACTGTTTTTGGTTAAGAATAATTAATTTGAGTAATTAATTAATGATAATTACTTGAATGTAATTGAAGGATAATTAATCCAGGGTGATTAATTAAGATGGATAATTAAGGGAAGATTATTGAATGGATTTGGAATTAATTAATGTCTAGTGAATGAATCCAAGTGATTGAGGTTCGAAATTCAATTACCGGAAGTGATCAAGCTTTGCTTCTGGATGATTGAATGGTATTGGATGCTTTGAATGAGTTGATATCTCTGATATGAAATGTTGTGTATTTCATTTGGATAACTTAGGATAGGATAACATGAGACTCGAAGAGACCGGGGTCGGGTATTAGGAAATACCGGAAACCACTTCAAATTTTTATAGATTAATATGTGAAATCAATAGACTGGAATGAAATGATTTAAGTGAATTCGGCTGTTTAATCTAAATTTTGATACTTAGAAAATTGATGGGTGAAATAAGTGATGTCCATAACAAATTGTGAATTTTTAAATTTATACGAGTTACCCCAGGTTTTATATAAGTTGTATGCTTTGTATTCCATGTTAGATGGGTTTACTCATGCTGGTTTTCAGCCGGACCCGGGTGTTACTTTGATGTAATGCTCGGGTCAGACCGAGTATTGCATGTTTTCAGGTAAGAACGTTCTGGAGCTCATGAAGCGACCTGGAGGACAGGAACGTATGGAGTGTTTCCGCTGTATTATATTGTTGTATATCTGAGACATGATGATTATGTATATCAAGTGTCTGTATATATGTGTAACTCTGATGTATTATAAATGAATCTGACATATACAGAATTCTTTTGTAAACTGTTATTATTTGATATTATATTTTCATCCGCTGCGAATGTGAGAATCTTTGTGATTTTTCTTCTTCTTCTTCTATCTCTTTCTTCTTTTTCCTAACTATTTGGAATTTTCGGGATCGAAATTTTCGGGTCGTTACAGTTGGTATCAGAGCTGAAAGGTTAAGCAAGAACCTTGGCTCTATTGGGGATTACTCATTAAATAGAGTCCGTAGTACTCTAGAATGAGTTGAGAGTGTGTGTGTGTGTTTGAGCGCGTACTAGTTATTTCCTTATATAAAGGTTTTACATGATTTTATATAAAATTATATTTTCATATATAAAGCAATATTTCTTTCTAATAAATATTAAGACAATTGGTTATTATATTATTTGAAAATTTTAATAATGAGAATTAAGGGATATTAGGAACAGAACAAAATTAAAATTTAATGAAGATAGGTTTGAAATGGTTTCAGAATTAAATGGTTTAAAGAGATAAGTTGATTTGATTTAAAGTATTAAATCAAGATTTACAAATTTAACTCGAATTTATATAATTCGGAATGGTTTAAATTTGAAACTTGAATTGAATTCGTTCAAATTGAATCTGATTTGAATTAACTGGATTTGTGATTGAAGTTGTATAATTTAAAAAAATTTAATGGAAAATTTGAATTGGATTGAAATGATTTGAAATTGAAGTGGGTTCAATTGATATTAGTCCAAATTGATTGGAATAGTTTGAAATTTTAATTAAAGTTGAATAGGTTTAAAATCAAATGGAATGTGATTTGAATTTGGAAAGAAATCAAGATTGATTCAACTTGAATTGGGGTTAAATCAATTTCAATGGAAATTGAAGTTATTCAAATTGGAATTGAGCCAATTTAAATGGAAGTGGAAATTTAAATTAAATTGATGGGAAAGTGAACAGTTTTGACTTTGGACTAATTTCAATATGAATTGTTTTAATATAAACCATTTTTAATCTATTTTCCTATCTATATACTATATATAACCTTTCTTTTTAAGCCCCAAACTATTTTATACTCATTCAACAATTATTTTTGAAACTATTTAACAATTTTTCAACTGTTTTATAAACTAATTACTGTTTTTCAACTATTTTACAAATTAATTACTGTTTTACAACTATTTTGCAATTGTTTAAAACTTCTATAACTATTTGACTATTTTTCAACTATTTTACAATTACTTAACTATTTTACAGCTATTTTACAAACTAATAATTATTTTTCAACTACTTGTCTATTTTTAAAATTTTCAAGCTATTTACTAAATACATACTGGTCGGAGTTTAAACTATTATTGATTAAATACCCAACTGAGGTAAGAATTGAAGTAATAATCCAAATGGGGATTAAGGCAATTGTGATTATGTGGATAGAAATTAATGGAAACGTGAATAGAAAGAGAAATTGATTTAGTTGATAATCAATGAAGATAAATAAGTAGGATGTATGTATATTATTCTATTCACATAGTGATTTGATCCAGATTCGAGCACAGAATTTGGGGATAGTTTATCGATCCGAGTTGGGATTTTTTACTCGATTTTCGACGGCGAGCCTGGACATGGATTGTTGATTGGTTCTGGATATTCGTTATCATAGTTATGGCTATGCAAGGAGAATAATGGTTTCTGATCAAGAAGCCAGATCTGTGTCCGCACTAGGAAGTCGGGTGGACGATACTAGTTCGAAAGTTAAATTGTGTGATCGAGTGAGCGATCAGATTGGTATAGCGTACGGATGATATGTGTACATCGTACAGATTTGAATGAAATTCATATTGAAAATTTGCGAATAAGATATATGAAATGATTTCTTTTGAAATGAAAGTATATTCTATGAAATATACAATGGATAAAAGTGAAAGTTGGATATTTTTATGATGATAAGTAAGATGGAAATAACTTTATAAAAAAAAGGATTTTGAAGGTGTTTGAAGTATAAAAGGAATTTTATACAAGTTTGAAATGCTCCAAAGATTTTTATCAAGGATTATATATATCTATATATATAAAGGATCTTATGAGGATTTTGGAAAAAAAAGTTTTGGGAACCTTTGGATTTGGAAAGGCTTTTGATTTTTGGGTAAAATCAATATTAGATTTGGAAAGCCTAGTTTGAGAATTATCGATTTTGGGATAATCGATTTTAAGAAAGGAGATTTATTTGAGATTCATAATAGGTGTATGATTTGAAAGATACTATATGTGTATAGTATAAAGCGTTTTGAAAATGGCTCTGGGGAAAAAGGCGCTCCCTTGAAATGAACTTCTCAAGAGTGACACAGGGTGGTACTACCTTGAACCCTAAGGGGGGAATCTAAAGTTGATCCTGTAAGGAGTACGGACAAAACTAGTTCCTTAGGATTATGAGTAGTGTGTAGCAGAAGTCGAGGATGCTGATACCTACAGAGGCATTTGGGTTATGCTGTGATGACAGTGTAACTCGATGTCACTACGATCTACTACAGACCATAGTGAAAGTCGTGTGTGCTGCTAAGAGCCAACAGTCTGCGTTTGATTTTACATCGGTAGACTGCGACCTATATGGGAGTGGAGAAGTTTCATTTTTGACAGCGAAAATCGAGGGCGCTGATGCCTACAGTTACATGGACTTTTGCTACGATGGCAATGTAACCCTGGAATGTAACTGCGATCTGTTATGGGTTCCATGGCGTAATCGAGGGGCGCGGAGTGCCTACGTTACATGGACTTTTGCTGCGATGGCAACGTAACCCAGGTTGTAACTGCGACCATGGATGGGGGTGATGATTTCCAGAGCATTCTCACCAAAGATATTTCCTCTGTTTTCTAAAAAAAATGTTCTCGGTATTTTCAATAAAATTATTTTCCAAGTGTTTTCACTGGATGTTGAAAATGAGTCTGCTAAGTACTTAAAGATTTTTTGTCCTATGCTTGATCAACGTATGACCGAATTTCTATGAGAACTAGGATGGACTGGTTGAGACATCGAGTTATTAGAAGTATTTTTATCAAAAGCTATTTTAATAGTATTATGTGAATTTAAAAGTATTTCTAAAATTTTAAAATAAAAATGTTAGAATTTTAAAAAATGTTAGAATTTTAGATAATGAAAGAAAATCCAAACTGGAATTATGAAAAACGAAATTTGAACTCATGAAAATTTAATGAAGTGATTTTGTAATAAAATCGAACATGGATTTAAAAGTTGGAAGTAAGCTAATTAACTAAATAAATTATTTGATAGAGTATATTAATAAAATTTAACACGGTTAAATAAAATGGATTGTAAGCTAATAATGAAGATAAGAAATGAACTCGAATTATAAATAGAATTCGACTTGGATTTGATAATGAATTAAAATAAGTGGAGATGTTGTAAAAATAAAAATGGAGCTGGATTATAATAGAAATGATTTGAGTTACAAATAAATCCAATTCAAGTGTAAATGAGTTAAATATAAACTTGGATATTGTTTTGACAAACTGAGAATGGGAATAAAATTAAAATGGATAAAGAATGGGGTAATTGAATTTGATGAGAATCAAATTAAATAGAAGTGAGCTTAAGTTATGAAGTTGAAATAAACTGAAGAAAGTAATTAACTTAAATTTAAAATTAATAGAAGTTGGCTTCGAGTAAAAGTGAAAGTCCACTAAATAAAAGTCTGGGTTCGTTTGGATTAAAAAAGGAATTGAATATAAGCAATTGAATAATAAACCATTCTAACTAAATAAAAATTTGGTTGGAACCTATTTGAATTTGTGACGAAATCTTAAAATTGTTTATAAGAATACTTTAGTATGCATTGCTTATTCCATGTATTAGCTACTGAACATGAGTGAAATGTAAATAAACTCCCTATATTTTATACTAACATGTTTGAATTAAGTAAGTACGGGTATCGAGAGGCCGTTTGGCTGGATATGGACGCGCTAATTGCTAAATTAATAAGCCATTTGCTTAAAATGCTAAATAAAGGTACGTCTACGCAATAAAAATAGGAAATATGAACTGTTTTTGTTTCTCCGACCATGTGGGTCGATGTATATATACTTATATC
Source organism: Allium cepa (assembly GCA_030765085.1). Taxonomy (NCBI): domain Eukaryota; kingdom Viridiplantae; phylum Streptophyta; class Magnoliopsida; order Asparagales; family Amaryllidaceae; genus Allium; species Allium cepa. Next base: position 778,783,418 of record CM060945.1, read on the forward strand.
TCTTGTCATATCGCAAAAGCTCCTCCATACAAAGGAGACTCCGAACATTTTAGGAGTTAGAAATTTTTTGCAAATTTTTGGAAAATTTTTGTTAACGACAAAACGATTTCAAATTTGAAATGGAAATAAATTAGTGGATGAAACTAGTTTAAAATAATGATATGAATCAGTTGTAAATGGAAGATAAAATTCAATATTCAGAGTTGAAGATAAACTGAATTCGTATGGAAATGAGAAAACTAATTTGAATAGAAGTAGATATGAAAACTTCTGCAAGGAAATGTATAAAATGATTTTAAAAGCTATGATTGGATATTATTGCTAAGTAAGATATGAAGGTGCTATAAAAGGAAAGGAAAATTAGTTTTGATTTCAAAAGATAAATTTGAATTCCTCGACAAAAGGTATGTGTTTAAATTTCTGTATGAAATTTGATTGGGTTTTTGATCTAGCCACTTGGCTTTTGTTTTCTTTTGAAATTTAGGAGCCCGTAGAGGCATTTTGTAGTTGTATAGAGCTAGCCGCGCAAAGGAGATGCTGGCGAAATTTTTCGGAAATTTAGGGAGTCAGAAATTTTTTGAGAAAGTTTTGATAATTTAAATTTGGATTTAAATTTAGATTTGAATAAATGAAGTAAATAATGTTGTTGGAAACTATGGAAGGTTTTGGGAAGTTGGTTGAAGTAATAGTGGGTCTTTAATAAAAGGTATGTGTGGCAAGTTGATGAAACTATTTGGTTTCGGAAAATAGTAATGGGTATTGGATCATTCTTCCTAACTAGTAATTTCGGGGACGAAATTCTTTTAAGGGGTAAGGAATGTGACGACTCGAAATTTTTAGTTATTGAAATTGGAATATTTAATTAATTTTAAATATTTGCAAGATAGTTTAACTTGGATTTCAAATATCAGTTTGGCAATTGAATTTATTGAATTTAATAATTTGAATTTGGGTAAATTATTGAATCTTCAGTCTTAAGGCTGTTAAAAATAATTTGAAGCCTTATAAAATTTATAATGATGATACTGAAGATAATAGAATGGTTGAAATTTAATTTAAAGGTGATTTGTTCAGTTTTAATAATATATCGTTTAAATTGAATTCAAAAATAGCCTTCCGAGGCACAGTTTCGGAATTCGACGAAACCAGTTCCATTGGATCCGTAAAAGTTAGTTATTATTGGATTTCAATTTTCGTAGCAATCGAAGTTGTCATTTGACCCTCGCATCTCAACATCCATAGAAACTATTTTAATCGATTTAATTTAAAATTGATCGTTTATTTCCGTAACTTGCGCATATGATCGAATTAGCCTCCGAAACACGTTTCATTGTGTTCGGGATGCGGGTAAAACCTTATAAATGCCTGACGACATGCCTCGATAGGGCATCGGAATTTTAAGTCGCAGTAAATAAGATATTTATTAAAAAAAATATTTTAGTGTGTCAACAATCAGGGCTTACCTTCTCCAATACGCCTCCCTCAACTTTATATCTCATATCTTCCTTCCTCCCCTTCATTCCATTTCCTAAATCGAGATCTGCCCCTTCTGAAAAAGCATAACAACTGTCTAACAAAAATCTCTCATTTGCTCCCAAAAAAACCAAATCGAAATTCCACAAAATTATGGCCACGCGATTTGAGAATCAGAATTCAATGAAAAATCATATTTAGTACAGCATGTTCCAGTCTGGCGTTCAATGTTAGGGTCGCATGGTTTGTTGTTGAAGGCGATTCGGTTGTTCGAGTTGTAGTTGGATTTGGGGACGGGGATGTGGGCGATTGAATGGAATGTGCTCGCGATGATTGGTGGTGGCTGTGATAGGAAGAAGTGTGGAGGATTTTTGAAAGTTGATGGCGAGCATTTTCTGGCAGTGGCCGGCGATTGGTGATGAGGGAGAGTTTGGCTACGATGATTTTGGAGGTTAGTGGTGATAAACTAACAGGGCAGGAATGTTCCAGGTGAGTATTTGGTAATTGATGGTTTTAAGTCAGTGAGTTGGAAGTGGTAGTGAATGGAAGACAGAGGTGGAGGCTACAGATGGGTGGTTTCTCTACCGATGACGGTGAAGTGAAAGAGGAAGTTTGCGGGTTGAATGTGATGATGTTGAGCTTGGTAAGGACAGTTTTTGGAAGTGGCTGCTATGATATGGTGATCTATTGCACATGGGAGATGGTTGTTTGATGTAATAAGTGGTGAGGAGATTATACGGAAATATGGTTAAGTGGATTTGAGTGTTGAACTGCTGAGGGTTGAAGATGTATGGTATGGTCAGTGTATGGTGGTTGATAGGTACTTTTGAAATAAGGTAGTGTAGTCAGCAGGGAGCAATGGATGGCAGCGAAGGCTTGACGTCGCGTGCAGTTAGCATTAGTGTTTGATTGCAGATGACTGCTACTATTGATTGTAACTGCAGTGGGTGACTTGCAGTTTATGCAGTGATTGATGTTTAACTGTTGTTGGTAGTTGTTGATGATGGATATGGTTTGTGGAGTTTGTAGCAGTTTTGTAAAGAGGTGACAGTCAGTTTGAAGGAGGTCAAAAATCGGGGAATCAAGGCAATATTGGAACGGGATTGCAAAAATCAAAGGTGAGTTAATCTCACTCTTCTAGATTTTTATTTAAATTTAATGGCTAAATTTAAATAATTGGTTGAATGATTGAATTGATTTGATGTGCTATATTATATATAGTAATATATAGTATATATTGGTGTGATTGATTTCCTTCAATTTATTGCAGATGAGACCTCATGCGCCACATAATAGCGGATGATATTATATTAATCCCATATACCGCGATATTCCTCCTCGAAGTGGAATTGGCAATGTGCTAACATCTGTGGATGCAGGGAAACAAGTTGGAGGGATTCAACTGGATTCCTCAAAATTGTTAGATTGTTTAATATTTTGTATTATGAATATTTGATATTCTGTGATGAATTATATTTATAATTGGAATATCAAATGTTATGGTTTGCTTGAATGTATTCCGGTAAACTGAGTTATCAAATATATAGAATTGGATTTTTGAAAGGAAAACATAAGAATGAATTGGAAAGAAATAAAAGTGATTTTTAAAAAACTGAAGTTAAATTGTAAAGTAGGGATTTAAAAAGAAGATTTCAATCAAAGTTAAATTTGGAATTCAAGTTAGTGAATCTCAGTTTTTAAATAAATAAAGTTTTTAAATTGTTTTAACCACTTGAATGTTAAAGTGCATTTTTCAATTGATTTGTATTTAAAAATGAATTTGGTTTTAAATTACTTTAAACTTCCATTATAAAATGAGTAATTAATTTATTTAATGAAGTAAATAAAAAGATAGTTAATTACAAGTTGAGATTAATCAAGAGTGATTAATATTATGGTTTAATTAATGTAATTAATTTAGATTAGTATAAACTAAAATGATAAGTGATATATGAGAAATTAATTAATATAAGTAATTAAGGATTAATGAAATTAATTATAGTTAATTAATTGTTAAGAAATTAAAGATTAATTACTGTTTTTGGTTAAGAATAATTAATTTGAGTAATTAATTAAAGATAATTACTTGAATGTAATTGAAGGATAATTAATCCAGGGTGATTAACTAAGATGGATAATTAAGGGATGATTATTTGATGGATTTGGAATTAATTAATGTCTAGTGAAGGAATCCAAGTGATTGAGGTTAGAAATTCAATTAGAATTAATTAAATTAATTTTGTAAGTGATCAAGCTTTGCTTATGGATGTTTGAATGGTATTGCATGCTTTGAATGAGTTGATACCTCTGATATGAAATGTTGTGTATTTCGTTTGGATAACCTGGGTTAGGATGACGTGACACTCGAAGACACCGGGGTCGGGTATTAGAAGATACCCGAAACCACTTCGAATTTTTATAGATTAAAATGTGAAATCAATAGGCTGGAGTGAATTGATTTAAGTGAATTCGACCATTTAATCTAAATTTTGGTGCTTAGAAAATTGATGGGTGAAATAAGTGATGTCAATAACAAATTATGAATTTGTAAATCGATACGAGTTACCCCGGGTTTTATATAAGTTGTATGCTTTGTATTCCGTGTTAGATGGGTTTACTTACAATGGTTTCCTGCCTGACCCGGTGTAAGTTCGATGTAAAGCTCAAGTCAGACCAAGTATTATAGATTTTCAGGTAAAGATGTTCTGGAGCTCAGGAGGCGAGTTGGATGGCAAGAACGTATGGAGTGTTTCCGCTGTATTATATTGTTGTATATCTGAGACATGATGATTGTGTATATCCAATGTCTGTAGATATGTGTAACTTTGATGTATTATAAATGTATTTGATAGATACAAAATTCTTTTGTAAACTGTTATTATTTGATATTATATTTTCATCCGCTGCGAATGTGAGAATCTTTGTGGTGTTTCTTCTTCTTCTTCTATCTCTTTCTTCTTTTTCCTAACTATTTGGAATTTTCGAGATCGAAAATTTCGGGTCGTTACAAAACCAAATCGCTTCAATTAATTCTCAAATCGAAATCGATTCATTCCACAATAAAAAAAATGGCAAAGTACTATCGCGACGGAATTGCAAGCACTAAGGAGAATGGGCATCGCGGTGCATCGTGAATCACGCACACGTGGAGGCAGCATGCAGGAGCCTTGGTGGGAATTCTCGAGTCAAGGAGTGGCAAGGCGTCACTGGTGGAAGGTGGAGCTGGAAGTTGGCGAAGCTAGGGTTTTTTTTGGGAGGGTTTAGGATCGGAAGGTGTCGAGGAAGCCTAATGACGTCGCGATGGCGAGCGAACTAGATTGGGAATCAGTGGAGCTGTCTAGGTAGGTTTTAGCACACGTGTGGCAGTGCGTGACTCACCGAAGTGGCGACACTACTGCCTGGTTTTGGGGGGAGGTAGTGGTTCGTCGGCGACGAGAGATGGGGTATGCAGCTTCTCGTTTCTCCCTTTGTTGTTTTGAAATTTTAGATGTTACTAAAAAAATATTCTTTTTTGTTATAAACTGTATATACAGAGAAAAAGATAGATATAAATATATGTATAAATGCACATACCTATTTTAATTTATATATATAAATTTAACGTTTGAATAGAAAAATAGGAGGTTCCAAATGCTAAAAATTATATAGAATTAGATTTTGAAATCTATACAGTTTTTGGTATATATGTAGTTTCAAAAAGAAAATAAATTAAAAATACATATACAAATTTTTAAATGGGGCATTTCACTAGAAGGACAAACTTTGCAGTAGGACACACGTCCAAAGAAATTAATTTCAAGGTCAAAGTCAGCAAAATAATTACTTTTAAGGACAAAGTCAACAGTCTAATTACTTTCAAGGACAAAATTTCATAGATTTTTGGTCCTTAGAAGCTAATTATTTTGCATTTTGTCCTTAAAAGTAAGTATTTCAGTTGCGTGTCCTAAAAACTAATTGCACTTGCTAATGAGGCCCTTGTGGCTAATTTCCACTTTTTAAATCTACTATTTTATTTCAAATAATGTGCTATAGTGATTAATTTATTTAATAAACTTATTTAGCTACTTGGTTACTAAAAATAATTTATTAAAAGGAAAATTAGTTCAAAATCAAATTATTTGTGTAAAACCCAAATTATCAATTTAAATTTAATTTTTAGTTAAACTGATAAATGGTAATTGACTATTCATTTAGTTCAAATATTAACAAACCATATGGTGTTTATACAAGGTCGAAAATCGTGGAGAAACGAGCCGGGTTAGATCAGAGTGCAAATAAAATCAAAGGTGCGTTAATCTCACTCATTTGAATTACCTTAAATTTAAATAATTAAATTTAAGTTATTGGATTGTTTGCTTGAATTGATGATTTATTACCGGTCTGGATGTGATATTATATATATATATATATATATATATATATGATTCCCGCATTATATAACGGATGAGACCCTATGCACCCCGTATTATAGCGGATGACCCTTTATACCGCATTATTCACCTCGAAGTGGGATTGGTATTTTGTATTGTTCTACCAACTGTCGATGCAGGGAAACAGGTTGGAGAGTTCCAACTGGATTCCTAAAAACGTTGAATTTATTTTTTATTCAGCGATGTGATTTATTTGATGATTTGTGATAGATTATAATGATTATATTGGGGATTAAAATTATTGAATGCTATGCCTGGCTGAATATATATGGGTATTTTGAGAAATGGAAAAATATATAAAGTTTGGGTTTCTAAAGGAAATGAGAAGAAAATTCTTAAGTAAAATTATTGGGAATTGGATAAATCGAGTAATAAATTTTAAAGGGAATTTAAAACCAGGAAATCGATTTTAAATCGATTTAGTGTTTTGGGAACCGTGATTTGAAGGAAAATGAGAAATGGAACTTGTAAACTGTTTATAAATGAAGTGGAATGTTTATCAGTGGATAAATTTGAAAGTATAGATTCCGGTGGAATTTATAAGAAAAGGTGTAATTCATTTTAAAAATAAAGGGCATTTTAATTTTAAAACTTGGAAGTATTTTTCCTGGAAAACTAAATATACTTTCAAAGAAAAGATTTCAAAATATAAACCAGAAGTTAAAACAATGTTTTTTAGAATGTTTTATAAAATTTATTATTTTGATTATTTTAAGAGAAAAGTAAATATTTATTTAAGTTAGTTATGGTAGTTAATTATTTTTAAAGGTAAATCGGTATTATGATTTTTTTTAAAGGAATTTTAACATAAATATTTGATATAATAACTTTATTTTAAAAGGAAATTTTGGTTCAAGTCTTACTCAGGAACTCTTATAAATTTCTTATGTATTATTTTTATTTAAGTAATTTTAGTAGCCTTAATGTAAATAAATAAAGAATATATTTTTGAAGTGATTATAAGGAGACGGAAATGTGTTTTAAAAATAAAAACTGGTTTTATTTTTAAAGTGTGAAAGAAATTTATGCGATTGGGACGTAAATTAAATTGGGATAAATCGAGCAGGATTTATAAAGGATTTTTTGGGTTATACTGAAATGGAAGTGTATTTCCCTGTAAAACCAAGTATATTATCAAAGGAGATTTTTATATGTATAAGTTGGAAGTTTAAAGTTATTTAAAGAGAATGTTTTAGGAAATTTTTTATTTAATCATTTTAACATTTTGAGTAAATATTTATTAAGTTAATTATAGAAATATTTTAAAGGTTTGACTAGTATTTGATTTAAAAGTTGGTTATTAAATATTTATACCCTATCTAAAGGTTTATTTTAAAATTAATTTTGGTTTAAGTTTTACATGAGAAATTATTAGAAAATTTCATGACTAGTATTTTAAATAAAGTGTTTTAAGTAGTTTTTATTTTAAGTGTTTAAAGTATATATTTTGGATAAACTGATTTAAATTATTTTAAAACCTAAAGTATTAAGACTTGGTAATTTCCAGTGGAAATTTATTTCCACGAGAGAAAATGATTTGAAAACCATTTTCAAAGGGTTGAAGTGTAGAAAAATATCTTGCGAGGATATTTTGAAATAAACAATTTGGAAAATTGTTGAGCATTGATGGTTGTTTGTGGATGTTATATGATAGTTAAATAACCGACTATTAATATTGGCCAATGCACTGAGCATTTCGAAGAGACCGGCATCGGGATTAATTTCTCGGAAGCCACTTCGATCCGGTTTGAACGTTTTCGCGAGGAAGACAAGAGCTTGGAGTCGAAGATGAAGCAGTGAAGTGCAAGGGCAATCGCTACTAATCCTAAGGGTGATTCCAAAATGGATGTAGTAGGAGTAGTGCCTTCGCTTCCGTTCAGACCGGGAATGGACTTGTACGGACTAAGGCTATCGAACCATCGTCAGGAGGACGATGAGCATTCTAAGTGAATGTGTGCTAAAAAGGTAACGCATAGCCTCAAGCCTCATCAACCAGGAATGGCTAAAACAGGGGAGGTGCAGCAGGGCTAAGTGGCTAGCAACCAATTAGGGTAAGGTCATTCCTGTCTAGATGTCCCTTTTTATTCGGTTGTGTGGGCGGTTGCTGATCCCAGTTGCGGGGTGATCTTATTCGGACTATCCAGTAAGGGGTAGCTTCGGTCTTGTGTTGCAGGGGAATAGGGTGGATCCTCGGTACTCTGATCTAGACCAGGTACTGTGATGGGCGGTATCCAGTGGCCCTGCCGTTGTATGGAATCCAATCTCCAATAAGCGCCTGTACGGTTTTGATTGTGGCAAACTATTGCTAAAACGTGAGATGCAAGCATTTTAGCTAGATACTATTTCACTTTCTATAGACACTATTATAATATCAGATAGAATTGATAAAAATGTTTCGGTTATCGTAAGGTAAAAACCGACATGCTTATTTGTGGTGTGGTCTTACGAGATATCTTTGATTTCAAAGGATTTTAAAAACTTTAATAATCCAATTAAGTGTGTTTTCTCAAGCTGGTATTACAGACCGACTCAGGTGTTATTTTGCTATAATGCTCGGGTCATATCAAGTATTTTAAAGTACAGATTTTGGATGGACTGCAATGGAGCTCAGGGGATGCGCTGGATGGCCAGATGTGTCACGTATTCGAATTATTTCCGTTGTTTATGGAATGCTGTGTATTCAGCTTTGTGTGGACAAGTTATCATAACTATCCAGTGTTGTGCTTTGGTTGATGTTGTACTCTGATGATGTACATATAAAACAATTTCGGTTTTTTTGTATAAAGATCTGTTATTTATCTATTATATATTGTTCCGCTACGATTGTGAGATTCTGATGTTGTTTTGTTTTCCCTTCTTCTACCTACTTCTTCTTTCCCTTACGGTCTCGTATCCGGCATTCGATTGTTCGGCATTTATATAGTGAATGTATTGATGTGGATTTTCGGGCATCGAAAAATCGGTCGTCGCATACGATTATAATTAAAATATATTTAGCAAGGCAAAATAAGAATAAAATAATTAAAACGATACCTCAACTCCCCCCTCGCCCCCTCCCCCGCTGCCAATCCCATTCCTCTATCTCTTCGTTCTCGACGCTTGACCCCCTGCGACTTCGCCATTATTTATTTATTTTTTTAGATCGTCGAGTTGCTCATGCTTGAGTCGCCAGACCAGCCTATAGCTGCATCTCCCGTAGCTTCGACCTCGTCTTCACCATGGCCATGGTGACTCACGCATGCATCTCAAAGAGAGAATCGGGACTCCTATCCCTCTTTTCTATCTTCGATTTGATCGGCGGTTTATTTTTTCCTTCGATTTAGTTTCTGAACGAGACCTTGTTCGCTTTTTCTTTTTTTCTTTTAGGTCAATTTGTGATTTTGATTAGAAAAGACGGGAGGAAAGAAAGGAAATGGGCGGATATGGATAAAAACGTGGGGATCTTGAGATACTTTATATTTTTTAAATATATATATTATGGCAATAAGAAAATATTCAATTCGATTGGCCCGTGAAAATCATGAACTCCAAATGGCATGTGCTGCCTGGCGTTTATAATGTTTTTACCCCTATTCCGAACGAAAGGAACCAGTTACAAGGCCAAATTCGATCGTATGTGGAAGATAGCCTTTCAAAGTTGATTATTTTAATTAAATTCCGAAATTAAATTTCTACGCGTTTCAAGCTCGTTCGGACAATGGACAAGTCCGATCGCTACGAAACTTGAAATTCACAATAGCTCACTATTCAGATTCGATGAAAGTGGTCTCGCCGAAATTCGAGACAGTCGCCAAATTGGCTATTTTTACTTGTCAATCAAAACCGGAAATTCCCAGAAATTATTTATTCACGTTAAATTCAATCTTAAAAGTTAAAAATCTTCATTGCCGTTAAAATAGAATTTAAATAGATTTCCGATAACATTTTTCATTTATATTAAATCCAGAATTCAATTATCCAAACAATTTTGAATATTAAATTTTACCAATTTGATGATCCAATAAATCAATATAAATAAATCATTAATTTCTATTTCTATCTATTTTATCCAATAATTACATTAAATTTAACAGCTTACAATAGTCAAAAATACGGGTCGTTACATACCTCCGACTCAAAACTTTTCGCCCTCGAAAAGACATTAAGTACAGAATTTAACACTGATGTATTTTCTCAAAATAATTAACATATAAAACATAAGCATCTAATTTGCAAAACTATTACAATGCTCACGCGTCATCACTCCAATCGGCTTAAGGAAATTACAAGTTAGTTAACAAAACAAGTTATAAAAATTTTAAAACTTCAAAAAATTTCTAACACCTAGATTTACGAAAAATTTCGGTGGAGTCTTCTTTGCACGGCTCAATTGGAAAATTTCTATAATTCAATATATAACACAAACATAACCAACATATATCAAATATACATCTCATCTCAATAATGAGGCATACCGAAGGTCAAAAATATGAAATCACAGTATGTAATCCAAGATACGTACATTATTATTTATTATACGAGGGAGTTCGATCGTATTGAGCAAGCAAAAACATATAAATCCTTGTATATGCCCCAAACGGTCTTCGTATGTACCAATCTCGACTCAAATTTAAACATTAGTCGCATATAACGACATAGAAGCATGTATAAGTCAAATATTACCATATAAAATGGATTTTGAATCCAAACAATAAATACAGTGAAAAACACACAACACGTAACAATCATATGCAATCAAAACTGTAATAGCAATGGTTTAAAACAAAAGAAACCATCAATCATTAATATCCATTTAATCAATCCGATTAATTCATAGCCATGTGACTTTACATTATCCAATGTCAATTTTTAATTTATACCATTCATTTCTTATTAACATTCATTTCATTAACATTTTAATTGATTCATTTCAATTTATTTCCATTCAACAAACTTTTATTCAATTAGATTCACGTTCACTTGATTTTTCATTCAATTTATTTACTTCTAATTGATTTGCATGCACTTGTCAACATTAATAAATTCACGTTTTTATTAATTTACTCTCGTTTATAGTTACATTAATTTTTTCTTTCACTTTCATTATTTCATTTCAATATTTCATATAATTGATTACACTTAAGTAATTTAATTCCACACCACTTTTATATACTTTAAATTGATTCACATTTACTTATTAATATTCATTTCGTTAATCATACAATGGACTTATATTCAATTCATTGTCTTTTAATTTATTTACATTCAACTAATTTGGTTTCAATCCATTTTTATCCAATCAACCAATATTCATTTCATTCACATTTGATTGATTACAATCCAATGTATTTAAGTTCAATCGATTCGTTTCAATTATTAACGTTTGTTTCACCCACATTTAATATGGTTATGTTCTATTAATTTCTTTCAATTTATTAACATTCATTACAAATTCATTATAATTGATTTTATTCAATTCAATTTGTGAAATTCCAAATGTTTCACTTTTTGTTTAACCTATTTCATAGAAATTCATTTATAAATCATTTATAAGATTATTCCACTTAACAATGCATAATATGGAAATACTTTCTTTATATGAAAGCTATTACTATTCGACAAACAAAGGTTTTCGTTTCGAAAAAAATCCGATCAAATATGCACAAGTTATATCCTTTAAAGTATAAACTAGAGTAAAATTTAAATTCCCAGAATAATACTTTATAAAAAACTTTAAAGATGGTTTTAAAATCCATATATATATATATATATATATATATATATATATATATATATATATATTATATAACTTGTATAAACCTTTCAAACTAAATTTCCAAAACAATCTCAAAATTTAATCAAGATATAGTATACTCAAACTAAATTTAAATTTCAAAACTTCCTTTCAAAAGCTTTTCATTTTCAACCTAATTCCATTTCCAAAACCATTTGGATTCAAAATTCATCTTTTAAATCCATTTCATTATTTGAATAAATTCAAATGTCTGTGACTTGACCAATTTCTTCGTGCAATCCATATTTGTATGTGTACGGTGTAGTCCACGGGTTTTACACAATAGTGCAACATCATCAATCATCACAGATTCAATCACATCAATATCGATAAGCAGTATAGTCTATAACGCTTATCTTCCATTCTTAGATACATAGATAAATAATATACATCCATCATAGATAAATAAATTACATTCATTACAGCTCGAATCAAAATAATTCATATCACAAAGCATCGCACACCAGAGATGTCAAACAATTCAAAGCATTCCATGCAATTCAAACATCCATAAGTAAGGTTCATTGATCGTCTGAATAATTAAAACTAGATTAATCACTAATCCATGTTAATTAACATTAATTAGTTACAAATTATTTTAATTAATTAAACTTTAATCATTTATTAATTAACCTTAATTAATCAATTAACCTTTGATTATTAAATAATTAACCCTTAATTATTAAAAAATTAACCTTTAATTACTTAAATATCCTTAACTAATTACATTAATTATTTATTCCTTAATTAATTACCATTTAATTAATTATTCTTAATTAATTGTAATAAGTGATTATCCCTAATCAATTTCATTAATTAATTAAACTTTAATTAATTAATTATCCTCAAATTAATCATCTTGATTAATTAATTACATTAATTAATTATCCTTTAATTAATTATTGTTTAATGACTTGATTGATCAACCTCTAATCATCAATTAATTATCCCTAATAACTTTCATTAAGTAATTATCTTTTAGTAATTAATTACCCTAATTAATTAACCTATAAGTAATCACATAAATAAATTAATCACCTTGGTTAACAAATCTTTAAGAAATTAAATGATTAATTCTTTTAAAAACATTGGGTAATTATCCTATCAAATTTATTTCATTAAGTAATTAAATCCATTATTTAATCACCTTTGAAAAACATATGGAAATCAAACTTTTATATAATTACCCTTTTGAACAAAAAAAAATCTCAAAACATTTTAAAACTTTGTTAAAAAATTATTTTAAATTTTAAAACTTGCTGCATTTCAAATAGCCCAAGCCAACCTCTTGTTTCACCCGAGCCTCGCTCTGGGTTTCTTCTCTTCTTTCCTCTTTGTACTTTGTTTAGTTTCGAATTTTTACAACTACTTAAACATAATAATACTCACATGAATATACTCGAGTATACACTCGAGACAGCAATGAAACTTCACGAGGTCAACTTCAAGTCCCTCCTTTCTTCCGTAAATTTCAACATCACCAGACATTAATGATATCGCGTGCACGTGCACAAGAGCTCGGATCATCTCCTACCAACCCCATCCCTTTCGACATGTCAACGATGACTTCCACAAGCTTCCCGACCACCCCATTTCCTTCAAGTTCGACTGGAATTCAAAACAACGCTATTCGACCACCCAGACATTCGACCCTAAATCTACAAACTGTCTTGCCGACGGTGATCCCGTTCACCAGTGACCTTGCCATTTCTCGTAGAGACACTCCACCGACCCATGCTCCAATTAACGCTGGTTTGATCACCTCCGTTCCCCCACGACCACATAATTGACCAGAAAACCTCATCGACCAAAACTGCTTGAACAACCTTAAATCACTATCCCGCCCCCACCACGACGTACTAAAAATTCAGCGAACATTTTTCCTATGACCATCATCACCTGATCTTCCTTCAATACCAATCTCAACACACCCCTCGCCGCCGATCATCGGCAATTGATAATGTACCCAAAGCCGATCAATTCACAAATGCATGTGGTCTCCAAACTTAAAATTTTTGATTTTATCTTTAAACTTCATGTTTTATTAAGGCAAGTAGGATCATGCAATCGAAACTCAAGTTTTGGTCAACTAAATTTTTGGACAAAATTTGATTTCGTTGTGTTTTTAAATTTCCCAGTAAAACCATTCATTTTTAATACTTAAAATTATTTTTGAAATTTAAATCCTGATATTTAAATTATATTTTGTTCAAACATCAAACTCTAACAGAAATTGAGGATCGAGATTTGAGTTTTGAAATTAACTTATGCTTGTAACCTCTAAACATAGGTATATATAGACATGCACACACCCAAACTACATATATATGCACAACATACAGGCATTTTGTTCACAATCATACATGCATAACTTCAATTACAAATCCAATACTTAGAAATATAACAGGGTCGAGGGGATTTGCTCACCTGGAACTGGAACCAAAGAACAGAGAGTACATGCTTTTTGAAAAACTGGAATTGGAAACTTGCTTTGATATTTTCGACCTAAGCTTGAATTTGTTTTGATTGTTCTTGAATCCTTGTTGAGTTTGATTTGCTATCTTCTCATGTATGGAATCATTTGATCTGAAATTTGTTTGTTGATGCTGCTTTAATTTTTTTGCTTCAGGTTTGTAAGTTATTTCCAGGTTTAAAATTTTTAGATGTTTTGAATCCTGGTTGAACTTGATTTTCTGTTTTAAACCTGATCTTCGATTTTGGTTGTTTTCTTGAAACTTAGCTTGCTTCAGCTTTGAACTTGCAAGAGGTTATTTGATGTTGAGTTTGATTAAAATTTTGATTGCCAGGTTTTGGATTTCATTTTCGGGTTTGCAGTTTTGAACTTTTTGTTCTTTTACCTTTGGTTTGAATAGATCAAAGAAAATGAGCAAGAAGAGGATAATAATATTTATATAGCCTTTTTTTTATTTATTTATTATTTTTAAAAATAAAGATAGGTGTGACACTTGTAATATTTCATTTTTTTCATGACTTACACTTGTTTATCTATGTTTTTATTAAGCCTACACTTGTAATTACATATCTTCTTTATTTTACAAATGTCCTAAATAAGAATTTTATGTTAAAAACACTGAACTTTATTAATTTATAAATTATGTTTTATAGTTACATATGTATTATAACTATATTTTTGTATTCATACCTTTTATATTTTTTTTATACTCATATCAATTTAAAGAAAATTATTTTAAAACTAATTATAATTCAATAAATAAACATATATAATATATATATGTAATAGAATTTAACCTCTTGAAACTTATATTAAGTTTAAATCATAACTCTCAAATCAAAATGCTTATTTAATATGATTAGAAAACAAATTAGTATTAATTGAAAATGTAATGCTTTTCAAATTCAACTTATTTTTCAATATATTTAATCTTGGATTTTAAATTCAAATAAAAATCTGTTTATATAAATAAACAGGCACATATCTTATTGAATTTGAAAAATTCAAATTTATTTACTATTTAAATCAAAAAAAATTATATTAACTACCAGTTTAAATTTTCTCAAAAGCGGGATCATTACACAGTGGAAACGATAAAATATAATAATCAAATAACAATTCATGGAGCTGTTTACTATACATTTGACTATAATTGATAAACATTTATCAGAGTTATGAATATACATCAGGGATAAATAACTAATACAATAGAATAGCACGATGCAGGGAATAATAATACTTATAATATATCAAATCTCCGTCTTCGTCCTCTAGAGAAAAATCTTCAATACGCTGAAAAACTAGGACTAACCCGAGCGTAATGTAAAGACAAAAGATTCGAGTAGGGAATAAAATATCTTATGTAAGTCAAATCAAAATCACAAATATGAGTGCAATAACTTAAGAGATGTTATGGGATTTTCAATCTCCTAAGGATTTGTTAAACTTTTTAATAGTATATGCGAAAATAGATAAATGTTTATCAGTAAAATAAATATCAAAGTAGGGTTTAGGCTTTGCATTGATCCATCTTAACACAATTTCTACAGTTTTAAACCAAAGTCGTAATGGGCTCGGATAGGGATGATTATGACAAGGCACGTGAGGTAATGCCCAGGGTAGGATTCTACTAATTTACCCTTTCTAGCTGTTCGTAACCCATCCATGGCTGACCACGACAATTAATCCAAATGACAAAAAGATGCACCCATCGAATACGAAATCTCAATAGTAACACGAGGGATCAACGTCGCTGGAGGTACCTAACCTCATTAGCTAGACGTAGCTCCTGTTTTAGTCATTTTAATTATGACATGAGTGTCAAAGCTATCCACCAAGTTCTCTTAGTTATGACATGAGTGTCAAAGCTATCCACCAAGTTCTCTTAGTTATGACATGAGTGTCAAAGCTATCCACCAAGTTCTCTTACTTTATTCCAGCAAATGTCGCCAATCCAATCACTACATTCTCCATATTACCCACCACATACATGGTTGTTATAATGGTTCCAATATTGACAGAGAGTATGGCAACAAGAGGCCCTGGTTTCTTTAACAACCAAACGTCTTTTTACACACCGGTTGATTCTTTTATATTTTGAAAGCAATTCATCTTTCAAAATATCTTATTCACTTGAAAATCAAATCCATTTCAAAATTTACTGTTTTCGCTTCCAAAATCATATTTAACTTCAAAATGTCAATTCAATTTGATATATTGACTTCACTTTAAAATTTGATTCAAATTACGATTTAGGTTTTAACTTCAGTTTAACCCAATTAGTATTTAACCTTAAATTTAAATAAAAATATTCTCCTTTTTATCCAGTTTGAATTTTAGAAATAATTTAAATAGTTTAAAAATAGTTTCTAGAAAAAAATATTAAGTAATAAAATGGTTTATGTAGTAAAATAGATTGGGAAATCAAGATAATTTGAATATTTAAATAATATAGATTTTTAAACAATTTATACTATGATAATTCATTTTAAAATAGTTTCAAAGTTAAACTGATTCAATTCCCCATTTCCCAATTCAAATCCATTCTAATTTCCATTTCGATTTAATCGATTCAATTCCGATTTCAAGTTGAATTTTACTTCGATTCCTAAATAATTTAAATTCCAATTACAAATTAATTTAAATTCAAATTTCAAATTAATTTCTCTTCCAATTACGAATTAGTTTGAATTCCAATTTCAACTTAATTTCTCTTACCATTTCAAATTAATTTAAATTCCAATTCCAAATTTTATTTCAACTCAATTCTCAAATTTAAACCATTTTGATTAATATTAAATTCTGAGCTCGATTTCCAAAATATAATTTTATATCACTCCCACTTAGCAACATTCAAAATTCAAATAAAAATCCAATCTTTTAAACCAGTCAATTTCTGAAATCCAAGTCATATTTCAATTATAACTTCTAAATCTCCACTTCGATTATTTAAACAATTCTCATTACCAAATTTTAATTTCAAAATTCCTGGCTCAAGTTCGAAATAATTCAATTTCCACAAATTAAATTTTTTTTCTAAAATTAAATCATTCAATAGTTTTAAAACAAGATTTAAAAACCATTTAATTTAACAAATCCATATTCCGTATACAATTCTATATTCTATGGCCAAGTGAATCATTTTTTCTATTTAATTCAGGGATGGATATATATTATTTCAATCCAAAAATAAATGCCATAGGTATATATCGTTTTATTCTTAATTTATTTAAAATAATTCAATTTATAGTTTTATACACTATAGACAACGTATAAGATGATAACAGGGTATATTAAACATAAATAAACATCTAAACATCTAAAATATCAACCAAATTCCTACCGTTACCATACATCATCCAAACAGTCAATAATCACAACAATCAACCAATTACCGATAAATTGGGAATTTTACCAGCAGTTAAATTCTAATTCAATTTTAACTATCAATAAATTCAGATGTCAGTTTAAATTTATCATCCAATAGTCAATCAATTCAAATCACTTTAGAATTTCAATTTAACTATCATAAAATTATTTTATTCGATCATGAGTGTATAAAACACTCACCTCTCTACTTGAAACTGAAAATAATTTCAGCTGTAAATATATCCCAGTTCCGCTCCCAATCGAAGATTACTTTAATACGATTCCAACACAATTTTTCTTTTCGCCCGAATCGGACCTCATTTTAAAGATTTACGAATTAAATTAATGTACAATTATAATTGAAATATAAATAGAAAAGAAAAATAAGAATAAAATAATTAAAACGATACCTCAACTCCCACCTCCCCGGCAGTCGATCCCGTTCCTCCTTCTCTTCCTTCTCGATGCCTGAACCCATGCGACTTTGCCATTGTTTTTCTTTAGATCACCGAGTCGCTCACGCCTGAGTCGTTGGAGCTCGATCGCCATCACCTCACAATTGGCCGCACGCCATCAGCATGTTGTCGCATCTCCCGTCAGCTTCGACCTCCCCTTTTCCATGGCCATGGGGATTCACGTACGAGTCTCGATGAGAGAATCGCCGTTCCTATCCTTTTTTTCTATCTTCGATTCGATCGGCGGTTTCTTTTTTCCCTCGATTTAGTTTATGAACGAGACCTTGGTCGTTTTTTCTTTTAGGTCGATCTATGATCTTGATTAGAAAAGAGGGGAGGAAAGAAAGGAAATGGACAGGTACAGCAGAAAACGTGAGACTGTGGAGATACTTTATATTTTTTAAATATATATATTATAGCAATAAGAAAATATTCGAGTCGATTAGCCTGCAAAAATCATGAACTCCAAATGACGCATGCCACCTGGCGTTTACAATGTTTTACCCCCGTTCTGGACGCAATGGAGCTAGTTACGAGGCCCAATCCAATCGTATGTGCAAGATAGCTTTTCAAAGTCGATTAATTTAATTAAATTTCTATGCGTTTCAAGCTCGTACAGCCAAAGGACAAGTCCGATCGCAATGAAACTTGAAATCCTACAACATCTCACTATTACAGATCCGATGAAACTGGTTTCGTCGAAATCTGAAATAGTCGCCAAAACGGATATTTTTTACTTGTCAATTAAGACGAGAAATTTCCAAAAATTGTTCAATCACTTTAAATTCAATCTTAAAAGTTAAAAATCTTCATTGTCGTTAAAATAGAATTTAAATAAATTTTCGATATCATTTTCATTCATATTAAATCAAGAATTTAATTATCCAAATAATTTTGAATATTAAATTTAACCAATTTATTTATCCAATAAATCTATATTAATAAATCATTAAATTTTTATTTCTATCTATTTTACCCAATAATTACTAACAACTTACAGTACTCAAAAGTACGGATCGTTACATAAAAGGTCAAAATAGGGAGCTACAATTAGTGTGTACCAACGGTGACCAAGCATGCAGCATCGATTAGGGTAAATAATTCACTACCGCATTTCGAGCGCTAAACAGATGTCTTTTGCTGTGGGACCAACAGGATTGGACCAGCTTACAGTGGCACAATAGAGATAGAAGGCCGATCAAGGGGTAGTATTAGGATTTCAACCTAATTAAGATAGGATTTCAGCCTAATAACAACAATCTAAGACAAGTGCAAACAATCACAGCCAAAGCAAACAATCAAACAAAATTAGAAATAGTATTTTATCCCAATTTTACCTTTTATGTATTTTCCATTTATACTAGAACTGTTTCTTAGTCTATTATCTTTATCTTCCTTAGAAATGTTAGTAATTACTTTCACTCACTACTGCTCTATTTCCTCTTTTCCCCATAGGCCAGTAGAGTTGAGTAGATTCAGCTTGCTTGGAGATCTATTCCCGGAGTTCTCTCGTTTCAGATGTATTCTTCTAGTTTTCATCCTTTTTATTTATGGACTTGGCACTTGTGATAGGGGTTATGATCATTATTATTACTGTTACTTTTGCACTCTGATTATGTAAGACTAAGATGTAATTTTCATGAGACATCATTTCTAGTGATTTTGAGACATGTTATGTCTTATTGACTCATTTTGAAATGAAGTTTAATGATGAGTATTTTAAATGTTTCCACTATTTTTAATTATTTGTCTTGTGAATCTTAGTCTTTGTGATGCTTTAGCTATACCCATAATGCTTTGAAAATGTGGAAGCCGATTCCTAGCCATACTTCCACATATTAATTAGGTTATATAAATGCAAGCAAAATTTAAAAACTAATTTTTATCATTAGTAATTAATTAAAACAATCACATTTGAATTAAAAAATCATTTATATATATATATATATATATCAACATTAAACAAGTGTTTACAAAAAGTGATGTCGTATCGATGAAATGTTATGAATTTCCATGTATTTTTTAAACAATTATATATATTTATAAAACTATTATAAATGATTTATCAGCACTATATAATTTATTAAAATAAATTAGTATCATTTTAAAACATTTATTTGAATATTTAAATTATTTAAAATTCCATAAAATATATAAAAGTGATGATATCCCTAATGATGTCGTAAATATATTTTATTTTCAAAAATAAAATTAATAATTTTTATTTCATATTCTTGCTTAAATGAAAAAGTAAGTGTATGTATCTAGTTTCGTTTGCTTTGATATTGAGAAAATCTCAGTTTTCTCGAAAACCGACTTTCGTTGTTTTTCTGATGAAAACCCCTAAATATCCATATTTGTTAATATACCATTAAAACAAGTATACAATCATTATTTATGGTTCAAAACATAATAATTTGTGTTATAAAATCTTGTATTTGAATATTTCAAATATAAATATGACTTATCAAAGTAATAAATTTTCGGGTCATTACAGACTTCCCTTCTGAAAAGAATTTTGTCCCCGAAATTACACCTAACCAAAAATATAGTAAAATCATTATTTTAAATTTCAAATACAAACTTGTGTTATGCTCATGACTTATTTGTATGCACTATCTGATTTGATCTTAAATTCAAACATACCACTTTGCTTCTGAATTAGTATTGATCCTCCAATTCTCTAGTGCCGACTTTGATCGGGCTCAAAAGCTTTTATTTCCCTTGCATAGTTCTCAACTATGATAGAAAATGTAAGTATCCAACTATATATCCTTATTAATGTTTTCCATCAAGCATCGAGTGATAAATTTATTTTGCATATCAACCTCCAACATTCAAAACTTTGGCTAACTAGTGCTATGAAATTATTCGTGTATATATTATGCTCTTTATCTTTTCCAATATCTTTATGAATTTTTTTTGCAATATTTGATTCAAGTTATTAAATATTTCATAAAAAATTAGTTATATATTACAAAGAAAATTCTGGTTTTAAATTTTGTTTCCTTTATAAGAATTCTAATAAGGTGATTTATGAAATTGCAAATGAAAGATGTTATAACATAGGATCATATTAATATTATATAAGCCTTAGTACATAGATCAATCCTTAACTTACACCCATCATCCATAAGTTATCCTTACAAAGGTCATTATAGGTCATTCTAACCATACTTTATCATACTAGAAATATGTAACCATAATACAAAGCCATCATACAATGACATAAATATTATATTAGATATGTATCACCAATCTTCAAATCATATCACAACACCAAACCATTCTTCTGATTCTGATGCTAACGGTCCATCCCCTTTCCAAACTCAAATAGAACTTCCTCCATATTGTCTTCATTTTCACTTTCTTGCATAGCATCGGTTCATTTCCATCCTCTTCTTGA
Source organism: Allium cepa (assembly GCA_030765085.1). Lineage (NCBI taxonomy): Eukaryota > Viridiplantae > Streptophyta > Magnoliopsida > Asparagales > Amaryllidaceae > Allium > Allium cepa. Next base: position 778,804,797 of record CM060945.1, read on the forward strand.
TGTAGTAAATCCCATCACATTCGTTGCTAAGGCTGTCCTTGGGGAACCCATGGAATATGTTCTGATCTAACTGGTACTTTGGGTAAAATTCTCCTTCAACTAACTCTTCTATACCTTGAACTCCCTCTTCCCAAAGATTCTCAGCTTCTTCCTTATACTCTTTCATATCATTTCAATTCATATATGAACTTGACAATTCTTCATGCCAAGTGACATTATCATTTTCACCCATTTCCCAAACGATGTTGCTATAATTACTACTGTTATTTGATTCACTTGATTCCCCATCCATCCGTTCATCATATGTAGCAGAGTTTTGAATATTCATCATAACATTTAGGTCCCCCTCGGGCTCAGACTCTTCTTCTATTGGTTCTTATTTAAGAATTTTCTTCTCGTCCTGCTCGGGTTTCGAACTTGCTGGATCGGTGATCCACAACCTATTTGAGGATTCTCGAGGCAACATTACAAGTTCTAACTCCATGATTATTTCAACAATTTCTGATGTCTGGGTGTTTTCTTCATCACTGGATATTTTAAAAAGTTTTGGAGTCTCGGGTGCTATAAGCATCCCATCTTTAGGATAACCATCGTTATCTAGATGAGTGTATTGATTAGGTCTTCCTTTATATATCCATCAATTACTAGGCAGCCACGCTTCAGGTTCTTCATTACCAGAAAGAATTATCAAGTCATCTCTTTTGCCCTATATGGCTCTGGAGGATGCCCTCATGGAATACTATCCTCCGTAATTAGAAGGCTTCTACAGTTATAAACAAAAATACTTAGACATTAAGTATTTTAATTGTCTTGACTCAATCTAATGTCAAATTATTAATTTAGGTTTATCCTAACACAAATCCATTTTAACTGCACTATTTTAAAGAAAATAATTCACTAAGTGCTTGGTTCCATTTTCCCCAAATCGATATTAGATCAATACGTAGAGAAAAATTGAGATCTTTTTTTAATCGATTATTAAAGATAGTTTTTCTAACTTATATCACTTCCCATGATATCTGTTTGTACCAAAAATGGGCACAACACTCTTCGGAAGTTTTTGAAGAGATAAAAGTGAAGAATATAAATTTAAAATGAAGATTATCTAATAAACACTTCAGTAAACAATAACACAAATGCACAGACACGTAGTTTTAGAGTGCTTCGGCGTGTTGCCTACGTCCACTATGAAGTTTTGAGATTTTATTGATTCTCTTTCAAAAATTACAAGCAATTACAGCGAACAATAGTAAAGTACAGCTTGGAATTCGAATTCAACAGCAAGGGTAGGATGCAAGTCTCGATCCGGCAGAGTCTAGGCGCTTGATAATCAAAAAGATCCTTTTTCTATAGGCTTCAGAGGGCTATTTATAGCCATAGGAGGTTGATATCTCGCTCAATCTTCGGGAGACTCCTTCTAACATGTGAGTGAGTCCACGCAATCGTTCCCACTAAGTTTTGACTCGACCTGTGATCGATACGAACTGATTTCATATCGATCAAGAATTTGTTCGATTGAGCCGAAGCTTGGCAGGAACATTCCTTGGCTTGTACGTAAGCTTCTATGAAAATTTCATAGCATTTGGATCGGTGGATCTTGAGTTATGATCGATACGAACTTAAGTTTTTCATTGGCTATTTGGTTCGAATCCATCAATTCGAATCGATCCACTTCGAATCGACGACGCACGTGCCTCTTGTGATGACGCGACGTGTATTCCTCGCATCGATCCTCTTTTTGCTCCAAGTTGACCGTTTCGACTCCATGAGTCTCGCCTCGTTTATATCGATGACCGTTGCATCAATCTGGTCCCATTTGACTGGATGGACATGAACATGCCATTGAATGTGGATTCGAACAAGAGAACCTAATGGATACGAAGTAGTCCCGTCAGATGGATGAGAAGCAAGGTCATCTGATGGGTACGAGGAGCAGTTGCCTGATGGATTCGAACTAACAGATCCTGATGGATTCGAGTAATCACCTACTGATGGTTTCGAACTGGATGGTTGTAAATGATTGTGAGCTAACAGATTCGAGACAGATGGATACGAGGGTATTGTATCCCTAATCGATACGATGATGATGGACTCAAATAGAGGCTCAACCATGGATACGAGCCGTGTCTAGCTGGATGGATACGAAATAGGATCTAGCCGATCGGTACAAAATGCATGCTCTGTTGATGGATACGAACTTGATCGGCGTGAACCGAGGCTTCTTTATGGATACGAGGCTGGTTGGTGCGAAGCTGATGGATTCGAAATAGGGCTCATCGATGGATACGAAAACATATTTTTTCCCTTCAACTTGCACCGATCACAACTTGAGCGTACGAACTCGGATTGACCTGAAATTTGGAATGATGGCTTTTATGGCTCCGCTTTTCGTGTCTTGCTGATTTTAGCCTGATCCTGATCAGGACAAAATTCATCGACATCCATAGTGAACCTGTGTGTGCTTGATATACAGGACAAACAACCCTTGGTTTTAAACCGGTGCCTGATATCTCGGCCTTGCTAAAAAGGCGGGATAACATTTGCCCCCCAAAGGACGTCTTGTGGTAATATGACGTGCTTTGAAAAGTTGCAATTTTCATTATGAACAGCTATTGCTTTTTTTCGTAATCGTTATTTGATGAACATCCAATTCCTGTGAATGTTGAAAATTTAATATTAGCTCGGCATATATGCATATATGTTAACCTAACTCTCGTTAACGTTGTACGTTCACGAGTTGTCAGTTTTCTCGTGTCGAATTCCGTATCGGTCCACTCCTGAACTGATGTGTAATTTGAGTTGCAACAACGCCTGATGGTCATCTTTGGGTGTTCCATCGTATTGACCCTCTCCCGAATCAATATAGAAGTTTTGAAGGTTGCTCTCGCATTGGTCTGTGCATTTGATGGATGCGAATTTTAACACTTCGCATCGATATGTATGAGTCATGGTGGATATGAAATGGCTGTTCGTATCGATAGCTACGAAATTCAGTAGGTCCTCGTGGAGCCCTTCGTATCAATGAAGCATTGTGCTGTTGGATTCGTCCAGCTAGTTCGTATCGATGGACCGTGGTTGGTGTTCCAAAATCAACGATTCAAATGAAGGTTTCGTACCGATGGGACCACAAGCCTTCTGCATCGACTTCATTGCACACTTCGTATCGATGGACCCCATTGTTCATTTCGAATCGATAGGAGTTTTGGCTGATGGATTCGAACTGGCCGTTCGACTCGATTTAGGGGTTGACCTGTAGTAACCGCTCATGTGGACCGGGAGGTGAATCGCCCATGTTTCTCCTTCGGTCCATATAAATTTATATACTCATGGACTCGGCCATTTTTCACTTTTTACTTTTTTACTGCGGCTTTTATTATCATCCTCCTTTCGTATTGTTCTAGAAACTTGAGAGACGAGTTGCTTGCTTCCTTCGAATCGATCACATTCAGTCCTTTAACTCTTCTAATTTCAACTTTCAACTTAGGTAATTAATCGGTTATAGCTACATCCTGACGACGAAGTTCGAATCTCAGATCCATCCCCTCTACACCGATTATCAATTCTGGCAATATTTAAGGTCAGATCTGGGTCGAAGCTGGGTCGAGGATGGCCATGGCGATGCCCTTGGTAATTGGAGATGAAGGAGTGCAGAGAAAGAAAAAATAAAATGTAGATGGCTCGATCCGTACTTCATGTCGTTTTGGGGGCCTATGCTCGAATCGACGCAGGCGATAACGCCTTTCCTTGGAGTTCGTATCGGCCTTAGGGATTTATATGGTAAATGACGTAGTTTGTATCGACCGAGGTAGTGGTAAATCATGTCAATCTATAATGATCGATGTGAAAAATAGGTGAGCGATTGGTGCGGAACCCTCGGCTTCAGATCGACTCGAAATATATACCCGCGATCGATACGAAAAGTATCGTCTCAAACGTGATCGATACAAAGCTGAGACTTTCCTGACCGATGCGAACCTGAACGCCAAGGATCGATCCGAAGCTACTGCTCTTGATCGGTACGAACCCAAGTGTTGACGATCGATTCGAAATATGTTCCTGGTGATCGATACGAACTTGGATCCTAATGGATTTGAATATGCTTCCCATGATCGATTCGAACCCATCCTATGATGGACATGAAATTTTGAGTACTTGACAGCATGACTCCGACGATCTTCCTTCCTGCATATCTGGACTCGACTATTAAACTGCATACTTGACTGCCTTTCGAAGCTCGTTGATGGAACCATAAATTAACACCTTTAATTTGGATCGATCGATAAGATCTAGATGGTATGGTGGTGACGGTCAGCGATAACGGTCACTCCGATTGGATTCCGATTATCTTCGTCATTGGCAAATTTCTCTTTAACTCTGCAAAATTTATTCAAGGAATGCATAGCACTGCACTGCACAACACACACTTTAGATGAGGGGAACACACGGGCTCTTTGTCGTCTAATGATGGTTTCTCCTGAGTTAGCTAGTTATGGAAAATCCAACTCCAAGCTCGCAGCAACAGGAACTCAGAGTTGAATTGCTCCCATGCTTGAAATACCAAAGATTGAGGTCGAAGTTATCGATCCAGCCCCGGACGAGGCACTAGATGCATCTCTTATCAATAGTCCACCAGACTCTGTTCCGTCTAACATTTCGGAAGATATGCTTGGGAGAATATGCCTAAGGCACGGTTTGTCGATGGACGACGTACTATTTCCAGGACCAAATGACATACCACACAATCCACCGGAGGGGTATACCGCATTCAATCGACATGCGTGTGCAGCTGGGACGCTCCCCTCGTTCAATAAGTATATAAGAGAAGTGCTGTCTTTTATAGGGATTGCCCCATCTTAGCTACACCCAAGTGGGTATGCTTTACTGAATATCTTGGTCATTGCATTTATGGAGCACCTCTGTCGACCACCCCGACTGACCGAGATAAGATATTTGTTCAACTTCAATAAAAGGACAGACAGTCCATCTTTCACATTTCTAGAGGCCATGAGAAATTGTCAAATAATTATGGGGTCTTGGACCAGGCTGAGCTACTTCAAGACGGAGTGGTTCTATGTTAGATGCCCCCCACGATTTGCCAAGCGATGGCTATTTAGACGTGAGTATTGCTATCTTCTAGAGTAGTTGGCAAGACGATTGTGAATGAAATCCAAATCATATCTCTTTTTCTTTGTAGCGACAATTCAGCGACCTGAAGGTGGATATTACAAGGAGATAGTTCGGGTTCTTCAAGAGGTCCCAAGCGAAGATAGGAATATTGACTTGGTCCTGACAGATAGGAATCTCAGAATTCTTGGGCTAATTGAGCGAAGACAAAGTATAAGGCTCGACGGTGCATTAAGAACTATCTCGAGGGAGATAGTTAAGCATAAAAAGCCTAGAGTTGTTATAGTCGAAGAGCCTGACTTTGAAAGAACCCACATCGACGAGGATCCGTTGGGTGAACTGTGGATGCAGCCTAAGATTCTGAAGAGAAGAGAAAAGGCAAGGCAGCCGTTTTCAAGCCATTCAAAAAGGGGAGATGGAAATCTCTGATCATGTCCCGGCCCGCCGCCGGAATTAGAATTTCGGAGATATCTCCCACGAGAATAGAAATTTTTTACGAAGGGCTCGCCGATCTTCCAATTCTGAACGATGCGTCCATGCAGCACGATGCCAGATTGGGTGAACTCCAACACGCCTTAGTTTTAAGCAAATCTCTGCCCACTAGCGTGGTTGACACATTCGGTTGGTCGGGGGGTTGCACATACATTCACACTTCATGGCATTACATGATTTCTAAATGTAATACGTCCGCTGTGACAGATTGCTAACTTCGTTTCTGTTTTTTGCCTTGCAGGTACCATGTCCGGTCGATCTTCAATGCTCGGTAGTCTGTGCAGCAAACGCAAGTCTTCTTCATACTATGAGTCACATAGGAGGGAAGGAGATAGGGATCATGATCAAGGCTATTCCAGCCAGGAGCGGTCTGATAGAGATAAAGGTTACGAGCGTCGGTCTCGATCGCACGCCTCCTCCCAGAGCTCCTGCACTGCCACCAATTCATGTTTCGCGACCTTTAAAAGCTCTGCGACACAAACCATCTTCCCAATCTTTAAGGTCTGAGTCCCAACATAGAACTGAGGTTGTAGACCCTTCAGCTACCGCACAGGCCCTCGTCAGACCCACTGGCGAAGGAGCGATGAGGCTCGCTCAGCTGCAAAAGGATTTTCCTGATATATGCTTTGATGGGTTCGTCTTTCCTTCGCGTTTGAAAAGGATCCCAGCGTCGGCCGAAAATACAGTGCATAATTATGTCGCGGACGTATTTTTCCACTACCAAGAATGGTCGAAAACCGCGAAAAAAGCATCAAAGGTGGCATTCTACCGAGCGGTCATGATTTAAAAGCTGGAGAAAGAACTTGGCTAGAAAGATCGTATTATTCAAGCACTCAATAGCGAGGCCGAGTCTTCTCGCCAATCTGAGATTGAGGCTCTTGAGACAGCCGACGGGGCCTAGGCGGTGATGGATAGAATGAAGCCAGAGCATTATGCCACAGTGGAGGACATGGGCTATAGGAACACCATCGTTACCGCAGAGCGGGACGCAGCCCTTAAAGAGCTTAACGAGCTTAAGTCCAAATTTTCTGAAACCTTAAAGGAAAAGGATGCTGCTAACATTGCCGCACAGGAAGCGTGTGATCAAGCGGTGGTGCTCCAGAGGGAGAGAGATGCGACCATGGAAAAATTCCACGAGTTCGAGGCTTAGGTCAGTGAGAGGGTCCGACTGGCGGAGGCCAAGCTAGAGGCTGACATGGAGGAGCTCCTCGTCGCTTACAATGCCAACGTGTTGAGGTATAGGGACTTAGCCTGAATTGATGATTATCCGACACACTTGTATAATGCCTGGAACTTTCTGGTTGAGGAGGAGAAAACTGAGAAGTTGGGCGGATCCTTTGACGAGTTTGAACTGGAGAACCGCATAATAAATGATGATGAGAAGAAGGTTCTTCAAGATTTTATGATTTTTCACTCAAGAGAAAGACTCGACATCCAGCAACAAGAAGTCGGGGAAGGTTACGGAGTTACGCATCATGCTACAAGCTCAAAAATTACTACTTCGCCTTGACGTGAGCTTGCTCCAGTGACCGAGCCTCAGCCCATCCCGGCTTACGACCCAGAACAGCCACGCCTATCTCCTATTAAGGAGCATTCATCCGAAGACGTTCAGCCAGCCGCAGGTCAAACTGAGGAAGGTACTCTCAACGAATCTCATGTGTATTCGAAATAAAAGACTTGTTTTGAAGTGTGTCCTAATGACTTCTTTTTTTGTGCAGTGACCGAAGTTGCATTGACAGCGCCTCCTGCAATCCAAGAATCACATCAAGTGCAGGAGGCCATTATTACTGAGGCAATCACCACGACTGCGGCCGTGCCGATTGAGGTGACATAGGGGAGCTCAATTTCCTTTGACGAGCAGATGATGAATGAGCTCCTAGGACGACATAGCGATCTTTTTACGGATATACTGTTCGTTCTTAGTGGGTTCCCGCCTGCTTCTAGTGCTTCATCACGGTCCACCGCTGCCCCAGCGAAGCCCGTGCTATTCGAGAAGTAGAGATATTGGTTGAAATTAATGATGAGATGGAGGCAGCGACTCATGGCGGTGATTCTGAGGGTATAGTGACAGTGCCTGGTCCAACTCCACTTAGGATGATATCACCCGGGGGGACACCGGTTGACACTAGTATGTCTACTCCGCCCCCGGTTGCAGATCCAGTTCCTCCGACTCCTCCTGAAGGGAGCATTCCCGTAGACTCAAGTTTGGAGGAAGAAATCGATATCTTGCCTTCGTCCGGAGATTCCCCGCCTAAAGGGAAAAGTTCGAAATGAAAGATCGTTAGCGGTGCCGGTGGCTCCTCACTAATGAAAAAACCGAGGAAGAAGAAGGAATAGATAAATTCCTTAGGCACATTTTTGGGTAGATAGGAGTTTACTTTTGCTTTTGTAGGTTGTCTATAGACGCGGATTCGGCCCCCACTAGAAGGCATTTTTTGGAAGAGCTTGTACATAAATTCTTATTTCCAGTTAGTTGAAATAAAACTTTATTTTCTTTTCTTCAAATGTTCTTTCTGTCTTTTATGCTTAAGTGTTGTAATGTTCCAATTATAGCTTGGTATGCTTGGGCAGTGTCAGTTCTGGAGCTGAATCTGTTTCATACACAAGTCTTAAAATCCAAGTTGCGACCCAAGACTAAGCTAGACACTCGATGTCGTATTGTTTTAGTCAGCGTTTCACACTTAAGCCCTGCCCCCAATTTGGGGAACTAGTTGTAATGATTGACTAGCGATCATAATTTTATCTCCGCCTTCCAAGCTTAACATTGTCAAATCGATGTAGAAGCAAGTGAAGGATAGGGAGTTTTAGTTGCGCGTATTCACTAATAATAATCGCATCGACACTTTGGGGATCGGTATTTGTATTTCGGTGGTCAATCGCACCTATCACAAATCTTGAGCTCATGTCCACACTCTGGGGACTTAGGACAATCCATGATCGATAATCTGGTTCGCACCCTTGGAATTTGAGATTTATCGACGTTTGTAACGCAGCTCGCACTCCGGGAGCTTTGACTTTGTATTTATACTACAATTCTCATTCTGGGAACTTGGAGTTGGCGTTTATACTATGGTTCGCACTCTGGGAACCTAGAGTTAATGTTTATACTCTAATTCGCAATACGGGAATTTAGAATTGATGTTTATACTCCAATTCGCACTCTGAGAATTTAGAGTTGATGTTTATACTCTAATTCGCACTCCGAGAATTTAGAGTTAGTCGGCAGATGGTCAGTCACACCTGTTTGGACCTTTTAGGAGGTCGTTCACACTCTGGGAACAATAGATTTATCCGGATCGTGGATGGTCGGATCACATCCACCCCAAATTAACAAGCGAGGTCGTTAGATGGACGGGTCCATCCTCCTCTAACTTGGTTAGGATACGGTTGGAGTCGTTAGGCAGACGGGTCCGCCCTCGCCAAAACCGTACTTAGAATTTTCACACTCCAACTCGCGCTCTGGGAGTTTGGAGTGGTTTTTAGGATTGTCATGTATCAATCCTTTTTGATATTAGCGTAGTGGCTTGCCCCCAAGCTCGATTTTCATTTAGTGAGTGACCGGTCATATCACAGTCACTCGCTATTTGAATAAATTCCACCGCTCGATGGAACTTAGCTCTCCGTGCACCGTGATGCCGTACGTCATAGTCAATAGATCACAGCTCTGTCTCGAAGAGATGTCATTTTATTGCTGAAATGAGAAAACATGGCAAAGTTGGTTGCCTTATTACAAATTCAAATTTCGAAATGCGAAAACAAATTGCAAATAAGAGAATGAATCGAATAAATGAAGTCTGTCATATGTAGTAGCGACGGAGGTTTTCACTATTCCAAGCTCTCGGCAAAGTAAGACCGTCAACGGTCGATAACTTGAATGTGCCATCCCCGAGCTTTTGTGTGATTACATATGGCCCTTCCCAATTTGGCTTCATGTGCGAAGGAACCGGATAAATTCTTTACCGAGCGAGATTGCCAAGTTCGAAGGTCCGTGGCCGAACCTTGGCATTGTATAATCGGACGACTCGATTTCGATATGCGACTGCCCTTAAATCAGCCTCATCACGCTTCTCATCCAGTAAATTCAAAGATTTAGCAAGTAATATGGCATTAGTTTTCAGGTCATAATAAGTCACACGATGAGAAGGTACTTCAATTTCGACTAGAATAACGGCTTCTGAGCCGTAAGATAGAGAAAATGGAGTGTGTCCGATCGCGGACTTGTGGGTCTTTTTGTAAGCCCATAAAGCCATAGGTAGTTCATCAACCCACTTGGCCATGGCCTTTTCCAGTCACTTCTTGAGAATAGATTTGATAACCTTATTAACAGCTTCAACTTGGCCATTCGCCTGAGGGTGCGCAACCGCAGAGAATTTCTTGTGGATGTGGAATCGTTGGCAAAAATTCTTGAATTCAACACTGTTGAATTAAGCTCCGTTATCAATGATGATGGTATGCGGGAGAACAAACCGGCAGATGATATTGCGAACTACGAAGTTGATTACTTTTTTCGCCATTATTGTAGCAAGGATTTCAGCTTCAGCCCATTTAGTAAAGTAATCAACTGCGACGATGGCATACTTTGCTCCTCCTTTGGCAAGAGGTAGAGTACCAATGATATCAATGTTCCATACTGCAAATGGCCAGGGACTGACCATTTGGGTTATCTCAGTAGGTGGGGCTCTCGGAATTCGAGCATGTCTCTTGCATTTATCACATTTCCTTGCATAATCTGATGCATCACGGTTCACAGTTGGCCAGTAATATCCATATCGGAGTACTTTCTTGGCGAGGGCTTGCCGCCTGGTGTGATCGCCAGACTCTCCGTTATGCACATCACATAATACTTGTTTGATTTCATCATGTGCGATACATCGGAGGAGAGGAATGGAATATCCCCTTCTATATATGACTTCATTCTGAATGGTAAACCGTGAGGCTTTTCAAAGAATCTGTCATTTCACTCCTACACTCAGGTAGTGTTCTGTGCTCGATATAGTTTCGATATGGGGTCATCCAAGACTCCTTCTCGGAAGCGATTTCAAATATAAAATCAGTTTCCATCTGATCAATACTGGGAGAAGATAATGTTTCAACAGGAACAAGTCCCATATGTTGTGCTTCGCCTGTACTTGCTAACTTGGCCAATGAATCAACCTGCTGGTTGTGCTCATAGGGTATGTACAAAACGGCATAATAATCGAATTGATTAAGTATTTCCTAGACTCGAGCTAGATAAGCTGCTACTCTTCGATCCTTGGCCTGGTATTCACCTCGGACTTGGCATACGACTAACTGAGATTCGCAGTAAATTTCCACATCAATAATTCTCAGATCACGGGCTAGCTTAAACCCAGCAAGTAAAGCTTCGTACTCAGCTTCATTATTGGTCGTACGGAACTCAAATTTCATAGCATAGCATATGGATCGACCCTCGGGGATTTCAAGTACTACCCTAGCACCTGAGCACTGATCGTTGGATGCACCATCGTTATGCAGCTTCCAGATGTATTCGGGAGATTTATTGGTCTCAGGCAAGTCCTCTGGGACGGTGAATTCGGCTATAAAATCAGCTAAGACTTGACCTTGAATGGCTCTTTTTGGGGTATAGGTGATATCGAACTGACTCGGTTCGATATTCCTCTTAAGCAACCTACAAGACGTCTCAAGCCGCGTAAGTACCTGTCATAACGGCTGATTGGTATACACAGTGACAGCACGAGCCTGAAAATATGGACGGAGCTTCCTCGAGGCAATGACTAGGAAGTAGGCCAACTTTTCTAGCTTTGGGTAGTTTCTCTCAGCTCTGGTTAGTCGCTTGCTAACATAATAGACCGGTTTCTACACTCGGTCTTCTTCCCGAACTAGGGCAGCACTGATCGCATTTTCTGATACCGCCAGGCAAATATACAACTGATCATGGTCGATAGGCTTTGATAAAATTGGCGGTGTGGAAAGATGTTGAACCAATGCTTGGAATGCGCCATCGCACTCCATATTTCATTCGAAGTTTCGCTTTCCTTTTCGGATCAGATCAAAGAAAGGGATGCATTTGTCGATAGACTTCGATATGAACCTGTTCAACGCCTCTACCTTCCCGTTGAGACTCTGAACTTGCTTTATTGTTCGTCGGTAGACTTCGATATGAATCGGTATAACGCCGCTACCTTCCCGCTGAGACTCTGAACTTGCTTTATTGTTCTTGGAGTCTGCAAGTTTCTGATTGCCCAGATCTTTTCTGGATTGGCTTCTATTCCTCGAACATTGACAATAAACCCAAGGAACCTTCCGGATGCGACTCCAAAGTGGCACTTCAATGGATTGAGCTTCATCTCGTACTTTCAAAGGATGTTGAACATTGACTCCAGATCTTTGATGTGATCAGTGGAGAACCGTGACTTTACTAGCATGTCATCTACATAAACCTCCATAGTCTTCCCGATCCGGTTAGCGAACATCCGGTTGACTAGGCGTTGGCATGTTGCTCTAGCGTTCTTTAGTCCAAAGGGCATAACTTTGTAGCAGTAGAGTCCAAGGTCGGTTACGAAGCTAGTATGTTCTTGGTCGGGTACGTGCATAGGTATCTGATTGTTACCGGAATAAGCGTCCATGAAAGATAATAGTTCATGTCCAACTGTTGAATCTACAAGATGATCAATCTTGTGAAGTGGGAAACTGTCTTTTGGGAAAGCTTTATTTAGATCAGAATAATCAACACATGTTCTCCATTTCCCATTCAGCTTTCGGACAAGTACGGGGTTGGATACCCACTCCGGGTATAAAGCATCTCGAATAAATGCGTTTGACTTGAGCTTACCGAACTCTTCTTTAAGGGCAGCAGATCTCTCTGGATCCATATCATGCCTTTTTTGTTTGACTGGAATATACCGCGGGTCAATATTCAGGGTATGGCTCGCGATGTCCGACGAAATCCCACACATGTCAGAATGTGTCCATGCGAACACGCCAAGATTCGCCAGGAGAAATTCAACCAATTCCTGCCGTGTCTCTTGGCTCAACTGAGACCCAATCTTTAACATTCTCAAATCATCATCATCATCATTACCGATCGGAACATCGATCGTCAGTTCGGCTGGAGAAGCTTGACTTTCTATAGATTCATCCTTATTTTCATTTTCTCTAGGGTCAAGATCCCTCTGGAATTGGTTGTGGTGCCCAGGTCGAGGCCCAGACACCAATTGTCAATTATCTGCAAAGAGGACGCCGAGAGATTCCTCTACGCCCTTTCCTTTCTCCCTTCGCTGCGCCTCGCGCAGCTCAGCAACATAACAGGCTCTCCCAACAGCCTGATCTTCTTGAATGACTCCAATCCTACGATCGGTGGGGAATTTCAAAGTTAAACACCATGGGGCAATCGCTGCCCTAAATTCAACGAGAGCCGGTTGGCCCAAAAATGGCATTATATGGGGATTGAATGTCTAACACAACAACTGCAACATCCGGACTATCCGACACTCCTTAACTCCTAGCTCCACTGGCAGCTCCACTACTCCAGTGGGTATATTGGCACTTCCATCGAAGCCATGAATTCGAGATTGGCAAGGTTTTAAATCCTTGGCTTCTATTTTCATCAGATCGTAAGCTCTCTTAAATAAAATATTTACTGAACTCCCACTGTCAACAAGGATCCTCTTCATCCAAGCAGGACCAACCTGGGCAGATATGACCAATAGATCAATAGTGAGGGCTTCGACCCTACCAGCATCCTGGCTTCTGAACACAATGTCATCAGTCATTGTTTTCTGCTGTTTGGCCGGAGCCCCTTCATCAAAACTACTGCAACACTCGATGTCCTCATACCTGATAGAACTGGCATACGACTCCATTTCCCTCCAGCTTCGATCTGCTGGATGAGGACCACCATTGACTGTATTTATTACCAATCTCCTGCCCGTACGAGCGGGTTCCTGTCGTCTTTCTTGATTCTAAGTACGATTTTGGTTTGACGGGCCTACACCACTAGACTGCGGCGCCCACACAAATTGATCTACCTTTCTCTCCCTAATTAACTTCTCAATGAGGTCCTGCAAATGTCTACACTCATTGGTATTATGGCCATAACTCTCATGAAATCTACAGAATTTTTCCTTTTGAATCTGCCTCTTCGATGATGGCTTCGGAGTAGGCTACTTATACTGCATGGCATTACAGGTTTGTAGATACACATTTTCTAGCGACGTATTCAATGGTGTGTAGTTATCAAACATTGGAACCCTACGTCGATGGCCACGGTTTTGATCCCGTTTCTTATTCTAACTACCACTGTTTCTTGGTTGTGATTGCTTGTTCTTTATGTTCAGCTGTACTTTTCCAGAACTCTCATCCGACTGTTTAAATGCTACATTGCTCTGAATCCCCTCACTACTGGGTCCCACATCGTCCTGCTTCCTAGACTGTTTCGCGTCCTCTCGCCTTAAGAATTGGGCGGCTTTGGGGTAGAAACAGTCCAATGACGCGGGAGGCTTCCCGGCCAACCAATTTCCAAACTCGGAGTCAGGGTCAGTTCCCTTAGTTAGTGCCATCAATATTGAGTTGTCATTAGGGTTACTGATCTCTGCACATGCAGCATGGAACCTTTCCAAGTAGCGTCTAAGCGTCTCCCCGGGAGCTTGAGTGATGCTAGACAAAGTGTTAACATCCTTAGGCCTGGCAACATGCATACGAAACTGTGCTACAAACTTCGTGACCATTTGATCAAAACAAGAAATGGATCGAGGCGGCAATCGCGAAACCACATAGTGACAATGCCCCCCAAAGAGATAGGAAAACTATGGCACTTTACCGCGTCATCCGCTCTTGCAGCATTCTTCAACTATTCATATTTCAGGATGTGCTGGCTTGGGTCTGAATTCCCTTTATAAACCGGTAAAGTGGGCATTCTGAACCGTCGAGGAGGTTCGGCATAGAGTATGTCATCTGTAAAGGGGGTGTGACTATGGGAGATTTCCCGGTCTTCGTTGGTAAGACCCTGACTTCCACAGATCATCTGACTTATCATAGCTGGGAGGTCTGGCGTTTGAATGTTCTACGCTCATGGGTCCAAGGTGTGGTCGGGTTCCACATTGCAAGGATGGACCGAGCGCTGTCGACGATCCATGTCTCACCTCCTTGGCTCGATGTCTTCTGGGACGTAAGGTTTAGGTGTACGTCCATGTTGATTCCGAACATCAATTTCTGTTTCAACCGCGGCGGTGGTGGCACGGTTTTCTACGGTGTAATGAGGAACAGACCCTCCCCGAGAAGGGGGTTCGATATGAAAGCTGGCCGATGGACCAACTCTTAGCTGTCCAACAGTCAATATGGCTGATGTCCGATGGCCTGTGCGTGCCGTTCGTCTTGTCGAGGATGAACAGATCTTTGGTTGTAGCCAGACGAGGCAGAACTTTCTATGGATGAGCGAGAGACTTGATCTCTTCTATGCCTTCTAAGCTTCTGGCGGTTTAGCTGGTTGGTCAGCTCAACATTTGCGCGCAGTTGTTCTGTCAACTGTTGCCGACTTCGTGTTAGTTCCTGTAGCAACAACTGGAACTCTTGCCTGGTGACCGGGCCTTGTGAGTCTAATGGTCCGGCTGCGTTCTGGTTGGTTGGCGGCAACTGCATGGGATTCTGCCTATCCCAGCATTCCTGATCGCCAACGTTGGAGGTGGCCCTTGTACTAACCATCTTGAGGGTCGAATTCCTTTCTTAGACTTTATGCAAATCTAAATAGAATGGAAAGAATTCGGATTAGTGATCTGAATCTCTCTCTTAGATTTACGCAACTAGTATCGACGATAGATCTAAGGAGCAGGAGAAAATCTGGGTTTTCTCAGTGAAAGCACCAAAGTGTTTGTACAAACAATGGGCACAACATTCTTCGTAAGTTTTTGAAGAGATAAAAGCGAAGAATATAAATGTAAAATGAAGATTATCTAATAAAAACTTCAGTAAACAATAACACAAATGCACAGACACGCAGTTTTAGAGTGGTTCGGCGTGTTGCCTACGTCCACGATGAAGTTTTTGGGATTTTATCGATTCTCTTTCAACGATTACAAGCAATGACAGTGAACAACAGTAAAGTACAGCTTGGTATTCGAATTCAACAACAAGGGTAGGATGCAAGTCTCGATCCGGCAGAGTCTGGGCGCTTGAGAATCAAAAAGATCCTTTTTCCGTAGGCTTCAGAGGCTTATTTATAGGCGTAGGAGGCTGATGTCTCGCTCAATCTTCGGGAGACTCCTTCTGACACGTGAGTGGGCCCACGCGATCGATCCCACCAAGTTTCGACTCGATTTTTGATCGATACGAACCAATTTCGTATCGATCAAGAATTGGTTCATTTGAGATGAAACTTGGCAGGAACATTCCTTGGCTTGTACGTAAGCTTCTGTGAAATTTTCATAGCATTTGGATTGGTGGATCTTGAGTTATGATCTATACGAGCTTGAGTTTTCCATTGGCCGTTTGGTTTGAATCCATCAATTCGAATAGATCCACTTCGAATCGATGAGGCACGTGCCTCTGTGACGACGCGGCGCGCATTCCTCGCATCGATCCTCTTTTTGCTCCAAGTTGACCGTTTCGACTCCATGAATCTCGCCTCGTTTGTATCGACGACCGTTGCGTCAATCTGGGCTCATTTGACTTGATGAACACGAACAAGCCATTGGATGTGGATTCAAACAAGCGCCCCTAATGAATACGAAGTAGTCACCGTCTGATGGATGCGAAGCAAGGTCATTTGATGGGTATGAAGAGCAATTTCCTGATGGATTCGAACGAACAGATCCTGATGGATTCGAGTGATCACCTACTAATGGTTTCGAACTGGATGGTTGTAAATGATTATGAGCTAACGGATTCGAGACAGATGGATACAAGGTTACTATATTCCTGATCAATACGAATATGATGGACTCGAATAGAGGCTCAACCATGGATACAAGCTGTGTCTAGCTGGATGGATACGAAACATGATCTAGCCGATCGATACGAAATGCGTGCTCTGTTGATGGATACGAACTAGATCGGCACGTACCGAGGTTTCTTGATGGATACGAGGCTGGTTGGTGCGAAGCTGATGGATTCGAAATAGGGCTCGTCGATGGATACGAAAACATGGTTTTTCCCTTCAACGTGCACCGATCACAACTTGAGCATACGAACTCGGATTGACCTGAAATTTGGAATGCTGGCTTTTATGGCTCCACTTGTCGTGCCTTGCTGTTTTTAGCCTAATATGGATTCGAAAAAAAATTCATCGACATCCATAGCGAACCTGTGTGTGCTTGATATATAGGAAAAACAACCCTTGGTTTTAAATCAATGCCTTGATATCTCGGCCTTGCCAAAAAGGCGGGATAACAATATCCATTCCAAACGTTTTATCTTTTACAGACATCCTTTGAAATATTTGCTGAAGTATTTCCCGAACATTATTATTTTCACCTTTCAAAATCCTTCCAATACTCTTTTTCAAACACCTCTTAGATAAAAGTTCTCATTATCCAACTACTCATGTTTTACTTATATCCCTTATTATTCTTAATCCTTTCACCATTATTATTAAACATTTATAATCAAACTGTGAAATTCTAATCACAAGATGTTCATACTTAGATTTAACCAATCCGATTTTAAACAATTATCCAATTTATAAATTAACAAAATAACTAATTATTTTTCAAAATATATTCTTTATATAAAAAATATAACCTTATGTAGAATTATATCAATTACCACAGTTTCAAAACAAATCATTTATATATAGTACTAACAAACAGGCGCTCTTAAATAATATTCTCAACTTATTCTAGGGTGTCACTTACCTTATCTCTAATGAGTTACTCATTCTAGGGTATTCCTAACCCTATCTCTGATGAGACTTTACCCCTATCAGTTTCAGTTGTTCACTCACCCTAAGCTCCGATATCAAATGTGACGACCCGCCTTTTTGACCCTTGGAAATCAACATTAGTACTCCTCGGTACTCAAGTGTCGTTAATTCAATGCTGAAAAGGTGGAAATTAAAAAAAGAAAAAAAAGATACTAAATCTTACACAAATGGAATAATATATATTATTTCAATAAATAATTTTTACAAGGAAAATTTTAAATACATACATCAGAGTCTATCTTGACATCAACTTAGACAGTTATGAATCTCTGTCCTTATAAATGCTAAAAACAGTAGTAAACAAATGCAGCGGAAATGGAAATGGATAACTTTCTATAGAGAAATCTTCATCTTCCGGCTCCTCCAAAAATGCTCCAAGCTAGACCTGAACTACTTGGCTTCCCAAAAAAATAGGGCACCCAGGATTAAGGAAAAAGAAATAAACTCTAGGTCACTTATGGGACTGGTGTGAGAAAACTCAAAAGAACGGATACTTTAGAAAACAAAGGTATCCCATAAGAGCACATCGCACTTAAACATGAACAGGTTTTTACCTTATGATAACCAAAAAACTTTACTATGTAAAATTTGAGATATTATTTTTAATTCCATTCTTTGAAAAACATCTTCAAATAAATGTATAACATAGCTAAAATGCTTGCATCTTAGATTTTAGTATTGGCATAACTAAGTTCATGAAGATCGTTTTGGAAATTGAATTCCAACAATGGCAGGCAAGGGACTACCTTCCGTATAGTACATTTCTAGAGAAATGAACCGAGGACCCACAGACAATCCTCTACATCTAGGAAGGCCGACCTATCTCTTTTCAAATGACCAACAAAATGATCATGGATGGTACCAAATATGGCATTTCCCTAGTTGTTACCAACCTATCCGAGACGTCTCGTAGCATAAACAACAAACCCAATATATAGAGGGAAATCTAGAAAGGTAATGATACCTTAATAGTTGTGAACCATATAGCCTTAGGACATACCCAATTTAAGCCATTTCCTGGTGTGAGGCCTGAGGTAATGTTTACCTTTCATAGAACACATTCCACATTAAATGCCACATTGTCATTTCTAACAACACACTATTGATTTCCATAAAAGTACAACCTTTGAGCTCATATGTCTCAGAGAACGGTGTTAAGTGTAGGAGTGGTTACCTCCTACATCACCAAATAGATGTACATTTGTAAAAATCAATGTACATGGTTATAGAAATGCAACGTCAGACATTCTTTCATACAAGTTGTCTAGGCATAGGACAAACTTAAGGAACTTCTCCTACTACATTCTATTTGAGAGTCACCCCTAAGATTAGTAGCGAGTAGCCTTTGCATTAAAGATTTCCAATTGAAGGAACCACTACCACCTGTATGATAAGGGATGTAACGACCCGTATTTTTGAATATAAAGAATATTAAATTAAATAAGATTGTGGAATTTAATATTGTCAAAAATTAAAATTTATAATTTATTAATGAATTTTTTTTATTATAACATAATTAAATAATATTAGTTGAATGTAATAGACCATTGTTTTAAAGTAATTTCAATCAATTGTAACCATAAAAGTTTAATTTGGAGAATGGTGAAATTGTAAACTATTTAATTGAAATTGGTTTTAATATAGAATATGAAATCAATTATTTCATACATAAATTTATTAACCTTTTTTATAAACATTAAATTTATAAATTAGTTTAAATTACTTAAATTAATTATTGTTCTATTTCTCATCTTATTATTTAATCTGTTTAAAATTAATTTGGAAATCAATGAAATTTAATGTAATTAAATATTCAAATTAATTTGAGAAAAGACGTTACCGTTGACCAATGAGTGTAATTAAATGGAAACTTTTGTTTAATTAACACATAAGGTATTTGTTAATTTAATAATAAGAATGGAAATCAAAATAAAAGAATTTGTTTTGAAATTTAAATATATAATTAACGGGTTTTATTTCAATTGTAATTAAACTTTGAAATTAATTTAACATTTAAATCTGGAAATTAACATGGAAAATTTAATTTTAAAAGATTATTATTTTCTATTTGACTAAGAATGATGTTAAAACACTTTTAATTTAGAATATAAAGGCGATCAAATTGATTTTTAAAATTAATTGTTTTAGTTAATGTTTAAAATTAGTCTGTTTGGGCATTGTCTTGGATTTTGACGAAACCAATTTCATCGGATTCATAATAGTGAATTATTATAGGATTTCAATTTTCCCAGTGATCGAACTTATCGTTTGATCGTGCGAGCTTGAAACTCGTAGAAATCAACTAAGGAATTTAATTAAAATAATTTAATTTGAAAGCTAACTTCTATATACAATAGAATTTTGGTTTGGAATTAGTTTCATTGAATTTAAAAATATTGAAAACTTATATTTCAATATATAGGATGACCCACATTTGTTTCGGGAATGAAACGGGCTTTTCGGGTCTTGTTATCGCTTTGGCCTAATCGATTTGTTCCCTCCATTTCTTAACCATCATTGCATATATATATATATATATATATATATATATATATATATATGTTGTTGTTGTAAACCCTAGCTTTCTATTCCATTTTCTGTACATAAAATTTCAGTTCTAATCTACTTCTTCTCAATGGAGATAAGCCAAATCCCTAATTACTGATTTCAAATCAAATCAAAAAATTCAAACTGCTCAAACCACATCATATTATATATCATTGCGAAGCTCCTGACGAACGGAGACAGGATCTACAATTCATTCTTCGATTGAAGGCTGCATTTTTCCATAAATTGGCAAAACATTCTCGGTCGTTCTTTATAGGGTTTGATTTCAACAGTGGACCATTGACCAATCAACGATCGAGAAGCACTACAATGTAGCGATCGCCAAGGGAAGTCGATCTATGGGTTGGACCATGGCATCAACACTCGATTTCACTAGAAATTAGTGTCAAATGTGGCAGCAGTGCTAGATTCTCAAGGCGACCAAAGATGATCGTGGAATGATATGGAGATGTGGCCTGGTGCAGCGCAGCCAGCGGTGAAGTCCGATGGTAGAATCATCCGAAGGTGAGTGCGACAACGTCGCGTAGGGTAGCGGCTGATGGGTTGAATGATGCGTAGGGTTTATAGGTGATAAGAAAGTTACGTATTTTCCCCTTGATTTATTTCAATTTAAATTTTAAATTTCAACCTTCAAACATCTATAATTTTTGCATATGATCTCAGATTCACACGCGATTTCTTCCGTTGGGTTAGTATCGAAATTTCGAATAATAAGAAACTAGTTTGGTTGAATTTGGGGACTATTAAAATTTTGAGCTTTTTGTTTTTAATAGGCTTTAAATCAAAGGAGAGTGATAAACACAATCACGCAATACTAAATCTTCTTATGTTAGTTGAATTAAATTTATGAAGGGATAAAAATTTTATTGGTTGTTGTTTGGTAGTTTTAATTGACATTTTAATTGAAATTAAAATTTATATTGCATTAGATTGACATTTAAATTTAATTTCCAGTAAGACATCGACAATCGATAATTAGAAACTGTTGGGATATGTTGATTGATTTGGATGTTGATTGTTATTGTATGTCTATTAATTAATGTTGAATGTATGGCTATTTATTTATTTTGGTAAAATACCTATTATTATCCTATTATTTATTTGACATCATATAAATTGTCAGTTGAATTATTTCGAATAAACTAAGAAATAGGCTGAAATGATCCTCTGTCATTTAATTTCGGGTTTAAATGACACATATCCTTATGTAATTAAAATTGAATTAACTGATCACTTGGCCAAAGGATAAAAAATTATATACGGACAAAGGATTAGTTAAATTAAATGGTTTTAAATCTTGAAATTAAATTGGTTTAAAATTATATTAGTTTAAAGAAAATAAATTTTGAATTTATATGAATTAAATTATTTTCTAAAATCAGGCCTTGAAATGTTGAAATTGAAATTGTTTAAATGAAATCGTTTAAGGATTTAATTTGAAATCTTTAAGCGGAAATTGGAATATGATTTGGATTTATCGAAAGTGAATTATTTGGAATGTTAAAATTTTAATTTAAACATTTAGTTTACTTTATTTAAATGGTTTTAAATTGGTATTTTCAAGTTTGGACATGAAATGGATTTAAACAAAAATTATTAAAAAAATGAGTAATTGAGTTGAGACTTTCAACCATTTGAATAGAATTGTTTAAATTTAATTTGAAGTAATGTATGAAATCATTTTGAATTGAGGCCGATTTAAATTGAAATTTGAATATGAAGTTGACTTGAATTGGAA
Organism: Allium cepa; assembly: GCA_030765085.1. NCBI lineage: Eukaryota > Viridiplantae > Streptophyta > Magnoliopsida > Asparagales > Amaryllidaceae > Allium > Allium cepa. Next base: position 778,826,615 of record CM060945.1, read on the forward strand.
GTCCAAAAGTTGAATTCGTTGTAGTTTGAAATGGGAACTGGAGTTCAAATCATTTTGAAAAGGAAGAAATGGTTTTAATATAAATTATTTTAATATATAAACTATTTATCCAAACTATTTTCAATATTAAAATCTATTCTATATTCAAAACCATTTCCAATCTTTAAGTTATTCTAATTATTCCAAACAATTTTTTGAAATTAAAGATATTTTAATTATCCAAACTATTTTCAATATTCAAACTATTTTAATCATTCAAAACTATTTTCAATATTCAAACTATTTTAAAGGGAAATTATTTAGATTTAAATCGTTGATTTAAATACGAATGCTTTGATATAAGGGTATAACCTGTTTTGAATTCGAAATGATCTTGTAGTGAATTTGATATTTTGATATGAAATATGCCTTGTTCTTGAAATTTAAAAGAACCAATCAGTGTGAAAATTTATGTTCGGTTGTTAAAGAGATCGGACTGATTATTGGCATACTCTCTATCGTTACCGAAACCACTTTAACATTTGGGTACATGGTTGATATATAGAATGAAGTGGTTGGGTTGGCGAACGATTGCTGGATTTGAAGATAGAGAACGATGATGGATGGCCATGGCACTTATGCCAATTTGAATGACTAAAACAGGACAGCTTGCTATGGCCAAGTAGGCTAGCTATCCCAAGCAGACACACTTTTTCGTATGATAATATAAATTTTGACTTGATCGGTGCACCTTAACTTGATTATGGGAGTGTTAGACACGGTGGGCCATCGTGGTTATGGTGCATTACCACCAGCCATGCGACCTGAACTGGTAGTGTCCTCCCTTGGGCATTGCCTCATATGCCGTGTCATTTTTTTACCCTTATACTTGCCCACCACGATTTTTTTTAGTAATGGTAGTTACAGGGGACTCTGTAGCAATTTGCAAATTTTAATGGCTTTATAACGCAATCACCTGAATTTTTCTTGAAAATTTAACAACTTAAGTTTGACGATCAAAATTTGATATTTGGTATGCATCTATTTAAACATAGCAAATGATAAATTTTTATTGGTAAATATGAAAGTAAATTTTTTTGCTTAATTTTCTATTTCAATTTAAAATCAGTTAATTTGATGAAATTAAAATGTTTTCAAAATCTTATTATTTTTATACAATAAATTTGTAAATCATCTTCATAGTGAGACGTCATAATTCATTTTATCAAATTTGAAATGTTATAACTCAATTTATTTTATTTTTGGCATTTTAGTAGCATTTTCGATAGCGAAAAGTCGAGTTTTTATAACTTGATCATATCATTGATATCTATGTACAATTCTGTTCGTCACGTTGTGCTGATCTTCGTAGTATATTCATTCCTATATTCGATGTCTGCTACTCGATGGAAATGACAAAACACTTTGTCGTATCAGTACTATATTTGTAACTTTTGTTTCCTCTGCCTTTTCAAATTTCAGTCGTAGAATCCAAGCAACAATTGCTTAAATTATTTTAAATAATCAAAGCGTTTATCTATTGCTGTTTCGTTGATTTTTATATTTATTGCCGTGATTTTTCATTTTTACACTTTATTCATTTCGAAAGAGGAAAAAAGTAAGAGGTAAGCTTTCTTTCATCCTTGTAACATGTTCTTCTTCCAAAAAAAATTTCCAAAGCCCACCCATGATTTCTACTATTTTTTCCTAAAGCTTGACTCCAAGCCTTCCCTTATTTCCATGCCAAACCTCTACTGAGTCCTACCCGTGCTCCTCCTCAAAAACTGAATCCACCCCGAGACAACCCCCTTCAAAACCCGTAGCCGCCTCTACCAGATTCGAGCTAGATCCTCGTCGCCTTCCCCACTCAAATTTTACCCCATAGCCTGATACTAAACACTAACACACCACTCTCCTCCATGCTGCGATCACCACTAAAGCCTTCGCCACCCAAATGCACCACCATCCCCTCGGCCAAAGCATAGCCCGTAGCACCCCATGCATGACCCGAGATAAACCCTCCATGACCCGGAGCATGACCCATGCATTCCCTTCGCTGATCCGAGTAGAAACCCGAAGCCACCCAGATCTAATAGCTTTTCCTCCTCTGACCCATGCTCACTGCCTTGAAAACCCGAAGTCGCCCTTGAGAAAATCCTACACTGACCCAAGTTTTTCCTGTACTGCTTGTTGGATACTATAATTTTATAAATGTTTTTGCATGACTATAAATAAGGATTACAATGTTCACGTATTTATTTAATTGATTTCATTAATTAGGCTCTCTTTTGAAATGGAAGAGTAAAATTAATTCGAAATAAATTTATTGGAAATTTTCAATTGAAAATGGAAAAAGAAACAAAGTGCAATTAATAAATTTAATGTAAGAATGTTTTCATTTGGAATGTACATTATTTAGAAATATAAGAATGGATTTAATATTGTATAAGTAGATCATTTTAGAATATAAGAATGTTTACATTTATGAATTGCAAGTAACAAATAAGCATTGTAAGGAAATTAAAAGAATGTATGAGGAAAATAAAGTGAACGTTTCCATTTTGAATCTAAATGCAACATTGTAAAAGAGAAAATTGAATTTTTAAAACAACATTTTACGGTTGTTAAATAGCCGGCATAGGTTGCATGGAAGTGATTTTATTGCTAACCATGAAATTTAAAATAAATTAAATATTTGAGTTCATAATTACATGTCGAGAAAAATATTGTTTTTAAATCTGAATTTTTAAACCATGATTCATATTTTATTTTATGTAGCGGCGGTCCCGTTGTGAAATTGGTGTGTACAAATTTAGTTATGTTATGGTAATTGAATCTTTAACGAATGTAAAATTTTTTTATGTTTGAGGTTAGCAAAATTAATTGAGTGAAAAAATGTTATGAATTCCCAAAAATTTATTTATAGATTAGAGTTGGTCTATTCATTCCCTTTCTAATTAACAGTTGTCACACTTTTTATCATTGTTTTCACATTTGTTTCATTACTCATTTCCATTTACATTGTCTAAAGCATTTTCATTTCATGAACGTTAACTACTTTTCATATTTTTAATTCTTTCCTTCACCTCTTTTTATACCTACCATTTTTTTAGGGTTGTTCATATGTTTACTTTAATTTAATTCCTAATTTTTTTATATTTAGTTTTATTAGCTTTTCACTAGTTTCAATCTTCATTCTTGTAGCTTTATTTCATTTTTTTAAATCTCATCTTCTGTAGCTTCATTTTTATCTCTCTTCAACTTCCGCCTTTCTTTTTTTCATGTTTGTTCTTCAAATTTCCTTTCTCTCCTTTTTTCCAAAGCTCTTTTTTCTCTTTTCTTCTTCTTATTCTTCTTCTTATTCTTCAAATATTCTTCTTTTTTTCCAAAGCTTCCTTTTCTTTTTTCAATTCTTCTTCTTCTTTAATTTTTTTCCTTTTCAAACCTTCTCTTCTTTCCATGTCTTTTTCTTCAAGTCCAGATCTATATAATCTTCTCTCCAAAACATTATATAAAAAAATATTACAATAGCAAGGAAACAAAACAAAATGAGAAAGTAGTTGTAGATCCAAATCTGGCTAGAAAAGGGAAAGCAAAAAGGTGAGTGATTCAACCGATTTACGCAATACTAAAAATTCAATTGCAAGTTAAATAAAATATATGATGTGATATGTAATTTTTTATTGCTGCTTGTTGATTTAAGTTAGCATTTGAATTGTTATTGGATCTGAATTGACATCTCATTTTATATTGGAATTTAATTGATAGTTAAACCCCGATATTGATAACTATTATATGTTGAAATATATTGGTTGATTTGGATGTTGTTTGAAATGGATGCTTTTTATTAATATGTTGGATGTATGGTTGTTTATTTATTTTAATATGTCCATGTTATCACCTTGTATATTATAACATCATTTAAGTAGTCCTCTGAATCATTTTAGAATTGGATAACTAAGACATTTAAATTATGGATTGAAATGATATATATTCATACAATTTCTTGAATTTGGATTATTTATTGAAACTGAATAATTTATTGATACTGAATTATTTAAAAAGTTTAATTTTTTAATTTTAACTTCGGATTTATTTTAATAAAGTGGTTAAAATTGGAATTTCGAATTTTTTGAAATCTCATAAATTACTGCACTCACGTTGTATACTAGATGGGAGATGTAAAATCACATAACATCTCTAAAGCCATTGCACTGATATTTTTATTTGAGATTGATTTTAATTACATAGGAATTTTTAGATCTGACTCGAGTGTATTATTTTTCATTATGCTCGGGTCAGTCTGAGCTTTCTCAATGTATTGAAGACCATTTTATTTTCTGGAGGACGAAGACGAAGATTCAGTATATTATTTCTATTTATTATTATTATTCCGCTATTTATTGTGTTATGCTGTATTTTTTTTTTTTTCTGATGTATGTATAATTTTAATTTGAGTTGTAAAAGTACAATCAAATATCACTTGTAAGACAACATCATGTAATGTTTATTTGGTTAATATATTTTGTCATTCCGTTGCGAGATTCTATGTTTTGTTCTTTTCCTTCTTTTCTATTATTTTCTTATGTACCCCATAACAGTCCTCCCTTTTGAATCGTCTAAAAAAGTGGGTCGTTACACCTCCTCTTTTGTTCATAGAGTATATATCTATATGGAAAGTCATTTATATGATGTGTATTTTGGCTGAAAGTTACATATGTCTGCACATATGCTATTCAGGTTGCATATATATTGTGACTAGCAGAAGTCATGTTCGTCCATTTGAATCTGAGCCTATTCATGTTATATATAATACATGCATACATACATATACATATACATATACATACATATACATATACATACATATACATATACATACATATACATATGCATACATATACATATACATATACATACATACATACATACATACATACATATATATATATATATATCTATATATATATGTATATTGTCGACAAAAGTTATGTATGTCATTTTGAATTTATCGACAGAAATTATATGTGTTGTATATATATTTGGTTTTCACCAAATTCTCATGCTAAATCTATTTTTGGCTTATCGTAGCTATTTGAAGTGTCATGCCATGTCCATGTCCATATCCATGTCAGTTTCTTTTCATTACCATCGTCCTATAGACTCAAAAGTTGAGCAATCACCCATGATTAATATTCTTATATTTAGTAAATTTAATTCACATGAAATGACAATTGAAATATGGTGTTAAATTTCAATCATTAAATTATTAAATTATTAAATATGATATGCCATTATCTACAATTGTTCACCTATGACATATGACACCATAACCTGTTTTATATTTAAACTCGTTACCGTTGATATATGTCTGTTGTTGATATGTTATATTATTATCATATTTGTCCTCGCTCTACAAGTTCCTTGTCAGTTTAGAGATCCTTATGGGTTGAAATGATACAAACCCGAACGATCTTATAAATTAGGAAAAATCTCAGGGGTTGAAATGATAACCCAAGTGATTTTCATTGATTTTGAATTTTGAGATTACGGGATGAAATGATATATACCCATAAATATTTAAATTATGAATTGAAATGATAAGTATCCATATCAATTGACCGTAGGATAGAAAATTTTACATAGGCAATGTTGGTCTATATTTTGAAAATGATTTCTAAAGTTTTGAAAGGAAATATATTGGTTTTAATAAATATTGATTTTTAAAATATAATATATAAATGCTATTTTTGTTTGTGTAAATTTAAATTTTTAAATTTATTTGTTTTGGAAATTTTAAATTTATAAGTTAGTTTTGGAAAAAAAGAATTAAATTTTTTCTTATAACTTTATTATTTTAAAAATATAAATAATAAGATTTAATTTAATAAAATTTAAGTTAATCAATATATATATACACATATATTATATTTAAGTATTTATTTAAAATTAGATTTTAAAATTAGATTTTTATAATAACTTTAATAAATTAAGGTTAGGAGGATAAATCAAAATTGATTTAAAATTGTATTTGTTTAAGAATTATATTTAAATAAAAGAAAAAATTGATTTGAAACTTATTGTATTTGAAATTTTAACGGTATGAAAATTATAACTTGATAACTTGATTTTGATTAAAAGTGACTAAATGAATATTTTCGAATTTAAATAAATTAAAATTGAACATTTAGTTTTGATTTAAACGAGTAATTTGAGATTTTATTTAAATGATTATGAAAGGGAGTAGGTGAATAATTTAAGAATTAAATATAATTATAGTTAGATTTTTTTTATTATTTAAATATGTAGTTTGATATTATATTTAAATGTCGTTATAGATTATTCAGTGAATTTTCAAATTTAAATATAATTAAAGTTGAATTTTGAAATATAAACAAAATTTATCGAATTAAGTTATTGTAAATGTTGAAGATTTAAACATTGAAGCCTATTGAATTTGAAATGGTAGTACAAACCTAAATTTGAAATTGATATAAATTAAAATGGATTAATGAGATTCGAATTGAACATTTAACCTTTTTAACTAAAGCTGTTGAACCAAGATTGATGTAAATTGAATTTCAGAGCCAAAATTGATTTGAATTGACTATGAAATTGAAGGAAACAATTTTAATTTGAACTATTTGTAGAAACTATTTTAGTATATAAACTCTTTTTAATATATGAACTATTTTTAATTTTTAATTTATTTTTAAATATATAAACTTTTTTTAATTATAACTATTTCAATATAAAAAATATTTTCAATATTTGACTGTTTAAGTTGGAATTGTTATGATTTAGATTTAATGGTTTTAAATGCGAATATTTGACATAATGGTTTAACCTATTTTGTGGTTATGATTTTGAGGCTAAATTATAATTTAAAGTGAATATAATTATGAAAGTGAATACGATTTAAAGTGATATGATTTCGAATTTGATATGATTTTGAAATAAGAATGATATTTTGATTTGAAGTATGAACTGTTTGAAATTATAAATGACCGCGTGGTGAAATAAACGTTTGGTTGTTAAAGAGACTGGGATCAGACCTTGTCATACTCTCTGCCATTTTCGAAAACCACATTAACAACTGTATATGTGGTGGCAATTCCATAATGAAGTAGGATGGTTTTGCGATGATCCTATATGAGGTATTACGAATCCCTGACTCCCGTGAGTCAGCTGATGTGGCTAAAACAGGAGCCATGCAGGCCAAGTAAGCTCATTCCTTCGATCGAGCACATTTCTTCGATACCATTCTATTACTTTGTAATTTGATTGGGTGCACCTTTGATTTAGGAGTGTGTCTCGAGGTGGGCTGTAGTAGTTGCTATGCGCTACCACCAGTCAGGATCCGCAAAATGGTAGAATCCTCCCATGGGCATTGCCTTCGCGGGCCTTCTCACATGCCTTATCGCGCCTTCTATGAGTTTTTTGTGTACTGTACCTATGGAGTGCCCGCTCAGTAAACCACCGATTTGGTGGAGCTTATGGTACTTATAGACTACAGGAATATACAAAATATTTTAAGGGGGATATGAGTAATACCTTAACGCTATTTTAATAGTTTACTTTACTATCAACATTATATATGTAGCGCATTGTACTATATATGTAGATAGTTTAACGGATCCTTAGGAGATGGGTATCTCAAAAATCCTTTAAGTTATTTTCTTTTTCAGTTGACATTTCACTTGAGTTGAATTTACTGGTATAAGAATGTTAATCCTGACTCGAGTGTTTTGTGTTTTGCTTTATGCTCGGGTCATACCCAGTGCCATAGCATTTGAGACTTATCTTTGGAGCATGGAGCTTCGCTTGGAGATCTATATGTTATCTGTTCAGCTTTCAGTCATTTCAGTTATTCTAGTGTTTAATCAAACTTGTCAGTTACCTTTATATTTGAGACTACTCTATATTGGAGATATCTGTTGTATTTTGTTTTAAATTTTGATGTTTTTATATTAGCTTCGTGAACTCTATTTATCTATTCTGTAAAAACCGAATATTTTCAACCATTTGCATCCACACATGTTGCAATTGATTTGCTCAAAATGTCAAACTGCTAATTTATATTTGGAAAAAATCAGCATATATAGTAAATAAATAAATCATAGAATCACAGACACAGAATAATATAACAATAAGTAGCAAAAACAAATGAATTGTAGTTCATGAAGCTACTATATAAATATATAACAAAGTCAAACAAGATACAACAAAAGTCTCGAATATATATAAGTCTCAATACAATATTCAAATAAAAAACTTGAATACATCACTGAAATCAGTTGAATAACTAAGTGCTGAAAAGATTTAGATGGACCTCCAAGCGAAGCTCCAAACTCCAAAGATGAGTCTAGAATGCTGTGACACTCAGTCTGACCCAATCGTAAAGCAAAAACACAAAACACTCGAGTCAGGATTAACATTCTTATATCAATAAATCCAACTCAAGTGAAATATCAACTGAAATACAAGTAATTTAAAAGATGGTTGGGATAACTATCCTCTAAGGATCCATGGAACTATCTACGATGTAGTAATATGCGCTATTATAGTAATGTCTATAATGAAGTAAACTATTAAAATAGCATTAAGGCGTTACCAATATCCCCCTTAAAACATTTTATAGTGCCATAGTCAATACAATACCCTGATACCCTGTAAACTGGAGCTATCAGAAAGCACTCCATAGGTACGACACAAAACAAACTCGTAGTGGTCTCGATATGGTAGGTGGCACGGCAAAACTATGCAATGCCAGGGTAGATATACCAATTACACTTTTGAGCAGGTGGTACGCAGAGCCGCAGCAATCGCCCACCTCGAGCCACAGTGCTAAAAATCCGAGGGTGCACCCAATCAATCACAAAGTAATAGAATTGTAAAAGACGCAGTATGCCCGAACGATGGAGCTACCTCACTTGGCCCGTAAATTTCTCCTGTTTCAACTACTTAACCAGACTCACGGGAATCAGGTCCACGTATATACCTCATATAGGATCGTCACCACCATCCTACTTCATTCTGGAATCTCCACTGCGTACACACTTGTTGGAAGATAGTATGACAATATTCGATTCCGGTCTCTTTAACAACCAATCGTTATTATAACACCGCGGTTATTTCAGAATAGTTTATACTACAAAATAAAAATATCATTCCATTTCAAAACCATATCAATACTATATCATTTTTCACTTCAAATATATATCGATATCCAAAACCATAGCACATTCAAAGTTATCACACTTCCGAAATTATAAAGCTTGGAAATTATAACGCTCTGGAAATCATAACGCTTGGTAACATAATACTTTGAAACCCATAACCATGAAACATAACTTCCCACTCAACCATTTAGTATAGAAAAATATTGTATATATATAATAAAATAATTTGTAAATAAAATATTTTATGTGTTAAATAGTTTATGTAAAATAGTTACAAGTTAAAATAGTTACAAGTTAAAATAGTTTATATTAAAATAGTTAGAAGATTAAAATAGTTTATATTACAAATAGTTTTATATTTAAAATAGTTTATATTAAAATAATTTATAAAGTACAATATATAAATAGTTTTAAATGTAATGTAACAACCCTGTATTTTGTAATTATTTTGAATTTAAATTCCCGTTTAATTATTTATTTAAATTGGATAAACTTTGTTTTATTTATTTAAATGAATATATTTTGTTATTCTAAATATAAATGTTGATTTTGATGTGGATTAGAATTTCGAACATGAATAAATTGAATATTTCCAGAAAATGTGAATTTTTGTCAATCTGGTCAAACTTTGACTTTTAAATTTAAATATTTGAATTTTGAATTTTATCTTTTATTATGAAAATAAATTCAATTTCAAGAATACTGCTTTTCATTTCGTTGAAATCCGATTTATATTGTGAAAGTTATGTTTTTTACAATATTGTGTGTAAATTGTTTTATTTAACAAATTTGTCTATTTTAATTTATATAAATAATATTTTTGTTTATCATATCTTGTGTATATATGTGTTATATGATATGTTATGTATTTATTTTATTTTTAGAATGTTTTATAAGTGTAGTTAAAAAAATTCCAATGTTAATTGTACATTATTTATATTTTAAAATGCTAGTTTCAGTATATCAGCTATTTTCTTAATTATTTTCTATTTTTCCTTAAATTATTTTTTATTTTCATTTTCATTTTATTTTTACTGTATTTTTTTATTTTCTGAATTGTATTTAGTTTATTTTAATTTAAAATAAATTGGAAATCAAAGAGACAAAAAAACCTTTCACTTTCTAGTCTTTTCATCTCCTTGTCTCTTCATTTTATTTTTGCCTTTTCAATTCACCATATGGCCTCCATTTTTTTTGTACGGCCGTGAATTTTATTTCTCATTCACATGAGAAATCTCCCTCTCCTTAAAATCGCGGCCACCTCAATTTCTAAAATTATTTTCAAGTTTTTCCATTGGCTTCTTTCCACTTTTTCCCCTCTTTCATTGTATTTTGCCTTCCTCCTCTTCTAGCTTTGCTTGGCCTCTACCACCTTCATCTCAGCCAACCGCCACCTCCACCATCTATAGAAAAAACCACCACCTATCACCATGTAACAACCCACCTATTTAACGATTTTATATTTAAATGTTTAATTTAAATATCGCGTCGTTATTCGGATTTTTGAGGTCCGAAATGTTACTTTCTGCAAATGGCCGAATTGGAACTCGAAACCACCTCCATTGGTTCCAAAATGGCATTTGCGATCTTTTTGAGTATAATCTTTGATATGTTTGGAGTTTGTGAAATTTTGACCCTTTTTCTATTGGGTTTTGGGTTTGGGTTCAGCCCACTAGCTTAACTAAATACCCTAGCTTAGCCACTCCTCTCATTCACTTATTCATTTCTTAAAAACTTAAGCTTAAAAACTGAAATGGTGGAAGGGAAAGAGAAATAGAAATTAGCAAGCCCTAGTTTCAACTTCCAACTTGATTTCTTGCTCCAAAATCAAAGAGAATCCATTGGTAAGTTCATCTCCATCTTCTCCATCTCTTCTCCTCTTCAATTTCAGTAATTTCCTAACCCTAACTTAGGAAATACTTGCTTTGATTCTAGATTGAAGCTTGTAGTGTTGAAGTGGAGTGTAGTTGGTTGATTCCTTGCATTTGTGCTTCTTCGTCTTCTTTGTTTTGTGTAAAAAGGTGAGTTTCTAACTCACATCTACTTCTCTTGATTTCATTGATGTTGGGTATGAATTCCTAACACCTTGTTCATATGCACTTGCTTTTGGTTTGGATTGAATTGGTGAATATCCAAATTTTTAGTGTTTGGGTTCAATTCTTTAAAGATCCTAACTTTGATGTGTTATCACGCTTTAGGAGGTGTTTCGGAGAGCCTATAAGGCTGGGTTGTCGTTTGGCATTAATCCCTAGTCTTCGCCGCTTGTCCGATCGCTTCCGTTTGGATTTTCGCCCATTTTTGGGCAAGGCTGATTTTTGCCTACCAGGCAATTTCAGACGTCTGGAAAAAATTTCAGACGTCCGGTATCAAATTCAGACATCTGGTTTGGAAGTCCAGACGTCTGAAACTGGTCCCTAGAAAACGCAAAAAGGCAGAGATGAATTTCAGACGTTTGGAAATCCATTCGGACGTCTAGTTAGTGGTTCAGACGTCTGGATGGAAATTTCAGACGTCTGAAATGTGCAGTTTTGCCTATTTTGGCTAATTTTGAGTTAATTTCCAACTTTTATCGATTTGTGTTGATTCCAATTAGTTGTTATTGCATATTTGACTTTGATGACTTGTTTTTGACTTCATTCACGGGTTTTGTAAATAATCTCTCTAAATCGTATTAAAAGCTCCCTTCTCCAATTTATAATTCCTATTTAAAACACACACTTTCGCACGTCGAGCAAAGTGGAAGGATGATTAAATGGTTGGGCAAAACACGGACCATGAATCTGTGCGTTTATCCTTCCGATTAATTCCCGACCTATTCAATTGATCGTTTTGACCTTCGGGTTTGGTTTATCGATGATATGAGGTAAACTTTGTACTGCTTTGAGTGTGAAAGTGACTGACGGATAGTAAACCATTTAGTGCGAACGAGTGGTTATGGGACATACGTTAACACTTTTCGAATTCCTTTTCGAGAGTTGTGACACATTCCGCCAGTTAGTGGTGTCCAGTACTGGGTCTTTGACCTTCACCACTACGGTTTGTTGCCTCTGGGATAGTGTCTTCGGACTGTCTCCCTAGGTTTGTTGCCTTCGGGTATGTTGCCTTCGGGTTTGTGCCTTCGGGTTTGTCGCCCTATATAGTTTTGCTCTGATGTTGGCCTTTTGTGCTGCATGGGTGATACTTGGGTTTGGAGTCTTCGGGCTCATGGATCCTTGTTTGTACAGTACTGAGCTCAAGCAAATTTTATGATATTTCATTGATATGTATGTTCCCTTGGTATAGCCCTTCGGTGTTGGTCTTTTTGAGCCGCATGGAGAGTAGCGATTTCCTCGTGGAACTTGTATACCTTATGGGTATTTGCTATTTGCCTATTGGCTTGCTTTAGGATATTCATTTCCTTTGATTATCTATGTTGCCGATGATATGAGGCTTGTTTTATTATGTTCATCTGTTGTTGATGATTGTGTTATCTCCTCTAGAGATATCTGTTAAACTGTGTAACCTTGCAGGTTTATTATTGTTCAGTTTATCTAACTGATTTGTTATCTAGACTGACCCGTGTATTTTATACTCGGGTCAGACCGAGATGTTTCAGGTTAGGTGCTTTTGGACTTAGCCTATTTTGCTTCTGCATGGAATATTCGCTAGCTTCATTTTGTTATAGCGTCTTTTGTAGTCTTTATCTGTTGTAACTCTGTTATGTATTCTATTGACTCGTCTTTATATTGCGGTTTGCTATACCACTTGACATGTATTATTTTGTATACTCTGCTTGGTATTAGTGTATGTGTGTATATGATGGTTTACTGTTCTGTGATGTATATTGCATTTGAGTTGTTATATTCTGTTCTGGTAGATCCTCTAGCCATTGTAGTTTTGCTTTAAATATTTATTGAATAGGTCGAATTGGTAGTGATTCTACTTTTCGACGTATTTAGTGAATAGTTAAGGTAAGATTACACATGGTCGCTTCCATTATACTCTATTGTTCGCGTTAGCCGACAGTATTATCTAGGTAATACTCTTTGTTAACGAGGCTCTCGAAATGGGGCGTTACACACCACCTCCAGATCAGGCCGTGGCCATTGGATGAAGCCATCACCACAAAACTCCACAAAACATTGCAACACTCCTTGAAAACATTGCCTAGCCAAGCATATCATCACCTACCTCTTCCTATGCACTTTGGCGACCCCTTAGCCACCACCACCATCATCTATTTCATTGCTGGCCGCCTCTTTTACTACTGTCTAGATCTGACCTGACACGAAGACCCCGTGGACGAGCCTATATGTGGTCATAGCCGAGCCAAAATGCACCAAAAACTTTACCTATTTTCCTTGAAACCATGTATGCTTCATGTTGTAACTCTTCCACCACCTTCATCCACTTGTAACCTGACCTATATGATACCATACCTGACCCAAACACACATCAATGGTCGAGCAAAAGATCCCCTGTGGTCGAGCATTGGAGAGGTTAAGGCAAGGTTAAGCTGTCTTGTCTTTGTTGCTTTCATTTTTCAATTTGTCCAATATTTTTTTGTCTTGTATATTCATGTGTTGTTTTGTCTTGTTTGGGTGTTGTTTACAAGATTATACTTTGGTTATCTTTCTCATTTGAATCCAATGTCATGCCGTATCGTGCTTGTCGTGCCTTCGAAATCGTTTTGTGTGTCGTAGTGGTCTTCAGCTAGAAAAGGCGAGTCTTTCTCACTCTGACATATTTACTTATGAAATGGTGAATCGATGACAAGTGTTTAGTAATTTAAATGTTTATGCAAGTTAATGATGATCATATGATATGTCATGCCATGATATTACCATGTTAAAACTGTTAATTATCACTTGACATCTGATATATGACATTATATTGTGACATTGACATCGTTTATATTGTTTATGCATATATTCACACTTCAAGTTCCCTGTTAGAATAGAATCACTATGGGTTGAAATGATACATACCCGAACGGACTTTAGAATAGGGAAAATCATTATGGGCTGAAATCATAGGCCTGAGCGATTTTTATTTATTTTTATTTACTTGGGATTGCAGGTTTGAAATGATAGAACCCGGGTTTTCTTTTTAAATTGCGGATTGAAATGATATATATCTATATCACTTGACCTAGTTTAGAAAATTTTATATAGACCCGGGGTATATTTTTAAAGGATTTTTATATAGATATGTATTTTAAAAGTATGAAATTTTTATTTTTAAAAATATATATTTTATGGTTTAAGAAAGTTAAATATTAAGTCTTGAAATTGTGAATTTAAGTACGTAAATTTGAAGTGATTGTGATTTTGACTTTAAATTTATATTTTTAAAATGTAAATAAATAATGTAAATTAAATCTAAAGTTTGAAATGATATTTGAAATAAAATGTTAAGTTTTATTTAATTTATAAGTTAAGAAAATAGTGAATTTTGACTTAAGTTTTAAATTGGATATTTGATTTAAAAATTTTTTTTGCGATAAATCATATGTTAAAAGGTTTTAAATGTGAAATTTTGAAGTCTAAAAATATTATTTATAAATTTAAATTAGAATTTTTTTGGAGTTTTAATGTTTCTGAAGTTATAATAAAATTTGAAATTTTATTGGTAGCATTCCCAAAAATGTTGTGATCTTATGACAACATTTTTAAATGCTATTTTTTTGAATGTAACTATGTTGAAATAACTAAATATCTATTATGGCATTTTTTAAATGTCGATGTTCCTAAACTAAACTATTTTGGAAACTATAAGCTACGATAGCACTTTATAAATGTTGTCGTTGCTAAATTTGACAACGTTTTGAAATGTTATAGATTTTAACACTGTTTGAGTTATATTTTAAAGTTAAATGATTTAACTTTTGAAATTGATTACTTGTAAAATTTTAGGAGTTTTGAAAATATTTTAGTATTAGAATTTGAATTTAAGGAATTTAAATTGAATTTAAATAAGGTTTACTTGGTTATGTGTTAAATGGAATGAAATGTAATGAGATAAATGAAATTTTGAATGAAATTTTGAAATGTGTTCTGAAATGAAATTTAAATGACATATTTGATTTTAAAATGATATTTAAATTTGAATATTTGAATTTGAATTCAAATAATGATTCGATAATGAGGTTTGAAGGATATGATATTTTGATGATTTAAATGGTTTGGAAATGATTTGATTTTTCTTTTTTTACATAAAGAATATGAATTTAAAATGATATTTGATTTTGATAAATGAATATTTAAAGTTTATATTAGTATAAAAGGATATTTGGTTTACTTGTAATTTAAGTTCATTTAAAGATATTGGATTTATGAAATGAACATTTCAAAATTAAGTAATAATGAAGTTAAATTCGAGATATATAAAATTATAAAACTTAGTTTTGAAATGTGGGATATTAAAGCTTTGAAATATATTAAAAAAAATTGAATAGTTTATTTTTATGGATTAAACCTGTATTTGAAATTTGATAAGATTTGAAATGGTTGTTGGGATACTGAATCGAATTGAAACTGATGGTTTGAATTGAATTAAATTGGAAATTAGAAAATTGAGTTTAATTGAACAAAATTTGAAAATTTCAAGTGTATGATTTCGAAATGTTATGATTTTCAAAGTGTAATGATTTCAAATATTTTGGTTTCGACAGAATTATAACTTTGAAAGTATTATGACTTTTGAAAGGTGATTATATGTTTGAAATGGAAATAATCTCATATTGATTTGAATATTGTTTTGAAATAAAAATGGTTTTGTATCAAAGTAAACTGTTTTGAAAGGGATATAGTTTTGAAATTAAATGATTTGATTTTTGAAGTATTATGATTTTTGAAATGTCCACGGCGTTATAATAACATTTGGTTGTTAAAGAGTCCAGGATCGAAAGTTGTCATACTCTCTGCTAACTCCGAAAACCACTTTAACTGTGTACGCGGTTGAGATTCCAGAATGAAGTAGGATGGTGGCGATGTTCTTGAGGTATATTACGTGGACCCAACTCCCGTGAGTTGGCGTAAGGTGGATAAAAAAGGAGCGATCTCGGGCCAAAAGGGGTAGCTCCTCCAGTCGGACGCACTTCTTCGATACTATACTCTTACTTGTGGTTGATTTGATGGTCATCCTTCGATTTTGATTTGGGGGTGTCTTCTGAGGTGGGCGTATGTGGTTGCTACGTTACCACCAGGCCGTGTACGTAATTGGTATATCTTCCCTGGCGTTGCCTTGTGTGCCGTGTCACCTACCATACCGAGCCTTTACTACGAGTTTGTTTTTCTCCTATTACCCATGGAGTATTTAAGGTAGTCTCTCGATCTGGAGATATGATGATACTAGATGGACTACTGGGACTATTACGTGTTGGGGGCTATATGGGTAACCCTTCGACGCTATTTAAAAGTAAGTTTATTTTACTGTAGATGCTATTATAATAGCGTAATATTACTACATAGTAAATATTTTAACGGATCCATAAAGGATGGGAGATCCCAAGCATCCTTTATGTTACTGATGAATTTTGTTACTGTTCACTTGAGTTGATTTATAGTTCATAAGTACTTATGTCCTGACTAGAGTGTTTTGTGTTTTGCTTTACGCTCGAGGCAGACTGAGTGATTCAGCATTCAGGACTCGCCTTCGAAGTTGGAGGTTTGCCTAAAGATCCAGCCATCTATTTTGTTTCAGTATCCAGTGATTTCAATAATGTATTCTGATTTTTGTACCCAACGTATCTTGTTACTCTTTTATTGTATCTTGTTTAACTCTGATGTATTTTTTTTTATATAGTAGCTTCATAAACTACTATCTCTTTTAGTTCCACTGCATTATTATTTACTCTGTGTCTGTGATATGTGATTATTTATTTACTATATATTATGAGATTTGCCAAATTTTATTTACAATGTGGTGTTTTGAGCAATTCAAGTCTGACATGTGTGGATGCAAATGGTTGAAAATATCATATTGTTACATTTGGTATCAGAGCTTTGGTAGCTCTAGGAAAAACTTATCAAATATGGTAAATGTAATTACAGAATCACTTTCATTCGAGTTTGAATCTCTTCCTTTTTGACTCGATTCCTTTGAATTTTGGAACGTTCCCTGTGGTTCCAAAATCCATTTGTGTCCCTCACTATTCGTCTTCATTTGATTTTAGTGTATCCCATAACTCCACTTCGAATGATTTTATAATGAAGCGGCGGTCTCGCCAATCTCAAATTGATTTATAAAGGGGAAAACACCTTTACAACAGCATCGATTCATCGGAGATATTTATATTCTCGGTTTAGATGCCAGTATCTCTTATTATTCCAAATTCTCTCTCTTGAGACCGAATGTTGATTTACTCCAGAAATCCACATCGATCTTATTCTTTAAGTCACGGTTGACCCGATTAAGGTTACCCACAATTTATATAAGCTTATCCATCTTCCTATTCTATTATTTAATTATCTCATCTTTGTTTCTAACTTATGTTCAAATCATTATTGAAGTCTATTTGTAAACAAATATTTAAATGTTTTATATATTGTGTTGTTTGAGTTGTTGATGTTGATTTGGGTTTCTGATCGATTCGTCTGATCAATGCTATCGATAAGATTTCCAAAACACTTGAACAGAGCAAGCTGACACAATATGTTTTTCAAATTTAGTAATGAAATAAATTTTGTATCCATATTATAAATATTTTTTTGGATTTTATTGAACTGGTTGTTAAGAAATAATATTTGATTTATATATCATTATCCCTTGTTTCATATGTAAATAATTGAACTATAAAACATGGTTATAATTTTTTTAATTTAAAATGAATTTATACAAGAATTTAAGAATTTAATTTCTGATGGTTTCAAACCTTGTATTTTAAGTTTTAAAAAGATATATTATTTAAAGTATTTTCTAATAGAAAGTTGTTTCTAAAGAATTTTAAATTTTAAAATTAGAGCTCTTCTCTTTGTCGTTGGAAAATAACTTCGGTGTACAGCATCATCGACATTCATTTTCGAGTTTCGAAGTGAAGAGACCGTTCTGTAATCTTGCTACAGTTTTAATTTAGGAAATTAAATTGATTTGAATTTCTAAAATAAGATTGGATTTATAACATATGTTGATATATGATTTAAATTTGAATGGATATATATATATATATATATATATATAGTATATGTGCATTTATTTATCTCTAAATAGTTTCGAATTTGAATTTTTCTTGAAAGATAAGGATAATTTAAAGATTTGGATAAATATTTAAGCTTGAAATTATCAAATTGAAAGTTTTATTTGTATAATACACAATTTCATTCCAATATGACTTACCTAAATTATAAAGAAGTTGAATATGTAATTGGAAAATATACAATATAAAAAGGGATTTTTATAAATAAAATTTGAGTGGTTATAATAAATATTATACACTTAAAGTTTAGTTATAAAAAGATTAACAGAGGTGTATAGTGAAAAGGTTGTAGAATAATTTACAATATAAAATGATGTTAAAGGAACTAAGAATAAATTTAAAGCAGTTATAATAAGTGTAAACATATATAACATAGGCGATAAAATATATTGAGAGGAATAAATTTAATTATAATTAGGAATAATGAAGAATTAAATTTATTGAATACATTTTTGAGTATAATAAATGATTATTTTCCAATCCATGGTTTTAGAGATTGTTAATTTAAGATAATTTGATGATAAAATAATGAAATGTGAGATAGTTAAGAATTATTTAACTTATGAAAATTAATTTTCAGTTTAAGTTGAAATTTTCATCGTTTCAAATTTATTATCTTATTTTATTTACAAACTATCTTTTGGTTGTCCTAATTTCCCATATCTTGCTATAGAATTAGAAGGCCATTGCTTATACCAATCTGTTTAGAAATCATTCTATAATCTTTCGTACTCATCTGAATCTGAGCACTATTTTCATCAATAGACCATCGGTCAAGCGGAAAGGGTGAATCGGATTCTAGAAGATCTTTTCGTGCTTGTGTTCTTGATTCTGGAGGATCTTGGGAAGATCATCTCCACCTTGTTATACTCACCTATAACAACAGTTATCAGGTATAATTTCAATCTTCTTGTCATCTTATCTTAATCCTATTTCATTCTATCTTTTCTATGCTTTCCCATACCTCATTCTTTTCGGGGACGAAAAGTTTTGAGTAGGGGAGAGTGCAACAACCCTGTATTTTGTAATTATTTTAAATTTAAATTCTTGATTTAAAAAATTTATTTATTTAAATTGGATAAACTTTATTTTATTTATTAAAATTAATCTATTTTGTTATTCTAAATATAAATGTTGATTTTGATGTGGATTAGAATTTCAAACATGAATAAATTGAATATTTCCAGAAAATGTAAATTTTTGTCAATCTGGTCAAACTTTGACTTTTAAATTTAAAATTTTTAATTTTGAATTTTATCTTTTATCTTTTATTATGAAAATAAATTTAATTTCAAGATTATTGCTTTTCGTTTCGTTGAAATCCGATTTATATTGTGGAAGTTATGCTTTTTACAATATTGTGTGTAAATTGTTTTATTTAACAAATTTGTCTATTTTAATTTATATAAATAATATTTTTGTTTATCATATCTTGTGTATATATGTGTTATATTATATGTTATGTATTTATTTTATTTTTAAAATATTTTATAAGTGTAGTTATAATTTTTCCAATGTTAAGTGTACATTATTTATATTTTCAAATGCTAGTTTCAGTATATCAGCCATTTTCTTAATTATTTTCTATTTTTCCTTAAATTATATTTTATTTTCATTTTCATTTTAATTTTATTTTGTTCATTATTTTTATGTTATTTTCTGAATTTTATTTAGTTTATTCTAATTTAAAAGAAATTGGAAATCAAAGAGTCAAGAAAAACCTTTCACTTTCTAGTCTTTTCATCTACTTGTCCCTTCATTTTCGTTTTGCCTTTTCAATTCGCCTTATGGCCATCCATTTTTTTGTATTGCCATGAATTTTATTTCTCATTCACATGAGAAATCTCCCTCTCCTCAAAAACTCACGGCCACCTCAATTTCTGAAATTATTTTCAAGTTTACCAATGGCTTCTTTCCACTTTTTCCCCTCTCTTTCATTGTATTTTGCCTTCCTCCTCTTCTAGCTTTGCTTGGCCTCTACCACCTTCATCTCCATCGACCACCACCTTCACTATCCACAGCAACAAACACGACCTATCCCCTCCTCCAGATCAGGCCGTGACCATTGGATGAAGCCATCACCACAAAACTCCACAAAACATTGCAACGCTCCTTGAAAACATTGCCTAGCCAAGCATATCATCACCTACCTCTTCCTATGCACTTTGGCCACCCCTTAGCCACCACCACCATCATCTATTTCATCTCCGGTTTCCCCTTCTACTGCTTTCCAGATCTGACCTTACATGAAGGCCCCGTGGCCGAGCCTATATGTGGTCATAGCCGAGCCAAAATGCACCAAAAACTTCACCTATTTACCTTGAACCCATGTATGCTTCATGTTCTAACTCTTCCACCACCTTCATCCACTTGTACCTGGACTATATGATACCATACCTGACCCAAACACACATCAATGGCCGAGCAAAAGATCCCCTATGGTCAAGCATGGGAGTGGTTAAGGCAAGGTTAAGTTGTCTTGTCTTTGTTGCTTTCATTTTTCAATTTGTCCAATATATTGTTTTGTCTTGTATATTCATGTGTTGTTTTGTCTTGTTTGGGTATTGTTTACAAGATCATACCTTGGCTACCTCTCTCATTTGAATCCAATGTCGTGTTGTATCATGCTTGTCATGCCTTCGAAATCGTTTTGTGTGTCGTAGTGGTCTTCAGCTTGAAAAGGTGAGTCTTTCTCACTCTGACATATTAACTTATGAAATGGTGAATCGATGACAAGTGTTTATAATTTAAATATTTATGCAAGTTAATGACGATCATATGATATGCAATGCCATGCTATTACTATGTTAAAACTATTAATTATCACCCGACATCTGATATATGACATTATATTGTGACATTGATATCGTTTATATTGTTTATGCATATATTCACACTGCAAGTTCCCTATTAGAATAGAAACACTCTGGGTTGAAATGATACATACCCGAACGGACTTTAGAATAGGGAAAAATCAACATGGGCTGAAATGATAGGCCAGAGCGAATTTTATTTATTTTTATTTATTTGGGATTGCGGGTTTGAAATGTTAGAACCCGGGTTTTCTTTTTAAATTGCGGATTGAAATGATATATATCTGTATCACTTGACCTAGGTTAGAAAATTTTATACATACACTGTGGTATATTTTTAAATGATTTTTATATAGATATGTATTTTAAATGTATGAAATTTTGATTTTTAAAAATATATATTTTAAACCTTTAAGAAAGTTAAATATTAAGTCTTGAAATTGTGAATTTAAGTATGTAAATTTGAAGTGATTGTGATATTGACTTTAAATTTATAATTTTAAAATGTAAATAAATAATGTAAATTAAATCTAAAGTTTGAAATGATATTTCAAATAAAATGTTAAGTTTTATTTAATTTATAAGTTAAGAAAATAGTGAATTTTGACTTAAGTTTTAAATTGGATATTTGATTTAAAAAATTTTGTTGTGATAAATCATATGTTAAAAGGTTTTAAATGTGAAATTTTGAAGTCTAAAAATATTATTTATAAATTTAAATTAGAAACAAAATTTGGAGTTTTAATATTTCTGAAGTTATAATAAAATTTGGAATTTTATTAGTAGCATTCCCTAAAATGTTGTGATCTTATGACAACGTGTTTAAATGCTGTTGTTTTTAAATGTAATTATGTTGAAATAACTAAATATCTATTATGGCATTTTTTAAATGCCATTGTTCCTAAAGTAAACTATTTTGGAAACTATAAGCTACGATAGCACTTTATAATGTTGTCGTTGCTAAATTTGACAATGTTTTAAAATGTTATAGATTTTAACACTGTTTGAGTTATGTTTTAAAGTGTTAAATGATTTAACTTTTGAAATTGATTATTTGTGAAATTTTAGGAGTTTTGAAAATATTTAATATTTATATTTGAATTTAAGGAATTTGAATTGAATTTGAATTTAAATAAGGTCTACTTGGTTATGTGTTAAATGGAATGAAATGTAATGAGATAAATGAAATTTTGAATGAAATTTTGAAATGTGTTTTGAAATGATATTTAAATGACAAATTTGATTTTAAAATGATATTTAAATTTGAATATTTGAATTTGAATTCAAATAATGATTTGATAATGAGGTTTGAAAGGATATGATATTTTAATTATTTAAATGGTTTGGAAATGATTTGATCTTTATTTTTTTGACAAAGAATATGAATATAGAATGATATTTGATTTTGATAAATGAATATTTGTCTTTGCACAAAAAAAGGAAAACACCTCCAAGTCGTATGATCTAGTTGATTATATGTGGTTTTTAGTGATTTGGGTGATTTATGAAAATATATGAAAAAGATGGACTAACTGTAAAAGACACACAGATTTATAGTGGTTCGGCAAGAATGTGCCTACGTCCACTTTATATGTTATTCTCCTTTTCTATTCAGATTAAAAGTACAAAGCTTTGATTACGAGTATCTGAAAGTTGTTTGAAAGTTCTATCCGTGCTTGAGATCTCAAACTTCTCTCCCATTGTTGTACCCCTGCCCCTCTATTTATAGAGTCAGGCTGGGGGCAGGGGTCCTGGACATATATAGTTGCCGGTGGGCCTGGGCTGATGCAATCTGGCCTGGCAATGTTGGTTCGGCAAGGCTTTGGCTCGGTGATGCATGGAAGTGGGTTGGTCCGGTAGAGGTTGGTCCAGTGGTAGGTGAAGTGGGTTGGTTCGGTCGTTCCTGGAAGTGGAGTTGATCCGGTGGAACGTTGGTCCGGTAGTGGCTAGGTGGAGTTTGGTCCGGTGATGGAGGAGAAGGGGCATGGTTCGGTAGGTATTGGAGAAGCGTTGGTTCGGCAGAGAAGTGGTCCGGTGACGAGTGTGTTGGTTCGGTGGTGCCTTCACTCTCTCTGGTTCGGTGGTGGAAATGCACACAACACTTGCCCCCCAAAGTAGGGCATGTGCATGCACATGGCGTGCTTTGTTTTAACTTGGGTGTTTACATCCGGTCATATGTGCCGAACCACCCGGTTCGGTCATCCTGCGTTCGTCTATAAATAGGGGTGTTGTGCCTTCGTTATTCCCCACCAAGTGAAATAGCCGAATCAAATTCCTAACTGCCGAACCGACTAGTGCCGAACCAGTTCTGACTGTCGAATCTTAATTGCCGGACCAGGTAAACTTTCTTCTGCCGAACGATTTTTTAAGGTTGAACTTCCGAATGAACCCGAGGGGTTTTAAGTACCGAATGTCACTTTCATATTTGAGTTGCCGAATGAAACTTATACTTGAATCACCGGATGAAGCCCGAGACTCCGAATACCGAATGAACTTTTGTATTTGCTTTACCGAATGACACCAGGAGTTTGAGTGTTTTGAATTATGAGTGAAATTTCAGACTATATACACTTGTTTGCTTATATCCTCTGTTCTAACGATGTACTTTCTTGTGGTGCAGATAAATGTTTCGTAAAGTGGAAACTCGATCAGATAAGAAAAAATCTAAGGACGAAGGAGAGTCCACCGTAGTGCCCCTAGCTCAGCCAGGACCGGAACGTCATGGACCCACCCCGAGATCGCTAGTAGATGGGTATGGTCCTCAAGAGCTTCTGAATTCTCCGCCTGACTGCTTTCCTAGCTCTTAAAAGAAGAGCAGCTTGATGTTATCTCCCGCTCCTTTGGGATTGATAGAGCATGCATGCTGTTGCCAGGGAAGGGGGTCATGCCATATAATCCCCCTGAAGGATACTTCTCTTATAGTAGGTACCACTGCATGTGTGGGGCTATTCCCCCAATCAATGCTTGGATAGTCAGCTTCATCACCTACCTAAAGGTCGCCCCTTTCTAGCTTCAGCCCAACTCTTACGATATCTTGGTGAGCCTATTTATCATTTTCCAGCGAAAATACGGGCGCCCTCCTTCCAACCGCGAGATCCGATATTTGTACAAATTAAGGGGCTACAAGAAAGGGTCTCCGTGCATTAGCTTGGAATCGGCCGTGTCCTTCAAGCCAGTTCTGGACTTATATTCGAAGTTCACCATGTTCAAGAAAGAATGGTTTTTTGTCAAGGACGACTCCGTTTCTATCCGTCGCTTCACCTCCGGCTGTAAGTTGAAGCTTATTTATAATTTCCGTTCTGATTGAAATGCTTCTTCTTATGTGTTTTTATTTCTTGCTAGAGATAGGTGGCTTTGCGGTCATGGAGAACGATCACCTGGTTCAGATGCCCGCGGAGATAGAAGCCATTTCGGGAAGGGAGAGGTCAGCTTCTTACCTGATCAGGAACGCTACTCTTTTGCAGCACAACTTGATTCTGCCACATCAGTCTGTGGTCAAGCAGAGGGATACGGCTGAGGAAAGAGCTGCCAAAGCCAAAGGATGGGCCACGGTGAAGAGCAACAAGAGGAAACCCTTCTCGATACCTCCCGTCGTCGGAGGGAAGAAACTCAAGAAATCCGATGGACCCTCTCCCAGCACATGCCCAAATGTTCCGTAGGAGGAGAGCGCGGAGGAGGAAGGAGGTGAGGATGAAGGAGGTGAGGCGGAGGGAGGAAGTGGTAGAGTAGGTGATGGTGGTGGTGATAGACAGAGTGGTAGTGGCGTTGGTGCCTTGACCTCTGGGAAAGCAGGTGAGATTCAAGAGTGGACGGATGATGCTTTCTGCCAAGCTTTTGAGAGGTTGGAGGGAGGAACAGCTCCGGTAAAGGAGTCCGAGAGAGCTGACAAGGCCGGGGCTGGTGCCGGTTCATCTTCTCAGAGTATTCCGGCTAAGGCGACTCCGGTGATTCAAGGTGAATTTTTGACTTCTGCAGACTCCCTTTATGATAAGGACTTAGGAATATTTTATGGCCAGCTCCCGTCCTGGAATGAGATTCAGGACTTATTGCAGTATCCCACTCCCCTCAGGGTTTGTATAAAAATGCATCTTCTTACTCCTTTTAACTTAACATATTTATTGAATTATGGATTAGTGTATGCTCGTAACACTTGTTCTTTATTCCAGGGGCAGGCGAGGTGGCCAAGACATCAGATGTTCGACACCGCCTCGAACAATACAAGCTACTCAGAGCCTCTGCTAGACCGAAGCCTCCTACTTGCCGCCCCGGGGACGAAGTCGGCTATCGTCCTCTTCTCGGGATTATTGAAGAAGATATCCAAAGGAAGAAGAGGGGCCGCTCCTTGTTCGATCTCCATCTCATTCTCAGCCTCCAACTCAGCCGCTTCAGGACATTACGGAGGAGACTACTGATTTTGTACACTCTCTGCATCCATCTGAGAACCCCACCGTTACTCCGATAGATCGTCCCAACTCGGCTCGCAACCCATTCACGGGTCATCCGGACCTGGATCTGAACTCCCATGATATTTCCTTTGATGAGGTTACCGGTAAGCACCTCCTACCACGCAATCCTATGGTAAGGGTGCTTGATGAGGTTAAGTGTTTGGATCTCGACTTGTTGACCACTCGAATTGTGACTATGGGGGATGAGGCCAAGGCAAACATTGATCGGGTGGCTGAGGAGACGAGGAAGCTGATGGCGCATCATGCCCGACTGGTCAAGGCTGGAGAGGAAATCGGAAGTGCTAACATTCGGTTGCGGCTAACGATTTCCGATCAGGCCAAACAGCTTGCCGGTCAGGCCATCCAGATCTCCCAGCATGAGGCGGCCTCCAGACGACTGAAGAAAACCATGGAAGAGGCTAGCAAGGCAGAGTTGCGAAAGATGGAGGCTGCTTTCAAGAAACGAATTGGCGTGGCCATCACAACGGTGGATGAGGTTCGAAGAGCGGATCTTGAGCAGGTAGAGGAGTTATCTGGAAGACTTGAAGCCGCAGGGCTCGCTCAGGCCAAGCTAAAGGAGGAGATGGAGGCGATGAGGAGATCCCTTCAGGCTGACTGCTCGCGATACCGGTTGGAGAGGGATGCTGCCATTGCAAAGTTGTCGGCTTCTGAGGCCCGTATGAGAGAGTTTGAGGAGAATGAGGGGATGATGGATGATATGCTGAAGGATATGTATTTTCGTACCTGGAAGCAGGGCAACCTACCCTCGATGGACGATTACCCCCGGGTCATGGCTATGATATATCTCCGGGCTTTGGAGGAGGCCAAGGCTGATGCGGATAAAGAGGGTGGCATGACCTTCAAGATGGATGTGGTTACGGCCCAGTTCACTAAGGAGGAAAAAGTGGCGGTGAAGGAGAGCATGCGGCTACTCGCTGCCGAGGAGGTAGGTGTGCAGTTGGGAGATGATGATCAAGGAACAGATGCTGGTAAGTTTTCTCATTTAGCCTTTTCATAGCCCGGTTGCTTATTGTTTATTCAATGAATTCTTCTCCTGAATTGGACGGGGGGACCTATGAAGCGCCAACTACCTCTGGTCAGCATGCTGGGAGCTCTGATCCAGCGGTTAGGTAGACCTTGGGGGGTCGGAAGGATAGATATAAAGTTCTGATGCTGCTGACTATTTTGACTTGATCAGGACATTTTTGTTCTACTTGACATTCCTGTATATACTAGTTCCAAAACATTAATGTACTTTCAGGTTGTAATTATGTCATTGCAACGAACGACTTTATTCTTAACATGTAATTTTATAACATAAGCCGATTCTGTCATATTTGAATGCTGTCGTTATTTTGATGTGTTGCATAGAAAATATAGCTGTGCATGTTCTAGTGATTCAATTGTGTTTTTTTCAAGTTCTCACTTAAAATATAATTTCATGTCTCACAATGTTAACGAGTCTTGCAATGTTAATGTGATGTGTGAATATATTAGAGCTACTTATTTGTATACAAGAGAAGGAAGTACCGCCCTTTCGATTTTTAGTTGTAGATGGTAGCTTTGAATGCCTTGTGTGATCGAATACGGAATGCAGTTGAGTGACCCGTCATCCAGCTGAGAGTTCTCATTCCCATTAGCGAGTGCCTCCTATTTGGTGTCCTGTACTTTAAGGGTTGTTATAGAGGATAGGAGGAAAGTTTTTAAATAGAATGGAAATATAAGAAATATAAAAACTTCCAATCATGGAAGGCCTTCGATGTGCTTAAGTTCGTGGCAAACGGGTTTTGTAGTCACTTTCCCAAGCTATGGGTCTTGGAGACATTTGTCACCCATCTTAGGCCTCCACGGGGAGTTTTCTTTTTTGCCACAGCCGCACTTAAGACACATCGGAGCCGAGATCGCGCACAGTAACTACCCGGGCCATTATGGCCCGTAATCGTGGGTATTATTCGATTTACCGTGACCGGCTAGCGCGGGTGCCGATCGTCAACTGTGAACTGCCCCTGGCTGGCCAAACCTTATGTTGGGGCTTATAATCGGTTCACGGTTGCCGGCGAGTCGAACGCCGTAATGAGCTGCCTTGGCTATAGTCGGCCTTCTCGGTGGCTTATAATCGGCTCATTACAGTTGGCTTTGAGGGCCGTCGCGAGCAATGAGTTAACCCGCAACAGAGGGATGCTGGAGCAAAAGTGTCTCATTGGCGAGGGTATAGATTCGTATAGTACTTGTTAGGTCTTGTCCAGGTGAGGTTGTGCCGTGAAGTGTCCAGAATGGAAATGCCGTTATACAGGATTTTGTTCGACAGAAAAGGATAAATCTTAACAAGCAGCCAAGATATAAAGGAACAAGTTAAAAAGAGACAGGATTTTTAAAGTTGTTCGGCATGAAAATGCCTATGTCCACTGATTCTCTTTGTTAATTCACTTCATATGGGCAGTACAAGTTAAGAAAAGTATCGACGAAGGTGTTGGATGTTCCATGCCCTCTGGAACACCTCTCCGTCCACTATTGACAAAATATAAGCTCCGTGGTGGAGATCTTTATGAATTACATAGGGTCCGTCCCAGATTGGATCTAGTGCTCCGGGGCGCGGGAAGATCCGTTTGAGGGAAAGATCTCCTTCTTGTAAGCTGCGGTGCTTGACTTTGGAGTTATATCGTGCTGTAACTTTTTGCTTGTGAGCTGCCGCTTTAAGTGCTGCATCATTTCTTCTTTCTTCAATTAGGTCCAAAGACATGTGTAGGAGTTCTTCATTCTCTTCTGGGTTGTAGTGGATCCTACGGTTGGAGGGCGCTACAGTTTCAACTGGGAGCATGGCCTCCGATCCGTATGCCAAAGAGAAAGAAGTATGCCCTGTTGATGTTCTGTAAGACGTGCGGTAGGGCCAAAGTGTCGTAGGAAGTTCATCCACCCAAGCGCCTTTTGAATTTTCAAGATTCTTCTTGATCAGAGTTTTGAGAATTTTGTTGACAGCTTCAACTTGTCCATTTGCCTGGGGATAAGCCACAGATGAGAAGCTTTTGTGAATTCCATGCTCTCGGCACCAGCCGGCGAACTCCTCGCTGTCAAACTGAAGTCCATTGTCCGATATGATTTTGAGCGGAACCCCGTACCTGAATAGAACACTTTTGATCAAGAAGTTAATAACTTTTGCCGAAGATATTTTGTTTAAAGGTTCTGCTTCCACCCATTTGGTGAAATAGTCGACTGCCACTATAGCATATTTGGCTCCGCCTCGGCCCATCGGCTGTTCGCCAATCAAGTCAACTCTCCATACCGCAAAGGGCCAAGGACTGGTCATTTGAGTAATCTCATTTGTTGGTAGTCGAGGAATCTTAGCAAATTTCTGGCATCTGTCACATCTTCTGAAAAAGTTTAAGGTGTCTTTGTTTAAAGTGGGCCAATAATACCCATATCGGAGTATTTTCTTTGCTAGAGTCTGCCCTCCAGTGTGATCTCCGCAACTTCCTTGATGGATGTTGGATAGGACTTCTTTGGCTTCCCTTCCAGTGACACACCTTAATAAGGGGTCAGAGAAGACGCATCGATAGAGGATGCCTTCTTGTATTGTGTAGCGGGAAGTTTTCCTCAAGATTTTCTTAACTTCGCTACGCCCGTCAGGCAGTGTGCCACTTTGTAAGTACTTCCGGATGGGAGTCATCCAAGTTTCCTCTTCGATTGCTGCTATCAGATTCACTTGCTCGAAGCTCGGGGTTAGTTGCTTTGAGATGGTTATTGTTCCGAAAGTGGTGTCGTCATTCATGCTAGCTTGCTTTGCCAGTTCGTCAGCCTCCTGATTCTCTCCTCGAGGAATGTGTTTGATTAAATAGTGATCCAATTATTGAGCAGCAGCTTGGTCTTCTTTAGATATGCTGTGAGTCGTTCTCCTCGAGTTTGGAATTCTCCCAGTATTTGATTTACAAACAAGTTGAGAATCTCTATGGAGACATAAAGAACCGACTCCAATCTCTAGGGCAAGTTCTAATCCGGCTATTACTGCTTCATATTCTGCATCGTTGTTGGTGGCACCGAATTCCAACCTTAGGGCATAGTGTAGCTTCCTTCCCCTGGGCGTGATTATCACAATACCTGCCCCCGAGCCTTGTTCGTTTGATGCTCCATCTACAAAGAGGTTCCAATTGATATCTTTTGTTATTTCAGATCGATCTTTACCTTCGTTAGTAGTGGGCTCGGCAATGAAATCGGCCATGGCTTGTCCTTGATGGCGGTGCGAGGATGGTAGGTGATATCATATTGACTCAGTTCAATGCACCATTTAAGTAGTCGCCCAGAAGTGTCGGGGCGATGGAGTACCTGCCTTAGCGGTTGATCGGTTAAAACTCTGATGGAATGAGATTGGAAATAGTGTTGCAGTTTCCATGACGTGATTAGCAAACAGTATGCTAGCTTTTCAAGTTTAGGGTATCTGCCTTCTGCCCTGTAAATCTCTTGCTTATAAAGTATACAGGCTGCTGCGCGCGGTTGTCTTCTCTCACCAAAGCGGCGCTTAAAGCATGGGACGATACAGCAAGGTATAGGTATAGTTCTTCGCCTTCATTTCGAGTTGAGAGTACTGGTGGTCTCTGAAGGTGTTCGATTAGGTTAATGAAGGCTGTCGAGCATTCGTCAGTCCATTCGAACTTTCCTTTGTCTTTCTTTAGAGCTTCGAAGAAAGGGATGCATTTGTCGGTTGCTTTAGAGATGAACCTGCTTAGGGCGGCCACTTTCCCGTTTAGGCTTTGCATCTCTCTTCGAGTGGATGGTATCTTGATATCTTGCAAAGCCCGGACTTGTTCGGGGTTTGCTTCAATCCCCCTGGCATGGATGATGAATCCCAAAAAATTTCCTAGCGATACTCGGAAGGAGCACTTTAGAGGATTCAGCTTCATTCCATATTAGCGAAGTACTTGAAACATCTCGTCCAGGTAGTTTATATGATCGTTGGTTTTCCTCGATTTTACCAACATGTCATCCACACAAACTTCCATAGTTCGTCCTATTAGTTCCGCAAACATCTTGTTGACGAGGCGATGGTAATTAGCTCCAGCGTTTTTAATTCCAAAAGGCATTACTCTGTAGAAGTACAATCCCCGGTCAGTGATGAAACTAGTGTGGTCTTGATCGGGGGCGTGCATAGGGATCTGGTTATATCCTGAGTATGCGTCCATAAAGGATAAGAGTTCGTGTCCGGCTGTGCTGTCCACGTGTTGATCGATTCGGGGGAGTGGGAAGTAGTCCTTCGGGCAAGCGTCATTTAAGTTGGAGAAGTCTATGCAGGTTCGCCACTTCCCATTAGCCTTCTTTACCAGTACCAGGTTGGCGATCCATTCTGGGTAGATGGCTTCTCGTATGAAGTTATTGGCATGTGGGTTCTTTACTTCTTCCTCGAGGGCTGCTGATCGTTCTGCCCCCATGCTTCTCTTTTTCTACTTTACTGGCACCTTGGTGGGATCGATGTTCAGTACGTGGCATGCTACGTATGGGGAGATTCCAGTCATGTCAGCGTGCGTCCATGCAAATACATCCAAGTTGTGGCGAAGAAAATCGACGAGTTGATCCTTCAATTCCGTTCTTAACTGAGACCCGACTCTCAGCAGTCTACTTGGGTCGTGTTTGTCTACAGATACAAATTCCATAGCCTCTGCAGGCTCGGTGGTGGCCTTCTCCTCCTTGTCCCTGGGGTCTAATTCGTTGAAAGGATCACTAGTATATCGAAGAGGAGGGGCATTCTTTAATTGCTATGCTTCCAAGTTTTTCTTGCAGAGAGAAGTCTCTGCATCCTTCCCTTTATCCTTCCTGCGGTTATTGCGAAGTTCAGTTACATAGCAATCTCGAGCGGCGTCTTGATCTCCCTCTATTTCTCCTATTCCGTTATCTGTTGGAAATTTCATCTTCAGGCACCACAGGGTTAGAACAATTTGGAAGTCAGACAAGGCTGGTCTTCCCAAAAAGGCGGTGCAGGCCGAGTGGTTCTCTATTAAGACAAATGTTTGTTTTCGCACAACGGAGCGGGGATGACTTCCTATTTTGACAAAGAGGTCCAGTTGCCCGAGGGGCATCTTCGCATCTCCAGTGAAACCATGTAGCGGTTTGCTGCAGGGAGACACATCCTTCATTGACAGCTTCATTTTGTCGAAAGCATGCTTGAATAGGATATTTACTGAGCTTCTAGTGTCTACTTGAATTCGGAAAACTTTGGCTGGACCGAACCAGGCAGAGATGACCATAGGATCCATGTGAGGGTACCGCCTTCCCTCTAGATCACGCCTACTGAATGTGATGTCATCATTCTCTTTCCGTTTCGGGTGGCGTTCTTCTGTAACAGAATTAACATAGCCTTCATTGTTTCTAAGTGACTTACCGTGTCTTCCCATCTCTGCCCAGCTTCCGTCGGCGATGTGTGGTCCTCCTGATATGGTAAGGACCAATATCTTCTCTTGACTGGAGCCGCTGGTGTTGCGATTTCCTCCGCCTACTTCCGGGAGGGGTAGCCCTGGGTTCTCATTGGCAGGAGTTGAAGTCCTGTTCTGACCTTTCACATAGCGCTCAAGTCTCTTCCTTCTGATGTGTTCTTCAATCAAGTCTCGGAGATGATGGCATTCATTGGTGTCATGCCCATGAGATTCGTGGAAGCGGCAGAACTTTCCAGACTTAATTGCATTATCTGATTCATTCTTGTGCGGGGGGCGCTTGTATCTAACTTCATCTTGGGTAGCCAAGAAGATGTTTTCGATTGTTTCATTTAAAGGAGTGGAAGAGTCGAATCTCGGTCCTGGCCTATATAAACACTGTTCTCCCTTCTTGCCCCTAGAACTATCTCTGGAGTCATTTCTTCGAAAGTCCTTTGCTACTACGGGTGTGTTGCCATGAGCAGCCTTGGTTTGTTGCCCTGTCTGCCTTTCAATGGCAGCGTCTTCAAGTCTCGTATATTTCCCGGCTTCATGGAAGAAATCGGGTAAGGCAGTTGGCTTTTCTTTCGTTAATCTCCTAGCAAATTTAGTATCCGGATGCACACCACTGCAGAGGGCCATTAGGATAAGTTTCTCATCGGCGTCTTGGACTGCAGCCGCTGCGGCGTTGAATCGGGTTAGATATTGTTGCAGTGTCTCTCCGGGTTTCTGTTTGATATTAGATAGGGAATAAGCGTCCTTGGGTTGTTCCACATGAATGCGGAACTGGCTGATGAACTTTTCTTTCAACATTTCGCATGAGCTGATGGACCCTTGGGGTAGATGGCAGAACCAGGAGGTAGCTAGATCTGCCAAGAATAGTGGGAAGCATTTACACAACACTCCCTCTGTTGCTCCACTCATGAGCATATGATGTGTGTATCTCTGAAAGTGTACAACGGGGTCAGAGGTTCCCTTGTAAGGTTCCATTGTTGGTATTTTCCATTCCCGGGGGGTGATGGCAGTTCCGATAGTGCGGGTGAAGGGGCTGGTTACCCTAGCGCCTATCCCATGATCCCTTTGGTCCCGTTGGACGCACTCTCTGAACAATCGCGCCATCCTTTCATCAGAACTTGGAGCGGATAGAAATGAGTTTGGTTCTTCCCTGCGGGATTGATTCCATCCAGATGACCTGTAGGGATGGTATCGTCTATCACTCCTAACATTCTCCAATGGCTGCCTCTGGACTATCGGAGGCACGCTGGGGTCAGCCACAGTTGGCCCTTGCCTTGATCTTCCCCTGCTGGGTTCTGTCCTCAGTACTTCCTCGGGTCCAACTTCGGACTGGACTCCAGCTCGGCCCCGTCCATTGGTGTTTCCATGGTTAGGTAGCATGGCAAGCTCAGCTACATCGGACCCCTGCCTGGTACCTCCCCTGTTGGGTTCAGTTCCAAGTGTTTCCTCGGGTCGGAATTCGGGCTGAGTCCAGGCTCGGCTCCTACCATAGCTGTTTCTGTTGTTAGCCTCTTCGAAGAAGAAAGACCTTTGTCGTCTCCCAGATCCTCCAGACCGGGACTCACACCATGATTCAGTGTTGCGGTTGGATTCTTCGGCATCCCTTAAGTGTGACATGAGTTGATCCACCAAGGTTTCTTGTTGAGATGCGAAGCGGTTAGTTAATTCAACCACAACCCTGTCCAGATCCGCCCTTGTAATTGGTTGTTCCCTAGCAGGGTTGTCGGATTTGCCTGATTTTCATTTGCTGTTGGAACCGGACGATTATCTTGATCTCTGATCACTGGATCTGGGATACTGCTAGTTGCGATGTTCTTTCCTTTGTTAGCATCTTTCTTCCGTACGGGAGGCATGTTTTCCAAGTAATGAACGATGCTGATAGGAAATGGGTTAAGCGGGGGGTCTTGAGTTCAGTTCTCAGTGAAAGCACCAAAAATGTTTGCACAAAAAATGGGCAAACACCTCCAAGTCGTATGATCTAGTTGATTATATGTGGTTCTTAGTGATTTGGGTGATTTATGCAAATATATGAAAAAGATGGACTAAACTGACACACATATTTATAGTAGTTCGGCAAGAATGTGCCTACGTCCACTTTATATGTTATTCTCCTTTTCTGTTCAAATTACAAGTACAAAGCTTTGATTACAAGTATCTGAAAGTTGTTTGAAAGTTCTATCCGTGCTTGAGCTCTCAAACTTCTCTCCCATTGTTGTACCCCTGCCCCTCTATTTATAGAGTCAGGCTGGGGCAGGGGTCTAGGACATATATAGCTGCCGGTGGGCCTGGGCTGATGCAATCTGGCCTGGCAATGTTGGTTCAGCAAGGCTTTGGCTCGGTGATGCATGGAAGTGGGTTGGTCCGGTAGAGGTTGGTCCGGTGGTAGATGAAGTGGGTTGGTTCGTCATTCCTGGAAGTGGAGTTGGTCCGGTGGGACGTTGGTCCGGTAGTGCCTAGGTGGAGTTTGGTGCAGTGATGGAGGAGAGGGGGCATGTTCGGCAGGTATTGGAGAAGCGTTGGTTCGGCAGGGAAGTGGCCTGGTGACGAGTGTGTTGATTCGGTGGTGCCTTCACTCTCTCTAGTTCGGTGGTGGAAATGCACACAACAATTTGAAGTTTAAATTAGTATGAAAGGATATCTGGTTTACTTGTAATTTAAGTTTATTTAAGATATTGGATTTATGAAATGAACATTTCAAAATTAAATAATAATGAAGTTAAATTTGAGATGTATAAAATTACAAAATTTAGTTTTGAAATGTGGGATATTAAAGCTTTGAAATATATTTAAAAAAATTGAATAGTTTATTTTTATGGATTAAATCTGTATTTGAAAGTTGATAAGATTTGAAATGGTTGTTGGGAAACTGAATTGAATTGAAACTGATTGTTTGAATTGAATTAAATTGGAAATTTGAAAATTGAGTTTAGTTGAATAAAATTGAAAATTTCAAGTGTATGATTTCGAAATATTATGATTTTCAAAGTGTAATGATTTCAAGTATTTTTGTTTCGAAAGAATTATAACTTTGAAATTATTATGACTTTTGAAAGGTGAATATATGTTTGAAATGGAAATAATCTCGTGTTGATTTGAATATTGTTTTAAAATAAAATTGGTTTTGGTATCAAAGTATAAACTATTTTTAAACGGATATAGTTTTGAAATGAAATGATTTGATTTTTGAAGTATTATGATTTTTGAAATGACCACGGCGTTATAATAACGTTTGGTTGTTAAAGAGACCAAGATGGAAGTAGTCATACTCTCTGCCAACTCCGAAAACCAGTTGAACAACTATGCACGAGGTGGAGATTCCAGAATGAAGTAGGATGGTGGAGACGTTCTTGAGGTATATTACATGGACCCAACTCCCGTGAGTTGGCATAAGGTGGCTGAAACAAGAGCGTTCTTGAGCCAAAAGGGGTAGCTCCTCTGGTCGGACGCACTTCTTCGATAATATACTCTTACTTGTGGTTGATTTGATGACCATCCTCTGATTTTGATTTGGGAGTGTGTTTCGAGGTGGTCGTATATGGCTGCTATGTTACCACCAGCCCGAGTGCGTAGTTGGTCTGTCTACCCTGGCATTACCTTGTGCGTCGTGTCACCTACCATACCAAGCCTTTACTATGAGTTTGTTTTTCTCTCGTAGCCCATGGGGTATTTAGGGTAGTCTCTCGATCTGGAGATATGCTGATACTGGATGGACTACTGGGACTATTACGTGTTGGGGGCTATATGGTTAACCCTTCAACGCTATTTAAAAGTAAGTTTATTATACTGTAGACATTATTATAATAGCGCAATATTACGACATAGTAAATAGTTTAACGGATCCTTAAAGGATGGGAGATCCCGAGCTTCCTTTAAGTTACTGATGCATTTTGTTACTGTTCACTTGAGTCTATTTACAGTTTATAAGTATTTATGTCCTGACTCGAGTGTTTTGTGTTTTGCGTTACGCTCGAGTTAGACTGAGTGATTCAGCATTCAAGACTTATCTTCAGAGTTGGAGCTTTGCCTCAAGATCCAGCCATCTATTTTGTTTTAGTATCCAGTGATTTCAGCAATGTATTCTTATTTTTGTAGCCGATGTATCTTATTACTCTTCTGTTGTATCTTGTTTAACTCTGATGTATCTTTTTTTTATATAGTAGCTTCATGAACTACTATCTTGTTTAACTCTGTTGTATCTTGTTTAACTCTGTTGTATCTTGTTTAACTCTGTGATCTATGATTATTTATTTGTTGTATATTCTGAGATTTGCCAAATTTTATTTACAACGCGGTATTTTGAGCAATTCAAGTCCGACATGTGCGGATGCGAATGGTTGAAAATATCGAATCGTTACATATAATTTAAAAGTACTTTATATAATGAAATAGCTTCCTCGAATTCCACAAATCAATCCAAACTAACACGAGTTCCAAAATTCTAATTTAATTCAATCTCAATTCATCAATTTCAATTCAATTCGGTTTCTCAATAAATCATTTCAAATTTTATCGATTTCAAATACAGATTTGAACTACAAAATGAACCATTTCGATTTCAATATAATTCAAAGCTTTATATATCCAATATATCAAAATTAGATTTTATAATTTCATATATAGCTTAATTTAACTTCATTATTATTTATTTTTGAAATTTCACTTAATAAATCCAATATCATTTAAATAAAACCTCAAATTACAAATAAATTAAATATTTCCTTTAATTTTTTTAAACTTGAAATATTCATTTACTCATCTTAAAAAGTAAAGTTATAAAATCATATCCTTTAAAAATCTCAAATTCAACAAGTTTCAAATTGATTTAATTAAATAAAATTCTTAATTAAATACAATTTCAAATAAATTCAAATTTATCTTCCCAACCTTAACTTATAAAAATCATTATAATAATCTATTTTTAAAAATAAATTTAAATAAACACTTAAACATATTATATATTATTTAATTCAAACTCTATTCAATTACATATTATTATTAAAATTATTTTATATTAAATTTATTTTATACATATTTTAAAATAGTAAATTTATAAGAAATTTCTTAAAATTTATAATTTCAAAACTAACGTATAATTTTAAAATTTTCAAAACATATAATTTTAAAAATTCAAGAATTTAACTATACATAAAAGAACAGTTGTATATAATATTAAAAATCAATATTTATATAAAACCATGTATACGTGTATATATATTTAAACCTTGGAAATCACTTCATAATATATATTGACCAACGGTGTCCAATATATAATTTTGATCCTATGGTCAAGTGACACGGATATTTATCATTTCAATTCGTAGTTTAAATATATATGGGTACATATCATTTCAACCTGCAATCCCAAATTCAATTAAATGAAAATCGGTTGGGTTTATCATTTCAACCAATAACGATTATCGCCTATTCTACAGTTCGTGCGGGTATGCATCATTTCAACCCGCAGGGAATTCTATACTAACAGAAAAATTGCAAAGTGACAACGGATATGATAATAATATAACAGGCTTATATCATCAATATAAATAACAGATAATGGTCAGATGTCACAGGTGAACAGATACAAATAATAGCATATATATAGAAATGTAAATAACTATCGGCGGCATATTTCAAATGAAATCAAATTTAATGAATATAAGAACGTTAATCATGAGTGATCGCTCACCTTTCGACGCTAAAGATATTTGATAAAGAAATGAGCTACGAATTAAACTAGTAATATATATATACACACATACATTCACACACTCTAACAATACAACAAAACCTATTACATTAAAACACACACACACACACACATATATATATACACACACACTTACATCTATACAACAGAAGAGGGGAGAGGGAGGAGCTCGGCATAGATGGAGTCCGACTGGAGGAAGTGAGCGGATGTTATGCTTAAGGAGAGGCAGATCGGCGAAGTAAGGGTCGAAGTGCCTATTGCTTGTGGAGAGTTTTGAGGGTCGTGGGCAGCAAGAGGCAATGGGGGAAAAGTAGGAGGTTGTGACAGAGAGAATGCTTCAGTGGAGAGATGAAGAGGAGAAGTGATTTTGGCAAGCTCAGGTGGGTGTTGGTGGCGGACGGTGAGAGAGCGTAAGAGGGGTGTGGCTGCACTAGGTGATGGCCGATCAAAACGAGTAGGGGGAAGATGAAAGCTTGCGTGGTGATGCTACAAGAAGATGATGATAATTGGCTTTGTTTTTTTCATTTTTGGCAACAGTGTAAAATGAACTCCTAAAAGGAATAGAATAGACCAAAAGAAATGAACAGGCAAAAGGAATTTAAAATTTCTGGGAATATAAACAGATGGCCATTCGATTTCAGGTTGAATATACGAAAGGGCAAAAGAAAGATCAAAGTTTCAAAATAACATGAATGGTTATCTGTTACGCGGGTTCTGCCGCATTCTAGACACCAAAACACAGAAGTGAATATACCAGGGAATAGCACGACGAAACAATCAAAACGGTATACAGATGTCACTGATACAATTATCCAATCAAAAGTCGATAATCGGTACCGAAAATGCTATTAAAACGCCGAAAATAAGATAAACGGAGCAATAGCAATTCAAATTTGGAGAAATATGACATCTCGCTCAGAAGATGATTTACAAATTTATTATGCAAAAATATTCAGGTTTGGAAAACATTTTCTTATCATCGAATATTAATTGATTTAAGTTCTAATTGAATTACCCAATAAAATAAACTTTCATATTATTTGATGAAATTTTTTTATTTGCTATGTTTAAATAGACGTATTCCAGATATCAAATTTCCAGTTCAAAATTTTAATATTTGGAATTTTACAAAATTCAATTAATTATGTTACTGAAATCGTAAAATTTACGAGTTCTTACACTCTCCCCCATGTTGGGTCACAGATTCTATGAAGGTTTTGATTTCTGACAAAGAAATAAAGGAGATCGACAAAACAAAGACATCATGGCTATAAAGAGGCACAAAAGAGCTACATATGGTACTCTAGATTATAGGTTGATTATTTGATATTGTAATAGTGATAAACTTGTTAAATCTATCCTCAAATAATCATGCACCTCAATATAATCGATATATATACGTTTGAATAGCATTGCACATTCATTGAGCAATTTGACAGGGACCGGTCGACCGGTATTAAATCAGGCGGTCGGCCGTTTCTGTGTAAAATGCACAATGAACGTGCACACATGCACATAACGACTATATATTTCAAATCCTATCTACTGGCCATTTTTTGACCTGTCGACCGTTTTTAAACAGAGAGCAACCTTTTCCAAAAGACACTTCTTTCTCCAATGGTTGCATCTCTTACCTTTCATCAATGATCATATCTATTAATGGCTACTGTTCACAAAGAGTTACAACCATTTTTCTCTATATAAACTCATCTAAATCATTGATTCAAAAACATGAATATATGAATATATGTTTTTTACTCTAATTTCTGATCTTACTTTCTAAATACTCCTGCATTCTAAAAGCTCTCAATTATTTTAATTGCTTATTGAATCGTTGAAATTATTTCATATCTTTTGATTCAATAAGTAATATACTTCCCTTAATCTTCACAAAACATCATTCACATATTTTGAGGATAAGATTATAGGAAGTTTGCACTATAAGTGACAAAACTGTGTTAGCAAGAACACATACCGTCAACAAACAATTATATTCATCTTTGTTGAAGTCCTCGGTGTTGTAAGAGGAAAGTGTTGAAGTCCTCGGTGTTGTAAGAGGCAAGTGTTGAAGTCCTCAGTGTATTAGAGGCGTGAAATCCCGTTCGTTTGCTCGGGTGTTGTAAACCTGTTCCTCTGGGTGAAGCGAGGTAGTTAATAGTGAAAATCCAGATAAAAGTCTGGGACTGGACGTAGGACGGTGCTCCGAACCAGTATAAAAATCTCTGGTGTGATTTTTCTATTTTTATTTACTTTGCTATTATCATCTATTTCCGCATTTATATTATATTCCATATTACACGATCCGTGTGTACTATATTAGTACGTGCACTCTTACACCGCAATCTTCATTTGGTATCAGAGCGCGGCCATCATATAACCGTAACACAGTTATTTGATATATTCTTGTAATATGGCAAATAACGCAAGTACTAGCACTCAAAACACCACTTACATGGAAGGTCAGTCGACACAAAGACCTCCATTTTTCAATGGTCTTAACTATAGTTATTGGGCAACACGTATGTCATTCTTTATGCAATCAAATAGTTATGATGCTTGGAATGCAACTCAAAAAGAAATAGTGAATCCAACAACTGATTATTCAGAATGGACTACGGCTGAGAAAACGGCAGCAGCCGTAAATGCAAGAGCAATAAATATGTTGTTTTGTGCATTAGACCAAAATGAATATAACCGTGTTAGTATCTGCACTACTGCATATCAAATTTGGCAAACGCTAAAAATCACTCATGAAGGTACTAACAAGGTTAAACAAGCCAAAATAGCCATGCTGAAAAGTCAATTTCAAATTTTCAAAATGAAACCAAATGAGACAATCAATGATATGTATTCATGGTTTCAAACTATCCACCATGCACTTATTGGCTTAGGACAAAAGTATTCTGATTTTGATGTTATTTCAACAGTCCTACATTCTCTGACTAGTGAATGGGAAGGAAAAGTATTAGCAATTGAAGAAGCTAATGACCTTTCTATCATGAAGCCAGATGAATTGATAGGAAATCTAATGTCCTACGAAGCTAACTTGTAGACTATAAATTAACAAAAAGAAGAAAAGAAAAACATGGCATTCCATGCTGAAAAAGAAGAAAATGAATCATAGTCTGAAGACGAAGATCTGGCATTCATAGCAAAAGGTTTCAAAAAATTCCTAAAACAGCGAAAAGCCAGTCGTTATAACAGAAAGAAATCTGGATCAAATAAACCAACATCATCCTCTATAGAATGCTTCAACTGTCACAAAAAGGGGCATATGCACAAGGATTGTCCGGAGCAAAAGAAGAAGTCAGAAAATGACAAATTAAGATATAAGAAGGACAAATCAAAGAAACGAGCATTCTCGGTAACATGGGATGATACAGACTCATCAGAAAGTGATAGTGATACGGAAGATGAACAAGCAAATGTATGTTTCATGACAACAGAAGATGAGGTACAAATTCCTACATTCGACGAAATGCTTGATATTAATGCTGAATTGATAGTCAAATATAAAGACATAAAACGACAGCTAAAAGAAACCAAAGCAGATTTGAGTAGAGCAGAATTTGAACGAGATATGTTAAAAGACGAGAAGAAAATATTACAAGAAGAACTTGAAAAATTTCAAGAATCATCATCTAATGTTGACTCTCAACTAGTTCTTTTGAGTCAAGAAATTGAAACTCAAAAAGAGAAAAATGATGCTCTCACTACTAAAAATCATGAGCTTGAGGCAAAAGTCAAAC
This sequence comes from Allium cepa, assembly GCA_030765085.1. Classification (NCBI taxonomy): domain Eukaryota; kingdom Viridiplantae; phylum Streptophyta; class Magnoliopsida; order Asparagales; family Amaryllidaceae; genus Allium; species Allium cepa. The sequence continues at coordinate 778,868,072 of CM060945.1, forward strand.
TTCTGGACCTAGAAAAGGCTAGTTTACAAACTAAGTTAGATAACATTACTCAAAATGTTTCTAACTTTAACAAAGGTCGAGAAAATTTGACAAAAATCATTGAAAGTTCACAATCTATTTCGGATAAACAAGGTTTGGGATATAAGAAACAAGAAACCAAGAAACATCTTGGAAATAAAAGGAAGAAGAAAGTACAAAAAACTGAAGCTAAGAAAAATCTTAGTTTATTATATTTCAAAACAAAACCCGTTGTGAAATTTCAAAAGAAAAATGTCAAGGCTATCAAAATATGGGTTCCTAAAACAAATAACAATTTAATTAGGAGCAAATATATTCAGAATTTCATGAATACTGTACATCTTAATATTAATTATGTATATAAAGGGGATACCATACCCGTATGGGTTTGGACTCCTAAGACCTAACTCTTAGGACCCCATAAAAAGTGGGTACCATGGACTTAATTTTATTTTTTGCAGGTCCCACTAAAGAAAAGAGGAAAGTGGATATTGGACAGTGGTTGCTCGAAGCACATGACTGGAGAAAAGAGCTTATTAACAAATATTACATACTCGGATGGTGGCTCGGTCACTTTTGGAGATAATTCAAAAGGCTATATCATCGGCAAAGGCGATGTGAGAAATTGTGGTACATCTAACATACCTCTTATTACTAATGTCATGCTAGTTAGAAATTTAAAACACAATTTACTTAGTATTAGTCAGTTATGTGACAAGGGTTTTACAATTTCCTTTTCAAATAATAAGTGTAGTATTTTAGATAAAGACCATAATTTAGTTTTCGAAGGTTATAGAGACAGAAATATATATATTCTGAATATGAATATTAATCATAATTCAGATATGTGTCTTGTGGCTAATGATAATGATCCATGGCTATGGCACAAACGCTTCTGTCATATAAACTTCAGAACTATTGACAAGCTAGCCAAAAGCAATCTAGTTAGAGGACTACCCAAAATGAGTTTTAAGGTTAACAACATTTGTGATGCATGTCAATTAGGAAAATTGATCAAATCATCTTTTAAATCCAAGAAAGTCATATCAACATTACAACCCCTTGAGTTACTACACATGGATTTATTTGGACCTACTAGGGTTCAGTCAATAAATCACAGTCGATATGTGCTTGTAATTGTTGATGATTTTTCTCGTTACACATGGACAATTTTCTTAAAAAATAAAAGTGACACTTTCGATCATTTCAAATCTTTCGTCAAAAGAATTCAAAAATCAAAAGGGATTAAAGTTAAAAATATAAGAAGTGATCATGGTGGAGAGTTTGAAAATAATGAATTTGAACATTTTTGTACAAAGAAAGGTATATGTCATAATTTTTCATTTCCCAGAACTCCACAATAGAACGGAGTTGTAGAACGGAAGAACCGAACTTTACAAGAATGTGCAAGAACATTATTGAATGGAACCACCTTACCAAAACATTTCTGGGCAGAAGCCGTCGCAACTGCCTATTATGTTTTAAATCGTGTGTCCATAAGACCTCTTACCAAGAATACTCCTTATGAATTATTTAACAAAAGAAAGCCTAAAATCTCATACTTCAAAGTTTTTGGTTCCAAGTGTTTTATTTTAAATACGAAAGACCAACTTGGCAAATTCGATCCAAAAGCCGATGAAGGAATATTTGTCGGTTATTCGGAACGAAGTAAGGCCTATCGTATATTTAATAAATGAACCAAAACTATTGAAGAATCACTTCATATCTCTTTTGATGAATTCTATCAGCATCCTCACACTATATCAGATGATGACGAATCAATAGTCACTGAAAATCCAATCATCACGAATATTGATTCTGACTCGGAAATAGTTATTGAGAATATTCCTCAAATATGTGAGTTACAATCATCACCAAGGATATTAAGAGACCATCCGGCCCAAAATATAATCGGTGAAGTAACATCACATGCCAGAACAAGGAGTCAACTCAACCAAATGGGTCATGTCGCTTTTCTCTCAAATATCGAACCTAAGAATCCAAAAGAAGCTGCTACAGACGATTACTGGATCATTGCCATGCAGGAAGAACTAAATCAGTTCGGGCGCAATGATGTTTGGGAACTTGTTCCAAGACCATCTGATCATTCAGTTATTGGTACTAAATGGGTTTATAAAAATAAGGCTGACGAACAAGGAAATATCACCAAAAATAAAGCAAGATTAGTAGCACAAGGGTATAATCAGGAAGAAGGTATCGATTATGAAGAAACTTTTGCACCAGTTGCTCGACTAGAAGCTATTAGAATCCTATTATCTTTTGCTTGTCACCATAATTTCAAACTTTATCAGATGGATGTCAAAAGTGCTTTTCTCAAGGGATTTATCAAAGAGAATGTCTATGTCAAACAACCTCCCTTGTTCATACATGAAAAATATCTTGACCGTGTATTTAAACTTAAGAAACCTCTGTATGGTTTAAAACAGGCACCTCGTGCTTGGTATGAACGACTATGTAGCTATCTTATTAATTCAGGATTTCAAATAGGCAAAGTCGATCAAACTTTGTTTATTAAACATTCTCAAAAGGATATTTTAGTTATCCAGATATATGTAGACGACATCATCTTTGGATCAACAAACGATAAACTCTGCAAAGAATTTGCACATATTATGACAAAAGAATTCGAAATGTCTCATATGGGAGAACTATCATATTTTCTTGGACTTCAAATCAAGCAACTTTCAAACGGTATTTTCATCAATCAAGAAAAATACTGCGGAAATCTTATCAAACGCTTCGGATTAGAAAATACATCTGGTAAACCAACTCCTATGAGTACAACTACACATCTTGAAAAAGATGAAAATGGTAAGAGTGTTGACCAGAATTTATATCGAAGCATGATTGGTTCTCTTCTTTATCTTACAGCAAGTCGTCCAGATATAATGATGAGTGTTTGTCTATGTGCACGCTTTCAAGCAGATCCAAAGGAATCACATCTACGAGCAGTGAAACGTATAATTCGTTATCTTAATAATACCAAAGATTTCGGTCTTTTTTATCCAAAAGAATGTCCATTTGAATTAGTATCATATAGTGATGCTGATTTTGGCGGTTCGCGAACGGATAGAAAAGGTACAAGTGGTACGTGCCATTTTATTGGAAAATCACTTATCTCTTGGTTTAGTAAGAAACAAAATTGTGTTTCACTATCAACATGTGAAGATGAATATATATCAGCAGCTCTCGCTTGTACTCAAGTACTATACATGCAACAAACACTTGAAGATTTTGATACTCATTTATCAAACTCTATTATATACTGTGATAACACAAGTGCTATAAATCTTTCTAAGAATCCAGTGAATCATTCTAGAACCAAACACATTGATATCCGTCATCATTTCCTTAGAGATAATATTGAAAAAGGATATATATATCTTGAATATGTCCAAACTGATAATCAATTAGCGGACATTTTTACTAAGCCTCTTCTCGAATCTAGTTTTATTAGATTACGAAGAGAGCTTGGTTTAATTTCAAAAAAAGATCTTGACTAGTAATTACTAATGATTGTCTTTTCCTTTGGTTATATTTTAACTATAGCATTTTTTTAAAGCTATTTTCTTTGAATAAGAGCCTCTGCTTTCTTTCACGGTCAAATTTCTTTATTCACTCTCATCCACAGGCTTATATATAAGGAATTTCTTTATAAGCTTGTCAAAATTTCTCTCTTTATTCATCTTTCCTTATCTGAGCATAAGGCTCTATACATAATTTTCTATGGCCCACTTTTGTGATGAGTGTGCTCAAAAATCACACATTTCCGTTACAAGTTCTGAGCCAGAGGAGTATTATTCTCCGGAAACACCAAAACAGAAACCGAAGTATCGCCACAATTGCATTCGTACTCCTGGCAGTACACCAACCTCAAAACGAGTAAAGAAGGCGTTGTTTTGTTCTCCTCGTACCAAAGCACAGATCGATGAGATTCACCACTATCAGAAACATCAAATAGATCTTCAAAGACAGCTCCATTATGGGCAAAGCCAGCTTTATCATGAGCAACAACGGACATCGGCATGTTTATCTGTTTTAGAAAAAGTGGCATCATTCTTTTGTGGTTCAAACAAGCATGATGTGCATGAACCAATGCCGTCTAGGCCGTCAACATCTAGGAGTCCTAACTCTTGGGATCGGAATTATAACAGGAATGAAGGTGCTCAGAAAAACTGGAGTCCATGGACATAACGTATTGAAGATAATAAAGAAAATTCTAATGACGAGTCTTCCACTCCTCATTAGATTTATATATACATGTTGTATCGTTTTCTCTCTATCACTCATGTAATAACGTTTGTATTTTATAATAAGAGTGAAATATGAATTATATAGCTCGATATATTCTCAAAAGATTGCAAAACAGACTGTTTTTCATCAGGCAACAAATCCGGTCAACCGCCTATAATAGAAACGGTCGACCGTTTAGCCTCTGGATGAAAACGATCAACCGGTCATATTATAGCGGTCGACCGGTATACGTAAATTCTGTTTTTATATATACATTGCATCATTTTTTTTCCTTCCTCCTCCTTATTTGTTTCAACCGGTTATTTATCCCCAAATTCCAAAAACCCTATTCTCTCAATTTCAAATTCCAATTCTCCAAATTTTCTAAAAATGGCTCCTCCGCAAAAGAAACCCAAGAGAGGGTCATCCTCCGGAACTTCATCACTCAATATCTCCACTAAGAAATGGCTCGAAAATCCGGTAGCTATCACAAGATGGAATCAAATGACTAACTACAAATTTCATCCGGGTTCTTACATCAAGTTTGATGATTTCACATCTTATGGAATCCGTAGGTTAGAAAATAACTCCAGTCTTTCTCCATTGATCGATTTTTCGAAAAACAATGTGGAAATAAATCACTTAATGATAAAATTGTTCTATGCCAACATGAACCTGGATGAGTATAATCCTGATGATCCGAACGGAGTCATTTGGTCTGTCGTATGTGGCAAACAAATTTTTATCACTCATGATAGGATAGCTTCTATACTGGGTATTCCAAATCAAGGCGATGAGTTTTTATCACATTTCTGTGAAGTCTTCACGCGCAATAGCATCAGCCATCAATTCATGGAGGACAACAGTGATGGCACAAAATTAATTGGACTTCGACCCACCGCCAGACTACTACATCGCGTCTTGATGCTTTCCTTGTTTCCTAGACTAGGAAACTACGACGCTGTATACAAAGAAAACTTCAAGGCCCTTTATGCTATTTATGGGGATATCCAAATCAATTGGGTTCATATGCTATTTGACGAGATTCTCAAGGTGAACAACTCTACGCGACCTCACTTTTTCTTCAATGAATATATCATGCGTATTTTTCTAGCTTGTGGCGTAAGGCCTCCTGACTTTGCCACCTCGAAACCAAAATGTACTGATTCCGTAACCATCAAACGCATGAAGTTCCCTCCTCCTTACCTTCAGATTATGTCGTTTGAACAATGGCAACAAATAGGTCCAAGAAAACAAAAGGCTACTTCCTCTCGACCTCGTTCCGAAGAAGTTAAACTATTGAAATCAAAATCCTCCATAAAAGAATCACTTGAAACTATTGCGCGTAATCAATTCTTGCTTGAATCAAGACTCAAGCGCATGGACACAAAAATTGACAAATGCTTCAACAAAGTCAAGTCATTCTTTGGTATTTTATGGGATGCTATGTCATGTAGCACATCCATCTCTGCTCAAGATCAGGATCCAGGCAAACGTCCTGCTCCTCCTGTTTTCAACTGGTCATCAACTGAGGAGTCTGCTGGTACTAGTGGACATGGTCGTGGAGAATCATCTAGAGAGGACGATGATGAGGAAGATGATGATGATGATGAGGAAGAAGAAGATGATCAAGAGGAGACAGCATCTGACTCATCCTAGATTCTGTTTTCTATCTCTATATTTTGGTTTAGTACTTTAAACATCATTCGACACTTGTACTAAATAGTGTCGTTACTTTTATTCGTATGATATTATGGTGTGTATGATACTCTGGTATGTTTGCATATGTTATATTTTCTGCTGTGCATGGATATTCTTGTTGATATACTCCTATATTATTCCATTATCTATTATTCCTTTTTGTCGATGACAAAGGGGGAGAAAGTGCTCACAATTATTTGCAGGAATATATATATATATATATATAAAGAATACAAACAAAATCTCAGGGGGAGATCACATATTCAGGGGGAGATTCAGAACATCAGATATATGTTGTCATCAATCAAAAGGGGGGAGAATGTTGAGTCACAGATTCTATGAAGTTTTTGATTTCTGACAAAAAAATAAAGGAGATCGACAAAACAAAGACATCATGGCTATAAAGAGGCACACAAGAGCTACATATGGTACTCTAGATTATAGGTTGATTATTTGATATTGTAATAGTGATAAACTTGTTAAAATCTATCCTCAAATAATCATGCACCTCAATATAATCGATATATATACGTTTGAATAGCATTGCACATTCATTGAGCAATTTGACAGGGACCGGTCGACCGGTATTAAATTAGGCGGTCGGCCGTTTCTGTGTAAAATGCACAATGAACGTGCACACATGCACATAATGACTTTATATTTGAAATCCTGTCTACTGGCCATTTTTTTAACCCGTCGACCGTTTTTAAACAGAGAGCAACCTTTTCCAAAAGACACTTCTTTCTCCAATGGTTGCATCTCTTACCTTTCATCAATGATCATAACTATTAATGGCTACTGTTCACAAAGAGTTACAACCATTTTTCTCTATATAAACTCATCTAAATCATTGATTCAAAAACATGAATATATGAATATATGTTTTTTACTCTAATTTCTGATCTTACTTTCTAAATACTCCTGCATTCTAAAAGCTCTGAATTATTTTAATTGCTTATTGAATCATTGAAATTATTTCATACCTTTTGATTCAATAAGTAATATACTTCCCTTAATCTTCACAAAACATCATTCACATATTTTGAGGATAAGATTATAGGAAGTTTGTACTATAAGTGACAAAACTGTGCTAGCAAGAACACATACCGTCAACAAACAATTATATTCAATTTTGTTGAAGTCCTCGGTGTTGTAAGAGGCAAGTGTTGAAGTCCTCAGTGTATTAGAGGCGTGAAATCCCGTTCGTTTGCTCGGGTGTTGTAAACCTGTTCCACCGGGTGAAGCGAGGTAGTTAATAGTGAAAATCCAGATAGAAGTCTGGGACTGGACGTAGGACGGTGCTCCGAACCAGTATAAAAATCTCTGGTGTGATTTTTCTATTTTTATTTACTTTGCTATTATCATCTATTTCCGCATTTATATTATATTCCATATTACACGATCCGTGTGTACTATATTAGTACGTGCACTCGTACAACGCAATCTTCACCCCAATCAAAACTTTTTGTCCCCAAAAAGGAAGGAGGTAGGAGAATAGAAACAAGCAGGAAGAAAAATTGATTTGAAATGCCTAACATAAAATTTAATTTAAATCATATAAATCTCATTTATTTTAAAATTAGTTTATAATTAATTAGTTTGGTTTAAATCAATTTAAATAAATAATATTCATTTGTATTCATATTTTGATGATTTCAATTCAAGCTATTTCATCAAGTTGAATTTAATTCCAATTTTATAAATCCCTTTATCATCATTGTATATTGTATATTATTCAAGTATATATTCAACTTTTGAATAATTTAGGAAAGTTATATTGGATTGTAAATTGAGTATTATACAAGTAATTTTTTTATATTTCAAGTTTTAATACTTGTTTAAATTTTTCTTCACTTATAAGTGAAATCATCCTTTGCCATAAAATTTAAGAATTAAATTTCCGATTAACTTCAAACAATTTAGAGATAAATATATATACTACATATATTATATCAAATCTGTAATCATATGCTTATATATTATACAAATCAAATTATATTTCAGAAAATTCAAATCAAATTCATTTTCCAAAACAAAGTATAGCAAAGTTACTGAACGGTCTCTCTACTTTGAAACTCAAAAATGAATGTCGATGATGCTACAATCATCACCGAAATTATTTTCCAGCGACGAAAGAGGAGAGTACTGATTTAAGCATTTAAAAATTATTTGGAAATGACTCCTATTCGAATACTTTAAATAATATACTTTCTAAAATTTTAAAACAAAAGTTTGAAATCACCGAAATTTAAATTCTCAAATAAAAAATTTAAATTTGTTTAAATTCCAAATCCATTAGTAAACCATGTTTTATAGTCTTAATTATTTATTTCATGTTGAAATAGTCAATGATTTTCAAAATAATAAAAGAAAATCAAATATTATCATTTCTAACAACCAATATAGTTGACTACTAAATTTCAGAAAATTTACTTATATATAATATAATCATATAGAATTATCAAATTTTGAAAACAGTTGTGTCAGTCTGCACTGTTCAAGTGTTTTGAAATTCCTATCGATAGCGTTGATCAGAGAATCGATCGAAATTTCAAATCAACATTAACAACTCAAGCAACATAATATATAAGACATTTTATATAAATACAAATACACTCCCTTACTCGATGATTCCAAAATGGATTTCAACACAAAGATAAAGATCAAATATAAGGGAATTCTAACCAAAGAGAACCCTAATTAAAAGATAGGCTCAAAACGAAGATAAGATGATTAAATAAAAAAATCGAAAGATGGATATACTAATATTAATCGCGGGTGACCTTAACTGGGTCAACCGTATCTTCAAGAATAAGATCGATGCAGAATTATCGGGCAAATCGTCATCCAATCATAAGAGATAGAATTCGGACATAGCAAGAGATTACAGCATATAAACTGACAATACAGAGATCTCCGGTGAATCAATGCCTATTGTAAAGGAGTTTCACCCCTTTACAAATCACATGGTGGAGTCATGGGATACTCCAGAATCAAGAAGAATTTGGATAGGGAAGACAATAATTGATTTTGGAATCGAGGGGAACGTTCCAAAATTCAAAGAAAACTCAAGTCAAAGAGGAGGAAATTCAAACTTGAATGAAGGTAATTCTGTAATTCAATCTACCCTATAAGCTATGTTTTGCCCAAAAACAGAGCTCTGATACCACATATAACAACCCGATATTTTCAGCCATTCGCATCCACACATATCGGACTAGAGTTGCTCAAAATGTCAGATTGTTAATTTATATATGGAAAAAAATCAACTTATACAGTAAATAAATAAATCACAATCGCAGACACAAAGTAATATAACAATATGTAGCGGAAACAAAAGAATAGTACTTCATGAAGCTACTATATAAATATATGACAGAGTTAACACAAGATATAATAGAAGTCTCGCATACATAGAAGTATCAATACAATAGTAAAATACAAAATCTGAATACATCACTAGAATCAACTAAATAACTAAATGCTGAAAAGATTTAGATGGATATCCAAGTGAAGCTCCAAACTCCAAAGGCGAGTCTCGAATGCTGTGACACTCAGTATGACCCTAGCGTAAAACAAAACAAAAAACACTCGAGTCGGGATTAACATTCTTATATTAGTAAATCCAACTCAAGTGAAATATCAACTGAAATACTAGTAACTTAAAGGATGTTTGGGATAACCATCCTCTAAGCATCTGTGGAACTATCTACTATGTTGTAATATACACTATTATAGTAATGTCTATAGTAAAGTAAATAGTAAAGTAAAGTACTAAAATAGCGTTAAGGCATTACCCATATCCTCCTTAACACATTTGATAGTGCCACGGTCTATACAATACCATGATACCCCGTAAACTGGAGCTATCAGAGGGCACTCTATAGGTATAACACAAAACAAACTCGTAGTGGTCTCGATATGGTAGGTGACGCGGCACAACTAGGCAATGCCAGGGTAGATATACCAAGTATACTTTTAGGCTGGTGGTAACGTATAGCCGCAACAATCGCCCACTTCGAGCCACACTCTCAAAAATCCAAGGGTACACCCAATCAATCACAAAGTAATAGAATGGTAAACGATGGAGTATGTCCGATCAGAGGTGCTACCTCACTTGGCCCGTCAATTGCTTATGTTTTAGCCATCTTAAGCTGACTCGTCAGAGTTAGGTCCACATATATACCTCATATAGGATTGTCTCCGTCATCCTACTTCATTTTAGAATCTCCACCGCGTACACAGTTATTAAAGTGGTTCTCGATATTGGCAGAGAGTATGACAATATCTGAACCCGGTCTCTATAACAACCAATCGTTATTATAACACCGCGGTCATTTGAAATAAATTATACTTCAAAACCAAAATTCCATTCCATTTCAAAAACCATATCAATACTATATCATTTTTCACTTCAAATATATATATATCCATTTCCAAAATCATAGCACTTTCAAAGTTATAACACTTTTGAAATTATCACACTTTAGAAATCATAATGCTTGGTAACATAATACTTTGAAATCCATAACTTTGAAATATAACTTCCTACTCAAACCATTTAGATATAGAAAAATAGTAAATATATAATAAAATAGTTTATAAATAAATAGTTTATGTGTTAAATACTTTATGTAAATTAGTTATAATTTAAAATAGTTTATAATAAAATAGTTAGAATATTAAAATAGTTTATATTACAAATAGTTTTATATTAAAAATAGTTTATATTAAAATAATTTATAAAGTAAAACATGTAAATAGTTTTAAATATAATTTAAAAATACTTTATGTAATAAAATAGCTTCCTCGAATTTCACAAACCAATCCAAATTAAAACGAGTTCCAAAAATTAAAATTTAATCCAATCTCAATTCATCAATTTCAATTCAATTCAGTTTCTCAATAAACCATTTCAAATTTTATCGATTTCAAATACATATTTGAAGCAAAAAAAACCATTTCAATTTTAATATAATTCAAAGCTTAATATATTCAATATTTCAAAACAAAATTTGATAATTTCATATATATATATATATATCTTAATTTATCTTCATTATTATTTAGTTTTGAAATATTCACTTAATGAATCCAATATCATTTAAATAAAACCTCAAATTAAAAATAAATTAAATATTTCCTTCAATTTATTTAAATTTGAAATATTCATTTATTCACCGTAAAAAAATCAAGTATAAAATCATATCCTTTAAAACAAATTCAATAAGTTTCAAATCGATTTAATTAAATAAAATTATTAATTAAATATAATTTCAAATAAATTCAAATTTATCTTCCCAACCTTAACTTATAAAAATCATTATAAAAATATATTTTTAAATATAAATTTAAATAAATACTTGAACATATTATATATTAATTAAATCAAACTTCACTAAATTACATATTATTATTAAACTTATTTTACATTAAAACTAATTTATACATATTTAAAATAGTAAAATTATAAGTAAATTCTTAAAACTTATAATTTCAAAACTAACTTATAATTTTAAAATTTTCAAAACATAAAATCTTAAAAAATCAAGAATTTAGCTATATATAAAATAACATGTGACGCTCGGTATTTTTCGCGTTCGAAAATTGACATCCATACTTTACATCGTACTCGAATGCCGTAGATTCGATCGTTCAAATCCGAGTCGTCGAAGCTTATAACAAAATTAAGTAAACAACACAGCGGAAGAAAACAATAATACATTGATATACAACATTGATACAATATCTGATACAACAGATAATACAATAGGTATCAATATACATCAGAGATATGATACAATAAAATAGCAGCGGAAAAGAAAATAGATAATATCATCAGTGGAACAAATAACTCTAAGATAGTCTTCAAGGAAGAACTCCAGCAGCAGCTCGAACCAACATCACGATACACAAAGACAAGCAAGTCTCGTCCGCATCCAAAGATTGAACTAGCTCCAGATAATATACTAAACCTGACTATCTGAAAAACCTAACTCTAGACTGCGCGTGTGGAAAAAAATTTGAGCACTTAGAGTTTAGTAAAGAAACAATAAACTCCAGGTCAGTCATGAGGCTGGTATGAGTAACAAAAACAGTTTATCTTTAAAAAACCCAACAAAGAAATATTTTAAAATAGATTCGCAATGCTTTTAGAAAATGAGACTACCATAAGGCCTCCCGCACACACACAATGCAAACGCAGAATTAGAGGAGATTTCTCCTTATGATAGTTAAATATGCTTGATACACAAATTTCTTTGATATTATTACTATAAGTGCAAAGTGTAGGAAAACATTTCAAAAGTATGATATAAATCTTAGCCAACATAGACATTCTGAACTATGCCTACTATAGCTACCATCTAAATAGTGGGGCGCCACCATAAGTAAATTGCAGGTTATACAACTAAAACTGTAAAGAGCTCGTATTGGATGAATGAATTTCCAACAAATGGTCGAGCAAAGGAACTTCCCAAGTAAAATGGAAAGCCTCTGGAGGGACGTCCCCGAACCCTAACCGAATCTCTGCTAGACAAGGCCGGGTTGCCTTTAGCTGGGTAACAACTGACACGAGTATGCCATCTCCCGGTCGTATGCGACATTTATCTGAGGATCCTCTCAACCAACAACCATAAAGTAATAAGTTTGCAGCAACCACAAAGTAGGTATCTGGGCACCATACCATGATACCACTCATAATCCAGAAGGAAATGACATACCCACAGAGGGCGCTATCCTCAAATAACCTTGCAGCAACGATTCCTGTTTCGACCATAACCGGGTTGTAAGGTTCGATGAAATCTCGTCCACAAAGCTACGCTTTTCAATAAGCCATGCTTCGATCAACAAATGATCAGCAGCACTCAGCATGTCACACTACCAAATTGGGAGTATATCACTGATAACCATCAACTACATAACCTCTGAGCTCGTACGTCTCAGAGAAGGGTGTTAAGCTAAGAGAATAAATTCTCCGCCAACAACAGAAATGTATTTGAAAGAAATCTGCTTTATATCTCAATTTGTAATGTCAGACATACAATCCATTCAAGTTTATTCTGGGTTCAAACAGAACAAAAGGCATTTCCAAAGAATCCCTTGCAATCCAGGTGTTCACAATCTCGATTGGACTTCCCATCACTTAGGTAATCTCTATACCGGAGCAACTCAGTGCAGAGACAATCGATAGGTCATCCTATCGTTCTTGCAAATACCCGGTATTCACCATCGGTCTTCAAATGCTATCCATATACATTGAATCACATATTCAGAATGGGCTATACTACACAAAGGTCCTTTCCCGGCTAACCCGAATAGTGAGCGCAATATTTAAAACATATGGATATGCGATTTCAATTAAGTCACAACATAATAATTCAAAAATTTCTTTCAAATGGTTCAAACCAATTACCATTTCAAATCCTTTAAACAAAAGGATTTATTTTACAAAGTCCACCCTGTTTCACAAAGACCCATTTACGGATTTCAAAACAATTTCCATTTCAACTGGATTTACTCGTTCAAAATCTTTAAATTAAAGATTTAACTTATAGCTTTCAAATCGTTTCCATAACTTGGAAAATCATTTTTCATTTTTGACTTGAAATCCCTTTTAACAAAGTTTGGAAGTTTACTTCTTATATGAAGCTTTTATTATTTGAAAACGAACAGCTTTCGTTTCAGAAAAATCCGATTATATTTGCACAAGTTAAAGCCTTTGAATTTAAATTCAAATTCCCAAATCAATACCCTTAAAATAGTTTAACCCATATATAACTGGTATAACATCTTTAGTCCCTAGTTTTCCAAAACATAGAATTGAATTTCAGATATTGAATTCAAATTTAAATCAAAATATTTAAATCTCAAAACTCAATCGAGTTATTCAAAATAAATTTCATCTTTGAAATTCCATTCGAAAAAGCTTTTCACTTTAAACCCAATCCATTTCCAAAACATTTGAATTCAAATTGTCTATCTAAAAATCACTTCAAAAATCTGTGACTTAATCGATTCCCTCGTGAAATCCATATTTGTGTGTGAATAAGTCTGGTCCAGGGGTTTAACACAAAAGTGCATCATCATTCAATCATTACAGATTAAAACAATAGAAATATAGTTCATAAGCGATATAAACTATAATGTTTATTGTCCATTCACAGATTCACGGATAATATACAAATGTAAATAAATGAATAAATTACTCAGTTAAATGCACAGAACAAAATATCACAGATCAGTTAGGACAATCAATCCAAGGCATCTCATACAATACAATCATTCATAAGTAAGGTCAAGTATTCAATAGTTATTTATAAGTAGAATTAATTAATCGTTTAATCCTAATCAATACAATTTATTTCTAAGTAAATTAATTACTTATGAATTAATTATCAAATTCTGATTAATTAATTACAAATCATTTGATATAAATTTATTTATCAAACACTTTAAATAAATTAAATTATTCTTAATAAATCATATTAATTAGATCAACCTTTTAAACCAATTACATAATTAATTCACTTTAATTAATCAAAATATCCAAAATTAATTAATAATTCAAAATATCCAAAATTAATTAATATAAGTGATTAATCCTTAATTACTTTCATTTAGTAATTACATTTAAACAATTTATAACTGATTATCTAAATTAATTAATCCAATAAATTATTAAAATTAATCACCTTAATCAATACTTAATGATCCTTGGTTAACTATCTTCATTGAATAATAACATTTCTTAATCACTTTTAAATTAATCTCTAATTATAAATTAATCTAAATCATTAATTTATAAATTAAATAAATTATCATTCCTTAATTACCTTATAAATTAAATCATTTTCACCCTTTAATTATTTCTAAAATAATTTATTTCTCTATAAATGATTTAAATAAATATTAAAGTGTATTTTAAAACATTACCCGTTTTGAATTTCAATTTGAATTCCATTTTGAATTCAAGATTCAAAATGATTTACCATTTCAACATTAACCAAATTCAAATATCAATTTATGAACTTTTAAAATAAATGAAAAACATTTTTTATTTATATAAGAAACTAATTTAAGAAAAAGCTTTTAAACTAACTTACTTAACTATGTAAATTCAGATTTTAAAATACATTAATTATTTAACTTGTAAATTCAAGTTTTAAACAATTCATATACTTTCCATTCAAAACCTATGTAAAAACTGATTTACATTCCAAATTTGGATTCAAAGTAACTTGAATCCATTAGTTTAAACAATTGATTTACAACTTTGTTTTAAAATCTTGATTTTTAAATCTTGATTTAAAAATCTAAATTTCATTTTAAAACTTTAAGACTCAAAAGTTTCATTTGAAACCTGAACTTAAATTTGAGTTTAAACCATTGTTTAAATGATGTTTTCAAACTTTAAATTTAATTTTAAAATTCAAGAAACTGTCAGGTTTTATAAACATGAAAACCAAACATTTAAATTATTCAAAACTTTATTTTATTTCATATTAGAATTCAAAAGTGAATTTGAATCCACATTTCAACATGATTTAAACTTTGTTTAAATCTAGTATACAAATTTAAATTTCACTTAAATTTATTTTAAATGTCGAATTTGCTGTCAGTTTTAGCAAAAACCTAAAACAAACCACTGGCCCGAGGCAAATAAAAACTGCTTCGAGTTCAATACGTAAAATCTTCGGGTA
Organism: Allium cepa; assembly: GCA_030765085.1. Classification (NCBI taxonomy): domain Eukaryota; kingdom Viridiplantae; phylum Streptophyta; class Magnoliopsida; order Asparagales; family Amaryllidaceae; genus Allium; species Allium cepa. The sequence goes on from CM060945.1 coordinate 778,883,746, forward strand.
CATACTCCATCCACTCGAGACAAACGCGCAAGCAAAAAGAAACCACTCAACTACAAAATAATGTTTTCCAGAACATGGGACGGTGCACGTGCATGACTCCGATGATCTACTCCGATCATCATCACTCGGTCGAACAAGTCACTAACCAACCTTAGACCATCCTCCGACCACCTGAAACTCCATCATCCTTTCAAATTCAAAATTGAGTTTTAAAACCCAAACCTGGAACAAGAATATCCCCCTCCTACAAACCTGTCAACACCACGTTCCCACGGCTTCCCCCACCAGAATTCGTACAACTCAGGCCATTTACTCGTCAACCTCCCCTCTTCCATCCCCCACAGTTTCGTAGCACTCGATCCATCATAGAGGACGAGCGAATCAAAACATTAACCCTCGACAAAACTAGGGCTACAAACTGAAACCCATTACCGCCGCTTCCACGATCTACTACCCATCATCGCACTATTTTTCCAAGGACACCCTTTCTTCCATCCATCACTAGGAAAGGTCCCGGCCATCACGAACTCATAGATCATCAGTAATCACCCAATGGAAGAAAAACAGATAAACCCCATCTGTTCTTTTAATTCCAAACTAAAAATTCTGATGTTTGGTTTAAAAATCATGTTTTAGGATAAAGATTCAACTTGTGATCCTGAATTAATAAATTAAAATATTTGAGTTTACTTCGTATATCAGTTTACCCTGTTGTTTTGATTTCCCAGAACAGTATACCAATTTTTTCAACTTAAATAAAGTTTAAACTCTAAGCTAGGATGTAACAACAAATTTTTTTTCTTCTGTTTGTATCCTAAATTTTAAAAGTTATTAGATCAAAAATAAAATAAAAAGCTTTGAATCAAAATTCAAACTTGAAAACCGAAACAGCTTGTTCCAGAGATTACAACAGGTATATAAACATCCATCCATATATACACAAAAAGATACATATATACCACAAAAATATTTATCACAGAAAAATGTAACCATATTCATTTTTTAGATTTGAAAGGTGATGTTACTCACTTGATTCCCAGAAATGATAGAGTTCCCATTATTTGAAACAGGCCTAAACTTTGCTTGCTGAAATTCTTTTTTTGATTCTCTGGCTTGAGTGGATTGTATTGTTTTGTTTTGATGTTCTTAAACTAAAGTTTGTTTTAGTTTGAGATAACATTACTTCACGTTTGCTTTGGTTTGAGGAACGAACTAAAATGAGGTTGATATATAGAAGATGTGTATTGTACAGGGTATTATAATGTTGTGTACAGGGTGAAATTACTTTCTTGTGCACAAAAGATATGGCATTCATTTATTGCTAGAGGTGTAAACATGTAATGCATTAATTGCTTTGCTGGTTTGATGCTAAAGATGTGGCATTAATTACCTTAGTACTTCAGCTATGTCTTATTTTTTTAACTTTGTTCTTGCCTTAATTATCTTTCTTATTTTCTTTGTTTATATTTTATGTCCTTTCTTTCATACATACTTTTGTTTTATACATAATTAATTTGTTTTTTTGCCAGGTTGCTTTTTACTTCGTGGACAAATATACTTTGTTTATTCTTTCGCCTAGTTGCTTTCAAAACTTAATGTATATAGACAAAGTTGTTCTAGTCTTTGCTATGAATTTTTAGCTTAAGAATTTAGTTCCAATTTTTTTTTTTACACAAGTGCTTATCTCATCTCTCTTTTTATTTTTAACTTAAATTATCAAATATTTATTCACTTATTTTGTAAGTATAGCTTGGTTGTATTTTATTTTACTTTACAATATTTATTTTTATAGTTTATATAATTCTAGAATTATTTACTATGTTCATTTCATATTTTATAAAATTATAATCTATTTGAAATATTTATATTACTTTATTTAAATCTAGAGAAACTCAAATCAATTTACAATTAAATTCATAATTTTTAATCAAAAATTAATTTAATTGTCAATTTAAAATTAATCAAAATCCAGGATCGTTACAGATTCCCCTCTTTAATAAATTTCGTCCTCGAAATTTGCAGGCACGAAAACAACAAAGATAGATGAAGAATATTTCATCAAATCAACTGAATATCTACTCTGCATTTGGCTTACCAAATCAGAATATCAATAATAGATACAAGAACGAATCTATTTAACACTTCACAAGATACTCGGGTCATCCAGATTTACGAAATATGCAGTGGCATTGGTTAGTTCGGAGGGATAACTAACCATTCGTAAAATATATTGGACCCCAGAGAAGAGATAGATAGATACAATCTCCTACAATTCCTCAAACACACGTTATGGATTCCAAATTCAAGTTGGAATATCTCAAAATATATACCAACCTGTCCCTCTTCGGACTTCGGTCTACACAAGAAATTATAATAGAATTTCAAATTCGGTTTTAAATGAAATCGTTTTATCAATACAATTCAAATTATCCTTCATATTCTATTAATCAAGTCAAATCAATTTAAAATTCCCAATTTATTTAAATTTTCAATACCAAATTTCCAATTCATATTCATTAAATTTTAAATCAAAAAATGATAAGAAACCAGTGAAATACAAAGTAAGGATTTCCTACAACGATTCGTAGGGCCACCATCACACTGAGGCTTCCTTCTGGAGATGTCACAAAGCAATCGAAAGGAATTTGGAAAGACGAATCAAAGAAGATTGATAGAGAAAATTATTTCCACTGTCACAGGGTATTGACCATTTATGGTGGTACTCCCCTGTCCCCTATCTCGTTCTCTTCTTGCACTTATACTCCCTATCAGTGAATAGTAAGATAATTTACTAAGGCATTCAAATGGATATCTTAGGGATATACTCATCCTAGGGATATACTTCACCCTATCTCTAATGAGCTACTTAATGTGTTATACTCCTGAGCTAAAGTTTAACCTTAGCTCTGATACCAAATGTGACACTCGGTACTTTTCGCGTTCGAAAATCGACATCCATACTTACATCGTACTCGAATGCCGCAGATTCGACCATTCAAATCCTTGTCGCCGGAGCTTATAACAAAATTAAGTACACAACACAGTGGAAGAAAACAATAATACATTGATATACAGCATTGATACAATATCTGATACAACAGATGATACAATAGATATCAATATACATCAGAGACATGATACAATAAAATAGCAGCGGAAAAGAAAATAGATAATATCATCAGTGGAACAAATAAATCTAAGATAGTCTTCAAGGAAGAACTCCAGCAGCAGCTCGAACCAACATCACGATACACAAAGACAAGCAAGTCTCATCCGCATCCAAAGGCTGAACTAGCTCCAGATAATATACTAAACCTGACTATCTGAGAAACCCAACTCTAGACTGCCCGTGTGGAAAAAAATTTGAGCACCTGGAGTTTAGGAAAGAAACAATAAACTCCAGGTCAGTCATGAGACTGGTATGAGTAACAAAAACAGTTTATCTTTAAAAAAACAAACAAAGAAATATTTTAAAATAGATTCGCAATGCTTTTAGAAAATGAGACTACCATAAGGCCTCCCGCACGCACACACAATGCAAACGCAGAATCGGAGGAGATTCTCCTTATGATAGTTAAACATGCTTGATACGCAAATTTCTTTGATATTATTACTATAAGTGCAAAGTGTAGGAAAACATTTCAAAAGTACGATATAAATCTTAGCCAACATAGACATTCTGAACTACGCCTACTATAGCTACCATCTAAACAGTGGGGTGGCGCCATAAGTAAATGGCAGGCTATACAACTAAAACCGTAAGGTGCTTGTATTGGATGAATGGATTTCCAACAAATGGTCGGGCAAAGGAACTTCCCATGTAAAATGGAACGCCTCTGGAGGGACATCCCCGGACCCTAACCGGATCTCTGCTAGACATGGCCGGGTTACCTCTTGTGACGCCCCACCTTTATACCCACGCTAGCCAAGAACATTACGGTGAATGCTGTCAACTAGCACAGAGAATAAGGCTGTTGAGGAGCGACCATCCGTGTAATTGCTTTGTGCGAGCATCGATATGTCAGATGGTATAACATGCAATACTTTATCAAGAAGAAATCCGACGTACCGACACAAACTCAAAGCTACTACACAGTGGCTATAATATCTTCGGAAACAAATACAGAAATAAACATAACATAAATCAGTCACAGATAATTCATATCACAAAGGCGGAATAAGATATGAATATTACACATAAAAGTGTACATCAGAGTAGTGGTCAAAAAGATCCACAATAACACAAAATAATAGCAACATGTGCTATACAAAAGAATACATCGATGAGTCAATATCTCAAGTGTATACAGCAAAATAAACTACTAATCTAAGTAGTTTGCCAAAAGTCAGAGTAATGAATCCCTGGAGAGAAGTCAAGCAGAAGCACCCGCAACATCTCGGTCTGACCCGAGTATTATTTAATAAGAAAATAATAAACGGATCAGTCTAACTATAAATATCAGATGAAACGATATAGAATAAGAGATATGACTAAACACATAATAATCACAATGCCAAGCTGTGATATATATATATAAGTAATTGAAAATCAACGAGAGATTAATCAATATCACCAAATCTACACAAAAATTAAAGAAATGTCGTACTCCTCATTTCGTTCACCAAACCATAAATATTGACAATTATATCAATGCCAATCACAAAAGTCAGTGGCACACAAATTCACCAATGCACAAATATTGATAAAACTTATCAATGGAAATCACGAAAATTGGTGAAGCACAAATTCTAGAAATCATCTCAAGAAATCCAGAAATCATAAAAAGGGGGAAGGCCTATCACAAACGGGAGCATAAAGCCCACCAACACGTGTATCACAAACGGAACGCTAATTCCATGGTTGCTAACCATCACAAATTGAGCCGAAGCTCCACAAACGGCCCGAAGACCATGGGTTGCTACCCCACCAAATTGAGTCGAAACTCCACAAAACGGGGTTTAGTCTCCCTCGTAGACAAAGAGACATCGCACATTGCTAGTCTAAATCACAAAGATGATCGTCATGATCAACGAGAAGTGTCGACTACAGTAAGCTAGTAAATATATGAGCTTAGCATCATGTCCCATAACCACTAGCTTAACTTGAATATTTACGAACAAATTGTAGATCTCCACTAGAAAATTGTCACAAGAGGTTCAATCGAACAAGTCCAAGAATTAACCAACGAAGTAAACGCAAGCGTTTCATACCACTTGTTTTACTAAGTCGTTTAATTAGATTTCTCATACGAGTGAGGTAAAGGTTTGTATATACTAATAGATTGGAAAACGGTTTTATAAACAAATTTGATATTAAAATAGTATTGAAATCGTTTGAGGAAAGAGTTTTGATATTTTACTACTAGTATAGAAAACCTTTATACTTTTAAAGTGACAAATCACAAAGAAGATTGTAAGAACAATCAATCACTAAAATTCACATTCGAAGACGTGAATAAAATCCAAAAAAACCAATAAAGAATCCATCGAAATGGATATTCAAAAACCCCTAAATAGGAGTCATCAAAGGCATAATAAATGATAACAACAAATAGGATCATCACGAATCGATTTAAATTGGAATTCTCAAGCGAATAGGCAAGCAGGCAAAATACTGCATTTTCAGACGTCTGAAACAAGTGGTTCAGACGTCTGAATCTAGAAATATAAAGATTTCCAGAACACAATTCAGAGGTCTGAATCAAGTGTTTCAGACGTCTGAAATAGGCACTTTTAGCCTATTTCCTTTCTGTTTGAAATAGAACCAATTCAGACGTCTGAAACCCTATATTCAGACGTCTGAATCTGGGAATATAAATCTTCCCAGACAATATTCAGACGTCTGAATATTCTGTTTCAGACGTCTGAATCTGGAGTTCAGGGCATTCCCTGAACCTAGACCAAAAATGGTCAAACGAATATCAAAAACGATCGAACGAGCAAATGGCGATGACTAAGGAATTACATCGAACGACAACCCAGCCTAAACGGCTCTTCGATACGCCTCAAATATCAATGTCCAAATATCCATAATAGGATTTTCATAAATTAGACCAAAACACCAAAAATTGGAATATACACGAAATCGTTCCAAACCAAAATCAATTGCACACGAATAAACGTTAGGAATTCATACCTAACAATCGAAGATAATTATAGATAAAGATGTGAGATAAAAATCTCACCTTTTTACAAAATCAAACAAGAAGAAGCTTGAAAGAAAATGGAGAATCAACCTCTCTTCAACACAACCCAAATGAGCTTGAATCTATGCTCAAAACAAGAACATTCCCATAATTAGGTTTAGGAATTTCTGAATTGGTAAGAGAATAAGTTGGAGAAGAAGAAGAGAATGCTTACCAATGGGTTCTCTTGAATTTGGAGCTAGGAATTTGAGGTTGCTAGAGGAACTAGGGTTTTGGAGTTTTAATTTCTAATCTCTCCCACCATTATTGCCTTAGAACTGAAAAGAGAAGAAAATGAGGGTGAATGGGGAAGAGTGGCTCAGACTTGAGTATAAGTTAAACATAGGGCTGAACCCAAACCCAAAGTGAAAAGGTAGCAAAAATCAACTCTCTCCAAACATATCGAAGCTTATACTCAAAAAGGTCGCAATCGGCATTTTAAACTCAATGGGAGTGGTCCCAAGTCCTAATTCGACCGTATGCAAAAAGTAGCTCTTTGGACTAAATCCGACTAACGATAAAATATTTAAATAAAATATTTAAATATAAAATCGATAAATATGCGGGTTGTTAAAGACTCCCCTCCTTAAAGAAATTGCGTCCCCGCAATATTTAAGAAGAAGATATGTAGTAACAACCATAAAAGCATATTCAAGACAAAAGAGATTTGAAATAAAAGGTTCACCTCAAAGAGCACGAGAAAGCAAGTCCGGATGTGTTCGCTCGATGTACTCTCTAGATTCCCAAGAACAATCCTTAGGATTTGAATACCATTGAACTTTAACAAGCGGAACATCTTTATTTCGAAGTCGTTTGACCTCCGAAGCAATGATACGAATAGGATGTTGCTCATAAGTTAAATTAGGCGAAACTTCAATCTCTTCCACAACACCGGGCTCAAGAATAGAATCGGAATATCAAAGGCATTTCCGTAATTGAGAAACGTGAAACACGTCATGAATAGCAGAAAATTGAGCCGGTAACAAAAGGCGATAAGCCATGGAACCAATACCTTCAGTGATAGGAAATGGCCCAATATATCGAGGCGCCAATTTTCCCGATCGACTGAAGCGTACAACACCTTTCATTGGTGAAACACGAATAAAAACAGAATCTCCAACAGAAAATTCTAATTTCCTTCTTCGATTATCGGCATAGGATTTCTGTCTACTCTGGGCTTCTTTCATCCTATGACGAATAAGATCAATCTTTTCTGTGGAATCACGAATAAAATCGGGAGTCAAAACCAGCCTCTCACCGGTCTCAAGCCAACAAGAAGGATATCGGCATGGCCTTCCGTAGAGTGCCTCAAAAGGTGCCATACCATTACTAGATTAGAAGCTATTATCATAGGAAAATTCAACAAGAGAAATATGATCTTCCCAACTTCCACCAAAATCAAGAACACATGCACGAAGAAGATCTTCAAGAGTTTGATTCACACGCTCGGTTTGTCCATCGGACTGAGGATGATAAGCGGTGCTAAAATTAAGCTTCGTTCCCAAAGCTTTTTGAAGACTCTTCGAAAATCCACTAGTAAACAACGTATCACGGTCGCTAACAATAGAAGTAGGAACTCCATGCAATTTAACAATATCTTTAACAAAGAGTTTGGCCAAAAGTGGAACGGTTCGGTTAGACCGAACGGGAATAAAATGGGCGGATTTAGTAAGTCTATCAACGATCACCCATAAGCTATCATGACCCGAACGAGAACGGGGAAGGCCATCTATAAAATCCATGGAAATTTGGTCCCACTTCCAAATTGGAATTTCTAAAGGTTGCAATAACCCACCGGGCCTTTGATGTTCGGCCTTAATGAGTTGGCAAGTCATGCAACGCTTAACGGAGTTAGCGATGTCAAGTTTCATTCCCTCCCAATAATAAAGTCGCTTCATATCCGCGTACATTTTACTACTACCGGGATGAATGGTAAATTTAGACTGATGAGAATCTTCTAAAATATCTTTACGAAGATCACTATTATTTGGCACAATAAGTCTACCAGATCTCCGAATGCCGCCACGAGGATCGATATCAAAGTCTTTCAAACCTTCTACATCAATTGTATCCCTAATATTTTGGCCAAGAAGAGCTAATTCGGGATCTAGCCTTTGAGCTTCAAGAATGCGGTCTAAAAGAGAAGGATGAGCCTCAAGGCTACATAAAACAAGAGACGAACATAAATCGGGAACACGGTCTTGAATTTCGCAAGAGGATAAAATCTCGAGATCGTTCCATTCAGATATCATCATCGAAACAACCGCTTGTTGCTTTCGACTAAGTGCATCCGCAACACGATTTCCCTTTCCGGGAGTATAAAGGATATCAAGATCATACGGTGCAAGAAATTCGAGCCAACGCTGTTGACGCAAATTAAGTTCCTTTTGAGAGAATAAATACTTCAAGGACTTATGATCGGTATAAAGAACAAATTTCTCTCCTAAAAGATAATGACGCCAAATACGAAAGGGCGAAAACAAAGCCACGAGCTCTAAATCATGAGTGGCATATCTAGTCTCGGCTGGCTTCAATTGCCTAGAAGCATAAGCAATAACATGTTCTCTTTGCATAAGAACGGCACCCAAACCAACGCGACTAGCATCGGTATAAACAACGAAATCCTGATTCCCCTCGGGAATAACAAGAATAGGAGCATCAGAAAGAAGCTCTTTTAATTTCTGAAAAGAAGCTTCACATTTGTCCGACCAAATGTATTTAACACCTTTCTTCGTCAAGCTAGTGAGAGGCACGACAATCTTAGAAAAGTCTTTGATAAAACGACGGTAATAGCCCGCCAATCCGAGAAAACTACGAATCTCTGTCACACTCTCCGGTCTCTTCCAATCTTGAATCGCTTCAATCTTTGAAGGATCTACGGAAATTCCGGATTCGGAAATAATGTGACCGAGAAACTTCACATGAGATTGCCAAAAGTGGCATTTAGAAAATTTTGCCCTTAATTGATTACTCCTAAGAGTTTCCAACACTATCCGAAGATGTTTTTCATGCTCCTCCTCGGTTTTAGAATACACAAGAATATCATCGATAAAGATGAGAACAAACCGGTCGAGGAAGTCTTTGAAAACTCTATTCATAAGGTCAACTAAATAAGCCGGAGCATTCGTTAGACCAAATGGCATAACAAGCCATTCATAACATCCATAACGAGTACGGAACGATGTCAAAGGAATACAATCCTCTGCAATACGAAGCTGATGAAATCCAGCAGCTAAGTCTAATTGTGAAAAGACTCTAGCACCACTAAGTTGATCGAATAGATCATCAATCCGAGGTAAAGGATATTTATTTTTGATAGTAAGATCATTAAGCTTCCGGTAGTCAACGCAAAGCCTAAGTGTTCCATCGGATTTCTTCACAAAAATAGCTGAAGCTCCCCAAGGCGAGGAACTAGAGCGAATAAATTGCTTCGTCTCCAATTCGGATAATTGTTTACGCAGCTCCTCGTTTTCTTTATTGGACATTCGATAAGGAGGACGAGTGATAGGTTGAGCTCCAGGAATAAGATTAATTCTGAACTCAATTGCTCGCTTAGGTTGTAATCCTAAAACGGGCTCGAATATGTCGGAAAATTCACAAACAACGTTAATAAGAGAAATAATATCACCCTCATCATCATCATCGTCATCACGAGGATTTAAAGAATATAAAGATGCAACGATGCTGGAATCTGAATCTTTAAGATTAATAGAAATCTGCTTAACAGATTGAGGACGTCGAAGATGAATAGTCCGCTCAGGACATAGGATATGAGCTTCATAACGGTTAAGCCAATCCATTCCCAAAATCATTCCAAAGCCTAAATAACGCATGACATGCAAATCGGCTCGGAAAGAAAAATCACACAAAACAATCTCGACATTTTTACACAATAAACTGATTGTCGCGGATCCACCAACCGGATTCGCAATTCTCAAAGAAGTCATTAAACACAAAACATCCAAAGAAAAAGTATCAACAAGTTCTTTTGATATAAAAGAATGGGACGCACCCGTATCAAAAAGAACTCGAATAGGATGATCACGAAATAAAATAATTTCATCCAGAATAGAATGAGAAATACCTTGGCCACGAGATGTGTTGCCACGGGCTTGAGCAACATTAAGCTTTCCCTCTTTCATGCCCTGAAGCTTCGGGCATGAGGATATAACATGACCGGGACCTTTGCAGTAGCAACAAGAGAGAGACTTTGGACACTTGTTCGCGTAATGGTCCTTCGAACCACAATTATAGCATTCCCCACGACTAAAGGAAGAAGTCTTTGCCACGGAGGTTGCTTCCTTCCCTTTCTTATTAGGATAGGGGCCTTTGGATTTGTTTGGCCTCTTCTTGTTGTTGTTGAAGCTTGGTTTGGAACCCACCATTTCAACATCATTCTCCCTATCCGCCTCTTCAAGACAAAGAGCGATATCAACGAGTTGGTCGAAAGAAACTTATAACTTTAGAAGTAATGGCTTCTTGAGATTTTTGTTTAAGCCATAGACGAACCTCTGGTTCTTCTTTAAAGGGGTGTTGATGTATTCTACCCCATATTTGGAAAGCGGCTCGAAGGAGGCGACGTAATCAGTCACGGAGGACTCACCTTGAACAAGGTCTATAAATCGTCGAGCCAATGTCACTTTCTCTGCTTCTGGTACAAATTTCCACTCGAAGCATTCTCGAAATTGCCCCCAGGTGAGATCCGCTTCATTAATCTCAGAAATAAGAAGTTCGTACCAGTCCAATGCTCTTTCTCGGAGCATACTAGAGGCCACCTGAACTCGGTGAAGGTCAATAAGATTCATGCGAGAAAAGATTCGATCGCATGACCTTAGCCAAGCATGTACTTCAATAACAGTTTCGGAACCTTTGAATGGCTCCCCACCCAAATTAGTGTAATCGTTGCACAAGCGTGCAAATCCCGACTTTGGGTGAGTAGGTTCCGGGTTAGCTCCAGCTGCTTGAGCATTAGTTACCAAATCAAGAAGCTGTTGAGCAGTCATAAAAACTCCATCCTGGGGTAGGGTACTAGATGGTACGGGTCTGGGGCGGCCTGGTCTAGACATTTCTCTTCCTTAGAAAGAAAGAAGAAGAAGAAAAGATTATTCACTAATGAATATCAAGCAATCTCGATAGATAAAACAAGGAATCATAAAAGAAAATAGGATAGGACGGTACGTAGACCCGAATAAAATCCTAAAGCAAGACTCCTAAGGAAGACTTAGGACGATGATCCTTGTTATATTATTCCATATTGTTCCGAAGTTTGGCTCTGATACCAAGCTGTGACGCCCCACCTCTATACCCACGCTAGCCAAGAACATTACGGTGAATGCTGTCAACTAGCACGGAGAATAAGGCTGTTGAGGAGCGACCATCCGTGTAATTGCTTTGTGCGAACATCGATATGTCAGATGGTATAACATGCAATACTTTATCAAGAGGAAATCCGACATACCGACACAAACTCAAAGCTACTACACAGTGGCTATAATATCTTCGGAAACAAATACAGAAATAAACATAACATAAATCAGTCACAGATAATTCATATCACAAAGGCGGAATAAGATATGAATATTACACATAAAAGTGTACATCAGAGTAGTGGTCAAAAAGATCCACAATAACACAAAATAATAGCAACATGTGCTATACAAAAGAATACATCAATGAGTCAATATCTCAAGTGTATACAGCAAAATAAACTACTAATCTAAGTAGTTTGCCAAAAGTCAGAGTAATGAATCCCTGGAGAGAAGTCAAGCAGAAGCACCTGCAACATCTCGATCTGACCCGAGTATTATTTAATAAGAAAATAATAAACGGATCAGTCTAACAATAAATATTAGATGAAACGATATAGAATAAGAGATATGACTAAACACATAATAATCACATTGTCAAGCTGTGATATATATATAAGTAATTGAAAATCAATGAGAGATTAATCAATATCACCAAATCTACATAAGAATCAAAGAAATGTCATACTCCTCATTTCGTTGACCAAACCATAAATATTGACAATTATATCAATGCCAATCACAAAAGTCAGTGACACACAAATTCACCAATGCACAAATATTGATAAAACTTATCAATGGAAATCACGAAAATTGGTGAAGCACAAATTCTAGAAATCATCTCAAGAAATCCAGAAAACACAAAAAGAGGGAAGGCCTATCACAAACGGGAGCATAAAGCCCACCAACACGTGTATCACAAACGGAACGCTAATTCCATGGTTGCTAACCATCACAAATTGAGCCGAAGCTCCACAAACGGCCCGAAGACCATGGGTTGCTACCCCACCAAATTGAGTCGAAACTCCACAAAACGGGGTTTAGTCTCCCTCGTAGACAAAGAGACATCGCACATTGCTAGTCTAAATCACAAAGATGATCGTCATGATCAACGAGAAGTGTCGACTACAGTAAGCTAGTAAATATATGAGCTTAGCATCATGTCCCATAACCACTAGCTTAACTTGAATATTTACGAACAAATTGTAGATCTCCACTATAAAATTGTCACAAGAGGTTCAATCGAACAAGTCCAAGAATTAACCGACGAAGTAAACGCAAGCGTTTCATACCACTTGTTGTACTAAGTCGTTTAATTAGATTTCTCATACGAGTGAGGTAAAGGTTTGTATATACTAATAGATTGGAAAACGGTTTTATAAACAAATTTGATATTAAAATAGTATTGAAATCGTTTGAGGAAAGAGTTTTGATATTTACTACTAGTATAGAAAACCTTTATATTTTTAAAGTGACAAATCACAAAGAAGGTTGTAAGAACAATCAATCACTAAAATTCACATTCGAAGACGTGAATAAAATCCAAAGAAACCGATATAGAATCCATCGAAATGGATATTCAGAAATCCCTAAATAGGAGTCATCAAAGGCATAATAAATGATAACAACAAATAGGATCATCACGAATCGATTTAAATTGGAATTTAGGCAAGCAGGCAAAACACTGCATTTTCAGACGTCTGAAACAAGTGGTTCAGACGTCTGAATCTGGAAATATAAAGATTTCCAGAACACAATTCAGACCTCTGAATCAAGTGTTTCAGACGTCTGACATAGGCACTTTTTAGCCTATTTCCTTTCTGTTTGAAATAGAACCAATTCAGACGTCTGAAACCCTATATTCAGACGTCTGAATCTAGGAATAGAAATCTTCCCAGACAATATTCAGACGTCTGAATATTCCGTTTCAGACGTCTGAATCTGGGGTTCAGGGCATTCCCTGAACCTAGACCAAAAATGGCCAAACGAATATCAAAAACGATCGAACGAGCAAATGGCGATGACTAAGGAATTACATCGAACGACAACCCAGCCTAAATGGCTCTTCGATACGCCTCAAATATCAATGTCCAAATATCCATAATAGGTTTTTCATAAATTAGACCAAAACACCAAAAATTGGAATATACACGAAATCGATCCAAACCAAAATCAATTGCACACGAATAAACGTTAGGAATTCATACCTAACAATCGAAGATAATTATAGACAAAGATGTGAGATAAAAATCTCACCTTTTTACAAAATCAAACAAGAAGAAGCTTGAAAGAAAATGGAGAATCAACCTCTCTTCAACACAACCCAAATGATCTTGAATCTATGCTCAAAACAAGAACATTCCCAAAATTAGGTTTAGGAATTTCTGAAATTGGTAAGAGAATAAGTTGGAGAAGAAGAAGAGAATGCTTACCAATGGGTTCTCTTGAATTTGGAGCTAGGAATTTGAGGTTGCTAGAGGAACTAGGGTTTTGGGGTTTTAATTTCCAATCTCTCCTACCATTATTGCCTTAGAACTGAAAAGAGAAGAAAATGAGGGTGAATGGGGAAGAGTGGCTCAGACTTGAGTATAAGTTAAACATAGGGCTGAACCCAAACCCAAAGTGAAAAGGTAGCAAAAATCAACTCTCTCCAAACATATCGAAGCTTATACTCCAAAAGGTCGCAATCGGCATTTTAAACTCAATGGGAGTGATCCCGAGTCCTAATTCGACTGTATGCAAAAAGTAGCTCTTCGGACTAAATCCGACTAACGATAAAATATTTAAATATAATATTTAAATATAAAATCGATAAATATGCGGGTTGTTACACCTCTAGCTGGGTAACAACTGACACGAGTATGCCATCCCCCGGTCGTATGCGACCTTTATCCAAGGATCCCCTCAACCAACAACCACAAAGTAATAATTTTGCAGCAACCAAATAGTAAGTATCTGGGCTCCATACCATGATACCACTCATAATCTAGAAGGAAATGACATAGCCTCAGAGGGCGCTATCCTCAAATAACCTTGCTGCTACGATTCCTGTTTCGACCATAACCGGGTTGTGAGGTTCGACGAAATCTTGTCCACAAAGCTATGCTTTTCATAAAGTTATGCTTCATTCAACAAATGATCAGCAGCACTCAGCATGTCACACTACCAAATTGGGAGTATATCAATGATAACCATCAACTACATAACCTCTGAGCTCGTACGTCCTAGAGAAGGGTGTTAAGCTAAGAGAATAAATTCTCCGCCACCAACAGAAATGTATTTGACAGAAATCTGCTTTATATCTCAATTTGTAATGTCAGACATACAATCCATTCAAGTCCATTCTGGGTTCGAAATGAACCGAAGGCACTTCCAAAGAAGCCCTTGTAATTCGGGTATTCACAATCCCGATCGGACTTCCCATCACTTAGGGAATCTCTATACCGGAGAAACTCAGTGCAGAGACAATCGATAGGTCGTCCTATCGTTCTCGCAAATACCCGGTCTTCACCACCGGTCTTCAAATGCTATCCATATACGTCGAATCACATATTTAGAATGGGTTATACGACACAAAGGTCCTTTTCCGGCTAACCCGAATAGTGAGCGCAACATTTAAAACATATGGATATGGGATTTCAATTAAGTCATAACTTAATAATTCGAAACTTTCTTTCAAATGGTTTAAACCAATTACCATTTCAAATCCTTTAAACAAAAAGATTTATTTCACAAAGTTCACCAAGTTTCACAAAGATCCATTTACGGATTTCAAAACAATTTCCATTTCAATTGGATTTACTCGTTTAAAATCTTTAAATTAGAGATTTAACTTATAGCTTTCAAATCGTTTCCATAACTTGGAAAATCATTTTTCAGTTTTAACTTGAAATCCCTTTTAACAAAATTTGGAAGTTTACTTCTTATATGAAAGCTTTTATTATTTGAAAACGAACAGCTTTCGTTTTAGAAAAATCCGATTATATTTGCACGAGTTAAAGCCTTTGAATTTAAATTCAAATTCCCAAATCAATACCCTTAAAATAGTTTAACCCATATATAACTAGTATAACATCTTTAGTCCCTAGCTTCCAAATCACAGAATTCAATTTCAAATATTGAATTCAAATTTAAATCAAAATATTTAAATCTCAAAACTCAATCGAGTTATTCAAAATAAATTTCATCTTTGAAATTCCATTGAAAAGCTTTTCACTTTATACCCAATCCATTTCCAAAACATTTGAATTCAAATTGTCTATTTAAAAATCACTTCAAAAATCTGTGACTTAATCGATTCCCTCGTGAAATCCATATGTGTGTGTGTATAAGTGTGGTCCAGGGGTTTAACACAAAAGTGCATCATCATTCAATCATCACAGATTAAAACACAGAAATATAGTTGATAAGTGATATAAACTATAACGCTTATCGTCCATTCACAGATTCACAAATAATATACAAATGTAAACAAATGAACAAATTATTCAGTTAAATGCACAGAACAAAATATCACAGATCAGTTAGGACAATCAATCCAAGGCGTCTCATACAATACAATCATTCATAAGTAAGGTCAAGTATTCGATAGTCATTTATAAGTAGGATTAATTAATCGTTTAAGCCTAATCAATTCAAATTATTTCTATGTAAATTAATTACTTATGAATTAATTATCAAATTTTGATTAATTAATTACAAATCATTTGATATAAATTTATTTATCAAACACTTTAAATAAATTAAATTATTCTTAATAAATCATATTAATTAAACCAACCTTTTAAACCAATTACATAATTAATTCACTTTAATTAATCAAAATATCCAAAATTAATTACTATAAGTGACTAATCCTTAATTACTTTCATTTAGTAATTACATTTAAACAATTTATAATTGATTATCTAAATTAATTAATCCAATTAGTTATTAAAATTAATCACATTAATCAATACTTAATTATCCTTAGTTAACTATCTTCATTAACAAATAACATTTCTTAATCACTTTTAAATTAATCTCTAATTATAAATTAATCTAAATCATTAAGTTATAAATTAAATAAATTATCATTCCTTAATTATCTTATAAATTAAATAATTTTCACCCTTTAATTATTTCTAAGATAATTTATTTCTTTATTAATGATTTAAATAAATATTAAAGTGTATTTTAAAACATTACCCTTTCTGAATTTAAATTTAAATTCCATTTTGAATTCAAGATTCAAAATGGTTTACCATTTGAACATTAAACAAATTCAAATATCAATTTATAAATTTTTAAAATAAATGAAAAACATTTATTATTTATATAAGAAACTTATATAAGAAAAATCTTTTAAACTAACTTACTTAACTTTCTAAATTCAGATTTTAGAATACATTAATTATTTAACTTATAAATTCAAGTTTTAAACAATTCATATACTTTTCATTCAAAACCTATGTAAAAACTGATTTACATTGCAGATTTGGAATCAAAGTAACTTGAATCCATTAGTTTAAACATTTGATTTACAACTTTGTTTTAAAGTCTTAATTTTTAAATCTTGATTTAAAAATCCAAATTTCATTTTAAAACTTTAAGATTCAAAAGTTTCATTTGAAACCTGAACTTAACTTTGAGTTTAAACCATTGTTTAAATGATGTTTTCAAACTTTAAATTTAATTTTAAAATTCAAGAAACTGTCAGGTTTTTATAAACCTGAAAACCAAACATTTAAATTATTTAAAACTTTATTTTATTTCATATTAGAATTCAAAAGTGAATATGAAGCCACATTTCAACTGGCTTTAAACTTTGTTTAAAGCTAGTACACACATTTAAATTTCACTTAATTTTTTTTAAATCTCAAATTTGATGTCAGGTTTAGCAAAAACCTGAAACAAACCACTGACCCGAGGCAAATAAAAACTGCTTCGAGTTCAATACGTAAAATCTTCGGGTACATACTCGATCCACTCGAGACAAACACGCAAGCAAAAAGAAACTGCTCAACTACAAAATAATGTTTTCTAGAACCGGGCACGGTGCACATGCACGGCTCTGATGATCGACTCCGGTCATCATCATTAGGTCGAACAAGTCACCAACCAACCTCAGACCATCCTCCGACCACTTGAAACTCCATCATCCTTTCAAATTCAAAACCGAGTTTCAAAACCCAAACCTGGAACAAGAATACCCACCTCCTCCAAACCTGTCAACACCTCATTCTCACGGCTTCCCCAACCAGAATTCGTACAACTCCGGCCATTTACTCGTCAACCTCCCCTCTTTCATCCCCCAAAGTTTCATAGCACTCGATCCATCATAGAGGACGAGCGAATCAAAACATTAACCCTCAACAAAACTAGGGCTACAAACTGAAACCCATCACCGCTGCTTCCACGATCAACTACCCATCATCGCACTATTTTTCCAAGGATACCTGTTCATCCATCCATCACCAGGAAAGGTACCGGCCATCACGAACTCATAGATCATCTGTAATCACCCAATCTAAGAAAAACAGATAAACCCAATCTGTTCTTTTAATTCCAAACTAAAAATTATGATGTTTAGTTTAAAAATCATGTTATAGGCTAAAGATTCAACTTGTGATCCTGAATTAATAAATTAAAATATTTGAGTTTACTTCGTATATCGGTTTACCCTGTTGTTTTGATTTCCCAGAACATTATACAAATTTTTTCAACTTAAATAAAGTTTAAACTCTAAGCTAGGATGTAACAACAATTTTTTTTTCTTCTGTTTGTATCCTAAATTTTAAAAGTTATCAGATCAAAAATAAAATAAAAAGCATTGAATCAAAATTCAAACTTGAAAACTGAAACAGTTTGATCCAGAGATTACAACAAGTATATAAACATCCATCCATATATAAACAGAAACATACATATATACCACAAAAATATTTATCACAGAAAAATGTAACCATATTCATTTTTTAGATTTGAAAGGTGATGTTACTCACTTGATTCCCAGAAATGACAGAGTTCCCATTATTTGAAACAGGCCTAAAATTTGCTTGCTGAAACTCTTCTTTTGATTCTCTGGCTTGAGTGGATTGTATTGTTTTGTTTTGATGTTTTTAAACTAAAGTTTGTTTTAGTTTGGATTAACATTACTTCAGGTTTGCTTTGGTTTGAGGAACGAATTAATATGAGGTTGATATATAGAAGATGTGTACTGTACAGGGTATTATAATGTTGTGTACAGGGTGACATTACTTTCTTGTGTACAAAAGATATGGCATTCATTTATTGCTAGAGGTGTAAACATGTAATGCATTAATTGCTTTGTTGTTTTGATGCTAAAGATATGGCATTAATTGCCTTAGTACTTCAGCCATGTCTTATTTTTTTAACTTTGTTCTTGCCGTAATTATCTTTCTTATTTTCTTTGTTTATATTTTATATCCTTTCTTTCATTCATACTTTTGTTTTATACATAATGTAACAACCCGCAAATTTGTCGATTTTATATTTAAATATTTTATTAAAATATTTTATCGATACTTGGAATTTTGTCCGAAAAGCTACTTTTTGCATACGGTCGAATTAGGACTCGGGACCACCCCCATTGAGTTTAAAATACCGTTTGTGACCTTTTTGAGTATAAGCTTCGATATGTTTGGAGAAAGTTGAATTTTGCTACTTTTTGCTTAGGGCTTTGGTTTGGACTGAGCCCAATAACCCCACTTACTAGCTCAGTTCCAATCTCCTCTCCTCTTCATTACTTCATAATTTCCTAATACATTCTAGCTTCATCAAAAATGGCGGAAGAGAAAAAGAATTAGGAAATCCTAAGCCCTAGTTTCCATTAGCAAATCCCTCTTCTTGCTCCAAACTCAAGTGAACCCATTGGTAAGCTCTTTCTTCTTCTTCTCCAACTCATTCTCTCTTTGATTTCAGAAATTTCCTAAACCTAATTTAGGAAATGTTTCTCTTTTAAGCTTAGATTGAAGCTTCTTGAGTTGAATTTGAAGAGTGGTTGATTCTCATTTGCTTTCAAGCTTCTTCTTCAATCGTTTGGGTTCAAAGGTGAGATTTTTATCTCACATCTACGCTTATATTTATCTTCGAATGTTAGGTATGAATTCCTAACACTTATTCGTGTGCATTTGCTTTTGGTTTGGATTGATTTGGAGAATATTCCAATTTTTGGTGTTTTGAGTTCAATTCGCAAAAAATCCTAACTTTGATGTATGAACATGTGTTTGGTGATGCATCGAGGAGCATATAGGGTCGGGTAGGTTATTGGCATAATCCCTTAGTGTCGTTGCTCGAGAGAATGCAATTTGGTCGAGGTTGGACCTCAATTGGATGGACTGGGAGGGGACTGGCAACAGGTCCGGTCGACCGAGCCCTGCTGCCGGCCGACCGACCTGCTGCCAAGTGCATAAGCACTTTTCTGTTTTAGGGTCCGGTCGACCGACTACAGGGTTCTGCCGACCGACCTGCTTCCCGAGAATTTTTGTGGAACAGGGTCCGGTCGACCGAGCTCTGTAGCCGGCCGACCGACCTGGTGCATTTTTTCCTATTTCGCCTAGTTGTTTGAATTTCCAACTTTAATCGATTCGTGTTGTTTCCTATGTGTTGTTATCATTTGTTATGACTTTGATGACTCCTTTTTAGGGATTTTTGAATATCCATTTTGATGGATTTTTTATCGGTTTCGTTGGATTTTTATTCACATCTTCGTATGTGAATTTTAGTGATTGATTGTTCCTACAATCTTCTTCGTGATTTGTCACTTTAAAAATATAAAGGTTTCTATACTAGTAGTAAATATCAAAACTCTTTCTTCAAATGATTTCAACTCAATTTTAGTACAAAGCTCGTTTCTTAAACCGATTTCCAATCTATTAGTATATACAAACCTTTACCTCACTCGTATAAGAAATCTAATTAAACGACTTAGTAAAACGAGTGGTATGAAACACTTGCGTTTACTTCGTCGGTTAATTCTTGGACTTGTTCGGTTGAATCTCTTGTGACAATTTTCTAGTGGAGATCTACAATTTGTTCGTAAATATTTAAGTTAAGCTAGTGGTTATGGGACATGAAGCTAAGCTCATATATTTACTAGCTTACTGTAATTGACACTTCTCGTTGATCATGACGATCATCTTTGTGATTTAGACAAGCAATGTGCGATGTCTCTTTGTCTGCAAGGGAGACTAAACCCCGTTTTGTGGAGTTTCGACTCAAATTGGTGGGGTAGCAACCCATGGTCTTTGGGCCGTTTGTGGAGCTTCGGCTCAATTTGTGATGGTTAGCAACCATGGAATTAGCATTCCGTTTGTCATCCACGTGTTGGTGAGCTTTATGCTCCCGTTTGTGATAGGCCTTTTTCCCCCCTTTGTGATTTCTGGATTTCTTGAGATGATTTCTAGAATTTATGCTTCACTAATTTTCATGATTTCCATTGATAAGCTTTATAGATATTTGTGCATTGGTGAATTTGTGCGTCATTGACTTTTGTGATTTCTGGATTTCATGTGTTGAATTCTGGAATTGGTGTGTCATTGACTTTTGTGATTGACATTGATATTATCGTCAATATTTATGGTTTTGTGAACTAAATTAGGAGTATGACGTTTCTGTGATTCTTGTGTAGATTTTGTGACATTGAATAATCCCTTGATGATTTTCAACTGCTTATATATCACAGCTTGGCATTGTGATTATTATGTGTTTAGTCATATCTCTTATTCTATATCGTTCCATCTGATATTTATAGTAAGACTGATCCGTTTATTATTTTCTTATTAAATAATACTCGGGTCAGACCGAGATGTTACAGGTGCTTCTGCTTGACTTCTCCCCAAGGATTCATTACTCTGACTTTTGGCAAACTACTTAGATTAGTAGTTTATTTTGTTATATACACTTGAGATATAGACTCATTGTTGTATTCTTTTGTATAGCACGTATTGCTATTCTTTTGTATTACTGTGGATCTTTTTGACCACTACTCTGATATACACTTCAATGTGTTAATTATATATTCATATCTTCTTCCGCCTTTGTGATATGAATTATCTGTGACTGATTTATGTTATGTTTATTTCTGTATTTGTTTCCGAAGATATTATAGCCACTGTGTAGTAGTCTTGAGTTTGTGTCGGTATGTCGGATTTCCTCTTGATAAAGTATTGCATGTTATACTATCTGACATATCGATGCTCGCACAAAGCAATTACACGGATGGTCGCTCCTCAACAGCCTTATTCTCCGTGCTAGTTGACAGCACTACACTGTAGTGTTCTTGGCTAGTGTGGGTATAGAGGTGGGGCGTCACACATAATTAATTTGTTTTTTTGCCTGGTTGCTTTTTTACTTTATGGACAAATATGCTTTGTTTATTTTTTCGCCTGGTTGCTTTCAAAACTTAATGTATATAGATAAAGTTGTTTTAGTCTTTGCTATGAATTTTTTAGCTTAAGTATTTAGTTCCTATTTTTTTTACACAAGTGCTTATCTCATCTCTCTTTTTATTTTTAACTTAAATTATCAAATATTTAATTACTTATTTTGTAAGTATAGCTTAGTTGTATTTTATTTTACTTTACAATATTTATTTTTATTGTAACGACCCAACTTCCACACTCTAGGAAGTCGCATCGCTAATAAGAAAGAAGAGGATAGAAAAGAGAAAGAAAGAGAAGAAGAAGAAACAACACATCAGAATCTAAACAGCGGAACGAATAAATTATATTAATAACATAAAATATTACATAATTTACAACCACTATCAGAGTACACAGATAATACAACACATACTAGACAGTTATAAACACCTGTCTAGTATTTACAACATAATATAATCCAGAGACAACACAAAACACACAACGGAATACTAATATCTAACGTAGAAGCCTCCTGCTCCATTGCTCCTCCAATATTCGTCAAAGCAAACTTGAATCCCTTGGCTACTCGTAAAAATTTGAGTGCCCAAGAGTTTATGGAAAACAAAAATAAACTCCGGGTCAGACATGGGTCTGGTGTGAGTAACAGGTTAAAGTTGCTTAACTTTCAAAAACCTTTTGAAAAGAAAGGTATCACGTAAGACTTCCCACACATAAACATTGAAAAGTTTTTACCTTACGCTAACCAAAACATTTGATAGGAAATCCAGTGATATTATAATAGGTCTAGGGTTTTCAAGCAAATATGAAATAGCCGAAATTGTAACATGATTAAATTCCAGCTACTAGCCACAAAAGTGGGTAATACAATCAAAACCGTTGGCACTTATTGGATTTTGGATTCCATACAATGGCAGGGCTACTGGGGTACCGCCCGTCACAGTACGTGGCCTAGATCAACGTACCGAGGAGTACTCCCACTCCCCTGCAACACAAGGCCGGACCCATTCCTTACTGAATAGTTCCGAACAAGACAACCCCGCAGTTGGTGCGCATATCCAACTGCCCACTAAGCCGAATAAAAAGGGACCTCTAGACAGGGATCAATCTTGCTCTCCAGTGGGTGCTACCCACGAAGCCTTGCTGCACCTCCCCTGTTTTAGCCATTCCCGGTTGATGAGGCTTGAGGCTACGATTACCTTTAAAGGACACATTATCTTAGAATGCTCATCGCCCACCTGACGATGTTCTGAAAGCATTCAATCCATACAAGTTCATTCTGGGTTCGAACGAAACCAAAGGCATTATCTCGTTACACTCGTTTTGGAATCACCCTCAGAGTTAACGACGATAACCCTTGCATTCTGAATCTCCATCTCGAATCTATAAGTACTATTCCATCAAACTCATTACGGAATCACCCACAGAGTTATACTGACGTATAGCCCTTACACCTCGAGTCTTCACTCGCTCCACTTGGATTAACGACCTAACGTTTAATTGGAATCGATGTGGTTTTCGGATTCGAAATATGGAAACCCGATCCCGGTCTCATCGAAATCCAAAGCGTGTCTTTTAGGTCCAAGTTGTTTTAAAGTTTAAAACAATTCAATCTAATTATCTATATACACACAGATAGATAACTCATATATTCACAGCAGATAATTATCATTATCATAACCACAGATAATCCACATTTATCACTATCAAAGATAACCCATATCACCATCACAATGCAACCAATACATCCATATCACTCAACATTATTAATCTCATAGCTGAGATTCAAAACCATTCAAAGCAACCAATAACAATCATCATAAGCAATGATCTATAATCATACTATCTATAATTAATTTAAAATGAATTAAATTAATTACATCATCTTTAATTAATTTAAAATGAATTAAATTAATTATTATCTCAAAATAAATATTGCTTACATTATCATTAATTAATTACAAATTAATTAATTAATTAACCTCTAATTTATCATCTTAATTTATCAATCTTGATTAATTATACCCTAAATTAATTCCACAAAATTAATTACCCTAAACCAAATACAGTAATTAACCTTTAATTACTTTATTAATTAATTACTTATTATTGATTAATTAATATTCATTAATCAATCTTAATTACATCATTAATTATATTAATTAATGATTCTTAATTATATTTAATTAATTACTCCATTAAATTAATTACTTTCAGTAATTAATCTCACTTAATCCATAATTATTAATCACCTTTGATTAATCTCATTCTGTAATTAACTACCCTTAATTACTTATCAAATCATATGATTCCTTAATTAATTCTGAATTAATCCCTTGATTAATTATACAAAATAATCTAATCCAAAATTACTTCTCAATTCTAACACCATTCACTAATTACATCTAGTAATTACCTTTAATTACTTCACTGAGTAATCCCATTAATTACATAAAGTAATTATTATCAAATCAAATGTTTAGAATTAATTAAACTTAATTAATTAATTTAAACCAACCTTAATAAGCTCCATTAATTACATTAAGTAATTAGTGTCTTAAATACTTTTATTTAAGTAATTAAACTTAAATAAATTTCATAATTTATTACATTAATTAATTAATTTAATTAATTTATTGAGAATTAATCATATTAATTAATTAATTTCTAAATAAACTTTAGTTAATGACCGTCATTAACTATTATTTATTCTTTAATTACTTCTTAATTAACTCTAATTAATTCAAATTATTAATTAAATAAATTAAATAAATAAGTTATTCCTTAATTATCCAATTTATTTAATTATATTCAATATCTTAATAAATTCTAAGATAACCCATTCCTTATTAATAATTTTATTAATATTAAAATGTACTTGGAACATTTCATTTTTATAATTTAAATTCAAATTGCATTTGAACTAAAATTCCAAATGATATTAAGAATTAACCAATTTATATTTCTTTAAAATAAATGTAATAAAATTTATTACTTAAAATTAAAATTGATATAAGATAAGTCTTAATTTGCTTAATTTAAATAAAAACTTAGTTTTAAATACATTACTTATTTAAATTATAAATTCAAGTTAACAATCATTTAATTTCCTATTATAAATCTTTTATAAATGACTTTAATTTAAAAGAAAATCAGGTTTTAAAAATATTTGTTTGAAAATAAATCTACTTCTAATAAACCATTTAAATTTATCTTGTTTGAAAACATTCAAGTTTTAAAACCTATTCAAATCCCAGATTTGAATTCAAGATAATTGAATTCATTATTTGTTTAAACTTTTGATTTAAAACTTCAATTAATCTTTGTTTAAACTTTGATTTTTAAACCTTTTATTTAAACCCAAATTTCATTTTAAACTCTTAAAAATTCAAAAGCTATTTGAAACTGAGCTTAGTCTTTGATTTTTAAATCACTGTTTTAAAATATATTTCAGATTTTAAAATAAGATTTCAAAATCTTGAAACTTGTCAGGTTCTTTTTTTTAAAAAAAAAAAACTGAAAATCCATTCTAAATATTCCAAACTTGAAGATCTCAAAGCCATTTGAATTTTTAACTTTATGCTAAATTTAAACTTATTTAAATCTTCCATCACAACCCTGAAATACTTTCAATTTTAGTTAAAATTTAAATTTTAGACAGGATTACAGTAAACTGTAACCACTCAGTACTAACCCGAGGCAACCCAATACCTGCTTCAAGTAAAAACCCCACTTGCTCCGAGTCATCCCCTACATTTACTCGAGAAAAATCGAGTTCCAACTTCCATGCACCCACAAGTTCATCAGACCCTTTCCAATTGCACTGTGCACGTACACCGTGCCTCCAGCCACCATCACCTCCTTCCGGCGACCTCTTGACATCGACAAACAACCCAACTATCTACCTCCACCCTCAAATTCCCTTTCCTAGACTCAAAATTTAAATTTGAGTTGCCCTTCCCAAACCTGAAACTGCAAGCACAGTTTTTACCCAAACCTGTAACACCTTCATCCACCACCTTCTGACCACCGGCCTGTCAGTGGCTCCGGCCATGAGTCCATCCTTCAACCTATAATCATCCCCCAGAGATTCAATTCACTCGATCACTTCTAATGGAACACTGAGCCAAATCAAAATTTCCTAACTCAACTAAGGCTTCAGAAAGGAAAAAAAAAACACCACCACTGTACTCATGTTGATTTCCATCAACCTCTAATGATTCTCCATTCATCAACGACAGCTCCTCCACCTACTTGAAGGACCCTGACCAATACATTTTCCCAGATTTCCGCAAAAATTCAAAAATTCCCTATACAGATCAACATAGAACAATACTATACCCCTCCACTAAAAAAAATCCCAATTTTTGTTCTAAAAATTAAGTTTTGATCTTGGTATTTAAATCTGAATACTGAATTTATACTTAATTCAATATAAATTCTCATATATTTAAACTTGATTGATCAAACACTGGTTTACAGAGATGTTTACTGGTTAATTTAACTTAATTAAAATCTTAACTAAAACCTATCATAACAAATATGTTTGATTAAATCTGAGTTGAATCAGAGATTTAAATCTATATGTTTGAAACAAAAACCTGAACACATGATCTATATAAAATCAGAGAGAACCCTTTAGGAATCACCAACATATCATAGTTACAACATAATGTAACAGTTGTTCTTTTTTTTCTTTTCTTTCTAGAGGCACTCAGGTTTGAAATTTAACTTTAAATAAGTTTTAAACGTTAATTCATGGTAAATCAAACAACTTTAGTTTGATAATTAAGGCTTAACAATAATTGGTTCCAGAATAAATGATTTTAAATCAAAACAGGGAAAACTGGAACTATAAACAGGGAGTAATCCTATGTAACAAGCATGTATACCAATCATTCATGTATATATACACCATAATTCATCATACATATTCATTTTAACAACATAAGCATGCAACCAATATTAACTTTAAGAAAACAGGAAATGTTACTCACAGATTTCAAATGAAGGCAGAGTATTCCCAAATTTGAAAAACAGGTTGATGAAAAGCTTCAGGAATCTCTACAACTGAAATCCATTTGCTTGAATTAACTTTATACTTGAAAATGAAGTTGCTATGGAGTTTATTTTTAAAGTGGCCTGCAGGCTTCTTTTGAACTGCAGTTGTCTGCATCCCAGATGCTAACAGATGCATGCATTCTAGATTTTGAAATAGATGCGGGTTACAGATTGAAATTGATGGTTTTTGATTGGCATTTGGTTATAGGAGTTCATATTTAAGGGAAATGAATGTTTGCAGATGCTTTGATTCAATATTCAGGTTTGTTTCATGTTGAACTGAGGCTTTGAATATGATTTTGTTTTGGAAAATGTTTAACAGAATTTTGATTACAGAAGTGGCTTTGAAAATGATTCCAGAAATTTGTTTCCATTGTTTCTTAGTTTATGATTTCCAAAAGAAATAAGATGGAAGGAGTTTGTTTATAAAAACTGAAATCATTAAAAAGAAAATGAAAAGAAAATGCTAATTAAATTTTTTACACTTGTCTTACATTCTGACATTTGTCAAAACTCTTGGTTATTTATTTACACTTGTATAAAATGACATAATGTGCATACATTTGTCTTTTTAAATAATTATCATTCATTCAATGTTAATTTTTATTTTGCTAGATGTTAATATAGGATAAATGTAAACTTGTATTAATTAATTAGTTAATCATGTATTTATTTACATGTACATAAATTTTAAATTCCATTTATTCTTTCCAAAGTAAATGTAAATATCATTTATTACTTAAAATAAAACTTATATTAATGATTCAAAATCAAAAGAAATTAAAACATTTATACTTTAGATTTTAAAACTTTGAATTCATGTTCAAAAATAAATTTTGAAATCCAGTTTATTTTACAAACACAACTAAAAATTTGAATTTTTGAAAAACAATAATTTTTATTAAAAATATATTTGTTTAAAACAATGTATTATTATATATAAAAATATCAACATTTAATAACTATAAATAACTTATAAAAGAAATTATTTCTTTATTCATAAATTATTTATTTTATTCAATTATATTTAAAAGAAACTCAAAATAATCTCATTGTTATTTATTTAAATTTTAAATTTGAGTTAAACATATTTTAAATCAGTTTAATATTTATCTTATGCATTTAAAACCTTATTTTATTTATTAAATAGCTTTTAAAAAGTTTAACTTTTAAATAAAGTCATAATTTCCAATTTTACTAAAGATATAAATTTTACAAAAACAGGATTCATTTAAAACAATACCTATCTACAATATATACAATATTCTATATATATTATAAATAGAAAACAATTATTAGGTTTAAAAAGAATAAAATCTATCAATTAACTATTTATTTTATTGAATTATTAAATTAATTCAAATCTTATTACAAAGATTATTAAATCATTTTAATTTTTATTACAGATTATTAAATTGATATTGCTTTAAAATTCTGGGTCATCACATTCCTCCCCCCTTAAAAGAATTTCGTCCCCGAAATTTTAAACAAAGGTAATTTAATAATCTATTTATAAATTTAATTTTAAAACACAAGCATATACCAATGATATGCTAACAACCATAGCAATCAATTCAACCAATTAAACAAAACTAATTAATCAAATCCAGAAAAATTCTGGATAGGACTTCTGCGGGTTTCCCCGGTAAAATATCAGGATACTCGCTCTATAG
The DNA here is from genome assembly GCA_030765085.1 of Allium cepa. Taxonomy (NCBI): domain Eukaryota; kingdom Viridiplantae; phylum Streptophyta; class Magnoliopsida; order Asparagales; family Amaryllidaceae; genus Allium; species Allium cepa. The sequence continues at coordinate 778,912,353 of CM060945.1, forward strand.
ATTCCAAACAATCGATACTATTAAACTATAAAGCTCCTATTCATCTATATCTACAGAACTAGATAACATATCAGACTACAGACGAGTCTGACTCAACAACCAACCTCCATAACTGCTGGTTCCAAAACCAGAGATAGACCATATACGTACTCCCTCAGAGATACGTGAAACTCATCGAATTCTAGTTATCCAAACTGACAAATCAATCTTGAAAACCAAATACCAATCCAACCAAAACACAGAGAAAAGATCCAATCATCACTGAGCTAGCTTTTCTAATCTTGCCAAATCTTATAGCTCCTGAATCAAAGAAAACTCCAACAACAACGAAGTCTTTAGACAATCCTGGGCTGCCAACATCCAAACTGATCAGCTCAACCCTTGCTGATTCCTCTAGAACAATCAGAACTAAAAACAACCCAACACAATGATCACCTCAAGATCAATCCAAAACCAAAACACAATTCTACTCCAGAACCAGCAGAAGACATCAGACTTCTCCTAATCCACAAAAGACAATCAGAAACACTATCAAACTACTTCCGCTGCACAACTCTGATCCGAAGTAGATAAGAAAATACTGACGAAGAATCACAAGCACCAACTGGACATCACCTCCAGAAATATAGTTCTACAGATCCATAAAGAAAACTCAGAAATTCCTCCAAAACTGAGTTGCTTTATCAAATCCTATCTCTAGGAATCATCCTTCGACTAAACAGAACCACTGGTTCCACTCCTGGAATTCTAGTCGATAAGAAAACTCAATCTCCAGATGCTGACAAACCATTGTCTTTCCCAGAAAACGTCCATAAATCTCCAATAATCCAAGAGAACACTCAAACAATCGCAAGTCACTTTTGCGATCAACCCAGATAAATTTCCAAATAAAACCGTTCTCTCTTAACCAAACGGAGGAGCTTACACTGATCTAGTCAATCCATTGAAGAAACGGATTCACTTAGCAGCTTCTGAACTACATCTTCAGAAAAACTACTCCGCTATGACCTCTCTGTCGGCACACAGAACACTCCAAGTTGCACTGCTGTCGCCAATGCCAAACTTCTTAATCCAAAGTTCTTCGAGAAACTTGATCTTCAAAGCAAACAGAAACCACCACAACGTCCTGCTGAATCCATCCACAACTTTGGGAAAGTCACACATCCCAAACTTGTTCCAAATAAAACATCTTCAGAAACAATCCATAGTCACTGCATCTCATCACGCAGTTACAACTTCCTGAGGTATCAAGATACCTTCACTTGCTCCAGCTCAACCAAACAGATCCAAACCCTACTCACCAAACTCTGTACTTCAAAGATTTCTCCGAACCTTAACAGGTTGCCTTCAGAGATCGATGAAATACTTTAACACAACAAAACTTACTTGAGACGGTATTATGTCCACAGTCTCGACAGATGAACTTCAAATCTCCACATCAGACTCCAACCAATGGTAGTAATCGTGTTACAAACACTACTACCTTATCTACCTTTACAGCCTATATTGAACACCCGAACAGGTAACCCAACAGATAGGTAGAAATAAATAAATATTTATAAATATATATAAAATTACAAATACGCTCTCTCAGGATAGACATCACTCCAGAGCCTAGGCATTCACTCAACCTAACGCTCTGATACCAACTGTAACGACCCAACTTCCACACTCCAGGAAGTCGCATCGCTAATAAGAAAGAAGAGGATAGAAAAGAGAAAGAAAGAGAAGAAGAAGAAACAACACATCAGAATCTAAATAGCGGAATGAATAAATTATATTAATAACATAAAATATTACATAGTTTACAACCACTATTAGAGCACACAGATAATACAACACATACTAGACAATTATAAACACATGTCTAGTATTTACAACATAATATAATCCAGAGACAACACAAAACACACAGCGGAATACTAATATCTAACGCAGAAGCCTCCTGCTCCATTGCTCCTCCAATATTCGTCAAAGCTAACCTGAATCCCTTGGCTACTCGTAAAAATTTGAGTACCCAAGAGTTTATGGAAACCAAAAATAAACTCCGGGTCAGACATGGGTCTGGTGTGAGTAACAGGTTAAAGTTGCTTAACTTTCAAAAACCTTTTGAAAAGAAAGGTATCACGTAAGACTTCCCACACATAAACATGGAAAAGTTTTTACCTTACGCCAACCAAAACATTTGATTATGTTGATTTTTAAACCCCATGGAAAAGTTATCACGTTGATTTTTAAACCTTTTATTTAAACCCAAATTTCATTGTAAACTCTTAAAAATTCAAAAGCTATTTGAAACTGAACTTAGTCTTTGATTTTTAAATCACTGTTTTAAAATATATTTCAGATTTTAAAATAAGATTTCAAAATCTTGAAACTTGTCAGGTTCTTTTTTTAAAAAAAAAACTGAAAATCCATTCTAAATATTCCAAACTTCAAGATCTCAAAGCCATTTGAATTTTTAACTTCATACTAAATTTAAACTTATTTAAATCTTCCATCACAACCCTGAAATACTTTCAATTTTAGTTAAAATTTAAATTTTAGACAGGATTACAGTAAACTGTAACCACTCAGTACTAACCCGAGGCAACCCAATACCTGCTTCGAGTAAAAACCCCACTTGCTCCGAGTCATCCCCTACATTTACTCGATAAAAATCGAGTTCCAACTTCCCTGCACCCACAAGTTCATCGGACCCTTTCCAATTGCACTGTGCACGTACACCGTGCCTCCAGCCACCATCACCTCCTTCCGGCGACCTCCTGACATCGACAAACAACCCCACTATCTACCTCCACCCTCAAATCCCCTTTCCTAAACTCAAAATTTAAATTTGAGTTGCCCTTCCCAAACCTGAAACTGCAAGCACAGTTTTTACCCAAACCTGTAACACCTTCTTCCACCACCTTCTGACCACTGGCCTATCAGTGGCTCCGACCATGAGTCCATCCTTTAACCTATAATCATCCCCCAGAGATTCAATTCACTCGATCACTTCTAATGGAACACTGAGCCAAATCAAAATTTCCTAACTCAACTAAGGCTTCATAAAGGAAAAAAAATCAGCACCACTGTACTCATGTTGATTTCCATCAACCTCTAATGATTCTCCATTCATCAACGACAGCTCCTCCACCTACTTGAAGGACCCTGACCAATACATTTGCCCAGATTTCCCCAAAAATTCAAAAATTCCCAATACAGATCAACATAGAACAATACTATACCCCTCCACTAAAAAAATCCCAATTTTTGTTCTAAAAATTAAGTTTTGATCTTGGTATTTAAATCTGAATACTGAATTTATACTTAATTCAATATAAATTCTCACATATTTAAACTTGATTGATCAAACACTGGTTTACAGAGATGTTTAAAGGTTAATTTGACTTAATTAAAATCTTTACTAAAACCTATCATAACAAATAAGTTTGATTAAATCTGAGTTGAATCAGAGATTTAAATCTATATGTTTGAAACAAAAACTTGAACACATGATCTATATAAAATCAGAGAGTACCCTTTAGGAATCACCAACATATCATAGTTACAGCATAATGTAACAGTTGTTCTTTTTTTTCTTTTCTTTCTAGAGGCACTCAGATTTGAAATTTAACTTTAAATAATTTTTAAACGTTAATTCATGGTAAATCAAACACTTTAGTTTGATAATTAAGGCTTATAACCAATTGGTTCCAGAATAAATGATTTTAAATCAAAACAGGGAAAACTGGAACTATAAACAGGGAGTAATCCTATGTAACAAGCATGTATACCAATCATTCATGTATATATACACCATACTTCATCATACATATTCATTTTAACAACATAAGCATGCAACCAATATTAACTTTAAGAAAACAGGAAATGTTACTCACAGATTTCAAATGAAGGCAGAGTATTCCCAAATTTGAAAAACAGGTTGATGAAAAGCTTCAGGAATCTCTACAACTGAAATCCATTTGCTTGAATTAACTTTATACTTGAAAATAAAGTTGCTATGGAGTTTATTTTTAAAGTGGCCTGCAGGCTTCTTTTGAACTGCAGTTGTCTGCATCCCAGATGCTAACAGATGCATGCATTCCAGATTTTGAAATAGATGCGGGTTACAGATTGAAATTGATGGTTTTTGATTGGCATTTGGTTACAGGAGTTCATATTTAAGGGAAATGAATGTTTGCAGATGCTTTGATTCAATATGCAGGTTTGTTTCATGTTGAACTGAGGCTTTGAATATGATTTTGTTTTGGAAAATGTTTAACAGAATTTTGATTACAGAAGTGGCTTTGAAAATGATTCCATAAATTTTTTTCCATTGTTTCTTAGTTTATGATTTCAAAAAGAAATAAGATGGAAGGAGTTTGTTTATAAAAACTGAAATCATTAAAAATAAAATGAAAAGAAAATGCTAATTAAAATTTTGACACTTGTCTTACATTCTAACATTTGTCAAAACTCTTGGTTATTTATTTACACTTGTATAAAATGACATAATATGCATACATTTGTCTTTTTAAATAATTATCATTCATTCAATGTTAATTTGTATTTTGCTAGATGTTAATATAGGATAAATGTAAACTTGTATTAATTAATTAGTTAATTATGTATTTATTTACATGTACATAAATTTTAAATTCCATTTATTCTTTCCAAAGTAAATGTAAATGTCATTTATTACTTAAAATAAAACTTATATAAATGATTCAAAATCAAAAGAAATTAAAACATTTATACTCTAGATTTTAAAACTTTGAATTCATATTCAAAAATAAATTTTGAAATCCATTTTATTTTACAAACACAACTAAAAATTTGAATTTTTGAAAAACAATAATTTTTATTAAAAATTTATTTGTTTAAAACAATGTATTATTATATATAAAAATATCAACATTTAATAACTATAAATAACTTATAAAAGAATTTATATCTTTATTCATAAATTATTTATTTTATTCAATTATATTTAAAAGAAACTCAAAATAATCTCATTGTTATTTATTTAAATTTTAAATTTGAGTTAAACATATTTTAAATCAGTTTAATATTTATCTTATGCATTTAAAACCTTATTTTATTTATTAAGTAGCTTTTAAAAAGTTTGACTTTTAAATAAAATCATAATTTCCAATTTTACTAAAGATATAAATTTTATAAAAACAGGATTCATCTAAAACAATACCTATTTACAATATATACAATATTCTATATATATTATAAATAGAAAACAAATATTAGATTTAAAAAGAATAAAATCTATCAATTAACTATTTATTTTATTGAATTATTAAATTAATTCAAATCTTATTACAAGGATTATTAAATCAATTTAATTTTTATTACATATTATTAAATTGATATTGCTTTAAAATTCTGGGTCATCACATTTATAGTTTATATAATTCTAGAATTATTTACTATGTTCATTTCATATTTTATAAAATTATAATCTATTTGAAATATTTATATTACTTTATTTAAATCTAGAGAAACTCAAATCAATTTATAATTAAATTCATAATTTTTAATCAAAAATTAATTTAATTGTCAATTTAAAATTAATCAAAATCCGGGATCGTTATATAACATTTATATATAACATTAAAAACAATATTTATATAAAACCATATATATATATATATATTGTTTTAAACCTTGGAAATCATTTCAATATATATATATATATATATATATATATATATATATAAACCAACGGTCTTTGTGTATAATTTTCTATCCTATGGTCAAGTGATACGGATGTTTATTATTTCAATCCGTAATTCAAATTTCTATGGGTAAATATCATCTCAACCCACAATCCCAAATTCAATTAAATGAAATTGCTTGGGTTTATCATTTCAACCCATAATGATTTTCACCTATTCTACAGATCGCTCGGGTATGTGTCATTTCAACCCATAGAGAATTCTATACTAATAGGGAACTTGCAGAGTGATAATTGATATGATAATAATTTAACATGCATATATCATTAATATTAATAACAGATAATGGTGTCAGATGTTACAGGTGAACAGATACAGATCATAGCATATATAAAGAAATGTAATTAACTAATAGCAGCATACTTCATTTAAAATCAAATTTAAAGAATATAAGAACGTTAATCATGAGTGATTGCTCACCTTTCGAGGCTAGAGACAATTGACAAAGAAATGAGCTACGAATTCCAAAGCAACACTAGATGGACACGATTCAATGAATCAAAGCTGATAAATATTAATATACGAAATCAAATCAGAACTGGATCGATGAGTGTAATTGGTATAAGTGAACCTATACATAACTATATATAACTATATATAAAAAAATCATATTCTAAATTCACACATATATTAACTATATATATATAATCATTATTTCAAATTAAAACACATAAAAGAATCAAACATATATACAAAATATAATTTGAAATGATACTTATATAATATATATACTTAGCCATATCATAGTAAAAATAATATATAAATATATATATATATATATATATATAAGGAAAATCCAAGTATCAATATTTATTATAAATTTCAATACACACAATTTTTTATAAAATATATATAACTTAAACATTAACTAAGACATTTAAAACTCTAAGTATAACATACAACATAACTTACTCAGCTTACATTGATTTATATACATGGTTCATACTGATAAATAACTATATATATTCATACACAAATTCCTTAAGTTTAACATTCAATAACCACATATAATAACTAAAATATATAACTGGTAACCGAAGGATGATATAATAAACAAACATATACCACTCAGAACATATACATACATTATAATCATAAAAATCAATCTAACTCACTTTATTAAAATGTATATATGTATATACAACTGAAAATAGGTGTATATATATATATATATATATGTTTAAGCTTATAGAATATATAAACAATGAGATTTTCCTTACTTATATAAACTGATAGATAAAACCCAACATCAAACATACAATTATTAATATACTACATATAAAAGATAAAACACTATATATATTATTATATCCATTTAATAATATATGTAAACCAGACATACTTTATATATATACATTGTAAAATATCATATAGTTGTTATTTCCAGCAAATATATATAGTACTAGAGCAACTGTAACATATATAACACTATACTATGTATATAACCTTTATAATTTTATAACTTTTATAAATACATTACTTTTCAAAATATCATATATACACAACACGTAAATTTCAATAAACAGACAATTAAACTAGTAATATGTATATATATACTAACAATATATGAAAATATGATATATTAAAACATATATATATACATCTATACAACAGAAGAGGGGAGAGAGAGTAGCTCGGCCGAGATGGAGTTTGAGTGAAGGAAGCAGGCGAAAGTTGTGCTCGAGGAGAGGTTTAGATCGACAAAGTCAGGGTCGAAGTACCGATCAGTTGTGGAGAGTATTAATGGTGGTGAGCAGCACGAGGCAGAGGGGGAAAAGAAGGAGACGATGACAGAGAGAATGTTTCGGTGGAGAGATGAAGAGGAGAAGTCATTGTGGCATGCTCAGGTGGGTGTTGGTGGCGGATGGTGTGAGAGTGTAAGAGGGGTGTGGCTGCGTTAGGTGATGGCCGATCAAAACGAGAGAGGGGAAGATGAAAGCTTGCATGGTGATGCTACCAGAAGATGATGATAACTGGCTTTAGGCCTTTTTTTCTTTTTGGCGGTAGTGTAAAACGAACCGATGAAAGGAATTGAATAGGCTAAAAGAAATGAACAAGAAAAATGAATTTAAAACTTTTAGGAATATAAGGAAATGGCCATTCGATTTCAGGTTGAATATACGAAAAGGCAAAAGAAAGACCAAAGATTCAAAATAACAAGTACAGATATGGTTATCCGTTATGCGGTTCCGCCGCATTCCGGACACCAAAACACAGAAGTGAATATACCGTAGAGATCAGTACGACGAAACGATCAAAACGGTATACAGATATCAATGGTAAGACTATACGATCAAAAGTCGATAATCAGTGCCGAGAATGCTGCTAAAACGCTAGAATTAAGATAAATGGAGCAATAGCAGTTCAAATTTGGATAAAAAAAATATGACGTCTCATTTAGAAGATGATTTGCTAATTTATTATGTAAAAATATTTGGGTTTGGTAAACATTTTATTATCATCAAATATTAACTGATTTAAGTTTAAATTGAATTACCTAATAAAACATACTTCCATACTCTCTGATGAAATTTTTCATTTGTAATGTTTAAATAGACGTATTCCAAATATCAAATTTTTTGTTCAAAATTTTAATATTTGGAATCTCACAAAATTCAATTAATTACGTTACTAAAATTGTTAAATTTATGGGTTATTACATATTCCGATGCTTACTGTTATATTACTTCATTTACTGTATATAATAAGTTTTGCCAAATGTAAAATAACAATTTGTTGTTTTGAGCAATTTAAGTCTGACATGAGTGGATGATTGTCGATTTGAACGGTTCAAAATACCAAGTCGTTACATGTGGTATCGGAGCTCTGGTTTACGAAAAACTTTGCATATGGAGTAAAAACTCATTAGAGATAGGGTAGTAATATCCTAGAATGAGTAGAATCAATTACAGAATCACCTTCATTCGAACATGAAATTCCTTTGTAAGGATTCTCCTGTATTAGGATTTCATTCGGATTTTGGAATTCTTCACTTTTTTTTAAAATCCACTCGTGTCTCTTCCTATCCGTGTTCTGCTTGACACAAGAGCATCTCATTGCTCTATTTCTTGTTGAGCTCTGTAATGAATTTGAGCACATCTTGCCACCCTAGTTGGCAACTTCATCCTTATTTGTGACCGATCCCATTGTCGGTTCTGTCAACCTTGATATGACTTATAAAGGGGTGAAACTCCTTTACAACCAACGTCGATTACTTGAGATATATATGTCTTCGGTTTTGATGATGTTATCTCTTGCAAAGCCCGAACGACCAAAGCAATTCTCTTGTGATTGAATGTCGAATGCCTTAGGTTATGCAGGTAGTTCTATCTTTTGTTTGATACTCAGCTTAGTGATTTTGACTCTATCTAAATAGTCAGGAAATATTTTGATGTATTGGTGAAGTCACTCCCCTATCTCCTAAATAGGAAATTGAATTCCACATCGATTTTATTCTCGAAGCCCTTCCTCTCGAAGGAATGGTTTCTATGAATAGCTAGTCTTGTCTTTGGATTAACCAATGATCCTACCTTCTTCTTTGACCTCATGAATCGCATTTTCTACGATGTTCTCATCAAGTTTGTCCCATTTCTTTGATGGTACTCTCGTCTTCCTAGGTTTCAATTGACCTGGTTAAGGTCGCCGCGATTAATATCAGTCTATCCATCTTTCCTCTTTGTAATTTAGTTATCTTATCTTCCTTCCGTGACTATTTTCAACGTTAGGAATTCTTTTCGATTAGGGTCCCACTAATTTGAATCCTTATCCTTGTTCTATTATCCATTATTGAATCGTCTTATAAGGGAGTCTATTGGTAATTAATATAAATATTTTATATTGTGTTATTTAAGTCATTAAAGTTGATTTGGGGGTTTCGATCGATTCGTTTGGCCAATGCCATCGATTGGAATTCCAGAAGAATGAACAAAGCAAACTAACATAATATTATTTTCGAAATTGGTAAATGAAATAATTTTACGTATGATTATATTTTATATATAAAAGTATAATTTTCTGAAATTGGATAGTAAAATCAATTGGTTGTTGGAAATGATATTACTAGATTATCATTTACTATTTTGTCAACATTCCTAAACAATTAACTATTGTTGATGTTATAAGGAGATGAATTTTTAAACATGGTTTATAAAGCTATTTTGCAAATAAAATAAAATAAAATTTAGGATTTGAGAATTAAATTTCTGGTACTTTTAAAAAAAAATCTGGTTTTCAAGGTTTTGATAAAATATATTATTTATTTGAAAGTATTTTCGAATGGAAATTGTTTCAAAAGAATTTTCAAAGAAGTAAATCTGCACTCTCCCCGTTTGTCACTGGAAAATAATTTCGGTGATGATAGCATCATCGACATTCATTTTCGAGTCTCAAAGTAGATAGACCACTTGGAGCTTTGCTACAATTTGATTTTGTAAAATAGATTTGATTTGAATTTCTTGAGTATGACTTGATGTATATTATATACATATCTCTATGTATGTATGTATAGAATATATATATATATATATGCATTTATGGATTTGATATATATATATATATATATATATATATATATATTTGTGTGTGTGTGTATGTGTGCGTGTGTGTATGTATTATTTCAAAATGTTTTAAAGTGAAACCGGGAATTTAACTCTTATGTTCTATATTAAGTGGTGGTTTTAAATTATTGAAATGAAGCAAAATTTTGGAATAATTTGATTTTGTAAGGTGAGAAATGGACTTGATATAACGTGAAACAATTGAAACAGGATAAAATTTCTTTGTATAATACTCAATTACATTCTAAAACATATATAACTTGCCTGAAAAGGTTAAAATGTTCATATGATTATGTAATTGAATAATATACAATATAAATGTAAGTAATAATATGTTTGAAAAATGAAATTTATGTGGATTTGAATTAATTTTTATATCTGGTAGTATGTATTTCAAATCTATCTTTATGTTTGGTTATTTTTATTCTCCTGTCTCATTCCTTTTTGGGATGAAAAGTTTTTAGTGGGGGAGAATGTAACGACCCGGAAATTTTAATGGTTTTATAACGTAATTACCTAATTTTTTCTTGAAAATAAAACAATTTGAGTTTGACGATGAAAATATGATATTTGGTATGCGTCTATTTAAGCATAGCAAATGGCAAATTTTCGTTGGTAAATATAAAAGTAAATTCTATAGTTTAATTTTCAATTTCAATTTAAAATCAATTAGTTTGATGAAATTAAAATGTTTTCAAAATATGAATATTTTTATACAATAAATTTGTAAATCATCTTATGAGTGGGACATCATAATTCTTTTAATCAAATTTGGACTGCTATAACTCCGTCTATCTTATTTTCGATGTTTTAGCAGCATTTTCGATAGCAAAAAATAGAGCTCTATAACTTCATCATATCGCTGATATCTAGGTACCATTCTGCTTATCTCTTCGTGTTGATCTTCATAGTATATTCATTTCTATATTAGACGTCCATTACATGATGGAAACGACAAAACAATATGTCATATTGGTACCATGTTTGTACCTTTTTGTTTCCTTTGCCTTTTCAAATTTCAGTCATGGAATCCAAGCAATAATTGCCTTAATTATTTACCTGAATCAAAGAGTTTATCTGTTACTATTTCCTTGATTTCTATATCTATTGTCGTGCTTTTCATTCTTACCCTCTATTCATTTCGAAAGAGGAAAAAAAGTAAGAGGTAATCTTTCGTTCATCCTTGTAGCATTATCATCTTCCTAAAAAAAATTCCCAAGCCCACCCGTGATTTCTTCTATTTTCCCCATAGCTTGACTTCAAGCCTTCCCTCATTTCCACGTCGAACCTCCATTGAGTCCTACCCGTGTGCCTCCTCAAAAACTGAAGCACCAAGGGACAACCCCCTTCAAAACATAAAGGCATCCCTACCAGACCCAAGCCAGATCCACATCGCCTTCCCCACCCAAACGTTTCCCCATCGCCTGACGCCCAACATTGCCACACCGCTCTCCTCCTTACTTCGGCCACCACCAAAGCCTTCGCCACCCAAAAGTGCCACAATCCCTAAGGCCAAAGCACAGCCCGAAGCACCCCATGCCTGACCTTAGAAAAATCCTCCATGACCCGGAGCACAACCCACGCATACCTTCCATGACCCAAGTATAAACCTGAAGCTACCCAGATCCAATAGCCTTTCCTCTTTTGACCCATGCCCACTGCCCAGAAAACCCAAAGTCGCCCTCGAGAAAATCCCACACTGATCCGAGTGTTTCCTATATTGCTCAAAGCATGACTGCAAGTGCCATTTTTCTGTTGCAGCCTATCTTCTTCTTATATATACACATGTTATATATATATATATATATATATATATATATTGTGTGTGCCAGATTTTACATGTTAGGTGCAGAGATGCAAAATTCATATTTTATGTAGACACAACTATTATATATATATGTATATATATATAAATATATATATATATATTGTATAATATGTTGTGCTAGAAATTTATTTCTAACTTGTCCTTTTTGTTGCTTTTGAACCTCACTCCTGTTCGACTTTATTTGCTGTGACTTGGAATTCCTCCTCTCTTATTCATAGAATACATATATACAAATTCATTTATATGATGTGTATTTTGGCTGAAAGTTACGTATATCTACATATATGTTATTCAGGTTGCATATATATTTTGACCAGCAGAAGTCACGTTCGTCCATTTGAATCTGAGCCTATTCATGTTATATATATTACATTTATATGCCGTCGACAAAAGTTATGTATGTCATTTTGAATTTGTCAACATAAATTATATGTTATATATACACACATTCGTTTTTCATCGATTTCTTATGCTAAACCTTGTCACTGCTATTTGAAGTGTCGTGTCGTGTCGTGCCATATCCATATCCGTATTAGTTGCTGTTCATTTCCATTGTTCTATAGCCTCGAAAGGTGAGCAATCACTCATGATTGACATTTTTATATTTAATAAATTTAATTCACATGAAATGACGATTTAAATATGCTGTTACATTTGAATTGTTAAGTTAATTAATTGTTAAATATGATATGCCATCATCTGTAATTGTTCACCAATGACATATGACACTATAAAATGTTTTATATTTAAAATCGTTACTGATGATATATGCATGTTATTGATATGTTATATTATTATCATTTTTTCTCACTCTACAAATTCTGTATAAGTTTTGAAATCCCTATGGGTTGAAATGATACATACCCAAATGATTTTATAGATTAGGGAAAATCATTATGGGTTAAAATGATAAACCCAAGAGATTTTCATTGATTTTGAATTTTGGGATTGCGAGTTGAAATGATATAAACCCGTAAATATTTAAGTTGCAAATTGAAATGATAAGTATCTCTGTCACTTGACCATAGGACAAAAAAAATTATACGGACACCGTTGGTCTATATTTTGAAAATGATTTCTAAAATTTTGAAAGAAAATATATGAAACTTAATAAATATTAATTTTTAAAATATAATTTATAAATTTTATTTTTATATGTGTAAACTTAGATTTTTAAAATTATATGTTTTGGAAGTTTTAAATCTATATGTTACTTTTGGAAATATAATTTTTAAATTTTTTCTAATAACTTTATAGTTTTAAAAATATATAAAATAAGATTTAATTTAATAAATTTAGGTTAATTAATATGTAGATATTATGTTTAAGTATTTATTTAAAATTATATATTCAAAATAGATTTTTGTAATAACTTTAATAAATTAGGGTTAGGAAGATAAATTGAAATTGATTTGAAATTGTATTTGTCTAAGAATTGCATTTAAACAAAAAAATTGATTTGAAACTTATTGATTTTAAGATTTTGAGATTTTAACGATATGAAATTTATAACTTGATAACTTGGTTTTGATTAAAAGTGGCAATATTTTTGAATTTAAATAAAATGAAATTGAAAATTTCATTTTGATTTAAATATGTAATTTGAGTTTTTATTTAAATGATTATGAAAGGGGGTAATTTTAGAATTAAATAAAATTGAAGTTGAATATTTAATTTTTTTGATTTTATTTAAATTTTTAATTTGATAATTTATTTAAATGTTATTATTGATGATTAAGTGAATATTTCAAATTTAAATAAAATTAAAGTTGAATTTTGAAATATAAAGAAAATTTATCGAATTAAGTTATTATAAATGTTGAAGATTTAAACTCTGTAACCTATTGAATTTGAAATGGTATTTCAAACCTGGATTCGAAATTGATATAAATTAAAATGGAGTAATGAAATTTGAATTGAACCTTTAACCTTTTTAACTGAAATCATTGAACTGAGATTGTCGTAAATTGAATTTCGAAACCAATGTTGATTTGAATTGATTTGTGAAATTGTAGAAAACAATTCTAATTTGAAATATTTGTTTAGTATATAAACTCTTTTTAATATATAAACAATTTGTAATCTATAACTTAATTTTAAATATGTAAACTATTTTATAATTAATATTTCAATATACAAACTATTTTCAATATTTAACTATTTAAGTTGGAATTGTTATGATGTAGATTTAATGGATTTAAATGCGAATAGTTGATGTAATGGTTTAACCTATTTTGTGGTTATGATTTTGTGAGTGAATTATAATTAAAGTGAATATAATTTTGAAAGAGAATTCAGTTTAAAGTGATATGATTTCGAATGTGGTCTGATATATAAATAAGTACGATATTTTGATATGAAGTATGAACTATTCGAAATTATAAATGACAACAGTGTGAAATAAGCATTTGGTTGTTAAAGAGATCGGGATCAGATATTGTCACACTCTCTTCCAATTCTGAAAATCACTTTAACAAATGTGTTTATAGTGGAGATTCCAGAATGAAGTAGGATGGTTTGGGACGATTCTATATGAGGTATTAACGAATCCCTGGCTCCCGCGAGTAAGCTTGATGTGGCTAAAACAGGAGCCACGCCATGCCAATTCAGCTCATTCCTTTGATCTAGCACATTTCTTCGATACGCTTCTATTACTTTGTGATTTGATTGGGTGCACCATTCATTTGGGAGTGTATCTCGAGGTGGGTGGTAGTAGCTATTATGCATTAGCACCAGTCTGGATCTACAAAATGGTAGAATCCTACCCTGGGCATTGCCTCCTGTGCCTTATAACATGCCTTACCGTGCCTTCTATGAGTTTTTTTTGTACCATACCCAAGGAGTGCAATCCGAGTATACCACTAGTTTGGTGGACCTTACGGTACTGTATAGACTACGGAAATATGTGAAATGTGTTAAGGGGGATATATGTAACGCCTTAACGCTATTTTAATAGTTTACTTTACTATAGACACTATATATTTAGCGTATTGTACTATGTATGTAGATAGTTTAACGGATCCTTAAAGGATGGGTATTCCAAACATCCTTTAAGTTATTTTGTGTTTCAGTTGACATTTCACTTAATTTGAATTTACTTGTATAAGAATATCAATCTTGACTTGAATGTTTTGTGTTTTGCTTTAAGCTTGGGTCATACTGAGTGTTACAGCATTTGAGGCTCACCTTTGGAGCATGAGCTTCGCCTGGAGGTCTGTATGTTATCTGTTTAACTTACAATCATTTTATTTATTCTAGTGGTTTAATCAGACTTGTTAGTTACCTTTATATTTGAGACTACTGTGTATTAGAGATATCTGCTGTATTTTGTTTTAAACTCTGATGTTTTTATAGTAGCTTCATGAACTCTATTTATCTATTCCGCTGCTTATTGTTATATTAATTTATATTTATGATTCTGTGATTTAATTTATTTACTGTATATAATAAGTTTTGCCAAATATAAATTAGCAATCTGCTATTTTGAGCAATTTAAGTCTGACATGAGTGGATGATTTTCGATTTGAACGGTTCGAAGTACCAGGTCATTACAGACTCACTAGCTACCAACGTTACTAGTTGTGTTATAGTTCTACATAGACTACCTGCTTCAAAATGTGTTAAAGGGGATTAATGTAAAGCCTTAACGTTATTTTAATACTTTATTGTACTGATAGACACTACATATATAGCATATTTTGCTACATATTGATAGTTTGACCGATACTTAGGAGATGGAAAATCCCATAACATCTCTTAAGTTATTGGACTCATGCTGTACACTGGATAGAAGATGGGAAACTCCGTAAACATCTCTGAAGCTATCACACTCATGTTTATTTTTATTATTTTAACTTAAATAAGAACTTATAGTTCTGACTCGAGTGTTTTGTCTATTCATTACTCTTGGGTCAGCCTAAGTATTTCAGTGTTTGAAGGCATTATTTCTGGAGGACAAAGACGGAGATTGGTATATTATATTATTAGTATTATTTTGCTACATCATTTTGGTATGTTGTTGATTGTACTCTGACTATGTTGCAAAAATTGTGTAATCTAATGATATTGTAAAACAACTTCATGAACTATTTATTTGATATTATATTTTGTCATTCCGCTATGAGATTCTATGTTTTATTTTCCTTATTTTCTCTATTTTCTTATTTACCACATTAACAATCTACCCTTTTGAATGGTTTGAGTTAGACATGTATAGTTTATTGTCGATTTAAACCATCAAAAAATGTGGGTTGCCACAAAAGAATTACCCTAAAGGTTAGTGGGAAGCAGCCCTTAATTGTGAAGATCTCTATCTTCAAAATCATTATGTTTTCACTTTCGAATGTATATCGGTTCGAAGTGGTTTTCAAATAGGAATCATCCAAATCCGACCTCGATTTCTCCGAATTAGTTATCGATAAAAGATGTCAAGTATGTGGGTGATTACTATTTAATTAATCTGTATCTTTTATCCAAGTAAAGTATCTCTTTAGAGATATACATCTTTAAATCGTATTCTTTTTCACTATATACGGGATAATTAGACCTCATTTATAGAATTCTCTGGTTAATTAAACCCTTTTTGAATCTTGGAACAATTTTGAATCATTTCACCTTTTACTTAGGAAAATATTTCCAAATCATTTATTTAAATTTTAATAAAGATTTCTTATTTTCAAATCATAACTTTTAAATGAGTCAAAAACAACATTATTTGAGACATTGTTTACTATAAAATCAAACCAATTTGTATTGAGTAAAAGGGATCCATAGAAACTGTACTTTAATACTAATTTCTATATTCAACCTATACTATTTGTTGAATAATGGAGAAACCACCTTTCAAATTATAATGGATAGAATGAGTTCCCTCCTTAAAATATTATATAGAGTTTAACCGATGCATTTCATATATCACCAAAATATTATTATTCTAAAATTTTTTTTAACTTTTGGAAACCTCCAAATCTCCATTTATCTTAGGAAAATATGGTCCAAGTAAATCAAATTTTCTATCCCTTTTATTGGGCTAGTCCAGATAGCTAGAGCAGAACCCAGACATTTGTTATCCAAGCTTTAGTCTAGAGACTATCTCTCTATAACCCATATGGTGGTTAAGTTATTTGATCAACTTTAAACTTTTTTTTATGATCTTTTAAAGATGATTTTCATTTACTTAACATAATTCCAAATACTGTATAAAAGAATTTTCCTTTAAACATTTATTTGAAACTCCTTTAAAATAATTATAAAACTTTCAATCAACTTCAGAATACTTAATTATTCGTTAGAAAGATCACTAAAAATACTGTAAAATAATAATTAATTTAAAACCATAATTTGCAAACAACTGCGAATAGTGTTTTTAAAGCTTCTTTGTTCAAAACACTAATTCCATTACATATATGTCCATTTTTATAACTCAAATCCCTTTTAAAATATTTGAACATATTAAAAAATTTATTTCAAATTTTTAAAGATTAATAATTCTAATTTTAAAACATTTACCACTATGGTTCCCAAAACTATCAAATCGCGATGTTTTTAAAAACCTGATTTGGACATAATTCAAATTATATTCAATGAAATCTGTATTTTTCTTCTTCATTTGAAAACTATAGCTATAAGAGTATAAAAAATTCTTCCTTCGAAAATTCCGAGCTATATTCCAATCTATAAGTTTATTTAACTTTTACGATCCAAAATCACGAAATGCCATTACGTAACACACAAATTTGACACCATTTCTAAATCTTTTCCAAATTTTACCAAAATAAGTTTTAATGTTTATAAATCATCTATAAACCATTTTATTCATGTTTAAAGAGGTCTAACTATTTCATAAACTTTTATAGTTCATATAGGAAAGTGATTTCCTTCCGTGTAAATTTGACGTGTATTTAACGTGAATTATTTCCACAACAAAACAAACATATTATCACATCCAAAATATGATCAAACGTAGAAATAATCATAGCAAATGTATCATATCGTCGTATAATTTATAACAAATTAGTGGAGCGATTCTCGTGTTCATTGGTTTCTAGATTTACTAAATTTGACTGTAGCTGCGCTATCCCACACTGAAGCTTATGAAATGTGCCCTAGGACCCTTGGAAGTGTATGGCCTTACTTGGATGGAGGGTTGGATTTTGGCCTAAGGGGTGTGCATGGGTGGTTGTGATTTTATGATGGGTAGAGGAGGAGTTTGAACTTGCTTTTGAGATGGATTGATGTCCTATATCTATATAAAAAATTCTCTTCCACTTGCAATATTTTACCATAATTTCTTTATAGTGAGAAGCCATTGAAATAACTTAGAAGAAGAGAAAAAGATGGTGTGAAAAAATGATAGAACTGAGCGTGGTATTCATGGGAAAAATAAGTGAACAAATATCCAAATGTGAAATTACCAAACAACAGCTAACCCACAGCCCTCCCACATGCACGACCACTCCTCTTGTCCTCCTCTCTATATGCTTGAGTGATGATGGTGTGTAAGGAGGTGATGGTTGATGGTTAGTTTTCTTTCAAAATGCTTAAGTAGAAAAAAAGTGTGAAATATCGTGATATTTTGTGGTCTGTATATACAATTGTGTATACATATTTTCAATGCTCATATGTGTGTATGTTAGTTCATATATGTTTATGTTATGTATGTGCACAAGACATATAAACAATGTTGCGATCGCTTTGAACAACTTTTCGTCAAATCTTTGAAAGTCTGGAAGCTGTTTCCTGGTCACATTTTCACTTATTAATTAGATTTCATATAATTGTAAATAAAATTGGAAAACTAATTTCTTATCATTACTAATTAATTAAAATAATCACATCTGAATTATAAAATCATATATCTCAATGTTGTTTACAAAAAGTGCCATCATATGGACAAAATGTTATGAATTTCCTTGTACTTTTAAAACAAGTGTATATATTTATAAAACTATTATAAATGATTTATCATCACTATATGACTTACTAAAATAAATTATTATCATTTTAAAACAATTATTTTATTATTTAAACTGAACTTAAAATCTAGAAAATATATAAAAGTGATGATATCCCCGATGAAGTCAAAAACATATTTTATTTTTAAAAATAAAATAAATAATTTTATTCCATATTCTTGCTTAAATGGATAAATAAGTGTACGTATTCACTTCCATTTGCTTTAATATTGGGAAAATCATAATTTTCCAAAAAATAAAATTCATCCATTTTCTGATGAAAACCCCAAAACATCCATATTTGTTAATATACATTTAAAATAGGTTTGCCGTCATTATTTAAGGTTCAAAATATTATAATTTGTGTAATAAAATATTTTATTTGAATATTTCAAATATAAATATAATTTATCAAAGCGATAAATTTGCAGGTCGTGCGATGTATTCTCAACGAATAAATGAAAAGAGTGGAGCAAACAAAGAGACAAAATCATAGGAAAAGATTAGGGAAGTTTTAATTAAGGGAATGTGAAAGTTTTATTTCTTTCAATAAGAACTAATCTACTAATTTCTTTCCTAGTGACATTCATTTTTCCACTCACTTTTCTCTTCTCCCCTCCTTACCTTCCATGGATGAAAAACAAAATAAAGATTTATAAAATTTTATCATCTCTGAATCAAATGCAAAGAACGACTAAAATGAGACGTAAGTGCTTCATCCATCTCTTAAAAGGATTGGGGTGTCGATCTTGGTAATATATGAGTTATTCTTACTTCAAGTCATGAATCCTAGGCTAATATATGAGTTATTCTTACTTCAAGTCATGAATCCTAGGCTACTTCTTAAGGTAATTATCTTTTCTCAGTTTTAATTACATATCACATCTTGATAGTGTAGATTAGACCACTTATAGTTTATAATGAATTAATATATGCAAATGTTGTCACTTATAACCGTTTGAATCTATATTTGTGTGCCTATACACACCCACCCCTTCGAATCTTGTATGTGATGTAAATATTATTTTGGAGTTTTGTATTAATTTAAAAAATGTTTGGCCAAAATTATTTAATTGTCCTAAATAATGATTACTTTTTTACTATATATATATATATTTCAAACTTGTGCATATGTATTTCAAAGTAATTATATATTATTTTATTTTTGGCAACTTTTTTATTTTACAAAATTATACATATACACATATTTAAAATTTCTTTAACTAATTTACTCCAGTTTGATGCTAAAATTTATTAACTTAGCATGATTATACATTTTGGATTTTAAATTTTATTTTATTTTATTGACTTGGTCAAATCTATTCAAGTATTTAAAAAAAATTATTTCATTTAATACACAAATATATATAAATATATATAGTATACACACACATGTATAAGTTTAAAATGTTTCGAAAGCAAATTAAAGAAGGAGAAAATAAATATAAAAAAATCTCTACCTTTTCCTCTCCTTAACTACCACTCAATTGCCTTTTACTCTTTGTTTAATTCCACTAAATTCATAACGATCCCGATTTTGAGCCAAATTAAATTTGGTAATTAATATGAATTTTTAGATTTAATTGTTAATTAATTTGAATTTTTCAAATTAAATAAGAATATATGTTTTTTGTATAATAAATAGATTATAAATGGAATTTGAAATTTGAAATTCAAATATAAATGTATTGAAAATAAATTGGATTTGAAAATACTATGTCTAAAATTTATAAAAATTTGTTTTCTAATTATAATATAATTATTTGGAAGTTATATTTTGAAATTAATGTAATAATTTTCTAAAAAGTTAAATTTGAACATTTTCAACATTAGTATTATTTATATAAATTTAAGTATAATAACTTAAGTTTAATTTTAAATTTATACATAGCTAAATGTAATTTGTATGAATACATATACATTTAAAAGTATAGTAAGCTAAGTTTAAAATAGTATTGGTTATAAAGGTTAGAACATATTCTTTAAAAAAATATAGTTTGTAAATATATAAAAGTATAAATAAGAAAATATAAAACATAATTTAGAATTTAGAATAAAGTAGGGGTCTAAAATATAAATTACAAATAAAATGAAATAAGGGTTTAAAACATAAAAATTTATATTTATAACACTTGTAAACTAATTATAACATACATTATCATTTGTAAACTTTGTGTGCCTTGCAATAGATAAGTGGCAAGATAAAAAAATTCTTTTAATTTGAAATCATAGTAACATGTATTAGAAGAAAAACTGGTTTTTATTCTCTGCTAAAAAAACTTATCAAACCTGAAACAAAAGAAAAAAACGGAGAAAAAGAAAAATCAAAACAAAACCTAAGCCTGAGTTCAAATGTAACCAAAATCAAAAGCTTCAAGAAATCAAACTAGAAATCAATTTTCAACCTAAGATCAAAGCATTCAAAGTTTCAAATCTTAAAGCCTGAGAAGAATTCAAATCCAAACTGGAGAAAACAAAAGCAATCAAAACTAAAACCTGAGAATGAACCAAAAACAGAATCAAAACTTAAATCTGGAGACCATCAACTTGATTTAATCTGAAGAATAACAACCAACTCAACATCAATCTCAGCCTGAAACAAGTAAAATCAAATAACAATACAAGAATCAAATTCTACAGCAAGCTTCAGTTCAAATCATCAGTTCCAAGCCTCTATTTTTCAAAAACTAGGTGAGCAAACCACTAAACTAAATCCCTTCTATCTGTTGTTGCTTGTGAGTGAACCTTTAACTGGAATCTGTTATAATCTGAATGCATGTTGAAGTTTTGTTAAGGGAAGTATGAAATGCTTACAGGTTGTATATATGCATATATATATATGAATTAATAGTGTGCATATCTACTCCGTTCTTAGTTACCGAATTCAAATCAAGGAAAAAAATCCAATATCTCTTCATATGATTGATGTTATGCCATGATCTTTAAAGAAAATTTGTTCGTGTTAACCTAATTCTATTTTTAAAAATAATTATAAGTAAAATCAAGTAAGATATTTTACTAGAAAAGGAAAATTTGCGGAGGAACTTTTTAAAACTAAAAAATCAATATTCTTAAATTCATGTTTTGACTTGATAATTGGAATCACGTTAGAATATGATGAATTTTAACAATCGAACCTGGATTTTTAGTTTGGCAAATTATGAAAAATCTCGAGTTGAACGAGAAATACCTTTTTGTCAAATTCCGTTGTTCAGTAAGTTTGTACATGACATGATCGTTGGTGAAGGAGGTTGATCGATAGGTGATCATCAGAAAAATACACGTTTGAATTCCAGATCGCCATGGTAGTCGTGCGATAATGGTGTAGGGTTTAAAGGTTGTGGTTGTTCTCAAACTGATTTCATCATCGACGAAGCTTTATGGTTGATTGGACCTGAGGGGATTGATTTGTTGTCATGGCGAAGCTCTGGTTGCGGTGGCATGGTGGCAGTCTATCGATGGTGATCACGCGAGGTGTTTTTGGTCGATCGAATGGGTTCCAGAGAAACGTCGACTTATTCAAATTTAAATTCAATGTCGTTTTGTCGATCTGGGTTATCGAGGTCATTGGTGAAGTTGTAGGTGACTCGTGGGTAGTCTCTACGTTGGTCGGAAGTTGCTCTGATGATCGTGCACGTGCATGCTGGTGTGTGTGTTTGAATATAATTGAAATCGAAGAAGTCGTGGGTTTTTTCTCGATTCGAACTCGAGATCGATCGGGTTTGTCTTGAAGTAAGAGAAGCATGTGGGTTAATTTGAAGTAGGGCTCAGGTATTTCAACATTCAGCTCAGGTTTTAGTTGAATAAAAAATAAACAGGTTTTAATTTAAAAGAAATAACAATTTTTAAAGTTTAAAACTTAATTAGGATTTAATAATTTGTTAACCATTTCTTTAAAAATAACTAATGTTCAATTAAGATGGAGTTTGCAAAAGATTTGGAAAAATAAAAATGATTTAAGTTTAAATTATTTCAATATATACATAAGCTATGCTTTTAAAAAAATTATTTTAAATAAACTTAATATTGTAATTAAGTAAATGATTTAAAAGATGAAGTGTTTTAATCCTTAATGTAATTTAAAGAATAAGTTAAGTGATTAATGAAAATTGATGACAAGGTTTATCAAATAAAGATTTTTAATGATAATTTAAGTAATTAATTAAGATAAATGGTTTATCTCAAATAATGTTATAAATTAATTAATTAATTAATTAAGGGATAATTAGTTAATTAAAGAATTAATTATCTAATTACTCAAAGGATAATTAATTAATGTTATTTGATTAAGTATAATTAATTAATTAAAAGATAAATACTTAATAAAATTAATTAAGGCTAGTTACTTAATGATTAATGATTAATTAATCAAGTGATAAAAGGATAATTACTTAATGTAATTAATTTGTGATTTATTTATGTAAGTGATTAGGGATAATCACTTGTTGTAATTAATTAAATATAATTAATTAAATGGTAATTAATTAAGGGTTAATTAGTTAACTAATTAATATAATTAATTAAGGTTAATTAATTAAAAGATAATTAAATAATTGAAGGTTAATTATTTAATGATTAAAGGTTGATTTAATTATTAATTAAGATTGATTAATCAAAGGTTAATTGATTTTTTAAAGGCTAATTAATAAATGATTAAAGGATAGTTAATTAAAAATTGTTTGTAATTCATGTTAATTAACTCAAATTAGTGATTAATCTGATTTAAATTAATCAGATGATTAATTGATCTTACTTATGAATGTTTTGATTCTATTGAATGCTTGAAAGGTTTGATAACCCTGATGTGTGATGCTTTGTGATATATTTTGATTTGAGCTATGATGAATGTAATTTATTTATCTGTGATGAATTTATATTATTTATCTGTGAATCCGTGAACGAAGATAAGCATTATAAGATTATAGCGCTTATCGATATTGCTGTTGTTTGAATTGTGATGATTGATAATGTTGCACTATTGTGCAAAACCCCTGGACTACACTATACACGCACAAATATGGATTTCATGGGAAATCGGTTAAGTCACAGATATTTGAATTTAATATTATTTTATCCAAAATAATGAAATGGTTTTAAAATTGAATTTTGAATCCAAAATGGTTTGGAAATGGAATTGGGTTAAATATGAAAAGCTTTTAAAAGGAGTTTTGAGGATAAAATTATTTTAAGTAACTTTTTAAAGTTTTGAAATTAAAATAGTTTGATTTGAATTTGAATTCAAGATTTGAGTTTGAGCTCTATAAATATATGTTTAGAATTATGGTTTAACAAGATATATAATGTATTTATATGGGTTTTAAACCATTTTAAAAGCATTATTCTAGGAATTTAAATTTAGCCCAAGTTTATACTTTAAAGGATATAACTTGTGCATATTTGATTTTCGAAATGAAGACCCTTGTTTTTCAAATAATAATAGCTTTCATATAAAGAAAGGATTTCCAATTTGTGTTAGGATTTCAAGTTCGAAATGAAAATAATTTTTGAAAGCTATGAATGAATCTTTGTGAAAGATTGGTGAGCTTTGTTTTCAAATTTAAAAGGATCTTAAAGGTATATCTGTTGTATAAAAGATTTGAAATGGGAATTGTTTTGAAAAGCTATGAATGAATCTTTGTTAAAGATTTGTGGACTTTGTTATCAAAGTGAAGAGGATCTTAAAAGTGAATCCTTTTGATCAAAAGTGGAAATTTGTGTAAACCATTCAAAAAAAGAAAGGTTTTGGGCTTTAAGTTGTGACTTAACTAAGATCCCAATATCCATACGGTTTTAAAATTAAGCGCTCATTATTCGGTTTTGCCGGGAGAGGACTTTATGTCATATAACCCATTTTGAATAATGATAAGACGAAATGGATAACATTTGAAAATCGGTGGTGAAGAACAAGTATTTTCAAGAGCGAAAGGATTACCCGTCAAATGTCTCTGCACTGAGTCGCGCCGGTATAGAGATCTCCATATGTGATGGGGAGTCCGATCGGGATTGTAAATAAATGAATTGCAAGGTCTTCTTTTGAAGTGCCTTCGTTTCTGTTCAAACCCGGAACAGACTTGTATGGACGTATGTCTGACATTACACTTTGAGATGTAAAGCTGCATTCTATCAAATACCTTTCTGTTTGGTGGCGGAGAATTTATTCTCTTAGCTCAACACCCTTCTCTGAGACGTACGAGCTCAAAGGTTTTGTAGTTGATGGTTACTAGTGATACATTCCCAATTTGGTAGTATGGCATACGAAGTGCTACTGATCATTTGTTGATCAAAGCATGGCTTTTGTGTAAAGCGCAGCTTTGTAGACGTGACCTCGTCGGACCTCACAACCCGAAAATGGTCAAAACAGGAAAGGTGTGGCAAGGTTACGAGGGTCGCGCCCTTTAGGGTATGTCCATTCCCTTTTGGGAAAGGGTGGTATCATGGTATGGAGCCCAGATACTTAACCTATGTGGTTGCTGTAAATTTATTACTTTGTGGTTGTTGGGGTAGAGCGCTCGGATAAAGGTCAGTAACGATTGGGGGATAGCATATTTGTGTTAGTAGCTACCTAGTTACAGAGGTAACCCGGCCTTGTGTTGGTAGAGATACGGTTAGGCTCTCATGGCGTCCCTCCCGAGGCGTACCCATGTGGTCCAGGAAGTTTCTTTGCCTGACTATTTATTGGAAAACCAATCACCAATACGCGTCCTGTACGGTTTTAGTTGTATAACCTACCCTTTACTTATGGTAGCGACCCACCGTTTAATTGGTAGCTATAGTAGGTATACCATAATGGTGGTACGTTGGCTAAGGTTAATATTATACTTTCGAAAGGTTTTCTGCACTATGCACTGATAATAATATCAAAAGGATTTTCGTGTATCAAGCATGTTTGACTATCGTAAGGAGAAATCTCCTATAATTGTGCATTTGCATTGTGTGTGTGGCGGGAGGCCTTATGGTAGTTTCATTTTCCAAAAAGCATAGCGGATTTCTTCTAATTTCTTTTGTTAAAGATATGATGTTTTTGTTTGCTCACACCAGTCCCATGATTAACCTGGATTTTATTGTTCCCTTTCTAAACTCTGGATGCCCACAATTTTCCACACGAGCAACCTAGAGTTGGGATTTTCAGATAATAAAATAGTAGGTGTAGATTCGATAGCAACTAGGCTTAGGATTTTGGTGATCGCATTCTTGACTGAACTTGCTTAATATAACATGATGGTGGTTCGAGCTTCTGGTTTAAGTCCTGGAGCTTTAACAATGGTGTTGCAGTCAGTTGGAGCATCTAACTTGAAGACTTCTGAAGATATTATCTTTCCGCTGCTATTCTTTCCGCCGTATCTTATATCTCTAATAATATTAATATCATTTGTATCAATGTGTTGTATCATATGTTGTGTATCAATTAATGAGATTCATTTCTTCTTCCCCTGTGTTGTTGTACTAAATGTGTTATAAGCTCCATCCGAAATGGAGTTCGACGTTCGAATCTGGCATTCGAATACGGTGAAGTACGGATTTCGGTTTTTGAGCGTCGGATTTCGGGTCGTGACAAAATTGCATTACTAAACATTAAAATTTTAATATATTTTATCAAATTATTCAGATATATTCAAATATGTTAAATTATTTGTTTAATATAAAACATAAATTAATTTTGGTATATATGTATGTGTGTCTATACACACACATAAATATTTACATACAAATTTGAAATGCTTTGTAACAACCATTTCATATATAAATTTTAGATAAATACGTTAAAGAAGCAAATCCAAACATCCATATACATATATGTTAACTATGTACACCCTTAGCTATATTGCACATGCATTGTGTATGTGTGTGTATGAGTGTATTGATATACTTATAATATGTCTAGTATAAATTAAATGAAACCTCATTTAAATAAATAAAATAAAATAAGATTTTATTTGAAAAATATTATCAGATTGGATCTAGTAAAACTTTAGACTTCATAGGAACAATAGATAAAAAATAAGAACTTTTTCGAAATCTACATATTTCACCTACGTCCAACTTGTGTAGTTCCTACAATGGTTTCAAAGTCCTAATGATCTATGCGATCTAAATTATCGGTTTTAGGGATAACTTATCAAAGCCTATCTATTTAGTAGGATAACTAAAAAAGTAGTATCTAAGTTGGGTTTGAATAATCAAGTACTATATAGGCAGGCAAGCAAACAATTATGAAAGTTTCTACATCGGCAATGCCCATATACAGGTCAAATCACTTCTCACTTCCTATCAAACTCCTTAACATGATCAAAAGGGATTTCAACCACGACTATGGCTTAGCAACCTACATTCTAAAAAACTTATACTAATCCCTGATAGAGTTAGAGACATGTCTTATGGGTAATTATGTAATTTGTTACATAGTCCAACTCGATAACCAATCTTGATCAAAGCGAAATAGTGTTTTCTTTCTATTATATACTTGGTTTAATGTATTATATTAATTTACTAATTCAACTAAAAATATATTTAATAGAAAATTCATATATGATATGTTTTGTGATTGTAGTTACAAAGTGTTGTAATCATGAGTAATCTATCATAATGAAATTAAACAAACCGTTTCAAATATTCCTAGTCTAGACGTATCGATGCTAGATACCAATGCACCCATTGAGACTAAAGTATGTAATGCTCTTCAAATGTTGGGTAGTGTATTGCTCATGACTACTGTGGGCACCAAGGGGATATGTACCAATAGTTATTGGATAAATATAGAATGACTCACTTGATAGTTAACTGTTGGTTAATATAACTAAGGTCAAACAGAAAATACCGATGTGATAGAATTACATAGTTCTCTCAACTTAAGAATATTATTGATCATTAATGTGGAAGCTTCCTTTGATTATAGTTAAATCATGGTATGACGTCTATTGAATGACTATATTTGGACCGAGTGGAAACATTGGAAATGAAACACTATTCAAGAGAGGATTCGTCTCCTCGGTTATATAAGGTTGGTATCGCGGTCAACTAAAGTCAACTTAATGTTAAGGTCTATGGCAAGAGTAGTATGATTAATTGACGCAGTGGATATAACGGATGACAACGAAATGAAGATTTCGTGTTAAACTAATCGATGAAACGATTAGGTGAAACAATACAAATCGATGGTTTGAAAATACCCAAATGCCCAAATCTGTTGGTCTAAAGAGATATCGCATTCTAGCTATCTCCAACCGTTGATCGCACACGATACCGTGTTAAAAGATTTAAGATTCTTCTACGTTGATCTCGCGCATGAGATTCCATGAATCGGCTTCAACTCCGTTGATTCGAGCGCACTCGAATAACCGAAAATGGAGAAAGGAGACAACGCTCAACTTCCAATTTCGAAGAGGCACAAAGCACTCAAACAAAGTTTTGTTCAAAATCAACTAACTTTACAAATGACCCAACCGGCCTATTTATGGGATTACACACACAGCCCACGACCTAACACAGGTCGTTAGCGACCTAACAAATAGAGCACAACACACTACATATCACAGCCGACCTAACTCACACGACCTAAGTCATCACAACACGACCTACGACTTAGCTTCAAACGAGTTAACAAATACAACATAAAGAAAAAAACAACACGAGTTACAACACACGACACAACAAAATATACAACACCATGAGTTACAACATTAACTCCTACAATACTGCGACATAACAGAATATCATAGCAGCTTGAGCGACCTATCCATTTGAGCGACCTAAGCTTCAGGTAGGCATTAGCTTCATGCGCGACTTAAGGAAACAACTTCATGCGACATAAACTTCAGCGAATTAAAATAAGTGGTATAAGGTAGACGCCTTAACTCGCTAGGTCGCCTCAACGACCTAATGCATAGCTCGTTATCTCGCTAGTTCGCTCGAACGACCTAATGCATAGCTCGTTATTCCGGTGTAATGCTTCAACCACCCCTTTGTCTCCCGTTACGCCGTATCTTGTTAGGTCGTTGGTCTTGGTTTCTGGAGCAGTTAACTCGTTATACCATAGTTCTCTAGGTCGTTGGTGGCTTAAGCTAGTTAGGTCGCGTACCTTGTTAGGTCGCTGTTCATGATTGTCACGACTTAAGTCATAAGTTGCAAGCGGCTTAACAGAGTGCGCTGCATCATCCTCCCCCGGTTAAAGAGAGTTCGACCCTGAATTCGCACCTCCTCTTCCTTAACAAGCTTATCCCCATGATATGGAATCAAATATTTAATGTTGAAAACGTCTGTTGTGTGAATATGATCCGGCAACCTCAACTGATATGCATTGTGTTAACTCTTATGGTCAACGACTCAATAAGCAAACGACTCAATGGATAAGCGACTCAGTGAGTTATCAACCTAACGAGTTAAAAGATGCACGACTCAACGAGTCAAGTGGTTGTTCGACTTAAGGGGTAAAACGACTTAACGGTTTAAGGGCTTAACAACCTAAAAAGTATAACGGCTTAGCGACTTAGCTGGTGGCACGACCTACGACTCAAGGAATGGACGACCTAACAGTTCAACGAGTTGAAGGATTTGGCGACTTACGACATAGAGAGGTCTACGACTCAACGGTTTAGAAGAAAAGGGATGCTGGACGATCTAAGGCATCCATGGCTTAAGGTTCCTACGACTTAAGAGGGTATACAGTTTACAGCTTAAGGAAGCCCACGACTCAAGGACAAGACGACTTAACAGTTCAAGAGAAACCACGACTTAAGGAGGAAACGAGCTAACGACTTAGAGCTATCTGCGACTTACGACCTAGCATATGTTGTGAGCGACTTAAGCAAATGAGGTGCTGCTCCTTGCTTAACACAGTGACCTCTTAACTCGTACGCAATTCAGGACTTGGGTTATTATCTGAAGGGAACAAGCTTATCAGTTAACTCATATACGACTCACGACCTAGCTGAGTCGTCCACAACCTAAAGCTACTGGGTGAAGGTACAATGCCGCATCAAAAGGACCAGCTGACTCATTTGCGACTTAGATGTTGACTCGTGGGCGACTTAGGACTTGTACAAATGAGCTTTTGTGAGACCATGAGGCTAGGCCAGATAAGTCGGCCACGACTTACCTTAGACCGGTAACGACTTACGACCTAAAGGGGGGGATTCCCCTATAAATACCAACCCACCTCAAGCATGAAGTGGACTTTTTGGCCAATCTCTTTAAGCGTCGATACTCTGCTGAATTCTCGACTCACTCGACACTTCAAGTACGAAAGGCATTTCAACTAACTTCGGGAGAAAAATCTAACGCAATCTACATGGATTCAAAGAATTCTTCTGCATCAAAGTTCTAGTTGTTTGTCTCATCAGAATTGTAATTGAAGATTGTTGTAAAGTTGTAATCGATTCAGTAATAAAGAGAATTAAAGTGGACGTAGGCTTACCCTAAGCCGAACCACTATAAAAACTGTTGTTTTTTCTGCTTTATCTGTGATTTCTCTACTTGTTTTTTAGTTCCCGTGTTCACGGGTGGTGGTTTCGCTCAACTTCAATCTACACCAGGGTGTTAGCGTCTGATTTTTACGTTAACATTTTTGGTGCTTTCACTGAGAAACCAACTCAGGAAATTTCCACTATTGCTCCGCGAAGGATTGTTGAAAGGATTTCTTTTAAAACCAGAAGTTTATTGGAAATAATGGCTCCTGGGAGAAAACTAAGTTCTGTAAGAT
Organism: Allium cepa; assembly: GCA_030765085.1. Lineage (NCBI taxonomy): Eukaryota > Viridiplantae > Streptophyta > Magnoliopsida > Asparagales > Amaryllidaceae > Allium > Allium cepa. The sequence goes on from CM060945.1 coordinate 778,943,120, forward strand.
CCGACAATGTTCAAGAGAATACCGCTACCTCTCCTCCTTCAAGTCAAGCGGCTCCAACTGTTGGAGTTACACAAGCAGAATTGGACGCCATAGTTTTGGGATTGAACCAGCAATTGAATGCTCAGAATGTGCAGTTGGAAGCCCAGAATGCCCTGATCTTGAGTAAGTTGAATGATCTACTAGGGGCAAATCGTCAACCGGTTAATAATGATGGGAACCCTACCGCGGGAGTTCAGGATGTTGAAGGGAACATTTCTCAAAGAGCCGCAGACCCTGTAGAAAGGACTCCTCGTTAAGCTGGAGGATCAGGACCGCAGCCAACCCTCCGTGAACGACTGTCAAGGCAGAATTCAGAGAGAGTGGCTGATGTGTGCCCTCCAGAGCCTGTAAATGATAAAGAGTATTTTTCGGGTATGGTTCGTCAAATCATGAAGGAAAGTATGCGAAGAGATGAAGATGAGAAAGAGTGGGGATTTGCTCCAAGCAAAACTCCATTTACTGAAAAGATCTTGAAGGCAGAGTTCCCAAGGAAATTCGTTCCCCCTACTATTCCGGCTTACAAGGGGACGAGTGATCCTAACGAGTTTCTGTATAAGTACGACTGGCATATGACTGGTGCCAGGGCGTCAGATGAGATTAAATGTCGATATTTCCTAGTATATATCGAAGGTGTGGCTTTATTGTGGTTTACAAAGCTGCCAGTCAGGTCCATTGATCAATTCTACGATTTGACTAGGAAATTCAAGGAGCAATTTCGATTGTATGCTTCTAAAGCAAAGGATATAATGTCACTGTCAAGTCTAGAGCAAAATCCGGGAGAATCCATCAGATCATTTTTGAATCGCTTTAACATAGCATTGACTGAGGTAGATAACGCTGAGCCACGAATGGTAATGACATACTTATAAGGGCGATTGACAAATCGAGTGAATTTGGAAAATGGTTGAAAATGAAAGAACCAAACTCACTTGACAAATTCTACAAGAAAGCGGATGAATTCATGCGCTTGGAGAGCCTCTAAACACCGACTAAGGTGGTATCAGCGGAAGCCGGGAATAATGGTGTTGCTTCGAATAAGAAAGAGCCTAACACTTAGAAAAGGGGAAATGATGGTGGAAAGAAACAAGGAGATGCTAAGAAAGGCCGTTCTTTCAATTTCACACCCTTGACCGATACCCCTGAAAACATCTTATTTGCGACCAAAGATGATGTCAATTATCCGACACCACCTAAAATGAGAGTTGCGATTAAGATGGAAAAAAGTGGAAGGTTCTGTCGGTTCCACAACCAGCCCGGCCATAACACCAATGAATGCCGTCAGTTGAAAGAGGTAATTGAACAACTCTTGAAGGAAAACAAACTCCAGAAGTATGTGAAAAGGAACAGAAATGCCCCAGCTTCGTCAATTCAAGGACAACAAGTTCCCGCTCACCGTCCTGCCTCAAGTGAGAAGGCCGTGGAACATGAATCGGAAAGGCCTGTCATCAATATAATAACTGGAGGACCTCACCCAGTAGGCAAAAGCTGGGGCGAGATGGAAAGGTATGCCCGGGCCTTAAGGCATGTACCAGCTGAAGAGAATGTTTTTGTTTTAGAGAATGATGCGCCTTTAAAGCAACAAAAGACTTCCATAGATGATATTGTGTTCAGTGCCAGGGATTCTTTAGGTATCGAGGCTCCGACCATAGATCCTTTGGTCATATCCGCTGGTATTGGACCGGCAACTGTGAGAAGAGTTCTAGTTGATTGTGGAGCTTCATGCAACATCCTCTTCAAGAAGACCTTTGATCAAACGAAAATTCCAATGGCCGACGTTCAAGCTTCATCACTTAAGATTGCTGGGTTTGCTGGAGAACCCAAACAGCCGATTGGGACCATAGATTTGTTTGTAGAACTTGGAAAGAGACTGAGGAAGGTGGCTCGAAAGCAAACCTTTATAATTGTTGAAGAATTCTCTTCCTACAATGCCTTTTTAGGCCGACCGACTCTTGCTGCGTTCAAAGCTGTTCTTGCCCCACGGTGTCTGACTCTAAAATTCCCCACAGATAATGGAGTTGGTGTGATTAAGGGAGACCAAGATGCGGGGCGAGAATGTTACTTTGCAGAGTTGCGAGTATCAAGGAAAAGAGAAATGGGAAAGGGTGCGGCGGCTCTAGTCCGCATCAAAGAACCAACCTTGTAGCAATTACAGGGTGGACCCTGCACTGGCGAATGTAGTGGTGCACGAAGAGAGATGGATCCAAGGAAAGCCAGTGCAGGGGAGAATAGGGTAGTACCGGTAGAGGTAACAGTGCCGGTGCCCGTTGACCCAAAGGACCCAAACAAGGTGCTTAATGTGGGTTCGCAGCTCAACACAACAGTTCAGAATGTTCTGATTTCATTTTTGAAGGCTAATTAGGATGTATTCGCTTGGACTCATGCTGACATGTGCGGAATATCCCCAGAGATTGCAGTACATACTCTGAACATTGATCCAAAGTTTACACCTGTGAAACAGAAGAGAAGGACTCAGGGTCCTGCGAGAACGGCAGCGTTAAAAGAAGTGGATCGGCTCATAGAGAATGGTTTCATCAGAGAATCTACTTATCCAAATTGGGTATCAAATCCAGTGCTGGTGAAAAAGGATAATGGAAAGTGGAGAGTATGTATTGATTTTTCAGATCTGAACAAAGCCTGCCCCAAAGACTGTTTCCCGCTGCCCAGGATCGATCAGTTGGTGGATGGGATGGCAGGACACGAATTGTTATCTTTTATGGATGCATATTCCGGGTATAACCAGATTATGATGCATGAGCCAGATCAAGAGGATACTAGCTTCATCACAGATGTTGGACTCTACTGCTACAAGGTTATGCCTTTCGGACTCAAGAATGCAGGGGCAACTTACCAAAGGCTTGTTAATGCCATGTTTAAACCACAGATTGGCAAGACAATGGAAGTTTATGTTGATGATATGCTAGTAAAGTCTAAGAAAGCAGTGGACCATACAGATCACTTGGCAGAGATGTTTGCAGTACTCTGCAAGTACAGAATGAAGCTTAATCCCCTGAAATGTTCATTTGGAGTGGAGTCCGAAAAGTTTTTGGGTTTCATTGTGAGCGCTAGGGGCATTGAATCCAATCCAGCTCAGATCACTGCCCTGAGAGAAGTCAAGGCTCCTAGAACGAAGGAGGAATTGCAAAGTCTCAATGGAAAGGTTGCTGCCTTGAGTCGGTTAATTTCCGAAGCTACTGACAAATGCATTCCATTCTTTGATGCTCTGAAGAGAGGAAGAAAAAACTTTGAGTGGACCCTTGAATGCCAGAAAGCATTTGATGAGTTGGTTCGTCATATGGAAGTGCCTCTGATACTTTCAAAGCCTGATAGTGGTGAAGATCTCTTCGTATATTTGGCAATTTCGTCGCATGCTCTCAGTGTAGTGTTGGTACGGGAAGACGCAAGGATTCAACGCCCAGTCTATTATATCAGCAAAAGATTCACTGGGGCAGAGATGAACTACTCAAGGTCGGAAAAGCTTGCCTATTGTTTGTTGATCACATCAAGAAAATTGATGCCGTATTTCTAAGCTCATCCCATCAAAGTCCTCACTGATCAACCTCTAAAGCAAGTCCTATTCCGTCCTGAGACTTGGGGCCATCTTTTGAAATGGAATATTGAACTCAGCCAATATGACATCACTTACCATCCCCGAAAAGCAATCAATGGACAAGCTTTTGGCAGATTTCATCGCAGAATGTACGGATAAGGGTGATAGTGAGGAAGATGTCACTGATAGCGTCCCAATCCAATGGAAATTGTATGTCGATGGCGCAAGGAATGATTACTGTTCCAGAGCAGGGGTTGTCCTTAAAACCCCAGAGGGGCGATCGCTGTGTTATGCGCTAAGACTAGAATTCCCTTCGACAAACAATGAAGCTGAATATGAAGCTCTCATCGCTGGTTTAAGGATCGCTAAAGAACTAAACATCAAGGCATTGTAGATCTTCAGTGATTCTCAACTTATTGTTTGCCAAGTCAGGAAGGAATTTCAAGCTAAAGGAGGGAATCTTCCCATCTATTTATCAAAAGCCTGGGAGCTCCTTCAAGATTTTGACCGTTATTCAATAAACCATATACCCCGAGAAGAAAACATGAAGGCGGATTCTCTCGCAAAGTATTCGAGTACTGGTGAAGCTCAACTATTGGGATTAGTTCCCGTCGAAGTCTTGTCAGCTCCAAGCACATATGAAATGGATATTGATTGGATTATGAATGTACCCAAGAGCAAGAATCATGGATGACTCCGATACTTGAATATTTACTCAATGGTTCTTTGCCAGGAAGATCAAAAGAACGACAGAAGCTGATGAGGAAGGCCTCCAGATATATAGTTCAAGATGGTCATTTGTACAGACGAGGATTTTCAATGCCATTACTCCGATGCGTGACAAAGGAAGAAGCTAAGGCAATTCTGACTGAAGTACACGGAGGGGAATGTGGGGATCATACAGGTGGTCAAACTTTAGCAAAGAAAATCCTCCGTTATGGATACTTTTGGCCAGAAATTAATCAGGATGCTACTGACTATTCCCGAAAGTGTGATAAATGCCAGAGATTCGCTAAAATTCCTAGAGCACCTTCCACTGAGCTAACACAAATGGTCAGTCCATGGCCGTTTGCTATCTGGGGAATAGATCTCATTGGGCCCTTGCCGACTTCCCAATCGGGGATTAAATATGCTATCGTTGCTGTTGATTACTTCACTAAATGGGCTGAAGCCGAACCATTGGCTACTATTACCTCTAAGAAAATGATAAGTTTTGTGACTAAAAATATCATTTGCAGGTGTGGTGTGCCTCAGAAGATAATCACAGACAATGGTACTCAGTTTGAAAGTGAGGAATTCCAAGATTTCTGCAAACGATTCAAGATCCGAAAAAGCTTCTCAGCAGTGGCTCATCCGCAGGCAAACGGGCAAGTGGAAGCAGTAAACAAAATCATCAAATCAACCATCAAAAAGCAGCTGGAAAAAGCAAAAGGTGGTTGGGTCGATAATTTACCGCTTGCACTATGGGCATACAGAACCACTCACAAAACTGGGACTGGGCATACTCCATTTTCATTGGCATACGGATCAGAAGCGATGATTCCAGTGGAAACTGAAGTCCCCTCACACAGGAGGATCCATTTTGATCAAAATGAGAATGAAAAATTGCAATTGGAAGCACTTGACCTCCTCGATGAAAGAAGAGAAGAAGCAAGGCTTAGAATTGCAGCTCACCAGCAAAGAATAGCCAAGCACTTCAATTCCAAAGTTTGTCAACGCAGCTTTGAAGTTGGGGACTTAGTCCTGAAGAGGATTATGACAGCCATAGGTGTGTTTGGACCAAACTGGGAAGGGCCATATGTTATTGGCGCAAAACTTCTTGATGGCACATTCAAACTCACAACTGTCGAAGGAGAACCAATCCCAAGAGCTTGGAACAGCAATCATTTGCGTCCCTATTTTACTTGAAAGCATTGCTAAAATGTTGTAAAAGAATTACGAATGTATGATTCTTGTATTAAAAGCAATTGTAAAGCAAGTGAATAATGAAAAGCTATAAAGTGGATGTAGGCCCAGCTTTTGGCCGAACCACTATAAATCTTGTGTTCTCTACTATTATAAACTGCTTTGTTTTATTTCGACATATAAAATACGTTAATTGTGTTACTAAAATGTCGATTTAATAATTCAGGCCATAAAAGCAAAGCTTACCCATCGCAAGACCAAGCGATCTCTGACATCACTCAGCAAGCAAACACTAAGCCATTCAAAATTTCCATACCCAAATCCTACAAAAAAAGTGCTTCGAACAAAAGTTAGCAATGTGGATGGAAGTGGACCATTTCTAACTAACTGCAAATGTTTGAACAAACAAACAACCAGTTAAATAGCCTGTGTCTACCACCACCAACTCGCTTAACTATGAAGTATATTTATTTGGATAAGGGAAATTATTGGCAACTAAAAAAGGATGACACTTGCAAAAGATGACGGGGATCGCCGACATGAATAGATGGCAAAGAGACATGGGCGAGCAAACATCAATCAGCAAAAGACCTCTTCGGAGGCACAACTCTTCGGAGGATAAAGACCTTGAGCGGGCCTAGCCAGAAAAGAGAGATCTTTCTCGATATAAAGTTGCGGAATGATCGGTCGATACACTCCCGTGAATCCGTCCAACCGAGAGAAAGAAACTCTAAACTTCCAGGCAAAAGCCCTACTCAAAGACCCACGTTTCACCGAGATTGAAATAAAACTTCCAGGTGTTGAAACGTGAAATCATTTCACCACAGTTGAAATCCTAAAAGACCTCGAGCGGGCCAAACCAGAAAAAGAGAGATCTTTCTCGATACAAAATTGCGGACTGACCGGTCGATACACTCCCGTGAATCCGTCCAACCGAGAGAAAGAAACTCCAAACTTCCAGGAAGTAACCCTACTCAGAGGCACACATTTCACCATGATCGGTGATACACTCCCATGAGACGAAATGTGAAAAGCCCTCTTCGAAGGCCCGCTTCCCAACGAACAGGGGAAAAATAAAAGCCTCTCCCAAGAGGCAGAAACAAAAAGACATCTTCCCAGAGGCACAACCAAACAAAAAGACCTCTTTCCAGAGGCAGAAACAAAAAAGACCTCTTCCCAGAGGCAGAAATAAAAAGACCTCCTCCCGGAGGCACAATCGAACAGAAAGACCTCTTCGGAGGCACACGTTTCACCGAGATTGAAATAAAACTTTCAGGTGTTGAAACGTGGAAAGCCCTCCTCGGAGGCACAACTCTTCGGAGGCACACGCTTCTCCAAGATTGAAATAAAACTTCCAAGTGTTGAAACGTGAAAAAGCCCTCCTCAGAGATACAACTTTTCAAAGAAGTATTTCGTCAGAAACGCGAAGCAAAGATCAGAAAGCCCTCCATTGAGGCACAATATAAAAATATATAAAAAAAAGAAGCCCTCTTCAAAGGCACACTTTAACTCTCAAAGGAAGAATGATTCACCTATTCTGGAAAATACTCTTCCTCAAAAAGAAGTTAAAGTGCCCTTTAGAGGCCCACTTTACCACATAGAAGAATTCACTTGGTAAAAATGTGTGTATGCACAAAAGGAAAAGTGATATCTTCGAAGGATGAAGCGTAAAAACTCATATGGAGGGAGCTGTACACTATTTTTAACGAAATAACATTCCTCCAAGTATGGAATAATTATTCTCCAGAAAATAAGAGTACAAGTCCCCTCAAAGTATAGAATATTGCAACGAGCTTATGGTATAGGGGCAACATGGTATAGCTACATTGGTAAAAATTACGCTCAAACAACATACCACAAGCTCACTGCAATATCATATAAAGAAACCTGTACAAAAATGAATAGTAAATGCATTCTCAAATACAGACAGAAGTTTGTACAAACAAAAAGAATCATTTTATTCAATACTGTCAAAATTTTGTACAGGTACAGGTTTCAAAATAAAAAGAAAAAAGAAAAGCGGAGGCTGGTACCTACACAATCTTCGGCCAGTACATGCAAAAAGCAAAAAGTAAAGATAAATCGAAGCAGGACCCCTTACTTCTTCTTGCCACCACCCATAGAGCCTTCACCTGACCTAATAGGCAGCTTTTCAGGACGGCTTGGGAGAGTCAGGGATGAAGGGGAAAGGGTTACTGCCGGATCAACTTTCGTTTCCTCTTCAGAAACAAGAATGCCTTTCCTTCTCTTCTTGAAAGTGGCATGCTTTCTCCTTCTCCTTGAAGAAGACTCACTTCCCGGAGTAACAAGAGCAGATAATTTTATGTTATCAGAAGTGGTTCGCTCCGGAGACTCATTGCCTTCTCCACGCCCTTCTCCCCCATGCTCTTGAGAAGCAATAGGATCATCTAAGCCATGAAGAGCTTCTATTTGCTCCTCTTGTGACCCGGGTTGAGAGGCGGACGGAGGAGTGACCTGGATAACCGAAGGAGGAATAATTGGAGGAGGGAAAGTTTGAACAATGCTCGACGCTTTCTCTACAGAAGAAAAGAAGTTAAAGTCAGTAAAGAGAGGAGATAAAGGCTCATTGAGGTTCAGGAAATAGTCGAGAAGCTCATCGAACTCATAAGAAGCAAATGAGCAGTCTACTTGGGCAAGATTAACAGTAGAGTTACCTAGAGAAGTCGGCTTCCTGATATCAACCTCATAAGCCTGTGCTTCGGCGCTCTCTTCACCTTCATCTCCACCCCGTGTACTTGTAATCTCAGTTGTAACTTTGACCAGGGATGGAGAATGAGAACTGGAACCAATAATGTCGATTTCGGCCGAAGGAGAAGGCTGGACTGGAATAGTTGAAGTAGTTTTTCCTAACTGTTCCCCTTCTGCCATTTCATCTCTTAATTTTGCAAGTTGTTCTTTTCCCTTGGCGAGAGCAGCGCGAGCATCTTCATCCAAGTAATGCTCCTCAAGAGCTGATTCGGCATAGCCAACACCTTTACCGCCAAGCATGTCAAGTGCGGCCTCCCACACTTCAGCCAGAGTAATTTCATACTTGGGGCCTAGAAAGGCGAGACTACCGCGCCCAAGACGCTGTGCAGGTAGAAGTCAAATAGTGTCGAGCTGATGCTGGTCTTCGTTGCCTCATGAGATTCTTCAGCTGCAATTTTACCGGCAACGGCCTCATCACGCTCTCTTTCAGCTTTGGAGAGTTGAAGCTTTAGCATTCGAATTTCCGCCTCCTGAGAGTTGACTTTCTCCCGTAACTCTGTAACCTCAGTACGATACCTTCCCGCTATTTTCTGCTCAGCTTCAAGTTGTGCCTCGGCATGTCGCTGAGCGGCGTGAGCATCGCGAACTTGCTTTTGAAGTACTTCTTCTTTTTGAGTATATGAGGTAGAAGAAGTAGCAAGCTCTTGTTTAAGTTCCTCAACTTTCGCTTCAAGCTCTTCATTGTAAGTAGTGATGCTCCTCATTTCGGTATCATGCTGCTCAAGAACCTTCTTCCATTCGGCCTTATCATTCTCCATAGTAAGCATGGCCTCTATATTCGCACGGTTGACCCTTTGAAGCTCGTCAACAAGCTTTTGCCAGTTCAACATCCTTTCAGTATCAAGCCTGACGGCATCGAGATTTCGCAGCATGGCTGGCTTGTCAATAGGGACCAAGTCAAGATCGAACCGCACTCCCTTTAGGCGCCAGTGCGGGAGCCGGCTTTGCAGAGTAGCCGGGCCTGATCCAACTTGGAATTTAGGCCTGCTAATTATTGTCAGAATGTCTGTCTTTCCAAGAGCAGGAGAGCCAGAAGGAATGTCAAGTGAGACGGGGGCAGTGACCTTTTCAGGAGTTGTAGAAGCATGCTTTTCACCGTGCCGGGCACGCTTGCTTGGGTCCTCAACTATGTGGCTTTTTTCCCCGATCATCATGCGACTTTCTCTTGTGAGAATCGTCACCTCTCTAGGAAGAATCATGGCGCTCCTCCTTTTCTTTCCTCTCATAACGCTCTTCTTGAGCCCTCCTCTCCTGAGCCTTTCGGGTGGCTCTCTCTTCATCGGTTTCTCCGTGAACGGGAAGGTAGCGCCTATAATCATATTGACTACGCCTCCCATAGCGCTGAAAGTCATCATAGTATGAGCCGCTGCGTCCCATCGGAGAATCTGAAATAAAAAGAGACAAGTCTTAAAAATCTTCAGAGTACAAAGAATTAGGTGTATGAAAATGCCAAAAGATTCTAAGTGTGTGTGATGTGCAAGCTACGCGCATCAAATTACGAACCACTCTTCGACTGCAGAGTAGTTGTGGAGGTAGTAGTTAATGTCAACTCTTGGGTTGGCGGAGCTTGTTGCAAAGGAGAAGTCGCTTCCACTACTGAAGAAGAGACCCTTGTAGTGACAGGGTCATCTTTAAAGATCTCTTGTGAGGTGGCAAAGAGGTCGCTCAACCCTTCGAAAGTGTCGTCCCCGCTTTGCCTGACATGGCTTGTTTTCCCAGCTTCTTCGCCAGACTTCTGTGAACGTTGGGGAGATCCCTGAGGCTCTTCTTCCTCAATGACCGGGGCAAGTGCAGATTTGCCAGACGACCCCGCAACATCGACCGTAGTGGAACACTTCACTAGAGAAGCCTTAGGGGCAGGTTCTTTTGACATGGGTGCGTCAGAGGAGACTGGGGCATCTAGTGCAGTCGGTGGGGAGTCTGGAACCTCATAGGGGTGTGTGGAGCGAGAAGGGTGAAGAAGTCCGAAATGGTGAAGGAATTCATCGTTCAACAAAAATTTCATATCCCGTTCTTTAACCGGTACAGCTACAAGCCTCTCTAGAGTTGGCTTGTGGCTGGGATCTCTAGAAGGAGGGGGAAGCGCTGAAATGAAAAAATGAAGTTTACACTTGGCAATTCGGACTTCACAAAACTCAAAGTATAGAAGGGGTAGAGGTAAATGATCTTACTTCCTTCCCTTCACACAGCATAAAACCCCGAGGGGCAGCGGACATAGAAGAATTGAGTTAAGAACCAATGGGCAGTGTCAGGGAGGTCAACGACCAATTTACGATTCTGGGCACTTCTCACGACGGTGATAGAAGGATGATCCTTAGTCCTAGTAAAGGAGCATAGGAAGCAAATCTCGTCAAAGCTTGGAAGTCGGTCAAATGTTCTCCTAAATAGCACGCACAACCCCATCAGAATGGCATAGCCATTGGGGTGTAGCTGGAATGGGGAGATAGCTAGTCGAAGAAGAAGATTCTGGAGAAAGTTGTTGAAAGGTGGAAGACTCCGCTTAGGCACATTTGCCGGTTAACCGCTACAAAGCCAGCAGGTGCCACATCAGCAGTGTTACTTTTCTCAGGAAGAATGGCATCTACTTCAGCAATGCCAAACTGACCGCACAACTGACGAAAAGCTTTGTACGATAAGGTGGTGGGGGCTCTTTCTGGAGGATTGACTAATGGAGCTGGAATAAGAGTGGCCTCTCCAGCCTGGGCTATTATATCTTTTTGCTGAGAAGTCATTCTACACAAGCAACTGGATATTCAAATATGAACGTGCACGTTTCCTAAAATGTGTGAAGTGTTGTGTAAAATCAACAAAGCAATAAGCGAATAAAACTGGAATGAAAACTAGCAAGCATTTGTCAGTTATGAAGTCCAGGGTTCGTTGTTTTAAAACATGAAAGAGAAATGTAGATGCAAACAAATCAGTTCAAGATAGCAATGCTTTGCATTAATGTTTCACTTTAGTTGATTGGTTCACGGCATTTCATACAGTATGTTTAAGTTTATTACTCTATGTTAACTAATCTGCCATTTGATATGGCAGTCAGTGGCAGTATATTTGTCCCAATTTTTTGTAAATGTTGTATTGAACAGATTGCTAGCTTGCAAGTCAAAAGTGATCTGTGAAAAATGCAGCAAAGTTTAACAGTTTAAAGTTCAAGACATTGAGTCACAGTCTAAAGTTCTCAAAGTCATGAGTCGTTCACAATCTAACAGGGTGGGATGCAATTGGCTTAGGCTTAAAGGAAAGAATTTGGAAAGTATAAGGTCGTTCAAGTGATGAGTCGTCCACAGCTTAAAGGTTGAGTCGTCCACGACCTAAAAGATAAATCGTCCACGACTTAAAGGGGTTCTTGCAAGTTAAGTCGTTGGCTCCTTAAATTGTTGGTCCTATAAGCTGCAAAGCGTGTTAAGGAGAGAAGGTTTCAGTTCAAAGTAACGAGAATTTCTTTAAGCCTTAGCTCGGCCACGACTCAAAGCTTATGTCGTATCTAGTTAAGTCGAGAGGGGTCACAGATCGCCCAAAATTATTGAGTCATGTCCAAGTCAGCACTTCGCTTCATCAACAAACCTCTCATCTAATCAATAACCCGTTATCTTCCTAACTCCTAACCCGTTAACCCATCTAGGACAATATCGCCTCCACTAAATTCGTGGATCAACTGAATCGAAATATGGTAACCCATCGTCTTCTCCTTGCAAGTCGTCTAAAAACTCAATCAAACCGCTCCAAGCTTGTCAGTAATCAATCATAACATGACTCAAGTTGAAGCCTGGTGTGAGGATTTGGATTAGGGTTGGAAAGTGGGAAGTCCGTGTTCGAAAGGTAACGGTAATTGTGAAATTGAGCGAGCGATGAGTTTACTTACGTAGTGTGATGATGAAGGTGGCAGGAACTTGATTAGTGATGAGGTGAACTGATCGAATTCGTCTCTGAAAAGCTTCGAAGGTCGTTAATGGCGGAAGTAGACACGGATGCAAGTAAGTGAAGAAGAGGCGACCTAAGCCTTTTATATTTCGAGGCAATGAAATTTGAACCGGCACACGAGTTAAGATAGTCGAAGCACACGACCTACGACTTAGGCGTGTACTTCGAGGTCGTGTACTTCGAGGGACAAATGTTAACTCTTATGGTCAACGACTCAATAAGCAAACGACTCAATGGACAAGCGACTCAGTGAGTTATCAACCTAACGAGTTAAAAGATGCACGACTCAACGAGTCAAGTGGTTGGACGACTTAAGGGGTAAAACGACTTAACGGTTTAAGGGCTTAACAACCTAAAAAGTATAACGGCTTAGCGACTTAGCTGGTGGCACGACCTACGACTCAAGGAATGGACGACCTAACAGTTCAACGAGTTGAAGGACTTGGCGACTTACGACATAGAGAGGTCTACGACTCAACGGTTTAGAAGAAAAGGGATGCTCCACGATCTAAGGCATCCATGGCTTAAGGTTCCTACGACTTAAGAGGGTATACAGTTTACAACTTAAGGAAGCCCACGACTTAAGGACAAGACGACTTAACAGTTCAAGGGAAACCACGACTTAAGGAGGAAACGAGCTAACGACTTAGAGCTATCTGCGACTTATGACCTAGCATATGCCGTGAGCGACTTAAGCAAATGAGGTGCTGCTCCTTGCTTAACACAGTGACCTCTTGACTCGTACGCAATTCAGGACTTGGGTTATTGTCTGAAGGGAACAAGCTTATCAGTTAACTCGTATACGACTCACGACCTAGCCTGAGTCGTCCACGACCTAAAGCTACTGGGTGAAGGTACAATGCCGCATCAAAAGGACCAGCTGACTCATTTGCGACTTAGATGTTGACTCGTGGGCGACTAAGGACTTGTACAAATGAGCTTTTGTTAGACCATGAGGCTAGGCCAGATAAGTCGGCCACGACTTACCTTAGACCGGTCACGACTTACGACCTAAAGGGGGGATCCCCCTATAAATACCAACCCACCACAAGCATGAAGGGGACTTTTTGGCCAATCTCTTTAAGCGCCGATACTCTGCTGAATTCTCGACTCACTCGACACTTCAAGTACGAAAGGCATTTCAACTAACTTCGGGAGAAAAATCTAATGCAATCTACATGGATTCAAAGAATTCTTCTACATCAAAGTTCTAGTTGTTTGTCTCATCAGAATTATAATTGAAGATTGTTGTAAAGTTGTAATCGATTCAGTAATAAAGAGAATTAAAGTGGACGTAGGCTTACCCTAAGCCGAACCATTATAAAAACTGTTGTTTTTTCTGCTTTCTCTATGATTTCTCTACTTGTTTTTTAGTTCCCGTGTTCACGGGTGGTGATTTCGCTCAACTTCAATCTACACCGGGGTGTTAGCGTCTGATTTTTACGTTAACACATTGTCATTGATTTTCTTCAAGATCTCTACTGGACCAATCTTTCGAGCTTTCAATTTATTGTAAGTTCCAACTGGAAAATGATCTTTCGTCAATACTGCGTAAACAAAATCACCCTCTTTGAAATCCACACTTCTTCGTTTCTTCTCTGCCAGTTGCTTATACTTCTCATTAGACTTAAGCAATCGTTCATGAACAATCGTATTGCTTCTAGCCGCTTTCACTTGATTGTTGGAATTTGTAAACACACCACCTCCTCTTCTACCTTGCCTCTCCCAAGCTAGAGCCTTCTGGTGTGCTTCAACAACGGATCTTGGATCAAACATATTCACCATATCCTGAATTTGCATTCTCAATCCTCCAACAAATCTAGCTGTCAACTGTTCCTCCGTCTCCATGATATCATTTCTAGCAATCTGTTGTTAAAACTCATCTACATAATCATTTACCAACTTCGTTCCCTGTCTCAAATTCTGTAAACACTGATACATAAAAGACTGATAATTATAAGGAAAAAAAGCAGCCTTCATCAACTTCTTCATCTTCTCCCATGAAACTATCTTTGACTTTCCCATCCTTTCCCGTGTAAGTTTAGTTTGTTGCCACCATGCCTTATCTCTTCCCCTCAATGGTGTAGCAACTAACTTAACTCTACGATGCTCGGGTACTTCCTTGAAGTCAAAAATTTCTTCAACATTTGATAACCAATCAAGAAACTCTTCCGCTATCATTCCTTCTTTGAATTCTAGAATCTCTTTTTTCATCCCCGACTCCCATTTACGATCATCTTCAACATCTCGATATTAATTTCGCACTTGGCCTCGATCTCGTTCATTAATACTTTCTCTATCACCATATTCCTCAAAATCATATGTATGTCGATATCGGTCTCGTCCATCTACAAATCTACAATCATATATGTCCCTTCTACTATGTCTTTCAGCATCATGATATGGTTCATCTCCAAACTCACGTGGAGTTCTTCTCTCTTCATTTCTGTACTCATGGTATTCTCTTCTCATTGAAACTGATGACTCGCTTGTATCTCGACAGGAATGTGGTGACACCCTGCTCGCTTCCGCAGCCGATGGTGAAACTCTGTTTCCTACATGGTTCGAGATTGGTGACCTTCTCCTTTGACTTTGGTTCATGTCATTCATCAATTTCTCTAACTTCCCAATACCTTCATCAAACTTTTCATTGATAAGTTGTTCCATTTGCTCAGCTTCTTGTCTTTGATACACATCTTCAACATTTTGAAATCGATTAACTCTTCTCGGCGGCATTGTCGAATCTTTAACAAATTCAAACACACACCTCAATAACTCTCAGCCTGCACTTAGCTTGCTCGGCTGTGATTGCTTTGACTCTCGGCCTTGATCCCAAAACTACAACTAGGCTCAAACTTCAACACTTCAAATCTCCTCGCAATAGGCTCGGCTTAGCTATGATTGGCTAAGTCTAGCTCTGAAACCAAACTGACGCAGTGGATATAACTGATGACAACAAAATGAATATTTCATGTCAAACTAATCGATGAAACGATTAGGTGAAACAATATAAATCGATGGTTTGGAAATACCCAAATTGCCCAAATCCGTTGATCTCAAGAGATATTGGATTCTAGTTATCTCCAACACGTTGATCGTGCACGATACCGTTTTAAAAGATCTATGATTCTTCTACGTTGATCTCGTGCACGAGATTCCATGAATCGGCTTCAAATCCGTTGATTCGAGCGCACTCGAATAATCGAAAATGGAGAAAGGAGACAACGCTCAACTTCCAATTTCGAAGAGGCACAAAGCACTCAAACAAAGTTTTATTCAAAATCAACCAACTTTACAAATGACCCAATCAGCCTATTTATAGGCTTACACACACAGCCCACGACCTAACACAGGTCGTTAGCGACCTAACAAACAGAGCACAACACACTACATATCACAGTCGACCTAACTCACACGACCTAAGTCATTACAACACGACCTACGACTTAGCTTCAAACGAGTTAACAAATACAACATAAAGCAAAAAACAACACGAGTTACAACACACGACACAACAACATATACAACACCACGAGTTACAACATCAACTCCTACAACACAGCGACATAACAGAATATCATAACAGCTTAAGCGAGCTATACATTTGAGCGACCTAAGCTTCAGGTAGGCATTAGCTTCATGCGCGACTTAAGGAAACAACTTCATGCGACATAAACTTCAGCGACTTAAAATAAGTGGTATAAGGTAGACGCCTTAACTCGCTAGTTCGCCTCAACGACCTAATGCATAGCTCGTTATCTCGCAAGGTCACTTGAACGACCTAATGCATAGCTCGTTATTCTGGTGTAATGCTTCAACCACCCCTTTGTCTCCCGTTACGCCGTATCTTGTTAGGTCGTTGGTCTTGGTTTCTGGAGGAGTTAACTCGTTATACCATAGTTATCTAGGTCGTTGGTGGCTTAAGCTAGTTAGGTCGCGTACCTTGTTAGGTAGCTGTTCATGATTGTCACGACTTAAGTCATAAGTTGCAAGCGGCTTAACAGAGTGCGCTGCAGCATCCTCCCCCGGTTGAAGAGAGTTCGACCCTGAATTCACACATACTCTTCCTTGACAAGCTTATCCCCATGATATGGAATCAAATATTTAACGTTGAAAACGTCTGTTGTATGAATATGATCCGACAACCTCAACTGATATGCATTGTCATTGATTTTCTTCAAGATCTCTACTGGACCAATCTTTCGAGCTTTCAATTTATTGTAGGTTCCAACTGGAAAATGATCTTTCGTCAATACTGCGTAAACAAAATCACCCTCTTTGAAATCCACACTTCTTCGTTTCTTATCTACAAGTTGCTTATACTTATCATTTGACTTAAGAAATCGTTCATGAACAATCGTATTGCTACTAGCCGCTTTCACTTGATTGTTAGAATTTGTAAACACACCACCTCCTATTCTACCTTGTCTCTCCCAAGCTAGAGCCTTCTGGTGTGCTTCAGCAACGGATCTTGGATCAAACATAATCACCATATCCTGAATTTGCATTCTCAATCCTCCAACAAATCTAGCTATCAACTGTTCCTCCGTCTCCATGATATCATTTCTAGCAATCAGTTGATAAAACTCATCTGCATAATCATTTACCGACTTCGTTCCCTGTCTCAAATTCTGTAAACGCTGATACATAAGAGATTTATAATTATAAGGAAAAAAAGTAGCCTTCATCAACTTCTTCATCTTCTCCCATGAAACTATCTTGGACTTTCCCATCCTTTCCCGTGTAAGTTTAGTTTGTTTCCACCATGCCATAGCTCTTCCCCTCAATGGTGTAGCAACTAACTTAACTCTACGATGCTCGGGTACTTCCTTGAAGTCAAAAATTTCATCAACATTTGATAACCAATCAAGAAACTCTTCCGCTATCATTCCTCCTTTGAATTCTGGAATCTCTGTTTTCATCCCCGACTCCCATTTACGATCATCTTCAACATCTCGATATTGATTTCGCACTTGGCCTCGATCTCGTCATGAATACATTCTCTATCACCATATTCCTCAAAATCATATGTATGTCGATATCGATCTCGTCCATCTACAAATCTACAATCATATATGTCCCTTCTACTATGTCTTTCAGCATCATGATATGGTTCATCTCCAAACTCACGTGGAGTTCTTCTCTCTTCATTTCTGTACTCATGGTATTCTCTTCTCATTGAAACTGATGAATCTCTTCTATCTCGACAGGAATGTGGTTACACCCTGCTCGCTTCCGCAACCGATGGTGAAACTCTGTTTCCTACATGGTACGAGATTGGTGACCTTCTCCTTTGACTTTGGTTCATGTCATTCATCAATTTCTCTAACTTCCCAATACCTTCATCAAACATTTCATTGATACGTTATTCCATTTGCTCAGCTTCTTGTCTTTGATACACATCTTCAACATTTTGAAATCGATTAACTCTTCTCGGCGGCATTGTCGAATCTTTAACAAATTCAAACACACACTTCAATAACTCTCGGCCTGCACTTAGCTTGCTCGGCTGTGATTGCTTTGACTCTCGGCCTTGATCCCAAAACTTCAACTAGGCTCAAACTTCAACACTTCAACACTTCAAATCTCCTCCCAATAGGCTCGGCTTAGCTATGATTGGCTAAGTCTAGCTCTGATACCAAACTGACGCAGTGGATATAACAGATGACAACAAAATGAATATTTCATGTCAAACTAATCGATGAAACGATTAGGTGAAACAATATAAATCGATGGTTTGGAAATACCCAAATTGCCCAAATCCGTTGATCTCAAGAGATACCGGATTCTAGTTATCTCCAACACGTTGATCGTGCACGATACCGTGTTAAAAGATCTACGATTCTTCTACGTTGATCTCGCGCACGAGATTCCGTGAATCGGCTTCAAATCCGTTGATTCGAGCGCACTTGAATAATCGAAAATGGAGAAAGGAGACAACGCTCAACTTCCTATTTTGAAGAGGCACAAAGCACTCAAACAAAGTTTTTTTCAAAATCAACTAACTTTACAAATGACCCAATCGGCCTATTTATAGGCTTACACACACAGCCCACGACCTAACACAGGTCGTTAGCGACCTAACAAACAGAGCACAACACACTACATATCACAGTCGACCTAACTCAAACGACCTAAGTCATTACAACACGACCTACGACTTAGCTTCAAACGAGTTAACAAATACAACATAAAGCAAAAAACAACACGAGTTACAACACACGACACAACAACATATACAACACCACGAGTTACAACATCAACTCCTACAACACAGCGACATAACAGAATATCATAACAGCTTGAGCGAGCTATCCATTTGAGCGGCCTAAGCTTCAGGTAGGCATTAGCTTCATGCGTGACTTAAGGAAACAACTTCATGCGACATAAACTTCAGCGACTTAAAATAAGTGGTATAAGGTAGACGCCTTAACTCGCTAGGTCGCCTCGACGACCTAATGCATAGCTCGTTATCTCGCTAGGTCGCTTGAACGACCTAATGCATAGCTCGTTATTCTGGTGTAATGCTTCAACCACCCCTTTGTCTCCCGTTACGCCGTATCTTGTTAGGTCGTTGGTCTTGGTTTCTAGAGGAGTTAACTCGTTATACCATAGTTCTCTAGGTCGTTGGTGGCTTAAGCTGTTAGGTCGCGTACCTTGTTAGGTCGCTATTCATGATTGTCACGACTTAAGTCATAAGTTGCAAGTGACTTAACAGGGTGCGCTGCATCATTAATGATAATTGTTATAATTTAACCAAGAACTTTATGTTTGGACTATAGATTTCAGTATGGATGATGTTGGAATTTTTACTATTACCAAATTCTATATGTTCGAAGTGATATAGCTTTCACAAAGAGAACTATTTTAAATGATTGTTACTGCCGATTAATGCTCAAATAAGAAAATTAGATTTTACCGAACGAACGTGTAAGCGATAAATTCAGCTAAAATGTCACACCACTATCTATGGTAATGTGTGAATGCTAATATTCAAATTGTTGAATATTAATTGCTGAATTTACTGAGTTGCATAACCGTAATAATAAATAGTCCGAATCAACCACACAATTTAATTAATTTATAATTGTTGTAAATTAATTAAATTAATATTTCTAAAATGCCGATTATTAAATTTAATTTGATTTATTTGTATACCTTTATGAATTAATAAATTGGGTAAATAAAAGTTATAAATTCATGTATTGATATACGATCTTGATAGATATTTTATATTGGATTCATATGAAATAAATGTTGAGTGGGTTTGGGATCACTTGAAGCCCATAATTTCTTCATATTTTGCAGGCCATAAAAGGGAGATAGAGGATAGGTTTATAAAATGAATTAAAAAGGTAAAATGATAATATAAAGAAAGAAAATGAACTCTCTTTAATGGGCATTGATTGCCTTTTTTTATTTCTTTTTTTCATAACCTTTTGGCTATTCATTCCTTTCATAACTTCTAGTTCTCTCCTTCCTCTCTAATAAACGAATTTTCGAGAGCTCCCAAGGCTAGAAATATCCCAAAACCAATAAAAATTAGTTATTAAAAATGGCATACCCATCTTGATCCTTACAAAATCTGGAGGGTGATTTTTAAATCTAGGAGTTTTGATTCATTATTCAAGGAGTGATTTATTAGCTATTTCCAAAGGTAATTTTCTTATTTAAATTCACCTATGTTTTTATACGATTGCATAATTAGATTATGCATGATTCACCTCAAGTTTTAATTACTCATCTTTCAATATGTAAATTAAATCCCCCTTATGCATATTTTGATTAAAACATGATTATTGTATTCTTTTGATTTAGATCTATGTTTATTCATGATCTGCCTTTAATGTATTGTTGTGATAAATTCATGTGTTTTGAATCCCATATTACTTTTAATACCTGTCCTTACTCACTGTATTATTTAGATCTATAAATATTTATCACAAAATTTACACATGCCCACTTTGTCCATATGTCTTTTATTTTGTTTTAGAAATTTGTGAAGTTGAAAGCTAACTTTTTTGTAGGCACAACATAGAATTATTATTTGTCGTATGTTAGGAAGATTATAGTGGTGATACCATAAATTGAAAGATAACTTTGAATGGTTTTTTTTAATATAATTATATTACTTGACATACTAATGCAAATGAATTGCATATGTTAAATTATTTATATTTTGAAATTAATCTTTAATTTCGTATGATAAATAGTGGAACATAATTGTTTCAATCCTTGTTTAAAAAAACTTAATTTAAGATTATTGAATAGATTTTAGTGCAAAATCTAATTCTTTTCTTTAATTTCATATAGTAAATAGTTGAATATAATTGTTTCAGTCCTTGTTTTTAAAAAAACCTTATTTAGGATTAATGAATAGACTTTTGTGCAAATTCTAATTCTGTATAGTTTTCTATATTTAAAATCTCATATAAATCTAAAGCATTGTTTCTTTCCTAAATTAAAAGTTTAATGAAAACTGCTAACTTTAAAATCAAAACTTATTTGTATAAATGTACATATACATATATCATATGCTATAAGGTTTGCAAATATATGTTGTTTAGATCTAAATTATTGAATCGTATTAATTATGTATTTCTAAATATACATATTAGTTTAATTCAATTTTGTCAGAGGCTTTTGTGAAAAAAATTGTTAGACAACTAAAAGTTTTTTCCTTTATATATATATATATATATATATATATATATCTGTGTGTGTGTATGTATGTATGTATGTATGTATTTGTAATTATGGATATATGCATATATTTCATTAATTAAGAACATAGATAACAAAAGTGTGTGTAAATTTGGTTGATAAGTTTTAAATGTCATTTAATATATTAATTATTATAATTAAAGATAGAGAGAAATGAAAGGTTTCTCTCTCTTTATATATTGCCGTATCTTCTCTTCATTTATTACATAGGGTAAGAGAGGAAACAAAAGTATTCCTTCTCTAAATTCATTTATACATGTTCTATTTATGCATATATACAATACATGTATACCACACTCACACTTCACACAAATGATTGTATTGATACATTCATTATAATACCTATAAATTTAAGTTATATTTAAATCTCCATTTTAAAAAAATTATTCGAAATTATATTATATCGAATCAACTATGAATTTAGACTACATAGGCCCAATAAAGATGCAAAATGATAATTTTTAAAATTAACCCATTCCTTCTTCAATGGGTCAGCCCGGTTCTAACATTTCCTTCTCGATTCAACTTCCTAAAGCAAGTGGAGCCCTTGCATTGTTGACATTACCATCTAGAACAATTCTACAATTTCCAAGATTCTAAAGGAATTACTCCTTTACAAGAACACTACTTTAAATAAATGGTTGAAAAGCCACTATATGCACAACAAAGAAATATAGAAAATTACAATCACATTGAATTATAATTGGCTATAGAGAAAATCATCAAACATAGACAAGCTTTTCTTTCCTTCATTCGAACCATTCCATCAAACACCCATCGGTCTATCTTCTAGCACTCACCGTGGTCAGGATATGGTAGTATGCTTAATGACTTATTATACAATAGCCTTATTATGAATACCTAACAATGCCAAAGCTAACTCATATATACTGAATAGCCTCATCACACTTCCACACTCATGCTCTCATGCCGTCAGTTCTCTTAGGACCTCCTTATCTAATATTCTTGTACCTTATCACACTGAACATTACACAAGATGTAACAAACTGGGAATTTTAATGATTTTTAATAACGTAAATAACTAAAAAAAATTCATGAAATTAAAATATATTAAATTTAACAATAAAAATTTGATATTTGGTATGCGTCTATTATAGCATAGCAAGTGGCAGATTTTCGTCAGAAATTATACCAATTGTGAAATTTCAATTTATTTTAATTTAAAATTAGTTAAATCGATGAAAATAAAATATTTTTGAAATCAGAATATTTTTAAATAGGAAAAATGGATATCATTTTCTGAGTGAGAAGTCATATTTCGTTTCACAAAACATGGATAGATCTAGCCCCGTTTATCTTATTTTCGGCGGCTTAGCGGCATTTTGGCAGCGAATATCGAGTTTTGATAGGTGGGTCCTATCACTAATATCTATGTACAATTCTGTTCGTCTTATCATGCTGATCTCCGCAGTATATTTATTTGTGTATTTCGGTGCCTGGTGCACGGCGAAATTGACAAAACGATTTGCCACATCAGTTCCGTATTTGGGTCTTTTGGGTTCCTT
This sequence comes from Allium cepa, assembly GCA_030765085.1. Classification (NCBI taxonomy): domain Eukaryota; kingdom Viridiplantae; phylum Streptophyta; class Magnoliopsida; order Asparagales; family Amaryllidaceae; genus Allium; species Allium cepa. Next base: position 778,965,554 of record CM060945.1, read on the forward strand.
ATCTCTTTCAATTATCCACCATATAATTCCAATAGCCATTAGCTTTAATAATTTCTTAGTGCAACTTCTGGCCTTTGTTATTCCATGGTTTAAATATATATTTTTAATCATCCTTTCACTTCCATTTTCTACTCCTATTCGTTGCTTTCACCTACTTTTGTTTCTGCTTTGAAATAATAATAAAACAAATTATATTGTATAAAAGTAAGCTTATTTATTTGTGAAAGTTGTCTTCTTCTCCTGTTTTCCAACTTGTCGGTTTCCTACCTCTTCCCTCTTTTGTTCATTTAGCTTGAAAAAGAAATATAATATATAGTTTTATATGTAGGAACTTGCTACTTGTTTTGTTGTAGAACTCCACGCAACCCCTTCCACTTCCTCCTCACACAGTTCATAGCCACCGAACTTTGGACCCAATCACCCACGACCACTAAAGCAACTCCGACAGCCCCTCATTCGACAACTGAACGCCACCACTCTATCACCATGACAGACGACCAACACCCTTTATCCCTATATCATCTCCTCTTTCCTACCACAACAGACCCTAAGTCCACGTCAGCACCATCTTTTCCCATCTTCACTCTCCCTCTCTCTTACTAGCCACCGGACGTCGCCACTCGAACCTGACCCCACCTTCTGTCCAGGAGACCAACCTTGTTCCCCTCACCTCACCCGAGCGCTAAGCCATCCATCTTCCCTTGAAGAAAGCCGAAGCCCATAAACCTTCCCACTATCGCAGCTTCCTTCCAAACGACCAACCATTCACCTAGCCTCCCCCTTGAACCCAACAGTAACCTTGAATGCCAAAGCATCTTCCACGCCAGCCAACAGACCAACCCGAGCACCCAACAGCAGCTGCCAAACCCCTGTCGCCCGCTTCTTTCTCTATCAGCCTCACACCATCTCTATGCTCCACAACTACTAGCAGCCTGCATTAGCAACTCGAGTAGTGAACCCGGTAGATCCCTAAGCCTTCCTTTCTCATCTAAAAAAGGGTATATATATTTTACATATAAATATTATGTGATATTTGATAAACTGGTTGCTTTGTTCTTTTGTATGCTTCCTGTTACCACATTCCTCTTCCATAATATATATATACACACATATATATATAAATATATCTGTGTGTGTGTGTATTGATTTCAATATATGTGTTTAAAAGATATTAATATACATAATATGATGGTATTTTGATTTTAACAAGTGTTTAAAATTGAATGTTGATTTTAAAAGAAAAATATAATATAAAGGTTTTCATATGAGTAAATTTTAGATTTTAAAAATTTTATATTTTGTTTTCATCTATTATCGAGTTTCAGCCTTGCTTTACTTTGTTCTATTTTGCTATCCAGAGAATCTCAACAGTAGTTGTTGCGTTCTTTGCTTTTCATGTGGTTGGATCATATTATTGTGTTCTCTAGCCTCGAAAGGTGAGCAATACTCATGATTAACAATTTTATGTTTAAGTAATTAAACATCACTTGAATCGACCCTTGAAATGTTTGTTATAACTAGGATTTTTATTTAGTTAATATACATATGATTTTGTATGTTACTGTGCTCACTTTGACATATATACGATGATATGATGTGATGTTCATTTTGATGTATAAGATGATATGTCGCTTTGTATAACATTTATATTGACATGTATGATATGTTAATTTATGATTCACAATTGCGAGTTCCTTATATGCTATAACTGTTAATTATCTGTTTCGATCACTCTGCAAGTTCCCTAATAGCTTAGGAATTTTCAATGGGACGAATAATACATACGCGAATGATATTATAGATTAGGGAAAAATATTATGGGTTGAAATGATAAACCCAATTGGTTTTATTAAATTTAAATTTTAGGATTGCGGGTCGAATGATATATTCCCACAAAATAGTAAATTTAAATTGCAGGTTGAAATGATAAATATCTGTTCACTTGACCATAGCATAGAAAACTATACACCAACAACGTCGGTCCATTTTTAAATGATTTCCAAATTTTTGAAAAGGAGAAATATATGTATATTGATTTTTAGAATATTATATAAAGATATTTTAAATTTAATATGTGTGCTAAATTTAGATTTTTAAACTATATGTTTGAAAATTTTAATTTATAAGTTAAGCTTTGAAAAATGTAAATTGCAAGAGTTTACTTATAATTTTATTATTTTTAATATACAAAATGTAATTTAATATAAGATAATATAGATTTAATAAAATCGGATTTAATTTAATAATATTCAATGTAGTAAAGTTTAGTTTAATAGAATTTAATTGGATAAGTACATATATTTTATTTAAATATTTATTTAAAATTTATATTAATATTTTCAAAATAGATTTTGTAATAACTCTAATAAAATAAAGGTTAGGAAGATAAATTAAGTTAATTCATAATTTGTTGAGAATTGAATTTAAAAGAGGATTTATTTGAAACTTATTGATTTTGAGATTTTGAAAGGTATGATTTATAACTTGATTCAATTAAAGGTGATTAAATGAATATTTTCAAATTTAAGTAAAATTGAATCTTTAATTCTGATTTAAATTTATAACTTGAGATTTTATTTAAATGCTTATAAAAGGTGATTAGTTGAATATTTTAGAATTAAATACGATTGAAGCTAGATATTTAATTTATATTACTTAAATATGTAATTTGAGATTTTATTTAAATGTTATTAAAAATGATTAAATGAATATTTTCAAATTTGAATAAAATTGAAGTTGAATTTTGAGAAATAAATGAAATTTATAAAATTGAGTTGTTGTAAATTGTTTGAATATTTAAACTTCGAAACCTATAGAGTGGTTTAAATTTGTTGTCCAAAAGTTTTTTTTTATTTAGATATAAAGTAAAAATGGTTTTATGATAATTTGAATTGAATTTTTAACCTTTTAATTGAAATTGTTGGACCGAGATTGATTTAAATTGAATTTGGAAGTAAAGTTTTGAATAGAATTGTAGAACTGGTAGAAACAATTCTAATTTGAAACTATTTTTGATATAGAATCTTTTAATTATATATATAGTATGTAAACTATTTAATATATATATAAACTATTTTAATCTATGACCAATTTTTAAATATATAAACTATTTTAAATTTATAACTATTTCAATAAATATAAACTATTTTTAATACTTAAACTATTTAAGTTAGAACTGTTATGATTTAGATTTGATGGATTTAAATGGGAATATTTTGGTATGATGGTTTAAAACTATCTTGCGGTTATGATTTTGGAAGTGAATAATGATTTCAAAGGTGAATATGATTTCGAAAGTGATATGATTTCAAAAGTGAATATGATTTTGAAAATGATATAATTTTGAAATGATTATGGTATTTTGATATGAAGTGTGAACTGGTTGAAATGGTTTTATAAAATGACCGTGGTGTGAAATAAGCTTTTGGTTGTTAAAGATACCGAGATCGAATATTGTCATACTCTCTGCCAATATCGAAAACCACTTTATCAACTGTGTACATGGTGGAGATTCCATAACGAAGTAGAATGTTTTGGCAAATGATTCTGTGTAAGGTATTAATGTAGCCCTGACTCCCGCGAGTCACCTTGATGTGATTAAAACAGAAGCTATACCTGGCCAAATGAGGTCGTACCTTGGATCGAGCATGCTTCACCAATACCATTCTATTACTTTGTGATTTGATTGGGTGCAACTTTGATTTTGGGAGTATGTCTCAAGGTGGACGGTATTAGCTGCTATGCGTTACCACCAGCCCAGTTCTGCAAAATGGTAGAATCATATCCTAGGCATTGCCTCGTATGCCTTGTCACATGCCTTATCTTGCCTTCTATGAGTTTTTTGGTGTCGTACCTATGGAGTGATCCTTGAAAGCCCACCGGTTTGGTGAAGTTTATAGTACTGTATAGACTATGGCATTTATATAAAATGTGTTAAGGGCGATATGGGTAACGCCTTAATGCTATTTTAATATTTTACTTAACTATAGACATTATCTTTGTAGCGTATTGTATTATATATGTAGATAGTTTAACAGATCCCTAAAGTATGGAATCCTAAACATCCTTTAAGTTATTTTCTTTTTATTTGGACATTTTACTTAAGTTGATTTACTTGCATAAGAATGCAAATCCTGACTCGAGTGTTTTTTGTTTATCTTTATGCTCGGGTCAGACTGAGTGTCATAGCATTTTTGAGTCACCATTGGAGCTGGGATCTTTGCTTGGTGATCTAGCTTTATCTATTCAGCTTTCAGTTATTTTCAGTTATCTATGTTCAAACTTGTCAATGGTTATGTATAGCAATTCTGTTTTACTTGAGATTTTATATTGTATTTGTTTCAAACTTTGATTTTATGTAGTAGCTTCATGAACTACTGTTTATCTACTCTGCTGCTTATTACTATATACTCTGTAACTGCGATTCTGTGATTGATTTTATTTACTGTATATGCTAAGTCTTGCCAAATAATAAATTAATAATCTATTAGATTGAGCAATTCAAGTCTGACATGATTGGATGATTATCGATTTGAATAGTTTAAAATAGCAGGTCGTTACACAAAAACTTGCCGAATAAGTTGCATTCAATCGCTCGAGTCCACAAGTTGCTAAATGAATTTGATTAAACACCTAACTTTCGCCATTCCAGGAGAATTTGGTCTTCCTTTAATGTGAAGATAGACATCATCATGCTTTGGAGGACTATATCTAATTCCTTACACGCCATAAAAAAGCTAATGAATATTGGAATATTTGAAATTGATACTTGCATCCTTTGTGGGGTTTGAACAAGAATCAAACGCCTATAAATATTTTGAATGTAATTTCTTCTCTATCACATAGACACAAACTCTTCTATGTGTAGGCCTCTTTGGTCATGAACATGCTCTTTGGAATAATGGAAGAGGTTGTTCATTGCTGCACGTAAGTGAACTCTTGCAGCCACCATTTTGGTGAGGATACTAAAGAAAACTTTGAAGGATAACCAGATCTTCAATGAAAATTAATGTACCACACTTGCTCTGAAGTGAAGAACAATAGCCATGATGAAGTAAACACCATTGATATGGAGAGAAAATAACATGTGGAATACCCTTTTTGAGGTGGAATTATATTGTTATTTGAGGTCATCTTTATGGGCTATCGTTAGATAGGCTTTTTGTTTTGACTTTCTTTTATTTTGTGTTTATTTTCCCATAACTAGAATGTTTTTCTTCTCCTTTTGTATATGTGGTTTCTCCGATCAAATTCGGTAAGCACCCGTTAACCCTATTTACACATGCTGACACAAAATATACATGTAAAATAGACATAACAGCGGAAATTAATAACTAGATAGCTACGAAGCCTCCTGCTTGACCATCATCTTCAATGAGCCCGAAGAAAACCAGCTACTTTCAGACTACTCAAATATAATTCAGTACCTAAGAGTTTATAAAAAAAAAACAACTCGGTTCAGACACTATGTCTAGCATGAGTGAATCTCAAAACGAAATGGTGGAAAAAATATATTAGATGAGACCGTGATATCACCTACGGTACGGGGTCCCTCTCACAATAACAACATCCAATCTCAACCATGGATACAAATAATGAAATATCGCAAAGTACCCTTAACATTTCCTAATGAATTTAAGAAAGAGGAGAATTTAAAGACTTCAAATCAAAGGAAGAAGTAAGGGAAATTTTCCAATGAATGACCAGGAGAGTGCACCTTCTACACCAAAAGTATACCTCTAGAATATACATGAGATTTATGATGGCTCTCGGAAACCTCAAAGCCGGACTCTACCAAGCTATATCATGAATCTAAGTATTTCACAGCTTATTGCGCATATAACTAAAACCGACCTAGAGTAGATGTGAAAATACCCTAATGTGAGCAACCGCACATAGCTTGGCCCTCACTCGCGCTTTGGTTTTAGCCATTTCTGGCAAAGGATATCTATGCTCAAACAAGAATCATCTTAAATTAACGATACACAATGAATAAAGCTAAATTGATAATTAACAAATCAACTATCGAAGATAATTAAAATTGATCATATATGTAAATTATATTTCATATTCTTGCCACCACTTGTTGATTCCAGTCATGTGTCATCCCTCGGTTGAAAATGAAGTTGGGCAAGTTGAGGATGTGTTACCTCTAGGCATTGACTTGATGATATCTTTAACCTTTGAGAAAGAACCGAGTTCCTGCCTTAATGTTTATTATTAAGAGTATGACTAAACCCTTTCCATACAAGAGATATCGGATTACGGAACTACTTTTTCATAACCGAGTAAAACTTTTATTCTTTTAAAAACAAAAATGTGTTAGAGTTTCACATTACAAATAACCTACTTTATCAAAATTATTTATTAACTTTAAATACTAATAAAATCCTTTAGTACCATTATTAAAAGGATTAATCAACTTTAATCAATGATTAACTATTTCAAACATCTTCATTCAAAATAATTAGTTAGCTTTAATCCGAATTAGTACTTCAAACAACACTATTTAAAAAGATTAATTAACTATAAAACATCCTTGTTTAAATGATTAGTTTTCTTTAAAAAATCATTATCAAAATTATTGAACAATTTTACAATGCCATTATTAAAATAATCGGTTGATTTTAAATCCTTATTGTTAAAATAATTAATTAATTTTAAAACCTTATTATTTAAATAATAAATTTATTTTAATCCATCTTTATTTAAATACTTAATTATCTTTGTAAAACCTATTCACAAGATTTAACAAAATATTTCAAAGAGGATAACATTTCCATTCAAACATCATAGAATAAAAGGTTGAGCACAAATACAAAGGCAATTATATATAATTAAAGAACATCCTATATCCAATATGAATATGCTGGCATAATATTCTATGTCTAGATCAATATAATAGTAGAATGGGAATTTATTTTGCCAACTGGATGTTCAAATAATCTACTTAATTTAATTAAAGTGGAATGGGATTTATTCAGCTAAACAGATGTCATTATATTTTATCTAATCAAATGTTAGTAGAATGGTGTTTTATTCTGCTAAACGGATGTCCAAAATAATCTACTCAATTAAGTTATATCATAATGGGAATTTATTCTTCAAAACAATTATCATTAATTTGGTATAACTCATTTACATTTATATAGTTACTAAATGTTATCGACAATCGAATTTCTTGTGTTCAAAACTATTCTTTGTAAAAGAAAGTCGCTATTAAACTAATTGATCCTTAGAAAACAAAGAAATTAAAAGAACTTAAACCTCTTTAAAAATAGTTAATTACAAGTTAAACACCTTATTAAATCATAACTAAATCTTGATTAAGTCTTAAATTAACTTAATTACAGATTATGTGATAATTAAAAAATTTCTAAATAATTTATTTCTAAACTAAAACCCATAATTAACTGATATTAAAAATAATTAAACACTTACTTAATAATTAATTTATAATTAGCCATATACTTAATTAATTATTAATTAAAAGCTTATCTTATAATTAACTCATAATTAATTAATCTTACATGATCAATAATTAATTAAATTTAATCTTTCTTTTAAAGATAATTAATTAGTAACTAATATCAACTTAATTAGAATTAATAAACCTTCTTTAACACTTAATTAATTATTAATTACTAAACTAAATTAATTAACAATTAAATAATAAATCCTTAATTTATTCTTCTTAATCATCATTATTAAGCTTATAAAACATTTTTAAAAGATTTTTAAGTATAAAGACTTAATTTTGCAAAAGGTGGATTTTTATCGAAACTGAATCCATATCGAAAGTAGTTTAACGTAACTTTCCACAAGGAACCCAAGTTGCCAATACCATATAAAGGTTCTAACTTTTCTTATCACATAAACACATGTCCATGTCCATAGCATACAAAATATATAACAAACCACAAACACAAGTAAAGATCTTATCTTTACATCATCCATCACATAAGTATCCTAACTTGCAAACTTTTACTAATATTTAACTTCCATTTTCAAGTTTGTACTACATCACAACCAAACATATATACACACATATTAACCAACATCAAATCTAGCGAAAAAAAGTATCAATTTAATAACCAATTCAAGCAAAACAAAAGTTTTAAAATCTTAGCGAAAGGCGAGAACTTCACTCGCCAAAACTTTACCAAGTCACCCTAGAACTTGAAAAGAGGCTTACATCTAAATTTTACTTAGTAAAAATGTGATTTTGGACCATATAACAAGCTTAATGGACTTGGCCTAAGGGTGGGTAGGTTCGGCAATAACTTTTAGAAGAGGATTTGGTTTTGTTAAAGATGAAGGAGGTGCTAGAAATGAAAAGGGAAGAGTTTTAACAAGTTTGACAAGAATTAAAAGGTAAAAGCTTTGATTTCAAAAAATTGGAAATTAAAAACAGAAGCCGTTAAAGACTTTCAAAAAGCTTTGAAAGAAAAGTGAAGTTTAAAAAGTGAAAGTGAAAGTGAAAATGTAGGATAGGAAAAAGAAAGAAATGGTTTTATATATAATGAGATAAGTTAAATTATTGCCTTCCTTTTAAATTATGCCACATAATCTCCTTACCAAACTATTCCTTGCTCCATATGTTATTCCCCCCTCCTTACATTTTCACATGAAGGTACAGACAATTGGATTACCTAGTGGATAAAAGGGTGCTCTTATGTTCTTAAGTCAATTTTCACACTTAAGGAATCTCTTTAACATCATATCCTCTTTTATCATTTTAAATTATATTTTTCCTTATTTATACTTTCCAAAATAAAAGTATATTTATCATTTGAACTTTTTTTTAAATGTACATAAGTTCAACAACTTTCTATAACTTATTACTTGATAAAAAGTCGAAAATCCAAAAAATAAGTTTCGGTCACATTCACTGTATTTCATCGAACTACCTACTTTAGTAAACACGTTTAAAAAATAATTTCACCATTACTAGTTCTTATTACAAACGGGAACTTTTGGGTTATAAAATAAATTTATTAATTATTAAATAATATATTAAAAGAATTTCGGACCGGAATTCCATCATAACTCAAACCAGAAAGAAACATCCAAATTGCTCGTAAGTCTGCATGATGTTCATAGATCGTTCCTATGCAAAATTTAGTTCGATCTCTACTTAAATACATAAATTCTTTTCTAAACTAGTATTACTCACCAGATATTTTTTTAGTGCAAACTCTAATTACGCTCCGTGAATAGGAACCTCTTTTCACCTTGCATAGCCATATACTATGGTAGAAAACGTTAGTTTTATATCCAGAATCCTTACCAAGTGTTCGCTGTAAAAAGTCAAGTGATGGAACCTTATTTTGAATGTTATAACACACCTAAAAGTCATGAAATCGGATTTTGGATCTAACCAATGTGAAAATAGGAATGATTTTTGTCAAACTTACATACTTATTTTATCGATTCTCACTAATATCAATTTCTATATCAATTAAAATTATTTATGAAAACATTCCATATAACTAACTTAAGCTTGATTTGTTATAATACTCTATTATATCCTAAGAGTATATACCACTATCTGGTTCAAATTTTTACACTTTGATTTTATTTCTCTTAAGTAAACTCAAGATCTTAATATCCTGTTTTATTTCAAAACGCTTTTGAAATAGTTTTATACATTTTAATCGTAGAATATATATATATATATATATATAGCCCGAGTAACCGCAAAATGATACTAAGGAATTGGGTACTACTAAATAGCATCATATATTCCCTTACCATGAAAGAAATACTTGAGAAAATGCTTACCATCCGAATACATCTCTTTCCCATTTTTAGTTATTTTTAGGCCACTCAAACTAGAAGCATAAAATTCTTCTTCTATTTTAAAATCCACTTAATAAAATAATACATACATACACGCACTCTTCTTATTTAAAATTCTCTTTCCAACATATTAATACTTGTAAAAACTTTCAAATAATACTATTTATTATTTTCTCCATAAATCATTTAATATAATATACATATTTCTCTTTTCTTCCAAATTAAATCATGCTTTTCGGATTTAATCAAAATTTTCTTCATTAAAACATTCCTATAGAAATTGTCATGGTAACATTTCCCTATTCCGAAACCCGAAAATGAACACCAGTAATGTTGTAGTCATCATCAGCATTATTTTGCTGGGACCGAAGTGATTTTATTGCTTTCTACCTCTTTTTAAATAATTCCATAATACTTTTAAAGTAATACCATTAATATTTTTCCCAAAATTTGAAAACAGTTTCCAAGACACCAAGTTTTCAGTTCTTGAATTCTTAGTTTGAATCTTCTATCACTCACAACCCCTATAAATAAATCATACTTATATAGTTCCACCTTTTTTTATAAAAACATTTCACAATATTTAATCTTATAACGACGTGCCTTTTTGGATGTTTTAAGCAGACTCACGTATCAACTCAAACCATTCATAAGGACAGATTGTTATAGGGTAAATAAGGAAAAGAGAAGGAAATAAAAAAAATACAGAATCTCGTAGCAGAATGAAAAAAATATAATAATCAAATAACAATTCATGAATCTTTTACAAAATAAATTTGATTATACTTATACAATACAGAATCGGAGTTCAGATAATAAGAATAAATAAATGCAGCGGAATAACATGATGTAGTGGAATATGAGAAATAATACTTGTAGAAATCTTCATCTTCGTCCTCTAGAAATAAGGTCTTCAATCCTTGAAATGCTCAGGTTGACCCGAGCAAATTGAAAAGACAAAACACTCGAGTCGGAACTAAAAGATCTTATGTAAGTTAAATCAATGGTAGATATGTGTGTGATGGCGTCGGAGATGTTTGTGAGGTTTAACATCTCCTATTCAGTGTCCAATGTGAGTGCAGCAACTTAAGAGATGTTTGAAATTCACATCTCCTAAGGATCTATTAAACTATCTACTATGTAGTACAATACGCTATTATAATATCTACAATAAAGTAAAAGTATTAAAATAGCATTAAGGCGTTACCTATATCCCACTTAACACATTTTATATATTCCCATAGTATATGCAGTACCGTACGCCCCTTTATAAACTAGAGGTTTACATAGAGGGCACCCCATAGGTATGGTACAAAACAAACCCGTAGAAGGCGTGATAGGGTAAGCGACACGGTACTCAAGGCAATGCTAAGGTAGATATACGATTTGCGTACCCAAACTAGTGGTAACACATATCACCTACTACCGCCCACCTCGGAACAGACTCCCAAATCAAAATCAAAGGTGGCCACTAAATCAATAACAAAGTCAGAATATAGTATCGAAGAAGTGTGCTCGATAGGAGGAATGACCTCACTTGGCCCGGTGTAGCTCCTGAGTAGCCACATCAAGCTGACTCACGGGAGTCAGGGCCAAGTAAATACCTCATACAGAATCGTTCGCCTAACCATCCTACTTCATTTCTGGAATCTCCACCACGTACACAGCTGTTAAAGTGGTTTTTGGTATTGGCAGAGAGTATGGAAATATTTGATCTTGGCCTCTTTAACAACCAAATGGTTATTTCACACCAGATGGTTCTTTTACATTTCAAAAGTCAATTCACAATTTATATCAAAATATCATATTCTCAAAACTATATCACTTTCGAAATCATATTCACTTCGAAAAGTCATATTTTCAAAATAGTTTAAAACCCCCATTTTAATATTTCATATTCAAATCAAATATGTAATTTAAATCCCAACTTAGGTTATAACACCATTTAACCGTACTTGCTTTGGAACCGATGAATTGAATATAAACACTTTCCCTCTACATGGTCTGAAAATTTAGAAAATAGTTTAAATAGTTATAAATAGTTAAATACTCCATAATAATTTTAGCTTTAGATTAAAGATACTATTAAATAAATTTAATATAGTTAAATACATTTAAAATAGATTAAATGTAATTGAAATAGATTAAATAGCTTTTAAAATAGATTAATTAGATTTAAATAAGTTAAAATGGGTTAATTAGTTTTAAAATAATGTAGATGGTTCGAAATAGGTTAAAATGATTTAATATAGTTAATATAGGTTAAAATAGTTTAACAATTTGAAAATCACAATAATCAGAAAATTCAAGAAATACATTTTTAAAACAGTTTATATTAAAATGTGAATTTTGAAATTAATATCAATTTACTATGTATTTCATTTCGACCCAATAGAACCATTTCAGTTTCTTAATCACAAATCAAATTTCATGTCTCCTTTCACATTCTCAATAAAATATTAATTTTTTTCGATCATAATTCATGTTTGAAATATCAAATTTTAAGCAACAACGATTTCAATATATAACACAGTTATATTTCACAAATTTCCAACAACTCAATTCTCGAAAATTCATTTATATTCAAAAATTCAACTTTACAATTTCAAATTTTTAATTCCTTTAACAATCCTTTTGAACCAATTCCAATTTCAACCTAAAACTTGAATTTCGATGATAATCCAATTTATATAAATCGAAGTTTATTTAAAAATATTATTTAACCAAATTCAAAAGCTTTATGGATTTAAAAATCATTTAATTTAACCAATCCGGTGTTCGTATGTAATACTCTACCTTAGGGTCAAGTAATACAGATATTTATCATTTCGATCAGCAATTTAAAATTTTACGGTTACATATCATTTCAAACCACAATCCCGAATTAAATATTAAAATCCATAAAATCGCTCTAGTATATCATTTCAACCCATAACGATTTTTCGTAATCTATAGATCGTCCAGGTATATATCATTTCAACCCATAGTGATTTTCCTAATAATAACTAAGGGAACTTGCAAAGTGAGAACAGTATATAAATCAAACATAACATCCAATCGTCCAATATCGAAAATCTAACATCCATCAAAATCATCATTCAATTCAACCAATAAATATCAACAATTAACTAATCATCAATGACAGGCATTTAACTGGCAATTCAAATTCAATAACAAATTAAATAACAATTTAATTCAAATAATAGAAATTAACAGGAATAGCTGTTTAAATATATCAAACAGCCGTAAATAAATTCTTAATCACATCGTAAGTTCAATTTAACTAACATTAGAAATTTTTAGAAGTTGTGAGTGGGTCAAAACACTCACCTTTGAATTTGAAATCCATTTGAAATTCAAAATAGAGCCTAAATTTGAACGGTCTCAAAATTTATCAAAACCAACATTAAAATGTTTTGAATTTCGATACGATCCCAACGTAAGAAACCGCGCATGAATTGGACCTCGTATGTAAAAGTTATGTATTAGAATAATTGAATTTGAAATTTGAATAAAATGAAATAAAAAACAAACTCACGTGGGCCACGTCACCCAAAACACGGCGTTGACCATCTAACCGTGGCCTCTACATGCCACTACGGCTCACAGCACCACCGCCGTTCGACTCGCGATTCCCCGCCAACACAGCCGAGCCCCTCCGATCGCCCCTAACCGCGTGCGTCGCCACCCCAAACTAGGGTTTTCGAATCCCTAATTCCAATTTCCTGCCACCTCAGGCCAAACTAACCCAATCGATCACCAGCCCACGACTCCACGCGACAATCACCATAAAACCCCTAAAATAATTTCTTCGATTGAAGACGAAATCAAAAACCCCAATTATGACTTTGACCATGATTCCTGGTTGACTCGGCCATCAATTGAAGAAATAGACACCAGATGTAGATTCGTATCGTTGAGATCTTTGATTATATATTTTTTTGAATTTTTTTGAGGAGTTTGACTTTTGGAATTGAATTTGAATTTGAAATGAAGGTTGGAATTTTAGATACGTTCTGCATTTCGAAAGAGGAGGTAGACATGAAATGTACATAAAGATACTGAAAATAAGAAGCAGCTAGGGTTTATAACAGACTATTTATAGGCAGATCCAAAATAAAAATGAATGGGTTGGATTTGATTTTGAAGTTGAACGAGAAACGAGCCTAAAAGCCCATTCTATCTCCGGAACGAAAATGGGTCAACCCGTATATCAAAATAGATGATTTTGATAATTTTAAAAGCAATGAAATGGGTTTAAAGCTCTAATTCCATCGTATGAAGAAGTTATTTTAAAAACATCTTATTTCAAATTGATTTCAATTAAATTTATTTCTAGGCGTTTCGAGCCCGTACGATCAAATGACAAGCCCGATCACTACGAAACTTGAAATCCTACAATAATTCAACGTTACGGATCCGATGAAACTAGTTTCGTTGAAATCTGAGAGAGTTGCCAAAACGGCCATTTTCACGTTAATTAAATAAATTAATATTAAATTAATTAAACACATTTTTATTTCAGTATTTATAAACTAGCAGATTTTTATCTATTTTGATTGCAAAGATATTTATAATAAATTAAAATAAGTGTACATATCAATTCAGTGTTAATTATTTCAATAACTACATTGTTCAATTTCTATTGCCATTAATCCTGTTGATTATAATTTAATTCCAATAAATTGATTTCATTTGGTTTCAATATTTTTATTTAAACAAATTATTATTTAATAAACATAGTTAACATTGTTTTATATTTCATTACATTAATATCCTCCAATCTCCATTTTTATTTGTATTAACTACTATATTTCAATTATATTGAATTTTGTCAATTTCACGCATTAAATAAAATTTAAAATCCCATATTGGTTTATTTATCTTGATTTCACTACTTCATTTAATCAACTATTACATCATGAATATAACTAACATTTCTATTCAATATATTACATTCATAATTTACTACTATTGCCTTAACTCACATTATTGTAACATTTATTTACATTTAATTTCGCTTGATTTCTAATTAAATAGGTAACTTATAATAATTGTTACCATTAACTTTTAATCAAGTTATAAGTTTATTATTTACAAACAAATGTTACCATGGCTTACATAACACGGATTTTATTCAACTATCAATAACCATATATTATTTCATTTGTCAATCAAATATTTACATTTGTTTTCTTATATTCACTTTATAACAAAATCATATATTTTAGTCATTTCAATTGATTGGAATTTCATTCAATTTGTTAATAGTTAACTTTAATTAAAATTGTTACGTTTCATCTTAGTTATTATTTCATTAACACATCGCAAATTTTTATTTCTTCCCACATTAAATCACTAAACTTATTAAATTAAAAATTTTAATTATCAAAAATTATGGGTCATTACACTCTCCCCACTCAAAACTTTTCGTCCCTGAAAAGAGAAAAGTAGGGAAAAGAAGGGATTGAGCAATCAATATAACTTATTCAAAATATTAAATTTATAAACAAATAAACTTACAAAATTAAATAATTTTAATAAGATATATCAATTTATAACCATTAAATCCTTTTATACTAAAGTTAATAGTAGTTTGGAAAACCTTTCATAAAATTTTCTGAGTTCAAAATTTATGGAAAATTTCGGTAGAGTCTCCTTTGTGCGGAGAGGTCTGGGAGAAATAATAATATAAATAATAACAACAAATCATATATTTCAAAATAATATATCCCGAACAACGGGAAAATAATATAATATCGCTTAAAAATCTTAATCTGAGAACGTACCCATTTGTCAGGCAAATAACGCTTATTTTTATGAAACCAAAAGCGGTAGCAATTGCTTCCATAACCTGTATTTCACTTATATAATCCAAAGAAGTAAATAGTTATATAAACGTAAAATGTTTAAGTTGTTTCAATCAATAGTAACAATCAATAGAACAAAACAACAATCACTTGCAACCAAAACCATATAATCATCACATGAAATCAACCATCCATTTATAGCACGCAAAGAAAAAGGTTTTTTTTTTGGGTTTAGGCACTTTTAAATTGTATAGAATGAAAAATAAACTACTAAGTATACCATACAGTCAACGGTCTTAGATAAAACTCAACAGATTATTCATACGTCCAAACAATTATAAGTATCCACTCCCAAACAACCCATAAACAAAAACAAACAATGACTCCAAGCATTAAGCAATTTCATTCTTATTAATTTCATTTCATATTATTTACCTTTCTTTAGTTTCATTCGTACAATGATTATTTCATTCATTCACATTCATTTAATTACATGCGTTATTTACATTTTCTCACATATATTAATCATATGGAATTATTTAGACATATGTAAATCAATTCTAAAATTACTCTATGGATTTCTTTGTAAATAAATTCACATTCATTCATTCAGTGCTTATTTTCATTTATTTCCATTTGTTACTTACAAAAATTCACTTTTAGTTACCCTTATAATGTCATTTCATTTCTTTACTTTATACTTATTTCTTACGCAAGTTATTTCCATTCAAATATTTATAATAATCAATGAATTTATTATTTAATTATTACATACATTTTATTGCAGTTTAGTTTACATTTATAAATTTACATACCTGATTTCCATTAGACGTTAATATTCATTGGTGCATAAATTCATTCTCAAGTTCCTTACTTTTTAATTTACATTCATCGTTTCTAACATAATGACATTAGAAATTAAATCCATTTTCTAAATCATTTCAACAATTTCTGAATTTATAACCATTTAATTTAATATTGTATTCATTTCATTATTTACTTTAATCATAATTAGCTTCAAACCTTAACTTTAGTTCATAATCCTTTACTCCTAATACTTATTTTTCTATTACATTTAATTAGCAGCATTTCAATTACAACTTAAGTTTCTAATAAGTTTTAATATCAGAATTCTTATTAGTAAAGAAATTTCATCGAACACTTTCATTACTTAAGTTTTACTTATATAATATTCTATCACATATCATTATTAACAATACAATTTTTAAAATTTGGTAAATTATATATGTATATATATTATGTATGTATTAGAATGAAATAAAAGGTTAAACAAGTTTTCATATTTGTTTTAAATCAAAATGTTTAATAGTTACACTGTCTTACTTTCATTTCCATTTTATTTACAGTTTATGAACTTTCAACTTCTTATTTATTTCATTTATCATTTTAATATCAAATTTCTTATTTTCATTTTACAAGTTTACCAATTATTAATATAGTCAAGATTCCATCCATTACAATAATTTTAATTTCTAATTTGCAAAAACATAAGAACTAAACAACCAGGTTCCATTTAAATTATTTCAAACGAATATATATATATATATATATATATATATATATATATCAAATAATATCATTTATATATATCAAATCATATTTGGAGGATTAGAATTTAGATTAATTTATCAAAACAATTGTGCAGTAAAATTACTACAATGATCTTTCTACTTTGAAACTCGAAAATGAACGTCGATGATTCATGCACTCATCACCGAAATTATTTTCCAACGGCCAAGAGGGGAGTGCATAACTTATTTCCCTTAAAATTCTTTTAAAACTTGCTTTCAAATCACATTGAAATATTTATATCGAAAAATACTTCCAAATGATACTAACATTATATTCCAAAAATCCATTGAAAGAAATTTCAAAAATCTCGGTACTTAAGTTCTAAAATTTCCAATTTATATTTATTTTATTTACAATCACATTTTCAGATAATATTTATAAATTTCACAACCTAATGAACAAATATATTACAACCAAATATATCACTTATAAATTTTATTATTTTATATACAAAATATAATAGGTAAAATTATTTCATTCACCCACATTTCAAAATAAATATTGTGTCGGTCTGCCCTATTAAGTGTTTAGAAATCCCTATCGATGTCATAGCGTCCTATGCACCAACCAGAATTTATAAATATGAAACGGAACAAATTAACACAATACCAAAACCTTTTATAACAATACCAAGTGCGCTCTCTTATATATGTACACTTAGCGACTCATTCAAGGGTATTACTACCCTATTTCTAAAGAGTCAGACCCCAAAACGCTAAGGTTGTCGCTAAACCAAAGCTCCGGTACCAACTGTAACGACCTACCTTTTTAGGTCTTTTAAGAAAACACACATGATCAACTCAAACCATTCATAAGGCAAGATTGTTATGGGGTAAATAGGGAAAAGAGAAATAAATAAAACAAATATAAAATCTCGCATCGGAATGACAAAATATAATAATCAAATAATAATTCATGAAGCCGTTTATAAAATAAATTTGATTATACTAATACAATACAGAATCAGAGTTACGGACAACAAGAATAAATAAATAAATGCAGCGGAACAACATGATGCGGTGGAATATAAGAAATAATACTAGTGCAAATCTTCGTCTTCGTCCTCTAAAAATAATGTCTTCAATCCCTGAAATGCTCAGGCTGACCCGAGTGAATTGAAAAGACAAAACACTCGAGTCAGAACTAAAAAATCCTTTGTAAGTTGAATCAACGGTAAATATGCATGTGACGGCGTCATAGATGTTTGCGGGGTTTGACATCTTCTATCCAGTGTCTAACGTGAGTGCAGCAACTTAAGAGATGTTCGGATTCACATCTTCTAAGGATCCGTTAAACTATCTGCTATGTAGTACAATACGCTATTATAATAAATCTTGTAACATCCCGCCTTTTCGCACGATTTAAACAGACACACGTGTCGATTCAAACCATACGGAAGGGCAGATTGTTATGGGGTAAATAAGAAAAACAGAGAAGAAAAAAAACAATATAGAATCTCACAGCAGAAGGATAAAATATAATAATAAAATATACAGTTTATAAAACTGTTTACACAACATTTGATTCTTCTTTATACAATTAAATATCAGAGTTCACATACCAATAATATCAATGCAGCAGAATACAGTGTGAGTGTGGTGCAATACTATAAATAATAACAGTAATACTACAAATCTTCGTCTTCGTCCTCCAGAGCTAAAACTTCAAATCCTGAAACGCTCGTACTGGCCCGAGCGAATTGAAAAGACAAAACACTCGAGTCAGAACTAAAAGATCTTATGTGAGTTAAATCAACAGGAGTAAATATGAGTGCAGTAACTCAAGAGATGCTCGGGATTTACATCTCCTAAGGATCCGTTAAACTATTTACTATGTAGTATATTGTGCTATTATAATAGTGTCTATTTGTAAAATAAACTTACTTTTTAATAGCGTTAAGGGGTTACCCATATAGCCCTTAACACAGAATATATTCCCATAGTCTATACAGTACCGTAATCTCCCCCGTACTGGGCGTCGTCAGAGGGCACTCCATAGGTATGGTACAAAGCAAAACTCGTAGTAAAGGCTCGGTATGGTAGGTGACACGGCACAACTAGGCAATGCCAGGGTAGATATACCAATTGCTATCAGGGCTGGTGGTAACGCGTAGCCACAGCTACCGCCCACCTCGAACTAACACCCCCAAATCAAAGAAATCAATAGTGGCCTCTGAATCAATCCAAAGTCAGAGTATAGTATCGAAGGAGTGCGTTCGATCAGAGGAATGACCTCATTGGCCCGAGAATCGCTCCTGTTTTAGCCACCTTATGCCAACTCACGGGAGTTGGGTCCACGTATTTACCTTAAAGGAAACGTCGCCACCAACCTACTTCATTCTGGATTCTCCACCGCGTACATGGTTAGTCAAAGTGGTTTTCGGTATCGACAGAGAGTATGTCCATATCTGATCCCGGTCTCTTTGCCAACCCGTCGTTATTACAACACCGCGGTCATTTAAAAAATAGTTTATACTTAAAAACCAGAATAAAAATTTCCATTTCAAAAACTATGAATACGATATCATTTTAAAACCCAAAACAATATGATATCATTTTATCTCAAATATAATTCTTTTCCAAAATCATGCTGGTTTAAAATTTAAATATCTGGAAACCAAATATTTGAAATATACTTTCAAAGCATAATATTTCGAAATTCAAAATTTTAAAACCATAACTACTAAAACTTGAATGGTTTGGATATTCAACGAATGTAAAATAAATGGTTTAACTTTTAAAGTTACTTTGTAAAGAAAAATAATTTCCATGGTTTTCAAATATATTCCTTTATTTAAAGTTTAAACCATAATTTAAATATCACTTCAAATTCCAAAAACCCCTTCAATTTCTATATATATATATATATATATATATCCATTTGGAGTATTAATATTTCAAAACTAAAGTTGGATTTTCTTCTTTCAACAATTAATATTCTATTATTTAGTCTTGAATATTCATATAAATTCCATAAATAAAACTCCAATTTCTAGCAATTAAATATTTTCTCAAATTTACTTTATACTAGAATTTTCATTTTTAATTCATCTTGGAAAATCCAGTTATAAATATCATACCTTAAAATTTCCAAGCTTAAAATATAAGATAAATTTCCAATTTCCACTTTCTCAATTTTTCATTTTTATTCAACAGGTTTATACACAACTTAATTTTCAAATTTTTAACTTCATATGTATATATATCGAAGAATAATATTTTATAAAATATCAAAATCAAATTTTTACAAACCGTATCCCATCCAAACCATAGAAATCACTTTAAAATAATTTATATATAGACTACGGTGCCTGTATATAATTTTCTATCCTATGGTCAAGTGATACAGATATTTATCATTTCAATCCGCAATTTAAAAATAAAATTTTGCGGTTGTATATCATTTCAAACCACAATCCCGAATGAAAGGAAAAATGCATGATAACTTGCAGTTTAATGATATAAAATAAAACATCCATTCATCAACATCATCCATCATCCAAATCACAATCATCATCCAATAATAATTCAATATCAATATATATCTGATAATATATATCAGGTAATAACTGGCGGTTATATTCAAAAATAAATTTAATCAACTATTAAACTAACAGTTTATATTTAGTAATAAATTTTATAACTGTTTACTAGCAGTTCCTATGCAAAAAAATAAATACTAACTGTCAATTAATATGCAATAATTAAAATAAATTAACAGTTAAATTAAATAACGCGATTTAGCAAATATGATGAACAAAACATGCCAAACAGTTATAAATAAATTTCTACTCATATCTAAAATAAATTTAACAAACATAAAAACTTTTAGAAGTTGTGAGTGGGTTAAAACACTCTCCTTTTGAATTTAAATCGAATTTAAATCCGATTTAAATCCAAAAATTCGACGGTCTCCAAATCAGTCCAAACCAGCGTCATCAGATCCGGAATTTAATTACGATCCTAACAAAAGAAATTTCGTTTGAAACGGATGTCGTACGTAAAAGTTGTAGCAAAATTTGTACTAGAAATCGAAATTAAATTTAAAACAAACAAACCTAAATATAACCAGGCCACGTCATCACTCTACCGTGACTCACGTGAACCAGTTCACGACCTCCCAGTGCCTGTACGCGAGATTTAGGGTTTAGCCGCCACTTTGATCCCTAAAAACGCGGCCACCCTATTCGCCTATGCTCACATCAGAGGTCGCCATCACCCTCCCCTGCACCGGCCACACCTCCGTATGCCATCCACACGAATTCCGGTCATCTCTGGACCCACGATGACGCACGCTTCTATAGCCAATCACGGCGAATACAGTCGCCTATAACCCAAACTAACCGTATGGATGCTCTTGCCTCGTCACTCTCTTCGCTTCCATGCCCTTCGATCGTCTCCACAGCGTAGATCCACCGTTAAAACGATACACCAAAATGAACGGTCGAAAAGAAAGAAACCAATTCTGGCCAAACTATTATCCCAATCGAGAAACGAAATATACCAGCAGATTACGTACATCGAGAACATCGACATATATTTTTATGGAATTTTTCTGGAGAGTTTGAATTTTCATTGAAATTTTGAATTGTAGATAGATCTAGGTTTTGCAACCATTGAGGAAGAGAAAGAGATGAAGAAAATGAACGTACAGACAAATGATAGAAGATGGAGGCTAGGGTTTATCACAGCATATATATAGACAAATAGAAGAAGGCTAGGGGGGCACGAATTACGAACGTGCTAAACGGTAGTTGGCCCAAAAAGCCCGTTCTGACCCCGGAACGAAATTTATTAAACCCATATATCCAAATAGGTATTTTAAAATATCCTGAACGCGATGGAAAAAGTTTCACGTCCAAATTCGATCGTATGAAGAAGTTATGCTGAAAACAAAATTTCCAAATTGATTTCAAATTGATTTTAATTAAGTCGATTTCAAGGCGTTTCGCGTCCGTACGATCAAACGACAGGTCCAATCGATACGAAACTTGAAGCCCTATAATAATTCACCGATACAGATCCGATGAAACTGGTTTCGTCGAAATCCGAGTCCGTGGCCAAAATGGCTATTTTTATATTCATTAAATAAATTAATAATTAAATAAATTAATTCGTTATTTGAATTTCAAATTCTACAATTCATAAATTTGTCACCTTGTATTACCAAATAAATTAAAAATCCTTTAAACCAAATTCTAATACAAAGGTAAAGTAAATAAATTCACAATTTATAGTATTTAACATTAAATTCAATAATCCAGTTATTTAATAATCATTCCTTCAAACCTGATTTAAATTCTCCTATTTATCTATTTAACCCTTTCTAGAATCATAACTAATATTTGTCTTTCCTTCATTACCCAAATGTTCTTATTCCATCAAATTTTATTTACTGAAGGTTGCACTTAATCTAATTTATACATCTTGCCCCGTTTTCTCTTTAAATCAATAAATCTTCATATAGTATATAGATTTATCATAAATTTTATCTATTCTTCCTTTATAGGCAATGTTCTATATATTAGATTTCATTTAAATGCAATAAATCATACTATCGTAGTTATATCCAATTAAATAAATAAATGTTGATTCCTACTCTTTTTATCCAACAATTGTTTACGTTTTATTCCATTAATACTTCTACACACATCCTGGATTTTGTGTAAATGGTTGTAACGTTAAATCTTGTCTACTTCCCATTTTATATTTAAGGTTTCTAAAACTGATTAATATTATTTCCGTAGTCCAAACACCCTTTTTCCCAATTTGTATTAACATATCCTTAAATTAGATTAATTCCTATTGATGTAATAGTTAAACATAAATTTCACTTATTTGAAATAAATCCACAATTTAATTTCAAATAAATCAGTAAATTTTGGTTTATCACTTCTTAAATACCCAATCGTCATAATTTAATTAAAACTACATAAATTATCCAAATGAAACCTAAGTGAAACGTTTATTTATTTAAAAATCTTACTGTTTAAATGAATTTATCCTTATAATTTACATTTGACATGATTTCTCATTTATTCTGCAAAACGGTAAATTCCAATTGCTACCAACATTATATTTAATATAAATTTGAATCCAAATCATTGGTATTGCACAACCTTATTGCGTACATTTACATATAGTTACAACTAAGTCAATACACTGATTTCATGAATTCATAAATTAATCCACAAATTCCCATTGACTCTTTATTATAAACCCAAATCTGCAATTCATTACCTTATATTAATGTCATCAAATTTTTATTTATTATTATAACTTTACGTTAAATTACTATTCAATGTATATTTATTCATCAATCAAATCCGATATTTACTTTCTATCCTTCTATTTGATAAAAAATCCAGTATACCTTTACATACATTCATTTATGGGTATTGCATTGAAATTAAATTTTTTAGCCAATACCCCATTATTACCATTTATTACAGTTGGATTCCTAATTTTATTCAATACCCTGAATAAATAACATAATTATCAATCATGTTCTTACTTTTGTTTCTCTCATATTTAAAAATCAAATTATAGCATTTAACTAATTTTATTGGATCGATACTTTATTCAAGTCATAAATTATTAACCTGCAAATATGATACCTTAATTTATTTAAATTTCCATTTACAACTTTATTGCACTAAATCAAATTAATGCGTTCTTAAATTTCTTTTATTAGATCTTATATCCAGGTAAGAATCATTTTCCTACTTACTTCATTTGAATATTATGCAAATTTCTATATAAATAGGTTTTTAAGGAATCATTCATATAATTTATTTTAGCCTTTATTTCAATATTTGTTTATAAAGTGAAAAATTTTCCACTAAATTAAATTACAAAGCTCATAAATCCAACCTAGTTAAATCCACGAATTATACGGGTCGTTACACTCTCCCCCACTCAAAACTTTTCGTCCCCGAAAAGGAAAAAGAAGGGAGAAGAAAGAATTAAATAACAACACATCTTATTCAAAATATTAAATTTATAAACAATAATTTACTAAATTTATTACCTTAAATAAAATATACCCATTTTATAATCATTATATCTTTTTATACGTAGATAAATAAAGTTTGGAAAGCATTTTCAAATAATCTCTAAGTGGTTTCAATCACTAACAATCAAATCAATCCAACAACCATCCATTTCAACAAACAGCATACCCAACAATTACAAAGCAACCATACAATCAAACAACCAAATAGTTGGTTGGGTTCAAAACTTTTTAAATTGTACGGAATGAACAATAACTATCCAGTGCATCATTTACTCAACAGTCTTAGATGGGCTAAAATAGATTATTTATTCATCCAACAACTTCAAATTTCCTTACCCAACCAACCCTAAATCAAACAATAACAATTCAATCCAACAAATCAAATTAACTTATATAAATTATTGCATACTCTAGTTGTTTGATTTCCTTTCCTTTATTCATGCCACATGAATCTTCCTTTTATAATTTACACTTATTTCTAACAAACTTTAAATTTTATTTCTCATTCAATGGTTGTTTTCTTATTCCTACTTATTACTTACATTTATTCATTTTTATTTATTCAGGTTATGTAAGTTTCCCATTTATTTGTATTACATTTAATGCACTTCTCAAATTTCAATCATTTATTAAATGCTTACATTCTATTATATTAAATTACAGTAACCCTTTTTCTTTTTACATTTAAATTCTTAACCTTATAACCTTCATTTTTATAACTAAAGGATTTTATTAATTTATTACCTAGGGTTTACAGTCATTTATTTATATTACCTACTTTCCATTATATTCAACTAGTAGCATTTATATCATACTTAAGTTTATAACCCTACACATCAATCCTTACTTATTAAAGAATTTCATTTTATTTACTTAAGTTTTAAAATCACCTATTTATAATACTTACCTCTAATTTTGGTAAAATTTCAATTTATAACCTAAGTTTATAACATTAAATTCTCATTTATAATAGCAATTCATTGAATACTTCATTATTTCCAAAATTTCTTCTTGTATAATATTCTATTCCAATCTCTTATTTAACATTTCAACTTTTTATATTTGGTAAGTTATTTATGTTAAAGAAAATGCAAAAGAACTTATACAAGTTTATCTCTTCTTTTAATTAAATTTAATGTTCAACAATATTACTTTTGTCTCATATGTTACAAATTCCAATTTCCCTTTTATAACTTTGCATTAATTTCTTGCCTAGATTAGAGATTTCAATTTATTAATTACTTAACTTTTATTTCACTAAAATAATTTAAACAATTAATTAATGGAAATTTAATAATTAAATACCGGGTCAAATTCAAATTATTTTAAAAATAATAGATAAATAATTTCTTACAACTTTTATATCTCTAATTATATTTAAAACAATTAAAATTTTAGATAATTTCAAAATAAATCTGCAGTAGAATTTACTACAATGGCCTTTCCCCTTCGAAACTCGAAAATGAAAGTCGATGATGCGGCCGCCATCACCGAAATTATTTTCCAGCGACAGAGAGGAAAGTACAAACTTATTTTTCCAAAATTTTCTTTTAAAACAATTCTTCCGAATTATAATGAAATATTTATATCGAAAAATATATATAACAATATTATTATACTTCAAAATCCTTTGAAAGCAAATTTCAAAATCCCGGACTTAAGTCCTAAACTTCCAAATTTCATTGATTCTAATTTCAATCTTATTTTACCTATTATTTATAAATTTTATTCCTAACAACCAATCTATTGCAACCAAATATAGATATCACTTGAAAATTTTATTTTATATATAGAAAATATAATAGGCAAAATTATTTCATTCACCTATATTAAAAACAAATATTATGTCGGTCTGTCCTATTAAGTGTTTAGAAATCCCTATTGATGACATAGCGTCCCATGCATCAATCAGAATTTATAAATACAAAACGGAACAGATTAACACAATATTAAAATCTTTCTATAACACTAACAAATACGCTCTCTCATATATATACTCTCAGCGACTCCCATAGGATATTACTACCTTATTAACAAAGAGTCAAACCCCACAAAGCCAAGGTTTATCGCTAAACCAGAGCTCGGATACCAACTGTAACATCCCGCCTTTTCACACGATTTAAACAGACACACGTGTCGATTCAAACCATACGGAAGGGCGGATTGTTATGGGGTAAATAAGAAAAACAGAGAAGAAAAAAAAAACAAAATAGAATCTCACAGCGGAAGGATAAAATATAATAATAAAATATACAGTTTATAAAACTGTTTACACAACATTTGATTCTTCTTTATACAATTAAATATCAGAGTTCACATACCAATAATATCAATGCAGCGGAATACAGTGTGAGTGTGGTGCAATACTATAAATAATAATAGTAATACTACAAATCTTCGTCTTCGTCCTCCAGAGCTAAAACTTCAAATCCTGAAACGCTCGGACTGACCCGAGCGAATTGAAAAGACAAAACACTCGAGTCAAAACTAAAAGATCTTATGTGCGTTAAATCAACAGGAGTAAATATGAGTGCAGTAACTCAAGAGATGCTCGGGATTTACATCTCCTAAGGATCCGTTAAACTATTTACTATGTAGTATATTGCGCTATTATAATAGTGTCTATTTGTAAAATAAACTTACTTTTTAATAGCGTTAAGGGGTTACCCATATAGCCCTTAACACAGAATATATTCCCATAGTCTATACAGTACCGTAATCTCCCCCGTACTGGGCGTCGTCAGAGGGCACTCCATAGGTATGGTACAAAACAAAACTCGTAGTAAAGGCTCGGTATGGTAGGTGACACGGCACAACTAGGCAATGCCAGGGTAGATACACCAATTGCTATCCGGGCTGGTGGTAACGCGTAGCCGCAGCTATCGCCCACCTCGAACTAACACCCCCAAATCAAAGAAATCAATAGTGGCCACCGAATCAATCCAAAGTCAGAGTATAGTATCGAAGGAGTGCGTTCGATCAGAGGAATGACCTCATTGGCCCGAGAATCGCTCCTGTTTTAGCCACCATATGCCAACTCACGGGAGTTGGGTCCACGTATTTACCTTACAGGAAACGTCGCCACCAACCTACTTCATTCTGGAATCTCCACCGCGTACACGGTTAGTCAAAGTGGTTTTCAGTATCGACAGAGAGTATGTCCATATCCGATCCCGGTCTCTTTGCCAACCCATCGTTATTATAACACCGCAGTCATTTAAAAAATAGTTTATACTTAAAAACCAGAATAAAAATTTCCATTTCAAAAACTATGAATACGATATCATTTTAAAACCCAAAACAATATGATATCATTTTATCCCAAATATAATTCTTTTCCAAAATCATGCTGGTTTAAAATTTAAATATCTGGAAACCAAATATTTGAAATATACTTTCAAAGCATAATATTTCGAAATTCAAAATTTTAAAACCATAACTTCTAAAACTTGAATGGTTTGGATATTCAACGAATGTAAAATAAATGGTTTAACTTTTAAAGTTACTTTGTAAAGAAAAATAATTTCCATGGCTTTTCAAATATATTCCTTTATTTAAAGTTTAAACCATAATTTAAATATCACTTCAAATTCCAAAAACCCCTTCAATTTTATATATATATATATATATATATATATATATATATATATATATCCATTTGGAGTATTAATATTTCAAAACTAAAGTTGGATTTTCTTTTTTCAACAATTAATATTCTATTATTTAGTCTTGAATATTCATATAAATTCCATAAATAAAACTCCAATTTCTAGCAATTAAATATTTTCTCAAATTTATTTTATACTAGAATTTTCATTTTTAATTCATCTTGGAAAATCCAGTTATAAATATCATACCTTAAAATTTCCTAACTTAAACATATAAGATAAATTTCCAATTTCCAATTTCCATTTTCTCAATTTTTCATTTCTATTCAACAGGTTTATACACAACTTAATTTTCAAATTTTTAACTTCATATGTATATATATCGAAGAATAATATTTTATAAAATATCAAAATCAAATTTTTACAAACCGTATCCCATCCAAACCATAGAAATCACTTTAAAATAATTTATATATAGACTACGGTGCCTGCATATAATTTTCTATCCTATGGTCAAATGATACAGATATTTATTATTTCAATCCGCAATTTAAAAATAAAATTTTGCGGTTGTATATCATTTCAAACCACAATCCCGAATGAAACGAAAAATGCATGATAACTTGCAGTTTAATGATATAAAATAAAACATCCATTCATCAACATCATCCATCATCCAAATCACAATCATCATCCAATAATAATTCAATATCAATATATATCTGATAATATATATCAGGTAATAACTGGCGGTTATATTCCAAAATAAATTTAATCAACTATTGAACTAACAGTTTATATTTAGTAATAAATTTTATAACTGTTAACTAGCAGTTCCTATGCAAAAAAATAAATACCAACTGTCAATTAATATGCAATAATTAAAATAAATTAACAGTTAAATTAAATAACGCGATTTAGCAAATATGATGAACAAAACATGCCAAACAGTTATAAATAAATTTCTACTCATATCTAAAATAAATTTAACAAACATAAAAACTTTTAGAAGTTGTGAGTGGGTTAAAACACTCACCTTTTGAATTTAAATCGAATTTAAATCCGATTTAAATCCAAAAATTCGACGGTCTCCAAATCAGTCCAAACCAGCGTCATCAGATCCGGAATTTAATTACGATCCTAACAAAAGAAATTTCGTTTGAAACGGATGTCGTACGTAAAAGTTATAGCAAAATTTGTATTAGAAATCGAAATTAAATTTAAAACAAATAAACCTAAATATAACCAGGCCACGTCATCACTCTACCGTGACTCACGTGAACCAGTTCACGACCTCCCAGCGCCTGTACGCGAGATTTAGGGTTTAGCCGCCACTTTGATCCCCAAAAACGCGGCCACCCTA
The DNA here is from genome assembly GCA_030765085.1 of Allium cepa. Classification (NCBI taxonomy): domain Eukaryota; kingdom Viridiplantae; phylum Streptophyta; class Magnoliopsida; order Asparagales; family Amaryllidaceae; genus Allium; species Allium cepa. Next base: position 778,994,743 of record CM060945.1, read on the forward strand.
TTCGCCTATGCTCACATCAGAGGTCGCCATCACCCTCCCCTGCACCGGCCGCACCTCCCTATGCCATCCACACGAATTCCGGTCATCTCTGGACCCACGATGATGCACGCTTCTACAGCCAATCACGGCGAATACAGTCGCCTATAACCCAAACTAACCGTATGGATGCTCTTGCCTCGTCACTCTCTTCGCTTCCATGCCCTTCGATCGTCTCCACAGCGTAGATCCACCGTTAAAACGATACACCAAAATGAACGGCCGAAAAGAAAGAAGCCAGTTCTGGCCAAACTATTATCCCAATCGAGAAACGAAATATACCAGCAGATTACGTACATCGAGAACATCGACATATATTTTTATGGAATTTTTTTGTAGAGTTTGAATTTTCATTGAAATTTTGAATTGTAGATAGATCTAGGTTTTACAACCATTGAGGAAGAGAAAGAGATGAAGAAAATGAACGTACAGACAAATGATAGAAGATGGAGGCTAGGGTTTATCACAGCATATATATAGACAAATAGAAGAAGGCTAGGGGGCACGAATTATGAACGTGCTAAACGGTAGTTGGCCCAAAAAGCCCGTTCTGACCCCGGAACGAAATTTATTAAACCCATATATCCAAATAGGTATTTTAAAATATCCTGAACATGATCGAAAAAGTTTCACGTCCAAATTCGATCGTATGAAGAAGTATTGCCGAAAACAAAATTTCCAAATTGATTTCAAATTGATTTTAATTAAGTCGATTTCAAGGCATTTCGTGTCCGTACGATCAAACGACAGGTCCAATCGATACGAAACTTGAAACCCTACAATAATTCACCGATACGGATCCGATGAAACTGGTTTCGTCGAAATCCGAGTCCGTGGCCAAAATGGCTATTTTTATATTCATTAAATAAATTAATAATTAAATAAATTAATTCGTTATTTGAATTTCAAATTCTACAATTCATAAATTTGTCATCTTGTATTACCAAATAAATTAAAAATCCTTTAAACCAAATTCTAATACAAAGGTAAAGTAAATAAATTCACAATTTATAGTATTTAACATTAAATTCAATAATCCAGTTATTTAATAATCATTCCTTTAAACCTGATTTAAATTCTCCTATTTATCTATTTAACCCTTTCTAGAATCATAACTAATATTTGTCTTTCCTTCATTACCCAAATGTTCTTATTCCATCAAATTTTATTTACTGAAGGTTGCACTTAATCTAATTTATACCTCTTGCCCCTTTTTCTCTTTAAATCAATAAATCTTCATATAGTATATAGATTTATCATAAATTTTATCTATTCTTCCTTTTTAGGCAATGTTCTATATATTAGATTTCATTTAAATGCAATAAATCATACTATCGTAGTTATATCCAATTAAATAAATAAATGTTGATTCCTACTCTTTTTATCCAACATTTGTTTACGTTTTATTCCATTAATACTTCTACACACATCCTGGATTTTGTGTAAATGGTTGTAACGTTAAATCTTGTCTACTTCCCATTTTATATTTAAGGTTTCTAAAACCGATTAATATTATTTCCCTAGTCCAAACACCCTTTTGCCCAATTTATATTAACATATCCTTAAATTAGATTAATTCCTATTGATGTAATAGTTAAACATAAATTTCACTTATTTGAAATAAATCCGCAATTTAATTTCAAATAAATCAATAAATTTTGGTTTATCACTTCTTAAATACCCAATCGTCATAATTTAATTAAAACTACATAAATTATCCAAATGAAACCTAAGTGAAACGTTTATTTATTTAAAAATCTTACTGTTTAAATGAATTTATCCTTTACGGTATAATTTACATTTGACTTGGTTTCTCATTTATTCTGCAAAACGGTAAATTCCAATTGCTACCAACATTATATTTAATATAAATTTGAATCCAAATCATTGGTATTGCACAACCTTATTGCGTACATTTACATATAGTTACAACTAAGTCAATACACTGATTTCATGAATTCATAAATTAATCCACAAATTCCCATTGACTCTTTATTATAAACCCAAATCTGCAATTCATTACCTTATATTAATGTCATCAAATTTTTATTTATTATTATAACTTTACGTTAAATTACTATTCAATGTATATTTATTCATCAATCAAATCCGATTTTTACTTTCTATCCTTCTGTTTGATAAAAAATCCACTATACCTTTACATACATTCACTTATGGGTATTGCATTGAAATTAAATTTTTTAGCCAATACCCCATTATTACCATTTATTATAATTGGATTCCTAATTTTATTCAATACCCTGAATAAATAACATAAATATCAATCATGTTCTTACTTTTGTTTCTCTCATATTTAAAAATCAAATTATAGCATTTAACTTATTTTATTGGATCGATATTTTATTCAAGTCATAAATTATTAACCTGCACAAATATGGTACCTTAATTTATTTAAATTTCCATTTACAACTTTATTGCACTAAATCAAATTAATACTTTCTTAAATTTCTCTTATTAGATCTTATATCCAGGTAAGAATCATTTTCCTACTTACTTCATTTGAATATTATGCAAATTTCTATATAAATAGGTTTTTAAGGCATCATTCATATAATTTATTTTAGCCTTTATTTCAATATTTGTTTATAAAGTGAAACTTTTTCCACTAAATTAAATTACAAAGCTCATAAATCCAACCTAGTTAAATCCACGAATTATACGGGTCGTTACACATCTACAGTAAAGTAAAAATATTAAAATAGCGTTAAGGCATTACCCATGTCCCCCGTAACACATTTTATATATTCTCATAGTCTATACAGTACCGTATGCTCCTTTGTAAACTGGAGGTTTACACAGAGGGCATTCCATAGGTATGGTACAAAACAAACTCGTAGAAAGGACGATAGGGCATGCGTCACGGCACTCCAGGCAATGCCAGGGTAGATATACCATTTGTGTATCAGGACTGATGGCAACGCATAGCAGCTACTACCGCACACCTCGGAACACACCGCCAAATCAAAATCAAGGGTAGCCACCAAATCAATCAGAAAGTCAAAATATAGTATCGAAGAAGTGTGGCCGATAGGAGGAATGACCTCACTTGGCTCGGCGTAGCTCTTGATTTTAGCCACATCAAGCTGACTCACAGGAGTCAGGGTCACGTAAATACCTCATATAGAATCGTTCACCAAACCATCCTACTTCATTTCTGGAATCTTCCACCACGTACACAGTGGTTAAAGTGATTTTCGGTATTGGTGGAGAGTATGACAATATCCAATCTCGATCTCTTTAACCACCAAACACTTATTTCACACTGGATGGTTCTTTTAGATTTCAAAACTCAATTCACAATTTATATCAAAATACCATATTCTCTAAACCATATGACTTTCGAAATCATATTCACTTTGAAAAGTCATATTTTCAAAATAGTTTAGAACAACCGTTTCTAAACTTCATATTCAATTCAAATATGCAATTCATATCCCAACTTAGTTATAACATCATTTAACCGTACCTGCTTTTAAACCGATGAATTGAATACAAATATTTTCCCTTTATTTAGTCTGGAAATTTAGAAAATAGTTAAAATAGTTATAAATAGTTAAATACTCTAAAACGGTTTTAATTTTAGATTAAAGACACTGTTAAATAAATTTAAGATAGTTAAATAGATTTAAAATAGATTAAATATAATTAAAATAGATTAATTAGATTAATTAGATTTAATATAAGTTGAAATGGGTTAATTAGTTTTAAAATAAATTAGATGGTTTGAAATAGGATAAAATGATTTAATATAGTTAATATATTTTAAAATAGTTTAATAATTTGATAGTCTTAATAATCAGAAATTTAAAAAAAATATACTTTTAAAACAATTTCTATTATAAATGTGAATTTTGAAACTAATATCAATTTACTATTTATTTCGTTTCAATCCAATAGAACCATTTTAATTTCTTAATCAAAAATCAAATTTCATGTCTTCGTTCACATTCTCTATAAAATATTAATTTTTTTCGATCTAATTCATGTTTGAAATATAAAATTTGAAGCTACTACGATTTCAATATATATCACAGTTATATTTCATAAATTTCCAATTACTCAATTCCCAAAAATTAATTTATATTTAATAATTTAACTGTATGATTTCAATTTTTTAATTCCTTTAACAAACCCTTCGAAGCAATTCCAATTTCAACCTAAAACTTGAATTCTGATGATAATTCAGTTTATATAAATCAAAGTTTATTTCGAAATATCATTTAACCAAATTCAAAAACTTTATGGATTTAAAAATCATTTAGTTTAACCAATTCGATGTCCGTATATAATTCTCTATCCCAGGGTCAAGTGATACGAATATTTATCATTTCAATTCGCAATCTAAAATTTTATGCTTATATATCATTTCAAACCACCATCCCGAATTAAAAATTAAAATCCATAAAATCGCATGAGTCTATCATTTAAACCCATAATGATTTTTCCTAACCTATGTATTGTTTGGTTATATATCATTTCAACCCATGGTGATTTTCCTAATAATAACTAAGGGAACTTGCACAACGATAACAGTATATAAATCAAACATAACATCGAATCCTGCAGTATCAAAAATCTAACATCCATCAAAAACATCATTCAATTCAACCAATAAATATCAACAATTAACTAATCATCAATGACAGGCATTTAACTGGCAATTTAAATTAAATAACAAATTAAATAACAATTTAATTCAAATGATACAAATTAACAGGAATAGCGGTTTAAATATATCAAACAGCCATAAATAAATTCCTATCATACCGTAAATTTAATTCAGCTAGCATAAGAAATTTTTAGAAGTTGTAGTGGGTCAAAACACTCACCTTTGAATTTGAAATTGATTTGAAATTCAAAAAAGGGCTAAAATTTGAAAAGTCTCAAAATTCGTCCAAACCGGTTGCAAAATGTCCGGAATTTCGAAACTATCCCAATGCAAGAAACCGCACGTAAATTGGACCTCGTATGTAAAAGTTATATATTAGAACAATTGAATTGAAATTTGAATAAAATAAAATAAAATAAAAACAAACTCATGCTTGGCACGTCACCCACCGCTTACACAGAGAGCCCAATAGCCTTGCTACAGTTGATTGCGGCCATAACATGGCGTTGACCACCCAACTGTGGCCTCTGCACACCACTACGGCTTGTGGCACCACGGCCGTTTCGACTTGGACGCTGCCACCTACATAGTCATACCCTCCGATCGCCCCTAACCACGTGCGGAGCCACCCCAAGATAGGGTTTTGAAGCCCTAACTCCACTTTCCCACCGCCTCAGGCCAAACTAACCCAATCGATCACCAGCCCACGACTCCATGCGACAATCTCCACAAAACCCCTAAATCAATTTCTTCGACTAATGACGAAATCAAAACCACCAATTACGACTTTGACCATGAATTTTAGATGACTCGAGCATCAATTGTAGAAACAAACACCAGAAGTAGATTCGTATCGTTGAGATCTTCTATTATGTTCTACCATTTGAAAGGAGGAGGTAGACAGCAAATGTATGTACGGACAATGAAAATAAGAAGAAGCTAGGGTTTATAACGGACTATTTATAGGCAGATCCAAAATAGAAATGAATGGATCAGATTTAATTTGGAAGTTGAACGATAAACGAACTGAAAATCCCGTTCTGTCTCCGGAACGAAAATGGGTCAACTCATATATCAAAATAGATGTTTTCGATAATTTTAATATCAATGAAACAGGTTACTAGTTCTTATTCCATCGAATGAAGAAGTTACGTGAAAATCGGATTATTAAAAATTGATTTCAATTAAATTGATTTCCAGGCGCTTCGAGCCCGTACGATCGAATGACTAGTCCGATCGCTACGAAACTTAAAATCCTACAATAATTAATAGTTACGGATCCGTTGAAACTTGTTTCGTCGAAATCCGAGACAGTTGCCAAAAAAGCTATTTTCACGTTAATTAAATAAATTAATGTTAAATTAATTGATCACCTTTTTATTTCAATATTTATAAACTAGGAGACTTTTATCATTTTTGATTGCAAAGACATTTATAATAAATTAAAATAATTTTACATATCAATTCAATGTTAATTATTTTAATAGTTACAGTATTCAATTTCTACTACCATTAATCCTATTAATTATTATTTAGTTCCAATAAATTGATTTTATTTCACTTCAATCTTTTTATTTAAATAAATTATTATTCTATAAAAACAGTTAACATTGTTTTATATTTCATTACATTAATATCCTTCAATCTCCATCTTTTATTTGTATTAACTACTATATTTCACTTATATTGAATTTTGTCAATTTCACACATTAAATAAAATTTAAAATCCCAAATTGATTTATTTATCTTGATTTCACTAGTTTATTAATAAACTATTACATTATGAATATAATTAACATTTCTATTCATTACATTACATTCATAATTTATAGTTATTGCCTTAATTCACATTATTGTAACATTTATTTACATTTAATTTCAGTTGATTTCCAACTAGATTTTATAGGCTAATTAAATAGTTAACTTACAATAATTATTACCATTAACTTTTAATCATGCTATAAGTTTATTATTTACAAATAAATGTTACCATTGCTTACATAACATGGATTTTATTCAATTATCAGTAAATACATATTATTTCATTAGTCAATCCAACATATACATTTGTTTTCTTATATTCATTTTATAAAGAAATCATACGCTTCAGTCATTTCAGTTGATTGGAATTTCATTCAAATTATTAATAGTTAACTTTAATTAATATTGTTACGTTTCATCTTAGTTATTATTTCAATAACACATGACAAATTTTTATTTCTTCCCACTTAAATCACTAAACTTTTTAAATTAACAAATTTTAATTATCGAAAATTATGGGTTGTTACACTCTTAGATTTTAATTATAATAAACAACACTTATTAAATCAAATTTAAGTTTAAACCATTATCACCAAACACCTTATAGTCAAATTGTGAAACTGAATTCACAAGGTGTTCGTATTTAATTTAACTTAACAATAAATGTTCATAGACTATAAGATCTTAATTAATCAATAGTAAATCATAATGATCAAGTGCTATTATTCTCTAACAAGAAACATATCCTAAATAACTATAACAATTTTCTAGAATTTTTTTACATATAACATATAGGTTAGGTAAAATTATATCATTTACCTAATTTGAAACAATACTATGTCGGTAGGCCTTGTTTAAGTGTTTTAGATTCTTATTAATAATGTTAGCTACTCGTATTGACCCGAATCAATAAACAACTCGACAGATTAATCAACACAATATAAAACATCTTTATAAAAATAACAAATATGTGCTCTTATATATATACACTCAAATATATTCTAGGGTGTCACTTATCATATCCGTAATGAGTTTACCCCACTCAAAGCCTAGGTGTTTGCTAAACCTAAGCCTGATACCATAATGTGATGATCCACCTTCTGGACCCCTAAGAATGAAACTTAATACATCCATGGTATTCGTGTTCCGTTGCCCAAGTGTCCAAAAGACTAGTTGTCATAGGATAAAATAAAGAATAGAACACGATAGAATAGAAAAACCTCACAACATAATGGTTATATATAATACAAAATAATATAGTACAAAAGATTTCTCCTTACATGGAGTTACTGGAGTTACATAGAAGTACTACAACTATTAGACTAGGCAATTATACCTTCTGCCTATACATATGCTGATATAAAATATACATGAAAAATAGATATAAAAACATAAATAAATAACTAGGTAGCTGCGGCGCCTCCTACTCATCCATTGTCTTCAAAGAGCCCAATGAAAATAACTCGGGAGTTTACAAAATATAATTGAGTACTTCGGAGTTTACGAAAAATAAAAAACTTGGGTCCAACAATATATTTAATATGAGTAAATCTCAAAATGAAATAGTGGAAATAAATACATTATGTATGACCATATCATGATCTGTAGAATTGATTTCCTTTCACAATAACAACATCCAATCTCAACCATGGATACAAACAATGAAATATCGTGAAGTGTCCTCAACATTTCCTAATGAATTTAAGAAAGATGGAAATTTGAAAACTTGAAATCAAAGGAAAAGGGAAGGGAAATTTCCCAACAAATAATTAGGATGGTGCAACCCCCCTTACCAAAAGTATACCTCTAGAATACTTGAGAGTATGACGGCTCTCGGAAACCTCGAACCCGAACCCGAACCCCAATAAGCATTACCGATAATCTGAGTATTTCATATCCTATTGTGCACATAACCAAAACCGACCTAGAATAGACGTGAAAGTACCCTAGTATGAGCAACCCCACATAGCTTGGCCCTCACTCGCGCTTTGGTTTGAGTCATTTTCGATAAAGGATATCAATGCTCAAATGAGCAACAAATCGTCCTATATTGACAATACATGCCGAATAAAGCTGAACCAATAGTTAATAAATCAACTATAGGATACGATTAAAAATGATCCTATATGGAAATTAAATTTCATATTCTTGCCACCACTCGTCGATTCCAATCAAGTGCCATCCCTCTTTTGAAAATAAAGCTGGGCAAGTTGAGGTAGTGTTATCTCGAGGCATTGCTTTAATGACATATTTAACCTTCGAGATAGAACTGAGTTCCTGCCTCGACATTTAGTGTTAATAGTATGACTAAATCCTTTCCATATAAGTGATATCGGATTACGGAACTACTTTTCCATAACCGAATCGAACTTATATGCTTTTAAAATCAAACTTGTGCTGGGGTTTCACATTAAAAATATTAACTGTAAACGAATTTGTCAAAATGATTTATTGACTTCAAACACTAATAAATTCCTTTAGTACATTATTAAAATGATTAATCAACTTTAACCAATAATTGGCTGCTTCAAAGATCTTCATTTTAAATAGTTAATTAGCTTTATTCCTGATTAATTACTACAAACAACACTATTTAAAAAGATTAATTAACTTTAAAACATCCGTGTTTAAATGATGAATTATCTTTAAAACATCATTACTAAAATTATTAATCAATTTTGAAACACCATTATTAAAATAATTAGCTTCCTTATTATGAAAATAATTAATTAATTTTAAAACCATATAATTGAAATAACTAATTTATTTTAAACCTTGTTTATTTAGATAATTATTTATCTTTGTAAAACCTATGCACAAGGTTTAACAAATATTTAAAAGGAGATAACATTTCCATTCAAACATCACATAACAAAATGGCGAGCACAAATACAAAGGAAATTAACAACTATGCGTAATTAGAGAACATCTCCTATCCAATATAAATACAAAGGCATGCAATTTAATGGCCAAATCAATATAATAGCAGAATGAGAATTTATTCTGCCTACTAGATGTCCAAATAATCTACTTAATTTAATTATAGTAGATAAGGACGTAATCTGCTAATCAGTTGTCATTTATATTTTATCTAATCAAATGATAGTACACTAGTGTTTTATTCGGCTAAACTGATGTCCAAACAATATACTTAATTAAGTTATAGTAAAATAGGGATTTATTATTCTAAATAGATGTCATCGATTTTTTTAATTTATTCACATTTGTATGGTTACTTAATATTGTCAATAATAGAGTTCTTTATGTTCAAAACTATTCATTGTAAAAAAAGTTGTCCTTAAACAAATTGATCCTTTGAAAACAAAGAAATAAAGAAAACTTAAACCTCTTTAAAAATTATTAATTGCAAGCTAAACCCCTTATTAAATCATAATTGAATCTTAATTAAGTCTTATTAAATCACAACATCATCTTTTGATATCCAAGTTTCGTCTTCGAATACGTGCTCGATAGGATAATGGAGCCAAGATTAGTTAGATGAAATGGTGGAAGCTCAAAGAGATGCCTTACGGGAGTTTAAAGAAAGAAAGATGGGAGAAGGGGCATGGAATATGGAAGGAGAAGCAAATCGCACGTGGGATGAGATGGCAAAGCATATCTGGAAAGTGGCTACTAAGGTGTTTGGGACAACGAAAGGAAATAAATGTGAACCTAAAGATTCATGATGGTGGAACAGTGATGTGCTAAAGGCTATCAAAGAGAAGAAGGAATGCCATAAGTGCTTACATGATCATAGGAGCAAGGACAACATGCAAAAGTACAAAGTGGTAAAGAAGAATGCAATGAGCATGGTGAGTGAGGCAAGGGGTTGGGCATATGAAGACCTATATCATAATCTAAGTACGATGGATGGTGAAAAAAACGTCTATATGATATCTGAGCTTCGCAACAGGAAGACAAGAGACTTCAACCTAGTCAAATGCATCAAATATGACAATAATAGACTTCCGGTGAAGGACGATGAGATCAAAAATAGTTGGAGAGATACAAGCTATTTAATGAAGAAGGTGATAGCACTACGACCCAGATAGATGACTCTTTTGATGACACCAGTAGACAATTTGTTCGGAGAATTCAAGAACCTAAGATAAAGGAGGAGGTTAGACGGATCAAAGCAGGAAAAGAATTGGGGCCTGATGACATCCTCATTGAGCTATGGAGAGACGTAGGTATAGCCTGGCTAACTAAGTTATTCAATAATATTTTCAAATCAAACAAAATGCCAGATGAGTGGAGCAGAAGCATACTAGTTTCAATTTTAAGAATAAAGGAGGTGACCAAAGTTGCATTAAGCTTATGAGTCATACAATGAAGCTTTGGGAGAGAGTCATTGAACATCGATTAAGAAGAATGACAAGCATCTCAAAAAAAAAACAATTGGGTCTCATACCTGAGAGGTCGACCACAAAGGCGATTTTCTTGATAAGACAACTTATGAAGAAGTTTAGGGAGTAAAAGAAGGACCTACACATTGTATTCATCGATTTGGAGAAAGCTTTTGACAAAGTACCACGAAAGGTGTTGTGGTGGGCTATGGAAAAGAAGAGAGTCCTAACAAAGTACATTACACCTATTAACGATATGTACGATGATGTTGGGACTAGTGTTAGAGCATGCGATGGTGAAACCAGTGACTTTCCCATTAACATAGGATTACATCAGGGGTCAACTTTGAGCCCCTACGTTTTTGCCCTAGTGATTGATGAGGTTATGAAGGGTATACAAGGTGAGATTCCTTGGTGTATGTTATTTGCTGATGATGTTGTGCTAGTTGATGAATGCAGGACAGGGGTTGATAGACAACTGGAGCTGTGGAGACAGACTTTAGAATCAAAGGGATTTTGGCTTAGCAGAACAAAAACAAAGTATATAAAGTGTGAGTTCATCAGTGTTAGGTCAGAGGATGGAGATGTTGCTCTGGCCGAACAAATAGTTCCCAAGAAGGAATCCTTTTGATATTTATGATCAATGTTGCAGTATGATGGTGAGATTGATGAAGATGTTAGTTTTAGAATTCCAGCAGGATGGGTGAAATGGCAACAAGCATCCGGCATTCTCTGTGGCAGGAAAGTCCCATTGAAGCTTAAAGGAAAGTCCTATAGAATAGCAATCAGACCTGCGATTTTGTATGGTGTAGAATGTTGGCCTACTAAAAGCCAACACATTTAAAAGATAAGCGTAGCAGAGATGCGTATGCTGCGATGGAGCTACGGTCAAACAAGAAGAGACCGAATTTGGAATGATGATATACGGGACAAACTTGGAGTAACATCAATTGAGGAGAAGCTAATTCAACATCAGTTAAGATGGTTTGGGCATCGTCAGCAGAGGCTTCCCGAGGCACCTGTGCGAGTTGGAATTATAAGACGTGTCGAATGCCCGAAGAAAGGTAGAGATCAACCAAGGTTGACAGGGGAGGAAGTAGTAAAAAAGGACCTGATGGATTGGAGTATATCCAAAGAGCTGGTGTCGGACTGGAGCGTATGGAAGTTAGTGATCGATGTACCAGAACCATAAGCTATGGGATTTATAAGTTTTGGATTATAGGACTAGGGAACAGGAGCCTATGACATAGCGTTTGGTCTTTGACCAATATTACTAATAGTACCATTGTCACTATTTGTATTACAATTATTATCATTTTTTTCTTTATATATACATATAAAATATTTTTTTTATCTTTATCTTTATTTTAATTGGTTATTATTAATATTAGTTTACTTATTTGACTTTATTTTATTACTATTACTGTTATGACTTTTAAATTGACTTTTTCATTTAGTTTTAGGTCCCATCTCTAGCCGACCAAAACTTGTTTGGGAATAATAGCTTAGTTGTTGCTGTATATATTTCAAAATAAAAGTGTTTTTTCATTTAAATGTTGTTTTAAAACGTATACAAAGGTTCAACAACTTTCTTTGACTTGTTCAATAAAAAGTCGAAAATACGAAAAACGAGTTTTAATCACATTTTTTGTTTTTCATCGAACCACCTATTTTAGTAAAAACATTTTAAAAATCATTTCACCATCACTTGTTATTATTAAAAAAGGTATTTTTGGGTTATAATATCCATTTATTAATTATTGAATAATATAATATTTAAAGTGATTAAATTTCGGGTCGTTACGAAATGCATTAAAAAATTTCAAAGCTGTTTTGAGAAACTAAATAATTAAATTTGAAACTTTAATTCAAATTTAATTTATATTATTTATTAAAATAAATAAAATAATTAACGAAATGTTATTTACTAAAATATATATGTATTTATATATATATATATATATATATATATATATATATATATATATATATATATATTGACATATTTGTATAACTATAATTGTTGTAGTTGTTTACTTATCTTAAAATTGTTTATGATAAGCTAAACAAAAAATTCAAATTAATTTTTTAATTAATTATCTAAAAGAGAATTTATCGAATAAAATTTATTGACCAAAATTTATTGAGTAAAACTAATTAAAAGTTTATTAATTAAAATGTATATGTATATTGATATGTACACATAAACAAACTATAAATGTTACACTTGATTAATTATCTTAAATAGTTTAAGATAAGTAATATAAAATTTTAGAAATTCTATGCAAAAAAATTAAACTAATTAAATATGATTAAATTAATATGAACCAAAATTAATTATACTTATAAGTATAATTTTACAGAGTTAAGTGAAACTTTAAGAAACTTAAGTTAGGTTTCAAGAATAAGTACATGCATATCATACGTGTTGGTGAAAATTTTCAGCTTCACCACACTCGACTTGATTGTGAGGCAACCTATGGCTAGTCTTCCTTACGATTAGGAATCGGTGAAGTTAAACTTATTTAAATTCACCTTTGGAAGAACCGTGTTGTCGAATACTTACACTGTCGTGTAGTCGCACTTCCACTATTTGTTGAAATGTCGATATGAGTCCATGAATAAAATAGTAGTTATAAGTAAATAGTAGGAATGTAAAGGACATAGAGATTTTACGTGGGTCGAGTTGTTGTTAACTATACATCAATAGGGTAATCTGCTATATTTTACTTTTTTTATACAAGATATTACAATAGCCCGCGGGGCATATAATATTTCGTTTCTTTTTTTAAATGATTGAGAAGAAGTTCAGGAAGAAGATCCCCCATTCGTCCTTATGCCATTCTCTTTTGTAGTATAGAAGGCGTGTTGTGGGATGTTGCAATCACCTTTCTTGTTTTCTTTTAAGCCCACAAATTTTTCCACCTATCACATATCTATGATGCTTATCCTTTATACCTGGATTGATGATGGGTTTTTGTTGGTAAATCTTGATATTGGTGGGACCTTGTTAATTTGACGCGGGGTACCTGAAAATTTGGACGAGAAGCCCAGGTCTACATAGGCCAGTATCCTCTCTCTTAACATTGCTAGAAGCTCCAAGAGGAAAGGTAGGCAACTACCCTGACTCTTTACTACATTGCTGATGTATGAGAACATATGTGATGGTGGATGTCTTCTAGTGTGCAGACTATACTACCCATTGTTGCCTTTAAATTCTTTGCTTGATTAGTCACCATATCAGCTATGAATGAAGTAGTTGTTCCCATGCTGTTTCGAAGGTAGGTTGGGCATGTGTCGATGTCGTTTGTCTGTAAGGTAAAGCCTACATTGAAGCATCTCTTGGGTAACCATGTATATATCTCCCATGGAGTGCTCTTGGCTATGTATGGCAATGTATAGGTTGACCCCAAGGTGTGCTTGTGCAGATTTGTTCCTATAAATGTTTGAAAGAATGTGAGTATAGTTAAATCAAAACCCTTATGTGTTAGTCTTTATGCCTTGGTTTTGTATTTCAAATCGGCCTCTCCTTCTTGAGATGACCAATGTGTTCTGCACTATTCTCCTAATGTATGCAGTACTTACTTTTTGTAACCTTGATCTTATTGAAGAGGGCCTAGGTTTGTTTAAACATTATGGTCTTAAGTCCATTCTTTTCCCGGTCCTATTATCACGAGGATAACCTTATTGACTTTACATACCGTTTGTTGCCTTTTGTTGTGGTTCATGGTAAAAATGGGTGTAACACTTACCTCTCAAATCTATGGCGACTGTAGGTCAGGTTAGAATTTGTTACCCTTATGCACTCGATTTGTATCCCTAATCAATTATGTCTAATCTATCTTTTCAGTGTTAGGAATAAGTCTTTTCATCTAAATAGGCTTTTAATGCTTTAATACACGTGTTATTTGAGCCATCTTTTAATAATTGTTCAATTTTCCATTTCATTTTTTTAGGTGGATTTCCATCAGTCTATTATACTCATTATTTTGAAAAACGACTCTACGCTTCTTAGATTTCTTGATTTTCAGTCATGTGGCTATAATTCAAAATTAGATGCATACTTTCTTTCATCATCTTCCCTAAATTTTCTTTTATCTTCTTGCTTATGATTTCTTCACTATTGGATTAGTTTTCAAATTTAGGGGTAATTTTGCAGATTAAGGGTAGGATAAGTGATTTTAATTCTCGCTCGAACCATTTTTGATATAACATGTAGGGTTTTGAAATGGATTCTTCTACTTCCTCGTCTTTGCTTCCCTCTTCTGAGATTACTCGTGTGGAGGATGCCATTGGTGTCCTTAGGCAATCCAAATTTTTTAGGTATGCACCTAGTGTTCCAAAATCGCACGAATGTATGGATACTCCGATGGAGGGTTACATCGCCATTACTCCTGATCATATTCAGTGCGGGTTATTTCTTCCAACGGATTCGATAATCCATGAATGGCTTGATAATCTAGGTATTTTTCTGGTTCAACTTGCTCCTAATTCTTATACCTTCGCTTTGGCGACGTTTATTCATTATGTTGAAAATGCCATTAATCTTGCTGGCGAGGAGCTTCGATTTCTTTTCGAGGTTAAAAGAATTCCTGGAAAAAGGAATAAGGGGTTTTTTTTTACATTCAGGCTAAAGATCCATTTCTGATAGGCGTCCCTCGTAGGATTGAAAAATGGATCACATTTATTTCTTTATCCTAGATTACGATCGATTCCCTACTTTTTCTAAACATTATTCCATCCATACTATTTCTTCAAAGGTGAATGAGAAACTGTATGAACTCCATAGGCATAAGATTTAGAATTTGCTTGTAGAGGATACGAAAATAATAACGTTGTTTTCTAAATTGAAGCTGAAAGCTCACGGTTTACTACATCTTCACCATATATGTAACAACCCTAGATTTTTGCATATAATTTAAATTTGACTTTATTTTTATTTTGAAATTATTTTAAACTTGTTTTATTTCAAACATTTCATTTTAAACTATAAATTTTGATTATTATATGAATTATAATTTCAAACTGGTATAAATTGAATATTTTCCTAAAAAATGGATTTGTGGTCAAAACTGGTCAAACTTTGACGTTTAAATTTTAAATTTAAATATTTGAATTCTTAAATTTTATCTCTTCTTTGAAAATAGATTTAATATCATGAATACTACTTTTCGTTTCGTTGAAATTTGATTTAATTTGTAAAAGTTATACTGTTTTCAATATTGTGTATATTGAGTTATTTAACAATATTCTTTGTTTTAATTTATATAAATGACATTTTCATTTGATATATCTTATTCTAATTTGTGTATTTATGTTATATTATATATATTTTGACTTTTAAATATTTTAAAGTGATAATAAAAAAAATTCCAAAGCTTATTGAATTTATTTTATAATTCCAAGCCTAGTTTCAATTTTCTTTGCTATTTTCTTAAGTTAATTATGTATAATTAAAATTTAAGTGTTTATTTTATGCATTCACTCTTATTTACTGTGTTTTACTTTATTTTTATTCATTTTACATGTATTTAAATTAAAATAAAAAATTTCCAAAGTGTATTGAATCTATTTCTAATTTTGAAAGCCTAGTTTGCAATATTTAAGCTATTTTCTTAATTCAAATCTGTTTAATTAAAATTTATTTATTTGTTTTATATATTTATTTCATTTCTGAGTTATTATCTTTATTTATCAGTTTTTATATTTATTTATAAATTATAAATATATAGTGGAAATTCGAAGAGTTTTGTGACTCTTTAGTTGCTTGAGACCCTTTGTTTTCCCGCCTTTTCATTTTCTCACCTCTTGCATTCATTTTCTTTTGACTGACTCCATCATTTCTTCAACTGCATATTTTCATTTTTCTTTCACGTAAACAAACTTCTCAATCACCAAAAAAATTCGGCCATCATCCCTTGGAAAGCTTGGTAAATTTTCCATCTCCTTTCATATTTTTTTCTTGTTCACATTGATTTTGCTCTTGCTTCAACCTTATATGGCTCAGCTCCTCTCCACTCTAGCACCTTGGCCACCTCCACCACCACCTGAACCTGCCACCACCTCCTCCAGCCCAACCCCAAGCCCAAGCCGTGGCCTCCCGTGGTACACTTAGGCTATTTTTGTGAAGAAACCCAATGGTACACTTAGGATTTGCATTGACTACCACAAGCTTAATGATCTTGCTATGAAGAATAAATATCATTTACCTCGAATTGATGATCTATTCGATCAACTTAACGGTGCTAGGGTTTTTCACAGTTAGACTTAGCAACTAGTTTTCATCAGCTTCGTATTGCAGAGGATAGCATTACTTTGACATCGTTCCATACTCGTTGTGGATCTTATGAATGGCTTGTTATGCCATTTGGTGTAATGAATGCTCCAGTTTATTTTTTTGACCTTATGAATCGAGTTTTCAAAGACTTCCTCGATTGGTTTGTTCTCATCTTTATAGACGATATTCTTGTTTATTCTAAAACCGAGGAGGAGCATGAAAAGGATCTTCAGATTGTGTTGGAAACTCTTAGGAGCAATCAATTGAAAGCAAAATTTTCTAAGTGCCACTTTTAGAAACCTCGTGTTAAATTTCTTGGTCGTATCATTTTTGAATCCGGATTTTCCGTGGATCCTTCAAAGATTGAAGCGATTCAAAATTGGAAGAGACCGGAGAGTGTTACGGAAAACCGTAGATTTCCGGGATTGGCGGGTTATTACCATCGTTTCTTAAAAGACTTTTCAAAAATTTCCATGCCTCTTACTAGTTTGACAAAGAAGGGAGTTAAATACATTTGGTCGGAAAAATGTGAAGCTTCTTTTTAGAAATTAAAAGAACTTCTTTCCGATGCTCCTATTCTTGTGATTCCCGATGGGAACCAACATTTTATTGTTTATACCGATGCTAGTCGTGTTGGTTTGGGAGCCGTTCTTATGCAAAGGGGTCGTGTTATTGCTTATGCTTCTACGCAATTAAAGCCTGCCGAGACTAGATATGCCACCCATGATTTAGAGCCCGCGGCTATTGTTTTCGCCCTTAGAATTCGGCGCCATTATCTTTTGGGAGAAAAATTTATTCTTTACACCGATCATAAATCATTGAACTATTTATTTTCTCAAAAGAAACTTAATTTGCCTCAACTACGTTGGCTCGAGTTCCTTGCATCTTATGATCTTGATATTCTTTATACTCCCGGAAAGAGGAATCGTGTTGTCGATGCCCTTAGTCGTAAGCAACAAGTGATTGTTTCTATGATGATATCCGAATGGAATGATCTCGGGATTTTGTCCACTTGCGAGATTCGAGATTGTGAATCCGATTTATGTTCATCTCTCATTTTATGTAGCCTTGACGCTCATCCTTCTCTTTTAGACCGCATTCTTGAAGCTCAAAAGCTAGATACCGAATTGGCTCTTCTTAGCCAAAGTTGTAGGGTTAAAATTAATATTAAAGGTATGAAAGACTTTGATATTGATGCTCGTGGCGGCATTCAAAAATTTGGTAGACTTATCGTGCCAAATATCGATAATCTTCGTAAAGATATTGTAGAAGATTCTCGTCATTCTAAATTTACCGTTCAACCCGGTAGTAGCAAAATGTATGCGGATATGAAACGACTCTATTATTGGGATGGAATGAAATCCGATATTGCCAACTTTGTTAAGCGTTGCATGACTTTCCAACTCATTAAGGCTGAGCATCAAAGGCCCGGCGGGTTATTGCAACCTTTGGATATTCCAATTTGGAAGTGGGACCAAATTTCCATGGATTTTATTGACGGCCTTCACCGTTCTCATTCGGGTCATGATAGCCTATGGGTGATTATTGATAGACTTGTAAAATCCACCCATTTTATTCCCGTTCGGTCCAATCGGAACGTACAGCTTTTGGCCAAACTCTTTATTAAAGAAGTTGTTAAATTACATGGAGTCCCTACTTCTATTGTTAGCGATCGTGATCCATTGTTTACTAGTGGATTTCGGAAAAGTCTTAAAAAAGCTTTGGGAACAAAGCTTAATTTTAGCATCGCTTATCACCCTCAGTCCGATGGACAAACCGAGTATGTGAATCAAATTCTTGAAGATCTTCTTCGTGCACGTGTTCTTGATTTTGGTGGAAGTTGGGAAGATCATATTTCTCTTGTTGAGTTTTCCTATAATAATAGCTTCCAATCTAGTACCGGTATGGCACCTTTTGAGGCACTCTATGGAAGGCCATGCATCTCCTTCTTGTTGGCTTGAGGCCGGTGAGAAGCTGGTTTTAGGTCCAGATTTTATTCGTGATTCCATAGAAAAGATTGACCTTATTCGTCGTAGGATGAAAGAAGCTCAAAGTAGGCAAAATTCCTATGCCGATAACCGAAGGAGGAAATTATTCCGTGGGAGATTTTGTGTTTATTCGTGTTTCACCTATGAAGGGTGTTGTGTGTTTCAATCGATCAGGAAAATTAGCACCTCGATACATTGGTCCATTTCCCATCACCGAACGTATTGGTTCCATGGCTTATCGCCTTTTATTACCGGCTCAGTTTTCTGCTATTCTTGACATGTTTCACGTTTCTCAATTACGGAAATGCTTTAGGGATTTCGATTCTATTCTTGAGCCCGGTATTGTGGAAGAAATTGAAGTTTCTCCTAATTTGACTTATGTGCAGCAACCTATTCGTATTATTGCATCGAAGGTAAAACGCCTTCGAAATAAAGATGTCCTTCTTGTGAAGGTTCAATGGTCCTCAAATCCTAAGGATTGTTCTTGGGAATCTAGAGAATTCATCGAGCGAACACATCTGGACTTACTCTCTCGTGCTCTTTGAGGTGAACTTCTTATTTAAAAATTTATTTTGTGTTGATATGCTTTTATGGTTATTACTTTTTACATTTTCTTCTTAAGTATTGCGAGGACGCAATTTCTTTAAGGAGGGGAGTCTGTAACAACCCGCATATTTTACGATTGTATATTTAAATATTTTATTTAAATATAACATCGTTAGTCGGATTTAAGTCCGAAAAGCTACATTTTGCAAACAGTCAAATTAGGACTCGGGACCACTTCAATTGAGTTCAAAATGGCGTTTGCAACCTTTTTGATTATAAACATCGATATGTTTAGAGTTAGCTTGAATTTTGACATTTTCACTTAGGGCTTTTGGTTTGGATTTCAGCCCATTAACCCCAACTTTAGACGCAAGCTCCGCCCCACTCCTCTTCATCCATTTCATTTCTAATTCCTAACACTTCAAGCTTTATAAAAATGAGGAAAGAGATTGGTAATTAGAATTCCTAAGCCCTGGCTCCTTTGCAAATTCAAGTTCTAGCTCCAAACTCAAAAGAGAAGCTTAGATTGGAGCTTTTAGGGTTGAGATTGAAGAGTGGTTGATCTTCCTTTGTTTTCAAGCTTCTCCTTCCTTGTTTTTGGTGTAAAAAGATGAGATTTTTATCTCACATCTATGTCTATATATATCTTTGTTGTTAGGTATGAATTTCTAACACTTATTGATGTTCATTTGCTTGTGGTTTGAATTGGTTTTATGAATGTTCCAATTTTTCGTGTTTTGAAGTTAAATCTTTAAAAATCCTTGCTTTGATGCTTAAACATGTCTTTGGGGTGAGTCGTAGAGCCTATAGGACTGGGTTATCGCGTGGCATAAATCCCTAGTTGCAATTGCTCGATCGATCGGCTCCATTTGGATTCTTTCCCCTTTGGGGACTAAGCATGAAATCCTGGAAAACAGGTTGCAGCCGACCGGCGCATTGAGTCCAGTCGACTGACCTGGAACCCGAGAGCTTTCCAGGCATTGGACCAGTCGACTGAACTCAGTGTCTAGTCGACTTACCTGCTGCTTCATCCCAATTCGCCTATTTTGATTAAAATTCCAATTTTCTTATCGATTCGTGATTATCCGAGTTGTTATTATCATTCATATGACTTTGATGACTTCTATTTTGGGATTTTTGGGGAATATCCATTTTGATGGATTTGGTATCGATTTCTTTGGATTTAATTCACGTCTTCGAATGTGAATATTTGTGACTGATTGTAGTTACAATCATTTCTATGGTTTGTCGCTTTTAAATGCAAAAGTTTCTATACTAGTAGTAAATATTCAAACTCTTTCATTAACACGATTTCAACTCTATTTTTAATACAAATCTCGTTTATAAAACCGTTTTCCAATCTATTAGTATACACAAACCTTTACCTCATTCGTTTAAGAAATCTAATTAAATGGCTTTGCAAAAGTAGTGGCATGAAACGCTTGTGTTTACTTCGTTGGTTAATTTTTGGACTTGTTCGATTGGAACTCTTGTGACAATTTAAGTGTAGAGATCTACAATTTGTTCGTGAATATTTAAGTTAAGCCAGTGGTTATGAGACATGAAGCTAAACTCATTTATTTACTAGCTTACTGTAATTCACCCTTTTTATTGATCAATGATGATGATTTTCTGATTTAGACTTGCGATATGC
The DNA here is from genome assembly GCA_030765085.1 of Allium cepa. Taxonomy (NCBI): domain Eukaryota; kingdom Viridiplantae; phylum Streptophyta; class Magnoliopsida; order Asparagales; family Amaryllidaceae; genus Allium; species Allium cepa. Next base: position 779,015,981 of record CM060945.1, read on the forward strand.
AATGTCTCTTTGTCCACATAGGGGACTATACCTCGTTTCATTGAGTTTCGTCGCATTTCTTTTATAGGCTAACGACCTATTGATTCTTTGGGGTTCCGACTCTATTTTTATGGGCAAGCGACCTATGTTCTCTTATGGAGTTCGGTTCATCGGACGTACCGTTGTACTACGTCGTTGTTTCGAATTATTCGAGTTTCAGGTTCCTCGCGCGAATCGTTGTACTACGTCGTTGCATCGGCTCTATGGTTAGCGACCATGGGTTAGCGTACCGTTTGTGATACACGTGTTGTAGAGTTTCCATGCTCCGTTTTATGATAGGCCTCCCCCTCTTTGCAATTTCTAGATTTCTAATTGATGATTTCTAAAATTTGTGTTTCACCAATTTTTATGATTGGCATGGATATGTTAGCCAATATTTGTGGTTTGGTGAATATGGTAATGAATATGACATTCTTTTTGGTGTTATGAGATTTCTTGAGATGTTGTATGATTTTAGTTGTTGTGGAATGTATACTTGTCACAATATGGAATTATTGTTATCATACTTTTAGTTATATCTCTTATTCTATCTCATTTTATCTGATATTTATAGCTAGACTGATCCATTTATTATCTTCTTATTAAATAATACTCGGGTCAGACCGAGATGTTATAGGTGTTTCTGCTTGACTCCTCATCTGGGAGTATTATCCGACTTTTGGCTCACTACATTAGATTTGTAGTTTTTGTTGTTATACATACGAGTTAGAGACTCATTGATGTATACATATTCTTTTGTGTAGCACTTGTATCTATTCTTTTGTGATATTGTGGATCTTGTTTGACCACTACTTTGATGTACATTTTTATGTGTTAAATTCATATATGTTTCTGCCTTTGAGATATGAACTTCTGTGACTAATTTTTGTTATGCTTATTTCTATATTTGTTTCCTAATATATTATAGCCACTATGTAGAAGCATTGAGTTTGCATCGGTATGTCGGATTTCCTCTTGAGATGAAATGCATGTTACACTATCTGACATATCGGCGCTCGCACAAAGCAACATACTCGGATGGTCGCTCCTCAACAGCCTTATTCTTCGTGCTAGTTGACGACATTACTTAGTAGTGTCCTTGGCTAGCATGAGTACAGAGGTGGGGCTTCACAAAAAGCGTTGCGAAAAGTATTGTAAATAGTGTTTTAAAAGCTATATTCTTCATAAGGACTTTTATATCATTTAGAAATACATCTTTGAAACTTAAATCTCTTTTGAAAAACTTTAAAATACTTATCAAATTAATTTCATATTTTTAATCATTTAAAAATATCATTCATAAATAAATCCACATTTTGGATTCCAAACTGCAAAATTGCCATGTTTTTAGAATTTTCTTTTAGATATATTTCAAAATCTACTTGATGAAATCTTGATTTTCTTTATTTGTTTGAAAACTATTATCATTATGGACCAAAGAATTTTTATTTTAAAGAAATCCGACTTATAAATCATTCTCTAAGTTAATCTGAAGTTACGTGTCGAAATTTACGAACCACCGCTACGCGAGGAGCTTGATTTTGACTAAATTTTTAAATTGCTTCAAAACTTGTCCGAAACACATCAGATTTGTTTTAAACTATATTTAAAATATTTTAACATATTTAAAATAGTAATTCCATCATTTCAAACTCATTTTTCATTTCATTTCATATTATAATGTTATATTATTATAATATCATTTTCAGTCTTTTTAGGTATTTTGAAATCATTAAGAGACTAAATAATTTCCATATACATATTTATATAGATTTTATTTCCATTGAATTAACTATACTTACTAACCATTTCTCTTATCGTTTATCAAACATGTTATCATCCACATAAACAATCATATAATCAACAAATTTTGCATCCATGTTATCAAATGTTCAAAAAAATTATTCAAGGGTTTTAATGGACATACTAAAATAGTTATAAGGATGATTTAACTTTAAATTGAGTACTCACTATTAGTTTCACTCCTCCAATTTTTTTATAGACTTTCCTTTTTGATTCCGGCAGCACCTCCTTCTCTGTTTCTCGCTTCGAAGCTCCTTGAACTTGCTCCTCCTTCTTGATGTGCACGGCCTCCCCTTGATCCTCCTTTTCCTCCATAATTTCTTCACTTCTTAGATGCTAAACCATGTTTTGGTGATATCTAAGGTCTTTGGCAAAGTTTGATGAAATTTAGACTTTGTTTGATATGGTTTTGAAAAAGTTAGTAAGGAAAGAGAAGAGAAAAGCATTAAAGAGTTAAAGAAAAGCTTGAAAAGGGAAGAAGAATAAGAAGTGTAAAAGAAAGTGAGAAAAAGTGAGAAAGTGGATGCTTATTTATAGGAAAGTTTTGCATTAAAATAATATTTTGTAAAAAAACAAAAATACCCTTTACTTACTTTTTAAGCAACCTTATTCTTTCAACACTTAACATCACATTTCAAATCATTACTTTATTTCATTTTCACTTAAAAAGTAAGTAAGGAATATAATAATTCTGTTTGGTTTGGTTTGAATTGATGCTTACTTTTTTCTTTTAAATGACGTGTTTTTTTTTTGTGCTTACTTTTTGTTAATTACATTCTAGAATTTTCTAAGTATGTTTTGTAAAAGTAAATTTGATTATTAGATTAGTTAATACTTACACTATTTAAATATATATTCCTATTACGACGTTGCGACAACTTTTAATCGATAAAATTTTGATTTTCGACAAAATGTTTTACGTTGACATTTTGACATTTTAGTTAAACTATTGATTTATGTAAACCAAATTTACAAATAAACTTTTACTTCTTTAAATAAATTAAAACATGTCACTTTATATTTTAAATTCATATTTAAATAAAACTAGAATATCTAATTTTATAATGTATGTAAAACTAACAAAATGCAATAAAATTTGGTTATTTTGTAAAACGGTTATTAACGTACTTTTAAATATTTTAGTATACTTTTATTATCTTTATTAAATGTTTTCAATAACATTTACCTTTTTAAATAAATATTTAAAATTATTTATTTAAGCATTTATTTATTTTTAACAAAACTTTACTTTTGTTGATTTGTTCTAAAATCCAAATTTATACCTTTTAAATTATCAACTATAAGAACAAATAATCTCTCAACTATTATTTGTTATATATAACTTATTTGTTTAAGTTTAAACCTTTATAAATTTAAAACAAATGAAATCTCTCATTTTCGAATTAGCGAAATTATGGGTCATTACATTCTCCCCTACTTACAAGAATTTCATCCTCGAAATTACCCAAAACAAAAGTTTGCCTAAAACATTTATCTTTAAACTTAATTCCATATAATATACACAGGTCAATCGCATGAAATATTTTATTCGATCTCCTATTCGAATAAACAACTTTATTTTCGAACTAGTATCGATCCCTTGGTCCTCTAGTGCTGACTCAGATCAGGCTTCTAGATCAGAACCTTTGCTTTCCTTGCATAGTTCTAAAGTATGATAGAAAACTAAAGTACCTAACCACAAACCCTGATCAATGTTCATCATCAAGAATCGAGTGGTAAATCCTTTTTCGGATCAATGTAAATACCTCAAAGTTCCGAACTCCAGTATTAGATCAAAATATGTGTGATGAAATGATCCACATATAAATTACTTATTTATTCCTGTTGGATTTTTTTCTAAATTAAACCAAATTCTCTTTATTCACATCTTTTATTTTTCACATTCATATTTTTTAAGTATATTTTTTAACACTAATATTATTTATGAATCATTTCGTAAAACTATCACTTAATTTTATTACATCTTATAACTTATGTAAATCAGTCATATTTTAAAGATGTAAGTCCAAATCCTTAATTAATGCTGGAATTCATTAATAAAACATATTCCAGGTTATAATTACCTTTTTGGGGAGTTATTATTTTACTTAATAGTTCATGACTTAAATCTATATTTTATGATATACCTTAACATCCTAAGAGTATATACAAATCCCAAATTTCAAATTGGTTTTACTTAAATCCATCTGTCTAACAAATTTAAAATTTATTGTAGTTTACTATTATCTCAAGTTCATAAGTTATAAAACTTATTTCTTATTTAAAACTATTATCAATTTTCTAGCTTTGGAAAAAAACAAATTTTAAAACCATCCGCATTTAAATCCTAATACTCTTAATTTTTAAATCTTTTTTTCCTTTATAAATCGGATTTATAATTTATCCTTATCATATTTCATTTACTCAGAATATTTCACAATCTTTTACCAAAAATTTTCATAAATTTCTTTGCTCTGAGTAAGGTATGATTCAGAAATTTTAAACGATCCAAAATCGTTGAAAATTCTGCTTTATCCCAATTTATCTTTAGTTTAAACACTTTTATAAAGACTACTAATCAATGATTCACATTTTCTTTAACTTAAGAAAATTATATAAATCGACTGACTGAAAATTATATAAATCGACTGACTCCAAAATAATCCAAGGAAGTAGGTACTACCAATAGTATCATATATCCTCTTAATAAGAAGAGTAATACTTAAGAGAAGTGCATACCATTCGAACAAATCACTTGCCTATTTTTAGTTTATTTTCAAGCCAATTGAATTAGTTATCATAAAATACATCTGTTTATTTGAAATAATACCATTTCAAAATCCTTTAGAGATTACTTTATAAAGCCGATTACATAAATTCGTTTTACAGATTTATCTTATATTAATTAACTTCATTTAAATTACCACACTTTTAATCGAGTTTAAATTCCCATTCCTATTATAATATTTTTTCCTTTTGCATAATCATTTTCTTTTATTTATCTTATATTATTTTTATGCTAATGTTCTTTCCTTAAACAAATCTTATTATCAAACACCTTATAATCAAATCATGAAACTTAATTCACAAGGTATTTGTACTTAAACTTTTAAATCAAACAATTGATTAATTTATGATAGTAGCTTAACATTATCATTTCTTAACTTATTATTTTGGAATAAGTATTAAAGATATTAATTACCTTATTAGATTTCTTAATCATCGATTTTCTTTATGAAACATATTATAATCAAACTATGACATTCTAATCACAAGATGTTCCTGTTTAAATTTCACTAATCCCGATTTCTAACTATACAACTTTTCAAAATATATAATTTATATTCAAATATAATCCTAGGTAAAATTATTTCATTTTCCAATATTTTTCAAAATCAGTGTGTCGGTTCTTCTTATTTAATGTTTAGGAACCCTAATCAACAACGGTGATCCGGTGCATTAATCAGATCCCTAAATCACCCAACAAATAAATCAACGCAAAACAATTTATTAGTTACTAACAAATATGCACTCATATATAATACACTCAAACTCATTCTAAGGTGTTACTAACCCTTTCTCTGATGAGTTACTCATCCTAGGTATTACTAACACTATTTCTATTGAGTCTTTACCCCAACAAAGATAAAGTTCTCGCTTAACCTTCAGCTCTGATACAAAATATAATATCCCATTTTTCCATACCTTTCGAATTTTCATAAACCACATATATCTGATTTAAATTGCATGAATAAGCGGATCATTAAGGGTAGAAAGAAAATAATAATAGAATAGAATCTCACACAAATGGAATAACATATATTATTTCAATAATAATCTTTACAGCGGAAAATCATAAAATACAGTACCAGAGTCTAACCTAGATTCAACCTGGATAGTTATAAACCCATGTCCTTATAAATGTTAAAACTAAAAAAATAAATGCAATAGAGGTAGCGGATTATAGAATATGTCCATATGATGATGAAGATCTCCAACTCTCGTGTGGAAACTCCAACCGTCTTCAACTAAACCAAAAACTACTTGGATTTGACCCGAGTATTAAAATTACCCGGATCAGGTTTGATAAACCAGCGTGAGATAGTCGATATTTAAAATGACTATATTATCAAAACCTTTGAAAAGAAAGGTATCTCATAAGACCACGTCTATATATAAATACGGATGGGCTTTTACCTGATGATAATCAAACACTTTTATTACCAAAATAATTTGATATTATTATTAATGACATTCTTTTGGAAAACATCTTTCAAATAAAATTGTTTAAATAAGGTATCAATACCCGAATTAAGTCTAAGGTAATATATCCGGACTAGGTCAACGAAATATACCGAATGGAATATATAATACCAGAAGGGGTAGCTAAAATGTTCGCAAGTCATTACATCTATTTTGGGAATACAATCAAAACCATAAAGCTCATATTGGAATTGGATTTTCTAAGATGACAGGAAACTCATGGAAAGATCAATCTGTATCCACGGCTCGGACGCCGTTATACAACAACACAATTGACTAAAAGGGGATACAATCTGCAAATAACATCCAAGGACTCTGACTTCACGCATCCCTGCCATGAGGCCTAGACGTATCTGGTACCTAGGGTTTAGAAACAGCTGATAACCCAAATCACTACTATCCTAAATGCGAGCATACATCTGACCACATAGAATCCCATTATAACCGAGGTGTGAGACTCGGTAGGCTATGCTCAATTTCTTCAACCGCGTTTTTCATATAAATGAACTCTTTGATCATAATAGGTTCCACTTCTAATGCCACACTGCCATTCCTTTGATCACTATATAACTCCCACAAGCATACAACCTCTGAGCTCGTATGTCTTAGAGAAGGATGTTAAGTTAAGAGAAGTTGCCTTCTCCAGCACCAAGCAGATGTATATTTGTAAAAGTCAAATGTTGTGTCTCAAAAATGCAATGTCAGACATTCGTCCATATAAGTTCATTCTGGGACTGACCAGAATCGATGGCACTCTCCTGCTACCACTACTAGCGAGTAGTCCTTGCGATCCAAAAAATCTCCACAATGAGGAGACCACTGGTACAAATAACTCTATAATGGGAGCGGCCCAGAGCATGTCAACAAGCCGTCCTCATGCTATGAAGATCCTCAATCTTCAATAATCATCATCTTTAACATGTCTTCACTTTCAAACATATACATTGGTTCAAATTGGTATTCGGATAGGGATCACCCAAATCCGACCCCGTTTCCTTTGAAGCCAATCATCGCTTTAAAAGATATTAAGTTCATATTTGGATGTCAATCATCAACCAATTACTTCATCTTTTATTATGTCAAATATCTTTCTTAGATATATTCTCTTCAATTTATTCCATTTTAGTTTCAAGAGTAATGGAATCATTAAGCCTCATTTATCAAATCATTTGATTTATTAAACCTTTCTTAAATCTTGGAATAATTCCAAATCATTTTCTCTTTTACTTAGAAAATTTTTTCCAAATCATTTTTTTAAATTTTAGTCAAAGATTTTTTATATTCAAGTTATAACTTATAACTTAGGGAAAATATTCTCAAATTATTCATTAAATCTTAATCAAAGATTTCTTTCTTAACTTCAAATCATATTCTTGCAAATCTAAGATTTTCATAATAGAGCACTCATGCCACCATAGATATGGAAAATTTCACCTCTAGGAACTAATGGCAAGTAATCCTATATCATGAATATTTTTGTCTTCAATGTCTTTTATTTTGAAAATTAATTTGAATGGGTTTTCAAATAGAAATCACCTAAATCCGATCCCAGTTTTTCGTATAGGAATCGCTCAAATCTAATTCTGATTCCTTTGTGCTAGTCAACAATAAAAAGATGTTAAGTGGTTAATTAATTTTCTAAAATTTGTTTCTTTGTCTTGGAAAAACTAACATACGATCTTTTAGAGCATCCGGGCTTTCCTATCGATCTATTCCACCCCTCATCTAAAAAGAGAAAACATAGGCCAGGTAAGTTCAGGGCACAGGTTGCTCCATTCCTACCATTAGTTGCATACCTTGTTTTAATGTTTATCTCTCACAGGCAGACAAATGTATTAGTCGTTTCTGCATACTCATTATGTTATTATATTCAATATTCTTCAATTATTGTTTAAGTGTTATACAATTCCTCTTAACCATTTATTCAAACTCTTATTAAAACAAACAAATCATCTTTAAATTACTTAATTATTCTTTAAAATCATTTACAAAAGATTTAGGAAAGAATTGTTAAGTATAAAACTACATTTCAAAAGTTATTTAAAACTGCTGCGAAAAGCATTGTGAAAAGTATTGCAAATAGTGTTTTAAAAGCAATATTCTTCAAAATGACTTTTATATCATTTAGAAATCCACCTTTTCAAGTTAAATCTCTTTTAAAACATTTTAAAAGATTCGTCAAATTTATTTCATATTTTTAATCATTTAAAAATATCATTTACAAAGAAACCCTTTTTTGGATTCCAAACTACAAAACCGCGATGATTTTAGAAAATTGTTTTAGACATATTTCAAAATCTACTTGATGAAATCTTGATTTTATTTCTTCATTTGAAAATTATTACCATCATAGACGAAATAATTTTTATTTCGATGAAATCTAACTTATAAATCGTTTTCTAAGTTAATTTGAAGTTACGGGTCGAATTTACGAACCAGCACTACGCGACGAGCTCGATTTTGACCAATTTTATGAATTGCTGTAGAACTTTTCCGAAACACTGAAATTTGTTTTAAACCATATTTAAACTTTTTTCAATTATTTAAAACAGTATTTCCATTATTTCAAACTCATTTTCCATTTCATTTCATATTATAATACTATATTATTATAATATCATTTTCAATCTTTTTCTGATATTTTGAAATCATTAAGAGGCTAAATAATTTCCATACACATATTTATATAGATTTAATTTCCATTGAATTAACTATACTTACTAACAATTTATTCAAACATTTACAATATAAATTTCGTTTATTTTTCAACATTTACTTTAATTTATTTTAATTTGGAAAATATCCACTTAACCATTTTATAATAATTTATTTAAATCCTAATTTATATTTTTAAATCAATATTAAATATTCAGTCTTAATATTATTAAAAATTTAGAATATTTATTTATCACTTTCTATCAAATCAAGTTATAAACCAAGTTATAATCATATATTTTCAAAACCTCAAAACTAATAAGTTTAAATCAATTCTTTCTTAAATTCAATTATTAAACAATTTCAATTCCAAGTCAACCTTAATTTATCTTCCCAACTGTTAACGAAAAAATTTAAACGCTAACACCCTGGTGTATAAGATGTGATTGTGAAAGCACCACCCGTTTGTACGGGAAACAGAAATAAGCAGAAAGTATGTAGAAAAACGGTAAGAGACACAGTATTTATAGTGGTTCGGCTTATAATCCAGCCTACGTCCACTTTAATCTTTTTATCACTAGTTTGATTACAATTCTTTACAAGATCTTTCAATTACAACACACTTCAAGTGATAGGATATGTGAAACAAGTAGCTCAAGCTTTGATGTTGACAATCATCTTCAAATCCATGGTGAATGTGGATGATTCCTTCATGGAGTTCCTTTAGAAGTTTGTTGGATCTAAAAAGCTTTGAAGTCGTCTGGAATTCGGCAGAGTAATGGCGCTTGAAGAGAATGAGCCCAAAGGTCCTTTGCATGTTGGAGATGGTTTCATATTTATAGAGAGTTCTGGGCGGAAAAAGTGCTAAGTCCTAACTCGTGGCCGACTTAAGATAAGTCGTGTTCGACTTAAGGTAAGTCGTCCCCGGTTCACTGAGCCGAGTCTATGGCAGTTCCCCTTTTTTGAACCCATCCCTAAGTTCTAAGTCGTGTGCGAGTTATCTGGCTGCAATTGCTAATTTCCCTTCTTAAGTCGTATACGACTCTTTTTATGTCGTAAGTCGTAGTCGACTTAACCAATTGCAACTGGTTTAAAGCAAGTCTTAACTCGTAGACGAGTTAAGAGGTGTGTCTTTAGGTCGTATCCTCCTTAAGTCGTATAACTTCTTTAAGTCGTAAGGGTCTTAAGTCGTACAAACTGCAGTTATCATTAAGTCGCAGGCCATCAATTTCCTTAAGTCGTAAAGACCTTAAGTCGTTAGCTTTTCTTAACTCGTATGCCTGCTAACTCGTAGAAGATCTTAACTCGCAGAGGATTAACTCGTAGAGGCTTAACTTGTGGAAGATCTTAACTCGTACACTTGCTAATTTGTAGATATGCTAACTCGTAAAGGCTTATCTCGCAAGTAGCTTAACTCGGGTACTCCTTAACTCGTAGGCTGCTTATCTCGTAAGCTTGCTAACTCGTAGAGGTCTTTAAGTTGTAGGAAGTTGCTGACTCATGTATCCTTTAACTCGTACATGCCTTGAGTCGTACATGCCTTGAGTCGTACATGCCTTGAGTCGTACATGCCTTAACTCGTGGACCTGTTAACTTGTGAACGAGTTAGGGTTAACATTTGCCCCTCGAAGCACACGCTTAAATCGTAAGTCGTGTGCTTCGACTTATCATAACTCGGTCATGTCGTTTCAAATCCCAACCTTTCCAGATATAAAAGCCTGAGTCGTCCTTCTTCTCATCACTTAACCTTTTAAACTGCTTTCTGCCATTAACGCATCTTCAAGCTCTCCGAGGCGATTTCGACCCGATTCATCTCTGATTCTTTCTAGCATCAAACAATCGTAAGAGATCTTGCTTCAAACTTCGACCGTTAACCATTGTTACTTTATGTATTCAGTTCATCATCTTTGGTTTGCCCCATTCAAACCCTGCGAATTCTATTCGAATTGATTACCGATGAACTAAAATTCATCTGATTTGGCCTATGGTGATTCGCGCTTTGGGGCGATTCATAGTGTAACGAGTTAAGGTTGTCGCTGCTGAAGAAGCCAAGGATGAACAGGTTAAGAGATTTGAAAGGGAGGCGAGTTGGTCGAATAGGTTGAGTGATGATAACAAGGGATCGTCTCATATATGACTCGGCTTCTTCCATGTGACTTAGCGATTTCCATGAGCCGTAGCCGAGTTAAGACTTGGAGGATTTCTAGTTGTTTTGGATCAGAGCCTTTCTCCTGTTCCCCGAGTTACGACTTAGGACTTAGAGGATAAGCAGCTTGATGTGTTTGATGGCTGAGGATAGGAACGACTCATCCCTTGAGTCGGTTGCGACTTAGTACTTGAGTCGGTTTTGACTTAGCACTTGAGTCCGATACGACTTAGCACTTGTGTTCGATACGACTTAGCACTTGTGTTCGATACGACTTAGCACTTGTGTTCGATACGACTTAGCACTTGTGTTGTTTTTTTTTTTTTTTTTTTTTAGGATCTGCTTAAACCTTGAATTTGCAGTGATGTTGAACTGTTGAACTTTGATGCCTTCTTTTACAAATTACTTTGACTCGCAAGTTAACAACCTGTCCAATACAACATTTACAGAAAAACCGGGGCGAATATACTGCCATTGATCGCCCTCTTCGAATGACAGATTAGCTAACAACAGTCATTAAACTTAAACAGATTGTGTGAATGAAGTGCTCAACTTATTAACTTCAAGTAAAATACTAAAGCAATACTGAAATAGTCAATTAAAATTGACCAGCTCGCATTAATATTATACTTGAACTAAAGACTAACAAGTTCTGAAATTTTTGTAATCGATCAATCGTCGACTAGTTTTATTTCAGTTATATTTACTTGTTATTATTATTTTTTTTATTAGTTTTTTTTTTGCACAACACTTCACACTTTTTTAGGAAACGTGCACCTTCATATTTGAATATCCAGTTGTTTGTGTAGAATGACTTCTCAGGAAGGTGATACAACAGTTCGGACTGGAGAGGTAACTGTTCTTCCGGCTCCACTGGTTAATCCTCCCGAAAGAGCTCCTACTTCACTATCATACAAAGTTTTTCGCCAGTTGTGTGCTCAGTTTGGTATCGTTGAATCAGATGCCATTCTTCCCGAAAGAAATAACACTGCCGATATAGCTCCTTCTGGCTTTGTGACAATTAACCGGCAAATGTGCCTAAGTGGAGGCATTCCTCCTTTCAATGACTTTTTCCAACAACTTCTCCGTCAACTGGCCATTGCTCCATCCCAGCTACACCCCAATGGCTATGCCATTCTAATGGGGTTGTGTGTGCTTTTTAGGAGAACACTTGATCGACTTCCAAGCTTTGGTGAAGTTTGTTATCTATGCTCTTTTGCTCGGACTAAGGATCATCCTTCCATTACTGTTGTGAGGAGCGCCCGAAACCGCAAACTGATTGTTGGCCTCCCTGATACTGCTCACGGGTTTTTAACCCAATTCTTCTATGTTCGTTGCCCTCCGGGGTTTTATGGTGTGTGGAGAGTTGGAAGTAAGGGCGTTCAGCTTTATTCCTGACACATGTTTTCCTTATAAAATCTTTTCATAGCCTGAGTAGTTAGATGTTAATTTCCCTTTTTACTTTTCAGCGCTTCCACCTCCTTCTAGAGACCCAGGCTATAAGCAAATTTTTGAAAGATTGAATGCTGTGCCAGTAGAAGAGAGGAATATAAAGTTTTTGCTGAGAGATGACTTTTTACATCAATACGGGCTTCTTCACTCTTCTCGCTATACTCAGCCTCATGAAGCCCCGACTGAAGTTCCCGATTCCCCGACTGAAGCATCAGATGCCCCCGTTACTATCGAACAATCTTCATCAAAAGAGTCTAACATCGAAGCTTCATTGGTGAAATGTTCCACCCCTACCGGCATTATGGGGTCATCTAGTAAGACGGCACTTGCCCCGATTGAGGAAGAAGAAGGACCTTCACAGCCTCTCGGGGGATTAGCTGATGTAGGAACTGAGAAAACAAGTCTCACCGAGCATGATGGTGACGATGTTTATGATGGGTTGAGCGACATAATAGTGACCTCACAGGAGCTTTTTAGAGATGACGTGTCTAAAACTATCTCTCCTATAATTGAGGCGACGTCCCTTCTTCGACTAACACCAACACAAACACCAACTCCTCATACCCAAGCTATCATCACCCCTACACCAATGAGTGGTTTGTAGCTTAATGCGCGTAGCTTGCACATCACACAACACTTAGGATTTTTCGGCATTTGTTCATATTTAACTTCTTTTCTTCGGAAGTTTCTAAGACTTGCTATTTTTGCCTTTTCAGATTCCTCTATGGGGCGCAGCGGCAGCGGTTCTTATTACAAGGACTTTCGACGCTACGGAGGGCGTGGCAGCTATGACTACAAGCAATACTATGCCGATCCCAGAGAAACCAATGAGCAGAGAGCTGCGCGAAAAGCTGAAGAGAGGAGAAGGTATGAAGAACGTCATGAGGGAGCGGGCACGCGACATGAATCCTTCCCAAGGGATGATGACTCCCATAAACGTAAAACGCACGATGATAGGGGGAAGAGCCATATTGAGGATTCGGGAAAGCGGACCAAACTTGGCGAGGAGCACGTGCCCGTGACATCTGAGAGACCTGGTGCCTCAGTTTCTATTGACATCCCTTCCAAATCTCCTGCTCTTGAAGGAAGTGCCATCCAAACACTTCTCAACAGGCCTTCATACCATGTTGAAAGGGGCCCCCCGACTTTGCAGAGCCGATTCCCGAACTGGTGTTTGAGGGGGGTACGCTTCGACCTTGATTTGGTCCCCATCGACAAAGAAGCTATGTACAGAAATCTCGATGCTGTCAAGCTTGATATCGATAGAATGTCTGGATGGCAAAAGCTGGTTGATGAACTTCAAAGAGTTAATCGGGCTAACATCGAAGCAATGCTGACCATGGAAAATGACAAATCAGAATGGCAGAAGATTCTTGATCAACACAACGCTGAGATGAAGGAGATAGCCGAATACAATGAAAAACTCGAAGCTGAAGTAAAGCAGCTCAAAGATGATCTTGCCTCTTCTACTAATACTTACACCCAAAGAGAAGAGGTATTGCAAAAACAAGTGCGAGATGCGCACGCCAGCCAGAGGGACGCTGAAGCTAAAGCTGAGAGGTTGGAACAAGCTGTAGAGAACCACCGCACTGATGTCACCCAGCTGCAGAATAAACTGAGCGCCCGGGACATGGAGATTGAAGCGCTAAAAGCCCAACTTGCTCAGACCGAAAAAGATCGAGATGAGGCCATGGCTGGCAAAATTGCAGCCGAAGAAACTGCTCAGACCATGGAAAACGATATCAATTCGACTTTATTCGATTTTTATTTACATTGTGTCTTGGGACGCGGCAGCCTCTCTTTTCTTGGTCCTAAGTATGAAATCACCCTGGCCGAGGTGTGGGAAGCTGCTCTTAACATGTTTAAAGACGCCGGGTATGGCGATGAAGATTTTGAGGCGCGTTACCTGGATGAGGGAGCTCGCGCTGCTCTTGCGAAGGGGCGAGAACAACTTGCCAGGATGAGAACTGGAATGGCGGAAGAGGAACGTTCTGGAAAGGAATTAACGCTTACTTCCTCTGTCCAACCTCCAGTTTCTCCTGTGGTTGACATCACGGGTTCTAGCTCCTCTACTCCGCCTGCAACTAAGACAGTAACTGAAACTACAAGTGCACAAGGCGGGGATGAAGGTGGTGAAAGCAACGAAGCACAGCGATATGAAATCAGCCTCAGAGATCCAACTACCCCAGGTAAACTTGACACCGGACCAGCCCAAGTGGTGAACTGCTCGTTCGCTCCTTGTGAACTTGACGATCTTCTTGATTATTTTTCAAATGTCAATGAATTCCCGACTTTTGATTATTCCTCAAATGTTAATGAATTCCCGACTTTTGACGAGCCGTCATCCCCTCTCTTTTCGAAAGATACTGATATTTTAAGTTTTTTCTCCTTTGTAGAGAAAGCACCGAGTCAAACTCAAGCTTCTTCTCCCCCGGTGATCCTTCCTCCATCTCTTCAAGTAGCGCCTCCTTCTGCCTCGCAACCTGGGTCACAAGAAGAACAAATAGAAGCTCTCCATGGCCTGGATGATCCCATTGCTTCGCAAGAGCAAAAAGATGAGGGACTTGAGGGAGGTGACATATCTCCGGAGCGGACTCCTTCTGACGATATAACTTTATCTAAACTTGTCACTCCAGGAAGTGAGTCTTCCTCAAAGAGGAGAAGGAAGCAAGGAGCATCAAGGAGGAGAGGGAAGATAATCACTGCCACTGAAGAGGAGCCAGAAGTTGGGCCAGCTGCGCCTACCTCTCCTTCCTCCCTTATACCCACTGGCCGACCTGAAAAGCTGATCATTCGGCCGGGTAAAGGGTCTAAAGGCAGCAAAAAGAAGTGAAGATCTTCAGTTTCTAGTTTTTTGTGTTTTGCATGTACTGGCCGAGAATTGTGCGGGTACCGGCCCCCGCTTTTCTTTATTTTGAAACCTGTACCTGCGTTGTAATTGAATAAAATGATTCCTCGTTTGTACAAACTTTTGTTTGAATTAAAGAATACATTTGTTATTCGTTTTGGCATGAGTTTATTTGATATTGCAGCGAGCTTATGGTATGTTACTTGAGCGTTACCTTTTGCTGGTTTAGTTATACCATATTGTGTGTAATTATACTATATTGCCCCCATTCCATAAGTATGCTGCAATATTCTATACCTCGAGGGGACTTACACTCTTATTTGCTAAAGAATAATTATTTTATTCTTTAAAGAAAATTTTATAGAGTACAACTCCCTTCGTATAAGTTTTTACGCTTGGTCGTTCGAAGAAATCACTTTTTTCTTTTGCTTATGTGCATATCTCATCAAGTGAATTCCTCTATGTGGTAAAGCGGACCTCTGAAGGGTACTTTAACTTCTTTTCTTTTTACGATCATTTCTCATAGTAGGCAAATTACTTTTCCTTTGAAAGTTAAAGTACGCTTTTGATGAGGATTTTTTTTTTATAGAAAGTTGTACCTCTGAGGAGGGATTTTTTCACGTTTCAACACTTGGAAGTTTTATTTCAATCTCGGTGAAACGTGTACCTCCAAAGAGTTATGCTTTAGAAATCCTTTTCACGTTTCAACACTTGGAAGTTTTATTTCAATCTCGGTGAAACGTGGGTTTCCAAAGAGGTCTTTTTTCTTAATTGTGTTCCCGGGAGGGGGTTGTACCTCTGAGGAGGGATTTCTCACGTTCCAACACTTGGAAGTTTTATTTCAATCTTGGTGAAACGTGTACCCCCAAAGAGTTGTGCCTTTGAAGAAAGCCTTTTCACGTTTCAACACTTGGAAGTTTTATTTCAATCTCGGTGAAACGTGTGCTTTCAAGAAGGTCTTTGTTTTTACATTTCAACTTTGGTGAAGTGAAATTCCGAAGAGCGGCTGCTACACTTCAACTCCTGGCGAAATGGGCCTCCGAAGAGGGCTTTTATTTTGTTTACATTTCAACTCTGGTGAAGTGAAATCCCGAAGAGCAGTTATAACACTTCAACTCCTGGTGAAATGGGCCTCCGAAGAGGGCTTTTATTTTGTTTACATTTCAACTCTGGTGAAGTGAAATCCCGAAGAGCGGTTATAACACTTCAACTCCTGGTGAAATGTGCCTCAGAGAGGGTTTTCATCGCCTGGAAGTTACTCTCTCATGGTTGGAGGGTCATGACTCCTCCAATCTTTTTTGTTGAGTAGAGAACTTTCTTTTTTGTGGCATATGACCCATTAGAGGTCTTTTATTATCCGAAGAGTTGCGCCTCCGAAGAGGACTTGTGGCGCTGATGGTAGCTTTGGTTGTTCCTCTGTTCACTTGCTTATGCCTTTTCAGCGATCCTTTTTTTTTTTTTTTTTTTTTTTTTTTTTTCTTTTCAAGTTTTCATCCCCCTTTTTCTCACAAGTGGCTTGTTTAATCCAAGGAAGTGTACTTCATTGCCAGGCAAGTTCGTGAGAACGGGCACTAGCTTCCTAATTGGATGTTTGTTTGTTTAAACAATCTCAATTTATCAGCAAGGGCTCGTTCCTATCGAAATCATTAGCCGTTCAATTGAAGCATTTCCTATCTAGGATTTGAATTCGGGGTCTTTGTGACTTGAAATTTGTTTGTTGAATGATGGTGAGAATCGCTCGGTCTTATTATGCGCAAGTTTTATCTCCACTGTCTGCAAAAATTTAAATCGATATTTCAGCAATACATTTTGTGTATTTTTATATCGAAAACAAAGCAAACATATAATGATAATAAGGAACACAAGATTTATAGTGGTTCGGCCATGAAATTGGGCCTACATCCACTTTATATTCTTTCATTATTTACTTGCATCAGTTTCACAATTGCTTTCAATTACAGGAATCATACATTCATAATTCTTTTTACAATGTTTCAACAAAATTTTCAAGTAAAGTATGGACGCAAGTGATTGCTGTTCCATGCCCTTGGAATTTGATCTCCATCAACTGTGGTGAGCTTGAATGTGCCGTCAAGAAGTTTCTGACCTATCACATACGGTCCTTCCCAATTTGGCCCAAACACACCTGTCGCAGTCATAATTCTTTTTAGGACTAGATCTCCAATTTCAAAGCTGCGTTAACGAACTTTGGAATTGAAATGTCTGGCTATCCTTTGCTGATGAGCTGCAACTCTGAGGTTAGCTTCATCTCTTTTTTCATCAAGGAGATCCAGCGCTTCAAGTTGCAGCTTTTCATTTTCTGCTTGATTGAAATGGATTCTTCTGTGTGAAGGGACCTCTGTTTCAACCGGGATCATTGCTTCCGATCCGTATGCTAACGAAAAAGGAGTATGCCCAGTTGCAGTTTTGTGAGTAGTTCTGTATGCCCATAGTGCAAGTGGTAGTTTATCGACCCAACCACCTTTTGCTCTTTCGAGTTGCTTTTTGATGGTTGATTTGATGATCTTGTTCACTGCTTCCACTTGCCCGTTTGCCTGCGGATGAGCTACTGCCGAAAAGCTTTTCTGGATTTTGAATCGTTTGCAAAAATCCTGGAATTCCTCACTTTCAAACTGAGTACCATTGTCTGTGATTATTTTTTTGAGGCACACCGTATCTGCAAATGATATTCTTGGTCACAAAGCTTATCACTTTCTTAGAAGTGATAGTAGCCAATGGTTCAGCTTCAGCCCACTTAGTAAAATAATCAACCGCAACAATAGCATATTTAATCCCTGATTTAGCGGTTGGTAGCGGCCCAATGAGATCCATTCCCCAAATTGCAAATGGCCATGGACTGATCATCTGTGTGAGTTCGGTAGAAGGTGCTCTAGGAATTTTGGCATATCTTTGGCACTTGTCACATTTTCGGGAGTAATCTGCGGCATCCCGATTAATTTCTGGCCAAAAATATCCGTATCGGAGAATTTTCTTTGCTAATGTTTGACCACCTGAATGATCACCGCATTCTCCTCCATGCACTTCAGTTAGGATTGTTTTGGACTCTTCCCGGGATACACATCGAAGCAATGGCATTGAGAATCCTCGTCTGTATAATTGACCATCCTGGATTATATATCGAGAAGCTTTTCTCAGTAGCTTTTGTCGTTCTTTAGAGTTTTCTGGTAAAGAGCCATTGAGTAGATACTTTGTTATTGGAGTCATCCATGATTCTTGCTCTTGCGACATACTCATAACCCAATCGATATCCATTTCATCAATGCTCGGATTTGACAAAACTTCCACTGGAACTAACCCTAAGGATTGGGCTTCGCCAGAACTTGAGTATTTTGCGAGAGAATCTGCTTTCATGTTTTCTTCTCGAGGAATATGACTTATCGTGTAATGGTCGAATTCACATAAAAGTTCCCAAGCCTTTGACACATAAGCGGGCAGATTTCCTCCTTTCGTTTGAAACTCCTTCTTGACTTGGCATACTATAAGCTGAGAATCACTGAAGATCTGTAACGCTCGAATGTTTAGTTCTTTAGCAATTTTCAAACCAGCGATCAGAGCTTCATATTCTGCTTCATTGTTTGTTGAAGGAAATTCTAATCTTAGCGCATAGCATAATGACCGGCCTTCAGGAGTTTCAAGAACAATTCCAGCACCTGAACAGTAATCATTTCTTGCGCCATCTACAAACAACTTCCATTGGGTTGGGGAGTTCTCGATTGTTTCTTCCTCGCTGTTACCCTTGTCTGTAAATTCTGCAATAAAATCTGCCAAAGCTTGTCCGTTGATCGCTTTTCTAGGATGATAAGTGATGTCATATTGGCTCAATTCAATATTCCACTTTAAAAGGCGGCCCGAAGTCTCAGGGCGAAACAAGACTTGCTTTAAAGGTTGATCAGTGAGGACTTTGATAGGATGAGCCTGGAAATATTGCCTCAACTTTCTTGAGGCAATCAATAGACAATAGGCGAGTTTTTCCAACTTGGAGTAATTCATTTCTGCCCCAGTGAGTCTTTTGCTGATATAGTAAACTGGATGTTGAATCCTTTTGTCTTCCCGTACCAGCGCTGCACTTAAAGCATGAGATGAAACTGCCAAGTATATAAGAAGATCCTCGCCATTGCCGGGCCTGGAAAGTATTGGAGGCGTTTCCATATGTTGAATCAATTCTTCAAAAGCTTTCTGGCATTCGGGAGTCCAGTCAAAGTTTTTCTTTCCTTTCTTTAGAGCGTCGAAGAATGGAATGCATTTATCAGTAGCTTTGGATATGAACCGACTTAAGGCGGCAATTTTTCCATTGAGACTTTGCAATTCCCTCTTTGTTTTAGGAGCTTTGACTTCTTTTAGAGCAGTGATTTGAGCTGGACTAGCTTCAATGCCCCTAGCGCTCACGATGAAACCCAAGAACTTCCCAGATTCTACCCCGAAAGAACATTTTAAAGGGTTAAGCTTCATTCCGTATCTTCGGAGAATTGCGAACATTTCTGCTAAGTGTTCGATGTGATCCACTGCTTTCTTAGATTTTACTAGCATGTCATCAACGTAAACTTCCATAGTCTTTCCCAACTGCGGTTTGAACATAGCATTAACCAGTCTTTGGTATGTGGCCCCCGCATTCTTCAACCCAAAGGGCATAACTCTGTAACAGTAAAGACCGACATCGGTGATAAAGCTTGTGTCCTTCTGATCTGGCTCATGCATCATGATCTGATTATATCCGGAGTAGGCATCCATAAAAGACAACAATTCATGACCCGCTGTTCCATCTACCAGTTGATCGATCCTGGGTAATGGGAAGCAGTCTTTGGGACAGGCCTTGTTTAGATCTGAAAAGTCGATGCACACTCTCCATTTACCATTGGCTTTCTTAACTAGCACTGGATTTGAAACCCAATTTGGATAGGTAGATTCTCTGATGAAATTATTCTCCATGAGCCGGTCAACTTCCTCTTTCAATGCTGTCGACCTTTCTAGACCTTGGATTCTTCTTTTCTGCTTTACTGGCGTGAACTTTGGGTCAATATTCAGAGCATGTACCGCAACTTCTGGGGATATTCCGCACATATCGGCATGGGTCCAAGCGAAAACATCCAGGTTTGCTTTCAAAAAAGATATCAAGGCATTCTGAACTGACACATTAAGTTGTGAACCCACATTCAGCACCTTGTTTGGGTCCTTCAGATCAACGGGCACCGGTATCGTTGTTTCTGCTGGTACCACCCTACTCTCCCCCGCACTGGCCTTTCTAGGATCCATCACTTTTCGTGCCCCGCTATGCTCGCCAGTGCAGGGTCCGCCCTGTAGTTGCTATAGGGTTGGTGTTTTGATGCGGATTGGGGTTGCCGCATCTTTCCCCATTTCTCTCTTCCTTGTTTCTCGCAGCTCTGTCATATAACATTCTCGCCCAGCGTTCTGGTCTCCTTTAATAACTCCTACCCCATTGTCTGTAGGGAATTTAATAGTAAGACACCATGGGGCAAGGACAGCTTTGAATGCAGCAAGAATAGGTCGACCAAAGAAAGCATTATAAGCAGAAAATTCATCTACTATCACAAAAGTCTGCTTGCGAACTACTTTTCTTTCTCCTTCTCCGAGTTCCACAAGCAAGTCAATGGTTCCTACTGGTTGCTTTGGCTCCCCAGTGAAGCCAACAATCTTCTGAGATGAGGCTTGCACATCCGCCATCGGGATTCTCATCTGGTCAAACGTTTTCTTGAAGAGGATGTTGCAAGATGCGCCGCAATCAATAAGAACTCTTCTGACAATAGCCGGTCCAATACCGGCCGAGATGACTAACGGGTCCAAAGTAGGGGCCTCAATGCCCGTGGAATCTCTAGCCCTGAACACAATATCATCATTAAAAGTCCTTTGTTGTTTCAGGGGTGTAGAGTCCTCTAAAACAAAGACATTCTCTTCAGTTGGCATATGTTTCAGAGCTCGAGTGTACCTCTCCATTTCACCCCAGCTTCTGCCTGCTGGGTGGGGTCCTCCTGTGATGACATTAATAACTGGCCTTCCAGATTCATGTCCTGCGGCCTTCTCATTTGTCCTGGGCTGATGAGCAAGAGCTTGTTGCCCCTGACTTGACGAAGCAGGATCATTACCACTCTTCTTCACAAATTGCTGCAGCTTATTTTCTCTTAGCAATTCTTCGATTATATTTTTCAATTGACGGCAGTCGTCTGTGTCATGACCAGGCTGATTATGGAAGCGACAGAACTTCCCACTTTGCACAGCTTTTCTTCCGGTTCTGAGAACAGGAGGTTTGGGATACTCAAAAGAATCTTTTGTAGCCAGGTAGATGCGCTCTGGTGTTTCTAACAAAGGAGTATATTCTGATGGCTTGAAGGATCGAGGCTTCTTCGAATTGTGTTGTTTCCTTCCATCATTATTTTCTCTTTTCTGTCCCACAGATCCATTCTTACGTGGCGCAGCAGTGTTGTCTTCAGCTTTCTCTACTGTTGCCTTTGCCGGGACAGGACGGCTTTCCAAACGCATGAATTCATCCGCCTTTTTGTAGAACTTTTCCAGAGAATTTGGCTCCTTCATGTTCAGCCACTTTCCGAATTCACTTGACTTATCAATAGCTCTCATCAAATAGGTCAAGACCATGCGGGGTTCTGCATTATCCACCTCAGCTAACGCTATATTAAAGCGATTTAAAAAAGACTTGATAGTTTCCCCCGGATTCTGTTCCAAACCGGATAACGACATGATGTCTTTTGCCTTTGAAGCATATAGCCTAAATTGCTCTTTAAATTTCCTGGTTAGGTCTGAAAACTGATCGATGGACCGGACAGGTAGTTTTGTGAACCAAAGCAGAGCTACCCCTTCCAAATACACAGGAAAATAGCGGCATTTTATCTCGTCAGAAGCTCTGGCACCTGTCATGTGCCAATCATATTTGTACAGGAACTCATTTGGATCACTTGTCCCTTTGTAAGCTGGAATGGTCGGAGGGACGAACTTCCTTGGGAATTCAGCTTTTAGGATCTTTTCAGTAAACGGAGTCTTGCTCGGAGCGAAACCCCACTCTTTCTCATCTTCGACCCTTTGCATACTTTCTTTCATAATCTGTCGAACCATACCAGAAAGATATTCTTCGTCATTCCTATTTCTGGATCCTCCAGCCTCAGGCAATGTCTGTTCAAAGGGGCTAGCAGCCCTTTCGGGAATGTTTCTAGTTTCAGCATCATGGACATTACCGACAAAGTTCCTTTCATTATTCGCAGGTTGACGGTTTGCCCCGAGCAGATCGTTTAACCTATTCAGAATCAGAGCATTCTGAGCATTCTGAGCTTCCAATTGCGCGTTCTGGGCATTTATTTGCTGATTCAACCCAAAGATAGCAGCGTCCAATTCCGCTTTTGAAACTCCAACAGCTGGAGTGGCTTGATTTGGTGTTGGGGAAGTGGAGGTTCCCTCTTGAATGTTTGCAGATCTCACAGATTTACTTTTCCTTCCAGGAGCCATGATTTCGGATAGACTTCTGGTTCTTAAAGAAACTCTATCTACAAATCTTTCTGAAACAATGATGATAGATGTCCTGAGTTCAATTCTCAGTGAAAGCACCAAAATGTTAACGAAAAAATTTAAACGCTAACACCCTGGTGTATAAGATGTGATTGTGAAAGCACCACCCGTTTGTACGGGAAACAGAAATAAGCAGAAAGTATGTAGAAAAACGGTAAGAGACACAGTATTTATAGTGGTTCGGCTTATAATCCAGCCTACGTCCACTTTAATCTTTTTATCACTAGTTTGATTACAATTCTTTACAAGATCTTTCAATTACAACACACTTCAAGTGATAGGATATGTGAAACAAGTAGCTCAAGCTTTGATGTTGACAATCATCTTCAAATCCATGGTGAATGTGGATGATTCCTTCATGGAGTTCCTTTAGAAGTTTGTTGGATCTAAAAAGCTTTGAAGTCGTCTGGAATTCGGCAGAGTAATGGCGCTTGAAGAGAATGAGCCCAAAGGTCCTTTGCATGTTGGAGATGGTTTCATATTTATAGAGAGTTCTGGGCGGAAAAAGTGCTAAGTCCTAACTCGTGGCCGACTTAAGATAAGTCGTGTTCGACTTAAGGTAAGTCGTCCCCGGTTCACTGAGCCGAGTCTATGGCAGTTCCCCTTTTTTGAACCCATCCCTAAGTTCTAAGTCGTGTGCGAGTTATCTGGCTGCAATTGCTAATTTCCCTTCTTAAGTCGTATACGACTCTTTTTATGTCGTAAGTCGTAGTCGACTTAACCAATTGCAACTGGTTTAAAGCAAGTCTTAACTCGTAGACGAGTTAAGAGGTGTGTCTTTAGGTCGTATCCTCCTTAAGTCGTATAACTTCTTTAAGTCGTAAGGGTCTTAAGTCGTACAAACTGCAGTTATCATTAAGTCGCAGGCCATCAATTTCCTTAAGTCGTAAAGACCTTAAGTCGTTAGCTTTTCTTAACTCGTATGCCTGCTAACTCGTAGAAGATCTTAACTCGCAGAGGATTAACTCGTAGAGGCTTAACTTGTGGAAGATCTTAACTCGTACACTTGCTAATTTGTAGATATGCTAACTCGTAAAGGCTTATCTCGCAAGTAGCTTAACTCGGGTACTCCTTAACTCGTAGGCTGCTTATCTCGTAAGCTTGCTAACTCGTAGAGGTCTTTAAGTTGTAGGAAGTTGCTGACTCATGTATCCTTTAACTCGTACATGCCTTGAGTCGTACATGCCTTGAGTCGTACATGCCTTGAGTCGTACATGCCTTAACTCGTGGACCTGTTAACTTGTGAACGAGTTAGGGTTAACACCAACCTTTATCATTAATGTTATATAAATTTATTTTTAAAATATTAATATAAATTTAAATAAATACTTAAACATATTATATATTAAATAAATAAAATTTTATTAAATCAAATCTTATTATTAAATTTATTTTATTTTAAATCTATTATATATATTTTTAAAATAAATAAAATATAAGTAAATCTTGAAATTTACATTTTTCGAAACTAACTTGTAAGTTAAAATTTCCAAAATAAATTATTTTCAAATCTAAATTTTATATTATATTTTAAAAATCAGTATCTATTAAAACCCATATATTTCATTTCAAACTTTAGAAATCATTTTAAAAATATAGACCAACGGTGTCCGTATATAATTTTCTATCATATGGTAAAGTGATACGGATATTTATAATTTCAATCCACAGTTTAAATATTTATGGGTATGTATCATTTCAACCCGCAATCCCAAACACAAAGTCAATGAAAATCGCCTGGATTTATCATTTCTACCCGTAACGATTTCTTCTATTCTGCATGATCGTTCAGGTTTGTATCATTTCAACCCATAGGGAATTCTATACTAACAGGGAACTTGCAAAGTGAGAACAATTATGATAATAATATAACATATCAACAACAGGCATATATTATCGGTGATAAATTAAATAATATATAAATAACAGGATATGTCCTTATTGTGATAACCTGGAATTTTTTGACAGTTGTTAATTGGTAATTAACAGGATTAAATTCATTAAAATACTAATTTATAAGATTAAACATTTAAATTCTGATAAATATCTGGAAATATATTTATTGATTGGAAGCTATAATAAATATTGATTTTTAAATCTCTGGATAAATAAATAATATATTCCACTATTTAATTCAAGATAAAATATCTATATGTGATGACCCGGAATTTTGGAAAATATCAATTTAATAATCTGCATTAAAATTTAAATGGATTTGATAATCTTGGTTAATAAATTTTGAATTAATTTAATAATCTTCTTTTTATAAATATTTAATTCGTGAATTTTATCTTTTTAGAGCTAATAAAATGTTTTCTATTTATATTGTATATATATATATATTTGTATATATTGTAAATAGATAAGCTTTGGTTTGTATTTAACAAATGAAATTATGTTTTCAAATTATAATATATTTTTAGTAATTTGGAAATTTGATTTAATTTAACATAAAACTTTTCAAAGATTATTTACATAAATAATTATATTGTTTTAAAATACTTAAAAATGCTAATTATTTAAATATATATTTAGCTTAAGTTTAAAAGACAATGTACATATGAAACATTAATTCATTTAAGCAATATAAGTAATTTATAATCTCTTTTATAAATTATTTAAAATTAATAAATTTTTATTTTCAAATATTAATAATGTATTATTTTTATATATAGACACAAATAAATTTTGATAAAAATAGAATTGCTATTTCAAATTGAATTTGTGTAGTTATATATGTATATATATAACTTGATTTTTAAATTGGATTTTTTTAAATTTAATTTGAATTTGAATATGGAATTTAATTTAAAATTCAAAAGATAGATATTTAAAATGTTTTGGATTTAGAAAAATATGTATAAGCTTTTATTTACGAATATAATTAATTTTATTTCTTTAAAATTATCTATATATATATATATAAATAAGTACTTATAAAATAATTAATTAAGTATAAGCTTATGTTAACCTTTAAAAATAAATACAAATTACTTAAAAGACAAGTGTTATTTTCCTAAGGCTTCATATAACAAGTGTAAATTTATAATCAACACAAATGACAAATGTTAAGATTATTAACCAGTGGCATTTTTTTAAATTTAGTTTTCTTTTATTTTTATTAAATCAAATTTCAGCCTATATGTGACGATCCAGAATTTTTGAGCATTTGTAATTGAAATATTTAATTGATTTTAAATATTTGAAAGTTAATTTTTAACTTGAATTCAAATATCACCATTAATTGGGTAAATTAATGATTAAATTAAATAATTTGAAGTTGGGTAAAATGTTGAATATGTAGTTTTAAGCCTGTTAAAAATAATTTGAAGGCTTGTTAAATTTATATTGATAGTGCTGAGGATAATAGAAGTTTTAATATTTGAATCTAACAGTGATTTGTTCATTTTTAAAAATATATCGTTTAAATTGAATTTAAAAAGAGCCTTCTGAGGTACAGTCTCTGATTCCTACGAAACCAGTCCCATTGGATCCGTAATATTGTATTATTATCAGATTTCAAATTTCGTAGTGATTTGGGTTGTTGTGTGAGCATACGATATATAAACGCGTTGAAATTTATATCGAAATTCAATATAATAACAGATCCAAAAAGCTATCTTTTCCATACGATCGAATTAGGGCTCGAAACCTTTTCCATTGCGTTCGAAATAGGGATTTAACATTATAAATGCCTAGCGGCACGCTGCGGTAAGATGTCAGGATTTTAAGTTACGAACTCAAATCAATTTAAATTTGAATTTAAAATTGATATATATATATATATATATGCTTTTTGACTAGTCAAAAATAAAAATAAATAAATATAATAAAAATCTGTCTCACCTATCTTCTGAAGCAAGCCTCTACCCTATTTTATGAATCGCGACTCCACTTATCTCCCCTCCAGTTCGAACGAGAACTATCTCATCTTCTTTTTATTGCCTTTTACCCAATTCAATTTCGTATAAAAAATGGAAGCAGCCGAGAAATAAATCATGGCCGCTTCCTCCTCTTCAATTTAGTTCCTTTATCGGACTCAATCGAGAGGCTTGGCGCACGAGTTCAAGCACGGCCGTGAAAGGGAAGTCGACCTAGGATTCTAAGCAAAAAAGAGGAGCAAAGCTCGAGGCATTCGATTCATTTCGAATCGCCTGAAGGCCTAGGTTAGTGTGCGGCGATTGGAAGCTCGATGGCGATGTTGTTCATGGCAGTGAAGGTGGAGAGCGCGAAATAGCAAGAGGAGGTCACGATGCTTTGAAGCGCGCTCGCGTGAGAGATGGAGGACGAGGTTGGGTTCAAGGAGGAATTCACGAGGTAAGGATGGTTGCAGGCGAACCGGGGAACTCGACGATCTGCTTTCGGGTCGAGCAGCCACGTGGGTTTGCATTTGAGTTCGGTCGTGTGGTTTTGGGAATTGTGGACGTGACTCGTCTGGGCACGAGAGGGTGGGTAGCAGAGGTCAGAGCATATCGAAGATTCAAGGTTGGGGGGCGATTCGAGTAATGATGATGCGAGACCAGAGGCTATCTGTATTGCTGTTCGTGTTAGGCTGTGAGGTATTATAGATATCCATTTTATTCATTTTAATAAATAAATATATAGAAGGGGAAATATATATATGTTAGTTATACATATTAGCGGGAACAGGAAATATATATATGGATAAGACTTTAATCTATCGTTAGGTATAAAACGTTTCTATTGGAATATATAAAATGTTTAAAACAGAAATTTGTTTAGTTAACCTATTTAATTATTTTAGTTACTAAAAATATTTTAAAGGGGAAATTATAAGTTTAACATAAATCACAAGTTAATTAAGTTAATTGATTTGCTCGATTTCTTAAAATATTAATAAACTGTGTAATTGTTATCTAAGGTCTGAAGTCATGAAAAATCAAGTCGGGTTGGATCGATGGCAAAATAAAAATCAAAGGTGAGTTAATCTCACTCATCTGGGTAATATTCAAATTTTAAATAGTTAAATTTAAATAATTAGTTGAATAATTGAATTGATTCAATGTGCTATATTATATAGTAGTATATAGTGTATATTGGGCAATTGATTTTCCCGCATTATATGGCGGAAGAGACCCTATACGCCGCATAATAGCGGATGATATTATATTAATCCCATATACCGTGATATTTCACCTCGAAGTGGAATTGGTATTGTGTTAACATCTGTGGATGTAGGGAAATAGGTTGGAGGTATACAACTGGATTCCTCAAAATTATTTAGATTGTTTAATATTCTGTGTTATGAATATTTGATATTCTATGATGATTTATATTAGAATATTGAATGCTATAGTTTGCTTGAACATTTCGGTACACCGAGTTATCAAAATATACAAAATTGGGTTTTCGAAAAGAAAATAAAAGAGTGAATTTGTAAGTAAAATAATTATAGAGAATTTGAATTAATTGAAGGATAAATTGGAAAAGAATAAAAGTGATTTTAGAATTCTAATAAATAAATTTCGAGTATGGAAAAGGGATTTTGAATAAACAGAGAAATAATGAATTTTAAACCTTAAGTGACATTATTTAAAGGAATAAAGAATTTGTTTTAAAATCCAAGTTTTAAATTTATTGAAATAGATAAAGAAGGAATTTATTTCAAAATGGAGTAAATTGGAAATCAATTTGGAAATTGATTCAAGTGTTTGAAATAGGGAATTCAAAGGAGAATGTGACTATGAAATTTATGAATTGGGGTTTATAAAAGCAAAGCAATATATCAGCGGATATTTGAAAGAATAAATTCACGGTGGGGATTTATTAAGGGAATGAGAAAATTTGTTTAAAATAAATAGTGATTTATTTTAAAAGATGTGAAAGAGAAGGGTATTTCCCGGGATAGCCAAGTATGATTTCAAAACAAAATTTTATGTATATGTTAAAAGTTTTAAAGTTGTTTTAAAAGTATGTTTTAGAAAATTTATTATTCTTAAATGTTTAAATTTTAAAGTAAGTATTTTTCGAATTTATTATAGTAGTACTTATTTAAAAGTGACTTGGTATTATGTTTTAAAAAGATAAAAATTTAGTTTTATATTTTATAAAGTGGTTTTATTTTTAAATATTCTTAAAGTATATATTTTTGAATAAAGTATTAAAGCAGTTTTTAATTTAAATGTTTTAAAGTATATTTTATAATAAAGTGTTTGAATTATTCTAAAATCTAAAGTATTCGTACTGGTGATTTCAGGGGAAATAGAAAAATATTTGGGGGATCTGTTCCGTAAAAGGAAGATGTTTTGAAACTATTTTCAAAAAGGGTTGAAATGGAAATATATCTTGTGAAGATATTTTTAGGTTAATAAATAATTCAGGTGAAATTATTTGTGGTTGGTGGTTGTTTGTGAATGTTAATTGATAGTTAAATAACCGACTATAAATATTGGACAATGCGCTGGTCGATTTGAAGAGACCTGGATCAGGATTTATTTCGCGAAAACCTCTTCGATCCGGTTTGAACGTTTTCGTGGAAAAATGAGTTTGGATTCGAAGATGGAGCAGTGAAGTGCACGGGCTAGTCGCAACTAATCATGAGGATTTCCAAAATGGATGTAGTAGGAACAGTGCCTTCGGTTCCGTTCGAACCTAGGATGGACTTGTATGGACGGATGCTTTCGAAACATCGTCAGGTGGACGATAGGCATTCTAATTGAAACGTTCTTAAAGTTAACGCTTAGCCTCAAGCCTCATCAACCGGGAATGACTTAAAATCAGGGGTTATGCAGCAAGGCTAGGTGGGTAGCACCCATTTCGGGTAAGGTCATACCTGTCTAGATGTCCCTTTTATTTTGGCTTAGTGGTGCGGTTGCTGATCCCAACCGTAGGGTGATTTTACTCGGGATTATCTAGTAAGGGGTAGTCCCGGTCTTGTGTTGCAGGGGGTTGGGAGATCCTCGGTATGCTGATCTAGACCAGGTACCGTGATAGGTGGTACCCTAGTACCTAGTCATTAGTTGGAAATCCATTTTCCCTACGCGCCCGTACGGTTTTGATTGTGCCCAACTATTGCTGAAATGTGAGATGCAAGCATTTCAGCTAGATTCTATTTTACTTTCTGTAGACACTATTATAACATTCGAGAATTTTAATAAAAGTGTTTTAGCTATCGTAAGGTAAAAACCCAACATGTTTATTTGTGTTGTGGTCTTACGAGATGCTTTTGATTTTCAAAGGATTTTTGAAACTTTAGTAATAAATTTGAGTGTGATTTCTCACGCTGGTATTCCAGACTGACTTGGGTGTTATTTAACTCTAATGCTCGGGTCAGGCCGAGTATTATAGGATACAGGATATAATGTTGTGGAGCTCAGGAGACGAGCTGGATGGTGATACGTACTTCCATACTTGATTATTGTTCCGTTGTGTATCCAGTTGTATGTTATTGAACTCGGATGATGTACTTTGATGATGTATGTATAAACTGATATAGTTTTCTTTTGTGTAAATATCATTAAATATCTATTGTATTTTACTCCATTGTGATGGTAAGATTCTGTTGTTGTTTTCTGTTTTCTCTTCTTCTAACTCTTCTTCTTTAACCCAAATGGTTCGTATTTCTTTTCAACTTCAGTTGATTGATGTAGAATAGTGTTGACTCAAGGGGTACGGAACTGCGGGTCGTTAAAATTGGTATCAGAGCTGAAGGTTAAGCAAGAACCATGGCACTGGTGGGAATTACTCATTTAGTAGAGTCCGTTGAACTTTAGAATGAGTTTGAGAGTATTAATGGATTTGAGCGCGTATTTGTTCGTGAATACAAATTTGTTTTATATTGTGTTGACTTATCTGTTGAATGTTTATGGATTCTGGTCGATGTGTAGGACGTCATGTCATCGATAGGGGTTTCTAAACTCTTAAACAAGACAAACCGACACGGTATTGTTTTAAATAGGGTAAATGAAATAATTTTACCCAAATTATTTTTGTACATAAAGGAAATAATTTTCCGTAAATTATTATAGTTATATATGATTGCTTGGTTGTTAGGAATGATAATATTAAATTATTATCATTAATGTGTAAAATTGAATAACAAATTGAAATAATACCAAAGATGAAGGAATAAATTAATAAAATAAATAGGATTTGTAAATGAGAATTATAAATGTAATTTATAATTTAAAATAACATTTCAGAGCAGTATTTGAATATGAATTGAAAGATTTGGAATTTGAAAATTTAAAATTTAAATTCCTTTGAATTTGAAAATGATTCTCAAAAAGTTAGGAAAAATAGTATATATTTGAGAAATTTTTTTGAATCGGATTTGAAATCTAGAGAGATTTGGAATTTAAAAATATTTGAAGGGTTTTAAAAAAAAAGCATTGAACTCTTTTCAGTCGCTGAAAAATAATTCCGATGATGATCGCGACATCATCGGTGTTCATTTTCGAGCTTCCAAGAGGGGATTGCTACCTGGATGTTTTGGACTAATGTTGTTTACGAAATTGGGTTTGATTTTGAAAATTAAAGGGAATAGTTTGGTTTAGATATATATGTTTTCAAAATTGAATTTGGAACCATTTTAGTAATGAGTTTAAACGTGTAAGCAAAAGGGAATTGAAACTGAATGTTGAACTTAAGTTTAAATGGAAAAATTAGTCAAGTTGGACTAAATAAAACAAAGTTTTGAGATTAAAATTAGTAAGTAACTGATTGATTTATATGGTATGCAAATGAAATGAAATTGAATATTGGATGATGTTTGATTTAAAATTGTGTAAAATAAAGTGCAGAATTAGTTTAAATGGACTAAAAATAATTAATGCTTGGAAATGAAATTTATTGGTTGAAAATGAGTTTATGAAATTAAATTGCATGCTTGGCTAAATAAGTGTATAATCTCGAGTTAAAAAAAATGAAATATGAATATAGTCAAGCTTAAAATGGGTAGAACTATGAAAAATATATGTGCGAGACTTGTAATAAAAAAATGGTGAAGTAAAATTGAAAGCCAAAATAAAATTGTTTTGGTATTTTGGAAAGTGAAATAGAAATCTAAACTCGAATTATAAATTAGATTGAACTCATGAAAATTAAATAAAATGGTTTTGAAGGTAAAAGTATGGGATCACAAATTGAAAGTGTGGTCGAATGAAATTGAATTGGATTAAAATAGATTTGGTGTGAGTTGTAAACAAATCCAATTCAGGCATAAATTGAATGACCTTATTATTAATAAATTCAATAATGAATTGTTAATGTGAATTAAAATTTAAAAATGGATAAAAGAATAAACTAATCGAATAAATTAGTAAAATGGTTGGGATTTGATCAAAGGAAAATCAAATTAAAGATTTAAATGGAAGTTGGTTGAATAAATAAACTTAAGTTATTGTGATAACTCGATTTTTTTTGGACATCTGTAATTGATTAACAAACTGGATTAATTAATAGAATATTGATTTATAAATTGAACAAATAAATTTGATGATAAATATTTATACTTGGATAGATATTTATTTGATAATCTTCTAGTATAATTATTTAAAATTTGCAAACAAATGTAATGTGTGTTTGTTTTATATATATATGAGTCGATTTAAATTAAATTTGAATTTAAGATTGAAATCCAAAGATAGAGATCTTAAAATAAACTGAATAAAAAAAATATAATAATGTATGTTTGATTTTTATTGAAATATATGTTGTAACGACCCTAGATTTTAATTTAATTTAACTTGATAATTAAATGAAATTCTGAATAAAATTGTAAGGTAAATTGATTATAAATGGAAGCGAGTTTCCCCGATTCAAATAGAAATTATATTAAGTCGTATGAATTTGAAAATTTGTATATATGTGAATATATATGTATATATTGGATTTGAGATAAAATCTTAAATAAATGGTTTTTAAAATAAATAGAAATAAAAATACAAGACGATAAATATTTAAGTTATAAATAGAGATAAATTAGGCAAGTTAAAAAGTCATTTCAGAAGATAAAAATTGGTTATGTAAACTATAAAATGTAAAATATACACATGAAACAAATTAGTTAAAAATTTAAATAATATATTGATAATAGAAATTTATGTTCATATACAAGTAAAACATTAGTATAAAAATAAAATAATATATGTATGTACTTTGGGAAACTATGATTGTAAATATAAAATAAATCTTATAAAAATGTACATAAGTTTGAAATAATTTTAAGTAAATTAAGTATTTAATAATATAAGTTTAAAAATAAAGGAAAGGTAAGATTTTAAAACTTTGTCTAAGTATAAAAGTGTGTTTATACTTGAGTTAAAATTTTATAAACAAATAACTATAACTAAGGCAATGCAAATAAAAGTATATATTTTTACATAAATAAACAAATGCATAAATAAGAAACAAAACAAAGTAAGATATATAAACAAAGTAAAATAAGTGTGAGCAAATAAAATGAAGAAGCAATACAAGAGCCTGGGAATAAAAATAACAAACAAATAAAAACATACATATGCAGCCTATAGAGTTTGTAAACCATAAACAAGCTGTACAAGCTTATAAAACATGTACCAAATAAAGTCAAATAAGAAATAGAAACAAATGTATACATACAAACAAATCAAATATAAGCATAAACAAAAAGAATAGAACAAAGTGTAAACAAAATAAGGACAAAACAAAGCAAAGGTATGTAGGCTGTAAACCAGAAAATAGGAAGTAGGACAGCAAGTATATGTTTAAGTATAGAAACATAAAGTAAAAGCAAACAAGTACAAACAAAACATATCAAGTACATAAGCAAAAGCATGATATTAGCCGAGAAAAAGGAATGCAAGCATCTCAGCCATGTTTATTGTATAAACAAAGATATCACTGCTTGGTTGTACTAAAAGAAGTATTACCCTGTATACTTTAACTTCATATACACATCAAAGTATCATTACAGTTTCATTCTTCAAAACAGAGAGAAGAAAAAAAAAAACTGGGCAAGGCAAAGGCAACTCAGGCCTAAGATTTTTCTCTGTCTTTCTTCTCTGTCAAGTGAGTAAACCTTTGATCTCTTCAACCATTTGCTTATTTTGTGAATGCCTGAATGATGCTAAAAGCTTTGCATGTGAATGAGTTGTGGTGCTTATGTTTTTCTTTGCTTAGGAAATGTTATTTTCTTTTCCTGTTCTTCTATTCTTTTTCTGGAAACTGTGAAACCATAGATACATTTAAGTATCAGGTTTACAGAGAACAACCCAACAAAGCAAAGAAAAAGATAATTCAATTTCTTGTTTTATAATCCATATTAGACTTTGGTTTCCAAACAAAACAGTGGTGTTTAAGTATGAACTACAATAAGAAAAAAAATCTCATGAAGTAAAAATGCATATAGGATGGAAAAATCCAGTTTTACAGTAAAAACTTTAATTTCTAGAAAATTCGAGTATCACGAATCATTGATTCAAGTACATAACATGAATCCTAAATGGAAGACATGATTTTTAAATCTTATTTAATGATTTTTAAGCAATTGGTTTAAGAGCAGTTTGTTTTTGCTCGAAATTTGAACTTTGATCAAATTCCGGTGATCCATCGATTCATGGGGCTCGGGGTTGTGTGAGGTGGTGGAGGAGCCTATGGGGGTGACTGGAAAAATGGTCGTAGGTGGCCATAGCCTCGGTGGCGACAGTGGTTAGAGTTTGAAAATTTTAACCCTAGTTTTAGGCAAAATCATGAAATCAATTCGTTCGTCCCCCTCAGTTGACCGAGTTGCTTGGGGTTTCGGGAGGTGAAAGTGTGGTGGTTGTCGAAGTGGTTGCCGGAGTTACGCGAGCTCCGGTGGTGGAGGCGTCGAGTACGAGCCGTTGCCAGGTTTGAGGGTGTTCGAAGTTTTTTTGGTTCCAGGTTTGCTTTTTTTTGTATCTGAAGCTCGATTTTGATATGATGGTCTTCTCGCGCGTTTGGATGCTTGAGGGGTTCAGGTGAATGGTAGTTGACTTGAGGGTGGTCGGAGATTCAACTAACGGCGGCGAACTCCATTGTGCATGTGCACGAGTCGACGCTGGTGTCTGAAGAAATTGGGTATGATGTTGGAGTGGGAACGAAATAGATGTGCTCGGGTTTAGCTCGGGATCTTTGCAGTTGTGACTCGAAGTGGGTAGGGTCGTGAGTGACCCGAAGTTTTTACTGGGAAAACTAAAGATTGTCTCGGGTTTGTATAGTTGTGTACCCAGTTTAATAGCTACAGGTTTTAGTTAAAAAACCAGGTAGTGTTTAAGTCTTTCTTTTTAAAAACTTAAACTGAATTCAAAATTGAAAGACAAGTTAAATCGAAGGTTTTAAAACAAGTTGGAATTAAAATAGTTTTTCTTTTAAAAAAAGTAAACTTGTTTTTCAAACAAACATTTAAACTTGAATTTTGATAAAGTTCTTTTATAGAAGAATTGCGAATGAAAATATATGTTTTGTTTTATCTTGAATTTGCAAGATAAAACGTAATGTATTTTAAAGCTTAAATTTCAAATAAAAATTTAAGTAGTTTAGCCAGAACTTTTCTTATATAGGTTTATAAGTGGATATTTAAATCTAATAGATGTTTAAATATATAATCAATTTTAAATCTAAAATTTGAAAGTGTAATGTTTAAAATACACATAAATGATAATGAAATCATAAATAAAGAAATTTATAATCTTAGAGTAATTAAGGAAATAAATTGATTTAATAATGTAATTAAAGAATGATTTTTTTTCTTTTATAAATAAATAATTAGATTTATTTATAATCAGAAATGATTAATGATGATTTAATATAAGGTAATTCCTTAATGAAAGTAATTAAAGATTTTATTTCTTTAAAATAATTAATTAAGGGGTTAATTAATTTAATAATTGGTTTAAAGGTTAATTTAATAATTTGTTAATTAAGAATAATTAATTAAAGTGTTTGATTAACTAATTATATCAAGTGAATTGTAATTAATAAATCAGAATTGAATAATAAATTCATAAGTAATTAATTTGATTGGGAATAAATTGAATTACTTAGGATTAAACAAATAATTAATCCTACTGGTAAATGATTATTGAATGGTTGACCTTACTTATGGATGATCGTATTATATGTGATGCCTTGAATTGATTGTCCTGTCTGATCTGTGATATTTTATTCTGTGGTTTGTGCCGTGTATGATTTATTCATTTATTTACATCTGCATATTATCTGTGAATCTGTGAATGGGCGATAAGCTTTATAGTTATATCGCTTATCAACTATATTTCTATGTTTTAATCTGTGATGATTGATGATGTTGCACTATTGTGTTAAACCCATGGACCACACCATACACACACAATTATGGATTTCACGAGGAAATCGGTTAAGTCACAGATTTTTGAAATAGTTTAAAATTTGAATTTTTAAATTCAAATGTTTTGGAAATGGAATCGGAATAAATGTGAAAAGCTTTTGGAATGAAATTTCAAGTTAAAATTTATTTTAATTTACTTGATTAAGTTTTGAAATTTAAATAATTCAATTTAAATTTGAATTCGATATTTGGAATTGAATTCGATGATTGGAAATTATGGTTAAAGATATTATAAACATGTTTGTATGAATTTAAACCATTTTTAAAGGTATGGGTTTGGGAATTTGAATTTAACCCAAGGATTTCAACTCGTATAAAAGAATCAGATTTTCTGAGATGAAACTGTTTGTTTTCAAAAGATAAAAGCTTTCAGATAAGAAATGGAATTCCTATTTAATTAAGGGAATTTCAAGATTGAATAGAGAAATGATTTTCCTAAGTTATGAATGAATTCTTTTTGAAAGCTATGAATTAAATCGGTTTATTTTTAACAGATTTAAATTGATTATTTGTTTAAATCAAATTGAAATGAAATTGTTTTGAAGGCTATAAGTTAAATCTTTGATTTAAAGATTTAACGAGTTAAATCAAATTGAAATGAAAATTGATTTGGAAAATCTGTGAATGAATCTTTTATTTAAAAGATTAAAATGTGAAAATTGTTTAAACCGTTAAAGGTTGTGAAAATGAATCTTTTTGTTTAAAGATTGAAAATGGTAATTTGTTAAGCCATTTGAGAAAATTTTTGGGTAATAAGTTGTGACTTAATTGAAATCCCATTATCCATTTGTTTTTGAAATGTTTTCGCTCACTATTCGGTTTAGCCGGGAAAGGACCTTTGTGTCGTATAACCCATTCCGAATATGTGATACGTCGTTATGGATAGCATTTGAAGATCGGTGATGAAGACCGGGTATTTGCGAAAGCGATAGGATGACCTATCGATTGTTTCTGCACCGAGTCGCGCCGGTATAGAAACTCCCTAAGTGATGGGAAAATCCGATCGGGATTGTGAATATCCGGGTTGCAAGGACTTCTTTGTAAGTGCCTTCGGTTCTGTTCGAACCCAGAACAGACTTGTATGGATTGTATGTCTGACATTACAAATTGAGATATAAAGCCGATTTCTTTCAAATATATTTCTGTTGGAGGCGGAGAATTTATTCTTTTAGCTTAACACCCTTCTCTGAGACGTACGAGCTCAGAGGTTATATAGTTGAAGGTTATCAGCGATATATTCCAAATTTGGTAATGTGACATGCTGAGTGTTGCTGTGAAATGATCATTGTGTTGATTATTTGTGATAGGATCATTTATTTGATCGTTTATCTTAATGATCATTTCTATGATCATTTGTTGACCCAAAGCATGGCTTTTGTATAAAGTATGTTTTTGTGGACGTGACTTCGTCGAGCCTCACACCCCGGAAATGGTCAAAACAGGAAAGATGCGGCAAGGTTATGAGGGGTAGCTCCCTTTAGGGTATGTGCATTTCCTTCTGGATAGGGGTGGTATCATGGTATGGAGCCCAGATATTTAACCTATGTGGTCACTACGAATTTATTACTTTGTGGTTGTTGGTTATCGGGATCCCGTGAGAAAGGTCGTTTACGATCGGGGAATGGCGTGCTCGTGTCAGTAGTTACCCAGTTAGGGGTAACCCGGCCTTGTGTTGGCAGAGTTCCGGTTTGGTTCTCGGGAATGTCCTTCCAGAGGCATTCTCATGTGGCAATGGGAAGTTTCTTGGCCTGACCATTTGTTGGAAATCCAAAGAAACAATACGATCTTGTACGGTTTTAGTTGTAGAACCTGCCATGGAATGTGGCGGTAACCTGCTATTGAACATGGTAGCTATAGTAGGCATAAGTGCGGAATGTCTATGCTGGCTAAGATTTATATTCTACTTTCGAAATGAGTTTTTCCTACACTATGCACTAGTAATAATACAAAATGTTCCTTTTAATGCGTATCAAGCATCTTTGACTATCATAAGGAGAAATCTCCTCTGATTCTGCGTTTGCATTGTGTGTGTGTGCGGGAGGCCTTATGGTAGTCTCATTTTTAAAAGCATTGCGAATTGACTTTGAAAATCTTTTGTTGAATGTTTTAAAAGATAAACTGTTTTTGTTGCTCACACCAGTCCCACGACTGATCCGGAGTTTATTGTTTTTTTTTCTAAACTCTGGGTGCTCATTATATTTCTACACGAGCAGTCTAGAGTTTGGTTTTTCAGATAGTTAGATATAGTGGATTATCTGGAGTTAGTTTAGTCTTTGGACCGCACCAGTCTTGCTTAGCTTGGTGCATCGTTATTGGGAGTTCGAGCTATTGCTGGATTGATTCTTGGAGATGGAGTTCAGATTTGGAGTTCTTCATTGAAAACTGTTTTAGAGTTATTTGTTCCACTGCTAGATGTTATCTATTTTCTTTTCCGTTGTTATTTTATTGTATCATATCTCTGATGTATATTGATATCTATTGGATCATCTGTTGTATCAGATATTGTATCAAAGCTGTATATCAATGTATTATTCTTTTATTCCGCTGTGTTGTTTACTGAATGATTGTTATAAGCTCCGGCGAATCGGATTTGAACGGTCGAATCTATGGCATTCGAATACGATTTGAAGTATGGATGTCGATTTTCGAGCGGGCAAAATCCGAAACGTTACATAGGTAGTTCTATATTATTTTCTTTAAAAAGATTTTATAAATATAGTAAGGAGAACATGTGTTAAAGGAAATATATAGATATAATATTAAAACATATGTTATATTACATAATTATATAAACATAAGCCAAAGAGGGTTTAAAACAAGATTTATAAAATAAATTAAAAAGCAGAGTTAAATATAAAATTTTCACAAATAACATGTGTAGCTTAAAAGAATTAACAAATCAACAAGTGTGACGAATTTCAACAAGTGTCATTTGTTTTAAAAACAAAAAATATAAGAAAGAAAGGAAAACCTGTTCACAAAGAATCAAAATGAAAAAAAAGGAATCAAGCAAGGCAAACTATTTCTCAAATTCAACTTCTTCAATAATAAAGCTTCAGATTCAATTCATTAATCAATGCAAAGGTCAACATCAAATTCAACAATCCAGATCAGTAAGCAATTAAAAACCCAGAGGCAGTTGAAGTTTCCAGTTTTTTTAAAAAGGGGTTTCTCTGTTCAAACTGAAAGTGGTGAGTAAGCCAAACTCTATAAAGCCAAATTTGGTTGTATAATTCTATGCATGTGATGAATTTTTATAGAAAGTTAGTAAAAAAAATGTTGGCATGAGTATATAGATGTGAATGTTTGAATAATAAGTAGGATATGCCTGTGTATAGCTGTGAATCTGCACATATATAAGCCTCTATTTATATCCACAAGCTCAAACTCACTAGGAAAAAAATTAATATCTTCCCATTCAATCGAATTCAAGTTATGATCTTTAAAGAAGATATGTTTGTATCAATGTAGTATCATTTTTAAAAATAGTTTCAGGTGTGTTTATCGAATAAATACTTGGAAAATTTAATATTACAGTAATTTTTTTTATAATCGAAAAATTAATGAACACTATTTCAAGTTTGGATTGTATAAACTGATTCACTTGAGTAAATAATGAATTATGATGTAAAAATCAAGATTTCTAGTGTTGGGTTTGTCGGGATTCATCGAGTTGCACGAATTTATTTTAAACGTCGATTTTTGGTGATCGATTATGGTTTCGGGTATCGAGTTGAGCATGGTGGAGGCTGGCATGATGGGGATCTCAGAAAAATTGAGTGATGAATTTTCTCATCACTATAGCGGCGGCGTGGTACTGTAGTAAGGGTTTAGGACTGCTTTGGGTCGATTGGGTTTGCAAGGCTTTCGCGACACTGTGGGAAGGCTGGAAGCAATTGCGATCAGAGGAATTAGAGTATAGGGCCAAGGGGAAACTCCAGTATGGTTGACAGGGATTCTCGGGGTGAGTTCGTCTGCGGTTGGCGTTTTTCTTCTTTCTTTTCTGATCGTGTTGGTTTTCAGTTTTGGACGAAGAGCTCATTTTTCGTTTTACAGCCAATTTCGCCAATCTGGAGGGTCGAGGGTATTGGGGAATTGATCATCGACCTAAGGGTGGTTTTGGCGAGGCGTCGATGTCGGCCAGACCCATGTGCATGTGCACGCATGCACATCAATGTCTGGTGAAGTTTGGGAGCAGGTAGGTGATGGGATTCTTGGGGTTATGCTCAAATCATTTGGGAGATGAATCGATGTAGTAGAACGCAGTTTCTCGTGTCAAGCTGGGGATTTTGAGGTGAACGGTCCGGTCTGTTTTTGTTCAGCTACCTGAGTTTTGAAGAATGGTTTAATAGAAGTATGTTTTATTATAAGGAGTAGAAATTCAAGTTTTAAGCTTTAAGAAGAAGGAAATTTTTTTTGACTTGATAAAAAAAACAAGTTTTTAGGTATTTAAAAACTATTAATGATTAGTTTCAAGGGAAATGGTTATTCAGGTTAAGGTGAATTTAAATAACTGAATTTTCAAGGAAAATAAACTAAGTTTCTAAAATAAATTATTTGAACAAGTTTTCAAGTTTAAATTTAAAATCAAATGTTTTAAATTTGTCTTGTTTAACATAATTATATCAGAATTAATTATGTAATTAATTCCAAATTGTTCCTCAAATAAAGTTTAGTGTTACAAATGAAGGATAAGTTTAATAAAGAATTTGTCTTTATTTGATTAAGGTTGAGATAAATTAAGAGTAATTAATTAAAAAAATTATTATTTACTTATTGTAATTAAGAATAATTATTTAATGGGGTAATTATTGGATAGTTAATGAATGTAATTAAGAGACGAATCATTAGCTAGAGTTTGTGTGATGATTGATTGATAAATTAATTAAGGTAATTAATTTTAATTAATTAGCATAATTAGTTAAAGATAATCACTTAATTATGAATTAATTAAGTATGATTACTTAGAGAAGTAATAAATGGATAATTACTTGATGTGATTAATTAAATCGGGATTACTTAATAAAGTAATTAGAGTATAATTACTTAATGGAAGTAATTAAGGATTAATTACTTAGAATAATTAATCAAATGATAAATATAAATAAGGAGTTAATTAGTTAAGGAAGTAATTACAGGATGGTTAATTACTGTTTATGATTAATTATGGATGATTGAATGATATTTGAATGCCTAGGATTATTTGTTATCCTTGGTATGTGATTGTGATGCTATGTGATATGAAATATTTTTGTAATATGATATGTTGGGTTGAACAGTGATAATGTGGTTATCTATGATCAAATGTTGTGTTAGAGTGACAGCCAGTATTTAAAATTTAATTGTATTCACTTGAATAACTTGGATTAAGATAGCATGGGATTCGAAGTGAACTGGACCGTTTAATC
Source organism: Allium cepa (assembly GCA_030765085.1). Lineage (NCBI taxonomy): Eukaryota > Viridiplantae > Streptophyta > Magnoliopsida > Asparagales > Amaryllidaceae > Allium > Allium cepa. Next base: position 779,057,449 of record CM060945.1, read on the forward strand.
TAAATTTGGTACTTGGAAGTTGATGTGTGTAATAAGTGTTGTCTATACCAACCTGTGAATTTTTAAAATTGATACGAGTTACCCCGGGTTTTATGTAAGTTTTATGCTGTTGTATTCCATGTCAGATGGGTTTACTCACGCTGGTTACTAGACTGACCCAGGTGTTACTTTAATGTAATGCTCGGGTCAGACTGAGTATTACAGATTTTCAGGTAAGGACGTTCTGGAGCCCACGAGGCGAGCTGGATGGCCGAAATGTATGGAGTATTTCCGCTACGATATATTGTTTTATATCTTAGACATGTTGATTGTATCTGTCCAGTGTTGTATATATGTTGTAACTCTGATGTATAAATATGTAATTGACTGATACGGCTTCCTTTGTTTAAAGAATATTATTTGATATTATATTTTATCCGTTGCGAATGTGAGATTATGAGTTTGGTTTTCTATTCTTCTTCTTCTATCTCTTTTCTTCTTTTTCTAACTATCTGGAATTTTCAGAATCAAAATTTCTAGGTCGTTACAGTTATCGGGTGGAATAGTTTGCAGAAAATAAATAACTTAAGTAAATTGTGAGATGGTTATTTAATATATTGGTTGTCGAGTTTAATAAAATTTTTGGGATTAAACTTTTTGGATGTAAAGAAAATGCAATGAAAAGATCGTGAATAAATTAAAATGGGATGGAATCAAGTGTAACTTGAGTTGGAATCAATTTATATGGTTATAAAGCTTAAGTAATTATTTATTCACATTAATATAGTCGAATTGCATAAGAAAATGGGTCGTTCGATGTAAACGGGATTAGATAAAATTCTATGAGTTATTAGAAGAGAAATAGGATGATTTTGAAATCAATTGGAATGAATATAAGTTTGTTTTGCTTAGAATGAATTAAATATAAGCGAGTAAGTTGTAAATCACTTAAACTGAATGGAATGGTTTGAGAATTGGTTGTAAGCAATTGTAATAAGTGTCGGAACCTTATATGTGAAATTTATGTGTTAGCTATTGAAAGTAATTAAAATGTTAATAAATTGCATATATGTAGTACTTATATGTTCGAATTGAGTAAGTACAGGTACCGGGAAGCCGTTTGGCTGGATTTGATCGCGCAAATTGCTAAATAATAGGCCGCTTGCTTAAAAATGCTAAATAAAGGTACGCCTACGTAATAAAAATAGGAAATATGAACTATTTTTGTTTCTTCGACCGGGTGGGTCGATGTATATATATTTATATCTCTTGTCAAATTGCAAAAGCTCCTCCGTACAAAGGAGAATCTGCCAAAAAATTTCGAAAATTTTGGGAGTTAGAAAATTTTAGTTAGCGACAAAACGATTTCAAATTGGAAATTGAAATAAATTAGCGGATGGAACTAATTTAAACTAATGATATGAATCAGTTACGAATGGAAGATAAAATTCAATATTCAGAATTGAAGGTAAATGGAATTCATAAGGAAATGGGAGAACCAATTTGAAGTAGATATAAATTAAAGTGGTGAAGTGAAAATAAATAAAGAAGCATATAAAATGCTTATATTAAACTTAAGAAAGGAATGGAGAAATGATAAGTGTTGATAAATGAATAGAAATCAAAATGAATGTGAATAAAAAGAGAGAATGGATATAAATATGTAGGTTGTACGTATATTATTTTATTCGCATAGCAATTTGATCCAGATTCGAGCATAGAATTTCGAGATAGCTATATCGATCCGAGTTAGGAACTTTCACTCAATTTTCGACGGCGAACCCCGGATAAGGATTTTGATTGATTCTGGAAATTCTCTATCATAGCCCTGACTATGCAAGGAGAATGACAGTTTCTGATCAAGAAACTGGATCTGAGTCCGCACTAGGAAGTCGGGCGGACGATACTAGTTCGGAAGTGAAATTGTGTGACCGAGCGAGTGTTCGGATTTGATAACGCGTACGGATGACATATGTACATCGTACGGGCTTGAATGAATGTATATTGAAAATTTTGTAAGGAAGTCAATAAAATATTTTTGAATGTTGTGATTGGATACTATTACTATGTAGGATATACATGTATTATAAAGGAAAAGAAAAATTGGTTTTGATTTCAGGAGATAAATTTGAATTGCTCGACAAAAAGGTATGTGTATAAATTTCTGTATGAAATTTGATTGGGTTTTAATCCAGCCACTTTGTTTTAGTTTTCTTTTGGAATTTGGGAACCCATTGAGGCATTTGTAGCTGTACCGAGCTAGCCGCGCAAAGGAGACGCTGGCGAAATTTTTTGAAAATTTAGAGAGTTAGAAAAATTTTGAGAAAATTTTGATAATTCAAAATTTGGTTTTAAATTGAAACTTGAATGATTGAGCAAATAGTATTGTTTGAAAATTATAGGAGAGTTTGCGAAGTTAGTAAGAATGGTAATGGGTTTTCTATAAAAAGATAGCTGGTAGGATGTTGAATTGTTGGTTTTGGGAAAAGTAAACGGGTATTGGACCATTCTTTCTAACTAGTAATTTCGGGGACAAAATTCTTTAAAGGGGGAGGAATGTGACGACCCGAAATTTTTGAGCATTTGAAACTGGAATATTTAATTGATGTTAAATATTTAAAAGTTAATTTTTAAATTGAATTCAAATACCACCATTTATTGGGTAATTTTATGATTAAATTAAATAATTTGAAGTTAGGTAAAATGTTGAATCTGGCGTTTTAAGCTTGTTAAAAATAATTTGAAGGCTTGTTAAATTTATATTGATAGTGCTGAGGATAATAGAATTTTTAAAATTGAATCCAATAGTGATTTGTTCGGTTTTAAAAATATATCGTATGAATTGGATTTAAAAATAGCCTTTTGAGGCACACTCTCGGATTTCGACGAAACAAGTTCCATTAGATCCATAATATTGTATTATTAGTGGGTTTCAAATTTCATAGTGATTGGGGTTGTTGTGTGGGCATACGATATATAAACGCGTTGAAACTTATATCGAAATTCAATATAATAACAAATCTGAAAAGCTATCTCCTCCTTACGATCAAATTAGGGCTCGAAACCATTTCCATTGTGTTCGGAATAGGGGTTTAACATTATGAACGTTTGGTGGCGCGCCACGGTAAGATGTCATGATTTTAAGTTACGAATTCAAATCAATTTAAATTTGAATTTAAAATATATATATATATGCTTGTTGACCGGTCAAAAATAAAAATAAATAAATATAATAAAGATCTGTCTCGCCTATCTTCTGAAGCAAGCCTCTACACTATTTTCTAAATCGCGACTCCACCTATCTCCCCTCCAGTTTGAACGAGAACTATCTCATCTTCTTTTTATCGACTTTTACCCAATTCAATTTCGTATATAAAAAAATGGAAGCAGCCGAGAAATAAATCATGGCCGCCTCCACCTCTTCGATTTTGTTCCTTTATCGCGACTCAATCAAGAGGCTTGGCGCACGAGTTCTAGCATGGCCGCGAGAGGGAAGTCGATCTAGGGTTCTAAGAAAAAAAAAGAGGAGCAATGCTCGAGGGATTCGATTCATTTCGAATCGCCTGAAGGCCTAGGTGAGCGTGCGGCGATAGGAAGCTCAATGGTGATGTTGTTCGTGGCAGTGAAGGAGGCGAGCACGAAATAGCAAGAGGAGGTCGCGATGCTTTGAATCGGGCTCGCGTGAGAGATGCAGGACGAGGTTGGGTTCAAGGAGGAATTCACGAGGTAAGGATGGTTGCAGGCGAACTAGGGAACTCGACGATCTGCTTTCGAGTCGAGCGGCCTCGTGGGTTTGCGTTTGAGTTCGCTCGTGATGTTTTGGGAATCGTGGACGAGACTCGTCTGAGCATGAGAGGGTGGGTAGCAGAGGTCAGAGCATATCGAAGATTCAAGGTTGGGGGCCGATTCAAGTAATGATGATGCGAGACTAGAAGCTATCTGTATTGCTGTTCGTGTTAAGCTGTGAGGTATTATAGACAACCCTTTTATTCATTTTAATAAATAAATATATAGAAGGGAAAATATATATATATGTTAGTATATACATATTAGTGGGAACAGGAAATATATATATGGATAAGACATTAATCTACAGTTAGGTATAAAAACATTTCTGTTGGAATATATAAAAAGTTTAAAATAGAAATTTGTTTAGTTAACCTATTTAATTATTTTAATAACTAAAAATAATTTGAAGGGAAAATTATAAGTTTAACTTTAAATCACTTGTTAATTAAGTTAATTATAAGTTGATTGATTCTCTCGATTTCTTAAAATTTTATTAAACTGTGTAATTATTATCCAAGGTCTGAAGTCTTGAAAAATCAAGTCGGGTTGGATGGATGGAAAAATAAAAATCAAAGGTGAGTTAATCTTACTCATCTGGGTAATATTCAAATTTTAAATAGTTAAATTTAAATAATTGGTTGAATAATTGAATTGATTTGTTGTACTATATAATATAGTATTATATAGTATATATTGGGTAATTGATTTTCCCGCATTATATAGCGGATGAGACCCTTTGCGTCGCATAATAGCGGATGATATTATATTAATCTCATATACCACGATATTCCACCTCGAAGTGGAATTGGTATTGTGCTAACATCTATGGATGCAGGGAAACAGGTTGGAGGGATCCAACTAGATTCCTCAAAATTATTTAGATTGTTTAATATTCTGTGTTATGAATATTTGATATTCTGTGATGAATTATATTGGAATATTGAATGCTATAGTTTGCTTGAACATTTCGGTACACTGAGTTATCAAAATATATAGAATTGGATTTTTAAAAAGAAAATAAAAGAGTGAATTTGTAAGTAAAATAATTATAGAGAATTTGAATAAATTGAAGGATAAATTGGAAAAGAATAAAAGTGATTTTAAAATTCTAATAAATAAATTTCGAGTATGGAAATGGGATTTTGGATAAACAGAGAAATAATGAATTTTAAACCTTAAGTGACATTATTTAAAGGAATAAAGAATTGAGGTTTTTAGGCACAAGGAAAAAGTTAGAGAAAAATTTGGTCTCAGGGACAAGAAGTTCGTTTTTTAGGCTGAAGGACACTTTTTAGTGTAATTCACATAATGATAGTTGTAACTATCATTTTCAGTTTACACTAAAAAATGTGCTTCAGCCTAAAAAGCAAACTTGTCGTCCCTAAGACTAAATTTTTTTGCAACTTCTTCCTTGTGCCTATTTACCTGTAAAGAATTTATTTTAAAATCCAAGTTTTAAATTTATTGAAATACATAAAGAAGGAATTTATTTCAAATGGAGTAAATTGAAAATCAATTTGGAAATTGATTCAAGTGTTTGAAATTGGGAATTTAAAGGAGAATGTGACTATGAAATTTATAAATTAGGGTTTATAAAAGCAAAGCAATATATCTGTGGATATTTGAAAGAATAAATTCACGGTGGGGATTTATTAAGGGAATGAGAAAATTTGTTTAAAATAAATAGTGATTTATTTTAAAAGATGTGAAAGAGAAGGGTATTTCCCGGGATAGCCAAGTATGATTTCAAAACAAAATTTTATGTATATGTTAAAAGTTTTAAAGTTGTTTTAAAAGTATGTTTTAGAAAATTTATTATTCTTAAATGTTTAAATTTTAAAGTAAGTATTTTTCGAATTTATTATAGTAGTACTTATTTAAAAGTGACTTGGTATTATGTTTTAAAAAGATAAAAATTTAGTTTTATATTTTATAAAGTGGTTTTATTTTTAAATATTCTTAAAGTATATATTTTTGAATAAAGTATTAAAGCAGTTTTTAATTTAAATGTTTTAAAGTATATTTTATAATAAAGTGTTTGAATTATTCTAAAATCTAAAGTATTCGTACTGGTGATTTCAGGGGAAATAGAAAAATATTTGGGGGATCTGTTCCGTAAAAGGAAGATGGTTTGAAACTATTTTCAAAAAGGGTTGAAATGGAAATATATCTTGTGAAGATATTTTTAGGTTAATAAATAATTCAGGTGAAATTATTTGTGGTTGGTGGTTGTTTGTGAATGTTAATTGATAGTTAAATAACCGACTATAAATATTGGACAATGCGCTGGTCGATTCGAAGAGACCTGGATCAGGATTTATTTCGCGAAAACCTCTTCGATCCGGTTTGAACGTTTTCGTGGAAAAATGAGTTTGGATTCGAAGATGGAGCAGTGAAGTGCAAGGGCTAGTCGCTATTAATCCCCAAGATTTCCAAAATGGATGTAGTAGGAATAGTGCCTTCGGTTTCATTCGAACCCGGGACGGACTTGTATGGACGAATGCTTTCGGAATATCTTTAGGTGGACGATGGGCATTCTAAGTGAAACGTTCTAAAAGGTAACGCTTAACCTCAAGCCTCATCAACCGAGAATGACTGAAAATTAGTGGTTATGCAGCAAGGCTCGGTGGGTAGCACCCATTTTGGGTATGGTCATCCCTGTCTAGATGTCCCTTTTATTTCGGCTTAGTGGTGCGATTGCTGATCCCAACCGTGGGGTGATCTTACTCAAGATTATCCAATAAGGGGTAGTCCCGGTCTTGTGTTGTAGGGGGTCGGGAGTGATCCTCGGTATGCTGATCTAGACCAGGTACCATGACAGGTGGTACCCCAGTGCCTAGTCATTAGTTGGAAATCCATTTTCCCTATGCGTCCGTACGGTTTTGATTGTGCCCAACTATTGCTGAAACGTGAGATGCAAGCATTTCAGCTAGATTCTATTTTACTTTCTATAGACACTATTATAATATCAAAGAATTTTAATAAAAGTGTTTTAGATATCGTAAGGTAAAAACCCGGCATGTTTACTTGTGGCGTGGTCATACGAGATGCTTTTGATTTTCAAAGGATTTTTGAAAATTTAATAATCGATTTGAGTGTGATTTCTCACGTTGGTATTCCAGACATACTCGGGTTTTATTTAACTGTAATGCTCGGGTCAGACCGAGTATTATTGGACACAGGATATGATGCTATGGAGCTAAGGAAATGAGCTGGATGGCGATACGTACTTACGTACTTGATTATTGTTCCGCTGTGTATCCAGTTATATGTTATTGATGTTGTTGAATTCTGATGATGTACTCTGATGATGTATGTATAAACAGATATAGTTTTCTTTTGTGTAAGGAACGTTGAATATCTATTATATTTTATTCCGCTGTGATGGTAAGATTCTATTGTTGTTTTCTGTTTTCTCTTCTTCTACCTCTTCTTCTTTAAACAAATGGTTCGTATTTCTATTCAACTTGAGTTGATTGACATAGAATAGTGTTGACTCAAGGGGTACGGAACTGCGGGTCATTACATTATATAAGCATGTTTTCTTTCTTCCATTCCTTTTTCCATTCTTTTTCAAAAGCTAAGAATAAAATCTGAAATCAAAACTTCAGCCTGCAAATTTCTCAAAATCCAAATCTGTAATCAATCTTTCCAAACCAAAAACAAAATCTGTGAAGCATTTTTCAATAAAAAAATCAAGTCTACAAAGCTTCTTCTTCAACCTGAGTTTCAAACTAAATCAAGAATAAAGCCTGTAATTCAATTTAAAAATCAAGAGCCTACTTCTTAATTCAAACCTAAGACAAGCAACTCAAGTTTTAAATCAAAGGTATTTCAGCCAATCAAGTTTTATAATTTTCATGTTCTTTTTCAAAATTGGAGGCTCTGTTTATCATCCTCAAATCTGGTGAGTAACACTCTTTTAAAAAAAAGCATAAGTAGGTATTTGTTGCATGTTAATCTCTGAATAAGTATATAGTGTGTATATGTATAAATGCAATCTGATGTGTACATATAAACGTATGGTATGCATGTTTGTTTCCATCTGAATCCTCCTTGTTTATAGTTTCCAGGTTCATGTTTTGATTTAAATTCAATATCTCTTGATTTTGTCTCTGTTAAAACTTAAGTTTCAAATAAAACTTGTTTGTTTCATCACAAATTTTAGTTTAAAATTATACCTAAGTTAAAGAAATACTGAAATGTCTCTGGAAATAAAAATAACTGAGCAAGTTTAAATATAAGTGAAAATCCAAACTTCTTAGTTCATGGATTCGGGCATACGATCTGAACCCTTATACAAAATGATGATTTGTAGAAGTAAGATCACAATTTTTGGTGCTAGATTGAGGGTGCAGTTCTGGTTTGACTAGAAATTCGGTTTTGGAGGGTTTTTGATGATCTCGATGGTCGGGGAGGTCAGGGTTCTTTCTAGAGGAAGAAGAGTGGTCGGAGACTTGGGGAAAAATGCCAGGAAGGTGATCCAGGAACGGTGGCGATGGTGGTTGATCATTAGAGTCTGTAAACCTAGTTTGGAGCTCGGTCGAAATTGGATCCACCACGGCATCTTGGGTGGATCGAGTACCACCAGATTCAAGTGAATGGAAGCTTAGATGATGGTGAATGTGTGACCGAAAGTGTAGGCACTCCGGTGGCCGGAGACTTGAGTAGGAGACGGTTGCAGGTTTTGATGGTGGTTCCCGGCTTTGCTCTTTTGATTCCAGGTTTGGGTTAATGCTCGAACTAGATTTCGAGTTTGTATCGATGATCTGAAGATCGTAATTAGGTGCGAAGGTGATCGCCGACTTGTGTTGATCGTCGTTGATGATCGAAATTCGCTGCGTCGATGGTGCATGTGCACAGCTATGTTTTTGTATTTGGAACTTTGGGTTATTGTTGCGTCTTAATGTAGGATTCGGGATTATAGGGTTTAGACTCGAGTAACACCTCAGGTTGATTCGCGAGTAAATTAAGTTACAGGTTTTTAACCTGTCTGCTTTTAAAATTTTAAAATGGATTTTAGAATTTAAAACAAGATTTAAGCAAAAATTTAAATCAGTTTAAAGTGTGGATTCAAGTTGAATTTTTACCCTAGTTTTGAAATAAATAAGTTCTTAAAATTTTAAAATAAAACAACTTTGATTGTTTAAGGTATACTTTAAAATGATTTGAATTTAAATAAATTAGTTCAAAACTCTTATAAATTTCTTTTATAAATAATAAGTTTTCTTTTAACATTTGTATTTAAAAAGGTTTTGCAAATATGATTTAAATTTTCTTGAAGTAAATTTGTATTCATTTTAAATCTTAATTTGAAATGAAATTTAAATGTTAAATGTTTCCAAATGCTTTTGTTAATGACAATTTAGTCATAAATAAGAAAATGTTTTATCTTAAAGTTAATTAAGATATAATGATTTGAAATTAATTAAATTAATAAGGTAATTTAAGAGTAATTAATTAATTTAATTAATTCTTGCTTCGAATTAATTAATTAAGGATTATTTGTTAATTAATTAAGGTTAATTAATTTGTAATTAAGAATCATTAATTAGATAAGATTAGATTATTAATTAATGATTAGAAATTAATTAATCGAGTAAATAAGGAGTAATTAAGTTATAGTTAAGTAGTTAATTAATTAAATAATTAGAGATTAAATAATTGGTTATTAATGATTAATTGATTTGTAATCAACAATGATTAGTCTAAGTTTAATTATTTAAGAGAAGTAATTAAAGAATTATTAATAGTTAATGAAGATCATTAACTTGGAATTATTAAATAATTAATTAATGTGGTTAATTTTAATAATTAATTATATTAATTAATTAAGGATAATCATTTATGAAATTGTCTAAGTATAATTACTTAATGAAAGTAATTAAAGGAATAAATTACTCAATGTAATTAATTGAAGTAATGTGATTAGTTTAAGTTAATTCATTAAATTTAATTAATTTAAGATAATCACTAGATTATTTGTTAAGTATAATTACCTAATGTAATTAATGAAAAATAATCACTTTGTAAAGTAATTAAGATGGGTAATTACTGGATGTAATTAATTGAGTATGGAAGTAATTTGGGTTAATTACTTTGTGTAATTAATTGAAGTATAATTAATTAATGGAAGAGATTTGGGAATTAATTACCTGGTGTAATTAATATGAAGGATAATTACTTAGTGAAAGCAATAAATAATTAATTACTTAGTGTAATTAATCTAAGAATTGATTAATAAAGTTATTTGAAGATAATTAAGTAATGTAATTAATTAAGGAGTAATAATTTATTTAATGAAATAACTAAGGATAATTAATTGCTGATTGTGATTAATCAAGGTTGATTAATGAATAAGGAATAATTAAAAATTAATTATTAAATATAATTAATTAATTAGAGAATAAATTAAGGGATCATTAATTAATATAATTAATGATGTAATTAAGAGTTGATTAACTAAGGAATAATTAATCAATGAAGTAACTAATTAATGTAATTAATTATGGTTAATTAATTAACAAAGTAGTTTAAAGGTTAATTACTGTTAATGGTTAAGGATAATTAATTTGTGAAATTAATTATAGGCTAATTACTTAAAGTAATTAGAAAATAATTAATCAAGAGTGATTAATTGAAATGAATACTTAAAGGATGTTTAATTAATTGATTTGAAATTAATTAATGGTTAAGTAAGCAGGATTTATAGAATGAGGTAATTAATTTAATTTATTTTAACTCAATTGGAGATGAAGTAGTTAATTTAATTCACTTTAAATTAATTAGAGATGGTATAGATCATTGCTTATAGATGGATGTATTAATTGCCTTGAATTGTTTGAGATCTCAGATATGAGATAAGTGATGTTGTGTGATATGGGTGCTTTGGTTGAGGTATGATGATAATGCAAATTATCTGTTTATGATGATAATATGGATTATCTACTTGTGTGATGATGTGAATTATCTATCTGTGTGTATATAAATAATGAATTGCATTGTTTCAAACATTAAAACAACTTGGACCTAAAAGATAGCGTTTTGGATTTCGATGAGACCGAGATCGGGTTTCCAGAATTGGATATCCGGAAACCACATCGATCCAAATAAACGATAGGTCGTGAATCTCAAGTGAAGATGAACATTCAGAGTGCAAGTGTTATTGTCGTTAACTCTGAGGGTGATTCCAAAACGAATGTAACGAGATAATGCCTTCGGTTCCGTTCGAACCCGGAATGAACTTGTATGGATTGAATGATTTTGAAACATCGTCAGGTGGACGATGAGCATTCTAAGAGATGTGTTCTCTAAAGGTAATCGTAGCCTCAAGCCTCATCAACCGGGAATGGCTAAACCCGGGGAGGTGCAGCAAGCCTAAGTGGGTCGCGCTCAAGAAGGACAAGATTTTCCCCTGTCTAGAGGTCCCTTTTTATCGGCTTAGTGGGCAGTTGGATGTGCGCACCAACTGCGGGGTTGTCTTGTTTGGGACTATCCAGTAAGGAATGTTTCCGGCCTTATGTTGCAGGGGATTAGGGGTAATCCTCGGTATGGTGATCTAGGCCCCGTACTGTGACGGGCGGCACGCCAGTAGCCCTGCCATTGTATGGAATCCAAAATCCAATAAGTGCCGTACATTTTAGTTATGCCTAACTATGTTAGAACGTGAGATGTAAGCATTCCATCTATTTCTGTATTTTACTTGAAAACCCTAGACCCTATTTTAATATCACTGGATTCCTATCAAATGTTTTGGTTAGCGTAAGGTAAAAACTTACCCATGTTTATATGTGGGGAGTCTTACGTGATACCTTTTCTTTTCAAATGTTTTTCAAAAAGTTAAGCAACTTTAACCTGTTACTCACACCAGACCCATGTCTAACCCGGAGTTTATGTTCTGTTTTCTTTACTCTTGGGTACTTAAATTTTTATGAGTAGCCAAGGGATTCGGGTTTGCTCTGACGAATTTTGGATGAGCAATGGAGCAGGAGGCTTCAGCGTTGTAGATTTATATAGTGGTTCCGCTGTGTGATCTCTAAGTCATTTGTTTGAGTTGCATTTGAGTTATAATAACTAGACATGTTTTTATAACTGTCTAGTATATGTTGTATAAGCTGTGTGACTCTGATGTACTTTGATACTATGTAATAATTATGTGATTAATATAATTTATTTGTTCCGCTGTTGAGATTTTGATGTTGTTTCTTTCTTTCGTCTCTATCTTTTCTCTTTTCTGTCCCTTTCTTTCTTATTAATGATGCATCATTCCGTGGAATGAATGGCGGGTCATTGCAGTGGTATCAGAGTGCTAGGTTGAGTGAATACCTAGGCTTTGGAGTGATTTCTTCTTGAGATAACATACTTGTATTTTAATATATATATATATATATATATATATATATATATTTCTACCTATTTGTTGGTTACCTGTTCGGGTTTTCCAATATAAGTTCTAGAGGTAGATAGGGTAGTGGTGTTTGTAGCACGACTACCAATGGTAGGAGTCTGATTTTTAAGATTGGAAGTGTATTTGTCGAGACTGTAGACCTAATACCGTCTCGTGTGAGCTTTGCTGTAGTGGAGGATTTCATCAATCTCTGAAGGCAACCTTTAAAAGGTTCAGAGTTTATCTTTGAAATGCAGTTTGGATGAGTAGGGTTTGGATCTGTCTGTTCAGCAGACGCTAGTGATGGTATCTTAGCAACTTCAGGAAGGAGCAGCTGTGTGGTGAGACGCAGCGATTACGGATGTTTCTGGAGATGTTTCTTTTGGAGCAATTTTTAGGAAATGTGTCTGCTTCAGTGAGGTGTTTGTGTTCAGCAGGGTTCTACTGTATGGCTTTGAAGCCCAATTTTTTCGAAGAGCTTTGGATTAGGAAGTCTTTGGCATCTGTGGCAGCGTTGCGGCTCGAGTGTTCTGTGTGATGGCAAAAGGTCTTTTGGCTTAGCAGTTTCCTAGAGGTGGAGTTCAGAAGCAACAGAGTGTATCCATTTCTTTGATGGATTGGCTAGATAAGCTATTTTGATTAGTAAAGAGAGAAAAGTTTCTTTGGGAATCAGGCTGGGATGGTCGCAAAAGTGGCTTGCGATAGTTGAATGTTCTCTTGTGTTATCTTTTGCTTAGGATTGAGGCACCTCTAGGGTATGGTAGTTGTTAGAATTTTTTCTCGGATGTTTTCGAGGAGGTCAGAGTCTGCCATAGCATCCGGAGATTGAGTTTTCATATCGATTGGGATTCCAGGAGTGGTACCGGTGGTTCAGCTTAGTAGAAGGAGAGCTTCTAGAAAGAGATTTTGGTGAAGCAGCTCAGGATTTGGTGGAAATTCTGAGTTTTCTCTTTTGGATCCATTGAACCATATTTTTGGGATGTGATGTCTAGTCTGTGATCCCATTCATTATCAGCATTTTCATCTGCTCTAGATCAAAGTTGTGCAGCGGAAGAAAGTTTGGCGAGTGATCCTGTTTTGTCTTTTTCAGATAGGAGAATTTTGAAGTTTACTGATGATAGAAGAGTTTGATCTTCTTTTTGGTTGATCTTGATAGGATCATTCTTGTTGGTAGTTTGGTCCAGTTTGTTTTGAGAAGCATCAGCGAAGGTTGAGCTGATCAGGAAGGATGAATGCAGCCTAGGATCGTCAGAAGAGTTTTGTGGATAAGAGACGGAAGCATTTAGATTGTAGAGTCGAAGATTTGATTTTGGATAAGTTTTCTCCGATCAAAGGAGCTATCAGTTTTGGGTAAGACTGGAAAGCTAGCTCCGAGGTATTTTGGATCTTTCTGTATTCTCTTAGGGATAAGAGTTTGGTCTTCAAGATTGAATTTCCAGTTTGGAAGATTGGGATTCAATGTATTTCACGTATCTTTGAAGGAGTACGTGTGTGATCCATCTCTGGTTTTAGAACCAACGGTTCAGGAGGATTTGGTAGTCGAGTCAGACTTGTCTATGGTCTGATGTCCTATTCAGTTTAGTAGATCTAGTTAAGTAGGAGCTCCATAGCTTAGTAGCTAGATTGTTTGAATTCAGTAGAGCGAGTATCCTGGTATTTATACCTGGGAAACTCTAGGATGTTCTATCTAGAATTTAGTCTGGATAGTTATGTTTGTTTGATTGAGTGAATTGGTTGCTATAACTATTAGCATATGGTTGATAATATATGCTTATGTTTTAAAATTAAAATTGTTGATGGGTTATTAAATTATCCTTTCTTTTAAATTTCGAGGACGAAATTCTTTTAAGGGGGGAGGAATGTGATGACCCGGAATTTTGGGCAATATCAATTTAATAATCTACATTAAAATTTAAATTGATTTGATAATCTTGGTTAATAAAATTTGAATTAATTTAATAATCTTCTTTTTATGAATATATAATTGGTGAATTTTATATTTTTAGATTAATAAAATGTTTTCTATTTATAGTGTATATAAATATTTGTATATATTGTAAATAGATAAGCTTTGGTTTGAATTTAACAAATGAAATTATGTTTTCGAATTATAATACATTTTTAGCAATTTGGAAATTTGATTTAATTTAATATAAAACTTTTCAAAGATTATGTACATAAATAATTATATTGTTTTAAAATACTTAAAATAAATGTTAATTGTTTAAATATATTTTTAGCTTAAGTTTAAAATATATTGTACATAAGAAACATTAATTCATTTAAGTAATAGAAGTAATTTATAATCTCTTTTATAAATTATTTAAAATTGGTAATTTTTTATTTTCAAATATTGATAATGTATTATTTTTATATATAGATACAAATAAATTTTAATAAAATTGAATTGTTATTTCAAACTGAATTGTGTAGTTTTATATGTATATATAACTTAATTTTAAAATTGGATTTTAAAATTTTAATTTGAATTCGGAATTTAATTTAAAATTCAAAAGATAGATTTTTAAAATGTTTTGGATTTTAAAAAAAAATATGTATAAGCTTTTATTTATGAATGTAATTAATTTTATTTCTTTAAATATATATATAAATAAGAACTTATAAACTATAATTAAGTACAAGCTTATGTTAGCCTTAAAAAATAAATACTAATTGCTTAAAAGACAAGTGTTATTTTCCTAAGGCTTCATATAACAAGTGTAAATTTATAATCAACTCAAATGACAAATGTTAAGATGATTAACAAGTGGCATTTTTTTTAAATTATTTTTCTTTTATTTTTGTAAAATCAAATTTCAGCCTGTATAAACATGTTTTCTTTCTTCCATTCCTTTTTCCATTCTTTTTCAAAAGCTAAGAATAAAATCTGAAATCAAAACTTCAGCCTGTAAATTTCTTAAAATCAAAATCTATAATCAATCTTTCCAAACCAAAAGCAAAATCTATGAAGCATTTTTCAATAAAAAAATCAAGCCTGCAAAGCTCCTTCTTCAACCTGAGTTTCAAACTAAATCAAGAAAAAAGCCTGTAATTCAATTTAAAAATCAAGAGCCTGCTTATTAATTCAAACCTGAGATGAACAAGCCTGCATGCAAACCTGAGACAAGCAACTCAAGTTTTAAATCAAAGGCATTTCAGCAAATCAAGTTTTACAATTTTCAAGTTCATTTTCAAAATTGGAGGCTCTATTCTTCATCCTCAAATCTGGTGAGTAACACTCTTTTAAAAAAAAAATCTTAAGTAGGAATTTGTTGCATGTTGATCTCTGAATAAGTATGTAGTGTGTGTATATATAAATGCAATCTGCTGTGTAAATATGAATGTATGGTATGCATGTTTGTTTCCATCTAAATCCTCACTGTTTATAGTTTCCTGGTTCATCTTTTGATTTAAATTCAATATATCTTGATTTAATCTCTATTAAAACTTAAGTTTCAAATAAAACTTGTTTGTTTCATCACAAATTTTAGTTTAAAATTATACCTAAATTAAAGAAATATTGAAATGTCTCTGGAAAACAAAATAACTAAGCAAGTTTAAATATAAGTGAAAATCCAAACTTCTTAGTTCAAGGATTTAGGCATATGATCTAAACCCTTATATAAAATGATGATTTTTAGAAGTAAGATCACAATTTTTAGTTTTAGATTGAGGGTGCAGTTCTGGTTTGACTAGAAATTGGGTTTTGGAGCGGTTTTGATGATCTCGATGGTCGGGGAGGTCAGGGTTCTTTATGGAGGAAGAAGAGTGGTCGGAGACTTGGGGAAAATTGCCAGGAAGGTGATCCAGGCACGGTGGCGATGGTGTTTGATTATTGGAGTCTGTAAACCTAGTTTGGAGCTCGGTGGGAATTGGATCCACCACGGCATCTTGGGTGGATCGAGTACCACTAGATTCAAGTGAATGGAAACTTAGATGATGGAGAATGTGCGACCAGATGTGTAGGTACTCCGGTGGTCGAAGACCCGAGTATGAGGCGATTTCAGGTTTTGATGGTGGTTCCAGGCTTTGCTCTTTTGGTTCTAGGTTTGGGTTAATGCTCGAACTCGATTTCGAGTTTGTATCGATGATCTAAAGATTGTGATTAGGTGCGAGGGTGATCGCCGACTTGTGTTGATCATCGTTGATGATCGGAATTGGCTGCGTTGATGATTCATGTGCATAGCAATGTTTTTATGTCTGGAACATTGTGTTATTGTTGCGTCTCGTAGTAGGATTCGGGATTATAGGGCTTAGAGTCGAGTAACACCTCGGGTTGATTCGCGAGTAAATTAAGTTACAGGTTTTAAACCTGTCTGCTTTTAAAATTTTAAAATGGATTTTAAAATTTAAAACAAGATTTAAGCAAAATTTTAAATCAGTTTAAAGTGCGGATTCAAGTTGAATTTGTTCCCTAGTTTTGAAATAAATAAGTTTTTAAAATTTAAAATGTTTAAAACAACTTTGAATGTTTAAGGTATATTTTAAAATGAATTAGTTTAAAAACACTTATAAATTTCTTTTATAAATGATAAGTGTTTCTTTAACATTTGGATTTAAAAATGTTTTGTAAATTTGATTTAAATTTTTTTGAAGTTAATTTGTAACATTTTAAATCTTAATTTGAAATGAAATTTAAAAGTAAATTTAAATGTTAAATGTTTCCATATGCTTTTGTTAATGACAATTTTGTCATAAATAAGAAAATGTTTTATCTTAAAGTTAATTAAGATATAATGATTTGAAATTAATTAAATTAATAAGGTACTTTAAGAGTAATTAATTAATTTAATTAATTTATGGTTAGAATTAATTAGTTAAAGATTGTTAATTAATTAATTAAGGTTAATTAAGAATCATTAATTAGATAAGATTAGATTATTAATTTCTGTTTGGAAATTAATTAATCAAGTAATTAAGGATTAATTAAGTTACAGTTAAGCACTTAATTAATTAAATAATTAGGGACTAATTAATTGGTTATTAAAGATGAACTAATTTGTAATTAATAATGATTAATCTATGTTTAATTACTTAAGAGAAGTAACTAAAGAATTATTAATAGTTAATGAAGATCATTAACTTGGAATTATTAAATAATTATTTAGTGTGATTAATTTTAATAATTAGTTATATTAATTAATTAAGGATAATCATTTACGGAATTGTTTAAGTATAATTACTTAACGAAATTAATTAAAGGAATTAATTACTCAATGTAATTAATTAAAGTAATGTGATTAATTTTAATTAATTTAAGATAATCACTAGATTATTTGTTAAGTATAATTACTTAATGTAATTAATAAAAAATAATTACTTAGTGAGGTAATTAAGCTAGGTAATTACTGGATGTAATTAATTGAGTATGGAAGTAATTCGGGTTAATTACTTTGTGTAATTAATTGAAGGATAATTAATTAATGGAAGATATTTGGAAATTAATTACCTAGTGTAATTAATATGAAGGATAATTACTTAGTGAAAGTAATTAGTAATTAATTACTTAGTGAAAGTTATTAGTAATTAATTACTTAGTGTAATTAATTTAAGAATTGGTTAATAAAGTTATTTGAAGATAATTAAGTAATGTAATTAATTAAGGAGTAATTAATTTATTTAATGAAATAAGTAAGGATAATTAATTACTGATTGTGATTAATCATGGTTGATTAATCAATAAGGATTAATTAAAGATTAATTGTTAAATATGATTAATAATCAATAAAAGAAGTAATTAAGGGATCATTAATTAATATAATTAATGATTTAATTAAGAGTTGATTAATTAAGGAACAATTAATCAATGAAGTAATTAATTAATGTAATTAATTAAGGATTAATGTAATTAATTATGGTTAATTAATTAATAAAGTAATTAAAGGTTAATTACTGTAAATGGTTAAGGATAATTAATTTGTGAAATTAATTAAAGACTAATTATTTAAAGTAATTAGAAAATAATGAATCAAGAGTGATTAATTGAAATGAATACTTAAAGGATGATTAATTAATTGATTTGCAATTAATTCATAGTTAAGCAGGATTTATAGAATTAAGTAATTAATTTAATTTATCTTAAATTAATTAGAGATGAAGTAATTAATTTAATTCACTTTAAATTAATTAGAGATGGTATAGATCATTGTGTATAGATGGATGTACTGATTGCCTTGAATGGTTTGAGATCTTAGATATGAGATGAGTGATGTTGTGTGATATGGATGCTTTGGTTGAGGTATGATGATAATGTGAATTATCTATTTGTGATGATAATATGGATTATCTACTTGTGTGATGATGTGAATTATCTATCTGTGTGTATATAGATAATGAATTGAATTGTTTTAAACTTTAAATCAACTTGGACCTCAAAGATGGCGTTTTGGATTTCGATGAGACCGGGATCGGGTTTCTAGAATTGGATATCCAAAAACCACATCGATCCAAATTAACAATAGGTCATGAATCTCAAGTGAAGACGAAGATTCAGAGTGCAAGGGTCATTGTCATTAACTCTGAGGGTGATTCCAAAACGAGTGTAACGAGATAATGCCTTCGGTTTCGTTCGAACCTGGAACGAACTTGTATGGATTGAATGCTTTCAGAACATCGTCTAGTGGACGATGAGCATTCTAAGAGATGTTTTCTTTAAAGGTAATCGTAGCCTCAAGCTTTATAAATCGGGAATGGCTAAAACATGGAAGGTGCAGCAAGGCTAAGTCGGTCGCGCTCAAGTAGGACAAGATTTCCCCCTGTCTAGAGGTCCCTTTTTACCGGCTTAGTGGGCAGTTGGATATATGCACTGTGAAGACCCGAAATACTTAACATTTGAAATTGAAATATTTAATTTATTTTGAATGTTTGAATGATAGTTTAACTTGAATTTCAAATATCAGGATGAATTTGGCAATTTAATTATTGAATTTAATTATAGAAATTTGGGTAAAATTGTAAATCTTCAATTTTAAGCTTGCTAAAAAAATAATTTAATGGCTTAGAATATTCATATTGATAATACTGAAGATGATAGAAGCTTCAGAATTGAATTTGAAACTGTGTTGTTCGGTATTGAAATTTATATCATTTAAATCGATATTTAAAAATAGCCTTCCGAGGCACAGTCTTGGAATTCAACGAAACCAGTTCCATTGAATCCACAATATTGTATTGTTATCAGATTTTAATTTTGTAGTGTTTGGAATGATCGTTTGGCCGTACGATAAATAAACGCGTTGAAATTTAAATCGAAAATTCGATGATTTAACTGTTTCAAAAAGCTATCTTCTCCATACGATCGAATTTGGACCCAGAACCTTTTTCACTACGTTCGGTATAGGGGTTTAACATTATAAACGCCTAGCGACACGCTTCGATTGGAAGTCAAAAATTACGAGTTGCAAAATTTGATATGATTCAAATTTAAATTTGAATTTAAAATTCCGAATATATACATATTTTATATTTTCTTTGCAACGATGTTGCGAGCATTAACACGTAGAGAGATTTTAACCACGTGTTCGTTAGTTTAACACGCGTTTGTTCTAACAGAAGGAAAATAAATAATAACGAAAACAATTTTCCTTCAAAAAAAGGCAGTTTCGGTTTGAAATTAATGGCCGAAACCTGATAAAAAAAGGGGATGATAAACCAAAATCGAAATCCTTCCTTCTTGAACGTTTTAATTCACGAATTCAAAGTTCCCAAATTTTAAAACCAACTCGAAAAAAAAGAAGAGAAAACTCATGCGATCAGAAAGCGCGTTGGCACTCTAGATTCGTGGCGACATCAATAGCAGGAGGGTGTCGATCGATGTAGGAGTGCGATTGGGCTAGCGATGGTGGGCCGTGGTCGCTTATGGCCAAGATGAAGTGGGTCGCGACGTGTAGGACTTCGTGGCGCGTTCGAGAGGGAGTAGTCGAAGGCTCACGATAGTCCAGAATAGATCGACGGCACTCGCGATGGACCATGGTCGAGGCTAGGTTTTCATCAATGGGAAGACCGATCGTTTGTGGCGTGGCATCACTGGGCTCAGGCGATCTCGTTTGAGGTTGCGAATGTATGTTGTAGATTATGGTTCTGGGTCGATGATGCTCGTGAGGGTCGCTGGAAGGAGAGTTGTCGGCATTTGTTCAAGGAGGCGGCAAATAGTCTTCATTTTGAGTAGGGCTTTGCATTGATAGGCGTTCGTTCGGGCAGTCGACGATTTGGGGATCGATCTGCAGTAAGGTATCAGCTTTGTTTTAATTTAATTCAAATTCAAATAGATGTATATACGTCATATTTTAAATATACAGCAAGTATTTATTGATTTAGCTAAATTAGGAAATTTATTTTTGAATCAATAACAGGAAGGAAAACAAAGAAATTGATTTTTAACAATGAAGTAACTTTTATTTACTGAGATTTTAAAATATATATATATATATATATATATATATACAAACACACACACGTATAGGTATACAAGATTTAACAGGAAAAGAAAAAAATTATTATTATATATGCAGTTTACATATTTTTATATGAATGTAGAAATTATAAATTTTACAGTAGAAAGGAGAAAAATTTATTACTGTTTGTTTATTTACAAGAAAAGAAAATATTTATAAAAGGAAAATAAAATACTTTACAAATATCCATCTTTATTTTCTAAGTTTATTTTTGTATAAAGATTTGATTTTTTAAAATGTATATAGGTTAGGTTAATATTTTTGGTGCATGTAATTTCAAAAGGAAATAAATATACATATACCTATTTTTCATCTACTAATTTATTTTTAAACAATGTATATTAATAATTGATTTGTTAACAAATTTATTTAATTTATTTAGGGCACTAAAAATAATTTATTTAAAGGAAATCAGTTTAAATCCAATTATTAGTAAATTTAATTTATTAAATAGTAATGGACTATTAAAGTTAGTTTTAAATTTAATTATTTATTCAAATTTGATCATTAGTTGAAATTTAATCTATCGAACGGAAATTAATTATTTGATTGATTCGAGTATTAATAAAATTATAAATTGTTTATACAAGGTTTGAAAATAGAGAAATCAAGCTGGAATAAAAATGGGTCGCATGCGTAGGCAAAGGTGAGATCTTCTCACTCAATCGCTGATTTAATTTTTATAGTTAAATTTAAAATTGATTGATTGTGTGCTTGAATAATTAATTTATTATTAGTTATATTACTTTAGACCCTATGTGCTGCATAATAGCGGAGGTTATTATATTAAATCCGTATACCGCGATATTCCACCTCGAAGTGGAATTGGTATTATATATGTATTTGGAGTTGTTGATTTCCTGCATTATATAGCGGATGAGACCCTATTGCGCCATATAATAGCGGATAATATTTTATAAATCCCATATACCGCGATATTCCACCTCGAAGTGGAATTGGTATTTTATTGTTGTGCCAACGTTTGTGGATGTAGGAAAACAGGTTGGAGGGATCCAACTGGATTCCTTAAAACATTTTGATTTGTTTTCAGAATTTTGTGTTGATTATTTATAATCTGTGTGTGGCTATTTGTGATTAAAACCATTGAAGGCTAAGATTTAGCCGAATATATTTTTGGTATCGCAAGATACCAAGAATATGAAATTGGATTTTTGGAAATTAAAGTTAAAAAAAACCTAGACGATTACAATCAAAGTATTAAAAGTTGATTTTTATAATCTGATCAAATTAATTCCAAAAATATGGGAAATATTTTTAATGAAGGAATTTCGAGAATGTTGTCCAATAGTTGAAGAATTTGTTTAAGATACGGATTTTAAATATTTGAAAGAGATAAAATAATTTATTTCAAAAGGAAATAAATTTAGAAATTAAATTTTGGGAATTAATTTGGAGTTAAAATAAATCTTAAAAATTGATTTGGAAATTTGGTTAGGTGTTTTGGAAATAACTTGGAAAATCAATTTGAAATTGATTTGGTGTAGGAAATTTAATTTGGGAAATCAAATTGGAATTTGATTTTGTGTTTGAAATAAACTGAAAATCAATTTGGGATTTGATTTAGTTTGAAGATGATATTTGGGAATCGATTTAAAATTCGTATATCAGTTGATATTTGGAAATGTAAATTCACAATGGAAATTTTATAAACAAAAGGGAAATTGTTTAAAAATAAATAATGGTTTATTTTTAAAGTGTAGAAATTTTTTTACAAATTTGGAATGTAAATTAAAATAAATCAAGAACATTCATTAATTTATTTGAATGGACCATCTTGTAATGGGGAAAGAATTCTTCCCTGGAAAGCGGAGTATATTTTTAAAATAGCTTTTGAATAAAATTTAGAAGTTTTAGATTTGGTTTTAAAATAATATTGTTGGAGAAATTAGTTTTGGAAATTGTTTTAAAGTAAAAATTTATTAAATTAATTATATAAGGGATTATCTTAAGATTTAAATTCATTTTTGATTTAGAAAATAGTTATTTAAATATTTATACTCTATCTACAAATTTTATTTTAAAATTAGTTTCAGACTTGAATTTTTATATGAGATATTAGTATAATATTTTTCATAACTAATATTTAGGAAAATATTTTAAAATAGATTATTTTAAATGTTTCCAAGTATATTTTGAATAAGTATTTTATATTATTTAAAGTATTTGAAATCGGCAGATTTTCAGCGGAAATGAATAAATATTGGAAATGTTTTCCGCGTAAGGGAAAATTGAATGGAAAAATTATTTTCAAAGGATTGAAGTGTGAAAAATGATTTGAATTTGTTTTCAAAGTATTTAAAAGTGAAAGTTTATCTTGCGAAGATATTTTGAAAATAATAATAATTGGGGGAAAATTATTTGAAATCCAGCGATTGTTGTGAATGATAATTGATAGTTAAATAACCGACGATCAATATTGACCTTTAATCGGAAATTGAATTTCAATGCGACCGGGAGTCAAATTCCAAATGGATATTTGAAACCCACATCGAACCTTTGTGATTGTTATTGATCTTTATTTATAAGATCAAAGTGAAATTGTTGTGATTGTTTTAAAAACTGAATGAACACTTATTTTTAAAAATAAGCGCTCGTTATTCGAATTATCCGGGAGAGGACCTTGTGTCATAAAACTCATTCCGAATAATGATACAACGAAATGGAATTGCTTTTGAAGATGGTGTTGAAGACCGGGTATTTTCGAAAATGAAAGGATTAGCTGTCGAATGTCTCTGCACCGGGTGGCTACGGTGTAGAGATTTTATCACCCTTTGTGATGGCGATTCCGGACGTGATTAGTGAATATCCGGAGTTGCAGGAGCTTCTTTGAAGTGCCCTCGGTTCCGTTCGATCCCAGAACGGGCTTATACGGATGTGTGTCTGACGTTACACTTTGAGATGTAAAGCTAGTTTCTATCAATTACATTTCTGTTGGTGGCAGAGAATTTATTCTCTTAGCTTAACACCCTTCTCTGAGACATACGAGCTCAGAGGTTATGCAGTTGATGGTTACTAGTGATACATTCCCAATTCGGTAATGTGGCATACGAAGTGCTGTTGATCATTTATTGATCGAAGCATGGCTTCTGTGAAAAGCGTAGCTTTGTGGATGAGACTTCGTCGGATCTCACACCCCGGAATGGTCGAAACAGGAAGAATGCAGCAAGGTTATAGGGGGTAGCACCCCTTAGGGTATGTGCATTTCCTTCTAGATAGAAGTGGTATCATGGTATGGAGCCCAAATACTTAACTTATGTGGATGTCACAAATATATTACTTTGTGATTGTTGTTGTTGAGGATCCTCGGATAAAGGTTGTTTACAACCGAAGGATGACGTACTCGTGTCAGTGGTTACCTATTTTTGCAGAGGTAACCCGGCTTTGTGTTGGCAGAGATCCGGTTAGGTTCTCGGGACGTCCCTCTAGAGACGTACCCATGTGGGCCAAGAAGTTCTTTAGCCTGACCATTTGTTGGAAATCTAAAGAAACAATACGCGCATGTACGGTTTTAGTTGTATAACCTGCCATGGAATGTGGCGGTAACCTGCTATTGAACACAATAGCTATAGTAGGCATAAGTGAGAAATGCCTATGCCGGCTAAGATTAATATTATACTTTCGAAATATTTTCCACACTATGTACTAATAATAATAATATTAAAGGATTTTTCGTATCAAGCATGTTTGACTATCCTAAGGAGAAATCTCCTCCAATTCTGCATTTGCATTGTGTGTGTGGCGGGAAGCCTTATGGTAGTTTCATTTTCCAAAAAGCATTGCGGATTTCTTTTAATTCCTTTGTTTTCATATGGTTAAAAAAAATACCTGTTTTAAGATCTCACACCAGTTCCGTGACTGACCCGGAGTTTATTGTTCCCTTTCTAAACTCTAGGTGCCCATAACTTTCCACACGGGCAGCCTAGAGTCAGATTTCAGTTATTCGGGAGCGAAGTCAGAAAAAAGTTGTTGTGGAGATCAGAAGTTGAAGCTGGATGGCGAGACATATCTCTTTACTATGTAGTGTCCGTTGCGTATGGTTAGTGCAAATCAGTTTGCGTATAGTCAAGTTATAATAACTGTCAGTAATGTATGATGTCGTTGTAAACTCTGATGTTGTATTGTATTAACAGTGATGAGTCTTTGATTTAAAGACTATTCATTTATCTATTATATTGTTCCGCTGTGAAATGTGAGATTCTGTTATTGTTTCTGTTCTTCTTCTATCTTCTTCTTCTTTAACCCCAATGGTTCGGTTTTTCGGCGTTCGATGGTTCAGCGGTTGATACAGTGGACGTATTAATGTCGACTTTCGGAACTCAAAAAATCGGGTCGTTACAAAGCGGTATCAGAGCATTTGGTTAAGCGACAACCTTGGCTCTGGTGGGGATTACTCATTAGAGATAGAGTCAGTCGTACTCTAGAATGAGTTTGAGTGTAATAATAGATATGAGCGCGTATTTGTTAGTGAATATAAAAAAATATTTTTATATTGTGATGATTGTTTTGTCGAGTGGTATATGGATTATGGTCGATATAGTCTGTACAACTTTATCGATAGGGATCTCTAAACACTCGTACAGAACAATTTAATACGATATTGTTTTAAAATCGGGCAAATGAAATAATTTTACCCAAAACTATTTTGTATATAAAAGGAAATAATTTTTGTAAATTATTATAGTATATGGCTGCTTGTTTGTTAGGAAGTGATAACATTAAATTATTATCATTAAAATTGAATAAGAAATTGGAATCATAATCAAACGTTTAGAAATAAAATTCATATACAAATAGGATTTGTAAATATAAATTGTAAATGTGATTTATAATTTGAAATAGAATTCTAAAGAAGTGTTTTGAAAGGATTTGAAATTTGGAAAATTTGGAAATTTAAATCCCTTTTTAGTTTGAAAATGAATTTCAAAGGTTTTGGAAAAATGTTTTGAAGGGATGAAAGCTCTAAACTCTTTTCAGCCGCTGGAAAATAATTCCGATGATGATCGCGACATCATCGGTGTTCATTTTCGGGTTTCCAAAAGAGGGATTGCTGCCAAATGATTTTAAATGAAAGTTGTTTGGAAAACTGGGTTTGATTTTGGAAATTCAAAGGATAATTTGAATTGATGTCAAAAATGAATTTGAAAGGTTGAAAAGACTCTGGAATGTAATATAAAAATTTATGGAATATCATTAAGTTGATAACTTGTAAAGTTTGAAGTTGTTAAAATAAAAATCTAACTTAAAGAGAAGTTAGAAAAAAAATAAATGTGGAAACAAAATAAGTTGGAAGGAAAAAATTAAATCAAGTGAAATTAATTGAAATGACAAATTAATTTGGTTTGAAAAGAATTGAATTCAATAATTGTAAATGAAAGATAGTTGATAAAATTCAATATTCAGAAGGTAAATTGAATCCAAATAGGATTGAAATTGTAAATTGAATTTAGATGAAATTAAAAATGCAAGAATTGAATGAAAATGAATATATAACTTCAATAGTAAAGTAAAAATGGTATAAGAAGTACATATTGAAAATTTTGTAATGAAATGTGCAAAATGATATTTGAATGTTGAATTGGACATTACGGATATTAGGATATACAGGTGTGTTAAAGACAAACGATAAATTGGATTTTGATTCTGAAGATAATTTTGAATTGCTCGACAAAAAGGTATGTATTTGAATTTCAGTATGAAATTTGATGATCTTCTTGTCTAGTCGCTTGGTTTTTTCTTTTCTTTTTGAAATCTGGGAGCCGTGGTGCCATTTTTGTAGTCGTACTTAGCTAGCCGTGCAATGGAGACGCTGACGAAATTTTTCGAAAATTTAGGGAGTTAGAAAATTTTGAAAATTTAAATTCGAATGGTTAAGAAAACAATATTGTTTGGAGTTTATGGTTGAGATTGGTAAGTTAGTCGAATTAATGATGGGTCTCTAATAAAAGATTTGATTTGGGCAAATTGATAAAACTATTTAGTTTTGGGAAAATAATAAATGGGTTAAGGATCATTCTTCCTAACTAGTAATTTCGGGACGAAATTCATTTAAGGGGGAAGGATGTGACGGCCCAAAATATTTAACATTTGAAATTGAAATATTTAATTTATTTTAAATGTTTGAATGATAGTTTAACTTGAATTTCAAATATCAGGATGAATTTGGCAATTTAATTATTGAATTTAATTATAGAAATTTGGGTAAAATTGTAAATCCTCAATTTTAAGCTTGCTAAAAAAATAATTTAATGGCTTAGAAAATTCATATTGATAATACTGAAGATGATAGAAGCTTCAGAATTGAATTTGAAACTGTGTTGTTCAGTATTGAAATTTATATCGTTTAAATCGATATTTAAAAATAGCCTTCCGAGCCACAGTCTCGGAATTCAACGAAACCAGTTCCATTGAATCCACAATATTGTATTATTATCGGATTTAAATTTTCGTAGTGTTTGGAATGATCGTTTGGCCGTACGATAAATAAACGCGTTGAAATTTGAATCGAAAATTCGATGTTTTAACTGTTTCAAAAAGCTATCTTCTCCATACGATCGAATTTGGACTCAGAACCTTTTTCACTGCGGTCGGTATAGGGGTTTAACATTATAAACGCCTAGCGACACGCTTCGATTGGAAGTCAATAATTACGAGTTGCAAAATTTGACACGATTTAAATTTGAATTTGAATTTAAAATTCAGTATATATACATATTTTATATTTTCTTTACAACGATGTTGCAAGCGTTAACACATAGAGAGATTTTAACCACGTGTTCGTTAGTTTAGCACGTGTTCGTTCTAACAGAAGGAAAAGAGATAATAACGAAAACATTTCACGTTCAAAAAAAACAGCTTCGATTGGAAAATTAATGGCCGAAAGCTGATAAAACAAGGGGATGCTGAACCAAAATCAAAATCCTTCCTTCTCGAACGTTTTAATTCACGAATTCAAAGTTCCCAAATTTTAAAACCTGCTCGAAAAAAAAACTCATGCGATCAGAAATCGCGTTGGCACTCTAGATTCGCGGCGACATCAATAGCAGGAGGGTGTCGATCGTGGTAGGAGTGCGATTTGGGCTAGCGATGGTGGGCGGTGGTCGCGTGAGGCCGAAACGAAGTGGGTCGCGATTTGAGTAGGGTTTCGTGGCGCGTTCAAGAGGGAGAAGTCGAAGGCTCGTGATTGTCCAGAGCAGAACGATGGCACTCGCAATGGACCGTGGTCGAGGCTAGGTTTTCATCAATGGGATGATCGATCGTACGTGGCGTGGCATCGCTGGGCTCAGGCGATCTCGTTTGAGGTCGTGAATGTTGGCTGTAGATTATGGTTCGGGTCGATGGTGCTCGTGCGGGTTGCTGGAAGGAGAGTTGTCGGCATTCGTTCAAGGAGGCGGCGAATAGTCGTGATTTTGAGTAGGGCTTTGCATTGATGGGCGTTCGTTCATGTAGTCGACGATTTGGGGATCGATATGCAGTAAGGTATCAGCTTTGTTTAATTTAATTCAAATTCAAATAGATGTATATAGGTCAGATTTTAAACATACAGCAAGTATTTGTCGATTTAGCTAAATAGGGAAATTTATTTTTGAATCAATAACAGAAAGGAAAACAAAGAAATTGATTTTTAAAAGTGAAGTAACTTTTATTTACTGAGATTTTAAAATATATATATATATATATATATATATATATATACGTATAGGTATACAAGATTTAACAGGAAAAGAGAAAAAAATTATTATTATATATGCAGTTTACATATTTATATATGCATGTAGAAAATATAATTTTTACAGTAGAAAGGAGAAAAATTTATTACTGTTTGTTTATTTACAAATATATATAAAAGGAAAATAAAATACTTTACAAATATCCATCTTTATTTTCTAAGTTTATTTTTGCATAAAGATTTGATTTTTTAAAATGTATATAGGTTAGGTTAATATTTTTGGTGCATGTTATTTCAAAAGGAAATAAATATACATATACCTATTTTTCATCTACCAATTTATTTTTAAACAATGTATATAAACAATTGATTTGTTAACAAATTTATTTAATTTATTTAGGGCACTAAAAGTGATTTGTTTAAAGGAAATTAGTTTAAATCCAATTATTAGTTAATTTAATTTATTAAATAGTAATGGATTACTCAAGTTAGTTTAAAATTTAATTATTTATTCAAATTGAATCATTATTCGAAATTTAATCTATTAAACGGAAATTAATTGTTTGATTGGTTCGAGTATTAATAAAAATCATAAATTGTTTACACAAGGTCTGAAAATCGAGAAATCAAGCTGGAATAAAAATGGGCCGCATGCGTAGGCAAAGGTGAGATCTTCTCACTCAATCGCTGATTTAATTTTATAGCTAAATTTAAAATTGATTGATTGTGTGCTTGAATAATTAATTTATTATTAGTACATTAGTTTAGACCCTATGCGCCGGATAATAGCGGAGGTTATTATATTAAACACATATACCGCGATATTCCACCTCGAAGTGGAATTGGTATTATATATGTATTTGGAGTTGTTGATTTCCCGCATTATATAGCGGATGAGACCCTATTGCGCCGCATAATAGCGGATATTTTATAAATCCCATATACCGCGATATTCCACCTCGAAGTGGAATTAGTATTTAATTGTTGTGCAACGTCTGTGGATGCAAGGAAACAGGTTGGAGGGATCCAACTGGATTCATCAAAACATTTTGATTTGTTTTTAGAATTTTGTGTTGATTAATTATAATATGTGTGTGGCTATTTGTGATTGAAACCATTGAAGGCTAAAATATAGCTGAATATATTTTTGGTATCGTAGGATACCAGAACTATGAAATTGAATTTTTGGAAATTAAAGTAAAAAAAACCTAGAGTACAATTAAAGTACTAAAAGTTGATTTTTATAATCCGATCGAATTAATTCCAAAAATATGGGAAATATTTTTAATAAAGGAATTTCGAGAATGTTGTCTAATAGTTGAAGAATTTATTTAAGATATGGATTTTAAATTTTTGAAAGAGATAAAAGAATTTATTTCAAAAGGAAATAAATTTAGAAATTAAATTTTGGGAATTAATTTGGAGTTAAAATAAATCTTAGTAAACGATTTGGAAATTTGGTTAGGTGTTTTGGAAATAACTTGGAAAATCAAATTTGAAATTGATTGGGTATTGGAAAATTAATTTGGAAAATCAAATTGGAATTTGATTTTGTGTTTGAAATAAACTGGAAATCAATTTGGGAGTTGATTGGGTTTGAAGATGATATTTGGTAATCGATTTAAAATTCATATATCAGTTGATATTTAGAAATGTAAATTCACAATGGAAATTTTATAAAGAAAAGGGAAATTGTTTAAAAATAAATATTGGTTTATTTTTAAAGTGTGGAAAGAAATTTACAAATTTGGAATGTAAATTAAAATAAATCAAGAAGATTCATTAAATTATTTGAATGGACCATTTCGTAATAGGATAAGAATTCTTCCCTGGAAAGCCGAGTATATTTTTAAAATAGCTTTTGAATAAAATTTAAAAGTTTTAGATTTGGTTTTAAAATAATATTGTTGGAGAAATTAGTTTTGGAAATTGTTTTAAAGTAAAAATTTATTAAGTTAGTTACGTAAGGGATTATCTTAAGGATTAAATTGATTTTTGATTAAGAAAATAGTTGTTTAAATATTTATACTCTATCCACAAATTTTATTTTAAAATTAGTTTTAGACTTGAATTTTTATATGAGATATTAGTATAATATTTTTCATAACTAATATTTAAGCAAAATATTTTAAAATAGTTTATTTTAAATGTTTCCAAGTATATTTTGAATAAGTATTTTATATTATTCTAAGATATTTGAAATCGGCAGATTTTCAGTGGAAATGAATAAATATTGGAAATGTTTTCCGCAAAATGGAAAATTGACTTGAAAATTGATTTTCAAAGGATTGAAGTGTGAAAATTGATTTGAGTTTGTTTTCAAAGTATTGAAAAGTGAAATTTTATCTTGCGAAGATATTTTGAAAATAATAATATTGGGGGAATATTATTTGAAATCCAACGATTGTTGTGAATGATGATTGATAGTTAAATAACGGACTATCAATATTGGGCTTTAATCGGAAATTGAATTTCGATGCGATCGGGAGTCAAATTCCAAATGGATATTCGAAACCCACATCGAACCTTTGTGATTCTGATGAATATTTATTTAAAAGATCAAAGTGAAATTGTTGTCATTTGTTTGAAAACTGAACGAACACTTAATTTTTAAAATAAGCGCTCGTTATTCGGATTAGCCGGGAGAGGACCTTGTGTCATAAAACCCATTCCGAATAACGATACGAGGAAATGGAATTGCATTGAAGATGGTGTTGAAGACCGGGTATTTTCAAAAATGAAAGGATTACCAGTCGAATGTTTCTACACCGGGTTGCTCCGGTATAGATATTTTATCACCCTTTGTGATGGGGATTTCAGACGTGATTAGTGAATATCCGGAGTTGCAAGGGCTTCTTTGAAGTGCCTTCGGTTCCGTTCGATCCCTGAACGGACTTGTATGGATGTGTGTTTGACGTTACACTTTGAGATGTAAAGCTGGTTTCTATCAAATACAATTCTGTTGGTGGCGGAGAATTTATTCTCTTAGCTTAACACCCTTCACTGAGACGTACGAGCTCAGAGGTTATGTAGTTGATGGTTACTAGTGATACATTCCCAATTTGGTAATGTGGCATACGAAGTACTGCTGATCATTTGTTGATCGAAGCATGGCTTTTGTGAAAAGCGTAGCTTTGTGGACGAGACTTCGTCGGACCTCACACCCCGGAATGGTCGAAACAGGAAGAATGCAGTAAAGTTATAGGGGGTAGCACCCTTAGGGTATGTGCATTTCCTTCTGGATAGAAGTGGTATCATGGTATGGAGCCCAGATACTTAACTTATGTGGATATCGCAAATATATATTACTTTGTGATTGTTGTTGTTGAGGATCCTCGTATAAAGGTTGTTTACAACCGGGGGATGGCATACTCGTGTCAGCAGTTACCTATTATTGCAGAGGTAACCCAGCCTTGTGTTGGCAGAGACCGGTTAGGTTCTCGGGACGTCCCTCCAGAGGCGTACCCATGTGGCCTAGGAAGTTCCTTAGCCTGACCATTTGTTGGAAATCCAAAGAAACAATACGCGCCCTGTACAGTTTTAGTTGTATAACCTGCCATGGAATATGGCGGTAACCTGCTATTGAACATGGTAGCTATAGTAGGCATAAGTGTGAAATGCCTATGCTGGCTAAGATTAATATTATACTTTTGAAATGTTTTCCACACTATGCACTAATAATAATATTAAAGGATTTTGCGTATCAAGCATGTTTGGCTATCATAAGGAGAAATCTCCTCCAATTCTGCGTTAGCATTGTGTGTGTCGGGAGGCCTTATGGTAGTCTTATTTTCCAAAAGGCATTGCGGATTTCATTTAATTCCTTTGTTTTCTTATGGTTAAAAAATAACTATTTTAAGTTCTCACACCAGTCACATGACTGACCTGGAGTTTATTGTTCCCTTTCTAAACTCTGGGTTCCCATAATTTTCCACACGGGCGGCCTAGAGTCAGGTTTGAGTAATTCGGGAGCAAAGTCAGAAAAGAGTTGTTGTGGAGATCAGAAGTTGAAGCTGGATGGCGAGACGTATCTCTTTACTATGTAGTGTCCGTTGCATATGGTTAGTGCAAATCAGTTTTCATATAGTCAAGTTATAATAACTGTCAGTGATGTATGATGTCGTTATAAACTCTGATGTTGTATTGTATTAATAGTGACGAGTCTTTGATTTAAACATTATTCATTTATCTATTGTATTGTTCCGCTGCGAAATGTGAGATTCTGTTATTGTTTCTGTTCTTCTTCTATCTTCTTCTTCTTTAACCCTATCGGTTCAGTTTTCCGGCATTCGATGGTTCGGCAGTTAATATAGTGGACGTATTAATGTCGACTTTCGAAAGTCAAAAAATAGGGTCGTTGCCCGCACCAACTGTGAGGTTGTCTTGCTCGGGGTTGTCCAGTAAGGGATGGTTCTGCCTTGTGTTGCAGGGGACAGGGAGTAATCCTCGGTACGGTGATCTAGGCCTCATACTGTGACGGACGACACGCCAGTAGCCCTGCTATTGTATGGAATCCAAACTTCAATAAGTTTCGTACGTTTTAGTTGTGCCCAACTATGTTAGAATGTGAGATGTAAGCATTCCGACTATTCCTGTATTTTACTTGAAAAGCCTAGACCCTACTATAATATCACTGGATTTCCTATCAAATGTTTTGGTTAGCGTAAGGTAAAAACTTACCTGTGTTTATGTGTGGGGAGTCTTACGTGATACCTTTTCTTTTCAAAGGTTCTTCAAAAAGTTAAGCAACTTTAACCTGTCACTTACACCAGACCCATGTCTGACCCGGATTTTATCTTCTGTTTTCTTAAACTCTTGTGTACTCAAATTTTTACGAGTAGCTAAGGAATTCAGGTTAGCTTTGACGAATTCTGGAGGAGCAATGCAGCAGGAGGCTTCAGCGTTGTGTATATATATATAGTGGTTCCGCTGTGTGATCTCTAAGTCCTATCCCTTTCTTTCTTATTAATGATGTGTCGTTCTGTGTAATGAATGGCGGGTCGTTACACTATATATATATAAATAGATATATGCAAATTTTATAATGTTGAAAATTTTAAATGTACACATATACAAATATATGAGAGTGTGTGTGTATGTATGACTTGGGTAGTAGAATATATGGGAATATGTAAAAGTGTGGATATATATATATATATATATATACACCAAAATTCACTTAAGACGTTTCCAATCTTATATATATGTATATATTTTGTGAATAAGAAGCAATAGTTTGAATTTAATATAATAATCCTTAAAAGTTATTTAAAGTTAAAATTCTACATTTTGAAACACTTATGGTAAGTATTTATATATAATTATTATTTAAATTAGTAATAACTTGAGTAAAATTTAAATAAGAATAAATAAAGGTTAATATATTTCTTTAAGATATACATGAGATAAATATAATTAGTAAATATATAAACATGGAAAGGGTTTTATCATATTGAATAATCATGGTAAGTAAAAAGTAAATGTAAAAATGTAAAGCCTAAAACATAAATAAAAATAAAAATAAAATTTATTAATGAAAATTTAAAAATTATAAAATATTTAGGCACGCAAATGGACAAATGTAAGTTTAGTATAGCATGCAAATTACAAGTGTAAAATTTGTTGGTTTTCTTCATTTTTAGAAATAATAAATAAAGAGGTTGTACATTCCTATATATACATCTTCCTTCTTTTATCTTTCATTCTACAACCAAAGAAAGACCAAACCAGGGAACAAAAAGAAAAAAATCAAACAAACATCTCAGTAACTAAAACTCTTTCAACCTGATCTAAAGCAAGCAGCAAATTCAAATTTCAACTCAAGCATTTCAAAGATCAGATCTATTCAAGTTGTTTAAAATAAAAATCCAGATCAAAGAAAATAGGCTCCTCTGTTTAAAATAAGGCGAGCAAACATTTTCTTTAAAAGCTAAAAATCTTTTATTACTTGATGCATGTAATAAATCTTTTAGTATTGATGTAAATATGATTTGAATGGATGTGATTACATGTATATGACTATGAAAAGGACTGTGCATGTCTGTGTATATGTATATATATATATATATATATCTTCTCTATTTGAATTACAGGAACAGATCAACGTAATAAATTCGATTTCTTTTCATATGATCAATTTTAGTCTTTGATCTATAAATGGAAAATGATATAAGAATGTAGAATCATTTTTAAAAATGGTTTCAAAAACTTATATTAAGTAATTGTTTCAGAAATGAAAAATTACAGAGAAAATAAATTCAAGTCAAAATTTTGATGTTTAAAATTCCATGTTTTAATTAGATAATCTGATTCGTATTTGTAAATGGTGACTTTTGATGCTAAAGTCATGATTTTTAAATGTGTAAATGTTGAGGTATTCTATGTTGAATGGAAATCGAACTATGCTCGATTTTTGGCGAA
The DNA here is from genome assembly GCA_030765085.1 of Allium cepa. Lineage (NCBI taxonomy): Eukaryota > Viridiplantae > Streptophyta > Magnoliopsida > Asparagales > Amaryllidaceae > Allium > Allium cepa. The sequence continues at coordinate 779,092,163 of CM060945.1, forward strand.
CGGAGGAGGGTGGCACGTCACGACTAAAGCTGGAGGTAGCTCGTGTGGCGAGGAGCTAGGGAAAAGTGGTGGATGGGCTTTCATGTGGTCGAAGCAACTTAAAGGTGTCGATTTAGGGTTTTATCGACCAGTTTGGTCGACGTTGTTCTAGGGGCTCATGCGACATCGAGGTGCATCGGAGTCGATCGAACAGGGGGTGATCGAAGCAGGATGTCGTAGTGTAGCTCTGGGTGGATCAGAAGGGTTTCTGGTGATCGGTATGGGCAGCGCGTGACGTTTTCGGTCGATCTTTTGGGTTCTTGTAGGTACTCGTATAGCTCATTTTCGATTTTGTAGTCGATTCGAAGAGCCAGGTGGTCGGAGCATTAGTATGGGTTGTCGGTGACTCAAAAGTGACGCGAAGTGGGTCGGGGCGTCGGCGAGTTTGAGTGCATGTGTACGTGTGTCCTTGTGTATCTGTTGTGCTGTGTAGGTCGAGCTGGGGAAGAAGAAGGTTTGTTCGAAGACGTTCTCGGGTTCGTACGCGAGTGGTATCGAGAAGGTGGATGAGAGTTAGCTCGGGTTGCTTTGTTATGATTTTTAACCAAGGGTTAAGGCAAATAATAAATTATTAACATGTTTTTAAAGTTAAATAAAGTCATGTTTTAACTATTTTCTTAACTAATTCTTTTAATTATTAATTTTTTATTTAAGTTGGGATTAGTTAAAGGTTATTAAATAAATTAAATAATGTAATTAAGTAACCGATTAAAATAAATGGTTTATCTTAAATTAGTTAAGGACTTGATTAATTAATGGAAAAGTTAATGAGATTAATTGAAGAATAATTAATTAATGTAACTAATTAAGGATAATCAATTAATTTGATTAATTAAAGGATAATTAATTAATGAAAGTAATTAAGGATAATTAAGTAAGGAGGATAATTAAAGGATGATTAATTATTTAATTAATGGAAATAATAACAAATGGTTTATAATTAATTAAGGTTAATTAAGTAGGATTTAAAGGTAATTAAAAAGTAATTAATTTAATTTATTGAGTGATTTAAATTAAATAAATTAGGAATTGTCTATATAATCAATCATGATTATGAATGATGAACCTAAATTGAATGCCCTGGTATGTTTGATACCTCTGCTATGTATTTTGTGATGAGCTGTGATATGAAATGGCTGGCTTGATCTGTTAATAAATGTGAATCATTTATCTGTGATGAATTTCTATATTCTGATTTAAATTGAATGGTTTGCACTTAAATAACTTGGCTTAAGGAATGACATTAGATTCGAAGAGACCGGGGTCGGGTATCAGCAATATCCGAAACCACTTTGATTTGTAATCTAAAATTCTTTATAGATTTGATTATGCAAATCAATAAGAAGGAATGGAATAATTTAAGTAAAATAGACCATTGAAACTAAGTAACGGTACTTAGGGATTGTTTGTGAAATAGGTGTTGGCTTTAGCAAGTTAAGAACTCGTAGTGAGGTAAGGGTTACCCCGGGATTTCAACAAGTTTTATAACTTAGTATTTCAATTTATTTGGGTTTACTCACGCTGGTTTCCAGCCTGACCCGGGTGTTACTTTGTTGTAATGCTCAGGTCAGACCGAGTATTACAGATTTTTAGGTTATGACGTTCTAGAGCTTAGGAGGCAAGCTGGATGGCAGGAATGTATGGTGTATATTCCACTGTGTATTGTTGTATTGTTCGTTTTCCTGTGACAAGTTGTTACAACTGTCCATTTATTTTGAACTCTGATGTATTGCATGTAAAATTAACAGATACATCTTCTCTTTTCAAATGTTATTATTTTATATTATTGTAACGACTCGGATTTTGCCTGCTCGAAAATCGACATCCATACTTCAAATCGTATTCGAATGCCATAGATTCGAACGTTCAAATCCGATTCGCCGGAGCTTATAACAATCATTAAGTAAACAACACAGCGGAATAAAAGAATAATACATTGATATACAGCTTTGATACAATATCTGATACAACAGATGATCCAATAGATATCAATATACATCAGAGATATGATACAATAAAATTGCAGCGGAAAGAAAATAGATGACATCTAACAGCGGAACAATATAACTCTAAGATAGTCTTCAAAAGAGAACTCCGAGAACTGTAACTCCATTTCCAAGAATCAATCCAGCAGAAGCTCGAACCCCCAATAACATATCACCAAGCTCAGCAAGACTGGTGTGGTCCAAAGACTGAACTAACTCTAGATAATCTACTAAACCTGACTATCTGAAAAACCCAACTCTAGACTGCTCGTGTAGAAAATAATGAGCACCCAGAGTTTAGGAAAGAAAACAATAAACTCCGGATCAGTCGTGGGACTGGTGTGAGCAACAAAAACAGTTTATCTTTTAATACATTCAACAAAAGATTTTCAAAGTCAATTCGCAATGCTTTTGAAAAATGAGACTACCATAAGGCCTCCCGCACACACACACACAATGCAAACGCAGAATCGGAGGAGATTTCTCCTTATGATAGTCAAAGATGCTTGATACGCATTAAAAGAACATTTGATATTATTACTGGTGCATAGTGTAGAGAAAAATTCATTTCGAAAGTAAAGATATAAATCTTAGCCAACATAGACATTTCGAACTATGCCTACTAAAGCTACCATCCAAACAGTGTTTATCATTTGAAAACAACAGTTTTCATTTTTGAAATCTGATTCATTTATACAAGTTGAAATCCTTGGGTTAAGTTCAAATTCCCAAAAATAATACTTTAAAAATGGTTTAACTCATAATGACTAGTATAATATCATAAATCCCTAATTTCAAATTACAGAATTCAATTTGAATATTGAATTCAAATTTAAATTAAAGTACTTAAATTCCAACACTTAATCAAGTTATTCAAAATAAATTTCCATCTTTGAAATTCCATTTCAAAAGCTTTTCACTTTTATTCCAATTCCATTTCCAAAACATTTGAATTCAAATATTCAAATTTAAACTATTTCAAAAATCTGTGACTTAATCGATTTCCTCGTGAAATCCATATTTGTGTGTGTATAAGTGTGGTCCAGGGGTTATATACAGTAGTGCAACATCATACAATTATTACAGATCAGAATACAGGAATATAATTGATAAGCGATATAAGCTGTAACGCTTATCGGTTATATACAGATCACAGATAAATATGTCACAGATAGTAAATTACAGATCACCACATAAATCAGGATGTATCACAAAGCATCATATATTAGGGATATCAAACAATCAAGTCATCCAATAGAATCTAAATATTCGTAAGTAAAATCCGTTAATTATCTGATTAATTTAAATCAAATTAATTTCTTACGAATTATAAGTCCTGGTTAATTAACATTGATAATTTACAAATCATTTTGATTAATTATTCTTTAATCTTTTACTAATTATCCATTCCAAATAAATTAATTAACCTTTTATTATCAACCTTTAATTATTAAACAATTAATCTTTAATTATCTAATTCACCATTTAATTAATTATCTTTAATTAATTACTCTAATTAATTTTTCCTTGATTAATTATCATTCCTTAATCAACTTTATTAAATTAAATTTAACCTTTAATTAATTAATCTCAAATTAATTATCATTTTGAGTCAATCACATTATGCTTTGTATTAAATATTGATTAATCACTTGATTAAATCAATCTTTATCATTTATTAATATTTAATTAAATAATTATCCTTTAATTATTCATCATTAATAAATTAGCTCTTAACAAATTAATTAAATTTTTTTATCAGCACTTACTTAACCTTTAATTAATTAATCTTTTTAATTAAATCTTTATGTAAAACTTAATTAAATTAAAATAATTTACTTTTAAGCCTTAAACCAATCCCATACTTAAATGAGACAATTATTTAAAAGAATGAGTTAAAAATGTTTAAAACTTGCATTTTGTTTTAAAATTTCAAAACTGTTTTTATACCTACCCGAGTCAAACCCGAGGAAATCCACGTTCTACCCGAGCCCTGCTTCGAGTCTTTCCCCAAACCAACCCGAGACTTTATAAATTTTATAAATTTTGTTTAAGTGTTAAATATTTACTCGGCATGAACCTAAAAATACACAAGTCTAACTCGAGCTATCTTGCAAACTTCCCGAGGATTACCCCGAGTCCAAGTTCTTCTTTTTTTTTTTGCTTCTTCCCCATGCCACTGATACACATCAGTGGTTCGTGCACCTGCACCATCCACCGCCGATGTCCTGGCCACCACTTCCATCGCCATCTAGTCATCGTTGACCCCCTCAACTCAATCCATCACCCAGCACCCATCACGACAGCACGAATCAAAATTTAGTTAAATTTCCAAACCTGGAAACACGCCAGCTTCAACACCCCAAACCTATCAACATCGCCTCGTCCACGCCGTACCGACCATCAGCGAGCTTCCACCTCCGGCCACCGCCTCATCTACACCCCAGCCTTCATCACCCCCAGTCTCGTGCAACTCGATGCACTGTAGACGACGAACAAATCAAATTTCTTCGACCCCAACAAAACTAGGGCTACAGACTTCAACCAATTGCCGACGCCACCACCGTGATCTACTCACCATCCCTATATTTTTCCTGCCATCCCGGTAAGCTCCTCCACCACCACGCACAACCCTAGCACCTCTAGTACCCCTGATCGCCAGAAATCCCCCAAAAACCCATTTCCGTTCAACTTTAAACTGCTACCAAACCACCCCACTAAAAATCACGAAACTCATCTTAAAAATCATCATTTGATATGAGGATTCAAGTTATACACTTGAATTAATGATTCGTGTCATTCGAAATTTCCAATTTTTAAAGTTTGTACTGTAAAATCTTGATCTTCTATCTTACATACCTCTATACATTATGAAACCATTTTTTTATTATAGCCCATACTTAAACACATCGATCTTGTTTTGAAACTAAGGCCTGATATGGATTATAAAACAAGAACTTGAATTATCTTTTTCCTAGCTTTGTTGGGTTGTTCTCTGTAAACCTGATATTTAAATAAAACAGAGAATACTCTGATGAAAGCCACACACACAACACATGCATATCATCACAGCATATACCATAAGATACATATTCATTTCGAAGCAACACACAAGTTTAAACTTTGAAATACAGATGTGTACTCACCTTCCAAATCATTGCTTAAATCCAGCAGTTTACAGGTTAGAGTTTGGTTGATCTGAAGCTTTTCTTTTATTTTCCTGGAACTTGTAAATTTGGAATTTTGCTTTGCTAATGAAGTTGAACTCTTTGCATGCTTGATACTTATTACATCTTTGAAAATGTTTAAAGAATTTGAGAAAATGTTTACAAGTATGCTCAGCTTTGTGAACTAAAGCTGTACATATATAATGTATAGAGGTGTGCAGGTACAAGTGATGGTATCCTCTTTTTTTTTTTCTTTTTTTGTTATAGGCTAGAGGTGTAAACATTAAATGCACCTGTACTTTGTAATGCATTTGTTTACCTTTACTTTTTCTTTCTTTCTTGTCTCGGCTGTACAAATATGTAAAAGTATGGTTTGGATTATTTCTTTTGTTTGAATACTTGAATGTATCTTGTATTTGATTTCTTACCTTTTCTTTTGTTTTTATCTTTTGTTTTGTTTTGTTATTTTGTTTAGTTTACTTTGTATTACAAATAATTTTCTATTTTAATTATGTTTGTATGCATACATTTGTTTGTAATTTATTTCATTTTAAATTCACAAATCCTAGCTTTCTTTAAAAATACCTACATACATATATATATATATATATATATATATATATATATATATAAATCTGAAATAACCATTTCTATCAATAAAAATCCATTTGTATAAATATTATACTATTAATATTGTTTAAATACAACTCATTATTTAATTAAAACAATTTATAAAAGAAACTATCTTTATTTTGATAAATAACATATTTTTATTTGCTCTTATTCTTGCATTTTAAATTTACTTCTATTTTTAGTTTAAATAATTATCATAAATTTTACTTTAAAAATTATTGTTTTATATTTCTCTATATATACACATATATTTTATATAACTCAAATTATCATTATTTATAAATTTTTAAATCAATTTATTTATTTATTTTTATACTTGTGTCTAAAGTATACACTTTAATATTTATTTTTCAAACCATTAATATAAGATTTAAATTCAATTCAAAATATATATATATACACACAAGATTTTAAAATTTCAAATTGACTCATATATACCCAAATATACATATACATATATATATATATATATATTCACATATATACATATATACATAATATTTAAAAATTTAAATGATTTATATAGAATATATTTGAACTCGGGGAAACTCACTTTACTATTTATAATTAATTTTATAAATTTCTATTCAAAATTTCATTTAATTATTAATTTAAATTAAATAAAAATTCAGGATCGTTACAATTATATATTGATCTGCTGCGAATGTGAGATTCTGTGTTATGTTTCTGTTTCTACTTTTACCTATTTTCTTTTTTACCCTAACAAATCTATAATTTCCGACGTTCAATTGCTCGGCATTTCTACAGTGAACGTATTAATGTCGAATTTTCATGTCGAAAATTCTAGGATGTTACATTTTGGTATCAGAGCAGAAGGTGAAGCGAGAACCTTGGCTCTGGTGGGTTTACTCATTAAGGATTGGGTGAGTAGTACCCTAGGATGAGTTGAGTGTATATATACGAGGGCATATTTGTTAATTTCTTATATAAAGATTTTAAAATGGTTTTAAAATTAATTTTATACAAGCTTATATTTATATATATATATATAAAGCAATAGTTTTTTAATTATTATATAAAGGTAATTGGTTGTTGATTATTGGAATTAAATGTAATAATAAGATTTAAGTGGTAGAAGAAATACAACCAGATAAGAATTGGATAACATAAACTATACAAATAAGATAAGCTAGAAATGGATTCAAACTGAATTTAAAATCCTAGAAAATTTTACCAAAGCATTGAAATAAGTTTCCTTGATACGATTTTCCAGCGAATGATTATGGAATATAAGGTGTATATGATTTCCAGATATGATAATCTTGAAATGGTTGTTGTGTCTAATAATGGTACGTTTGTTTTTCTAATAATAATTTTTGTTAAACGAGAATGAAATGTTTTAAGGAAGTAACAACTTAGATAAGTGTAGCTTATCATTTGAAAAAGATATAAATCGTGAAGTTTTTAAATCTGAGTCTAGAAATTTGAATTGTTTCACAGCATTAATAGATATAATGAGTAATATTTTCTAAATGTAGGAATCTTATTTAAAACAGGAGTTATTTTAAAATTTTAAAAAGAATTTGTTTTGAAATTAAAACCCAAGAACGGTTTAAAATTCAAAGTATGACTTGATGTGCCAATGAAATACATATGTATATATAAATAGATATACATAATATCAAGATGATTTGAAATAAACTCTAAGTGTTGAGTTTTGAATTTTTCCTGAAATGTGATGTAAAAACCCAAAGTAAAATAAGTTTTTGAACTTATAAGTGGGAAAGGATATTGATAAGAAGTTTAAAATTAAAGTAGAGAATTCTGAGTAAGGTTGACTGGATTAAATAATTTGAATTTAACTTAGGGGAAGTTAAATGGGTTTAACAGACAACCTGAATTGGAAATGGATGCTATTGATGGATGTTCTAGATAATTTAGATGTTTATTTACCTTGACTTAACCTGACATCATCCTATTGTTACTAAAAATCTATGAAACCGAGAATTGGATTATTTTAATTGAATTAAGAAGTGGATGGAGACAATATGTATCCATTACTGAAATAAAAATGAAAATAAAACTTTAATTTGAAATTATTTAAATAATTCTGATTTTTAGAAATAAAATTGAAATTATGGAAATGAAATCACTTTGAACTTAAGATTTAAATGTTAAAAATATAAACTTGCAAACTAAAGTTGTTAAGAATTGAGTTCAAAGTTAGAAGTTAAAATTTAGTAATAAATGGGATTCTGAAGATTAAATTGTTTAGAAAAAAAGTTTTGAACTCCTACTTGAACCTTGAAATAAATTAAGTAAAGGTAATTTAAAATGACTATTTGATATTTAGGCTTAGAATTAAATTGTTTAAAACCTTGGTTGTTAAATTACAAGTAAAGGTTAATTTAATTTAAGGAAAATCAACATTTGAAAATTTAACTCGAATTTGTATCATTCGGGATGGTTTAAAATTGAATTGGAATTTAAGTTAATTCGAATTGAATTGAAATTGAATCAATTTAATGGGTTGAGTAATTGACTGAAAGTGGAGATTGGGAAATTGAATAGTTTGGCTCTGCACTATTTTCAAATAAATTGTTTTAATATAAACTGTTTTAAATCTATTTTCCTAGCTATTTACTATACAACTTATCTTTTTTGCAGCCCAAATTATCTTATACTTATTTAACAACTATTTTGAAACTAATTACTATTTTACATCTGTTTTACAAACTAATTGCTATTTTACAACTATTTTTGCAACTATCTAACTATTCTAAAACTATTTAACTATTTTATAATTATTTTATAATTACTTAACTATTCACGACTATTTAACAAATAATATCTATTTTACAACTACTTATCTATTTTAAACTTTTCAAACTATTTTCTAAACCCAAGCTAGTCAAAATGCAAACTGTTTATAATTAAACACCAAATGAGATAAGAATTGAAGTGATAACCCAAAAGGAAATAGAAGCGGTTGTGAATAAGTGAATAGAATTAAAATGAAGGTGAATAGAAAGAAAATTGATTTAGCAGATAATCACCGAAGATAAATACATAGGATGTACGTATATTATTGGCATAATGATTTGATTCTGGTTCGAACACAGATTTTCGAGATAGTATATCGATCCGACGTCGGATTTTTCACTCGATTTTCAACGGCGAACCCTAGATATGGATTTTTTATTGATTCTAGAAATTCTCTATCATATTTATGGCTATGCAAGGAGAATGATGGTTTCTGATCAAGAAACCAGTTCTGAGTCCGCATTAGGAAGTCGGGTGGACGATACTAGTTCGGAAGTGGAATTGTGTGATCGAGGAGCGATCGAATTTGATATTGCGTATGGATGATTTATGTACATCGTATGTGTTTGAATGAAATAAATTTTGAAATTCCGAAGGAAATGAAAAATGATTTTTGAAAAGAAAAGTATATTTTGAGAAATATATAATAAAAGTGGAAGTTGGATATCTTTATAATTGAAATTCACTTTAAGAAAAGTAAGTGATATGGTAAATAACTTTATAAAGGAAATCAAACTTGAATATTTAATTTGGCATAACTAAAGTTATATATATTTTTATACATATGATAAACTCTCCTCTTGTTGAATCTATAGTCAAAAGAAAAGATTTTTGAAAAGATTTGAAGTATAAAAAGGGAATTTATACAAGTATGAAGTGATCCAAAGATTTTTCAAGATTTTATATATCTATATATATATAAATGATTTTATGAGAATGATTTTGGAAAAAAAGTTTTTGGAACCCACTGATTTTGAAGGGCTTCTGATTTTTGGGAAAAATCAATTTGGGAATTTGGAAAGCCAAGTTTGAGAACTATTGATTTTGAGATATTGATTTTGTGTAAAGGAGATTTATATACGAATCACAAAGATTATGATTTGAAAGCTGTTATATGTGTATAGTAAAAAAAATTTGAGATTGGCTTTGGAGAAAAAGGCACTCTCATGAAATGAATTTCTTAGGAGATCCACAAGGTGGTTCTTCCTTGAGCCCTACGGGGTTTTAAATTTGATCCTGGGAGGAAGTCCAGACAAACTGAAGTTCCTGAGTATTATGGTTGGGTAGCAGAAGTCGAGCATGCTGATGCCCACAGAGACATTTGAGTTGTGTTGTGATGACGATGTAACTCGATGTCACTGCGATCTGCTGCTAACCATAGCGGAAGTGGTGTGGCAGTGAGTGCCTGCAGGCTACATTGGGACTTGACTAATGTAGTCTGCGATCTATGTGGTTTGTGTGGAGAAGTTTGGCAGCGAAATTCGAGGGTGCTGATGCCTATAGTTACATGTGTGAGAAATGTAGATTACGAATCTTAAGGCCAAGATTAACACTAGAGGGGGTGAATAGTGTTAATCAAGAATTACTAAATCTTTTTCGATTTATGTTAATTTAGACACAAAAGTATGCAATATACAGACACGGATATGATCACATAAACAATCACAAATACAGAAATAAAATAAAAGCAGTAAAGGAAAGAACACATCGGATTTTACACTGGTTCGGAGTTACCCTACATCCAATCCCGCAACACAAGTACGGATTTCCTTTCAAAAGCAATCGTACAATTCCACCCTCGGTTTCAAGGCTATAAGGTACACCCTCCAGAATTTCAATCCTCTGGGTAGAGATACTTGATTTCCGAGCCACAAGTTTACCCAATTGATTTACCAAGGCTACAATCACACCTTTTCCCTTTTGATTGATTTCCAAGGCTACAATCACACCTTTTCTCGCTTAATAGATTACAAAGAAGTTTATAACTCTGAATAGCACTGAGAATCTTGTAGAGACAGTGATAGAGAATCAAACTAGAAGTAATAGAGTATGATTCAATGTTGATTTCGGTAGAGTAATGATAAGAATATGTATTAAGAAAAGAGGAAGAAGAAGAGGAGTGAAAACCAGAGAAAAGTGATAAAAAATTCGTTGAAACTGACCCCTATTTATAGAAGAACAACAGCCATGTCCATTCATGAAGAGTTATGGCGAATAGACACTTCTTTTGAAATTTGAATTTTTGAATCAAGCTGTCACCATGTCGACATGGTGCCCATAGGCATGTCGACATCCCAAAGCTTTTTATGATGTTTTGAATTTCTTTGAAAATAACCTTTGTCTTATGTAAAAACTAATTTAATCTTCATAAATATACTTGACTATAGTTGAAATTCATAAGTAAATATAAAGAATAATATATAGAATTTAATCATAATTTTATATTTAAATTTAAGTATAAATATTTAAAATTTAAATATATTATTAAAATGATAGTTTAAAATCAGGAGTAATTTGTCTTTGAAGATAAAGATGTTTTTGAGGCTAAAATTATTTAAAATCAGGATCAAGGGTTTTGAAACTTTTAAAAGGAAAGTTTTGAAAACATTTTGAAAACAGGATATAATTTTGAAAAATCATTTTGAATAAAAGTTAGCCGATACAAAATAATGTTCCACTAGATTTTTCATAGGTTCCATCCTACTTAGGGTTCCATCCTTTTAACGGACTCGAAGTGGATTCCATTCCATGAATAAATTGGATTTTAAGATGCCAGCGCTTTTCTACGAGTTTTGACAAAAATTCCTAATAATAATAAAAATACTTATCCTTGAAATCTTGAACTCTTGATAGTCTCGATACTCATGAGTCTTCTATATTGATATTTTATCTTGATATCTTGAATCTCTATACAGTACAGTCTTCATTCTTAGTACCTGCATGGTTAAATCCTGCATATACATACATACATACATATATATATATAAACTTATAATGTTAGTATTTATATTTTATAATCTATTACAAGGTTGTTGTCATCAAAACCATCATCTCACGGACTAACAATCTCCCCCCTTTTTGACAACCTTTGTTATAAAATATTATTTCTATCCTAATAACACCCCCTAAAACTAACAACTCTCCCTTAGTCTATACCTAACTATCCTATTATATATTTCTCTCCCTTTGTCATCAACAAAAACTCTAACTAAACGAGATAACTCCAAACTATATAACTCCCCTTAAAACTACTATGACATGTGATTATAATGATAGTGTTATCATAAATAATCAACACTTAAGTCTAATACTAAAACATAGTCCTAAACTCTTAACTATCCTAACTAAGAATTCACAAAAACACATATAAGGACACCAGCTATTTATTACGTATATGGTTATATTTACATTTGCGTTCGAAAACATGTAAACACAAACAACAACAGAAGGAAAAAGAAGAAATTAATGTGTGTTTCTGAACATAGGACATCTATGAATCGAACAGTTTAGATAGTGAAAACAGAAATTTCCACGTTGTTCGACAAGATTCGCATTTTTTTCGAAACACACTTCTCTAACACACACGACTTGGTCATCCTCCTCCTCGTATGCTTCTTCCTTTGGTTCTTTTTCTTCTTCTTCGTCACTGGCCTCTTGTTCTTGATTGAGTGAAGAGTCTTCATCGATCAAGATAGGGTTGGCCTGGTTGTCCATTAGGAATTTTTGCAAATTCCTAAGAATCTTGCCTTGCCTTTCCTGTTCCTTTGCCATACGAAGTTGAGTTACTTGAATTTCAGTCAACATCTGAAGAACATCCTTCATAGATTCCTCCATTTTAGTCACACGAGCGAGAGTAGTGCATTGCAATGGACCAGAAGTAGGAGAGGGAAAGAGAAAGTTGATTTTATGTTTGATTTTGAGGATGAAGCCATGATTTTATTTATTTCAGAAGAGAGAATGAAGAGAAAACAGAGAGAATGAAAAGTTGAAATTGAGAAGAATATATAACTAAATTTTTGAATTTTGGTGGGAAATTTTTTTAAAATAAAAAACGTTATATGTCGACATGTATACCTAAGGGATGTCGACATGGTCTTTACAAAATATAACTCTTTGGTTTATTTTGATACCAATTGTTAATTATACTTGTTATTTATATTTTATATTTCAGTTATAGAACAAATACCTAATTCTCTTCTTAATTTAGTAAATGTTGATATATTTAATGGTTTTGTTAAGATAACCGCAATTTGATTTTCAGAATTGATATAATCAAGAGTAACTACTTCCTTGCTTATATTATCTCTGAGAAAATGATGTCTGATATCAATATGTTTATTTCGAGCATGTTGAATAGTATTTTTGGATAAATTTATCGCAGTCGTATTGTCACAATAATTGGAGATTTTGAGAAATTTAAACCAAAATCTTCTAAGGTTTGTTGCATATATATTACTTGAGAACAAGCCAAAGCAGTAGAAATATACTTTGCTTCAGTTGTTGATAAAGAAACCGTGTTTTGCTTTTTAGTAAGCCAAGAAATCAGAGAATTCCCCAAAAAGTGAAGTACCACTTGTACTTTTTCGGTCTGATTTACAACCAGTATAGTCAGCATCGCAGTAAAATATTAAGTCAAAAGAATCATTTTTAGGATAGAATAAACCATAATCAAACGTGTGTTTAACATATCTTATGATTCGTTTAAGTGAGTCTCTTTAGGTTGGGATTGATATCTGGCACAGAGACAGACACTATGCATGATATCAGGTCTACTAACAGTAATATAGAGTAATGAGCCAATCATTCCTCTATATAATTTTTGATCTACATCTTTTGTGAGATCTTCTTTACTAAGGTACTCATTGGTTGCTATGGGAGTGGGTTTTCCACACGTAGTGGTCAAACCAGATTTACTAATTTGGTCTTTAGCATATTTTTCTTGACTAATAAAGATACCATTATCTAATTGTTTTATTTGTAATCCTAAAAAGAAATTAATTCACCCATATGACTCATCTCAAATTCTTTTTTCATTATTTCAGAAAATTCTTTATTCATTTCAAAATTAGTTGAACCAAAAATGATATCATCTACGTAAACTTGTACTTGTTGAATATCATTTTTATTTCTTTTAGTAAAAGGAGTATTATCTACTTTACCAATTTCAAAATTAGATTGCAATAAATAAGATCTTAGTCTATCATACCAGGCTCTAGGGGCTTGTTTTAGACCATATAGTGCTTTTTTAAGTTTGTAAACATGATTTGGTAAATTATCATTTTCAAAAAGTAGTGGTTGTCCAACATATAATTCTTCTTTTACAAATGCATTTAAAAAGGTACTTTTAACATCCATTTGAAATAATTTGAAATTATTATGATTTGCGAAAACAAGTAGAATCCTAATGGCCTCTAATCTTGCTACGGGAGCAAAAGTTTCATCAAAATCTATTCCTTCTTCTTGACAATAACCTTGAGCGACTAATCGAGCTTTATTTCTAACTACCTCTCCTTGTTCATTCAGTTTATTTTTGTAAACCCGTTTAGTTCCAATTATAATTTTATTTTTGGTCTAGGAACAAGTTCCCAAACGTTATTTCTAGTAAATTGATTTAATTCTTCTTGCATAGCCAAAATCTGAATCATCAATTGACGCTTCTGTTGGATTTTGGGTTCAATAGTTGATATAAAAGCTACATTACTCATTTGACTTAGTTGATTTCTAGTTTTAACAATAGACTGCATATCTCCCAGTATATTTTCTATAGGGTGATCTTTTAAAAGTTTTGCCCTTTTATTAGGATGATCAATTTCATTATTAGTTTCAATAGGTTCTTGATTTTGAGCGATTAAATCCTCTTCATCATTTGTATCTTCAAAATTTTTGAAATTTTCATCAAATATATAAACATAAAAAGGGTATTATCATATTGAATAATCATGGTAAGTAAAAAGTAAATATAAAAATGTAAAACCTAAAACATAAATATAAATAAAAAGAAAATGTATTAATGAAAATATAAAAACTTATAAAATATTTATGCATGCAAATGGACAAACGTAAGCTTAGTATAGCATGCAAATTACAAGTGTAAAATTTGTTGGTTTTCTTCATTTATAGAAATAATAAATAAAGAGGTTGTACATTCTTATATATACATCTTCCTTCTTTTATCTTTTATTTTACAAACCAAAGAAAGACCAAACCTGAGAATAAAAAGAAAAAAATCAAACAAAAATCTCAACAACTAAAACTCTTTCAACCTAATCTAAAGCAAGCAGCAAATTCAAATTTCAACTCAAGCATTTCAAAGATCAGATCGATTCAAGTTGTTTAAAATCAAAATCCTGATCAAAGAAAATAGGCTCCTCTGTTCAAAATAAGGCCAGTAAACATTTTCTTTAAAAGCTAAAAATCTTTTATTACTTGATGCATGTAATAAATCTGTGTAGTATTGTTGTAAATATGGTTTGAATGGATGTGATTACACGTATATGAATATGAAAAGGACTGTGCATGTCTGTGTATAAGTATATATATCTTCTCTATTAGAATTACATGCACAGATCAACATAATAAGTTCGATTTCTTTTCATATGATCAATTTTAGGCTTTGATTTCTAAATGGAAAATGATTATAAGAATGTAGCATCATTTTTAAAAAAGGTTTACTAGGTAATTATTTCAAAAATAGAAAATTACAGAGAAAATAAATTCCATGTCAAAATTTTATGTTTAAAATTCCACGTTTTCATTAGATAATCTAATCTGTTTTTGTAAATACTGATTTTTGATGCAAAAATCATGATTTTTAAGTGTGTAAATGATGAGGTATTCTATATTGAACAGAAATCGAACAATGCTCGATTTCTGGTGTCGGGCGCATTTCTAAACAATGCCGAACCATACCATCTCCAAGCATTGCCGGTCCAAGCTCCCTCTCCATCCACCACCGGTCCTTTCATCTCCTTCCACCGAACCACACGATACCGGACCAACCTACCTCGCCTACCACCGAATCACCTACCACCGAACCACACGATATCGGACCAACCTACCTCGCCTACCACCGAATCACCTACCACCAAACCAAAGCCCCACCGGTCCATTCATCTCCTACCACCGAACCATCTTAACCGGACCACCTATCCAACCTACACCGAACCAACATTGCCAGGCCAGATCGTTTCAGCCCAGGCTCGCCAGCAGCTATATACATCCGGAGCCCCTGCCCCAAGCCTGACTCTATAAATAGAGGGGCAGGGGTACAACAATAGCTGACAAGTTTGAGAGCTCAAGCATGGAAGGAACTTTCAAACAACTTTCATATACTTGTATACAAAGCTTTGTACTTGTAATCTGAAAGAAAAAGGAGAATAACATATAAAGTGGACGTAGGCACGTTCTGGCCGAACCACTATAAATCTGTGTGTCTTTTACAGTTTAGTCCATCTATTTTATATATTTGCGTAAATCACCCAAACCATCCAGATCAACATAAAATCAACTAATTCATACGACTCAGAGGTGTTTTCCCATTTTTGTGCAAACATTTTTGGTGCTTTCATTGAGAGCCAGGAGCTCGAAGCTTCAGCTTCTCCCACTTAACCCTTTTTCTGTCAGCATCGTCCATTGCTTGGAAAATATGGCTCCCGGACGGAAGAAAGATGCTAACAAAGGAAAGAACGTTGCAACTGGCAGTGTCCCATATCTAGTAATTAGGGACCAAAACAATCGTCAGGTTCCAACGGCAAAGTTAAATCAGGCAAATCCGACAGCCCCCGCTACGGAACAACCAATTACAAGGGCGGATCTGGACAGGATTGTGGCTGAAGTAACTAACCGCTGCGCATCTCAACAAGAAGCCTTGGTGGACCAACTCATGTCACGCTTAAGGGATGCTGAAGAGTCCAACCGTAACACTGAATCATGGGGCGAGTCCCAGTCTGGAGGATCTAAGAGACGACAAGGGTCTTTCTTCTTCGAAGAGGCCAACAACAGAAACAGCTATGGTAGGAGCCGAGCCCGGACTCATCCCGAATTCCGACCCAAGGAAACACTTGGAACCGAACCCAACGGGGGACGTGCCAGGCAGGGGTCGGATGTAACTGAGCCTGTCATGCTACCTGACCATGAAAACACCAGTAGACGGGGCCGAGTTGGAGTCCGGCCCGAAGTTGGACCCGAGGAAGTGCTGAGAACAGAACCCAGCAGGGGAAGATCAAGGCAAGTGCCAACTATGGCTGACTCCAGCATGCCCCCAGAAGATCAGAGGCAACCATTGGAGAATGTTAGGAGTGATAGACGATACCATCCCTACAAGTCATCAGGCGGAATCAGTCCCGCAGGGAGGAACTAAACTCCTTCCTATCCGCTCCAAGTTCTGATGAAAGGATGGCGCGATTGTTCAGAGAGTACGTCCAACGGGAGCAAAGGGATCAGGGGATAGGTGCTAGGGTAACCAGCCCCTTCACCCGCAATATCGAAACTGCCATCACCCCCCGGGAATGGAAAATGCCAACAATGGAACCTTACAAGGGAACCTCTGACCCCATAGTACATTTGCAGAGATACACCCAGCATATGCTCATGAGCGGAGCAACGGAGGGAGTATTGTCTAAATGCTTCCCACTTTTCTTGACGGATCTAGCTACCTCCTGGTTCTGCCACCTACCACAAGGGTCCATCAGCTCATGGGAAATGTTGAAAGAAAAATTCATCAGCCAGTTCCGCATTCATGTGGAACAACCCAAGGACGCTTAATCCTTATCTAATATCAAGCAGAAACCCGGAGAGACAGTGTAACAATATCTCACCGGATTCAATGCTGCGGCGGCCGCAGTCCAAGATGCCGACGAGAGACTTATCCTAATGGCTCTCTGCAGTGGTGTACATCCGGATACTAAATTTTTCTAGAAGACTAACCAAGGAAAAGCCAGCTACTTTACCTAATTTCTTCCATGAAGCTGGAAAGTATATGAGACTTGAAGACGCTGTCACTGAGAGGCAGTCAGGGCAACAGGCTAAAACAGCTACAGACAGGGTTTCCGCTGCAACAAAGGATGTTCGGAGAAATGACTCTAGAGACAATGCTGAGGGCAAGAAGGGGAAAAAGCGCCTATATCGACCTGGACCAAGATTTGACTCCTACACTCCTTTGAATGAAACAATCGAAAACATCTTCCTAGCCACTCGAGACGAAGTTAGATACAAGCGCCCCCCGCACAAGAAGGAGTCAGATAACGCACTCAAGTCTGGAAAGTTCTGTCGCTTCCATGAATCCCACGGACATGACACCAATGAATGCCACCATCTCCGGGACTTGATTGAAGAACACATTAGAAGGAGGTGACTGGAACGCTATGTAAAAAGCCAGAACAGGACTCCAGCTCCCTCCAATGAAAACCCGGGGTTACCCCTCCCAGAAGGAGGCAGAGGAAATCGCAACACCAGCGGCTCTAGTCAAGAGAAAATAGTGGTTCATACCATATCAGGAGGACCACACATCGCCGACAGAAGCTGGGCAGAGATGGAAAGATACGGTAAGTCACTTAGAAACGCTGAAGGCTACGTTAATTCTGTTATGGAAGAACGTCACCCGAAACGGAAAGAGAATGACGACATCACATTCAGTAGGCGTGATCTAGAGGGAAGACAGTACCCACACATGGATCCTATGGTCATCTCTGCCTGGTTCGGTCCAGCCAAAGTTTTCCGAATTTTAGTAGACACTGGAAGCTCAGTGAATATCCTATTCAAGCATGCATTCGACAAAATGAAGCTGTCAATGAAGGATGTGTCCCCCTGCAACAAACCACTACATGGTTTCACTGGAGATGCGAAGATGCCCCTCGGGCAACTGGACCTTTTTGTTGAAATAGGAAGTCATCCCCGCTCTGCTGTGCGAAAACAAACATTTGTACTGATAGAGAACCATTCGGCCTACAACGCCTTTTTGGGAAGACCAGCCTTGTCTGACTTCCAAATTTTCCTAGCCCCATGGTGCCTGAATATGAAATTCCCAATAAATAACGGAGTAGGAGAAATAGAGGGAGATCAAGACGCCGCTCGAGATTGCTATGTAACTGAGCTTCGCAATAACCGCAGGAAGGATAAAGGGAAGGATGCAGAGACTTCTCTCTGCCAGAAAAACCTGGAAGCATAGCAATTAAAGAAAGCCCCTCCTCTTCGATATACCAGCGATCCTTTCAACGAATTAGACCCCAGGGACAAAGAGGAGGAGGCCACCACCAAGCCTGCAGAGGCTATGGAATTTGTATCTGTAGACAAACACGACCCAAGTAAACTACTGAGGGTCGGGTCTTAGTTAAGAGCGGAGTTGAAAGATTAACTCGTCGACTTTCTTCGCCACAACATGGACGTATTTGCATGGACGCACGCCGACATGACAGGAATCTCTCCAGACGTAGCATGCCACATGCTGAACATCGATCCCACCAAGGTGCCAGTGAAGCAGATAAAGAGGAGCATGGGGGCGGAACGATCAGCGGCCCTCGAGGAAGAAGTAAAGAACTTACTTGCCAATGACTTCATACGAGAAGCCATCTACCCAGAATGGATCGTCAACCCAGTATTGGTAAAGAAAGCTAATGTGAAGTGGCGAACATGCATCGATTTCTCCAACTTAAATGACGCTTGCCCGAAGGAATGCTTCCCACTCCCGCGAATCGACCAACTTGTGGACAGCACAGCCGGACACGAACTCTTATCCTTTATGGACGCATACTCAGGATATAACCAGATCCCTATGCATGCCCCCGATCAATACCACACTAGTTTCATCACTGACCGGGGATTGTACTGCTACAAAGTAATGCCTTTTGGACTTAAAAACTCTGGAGCTACTTATCAGCGCCTCGTCAACAAGATGTTTGCGAAATTAATAGGGCGAACTATGGAGGTTTATGTGGATGACATGCTGGTAAAATCAAGGAAAACCAACGATCATATAAACCACCTGAACGAGATGTTTCAAGTACTTCACCAATATGGAATGAAACTGAATCCTCTAAAGTGCTCCTTCGGAGTATCATCGGGAAAGTTCTTGGGATTCATCGTACATGCCAGGGGGATTGAAGCGAACCCCGAACAAGTCCGGGCCTTGCAAGATATCAAGATACCATCCACTCGAAGAGAGATGCAAAGCCTAAACGGGAAGGTGGCTGCCCTAAGCAGGTTCATCTCTAGAGCAACCGACAAATGCATCCCATTCTTCGAAGCTCTTAAGAAAGACAAAGGAAAGTTCGAATGGACTGACGAATGCTCGACAGCCTTCCTTAACTTAATCGAACACCTCCAAAGACCACCAGTACTCTCAACTCCAAATGAAGGCGAGGAACTATACCTATACCTTATTGTATCGTCCCATGCTTTAAGCGCCGCTTTGGTGAGGGAGGACAACCACGCACAGCGACCCGTATACTTTGTAAGCAAGAGATTCACAGGGGCAGAAGCCAGATACCCTAAACTTGAAAAGCTAGCATACTGTTTGCTAATCACGTCACGGAAACTGCGACACTACTTCCAATCTCATTCCATCAGAGTTTTAACCGATCAACCGCTAAGGCAAGTACTCCATCGCCCTGACGCTTCCGGGCGACTACTTAAGTGGTGCATTGAACTAAGTCAATATGATATTACCTACCATCCTCGCACCGCTCTCAAGGGACAAGCCAAAGATGATTTCATAGCCGAATTCACTACTAACGAAGGTAAGGAGCAATCTGAAGTAGCAGAAAATATCAAATGGGACCTCTTCGTTGATGGAGCATCAAATGACCAAGGCTCGGGGGCAGGTGTTGTGATAATCACCCCCAGGGGAAGGAAGCTGCACTACACCCTAAGGTTGGAGTTCGCTGCCACCAACAATGACACAGAATATGAAGCAGTGATAGCCGGTTTAGAACTTGCCCTGGAGATCAGAGTCAGTTCTTTATGTCTCCATAGTGATTCTCAACTTATTGTAAATCAGATACTGGGAGAATTCCAAACTCGAGGAGATCGACTCACAGCATATCTAAAGAAGACCAAGCTGCTGCTCAATCAGTTGGATCACTATTTAATCAAACACATTCCTCGAGAAAAGAATCAGGAGGCCGACGAACTGGCAAAGCAAGCTAGCATGAAGGACGACACCGCTTCCCGAACAATAACCATCTCACAGCAACTAGCCCTGAGTTACGAGACAATGAATATGATAGCTGCAATCGAAGAGGAAACTTGAATGACTCCTATCCGGAAATATTTACAAGATGACACACTGCCCGACGGGCGTAACGAAGTCAAGAAAATCTTGAGGAAAGCTTCCCGCTATACAATACAAGAAGGCATCCTCTATCGACGCGGCTTCTCTAATCCCTTATTAAGGTGTATCGCTGGAAGGGAAGCCAAGGAAATCTTATCCAACATACATCGAGGAAGTTGCGGTGATCACACTGGTGGGCAGACTCTGGCAAAGAAGATACTCCGATATGGATATTACTGGCCCACCTTAAACAGAGACGCCCTAGACTTCGTCAAAAGATGTGACAAATGTCAGAAATTTGCTAAAATTCCTCGACAACCAACAAACGAGATCACTCAAATGACCAGCCCTTGGCCCTTTGCAATATGGGGAATTCGCCGAGGCATAGCCAAATATGCCGTAGTAGCAGTTGACTATTTCACCAAATGGGTGGAAGCGGAGCCTCTAAATAAAATATCTTCGGCAAAAGTTATTAACTTCTTGATCAAAAATGTTTTATGCAGCTACGGGGTTCCACTCAAAATCATATCGGACAATGGACTTCAATTTGACAGCGAGGAATTCGCCGACTGGTGCCAAGAGCACGGAATTCACAAAAGCTTCTCATTTGTGGCTTACCCCGAGGCAAACGGACAAGTCGAAGCTGTCAACAAAATCCCCAAAACCATAATCAAGAAGAAACTCGAAAAGTCAAAAGGCGCTTGGGTGGATGAACTTCCTACGGAACTTTGGGCCTACCGCACATCTTACAGAACATCAACAGGGCATACTCCTTTCTCTTTGGCATACGGATCGGAGGCCATGATCCCAGTTGAAACTGTAGTGCCTTCCCATCGCAGGCTCCACTACGACCCAGAAGAGAATGAAGAACTCCTCCACATATCTTTGGATCTAATTGAAGAGAGAAGAAACGATAAAGCACTCAAAGTAGCAGCTCATAAGCAAAAAGTTGCAGCACAATACAACTCCAAAGTCAAGCACCGCAGCTTACAAGAAGGAGATCTAGTCCTCAAGCGGATCTTCCCGCGCCCCGGAGCGCTAGATCCAATCTGGAACGGACCATATGTGACTCATAAAGATCTCCGCAACGGAGCCTATATTTTGTCAACAGTGGACGGAGAGGTGTTCCAGAGGTCATGGAACATCCGACACCTCCGTCGATACTTTTCTTAACTTGTACTGCCCATATGAAGTGAATTAACAAAGGGAATCAGTGGGCGTAGGCATTTTCATGCCGAACCACTTTAAAAATCTTGTCTCTTTTTAACTTGTTCCTTTATATCTTGGCTGCTTGTTAAGCTTTATCCTTTTTTGTTAAACAAAATCATGTATAACGACGTTTCCATACTGGAACTTCACGGTGCAGCCTCACCTGGACAAGACCAAACTGGTACTATGCGATTCTATGCACTCGCCAATGAGACACTTTTGCTCCAGCATCCCTCTGCTGCGGGTTAACTCATTGCTCGCGACTGCCCTCAAAGCCAACTGTAATGAGCCGATTATAAGCCATCAAGAAGGCCGACTATAGCCGATGGCAGCTCATTACGGCGTTCGGCTCGCCGGCAACTGTGAACCTACTTTAAGCCCCAACATAAGGTATGGCCAGCCAGGGGTAGTTCATGGTTGACGATCGGCACCCACGCTAGCCGGCCACGGTAAATCGAATAATACCCACGATTACGGGCCATAATGGCTCGGGTAGTTACTGTGCGCGATCTCGGCTACGATATGTCTTAAGTGCGGCTGTGGTAAAAAAGATAAACTCCCCGCGGAGGCGTAAGATGGGTGACAGATGTCTCCAAGACCCACAGCTAGGGAAAGTGACTACAAAACCCGTTTGCCACGAACTTAAGCATATCGACGGCCTTCCGTGATTGGAAGTTTTACTGTTTCTCATATTTCCATTTCATTCAAAAACTTTCCTCCTATTCTATATAACAATCCTTAAAGTACAGGTCACAAAATAGGGGAACTCTCGCTTGTGGAAATATGAGCTCACATCCGGATGATGGAACACTCGGCTACATTCCATACTCAGTCACGCAAGACATTCAAAGCAACCCTCTACAACTAAAACACAAAGGGCTGTACTATCTTCTATTTTATACAAATATGTAGCTTTAATTTATTCACACATCATATTGGCATTACAAGACATGAGATAATATTTTAAGCAGAAACTTAGCATTAAATATGATTAAGTCACATGCATAAACACGCAGCTGTATTTCTTATGCAGCATATCAAAATGACAACAGCATTCAAACATGATAGAATCAGCTTATGTTATAAAATTACATAAATTCATTCTTTACAAATAATATAATTACAAGTTACATTAATGTTTCGGACTAACATAGACAGCAACCAAAATATGTACAAGTCAAGTCAATGAATCAGGGCTTCGCCTCCATCCCGCTAGCCCTCGGGATCTACTTAACTGCAGGATCGGAACTCCCAGCATGTGCTACCGAGGTCCCGCCTGCATAATTCAGAGGAGAATCTATCAATAATCACGAAAGATAAGCAATCAAATCATGAAAAGGTCAAAAGGAAAGACTTACCAGCACCTGCTCCCTGACCATCATCGTCTAGCTGCACGCCTACCTCATCCGTGGTAAGCAGCTGCATGCCCTCCTTAACCGCCACCTTCTCTTCCTTAGTGAATTGGGCCGTAACCACATCCATCCTGAAAGCCGCACCACCTTCCTTATCCGCATCGGCCTTAGCTTCCTCCAAAGCTTGGAGATATATCCTAGCCATAACCCAGGGATAATCGTCCATCCAGGACAGGTTGCCCTGCCTCCAAGTACGGAAATACATGTCCTGGAGCATCTCGTCCATCATCTCCTCGTTCTCCTCAAACTCTTTCATCCGGGCCTCAAAAGCCGACAGCCGTGCGACAGCAGCATCTCTCTCCAATCGGTATCTCGAGCAGTCAGCCTGAAGGGACTTCCGCATCACTTCCATCTCCTCCTTCAGCTTGGCCTGAGCAAGCTCTGTGGCCTCAAGCCTCCCAGATAACTCTTCTACCTTCTCAAGATCCAGTCTCCGAACCTCGTCCACCATTGCGATGGCCATGTCAATCCGTTCCTTATAGGCAGCCTCCATCTTTCGTAGTTCTGCCTTACTAGCCTCTTCCATAGTCTTCTTCAATTGCCTGGAGGCTGCCTCATGCTGAGAAATCTGAATGGCTTGATCGGCAAGCTGTTTGGCCTGATCAGCAACCTTTAGCCGCAACCGAATATTAGCACTCCCAATCTCCTCTCCAGCCTTGACCAGACGGGCATGATGCCCCATCAACTTCCTGGTCTCCTCCGCGACCCGGTCAATATTAGCCTTGGCTTCGTCCCCATGGTAACTATCCGAGTAGTAAGCAAATCAAGGTCTAAGGACTTAGCCTCATCAAGCACCCGTACCATGGGATTGCGGGGAAGAAAATGCTCACCCATGGCCTCGTCAAAAGAGATGTCTTGAAAACTCGGTTCCAGATCCGGATGGCCGGCAAATGGGTTGCGAACCAAACCGGGATGGTCTATCGGGGTGAAGGTTGGATTTTTGGACGGATGTGGGGAAGACATAAGCTCAGTATCCTCCTTAGTAATATCATGGATAGGCTGGACTGGAGGCTGAGGGCCAGGTGAAGGTTCAAACGAAGATTGGCCCCTCTTTCTCTTTTGCATATCTTCTTCAATAACTCCGAGAAGAGGGCGATATCTAACCGCATCTCCATGACGGCTAGCTGACGGCTTTGGTTTGGCGGAAGTTTTAAGTAAATTATACTGTTCAAGGCGGTGTCGAATATCTGATGTCTTGGCCACCTTACCCATTCCTGGAATAAAAACCAAGTGTTACAAGCATGCATGAAACTATGATTCAAGAAACATGTGAAGTTAAAAGAAGGAGTTAAGAATTCACCTTGAACCGCCGGAGTTGCCTTAGCTGAAATACTCTCAGAAGATAGACTGGCACCAGTCCCGGCCTTATCAGACCTTTTCGACTTCTCCACCAAGGCCGATCCTTCCTCCAACCCCTCAAAAGCCTGGCGGAAGGCATCATCCGTCCACTCTTGAATCTCGCCTGCTTGCCCAGGAGGCAAAGCCCCGACACCATCACCACCATCACCTTCTCTGTCGTCTCCACTCTCTGCCTCTCCTCCTACATCGCCTCCTTCGCCTTCACCTCTATCCTCCTCCACGTCTTCCTCCCCCGGAGTAATTAGGCACGTGCTAGGGGAAGGGCCGTCGGACTTCTTGAGCTTCTTACCTCCGACAACTGGAGGTTTTGTGAAAGGCCTCCTCTTGCTACTCTTCGCAGTGGCCCCATCTTTAGCTTTAGTAGCCCTCTCCTCGGCTGTATCTCTCTGCTTAACCACAGATTGACGTGGCAAAATCAAGTTGTGCTCCTGGAGATTGGAATTCTGGATCAGGTAAGAAGCCGATCTATCCCTTGCTGAGATAGCCTCTACCTCCGCAGCCATCTGAACAAGGTGATCGTTCTCCACGGCCGCAAAGCCACCTGTCGCTAGCAAGAAATAAAAGCACGTAAGAAGAAGCATTGTAGTCGAGACAAAGAAATTACGAATGGAATTCAACTTATAACCAGAAGTGAAAAGGCGAAAAGAAACGGAGTCGTCCTTGACGAAGAACCATTCCTTCTTAAACATGGTAAACTTCGAGTATAAGTCCAAGACCGGCTTGAAGGACACGGCCGACTCTAAACTAATGTACGGTGACCCCTTCTTGTAGCCCCTCAGATTATATAGGTATCGGATTTCCCGGTTAGAAGGGGGCGCCCATATTTCCTCTGAAAAATGATGAACAAACACACCAGGATAGCATAAGAGTTAGGCTGAAGCTGGAAAGGAGCCACTTTCAGATAAGTAATGAAGCCGACTATCCACGCATTAATTGGAGGGATGGCCCCGCACATGCAATGGTATCGGCTATACGCGAAGTATCCTTCAGGGGGATTATATGGCATGACCCCCTCCCCTGGCAACAGCACGCATGCTCTATCAATCCCAAAGGAGCGGGAGACAACGTCAAGTTGCTCCTCTCTGAGAGAGCTCGGAAAGCAATCAGGAGGAGAGTTCAGAAGCTCTTGGGGACCATACCCGTCTACCAGCGACCTCGGGATGGGTCCACGACGTTCCGGTCCGGGCTGGGCTGGGGGCACAATAGGGGACTCTCGTCTATCCGCAGATTTTCTCTTTTCTGATCGAGTTTCTATTTTGCGAGACATTTATCTGTAACGCCGGAAAAACATATTGTTAGAGCAGAGGAAATAAACAAGCAAGTGTATATAGTCTGAAATTTCACCCATAAGTCAAAACGCTCAAGCCCCCAGGGTCATTCGGTAAAGAAATGTAAAATTTCATTCGGTATTCAAGGTCTCAGGGCTCATCCGGTGGCTCAAATACATGTTCGTTCGGCAGTTCAAACCCACAAGGCTCATTCGGTACTCAGAATCCAAGAGTCCATTCGCTGATTCAAGTATATAAGATCGTTCGGCAAAAGAATGTCTCACCTGGATTCGGCAATCAAGAATTGATTCGGCACTTCAAATAGTTCGACGAATAAGACTGGTTCGGCACTCGATCGACTCGGCACTTGATTGATCCGGTATTCAAAATGATTCGGCTATCTCAAAACGACAAAGGGATAATGAAGGCCTGGCACCCCTATTTATAAACACGCACAGGATGACCGGACCGTATGGTTCGGCACACAAGACCGGACGAAAATCACCTAAGCTGAAGCAAAGTGCGACATATGATGGCATATGCCCCACATTGGGGGTCAAGTGTCGGGCGCATTTCTAACAATGTCGAACCATACCATCTCCAAGCATTGCCGGTCCAAGATCCCTCTCCATCCACCACCGGTCCATTCATCTCCTACCACCGAACCACACAATACCGGACCAACCTACCTCGCCTACCACCGAATCACCTACCACCGAACCACACGATACCGGACCAACCTACCTCGCCTACCACAGAATCACCTACCACCGAACCAAAGCCCCACCGGTCCATTCATCTCCTACAACCGAACCATCCTAACCGGACCACCTATCCAATCTACACCGAACCAACATTGCCAGGCCAGATCGTTTCAACCCAGGCCCGCCAGCAGCTATATACATCCGGAGCCCCTACCTCCAGCCTGACTCTATAAATAGAGGGGCAGGGGTACAACAATGGCAGATAAGTTTGAGAGCTCAAGCACGGAAGGAACTTTCAAACAACTTTCATATACTTGTATACAAAGCTTTGTGCTTGTAATCTGAAAGAAAAAGGAGAATAACATATAAAGTGGACGTAGGCACGTTCTGGCCGAACCACTATAAATCTGTGTGTCTTTTACAGTTTAGTCCATCTATTTTATATATTTGTGTAAATCACCCAAACCATCCAGATCAACATAAAATCAACTAATTCATACGACTCGGAGGTGTTTGCCCATTTTTTGTACAAACATCTGGCGAATGAAGGGGGGTGGCGCGTCGCGACTAAAGCTGGAGGTAGCTCGTCTGGCGAGGAGCTAGGGAAAAATGGTGGATGGGCTTTCAGGTGGTCGGAGCTACTCGGAGGTGTCGATTTAGGGTTTTGTCGACCAGTTTGGTCGACGTTGTTCTAGGGGCTCATGCGACATCGAGGGTGCATCGGAGTCGATCGGACATGAGGCGATCGAAGCATGGTGTCGCAGCGTAGCCTGGGTGGATCGACATGGTTTCTGGTGATCGGGATGGGCGTCGCGTGATGTTTTTAGTCGATCGTTTGGGTTCCTGTAGTACTCGTATAGCTCGTTTTCGATTTTGCGGTAGACCAGAAGAGCAAGGTGGTCGGAGCGTTAGTATGGGTCGTCATTGACTCGTAAGCGACGGCGAAGTGGGTTGGAGCGTCGGCGAGTTTGAGTGCAGTCTAGGTGTATCCTTGTGTATCTATTGTGCTCTGTAGTTCGAGCTGGGGAAGAAGAAGGTTTGCTCGAGGACGTGCTCGGGTTCGTACGCGGGTGGTATCAAGAAGGTGGATGAGAGTTAGCACAGGTTCCTTTGTTATTATTTTTAACTTCGGGTCAAGGCAAATATAAAATTATTAAAAAGTTTTTAAAGTTAAATAAAGTCATATTTTAGCTGTTTTCTTAACTAATTCTTTTAAATATTAATTGTTTATTTAAGTTGGGACTAGTTAAAGGATATTAAACAAATTAAATAATGTAATTAAGTAATAGACTACAATAATTGGTTTATCTGAAATTGATTAAGGACTTGATCAATTAATGGATAAATTAATGTGATTAATTAAAGAATAATTAATTAATGTAATTAATAAAGGATAATCAATTAATGTTATTAATTAAAGGATAATTAATTATTGAAAGTAATTAAGGATAATTAAGTAAGGAGGATAATTAAAGGATGATCAATTAATTAATTAAAATAATAATAAATGGTTTATAATTAATTGTGGTTAATTAAGCAAGGATTTAAAGGTAATTAAAAAGTAGTTAATTTAATTTAATTTATTGAGTTATTTAAATTAAATTAATTAGGAATTGTGTATCTAATCAATCTTGATTATGAATGATAAACCTAAATTGAATGCCTTGGTTTGTTTGATACCACTACTATGTAATTTGTGATGAGCTGTGATATGAAATGGCTGGCTTGATCTATTAATAAATGTGAATCATTTATCTGTGATGAATTTCTGTATTTTGATTTAAATTGAATGGTTTGCACTTAAACAACTTGGCTTAAGGAATGACATTGGATTCGAAGAGACTAGGGTCGGGTATCAGCAATATCCGAAACCACTTCGATTTGTAATCTAAAATTCTTTATAGATTTGATTATGCAAGTCAATAGGTAGGAATGGAATAAGTTTAGTAAATTGGACCATTGAAACTAAGTAACGGTACTTAAGGATTGTTTATGAAATAAGTGTTGCCTTTAGCAAGTTAAGAACTCATAGTGAGGTATGAGTTACTCTGGGATTTCAACAAGTTTTATAACTTAGTATTTCAATTTATTTGGGTTCACTCAAGCTGGTTTCCAGCCAGACCCAGGTGTTACTTTGTTGTAGTTAATGGGTCAGACAAAGTATTATAGATTTTCAGGTTAGGACGTTCTAGAGCTTAGGAGGCGAGCTGGTTGGCAAGAACGTATGGAGTATATTCTGCTGTGTATTGGAGTTGTATTGTTTGTTTTTCGTTGACAAGTTGTTACAACTGTCCAGTTATTTTGAACTCTGATGTATTGTATGTAAATTAACAGATACCGCTTTTCTTTTTAAATTCTATTATTTAATATTATATTTTGATCCGCTGCGAATGTGAGATTCTGTATTCTGTTTCTGTTTCTTCTTCCACCACTTTTCTTCTTTACCCAAAAAAATCTGTAATTTTTGGAGTTCGATTGCTCGGCATTTCTACAATGAACGTATTAATGTCGAATTTTCGGGTCGAAAATTCTGGGATGTTACATTTTGGCATCAGAGCAGAAGGTTAAGCGAGAACCTTGGCTTTGGCGGGTTTACTCATTAAGGATAGGGTCAATAATACCCTAGGATGAGTTGAGTGTATAATATATGAGGGCATATTTGTTATTATCTTATATAAAGATTTTAAAATGGTTTAAAATTAGTTTTTTACAAGCTTATATTTTGAAATATACAACAACAGTTTTTTTAATTACTATTATATTAAGGTAATTGGTTGTTGATTATTGGAATTAAATGTAACAATAAGATTTTAGTGGTAGTAGAAATACAACCAAATAAGAATTGGATAATATAAACTATACAAATAAGATAAGCTGGAAGAGGATTCAGACTAAATTTAAAATCTAGAAAAATTTACCAAAGCATTGAAATAAGTTGCCTTGATACGATTTTCCAGCGAATGATTATGCAATATAAGGTGTATATGATTTCCAGATATGATAATCTTGAAACGGTTGTTGTGTCTAATAATGGTATATTTGTTTTCTAATAATAATTATTGTTAAAGCAGAATGAAATGTTTTAAGGAAGTAACAACTTAGATAAGTATAGCTTATAAATTGAAAAGGATATAAATTGTGAAGTTTTCAAATCTGAGTCTAGAAATTTGAATTGTTTCACAGCATCAGTAGATATAATGAGTAATATTTTCTGAATGTAGGAGTCTTATTTAAAACAAGAGTTGTTTTAAAATTTTAAAAAGAATTTGTTTTGAAAATAAAAACCAAGGACGGTATAAAATTTAAAGTATGACTTGGTGTGCAAATGAAATATGTATATATAAATAGATATACATAATATTAAGATGATTTGAAATAAACTCTAAGTGTTGAGTTTTAAATTTTTCCCTGAAATGTGATGTAAAAACCCAAAGTAAAATAAGTTTTTGAACTTATAAGTGGGAAAGGTATTGATAAGAAGTTTAAAATTTAAGTAGAGAATTCAAATTGAGTAAGGTTGACTGGATTAAATAATTTAAATTCAACTTAGGGGAAGTTAAATGAGTTTAACAAACAACCTGAATTGGAAATGGATGCTATTGATGGATGTTTTACATAATTTGGACGTTTATTTACCTTGACTTAACCTGATATCATCCTATTGTTATTAGTAATCTATGAAACTGAGAATTGGATTATTTTAACTGAATTAAGTAGTGGATGGAGATAATATATATCCATTGCTGAAATAAAAATGGAAATAAAACTTTAATTTAAAATTATTTAAATAATTTTGATTTTAGAAATAAAATTGAAATTATAGGAATGAAATCACTTTGAACTTAAGTAAATGTTAAAAATATAAACTTGCAAACTAAAATTGTTAAGAATTGAGTTCAAAAATTAGAAGTTAAAATTTAGTAATGAATGGGATTCTGAAGATCAAATTGTTTAGAAAAAAAGTTTTGAACTCCCACTTGAACCTTGAAATAAACTAAGTAAAGGTAATTTGAAATTTAGGATCAGAATTAAATTGTTTAAAACCTTGGTTGTTAAATTATAAGTAAAGGTTAATTTGATTTAAGGAATTAAATCAACATTTGAAAATTTAACTCGAAGTTGAATAATCGGGATGGTTTAAAATTGAATTGGAATTGAAGTTAATTCGAATTGAATTGAAATTGAATCAATTAATGGGTTGAGACATTGGCTGAAAGTGGAGATTGGGAAATTGAACAGTTCGGCTCTGAACTATTTTAAATAAATGGTTTTAATATAAACTGTTTTAAAACTATTTTCCCAGCTACTTACTATACAACTATTCTTTTTAGCAGCCAAACCTATCTTATACTTATTTAACAACTATTTTGAAACTAATTACTATTTTACATCTGTTTTACAAACTAATTACTATTTTACAACTATTTTTGCTACTATCTAACTATTCGACAACTATTTAACTTTTTTATAACTATTTTATAATTATTTAACCATTTATAGCTATTTTATGATTAAAATCTATTTTACAACGGCGTATCTATTTTAAACTTTTCAAACTATTTTCTAAACTCAAGCTAGTTAGAGTGCAAACTGTTTGTAATTAAACACCAAATGATATAAGAATTGAAGCGATAACCCAAATGGAAATTGAAGCAGTTGTGAATAAGTGAATAGAATTAAAATGAAGGTGAATAAAAAGAAAAATGATTTAGTTGATAATCAATGAAGATAAATACGTGGATGTACGTATGTTATTCGCATAATGATTTGATCCAGGTTCGAATGCAGAATTTCGAGATAGTATATCGATCTGACGTGGGATTTTTCATCGATTTTCAACG
This sequence comes from Allium cepa, assembly GCA_030765085.1. Classification (NCBI taxonomy): domain Eukaryota; kingdom Viridiplantae; phylum Streptophyta; class Magnoliopsida; order Asparagales; family Amaryllidaceae; genus Allium; species Allium cepa. Next base: position 779,123,829 of record CM060945.1, read on the forward strand.
GCGAACCCTGGATATGGACTTTTTATTGATTCTAGAAATTCTCTATCATATTTATGGCTATGCAAGGAGAATGATGGTTTCTGATCAAGAAACCAGATCTGAGTCCGCATTAGGAAGTCGGGTGGACGATGCTAGTTCGAAAGTGGAATTGTGTGATCGAGGAGCCATCGAATTTGATATTGCGTACGGATGATATATGTACATCGTACGTGTTTGAATGAAAATGATTTTTGAAAAGAAAAGTATATTTTGAGAAATATATGTGAATAAAAGTGGAAGTTGGATATCTTTATAATTGAAATTCACTTTATGAAAAGTAAGTGATATGGTAAATAACTTTATAAAGGAAATCAAACTTGAATATTTAATTTGGCATAACTATAGTTATATATTTTATATACATATGTTTAACACCCCTCTTGTTGAATCTATAGTCAAAAGAAAGATTATTGAATATTTGAAGTATAAAAAGAGAATTTATATAAGTAAGAAATGATCCAAAGATTTTTCAAGATTTTATATATCTATATATAAAAATGATTTTATTAGAATGATTTTGGAAAAAAAATTGGAATCCACCGATTTTGAAGGGCTTTTGATTTTTAGGAAAAATCAATTTGGGAATTGGAAAGCCAAGTTTGCGAACTATCGATTTTGAGATATCGATTTTGCGTAAGGGTGATTTATATGTGAATCATAAAGAGTATGATTTGAAAGATGCTATATGTGTATAGTAAAAAATGTTTTAGGATTGGCTCTGGGGAAAGGCACTCTCATGAAATAAACTTCTTAGGAGATCCACAGGGTGGTTCTTCCTTGAGCCGTAGGGAGTTTTAAGATCCCAGGAGGAAGTCCGGACAAACTGAAGTTCCAGAGTATTGTGGTTGGGTAGAGAAAGTCGAGGACGCAGATGCCTGCAGAGGCATTTGGGTTATGTTGTGACGAAGGTGTAACTCAATGTCACTGTGATCTACTGCGCACCATAGCGGAAATCGTGTGGCAGTGAGTGCATGTAGGCTACATTGGTACTCGACTAACGTAGTCTGCGATCTATGTGGTTTGTGTGGAGAAGTTTCTTTTGGCAGCGAAATTCGAGGGCGCTGATGCCTACAGTTACTTTGGTTTTTGACGTGATGGCAACGTAAAACCTGGGTATAGCAACGATCTGTGGCGGGTTCGATGGTGTAATCGAGAGGCGTGAAGTGCCAACAGTTTTCTATGGATTTTGCCGAGATGGCAACGTAAACATCGGGTCAACCGCGACCATGGAGGGGGTGATGATTTCTAGAGCATTCTCACCAAAATGTTTCCTATATTTAAAAAAAAAAAATTCTATATTTTCACCAAAATATTTTCCAAGTATTTTCACTGGGTGTTGAAAACGGGATTACCAAGCACACATAGATTTTCAGTCCTATGCCCGATCATCGTATGACCGAATTTCTGTAAGGACAAGGATGGACTTGTTGAGACATCGAATTATAAAAAGTATTTTTTTAGTGCTATTTTGGCAATGTTATATAGATTTTAAAGTGTTTTAAAAGTTTTAAAATAAAGGAGTTAAGAGTTAAAAATGTTTGAGAAGTAATTTAACTGATGATAAGTATTTTAAATAAATTCTGCCTTCGTTACTTTTCGAGGACCTAAAGTTTTAAAGTGGGGAGGAACGTGATAACCCTGATTTTTTTGACAGCTGTTAATAGGTAATTAACAGGATTAAATTCATTAAAGTACTGATTTATAAGATTAAACAAATATATTTTGGTAAATATCTGGATATATATACATAGATTGGAAACTATAATAAATATTGAATTTTAAATCTCTGGATAAATGAATAATATATTCCATTATTTAATTCAAGATAAAATATCTATATATATATATAAATAGATATTTGCAAATTTTATAATGTTGGAAATTTTATATGCATACATATACAAATATATGAGTGTGTGTGTGTGTGCGCCTTGGGTAGTAGAATATTTGGGAATTTGCAAAGGTGTGGATACATATATATATCAAAAATTCACATAAGATGTTTCTAATCTTATATACATGTATATATATTTTATGAATAATAAGCATTAGTTAGAATTTAATATAATAATCCTCAAAAGTTATTTAAAGTTAAAATTCTACATTTTAAAACTCTTAGGGTAAGTACTTATTATAGTTATTATTTAAATTAGTAATAACTTAAGTAAAATTTAAATAAGAATAAATAAAGGTTTTAATATATTTCTTTAAGACGTGCATGAGATAAATATAACAAGTAAATATATAAACATAAAAAGGGTTTTATCATATTGAATAATCATGGTAAGTAAAAAGTAAATATAAAAATGTAAAACCTAAAAACTAAATATAAATAAAAAGAAAATGTATTAATGAAAATATAAAAACTTATAAAATATTTGTGCATGCAAATAGACAAATTTAAGCTTAGTTTAGCATGCAAATTAGAAGTGTAAAATTTGTTGGTTTTCTTCATTTTTAGAAATAATAAATAAAGAGGTTGTACATTCTTATATATACATCTTCCTTCTTTTATCTTTCATTTTACAAACCATAGAAAGAACAAACCTGATAATAAAAAGAAAAAATATCAAACAAACATCTCAACAACTAAAACTCTTTCAACCTAATCTAAGGCAAGCAACCAATCAAAATTTCAACTCAAGCATTTCAAAGATCAGATCAATTCAAGTTGTTTAAAATCAAAATCCAGATTAGAGAAAATAGGCTCCTCTGTTCAAAATAAGGTGAGTAAACATTTTCTTTAAAGGCTAAAAATCTTTTATTACTTGATGCTTGTAATAAATATGTGTAGTATTGTTGTAAATATGGTTTGAATGGATGTGATTACATGTATATGAATATGAAAAGGACTGTCCATGTCTGTGTATAAGTATATATATCTTCTCTATTTGAATTACAGGCACAGATCAACATAATAAATTCGATTTCTTTTTATATGATCAATTTTAGGCTTTGATTTCTAAATGGAAAATGATTATAAGAATGTAGCACCATTTTTAAAAATGATTTCAAGAATTTATATTAGGTAATTATTTCAGAAATAGAAAATTACAAAGAAAATAGATTCAAGTCAAAATTTTGATGTTTAAAATTCCACGTTTTCATTAGATAATCTAATTCGTGTTTGTAAATATTGATTTTTGATGCTAAAATCATGATTTTTAAGTGTGTAAATGTTGAGGTATTCTATGTTGAACGAAAATCGAACAATGCTCGATTTCTGGCGAACGGAGGAGGGTGGCACGTCGCGACTAAAGCTGGAGGTAGCTCGTGTGGCGAGGAGCTAGGGAAAAATGGTGGATGGGCTTTCAAGTGGTCGGAGCAACTCGGAGGTGTCGATTTAGGGTTTTATCAACCAGTTTGGTCGACGTTGTTCTAGGGGCTCATGCGACATCGAGGGTGCACCGGAGTCGATCGGACATAGGGCGATCGAAGCATGGTGGCGCGGCATAGCTCTGGGTGGATCGGTAGGGTTTCTGGTGATTGGGATGGGCGGCGCATGACGTTTTTGGTCGATCATTTGGGTTCCTGTAGGTACTCGTATAGCTCGTTTTCGATTTTGCGGTAGATTCGAATAGCCAGGTTGTCGGAGTGTTAGTATGGGTCGTCAATGACTCATAAGCGATGGCGAAGTGGGTCGGAGAATCGGCGAGTTTGAGTGCACGTGTACGTGTCTCCTTGTGTATCTATTGTGCTATGTTGTTCAAGCTGGGGAAGAAGAAGGCTTGCTCAAGGACGTGCTCGGGTTCGTACGCGAGTGGTATCGAGAAGGTGGATGAGAGTTAGCTCGGGTTCCTTTTTTATGATTTTTGACCAAGGGTTAAGGCAAATAATAAATTATTAACAAGTTTTTAAAGTTAAATAAAATCATGTATTAACTATTTTCTTAACTAATTCTTTTAAGTATTAATTGTTTATTTAAGTTGGGATTAGTTAAAGGATATTAAATAAATTAAATAATGTAATTAAGTAATAGATTACAATAATTGGTTTATCTTAAATTAATTAAGGACTTGATTAATTAATGGATAAATTAATGTGATTAATTAAAGTAATTAATTAATGTAATTAATTAAGGATAATCAATTAATGTAATTAATTAAAGGATAATTAATTAATGAAAGTAATTAAGGATAATTAAGTAAGGAGGATAATAAAAGGATGATTAAATAAATAATTAAAATAATAATAAATGGTTTATAATTAATTAAGTTTAATTGAGTAGGATTTAAAGGTAACTAAAAAGTACTTAATTTAATTTACTGAGCGATTTAAATTAAATAAATTAGGAATGGTTTATCTAATCAATCTTGATTATGAATGATAAACCCAAATTGAATTCCTCGGCTTGTTTGATACCACTGCTACGTAATTTGTGATGAGCTGTGATATGAAATGGCTGGCTTGATCTGTTAATAAATGTGAATCATTTATCTATGATGAATTTCTGTATTCTGATTTAAATTGAATGGTTTGCACTTAAACAACTTGGCTTAAGGAATGACATTGCATTCGAAGAGACCGGGGTCGGGTATCAGCAATATCCGAAACCACTTCGATTTGTAATCTAAAATTCTTTATAGATTTGATTGTGCAAATCAATAGGCGGGAATGGAATATGTTAAGTAAATTGGACCATTGAAACTAAGTAATGGTACTTAAGGACTGTTTATGAAATAAGTGTTGGCTTTAGCAAGTTAAGAACTCGTACTGAGGTATGAGTTACCCTGGGATTTCAACAAGTCTTATAACTTAGTATTTCAATTTATTTGGGTTTACTCAAGCCGGTTTCCAGCCTGACATGGTTGTTACTTTTTCGTAACACTTGGGTCAGACCGAGTATTACAGATTTTCATCTTAGGACGTACTAGAGCTTAGGAGGCGCGTTGGATGGCAGGAACGTATGGAGTATATTCCGCTGTGTATTGGAGTTGTATTGTTTGTTTTTCTATGACAAGTTGTTACAGCTGTCCAGTTATTTTGAACTCTGATGTATTACATACAGATATAGCTTTTCTTTTTAAATGTTGTTATTTAATATTATATTTTGATCCGCTGCGAATTTGAGATTCTGTGTTCTGTTTCTGTTTCTTCTTCTACCTCTTTTCTTATTTACCCAAACAAATCTGTAATTTTCAGCATTCGATTGCTTGGTATTTCTACAGTAAACGTATTAATGTCGAATTTTCGGATCGAAAATTCTGGGATGTTACATTTTGGTATCAGAGTAGAAGGTTAATCGACAACCTTAGCTCTTGTGGGTTTACTCATTAAGGATAGGGTCAATAGTACCCTAGGATGAGTTGAGTGTATTATATATGAGGGCATATTTGTTATTATCTTATATAAAGATTTTAAAATGGTTTAAAATTAGTTTTATAGAGGCTTATATTTTGATATATACAACAATAGTTTTTTATTATTATTATTATATTAAGGTAATTGGTTGTTGATTATTGGAATTAAATGTAATATTAATATTTAAGTGGTAGTAGAAATACAACCAAATAAGAATTAGATAATATAAACTATACAAATAATATAAGCTAGAAATGTATTCAAACTAAATTTAAATCCTAGAAAAATTTACCAAAGCATTGAAATAAGTTGCTTTGATACGATTTTCCAGCGAATGATTATGGAATATAAGGTGTACATGATTTCCAGATATGATAATCTTGAAATGGTTGTTGCGTCTAATAATGGTATGTTTGTTTTCTAATAATAATTATGTTAAAGCAGAATGAAATGTTTTAAGGAAGTAACAACTTAGATAAGTATAGCTTATAAATTGAAAAAGATTTAAATTGTGAAGTTTTTAAATCTAAGTCTAGAAAATTGAATTGTTTCATAGCATTAATTGATATAATGAGTAATGTTTTCTAAATGTAGGAATCTTATTTAAAACAAGAGTTGTTTTAAAATTTTAAAAAGAATTTCTTTTGAAATTAAAAACCAAGAACGGTTTAAAATTTAAAGTATGACTTGGTGTGCAAATGAAATATATATGTATGTATAAATAGATATACATAATATCAACATTATTTGAAATAAACTCTAGGTGTTGAGTTTTGAATTTTTCCCTAAATGTGATGTAAAAACCTAAAGTAAAATAAGTTTTTGAACTTATAAGTGGGAAAGGATATTGATAAGGAGTTTAAAATTTAAATGGAGAATTCAAATTGAGTAAGGTTGACTGGATTAAAAAATTTGAATTTAACTTAGGGGAAGTTAAATAAGTTTAACAAACAACCTGAATTGGAAACGGATGCTATTGATGGATGTTTAGATAATTCGGATGTTTATTTACCTTGACATAACATAATATCATCCTATTGTTATTAATAATCAATGAAACTGAGAACTGGATTATTTTAATTAAATTAAGAAGGCGATGGAGATAATATATACCCATTACTGAAATAAAAATGGAAATAAAACTTTAGTTTGAAATTATTTAAATAATTTTGATTTTTATAAATAAAACTGAAATTATGGGAATGAAATCACTTTGAACTTAAGATTTAAATGTTAAAAATATAAACTTGTAAACTAAAATTGTTAAGAATTGGGTCCATAGTTAGAAGTTAAAATTTAGTAATAAATGGGGTTCTGAAGATTAATTATTTAGAAAAAAAGTTTTGAACTCCTACTTGAACCTTGAAATAAATTAAGTAAAGGTAATTTAAAATAAATATTTGAAATTTGGGCTTAAAATTAAATTTTTTAAAATCTTGGCTGTTAAATTAAAAGTAAAGGTTAATTTAATTTAAGGAATTAAATCAACATTTGAAAATTTAACTCGAATTTGTATAATTCTGGATGGTTTAAAGTTGAAATTGGAATTGAAGTTAATTCATATTGAATTGAAATTGAATCAATTTAATGGGTTGGGAAATTGATTGAAAGTGGAGATTGAGAAATTGAATAGTATGGCCCTAAATTATTTTCAAATAAATTATTTTAATATTTACTGTTTTAATCTATTTTCCTAGCTATTTACTATACAACTTTTCTTTTTAAAATCCCAAACTATCTTATACTTATTTAACAACTATTTTGACACCAATTACTATTTTACATCTGTTTTACAAACTAATTACTATTTTATGACTATTTTTGCAACTATCTAACTATTCTACAACTATTTAACTATTTTATAACTATTTTATAATTACTTAACTATTTACAAATATTTTACAAATAATATCTATTTTACAACTACTTATCTATTTTAAACTTTTCAAACTATTTTCTAAACTCAAGCTAGTTAGAGTGCAAACTGTTTATAATGAAACACCAAATGAGATAAGAATTGAAGTGATAACTCAAATGGAAATTGAAGCAGTTGTGAATAAGTGAATAGAATTAAAATGAAGGTGAATTAAAATAAGATTGATTTAGCAGATAATCAATGAAGGTAAATACGTAGGATGTACGTATATTATTCGCATAATGATTAAATCTAGATTCGAACATGAATTTCGAGACGGTATATTGATCCGACTTGGGATTTTTCACTCGATTTTCGATGGCGAACCCTGGATATGGATTTTTGATTGATTCTGGGAATTCTCTATCATATTTATGGCTATGCAAGGAAAATGATGATTTCTGATCAAGAAACCAAATCTGAGTCCGCACAAGGAAGTCGGGTGGACGATGCTAGTTTTGAAGTGAAACTGTGTGATCGAGGAGCGATCGAATTTGATATTGCGTGCGCATGATATATGTACATCGTACGTGTTTGAATGAAATAGATATTGAAAATTTGAAAGTAATGAAAAATGATTTTTGAAAAGAAAAGTATATTTTGAGAAATATATATGAATAAAAGTGGGAGTTGGATATCTTTATAATTAAAATTCACTTTATGAAAAGTAAGTGATATGGTAAATAACTTTATAAAGGAAATCAAAATTTAATATTTAATTTGGCATAACTAAAGTTATATATATTTTTGTGCATATGCTAAACTCCCCCTTGTTGAATATATAGTCAAAAGAAAATATTTTTTAAAAGAATTAAAGTATAAAAAGGGAATTTATATAAGTATTAAGTGATTTAAAGATTTTTCAAGATTTTACATATCTATATATAAATGATTTTATGAGTATGATTTTGGAAAAAGGTTTTTGGAACCCACTGATTTTGAAGGGCTTTTGATTTTTGGAAATATAAATTTTGGAAATTTGGAAAGCCAAGTTTGAAAACTATCAATTTTGAGATATCGATTTTGTGTAAAGGAGATTTATATGTGAATCATAAAGAGTATGATTTGAAAGAGGCTATATGTGTATAGTAAAAAAAATTTGAGATTGGCTCTGGGGAAAAAGGCATTCCCATGAAATGAACTTCTTAGGAGATCCCCAGGGTAGTTCTACCTTGAGCCCTTGGGGGGGTCTAAATTTGATCCTAGGAGGAAGTCCGGACAAACTAAAGTTCTTGAGGATTGTGGTAGGGTAGTAGAAGTCTAGGGCGTTGATGCCTACAGAGACATTTGGGTCATGCTGTGACGATGGTGTAACTTGATGTCACTGCGATCTACTGCACACCATAGCGGAAGTCGGTGGCAATGAGCGCCTACAGGCTACATTGGGACTCGACTGATGTAGTCTGCGATCTATGTGGTTTGTGTGGAGAAGTTTCATTTGCCAGCGAAATTCGAGGGCGCTGATGCCTACAGTTACATGGGTTTTTGCCGTGATGGAAACGTAAAATCTGGATGTAGTTGCGTTCTGTGGCGGGTTCCTTGGTGCTATCGAGGGGCACGGAGTGCCTAAAGTTTTCTATGGATTTTGTCGGGATGGCAACGTAACCATCGGGTTAACTGCGACCATGGAGGGGGTGATGATTTCCAAAGCATTCTCACCAAATTGTTTCCTATATTTTTTAAAAAATGTTTCTATTTTTTCACCAAAATATTTTCCAAGTATTTTCACTGGGTGTTGAAAACGGAATTACCAAGTACTTATAGATTTTCAGTCCTACGCCTGATCATCGTATGATCGAATTTCTGCAAGAATAAGGATGGACTTGTTGAGACATCGAGTTATAAAAAGTATTTTTTAGAGCTATTTTGGCAATGTTATGTAGATTTTAAAAAATTTAAAATAAAAGATTTAAGAGTTAAAAATGTTCGAGAAGTAATCTAATTGACGATAAGTATTTTAAATAAATTTTGGCTTCGTTTCTCTTCGAGCACGAAAAGTTTTAAATGGGGGAATGAGATAGCCCGGATTTTTTTGACAGCTATTAATTGGTAATTAACAGGATTAAATTCTTTAAAATACTGATTTATAAGATTAAACAAATAAATTCTGATAAATATCTGGATGTATATATATACACATTGATTGGAACCTATAATAAATATTAAATTTTAAATCTCTGGATAAATGAATAATATATTCCACTATTTAATTCAAGATAAAATATATATATGTATAAATAGATATATGCAAATTTTATAATATTGAAATTTTTTAATGTATACATATACAAATGTATTAGTGTGCAAATATATATATATATATATATATATATATATATATATATATATATATATATATATATATGCATTGGGTAGTAGAATATATGGGAATTTGTAAAAGTGTGGATACATGTATATATCCTAAATTCAGATAAGATGTTTCTAATCTTATATATATATATATATATATATTATGAACAAGAAGCATTAGTTTGACCTTAATATAATAATCCTCAAAAGTTATTTAAAGTTAAAATTCTACATTTTAACACTAAAGGTAAGTATTTATATATAGTTATTATTTAAATTAGTAATAACTTAAGTAAAATTTAAATAAGAATAAATAAAGGTTTAAATATATTTCTTTAAGATATGCATGAGATAAATATAATTAGTAAATATATAAACATAAAAAGGGTTTTATCATATTGAATAATCATGGTAAGTAAAAAGTAAATATAAAAATGTAAAACCCAAAACATAAATATAAATAAAAAGAAAATGCATTAATGAAAATATAAAGACTTACAAAATATTTATGCATGTAAATGGACAAATGTAAGCTTTGTATAGCATGCTAATTACAAGTGTAAAATTTGTTGGTTTTCTTAATTTTTAGAAATAATAAATAAAGAGGTTGTACATTCTTATATATACATCTTCCTTCTTTTATCTTTCATTTTACAAACCAATGAAAGTCCAAACTTGAGAACAAAAAGAAAAAAAACAAACAAACATCTCAATAACTAAAACTCTTCCAACCTGATCTAAAACAAGCAACAAATTCAAATTTCAACTCAAGCATTTCAAATCAGATCAATTCCAGTTGTTCAAAATCAAAATCTAGATCAAAGAAAATAGGCTCCTCTATTCAAAATAAGGTGAGTAAACATTTTCTTTAAAAGCTAAAAATCTTTTATTACTTGATGCATGTAATAAATCCGTGTAGTGTTGTTGTAAATATGGTTTGAATGGATGTGATTACATCTATATGAATTTGAAAAGGACTGTGCATGTCTGCGTATATGTATATACACATATATATCTTCTCTGTTTGAATTACAAGCATAGATTAACATAATAAATTCGATTTCTTTTCATATGATCAATTTTAGGCTCTGATTTCTAAATGGTAAATGATTATAAGAATGTAGCATCATTTTTAAAAATGGTTTCAAGAATTTATATTAAGTAATCATTTCATAAATAGAAAATTACAGAGAAAATAAATTCAAGTCAAAATTTTGATGTTTAAAATTCCACGTTTTAATTAGATAATCTGATTCGTATTTATAAATGGAGATTTTTGATGCCGAAGTCATGATTTTTAAGTGTGCAAATGTTGAGGTATTATGTGTTGAACAGAAATTGAACTATGCTCAATTTTTGTCGAACAGAGGAGAGTGGCGCGTCGCGACTAAAGCTGGGGGTAGCTCGTGTAGCAAGGAGCTAGGGAAAAATGGTTGATGGGCTTTCAGGTGGTCGGAGGAACTCGGAGGTATCAATTTAGGGTTTTATCGACTAATTTGGTCGATGTTGTCCTAGACGCTTGTGGGACATTGAGGTTGCACCAAAGTCGATCGAACGAGGGGCGATCGAAGCATGTTGTCGTGCGTAGCTCTAGGTGGATCGGTTGGGTTTCTGGTGATCAAGATGGATGGCACATGATGTTTTTGGTCGATCGTTTGGGTTCCTGTAAGTACTCGTATAGCTCGTTTTCGATTTTGGGATCGATTCGAAGAGCTGGGTGGTTAGAGTGTTAGTATGGGTCGTTGATGACTCATAAGTGACGGCGAAGTGGGTCGGAGCGTCGGCGAGCTCGAGTGCACGTGTACGTGTATCCTTGTGTATTTGTTGTGTTGTGCAGTTTGAGCTGGGGTAGAAGAAGGATTGCTCGGGGACGTGCTCGGGTTTGTACACGAGTGGTGTCGAAAAGGTGGATGAGGGTTAGATCGGTGTTAGCACTAGAACTGGTCACTAACACCCTTGAGAAAGATTGTGAATAGAGATTAATGAAGAAAACAAATTAAAACACAGAATTGTATGCTAAATTAAATGCAAAAACAAGAACACCGGATTTATAATGGTTCGGCGTAACTGCCTACGTCCACTTTGAGTCTTGATCTTTATTGCTTTCATAAATGATTGAATACAGATATCAGCCGTACTATAATGACTTGAATACAAGTGCTATGTAAAATAGAATATGTCTTGAATGCAGTAGAGTCTCTCCAGTGTTCTCGTAAAAAGGTCCCTTTCACTATGTCCTTGCCCTTCTATTTATAGACGAAGATGGTTGGACTTCCTTTCTAGGCCTTGGAACTAGGTACCCGACCCATGGTAAGTAACTTCTACGAGCCGAGCCATAGATGCCGAACGACACATCCAGGCCGAACGTTATTTGTATGCCGCACGAGGAAGGCATGCCAAACGGCACTTGTATGTCGAGCGAGGGATTGCGCTGAGTGAAAAGTGTACGCTGAATGAGGCCTGAGCCGAACGAGACTTTATGCTAGTCGAGGGGAGATCCCGAACGACTCACTTATGCCAAGCATGGCGTCATGCCGAGCAAGGCTTCATGCCGAATGAGGCTCCATCCCGAACGAGGCCCTTCCATGCCGGCGAGGCCTTGTGCCAAACGACCCTTCCATGCCGAGCGAGGCCTTCTACCGAACGACCCTTCCATGCCAAGCGAGGCCTTGTGTCGAACGATCCTTCCATGCCGAGCGAGGCCTTGTGGCGAACGACCATTCCATGCCGAGCGAGGCCTTGTGCCGAGCGATCTTTCTATTCCAATCAAGGCTTCATGTAGAGCGACCCTTCCATGTCGAACGAAGCCTGTGCCGACCGAGGTATCCATGCCGAGCCTCTTGCTACATGGTCAAACAACCGGGTAGCACTCGAATTCCTTTGTTACGATTTTTAACCAAGGGTTAAGACAAATAATAAATTATTATCAAGTTTTTAAAGTTAAACAAAGTCATGTTTTAACCATTTTCTTAACTAATTATTCTAAATATTGATTGTTTATTTAAGTTGGGATTGGTTAAAGGTTATTAAATAAATTAAATAATGTAATTAAGTAATTGATTAGAATAAATGGTTTATCTTAAATTAATTAAGGACCTGATTAATTAATGGATAAATTAATGTGATTAATTAAAGAATAACTAATTAATATAATTAATTAAGGATAATCAATTAATGTAATTAATTAAAGGATAATTAATTAATGAAAGTAATTAAGGATAATTAAGTAAGGAGGAAAATTAAAGGATGATGTATTAATTAATTAAAATAATAATAAATGGTTTATAATTAATTAAGGTTAATTAAGCAGGATTTAAAGGTAATTAATAAGTTATTCATTTAATTTATTGAGTGTTTTAAATTAAATTAATTAGGAATTGTGTATCTAATCAATCTTGATTACGAATGATAAACCTGAATTGAATGCCTTGGTTTGTTTGATACCTCTGTGCTTTAAATAAAATTAATTTGGAATTGTGTATCTAATCAATCTTGATTATGAATGATAAACCTGAATTGAATGCCTTGGTTTGTTTGATACCTCTGCTATGTAATTTGTGATGAGCTATGATATGAAACGGCTGGCTTGATCTGTTAATAAATGTGAATCGTTTAACTGTGATGAATTTCTATATTTCGATTTAAATTGAATGGTTTGCACTTAAACAACTTGGCTTAAGGAATGACATTGGATTCGAAGAGACCGGGGTCGGGTATCAGCAATATCTGAAACCACTTCTATTTATAATTTAAAATTCTTTATAGATTTGATTGTGCAAATCAATAGGCTGGAATGGAATAATTTAACTAAACTGGACCATTGAAACTAAGTAATGGTGCTTAGGGATTGTTTGTGAAATAAGTGTTGGCTTTAACAAGTTAAGAACTCGTAGTGAGTTACGGGTTACCCCGAGATTTCAATAAGTTTTATAATTTAGTATTTCAATTTATTTGGGTGTACTCGCGTGGTTTTTAGCCCGACCCGGGTGTTACTTTGTTATAATGCTCGGGTCAGACGGAGTATACAGATTTTCAAGTTAGGACATTCTGGAGCTTAGGAGGTGAGCTGGATGGTACAAACGTATGGAGTATATTTAGCTGTGTATTGGAGTTGTATTGTTTGTTTTTCTGTGACAAGTTGTTACAACTGTCCAGTTATGTTGAAATCTGATGTATTGTATGCAAATTAACAGATACAGCTTTTCTTTGTAAATGCTATTATTTAATATTATATTTTCATCCACTGTGAATGTGAGATTCTGTGTTCTGTTTCTGTTTCTTCTTCTACCTCTTTTCTTCTTTACCCTAACAAATCTGGAATTTTCGGCATTCGTTTGCTCGGCATTTCTACAATGAACATATTAATGTCGAATTTTTAGGTCGAAAATTCCAGGATGTTACAGTTATATCTCACAGGTGAACAATTACAGATAATAACATATCATACATAGCAATTATAAAATTAAAATTCAATTTAGCAGCATATTTCAATTGCCATTTCAATTGAAATCAAATTTGATAAATATAAGAATGTTATTCACCAGTGATTGCTCATCTTTCGAGGCTAGAGAGAACAGGACAAGCACACGAAATAAATCATGAATTCAAAAATCGACCAATTTGAACAACAAATCTCAAAGCGAAGTAAGCTGAACACGGATTTGACAGACGAAGCCGATAATCAGAAATCGGTGAAACAAACCAGAATCAGCTTGATAACTGAAAGAAATGTATATTATATTAATTTAAAATTTTCCAAATATTCAATTTAAAAATACATATTTAAAATAACATATTCAAAATAACATATTTTTATATAATATTTTAGTTTAAAAGTCAAACATATATTGAAAATTTTCGTTGATTTGCAGACTAATATACTATGCAGAAAAAAGGACAATTACAAATAAATGTACTATGTAGACTAAAATAAATATGTAGATTCAATATACATATACACACACATATATATATATATATGTATATGTATATGTATGTATACATTTCAATATTCAAACCATATCCATATGTACAAAAAAGGGCAGACTCCTCCAAATAAACAAACATGTTATCTCTCAAAAAATTTATAAAATTTTTCATATAATATATAGATATGTGTGAAACAAATATGAGTGTTGCTACTCAAACAAGCATATGCAGTCTGCATATACACATTTGTAAACAATATGGGTGAAAACAAAATTTAAATGCGGCAAATTAAACAAAGACGCGTAACCTATGTATAAATGCAAACCTATATATATAGCCTATGCAGTGAACCTAAATCATGCTTATATATATACTCATTAAAATCAAAATACTAATACACACACGCACACACATGCACACACACGCACACACATGCACACATCATATTCAAAACCTCTACAGACAACATATATACAAATTCACATACATGTTATATCTTTAAAGTCGATATTTATATAAATTTACTTTATTTAGTATATATATATATATATATATATATATATATATATATATAACTTAAATATATCATATATAGACTTATATATACCTATGGATACAAACAACAGACAATGTATAACTTACGTAAATATTTTTATATATATATAAACTAACATAATATATAACTTACACATACAATTTAGCATCAATGTTTAATAGAACAAGTATATTACGTACTTTTTTTCATAACAAAAAAAAACAAGATTGCACATTTATATAACTACATATGCATAAACTGCACAGAGGTGAAAATATATAAAACAAAGGAAGCCAAAGTATATCAACTCATAGATATATAACATATGTAATGTAATACATACATACAAGTGAAGCTGCATGATGCCTGAAAGGGGAATGGTCGCGGCTGAGGTGAAGTAAGGTAGAGGAGGTCACGTGTGCTGCGGTGGGAAGATGGACGTACTAAGGGAGAAGAGGAGCTAGAAGAGTAGGCTTTGGCATAGATCTATAGAGGGATTAGCAGAGGAAGTGGAGGAAATGGAGAGGCTTGTCTCGGCTGCTAGCTTAGGGAGGTAATGCGCGAAGCAAAGCTATAGGGTGCATGGCAAAGGAAGGGAGGAGAAAGGCGATGAGGATGCAGGTGGGGCTAGGCATGATGGGGAGGCAGATGCATGTCAGGGAGGTTTATAGGGTAAAGGCGGCGAACTTGGAGGTGTGGGTTGGCTTTGGTGCCTGGGCATGTGACAGAGGCAATGGAGGGTTGTAGGCTTGGACGCGAATTGGCTTACGTGGCACATGGGTTTATTGCATGCTATCGGTGATAGCATTTATTTATGGAGGCGATGGGTATTTATGGGTGACGTGGATTCAGGTGGTCGACGAGCAAGGTTGATGGCTGTCAGTGGGAGGCGAACAGAGGTTAGAGAAGATCGAGGCAAAGGGTTGGCGCAGAGCTGTAGTTGTTGAGAGAGGGGAAGGTATGAATGCGGTTTTAGAACATGAAATGCAGATAGGTAAAGAAGTGGAATACGTTATCTCAAAATAAAAAACAATAATACATACTTTTATATATAATAAATTTCATAGTATAAAACAGATGCCAGGGAAAGAGTGAAAGGAAACGAACTAGAAATTAAAATGAACTAGAAATATAAATCGAAAATATGGAATGGTGAAGGTCAATATTTGAAATATTAATTTCTGATGTCCATTGTTCTTCATCGTGGATAACGAATGGGTACAAGGAATCCAAATAGTCATAAGTACGGAACCGATATGGCTAATCAGTTTACTAATTTCATCATGTCCTGAACTCCGAAACATACGAATGAATATAATATGGAGATTAGTATGACGAGATGATCAAAACGGTGTACAAATATCCGCAATACTAGAAGTCGAATTTCGGTGCCGAAAATGATGCAAATTTGTTGAAAATAAAATAAATAGAGCTAGAGAAGACCAAATTTGACGAAACGAATTTTGACGTCAGGCTCAAAAATGATTTAAAAATTTATTATACAAAAATATTCAGGTTTGGAAATTATTTTATTACCATCTAATATTAACTGACTTAAATTTGAATAAATTTATACAACCAAATTAACTTCCATATTATCAGAAGAAAATTTACCATTTGCTATGTTTAAGTAGACGTATTTCAAATATTAAATTTTTATTTACAAATTTAATTATTTAAAATTTCATAAAAATTTCAATTAATTATGTTATTAAACCCATTAAAATTTACTGGTCGCTACATTACATATCCATTTCCATCTTCATTTCTTATCTCTTCATGTTCATGAACACTTCTATGGCTTCCAATAGAGAGATTCCAAATTCAAAAACTAGTGAATACACTACCAAACATCAATTTAAACTACATATCTTTACATGCAGAAACTCCTACACCAAAACCAAGTCCATTTCCACTCAAGATATCAAGGTCGAGCCTTATATTGCCTAAGGCCACTGTCTATTCGCCTTCCTTCTCCCCTATATAAACCAACATTTCTCAACCTTCTACCTTTTACTTTTACCTCTGCTTTAACACCCTTATGAAATTGTCTTCTTCCAGACATTGGCCAACATCTCAACTTCCCTTTAGACTCCCAAGTCCTACACATTAACTCTCTACTGCCCTCAACAACAAATCTGAGTGGATTCCACTTCCAGATCGAGAATCTCACTAGACTTCGATCCTTTCTTCTAGGTATGAACCTTTCACTTGCTCGCTTTTTCCAATTAGGGATTTTGGTCAGGACATGAATTCACGACCTTCCTCTAACCCATGAATAATGGTAGTCGCGTAGATAAGGATGGTGCAACTGATATTTAAACGAGCCTTAGGATTAAATGGAGAGGAGGATGGAAGAGGGTGTCGGAGGCTATTATGAGGTAGGTTCTTGTCTAGTTGCTGAACGAGGTGATAGGAGGTATGGCCGGCTTAGTAGCAATTGGCGAGGTTAAGAAGTGCTGGTTGAGTGTGGTGTGTGAGTTGGAGGAAAACGTATGGCTACGGCTCGGTATGACTTTCGTATGCCGAGCGATGGAGAGAGAGTGTAGGAGTAATGTTGAATTTGGATTTAGCGTTTCGAGCGATGCGGCTAGGTATGACCACGGCTCGGTACGACTCCCTTATGCCGAACGAGGTAATAGGGAGTGCAAGAGAGAAGTAGGAGTTGAGGGCAAAATGCCGACCAATGCGTCTCGGCATGACTTGCCGAATGACTCCTCTATGTTGAGCGATAGAGAGGAGTGTAGAAAGGAAGATGGGGTTGTGTTCAACGCGTCGAGCATTGCGGCTTGGCATGGCTGCGGCTCGGCATGACTAGCCACATGCCGAACGGCGGAGAGGAAATGTACGAGAGTGAAGTAGGCAATAAATAGTCGAGTCTTTACAATGTTGTTTGGCATTAAGTCTGTCAGTAGGCAACAACAGTCAAAACCATCTAAACTTGAACATAATGCATGTTGACTTAACTTACTTCCTATGCCCAAATATATGACAATAAACATAGACAAGGATTTAAACAATCAAACATATCGAACAATCCAGACTGATAACTCCCCTAACTTGACAGCCATAAACCTGAATTTAACATGATTAAAATAGATAATAACCTTCCACATACAATGTCGATGTCGAGCTCAAAACAGAAACCATCATACGACAAACTCTCGGAGACGGTTAGTGGTGACGGTCTTCGAAGATAAATTTCAAAGCTTAACTTTATTTCATCAAATTTACGACTTGTAACTCTTTGACATTTATACTTGAACGGTTGCAATAGCTCACACACCACACGGGGGAGTATTTTGTTATTATGTCTAATGTCGATTGCTTTTCAAGTATAGTTTAGATAGGTGTTTCTTTAGAATCAACATTCACCAGGTCCATAAAATTCAGTTCTGCCACAGTCTCGGACATACCTGAGCTAACTTCTGAACAAGAAGTGGTTTGAACTTCAAATCAATCGACCATTTCTGTACAAGATATTCCAAGCCCCATGATCGCGTCTGTCGACTTGGTTCTCAATGCCTTGGATGCAACGATCTTTTTAGACGATCCTATCGATTCTCAAGCCTAGAGAATTAACGAAAGCTCTCTTCGTCGCATATGCTTGGTACATGGGATTCCTTTCGATGATATGTTGGTTCCATCAGGACAAGATCATCCTCACCTGCCCCCAGTCGGATATACGGCCTGCAACAAATTTATGTGCTGGGTAGGTAGCGTGCCGCCATTCAACTCCTTCCTTCGCAATCTGTTACAGTATATTGAGATCGCTATATCGCAATTACATCCAAACAGTCACGCGTTCATATACGGCATGTGCATTATCTTCATATGCGTCCTTTTCAAGCTCTCGACTCTTGGCGATATCCGCTATATTCATCGTTTCAAGAGATGATCGGACATCCCATCTTTTGTATTTCTCAAGCCACACAAGAAATGTCAAATTCTGACCGAGGCGTGGAGTAAATTCACCCAGTATAAGCAGCAGTGGTTCTACGTACGCAGTCCCTCTGGCTTTGCAAGGAGATGGGAAGAAGGGAGTAAGTCTTTTTTCTAGATGCTTGCATTCGGTGGAAATTGCACATTTTCTAACTCTTTCTCTACTTTTACAAGCATTAGCCCACGATCTGAAGACTTCGGTTATTCTGAAGTCGTCGAAGCTATCCGAGCTATCCCCGCAGGTGACCGGGACAGGAGACCGGGACATTAGACCTCTTATTTCAAACGAATCGCTCTCGAAGTTTGGGCTGCTGGCGGCAAGCTGTCGAATAAGACTTCCTCAAGGTGTTACTATAATCGGGTCTTCCTTGGGCAAAGGAAAAAAAGCAACCTGTAGCACGTCACGCCCTTGACACACCTGAGGAGAGGAGATTAAAGAAGCCAAAACGCTCGAAGTACCGGGTGAGAATGTTAGTTCTAGTCTAGAGCCGGTAGTCAAGGTGTACGATATCGAAGTATCGCCTCCCCTTGCGAAGGGAAGAAAAATTGACTTTCAAATTGAGGAAGAAGACAATGGGTGGAACCTCTAAGGTCATAATCACCCCGGTGGAGAGAGAGCCTTCTCCTCAATGCTTTTAGAGTTCATTGAAAGGCCTGTCGGACCTTACTATTTCTGACGATTTTCTTAGCTATGGCTTCAATGATTAAGAAGCCCTTAAACTTCATTCGCCCGCAAGAGGTGATGCAGGCGCTCAATCCCATGTTTAGGGAGAAAAAACTCCTATAAGTAGAGATAAAGAAACTGGCCCATTGAGGGGACACACACGGACACATGAACTTCACTTTGCACTTCAATTTTAACCATCACTCTATTCTTTTCTAACTTGTCATTATTCACATTCTACGTAGGCGACATGGGACGCACTCACGGACTCGATCGTCTTCGTGGGTTATCTACTTTTCACCACTCTGGCCGGGATTCAAGCTCCAGAAGATGTCGAGATAGAGATGATGATGACGATAGGGATTATCATTCCCGGGATTCATCATCTCGAAAGAAAACTTATCATCATCCTTCATATCATTGCAATACTCCTTTTCACTCGGAGCAAGGCAAGGAGAAATCCAGCCACAAGGTGTCCTAGTCCGATGCCCCCCGCGATCAACACTCAGGTTCATCCAGCACAAGGCAATCTCGGGAACTCCATAAGAAATCTGAAGTCTAAAGAACATCTCCCTCTATTCCCGCAACAGATCTGTAGATATCAGAGAGATTAGCCAAGCTTAAGGTTAAGTTTCCCAAAATACGTTTTGATGGTCTGAAGTTTCTCCCAGTGATCCATCACATTCTGGGACACGTCAAACAAAGAGCCATTGCTTGTAACAACGATGTTTACGTTCAACATGACGCGTTTTTCCATTTAGCTAAGAAAGTCTCGAAAGTCTTTATCGAGCATCAACACGAAATCGATGGCTTGAAGCTATTCACGATAAGAACAACATTGAAGCTCAGGATGAAGAGCTCTCTTCATACAAGTCTCAGCTCGAAGCTTCCCAAAAAAGTACTAAAGATACAACGGAGGCTGGTAATCGTCTGGAGTCGTCACATAAGAAAGAAATTTATGAAGCGATCCAATGCTGTGGGGCCTTAGCTTTAGAGAAAGATTCATTCAGAAGGAGAGGGATGCATTCGCCTTGCGAGTCAAAGAGGTCGAAGATCTATTCCGCAAAGAGAGAGGAAAAAACTGCTGCTCAGGAAGAATCGCAACAATATTGCGATGAGATTGTTGCTACGTGACTCTTGAAGGCAAAGCTTGACGATGAACTCTCTAAAGTGGAGATGCTGAAGGATAAAGCCTATGAGGAGGGCAAAAGAAATGCATCCATGGAGTGTGAGTCTCGCCTTGACGTGGCTACAGAGGCTGGTAGGGAGGAGATCAAGTGCTTGTTCGACCCGCTTATAGCCGAATACGACGCCCGTGCCCTCATGCATCGGGACTTAACTTTCTTTGGCAAGGGCTGCCTTGAATCTTTAGCCGAGGCATGGGAAACTTTGATAAAGATAAGAAAGGTCGAGCTGAGCACTGAGGAGGCTTTGGTAAAAGAATTTCTCAAGGGGAATGAGCCGTCAGACTTTTCTACAGCGAAGGTCCTCTACAGCAAAGATTCCTCCTCATCAAAAGGAAAAGATGATATCGCTGGTCCGTCTATAACCGAATCTCCAGCTCCTCCCCCTACGCAATCGACCGGTCGACCGGTACTTGAACCGTTCGAACAGCACGCTGGTTATGATCCAGAAGCCCCTAGGATTGACATTCATGTTCTATCTCCTACTCCGGAGGGTGAGACTCCTCGGACGGTTGAAACTAGCAAAAAACCGGTATTTAACTCTTCTTAAAGTTTAAAGAGCCATCATTTTCTGCGAGAGTTTATAGTATTCTAACGTTTGTCTCTTGTGATTTTTCACAGGCCTTTCTGATCCTGTACCAACTCCAAGGAGCGATGACACCATGGAGGAGAAAGGGAAAGCGGGCAAGGGTAATCATGCAAGAGAGACTCCCAATCCTAATGCTCAAATGATTGAGGCGCTTGATGGGGACAAGTCTGAGAATTCGTCTCCCGTCGAAGAAAGTTATGAAATCGAAATCACACGCGCCTCTGGACACACTTCAAAAATGAGAATGAAGGAGCAACTTGCAGAGGAAAAGAAAAGGAAAGTTGAAATCAAAGTTAATCTCCGAGTCGTGGATCTAGATGATCCTTTGAACAGGCCTTTGAAGGTCATCCTTCCTGGTGGGTGCAGGCCACTAGAAGTCCCTCGTTCCTCCTCGGATGTTACTTCCCCATCAAGCAAAGCGTCCTAGTTAAAACGCATGGGTGAGGAGCCGTCGGAGAAAACGAAGGAGGAAAAGACACTAAAGAAATCGAAGAAGCAACTGTTACACTCGTTCAACGAGAGTTAGCTTAAATTATGTAATTATTTTTATTTATTTTCGTAGTCAATGTAGATAGACTTTTGACTCTGAGTTTTGGGGGAGTTGTAGTAGAACCTCATTTTGGATTAATAAATAAAATTTAGTTTCTTTGTCTTTCAAATGGCTGTTGTTGTTCAGCTTTCTGCATAACTGTGGTCAAAACTCGAGCTATTGTGAGTTACATAAACCCCCAATTCATCTTCATATAACTCGAAAATTCTTTGGGATTGTATATCCTTTATTCCACGCTTTAGGTACTTAGAATATTTTTTAGTCCGCACGCTGGGGACTTGAAGACTTCAAGTCATTTGTACTCTAGTCCACACCCTGGGGACTTAGAGATTTTTTAAGTCGTTTGTACTATAGTCTGCACTCTGGGGACTCAGAGTACTCCAGTCCGCAATCTAGGGACTTGGAGATTTTGAGTCGTTTATACTCTAATCCGCACTTTGGGGACTCAGAGTACTCCAATCCCCACTTTAGGGACTTGGAGATTCGAGTCTTTATACTCTAGTCCGCACTCTGGGAACTCAGAGTACTTCAGTCCGCACTCTAGGGACTTGGAGATTTCAAGTCTTTTATACTCTAGTCCGTACTTTGGGTACTCAGAGTAATCCAGTCCGCGCTTTGGGGACTTGGAGATTTTGAGTCATTTATATTCTAATCCGCACTCTGGGGACTCAGAGTACTCCAGTCCGCACTCTGGGGACTTGGAGTTTTCAAGTTATTTATACTCCAGTCCGTGCTCTAGGGACTCAGAGTACTCTAGTCCGCATTCTGGGGACTTGGAGATTTCAAGTCGTTTATACTCTAGCACGCACTCTAGGGACTCAGAGTACTCCAGTTCCTACTTTGGGGACTTGGAGATTTTAAGTCATTTATGCACGTTCGTACGTCAGACAGAATAATGTAACTCTACTTATTTGTCATAGAATTATCATATAATGAAACATCAATAATTAATGGAAAAGATGGCTTCAAGCCTTTATTAATGAAATTAAGCTAAATTGTCTTATTACATGCTGAAAACTAAGAATCAACGAAATAAAAACATACTAAAAAAAATCGCAACAAAGATAGAAAAGGAATAGACTAAGTATAATAATTCCATAGATGCTCGCTATTCCATGCTCGGGGGAGTGTTGCGCCATCAACGGTCTCTAGCTTGAAAGTTCCTTCTTCAAGCCTCCGTTCAATGACGTATGGACCTTCCCATGTGGGATTCAGATGCGATAGGACCGGGAAAACTCGTTTCAAAACGAGGTCACCCACATCAAAGAATCTTGGCCGGACTTTTTTATTATAATATCGAGTGACTCGGTGTCTATATGCGGTCGCTCTTAAATCAGCTTCTACACGTTTTTCATCAATGAAGTAAAGCGATTCCAGCAAAAGCTTCTGATTCGTCTTGGGGTCGTAATGAGTTACCTGATGTGACTGAACTTCAACTTCTACGGGTATAACAGCTTTCATGCCATATGCCAAAGCGAATGGAGTGTGACTGGTCACGGACTTGTGGGTGGTTCTATAAGCCCAAAGTGCCGTCAGAAGTTCATCCACCCACTTGCCTTCAGGCTTTTCCAAACGCGTTTTCAATATGGACTTAACCATTTTGTTCATGGCTTCCACTTGTCCATTGGCTTTTGGATGAGCAACCGATGCAAACCTTTTTTCAATGCCATACTTTTGAAAAAATTCTTTGAACTCTTTGCTTTTGAATTGAGTTCTATTGTCTTTAATGATAGTCCGCAGAAGGCCAAAACGGCATATAATGTTTTGTTCAACAAAATTAATGACCTTCTTGGTGGTGATCGTGGCTGAAGGCTCGGCTTCTGCCCATTTGGTAAAGTAGTTGACCGCGACTATCGCGTATTTCACACCAATTTAGATATGGGTAGAGAACCGGTTATATCGATCCCCTACATTGCAAATGGACAAGGACTAACCATTTGTGTGAGTTCCGTCGACGGAGCTCTCGGGATTTTTGCATACTTCTGCCATTTGTCACATCTTCTTATATAGTATGTTGCATCCCGATTTACAGTTGGCCAGTAATATCTATAGCAGAGGATCTTCATTGCTAACATCTACCCTCCAGTATGCTAACCTCGTTCTTCTTCGTGGACATCCTTCAGGACTCGTTTTATCTCATTATGGGCAATGCATCGGAGTAAGGGGGCTGATAATCCCCTTTGATACATTATTCCATCCTGCATTATATACCGTAAAGCCATACGAATGACTTGTCGTCTTTCGCACCTTCTTTCGGGAAAGATCCCGTGTAGCAAGTATTGCTTGAATGTGGTCATCCATGATTCCTTCTTGATTTCTATTTCTAACACGAGATCTATCTCCATCATATTTATACTCGAAGCATGTAAGGTCACGACAAGAACCAATCCCATTTGATGTACATCGCCGGTACTTGCAAATTTTGCCAATGAATCGGCTTCACTATTTTGTTCAGGCGGGACTTGCGAAATATCATAATATTCTAGATTTGCTAGCAGCGCTTGAACCCGTGCAAGTTATGGGGCAAGTCTCTATCCCTTCGCTTGATAGTCACCTTCACCTGGTATACCACCAATTGTGAGTCACAAAAGATTTCAACCGACTTTACCCCAGTTCCCTGATAAGCTTTGAGCCAGCAATCAATGCTTCATACCCGGCCTCGTTATTTGTTGCTGGGAATTCAAGCTTCAAAGCGTAACAAAGTAATCGGTTTTCGGGAGTCACAAGAACTATACCAGCCTTAGAGCAATGGTCGTTAGATGCCCCATCGGTGTACATCTTCCATCGAACAAGAGGTATGACATTTTGACTGTTTGATTCGTCTGGCACGGTGAACTCAACGATGAAGTCTGCTAGCGCTTGCCCTTGTATGGCCCTTCGTGGAAGGTAAGTGATAACAAACTGACTCAACTCAATATTCCATTTTTACATCCTTCCAGAGAGTTCTAGTCATTGGAGCACCTGCCACAAGGGTTGATCGGTATAAACACTGATTAAGTGTGCGTGAAAGTATGGACGAAGCTTGCGTGATGAAATCAACAAGCAATAGGCTAGTTTCTCAATCTTAGGATAACATCTTTCTGCCCTCGTTAAATGCTTACTAACATAGTATAATGGCTTTTGAACTCGGTCCTCCTAGCGAACCAAAGCCGTACTGATAGCATACTGGGATACCGCAAAGTACGCATACAATATTTCATGGTCTACCGGTTTCGATAGCACCGGGGGACTTTCTAAATGCCTTATCAAAGCTTGAAACGCCTCCTCACAGTCAGATGTCCATTCGAAACTTCTCTTTCCTTTCTTTATGACATCAAAGAAGGGAATACATTTATCTGTGGCCCTAGATATGAATCGACTCAGCGCGGCCACTTTTCCGTTCCGGCTTTGCACTTGCTTTATTGTTTTGGGTACTTATACGTCCCGAATGCTTGAATCTTTTTCAAGTTAGCTTCAATTCCCCGCGTATTAACGATGAAACCCAAAAACTTTCCTGAGTGCAACACCAAAGGAACACTTCAAAGGGTTAATTTTAATCCTATAATATCTAAGTATATCAAACATCTCCGCTAAGTCTCGAATGTGGTTATTTGACTGTTGTGACTTCACGAGCATGTCATCCATATGGACTTCCAATGTTCTACCAATCTGGTCTTTAAACATTCGATTCACCAGATGCTGATATGTCACTCCTGCGTTTTTCAATCTGAAAGGCATCACTACATAGCAATATAACCCGACATCTGTGACAAAACTGGTGTGTTCTTAGTCTGGAATGTGCATCGATATTTGATTATATCCCGAGTACGCATCCATAAATGGCAGTAACTCGTGTCCCGCTGTTGAGTCAACCAGCTGATCAATCCTGGGTAAAGGAAAACTATCCTTAGGGAATGTTTTGTTCAAATCAGAATAGTCTATGCAAATTCTCCATTTCCAATTTGCTTTCCTTGCTAGCATAGGGTTAGACACCCATTCAGGGTAGAGGGCATCGCGAACGAACTCAATTGCTTTGTCTACCTCCTCTCTGAGAGCAGCAGACCTCTCTGGGTCCATGCCTATCCTCTTCTGCATTACTGGTACGTACCTTGGGTCTATGTTCAACATATGACTCATTATAGCGGGAGAAATCCCGCACATATCAAAATGCGTCCAAGCGAAAGCATCTAAATTTGCTCGGAGGAAATCAATAAGATCTTCGGCCACCGAGGGATGAGTTGTCATCCTATCTTAAGTACTCGTGATGAGTCATCTCGGTTGAATGGAATGTCAATTGTTGGTTCAGCCGGTGCTGCTTTTGCTTCCTTGGATTCCCCATCATCATCTCTCGGATCTATGTCTCTATAGATCCGAGAATGTTGCCTAAGCCAGGGATCGGGCACTACTTGTCAATTGTCAGTATTCTAAATGCGGACGGAGCTGTCCGCAACCTTTCCTTTCTCTCTCCGTTGAGCCTCTCTCAGCTCTGCCACATAACATGCGCGACCGGTCGCCTGATTGCCATGCACCACACCAACTCCTTTGTCTGTCGGGAATTTCAAAGTCATAGAGCACGGGGCCAAAGCTGCCCTGAATTCTGCTAGGATTCGCATCTTTCTATTCTTACCTTGTCCTAGTTCAACTGAAAATTCATCATATCCCACTACATCAGTCGCTACACCATTAAAATCATGGATACGGGCTTTAGATGGTTTAAAATCCTTTGTCTCGATCTTCATTTGGTCGTATGCCTTTTTGAAGATGAAGTTAACAGAACTTCCAAAATCAATTAAAACTATCTTCACATATGTTGGCCTTATTGTCGTGGATATGACCATTGGGTCAACGGTTGGAGCCTCTACCTTGTCAGTGTCCCCGATCTTCAACGCTATATCATCTGTCATCATGTGTTGCTGTTTAGCAAGGGTCCCATCCTTCACATTCGAACAACACTCATGATCTGCATGACTTAAGGAGTTAGCATACAGCTCCTTTTCCTACCAATTCTTCTCTGTAGGATGAGGTCCACCAACTATAGTGTTTATGACCAGTCTACCTACAGTTCGGGCAGGTTCCTCTAGATGGCATGGGGCTGGCTTGCATCCGTGTCTGATGTTCCTTGCCTACCTTCCTACGGGTCCATGACAAACTCCTACAATTTTTTCTATCTAATGATATTTTCTATGGCATCGTGGAGGTGTCTACACTCCTCTATATTGTGCCTCTAAGTCTCATGGAAGAGGCAATACTTCTCAGTCCATTCTGTTCCTCTGTTGCCTCCTTTGGACGCGGCTTTCTGTATTGGAAAGTATTACAAGTTGACAGGTAAATATTCTCCAGAGATGCATTCAAAGGAGTATATTCGTTTTAAGTAGGAATTCTTGACTTCCATTTCCCTGTCTCCCTTTTCTTTCCGTGATTTTCTCCTTTGGACCCTTTAGATGGCCCAGGCTTATTCTGGACATTGACTTGAACCTTCCCTGAATTGTCAACGGACTGTTTTACAGCGATGTCGCTTTTAACACTCTCCTGAATAGGCCCTGGCACCTTATCTTACCTCGTCCATCTGGATTCCTCTATTCTTTTGAATTGATAAGCCTTCGATAGAAATGCTCCAGCGTTCCAGCGTAGTTGGAGGCTTTCCTTCCAACCAATCTCCAAACTCTAAATCAAGATCCACTCCTCGCATTACCGCCATCAGAATTGCATGGTCGTTAGGGTTACTAACTTCGGTAGCCGCAACATGAAATCTCTGTAAGTACTCTTTCAATGACTCCCCCGGAGCTTGGATTACACTAGATAGGGACATCATATCCTTGGGACGAGGGGCATGTATCTTGAACTGTTCCACAAATATTGTCGCCAATTTTTCAAAACTGGATATAGACCATGGGGGATGTCGAGTGAACCACGTGGTGGCGATTCCAAATAAAGTAATTGGAAAAAATCTACACTTGGTCGCATCATTTGCTCTAGCCAAATCCATCATCCATTCATATCTCATCACATGCTATCTGGGATCAGTCTTTCCTTCGTAGGCCGGGATAGTTGGCAAGTTAAACTTCCTAGGGTACTCATCCTGTATAATAGTATCTGCTAATGGAGTATGACTCCTAGATATCCCCCAATCTTCATTGGTCAAGCCTCAATTTTCTCTCATCATCTGTCTGACCATGGCCGATAAGTCTAGGGTTTGTATGGAGGATGGAAGGTTGGACTCTGTTCTACGGGACCGCTCGGGTTGGTATCTCCTCTGTTGGCGATTTGCCAAACGTGTATCTTGGGGACTAGCTTCTTTAGGGTCTTGGTGAGCCATGCGTCCAAATTCCACACATGCTCCTACGATTCCTGCTTCAACATGAGTGTGGTCTCCAAGATGTAAGTGATTCCTACTTGATCGATCGACATCACCTGCTTTTAAAGTTTTAGTTTTGCAACGTCTACGCCTGGGAGGTTCGTCGGATGAGGCCGTACTATCAGATGAAGAATAAGTAAAGGGGATACCTCTAGCATTCTGATGCTGTTGTTGAGTAAGCTAAGTCATGAGGTTAGCGTTAGCTTGAATCTTCTCAGCAAGTTGTCTCCTGCTTTCCATGATTTCTCTCATCAGGTAATTGAACTCCGTCCTAGTAACAACTTCCATCTGGCTATGGGCTTCGGCAGTCCCTACGCCAGGATTAACTTGCTGATTGCTTGGTCCTATTTGTCTTATTCTAGCAGTCCCGTTGACGTCCACGTTATAAGAGGCTGATCTGGTACGTGGTCTTCCCATAGTAGAGTTGTTGGTAGAAACTCTGAGTAGAATCAACGGACGTCCTTTGAATGACTTGGATCTCCTTCGAGTGTTTTATTCAATCCAATAGCTACAAAGCAGATCCTAGTGGCCTGAGAACTCGGTTCTCAATGAAAGGACCAAAATGTTAGCACCAGAACTAGTCACTAACACTCTTGAGAAAGATTATGTAGAGAGATTAATGAAGAAAGCAAATTAAAACAGAGAATTCTATGCTAAATTAAATGCAAAAATAAGAACACCAGATTTATAGTGGTTCAGCGTAACATCCTATGTCCACTTTGATTCTTGATCTTTATTGCTTTCACAAATGATTGAATACAGATACAATCCGTACTATAGTGACTTGAATACGAGTGCTAAGTAAAAATAGAATAAGTCTTGAATGCAGCAGAGTCTCCCCAATGTTCTCGAAAAAAGGTCCCTTTCACTGTGCCCCTGCCCTTCTATTTATAGACGAAGATGAGTTGGACTTCCCTCTTGGGTCTTGGAACATGGTACCTCGACACATGGTAAGTAACTTCTGCGCGTCGAGGCATAGATGCCGAACGGCAATTGCCAACCACACTTCCAGGCGAACGACATTCGTATGCCGAGCGAGGAAGGCGTGCCAAATGGCACTTGTATGCCAAACGAGGCATTGCGCTGAGTGAAGAGTGTATGCCAAACGAGACTTTATGTCGGTCAAGGGGAGATGTCGAACGACTCACTTATGCCGAGCGAGGCCTCATGCCACGTGAGGCTTCGTGCCGAACGAGGCTCCGTACCGAACGAGGCTCCATACCGAATGAGGCCTTTCCATGTCGAGCAAGGCCTTGTGCCAAACGACCCTTTCATGCCGAGCAAGGCCTTGTGCCGAACGACCCTTCAATGCCGAGCGAGGCCTTGTGCCGAACGACCCTTCCATGCCCAAGCGAGGCCTTGTGCCAAGCAATCTTTCTTTGCCGATCGAGGCTTCATGTCGAGCGACCCTTCCATGCCGAACAAAGCTGTTCCGGCCGAGGTATCCATGGCGAGCCTCTTGCTACACGGTCAAACAACCGGGTAACACTCGGGTTCCTTTGTAATGATTTGTAACCAAGGGTTAAGGCAAATAATAAATTATTAACAAGTTTTTAGAGTTAAACAAAGTCATGTTTTAACTTTTTTCTTAACTAATTCTTTTAAATATTAATTGTTTATTAAAGTTGGGATTAGTCAAAGGTTATTAAATAAATTAAATAATGTAATTAAGCAATTGATTAAAATAAATGGTTTATCTTAAATTAATTGAGGACTTGATTAATTAATGGATAAATTAATGTGATTGATTGACAAATAATTAGTTAATGTAATTAATTAAGGATAATCAATTAATGTAGTTAATTAAAGGATAATTAATTAATGAAAGTAATTAAGGATAATTAAGTAAGGAGGACAACTAAAGGATGACTAATTAATTAATTAAAATAATAATAAATGGTTTATAATTAAATAAGGTTTTAAGAAGGATTTAAAGTAATTAAAAATAATTAATTTAATTTATTGAGTGATTTAAATTAAATTAATTAGGAATTGTGAATCTAATCAATCTTGATTATGAATGATAAACCTGAATTGAATGCCTTGGTTTGTTTAATACCTCTGCTATGTTATTTGTGATGAGCTATGATATGAAATAGTTGGCTTGATATGTTAATAAATGTGAATCATTTTTCTGTGATGAATTTCTGTATTCTGATTTAAATTGAATGGTTTGCACTTGAATAACTTGGCTTAAGGAATGACATTGGATTCGAAGAGACTGGGGTCGGGTATCAGCAATATCCGAAACTACTTCTATTTGTAATCTTAAATTCTTTATAGATTTGCTTGTGTAAATCAACAGGCTGGAATGGAATATTTAAGTAAACTAGACCACTGAAACTAAGTAACGGTACTTAGGGATTGTTTGTGAAATAAGTGTTGGCTTTAGCAAGTTAAGAACTCGTAGTGAGGTACGAGTTACCCCGGGATTTCAACAAGTTTTATAACTTAATATTTCAATTTATTTGGGTTTAATCACGCGGGTTTCCAGCCTGACCCGGGTGTTACTTTGTTGTAATGCTCGGGTCAGACCGAGTATTACAGATTTTCAAGTTAGGACGTTCTGAAGCTCAGGTGGCGAGCTGGATGGCAGGAAGGTATGGAGTATATTCTGCTATGTATTAGAGTTGTATTGTTTGTTTTTCTATGACAAGTTGTTACAAATGTCCAGTTCTGTTAAACTCTGATGTATTGTATGTAAATTAACAGATACAGCTTTTCTTTATAAATGCTATTATTTAATATTATATTTTGATCCGCTGCGAATATGAGATTCTGTGTTCTGTTTCTGTTTCTTCTACCACCTCTTTTCTTCTTTACCCTAACAAATCTGGAATTTCCGACATTCTATTGCTCGGCATTTCTATAGTGAACGTATTAATGTGGAGTTTTCGAGTTGAAAATTCTGGATGTTACAGTTATATCTCATAGGTGAACAATTACAGATAATTTCATATCATACATATGTTAATTCAATTTAGAAGCATATTTCAGTTGTCGTTTCAATTGAAATCAAATTTAATAAATATAAGAATGTTAATCGTGAGTGATTGCTCACCTTTCGAGGCTAGAGAGAACACGACAAGCGTACAAATAAATCATGAATTCGAAAATCGACCAATCCGAACAACAAGTCTCAAAGCGAAGTAAGCTTAACACGGATTTGACAAACGAAGCTGATAATCAGAAATCGGTGAAACAAATCAGAATCAGCTTGATAACTGAACGAAATGTATATTATATTGATTTAAATTTTTCCTAATATTCAATTCAAAAATTCATATTTAAAATAACATATTCATATATAATATTTATGTTTAAAAGTCAAACATATATTGAAATTTTTTGTTGGTTTGCAGACTAATATACTATGCAGACAAAAGGGACAATTACAACTAAATGTACTATGTAGACTAAAATAAATATGCAGATTCAATATACATATACATATACATATATATGTATATATTTCAAAATTCAAACCATATCCATGTGTACACAAAAGGGCAGACTCCTACAAATAAACAAACATGTTATCTCTCAAAAAATTTATAAAAATTTTCATATAATATATAGATATGTGTGAAATAAATAAGCGGGGTGCTACTCAAAAAAGCATATGCAGTCTGCATATACACATATGTAAACAATATTGGTGAAAACAAAATTTAAATGCGGCAAATTAAACAAAGACACATAACCTATGTATAAATGCAAACCTATATATATAGCCTATGCAGTTAACCCAAATCATACTTATACACACACACACTCATTAAAATCAAAATACTAATATATATATATATATATATATATATATATATATCATATTCAAAACCTCTACATACAACATATATACAAATTCACATACATGTTATATCTTTAAAATCAATATTTATAAAAATTTTTATATAAACTTACTTTATTTAGTATATATATAAAAAACTTAAATACATCATATATGGACTTATATATACCTATGGATACAAACAATAGACTATGTATAACTTACGTAAATATTTATATATATAAACTAACATAATATATAACTTACACATACAATTTAGCATCAATGTTTAATAGAATAAATATTTACTTATTTTTTCACCGCAAGAAAAACATGATTGCAAATTTGTATAACGATATATGCATAAACTGCATGGAGGTGAAAATATATAAAACAAAGGAACCCAAAGTATATCAACTCATAGATATATAACATATAGAATATAATACATACATACAAGTGAAGCTGCATGATGCATGAAAGAGGAATGGTCGCGGCTGAGGCGAAGCAAGGTGGAGGAGGTCACGTGCGCTACGGTGGGAAGATGGACGTACTAAGGGAGAAGAGGAGCTGGTAGAGCAGGCTTTGGCATGGATCTACAGGGGGATTAGCAGAGGGAGTGGAGGAAAATGGAGAGGCTTGTCTCGGCTGCTAGCTTGGGGAGGTGATGCACGAGGAAAAGTTATAATGGGCATTGCATAGGAAGGGAGGGGAAGGGCAATGAGGATGCAGGTGGGTTCTAGGCGTGGTGGGAAGGGCCGATGCAGGTCAGGGAGGTTTATGGGGTAAAGGCGACGAACTTGGATGTATGGGTTGGCGTTGGTTCCCGAGCATGTGACAGAGGTGATGGAGGGTTGTAGGCTTGGATTTGAGTTGGCTTACGTGGCACAGGGATTTATTGCGTGCTATCGGTGATAGCATTTTTCTATGGATGTGGTGGGTATTTACGGGAAACGTGGATTCGGGTGGTTGAGGAGCAAGGTTGATGGCTGTCAGTGGGAGGCGAGCGGAGGTTAGAGGAGATCGAGGCGAAGGGTTGGCGTAGAGCTGTAGCGGTTGTGAGAGGGGAACGTATGAATGAGGTTTGAGAACATGAAATGCAGATTGGTAAAGAAGAGGAATAAGTTATCTCAAAATAAACAAATAATATATACTTTTATATATAAAAAAATTCATAGTGTAAAAAAGGCGCAAGAGAAAGAGTGAAAGGAAATGAACTAGAAATTAAAATGTACCAGCAATATAAATCGAAAATATAGAATGGTGATGGTCAATATTTGAAATATTAATTTCTCATGTCCATTGTTCTTCATCGTGGATAACGAATGGGTACAAGGAAACCAAATATTCATAAGTACGGAACCGATATGGCTAATCAGTTTACCGATTTCATTGTGTCCCGAACTCCGAAACATACGAGTGAATATACTACAGAGATTAACATGACGAGACGAACTAAATGGTATAAAAATATCCATAATATTGGCAGTCGAATTTCGGTGCCGAAAATGATGCAAATTTGTTGAAAACAAGATAAACAGAGCTAGAGAAGGCCAAATTTGACGAAACAAATTATGACGACCCGTTCAAAAATGATTTAAAAATTTATTATATAAAAATATTCAGGTTTGGAAATTATTTTATTATCATCTAATACTAACATGTTTAAATTTGAATAAAATTATACAACCAAATTAACTTCCATATAATCAGAAGAAAATTTACCATTTGCTTTGTTTAAGTAGACGTATTTCAAATATTAAATTTTTATTTACAAATTTAATTATTTAAAATTTCAGAAAAATTCAGTTAACTACGTTATTAAAACCATTAAAATTTACTGATCACTGCATTACATATCCATTTCCATCTTTATTTCTTATCTCTTCATGTTCATGAGCACTTCCATGGCTTCAACAGAGAGATTGAAAATTCAAAAAGTAGTGAATACACTACCAAACATCAATTTAATCTATATATATTTACATACAGACACTCCTACACCAAAACCAAGTCAATTTCCACCTCAAGATTCCAAGGTCATGCCTTATATTGCCCAAGGCCAAAATTAACCCAGCCCATTAAGGGCTCAAAACACCAAGCTAAGGTGTTTTGATGATAATTCATGAGTTCGGCAACTTGTCACAGCGATCCGGTTGAGTTAAAAGTGCTTTCGGTGAGTAAGCTTCCACCTTTGAACCTTAAAGTTTAAACATATTGCCTATATTTGTAGCTAACTAATGCTTATTATATAATTGTAATATTTGTTTGGTTGATGGTTTGGTTGATTGCTTGAAAGATAGTCGCTTTGAAAAGTTAGTAAGCGAATCATTGGATATATGAAAATTTATAGTTAAACTAATCCCGTTGTTATTAAATACTTGGTATATGCTGAAATTATTGTAAATCACCATGTATTTATGCTCGTACCATTATTATGTGATGTGTGGTTGTGTTGCAAATGTAATATGCTTGAATTTCGAAATGCATGTATAGCGATAGACGCTATATCGGCACTTTTGGAAAATCACCGCTTATCTGAACCATTTGGTTACATTATCGTGCTTGGAATTATTTTACAAGTTAAGCAAGATTTTGATTTATGATGCTTTCAAAAATCATTACTTATTTTAATAAATATTATTTAATTTAATTAGTTACTTAATTAATTATTTAATTAATAAGAATTAAAGTTAACTAATTAACTTATTAACAATGTGTCTTAAGTTTAACTAATTGCTCAGTTAATGATGTTTTAATTTAAAATTAATGTTTTATATAATGAAGTTTTAATTTTAATTAATTATTTTAAGGCTAACTAATTTTTGGAAAATGGTGGATTAAGATTTATTTATTTAGTAGTTAGTGATATTTTAAAATTAATTAACCCTTTCTAATTAATGACCTTTAAAGATTAATATATCTATTTAACCTCAAATAAATATTTTCTTAAATAAAGTTTAAATTAATTAATCACTTTTAAATAATGAATATTTTATTATTATTTTATTATATTATATTATTAATTAATTGAATTAATGATGTTTTAAAGGAGATTTACCCTTTTAAAGGCTATTGAAGTAAATTAATTATTTTTAAAAGTTAATTAATTAGTGTAATAATTTGTTAAATACTTTTTATAGTGAAGTTTCAAAGTTCGTAAACTCTTTTTAAAAAAAATTAAAGCAAATACTTGTAATGTGTAGCCAAGCACGAATTCGAGTTCTTAAAAGAAAAGGTTTGATTCGTTTATGGAAATTAATTAATTTCCATAAAGTGAATCACTTAAATGGAAACGATTTTTTTTAATTAGCCTAAAACATCAAAGAAGTAGACTTGTTATTTCGAAAGTGAAGAATAATCATGAGGCTTGACTTTGAGGTAATACTACCTTGACTTGTCCGGTATTATTGTTAACTAAGAAATAATACAAGTTTGAATTCGATGATTGTTCGTAAGTATACAAGGTTTAATTCAATATACGATCATTTTATATTCTCGATACTTGGTTTCTCAACAATTGTTTGCTTCAAATTATTTATTATCATTGTTCTAAGATGATCTATGGCTCCATTGAGCATTGATATCCTTTGTCGGAAATGACTAAAACCAAAGCGTCAGAGGGGGCCAACCAGTAACGACTTGGAATTTTAGTTATTTGAAATTATAATATTAAATTAAATATGGAAAAGTTAATTTTATATATTAAATAATTTAAATTTTGAATATAGCGATTTATTTGATAATATAATTGTTGAATTAGTAATTGAAATTTCTTAAATAATTGAATCTTGAATTTTTATTTGGATAAAAATAATTCCAAATCTTATTTCAATTCTATTTAATAAGAATGCAGTTCTATTTAATAAGAATGGAGATAACAAAATTTTTAAATAGGGTTTAAAAGTGATTCAATTGATTTTGAAATTTACTTGTTTTAATTAACAAGAAAAATAGCCTTCCGAGGCACTATCTCGGATTTCGATGAAACCAATGTCATTTGGTCCGTAATAATGAATTATATTGTGCCATCAAATTTAATGACAATCAGATATACCGTTTGATCGTACGACATTGAAATGCGTAGAATTTAATATGAAAATTTAAAATAATAATTAGGTTCAAAAAAGTATCTTCTACATGCAATCGAATTAGGTCCCGAAACAAGTTCCACTGAGTTCGGAATAGGGGAATAACATATAGAACACTAAGAATAACACCTTGATTGGTGTTCAAAATTATATAGCTAGATATTTTGAATTTTAGATAATATATTTTCTATGATTTGACTTTACACTGCCTTGACCTATCTATATCAGCCCACATTTAACCCGTACGAGCCCATCCCTCCTCATGCGCCCTCATCCCATTTAAATGCTTTATTACAACAACAAAATTAATTTCAAAAAAATTAATTCAAACAAAATACTTCATAGAAAAAAATCAAAAACGAATTTTAAAGTTCATATTTCGACTAGATCTTTCTGCTAGTACGCTAATTGACAGGTGTGGCGCTTGTTCTTGAAATTTTACAGTAAGTCGAATGGTACTAAATGGCTTGAGTTTGGATTTGTGGCCAATGGAGGGAGAATTAGGGGAATCGGAGGTCGATTTTGGATTCAGGTTGCAAATGGAAACTAGTTGCCGAGTTTGGGAAAGATCAATGTGATTTTGGGTCATGTAAACAGTGGTAGGCGAACGAACGAGGAGCTGTGTCATCTTTTGCACAGTGGGCATGAGCATATGGGTTTTGGTATCGTTGAGTGGAGATTTCTAAGAGGAGCGTAATGACGAAGTCGATTCGTGAAATGGAGCACCTGAGCTCCGTATCCTCCGTCGATCATGCATGACAATCGCCATGTCACTGTGCATGTTATTTTGGGGAAGGAGAAGATGTGTGGGGAGGGTACTCTTGTAAATTATATTAATATTATAATTTCAAATATTATCAATAGCTTATAAAATTCATAATTCCTTCATACGAGATCCGTTCGAGATGAATTTTTTTGCATTGCACTCATATCGTTGAAAGCTTCACGATGGAACTTGTTTGGAAGGATTTGAAGACTCTTGAAAATTGGGCTAAAATCAAACATTGATCGATTTACTTCCAAAACAGAACACCGCGGCGCCAAAAGAAAATTTATTTGAGTTTACTCATCTCTCTGGCCTTCTCGTATTTTTATATTAGTGGGAATAAATTTATTTATGTTGTTGGTTGCTTGCTTGGATGATATATTATACATATACAATTACATACGTACATACATACATATACATACATACATATATGTATGTATGTATATATATATTAATTGGTTTGGATATATTCCCACCCCTAGAGTGGATGGGACCCTATTACGTCCCCGTGTAAGAGTGGATGACCCTTATACATGAATCCTGCCTCGAAGTGGTTGATCTATATTTTTATGATTATATGATGTCTGCGATGCAGGAGGACAGGTTGGAGGGGTTCAACAGGATTCCTTGCACTATTGATTTTATTTTCATATATATGTTGATATGTGATGTGATGGATGCGGTATTCAATGATATGAAATTTGTTTTGCTTATTTAGTGTTATGGTAGCACTGGGCCATAATTTTAGTATTTTAAATATAATAAAATAGTGATTTTGAATTGAAATGATTTTTTAGTGATTTCGGAGAAGTATATGTTTTAATAATTTTTAAATTATTAAAAGGAATGAATTTGTTTTTAAACAAATATAAAAGTATGATTTTTGATGTTATAAAAATATGGTTTTGGTGAAATATTTTTATATAGAGATTTTTGAATATTTTATAGAGGATTTTTAAAGGGATATTTTACAAATAAAGAAATGGATTATTCGAATTTATAGATATAGATTTTAATAAATAATATAGATTTATAAAAGGGGCATTTCACCGGAAGGACAAACTTTACAGTACAATTAGTTTTTAGGACACAAATCCGTAGAAATTAATTTCAAGGCCAAAGTCAGCAGAATAATTACTTTTAAGGACAAAGTCAGCAGTCCAATTACTTTCAAGGACATAATTCATAGGTTTTTAGGCCTTAAAAACTAATTATTTCGCATTTTTTCCTTAAAAGTAATTATTTCAGTTTTATGTCCTAGAAACTAATTGCAGTTGCTAAAGAAGCCCTTGTGGCTAATTTCCACTTTATAAAATATGGATTTCTAAATGGATTTTTTATTGATAAATTAGATTTATATAGAAATGTTGATAGTAAATGAGTTTTTATAAAAGAATGACTTGTAAATAGTACTATATAAAAGAATGATTTTATAAAATAGAAGTTTTTTAATATGGAAAAAAGATTTATTAACATAGTTTATAAATTTGGAAATGATTTATATTGAGATATAAAATGTGGATTTCTATTTAACGGAATGTTGAAAGAAATATTTTGATGAAGTTAATGGCTTTGAAAAGTAACTTATCATTTTAAAGTAGTATTTTGGGAAATAATAATTCCAATGGAATTTAATGATTTTGAAAAAAAAATTGAAATGAGATATGTCTCAAAAAAATAGATTCCAACATTTATTGTTGTAATAGACGTTTTTAGAGAAGTAAGGAAGGCATAGACTATAACGCTGTTGTTATAGTAAATGGTTTTCGAAAGGAAATGTTTTATGTAGTATATGGGATTATATTCATATATACATACATATATAATTAACTAAATCCCTATGCTAAATGTTTTAGGTT
Source organism: Allium cepa (assembly GCA_030765085.1). Classification (NCBI taxonomy): domain Eukaryota; kingdom Viridiplantae; phylum Streptophyta; class Magnoliopsida; order Asparagales; family Amaryllidaceae; genus Allium; species Allium cepa. Next base: position 779,162,630 of record CM060945.1, read on the forward strand.
ATCATAATGATGTTTTATGCAAAATTCATTTTGAACCAAATAAAGTGCATTTTGCAGAATACTTTCCTCAAGATTTGAATGTATATACACTTATTTTTTGTTTAAGTATATGGAGATATTTTCTAAGTGTTGGAAATGAAATGGTTTGTGAATATGCCTATATTGTTGATATAAGCACATGGAAATGTTTTCCAGTACCGAAAGGTTGAAATGGTTTTGTAAATATATCCATTTTGTAGATAATTTGAAGTAAATATTTGGAAAGTGATTTAATTAATAAAAAGATAAATTAAAAGGGCCTAGTGGTTGCTTGGTGCTAGATATATTTTTTTTGCTTTGATAGTTAAATAATTGACTATCAAATTTGGCCTCTTTATCGTTGTTGGTTCGGAATGACGGGCATCGGATTTAACCAAGAACCACTTTGGCCCAATGTATGCGCTTGAAACTGCAGGTTTATAATGATAATGGTTGAAGACGGAGATCTTCGTGATGTAGGGCAGCTTGCCACTAGACCCTCAAGGAAATTACTATCATATACTTATGGTGGCAGTAATGCACTGTCAAGAAAATCTTCGATGGAAGGACTGATCGCTACTATTTCTAGGGGTAATGCCCGACTGGATGTGGTAGGAGACATCCTTTGGTTTTTACTGTTCTTGGACAACTTGTATGGAAGAATGTCTGACATTGCATTTCGAAGAACCACGTACATTGGTTTTTACAAACGTATGTCTATTGGTGGTATAGAAAGTAACTCTCTTACACTTAACACCCTTCTCTAAAAAGTACGAGCTTAGAGGTTGTAATTTTGTGAAAATCAATAAGTGTGTTGTTGGAAATGGCAGTGTGGCATTCAAAGTGAAATATGATATGTAAAAGATCAACTTTACCTTACGCCTCATCAACTGGTAATGGCTTAAACAAGGCATGCCGTAAGGCTAAGTGGGTCGCTCCCATTAGGGTATGGTCATCACCCTTCTAGATATACTTATACCCGCTATGATGTCGGGTTTTAAATTTATGTTGTGTATGCTTGTGGCCAAAGATAGGTCGGTTATGACCGGGGTGATGTCATATTCAATTCCACCACTAGAAGGCTCTGTGGTTAGGATGGTCTTGCCAGGTGTGGAGGTTTTGAAGATGTTGATCCTCGGTACATTCCTCTAGAACTGTACTGTATGGGAAATAGCCCCATACCTGCCATTGTACGGAAATCCAAACTTCAATACATGCCTACCATTTTGTTTGTAGAACCCACTTTGTGGCTAGTTTGCTGGAATTTAATAATGTAACAATTTCGACTATGATTGATATTATTTGCATAATAGATACTATAACAATATAACAGAATTTGATGTGAAATGTTTGGTTATCGTAAGGGAAAAACCCGTCCATTTTTATGCATTGCGTGGTCTTACGAGATACCCTTATTTTGATAAGTAAAGTTTTTATTACTTTAAAATTCAGTTGAGATGTGTTTTCTCACACTGGTTTACCAAACTGATCCGGGCGTTCTTCTCTTTCAATGCTCGGATCAGGCTCAGTGCTCGAGTCAGGCCGAGTATATTTACAGGTTCTATTTAGATGCTTTGGAGCTTCAACAGACGAGCTAGAGGCCTTCTAGTCATATATTTACATGCATGTTTATTTTTCCTCATCATTATCATTTAAATTATCAGCATTTGAAAGGACAGGTCATTATAACCGTCCGAGCTGATGATTAATTATTGATTGTTGTACTCTAATGGATGTTTTTATACTATGGTTTTTTATTTGAAAAGATCATTGATATTATATTATATGTTGTTCTGCTGCGAATTTGAGATTCTATGATAATTTTAGCTTCTTCTTCTCTTCTCCACTTCTTTCTTCTTTCTTTCTCCCTACTAATTGGGTTTTTCTGGCACTTGATTGCTCGGCATGTAATATAGTGGATGTATTAGTGTCGATCTTCGAGGGTCGAAAATTTGGTTCATTACATTTGGTATCAGAGTTGAAGGTTAAGTGAGAACCTTAGCATTGGTGGGGTAAACCCTTATAGATAGGGTCAGTAGCACAATAGAACGAGTTTGAGTGCATATATATATAAGTGCAAATTTGTCAGTGATATAAAAATATTTTGTAGTGTGTTGGTTAATCTATTGAGTGGCATGCAGATTATGGTCAATACAAGTAATTAACATTATTGATAGAGATATCTAAACACTTGAACAGAGCAGTTTGACATGGTATTATTTTGAAATTGGGTAAATGAAATAATTTTATCCTAATTATTTTTATACACAAAGGGATAATTTTTTAGTAAATTATTATGGTATATATGATGTGCTTAGTTATTAGGAAATGATAATGTTATACTATTATCATTTGTTGTGGTTATTTGTGATCAAATAAAAGTTGATATTATAATGTAAGCAAGATTAACAACTGAGAATTGATTTTATATATGCAAATAGAATTATATATATACGAAGTATAAAGGTGATTTATAAATTGAAAGGAAATTGAATTTCTGAAGTGTGTTATAAAAATGGTTTGGGAGTAAAAAGAGTTTAAAAGCTAGGAATTTTGAATTTAAATCCCGTTGATTTTGGAATTTGATTTTTGAAGTTTTGAAAAGGAATAATAGTAATATTATTTGGAAAATATTTTGAATATAAGTATTCTAAAAAGGGTTTTTAAAGGAATAAAACACTGAGCTCACTTCGATAGCTGGAAAATAATTTCAATGATGGCTGCAGCATCGTCGACGTTCATTTTTGGGTTTCCAAGAGAGGTATTGCTACCATAGGAATTTTGTTCCGGTAAAACTAGTTCTAATTTTAAAATTCATAAGGATGGTTTGTTATACCAAGGGGATTTGGTATATATATAATTTCAAAATAATTTGAAATAAATAAGAACAGGATGTATAAACTTTGGAAATTTTCATTGAGTGATTAATGAAAAATATAGGAAAATAAGTTTTATAACGTATAAATTTTTGAGGATGAGTAAGTTGAAACAATGTTTTAAATTGTTGAATAGGAATTTGAAAGAAAGTAAATTTGAAATTGAGTTTTGGAACGAAATTTAACTTAAGATCAATTGAACATATTAAATTTTTGGAAAGAAATTAGCCTGAGTTAGACTAAATGAAATGATTTGGAAATAAAATTGATTGTGATTGAAATGGGTTAATGATGGAACTAATTAAGTAAATTTGTGAATTAGATATGGTTTGGAATGTGATCGATGAAATTGAATATTGAAGTGGAAAAATGAACTGGGATAAATGGAATTGAAATTGATTTAAAATGTATATGAACTTCGGTAGTCAATTGAAAATAAACAAGAAATGTATAAAATGTTTATAAAACTTAAGTAAAATTTTACGAAATGATCCATAAATGAATTTAATATAAAGTGAAATGTTGTTAAATATAAAATTTGAGGGAATAAGTCTTAAGTGACATTAGTATTGAAAGAAATATGCTAAGAGATAAATGAATGTGGGTAAGGCAACGTGGATAGTTAAATATAGATCAATTAAATATTGAAAATCAAAATTACAAATTAATATGATTAGAAACTATATGTTTTGATATCATTGGTAAATAAGATGCATGTATATAAAAGAAAGAGCTAATTTGAAGTCTTTGATTTCGTACGTGAAATTGGGTTCCATGACTAAAAGGTACATACTTATATTGTTGTTTTAATTTGACGGTTTTATGGTTGTGCCACTTGGCTTTTGTTTTCTCTTGCTGGTTTATGCCAGAGTGGTGATTCGTTGTTATTCTGATCGTGCCGTGTAAAGGAGTGGCGAAATTTTTAAAAAATTTAAAGAGTTAGAAATTATAAAGAAAATTTTAATAGCTAAAATTTGATTTTTAGATATGGCCTGTAATGATTTGATATGTGATATTGATTAGAATCTACGAATGAATTCAAACTTGGTAAAAGTAATAACAAGGTTTCAACAAATTGGTTTTGGAAAAGATTAAGGGTTTAAAATAATTTGGCTAAATATTTCAAATAATTTGTTTTTAAAAGCTAACGGGTTTTGGCATTTTTTTTGCTTTGGCAATTTCGGGGACGAAATTCTTTTAATGAGGGAAGAATGTAACGGCCCAGAATTTTAGTTATTTGAAAATAGAATATTTAATTAAATAATAAAGTTAATTTTATAGATTAAATAATTTAAATTTCAAATATAAGGATTTATTTGATAATATAATTGTTGAATTAATAGTTTAAATTTCTTAAATAATTGAATCTTGAATTTTTATTTGGATAAAAATAATTCCAAAGCTTATTTAAATTCTATTTTGCAAGAATGGAGATAATAAAACTTTTAAATTAGGTTTAAAAGTCATTTAATTGATTTTGAGATTTACTCGTTTTGACTAACAAGAAAAATAGCCTTCCGGGGCACTATCTCAAATTTTGACGAAACTAGGGTCATTGGGTCCGTAATAATGAATTATATTATGCCATAAAATTTCATGGCAATCAGATGTATCATTGGCCATGCGACATCGAAACACATAGAATTTAATATAGAAAATTTAAAACAATACTTGGGTTCAATAAAACTATCTTTTGCATATAATCAAAATAGGTCCCAAAACAATTTCCATTGCGTTCGCAATAGGGGTATAACATATATAACACCAGGTGGAATACCTTGATTGGGGTCCACAATTATATAACTAGATATTTTAAACAACATATTTTTTCTATGATTTGACTTTACACTCCTTGACCTATCTATACCAGCCCACATTTAACCCATATGATCGCATTCCTCCCCACCCGCGCTCTTCTTATTTAAATGTTTTACTGTAGCAAAATTTTCATTCCAAAAAAATTAATTCAAACAAAATACATCATGGAAAAAATCTAAAATGAATTTTAAAATTCTATTTCAACTAAATCTTTCCACTGGTATGCTGATTAAGAGGTACGACGCTTGTTCTTGAAATTCGATAGTAGGTCGAGTGGTAGTAAAAGGCTAGGATTTGGATTTGTGGCCAATGAAGGGAGAATTAGGGGAATTGGAGGTCGTTTTTTGATTCGAGAATGCAAATGGCAGCTAGTCGCCGAGTTTGGTAAAGATCGATGGGATTTTGGGTCGCGTGAACAGTGGCAGACGAACGGAGGGGGGTTGTGTCACGTTTTGAACATTGGGCTCGAGCATGTGGGTTTTGGTATCGGCGAGTAGAGATTTCGAAGAGGAGTGCAAAATGAAGTCGATTGGTGAAATGGAGGACCGGAGCTCCGTATTCTCCATCGATCGTACACGGTAATGGCCGTGTCACTACGCACGTTATTTTGGGGAAGGAGAAGATGTGTTGGTAGGGTAATCTTGTTAATTATACTAAGTTATAATTATAATTTTAAATACTATCAATAGCTTATAAAATTCATTACTCCATCATACGAGTCGGTTTGAGATGAAACTTTTTGCATTGCATTTGTATTGATGAAAACTTCGGGATAGAACTGCCTTGGATGGATTTGGAGACTATTGAAAATTGGGCTAAAATTGGACGTTGATCGAGTTTAGTCCCAAATTGGAATGCCTTGGCGATAATAGAAAATTTATATGAGTTAACTCACCTTTCTGGCATGCTTATATTTTTATATAAGTGGGAATAAATTTATTTATGCTGTTGATTCGTTGTTTGGATTTTATATATATATATATATATATATATATATATATATATATATATATATATATATATATATATATATATATATGAATTGGTTTGGATATATTCCCACCCCTAGAGAAGACGAGACTTTATTACATTCTCGTGTAAGAGGGGATGACCCTTGTATACGAATCCCGCCTCGAAGCGGTTGATTTATATTTTTATGATTATATGATGCCTATGATGTAGGAGGACAAGTTGGAGGGATCAAATAAGATTCCTCGGATTGTTGATTTTATTTTCATATATATGTAGATATATGATGTGATGGATGTGATATTTGATGACATGAAATTTGTTTTGCTTATTTAGTGCAATGGTAGCATTGGGCCATATTTTTAGTATTTTAAATACTATAAAATAGTGATTTTGAGTTAAAATGATTTTCAAGTGATTTCGAAGAAGTATATGTTTTAATGATTTTTAAATTATTTAAAGGAACAAATATAAAAGTATGGTTTTTAATGTTATAAAAATATGGCTTTTGTGAAATATTTTTATATAGAGATTTTTGAATATTTTATAAAGGATTTAACAATGGATATTTTATAAATAAAGAAATGGATTAAGTGGAATTTATAGATATGGATTTTTATAAATAATATGGATTTATAAAATATGGATTTATAAATGGATTTTTTATAAATAAATTAGATTTATATAGAAATGGATTTTTGATAGTAAATGATTTTTAATAAAAGAATGAGTTATAAATAGAATTTTATAAAAGAGGTGACTCTATAACATAGAAGTTTTATAAAGTAGAAAGGAGATCTATAATCATAGTTTATAAATTGGGAAATGACTTGTGTTGAGATATAATATATGGATTTTTGTTTAAAGGAATATTGAAAGAAATATTTTGATGAAGTTAATGGCTTTGAAAAGTAACTTATCGTTTTAAAGTAATATTTTGGGAAATAATAATTCCAATAGAATTTAATGGTTTTGAAAATGTTTTAAAATGAGATATGTATCGAAAAATATAGATTTCAACATTTATTGTCATAATAGATGATTTTGGAGAAGTAAGAAAGGCATGGACTATAATACCGTTGTTAAAGTAAATAATTTTCGAAAGGAATTGTTTTATGTTGTATATGGGATTATATATATAATTTATTAAATCCTTATGCTAAATGTTTTAGGTTGTCGTAATGATTTTTTACTCAACATTCGTTTTGACCCAAATAAAGTGCGTTTTGAAGAATACTTTCCTCAAGATTTGTAAGTATACACACTTATTTTTTGTTTTTAGTACATGGAGATATTTTCTATGTGTCGAAAATGAAATGATTTGTTAATATGCTTATGCTATTAATATAAGTATTTAGAAATGTTTTGCAGTATCGAAAGGTTGAAATGGTTTTGTGAGTATATCAATTTTAAAGTTAATTTGAAGTAAATATTCGAAAACTGATGTAATAAATAAAAAGATTAATTAAATGGGCCTAGTGATTGCTCGGTGCTAGATACTATTTATTGTTTTGATAGTTAAATAATTGACTATCAAATTTGGCCTCTTTATCGTTGTTGGTTTGGATATACCAGGGTTGGATTTATCCGAGAACCACTTTGGACCAATATATACGTTCGAAATTGTAGGTTTATGATGATGATGGTTGAAGACGGAGATCTTCATGATGTAGGGCTGCTTGCCACAAGACCCTCAGGGAAATTACCATATCATATACTTGTGGTGCCAGTAATGCTTTATCATGAAAATCTTCGATGCAAGGACTACTCGCCACTAATTCTAGGGTTAATACTTGACCGGATATGGTAGGACAGTTCATTTGGTTTGCCCTTTTCCTATACAACTTGTATGGATGAATGTTGGAACATTGCATTTCCAAGAACCATGTGTATTTGTTTTTACAAAATTACGTCTGTTGATGGTGTAGGAAGTAACTCTCTTACACTTATATTTATTCCCACTAAGACGTCGGTTTTTAAATTTACGTTATGTATGCTTGTGGCCACGGATAAGTTTGGTACGACTGGGATGATGTCATATTCGGTTCTATCCACCTCCAGATGGGTTTGTGGGTAGGCCGGTCTTGCCAGGTGCAAAGGTTTCGAACATGTCGATCCTCGGTGCATTCCTTTAGAAATGTATTGTAAGAAAGGTAGTCCCTTACTTGCCCTTTTATTGGAATCCAAACTCCAATAGGTGTTCAGTTTTGATGCTTTGGAGCTTCAATAGACGAGTTGGAGGCCTTTCAGTCGTATTAACGTATATGTATATTTTTCCGCTGTATTGTCATTTAAATTATCAACATTTTTAAGGATATGTCACAATTACTGTCAGTGCTGATGATTATTTACTTATTGTTGTACTCTGATGGATGTATGTATACCACAGTTTCTGTTTTGAAAATATCATTGATATAATATTATATGTTGTTCCGCTGCGATTGTGAGATTCTATGATGGTTTTAGCTTCTTCTACTCTTCTCCTCTTCTCCTCTTCTTTCTTCTTTCTTTCACCCTAACAATTGGATTTTTCTGGCACTTGATTTCTCAGCATGTAATATAGTGGACGTATTAGTGTCAATCGTCGAGGGTCGAAAATCCGGTGGGGTTGCACCCATTTGGATATTTTCACATATCATCTAGACTGGATTCGATAGCGCTATCAGATGTGAAATATTCGGCTTCTCGATAAGATATGGTAGGATCTAGCTTGGAGGTTTTCGAGAAGTGTCATGGAGTATACGAGCTTCTCTGGAGTATATTACTAGAGGTATACTTCAAAGGGGGAGCACCTACTGTAACATCCCATATTTAGAGGCCAAAAGCTAAGCACTACAGATGTTGCGGTCATCTATAGTATTAACTTTTGGTGACAAAATATGGTAATGTTAATGGTATCCATTAGATCAAATGAACTTAAATACGAACAAAATCACAAATTTTCAAAAATCATAATTTTACTGATTATACTTCAAAAAAGATTCATATCCAAGTTACAGAATCTCATATCGTTTCCCAGGTAAAGATTAATTATAATTTTTACAAAATACGCCAAGAGCAACATATGATGATGCCCCCTTGGTTGATCAAAGCAATATAATCATATCTGACTTAACACATGGTGAAAACAACAAAACAATCAGTAACCCTAATTAGCTATCCATCAGCCACTTGCTCGTCTTTGGAAGCTGTATTCGCCAAAAGACTAGAACCTAAAAACCTTAACCCTCAGCCTATTCAAATAAAATTTGAGTACCCGAGAGAGGGAAGACAAAAACTTTGAGTCGGACATAAAGCCTGTGTGAATAATTCTGCTACATCTCGGTTTATGATATTAAGTGAGACCACGCCGATTAGCGGAATGGGTTTCCCTTCACTAATATCCTCTTTAAAACATATATTTTGCAAATCCTTTCCTACAACCAGACTGGTTAATCAAATTGATTATACCAAAATAGAAATATCCTTTTTGCTAATAAATGGACTATCTGTCCATAAAACAGGTAATAAGTCGACTATCTATCCACAATATAATAGCAAGGTCCATTATGCAACAATTGGACTATCTATCCGTACAGCTGGGCTGACTGTCCACAAACTGGACTAACTATCCGAATCAAAATTTAGTAACTATTGGAATTATTTTCTTAAGGTTAAATTCCCTTTATCTTTTTCCTTGAAAACCTTTTCAAAATGATTAACCTTTCAAATCGTACTTATACAAGGAAAATACTTTCTTAGCTTTACTCTAAGATATTTTGCCATGACATATATACTTTACTCAAAATAATGTTGATGGATTTTAGTGAGGATTAGGTATCCTTCCAAAAAAGTTAAAACCCTTTTTAACTTGAAAATACTAAGGCTGCATTGCATATTTAATTCATTTGAAACCTTTGTTTAAAACCTTTAAACAACCCTTTCAAAACCATTGAAGGTAACCCCTTCAAAACCATTGAAGACCCTTTCGAAACGATTAAATATTGCATTTCGAAAACATTGGAAAAATGTTTCCCTTCTTTTCTCCGAAAACTTCAAAACATTAAATATCTTTCTTTAAAATTTTAAATATTACCTTTCAAAAACATAGGAAATACCTTCCCTTTCCACCCTGTAAAAACCCTGAGGAACCAACCCTTTCGAAACCATTCGTTAAAACCTCTCGAAACAGTCGAAACTCAATATTTTTGAAAGCATTTTTGGTTTTGTTTAAAACATATGGAAACCTTTCGAAACCATTCAATATTTCACACCTTCGAAACCTTTAAAATAATCTTGGTCGAAACCATTTGGATTCTACCTTCAAGTATAGCAAAAGGATCAAAAACCCATTAAATAAGAAAGCATCTATTTCGAAACCATTTAAAACTATCTCTTTTGAAACCATTTGGGTTTTACTTCAATCATAGAAAAAGGTCTTTAAACCATTTAAGTTGAAAGCATCTATTTCAAAACCATTTTCTAAGTAATTAAGTGATGGTGTCGAAGCTATCCCTTCGAAAACATTCGAGAGGTGGCCAGATTTTTAGAAAACAAAACAACCCTTTTGAAACCATCTAGATAAAAAGGTAGGAAGCAGTGGCTAAATGCTTTGATTCATTCGAAAGAAGTCATTTAACACAACCCAATCGAAACCATTCCTTTTAAAACCATTTGACCTAGTCGAAAGCTAACTAGGTCAAAAGCAAGCGGGAGCTTTTTTAATTTAAAAACAAAGTAATGCCTCAACCCTTTCGGAACCCTACTTTCGACTCCATACCTTACACCTACTTCCAGTTCACTATGTAATAGTTCCCTGATACCATGTGCATTGGTTTCGACTGTGTCGGAAGCGAAGATGAGGAGGTGGAACCTGGTGCCGACGGTGTCGAAACAATGAAAAACATGTGGCAAATAGTTCTTACTACCTAACATGCTTTACGTGTCAATCGATTGCCTCTTTCTTTACCAATAAAAAATACTGCCATTTTGCTGCCAACTTTCTAGATTTAACAAATTAAATTAATTTTACAAAAAGCCCCTTCTCCTCTCTTAATTATATAAAACATTTAAGTCCTATAGATTGAATAATTTTATAAGACCGTTAAAACACTGGAAAAATCTACAAAAATTCCAAAAATCTCTTTTAACATGTTTTCCAACATATAAAAATTACAGACCCAAATCTTTTATTATTTAACCGTAAATAATTTTTAACCCAAATTAACAATTTTTTAATAAAAAATTCATATAAATTCCTCTAATATTCAGAAAACTCTGAAAATTGAAACCTATCTCTAAAATATTATTTATGATCTTAAAATTTCGCAAGACATTTGGATGCCATTTTATAATGTTTTCACCATAAAACATATCATAAATTCAATATGAACATACATAAATCATCAAAGATATATATAATTACCCCATCATTAAAAAATATGGTAAAACATTGCAAAATACTCGGAGTTCATCTTAAAACTGAAAATACAGTCAAAAATGAGATGTAAACATTATTCACCTTAGCTTTAGAGAAAAAAAGATTGAGAGGTGAATGGATTTGATTTGAATTAGCTTATTCCTTAGCTTTTCTCTATGTTCTTCTTCTTTCTCTTCTTAATGGTGGCTGGCCTTAGTTTTACATTTTTTTTGATAAAATGAAATGGACGTGTAGAGGTACACGGCCAAGGGTTTAGGGTATGAGAATGGCCACCTTCCTATTTTACCCCTCCTTTATTTAAATTTCAAATCCTACTTTAATTCATTGTTAAATGGCACGACTAACTTTTAAATAAAATCAAATCTCAATCCCCTAACTGACTCATTATTTTACTTTATTTAGCTAATTAAATATCTTAAATAATGTTACTAAATATTTGCAACGTTACAGACTCCCTTCCTTAAAGAATTTCGCCCTCGAAATTGCAATAAGGTGCACAACAAATCAAACAAGAAGGTAAAACATACCATCAAATAAGTCAGGATAAGTATCTCTAATTCTTCTCTCAATCTCCAAAGTGCAGTCCCGGTCATTGTCGTTCCACTGGGCTTTGACTAATCTGATTGTCTTATTTGTAAGCCTCTACTCATCCCTCGCAATAATGCAAACTGGCTTCCTCATAATAGTCAAATCGGGTTCCACTACTACGTCATCTAGCACAGTCGAGGCAATAGCAGTCTCCGGGTCTCTAACACTCTTCCTGAGATGAGAAACATGAAAAACATCATGGACACCTACCAAATTGTTCGGTAACTCAATTATATATGCGAGTTTTCCGATCCTCTCAATAATAGAAAAATGTCCAACGAATGTTGGTGCTAACTTTCCTGATTTTCCAAATCTAATCACACCCTTCATCGATGATACTTTGACGAAAACCTAGTCTCCAACTGAGAAATCTAAATCTTTCCATCTCATTTCTACATAACTCTTCTGCCTAGACTGAGCCTCCTTCATTCTAGCCCAATGACCTCAATCTTTTCAGTAGCTTCTCTGACCAAATCTGGACAAAGAACTAACCTATCCTCGATCTCTAACTAACATATAGGAGATTTGCAAGGCCTTTCATACAAAGCTTCAAATAGTGCCATCTTAATATTAGTCTGATCACTTTGTTATACAAAAACTCAACTAAATGCAGATGGACTTCCCATGATCCCCCAAAATCCAGAACATAATCTCTTAACAAGTCCTCTAAGATTTTGTTAACTCTCCACGTTTGCCCATCTGTCTACGGATTGTAAGCGGTACTCATCTTGAGCTTGGTTCCTAAAACTTCCTGTAGACTCTTATGAATAAGGAATCTCTTTCTCTCACTATGCTACTAGGAATTTCGTGCAGTCTAACCACATTTTTCATAAACAACTTTGATAAAACAACTACCGTTCTTTTTGACTTGCCTAGAATGAAATGGACACTTTTGGTCAATTTGTCCACCATGACACATATATTATCATTTCCTCTATTCAACCTTGGCAATCCGTCAATAAAATCCATAGCAATAGAATCTTACTTCCATACTGGAATATCCAATGGTTGAAGCAACCCACTTGGCTTCTGGTGTTCGGCCTTTTCCTGTTGGCAAATCAAGCACTGCTTACCCATAAACCAATATCCCGTTTCATAGCTTTGTAGAAGAAACTCCTCTTCAAGTCCTAATACATCTTAGCACCTCCTGGATGAATAGAGAACTTCGAAAGATGGCATTTCTCTACGACTTCTTTCCTTATGTTTCCTACACTCGGAACACATAATCTTCCTTTCTTTCTCAAACTCCCATTCTGGTCAAGATTGAAATCTTTTAAGTCATCGCTCTGGGTTCCATCTCATAGCTTCCTGATCCATTCAGCTAATAACGGACCCTCTTCCTATTTAGAAGCAATCCTTTCGATCATCACTAGTCGAACTTCCAAATAAGATAACACTATGGCTTCTCCGCTAGACCAAGCCTCGGATCTCCACTGCACTCTGCAATCTGCTAATGCTTCCAGATCATTCCACTCAGCAATCATCACCAACACAGCATTTTGATGTTTCCTCCTAAGTGCATCCACAACCTTATTGCCTTTTCCTAGTGTGCACTCAATCCCAAATTCATAAGCGACAATAAACTCTAACCACCTTTGTTCTCTAATATTCAGCTCCTTTTGAGAGAACAAATATCTTAATGACATATGATCTGTGTATAACTCAAACCTATCTCTTAGAAGCTAATATCTCCACATCTTCAATGCAAAAATCACTGCAATCCAAATCATTCGTCGAATATCTGACCTCATGTGGTCTATGCTGTCTAGAAGTGTAGGCAATCATTTTACTCCTCTTCATCAACACGGCTCTTAATGTTATTCCACACGCATCTGTATAACCAACTAAATCCTGATTCCCTTCCGGAACAACCAAAACCAATGCATGGTTCAACAAGTTTTTTAAACTCTAGAATACTTCCTTACACTTATCGGTTCACACAAACTTTACGTCCTTTCTCGTTAGCTTGGTCAGTGGTGCCGCTATCCGTGAAAAATCCATAGTGAACCTCCAATAATAACCATCCAACCTAAGGAAACTCTTTATCCCATCAATGTCTTGGTTCTCTTCTAAATATTCACCGCTTAATCCTAGTTAGATCTACTGACGACCCTTCCTTAGAGATACATGATCAAGAAACTTCATTTCTTTCTTCCAAAATGACATTTCGAAAACATCGCCTTTAGCTGATGCTGCCTCAGCGTCTTAAGCGCCACTCTATGATGAGCTTAAAGCTCTATTTCATCCTTAGAGTATGTCAAGATATCATCTATGAAAACCAATACAAACCTATCCAAGTGCTCTAGAAAAACTCGGTTCATCGAAACCACAAAGAAAGCTGGTGAGTCAGTCAGTTTGAGCGAAAAAACAAGCCATTCGTACCACCTAAGTCTAGTCTTAAATGCAATCAAAGGTATAATATCCTCTGCTACTTTAAGCTGATGGAAACACGTCGTTAAATCCAACTATGAAAATACCTTGGCTCCACTCAACTGGTCAAAAAAATTGTCAATCCTCAGCAATGGATATCGATTCTTTATCGTTTTCTCATTCAACTTATGATAATTGATAGCCTTAATGATCTATCTGGCTTCTTAGCAAACACTGTAGCTTCTCCCAATGGCGAACTACTCGACAGGACAAAACTCTTGCCTTCTAAATCCACTAACTGCACTTTCAACTACCTCATATCTATAGGCGTCATCTTCCTCGGTGGCCTACTCACTAGTTCTGCCCATGAAACAAAACTTATTTGAAAGTCAATGGCTCATTTTGGCGGCAATCCAAATATAGGCTCAAAAACATTTGCGAATTCTCTGACCATGAAAACTTAACTCAACTCATCTTCCAATTCCATAGCACCCATTAAGGCATACACCTCACCGCAAGAACCTTCTACAGTATAAAATATCTGACAACTACAATTAGGGTATCTAAGCGATATTTTCCTATCCTGGTAAAATATCCTAGCATCGTACTCACTTAAGCAGTCCATCCTAAGAATAAACCCGACCCTCGAAAAATAAAACACATGCAAACTGCAAACAAAACTATGACCTAATAGGTCAAACTCTAACTGATCACATCTCAACCCTAGAGTTGCATATCCTCCTATTGGATTCGCAACCCGTAAGAAACTTATTAAACATATGTGTTCTAGGTTAAGCTTATCTATCAAGCATCTAAATATAAAAGTATGTGATGCACCAGTATCAAATAGAACGCTAATAGAAATACCATGAATCTAAAGCGTAGCTCCTAAAACTACTTATCCTTTCTCCTAAGCTATTGGCTTTGAAGCAACAAGTTCCAATGCATACACCTTGCCCTTTCCATCCTTAAACAGCTCCTTGCACCGATTCTCATAGTGGCCAATCCGGTTGTAGTTGAAACACCTGACATTCTATTTCCATGCCACCTCATTTTCCTTTCCAACACGACACTCATTAGCAAAGTTCCTTTTCTTGTCGCACTTGAAGCAAACAATCTCAGACTTCCCTTTCTTAGTTGCTCCATCCTTCTAGGCACCTTTCTTAGGAAAGAACTTCCTCTTCTGATTCCGCCTAATCTAGACTTCTTTAGCTTTACTCTTCTCTAGAGAATCAAGAATCTCCTCATGCCTTAAGGCCATCTCCACTACAAAGTCAAAAGGATCTCTAATATGAGGTAATGTTGCCATGGCTAACTCAGGCTTCAACCCTTGATAAACTTCTCATTTCTCTTCATTAGTGTATCCACTGAAGCATAGCCATATCTGGTCAACTCCTCAAACTTTCTAGCATACTCCAAAATAGGCATCTCCCCCGCTCTAATTCAGCGAACTTCCTGATGAGAGCCGACTGTGCCATTGCAGACATGAACCTCTCTAGGAACCTCCCCTTGAAATCTTCCTAGGTCATGGTCTCCTCATCCACCGCCACAGTTACTATTCCAACAGAACAAAGATACTCCTTGAAGATGTCTAGATGCCAACCTCCTCTTATGCTCATTATTGAGTCCTAGATCTGTAAAAATCTATTTACCTCAATGGCATCTTCCGTTCCAACAAACGGCTTTCCCTCCAAGCTTGGTGTAATCTCCACTCAGCTTAGAATAATTGTTAACAACCGAAACTTTCGGAACACCTTCTCCTGCAACATTTCCTCCTAACACTCCAGCTGCAACTTCCATCTGCACCATATTCCTGAAAAACTGATACATAGCTTCCATTCCAACTTGCAAGACTTCAGCACCCACATTCTCTGCTTATACCTGACCTTGACCTCTTCTCGCATTAGGCATGGCATTTACATCAGTGCCTTTCCCTCCTGGGTCAACTCTTCCTCTTCTCCCTTCCATATCTATATTCAAATCTCATGAGACATAGAAAAATATCCTAATAAAGATCGAAGACTAGAGATAAAGCGTATACTTATATACAGCAAATACAAATACATTGCTATAGTGTTAACTCATACCCCAACCTTACTCTAATTCTTAGGATTATATTTTAAAAACCCATTTTTAGTTTAATGTTTTTCATAAACCATGCTCAGATACCAAGTTGTAACATCCTATATTTGGACGCCAAAAGCTAAATGCTAATGATATTGTAGTCATCCATAGTATTAACCTCTGGTGACAAAATACGATAATGATTGTAGTATCCATTATATAAGAACCCCTTGAATATGAACGAAATTAAAGATTTTCAAAAAACATCACTTTACATATTACATTTCAAAATAGATTCATATCCAAGTTACGTATTCCCGTATCATAACCCAGGTAAAGATTAATTATAATCATTAAAGAATATGACAAGAGCGACATATGACGATGCCGTTTTGGTTGATCAAAGCAATATAGTCATATCTGACTTAATATACAACATAAATAAAAACAATTAGTAACTCCTAATTAGCTATCCATCAGCCATCTGCTCGTCTTCAGAAGCTTTATTTGCCAAAAAACTAAAACCTGAAAGCCTTAAACCTCAACCTACTCAAATCAGTTTTGAGTACCTAAGAGTTTAAGGGGGAATAAAAACTTTGAGTAAGACATAAAGTCTGGTGTGAATAATTCTATCACATCACGGTTTACTAATATTAAGTGAGACCGTGCCACTTAGCGGAACATGTTTCCCTTCACTAAAATCCGCTTTAAAACATATTTTTGCAAATCCTTTCCTGCAACCAAACTGGTTAATCAAACTGATTATATCAATATAGCAATATCCTTTATGCTAATAAATGGACTATCTATCCATAAAATAGGTAATTAGTGGACTATCAATCCACAATATAATAGCAAGGTCCCTTATGCTACAAATGACTATTTGTCCATATAACTGGTCTGACTGTCCGCAAACTGGACTAACTGCCGAATAAAAATGGACCGACTGTCCGAATCATTTTCTTAGGTTAACTACCCTTTATCTTTTTCCTCGAAAACCTTTTCAAAATGATGTAACCTTTTAAATCATACTTATATAAGGAAAATATTTTCTTAGCTTTGATCTAAGCTATTTTGCCATGATCGATATATATATACTTTACTCAAAATAATGTTGATGGATTTTAGTTTTGACTAGCTATCCTTCCAAAACAAGTTAAAACCCTTTTTAACTTGAAAATACTTAGGCTAAATTGCCTATTAATTACATTTGAAACCTTTGTTTAAAACCCTTAAACAACCCTTTCGAAACCATTGAAGGTAACCACTTCGAAACCATTGAAAGACCCTTTCAAAACCATTAAATATTACATTTCGAAAACATTGGAAAAACTTTTCCTTTATTTTCTCCAAAAGCTTCAAAATATTAGACATCCTCCTTTTAAACTTTTAAATATTACCTTTCGAAAACATAGGAAAAACCTTCCATTTCGACCCTATCAAAAGCCCGAGGAACCACCCTTTTCGAAACCATTCATTAAAACCTTTCGAAACAATCAAAACTCAATCTTTTTGGAGGCATTTTGGGTTTAGTTTAAAATTTGCAGAAACCATTCGAAACCATTCAAATTTCACCCTTTTGAAACATTTGAAAATCATCTCAGTTGAATCCATTTGGATTCTACCTTTAAGTAGAGCAAAAGGGTTAAAAATCCACTAAAATCGAAAGCATCTATTTTGAAACCATTTAAAACTATCTCTTTCGAAACCGTTTGGGTTTTACTTCAATCATAGAAAAAGGTCTTTAAATCATTTAAGTCGAAAGCATCTATTTTGAAACCATTTCTTAGGTAATGAAGTGATGGTGTCGAAACCATCCCTTCGAAAACATTGGAGAGGTGGCGAGGTTTTTACAAAACAAAATAACTGTTTCAAAACCTTCTAGATCGAAAGGTAGGAAGCGACAGCTAAAGGCTTTGACTCAATCGAAGCAGCCATTTGAAAAAATAGCGCAACCCAACTGAAACCATTCCTTTTAAAACCATATGACCTAGTAAAAAGCTAACTAAGTTGAAAGCTACACAGTGAAAAGCCATTTTGGTTGAAAGCAAGCAGGCACATTTTTAATTTGAAAACAAAATAATGCCTTAAACCCTTCAAAACGCCTGCTTTCGATTCCATACCTTCCGCCTACATCCAATTCACTATGTGCTAGTTCCCTAATACCGTGTGCATTGGTTCGATTGTGTCGGAAGCGAAGATGAGGATGCAAAACCTAGTGTTGATGGTGTCGAAACAATGAAAAACATGTAGCAAATAGTTCTTTCCACCTAACCTGCTTTACGTGTCAAATTATGATTGGTTGCCCCTTTTATTAGTAATAAAACGTACTGCAATTTTCAAAAGTGCCGCCGACATTCCATATTTAACAAATTAAATTAATTTTATAAAAGCCCCTTCTCCTATCTTAATTATATAAAACATTTAAGTTCCATACCTTAAATAAATTTATATCACCATTAAAAAACTCAGCAAAAATCTACAAAAAATCCAAAAATCTCTTTTAATTATTTCCTACATATAAAAATTTCAGACCCAAATCTTTTATTATTTAATCGTAAATAATTATTAACCCAAATTAACATTTTCTTTACTAAAAATTTATATGAACTCCATAAATATTCAGAAAATTCTAAAAATTGAAACCTATCTCTATAATATTATTTATGATATTCATAAACATTTGCAAGGCATTTTGAAGTTATTTTATATGGTTTTCACCTTAAAACATATCGCGAATTCAATATGAACATTCATAAATCATCAACATGTATATATAATCATTCCATCATTCAAAAACATGGAAATCATTGTTCATCTTAGAATTGAAAAGACAATCAAAAATGAGATGTAAACATTATTCACCTTAGCTTTAGAGATTAAAGAGATTGAGATGTGAATGGATTTGATCTGAATTAGCTTCTTCCTCAACTTTTCTCTGTCTTCTTCCTCTTTCTCCTGTTAATGGTGGCTGGCCTTAGTTTTTTTTTTGATAAAGTGAAATGGGCTTGTAGAGGTACACGGCCAAGGGTTTAGGTATAAGAACGGCCTCTTTCCTATTTTACCCCTCATCTATTTCAATTTAAACTCCTTCTTTAATTCATTGTTAAATGGCACGGTTGCCTTTTAAACAAAATCAAATCTCAATCCCCTAATCAGCATATTAGTTTATTTTATTTAGCTAATTAAATATCCTAAATAATGTTATCAAAAATCTAGGGTGTTACACCTTCCTGGTCATTTATTGGTGAATTTTCTTTCCTTATTTGATTCGAACGTTCAAATTTATCTCCTTATTTTCAACGAAAAGAGGCAATCACTCTCCGTGATGTTTAATTATTTGTCCTTTCTTTACGTTTAGATATTGATTTATGTAAGAGTAAACCTGTTTCGTGTTCAGCAGCATGATCTCACATGTTTTGTGTTTAATTTCATACCCATTGTTTTAAATGTTTTACTCATATCAGACTATCGTCTGACCTGAGTTGTTTGGTTTTCCCTAAACTGTCAATTACTCATTTTATTTGAGTTGTTTGAGAGTAGTAGGTCTGTTTGTGTCAAAATTGGGCACAACACTCATCGGAAGTTTTTGAAGAGATAATAAATGAAGAAAGTAAATTAAAATGTGGATTGTCTAACAAAAACTCCAAATAACAGGAAATAAATTGCACGAGAGACAACGATTTAGAGTGGTTCGGCGTATTGCCTATGTCCATTATGAAGTTTTGTTACTTTATTGCTTGATATTCAAAGAATACAACTTTTTTATGTCAAAATACAGCAAGTAATAAGCCAAAATTCGAAATCAAAGGCAGCGGTGGTACTCTGAAGCAATTCTGGCAGCGTCCAGGCGTTCTCTTACTCTAAAAATTCTCCGATCCCCTTTCTGAATGACCAGGGGCTCTTTTTATAGTTGTAGGAGGCTTATATTTCTCCTAAAATCAGGGGAGAATGCTTCTGGCACGTGAGGGGGCCCACATGGCCGAATTCTGGAGATCCGGGCCCACTTTGGGATCGATTCGACCCTTGGTTCGAATCGATCAAAAAAGTGTCCAATCGTGATGAAACTTGGCGTGGACATTCTTCTATGTATATGCGAGCTCCTGTGAAAGTTTCATAGCATTTGGATTTATAGATCTCGAGTTATGATCGATCCAAGATGGTGTGTTTCGCCCTATGGATTCGTTCAAATCGATAAGGTTCGAATCCATATGGTCGAATCCATGCTCATGCACGTGAAGGTGATGACGTGGTGCGCATGCTTCGGGTCAATCCTCCTTTTTCTCCGAGTTTTCTAGGTCATACCCTTGGTTTTAGCTGCTATGACTCGATGGATTCGTAGTAATGGATTCGAAGGTATGCTCCTTCGAATCGATTGAACACAAGTTTCCTTTGTATCGATCAGGGTATTCCATAGCCAATCAATTCGAAGACTTCACTGATGAATGGATTCGACCTTGAGATCGCCTTCATGGATCCGAAGTAAGGCATACAGGGATGGGTTAGAACCATAGCTATTCCGATGGATTCGAAGCTAGGTGGTCTGGATGGATCCGAACTAAGGCATTATGGGACGGATACGACCTTAAAGCTTGCTTGATGGAGTCGAAGCAACGTGTGTTTTGATGGATTCGAACCATGGCTGACTACTGATGGGTTCGAACCATGGCCTTGTGGACGGATTCAAACCACTGCGTGGTTGATAGAGTCGAAGCATGGCCACTTAGATGGATTCGAACCACTGCGTGGTTGATGGATTCGGAGCATGGCTTATTTTTGATCGATTGGAACCTATGCCATTCCTGAGGGATTCGAGCCTATATCATTTCATCCATCTCCCATTGGCGATAACTTGAGCATACTAACTCGGATTGCCCCGAAATTTGGAACGTTGGCTCCCACGGCTTCGCTTGACGTGTCTTATCAATCGTAGCCCGATCCGGACTCGGGCAAAATTCATCGATATTTGTTGTTGCCCAACAATTATTCAAAGCTAAGGACGTATGATCATGTCTCTTTCTAGTTAGTCCCTTGGTATCTCGGCCTTGCCAAAAGGCGGGATAACATTTTCCCCCCAAAGTACGTCTTGTGTAAACATGACGTGCTTTGAAAAGCTGCAGTCTTTCGTTGAACAATTTGAACATGCTTTGCTGAGAGTTGTATTCTTTATTGCTGTAGCCAATCGTCGTATGATCGCGATCGGCTGTTCGTCGTCTACATCATGACGGAATGGGCATTTGATCCCTGTGAATAATACAGATCAAGTATTAGTCGGACATATGTGCATATATGTACCACTTTGGTTTTGGTTAACGTTGCGTGATTGCCAGTCGTTGTCAGTTCAGTTTGTTATCGAATTCTGCATCGGTCCTCTCCTGAACCGATCTTGAGATTCGAGTTAAAACAGTGTTTTTATGATTGTCTGTAATCGTCCTCTTGTATCGATCCTCTCCTGAATCGGTATAAAAGGTTGACAAGTAATTTTTCAAATCGTAGCGATTCGTTTGCTTTCATCGGCGTCCTTTGATGGATTCGAAGTCACGTATGCTCGTATCGATGGTTTTTAATCCAGCCTTTGCTTAGTGCTTCCTCGAATCGATGACGCCTCGCATCGATAAAGTTAGGATGGATTCGGTCGTGTAATGGACTCGAGGGCAACGGATTCGAAGTGGTATATGGGTTCAGTCGTGTGATGGATTCGAAGCAACGGCTCTACGCTGGGATGGATTCGAACGTAGTGTGTTATTAAACGGTCGTTCGAATCGATGGAGCATGGCGAGTGACCGGTGGTAGAAGGTCAACATGACCGGGAGACAAAGAGCCTCAAGCGTTTTCTCGAACCGTATAAATACGCGAGGTAAGCCTCACTTTCACTTTTTACTTTTTACTAATACCATCGCCGCTTCTTCGAATCGATCCTCCAGAGCTAGAAACAACCGTTCTTTGCACGAAACGATAAAATTCCACCAAGTCTTCTTCTATCAATCGAATCCAACTAGGTAATTAAGGGGTTTGACTCGAGTGTAGGACGATGAAACTGGACTTTTCATCATCGATTTCAGTCCTTTCTTCTGAAAATCATAAAGGGTTGTGAGATCTGGAATGGGTCGACTCGATGGACCTGAGGAACGAAACCATTCAATTCGTATCGGTCATAGAATGTTGTCTTGGAGGAGCATAGATATTGATGGACGCTATCTTCCTTCATTGCTTTGCATCGATCCAGGAATGAACAGTTCGAATCAATCTTGAATGCAAGGCTTCGAATCGATGGTTGTGAAAGAAGAAGGGTCTCGTGCTGATCGATTCAAAGTAACGATATTCAGATGGATTCGAAGGTGTTCAATATTGATCGATTTGAAGTTATGCAGAGCTCATGGATTCGAATTGCTTATTTGTCCCAAGGCCTCATCGAGTCGAAGTACACGGAGTCGGGGCGTATCGATTCGAAGTTCGTCGATTCGACTCGTATCGATTCGAAGTTCGTCGATTCGACTCGCATCGATTCGAGTCGATCGATTCGAACGTCCTTGCTTCTGGGACCCCCACTCTTCTGATATGCTCCAACATCTGAACTACGACCAATTTCAAGTTGAACTTTACCGAACTCACTGAACTTTAGCATACTTGACCCCGGCGAGCTTCGGCCTTGCGTAATCGAATTTGACTTGACCTCTCTTTTGGAGCTCGTCGATGGCACCATGACTTAACCAAAATATAACGAATTTATACTTGAATTGGTCAGTAGCATCTGGATGGCGTGGAAGTGACGGTCAGCGATGACGGTCATTTTCATTCTCAAATTCCAAAGTTTCGTCGTTCGGACATCTTGTTTCAACTTGTGAAATCTGCTTAAGTTATGCATAGCACTTGCACTGCACGACATATTCATACACTATACATTGGGGGGATGCGTGGGCTTTTTATGTATTTAACGCCGCTTTCTGGTGAGTTAGTTAGTTATGGAATCTTCGAGTTCTCAACAACAAGAAGCACAAAGCTCGCCTCCTCCAGTGCTTGAGATTCCGGAAATCCCTCCTGAAGTTATAGATCCGGCTCTGGATGAGTTGCCGGAGGCCATATTTATCGAAGATCCTGTCGATTCTGTTCAGTCCAATATCTCGGAGTCTTTGTTGGGCCGGATATGTTAGAAACATAACATATCCCTGGATGATGTTTTATTACCTAGCGCCAATGACAGACCACATAACCCACCTGAAGGATATACTGCCTTTTACCGCCATGCCTGCGCGGCTGGATCTTTCCCTCCTTTTAACCAATACATCAGAGAGATGTTGTCGTATTTAGGAATTGCTCCTTCACAACTCCATCCCAACGGGCATGCATTGCTGAATAGCGTCTTTGTCATATTTATGGATTGCCTTTTTCGCCTGCCAAGGCCAAACGAAATCAGGCACATATTCAATTTCAAGAGTAGGGGTGATAGCCCGTCTTTCACTTTTCTGGAAGCGGTCAGAAACTGTCAGGTTGTGACTGGGGCCTGGACCAGGCTTAGCTTTGTCAAGAATGAGTGGTTTTTTGTTCGATGCCCCCCAGGGTTTGCCAGGAGATGGTTATCCAGACGTAAGTATCATAAGTCATCTTTGAATGGCCACTCTTAATACTTGCACCAATACTCTGTAACTCTTAAAGCCATCATTTCGAGACCTACCGGTGGGCATTATAGAGGCATCGTTCAAAGTTTGCAAAGGGTCCCAAGCGACTCAAGGCACATCGACTTGCTGTTAACCGACGATAACTTAAGGACACTGGGTTTGATTGAGATGAGCCAGAGTATTGTAATTGAAGGGTTGGCAAAATCGGCCTTGAGGAAGAAGAAGAAAGTGGCAAAAAGAAACCTGGCATTGTGATAAGAGAAGCAAGCGATGATGAAAGAACGCCCATGGATACTGAGATAGCAGCCGACCTATCCCGAATAGAAAAGGGTCAAAAAGGCAAGGCTGCTGTACCTCAGTTTAAGAGATGGAAGTCTGTAATCGTAACCCGTTCAAAACCTGGGGTTACTGTCTCCGGCGCCGCTCATCGCCAGTCCAGAGACTTTTTCACAGGGCTGGACGATATTCCCATTCCGGACTACGTATCTCTCCACCACGGGTCCGGGTTGGAAGAGCTCCGGGGAGCGCTTGATATAAGCGAATCTTTACCCGTTAGTGTAATCGACGCTTCTGGTTGGTCGGGGGGTTTGCGCATTTATACACTTTCACAACACTTCACGACTTCCACATGCATTGCAGTGCTTTTCCTTGGTACTTAATTGAATTGTTTCTTCTTTACAGGTGCTATGTCGGATCGTCCTTCTACACTTGATAGGCTTCGGCGAGTGCATCATTCTTCATCTTATTACGAATCTCGCCGTAGGGATTCTGACCGTGATCGTGAACGGAGGCATTATGAGCAAGAGCATCGTGAGAGGGACCATTCTCGACATTATTCTAGCCAGGAGCGTTCTGATAGGGACCGAAGGTACCGTTCACCCTCTCGTTCTCCTCCGCCACCCAGAAGCCAGGCACCTGCACTTGAACCTTTGCGACAACAGCCATCTTTACAGATCTCAAAACCTAGTCCACATCGTTCTAGGACTGATACGGCTACGACCGTAATTGTGGAGGAGGCCCCTCTCGAACCATCTGGTGATGGGGCTATAAGAATTGCTCAACTGAAGAAAGATTTTCCAAAAATATGCTTCGACGCTTATATCTTTCCTCCCAATCTCAAAATAATTCCCGAAGAGGCTGTGAACACCGCCCTTAGCTATACCCGCGATTTTTATGCTCAGTATAAAGAATGGTACAAGGCGGCTATCAAAGCTTCGAAATTAGCCTTCGATCGAGCCAAAATTATTGAGAAACTGGAAGCCGACTTGGCTCAGAAGAACCGCATTGTTGATATACTACAGTCTAAAACGGAATCCTCTCGTAAGGCCGAAGTTGAGTCGCTGAAAAAGGTCGATGAGACATTAGTTGAGATGGCGAAGATGCAACAGGCGCATTGCACTTTAGTTGAAGACTTGGGCCATCGGCACAAAAATGTTGAGGCCGAGCGGGATGCGGCGGTCAAAGAACTTGAGGAATTAAAGGCTAAGTTTGTCGACTTGAACAAGGAAAAAGGTGATGCTGACATGGCCGCACAAGAAGCGTGCGAGCAAGCCGTGTCTCTCCGAGCTGAGCGAGACGCGACGGTTGCTAAAGTTGAAGCGGTTGAGGCAGAAGTGAAAGGGAGAATCCAGGCATAACTGTTCAGGGTAGAAGCCGAGTTTGATGAGCTCCTTGACACTTACAACGCTAATGTGCTTGAGCACAGGAATCTATCGTGGCTCGGAGATTATTCTACGCTTCTACTCAATGCTTGGAAAAAATTGGTGGCGAATAAAAAAGCATCTCTCCCCGAAGGTGCCGTGGATGAATTTGAACTCGAGTCTCGCTTGTTGAGCGAGGAGGAAAGGAAACTTCTCCATGAAGCGATGATTTCCGTTGAGAGAGAGAGACTCGGTTTTCACCATGTGGAGACTGGCGAGGGTTCTGGAGCTGCACATTGCAGCGAGGATGTTTCAGTTGCTGCCCCAACCTCGTCTGGAGTTACTGCTACAGTTGATCCACATGTTGTTCCTGCTTATAACCCGGATCAACCGGAACTGTCTCTCGGTACAACTATTGTTTTCGAACTCGTCTTATCATCGAGCCGAGGCAAAGAAGGTATTTCAAATAATCCTTAAGTGTTTTAGAATGACGAACTTGGAACAGATTGTTTGACTGATTATTCTCATTTCTTTTCGATCAGTGACTGAAAGTGATGTGCCAGCACTTCCAGTACCGCAAATTTCGCAGTCAATGCAAGGAGCTGTTGTTACTGAGGCTATTATGACTACCACCATAACCAGCGAGACTGGAGAGGGAAGCTCAATGTCGCTTGATGCTCAGATGATTGAGGAACTTCTCAACCAGCCCTGTGAACCTTTTACCGATCCTTCTTTTGAAATGGGTGGAGTCGCTCCAACTTTTAGCTCGTTTATGCCGACCATCAGTGTGTCCAGCGCTGCTCGATCTTCCCGAGAAGAAGAAATCCTTGCAGAAATAAGTGCTGAAATGGCTGCGGCAACGACGGTTGGTGGTTCCGGAAGTGATGTTGCTCCACCAAGCTTAACTCCTTTAATGGTTACTTCTTCTGTCGGCATAGCTATGACTTCTAGTGCCGAAGCTCCACCACCTGTTACGGCTCCTCTGCCTCCGGTTCGTCCTCACAAAAGGATCTCTATCCCTTCCAGCTCTGAGGAAGACATTGATATTATGCCAGATCCCGAGGATGTTCCAAAGAAGGACGAAAAGTCTCGCAGGAAGCCGGGTAGTGGGTCTAGCGGCTCAACCCCGAAGAAGAAACCCCGAAAGAAGAAGGAGTAAACTTCTCGTTTTATCACGTGGTTGCGAAATGGCAATTCTTTTTACTTTTTCATTTGTTCTTCTAGAGCCGTGTATATATGTGGATTCGGCTTCCACTTAATTGAAATTTTTTTTGTTTTGTTATGTAATCAAACTCCTTTTTTGTTTGTTGATAAAATGGAAAACAACTATTTTCTCTTTTGCTTAAGTATTGCGTTGATTAGCTCGTGCTCACATATGTCATAAGCCTTGAATACATGTCCACACTCCGGGGACTTAACACAATTTGCAATTAACAGCTCAACCCATACTCTGGGAATTTATTAATTATCAATATTTATGACTTAGTTCGCTCTCCGGGAATCTGTAATTGATGTTTATACTCCAATTCACACTCCGGGAATTTGGGAGTTAGTGGTTGTATTTCGATCCATGCTCTGGGGACTTAGGGTTATTTTTATGTTTACACTCCAATTTGCGCTCCGGGAATTTGGAGTTGATGTTTATATTCCAGTCCGCACTCTGGGAATTTGGAGTTAGTGTTTATACTCCGGTTCTCGCTCTGGGAACCAAGAGTTGGTGTTTATGTTCCAATTCACACTCTGGGAATTTGGAGATAGAGTTTTATATTCTGGCTCGCACTCCGGGAACCAAAAGTTGAAGTTTATACTCCGATTCGCAATCTATGAATTTGGAGTTGGCTCACACTCTGGGAGCGATGGATTTATATTTCGGTTCGCATTCCGTGAACCGAGAGTTGAAGTTTATACTCCAATTCGCACTCCGGGAATTTGGATTTGGCTCACACTCTTGGAGCGATGGGTTTATACTCTGATTCGCACTCCGGGAACCGAGAGTTGAAGTTTATACTCCAATTCGCAATCTGGGAATTTGGAGTTGGCTCACACTTTGGGAGCGATGGATTTATACTCCGGTTCGCACTTCAGGAACCGAGAGTTGAAGTTTATACCCCAATTCACACTCTGGGAATTTGGAGTTGGAGGAGGGATTGTCGTGTATCAATCCCTGTGAATGTTGATGCAGTGTTCTGCCCTCGAGCTTGGATTTCACTTAGCGAGTGACCGGTCGTATCACAGTCACTCCCTATTTGAATAAATCCCACCGCATGATGGAACTTAGCTCTCCGTGTATCGTGATATTGTACATCATATTAAGTAAATCACAGCTCTGGCTCGAAGAGATGGCATTTTATTGCTGAAACGAGAAAATATGGCAAAGTCAGTTGCCTTATTACAAATTTAAATCTCGAAATGCTAGAATAAAATGCAAAGGGATAAATTGACAAAAATAAATAAGTAAAGTCTTTCATATGTAGTAGCGATGAAGACTTTCGCTATTCCAAGCTCTCGGCAAAGTAAGACCGTCAACGGTCGATAATTTGAACGTGCCATCTCTGAGCTTTTGTGAAATCACATACGGCCCTTCCCAATTTGGCTTCATGTGCAAAGGAATCGGATAGATTCTTTTGAGTACGAGATCGTCGAGTTCGAAGGTTCGCGGGCGGACCTTGGCATTGTACAGTCGGGCGACTTGACTTCGATATGCGGCTGCCCTCAAGTCAGCCTCTTCGCGCTTCTCATCGAGTAGATCCAAAGATTCAGCAAGTAGTATGGCATTTGTTTTAGGATCATAATATGTTACACGATGAGAGTGCACTTCCATTTCGATTGGAATAACAGCTTCAGAGCCGTAGGATAGAGAAAACGGGGTATGATCGGTTGCAGTTTTATGAGTCGTTCGATAGGCCCATAACGCCATAGGAAGTTCGTCGACCCATTTGCCCCCGGCTTTTTCCAGTCGCTTCTTTAGAATGGATTTGATAACTTTATTAACAGCTTCGACTTGGCCATTTGCTTGAGGGTGCGCTACTGCAGAGAATTTCTTATGGATGTGGAATCGTTGACAGAAATTCTTGAATTCAGCACTGTCGAATTGGGTTCCGTTATCGGTGATGATAGTATGTGGGAGACCAAAATGGCAGATGATGTTACGTACTACAAAGTTGATTACTTTCTTTGTCGTAATTGTTGCAAGGGGTTCAGCTTCAGCCCATTTGGTGAAATAATCAACTGCAACGATGGCGTACTTCGCGCCACCTTTGGCCAGAGGCAATGTGCCGATGATATCATTCCCCATACCGCAAATGGCCAAGGACTGACCATTTGGGTTATCTCAGTAGGCGGGGCTCTAGGAATTTGAGCGTGTTTATGGCATATGTCACACTTTCTAGTATAGTCTGCAGCATCGCGATTAACAGTAGGCCAATAGTACCTATATCGGAGTATTTTCTTTGCAAGTGCTTTCCCCCTAGTGTGATCGCCACATTCTCCTTCGTGTACATCGTGTAACACTCGTTTGACTTCATCATGCGCGATACACCAGAGGAGAGGAACAGAGTATCCTCTCCGGTACATGACTCTATTTTGAATAACAAATCGCGAGCCTTTCGTAGAACTTGTCTTTTCTCGCTTCGATGCTCGGGCAATACACTACGTTCGATTAATCTCGATAAGGAGTCATCCACGACTCCCTATTGGAGGTAGCTTCAAATGTGAAATCGGTCTCCCTTCGATCAATGCTCGGGGAGGATAGGGTTTCAAACAGAACGACCCCCAACTGCTGAGCTTCACCCGTACTTGCTAACTTCGCCAACGAATCAGCTTTCTGATTGTGCTCTCGGGGTATGTAGAAAATGGCATAGTAATCGAACTGATCAAGCATCTCCAGAACTCGAGTTAGATAAGCGGCCAATCTTCGGTCTTTGGCCTGATATTCCCCTCGAACCTAACATACTACCAACTGGGAATCACAATAGATCTCTACACCGATGATTTTCAGATCACGGGCAAGCTTTAGTCCGGTAAGTAGAGCTTCGTACTCGGCTTCATTGTTGGTTGCGCGAAACTCAAACTTTAAAGCATAACATATGGATCGTCCCTCGGGGGTTTCAAGCACTACCCCAGCTCCTGAGCACCGATCGTTTGACGCACCATCGGTGTGTAGCTTCCAAATGTATTCGGGAGATTTGCTGGTCTCGGGCAAGTCTTCAGGAATAGTGAATTCGGCTATAAAATCTGCTAGGACTTGGCCGTGAATGGCCCTTCTCGGAGTATAAGTGATGTTGAATTGACTCAGTTCGATGTTCCATTTTAGTAACCTACCAGACGTCTCAGGCGCGTGAGGACCTGTCGTAATGGCTGATCGGTGTACACAGTAATAGGATGGGCCTGAAAATATGGACGGAGCTTCCTCGAGGCAATGACTAGGCAATATGCCAGCTTTTCAAACTTTGGATAATTTCTCTCGGCTCCGGTCAATCGTTTACTCATGCAGTAGACCGGTTTTTACACTCGATCTTCCTCCCGAATTATTGCAGCACAGATTGCATTCTCAGATACCGCCAGGTAGAGATATAATTGTTCATGATCTACAGGCTTAGAAAGGATTGGTGGTACGGAAAGATGTTGGACTAGAGATTGAAATGCGCCCTCACATTCTGCAGTCCATTCGAAGTTTCGTTTCCCTTTTCGAATCAAATCGAAGAAGGGAATGCATTTGTCGGTCGACTTCGAGATAAACCTGCTCAGTGCTGCAACTTTCCCATTAAAACTCTGAACTTGCTTTATGGTTCTCGGAGTCTGAAGATTTCTGATAGCCCAGATCTTCTCGGGGTTGGCCTCTATTGCTCGGGCATTGACAATGAACCCAAGGAATTTTCCGGATGCGACTCCGAAATGACACTTTAGTGGATTAAGCTTCATTCCGTATTTTCGGAGGATATTGAACATTGACTCTAAGTCTTTGACATGATCAACGGAGTATCGTGATTTCACCAACATGTCATCTACATAAACCTCCATAGTCTTCCCAATCTGATCGGCAAACATTCGGTTGACTAAGCGTTGATAAGTTGCGCCAGCATTATTTAATCCAAAAGGCATGACCTTGTAGCAGTATAATCCCAAATCGGTTACGAAGCTTGTGTGCTCTTGGTCGGGTACATGCATGGGTATCTGATTGTAACCTGAGTAAGCATCCATGAAGGATAATAATTCATGTCCGACGGTTGAATCTACCAGTTGATCGATTCGGGGAAGTGGAAAGCTGTCTTTCGAGCAGGCTTTATTCAGGTCAGAGTAGTCGATACACGTTCTCCATTTCCCGTTTGGTTTTCGGATGAGTACGGGATTGGACACCCACTCCGGGTATAAAGCGTCTCTAATGAACCCATTCGTCTTCAATTTTTCGACCTCTTCTTTAAGGGCAGCAGATCTCTCTGGATCCATACCACGTCTTTTCTGTTTGACCGGGATATACCACGGGTCAATATTAAAGTGTGGCTCGCGATGTCCGGCGAGATTCCACACATATCGGAGTGCGTCCAGGCGAATACGTCAAGATTCGCTCGGAGAAAATCAACCAATTCCTGTTGTGTCTCTCGGTTCAGCTGAAACCCAATCTTCAACATTCTCGAGTCATTATCATCATCGTCAATCGGGACATCGATGGTTAGCTCAGCCGGATAAGCTTGACTTTCCGTAGATTCTTCTTTATTATCATTGTCCCTTGGGTCAAGATCCTTTTGGAATTGGTTGTGGTGCCCAGGCCGAGGCCCAGGCGCTAATTGTCAATTGTCACTGAAACGGACGCAGAGAGATTCCTCTATGCCCTTTCCTTTTTCTTTTCGCTGCGTCTCCTACGGCTCGGCAACATAACAGGCTCTTCCAGTAGCCTGATCTCCTTGTACAACTCCTATCCCGTGGTCAGTAGGGAACTTCAGAGTTAAATACCATGGGGCAATAGCAGCCCTAAATTCAACAAGGGCCGGTCGGCCCAAAAAGGCATTGTACGGAGAAGGAATATCCAAGACAACAAATTGCAACATCCGAACTCTTCGGCATTCTCCCACCCCCAACTCCACCGGCAATTCAACCATTCCGGTTGGTATTGTCGCACTTCCGTTGAAGCCGTGGACTCGTGATTGACAAGGTTTTAAATCCTTAGCTTCCATCTTCATTAAATCGTATGCTCTATTAAACAGTATGTTCACGGAACTCCCACTGTCTACCAAGATCCTCTTCATCCAAGCAGGACCAACTTGAGCGGATATGACCAGCGGGTCAATTGTGGGGGCTTCGACTTTATCGGCATCTCGATTTCTAAATACGATCTCGTCAGCCATCGTCTTTTGCTGTTTAGCCGGTGTTCCGTCATCAGAGTTACTATAGCATTCAAAGTCCATATGCCTGATCGAGCTAGCATATGACTCAATTTCTCTCCAGCTTCTGTCTGCTGGATGGGGACCACCACTTATTGTATTGATAACTAACCACCCACCCGTACGAGCGGGTTCACCTTGTCTTTCCTGATTCTGCGTTCGATTTTGATTGGATGGGCCCGCCTCACCGGGCTGCGGTGCCCGAACAAACTGATCCAACTTTCTTTCTCTGATTAATTTTTCAATGAGGTCTTGCAAATGCCTACACTCATTGGTGCTATATCCATAACTTTCATGAAATCAACAGAATTTTCCTATTTGAATCTGCCTTTCCGACGATGGCTTCGGAGCAGGCTTTTTGTATTGCATAGTATTACAAGTCTGTAGGTATACATTTTCCAGTGACGTGTTAAGTGGTGTATAATTGTCAAACATTGCGATTCTACGCCTCGGACCACGACTCTGGTCTTACTTCTTGCTCCGGTTATCACCATTCCTCGGTTGTTGAGTCTGCTTATTTTGAATATTCAACTAGACTTTTCCTGAACTTTCGCCAGACTGTTTAACCGCAACATTACTCTGAATGCCTTCACTGTTGGGCCTTGCATCGTCCTACTTCCTAGACTGTTTCGCATCCTCTCGCCTCAAGAATTGAGCGGCTTTGGAATAGAAGCGGTCCAACGATGCGGGAGGCTTTCCAGCTAACCAAGTTCCAAACTCGGAATCGGGGTCGATTCCTTTAGTCAAAGCCATTAAGATAGAATTATCATTGGGGTTGGTGATCTCTACGCATGCAGCATTGAATCTCTCCAAATATCGTCTAAGTGTCTCTCCGGGAGCTTGAGTGACACTTGATAGGGTATTAACATCTTTCGGTCTGGCAATATGCATGCGAAACTGCTCAACAAATTTGGTAGCTAACTGATCAAATGAAGAAATAGACCGTGTCGGTAATCGTGTAAACCACATCATCGCAATTCCCCCTAAGGAAATGGGAAAACTACGGCACTTTACTGCGTCATCAGCTCTCGCAGCAGTCACCGACCATTCGTATTTCAAAATATGTTGATTTGAGTCGGAATTTCCTTCATACATGCGCAGGGTTGGCATTCTGAATCGCCGAGGAGGTTCAGCATACAATATGTCATTAGTGAACGGGGTATGACTAGGGGAGATTCCCCAATCGTCATTTGTTAGGCCTTGACTCTCGCGAATCATTTGTCATACCATGACTGAGAGGTCTGGCATCGGAACATTCTGTGTGTGGTGAGCCAAAGTGTGGTCGGGTTCCACAGTGCGAGGTGGGATCAGGCGCTGTCGACGATCCGTATCTCGCCTTCTTGGCTCGACGTCTTCTGGGACATATGGCTCTGGAGCATGTCCCTGCTGATGATAATTTTGATTGGAGTGATATCGGGTATCAACTCCTATGTCAACTGCAGCGGCTGTGGCAGCACGATCATCTGCAGTGTATTGTGGAATAGTGCCTCCTCGGGAGGAGGGTCCAGTATGGAAGCTGGTAGATGGGCCAACTCTTACTTGCCCAACGATTAATGCATGTTGATAGTCAGCAGCTTGCGCATAGTTTCCATCTAGCCTGGGACGGGTAGATCTGTTATTGTAGTCAGAGGAAGCAGAGCTTTCGGTGGAAGAATGAGGAGCTTGATCCCTTCTGGATCTTCTTCGCCTTTGGCGATTTAGTTGATTGGTCAACTCAGCGTTAGCGTGGAACTGCTCAGTTAGCTATTGTCGGCTTTGGGTTAGTTCCTGGAGTAGCGCCTGGAACTCTTGTCTTGTGACCGGACCTGACTGATCCGTATGCCCAGCAGCATCTTGATTGGTTGACTGCGGCTGTGTGGGATTTTGCCTCTCCCGACCTTCTTGATCACCAACGTTAGAAGTGGTTCTTGTACTCACCATTTTGAAGTGTTGAATCCTTTCCTAGACTTTGAACAAATCTGAATAGAACGGAAGGAATCTGAAAATGAGGTCTGGATCTCTCTCTTAGATTTATGCAATCCGATATCGAAGATAGATCCAAGGAGCAGGAGAAAATCTGGGTTTTCTCAGTGAAAGCACCAAAGTGTTTGTGTCAAAATTGGGCACAACACTCGTCGGAAGTTTTTGAAGAGATAATAAATGAAGAAAGTAAATTAAAATGTGGATTGTCAAACGAAAACTCCAAATATCAGGAATTAAATTGCACGAGAGACAACGATTTAGAGTGGTTCGGCGTATTGCCTACGTCCACTATGAAGTTATGTTACTTTATTGCTTGATATTCGGAGAATACAACTTTTTTATGTCAAAATACAGCAAGTAATAAGCCAAAATTCGAAATCAAAGGCAGCGGTGGTACTCTGAAGCAATTCTGGCAGCGTCCAGGCGTTCTCTTACTCTAAAAATTCTTCAATCCCCTTTCTGAATGACCATGGGCTCTATTTATAGTTGTAGGAGGCTGATATTTCGCCTAAAATCAGGGGAGAACGCTTTTGGCACGTGAGGGGGCCCAAATGGCCGAATTCTGGAGATCCGGGCCCACTTTTGGATCGATTCGACCCTTGGTTCGAATCGATCAAAAAAGTGTCCAATCGTGATGAAACTTGGCGTGGACATTCTTCTATGTATATGCGATCTCCTATGAAAGTTTCATAGCATTTGGATTTATAGATCTCGAGTTATGATCGATCCAAGATGGTGTGTTTCGCCCTATGGATTCATTTGAATCGATATGGTTCGAATCCATAGGGTCGAATCCATGCTCCTGCACGTGAAGGTGATGACGTGGTGTGCATGCTTCGGGTCAATCCTCCTTTTTCTCCGAGTTTTCTGGGTCATACCCTTGGTTTTAGCTGCTATGACTCGATGGATTCGTAGTAATGGATTTGAAGGTATGCTCCTTCGAATCGATTGAACACAAGTTTCCTTTGTATCGATCAGGGTATTCCATAGCCAATCGATTCGAAGACTTCACTGATGAATGGATTCAACCTTGAGATCGCCTTGATGGATCCGAAGTAAGGCATACGGGGATGGGTTCGAACCATAGCTATTCCGATGGATTCGAAGCTAGGTGGTCTAGATGGATCCGAACTAAGGCATTATGGGACGGATATGACCTTAAAGCTTGCTTGATGGAGTCGAAGCAAGGTGTTTTTTGATGGATTCGAACCATGACTGACTACTGATGGGTTCGAACCATGATCTTGTGGACGGATTCGAACCACTGCATGGTTGATGGAGTCGAAGCATGGCTACTTGGATGGATTCGAACCACTGCGTGGTTGATGGATTCGGAGCATGGCTTATTTTTGATCGATTCGAACCTATGTCATTCCTGAGGGATTCGAGCCTATATCATTTCATACATCTCCCATTGGCGATTACTTGAGCATACTAACATGGATTGCCTCGAAATTTGGAACGTTGGCTCCCACGGCTTCGCTTGACGTGTCTTATCAATCGTAGCCCGATCCGGACTCGGACAAAATTCATCGATATTTGTAGTTGCCCAACAATTATTCAAAGCTAAGGACGTATGATCCTGTCTCTTTCTAGTTAGTCCCTTGGTATCTTGGCCTTGCCAAAAGGAGGATAACAAGGTCTTTGTTGGGCTCTTTTGAAGATGCGGTCTACTGTGGGCATTTCCACCCACTACATGATGTATATAAGAAGTCAGGGTTAAAATAATCATTGTTCAAGAAAAGACTCGAACTTTTTTGGAGGTATTCTCGAGATCAAGGTATGGTCGTAGGTTGAAATCGCGTCTCAATCTGAGCCACAAATTGAGATATATGATCATCTTAAGATTTGTCCACCACCATCTCATGGGGCCGATACTGAGACGCCCTACCGCCATTCAAGGTCGACAGTCTAACAGCAAGTAAGGATCCGTGGTCCGATGACCGAACCAAAAATTTGGTTCGGCTCTTGCTTGGAGTCAGGGCTTGAAACTCTCAATTCTACTTGGAGTCAGCTTGATGACCAAAACAAAAGTTTGGCTCGACGCTTGCTAGGAGTCGGGCCCTGAAAATCTGTAGTCTACTTGGAGTCGGTTGGATTATTGAACTAAAACTTTGATTCACGCTTCCTTTGAGTCGGAGCTTGAAAATCATGAGTCTTCTTGGAATTGGCACGATGACAAAACCAAAACTTTTGTTCGGCAATTGCTAGGAGTTGGGCCTTGAAAATTTGGAGTCTGCTTGGAGTCGGTTGGATTACCAAACCAAAACTTTGTTTCGGCGCTTGCTTGGAAAAGGGCTTGAAAATCTCGAGTATGCGTGGAGTTCGCCCGATGACCGAACCAAAACTTTGGTTCGGTGATTGCTAGGAGTCGATCATGAGAAAGTTAAGGGTTTACTTGGAGTCGGTTGGGAGTAATACTGTTTGGAGTCAGCTGGGAGTGATACTGCTTGGAGTCGGCTGGGCGTAATGCTGCTTGGAGTCGGGTGAAGGTTTACTTAAGGTTCAACCTAGGTATAGCCGATCTAAAAAAAGTTGGAGATTTTCATCATGGCACGACGGTACTTCGGGGATTTCTTCATGATGCATTCCAAGGTTCTTGGACGTGTATGGCGATCATCAAAAGTAGAATAGCTTAACAATCATGTAAGGAAGGTTGACCAAATCTTGGAGGAAGGA
This sequence comes from Allium cepa, assembly GCA_030765085.1. NCBI lineage: Eukaryota > Viridiplantae > Streptophyta > Magnoliopsida > Asparagales > Amaryllidaceae > Allium > Allium cepa. Next base: position 779,199,026 of record CM060945.1, read on the forward strand.
AGGTTGAACCGAATTCCAAATATTATATACTTAGCTGCCTCTCCTCGTATCTTCATTCTATATATACCAAGCATGTGGTATCATAAAAATGGAGGATGCCAAAGAGCGAAGCTTTCAGCAATAATGGCAGATAACTTCGAGAGGGAAAAATCTTAGTTCTAATAGCATGTTTACTCGTATAAAAAGCTTACACTTGTTGTGACATCCCGAAAATTTGGGGCAATATCGATTTAATAATCTTTGTAAAAATTAAGTTGATTTGATAATATTTGTTAATAATATTTGAATAGATTTAATAATCTTCTTTTAAAATAAATATTTAACTGATAATTTATCCTTTAAAAGCTAATTTAAATTGTTTCTATTTACAATGTATGTGTGTGTGTGTATAATTTGTATATATGTTATAAATAGATAAGCTCTGTTTTAATTTAATAAATGAAGTCATGTTTTCTAATTCTAATATTTCCGATAGTTTGGAAACTAGATTTAATTTAGTATTAAGCTATTAAATAATCATATGGCTTTAAAATACTTAAGATTTAAGTTTAATTTGTTTAAAATAATTTTAGCTTAAATTTAAATTAAACAAAAGGTTCGTTTGTTCTTTTTAAACATAGATTGATACAATAAGTAATTTATTAATAAAGGGATAATTCTTTTATAAATCATTTTGATTTAATAATGAGCTATATTAATAATATAAATCTTCACAAATGGATTTTAAATAAACATTGTTATTTCAACTTTAATTATATATATGTGTGTTTGAATGAAAGTTATGATTTGGAAATTAAAAATAAAGGCTTTCAAAATGCTTTAATTTAAAATAAACTTTATAAATATGAAACATAAGTGTAAACCAAGTATAGGGTTATAAATAAGTCTGAATACATAAACTTAAGAAATTGTGATATTAACATAAGGATAAGAAACAATAAGTAAATAAAGGGATAAACCAAACAAAATAACTAAAACAAATTTTGAAATGTGTATATCAAATACAGAAACATGTAATCATGTCTATAAAATAGCTATGTTGGCAAATAAAACAAAATAAAGTAAGAAAAAAATAGATATGCAGGCAAGAATCTTATATATAAATATTAGATTAGATATGCTGCAAGTGAAATGTCAACATACACAAATAAAGACTCAGGCAAGATCAAAGTAAATAAAATATCTATGAATAAAAAAGGGTAATAGGAGACATTAAGTACAATATAACATATGCAGGCATAAGGAAATGTAATCAACCTGTAAAGAAATGCAAAGCAAGATGTTGTAGTTGTAAAAATATGCAGGCTTTGTATAAAAAAATAAAATAAATAAAGCTTCCAGGTAAGTAAAATAGGTGTGTAGCCTATAGAATTTGGAAATGCAAAGTAAGGTAAATATAAACAAAGAAAATTAGGTGAAGCTATGAAGACTGTAAATAAAGTATGCAAAACAAAATAAAATATCTAAGCATAAAAAATAAGCAAGTTGAGACATAAAGTACATCCACATTAAAATGCTTTGATCTCAGCATAAACTTAGGTCATTTCGAAATGTATAAAATCATTTCAGCCTCCCTAATGCAAAGATTTGGCCTGATAAAACAAAACACAATATTTGTACTTGCATGTGCTTAACCCAGATAACACCTATCCTATACAAACTTATCTTTCTATATATACATATCTTCCATTTCATTCTAAACATATCAAACCAGAGGAAAATTTTATTGCAAGCCTATTCATTTCTATGCAAACTCAAATATAAACTAAACCATTATTCAATAATAAGCAAGCAAGATGAAATAAACAGGAAGATCAAAGCAAAAGTATTTTACAGTTTCAGAAGTTCAAAATAGTTTCCAAAGATCTGTCTTCATTCTTCGAATCTGTGAGTAACACATTTTAATAAATTAAGTTTTAAAATATAGTTGGATGATAATATCTAAAGTTATGTTCGTGTGAATATTCATTGCTCTGCGTATGGCGAAGATTGATGTCTGCATATTGATACCCTGTAAATATACGGCTCTTTTTACAAGATTTAAACCCAAATTTAATTCCAAAATTCATTTGTACTCAATCTATTTATTTTTAGGGTAAAGTATTTGAACAAGATAAGCATGTTTGAGTATAAAGTAAATTCTTGAATTTTTGTATTTAAGAAAAATAAAGCAAACAGCTCTAAAATCTCTAGATCAGCTGATACTTAATATAGGTGATATTTCCAATATCTTAGATTTTCAATTTAAGAATATGAATTGGATGCTAAAACAAAACTCTGATTTTTAAAACTAAAATTTTATTTTTTTAGTTAAGGATTGGTGGAGTTGTCCTATGTTGTTCTGTTTTTGGTTTCTTGGGAATTACTGGAGATCCAGGCGACTGAAGGTGGTCAAGTTGTGTGAGGAGGTGGAGGAGCTTACCAAGATGATGGGAAAAATGGTTGGTGGTTGGTCTGAGCACGGGGGCGATGGTGGCCGTAATTTGAAGTTTGTAACCCTAATTTTTATGGTGATTGAATTTTTGATCACCGCGACGTCCATCGAGCATCGAGTTGCACGCGGTCTCGGGAGTTGGTAGCTGGGACGAAGAAGAGTTCATGGTCGGGGCCGTTGACCATCAGGTGGTTGGGGTTGGGAGAATGTGACGTTGATAGGTTTCGGTAGGGAACCTGATTTGTTTCCAGGTTCGAGTTTCGAACTTGTTTTCGATTCAGGTGGCCGTGGATATTTTGGGTGGCCGTGGTGTTATCTGGTGGTAGTTGGCGACGTGGTGGGGTTCGTGTGGGTGGCCGGAGGTGGCTGGGGCCACGGTGCACGTGCACCGTGCCATTGATGTGCTGAAGTGTTTTGGTGGGTGTAGATTTTTTTTTTAATTTCGAGCTGGGGAAAAACTCGGGATATTCGAGTGCTTGACTCGACGCAGGGGAAGAAGGGAGTCGAAGCAAATTTTTGTTGTCTCGAGTCAGTGGTTTTTCCAGGCTTTTGTAAACCTGGCAAATCTGAAATGAGATAAAGGTTTTAAAATATTTAAATGGGGATTTCAGGTTTACAAACCTGGTAGTTTTCAGTTTTTAAAATTTAATTTAAAATTTGAAAACAGAAATTTAAACAGAGGTTTAAATTCAAAGTTTAAAGTATAGATTCAAATAGACTTTTGAATCTAAGGTAAAAAAAAAGGAATGAATTTGGATTTTGAATCAAGAATTAAAAACCAAGTTTTTTAAAAGCAAGTTAAAATTAAAGTTTTTTTAAATCAAAGTTAAATTATTGGATTCAAGTTCTTCTTGTATTCAAATCTAAAAACTTAATCAGTTTTAAATCTGAATATTGTAAAAACAAGTTTAAATCAAATAGTTGTTAACAGGAATTGGTTTCAAATAAATAATTGAACTTTAAATTAGATAAATGTTTAAAAGATTAACCATTTTGAATCTTAAATTCAAAATGTAATTTAAAATTTAGATTCAAATGTGAAATGTTTTACACTTCAATGATAATGAAATCATTTATAAAGAAATGGATTATCTGATAGATAATTAAGATATTGAAGTGATTTAATTAGTAAGTTAATTAAAGAATGACTTATTTATTTAATTTCAAAACTAATGATTTAGAATTAGAAATTAATTAAGGAAGTAATTAAAGAAATGTTATTAGTTAATGAAGATAATTAACTAATGATTATTAAGTAATTAATTAATGCGATTAATTTTGATAATTAATTAGATTAATTAATTTAAATTGTTAAATGTAATTAATTGGTGAAAGTAATTAAGGGATTAATTACTAATTGTAATTAATTGAGATAAGTGATTAATTTAAGTTAATTAATTTAGTTTAATTAATTTAAGAGAATCATTTGATAAATTAATAAGTGTAAATTACTTAGTGTATTCAATGGAGCATAATTATTTGGGAAAGTAATTAATGCTAATTACTGAATGTAATTAATGAAAGATGATGTATTAATGGTGTAATTTGGATAATTACTTTTGTAATTAATCAAGGGATTAATTAATAAAGATAATTAATTATGGGATGATTAATTTATTAAAGTAATTAATGATAGTTAATTACTGACTGATATTAATCAAGGGTGATTAGTAATTGAGTTAAATTAAAGATTAATCACTTAATGTAATTAAGTTAAATAAAGTAATTAAATTTAAATCTAAATTAGAGATCATTAATTAATATAATTAATGATGTAACTAAGAATTGGTTAATTAAGAAATAATTAATAATGTGGAGATTAATTTATGTAATTAATTAAGAATAAATGTAATCAATTATAAATGGAGTAATTAAATGTTTATTACTATAAATGATTTAGGATAATTAATTTGTGAAATTAATTAAAGACTTATTACTTGTTGTAATTAGAAAATGATTAATCAAGGGTGTTTAATCAAAATAAATATTTAGAGGATAATTAATTAATTAATGATTGTATAAGCCGGATTTATAGATAAGGAATTAATTTAATTTACTTTAAATCAATTAGAGATAGAAGTAGTTGATTTAATTCATTTAAATTAATTATAAATGGTATGATTATAAATCACTGCTTATGGATGGATGATATTGATATTTCATTTGATAATTGTGAATTCAGATCTGACATGAATAATATCTATGTGATATGAATGTTTGGTTTAAGTATGATAATATTTATTATCTGTTTGGATGATGATATTAATTATCTGTATATGATGATGATATGATTATCTACTGCGATATTGTGAATTATTTATCTGTGTGTATATTGATAATATTGAATTAAACTATTAAGACTAAATAGACAACTTGGCCTTAAAAGACACGTTTTGGATTTCGATGAGACCGGGATCGGTTTTCCTTATTTGGAACATGCGAAAACCACATCGATTCCAAATTAACGATAGGTCGTTAATCTGAAGTGAAGATGAAGGTTCAGAATGCAAGGGTTATTGTCGTCGACTCTGAGGGTGATTCCAAAATGGGTGTAACGAGATAATGCCTTCGGTTTCATTCGAACCCGGAACGAACTTGTATGGATTGAATGCTTTCAACACATCGTCAGGTGGGCGATGAGCATTCTAAGAAATATGTTCTATAAAGGTAATCGTAGCCTCAAGCCTCATCAACCGAGAATGGCTAAAACAGGGGAGGTGCAGCAAGGTTAGGTGGGTCATGCCCAAGCAGGACAAGGGTATTCCCCTGTCTAGATGTCCCTTATTTTTCGGCTGTGTGGGCGGTTGATTGCAACAACTACCGGGGTTATCTTGTTCGAGACTGTTCAGTAAGGAATGGTTCCGGCCTTGTGTTGCAGAGGGTCGGGAGTAATCCTCGGTACGTTGATCTAGGCACGTACTGTGACGGGCGGTACCCCAGTAGCCCTGCCATTGTATGGAATCCACAATCCAATAAGTGCCAACGGTTTTGACTGTATTTCCCACTTTTGTGGCTAGTAGCTGGAATTTAATCATGTAACAATTTCGGCTATTTTCTATTTACTTGAAAACCCTAGACCTATTATAATATCACTGAATTTCCTATCAAATGTTTTGGTTAGCGTAAGGTAAAAACTTACCCATGTTTATTTGTGGGGAGTCTTACGTGATACCTTTTATTTCAAAAGATTTTCAAAATTAAGCAACTTTAACCTGTTACTCACACCAGACCCATGTCTGACCCGGAGTTTATTTTTTTGTTTTTTTATAAACTCTCGGGTACCTAAATTTTTACGGGTAGCCAAGGGATTCAGGTTAGCTTTGACGAATTCTGGAGGAGCAATGGAGCAGGAGGCTTCAGCGTTGTAGATATATATATATATGTATATACATATATATATATATATATATATATAGTTACGCTGTGTTGGTATCTCTGAGTCATATTGTTTGAGTTGTATTGTATTGAGTTGAATTAACTAGACGGGTGTTTATAACTGTCTAGTATGTGATGTATTATCCGTATAACTCTGATTGATGTTGTATATTATGTAAATACTTATGTGATTATTATAATTTATTCGTTCCGTAGTGAGATTCTGATGTTGTTGTTCTTTCTTCTCTATCTTTTCTATTTCCTCATCCCTTTCTTTCTTCATGACGAAACGGTTTTCTGGGCGTAGGAAGTCGGGTCGTCACAGTTGGTATCAGAGCGCTAGGTGAATACCTAGGCTTTTGAGTGATTCTTTCCTGAGAGAGCGTATTTGTAGTTTTGATATATAATATTTATATTTATTATTTCTACCTATTGTTGGGTTACCTATTTGGGTTTTCCAATATAAGTTATAAAGGTAAATAGGGTAGTGGTGTGTGTAACACGACTACCAACGGTTGGAGTTTAAAATGATTGAGGTTGAAAGAGTATTTGTCGAGACTGTAGACCAAATACTGTCTCGAGTGGGCTTTTGTGGTGTAAGGATTTCATTGATCTCTGAAGGAAACCTGTTAAGGTTCGGAGTTCATCTTTGAAGTGTAAGTTTGGATGAGCTAGAGTTTGGACCTATCTGTTGGGCAGAAGCAAGTCATGATATCTTGATACATCAAGGTGTAGTAGCTGTGTGATGAGACACAGTGACTATGGATGTCTCCGAAGATGTGTTTTTTGGAACAAGTTAAGGAAGAGTGACTGTTTCGGTTGTGGTTGTGTTCAGTTGAGTGTTACTGTTTGGTTTGAGGTCCGAATTTCTCGAAGAGCTTTGGTTTAGGAAGTCTTCTGGCTTAGCAGTTTTCTTGGGTAATTTCAGAAGCAGCAGAGTAGTTCCATTTCTTCGATGGATTGGCCACATAGGTGTAAGCTATTCTGTTTGGTAAAGAGGGAGCAGTATTTTTGGAATTAGGCTGGATTGATCGCAAAAGTGACTTGCGATAGTTTGAGTGTTCGCTTGTGTTTCAGAGATATTTTTCTGGATGTCTTCAGGAAGTCAGAGTTTTGCTAACATCTGGAGATCGAGTTTGGTATCGACGGGATTTCAGAAGTGGTACCAATGGTTCAGCTTAGTAATAAGATGATTTTTGAGTTTGGTGAAGCAACTCAAATTTTGGAGGAACTTCGGAGTTTTATATTTGGACATGTGAACCTTATTTTTGGAATGTGTTGTCCAGTCTGTGCTTGAGTTCATCTTCAGCATTTTCATCTGTTCAGTCGGAGTTGAGCAGTGGAAGCATGGGGGCAGCTGTTTTAGTTTGGAAGCAATTGGATGTTGTAGTGTTTGGACTGGAGAGTTCTACAGGAGATTTTTCAGAATCTGAGGCCAGTTTGGAGTGCACCTGTTTTATCTTTTCCCGATAAGAGAAGTGAGTTATGTTTCTGTTTTGGAATAGAGTTTGTGTTCTCAGTTTTGGTTGATGTTGGGAGATCATTTTGTTGGATTGTTTTTGGTCCAGTTTATTTCTAGAAGCATCAGCAAGGGTTGAGCTGATCAAGGAAGATGTAGACAGCGCAGGATCGTCCGTAGAGTTTTGTGGATAAGAGAAGGAGGAATTTGGATTTTGAAATCGGGGATTTGATTTTGGATAAGTGTTTGGTCTTCAGGATTTAATTGTCAGTTTGGATAACTGGAATTCGTTGTGTTTCACGTATCTCTGAGGGAGTACGTGTAAGATTTATCTCTGGTTGTAGAACCAGTAGTTCAGGGAGTTTCGGTTGTTGATCCAGACTTGTCTATAGTCTGATATCCTGTCTTATTTTGTAGATCTAGATGAGTAGAAGTTCTATAGAGGGAGTGTCCCGGTATTTATACTTGGGGAAACTCGAGAAAATTCTATCAGGAATTTTGTCTGGATAGTTAGATTTGTTTGTTTGGATAAATTGGTTGCTATGATTGTTAGCTTATGGTTGATATATGCTTGTGTTTAAAATTTAAGTCATTAATTAGATTATGAAATTACCTTTGTTTTAAATTTCGGGGACGTAATTCTTTTAAGGGGAGAGGAATGTGACATCCCGAAAATTTGGGGCAATATCGATTTAATAATCTGTGTAAAAATTAAGTTGATTTGATAATATTTGTTAATAATATTTGAATTGATTTAATAATCTTCTTTTAAAATAAATATTTTACTGATAATTTATCTTTTAAAATATAATTTAAATTGTTTCTATTTACAATGTATATGTGTGTGTGTGTGTGTGTGTGTGTGTGTGTATTTGTATATATATTATAAATAGATAAGCTCTGTTTTATTTTAATAAATGAAGCCATGTTTTCTAATTCTAATATTTCTGATAGTTTGGAAACTTGATTTAATTTAGTATTAAGCTATTAAATAATCATATGGCTTTAAAATACTTAAGATTTAAGTTTAATTTGTTTAAAATAATTTAGCTTAAATTTAAATTAAACAAAAGGTTCCTTTGTTCTTTTTAAACATAGATTGATACAATAAGTAATTTATTAATAAAGGGATAATTCTTTTATAAATCATTTTGATTTAATAATGAGCTATATTAATAATGTAAATCTTTACAAATGGATTTTAAATAAAAATTGTTATTTCAACTTTAATTATATATGTGTGTGTGTGTGTGTGTGTGTGTTTGAATGAAAGTTATGATTTGGAAATTAAAAATAAAGGCTTTCAAAATGCTTTAATTTAAAATAAACTTTACAAATATGAAACATAAGTGTAAACCAAGTATAGGGTTATAAATAAGTCTGAATACATAAACTTAAGAAATTGTGATATTAACATAAGGATAAGAAACAATAAGTAAATCAAGGGATAAACCAAACAAATAACTAAAACAAATTTTGAAATGTGTATGTAAAATACAGAAACATGTAATCATGTCTATACAATAGCTATGTTGGCAAATAAAACAAAATAAAGTAAGAAAAAAATAGATATGCAGGCAAGAATCTTATATATAAAGATTAGATTAGATATGCTGCAAGTGAAATGTCAACATACACAAATAAAGACTCAGGCAAGATCAAAGTAAATAAAATATCTATGAATAAAAATGGGTAATATGAGACATTAAGTACAATATAACATATGCAGGCATAAGGAAATGTAGTCAACCTGTAAAGAAATGCAAAGCAAGATGTTGTAGTTGTAAAAATATGCAGGCTTTGTATAAAAAAATAAAATAAATAAAGCTGCCAGGTAAGTAAAATAGGTGTGTAGCCTATAGAATTTGGAAATGCAAAGTAAGGTAAATATAAACAAAGAAAATCAGGTGAAGCTATGAAGACTGTAAATAAAGTATGCAAAACAAAATAAAATATCTAAGCATAAAAAATAAGCAAGTTAAGACATAAAGTACATCCACATTAAAATGCTTTCATCTCAGCATAAACTTAAGTCATTTCGAAATGTATAAAATCATTTCAGCCTCCCTAATGCAAAGATTTGGCCTTATAAAATAAAACATAATATTTGTACTTGCATGTGCATAACCCAGATAACACCTACCATATACAAACTTATCTTTCTATATATACATATCATCCAATTCATTCTAAACATATCAAACCAGAGGAAAATTTTATTGCAAGCCTATTCATTTCTATGCAAACTCAAATATAAACTAAAACCATTATTCAATAATAAGCAAGCAAGATGAAATAAACAGGAAGATCAAAGCAAAAGTATTTTACACTTTCAGAAGTTCAAAACAGTTTCCAAAGATCTGTCTTCATTCTTCGAATCTGTGAGTAACACATTTTAATAAATTAAGTTTTAAAATATAGTTGGATGATAATATCTAAAGTTATGTTCGTGTGAATATTCATCGCTCTGTGTATGGTGAAGATTCATGTCTGCATATTGATACCTCTGTTTACAAGATTTAAACCCAGAAATTCATTTCTACTCAATCTATTGATTTTTAGGGTAAAGTATTTGAACAAGATAAGCTTGTTTGAGTATAAAGTAAATTCTTGAATTTTTGTATTTAAGAAAAATAAAGCAAACTGGTCTAAAATCTCTAGATCAGCCGATACTTAATATAGGTGATATTTCCAATATCTTAGATTTTCAATTTAAGAATATGAATTGGATGCTAAAACAAAAATCTGATTTTTAAAACTAAAATTTTATTTTTTAGTTAAGGTTTGGTGGAGTTGTCCTATGTTGTTCTATTTTTGGTTTCTTGGGAATTACTGGAGATGCAGGCGACTGGAGGTGGTCAGGTTGTGTGAGGAGGTGGAGTGTGAGGAGGTGGAGGAGCTTACCAAGATGATGGGAAAAATGGTTGGTGGTTGGTCTGAGCACGGGGGCAATGGTGGCCGTAATTTGAAGTTTGTAACCCTAATTTTTATGGTGATTGAATTTTTGATCACCGCGACGTCCACCGAGCATCGAGTTGCACGTGGTCTCGGGAGTTGGTAGCTGGGACGAAGAAGAGTTCATGGCCGGGGCAGTTGACCATCAGGTGGTTGGGGTTGGGAGAATGTGACGTTGACAGGTTTCGGTAGGGAACCTGATTTGTTTCCAGGTTCGAGTTTCGAACTTGTTTTCGATTCAGGTGGCCGTGACGATTTTGGGTGGCCGTGGTGTTATCTGGTGGTAGTTGGCGACGTGTTGGGGTTCGTGTGGGTGGCCGGAGGTGGCTGGGGCCATGGTGCACGTGCACCGTGCCATTGATGTGCTGAAGTGTTTTGGTGGGTGCAGATTTTTTTTTTTATTTTGAGCTAGGGAAAAACTCAGGATATTCGAGTGCTTGACTCTAAGCAGGGGAAGAAGGGACTCGAAGCAAATTTTTGTTGTCTCGAGTCAGTGGTTTGTCCAGGCTTTTGTAAACCTGGCAGCAAATTTGTTTTCAAACAAACTTAAATGAAACTTTAAGTTTGCATACCAGATTTAAAACAAAGTTTAAATCAGTTGAAATGTGAATTCAAACTTATTTTTGAATTCAAATCTGAAATGAGATAAAGGTTTTAAAATATTTAAATGGGGATTTCAGGTTTACAAACCTGGTAGTTTTCAGTTTTTAAAATTTAATTTAAAATTTGAAAACAGAAATTTAAACAGAGGTTTAAATTCAAAGTTTAAAGTATAGATTCAAATAGACTTTTGAATCTAAGGTAAAAAAAAGAAAATGAATTTGGATTTTAAATCAAGAATTAAAAACCAAGTTTTTTAAAAGCAAGTTAAAACTAAAGTTTTTTTAAATCAAAGTTAAATTATTCGATTCAAGTTCTTCTTGTATTCAAATCTGAAAACTTAATCAGTTTTAAATTTGAATATTGTAAAAACAAGTTTAAATCAAATAGTTGTTAATAGGAATTGGTTTCAAATAAATAATTGAACTTAAATTGGATAAATGTTTAAAAGAATAACCATTTTGAAATTCAATTTTTTTTTTAAATTTAGAATGTGAAATGTGTACACTTTAATGATAAAGAAATCATTTATAAAGAAATGGATTATCTTATAGATAATTAAGATATTGAAGTGATTTAATTAGTAAGTTAATTAAAGAATGACTTATTTATTTAATTTGAAATTAATAATTTAGAATTAGAAATTAATTAAGGAAGTAATTAAAGAAATGTTATTAGTTAATGAAGATAATTAACTAATGATTATTTAGTAATTAATTAATGCGATTAATTTTGATAATTAATTAGATTAATTAATTTAGATAATCTATTGTAAATTGTTAAATGTAATTACTTGGTGAAAGTAATTAAGGGATTAATTACTAATTGTAATTAATTGAGATAAGTGATTAATTTAAGTTAATTAATTTAGTTTAATTAATTTAAGAGAATCATTTGATAAATTGATATGTGTAAATTACTTAGTGTATTCAATGGAGCATAATTATTTGGGAAAGTAATTAATGTTAATTACTGAATCTAATTAACGAAAGATGATGTGTTAATGGAGTAATTTGGATAATTACTTTTGTAATTAATTAAGGTATTAATTAATAAAGATAATTAATTATGGGATGATTAATTTATTAAAGTAATTAATGATAGTTAATTACTGACTGATATTAATCAAGGGTGATTAGTAATTAAGTTAAATTAAAGATTAATCACTTAATGTTATTAAGTTAAATAAAGTAATTAAATTTAGATCTAAATTAGAGATCATTAATTAATATAATTAATGATGTAATTAAGAATTGGTTAATTAAGAAATAATTAATAATGTGGAGATTAATTTATGTAATTAATTAAGAATAAATGTAATCAATTATAAATGAAGTAATTAGATGTTTATTACTATAAATGATTTAGGATAATTAATTTGTGAAATTAATTAAAGACTAATTACTTGTTGTAATTAGAAAATGATTAATCAAGGGTGTTTAATCAAAATAAATATCTAGAGGATAATTAATTAATTAATGATTGTATAAGCTGGATTTATAGATAAGGAATTAATTTAATTTACTTTAAATCAATTAGAGATAGAAGTAGTTGATTTAATTCATTTTAAATTAATTATAAATGGTATGATTATAAATCACTGCTTATGGATGGATGATATTGATATTTCATTTGATAATTGTGAATTCAGATCTGACATGAATAATATCTATGTGATATGAATGCTTGGTTTAAGTATGATAATTTTTATTATCTGTTTGGATGATGATATTAATTATCTGTATATGATGATGATATGATTATCTACTACGATCTTGTGAATTATTTATCTGTGTGTATATTGATAATATTGAATTAAACTGTTAAGACTAAATAGACAACTTGGCCTTAAAAGACACATTTTGGATTCCGATGAGACCAGGATCCGTTTTCTTTATTTGGAACATCCGAAAACCACATCGATTCCAAATTAACGATAGGTCGTTAATCTGAAGTGAAGATGAAGGTTCAGAATGCAAGGGTTATTGTCGTTGACTCTGAGGGTGATTCCAAAATGAGTGTAACGAGATAATGCCTTCGGTTTCGTTCGAACACGGAACGAACTTGTATGGATTGAATGCTTTCAACACATCGTCAGGTGGGCGATGAGCATTCTAAGATGTAACGACCCGAAAATTTCAATCCCGAAAATTCCAGAATAGTTAGTGAAAAGAAGAAAAAAGAAAGAAGAAGAAATAGAAACAAGACACAGAAACCTCACATTCGCAGTGGATCAAATATAATATCAAATAAATTAGCAGTTATACAAAGAAAACTATATCAGTTAATTTACATTTAAATACATCAGAGTTACACATATACATAAATACTGGACAAAACAATCATGTCCAGAGACTACAATATCACAGTGAACACTCTCCATACGTCTCTGCCATCCTGCTCGCCTCCTGAGCACCAGAACGTCCTTACCTGAAAATCTGTAATACTCGGTCTGACCCGAGAATTACATCAAAGTAACACCCGGGTCAGGCTGGAAACCAGCGTGAGTAAATCCATCTAACATGAATGACAAAAGCATACAACTTATAAAAACCCGGGTAACTTATATCAATTTATAACTTCGCAAGTCGATATAAACATCACTTATATCACACATCAATTTCTAAGTACAAAACTTAGGTTAAATGGTCCAATTCACTTAAATAATTCCATTTCGGCTTATTGATTTTACATATCAATTTATAAAGAATCAAAGTGGTTTCGGGTATTTACTGATACCACACTCAGGTCTCTTTGAATCTAATGTCATCATTTCCCATGTTATTCAAGTAATTAAATTTTGAATATTGGATGTCACCCTTACACCACAATTCATCATAGATAACCACATTTTCTCCGTTCAATAAACATTTCATTTTACAAAGTATCACAATCAGGAATAATAACAAATATCCCAAAGCATTCAAATATCATTTAATCATTCATAAGCAAGATAAATTAGTTCTATCATTTCTAATCATTTTAATTAATTGCCAATGAATTAAATTAACTCTTATTATTTAAAAATCTTGCTTATTTAACATTAGTTAATTATATCCAATTAACTAATCATCCCTCAATTATTTATCCGGATTAATCATTCTTGATTAATTATCTCTAATATCATTAAGTAATTTGCTTTTAAATTTCACAAATTTATTATTCTCAAACCCATCACATTATCTAACCTTAGATTACCATCTTAATTGATTACCCAAGATAATTATCCAACAATTACATTGATTAATTATCCTTAGTTAATCGTACTCAATTAATCGCTTTTGATTAATTATCCTTTTATTAAGTTATTAACTTTCAATTAATTACACAATTGATCCTCAAATTGATTATCTTATGATCACCACATTGATTAACTTTCCTTAATTAATTAACTAGTCCCTTAGCCAATTAATTAATTACATTAAAAATTAATCCTTAATTACCTTAATTAATTCATCACTAATTATAACTTAATTAATTAATTAGTTAATCACTAATTATTACTTAATCACCAAATTAATTAACCATTCATTATTTATTATCTTTAATTATCTAATTAATAATTCTTAATTTATTACACCAAGACATTAATCCTTAATGGCTTTATTAAGTAATTTCCTTTAAGTACTTACTATCCACTAATTTTAATTATCCTTTTACTTTAAATACTATCATAAATTAAGGATCCTCTAATTATTTTCATAACTTAATTATTCAGTATAATTTACTACATTTAACAAGTAATCATACTAATTATCTAGATTTATCATACACAGTAATTAACCATCCTTAATTACTTTAATTAACTTAGAATAATCCATCATCTCAATTGATTACTTAATCATTATTAAAATCACTTAGAAATATTAACAAATAATTAACTTATTATATAATATATATTTTTAAATAAAAACCAAACAACTAAATTTCAAAACATTTGATTAGAAATCTTATACTTGAAACTTGCTGTCATCACTTCTCTTGAAACCCTTGTTTCTTTTTTTTCCTTTTTTTTTACACAGTTAGAGCAACCTATTAAATGTTTTCCAAATTCTTCGGTACAGGCCGAACACGAGATCCACTGATTTCCCCCTTCTCTTTCTTCCTATTTTCTATATCTTCACGAAAGAAAACAAGATTTACTGGAAGGAAACAACAACGCACCGAAGCTCAAACACACAACCCCTTATCTTCGAGCACAACCCTTTCTTGCTTCGAGCCGAAACCCTGAACTACCCGAGCTCAATTCTGAGAATCTCAACACAAAACTACTGCTCAAGCCTATCTGATACAACGTGCATGCGGTGCACGTCCACCGTTACTCCGACCATCGAAGGCCTCTGCTGTGGCTCTCAACAAGCCATCAATCCCCATGCTAACCCCCACGTACCCCCAGATCGACCGAAAACGCCTTGAATCAAAAATGGACTCCTTGATCAAACTGGATCAAAACTCGACCGGATAAAACCAACTCCAGCCACCTACTCCGATCACCGGGTCACACGCCCATGAACCAGAAGCAACTACGCTACCACCTGCTTCACTTGCCACCATCGCGATCCGGCCCGATGCATCACCCACGTCGAACAGAGCTCGTCATCCACCTCGATAAAAACTGAAACCAAACCCTACATTAACGATCTCTGGTTGCCCCTTCCCTCTATAATTTATTCCACTATTTTTCCAATGACTCTCAACCCACTGGACACCTTCAGACCCAACTTCGCCGCCCCTTCCACTGTCGATAATCGAAAATCAACAAAATTCCCAAATCCGTTCAACTAAGCATAACTCGATATACACAATGCTAAAAATCACGAATGTTACGCCTAAATTCATGATTTACGATAACTAACCTGATTATGGATTCCAAACCTGAAATCAAGATGTTTGATTTTACTCTAAATTTCAAAGTTTTACTGTAACTTTTGTTTTAGAGATGAGTCCTCAATTATTTAAATCCAACTTATTTATAATTGATATTATCTTATTTTAAAAACATTTTTTCTCAGAAATCAAAGTCAAAATTGATTTATAATGGAAGATAGGAATTTTGTTGAAGTTTTGAGGCTTTGATTTTAACAGAGACTTTTTACAGAGGCCTGATATAACACAGTCTTATATATCTTTATATATACATACAGGGAAAATTCAATCATATTTCCAGAAGAAAAAAAAAATATACATGCATGCATAATTCATCATATTCTAATAAATTCATTACATGCACCAGATTCAAACTATATATATATATAAATATTTAGGTATCAGATTACTCACCTCACTTAATTTTGCAGAGCACAGAACAGTTTTTGATGCCCAGGCTATTGATTCACTTTAAATCTGGAAAAACTTTTGCTTTTAATTATGCTTGCTGTTGAAAATCCCTTTGCATGTTGAAAACTCCTTATGAATTGCAGTTGAGCTTAATTTGTATTTGTAGGTTGATTTAAACTGTTGCACTGAGTTGAATTGTTGTGAAGAACATAAATTTGCAGATTTGCAGGCTTTAATTTGAGTTTGCAGATTTCAGATTTTGAAAATACTTTCTGGTTTTTGCCATTAATTTGAAGAAGAAACAAATTTCTTCATATGTTAAGTTTATAAAAATTAAAGAGAGTAAAAATTTAAAATAAAGACACTTGTCACAAACCCCTCTTAATTGACTAACATGTGTTATTAAAGTGATTAACATGGTTACACATGTTTTTAAATATTTTAATTGAATTTTTTTTATTTAATTTTAATTGTAAATATAAACTTACATTTTTAATTTACTTTATTACTAAATAAATTTACTTAAAAGAAAGTATTACAAAACTAATTACAATACAAATAAATCTTATATATGTAATATAAAATCTAGAACTTTTATTTTTATACACTTATAACCATTTTAAAATTAAACATTTTTTAAAGAAAACAAAACATAACTTATTTAAATCCTTTTAAACTTTCATATTTAAAACAAATAGTTTATCTTATATTTTTAGACCAACACACATAAATTTAGTAAATAATCATCATAATTCAAAATCTATTTACATCTATAATTTAAAATAACACATTATTATTGTTTGTAAATAACAATGTTACAAACTATTTTTAGATAATAATAAAGGAGATTATTGCATTTTAATTTGTTTGAATTATATTAATATCTTTACTATTTTTCAATGACCTTATTTTTATACACTTAGGATTTCCAACATTATGGAATCTTGAATATATTTATTATATATATATATATATTAAATTACTGTAAAATTTTATTATTTTTAGATATTTATATTTCAAAAATTATAGATTCAAATTTATTTATACCTCCAGATATTTATTATTATCATAATTTTATCTGTTCAATTGATTAAAACAGTTAATTACCCATTTATCAGAATTATTTATTTAACTTATACATCAGTATTTTCATTAATTAAATTCAGTTAATCTATAAATTACAGGTATTCTAAAGTCCGGGTTATCACATTCCTCCCCCCTTAGAATCTTTTCGTCCTCGAAAAGGGACGAAGCCAAAATTTATTAAATATTTTAAAACTAGTTAAAATATTCTTGATCATTTTAAAACAGTCTTAAAATCTGTATGTGTATATATAGTATTGCCAAAATAGTTTTATAAAATAATTTTTTTATAACTCGATATTTCAACAAGTCCATCCTTGTTCTCACAGAAATTCGGTCATACGTTGATCAGGCGTACGACTGAAAATCTATAAGTACTTAGCAGACCCGTTTTCAACATCCAATGAAAAATAATTTTAATGAAAATATAGGAAACAGTTTTTGAAAATAGAGGATATATCTTTGGTGAGAATGCTCTGGAAATCATCACCCCCATCCATGGTCGCAGTTAACCCGATGGTTACGTTGCCGTCCCGACAAAATCCATAGATAATTGTAGGCCTCCGCGCCCCTCGATTACACCATGGAACCCGCTACAGATCGCAGCTACAACTGGGGTTACGTAGCTATCACAGCAAAAACCCATATAACTGTAGGCATCAGCGCCCTCGAATTCCGCTGCCAAAAGAATGAAACTTCTCCACTCCACTTGACCATAGATCGCAGTCTACCGATGTTGTGTTGCCTTCCCGGCAAAATCAAGTGTAGACCGTTGACACTCATCCTCCACACGATTTTCGCTATGGTCCCCACAGTAGATCGCACTGACATCGAGTTACACTATCGTCACAGCATAACCCAAATGCCCCTGTAGGCATCAGCGCCCTCGACTTGCACTACCCAATAATCCCCAGGAACTAGTTTGTCCGGACTCCTCATAGGATCAACTTTAGAACCCCCCCTTGGGGCTCAAGGCAGCACCACCCGGTGGTACTCCTGAGAAGTCCATTCCAAGGGAGCGCCTTTTTCCCCAGAGCCATCATCAAAACATTTTATACTATATATATAGTATCTTTTAAATCATACACCTAGTATGATCTCATACAAAGCTCCTTTACACAAAATCGATTATTCCAAAATCGATAATTTCAAACTAGGATTTTCAAATTCTCATATTGATTTTACCCAAAAATCAAAAGCCTTTCCCAAATCCAATGGTTCCCAAAACCTTTTTCCAAAATCCTCATATGATCCTTTATATATATACACGGATATATAAAAAATTTAAAACTTTGGATCATTTCAAACCTGTATAAAACTCCTTTATACTTCAAACACCTCCAAAAATCATTTTCTTCCAGCAAAAGATTCATCAAGGGGAGTTTTATCTTATATAACAAAGATATATAACTTTGTTTACTCAAAATCAAGTATTCAAATTTGATTACTCTTTTCAATATCATTTTCATCCAAATCCGTACGATGTACACATATCATCCGTACGCTATACCAATCTGATCGCTCACTCGATCACATAATTTCACTTCCGAACTAGTATCGTCCACCCGACTTCCTAGTGCGGACACAGATCTGGTTTCTTGATCAGAAACTGTCATTCTCCTAGCATAGCCTAACTATGATAGAGAACATCTAGAACCAATCAACAATTCATATAGAGTTCGCCGTCAAAAATCGAGTGAAAAATCCCACTCGGATCGACTTAATTATCTCGAATCTGGATCAAATTATTATGCGAATAGAATAATATACGTACATCCTATGTATTTAACTTCATTTATTATTAGCCCAAATCAATTTCTCTTTCTATTCACATTTACTTTAATTTTCATTCACTTATTCACAACCGCTTCAATCCCATTTAGATTATCACCTTTATTTTATCTCGATTGGGTATTTAACCAATAACAGTTTAAACTCTGTCTAATTTAAATTTAGAAAATAGCTTGAAAGGTTAAAAATAAATAAGTAGTTGGAAAATAATTACTAGTTTATAAAATAGGTGTAAAATAGTTTAGAAAATAGTTAAAATAATTATAGAAATTTTAGATAATTGCAAAATAATAGAAGATAGTAATTAGTTTTGTAAAATAGTAATTAGTTTATAAAACAGTTGGAAAATTGTTAAACAGTTTCAAAAATAATTGTAAATCAAATATAAGATAGTTTGGCTTTTAAAAGAAAGGTTGTATATATAATAAATAGCTTTGAAAATAGGTTTATATTAAAACAATTTACATTAAAAATAGTCTAGAGTCAAAACTGTTCAATTCCCAATCTCCATTCCAAATCAATTCAATTTAAATTCCATTTCCATTTAAATTGACCCAATTCTAATTTAAATAACTTTAATTTCCACTGAAATTGATAAAACCTCAATTCAAGTTGGATTAACCTCAGTTTCTTTCCAAATTTAACTTTATTCAACCTTGATCTCAAATTCTACTAATTCAAATAAATTTCAGTTGAACTAGTTCCAATTTCAATTCATTTCAACTCCAGTTTGAATTAATACCAATATCAAACCCCATTTCCAAATCAAGTTGAATTATTCTTGATTTCCTTCCAAATTCAATTCAAATTCCATTTAAATTTAAAATTATTCAATTTTAATTATAATTCCAAATTATTCAAATCAATTTGGACTAATTTCAAATTGAACCTACTTCAATTTCAAATCATTTCAAATTAATCCAATTCATTTTCCATTTGAATCTTATACTCATACATCTTCAATCACCATTTCAATTAATTCAAATCAAATTCAATTTGAACTAATTCAAATTTCAAATTTAAACCATCTCGAATTATATAAATTCGAGTTAATACTTCAACTATTGATTTAATTCCTTTAAATCAATTTACCTTCTTATCCCAACAATGGATTACCATACTCCATTTATCATTCATTTAAACAAATCCAATTCACATTTTAAAGATTATTAATAACAATAGGATGATATTACCCAATTCATTTTGAAACATCCATCGATTTCCAATTTCCAAATCTCAAACCCATTTGAGATCACACAAACTCCCCGTTCAGATTAACCATTTAACTTCCCAAGTTAAATTCCAATTTCATCTTGAAATTTCCAAATTAGGTTGACCATCCCAACATATTTAACATTTTCCAAGTTAAACTCAATTCACTTAATCTAGTCAATCTTACCTAATTTGAATTTCCATTTCAAATTTTAAACTTCTCATAAATAATCTTCCCACTTATTAAGTGTAAAAAAAAACTTATCACCTTGGGTATCACATCTTATTCCAAACTCAAAACTCACCATTTAGAGTTTATTTCCAACCACCTTTGATATTATGTATATCCACATGTATGTATATTAATTTCTTTTACTTACCAAGTTATACTTCAAAATTTTAAACCACCTTTGGTTTTAATTCAAAACAAATTCCTTTAAATTTTCAAACAAATCTTGTTTGAAATAGGACCATTTCATTAAATAATATTATTTATTATTTCTCTAAATTAATTACACCATTAATTAATCACATTCGGTAATTATCTTATTTCTTAATTACCTTCATTAAGTAATTGTCCCTTAAATTACTTACCTTTAGTTACTTCATTAAGTAACTCCCTCTTATATATCATTTCCAATTATAATTATCTTATTCTAAAACTCTTCTCTAATTCAAGATTTCAATTTTAGTTTGAATCCATTTCAAACTTGTCTTTAATTTAATTTTAATTTGGTTGTAATTCTATTACCACTTAATTCTTACTATTACTTTTAGTTAATTAACACTACAACCGATTTCCTTAATATAATAGATAATCTATTTCTTATATAAGATTCATTTACTTTTGAAATCTTTTAAAAACCTTTATATAAGAAAAATAACAAGTACGCTCTCTTATATTTATACACTTAACTCATTATAGGGTACTATTGACCCTATCCTTAATGAGTATCCCAACAGAGCCAAGGTTTTCGCTTAACCTTCTGCTCTGATACCAAATGTAACGACCCAGAAATTTCGATCCCGAAAATTCCAGAATAGTTAGTGAAAAGAAGAAAAAGGAAAGAAGAAGAAACAGAAACAAGACACAGAAACCTCACATTCGCAGCGGATCAAATATAATATCAAATAAAATAGCAGTTATACAAAGAAAACTATATCGGTTAATTTACATTTAAATACATCAGAGTTACACATATACATAAATACTGGACAAAACAATCATGTCCAGAGACTACAATATCACAGTGAACACTCTCCATACGTCTCTGCCATCCTGCTCGACTCCTGAGCTCCAGAACGTCCTTACTTGAAAATCTGTAATACTCGGTCTGACCCGAGCATTACATCAAAGTAACACCCTGGTCAGGCTGGAAACCAGCGTGAGTAAATCCATCTAACATGAATGACAAAAGCATACAACTTATAAAAACCCGAGTAATTTATATCAATTTATAACTTCGAATGTCGATATAAACATCACTTATATCACACATCAATTTCTAAGTACAAAACTTAGATTAAATGGTCCAATTCACTTAAATAATTCCATTTCAGCTTATTGATTTTACATATCAATTTATAAAGAATCAAAGTGGTTTCGGGTATTTACTGATACCCGACTCCGGTCTCTTTGAATCTAATGTCATCATTTCCCCATGTTATTCAAGTAATTAAATTTTGAATATTGGATGTCACCCTTACACCACAATTCATCATAGATAACCACATTATCTCTGTTCAATAAACATTTCATTTTACAAAGTATCACAATCAGGAATAATAACAAATATCCCAAAGCATTCAAATATCATTTAATCATTCATAAGCAAGATAAATTAGTCCTACCATTTCTAATCATTTTAATTAATAGCCAATGAATTAAATTAACTCTTATTATTTAAAATCTTGCTTATTGAACATTAGTTAATTATATCCAATTAACTAATCATCCCTCAATTATTTATCCGGATTAATCATTCTTGATTAATTATCTCTAATATCATTAAGTAATTTGCTTTTAAATTTCACAAATTTATTATTCTCTAACCCATCGCATTATCTAACCTTAGATTACCATCTTAATTAATTACCCAAGCTAATTATCCAACAATTACATTGATTAATTATCCTTAGTTAATCATACTCAATTAATCACTTTTGATTAATTATCCTTTTATTAAGTAATTAAATTTCAATTAATTACACAATTGATCCTCAAATTGATTATCTTATGATCACCACATTGATTAACTTTCCTTAATTAATTAACTAGTTCCCTTAGTCAATCAATTAATTACATTAAAAATTAATCCTTAATTACCTTAATTAATTCATCACTAATTATAACTTAATTACTTAATTAGTTAATCACTAATTATTACTTAATCACTAAATTAATTAACCATTCATTATTTATTATCTTTAATTATCTAATTAATAATTCTTAATTTATTACACCAAGACATTAATCCTTAATGGCTTTATTAAGTAATTTCCTTTAAGTACTTACTATCCACTAATTTTAATTATCCTTTTACTTTAAATACTATCATAAATTAAGGATCCTCTAATTATTTTCATAACTTAATTATTCATTATAATTTACTACATTTAACAAGTAATCATACTAATTATCTAGATTTATCACATATAGTAATTAACCATCCTTAATTACTGTAATTAACTTAGAATAATCCATCATCTCAATTGATTACTTAATCATTATTAAAATCACTTAGAAATATTAACAAATAATTAACTTATTATATAATTTTTTAAAAAAAAAAACCAAACAACTAAATTTCAAAACATTTGATTAGAAATCATATACTTGAAACTTGCTGTCATCACTTCTCTTGAAACCCTTGTTTCTTTTTTTTCCTTTTTTTTTACACAGTTAGAGCAACCTATTAAATTTTTTCCAAATTCTTCGGTACAGGCCGAACACGAGATCCACTGATTTCCCACTTCTCTTCCTTCCTATTTTCTATTTCTTCACAAAAAAAAACAAGATTTACTAGAAGGAAACAACAACGCACCGAAGCTCAAACACACAACCCCTTATCCACCGTTACTCCGACCATCGAAGGCCTCTGCTGCGGCTCTCAACAAGCCATCAATCCCCATGCTAACCCCCACGTACCCCCAGATCGACCGAAAACGCCTTGAATCAAAAATGTACTCCTTGATCAAACTGGATCAAAACTCGACCGAATAAAACCAACTCCAGCCACCAACTCCGATCACTGGGTCTCACGCCCATGAACCAGAAGCAACTATGCTACCACCTGCTTCACATGCCACCATCGCGATCCGGCCCGATGCATCACCCACGTCGAACAGAGCTCGTCATCCACCTCGATAAAAACTGAAACCAAACCCTACATTAACGATCTCTGGTTGCCCCTTCCCTCTATAATTTATTCCACTATTTTTCCAGTGACTCTCAACCCACTAGACACCTTCAGACCCAACTTCGCCGCCCCTTCCACTGTCGATAATCGGAAATCAACAAAATTCCTAAATCCATTCAACTAAGCATAACTCGATATACACAATGCTAAAAATCACGAATGTTACACCTAAATTCATGATTTACGATAACTAACCTGATTATGGATTCCAAACCTGAAATCAAGATGTTTGATTTTACTCTAAATTTCAAAGTTTTACTGTAACTTTTGTTTTAGAGATGAATCCTTAATTATTTAAATCCAACTTATTTATAATTGATATTGCCTTATTTTAAAAACATTTTCTCTCAGAAATCAAAGTCAAAATTGATTTATAATGGAAGATAGAAATTTTGTTGAAGTTTTGAGGCTTTGATTTTAACAGAGACTTTTTAACAGAGACCTGATATAACACAGTCTTATATATCTTTATATATACATACAGGAAAAATTCAATCATATTTCCAGAAAAAAAATTATACATGCATGCATAATTCATCATATTCTAATAAATTCATTACATGCACCAGATTCAAACTATATACATATATATATATATATATATATATTTAGGTATCAGATTACTCACCTCACTTAATTTTGCAGAGCACAGAACAGTTTTTGATGCCCAGGCTATTGATTCGCTTTAAATCTTGAAAAACTTTTGCTTTTAATTATGCTTGCTGTTGAAAATCCCTTTGCATGTTGAAAACTCCTTATGAATTGCAGTTGAGCTTAATTTGTATTTGCAGGTTGATTTAAACTGTTGCACTGAGTTGAATTGTTGTGAAGAACATAAATTTGCAGATTTGTAGGCTTTAATTTGAGTTTGTAGATTTCAGATTTTGAAAATACTTTCTGGTTTTTGCCATTAATTTGAAGAAGAAACAAATTTCTTCATATGTTAAGTTTATAAAAATTAAAGAGAGTAAAAATTTAAAATAAAGACACTTGTCACAAACCCCTCTTAATTGACTAACATGTGTTATTAAAGTGATTAACATGGTTACACATGTTATTAAATATTTTAATTGAATTTTTTTATTTAATTTTAATTGTAAATATAAACTTACATTTTTAATTTACTTTATTACTAAATAAATTTACTTTAAAGAAAGTATTTTAAAACTAATTACAATACAAATAAATCTTATATATGTAATATAAAATCTAGAACTTTTATTTTTATACACTTATAACCATTTTAAAATTAAACATTTTTTAAAGAAAACAAAACAAAACTTATTTTAATCCTTTTAAACTTTCATATTTAAAAACAAATAGTTTATCTTATATTTTTAGACCGACACACATAAATTTAGTAAATAATCATCATAATTCAAAATCTATTTACATCTACAATTTAAAACAACATTATATTTGTTTGTAAATAACAATGTCACAAACTATTTTTAGATAATAATAAAGGAGATTATTGCATTTTAATTTGTTTGAATTATATTAATATCTTTACTATTTTTCAATGACCTTATTTTTATACACTTAGGATTTCCAACATTATGGAATCTTGAATATATTTATTATATATATATATATATATTAAACTACTGTAAAATTTTATTATTTTTAGATATTTATATTTCAAAAATTATAGATTCAAATTTATTTATACCTCCAGATATTTATTATTATCATAATTTTATCTGTTTAATTGATTAAAACAGTTTATTACCCATTTATCAGAATTATTTATTTAACTTATACATCAGTATTTTCATTAATTAAATTCAGTTAATCTATAAATTACAGGTATTCTAAAGTCTGGGTTATCACATAAGAAATATGTTCTATAAAGGTAATCGTAGCCTCAAGCCTCATCAACCGGGAAAGGCTAAAATAGGGGAGGTGCAGCAAGGTTAGGTGGGTCATGCCCAAGCAGGACAAGGATATTCCCCTGTCTAGATGTCCCTTATTTTTCGGTTGTGTGGGCGGTTGATTGCAACAACTGTCGGGGTTATCTTGTTCGGGACTGTTCAGTAAGGAATGGTTCCGGCCTTGTGTTGCAGGGGGTCGGGAGTGATCCTCGGTACGTTGATCTAGGCCACGTACTGTGACGGGCGGTAGCCCAGTAGCCCTGCCATTGTATGCAATCCACAATCCAATAAGTGCCAACGGTTTTGATTGTATTACCCACTTTTGTGGCTAGTAGCTGGAATTTAATCATGTAACAATTTCGGCTATTTTCTATTTACTTGAAAACCCTAGACCTATTATAATATCACTGAAAAATGTTTTGGTTAGCGTAAGGTAAAAACTTACCCATGTTTATTTTTGGGGAGTCTTACGTGATACCTTTTATTTCAAAAGATTTTCAAAATTAAGCAACTTTAACCGGTTACTCACGCCAGACCCATGTCTGACCCGGAGTTTTTTTTTTGTTTTTTTATAAACTCTCAGGTACCCAAATTTTTACGGGTAGCCAACGGATTCAGGTTAGCTTTGACGGATTCTGGAGGAGCAATGGAGCAGGAGGCTTCAGCGTTGTAGATATATATATATAGTTCCGCTGTGTTGGTTTCTCTGAGTCATATTGTTTGAGTTGTATTGTATTGAGTTGTATTAACTAGACGGGTGTTTATAACTGTCTAGTATGTGATGTATTATCCGTATAACTCTGATTAATGTTGTATATTACGTAAATACTTATGTGATTATTATAATTTATTCGTTCCGCTGTGAGATTCTGATGTTGTTGTTCTTTCTTCTCTATCTTTTCTATTTCCTCATCCCTTTCTTTCTTCATGACGAAACGGTTTTCTGGGCGTAGGAAGCCGGGTTGTCACACTTGTAGTCAGAAACGAAAGAGATGATAATAGAGGAAAAGTGGACGTTGGCATATTCAGGTCGAATCACTGTAAATTCTGTGTCTTTTTACATTTAAGTCCTATACATATCATTTATTGCAAATTATCGATTTTATATCTTAAACATCCGCAACTAATTTTCATCAAGCAATAGCTATATACTATAAAAAATGTTTACAGCTCTACAACAATGATTTGAATGTTTGCCCATTTTTTGTGCAAACATTTTGGTGCTTTCACCGAGAACTAAACTTTCCTTTTTTAAAAGGAAATTTTTTCTTTTTTACCTTTCCTTTTATTTTGAAACCTACTATTTCTAATCTTCTGGCTAGAGAATATCATTTCTTCTCTTAGGAAACTCTCTCCCCTTTTCTAAGATCTGAAATTTATGTTTCTCTTCAGATCTACTCTAACTGTTTTACATAAAACAAAAAAATCCTCCTTTTCTCTTCAGATCCGAACATCCATTTTATTACATATTCTTTTGTTCACTTTTTAGAACTTACTATTACTATCCATAGAAACTGTTTATTAGCAAAAAAATGTCAACTCTTAGATCTGAAATCCTTAGATATTACTTTTACTATTCCGGATCCACAAACACATATCTCTTGAACAAAAAGAAACATGCGCCCATTCTTTGGATCTAAAATCAAGCCACCTCTCTTTTCTCATTTGGAATCCAAAAACATGGTTTCTTGGCATAAGAAACCCCTTTTTCCCCTCTATTTAGATATGGACCGTTATTTTCTTTCCCAGAAGAAAACCTGTTTCTAATCTTGAGATCTGAAATTTCATTTTTCGATAAAATTTATACCTTTTTATTTTCAGATCAAATGTCACTGTCTCCTTAGTATGAGTGATTCTCTTTTTCTAACTTTCCTAGTTTGAGATCATTTTTTCTTGGGTTAACGTATTCTATATCTCCCAGATCTAAAACCATTACTTCAACAAAATCTATTTCTCTTTTTAGATCTGCAATCACTATTCGTTGAAGATAAAGAAATAATTCTAACTTTCTTTTCTCTTATTTAGATCTACAAACGCTGCTCTTTAACAAACAAGAAACATGCATTCACTTATTAGATCTAAAATCACTTTATCTCCTTTCAAATATGCAAACACTGTTTCTAAACCAAAAAGAAATATGTATTTATTTCTTAGATCAGAAATCGTTCTATCTTCTTTTTCTCATTTCGGATCAAAAAACATATTTTTGGCCAAAAGAAACACTTAGTACTTTTTTAGATCTAAAATCATTATAGATCTTATTCTCTTTCCATATAAAAGCATTGCTTCTTTAACATAAGAAAACTATTTACCTCTTTTGTATAAGAGAAATCTATTCCCCTAGTAAAATATAAAATTACGATTCTAAGAAAATCCTTTTCTCCCTCCAAAGTCAAAATCCTTTCGCCTAATATAAAGTCATTGTCTCTTTGAAATTAGAGTTTTTCTCTTTTCTTTTTTCAAGTTTGTAATCACCATTTCTCATATTGAGAAGTTATACCACCTATCTCAAGATTCTCTTTTTTTTAAGAGTTGGACCATCGACTCCTTGAAGCTACAAAACTTCCCAATCCTTTCCAAAAATTGAATTATCTCCCTCGAAAAGTACAAACTCTATAGAAAGGGAAGGAGAACAACTTCTCAATATGCCGCCTAAAGTGAGTGAACTCTGCTGCAAAGACTGCAACAGCTATCCAGATGCGAAAAAGCAGGAAGACTAGTCAATAACCTCCCAGTGCTAAAAATTATTGGACATAAATTCAACATGGTTGTGACTGAAATCAGTAAACACTTCACTACTTAGCATAAAGCTTTGGTGGATAAATTCTTGACATGCTTACAGCAGACAGAAGTATTTGAATTCAACGTCATAATACAAAGAAAGTCCCAGCCTAGAGAATACAGGAGTCACTCCACATAACCAAATGAACCCCAAGTACAGTCCTTTTTCCATCCAACATCAAATCAAAGTACAACAATTGGGATCCCACTGATGGATCGAAATATCACAACAGGATGATTGGATACTCAAAATCTAGATATGACAAGTATGACACTTCATCACTCCTATCATGCATGAAGGCATCACTAATCCAATGCATACCGAACATGATTCAAATAATGTCGATAGCTCTCCTTACCTAGGGACATGTTCAATAAATATGAAAAGAGAAGGAGATAAAACCAAGGGTTACTAGTCCACCCTTCGAGAAAACAAAAATTTTTTAGTGCCCACTACAAACCTTTATAAGGGGTAAACCCGAACCCCTAGCCACTTGCCACGATCTCCACACTTGCTGATAAACGGAGGGCACAAAGGAGTTACTATATAATTACTTTTCTTTCATTCTAATCAATCTTATGCTACTACAGGGCTTAACCATCTACTATTGGATCTCCATCATTAGAAAAAAGTGAAGGAAGGATTCGTAAATTCGTTGCATCTGCTGATCCATCTAAGGGTGCTTACACGCTACACAAAGAAAAGATGAAAAATCAAACTAGCCCTTACAACTATGCATGACCTCTCCTTTGGGTCAGCAAGGCATATAAAGATGAGAAAACATCACTATCAGGAGTTCAGAAAGATAATCACCCAGGGACGCTAGCACAGGTTGCAGTGCAAATGTTATAGAAAAATGGAAGAGATATAACTCTCTACCTCCTGAGCTCGAATGATCAATGATCAAAGAGAAGCCATCTATTTGAGTATGATGTTACCTCAGAGGGTAAGGAAGAGGATGCGATGGAAACGACATCTGCTGATAGATAACATAATAGTTTATGTAGAAGGCTTTGAAAGACCGAGCGCCAGCAATTCCAAAATATTTGGCCAGCAGCAGAAAAGCGAGAATTCCTGCCTAAGAGAACATCTTGAACCAGACATACTACATAACCTAGTACTTTGAGATTCTTTTGAAGCGGCAGGTTTAGTCTAAACTAATCCTTCCCTTTGACCGAGACAAGGGATTAATGCATTCACTTAACGCGTATGCAGTTATATTCACTTAACACCTATGATGTTATAACCACTATTTCTTTTGTGATTAGCAACCCAGATCAAAAGCAGATGTTTCCAGGACTGAAAATAGTATAGCCATGACTAAGTGGGCTAGCATGGGGAGTTCACTGCTGATGACCGTCACTTTCCCTGGCATTGAAATACCAGTTGGGCATCCGGGCATAAATCTAGCTTGAGTAACCCAAAGAATAAATGCATTTAAAGCCTAACATGGATTGACTCATGATAGGAGTTGTCCCAGGCCAATGGGTAGGTTGATGTTGTCAACAAAGTCTTGCAAACACTAATTAAGGAAAAACTAGATAAATCCAAAGGAGCGTGGGTTAACGGACTACCCACAACACTGTGGGCTTAGCAAGCCTCCTACGAAACAGTAACAGGACATATGCTATTTGCCCTAAGCATACGAGGCTGAGGCCATGCTTTTGGTTAAAATAGTTGTCCCTTCACATCACAGGACACGTTATAATCCGAAAGGAAACGAGGAGCTACTCAACATGTCCTTAGACTGATTGAAGAAAGAAGGAATAACTCCGCTCTCAAGACCACCGCACATAGGCGGAGAGTGGAAAAACAATACAAAACTAAAGCGAAGCCCAAAGAGTTACAAGAGGGAGATATTGTTCTCAAGAAAGTCTTTCCCCATCTAGGCGCACTAAATGCAGTTTGGAAAGGACCATTTGTTGTTCATAAGGATCTCCACAATGGAGCTTACATTCTGTTAACAACTGACGAAAAAGGTGTTTAGGAAAGGAAGGAAGCTCCAACATCTCCGCCATTACTTCTCTCAGCTTGTCAAAAACATGTATAACCTAAAATAATGAAAGAAAGATAGTGGACGTAGGTATATTATGGCCAAACCACTATGAAAATTGACATTTTTCTCGATTATTTATCTTATATTTTTCCTATTGCGATTAATCGCAAGCCCTCATCGGTAGTAGTGCAAGCAAAATAACCATGACTAAGGGCATGAAAATAACCTGGGTAGTTCACTACGGATGATCGAACCCCCAGCCAGCAATGATAAATTGACTATAAGCCATGGATTGGCACGATTATAGCCTAGGCAGTTTATCATTGGCGTTTTGCTCACCGGCAACTGTAAACTGATACTAAATCCCACAATTAAGGCATGGATGCACCTAGGGTTAGTTCGTAGTTGACGATTGGCACCTACGCTGGCCGGGCCATAGTAAATTGAATAATACTCATGATACAGGCCATACTGGCCCAAGTAGTTACTGTGTGTGAATCCCAACTCTAAATCTTAATTATGGCAGTCGCAAAAGTTATACTCCCTTGGAACATTAGTTGGGCTGATGAACAATATGTCACCAAAATCCACAATCAGGGAAAGTAACTTATGTGCCACGAATCTTAAGTTTAGAAGGACTCTCTTGACGAAGAATATAGTTCATTGTACTTAAAGTAGAAGCTTCGAACAATTTCTTTTAATCCTGTGACATTATATATAAATAGTAGAAATATGAATTCTAATCTACCAACCATGGTAGGATACTCATTTGCTTCCACCCCACATAGTAAATGGAGCATTGACTCAACTCCACCAGAGATAGCGAAATATCAATCCAACATTGCCATAAGAATTAGAATATCCCTTCCAACCAATTTTGCTCAAGAAACTGTAAGGATTCTCCTAAAGTTGAGCACACTTATTGAACCTGAGGAAAACTAGGTGCAAAGGCATGACTAACTTTTTTAAGATAAGCTAAATTCGATAAAAAATACTTGGGGCATAACACCACCTAACCCCTTGAATATACACATACACTACCACTCAGCTTGGTAATAGCACATTGGAACCATGACCTTAAGTTCGCAAGTTTAAAACCTATTCATGATACAAAGCAGCATGTTGTGAGGAGCAACCAAGTGCAGTATACTGGGGAAACCCACACAAATAATAAGCACTCCCAGTCGACTTTTGACAACATCGCTAGAGGGTGCTTTGGAGGATGTGATGAGTATTTGAGGATGGCCACGTCCCCAAAATTACTCTCTAAACCTTAGTAATAGGGAATCACTTCGAATGATAGGGACCTTTCTAAACAGAAGTGATTCGATCACTAACCTTCAGAATGTAATTAATTCATATCAGAGTTTATTTTAACACAAATAGCTTGATACCTTTACGTAATAAATCAATTCGGAGGACATGCGAGATGACTTTAACACATATCTATTGTAAACTTCCAAACAAAAATGTATTAATAGTTTGTAACTAGTTCTAAGGCAAGGTTGAAAGTCCTTGACTGCACTAGGCCTGAAAGGACCCTAAACTTGTAGGTAAAGTCAACAGATTAGGAAGATCCTCCACCGCCAAAGCCAGCGGGACATTTGAATTAAAAAATTGATTCCACCTGATCAACGGGAAATAATAAACCAATACTAATAAAGGTTTCTAATGTCCAAAGATTATTCCAGCTAAACACCATATACTAGGGGCAACCAACATCAGCACTTGGCATAACTCAAACGAGCAAAATAATTTTACCCACAATTAGAGTATGCTTTCTAATCGAGCCATCCATAACTCACATTTTTCCATAACCAAGACTATGCATAAGAATAATCAAGTACTCCTGGTATGGATAATTCCTCGCAAATCCAAGATAGAAAATCCAATGTCGCTCTCTCAAAGATTGGTTTTGTTATGGTATTGTGCTAGTGCCAAACCAGAATTTTGACTCAATCATAATTGCTAGAAACCAAAAACAGGCTTATAATTGGCATAGGCAGTGCACCAGATCATTATTTTGACCTTGGACCATGCAACCTACCAATACTTTCGTCCGACCCCTTTTTGCACCTCGCTCCAGCCTCTTTTCATGTACTAGACCAAGTGGTTTGGCATCATCTTCCACTCTCGAACCAAATTGTTTCATCCAATAAACTCAACTAACCCAATGCCATGGTTCGACTATCCTTGCTCCTTCACCAAGCTTCTCTATAATCCAACAATTACCTGTCAAAACTTACCAGTAATCCAGTCAGTATAATACACTAAGAATTATCAAACTAAGCTATTGAAGAAGCTGGTAAAACTGATCATCACTTTACCAGATTGTATGCCACACAGACCAGTTACACCTTATCAGGTATGAGGACTCCAACCAAAACTTATTAAAATATACATAGATTTGTACAAACATCCAGGCAGAAGATACAAAACATGGGCTAGGGAAGTCATAACCGACATTCACACGATAACACTCCGCATCATCTCCTACATACAAAGACCCTTTAACAGATATTCTTACTCTATCAAATTTGTCAATGATTGGTCTTGTCAAAGCATGCATAACAGTGGAGAAAGGATTAGTAGAGAAATACACAAACTTGGAGATCGTATGAGTATGTCAGGATAGCTTGACTCAACCATACAATGAACATAATCGGAGTACCACATCACTAATCCAAAGTCAATAATGAAAAGTATACATTAGTTGGTTCACATACTGTATGAAGCCTCGACGTTGGAAACCAAAAATCTAATAAAAACAACATCCTATCGGATAAAGACTAATTAAGGACGACTTCAAAATTTAGCAAGTCCTCCTTGGAATGAATAAAGTCCCACATCAAACTAGCAATTGGAGGCTCATCGAAAAATCAAAGGCAAACATGAGATATAGATATTCAGACAGTATAACCATTGCAAGACTAAGAAGAGCGTCTTGGATTAAATAAAGCACACTTTGTGTTTACGAAAGTATGCTTTGGAGGGCAAATGTTGTGGGAATTTTTGCCCACTAATGATGTGAGAAACTAGGGGCAAAACCGACATTCTTTTGAACATACTCAAACTTGTGTGGAGGTATTCGCGAGATTAAGGTATGGACATAGGTTGAAATTACGTCTTAATCCAAGCTACGGATTGAGAGATATGATCATCTTAAGATTTCTCCACCACCATCTCGTGGGGCCGATACTGAAACGCTCTACCGTCATTCAAGGTTGACAGTCAAACAACAAGCCAGGATCCCCCGTCCGATGACCGAACCAAAAATTTGGTTCGGTGCTTGCTTGGAGTCGGGGTTTGAAACTCTCGAGTCTTCTTGGAGTCGGGGCTTGAAACTCTCGAGTCTTCTTGGAGTCGGCCTGATGACCGAACCAAAACTTTGGTTCGATGCTTGCTTGGAGTTGAGCCATGAAAATCTAGAGTCAGCTTGGAGTTGGTTGGATTACCGAACCAAAACATTGATTCGACGCTTGCTTGGAGTCGGGGCTTGAAAATCTCGAATCTGCTTGGAGTCGGCCCAATAACTGAACCAATATTTGGTTCGCGTTTTCTTGGAGTTGGGCCTTGAAAATCTGGGGTCTGCTTGGAGTCGATTGGATTACTGAACCAAAACTTTGGTTTGGCGCTTGCTTGGAGTCAAGGCTTGAAAATCTTGAGTCTGCTTGGAGTCCGTCCAATGACTGAACCAAAACTTTGGTTCGGTGATTGCTTGGAGTAAGACATGAGAAATTTAAGGGTTTACTTAGAGTTAGCTGGGAGTAATGTTACTCGGAGTCGGGTGAAGGTTTTCTTTAGGCTCAACCCGGGTATAACTGATCTAAAAAAAGTTGGAGATTTTCATCACGGCAAGACGATACTTCGGGGATTTCTTCATGACGCGTTACGGGGTCTTGGACGTGTATGGCAGTCGTTAAAAGTGGAATAGCTTGATAATCATGTAAAAAAGGTTGAACCAAATCTTAGAGGAAGGAAGGTTGAACCAAATTTCAAATATTACATACTCTGCTACCTCTCCACGTATCTTCATTCTATAAATACCAAGCACATGGCATCATATGAAGGAAGGATGCTGAAGAGCGAAGCTTTCACCAACAATGGCAGACAACTTCGAGAGAGAAAAATCTTAGTTCTAGTTGCATGTTTACTCGTATAAAAAGCTTGCACTTGTAATTGGAAACGAAAGAGATAATAAAAGAGGAAAAGTGGACGTTGGCATATTCATGCCAAACCACTATAAATTCTGTGTTTTTTTACGTTTAGTCTTTTACATATACTTTATTGCAAATTACCGATTTTAATCTTAAACATCCTCAATTAATTTTCATCAAACAATAGCTATATACTACAAGCTATGTTAACAGTCTACAACAACAATTTGAGTGTTTGCCCATTTTTTGTGCAAATAGTGTCCTAGAAGGAGGCTTTTTATCTTCTTAAGTTATCTATTCCGTTGTATTATCTAGTTCGTGTAAGTATATTTCATTTCAGCATTTATAAAGGCATGATGTTATAACTACCTAAGCTGATTTTTAGTACTTTTGTGTCACTCTGATAACTCCCAGTTAAGGAGTAACCTGATGTACTATTTGATATTATGTTTTAATTAGCAATTTTTTATGAGGTTTTCCACTCTGTTCTTTATTTCACCTAACAATGATCCATCTTTCCGATGCTTGGGCAATGACAAATGAGCACTGAGGATGTGTTAGGTGTCGTTCCAAGGGGTTAGAAAGATGAGTCGTCACAATTGGTATCAGAGCCTCAGTTGAGCGAATACCATAGCCTGATTTGGGTACAATTCATTAGAGATAGGGTGAGTAGAGCCCTAGAATGAGTTAATCTTGAGAGAGCATTTCCTTTTTCTCCCCTAAATTCCTATTTTAAATCCTTTATTACAAGTTTCCCTTTTATCATCTTTGGCCCTATCTTTGTATTCTAATGATACCTGTCACTTATCTAGCTTATTGAAAATGAGTACAAGAGGGAGAATGGGGAGGTGATCTAGAACTAGCACGGCTACAAATGGCAGAGCTCCTAAAAATGTGCCAGTGGTAGAGCCGTTAGTAGAAGCAATGATGCAAATTTAGCTGCCCAAAAACATTGCGAACTTATGTAAAAATTACACTGCTTTAGGGGATAAGCCTTTCTATGGAACTGAAGATATATTATGAATTTAGACATGGCTCTGATCTTGCGAAAGGATATTTGGCGATCTTCAGTAGGAAGATGCTAGAAAGAGATTGTTGGCATTGCGTCAGCTTCAGAAAGTAACCATGGATTGGTGGGTAGTCACCATGAATTCATCAGAAGAAGATTTCTCTTGGGCTTAGTATAAAGGCGTTTTTGAAGCTCAATTTGTCCCAGAGGAAGAAAGGACTTAGTTGTTCAAAATTATAATGGATTTGAGACTATGTGAGATTAAAATGGTGCAGTATGAGCATAGGTTCAATGCATTGTCTCGCTTTGGATCCGGATTGATTGATACGCCACTTAAGAATTATAAGATGTTCATGAAAGGAATGCGACCAGAGTTCCATCAGGAAATGACCAATCATCTCCACGGTACCTTTACCAATTAGATCGGTATGGTTTTGAGGTTCGAAGCTTGCGATATTGAGCAAGAAATTCAAAAGGAGGCCAGCAGTTAATGCCCAACCTTTATTAGTTATCCTTGTTGCTAGTAAGCCGTTTTTCAAGCGCCAATGGAAGAAGAAATGGTCCAAAAAGATGCCTGGAGGTGGAGCTCCAGCTCAGATTAAGAAATTATACTTGAACGAGGTTCTTTGTTTTAAGTGTGACAATATGGGCCACTATGCAAATAATTGCCCGAAGAATAACTTAGTAGTATGCTACAATTGCAACAAACATGGACATAATGCCTTTTTCAAAGGAAGGGATCACAAGGATGAGGTTATATTGTTTAGGAAATAACATCTACTTCTAGGGATCCAGAAGGAAAGCAGGTGTTGTAAGGTACACTATCCATTTCTAACATTTCTGTTAGAGTGTTGTTTGATACCGATGAATCCAATAGTTTCATTTCACAAGATCTTGTTGATAAATTTAACCTCAAACCCATTCTTTTAAACAATTCTCTTTGTGTGTCAAAACCTAATTGGAGGTCCGGCCAATTTTGATACCGTATGTTTGAATGTGCTTATTTCTTATCGAGATCAACCTTACTTTTCTGACTTGTTTGTTCTCAGGTTCATGGGTTTTGGGGTATTATTGGGGATGGATCGGTTATCTATGTTTAGAGAAATTGTAGATTGTGATAGAAGGATTATTATAGTTAGTGATGTTGGAAATATTAGGGTAGAAATAAATTACGGAAGGCCAAGAAAATTAATGAGCAGTTTCCTTTACTCGCTCAAAGTACCAAAAAAAGAGATAAGAGATTTACCGATTATTGGGGACTTTAAGGATATTTTTTATGAAGTGCAAGGTTTGCCTCCTCAATGGGAAGTGGAATTCCGCATTCATTTGATTCCAGGAACTAGACCGATTGTACAACCTCCTCGAAGGGTGGCTCCAAAGGAAAGAAGATAGCTAGAGAAGTAGACGTTTGATTTTGTTGCAGGAAGGTTTGATCAGACATAGCACATAGAGGTGGGGATTGCCAATGTTATTTGTTACTAAGGCTGATGGTTCTCTTAGATTACGTAAACGGGGGCCACTGATAGATCTCTTCCATTTGATGTCGGCCCTCCTTGACCTTCACTTACAGGTTACCGAGAATTAAATAAGAGGACTATCAATAATAAGTATCCTTTATCTAGGATTGGCGACATGTTTGACCAGCTCTATAGAGCTTAGATATTTTCTCAATTTGATCTTGCCAAGGGTTTTCATCAATTAAGGAAGCAGAGGAGAGTATACCCTTAACTGCTTTTCGTACCCCTGATATTTTTTACGAGTGGTTAGTCATGCTGTTCAGATTGACTAACGCACCCGCTTGTTTTGTAGATTTGACGAATAGAGTGTTTCGGGACTTTCTTAACAAGTTTTTCGTAAACTTTATTAGTGACATCCTCTTTTATTCTAAAACGGAGGAAGAGTATAAGTACCATCTTCATGTTGTTCTTAGTACTTTAAGAAACCATGTTTTAAAGGCTAAGTTTTCTATGTGTCATTTCTGAAAATTCGAGGTAAGATTTCTAGGGCACGTAGTTTCAGGAGAAGGCAAATTAGTGGACCCAGTTAAAGTGGTCATGGTTCAAGATTGGAAGAAAACTGAAAATGCGATAGAGGTCAAAAAATATTTTTGGATTGATAGGTCTCTATAGAAGGTTTATTAAAGATTTCTTAACGATTGCTTCTCACCTAACAAAGCTAACGAAGAAAGAGACTAAGTTTCTTTGGATCCCAAGTGCGATCAAGCATTCAATGAGTTAAAGGAGAAGTTGAAAAGTGCTCCCGTTTTAACTATTCAGGATGGGAGTGAAGGATTAATAGCTTATACGGATGCTTGTAGGACTGAATTGGGAGTATTTTTGATGTAGGATGGTAAAGTAATAGCATATGCGAGCCGATAGTTAAAACCTCATGAGAAGAATTACGCTTCACACGATCTGGAACTTTTGGCAGTTTTCTTCGCATTGAAAGTGTGGAGGCACTATCTTTTAGGTGGAATGTTTGAGTTGTTTATGGATCATAAGTCATTAAAGTATTTTTGGTGCAAAGTTTGAGTTATTTATGGAATTCAAGTCATTAAAGTATCTTTTTACCCAAAAGGATTTGAAGTTAAGGTAGCAAAGATGGCTGGAATTTCTTACGTCTTTTGACTAGAGATTCTTATACCCTTGGAAAAGCAAATGATGTTGCAGATGCCTTGAGTAAGAATGTGGCGACGATTGCAAATTTGAAAGTTAAGCTAGCACTAATGGAGAGAATTACATATTTCCAGGAAGAGGACCCTAACCTAGCTTGGCTTAAGAAGGGTGTTGAAAATGGAATATTTGTAGTATTTAGGTTGACTCTCAAGACATTTTAAGAATGAATGGGCGGATTTGTGCACCAGATGTTAATGGAATTAGGCAGGATGTGCTGAGAGAGTGCCATCGGTTAAAGTTATCTATCCACCCAGGAGTAACTAAAATGTTTTAGAATATGTAGAAAACCTTTTGGTGGAAAGGGATGAATAGAGAAATTTCAATTTCGTAAGCCGATGTGGGAATTGTCAATAGGCCAAGAGTGACCAGTAGAATGCTACTGGGTTACTCCAACCATTAGAGATACCGAATTTGAAGTGGGAGCAAGTATACATTGACTCTATCGATGGGTTACCCAGAAGAAGAAGAGGTAATGAAGGCATCTAGGTAATTGTAGATCAATTAAAAAAGAGCGTCCACTTTATCCCTGTGAAGTCTACCAGAACTACAGCTTATTTGGTAGGGATTTATTTGAGGGAGATTGTTCGACTAGATGAAATTCATGTAAATGTAGTTAGTGATCGAGATCGGATCTTCACCAGTTGTTTTTGGGGAGCATTGCAAGCCGCTTTAGAAATAGAGCTAAATTTGAGCACGGCTTATACCATATGGGACAAGTGTAGGGTCACGTCCTATACATCAGCTATCGGCCCCAGCTAATTTAGTCCAAAATTCCAATATGTAGGGCTTTGTCATAGGTAAGACTAAAATTGTGATTATATACAGAAGGAATATAAGTTAGTATACATATAGGTTATTGGTGATCCCAAAAAACCATTAGGATCAGGTGACCATGGGAGATGTTAAGTTAGGGCCAGATCATCTAAAAAAGAAGTATTTAACAGATAGTTAAGAACAGACCGTCCAAAAGAAGCGTGTCTAACATAT
Organism: Allium cepa; assembly: GCA_030765085.1. Taxonomy (NCBI): domain Eukaryota; kingdom Viridiplantae; phylum Streptophyta; class Magnoliopsida; order Asparagales; family Amaryllidaceae; genus Allium; species Allium cepa. Next base: position 779,238,111 of record CM060945.1, read on the forward strand.
GTTAGATTATTTAGTTAAATTTTCTGGTAGGCCCGGGTCAGCCAAAGGTTAGTACTTAGCTAAGCAAAACTATAGTGTTCGGACAAATAGTCTTTTTGTTACCTGATATGTATGCTTCCATAATAATGCTTTACAATTCTAACCAGATTTTAATTTGCAAAAGATATGTTTTAAAAGGATACTAATGACGAAAAATCCATTCCGCTAAGTTGCATGGTCTCACTTAATATTGTATATCCGAGATGTATAGTACTATTCACACAGGCTTTATGTCTGACTTGAATTTTTTATTTTTCCCCTTAAACTCTTGGGTGCTCAAAATTGATTTGAGTAGGGTGAGGGTTAAGATTTTAATAGGTTCACGAATGAGGCATCCGGAGACGAGCAAGTGGCTGATAGCTACATACGAGTTGTTGTTTTGTTTATTCTCTATTATGTTGTATTTAAGACAGTTATGTCTATGTAGTACTCTGGCCTACCAAGGGGACATCATCATATGTCGCTCTTGGCATATTTATGTAATAATTATATTTTGTCTAAACCTAGGAAGCGATTATGGGATTATGTAATTTGAATGAGAAATATATGCTTTGAAAATGTAATGTGAAAAGATGTTTTTGGAAATCTGTGATTGTTTTCCATGTTCAAGTGCTTTAAAATTATGGACATCATTAACATGGCCGTATTTAGTCATCGGAAGTTAATATTATGGATGACCATAGCATATGTAGTGCTTGGCTTTGTGGCTCTAGATATGGGATGTTACAAGAGCTTTCGAAGGGGTCGAAACCCCTACTGTCGTATTCTACCTTTCGAAGCAATGCCATCGAAAAGATTCTTTTGTTTCAAACCCTAAATCCACTTTTCCAATGCTTTTGAAGAGATTGGTTTCGAAACCATTCACTTCTTTTATTCAGAAAAATGCTTTCGAACGAGTTCCTTTCGTCATAGTTCTTTTAAGATCCTTTTAATATTTTTGAAAGCTAAACCCAAAGGTTTTGAAATGAATGGTTTTAAAGGGTTCAAAACTACGTTCAACGCATTTTTACTTGAAACCAATGCTTTCGAAAAGTTTGTTATATGTAAATGAATTTAATGCTTTCAAAAGATATGTGATAAAGTTTCGAATGGGTGATTTTACAATGTATTCGAAAGGTTTGCCTTTAGCATTTAGATGGAAGGTTCCCAATGTTTTCGAAAGGCAAAGGAAGTGTTTTTAAAAGAGGATGTCTAAGGTTTTATAAAGTTTCCGAAAGGGACACTTTCAATGTTTTTGAAAGGTCTATTGTAAATGGTTTCGAAAGGTATGTTTTGGCATTTTGGCTTAATGTTACAAAGTAAAGTAGTTAACTTGTTTCGAAAGGGCTACTTTCAATAGTTTCGAAAGTGGTACTTTCAAAGGTTTCGAAAGAGATTGTTTAAAGATTCTAAATAAGGATTTCGAATGTTTTTATCAACAATGTTTTGTGTAAAGCATATATTATGGAAAAGAGATTTGAATAAAGAAAAGGTATATTTTCCTTGTTTAAGTATGATTAAAGTGTTAAATCAATTTGAAAGGTTTTGAAGGAGAATTTGATGGGTAGTTAACCCTAAGTAAAAGACTCATATATTTGAATATCGGATGGGACTAGTATTGGGTCGCGCCCTATACATTGACTATAGCCTCGAGCTAATTTAGTCCAAAATTCCAATGTATTGGGCTTAGTCATAGGTAAGACTTAAATGATGTTACACATAGAAAGGAATATATAGAGAAGTAGAATAGACTATTGGTGAGCCCGCAAAATAGGATCAGGTAAAACTGGGAGAAGTAAGTTGAGGATAGACCATCCGAAGCGTGTCTAACAGATGTTAGATTATTTATTTTTTCTAGTAGGCCCGAGTCAGCCAATGGTTAGTACTTAGCCAAATAAAACTATAATGTTCGGACAAATAGTCCATTTATTACTTGATTTATGAGCAAATATGATATTGCCATTATTGTTCTAACCAGTTTGATTATTGGATTCTAATTTGGAAAAAAAATATGTTTTAAAAGGATATTAGTGAGGGGAAAATCGTTCCGCTATGTAGCGTGGTCTCACTTATTATCAGTAAACTGAGATTAATAGTATTATTCACACAAGGCTTTACGTCTGACTCAAAGTTTTTGTTTTCCCCTTAAATTCTTGGGTGCTCAAATTTTAATTTGAGTAGATTAAGAGTTAAGATTTTTCAAGTTTAGTGGGTTAGAGAATAAAGCTCCCGAAAACATGAAGGAGGCAAAGCTAGCTATATAGGAGCTATTTATTTTTATTTCGCTGTGATGTATTTAGACTAATATGTCTATTTAGTACTTTGATTGTCCAAAGGGGAATCTTCATATGTCGCTCTTAGTGTATTTTGTAATAATTATATTTGATCAAAACCTCGAAATTGTTTTGGGATTATGTATTTGAATATGAAATATTGATTTGAAATGTAATCAAAATTTTTTTTTTAAATCTGTGTTGATTTTAATTCATATTCATATGCTTTTGATAATATGGATACCACTAACATTACCGTATTTTGTCATCGAAAGCTAAAACTATGGATGACTGCAACATCTGTAGCATTAAGCTTTGAGCCTCAAGTTAGGAGATGTTACAAAGTAATACCAGAACGATCAACTGGAATCACCTCATAGCAAGTTAGAATTATCTTAATTCAAAGCATGCTTTGTTTTCAATGAAAGCGCACTCCGATTGGCAAGTGGTGATCGGGTTTTTAACAACAGGTTTCAACAGAAAGTTGGAAAGTCAAGACAAAGACGAAACGGCTTGAGAACACACTTAGAAGAGTAAGAAGATGGAACTAAAAAATTTACAAGTCCAAAGAAAACATCTTCCGTAATGAAAAAAGTGATAGTTTAAACCTGTATACCACTTTACTAACTACAAAAGTGATAAAATTAATTTTTCATTAAACTATAATGGTATTAAATCACATAAAATAATGATTTGCGGTTCATTATTTATCTCAATAAATTTATCATAAATTTCATTGTAAATCCTACTTTTAAGTTCAAATGTCTACATTTAAAAGTTATCGCAATTATTTGCAAAACTTACCACGTTTTCTCTTAATATTTTATAGTTCGTTCCATATATTTCAATTAGTTAAACGATCTTAAATGTAAACCAACAAGATAAATCCAATTAACTAATATTTATTAATTCATTTACAAATTTACAAAAATATGAAAACTTCAATATGTACATCATATTCATGTTAATAAAATTAATACAATTATTTTTTCGTTAGTGCAAAGATATTAACTTATAATATACACATAAACAACAATAACAGATTCAAATTCTGCCCTATCTACAATTATTTCTACAGAAGAAATCAAAGAGGCGATGCATTCTATGGATAAGATTACAGTGGAGGTCCTGAAGGTTTTAATCAACCCTTTTCATTTCATGTTGGAGTGTTATTTCTGAAGATGTTATCAAGGCAGTGCAGAACTTTTTCGACAATGCTAAAATGCTTAAGTGCATCAATGCCATTGAGCTTGCATTAATTCCTAAATATGTAAGTGATGGATCTGTTGATAAATTTAGACTTACAACTTTTTGCAACTCCATATACAAATGCATTTCTAAAATAATAGCCTCCAAACTCAAATAGGTTCTCTCTAACCTTATTTGTCACAACTAGGCTGGCTTTTTGCCTAACAGGAGCATACTCGATAATGTGTTATTAGCTCATGAGCTTCTTAATGTTTATAACAGAATAAACATTTCTCCTAGGGCACTTCTAAACTTGACATAAACAAGCATATCATTTGGTGGACTGGAAAGCCCTGTTAAGAATCATGGCTAACATGAATTTTCCTAATTATTTTGTGACCAAGATATACTCATGTATCTCTACTGCTTCTTATTCTGTGAGTATCAATTCCAACTGGTTGGCTACTTTTAGGGATGCAGAGGCATAAGGCAAGGTGACTATTGTTGTGTAACGACGGTCGGACCAAGCTCCCCATCTCCAGCACGTGGCGCACGCATATGGGTTGGCACACACTTTGTTGTAACAAAAGGAATCCCCAATGTTACGTGCCTACCAAGCCATATTTATACACCACTTCTCCATGTTATTTAGCGATATGGGACTTTTTTCAATCCAAACTGTCGCTCCTCCATTAAACATGCGAGACAACCCTAACAGTCTCCCCCTTGACTCGCATCTCTTTGCGGTAACCTTTGAGAGTACTGTTGTGTCTGCATGGCCCAGTCCGTAACCATTGGCTCTGATACCACTATTGTGTAATGACGGTCGGACCAACATCCCCATCTCCAGCACATGGCGCACGCATATGGGTTGGCACACACTTTGTTGTAACAAAAGGAATCACCAATGTTACGTGCCTACCAACCCATATTTATACACCACTTCTCCATGTTATTTAGCGATGTGGGACTTTTTCCAATCCAATCCGTCGCTCCTCCATTAAACATGCGAGACAACCCTACAAATATATGTCCCTATATTTATTTATCATGATGTGGGAAGTTCTAACTCAAATGATTAATCAGGTAGCTAGTAAAAAGAAATTTGAATTTCATCCCAAATGCAGAAACCCTATCATCACCTCTTTAATGTTTGCTGATGATTTTACTATCTTTAATAAGCCTGATATTAAGTTCGTGAATTCTATCAATAGGATATTGGATCAATTCCACTTGATTTCTTGCCCGCAAGTTAATTATAACAAATCAAATATTTTATTTTCTAGTGTGCCAGCTTCGACTCAGGATTTTATCTAGCAGATATCTAACATTCAACCTTTCAGTAATGATATGACCTATATAGGAATTCAATTAACTGCCTCCAAGCCTAGTTTCCCCTACTGCCTCCTTTATTTAAGAGAATAAAAGTCATAATGAATGGTTGGTCTAGTAGACAGATTAGTCAGGCTGATAGACTAACCCTTGTTAAATCCATTTGCACTACTATGACAATGTATTGGAGCGACATTTTTCTTCCTCCCATCAAGCTTTACCAGCAGATTAAAAGAGCTATGAACAATTATTTTTGGTCTGGAGTCAAGTACCTTAAGGAATTGGTGCCTATTGCTTTTAAAAGGATTGGACCTAGCTTGAAACTTGGTGGTCTTGGCATCAAAAATAAAGCATTATGGAATAAAGTTTCCATATCTAAACAATTTGACATTCTTCTAAACTGCAAGGACAATATTTGGGTTAAATGAGCTAGGAAATATCACCTGAGTAATGGAAGTTTCGGGTTGATGCAGCCATCTTTTCTTTATGGTTGGATCTAGAGAAGTATTTGATGTTAAGGGATAGTTTTTTGCCTCTGATATCTTGCCATGCAGCCGAGAGAAATGATATCTCTTTTTGAAATGAGCCATGTGTTGTCTAAGGATTAATCCTATCTAAACATTTATCATGTAATGAGATGAACTGTTCTGGTATTCCTGCCAAGCTAAAGCAAATGATTAAACTCTAAATGGTGTTGTAATTCTTCTTTATTGCATAATCCTAGTGTGAAGGAGTTAATGTGATGCCATCTCGAGTTTAAGTCATTATTTATCTACTTCTAAGTTTGTCCAGACCACCAAACACTTACATCACCCTATTAACTTTGTATACAAAGTAATGGAGAATGCTTCTGTAGTTAGAAAACTCAGGTGGTTCAGAAGGGTCTGGGCTCCAAACGATTCTTATAAACTAAACCTCATGTTATGGAAAGTGATGAAAATTGGCTTACATACCCTTTCTAATTTGAGCTTGATAGGAATGCCTATAACTAACTGCCGATTCTTTTGTAAAAATGACGAGGAGGATTCTTCATTTATTTTTCAAGTGCCCTATTATCCATAATCTCTAGAGGTGGGTTCTTTTGATGGGAAGTGCTTACTCCCCTTTCTAAGTAAACTTGAATGAACTATATTTATAAAGCTACTAGATGGAAAAATGAGGAGGGCAGTGCATTACTGATCAATTTGAAAGGGTTTATTCACAACATATGGAAAGAACGTAATAAGAGATGCTTTGAAGCTAATGAAAAATTTGTTGTGGAATTGTTTGCCATCATTAAGAGTGAAGTGAAGAGAGCTTTTTCAAATTTTTCTTTTGCTTTTAGCAAGAGTTCTATTGATAAGTGGAGCTGAATTTTTTGTCATCTTTGTTTCTTCTGTGTATTTCTTTTTTGCTGTTTTTTCTTTCCTTGGTTGTCTATATTTTTTGGTGATTATAAGCTTGTTTATGATCTTCTTTTATAAGTTTGTTTGTTAATATAACTAGAAGGGAAAGCATAAATCCTTGCTAGCTTTGCTAAAAAAATAATAGATTTAAATTTACATTTTATCTCAATAAATTTATCGTGTGATGCATTACCAAATTATTATTATTTTTACTTTAACTACCCACATTTTAAATTTTCTATAATCATCTGCAAAACGCTCTCAATTCCCTTGTAATGTTTTACATTTACGTTCATATAATAGAATTAACTACATAATCTAAAAGCTATTTAGATAAATTTAGTAAACTATTATTTGTTGGTTCGTTTATTAAATCATAAGAAATATGAAATTTCAATATTTATATCATATTTATACTAACAAAAAGGGTAAATGGGTCTTAATCTTGGTGTTTCTTGCTTTTTCTGTTCTAACTATCCTGAGATCACCCACCATTTGTTTTTTGAATGCAACTTTAATTTGATTTTATTAAACAAATGATGCAGCTTGCATTACTAGAAAATGGCCAAATAGCGACGGGTGGGAGCGACGGCTTCCGACGGCTTCCGACGGGCCGTCGGCGGCCGTCGGAAGCCGTCGGAAAATCGCGATTACCTGCAGCTCGGCCGAGCCTTTCTTCCTCACTTTCCAGCAACTCAAATTCACCAAAAAAAAACCCAAATCACCATTTTCCACCTCCAATCGCTGATTTCGTGATTTTTTCTCCTTTCCCGCTGTGAATTCAACACCACTTGCTCTTAATCTCAGGTATAATCTCTTATTTTTGTGAAAAACTCAGTTTTTACCCTAATTCTAGATTTGATAAATTGATAAATTAGGGCAAATTAGTGATTGCAATTGTTTCCAATAGCGTAATAATGGTTTATAGCATCACATGGTATACCTATTTCATCTTTTATCGTGAAATCGTGAAAAACATGTATAATTTGTGGTTGTTCGTGTATATGTAAATCGTTGTATATGCCTTAATTCTACGATTTTATACGTTAGTTGGAATAAGATAAAATGAATGAATGAACTAGGAGTATTATATTGTGCACGTATTGACTTATGAAACAAAAAAAAATGCATGAGTCTAAATTATAATTGTGTGTATTGAAAAATGACAAAAATGTTAAATCAGCCTTAAGTTGATGTAATACGTCGAATAAATGTGTTAAATTAATATATATTTTTATAAATGTGAGCAGTGAGTAAAACTGTATTTTTTCATAAAATGCGCTCATGTAATTGACAAATGTCCCTTAGAGAGTTTTTTACCCCGTCTGACGAGTGTTGCACATGATCGTTGTATAAATAGTCATTTTTTTCGAAAAACGACCATTTACATTCATATGGTACAATGTTTGTCGAATTTGTCCCTGTACTGGACAAGTTATGAACACAGTAAGCATTTACATTTTGTATACTACTTCGTCTCAAACAGTTCATAAAATTTCGGCCTAACTTTTCTTTTTGTTTCCTGCGTACACGCATTTGTGTACAATGCAGGGAACAAAATGGAAATGCTGCCGAAATTTTGTTGAATCGTTTGAGACGAAGTAATATACGAAATGTAAATTCTTACTGTGTTTGTAATGGGAAGTAGGATGCCTGACCAATGAAAAAAAAATTTATACAAATTTTTATATCGATACGTTAAAAAATAAAATGTGCCCTATTTGAAAATATTTTTAAATTTCTGAAGTTGTTCTTTAAATTCAAATATTATACGACCATGAAGATAATCTTTTTTGAATTTGTATTCTTCAAAATAAATATTAAATTTTGAACTTCTCATTTTGTCAAATAGGAAAAATGATTGATTATTTTATTGATCGGAGGAGATGAATGTACCAAAGAAAAGGACCGAGGGGTTCAATAAAAGAAGATTTTTATAATGGTATAAACGTGTTTATTGAATTCGCTTTAAGTAATAACGGAAACGATACAGAAATTCGTTATCCGTGTAGTAGGTGTAGACATTTGAAGTATTTGTTACCAGATATTGTGAAAGTTCTTTTGTGCCAAAACGGTTTCGCACCCAAGTATTATGTTTGGAATCGGCATGGAGAAGTTGTAGCAAATACTTCTGTAGAGTCTGAAAGTACCGTTAACGAAATAGTTTCGACGACCCGTATAGAAAATATGGTCGAAGATGCAGCACGATCAATGTTTCCTATGGTTGAAGTTGACGACGATGATGGAAATGTTGAAGAACCAAATATTGAAGCAAAAAAAATTTATGATTTACTAGATGCTGCTAAGAAACCTATTTGGGATGGTTGTAAAAGCGGCACTCAGCTGTCAGTAATCGCAGAATACATTGCGATGAAGTCAAAATACAACATCACTGAAGCTGGGTTTACGGCTATTGTACAAGCTGCAAAACGACATATGTCGCCCGATAATCTAATGTGTGAAAATCACTACGAAGTTAAAAAACTTATGTCGGTTTTTGATTTACCTTATCAGAAAATAGATACATGTTTAAAAGGTTGCATGTTGTTTTGGAAAGAAGACACAAACCTTAGAAATTGTAAAGTTTGTAACCAGGAGAGATACAAACCAAGAAAAAAGAAAGGCAAAGAAGTTCCGTACAAGCGTATGCATTACTTACCCATAACTCCAAGACTTCAAAGATTATATGCATCTTCTGTAATTGCATCTAATATGAGATGGCATAGCGTGAGAACGGAGGAAGAGGGTACGTTGACACATCCGGCCGATGGAGAAGTATGGAAGCATTTCGATAAAACATATCCAAATTTTGCAACGGAGAGTCGAAATTTTAGATTAGGATTATGTACGGACGGTTTTTCTCCATTTTCTCAATTTGGTTCTAAATATTCATCATGGCTCATTATCGTCACACCGTATAATTTACCTCCATGGATGTGTATGAAAACGCAATATATGTTTCTTACTGTTGTCGTTCCTGGCCCCGACGATCCGACACAAGGAATCGATGTATATTTACAACCGTTGATTGAGGAGTTAAAAATACTGTGGAACGAAGGAGTAGAAACATACGATGTGTCCAAGAAGAAAAATTTTCGTATGTTTGCTTCTTTATTGTGGACTATAAGTGATTTTCCTGCCTATGCAATGCTTTCGGGATGGAGTACTGCCGGTCGTCTAGCATGTCCATATTGCATGGATGAAACACGAGCATTTTCTTTACCTCATGGTAAGAAAATTTCATGGTTTGACTGTCATCGATATTTTCTCCATGTAAATCATTCCTTCGGAGGAGACAAGAAAAACTTTTTAGCTAATTGAGTAGAAATCAGACAACCACCGACGATATGGTCAAGCGAAGACATATATGAACTTGTTAAGGACTATCCAAAGATATATGAAACTGGCGAGCAAACAGAAATTGAAGGCAAATCAGTTGTTCATAACTGGTGCAAATAAACTATTTTTTGGGAGTTGCCGTATCGGAAACATCTTCTGCTTCGCCATAACATAGATGTGATGCGCAATGAGAAAAATGTATTTGATAATGTTTTTAACATAATTTTGAATGTGAAAGGGAAGACGAAGGATGATTTGAAATCAAGACGTGATATAGAAGAATTATGGAAACGTCCTGAGCTTCATATGAAACCAAATGACAGTAAAAAACCCAAAGCATGTTACGAATTAGATAATAATCAGGTTAAAGCTGTGTTAAAATGGGTGGAAGGGTTAAGATTTCCTGATGGGATATCATCAAATCTTCGTAGATGTGTTGACGTTAAAAATGGTAGATTGAGCGGAATGAAAAGTCATGACTGTCACATAATAATGGAAAATTTATTTCCCGTAATGTTCAAAGAACTACTGCCGTTAAAGTTTGGAAGGTAGTAACGGAGCTTAGTATGTTTTACAAAGAGCTTTGTTCGACTACTTTAAAAGTTCAACGTTTACGTAAACTTGAAGTGGACATTCCTATATTTCTTTGCAAATTAGAGAAAATATTTCTGTCGGGTTTTTTTAATGTAATGGAACATTTACCTGTTCATCTCCCATCTGAAGCATGACTTCAAGGTCCTATCCAATATGGATGGATGTATCCATTTGAGAGGCATGTAATATGTTATAACATAATTTAATTGCATTTGAAAGATGAAGTTAATATAAATTAATTTTGCATAGATATATGAATCATCTGAAGAAAAAAGTGAGGCAAAGGCACGAGTTGAATGTTCGATATGTAAATCTTACATCGAAGAAGAAGCTTCGTTCTTTTTCTCTTACTGTTTCAATGACCATGTGAATATTTCATTTCAAAGTGTTCCTTGTAATGACAAAGGCGATGAACAAGAGTCCTCTCAAGCAATGTTATCTATTTTTAAACAACATGATCGGCCTTCTGGAAAATGTGTAGAAATATGGCTAGATGATAGAGATCTTCATGTAGCACATACTTATATTCTTCTAAATGGTGCCGAGGTTGCACCGTTTGTTAGATAATCTGAAATAATAATTTGTGTTTTATTCTTTTCTATAATGCATGCGCGTGTATAACCTAATTTAATAATTTGTTTATATAAACAGTGTTTATGAACGTGAACATACGAACGGAAATCTCAGTAAAGAATTTTCCACTTGGTTTTCAAATTGCGTTTACGAGCCGAGAAATTGTGTTGTTGACGAAGGGTTGAAATTTCTTGCGATGGGACCAAAAAGAGTGGTCAAGACATATCCAATATATTTTGTCAATGGATATAAATTTAACACCAAAGAATACGGTGCAGAAAAATTAACAAATAATACTGACGTATTTGTTAAAGGTAGTGACGATCCAGAAAATCACTTAAATGATTTTTATGGCGTTCTAACACAAATTTTGCAACTGACATATTTCTCACAACCCGCGGAGGAGGTGTTTCGATTTAGATGCAACTGGTTTAGCAATGTTCCAGGTTCTGGAATTAATGTGCACAAGGATTATAATCTTATCGAAATAAAGCATACATCGCACTATCACAAGTATGATCCTTTTGTACTAGCCAAATTAGCATTGCAAATTTATTACGCTCCTTATCCGTCTCTAAAAAGAGATAAAGCAGATTGGTCTGCAGTTTTTAAAACAAAGGCCAGATTCACATTCGATGGGAAGAATATTCCGGACGAACAAGCTTATCAGGCAGATCTTGAGCAAAATAACGAAATAATAATTACATACAATCATACAGATTTTGGTCCTTTGATTGATGAATCAAATGTTCTGCTAGAAGCGTTTGACAGTGTAGAGGAAAATATCGTCGAAAACGAGACCGAATCTGAATCAGAAGACGATGATGACTGATATAAGTCTGAATCTGTTTTTTTGCAATTGATGTAACTATGTTGAATTCTTGATGTATTATGAAATTGATGTAACTATGAAACCAAATCCGTTTACCACTATTTACATGTTTTATGTCATTTTCATTTGTCATTTATTTCGAAATTTTTATTAAAAATGCAATGAAATCTGCTTATCTTCGGAAGAGTACATCCATTATGAATCAGGTATAACACACTTGCATTTCTATTTCCATTTCAGATTAATTAAGCAATTTATACCGTTGATGTCATTTTCATAAGAAATACATTTCATTATCATGTTATTATTCTCTTATATAATAATGTGTATATGCCACAGGTTTATCATTATGTCATATAGAGGTAGGACCTCTTCCTGATCGTCAGGAGGCGATAGTAGTGGCCCATCGCAAGAGCCACAACGTCCAGTAGTTTCGTTGGTCCCTAGAGCAGAGGGGTAAGAATTAAATTTTATTCAGCATCTTATTTTTTTATGATATACGTACGTACTTGTCTATATCGTACTTAAAAACAGGGCGTTCGACCTACTTCCCTCGAAAGTTGTGATGGATGTCTCTAGAGCTTCTTATCGCAGTAGGATGAGTGCTTCCTGGCCGAAGTGGGATAACATCCCTCCTCACATCATAGAGTGTATATGGCAGGATGTCCTAGTATGTATATTTTTTTGTTTTCCATTTTTAATTCGTTTTTGTCATTTTCTACTGTTTATCGTTTAAAGTGTAATCTTTTTTTTACTTTTTATCGTGAAACACAAGATGGGATAGACATCCAGACAAACAATATGATGCCGGCACGAGGATACTGGATGAAGAAGATGCGCAAGAACTACAGGGACACGATATCTAAGATTAAGAAATCTGGTAAGAAACTATGGTGGATGGGAGAGAGCGTGTGGCAAGCTTTGTTGAGATACTGGGAGACGGACGAGGCGAAGGCAAGTATACTAAATTTTTTTGAATTATTAAATTGACGTGACCGAAAAATAATGTATCAAATTTTGAATGTACAGGCAGAGTCGGATAGAATCTCTGCAAATAGAAATAAGAATCCCGTCACTCATCGCGGAGGATCGAAGTCGTTTCAGCAGTATCGGTAGGAGTTGGTAAATTTACTGAATAATAAATGTAAATAGTTTATGCTATATGATTTTAAATGTATAATAATTGTATGTAACAATCAACTTCAAGAAGCCGAGTCACATGGTCCTGTCGGCTATATGGACGTGTTCACCTGTACGCATGCTGTCGAGCATGTTAATCCAGACGGGTCTGTTTCGTATACATGGCAGGACGATAAATCCAGCAAAAGCCATGTAAGCATATTTCATTTTATTCAGTATTAGTAATGGTTTTGCTTGTTAAACTACATTGAAATAAGTTACGATATTATTAATTTGTTAATGTAGGAGAAGTTTATGGAGCAGCGGCAGAAACTCCTTGCTGATACGGGTCGAGATCAGTTGACGACTGATGAGGAGGACGCTATTTTTGAGTCCGTTATGGATCCAACAGAGCATGGTCGACGATACGGATTTGGCAATCAAGTGGTAAATAATTTATTTTATCTTAAAATACTTCAAATATGATATTTTGACCTTTTCAAAACAATAAACTTGGATTTTATTCATTTTTCCATTATTGCAGGCCAGTAGTCAGAGTAGGGGACGGTGGAGTAGAGCTCGGAGTGATCTAGAAGATATAGAAGAATTGCGGACTAGAGTGTCCCAGTTGGAGGAGCAGAACCGCCAACAGGCCATGCAGACCACGCAGTTGCTAGAGTACATGCAGCAGTTTGGTGGCCGCTTCCCTTCCTCGGCTGGCTCTGGATCTGGAGGAGATTGATTCATTGCTTGCTTGCTTGTTCGTTCAGGTATGTTTTGTTTTAGTTTTGAATGATTTGGTAGACAGTGTAGGTAATTGTTGATTTATGTATAATTATGTTTGATACACTTGGTTTTGTGGTTGTAAGAGGATGTGGATGAGGATGTTGATGAATTTGTATTTTAGTAACATGGTATAACACTTATTGTTAGGATTATTGTTAATGTTAGAATGGTTATTTATATTATGTATTTTATTTTAATGTAATTTTATTTATTTGTGTGTTTATAGAATATTGTGCAGTTTGAATTTTGATATTTGGTTGGAATATTGTATACTGGATTGTGCAGTATTGATATAATAGTGTTTGAAAGAGAAATGTGGTTGGAAGGCTATATTTGCAGCGAAATTTAAAAAAAAAGCAGATTTTCGACGGCTACCGACAGCTTACAGGTCAAAATTTCTGACGGCTACTGACAGCCTGTAACACTATATTTCCGACGACTTCCGATGGCTTCTGACATTTGTCGGAATCCGTCGGAAACCGTCGGAAACTGGTATGACACCCAATGTCGAAAGCCGTCGGAAATACTGCTCCCCGACGCAGTATATTCCGACGGCGGCCGACGGCTTCCGACGGCCCCGACGGTTTTGGACGGAAATCTTTAATCCCCTTGTAGTGTTGCTGGTAGTGCTTTACTGTCAACTCTATGCCCTACTGATATGGACATGATATATAAAGCTACAAGGTGGAGAAGCATGAAAGCTAGACTTCTTTCAAATTGCCTTAAGTAGTATTTGCTCATTGTGTGGTTTGAACGAAATATGATCTATTTTGAAAAGAAGAGTAGGTATGGTGATGTATTATAGAAGGCTCTAAAGCATGAAATTTATGAAGCATTGAAGAGACTGCCTGTTTTTACTACTGCTTCGAGTTATGCTTGAAGGTAGCTTGTGGTCTGCTTTGGGTTTTGCCTGTGTTCCTTTTTTTCTTTTCCTGCTTTGTATTCTAAGTGTGCCTCTTTTTTAATGTTTTTTCCTTGGGTGTATTTGTAGCTTGTATTCGTTACAAGTTATTTTATTTTATTGTTTTTTGTTGCAATAAAATCAGGTAGGGCCTGTCAACCCCGCTAGCCATTGCTAAAAAATAATATTTGTCATGTATTGCACTGTAAATTTCATTTTTTAACATCAAAGTACCTACATTATTAAAATTCTATAATCATTTATAAAACTTTCATCGGTGTTACATATATTACATACTTAAGTCGATATATTTAAATTATTTATGTAATCTTGAATTTAAACTATTGGAATAAATTCAATTAACAAATATTTGTTATGTCATCTAATAAATCCTAAAATGCATGACTTAAATATGTATATATCATATTCATAACAACAAAATTGGAATTAGTAAATCCTAAAACATATGGCTTAAATATGTATATATCATATTCATAACAACAAAAGTGGTAAAGTTAAATTCAAATACAAAGATACATGATCACATAGCACAAATAATATACATAAACAGTATTAACAAATTTAATTTATTATTCATTTATCTCAATAATTATATTTAATATATAGCACTGCAAAAATTTATTTTTAGCTTCAAATATCTATATTTTAGCATTTCTACAATTATTCATACCCATCAATTCTTTCCTAATATGTTATATTTTATGAGCATTCGGAATCACAAATTTGAATTATTACAATAATCTTTGTAAATATTTAGTTTATTCTATTAATAAATGCCTAAAAGTATATGTCAATTCTAATATATATGTGTGTATGTATCACAAAACATAAATTTTGTACATAAACAATAATTGCATAATTAACTTGCAAATCAATTATAATTCATTTATCTTAAAGTTTATCATACAATGCGTTAAAATATTCTGATTTTAACTTCAAATAACGAAACATTAATATTTTGCAGTTTTCTATAAAACATTTCACAATTCTCTCTGCTATTTACCTTTAGGTCCATATTTAGACTGATTACGTAATTATTAATTTAACATACTTAAAATTCAGTTAAATATTATTTGTTAATTCATTTAATAAATCAATAAAATATGCCGATTTCAAATGTGTACCGTATTCAAATTAACACAAGTGATAAAGTAATTTTTAACAGAAATATAAAGGTACACGAGCTAATTAATATAAATTATGGATAAATAATAATAATAATACATTATAATTCATTTGTTTCACTGAATTTATCATACGTTGCATTCAAAATTCTAATTTCGACATTAAAGTATAAATGCTATATTTTATAAAATATCGTGTGCAACACACGGGTTATACATTAGTTATTTAATTGACTGATAGATAGATTACTGGATACATTAGATAAACAAATGTGGTCGGCTTCAATGCTACTCCAGGAACGAGAACTTCAAAAAGTACATTTTGTTCAATTCAACTTTTACGGTTCCTTAATAAATGGATTTAAAAAATTATTAACTTAATGGTTTGTTTGCCTGCCCTCTCGTGACTTTCAAATGATTTACTTAATAAAGGGAGAATATTGTACTAATGTTGAAAATAAAAGCGTCCTGTCCACGTGTGACCAATGAGTTGATTTATATACGTCAACTTCATCAAAACAAACAATAAATGAATCATTATCAAAATCAATTATATTTGTTTCATTAAACAACAGTACTTATACGCCATATATTTAATATAAAATTAGGTACTCCTACTTATTATCACATGATACATTTAATAACCCGACATACTGACTGCTGACCTTGATATATTTAGTTGATTGTTACATAACTACTAATAAAATTTAGTAAAATGTATAATAGTCTTTGTGGTACTTATAAAACTAATATATGTCGAACGCTATCTTGTTTTTTTATCAGTTGATATTATTCATATAATATAATCCATTAACAAGTACGGTTTAATTAGTTAAATGTAATAATTATAGTGCGATCATTGGCTTAGTCGTTCGGAACCATTTATTATTTATTATTAGTTTATGATATACAAATGCAAACGACTACTACTATTATTTATAATAAAGTCATAACGAATTAAAGTTTTTAAAGTTATTTAATAACGTATCCACCTGTAGTTAAAAGTAAATAAACTAACATACTTATGCCTAAGGATAACAATACTATTTTAATACGCTCACAACGTTTTTTAGAAATTTTTTTGGCAATAATCCTTCTAATTAAAAAAAAAAAGTTTTAAATCCATTCAAATTTTCTTCTATGATATATATTTCAAAAAATACATCCATATTTTCAGAATAATATATGAAATTCAAAGTAATATTTGATTAATTTTACTAAAATTAGCATATACTTTTAGGGTAAGTTCATAACGCATAATTGTCCGTAACACACATTTGAGCGGTGATTCTTAAATTTAGAAAGGAAGAAGTAAAAAAGATGAATATATAAAAGAGAGAATTAGAGAAAATGACAACCTTTAAAAGGAAATTAGACCGAAAAAAATGAAGTTTCATTTTTAGGTTGAAGGACGACAAATATTAGTTATAATTAGCATTATATTCAACTTTTACATTTTACAAATGGTAGTTATATCTAGCATTATATTCAATTTTACACTATACAAAATGCTGATTATAACCAGCATTGTTCTTCACCCAAAAATTCAAACTTGTTGTCTTTCAACCTAAATTTTTTTCTAAGTTTGTCATTGTGCCTATTTTTCTGTATATAAAATAGTTTCCAAAATGTAGGGAGATAAAGCAAATAAGTTTTGGAAAGATGAACTTTCCCTAATTTCCATTTTTATTAAATTCGTCCATCTCATTTGACCATTAAAATTCTGACATATACGGATTACTATATGGTCAAATTTAGTAAATTGTCAAACTTAACTCGATGAATTTCAAATCGATGTTACAAACATATTTATTTTACATGTAAATAAGCATAAGAAAGAAGTTGCAAAAAAAAATTAATCTTAGGGACAACAAGTTTGCTTTTAGTCCGAAGGACACTTTTTAGTGTAAACTGAAAATGATATTTACAACTGTCATTCAGTGATTTACACTAAAAAGTGTCCCTGAAGCTAATTTTTCTCTAACTTTTTCCTTAAGCCTAAAAACCTCTTTATTTTATTTTTATTTTTATTTTCAATTTTCCATTGTATTGAACATATATAAATGTGGATTCTTATCAAAAAAATTGGATTAGTTGGTCAATGTTTTGAATTATAAAATCAATGGTCAAAAGTTCAAATTTTGAAACTGAAATTTCATAATTAAACCAATCGTTATAAATGTTTGTCAACTATAGGCTTGCAAAACAAAAATTTTGTGAAGTCAAAACAATTATGAACATGTTTTCAACATATCTCCTTAAATCTCTTTAATATTTTGTTCTCTGCATAAATATCTCGTTAAATTTCTCCAATTCTAATTTTTTTTTCTCCAACATATTATGAACTAACGTTTAATAAAAACTAATGAAAAATTAAATTAATTTTATTTTTTCAAAATTATGTTTACGCGGCTGTGTGATAAACACATGCTTCATAGAGTACAAAGAGAGGTTAATTCCAACTTTCATTAAATATATATGTATATGTATGTATGTATGTATGTATGTATATATATATATATATATATATATATATATATATATATATATATATATATATATATTGAATTGAAAGCGGAAACAACTATATTTTCCTGTAGCAGGCCAGCTTCAAACATTAATTGCTAAGATTAAAATATTTTCCAACATTGCCCAAGCGTTTTTTTTCAACAAAACTATACATTTTACGTGGCACATACTATATTAAACAATATTGTATTACAGAAACTGATAAAGTATCTTCTAGGTACAAGCCAAGCATAAATAATAAGGAATCTACTTTCACATGTATCCATTCATATGAATTTGCTTTGTCTACCTTTAATGACATATATTTATTAACATATAGCAACTTGCATCATCACTAATCCAATCGAACAAGATTCAACGTAATTTGTCTCATTGGCTAATTACGTTATTATGCTCATCAATCCATTAAGAATAGTCACTTTTTGTCAAACCTGCAGCTCATCCAATCCTTTTCACATTGAACTCCGAGAACGAATCAAATTGGGGATTATTTAATAAGAGTCCTCAAGCAATTGGCCTTATAAAAAATTAACCACTCTCCTAATTATGTATTTAATGAGAGAACAATTGTTGGACCACCGCACTGATTAGAGCTTAATTAATTGATACTTAATTCTTAATGACAGATAAGCACTAAAGATTCTTGCACTAGATCTTCTTTGTACATATCCTTACCATCTAAGTTTATTTTCTCCCTTTTTCTCTACATGCCACTTTCAATTTTTCTATCATTGTTTTAATTTTAACTCTGTCTTTTCGTGTAATTCTAGGCATCCCTCTTAATATTTCAGTTTCTCCAACGTTTAGTTATTTTCTTATTCAATTTTTTCCACCATTCTGACTCATACAAGATGGTAGCCATAACCATTGTTCCATAAAATTTTCCTTTTAGTTTCCATGATATTTTCTTATCATATAAAATGAATTTACTTTGTCTCCATTTTATCTAATCTTTGTTCGTCTGGTATTTTCTTTTTAAACAAGGTTCATCAATGCGGACAACTGTCGAGTTTGGAAATCGAACTCATGACCTTTGATCTAGTCTTCTAAACTACCAACCCACTGTGCCACCCCTATTGACTTGTTCGTCTGATTTGTCGTCCATTTCTATCTCCCTGTTTTCTTATATTATTGAATCTAGATATTTAAACACATGTTTTTTGCTGATCGATTGATCTTGTATTTTATTGTACTATTTTCTGTATTTTATTGGACTATTTCTGTATTTTCTTTGCCAAAATTGTATGATATATATGTTCTATTTTAGCTCCACTAAGTTTGAGTCCTTTTGTTTCTACTTTAATGCTCCATTTTTCTAATTGTTGTTCTATTTTTTCCACATATCAATCAACACAATGTCATCAGAAAACAACATGCACCATGGTGTATCATTCTGAATTTGTTTTGTTATTTCATCTAAGACAATCGCAAATAAATATGGACTCAAAACGAAGACTTGATGTGAACTTATTTTTATCGAGGACCCACTAACCTCTCCACACGTAGTTTGAACCTTCGTATTAGAGTTTTCATACATATCTATGAATCATACATCTATACTATACTATTATTACTGAGTTTGGTTTCTATAGCTCATAGACCCCCTTCAATTTTAAGCTCAATCGTCTCCTTTTTTCTCTCTCTCTTTCTGTACGCATCTCTCCCCTTTCCTTCTCCTTCAAACCCTACATATTCAGGCTACCAACGTTTACACGTAATCAAGCTACCATACCACTCTCTGTAAACACTAATAGGTTACTTCCCCCTTCTCTGTAAAACCCTAGCTCATAAAATTATACTCAGAAATTATAGGTGGTGCATATCGATCGACGCTCGATAAATCATAAGTCAAAAATTCATGGCAACATGTCTCTGGCGATGTAGAAATCAACAGCTGATCGTCTCCTTCTTCGTACACATGAAGCCGTCCTCCGTCATTTTTCCTACTGCGTATTTCTCATCACGTCTCGCCTACTAATTTAGGTCATTTTAAACTTTTATGCTCAGTTAGTTTCGATTTACAAAACTATTACTAATTTACTTTTTATATGTTAGATTTGCACATGCATTCTTTGTTTGCTTCAACTGCTTAATCTTCCTACTAATTTAGGTCATTTTTAATCATTTCGCTTAGTAAGTTTCGATTTGCAAAAGTATTACTAATTTACTTTATATGTTAGATTTGCATATGCATTCATTGTTTGCTTCAATTACTTAATCTTCAAAATGAATGCTATTGCTTCGTTAATTTTTCAACCTCTACATTTTAGGTATCATCATCCTTGCCTGGTATATCTTTAATTATTATGTTGGGTATTAAATTAAGTGTTATACTGAAACAGACGTTATATCTAGTATATTGCCAAGTTTCTACACAAATATACTGAGATATCTTTAAATATGATGAATAAATATTATAAATATATATTAAATTGGATAACAAATAGATTCTATATAAAAAATTCTGCATAAATGTATGGTCAAAATCTATTGAGGAACTAATCAATAAAATGAAATATATTACGAATAATTGTTGCTTTCAAAACACTCTTCCAAATATACGTTTGTATCATTAATTTTGTAACCTGGTTCTTAAAGGTGAAATCTTACTTTATTTTTCACTAAAACTCCAATTTTTGATTAGTTTTATTCATATAGTTACCAACAATTATGGATACTTTATAATTTGCAGGTTGTAAATTCATCGATTTATAGGTTACTTATCATTTATATTATTTTTTATGACATCACCGTGATTACAAGTTAATTATAATCTACTTGTTTCCATTGCTACAATAGATTTAGTAACTATGAGGTAAAGAACCACTTATCTGCTAAGTACGAAGTATTAAGCACTAGCTTATTTGACTACATATTTTTTGTTATATGTTTGACATTAAGAAATTCAAATGTTATAGATTGCTTACTTATTATGTATATTGGTTATAATTTTTTCATATGTTTTATAAGCAAACTATAATTATATATAAGTTTAACTGTAGTTGTCGGTTGGTTATAATTTGATTAATTTTATTTAATTTCAGTAGTTAGCTAAATGCTCAACATTCTACAATTGACAATAATGAATTCACCATGTGAAATTGGTTTCATAATACTATGATGTCTGAGTCAAATCCTTTAACGAACTAATCACAAGGTCGCTAATGGCATGGAAGTGTTGAAATCTTATTTTATTTTATGTTTTATTAAAACTCCTATTTTTAAGATTGCTTGGTTGATATGGATTTTTTTTTATCATCTTGGACATTTTTTCATTTATAATTTGTAAATTCATTTCATTGGTGACTTATAATTTTTTATAACCTAAATGTGATTATAATTTATTTATAATTTACTTATTTTGCATATTTACTTAGCTGCTAAGAGTCAAGTGCTAAGCACTAGCCTGCCTGATTATATATTTTTATCATATATTTGACCTTATATTATGCAATGTAAAGTGAAGTATGTATTTTTTAAGAAGTATCATTAACAATAATGGAAATCTAATATAAAATAAGAAGCGAAGAAAATATGTTCTTGACAGTTTAAAGATTTTAGAGTTAAGAAATCAAGAAGAGAGAAGATTTTGACAGTTTAAAGTTATGAACATTCATATTCTAGGAAAAACCTCAGCCTCCATACTCCAATTCAAGTAATGTTCTTCCATTAATTCAAACCCTACACTGATTGTATTGGTTTAAGTTTGAATAAAATTTTGCTACTATTGTATTGCTACTCATTTTTTGTACTGTTTTTTTTATTTTTTAATGGACAAACTGAACATGTTAGCTTTTATTTTTTTTGGATGTTCATCTATTTTAAAGTTTTGCAACCATCTCGGAAGCTAGATTAAAGAAAGTACAAGGACTATATCATTCTTGCAATAAACTTACCTTTTGATAATTAAATTTGTTTGACATTTAATGCATGTATGTCTAGATGATTTGTTATATGAGAAATTATTTCAAAAAAAATAATCCGCAATAAGAAAACATACACATTGTGTTAACTATACCAGTCGCTTCTTCTTAAATTAGTATGATTTCTTTATCATTGAATTCATAAAATTTAACATGGACCGGCAAAAGAAGTTTTATGTCCTTTATGCATTTTTCTCTTTTGTAGATTGTGTTTATGATGTGGAATAAAATCAAAGTACACACTTGCTGATTTCACAACTTATTACATAAACCTGACAATGTTTTGACTAACCTTTGATGATAAATATATAACACACCATATGGTAAGCCTTTTCATTAGAACTATATATGTATCATCTGAAAGATCAACAATTAATAAAATAAGGTGGTTACCATTTTAAAGCATATTCGATATCATCTTCAAGAACCAGGGTGGTATTCCTAATGTAAGGACTATCTTAAAGATAATTGTTTAGGAAAAAGAATGAAGATACCAAAAAAATTTTATTTAAAACACTTTACAGGAGTTTCTCATCTATTTTAGTCATATTGTTATTACTGTGATTTTTGCAAAGAGATTTTGGTGTAGGTCTGACTAAGTGTTTAATGCCTTACCGACAAAATTTAAGAAGGTTCCAAAAAAGGATGGTGTATGGAAGATAACATGTTGTGCATAATGAGTGATCAACTTTAGAGATCATCTTGGCATTATTCGAATATGTTTTTTAATCATTATTATCTCTCAACGTGGAAATTAATGTCATGTTAAATTTACATTTCAAGGTTTATGTTGTCTATATTTGGCATGTAGATTTAATAATTTAATTTAGTATCTACGTCTAGAAATAAATATTTAACATAGACATATGGGAATGCGTCGGATAAAAAGTAACTTCGGCACTATAACTATGAGTATCATTTTGATTTCTACATTTAAATTAGGCATTATCACCCAATATAATTAATAGTCCATTTATAGAAAGTAAATATTAGATTTCTACAATGCTACCATTGTACTATCAAGAGAGTTGGCTGCCAAAGGTATTTATTCAGCAGGTGATCCTCAAGATTCAACGTTAAAACCATGTTACAACCTATGATCATTGATAAGGAAAATTATGTGACTTCACAAAGGGTTGAGGAAAATTTACAACGTTACGTAGAACCTATAGACATTAGATATCCATAGGTTTATGTTTGGCATTTAATCTAACATGTATATTGTGTTAAATCTTCACTTGCATTTTTGTGGTACTAGATAAGCACCTCTTCATTAGGATTCTATAGAGGTATCAAATCCAAGGAAGTTAATACTATGGTCTTACATAATATTATGTCACCGATAGGAGGTTAGAGGGTAAATGTCAAAACAAAAAATAAATGATCATGCAATCATGTCAGAGGTAATAAAAGACAAAAAAGAGAACCAATGAACATCAAGAAACACTTCCGCAAGGATGCATGGAAAAAAACATTCAGGTATGCAATATTCTTTATTATTCATGAATGCACCCTTGGGTTTGTAATTGCTTTGAAGTGCAAAGAACTATTTGAAAAAGAAATCTTTGGCACTACACTTTTATTACCATGCCGCACCATAATAATTGGTTCAATAAAAAAAATCGTAGCCAATAACACACTAGTGGTCTCTTAATTTTCCTATACCCTAATTTTATTTTTTGATTTCTCTCAGCTAGCCTCGAACCAACGACATTATAGAAAAAGATACAGTTTAAAAATATAATTTATCAAACATACATGAAATGTGAATACATAATTCTTTTTCCTTTTTGAACATATTGATTTTAGCTTTAGCATGAATGATGGTGTGGAGTTTCTCCAAGGTTAAGTCAATGCACTGATTTTGGCTTCAGCAGGAATGAAAAAAAAATCGTTATACAATTTATGGGTCAACTGCTGCTATTATTTGAAAATATTAATTTAGTGTTGGAATTAATACTCTATTAAGGTTGGTTTCTTTCATTTTCTATTTTCTTACAGTTGATGAGAATAAGTTGTTTGTTTGTGTGTTCAATTTAAAGGAAGTAACCAGTTTGAGTATTTCATTTTCAACTTTAGATGGTTAAAATGTAAATTTTACCACAATCATTTCATATTTCCTTTACTGGAACGATTTGCAAGACAACGGTCATGCACATGGACCGACTTAGATAAAATATATACCATATTTCAACTTTATATGATTATTTATATACATGTCTAATTTATTTTCAATATGGTTAGTTAATGAAAACCGTGTGCCTAGTTATGAAAAGAGTTAAACATGGAGATAATGTTTGTCTCTCACCATCTTTCATATCATCCCAAAAAACCGAATGATTAGATTTCCCTACTATTTTTAACTGTTGTTCCCCTCCTCCGCTCCAAACATTTTGTACTTCTACATTAAATTTTGTTTCATAACCTTCTTTAATTTGTAATATGTCTACAACAATAATGGCGACGAAGATCGGTCCTCCCACCCATATACTCAAACTTTGAAAATACACTTACAACCTTACATATATGCGAATCCTTCATAAGGGATATTTTCCACATCTCTTTTAGAGTTGATTATAGATTCATATTTTTTTGGCTTCAATATATTGCTTTATAATTTCGACAGCTTTAAAATTTCGTGTGCTTATTTCTTCCTTTGCAACTTCATTTCCCCCCTCATACTCTAAATTGCAACTCCTTGACTTTCTTCCTCTCTTTTCTAACTTTATTTCAGATTTAGGTAATTTCTTTGTCATTTTGATTGAACTTAATGAATTTCTGATATGGTATAATATTTTTTTTGTTCAATATGTATGTAAATATACTAGGAATGATCCGTCTTGTGATTCTGTAACGTTTGGTTGTGATCACTTCATTCATTACTTACATTATACGTTAAGTTGTTGAAACCTCACTAATTGATATATTATTTAAACAAAATAATTTACAATTTATAACTTGCTGAAACTAAGAAGTTCAGTTGTGGAAGTAATTCCTACAGATATTCAACCTTCCGAAGTTTACAAGTTTATGAATGTTGTTTTTAAACAAGATTTTGTCACTGAATTATCAGGCACTTCATTTATATAATACCATATCCTCAAAGTTTGTATTCGTTTCGAATTGTCTAACACAAAAACTAATTTTATAGTTTTACACAGGGCGTATCGTGAAAGCTTAATGCATTCAATCTTAAGATCACATAATGTCATTTTCTGCTTCTGCTAGCCAAAAGATCGTAATCTTTATCATTTTCACAATTCAACTCATTAACCCCGCACGTTTCCACTTAGGCTGCATCAATATGTGGCCATCAAATACTCAATACTAATGGCTTATTCTTCCTTCATGCGTTGACATTCCTTCAATATCAACTGAAATGCTAAACTATTATACCCAATTATTCACTCGTGGAACCTGATATTATGTGCTATTAGGAAATATAGTTTTTTGAAATGATTAAAATGCCTAATGATGAATCTTCAAAAATCATCTCATCATTCTCTTTAATTATACAATAAATATTAAAGATTAAAGAAGTTGGGTTATTCCTGTAAATCTTAGAATTGTCATATGATAATAAACAAATAGCATAAAGTTTTTCTTCTATGACGACAACGAAAAGCATTGAATTTTTAACCGCATCCATTATGTTGGTTGAAAAGTACATTTTACCTAATCACAATGTAATGTTATAGCATTATCAAAATTATTGAATCAAATGAAATATTTGTCTCGATAGCCTCAAACCGTGTTATCAGTTATCTATTGTTTGTACCAAAATTGGGCACAACACTCTTTAAAAGTTTTTGAAGAGATAACAGTGAAGAATATAAATTTAAAATGAAGATTATCTAACAAAAACTCCAAACAACACCAATGTAAATGCACAGACAAGCGATTTAGAGTGGTTCGGCATGTTGCCTACGTCCACTATAAGTTTTTGCGACTTTACTGATTCTCTTTCAACGATTACAAGTGATTACCACAAACAACAGCAAAGTATAACTTGGAATTCGAATTCAACAGTAAGAGTATGATGTAAGTCTTGATCCGGCAGAGTCTGCACGCTTGAGAATCAAAAGATCATTCTTCTGTAGGCTCCGGGGCTCTATTTATAGGCGGAGGAGGCTGTGACTTCGCTCAAACTTTGGAAGACTCGCTCTGGCACGTGAGGGGGCCCACATGACCAATTCCAGAGATTTTCGACTCGATCTGTGATTTATACGAAATCATTTCATATCGATCAAGATCATATCCGATAGAGCTGAAATTTGGCGGGCAGGTCTATTGGCTCGTACGTAATCTTCTATGGAAATTTCATGGCATTTGGATCGATGGATTCCGAGTTATGGTCGATACGAGCTTGGGCTGCTCGGTGGCTGTTTGGTTCGAATCCATTGATTTGAATCGATCACTTCAACTGGGTGATAACGCGCGTGAGCAAGTCGACGTGGCGCGTGCTCTTCGTGTCGATCCGCTTTTCACTCCGGTTCGATCTAGTCATTCCGAGTATTTCGCCGCGCTCGCATCCATAACTAACGCGTCATCTCTGGCCTGTTTGACTCGATAGGTACGAACAAGTAACTATTCATGGATTCGAGCAGGGGTCTCTAAGTATAATACGTAATCATCTGATGGATACGAATATCGGCTATCTGATGGATACGAAGGGCCATAACTCGATGGATTCGTACAGCAGCAATCATTGATCGATACGAACAGATGACGACCGGTGGTTACGAACTAGACACTACTTGTCCAATACGAAGCATACTACTCATCGATCAATACGAAACCGATCGATTTGAAGTATGGCATAACGATGGATGCGAAGTGAGATAACCTGATGGATGCGAACAGCTGTTGCCAGATGAATTCAAATAACCACTTATCGATGGTTGCGAACTAGATGGATATGAAGTAGGACCTAGCCGATTGATTCGAAACGCACGCTCCGTTGATGGATACGAATGAGATAGATACGAGCCGGGGTTCGTTGATGGATACGAAGATGCTGCCGCTCTGATGGATACGAAGGTGATGGACTCGAACCGTGGCTCGGTGATGGATGCGAAAATGGGGTTATCACCTTCAATTTGCATCGACCATAACTTCGAAAATGGGGTTATCACCTTTAATTTGCATCGATCATAACTTGAGCATACGAACTCGGATTGACTTGAAATTTGGAATGCGGGCTTCTATGACTTAGTTTGTCATGTCTTGTCAGTTGTAGCGTGATTCGGACTCGGACAAAATTTGTCGATATCCATAGCGAACCTGTGCATACTTGATATCCAGAACGATTAATCTTGAGCTTATAATCAGTTCTTTGATTCGGCCTTGCCAAAAGGCGGGATAACATTTGTCCCCGCAAAGTACGTCTTGTAAAAACATGATGTGCTTTGGAAAGCTGCAGTCTTCACTCTTAATAGCCATTGCTCTTTTGTCGAAGGTTGTAACCTTGCGTTACTATAACTGATTGCTGTATGATAGTGCTTAGTTGTTTGTCGCCGTAATCGCTGACTCGCGTCAATGTTGCGTGCCCACGAGTCATTGTCAGCTCTCTTGTACCGAATTTCACATTGACCCTCTCCTGAATCGAGATGAAACTCAAGTTGCAATAATGCTCGATGGTTGCTTTTGGACATTCCTTCGTACCGATCCTCTCTTGGATCAATATAGAAGTGTGGAAGATCACGTTTGCATCGATGTATTCGGTATTGATGGATATGAATCACCATTTCGTATCGATTGACTTCGATTGTTGTGGGTCAAGCATCGATAGTTATGAAAAGTAGTTTTGAATCGATGGAGTTCAATGCCTTTATGACTGTCTTCATCGTGTGTTTCGTATCGATGAACTCTGTTGTTTGATATGAATAGGCAATCCATAATTCATATCGATGAAAATTGACTTCTGTATGTTGTGACCCGATGGATTCGAACGGCACAGTTCGCATCGGCACCTTGTGGGTGGAGTCGAACCAATCGAAATGAACTGCAGCTTCGAACCGATAAGTTCTGGTGGTAATTTCGCCTCGACGAAGGCATAGGGCCGACGGATTCGAATGGATCATTCGAATCGACCCTTGGGTTGACCGGTTGCGACTGGTCACGTGGACTGGGAGGTGAATCGGCTCGGTTTTTCCCTAGGCTCCATATCAATACTTGTGATTTCGCCATTTTCACTTTTTTACTTTTTACTGCCGCACCCCCTATTTTTTACTTTCACATCGATCTACGCTCTTCGAGAAAGAAATAGAACTGCATAGCGCTTTCGAATCGATCAGATTTACTCTTCCAATCCTTCGAGTTTTAACTTTAATTTAGGTAATGAATCTGTTGCAACTAAATCCAAAAGACAAAGTTATCTCAAATCTACTCCATCTTCATCAATCATCCATTCTAGCAACCTTTAAGGTTGGATCTGGGTCAAAGCTTGGTCGAAAATGTCCATGGAAATGTCTCTGTTGATTGAAGAAGAAATAATGGAAAAAACAAATCGGTCTGTGTTTCGTGTCGATCTGGGGACCTATGTTCGAGTCGATGAAGGCAATGAGGTTTTTCCTTGGATTTCGCATCGATCCCTGGAATATCCTAATGGAGACGTTGCAGCCTGTATCGATGGTGATGGTGGTAGATCGTGTCGATTGGTAACGATCGATGCGAGACTTAAACAAGCAATCGTTTTATAATCCTCGGCTTCAGATCAATACGAAGTTTATTCCCATGATCGATATGACAAGTAACGATTCGAATGTGATCGATGTGAAGCCATGGGTTTCCTGATCGATACGAATCTAACTACCAGGGATCGATTAGAAGATATCTTTCTTGATAGATACAAACTCGAATCCTGACGATCGATTTGAAGTATGCCCCCAGTGATCAATAAGAAATTCAGATCTTGACGGTTACAAACTCCCCATGATCGATTCGAATTCATCCCATGATGGATACGAAATTTTGAACACTCCTTCGTACAATTCCAACGAGCTTCATTCTCGCATATCTGGACTTGACAGTTTAACTGCACACTTGACTGCCTTTCGAAGCTCGTCGATGGAACCATAACAACTTTAATCCGGATCGATTTCTAACATCTAGATGATTCAGTGATGATAGTCAGCGATGGCGGTCATTCCAACTAGAATCCGATTATCTTCATCATTTGCCAATTTTTCTCTAACTCTGTAATATTTACCCAAGTAATGCACAGCACTGCACAACACACACTTTACACGAGGCGAACACATGGGCTCTTTGTCGTCTAATGATGATTTCTCGTGAGTTAGCTAGTTATGGAAACTTCAAGCTCAAGGCCACAAAAAACTCAGAGTTCAATCCCTCCCATGCTTGAAATACCGGAGATCGAGGTTGAAGTTATTGATCCAGCCCCGGACGAGGCAGCCGACGCATCTCTTATCAGCAACCCGCCGGACTCTGTTCCGTCCAACATTTCGAAAGATATGCTAGGGAGAATATGCCTAAGGCATGGTTTGTCGATGGATGGCGTGCTATTGCCGGGACCAAATGATAGACCACACAATCCACCGAAAGGGTATACCGCATTCAATCGACATGCGTGCGCAGCCTGGACGCTCCCCTCGTTCAATCAATACATAAGAGAAGTGTTGTCTTTTCTGGGGATCGCCCCGTCTCAGCTACACCCGAATGGATATACCTCGCTCAATTCATTGCATTTATGGAATATCTCTATCGACCGCCACTCCCAATTGAGATCAGATACTTACTCAACTTCAAAAGTCGAACAGATAGCCCGTCCTTCATATTCCTGGAGGCAGTAAGAAACTGTCAGGTGGTAACAGGGACTTGGACTAGACTGAGCTACTTGACTACGGAGTGGTTCTATGTTCGATGCCCTCCAAGATTTTCCAGGTGATGGCTATTTAGACGTGAGTATTGTCATCCTCTGGGGTAATTGAAAAGACTTCCATAGACGAAGTCGAGCTTACATCACTTTTTTCTTTCTTTACAGCAATAATTCAGCGACCCGAAGGTGAATATTTCAAGGAGATAGTTCGGGTTCTCCAAGAAATCCCAAGCGAAGAGAGGAATATCGATTTGCTCTTGATGGATAGGAATCTTAGGATTCTTGGGCTGATTGAACGTAAGCAGAGTATAAGGCTCGACAGTGCATTAAGAACTGTCTCGAAGGAGCGAGTTAAACGGAAAAAAGCCTACAGTTGTCATAATTGAAGAGGCCGATTCTGAAAGAACCCACACTGATGATGAAAAGTTGGATGGTCCTGTGGATGCAGCCCAGGATTCTGAAGGAAAGAGGAAAGGTAAGGCAGCCGTTTTCAAGTCATCCAAAAAGGAGAGATGGAAATCTGTTGTCATGTCCCGGCCCGCCTCCGGAATTATAATTTCGGAGATGTCTTCCTCGAGAACAGAAAGTCTTTACGAAGTGCTCGTCGATCTTCCAATTCCGGACGATATGTTCATGCAACATGAGGCCGGATTGGGTGAACTCCAATACACCCTAGTTTTAAGCAAATCTCTGCCCACAGCGTGGTTGACACATCCGGTTGGTCGGGGGGTTGCACATACATACACACTTCATGGCACTACACAAGTTCTGATCGTAAGCTGCTTTTTTCTGAAGATTATTAACTTCATTTCTATTTTGCTTTGCAGACACCATGCCCGGTTGAGGCTCGATGCTCAGCAGTCTACGCAGCAAACGTAAATCTTGTCCTACTACGAGTCACACAGGAGGAAAGGAGATAGGGATCGCGATCAAGGCTATTCCAGCCAGGAGCGGTCTGATAGGGATAGAGGATATGTACGCCGATCCTGATCTCGCACACCCCCTCCCAGATCTCCTGCACCGCCGCCAGTTCATGTTTCGCGAACGCTGGAAACTCCACGACATAAACCGTCTGCCCAATCTTCTAGGTCTGAGTCTCAACGTAGAACTAAGGTTACAGACCCTTCCTCTACTGCACAGGCCCTTGCTGAACCCACTAGCGAAGGAGCGATAAGGCTCACTCAGCTGAAAAAGGATTTTCCTGATATATGTTTTGATGGGTTCGTCTGTCCCCCACGCTTGAAAAGGATTCCGGCGTCGGTCGAACATACTATGCATGATTACATCGCGGATATATTCTTTCAGTATCAGTAATGGTCGAAAGCCATGAAAAAAGCATCGAAGGTGGCCTTCAATCGAGCTGTTAATATTGAGAAGCTGGAGAAAGCGCTCGGTCAAAAAGATCGAATTATTCAAGCGCTCAATAGTGATCCCGAGTCTTCTCGCAAATCTGAAATCGAGGCTCTTAAGAAAGCCGACGAAGCCCAAGCGGCGATGGATAGGATGAAGCGGGAGCATTATGCCACAGTGGCGGACATGGGCTATAGGAACACTATTATTACCGTTGAATGGGACGCAGCCCTTAAAGAACTTAATGAGCTTAAGTCCAAATTTTCTGAAATCATAAAGGAAAAGGATGCCGCTAATGTTGCCGCACAGGAAGCGTGTGATCAGGCTGTGGTGCTCCAGAGGGAAAGAGATGCGGCCATGGAAAAGGTCCGCGAGGTGGAGGCCGAAGTTGATGAGAAGGTTCGACTAGCAGAGACCAGGATTGAGGCAGATATAGAGGAGCTTTTCGTCACTTACAACGCCAACGTGATGAGATACAGAACTTGGCATGGCTCGACGATTACTCCACACATCTATACAATGCCTGAAATTTGCTGGTTGAAGAAGAGAAGGCGGTGCTATTCGGTGGTGCTCTCAATGAATTTGAGCTGGAGAACCGCATATTAAGAGAAGAGGAAAAGAAGGTTCTCCATGATTCTATGATCTCTCAAGCAAGAGAGAGACTAGGCACCCAACACTTAGAAATTGGGGAAGGTTCCGGAGTCGAGCACTCTGCTACAAGTTCTGAGATTATAACTTCATTTCGATCCGAGCTCACTCCAGTGACCGAGCCCTAGCCTGTCCCGGCCTATGACCCTGAACAACCACGTCTATCTCCTATTAAGGAGCATTTATCCGAAGATGTTCAGCCAACCGCAAGCCGAACTGAGGAAGGTACTCTGAACAAATTTCATGTGTATTTGAAATGAAGGGCTTGTTTTTGAAGCATGTTCTAACAACTTCTTTTCTTCCTTGTCCAGCGAGCGAAGTTACATTGACAGCACCTTCTGCAATCCAAAAGCCACACCAAGTGCAGGAGGCCATCATTACTGAGGCGATGTCACGCCGGTTGAGATGACACAGGAGAGCTCAATTTCTTTTGACGAGCAGATGATGAATGAGCTCCTGTGCCGACACAGCGACCGTTTTGCGGACATGTCGTTCATCCTTAGTGGATTTCCACCGGCCTCTTGTGCTTCGACACAGACCATTGCTATCCACAATAAAGCCCGTGCTGCTCGTGAGGCAGAGATATTGGCCGAAATTAATGCTGAGATGGATGCAACGGCTCGCGGCGGTGATTCTGAGGGCGGAGTGATGGCGCCGGGTCCGACTCCACTTAGGATGATATCACCCGGGGGGATACTGGTTGATACTAGAGTGTCTACTCCGGCCCCTGTTGCAGATCCAGTTCCTCTGACTCCTCCTTAAGAGAGCATCCCCGTAGACTCGCGGAGGAAGAGATCAACATCATGCCTTCGTCTGGAGATTCCCCGCCTGAAGGGAAAAGTTCGAAATGAAAGATCGTTAGCGGTGCCGGCGACTCCACATTGAAGAAAAAGCCGAGGAAGAAGAAGGAATGGATAGATTCCTTAGACACACTTTTTGGGTAGATAGGTGTTTACTTTTGCTTTTGTAGGTCGTTTATAGACGCAGATTCGGCTCCCGCTAGGAGGCATTTTTTGGAAGAATTTGTACATAAATTCTCGTCATTTAGTTGAAATAAAACTTTATTTTCTTTGCTTCAACTATTTCTTCTGTATTTTATGCTTAAGTGTTGCAATGTTCGAATCATAGCTTAGTATGCTTGTGGAGTATCGGTTCTGGAGCTGAATTTGTTTCATACACAAGTCTTAAAATCATGGATACAATCTGCGACACAAAACTAAGCTGGATACTCGATGTTGTATTGTTTCAGTCAATGTTTCACACTTAAGCACTGCCCTTAGTTTAGGAATCCAGTTGCAATGATTAGCTAACGATCGTAATTCTATCTCTGCCTTCCAAGCTTAACATCGTTAAATCGATGTTGAAGCAAGTGAAGAGTGAGCGGTTTCAGTTTTGCACGTTCACTGATAATAATCGCATCCACACTCTGGGGATTAGTATTTATATTTCGGTGGTCAATCGCACCTATCACAAATCTCAGCACATGTCCAGACTCTGGGGACTTAGGATAATCCGTGATCGATAATCTGTTTCGCACTCTGGGAATTCAAGAGTCATCGATGTTTGTAACACAGTTCACACTCCAAGAAATTTGACTTAGTATTTGTACTCTAATTCACACTTTGGGAATTTGGAGTCCGCATTTATATTTCGGTTCGCACTTCGGGAACCTGGAATTGATGTTGGTACTCCAATTCACGCTCTGGAAATTAGAGTTGATCGACAGATGGTCAATCACATTTGATTTGGCCTTTTGGGAATTCGTTCACACTCAGGGAACGATGGATTTATCGGGATCGTGGATGGTCGGATCACATCCACCCCGAGTTAAAAAGCAAGGTCGTTAGACGGACGGGTCCATCCTCCTCGAACTTGGTTAGGATACGACCGAAGCCGTTAGGCGGACGGGTCTACCCTCTCCGGAACCGCATTTATATGCTTATACTCCAACTCGCACATTGGGAGTTTGGAGTTAGTCGACAGATGGTCAGTCATATCTGTTTGGACATTTTTGGAGGTCGTTCACACTGGGAATGATAGATTTGTTGGGATCGTGGATGGTCGGATCACATCCACCCCGAATTAACAAGCGAGGTCGTTAGATGGACGGGTCCATCCTCCTCTAACTTGGTTAGGACACGGATGGAGTCATTAGGCAGACAGGTCCTCCCTCTCCCAAGCCATTCTTAGAATTTTCACACTCCTACTCGCGCTATGGGAGTTTGGAGTGGTTTTAAGGATTGTCGTGTATTAATCCTTTTTGATGTTAGCGTAGTGGCTTGCCCCCAAGCTTGGGTATCATTTAGTGAGTGACCAGTCATATCACAGTCACTCGCTATTTGAATAAATTCCACCGTTTGATGGAACTTAGCTCTCCATGCATCATGATGTTGTACGTCATTTTCAATAAATCACAACTCTGGCTCGAAGAGATGGCATTTTATTGCTGAAATGAGAAAACATAGCAAAGTCAGTTGCCTTATTACAAATCCAAATTTCGAAATGCGAAAACAAATTGCAAATAAAGGATTGAATCGGATAAATGAAGCCTGTCATATGTAGTAGCGACAGAGGCTTTCACTATTCCAAGCTCTTGGCAAAGTAAGACAGTCAACGGTCGATAACTTGAATGTGCCATCCCCAAGCTTTTGAGTGATCACATATGGCCCTTCCCAATTTGGCTTCATGTGTGAAGGAACCAGATAGATTCTTTTCAGAATGTGATCGCCAAGTTCGAAGGTCCGTGGTTGGACCTTGGCATTGTATAATCAAGCGACTCGATTTCGATATGCGGCTGCCCTCAAATCAGCCTCTTCACGCTTCTCATCCAGTAGGTCCAAAGATTCAGCGGGTAATATAGCGTTAGTTTTCGGATCATAATAAGTCACATGACGAGAAGGTACTTCTATTTCGACTGGGATAACGGCTTCTGAGCCGTAAGATAG
Organism: Allium cepa; assembly: GCA_030765085.1. Lineage (NCBI taxonomy): Eukaryota > Viridiplantae > Streptophyta > Magnoliopsida > Asparagales > Amaryllidaceae > Allium > Allium cepa. The sequence goes on from CM060945.1 coordinate 779,272,831, forward strand.
AGAGAAGGAAGTGTGTCCGGTCGTGGATTTGTGGATCGTTCGATAAGCCCATAAAGCCATAGTAGTTCGTCAACCCACCTGCCCCGGGCTTTTTCCAGTCGTTTCTTCAAAATAGATTTGATAACCTCATTAACAGCTTCAACTTGGCCATTCTCCTGAGGGTGTGCAACCGCAGAGAATTTCTTGTGGATGTGGAATCGTTGGCGGAAATTCTTGAATTCAACACTGTCGAATTGAGCCCCGTTATCAGTGATGATGGTATGCGGGAGGCCAAATCACAAATGACATTGCGAACTACGAAGTTGATTACGTTTTTCGTCGTGATTTTCCCAAGAGATTCAGCTTCAACCCATTTACTAAAGTAATCAACTGCGACGATGGCATATTTTGCTCCTCCTTTGGCAAGAGGTAGAGTGCCAATGATATCGATTCCCCATACTGCAAACGGCTAGGGGCTGACCATTTGGGTTATCTTAGTAGGTGGGGCTCTCGGAATTCGAGCATGTCTCTAGCATTTATCACATTTCCTTGCATAGTCTGATGCATCACGGTTCACAGTTGGCCAGAAGTATCCATATCGGAGTACTTTCTTGGCGAGGGCTTGCCCCCCGGTGTGATCGCCACATTCTCCCTCATGCACATCATGTAGCACTCTTTTGACTTCATAGTGTGCGATACATCGGAGGAGAGGGACAGAATATCCTCTTCTATACACGACTCCATCCTGAATGGTAAACCACGAGGCTTTTCGAAGAACCTGTCTCCTTTCACTCCTATGCTCGGGCAGTGTTCCGTGCTCAAATATAGTTTCTATATGGGGTCATCCACGAGTATTTTTCGGGAGCAATTTCAAATATAAAATCGGTTTCCATCTGATCAATGCTGGGAAAAGATAAAATTTCAACGGGAACGAGTCCCATCTGCTGTGCTTTGCCCGTACTTGCTAACTTTGCTAATGAATCAGCCTTCTGGTTGTGCTCGCGGGGTATGTAGAAAATGGCATAGTGATCGAACTGATCAAGTACTTCGTTGACCCGAGCTAAATAGGCTGCTAATCTTCGATCCTTGGCCTAGTATTCACCCTGAACTTGGCATACGACTAGCTGAGAGTTGCAGTAAATTTCCACAGCAGTAATTCTCAGATCGCGGGCTAGCTTCAACCCAGCGAGTAAAGCTTCATAGTCAGCTTCATTATTGGTCGGACGGAACTCGAATTTCATAGCATAGCATATGGATCGGCCCTCGGGGTTTTCAAGTACTACCCCAGCATTTGAGCACCGATCATTGGACGCACCATCGCTATGCAGCTTCCAGATGTATTCGGGAGGTTTATTAGTCTCAGGCAAGTCCTCTAGGACAGTGAACTCGGCTATAAAATCTGCTAAGACTTGACCGTGAATGGCTCTTCTTGGTGTATAAGTGATATTGAACTGACTCAGTTCGATATTCCACTGAAGAATCCTACCAGATATCTTAGGCTGCATTAGGACTTGTCGTAACGGCTGATCGGTGTACACAGTGACAGGATGAGCTCGAAAATATGGACGGAGCTTCCTCGAGGCAATGACTAGGCAATAGGCCAACTTCTCTAGCTTTGGGTAATTTCTCAGCTCCAGTTAGACGCTTGCTAACATAATAGACCAGTTTTTGCACTCGGTCCTCCTCCCAAACCAGGGCAGCACTGATCACATTCTCTGATACTGCCAGGTAAATATACAACTATTCATGGTCGATAGGCTTTGATTAAATTGGTGGTGTGGAAAGTGTTGAACTAGTGCTTGGAACACGCCTTCACACTCCGCAGTCCATTCGAAGTTTCGCTTTCCTTTTCGGATCAGATCAAAGAAAGGGATGCATTTGTCGGTAGACTTCGATATGAACCTGCTCAATGCCGCTACTTTCCCGTTGAGACTCTGAACTTGCTTTACTGTTCTTAGAGTTTGCAGGTCTCTGATTGCCCAAATCTTTTTTGGGTTGCTTCTAGTCCTCGAGCGTTGACAATGAACCCAAGGAACTTTTCGGATGCGACTCCAAAGTGGCACTTTAACGGATTAAGCTCCATTCCATACTTTCGAAGGATGTTAAACATTGACTCCAAATATTTGATGTGATCAGTGGAGAACCGTGATTTCACCAGAATGTCGTCTACATAAACTTCCATGGTCTTCCCAATTTGATTGGCGAACATCCGATTGACTAGACACTGGTAAGTCGCTCCGGTGTTCTTTTGTCTAAACGGCATGACTTTATAGCATTAGAGTCCTAGATCGGTTACGAAGCTGGTATGTTCTTGGTCAGGTACATGCATGGGTATTTGATTGTAGCTGGAATAAGCGTCCATGAAAGATAATAATTCGTGTCCAGCTGTTGAATCTATAAGCTGATCAATCCTGGGAAGTGGAAAACTGTCTTTTGGGCAAGCTTTATTTAGATCATAATAATCAACACATTTCCTCCATTTCCCATTTGGCTTTTGGACAAGTACGTGATTGGATACCCACTCCGGGTATAAAGTATCTCGAATAAACCCATTTGACTTGAGCTTATCGACCTCTTCTCTAAGGGCGACAGATCTCTCTGGATTCATGCCATGCCTTTTCTGTTCGACCGGGATACATCTCGGGTCAATATTTACGGTGTGGCTCGCGATGTCCGGCGAGATCCCACACATGTCAGAATGTGTCCAGGCGAACACGAAGAGATTCGCCCGGAGAAATTCAACCAATTCCTGCTGTGTCTCCTGGCTCAACTGAGACCCAATATTTAACATTCTCAAATCATCATCATCATCACCATCGATTAGGACACCAATCGTCAGTTCAGCCGGGGAAGCTTGACTTTTTATGGATTCCTCCTTGTTTTCATTGTCTCTAGGGTCACGATCCCTTTGGAATTGTTTGTGGTGCCTGGGCCAAGGCCTAGGCACCAATTGTCAATTATTCGCAAAGTGGACGCAGAAAGATTCCCCTACGCCCTTTCTTTTCTCTCTTCGCCGCGCCTCTCGCAGCTCAGCAGCATAACAGGCTCTCCCAGCAGCCTGATCTCCCTGAATGATTCCATTCCCATGATCAGTGGGGAATTTTAAAGTTAAACACCATGGGGCAATTGCTGCCCTGAATTCAGCGAAGGTCGGTCGACCCAAAAATGCATTGTAGGGGGATTGAATGTCTAACACAACAAATTGCAATGTCCAGACTCTCCGGCACTCTCCAACTCCCGGCTCCACTGGCAACTCCACTACTCCAGTGGGTATATTGGCACTACCATCGAAGCCATGAATTCGATATTGGCAAGGTTTCAATCGTTGGCTTCCATTTTCATCAGATCGTAAACTCTCTTGAACAAAATATTTACTGAACTCCCACTGTCAACCGGGATCCTCTTCATCCAAGCAGGACCAACCTAGGCAGATATGACCAGTGGGTCAATGGTGGGGGCCTCGACCCTGTTAGCATCCTGACTTCTGAACACGATGTCATCAGTCATTGTTTTCTATTGTTTGGCCGAAGCCCCTTCATTAAAATTACTGCAACACTCAAAGTCCGCATGCCTGATAGAACTGGCATATGACTCCATATCCCTCCAGCTTCGGTCTGCTGGATGGGGACCACCACTAACTGTATTTATCACCAATCTTCCGCCCGTACGAGCGGGTTTCTCTCGTCTTTCTTGATTCTGAGTACGATCTTGGTTTGACGGGCCCGCACCACCAGATTGTGGCGCCCGCACGAACTGTCTAACTTTATCTTCCTGATCAACTTCTCAATAAGATCTTGCAAATGTCTACACTCGTTGGTATTGTGTCCATAAATTTCATGGAATCTACAGAATTTTCCCGTCTAAATCTGCCTCTTCGACGATGGCTTCGGAGAAGGCTTCTTATATTGCATAACATTGCAAGTTTGTAGATATACATTCTATAGTGATGTATTCAGTAGTGTATAGTTATCAAACATTTGAGCCCTGCGTCGCAGGCCACATTTTGATTCCATTTTTTATTCTGATTATCATTGTTTCTCGGCTGAGACTGTTTGTTCTGTATATTCAATTGTACTTTCCCAGAACTCTCACCCGACTGTTTAACGGCCACATTACTTTGAATCCCCTCACTACCGGGTCTCACGTCGTCCGGCTTCCTAGTCTGTTTTGCATCCTCACGCCTTAAAAATTGAGCGGCTTTGGAGTGGAAATGGTCCGACGACGCGGGAGGCTTCCCAACTAACCAATCCCAAACTCAGAGTCAGGGTCAATTCCCTTAGTCAGTGCCATTAGAATTAAATTGTCGTTGGGATTACTGATCTCTGCAAATGCTGCGTGGAACCTTTCTAAAAAGCGTCTAAGTGTTTCCCCTGGGGGCTGGATGACGCTGGATAAAGTATTAACATCTTTAGGTCTAGCAACATGCATACGAAACTGCTCTACAAACTTTGTAGCCAATTGGTCAAACAAAGAAAAATATCGTGGTGGTAGCCTTATAAACCACATTGTTGCAATGCCCCCTAGAGAGATAGGAAAACTACGGCACTTCACAGCGTCATCAGCCCTTACCGCACTCATTGACCACTCATATTTCAAAGTATGCTGATTGGGGTCCGAATTTCCTTCACACATCGATAATCTCTGCATCCTAAATCGCCGGGGAGGTTCAGCATAAAGAATCTCAACCATGAAAGGGGTATGACTCCGGGAGATTCCCCAGTTGTCTTTGGTAAGACCCTGGCTTTCACGGATCATTTGCCTAATCATGGATGGAAGGTCTGGCATTGCAACGTTCTGCGCACGTTGGGCCAAAGGGTGGTCGGGTTCCACATTCCGAGGTTGGACCGGGCGCTGTCGACGGTCCACGTCTCACCTCCTTGGCTCAACGTCTTCTGGGACGTAAGGTTCAGGAGTACGTCCGTGTTGATTTCGTGCATCAACCCTTTGTCAACAGCAGTAGCGGTGGCATGGTTATCTGTGGTATACTGAGGGACAGTTCCTCCCTGGGAGGAGGGTCCAGTATGAAAGATGGCCGAAGGACCAACCCTTAGCTGTCCAAAAGTCAAGGTGGGCTGATGTCCGATGACCTGTGCGTGACCTTCATCTGGTTGAGGATGAACGGATCTTTGGTTGTAGCCAGATGAGGCAGAACTTTCTATGGAGGAGCGAGAGACTTGATCTCTTCTATGCCTTCTATGCTTCTGGCGGTTTAGCTGGTTGGTCAACTCAGCATTTGCACGTAGTTGTTCTGTCAACTGCTGCCGACTCTGTGTTAGTTCTTGTAGCAACAACTGGAACACTTACCTAGTAACCGGGCCTTGTGAGTCTGAGGGTCCGATTGCGTTCTGGTTGGTTGGTGGCAACTGTGTGGGATTTTGCCTATCTCGGCCTTCCTGGTCGCCAACGTTGGAAGTGGTTCTTGTGCTAACCATCTTGAGGGTTGAATTCCTTTCTTAGACTTTATGAAAATCTGAATAGAATGGAAGGAACTCGAATTAATGGACTGGATCTCTCTATTAGATTTATGCAATCTGGTATCGACGACAGATCCAATGAGCGGGAGAAAACCTGGGTTCTCTCAGTGAAAGCACTAAAGTGTTTGCACCAAAATTGGGCACAACACTCTTCGGAAGTTTTTGAAGAGATAAAGGTGAAGAATATAAATTTAAAATGAAGATTATCTAACAAAAAATGCAAACAACAGGAATGTAAATGCACAGACAAGCGATTTAGAGTGGTTCGACGTGTTGCCTATGTCCACTATGAAGTTTTTGCGACTTTATTGATTCTCTTTCAACAATTGCAAGTGATTACAGCAAACAACAGCAAAGTACAACTTGGAATTCGAATTCAACAGTAAGACTATGATGTAAGTCTTGATCCGGTAGAGTCTGGGCGCTTGGGAATCAAAAGATCCTTCTTCTGTAGGCTCTGGGGCTCTATTTATAGGCGTAGGAGGCTGAGACTTCGTTCAAACTTTGGGAGACTCGCTCTAGCTCGTGAAGGGTCCCACACGACCAATTCCAAAGAGTTCCAACTCGATCTGTGATCGATACGAAAGCACTCTATTGTTTGTACCAAAATTGGGCACAACACTCTTTGAAAGTTTTTGAAGAGATACCGGTGAAGAATATAAATTTAAAATGAAGATTATCTAACAAAAACTCCAAACAACACGAATGTAAATGCATAGACAAGCGATTTAGAGTGGTTCGGCGTGTTGCCTACGTCCACTATAAGTTTTTGCGACTTTATTGATTCTCTTTCAACGATTACAAGTGATTACAGCAAACAACAGCAAAGTACAACTTGGAATTAGAATTCAACAGTAAGAGTATGATGTAAGTCTTGATCCGGTAGAGTCTGAGCGCTTGAGAATCAAAAGATCATTCTTCTGTAGGCTCCGGGGCTCTATTTATAGGCGGAGGAGGCTGTGACTTCGCTCAAACTTCGAAAGACTCGCCCTGGAACGTGAGCTGGCCCACATGACCAATTTAAGAGAGTTTCGACTCGATCTATGATTGATACAAAATCATTTCCTATCGATCAAGATCATATCCGATAGAGCTGAAATTTGGTGGGCAGGTCCCTTGGCTCATACGTAATCTTCTATGGAAATTTCATGGCATTTGGATCGATAGATTCTGAGTTATGGTCGATATGAGCTAGGGCTTCTCGGTAGCTGTTTGGTTCGAATCGATCACCTTGACTCGATGATAACACGCGTGAGCAAGTTGACGTGGCGCGCGCTCTTCATGTCGATCCGCTTTTCACTCCGGTTTGATCGAGTCATTCCGAGTATTTCGCCGCGCTCGCATCCATAACTAACGCGTCATCTCTGGCCTGTTTGACTCAATAAATACGAACAAGCAACTCTTCATGGATTCGAACAGGGGTCTCTAAGTATAATACATAACCATCTGATGGATACGAATATCGGCTATCTGATGGATACGAAGGGCCATAACTCGATGGATTTGTACAGCAGCAATCATTGATCGATACGAACAGATGACGACCGGTGGTTACGAACTAGACACTAGTTATCCAATACGAAGCATACTACTCATCAATCGATACGAAACCGATCGATTCAAAGTATGGCATAATGATGGATGCGAAGTGAGATAACCTGATGGATGCGAACAGCTGTTGCCAGATGAATTCAAATAACCACTTATCAATGGTTGCGAACTAGATGGATACGAAGTAGGACCTAGCCGATCGATACGAAACGCATGCTCTGTTGATGGATACAATGAGATCGATACGACCCAGGGTTCCTTGATGGATACGAAGATGTTGCCGCTCTGATAGATACAAAGGAGATGGTTTCGAACTGGAGCTTGGTGATGGATACGAAAATGGGGTTATCACCTTCATTTGCATCGATCATAACTTGAGCATACGAACTCAGATTGACTTGAAATTTGGAATGCGGGATCCACGGCTTAGTTTGTCATGTCTTGTCAGTTGTAGCCTGATTCGGACTCGGACAAAATTCGTCGATATCCATAGCGAACCTGTGCATACTTGATATCCAAGATGATTAATCTTGAGCTTGGAATTTGATATCTTGGCCTTGCTAAAAGGCGGGATATCATCTATAGGTTGCTCCCAGTTTGCTAACTTGAAAAAAGAATGTAACGCCCCATAAATTTTTAATAATTTTATTCGTTTTATTAATAAATTTAATTGAAATTTTGTGAAATTTTAAACGATAAAATTTTGAATAAAAAGTTCGATATTTGGAATACGTCTATTTAAACATAGCAAATGATAAATTTTCATTTGTTAATACTGAAGTTTATTTTCTTGTGTAATTCTATTTCAATTTAAATCAGTTAAATTTGATGATAATAAAATATTTTCCAAACCTGAATATTTTTCCACAGAAAATTTGTAAATCATCTTCTGAGTGAGACATCATATCTCGTTTCTCTGAATTTTGACTTTATTGCTCCGCTTATCCTATTTCTGACATTTTAGCAGCATTTCCGGTACCGATTATCGACTTTTAATAGGATAATCGTGCCACTGACATCTGTATATCATTTTGATCGTCTCGTCGTGCCGATCTCTACGTTATATTCGATTGTCAATTTCGAGGTCCGGTGCGTGGTGCAAATCTACGAACGCCTACTGTATCGGTTTCACTTTCGAGTCTTTTGGCTTCCTTTTGCCTTTTCATTTTTTCCATAAACTAACAGCCATTTCCTTATCTAATTCTGAATCAATATATGGCTTTTCAACATTTGTATTTATTTTCGGTTATTAGTTTGGTTCATTTTGTTCCTACATCTCAGCAAATACAACATAAGTTGTGCATGTTCATTTGCTTTACCCACAGGTCATCTCTTCACCTGCAATTCTTCTTTCCTCTTTTTTTTCTTTCATCTGCATGTTATATAATATATATATATATATATACACACACAATAACATTTCGGTTTGTATATGGCTGCTCGTGCAGCTCTCTTTCCCTTCACATTGTCTCCTTCTACCACCTCTGAGCTGGTCGCCCCTATTCATCTCACCTCTTCCATATATAAAGGTATAGATTATTTGTTTTTATATATATATAATTTTGTACATATATACACTATTAGCAGCTTGCATCCTTTTAAATGTATATATGTACTACCCTTTTGATGTTTAGCTTTCATTTGATCCATGCTTTTATTTTATGGTTATTGTATAAGTTATGATTACAAGTTTAGTTTTTATATTATATCAATTGTATGCACTGATTTTTTTTGTTTAAATATGATATATTTAGCGATGATTTGGTTTAAAATGTGCGTATATACGTTGAATATATATATATATATATATATATATATATATATATATATATATTTGTGTGTGTGTGTGTCGGTCAATGTGTATATATAATATACAGATTACAGTTTTAAATTTTAATTATTTATATGTATACATATATATACACACACATTATTTTGAAAGTTTTATATATGTGTATATGATTTGTAATAATTAATATATATAATTTGTTGGTAGTTCAGTCATGCAAGTTTGTATAAGATTTTGAAGTCTGTGTGTTACTATTCGTTGGGCATTCTTTTGAATTATATATATTACGAAAATTACTGTTTACAGTTTTTTTTAAATTAATGTGCTTAAACTATCATGACTTCTTGGATTTATATATTAATATAGTTTAGGTGTATTTATGTAAGATCATACGTTATTCTATATATCTAGATCTTAGTTTAAGAGTTTTATATTCTCTACATATATAATGTTATTGGTACGTATATATTGTGTACGCAAGTTTTTAAATGATCTGTTGATTTGTATTTATGTTACAAAAAAAGTGAGTTGTATATGAGTAATATTTTTTTTTCTTTTATATATTAGCTATATAAACGCATTTTCCAGAGTGTTGCATATGGTATCTATATTGTACATGGGTTGCGTGAGTTATATTCAATAGTTGTAGTTAGGTATATATGTTGTTATAAATGTTGGCAATTTCGTCAATTACATGTATGCATATGTTAGTTTTTGATACATAAGTTCATACCAGATTTATACACACACACACACACACACACACACACACACACACACACACATATTTAAGATTTGTATATAATCGATCTGTTCTCTATATTATGTAAGCCTATATGTATGTTATATAACCTGTAGATTTGTATATATATGTATGTTTAAAAGTACTTATACATTAAACTCGGATTTGTAATTTTTCTAATAAGTATATATATATACTAGTTATATTGGTTTATACTATTAATATGTTTTGTTATGATTTGTTGAATCCTATATATAAAGTTATATAAGAAGTCATACAACAATTTCATACATGTTATACTAAGTTATTTTACGTCCTGTTATATAAGTATTTTTTGTGCGAATATATACAATCTGTGTAGATATATCAGTTTGAAAATGAAATATGTATTTATGTTTGATTTTATATGTGTGCTTTGATTTAAAACTATGATTTTTGAAAACCATATATATTTAATTTAACATATACTTAAATTTAAAATATGATTATGTGAGAAATGCGGAATACAGATCTTAAGGCTAGGATTAACACTAGAGTGGGAGAGGGGGGGGTGAATAGTGTTTAAAGAAATTACTAAATCTTTTTGAGTTATTGTTAATTTGAACATAGATGCATGCAATATTCAGACACAGATATGATCACAGAATCAAACACAGATGCAAATATAAAGTAAAAGCAGTAAAGGAAAGAACAAACCAGATTTTATAATGGTTTGGAGTTACCTTACATCCAGTCCCGCACACAAGTACGGATTTCCTTTCAAAAGCAATTGTACAATTACACCCTTGATTTCAAGGCCATGAGGTACATCCTCCAGATTCACAATCCTCTGGGTAGAGATACTTGATTTCCTGGGCAACAAGTCCACCCAACTGATTACCAAGGCTACAATCACACCTTTTCTCGCTTGATTGATTTCCAAGGCCACAATCACACCTTTTCTCCCAGAATGATTAAAAAGAAGCCTATAACTCTGAATAGCAATAAGAATCTTGTTGAGATAGTGATAGAGAATCAAACCAGAGATAATCTAGTTTGATTCAATGTTGATTTCGGTAGAGTAATGGTAGGTATGTGAAACGTGGAAGAAGAAGAGAAATGAAAACCAGAAAATATGAATGAAAATCCACTGAAAACAACCCCTATTTATAGAAGAACAACAGCCATGTCCATTCGTGAAGAGATATAACGAATAGACACTTCTTCTGAAATTTAAATTTTGAAATTAACTGACACTGTGTTGACATGGGTATATTGAGTATGTCGACATCCCAAAGGAAATTTTGATGGTTTGTTTATCTTTGAAAATAACTTTTATCTTATATCAAAACTATTTCAAACTTTTATAAATATACTTAACTATAGTTAAAATACATAAATAAATGTAGAGAATAATATATATAAAATTTTACTATAATTTTATATTTAAATCTAAGTATAAATATTAAAACTTAAATATATTATTATTAAAGATAGTTATAAAACTAAGGATAATTTGATTTTGAAAACGAAGATTATTTTGAGGCTAAAAGTATTTAAAATCGGGATAGATGTTTTTGATTCTTTAAAAAGGAAGGTTTTGAAATCATTTTGAAAACAAGATAATTTTGTAAAATCATTTGAACAAAAAGTTAGCGGATACAAAACAATGTTCCACTAGATTTTTCGTAGGTTCCATCCTACTTAGGGTTCCGTCCTTTTAATGGGCTCGAAGTGGATTCCATTCCATGAATAAATTGGATTTTAAGATGCCAGTGCTTTTCTACGAGTTTTAACAAAATTCCTAATTAAAAAATAAATTGCTTGAAATCTTGAACTCTTGATAATCTTGATATTCTTGATACTCATGAATCTTCAATCTTGATATCTTGAATCTCTGTACTGTACAATCTTCATTCTTGGTACCTGCATGGTTAAAACCTGCGTATACATATATTTATAAACTATAATGTTATTATTTATATTTTATAATCCTATTCTAAGGTTGTTGTCATCAAAACCATCATCTCAAGGACTAACAATCTCCCCCTTTTTTATGATGACAACCTTTGTTTATAAAATATTACTTCTATCCTAATAACTCCCCCTAAATCTATGCCTAACTATCCTATTTTATATTTCTCCCTCTTTGTCAACAACAAAAACCATTCTAAAACCATATAACTCCCCGTTAAACTAATACTAGAACAAAATATAGTAAATGGAACGTGAAAGACATTAACATAATTATATTATAATTATCCAGTACACAAATATGTATAAGTATATTTCAAACAATCCAATCAATATGCACATCAAATCCAATCAAGCCAAATAATTCAAACAAATCAATCAAGTCAAATAAGTCAAACAAGTCAATCAAGTCAAACACGTTAAACAAGTCAGTCAAGTCAATTAAGTCAAATAAGTCAAACAAATCAAAAACTAATAATCATATACTGTAAGACAATACTACAAACTCCTCCTAAATAAAATACACTCGTTACGTTTACCTGTATTCAATATATAGTTTGTAATGCAGTATGAAATGTATGACATGTGCAATGTAGCGTGAGATAATATGCAAAATGAAGTGCAACTTGTGATGCAAATGATTATGACATTTTATGCATTGTAATTTATGATGTAACATGCAATGAAATGATATGATGACATATATATTACGGTAAGAGACATCCAGATTATAAGATAAACATGAGTGATAAGTAATATCTAATTGACAAGCACATATATATATATAAATATATATATATATATATATATATATAAATTATTTATTATAAACCACTTCAACCAAACAAAGGAATGCACACTAATTACTAGACTTAGGTTAAGGAATCTAATGAATGGGACTGAAAGAGTAGTAAAGAAAAGAGTTTAAAGATAATAAATGATATTAAAACTATAATATATTTATGAAAGGTAGTAATCAAATTCAATATCAAAATCAAATTGCTAAGAAATATGGATTTAAACTATACATATATGATCAAATATGATTTTTATAAAAATTAATAGCCTACTTATTTAATTTATGTAAAATAATTATTTTAACTTGGTTGATTTTATTTTTTTATTTATTATTTTTTTACTTATAAGAATCCAAACTTCCATGTTTATAAAATGCTTAACTTACTAATTAAAACCTTTATATTAAATTATTATTGGTTTAAATATATAGAAACATGTTTAAACATCTCTTAAATTTAAAAAATATCATAATGAAACATTAAATAAAATAATAAAGATTGAAAAACTAAAATAAACACGTGTTATATTAAGTCCTCTTACTTTAAAAAATATAAGTAATTACTAAAAAAACATTTAAAAATGAAATTAATTTTAAAATATTCTAATATAAGTTAGAAACTAACTCTAAAATGACTAGAGAAAAATTATTAATTTAAATATCATTTTTACATAGTTTAAAGTTTCATAAAGAAAACAACATTTAAAGAATGCTATAAAAAGTTTTTGTAGTAAAATATATTCGAAAATTTATAAAACTTAAATTGTAGCTTTTACCAAATGCCATGTAAAGTTTCTGAAACTCTAAAGTGTTTCAAAGCACAGAATACTATAAAAACGAATTTGCAGTACTTATACGACATTACAGAAGAAAAGAAGCATTTTAGAAATGCCATCTAAAATTCCAGTCATGTGATGTGGTGCTATCTTATTAATTGAAGAAATATATAAATAGAGCCTTATTCTAACATTATAAATTCATTTTATTAATTTATTAAAGATATAAAATTAGTATCTTAAAAGAAATAGAGTATGAGAAGTAAAAATAACTTTAAAAAAAGTTGAATCATTAATGAAGGTATGATTTTCTACTTAGTATAGTTGTAATAAATTAATAGTATGATTTTATTCGAAATAAAAAAAAATTAAAAGACTTTTTTTAGAAAAATTTAGACTGGTATATCAATATTTATACTACGGTGTGTCGATATATGGAACAAAATATTAAAACTTATAAAAAAGATAAATTTCTATACCTAACTAAATGCATAAATATTTATTTCTAAATGCAACAATAAAAATGAAATAATAGTAAAGCGTACCAATTTTTGCACTCCATCTTTCTAAATTTGTTGTTCTTCCATTGTCATGAAGCACACATTCATATCTCTTAGAATTTAACGACGAGATCTGTTCTATTGCGACGGGCTCGTTTTTCTGATCGGCGTAGTGTATTCATTTGCTGAATTTGAAGATCGTATGAGAAAGATGTGAATGATATAGTAGATTGACTAACTTGGCGCCAAAACTTTGAATTTGAATTTTGAATGAATGTACACTTCAACCACTATAAATAACCCACCAGTCACCACTTTTCATAGAAGTTTCTCTTTTTTCTCTTTTTTCCGTTTTTCTACTTACTATCAAACTTCTAGAAGGCATATCTTATTCGTTTCCTAACGAAATTAGATGAAACCAGCGGCAAATCGAAAAGAAAAGCAAGGACTATGATCTAGTAATAGTTTGGTGTCGAATTTGGATGGTATTGTGATGCAACAGGCCGAACAGTAGAAGAAATGTAGGAAATCCCGTACACAGTTTTTCAATTTTGGATAGCCAACTTCAAACTATCATATCTCCTTCAGTTTTGATCAGAATTTGATGATCCACCCATCAAAACGACCGCGAGAACAAGAACTACAATCTGAAAAAGGAGTGGAAACAAAATACTCAAATCTCTGGATGTAATTTAAAGAATACCTTTGACAGTTTTGCCTTCTTTTTCTCTTTGTTCACCAAAACTTCATTTGACCATAACTTGGTCATTTCTTGACGGATTCGCATGAAACCAGTGGCATTGCGAAGCAGATGGAAGTGTCAAGTCAAGTTGTAGATGAGAATAAAAAGCTTTGTATTGATCTGGTACTCATTTCATTGTCGATTGCCATTATATATATGTTAGTTCTTCTTGATCGATAAATGATTGTCTGGTATCTTTTGACCAACAGTCATTAGACATAACTCTTCTCCTGCAAAACAATATAACTTTTTAAAGAATCAAATGACTTTTTAAAATAACTAATATAGTTTTAAACAACAATATCATGGTGATTCTATGATATATTCATACGAAAATAGTGTTAATAATTTTATCAAAAAAAATTGCCATTTTAAAAATTTTCAAAATTCGGATTATGAAAACTTTGAAAACCTTGCCTTGATATCAATTATGAGAAATGCGGAATACGGATCTTAAGGCTAGGATTAACACTAGAGGGGTTGAATAATGTTTAAAGAAATTACTAAATCTTTTCGAGTTTTTGTTAATTTGAACACAGATGTATGCAATATTCAGATAAGGATATGATCACAGAATCAAACACAGATGCAAATATAAAGTAAAAGCAGCAAAGGAAAGAACACACCGGATTTTGATACTGGCATGGAGTTACCCTACATCCAGTCTCGCACACAAGTACGGATTTTCTTTCAAAAGCAATTACACAATTACACTCTCGATTTCAAGGCCACGAGGTACACCCTCCAGATTCACAATCCTCTAGATAGAGATACTTGATTTCCCGGGTAACAAGTTCATCAAATTGATTTCCAAGGCTACTATCACAACTTTTCTCGCTTGATTGATTTCCAAGTCCACAATCACACCTTTTCACATGGAAATGATTACAAAGAAGCCTATAACTCTAAATAGCACTTAGGATCTTGTTGAGATAGAGATAGAGAATCAAGGTAGAGATAATCTAATTAGATTCAATGTTGATTTCAGCAGAGTAATGGTAGGAATGTGTATAAAGGAATATGGAAGAAGAAGAGAAACGAAAAGTAGAAAATATGAATGAAAATTCATTGAAAACAACCCATATTTATAGAAGAACAACAGCCATGCCCATTCGTGAAGGGATATGATGAATAGACACTTCTTTTGAAATTTAAATTTTGAAATTAACTCACACTATGTCGACATGGGTATATTGAGTTTGTCGACATCCCAAAGGAAATTTTGGTGATTTGTTTTTCTTTGAAAATAACTTTTATCTTATATTAAAACTATTTTAAAATTTTATAAATATACTTAGCTATAGTTAAAATACATAAATAAACATAGAGAATAATATATATAAAATTTTACTATAATTTTATATTTAAATCTAAGTATAACTATTTAAAGTTAAATATATTATTAAAGATAGTTTTAAAACTAAGGATAATTTGATTTTAAAAATAAAGATTATTTTGAGGCTAAAAATATTTAAAATCAGGATAGATGTTTTTGATTCTTTTAAAAGGAAGGTTTTGAAATCATTTTGAAAACAAGATAATTTTGTAAAATCATTTGAATAAAAAGTTAGCGGATACAAAACAATGTTCCACTAGATTTTTCATAGGTTCCATCCTACTTAGGGTTCCATCCCTTTAACGGGCTCGAAGTGGATTCCAATCCATGAATAAATTGGGTTTTAAGATGCCAGTGCTTTTCTAGAAGTTTTAACAAAATTCCTAATTAAAAACTGAATTACTTGAAATCTTGAACTCTTGATTATCTTGATACTCATTAGTCTTCAATCTTGATATCTTGAATCTCTATACTATACAGTCTTCATTCTTGGTACCTGCATGGTTAAATCCTGAATATACATATATTTCTAAACTATAATGTTAGTATTTATATTTTATAATCCTATTCTAAGGTTGTTGTCATCAAAACCAACATCTTAAGGACTAAAAGATTATATATATATGTGTGTGTATATGTATATGTATATAGTTATATTTAAGTTCACTTATACCAATTTCACTCATCGATCCAATTCTGATTTGATTTCGTCTATTCCTATTGATCAACTTTGTTTTCCAATTCATGCCCATTTCACTTTACTTTGGAATTTGCGCTTGGATTTGTAATTTACTTCATTATCAAACTCCTCTAGCCTCGAAAGGTGAGCAATCACTCATGATCAATGTTCTTATATTTATTAAATCTGATTTTAATTGAAACGACAATTGAAATATGCTACTGTTAGTTATTTACATTGCTATATATATGCTATCTATTCACCTATGACATCTGACACCATTATTTGTTATTTATGTTGATGATACATGCCTGTTATATTATTGTCATATATGTTATCACTCTGCAAGTTCCCTGTTAGTATAGAGTTCCCTATCGGTTGAAATGATACTTACCCGAACGATCTGTAGAATAGGAGAAAATCATTATGGGCTGAAATGATAGACGTAAGCGGTTTTCATTGAATTGAATTTGGAATTGTGGGTTGAAATGATATATACCTGTATATATTTAAATTGCGGATTGAAATGATAAATTTCCGTATCACTTGACCATAGAATAGAAAATTATATACAGAGACCGTTGATCTATATATAAATATTTTGAAATGATTTCTACGGTTTTGAGAAAGATGTATATGGTTTTATATAAATATTGATTTTAGATATTATACAAATGTTGTTTTGTATATGTTAAATTCTTGATTTTTAGTTATGTATAAATTTGTTTTAGCATAAAATAAGTTTAATAATAAAGTTCGATTTTATAAAAATATAATATGGTTAAGTATTTATTTAAATTATATTTTAATATAAAGTTTATAATGATTTTATAAGTTAAGGTTAGGAAGATAAATTTGAATATGGGAAATTTTTAAATTTATTTAATTAAATCGATTTGGAACTTATTGAATTTGAGATTTTTGAAAGGATATGATTTTATAACTTGATTTTGGTTTAAGGTGATTAATTGAATATTTCAAGTTAATTGAATTGAGGGAAATATTTAGTTTTTTGGGGTTTGAGGTTTTATTTAAATGATATTAGATTTATTAAGTAAATATTTCAAAACTAAATAATAGTAAATTTAATTTTATATATATACGAAATTATCAAATTTAGTTTTGAAAACGTTGAATACATAATTGAAATATATCAAAATTGAAATGGTTTATTTTATGGTTCCAACCTGTATTTGAAATCGATATAATTTGAAATGGTTTTTTGAGAAACTAAATTGAATTGAAATTTAGGATTTGAGATTTGATTAAATTTGAATTTTGGAATTCGAGTTGATTTGGAATCGATTTGTGAAATTTGAAGAAAATATTTCATTATATAAAGTATTTCAAATTTTATTTAAAACTATTTTTATATTTTACTATATAAATTATTTTAATATAAACTATTTTAATATAAACTATTTAGTATACTAACTATTTTAATATAAACTATTTTAACTTATAACTCTCTTATATAAACTATTTTACTTTATGAACTATTTTATTTTATAAATTATTTTAATATCTAAACTATTTAAGTGGTGGAAGTTATGTTTTCAAATTTATGAATTTCACAGTATTATGTTTTGAAAGTGTTATAACTTCAAGTGTTTTGGTTTCGAAAGTGTTACAAATACTT
Source organism: Allium cepa (assembly GCA_030765085.1). Classification (NCBI taxonomy): domain Eukaryota; kingdom Viridiplantae; phylum Streptophyta; class Magnoliopsida; order Asparagales; family Amaryllidaceae; genus Allium; species Allium cepa. Next base: position 779,290,787 of record CM060945.1, read on the forward strand.
TGAAATTACTATGATTTTCGGAAATGGATATATTTGAAATAGAAATGATATCGTATTGGGTTTTGAAATGGAAATGATATTGTATTGATATGGTTTTGAAAGGGCAGTGATATTGGGTTTTGAAGTATAAACTATTTTGAAATGACCGTGGTGTTATAATAACGTTTGGTTGTTAAAGAGACCAAGATCAGATGCTGTCGTACTCTCTGCCAACTCCGAAAACCACTTTAACAACTGTGTACGCGGTGGAGATTCCAGAATGAAGTAGGATGGTGGCGACGTCCTATTGAGGTATATACGTGGACCCGACTCTCATGAATTAGCATAAGGTGGCTAAAGCAGGAGCGATTCCTGGCCAATAAGTAGCTCCTATGATCGGACACGCTCTTTCGATACTATATTCTGATTTTGTGATTGATTTGGTGGCCACTTTTGATTTTTGGGAGTGTGGCTCGAGGTGGGCAGTAGTGGCTGCTATGCGTTACCACCTGCCCGGATGCGTAATTGGTATATCTACCATGACATTGCATAGTTGTGCCATGTCACCTACCCTAGCGTGCTTTACTATGAGTTTGATTTGTGTCGTACCTATGGAGTATTAATGGTATCCTCCCGATCTGAAGGTACGATGGTACTATATAGACTATTGGTACTATAAAATGTGTTTAGGGAAATATGGTTAGCGCCTTAACACTATTTTTAAAATATATTATATTTTACTTTAGACATTATTATAATAGCGTATATTGCTATATAGTAGATAGTTTAACGGATCCTTAGTGGATGATTATCCCAAACATCCTTTGAGTTAGTTGTATTTCAGTTACTATTTCACTTGAGTTGGATTTATTGTATAAAAATGTTAATCCTGACTCGAGTGGTTTGTATTTTGCTTTATGCTCGGGTCAGACTGAGTGATACAGCTTTTGAGACTCATCTTTGGATTGAAGCTTCGTTTGGATATCCATCTACATCTTTTCAGCTTTCAGTTATTCAGTCGATTCCAATGATGTATTCTGATCTTGTATTTGACTATTGTATTTGGAACTTCTATTGTATCTTATTTAACTCAGATATATATGTAGTAACGTCATGAACTACTATTCATTTAGTTTCCATTGCATATTGTATATTACTCTGTATCTGTGATTCTATGATTTATTTATTTACTATATATGCTGAGTTTTGTCAAATATAAATTAACAATCTTGTATTTTGAGCAATTAAAATCCGACGTGTGTAGGTGGGAATGGTTGAAAATATTTGGATGTTACATGTGGTATCAAAGCTTTGATTTTCGGAAAAAACTTAGTGGATAGAGTAAATGTTGTTACAGAATCATTTTCGTTCAAGCTTTAATTTTTCCTCCTTGATTCGAGTTTCCTTTTAATTTTAGAATGTTCCAAAATCCATCCTTATCTCTCCCTATTCGTGTCTTGATTTTGGAGTATCCAATAACTCCACTTCGAATGATCTCTATAATAACTCGGTGGTCTCGCCAATCTTTGAATGATTTGTAAAGGGGTGAAACTCCTTTACAATAGGCATTAATTTACTGGAGATTTCTGTATTCTCGGTTTACGGTGCTATCTATCTCCTCTTATGCCTGAATTCTATCTCTGGCGATCAAATGTCGATTTGCCTTGGAATTCTGCATCGATCTTATTCTTGAAGTCACGGTCGACCCGGTTAAGGTTGCCCACGATTTATATAAACCTATCCATCTTTCTATTTTGCTTTTTAATCATTTTACCTCCGTCTCGAGCCTATCTTTCTTGTTAGAATGTTTTTGAATTAGGGCCCCTCAGCATTTGAATCTCTATCCTTGTTTTGAAATCCATTTTTATATTATCAAGTGTGGGAGTGTATATCTTATTAATATTTAAATTTATTTTATATATTGTGTTATTTGAGTTGCTGAGGTCGATTTGGGTTTTCGATCGATTCGTAGGATCTCCAAAACATTTGAACAAAGCAAATCGACACAATATTGTTTTTCAATTATGGTAAATAAAATAAATTTTGTATAATTATAATATATATGTGAGTATAATTTTCTAAAAGATAAATGTTAAATGAATTGGTTAACCAAATGATATTATTTGATTTTCATTTATTGTTTTGTAAGCTATTGATTTTACCAACATATAAATAAATGAAATTATAAAATACGGTTTATAAATCTATTTGGAATTTAAATTGATTTAAATTAGAATTTGAGAATTTAATTTTCGATGATTCCAAACCTTGGTTTTAGAGTTTTAAAATGCATATTATTTAAAGGTATTTTCGAATATAAATCGTTTTCAAATAATTTTTAAAGCATTAAATCAATACTCTCCCCATTGTCGCTGGAAAATAATTTCGTCGATGACTGCAGCATCATCGACATTCATTTTCGAGTTTCGGAGTGGAGAGACCATTATGTAGCTTTGCTACACAATTGCTTCAGAAAATAAATTTGATTTGAATTTCTAAAGTACGACTTGATTTATAATATATATTGGTATATGATTGTAAACTTGATATGATATATATAGTGATTATATACATATTTATCTCTAAATTGTTCGAAGTCAATCGGAAAATTTAATTCTTAAGTTTATGTTAAAGCATGATTTCAATCATAAAACGAAGCCAAAATTTGTAACATATATTTAAATTTGAAAATATAAATATTCATCTCTAAACAGTTTGAGATGAAATCGAAAATTGAACTCTTAAATTTTAACAAATATTTAAACTTGAAATAAATTGAATAAGGAAATTTTTACTTGTATAATACCTAATTCATTCTAATATAACTCACCTTAATTATTCAGAAGTTGAATATGTAATTGGATAATATACAATATAAATGATTTTATAAATAAAATTTGGGTCGTCATAATAAATGTTATACACTTAAATTTTAATTATAAAAATATTGATTTAGATACATAGAATAATAAGTTAATTGAATGATAAATGAGATGGATAAAATAAATAATGTTAAAAGAATTTATAAATTGAAATTTAATCAACTTATTAAAATGCCTTGAATTGGAAATCAATTATTGAATATTAATTAATTTAAATTTTTTAAATCTATATGGTTTAAATTAATTATTTATTTTGTTTTTCAAACTATTTTTCTTTCTAGTTGTCTTTATTTTCATACCTCCTTCCTTTTCGGGGACGAAAAGTTTTGAGTTGGGGAGAGTGTAACGACCCGTAAATTTTTAATAACTTTATTTTTTTTATTAATAAATTTAATTGATATTTTTTGAAAATTTTAAACAATAAAATTTTGAAATAAAAAATTTGACATTGGAATATGTTTACTTAAACATAGCAAATGATAAATTTTCATCTGTTAATACTGAAATTTATTTTCTTGTGCAATTCTATTTCAATTTAAATCGGCTAAATTTGATGATAATAAAATATTTTCCAAACATGAATATTTTTCTATAGAAAATTTGTAAATCATCTTCTGAGTGAGACATCATATCTTGTTTCTTCGAATTTTGACTTTTATTGCTCCGTTTATCTTATTTCTGACATTTTAGCAGCATTTCCGGTACGATTATCGAATTTCGATAGGATGATCGTGCCACTGACATCTGTATACCATTTTAATCATCTCGTCATGCTGATCTCTATGGTATATTTGATTATCAATTTCAAAGTCCGTTGCGCGGTCTAATCTGGAAACGCCTACCGTATCGGTTTCACATTCGAGTCTTTTTAGCTTTCTTTTGCCTTTTCATTTTTTTCTTAAACTAACAGCCATTTCCTTATCTAATTATGAATCAATATATGGATTTTCAACGTTTGTATTTATTTTCAGTTACTACTTTGGTTTATTTTGTTCCTACGTCTCAACCAATACAACATAAGTTGTGCCTGTTCATTTGCTTTACCCACAGGTCATCTCTCCGCCTGCAATTCTTCTTTCCACTAATTGTTATCTTTCATCTGCATGTTATATATATATATATGTGTATGTGTGTGTGTGTGTGTGTGTGTGTGTGTGTTTGTGTGTGTATGTATATATTTACAATAACATTTCGGTTCGTATATGGCTGCTTGTGTAGCTTGCTTGCCCTTCATGTTGTCTCCTACCGCCTTTGAGCTGGTCGCCCATGTTCATCTCACCTCTTCCATATATAAAGGTATAAACTATTTGTTTTTATATATATATATATATATATATATATATATAATTTCGTATATATATACACTACTAGCAGCCTGCAACCTTTTAAATGTGTATATATATACTACCCTTCTAATATTTAGCTTTCATTTGATCTATGCTTTTGTTTTATGGTTATTGTGTAAGTTATGATTACAAGTTTAGTTGTTATATTATATCAATTGTAAATGCATTGATTTTTTTTGTTTAAATATGATATATTTAGTGATGATTTGGTTTAAAGTGTACATATATAGGTTGAATATATGTATGTCGGACAATATATATATGTAGTATACAGCATACAGTTTTAATTTTTAATTTTTTATATGTATACATACATATATATATATAATGATACGTTATTTTAAAATATTTATATATGTGTATATGATTTGTAATAACTAATATATATAACTTGTTGATAGTTCAGTCATGCAAGTTTGTATAAGATTTTAAAGTCTGTGTGTTACTGTATGTTAGGTAACCTTTTAAATTATATATATTGCGAAATTTACTATTTACAGTTTTATTTATTTATTTATTTATTTACATATATTTTGTTTTTTAAATTAATGTGCTCAAACTGTCCCGACTTCTTGGATTTATATATTATTTATGGTTTAGGTGTATTTATGTAAGATCATAAGTTGTCATATATATCTCTCTTTGATATATACATTAAAGGTTATTGGTGTCACTGGACTCATATGATGAAACTATGAGTAAAATAAATTAATCTCTCTTTGGATCGTATGTTGTTGTTGACATTGTACCTAGCATTGAAGACATATTATCATTAACAAGTATTGGAATTATTGGATTCTATTTACCATATTTGGCATGGAAGTTGATTGTAGGTACACTTTAACTAGTTACATTAGTATCATAGATAAGGTATTTTGTATTATTGAAATTTCGTCTACATATTAAATAAATACATATAAGACAAATCACCTTTGACTCTACTTATATACATAAACATCACATTCGTATCCCCTATGTTTATGATGAACTGAAAGCCTTTGTTTACATCAGTTGTGCCTATGACTATAACAGAGCATATAATATAAATAGAGCCATCGAATTTACTGTTATACGATCAATATACCAAAACAGAGACCAATATGTTATAAACTCGTCGCCCAAGTTTACAAATCAGATTTCCACTACTTTGGAATTTTGTATTAGCAATTTTAAACAACAACTATGTTGTAATTAATTTACAACAAAAAACTATAGAATAACAATAACAAATTTTTGTATTAAACTAAAGTGATAAACAAGTGTTGTACTGCTTCCTAGAAACAGTACAACGTTGAAACGGAAAGAATAGGGAACGATGTATAGAAATATATAAATAAACAAAAACATTATCGGATGAAGAAGGAAATTTCGTCTGAGGCTTGTCGTAATAATTTCCTTAAGACTTTATTCAAAGTCTCCAAAGATACAACAAACATGATTTTCTCGAGATTGTGAAGTGTGTGATCTTCTGTGTGATATGCAGAAGCACACGGATTGTAGAGATTAAGAAATGAAGAGTAAGAAGAGAAAATTCAGAGTAAGTTATGGATTAGGTTTCCTTCTCCTTTTATAGGCTAATTCCCAATGGTTATGTCTGTTGGCAACAACCGCATCTCTTCGTCTGCAACGACCAAAAACTATTGCGTTTTGCAACAGTCGCGTCTCTTCATTTGCAATGGCCTAAAAATGTCACGGTTCGCAACAGTCACGTCTCTTTATTTCCAACGGACAAAAGCCGTTGCGGTTTGCAGCATTCGCGTCTTTTCATTTGCAATGCCTATTTCTGTTTGAAAGCTGCGTTCAGTCAGACAACGGGCATTTCCAATCCACTATTTGCTTCTATTTGAATTTAAACAATAGAAACCTATTTACTTTTGTGCAGCAAAAATATAACATGGTCCACTTTTATTGGACCCGCACCCACACCTGACCCGGCCCGGTTCGATACGTGGCCGGTAGGAGGTGCACGCATGTGTTAGTTCATGGCCATATAAGTCCTCCCTCTTGCACAAAATTACCGGACCCTAAGGGCCAATATGGGTTTGAGGAAAGTATATATAAGCATGAACGTTAACTTATTTTTGGCGATGTGGGGCAATATCTCATTCACTATAAAGGGCCTCTAACAATCCCCCACATGAATGATGATATATATCTCCCCCACACAAAGTGTGATATCACACAGTTCATATGAAAATAATGCTATATCGAGGATAAGTAGATATTTCACTTTGAACTTTCTCTATTTAAAGCTTATTGGATATACTTAGCTAATCAGTGAATTATTTCATTTTGAACGGTCAGCCGTTTGTGCATAACCCGACAATAAGCTTTACAAAGCATTATTTCCTTGATATTCAATCTCTTGCTTATGTTCATTTTGATCCTGAACAAATTTGGTTCTGCGAGTGTTTTAGAGAACTCTGTATATCCTGCTTATCATTTGGCACATTCTTTACAAAGGTTTGAATATTTATTTTATTCAGATCCGTACGATGTATTTATATCATTCGTACGCAATATCAAATTCGATCGCTCACTCGATCACATAATTTCACTTCTGAACTAGTATCATCCACCCGACTTCCTAGTGCGGACTCAGATCTGGTTTCTTGATCAGAAACCGTCATTCTCCTTGCATAGCCGATGATTAATTAACCTTACTTATAGATATTTGAATTGCATGGAATTCTCGGAATTGTTTGATATCCTTGACGTGTGATACTTTGTGATATGAATCGTTTTGATTTGAGTTGCGATGAATGTAATTTATTTATATGTGAGGAATTTATATTATTTATCTATGAATCTGTGAATGAAGACAAGCGTTATAGGATTATACCGCTTATGGATAACGCTATGTTTGGATTGTGATGATTGATGTTGTTGCACTATTGTGTAAAACCTATGGACTACACCATACACACACAAATATGGATTTCACGAGGAAATCGACTAAGTCATAGATATTTTGAGATCTAAATATTATTTTGTTTAAAAGTGAAGTTTGAATCCAAATGGTTTTGAAAATGGGATTGAATTGAAAAGCCTTTGAAATAGAAGTTTTATTTAGTTTTGAATATACTATATCTTCTTAAATATTATTTGAAATTATTTTGGAAATCACGGTTTGAAAGGCTTATACAATTTCTATATATGGATTTAAACAATTTTAAATAAATTATTTTGGGAATTTGAATTTAATTTAAATTAGAACTTGCCAATAATACGACAATTCATCGATTCTTTGGTTTATACTTTTGAAGGCTATAATTTGTGTATATTTGATCAGATTTTTCCAAAACAAAATGTATTTCAAATAAAAATAGCTTTCAAATAAAGAAAGGATTTCCAGTTTTTGTTGAAAAGGGTTTTCAAAAAAATTTGAAATGGAATTGTTTTGAAAGCTATAGATGAATCTTTGTGAAAAATTTGTGAACTTTGTTTTCAAATTGAAGTGGATCTTAAAGGTGTATCTTTTGTATAAAAGATTTGGAATTGGAATAGTTTTGGAAATTATGAATGAATCCTTATGAAAGATGGTGAACTTTTTAAAGTGAATCTTTTTGTTTAAAAGATTGAAAGTGGAAATTTGTTTTAAGACCATTCAAAAGAAAGGTTTTGTACTTTAAGTTGTGACTTAACTAAGATCCCACTATATCCATATGTTTTTAAATACTGCGCTCATTATCCGGTTTAGCTGGAAGAGGACTTTGTGTAATATAACCCATTCCGAATAATGATATAATGAAATGGATAGCATTTGAAGATCGGTGGTGAATACCGGGTATTTTCGAGAAGGAAAGGATTACCCGTCGAATGACTCCACGCTGATTAGCTACGGTATAGAGATATCCATATGTGATGGGAATTCCGTTTGGGATTGGTAATACCCGGATTGCAAGGGCATTGTGAAGTGCCTTCGGTTCTGTTCGAACCCGGAACAGACTTGTATGGATGTATGTCTGACATTACACTTTGAGATGTAAAGCTGGTTTCTATCAAATACATTTCTATTTGGTGGCGGAAAATTTATTCTCTTAGCTTAACACCGTTCTATGAGACGTACGAGCTCAGAGGTTATGTAGTTGATGGTTACTAGTGATACACTCCCAATTTGGTAATGTGGCATACGAAGTCTGCAGATCATGTGTTGATCGAAGCATGGCTTTTGTGTAAAGCGTAGCTTTATGGACGACACCCAATCAGACCTCATAACCCAAAAATGGTCGAAATAGGAAAGATGCGGCAAGGTTATTTGGAGGTAGCGCCCCCTGAGGGTATGTCCATTTCCTTATAGATAAAAGGTGGTATTATGGTATGGAGCCCAGATATTTAACCTATGTGGTTGCTGCAAACTTATTGACTTGTGGTTGTTGATGTTGAGATCTCTCGGATAAAGGTTGGTAACGACCGAGTGATGGCATACTCGTGTCAGTAGTTACCTATATACAAAGGTAACCTGACATTGTGTTGGCAGAGATCCGATTAGGTACTCGGGACGTCACTCCAGAGGCGTACCCATGTGGCCCAGGAAGTTCTTTTGCCTGACCATTTGTTGGAAATCCAAAGAAACAATACACGCCCTGTATGGTTTTAGTTGTATAACTTGGCATGAAATGTGGTGGTAACCTGCTATTTAACATGGTAGCTATAATAGGCATAGTACGAAATGTTTATGCTGGCTAAGATTAATATCATACTTTCGAAAGGTTTTCTACACTATGCACTAATAATGATATAAAAAGGATTTTGCGTATCAAGCATGTTTGACTATCATAAGGAGAAATCTCCTCCAATTTTGCGTTTGCATTGTGTGTGTGGCGGGAGGCCTTATGGTAGTTTCATTTTCCAAAAAGCATTATGGATTTCGTCTTAAATCCTTTTGTTTGTTTTGTTTCAAATAAAACTGTTTTCGTTCGCTCACACCAGCCTCATGACTGACCTGGAGTTTGTTGTTCCCTTTCTAAACTCTGGGTGCCCATAATTTTCCATACGGGCAGCCTAGAGTATGATATTCAGATAGTCAGATAGTAGATGTAGATTCGATATCTTTGAAGCCTTTGGATTTGGCGATAGCATTTGTTTCACTTGGACCGACCTTGCTTAATACAACTTGTTGGTGGTTTGAGCGTGTTGTTTGGTTATAACTGCTTTTGGATTGGAGCCCTTGGAGCTTGGCAATTGGAGATTATTTTTTTCTGCTGTTGTTTCTTTGTTCTTCTGTTGTTGTCTTGTATCTCTGATAATGTTTGATATCTCATTTGTATCAAATTGTTGTATCAATGTTGTATATCAATAAAAGTTATTCTTTTTCCTTCCGCTGTGTTGTTATACTTAATGTGTTATAAACTCCGGCGGACCAGATTCGGCGTTTGAATCTACAGCATTCGAATACGGGTGATGTATTTGGATGTCGATTTTCAAAGGTCGAGTCTGGGTCATTACAGAATATAAGCCTTAAATATTCTCATAGAGCCGACCCAGCTCACACTAACATAGGTGATCACAACCTTTAAGAGTATCCTACGTATACCCACTTGTTATTTTCAAGATATGGTCATTATTGAAAAGCATAGCTTTATCCTTTTAATACTTCTGTAGGCTGCATTCTATTGTGCACCATAGGAATGAAGTAGGAATAAGTCTAAACAAATGCGTTACTTCTTGAGTTACTCAGAATTGGTTTGCCTATTGATCCTAGTCCGTGGGATCTCCAATCGTTAGGATAGATTTCCATATAAGATAACTCTTGTTGGTTTAGGCTTTCCACTCAATACGCGTTCAATTTTCGCTCTTGATAATCCTTTAGTAAAGGAATCTTCAAAGTGATCAGTAGTTCTCACATAATCAACGGAAATAGTTTCATTTGAGTGTAACTGCCTAACTGTGTTATGGCGTCGACGAATATGTCTTAACTATCCAATATACAAAATTTTTGCGCTCTGCTTAACGCTGCTTGATTATCATAGTGTATGCATATGGCTGGTACAGGTTTAGGCCAAAGTGGAATTTCTTCTAAAAATTGACAAAGCCATTTGGCTTCTTTGCCTGCTTTATATAAAGCGATGAACTCTGATTCCATAATGGATCAAGCTATGCACGTTTGTTTGGTAGATTTCCATGACATTGTCGCTACTACTAGGGTGAAGACATAACCACTAGTTGATTTAGATTTCTCTAAATCAGAAATACATTTTGCATCATTATATCCTTCTAAGATGGTCGAATATTTTCCGTAATGTAGGGAAAAGTTCCTGATACTCTTTATATGTCCCAGCACTCTCATTAGTGCTTTCCGTCGTTCCTTCCCTAGGTTGCTTGTATACCTGCTCAGTCGACTTACTGCATAAGCTACATCTGGTCTTGTGAAATTCATGAGGTAGATTAGACATCCTGTTACACGAGAGTATTCCAGTTGCATTGCACTCTCATTAGTATTTTTATGCAGTACTTCCGATGGATAAAAAGGTGTTCTTACTCCTTTAATTCCGTAAATTTGGAATTTTTCAATCACTTTTTCAGCAGTGTGATCGAAATAGTTCAATTCCATCAGGTGTTTTTATTATTTTGATTCCCAAAATAACGTCTGCAACTCCTAAATCGTTCATGTCGAAATTGTTGATTAACATTTTCTTTATGATCTCTATTACTTTACTATTTGGACCAAGATTAGCATATCGTCTACATATAAACGAATCATCACGATTGATTGTCCAACTTGTTTATAATAAACATATTTATCACATTCATTTATATAGAAACCATTTCTCACTATGACACTATCAAATTTTGCGTGCCATTGTTTTGGAGCTTGTTTTAGCCCGCATAATGATTTTACTAATCTATATACTTTGTTTTCATTTCCTTTGAAAATAAAACCCTCGGGTTTCTCCATATAAAATCCTCATCAAGATTTCTATTTAAGAATGATGTTTTTATATTCATTTGATGAATCTCTAGATTATATATGGATGCATTTGCTATTAACATTCTTATAGAGGTTATTCGTGTGACCAGTGAATAAGTATCGAAGAAGTCTAAACCTTACTTTTGGCAATATCATTTGGCTACCAATCTTGCTATATATTTGTCAATAGAGCCATCTGGTTTTATCTTCTTTTTGAAGATCCATTTGCAACCAATTGGTTTTATTCCAGGTGGAAGATCAACTATTTCCCAAGTTTTATTACCTAGAATTGAATCAATTTCACTTTTGATTGCTTCTTTCCAACACGAAGATTCAAAAATGACATTGCTTCATTGTATATTTGAGTTCGTGTTCTAACATGTATGTTGGAAAGTCTAAACCAAACATCTTGGAAGTTCTTGCTCTTATGCTTCTTCTTGGTTTAACTTCCTCAATTTCACAATGAGTTTCATCGTCATGTGGCTTGCTAGATTTTTCTCTTGTCTTCTTAGGAACATACTTTCCTTCATTCCTTCTGTGCGAAAACACATCTTCAAAAAATGAGGCATCTCGAGACTCTATAATTGTATCGATAGTGATATCAGCTATATTAGACTTGAATACCAAAAATCTATAGGCACTACTATTTTGGGCTAGCCCTAGATAGTAGCAGTCTACAGTTTTTAGTCCAAGTTTGATTTTCTTGGGAGGCGGAATTGGAACTTTTTCTAAGAACCCTCACACATTGAAGTATTTGAAACTTGGTATGTTTCCTGTGACGCCCCACCTCCATACCCACGTTAGCAAAGAGTATTGTATAGATAATACCGTCTGCCAACACGGAGAATAAGGCTGGATAGGAGCGACCATGTGTAATGTTACCTTAACTATTCACTAAACACGTCGAAAAGTAGAATCACAAATAGTTCGACGTATTCAATAAATATTTAAAGCAAGACTACAATGGCTATAGGATCTATCAGAACAGAATATAACAACTCAAATGCAATATACATCACAGAACAGTAAACCATCATATACACATATATGGATACATAACAGAGTATACAAAATGATACATATCAAGTGGTATAGCAAACCACAATATACGGACGAGTTCACAAGAATACATATCAAAGTTACAACATATAAGGACTACAAGAAAGCTAAGACAAAAAGAAACTAGAGGAATAGTCCATGCGGAAGCAAAAAAGGCTAAGTCCAAAGCATCTAACCTGAAACATCTCGGTCTGACCGAGTATAAAATACCCGGGCCAGTCTAGCTAAACAAATCAGTTAGATAAACTGAACAATAATAAACCTGCAAGGTCATACAGTATAACAAATATCTCTAGAGGAGATAACACAATCATCAACAAGAGATGAATCATATAGAACAAGCCTCATATCATTGGCAACATATAGAAACAAAGGATACGAATATCCCAAAACAAGACGAATGGCAAATAACAAATACCAATAAGGTATACAAGTTCCACAAGGTAATCGTTATACATCATGCGGCTCAAACAGACCAACACGATAGGCGATACCAAGGGAATATAATATCAATGAAATATCAGAAAATTGCTCGAGCTCAGTACTGTATAAATAAGGATCCATGAGCCCGAAGACTCCAAACCCAAATATCACCCATGAGGCACATAAGGCCAACATCAGAGCGATACTATATAGGGCAACAAACCCGAAGGCACACACCCGAAGGTACAAACCCGAAGGCCACATACCCGCAGGCAACATACCCAAAGGCAACAAACCCAATATCACTCATGCGGCACATAAGGCCAACATCGGAGCGATACTTTATAGGGCAACAAACCGTAGTGGCGAAGGTCAGAGACCCAGTACTGGACACCACTAACTGGCGGAATGTGTCACAACTCTCGAAAAGGAATCCGAAAAATGTTAACGTATGTCCCATAACCACTCGTTCGCACTAAACGGTTTACTATCCGTCAGCCATTTTCACACTCAAAGCATTACAAAGTTTACATCATATCATCGATAAACAAAACCCGAAGGTCAAAACGATCAATTGAATATGTCGGGGATTAATCGGAAAGATAAACGCATGGATTCATTGTCCGTGTTTTACCTAACCATTTAATCTTCCTTCCACTTCGCTCGAAGTGCGAAATCGTGTGTGTGCATTATAAATAGAATTTATGAATTGGAGACGGAAGCTTTTAATACGATTTGGAGGGATCATTTATAAAACCCGTGAATGAAGTCAAAAATAAGTTATCAAAATCAAAGATGCAATAACAAACACTAAAAACCAACTTGAATCGATAAAATCCGGAAAATCAATCAAATATGCAAAATAGGCAAAACAGGCAAAACAGAGCAGATCGGTCGACCGGACTACAGGGCTCGTTCGGCCGGCCAGATGCAGGAAACAAAATATGGCTCGGGGTCGGTCGACCGGAGCCTGCGCTCGGTCGGCCAAAGGCTGTTTTCCAGCACTTCTTGCCCTTATCAAATGAATTCCAAATCTTTCTCAAATCAAAGCAATAGCACATGAATATTTGTTAGGAAATCATACCCAACATCAATGATAGCAAGAGAGGTAGATGTGAGTTAAAAACTCACCTTTTTACACAAAAACAAAGGAGAAGAAGAAGCACAAATGCAAGGAATCAACCAACTACACTCCCCTTCAACACTACAAGCTTCAATCTAGAATCAAAGCAAGTATTTCCTAAGTTAGGGTTAGGAAATTACTGAAATTGAAGAGGAGAAGAGATGGAGAAGATGGAGATGAACTTACCAATGGATTCTCTTTGATTTTGGAGCAAGAATTCAAGCTTTGCAAAGGAAACTAGGGTTTTGGAGTTTCTAATCTCCTTTCTCTTCCACCATTTCAGTTTTAACTTAAGAAATGAAATGAAATGAGAGTGAATGGAGAGGAGAGGGCGGAAGTAGAGGGTTTAAGTGGGTTTAGTTAGCTAGTGGGCTGAACCCAAACCCAAAACCCAACTAGAAAAAGTAGGCAATTACGACTTACTCCAAACATATCGAAGCTTATACTTAAAAAGATTGCAAACGACATTTTGAACTCAATGGAAGTGGTCTTGAGCTCCAATTCGACCGTTTGCAAAAAGTGACATTTCGGACCGTAAAATCCGAATAACGACGCCATATTTAAATCAAACATTTAAATATGTAATCGTTAAATAGGCGGGTTGTTACAGATCTCCCCTCTTTAAAGAAATTGCGTCCGCGCAATTCTTAAGAGAAAATAAATAGTAACAACCAAAAGGCATATCAACACAAAAGAATATCCGAAGAAGAAGCTCACAATAAAGGGCACGAAAAGATAAGCCCGAACTTGCTTGCTTAGAGAATTCTCTAGATTCCTAAGCTCAAATATTCGGAACACCGACGTAATGCAAACAATACATCAATGAACTGAAGCCCAACAAAAAGAAGCACAATAAAACGTCCGATGAACTTGGTAAAAAGATCATTCCATTCGGACATCAACAAAGAAACGATCACTTGTTGCTTACAACAAAGTGCATTGGCAACACGATCCCCCTTCCGGGAGTATACAAAGAATATCAAGGTCATAAGATGCAAGGAACTCAAGCCATCATTAAGCTCCTTATGAGAAAATAAATATTCCAAAGATTTATGATCGAGGTGGAGAACAAATTTCTCCGCCATAAATAAACGATGATGCCAAACTCTAAAAGCGAAAACGATAGCCGCGAGCACTAAACCATGAATGGCATATCTAGTCTCGATAGGCTATAACTATTTAGAAGAATAAATGATAGCACGTTCTCTTTTGCAAGTGACGGCATCCAAACCAATACGATTAGCATTGGTACAAAAGATAAAGCATTGGTTCCCTACGGGAATAACAGGAATAGGGATATCGAAAAGAAAGAGTTCTTTTAAATTAATTTTCTTTCCCAAAAAGCTAAGACTTTCAAAATTACAATTATCTTTATGTAATAATATTTCAAGAAAAATTTACTTATTCCAAATCAATTTACTGTGCCTGATTGTCTCATCAAAGCGTTTAGGAAATTCCTATCGATAACGTTGATCAAGCGCATCGACCAGAATTCTTAAAGCACTCAATGGGCAATACAATCACAAAATCTTCTTCTATATGATAAACATGTTTCTAAAAACTTTTAATTTTTTTTTTCGTTTAAAGAACAAAAATCCAATTATACTGATACATAAATCTTATGAAAAAGATTTGCAAAATTCTTTAAATTGCTATTTTCCATCCAAAATCAATAAATACCAAAATGGAATCATCGAGATATTCACAGAATACTCGATTCATAAAATGGATGAAATGAGCTAGACAAACTGAATGACATAACAAATCATTTATAAGAATTACAACGAGTGCGGAATGCGGTAAGTGGAGTGCTAACTTCCGCAACTCGTAGCCAAATGAAAACCAGTGGTAAGGTCGAGCTAAAAAGACCTTAACACTCCTCAAAAGATTGCTTAGGTGATAACCCTAAGACAAGACCAAAATGTTAGAAAATTCTCAAACTACAAGAATGAGAGAAACAACACTTTCCTCGTCATGAGGGATTAAAGAATAAAATGATACCATCAAATTGGAATCGAAATCACAAAGAAAATAGAGACCTACCAAAATAGATGGAGACATACCTTATGCTCGAGAAGAACCTCCAGGAGCATCTGCTATACTTGGCTTGCCTGGTTGAGAATTATTCGGAGCAATAGGACAAGTGGAACTACGATGGCCTTCCTTCTTGCAATAGCGGCAGAAGAGAGGCTTAGGACAAGCTCGAATCACATGATCAGGGGAACCACAATTGAAACACTTTCGAATGGAAGGTGTTCCAGCAGACTGAGACGGAGAATCAGATTCAACGGACTTTTTCTTCTTGGAAGGGAAAAATTCCGGCTCATCCAATGGAGACTGCTTTTTGTTGGGGTTCTTGCAAACCTCATCATCATCACTACTATCACACTCCCCCTCGATGGCTTCGAGATGAAGTGCAGAATCAACTAACTCCTCAAAGGAAAGCTTAAGCTCAAGCGATAAAGACTTCTTCAGGTATTTTCTAAGACCAGATACAAATTTCAGATTCTTCCTATAAGAAGTGCTAATGAATTCAAGACCATACATAGATAAGGCCCCGAAAGATGCAACATATTCAGAAACGGAAGACTGCCCTTGCTTCAACTCAAGAAAGCGCCGGGACAACAAAGCTTTCTCAGATTCAGGAACGAACTTGAGTTCGAATCATTCCCGAAACAGAGTCCAAGAAAGAGCAGACTCGTCAATTTCGGCTACAAGAAGCTCGTACCAATCAAGGGCACGCTCTCGCAATAAGCTAGAAGTTACAAGAACTCTATCATGATTAGAAATATCCATTCCAGAGAAGATACTTTCGCACGTGCGAAACCAAGCTTGGGTCTCAAGAACAGACTCGGAGCCTTTAAACGGCTTTCCTCCAAGATGAGTAAAATCACTGCACAAGCGTGCAAAGGTAGACTTGTGAGGTGGAGACACTCGAGTAGGAGCTGGAGGCTGAGTGCTCCTAAACAACTCCATAAACTGATCGGCAGACATATAAACGCCGTCCGGACGCGAGCCACTGGATTGCCCAACACCCGAGCGTCGTCCTCTGCCTCTTCCAGCCATAAGCTGAAAGTTGAAGAAGATAAAGATTAACTACAAGGCAGATATTTCAATAAGGAATACTACGGAATAAAATATATTCCTAGACTTATTCCCCAAATCCTATCTACCCCAAAAACACGGAGGGAATAAAAGCACGATGATTCAAAGATCTGTAACACTTGTTACACTTTGATGTACCGTAATATGTGCTTCTGTTCTATGTTTATCATATTTTGTTCTGAACGCAGCTCTGATACCACGCTGTGACGCCCCACCTCTATACCCACGTTAGCAAAGAGTATTGTATAGATAATACCGTTTGCCAACACGGAGAATAAGGCTGGATAGGAGCGACCATGTGTAATCTTACCTTAACTATTCACTAAACACGTCGAAAAGTAGAATCACAAACAGTTCGACGTATTCAATAAATATTTAAAGCAAGACTACAATGGCTATAGGATCTATCAGAACAGAATATAACAACTCAAATGCAATATACATCACAGAACAGTAAACCATCATATACACATATATAGATACATAACAGAGTATACAAAATGATACATATCAAGTGGTATAGCAAACCACAATATACAGACGAGTTCATAAGAATACATATCAGAGTTACAACATATAAGGACTACAAGAAAGCTAAGACAAAAAGAAACTAGCGGAATAGCCCATGCGGAAGCAAAAGAGGCTAAGTCCAAAGCACCTAACCTGAAACATCTCGGTCTGATCCGAGTATAAAATACCCGGGTCAGTCTAGCTAAATAAATCAGTTAGATAAACTGAACAATAATAAACCAGCAAGGTCATACAGTATAACAAATATCTCTAGAGGAGATAACACAATCATCAACAAGAGATGAATCATATAGAACAAGCCTCATATCATCGGCAACATATAGAAACAAAGGATACGAATATCCCAAAACAAGCCGAATGGAAAATAACAAATACCAATAAGGTATACAAGTTCCACAAGGTAATCGTTATACATCATGCGGCTCAAACTGACCAACACGATGGGCGGTACCAAGGGAATATAATATCAATGAAATATCAGAAAATTGCTCGAGCTCAGTACTGTATAAACAAGGATCCATGACCCCAAAGACTCCAAACCCAAATATCACCCATGAGGCACATAAGGCCAACATCAGAGCGATACTATATAGGGCAACAAACCCGAAGGCATACACCCGAAGGTACAAACCCGAAGGCCACATACCCGAAGGCAACATACCCAAAGGCAACAAACCCAATATCACTCATGCGGCACATAAGGCCAACATCGGAGCGATACTTTATAGGACAACAAACCGTAGTGGCGAAGGTCAGAGACCCAGTACTGGACACCACTAACTGGCGGAATGTGTCACAACTCTCGAAAAGGAATCCGAAAAGTGTTAAGTATGTCCCATAACCACTCGTTCACACTATACGGTTTACTATCCGTCAGCCATTTTCACACTCAAAGCATTACAAAGTTTACCTCATATCATCGATAAACCAAACCTGAAGGTCAAAACGATCAATTGAATAGGTCGGGGATTAATCGGAAAGATAAACGCATGGATTCATGGTCCGTGTTTTACCTAACCATTTAATCTTCCTTCCACTTCGCTCGAAGTGCGAAATCGTGTGTGTGCATTATAAATAGAATTTATGAATTGGAGACGAAAGCTTTTAATACGATTTAGAGGGATTATTTATAAAACCCGTGAATGAAGTCAAAAATAAGTTATCAAAATCAAAGATGCAATAACAAACACTAAAAACCAACTTGAATCGATAAAATCCGGAAAATCAATCAAATATGCAAAATAGGCAAAACAGGCAAAACAGAGCAGGTCGGTCGACCGTACTACAGGGCTCAGTCGGTCGGCCAGATGCAGGAAACAAAATATGGCTCGGGGCAGCAGGTCGGTCAACCAGAGCCTGTTTTCCAGCACTTCTTGCCCTTATCAAATGTATTCCAAATCTTTCTCAAATCAAAGCAATAGCACATGAATATTTGTTAGGAAATCATACCCAACATCAATGATAGCAAGAGAGGTAGATGTGAGTTAAAAACTCACCTTTTTACAAAAAAACAAAGGAGAAGAAGAAGCACAAATGCAAAGAATCAACCAACTGCACTCCACTTCAACACTACAAGCTTCAATCTAGAATCAAAGCAAGTATTTCCTAAGTTAGGGTTAGGAAATTACTGAAATTGAAGAGGAGAAGAGATGGAGAAGATGGAGATGAACTTACCAATGGATTCTCTTTGATTTTGGAGCAAGAATTCAAGCTTTGCAAAGGAAACTAGGGTTTTGGAGTTTCTAATCTCCTTTCTCTTCCACCATTTCAGTTTTAACTTAAGGAATGAAATGAAATGAGAGTGAATAGAGAGGAGAGGGCTGAAGTAGAGGGTTTAAGTGGGTTTAGTTAGCTAGTGGGCTGAACCCAAACCCAAAACCCAACTAGAAAAAGTAGCCAATTACGACTTACTCCAAACATATCGAAGCTTATACTTTAAAAGATTGCAAACGACATTTTGAACTCAATGGAAGTGGTCTTGAGCTCCAATTCGACCGTTTGCAAAAAGTGATATTTCGGACCCTAAAATCCGAATAACGACGCCATATTTAAATCAAACATTTAAATATGTAATCGTTAAATAGGCGGGTTGTTACATTTCCTTTCCATAACTCATATGGAATTGTTCCTGTTTTATTGTGCGGAACTGTGTTTAACATGTGATTGGACATATTTAAGGCTTTCCCCCACAAGTTCGTCAGTAGACTAGAGGTCAATAGCATTGCATTTATCATATCTTTTAATGTTCTATTCTTTCTTTCGGCAATACCATTTTGTTGTGGTGAATGTGGAGCTGTTTTTTGATTAATTATACCAGTTTCTGCAATCATTCAAATGGTGATTCATATTCTCCACCTCGATCAGATCTCAATATCTTGATCTTTTTATTTAACTGATTTTCTACTTTAGCCTTATATTTTATAAACGATGTAATTGCTTCGTCTTTACTATTCAAAAGATATACATAGCAATATCGGGTATAGTCGTCAATAAAGTGATAAAGTACTTTTTCCCACCTCTTGTAGGTAATGATTTAAAATCACATAAATCAGTGTGAACCTTAACTAGTGGTTCGTACTTCTATCAACAGTATGAAATGTTTTTTTCACCAATTTTGCTTCTACACATGTCTCAGATTTGTAGTTTTTATCTACTTGGAATTTAGGAATTAATCCCAACTCTGCTAATTTTTTCATTTTTCGAAAATTTATATGTACTAATCTATCATGCCATAGTAAAATTTCATGCTCAACCAAATAAGAAACTTCATTTTTATTTATATCACAATCAGAGTACATAGTTTTATTGCTCACTATGGCTACATTTGCCTTAAATAGGCCATCCATAAATAACCCCTTCCTATATAAATTCCAGCCTTAGACAGAACTACTTTATTTGACAAGAAGACTATACGAAAGCCTATCTTTGAGAGCACAATTCCAAAGATAAGGTTTTTGCGGATATCCAAAACATGAAGAACTTCACTTAATGTCATAGTTTTTTCGTAAATTTGAGGACGACGATGCTGTTACCTTCGATTATGGAAACTACAGAATTACTCATGTATAATTTTTCTTCTCGATTATATTTCTTGCAAGTAGAGAACATAGATATATCAAAACAGACATGACGAGTAGCGTCTGTGTCTACCCACCATTATGCAGGGTTTTGTACTAAGTTGCATTCTGAAACAACTCCTGAAAGTTCATCTCCTCAATGGTTGAACTCAAATTTCCACTATATTTGCCACCGATTTGTCATTCGTCTTCTTGTGCCTGCAATCTTTAGCTGCGTGCCCATTCTTTCCGCAGACCCAACATTTGCCTTTGAACTTCTTGGTTTGCTTATCATTGGATTGATTATCTGGTGCCTTTCTCTTTTTCTTTTTGTTGTTGAAGTGTCCTTCCTTCTTTGACCCTTCTGTAACAAGTGCCTATTCGCCTTTAGGTTGTGTTATTCCACTATTATCTGCCTCAATTTTTCATCTGACAATGAGATCTTTTAAGGAAATCTCCTTTTTCTTATATTTCAGATAGTTATGGTAGTCTCTCTAGGATGGTGGTAATTTTTCTGCTATCGCTTCAACAAGGAATGATTCTCCAACTTGACTAGTTATGGATTTGGAATCCACTATTTTGTATTCCATGAATTTATCTACTGTGAACTTCTTCAAACTGACATTATGCGTCTTGTTTTTATTTGCATGCGCAGTCCATATGGATTTTGCTATTTGGTGTGGCATATATACTTTATATAATACTTTATCCAGATAGTTCAGAATGTAATTTTGGCACAAGAATTCTGAATGCTTCCATGAGTCAATTCCGAGAAAAAACAGTTGCATCTTTTTCACCAATTTGTCCGTCTTTAGGCTTTGGTTCATCCTCCTCAATGCACTTCTACAGCCCTAACATGGTGAGATAAAATAGCATTTGATTCTGCCATGTTATGAAGTCATCACCATCTCCTTTAAAAGGATCAGGCCTGTTGTGGGTAGCAGTTTTTGCTGATAGTTAAACTATCGCCATCTCTGTTTTAGTCAAAACAGGAAAGTCTTAAGATGTTATACAATCAGTATACCAAAACAGAGACCAATATGTTATAAACTTGTCATCCAAGTTTACAAATCAGACTTCCACTACTTTGGAATTCTGTATTAGTAATTTTAAACAACTATGTTTTAATTAATTTACAACAACAAACTATATCAATAACAACAAAAAAATTGATGTATTAAACTATAGTGATAAACAAGCATTGTACTACTTCATAGAAACAACAGAACATTGAAACGAAAAGATTAGGGAACGATGTATAGAAATATATAAGTAAAATGAAATCTTACCATATGAAGAAGGAAATTTCAGTTGAGGCTTGTTGTAACAATTTCCATAAGACTTTATTTAAAGTCCCCTATGAAAGAACATATGTGATCTGCTCGAGATTATGAAGTGTATGATCTTCCGTGTGATATGCAGAAGTGCACGGATTGTAGAGATTAAGAAATGAAGAGGAAGAAGAGAAAATACAAAGTAAGTCACCGATCGGGTTTCCTTCTCCTTTTATAGGCTAATTCCCAATGGTTATGTCTGTTGGGAACAACCACATCTCTTCATTTGCAACGGCCAAAAACCATCATGGTTTACAACATTCGCGTTTCTTCATTTGCAATGGCCAAAAACCATCGTGGTTTGCAACAGTCGCTTCTCTTCATTTGCAACACCTATTTCTATTTGAAAAGCTGCGTCCGGTCAGACAATAGGCATTTCCAATCCACTAGTCGCTTTTATTCGAATTTAAACAGTAAAAAACTGTTTACTTCTATGCAGCAAAAATACAACACGGTCCACTTTTTTCGGACCCGCACCCACACTCGACCTGGCGCGGTTCAGTATGGGACGGGCGGCGTGCGTGCATGTGTGTTAGTTCATGGCCATATAGGTCGTCCCCCTTGCACAAAATTACCTGACCCTAAGGGCCAATATGGGTTTGAGGATAGTATGTAAGCATGAACATTAACTTATTTTTAGCGATGTGGAACAATATCTCATTCAATATAAAGGGCCTCTAACATTTACTTCTTAAACTCGAAGGGAAGTGTGGGACAATTAGGTGGCATTCTGAGTTATATGATTAGTTGAACAAATTTTGAACGTTTGATTTTGAAAAATATAATAAAAGGGAATAATAATACATAGGTTGTCATTTACAGATATGGCATATAATTGAATATGCGCGAAGTTTAAGAGCTTGCATTTAACTAGACGTACTCATCTATAGTGATTGTGTTTGCGATATTGATCGGGTTTATCCGTAAATGTCATGCGTTAAGGATTCCACATTTCTAATCATAATAGATTATATGAACTATGAACTATTTACTGGTATGACGCAAAAAAAGGAAAATATTCAAGTAAATTTATCATTATATTCTAAGTTTTTAATGAGTTATTGTTTCAAAAAATAACCTCAATTTACTAAATTTATAGGTTGGAAAACTATAACTAATTATAGCAATAACACATAGCAATAACAACAACAATGGTAAAAGGAACAATTATAAGGATATAGATACTAGTTAGGCAAACTAGATATAATATTTCGGTATGGTTCCTTCAACTGTAGATGTTACAGCCCTATACATCTAATAGTCATTGAGAATGGCGATTCGAAACCAATTTATAAAGCATACATTGTATATATGTACCTTGATATGAAAATTTTATATCTAATTTAGAGTTCTTCTTTCTTATCTACTTTCAAAAAATTTTTATACCATATCCATATATGGACATTTGACCTGCCATAGTGTATAAGATACTGAAACAGTTAAACACAAATCCTAAGGCTCGTGATGATAATTAAATACATTTTTTTATTACCATTGACTATAGCTAGACATTTGAGTTTTAACGGAGAAATGGGAACGATAAGTGAAGAAGAAGAAAGACTAGACAAATGGCAATAATTTGGTGCTTTCTGTCCATTTATCATTAGTCAGCAGAGAAATGGGAACAATTTGTGAATTACGATCAAAAAGTTCCAATTATATATGTTTCACATATTGGTTAATAATTACGTTTTATTTTGTTTAAGTTCATTTTAGTACAATTTTGATCCAAATTCAGTTTTTGATTGCGCTGTCTTAATGAATTTCAAATTATGGAAGAGCAACTTACTAACATCTTTATAATTTGTGCCCAAGTATGTTTTATCCGCTTTTGGTAAAATATTAAATGTTGAAATTTTTATAATCCTCTTTGTAGTTTATGTAAGATTATGTATGTTTTAAGTTTAAAACTACTATTTTAATCATAAAAGATATTAAGATAATATTCAAAAGTGATGATAATGACTGGATAATCATTACAGTGCTGCTATACAAGGATATCATGAGGTGAGGAGTACAGTTATAGTATTGTCAATAAGTTTCATGATATTTCACATCCAACTCTTGATGTCATGGAGTATAATGCTATACATTTTTAGTGGCATGTATTTTTTTGTTCTAGTATATTAAGTAATCACATGAAGACGTGAAAAATTCTTGTTTGGCATTTGTCTGCATATGCACTCTATATTTAATATAAGATGGCAGATTTAAATGTTAATGATTCAACAATGTGCGTATATTGTTGAGTTTTTCTTTGGTTAAGTTGTATTTGTGTTTACTTTTGTGAAAATTGGTAGATTAAGTTAGCTCATCTATTTATCATATTTTGAGATACCTTTGGTATATATCGACATATTTTGAGGAACTATATATCATTAGTCCTTGAGTATTGTAAACATGCTTTTAGGCACATTGGTGGACGTTTGCAGAGTAGACAAGAATATGTTAATTTATGGCGTAACTTACATGTTCATTCAAATGAATGAAAGAAGTTAATATTTTTTTGCCATTCGTATGATTTTACAACCATATTCATCTACGTTTTCAATCAAACCGTGTTTCCTTTGTGTTTTCTATTTCATTGTGCTAGGATCTCCAACCAAGTTTGTTTACTACAGCCACAAGGAATAATCAACAAATGATAAAAGAATGAAGGTACCAAGTGGGTTTGGCATTATTAATATGAATAAAAGTAGTTACTCATACTAGGTATAAGGTTTCATATTGTAAATTTTGATTGAAGCAATAATAAGTGAATGCTTGGATATAATATTGAATGTTATTTTGCATTTTGGTTTCACCGTTGTATTTCTTTACTTTGATCAGAAGATGGGTTGTAAAATGAGTGGACATTATATCAAATTTATACATTTTTCATCTTTGTGTTTAAGTCTCCTCCATTATCCTGAAAGATTGGATTAGTTCTTTTGTTGTATGGACTATAAACGCAATTATATATTTATATATAGAAAAAGGATATTTGTAGAATCCTAATTAACAACTAGAAATTGGTTAGTTTTAATGCTTAAGATCATGGTTATCGCGAAATGTTTCTACAAGAAAAATATATAAAATAAATGATTATTGATTAAGCATATCATTGTACTTCAGTTATGATAGGCTTTAATCTAATTGTACTTAATTTATGATAAGCATATAATTTAAACATTTTCCATCTAATTTAAAATAAGCAAGTCTTGCTTATTTCTTTCATTTGGTGATGACTATGTGTTTAATTATAGGATCAATGTCCTAGTTTTTGCCATATTAATATGCTTGGTTTGAAATTTAGATGACCATACAATGAAAATAAATTTTAGATTAATGTGGCAATCTAGTTACTTCTACTTATCCCATCCTCATTTTATATTATTATTGGATAAAAATGAAAACTTTATTCTTTCCTTTAAAGTTATGTTGTTTTTTTCCCATTTAATATTGCTTATATTTACTCTTAAAATACTCTAGCCGTGATACTTTTTAGTATCTAAGCAAGTTGGGTTTGATGATCTTTTTAGATTAAAATATGTGAGTGGACATCCTAACATTTGAAAAAAGTGAACTGCATATTTTATTCTACGTGTGTAAGAAATATTATATACATATCCAATATTTACCTGATTATTTTTTCAAGTAATAGGTACTTGATGTTTATAATGTACCATTGTTCAAATTGCAGTTGTTCACTCCTCCCAAATCAACTAAAAATTTGTCATATGCGATACAGTCATGGCGTTTTGATTTGTTGTTTAGATTTAGTTATTTTATTTTAATTTTGAATGTATCAACCATTGTTTTTGCATCATGTTTGTGCAGTCATCTTTGTGAAATTTTAAACTAATCATAGGGGACGACATTTGGAAGGCAATTTTATTTATATCGTTATTTCTTATATGAATTCTATTGCATTTTATTATTTTAGTTAACTTTATTATTCATTTACGGATACAGGACTTTGTTCCTAAGTGACATGCTCATGACTGAATTATTCACTTCCAACTGAAATATATTACCATTTACAACTGAAAAATGCACTCAATATCTCTTCCAACTTTGCATAATAGCAATATAATTTGTTTTATTTTTCGTTCTTTGTTGTAGGTACAAAGGGTTTGGCATTGATAATGTTTAACCAACTACAACGCATAACGTATCCTCAAGATAAGGGTTGTTACCTACCCTCAAAGACCAAATTTATACAAACAAAGTTAGCAATTATTTCGCTGTCTGAACATAAAATTTAACTATTATATACATTTTGTTTTGTCTATGAAGATGAATTTTCAAAAACTTTATTATAACGCAACAACATTTGTGAATAATTATCCAAGATATAGTTTAGTAAATACATCTTCATGATTTGCTGATATATTGAAATTACTATATATGCAAACTAGATATATAAATAGATATATGGAGAGCTATTAATATAAAAACTAAATCCAATCTATACGCTAATATATTTGAGTCCTTCATCTGTAAACTTGGGAGAATAACTAAGAAGATATGTGTGTGTCTATATAAATATATATATGTCTGTGTGTGTGTTTGTATGTATGTATGCACCATTTTATTCTTTCGTTATCATACTATCTTAATAAAGGCAGATATCTATGGATTCAGACTATATATTTATTATAACAACTATGATAGATATATTCGTTAATGTTTTAATTCAGCAAATTTTGTTCATTGCCAATACTTATCATGCATATCGACAATATCATATATCGACTGTTCTGTCTATGTTATAAAAGCATTTGAAAAACAAGGTCAATGCAACCAAATATATATCATGTTTTCTGTATTGCATTAAATCAGGATTCTATTTAATGAACGACATACTATGTAGTGGAAACATTATTTTATGATAAGCCTTTTGTCCTATTTTATCGGAGCTATGTTTTTGCTGGTTTTGCATTTCACCATAATGCATATGTTGCTTTTTTATTACCACTGACAAGTCCACTTTGCCCCTTAACTCTTTCGTGTACATATATGTTTGAGAGCATTTAGTCCTATTACTACATTGACTCAATAAGGATTGTGTGCTAATTTTAAAACTTCTATTTGATAAATTCCTTCCTGTAAATAAAATATTCCAATTTTTTTTCAAAATAATATAATTTTCTAACTGTAACAAATATTTTTTTGTTATACCCGTGTGTGAAGCACGGGTTCGCACTAGTTTACATCATGACACATGTACATCATTTGTTCACACCTACGGTGCTATATTAATCGTCTAATCAAGTGTACAAGTTCTATTATAGATCGATTCGGTATAAAACCAACTTGATTATCTAGTACCAAGGAATCACTTCTTAATCGTTGTTCTGTCACTCTTTTCCAT
Organism: Allium cepa; assembly: GCA_030765085.1. Classification (NCBI taxonomy): domain Eukaryota; kingdom Viridiplantae; phylum Streptophyta; class Magnoliopsida; order Asparagales; family Amaryllidaceae; genus Allium; species Allium cepa. The sequence continues at coordinate 779,317,891 of CM060945.1, forward strand.
AGTTTCATCAGATGACTCGTTAATTTAGTTCCTTTATAGTTACCGTAGTTTTGTATATCCCTTTTTTTTAACAATTGGTACATATTTTTCCTCCACTAATTTGAGATTTTACCTTCTACCAATGTTTTATCAAATAAATTTAAGTCATTGGTTCTCTTACATTCTAAAGCTTTCCATGCCCCTACAATTAAACTCTTCGCTCTTACTGCTTTATTTTCTCCCATTCTTTTAATTGTATCCTCGACTTCTTTATTTTTTCTTTTGTACACCATTCCCACGATATCTACATTGTCTTTATAGCTTTTCCCATTATGTAATTGTTCAAATACTTTTTCCACTGATTTAATATATTTATATCCTTGAACTATATACTATTATTCACACCTATACAACCTTTTATTTTTTATAAATTATTTGTTAATTTTTTTCTAATATATATGTCCTTTTCTGATTCTTTTACACAATTTATCATATATATTCATAAGCATTTTGTCTGGCCATACCAATAATAATTTTCCATCTTCTTAAAGCTCTTAATAGTTATCTAAAGCATATATGACGTATCATATTATAATGCATCCTATATGGAAAATCTGTTGTTGTTTGTCCTTCTCGATACTATAAAATTATAATATGATATATATAAATATTCCATTGAATTCTTATCTTCACAAGATATGTGAAAATTATTATTGTTTTTGGATTTCTATCTCGATTCCATTATATAATTTGGTCTTCGTATGGTTTCATGGTTTCCAATATTTGGTGTTCTCTACTTGGTCGTTATTAAGTGTAACAAGTCACATTCTCTATACATTTCAACATATCAGCGAATCATAGAAATATTATTTTCATGAACAAATGACCTTAGATTGGGTTAAAATTTTAGGCAACATGTATTTTAACATTTTTGACCCTTAAAATAAATTATGGACAGTGTCACTTATAATGGCCACAACTTTTGATAGGAGCCGAATTAGGTCCTGAACCACTTTCAAAGAAATGATGATCTGCCTTTCCGTAAAGTGATCATAATAAATCTTTGGACTTAAGATTTAGAAGGATTGAAATTTTAAGTTTGATAGTTATTGGACATCTTTAAGTGTTAATAAGCATAAGCCCAATAATTAGGCCCATGACCTTGGCATTTGTGCTGATAGCAGTTGAGAAAGAAGTCTCAAATCACTTTTCTTCTTCCTAAATAGATCTAAACGTCTATTAAATGTATCTCCAACCAAAACTATCACTAATCCATTCGACTTAAAGGTAGATTAACAAGGGGATTAGCAAGAGACTTCTATGTTAGCATTGTGGAAAGGAAATTTCATACCATGGCTACCTACTTTCAAATCTACCTCAATTTGCATGTGTTAGTCCAAAAATTAGGCCTAACTTATGTTTAGGTCTAAGTAGTCAAGAGAGTTCAAAGGTGCTTAGGCAAGACACTCAACTCTCAAGCAAGCATATCCAAGTTTAAATAGTCAAGTAGGTAAATATGTAATTAGTTAAGTGTTCAAGCCTTTAGACAATAAGTCATGATGATTTTAATTTGACCTAAACAACCATGGTGTCCAAAAATAAGCTTTATCAATTTCTTAATTACAAAAAAATAAAATGAGGAAGAAGAGAAATTCGAAAATCGCACCATCTTCGTACATATTAAATGCCTATTTATATGAGTATTATGCCATTGAATCTCTGATACATGACATTCATCGGGGAGGATAACTAAAATTTTCCAATCTGGCACATTATCAATATGACATGTGGTATAGCTTTTTTGACCTCTTCATGATAACATGGAATGTTTGGACCAATCAAGAATTTCTACATGGCTAACTGGAATGCTTCATGATTGAATTTAAGATTTTCGATAATAGTATCTCTCAACATTCGATAACGTCATTTTTCATCATATGATGGCTTTAAGTCTTGTCATGTTATAGCATTTCACCCCACTTTGTGATGGCTATTTATTCTTCAACATGTTGTAACTTCTTATACTTTGACTTGCCATAGGTTTATACAATTTGGCATGTAATAGCTTTTCGCATGTAATAACCCACCCCAGAACATGCTTAAGTTTCAACCTAGAAAAGGCCTATCGGAACATAAATTCATTCTGAGTTAAGCGGTTGGTAGAGCTAACAAAAAAATAGTATAGATCCGTTACTAAACTTTCAAAACTCACAGCATATGGAACAAAATATAATAGCAAAGTGTACCCATTTATTTCAAAACCATAAATATGACAAAATACAAAGTGCCATCAAATCGTATCATAAATCATTACAACAATAGTCTAGATACATGGGTACACATAAATACAAGTAAAAATGATAAATATTGCCACGGGTAAACCTCCTCCATCTCTAAGCGTCATCTTCTCCATCAATGTCCTCTAACCTGTGTTATAATAAGGAGGGATTCAGAACAACAAGTCTCTGATAAATAAAAGCCTCGATACTTACCTTTTCAGTACTTGGGCAGTATAAGGAAGGAGCCAGAACAACAAATTTCTGGTGAACAACAGGTGTTGGGTGAACAATAAGTGTCCGGTGAATAAAAACTTGCAGCATTGCCATTTCCACCAACATCTCATGCGTGACCCCCATAGGCACTTGGGTCAACAACATTTCTCTTAATGAGGAATTTAGGCCCTTCATAAACTTCATGGCCTTTTTCATAGGTGTGTCTATTAGGCTCATCCTTAATTAGCCAAGTTAGTTAACTTAGCTATGTCCTTCTTGAGAGTAAAACCTCCGTATCTTAGCTTAATAAATAGTTCCATTTGTAAGCTAACCTCTGCTCTGGACATGAATCTAATCTCAAATTTTGTCCTTGAATTCATCCCAAGTGAATATCTTTTCAGAGTGCTCATCAATAATAAAGTTCCACTAATCCAAAGCTTTCTCCTTAAGGTGCCAAGCTGCTATTCTCCTTCTTATTTTATCTTCCTAACCAAGCACTCAAAATAAATTCTTGGAGTTACTATCCCAAGCTTTAGCTTCCGAATATCCTTCAGTTCCAGAGCATGTCTTCCCTCCCATATTAAGAAAGTCCTTACACAACTTAGGAAAGTCGACAGGATATGGTGCTGCATCAGTAGGTGGGGTAGCAGGTGCTAGTGGTGTAGTTGGAGGAATAGGAATCTACTCAATAGTCCTAAGATATTGTCTGAACCATTTGGCCATTTCATGAACGGTTGATCTTCAATGATTAGATTTCCCTTGTCCGAAAGAAGATTAATTGTCACCATATCAACTATCTATAAGTTGAAACTTTAGTGATGATTTCTTAAGATAATGTTCACATGCTGATAGAAAAGAGTTTCCTAGTGTATACACGTATGTTCGAAAAAATAGGGTATATATATAGCATATGTAAAAACCTTGAACGGTTAGCTTCCATCGATAGTGGTAATCATAGGTGCACTAGTCATTGACTCCTTAAACTTCTCAAATGCCTTAGTGCATTTTTCATCCCAAGAAAAAACTAGATTCTTCTCAATCGATTAGATTAATGGAACTAATATTATAGCAAAGTTCTTGATAAACTTTCTATAGTAGTCTACGAACCCTAGGAAACTTCTAACCTATGATGCACTCTTAGGGGTCTTCCATCCTTAGACAACATCCACTTTGGGAGGTTTTGCTCTGAAACAATATGCTCATGAAATCTAACTTCATTCTTCCAAAAGTGACATATAGAAAATTTGGCCTTGAGTTAGTTCCTCATTAAAGTCTCTAATACCTCCCTATGGTATCCTCATGCACCTTCATTCTTTTGGAGAAATCCAAGAAATCATCAACAAACACGAAGATGAATTTATTGAGTTTCCCCCTAAATACTCTAACCATCAAATCTACAAAGTATGCTGGGGCAATCATCAATACAAAAGGAATTACTTCCCACTAATAGAGACCATCTAAAGTGCAAAATGAGATCTTTGACTTGCTATCCTCTTCTACCCTTAATTGATGGCATCCTGTTGCTATGTATAATCGAGAAATGATCCTAGCTCCTACAAGTTGGTCAAATATGTCGTCAATCCTTGGTAAAGCGTACCTATCTTCCTTGTTAACTTATTCAATTCTCTACGATAGACGCAAAGTCTCAAACAATCGTCTTCCTTAGTGGCAAAAAAAATTGGGGCTCACCATTCAAAAGTTATCCTATGGATAAATCCTTTCTCCTATAGCTCTAAGATTTTCTTATTCAATTCTCTTCTTTTTTGGGGTTATATGCCTTAAAGGTAGGGCGGTGGGCCTTGCGCCCTTCTCCAAATCGACTCGAACTCGATCTCCCTATGGGATGGAAGACCCGAGACCTCCTCGAAGGCATTAGGATATTCCTAATCTATGGGTATGGATAATTGTTCTCCAATAACAGATTGAGAGTATAAATGGCTTAACTCAACTAAATTTTTGGGTGTACAAAGAACGTCTAGGTCACGATCTCCATAACTCCTTAGCAGTACAAACCTTCTATCACAATCAAGAAAGACTACATGATATGATAACCAATCTATACCCAAAATAAGCCCATACCCCTTAAAATTTAGAACGTATGCATTGCATATGAAATAAATGTTGCATATGTCTAACACTATATCTTTGCAAATAAGAGAAAGATGAGTCACACCCCTAATGGGATTGGAAACCTCTATTAGGCTGTTGGCCATCTACGTTTGAAGGTTTATGAAATTTACTACATTCGTACCAGTAAACAAATGCGATGCCCCTGAATCAATTAGGGTACGAATATAAACCCCCATCATTCATAATTTTCATTAAGAACAAAAAAAGATCATAAATGAAATCATTATGTTAATTTAATACATATCACGAGAGCTTCATTACCCCTAAACTGAAGGGCTTTAGCTACTCTTATTTGAATACATCTTAACATAAAATGATTTCATCATAAAAACAGGAAAAATGAGAGCTATTTAAAAGAAAAGGAAGCTAACTACTTGCATAAAATAAAACTAAACTGATAAGAAGAATAAAATCTATGCTACTAACATGAAATAAAATTAGCATAAAGTAAATAAGACAACATAGAATAAAATAGCAACAAAAGAAAGCATGAAATAAAAATGCATGAAAGTAAAGAGCAAGGCTAAGAAGCCATTAAAGGGATATTTGATTTATCATTGATTTGTGGCTACAATATTGCATAAAATGAAGAAGATGATTACATGAAACATAAGGGGTATTTAGACATGCTTGAAACCCTAATTCTTATTTTAGAGTACTATCAAAAATGCTCTTGAGATAGTGTAACCTCCAAGTAATCATTAAGGAATTAATTAATTCCCACCACAAGGAATTAATTAATCCTCACTAACATGCCTTTAAGCTTCCATTAACATATGTATGGGTTTTTAATATGGACCATTAGTTAGTAGGTGTATTGGCTCCTCCATGTTCATGAATTATTTTATTTCCTTTTTTTCTTAACTCCAACATACGTCCATGCATACATCCGTGGAAGCTCTTCATATTTGCACTCCATTTCCTACAAATAAAAAAAAGTGCAAACAAATTTTCTCAAAATTAAATCATACACAAAATTACCATTTTATCCCCAAATGAAGATGAATGTAAATAATTGGAAAACAATTTAAATTTTGATTTGAACATGTAAAATACTCTAATATGCTTATTTATTTAAATAAAAGTAGATTAAATATGAGAGTAAAAATATACACTTTTACATGTACATCAAATATCCCCATACCTATCTTTTTATTCGTCCTCAAATAACTAAAAATAGGATAAATCTGTTTTCATAGGAAACATGATTGCATTGATTGGTTACAACAAGACATCAAACCTCTAAGTCTCCCTTGTAGGACGAGAGCTGTCTCATAAAGGTTTTTAGCGGATATTACCCACAATATCCAAATGTGATATGCAAATTCTAATGCGACTAAATAATGCTAGTTTTCAAACATCTTTATTAAAGAATTTACTTTTAAATTGACGCTAGTAGGTTAAATATAAGTTTTGGTCATTATCAAGAAATTTCAGTCCTTTTACTCATCAGAACTTCCAGCAAAAATTAAGTTATCATCACAATTAGACTTTAGTTTGGCTAGTTGTTTAGGTTGACAACATAATGCAACTATGAAATGAATCATTTAGTTGGTTATCATTGTTTTGCAAAGTGGCATTTTAATTTATTTTGAATAACAAGTCATATCAAATAAGTGAAGATAGTGCTTAGGTTTCAATTGCTTGCTCTCTCTATTTTTGAAAAGTATTACCATTATTATTTACACACCTAACTCAGATAAACTGAGGCCAAATATACTGATCATGCACTACCTTCCGGGCTTGCATGAGAAGAGTACAAAGCGTGGTGAGTATACACGATTGCATATGAACACACAACTCTAGGTGTTAATTATTTTAATTTTATTTACATACACCTAACTCAAATAAACTAAGGCCAAATATACCGATCATGCACCTCCTTTCGAGCTTACGTGAGAAGAGTACAAAGTATGGCGAGTGTATGCACTTAAGAGAGAACACATGACTCTAGGTGTTTCTTAATTTTATATGAGCTTTTTTTTTGAAAAGAGAAAGTTATGCAAAGTCATCTTAATGCCACTTAACTTAGATGATCAAAAATGTTATCGCCTTTACTTTAAATGAACCACTCTTTTAAACAAAGATTAAAGTTAGGACATACTTCATAATTATCACCTGTGAACCTTTTCATATACTAAACCATAGTTACTTGTAATTAAACTTTTACTTTTATTTTTGATAAGAAAAGTAAATTTTCTAAAATTTCAATTTAATAACCAATACCGAATACTTATCCTATAATGTTTCTTCAAAAGTAAATCAATATACTAAAAAAATTGGGATTTTTTTTGTGAAAGAAAATGCGGAAAATAAACCTTAAAAAATCAAAATAAACATGGAACTCCTTCCACACTTGATATTGACTGTGTCCCTACAGTCAGTACATGATATAATGAGTGTAACGGAGAAAAATATGTACATATTTATAAGAGAGGGTAAAATATTTTTATTAGACGTAGTATGGCTCCTGAAGAATCATAAGCTCCTTCTCAATCACTTGCTAACTCTAAGTATGGTTTTAAATGATGACCATTGGCGTTGAAAATTGTTCCATCCCTAGGGTTTTATATTTCTACGACACCATGTGGAAAAATAGTACGTACGACACATGGTCCTATCCACCTTGATTTTAATCTCCCAAGGAATAAATGAGGTCGAGAATCATAGAAAAGAACTTTTTGATTGGGAGAAAATATTTTTCTTAGGATTGACTTATCATGAAAATCTTTTGTACTTATAACATCCCCTATCTTGAGGTCCAAAGCTAAACGTTACAGATGTTATAGCCATCTATAGCATTATCTTATAGTGACAAAATACAGCAATGTTAATGGTTCCATAATGTCATAAGCGTATGAGTATGAAAAAAAATCACTGATTCTTAAAATAACAACTTTATTGATTACATTCTGACACATGTTTCATATTCTGTTGCATAATCCAAAAATGTATCCCAGGTTTTGATCAAATAAAATTAGTATAGAATATGCCAAGAACGATATATGAAGATGCCCCTACTAAATAGACAAACTAATACGTCACAAAGGAATTAAATCTAAATAGAAACTCCTAAATAGCAAACTTTGTCCTCTACACGTCTTCAAAAGCGTTATTCGTCCACCAAAAATACCCTTACTCTCAATCTACTCAAATTAATTTTGAGCACATGAGAGTTTAAGGGAAAAAACATAAACATCGAGTCAGACACAAAGCTGGAGTAAATAATACTATTACATCTCGGTTTACTAATATTAAATTAGACCACGCCGCTTAACAGAACGGGTTCCCCTCAGTAATGTCCCTCCAAACTTTTCTTTTTGAAAATCAGAATCCTTCGATCAAATTGATTAATCAAACTGATCATCACAATAATCGGAATATCAAATATGCTTATAAACCGGTAATAAATGGACCATCTGTCCAAACAATATAGCTTTGTTTAACTAATTACCAACCATTGGATGGCTCAGGCCTACCAGACAAAATAAATAATCTAACACCTATTAGATAAACTTCTGTACGGTCTGTCCTTAACTTACTTCTCCAAGGGTTACCGGATCCTAACAGTACTTTTGGTTCACCAATAATCTATCCTTCTTCTCCGTATATATTCATTTCTGTGTGTAACCATCATTTAAGTCTTACTTGTGACTAAGCCCCACACATTGGAATTTTAGACTGAGTTAGCTAGGGCCAACAGCTAATGATAGGGCGCGACCTTATACCAGTCCCATCTAGTATTCAAATATCTGAGTCATTTACTTAGGGTTAACTACACATCAAATTTTCCTTGAAAACCTTTCAAATTGGTTTGACCCTTTAAATCATACTTAAACAAGGAAAATATACTTTTGCATTATTTAGAGTTGTCTACCATGTTATATATATACACACTTTACTCAAAACAATGTTGATGAAATAGAACGAGGGTTACTTATCACACCAAAGTAAGTTAAAACCCTTTTAACTTAAAAATACTTTTAAGCCATAAAGCCAAGGTAAACCATTCGAAATCATTAAAAGTACCCCTTTCGAAACATATAACTACTATACCATGAAACACTAAGACGAAGTCCAAAACATACCTTTCGAAACCTTTATAACAACCTTGCGAAACCATTGAAGGTTTCCATTCAAAACTTTTTTAAACCTTAGACATCCTCTTTTTTTAAAAAAAACATTATAAAACTTGCCTTTCAAAAGCAATTGGTAGCCTTCCATTTAAAACACTTTAAGTACCTTTCGAATCCAATGGTGAACCTCCCCTCGGAAACCTTCGTTTAAACCTTTCGAAAGCATCAAAGTTCTTTACTCAAAATAAACCTTTCGAAAGAATTAGGTTCAAGAAAAAGCTTGTGGAACATAGTTTCGAAACCATTAAAACCATTCTTTTCCAAACCTATTGGTTCAACTTTCAATAGGAAAACAGTTCCTAAATTAAATAAGTCGAAAGCACTATTTTGGAAGTGATTTCCTAAGTAAAAAACAAGTGGGAGGTTTTGACACAAACCCTTTCGAAAGCATTGGAGAAGCGGCTCTTATTTTAAAAGCGAAAGCACCCCTTTAAAACCATGTTTAAAGGTAACGGCCTCAACTGGGTTGAAAGGTAGAATTGCAGAAACGTATGTTTCGACCCTGTAGAAAGCTAGTTTAAAATAAAAGGAGGCAACCTCGGTCGAAAGCTATCTTTAAACCCTTTAAAAAGCATTCTTTTTAAAGCAAGAAAGTGACATTTCCTTTTGAAAGCAAAACTAGGTCTCAGCCCCTTCGAAAGCACCATTTTGACCTTATGCCTTTCCACTGCTCCAATTCAGTGCATACCAAGGCAATGGTACCATGTAAATTAGTTTTGACTTGCTTCAAGGTGGAAGTGTGAAATTGAAAGCTTGTTGTCGATAGCGGCGAAACAACAAACACTTACAAAAACTATTTTTTGCTTATAAAGTAATTTTTTAAGCAAAGCTAGCTGGCTTTATAGTGTGCCGCACCACTGTATAAATAATGGGATAACAGGTGTTCTGCACATGCATAGAACAACTAAAGGGCGTAAAGGCCCAAAAGAAAATAATAGAAAGCAGTGGAGCTAGACAAAGGCACCTTATCTACTATAACAAGATGACTATGCTCCCTCAATAGAGGAAGAACTACCAAAGCCAACATCCGAAGATGGATCAATAAATGAGAAAACCTGAGAAGAGAGCAGCCATACATCAATCATAACCTTCTAAGGCAGGAGAGTAAATGAATTTCCTATCCCATATGACATTATAAAACCTACTTTTATTTTCCTCACCAATCTCACCAACCCTAGTGAGGCACAAACCATCTCCCTCGGTATGGTAGATAGAAAATGACTTTCACCCCCAATATCACTGACAAAACGCATAAAATGTGTCATTCTTAGGCGAATATCTCATATTTGAAGGAGCATGAACCCAGACACATTCATTGGAATTCAAGATATTGTGTCAGATATAGTAACTGAAGGAACCACCTTCAGGGCTGATGGTTGAGATCTAATGGGTGGAGCTACACAAGCCAAAGCAACAACATGAGGATCCACAATGGGAGCTTCTGGAGCATCAACTTAGGAAATCATGAGAGCAACCTTCGAAACCCACTTCCGAACAGGAGGACAAGGAGGAGGAATCTGGTCATCTAGAGGAACAGTGCCAACAACTGTCGATCTAGGACATGTATTCGAAAGATGCCCAAAGGTCTGACAAGACATGCATATCTCAGGTTTCCAACTATAGAAAAGTCTGACCTTAGCAAACTAGCTCTCATCTAGTCTGACCTATAAAACCAAGGTAAAGGTTTGTCGGGAGTAATCTCGATCAGAGCTTTGGCATAAACTAATTTCTTTCTGGCCATAGTGTTTATATCATAACATATCACCTTGCCTACTAGACCAACGAGCCAGTCAATCCCGATAAGAGGTTGAAGAAAAGATGGAATGTGAGAAAAGTGGCCAAAACAAGAATAGATAAATCAAGATCTTTCGTTCGATCCACAAGTAGACTCCAAGTTATGATAATGAATGGTTTCCCATCTATAAGAATTGGGTTGGCCTCCAAATGCGTTGTCTTAGCGGCCAGGAAGCGTCGAACTAGGGTTTAGTGACCTTTTTGGTCGAGGAGATTGTCGAGGCTTGTTCGTTGTCGTTGGTGTATCAGGATCTATCGGACAAGAGGGAAACAACGTGTGGGTTAAGGACGCAGCTCTATGTGGATGGCGGGATTTTTGGTGATCGAAGACGATGGCGCATAGCATTTTAGTTGATCAAGTTTGGGTTTCATTTGTGTCGAGTAGCTCATTTTCGTTTTCCTGGCGAATTGATAGAACTGAGTGCTCGGGTAAATCGACGAGGTCGTCGTCGATGTGTGGGTGATCGCGGCGATGACCGGAGGTGGTTAGTTTATCGGTGCACGTACAGTATGCATGGTGATGTCTGGGATGTAATTTGAAATAGAGGAAGGAAGAAGAAGAAGCTAGCTCGATGTTGATCTCGGGAAATTGTGGTAATCGCTCGAGTTAGAACACAGGTAGTTTGCTATAGTTTATAAACTTAAACAGAACAAAGTTTTAAAAAAAAGGAGAAAAGAAGTAACTTGGTGCAAGGCTCGGGGGTTTTTGAGTTTGGCTCGGGTTGATACCCGAAGTGATCTCGGGTCAGAGATCTAAAAATAAATTAAACAAGTTTTTCAAATTAAAAATAAATCAAGTTTAAAACCTTTTCTCGGTTTAATTCTTGTAAAATAATAAATGTTTTACTCTAGTTTTGGAATTAATTAAGGGTTTAAAATAAACTATTTTAATTTAATAAAATTTAAGGTATTTTATTATATAGCTATTATTTTTGAATTTATTTTTAAGTTATTTAAATAAGCTTAAAAATGTAATTAAATAGTTAATTAAAGGTGGTGAAATGATTTTGATTATTAAGTAACTTAAAGGGTTTTAAGTTAAATTCATATGTAAATGATGAATTAATTTCAAAGGTTATTTAAATAAGATTTTAAAGATAAATGGTTCATCTTAAATAATGTTTTTGATTATTAATTAACTTAAAGGTTTTAAGTTAAATTATATGTTAATGATAATTTATTTTAAAGGTTTATTTAATAAAATTTAAATGATGTAATTAATTAAGATAAAGGGTTTATCTTTAATTAATTATAATTTTGATTAATTAAAGGATCATTTATTTATTAATTATAGGGTAATCAATTGATGTACTAAATCAAAGGATAACTACTTAATGAAATTAATTAAGTATAATTACTTAATGTAATTAATAAAAGATTATTATTTAATGTAATTAAGGGATAATCACTTAATATAATTACATTAAAGGTTAATTAATGTAAGTAATTAAGGGTAAGTAATTACTTAAAGGTAAATAACTTAATGAAAGTTATTAAGGATAATTGATTAATGATTAAGAGTTAATTAATCAAGTGATTAAAGGATAATAACTTAATGTAAGTAATTAAAGGGTTATTTTTTAATGTAATTTAATGTTAATTAATTTATGTGATTAATAAAGGGTTTAATAATTAATGTAATTAACTTTAGGTTAATTAATTTATATGATTAATTGAGGGACAATTAATTAATTGAGGATGATTAATTAAGATGGATAATTAAGGTTGATTAATTAATTTTCATTAATTAATTAAATTAATAACAAAGGATAATTAATTAATTAATGTTAATTAAGCAGGATCACAAGTAATTTATTTATTTGGTTTAAATTAATTAATTATAAACTATATAATTAATTTATCTAGCTTATGGATGATTGGATTGAATGCCTTGAATTGTTTGATATCTTTGATATGTGATGTTCTGTGACTTGATTGCTTTGGATTGAGATGATAAATGTAATTTATTTATCTGTAATGAATTTACGTGTTTATCTGTGATGAATTTACTTGTTTATCTGTGAATGAAAGGTAAGCGTTGTAGGATTATACCGCTTATTAATATTGTTGTGCTTGGATTTATGATGGTTATTTATTATTGTATGCAAAACCCTACACACAACATACACACAAATATGGATTTCATGGAAAATTGGTTAAGTCATGGGTATTTTGAATTTAATATTATTTTATTTAAAAGTTTAATTTTGAATCCAAAATGGTTTTTAGGTGATTTGGGTTAAACTTTTGAAAAGGGAATTTTGGAATTAAAATTGTTGTAAATATAATATGGTTTGTTAAAGTTTTGAAAATAAAATAATAATATAGTTTAAAAAGGTTATACAGGTTATATAATGTATATATTGATTTTAAACCATTTTTAAAGTGTTTTGAATGAATTATTTTGGGAATTAAATTTAACTCAAATAGAGCTTGCCAAGGGTGCGATTGTGCGTTGATTTTCCGATTTATACTTTAAAAGGCTATTTTAATCGGATTTTTACGAAACGAAAAAACCTTTGTTTTCAAATGATAATAGCTAGAATTTCCAGTTTTGTTGAAAGGATATCGATTTGTGGGTAAATAAAATTTGAAATGGAAATAGTTTTGAAAGCTATGAATGAATCTTTGTTAAAGATTTGGGTAAACCTTGTTTCAAATTGAAGTGGATCTTAAAGATGGATCTTTTGTTTTAAAATGGAAATTTGTTTAAAACCATTCAAAAGGAAAGGTTTTGGGGAGCTAAAAAGTTGTGACTTAACTAAGATCCGAATGTATCCATATGTTTTTAAATAAGCGCTCATTATTCGGTTAAGTCGGGAGAGGACTTTATGTCATAAAACTCATTCTGAATTATTGGTTCGACGAAATGGACAACATTTGAAGACGGGGGTTGAAGACCGGTATTTTCGAAAGCGAAAGGATTATCTGTCGAATGTCTCTGCACCAAGTGGCCTCGGTATAGAGATTTTGACTACCCTATGTGATGGGGAGTGCGGACATGATTAGGGAATATCTAGATTTGCAAGGACTTCTTTTAAAGTGCTTCGGTTCCATTCAGACCCAGGATGGACTTGCATGGATGTATGTCTAACGTTACACTTTGAGATGTAAAGCTGGTTTCTGTCAAGTACATTTCTGTTTGGTGGCGGAGAATTTATTCTCTTAGCTTAACGCCCTTTACTGAGACGTAAGAGCTCAGAGATTATGTAGTTGATGGTTACTAGTGATATATTCTCAATTTGGTAATGTGGCATGGTAAGGGCTGATCATTGGTCGAGTGAAACATGGCTTTTGTGAAAAGCGTAACTTTGTGGGGGCGATACTTCATTGAACCTCACACCCCGGAAATGGTACAAACAGGAAGGATGTGGCAAGGTTACGGGGGCCGCTCCCCTTAAAGTATGTGCATTTCCTTCTGGATAAAAAGTGGTATCATGGTATGGAGCCTAGATATTTAACTTGTGTGGTTGTTGGAATTTGTTGCTGATGCCTCGGAAAAGGTCGGTGACGACCGAAGGACGGCATACTCATGACAATGACTGACCTAGTTATAGAGGAAACCCGACCTTGTGTTGGTAGAGATCTGGTTAGGTTCTCGGTGCATCCATCGAGAGGCGTACCGATTCGAAAAGGAAGTTCCTCAGCCTTGGCCATTTGTTGGAAATCCAATCACCCAATACGAGCCCTATACGGTTTTAGTTGTAGAACCTTCCATTTAACATGGTAGCTATAGCAGGCATACTATAATGGTACGTATGGTGGCTAAGATTAATATTGTTTTTGCCAATGTTTTCCACACTATGCACTAATAATAATATCAAAAGGATTTTCGCTTATCAAGCATGTTTGACTATCATAAGGAGAAATCTCTCCTAAGTGTGCGATTGCATTGTGTGTGTGCCAGGAGGCCTTAAGGTAGTTTCATTTTTCAAAAAGCATAGCGTATTTCTTTTTATTTGTTTTTGTTCAAACAACTTTTTTTTGTTTGCTCACACCAGTCCCATGACTGACCTGGAGTTTATTGTTTCCTTTCTAAACTCTTGGTGCCCGTAATTTTCCACACAGGCAGCCTAGAGTCAGGTTATAAGATAATTAGCTAGTAGGTGTAGCTTTTGGCAGTCTTTGAAGTCTGTGGATTTGGTGATTGCATTCGATATATTGCAGCATGATTTTGGTTTGAGCTTTTGCTTGGAGATCTTTAGAGCTTTCGCAAGGAAGATGTTATCAATCCGCTGTTGTTGCTGTTGTTTTCCGCTGTTGTATCTATCTTTGATAATGTTGATAACTTCATATTGTATCATTATTATAATCAATTGTTGTGTATCAACAAAATTTCATTTCTGTTTTAGCCGTGTTGTTTCCACCTAATGTGTTATAAGCTCCAGCGAACCAAACTCAATGTTTGAATCTCCGACATTCGAATATGAGTGATGTATTGGGTGCCAATTTTTGGACACTGAATTTGGGTCATCAAAAAAGCATACATTCAAACCCCCCAGGCTTCCACACCTGGTTTCACCTCGCCTTAACTAAATGACAGGGAGGAATGGAGTAAAGAAAGAAACCCACCAAGTGACCTTTCCAAAAATCCTCCCCGGCCTCAATCACTTCCTTGGGTACGATTAGCACACCTTTAACCTCAACAATATCAAAGCGATGAGGAGAGTGCTTACCGGCACTACTAGACAGCTTGGAAAACAATGATGTCCACTTAGCAGCAGGCCGAGGTAGATGAGGATCCAACGGATCAGCGTGTGTTGCAGTAGACAAAGGAATGTTGCGTTCGGCATTTCTACAAGCATCTGGCATGAAAATATAAGATACCCCATTTTTAGCCTTATTGAACACAATAGTATCATCCATTGACACACGGTCATCATTAACAACATCACCAACAGCCGCAAGATCAAGTTCGATATGCCTTATCTCGGCTTCACCGATTACAGAACCAAAATTCAACCCAACAGAAGTTTGAGTCCAATATTTATTACATTGATTTGATAGGAACGATGATAACGAATTCAAACCCAGATATCTGTCAAGCATTACATGACTAGCATGTAGTGGAGAGCTTAAATCGTGAAGAAGGTTTGATATCGGGTTGTCACAAGTGGCTGTCAAAGCAGGTTCGCTAACAAAAATTAAGGCGGAGTTGCAATCAATGGCAGTAGAAGAGGCCACGGTAACACTAGCTGTGTCAATTGAGGGAGCTTATCCACCATCTAGAACAACAGAGGCAGACAACGCAAGCTTCTGCTTCGACATAGAATTAGAGCGAAAGCAAAACGTGGAAAAGAAAGTCAGATGTCGACACAGAAATCAGTCTCCAGTGGAAAAAAATCGCCCGTCGCCATTCTGAAATAAGTTATTAAATTATAACTTCTTTCCAACTAACTTGCCTATTTGTCATAATAAAGTTGGTTTCCAATTTTTTCTTCAAAATCTTTTCTAAAAGTGCTACAGAATTCAGTATTTATTTATTTAAAACATTATCAAATTGCCCTTTCTCTGATTTTAAACATATAAAATACTTAAGTCCTATACCTTAAATAATTTTATATACTTAACAAAATACTTAGGAAAAATTCTCCAAAAGTTCCATAATTATCACTTTTAATATGTTTTCTGACATATTCAAATTTCTGACCTAAAGTTAACGTATAACAGCGGTAATCAATTTAAACCCAAATTAACCACTTTCTTCACTGGACAATTCATAATAAATAAACAATAATTTAGAAAACTATGAAACATGGAACCCACTCTAAAATAATATTTCTGACCTCATATCAAAAACACAAGTCATTCGGATGTCATTTAATATGTTTTCAAATTCAATTCTTACTATAAAATCTAAATGAAGTAGCCTAAATCATCAACAATCATGTATATTCATTTAAACAATAAAAAAAAAGAAAATCATTTGCAAAACAAATTCAAATCTCAATCTAGCAACTGAAAATCATAAGAAAGTAAAGTAACCTATTATTCACATTTAGCTTGTTTGTTAAGGATTGACATTTGATCTTAGATGAATTTATTTAAGCTTTGTCCTCTTAATTCTTGCTTATCTTCTCTTACTTCTTCTAATGGTGGCCGTCCCTTTCTTGGTTTAGTTTTAGTTTGTGAACATGAAAAATGAGAGCGGTTTAAAGGTTCAGGGTATAAGAATATGGCTTATTCCTATTTTTCCCTTATCTAATTTCCCTTACTATTTTATTTTAGCTCCATTTAATTCAATTTTAACAAGGCATGCCTACCTCTAATCACACAAATTTCAGTTCCTTAACCGTTTATATTATTTCATTTCATTTAACTAATTAAATGTCCTAAATAATGTTAATCTAAGTTAGGGTCATTACGGACCCTCCTTAAAGAATTTCATCATCGAAATTATGATAAAGTACTCATCAAAATCAATCATAAACATAAAATATGCCACAAAAGCGTCTCAATTCCTGCTCTCAATTTCCCAAGTACATTCTCTCTAGTCATCGCTCCACTGGACTTTAACTAATCTGTCTTTCTTGCTTCTTAGCCTTTTCTCGTCTATTGCGACTATATGAACTAGTTTTCTAACTATAGTCATATTCGGTTCCACTGCTAATTCATCAAATACATTTGGTGCTATAGTAGTCTCTAGAGCTCGAGTACACTTCCATAGATGGGAAATATGAAAAACATCATGCACCCCTGCCAAACTGTTTAGGACTCTACTCTATATGCGAGTTTATCGATCCTTTTTATAATAGGAAATGGTCCAATGAATCTCGATGCCAACTTTCCCAATTTTCTGAATTTGATCACACCCTTCATTGGTGATACCTTGACGAAAAAACGATCTCCAACTGAGAACTCTAAATCTTTCCGTCTCTTATCAGCATGATTCTTCTGCCTAGACTGAGCTTCCTTCATTCTAGCTCTAACTAACTCAATATTTTCTACAGCTTCCCTAACTAAATCCGGACCAAGAACTTACCTATCCCCGGTCTCTAACCAAAAAATGGAAGATTTGCATGACCTTCCATACAAAGCTTCAAACGGTGCCATCCCTTTTCTAGTCTGATAACTGTTGCTATACGAAAATCGACTAAGTGTAGATGGTCTTTCCTTAATCCTCAACAATCTAGCACACAAGCTCATAAGGAATCTTCTAAGAATTTGTTAACTCTTTCCGTTTTCCCATTTGTCTGTGGATGGTAAGAGAAGTTATCTTGAGCTTGGTACCTAATGTGTCCAGTAGGCTCTTCTAAAACTCGCTAGTGAATAAGGAATCTCTATCACTTATTATACCAGTAGGAATTCCATGCATTCTAACTATATTCTTCGTAAACAACTTAGATAGAATAGGTGTCGTCCTCGTTGATTTAACTAAAATAAAATGTGCACTCTTGGTTAACCCGTCTCCTATAACCCAAATACTTTCATTTCCATAATTTTACCTTGGCAACCTGTCTATAAAATCCATCGAAATTGAATCGCATTTCCATAGTAGAATATCTAAAGGAAAAAGTAGCCTACTTGGTTTCTGATGTTTGGCTTTTACTTGTTGACAGTTCAAACACTGTTTTACCCATAAGCCTTCTCTCTTCATACCTTCCCAATAGAAGTTTTTCTTCATATCCTGATACATTTTAGTTTCTCCAGGATGAATAATGAATTTCGAACGATGGCATTTCTCAAAAACTTCCTTTCTAATGCTTAATACATAACCTTCCTTTCTTCCTCAACCACCCATTCTGGTCAAGACTAAAAATTTTCAAGTTATCGCTCTTTATTCCATCCCTTAACTTTTTGATCCACTCAACTTATAAAGGATCCTCCATCTTCTTAGAAGCAATCTTTTCAATCATCACCGATCGAACATCTAAACATGCACTACAAGAAAATGGTTCATCAATAGCAAAAGAGGATTGCAATACAACTCCATTTGCTGTAATTAATCTTTTATTACCAGTCCAGAGTTAAACACGACGCAACAATCATGCTATTTTTCCTGTTTCGCTGCATTGAACTAGTGATGAAAAGTTAGCGATAAATGTTTTTGTCTCCCTCTCATTTTCCTTTTCAACCGCGTACCTCTTCTTTTCATCTTCACACCGAAACCCTAAATTACTCTCCCCTTTTTCATATTTCTGTTCAGACACATTCAAATATCACTTTACTTCTTTGATCTAACATTATCTGGAATTTTTGACCCAAAATTTATCGTCTATGTTGTTTTTGCAATCGATTTTTTTGCAGATAAAATATCCTTCATTGTTTACAATGCCGACCAATTCTTCTTCCATCCATCAAAATTATCATCTTCCCAAACCCTTTAATACCAACTCCACCCTCTCCAGTCCACTCCAATCCACGACTCAATTTTTCTGTGATTGGTATAAACCTAAAAAACCCAAGCTTCCTCTTCTCCAAGTAACGAACTCTCCAGGTAATGAACGCCCTCTTTATTTGTGATTGCATTCGATCCTTATGTCGTTTAATGTGAATTTCTAATGAAAATGTATTGAAATGTAACTATAATTGATTTCCTAAACACATTTATGTTTTGGAGTATTTGAATAATTTGAAATTTAAATTTTTACAGAGGAAATCTGTAAGTGTCCTTGTAATATTTTTCCCCGGACTAAAAATAAACAATACTTTGATCCTTTTGAACTAATTTGTACCTTTTTCATGAATATTTTGTGCAGGCGATCATAGTTTATGCCATAGTATTTGTCTACATAACTTTTTACTTAATGATAAGCCTATGAGCTATGATCTAACAACATTTCTTTTCTCCTTGACCATTTAAAAATATTTAGAGAGCTCCATTACTGTTCTTTGTTTGTATTTTCTTCAAATATAAGTTATAATAGCCATAACTTAATATCTTGCTTTAGAGATTGATTGCTTCAGTCATAGGCCAGATTGAGTATCTATTTTCTTCCATGATCCCCTTTACTAATAAAGCTTTGTAAAACAGTTACAGGTTCTGTTTGTTATTGTGAATCCTTTCATAAAGCATCTCTTGATCATCTTTTATCCTACATATTATTCATGAATATGATTGTCTATAGAGATGAATGTTAATACATAGAGCGAGGTTTATTTCACTAGCATTCAATCTTTTCTGATTAAATGTTGTCAACTAGTCATAACCAGTTAATACAATGAATTGTTAAAAGCTTATTTCATCCATCTGGCATATCTATAACATACATAATGCAGCACAACCTCAAGTGTTGTAAGGAAAATGAGCCAGTCTCATAATGGAAAATGAGTCAGTCTCGCATAGAAATGGATAAGTTTCAGCGTCCATATGAAGAATTGAATGTTATTTCCTTTAACGATGAAGAAATTGATGCTTCAAAACCAATTGAGTGTTTGGTCATCCATGGCCAGGCATAGCAAATGCAGTTTGGTACTATTTGCAACTTAAAAGCTGTTAGCTTCTCCATTGGTTTGTCAAATTCAAAACCTTAACGTGAATATAGTATACATTACCTTATTGGATAAATACCATCTTATATATTTCGTACTTACATAATTGGTGATGAGAAATAACTCTAGTTTTGTCATGTTAATCTCGATAGAGTTATATGAATCAGAGTTACAAAACTAAAATTTACATGTATACCTCATACCCAGACTAGTATTCATACAACAATATAAGCTGATAACTTTTCTTTTTGGAGTTCTAAATTAAAGTTACAAAAAACTGAGCTTAGCTCAGTTAACACGTTGTACAAAACCGAGCTGAAGCTCAGTCTTCTTGCCGATCTTAGCTCAGTTTGTAGAACTGAGCAACCTCGGTATTCTAACTGAGCTTCGCACAGTTTTAGCATCACGATGATTTATTAATTACAATCTGATTCATTTTTTTATTGAATGAAAAGGGTCCTTTTGTTTATTAAAGAGTTATTTGTTTATTCATTATCATGTTTAAAATGGAATCAAACTAGGATGGGTGCATTTATGTATTTAATTGATATGTGTTGCATAAAATATATATATATATATATATATATATACATATACATACATATATATATATATAAAGTTTCCTTAGTGAAAAGATAGGAAAGCAACTTTCCACATATTCCATACGATAATAAAATGGGTTATAGTCTACGTGTAGATTAAATCTGTGGAATGTACTGATATTTTTGTTCTATTAGAGCTTTAAAAACTTACATGCAATTTTGTGAATATAAAACCCTCAGTAGAAAGTTTAAAAAAAATCACTTCTGAAATATCATTTTGAAGAATACATTATAGTACGAAGAATATATTATGTTCATAAAATAGTAAATTTTGTAATTCAAAGTTATTAAAATTTTGAAAGGTGCAGTTAAATAAAGTAGTTCTTTTAGCTGTTAGCAGAAATAAAAGATATTTATAAATAAAAAAAGGAATACTTAGTACCTCAATGATTAATAATCTAAAAGTATAGTACCATTAAATCTACAAAAAATACCATAACAAATCCAAAACCCGTTGATTTAAAGTTCATTTTATAACAGAAATCTACATTGAAGTTTAATTTAAAAAAATCATGTTAACCTTATCATTTTTGGATAATTTTGAAATCACTTATTTAAATATAATTTTATTGGGAAAATGATCATGGATAAAGGAACATCCTACTATACAAATTATTTGCTGAAATTCATAGATTACAACAAGTATTAAAACACGATAACAGGGATTTTATACCAAAATAGAAGAAGTTCAAGATGATTTAAGGCAGTAATCAAGTAGAGGAAATAAAAGCATGGCAGCGAAAAAACGATCAAGAAAGTAAGCATTAAAGGAACATAGAAGTTGGATTACAAATGAATCAAAATTAATGAAGCCGTAATACCTAATGTCGATTTGAATTGAGTGTGGAGATACATGAATCTGAATATAGTGGTATGAATCTATATGCCAATTAGAATGTGATAGTAAATTTTACGGAGTTGTAGCATATTTTTATTATTCTGATGTATGTACATACACATAGTTCAATATCAAAATTTGATTCGTTGGATGATTGCGAGTTGGTAATAATAATAAGATGCAATACTTGCACATATTATAGTCTACGGTATCAAGAATTATAAATTCATGCATAATAATGTAATTTATGACAGTTGAAGTTATGAATATTGCTCATTATTAATTTTATCTCAGGATCCTTATCATTGGCCATTAATTGATCCACTGCTTTCATATGGGTGAGGTAGAGAGCTACCTGGCCAAAGACATCAAAGCTTGATTTACGGATATAATCTCTTAGATGTTGTGATTACAGGTATGATTTTTCTTGGTAAATAATGGCAATATCAGTTTGAAATTGAGATTAGAAGAAGATGACAAGAACAAACTTAGAAACAAAATAACAGAAGTAACGACTCTTGAGTGACTACTTCTTGATATCCCTGTGTTTATCGTAAGTATGTACTTATGGTTAAATGCGTACTTAGAGTTTTTAATGAGAAGTTTAAAAGCTGACACTCTTAGCAGTATCTTCTTGTCTCACTCTCAACATAGTTGTAAGCAAAAAAATTCCCTCTCACCAGGTTTGAATACTTGACGAAAAATATCACTAATCTCATTTTTCTTGTAGCATGGTTATATCTAACTCTGTCTGATAGATTCTTCTATTAATGAAGCAAGTATATACTATAACACATTTTGTTCAGCATAGTAGCATTTGCGTATGGAAATAGTTGTCCGAACTGATGTTATAAACCTTCTATGACTTGTCTACATACCGTTCGAACTGATATTTTCACAGTCAAACAAAGCTTCATTTTAAACTTGTTATAGACTGAGTACCTGCTCATTCTCAAACCACTAAAGATAAAAAAGAAAGCACCATTTAGTTTGAACCGAGGATGCTTCAGTTCAATACTTAGGCAATTGCCTTAGTTATGAAATGTGTCTTTCTCTTGCTTTACGTTCAATATCACCTATAGTTTTAAAATATTCTACTAGTAGTGTAAATGCTTAACTTTAAATTTTTGTCAATTGATATGTTGATTAACGTATGAGTTGAACTGGAAGAGATACCTTCCATAAGGAAGTTTAAAAAAATTAAACAAATTTATAAAATTAACCAACTTTATAAAAATTTATTAAGCTTATAAAATTAAGCAAGGTTATAAAAATTACTGAGAATAAAATAAGTTTATAAAAGCAACAAAGTTTATAAATATTAGTCAAGCTTTACAAAGTTAACTCGGTTTATAAAAATTAACTGATTTAACTAAGTTCCACAATAAATAAATAAATAAACTAATTTTTTCAAAATGAAATTAATCTATAAAAATTACCCAAGTTAACCATGTTTTATAAAAATTAAATAAACTAACTAATTTTTATAGAAATTTAACTAAGTTGACTGAGTTTTATAAAATTTACTAAATTTCTAAAATTTAACTAGGTTTTATAAAAATTAATTAAGTTTATAAACATAACTAAGTCTATACAAAGTAATTATGTTTTAAAAAATTTACCAGATTTATATAAATAATAAAGTTTAAAAAGTTAAACTAAGTTTTATAAGAGCTGAAATTTCTATTCAGCTAAAAATATTGTGAATGTGATTTGAAATTCTATTCAATGTAACTTTCTAAACATTTTTTTTGCTCAATGTTACTTTCTTCACGATGTAAAATTGTGCACCATAAGATGTAATAGAAAATTTTCAAATTTCAAACAAGGAACTCGTAAGATGAAATTGAAGCGCATCCAGACATGAAGCACTATGTGCATATTCTTCTATACATCCGTAGATGATGTATATAGTAACAACAAGAGATTAGCATGGTATAATTAAGCAAATTTACAAACTATAAATTGAAATAGCTAAAATTTTTAAACAAGTAGTTTATACAGTATCATAAATGAAGATGCATGCACCTTGCATTATTTTACTTAAGTAAGAAACTAATTATGATATTTTATAGAAATTCAAATACTTTAGTGCGGTGATGTTGCTATGATTTTTTAATTTGTTCTTAAGAGTAATTCATAAAAGGACTTTAAATATAAGTTATCCTAGTTCATGACAGAGCTTGTAGATCTACCAACCAAACTTTATCCCATTGACATTAAAAGAACATCCAAACACTAATACAATGAGAAAATCCGCTAGCATTGCATGCATGTAGTCTACAAAGAATTGATATGGCTAATATAAATAATAGAACATCCAATTGGCAGTAGTTTACATGGTTAAGGCATAGACCTGATCATGGGTTTGGATTGGATAAGGAATTCAAAATGGTTGGGGTTCATTAGCTTCTTATTTTGTAAAACTTTGGAGTAACACATATATGTTTCAACATATTGGTGTGATTAATGACTTGCATATCCAAAATCAGATGAAAATTATTGGAACCATATTAAAAATGATAAACATCAAGGATAATGGAACCGGTCCAGGAGAATTAATTAAACAATTGTGACGATGATTGATGTTAATTATGTAACCCTGTTCTAAAATGATGGTTGGGTTTTCAATATGTTCAACTTATGCGATGTTATGTTACGTTATGTGAATAATGTAGCAGCAGCACACCAGCATTATCACAGAGTTGGAGATTATACTCAACTGAATCTAAAAAAGTCGATGAATCTTTTTAAAGTTGAGGAAGCAGAGACAGTGAAAACTGTACCTCCCCTTTTAGAGAAGGTAAACTTCATAATCTTGTTTTTTATGAAGTGTTATTTGTGCTTAATGCTATGTTGATATATTGTTTGTTTAATTGCTGGTGCTTGGAGGGAATGGCTTTGTTGGATCACACAATCGTAGGGAGGCCTATAAGCGTGGTATATCTGTTTCTAGCTTAAGTAGGTACTTTTTCACAATCATATTAAAGAGGCATATGGTCACACTGACCATACCATCATTTTAATCCACTATACTTTTGTTGTTAGTCTTACTCAAGCCGTAGCTTGATTTGATATAGTATAATCATTGTCTGCCTATTCTAGAATTTTCTTCAGAAAATCTTTAAGCGCTGTGCTGCTGTTTGTAAGCAGAATAAATAATATGCTGTACAAATTCCTAATAGTGGATGTTAGGCTTCGTTATGCCATTGCAAGCACATAAAGTTTTTTTTTATAGTGTATATCTTTTATGTTAGTAGTTTTACTAGTAAACAATTATTAGTTTATTACAATAAATGGTCAACAAAAATGGAGCGTCCTCAATTCCTTCTTATTTGTAATGCATGGATGGACACATATATCATTGATTGTACAAATGTTGTTGGAACTTGCTTTGTATTCGCAATGAATGGAACTTGTGTTTACTATAGTAATAATAAATTTATTGTAAATAGTTAGTAATAAATACGAAGTGAATGGAAACATATAAGAGTGTTCAAGTTTCAGTGTTATTTACTACAAAAAGTTGTTAATAAATATGAAATGAATGAACCGTTTAAAGTTGAGGAACCAACAACGATACTCCAATAATTTCCATATTTATAAAATATATATGAGAAACTCGGATGAGTTTAAATGAGAAAAATATGGTCATAGGAGAAAAAAGTAGTAAGGATAAGGATGGATAAATGTGTATGTTTGGATAAGGAATCAATGTTTTATTAATTGTACATTAACTAAGGTATTAATATTTTATTTTTATCATCCAAATTTATCCACTTTTCTGTTCATCCAACGAATTCAATTTGGTTGATTTAAACTTCACTTGTAAAAGCTACTTGATTTTATGGCATGTTATATACTTTGCATTAGTCAATCGCCTAATGAAATAGTATGATGAATATTTAGTGTTTGCATTATGAATCTGATTTAACTTTATGTACAACTTTTTGATGAATTGATTCTCAAGCATTACTTTTGCTTTACAGGTAGATAGATGACCGTGATGCAAAAAAAGGTTGCAACGAGTTGTGGATCGAAATTATTTTTGCTGCTAGAACAACTTTTTGGTTTTAACGTATGTACTACTTGCTTTTGTTTTGCTATTGCTACTTGTTCTATATTTTGTTTATGAACTATTGATGAGGAATTATTTATATTTGGTGTAAGAATATTGTGTATTTTGATTATAAAATTTCATACGTTGGTTATCAAATATGTAACAACCCGATATTTTCAGCCATTCGCATCCACACATGCCGGACATGAATTGCTCAAAATACCGCGTTGTAAACAAATTTGGAGCAGATGAAATACAATCATAGAATCACAGACACGGAACAATCAGAATAACTCGCAGCGGAAATTTAAAATACCAAAGTAGTTCAAGAAGCTACTATAATAGAGTCTTGAACCAAATACATAATACAGTCTGAAAACATCATAATAGAAATCCCAAATACATAGTAGTTCACTAATACATGAGATAAACTAGAATAGCTGAAACAGAAGTAGATATAAATGTAGATAAGCAGAAACTCCAGCAAAGACCAGGTCCAGAAAGATAATCTAAAGCTGTGAATACTCAGGCTGACCCAAGCATAAAGTAAAACACAAAACACTCGAGTCAGGATATATATACTTATATAATGTAAACCAACTCAAGTGAACTGTAGTAATGTACAATAACTTAAACTATAAATTAAATACATCCCGTGGTTAAAGTTTCAAAATGGTATTTTATACTTTGAAATCAAATATCATTTCAAAATTCAATATCATTGAAAAATCCATTCCAAAATATCAAAATATCGTACCTTCCAAACCACATTCATTTATTTAAAATACCATTTCAACACACATTTCAAAATAGTTTATATTTCAAAACAAATTACTTTATTTAAATCATTAAAATGTAGTTATTATATTTAATAATTAAATTATTAAATTTCCAAAATTTTAATCTTTTTCAAAATTCATTTATTCACTTAAGTTTGTCAAAACCATAAAAATTCACCTTTCGCAGCATTTAGAAAATGCTATAGAAAGTTACATTCAAACAATTAAATTTAACAAAAGACAGCAATTAAAATGTTGTAATAGGATTACATTAGTTTCAAATAAAATTAGTTAAATATTCAACAATTATAGCACTTACAAAGTGCTATAATAGCCTTTAATTAAATCTAGCCATTTGGTTCATTATTATCAACTACAGCATTTACAAATGCTGTATTATCATTTACATTAGAATTAATAACATTTCAAAAATACAATTAATTAACTTCAAATGTTCAATATAATTTCACAAACAATCATATTTTTATTTAAAACATTTTTAACTTATAAACTCATACAAATTTACATTTATAAACATCATTTAATTTTCCTTAAATTCATGATTCTACAAAGTTCAATTTCCAGTCAAAAATCAAGATTTAATAATAATTCACTTATTAAATTCCAATATTCAATTTTCATTAAATTAAATTTCAAATTAACATTTAAGTTTAAATTCTCAAATATAACCTAATTTACATTTTATTTACTTAACTTCAAAAATTTAATTTGAAACAAAATTCACAATTTTCCAATTTAAGTTATATTTAAAAATTCAACTCAATATTCATTTATTTCACATTTTAACTTTATTCAAAATCCATTAGTATATTATAAAAATCATTTAAATTCATTTAAATTAAAAGTAACATAAATTTATCATATTTTCATACTAAATTTAAATTCCATTTATCACCAATTTAAATTTTCAAATAACTTACATTTCAAATTTTCTAACTTTACCATTAATTTATTTCACTTATAAATTTTCAGAAAATCAATAATACTTTATAAAAATCATTTTTCATTAATTTTTAAAACAAAATATTATAATATTTACATTTCTAAAATATTTATAAAAAAATTTAGAAAAATGTATTTTAACTACGGGTCTATATATAAATTTCTACACTAGGAAAAGTGATACGGGTAATATATCATTTCAACCCGTAATTTACAAAGAAAACTCGGGTTTTATCATTTCAAAACCACAGTCCCAAGTAAATGAAATAATTTGAAAATCGCTCAGGCCTATCATTTCAGCCCATAACGATTTTCCCATATTCTAAAGTCCGTTCGGGTATGTATCATTTCAACCCATAGTGATTCTAATCTAAAGGGAAGTTGCAGTGTGATAAACTGATATAAACAACAGAACAACATAATATAATATTAACACATGATATAACAGGTGTAATAACAGGTGTGATCATCATATGATCATAATATAAGCAATTATAACATGATGATATAATTTTACAGATTCAAATGGTGTCAGTTTACTGGTTATATAAGTACAAATCGTCTGCTGAGAATTACTCACATGTATTAGCTGGAGATGACAAACAACTACACACAACAAAGATCTTCGAAGGCACGAAAGCATGAATATGATTTGAGAGTGGAGAGCCAAAGATTAATAGCCTTGGTGTAACGACCCGAAATTTTCGAACCCGCAAATTTCAGATAGTTATGAAAAAGAAGAAAGAGATAGAAGAAGAAGAACAGAAACACCAAACATCTCACATTCGCTGCGGATAAAATATAATAATAAATAATAACAGTTTACAAAAGAATACTATATCTGTCGATTACATTTAATATACATCGGAGTTTCACATATATATACAGTCACTGAATATACAATTATCATGTCATATGATATACAATAATTATAATAGGGCGAAGCACTCCATACGTTCTTGCCATCCAGCTCGACTCCTGAATTTCAGAACGTACCTACCTGAAAATCTACAATACTCGGTCTGACCCGAGCATTACACCAAAGTAACACCCAGGTCAGGCTGGAAACCAGCGTGAGTAACCCGACTAACATGGAATACCAAAGCAAAACAACTTATATAAACCCGGGTAACTTATATCGATTTAACCAATTCACAATTTGCTATAGACAATACTTATTTCACATATAAATTTCTAAGTACCAAACTTAGATAAAATAATCCAGTTCACTTAAATAATTCCATTTCATCATATTTATTTCACAAATCAATTTATAAAAATTCGAAGTGGTTTCGGGTATTTCCCAATACCCGACCCCGGCCTCTTCGAAACTCATGTCATCCTAACCCAAGTTATTCAAATGAAATACTCAACATTTCATATCAGAGATATCAACTCACTCAAACATCCAATACCATTCAATCATCCATAAGCAAATTTAATCACTTCCAAATTAATTCAATCGATTCTAATTGAATTTCAATCCTCAATCATTGAGATTCCTTCATTTAACATTAATTAGTTTCAAATCAACTAATCATCCATTCCATCATAATTCATCTTAATTAATCACCCTGGATTAATCATTTTTTTTTCAAATTTCACTCAAGTAATAACTTAAATTAATTTCACGATATTATTCTTCTTAACCAAGATCAATAAGTAATCTTAATTACTTCATGATCAAATTAACAGTTTTAGTTACATTAATCCTTAATTTACTTATATATTGACTTCTCATAAGTCATTCATTATTGATTTTCAATCTTAATTAATCAATCTTTAATTACGTCATTGATTATATAAATTAACGATTTACACTTATATTTTAATTGATCCCAATCTAAATTAACTACATTAATTAAATCACAATATTAATCATTCTTGATTTATCACAATCCTGTAATTAACTATCCATTTATTTACTTCATTAAACAAATCAAATTTCTCCTTAATTAATCATCTTAATTACTCTCTTGATGAATTATACAAGGTAATTATATTTCATTAAATAATTACTTATTAAATCACCTAATGATCATTCTAATTAATTTAAACTTAATTAATTAACCCAAAATATTAATGAATTTAATTAATTAATTACTCATTTAAAATATCCTACCCATTTAATGAATCACCAATCATTAAACCTTTATTGAATTTAAACAGAGCCATATTCTTATTTATGATTTAAGTTCAAAACCATTTAAAATCCAAATACCTCGAGTCAAACCACAATTAATTCAAGAAACAACCAAATCTAAAATCACTAAATCACTAGTACACATCCAAACAATTCAATAATTCATCCAATTATTTAAATTTCCATTTAAAAATTTAAATAAAATTCAGAGCGTGAGATTACTCACCTTTATCGTTTTGCAGCCCATTTCCTTTACGACTTGTTCTTCACGATCATTGACCTTGTAAAACATTAGATGTTTTATTAATATTCGAGTCAATTGAGCAATTTAAATTTCTATTTGATAATTTAATTAACCACTAATTCCATTTTAAACAATCAAATTAAATTTAAACTAATTTCCCTTTCCAACAGATTTTCCCATTCCTTTAGTTAATTATTTTCAGTAACCAAGGTAAATTAAGTAAGTTTATTAAATACATATTTTAACAATAGCTAGCAAGTTTAAAAAAAATGTGAAAAACATAGTTGCACCCTTTTTTTTTTAAGAAAAACAAAAGCTTATACCTGCAGATGACGAATCCTCTTTTCCATCGCATCGCGTCTTCTCCAAATCGACACGAAACCCTATCGCGAATCCTCTCACGGTCGCGTATCCATCCCCCTTCACGCACCTTTTCGCAAACGACTCCCTCTCGCATGCGAACATCGCACCATGCCCTAACTGAAGACGACAACGCTATCTACTTTTGACCCCCCCTTCGATCGATGCGACCTTCCCTCATGCGATCGTGCTTGAGCTCGCGACTGCGTCGCCTCTTCCTTCGAGGGCGTCGACCATTATTTTTTCTTTTCCTTTTTTTACATAAATGAATCGGTTTTTGGAAATGAAGGAAAGAGGGAGGCTCGGTTTCATCTCTGTTGAAAGAAGAGAGGACGGAATAAAATATTGATTTGGGGAATTAGCTTCTTGAGTACGCTTTCAAAAAATAATTTAATATTGAAAATATCTCGTTGCATAACGCGAAATTCCGAACCCCGAATCAGACATGCCGACAGATGTTTATAAGATTTTACCCGCATTCCGAACGCGATGGAACGTGTTTCGGAGGCTAATTTGATTGTATGCATAAGTTACGGAAGTCAACGATCAATTTTAAATTAAATCGATTAAAATAGTTCTACGCGTTTCGAGCAGCCAGGGTCAAATGACAACTCCGATGGCTACGAAAATTGGAATCTAATAATAACTAACTAATACGGATCCAATGGAACTGGTTTCGTCGAATTCCGAGACTGTGCCTTGGAAGGCTATTTTTAAATGTCAATTTAAACGATATTATTATTATTGAACAAAACACTTCCAAACTCAATTTCAACACCTTCACTACCTTCAATGCTATAAATATAAATTCTATAAGCCTTCAAATTATTTTTAACAGGCTTAAAAATTTCAGATTCAGCATTTTACCCAATTTCAAATTATATGATTCAATATTTAAACTATATAATTCAATAATTTAATTATTAAGTAAATATTGATATCTTGAATTTCAAGTTAAAACTAACTTTTAAATATTTAAAATCAATTAATTATTTCAGTTTAAATTGTTAGAAATCTGGGTCGTCACATTCCCCCCCCCCTAAAAGAATTTCGTCTCCGAAATTACTAATTAGGAAGAATGGACCAATACCCGTTTACTTTTCCCCAAAACCCACAATTCAACAGTCTTACTGTAACAATCCGGGATTTGCATTATGGAGAATTTTTTTTAGGATTTTATTTAAATGGAGCAAATGGATTTTTGGGATAAGGATAATTTATTTAAAAATATGGACATTTTAAATAAATGGGTTTTTAAAAATGACGCGAAGTATTATTTCGGAATAATTAAAAGTTAATGGGAAATTTAAGAAGGGGATTTGGTTAAGTATGGGTTTTCATGGCTATGTTAACACTTAAACAATTTTTATACATGTTTAGAGCCACTCTCTCTTAAGGGGTCCATTAGCTTAACCCAAACCCACTTACCATCTATAAATCATCTCAAACTCTTAACCCACATTCATTCCAACCCTAATCAAAAAAATTTCCTAAAACCCTAAACCTAAAAATGGCCTCCATGCTTAGGAAAGCTCCATCCTCTCTTATATTGGCTTAAGCTAGTTAAAGTAAGGGAAGGTAATGCAAAAACCCTCTTGTAATCCGTTTCTAACTCTCTTTAATTTCTGGAAATCATGTTGTAACTCTTGGTTTTATGTGTTTTGGTATTTTTTTAGCTCCTTGATCATCATCTCTTAGCTTTGGTTAGTGCCATATAGGTGTTTGTTCTTTTGCTTGAGAGTAATACTAGGTAAACCCTCTCCTAATCTATGTATAAGCATCTCTTAATTTCTAGAATTAGCCTAGTAACACTTGATTTGTTGTGTTGCATGAATATCAAAGCTTGTTGATTATCATTCCTTCCATTTGGACATTGCACACAAGTTGCTTGCTATATTGGTTGTGAGGTAATGCTAACTTATCCTCATAATTTTCATTCTATGGCTAGATATATATCTAAGGTATGATTTGATAATTGTTAATGGTCATTACTAAATCATTTGAGCAAGAAAAATTGAATTAATTAGCTCATTTCTCTATGTTTTGCAAAATTCTAAAACTGATTTATGCTGCAACTTTGACCATGAATATCTCTTTCAATATCTGATGAAAACATGCTAAATCACTTCCTAGTGATAGTTAGTATTGTCGTCAATAACCCCTCCAAATTTCGTAGCATTCGGTGATCATTTGAATGGTGAAATCTGGGCTCAAAAACGGACCTGAATGCAGTTTTTCTGTGCATTTACAGTTGGAGTGAAAGCATTTTTCCCTGTTTTCAGTTTTGAAACTGAAACTTTGTGACACCGCCATGGTCACATCCTTGGTCGGAATCCAACGATTTTGGACTCGTTGGAAAACTGGAGTTCCGAACTCCATCTCTAGAAAGTTTGATTAGTATCCGAGTTCATTTGACTCTTCGAAACTGCTGTCGAAGAGGGATCCAGATCTCAGCCTGAAACAGTGTATTCACTGTTTCCGGGTCCGACTTTGGAGCGTAGCTGCGACTTCATTTCAAGTCGAAATCGAGTAATTCTTTTTGCGTTCTGATGTAGGAATGTCGGACTACGTTCCTATCAATTTTTGTACCATCCGGATTCGGTTTGCTGGTCTGAATAATTTTGTGAATTTGGTTTCGCGTTAGTTTTGGACTATTTTCCAACTTCGAATATTCTCAGTGAAACCATTTTTTTTCCTGTTTTCAATTTTGAAATTGAAACTTTGTGACACCGCCACGGTCACTTCCATGGTCAGAATCCAATGTTTTTGGACTCGTTGGAAAACTGGATTTTCGAACTCCATCTCTAGAAAGTTTGATTAGTATCCGAGTTCATTTGACTCTTCGAAATTGCTGTCGAATAGGGACGCGGATCTCAGCCTGAAACAGTGTATTCACTGTTTCCGGGTCCGACTTTGGAGCATCGCTGCGACTTCGTTTCAAGTCGAAATCGAGTAATTCTTTTTGCGTTCGGAAGTAGGAATGTAGGACTACGTTCCTACCAATTTTAGTGCCATTCGGATTTGGTTTACTGGTCCGAATAACTTTCCGAATTTGGGTTCGCGTCAGTTTTGGACTATTTTCCAACACTTAGAATATTTTCAGTGATTTTCTGCTTTTGTCGATTTCGTTGAGATTTGTCTCTGGATTTCGTACACGGCCTTATAAAAAGGTTTTGAAAGGATTTTTCACTCTGAAATGGCTTTCGAAATTATTATATAATATTATTTTTAATTACTAAATTAATTACTCCATAATAGGAGAGTTTTCAAGGGCCGTTTTAAAGTGATTTCAAACCAATTATAAATCCGTTTTCCGTAATTATTGTCTATAACAAAATCCCACATTCATACTTTAGCACTTCGAGCGATGTGGAAACGTGCTTAAACGGTTGGGAAAAACTCCGGCTTATGAAACTGTGTGTATTTCCTTTCCGGTTAATCCCCGACCTATTCGATTGATCGTTTTGGCCTGTCGGCCTAGTTTACCGATGACATGAGGTGAACTTTGTACTGCTCTCAGTGTGGAAGCTTACGATTGGTTAGTAAACCATTTAGGGCGAACGTGGGGTATGGGACTCACGTTAGCACTTTACGGGTTCCTTGCTAAAAGTTCGTGACACATTCCTTTTATTACCTTTGGGATAGTGTCTTCGGACTGTCTCCCTTAGAGGTATTGTTTTGGCATCTCTACTTAGATGGCCGTTATACATCTCTACATAGATGTATCGTTGTTGGCATCTCTACTTAGATGGCCTGTTATACATCTCTACTTAGATGTATCGTCTTTGACATCTCTATTAGAAGTTTTTGTTTTGGCATTTGTGCTTACGTTATGCCGATGATATGAGGCTTGTTATACATCTCTACTTAGATGTTTGTTTCTTCTCTATGTGAGAGATTTTGGTCTTTACTACCATGATATATGTTTCTCTTTTGGAGATTATTATGTTATATGTTGCCTCATTATCTTATCGTGATTATTCTTAAGTTTATCTAACTGATTTGTTTAGCTAGCCTGACCGGAGTATTTTATGCTCGGGTCAGACCGAGTTGTTTCAGGTTAGGTCGTTTTGGACTTAGCTTGCTTCAGTGCTTCCGCTTTGGATATATCCGCTATACTATAGATAGCTTTACTTGTTATCCATCCTTTATGATACTCTAATATTATGACTATCTTGTGTATTCATTTGACTCACGAATGTGTGAGTAGTGGCTTTGTACCCACTTTTATATTTGGATCTGTACTTGATATTGTATTGTGCTGAGACTATTTGCTTATTATCTGATGCTGTTCTGTGATGATGTTCATTCTGCTATTATGTTCTGTTCTGATAGATCTTTTAGCCATTGTAGTTTTTTTGTTTAAGTATTTATTGAATATGTCGAACCACATGCAAAAAAATAGATTCCATTTTTCGACATGTTCAGTAGATAGTTAAAGTAAGATTACACATGGTCGCTTCCATTATACTCTATTGTCCGCATTAGCAGACGGTATTATCCATATAATACTCTTTGTTAATAAGGCTCTCGGAGTGGGGCGTTACAGCTTGGTATCAGAGCTTGGTTCAGAACTAAGTATAATAAACACAGAACAATAACACTTAGTACAATACATCTTAGTATGATTCAAATATTACAATGCCCTTTCCTCATGACATTGGATAGATAAGTTAGGAATATGTTTAGGAATACATTTATATTCCGTAGTATTCCATTTGAATTATCTATCTTTGAATCATGCTTAACTCATATCTTATCTTATCTTTCAGTATGGTTGGGAGAGGTAGGAACCTCCGTTCTGCTATTGCTGGACAGTCCAGCAACCCTCACCCAGAGGGCGTATACATGACCACGGACCAGATCATGGAGCTGGTTCGTAACTCTCAGTCACACTCTCAGTCTCCTACACCAGTTTCTGATGCACCGCGCAAGTCTGCTTTTGCGCGTCTATGCAGCGATTTTATTCATCTCGGAGGGAAGCCGTTCAGTGGCTCCGAGACTATTCTGGAGGTCCAGGCTTGAATCAGAGTTTGCGAGTGTAATTTCACTCGCATGGCTATCCCCGACCACGACAGAGTTCTTGTTGCTTCTAGCCATCTTGAGGATCGTGCCTTTGATTGGTACGAGCTGCTTGTCTCCGGGACCGATGAGGCCTCAATCACTTGGGACCGATTCCGAGAGCGCTTCTTGCTCAAGTTTGTCCCCGAGTCCAAGAAGATAGCCCTTGCACGCCGCTTTATTGACCTTAAGCAAGGTAAGACCTCTATTGCTGACTATTCATCATCTTTCGAGGCCCTGTCCAAGTATGGCCTCGAGTTCATTAGCTCTCCTTATAAGAAGAATCTCAAGTTTGTAGAAGGCTGAAGAAATATTTG
Source organism: Allium cepa (assembly GCA_030765085.1). Lineage (NCBI taxonomy): Eukaryota > Viridiplantae > Streptophyta > Magnoliopsida > Asparagales > Amaryllidaceae > Allium > Allium cepa. The sequence goes on from CM060945.1 coordinate 779,353,221, forward strand.
AAGAAACAGCTTATGCTCCAGCTTAAGCTCTTTTTTGATGAGATAGTTGACGCAGCGCTTCACCTTGAAGCGGTTTAGCGTGAGAGAGACAGTGATGGATATGGTGAGGGTTCCAAAAATCCTAATCAGAAGCGGGGCCCATTTCAGAAGTCCAAGTCTTGGCATAAGAAGAAGAAGACAGGCAACTCTACTTCTCAGACTCAGCCTCAGTCTATTGCTCAGCTTAGTGGAACACCTTCCATTCGGAAGTGTTTCAACTGTGGATCTACCGATCATATGTTTAAAAAGTGTCCCAAGCCTCTTTTCTGCCGCTATTGTAAGAAGGAGGGTCATCTTATTGCCACTTGTCCTACTGCACCTCCTAGATCTTGCAAGCTTAATGCTGCCAAGGCTCCTACATCCTTAGCTCAGCCTCAAGGTACGCATCCTTCCGTTCTCGAAGGTTCTTTTTTATTTCATGGTAGAACTTGTAGAGTTCTCTTTGATACGAGTGCCCCTCACTCATTCGTATCAAAGGAACTAGTTGATACTTTATCTTTGGATGTTACTTGTTTGGTTTCTTCACTAAGGATTGTGAATCCCATCGGTGGATCCGCGACCCTTAGCCTGTTTTGTGAGGATTTAGATATTGATCTTTGTGGATGTTCTTTCCGTGCGAATCTGCATGTTATGGAGTATTTGGGCTTTGACATGATTCTTGGCATGGATTGGCTCGCTCAGTACGACGCCAAAATCATTTGTTCGGAGCGGATATTATTTCTTCGTCATCCCGACTCGTCCTCTCCATTAGCTATTTCTCTTCAAGATGTTGGGATTTCTGATATTACTTTATTTGCTCTTGATTCATGAGATGAGGATGTGGACATATCTCGTATTCCTGTTGTTCGGAATTTCCCCGATATATTCGAGCGAGTATCAGGCCTGCCGCCAAAGCGGGCCATTGAGTTCCGCATTGATCTCATTCCAGGCTCCCACCCAGTTGGGCGTCCTCCCACGAGGATGTCTATTAAAGAGAATGAGGAACTCAGGAAGCAGTTAGTAGAGCTTGAGGCGAAGCAGTTCATTCGGTCCAGTTCTTCGCCATGGGGTGCTGCTGTGGTCTTCGTTAAAAAGACTGATGGCTCTCTTAGGCTTTGCATTGACTATCGCAAGCTTAATGAGTTGACCATCAGAAATCGTTATCCATTGCCACGGATAGACGATATGTTTGATCAGTTTAGCGGTGCAAAGGTCTTTTCCCAGCTCGACCTTGCCACCGGATTTCATCAGCTCCGAGTTGCGGAAGATAGCATTCCTCTTACCGCTTTCCGCACTCGTTATGGTTCTTTTGAGTGGTTGGTCATGCCATTCGGCTTGACGAACGCACCGACTTTCTTCGTCGATCTTATGAATCGAGTATTCTGGGAATACATCGATAGATTCGTTCTGGTTTTTATCGACGATATTCTTATTTATTCTAGATCTGAGGCAGAGCATGCTCATCATTTGCGGATCGTCTTGGATACTCTTCGTCAGCATCACCTTAAGGCCAACCTCTCCAAGTGCCATTTTTGGGAGAGCAAGGTCAAGTTATTGGGCCATATTGTATCATCTGAGGGTATTTCTATCGATCCTGCCAAGATCGAAGCTATTCAGAATTGGAAGCAGCCCGAGAACGTTCATGATATTCGCAGCTTTCTTGGTCTGGCGGGTTATTACCGTCGGTTTATCAAGGATTTCTCTCGAGTTGCACTTCCCCTTACGACGCTGACTCGTAAGGGTGTTCGCTTTATTTGGTCTGATAAGTGTGAAGCTTCCTTTCAGCGACTGAAGGAACTTCTCACTCATGCTCCTATTCTGGTGGTTCCAGAGAGTAACCACGATCTTTTTGTATACACCGATGCCTGTGGTAGAGGGCTCGGTGCCGTGCTTATGCAGAAGGATCGGGTAGTTGCTTATGGGTCCAGGCAACTGCGCCCGAATGAGGTTCGCTATCCTACTCATGATCTTGAGTTAGCAGCTATCGTCTTTGCCATGAAGACGTGGCGTCACTTTCTATTAGGCGAACGCTTCATTCTTTACACCGATCACAAGTCGCTGAAGTATCTATTCAGTCAGAGGGATCTCAATATGAGGCAGCAGCGATGGCTTGAGTTTCTCGCCTCATATGATTTAGATATTCAGTATGCCCCTGGCAAGGGTAATCGATTTGCAGATGCGCTCAGTCGCAAGCACTCGACGGTAGTTTCTATGATGATTGCCGAGTGGGATATTCTTGAGACCCTATCTTTGTGTGATATTAGAGATCGAGCTCCATCTTCTGATTCCCCAGTCTTATTATTCAGCTTGGAAGCTCGTCCTATCTTATTGGATCGCATTGCCCATGCTCAGCGGCAGGATCCAGACTTATTGCATCTTATTCATCTTCTCGAGTCGGGATCCAGTGATCAGACATTGCTGGATTATTCTCTTGATTTTCATCGGTGTCTTCGTAGGAAGAACCGTATTGTTGTACCATCTAATTTATCAATTAGGCGTGAGATTCTGGACGAGTGTCATCGCACTAAGTACACTATACATCCCGGTTCGAGTAAGATGTATGCCGATATGTGCCGACTATATTATTGGGAGGGTTTGACGAGAGATGTTGCAAGTTATGTGAGCGGTTGCATGACTTGTCAACAAATCAAGGCCGAGCATCAGCGTCCATCTGGTCTTCTTCAGCCTCTAGAGATTCCATTATGGAAATGGAATCAGATATCCATGGATTTCATTGACGGTCTACCTCGATCGAGGTCAGGCCATACTTCTATCTGGGTTATTGTTGATCGCTTGACCAAATTGGCTCATTTCATTCCGATTAAGTCCACTCGGACTACACCTCAGTTTGCCAAGCTCTATGTGAAGGAAGTCGTACGACTTCATGGCATTCCTAACTCTATCGTATGTGATCGAGACACAATTTTCACTAGTCACTTCTGGAAGTGCCTATAGTCAGCTTTGGGCACGAAGCTAAATCTCTCTACTGCTTATCACCCTCAGACTGACGGTCAGACTGAGAGGGTGAATCGTGTTTTGGAGGATCTTTTGCGCTGTTGTATTCTAGATTTCGGGGGTAATTGGGAGGATCACTTACCTCTCGTAGAGTTCTCCTACCACAACAACTATCAGTCTAGTATTGGCATGGCACCTTTCGAGTCTCTATACGGAAGGCTATGTCGCTCTCCTGCTTGTTGGTTAGAATCTGGCGAGAAGCTCATTCTTGGTCCAGATTCAGTTCGGGAATCTTCTGAGAAGATTGTTCTTATCCATCATAGAATGAGAGAGGCACAGGACCGCCAGAAATCCTAGCGGACAACCGTAGGAAGCCTCTTGAGTTCTCCATTGGTGATTTTGTCTTCATTCGGATTTCTCCCATGAAGGGGGTTGTGCGTTTCAGCTCTACAGGAAAATTGGCTCCTCGTTATGTTGGACCATTTCCTATCACGGAACGCATCGGCCCCGTTGCTTATCATGTGGCTCTACCTGCTCACTTTTCTAGAATGCATGACGTGTTCCATGTGTCTCAGCTTCGCAAGTGTGTGCGCGATCCTGATTCTATTATTGAGCCACACATCATGCCTGATTTAGAGATCTCACCTGATTTATCACTGGAGCAGCAACCCCCTCGTGTCCTTGATTCGGAGGTCAGACGCCTTCACAACAAAGAGGTTCAGCTTGTGAAAATTCAATGGTCACCGAATCCTAAGGACTGCACTTGGGAGACCAGAGAATTTATCGAGCGTTCTTATCCTGGCTTTCTTCCATCTTCTAGTATGGGTGAGAATCTCTATTTGATCTTCTATCATTTCTTTTGTGGATTAGACGCTATAGACGACGTCCATCTTAAGGAATTGCAGGGACGCAATTTTCTTAAGGAAGGGAGTCTGTAACAACCCGAGATTTGCATTATCGAGAAAAAAACAAAAAAAAATTAGGATTTTATTTAAATGGAGCAAATGGATTTTTGGGATAATGATAATTTATTTAAAAATATGGACATTTTAAATAAATGGATTTTTAAAAATGAGGCGAAATATTATTTTGGAACAATTAAACGTTAAGGGGAAATTTAAGAAGGGGATTTGGTTAAGTATGAGTTTTTATGGCTATGTTAACACTTAAACAATTTTTATACATGTTTAGAGCCACTCTCTCTTTAGGGTTCCATTAGCCTAACCCAAACCCACTTACCATCTATAAATCATCTCAAACTCTTAACCCTCATTCATTCCAACCCTAATCAAAAAAAATTTCCTAAAACCCTAAACCTAAAAATGGCCTCCATGCTTAGGAAAACTCCATCCTCTCTTATATTGGCTTAAGCTAGTTAAAGTAAGGGAAGGTAATGCAAAAACCCTCTTGTAACCGTTTCTAACTCTCTTTAATTTCTAAAAATCATGTTATAACTCTTGGTTTTATGCATTTTGGTATTTTTCTAGCTCCATGATCATCATCTCTTGGCTTTGGTTAGTGCCATATAGGTGTTTGTTCTTTTGCTTGAGAGGAATACTAGGTAAACCCTCTCCTAATCTATATATAAACATCTCTTAATTTCTGGAATTAGCCTAGTAACACTTGATTTGTTGTATTGCATGAATATCAAAGCTTGTTGATTATCATTCCTTCCATTTGGACATTGCACACAAGTTGCTTGTTATATTGGTTGTGAGGTAATGCTAGCTATATCCTCATCATTTTCATGCTATGGCTAGATATATATCTATGGTATGATTTGATAATTGTTAATGGTCATTACTAAATCATTTGAGAAAGAAAAATTGAATTATTTAGCTCATTTCTCTATGGTTTGCAAAATTCTAAAACTAATTTATGCTGCAACTTTGACCATGAATATCTCTTTCAATATTTGATGAAAACATGCCAAATCACATCCTAGTGATAGTTAGTATTGCCGTCTATAACCCCTCCAAATTTCGTAGCATTCGGTGATCATTTGAATGGTGAAATCCGGGCTCGAAAACGGACTTGAATGCAGTTTTTCTGTGCATTTGCAGCTGTAGTGAAAGCATTTTTCCCTGTTTTCAGTTTTGAAACTGAAAATTTGTGACACCACCACGGTCATATCCGTGGTCGGAATCCAACGTTTTTGTACTCGTTGGAAAACTGAAGTTCCGAACTCCATCTATAGAAAGTTTGATTTGTATCCGAGTTTATTTGACTCTTCGAAACTGCTGTCGAAGAGAGACCCGGATCTCAGCCTGAAACAGTGTATTCACTGTTTCCGGGTCTGACTTTGGAGTGTAGCTGCGACTTAGTTTCAAGTCGGAATCGAGTAATTCTTTTTGTGTTCTGAAGTAGGAATGTCGTACTACGGTCTTACCTATTTTCATAACATTCGGATTCGGTTTGCTGGTCCGAATAATTTTCTGAATTTGGGTTCGCGTCAGTTTTGGACTATTTTCCAACACTTAAAAATATTCTCGGCGAAACCATTTTTTTTTCCTGTTTTCAATTTTGAAACTGAAAATTTGTGACACCGCCACGGTCACATCCATGGTCGGAATCTGACGTCTTTGGGCTCGTTGGAAAACCGGAGTTCCGAACTCCATCTCTAGAAAGTTTGATTAGTATTCGAGTTCATTTGACTCTTCAAAATTGCTGTCGAAGAGGGACCCAGATCTCAGCCTGAAACAGTGTATTCACTGTTTCCGAGTCCGACTTTGGAGCGTCGCTGCGACTTCGTTTCAAGTCGGAATTGAGTTATTCTTTTTGCATTCTGAAGTAGGAATGTCGAACTACGTTCCTTCCAATTTTAATGCCATTCGAATTCGGTTTGCTGGTCCGAATAACTTTCTGAATTTGGGTTCGCGTCAGTTTTGGACTATTTTCCAACACTAAGAATATTTTCAGTGATTTTCTGGTTTTGTCGATTTCGTTGAGATTTGTCTCTGGATTTCGTACACGGGCCTTATAAAAAGGTTTTAAAAGGATTGTTCACTCTGAAATGGCTTTCGAAATTATTATATAATATTATTTTTAATTACTAAATTAATTACTCCATAATAGGAGAGTTTTCAAGGGCCGTTTTAAAGTGATTTCAAACCAATTATAAATCTGTTTTCCGCAATTATTTTCTATAACAAAATCCCACATTCATACTTTAGCCCTTCGAGCGATGTGGAAAGGTGCTTAAACGGTTGGGAAAAACTCTGGCTTATGAAACTGTGTATTTCCTTTCCGGTTAATCCCCGACCTATTCGATTGATCGTTTTGGCCTGTCGGCCTAGTTAACCGATGACATGAGGTGAACTTTGTACTGCTTTCAGTGTGGAAGCTTGCGATTGGTTAGTAAACCGTTTAGGGCGAACGTGGGGTATGGGACTCACGTTAACACTTTACGGGTTCCTTGCTAAAAGTTCGTGACACATTCCTTTTATTACCTTTGGGATAGTGTCTTCGCACTGTCTCCCTTAGAGGTATCGTTTTGGCATCTCTACTTTGATGGCCGTTATACATCTCTACATAGATGTATTGTTGTTGGCATCTCTACTTAGATGGCCTATTATACATCTCTACTTAGATGTATCGTCTTTGACATCTCTATTAGATGTTTTTTTTGGCATTTGTGCTTACGTTATGCCGATGATATGAGGCTTGTTATACACTCTACTTAGATGTTTGTTTCTCCTCTATGTGAGAGATTTTGGTCTTTATTACCATGATATATGTTTCTCTTTTGGAGATTATTATGTTATATATTGCCTTATTATCTTATCGTGATTATTGTTAAGTTTGTCTGACTGATTTGTTTAGCTAGCCTGACCAGAGTATTTTATGCTCGGGTCCGACCGAGTTGTTTCAGGTTAGGTCGTTTTGGACTTAGCTTGCTTCAGTGCTTCCGCTTTGGATATATCCGCTATACTATATATAGCTTTACTTGTTATCCATCCTTTATGATACTCTGATATTATGACTATCTTGTGTATTCTTTTTACTCACGAATGTGTGAGTAGTGGCTTTGTACCCACTTTTATATTTGGATCTATACTTGATATTGTATTGTGCTGAGACTATTTGCTTATTATCTGATGATGTTCTTTGATGATGTTGATTCTGTTATTATGTTTTGTTCCGATAGATCTTTTAGCCATTGTAGTTTTTTCTTTAAGTATTTATTGAATATGTCGAACCACACGCGAAAAAAAATAGATTCCATTTTTCGACATGTTCAGTAGATAGTTAAAGTAAGATTACACATGGTCGCTTCCATTATACTCTATTGTCTGCATTAGCAGACGGTATTATCCATATAATACTCCTTGTTAATGAGGCTCTCGGAGTTACACTTACCAACTTGCCACAATATATTCTTTATTAAAGTTGCATTATTACTTCTACCTATTTCCCAAAACCTTCTATGGTATTCAAACAATACCATTTTGTTCAATCATCTAAATTTCAGTTTAAAACCAAATTTTGAATTATCAAAATTTTATCAAAATTTTATAGCTCTCTAAATTTTCAAAATTTTTTGCCAGCGTCTCCTTTGCTCGGCTAGCTCGGTACTACTACAAAAGGCCTCTACGGGCACCCAAATTCCAAAAAGAAAACAAAAGCCAAGTGGCTAGATCCAAAATCCCAATCCAATTTCATACAGAAATTTAAATACATACCTTTTTGTCGGGCAATCAAATTTATCTTTTGGAATCAAATCCAATTTTCTTTCCCTTTAATACCTACGTATCTTACCAAGCAAAAATATCCAATCGTAACCTTTTTAATCATTTTATACATTTCCCTACAGAAGTTTCATACCTATTTCAAATTAGTCTTTCCTATTTTCATATGAATTCAATTCATCTTTAATTTGAGCAATGGATTTTAACTTTCATTTATAACTGATTCATATAGTTTCATCTACTAATTTACTTTAATTTGCAATTTGAAATTGTTTATCGTTAACGAAATTTTCCAAAAATTTTCTAACTCCTAAAATTTTCGAAATTTTTTGGCAGAGTCTCCTTTGTACGGAGGAGCTTTTGCAAATTGATAAGAGATATAAATATATATACATCGACCCACATGGTCGGAAAAAGAAAAAACAGTTCATATTTTCTATTTTTATTGCGTAGGCGTAACTTATTTAGCATTTTAAGCAAGAAACTTACTTATTTTAGCAATTAGTGCATCCAAATCCAGCCAAACGGCCTTCAGGTACCTGTACTTACTCAATTTAAATATATAAGCACTATATATATGAAGTTCATAACATTTCTCTTACTTAAACAACTATAACACTTCAATTCTAAAGAAATGCATACACAATAACTTCCATGAGCAATTTATATGTTTTCAAAACTAATTCAATTACTTTCAACCAATTCATAAGCCATTTTATTCAATTTTAATGGTTTACACCTCAATTTCTTACGTTCAATTGATTTCTAATCCAAACAAGCTCATATTCCCTTCAATTAATTCTAAAACCAATTGATTAATTTCTATCAACTCACAGAAATTTAATTACTTTTGTTTACGCCAAACGATGATTCATCTTATGAAATTTCGACGATATTGTATTTAATTCCATTTAATTTCCAATTTATTTACCAACCCTACAATGCATTTCATTTTATTTCCTTATTAGATTCATGCAAAACAATTTATTAAGCTTGGCACATTCCATTCTTGTATACTACTAGCCATTTCCAAATTAATTCAATCCAAGCTTTTATTTAATGGGCTTTCATCCTTATTGGAAGCCAAGCTTCCATAAATTTTAAACTTAAGTGAATTTACTTTAGTTTATTCCAACATCAAACTTAATTTTGCTTCTATTTTATTCTCATTTAAGCAATTTCCATTAAAATCAGTTGGCCCATCCATTTTAAATTTTAATTTTAAATTCACTTTCTCAATTTATCAAAATAATATCCAAGCACATACTTAACTCATTTATACTTCAAATTAATATACCACCAAATTTAAGTTCAGTCTGATAATCCAATTCCAATCACAACTTGATTAAGTTTTTTTTTATTCAATCAGACTTCATCCAATTATTATTTAACTCAATCAACCTATTTTAAAAAAATTAATTTACTTACTTAATTCATTATCGAATTTATTTTTTAATATAAGGCCATTCTCAATTTATTTCTATTCACTTGGGTTTGGTTTTGCAACTCAAACCATTTCTATTATAATCACTTCTCTTATATCCAATTTACTTGCAAATTTCTTCAAATATTATTCAAATCACCCTTGAATTTTATTTGTATTTCAAACCATCACATTTTTCAATCCAACTCTATTTATTTTTATTTTACAACATCTCTTCTTATTTAATTCATTATCAAATCTAAGTCAAATTCTATTTAAAATTCGAATTCATTCCCAAAACCGTTATCAACTTACAACCCATTTATTTTCCCAAGTTAAATTTTATTAATATACTCAATCAAATAATTATTTAGCCAATTAGCTTACTTTCAACTTCTAAATCAATATTTGGTTTTAATTACAAATTCGCTTCATTAAAATTCCAGTTTGGATTTCCTTGATTTTCAAAAATTCCAACATCTTTATTTAAAAAATTTAGAAATGTTTTTAAATTCACATCATATGATATAACTCTTTATAAAAATACTTTTTATAACTCGATTTCTCAACCAGTCCATCCTTGTTCTCACAGAAATTCGGTCATACGTTGATCAGGCGTAGGACTGAAAATCTATAAGTACTTGGTAAACTCGTTTTCAACACCCAGTGAAAATACTTGGAAAATAATTTTATTGAAAATATAGAAAACAATTTTTGAAAATAGAATAAATCTTTGGTGAGAAACCTCTGGAAATCATCACCCCCATCCATGGTCGCAGTTAACCCGATGGTTACGTTGCCATCCCGACAAAATACATAGATAACTGTAGGCCTCTGCACCCTCGATTACACCATGGAACCTACGACAGATCGCAGCTACAACTGGGGTTACGTAGCTATCACAGCAAAAACCCATATAACTGTAGGCATCAGCGCCCTCGAATTTCGCTGCCAAAAATGAAACTTCTCCACTCCACTTGACCATAGATCGCAGTTTACCGATGTTGCGTTGCCTTCCCGGCAAAATCAAGTGTAGACTGTTGGCACTCATCCTCCACACGATTTTCGCTATGGTCCCCACAGTAGATCGCAGTGACATCGAGTTACACTGTCGTCACAGTATAACCGAAATGCCCCTGTAGGCATCAGCGCCCTCGACTTTCGCTACCCAATAATCCTCAGGAACTAGTTTGTCCGGAATCCTCACAGGATCAACTTTAGAACCCCCCCTTGGGGCTCAAGGCAGTACCACCCAGTGGCACTTCTGAGAAGTTCATTTCAAGGAAGCGCCTTTTTCCCCAGAGCCATTACCAAAACACTTTATACTATACATATATAGTATCTTTCAAATCATACACCTAGTATGATATCATACAAAGCTCCTTTACACAAAATCGATTACCCCAAAATCGATAATTCTCAAACTAGGCTTTCCAAATTCAATATTGATTTTACCCAAAAATCAAAAGCCTTTCCAAATCCAAAGGTTCCCAAAACCTTTTTCCAAATTCCTCATAAGATCCTCTATATATATATATATTCAAATATATATAATTTTTAAAACTTTGGATCATTTCAAACTTGTATAAAATTCCTTTTATACTTCAAACACTTTCAAAAATCCTTTTTCTTCTAGCAATAATTTAACAAGGGGAGCTTAATCTTATATATAACAAAGATATATAACTTTGTTTATTCAAAATCAAATATTCAAATTTGATCACTCTTCCCAGCATCAATTTTATTCAAATCCGTACGATGTACACATATCATCCGTACTCATACCAATCTGATCGCTCACTCGATCACACAATTTCACTTCCGAACTAGTATCATCCACCCGACTTCCTAGTGCGGACACTGATCTGGTTTCTTGATCAGAAACCATCATTCTCCTTGCATAGCTATAACTATGATAGAGAATATTCAGAACCAATCAACAATCCATATACAGGTTCGCCGTCGAAAATCGAGTGAAAAATCCTAACTCGGATCGATAAACTATCTCGAAATTGTGTGCTCGAATCTGGATCAAATCACTATGCGAATAGAATAGTATACGTACATCCTACATATTTATTTCCCTTGATTATCAGCCAAATCAATTTCCTTTCTATTCATATTTCCTTAAATTCCCCTTTACTTATTTACAATTGCCTTAATCCCCATTTGGATTATCACTTCAATTCTTATCTCAGTTGGGTATTTAAATCAATAACAGTTTGCACTACCATCAGTTTATATTTGGAAAATAGCTTGAAAATTTCAAAAATAGATAAGTAGTTGAAAAATAATTATTAGTTTCCAAAATAGCTATAAAATAGTTCAGAAATAGCTAAATAGTTTAAGAAATTTTAGATAATTGCAAAATAGTTGAAAGATAATAATTTATTTGTAAAATAGTTGAAAAATAGTAATTAGTTTAGAAAACTATTGAAAGATAGTAAATAGCTCAAAAAAATAATGGTAAAAAATATATAAAATAAGTCAGCTTTAAAAAGAAAGGTTGTATATATTTAATAGCGTAGAAAAAGGAGTTTATATTAAAACAATTTATATTAAAAATAGTCAAGAGTCAACTGTTCACTTCCCCAACAATCCAATGTAAATTTACACTTCCATTTGATTTTAATCCTGTTCAACTTTAATTAAATTTCCAATTATTCCAATCAATTTGAATTTTTTTATCAATTGAACCCATTTCAAATTCAATTCATTTCAATATAATCCAAATCAATTTCCTATTTAAATTCTTAATCTTATACGTCTTCAATCACCAATCCAATTAATTCAAACCAAATTCAATTTTAAACTAATTCAATTTAAATCTTGAATTTAAACTATCTTGAATTATATAAATTCGAGTTAAATTCTCAAAGGTTGGTTTAACTCTTTAAACCAAATTAACTTTTATTTTAAGGTTTTTAATCTATTTAATTTCTGAGTCCAATCCTCAAAATTCCATTTTAAATTATTTTTATTTATGTATTTCAAGGTTCAATACAATTTTATTTGTTTTCAAAATTTAATTTATTCAATTTTATCTTCCAGTTTGATGCCAGTTGTTAAACAAGTTTATTTTACAATTCAATTATTCAAATTTATTTTATTCATACAATACCATTCTCAATTTAAAGATTTTTATTAACAATAGGATGATATCATCCAATTTATTTTAAAACGTCCATCATTTTCAATTTTTAAATCTCAAACCCGTTTTGAGATCTTCCCAATTCAAATCAACCACTTAATTTTCCAAGTTAAATTTCAATTTACTTAATCCAATCAACCTTGCTCAATTTGAATTTCCGCTTCATACTTCAAAATTCTTTCCCTCTTATAAGTTCAAAACTTATATCACTTTGGGTTTTTACATCACACCTTATGGAAAAAATCAAAACCCAACCTCTTAGAGTTTATTTCAAATTATCTTTGATATCATGTATATCCATAAATATATACATATTTATTTCTTGGCCCTCCCAGCCATGTTTTAAAATTTTAAACCACCCTTGGTTTTACATTCGAATAAATTTTCAAACAACCCATTGTTTGCAACAAGTCCAGTTATCCACATAATACTTATTTATTATTTTTCATTACTTTGAAACAAAATCTTCAAATTTCGGGACCAGATTTAGAATTTTATTTTCAATCAATTAAATTTTAATTTAGTTGTATTTCTGTTTCCACTTAATTTAATTCCACTTCAAGATTTCAATTTAAGTTTGAATCCATTTCAAACATCTTTATTTAATTTCAGTTTGGTTGTATTATATTACTTCTTAATTTAATTCTAATAATTAACAACCAATCACCTTAATATGTATTAGAAGGAAATATTGCTTTATATATCAATATATCATTTAAAATCTTTATATAAGAAAATAACAAGTACGCGCTCATGTATATATATATATACATACTTAACCCATTTTAGAGTACTACAGAATCTATTTAACGAGTAACTCCCATCAAAGCCAAAGTCCTCGCTTAACCTTTCAGCTCTGATACCAAATGTAACGACCCGAAATTTTTGAACCCGAAAATTTCAAATAGTTATGAAAAAGAAGAAAGAGATAGAAGAAGAAGAACAGAAACACCAAACATCTTACATTCGCAGCGGATAAAATATAATAATAAATAATAACAGTTTACAAAAGAATACTATATCTGTCGATTACATTTAATATACATCAGAGTTTCACATGTATATATACCGTCAATGAATATACAATTATCATGTTATATGATATACAATAATTATAATAGGGCGAAAGCACTCCATACGTTCTTGCCATCCTGCTTGACTCCTGAGTTCTAGAACGTACCTACCTGAAAATCTGTAATACTCTGTCTGACCCGACATTACACCAAAGTAACACTCGGGTCAGGCTGCAAACCAGCATGAGTAACCCGACTAACATGGAATACCAAAGCAAAACAACTTATATAAACCCGGGTAACTTATATCAATTTAATCAATTCACAATTTGCTATAGAGAACACTTATTTCACATATAAATTTCTAAGTACCAAACTTAGATAAAATAATCTAATTCACCTAAATCATTCCATTTCATCGTATTGATTTCACAAATCCATTTATAAAAATTCGAAGTGGTTTCGGGTATTTCCCAATACCCGACTCCGGCCTCTTCGAAACTCATGTCATCCTAACCCAAGTTATTCAAATGAAATACTCAACATTTCATATCAGAGATATCAACTCACTCAAACATCCAATACCATTCAATCATCCATAAGCAAATTTAATCACTTCCAAATTAATTCAATTGATTCTAATTGAATTTCAATTCTCAATCACTGAGATTCCTTCATTTAACATTAATTAGTTTCAAATCAACTAATCATCCATTCCTTCATAATTCATCTTAATTAATCACCCTGGATAAATCATTTTTTTTTTAAATTTCACTCAAGTAATAACTTTAATTAATTTCACGATATTAATTCTTCTTAACCAAGATCAATAATTAATCTTAATTACTTCATGATCAAATTATCGGTTTTAGTTACATTAATCCTTAATTTACTTTTATATTGACTTCTCATAAGTCATTCATTAATGATTTTCAATCTTTAATTACGTCATTGATTATATAAATTAACGATTTCCATTTATATTTTAATTGATCCTAATCTAAATTAACTACATTAATTAAATCACAATATTAATCATTCTTGATTTATCTCAATCCTGTAATTAACTATCCATTTGTTTACTTCATTAAACAAATCAAATTTCTCCTTAATTAATCATCTTAATTACTCTCCTTATTAATTATACAAGGTAATTATATTTTATTTATTTCATTAAATAATTACTTATTAAATCACTCAATGATCATTATAATTAATTTAAACTTAATTAATTAACCAAAATATTAATGAATTTAATTAATTAATTACTCGTCTAAAATTATCCTACCTATTTAATGAATCACCAATCATTAAACCTTTATTGAATTTAAACAGAGCCATATTCTTATTTATGATTTAAGTTCAAAACCATTTAAAATCCAAATACCTCGAGTCAAACCACAATTAACTCAAGAAACAACCAAATCTAAAATCACTAAATCACCAGTACACATCCAAACAATTCAATCATTCATCCAATTATTTAAATTTCCATTTGAAAATTTAAATAAAATTCAGAGCATGAGATTACTCACCTTTATCGTTTTGCAGCCCATTTCCTTTACGACTTGTTCTTCACGATCATTGACCTTGTAAAACATTAGATTTTTATTAATATTCGAGTCAATTAAGAAATTTAAATTTCTATTTGATAATTTAATTAACCACTAATTCCATTTTAAACAATCAAATTAAATTTAAACTAATTTCCCTTTCTAACAGATTTTCCCATTCCTTTAGTAAATTATTTTCAGTAACCAAGGTAAATTAAGTAAGTTCATTAAATACATATTTTAACAATAGCTAGCAAGTTTTAAAAAAAAATGTGAAAAACATAGCTGCCCCCTTTTTTTTTTAAGAAAAACAAAAGCTTATACCTGCAGATAACGAACCCTCTTTTCCATCGCATCGCGTCTTCCCCAAATCGGCACGAAACCCTATCGTGAATCCTCTCACGGTCGCGTATCCATCCCCTTCACGCACCTATTCGCGAACGACTCCCTATCGCATGCGAACATCGCTCCATGCCCTAACTGAAGATGACAACGCTATCTGCTTTCGACCCCTCTTTCGATCGATGCGACCTTCCCTCATGCGATCGTGCTCGAACTCGCGACTACATCGCCTCTTCCTTCGAGGGCTTCGGCCATTATTTTCTTATTTTTTTCTTTTTTTTATATAAACGAATCGGTTTTCGGAAATGAAGGAAAGAGGGAGGCTCGGTTTCATCTCTGTTGAAAGAAGAGAGGACGGAATAAAATATTGATTTGGGGAATTAGCTTCTTGAGTACGCTTTCAAAAAATAATTTAATATTGAAAATATCTCGTTGCATAACGTGAAATTCCGAACCCCGAATCAGACATGCCGACGGACGTTTATATGATTTTACCCGCATTCCGAACACGATGGAACGTGTTTCGGAGGCTAATTTGATTGTATTTGCGAGTTACGGAAGTAAACGTTCAATTTTAAATTAAATCGATTAAAATAGTTGTACGCGTTTCGAGCTGCCAGGGTCAAATGATAACTCCGATGGCTACGAAAATTGAAATCCGATAATAACTAACTATTATGGATCCAACGGAACTGGTTTCGTCGAATTCCGAGACTGTGAATGTCAATTTAAACGATATATTATTAAAATTGAACAAAATACTTCCAAACTCAATTTCAACACCTTCACTACCTTCAGTGCTATCAATATAAATTCTATAAGCCTTCAAATTATTTTTAACAGGCTTAAAAATTCCAGATTCAGCATTTTACCCAATTTCAAATTATATGATTCAATATTTAAACTATATAATTCAATAATTTAATTATTAAGTAAATATTGATATCTTGAATTTCAAGTTAAAATTAACTTTGAAATATTTAAAATCAAATTTAAATTGTTAGAAATTCCGGGTCGTCACGCTTGGATACATTCAAAAAAAAACAAATATATATAACATAAGTTTCAAACTCAAATATACATAAACAATGCAAGGAATGAATGCATAAAACAAAACCAAAACTTTTGCACATGCTTCCTAACACTCATGCTTCGGCCATAGATCTGAAATGCACGTCCAAAACATGTATTTGGATCTGGTTTGGGTTTGAAATGTGTTGGCCTAGCATAGCAAAAATGGTGTGCAAAATATATAAGCATGAGCTAACACTACAAGGTAAAACAACATGATTTCTAAACAACATAAGGGCTCGGCCAAGGCATCATGGCATGGCCAGGTCTGTAGAGGGCTGGAGGATGACGTGTCAGTGGGTTCAAGTTAGGAGTTTGCTGGTGGTGGTGGTGTAGGTGGCGGCCAAGGGGTGTGTGAGGTGATGGAACAATTGTAGTTTGGCTATGTTGGATATAGGTGGTGTTTGTGCATTTTAAGGTGGATCTACATCATCTAAAGGCACGACTATGGCATGAGGATGGGCTGAGGAGGTATTGTCCGGAGGTGGTGATGGTGGAGGCTGCCAAGGGATTGGAGGAGAAAGTTCAAGCCAAAAAGAGATGAAGAAAGCAAGTGCAAAACTATGTGAATCAAGATAAAAACATGAAAAAGAAAAGAATTTTACCAATTTTTTCTCTAAAGCAATGGCCGTTTTTTCTTTCAGAAATGAGGAGAAAAGATGTTTACGTGAATGAGAAAAATGATGGTCGGCTGAAGGAATGAGGAATTAAGGCCAATTGAATGAAAAGATGTGGTGAAATGTGAAAAGGTAGGAATTCAAAAAGCCTTAGGAAATCAAAAGTCACCAAAACCTTTTCAAATTTCTCTATTTTATTTTTATAAGTTTAAATAGCTGAAAATGTTTATAAAGTCGGTTAAAATTCAAAAATATAACAAATATACAAAATATAAATTTAAAAAAATACTAAATATATATGATTTAAATAAGAAAATTGCACAAAAATGAAAACTAGTCTAGAAAATTTGAAACTAAACATAATAAACTTTGGGAAAATTTTATGGACTTGTAAAATATTTATAAATAAAAATAATAACATAAAATAAAAATGCATTCACAAAAATAAATAAATAAATTTTAATTAAATATAATTTAAATGAAGAAAATAGGAGAAAAATAGAAACTAGCCTTTAAAATTAGGAAATAAATGTAATAAACTTTGGAAAATTTTTATCATCACAATAAAAATATTTAAAATAAAATATACACCTAATATGTCATAACACATATTAGAACCTGATTTGAAAAATAAAAATATTATTTATATAGTTTAAAATAGACAATTTTATTAAATAAATCAATTTACACTCAATATTGTAAAAAGCGTAACATTCACAATATAAATCAGATTTCAACGAAATGAAAAGCAGTATTCTTGAAATTAAATTTAATTTCATAATAAAATATAAAATTAAAAAATTAAAATATTTAAATTTTAAATTTAAAAGTCAAAGTTTGACCAGATTGTCCATATTCACTTGACTGGAAATACCCTATTTATTCAGATTTGAAATAATAATTCACACACAATAAAAAATTATTTTTAAAAGAACAAAATTTATCCATTTTAATAAATAAAATAAAGTTTTTAAATCTGGAGTTTCAATTTAAATAATTAAAATAAACAATTAAAATAATCACAAAATACAGGGTTGTTGTACTCTCCCCCACTCAAATCTTTTCATCCTCGAAAAGCACGAACAAGGAAAATGAGGAAAATCACGATAGACAACATAGAGTATCTGGAAAAACATTTTCGGATTCGAAGCACAAATGCTCTCCTCCGTTTCCCGGGTACAATCTCTATCATCAGTACCCCATCGTACTTTGATCAAACTAACAGATTTCCTTCTTAACTGCTTCGTACCTCTGTCGACAATACGAAGGGGCTTACGCTCGACAGTCAGATTAGGCTAAATATCCAAACTATCAAAAGAAGAAGGCTGAACAATAAGAGATGAGTTATGAAGATACTAGAGAAGATGTGAGATGTGGAATACATCATGCACTCCAGAAAGCTGCTCGGGCAAATCTAAACGATAAGCCAAAGAACCAACTCTTTCCATAATGTAGAAAGAACCCTCAAAGAAGAAGAAGGTAGGAATAGCTTGGAGGAAAATAGGTTGGAACACAAGGATGGACCATTATTTTAAAACCATATACATTTCAATTTATAATTTTATATTTACAACATTTTAAACATTCATAATATGATAAATAGTCATTTGATTCAAATTTGTTAGTTTGAAGTAAACAAAATTTAAAACACTTTACATTATTTAGAAAAGTAAAATAAATGATCAAAATATCCATTATATAATACTTTATCAAAATAATTTTTATAACTCGATGTCTTAACAAGTTTACTTTCGTTCCTGTAGACTCTGGCTAGGCGTTGATCAGGCGCAAAGCTAGAATTCTCTAGGTACTTGGTAGACTTGTTTCAACACCCGGTGAAAATACTGGAAAACCTTTTAAAACAACAGATATGGGAAGTACAATCCAAATAAATCAACCAAACCAAAATATTAGTCTAACCATGGATCGCACATACATAATGTTTACGCTTGGATCCCCCAAGAAACAATTCGTATTCGTAAGCTTTCTCAGCCCTGCGAGTTACGCCATGATGACTAGTAGAGTGCAGGGTGCACAATGGTTACGCCTGGATCCCCTAGGAAACAATCTGTACCCTTATGCCATCTCAGCCAGGCAGTTTCTTTACTAATGCGACCTACATAGATTGCAGGATACACAATGGTTACGCCTGGATCCTCCAAGAAACAATCCGTACCCCTAGGCCAACTCAGCCAGGCAGTTGCGCTATGCAGTCGCGCTCGTAAGACCATGGAGATCGCCATGGAATTCGATGGACACTCGAGTATCATATCAGGAAAACCCAAATCAGAGAGAATAATATCGATAGAATAAATCCACAGTGTGGCCACAAAGCGGATATCAAGCAGAAGGCACTTTCCATATCTTTACTTCAAAAATATGTATCATATAGTACCTTTCAAAATCACTTTCAAATATCATACTTGTATAAAGTCCATTATATATAAGATTCCATTTCAAATCGAATACTTTCCAAATCAATAGTATATCAAATCATACTTATATAGACTTCGATTATATAAGATTTCAATTTACAAATTGAGTACCCTTACAAATCAATAGTTTCAAATCACTTCATACTTATACAAATAAATTTTATATAAGTTCGATAACTCCCAAATCAAAGTATTTAAATAAACATGGTTCCCAATTTCAAACCATTTCAATATCAATTCAGTTTCAAAATCATATATGATTTCACCAAATCATTTCTTCCTAATTACATATATTCAGTTTCAACGTTTCTTAAAACAATAGATTTAGAAAGTTATCTAAATTTCCAAATCAACAAAAATTTAGGTCAAACAAATTCATTTCCATTTCAACCCTATATTCACTTTCAAAAATCATAATACTTTCAAAGTTATAAATCTTTCGAAACCAAAATACTTGAAATCATTACACTTTGAAAATCACAACAATTCAAAATCATACATTTGAAATCATGAAACATTCCTTTAGTTATTTACACTTTACAAATTTATTCAATTAAACCTAAATTTTCAAATTTCCAATTTAATTCAATTCAAACCATCGGTTTCAATTCAATTTAGTTTTTCAACAACACCTTCAAACTATTTGTTTCTATATGAAAATCCTATTTTCCATTGAAAAGATTATTATTCTATATATATATATACACTTTATTCAAAACATTTCAAATCTATATTTCATACCAGAATAATTCAACATAGTCTTATTTATTTCACTCAACAAACAGTTTCAAACTTATATAAATCATCTTACTTTATCCATTAATCATACATAACTAAACATATATTCTTTATCAAATACCTTATACCTTTCAAAATTTCTTAGCCTTGAAACGTTAACCTGGATTTGGAAGTGCTCGAATATTCAAAATAGTCAAAGAAATCATATTTTCAATCCAAGAGTTGGAAATCACCAATGAATCAGTAAACCAATTCCAAAAGATAAGGTTATACCAAAACAAATCTGAATCTCGAGGACTAAACACCGGCTTACTTTAAATCATTTCATATATATATATATATATATATATATATATATATATATATATATATACATATATCTTTCGAATGTCAAACCATACTTCAGAATCTAAAACCAGGATTTGGTTTCACAAAATCACTCGCATAGCAAAGCTACTAGAGTGGCCTCTCCCCTACTTAGAAACTTGAAAATCAATGTCGATGATGCATGCATTCATCCTCGAAATTATTTTCCAACAACATAAGTGTGTTCTGGACTTTTATTTTCCTGAAACTTCTTTGAAATCTCTTCAAAATCATTGGAATTCATTCGAATGCATTTGAAACATTTCTTATTTGGAAAATATCTTAAAATCATATTATTATAATATATTTTCCAAAATCCTAAAACCGATTTCAAAACACCGGAGTTCGATTCCTTGAAATTCAAATTCAAAACCCTTATGTTATAAATCATTTTTATATAAGTCAAATTCCTATAAATTTTCAAAATTTTCAAATCCTTTCAAAGTTTCAAATTTCCTTTTTCAAAAGATATAAAAATCCTTATTGAAAACATTTCACTTATATATATATATATATAAAATTGGGCCATCCTTATTAAAATAATAATTTCGATATATGCATAACTCCAAAATACAACCAAACACAAATTTTCAAGGGATTCAAGGATGAATTTCCAATAAATAGATATTCAATTTTTAAGGAACCTTAATCAAATATAATTCTGGTTCGAAGGTAAGCTCGAACGAAGATGAGATACTTTTATTACCAAATAGAAGTTGGATAAGCCTATATAAATCGTGGGCGACCTTAACCGGTTAACCGTGACTTTAGGAATATAATCAATATGGAAATCTAAGGAAATCGACATTCGATAGCCAGAGATAGAATCCAGGTGGAGCAGGAGATAGATAGAATCGTAAACCGTGGATACAGAAATCTCCGGTGAATCATTGCTAATTTGTAAAGGAGTTTCACCCCTTTACAAATCATTCAAAGATTTTTGGAATCACCTATCTTTATAGAGGTCATTCAGAGTAGAGTTATGGAATGCTCCAAAATCAAAAGGATAAAATATGGAAGACAAGAATGGACTTCAAAACAACCGGGAGCGTTCCAAAGTTCAAGGAATCATAGTCGATAAGAATCCTAACCAAGAGATTTCTAACAAGGTAGACACCGAAGAGATGAAGTTTAGAAAATCTTGATTTCAAAGTAAGAAAAATTTTATACCAAAATAATCTTTGAAAATCTTTTAAAATCATTTGGACATCATTTTATACTTCGAAAATATGTTCCCTCACAAAGAAAGGACTCTGAGATTGATTTCACTCATTCTAGGGTATTTCTACCCTATCTCTAATGATTTTTTGCTCCGTGGACTATGGTTTGCCAAAAACCAAAGCTCTGATACCAACTGCAACAACCTGATATTTTCAGCCATTCACATCTACACAAGCTTGACTTGAATTGCTCAAAATACCGCGTTGTAAATAAATTTGGAGCAGATGAAATACAATCACAGAATCACAGACACAGAACAATCAGAATAACTCACAACGGAAATTTAAAATACCATAGTAGTTCATGAAGCTACTATAACAGAATCTCAAACCAAATATATAATACAGTCTGAAACCAACATAATAGGAATCCCAAATGCATAGCAGTTCACTAATAAATGAGATAAACTAGAATAGCCGAAACAGAAGTAGATATAAATGTAGATAAGCAGAAACTCCAGCAAAGACCAGCTCCAAAAAGAGAATCCAAAGCTATGAATACTCAGGCTGACCCGAGCGTAAAGTAAAACACAAATCATTCGAGTCAGGACATATATACTTATATAATGTAAACCAACTCAAGTGAACTGTAGTAATGTACAATAACTTAAACTATAAATTAAATACATCCCGTGGTTAAAATTTCATAATGGTATTTTATACTTCGAAATAAAATATCATTTCAAAATTCAATATCATTCAAAAATCCATTCCAAAATATCAAAATATCGTATCTTCCAAACCACATTCATTTATTTAAAATACCATTTCAACACACATTTCAAAATAGTTTATATTTCAAAGCAAATTACTTCATTTAAATCATTAAAATGAAGTTATTATATTTAATAATCAAATTATTAAATTTCCAAAATTTTAATCTTTTTCAAAATTCATTTATTCACTTAATTTTTTCAAAACCATAAAAATTCACCTTTCTCAACATTTAGAAAATGCTACAGAAAGTTACATTCAAACAGTTAAATTTAACAAAAGGTAGCAATTAAAATGTAGTAATAGGGTTACATTAGTTTCAAATAAACTTAGTTAAATTCAAAAATTATAGCACTTACAAAGTGCTATAATATCCTTTAATTAAATCTAGCCATTTGGTTCATTATTATCAACTACAACATTTACAAATGCTATATTATCATTTACATTAGAATTAACAGCGTTTCAAAAATGCAGTTAATTAACTTCAAATGTTCAATATAATTTCACAAAGAATAATATTTTTATTAAAAACATTTTTAACTTATAAAATCATACAATTTCACATTTATAAACATCATTTAATTTTCCTTAAATTCATGATTCTACAAAGTTCAATTTCCATTCAAAAATCAAGATTTAATAATAATTCACTTATTAAATTCCAATATTCAATTTAAATTCATTAAATTAAATTTCAACTTAACACTTAAGTTTAAATTCTCAAATATAACTTAATTTACATTTTATTTACTTAACTTCAAAAATTTAATTTGAAACAATATTCACAATTTTCCAATTTAAGTTATATTTAAAAATTCAACTCAATATTCATTTATTTCACATTTTAACTTTATTCAAAATCCATCAGTATATTATAAAAATCATTTCAATTCATTTAAATTCAAAATAACATAAATCTGTCATATTTTCATATTAAATTTAAATTCCGTTTATCACCGATTTAAAATTTCCAAATAACTTACATTTCAAATTTTCTAACTTTACCATTATTTTATTTCACTTATAAATTTTCAGAAAATCAATAATACTTTATAAAAATCATTTTTAATTAAGTTTTAAATCAAAATATTATAATATTTACATTTTCAAAATATTTAAAAAAAATTAGAAAAACATATTTTAACTACGGTTCTGTATATAAATTTATACATTAGGAAAAGTGATATGGGTAATATATCATTTCAACCCGTAATTTACAAAGAAAACCCGGGTTTTATCATTTCAAACCCGCAGTCCCAAGTAAATGAAATAATTTGAAAATCGCTCAGGCATATCATTTCAGCCCATAACGATTTTTCCCTATTCTAAAGTCCGTTCGGGTATGTATCATTTCAACCCATAATGATTCTAATCTAAAGGGAATTTGCATTGTGATAAACTGATATAAACAAAAGAACAACATAATATAATAGTAATATATGATATAACAGGTGTGATCATCATATGATCATAATATAAGCAATTATAACATGATGGTGTAACTTTACAAATTTAAATGGTGTCAGTTTATAAGTACAAATCGTCTGGTGAGAATTACTCACATGTATTAGCTGGGGATGGCAAACAACTACACACAACAAAGATCTTCGAACACACGAAAGCCTGAATATGATTCGAGAGTGGAGAGCCAAAGATTAATAGCCTTGGATACATTAAAAAAACAAATATATATAACATAAGTTTCAAACTCAAATATACATAAACAATGCTAGGAATGAATGCATAAAACAAAACCAAAACTTTTGCACTTGCTTCAGCCATAGATCTGAAATGCACAACCAAAACATGTATTTGGATCTGGTTTGGGTTTGAAATAGGTTGGCCTAGCATAGCAAAAATGGTGTACAAAATATATAAGCATGAACTAACACTAGAAGGTAAAACCACATGATTTCGAAGCAACATAAGGGCTCAGCCAAGGCATCATGGGGACGGCCAGGTCTGTAGAGGGCTGGAGGATAGCGTGGCAGTGGGTTCAGGTCAGGAATTTGCTGCTGGTGGTGGTGTAGGTGGCGGCCGAGGGGTGTGTGAGGTGATGGAACAATTGTAGCTTGGCTATGTTGGATACATGTGGTGTTTTGCCTTTTTAAGTGGATCTACATCATCAAAGGGCACGGCTATGGCATGGGGATGGGCGGGAGGAGGTGTTGTCCAAAGGTGGTGATGGTGGAGGCGGCCAAGCCCAAAAGAGTTGAAGAAAGCAAGTGCAAAATTATGTGAATCAAGATAAGAACATGAAAAAGAAAAGAATTTTACCAATTTTTTCTCTAAATCAATGGCCGATTTTTCTTTCAGAAATGAGGAGAAAAGATGTTTGCGTGAATGAGAGAAATGATGGTCGACTGAAGGAATGAGGAGTTAAGGCTAATTGAATGAAAAGATGTGGTGAAATGTGAAAAGGTACGAATTCAAAAAGCCTTAGAAAATCAAAAGTCACCAAAACTGTTTCAAAATTTTCTATTTTCTTTTAATAAGTTTAAATAGCTGAAAATGTTTATAAAGCCATTCAAAATTCGAAAATATAACAAATATACAAAATATAAATAAATAAATATTAAATATATATGATTAAAATACGAAAATAGCACAAAAATGAAAACTATTCTAGAAAATTTGAAAATAAAGAATTAACTTTGTAAATATTTTATGGACTTGTAAAATATTTATAAATAAAGACAATAAAATATTATAAAAATGAATTCACAAAAATAAAAAAATAAAAATTTAATTAAATATAATTTAAATGAAGAAAATAGCAGAAAAATAGAGACTAGCCTTTAAAATTAGGAAATAAATGTAATAAACTTTGGAAATTTTTTATCATCGCTATTAAAATATTTAAAATAAAATATACACCTAAAATGTCATATAACACATATTAGAACATGATTTAAAAAATAAAAATATTATTTATATAGTTTAAAATAGACAATTTTATTAAATAAATCAATTTACACTCAATATAGTAAAAAGCGTAACATTCACAATATAAATCGGATTTCAACGAAACAAAAAGCAGTATTCTTGAAATTAAATTTATTTTCATAATAAAAGTTAAAATTCAAAAATTTAAATTTTAAATTTAAAAGTCAAAGTTTGACCAAATTAGCCAAAAATTCACTTTACTGGAAATACCCTATTTATTCAGATTTGAAATAATAATTCACACACAATAAAAATTTATTTTTAAAATAACAAAATTTATCCATTTTAATAAATAAAATAAAGTTTTTAAATCAGGAGTTTCAGTTTAAATAATTAAAATAAACAATTAAAATAATCAGAAAATACAGGGTTGTTATAAAATATGTGTCCAAAATATGTTATTGATACAGTATGTTGGATTTAAAATATGGTATTGATATAATATGCTAATTTTGAAATGTGGCATATATACGCAATTGTGACTGATGTTTACTGAAATGGAGTTAAAACATTTCACGATGTTTTTACAGCGCTATTGAAACATTCCACAGTGTTTTTAAAACGCCATTGAAAGTTTTAACAGCGTTTTAAAAATGTCGTTAAATGGTATCTAAAAACAAAAAGCACGATTTATTGCAACAAAGAAACGCCGTAAATAAATATCACAGCATTGAAAAAACATTATAAAATCTTATCTTAGCACGAAACAAACGCTAAGAAAGACCTCTAACTGCACCTAACCAAACACTGTTAAATGATTTCATAACATCAGGGAAACACTGTTAAAAAGGACATTTGACAGCGTTTATTTATTGTCATTGTATATCTCTGACATATAACTACATTTCGATATGTAACGTACATAAAAACGCTGTGAACAACTTTTATAGCGTTTTTAAAATGCTGTTAGAGGTCCTGTTTGTTATAGTGAAGACAACACAGTAGTGCCCTTACTAGATCTAGCGCTAGATCTGTACTGCATTTTGTGAAAAATGTGGATTATGGATCCTTAGGCTAGGATAAACACTAGAGGGGGTGAATAGTGTTTTAAGGAATTATTAAATCTTTTTGAGTTTTTGTTAATTTGAACACAAATGTATGCAATATTCAAACACAGATATGATCACAGAATCAAACACAGATGCAGAAAGAAAGTAAAAGCAGTAAAGGAAAGAACACACAGGATTTTATATTCGTTCGGAGTTACCCTACATCCAGTCCCGCACACAAGTACGGATTTCATTTCAAAAGCAATCTTTACAATTACACCCTCGATTTCAAGGCCATGAGGTACACCCTCCAGATTCGCAATCCTCTGGGTAGAGATACTTGATTTCTCGGACAACAAGTTCACCCAATTTATTTCCAAGGCTACAATCACATCTTTTCTCGCTTGATTGATTTCTAAGGCCATAATCACACCTTTTCTCGTTTAGTTGATTATAAAGAAGCCTATTACTCTGAATAGCACTGAGGATCCTGTTAAGGTAGTGATAGAGAATCAAACCAGAGATAATCTAGTTAGATTCAATGTTGATTTCGACAGAGTAATGGTAGGAATGTGTATAAAGAAATGTGGAAGAAGAAGAGAAAATGAAAACCAGTAACTATGAAGTAAAATTCATTGAAAACAACCCCTATTTATAGAAGAACAATAGTCATGTCCAATCGTGAAGAGATATGACGAATAGACACTTCTTTTGGAATCTAAATTTTGAAATTAACTGACACTATGTTGACATGGGTATATTGAGTATGTCGACATCCCAAAGCAAATTTTGGTGGTTTGTTTTTCTTCGAAAATAACTTTTATCTTATACTACAACTATTTTAAACTTTTATAAATATACTTAACTAAAGTTAAAATACATAAATAAATAAAGAGAATAATATATATATAATTTTACTATAATTTTATATTTAAATCTAAGTATAAATATTAAAATTGAAATATATTATTATTAAAGATAGTTTTAACACTGAGGACAATCTGATTTTGAAAATAAAGATTATTGTGAGGCCAAAAGTATTTAAAATCAGAATCGATGTTTTTGATTCTTTTAAAAGGAAGGTTTTGAAATTATTTTGAAAACAAGATAATTTCATAAAATCATTTGAATAAAAAGTTAGCGGATGCAAAACAATGTTCCACTAGATTTTTCGTAGGTTCCATCCTACTTAGGGTTCCATCCCTTTAACGGGCTCGAGGTGGATTCCATTCCATGAATAAATTGGATTTTAAGATGCCAGTTCTTTCCTAGGAGTTTTTAACAAAATTCCTAATTAAAAAATAAATTACATGAAATCTTGAACTCATGATAATCTTGATATTCTTGATACTCATGAGTCTTCAATCTTGATATCTTGAATATCTATACTGTACAGTCTTCATTCTTGGTACATGCATGGTTAAATCCTGCATATACATATATTTCTAAACTATAATGTTAGTATTTATATTTTATAATCATATTATAAGGTTGTTGTCATTAAAACCATCATCTCACAGACTAACAATCTCCCCCTTTTTGATGATGACAACCTTTGTTTATAAAATATTACTTCTGTCGGAATAACTCTCACTTAATTTATGCCTAACTATCCTATTTTATACTTCTCCCCCTTTGTCATCAATAAAAAATAACTCCATACTATATAACTCCCCCTCATTCTTGTACTAAATTACATGCATTAATAAACTATACAATGGAGTATATAATAGATAGATTGAGAGATAATTATACTGATAGACATGATAAGTTAATTAAAGATCATATACACATCAATGTGTATTTGTACATGTTTTGTACAACAAACATCAAACCAAATCAATCCACACCAAATATCAATCTATATCAATCAAATTAAGGGAAATGAAATCAAATCAAACCAAGCAAACAATTCAAAAAAAGCAATCAAGTAAAATCATATATTACGAGGAACTTCCACCTATCCTTCTTCTCCAAATATAGGGTCTGCTTTAATGGCATCCCAATTTTCATTATCATTGGTTAGAGAGACTGGAGGATGTGCTTTGTTATTATCCTTGTGTAGGGAGGAAATCATTCATCATATTGCACCGAAATGCCTTTCTTGCTCCTTGATCATCTGCATTTGACTCAATTCTAAGTGTCGCTGGTTACGAAGAATGAACGAAAGAATATTCTTGAAGAAGTAAGAGTTTCTTCAAGATTCTCAGATAAATTATGAATTGGATTGGCCATATTCGAGTTTGTGAGAAGAATGAGAGAAAAAGTGGATAATAAATAATATTCAGTGATGAATTCTAGAAGAAATAGGTATTTATAGGTGTAGAAATTTGTTTGAAATGAATAGACATAAGGTAGTTAGGCAAATTTCAAATTCGAAATGAAATGTCATTTCTGACCAGTACATGTCGGTATGGTCGTAGGGGGGATGTCGACATGGTCCATTGAATTTGATGACTTGTTTTGATTTTGTGAATAATTGTGTATGTATATTTATATATTTATATAATATACTAACATTTATTCTAGAGATAAGATAAGCTAGATAACAGAAAAGAAGTTCCATTTCATTTCATACTAAGACGATACATCAATTAAACATAAACAACTACATGAACTTTGAGACTAAAACAAACTAAAACTAATATAACATGAAATGAAACGGTAAAATTTGTTAGAGAATGATGAAGATGAAGATAATCCAAGCTTCTTGCTGACTTTGGAAATAAATTTGTTCATGTTGGATGAAATTTTCTCCAACTTCTTACTAATGGATCGTTTAAGTATCCGTTGATTCTCAACAATGGTCTTTTGGTTTTTGAGAAGGGTTTTGTTGGATGGATTAGGAGGATAGTTGATGCTTTCCAAAGAGGTTTCACCTTCTTCTTCTTCTTCAATTTCCATTTCATCCCCTTCTTCTTCTACATGCTCTTCCTCTCCTTCTATCTCCTCATGAGCCAAACGCTCTTCCTTCTCGGCAAGAGTCTCATAAGGTAGAAAAACAAATGGAATTTTCATAAGCAAAATGCTGGAATGATTGAAAACTTTTCTAGAAACAAATTCTTCTTCTTCGAAATCCACTCCAAAATAGTTCAAAATCCGAGTGAGATAAATTCCATGATACAAAGTATTCTCACCCATTTCAAGATTTTTGGGACGAAGTTCATCCAAAATAACTTGCGTCCAATTAATATCATAATTTCCAAAAATAGTAAAAAGTGCTTTGCAAATTTTTGAGGTAGGATTTTTAAAATTTCCCGATCTTGGCGTCAAAGTATGCTGTAAAAGAAGATTAACAATTCTAGATTTTGGTCGAAAGTTTCGAATTTTGAATTCAAAATCATCATTTCCTTTGAAAATGTGATGAAATGTCTCACCATCATTTTCATCGATTTTAAAATTAGAATGACCCATTCCCGTGCTTTTGCAATTGAGAATGGTACCCAAAAGATCACAATTTAAAACGATTCTAGTGCCTTTGACAAACTCCAAATTTCATCATCATTTCCAATATAAAATCCATGGTTTAAATTTGCATAGAAAATTTTAACGAGATTTGGATAACAAACGAAATCATTTTAAGAAGCATCAACAAGAATAAAAATTTGATTATTTGCAAAAAGAGAATCAATTTCAAAAGAAGAGAAATCTTGAAATATAGCAAACTTTCCGGGATGGACTTTTCCATAGTTAGCATAGTTGATGTATGCTTTTATTGCCTCCATATCATTAAAGAGTTGCTCTTTTATCTTTCTGAAAATTCTCATGGTGGAGGGGTTGCTTGAAGAAGCCATTAGAGTAAAGAGTAGAGAGCTTGAAGTTTTGAAGAGAGAGTTTGAATTTGAAAATGAGAGTGAAAAGATGTGATAAAAGATAGTGAATAAATAGATTCTCAAAGGACATGTTCTCTGGTCAAAAGATGCCTTTTTAGGGAATTGAATGAAGTGAAAATGTGACGCCCCACCTCTATACCCACGCTAGCCAAGAACATTACGGTGAATGCTGTCGACTAGCATGGAGAATAAGGCTGTTGAGGAGCGACCATCCGTGTAATTTCTTTGCGCGAGCACCGATATGTCAGATAATATGACATGCATTCTATTTCAAGAGGAAATCCGACATACCAACACAAACTCAAAGCTACTACACGGTGGCTATATAAATCCTTCGGAAACAAATATAGAAATAAACATAACACAAATCAGTCACAGACAATTCATATCACAAAGGCGGAATAAGATATGAATACTACACTAGGAAGTGTACATCAGAGTAGTGGTCTAAAAAGATCCACAATATCACAAAAGAATAGATACACGAACTACACAAAAGAATAAGTATACATTAAGGAGTCTATATCTCAAATGTATACAGCAAAATAACTACTAATCTAAGTAGTTAACCCAAAAGTCAAGGAGTTAATCCCGGATGAGAAGTCAAGCAGAAGCACCTGTAACATCTCGGTCTGACCCGAGTATTATTTAATAAGAAAATAATAAACGGATCTGTCTAACTATAAATATCAGATGAAACGATATAGAATAAGAGATGTGACTAAACACATAATAATCACAATGCCAAG
Organism: Allium cepa; assembly: GCA_030765085.1. Classification (NCBI taxonomy): domain Eukaryota; kingdom Viridiplantae; phylum Streptophyta; class Magnoliopsida; order Asparagales; family Amaryllidaceae; genus Allium; species Allium cepa. Next base: position 779,384,045 of record CM060945.1, read on the forward strand.
CTGTGATATATATATATATATATATATATATACTTAGTTGATAATCATCAAGAGATTAATTAATGTCACCAAATCTACACAAGAATCAAAGAAGTGTCATACTCTTTATTTCGTTCATCAAACCACAAATATTGACGATAATATCAATGTCAATCACCAAAGTCAAAGACGCACAAATTCCAGAAGACTACACAAGAAATCCAGAAATCACAAAAGTCAATGACACACAAATTCACCAATGCACAAATATTGATAAAACTTATCAATGGAAATCACGAAAATTGGTGAAACACAAACTCTAGGAATCTACACAAGAAATCCAGAAATCACAAAGGGGGGAAGACCTATCACAAACGGGAGCATAAAGCTCACCAACACGTGTATCACAAACGGAACGCTAATTCCATGGTCGCTAACCATCACAAATTGAGCCGAAGCTCCACAAATGGCCCGAAGACCATGGGTTGCTACCCCATCACAAATTGAGTCGAAACTCCACAAAACGGGGTTTAGTCTCCCTCGCAGACAAAGAGACATCGCACATTGCTAGTCTAAATCACAAAGATGATCGTCATGATCAGCGAGAAGTGTCGATTACACTAAGCTAGTAAATATATGAGTTTAGCTTCATGTCCCATAACCACTTGCTTAACTTAAATATTTACGAACAAACTGTAAGTCTCCACTAGAAAATTGTCACAAGAGGTTCAATCGAACAAGTCTAAGAATTAACCGAAAAAGTAAACGCAAGCGTTTCATACCACTTGTTTTACTAAGCCGTTTAATTAGATTTCTCATACGAGTGAGGTAAAGGTTTGTATATACTAATAGATTGGAAAACGGTTCTATAAACGAATTTGGTATTAAAAGAGAATTAAAATCGTTTGAGTAAAGAGTTTTGATATTTACTACTAGTATAGGAAACCTTTATATTTTTAAAGTGACAAATCACGAAGAAGATTGTAAGAACAATCAATCACAAAATTCACATACGAAGACGTGAATAAAATCCAACGAAATCGATAAAGGATCCATCGAAATGGATATTCAAAAATCCCTAAAAAGAATCATCAAAGTCATAATAGATGATAACAACAAATAGGATTATCACGAATCGATTTAAATTAGGATTTCAATCCAAAAAGGCAAATTAGACTCAAACAGTAGGTTCAGTCGACTGAACAGAGAATTTCAGTCGACTGACCCTGTACATGGAAATTTTCCAGGTTCAGGAAACTTTCTGTTTCCAGTTTCAGTCGACTGTGCAGAGTTTTTCAGTCGACTGAATCATGCCTGAAAACTCTCGGGTTTCAGGTTCAGTCGACTGAACAGAGATTTCAGTCGACTGAATCATACCTGGGCTGTTTTTCAGCCTTATACAAATGAAGAGCAAACTCTTCCAAAATGCAATCGGACGAACATTGGCTCTAAGGGTTTATGCCAATCGGCAACCCGGCCCTATATGCTCCTCGATGCATCACCAAAAGCATGTTCAAACATCCATAAAAGGATTTTACACAAATTTGTCTTAAAAACCCAAAAATTGAAATATTCGCAAAACCAATCCAAATCAAGAGCAAATACACATGAAGGAGTGTTAGGAATTCATACCCAACAACCAAAGATAATTACAGTTATAGATGTGAGATAAAAATCTCACCTTTTCACAAAATCGAACAAGAAGGAGCTTGAAAGCAATTGGAGAATCAACCTCTCTTCAACCCAACCCAAATGAGCTTGAATCTAAGCTCAAAAACAAGAACATTCCCAAGATTAGGTTTAGGAATTTCTGAAATTGGGAAGAGAATAAGTTGGAGAAGAAGAAGAGAAGCTTACCAATGGGTTCTTCTTGAGTTTGGAGCAAGGAATTTGATTTGCAAGAGAAACTAGGGTTTTGGAATTTTAATTTCCAATCTCTCCCACCATTAACACTCCAAAAACAGAAATGAGAAGAGAAAGAGGGTGAGTGGGGAAGAGTGGCTCAGATTTGAGCATAAGTTAACATAGGGTTGAGCCCAAAAACCAAACCCAAAGTAAAAAGTAGCAGAAATCAACTTTCTCCAAACATATCGAAGCTTATACTCAAAAAGGTCGCAAACGGCATTTTAAACTCAATGGGAGTGGTCCCGAGCCCTAATTCGACCGTATGCAAAAAGTAGCTTCTCGGACTAAAATCCGACTACCGATAAAATATTTAAATAAAATATTTAAATATAAAATCGACAAATATGCGGGTTGTTACAGACTCCCCTCCTTAAAGAAATTGCGTCCTCGCAATATTACAAGAAGAAGATATATAGTAACAACCATAGAAGCTTATTCAACACAAAAGAAGTTTGAAATAAGAAGTTCACCTTAAAGAGCACGAGAAAGTAAGTCCGGATGTGTACGCTCGATGTACTCTCTAGATTCCCAAGAACAATCCTTAGGATTTGAAGACCATTGAACTTTAACAAGCGGAACATTTTTATTTCGAAGTCGTTTGACTTCCGAAGCAATAATACGAATAGGATGTTGCTCATAAGTTAAATTAGGCGAAACTTCAATCTCTTCCACAACACCGGGCTCAAGAATAGAATCGGAATCTCGAAGACATTTCCGAAGTTGAGAAACGTGAAACACGTCATGCATAGCAGAAAATTGAGCTGGTAATAAAAGGCGATAAGCCATGGAACCAATACGTTCGGTGATAGGAAATGGCCCAATATATCGAGGCGCGAGTTTTCCCGATCGACTGAAACGTACAACACCCTTCATAGGTGAAACACGAATGAACACAAGATCTCCCACAGAAAATTCTAACTTCCTTCTCCGGTTATCGGCATAGGATTTTTGTCTACTTTGGGCTTCTTTCATCCTATGACGAATAAGATCAATCTTTTCTGTGGAATCACGAATAAAATCTGGACCTAAAGCCAGCTTCTCACCGGCCTCAAGCCAACAAGAAGGAGATCGGCATGGCCTACCATAGAGTGCCTCGAAAGGTGCCATACCAATACTAGATTGGAAGCTATTATTATAGGAAAATTCAACAAGTGAGATATGATCTTCCCAACCTCCACCAAAATCAAGAACACAAGCACGAAGAAGATCTTCAAGAGTTTGATTCACACGCTCGGTTTGTCCATCGGACTGGGGATGATAAGCGGTGCTAAAATTAAGCTTCGTTCCCAAAGCTTTTTGAAGACTCTTCCAAAATCCACTAGAAAACAATGGATCACGATCACTAACAATTGAAGTAGGAACCCCATGCAATTTAACAATTTCTTTGATAAATATCTTGGCCAAAAGAGGAACAGTTCGGTTAGACCGAACGGGAATAAAATGGGCGGATTTAGTAAGTCTATCAACAATTACCCATAAGCTATCATAACCCGATCGAGAACGGGGAAGGCCATCTATAAAATCCATGGAAATTTGATCCCACTTCCAAACTGGAATTTCTAAAGGTTGCAATAACCCACCGGGCCTTTGATGTTCGGCCTTAACGAGTTGGCAAGTCATGCAACATTTAACGAAGTTAGCGATGTCAAGTTTCATTCACTCCCAATAATAAAGTCGCTTCATATCCGCGTACATTTTACTACTACCGGGATGAATGGTAAACTTAGAACGATGTGAATCTTCTAAAATATCTTTACGAAGATCACCAATATTTGGCACGACAAGTCTACCAAATTTCCGAATGCCGCCACATGAATCGATATCAAAGTCTTTCAAACCTTCAATATCCATTTTATCCCTAATATTTTGGCCAAGAAGAGCCAAGTCAGGATCTAGCCCTTGAGCTTCAAGAATGCGGTTTAAAAGAGATGGATGAGCCACAAGGCTACATAAAACAAACGATGAGCATAAATCAGAAACACGGTCTCGAATTTCGCAAGTGGATAAAATCTCGAGATTGTTCCATTCGGATATCATCATAGAAACAACATCTTGTTGTTTACGGCTAAGAGCATCGGCGACAAGATTACCCTTACCGGGAGTATAAAGAATATCAAGATCATATGGTGCAAGAAATTCGAGCCAACGCTGTTGACGCAAATTAAGTTCCTTTTGAGAGAATAAATATTTCAAAGACTTATGATCTGTGTAAAGAACAAATTTCTCTCCTAAGAGATAATGACGCCAAATCCGAAGAGCAAAAACAGTAGCCGCGAGCTCTAAATCATGAGTGGCATATCTAGTCTCAGCAGGCTTTAATTGCCTAGAAGCATAAGCAATAACGCGTTCCTTTTGCATAAGAACGGCACCCAAACCAATGCGACTAGCATCGGTATAAACAACGAAATCTTGATTCCCTTCGGGAATAACAAGAATAGGAGCATCAGAAAGAAGTTCTTTTAATTTCTGAAAAGAAGCTTCACATTTGTCCGACCAAATGTATTTAACACCTTTCTTCGTCAAGCTAGTGAGAGGCACGGCAATTTTAGAAAAGTCTCTAATAAAGCGACGGTAATAGCCCGCCAATCCAAGAAAACTACGAATCTCTGTCACACTCTCCGGTCTCTTCCAATCTTGAATCGCTTCAACCTTTGAAGGATCCACGGAAATTCCGGATTCAGAAATGATGTGACCGAGAAACTTCACACGAGATTGCCAAAAATGGCATTTAGAAAATTTTGCCTTTAATTGATTACTCCTAAGAGTTTCCAACACAATCCGAAGATGTTTTTCATGCTCCTCCTCGGTTTTAGAATAAACAAGAATATCATCGATAAAGATGAGAACAAACCGGTCGAGAAAGTCTTTAAAAACTCGATTCATTAAGTCAACGAAATAAGCCGGGGCATTTGTTAACCCAAATGGCATAACAAGTCATTCATAAGATCCATACCGAGTGCGGAACGATGTCAAAGGAATGCTATCCTCTGCAATACGAAGCTGATGAAAACCGGTAGCCAAGTCCAATTGTGAAAAGACTCTAGCACCACTAAGTTGATCGAACAGATCATCAATCCGAGGTAAAGGATATTTATTTTTGATAGTAAGATCATTAAGCTTGCGATAGTCAACGCAAAGCCTAAGTGTACCATCGGATTTCTTCACAAAAATAGCTGAAGCTCCCCAAGGCGAGGAACTAGAGCGAATAAATTGCTTGGCCTCCAATTCTGATAATTGTTTACGCATCTCCTCGTTTTCTTTATTGGACATACGATAAGGAGGACGAGTGATAGGTTGAGCTCCCGGAATAAGATTAATTCTGAACTCAATTGCTCGTTTAGGTGGTAATCCTAAAACGGGCTCGAATATGTCGGAAAATTCACAAACGACGTGAATAAGAGAAATAATATCACCCTCAACATCATCATCATCATCATCACGAGGATTTAAAGAATATAAAGATGCAACCAAAGCAGAATCTGAATCTTTAAGAATAACAGAAACCTGATTAATAGATTGAGGATGTCGAAGATGAATAGTCCGCTCAGGACATAGGATATGAGCTTCATAACGGTTAAGCCAATCCATTCCCAAAATCATTCCAAAGCCTAAATAACGCATGACATGCAAATCGGCTCGGAAAGAAAAATCACACAAAATAATCTCGACATCTTTACACAATAAACTGATTGTTGCGGATCCACCAACCGGATTCGCAATTCTCAAAGAAGTCATTAAACACAAAACATCCAAGGAAAAAGTATCAACAAGTTCTTTTGATATAAAAGAATGGGACGCACCCGTATCAAAAAGAACTCGAATAGGATGATCACGAAACAAAATAATTCCATCTAGAATAGAATGAGAAATACCTTGGCCATGAGATGTGTTGCCAGGGGCTTGAGCAACATTTAACTTTCCCACCTTCTTGCCCTGAAGCTTGGGGCATGAAGATATAACATGACCGGGAACTTTGCAGTAGCGACAAGAAAGAGACTTTGGGTACTTGTTCGCATAATGGTCCTTCGAACCACAATTATAGCATTCCCCACGACCAAAGGAAGAAATCTTTGCCACGGAGGTTGCTTGCTTCCCTTTCTTATTGGGATAAGGGCCTTTAAATTTGTTTGACCTCTTTCTGTTGTTGAAGTTTGGTTTGGAACCCACCACTTCAACATCATTCTCTCTATCCGCCTCTTCAAGACGAAGAGCGATATCAACGAGTTGGTCGAAAGAAACTTCTAACTTTAAAAGTAATGGCTTCTTGAGGCATTTGTTTAAGCCATAAACGAATCTCTGATTCTTCTTAAGAGGGGTGTTGATGTATTCAACCCCACATTTGAAAAGCGACTCGAAGGAGGCGACGTAATCAGTCACGGAGGACTCACCTTGAACAAGGTCTATAAATCGTCGAGCCAATGTCACTTTTTCAGCTTCCGGTATGAATTTCAACTCGAAGCGTTCTCGGAATTTCTCCCAAGTGAGATCCGCTTCATTAATCTCAGAAATAAGAAGCTCGTACCAATCCAATGCTCTTTCTCGGAGCATACTAGAGGCCACCTGAACTCGGTGAAGGTCAATAAGATTCATGCGCGAAAAGATGCGATCGCACGTTCTTAGCCAAGCCTGTACTTCAATAATAGTTTCGGAACCTTTGAATGACTCCCCACCCAAATTAGTGTAATCGCTACACAAGCGCGCAAATCCCGACTTTGGGTGAGTAGGTTCAGGGTTAGTTCCAGCCACTTGAGCATTTGTTACCAAATCAAGAAGCTGTTGAGCAGTCATAAAAACTCCATCCTGGGGCGGAGTGCTAGATGGCATGGCTCTGGGGCGGCCAGGTCTAGACATTTCTCTTCCTTAAGAAAGAAGGAAGAAGAAGAAAAAGGTTATTCACCAAATTGAATATCAAGAAATCTTGATAGATAAACAAGGAATCATAAGAAAAATAGGATGGAACGGTACGAAGACCCGAATAAAATCCTAAAGCACAACTCCTAAGAAAGACTTAGGACGATGATCCTTGTTATAATATTCCATATTGTTTCGAAGTTTGGCTCTGATACCAAGCTGTGACGCCCCACCTCTATACCCACGCTAGCCAAGAACATTACGGTGAATCCTGTCGACTAGCATGGAGAATAAGGCTGTTGAGGAGCGACCATCCGTGTAATTTCTTTGCGCGAGCACCGATATGTCAGATAATATGACATGCATTCTATTTCAAGAGGAAATCTGACATACCAACACAAACTCAAAGCTACTACACGGTGGCTATATAAATCCTTCGGAAACAAATATAGAAATAAACATAACACAAATCAGTCACAGACAATTCATATCACAAAGGCGGAATAAGATATGAATACTACACTAGGAAGTGTACATCAGAGTAGTGGTCTAAAAAGATCCACAATATCACAAAAGAATAGATACACGAACTACACAAAAGAATAAGTATACATTAAGGAGTCTATATCTCAAATGTATACAGCAAAATAACTACTAATCTAAGTAGTTAACCCAAAAGTCAAGGAGTTAATCCCGGATGAGAAGTCAAGCAGAAGCACCTGTAACATCTCGGTCTGACCCGAGTATTATTTAATAAGAAAATAATAAACGGATCAGTCTAACTATAAATATCAGATGAAACGATATAGAATAAGAGATGTGACTAAACACATAATAATCACAATGCCAAGCTGTGATATATATATATATATATATATACTTAGTTGATAATCATCAAGAGATTAATCAATGTCACCAAATCTACACAAGAATCAAAGAAGTGTCATACTCTTTATTTCGTTCATCAAACCACAAATATTGACGATAATATCAATGTCAATCACCAAAGTCAAAGACGCACAAATTCCAGAAGACTACACAAGAAATCCAGAAATCACAAAAGTCAATGACACACAAATTCACCAATGCACAAATATTGATAAAACTTATCAATGGAAATCACGAAAATTGGTGAAACACAAACTCTAGGAATCTACACAAGAAATCCAGAAATCACAAAGGGGGGAAGGCCTATCACAAACGGGAGCATAAAGCTCACCAACACGTGTATCACAAACGGAACGCTAATTCCATGGTCGCTAACCATCACAAATTGAGCCGAAGCTCCACAAACGGCCCGAAGACCATGGGTTGCTACCCCATCACAAATTGAGTCGAAACTCCACAAAACGGGGTTTAGTCTCCCTCGCAGACAAAGAGACATCGCACATTGCTAGTCTAAATCACAAAGATGATCGTCATGATCAGCGAGAAGTGTCGATTACACTAAGCTAGTAAATATATGAGTTTAGCTTCATGTCCCATAACCACTTGCTTAACTTAAATATTTACGAACAAACAGTAAGTCTCCACTAGAAAATTGTCACAAGAGGTTCAATCGAACAAGTCTAAGAATTAACCGACAAAGTAAACGCAAGCGTTTCATACCACTTATTTTACTAAGCCGTTTAATTAGATTTCTCATACGAGTGAGGTAAAGGTTTGTATATACTAATAGATTGGAAAACAGTTTTATAAACGAATTTGGTATTAAAAGAGTATTGAAATCGTTTGAGTAAAGAGTTTTGATATTTACTACTAGTATAGGAAACCTTTATATTTTTAAAGTGACAAATCACGAAGAAGATTGTAAGAACAATCAATCACAAAAATTCACAAACGAAGACGTGAATAAAATCCAACGAAATCGATAAAGGATCCATCGAAATGGATATTCAAAAATCCCTAAAAAGAATAATCAAAGTCATAATAGATGATAACAACAAATAGGATTATCACGAATCGATTTAAATTAGGATTTCAATCCAAAAAGGCAAATTAGACTCAAACAGCAGGTTCAGTCGACTGAACAGAGAATTTCAGTCGACTGACCCTGTACATGGAAATTTTCCAGGTTCAGGAAACTTTCTGTTTCCAGTTTCAGTCGACTGTGCAGAGTTTTTCAGTCGACTGAATCATGCCTGGAAACTCTCGGGTTTCAGGTTCAGTCGACTGAACAGAGATTTCAGTCGACTGAATCATACCTGGGCTGTTTTTCAGCCTTATACAAATGAAGAGCAAACTCTTCCAAAATGCAATCGGACGAACATTGGCTCTAAGGGTTTATGCCAATCGGCAACCCGGCCCTATATGCTCCTCGATGCATCACCAAAAGCATGTTCAAACATCCATAAAAGGATTTTACACAAATTTGTCTTAAAAACCCAAAAATTGGAGTATTCGCAAAACCAATCCAAATCAAGAGCAAATGCACATGAAGGAGTGTTAGGAATTCATACCCAACAACCAAAGATAATTATAGTCATAGATGTGAGATAAAAATCTCACCTTTTCACAAAATCGAACAAGAAGGAGCTTGGAAGCAATTGGAGAATCAACCTCTCTTCAACCCAACCCAAATGAGCTTGAATCTAAGCTCAAAAACAAGAACATTCCCAAGATTAGGTTTAGGAATTTCTGAAATTGGGAAGAGAATAAGTTGGAGAAGAAGAAGAGAAGCTTACCAATGGGTTCTTCTTGAGTTTGGAACAAGGAATTTGATTTGCAAGAGAAACTAGGGTTTTGGAATTTTAATTTCCAATCTCTCCCACCATTAACACTCTAAAAACTGAAATGAGAAGAGAATGAGGGTGAGTGGGGAAGAGTGGCTCAGATTTGAGCATAAGTTAACATAGGGTTGAGCCCAAAAACCAAACCCAAAGTAAAAAGTAGCAGAAATCAACTTTCTCCAAACATATCGAAGCTTATACTCAAAAAGGTCGCAAACGGCATTTTAAACTCAATGGGAGTGGTCCCGAGCCCTAATTCGACCGTATGCAAAAAGTAGCTTCTCGGACTAAAATCCGACTACCGATAAAATATTTAAATAAAATATTTAAATATAAAATCGACAAATACGCGGGTTGTTACAGAAAAGGTGGAGGGAAATTCAACCATTTGAATTCAAATTTTGAATTTGCAAATTATGTACCCATATCGATATCATGGTAGGGACCATGTCGATATGTGCCTATGAATTTCTATGATCTATTTTTCTTAAGTACTCTATTATATATATACTTATTATTTTTAATATATATATATATATATATATGGAATATTATTAGAATTATAGTATATTCCATAATATATTATTATACTATTAAAAATAATAATAAAATTAATAATAATATAGTAGTAAAAATTTTAAAATTCAAATAACGCACCAATTCAAAATCAATCAATCAAGCATTTAATTCTAAGCATGCAATTTCAACCAATTGTATTGTAAATGTGTACCTTTTTCTGAGTCCGTTTCTTTGAATTCGTCAGAGTCATGAACTACTGTGAAACACAAAATAGAATTATCTGTCTTTTGATCATCATCGCTTAAGGACGAGTCTGAGTCATCTAGAGTAGCAGTAAATGCACGCTTCTGTTTCTTTGCTGAATCATTGTTTATAGGAGGATTTTGCCTATCTGGATACAGACAATCTCTTTTGACATAGCCTGTTTCATCACAGCTGAAACATTTGACATTGTTTGGCACTACATTTTGATTTCTAAGTTCTTGTAGTTGTTTCTCTTGAGATTATTCATGTTTTTGTATTTTAGAAATTTTCGAATATTCCTGGTCGTGAAGGCAATCTCTTCATCATTATCGCTGTTTGAGTCTGATCCATCATCAATGCATTAAATGCCACTGATTTCTTTTCAGATGCTTTGCTTTCTCTTCTCCCAATCATTTGGACATCAAACGACATTATATTTTCAACTAATTCTTCAATCTTTAAGGTACTAATGTCATTTGCCTCTTCGAACGCAAGTGTCGTTTGATCTCATTCTGGAGTAAGAGAATTTAGAATTTTTCTGACTTGATCTTCTTCCGAAAATTCCTTTCCCAAGGATATTAGAGAATGCACAATATCCTGAAATCTGCTATACATATCTGAAATAGACTCGTTAGAATTCATTTTAAATAATTGATACTGATTTGTGAGCATGGAAATTTTGGTTTGTTTAACTTAGCTTGTTCCTTCGTGAGTAACTTGCAAAGTTTTCCAGATGTCATATGCAGACTTACAAACTGACATTCTATTAAATTCATTCCTATCAATTGAACAAAATAAAATATTCATTGCTTTAGAATTATTTTGTGCAATTATCTTTTGCTCAGCGGTTCACTATGCAAAATCAGTTGTGGGTTCAGAATATTCAGTTTGTGTGATATTCCAAGTGTCTAATACTACAGATTGTAAATGTATTTTCATCCTACATGCCCAGTATGCATAGTTACTGCCATTGAAAAATGGTGGTATGATAGTGGACTGACCTTCTACAAATGAACTAGTGACAGGGTTACTTGTATTAGTAACAGTACTAGTGTTGGTAGCCATTTTAAAAAACTTCTCAAAATTTAGGTTATGAAACTTTGAAAACCTGGCTCTGATACAAATGTGAGAAATGCGGATTACGGATCTTAAGGCTAGGATAAACTATAGAGGAGGGGTGAATAGTGTTTTAAGTAATTATTAAATCTTTTTGAGTTTTTTTTAATTTGAACACAAATGTATGCAATATTCGGACACAAATATGATCACAGAATCAAACACAGATGCAAAAATAAAGTAAAAGCAGTAAAGGAAAGACCAGATTTTATACTGTTTCGGAGTTACTCTACATCCAGTCCCGCACACAAGTACGGATTTCCTTCCAAAAGCAATCTTTACAATTACACCCTCGATTTCAAGGCCATGAGGTACACCCTCCAGATTCACAATCCTCTGGGTAGAGATACTTGATTTCCCGGGCAACAATTTCACCCAATTGATTTCCAAGGCTACAATCACACCTTTTCTCGTTTGATTGATTTCCAAAGCCCCAATCACACCATTTCTCATTTAATTGATTACAAGAAGCCTATAACTTTGAATAGCACTGAGGATCTTGTTGAGACAGTGATAGAGAATCAAACCAGAGATAATCTAGTTAGATTCAATGTTGATTTCGGCAGAGTAATGGTTGGAATGTGCATAAAGAAAAATAGAAAAAGAAGAGAAAGTGAAAACCAAAAAATATGAATGAAAATTCATTGAAAACAACCCCTATTTATAGAAGAACAACAGCCATGTCCATTCGTGAAGAGATATGACGAATAGACACTTCTTTTGAAATTTAAATTTTGAAATTAACTGACACTATGTCGACATGGGTATATTGAGTATATCGACATCCTGAAGGAAATTTTGATGGTTTGTTTTTCTATGGAAATAACATTTATCTTATATTAAAACTATTTTAAACTTTTATAAGTATACTTAACTATAGTTAAAATACATAAATAAATATAGAGAATAATATATATATATATATATATATATATATAATTTTACTGTAATTTTATATTTAAATCTAAGTATAAATATTAAAAGTTAAGTATATTATTATTAAAGATAGTTTTAAAACTAAGGATAATTTGATTTTGAAAATAAAGATTATTTTGAGGCTAAAAGTATTTATAATCAAGATAGATGTTTTTGATTCTTTTAAAAGGAAGGTTTTGAAATTATTTTGAAAATAAGATAATTTTGTAAAATCATTTGAACAAAAAGTTAGCGGATACAAAACAATTTTCCACTAGATTTTTCGTAGTTTCCATCCTACTTAGGGTTCCATCCCTTTAACGGGCTCGAAGTTGATTCCACTCCACAAATAAACTGGATTTTAAAATGCCAGTGCTTTTCTAGGAGTTTTTAACAAAATTCCCAATTAAAAAAAATTACTTGAAATATTGAAATCTTGATAATCTTGATATTCTTAATACTCACGAATCTTCAATCTTGATATCTTGAATCTCTATACTGTACAGTCTTCATTCTTGGTACCTACATGGTTAAATCCTGCATATACATATATTTCTAGACTATAATGTTTGTATTTATATTTTATAATCCTTTTCTAAGGTTGTTGTCATCACAACCATCGTCTCACGGACTAGCACATTCTACATGTAGTCAATGCTTCTAATTTTTTCCACTCAGCTATCATTTCCAACACCGCATTCTGATGTTTTCTACTAAGTGCATCTGCAACCTTGTTACCTTTTCTTGGTCTACTCAATACCGAAGTCATAAGCGGCTGAAAACTCTAACCACCTCTTCTTTCTCATATTCACCGCCTTCTGAGACAATAAATACTTCAGTGACTTATAATCTATATACAATTCAATTCTCTCTCCCATAAGGTAATGTCTGCACACCATTGATACAAAAATTACTGTAGCCATTCCAAATTGTGCGTTTGGTACCTAACCTCATGCGGTCTAAGCTATTGAAAAGCATAGACAATCACTTTACCACTTTGCATTAACGAAGCTCCTTATCCTGTTTCACATCCATTGGCGCTTGCTTGGTCCTCGGTGCCTCTATTTGCAAAAAATCATTTATGAATCTCCAATAATACTGAACCAATCCAAGAAAACTCTTTATCTCAGTCACTGTTTCGGGTCTCTTCCAATTATTCACCGCTTTGATCTTAGCCGGATCTACAGACAACCCATTCTCTGAGACTACATGACCAAGAAATTTCACTTTCTTCTTGCAGAAATGACACTTTGATAACTTTGCTTTTAGTTGATGCTGCCTAATGTCTCAAGCACCACTTTAAGATGAACTTCATGCCCTCTTTCATCCTTACAGCATATCAAAATATCATCTATGAACACCAACATGAACTTATCCATGTGCTCCTCGAAAATTAGTTCATCAAATTTATAATGAATGCTAGAGCATTAATTCTTTGGAACGACATTACAAACCATTCATACGATCCATATCTAGTTCTAAACCCCCATTCTAAATTGATGGAACCCTATTTCTAAATCCAACTGGGAAAATACTTTGGCTCCACTCAACTGATCGAACATATCATTAACTCTAGGTGACAGATTTTGATTCTTTATTGTCTTCTTATTTAACTTACGATAGTCGATGCACAACCACAATGATCCATTCGGCTGCTTAGAAAGTACTACAACTGCTCCTCAAGTTGAACTGCTTGGTCGAATAAAACTCTTTCCTTCCAAATCCACCAATTGTACCTTTAACTCCCTCATCTCAGCGCGTGCCATTCAACTTGGCGGTCTACTTAACGGTTCTGCTCCTGGTAACAAATCCATCTGAAACTCAATGTCTTGTTTTGACGGCAATCCCACTGCAGGTTCAAAGAAATCTACGAATTATCTAACAACGAAAACTCGATTTAACTCGTCTTCTGACCCCACAACACCCAACAAAAGATTAACCTCAAAACTAGGGTTTTCTACGGAGTATATAATCCGATCACTATAGTCAGGGTGTCTAAATGATATTTTCCTTTCTTGAAAAAATATCCTTGCCTCGTATTTACTTAACCAATCCATACCCAAAAAAATTTCAAAATCTAAGAAATCAAACGCATTAAAACTGCAAACATATGTATGACCTAATAATTTAAACTCTAGGTGGTCACATCTCATCCCAAGAGTCGCATACCCGCTTATCGGATTTGCAACCCTTAAGAAGGTAACTAGGTATGAGGGTTCTAGATTAAGCTTATCTATCAAACTACGAGACATAAAAGAATGTGATGCACCGGTATCAAATAGAATGCTAACTTACACACCATAAATCAAAAGCGTACTCCCAACATAGCTTTTCCCCTCTCGTCTGCTGTTGTTTGAGATAGCTGATTCCAATGCAAACATCTTGCCTTTCCTATCCTTGGCTGGCTCCTTGCATGGGTTCTTATTGTGCCCAATCTTATCAAAATTGAAGCACCTCAGCCACTTCCTCTCATAAGCTTTCTTTCCTTTGCATGTCCAACATTTGTGAGCATAGTGTCCTTTCTTATCACACTTATAGCAGACAACCTCTACCTTCCCTTTCTAGCAGTTCCACCCTTCTGAGCTCCGTTCTTATAGAGAAACTTCCTCTTGTGACTCTATCCTCCTTGAGCTTCCTTTTCCTTATTTCCTTCCAAAAAAGCAAGCATCTCTTCGTGCCTCAAGGCTCTCCACAACAACATCACATGGATCTCTAATATGAGTAATAGGCTCAAGCTTCAACCCACGAATGAACTTTTTATTCCTCTTAATAATAGTATCAACTGTAGCATATTCATATCTTGCTAGCTCCTCAAACCTTATCACATACTCAAGCGCAGTCATATCCCCCTGCTCCAGCTCAGAAAACTTCCTAAGCAAAGTGGACTTAGCAATATTTTACATAAACCTTTCTTCAAAACCTCCTCCTGAGATCAACCCAAGTCATTGTCGCCTCATTGACTCCAACGGAAGCACAGTTCCACCAATACAATGTTGCCCCTTGTAGCTATCCAGAAGCAAGTGTCCTTTTCCGCTCATCGTTCAGCCCCCAAATAAGTGAAAATCCTCTTGCAATGAAGTAATCAATTCTTCATTTCAATTACGTCTTCAGTAACTATAAACGGCTTTCCTCTCAACCAAGCATAATTTCTACTCAAAATAGAAAAGTTATTCACCAGTGTAGCTTCTTAGTTTCCTCCTTCAACATTTTCTCCAACGATTCCAACAGCAACTCCCGTTTGCTTCATGTTTACAAAAAATGTATATATTGCTCCTATGTCTGCTTACGGGACTCCAGCATACACACTTGTAGCTTGTGCCTGACTTTGATTTCTCTTGGTATTAGGTCTAGAATTTCAATTAGTTGTGGTGCTTCCCCCACCAATGTTAGCTGTTCTACTTCTGGCATCCATATCTGCATTCGATCCTTTGTAAGATATACAAGAATAAGCTAAGAGAGATGGGAGAATAGAGATAAAGCATATACTTATATATAGTAAATACAAGTATGCTACTATAGCGATATCCTATACCCTAATCTTTTCTCTAATTCCTTAGGATTATGTTTTCAAAATCATTGTAGGTTTAAATTTTTTCATAAACCTACGTTCTGATACCAAGTTGTAACATCCCCTATCTTAAGGACCAAGCTAAGCACTACAGATGCTACAATCATCTATAGTATTAACTTCCGGTGACAAAATACAGTATTGTTAATTGTATTTATAATATCAAAAGCACATGTATATGAAACAAAATTTGTTATTTCAAAAATAGCACCTTCACTGATTACATTTTAAAACATGTTTCATATTCCATTACATAATCCCAAAGCTTATCCCAGGTTTTGATCAAATATAATTATTACAAAATGCACCAAGAGCGACATATGAAGATGCCCTCTTGGTTGATCAGAGTACTAAATAGACAAAAAATGTCTTCATACATCACAGCGGAATTAAATCCAAATAATCAGTCCTAAAGATAACTTTTCCTCCTACAAGTCTTTGAAAGCTTTATTCGACCATCTACTAAAACTGAAAAACATTGACTCTCACTCTACACAAATTAATTTTGAGCACCCGAGAATTTAAGGGTGAAAACTTAAACTTTGAGTCAGACATAAATCCTGGTATGAATAATACTATTACATCTCGGTTTACTAATATTAAGTGAGACCATGCCGCTTAGCGGAAGGGGTTTCTCCTTACTAACATCCCTTCAAAATTATCTTTATTCAAATCAAAATTATACAATCAAACTATTTAATCAAACTGATCCTAGAAATAATAACAATATCATATATTCTTATAAACAGATACCAAACAGTCCAAAAATTATAGTTTTGTTGGGCTAACCACTAACCAATGGCTGACTCGGGCCTACCAGACAAAATAAATAAATAATCTAACACCTTTTAGACAAACTTCTAAATAGTTTATCCTTAACTAGCTTCTCCAAGGGACATCCGATCCTAATGGTTTTTCGAGCTCACCAATAACCTATCCTTCTTTTTTGTATATACTCCTTTCACTGTGTAACCATCATTTAAGTTTTACCTTTGACTAAGCCCCACATAGTGGAATTTTAGACTAAGGTAGCTAGGAGCTATAACTAATGTATAGGTTGTGACCCTACATCAGTCCCAACTAGTGTTCATCTATCTCAGTCATTTACTTAAGGTTAACTACCCATCAATTTTTTCTTGAAAACCTTTCAAATTGATTTAACCCTTTAAACCATAATTAAACAAGAAAAATATACTTTAGCTTTACTCAAAGCTATCTGCCTTGTTACAAATATACTTTACTCAAAATAATGTAGATGAATTATATTGAGGGTTACCTATCCCTCCAAAGAAATTTAAAACCCTTTTTAACTTAAAAAAATCTTAAGCCATATAGCCGAGGTAAAACTTTCGAAACCTTTACTTAAAAACTTTAAACAACCCTTGCGAAACCATTGAAAGTACCCCTTTCAAAACACATTAAACACTATACCTTGAAACATTAGGCCGGAAGGCCAGAACATACCTTTCGAAACCTTTATAACAACCTTTCAAAATCACTAAAGTTATCCCTTTGAAACCTTTTTAAACCATAGACATCCTTTGTTTTTGAAACAATTTAAAACTTGCCTTCCGAAAGTAATTGGAAAGCTTCCATTTAAAGCACTTTAAATACATTTCGAAACCATTGGGAACTACCCCTCCCAAATCTTTGTTTAAACCTTTCGAAAGCATCAAAGTTCTTTGCTTAAAATAAACCTTTTGAAAACATTAGATTCAAGTAAAAGCTTGTGGAACATAGTTTTGAAACCATTAAAGCAATTCTATTCGAAACCTATGGTTTTATGTTTCAATAGAATAAAGGGTCCTGTAACGACCCATAATTCTGTTCATTTGAAATTTGCACATTTAATTGATTTTAAATATTCAGAAGTTAATTTTATAAGTCGAGTAACTTATATTTCGAATATAATTATTTAATTGGATAATTAGATTGTTAATTTAATATTTGAAATTGTATGAATAAATGGATTTTGAATTTAATGTGAATAAAAATGATTTATAATGATGAATTAAATTCTATTTGGATTAGAATGATGTTGGTAAACTTTTAAAATTGAATTAAAAGTTAATTTCTAGAAATTGAATATTTTAATATTTAATTAACGTGTAAAAATAGTCATTTTTGGTACAGTCTTCGATTTTGATAGAACCAGTTTCATTAGATCAGTATTGTTATATTATTGCAGAATTTCAAATATCGTGTCAATCGGATTTACGGTTTAGTCGTGGAAAGCTGAAACGCGTAGAAATTTGTTTAAGTAGTTTTTAGTTTCAATAATTCGATTCGGAAACCTATCTTCCAAATACGATCGAATTAGCTCCCGATATATTTTCAATTGTTTTTGAAATAGGGGTAAACCATTATAAACGCCATGTGGCATGCTTCGTTTTGGAGTTCAAAAAATTTTCGGGTGAATTGTGTGGCAAAATTTTCTATAAAAGGACTTAAATTTTTATCATTTGTTCACAACCCTAAGGTATTAAACCCTAGCCGCCGTTTAAAATTCAATGGCTGAAAATTTTCAATTCTTCTTCCTTCAGTCTCTCTCTATTCATCGACTTTCATCAAAAACATTCAACTACAACATCGAAGAATTTGTCGACATATACGATGCGAATAGTAAAAATCGAATATAGTTGAGTAAATCGATGATAATGCTTGTTTGAAGGACGACCGTTCAAGCATGGAAATCGATGCACAGGGGAGATCAAGTTCAACGAGGCTTTGGTCAAGGTGAGGCTCACTTCGAGCTTCGAGGCGCTAGCCTCTAATCATTGTCACGATGAAAGATGCGGTCGCGGCAACCATATGACTAAGAACGTACGTATGGGTTTCATTGCCTGCGAATATCATCGGGTGCGAAGGAAGAAGCAACGCACGACCCAGACGTGAAGATGCAAATCGAACGGCTAGGATGGTTTGTATAAAAAAAGTGCAAATAAATTTATATATAAATTCGTGTGATGTTTAAAATGCTATAACTTCTTCATACGAGGTCTATTTTTGACAAACAAGTTACGTTATGTTCATATTGACAAACACTACGTGGTGGTGCTAGTTTGGAGTTGTTTGGAATTAGGAAAAATTATGGGTAAAACTAAACGCATGTTTAATTTTATTCGAAATAAGACGCTGGAACGTCTATTGGAACCAAAGTGAGTACAACTCACTCTTTCTGTCTCGCTTATATTTTTATGTAAGTGAGAATAAAATTTATTTTGTGTTGATTGTTTGGATGATATGTGATATTATGTGTGTGTGTGTGTGTGTGTGTATATATATATTGGTATTTGGACATATTCCTACCTATTGGAGCAGATGAGACCCTATACGTTCCCGTGTATGAGCGAATGACCTTTTGTACGCGCATCTGTCTCGAAGCAGACATTGTACATATTTTTCTAATATGTATATTTGTTGTAGGTGATAGATTGGAGGGATCCAACTGGATTCCTCACCAATGTTGGTTTTATTTATAGATATTGTGATATATGCAATTATCATATGATATATAATGTTTTGGATACCAAGATTGATATGATTGATGTGAATCACCTTATTTAGTGTTGATGCGGCATTGGGCCATATTTTGGATTTTTAAAAATATTAAAGTGATGATTTCAACTAAAAGGATTTCAAAGTGATTTTGAAAATATATATTTTTGAATCGTTAAAGAGTGGATTTATTTAAGTAAATAAAAGGTTATAATTTTTATGTTATAAAAATTACGATTTTTGTGAAATATAATCAGAGTGTGATTTTTGAAATATTGAATTAACTATTTAGTATTCAAATTAAGATTTTGGACTTATTATAAACGGTTTATATATAACATTTATAAAATTAAATTTTTATTAATCAAATTATGGAATTATAAAAGAGTTTCATAAGTGTTAAAATGAAGTATAAATGGATCTTATAAGTAAATAAGATTTATAGATTTATAAATTGATGAGGTTAAAAAAGGAATGAATTTGTAAATAAGAGAATATAAGTGAATTAACTTATAATTAAATTCTGGCATGTAAATGAGAGATAAATGGAATTGATTAATAAAGGGATTTTATATGTGGAAGTTTTTCTAAAAATAGAAATATGAATTTATAAACACTGTTTTATAAATCCAAAATCAATTGAATTTGATAAGTTTAATATGAAAGCTTATTAAAGGATTATATTCACGATTTTGGACAGTGGATAATCCTTTAATAAATGTGTAGAAGCAATGAATTTGGATAGGGAATTATATTCATGATTTTGGACAGTGAATAATCTTTTAGATTAAATAAATGTCTTGAAAAGTGAACTTTTAAATGGAGTTAAATGGTTTGAAGATGTTTTAAAATGTGTTATCGAATACATGGATTTCAACATTCATTGTTCAAATAGATGTTTCAAGAAGTAAGGAAATGATGGAGTATAACATTGTTGTTATAGTAAATGATTTTCGAAAGGAGATGTTTTGTATAGTATATGAGATTTATATATCTATCTAATTATCGAATCCCTATACTAGTGATTTTGGGTTGTCGTAACAATGTTTTATGCAATATTCGTTTTGAACCAAATAAGTATGTTTAAGAGAATGTCTTCCATAAAGAATAAAATATATGCTTAATCTAGATTTAAGCATATTCATTATTTTCTAAGTGTTGAAAATAAATTGATTTGTGAATTACTTATTATTAAATAATTATATGGAAATGTTTTCCAATATTGGAATATTGAAATGGGTTTGGAATTATACCTTTTGTAAAAGATTATTTAAATTGAATATTTGAAAAGTAATTTAATTAATTAAAGAATAATAAAAAGGGTTTATTGATTGCTTCTGGTGCTAGATATTTGTCTGTTGCTTTGATAGTTAAATTACCGACTATCAAATTTGGTCATTTTAGTTCATCGACTTGATGTGGGAACTATTTAGTCGTACTCATAGTACGTAGGCATCTGTGCAGGCTTGATTATCATTTGTGTTGAGGATGTTGATTCGAGTAGTGTGGAGTATTACTCCAATCTATCGAGCTTCCTTCTTGGTCGAAGGATAGCATGTTGAAAGTTAGAGACATGATAAGTCTATGAGACTTAGTTTCTATGTGAGGTTAAGAAATACTTTTGCGTTGGTGGTGTGAAGAGTCCGGGAACAGATTTATCTAAAAACCACTTCGGAACAACATTTATGCAATGATTGTGCGGGTTATCGATGATATTGATATTTAGGATTTTCATAGTGAAGGACTGATTTTTGATCATTTGGATTAAAATCCCAATATATATATATATATATATATATATATATATATATATATATATATATAGAGTAGCAGAAGCCTCTTCGTTATGAAATATCCAATGCGAGAACTATTCGCTACTAATCCTAAGGAATTTCCTATAGGATATTGTTAACTCCTCTTCGTTAGCGACCTAAGACGTGACCAAGTTTAACGACTCAGAGAATTGCCGACCTAGTGACCAAATTGAAGAAGCGACCTAAAGTGTTACGACCTAAAAATGCCTCGCGACCTAACAAGAAGCTACGACCTAATAAAGGCCGCGACCTAGCGGTTCTCAGCGACCTAAGGGAGCCCGCGACCTAGTGGTTTAAGAGCTCCGCGACCTAACGACTTAAGAGGATCAGCGACCTAAATCATATGCGACCTAAAGAAAGCCATAGCCTACCGACCTAAGGACGAAGTGATCTCAGCGACCTAAGTCTCAGCCGACTTACGACCTATAATAAGTCGTACGCGACCTATCAACTCGCTGAGAAGAGAACCAAGCACAATTGAGATAGGTCGGGTTCCATCCCCTAGGTCGTTGCCCACCTACGACCTACTTTAGGTCGAAGACGACCTAGCACTTGGAGATAAAGATACTGCCCAACGACCTAACGGAGTACTTTGATTACAGGAAAGTTCCCACGACCTATGATAGGTCGTTAACGACCTAGGATAAGTCGCTCTCGACCTATCTGTATGAACAAAGGAGCCGCCTTTTTGCATGCCGCTGGAGATAGGTCGTTCACGACCTTGGACTTGTACGAATCAGCACGTATGTTCTTATGGAAGGAGGGCCAGAGCTTTCTAGGTCGACTGCGACCTACGACCTTACTTAGGTCGGTCACGACCTACGACCAAACTCCGATAAAAACCTATAAATACAGCCCTAACTTGAACGAGGAGCGGAGGACTTTTGGGGGGGCTCATTCTCTTCAAGCGCCATTACTCTGCCGAATTCCAGACGACTTCAAAGCCTTTTAGATCCAACAAACTTCTAAAGGAACTCCATGAAGGAATCATCCACATTCACCATGGATTTGAAGATGATTGTCAACATCAAAGCTTGAGCTACTTGTTTCACATATCCTATCACTTGAAGTGTGTTGTAATTGAAAGATCTTGTAAAGAATTGTAATCAAACTAGTGATAAAAAGATTAAAGTGGACGTAGGCTGGATTATAAGCCGAACCACTATAAATACTGTGTCTCTTACCGTTTTTCTACATACTTTCTGCTTATTTCTGTTTCCCGTACAAACGGGTGGTGCTTTCACAATCACATCTTATACACCAGGGTGTTAGCGTTCAAATTTAAGCGTTAACATTTTGGTGCTTTCACTGAGAATTGAACTCAGGACATCTATCATCATTGTTTCAGAAAGATTTGTAGATAGAGTTTCTTTAAGAACCAGAAGTCTATCCGAAATCATGGCTCCTGGAAGGAAAAGTAAATCTGTGAGATCTGCAAACATTCAAGAGGGAACCTCCGCTTCCCCAACACCAAATCAAGCCACTCCAGCTGTTGGAGTTTCAAAAGCGGAATTGGACGCTGCTATCTTTGGGTTGAATCAGCAAATAAATGCCCAGAACGCGCAATTGGAAGCTCAGAATGCTCAGAATGCTCTGATTCTGAATAGGTTAAACGATCTGCTCGGGGCAAACCGTCAACCTGCGAATAATGAAAGGAACTTTGTCGGTAATGTCCATGATGCTGAAACTAGAAACATTCCCGAAAGGGCTGCTAGCCCCTTTGAACAGACATTGCCTGAGGCTGGAGGATCCAGAAATAGGAATGACGAAGAATATCTTTCTGGTATGGTTCGACAGATTATGAAAGAAAGTATGCAAAGGGTCGAAGATGAGAAAGAATGGGGTTTCGCTCCGAGCAAGACTCCGTTTACTGAAAAGATCCTAAAAGCTGAATTCCCAAGGAAGTTCGTCCCTCCGACCATTCCAGCTTACAAAGGGACAAGTGATCCAAATGAGTTCCTGTACAAATATGATTGGCACATGACAGGTGCCAGAGCTTCTGACGAGATAAAATGCCGCTATTTTCCTGTGTATTTGGAAGGGGTAGCTCTGCTTTGGTTCACAAAACTGCCTGTCCGGTCCATCGATCAGTTTTCAGACCTAACCAGGAAATTTAAAGAGCAATTTAGGCTGTATGCTTCAAAGGCAAAAGACATCATGTCGTTGTCCGGTTTGGAACAGAATCCGGGGGAAACTATTAAGTCTTTTTTAAATCGCTTTAATATAGCGTTAGCTGAGGTGGATAATGCAGAACCCCGCATGGTCTTGACCTATTTGATGAGAGCTATTGATAAGTCAAGTGAATTCGGAAAGTGGCTGAACATGAAGGAGCCAAATTCTCTGGAAAAGTTCTACAAAAAGGCGGATGAATTCATGCGTTTGGAAAGCCGTCCTGTCCCGGCAAAGGCAACAGTAGAGAAAGCTGAAGACAACGCTGCTGCGCCACGTAAGAATGGATCTGTGGGACAGAAAAGAGAAAATAATGATGGAAGGAAACAACACAATTCAAAGAAGCCTCGATCCTTCAAGCCATCAGAATATACTCCTTTGTTAGAGACACCGGAGCGCATCTACCTGGCTACAAAAGATTCTTTTGAGTATCCCAAACCTCCTGTTCTCAGAACCGGAAGAAAAGCTGTGCAAAGTGGGAAGTTCTGTCGCTTCCATAATCAGCCTGGTCATGACACAGACGACTGCCGTCAATTGAAAAATATAATCGAAGAATTGCTAAGAGAAAATAAGCTGCAGCAATTTGTGAAGAAGAGTGGTAATGATCCTGCTTCGTCAAGTCAGGGGCAACAAGCTCTTGCTCATCAGCCCAGGACAAATGAGAAGGCCGCAGGACATGAATCTGGAAGGCCAGTTATTAATGTCATCACAGGAGGACCCCACCCAGCAGGCAGAAGCTGGGGTGAAATGGAGAGGTACACTCGAGCTCTGAAACATATGCCAACTGAAGAGAATGTCTTTGTTTTAGAGGACTCTACACCCCTGAAACAACAAAGGACTTTTAATGATGATATTGTGTTCAGGGCTAGAGATTCCACGGGCATTGAGGCCCCTACTTTGGACCCGTTAGTCATCTCGGCCGGTATTGGACCGGCTATTGTCAGAAGAGTTCTTATTGATTGCGGCGCATCTTGCAACATCCTCTTCAAGAAAACGTTTGACCAGATGAGAATCCCGATGGCGGATGTGCAAGCCTCATCTCAGAAGATTGTTGGCTTCACTGGGGAGCCAAAGCAACCAGTAGGAACCATTGACTTGCTTGTGGAACTCGGAGAAGGAGAAAGAAAAGTAGTTCGCAAGCAGACTTTTGTGATAGTAGATGAATTTTCTGCTTATAATGCTTTCTTTGGTCGACCTATTCTTGCTGCATTCAAAGCTGTCCTTGCCCCATGGTGTCTTACTATTAAATTCCCTACAGACAATGGGGTAGGAGTTATTAAAGGAGACCAGAACGCTGGGCGAGAATGTTATATGACGGAGCTGCGGGAAACAAGGAAGAGAGAAATGGGGAAAGATGCGGCAACCCCAATCCGCATCAAAACACCAACCCTATAGCAACTACAGGGCGGACCCTGCACTGGCGAGCATAGCGGGGCACGAAAAGTGATGGATCCTAGAAAGGCCAGTGCGGGGGAGAGTAGGGTGGTACCAGCAGAAACAACGATACCGGTGCCCGTTGATCTGAAGGACCCAAACAAGGTGCTGAATGTGGGTTCACAACTTAATGTGTCAGTTCAGAATGCCTTGATATCTTTTTTGAAAGCAAACCTGGATGTTTTCGCTTGGACCCATGCCGATATGTGCGGAATATCCCCAGAAGTTGCGGTACATGCTCTGAATATTGACCCAAAGTTCACGCCAGTAAAGCAGAAAAGAAGAATCCAAGGTCTAGAAAGGTCGACAGCATTGAAAGAGGAAGTTGACCGGCTCATGGAGAATAATTTCGTCAGAGAATCTACCTATCCAAATTGGGTTTCAAATCCAGTGCTAGTTAAGAAAGCCAATGGTAAATGGAGAGTGTGCATCGACTTTTCAGATCTAAACAAGGCCTGTCCCAAAGACTGCTTCCCATTACCCAGGATCGATCAACTGGTAGATGGAACAGCGGGTCATGAATTGTTGTCTTTTATGGATGCCTACTCCGGATATAATCAGATCATGATGCATGAACCAGATCAGGAGGACACAAGCTTTATCACCGATGTCGGTCTTTACTGTTACAGAGTTATGCCCTTTGGGTTGAAGAATGCGGGGGCAACATACCAAAGACTGGTTAATGCTATGTTCAAACCGCAGTTGGGAAAGACTATGGAAGTTTACGTTGATGACATGCTAGTAAAATCTAAGAAAGCAGTGGATCACATCGAACACTTAGCAGAAATGTTCGCAATTCTCCGAAGATACGGAATGAAGCTTAACCCTTTAAAATGTTCTTTCGGGGTAGAATCTGGGAAGTTCTTGGGTTTCATCGTGAGCGCTAGGGGCATTGAAGCTAGTCCAGCTCAAATCACTGCTCTAAAAGAAGTCAAAGCTCCTAAAACAAAGAGGGAATTGCAAAGTCTCAATGGAAAAATTGCCGCCTTAAGTCGGTTCATATCCAAAGCTACTGATAAATGCATTCCATTCTTCGACGCTCTAAGGAAAGGAAAGAAAAACTTTGACTGGACTCCCGAATGCCAGAAAGCTTTTGAAGAATTGATTCAACATATGGAAACGCCTCCAATACTTTCCAGGCCCGGCGATGGCGAGGATCTTCTTATATACTTGGCAGTTTCATCTCATGCTTTAAGTGCAGCGCTGGTACGGGAAGACAAAAGGATTCAACATCCAGTTTACTATATCAGCAAAAGACTCACTGGGGCAGAAATGAATTACTCCAAGTTGGAAAAACTCGCCTTTTGTCTATTGATTGCCTCAAGAAAGTTGAGGCAATATTTCCAGGCTCATCCTATCAAAGTCCTCACTGATCAACCTTTAAAGCAAGTCTTGTTTCGCCCTGAGACTTCGGGCCGCCTTTTAAAGTGGAATATTGAATTGAGCCAATATGACATCACTTATCATCCTAGAAAAGCGATCAACGGACAAGCTTTGGCAGATTTTATTGCAGAATTTACAGACAAGGGTAACAGCGAGGAAGAAACAATCGAGAACTCCCCAACCCAATGGAAGTTGTTTGTAGATGGCGCAAGAAATGATTACTGTTCAGGTGCTGGAATTGTTCTTGAAACTCCTGAAGGCCGGTCATTATGCTATGCGCTAAGATTAGAATTTCCTTCAACAAACAATGAAGCAGAATATGAAGCTCTGATCGCTGGTTTGAAAATTGCTAAAGAACTAAACATTCGAGCGTTACAGATCTTCAGTGATTCTCAGCTTATAGTATGCCAAGTCAAGAAGGAGTTTCAAACGAAAGGAGGAAATCTGCCCGCTTATGTGTCAAAGGCTTGGGAACTTTTATGTGAATTCGACCATTACACGATAAGTCATATTCCTCGAGAAGAAAACATGAAAGCAGATTCTCTCGCAAAATACTCAAGTTCTGGCGAAGCCCAATCCTTAGGGTTAGTTCCAGTGGAAGTTTTGTCAAATCCGAGCATTGATGAAATGGATATCGATTGGGTTATGAGTATGTCGCAAGAGCAAGAATCATGGATGACTCCAATAACAAAGTATCTACTCAATGGCTCTTTACCAGAAAACTCTAAAGAACGACAAAAGCTACTGAGAAAAGCTTCTCGATATATAATCCAGGATGGTCAATTATACAGACGAGGATTCTCAATGCCATTGCTTCGATGTGTATCCAAAGAAGAAGCCAAAATAATCCTATCAGAGGTACATGGAGGAGAATGTGGGGATCATTCAGGTGGTCAAACTTTAGCAAAGAAAATTCTCCGATATGGATATTTTTGGCCAGAAATTAATCGAGATGCTGCAGATTACTCTCGAAAATGTGACAGATGTCAAAGATTTGCCAAAATTCCTAGAGCACCTTCTACTGAGCTCACACAAATGACCAGTCCGTGGCCGTTTGCGATTTGGGGAATAGATTTGATCGGACCTTTACCAACCGCCAAATCTGGAATCAAATATGCCATTGTTGCTGTAGATTATTTCACTAAATGGGCTGAAGCTGAACCATTGGCAACTATCACCTCCAAAAAGATGATAAATTTTGTGACTAAGAATATCATTTGCAGATACGGTGTGCCTCAGAAAATAATCACAGACAATGGTACTCAGTTTGAAAGCGAGGAATTCCAGGATTTTTGCAAGCGATTCAAAATCCAGAAAAGCTTTTCGGCAGTAGCTCATCCGCAGGCAAACGGGCAAGTGGAAGCAGTGAACAAGATCATCAAATCAACCATCAAAAAGCAACTCGAAAGAGCAAAAGGTGGTTGGGTCGATAAACTACCGCTTGCACTATGGGCATACAGAACTACTCACAAAACTGCAACTGGGCATACTCCTTTTTCGTTAGCATACGGATCGGAAGCAATGATCCCGGTTGAAACAGAGGTCCCTTCACACAGAAGAATCCATTTCAATCAAGCAGAAAATGAAAAGCTGCAACTTGAAGCGCTGGATCTCCTTGATGAAAAAAGAGATGAAGCTAACCTCAGAGTTGCAGCTCATCAGCAAAGGATAGCCAGACATTTCAATTCCAAAGTTCGTCAACGCAGCTTTGAAATTGGAGATCTAGTCCTAAAAAGAATTATGACAGCGACAGGTGTGTTTGGGCCAAATTGGGAAGGACCGTATGTGATAGGTCAGAAACTTCTTGACGGCACATTTAAGCTCACCACAGTTGATGGAGATCAAATTCCAAGGGCATGGAACAGCAATCACTTGCGTCCATACTTTACTTGAAAATTTTGTTGAAACATTGTAAAAAGAATTATGAATGTATGATTCCTGTAATTGAAAGCAATTGTGAAACTGATGCAAGTAAATAATGAAAGAATATAAAGTGGATGTAGGCCCAATTTCATGGCCGAACCACTATAAATCTTGTGTTCCTTATTATCATTATATGTTTGCTTTGTTTTCGATATAAAAATACACAAAATGTATTGCTGAAATATCGATTTAAATTTTTGCAGACAGTGGAGATAAAACTTGCGCATAATAAGACCGAGCGATTCTCACCATCATTCAACAAACAAATTTCAAGTCACAAAGACCCCGAATTCAAATCCTAGATAGGAAATGCTTCAATTGAACGGCTAATGATTTCGATAGGAACGAGCCCTTGCTGATAAATTGAGATTGTTTAAACAAACAAACATCCAATTAGGAAGCTAGTGCCCGTTCTCACGAACTTGCCTGGCAATGAGGTACACTTCCTTGGATTAAACAAGCCACTTGTGAAAAAAAAAGGGGATCGCTGAAAAGGCATAAGCAAGTGAACAGAGGAACAACCAAAGCTACCATCAGCGCCACAAGTCCTCTTCGGAGGCACAACTCTTCGGATAATAAAAGACCTCTAATGGGTCATATGCCACAAAAAAGAAAGTTCTCTACTCAACAAAAAAGATTGGAGGAGTCATGACCCTCCAACCATGAGAGAGTAACTTCCAGGCGATGAAAACCCTCTCTGAGGCACATTTCACCAGGAGTTGAAGTGTTATAACCGCTCTTCGGGATTTCACTTCACCAGAGTTGAAATGTAAACAAAATAAAAGCCCTCTTCGGAGGCCCATTTCGCCAGGAGTTGAAGTGTTATAACCGCTCTTCGGGATTTCACTTCACCAGAGTTGAAATGTAAACAAAATAAAAGCCCTCTTCGGAGGCCCATTTCGCCAGGAGTTGAAGTGTAGCAGCCGCTCTTCGGAATTTCACTTCACCAAAGTTGAAATGTAAAAACAAAGACCTTCTTGAAAGCACACGTTTCACCGAGATTGAAATAAAACTTCCAAGTGTTGAAACGTGAAAAGGCTTTCTTCAAAGGCACAACTCTTTGGGGGTACACGTTTCACCAAGATTGAAATAAAACTTCCAAGTGTTGGAACGTGAGAAATCCCTCCTCAGAGGTACAACCCCCTCCCGGGAACACAATTAAGAAAAAAGACCTCTTTGGAAACCCACGTTTCACCGAGATTGAAATAAAACTTCCAAGTGTTGAAACGTGAAAAGGATTTCTAAAGCATAACTCTTTGGAGGTACACGTTTCACCGAGATTGAAATAAAACTTCCAAGTGTTGAAACGTGAAAAAATCCCTCCTCAGAGGTACAACTTTCTATAAAAAAAAAAAAAAAAAAATCCTCATCAAAAGCGTACTTTAACTTTCAAAGAAAAAGTAATTTGCCTACTGTGGGAAATGATCGTAAAAAGAAAAGAAGTTAAAGTACCCTTCAGAGGTCCGCTTTACCACATAGAGGAATTCACTTGATGAGATATGCACATAAGCAAAAGAAAAAAGTGATTTCTTCGAACGACCAAGCGTAAAAACTTATACGAAGGGAGTTGTACTCTATAAAATTTTCTTTAAAGAATAAAATAATTATTCTTTAGCAAATAAGAGTGTAAGTCCCCTCGAGGTATAGAATATTGCAGCATACTTATGGAATGGGGGCAATATAGTATAATTACACACAATATGGTATAACTAAACCAGCAAAAGGTAACGCTCAAGTAACATACCATAAGCTCGCTGCAATATCAAATAAACTCATGCCAAAACAAATAACAAATGTATTCTTTAATTCAAACAAAAGTTTGTACAAACGAGGAATCATTTTATTCAAGGAATCATTTTATTCAATTACAACGCAGGTACAGGTTTCAAAATAAAGAAAAGCGGGGGCCGGTACCCGCACAATTCTCGGCCAGTACATGCAAAACACAAAAAAAAACTAGAAACTGAAGATCTTCACTTCTTTTTGCTGCCTTTAGACCCTTTACCCGGCCGAATGATCAGCTTTTCAGGTCGACCAGTGGGTATAAGGGAGGAAGGAGAGGTAGGCGCAGCTGGCCCAACTTCTGGCTCCTCTTCAGTGGCAGTGATTATCTTCCCTCTCCTCCTTGATGCTCCTTGCTTCCTTCTCCTCTTCGAGGAAGACTCACTTCCTGGAGTGGCAAGTTTAGATAAAGTTATATCGTCAGAAGGAGTCCGCTCCGGAGATATGTCACCTCCCTCAAGTCCCTCATCTTTTTGCTCTTGCGAAGCAACGGGATCATCCAGGCCATGGAGAGCTTCTATTTGTTCTTCTTGTGACCCAGGTTGCGAGGCAGAAGGAGGCGCTACTTGAAGAGATGAAGGAAGGATCACCGGGGGAGAAGAAGCTTGAGTTTGACTCGGTGCTTTCTCTACAAAGGAGAAAAAACTTAAAATATCAGTATCTTTCGAAAAGAGAGGGGATGACGGCTCGTCAAAAGTCGGGAATTCATTAACATTTGAGGAATAATCAAAAGTCGGGAATTCATTGACATTCGAAAAATAATCAAGAAGATCGTCAAGTTCACAAGGAGCGAACGAGCAGTTCACCACTTGGGCTGGTCCGGTGTCAAGTTTACCTGGGGAAGTTGGATCTCTGAGGCTGATTTCATATCGCTGTGCTTCGTTGCTTTCACCACCTTCATCCCCGCCTTGTGCACTTGTAGTTTCAGTTACTGTCTTAGTTGCAGACGGAGTAGAGGAGCTAGAACCCGTGATGTCAACCACAGGAGAAACTGGAGGTTGGACAAAGGAAGTAAGCGTTAATTCCTTTCCAGAACGTTCCTCTTCCGCCATTCCAGTTCTCATCCTGGCAAGTTGCTCTCGCCCCTTCGCAAGAGCAGCACGAGCTCCCTCATCCAGGTAACGCGCCTCAAAATCTTCATCGCCATACCCGGCGTCTTTAAACATGTTAAGAGCAGCTTCCCACACCTCGGCCAGGGTGATTTCATACTTAGGACCAAGAAAAGAGAGGCTGCCGCGTCCCAAGACACAATGTAAATAAAAATCGAATAAAGTCGAATTGATATCGTTTTCCATGGTCTGAGCAGTTTCTTCGGCTGCAATTTTGCCAGCCATGGCCTCATCTCGATCTTTTTCGGTCTGAGCAAGTTGGGCTTTTAGCGCTCCAATCTCCATGTCCCGGGCGCTCAGTTTATTCTGCAGCTGGGTGACATCAGTGCGGTGGTTCTCTACAGCTTGTTCCAACCTCTCAGCTTTAGCTTCAGCGTCCCTCTGGCTGGCGTGCGCATCTCGCACTTGTTTTTGCAATACCTCTTCTCTTTGGGTGTAAGTATTAGTAGAAGAGGCAAGATCATCTTTGAGCTGCTTTACTTCAGCTTCGAGTTTTTCATTGTATTCGGCTATCTCCTTCATCTCAGCGTTGTGTTGATCAAGAATCTTCTGCCATTCTGATTTGTCATTTTCCATGGTCAGCATTGCTTCGATGTTAGCCCGATTAACTCTTTGAAGTTCATCAACCAGCTTTTGCCATCCAGACATTCTATCAATATCAAGCTTGACAGCATCGAGATTTCTGTACATAGCTTCTTTGTCGATGGGGACCAAATCAAGGTCGAAGCGTACCCCCCTCAAACACCAGTTCGGGAATCGGCTCTGCAAAGTCGGGGGCCCCCTTTCAACGTGGTATGAAGGCCTGTTGAGAAGTGTTTGGATGGCACTTCCTTCAAGAGCAGGAGATTCGGAAGGGATGTCAATAGAAACTGAGGCACCAGGTCTCTCAGATGTCACGGGCACGTGCTCCTCGCCAAGTTTGGTCCGCTTTCTCGAATCCTCAATATGGCTCTTCCCCCTATCATCGTGCGTTTTACGTTTATGGGAGTCATCATCCCTTGGGAAGGATTCATGTCGCGTGCCCGCTCCCTCATGACGTTCTTCATACCTTCTCCTCTCTTCAGCTTTTCGCGCAGCTCTCTGCTCATTGGTCTCTCTGGAATCGGTATAGTATTGCTTGTAATCATAGCTGCCACGCCCTCCATAGCGTCGAAAGTCTTTGTAATAAGAACCGCTACCGCTGCGCCCCATAGAGGAATCTGAAAGGCAAAAATAACAAGTCTTAAAAACTACCAGAGAAAAGAAGTTAAATGTGAACAAATGCCAAAAAATCCTAAGTGTTGTGTGATGTGCAAGCTACACGCATTAAGCTACAAACCACTCTTTGGTGTAGAGGTGATGATAGCTTGGGTATGAGGAGTTGATGTTTGTGTTGGCGTTTGTCGAAGAAGAGACGTCGCCTCAATTACAGGAGAGATAATTTTAGATACGTCATCTCTAAAAAGCTCCTGCGAAGTCACTATTATGTCACTCAACCCCTCATAAACATCGTCACCATCATGCTTGGTGGGACTTGTTTTCTCAATTCCTACATCAGCTAATCCCCCGAGAGACTGTGAAGGTTCTTCTTCTTCCTCGATCGGGGCAAGCACCGTCTTACTGGATGACCCCATAATGTCGGTAGAAGTGGAACACTTCACCAATGAAGCTTCAATATTAGACTCTTTTGATGCGAGTTGTTCGACAGTAACCGGGGCGTCAGGAGTTTTCGTCGGGGAATCGGGAACTTCTGTTGGAACTTCATGAGCATGCGTAGAACGAGAAGCATGTAGAAGCCCGTATTGGTGTAAAAATTCATCCTTCAGCAGAAATTTTATGCTCCTTTCTTCCGCAGCCACGGCACTCAACCTCTCGAAAACTTGTTTATGAATCGGATCTCTAGAAGGGAGGGGAAGTGCTGAAAAGAGCAAAGAATGAAGTTAGCAACTGAAAGTTCGGATCTCGGAAAAAGTTTCAAAAACGAAAAAAATGGAAACACTAGTCTTACTTCCTATTCTCCAGATGGCATAAAAACCTGGAGGGCAACGAGCATAAAAGAACTGAGTCAAAAACCCGTGTGCACTCTCGGGCAAATCTAAAATGAGTTTGCGATTTCTCGCACCTCTCACAAGAATGATAGAAGGATGGTCTTTATTTTTCGCAAATGTGCATAAATAGCAGATTTCCTCAAAGCTAGGGAGGCGATCAAGCGTCTTCCTGAATAGCACGCCCAACCCCATCAAGATGGCATAACCATTGGGGTGCAGTTGAAAGGGAGATATAGTTAACCGAAGAAGGGTTTGTCGAAGAAATTCGTTAAAAGGAGGAATCGCTCCGCTTAAGCACATTTGGCGATTAACGGCAACAAAACCGTGAGGTGGTTGGTCAGCAAAGTCATTAGGTCCGGGAAGTAGAGCATCTGCTTCGGCGATGCCAAACTGGATGCATAATTGGCGAAAAGCCTTGTGGTTCAGAGTGGTTGGCATTCTCTCTGGGGGATCGATCAATCGGTTAGCAACTGGAAAAATCTCCCCAGTTTGTCCTGCTTCTTCTAATTGAGAAGTCATTCTACACAAGCAACTGGATATTCAAATATGAAGGTGCACGTTTCCTAAAAGTGTGAAGTGTTGTGCGAAACTAAAAAAAAAAAAAAAACAACAACAAGAGGAATTCAAACATAACTGAAATTAAGTTGGTTGACAGTTAGTCAGCTATGAAATTCCAAGACCTGTTGATATAACGCTCAAGTATTGTGTTAATGCAAACGAATCAGCTTTAACTGGATATTTTAAGTTTTGCTTTAGCACTTCACTTGAGTTCATTGGTTCACAACATTTCATTCACACAGTTCATTTAAGTTAATTATTCTTTATCAACTAATCTGTCATTTGATGTGGGCAGTCAATGGCAGTATATTCGTCCCGGTTTTCTGCAAATGTCATGTTTAACAGGTTATTAGCATGAGAGATAATCTACAACAAAGTGCAACAGAATTTGAGATTAAACAATCCAGTTCAATTCAACCAAGTCATCTCGGAATTTCATAAGTCATAGGTCGTCCAGCGACCTAGCATAGGTCGGGGTTCATTAGGTCGCGCTGTGCAAGTTAAAAGGTTCAAGGCAGTGCAGATTTCCCATAGTCCAAGTTTGGTTGCGACCTACGGCTTATGCCGCAAAAAAGATTAGGTTGTTCATTTTTTAGGTCGTCCTGCTTGAAATTCATGTGCAAATTTGTTAAGTCCTAGGTCGTTTGAATCTCAGCGCGACCTAGGAGTTAAGTCGCAGATTTGAAGGATCCTTAAGTCGTTCAGATCTTCTAAATCACCAACTCCCTCTCCACGCAATATCACACCATCCCGATGAACTATGACCCAATAACCCATTATCACTCACGATGAAATCCATCATCCTCTTCGAGAGGTCCGTCATTCCTACGTACCACCGAATCATCCAAGAGGCGATTGAAAGCATCTCCGATCAATCACTAATTCAACTCAACACTGTGCTTTCATGAATCACAACTAATGGCGATCAAAATCGACCACAACTTGACTCAAAAGACGAAAAACGACACACGAAATTGCTATGAGATTCGGAGATGAGAAATTCCTGGTTCGGTGATGATCGTGGGGTGGATAGAGATCAGGTATACTTACACAATGTAATGGCGAGGTCGAATCGGTGGATGATTGGACTCTGGTTTGCTTTCCAAGATCGCGAGATGCTGTTAATGGCAGAATGAGGTGTTAAAACAGATGAAATGAGGAAGGAACGACCTAGGCTATTTATACCCCAGAGGAGTAGAAAGTGGATCGTCACACACGACCTAGTTCCTCAATAGGTCGCTTGCGACCTAACAACTCATCAGAGCGCGAGTTAAGAAGATCGAAGTACACGACCTACGACCTAGGCGTATACTTCGAGGGGCAAATGTTAACTCCTCTTCGTTAGCGACCTAAGACGTGACCAAGTTTAACGACTCAGAGAATTGCCGACCTAGTGACCAAATTGAAGAAGCGACCTAAAGTGTTACGACCTAAAAATGCCTCGCGACCTAACAAGAAGCTACGACCTAATAAAGGCCGCGACCTAGCGGTTCTCAGCGACCTAAGGGAGCCCGCGACCTAGTGGTTTAAGAGCTCCGCGACCTAACGACTTAAGAGGATCAGCGACCTAAATCATATGCGACCTAAAGAAAGCCATAGCCTACCGACCTAAGGACGAAGTGATCTCAGCGACCTAAGTCTCAGCCGACTTACGACCTATAATAAGTCGTACGCGACCTATCAACTCGCTGAGAAGAGAACCAAGCACAATTGAGATAGGTCGGGTTCCATCCCCTAGGTCGTTGCCCACCTACGACCTACTTTAGGTCGAAGACGACCTAGCACTTGGAGATAAAGATACTGCCCAACGACCTAACGGAGTACTTTGATTACAGGAAAGTTCCCACGACCTATGATAGGTCGTTAACGACCTAGGATAAGTCGCTCTCGACCTATCTGTATGAACAAAGGAGCCGCCTTTTTGCATGCCGCTGGAGATAGGTCGTTCACGACCTTGGACTTGTACGAATCAGCACGTATGTTCTTATGGAAGGAGGGCCAGAGCTTTCTAGGTCGACTGCGACCTACGACCTTACTTAGGTCGGTCACGACCTACGACCAAACTCCGATAAAAACCTATAAATACAGCCCTAACTTGAACGAGGAGCGGAGGACTTTTGGGGGGGCTCATTCTCTTCAAGCGCCATTACTCTGCCGAATTCCAGACGACTTCAAAGCCTTTTAGATCCAACAAACTTCTAAAGGAACTCCATGAAGGAATCATCCACATTCACCATGGATTTGAAGATGATTGTCAACATCAAAGCTTGAGCTACTTGTTTCACATATCCTATCACTTGAAGTGTGTTGTAATTGAAAGATCTTGTAAAGAATTGTAATCAAACTAGTGATAAAAAGATTAAAGTGGACGTAAGCTGGATTATAAGCCGAACCACTATAAATACTGTGTCTCTTACCGTTTTTCTACATACTTTCTGCTTATTTCTGTTTCCCGTACAAACGGGTGGTGCTTTCACAATCACATCTTATACACCAGGGTGTTAGCGTTCAAATTTAAGCGTTAACAGATATGGTACGAAAGTACCTTCGATTTGTCATGTTCCTGGACAACTTGTATGGTTGTTTGTCTAACATTGCATTTCTAGAGATTACGTACATTGGTTTTTATAGTCGTACATCAGTGGTGGCGGAGAAGGAAACTTCTCTTAGCTTAACATCCTCCTTAAGACATATGAGCTCAAGGGCTGTATTTTTGTGAAAGGCATTTAGTAGTCAACGGGAATGGTTGTGGCACTTTAAGTGATATGATATGTGATATGTGAAAGGTAATCATTACCTAAGGCGTCACCAACTGGGAATTACTGAAACAGGGTTAGATGTGGCAAGGCTGAGTGGGTCATTCCCAATTAGGATATTATCATCCTCTTTTAGATATATTTCTTCCTGCTCTGACGTTCCTGATGTAAATTAATGTGGTTTGTATGCTATGAGGGCCCACGGAAATGTCGAAAACAACCGGGGGATGGTATATTCAGTACTACCTAGTTATAGAGGTAGACCGGTCTTGTGTTGGTAGAGGTTCCTTTGTGATGTTCCTTAGTACATTCTTCTAGAGACGTACTGCAGGAAGGTAGTCCCTCCACCAATATTGTATGGAAATCCGAATTCCACTATGAGCTACGATTTTTTTGTACTGACGTAATGAATAGCCACAAAATGCTATATGGGTAACCATTTCGACTATGATTAATATTATTTGTATACTAGACACTAGTATAATATAATCGGACTTGACATGAAATGTTTTAGCTATCGTAAGGTAAAAACATATCCGTGTATTTGTGTGGGCGTGTCTTATGAGGTACTTTTGTTTTGGAAGGAAAAGTTTTGTAATGTAATAAATTCAGTTGAGTGTGTTTTCTTAGCTGGTTTACTAGACTGATCCGGATGTTCTTCCATTTCAATGCTCGAGTCAGACCGAGTATATTTACAAGTCCAGATTTGGTGCTTTTGGAGCTTCAGTAGGAGAGCTTGGGATCTACATTTTCGTAAATACGTATCTATTTTGCTTAGTGATGTTCATTACCCGCTTTGTACATTGTTGTAGTTTATACTGTCAGCTATTGCAAAGATAGGTTATTATAACTGTCCAGGCTAACGATTAGTGAATGATTGTTTAACTCTGATTGATGTATGTACATGCAGTTTCTGTTTTATAAAGATCATTGATATAATATTATATTTTCTGCTGCAATGTGAGATTCTGTTTTGTTTTCCCTTCTCTCTTTCTTCTCTTCACTTCTTCTCTCTTCTATTCTTTCTTATGACTTTCCATTAATCCGTGATTTTTGGATCGGACATGTGTGGTTTGTTGTCGACACGAATTTGTGGGTTGTCAGAGGGCCTAATTAACTAAGTCGAAAGCACTCTTTCGATAGTGATTTCTTAAGTAATAGAAAGCGAAAGGTTTCGACACCAACTGTTTCGAAAGCATTGGAGAAGTAACCCTTATTTTAAAAGCGAAAGCACCCCTTCGAAACCATGTTAAAAGGCAACGATCTCAACTGGGCCGAAAGGTAGAATTGCGGCAACGTATGTTTCGACCCTATCGAAAGGTAGTTTAAAACATAAGACGACAACCTCTGTTGAAAAATTTCTTTTAAAAGCAAGCAAGCAACATTTCCTTTTCAAAGAAAAAAACAAGGTCCCGACCCATTCGAGAGCACTTTATTGACCTTATGCCTTTCGCCAGCTCCAATTCACTATGTACTAAGGCATTGATACCACGTGAATTTGTTTTGACTTGGTCGAAGGCGGAAACATGAAGTCGAAAGCTTGCCGCCGGTTTTGGCAAAACAACAAACACTTACAAAGATTATTTTCTTTTTTTATAAAGTAATCTCTATCCAATTAACTTGACTATTTATCATAATACAGTTGGATGCCAATTTCTTTTTCAAAATCTTTTCTAAAAGTGCTGCCAATTTCTGTAATTATTTATTTAAAACATTTAGCAAATTTTCCCTTCTCCTATTTTAGACATATAAAATATTTAATTCTCATACCTTAAATAATTTTATTAAAACACTTAGGAAAATTCTCCAAAAATTCCAAATTATCAATTTTAATATGTTCTCTAACGTATTTAAATTTTTGACCCAAAGCAAACATATAATAGAAGTAATTAATTTAAACCCAAATTAACCATTTTCTTCACTAGAAAATTCATAATAAATCCACAGTAATTCATATAATTATGAAACTTGAAGCCCATCTCTAAAATAATATTTCTAACCTCACATCAAAAAAGGAAGTCATTTGGATGTCATTAAATAGGTTTTTCAATTCAACCCTTATTATAAAATCTACATCAAAAAGCCTAAATCATCAACAAGCATGTAAACAATCAAAACATGGCAAATCATTTGCAAAATAAATTTTGATATCAATCTAGAAACCAAAAATCATGAAAAGAGACGTAATCTATTATTCAACTTTGGCTTGTTTGTTAAGGGGTTCAGATTTGATCCTGAATGAATTTATTTAATCTTTTTCCTCTCGATTCTTGCTTATCTTCTCTTACTTCTTCTAAGTGGCTGGCCTCTCTTTGGTTTAGTTTTAGTTCGTCAACGTGTAAAATAAGAGTAGTATGAGGGTATAGGGTATAAGAATATGATTTTTTTCAACTTTTTCCCTTATCTAATTTCCCTTACTATTTCATTTTAATTCCATTTAGGGTATAAGAATAAGAGTGGTATGAGGGTTTAGGGTATAAAATCTCAATCCCTTAACCATGTATATTATATTATTTAATTTAATAATTAAATGTCCTAAATAATGCTAATCAATATTAAGGTCAGTATAGTTCTTTCTTTGTAATTTTTCTCATTTTCATACGCGTCATTCTTAATCTCCTCTAATTCATTGAGTTGTAGTTTTCTGTTTTTGCTTTGTAACAACTCGATATTTTCACCCATTCGCATCCCACAGGCCGGACTTGAATTGCTCAAAATACCACATTGTAAATAAATTTGGAGCAAATAAAATACAAATCATAGAATCACAGACACAGTCAGAATAACTCACAGCGGAAATTAAAATACCATATAGTTCATGAAGCTACTATATCAAACTCTCTCAAAACATTATACACTATATCAGTCGGAAAAAAATATACAATAGAACCTCAAATAAATTGCAGTTTCTAAATACTAGATCTGAAATAGAAAACCAGAAACTGAAAGGGAACATATACTAGACAAGCACAATCTCCAGCGATTCCTAGCTACGGGAAAGAAATCCAAAGCTAAGCTATAAATACTCAGGCTGACCCAAGCGTAAAGTAAAACACAAAACACTCGAGCCAGGACATATATACTTATATAATGTAAACCAACTCAAGTGAACTGTAGTAGAAATGCACAATAACTTAACGGGTGC
Organism: Allium cepa; assembly: GCA_030765085.1. Taxonomy (NCBI): domain Eukaryota; kingdom Viridiplantae; phylum Streptophyta; class Magnoliopsida; order Asparagales; family Amaryllidaceae; genus Allium; species Allium cepa. Next base: position 779,423,468 of record CM060945.1, read on the forward strand.
TTGGGATCGCCCATCCTTTAAGAACCAGTTAAACTATAACTTAAATACATCCCGTGGTTAAAATTTCAAAAAAGTATTTTATACTTCGAAGTCAAATATCATTTAAAAATTAAAAATCATTCAAAATCCATTTCAAAATATCAAATATCGTATCTTCCAAACCACATTCATTTATTTAAAATACCATTTCAACACACATTTCAAAATAGTTTATATTTCAAACAAATTACTTCATTCTAAATCATAAAAATGAAGTTATTATATAAATAATTAAATTATTAAATTTCCAAAATTTTAATCTTTTAGAACTCATTCATTCACTTAAATTTGTTAAACAATGAAAATTCAACTTTCACGGCATTTGGAAAATGCTACAGAAAGTTACATTCAAAACAGTTCAATTTAACAAAAGACAGCATTTAAAATGCTGTAATAGGGTTACATTAGTTTCAAATAAACAAAGTTAAATTCAACAATTAAAGCACTTACAAAATGATATAATAGCCTTTAATTAAATTTAGCCATTTGGTTCATTATTATCAACTACAGCATTTGAAAACGCTGTAACACATTTACATTAGAAATAATAGCAATTCAAAAAATGCAGTTAATTAACTTCAAATATTCAATATAATTTCAAAAAAAAATTATATTTTTATTTAAATCATTTTTAACTTATCAAATCAAGTTTTTTTCACTTTTAAAACAGTCATTCAAATACCCTTATATTCATGATTTTATAAAGTTAAATTTCCATTCAAAAATTAATATTTAATAATAATTCACTTATTAAATTCCAACATTAAATTTTAAATCCATTAAATTAAGCTTAACTTAACACTTAAGTTCAAATTTTCAAATATGACTTAATTTCATTTTTATTTACTTAACTTTAAATTCACTTTTAAGCCAAATTCACAAATTTCCAATTTTAGTTATATTTCAAAATTTCAACTTAAATATTCATTCATTTCACATTTTAACTTTATTCAAGAATCATTAATATATTATAAAATCTTTTATATTCACTTTAGTCCAAATTATCATGAATTTATCATATTTTTGTATTTAATTCAAATTCCAATTATCACCAAATTAATATTTCCCAAATTAATTTACATTTCAAATTTTCTAACTTTACCATTTATTAGTTTCACTTATAGATTTTCAGGAAATCAATAATACTTTACAAAAAACATTTTTAATTAAGTTTAAATCAAAATATTATAATATTCATATTTCTAAAATATTTTAGAAAATTTAGAAAAACATATTTTAACTGTGGGTCTGTATATCATTTTCTACACTAGGGAAAGTGATACGGGTAATATATCATTTCAACCCGTAATTTACAAAGAAAACCCGGGTTTTATCATTCCAAACCCGCAGTCCCAAGTAAATCAAATAATTTTAAAATCGTTCAGGCCTATCATTTCAGTCCATAACGATTTTCCCCTATTCTAAAGTCCGTTTGGATATGTATCATTTCAACCCATAGTGATTCTAATCTAAAAGGAACTTGCGGTGTGATACACTGATATAAACAACAGAACAACATAGTATAACAGTAACATATGATATAACAGGTGTTTAATCATGGGTGAACATCATATAATCGTAGCATAGAAGATATAATATGGTTATGCATTTTACAGATTCAAAAGTGGTCAATTTACAAGCTATATAAGTACAAACTGTCTGGTGAGAATAACTCACTGGTTTAAGCTGGAGATGACAACTGAAACACAAAATCAATGATCTTCAGAGGCACGAAAGAATGACACAGATTTGAGTGGGAGAGACAAAGGTTAATTTTCTTGAAAACAAATCAAACAAAACAATATAACACTGTAAGCTTTCAAACCAAAAATACGATTAAATTAAGCTAGAATTAATAACACAAATCAAAGCATAAATGCTTTGCACTTGCTTCCAACTTACTTTAGGCTCGGCCATAGGTGAAATACAAGTCTAAAGGATGGTTTTTGATCAGGTTCTGGTTTCCTAAGGGTCGGCCAAACATGGATGGAGATGGTGCAAAGGTGAGCATGCATGAAACGACACTACACAAGGCAACATTCATGGTTTCAAGCCAAAACAAGGCTCGACCAAGGCCACACGGGGCATGACCTTCTCTATTAGGGTCAAGGGGATGACATGGCATAGGGTTCAGGTGAGGTTGGAGGTGGTGGTGGTGGAGTAGGTGGCGGCTAAGGGGTTGATGAAGTGGTGGAAGTGGATGTGTGCTCGGTCAAGGCATGAAGTTGGAGTTTTTGTGAATTTTGGTGAAGGATAAACCACCAAGGGTGGTTCGGCTGGGGTTAGCCAGTGAGGAGGAGGTGATGGTGACATGCTCAGGTGGTGGTGGAGGCGGAAAAGCTTGTGGTGGAGCAAGGGCCGAACCTAGAGATGAAGATCAAGTGCAAAACAAATCAAAACAAACAATAAAAGCGAAAAAAAGAAAAGATGATTACCAAATTTTTCACAAGCTATGAAAGCCGAAAATTTTCTTTCAGGAATGAGAAGAATTTTTTTTACGTGAATGAGAAATGATAGGCGGCTGAAAGAATGAGGTGTCATGGCCAAAATGTGAAAAGATGTTGGTTGGAATTGAAAAGATGGGAATACAAAAAGCCTTAGGAAATCAAAAGTCACCAAAACCTTTCAATTTCTCATATTTCATTTTATAAATTTAAATAACTGAAAATACTTATAAATTCAGTTGAAATTCGAAAATATAACAAATAAGCCAAATATAAATAAATAAATATCAATTATATATGATTTAAATAAGAAAATAACACAAAAAATGAAAACTTGTCTAGAAAATTTGAAAATAAACAGAATAAACTTTGGAAAATTTATATGGACTTGAAAAATATTTATAAATAAAGATAAGAACATAATATAAAATGTATTCACAAAAATAAATAAATAAATTTTAATTAAATATAATTTAAATTAAGAAAATGGCATAAAAATAGAAACTAGCCTTTAAAAATAGGAAATAAATGCAATAAATTTTGGAAAAATTATAACATCACTTTAAAATGTTTTAAAAATAAAATATATATCTAACATGTCATATTACACAAATTAGAACATGATAGGACAAATAAAATATTATTTATATAATTTAAAATAGACAATTTTTTTTAAATAAATCAATTTACATACAATATTGTAAAAAGTATAACTTTCACAATACAAATCGGATTTCAACGAAACGAAAAGCAGTATTCTTGAAATTTAATATATTTTTATAATAAAGGATAAAATTTGAAAATTCAAATATTTAAATTCTAAATTTAAAAGTCAAAGTTTGACCAAATTGACCAAAATCCACATTTTTTGAAAATATCCTATTTATTCAGGTTCGAAATTATAATTCACACAAAGATCAAAATATACTCTTGAAATAATTTTTTTTATTCATTTGAATAAATATAATAAAGTTTTTAAATTAGGAGTTTCAATTAAAATATTTGAAATAAATAATTAAAATAATCACAAAATACTGGGTTGTTACACTCTCCCCCACTCAACTCTTTTCATCCTCAAAAAGAACGAACAAGGAAAATAAGGAAAAGCAAGACAGAAAAAACAAATAGTACCTGAAAAAAACAATTCCGGATTCGAAGCACGAATGCTCTCCTCAGTCTCCCAAGTACATCCTCGATCGTCGGTACTTACAGAGTACTTTGACCAGACTAACAGATTCCCCTCTTAGCTGCTTCATACCTCTGTTCACAATACAAAGTGGCTAGAGGAGACGTGAGATGTGGAATACATTATGCACTCCAGAAAGTTTCTCGGGCAAATCTAAACGATAATCCAAAGAACCAACTCTTTCCATAATACAGAAAGTACCCTCAAAGAAGAAGAAGGTAGAAATAGCCAGAAGGGAGAATAAGTTGAAAATAAAGGATGAACCATGTTTAAAACTATATAAGTTTCAATTTAAAAAATTTATATTTAATATTTTAAACAATTTATAATCTGATAAATAGTCATTTTGATTCAAATCTGTTAGTTCGAAGTAAACAATATTTAATTATTTTAAATTATTTAGACAGGTAAAATAATGATCAAAATTTCCTTGTACTTAGTAGACTTATTTCCACACCCAGTGAAAATATTGGAAAAACTTCTAAAAAACAGATATGGAAAGTACAATCCAAACAAAAAAACAAACTGAAACATGTTGATTATGGATTGCGGATACACAATGGTTACGCCTAGATCCCCCATGAAACATCCGTACCCGTAGGCCGACTACCGCACCCCTGCGATTACGCCATGAAGACTGGTAGTACCACAGATACATAATAATTACGCCTGGATCCCCCAGGAAACATCCGTACCCTTAGGCCCTCGCAACCGCTGTAGATTACGCTACCAAGCGACCCAATAGATCACAGATACACAATGGTTACACCTGGATCCCCCAGGAAACATCTGTACCAATAGGCTCTCGCAGCCCCTATGAATTACGCTATGCAGTCGCGCTCGTAAGACCACAGAGATCGCCATGGAATTCGATGGACACTCGAGTATCATATCCGAAAAACCCAAATCAGAGGGAGAATAATATTGATAGAATGAATCAACAGTGTGTCCACAAAGCGGATATCAAACAGAAGGCACTTTACACATCTTTACTTCGAAAATATGTATCATATAGTACCTTTCAAAATCGTTTTCAGATATCATACTATATAAAGTCCATTGTATATAAGATTTCCATTCAAATTGAATACTTTCCAAAATCAATAGTATATCGAATCACACTTATATAGACTTCAATTATATAAGATTTCAATTTACAAATTGAGTATGAGTACCTTTGCGAATCAACTATTTTCAACCAATTTCATACTTATACAAATCAATTTTATACCTATACAAATCCGTTTTATATAAGTTTGATAACTCCCAAATCGCAGTATTTAGTAAAACAAGGTTCTCAATTTTAATTCCTTTTCACTATCAATTCAGTTTCAACATCATATATGATTTCACCAAATCATTTCTTCCTAATTACATATTTTTAGTTTCAAAGTTTCTTAAAACAATAGATTTAGAAAATAATCCAATTTCCAAATCAAAAAAAATTTAGGTCAAACAAATTCATTTCCATTTCAAACATATACTCACTTTCAAAAATCATAATACTTTCAAAGTTATAAATCTTTCGAAACCAAAATACTTGAAATCATTACACTTTGAAAACCATAACTTTCCGAAATCATACATTTGAGATCATAAACATTCCTTTAATTCTATACATTTCACAAATTTATTAAATTTAAACCCAAATCTAAAATTTCCAACTTCAATTCAATTCAAACCAAACTAAACTTATTTTCTTTATCAAATACCCTATTCCTTTCAAAATTTCTTAGCTTTGAAAAGTAAGCCTTGATTTGGAAGTGCCCGAACCTTCAAAATAGTCGAAGAAATCATATTTTAAATCCAAGAGTTGGAAATCACCAACAAATCAGTAAACCAATTCCAAAAGATTGGGTTATACCAAAACAAAATCTGAATCTCGAGGACTGAACACCGGCTTACTTTAAATCATCTAACACACACACACACACACACATCTTTCGAATATCATACCATACTTCAAAATCTGAAATCAAAATTTGGTTTCATAAAATCACTCGCATAGCAAAGCTACTAGAGTGGTCTCTCCCCCACTCCGAAACTCGAAATTCAATATCGATGATGCATGCATTCATCACCGAAATTATTTTCCAGTGACATAAATGGGTTCAAGGCTTCTATTTTCTTGAGACTTCTTCGAAATCTCTTCGAAATCATTGGAATTCGTTCGAATACATGTGAAACATTTTTACTCGTAGAAATATCATTAAATCATATTTTTATTATATATTTTTCTAAATCTTAAAACCAATTTCAAAACACCGGAGTTCGATTCCTCGAAATTCAAATTCAAAACCCTTCAGTTATAAATCATTTTATATAAGTCAAATTCTTATAAATTTTCAAAATTTCAAATCCTTTCAAAGTTTCAAATTTCCATTTTCAAAAGATATAAAAATCCTTATTGAAAACATTTCACTTTTATATATAATAGAGTCATCCGTATCAAAATAATAATTTCGATATATGCACAATTTCAAAATATGACCAAACAAAAATTTCCAAAGAATGATTCATGGGTGGATTCCAAACAACAGAGACTCAAATTAGAGGAACTCTAATCAAATAAAATTCTGGTTTGAAGATAAGCTCGAATGAAAATAAGATAATTTAATTACCAAATAGAAGATGGATAAGCCTATATAAATCACGGGCGACCTTAAACGGTCAACCGTGACTTTAGGAATATAATCAATGCGAAAAATTTCTAAGGAAAATCGACATTCGATCGCCAGAGATAGAATCCAGATAGAGCAAGAGATAGATAGCATCGTAAACCGAGGATATAGAAATCTCCAGTTAATCAATGCCAATTGTAAAGGAGTTTCACGCTGTTATAAATCATTCAAAGATTGGCAGAATCATCGATCTTTATAGAGGCCATTCCAAAGTGGAGTTATGGAATGCCCCAAAATCAAAAGGGTAAAATAGGGAAGACAAGACTGGATTTCAGAAGAAGTAGGAGCGTTCCAAAGTTCAAGGAATCCTAATCGATAAGAATCCTAACCAAGAGATTTCTAACAAGGTGGACACCGAAGAGATGAAGTTTAGAAAATATTGGTTTCAAAATAAGGAAAGTTTTATACCAAAATAATCTCTGAAAATCATTTAAAATCATTTTATACTTCAAAAATACGTTCTCTCATAAAGAAAAGATTCTGAGATTGATTTCACTCATTCTAGGGTATTTCTGTCCTATATCCAATGAGTTTTTGCTCCGAAGGCTAAGGTTTGCCTAAAACCTCGCTCTGATACCAACTGTAACAACCCGATATTTTCAGCCATTCGCATCCCCACATGCCGGACTTGAATTGCTCAAAATACCGCATTGTAAATAAATTTGGAGCAAATGAATTACAAATCACAGAATCACAGACGCAGAAATATCAAAATAACTCGCAGCGGAAATTAAAATACCATAATAGTTCATGAAGCTACTATAACAAACTCTCTCAAAACATTATACATTATATCAGTCTGAAAAAATATATACAATAGAACCTCAAATACATAGCAGTTTCTAAATACCAGAACTCAAAATAGAAAAAATTAAACTGAAAGGGAACAGTTACTAGACAAGCAGAATCTCCCACGATTCCTAGCTCTGGGAGAGAAATCCAAAGCCAAGCTTTAAATACTCAGGCTGACCCGAGCGTAAAGTAAAACACAAAACGCTTGAGTCAGAACATATATACTTATATAATGTAAACCAACTCATGTGAACTGCAGTAGAAATGCACAATAACTTAAAGGATGCTTGGGACCGCCCATCCTTTAAGAATCAGTTAAACTATAATTTTAATACATCCCTCGGTTAAAATTTCAAAATGGTATTTTATACTTCGAAGTCAAATATCATTTAAAAATTCAAAATCCATTTCAAAATATCGAATATCGTATCTTCCAAACCACATTCATTTATTTAAAATACCATTTCAATACACATTTCAAACTAGTTTATATTTCAAAACAAATTACTTCGTTCTAAATCATCAAAATGAAGTTATTATATAAATAATTAAATTATTAAATTTTCAAAATTTTAATCTTTTAGAACTCACTCATTCACTTAAATTTGTTAAACAATGAAAATTCAACTTTCGCAGCATTTGGAAAATGCTACAGAAAGTTACATTCAAAACAGTTCAATTTAACAAAAGACTACATTTAAAATGCTGTAATAGGGTTACATTAGTTTCAAATAAACTTATTTAAATTCAACAATTATAGCACTTACAAAATTCTATAATAGTCTTTAATTAAATTAGCCATTTGGTACATTATTATCAACTACAATATTTACAAATGCTATAATATCATTTACATTAGAAATAATAGCATTTCAAAAATGCAGTTAATCAACTTCAAATATTTAATATAATTTCAAAAAAAATTATATTTTTATTTTAATCATTTTTAACATATCAAATCACATTTTTTTCACTTTTAAAACAATCATTTAAATACCCTTATATTCATGATTTTATAAAGTTAAATTTCCATTCAAAAATCAAGATTTAATAATAATTCACTTATTAAATTCAACATTAAATTTTAAATCCATTAAATTACATTTAACTTAACACTTAAGTTTAAATTTTCAAACATAACATAATTTCATTTTATTTACTTAACTTAAAATTCACTTTTAAGCCAAATTCATAAATTTCCAATTTTAGTTATATTTCAAAATTTCAAATTAATATTCATTCATTTCACATTTTAACTTTATTCAAAAATCATTAATATATTATAAAATCTTTTAAATTCACTTTAATCCAAATTATCGTGTATTTATCATATTTTCATATTTAATTTAAATTCCAATTATCACCCAATTAAAATTTCCCAAATTAACTTACATTTCAAATTTTCTAACTTTACCATTTATTTATTTCGCTTATAATTTTTCAGAAAATCAATAATACTTTACAAAAATCATTTTTAATTAAATTTGAATCAAAATATTATAATATTTGCATTTCTAAGATATTTTAAATTTTTTAGAAAAACATATATTAACTACGGGTCTGTATATCATTTTCTACACTAGGAAAAGTGATATGGGTAATATATCATTTCAACCCGTAATTTACAAAGAAAACCCGGGTTTTATCATTCCAAACTCACAGTCCCAAGTAAATGAAATAATTTGAAAATCGTTCAGGCCTATCATTTCATCCCATTACGATTTTCCCCTATTCTAAAGTCCGTTCGGGTATGTATCATTTCAATCCATAGTGATTCTAATCTAAAAGGAACTTGCAGTATGATAAACTGATATAAACAACAGAACATCATAGTATAACAGTAACATATGATATAACAGGTGTTTAAGCATGGGTGAACATCATATAATCATAGCATAGCAGATATAATATGGTTATGCATTTTACAGATTCAAAAGTGGTCAATTTACAAGTTATTTAAGTATAAATTGCCTGGTGAGAATAACTCATTGGTTTAAGCTAGAGATGACAACTGAAACACACAAACAACGATCTTCAGAGGCAAGGAAGCACGACACAGATTTGAGTGGGAGATCCAAAGGTCAATTTCCAAGAAAACAAATCAAACAAAACAATATAACAACTATAAGCTTTCATACCAAAAATACGATTAAATTAAGCTAGAATTAACAGCAAAAATCAAAGCAGAAATGCTTTGCACTTGCTTCCAACTTACTTTAGGCTCGGCCACAGATGAAATACAAGGCTAAAGGGTGGTTTTTGATCAGGTTTTGGTTTCCTAAGGGTCGGCCAAACATGGATGGAGATGGTGGAAAGGTGAGCATGCGTGAAACAACACTACACAAGGCAACATTCATGGTTTCAAGTCAAAACAAGGCTCGGCCAAGGCCACGTGGGGGCACGGCCTTCTATGGTGGGGTCAAGGGGATGACGTGGAAGAAGGCTCAGGTGAGGTTGGAGGGGGTGGAGGTGGAGTAGGTGGCGGCTATGGGGTTGATGAAGTGGTGGAAGTGGATGTGTGCTCGGCCAAGGCACGAAGTTGGAGTTTTGGTGAATTTTGGTGAAGGATCAACCACCAAGGGTGGTTCAGCTGGGGTTGGCCATTGAGGAGGAGGTGATGGTGACATGCTTAGGTGGTGGTGGAGGCGGCAAAGCTTGTGATGGAGCAAGGGCCGAACCTAGAGATGAAGATCAAGTGCAAAACAAATCAAAACAAACAATAAAAGTGAAAAAAAGAAAAGATGATTTCCAAAATTTTCACAAGCTATGTAGGCCGAAAATTTTCTTTTAGGAATGAGAAAAAAAAAGTTTACATGAATGAGAAATGATAGGCGGCTGAAGGAATGAGCAGTTATGGCCAAAATGTGAAAAGATGTTGGTTGGAATTGAAAAGATGGGAATACAAAAGGCCTTAGGAAATCAAAAGTCACCAAAACCTTCCAATTTCTCATATTTCATTTTATAAATTTAAATATCTGAAAATACTTATAAAATCAGTTAAAATTCGAAAATATAACAAATAAGCCAAATATAAATAAATAAATATTAATTATATATGATTAAAATAAGAAAAAATAGCACAGAAAATGAAAACTAGTCTAGAAAATTTGAAAATAAACAGAATAAACTTTGGAAAATTTATATGGACTTGGAAAATATTTATAAATAAAGACAAGAACATAAAATAAAATGTATTCAAAAAAACAAATAAATAAATTTTAATCAAATATAATTTAAATTAAGAAAATGGCAGAAAAATATAAATTGACCTTTAAAAATAGGAAATAAATGCATTAAATTTTGGAAAAATTATAACATCACTTTAAAATGTTTTAAAAATAAAATATATATCAAACATGTCATACTACACATATTATAACATGATATGACAAATAACATATTATTTATAAAATTTAAAATAGACAATTTTATTAAATAAATCAATTTACATACAATATTGTAAAAAGCATAACTTTCACAATACAAATCGGATTTCAATGAAACGAAAAGTAGTATTCTATAAATTCAATATATTTTCATAATAAAGGATAAAATTTGAAAATTCAAATATTTAAATTTTAAATTTAAAAGTCAAAGTTTGACCAGATTGACTAAAATCCACATTTTCTGAAAATATCCTATTTTTCAGGTTTGAAATTATAATTCACACAAAGATCAAAATATACTCTTAAAATAACAAAATTTATTCATTTTAATAAATATAATAAATTTTTTAAATCAAGAGTTTCAATTTAAATAATTAAAATAAACAATTAAAATAATCACAAAATACTGGGTTGTTACATGCTTGCTTTTTCAATATCCAAATTTGTATTCTTAACCGCCCACGACACTCTATGTTCAAGTGCAACAGGTAAATGACACGCTTTACCATATACAAGCCTAAAATAAGACATCCTAAGATTGGTTTTATATGTAGTTCTGTTAGCCCAAAGCACATCTATCAATTTTTGTGACCAAACTTTTTGATTTTTATTTACAGTTTTCTACAAAATTTGCTTTATTTGGAAATTTGAAACTTCAACTTGACCATAAGTTTGAGTATGATAAGGAGTGGATAACTTGTATGTTATTGAGTATTACTTTATTAGAGTTTCAAATGATCGATTACTAAATAGGTACCATTATCGCTTATTATTGTGCGAGGTATTCCAAAACTTGAAAAGATGTTTTCTTTTATGAATTTAACAACTTTGTGGTCATTTGTTTTACAAGTAATGACAATAACCCATTTGAGATGTAATCAACATCAAGAAGAATGTATAGATTTCTGAAAGAGTTGGAAAATGGTCCTATAAAGTAAATACCCCAAACATCAAAGATTTCAATCTAAGAATTGTGTTCAACGGCATCATGTTTTGTCAAGAGATTTTTCCTAACATTGGGTAGCAATCACAAATTTTACAAAACACGAATGCATCTTTGAAAAGTGTACACCGCTAAAAACCACATTGAAGCATCTTTTTTACTGTTTTCTTAGAACCAAAGTGACCGCCACAAGCTTGGTCATGACAAAATGGAAGAACACTCTTGATTTCGCAATTTGAGATGCAACGTCGAATGCTTTGGTCGGAACAGTACTTGAACAACAAGTATAGATCAACGCAATAAAAGTACTTGACTTGGGAAAGCAAGTTATATTTATCTTGTTTTGACTAAAATGAAGGAGTTTCCTTAGTGACTAAATAGTTCACTAAATCGGCATACCATGGATCGACGGAAATAGAAAGGAGTTGTTTATCAAGAAAGTTCGCGTTGATTGTAAAGAAGGCGGAGCATTTGGAAGATGTGATAGATGATCGGCAATAACATCGTCGGATCCTTTTTACTCTTTGATCGTAAAGTCAAATTCTTCGAGTAGTACGATCTAATGGATCAAACGAGATTTAGCTTCCTTTTAGAAAAATGGTACCTAAGAGCGGAGTGGTCAGTGTAAACTGTAATGTGTGAGCTAATCAAAGAAGGTCAGAATTTTCGAGTGCAAAAACTGCCACTAGAAGTTCTTTTTCGGCGGTTGTGTAATTAAGTTGAGTATCCTTTAGAGTCAGACTAGCATAGTGGATGACGTGAAGAATTTGGTTGATGCATTGTTCTAAGACAGCACCAACTACATAGTTAGAAGCATCACACATAAGGAAGATCCCAATTGGGTAAGCAAATGACGAGAGAGGAAATGTGTTCATTTTTGAGATGTTCGAAAGATGAACCATCATAAGAATTAAAGTTAACGGAACATCTTTTTCAAGAAGAGTTATCACAGGTCAAGCGATTTTACTGGAGTTCTTCACAAAATGTTGATGGAAACCAACATGTCCAAGGAATGAATGAATGTCCTAGACAGATTTGGGGATGGGTAGATTCAAAATTATGTCAACTTTTTCTTTATCTACCTCAATTCTTTTGTTTGAAATGATATGCGCAAGGGAAATGCCATGCGCAAGGGAAATGCCATGTTGGACCATGAAATGTCATTTTTCCTAATTTAGCATTAAGTGCTTTGCTTACATCGATTAAGAACCAACACAAGATGGTGTAAGCATTCAAAAAAAGAGTTTTAAAAAAATGTAAAAATCATCCATAAACACTTCCAGAAAGCATTTGATCATGTGTGAAATGATGCTGCCAAGCATCTTTGAAAAGTAGTAGGAGCGTTGCAAAGGCCAAAAGACATACTTCGTTATGCAAAGATGCTAAAGGGACACGTGAAATTCATTTTCTCCTAATATTTGGGAGTGACTGAAATTTGGTCATACTAGAATAACCATCAAGAAAGCAATAGAATTTGTGGCCAGCAAATCGTTCAAGCATTTGGTCGATGAAAGGAAGAGGAATGTGATAATTACATGTTGTAGAATTTAATTTTCGACAATCAACACAAACACATCAACGGTTTGATTACGAGTTGGAATGAGCTCGTTAGAGTCGTTCTTGATAACAGTAAGTCCAAACTTTTTAGGCGCGAAATGAATTGGGCTAACCCATGAACAATCAGAAATGGGGTTCATGATCCCGTTATCGAGGGGTTTAAGAATTTCATCTCGTACTACATCCTTCATTTTTGGTTGAGGCCTTTATTGTGCATCACAAATAGGCTCGACGTCGTCAACTAAATGGATACGATGTTGAATTTAAGAGTGTTACTAATTCCCTTCATATTAGTAATCGACCATCCAATCACCTCTTTGTTTTTTTAATCGAATTGAATAAAAGAAAGCTTCTTGATCAAAAGAGAGAGAGAGAGACTTGAAGAGATTACGAAAGGAAACGTTTCATTGTCACCTAAATATGCGTACTTAAGGTGATAAAGAAGAGGTTTGAGTTCCAACCTAGGGGATTGCATAATCAAAGAATTTAGTTTAAGTTCCAACTCAACAGTGAGCGATGCAAACTGAAGTGCGTTTTCTATCTCGCTAGGATCGTCTTGAAAAATTGTCCGTACTCAGTCTCATGTTCGTGGTTAAGGTCAATTATTTCGTAGTCAAAATTTTCTTGAATGGGGCTAGCTTCTAATGTTTGGTAAACCGACTCGTTCGATTTATTTTCAAGATTAAAGATGTTAAGATCCAAAATCATGTTTCCAAAAGAAATTTTCATCAAACTATTTCAACAATTGATTAGGGAAGTTAATGTGGCTAAGAAAGGTCACCCTAAGATCAAAGAATTTGAACTCATCGGGTTGGTATCGGGTTGGGCTTCAAGGACGATGAAATCGGTAGGGAATAAGAATTGACCGATTTCAATGAGTATATCCTCCATTTCTCCCATGGGTTTCTTTATCAAACGACTGGAAAATGGAAGAGTTACTTTCATCGGTATTAGTTCACTCAAGCCAAGTTGCTGGTAAACTGAATAAGGAATCAAATTAAAGCTCGCACCCTTGTCTGCAAGCACTTGTTCATCGTATTGTCTTATATCATGCACAAGACTGTCGGACATCTAGGATCTTTGAATTTTATAGGAATTGACTGATTAAAAACCTGGCTAAGACCGGAAGCTAAGGAAAGTTTCCTGGTTACATGAGTGTGTTGTTTTTGAGTACACAAGTCCTTCAAGAATTCAGCGTAAGTTGGGACTTGTTGAACGATATCAAGAAGCGGGATGTTCACCTTCACTTGTTTGAAAATTTCTAGCATCTTTTCCATTTGATCAAAATGTTTTCTTGGTTCGAGGGCAATTCGAAAATGGAACTCGATACTCAATAGATCGGTCTATTTGAGTAAAAGAAGAATTTGGATTGGAATTTGATTCAATGTTTCGCTCGATGTTTTGTTCAGAATTGCTTGTCTTTTTGAAGTGTCAAGAGGAGCTTTCCATAAATCATTTGGATTAACCACTTAGTTACCGATTTTTTTTACTGGAATGCAAAGTCGTGATAGCATTCATTTCTTGCTATCTTGAATAATGTATGCTTGATTTGAATTCTTATTTTGATTTTTACGATTCGAAACTGGCTGACTTGGGAATGTGCATCGTTCAAGTTCACTCATAGAAATAGCTAATTGACTTATTTACATTTCAAGTTTAGCAATTGAATGACTCGTATTCTTCACGTACGAGTCCAACAAATTTTGCAAATTGCTATTTGATTGGAGGCTTTCAGCGTATGCTTTAGCCAAAGTTTCAAGACTTTTCTCAAGTGAAGTCAATCAATTATTGTCTTAGAGAGAAAAAGATTATTTCGGCTGATTCTGAGACGGAAGCACAAAATTTTGTTGAAAGTGGTTGGGCTGAAAGGAAGGATTTGAAGCATTGTTTAGAAATGCTTAAAAGATTGGACAAACCAAATTCATATTAGAATTATTTTGGTTCCATGCAAAATTAGGATGATTTCTCCAAGCAGGATTGTACATTAGAGAAAATGGATCACTCTTAATCTTGTTAAAAGCATTAAGTTATTCTATCGAATTAGGACACTGATCACCTATGTGATTCAGATTATTACATTTATAACATACTGGTTGGGAAGGTTGGTTATTTTGGTTGGATGATAAAACGCTGTTGAATTTATTGATCATTGCATCGATTTAAGCTTTGATCAAAACTTTTCGACCAAGTTTTGATCAACTTTTCAACCAAGTCCCAAGTTTTGATCAAGTTTGATGGTAAGTTATACAAATATTTTTCAGCATAGTCCGTAAGGGCGAATGGAATTTACTGAGATTTGACTTCATCATCACCTAATTGTTGGAGTTTAATGGTTGCACATACTTGTTCAAATTTTGTTAAGAAAATGTATGGCTCATCGTGTTCAAAGTTGCCAAATTTCGAAAACATGACATTGTGATTTGAATGAATTTCGAAGTGATTGCCCGTTGGGGCAGGTAGTGTGATAAAGAAAGAATAGAAAATCTATCGGGAAAGATTCTATCCATGAGAGAACGTGGAGCGAATTCATTGGCCATCATTGGAGGATTGTTCTTTCGAGTTAAATAATTTGTTGTTGTTTCATGAGTCCAAGTACTCATGCACAATTGAAATGGTCAAGGAGAGAAAGAATTAAGAATCAAGTTTAAAAGAATGAAATAAGATTTAGAAAATGAAGTGAAAATTTTTCTCATTTTATTTACGTTTTTTTTAAAAGGATATTTACCAAAAAGAATTTATTTTTCAAAAGGGTGATTTGACTTTTGTTTCATTTTTCTTTGGATTTCCAAATTTTTTTATATGTTTTTGTTTTTTTAGTTGTTTTTTTGAAAAGAATTTTTCTGGATTTATGTATTTATAGAAAAACTAACTTAAGTAAAATTTTTGATTTTGGATTTTTGGTTTTTTTCTTTTCTATTTTTTTAAAGAAGATATTTAAAAATATTTTTTTTTGGATTTTTATTCAAAAACTAAGTTAAGTGAAATATAGTTTTTTTTGATTTTTTTTGTCTTTTTTGTTTACGCATGAACTAATGCAACTAAATGAATGCAAGGAATTAATTACATATTTTCTATCCTTAGTAGCTCCTAGCTTAAAATTGTATAATTATAGTTTGAATAAATCCAACAAAATAGTTCTTAGCCAGGTAACGGATAGGTATTATCGGTACATCATGAATCACCGTAAGAATGCAGCCAAATGTTTAAGTCCCTTTAGAGAAATAATCATTATAATATTTACGAATCATCGTAGTCTTTATAAACGATTATTACTTTGCCATAGCTTAGACACCAAGAAATTAGATTGTCGAAAGAAGACAATTTGTCAAGAAACAATTATGGCCTACATGAGCTCACGACACACATAAGTATAACCGTTATTAGTAATCAAATTTTAAGGTGACACATAATTTGTGGGCCAAGGAAAGGATGACGAAATCCCCCACCTTATATGAATTTGGACGCTGGCCTTAGAAAATTAAAATAAGATAAAATGAATGCAAAATAGAAATTAAACATGAATTAATGATGCCACAACAAATAACTTTTGTTTTTGTTTTTGGATTTTTAAAATGCAAGCAACCAGTAATTCAAAGAAAATAATAGATAAGAGCACGACAGCAAAGCGTAAAGAATTATTAGCAATTTTATTTTAAAGCGGTGATTCTTTTAGCATGCATAGCAATCTTCTAGCTAGCAAGCACTTATTTCTGACTTCCTGCAAATTGCAACCTACAAAATTGTGACGCCCCACCTCCATACTCACGCTAGCCAAGGACACTATGGGGTAATGCCATCGACTAACATGAAGAATAAGGCTGTTAAGGAGCGACCATCCATGTAATGGCTTTGTGCGAGCACCGATATGTCAGATGGTATGTCACGCATTTCTTTTCAAGAGGAACATATCAAATACAAACTCAAAGCTACCACACAGTGGCTATATGGTCTTCGAAAACAAATATAGAAATAAGCGTAACACAAATCACTCATAGATATCCATATCACAAAGGCGGAAACAGATATGAATATAACACATATAAGTGTACATCAAAATAGTGGTCATATAAGTTCCAGTACATCACAAAAGAATAGATATAAATGCTAGACAAAAGAGTATTTATACATCAAGGGGTTTCTATCTCGAATGTATAAGACAAAAACTACTAAGCTAAGTAGTTAGACAAAAGTCAGATGATGGTCCCAGATAAGGAGTCAAGCAGAAGCACCTATAACAACCCGTATATTTGGACCATTTAATTTGACAATAATCCATACATGTCAACTTAAATAATACAAAACACGAATCATTATGGGATTATATATACATAAATGTAAATGAGAATCAATACAACATCACAGACACAGAACAGTCACAGAATAATGCAGCGGAAAATACATCGTCATAATAGCAGTTCATGAAGCTACTATATGAAATACAACAATGTCTAAACATAAAGTGACTGAAAGGAAATACATAAATGTCCAACAGACAAGAACAACAATACTGGATAGAAATAGACTGATAAAGATAAATGCTAAGTCTTCAACATCTTCAACCAACCTTGATCAGCAAACTGGATAGCTTCAGACTGACACGAGCATATACAAAAGAAACACTCGAGTCAGGACTCAAAATCTTATGCAGGATAATCAATTGCAGGAAATAAAGTCCATAACTCAAAGATGAATAAAATAACATCTCTAAGGATCCGATAAACTATATATATATATATAATACGGTATGTAGGTAATGTCTAATCAGTAAAATAGAATATTAAAATAGCGTTAAGCGTTACCATAATTCCCCTTAACACATTTTATATTCCCAAAAGCATATACAAGACCGTAGTTTCCCCAAAACTGGAAGTCACCAGAGGGCAATCCATATACTCAAGGTACAAATCAAAACGTAGTGGTCGCGAATAGGATAATCAGTATGACAAGGTACATGAGGCAATACCAACTAGGATACTAGTAGTTGCGTGATCCGGACTGATGTTGAGCATAGTAGCTACTATCTCAACACCGCGAAACAACACTCCCAAATCAAAGGGTGCACCCAAATCGAATCACAAAAGTAATAGATATGGTATCGAAGAAGCGTGTCCGCTAGAAGTGGCGATCCTCAATGGCCCGACGCGGCTCCTGTTTTAGTCATGTCAGGGGTAATCCAATATCGTTCTCTTTCTTTAGTCAACGCGTTCACCAAACCATCCACTTCATTCTGGATCAACACTTCGCGCATAATAGTTATTAAAGTGGTTTTCGGTATCGACAGAGAGTATGTCCATTTTCGATCCCGGTCTCTTTAATAACTACGTATTTATTACCCGATGGTCGGTTAAATTTACGTTTTAACAAATCAAAGTCCAAAAGTCAAGGTGCAAATTTGACTTCCAAAATTTGACAATTCACAATTCAGTTTATTTTAGATATTTTAAAGCATATTTCCAAATACGATCTTAAGTTCAAACAATTGAGTTAACGATAAAATTAAGTATTCAAGTTCAATTTAATAAGGTCTAAAATTCGCTTATTAAGTTTAGTTCAAAATCAACGAATTCAATATAATGCTAAACTTAGTTTAAATTATTAAAACAAATTCTATTCATGTCACTTTGTTTATATCCATTGTTATCATAAATTCGATTAAATCAACTTTATTAACTAGATTCCCCTTTTCAAAACTTCATTTGTTTTGTTTACCGATTCAATTAAATTTCTAATCAAAGAAGTCTATTTACATTTGCAATGTCCTAATTTGATTAATTCGTTAAATTTAAAATCATTTTAAATTTAAATTATCCCTAATTTAAATTCATTAAATTAGTAAGTCTAATCTCCTAAATCTCAATTTAACTTATAACAAGTTCAATCTATTTAATTAAAGACTGAATTTGAATCTAAAGCTAACAAATCTTTAAATCTTTAACTTATTAAATTCTAAACTTACTTGCTCCTAAATCTTATTTCAATTAAATTTTCAATTCATTTTATCCAATTTGGTAAGTTATTAATCCGTTTCAATTTAAATCCGTTAATTTATTTCAACTTAAATCCCTAAGTTCGTTATTAAATTTCCAAACAAATTGTTAAGTTCATTACTTAATTTAAAATATATTTCAATTTCGAAAATGGTTTTGTTAACCAATCGGGCTTCTTACTTTTATTTTCTATCCTAGGCCAAGTTGTTTAAATGGGTATTTATCATTTCAACCCAATATCATTAAATATAAAACAAGCATAGCAAAGGGAACTTGCAGTGTGATAACTGGGATGGTGTCAAAGTAAATAAACAAGCAATAGCAACCATACATAACAATTTAACAATTTTATTAAATAATCCCGAAATAATCGTATTAACTTACATTTGTTATTTATGCAAATTAATATAATTATTCCTAGAATCTACACTATCGTTTCATGTAGATTAAAGATTATTATCTTATGGTTTCACTTGGTGTCTATTATCACATTTCTACATCAATCATACATACAATGGTTCAAAGTGTAGTTAATGCTATTTCTACGCGGCGGTTGATTTAATAGTTAAAGGGGTCAAGTTCAACATATATAGTCCAATTTAAATTTTGTCGACTATCCTATATCAATTTCAATTTCATATTCAAATTCACTTATATTAACAACCAAATTCAATCATCACATAACAAATTTTAGTGTCACACTTGTTTGTCGTGAACTAACAATATTAAATTTTTAACTTGCATAGTGATTTACAATCCTAACTTCAACAATCCTAACAATCATCAATTTAACATCCAAATTAACATAAACAACAATTTATCACTTGATTATCATAGCATAATAGATCGAGTCATGAATGAAATATTCACCTTGCGTGGTTAGAGAAGACGACGAAGCACGAAGACGAATAGATAAGAGACACGAACAAGCACGATGCAAAACGACACAAACTACAATTCAAACAATTAAATAAATCAACTATTTGTTTATTGCAGTATATATCAATTGAATATATATATAAACCATACCGAACAACGAAGCAAGATAGATTCGACAAGTCGGATGAAAGTCTAAGTCTCCGAAGCAGTAGCTGATACAAACACAGTAAAACACTGTATGTGAGCAAATTAGAATTTTCAAAGTATATACCGCTATACTAATATATAAAACACTCTAATCTCATTTGGTTATGCAGCCGATAAATGAGAAGCAAAACAAAGTCAGAGCACATGCTCCATATAACGGCATATGCAACCCACTGTTCATATTGGGAACAAATTCCTATTGATAAAGGCTAGCTATAGGAAGGAGGGTCTTCAAGTGACATATACATAACCTATATGAAAATCCTATATACTAATAGGTAGAGCCTATATGCATGCAACAACATTTGACATATAAATTTCCAACAGAGAATATACAAATCATGTTCAAAGTGATATTGATGTATTGGCCATAGGTCTTAGGCAAAGTGAAGAGGGAAGTGAAGGCAGTGGCTCGGGTGTTAGCAGCCAAGTCGGTGGGTGGGTCCGGTTCGACAGGCTGGCGGGTCTGGACGAAGGCTGGCGGGTCTGGGCGAAGGCTGGTGGAGTCTGGGCGAAGCTGGCGGGTCTGGACGAAGGCTGGCGGGTCTGGGCGAAGCTGGCGGGGTCTGGACGAAGGCTGATGGGGTCTGGACGAAGGCTGGCGGGCCTGGACGAAGCTGGCGGGGTCTGGGCGAAGGCTGTCGGGTCTGGATGAAGCTGACGGGGTCTGGGCGAAGGCTGGCAGGTCTGGACAAAGGCTGGCGGGTCTGGGCGAAGCTGGCGGAGTTTGGACGAAGCTGGCGGGGTCTGGGCGAAGCTGGCGGATCTGGGCGAAGGCTGATGGGGTCTGGACGAAGCTGGCATGGTCTGGACGAAGCTGGCGGGGTCTGGACGAAGCTGATGGGGTCTGGACGAAGCTGGCGGGGTCTGGGCGAAGCTGGCGGGGTCTGGGCGAAGCTGGCGGGGTCTGGGCGAAGCTGGCGGGGTCTGGACGAAGGCTGGCGGGGTCTGGGCGAAGCTGGCGGGTCTGGGCGAAGGCTGGTGGGTTTCATTACCGGGGAACAAAACAAAATAGTAAAAGGAAGGTGAGGGAGGGGAAAGAGAATACGTACCGCATAAATTAATTTGCCTCTGAACAAAAGAAGATAGCAGCTTGTTTATACAGAGATGCTTTGAAGTTTTAAACGAATGAAATATGAAATATTAAAAGTTTCCAAGTTATTGTTTTGGTAACCGCAATGGCTGTTGGCTTCCCAAGGTAGCTGAATAGTCAAAGACTCCTAGAATTCTGAACGTTGAAGAAAACGGGTACCGGTTTTTGTGCTGCGTAACGGACCGATTTGTAATCCGTTAAACAATTATAGTTCGTAGCGCCGAACTCCGATTGACACAAACAAATATACCGTTTTGGTCAGCGCGACGAGACGAACACAATGGTATAAAAATATTTATGGTTTGACATTGTTTGCAAAGTGGTAACTCTTATTGAACCATTTGCACGAGCGAACATTTTAGCTAGCAATTAAAAGCGAAATTTGACGAAACGAATTGCGTCGTCATATTCAGAATATTTTTCTTATTCAGAAATGTGAAAAATATTTGAGTTCGGACGAAAGAGAATTTACATATATAATTTAAATCAATAGGCAAATGCGACGCACGAAATTTTCTTCAATAATTTTCAACGAAATTTGGCGTACGCCCATGTCTATCTAGACGCATTCCAAATGTGAAGTTTGAATAGAAACGGAATTTGTTCGTGCAAATTTGAATTTCTACCCTAAATAAACGATGTTAAAATTTTAAACTGGGTCTAAATTTCAGGGTCGTTACATTCTCCCCCACTCAAAACTTTTCGTCCCCGAAAAGGAGCAGAGTAAATAGTGGAAGAACAGAGCATAGGGTACGATGGACATAGAATTTATTATCGGATGAAATATAGAATATAGAATAGAGTTTACCTGCAACAAACAGTTCTGGATTTGAATCCCGGATACTTTCCTCGGTTTCCCAAGTACAATCACGATCATCGGGACTCCATTGGACTTTGACTAGGCTAACAGATTTCCTTCTAAGCTGCTTAGTATCCCTATCAACAATACGAAGTGGTCTTCTTTCTATAGTCAATTCCGGCTCAATATCAACCTCATCTAACTGAGCAATAGGAATGGTCATGGATGGATCGTGTACAACCTTCCGAAGGTGTGAAACATGGAATACGTTGTGCACGCCCTCAAATTTCTCTGGCAGTGCAACTCTGTAGGCTAGTGTACCAATCCTCTCAGTGATAGTGAATAGTCCAACAAATCTAGGAGCGAGCTTCCCTCTACGACCAAATCGGATAACATTCTTCAAAGGTGATACTTTAAGAAAGACCTCATCTCCAACCTGGAATTTTAACTCTCTTCTACGCCTATCTGCATAGCTCTTCTGCCTATCCTGTGCGGTCTTCATCTTCCTTCTGATCTCATTAACCTTCTCGGATGCTTCCATAATCATATCCGGGCCAAGAACTAATCGGTCACCAGGCTCAATCCAACAAGCTGGCGATTTGCATGGTCGTCCATATAAAGCTTCGAACGGTGCCATATCGATACTTGCCTGATTATAAAGATAATTAAGTTTCAATTCAATTTTACTTATTCAAATTGAAATTTTTTGATTACCTGATAACTGTTATTATAAGTGAATTCAACCAAATGGAGATGGTCTTCCCAAGATCCACCGAAATCAATAATGCAAGCTCGGAGCAGATCTTTCAAAATCTGATTTACCCTCTCAGTTTGGCCATCTGTTTGAGGGTGATAAGCTGTGCTCAGATTCAGTTTAGTGTCCAAGACGTCCTGAAATACCTTCCAGAATTTACTAGTGAATAAAGGGTCTCTATCGCATACAATACAAGATGGAACTCCATGAAGTCTAACTATCTCGCTCATATAAATCTCGGCCAAACTCGAAGTAGTACGAGTGGTCTTAACAGGAATAAAGTGAGCAGATTTTGTCAACCTATCAACAATCACCCATATACTCTCGTTCCCTTTTCTGGTCCTCGATAATCCGTCAACGAAGTCCATAGAAATCTGATCCCATTTCCAACACGGAATCTCTAGGGGTTGAAGTAATCCTGCCGTCTTCAGGTGATCGGCCTTGACTTGCTGGCAAGTGGTGCATCTACTGACATATATGGAAATATCTCTCTTCATCCCACTCCACCAATATAAATGCTTCATATTTCGATACATCTTGGTGACACCAGGATGAAATGATGGTGATGATTGATGGTTCTCTCTAAGCACTTCTTGTCTCAGTCCATCAACATTTGGAACACAAATACGGTTGTCAATCTTCAGAACTCCATTACTATCTATCTGTGCTCCCACTTTACTATCAGCATTTCCAACTCTACCTAGAACTAACTCCTTCATGCGATAGAGCAAGGTGTCCTCATATTGCTTAGCTTTGATGCGATCCAAAAGAGATGGGGAGATAACAAGCTGAAATAGCATGCCTTCTACAAGATTACAACAAGACAATGCTTTGCTACGGCTCAAAGCATCAGCTACAACATTTGCTTTTCCAGGAGTATAATTGATGTCGAGATCATATGCAGCTAAGAATTCGAGCCATCGGACTTGTCTCTGATTCAAGTCCTTCTGAGAGAAAATATACCGCAAGGACTTATGATCTGTGAATAATTCAAATTTTGTCCCCAAAAGATGGTGCCTCCATAGTTTCAAAGCGAATACAACTGCTAGAAGCTCTAAATCATGGGTCGCATAGTTTACTTCATGAGTTTTCAAATGACGGCCCGCATAAGCAATAACCTTTCCATTTTGCATAAGGACAGCGCCTAAAACTTCTCGACAAGCATCGGTATAGACAGTTAAACCTTCACTCCCGTCAATTACCACAAGAACTGGGGCTGAAGTTAACTTACGCTTCAACTCATTAAAAGCTGATTCACACTTCTCACTCCAAATAAACTTGACATCCTTTCGAGTTAAAGCAGTGAGTGGGGCAGAAATCCGGGCAAAGCGCTCAATGAATCTGCGATAATAACCGGCTAGGCCCAAGAAGCTACAGATATCAATAGGAGTTTTGGGAGTCTCCCAATCCTGTAGATAAGTTTTCAAATTAGAAAGGAATAAGATGGGTTGAATAGAATTAACGAATAGGATAGGACTTACATTGATTACGGCGATCTTAGCTGGATCGACCGAAATCCCGTTTTCAGAAACAATATGGCCAAGGAATCGTACTTCGTCTCGCCAGAAGTGGCATTTCGAAAACTTGGCTTTAAACTGATGATTTCGGAGAGTTACCAGAACATAAGCAAGATGTGTCTCATGCTCTTTCTCATCTTTGGAGAAGACGAGAATATCATCAATGAAGACAAGAACAAACTTGTTAAGGACATCACGGAAGACTTTATTCATTAAGTCGACGAAATAAGCAGGTGCGTTGGTCAAACCAAATGGCATAACCAACCATTCATAGAATCCATTCTCGGTACGGAAAGCTGTTTTATGAATACTATCTTCTGCTACTCTTAGTTGGTGGAACCCAGTGGCTAGATCAAGTTGTGAGAAAACTTTAGCTCCATGGAGCTGGTCGAATAAATCATTAATGCGAGGCATCGGATAGCGGTTCTTGAGAGTGCGCTTGTTTAATTCTCGGTAATCAACATACATGCGAAGAGATCCATCTGATTTAGTGACAAAGATGACTGCGGCGCCCCATTCAGAACAACTTCTCCTGATCAAACCCTTAGCAAATAGATCATCAATTTGAGTTTTTAGTTCAACTCTTTCTTTAGGAGCCATCCTTCTGTGAGGGAGAACTACGGGAGTAGCACCAGGAATAAGGTCAATGCGAAAATCGATCTCACGTTTAGGCGGTAGAGAGTTGACCTCTCCAAATACATCGGGAAATTTCTGAACAATAGGAGTAGTACTAAGATCATCCGGGTGAGCATCAAGAGAGAATATGAAGCTTCCCGCATATTTCTGAGGTGATTTGCATTCGATGACAAGCGGTAGACCCTTGTCATTGACTAGAGAAACAGATCGAGCTTTACAAGAAATAACAACATCGAAATTTCTTAACCAATCAGCACCCAACAAAATGTCAAATACTACGAAGCCAAGCACATAGAAATCCCAAGTGAATCGATATCTTCCATACAAGAGCACAACCCCTTTACAAATTCTACTGAGGTTGGCAAGTCCTCCAATAGGGTTGGAGACACATAAGGAAGTAGTAGCAAGAGTAGGTTCTAATTTGAGCTTATTACAAAGATCAATAGATATGAAGCTATGAGAAGCACCAGTATCGAATAATACCCGAACAGGTAAATTATGAAATGAAAAAGTACTTCGTAAGGTACCTTGGTCATCCTGAGCAGGTGGTGGAGGTGGTGCAGGAGTGGTGACAGCATATACTCCTGATGGTGTGCCTTTCTTCCTCAATGGGAAATCTCTTTTGAAGTGACCTGGCTGGAGGCAAACATGGCATAAATCATTCCTCATCGGAGGAGGTGGTGGAATAGCAGCTCCGGTGGATGGACAGCTATTTGCATAATGACCCTTCTTATCGCATTTGAAGCAAGTGATATTAGCAAGGTCGATTGGGCTTTTCTGGCATATCCCAATCCTGTAGTCTTTTGCCAAGCTTTCTTTTGTTGATCAAAGTTCATCTTCCTCTTTCCGAGCTGGCTGGAAGAGGACTTAGTAGGAGTGGCCTTGGCAGTGGGTCCCTTAGGCTTCGCCTCATATCGAAGAGCATAGTCAACAAGCTCTGTGAAAGTGCAGTGAATGTGGCCAGTAAGCAAGTCATAATACTCCGATCTAGCTCCCAAAATGAATTTCTCGTTCTTCAGAAGTGGGGTATCGATCAATCCCGGGCCAAACTTGGAGAGCTCGTTGAATTTCCTCTCGTACTCAGAAAAAGTCATACTGCCTTGCTTAAGGTCCATAAAAGCTCTATAAAGTTGGGTTTTCCCAGCAGCTGGCATCCATTATTCCGAGAAAGTATCCCTAATCAAAAGATAGACTAGATAAATAACATTCCAAGGATTGAAAGAAGAATTTAGACTATGAAATCCAAATAAATTTATACCTAAACTGGGCCCAAGTGATGGTGTTCTCCTCGATACGAGAAGTAACAGATTCCCACAAGTCTCGTGCGGCATCCCGAAGTTGCCAAGCAGCAAGCTGACGCTTCTGAGCATCAGTGATCTCCAATCCAGAAAATATCATCTCTAAGCTTTTGAGCCATTGTTGAGCTTCAATAATATTCTCGGATCCAGAGAACTTAACACCACCAAGTTGTGTATACTCCTTACTAAGAGTGGTGAATTTGACTGGAGCTGGGGCGGCAGGTGCAGCCTGGGCAGGACCATTTCCCCTTCCTCCCCCGTTGTTTCTTCTGGCACTCATCCTGAAATACCAATTTTTTTTTTTTTAGAACCAAGGATAGAAAATCATAGAACTTTAAGGAAAGTCTAATCAACGAATCAATTAAGAAGTTTGAATTTGAAAGGATATGTATGTTGAATTGATCTCCTCATCCCAGGGTATTGCTACCCTATGTCTAACGAGTTTATATAACCCCAACTAAGGTTTTTAGTGGAAACCAAAGCTCTGATACCAACTGTAACAACCCGTATATTTGGACCATTTAAATTGACAATAATCCATACATGTCAACTTAAATAATACAAAACACGAATCATTATGGGATTATATATACATAAATGTAAATGAGAATCAATACAACATCACAGACACAGAACAGTCACAGAATAATGCAGCGGAAAATACATCGTCATAATAGCAGTTCATGAAGCTACTATATGAAATACAACAATGTCTAAACATAAAGTGACTGAAAGGAAATACATAAATGTCCAACAGACAAGAACAACAATACTGGAATAGAAATAGACTGATAAAGATAAATGCTAAGTCTTCAACATCTTCAACCAACCTTGATCAGCAAACTGGATAGCTTCAGACTGACCCGAGCATATACAAAAGAAACACTCGAGTCGGGACTCAAAATCTTATGCAGGATAATCAATTGCAGGAAATAAAGTCCATAACTCAAAGATGAATAAAATAACATCTCTAAGGATCCGATAAACTATCTATATATATAATACGGTATGTAGGTAATGTCTAATCAGTAAAATAGAATATTAAAATAGCGTTAAGCGTTACCATAATTCCCCTTAACACATTTTATATTCCCAAAAGCATATACAAGACCGTAGTTTCCCCAAAACCGGAAGTCACCAGAGGGCAATCTATATACTCAAGGTACAAATCAAAACGTAGTGGTCACGAATAGCATAATCAGTATGACAAGGTACATGAGGCAATACCAACTAGGATACTAGTAGTTGCGTGATCCGGACTGATGTTGAGCATAGTAGCTATTATCTCAACACCGCGAAACAACACTCCCAAATCAAAGGGTGCACCCAAATCGAATCACAAAAGTAATAGAAATGGTATCGAAGAAGCGTGTCCGCTAGAGGTGGCGATCCTCAATGGCCCGGCGCGGCTCCTGTTTTAGTCATGTCAGGGGTAATCCAATATCGTTCTCTTTCTTTAGTCAACGCGTTCACCAAACCATCCACTTCATTCTGGATCAACACTTCGCGCATAATAGTTATTAAAGTGGTTTTCGGTATCGACAGAGAGTATGTTGTTGAATATGCGCTTATATGATTTTTGTTTGATGATAATAAACATATATACATTCGTTTAAATGTATTTGATAATATACTATTTATTTTCACAGATTAAATAAATATTTGCTGAATAAAATAAATAACACAGAATTTGAATTCAAACGAATATTTTATTCAAATAAATATTTATTACAATTTTGAATAGTATACAAATTCAAGCTCTCACTATTCACTATACAACTTTGATACAATTTCAATTACATCACTATTTTACATCAGCACCTCACTACATATCACTCACACTCGTATTTATCTTCAACTGCATTCAAGTTTGAATCCAGCATCTGAGCAATCTACAAAAATATAAACTAACGCAGTAAAATTGAAAATAAAATATTTTTGCGATATAAAATAAAATGTGAATTTTTGAAAATGATATTTGCCTCAGTTATTTGGGTTGTTCGTCATCATTTAAATTTGAATTCATCATACACGAACAACTTGTGACATACACAGTATATTACTGTATATGCCACAAGGCCGTGCATGCCGATATATACACTTGATTGATTTACAGGGACAGGCAAGCACAGGTCAAACCCAAATAAAAAGCCGGGTTCAACTCACGTGCAATAATATAAATGTCACAATTCTCAGCACAAGGTCAAAACCGAGCTGTAAAACTGGGTTCAACACAAGGCAGTCATGAAGTATGCAAAGAGCTTGAGCATGAGATATTGCAACTACAGTAATGCATCAGTGACCAAACACTACAAACTGCAACATGGCGAAGACTACAAGCAACTGACACAAACAACTCAAATGCACACATGAAGTATGTAAAGAGCTCGAGCACAAGAACATGACAGCAAACAGGAATTGCAATTCCAAGTGAAGAACCAGACTCAAGTTAGTGCACAGTGCATATATGATGCATACAAGTACAGGTCACAACATGTCAATGAAGCACAGCTGCAAACAACATTACAGTGAAAACTCGAGTCACAGTGCCATGCTACAGATTATAAAATTAAATTCATAAGCAACAACATGAACCAACTGTGCATATATGAAGCACACTCAAGGCCCAGAAACAGTACAAGGCATGTCAACAGCAATGGAATCAACATGAATATCACAGGAACTCGTCAGTGGTAAGCTACAGGAATGATCAGACCAACAACAGTGTGCAACAGGGAACACAGTGTACAACACCAACATGAGCAACATGAATGCAACAAAGACCAAGCTGCAGCATCAAGATAAGAAGATCAAAGTGAACCAGATCAATAGCAGCTCAGTTATACAACCTAATCAAGTTTATATGCAATGCAAAGACCACGGCTACAATAAATGTACATATATGGACAGTGAAAACAGAAGTGCACAGCAACAGTAAGGAAATGGACAAATGCAACTGAACCAACTACACAAATATGCTATGCAGTAAAGTCAATCAGAGGCATCAACAAAGACAATGCTTGACACCGAGCATGTACAAAATGATGCATGATGAATCAGACCATACAATATGAAACAGAGGCAACAAGACTATATGCAAGCAAAGTCTCTACATGGATGCAGTGATACAAGTCAGAGAAACAATATCAAAGCAATGGTGATGGGCCGAGAGGACCAGTGATATAAGTAAAGATGAGTGCAGATTCGAAGTCGAAAGCAACACCATGTACAACAATGCACTGGAACACATGATGCATATGTCGAGTTCAATGCAACATAGCACCAGGCATCACTATGATACAACTTACAAACCCAAATGACAACTCAATAAATTTTGCAGTGAATCATAATGAAGCAGTGCAACATCTTCCATCAACACAATCAAGTGACCAACATACTACAGTGACATCAAAACATGGCAGTAGGGATGTAATTCCTGTGAACAACAAGAGGGATACAAGCATCAAGCTGCAGTTTTCAAAACGTGTAACCAAGTCAAAGCAAGTGATAACCAAACATCCCAAATTCAAGGCATCGAGTCAGGTCAGAGAAATTCACGGAGCCAGGATTGAACATAAATTCAAAGCCGTCAACTTTAAACCAAGTCAACCAAGAAATAATAAGAATAATTCGCATATGAATTAGTCAAGGTAAATCGCAATCATCCAAGCGTAAACGATCGGCAGAGATAAAATCAAATATATTTTGTGCGAACGAAAATCTAGGGTTACAAACCCTATATAAGAAAATCATCATCGGCAAATCTTTGGTATCGAGTTCAAGAATCAACCAGCAAAGCAAAAAGGAAGAAAATACATACCAAAGCAATCGAAGCAATTGAACTCGATCAAGCAAGAAGAAGAAGCCGCAAACAAATTGAAGCAAATCAGAAACAGTAATTGCAAACAACCAACAAAGGCAGCAACTTAAAACCCTAATTTAAGAGCACGGCATCAAGAACGAAAGCCCCAATTTTGCAAAGGAACGGTCGCCATTATACTCGAGCAAAGAAAAAGAACCGGGCCGATAAAATAAAAGGGAGACATATTAGTGGGCCGTTTAGGCTTTGTTTTTTAAATAGGGTTATTTGCTTTTTATGTTTTGTGTTTCGTTTAATTTTTAAAATTCTCTTTTAAACCGTTTTAATTTTCTAGTCGTGTGACTAGGATACAAACTACGGTGTGTAGTTTGGGAATTCGCAACTCGGTGGTTGAGTTGTGGTCAGGGTTTTGAGCGTAGAGTTAGATTAGTCAATAGCGGGTATAGCGAGTTTACGTGTGTAAGCGAGGGACTATCTAATTTCTAGTAGAAACCTTGGGGGCAGCACGTAGGCAGGGTTTTGCCGAAGCTGGGTAAATTCTGTGTTGTTCTGTTATTTATATTCTGCGATATCTGTGCTGCTATTCTGTGATTCGTGTTAAATATTAATTAGCTTCTGCAATTAAGTTTTTATAATTTACACTATCACCCTATTCACCCCTCCTCTAGGGTGAAATCGATCCTACAAGTGGTATCAGAGCTAGGAATAGAAGTCAACATTTGTTTTAAAAATTCTATTTTTTTTGAAAAAAAAATCAGTTTTGTTTAAAAATTCGAATTTTTAAAATGGCTTCTTTTAATAATGCTTTTGCAGAAGGTCAATCCATAGTTAGACCACCAATGTTCAACGGTGAATATGCTTTTTGGAAAAATAGGATGAAAATCTTTTTGAAAACCATTGACGCTTGGGATATTGTTGAGACAAGTTATAGAATACCAACTATAACTGTAGATGATCAGGAAATAGAGAAACCAAAGGAACAATGGACAGAACTAGAAAATAAATTACAGAATACTAATGCCAAAGCTATGAATTCTATTATCTGTTCATTAGATTAATTTGAATTTAATCGTGTCTCACATTGTCTAACTGCCAGGAAATATGGCACATATTAGAAGTAACTCACAAAGGAACATCTCAAGTCAAAGAATCTCGCCTTGCCATGCTAAGCAGCGAATACGAAAACTTTACAATGGCGAAAGAAGAAAATGTCAAAGAGATGTACGGACGACTTTCCAACATCGTATACAAATCAAAAGCTCTCGGAAAAACATACACCGAATTGGAAATAGTCCGTTAAATCCTCAGAGTCCTTCCACGAAGCTTTGAAGCAAAAGTAACTGCCATTCAAGAATCGAAAGATTTAAAACAACTCAAAGTCGAAGAACTCATCGGAAATCTCACCACTTATGAGCTAGAAATGAAATTCAAGGAAGAGCGTGAAGGTGGAGATACTCGAAAGAAATCAATAGCTCTCAAAGGAACAACTGAAAGTGATGATGAGAATGATGACGATGATGATGGAGCAGCGGAGCTAGCGCTACTAATAAAGAAATTCAAAAAGTGGAATCGCAAATACGGAAATCCAGCTCGAAATCATGAATTGAAAAGCAGAATAGGGAAAGCACTAGAAAACCCAGAAGATCAGAAAATCATCTGTTACAAATGCAACAAACCCGGCCATATCAAGCCACAATGTCCTCAAAAACGATCAAATCAAGGAAAGAAACTAAAGAAGAAAAGCTTTGCGGCTACTTGGGATGAAACTGACGAAGATGAAAGTGATAACACCGAGAGTGAGAGTGAAAAAGCAAACATGTGTCTTCATGGTGAAGTTACAGACAGTGATGACGACGAGCCAAGCGAGGTATCAAAACTCACTCATTCTGAATTACTAATTTATTTCCATGAAGTAAATGGCTGTTATGAACGACTTAGGGAAAAATATGCTAAACTTGAATCTCAAAAGGATACTTTGATAGAATGCAATAAACAACTTGATCAATTAGTTAAGAACTATCAATGTAGAATTCCTAAGTGTGATAAGTGTCCAACATTCGAAGAAGAAATTAAAAAATCGGAAATCAATATAAAATCACTTGAAAATGAAATTCTGATTTTAAAAGAGAATGAAAATACTAGGAGAGAGAATTCTATTAAAAAGTGCACACAGTTGTTAAACGAAAATGAATCTCTCAAATCACAAGTCCAACAATTGTCAACGACTTTAGATAAATTTTCAAAAAGTGAAAAATCGTTGAATATGCTATTAGGAAAGCAAACTGTTTATACGGTTAGACAAGGACTTGGATATAATAATTCGAAAATTGTTGAAAACAAGATTAATCAAGTTAATTCTATGTGCACAATTTGTAGAAAATTTGGACACGGTCACAATAATTGTTGGTATAGACCCAAACACGTGAAAACTATACCGATTTGGGTTTCAAAGGGCACAAATATAAAATCTTTCAAAGTTAAACAAATTTGGGTGCCAAAGGGAACAATTATAAATAGTTTTGGGTCTACACAAAATTATTTTTCAAAATTTTCTGCCACTAACAACCATGGACCTATAAAAACAAATAGGTCACTAAACTTTCTTCTCGTGTAGGTATGCTGGCAGGCTAAGGAACAACAGCAATGGTACTTGGATTCTGGCTGTTCCAGGCACATGACAGGCGATAAATCGAAGTTCCTTAGCCTAGAAAAGTACAAAGGTGGCAGAGTCACAATGGGGAACAATGATAAGTGTAAAATTGTCGGTAAAGGTAAAGTAGGTAACAATACATTTACCTTGAATGACGTTTTTTATGTTGAAAATCTGCACTACAATTTGATATCAATCAGCCAGCTATGTGATAAAGGTATGAATGTTATCTTTGATTCTGACATGTGCAAAATTGTTGACAAATCATCAAAAGAAATTTTATTTTCAGGAAAAAGGAACGGTAATATATATTCTCTATCTTTTGATGATCTCATCCTCTCTAAATGTTTGGTAGCTAAGGATATAGAAGTGAATTTATGGCATAGACGTTTAGGGCATGCTAGTATGAACTTATTAAACAAATTAAAAAGGAAAAGTTTGGTAAGAGGGTTGCCATCACATGAGTTTGAAACTGAGAACATCTGTAAAGCATGTACTTTGGGAAAACTTAGAAAATCATCGTTTCATGCCAAAAACAATGTAAGCACTTCTAGAGTTCTTGAACTAATTCATATGGATCTATTTGGACCTAATGACATTGCTAGCTTAGGAGGTAAGAAATATTGCTTTGTGTTAGTTGATGATTACTCAAGATATACATGGGTATACTTCTTAGCTAAAAAATCAGAAACTTTTTCATACTTCACAAGATTCGTAAAATTTGTGCAAAATGAAAAAGAAGTCTCTATTGTTTCGTTAAGAAGTGATCATGGTGGAGAATTTGAAAATTATGAATTTGAAACTTTCTGTGATGAAAACGGAATCAAACATGAGTTCTCTGCACCACGTACTCCATAACAAAATGGGGTAGTTGAGAGAAAGAATCGAACTTTACAAGAATTGGCTAGGTCTATGTTAAATGAATATGAACTACCTCTGCATCTCTGGGCAGAAGCTGTAAATACAGCATGTTATGTAATGAATAGAGTTATCATCAGACCAATTCTTAACAAAACCCCCTATGAGCTATGGTTCAACAAAAAACCAAACATCGCTTACTTCAAAGTGTTTGGATGTCCTTGCTATATTCTTAATACAGGTGATCAGTTAGGAAAATTTGAAGCAAAGGCTGATGATGGCATCTTCATGGGTTACTCTTCGAGAAGCAAAGCTTATAGAGTCTACAACAAAAAGACTAAAACAATCGTAGAGTCAATCAATGTGAAATTTGATGAAGGCATTGACGAACAGGATACATCCAAAAGCAACGTTGAAGAGGAGAAAGAAAAAGATGAATTTGATAAACCAAAAGAAACTGCTGATGCTAAAGAAACCACAACACAAGAAGTCCGAAGAAATCTGGATCCAGAAAAGCTGAAATACAAAACAGACCATCCACCAGAATTGGTAATTGGAAACCCTATAGCAGGTATACAAACTCGTTCATCCTTTAAAAATCTATGTGATCTGTGCTTATATAGTGGATTTATTTCAGAAATAGAACCAAATAGCATAGATTCAGCCCTTAATGATGAAAACTGGTTCATGGCCATGCAAGAAGAACTAAATCAGTTTGAACGAAATAATGTTTGGAGTCTAGCACCTAGACCTAAGGATTATCCAGTTATAGGAACAAAATGGATTTTTAAAAATAAATATGACGAATCTGGAAATATAATTAGAAATAAAGCTAGATTAGTTGCTAAAGGATACAATCAAATTGAAGGAGTTGACTTTGATGAAACCTTTGCGCCTGTAGCTAGACTAGAATCAATTAGAATATTGTTAGCTTTTGCTTGTTACAAAGGATTTAAACTAAGACAAATGGACATTAAGAGTGCTTTTCTTAACGGAGTTTTAAAAGAAGATGTGTTTGTTGAACAACCAGAAGGTTTTGAAAGTCATGAATATCCAAACCATGTATACAAACTAAAGAAGGCATTATATGGATTAAAACAAGCTCCCAGAGCTTGGTATGAATGTCTTACATCTTATCTCCTTGAAAATGGGTTCAAAAAGGGATGTGTAGATACCACACTATTTCTGTTGCATGAAAACAATGATATTTTGATTGTTCAAATATATGTTGATGACATCATTCATGGTGCTACTAACAAGTTATTGTATGAGAAATTTGAAAAAGTCATGCAGGAAAAATTTGAAATGAGCTTGGTTGGAGAGTTAAAATTCTTTTTAGGATTTCAAATCCAACAAAGCAATAAAGGCACATTCATTTCTCAAACAAAATATATCAGGGAACTTGTCAACAAATTTGGATTGAAAGATGCTAAACCAGCAAGAACTCCCATGAGTACAACACTTAAACTTGACAAAGATGAAAAGGGTAAGACAGTTGATCAAAAGCAGTACAGAGGTATGATTGGATCACTCCTTTATCTTACCGCCTCTAGACCTGACATCATGTTTTCTGTCTGCTTATGTGCGCGTTTTCAATCTAACCCAAAAGAATCTCATTTAAAAGCTGTTAAAAGAATTATAAGATATTTATTACACACCCCACGGTTTGGTCTTTGGTATCCATCAAATGATAATTTTGAATTGAAAGGTTTTTCAGATGCTGATTATGCTGGAAATTTGGTTGATAGAAAAAGTACTAGTGGAGCATGTTTTATGTTAGGACATTCATTAGTTGCATGGTCGAGTAGAAAACAAAATTGTATTGCATTATCCACAACAGAGGCGGAGTATATTGCTTTGAGCGGTTTCTCTGCTCAAATCTTACGGATGATACAAACTTTGCATGACTATGGCCTAAATTTTAAACGTGTACCACTAATGTGTGATAGAAAAAGCGCAATTGATCTCACAAATAATCCTGTACATCATTCGCGAACAAAACATATAGATGTAAGACATCATTTTATTAGAGATCATATTTCCAAAGAAAATATCTGCATAAATTTTATTTCAACTGATTCTCTATTGGCAGACATCTTTACAAAACCCCTACCAGAAAATAGTTTTTGTAAACTACGACTCAGTCTAGGTGTTTTAGAAATTTTCTGAATATTTAACATTTTTTTTCTCCCTACAAATCATCGAAAAGAAAAATAGTGATTGAAAAAGTGATGAGTGTTGATATTGATTATATATTATAACCCGAGAAAGTATAATTAGAAAATTTCTTTAGAAATGTAAACAAGAGTTATAAAACTCTTTGTTGGTAAAAATTCCATGACCATCTCTATACCTATCATATTTCTATCAACCATCACTCATCAAAATTCTATATAGTTTGTTGATATGTGGTATTTTAAACAGGAATCGTTCGTTTTTCATTTTTTTTAACAAAAAAAAATAATAAAAAAAAAATATAAAAAAAATAATAACAATAAATAAATACCAAAGTATTCACTCTCATTTAAAAGTCCTCACGGTTATGCATGGGTGAATTACTTGGAATTTGTTATGTGCTTCCATGCTCATTTAAAAGTCCTCACGGTTATGCATGTATGGAACACATATCAAAAGTTGATTGTTTAAAAAATAAACAAGTTGATTCTAATCCCATTTAAAAGTCCTCACGGTTATGCGTGGTTAGAAGATACTTGAATTCATTTTTCTTCTAAAATAAATGTGGAATACTACTAATCTCATTTAAAAGTCCTAACGGTTATGCATGATTAGTAGATATTCAAATTCCTGATATAAAAATACCACAAATAGACACAATTGTATGGTTTTATATGATGACATCATCTCCATCATTCTAAAAGTGGAATATGCGCCTAACAAAATTTTATGATTTTTGTTTGACTTTTTATTGAAATTTGATATTTATATTCAATTGAGTTTTAATGTTGAATTGATATCGATTACTTTATCTCTATTTTCTCTAACACTATTATTCTTTTGCTGATAACAAAAGGGGGAGAGAAAAGTTAAGATTTTGTCAAATAAAATCTAGCAAAGGTCAAATAATTTTCCATTTTGCATCTAGACTCTTTTGCATGTTTTATTTGTATGCATATATGTAGGGGGAGTTTTTTGTGTAGAGAGGAAGCAATTAAATAGGGGGAGCAATTAGAGCATATCAATGATCAAATACATTTAACATATTCAAAATCTTAAATATATGTTTGTTATCATCAAAAGGGGGAGATTGTTGAATATGCGCTTATATGATTTTTGTTTGATGATAATAAACATATATACATTCGTTTAAATGTATTTGATAATATACTATTTATTTTCACAGATTAAATAAATATTTGCTGAATAAAATAAATAACACAGAATTTGAATTCAAACGAATATTTTATTCAAATAAATATTTATTACAATTTTGAATAGTATACAAATTCAAGCTCTCACTATTCACTATACAACTTTGATACAATTTCAATTACATCACTATTTTACATCAGCACCTCACTACATATCACTCACACTCGTATTTATCTTCAACTGCATTCAAGTTTGAATCCAGCATCTGAGCAATCTACAAAAATATAAACTAACGCAGTAAAATTGAAAATAAAATATTTTTGCGATATAAAATAAAACGTGAATTTTTGAAAATGATATTTGCCTCAGTTATTTGGGTTGTTCGTCATCATTTAAATTTGAATTCATCATACACGAACAACTTGTGACATACACAGTATATTACTGTATATGCCACAAGGCCGTGCACGCCGATATATACACTTGATTGATTTACAGGGACAGGCAAGCACAGGTCAAACCCAAATAAAAAGCCGGGTTCAACTCACGTGCAATAATATAAATGTCACAATTCTCAGCACAAGGTCAAAACCGAGCTGTAAAACTGGGTTCAACACAAGGCAGTCATGAAGTATGCAAAGAGCTTGAGCATGAGATATTGCAACTACAGTAATGCATCAGTGACCAAACACTACAAACTGCAACATGGCGAAGACTACAAGCAACTGACACAAACAACTCAAATGCACACATGAAGTATGTAAAGAGCTCGAGCACAAGAACATGACAGCAAACAGGAAGTGCAATTCCAAGTGAAGAACCAGACTCAAGTTAGTGCACAGTGCATATATGATGCATACAAGTACAGGTCACAACATGTCAATGAAGCACAGCTGCAAACAACATTACAGTGAAAACTCGAGTCACAGTGCCATGCTACAGATTATAAAATTAAATTCATAAGCAACAACATGAACCAACTGTGCATATATGAAGCACACTCAAGGCCCAGAAACAGTACAAGGCATGTCAACAGCAATGGAATCAACATGAATATCACAGGAACTCGTCAGTGGCAAGCTACAGGAATGATCAGACCAACAACAGTGTGCAACAGGGAACACAGTGTACAACACCAACATGAGCAACATGAATGCAACAAAGACCAAGCTGCAGCATCAAGATAAGAAGATCAAAGTGAACCAGATCAATAGCAGCTCAGTTATACAAGCTAATCAAGTTTATATGCAATGCAAAGACCACGGCTATAATAAATGTACATATATGGACAGTGAAAACAGAAGTGCACAGCAACAGTAAGGAAATGGACAAATGCAACCGAACCAACTACACAAATATGCTATGCAGTAAAGTCAATCAGAGGCATCAACAAAGACAATGCTTGACACCAAGCATGTACAAAATGATGCATGATGAATCAGACCATACAATATGAAACAGAGGCAACAAGACTATATGCAAGCAAAGTCTCTACATGGATGCAGTGATACAAGTCAGAGCAACAATATCAAAGCAATGGTGATGGGCCGAGAGGACCAGTGATATAAGTAAAGATGAGTGCAGATTCGAAGTCGAAAGCAACACCATGTACAACAATGCACTGGAACACATGATGCATATGTCGAGTTCAATGCAACATAGCACCAGGCATCACTATGATACAACTTACAAACCCAAATGACAACTCAATAAATTTTGCAGTGAATCATAATGAAGCAGTGCAACATCTTCCATCAACACAATCAAGTGACCAACATACTACAGTGACATCAAAACATGGCAGTAGGGATGTAATTCCTGTGAACAACAAGAGGGATACAAGCATCAAGCTGCAGTTTTCAAAACGTGTAACCAAGTCAAAGCAAGTGATAACCAAACATCTCAAATTCAAGGCATCGAGTCAGGTCAGAGAAATTCACGGAGCCAGGATTGAACATAAATTCAAAGCCGTCAACTTTAAACCAAGTCAACCAAGAAATAATAAGAATAATTCGCATATGAATTAGTCAAGGTAAATCGCAATCATCCAAGCGTAAACGATCGGCAGAGATAAAATCAAATATATTTTGTGCGAACGAAAATCTAGGGTTACAAACCCTATATAAGAAAATCATCATCGGCAAATCTTTGGTATCGAGTTCAAGAATCAACCAGCAAAGCAAAAAGGAAGAAAATACATACCAAAGCAATCGAAGCAATCGAACTCGATCAAGCAAGAAGAAGAAGCCGCAAACAAATTGAAGCAAATCAGAAACAGTAATTGCAAACAACCAACAAAGGCAGCAACTTAAAACCCTAATTTAAGAGCACGGCATCAAGAACGAAAGCCCCAATTTTGCAAAGGAACGGTCGCCATTATACTCAAGCAAAGAAAAAGAACCGGGCCGATAAAATAAAAGGGAGACATATTAGTGGGCCGTTTAGGCTTTGTTTTTTAAATAGGGTTATTTGCTTTTTATGTTTTGTGTTTCGTTTAATTTTTAAAATTCTCTTTTAAACCGTTTTAATTTTCTAGTCGTGTGACTAGGATACAAACTACGGTGTGTAGTTTGGGAATTCGCAACTCGGTGGTTGAGTTGTGGTCAGGGTTTTGAGCGTAGAGTTAGATTAGTCAATAGCGGGTATAGCGAGTTTACGTGTGTAAGCGAGGGACTATCTAATTTCTAGTAGAAACCTTGGGGGCAGCACGTAGGCAGGGTTTTGCCGAAGCTGGGTAAATTCTGTGTTGTTCTGTTATTTATATTCTGCGATATCTGTGCTGCTATTCTGTGATTCATGTTAAATATTAATTAGCTTCTGCAATTAAGTTTTTATAATTTACACTATCACCCTATTCACCCCCCCTCTAGGGTGAAATCGATCCTACATATGTCCATTTCCGATCCCGGTCTCTTTAATAACTACGTATTTATTACCCGATGGTTGGTTAAATTTACGTTTTAACAAATCAAAGTCCAAAAGTCGAGGTGCAAATTTGACTTCCAAAATTAGACAATTCACGATTCAGTTTATTTTAGATATTTTAAAACATATTTCCAAATACGATCTTAAGTTCAAACAATTGAGTTAACGATAAAATTAAGTATTCAAGTTCAATTTAATAAGGTCTAAAAGTCGCTTATTAAGTTTAGTTCAAAATCAACGAATTCAATATAATGCTAAACTTAGTTTAAATTATTAAAACAAATTCCATTCATGTCACTTTGTTTATATCCATTGTTATCATAAATTCGATTAAATCAACTTTATTAACTAGATTCCCCTTTTCAAAACTTCATTTGTTTTATTTACCGATTCAATTAAATTTCTAATCAAAGAAGTCTATTTACATTTGCAATGTCCTAATTTGATTAATTCGTTAAATTTAAAATCATTTTAAATTTAAATTATCCCTAATTTAAATTCATTAAATTAGTATGTCAAATCACCTAAATCTCAATTTAACTTATAACAAGTTCAATCTATTTAATTAAAGCCTGAATTTGAATCTAAAGCTAACAAATCTTTAAATCTTTAACTTATTAAATTCTAAACTTACTTGCTCCTAAATCTTATTTCAATTAAATTTTCAATTCATTTTATCCAATTTGGTAAGTTATTAATCCGTTTCAATTTAAATCCGTTAATTTATTTCAACTTAAATCCCTAAGTTCGTTATTAAATTTCAAAACAAATTGTTAAGTTCATTACTTAATTTAAAATATATTTCAATTTCGAAAATGGTTTTGTTGACCAATCGGGCTTCTTACTTTTATTTTCTATCCTAGGCCAAGTTGTTTAAATGGGTATTTATCATTTCAACCCAATATCATTCAATATAAAACAAGCATAGCAAAGGGAACTTGCAGTGTGATAACTGGGATGGTGTCAAAGTAAATAAACAAGCAATAGCAACCATACATAACAATTTAACAATTTTATTAAATAATCCCGAAATAATCGTATTAACTTACATTTGTTATTTATGCAAATTAATATAATTATTCCTAGAATCTACACTATCGTTTCATGTAGATTAAAGAATATTATCTTATGGTTTCACTTGGTGTCTATTATCACATTTCTACATCAATCATACATACAATGGTTCAAAGTGTAGTTAATGCTATTTCTACGCGGCGGTTGATTTAACAGTTAAAGGGGTCAAGTTCAACATATATGGTCCAATTTAAATTTTGTCGACTATCCTATATCAATTTCAATTTCATATTTAAATTCACTTATATTAACAACCAAATTCAATCATCACATAACAAATTTTAGTGTCACACTTGTTTGTCGTGAACTAACAATATTAAATTTTTAACTTGCATAGTGATTTACAATCCTAACTTCAACAATCCTAACAATCATAAATTTAACATCCAAATTAACATAAACAACAATTTATCACTTGATTATCATAGCATAATAGATCGAGTCATGAATGAAATATTCACCTTGCGTGGTTAGAGAAGACGACGAAGCACGAAGACGAATAGATAAGAGACACGGACAAGCACGATGCAAAACGACACAAACTACAATTCAAACAATTAAATAAATCAACTATTTGTTTATTGCAATATATATCAATTGAATATATATATAAACCATACCGAACAACGAAGCAAGATAGATTCGACAAGTCGGATGAAAGTCTAAGTCTCCGAAGCAGTAGCTGATACAAACACAGTAAAACACTGTATGTGAGCAAATTAGAATTTTCAAAGTATATACCGCTATACTAATATATAAAACACTCTAATCTCATTTGGTTATGCAGCCGATAAATGAGAAGCAAAACAAAGTCAGAGCACATGCTCCATATAACGGCATATGCAACCCACTGTTCATATTGGGAACAAATTCCTATTGATAAAGGCTAGCTATAGGAAGGAGGGTCTTCAAGTGACATATACATAACCTATATGAAAATCCTATATACTAATAGGTAGAGCCTATATGCATGCAACAACATTTGACATATAAATTTCCAACAGAGAATATACAAAGCATGTTCAAAGTGATATTGATGTATTGGCTATAGGTCTTAGGCAAAGTGAAGAGGGAAGTGAAGGCAGTGGCTCGGGTGTTAGCAGCCAAGTCGGTGGGTGGGTCCGGTTCGACAAGGTGGCTGCGGCGGGCGAAGGCTGGCGGGTCTGGACGAAGGCTGGCGGGTCTGGGCGAAGGCTGGTGGAGTCTGGGCGAAGCTGGCGGGTCTGGACGAAGGCTGGCGGGTCTGGACGAAGGCTGGCGGGTCTGGGCGAAGCTGGCGGGGTCTGGACGAAGGCTGGCGGGTCTGGACGAAGGCTGATGGGGTCTGGACGAAGGCTGGCGGGTTTGGACGAAGCTGGCGGGGTCTGGGCGAAGGCTGGCGGGTCTGGATGAAGCTGACGGGGTCTGGGCGAAGGCTGGCGGGTCTGGACGAAGGCTGGCGGGTCTGGGCGAAGCTGGCGGGGTCTGTACGAAGCTGGCGGGGTCTGGGCGAAGCTGGCGGATCTGGGCGAAGGCTGATGGGGTCTGGACGAAGCTAGCGTGGTTTGGGCGAAGATGGCGGGGTCTGGACGAAGCTGATGGGGTCTGGACGAAGCTGGTAAGGTCTGGGCGAAGCTGATGGGGTCTGGGCGAAGCTGGCGGGGTCTGGGCGAAGCTGATGGTGTCTGGATGAAGCTGGCGGGGTTTGGGCGAAGCTGGCGGGGTCTGGGCAAAGCTGGCGGATCTGGGCGAAGGCTGGTGGGTTTCATTACTGGGGAACAAAACAAAATAGTAAAAGGAAGGCGAGGGAGGGGAAAGAGAATACGTACCGCATAAATTAATTTGCCTCTGAACAAAAGAAGATAGCATCTTGTTTATACAGAGATGCTTTGAAGTTTTAAACGAATGAAATATGAAATATTAAAAGTTTCCAAGTTATTGTTTTGGTAACCGCAATGGCTGTTGGCTTCCCAAGGCAGCTGAATAGTCAAAGACTCCTAGAATTCTGAACGTTGAAGAAAACGGGTACCGGTTTTTGTGCTGCATAACGGACCGATTTGTAATCCGTTAAACAATTATAGTTCGCAGCGCCGAACTCCGATTGACACAAACAAATATACCGTTTTGGTCAGCGCGACGAGACGAACACAACGGTATAAAAATATTTATGGTTTGACATTGTTTGCAAAGTGGTAACTCTTATTGAACCATTTGCACGAGCGAACATTTTAGCTAGCAATTAAAAGCGAAATTTGACGAAACGAATTGCGTCGTCATATTCAGAATATTTTTCTTATTCAGAAATGTGAAAAATATTTGAGTTCGGACGAAAGAGAATTTACATATATAATTTAAATCAATAGGCAAATGCGACGCACGAAATTTTCTTCAATAATTTTCAACGAAATTTGGCGTACGCCCATGTCTAAATAGACGCATTCCAAATGTGAAGTTTGGATAGAAACGGAATTTGTTCGTGCAAATTTGAATTTCTACCCTAAATAAACGATTTTAAAATTTTAAACTGGGTCTAAATTTCAGGGTCGTTACAGCACCTGTAACATCTCGGCCTGACCCGAGTATTATTTAATAAGAAAATAATAAACGGATCAGTCTAGCTATAAATATCAGATAAAA
The DNA here is from genome assembly GCA_030765085.1 of Allium cepa. Lineage (NCBI taxonomy): Eukaryota > Viridiplantae > Streptophyta > Magnoliopsida > Asparagales > Amaryllidaceae > Allium > Allium cepa. The sequence continues at coordinate 779,466,939 of CM060945.1, forward strand.
TGAGATAGGATACGAGATATGACAAAAACGTATAATAACAATAATGCCATAATGTGAAAAGTATACATTTAACAACAAACAAAAATCATACAATATCTCAAGATCTCAAAAAAAAGAATGGCATATTCTTTATTTTATTCACCAAACCATAAATATTGACAAACATATCAATACCAATCGCAAAATTGGTGAAACACAAATTCAAGAAGTCATTAATTAGAAATCCAGAAAATCAAAAGGCGGAGGCCTATCACAAACAGGAGCACGAAAACTCACCAACACGTGCATCACAAATGGGTCGCCATCCCATGGCTAACCATAAATTCGGAACATCGACGCAGTACAATAAAGGTACGTCCCATGAATCAAAATTCAATTAAATTGGAACATCAACGCCATACAATAACGGTACGTCCAATGAACCGAAACTCCAATAATCTCGAACATCGGTGCAGTACAATAATGGTACGTCCAATAAACGGAAACTCCAATAATTTGAAACATCGACGCAGTACAATAACGGTAGGTCTAATGAACCAAAAAGCCGAGATATCGATGTAGCACAATAACGGTACATCCGATGAGCCAAACACCATAAAAGAATATGGGTCGCTAGCCCATAAAAATGAGTCGAAACTCCAAAGAACCCATAGGTCATTAGCCTATAAAAGAAATGAGATGAAGCTCAACAAAACAAGGTATAGTCCCCTATGTGGACAAAGAGACATAGCATATCGCTAGTCCAAGCAATAAAATGATCATCATCGATCAATAAGAAGTGTCAATTACACTTAGCTAGTGAATAAATGAGTTTAACTTCATGTCTCATAACCACTGGCTTAACATAAATATTTACAAACAAATTGTAGATCTCCACTCGAAAATTTTTCAGAAGAGTTTCAATCAAACAATCCAAGAATTAACCGACGAAGTAAACGTAAGCATTTCATACCACTTGTTTTGCTAAGCCATTTAATTAGATTTTCTCATACGAATGAGGTAAAGATTTTTATATACTAATATGTTGGAAAACGGGTTTATAAAGAGCATTATATTAAAAATTGAGTTGAAATCATCTTTGTAAAAGAGTTTGAATATTTTTTACTTGTATAGAAACCTTTGAATTTAAAAGTGACAAGCAACAAAAATGAATGTAGAAATAATCAATCACCAAAAATTCACACACGAAGACGTGAATCAAATCCATAAAAATCAATACAGAATCCAACAAGATGGATATTCCTGAAAAATCCCAAAAAAGAAGTCATCAAAGTCGATAATAAATGATAACAACAAAACAGATCAACACGAATCGAATAAAAATTGGAAACCCAAGCAAAATAGGCAAATTGGGCTGAGGCAAGCAGATCAGTCAACTGAACCAGATGGTCAGTCGGCTGACCCAATGCCTGGAAACTTTCGGTTTCTAGGTCAGTCGACTGAACCATAAGGTCAGTCGACTGATATAGGTACAGAGCATTTTCTGTCCCCTAGTTCAGTCGACTGACCTCCTGGTTCAGTCGACTAAACTTGCTTCTGTAGCATGATCAGCCTAACCTCCAAGTGGGGAAAAATCTAACAAATTGCGATCGGACAAGCGATGGGCGCTAGAGGTTTACGCCAATCGACAACCCATCCCTATAGGCGCTTCAATACACCACCAAAAACACATTCAAATATCAAAGCTAGGATTTTTAAAGATTTGACTTCAAAACATCAAAAATTGGAATATTCATAAAACCAATTCAATCCAAAGAAAATGGACAAGGAATAGATGTTAGGAATCACTACCTAACAACTATCAAAGATATAGACATAGATGAGAGTTCAAAAACTCACCTTTAAACCCAAAAACACAAGTGAGAAGCTACAAACAAGGCAAGATCAACCACTCCTCAATTTTAACCCAAGAAGCTTCAATCTAAGCTTATAAGAGAAATAATTCCTAAGTTAGGGTTTAGGAATTTCTGAAACTTGAAGAGAGATTGAGATGGAGAAGATGAAGAGGATGCTCACCTAAGCTTCTTCTTGATTTCTATCTTGAAGTTGATAATTTCTAAGAGAATTTGGCTTAGGAATTCCTAATTTCTTTTCTCTTCCCCTATTTTTTTCTTAGCTTGAAAGTATTACGTAATGAGAATGAATGAAGAGGAGAGGCGGTTGTGTTAGGGTCTTATATTAGGTTATCGGGCTGAAACCCAAACCCAAAGCCCTGAATGAAAATATCGAAATTCTAGCTAACTCCAAACATGTCGATGTTTATAGTCAAAAAGGTCGCAAATGGTATTTTGGACTCAAAGGAAGTGGTCTCGAGTCCTAATTCGACTGTTTGCAAAAAGTAGCTTTTCGGAGTTAAATCCGACTAACGATGCTATATTTAAATAAAACATTTGAATTTACAATCGTAAAATATGCGGATTGTTACAATCTCTCTTCCTTAAAGAAATTGCATCCTTGCAATACTTAAGAAGAAAACAAAGATTAACAACCATAAAAGCATATCAACATAAAAGAATAATTTAAAATCAGAAGTTCACCATAAAGAGCACGAGAGAGTAAGTTCGGATATGTTTGCTCATAAGTCAAATTAGGTGAAACTTCAATTTCCTCAATAGCACCAGGCTCAAAAACAGAATCGGAATCCCTAAGGCATTTCCGTAGTTGAGAGACGTGGAAAACGTCATGAATAGCAAAAAATTGAGCCGATGCAACGACGTAGTTTAATGACAATACACCCGGGGAACCCGAATCTCAAATAATTTGGAACAACGACGTAGTACAATACTAGTAAGTCAGATGAATCTGTCAAAAAAATCATTTCATTCGGACATCATCAAAGAAATAACCATTTGTTGTTTACGACTAAGGGCATTTGCAACACAATTTCCATTCCAAAAGTATAGAGAATATCAAGATCATAGGATGCAAGGAACTCGTGCCAACGTTGTTAACGCAAATTAAGTTAGGAAATAAATACTCCAAAGACATATGATCGGTGTAGAGAACGAATTTTTTTCCCAAAAATAATGATGCTAATTCCAAAAGTGAAAACAATAGCCATGAGCACTAGATCATGAGTGTCATACCTAGTCTCAATAGGCTTTAATTGTATTGAAGCTAAGTGACAGAATGTTCTCTTTTACAATAGAACGACACCCAAACCAATACGGCTAGCATTGGCACAAACAGTGAAGTCTTGGTTCCCTTTAGGAATCATAAGAATAAGAGCATCGGAAAGAAGTTCTTTTAATTGATCCTCTTTCCCAAAAAGCTAAAACTTTAAAATTACAGTTAACTTTATGTAGTCATCTTTCTAGAACATTTACTTAATCAAGTCAATTTACTGTGTCTGGTTGTCTCATCATGGCGTCTAGAAGATTCCTATCGATAACGTTGATCAAGCGCACCGATCAGAATTCTTAAAGCACTCAACAGGAAAAAAAACACAAAATCATCTTCTATATGATAAACATATTTCTTCAAAACTTAACAAATATTCTTTGCTCGTTTTAAGATCAAAAATCCAATTATACTTATAAATATCTTATTAAAAATATTCGCAAATTTTAAATTGCTGTTTTCATCCATAATCAATCAATTCAAAGACGGAATCATCGAGATATTCATAGAATACTTGATTCATAAGATGGATGAAATAAGCTAGACAGACCGAATGACATCATGAGTCATTAATAAGAAGCATAACGAGTACGGAAAGCGGTAAGTGGGAAGCTATCGTCTGCAACTCATTGCTAATGAAAATTGGTGGCAAAGTCGAACTGAAAAGACCTTAGCACCACTCAATAAACTCGCTTAGGTGATAATCCAAAGACAAGCACAAAGATACCTGGAAATTCTCGAACTACTCGAATGAGGTGAGTAACATCTTCCTCAACAAGTGGGTCTAGAGAATAAAATGATGTCACCAAATTGGGATCGAAATCATTAAGAGAAATAGGAATCCGCTTAACAAATTGAGAATGTCGAAGTTGGATAGTCCACACGGGACATAGGATATGGATTCATAATGATTAAGCCAATCCTTTCACAAAAATCGATTCCGAAACCTAAGCAGTACATAACATGCAAATCGGATCAGAAAGCATAATCACATAAAATAATCTCGACATGTTTACAAAGTAAACTGAGTTATGCAGATCCACCAACCAGATTCGCAATTCTCAGTGAAGTCATCAAGTCCAAAATATTTAAAGAAAAGAATCAACAAGTTCTTTTGACATGAAATAATGAGATGAACCCATATCAACAAGAACTCAAATAGGATAATCATAAAACAAATGTCATCAAGGACTGAATGAGAAGTACCTTGACCAATAGAAGTGCTACTAGGGGCTTGCACAACATTTAGACTTTCCTTCCTCTTGCATTGAAGTATGGAACATGTAGATAAATGATGACCCGAACCTTTGCAATAGCGGCACTGAAGGGGTTTCGGGCACTTAATTACATAATGGTCCTTAGCACCACAATTATAGCATTGTCCACTATTAGGGATTGTAGTCTTTGAACCGAAGTTACATGCTTTAGTTTCTTGTTGGGATTAGGGCTTTTGAACTTAGTATGTCTCTTCTTGGAAACCCCAATATCACCATCACTTCCCCTATTGGCCTCTTCAAGTCGAAGAGTGATATCTACAAGCTGGTCGAAAGGCACTTCTAGTTTCAGAGGTAAAACCTTTTGGGGTTCTTACTCAAAGCACAGATAAACCTTTGATTCTTCACAAGATCCAAAAGTTGTTAGGCAGACATGAATTACGTCATCTAGAGAAAGACTAATGGATTGGCCAGCGCTAGGAGTGCTAGATCTAAACATCTCTTCTTCTTAAAGAAAGAAAGAAGAGGAAAAAAGTTATTCTCAAAATGAATATCAAACAATCATGATTGATAAAATAAGGCACCATAAAAGAAAATAGGATAGAACGGGTCCTAAGACTCGGATAAATCCTAAGGCATGAGTCCTAAGAAGGACTTAGGACAATGATCCTTGCTAGATTATTATTCTACATTGTTCCGAAGTTTGCCTCTGATACCAAGCTGTGACGCCCCACCTCTATACTCACGCTAGATAAGGACACTACGGGGTAATGCCATCGACTAACACGAAGAATAAGGCTGTTGAGGAGCGACCATCCATGTAATTTTCTTTGTGCAAGTACCGATATGTCAGATGGTATGTCACGCATTTCTTTTCAAGAGGAAATCCAACATATCAACTCAAAGCTACTACACAGTGGCTATGTAGTCTTCGGAAATATATATAGAAATAAGCATAACACAAATCAGTCATAGATATCCATATCACAAAGGCGGAAACAGATATGAATATAACTGTACATCAAAGTAGTGGTCATATAAGATCCACTACATCATAAAAGAATAGATACAAGTGCTAGACAAAAGAATATTTATACATCAAGGAGTCTCTATCTCGAATGTATATGACAAAAACTACTAAGCTAAGTAGTTAGACAAAAGTCAGATGATGGTCCCAGATAAGGAGTCAAGCAAAAGCACCTGTAACATCTCGGTCTGACCTGAGTATTATTTAATAAGAAAATAATAAATGGATCAGTCTAGCTATAAATATCAGATAAAATGAGATAGGACACAGATATGACAAAAATGTATGATAAAAATAATGCCATGCTGTGAAAAGTATACATTTAACAACAAACAAAAATCATACAATATCTCAAGTATCTTAGAAATAAAAAAGAATGTCATATTCTTTATTTTATTCACCAAACTATAAATATTGACAAATATATCAATACCAATCGCAAAATTGGTGAAAAAAAAATTCTAGAAATCATTAATTAGAAATCCAGAAAATCGAAAGGGGGAGGCCTATCACAAACAGGAGCATGAAAACTCACCAACACGTGCATCACGAACGGGTCGCTATCCCATGGTCGCTAACCATAAATTCGGAACATCGACGAAGTACAATAAATGGTACGTCCCATGAACCAAAATTCAATTAAATCAAAACATCAACACAGTACAATAACGGTACGTCCAATGAACCGAAACTCCAATAACCTGAAACATCGACGCAGTACAATAACGGTAAGTCCAATGAACCGAAACTCCAATAATCTGGAACATCGATGCAGTACAATAATGGTACATCCAATGAACCGAAAAGCCGGGACATCGATGTAGTACAATAACGGTATATCCGATGAGCCAAACACCATAAAAGAACATGGTCGCTAGCCCATAAAAATGAGTCGAAACACCAAAGAACCCATAGGTCATTAGTCTATAAAAGAAATGAGACGAAGCTCGACAAAACGAGGTATAGTCCCCTACGCGGACAAAGAGACATCGCATATCGTTAGTCTAAACCATAAAATGATCATCATCGATCAACAAGAAGTGTCAACTACATTAAGCTAGTAAATAAATGAGTTTAGCTTCATGTCTCATAACCACTGGCTTAACTTATATATTTACGAACAAATTGTAGATCTCCACTCGAAAATTTGTCACAAGTGTTTCAATCGAACAAGTCCAAGAATTAACCGACGAAGAAAACGCAAGTATTTCATACCACTTGTTTTTCTAAGCCGTTTAATTAGATTTTCTCATACGAATAAGGTAAAGGTTTGTATATACTAATAGGTTGAAAAATGAGTTTTGTAAAGAGCTTTGTATTAAAAATAGAGTTGAAATCATCTTTGTACAAGAGTTTGAATATTTACTACTAGTATAGAAACCTTTGTATTTCAAAGTCACAAGTCATAGAAATTATTGTAGAAATAATCAATCGCCAAAAATTCACATACGAGGACATGAATCAAATCCAAAGAAATCGATACCGAATCCAACAAGATGGATATTTCCAAAAAATCCCAAAAATGAAGTCATCAAAGTCAATAATAAATGATAATAATAAATTGGATCAACATGAATTGATTAAAAATTGGAAACCCAAGCAAAATAGGCAAATTGGGCAGAGGCAAGCAGATCAATCGACTGAACCAGATGGTCATTCTGCTAACCCAGTGCCTGAAAACTTTCGGTTTCTAGGTCAGTCGACTAAACCATAAGGTCAGTCGACTGATACAGGTACAGAGCATCTTCTGTCCCCTGGTTCATTCGACTGACCTCCTGGTTCAGTCGACTGAACCTGCTTCTGCAGCATGATCAGCCTAGCCCCCAAGTGGGTCAAAATCCAACAAATTGCGATCGGACGAGCGATGGGCGCTCGGGGTTTATACCAATCGAAAACCCACCCTTATAGGGACTTCGTACACCATCAAAAACTAGGATTTTTAAAGATTTGACTTTTAAACACCAAAAATTTAAATATTCATAAAACTAATTCAATCCAAAGCAAATGGACAAGGAATGGATGTTAGGAATCACTACCCAACAACTATCAAAGATATAGAACTAGATATGAGTTCAAAACCTCACCTTTAAACCCAAAAACACAAGTGAGAAGCTATCAAACAAGGCAAGATCAACCACTCTTCAATTTTAACCCAAGAAGCTATAATCTAAGCTTATAAGAGAAATATTTCCTAAGTTAGGGTCTAGGAATTTCTAAAACTTGAAGAGAGATTGAGATAGAGAAGATGAAGAGGATGCTTACCTAAGCTTCTCGTTGATTTCTAACTTGAAGTTGATAATTCCTAAGAGAATTAGGGCTTAGGAATTCCTAATTTCTTTTCCCTTCCTCCATTTGTATCTTAGCTTAAAAGTACTAGGAAATGAGAACGAATGAAGAGAAGAAGGTGTGGAATTAGGGTCTTATGTTAGGTTATTGGGCTGAAACCCAAACCCAAAGCCCTAAATGAAAAAGTTGAAATTCTAGCTAACTCTAAACATATCGATGTTTATACTCAAAAAGGTCGCAAATAGCATTTTGGACTCAATGGAAGTGGTCTCGAGTTCTCATTCGACTGTTTGCAAAAAGTGGCTTTTTGGACTTAAATCCGACCAACATGCTATATTTAAATAAAACATTTGAATATACAATCGTAAAATATGCGGGTTGTTACAAAAATTGTTGAACAAGATTATCTTATAAGAATAAAATGAAAACAAATTTGTTTCTTTCTTTTTCTTGTTTTTTCTTGTTTTTTTGTAAATTGAAAAAAACAAATGCAAACAAAAGCCAAATGGAATCAAAAGTAAAGAAAAACACAAACACCTTTCTTTTTTTAAGGATTTTTTTTAAATTCTTATTTTTTATAAAAGAAAAGGTACTGAAGTATACGAGTTTATAAGCACTTTATAACAATATAAACATGCCCCAACAATTGAAATGCCCACAAGACAAAATCCATATATTTAATATCAGTCGACACTTCTTCTTCTATTAAAAAAAGGCAGTCTTCTCTTTTGATCCCAGTAGCCACACCAAAAAAATTCAATTTTTGATTCCAAAATATGATCTTGGTTGTGATTCGAGCAAGATGAAATTGGATTCAACTTCGAATTTGGATTCAAGGAGGTTGAAGATTGCAATTGGGATGTTGGTTTTGTAAGAGGTGATTGATGGTAGTTCGTATCGAAGTAAAGTGCAGAGGGTTATGGGATTCGCAATGCGAAAAGTTGCAGTGTAGGTAGAAGTTGTTATGGGCGTTGTGGAGTATGGAGATGAAGGTCGGGTGGGTAGGAAGTGCTTCAAGGAGGTAATGAAGGTAGTTTGATGTTTCTGGTGAGTCAAGGAAGATGAAGTAGTTTGAAATGGTGATGATTTGCTCAAGGAGGCAGGGGAATGCTGTATGGCAGTGATTTGAAAATCTATGATGGAAAATGGTAAAAATTGGTTATGGTTTTGCGATTGGATTACGTATGGATAGGAGAAGGGTTGCTTTTGGTGATTTAGCAGTTGTTTGTGAAGTAGATTGAAGTGAGTAGGTAGAAGGGGGAGGTGAAAGTTGTAGCTGCCACACTAGTGGTAGGGAAGTTTGGGAAGTTTCAAGTGATGAAATGTGCATGTTTTAGTGGTGAATGAGGTGTGATGGCTTGCTTACAGCAGAAGGTTGTTTTGGATGGTTAAAGAGGTGCAGCAAGAGGTTGACATAGTGTAATGGTTGAGGCGTAGGATTAGTGAGGAAGTGATTTGTTGTGATATATGCGGAAATGTGATGTATGAGTGCAAGTTTATGTTGAAAATCGAGTGCTTTGTATTTTGGTTTGCAGATTAGAGTTTTTTTAATTGTGGATGTCGAGGGAGATGAGGTTTTTGGTAGAAGGTGATGTAGAAGTATGCAAGGCCGGTTTTGATGAGGCAGTTTGTGTCGACGAGCCAGTTTGCGATGAAATGATTTGTGTTGACGAGAAAGTTTGTATATAAGATGTAGTAGTTTTGTAAGGAAAGGCGGAAATGCTTGTTTTTGTGGGATGTGAATAGTGCAAGTAAGGAAATGGTCGAAGAGTCAAAAAAATTGAATTTTTGGTGAAGTTTGAGTTGGAATGTTGGAATGTTGTTTGGTGATAGAGGAATGCATGAGAAGTTTGGAATATGTGCTGGGATTCAGGTGGAGATGGTCAACTACAGTGGTGACAGTTTTTTTGATGGTAGTGGTGGTAGGTTGTTGCTGAGGCAATTGGCCAAGGCAGGTTGAAGACTGTTTTAGGCCAGTGAAAGAGAAGTTTGTGATTGAAATGGAAGTGGAAAGTTGCAATGCAACAATTAATGGTGAATAAAGAAAATGAGGAAGATTTTCACATTAACAATGATGTGGTTGAAATTCCAGTATATATGTAAATGTAAAATGAAATGGAGTGCGATTGCTTTCCCTAAGTCTTTTTTTAAGTGAACAAAGAGACTCTTTTTTTAAGTGAATAGAGAATGAACACATACCACCAATTGAGCAAACAAATGAATAACACAAAAAATGCAATGCAAAATAAATCAAATCAACGAACGAAATGAACACATAATCAAATCAAGCAAAAATAATTATAAGAGTAGAATTAAAATCAAATTGTTGTCCCTGGCAACAACACCAAAAACTTGTTAAAATAATGGATATTTTGTTTGATTAGAAAATCGTCGAAAAATATGTACATTATAAAACTACAAGCGCACGGCGTACAATCGTAGTACATATATAAGTACGGATCGATTCATAGGGAAAGATTAAATTCTAATATTACTCAATCAAATTAGCCCAAAGCTTTTGAAATTATTTTAAACTAGAAAATTATAGAAATTAGACTAAAGTAAAAGTGAATGACACTATATGATTAAGGAGCAATTTAGAGGCAAATCTACTTCCAATCATTCATATAAATCAACACAAAATTCATTCATAATCTCTAATTAAAATATTGAGTAGAAAAGATAGGTGCTCTTATTATAAGTATGATTTATTTTTGTTATTAATTAGCACAACTTAAACCAACAAACTATAACATACATTAAAACCCACTTATCCACACTCATGAAAATGACATGAAATTAAAAATAAAATAGATTTTAAGCATGATGTATTTAAAATGAATTAGTAACATAGGCCATCAAATTTTGGTTCTACTTGACTTTCGATATCAAAATCACTTAGGCAAATGTTCAAATTGTTTATGTTATATTGGATTAGTCATAGCCTATTTGAGATGTCAACATAGACTATAAAATTCACTAAAAAAACATAAACCACCATCATTCATAATTTCCATTAAGCACAAAAAAGAGATCACAAATGAAAGCATTGTGTTAATTTAATATGTTTCATGAGAGCTAACAACTTGCATGAAATAAAAGTAAATTAATTACAGGAATAAAATCTATGCTACTAACATGAAATAAGAGGAGCATAAAGCAAATAAGAGAGCATAGAATAAAATAACAATAAAAGAAAGCATGAAATAAAAATGCATGAAAGTAAAGAGAAGAGCTAAGAAGCCATTAAAGAGACATTTTATTTATCATTGATTTGTGATTACAATATTGCATGAAAAGAAGGAGATTACATGAAACATAAGAGGTATATATACATGCTTAAAACCTTAGTTTATATTTTAGGGGACTACCAAAAATACCTTTAAGATAGTGTATCCTCCAAATAATCATTAGGAAATTAATTAATCTCTACTAACATGCCTTTAAGCCACCATTAGCATGTGTATGTGCTTCTAATTATGGGCCATTAGTTAGTGGACATGTGGGCTCCTCCATGTGCATGAATTCTTTTATTTCTTTTCTTCCTTAGCATTCAATATATATTCGTGCATATATCCATGAACCACTCATATTTTCACTTCAATTCCTACAAATAAAAATAAATATGTGAAAATAAATTTTCTCAAAATAAAATTATACATAAAACTACCATTTTACCCCCAAATGAAGATGAATGAATGATAATCTGAAAACAGTTCTAAATTTTAGTTCAAGCATGTAAAATGCCCTAATATACTCATTTATTTAAATAAAAAGAGATTAAATATGGTAGTAAGAATATACATTTTTACATGCACATCATCTTTTCATTCTATCTTTGACACTCCCTTTTTTAGAAAATACTTCAGAGGAATGGGCTAAATTGAGTCGATCCTTTAAGTTTGAATGTTACCAAAAGCTAAAGGTGTATTGGAGTAAGAAGTTTTTTGATGAGTTTATATCTTTTCCTTCAAATAGCAAACTTAGAATGCGAAAAGAATGAGCTCGCCCTGAAATTACAAAAATAGGAAAATGACAGTAAAACATATCTTGACAAATTTATCAACTAAAAGGTGCCAACAACACTTTCATGCAGTCAAAAAATACTCAAATTTATTCGATCGATCCTTTCAACATTATTCTTTAAAAGAGAAAAAGCTAAAGAAATATTATTCATGACTGATACAATGCATACTTGATCTTTCTTCTACCGTAATTTTTTTAGAAAAGGAGATTAAAGGACATAAATATCAACTGGTGCTAATGCAGTTCTTTACCACTTGGTATTCTTAAAAAGAGTTTATGGTAGGCTATTTGGTTGAGGTCATCATTGTATTTAATTTTAAAGAATGATTTCTCAGTTTTAGGCCTATAAAGAGATCAATTGTTAAGGAAGGGCGTGACAGCCAGTTATCAATGATATATTTTTATACAGATGCTCCGACGAACTCAAGGACGTAAGTGGTCCTACTATTTTGTATAAGAATGTAGCATCAGCAAGCGAGAACCACTCTTGCATTTTGGATGACAATGTGAAGAACAAGGAGATGGTGTACCAACATCCTCCAATTCGTCACCCTTAAGAATCATAAAATTTTTAAATTTTATGATTTTAACGGTTGTTTTTATAATATTTAGAGAAAGAATGTATGTATATAAACTACAACTAAAGATGTTTGCAATGCTAAAAATTTCCACTAGTATAAATGAATATACTTTGTGATAATATTTTCATACCATTTTGTGAATTGATCTTGTTGATAATTGTTTACCTCTTGTTCCTTTTATTTTTTTCAGTGAAAGGTCACATAAATCCTCTTTATTCTATCTCTAATAGATCTTCATTGCTTTGGCTAGTCCTTATAGTAGAAATAAAGACTTAGTTGACAATTGCTCCTTATATAGTTGCATTAGGCAGACCCAAAAGCGGGACTTAATGCTTAATTGACCACCACTTCTTGGAAAGTTACTTAGGCCTTGCCCGTAGGTGAGTAAAAGGCTTTGTGGACAACCACTCCTCAGACGGTTTCTTTGGTAGGCTTAGTGGCGAGACTAAGGCTTAATTGACCATCGCTCCTTGGGTGTTTCCTTTAGCTAGGCCTGAAGGTAGGAACAAAGGCTTGCGTTAGCCAAGCTCTGAAGAGATACCAAAGGCTTAATTAGAGACCACTCTTTGGACATTTGATTTGGCCAAATCTAGAGGTTGGACTAAAAGCTTAATTGACCACAACTTTTTGGATGGTTTCTTTGGCTATGCCTAGAGGTGGAACCAAAAGCTTAATTTGACCATCGTTACTTATGAAATCCTTTCTCAAAATTGGTTCCCTTAAAACATAATCATATTAAAGTTCCCTCATCCAAAGCTAGTGAATAATTGTTTTTCTTCATTTCCCTAATTAGTTCCCCTTAACAAATTCTTATAATTTCCCACACCTTAGATGATATCTGATCATCCCTGCTAAAGCTTGGTAATGTTTTGTCTCATATACATTTGTATCGTGATAATAGTAATACTCTTCATCCTTGTATTCCTCCTTCCTTTTGTCTTTTTCTTCGAAGGCCAATAATCCAATCTATCCTTTGTTATAATGTATGCATCCTCTTGTGGAAGAAAAAACGAAGTAGTTAATTTCATCTTAGGTCCTTTAAAGTGATAGTTTTCTCATATGCTCTTATATCTTTGTAGGGAAATCATTCGATGTTCACCCAATCTCGATTTCCTCTTCAAGTCGTAAGAGCACTCCTTCGTTTCTCTAGGAAATTGGTCAAATATGCTTTTCCATTTTGAGCGAATCAACTAAAGTCATGGGTCATTTTTTCGTCAACGTTAGTTCCTTTAACTTGAGATTGTATTATCATTTTCATTTAATTGAAGGAGTCATTATTTGTTATTTGAACTCTTCTATGCCTTTGAGTGGGTTCTTATTTTCTAATCCTAATGCTAAGGCGAAAATGGGATGTTTCCCCTTTATAAAATAGGTCCAACTTCATTTACTCGGGCCACGTTGTGTAAACTTTTTTTTGTTAAGGTTTGGAGGGCTAAGTTCATTAAATTCAATATTTTCCTTTCACTATATTGATGGTTCATAAGGCAAAATATTCGACAACAAAAATTTGGTTCCGACAATTCATATTGTAGTAAAAGCGTGGCATGTATCTTAGGAGAAGCAGGATTAATCCATGTTTATGCATTGAAATTCCCTCAGTTTGATTCTTTGTGAAAATGGCAAAATACTACTCCAAAAATTAGGCCTGACTTACGCTAAAATCCTAGTAGTAAAGGGAGTTCAGAGGTGCTGTAACGAGCAAAAATTTCCAACCATTAGCATCCACACATGCCGGATTTGAATTGCTCAAAATAATAGATTGTTAATTTATATTTGGCAAAACTCAACGTATACAGTAAATAAAATAATCACAGATACAGAATAATATAACATCAATGCAGCGGAAACAAGAGAATAGTAGTTCATGAAGCTACTATATATATAATAGAGTTAAATAAAATACTACAGAAGTTTCAAATACAATAGTCAAATATAAGATTAGAATACATCACCGGAATCAACTGAATACCTCTAAGACGAAAGAATGTAGACGGATCTCCAAACGAAGCTCCAACTCTAAAGGTGAGTCTCAAAAGCTGTACCACTCAGTCTAGCCCGAGCGTAAATCAAAACACAAAGCACTCGAGTCAGGATTAACATTCTTATATTAATAAATTCAACTCAAGTGAAATAACAACTGGAATACAAGTAACTCAAAGAATGTTTGGGATAACTATCCTCTAAGGATCCGTTAAACTATCTACTATGAGTAATATATGCTATTATAATAATGTCTAAAGCAAAGTATAATATATTTAAAAATAGCATTAAGGTGTTACCCATATCCCCTTAACACATTTTATAGTGCCAATTGTCTATACAGTACTATAATACCTCTAGATCGGGAGGCTACTAGAGGATACTCCATAGGTACGACACAAATCAAACTTGTAGTAAAGCTCGCTAGGGTAGATGACACGGCACAATTCGGCAATGCCAGGGTAGATATACCAGTTACGCATCTAGACTGGTGGTAACGCATAGCCACAGCTACCGCGCACCTTGAGCCAAACTCCCAAAATCAAAGGTGCACCCAATCAATCACAATGTAATAGAATGGTATCGAAGAAGTGTGTCCGATAAGAGGAGCTACCTCAATGGCTCGAAATCGCTCCTGTTTTAGCCACATTATGCTAACTTACGGGAGTCCGGTCTACGTATATACCTCAATAGAACGTCGCTACCATACTACATCATTCTGGAATCTCCACCGCATACACGGTTGTTAAAGTGGTTATCAAAGTGGGCAGAGAGTATGACAACTTCCGATCTCGGTCTCTTTAACAACCCAACGTTATTATAACACCATGGTCATTTCAAAATAATTTATACTTTAAAACTAAAATATCATTGCCTTTTCAAAACCATATCAATACGATATCATTTCCATTTCGGAACCAAATACGATATCATTTCCATTTTAAATATATCCATTTCCAAAAATCATATCATTTTTTTCAAAGTTATAACACTTTTGAAGCCAAACACTTGAAATTATAACACTTTCAAAACATAATACTTTGAAATTCATAACTTTGAAAACATAACTTTCACCATTTAAACGGTTTAAATATTAAATAGTATATATAACAAAATTGTTTATAAAGTAAAATAGTTTATATAAAAGTGTTATAAGTTAAAATAGTTTATGTTAACATAGTTAGTATATTAAAATAGTTTATATTAAAGTAATTTATAAGGTGAAATATAAGATAGTTTTAAATTTAAAATTTCTTTATAAAATAAAATAATTTCCTCAAAGTTCACAAATTGATTCAAATCAACTTGTATGCAAAAATTCAATTTAAATCAAATCTCAAATCATAAATTTCAAATCAATTCAGTTCTCAATAAACCATTTCAATTTATATCGATTTCAAATACAGATTCGAACCTCAAATAAACCATTTCAATTTCCATATATTTCAAAGCTTTAAATATTCCATAATTTCAAAACTAAATTTTGATAATTCCATATATATCAAATTCAATTTACTATTATTTAGTTTTGAAATATTGACTTCATAAATCCAATATCATTCAAGTAAACTTTTAAACTTCAAACAACTGAATATTCCTTCAATTATTTAAACTTGATATATTCATTTAAATAACTTAAACCAAAATCAAGTTATAAAAAACCATATTATTTAAATTCTCAATTTTAATAAATTTCAAATCAAACTTATTTGAGTATAATTCTTAAATAAATTTAATTTCAAATCTATTTCAAATTTATCTTCCAACCTTAATTTATTTAAATCATTATAAACTCTATATAGAAATATAATTTAAATAAATACTTAACCATATTATATTTTAATAAAATCAAACTTTATAATTAAACTTATTTTATATTAAACAAATTTATACATAGCTTAAGTTAAGAACTTAACTATATATAAAATAATATTTATATAACATCTAAAATAAATATTTATATAAAACCATATATTTCTTTCCAAAACAATAGAAACCCTTTCCAAAATACTTATATATAGACCAGCGATGTATGTATATAATTTTCTATCCTATGGTCGAGTGATACAGATATTTATCATTTCAATCTGCAATTTAAATATATACGGGTATATATCATTTTGAACCCGCAATCCCAAATTCAATTCAATGAAAATTGCCTGGATCTATCATTTCAACCCATAATGATTTTCTCCCATTCTACAGATTGTTTGGATATGTGTCATTTCAACCCATAGGGAATTCTATACTTACAGGGAACTTGCAGAGTGATAAAAGATGTGAAAATAATACAACAAGCATATATCATCAATATAAATAACATATAATGGTGTCAGATGTCACGGGTGAACAGATACAGATAACATCATATATATAGAAAATGTAAACAACTAATAGCAGCATATTTCAACTGTCGTTTCAATTGAAATAATAATTTAATAAATATAAGAACATTAATCGCGAGTGATTGCTCACCTTTCGAGGCTAGATAGAGCAGGAGATGACATGGACACACATACTGAGAGGGACACTGAAATTGAATTACGAATCCAAGCAGGAATTTCAAAGTAAAGTTAGATTCACATGAATCCTATGATCAGGGTTGATAACAAAAATTTACGAAATCAAACCAGAGCTGGATCGAGGATGATAAATGGTATAAGTGAACTTATATATATATATATAGCTATATATAACTATATATATAAAGTCATATTCTAAATCCAAACACATTTTTAAATTTAAATATATATATATATATATATATATATGTATCTTAAAAATTGTCGCTTTAAATTAAAACATAGATACTAAAAATCAAACATAATGAAATTTGAAACAATACTTATATATACTTTGAGATCAACAATATATATCACTAATCTATAAGTTATATATCATTCAGCATATCAGTATATGTTTATATAATAACACTGTCATAACCTTTATATTCTAACAACTATATATATAAACCCATTTAAACATATTCTACATACCATAATGTACATAAGCATATTATATTAACACTATAGCATATATGTGCAACTCTATATGACAATAAAGCTTATATATACTGACTGAAAGATATTTATATATATAACTACATATAACTTACTTTAAAATATATATATATATATATATATATATATATATATATATAAGCAAGCAAAAGTTTTGAACATTATACGAGCAAGCACACACTTTTTAAAGTTTTTCGATAGCAGGTAAAATATATACTAAGTTGACAAAGCTTTTATACTAAATAAATCTACCCAGCTAATATATATAAAACTGACGTAACCTACATATAAAAGTAGGTAGAATGTAAATATAAACTAAGATATATGAAGTTTAAATCTCAACTCAGAATATACAAAATTTATAATATGCAAAACTTGCGATATACGCAACCTATATATACATAATGTAAAACACTGCATATTTTAGGCAACAACATTAACAATCGTGTGTGTATATATATATATATATATATATATATATATGTATGTATGTATGTATGTATGTATGTAGACCGCTTATATATATAAGCGTAAAAAAACGTATGAAGTTAATATAACTATCAAGGTATTATATATCCATTATACAAATAAAATAGTTTTAGAATATCCAACAGCAAATATAGTATATGTACATATATATATATATATATATATATATATATATATATATATATATATATAGACACACACACACACACTTATATAACAGATCATTCATTTTATAAACGTATTTCAACAGATCAAGATATATATATATATATGCATACTCACACATATGTATAGTCTATATAAATCTATATATAACAATATACATTTAGAAACCATCTATCAATATATAAGCTATGTATATCTCATTACATATAACAACAAAGTACAATAATACAACACAGTTAAACTAACCTTTATATGTATATGTTCGAAAATCGGACAGAAAAACCTTTATATATTTAAGAAATAAATATACTAATCTATATCTCACACATACTTATATATTTAAAAATAACAATTTATACCAAATACTATTAAACATATATACGTATACAAGAAATTGGAACAAAAAAATGTAAGCAATCACTTACAGGGAAAGCAAACGCAGCAGAGGCTTGGGAGGTTTGGCGAGGTGAGAGGCCTGCTCGGTAATGATGGAGACGGTCACGGTGGAGGAGGTCATGGGGATGCTCGGGTTTGCGTGCTTGAAAGTGAGGCTGCGGCTGCGTTGCTTGGCTCCGACCGGTTTGTCTGAGATGAAGAGATGGGACAACAAGGTAGTTTGATGGAAAATGAAAACGTGACGCAAATATGAATGTGATTCTATGAGTAGGATCAGGCTACAAGGAAGATAGAATGGGAGATGAAGCAAATTAGTTTCCCATTTTTTTTTCAAGGATGGAAATGAACGAATTAAAAAATGGGACCAGTAAATTTGGGAATTCGGAGAATATGGAAGGTTGGTGTTGGATTCAGAGAATAATATTAATAACCTGACCATTGGAATTACACGGTGAATTTTAATGGTCACCGAAACTCAAAAGGTTAGAATTAAGTACCGATACAGTTATTAATGTACTGCTTTCGCGTTGTACCAAACTCCGAAATACAGAAGTGAATATGCCGCAGTGATCAGCACGACGAGACGGTCAAAATGGTATATAGACATCAATGGTTCGACCATCATATCAAAAGTCGATAATCGATACCAAAAATGCTGCAAATCTGCCAAAAATAAGATAAACGGAGCGACAACAGTACAAATTTGAAGAAATGAAAGATGACGTCTCACTCAGCAGATGATTTACAAATTTATTATATAAAAATGTTTAGATTTGGGAAACATGATATTATCATCAATGTTTAACTGATATAAATTGAAATAAAATTACACTAGAACATAAACTTCTATATTATCTGATGAAAATTTACCAGTTGTTATCAAAATAGACGCACTCCAAATATCAAATTTTTATTCCAAAATTTTATCATTTAAAATTTCATAAAATTTAAATTAAATATACTAATAAAAAAATAAAAATTATTAAAAATTTACACGTCGTTACACTCTCCCCCACTCAAAACTTTTCTTCCCCGAAAAGGAAGAAGGTAGGCGAATAAAAACAGCTAGAAAGAAAATAGATTTGGAAAAAAAATAAAACTACTAATGTAAAACAATATAATTTAAAATTTAAAATTAATTTGTATTCAAAAATTTGGTATAATCCACTTGATTTCACTTAAGTTAAATTCAGACTATTTCTAAACTTACATTTATTCATTATCTTATTATCCAATTTATCCTAAATCAACAATTTCTAAAGTCATAAATTTGTTTAGTCATTGATTATACTCATATTTCATTTAACAAATTTAATTCTTCTTTATTCCAAATTATTAATATATATTCCACTTAATATATCCTATCACATATATTAAGTATATTTTCACTTATTGTAACTACTCAAATTTATTTAAAATTCCTTTAACATCATTTT
Source organism: Allium cepa (assembly GCA_030765085.1). Classification (NCBI taxonomy): domain Eukaryota; kingdom Viridiplantae; phylum Streptophyta; class Magnoliopsida; order Asparagales; family Amaryllidaceae; genus Allium; species Allium cepa. The sequence continues at coordinate 779,486,679 of CM060945.1, forward strand.
ATATTATATAATCTTCAGTTACATAATTAACTTTAGAAAAATTAAGGTAAGTTATATTGGAATGCAACAGAGTATTATACAAATAAAACTTTTCCCAATTCAATTATTTCAGGTTTTAAATTTATATAGAAATTTTAGCTTTATTTGTAATTGATATCATCCTTAATAAAAATTTAAGAAATACAATTCTGTTTCACTTCAACAATTTAGAGATAAATATATCTATATATCTAATCAAATATATATATATAATCATATACATATATATATATATATATATATATATATATATTATAGATCAAGTTATACTTTAGAAACTCAAATCAATCTAGTTAGCAGAACAAAACAGTAGCAAAGCTACAGAATGGTCTCTCTACTCTGAAACTCGAAAATGAATGTCGATGATGGGGACGCCATCACCGAAATTATTTTCCAGGGACAAAATAGGAGAGTACTTACTTAAAATTCTTTGAAAATAAATTTCTATCAAAAATACTTCAAATAATAGGCATTTTACAACTTTAAAACCATAGTTCGAAATTATGGGAAATTAAATTCTCAAATTCTACTTTAAGTTCGTTTCAAATTCTAAATCAGTTTGTAACCATGTTTATAAATTCTATTTATTTATATCCTGCAATAGTCAATGGTTTACAAAACAATAAATGAAAATCAAATATTATCATTTTTAACAATCAATTCATTAACAATTCAATTTCAGAAAATTATAGTTATATATATATATATATATATACAAAATTTATTTCATTTACTAAATTTGAAAACCATATTGTGTCGGTTTGCTCTGTTCAAGTGTTTTGGAAATCCTATCGATAGCATTCATCAAACGAATCGACCGGAAACCCAAATCAACATCAACAACTCAAACAACACAATATATATAAAACATTTATATATTAATTTACAAATACACTTCCTCGCTCGACGATACAAGAATGGATTTCATAGCAAAGTTAGAGATTCAAGTTTGATGGACTAAAATCAAAGAGAATTTTGATTCGAAGATAGATTCAAAACAAAGATAAGATAATTAAATAACAAAATAGGGAGATGGATATATTTATATAAATTGCGGGCAAGCTTAACCGGGTCAACCATGACTTCAAGAATTAGATCGATGCAGAATTCCGAGGTAAAACGACAATCGATCGCAAAAGATAGAATTCAGGCGTAGCAGGAGATAGATAGCATCGTAAACCGAGGATGCAATTTTTTTTGATAAAATCAATGCCGCTTGTAAAGTAGTTTTCACCCCTTTACAAATCATTCGAAGATTGGTGAGACCACCCAGTTATTATAGAATTCATTCGAAGTGGAGTTATTGGAAACTCGAATATCAAGAAACACGAATAGGGAGAGATAAGGAGGGATATTGGAAACGACGGGAACGTTCCAAAATTCAAAGGAAACCGAGTCAAAAAGGAAGGGATTCAAGCTCGAACGAAAATGATTCCGTAATTAAATTTACCCTATATGTTGGGTTTTACTAAAACCAAAGCTCTGATACCAAATGTAATGACCCGATATTTCCAACCATTCGCATCCATGCATGCCGGATTTGAATTCCTCAAAATACCAGATTGTTGTATTTGGCAAAACTCGGTTTATACAGTAAATAAAATAATTATAGAATCACAAATACAGAGTAATATAACAATAATACAGCAGAAACAAAAGAATAGCAGTTCATGAATCTACTATATATATAATAGAGTTAAATAAAATACAGCAGAAGTTTCAAATACAATAGTCAAATACAAGATCAAAATACATCACTGGAATCAACTGAATAACTCCAAGCGGAAAGAATGCAGATTGATCTCCAAACGAAGCACCAACTTTAAAGGTGAGTCTCAAAAGCATCACTCAGTTTGACCCGAGCGTAAAGTAAAACATAAAACACTCGAGTCAGGACTAACATTCTTATATTAATAAATTCAACTCAAGTGAAATAACAACCGAAATATAAGTAACTCAAAGGATATTTGGGATAACCATCCTCTAAGGATCCGTTAAACTATCTACTATGTAGTAATATACGCTATTATAATACTGTCTAAAGTAAAGTATAATATATTTAAAAAAAGTGTTAAGGCGTTACCCATATCCCTCTTAACACATTTTATCGTGCCAATAGTCCATACAGTACCGTAATACCTCTAGATCGGGAGGCTACCAGAGGATACTCCATAGGTACGACACAAATCAAACTCGTAGTAAAGCTCGCTAGGGTAGGTGACATGGCACAACTAGGCAATGCAAGGGTAGATATACCAATTACGCATCCGGACTAGTAGTAACGCATAGCCGCAGCTACCGCCCACCTCGAGCCACATTCCCAAAATCAAAGGTGCACACAATCAATCAAAAAGTAATAAAATGATATCGAAGAAGTGTGTGCGATAAGAGGAGCTACCTCATTGGCCCGGGACGCTCCTGTTTTAGCCACCTTATGCCAACTCATAGGAGTCGGGTCCACGTATATACCTCAATAGAACGTCGCCACCATCCTACTTCATTCTGGAATCTCCACCGCGTACACAGTTTTTAAAGTGGTTTTCGGAATTGGTAGAGAGTATAACAACTTCCGATCCCGGTCTCTTTAATAACCCAACGGTATTATAACACGGCGATCATTTGAAAATAATTTATACTTTAAAACCAAAATACCATTGCCTTTCAAAAACCATATCAATACGATATCATTTCCATTTAAAATCCAAATACGATATCATTTCCATTTCAAATATATCCATTTCCAAAAATCATATCATTTTTTCAAAGTTATAACACTTTCGAAACCAAACACTTGAAATTATAACACTTTCAAAACATAATACTTTGAAATTCATAACTTTGAAAACATAACTTCCACCACTTAAATAGTTTAAATATTAAATAGTATATATAATAAAATAGTTTATAAAGTAAAATAGTTTATATAAAAGAGTTATATGTTAAAATATCTTATATTAAAATAGTCAGTATATTAGAATAGTTTTTTTAAAATAATTTATAAAGTGGAATGTAAAATTGTTTTAAATTAAAATTTCTTTATAAAATAAAATAATTTCTTCAAACTTCCCAAATTGATTCGAATCAACTTGAGTCCAAAAATTCAATTTAAATCAAATTTCAAATCATAAATTTCAACTCAATTCAGTTCCCAATAAAACATTTCAATTTATATCGATATCAAATATAGATTTGAACCTCAAATAAACCATTTAAATTTCCATATATTTCAAAGCTTTAAATATTCCATAATTTTAAAATTAAATTTTGATAATTCCATATATATCAAATTCAATTTACTATTATTTAGTTTTGAAATATTTACTTCATAAATCCAACATCATCTAAATACACTTTTAAACTTCAAATAACTGAATATTCCTTCAATTATTTAAACTTGATATATTCATTTAAATCACCTTAAACCAAAATCAAGTTATAAAAAATCATATCCTTTAAAATCTCAATTTTCATAAATTTCAAATCAAACTTATTTGAGCATAATTCTTAAATAAATTTAATTTCAAATCTATTTCAAATACTCCAATCTTAATTTATTTAAATCATTATAAACTCTATCTAAAAATAATGTAAATAAATACTTAACCGTATTATACTTTAATTAAATCAAAATTTATTATTAAACTTATTTTATATTAAACAAATTTATACATAGCCTAAATTAAGAATTTAACTATATATAAAATAATATTTATATAACATGTAAAATAAATATTTATATAAAACCATATATTTCTTTCCAAAACCATAGGAATCCTTTTCAAAATATTTATATATAGACCAGCGGTGTCTATATATAATTTTCTATCATATGGTGAAGTAATATGGATATTTATCATTTCAACCCGCAATTTAAATATATATGGGTATATATCATTTCAACCCACAATCCCAAATTCAATTCAATGAAAATCGCTTGGGTCTATTATTTCAACCCATAACGACTTTCACCTATTCTACAGATCGTTCGGGTATGTACCATTTCAACCCATAGGGAATTCTACAAAAACAGGGAACTTATAGAGTGATCACAGATATGAAAATAATAGGACAGACATATATCATCAATATAAATAACAGGTAATGGTGTCAGATGTCAAGGTGAACAGATACAGATTATATCATATATATAGCAAATGTAAATAACTAACAGTAGCATATTTCAATTGTCGTTTCAATTGAAATCAAATTTGTAACGACCCGAAAATTTCGATCCCGAAATTTCCAGATAGTTAGTGAAAAGAAGAAAGAGAAAGAAGAAGAAAGAGAAAGAAGAAGAAAGAGAAAGAAGAAGAAACAGAAAACTCAAACTCAGAATCTCACATTCGCAGCGGATAAAATATAATAGCAAATAAAATAACAGTTTACAAAGAAGAACTGTATTAGTACATTTACATTTTTACATCAGAATTACAACAATTTCACAACACTGGACAGTTTTAAACAACATGTCCTGGATAAATAACTATATATATCACATCGGATAAACACTCTATACGTTCTTGTCCTTCAGCTCTCCTCTTGAGCTCCAGAACGTCCTTACCTGAAAATCCATAATACTCGGTCTGACCCGAGCATTACATCAAAGAAACACCCGGGTCAGGCTGGAAACCAGCATGAGTAAACCCATCTAATATGAAAGACAAAGAATACAACTTATATAAACCCGGGGTACTCGTATCAATTCACAAATTCAAAATTTGTTATAGACATCACTGATATCTCACATCAATTTCTAAGTACCAAAACTTAGATTAATGGTCAAATTCATTTAAATCATTCCATACCAGCCTGTTGAATTCACATATCAATTTATAAAGAATCGAAGTGGTTTCGGGTATTAACTAATACCCGACTCCGGTCTCTTCGAATCTCATGTTATCTTAACCTAAGTTATTCAAATGAAATAAAATTCAAACTTTAAATACAGGATGTAACTGTTTTGACTCAACATACTTTATCACAAAGCATCACACATAGCATACCAGAGATATCAACTAATCTAAGGCATACAATAACATTCAATTATTCATAAGCAAGATTAATTAACCCCACCATCATTAATTAATTTAATTAATCACAAATGAATTAGTTTAATTACTTCAATTACTTTTGAATCCTTCTTATTAATTTATTACAAACAAAATTATTTAATCACCCAATAATTATCCATCTAAATTAATCACCCTTGGTTAATTATACCTTAATTACATTAAGTAATTAGCCACAAATTAATTATCCTTAGCCATTTACAGTAATTATCCTTAAATAATTACTCAAATTAATTATATTATAACCACTTAAATTGATTAATCATCCTTAAATTAATCACCCTCATTTATTAATTAAACCTTAATTAATTTCCTTAATTAATCAATCTTTTAGTTAGTTACACAAAGTAATTACTCCTTAATTAACATATAATACCCTTCTTATTACTTCATCAAGTAATTATCCCATTGGTTAATTATCTTTAATTAATCAACCTTTGATTATTAATTAAATAAATGAATTAATCCTTTAATTGCTTTCAATAAGTAATTTCCTTCAATTATTTACCATTCACTAATTACTTTCTATAGTAATTAATCCCCACTTAATTAAATTAAGAAATTATCCTTTAACTTTAAATAATATCATAAACTAAGGATCCTCTAATTATTTTCATAACTTAATTATTCATCTAAATTTACTACATTTAACAGGTAATCATATTAATTACCTTGACTTATCGCATACAATATTTAACCATCCTTAATTACTATAATTAACTTAGAATAATCCATCATCTTCATTGATACTTAATCATAAAAAAAGTCACTTAGAAATATTAACTAATAATTAACTTACTATATAATAATTTCAAACCAAACAATTAAATTTTCAAAACATCTGATTTAAAATCTTATACTTGAAACTTGCTGTCAAAACTTCTCCTTGAAAACCTTATTTCTTGCCTCATAAAAAAAAACAGGCAAAACAACCCATTAAACATCTTCCAACCTCTTCGGTATAGGCCCCAAACACAAGATCAACTGATTACCCCCTTCACTCCCCTTCCTACTTTCTATTTCCTCACGAATACCAAAGATTGCCTGGAAGAAAACAACAATGCACCGAAGCTTAAACACACAACCCCTTATCTTCGAGCACAATCCCTTCTTGCTTCGAGCCGCAACCCTGATTTACCCGAGCTCATTCCTGAGTTCCTCAACACAAAACACAATCAAGCCTAACCGATACATCGTGCACGTGGTGCACGTCCACCGTTACTTCGACCATCGAAGGCCACTGCTGCGGCTCTCGACAAGCCATAAATCTCCATGCTAACCCCCACGCAAACCCAGATCGACAGAAACGCATCGAATCGAAAATGGGCCTCTTGGCCAAACTGAAAAAAATTTCAATCGAATAAAACCAACTCCGGCCACCAACTTCGATCACCGAGCCACACACGCATGAACTAGAAGCTATGACACTACCAACTTCTTCACTTACCCCCATCGCGATCTGGCCCGAGGCATCACACGCGTTGAACAAAGCTCATCATCCACCTCGAAAAAAACTGGAACCAAACCCTGAATTGACGATCTCTAGCCGCTCCTTCCAACGATAATTCATTCCACTATTTTTCCAGAGACCCTCAACCCACAGACCACCTTCAGACCAAACTTCGACGCTCCTTCCGCCGCCGATAAACGAAAATCGACTAAACACCCAAATCCGTTCAACTAAGCCTAACTCGTTCAACACAACGCTAAAATCACGAATATTACTCCTAAATTCATGATTTACGATAATTAATCTGATTTTATAACCAAAATTTAAAATTAGTGAGATCAATTTTTGTCCCTATTTAAGATTCCCACTGTTATTTAAAAATTTGAAATAAATACTTCATATAAACTCTCGAATTTATTTTTGAGAATATTGTTACACTGATACAATCATTTCATCTTTAAAGATCTGGGCCTAAAATTTGATATGTGTGAAATGATTTAATTAATTTGTTTTGTCCTGGAATTTATGTTACAGCATAACTTAGTAGCATCCTTACAGACATGAAAACAACTTACAATCACAATCCAACCATATGTCAATTAGATCATCCATGCAACAACTCAACTTTACAATCTTACCTCAAACATCCAATATTCATCCAGATTTAAAGATTAGAATAAAGTGTCAACTCAATGTTTCAATCTGAACAGAGATTTACCATTCATGTTTCAGTTACGTTTAATTGTTATCACACACATAGATGTATGCTTAAAATCATATTTAAACCACATGCAAAACAACATTCAGATCATACTTATAAGATCATCGCATATTAGTTCAAGATTCATCAGGATTACCAAGATTACTCACCTATTAATGAATGAACAGAGGAGTTCGATACTCGAATTGCAAGCTTGAGACTGCAGTTCTAAATATTCTTCAAATTGAACCAGATCTGCTTTGATTATTGAGGTGAACTTTGTCTTGAATTTGTTCTTGAATTTATTTGGATTTTTTTTTGCTTTAAGCCGCGGTTTGGATTTGGAATTGCTTATCTTCAGTTTGGATTTGGAATTGCTTGTCTTTAAGCTACAGTTTGATTATTGTTGACAAATTTTAATTTTCTTCAGATCAGTTTGAAAAATGCGAAAATGGCCAGGTTATTTTTTTTTCACAAAATTCAAATGGAAAAGCTTTGCCACTTGTTATCATAAGATTACAAGTGTTTATCCCCTATGTTCATGGTTTTACAAATGTCACTTGTTAATTTAATTATGTTTATATCCTTGTTTAAATTAATTTTACAACTTTGTTTTAAGCCCACTTGAATTAATTAGTACCACCTATGTTAATATATTTATATATTATACTTACAAATGTACTTAGCTTACACTTGTTTTATGTATGTTAAATTTTCCTTACAAGTGTTAAGTTTTATGTTAAAATTAACTACTCATGTTAAAGTATATTACATAATTTATACTTTTCTTAAATTTATACATTAATACGTTAATAAGACTTTTATTTTAATTTTCTTATGTTTATTATTAATAAGTTAATGTCTTTATTATTAAATTTAAAGTCAAAAAGAAAATATATTAAAACAAAAGAAATTATCCTTAGTTAAATATTATTTTAAATTTAAGCAATAATATATCTAACAACACATTATTTGTTCTAAGGAATAATTTGCCAATGAATAAATAATTAATTAGTAGATTATCAAATGAATATTTAAAATTCAACTTCCGTAATAAATTTCAAATTAATTTACATATCTAAATATCCTCTGTAATAAGAATTTTTATCCGTTAAATTGAATTAACCAGTTAATTATTCAATTAACAAATATTTAAAAAAAAATCCGGGTTATCACATTCCTTCCCCCTTAGAATCTTTTCGTCCTCGAAAAGGAACGAAGCTAGAAATTTTAAATTTCTTAAAATTAGATAAATTTTTCCTTGATCATTTTTAAAACACCTTTAAAATCCATATAGTATTAACAAAATAGCTTTATAAAAATAATATTCTATAACTCGATGTTTCAACAAGTCCATCTTTGTTCTCATAGAAATTCGGTCATACGTTGACCAGGCGTAGGACTGGAAATATATAAGTACTTAGCAGACCCGTTTTCAACACTAAGTGAAAATACTTGGAAAATAATTTTAATGAAAATATAGAAAACAGTTTTTTAAAAATAGGGGATATATCTTTGGTGAGAATGCTCTGTAAATCATCACCCCCATCCATGGTCACAGTTACATTCCAGGGTAACGTTGTCGTCACAGCAAAAGTCCATGTAACTGCAGGCTCTCCGTGGCCTCTCGATTACGCCATGGAACCCACACAACAGATCACAGTTACATCCAGGGTTACGTTGTCATCGCAGCGAAAGTCCATGTAACTACAGGCTCTCAACGGCCTCTGATTTTCGCTATTGAAATGAAACTTCTCCACTCCTACATAGGTCGCAGTCTACCGATATAAAATCAAATGCAGACTATTGGCTCTCAGCGGCACACACGACTTTTGCTATGTTATACCATAGGTCGCAGTCTACCGATATAAAATCAAACGCAGACTATTGGCTCTCAATGACACACACGACTTTCGCTATGGTATACTCTACTCATAATCCCCAGGAACTAGTTTCTTCTGGACTCCTCACAGGATCAACTTTAGAACCCCCTCCTTGGGGCTCAAGGCAGCACCACCCGGTGGTACTCCTGAGAAGTTCATTTCAAGGGAGCGCCTTTTTCACCAAAGCCATCATATAAACATTTTATACTATACACATATAGTATCTTCAAATCATACACCTAGTGTGATCTCATACAAAGCTCCTTTACACAAAATCGATTATCCCAAAATCGATAATTCTCAAACAAGGCTTTTCGAATTCAATATTGATTTTACCCAAAAATCAAAAGCCTTTCCAAATCCATAGGTTCCCAAAACCTTTTTTCAAAATCCTCATAAGATCCTTTGTACATATATGTACGGATATATATAATTTTTAAAAGTTTGGATCATTTCAAATTTGTATAAAACTCCTTTTATACTTCAAACATTTTCAAAAACACTTTTCTTCTGGCAAAAGGTTCAACAAGGGGATTTCATTTTATAAAACAAAGATATTTAACTTTGTTTACTCAAAATCAAATATTCAAATTTGATTACTTCTTTCAATATCATTTTCATTCAAATCCGTACGATGTACACATATCATTCGTACGCCATACCAATCTGATCGCTCATTGGATCACACAATTTCACTTTCGAACTAGTATCATCCACCTGACTTCCTAGAGCGGACACAGATCTGGTTTCTTCATCAGAAACCTTCATTCTCCTTGCATAGTCATAACTATGATAGAGAATATCCAGAACCAATCAACAACTCATACCCAGGTTCGCCGTCGAAAATCGAGCGAAAAATTCCAACTCGGATCGACATACTATCTCTAAATTCTGTGCTCGAATCTGGATCAAATCACTATGTGAATAGAATAACGTACGTACACCCTACGTATTTATCTTTATTGGTTATTAGCCAAATCAATTCCATTTCTATTCACATTCACTTTAATTTTCATTCACTTACTCATAATTGCTTCAATCCATTAGGATTATCATCTCTATTATTATCTCGATTGGGTATTTAACCAATAACAGTTTGAACTCCGAGCAGTTTATTTAGAAAATAGCTTGAAAATTTTAAAAATACATAAATAGTTGGAAAATAATTACTAAGTTGTAAAATAAGTGTAAAATAGTAAGAAAATAGTTAAAATAATTATAGAAATTTTAGATAATTGCAAAATAATAATAAGATAGTAATTAGTTTATAAAATAGTTAAATATAGTAATTAGTTTATAAAACAGTTGGAAAATTATTAAACAATTCAAAAATAATTGTAAAACAAATATAAGATAGTTTGGCTTTTAAAAGAAAGGTTGTATATATAATAAATAGCTTGGAAAAATAGGTTTATATTAAAACAATTTTATATTAAAAACAATCCAGAGTCAAAACTGCTCACTTCCCAATCTCCATTCTCATCAATTCAATTTAAATTTCCACTTTCATTTGAATTGACCCAGTTCAAATTTTAAATAACTCCAATTTCCATTGGACTTGATTTATTCCCAATTCAACTTGAATTAATTCTCAATTTCTTTTCAAATTTAAATCAAATTCCATTTGATTTTAAATATATTCAACTTTAATTACAATCCCAAGTTATTCCAATCACTTTGGACTAATATCCATTCAATTGAACCCACTTCAATTCCAATCCATTTCAACTCCAGTTTGAATTAATTCCAATTTCAAACTCCATTTCCAAATCAAGTTGAATTATTCTTGATTTCCTCCTAATTTAATTCAAATTCCATTTGAATTTAAAACTATTCAATTTTAATTACAATTCCAAATTATTCAAATCAATCCAATTCAAATTTTCCATTTTAATCTTATACTCATACATCTTCAATCACCATTCCAGTTAATTCAAATCAAATTCAATTTGAACTAATTCAAAATTCAAATTTAAACCATCTTGAATTATATAAATTCAAGTTAATACTTCAAATGTTGATTTAATTCCTTTAAATCAATTTTCCTTTAAAGTTTTTAAATAATTCAATTCTGAGTTCATATTTCAAAATTCCATTTTAAATTATCTTTACTTAACTCATTACAAGGTTCAAGTAAGAGTTTCAAACAATTTTTCAAATCTTAAGTTCAAAGGAATTCCATATCTTAATTTTAAATTTAAGTTAAATTTTATTTATCCGTATAATGGATATATTACCACACTTCACTTCTCATTCATTTAAACAAATCCAGTTCACAATTTAAAGATTATTAATAACAATAGGATGATATCATCCAATTCATTTTTAAAACATCCATTCATTTTCCATTTCTAGATCTCAAACCCAATTTGAGATCACTCAAATTCTCAATTACAATCAACCATTTAACTTCCTAAGTTAAATGTTAATTTCATCTTAAAATTTACAAATCAGGTTGAACATTCAAACATATTTAACTTTTCCCCAAGTTAAGCTCAATTCACTTAATCCAGTCAATCCTACCCAATTTGAATCTTCCATTTCAAATTTTGAACTTCATAAATAATCTTCCCACTTATTAAGTTCAAAAACTTATCACTTTGGGTATCATATCTCATTCCAAATTTAAACTCAATATTTAGAGTTTATTTCAAATTATCCTTAATATCATGTATATCCATACATATATACACATTTATTTCTTGACCCTCCCAGCCATGTTTTAAAATTTTAAACCACCTTTGGTTTTAGATTCAAGTCCAATTTTCAAACAACCCATTGTCTTTTAATCCAAACAAATTCCTTTAAATCTTTAAACAACTCTTGTTTGAAATAGGACCATTTCATTTAAGTTTATTATTACTTTAAATTAATTACGTCATTAATTAATTCCAATTAATCACATTCGGTAATTAATTTATTTTTAATTACCTTTATTAAGTAATTGTCCTTTAAATTACTTACCTCTAGTTACTTCTGTTAACCCTATCTCGTTCACGAGTTAACAGGTCTATGAGTTAAGCAGCTCACGACTCAAAAGGCTTCACGACTTAAGGAAATGAATGGTCTACGGCTTAAAAGGATTGTGCGGCTTTGAACATGTTACGATTTAAAGAAACACACGACCTAAGGATTTGTACGACTTAAGGCCTCTACGGGATAGGAAGCCTTACGAGTTAAGCTTCCTACGACTCAAGGCATCTACGAGTTAAAGGATACACGAATTAGAAACCTCCTACGAGTTAAAGCCTCTACGAGTTAAGGAGTACCCGAGGTAGGCTGCTTACGAGATAAGCGGCTCACGAGTTAAGAAGAGATAACGACTTAAGACCCTGATGACCTAAGGAGTCTATACGACTTAAGGGAGCTACGACATAACAGATTAAAGCTTGACCGGGTTAACAAGTGTTACGACTTAAAAAAGGTGTACGACCTAAAGACACTGTCTCTTAACTCGTCTACGAGTTAGGACTCGCCTTCACAAAGCCTGAACTCAGCTTTAAGCCGGAGGCAGCTGGTTAAGTCAACCACGACCTACGACTTATGATGAGTCGTATACGACATATACAAACAAGCCAGAAACTACAACCAGATAACTCGTAAACGACCTAGTACTTGAAGCGTGGGTTCGAAAAAGGCAGGAAGCTCTCTACAAACCAGAGACTCAGCTCAATGAGTCGGTCACGACTCATCCTAAGTCAGCAACGACTTACCTTAAGTCGGCCACGAGTTAGGACTTAGCACTTTTTCCACCCAGAACTCTCTATAAATATGAAACCATCTCCAACATGCAAAGGACTTTTGGGGGGCTCATTCTCTTCAAGCGCCATTACTCTGCCAAATTCCAGACGACTTCAAAGCTTTTTAGATCCAACAAACTTCTAAAGGAACTCCATGAAGGAATCATCCACATTCACCATGGATTTGAAGATGATCGTCAACATCAAAGCTTGAGCTACTTGTTTCACATATTCTATCACTTGAAGTGTGTTGTAATTGAAAGATCTTGTAAAGAATTGTAATCAAACTAGTGATAAAAAGATTAAAGTGGACGTAGGCTGGATTATAAGCCGAACCACTATAAATACTGTGTCTCTTACCGTTTTTCTACATACTTTCTGCTTATTTCTGTTTCCCGTACAAACGGGTGGTGCTTTCACAATCACATCTTATACACCAGGGTGTTAGCGTTTAAATTTCTTCGTTAACATTTTGGTGCTTTCACTGAGAATTGAACTCAGGACATCTATCATCATTGTTTCAGAAAGATTTGTAGATAGAGTTTCTTTAAGAACCAGAAGTCTATCCGAAATCATGGCTCCTGGAAGGAAAAGTAAATCTGTGAGATCTGCAAACATTCAAGAGGGAACCTCCACTTCCCCAACACCAAATCAAGCCACTCCAGCTGTTGGAGTTTCAAAAGCGGAATTGGACGCTGCTATCTTTGGGTTGAATCAGCAAATAAATGCCCAGAACGCGCAATTGGAAGCTCAGAATGCTCAGAATGCTCTGATTCTGAATAGGTTAAACGATCTGCTCGGGGCAAACCGTCAACCTGCGAATAATGAAAGGAACTTTGTCGGTAATGTCCATGATGCTGAAACTAGAAACATTCCCGAAAGGGCTGCTAGCCCCTTTGAACAGACATTGCCTGAGGCTGGAGGATCCAGAAATAGGAATGACGAAGAATATCTTTCTGGTATGGTTCGACAGATTATGAAAGAAAGTATGCAAAGGGTCGAAGATGAGAAAGAGTGGGGTTTCGCTCCGAGCAAGACTCCGTTTACTGAAAAGATCCTAAAAGCTGAATTCCCAAGGAAGTTCGTCCCTCCGACCATTCCAGCTTACAAAGGGACAAGTGATCCAAATGAGTTCCTGTACAAATATGATTGGCACATGACAGGTGCCAGAGCTTCTGACGAGATAAAATGCCGCTATTTTCCTGTGTATTTGGAAGGGGTAGCTCTGCTTTGGTTCACAAAACTACCTGTCCGGTCCATCGATCAGTTTTCAGACCTAACCAGGAAATTTAAAGAGCAATTTAGGCTATATGCTTCAAAGGCAAAAGACATCATGTCGTTATCCGGTTTGGAACAGAATCCGGGGGAAACTATCAAGTCTTTTTTAAATCGCTTTAATATAGCGTTAGCTGAGGTGGATAATGCAGAACCCCGCATGGTCTTGACCTATTTGATGAGAGCTATTGATAAGTCAAGTGAATTCGGAAAGTGGCTGAACATGAAGGAGCCAAATTCTCTGGAAAAGTTCTACAAAAAGGCGGATGAATTCATGCGTTTGGAAAGCCGTCCTGTCCCGGCAAAGGCAACAGTAGAGAAAGCTGAAGACAACACTGCTGCGCCACGTAAGAATGGATCTGTGGGACAGAAAAGAGAAAATAATGATGGAAGGAAACAACACAATTCGAAGAAGCCTCGATCCTTCAAGCCATCAGAATATACTCCTTTGTTAGAAACACCAGAGCGCATCTACTTGGCTACAAAAGATTCTTTTGAGTATCCCAAACCTCCTGTTCTCAGAACCGGAAGAAAAGCTGTGCAAAGTGGGAAGTTCTGTCGCTTCCATAATCAGCCTGGTCATGACACAGACGACTGCCGTCAATTGAAAAATATAATCGAAGAATTGCTAAGAGAAAATAAGCTGCAGCAATTTGTGAAGAAGAGTGGTAATGATCCTGCTTCGTCAAGTCAGGGGCAACAAGCTCTTGCTCATCAGCCCAGGACAAATGAGAAGGCCGCAGGACATGAATCTGGAAGGCCAGTTATTAATGTCATCACAGGAGGACCCCACCCAGCAGGCAGAAGCTGGGGTGAAATGGAGAGGTACACTCGAGCTCTGAAACATATGCCAACTGAAGAGAATGTCTTTGTTTTAGAGGACTCTACACCCCTGAAACAACAAAGGACTTTTAATGATGATATTGTGTTCAGGGCTAGAGATTCCACGGGCATTGAGGCCCCTACTTTGGACCCGTTAGTCATCTCGGCCGGTATTGGACCGGCTATTGTCAGAAGAGTTCTTATTGATTGCGGCGCATCTTGCAACATCCTCTTCAAGAAAACGTTTGACCAGATGAGAATCCCGATGGCGGATGTGCAAGCCTCATCTCAGAAGATTGTTGGCTTCACTGGGGAGCCAAAGCAACCAGTAGGAACCATTGACTTGCTTGTGGAACTCGGAGAAGGAGAAAGAAAAGTAGTTCGCAAGCAGACTTTTGTGATAGTAGATGAATTTTCTGCTTATAATGCTTTCTTTGGTCGACCTATTCTTGCTGCATTCAAAGCTGTCCTTGCCCCATGGTGTCTTACTATTAAATTCCCTACAGACAATGGGGTAGGGGTTATTAAAGGAGACCAGAACGCTGGGCGAGAATGTTATATGACAGAGCTGCGAGAAACAAGGAAGAGAGAAATGGGGAAAGATGCGGCAACCCCAATCCGCATCAAAATACCAACCCTATAGCAACTACAGGGCGGACCCTGCACTGGCGAGCATAGCGGGGCACGAAAAGTGATGGATCCTAGAAAGGCCAGTGCGGGGGAGAGTAGGGTGGTACCAGCAGAAACAACGATACCGGTGCCCGTTGATCTGAAGGACCCAAACAAGGTGCTGAATGTGGGTTCACAACTTAATGTGTCAGTTCAGAATGCCTTGATATCTTTTTTGAAAGCAAACCTGGATGTTTTTGCTTGGACCCATGCCGATATGTGCGGAATATCCCCAGAAGTTGCGGTACATGCTCTGAATATTGACCCAAAGTTCACGCCAGTAAAGCAGAAAAGAAGAATCCAAGGTCTAGAAAGGTCGACAGCATTGAAAGAGGAAGTTGACCGGCTCATGGAGAATAATTTCATCAGAGAATCTACCTATCCAAATTGGGTTTCAAATCCAGTGCTAGTTAAGAAAGCCAATGGTAAATGGAGAGTGTGCATCGACTTTTCAGATCTAAACAAGGCCTGTCCCAAAGACTGCTTCCCATTACCCAGGATCGATCAACTGGTAGATGGAACAGCGGGTCATGAATTGTTGTCTTTTATGGATGCCTACTCCGGATATAATCAGATCATGATGCATGAGCCAGATCAGGAGGACACAAGCTTTATCACCGATGTCGGTCTTTACTGTTACAGAGTTATGCCCTTTGGGTTGAAGAATGCGGGGGCAACATACCAAAGACTGGTTAATGCTATGTTCAAACCGCAGTTGGGAAAGACTATGGAAGTTTACGTTGATGACATGCTAGTAAAATCTAAGAAAGCAGTGGATCACATCGAACACTTAGCAGAAATGTTCGCAATTCTCCGAAGATACGGAATGAAGCTTAACCCTTTAAAATGTTCTTTCGGGGTAGAATCTGGGAAGTTCTTGGGTTTCATCGTGAGCGCTAGGGGCATTGAAGCTAGTCCAGCTCAAATCACTGCTCTAAAAGAAGTCAAAGCTCCTAAAACAAAGAGGGAATTGCAAAGTCTCAATGGAAAAATTGCCGCCTTAAGTCGGTTCATATCCAAAGCTACTGATAAATGCATTCCATTCTTCGACGCTCTAAAGAAAGGAAAGAAAAACTTTGACTGGGCTCCCGAATGCCAGAAAGCTTTTGAAGAATTGATTCAACATATGGAAACGCCTCCAATACTTTCCAGGCCCGGCGATGGCGAGGATCTTCTTATATACTTGGCAGTTTCATCTCATGCTTTAAGTGCAGCGCTGGTACGGGAAGACAAAAGGATTCAACATCCAGTTTACTATATCAGCAAAAGACTCACTGGGGCAGAAATGAATTACTCCAAGTTGGAAAAACTCGCCTATTGTCTATTGATTGCCTCAAGAAAGTTGAGGCAATATTTCCAGGCTCATCCTATCAAAGTCCTCACTGATCAACCTTTAAAGCAAGTCTTGTTTCGCCCTGAGACTTCGGGCCGCCTTTTAAAGTGGAATATTGAATTGAGCCAATATGACATCACTTATCATCCTAGAAAAGCGATCAACGGACAAGCTTTGGCAGATTTTATTGCAGAATTTACAGACAAGGGTAACAGCGAGGAAGAAACAATCGAGAACTCCCCAACCCAATGGAAGTTGTTTGTAGATGGCGCAAGAAATGATTACTGTTCAGGTGCTGGAATTGTTCTTGAAACTCCTGAAGGCCGGTCATTATGCTATGCGCTAAGATTAGAATTTCCTTCAACAAACAATGAAGCAGAATATGAAGCTCTGATCGCTGGTTTGAAAATTGCTAAAGAACTAAACATTCGAGCGTTACAGATCTTCAGTGATTCTCAGCTTATAGTATGCCAAGTCAAGAAGGAGTTTCAAACGAAAGGAGGAAATCTGCCCGCTTATGTGTCAAAGGCTTGGGAACTTTTATGTGAATTCGACCATTACACGATAAGTCATATTCCTCGAGAAGAAAACATGAAAGCAGATTCTCTCGCAAAATACTCAAGTTCTGGCGAAGCCCAATCCTTAGGGTTAGTTCCAGTGGAAGTTTTGTCAAATCCGAGCATTGATGAAATGGATATCGATTGGGTTATGAGTATGTCGCAAGAGCAAGAATCATGGATGACTCCAATAACAAAGTATCTACTCAATGGCTCTTTACCAGAAAACTCTAAAGAACGACAAAAGCTACTGAGAAAAGCTTCTCGATATATAATCCAGGATGGTCAATTATACAGACGAGGATTCTCAATGCCATTGCTTCGATGTGTATCCCGGGAAGAGTCCAAAACAATCCTAACTGAAGTGCATGGAGGAGAATGCGGTGATCATTCAGGTGGTCAAACATTAGCAAAGAAAATTCTCCGATACGGATATTTTTGGCCAGAAATTAATCGGGATGCCGCAGATTACTCCCGAAAATGTGACAAGTGCCAAAGATATGCCAAAATTCCTAGAGCACCTTCTACCGAACTCACACAGATGATCAGTCCATGGCCATTTGCAATTTGGGGAATGGATCTCATTGGGCCGCTACCAACCGCTAAATCAAGGATTAAATATGCTATTGTTGCGGTTGATTATTTTACTAAGTGGGCTGAAGCTGAACCATTGGCTACTATCACTTCTAAGAAAGTGATAAGCTTTGTGACCAAGAATATCATTTGCAGATACGGTGTGCCTCAAAAAATAATCACAGACAATGGTACTCAGTTTGAAAGTGAGGAATTCCAGGATTTTTGCAAACGATTCAAAATCCAGAAAAGCTTTTCGGCAGTAGCTCATCCGCAGGCAAACGGGCAAGTGGAAGCAGTGAACAAGATCATCAAATCAACCATCAAAAAGCAACTCGAAAGAGCAAAAGGTGGTTGGGTCGATAAACTACCACTTGCACTATGGGCATACAGAACTACTCACAAAACTGCAACTGGGCATACTCCTTTTTCGTTAGCATACGGATCGGAAGCAATGATCCCGGTTGAAACAGAGGTCCCTTCGCACAGAAGAATCCATTTCAATCAAGCAGAAAATGAAAAGCTGCAACTTGAAGCGCTGGATCTCCTTGATGAAAAAAGAGATGAAGCTAACCTTAGAGTTGCAGCTCATCAGCAAAGGATAGCCAGACATTTCAATTCCAAAGTTCGTCAACGCAGCTTTGAAATTGGAGATCTAGTCCTAAAAAGAATTATGACTGCGACAGGTGTGTTTGGGCCAAATTGGGAAGGACCGTATGTGATAGGTCAGAAACTTCTTGACGGCACATTCAAGCTCACCACAGTTGATGGAGATCAAATTCCAAGGGCATGGAACAGCAATCACTTGCGTCCATACTTTACTTGAAAATTTTGTTGAAACATTGTAAAAAGAATTATGAATGTATGATTCCTGTAATTGAAAGCAATTGTGAAACTGATGCAAGTAAATAATGAAAGAATATAAAGTGGATGTAGGCCCAATTTCATGGCCGAACCACTATAAATCTTGTGTTCCTTATTATCATTATATGTTTGCTTTGTTTTCGATATAAAAATACACAAAATGTATTGCTGAAATATCGATTTAAATTTTTGCAGACAGTGGAGATAAAACTTGCGCATAATAAGACCGAGCGATTCTCACCATCATTCAACAAACAAATTTCAAGTCACAAAGACCCCGAATTCAAATCCTAGATAGGAAATGCTTCAATTGAACGGCTAATGATTTCGATAGGAACGAGCCCTTGCTGATAAATTGAGATTGTTTAAACAAACAAACATCCAATGAGGAAGCTAGTGCCCGTTCTCACGAACTTGCCTGGCAATGAAGTACACTTCCTTGGATTAAACAAGCCACTTGTGAGAAAAAGGGGGATGAAAACTTGAAAAGAAAAAAAAAAAAAAAAAAAAAAAAAAAAAAAAAAGGATCGCTGAAAAGGCATAAGCAAGTGAACAGAGGAACAACCAAAGCTACCATCAGCGCCACAAGTCCTCTTCGGAGGCGCAACTCTTCGGATAATAAAAGACCTCTAATGGGTCATATGCCACAAAAAAGAAAGTTCTCTACTCAACAAAAAAGATTGGAGGAGTCATGACCCTCCAACCATGAGAGAGTAACTTCCAGGCGATGAAAACCCTCTCTGAGGCACATTTCACCAGGAGTTGAAGTGTTATAACCGCTCTTCGGGATTTCACTTCACCAAAGTTGAAATGTAAACAAAATAAAAGCCCTCTTCGGAGGCCCATTTCACCAGGAGTTGAAGTGTTATAACCGCTCTTCGGGATTTCACTTCACCAGAGTTGAAATGTAAACAAAATAAAAGCCCTCTTCGGAGGCCCATTTCACCAGGAGTTGAAGTGTTATAACCGCTCTTCGGGATTTCACTTCACCAGAGTTGAAATGTAAACAAAATAAAAGCCCTCTTCGGAGGCCCATTTCGCCAGGAGTTGAAGTGTAGCAGCCGCTCTTCGGAATTTCACTTCACCAAAGTTGAAATGTAAAAACAAAGACCTTCTTGAAAGCACACGTTTCACCGAGATTGAAATAAAACTTCCAAGTGTTGAAACGTGAAAAGGCTTTCTTCAAAGGCACAACTCTTTGGGGGTACACGTTTCACCAAGATTGAAATAAAACTTCCAAGTGTTGGAACGTGAGAAATCCCTCCTCAGAGGTACAACCCCCTCCCGGGAACACAATTAAGAAAAAAGACCTCTTTGGAAACCCACGTTTCACCGAGATTGAAATAAAACTTCCAAGTGTTGAAACGTGAAAAGGATTTCTAAAGCATAACTCTTTGGAGGTACACGTTTCACCGAGATTGAAATAAAACTTCCAAGTGTTGAAACGTAAAAAAAAAAAAAAAAAAAAAAATCCCTCCTCAGAGGTACAACTTTCTATAAAAAAAAATCCTCATCAAAAGCGTACTTTAACTTTCAAAGGAAAAGTAATTTGCCTACTGTGGGAAATGATCGTAAAAAGAAAAGAAGTTAAAGTACCCTTCAGAGGTCCGCTTTACCACATAGAGGAATTCACTTGATGAGATATGCACATAAGCAAAAGAAAAAAGTGATTTCTTCGAACGACCAAGCGTAAAAACTTATACGAAGGGAGTTGTACTCTATAAAATTTTCTTTAAAGAATAAAATAATTATTCTTTAGCAAATAAGAGTGTAAGTCCCCTCGAGGTATAGAATATTGCAGCATACTTATGGAATGGGGGCAATATAGTATAATTACACACAATATGGTATAACTAAACCAGCAAAAGGTAACGCTCAAGTAACATACCATAAGCTCGCTGCAATATCAAATAAACTCATGCCAAAACGAATAACAAATGTATTCTTTAATTCAAACAAAAGTTTGTACAAACGAGGAATCATTTTATTCAATTACAACGCAGGTACAGGTTTCAAAATAAAGAAAAGCGGGGGCCGGTACCCGCACAATTCTCGGCCAGTACATGCAAAACACAAAAAACTAGAAACTGAAGATCTTCACTTCTTTTTGCTGCCTTTAGACCCTTTACCCGGCCGAATGATCAGCTTTTCAGGTCGGCCAGTGGGTATAAGGGAGGAAGGAGAGGTAGGCGCAGCTGGCCCAACTTCCGGCTCCTCTTCAGTGGCAATGATTATCTTCCCTCTCCTCCTTGATGCTCCTTGCTTCCTTCTCCTCTTTGAGGAAGACTCACTTCCTGGAGTGACAAGTTTAGATAAAGTTGTATCGTCAGAAGGAGTTCGCTCCGGAGATATGTCACCTCCCTCAAGTCCCTCATCTTTTTGCTCTTGCGAAGCAATGGGATCATCCAGGCCATGGAGAGCTTCTATTTGTTCTTCTTGTGACCCAGGTTGCGAGGCAGAAGGAGGCGCTACTTGAAGAGATGGAGGAAGGATCACCGGGGGAGAAGAAGCTTGAGTTTGACTCGGTGCTTTCTCTACAAAGGAGAAAAAACTTAAAATATCAGTATCTTTCGAAAAGAGAGGGGATGACGGCTCGTCAAAAGTCGGGAATTCATTAACATTTGAGGAATAATCAAAAGTCGGGAATTCATTGACATTTGAAAAATAATCAAGAAGATCGTCAAGTTCACAAGGAGCGAACGAGCAGTTCACCACTTGGGCTGGTCCGGTGTCAAGTTTACCTGGGGTAGTTGGATCTCTGAGGCTGATTTCATATCGCTGTGCTTCGTTGCTTTCACCACCTTCATCCCCGCCTTGTGCACTTGTAGTTTCAGTTACTGTCTTAGTTGCAGGCGGAGTAGAGGAGCTAGAACCCGTGATGTCAACCACAGGAGAAACTGGAGGTTGGACAGAGGAAGTAAGCGTTAATTCCTTTCCAGAACGTTCCTCTTCCGCCATTCCAGTTCTCATCCTGGCAAGTTGTTCTCGCCCCTTCGCAAGAGCAGCGCGAGCTCCCTCATCCAGGTAACGCGCCTCAAAATCTTCATCGCCATACCCGGCGTCTTTAAACATGTTAAGAGCAGCTTCCCACACCTCGGCCAGGGTGATTTCATACTTAGGACCAAGAAAAGAGAGGCTGCCGCGTCCCAAGACACAATGTAAATAAAAATCGAATAAAGTCGAATTGATATCGTTTTCCATGGTCTGAGCAGTTTCTTCGGCTGCAATTTTGCCAGCCATGGCCTCATCTCGATCTTTTTCGGTCTGAGCAAGTTGGGCTTTTAGCGCTTCAATCTCCATGTCCCGGGCGCTCAGTTTATTCTGCAGCTGGGTGACATCAGTGCGGTGGTTCTCTACAGCTTGTTCCAACCTCTCAGCTTTAGCTTCAGCGTCCCTCTGGCTGGCGTGCGCATCTCGCACTTGTTTTTGCAATACCTCTTCTCTTTGGGTGTAAGTATTAGTAGAAGAGGCAAGATCATCTTTGAGCTGCTTTACTTCAGCTTCGAGTTTTTCATTGTATTCGGCTATCTCCTTCATCTCAGCGTTGTGTTGATCAAGAATCTTCTGCCATTCTGATTTGTCATTTTCCATGGTCAGCATTGCTTCGATGTTAGCCCGATTAACTCTTTGAAGTTCATCAACCAGCTTTTGCCATCCAGACATTCTATCGATATCAAGCTTGACAGCATCGAGATTTCTGTACATAGCTTCTTTGTCGATGGGGACCAAATCAAGGTCGAAGCGTACCCCCCTCAAACACCAGTTCGGGAATCGGCTCTGCAAAGTAGGGGGCCCCCTTTCAACGTGGTATGAAGGCCTGTTGAGAAGTGTTTGGATGGCACTTCCTTCAAGAGCAGGAGATTCGGAAGGGATGTCAATAGAAACTGAGGCACCAGGTCTCTCAGATGTCACGGGCACGTGCTCCTCGCCAAGTTTGGTCCGCTTTCTCGAATCCTCAATATGGCTCTTCCCCCTATCATCGTGCGTTTTACGTTTATGGGAGTCATCATCCCTTGGGAAGGATTCATGTCGCGTGCCCGCTCCCTCATGACGTTCTTCATACCTTCTCCTCTCTTCAGCTTTTCGCGCAGCTCTCTGCTCATTGGTTTCTCTGGGATCGGCATAGTATTGCTTGTAGTCATAGCTGCCACGCCCTCCATAGCGTCGAAAGTCCTTGAAATAAGAACCGCTGCCGCTGCGCCCCATAGAGAAATCTGAAAAGGCAAAAATAGCAAGTCTTAGAAACTCCCGAAGAAAAGAAGTTAAATATGAACAAATGCCGAAAATTCCTAAGTGTTGTGTGATGTGCAAGCTACGCGCATTAAGCTACAAACCACTCATTGGTGTAGGGGTGATGATAGCTTGGGTATGAGGAGTTGGTGTTTGTGTTGGTGTTAGTCGAAGAAGGGACGTCGCCTCAATCATAGGAGAGATAGTTTTAGACACGTCATCTCTAAAAAGCTCCTGTGAGGTCACTATTATGTCGCTCAACCCATCATAAACATCGTCACCATCATGCTCGGTGAGACTTGTTTTCTCAGTTCCTACATCAGCTAATCCCCCGAGAGGCTGTGAAGGTTCTTCTTCTTCCTCAATCGGGGCAAGTGCCGTCTTACTAGATGACCCCATAATGTCGGTAGGGGTGGAACATTTCACCAATGAAGCTTCGATGTTAGACTCTTTTGATGAAGATTGTTCGATAGTAACGGGGGCATCCGATGCTTCAGTCGGGGAATCGGGAACTTCAGTCGGGGCTTCATGAGGCTGAGTATAGCGAGAAGAGTGAAGAAGCCCGTATTGATGTAAAAAGTCATCTCTCAGCAAAAACTTTATATTCCTCTCTTCTACTGGCACAGCATTCAATCTTTCAAAAATTTGCTTATAGCCTGGGTCTCTAGAAGGAGGTGGAAGCGCTGAAAAGTAAAAAGGGAAATTAACATCTAACTACTCAGGCTATGAAAAGATTTTATAAGGAAAACATGTGTCAGGAATAAAGCTGAACGCCCTTACTTCCAACTCTCCACACACCATAAAACCCCGGAGGGCAACGAACATAGAAGAATTGGGTTAAAAACCCGTGAGCAGTATCAGGGAGGCCAACAATCAGTTTGCGGTTTCGGGCGCTCCTCACAACAGTAATGGAAGGATGATCCTTAGTCCGAGAAAAAGAGCATAGATAACAAACTTCACCAAAGCTTGGAAGTCGATCAAGTGTTCTCCTAAAAAGCACACACAACCCCATTAGAATGGCATAGCCATTGGGGTGTAGCTGGGATGGAGCAATGGACAGTTGACGGAGAAGTTGTTGGAAAAAGTCGTTGAAAGGAGGAATGCCTCCACTTAGGCACATTTGCCGGTTAATTGTCACAAAGCCAGAAGGAGCTATATCGGCAGTGTTATTTCTTTCGGGAAGAATGGCATCTGATTCAACGATACCAAACTGAGCACACAACTGGCGAAAAACTTTGTATGATAGTGAAGTAGGAGCTCTTTCGGGAGGATTAACCAGTGGAGCCGGAAGAACAGTTACCTCTCCAGTCCGAACTGTTGTATCACCTTCCTGAGAAGTCATTCTACACAAACAACTGGATGTTCAAATGCGAAGGTGCACGTTTCCTAAAAAGTGTGAAGTGTCGTGCAAAGCTAATAAAAAAATAATAATAATAACAAGTAAAGATAACTGGAATTAAACTGGTTGACGATTGATTGACTACGGTAATTTCGGAACTTGTTATTTAAAGCTCAAGCGTAATACTAATGAGGGCTGGTCAGTTTCAATTGACTAATCCAGTGCTGCTTTAATATTCCACTTGAAATCGATAGCACTTCGTTCACACGATTTATTTAAGTTAATCATCTATCATTAACTAATCTGTCGTTCGATGTGGGCAATCAATGACAGTATATTCGTCCCAGTTTTCTGTGAATGTTATATTAACAGGTTATTAGCTTACAAGTTAAAGCAATCTGTAAAAGATTCAAGCAGCAGTTCAAGGTTCAAGTGGAGTTTAAAAAAAATACATGTGCTAAGTCGTAACCGACTCAAGAGTTAAGTCGTAACCGACTCAAGAGTTAAGTCGTTCCTGTCTTAAGTCGTCAACACATCAAGCTGATTATGCTCTAAATCCTAGGTCGTAACTCAAGGAACAGAAGAAAGGCTCTGATTCAAAGCAACTGGAAATCCCTTAAGTCTTAACTCGGCTACGGCTCATGAAAATTGCTAGGTCGCATGGAAAATCTCTGAGTTGTATATGGGACGATTCCTCACTCTATTCGAATCAAGTTTTTCAACCAACCTGCCTTCCCTTCTAACTTTCAACCTGTTCACCCACGGCCTCCTCAACAGCAATAGCCTTAACCTATCACACTACAAGTCGCCTCAAATCGCGAATCACCTTATGTCAAGCCAAACGAGTTTAAGTTCGTCAATGACCGATTTGATAAAGCTCGTAGGATTTGAAAGGACAAGCCAAAAACGAGGGACTGAACATGTAAGGTAACAATGGCTAACGGTCGAAGAAGGAACAAGATCACTTACGATTGTATGATGCTAGAAGGAATCGGACGAAGTTTGGATCGAAATTGCCTTGGAGAGCTCAGAGATGCGTTAATGGCAGAAAACAGTTTAAAAGTTAAGTGATGAGAAGAAGGAAAGAGGAAGGACGACTCAGGCTTTTATATCTGGAAATGTTGGAATTTGAATCGGCATGCCCGGGTTATGATAAGTCGAAGCACACGACTTACGACCTAAGCGTGTGCTTCGAGGGGCAAATGTTAACCCTATCTCGTTCACGAGTTAACAGGTCTATGAGTTAAGCAGCTCACGACTCAAAAGGCTTCACGACTTAAGGAAATGAATGGTCTACGGCTTAAAAGGATTGTGCGGCTTTGAACATGTTACGATTTAAAGAAACACACGACCTAAGGATTTGTACGACTTAAGGCCTCTACGGGATAGGAAGCCTTACGAGTTAAGCTTCCTACGACTCAAGGCATCTACGAGTTAAAGGATACACGAATTAGAAACCTCCTACGAGTTAAAGCCTCTACGAGTTAAGGAGTACCCGAGGTAGGCTGCTTACGAGATAAGCGGCTCACGAGTTAAGAAGAGATAACGACTTAAGACCCTGATGACCTAAGGAGTCTATACGACTTAAGGGAGCTACGACATAACAGATTAAAGCTTGACCGGGTTAACAAGTGTTACGACTTAAAAAAGGTGTACGACCTAAAGACACTGTCTCTTAACTCGTCTACGAGTTAGGACTCGCCTTCACAAAGCCTGAACTCAGCTTTAAGCCGGAGGCAGCTGGTTAAGTCAACCACGACCTACGACTTATGATGAGTCGTATACGACATATACAAACAAGCCAGAAACTACAACCAGATAACTCGTAAACGACCTAGTACTTGAAGCGTGGGTTCGAAAAAGGCAGGAAGCTCTCTACAAACCAGAGACTCAGCTCAATGAGTCGGTCACGACTCATCCTAAGTCAGCAACGACTTACCTTAAGTCGGCCACGAGTTAGGACTTAGCACTTTTTCCACCCAGAACTCTCTATAAATATGAAACCATCTCCAACATGCAAAGGACTTTTGGGGGGCTCATTCTCTTCAAGCGCCATTACTCTGCCAAATTCCAGACGACTTCAAAGCTTTTTAGATCCAACAAACTTCTAAAGGAACTCCATGAAGGAATCATCCACATTCACCATGGATTTGAAGATGATCGTCAACATCAAAGCTTGAGCTACTTGTTTCACATATTCTATCACTTGAAGTGTGTTGTAATTGAAAGATCTTGTAAAGAATTGTAATCAAACTAGTGATAAAAAGATTAAAGTGGACGTAGGCTGGATTATAAGCCGAACCACTATAAATACTGTGTCTCTTACCGTTTTTCTACATACTTTCTGCTTATTTCTGTTTCCCGTACAAACGGGTGGTGCTTTCACAATCACATCTTATACACCAGGGTGTTAGCGTTTAAATTTCTTCGTTAACAACTTCATTAAGTAACTCCCTCTTAATTTATCATTTCTAATTATTATCCATTAATCAATCTCGTTAAATAAAGTTTAATTAATTACATAAATTAATTGATTATCCTTATCCTGAAACCTTTCCCAAATTCAAGATTTAATTTCAGTTTGAATCCATTTCAAACTTGTCTTTGATTTAATTTCAATTTGGTTGTAATTCTATTACCACTTGATTCTTACTATTATTTTTAGTTTAATTAATACTACAACCAATTTCCTTAATATAATAGATAATCTATTTCTTATATAAGATTCATTTACTTTTGAAATCATTTAAAAACCTTTATATAAGAAAATAACAAGTACGCTCTCTCATATTTATACACTCAACTCATTATAAGGTACCACTTACCCTATCCTTAATGAGTAATCCCACCAGAGCCAAGGTTTTCGCTTAACCTTCAGCTCTGATACCAAATGTAATGACCCGGAAATTTCGATCCCGAAATTTCCGGATAGTTAGTGAAAAGAAGAAAGAGAAAGAAGAAGAAACAGAAAACTCAAACTCAGAATCTCACATTCGCAGCGGATAAAATATAATAGCAAATAAAATAACAATTTACAAAGAAGAACTGTATCAGTAAATTTACATTTTTACATCAGAATTACAACAATTTCATAACACTGGACAGTTTTAAACAACATGTCCCAGATAAATAACAATATATATCACATCGGATAAACACTCTATGCGTTTGTGTCCTTCAGCTCTCCTCTTGAGCTCCAGAACATCCTTACCTGCAAATCTATAATACTCGGTCTGACCCGAGCATTACATTAAAGTAACACCCGGGTCAGGCTAGAAACCAGCATGAGTAAACCCATCTAACATGAAAGACAAAGCATACAACTTATATAAACCTGGGGTACTCGTATCAATTCACAAATTAAATGTTTTTTATAGACATCACTGATATCTCACATCAATTTCTAAGTACCAAAACTTAGATTAATGGTCAAATTCATTTAAATCATTCCATACCAGCCTGTAGATTTCACATATAAATTTATAAAGAATCGAAGTGGTTTCGGGTATTAACTAATACCGGACTCCGGTCACTTCGAATCTCATGTTATCTTAACCTAAGTTATTCAAATGAAATACAATTCAAACTTTAAACACAGGATGTCACTGTTTTAACTCAACATACTTTATCACAAAGCATCACACATAGCATACCAGAGATATCAACTAATCTAAGGCATACAATAACATTCAATTATTCATAAGCAAGATTAATTAACCCCACCATCATTAATTAATTTAATTAATCAAAAATGAATTAGTTTATTACTTCAGTTACTTTTAAATCCTGCTCATTAATTTATTACAAACAAAATTATTTAATCACCCAATAATTATCCATCTAAATTAATCACCCTTGGTTAATTATACCTTAATTACATTAAGTAATTAGCCACAAATTAATTATCCTTAGCCATTTACAGTAATTATCCTTAATTAATTACTCAAATTAATTATATTATAACCACTTAAATTGATTAATCATCCTTAAATTAATCACCCTCATTTATTAACTAAACCTTAATTAATTTCCTTAATTAATCAATCTTTTAATTAGTTACTCAAAGTAATTACTCCTTATGTGACGCCCCACTCCTAGAGCCTCGTTAACAAAGAGTATTACATAGATAATACTGTCGGCTAATGCGGACAATGGAGTATAATGGAAGCAACCATGTGTAATCTTACCTTAACTATTCACTAAATACGTCGAAAAGTAGTCACATTAAAATTCGACCTATTCAATAAATATTTAAAGCAAAACTACAATGGCTAAAGGATCTATCAGAAGAAAATATAACAACTCAAATGTAATTCACATCACAGAACAGTCGATCATAATATACACATAAACGGATACACAACGGAGTATATAAAATAATACATGTCAAGTGGTACAGGAGACCACAATATACAGACGAGACAAAAAGAGTATAAATAACAGAGTTACAACAGATAAGGACCACAAAAGACGCTACAACAAAATGAAGCTAGCGAATAGTCCATGCGGAAGCAAAATAGGCTAAGTCCAAAAGCACCTAACCAGAAACAACTCGGTCTGACCTGAGTATAAATTACAGGATCAGTCTAGCTAAACAAATCAGTTAAATAAACTAAACAACAATAAACCTGCAAGGTTACAAAGCATAATAGATATCTCTAAAAGAGATAACACAATCATCTAATGAAAGATGAATCATATAGATCAAGCCTCATATCATCGGCAACATATAGAAACAAAGGATAAGAATATCCCAAAGCAAGCCATAAGGCAAACAACAAATAGCGATAAATACGAGTTCCACAAGGTAGACGCTATATTTTGTGTGGCTCCAAAGAACCAATACAGAAAAGCAATACCTAGGGGATATACATATAAATGAAACATCATGAGCGGTGGTGAGTAAACCACTCCGTTATCTCTTGAGCGGTGGTGAAGAAACCACTCCAATATCTCTTGAGCGGTGGTGAAGAAACCACTCCATTTTCTCTTGAGCGGTGGTGAAGAAACCACTCCAATATCTCTTGAGCGGTGGTGAAGAAACTACTCCATTTTCTCTTGAGCGGTGGTGAAGAAACCACTCTGAAAGCAATACTAAAGATAACCGACAACCCCAAATATTTTTGCGAGTCGGGGCAAAGGACCAACTCCAAAGGCGATATTTAAAGGAAACAAGCCAGAGGAGACAGTCCGAAGACACTATCCCAAAGGCAGCATGTGTCACAAACTCCCAGAGAGGAATCCGAAAAGTGGTAACGTGAGTCCCATAACCACCCGTTCGCACTAAACGGTTTACTATCCATTAGTTAATTTCACACTCAAAGCAGTACAAATTTACCTCATATCATCGATAAACCAAACCCGAAGGCCAAAACGATCAATCGAATAGGTCGGGCATTAATCAGAAGGATAAATGCACAGATTCATGGTCCGTGTTTTGCCCAACCATTTAATCACCCTTTCACTTCGCTCGAAGTGCGAAAGTGTGTGTTTTAAATAGAATTTATGAATTGGAGAAACGAGCCTTTAAATGTGATTTGAGAGATTATTTTATAAAAACCCATGGATGAAGTCCAGAGTAAGTTATCAAAGTCAAAGATGCAATAACAAACACTAAAAAGCAACTTAAATCGATAGAATCCGGAAAAATCAATCAAATATGCAAAATAAACAAACCAGGCAAAACAAAGCAGGTCGGTCGACCGGACTGCAGGGCTCGGTCGGCCGGCCAGATGCAGAAACCCAATTATGGCTCGGGGCAGCAGGTCGGTCGACCGAAGCCTGCACTCGGTCGGCCGAACCTGGTGATTTTGCACTTTCTGCCCTACTTCAATGAAAATGCAAATTCTTTCCAATTCCAAAACAATGGCACATGCATACTTGTTAGGAATTCATACCAACACCCATGAAATCAAGAGAAGTAGATGTGAGTTCAAAACACCTTTTAACCTCACAAACAAAGATGATGAAGAAGCACAAAAGCAAGGAATCAACCAACTACACTCCACTTCAACACTACAAGCTTCAATCTAGAATCAAAGCATGTATTTCCTAAGTTAGGGTTAGGAAAATTACTGAAATTGAAGAGGAGAAGAGATGGAGAAGATGGAGATGAACTTACCAATGGATTCTATATGAATTTGGAGCAAGAAATCAAGATACAAAGGAGAACTAGGGCTTGCTAATTTCTAATTCCTCTTCCTTTCCCCCATTTTCAGTTCTAAGCTTAAGTTTTAAGAAATGAATAAGTGAATGAGAGGAGTGGCTAAGCTAGAGGATTAGTTAAGCTAGTGGGCTGAACCCAAACCCAAACCCAATAGAAAAAGTAACCAAAATTCACAAACTCCAAACATATCAAAGATTATACTCAAAAAGATCGCAAACGCCATTTTGGAACCAATGGAGGTAGTTTCGAGTTCCAATTCGGCCATTTGCAGAAAGTAACATTTCGGACCAAAATCCGACTAACGACGCTATATTTAAATTAAACATTTAAATATAAAATCGTTAAATATGCGGGTTGTTACAGATCTCCCCTCCTTACAAAATTGCATCCCCGCAATTCCTAGAGACGATATTTGTAACAACTACATACAATCAATCAACCAAAAGAAAAGAAAATAAGCTTGAGATGAAAAGACATACTCACCGTTTCAAAGCAAGGAAAGAAAACCCGGATAAGATCGCTCAATAAATTCTCTGGTTTCCCAAGTACAGTCATTGGGATTAGCGGACCATTGAACTTTAACGAGCGGCACGTTTTTGTTCCGAAGGTGTCGCACCTCCGTGTCAAGCACGCGAATAGGTTGTTGTACAATCGATAAGTCCGGTGAGACCTCAAGCTCTTGCAAATCAGGAGAAGTAATAACAGAATCCGACTCCCGAAGACATTTCCAAAGTTGCGAGACGTGAAACACGTCATGAATGCCAGATAAATGAGCTAGAAGTGAAACTCTATAAGCCACAGGGCCAATACGTTCAGTGATAGAAAATGGTCCTATATAACGAGGAACCAATTTTCCAGTCGTACTGAAACTCATAACCCCCTTCAAAGGAGAAACACGAATAAAAACAAGATCGCCGATTGAGAACTCGAGAGGCTTCCTACGGTTGTCCGCGTAGGATTTCTGGTGACTCTGTGCCTCTTTCATTCTCAACCGAATAAGATCAATCTTCTCAGAAGAATCACGAACAAAATCTGGACCAAGAATAAGCTTCTCACCAGATTCTAACCAACAAGAAGGTGATCGACATGGCCTTCCGTATAAGGCTTCGAAAGGAGCCATACCGATACTAGACTGAAAACTATTGTTGTAGGAGAATTCTACATGAGGTAGGTGATCCTCCCAACTACCACCGAAATCAAAAATACAAATACGGAGAAGATCTTCCAAAATACGATTCACCCGTTCAGTCTGTCCGTCAGACTACGGATGATAAGCTGTAGAAAAATTAAGCTTTGTTCCCAAAGCTTGCTGAAGACGCTTCCAAAAATGACTCGTGAATAAAGGATCACGATCACTCACAATAGAACTAGGAACACCGTGAAGTCTCACGATTTCCTTGACATACAACTTAGCCAAATGCGAAGCAGTCCTATTAGACTTAATAGGGACAAAATGAGCGGACTTAGAAAGGCGATCAACAATAACGCAAATGCTAGAATGGCCCGATCTCGAACGAGGTAGGCCGTCAATGAAATCCATAGAAATTTGATCCCACTTCCACAATGGAATCTCAAGAGGCTGAAGAAGACCAGAAGGACGCTGATGCTCGGCTTTAAAACGCTGACAAGTTATGCAATTGCTTACATAACTCGCCACATCGCTCTTCATGCCTTCCCAATAATAAAGACGACGCATATCGGCATACATCTTGCTACTACCGGGATGAATGGTATACTTAGAACGGTGACAATCATCAAGATTGTCATACCTAAGTGCAAAATCAGAAGGCACAAAAAGACGGTTCTTCTTACGAAGACACCCATGAGAATCCATGCTAAGATCTTGCAACACCTCATCACAAGATCCAGGCTCACAAAGCTGAATAAGATGCAACAAATCAGGATCACGCCGTTGGGCATCGGCAATACGATCCAATAAAACAGGTCGAGCTCCCAAACTAAATAATAGAATAGGAGAATCAGAAGATGAACCTCGATCACGAATTTCACAAAAAGATAAAGTCTCAAGAATACTCCATTCGGCAAGCATCATAGAAATAACAGCCGAATGTCTGCGACTAAGCGCATCAGCAACACGATTACCCTTACCAGGGGTATACTGGATATCAAAGTCATAAGAAGCAAGAAACTCGAGCCAACGCTGTTGTCTCATATTGAGTTCCTTCTGAGTGAACAAATACTTCAAAGATTTATGATCGGTATAGAGAATGAAGCGCTCGCCCAATAAATAATGTCGCCCAATCTTCAGGGCAAAAACAATGGCGGCTAACTCAAGATCATGAGTGGCATAGCGTACTTCATTCGGACGCAGTTGCCTAGAAGCATAAGCAACTACCCGATCCTTCTGCATAAGAACAGCACCGAGACCACTACCACAAGCATCGGTGTAGACAACAAGATCATGATTCCCTTCGGGAACCACTAGAATAGGAGCATTAGTGAGAAGTTCCTTCAATGACAGAAAGGAAGCTTCACACTTGTCGGACCAATCAAAACGAATGCCTTTCCGAGTAAGGCAAGTGAGAGGAAGCACAACACGGGAAAAATCCTTAATGAACCGACGGTAATAACCCGCCAATCCAAGGAAACTACGAATCTCATGAATATTTTCAGGCCTCTTCCAATTCTGGACGGCTTCGATCTTTGAGGGATCGACAGAAATGCCATCGGAAGATACAACATGGCCTAAGAACTTAACCTTATTCTCCCAAAAGTGGCACTTGGAGAATTTGGCTTTAAGCTGATGATGACGGAGAGTACTCAAGACAACTCTCAAGTGATTAGCATGCTTAGCTTCAGACTTAGAATAAATAAGGATATCATCAATGAAGACAAGCACGAATTTATCGAGATATTCCCGGAATACCCGATTCATGAGATCAACAAAGAAAGCAGGAGCGTTTGTCAAACCGAACGGCATAACGAGCCATTCAAAAGAACCATAACGAATGCGGAAAGTGGTAAGAGGTATGCTATCCTCCGCGACTCGTAACTGATGGAAACCTGTGGCAAGGTCAAGCTGAGAAAAGACCTTAGCACCACTCAATAGATCGAACATGTCATCGATCCTAGGCAATGGATACCCATTTCTAATGGTCAACTCGTTAAGCTTGTGATAGTCAATGCAAAGCCTAAGAGTTCCATCAGATTTCTTCACAAAGACGACCGTGGATCCCCACGGAGAAAAACTAGATTGAATCAATTGCTTGGATTCAAGCTCTAAAGCTGCTTCTTGAGTTCCTCATTTTCCTTTGTAGACATCCTCGTGGGAGGACGACTAACTGCCTGCGCGCCTGGAATGAGATCAATGCGGAACTCAATTGCCCATTTGGGTAGCAAACCCGATACAGGCTCAAAAACATCAGAAAAGTCACAAGCAATAGGAATACGAGATATATCATCATCATCTCGCGAATCAAGAGAATACAAAGCCATCTCGGAATTATCCACATCCCGAAGAACAAGAGATAACTGAGAAGGCGAATCAGGATGACAAAGATATAAAATTCTCTCGGAACAAATAATCCTGGCATCGTACCTCACTAGCCAGTCCATACCAAAAATCATATCAAAACCCAAATGAGAAACAACGTGCAGATTCGCACGGAAAGAAAAGCCACATAAAACCATCTCAATATCATCACAGAACAAGCTAAGGGTCGCGGATCCCCCAATAGGATTCGCAATCCTTAAAGAAGTAACCATACAAGAAACATCCAACGATAAATCATCAACGAGCTTCTTCGATATGAAAGAATGTGAAGCACCCGTATCGAAAGGAACTCGAATACTATGATCATGAAATAGAATAAAACCTTCCAAAATAGATGGAGATATACCTTTGGATTGAGAAGGACCTCCAGAAGCATTCGCTACATTTAACTTGCCAGATGAAGAATTATTCGGAGCAATGGGACAAGTGGAACTACGATGACCTTCCCTCTTGCAGTAACGGCAGAAGAGAGGCTTTGGACAAGCTCGAATAATATGTTCCGGAGAACCACAATTGAAACACTTTCGAACGAAAGGTGTTCCGGAAGACTGAGGCTGAGAAGTAGGACCACCAGTCTTCTTCTTCTTAGAAGGAAAAGGCTTCTTCTGAATTGGAAACGGCCTCTTGTTGGGGTTCTTAGAAACCTCAACATCTACATCACTATCACCCTCCTTCTCGTCGGTCTCGAGGTGAAGTGCCGAATCAACCAATTCCTCTTAAGAAAGCTTAAGCTGGAGCAACAAAGACTTCCTAAGATATTTCTTAAGACCAGAAACAAACTTCAAATTCTTCTTGTAAGAAGTGCTGATGAATTCAAGACCATACTGAGATAAAGCCTCGAACAATGCGACATACTCAGAAACAGAAGATTTCCCTTGCTTCAACTCAAGGAAGCGACAGGTCAATAAAACTTTTTCAGATTCAGGAACGAACTTGAGTTTAAATCGTCCCCGAAACTGAGTCCAAGAAAGAGTAGACTCATCAATCTCGGCTACAAGAAGCTCATACCAATCAAGAGCACGCTCTTGTAATAAGCTAGAAGTCACAAGAACTCGATCATGGTCAGAAAGATCCATGCGAGAGAAGATACGCTCGCACGTGCGAAGCCAAGCTTGGACTTCAAGAACAGACTCAGAGCCCTTAAACGGTTTTCCTCCAAGATGAGCAAAATCACTGCACTGACGTGCAAAAGCAGACTTGCGAGGTGGAGACACTCGAGGAGGAACGGGAGGCTGAGTGCTTCTAAACAACTCCATAAACTGATCGGCAGACATATAAACGCCATCCGGATGTGAGCCACTGGACTGCCCAACACCCGAACGTCGACCTCTGCCTCTTCTAGACATAAGGTGAAAGTCAAGATAAGGAAAGGATTATTCACAAGGTAGATTTTGCAATATGGAATACTACAGAATTAAATGCATTCCTAGACGTATTCCCAAACTCTATCTAACCTTGATGGAATAAAGAGACACGATGATTCAAAGATTTGTATCACTTATACACTTTGATGTACCATAATATGTGCATCTATTCTGTGTTTATCATATTTTGTTCTGAACTTAGCTCTGATACCACGCTGTGACGCCCCACTCCTAGAGCCTCGTTAACAAAGAGTATTACATAGATAATACTGTCGGCTAACGCGGACAATGGAGTATAATGGAAGCGACCATGTGTAATCTTACCTTAACTATTCACTAAATACGTCGAAAAGTAGTCACATTAAAATTCGACCTATTCAATAAATATTTAAAGCAAAACTACAATGGCTAAAGGATCTATCAGAAGAAAATATAACAACTCAAATGTAATTCACATCACAGAACAGTCGATCATAATATACACATAAACGGATACACAACAGAGTATATAAAATAATACATGTCAAGTGGTACAGGAGACCACAATATACAGACGAGACAAAAAGAGTATAAATAACAGAGTTACAACAGATAAGGACCACAAAAGACGCTACAACAAAATGAAGCTAGCGAATAGTCCATGCGGAAGCAAAATAGGCTAAGTCCAAAAGCACCTAACCTGAAACAACTCGGTCTGACCCGAGTATAAATTACAAGGATCAGTCTAGCTAAACAAATCAGTTAAATAAACTGAACAACAATAAACGTGCAAGGTTACAAAGCATAATAGATATCTCTAAAAGAGATAACGCAATCATCTAACGAAAGATGAATCATATAGATCAAGCCTCATATCATCGGCAACATATAGAAACAAAGGATAAGAATATCCCAAAGCAAGCCATAAGTTAAACAACAAATACCGATAAATACGAGTTCCACAAGGTAGACGCTATATTTCATGTGGCTCCAAAGAACCAATACAGAAAAGCAATACCTAGGGGACATACATATAAATGAAACATCATGAGTGGTGGTGAGTAAACCACTCCGTTATCTCTTGAGCGGTGGTGAAGAAACCACTCCAATATCTCTTGAGCGGTGGTGAAGAAACCACTCCATTTTCTATTGAGCGGTGGTGAAGAAACCACTCCAATATCTCTTGAGCAGTGGTGAAGAAACCACTCCATTTTCTCTTGAGCGGCGGTGAAGAAACCACTCCGAAAGCAATACTAAAGATAACCGACAACCCCAAATATTTTTGCGAGTCGGGGCAAAGGACCAACTCCAAAGGCGATATTTAAAGGAAACAAGCTAGAGGAGACAGTCCGAAGACACTATCCCAAAGGCAGCATGTGACACAAACTCTCAGAGAGGAATCCGCAAAAGTGGTAACGTGAGTCCCATAACCACCCGTTCGCACTAAACGGTTTACTATCCGTTAGTTTATTTCACACTTAAAGCAGTACAAATTTACCTCATATCATCGATAAACCAAACCCGAAGGCCAAAACGATCAATCGAATAGGTCAGACATTAATCAGAAGGATAAACGCACAAATTCATGGTCCGTGTTTTTCCCAACCATTTAATCACCCTTCCACTTCGCTCGAAGTGCGAAAGTATGTGTTTTAAATAGAATTTATGAATTGGAGAAACGAGCCTTTAAATGCGATTTGAGAGATTATTTTATAAAAACCCGTGGATGAAGTCAAGAGTAAGTTATCAAAGTCAAAGATGCAATAACAAGCACTAAAAAGCAACTTGAATCGATAGAATCTGGAAAAATCAATCAAATATGCAAAATAAACAAACCAGGCAAAACAAAGCAGGTCGGTCGACCGGACTGCAGGGCTCGGTCGGCCGGCCAGATGCAGAAACCCAATTATGGCTCGGGGCAGCAGGTCGGTCGACCGAAGCCTGCACTCGGTCGGCCGAACCTGGTGATTTTGCACTTTCTGCCCTACTTCAATGAAAATGCAAATTCTTTCCAATTCCAAAACAATGGCACATGCATACTTGTTTGGAATTCATACCAACACCCATGAAATCAAGAGAAGTAGATGTGAGTTCAAAACTCACATTTTAACCTCACAAACAAAGATGATGAAGAGCACAAAAGCAAGGAATCAACCAACTACACTCCACTTCAACACTACAAGCTTCAATCTAGAATCAAAGCAAGTATTTCCTAAGTTAGGGTTAGGAAAATTACTGAAATTGAAGAGGAGAAGAGATGGAGAAGATGGAGATGAACTTACCAATGGATTCTCTATGAATTTGGAGCAAGAAATCAAGATACAAAGGAGAACTAGGGCTTGCTAATTTCTAATTCCTCTTCCTTTCCCCCATTTTCAGTTCTAATCTTAAGTTTTAAGAAATGAATAAGTGAATGAGAGGAGTGGCTAAGCTAGAGGATTAGTTAAGCTAGTGGGCTGAACCCAAACCCAAACCTAATAGAAAAAGTAACCAAAATTCACAAACTCCAAACATATCAAAGATTATACTCAAAAAGATCGCAAACGCCATTTTGGAACCAATGGAGGTAGTTTCGAGTTCCAATTCGGCCATTTGCAGAAAGTAACATTTCGGACCAAAATCCGACTAACGCTATATTTAAATTAAACATTTAAATATAAAATCGTTAAATATGCGGGTTGTTACACCTTAATTAACTAAGTAATACCCTTCTTATTACTTCATCAAGTAATTATCCCATTTGTTAATTATCTTTAATTAATCAACCTTTGATTATTAATTAAATAAACGAATTAATCCTTTAATTGCTTTCATTAAGTAATTTCCTTTAATTATTTGCCATTCACTAATTACTTTCTACAGTGATTAATCCCCACTTAATTTAATTAAGAAATTATCCTTTAACTTTAAATAATATCATATATTAAGGATCCTCTATTTATTTTCATAACTTAATTATTCATCTAAATTTACTACATTTAATAGGTAATCATATTAATTACCTTGACTTATCACATACAATATTTAACCATCCTTAATTACTTTAATTAACTTAGAATAATCCATCATCTTAATTGATACTTAATCACAAAAAAAGTCACTTAGAAATATTAACTATTAATTAACTTACTATATGATAATTTCAAACCAAACTATTAAATTTTCAAAACATCTGATTTAAAATCTTATACTTGAAACTTGCTGTCAAAACTTCTCCTTGAAACCCTTATTTCTTGCCTCATGAAAAAAAAGGTAAAACAACCCATTAAACTTCTTCCAACCTCTTCGGTACAGGCCCCAAACACAAGATCAACTGATTACCCCCTTCACTCCGCTTCCTACTTTCTATTTCCTCACGAAAACCAAAGATTGCCTGGAAGAAAACAACAACACACCGAAGCTTAAACACACAACCCCTTATCTTCGAGCATAATCCCTTCTTGCTTCGAGCCGTAACCCTGATTTACCCGAGCTCATTCCTGAGTTCCTCAACACAAAACACAATCAAGCCTAACCTGATACATCGTGCACGTGGTGCACGTCCAGCGTTACCCCGACCATCGAAGGCCACTGCTGCAGCTCTCGACAAGCCATAAATCTCCATGCTAACCCCCACGCAAACCCAGATCGACAGAAACGCATCGAATCGAAAATGGGCCTCTTGGTCAAACAGAAACAAAGTTCGATCGAATAAAACCAACTCCGGCCAACAACTTCGATCACCGAGCCACACACCCATGAACCAGAAGCTATGACACTACCACCTTCTTCACTTACCCCCATCACGATCCGGCCCGAGGCATCACATGCGTTGAACAAAGCTCATCATCCACCATGAAAAAAACTAGAACCAAACCATTCATTGACGATCTCTGGCCGCCCCTTCCAAAGATAATTCATTCCACTATTTTTCCACAGACCCTCAACCCACAGACCACCTTCAGACCAAATTCGCCGCTCCTTCTGCCGTCGTTAAACGAAAATCGACTAAACACCCAAATCCGTTCAACTAAGCCTAACTCGTTCAACACAACGCTAAAACTCACGAATGTCACTCATAAATTCATGATTTACGATAATTAATCTGATTTTATAACCAAAATTTAAAATTAGTGAGATCAATTTTTGTCCCTTTTTAATATTCCCACTGTTATTTAAAAATTTGAAATAAATACTTCATATAAACTCTCGAATTTATTTTTGGGAATATTGTTACACTGATACAATCATTTCATCTTTAAAGATCTGGGCCTAAAATTTGATATGTGTGAAATGATTGAATTAATTTGTTTTGTCCTGGAATTTATGTTACAGCATAACTTAGTAGCATCCTTACAGACATGAAAACAACTTACAATCACAATCCAACCATATGTCAATTAGATCATCCATGCAACAACTCAACTTTATAATCTTACCTCAAACATCCAATATTCATCCAGATTTAAAGATTAGAATAAAGTGTCAACTCACTGTTTCAGTCTGAACAGAGATTTACCATTCATGTTTCAGTTACATTTAATTGTTATCACACACATATATG
Organism: Allium cepa; assembly: GCA_030765085.1. Taxonomy (NCBI): domain Eukaryota; kingdom Viridiplantae; phylum Streptophyta; class Magnoliopsida; order Asparagales; family Amaryllidaceae; genus Allium; species Allium cepa. Next base: position 779,526,788 of record CM060945.1, read on the forward strand.
TATGCTTAAAATCATCTTTAAACCACATGCAAAACAACATTCAGATCATACTTATAAGATCATCGCATATTAGTTCAAGATTCACCAGGATTACCAAGTTTACTCACCTATTAATGAATGAACAGAGGAGTTCGATACTCGAATCGCAAGCTTGAGACTGCAGTTCTGAATATTCTTCAAATTGAACCATATCTGCTTTGATTATTGAGGCGAACTTTGTCTTGAATTTGTTCTTGAATTTATTTGGATTTTTTTTTGCTTTAAGCCGTAGTTTGGATTTGGAATTGCTTATCTTCGGTTTGGATTTGGAATTGCTTATCTTTAAGCTGCAGTTTGAATATTGTTGACAAATTTTAATTTTCTTCACATCAGTTTGAAAAATGAGAAAATGGCCCGGTTATTTTAATTTTTTTACAAAATTCAAATGGAAAAGCTTTGCCACTTGTTATCATAAGATTACAAGTGTTTATCCCCTATGTTCATGGTTTTACAAATGTCACTTGTTAATTTAATTATGTTTATATCCTTGTTTAAATTAATTTTACAACTTTGTTTAAGCCCTAACTTGAATTAATTAGCACCACTTATGTTAATATATTTATATATTATACTTACAAATGTATTTAGCTTACACTTGTTTTATGTATGTTAAATTTTCCTTACAAGTGTTAAGTTTTATGTTAAAATTAACTACTCATGTTAAAGTATATTACATAATTTATACTTCTTAAATTTATACATTAATATGTTAATAAGACTTTTATTTTAATTTTCTTATGTTTAGTATTAATAAGTTAATGTCTTTATTATTAAATTTAAAGTCAAAAAGAAAATATATTAAAACAAAAGAAATTATCCTTAGTTACATCTTATTTTAAATTTAAGCAACAATATATCTAATAACACATTATTTGTTCTAAGGAATAATTTGCCAATGAATAAATAATTACTTAGTAGATTATCAAATGAATATTTAAAATTCAACTTTCATAATAAATTTAAAATTTATTTATATATCTAAATATCCTCCGTAATAAGAATTTTATCCGTTAAATTGAATTAACCAATTAATTATTCAATTAACAAATATTTAAAAAAAAATACGGGTTATCACATTCCTCTCCCCTTAGAATCTTTTCGTCCTCGAAAAGGAACGAAGCTAGAAATTTTAAATTGCTTAAAATTAGATAAATTTTTCCTTGATCATTTTTAAAACACCTTTAAAATCTATATAGTATTATCAAATAGCTTTATAAAAATATTATTCTATAACTGGATGTTTCAACAAGTCCATCTTTGTTCTCACAGAAATTCGGTCATACGTTTATCAAGCGTAGGACTGAAAATCTATAAGTACTTAGCAGACCCGTTTTCAACACTAAATGAAAATACTTGGAAAATAATTTTAATGAAAATATAGAGAACAGTTTTTTAAAAATAGAGGATATATCTTTGGTGAGAATGCTCTGGAAATCATCACCCCTATCCATGGTCACAGTTACATTCCAGGGTTACGTTGCCGTCACAACAAAAGTCCATGTAACTGCAGGCACTCCGCGGCCTCTCGATTACGCCATGGAACCCACACAACAGATCACAGTTACTCCAGGGTTACGTTGCCATCGCAGCAAAAGTCCATGTAACTGCAGGCTCTCAACGGCCTCTGATTTTCACTGTCGAAATGAAACTTCCCCACTCCTACATAGGTCGTAGTCTACCGATATAAAATCAAATGCAGACTGTTGACTCTAAGCGGCACACACGACTTTCGCTATGTTATACCATAGGTCGCAGTCTACCGATATAAAATCAAATACAGACTGTTGGCTCTCAACGACACACATGACTTTCGCTATGGTATACTCTACTCATAATCCCCAGGAACTAGTTTTGTCCGGACTCCTCACAGGATCAACTTTAGAACCCCCACTTGGGGCTCAAGGCAGCACCACCCGGTGGTGCTCCTGAGAAGTTCATTTCAAGGGAGCGCCTTTTTCCCCAGAGCCATCATCAAAACATTTTATACTATACACATATAGTATCTTCAAATTATACACCTAGTATGATCTCATACAAAGCTCCTTTACACAAAATCGATTATCCCAAAATCGATAATTCTCAAACTAGGCTTTCCAATTTCAATATTGATTTTACCCAAAAATCAAAAGCCTTTCCAAATCCATAGGTTCCCAAAACCTTTTTCCAAAATCCTCATAAGATCCTTTGTACATATATATGCAGATATATATAATTTTTAAAACTTTGGATCATTTCAAATCTGTATAAGACTCCTTTTATACTTCAAACATTTTCAAAAACCCTTTTTCTTTTGGCAAAAGATTCAACAAGGGGATTTCATTTTATAAAACAAAGATATTTAACTTTGTTTACTCAAAATCAAATATTCAAATTTGATTACTTCTTTCAATATCATTTTCATTCAAATCCGTACGATGTATACATATCATTCGTACGCCATACCAATCTGATCGCTCATTCGTTCACACAATTTCACTTCCGAACTAGTATCGTCCGCCCGACTTTCTAGAGCGAACACAGATCTGGTTTCTTGATCAGAAACCGTCATTCTCCTTGCATAGTCATAACTATGATAGAGAATATCCAGAACCAATCAACAACTCATATCCAGGTTCGCCGTCGAAAATCGAGCGAAAAAATCCAACTCGGATCGACATACTATCTCGAAATTCTATGCTTGAATCTGGATCAAATCACTATGTGAATAGAATAACATACGTGCACCCTACATATTTATCTTTATTGGTTATTAGCCAAATCAATTCCATTTCTGTTCACGTTCACTTTGATTTTCATTCACTTACTCACAATTGCTTAGATCCATTAGGATTATCATCTCTATTCTTATCTTGATTGGGTATTTAACTAATAACAGTTTGAACTCCGACCAGTTTATTTAGAAAATATGTGACGACCCAACTTCCTATGCCCAGGAAGAAGTATCGTTATAAAGAAAGAAAGAGGTGAGAAAATAGAACAGATAGAGAAGAAAGAACAACAACATCAGAATCTCACAGCGGAACGAATAAATTATAATAATCACATAAGTATTTACATAATATAGAACATCAATCAGAGTTATACAGATAATACATCACATACTAGACAGTTATAAACACCTGTCTAGTTAATACAACTCAATACAATACACTCAACAATATGACTCAGAGATACCAACACAGCGGAACTATATATATCTATATATATATATATATGTATATATATATATATCTACAATGCTGAAGCCTCCTGCTCCATTGCTCCTCCAGAATTCGTCAAAGCTAAACTTGAATCCCTTGGCTACCCGTAAAAATTTGGGTACCCGAGAGTTTATGAAAAACAAAAAAATAAACTCCAGGTCAGACATGGGTCTGGTATGAGTAACAGTTTAAAGTTGCTTAACTTCGAAAAACATTTGAAAATAAAAGTTATCACGTAAGACTCCCCACACATAAACATGGGAAAGTTTTTACCTTACGCTAACCAAAACATTTGATAGGAAATTCTGTGATATTATAATAGGTCTAGGGTTTTCAAGTAAATAGAAAATAGCCGAAATTGTTACATTCATTAAATTCCAGCTACTAGCCACAAAAGTGGGTAATACAATCAAAACCGTGGGCACTTATTGGATTGTGGATTTCATACAATGGCAGGGCTACTGGGGTACCGCCCGTCACAGGACGAGGCCTAGATCACCGTACCGAGGATTACTCCCTTCATCCCCTGCAACACAAGGCCGGAACCATTCCTTACTGAACAGTCCCGAACAAGATAAACCCCGGCAGTTGTCGCGAACCAACCGCCCACACAGCCGAAATAAAAAGGGACATCTAGACAGGGGAAATATCTTGTCCTGCTTGGGCATGACCCACCTAACCTTGCTGCATCTCCCCTGTTTTAGCTATTCCCAGTTGATGAGGCATGAGGCTACGATTACCTTTAGAGAACAAATTCCTTAGAATGCTCATCGCCCGCCTGACGATGTGTTGAAAGCATTCAATCCATACAAGTTCGTTCCGGGTTCGAACGAAACCGAAGGCATTATCTCGTTACACTCATTTTGGAATCACCCTCAGAGTTAACGACGATAACCCTTGCACTCTGATTCACCGTCTCGAATCTATAAGTACTATTCCGTCAAACTCATTACGGAATCACCCATAGAGTTATACTGACGTATAGCCCTTACACCTCGAGTCTTCCCTTGCTCCACTGAGATTAACGACCTAACGTTTAATTGGAATCGATGTGGTTTTCGGATTCCAAATATGGAAACCCGGTCCTGGTCTCATCGAAATCCAAAACGTGTCTTTTAAGGCCAAGTTGTCTATTTAGTCTTATCAGTTCAATTCAATATCATCAATATACACACAGATAGATAATCCACAATATCACAATAGATAATCACATCATCATAAACAGATAATTCATATTATCATCAAAACAGATAATTAAATTTTATCATACGTAAACCCAGCATCCATATTACACAGCATAAATATCTCATATCTCAAATCATTCAAGGCAAACAATATCATCCATCCATACATAAGCAATCACTTCAGCTATAATTAATTTAAAATGAATTAAATTAATTACTTCATTTCTAATTAATTTAAAGTAAATTAAATTAATTACTTCACCATTATAAATCTTGCTTATTTCTCTATAAATCAATTAACAATCAATTAATTATTCATTTTTAATTTATCATTCTTGATTAATTATCTTTAATCACATTTTAAATAATGATCCATTAATTATTTTCACAAATTAGCTACTCTTTAACCAATATAAAAATTAGTCTTAAATTACTAAATTACTTCCTAATTATTACATTAATAAATCAATTCATTTATTTATTATTTCCAAATGAATTTATTAAATTATTAGTTATAACAATTAATGTTCTCTACTTATATTTTCTATTTAGATTAGTTACATTAAGTATTAATCTTCAATTAGATCAAATTGTTAATCATCCTTGATTAACCTCATTCAGTAATTAATTACCCTTAATTTGCCTTTACCAAATAAATTAATTACTCCAATATTTATTCTCTAATTAATCCCTTGATTAATTATACCAAGTAATTATACCCAAATTACTTTCATCATCAAATCACCCTCAGTTAATTACATTCGGTAATTATCATTAATTACTTTCTTAAGTAATTATACTTATCACATCGTCAAAAGGTTATTTAAATTAATTAACTTAATTAATTAACTTAAACAATTCATATTAACCTTAACTAATTACAAGGAGTAATTAGTTCCTCAATTATTTCCATTAAGTAATTACACTTAAATAATTGACAATTGATTATCTTAAAATTTATTAATTTAATTAACCACATTAATTAAAAATCCTTAGTTGATGTCCTTATTTAACTATTAACCATTCTCTAATTACTTTCCTAAAGAAATTAGCTAAGATTTATTCCATATTAATTACAATTAATTATTCTCTAACCGCTCATTAATTAATCCATAATTATTTAATTAATTAAGTGTTAGACTTATAACTTAAACAATCTTTAATTATTTTATTAATTAATCACTAATCATTAATTAAATATTCAAATCTTATTTAACTAATGATCCTTCATTACCAATATAATTATCCTAATTTAATGATCTTAAATCTTAATTAACTAGTTTAAATTCTTAATTACTAAATTAATTAATTCAAATCATTAATCAATTTAATTGGTTAATTATTCATTTTAATTGACTTATTGATTATAAATCCTTAAATCTTCATTTTGTTCCAGAATAATGACATTTCCTTTATCCATGATCAATTTATCATTAGCGAGGTACTTAAGAACAATTTACTTTCAAACATTACTTTTAAATTTCATTTCAAATCAAAGATTTGAAATATTGACAAATTCAAACCAAGTTAAACTCCCTTAAAATCAAATGTTGTAAAACATTTTCCTCTATAAAGAAATTTATAAAAGAGTTTACACCGAATCATTTAACTCAAAACATTTTAAATTATTCCTTATACCTCTTTTAAATTATTTAAATATTAATTTTTTTAGAAAACATCCTTATTTTTAAATTAGGACACAAACCTAATTTGAATCTATATCTCAAATTTTGATTTTAACTTAACATAAAAAAAAATCAGGCTTCAAGTTCTAATATTCTGTTTTAAAATTTAAACTGACAGTTCTAAAATCGGTCATAATGTAAATGACCCGAGACCATACCAAATTACTTCGAGACAAACTCATCCTTGCTTCGTGCCTTACCCGCTACTCACTCGAGAAAAACTCGAGCAACTTACCCCCTTCACAACCATCTCAGCAGAACTCAAAGTTGTCCACCGTGCACATGCACAGTGGCGCCGCTCATCGATGATCGTCACCACTGACCCCCACGTATCTGAAACCATCCAAGCATCCAACTTCGATCGTCAGATTGCCACTCAAACCCCGTAGTCAAATTCGAGTTCGACATTCCCAAACCTGGAAATTTAAGTCGCCGCATACCCATACCTGTCAACGTGCCGTCCCCACGTCTCTGACCATCTGAAGGTCTGCAATTCCTCCATCGACTTCGCCTATGACCACGCTATCGTCCCTCAAATCCTTGCTGCACTTGATCGATTGCGTAGACCATGGTGATTGATTTTATCAAGTACAGTAAAACTAGGTTTACAAAACAAAACTATCAACCACCGTCACCATGATGTTCTTCCACCACCCCCACTATTTTTCCTCCATTCACCCATCATTCATCTTCCTTTAGGATGATTCACGGCCTCCAAAATTCCAGAGATCATTAGAAATCTCAAAAATTCTAATTTCTGGTAAAACCAGAAATACCCACTAAGCCATTCACTAAAAACTTCCATTTTAGTTTTAAAATCAAAATTTTGTATTAGTATTTGATTCTTAACCCTGACTTTATAATCTATGACAAATTATTTTTGGCTAAATTTAAGATTCCACTGTGCTTTGTATTATCCAGAACAATACTAAGTTATTTTAACTAACTATATATTTTTAAACTAACATTTGTGACATAACAATCATATTTCAAGTAAAACTTAAATCTTAATAAAGCCTAGATAAAGAGATAGGGAAATATGAAATTAATCTGTAACTAGAAAATTCAAACAGAGGCTACATGCCTTCAACTAATATGCAGATATCATATTTCACACACATACACCAATTTCAGAAATACATAAACACAAACACATGATAATCCTCAGGCATAAATCAAACAACCATATAGAAATATACTTAAACATTTTAAAATGAAGTTACTCACCTTAAAAGATGATAAAGAAGAGAGCACCAATTTGAAGTTGCCTTTAACTCAGATAACTTGAATTCCCCTTTGTTATAAAAACTGAGTTGCTTGTTGTTAAGGTTTGCTTTGATTGTATGAAGATGTTCAAGTTTTGATGATATATATGTGTCTCAGTTTTGCTCAGGGATGATGCTCGAACTGATATGAAGAAAAGTTGATATATATACATGAATTTACAGGTTATAATATTATGATGTTTGTACAATACAGGTTATACATTTTGTACAACATTTCAGAGATATTTCTCTTGTATGTTTGACTAGGCTGATTATTTAGGTGGCTGAAACGATATGCATCGTGTACTTAAGATATTAACATTAATTGTTTTGGTGGCTAAGATATGGGCATTAAATTATATTGTCTTTAGCTTGACTTACAGCTTGTTTTAAAATTGAATGTGAATATATGTTAACCTTTTCTCTTGCCTTTCAAGCCTGCATACTGTGTTCACTTGTTTGTACAAACATATATACTATGTTGTTTTTATTTAAGTTAGTGTTTACTTCTATCTTACAAGACTATATGATTTGTCTTAAATATTTATTTCTACTTTTATTTTAAGTACATTTGTTTGCTATACTTCTGTCATGGCTCAAATTATCACTTACATCTAATTTAATTTGTTTTACACACTTGAATGTTTATTTGTTGCAACAATATGTTTATTACTTTGTCTATTACCTTACTTTTACTTGCCAGATTCATTTTGTTGTTCTTGCATAACTAGCTTAAGTGGAAATATATACCTTGTTTTATTTTTTATTTTTTTATGCTTCATTTGCTTATTATTTTTATTTTTATATAACATATGTTTGATATATGTTCAAGCTTAATATTTTAAAAGATTTACTTCATCTTAATCATTTTTGAAAGATTTTATTTTAAGTTTACAAATCAGAGCTTTCCAAAATACAAATAAGTTTAAAATAACAATTTCTATTTGGATTAGCAATCTATCTGTAAAGACATTATATTACTTATTTAATTTGTTTAAATATAACTCATTATTAAAATAATTTATAAAAGAAACTATCTCTTATTTATAAAATCCTTTTTATTTAAATTTAACTTAAGCTAGAATCATTTTAAACAAATTGACATTTATCTTGAGTATTTAAAAGTTGTATGGTTGTCTATCTAATAGCTTAATATTAAATCAAATTTCCAAATTTACAAAAACATTAGAATTAGAAACATATCTTGATTTATTAAATTTAAAACAAAGATTATCTATTTACAATATATACAAATATATATATATATTATAAATAGAAAACATCTTAATTAGCTTTTAAAAGATAATTCATCAGTTAAATATTTATTTAAAAGAAAATTTATTAAATCAATTCATAACTTATTAACAAAGATATATCAAATCAATTTAATATTTTATATAGATTATTAAATTGATATTGCTCGAAATTCCGGGATATCACAAAATAGCTTGAAAATTTTAAAAATAGATAAATAGTTGGAAAATAATTACTAATTTGTAAAATAAGTGAAAAATAGTTAGAAAATAGTTAAAATAATTATAGAAGCTTTAGATAATTGCAAAATAATAGTAAGATAGTAATTAGTTTATAAAATAGTTAAATATAGTAATTAGTTTATAAAACAGTTGGAAAATTGTTAAACAGTTCAAAAATAATTGTAAAACAAATATAAGATAGTTTGGCTTTTAAAAGAAAGGTTGTATATATAATAAATAGCTTGGAAAAATAGGTTTATATTAAAACAATTTTATATTAAAAATAGTCCAAAGTCAAAACTGCTCACTTCCCAATCTCCATTTTCATCAATTCAATTTAAATTTCCACTTTCATTTAAATTGACCCAATTCTAATTTTAAATAACTCCAATTTCCATTGGACTTGATTTATTCCCAATTCAAGTTGAATTAATTCTCAATTCTTTTTCAAATTTAAATCAAATTCCATTTGATTTTAAACCTATTCAACTTTAATCACAATCCCAAGTTATTCCAATCACTTTGGACTAATATATATTCAGTTGAACACACTTTAATTCCAATCCATTTCAACACCAGTTTGAATTAATTCCAATTTCAAACTCCATTTCCAAATCAAGTTGAATTATTCTTGATTTCCTCCTAATTTAATTCAAATTCCATTTGAATTTAAAACTATTCAATTTTAATTAAAATTCCAAATTATTCAAATCAATCCAATTCAAATTTTCCATTTTAATCTTATACTCATACATCTTCAATCACCATTCCAGTTAATTCAAATCAAAGTCAATTTGAACTAATTCAAATTTCAAATTTAAACCATCTCGAATTATATAAATTTGAGTTAATACTTCAAATGTTGATTTAATTCCTTTAAATCAATTTTCCTTTAAAGTTTTTAAACAATTCAATTCTGAGTTCATATTTCAAAATTCCATTTTAAATTATCTTTACTTAACTCATTACAAGGTTCAAGTAAGAGTTCCAAACAATTTTTCAAATCTTAAGTTCAAAGGAATTCCATATCTTAATTTTAAATTTAAGTTAAATTTTATTTATCCCTATAATGGATATATTACCACACTTCACTTCTCATTCATTTAAACAAATCCAGTTCACAATTTAAAGATTATTAATAACAATAGGATGATATCATCCAATTCATTTTTAAAACATCCATTCATTTTCCATTTCTAGATCTCAAACCCAATTTGAGATCACTCAAATTCTCAATTACAATCAACCATTTAACTTTCCAAGTTAAATGTTAATTTCATCTTAAAATTTACAAATCAGGTTGAACATTCCAACATATTTAACTTTTCCCCAAGTTAAGCTCAATTCACTTAATCCAGTAAATCCTACCCAATTTGAATCTTCCATTTCAAATTTTGAACTTCATAAATAATCTTCCCACTTATTAAGTTCAAAAGCTTATCACTTTGGGTGTCATATCTCATTCCAAATTTAAAACTCAATATTTAGAGTTTATTTCAAATTATCCTTAATATCATGTATATCCATACATATATACACATTTATTTCTTGACCCTCCCAGCCATGTTTTAAAATTTTAAACCACCTTTGGTTTTAGATTCAAGTCCGGTTTTCAAACAACCCATTGTCTTTTAATCCAAACAAATTCCTTTAAATCTTTAAACAACTCTTGTTTGAAATAGGACCATTTCATTTAAGTTTATTATTTCTTTAAATTAATTACGTCACTAATTAATTCTACTTAATACATTCGGTAATTAACTTATTTTTAATTACCTTTATTAAGTAAAATGTCCTTTAAATTACTTACCTCTAGTTACTTCATTAAGTAACTCCCTCTTAATTTATCATTTCCAATTATTATCCATTAATCAATCTCATTAAATAAAGTTTAATTAATTACATAAATTAATTAATTATCCTTATCCTGAAACCTTTCCCAAATTCAAGATTTAATTTCAGTTTGAATCCATTTCAAACTTGTCTTTAATTTAATTTCAATTTGGTTGTAATTCTATTACCACTTGATTCTTACTATTATTTTTAGTTTAATTAATACTACAACCAATTTCCTTAATATAATAGATAATCTATTTCTTATATAAGATTCATTACTTTTGAAATCTTTTAAAAACCTTTATATAAGAAAATAACAAGTACACTCTCTCATATTTATACACTCAACTCATTGTAGGGTACCACTTACCCTATCCTAAATGAGTAATCCCACCAGAGCCAAGGTTCTCGCCTAACCTTCAGCTCTGATACCAAATGTAACGACCCGGAAATTTCAATCCCGAAATTTCCAGATAGTTAGTGCAAAGAAGAAAGAGAAAGAAGAAGAAACAGAAAACTCAAACTCAGAATCTCACATTCGCAGCGGATAAATATAATAGCAAATAAAATAACAATTTACAAAGAAGAACTGTATCAGTACATTTACATTTTTACATCAGAATTACAACAATTTCACAACACTGGACAGTTTTAAACAACATGTCCTAGATAAATAACAATATATATCACATTGGATAAACACTTTATGCATTCCTGTCATTCAGCTCTCCTCTTGAGCTCCAGAACGTCCTTACCTACAAATCTATAATACTCGGTCTGACCCGAGCATTACATCAAAGTAACACCCGGGTCAGGCTGGAAACCAGCGTGAGTAAACCCATCTAACATGAAAGACGAAGCATACAACTTATATAAACTCGGGGTTCTCGTATCAATTCACAAATTCAAAATTTGTTATAGACATCACTGATATCTCACATCAATTTCTAAGTACCAAAATTTAGATTAATGGTCAAATTCATTTAAATCATTCCATACCAGCCTGTTGATTTCACATATCAATTTATAAAAAATCGAAGTGGTTTCGGGTATTAACTAATACCTGACTCTGGTCTCTTCGAGTCTCATGTTATCTTAACCTAAGTTATTCAAATGAAATACAATTCAAACTTTAAATACATGATGTCACTGTTTTAACTCAACATACTTTATCACAAAGCATCACACATAGCATACTAGATATATCAACTAATCTAAGGCATACAATAACATTCAATTATTCATAAGCAAGATTAATTAACCCCACCATCGTTAATTAATTTAATTAATCGCAAATGAATTAGTTTAATTACTTCAATTACTTTTAAATCTTGCTCTTTAATTTATTACAAACAAACTTATTTCATCACCCAATAATTATCCATCTAAATTAATCACCCTTGGTTAATTATACCTTAATTACATTAAGTAATTAGCCACAAATTAATTATCCTTAGCCATTTACAGTAATTATCCTTAATTAATTACTCAAATTAATTATATATAACCAATTAATTGATTAATCATCCTTAAATAAATCACCCTCATTTATGAACTAAACCTTAATTAATTTCCTTAATTAATCAATCTTTTAATTAGTTACACAAAGTACTTAATCCTTAATTAACTAAGTCATACCCTTCTTATTACTTCATCAAGTAATTATCCCATTTGTTAATTGTCTTTAATTAATCAACCTTTCATTATTAATTAAATAAACGAATTAATCCTTTAATTTCTTTCATTAAGTAATTTCCTTCAATTATTTACCATTCACTAATTACTTTCTACAGTAATTAATCCCCACTTAATTAAATTAAGAAATTATCCTTTAACTTTAAATAATATCATAAATTAAGGATCCTCTAATTACTTTCATAACTTAATTATTCATCTAAATTTACTACATTTAACAGGTAATCATATTAATTACCTTTACTTATCACATACAATATTTAACCATCCTTAATTACTTTAATTAACTTAGAATAATCCATCATCTTAATTGATACTTAATCATAAAAAAAGTCACTTAAAAATATTAACTAATAATTAACTTACTATATAATAATTTCAAACCAAACAATTAAATTTTCAAAACATCTGATTTAAAATATTATACTTGAAACTTGCTGTCAAAACTTCTCCTTGAAACCCTTATTTCTTGCCTCATAAAAAAATAGGTAAAACAACCCATTAAACTTCTTCCAACCTCTTCGGTACAGGCCCCAAACACAAGATCAACTGATTACCCCCTTCACTCCCCTTCCTACCTTCTATTTCCTCATGAAAACCAAAGATTGCCTGGAAGAAAACAACAACGCACCGAAGCTTAAACACACAACCCCTTATCTTCGAGCATAATCCCTTCTCGCTTCGAGCCGCAACCCTGATTTACCCGAGCTCATTCCTGTGTTCCTCAATACAAAACACAATCAAGGCTAACCTGATACATTGTGCATGTGGTGCACGTCCACCGTAACTCCGACCATCGAAGGCCACTGCTGCAGCTCTCGACAAGCCATGAATCTCCATGCCAACCCCCATGCAAACCCAGATCGACAGAAACGCATCGAATCGAAAATGGGCCTCTTGGTCAAACTAAAACAAAGTTCGATCGAATAAAACCAACTCCGGCCACCAACTTCGATCACCGAGCCACACACCCATGAACCAGAAGCTATGACACTACCACCTTCTTCACTTACCCCCATCACGATCCGGCCCGAGGCATCACATGCGTTGAACAAAGCTCATCATCCACCATGAAAAAAACTAGAACCAAACCCTTCATTGACGATCTTTGGCCGCCCCTTCCAAAGATAATTCATTCCACTATTTTTCCACAGACCCTCAACCCACAGACCACCTTCAGACCAAATTCGCCGCTCCTTCTGCCGTCGTTAAACGAAAATCGACTAAACACCCAAATCCGTTCAACTAAGCCTAACTCGTTCAACACAACGCTAAAACTCACGAATGTCACTCATAAATTCATGATTTACGACAATTAATCTGATTTTATAACCAAAATTTAAAATTAGTGAGATCAATTTTTGTCCCTTTTTAAGATTCCCACTGTTATTTAAAAATTTGAAATAAATACTTCATATAAACTCTCGAATTTATTTTTGGGAATATTGTTACACTGATACAATCATTTCATCTTTAAAGATCTGGGCCTAAAATTTGATATGTGTGAAATGATTGAATTAATTTGTTTTGTCCTGGAATTTATGTTACAGCATAACTTAGTAGCATCCTTACAGACATGAAAACAACTTACAATCACAATCCAACCATATGTCAATTAGATCATCCATGCAACAACTCAACTTTATAATCTTACCTCAAACATCCAATATCCATCCAGATTTAAAGATTAGAATAAAGTGTCAACTCACTATTTCAATCTGAACAGAGATTTACCAATCATGTTTCAGTTACGTTTAATTGTTATCACACACATATATGTATGCTTAAAATCATCTTTAAACCACATGCAAAACAACATTCAGATCATACTTATAAGATCATCGCATATTAGTTCAAGATTCATCAGGATTACCAAGATTACTCACCTATTAATGAATGAACAGAGGAGTTCGATACTCGAATTGCAAGCTTGAGACTGCAGTTCTGAATATTCTTCAAATTGAACCAGATCTGCTTTGATTATTGAGGTGAACTTTGTCTTGAATTTGTTCTGGAATTTATTTGGAATTTTTTTTTTGCTTTAAGCCGCGTTTTGGATTTGGAATTGCTTATCTTCAGTTTGGATTTGGAATTGCTTTTCTTTAAGCTGCAGTTTGAATATTGTTGAAAATTTTTAATTTTCTTCAGATCAGTTTGAAAAATGAGAAAATGGCCCGGTTATTTTAATTTTTTTACAAAATTCAAATGGAAAATCTTTGCCACTTGTTATCATAAGATTACAAGTGTTTATCCCCTATGTTCATGGTTTTACAAATGTCACTTGTTAATTTAATTATGTTTATATCCTTGTTTAAATTAATTTTACAACTTTGTTTTAAGCCCTAACTTGAATTAATTAGTGCCATTTATGTTAATTTATTTATATATTATACTTACAAATTTACTTAGCTTACACTTGTTTTATGTGTGTTAAATTTTCCTTACAAGTGTTAAGTTTTATGTTAAAATTAACTACTCATGTTAAAGTATATTACATAATTTATACTTTTCTTAAATTTATACATTAATATGTTAATAAGACTTTTATTTTAATTTTCTTATGTTTAGTATTAATAAGTTAATATCTTTATTAATAAATTTAAAGTCAAAATGAAAATATATTAAAACAAAAGAAATTATCCTTAGTTACATCTTATTTTAAATTTAAGCAATAATATATCTAACAACACATTATTTGTTCTAAGGAATAATTTTCCAATGAATAAATAATTATTTAGTAGATTATCAAATGAATATTTAAAATTCAACTTCCATAGTAAATTTAAAATTTATTCATATATCTAAATCTCCTCTATAATAAGAATTTTTATCCGTTAAATTGAATTAACCAGTTAATTATTCAATTAACAAATATTTAAAAAAAATCCGGGTTATCACAAAATTTAATAGATATAAGAACATTAATCATGAATGATTTCTCACCTTTCGAAGCTAGATAGAACAGGAGATGACAAGGATACACATACTAATACAGACACTGAAATTGAATTACGAATCCAAGCACGAATTCGAAAGTAAAGTTAGATTGGCACGAATCCGACGATCAAGGCTGATAAAGGAAATTTACGAAATCAAATCAGAACTAGATCGATGATGATAAATAATATAAGTAAACTTATATATATGTATGGCCATATATAACTATATATATATATATATATATATAAAGTCATATTCGAAATCCAAACACATTTTTAAATATATATGTATGTATGTATGTATGTATTTCAAAAATTGTTGCTTTAAATTAAAACACATATACTAAACATCAAACATAATGAAATTTGAAACAATACTTATATATATATATATATATATACTTTGGGATCAACAATATATATCACTAACCTATAAGTTATATATCATTCAGCATATCAGTATAAGTTTGTATAATAACATATATAACACTATCATAACCTTTATATTCTAACAACTATATATATAAACCCATTTAAAAATATTCTATATGCCATAATGTAGACAAGCATATTATATCAATACTATAGCATATATGTGCAACTCTATATGACAACAAAGCTTATATATACCGACTGAAAGATATATATATATATATATATAACTAGTGCATATAATTTATTTTAAAATACATATAAACAAACAAAATTTTTAAACATGTATACGAGCAAACACACACTTTTAAAAGATTTTCGATAGCAGGTAAAATATATACTAAGTTGGCATAGCTTTTATACTAAATAATCTACCCAGCTAATATATATAAAACTAACATTACCTATATATAAAAGCAGGTAGAATGTAAATATAAACTAAGATATATGAAGTTTAAATCTCAACTCAGAATACACAAAATTTCTAATATGCTAAACTTGCGATATACACAACCTATATATACATAATAGAAAACACTACAGATTCCATGCTACAACATTAACTATCGTATATATAAATGCAGAATGCTTATATATATAAGTGTAAAAAAATGTATGAAGCTAATATAACTATTAGGGCATTGATATATCCATTATACATATAAAATAGTTTTAAAATTTCCAACAGAAAATATAGTATATGTAGATTAATATATACACTTATATAACAGATCATTCATTTTATAAACGTATTTTAACAAATCAAGATATATATGCATACTGACATATATGTACAGTTTATATAAATCTATATATAACAATATACATTTAGAAACCATCTGTCACTATGTAAGCTATATACATCTCATTACTTGTAACAACAAAGTACAATAATACAGCACAGTTAAACTAACCTTTATATTCATATATATATATATATATATATATATATATATACATATATGTATATATAACTTGAAATCAACAAAGAAAGGCTGAAAAATTTATAAATAAATTTATAGGTATATGTTCGAAAATTCAACTGCAAAACCTTTGTATATTTAACAAAAAATTGTACTAATCTATATCTCACACATACTTGTATATTTAAAAATAACAATTCATGCCAAATACTATTTAAAATATATACATATACAAGAAATTGGAACAATAAACATGCAAGTAATCACTTACAGGGAAAGAAAACGCAGCAAAGGCTTGGGTGGTTAGACGAGGTGAGAGGCCTGCTCGGGAATGGTGGAGACGGTCATGGTGGAGGAGGTCATAGGGATGCTCGAACTTGCATGCTCGAAAGTGAGGCCGCGGCCGCGTTGCTTGGCTCTGGGCAGTTTGACTGATATGAAGAGACGGGATGACTAGGTAGTTTGATAGAAAGTGAAATGTGATGCAAATATGAATTGTGGTTTGATGAGTGGGCTCAGGCTAGAAGGAAGACAAAATGGGAGATGAAGAAAATTAGTTTCCCTTTTTTTCAAGTACGAAAATGAAAGAATTGAAAATTGGGACCAATAAATTTGGGAACGTGGAGAATATGGAAAGTTGGTGTTGGATTCAAAGAATAATATTAATAACTTAACCATTGGAATTATACGGTGAATTTTAATGTTCACCGGAACTCAAAAGTTTAGAATTGAGTACCGATATAGTTATCGATGTACTGGTTTCATGGTGTACCAAACTCTGAAATACAAAAGTGAATATGCAGCAGAGATCTGCACGACGAGATGATCAAAACGGTATACAGACATCAGTGGTACGACTATCGTATCAAAAGTCGATGATTGGTACCAAAAATGCTGCAAATCTGCCAAAATAAGATAAACGGAGCAACAACAGTCAAAATTTGCAAAACGAAAGATGATGTCTCACTCAGCAGATGATTTAAAAATTATTGTATGAAAAATTTAGATTTGGAAAACATTTTATTATCATCAATTTTTAACTGATACAAATTGCAATAAAATTACACTAGAATATAAACATCCATATCATCTGATGAAAATTTTCCAATTGTTATGTTAAAATAGACGCATTCCAAATACCAAATTTTTATTCCAAAATTTTATCGTTTAAAATTTCACAAAATTTATATTAAATATACTAATAAAACAAATAAATATTATTAAAAATTTATGAGTCGTTACAGATGCTTAGGCAAGAGACTCAACTCTTGGGCAAGCACGTCTATGTTCAAATCGTCAGGTAGGTAAATATGCAATTAGTCAAATGTTCAAGTCCTTAGACAAAGAGTCATGATTTCGACTTGACCTAAGTAAGCATTGATGTCCCAGATCAAGCATTTTTGATTTCTTAATTATAAAAAAATGTAAACAAGGACGAAGATATTCGAAATTCACTGCTCTTTGTCGGTGTACATGGCTATATATAGGTAAATTTTACCCTTGTATCTTTGACATGTTGAATCATTTAGGGATAGGCAGTTGATATTTTACAGATGCGGTACATTATCAAGTTTATATGTGGCGCAACTGGATTTTATCTCTTCATGTTATCATGGCATGTCTAGACCAACTATAAATTGCCACGTGGATAACTGAAATGCTTCATGTGCTGATTTTAAGATGTTCATTAATGGTTTCTCTCAATATTCGATAACACCATTTCTCAACATATGATAGCTTTGATTCTTGTCAAATGATAGCATCTTATTTCAATATATGTTGCTTTTCACCTCAATATGTGATAGCTTTTTACCCTTCAACAAGCGGTTGATTCTTATACTTTGGCTAGGGATAGCTTTCATCTCAACCTTCGATAGCCTTGCATATCTCAATCTTCTATAGCTTCATGCATCTCCATCTTCTGTAGCCTTACTTGTCTCAACATTTGATTCTTTCACCTATGTCAACCTTCAGTAGCCTTCTATACCTTAGCTAATGATGTGAAACATCGTACATTTTTAAGGCTCGAAAACAGAAACTATTAATGATGTAGCCATCATTAGCGTTATTTTCCATGATAAAACGAGATTAGTTGTCATATCATTAACATCAAGAGCATAAGAATTCACAACTAACAAAATATTTCCATTCATCAATTTGTAATCTCATTTCAATTCATTACATAACCCTATGATTCCATAGTTTTGGTAAATTATAATTAATACAAACATAGCTCCAAGAGGGACATATGAAGATGCCCTTTTTATGATCAAGTCTTAACTCCCAGAAGATTGCACTACTCATCGTTACATACATTCAACAATAATCCAAAGCAGTCAAATTACATAGGAGAAATAGTACTCCTAAATAATAGCTTGCATCCCGCACATCTCTGAAACCTTATTTGTCCAACTTGAAAATCCTACTCTCATCCTACCCAACTTCTGTTGAGTACTAGAATATTTAAGGGTAGACCGAAAACTTTGGATTGAACAAGAAGTCTAGGTGTGAATAATATTGTAATATCACAAGCCAAATCATATAACTAATGAGACCATGCCATTGGATAAAGAACGGGTTCCCCTAACTAATATCTTTATAATATATATGTTAATCATAACATATATGCAACCAAAATGATTAGAACATAATAATAACATTGATATCATATCACCTTGCATAATAGATCGAAGTGAATAGTTTGTCACTCACCAGGGCCAAGTGAATACAAATTCTTACAATTTCCTAATCCCATAAAAAATTGTCCATGGCATAGTTTTCCTAGGCTCACTATGAACCTATATTAGTTTTCCCAGGCCAATTAACAACTTATCGAGCCGACTCGGTCCAGAAATATAACCAAATAGTCCAAAATCTAACGAAAGAAAAACAATGGTAAGTTCTTCTACTACAAATTCCTCACTATATGCAACTCCAAATTTTTTAACCATAATATTGGCAAAGCCCAAAGCATTGGAATCATATACCTAACCAACCAGGGGCTTAATGGTTGGTGGACAGAGCGTAACCCTACACTAGTCTCCAGCTAAAAATCTTGTTTTTTTAAGTATCCTTGAGTATTGGGTTTTGATTAGTTTAAGGCATACTAACGCTATATGATCTTCCCGATCTCTTCCCGATCTCCCGGATGTAATTCAGCTCACTTAGGAGTTTATTTATTATTGTAGCTACCATTGGAGCCACCCAAAATGGTCTTCAATTTCCAATTCCCCAAGGTCATTAGTGTTGATGATAACATATTATACGTAAGTGCACATGTTAGCAATTTGGCATATGCAGTAATAACCAATTAAGATACAAATTTAACATATTGCATATCATCATTAATTTATGTTCATATAATAGTCATTTTAAAAAGAAAATGTACTTTTAACAACATAATACTTTCCTTTATGAAAACTTTTTAAAAATATCTTTACTTTCTTTTGAAATTGTGTAAAAATACTTGATGAAAAAAATATTTTTGTTTAGGGAAATCTTAGCCCAACATAGAGTTAAAAACAAACAATGTCAATAAAAATAGTTGTCTTCCTTAATAAAAATTTGTGTTATCACACATCGAAACATATCATGCTATCACACGTTGAAAACATAGGCCATCGCATGTCTACTCTACATGAGCTATCGTATGTCAAAAGAACCATAACCATCGCATATCAATCAAATGAAGCCATCGCAAGTTGACCGATATATATATATATATATATATATATATATATATATATGTATGTATATATATATCTGTATGTATATATGTATATAAATATCGCAAGTTGATAAAATGAACGCATAATAACTATAGCCAATTGAGAAAAAAAAATTATTGCAAGTTGATAAAATAACAACCATTCAATGTTTAAAATAATAGCTATTGTAAGTTAACAATATACATCTATCGCCAGTTGGTAACCATAAAGCTGTTGCAAGTTAGTAAAATAAATAGCCACTACAAGTTGATAAAAATAATAGTTATCGTAGGTTAATGAAGACATAGCTTTCTTAAGTTGGCAAATCATAGGTATCATAAGTTGATATTAAGGATAGACATCACATGTTGAAAATTAGGGGTTCTCTCAAGTTGACAAAGGTATTTCTACAATCTTCTTTGGAATTTATTTATTTATTTAGAATTAATAACCTTTTGCCAATACAAATTCTTTATCAAAGTCTCATTTGTTACTAAACATCTTTTTAAAAATTTGTAGTAAAATAAAGAGAAATTTTCTTTTATTTTCCTAAATATCAACATTTTATTAATTTGACATAATTATATTTTTGCAATTAAAACCCTCTAGGTAAAATAATTTTATTTAATTGTAATTGATTGGGGTAAGTCCCTAAAAATTCCAAAAAATTTGAATTAACTTCTTCAAACTCATATAAAAATTCAAGAGAAAAAAATTATGTATCTTACTTTAAATAACTGAAACCCAAAATTTCTCATTTCCTCAAACTAAAAAATCCATATTAAATTCATAATATTTTCAAAAATTATGAAATTTAAAACCTGTACCTGAAATATCATTCTAACCATCATATCAAAAATTCAAAGCATTTGGGGAGAATAAACATAATTTTCACACAAAAATTTGCTTAGGAATATTCCATAAAATCTCGAATGATTACCATAGCTCATATAAATAACTATGCAATTCATATGTGTTAATTCACCTTTTTCCAAATTAGTACATAGCTGGATTTAACCTAACAGACTTCACGATCATCAGGGTAGAGAGCCTGGAGAGATGATTACCAAAATTGGAGATCGACTACATTTGGAACTATGGACGATAATTGGATAGAAACGGATGGACAACACTCAAAAAAAGGCTAAATATGGAACTAATACTTCCCCGAAAGAGGGATCGAAACTAAATTTGATGCACACAACATAACTAAATGATGATTTCTCAGAACTCAACAACCACAAGGTGGAAAGAAGTGACGCTTTGGAAAAAAAAAAGGGACCCTGAAGAGTCTAACCTATGGATCATACATCAAATGGAGGAGGTTAGAGGGATTTCCCTCTTCCCTATGAGGGATTGTCCATATCCAAATTCATAGTAATGATCAGTCGATAACTGAAAATCAACAAATGCAATCAACATGAAATTTGGAGGGAAGTACAATATAACATGAGTGACCCTTTATAGAGGTCGCACCTTATAAATCCCCCAAAATTGGTATCAAAACCAATCCCAATTATGGACTTATGTAGGCCCCAAACGTTTTGCTTAGGATTGTCATGGTTTTGGGGATCCAAATTCAGGTTTCGAGTGAGATATTTTCACTTCCTCCCATATAAATATAGCGGGCATGGCACCAGCAATGGGAGCTTCTTTCATCTTCATTGTAACTTCTTCCTAGGCTATTTCTGCCATTTTTATTTTGATATTTAATTGATTTGCAATTGTAATCGCAATGTAAATGAATAAAAGGAAAATCTTTGGGGTGGACATAGGACAGAATTAGCCAAACCGCTATAAATCTGTGTCTCCCTTTACTTACTTTTTGTTTTAATTTATTCTTCAATTTATATTCTCTATATTATTTATTTGAGATTTGAGATCTATGACTGGATATTGGTGCTTTCGCATAAAATTGGGTGTGGGTGGCCATTTTTGACCCTAACATTTTGGTGCTTTCATAGAGAAAGCTAGCCCCCATGGATTTGGAATTCTAATTTAAAGATTGGAAAAGATCTAGTGCTTAGATTTGGGATAACAGTGAGACAATTAACAAGGAGAGTTCTACAAGAAAAGAGCCACCCTGTAGGGAGTCAGGAGGCTTCCCGAGGAGTTGGAGCTAATCAAGCATCTATATACATCTCCAGGGATGAAATTGAAATGATGATGGATGCTATGTAGGAAAGGATGCTGGAAAGATAGGAGGAGATGATGTACAATTTACATTGATGGATTGACAAGATGGAGCACAGAACAAAAAAAATAGAGTAGGAGCTAATTACAACTTAGATCAAGGAGTTGAAGCAATAGTAATCTTTGGGAATCAGAATCATGAACATAGAGGCAGGGCTATTGAATAAAGGGATGGAATAGAGCAACCGGGGGTAGTCCTCGGACATCTTAAAGGGATCGACCTGGGTCACTAAAAGCATAGTGGCATGCCCTGGGTCTAGTCGATCGTGATGTTGGAGGACGTGTTGTCAATCCCATGGAGCTTGGTGCGAATCATATTTTAGGTGCTTGTCCGAAGGAGTATGTTTCAGAATTCCCTCGTGGACTCGAAGGGCGGTTTGGAAATGATGATAGAAGAAGTTATCCCGCCTTTTGGAAACGCCATCATATCATCGACTTGGCAAGAAATGGATGGTTACTAGCCTTGAGAATTAGTTGTACACAATACTATGGACAATGGTTGAACAGATGTGGATATATCATAATCGAAGTGTAATCGATATGGAGTGACAGGTATAACCCCGTGAAGCTACATTTCAAATTTCTAATCGATCAGAGTTCATATGTTCCAGTTACGGACAAAGCAAGGATTTATATGGACAGATTGAGAACGATCCATAAAACAGCTCAAATCAGCGAAGATCGATCGGTATCACAAAATCCACAAGGCTCATTCACTTGAAACTTTTAGGGCTTCAATGTATTGAAGAGTAGTGCCCATATAAATGATCAAAAGTCAAAATTCTCAAGTTCAAGAAACCACCGATGGTTTTATATCGATTGTTCATAACAATTGGTGTATATCAAAGACCATTCCATATTCGACGAAGATTGAACTTGCAAAATACAACTCAGAATGACACCATTTTTATGACCAAGGTCTAGAGGTATGTGGGACCCCCTATAAACGATCGTAGGGCAATTAGAAACAAGAATAATGATTGGTATGATTCACACCAATCGTTCCAAAATAATGAATTACGACTACCTATCATTATGGTGGTCCCTTATAGATCTGGATAACCTTCTGCCGAAATCTTAGCGAAATTTCTCGTCATCTCACCCTATAAATACATACCTATTACTTCATTTTTAGGATCTTAAGACTACTTGTTACTCTAGACTCCATTTTAATCAACTGCTAGCTTTGTTCTACTATTGTAATCAAATTCATAAGAGAGTAATAAAATATATTCTTCAAAGTGGATGCAGGAATACAACGTCGAACCATTATAATCCTCTTTGTCTTCGATTACTGTTTATTGCTATTGCTTATTTGTTCATTTACTTTTTTTAATTTTTCTTCTCTTCATTTACTTCTCTATAAAAAGTATTCTTCGGTGTTTATGATCATTTTTGGTGCAAACATTTTGGAGATTTCATTGAGAACCTTGATTCTCTCTTCGATATCCGACCCAACGGGCAACGGATCACAAGTACATTAAATGGAGAATGTAATAGATCGATCATTAAACATGCATGTATGAGAATTCCACACAAAAAAAATAAAAGAATTCTTATTCACAGTACACTTACTATTCATAATACAAGTTTATCCAAAATGAGAAGTAAAAGTGGGGGTCGTACCCGCACAAACACGACCAACAAAAAGAAAAAGCAGCCATCCAAACTATTTAACATCACATCAACCCAACGATTATTTCTTGGATTTCCTCCTTTTTTTTGTTTCTTGGGAGTAGTTCCATTTGAATTTCCGCTCGATCTTCTCTTCGATCCTTTTCCTCATTGGCTTTTCTTCGATGAAATATCTTCAGTTATGGGGTTCGAGGTGGCATCATCTTTAGAAGCGGGAGGGATTGAGGCACTCTCAACACTGGAAGCTAGGAGGACCTCATCTCAGGGAATTTTCTTGCTATGAGGGACTATCTGAAGTGGGATAGGAATCGGCTTATTGAAATCCATATCATCAGGCTCAGCCTTCACCTTCTTTTTCAACAATTCTTCCTTCTCAACATGATCTTTCATGCTGAGCTCATCAGTATAGTTGGAAGAGCCCATGATTATGACATCCTTATCGATGGATTTTGGTGGGGTAGGTCGCATCCTTCCTTGAATAGTGGCTCCGTGTATTGATCGTCGATAATGAAGGTTTCTTCTTGAGTACCCTGAGCAGTGGCTGAAGTTGTAACTGTAATGGATTCCATCATAGTCGCTTATGATCCCAATTGAGGCTCTTACACGGAAGGAGGAATGACACCTGACATATTTAAAGCCGAGGAAATATAGGCAAAAAGATTAGAAATATCAACTGATGACAACCCAACCATTTGAAAGACCAAAGTTGTCAGCGAAATACCTTCCTCAGTGTGGCACTCGAGTTGAGCCGAAATACCCAAAGAACTATGTTAAGGAATTAGAGAAAGCTGAGGCTTGTCTAGATCATACTCTAGGATGGTTGAAGAATCTAACATGTAGCTACGGATAACCAGGGATGCTGGAGGCAATTCAGTTGTAACATCGTGTTGTGCCGACCCAGATCCTTCATCCACTTCATGTAAAGGGGCAGCAGCAGATTCATTTTGAAGTGTAAGCTGGATATCATGCAATATTTTGGATTCATAGCCCAATAGCTTTTGACCTTAAAGCCTAGACGGGTTGATTTCCTTAGTATTAAGGAGACCCCTCTCCTCTACAAGAAGAAATTCCCATGCGTGCCAGAGTAGGTAGGGATAGTCATCACCAAGCCATTTTAGATTTCTATGCTTGAGAATGTTGGCATTATAAAGAATAAAAAGTGCATCGACATTGTTCATCATCTCTTCCTTAGCCTTGTCCTTGCTTGCATACTTGAGCTTAGCCTTGAATTCTGTTATATCCTTAATTAAGGGCTGCAGATTCACTATATTGAGTTATATCTCTCCGGAATACGATTTCTTGATTTCGATGATGTAACACCTGGAACATATCTAGGTGACTGGAATTCATCGCCGCCATAGATTTGATAGCAACATTAGCTTTTTCCTCGGCCTTTTCTTAAGAGTTTCTAGAAACCTCTAACTAGTTTGTCAAAGTATCAATAATTCTTTTATTATGAGCCTCCTGGCATTTTAACTTTTCAATTTCTTTTCCACGTTTGAAAGATACTTTCGACATCTTATCTGCTGCATTCATCCACTCATGGTACTACTTGTGAATATCAATGACACAATCCATAGTCATTTTTTGGAAATGATCTAGGACCCTCTTTAGATTAGGAGGGAAGATGAACCCTTCAAAGCCTAGGTTTGGAAACGCTTCTCGAAGCTGTGCCATGCGAGTAACTAGATCAATTATAGGATCTTCGGTAGTGATTTCGATTTTTGTGATTTCCTTGCCGAGCTTGTGAGCAGCAACATTTTCGCTGGCAATGACAATCACTAAACCGTTGCGAATGAGAAAGAATTCAAGGGATGTGGAGGAACAGAAATAGGAAAGGGACCACGAGAGGGATCGACAAGTGGGTCCCGATGAACATTTGCTTATCGAAACCCTTTAGAGGAGGGGACCTAGATCTTGATCGATGCTTACCTGGAGATAGTTTATCCCTATCTCCCCTATCTAGATGACCCTGTACCCAACCGAAGTGAGAAATAGAATCATAATATTATGGACTGCTACCTTGACGGTGCAAGCTAAATTATGAACTAAAAGATTGGTGGTGTTTGTCCCGAAAGGGAATCGAACATATTCCTTTTCTTCACCATCGTCTCTACGAAGGAAAACAAAAGTAATGATCTTTAAGAAACAATGGGCATAAGCTGAGCACAGTGCAACGCTAAAGGGTTCAATTGTGTGTAAGTATCCTTGTGTTTTCCCTCGACGGACCAAATGCAAGTGCTTTGCTTACTGGAATTATTTCCCTTTAGAAGATGGAATATCAGTGCTAGTTCTGATAGGAGAAACCAACCCATCAACACGCACGTAGCGAAATGGAAAACGTCAAGGTCACTCGGCATTGGTAGACCAAACAAAGAATCAAACGACAGACTTGAACGCTCTGATAGTTGAGAAGAGGATTCGTCTTGAACAACCTTTGGGGTGATCGACTACTTGAGATGATCAGAAAGATGACTTTTAGGAAATTTATAAACAAGTGTTTTCTCTTTTCCTCTTTGTGAGGTCTCAAGGACCTGACCTCGACTCTTAGATTAGATCCATCATTTTTGTGACCGAGCACATCGTTTTTATCTCCTTCAACATCATTGTCAGTGAATTCCTAAGCACCCATAGTTGGGGACATGACAGGATCGATTCAATTGCCCTTTCGATCGGTTGCGGCCCGTTGTCTTTCCCCTTGCAGCTCGAGCGACTTTTGTTAGCCCTACGTTGAAGCCCTCTTCCATCAAACAAAATGTAAGAAGGAGTTCATCCGTGAGAAGATATTCGATGTCCCCATCTTCGAATGGAGCATATTTAGGAGTCGCGAACACTTCCTTATAAAGATTACCACCGGGCCATGCGACATTGCCTGTAAGAGAATTAATTAGTCAAGAGTACGGCTTACATATCTATTTGCTATGCTAATACAAAAATGATGAATAACACTTACGTCTTTCTAGCAATTATTGAGCAAAACCTAGAGGACATCGAATAAAGAACTACTCACTTTTAAAAGCTCTTAATTTATTCCATGTGCCAGAAAGAATCGGACACTTCTTGGCTGACTCACGAAATTTGACGAAAGACTCCCTGTTCGTCGCTTGAAAGAAAATATGAACTGAATGTGATCAATAGTCAAAGGACGATGCAAGAACTCCATAAATAACATATAAATACAATTGAGAAGAGTACAGCCGTTCGGATGGAGCTGCGCTTGAGCTATCCTCAAATAATGGAGAATTTAACGGCGTGATGTTCACGGATGTATGAGTTAAATGGAAGGATGCATCCAGCCTAGTACATGAATTTGTTGCATGTTGTATATCCTTCTGGATGTCTTTGAGCCCTATCATCCTGTGACGAACCAGTACATCGTCAAAATAATTCCATGCCTTCTGCAAATTCGGCAAAGAGCATCTTCCTTAATTTTATAGGCTATGGAATCAGCAGGATCCTCCAGAATGAGTACATCCTCTAGAGTTTCAGGAGCAGGATCAAACAACTTCTTGTGGAAGAATGGGAAATGTTGAGAATAAATCAAACTGTGGACTTGGGCTCTCCGGTTGTACTTAATGATGGCTGGAAGATGGACTATCAGACTCGGTTACTGAGCTTGATAACATGCTAGAATTATCCTGCTAAGAAGATGGCCCAACAAACAAAGCCATGAAACGCATGGAACATCTGGGACACATTACAATTAAAATTAGATAAAGTAACCTGTACCCCCAGATGCAAAGTGAGTTCCATTATATGGTGAGGTGCTATGCAATGGAGTGTGATAAGTTATGCAAAATTGAATGTAGAAAAGAGGACAAGACATTGAGGTCAAGCGGAGTGACCGTCATCACCGACTGTCTCAGTCGTTTCTTTAAATCATTGGGGAACATTTGAACTTGAGTTTCATGATCGATTATTAGCAATTAGGAGATCAATTTTTATGTTCGGGTCACACCTGGGCTTCAATGGAATTATTAAAGGCATTAGTTCACACCGAACTTCAAATATCTTATATGTATGAATGTATAGTTCAAGTTATATGCAAGTTCGAATGTCCAATCAAGTATGCAAGACTGAAGCTCATTATGTTTTTCAATTTCACTTTTTCAAGTTCCATTTTTAAAGTTCATTTGCTAACAATCGATCGTTCCCCAAACAAGGTCGATCGTTCATAAAAAGCACTCCCACCGATCGTTCACTCCCTCACTTTGTCCAATTGTTCACTTAGAAAATTCATACCGTTTGTTTGCCCCAGCATTTCAATCCAATTATTTTTTTATCGCCACCATGCCAATCATTTGAACAACTCACCCACTCCAAAAATTGCTCAAGTCTACAATTATGGCTGATCATTTGTAAACGATCGTTCCACATTGAAACAGCTACTCCACAACTTCGTCTTCCTCAAAAACGATCGGCTAAAGTCATTGTGACAAACCCGAAATCTCATGTTCAAATCATAATATGATTCCAAGGATCAACCTACATGAGTATGGATTTGAAGGAGGGGAACGATACGAACCTGATTCTACATGAAATCTAAAGCAAAAGCAATGGATAAGAGGAAAAAGACAATCGACTAGAGCTTGAATGAAGAAGAGATGATTTTTGATTGGAGAATCCGAATCGTTGATAAGGGTGGTGAAGTATAAAAAACAGGAGGAGAGGTTTTCTTCTTTGGTTCAGAGTTAAAATGATATGAAGTTGGGAAGACGAAGTGGATGACTAAGTGGAATGCTTATATATAGAGATGTGGGCCGATCCTTCGAAACCCAAGAATGGAACTGGTCATTACTTAACCATAATTGTTACAATCATTTTTACACCGATCATTTTAAAATGATCGTTCTAAACAATATGGAATTTGATTATGTCCAATAAATAATCGGTCATGGTCATTTATCTAAAAATAATAATGCTTGGTGATGATCATTTTTACGAGAAATGGAAATAACAATCGGTAGAGATTACTTATAAAAAATTTAGAACTTGACAACGAAGCATGAACGTGTAATCGTGATCGAGAGACCGGTAGGAACATGAATACGTGGTAGCATACGTTTCAAAATTCAATTTTTTGAAACTGACAGAAATTTAATGTTCACCAGAAATCGACCGAAGAAAAGTTATGACTAGAATGCTGAATATTAGAAATCACCAGAACCAAAATAAGATAATCATCAACAAGTTGTGTTCCTGTATTTATACTATTGGAAATCAACTGATCGTCACGACGAATAAGGGAATTACGACCCTCAATAAGAAAGAAACTTAACAAAAAGGGTAACGATCATTCAATGAAAAAAATGGAATGCTTTTTTCAATGTTGAAGTTTGCATCTTTTTAAAGCACGTCATGCTTGAACAAGAAGTACTTTGTGTGGCAAATGCTATCCTGCCTTTTGTAAAGGCCGTGATATCATTGAGTTGGTTAGAAATAAATGGTTACTAGCCTTGAGAATCGGCTGTATACAATACAATGGATGATGGTTGAGCATATTTGGATCAGGTCCCAATCGAGATGTAATCAGTATGGAGTGACGGGCATAGATTTATAAAGCTACATTGTAAATTTCAAGTCGCTCGGAGTCCATACATTCCATTTATGGACAAAGCAAGGATTTACATGGATTGATCAGGAATGATCCATAAAATAGTTTAATATGAGAAGATCGATCGATATCTCAAAATCTACAAAGCCAATTCACTTGAAACTCTTAGGGCAATGATATATTAAAGGCTAGAGCCCACAAAAATGATTGCAGGTCAAAATTTTCAAGTTCAAGAAACCAATGATTGTTCATAACAATTAGCGCGCATTAGCCAACATTCCATATTCGATGAAGATTGATCCATATCTCACAAACTACTACCCAGAATGACACCATAATTTAGGATCAAGGTCTAGTGGCATATGGGACCCCCAACAAACAATCGCATGGAAATTGGAAGCAAGAATAACGATTAGTATGATTCAACCTGATCATTCAAAAACAATGAATTACGTCTACCAATTGTTTTGGTGGGCCCATATGGACCTAACGAACCCTCTGTCAAAATCTTAGTAAAATATATCATCATCTCACCCTGTATATACGGACCTATTACTTCATTTTCAGGATCTTTACGCTGCTTATTACTCTAAACTCCTTCGTGATCAAGTGCTAGCTTTATTCTACTATTGTAGTCAGATATATAAGAGAGTAATATAGTATAATGTTCAAAGTGAACGTAGGCATACAAAGCCGAACCATTATAAATGTCTGTGTCCTTGATTACTACTTATACTCTACTGCTTACTTATTCGTTTACTCATTTTAATTTTACTTCTCTTTATTTACATCTTTAAAAAGCTATTTTTGGGTGTTTGTGACCATTGTCGGTACAAACAAGAGACTGCCACAGGATGACAATGCCCGGTTTACATAGACGATCAAGCGAGCTATGCATGGAGGATTGATGAATGGGGGTCTGGAGGATGTAAAATAAAAGTCCATTCACTCCTAATATCAGGAATGCTAAGAATCCACTGGAGTTAAACTAGCAACCTAGAAGTATATGATGGAAAGTCGGACTCAACTATGCATATGATGAGTTGTATATGCACATGGAAATATTGGAGGCCTCAAAGGAAGTCATGGCATGATGCTTTCCCTAATATCTAATGGATATAGATGCACCATGGTTCAGGCAGTTGGAGAGCGGTTCTATTGGCACGTGGATGGAATTGGTCGAAAGATTTATGAGGCAGTTCAAGGTTTACATTTCGAGAGTCAAGTTGTGATGAGTTTGGAACCAGTAAAACAGAAGACCAAAGAGTCTCTAAGGAGTTTTCTAACACGGTTAATTCAATGATGGCATAGTTGGATCAGACAAATCCATCTATGGTTTTGATGGCAGTTATATCAAGAATTGCCAATGGTATGGATTTCAAGGATTCATTGGCGCGAGATCCACCTGTGAATCTCAGAGAGTTTTATAATGATCCAGAAAGGTCCTTGCGGCAGGAAGGCACATGTGTCAACAAACTGTGGTGAACACCATGCATGCGAAGGATCATCAGGAGATGCAAACAAGAATGATAAAAGCAAATGGAAACTGGATGATATATATGATGGGACGAAAAGGCGATGGAAAGAGCGGTATTAGATGTTCTTCTCCTACTCGAATTTGATGGAAAGCATAGAGCGTATTTAATTGGACACTAACGGGCAACTCCCACATCGAAAACCGACAAGGAAGGATCCAACGGAGCAGGAGCATATGTCAAGAAAGTACCGCTTGTTCTATGAATTGAGTGGGCAAACTAGGATGAATGCGGGTAATTAAAGGATATGATTGTATAGCATGTCAGGAATAGCAGATTACCGCCGTACATGAAGAATCGACTAACGGCAGTGGAACGGGGCAACCACTATCCACATTGGATGGAAACAGAAATGGTCTCGAATCGGGGTCGTAGATCATCATCAACTGATCATGATCGTAAGGGCCGAGTTTTGGATCTGGACTCTAGACATAATAATAGTAATAAAGTCTATAATTACGACTAAGTCACTTACACATCTACGAGATCGAGAACAGTCCTAGGCATGATCTGATATGATGATGAACCATCGTGCCCAAAGAGGCACCCTTTGGCTTTTTAGTTTTTCGGATTTCTAGATGCACGAACTCTTATTTATTTTGTTATTAATGATCAGTATTACTACGATAAATAAAATAGGATGCGATTAATTTCCCGATCCCGTAAGGTGCGAGTCCATTCACCGAAGAGCGTCAAAATGAACACGTACATAGATTAAGTTTTCGGTCGAAGAGTCGAGGCTAGAGAATAAAACCCAATAGGACATCAGTTAAGATTATGCCAGGCAAGGTGTAGGTCACTCCATCAAACAGTGACGGGACCGGCCTACTCTGGTCGTCGTGTTCAGATTATGCACGGTAGAGATCTAAAGAGACCACAATCGGCATAGGACATAGGCCAAGACACAACATAATGTTCAGTGACACTGAACTGGAGTACAGGAAATAATGTCGGTTTGTCGAAGAGCGACAGGATCGGCTTACTCAGACGTCGAGTATGGATTGTGCTCAGCAAGGATGAAGAGAGATCACAAATTTGGATAAGAGCTTTGAATAACTATGAATTTGGATATTCCCCAGAGCGATCATGCATTTGGATATAAACCCAAAGTGGTCCCGAATTTGGCTAACACCACGTGAGGTCGAGGATTTGGATAAAACAATCTGGAGAGATTGCGGATTAGCAATGTATATGGAATTGGATATCGACTCAGAAAGGCCATGGATTTCACTAACGATCCAGAGAGACCATGGACTCGGATTGGGAAATATAGCTATTGATGGTTTATGGACTTTGGATTTTGGATTTATAGTAATTCAAAATACACCTTCCTTTCTCAAAGCATATTATAGGGGACAAATTGTTAACCACCCTTTTTCCAAGGCAGTACATAGGCAGATTTAACCCAAAAGACTTCACGATCATCAAGGCCGAAAGCCTAGAGAGATAGTTATCAGGATTAGTGATCGGTTGTATTTGGACCATGGATGATAGTTGGATGGATTCGTATGGATAGAACTCAAAAAATGGTTAAGTACTTCCTCTAAAAAAGGGATCGGTTTAAAAAGGATGCACACAACACAACTCAACGATGATCGCTCCATTACGCAGCAACCATAAGGCGGATTGAAGTGAAACTTTGGAAGCAAAAAGAAAGGACCCAAGGGAGTCTATCATATAGATCGCAAAACGAATAGAGGGGTTTGGAGGGATCGACCATATTCAAGTTCATAGCAATTATCAATTAATAACTCAAAATCTACAAGTGCAATCAGCATGAAATTTGAAGGGGAAGTACATTACAGCATGGGGGACCCATCGTAGGGGTCGCAGCCCATAAATCCTCCATATTAAGAATCGGGTTGATCCCTATTATAGGCTCTGGTGGGTCCAAAACTCTCTGGGCTCATCTTGGCTTAAAGCTTCCAGATCTAGGTTTTGAGCAAGATATTTTCACATCTTCTCCTACAAATACAGCGGACATGGCATTATCAAGGGAGATTCTTTCTACTTCATTATATCTTCTAACTAGGCTATACACTGCCATTTTAATTCTTGTATTTCATGGATTTGCAACTATAACCGTAGCATAAACAAATAAAAGGAAAATATTTGGAGTGGATGTACGCCAAGTTAGCCGAACCACTATAAATCCATGCCTCTCTTTGCTTGCTTTCTGTTTTAATTTTATTATTCTTCAATTTATATTCTCCAAATTATATTACCTGACATTTATGATTGGATATTAGTGCTTTCATATAATTGGGTGTTGTCGGCCATTTTTGAACCCAACAATATGCATGCCAAACAGCAATTAAAATTTTGGACCAACAAGAGATGAAGATATTATTCACCTTTAATTATTTGTATGTGGAGATAGTTATCTTGGTTTTCTTTCTTAACTTTATATTCCTTATCTTCTTCTTGAGTTTGTTTAAATGCAAAACTTTTGGTTTTGTGTTTAGTTTTCTATTCTTTTGTTGGGGAATGTGGCCAAAAATATAACGTAAGAAGGAGAGTGTGTTAGGGGAATTAATTTAGTATGTTATCTTCCTTTCTTTATTTCTCTTCCTAATATAACTAAAGCCTTTAATTTCTTTACCTATAAACAAATTCTTCATTTGAAATTTGAAATCCAAATTACATAAATATGGTAATTATCCACACTTATCTATACATTTATATTCTCCTACGGTATTATTTAATTTTTTCTAATTAAACATCTAAGGTATTGTGCACCTAAATTTGGGGTGTTACAAGATCCATCTTAAGGAATTTCATCCTTGAAATTTCAATATGGAAGACAACAAGCATAATAATCATGCAAACCTTTGTCGTGCACATAAAATCAACAATAATAGAACAACTACTAGTCAAAAGTCTATACAACTATATAGATCATACAGTCAAAATAACATAGGATAAGACTCTCCAAAGCTATCCTCCATATCTAAAGTATAGTCTTTTTGATAGTCGCTCCATTGGACTTTCGCTAACTTGGCTATCTTATTTCAAAGCTCCTTGTTATCTTTATCAACCATACGAATAGTTCACTTAATGATGGTCATATCAAGCTCCACTACTAAATCAACCAATACCGTTGGTTAAACAATACTCTTTAGGTCATGCATGTACTTACTTATGTGGGATATATGAAAAACATTACGGAATCATGCCAAAGTATTTAGTAACTCTATGCAATAGCAACTTTTTGATCTTTCTATAACAGGTAATAACCTAACATATATTGGTGCCAACTTTCCCAACTTCCATGTATATCACCCTTCATCGGGGATACTCTCACGAAAACATAATCTTCAACTAAGAATTCAAAGTCTTACATCTTCTAACCATGTAGCTTTTTATCATCCTTCTATGGATTAGCTCAATCTTTTCAGTCAGTTCTTTCATTAAGTTCAAACCAAGTATCAGTCTGCCACCTATCTCCAACCGACCTATAGGTAATTTGCATGATCTCTCATATAGTGCTTCGAGAGCTGTCATTAATATGCAAGTATGATAACTATTATTATAGTGAAGCTCAACTAAGGGCAAATGGTCTTCACATAAAACTCCAAAATCTAGTATACAAGCTCTCAAAATATCTCAAATCCTTATTAACCCTTTATATTTGCACACAAGTCTGTAGGTGGTAATCGGTACTCATCTTCATCACAGTGCCCAATATATTCTGTATGATCTTCCCAAACTCATTATTAAATTATCACTTACAATGCTACTCGATATTTCGTGAAGCCTCACAACATTCTTCATGAATAACTTTTCCAAACTAGGCTCCATCCCTACGAACTTAACAGGGATAAAGTCTGCGCTCTTGGTCAATCAATCCACATTGACCCAAATATTTTAATTTCCCCTATTTGATCTTAGTAACACATCTATAAAGTTCATAAGTGTAGCATCCCTTTCCCACAGTAGCACTTCTAAAGGTTAAAGTAATCCACTTAATTTTTAATGCTCGAATTTTAATTGTTGGTAATTCATACATTGTTTCTCTAATAAGCCTATATCCCTTTTCATTCCCTTCTAGAATATATTATTCTTTGTGTCTTAGTACATCTTCATACTTTCGAGATGAAAAGTAAACTTTGATCGATGACATTCTCTAAGAAGTTCCTTTCCTAGATTATCCACATTTGGAACAAACGACATCCCTTCTTTCTCAACCATCTTCTTTGGTCAAGTATAAAATCTTTCGAATCATTAATCTTACTTTAATCTTCAAGTCCCTTAATTTGATCAGCTAATATTAGATCATCGTCTTGCTTGTTACAATTTTTTCGATCAATTCATTGAACCTCTAAATAAGAGAATAGTATGGTACTCTGATT
Organism: Allium cepa; assembly: GCA_030765085.1. Lineage (NCBI taxonomy): Eukaryota > Viridiplantae > Streptophyta > Magnoliopsida > Asparagales > Amaryllidaceae > Allium > Allium cepa. Next base: position 779,562,437 of record CM060945.1, read on the forward strand.
CGAATTGGTCGTTGACCTCATTCTAACTTCATAAGAAGCCAGCACCTCTAAATCCTTCCATTTAGATATCATCGCCAAAAACACATTACAATGTTTTCTACTAAGCACATCAGCAAATTTAGTTCCTTTCCCTAGTGTATATTCAATCCCGTAGTCATACGCTACTAAAAACTACGACCATCTTTGCTACTTCATATCCAACTTCTTCTAAGATAATAAATACTTTAAGGACTTATGATATATAAATATCTCGAATCTTTCCATAAAAAGATAGTATCTATACACCTTCAGTGCAAAAATCACTATCACCAACTCCAAATCATGAGTACAGTATCTAACTTCATGCGGTCGAAGCTGCAGAAAAGCAAAAGCAATGATACTACAGGTATACATCAAGACAGTTCCTAACCCAGTTCCACATGTAACGGTATACACCACTACATCTTGATTCATATATAGAACAACTTGTACAGATGCATTGATCAATAAATGTTATAGCTTTTGAAATGCTTCCTCTCCTTTATCCGTCAAAATAAACTTCGCATCCTCCCCTGTTTAGCTTAATCGTTAGCGTTGCTATATGAGAGAAATCTTTAATAAAGCTCCAGTAATAGCTAGCCAATCCCAAGAAACTTTAAATCCTAACTATGGTATTGGAGCTTTTCCAACTATTAATAGCTTCAACCTTTGATATATCCAAAGACAACCCATTCTTTGAAACTGCATATCCAAGAAACTATGAGAACTGGGCTAGCCCGTAGTGGAAGAAATGGATGAATTTAAAAAAATAATCATTTTGGATCTTTAATGGCCTATTAACCCTAAATATACTTAGAACTTCCCTAAATTCCTTTTAAATAAATTTAATATTTTATTTGGCCAATAGGAATTTTGAATTTAATTTTAACTTATTATAATGAATGTACTGAATACATTCTTCGTGTGAAGAATAAGTGTAGTATACAAGTGGTGTATAGATGCAATATGTAAAAATGAATTAAGAGAATGGGACCATTTGTTTTTCTATCTCTTTTACTCTATTCAATTAATAAAGAGAAGATATGGTAGAATATAAAAGGAGGGAAACATTCATTTCTTCCCCTCTCTTACCCTATTCAATTAATAAAGAGAAGATATGGTAGAATAATGTAAACGGAAGGAAACCATTCATTTCTTTACCCTATTTAATTATAGCAGCTAAAATATCAGATAACGATTATTACCTATCAATCAAATTTACACATTCCCATGTTATCTAAATTTTATCAATGAAGTATATGCATACATTCATAATAGTTGTAAATACACACACATAAAAAGTGAAAAACTATGAGTTGTTCTAAATAATTTGAAGTCCAAAATTAACATTAATAGATACGATTTCAAAAAGATTCAAAACAAAAAATGTTACATTATTGCTCATAATCTTTGTATGAGTTTGAATTAAACTAAACATTTATATTTTATATAGACGATACTTACAATTCAACATTTTAGAACCGAACAACAAACATTTGCAAGCATTGTAGCATATGATATTTTATATATACATTTATAAAATGTTTTTGGTTAAAGTCAATAGTTTTCATTAAATTTTAATTTAGGAATGAAGCAATACTTTAAATTTACATGAAACTTTAAATATAAAAAATAATAAAGAACTATAATTGCACTAAAGTCCATTTAATAATCTTAAATCAAAGATTCCTCTTTTAAAAAAATTAAAACAATTGGGCACACGAATTTAACATATGAATATGATCAATTACAAGGAATGATAGACAACTTAACTTATATGTAATTCATTAGAAATTGAATAAATGAATGTTATTTCATTGTATAAATAAATGTCATCCAATGAAAAAATAAATTTCATAAGTTTTCAAATAAAATAAAAGAGATTTAAACAAGGCAGACATATGTGAATTTGTGACAAGAAATTAAAGATCTAAAAAATATAGAGAATGAAGATAATTTATTAGAAGTAATATAAGAATCAAAACATGTCAATTTATCATAAACATACATTAAAAGGAATTGCTGAACAAACATAGTTCTAAGTAAAAAATAATGCAATAAACAATATTTAATCAAACTAAGCTAAGGCGTATTTAACTTACACGTTGTAAGATGAAAAATTGTAACATAAAGTGAATCATAGGAAATCTAAATATGTTAATCATATGAATATATAGGCGAGTTTAATTAAAGATTACCTTTAGATATAGCCATTAAATCATATATTGAATGAAGAATCAAAACCCCCAGATTCAAAAATAAGCCTTTAAATTTTACAAGAACCTTATTACCAAATGCCTTGAAAAACTCCTTGAAAATGAATTCCCCTTAGGCTGTTGCCTAGAAGTCACACACTACAACAGTTTATGGGTTTCATAGCGTTTGAAAAACGCTATAACAGGCTACCATAGCGTTTCAGAGAACGCCGTGGAACAACAAGCTATGGTAGGCCGGCAACATTACATAGCAGGAAGGAAAACGCTATAATAACTAATAGCGTTTACAAAAGTGCATAGCGTTTGCAACCTACCATAGCGTTTTTTCTCTGTTATTAAACTTAAACTCTATAGGGAATTTAATCCTTCATTTATCTTCTATAGCGTTTTCGAGCACATTTTATAGCGTTTCATCAAACCATGTTATAGCGTTACAATGTTTTTCGATAGCTTTTTTTGTCATTCTTGTATAGCATTTTTTATTTTCTATTATAGCATTTTTGATTCTATTATAGCGTTTTTGATACATAGATCTTACATCTCATATAGAGTTTCGATAGCGTTTGATGAATCAATAGCGTTTTTCAAACGCTATTCCATATAATATTAATTTTCATCATTTGCTTCAATTTTCTTTTTATTATATTATATTATATATATATATATGCACACAGATAGATATATGTATATACAACATTACATAATAACAACATTACATTACATAATAACAATCTTGGTCATAATTAGCAGTTTGCCTCCAACATTACATAATAACACTCTTGGTCATAATTAGCAGTTTGCCTCCAACATTACATAATAACAGTCTTGGTCATAATTAGCAGTTTGCCTCTAACATTACATAATAACAACATTATCTAGCATAATGTACTAATACAAGTATGAAGAAAACATAAGCATATTACTTAGCCCAGGCATCCATCTTTCTCATCATTTTTGCAATCACGGGAGATACCTTAGGATTTGCTTGATGTTTCTCCAAACTTGCAGTATTACTCGTACCTGTGCAAATTCAATGAGCATATGAGATAATTTGCAGATAATTTTATACTGTCATTACAAAAGCACACTCAGAATTTCCCAACAAAAAGAAAAACTGTAGAATTTCATGTATACATCTCACAGAACAGAGGTAGAACCATTTAACTGTCAAGTGTGCATAAACAGAAACGTGTTTCCACATGTACGAATCATCTCAGACTGAACATCACCGGAAACACCTACCATTGTGTACATCATTCTCCAAACCACACCGTGTGTCTCTAGCTTTGACCTCAGCAGTTAACAAAGGAACTCAAAAAAAAAGGACACACAACATGCCTAAACTCAGACTGAACATCACCAAGAACACCAACTGGTATGAACTCAGACCGATCTCTGTGTAAACTATCTCTGTGTAACTCAGACAAAGAGGACAGACAACATGTCTGAACTCGACCCACTGGTCCAATATGATGCGTAGAAATATGATGCCAAACCCAAATAGCTCAAAAGAGAATGCAAAAGGATCTGGTTCAAGCTAACCTATTTTATAGTGTACTGCATCCACTTGAGCCTTTAAGTGGATTAGATAAAAACTGCAGAAGGATAAACATGACAATGTACCTACCTTTCACAATAAAGAAGCTGCATAAAGTAAAAAAAAAATTGGGTTAGCAAAAGTGTCTTTTGGTAGAAAGGACCTATTTTATAGTGTACTTATTTTTTAGGTCCGTTGTTATAGTTTATCATAAAAATTGGGTTAGCAAAAATTGGGTTAGCATAGATGTTTCATAGTTTATCATAAAAATGCTGAATATTTTGATAATGGAAAAGGAAAATCAGTTGATCCAAAACATGCTCCTTCAAAAAGATCATTAAGGAGAAACTTGAAGATTAAATGAGTCTTCTTACATGGAATGTTAAGGAATGAACACAACAAAATTCAAGCCAACATTAGTTGGTTTGGTTGAAAATAAACTGAATAGTGATAATCTCAATCCACTTAAATGTAAGCTACCAAGAAATGGGGATATTGCTACTAATAATACATCTCAGATAAATGACTAAATATTACTACTCTAGGACACTACAGTTCTGGATATTACTATTATTTCATCCTTTGCACAGCATATTAAAAAGAATGCACTTAATAATGGTGGCTTCAAAATGGTTTTTACTGTAATATATGGCAGTAATCTCTTCAAACAAAGGCAAGAACTATGGACTCATATTACTAAAGACACGTCTTCTATTTCGGATCCTTGGATTTTGATGGGTGATTTCAACAATGCATTATCGGCAATTGACAAAAAAGGATATCTACCCATACCTTTTAATCAACTACGAGCTTTTAATAACCGTCCAATGTAGGCTGGTTTAATGAAGATAAAAGCATTGGGATACAACTATACATGGAGAAGAAAGGAGATGACAAATAACATTGACAAAATTCTTGTTAACTCCGTATGTCTACAAAAATTCTCTTACATGAAGGCACTTGCATTATCACAACTATCTCGCGACCATAATCCTTTACTTTTGCACCTAATTCAAGTGCACAAGGAAAAAGGGTTTCCATTTAGATACATCAATGTCTGGTATTTAAAAGAAGGATATCAAGCATGCATATCAAAAGGCTTAAGTAGTTGTACTTGGGGTTCTCCTTGTTATCAATTTCAATACAAATTACAAACATGCAAGCATAAACTAAAACTACGAAATAAATCAAGAGCTAGAGATAATGCCTACTTGGAGAATGCTGAGAAAGATTTAGCGGTATTGGAGCTAATAGTTGATAAGGACCCTGAGAGAAATTATATGAGGAGATGTTAGATGCACGACATAAATTTCAGGTGCAGCAACAAATAAAATTCTGGAGATTACGACAAAAAGCTAATTATTCAGTAGTTTATGTACATATTAACAACTATAAATAGAATTAAATCCCGAGTCTCACTTTTCTCCAGAAAAATACATGGATAACATCAACATAAATTTGATGCTCTAGTGGCAGCCTAGAATGTTACTATCTGCACATATTGTTAATGTAACCTTTATAATTACATTATTTTATCCTTATAGACTTGTTGATTCTTACTAGCCCATAACAAAAGAATTAACATTAAAATATTCTTCCATGCTTTATGATTATATATATTCCCAATGGAAGTGGTAGCGAAAATTGACTTTTATGTTGTTTTAATGCTTTGATTTTGTAATTATGCACGTACCTTAGCAAGTATAACAGAAAATCATAAAAATCTTAACAGAGCAAAAAACTTCATTTGTATTCACTTTTGGAGATTTAATTTTTTTTGGATAAAAATGATATTTTTATAAGGAACCACTGTCATTTATATACATAAGCTGATTTTAGTAAAGACTTGATATAACAACACTTAATAGGCAGTTAGTACAAAAGAAAAAATTCCACGATAATGAATTTGAATGGTATCGAACAATGCAGCTTACTTGTGAACTTCAAAATTTTAACCCACGTATTATACAAAGTAATCAATTAACAAAGGGAAATTTGAAATGCACAAAACAGTAAGAAACATGGGATTTACAGAAATTAATTAAGATGTTATATGCACAAACACTTAATGAAATGTAAAATCTTAGGCCACTTAACTCACTCGTGTTCTGACCTAACAATAAATGAAAATAAAGCTCATCCACTGGGTGAAATGAAGCAAAACACAACACATGCAGCAACAAAACACCGAAGCAAGCAGTAATGGTTCAAGAAGTCTCTTAATCAAAGCAAAATACACATTAAGTAAGCATTAATAAGTACCTGAATCATAGAATTGGTATGCAAAGAACTCCCACGAGGGCATCAAACTTTAACACATGTCCCCTACGAACCCAAGAGATGAGAACTATTTGCATCTTCTCTTGGTTTTACATGGTTAGCATCCGAGCTGGTTTAGCTTCTTGAATTCACCTCAGTCATCCTTGGAGTTTGCATCATCCTCACAACCGGAAAATGTTAACACACAGAAACGAACCGTTATTCCATCTCTGATAACAAGTGTAAAAATTACTCAAGTCTTTTTGAACAAAGAAATCGTTGGTTGCAAAACATTCAATAGTACATGTATGTATCATCAATAACTCTCGCAACTTGGTTCTTTTCAATAGATTGTTTATTTGCCCCACCATTCAATAGTACATGTATGTATCACCATGTATGGATTTACTACAACCTATTTAACATGAATTACTGGCAATATTCGCTATAGTTATCCCTCATAACCAAAATGCATTTACTGTGTTAAATATTTGAATATAAATATTACGTATGTATCTCATACAAATGGTTGTTGTTGCCATCTAAATGAACGTTATATTACATAGTCAAATTTGCATTAACAGCCAAATAACTTGTATTTAGTGCAACATTAAATGTTGCATTAACAGCCATACACAGCTCATAAACACTAAAAAGAAATAGGCAGTAAGTACAACATTTATTGAATTTCACACAACATATAAACTCATATTCAGCATATCCAGTTAACTTTTAGTAGCTTATATATTATTCTTTTTAGTTCCATTTTTTCTTCTTCTTGAGCTCCTTAAAAATCCGCAGTTTACTTTCATGAATATAATACATATAAATTGTGAATAAAGTGATAATAAATATATTGATCCTATGGTGTTGTTTTTATGGGGGTTATAATTTGTTCATTTTTCGGATACACTCAAAGGAAAGGAACAGGTTTTTGCAAGAAAAATTGAATGATACCATCTTCATTCACTATAACAAGAAATTAGAGTGTCGATATGTGCAAAAATATAAGCATAACCTTGACTATGAGAATCCTATTTTTTTGAAAGGGGTTGACGAAAATGACGAATGGTGATTCCAATGGACCGTGATGATCTAACATGGACACAATTTAGAGAGGCAGGGGCAATTGTTGATCATGCACCAAGATCTTGGAGTAGAAGTCAAATAGCAAATCAACCTTCCTCGTCTAACGAAGATGGAAATGAAGAAACAATGGAGATAGATTCAAGTTTAGAAAATGCTAGGGATGATTTTGAAAACCATGTAACAGAAGGTGGAGAAGAAGAAAGTACTGAAAATGTTGATTATTTTTAGTTTTATACTTTAGGTTTCATGAACTATTTTGTACTACCGATCTTAGAATGAATGGTTGTTAACTATGAACAATTTGATATTATAACTTTAGTATTTATTATTTTGTTTGCTGCATGATTTTTTTACATTTATAGCTTTATGTTAACTTGATCATTATTTTCTCCGTTATTATCTGATATTTTTAAATAATGTGTATTGATACGTATCCGATATTTAGCTGATATTGATATTATAACATGTCCGATATTTTAGTGATGTTATCCGATATTATCTCCGATATTTCAAAAAATCACATATTGGTACTTGACCGATATACGGATGATACCGATATTAACTAAATGGCATATACCTGAGATATCTAAGATTAGAGAACACATCTTCCAGGGTAACATAGATTCAATACAAAATATAACATGATTTTATTTATTTTTGTAGAAAATAAACCTTACCATGGGCAGTAGAATCACCATATTGCAAAGCAGGTGTGCCGCTAATACTCTCATAGATAGTTTGAATGTTGGTTCTCCTCCTCATGCTCATATAGCTCCTGAGGTCATACACAATTCCCAACCATCACCCTATATCATTTCATTTGGGTTCAGGATACGTATAGGTTATTGTACTGAAATTGGCCATGGTCGCTTTCATAGCTGTATGGGTGTTATTTGGCACCCAGAACGTTTCCGTCGCCATGCCTGCAATCATCCAATATCTGACTAGGAGGTGATTTAAATTAATGTATGGTGTAGAAATAAAGGCATATGCATACATTTGAGTTTGAACTTGCTACTCTGCTCATGGTTTTCTATGTCTAGGAACTACCTATATGACCTAGAGAATCATATTAAACATATCATAATTGTAACAAAAGAGTGTAATTGAAATATATAACCTTCAACAAAAACACATACTAATGTGTGTAAGCTGTTGTTACTTACCAGTAGGTATTGAAGACAACTATTCATGTCCTATAGACACAAAATGAAATATTGTTAATATAAGGAAGCCTGAATATAGAGTATCTATAAATTCGTGTTTCCATGTAACAATTGGATTTGATCATTTTTAATTACAAATCATGGTCTTCATATTACCATAAACTTGTATTAGCAGGCTATGGCTTATACAATGAAATCTTCACACATTTACCCTCTAGCTCAATTTGATTCTTTTGTTTAACTAATCCTTCATAACTCCTTGAATACATTACATGTACTGATTGATCAAGGATATAAGTCTGATATCGCATAGAAGAAAGTTATGGAATCAAAAGTTAGTATGAAAAAAAGAGTTGATATCTTATGAATATAAAATTATTAAAGTTTCACAATTTGAATCTTGCTTTAGAACAAATCTCTATATCAAATTATGAATCAAAATTTGATTCAAATGATAAAAAAGGAAAAAGTATATATTTACCTTATTTCTTATTGATTCTTCCATCAAAAAAACTTTTCTTAAGGGATTATGCACTATATGCATTACCAATTGTTTACTGTAAAATAGGTCGTCTCAACATAATATATAAGTATTACTATAACTACTTTGCATTAACTGTCTTAATAACAGAAACATATTTCTAGCAAATTCATCAACTTTTATCACTTATATTACAAAAGAAAAATAACTTGGTTTTTCAAATATAGCTTCAGGAAATAGTTTTGTAAAGATACAAACTTCTAACTAAATAACTACTCATATATGTTTAAATGATTAAGTAATTAAAAGCATTATCTTTTTGTTCCACAAACACTAAATAAGAAACTATAAAACCCTTTGTTTAGATTTCCTAAAACTATGATTAGATTTCGTAAAACTATGAGCATAAATACTTCGATTATACTTAATTGAGAAGAATGCATGTGTGCTTGAAGAGAATATCAGACATGTAAGATCTAACTTTAGAAATGTAAAATTTGAAGGGGAAAAACTATCACCCATATCATACAATTTTCAACAATATAGGTGCACAGAAACTGTAAATAGAACTAGCCATGATTGTCATCCCAAGTCTTGATCCAAGAACATTGTTCTAAATACAATCCAATTTGATCCATGTTGAATTTCAATTGTAGATTCATGACAATATAGCAAAAAAAATGTTAAAATTTTTTGAAATTGGGATTTTTATTTCAACATACAAAATGTAGATTAAAAATGAAAAATACCTCTGAAAGATTGTTTTGGGAAGCCATTTTGGAAGATCAACAGCAACAATTAGGAAAAAATTACAATTAAAGGAGCTAGGTTTCATAACAAAAGTTTCTTGTTATTTATTCAGGTAACCAGTGAAAATTTTGATGCCTGCTGCAGCAACAAGCATTGGAGTTGGAGCGGAGGCGCCATGGGGCTTGGGGATGAGGTCGATTTTAATGTCGAGTGGTGCCATAACAGTTTAGAATTTTTCTGGTGAAGTGAAATTGAGAAAAGAGGGAAATGTTTTTGCGAACTGATGAATGTCCAGTGGTGGCCATAAGAGTAGGTGCGATGTCTGGAGGAGCACTGCAGGAGCTAGTGCAGTGTCGCCAGCCACGTGGTACGATTTGGATGAAGTAATCTTGGTACGATTAGGGTTTGGCCCATTGAGATCTAGATATTTGCAATTGATCTACGATGAGGAAGCTAGGGCATGAAAATTGAGATGGATTTCACTTTTTTTGCGAGTTGCTAGCTGGGATGATAGAAAGAGGAAGATGAGGAAGATCGGTGGGGGTAGGAAGAAAAATTTTAGGAGGAACAAAAAAAAAGAGGGAAATCAAAAGAACCCGCTCGCACTTTTTTATTCCGCATGGTCTAAATAAAATGTATAGCGTTCAACTAAAATTTAATAGTAATCTGTGCATATACGAAAATTATACAGCGTTTAGTATTTTAAAGCATTTTATTTCATATGGATTTGATAGCACTAGGGCCGAAACGCTAAGAATGAGTGTATAGATAACCTAATTTCTTGTAGTGACACCTTGAATGATCATATCCCCTTTGATCTTCAAGATCATCATTCTATCCTTGCAAGAGATGGATGAACCACTTTTGTTTTATTCTATTTGATGTTTTGATTTGGAGTTGAAAGTTTTGGAAATTTGATTTTTTTTCTTCCATGAAAAGTTAGAAGGAGAGAAAGAAAAAGAATGAATTGTATGTGCGGAAGGAATTAGGGAATATGTCCTTTTTTAAAGGAATAAAACTTAACTTATTCTAGGACTAAAACTTTCATAATTATTCCCTTGATTGTTTCTCTCTCTCCAATCCTTTCTTTACACATGTGTCATCAAATGTGTGATACTACCTCTATACTCACGCTAGCCAAGGAAATTATGGAGTAATGCCGTCAACTAGCACAAAAAATAAGCTGTTGAGGAGCGACCATCCGTGTAATTGCTTTGTGAGAGCACCGATATGTCAGATAGTATAACATGCATTTCATTCAAGAGGAAATCCGACATGCCGATACAAACTCAAAGCTACTACATAGTGGCTATGTGGTCTTTAGAAACAAATATAGAAATAAACATAACATAAATCAGTCACAGATATCTATATCATAAAGGCAGAAATACATATGAATATAACACATAGAAGTGTATATCAAAGTAGTAGTCAAACAAGATCCACAATATCACAAAAGAATAGATACAAGTGCTATAAAAAAGAATATGTATACATCAAGGAGTCTCTATCTCAATTATATAACAACAAAAACTAACAATCTAATGTAGTTAAACAAAAGTCAGATGATGATCCCTGATAAGGAGTCAAGCAGAAGCACCTGTAACATCTCTGTCTGACCCGATTATTATTTAATAAGAAAATAATAAAAGGATCAGTCTAGCTATAAATATCAAATAAAATGAGATAGAATAAGAGATATGACGAAAACATATGATAACAATAATACCATATTATGAAAAGTATACATTTAACAACAACAAAAATCATACAATATCTCAAAAATCTCATAGCATCAAAAAGAATGTCATATTCTTTACCACATTCACCAAACCACAAATATTGGCTAACATATCAATGCCAATCATAAAAATTGATGAAACATGAATTCTAGGAATCATCAATTAGAAATCCAGAAATCACAAAAGGGGGAGGCCTATCACAAAATGGGAGCATAAAAACTCACCAACACATGTATAACAAAACGAAACGCTATTCCATGGTTGCTAACCATTAATTTTGAGCCGAAGCTCCACAAAACGGCCCGAAGAACTTTGAGCCGAAGCTCCACAAAACGGTATGAAGACCATTGAGCCGAAGTTCAGCAAAACGGTCTGAAGACCTTTGAGCCGAAGCTCCAAAAAATGATCTGAAGACCATGGGTCGCTACCCCATAAAATTGAGCCGAAGCTACATAGAAACGGGGTTTAGTCTCCCTCGCAGACAAAAAGACATCGCACATTGCTAGTCTAAATCACAAAATGATCATCATTGATCATCAAGAAGTGTCAATTACACTAAGCTAGTAAATAGATGAGTTTAGCTTCATGTCCCATAACCACTAGCTTAACTTAAATATTTATAAACAAACTATAATCTTCACTCGAAAGTTGTCACAAGAGTATCAATCGAACGAGTCTAAGAATTAACCGACGAAGTAAACGCAAGCGTTTCATTCCACTTGTTTTGCTAAGTCGTTTAATTGGATTTCTCGAACAAATGAGGTAAAGGTATGTATATACTAATAGATTGGAAAACGGATTTATAAATGAGTTTGATATTGAAAATAGAGTTGTAATCATCTTTGTAAAGGAGTTTGAATATTTACTACTAGTATAGAAACCTTTGTATTTTGAAGTGACAAATCACAATATTTATTGTAAAAACAATCAATCACCAAAAATTCACATACAAATACGCGAATCCAATCCAAAGAAATCGAAGTCATCAAAATGTATATTCCCAAAAATTCCGAAGTAGAAGTCATCAAAGTCGATAATAAATGATAACAACAAATCGGATAACCACGAATCGATAAAAATCGGAATCTCATGCAAAATAGTCAAATTGGGCTGAAGCAAGCAGGTCAGATGATTGGACACTGAGTTCAGTCGATTGGCCCATGCCTAGAAAACTCTCGGGTTCTAGGTCAGTCGACCGAACTCAGAGAGCCAGTTGACTGGAACCTATTTTCCAGTATTTCCTGCCTAGTCCCCAAAGCGGCAAGAATCCAAAGAAGCCGATCGATCGAGCAATTACAACTAGGGATTTATGCCATATGACAACCCAGTCCTATAGGCTCTTCGACTCACCCCAAATACATGTTCAAGCATCAAAGCTAGGATTTTTAAAGATTTAACTTCAAAACACCGAAAATTGAAATGTTCATCAAATCAATTCAAATAAAAAGCAAATGGGCATGGATAGATGTTAGGAATTCATACCTAACAATAATGATAGTTATAGACATAGATATGAGATAAAAATCTTACCTTTTTTCAAAAACAATGAAAGGGAAGCTTGAAAACAAAGGAGGATCAACCACTTTCAATCCCAACTCTAAAAGCTCCAATCTAAGATCATAAGGCAAAGTTTCTCAAATTAGGTTGTAGGGAATTTATGAAATTGGAGAGAGATTGAGATGGAGAAGAAGAAGGAGATGCTTACCTAAGCTTCTCTTGGATTTTGGAGTTAGAACTTGAATTTGCAAAGGATCTAGGGCTGAGGAATTTTAATTTCCAATCTCTTCCCCCATTATTCCTAAAGCTTGAAGTGTTAGGAAATAGAAATGAAATGGATGAAGAGGAGAGGGGGTGGAGCTTGGGTCTTAAGTTAGGGTAAATGGGCTGAAACCCAAACCCAAAGCCCTAAGTGAAAAGGTCGAAATTCTAGCCAGCTCTAAATATATCAATGTTTATACTCAAAAATATCGCAAACGTCATGTTGAATTCAATGGAAGCGGTCTCGAGTCCTAATTTTACTATTTGCAAAAAAGTAACCTTTCGGACTTAAATCCGACTAACGATGCTATATTTAAATAAAATGTTTTAATATACAATCGTAAAATATGCGGGTTGTTACAGACTCCCCTCCTTAAAGAAATTGCATCCTCGCAATACTTAATCAGAAAATATAAAAAGCAACAACCATAAAAGCATATCAACACAAAAGAAATTTGAAATAAGAAGTCCACCTCAAAGAGCACGAGAGAGTAAGTCCGGATGTATTCGCTCAATGAATGTCTAGATTCCTAAGAACAATCCTTAGGATTTGAGGACCATTGAATTTTCACAAGAGGGACATCTATATTTCGAAGGCGTTTTACCTCCAATGCAACGATATGAATAGGATGCTGCTCATAAGTCAAATTAGGCAAAACATCAATTTCTTCCACAACACCGGGCTCAAGAATAGAATTGGAATCCCTAAGGCATTTCCGTAGTTGAGAAACGTGAAACACGTCATGAATAGTAGAAAACTGAGCCAGTAATGAAAGGCGATAAGCCACGGAACCAATACGTTTGGTGATGGAAAATGGACCAATATATCGTGTTTGTACCAAAATTGGGCACAACACTCTTCGGTAGTTTTTGAAGAGATAACAGTGAAGAATGTAAATTTAAAATGAAGATTATCGAACAAAAACTCCAACTAACAGGAATGTAAATGCACAAACAAGCGATTTATAGTGGTTCGGCATGTCGCTACATGAACTTTGAAGTTTTGTGACTTTATTGATTCTCTTTGAACAATTACAAGTGATTACAGTGGACAACAGCAAAATACAACTTGGAATTCGAATTCAACAGCAAGAGTATGGTGCAAGTCTCGATCCGGCAGAATCTAAGCGCTTGAGAATCAAAAGATCCTCCTTCTGTAGGCTCTAGGGCTCTATTTATAGGCGTAGGAGGCTGATACCGCGCTCAAACTTCGAGAGACTCGTTCTTGCACGTGAGGGGGCCCCCGCGACCGATCCTGGAAAGTTTTGACTCGATCCGTGATCGATATGAAATCAATTCATATCAATCAAGATCGTGTCCAATGGAGCTGAAACTTGGTGGAAGCAATCTTTGGCTTGTACGTAATCTCGTGTGAAAATTTCATAGCATTTAGATCAGTGGATTTTGAGTGACGGTTGATACGAAATTGGATTCCTCGGTGGCTGTCTGGTTCGAAACCGTGATTTCGAATCGATCTACTTTGACTCGATGAAGCACGTGATTCCATGGCGATGTAGCGTGCACTCCTCGCATCGATCCAGCTTTTGCTCTGGTTTGACTGTGTTGCATCCATGGATCTCGTCTCGTTTGCGTCGATGGCTGTTGCATCAAACCAGGTCCATTTGACTCGATGGACACAAATGAGCCATTGGACATGGATTCGAACAAGAGCCTCTAATGGGTACGAAGCAAGGTCATCCGATGGATACAAAAAATAGTCGCCTGATGGATTCGAACTGGATGGTCGCAAATGATTATGCCCTAATGGATTCAAGACAGATGGATACGAGGGTATTGCAACCCTAGTCGGTAAGAAGATGATGGATTCGATCAAAAGCTCAACTATGGATACGAGTTATGCCTGGCTGGATTCATACGAATACTGATAGCTCGATCGATACGAACCAGGGGAGCTGATCGATGCGAAGTGGGCGATGGATGTGGACCGAACCGAGTCAAACTGTGGCTCACTGATGGATTCGAATGGGATCGATGCGACCTGGGGCTTCTTGATGGATACGAAGGCGCTGCCGCTATGATCGATACAAAGGTGATGGATTCGAAATAGAGCTCGATGATGGATATGAAAATGGGGTTATGGCCTTCACCTTTCATCGATCATAACTTGAGCATACAGACTCAGATTGACCTGAAATTTGGAACGCGGGCTTCCATGGCATTGTTCATCATGTTTTGTCAGTTGTAGCTTGATCCAGACTTGAAATTTTTTTACCGATATCCATAGTAGACCTACGTATTAACGATCTCCTGGACGATTCATCCTTAGTTTATAGTCAAGCTCTTGGTGTTACGGCCTTGCCAAAAGGCGGGATAACATTTGCCCCCCAAAGTACGTCTTGTGGAAACATGACGTGCTTTGAAAAGCTGCTGTCTTCATCTTGAACAGTCATTGTCTTTTTATTGAAGGTTGCAACCCTGCGCTGCTATAACTGATTGCTGTATGACAATGCAAAATTGTTTGTCGCCGTAGTCATTTAAATGAATATCCAATTCCTTTTAACGCTGAAAATGGAATATTAGTTAACATATATGTATATATGTTAGCCTGACTCTCGTTAACGTGGCGTATTCACGAGTCATCGTCAGTTTTCTTGTACCGAATTTCGCATCGATACTCTCCTGAACCGAAGTGAAACTTGAGTTGTAACAACGCTTGATGGTTGTTTTTGGATGTTCCTTCATATCGATCCTCTCCTGGATCGATATAGGAGTTTGAATGGTTGCCCTTGCAATGATATGTATGGGTCGTGATGGACACGAAATCATCATTCGTATCGACCGTCGCAAGCATCTGGGGACCGTGCATCAATGGATTCGAATAATACAATTCGCAACGATAGGCCGTGGATGGAATTGCAAATTCGCTGATGTGCATAGAGATTTCGAGTCGATAGAATTTAACATTTCCAAAGTTATCTTCGTCGTGCTCTTCGTATCGATGGACTTATCTACCATTTCGAATCGGTAGGAGCTCGGACTGATGGATTCGAATTCATCGTTTGACTCGGTATAAGGTTGACCTGTAGTGACCGGTCATTTGGACCGAGAGGCGAATCCCCCCGTTTCTTTACACCTGCCCTCATATAAATACCCTGGACTTCGTTATTTTCCACTTTTTTACTTTTTACTGCCGCCTTCTTTACTCCTTGCAATCGCATCAATCCACGAGCTTGAGAAAAGCAGAACTGTATGCCGCTTTCGTATTCATCAAACACAGCGCTTCAAATCTTTGAATCTTAATATCTAATTTAGGTAACTAATCAGTCGCAACTAAATCCTAACGACGAAGCTTGAATCTCAGATCGATTCCATCTTCGTCGAGTATCAATTCTGGCAACCTGTAAGGTCAGATCCGGGTCTGAGCTTGGTTAAGAATGGCCATGGCGACGCCCTTGATGGTTGGGGAAGAAGGAGTGGAAAAAATAACTCGATCTGTGTTTCGTGTCAATCTGAGGACCTGTGTTCGAATAGATGCAGGCAATGATGTTTTTTCTTGGATTTCGCATCGATTCCAGGGATTTCCTAAGGGAGATGTTGTAGCCCGTATCGATTGAGGTGGTAGAAGATCGCATCGATCAGTAATGATCGATGCGAGAGTTAAGCGAGCAGTCGTCTCGAAATCCTCGGCTTAGATCGATACGAATCTCACTCTCATGATCAATACGACAAGTATCGATTCGAACGTGATCGATGTGAAGCCGTGAATTTCCTGATCAATATGAATATGTCTATCGAGGATCGATTCAAAACCATCTTTACTGATCGATACGAACTCGAACTTTGATGATCGATTCGAAGTATGCCCCTGGTGATCAATATGAAATTCAGATCTTGATGGATACGAATAAGTTTCTAGTGGTTAAGTCGAACCCATCCCATGATGGATACAAAATTTTGAACACTTTTTAGCACAATTCCGACGAGCTTCATTCTCGCATATCTGGACTTGACCGTTAAACTGCATACTTGACTACCTTTCAAAGCTCGTCGATGGAACCATTACTTAACACGATGATAGCAGATTTTAATTTGGATCGATTGCTTACATCTGGATGATTTGGCGATGACGGTCAGCGATGACAGTCATTCCAACTGGATTTCGATTAGGTCCATCGTTGGCAAATTTTCCTTTAACTCTATAAAATTTATTCAAGCAATGCACAGCACTACACTACACAACACACACTTTACACGAGGGGAGCACCCGGGCTCTTTGTCGGCTAATGATAATTTCTCGTGATTTAGTTAGTTATGGAAACCCCAAGCTCGCATCCACAAAGTTCAATTCCTACCATGCTTGAAATACCTAAGATTGAGGTTGAAGTTATCGATCAACCCCTGACGAGGTACCAGACGCACCTCTTATCAATTGTGCGCCAGATTCTGTTCCGTCCAACATTTCGGAAGATATGCTGGGGAGAATATGCCTAAGGCACGGCTTGTTGATGGACGACGTGCTACTACCAGGACCAAATGACAGACCACACAATCCACCGGAAGGGTATACCGCATTCATTTGACATGCGTGCGTAGCTGGGACGCTCCCTTGTTCAATCAGTATATAAGAGAAGTGTTGTCCTTTAAAGGGATCACCCTATCTCAGCTACACCCAAATGGATATGCTTTGCTCAATAGCTTGTTCATTTCATTTATGGAGCACCTCTATCGACCACCCCGACTGACCGAGATAAGATACCTGTTCAATTTCAAAAGTCGGACATGCAGTCCATCTTTCACATTTCTAGAGCCCGTGAGAAATTGTCAAATAATCATGGGGACCTGGACCAGGCTAAGCTACTTCAAGACGGAGTGGTTTTACGTTAGATGCCCCCCAGGATTTGCCAGGCGATGGCTATTTAGACGAGAGTTTTGCTATTTTCTCCAGCAGTTGACAAGATAGTTGTAAATGAAAACCAAGTCATATTCCCTTTTTCTTTACAGCGATAATTCAGCGACCCGAAGACGGATAGGAATCTCAGAATTCTTGGGCTGATCGAGCGAAGAAAAGTATAAGGCTCGATGGTGCATTAAGAACTATCTCGAGGGAGCGGGTTAAGCAAAAAAGCTTAGAGTTGTTATGATCGAAGAGGCTGACTCTGAAAGAACCCACACCGACGACGAACCGCTGGGCGAGCCTGCGGATGCAACCGAGGATGCTGAAGAGAAGAGAAAAGGCAAGGCAGCCGTTTTTAAGCCATCCAAAAAGGGAAGTTGGAAATCTATTGTCATGTCCCGGTCTGCCTCCGAAATTAGAATTTCGAAGATGTCTCCCCCAAGAACAGAAAGTCATTACGAAGGGATCGCCGATCTTCCAATTCCGGACGATATGACCATGTAGCTTGATGCCGGATTGGATGATCTCCAACATGCCCTAGTTTTAAGCGAATCTCTACCCGCTAGCATGGTTGACACATCTGGTTGGTCGGGGGATGCACATACATATACACTTCAAGGAATTACAAGATTTTTGACCGTAAGCTGCCTTTTTCTAAAGGTTACTAACTTCGCTTCTGTTTTTCTTTGCATACACCATGTCCGGTCGAGGCTCAATGCTCGGTCGTCTACGCAGCAAACGTAAATCTTCGTCCTACTACGAGTCACATAGGAGGGAAGGAGATAGGGATCACGATCAAGGCTATTCCAGCCAGGAGCGGTCTGATAAGGATAGGTGATATGTACACCGATGCCGATCTCACACACCTCCCCCCAGAGCTCCCGCACCACCTCCGGTTCATGTTTTGGGGCCTCTAGAAACTCCACGGCACAATCCGTCTTCCCGCTCTTTACGATCCGATTCTCATCGCCCAACTGAAGTGGTAGACCCTTCAACTACTCACCAGCCCCTGCCGAGCCCACTGGGTAGGGAGCGATGAGGCTCGCTCGGCGGAAAATGGATTTTCCTGATATATGTTTTGATGGGTTCGTCTTTCCCCCATACTTGAAAAGGATTCCGGCATCGGCCGAACATACTGTGCATGATTATGTCGCGGATATATTCTTTCAGTATAAGGAATGGTAACTGCAAAAAAGCATCGAAGGTGGCCTTCGATCGAGCAATTATGATTGAAAAGCTGGAGAAAGAGCTTGGCCAAAAAGATTGTATTATTCAAAAGCTCAATAGCGAGGCTAAGTCTTCTCGCCAATCTGAGATTGAGGCTCTTAAGTGAGCCGATGAGGCCCAAGCGGCGACGGATAGAATGAAGCGGGAGCACTATGCCACAGTGGAGGACATGGGCCACAGGAACACCATCGTTACCGCTGAGTGGGACGCAGCCCTTAAAGAGCTTAATGAGCTTAAGTCCAAATTTTCTACAATCATAAAGGAAAAGGATGCTACTAACATTGCCGCAAAGGAAGCGTGTGATCAAGCGGTGGTGCTCCAGAGGGAGAGACATGCTGCCATGGAAAAGGTTCGCGAGGTGGAGGCCGAAGTTGATGAGAAGATTCGGCATGCAGAGACCAGGCTTGAGGCGGACATGGAGGAGCTTCTCGTCACTTACGAAGCCAATGTACTGAGGCATAGGAAGTTGGCATGGCTCGATGATTACTCTACACATCTATACAACGCCTGGATTTTGCTGGTCGAAGAAGAGAAGGCGGTGCTATTGGGTGGTGCCCTCGATGAATTTGAGCTGGAGAACCGCATATTGAGCGAAGATGAAAAGAAGGTTCTCCACGATTCTATGATCTCTCATGCGAGAGAGAGACTGGGCACCCAGCACTTAGAAATTGGGGAAGGTTCCGGAGTTGAGCATCATGCTACAAGTTCCGAGATTGTTACTTCATCTCGATCTGAGCCCACACCAATGATCGAGCCCTAACCCGTCCCGGCATATGACCTTGAATAGCCGCGCCTATCTCCTATTAAGGAGCATTCATCCGAAGTTATTCAGCCAACCATAAGCTGAACTAAGGAAGTTATTCTGAACAAATTTCATGTGTATTTGAAATGAAGGGCTCGTTTTTGAAGTGTGTTCTAACAACTTCTTTTCTTCCTTGTCCAGTGATCGAAGTTACATTGGCAGCGCCTCCTGCAATCCAAGAATCACATCAAGTGCAGAAGGCCATTATTATTGAGGCAATTACCACGACTATTGCTGTGCCAATTGAGGTGACACAGGGGAGCTCAATTTCCTTTGACGAGAAGATGATGAATGAGCTCTTGGGCCGACACAGCGACCCTTTTTCTGATATACCGTTCATTCTTGTTGCGTTCCCGCCTGCTTCTGGTGCTTCGTCACAGTCCACTGCTACCCTCAGCAAAGCCCGTGCTATTCGAGAAGTAGAGATATTGGCTGAAATTAACGCTGAGATGGGCCAGCGACTCATGGCGGTGATTCTAAGGGTGGAGTGACGACGCCGGGTCCAACACCACTTAGGATGATATCAACCAGGGGGACACTGGTTGATACTAGAGTGTCTGCTCTGCCCTTGATCGCAGATCCAGTTTCTCTGACTCCTCCTGAAGAGAGCATCCCCGTAGACTCAAATTCGGAGGAAGGATCAATATCATTCCTTCGTCCGGAGATTCCCCGCCTGAAGGGAAAAGTTCGAAATGAAAGATCGTTGGCGGTGCTGGTGGCTCCACACTGAAGAAAAAACCGAGGAAGAAGAAGGAATAGATAGATTCCTTAGGCACACTTTTGGGGCAGATAGGAGTTTGCTTTTTTGCTTTAGTAGGCCGTGTATAGATGCGGATTCGGCCTCCGCTAGATGGCATTTTTTGGAAGAACTTGTACATAAATTCTTATTTCCAGTTAGTTGAAATAAAACTTTATTTCCTCTGCTTCAACTATTTTTCCTATCTTCTATGCTTAAGTGTTGTAACGTTCGAATCATAGCTTGGTATGCTTGTGGAGTATCAGGTACTATTTCAGTCAATGTTTCACACTTAAGCATTGCCCCCAGTTTGGGGATCCAATTGTGATGATTGGCTAATGATCGCACTTCTATCTCTGCCTTCCAAGCTTAACATCGTCAAATCGATGTTGAACTAAGTGAAGGGTGAGCAATTTCAATTGTGTGCATTCACTGATAATAATCGCATCCACACTCTGGGGATCAGTATATATATATTTCGGTGGTCAATCGCACTTATCACAAGTCTTGAGCGCATGTCTACACTCTAGGGACTTAGGATAATCTGTGATCGATCATCTGGTTTGCACTTTGGGAATTCGAGAATTATCGATGTTTGTAACACAGTTTGCACTCTATGAACTTTGAATTAGTATTTGTACAATAATTCACACTCTGGGAATTTGAAGTCAACATTTTTATTTCGATTCGCACTCCGGGAACCTGGAATTGATGTTTATACTCCAATTCACGCTCTGGGAATTTAGAGTTCGTCGACAAATGGTCAGTTACATCTGTTTAGGCTTTTTAGGAATTCATTCACACTCTGGGAATGATGGATTTATCGGGATCGTGGATGGTCAGATCACATCCACCCCGAGTTAACAAGCGAGGTCGTTAGATGGACGGGTCCATCCTCCTCGAACTTGGTTAGGATACGGCCGAAGTCGTTAAGCAGACGGGCCCACCCTCTCCGGAACCGCATTTATATGTTTATAATCCAACTCGCACTCTGGGGTTTGGAGTTAGTGTTTATACTCCGGTTCGCACTCCGGGAACCTAGAGTTAATGTTTATACTCCAATTCAAACTCTAGGAATTTGGAGATGGTGTTTATACTTCGGTTCACACTCTGGGAACCTAGAGTTGATATTTGTACTCTAGTTCGCACTCTGGGAATTTGTAGCTAGTGTTTATACTCCGGTTCACACTCTGGGAACCTAGAGTTGATGTTTCTACTCCAATTCGCACTCTGAGAATTTGGAGTTGGTGTTTATACTCCGGTTCGCACTCTGGAAATCTAGAGTTGATGTTTATACTCCAATTCGTACTCTGGGAATTTGGAGTTGGTGTTTATACTCCGGTTCGCACTCTGGGAACGTAGAGTTGATGTTTATACTCGAATTCGCACTCTGGGAATTTGGAGTTAGTTATAGGACTGTCATGTGTCGGTCCAGTACAGTCTTTAAAGTGACGGCTTACCCCCAAGCTGAGGTTTCACTTAGTGAGTGGCCGGTCGTATCACAGTCACTCACTATTTGAATAAATTAAATCGTATGATAGAATTAGCTCTTTGTGCGTCATGATAGTTGAATGTCGCATTCGGTGGATCACAGCTCTAGCTTGAAGAGATGGTAATTTATTGCTGGAACGGAAAAACATGGCAAAGTCAGTGCCTTATTACAACTTCGAACTTCAGAATGCAAAGACAAATTGCAAAGTATTTATAGACTAAATAAATAAATCATGTCATGTGTAATAGTGATGAAAATCCTCGTCGTTCCAGGCTCTTAACAAAGTGTGTCTTCCGCTGACAGCTTTTATTACTAATCTCCCACCGGGATGGGTAGAGTGCTCCCGTCTCGGCCGATCCGGTTCATTATTCTGATTTGATCGGCCTGCTCCTGCAGGTTGCGGCGCTCGAAGAAACTGTTCCAGCTTCATTTCTCTAATCAACTTTCCACGAGATCCTGCAAATGACGACATTCATTCGTATTGTGCCCGTAGCTTTCATGAAACCTGCAAAAAATTTCCGTCTGGATTTGCCTTTCTGACGACGGTTTTGGTGCAGGTTTTTTGTATTGAATTGTATTACATGTTTGTGAATACAAGTTCTCCAGTGATGTATTCAAAGGAGTGTAGTTGTCAAACATAGGATTCTTGCACTGTGGGCCACTGATCTGATCTCGCTTTCTATTTTTGTTCACGTTCTCCCTCCGCTGAGTTTGTTTGTTTTGAATATTCAACCAAACTTTTTCGGAGCTCTCACCAGACAATTTGACTGCAACATTCCCTTCCGTACTTGGCCCTGCATCATCTTGCTTCCTAGACTATTTTGCATCTTCCCTTCTCAGGAATTGAGCCGCCTAAGCACAGAAATGGTCAATCCCCTTAGTCAGCACCATAAGCATGGAGTTATCATTCGGATTGCTGATTTCCGCACACATAGCATGGAATCTCTCTATGTAGCGTCTGAGTGTTTCTTCGGGAGCTTGGGTGACACTAGATAGAGTGTTGACATCTTTTGGCCTTGCAACGTGCCTGCAGAATTGCTCAACGAATTTAGTGGCCAACTGGTCAAAGGAGGAAATGGATCATGGTGGCAGTCGGGTGAACCACGTGGTAGCGATGCCCTCCAAGGAAATGGGAAAAGTACGACACATCATTGCATCGTCAGCTCTAGCAGCGCTCATGGACCGTTCATATTTCAGAATATGCTGGTTGGGGATGGAGTTTCCTTGTACATGGGTAGATTCAGCATCCTGAATCACCGAGGGGGTTCAGCAGTAAGTATATCGTCTGTAAAAGGAGTGTGACTTCGAGAGATTCCCCAGTCGTCATTCTTGAGACCTTGGCTCTCATGGATCATCTGACGTATCATGGCCGGAAGATCCGACATTTGTACGTTCTGTGCGGTTCGAGCCAGAGTATGATTAGTTTCCATATTATGAGGTTGGACCGGATGCTGTCGATGGTCCACATCTCGCCTTCTTGGCTCATAGTCCTCTGGGACGTATGGTTCAGAAGTATGCCCATGCTGATGATTGTCCAGGTTCGACTGATTTTGGGCATCGACCCCTAGTTCAACCGCGGCGGTCGTAGTGCAGTAGTCTGTGGTGTAATGAGGAGCGGTACCCCCTTGTGAGGAGGGTTCGGTTTAGAAACTGGCCGATGGACCAACTCTCAATTGTCCAACGATCATTGCCGGTTGATGTCCAGCAGTTTGTATATGACTCCCATCTAGTCGGGGTCGTGGAGATCGATGATGATAATCAGAAGAGGAAGAATTTTCGGTGGAGGAGCAAGAAGCATGACCTCTCCTAGATCTCCTCCGCTTCTGCCGATTCAGCTGGCTGGTCAGCTCTGTTAGCTGTTGCCGAATCTGGGTCAGTTCCTAAAGCAGCAACTGGAACTCTTGTTGGGTAAACGGACCTGATGGTTCCGAGGGTGCGGTAGCATCTTGGTTAGAGGGAGGTAGTGGCACAGGATTCTATCT
The DNA here is from genome assembly GCA_030765085.1 of Allium cepa. Classification (NCBI taxonomy): domain Eukaryota; kingdom Viridiplantae; phylum Streptophyta; class Magnoliopsida; order Asparagales; family Amaryllidaceae; genus Allium; species Allium cepa. The sequence continues at coordinate 779,586,547 of CM060945.1, forward strand.
ATCCTGGCCTTCTTGATCGACAGCATTGGAAGCGATCCTTGTGCTAAACATCCTGGGGGTTGAACTCCTTTCCTAGATTTTGTGCAAATCTGAATTGGATGGAAGGAATTCGGATTAGTGATCTCGATCTCTCTCTTAGATTTGTGCAATCCGGTATCGATGATAGATCCAAGGAGCAGGAGAAAATAAAGTATTCTCAGTGAAAGCACCAAAGTGTTTGTACCAAAATTGGGCAAAACACTCTTTGGAAGTTTTTGAAAAGATAATGGTGAAGAATATAAATTTAAAATGAAGATTATCTAACAAAAACTCCAACTAACAAGAATGTAAATGCACAAACAAGCGATTTAGAGTGGTTCGAAGTGTTGCCTACGTCCACTATGAAGTTTTTTTGACTTTATTGATTCTCTTTGAACAATTACAAGTGATTACAGCGAACAAAAGCAAAATAAAACTTGGAATTTGAATTCAACAGCAAGAGATGGTGCAAATCTCGATCCGACAGAGTCTGGATGCTTGAGAATCAAAAGATCCTCCTTCTATAGTCTCTGGGGCTCAATTTATAAGCGTAGGAGGCTGATACCGTGCTCAAACTTCAGGAGACTCGTTCTGGCATGTGAGGGGGCCCACCTGACTGATCAATATATAGGCGTAGGAGGCTCGACGCGAAACGTCGTGGAAGCAATCTTTGGCTTGTATGTAATCTACTGTGAAAATTTCATTGCGTTTGGATCAGTGGATTTTGAGTTATGGTCGATACGAAATTGGATTCCTCGGTGGCTGTCTAGTTCGAAACCATGATTTTGAATCGATCTACTTAGACTCGATGAAGCACGTGATTCTGCGGCGACGTGGCGTGCACTGCTCGCATTGATCCACCTTTTGCTCCGGTTTGACCGTGTCGCATCCATGGATCTCGCCTCGTTTGCATCCATGGCTGTTGCATCGAACCAGGTCCATTTGACTCAATGGACACGAACGAGCCATTGGACATGGATTCGAACAAGAGCCTCTAATGGGTACGAAGTAAGGTCATCCGATGGATACGAAAAACAGTCGCCTGATGGATTCGAACTAGATGGTCGCAAATGATTGTGCGCTAATGGATTTGAGACAGATGGATACCAGGGTATTGCAACCCTGATCGATAAGAAGAGGATGGATTCGATGAGAAGCTCAACTATGGATATGAGTTATGCCTGGCTATATGGATACGAATACTGATAGCTCGATCAATACGAACCAGGCAAGCTGATCGATGCGAAATGGGCGATGGATGCAGACCGGACCAAGTCGAACTGTGGCTTATTGATGGATTCGAATGGGATCGATGCGACCTGTGGCTTCTTAATGGATACGAAGGCGCTGTCGCTCTGATCGATACGAAGGTGATGGATTCGAACTGGAGCTTGATGTTGGATACGAAAATGGGGTTATTGCCTTCACCTTGCATCGATCATAACTTGAGCATACGAACTCGGATTGACTTGAAATTTGGAACGCAGGCTTCCATGGCATAGTTCATCATGTTTTGGCAGTTTTAGCTTGAAACGGACTCGAATTTTTTTTACCGATATCCATAGTAGACATATGTATTAACGATCTTCAGGACGATTCATCCTTGGTTTCTAGTTAAGCTCTTGGTGTTACGGCCTTGCCAAAAGGCGGGATAACATATCCAGTTGCTAATTTTCCCGATCGACTGAAACGCACAACACCCTTCATAGGAGAAACATGAATAAACACAAATTCTCCCAAAGAAAATTCTCATTTCCTTCTTCGGTTGTCGGCATACGATTTTTGCCTACTTTGAGCTTCTATCATCCTATGGCGGATAAGGTCAATCTTTTCTATGGAATCGATGAATAAAGTCTGGACCTAAGACCAGCTTCTCCCCTGCCTCAAGCCAATAAGAAGGAGATCGGCATGGCCTCCATGGAGTGCCTCAAAAGTTGCCATACCAATACTAGATTGGAATCTATTATTATAGGAAAACTCAATAAGAGAAATATGATCTTCCCAACTTCCACCAAAATCAAGAACACATGCTTGAAGAAGAACTTCAAGAGTTTGATTCACGCGCTCGGTTTGTCCATCGGACTGAGGGTGATTAGCGGTGCTAAATTTAAGCTTTGTTCCCAAAGCTTTTTAAAGGCTCTTCCAAAATCCACTAGTAAACAATGGATCACGATCGCTAACAATAGAAGTAGGGACTCCATGCAATTTAGCAATTTCTTTAATAAAGAGTTTTGCCAAAAGAGGTACGGTCCGAATGGACCGAACGGGAATAAAATGGGCGGATTTTTTAAGTCTATCAACAATCACCCATAGGCTATCATGGCCCAAACGAGATCGGGGAAGTCCGTCAATAAGTCCATGGATACTTAATCCCACTTCCAAATTAGAATGTCCAAAGGTTGCAATAACCCACCGGGCCTTTGATGCTCGACCCTAACGAGTTGGCAAGTCATGCAATACTTAACAAAGTCAGTAATTTCAGATTCCATCCCATCCCAATAATTGAGTCGCTTCATATCCACGTACATTTTTCTACTACCGGGATGAATGGTAAAATTTAGAATGATGAGAATCTTCCAAAATGTCTTTACGAAGATCACTAATATTTGGCATGATAAGTCTACAAAATTTTCGAATGCCGCCACGAGAATCGATATTAAAGTTTTCAAACCTTCAATATCAATTTTATCCCTACAATTTTGGCTAAGAAGAGCCAATTCGAGATCCGGCTTTCGAGCATCAAGAATGCGGTCTAAAAGAGATGGATGAGACTCAGGGCTACATGGAACAAGAGATGATCATAAACCGGATTCACAATCTCGATTCTCACAAGTGGATAAAATCTTGAGAATTTCCATTCGGATATCATCATGGAAACAACCGCTTGTTGCTTACGGCCATGTGCATCGGCAAAAAGATTTCCCTTTCTGGGAGTACAAATAATATCACGATCATAAGATGCAATGAACTCGAGCCAACGTTGCTGACGCAAATTAAGTTCCTTTTGAGAAAATAAATATCCAAAGATTTATGATTAGTGTAGAGAACAAATTTCTCTCCCAAAAATAATGTTGTCAAATTCTAAAAGTGAAAGCAATAGCCGCAAACACTAGATCATGAGTGGCATACCTAGTCTCGATAAGCTTTAATTTATAGAAGCATAAGTGATATCACGTTCCTTTTTTCAAGAGAATGGCACCCAAACCAATACGATTAGCATTGGTACAAACGGTGAAATCTTGGTTCCCTTCGAGAATCACAAGAATAGGAGTATCGAAAAGAAAGAGTTCTTTTAATTGATCCTCATTCCTGAAAAGCTAAAACATTAAAAATCACCATTAACTTTTATGTAATCATATTTCTAGAAAAATTTACTTATTTCTAGAAAAATCACCATTAACAATGTTGATCAAGCGCATCGACGAGAATTCTTAAAGCACACAATGGGCAAAACAACACAAAATCATCTTCTATATGATAAAAATATCTCTCAAAATTTTTATGAGTACTCTTTGCTCGTTTTAAGAACAAAATCCACTTATACTTAGAAATAAACCTTATGAAAAAGATTTGCAAATTTTAAACTGCTATTTCCATCTATAATTAATAAATTCAAAAACGGACTCATCGAGATATTCGTCGAATTCTCGATTAATAAGATGGATGAAATAAGCCGGGCAACTCGACTGACATCACATGTCATTCATAAGAATCATAATGAGTATGGAATGCAGTTAGTGGAACGCTATCGTCCGCAACTCATAGCTAATGAAAACTGGTGGTAAAGTCAAATTGAAAAAACCTTAGCACCACTCAAAATATTGCTTAGATGTTAACCCTAATACAAGCTCAAAGATACCGGAAAATTTCACAAACTACTCGAATGAGAGAAATAACATTTTCTTCAACAAATGGGTCTAGAAAATAAAATGATGCCACCAAATTGGAATCAAAATCATTTTAGAAAAATAAAAATCTGCTTAACTGATTGACAATGTCGAAGATGGATAGTCTACATGGAACATAGGCTATGGCTTCATAATGATTAAGCCAATCCTTTAAAAAAAATCAATTTCGAAGCATAAGTAACGCATAACATGCAAATCGGCCTGGAAAGAATAATCACATAAAATAACTTTGACATCTTTTCATATCAAACTGAGCATTGCAGATCCGCTATCCGGATAGCAATTCTCAGCAAAGTCATCAAGCCTAAAATATTTAAAGGAAAGAAATCAAAAAGTTCTTTTGACATAAAAATAATGAGATGAACCCATATCAACAAGAACTCGAATCGAATAATCACACAACAAATGTCATCAAGGGCCAAATGAGAAATACCTTAACCAAGAGAAGTGCTACTAGGCGCTTGCATAACATTTAACTTTCCCTCCCTCTTGCTTGGAAGTTTGGGACATGAAGATAAAAGTGACCTAAACTTTTGCAATAACGACAAAAGAGAGGTTTCGGACACCTATTAGCATATTGGTCCGTGGAATCACAATTGTAGCATTGTCCATGACTAGAGGTAGGGTCTTTGCTACCGCTGTTTCTTGTTTCCCTTTCTTGTTGGGATTGGGGCCTTTGAATTTAATAGGCCTCTTCTTGTTGCTATTGAGGCCCTTTTTAAAACCTCCAACATCACTATCATTTCCTTTATCGACCTCTTCTTCTCATAGAGTGATATCTACAATCTGATCGAAAGGAACTTCTAGTTTCAGACATAAAACCTTCGTGGGGTTCTTACTCAAAGCACAAGTAAACCTTTGATTCTTTGCAAGATCCAAAAATTGTTGGGCAGACATGAATACGCCATCCAGAGAAGGACTACTGGATTGAACAGCGCTAGGACTGCCAGAACTAACTATCTCTTCTTCTTTTAGAAAAAATTAAAGAAGAGGAAAAAAAAGGTTATTATCAAAATGAATATCAAACAATCATGGATGATAAAACAAGGCATAACAAAAGAAAATAGGATAGAACGGGTCCTAAGACTCGGATAAATCCTAAGGCACGACTTCTAAGAAGGACCTAGAACAATGATCCTTGCTAGATTATTCTACATTGTTTCGAAGTTTGGCTCTGATACAAGCTGTGATCCCCCAACTATAAGCCAAGGACACTACGGAGTAATGCCGTCAACTAAAAGAATAAGGCTGTTGAGGAGCGACCATCCATGTAATTGCTTTGGGCGAGCACCGATATGTCAGATAGTGTAACATTCATTTCATTTCAGGAGGAAATCCGACATGCCGATACAAACTCAAAGCTACCACACAGTGGCTATGTGGTCTTCGGAAACAAATATAGAATAAACATAACATAAATCAGTCACAGATATCCATATCACAAAGGCGGAAATAGATATGAATATAACACATAGAAGTGTATATCAGAGTAGTTGTCAAACAAGATCCATAATATCACAAAAGAATAGATACAAGTGCTAGAAAAAAGAATATGTATACATCAAGGAATCTCTATCTCAAATGTATAACAACAAAAACTACCAATCTAATGTAGTCAGACAAAAGTCAGCTGATGATCCCTGATAAGGGGTCAAGCAGAAGCACCTCTAACATCTCGTCTGACCCGAGTATTATTTAATAAGAAAATAATAGACGAATCAGTCTAGCTATATATATCAGATAAAATGAGATAGAATAAGAGATATGACGAAAAAGTATGATAACAATAATGTCATACTGTGAAAAGTATACACTTAACAACAATAAAAATCATACAGTATCTCAAAAATCTCATAACATCAAAAAGAATGCCATATTCTTTACCATATTCACCAAACCACAAATATTGGATAACATATCAATGCAAATCATAAAAATTGGTGAAACATGAATTCTAGAAATCATCAGTTAGAAATCCAGAAATCACAAAAGGGGGAGGCCTATCACAAAACGGGAGCATGAAAATTAACCAACACGTGTATCACAAAACGAAACGCTATTCCATGGTAGCTAACCATCAATTTTGAGCCGAAGCTCCACTAAACGGTCCAAAGACCTTTGAGCCGAAGCTCCACAAAATAGTCCGAAGGCTTTGAGCCAAAGCTCCACAAAACGGTCCGAAGACCTTTGAGTCGAAGCTCCACAAAACGGTCTGAAGACCATGGGTCGCTACCCCACAAAATTGAGCCGAAACTCCACAGAAACGGGGTTTAGTCTCCCTCGCAGACAAAGAGATATCACATATTGCTAGTCTAAATCACAAATTGATCATCATCGATCATCAAGAAGTGTCAATTACACTAAGCTAGTAAATAGATGAGTTTAGCTTCATGTCCCATAACCACTGGCTTAACTTAAATATTTACGAACAAACTGTAAATCTCCACTCGAAAGTTGTCACAAGAGTTTCAATCGAATGAGTCTAAGAATTAACGGACAAAGTAAGTGCAAGCGTTTCATTCCACTTGTTTTGCTAAGTCGTTTAATTGGATTTCTCGAATAAATGAGGTAAAGGTTTGTATATACTAATAGACTGGAAAACAGTTTTATAAATGAGTTTGATATGGAAAATAGAGTTGTAATCATCTATGTCAAGGAGTTTGAATATTTACTAAGTACAGAAACCTTTGTATTTAAAGTGAGCAATCACAAAATTGATTGTAAAAACAATCAATCACCAAAAATTCACATACAAAGATGTGAATCCAATCCAAAGAAATCGATATCGAAGTCATCAAAATGTGCATTCCCAAAAATTCCGAAGTAGAAGTCATCAAAGTCGATAATAAATAATAACAACAAATCGGATAATCACGAATCAATAAAAATCAGAATCTGAAGCAAAATAGGCAAATTGGGCTGAAGCAAGAAGGTCGGCCGACCAGACACTGAGTTCAGTTGACTGGCCCATGCCTGGAAAACTCTCGAGTTCCAGGTCAGTCGACTGAACTCAGAGAGCCGGTCGACTAGAACCTGTTTTCCAGTATTTCTAGCCTAGTACCCAAAGGGGCAAGAATCCTAACGGAGTCGATCGATCGAGCAATTGCAACTAGGGACTTATGCCATGTGACAACCCAGTCCTATAGGCTCTTCGACTCACCCCAAAGACATATTCAAGCATCAAAGCCAGGATTTTTAAAGATTTAACTTCAAAACACCAAAAATTGAAATGTTCACCAAATCAATTCAAATAAAAACCAAATGAACATGAATAGATGTTAGGAATTCATATCTAACAACAATGATAGTTATAGACATAGATATGAGATAAATATCTTAACTTTTTTCAAAAACAATGAAGGAGAAGCTTGAAAACAAAGGAGGATCAACCACTCTTCAATCCCAACTCTAAAAGCTCCAATCTAAGATCATAAGGCAAAGTTTCTCAAATTAGGTTATAGGGAGTTTATGAAATTGGAGAGAGATTGAGATTGAGAAGAAGAAGGAGATGCTTACCTAAGCTTCTCTTGGATTTTGGAGTTAGAACTTGAATTTGCAAAGGAGCTAGGGCTTAGGAATTTTATTTTCCAATCTCTTCCCCTATTGTTCCTAAAGCTTGAAGTGTTGGGAAATAGAAATGAAATGGATGAAGAGGAGAGGGGGTGGAGCTAGGCTCTTAAGTTGGGGTAAATGGGCTGAAAGCCAAACCCAAAGCCCTAAGTGAAAAGGTCGAAATTCTAGCTAACTCAAAACATATCAATGTTTATACTCAAAAAGATCGCAAACGTCATTTTGAATTCAATAGAAGCGGCCTCGAGTCCTAATTTGACTGTTTGCAAAAAAGTAATCTTTCGGATTTAAATCCGACTAACGATGCTATATTTAAATAACATATTTAAATATACAATCATAAAATATGCGGGTTGTTACAAAATGTCATCAAATTTCCATAAATCATGTCATCAAATGACATAGAATTTCCACAAATCATGAATACAATTTTGTTCACACTTTTTTTGAAGTGTGAACAAAACACTTTCTTCCAATTGGAGGAATTTGGTGGCTAACATATGGGACCCACCTGAATTCCTCCAATAGGAGTCGAGTGTTTTTTTCACACTTCGAAAAAAGTGTGAACAAAATCGCTCCCACAAATCATGTCGTCAAATGACATAAAATTCACATAAATCATTTCATGCAATTGTTTTTAAATAACATCTATATCTACATCAATGCATGCAAATATAACTTTTATAAATACATTAGAATAATTGCAAAAAAAATTCAAACGTCAAATAAATAATAATTAATGAAATGTCAATTAATCCAATCAATTTACAATATTATAAATTAATTAAATAATGTAGTTTTGTTAAGAATTAATCATTATGGTTGTGCGACTCAAAGGTGTAAATTCAATCAGCGATTATTATCAAACTATTCGAATATTAATATTCACACGTCACTTAGCAGGTGATATGACATTTTGGCTAAATTTATCGCTTACGCATCTTTTGGGAAAATCCAATTTTGCTTATTATACGCGGTACCTAATAGTGACAATTATTTACACTAATTCTCTTTGTCAAAACTATATAACATTAGGATTTATGGAATTTGGTAATGATCAAAATTTCAATATCATCCACATTCAACTTTATAATCAAAACACAAAGTCGCTGTGTCACAACCTGAAATTCAGCATTCAGAAATCGACATCAAATACCTCACTTATATTCGATTGCCGAAGATTCAAACGTTAAAATCCAGTTCAGATGGAGCTTATAACAACATTAAATGAATAGATACAGCGGAAACAAGTGGTAATATCATTGATCACAACACAGATACAACATCACCACAATATTCGATTACAACAATTTAATTCCATTATCAGAGTGATATACACAAGATGCAATAACAGGATGAAACACTATAGTGGAACAATAACAGCTTCAAATATTTCCAACATACTTCGACTTTGAGAAGATCTTCGAAAACTCCAACACTTCAAAAGGTTTCCAAGGCCAACAGCTTCCAAAATCCGATAGCTTCCAAAAAGACTTCAAAAGATTTCAAGCTAGCTCCAAAACACATGGATAACCTACTTTTAGGCTGCTCGTGTGGAATTTATGGGCACCCAGAGTTTAGAAAGGGAACAATAAACCCTGGGTCAGTCATGGGACAGGTATGAGTAAACAAAAACAGTTGTTTGTACGAAAACAATTTCAAAAGAAATCTGTTCATGCTTCTGGAAAATGAAACTACCATAAGGCCTCCACACACACACACAACGCAATCGCACAACTGGAGGAGATTTCTCCTTATGATAGTTAAATATGCTTGATACGAGAAGATATTTTGATATTATTATTATTATTAGCGTGTAGTGTGGAAAAAATTTCGAAAGTATAATATAAATCTTTGCCAACATAGGGACCATTATACTATGCCTACTATAGCGGCCACCTGAGGTGGCGGGTTATACAACTGCAATCGTACAGGGTTCGTATTGAATGATTGGATTTCCAACAATGATCATGCTAAGGAACTTCCTTATCAAATGGAACGCCCTTGGAGGGACGGCCCTAAGAACCATATCGGATCTCTGCCAAAACAAGGCATGGTTACCTCTGTAACTAGGTAACACCTACAAGTATGCTATCCCCGGTCGTTACCGACCTTTATCATGGGGTTCACCAGCAAATAGCAATAACCACACAGTTAAATATCTGGGCTCCATACCATGATACCACCTCTTATCCAGAAGAAAATGGACATACCCTAGGGGCGTGACCCCTAGAAACCTTGCTGCAACTTTCCTATTTCAACCATTACCAGGTTGTGAGGTTCAACGAAGTCTCATCCACGAAGCTATGCTTTTCACAAAAGCCATGCTTCGATCAACAAATGATCAGCAGCACTCAGCATGCCACACTACCAAATTGGGAGTAGATCAGTAATAACCATCAACTACATAGCCTCTGAGCTCGTACATCTCAGAGAATGGTGTTAAGTTAAGAGAATAAATTCTCCGCCACCAACAGAAAGGTATTTGAAAGAAATCAGCTTTATATCTCAAAGTGTAATGTCAGACATATAACCATACAAGTCTGTTCCGGGTTCGAAAGGAACCGAAGGCACTTACAAAGAAGCCCTTACAATCCAGGCGTCCGCAATCCCGATCGAACTCCCCATCACATATGGAGATCTCTATAATGGAGCAACTTGGTGTAGAGTCATTCGAGAGGTTATCCTATCATTCTCGAAGACAGCCCGTCTTCACCACCCTCTTCAAATGCTTTCCATTTCATCGTATCACTATTCAAAATGGGTTATATGACACAAAGTCCTCTCCCGGCTAAACCGAATAGTGAGCGCTCAATTTAAAAGCACGTGGATATATCAATCACAAAGGTTCATCATTAATATTCGATGTGGATTTCGGATAACCAACTGGAATCCGACTCCATGTCGCATCGCTTCAAATGTTGTTTTACATGTCAATGAGTTTCCACATTCAGATAGAAACAAATCACACATAACATAGTTCAGCACAAAGCAATTCACATCACAAAGTATCACAATCACATAACAGGGGTATCAATCAGCTCAAGGCACTTCAATAGCAATCAATCGTCTGACAATGAGATGAATTAACAGTGTAATTTTAATCAATTAATCACATAATTATTTTCATTAATTATGTTTAATTTATGATTAATTATCCTTAATTTTAAATTAATTAATCTTTTATTAATGATTAATTTTTCTTAATTTATATTAATTAATCCTTAATTAATTAAATCTTAATTATTAATTAATTAAACCCTTAATTATTAGTAAATTAAATCCTTAATTATTAATTAATTAAATCATAATCACCTTCACTAACTAATTATTCCTTAATTAATTACCTTAGTTAATTAATCTTTAATTATAAACTAATTAACTTTAATTAATAATTAATTACCCTTTAATTAATTATTCTTTAATTATTAAGTAATTATAAACTATTAATCTTAATTAATCATTCAATTATTATTAAAAATCTTTACTTAATAAACTTTATAATTAATTATCATTAACATAAGGGATTAAGGTTAATTAAGCATTAAAAATCAATATTTCATCTTAATTTACTTCTAGTTATTTATTTAAAATAATTAATAAATAATGTCACAATTAAATAAATTTAAACTTGATTACTTATAAAGATATCTTTCTTAAACCTTTATTTATCCAATACTTAAATTAAAACCATTATTTAAAACATGGATTAAAAATGTTTAAAATTTAAATTGTGTTTTAAAAGTAAAAACTGTTTTATAAGACAAATCTGAGACCCACTTCAGGTGTTACCCGAGAAAAATGCCTATTGAGTTCTAGTTGTCCCCAAAACTAGCCCCAACTTTTCATTTTAGACTTAGATTTTTGTTTAAATTTTAATCCCCGTGCGACCCAAAAATGCTTCGAGTCGGAACTCGAGCTAGTGACCTGCTTCCCCGAAGGCTACTTCGAGCTGTTCCCCTCCTTTCTTCAAAATAGATCCCTAACACAACCAGATACAGTGTGCACATGCTCAAAGACTCCAACCACCACTAATCAACGCTTCAATCATCGACAGGTCGACGAAAACTTCTCATAGGCCCCCAACCACCCTGAAACGTGAGCGGGCGTCGAATTCGCAATCGAGCTTTCCGACCAAAATGGAACCAAAACAATCATCACAAAAATGCCTCGTTCTTCCACCTCTTGCCATCAGAGGTCAAATGGTCACCCCTGAAGCTTCGCAGATGTCTAACGCTTCGATTGGCGCTTGTGCGATCGATTCCAATCGTCTAACGATGACGTAGCAATACCTATTCCGACCATGAGTGAATATGGGTCTCAAACCCTAGATGAACGTCCTTCGGCCACCACAATCAAATTAAAATTCTTCAAGCATTTTTCCCTGAACCCACATCAGCTCGGCCATCTTTGATCACAACCTCGACCATTCTCATCACATCGATGAACAGAATTTGACAGTATCCCTAATATCGATCATCCCTGGATTAATCAGTGAATACATACTTACAAAATATGATTTTACTTTTAAAAATCATAATTTTCAAAAACCTTCTTGATGATATAATTTAAATCAGAAACCATGATGGTCAAATTTTCAACAAATAATGTGTTTACCTATATTTTCAATTTTTTTAGGGAATACTTTAATTTGTTTTACTTAAATTTATTTTTAAAATTTGAATCATGTTTAAACAAACAACTTTTGTTTAAATCCTAAGATTTAACAAGGATCAGAGAAGAAGCAATTGAATTTTAAACAGGATTTTGAATTCCTGCAACCTCGAACAGAGGCTTTTTCGTGTACACAGACGTGCACAGCAATATCCTATTATATATACAAATTGAGATGCATGCAATATGTTTTCAAAATTTCTTTAAGCATATTTTCAAACCATAGGTTGAATCTAGATTTTTGAAAGGTTTACTCACCTGAGATCTTTGAACAGAGGAGAAGTCTAGGATTCATGATTTGAAAAGAATCTGGAAATTGCTTTCTGGTTTTGATTTGAAAATCTGGATTCTTGAATCTGGAATTTGCTTGTTGATGTTAGATCTTGAACTAGAATTGTTTGAATTAATGGCTTGCTTGTTGTTGAATCGTGTTTTGATGTGTTGAGATGATCTTTAGGTCTTTGAAATAATTTGTTTTGGATGATTTTCTAGTTTGAAATATTTGTGTTTTTGGATGATTTGTTTTCTGGTTTCTCCGTATCAAGTTTTCTTTTACTCTTTGAAGTTTTAAAATGAAGACTAAAAGAAATGAGGGAGAGGAGGAAAAGATGTATATACCTGATATTTTCTTCTTTAATAGAAAAAAAAATTAGGGCACTTTCCTACATCCATAAATAAATTGATTACACTTGTTAATCTACTAGTTTTTATGAATTACACTTGTATTATTTCTTATTACGTGCTTAACATGTGTATTTCACATGAATTAAAGACTTCTAAATAAATTTTATATCATATTTTCCTTATTTTATAAATAGATTTCCTATTTATTTTTATATACAAATTTAAAGAAGAAATGTTTTAAACTAATTTTACATTAAATAAATAACATATTTATCATTTTAAATGCAAATTATTTTTCTAAGACAATTATTTAAATTTTAATTTCAAATTCAAGTTCAAATTTGAATTATAATCCATTTATATATGTATAAATCAATACTAATTCTATTTACCGTGAAAATTTTCAAATTAATTCCAAATTAAATCCCAAAAATTCAAATTAATTGCTAATTTTAAATTGATAAAATTTGGGGATGTAACAGATTCCCCCTTAAGAAAATTTTTTCCTCGAAATTTGAAAGAGAGAGAAAGACTAACAAAGAATATAAGAACACAGAAAAAGATAGAAAATGTCTTACCAGATTAAGCCGAAATATCCACTCTGCAATTGGGATAGGACTTCTGCATGCTATCCTCTATTTCCCAAGTACAATCGTTTGAATCACCACTCAATTGCACTTTAACCAGTTTCTCAACTTTATTCATATGCTCTTTTCATCACGATCAATTATTTTGAATGGCTCTCTTTTAATTGCCAGATTTGGTGTAATTTCCAAATCATGCTGAGCTGCCTCTTCGATAATGCTGTCTGTATCGTGCACATATTTCTAAAGATGTAAAACGTGAAATACATCGTGTACGCCAGATAACCAGCTAGGTAGCTGCGTCAATATGCCAAAAGACCGATCCTTTCCAATATAGGAGAAGGACCAATATAACGCGGCGCCAGCTTACTAGTCTTTCCAAATCTTAACACACCGTGCATTGGAGACACTTTTAAGAAAAAAGAATCTCCAACCTGGAATTCCAAATCTCTTCTTCTGTGATCAGCATAACACTTCTGACGACTTTGAGCCGTTTTCAATTTCTTTCGTATAAAATCAACTTTCTCTATAGCTTCCTTAATCATATCTGGTCCAAAGACGAGTCTATCACCTGACTCGATCCAACATGCAGGTGATCAACATGGACGACTATATAAAGTCTCGAAAGGAGCCATTTCGATACAGGCCTGATAGCCATTGTTATATGAGAATTCAACCTGATGCAAATATTTCTCCCAAGAACCACCAAAGTCGAGAATACAAGCACTCAAAAGGTCTTCTAAAATTCGATTAATCCTTTCTGTCTGCCTATCAGACTGATAGGCAGAGCTGAAGTTCAGTTTGGTTCCCAATGCGGCTTGAAATGCCTCCCAAATATACTGGTGAAGATCGGGTCACGGTCACTCCTATACTGCTGGGTATACTGTGGAGACGAAGAATTTCTTTTATATACAACTTTGCCAAACTTGCAGCTTTTCAGATTGATTTTACTGGTATAAAGTGGGTAGTCTTGGTCAGACGGTCCACAATGGCCCAAATTGCCTCATTAACTTTATGAATTCTTGGACTTGATCCCACTTCCATTTTGGCACTTCCAACCGCTGAAGTAAGCCTGCCATTTTCTATTGATCACTTTTGATTTGTTGGAACGTTGCACATCGACTCACATAAATAGATATGTCCATTTTCAATGTCTTCAACCAGAAAGTTCTTTTGATATCTCTATACATCTTATTAACTCCTGGATGGATACTGATTTTAGACTTGTTACACTCGCCTAAAACTTCACGTTTCAGATCCGAGATGTCTCGGACACACATCTTTCCTTTCAGTCTTACAACTTTACTATCATTGACTTCAAAACTGGCATCTTTACCACAACGTATTCTTTCACAAATTTCATGAAGAAACTTGTCTTCTTTTTGTCTGCTGCGACTTTCTCAAGAAGAGTAGGAGTGGCAACAAGATGAGCAAGAATAGCGTGTTTCCTACTCAAAGCATCAGCAACTACATTGGCTTTACCATGCGTATACAGAATGTCTAGGTCATAAGATGCCAGAAATTCCAACCAACGTTGTTGTCTCAGATTTAGCACATTCTTGTTTTGCGTGAGGGAGTGTGAACATTATAGTAAATATTTATAAAACTGCGTGCCTATAGAGGGGTGTGTGACCCTTTCTTGAGTGAATTGATATATTTTACACACGTGCATATAGGCTGTATATAGTATCTTTTCAAATACTAGTTATACTATAGTTAGATGATTGTGAAATATTATTATGAAATGCTAATGTTCAAAATTTTACTATGTCTTATCTAACTTCAATGACGACTTTAGTAGATGACCTCTGATAATGTTACTCAACGTACTAATCCTTAATATGAGTCGGCACCCCAAGTCTTAGCTAATTGGGACAAAACAAAAGAAGGCGTCTTTATAGATTTGATGGTGGAAAAAGTAAATGCATGTGGAAAGCTTAGAGTGATTGGAACATTTTCAAAAAACGAATGGGAAGACATTCGAAGGAAATATTAGAATGTATGTGCTCAAAAATATCTTCCAAAAGCATATAAAAATAAGATGCAATCTTTGAAGGAGAAGTCTAAAAGCACAAAAAGCTGATTGTCGAAAACACTGGCTTAGGTTGGAACTCGGTGTTGGGTACGGTGGACGCGGACAATGCTTGGTGGGATGACTACATTAAGCTGATAGTTATTATTTAATCAAAAAAAAATTATCCGAATATCATTTAAGCTAATATTTATTAACGGATTAGAGGTATCCAAAGTCAAAGTGGATAAAGAAATTTCGAACTGAAGGATGCCCAGAGTATGACAACCTAGCTATTTTTTTTGATGATGTAGTAGCAGAAGGAAAACTTCAAGCTTCACATTTAGATGAATTTGATTCCAGTGATGATCATGTTGATTGCATCCAAATGTTTCTCATTCTACATCTCGTCATAGCCTACCTTTAGTTGTGTCACTTGCTGAAGAAAAACCTAATGACGAAGTACAAGAGGATGCTACAAGTGGTTTACCATCTAGAAGCACAAGTAGGAGTAGTAAACGTTACAAAAGAGAGAGGAATGAAATGGATTTCAATGAATCTATCAAGGTTTTAGCCAAGACTTCTTTTTTTTGAGAAAAATGTGAGATCCTCTACAGGAGAGGAGAGCACACATACACATATATATAACAACAGTAGAAAAGGAGCTGGCAACAAGCATGGCAGGTAGCAAAAAACACCCCCGTACAAAAGAAAAATCAAACACACCCAAACTCAACACTGACTTGATACCATGGCCAAAAGCGACACCAAAAGGGAAGTAGCCGACTAAAGAAACTGCTGCAACTGCAACCCAAACATCCAAGCTGAAACATCTCAATATACTACATCTAACAAACCACTAACAAACTCCAAAACCATAATACAACCCTCAATCGATAGACTTAACAGCTTTACGATTTAAACGAGGACTTCTCCTTATAAAATCAGCTAAATAGCTCTTCCTATTTCTTTTCTTTACGTTGGCTGCACGAAGTAATTCTTTAGCATGGGCAGGAGAACGAGGAAATTTTTCAACAGATGCAAGATAGCAATACATAACGAATCTGAAACCCTAGTCCAATAATAAACAGCTCTATTAGAACCGAGGTTATTGGGACAAGAATACTCTGAATGTCTCACTGAATCAACAAAGCCCATAGGACCAGTATCAACAAAATCTTTAACAGAAGAAACAACAACACCATGCTTAAAATCTCCTATTGCGATACACTGTGGCACATCAGAACGTGTGCACTTATCTGAACTAACTAAATCATGAAGAGAATTATCAAAAACATCATTAAAACTCTCTTTTAAAACTCCATTGTGAACACCCACTACAAAATCGCTAGCAGACACACTCTTTCTACTACTACCTCTCTTCGACGAAGTGGTTCTAGTTGTTGTTTTGTTGCTAGACTCAGCAGATTGAAATCAGAAAAATCACTATGATGCAAACCGACAGCAACAACATAATCCATATTACTCTCCAAAACAGACTCGCCCTCAACAACATGACTAAAATCTACCACAATTCCTAGTGTATGACCATCACTAATAATATGCTCAACATGCGACTCGGTAGAAACACCAGTTTCATCATATACAACTATAAAAGAGGAAACAACTTTTAAAGGGGTGTCAGCCAAACCAATTGACTGACTAAAATCTGCCATAAACTGCATCTATGCATCATGCACATCATAAGAAACGTGCATATCTGTCTTGAGTTCAGCAAACATAAAAGAACACTCCTTTGACGAACCATCACACAAATTATCTAAACAAACATACTCGTCCTGTTTGGATCCATTGTCTCATACGAACTACTGATCAGAAAGCTCAATCCAATCACAGAAATCACCAGACTGGATGCATAAATCTTCATCCAAAGAAAGAGTATCATCAATATGCTTGAACTCTATTCGACTCTCAGGAAAACTATAGTCATCAATATTGACATTAGAAAACTCATCAACATGAAAGTTCTCTTCACTAAATTTTTTTGCAGAAGAGCCATTAGACGATGGAAAAACAATTATAACACTCTAATTTCTAATCTCCGATGAATTAAAATCTAACAATGAATCAGAATCGAGACACTCAAATTTGTTAGAAGTAAGAATCTTGAATTCTTTCAAATGACAAGGATGATATTTACCTTTCTCCTTTATTTAGAAACTAAAGTAATCACCAACCTCTTTATTCCCAGTAAAAGAAGACATCACAGAAGAACAAAAACCATCTGAAATTCCAGCAAACATCTCAGACTTAGACAAGCAACAATCATTGACAGCGGGATCCAAAAGTATAATATCAGCTTGAAGATCCTTATTCAAGTCATTCACATATAAATCCTCTACGTCAATCCATCGCGGTTCCACAACATCATGAGTAACATTATCACTTGACGAAGATATTTTAGGTTGATACCTATCCTAGTTACCATTATCTGGATATTTACCAATGTTATCTGCGGTCAAACAGTCGAAATGCCAATAAACTTTGCTAAAAAGATAGTTCCACTCCTCTTTGTTCCCTAAACAGCAATCCAAGAATAGGCCTCTCGATCCCAAGAATTCAAGAACAAAATAAAATTGATGATCCCTAAGACTCAAAGGTTTTGAGAAAATAGGATCGAGAAAATTGAAAGGGTGGATAGAATTTAAGAGTGGATTAAACAGCACAGGACAAGTCGTTTTCTTGTGGCCAAACACATCACATTTGAAGCAACAAATTTGATTTGAACATTATTTAGCCTTGTGATTTTTATCTCCACATCTGAAATGGAAAAAACCCTTTTCCAATTTGGAACAAACGATTGTTGAGATTTTTGAAATTGGGCATTTGACCGAGAAAATCTCTCCGCTCCATTAAAAGAACTGAAATTAAAATCTGAGCTAACTTTTGGATAAGACAAAGATGAATATCTATAACCAAAATTAAAAAAGAGAGGAGAAGAGCGATATCGATCGCCATAACCATTTTCTTGAAATCGAGAAGAGGCTGTCGCCATTTTCATCCGAATTCTGTAACGAAGCACTAAGTTTTAGCCGAGACTTCTAGAGCTAGATTGGAGGAGAAAAAGAGAAAGCGTGAGGAGAAAAACAAATATTCTATCTCATAGTGCATGAAAATTATTGACAAGATGGCATTAAACATTGATAACCATGCATGTATCTGCGTTCTGCAGTTTCTTCAAGCAAAATTATGGAGGGAGACATTTGTTCACATATCCGACGAGCTAAGGAGGGATTGGATCTTATCGGTTTAAATATTGACAGAATGGAACTACATTGAAAAACTATATGAAGTTATTAGGATTTTAACTTTCCATGTATCTTACTTAACTAGTATGAAAGTATTAACTTTTATTTAGGGATGTCGTTGTTATCATTTTGTGAATGTTGAATGGTACAAGTTTGAGAATATTGTGTTTTAATACGTATAAACTTATGTATTATTTCATTTTGTGAATGTCATCGGCTGTTACCTTTGCAAATTTCTACACTTTCGTAAATTTCTATGTATTTTTTCATATAATTTTTTAGGCTTTTTGCTCATTTTGATTGTTCTGTAGAAGTTGATTGTTGTTATCATGGTTGTGATATGTTTACTTCCTTTGACTTGTTAACTCCTCAATCTGTACCATACTGGACAATTTAGGATTAATTGCATCTACCTGCATGTCAATTTTTTTTATGAGCTCGGTTAGCATTTCTTCATAAAACTGTATAATGTGATACAACATTCTAGTTAAATGCATTTACATTAACTGTTACCTATAAAAGCTCGCTACTATGTTCAATCCAGATAATAACACCAATTTGTGCAGGTGTTGCTGGCATTAAAAGGTTACGAGGGAAGATATATAATATCTCAAATTTTGATAGCTAAGATGAAGTGATAGCTAAGATGAAGTGATATATAACATCTAATATATAGGTGTGTATTTTGATTTGGAGTAGATTCACTTGCTATTGTATTCCTATACTGGTAACCTAAACAAAATAAGACACTAGACCAACACAAATGGTGAATAAATCTGTACTGGTTCCAGTATATAATAACATAAATGTAAATTGCACTTTATTACCTTTGGACTGGCAATGTAACGATCCATAAAACAAAAAATTTAAAAATTTATTTTCTTCTTATATGTCCAAGATCAACCTTAAAAAAATAGTTGAAGCAATAATTTGATAAGCACACATTCATCTACCATAAAAAGTGCAATATAATTCATCTGACTTCATTCTTATTTTGGTACTAGATATGTGCAAAAAAGAAATGTAAGGTTCTCTGCTAACTAATTAATTGACACCGTGATGATTCATTAAAAAAGTTTATAAATAAATTTAAGCTTTAAGGTTTTATCAGTCAAGTACATGAAACCAAAATCATAGTAATGAAAAATAAAAAATATCTATACACTTAATGAAAGAAATAATGCAAAAACTTTTCACCCTTTCATGTCAGTGAAAAGATATACAGAGAATCCGATACTATGAAAAAAGACTTCATCATTACGCCAATCTGCAGTTTACTGTACCGGAAGAAACCATAAAATTAGTTGTAATCTGCAAACGCCAAAATATCATTTTGATTGTAATAGAAGAAATTTGATAAATTTTGCCACTATGTTAATTTTGATTATTGTTAACATGCATTAAAGTTCAGTTGCTTGGCATAAATGTTTACATTTTCATTCAGGCACTAAAGTTCAGTTGCTGCTGTAAAAATCCAGAAGTTCTTCAGAGCTTATTTGGTAATCAAGTTTACTTCCTTTATTTATGTTTATTGCTTTTTCATCGTTTAACGTCATACGGTCATTGAACATGAACTTAATAAACATCCAAATTCCAATTTTTGAAAACTTTGGCTTAAGCAGAAGGATATATTCAGTGAATAAAACTGTATAGATCTAATGCTTATGATCACGTGAAATGCATTCTGCTTTAATAATGTGATTATAATTATCCCTCTGTATGTCATTAACTGTTCTGTTAATGTTTGATGGTATATGCCTTTTTAGTGCTGTGAATATTCAAACAAGTTGAATAGTGTAATTATGCTTCCAATTTCAAGTCATATTACTGTATGAAAATAGACATTTCTATATTGAATTGAATAGAAGTATGAGTTTTGATGTATATCCATGCTCTTTCTATGCATTGACTAATTTATGAAACAGATATCACATTACCACATGTACCAGGCATAAATTTATGATACCGTCTGATTTATCTCTTTACTGCTCTGTTTAATTGCAGTTTGTTCTTTTCTCGCCTTGTTGAACTCATTTATTTGGCTTTTTTAACAGAAATTTCAAGTCAAAATTTTGAAGACACCCAAGAAAAGCCACAAAAGAAGAGAAACAAGTGGAGTTTCTCCTACTTTTTATCATGTAAGTTCTTGAAGCTTTAGATTTTTCATGATTATGATTTTGATTTCAATATATTTGTATTATTCTTTGTCAAATATGTTTCTACATATAGGATATTGACGAATATGACTTCAAGTAGCGAATCTAGTAGATCGAATGATATCGAACAAGAAGATATTGAAATCATAGTTAGCCATATTGGAAAGAAGTATAACTCAAGAATCCCGAGACAATCGTATAGAAATGATTCATTGAGTGGAAGAGAATATGTTTTTAATGTACTCAATGGTCATACCGTTAGATGTTTGGACATGTTCCGTATTCATACAAATGTTCTACTAGATTTATGTGAGGCTCTAAACACTCGTGGATTGTTGCGTGATACACAACCTGTCAAAGAGGAAGAGAAAATGTGCATATTTCTATACATAGTTGGTCATAATGATAGTAATAGAGTTATTTCCGGTCGTTTTCAACATTCCCCGAAAACAATTTCACGTCACTTTGGAAATGTATTAAAGGCTTTATGCAAATTTGCTAAAGAAGACATTGTACCTCAGGGTTTCACGGTAGCTCATCCATACTTGAAAAGTAAAGGTGATAAATATTGGCCTTGGTTTAAGGAATGTTTTTATAGTAACTTTATTGCTTGCTTAGCCAATTGCTCTCAAAAGTTATTGTTCCTGTCAATGTCACTTATACATAAGTGCAAATTGATCGAAGTTTCATGTTACATTTTCCTAAAGATGTTATTCTTATTTTTTTTTGTGATAGTCATATATGTAATTGTTTTTTCTTCTTTTAGAATTGTATTGGAGCGATTGATGGCACGCATATTAGCGCATCAGTGGCGGGAAAGGCGCAGATTCCATATCGAGGGAGGAAAAGTTTACCTACCCAAAATGTAATGTGCGTATGCGATTTTGATATGCGTTTCACATACGTCTTAGCTGGATGGGAAGGTAGTGCAAATGATTCAAGAGTATTGATGGATACAATCAATAATCCAAACAAAAGGTTTCCAATGCCTCCAAAAGGTATTATTTACAACTGTTTTTCACAATAATGTTTATATGGATTTTAAAATCATGAAATTAAATTGCTCTCATAGTTCTTTATGCCAAAATAAACTTAAACAATAAAATCGAAGTTAAATTTACCTACGAGTTTATAATTGTGCATCTTTTGTTCGATAGGAAATTTTACTTGGTCCATTCGGGATATGCTAATATGCCTGTATTTATAGCCCCATACAGAGGAGAAAGATATCATCGCAGTGACTTTATAGGAGTAAGCAGGACACCACAATCTGCAAGAGAGCAATATAATTATGCCCACTCATCTTTACGGAATATCATTGAATGTCGTTTTGGTGTTCTTAAAGCACATTTTCCTATTTTGAAAATGATGCCACCATATTATCTTCGCAAACAATGCAATATTTTTATAGTTGCATGTGTAATTCACAACTACATCAGGAAGCATGCTTGAGATGATGAGAATTTTAAAGAATTTCAAAATAATGATCTGATCTTTTCTGAAGAAAACAATCTTGAATCTAATCAAAGTTCGGTTGGAATGGATTCAACTCAAGGAGCAAGACAAGATTTCAACAACCAAAGGGAACCTATCCGTCGAAGTATGGTGGTATTTTATGATTTTCCATTTTAGACTGAGTATTCGTTTAGAAGTTTTTAATATTTCTATTATAATGCTTGAAATTTGTGTAAAAGATAAACATGCATCTATGTATGGTTTGTTGTTTGATTTTGTAACTTACAATAGATCGTAGTTGCTTTGTGTATGTGCGAACAACAAGCAAGTACTTGTGTTGTGTTTTGATTCATTTTTCATTTATACTTTGTTTTGAGATTCTAACATAAATGCCAAGAAGCTATTATGAAAATATACTTCTATCCATATCGACTTTATATCTTTTTGACTTATAAGTCGTTATTGTACCAAACGAACTTTTGACTTTTGACTTTATAAAAGTAGAAGCGCTTATGATATTAGCATAAGCACTTTTTCTTTGAGTTGCCAAATGGGGCCTTAATTGATAAAATTTTTACTAATCTCATTTAATGCACAAATTTATCACTGTAGATGATTATAACATTATTTAGCATATATTATTTAATTACTAAAAAGGTTAAATGTTACCATTTTATTTTTCTACTAAGGCTCCCAATAGTCATTTATGTTTCTCGGAACCCTAAGATCAAACATAAAATTCTTTTGACTACACAAAAGGGTGTTAGGATTTGCTTGTCATGGTGTTCTGACCTTGAGTTTGCTTGATAAATAATAGCCCCACAAACGATAGATAACTCCTTATCATTGTATCACATACAACTCCTTATCCATGTTTCCTTTTCCTAATCTCATTTCAACCTTGAATTTTCTCAATAAATGATAAGAGATTATCCGCTCATACCTACCATATCACAATGGCCTAAGTATAGTACATGTACCTTGAGTTTGCTCAACAAATACATATAGTTATCTTACCTTGTCTATTTAATATATTAATAATACTATAAATAACATCCCTAGCTTGAGTTTTCTCAATAACTAAGGAATATACAAGTAATTTATTAATATATATATATATGGTAGAGGACAACATTATATTGAAGATTCATAACTTCAATATATTATATTAATTTATATCGACTTATGAAATAGTGCATTTCTTATGAAATACCCTCATGATTCAAGTGTCAAACACATCAAAAATCAAGGTATAGTACATTTATGTATGTATTTATTCCTTAAGTCTATTTGTGTTTCTTTAATATTCCACATTTATTTTATACATTCATGTCATATAAGTTTTATTATTATATAACTTTTACATTTCATATTACTTATATTAATGTCTTATGTATAGTATTTAATTAAATAATTTAATTAGTTAACACTTTAATTAATTTTATATTAGTTTTACAATACAACTTTTATATTGGACATATCTACTATAATCTTTATAGGGTATGTTATAACCTTTATAGTAGAACACATAAATCTTATTTATATGTATTTTTATTTTATCCTTAATTAATTTACTTAATTAAACAATTTTAATTAAATTATATTAGTTTCGAAAGTTTATCGTATATACATGAGTGTATATGCACGTCGAAGTAGACCTGCTCCAATAACAATGTGCATGTTTGGGTAACTTTCTTGACATCATCCGATTAAGGAAGCACAAGTTATAACACACTAATGCAAAGAGGGTCGATAAGCTGAAAAGGGAAGCAAAGCATACTTGATTAAAAACGCACGGGATATAAAAATAAAGGTAAGTTGCATTGCAGGAGGAAAGTATATTTGAGCATGGTCATTATAAAGGTCCATAGGATCAACTTCAAGGCTGCTGCAAAAATGGATTACAATTTACAACAATCTATTACTCGTATTCAAAAAGAACATCAACCTGCATTAATTTTCTCATTAAACTAACCAAAGAAGAGGTAAAATACTATAAACAAAATTGATTTTGATCTGAGAAAAGTGTAGAAATTGAATTAGATAATAGGCTCATGCGTTGTCTGTGTTTTTCTGACCCATCCAATTGGATAGAGAGAATCTATATAGAACTCAACTAAAAGAATTAAACTTTTTAAGTGGACTGCAAGATAAATAACTTCAAACACAACATCAAAATATCAGTAGCATCACCAAATAAATAGTAGTATTGAACATATTTAACAACATACACAAAACATAGTAGACTTCAAGCACAGTATATGAATAACAACATGATAAGTTGCCTTTTTTAAATATAAGATAAAATTAAA
Organism: Allium cepa; assembly: GCA_030765085.1. Lineage (NCBI taxonomy): Eukaryota > Viridiplantae > Streptophyta > Magnoliopsida > Asparagales > Amaryllidaceae > Allium > Allium cepa. The sequence goes on from CM060945.1 coordinate 779,611,128, forward strand.
TAGCTACAAAAGTTTGTAAAGAAAAAATTAAATATCAATCTTAATTTACCTATTCCGACATTTAAATACAAATGAATACAATGAACATTCAAAAAAGAAACAGATGTTATGCATAAATCACCATGGGCAAGTATGTAGATTTCTAGATTTTTGCTCGCAGTTTTCTATACAACAATAATGACTTTTAATCAATTAGGCAAACAAATTCCACCCTGAGTATTAATCACATAATAAATGAGACGTTACAATCTTGTGTTTTATGGCAGCCTTTTTTATTATAAACTATAAATAAGGACTCGTCCAAATCCAATTATAATATTTATTGGCTAAATAATAGAGATCCAAAATGTGTGGGTAAACAAAATTAAGAATACAGATAATGAATATGCAGTCGTGCTCAGTGTATTAGAGCAATAATGTTGCATTCTAAGAATGTAGAATTTTTCCATAAGGTATTGCGTGAATATATTTTCATTATAACAATGTAACAACCCGTAAATTTCAATAATTAAATTGGTTAATTTAATAAGATTTTGTAATTAAATTAGAAAGAAATAAAAACTTCATAGCGAATGTTAGAAATGAAACGCAGCAATGGTAAATAAAAATTAATTATTGACAATTGGAGTGAAATCCCAATAGTGAAATAGTGTAAATTGTAACAACTTGGTTATGAATTCAATATAAGATAAGCGAATGTAAATATTGAAGTATGAAATGAAAGGGCATCATAAATGGTAATGAAATAAAATTTGTGTTATATACAGAAGTATAACCTGTGTTGGTAAGTAATAAACTTAAATGTAATTAGAAGCAAATATGTGATAATTAATATATGTTGTTTATTTATTTATTATATTAAATAAAATTTGGCAATCAATTGCAAAAAATCTAAATTGAAATATTATGTTAATGCAAATCTAGATAATAAATGGGAATAATGTCAACTTTATTCATAGTATGATAGTGGGCTGAATAAAAAGAATGAAATCAAGGTTTATCAATTTATTGGAATTTAAACTTAATAATTGGATTTATTGCAATTAAACAAAATTTAATATTTAATTAATAGAATTTAAGAAGAAATCTGAGAATATTAATAATAGATCATGAAAAAATGTTAATTTCATCCATTTGATAATTATTTATTGGATACGGGGTTTAAAATCAAATAAATGGATTTATTAGAATTTCAATTGATAATTAATGAATTTATTAAAATTGAAACTAAATACGGAAATGGGTAAATCAACTAACTTTGAATCGATATCTAAATTGTTCAAAGTATTGAAATTGTTTAAGAAATCAAAAATGATAAGATTTGTCAATTTTGGAATTGGAATTTGAAATTTTTGATGTAATTGATATGATATTTATTTATTTATTTAATGTAAAAATAGCCATTTTGGTCACTGACTTGGATTTCGATGAAACCAGTTTCATCATATCTGTAAAGGTGAATTATTGTAGGATTTCGAGTTTCTTAACGATCAGACTTGTTAGTTGATCGTACGTTCTCGAAATGCCGAGAAATCAATTTAATTGAAATCAATTGAAATTAATTTGAAATAACTAGATTTTAGCATAGCTTCTTCATACGATGAAATTTCGACTTGAAACTTGTTCCAATGATTTTAAAATATTTTAAAACATCTATTTGATATATGGGTTGACCATTTTCGTTTCGGAGTCGAAAAGGGCTTTTCAGGTCGTTATCGTCCAATTTTTTTCAAACCAATCGAGCCCATTCCTTTCTATTTTGTTCTGCCCATATATATACCATTATAAACCCTAACAGCCTTTCTATTTCTCATTTCTGTACATATAGAAATTTCTGTTGCTCCTGACTGAAAACCCTAAACTCCTCAGTTCAATTCTAATTAAAATTTCAACTTCAAAAAACTCAAACCACTCAAACACCATTAAACTATATAACAATTCAAAGCTCTTGACAGGCATAGTTCATTGGAGATATTAGTTTTTTGATTTCGATCATCGCCCAGAATTCACAAATCAATTATGGCCGCTCGTATTGGATTTTGGATGATCCAACGGAGGATCTGCAGTGGCAGGGCGATCGGCTGGTGGCATTGGGAAGAGGGTGTTGTGAAGGCCCTAGATCCGTTATTCTTCGTCTTGGTGAGGTCACGATTGGACGTGGTTGACCGGTAAAGGCGGCGGCGTCGTGCTTGGATGGCCACCGAACAAGACGGTGTTCGAGGCGTAGTAGCGGCTCGGGGCGAGGAACTCGATAATGATGCCTGATTGTCGGCCAGGTGATCGCTACGCACGGCGTTGGTGGTCAAAGAATCGAGTAGGTGACGGCTATAGGGTTTCGCGTGCGTACGAGAATTGATGGTAGGGCAATGTGTTTCCAGGCAATGACGTGGCTACTGAGTATGTTTTCTTTTATCTACTTATTATTTTTTTAATTCAAACTTTAAAACGTTCTAACGATCATATACATACGAGGACGGTTTTGGGCGCAGTTTTCTCCGTTGGGATCATATTGAAATTCCATACATTTTGGCGCTGGTTTGGATGGATTCTGAAACCGTTGAAATTTTGGGTTTAATAGGATTTAAATTTAATTTAAATTCAAAAGGTGAGTGTTTTAGCCCACTCACAACTTCTAAAATTTCTTATGTTTGTTAAATTGATTTATGATGTGATTAGAAATTTATTTATGGCTGTTTGGCATATTTTGAATCATCATCTTAGTTTATTTGAATTTATTTCAATAAAATAGTTATTTAATTTATCATTGAATATAAACAGGAAGTAAATACCTATTATTTATTATCTGTTCTATTGATCTTATTGATTGAATTGGATGATGGTTGTGATAAATGTTTGATGACTGATACTGGATGAATGGATGTTGTATTTTACATTGCTATAACCTGCGAATTGTCATGGATTTTTTTATTCCATTCGGGATTGCGGTTTGAAATGATATATAACCGTACTTATGTCTTAAATTACGAATTGAAATGATAAATATCCGTATCACCTGACCATAAGATAAAAATTATATACAGACACAGTGGTCTATATATATAAAAATATTTTGAAATGATTTCTATGGTTTTGTAAAGAAATATGTGGTTTTAGATAAATACTGATTTTAGATATTATATAACTGTTATTTTATCCTTGATTTTTAAGCTATGTATAATCTGTTTTAATATAGAATAAGCTTAATAATAAGTTTGATTTTTTTATTGAAGATAATATGGTTAAGTATTTAGATTTTATTTCAATATAGAGTTTATAATGATTGAAATAAAATTAAGGTTGGAAGATAAATTTGAGATTTATTTGAAATTGAATTTATTTAAGAATTAAACTCAAATAAGATTGATGCGAAATTTATTAAATTTGAAATTTTAGAAGGTATGATTTTTATAACTTGATTTTAGTTTAAGGTGAACTAAATGAATATTTTAAGTATAAATTGGAGAAATATCTAGTTATTTGTAATTTGAGTTTTATTTAAATGACAATGGATTTATTATGTAAATATTTCAAAACTAGATAATAGAAACTGAATTGCTAAACTGTAATTACCAAACTTAGTTTTGAAATTGTTGAATACTTAAAGTTTGAAATATACTGAATTTGAAATGGTTTATTTTGTGGATCGAAATTATTTTGAAATCGGTATAATTTGGAATAGTTTATTGAGAAATGAATTGAATTGAAATTTATGATTTAGGATTTGGTTAAATATGAAATGTAGAAATTCGAGTTGTTTTGGAATTTATTTGAGAAAAATGAAGAAGCTATTTTATATAAAGTATTTTAATATTTAAACCGTTTAAGGGGTGGAAGTTATATTTCAAAGTTATGAGTTTCAAGGTATTATAATTCAAAAGTGTTATATTCAAGTGTTTTGGTTTCGAAATGTTATAGCTTTGAAAGTGTTATGATTTTAGAAAAGGATATATTTGAAATGAAAATGATATCGTATTGATTTGGTTTTAAAAAGGGCAATGATATTTGGTTTTAAAGTATAAACTATTTCGAAAATGACCGCGGTGTTATAATAACGTTTGGTTGTTAAAGAGACCGGGATCGGAAGTTGTCATACTCTCTGCCAACTCCGAAAACCACTTTAACAACCGTGTACACGGTGAAGATTATAGAATAAAGTAGGATGGTGGTGACATTCTATTAAGGTATATACATGGACCCGACTTCCGTGAGTTGGCATAAGGTGGATTAAACAGGAGCGATTTCGGGCCAAGGAGGTAGCCCCTCTTTTCGGACACACTCCTTCGATATTATATTATGATTTCAAGATTGATTTGGTGGTCACTTTTAATTTTTGATTTAGGGGTGTTTCTCGAGGTGGGGGTAGTAGCTACTTCGCGTTACCACCAAGCCATGTGCGTAACTGGTATATTTGCCCTGGCATTGCCTTGTGCGCCGTGTCACCTACCCTAGCGAGTCTTGTACGAGTTTGATTTCTCCCATAGCCCATGTGGTATCCTCCGGTGGCTTCCCGATCAGGAGGGACTATGATACTAGATGGACTACAAGGACTATTACGTGTTAACGGGGAGATTGGGTAACTCCTTAACACTATTTAAAAGAAAGTTTATTTTACTATCGGCATTATTATAATAGCGAAATATTAGTGCATGGTAAATAGTTTAACGGATCCTTTGGAGGTGTGAATCTCGAACATCTCTTAAGTTATTGCACTCACGTTAGACACTGGATAGGAGATGTCAAATCCCATAAATATCTCTAACGCCGTTCCACTCATATTATTTACCGTTGATTTAACTTACATAAGATCTTTTAGTTCTGACTCGAGTGTTTTGTCTTTTCAATTCACTCGGGTCAGCCTTAGCATTTTAGGATTTGAAGACTTTATTTCTGGAGGACGAAGACGAAGATTGTGTTATTATTACTTATTATATTTCACTACATCGTGTAGTCCGCTGCATTATTTATTATTCTCTGGTATATGTAACTCTGATCTGTGTTGTATAAGTATAATCAAATGTTTTATAAAACAGCTTCATGAACTGTTATTTGATTGTTATAATTTGTCATTCCGCTGTGAGGTTCTGTTTTATTTTATTTCTTTCTTTGCTTTTCTTATTCAACCCAATAAAAGTCCGCTCTTTTGTATGGTTTGAGTCTAATGTGTATGGTTTATCGTCGATTCAAAGCGTACAACAAGGCGGGATGTTACAAATAATGTATAGTTATACAAACATATGCATTATACAAAAGGCTATGGCAAACATTATCAAAAACCTTTTACACAAAGGTAATGCATGCATTAAACACGCTATTAGCTCTCAACTTAATTTACATCATATAGTAAATCCAGTTTGCATAATCTGTAACAATTATCATACCACACAAAATAAGTGATTTTCTTCAAATATTAATCAAAGTTATGAATATGTCATTGAGACATTTGATTTTAAGAAATTGTTTGATGTTGTACGTACAACTTACTTATTAATCAAAATAAATAAATATATACTTGAATTTACTAATGCAAGGTTCTCTCTTAAAACCACATATTTGTAAGTTTTACCATTATTCTATTTTATTATTATATTATACAATTAACATCAGATGAACACTATTAAAATCACATGTTCTGGTTATATTTCATCTTTTCCAACATTGACTTGAATGAAGTAAGTACTATCATGTTAGCAAAAGTGACACAACTGGCTACAAAACATTGCATTTTTTGTAAAATGTCAGATCTATAGAGCTTCAAAAAGCACTTTCACTAAATTAGTATATAGTTTCTCCACAAAGTTCAAAAGCCTGCAAATTTGCTTTGTCAAAAACTGGTTCAGAACCAATAATGCAACCCTTGTAACAATTCAAATATTTATGAATATATAATTTTTATGAAAAGGTTCAATCAACAATCACATCCTTAACCACAAAAAAAAGATAAACATTTTTCGATGTACATTCTACAAACACTCTCTCCCCTTTTTCAATATAGTGATTAAAGAGGATCCAATCGAAAGATGCAACACAAACTACAAATGTAATATTTTGCACCAATATTAAGAGGTGAAAATTGATACACGTGTACATTTCAGAAAAAACTAATTCATTTACATCATCCCAAAACTATTCTTCAATCCCAATTGATTCATTTCGTTTACATCGTCCCTAAATTCTTCTTCCATCCCAATTATTATTAACCAAGAAGAAAAAGATAAAAAAAGAATAAGTAGCATTCGTATCAACAATTTTTGCATATTGGCTGAAAAAAATCTTACATGTATATGTTATACAGAAACAATTTTCTACAACAACGAAGAACAAAAAACCACGTTCAAAACATAATAGGCACCGTAATCGCACCTCGATCTGCAATGTCCGAACTGAAAATCAAACCCAAAAGTGAAATTTGTTTGGTTTGCTTTAAGTTCCCTCGCATCAACATGTGGATCCCTATTGGAAACACGTTCTTCTTCTCCACATCAAAAATGGCGATTCATTTTTACGAACTCCCAGATCTGGTGGCTTTACTTTTTGCACATTGAGCCTCAACTTTCTTTTATCTTTATGTCAATTGCCACTTCCCATACCTTTGTCTGAACATACAAAGAGGCCACGTGAATTCGTTTGCAGACATAATAGTATTTTGGGATAAAGGGTATTTTGGGTAGTTTAAAAAGACACGGATGAAATTAGTTCAAAGAATTATCATTATTCGTAGTAAAAATACGTGTATACTTATGTTATCTTAAAACTTTAAAATAACATAACATATATCAACATATGTAATACATGCATATAATTATTAATTAATTAAGTCATTAGTTAATTTATTTTATTAATCTAATTAATAAATTTTGAATTTTAAATTTAATATTTTTAAACATTTTGAACTTTCCATTACATTTTCAAACATTTTGAGAACTTAAGTTATATTATAACCTTTTATAATAACATGATTTTGTTTTAAATTTAACTTTTAAATTTAAATGTTCTCTTAATTTTCAAAAACTATTTTGAAAATTATCCTAAGGGCTAATACCAATAGAGTTTTCCTATCAGGGGCAACTTTTGGGCTCACTTTACCTTTTAGGCCAGGGGTAGGACAAGGTATTGAATTACCCAATTCCAACCTAGACATTACCTTCTTAGATAGTATACTAAGTGGGCAAGCTTAATTAGTTAGCCCTAACATGAATAATTTAGACCGCATAGGCTATTGGACTCTAGTACCATTGTTAGAATTGGACCAGCCCACAGCGGAAGAAATGATTGAATTTCAAAAAAATTAGTCATTTTTCATCTTTAATGGGCCTATGAAGTCTTAATATACTTAGAACTTTTCTAAGCTTCTTTTAAATAAAATCAATATTTATTTTATTTGGAAAAAAGGAATTTTAAATTTAATTTTAACTTATACGTATTATAATGAATGTATCGAATGCATTCATTCATATGAAGTGTAAACGCACTATACAAGTGGTGTTTGAATGAAATATGTACAAATTAATTAAGAGAAAGGGAACATTTTTTTCTCTACCTCTCTTACTCTATTCAATTAGTAAAGTGAAGATATGATAGAATATAAAAGGAGGGAAACTTTTCATTTCTCTCTCTTACCCTATTCAGTTAATAGATGAAAGATATGGCAGAATATAAAAGGAAGGAAACCATTCATTTTCTACATTATTTAATTATAACTGTTAATATATCAAACAACATTTATTAATTATCAATCATATTTACACACGTTGATGTTATCTAAATTTTATCAATGAAATATGTGCACACATTCGTTATAATTGTAAATATACACATATACATATAAAGTGAAAAACTATCAGATGTTTTAAATAATTTGAAGTCCAAATTTAGCATTGATAGATATGATTTCAATTGGGAAAGGTTCAAAAAAATGTTATTGCTCATCGTCTTTGTACAAGTTTGAATTAAACTAAACATTTATATTCTATATATATGATAGCTACAATTTAGTAATTTTGATCTGAAAAACAAACATTTGCAAGCAATATAGCATATGATATTTTATATCTACATTTTATTAAAGGTTTTTGGCTTTGAAGTTAATAGTTTTCATTAAACTTTTAATTTAGGAGAGAAGCAATATTTTAAATTTTACATTAAACTTTAAATATAGAAAAATACAAAGAACTATAATTTGCACTAAAGTCAATACAATAATCATAAATCAAAGTTTTCCCCTTTTAAAAAAAAGATTAAAACAATTGTACCCACGAATTTAACATTTGAATAAGATCAATTTAAAGGAATGGTAGGAAACTTAACGTATATGTAATTCATTAGCAATTGAATAAATGAATGTTATATCATTGTATACATAAAATCTCATCCAATGTCAATTTGCAATTTAATGAGTTTCCAAAATAAAATAAAAGAAATTTGAATAAGGCAGACATATGTAAATTTGTGATAAGAATTTATAGATCTAAATAATATAGTGAATAAAGATAAATTATTAGAAGTAATACGAGATTCAAAACATGCCAATTTATTATAAATATACATGAGAATTGCTAAATAAAATAGATCTAAACAGAAAATAATACAATAAATATGATTTAATTAAGCTAAGAATAAGGCATATTAAATTTACACGTTGTAGGATGGAAAAATTGAAACATGAAGGGAATCATAGGAATTCTAATCATATTAATCATATGAATATATAAGTGAATTTAATTGAAGAATATCTTTAGATGTTGCCACATTGACCAATGAAACAAAACTCTCAGATTCAAAAATCAGCCTCTGATTTTGTAAGAACCTTATTACCTAATAAATCACACTTGAATGATGATACCTCCTCAGAATTTCAAGATCCCCATCCTATCCTTATAAGAGATGGATGAACCATTTTTTCTAATTCTATTTTATGTTTTTATTTGCAGTGGAAAGATTTTGGAAATTTGATTTTATTTTCCTGCCGTGAAAATCTGGAAGGAGAGAAAGGAAACGAATGAATGAGAAAGAATGAATTGAACATATAGAATGAATTTGAGAATATGTTTTTATTTGAAAGAATAACACTTTCCGTATTCTTTGATTAAAACTTTCCTAATTAATTCTCTTAATTGTTTCTCTCTCTCCAACCTTTCTTTATAGGAATGTCATCAAATGACGTAAAATTTCCATAAATCTTGTCATCAAATGACATAGAATTTCCACAAATCATCAAATGATAGAAAATTTCCATAGATCATTTCATGTAATCGATTTTAAATAACATCGATATCGTATATCAATGCGCGCAAATATAACTTTTATTAATGAATTAAAATAATTATAAAAAACTTCCAAATAACGAATAAATAATAAATAATTTTTGTCAAATATCAATTAATTTATTTAATTTACAACAATTTATAAATTAATCAAATCATGCTATTTTTCAAAGAATTCATCATTATGGTTGCACGACACAAAGGTGTAAATTTAGACAGCGATTGATATCGAACTATTTGAATATTCATGTTCACACATCACTTAGCAGGTGGTGTGACATTTGGGCTGAATTATCGCTTACACATCTTTTGGGGAAATATAATTTCACTTATTATACGCGGTACTTAATAGTGACAATTATTTACACAAATTCTCTTCGTCAAACCTATATCACTTAGGACTTATAGAATTTAGTAATGGTCAAAATTCCAATATCCTCCACATTCAACTTTCTAGTCCAAACACAAAGTCATGGGTTCAATAGTAACAATTATTATTAACAGAGATGCCTTGAGCGGAGGCCTTGACTTTGAGTTGACTTCAATTGACCGTGATACTAACCTCATATAACTGAAGAACTACAGTTCTATAACGATGTGACTTAATCCTTATAGTAGTCTTGTCTTGATAGTCACTCGATGGAAGTCATGCCATGATTTGGTTGTAATCAAAGCGGGGCATTCATACTGAAGATCCATAGTATTCTCAAGTCGAGTGAACTGTGTAAATCAGTCACATCAATATTTTTTGTTTGACCTTAGTTGGATTAACCAACAGAAAACTATCGAGTGAGTCATTCCATAGTTATCCAATAAACATTAGTACATAACCCATTGGTACCCTTGTAGTCATGAATAATACAATGCCTAAAATTTAGGGAGCATTGCGTACTCTAGTCTCAACGGGTATTTCGATATTCTGTTTCAATGCATCTAGACTAGAAACATTTAAAATAGTTAATTTCTTTCTTTGGGACAAATTACACACGGTTACAACACTCTGTAACTACTATTACAAAACATATCATTTATGGATTTTCTATTAAATATACTTTTAATTAAATTGATTAATTAGTGTAATCACATTATATCAAGTATATCATTTATGGATTTGGGTCCATATTTAAATATAAAATATGAATCTAAATATATTTTGTTTTGAAACTAAAGTAAAAATGAACTTAAGTGGTTTAAAATTGATTTAGTTATGTTATTACAATGTATGGTTATTCAATTAAATGTTAGGCCTGGATCTGACTGTATTTTGATATGAATTTCCATCATATGATGCTTATTCGACTGAATGGCTAAAATGCTCATCAGAGCGACTTGGATGCTAAAATCGTATCTATGGGTGAGGTTCTTCATATAGAAGGCGTAGTTATGATATGATCTCTGATATGATTACATAAACGATGAGAAACCTTTAGCCACAGCACGAACTTGGCGGATAACGTTCGGAGTTGTACTGTTGTAAAGGTGTTGCACATTGGTCAATGTTGTAGGAACAGAGATTGGATCGAGGAATGATTGCAGCATCGAAAAACACAACTAGAAATTAGCTATGCAAGTGGTTCAACACTTAATATACCTGGTTTGGTAGCGGCCAAGATACATGCCAAAATACGTGAGGCTAGCCAAAGGTTTTTGTGGAAATACATGAAGGAAACACAGGGGAAAAGTCAAGGAGCTTAAGTGTTGTTGGTATGGAACCGGAAAGTGAAAAATGGCTAAGGAAGGATTTGTTTAGCAAAGCACCTAAAAAAATATGGTGTATCATAGTTGGGTTAGGTGGAAGCATTAATTACCAGACATATATTCATTTTCGGTACCGACCTGAGGTGTACATGTAGGGTGCTTTAGTCTGGGATTGTGGCATATTAGTTCGGTTTTGCATAGAATAGAGGTGCTAAATTTTAGCATGGTTAGTTTAGGCTTGACATAGGTTAACATAGAGCTTACTTCGAGCTTGGCATAGGCTGCCTTAGGGTTGACATGGTGATGGCTTTAAATTTTTGGATGCAAAATTGGATGATGGAACTTTGGCGACACGACAACTTGAGGAAATTGGATTGAACGTTTCAAGGAGAATGTGTTCCAACATCAAGTGATAATCTAAGGAGGCAAGTTCAAATAAGGTGATCTTGTGAAATAAAATGTATGATGTGTTCTAATATCAATATATATGAAAAAGAGATCATTGATAATTTATTGGTTTCAATGATTTCTCGTAAACTGGGTATATGTGTAGATTCTCACCTCGATTGTATAATGGGATCCATGTACACTGGACCGAACGATGTGGTCTAGTTTTGTGGTTGAACGATTCAGCATAGAATAGAGCATTATGAAACCGAGAGGTTAAGCACTGTCTAGCCAAACGATGTGGTTATATAAGTTATCATATATCCAACAATACTTGTGTATGAGAGATGTGAGGATTTTCGATGCTTGTATGATTGGAATTTTTGTCTATGTTTAGTTGTGTTTGTTAGGCTGTCGCACAATGTAGGTATTAATATCTACTATACTACAGTTTGAGCAGTGTTACAGCCATAGGATTATAGCTTAGCATGTAGTATTTATATATGCTAACTTATTGGATGCAAGGACGGGTCAGGTATGGTCCCACATACATTTCGTCCCCATTTGACTTATATGATTTGTATATCTATATTTAGACTATAGATTACGGATTTTGTCTGACCTAGTGCATTGCTTCTCACTTTCGTGGGTATTCCAAAGTAAGTAGATTGAGATGTCAAGTATGGGTTAGCGTATGGAGCTGTGTGAAGGATGAGGAGGCTACGCTTGTCATATATTTGTATTTGGTGCCATTATTGCTTATTTACATTATGTAGTTCTATGGAGCTATAAAGACAATTATTAGAATTTTCTGTAGCCTAATAAACCTATATGCCCTCTGATGATATTTATTCTGATTCATTTGATTATACTACTATCTCGTTCGTTTTACATCAAATTGTTTATTATATTTTGTCTATGCATGGTTAGATGTTCTATAGGCCCTTTTGTGATTTTTGTTACTTCGCCCCTGACTGGCTCTCCAAATCGACTAAGCACTATTGCAGTGCACCTTATATGGTACCAGATGTGTATTTGTGCATGAGAGGTGTATGATGGTCATCACCTATGGATCAGAGCTGAAGCTCAATAATTAAACTAAGTTGATATCTAGATCCATTAGAGATAAGGTAGGGGTTATCACCTTAGACGGGATCGAGCGATATTGTTCCAAAAGAAGAGTCTAAATCACAAGCCGGCAAAGGTAGCAAAAAGTAGTGGAACAACAAAGGAAAGAAGTGATTCCAGGGTAAGGATGGTCGAAAGAAAGGCAAGTGGAAACTAGTTTTCTTTATTTTTAGTTAAAGGGATCATATGGAAAAGATTTGCAACAGTGTAAAGAAGAAATGCTACAACTGTAACAAGCTTGGGCACATCAAGAAGTATTGTTCAGAGCTGTTGAAGAATAAGCGGGGGTATAGATTTACGCCCCAAATGTTGTTCCTACTTCGTCAAGTGATCCATCGATGAAGGAGAAGGGTGTTACTATTCAGGCTATGCCAAAGCTGAGGCACAAGTTATCAATCTCCAGTGGCTTAGACGTGGACTGACTTTTCCACACACCTTATGTTTGTCCTTACATTGAGCAACTCTCAACTCAGCTACATAACAGGCACATCCAGTCCCCTGATCATCATGAACAACTCCTATACGATTATCTGTCGGGAACTCAAAGTCAAACCCCATGGGGTAAGAGCTGCTTGAAACTTAGTTAGGGTCGGTTAGCCCAATAAAACATTGTATTGTTAGTCAACATCCAAACAATGAATGGCAGAATACATACTCTCATATGGTCCCTTCTCCCAACTCAACAGGTAATTCAATGTAACCAATAGCTTAAGTTGCAGCACCATTAAAGCCATGAAGTTATGCAGTTTCATGTCCTTTGCTTCCATCCTCGTCTGATCATAAGATTTTTTGAAAATTATGTTTACAGATCTTCCATAGTTAACCAATATCCTTTTTACAAAAGCAGGACCGATCATGGCCGAAATGATCATTGGATCGATCGTTTGAGCCTCGATCTTGTCTGCATCTCTGTTACTAAACACGATATCATCTGCCATTGTATGTTGCTATCTTTCGAGAGCTCTATCTTCCATATTTGAACAGCATTCAAAATCCGCACGCTTAATCGTGCTAGCATAGCGCTCCATTTCATGCAAACTCTTATCAGCCAGATGTGGTTCTTCGACTATTTAATTGATCACCAATCTTCCACCAGTCCAAGTAGGCTCCTCAGCCCTGTGCGGTGCTTTTCCTCGGTTGGGGTCAGATGTCCCATGCCCACCATCCTGTGGGGTTTTCACAAACTGCTATAACTTCCTTTATTGAGTTAACTTTTTGATAATATCCGGGAGATGCCTTCATTCATTTATGTTATGCCCATGGCATTCATACTGATTACAGAGAGATGAACAAGGTAATGAAGAAGAAAATATATACACTTCCATATACTGATGACTTGTTTAGTCACCTCCATGGTGCAAAGGTATTTAGTCACTTGGACTTAGCAACGACACTCCACCAACCGAGAGGGGCGATAGAGATTGTGTCAACTGCAGTGTTACGTATGTCATCTGGATTCTATGAGTGGTTGGTTATGCCATTCAAGCTAACCAATGCACGAGCATGTTTTATTGTTCTTATGAATTATTTCTTTCGAGATCAGCTAAGTAATTCCCTACTTGTGTTCATTGATGATATTCTAGTCTTGTCCCGGACAAAAGACGAACACATGGTGCATTTTAGGATTGTGCTAGAGGTGTTAAGGAAATCCCAATTGAAGATGAAGTCTTCTAAGACTCACTTCTGGAGGAGGGAAGTGCGATTTTAGGTCATGTTATCTCTGATTGAGCATTGTTGTATATCATATGGAAGTTGCAACAGTCTAGGATTGGGATCAACCCAAGAATGCTACAGATGTGAGGAGCTTCCTTGGATTAGCAGGATAATATGGACGTTTTATCAAGAACTTTTCTAAGAGTAGTTGCACTGTCAATCAATTTGACAAAGATGAATCAAGGTGTGAGCACGCATTTATGAGTTTAAAGAAAATGTTAATGTGTACAGTTTTGTTAGTCATTCCAAGTAGGAATGAGGATTTGATAGTATGCAAAAAAAAAACCTTATGGTACTAGATGAGGTGATGTGTTAATAGAGAGGGGAAAAGTTGTTGCATATGCTAGGCAAAAGCTTAAACTGCACAAGAGGAGGTATTCGACTCATGATTATGATTAGCAGCGATAGTATTTGCTTTGAATATTTGGAGGCACTATCTATTAGAAGAGAGGTTCGAGTTATTTACGGATCACGAGTCTTTGAAGAACCTCCTCTAGTGGAAGGATTTCAACATTCACCAAAAGTGATGGTTAGATAACTTACCCTCCTACGATTTGGGATTTTCTTATATGCTTGGTATGGAAAAGGCAGTTGTTGTAGATTGAGTAGAAGATATGCTAGTTTGTGAGCAATGTTCTTTGAGTAGAAATGGGTTTGGTTTATTGTTGTTATGATTTCAGACCTTGATGTGTGTTGGAAAAGATATGTTGGCTAGTTTGACTATGAGACCTACATTTATTGAGTGGATCAACACTGGTTGGAGGCATGACGAACTAATGGAGATCATGGCTAGGTTAGAAGGAGAAGTAGAGTCTAAAGAGATGAAATAGTACGAGCTCGATTGAGATGGTTGGATTACCTAATGTTGCTGGGTTAAGGGACTATTTGTTATGAAGATGTCATCATTCGAGATTTATTATACATCCTATTGTTACCCCACCTTTTGGTCAAGGCTGGAATATTAACAAACTGGCAAGGAAGGATGTATATCAGGACTGAAGATCGATTGGAAACAAGGCTGTGATCGATATCATTAAAATTTGGCCGAGCTCGATCAGGACGGAATCGCTTGGAGGTGATGATCAAGGCTAGGCAAGGCTGCATTTCAAATTTCAGGATAATCGGAGTTCGTATGATAGAGATATGATCGATACAAGACAAAAAGGACAAGCTGTTAGTATCCATCAAGGGGAGTCAAATTTCGAATCGATCATATTAGACTCAATCAACATCTGTTCACATCGATCGGGCTCGAATCGATCATTTGCCGTACTATTCGAATACATCGGGTCAGTATTGATCAGTGTGGAACTATGCTTATTCGTATCGATATCGAAGGGCCTCATTCGTACCGACCAAACATCAACAGTTCGTATCGGTTCATCGGTGCATCCCAATCTTACATTATTCGTATCGATGGCGAGGGCTTTGTTCGCATCCATCGAGCGCTAACTGTTCGCATCAATCCATTGCGCAACGATCGATCGATGCGAACGCTTGTAAATGACCGATGTGAATAGCACCGTAGCTATCGATAGATGCAACACGAAGTGGTCGACACGAACTCAACTCCGATGTTGAATGCGAATAAGACTCCTTCAACTCGGCATAAAAGGTGGAGCGATCCAAGATTCTCGCACCACGTCAGCTCGCACGCACGTGCCTTGATCGAGTCGAACATGATGGATACGAAAGCATGGATTCGTACTCAGCAGCATACGAAAATCACAATCTTGCATCGATCATGTCTCACGAACCACAGGTCCAAATGCTATGAAATTTTCACAGGAGCTTACGTACAAGCTACGTTTCAGCTCGATTGGACCATTTTTTGATCGATACGAAATTGGTTCGTATCGATCGCGAATCGAGTCGAAACTTTTCGGGACCGATCGCTTGGGCCCACTCACGTGCCAAAAGGAGTCTCCTGAAATTTGAGCGCGATATCAGCCTCATACACCTATAAATAGCCACCTGAAGCCTACAGAAAAAGGATCTTTTGGCTATCCGCCGTCCAGACTCTACCGAATTCAATTCTACGCTTCATCACAACTGTTTTACTCGAATTTCTCGATTATAATCGCTGTAATCATCTGTAACCAGCAAGGAAAATCAATAAAAGATTATCATTTGAAGTGGACGCAGGCCTGAGATAGCCGAACCACTATAAATCTCGTGTCACTGATTGTTATTTCTGAATTGTTGTACTTAGTATTGCTTAGATCTGAGATTTGTGTTTGGAATATTGCTGACCTAT
This sequence comes from Allium cepa, assembly GCA_030765085.1. Classification (NCBI taxonomy): domain Eukaryota; kingdom Viridiplantae; phylum Streptophyta; class Magnoliopsida; order Asparagales; family Amaryllidaceae; genus Allium; species Allium cepa. The sequence continues at coordinate 779,627,571 of CM060945.1, forward strand.
ATTCATAGCTTGGTGCTTTCCTGGTACTTGGGATTTGTGACCAATTTTGACGCAAACACTTTGGTGCTTTCACTAAGAATGACTAGCACTCGCTACATCAAATTTGAAGTTCAGATTTGAAAAGCGGAAAGAGTTCAGATTTAAAAGACAACGACTCGACAGACAAGCAGAAGACAGAGAGCTGAGAGAAGGACAAGCTTCGATCTACATAACCAAGGAAGATGGAGGCTATGGCCAATTCATTGCATGAGAGATTGTTGAAGAGTCAACAGGACATGATGCAGACTTTCTTTGAAAAGATGAGAGTTGTAGGAACACAAAACCTTAGACCGACTCCAGTGGTTGCGAATGTGGAACAAGGAACTAGGGTCGTAGAATCCAATGGAGGATAGAATACAGAGCCAGAAGGCAGTCAACGAGGGCTTGGGGACAGGCCCGCAGGAAATGACACTGGAAGACCTTTGGATGGAGGCCAACAAGTTAGAGCGAGCGCTGACGTCAATGAGCCGCATGATGAATATATACCAGAGTTCCCTCGGGGGCATGGGGCAACCATTGGCAGACAATGTTGAATTAGCTGAGATTATTAGGAGGACTATGCGTGGAGGTTTGACTAATAGAGATTTGGAAGGAGTGAACAAGAGTACGTTAACTCGGGAAATCAGGACGGCTTAGAATCCACCCGAGTCCAAGCTACCTAGCATGAAAGTATACAATGGCAAGGCCGACCCAACCGATCACTTGATGAGATACACTAGACACATGGAAGTGCTGGGGGCATCGGAGGAAGTTATGGCCCGATGTTTCCCCTATACCTGATGGATATAGCGGCGATGTGGTTTAGGCAACTGGAGGAAGGACTATCAGAACATGGACGGAGTTGGTGCATAGGTTTCTGAGGCAATTTCGGCTTCATATTAAGAGGCCCAAGAACATGATGACGCTAACGTCGATAAAGCAAAGAATGGATGAGTTGCTCAGAGCTTTCTTAACTCGATTCAACGCGACGGTTGCTTCGGTGGATCGGCCGGATCCATTGATGGTTTTAATGGCAGCAGTGTCAGGAGTCGGAGAGGATTCAGTTTTTAAAGTATCTCTGATACAGGACCCACCACTGGATCCTAGAGAATTCTTTCACGAAGCTGAGAGATTCCTTCAACAAGAAGATGCATGTACAGATCTAAAGTTAAAGGAGGTAAATGCAGCTGAGGATGGAGGTCCATCCAGTGGGAGCTAGGATAAAAATAAAGGAAAAAGGAAGCTGGATATGACGATTCAGGAAAAGCCAGGAAGCGATGGAAGGATCCAAAGTTCTCCACATACACAGGATTAAACGAGATGCTGGAGCGAATATACATGGAGACCTGAAATCGCCTTTCCTATAGAAGGCCGGCTAGGAGAGAACCTTCTGAACGTGAAAGGGCATCAAGAAGGCACTGTCTCTTCCATAATTTGGATGGACATGATACCAACAACTGTAGGCACTTAAAGGACATAGTTGAGGAGCATGTGAGGAATGGACAAATGAGGCAGTATGTTGGGGCTCGGAATGCAATGATGGAACATAAGCAACCACCATCTACCTCAAACGATGATGGTGCGAGGCCCTGAGATGATGGTTGATTGGTTATCAATTGATTGGGTTGTTACAAAATAAGTAGCAAGCTATTGGCAAACGGCAAAATCATTTACACATGTACGGGGACGGACATGGCCCCTAGGCATGCTCTGAATGGTGGTAGACCGCAATGCTATGGTTTATGAAATTTATTTTTCATTTGTGGGTTGGATACTCCTTTTTTTTTCTGATTTGGTTTTGGAGTTAGGTTTGAACTTCTGGTTTTGTTTGCTTTCTGGTTTGGATTTTCATTTGGATGATTGCTTTCTGTTTTGGATGTTGGTTCGAATTTCTGATTTTCTGATTTGATTTGGATTTTGGATTGGATTTTGATTGGATTTTTGTCTGGTTTTTGGTAAAAGGTTGTCGGGTATAGATTATACCTAGCAATGGGTGAGTCGCTTTGCCCGAACGTGGTAAAGTGACTTATTCAGGTCGTCGAGTATGGACTATGCTCGACAAGGGTCCAGAGAGACCAGGATTCGACCTAGGATTTAGGCCCTACGTTATTGGCTATTATTTCAGGTTGTCGAGTATGGACTATGCTCGACAAGGGTCCGGAGTGACCGAGATTCGGCTTAGGACTTAAGCCATGGCATTATTCAACGTCCGGGGACACTGGACCATGGTCATCAAGTATGAATTGCGCTTGTCGAGAACCCGGAGAGGTTAGCTCAATGTCCAGGGACACTGGACCAAGATCGTCGGGTGTAGATTGCACTTGGCATGAACTCGGAGAGGTTATGGATTTGGATATTGACCCAAAGAGGACATGGATACAGTTATTGGTTATTGGATAAGGATGGATTAAAACTCGGTTATTGAGTTGGAATTGGCTATGGGCTTTGGATATCGGACTCGGAGTTATTCGAAACATACGTTCTAATCACAAGGCATGTTTTGGGGGGCAAATGTTATCCCACCTTTTGGTCAAGGCTGGAATATTAACAAACTGGCAAGGAAGAATGGATATCAGGACTGAAGATCGATTGTAAACAAGGCTGTGATCGATATTATTAGAATTTGGCCGAGCTCCGATGAGGACGGAATCGCTTGGAGGTGATGATCAAGGTTAAGCAAGGCTGCATTTCAAAGTTCATGTTAATCGGAGTTCGTATGATAGAGATATGATCGATACAAGACAAAAAGGACACGCTGTTCGTATCCGTCGAGGGGAGTCAAATTTCGAATCGATCATATTCGACTCGATCAACATCAACTCGAATCGATCCTTGGCCGTACTATTCGAATCCATTGGGTCAGTATCGATCAGTGTGGGACTATGCTATTCGTATCGATATCGAAGGGTCTCATTCGTATCGGCCAAACATCAATAGTTTGTATCGGTTCATCAGCGCATCCCAATCTTACATTATTCATATCGATGGCGAGGGTTTTGTTCGCATCCATCGAGCGCTAACTATTTGTATCGATCCATTGCACAACGATCGATCGATGCGAACGCCTATAAATGACCGATGCGAATAGCACCGTAGCTATCGATACATGCAGCACAAAGTGGTCGACATGAACTCAACTTCGATGTTGGATGCGAACAAGACCACTTCAACTCGGCACAAAAGGTGGAGCGATCCAAGATTCTCGCATCACGTCACCTCGCACGCACTTGCCTTGATCAAGTCGAACAGGATGGATATGAAAGCATGGATTCAAACTCAGCAGCATACAAAAATCACAATCTTGCATCGATCATATCTGACGAACCACAGGTCCAAATTCTACGATATTTTCATATGAGCTTACGTACAAGCTAAAGAACGTTCCTGCAAAGTTTCAGCTCGATTGGACCATTTTTTGATCGATATGAAATTGGTTCATATCGATCGCGAATCGAGTCGAAACTTACCGGGATCGATCGCGTGGGCCCACTCACGTGTCAGAAGGAGTCTCCCGAAGTTTTAGCGCGATATCAGCCTCCTACACCTATAAATAGCCCCATGAAGCCTACAGAAAAAGGATCTTTTGGCTATTCGACGTCCAGACTCTGCCGGGTTCAATTCTACACTTCATCACAACTGTTTTACTCGAATTTCTCCATTATAATCGTTGTAATCATCTGTAATCAGCAAGGAAAATCAATAAGAGATTGTCATTTGAAGTGGACGTAGGCCGGAGATAGCCGAACCACTATAAATCTCGTGTCACTGATTGTTATTTTTGATTTGTTGTACTTAGTATTGCTAAGATCTGAAATATGTGTTTGGAATATTGCTGATATATATTCATAGCTTGGTGCTTTCACGATACTTGGGGTTTGTGACCAATTTTGGCACAAACACCTACTGACAATAAGATATACCATGATAAGAAGTAGAGATTTTATTGCGAAGGGATGAAGAAGTATATTAGGGCACTCCTCTCTAAATACATCTACAGACCTGCCTCCCTTATTAGTCCTACCCTAAAGGGCCATCCTAGAGTATTCTCATATCCCGTTGAAGTCTCGTACTCACTTCTAGCCCAAAATAACTAAGTTGGACGTGCGCTTTCTGTAATAAAAATTTACGATAAACTGCTTCTTTAGGCTCTTTATTCAGATTCTCTTCGGTCTGCTCTAAATGCCCCTTACCATTTTATTAGACCCCACGTCTAACCTTTTATTATGCGTTTAGTTTCCTTTTTTTATTCTGTTGGCAACTTATTTACCGTAATCCACATGCCCTGCCCCTCCGACGTGTGAGAAAATTAGTCCTAGACCTGAAAAGGAATATTGTCGGTAAGGGCCACTACAATTATTCTTGCTTATTAACATAATCCAAGATCTAAGTTTGATAAAATAAGCCCCTTCTATTTCTTTCTTTTTAATTATAACCTGCGTGTTACAATTATACTTGCAATTACCACTTCTATATTCTTTTCTATCTTTTATAACCTACATATTATAAATGTAATTGCCAGTATCTCTTTTCTACTTTATTCTATCTTCTTTTATTATGATACTAAATTCTTTTTAGTTCTCTTATATTATATGACAGCATTAGCTTTAGACTATGTCCAACTGTCACAAATTACTTATAATAATAATTTCTTTACTTTTTACTCCACTATCTGCGCAACAAAAGCAGATCTAGTCACAATTTGTGTTTATTGTTTCAAGTCTTGTCAAATAATTTAATTGATTATTTCTTCTTCTTTAATTTTTTTTAATGCTTCGCGTTATTCTCTTTTATTCTAAAAATCTATTTGGTTGGCTACAAAAACTATGCTAAAAATCCATTTCAATATTAAATAATGCTATAAACAATAACTCGTAACAGCAAGATATTTCTTTTATTGTTTCTTTAATTGTTGGGTAATGCAAAATATAGTAATATCTCTATTTTGCACTAATTCCACTTTTCTCGCTTTTATTCCTGCAATTACGTTTATCGTTATTCTTACAATATTAAACTATGGAGATGTATTCCCTTTTCTAAACCAACCAACTAATCTATCACTAACTTCCGAATTAAGTTACTAAATTTTCTCCTTCTTAATTCATTTCTCCCATTATAACATAATTTACTGTAAATCTCTCACTTTTAGGCTTATGCCTTTTTTTCAACATTTAAGCCTTATATTACTTACATTTAATTCGATTCCTTTCTTTTTCCGTATAAATAAAAGTTAAATCTAAATACACTTCTCTTACAAAATTTACAGTCTCAACATAACGAACTGGTAGAACTAATTACTGAATTTAGTTCGAAAGCTGAATTAAAATATTTAATGGGAATCTAACGATAATATATATCATAAACATAAAAGATATATAATTTAAATCCACTCACCTATTGTCCTTAGCTTTACTCCATGGACTTCCTGGATCCCCTTCTAAGGCATCTAATATTTTTATTAAAAAGATATTCTTCCTAGAAATATTTTCTATTTAGGGTTCAGCCTCAGGCAATGAACCCAATTGGGAGAAAATATGAGTGTGAGAAAATAGCTAGGCCTAAGGTTCTATTTATAGTGGAGTTTGGGAATCTTAGACTATCGGATTTTTGGATTGAATCTAGTGCAACCACGTCATAAGCTCAATGCAAATCGTTTGATCTAGAGAACAACGCCTCAGATCGCACGAAAATTAGATTACAAGACTTTGGCATGTCCTTGTATGATTTCTTGTCTAGCGCTACACGTAGATCGACATATGGGTCGACCTATGTGCTTTGCGGGTCGACCTATTGATCGACCCTTGTGCTTTGCGGTCGACCTATGGATCGACCTATAGGTTCTTACTTTTTTTTTCGTTTGATTCTGATTTCTTATTCTTCTTGTAACTTCTTCATATTAACTTGGATTTCGACAAGCAATATATGAAAATTGATTAGAAAATTTCCACGAACATAATGGTATAAGTTTCGTGGCCATATTCTGATAATTCCAAAAATTCTTATTTTCAATGTTCATCTTTATTTGATTATTTAATTATCTAAAAATGCGGGGTGTTACATTCTTCCACCCTCTAGGAAATTTCATCTTCGAAATTCGACAAGGGTAAAACTATGTAGTTCCTCACATCAATCACATCCATTTTGTGCACATCCAATTTTGCAACCATCTATGTCCTTGTGCAATGTGTCATTCAACATAAAATATATGCACGTACATGAATTTCTAAGAGTACCTCTTCTATGCATGCTTTTTTTCTTTAAAAACTCTTTTTTAGAATATGATGCACACATCCTAAATATACTTGCAATTTTTACACGAATGCAATCTTTTGAAAACAAAAAACATTATTCATCCAATTTTTTCCACACTCCTACTGAATAGGGGCATAGTTCAACGAATTTTGCATCCAAATCCTACCATACAGCTTTTAATAATCGAATTTCAGAAAATTCTAATTTTTCGAACTCGATTTCTTATGTCAGAAAGAAGGAAGAAAATGGGAAAACCTCACATTTCCTCGTTTCACTTTTGCGCACATCTTTCTCCATACTTGAAACTTATGCCACTATTGTTTAAAAATCTCTATTTGCTTTCCCAAGCACAGTTCACATAAGAAAATATTTCTTTCCAAATTTTTCTATCGATGTTTTTATCATTTCCTTTAGATTTTACTATTTTTCTTTTAGTTACTTTTATCTGCTTTTATCTTTCTTTTATTATTTACGTTCTATGTTCTTATTCTCTTCTTGCGAACATCACAGAAAAAGAGCATCATACTAATCATCACTGATTTAATACAATAGGAACTAAATGCTTACATAGGATTTCAACCTCATAACTAAAAGAGAAAATAAGTCCTATTACAAAGCGATATTGGATAGGTAACTATGGTAGCTAAACATAGCTATCATCCAGGGCTATGAGGCCTAGGACCATTTCCATCTTGACACGGATAGGTCCTACTCTAGGAATCCAAGTAACTCGTCTACTCTTCCTGCCGCCTATTACTCGTTACTAACTCATTCTTCATTACTCATGATCAATAAGATCTATTCAGCTCTTCTATTCCATACTCAAAATGGAATAATCAAGTCTCATTTACTGCAATGAATAAGGATTTCAATCTATGCGGTCTCTATCTAAAATGGCAACTAAGCTTCTCTTTGCCTTTACCTTTCATTTTTCCTCAACTAAGGTCTGCCTATCCCAACCACGTGTGTCTTACTATCTTACTAATATCACTTCACTATTCTTCTATAGTCTACGCACATGAAGCAACATTCCTAGGTTCTCACTAGTGTCCTATACACTTTATGGAAACATATATTATTACTGCTAAAAGTAATCACTGTTATCTCCTACATAGCTTTACACGTTTCCCATCACACCTAGGAAATGATTCCTGTCTACTCCGTATTTAAAAGTTGGTTTGGTAATATCATTTCATTTCAAAAATTAAAGCTTTAACTTTTTGAAATGTCAAATCCCATAATTCTTGCCTTTAAAAATGTTACTTTGAAGTTTCCACTAAATTCAAAGGTACCTGCTTACTTAACATTTTAACCTTTTAGACATGCATCTTTCAGCCCTTTGAATTTAAATTATTCTCCAAACCAAGAGGGAAAAACTTACAAACTCTAAATTCAAAACTTATTCCACTTTTCCTTTAAAAGGCTGTGATGACTTGGATTTTCGTGCTCGAAAATCGACATCCATACTTCACTTGTATTCGAATGCTGCAGATTCGAATGCTCAAATCCGATTCGCCGGAGCTTATAACACATTAAGTATAACAATATAGCGGAAGAAGAGGATAATATCTTTGATATACACCAGTTGATTACAATAATGATAAAACTAATTGATCAATACTATCAGAGATACAAGATACAGCAGAAAGAAATAACTCCAATAGATAATTTCTTCAGAAGTCATCAAGATAGATACTCCAACATATAGCGACTCCATTGCAAAAGTTCCAAAGACTCCAAAAGCTAGAACCGCCAACATGTTTTCCAAACACGAAGCGAGAAACCTCTATCATGTTGAATTAAGCAAACTAGGTAACTCAAGAATGAAGCAAATATGATCGCAAAGATCCAAAGTCTTCAAGATATCGACTCTATATCTATTATTTGATTATCTGAAAATCCCAACTCTAGACTGCCCGTATGGAAAAAATTTGGCACCTAGAGTTTAGGAAGGGAACAATAAACTTCAGGTCAGTCATGGGACTGGTGTGAGAAAACAAAAACAATTTTCTTTGAATAAAAACAAAAACAGTTTTCTTTGAGCGACACACTTGTTCTACCCGAGTCTAACTTCCCTACGTTCTTTCCACGCTTCGAGTCAATCATTCGTTTTCTCGAGTTGAAACCCGAGCATACTTCCTCTTCCCCAACTACACAAACTAACCTGACACAATTACTCGCGCAAACGTGCACATCACTTTGCTGATGATCCGATCAATGTTGTTTCTGAGAAAACTCAAGAATTATAACACTAACACCAGCACTAACATTAACACTACCTTTGTTGAAGGACAATCCACTGCACATCCACCACTATTTAATGGCATGAATTATAACTATTGGTCCACACGAATGAAAATATATATGCAAGCAAATAGTTTTGAATCATGGAATATAACTCAGATAGAATATACTATTCCTACTAAAGAATATTCCACTTGGTCAAATACACAAAAAATTAGATGCCACAGCTATTGCAAAAGCCATGAATATGTTGCTTTGTGCGTTAGATAAAAATGAGTTTAATCGTGTTAGCATGTGTAATACTGCATATGAAATATGGCGTACACTCAAGATCACACATGAAGGAACCAACATGGTTAGACTGAGCAAGATATCCATGCTCAAGAGTCAGTTTCAAAACTTTATAACGAAAGAAAATGAATCCATAAATGACATGTATTCAAGATTTCAAGATATCTATCATTCACTAGTAGGATTAGGAAAAAAATATTCAGATTTTGATATCGTATCCAAAATCCTTAATTCTCTAACGGATGAATGGGAAAGAAAAGTTCTCGCTATTGAAGAAGCAAACGATATTTCCAAAATAACTCCAAAAGAATTAATGGGAAGTCTAATGTCCTATGAAGCGAATTTGCTGACAAAAAGAGTTCAGGCTCAAGATAAAAAGAATATAGCATTCCGTGCAGAACAAGAAGAATTAGACTCAGACAAAGACGGCATAGCTTTTATTGCAAAGAACTTCAAGAAATTCCTGAAATATAGAAAAGGGAATAGAAATAATAGCAAAAAAAGCTTATCCAGCAAAAAACCACGGTCTTTGTCAGTTATGGACTGTTATAACTGTCATAAAAGGGGAACATGCAGAAAGACTTTCCGAAACAAAAGAAAGAACATCGAAATAAAAGGAAGGACAAATTCAAAATAAAAGCTTTTTCAGTCACATGGGATGATTCAGATTCCTCATCATCTTCTTCAGAAAGTGAAAGTGAAAGCGATAATGAACAACCTAATGTATGTTTTGTGGCTAAAGCTAATGAGGTTAGTGATTTTACTTTTGATGATATGATAGAAATAAACTCTGAATTATTAGATACTTTAAAAAGTCTTAAAAGAAAATATGAAGAAGCTTTAGAAAATCAAAAAAGGCAGAATTCGAAAGAGATATGCTTAAAGATGAGAAGAAAATATTGGAAGAAGAACTTGAGAAAACTCAAGAAACTCTCTCTAATGTTAATACTCAACTTATATTATTGAGTCAAGAAATTGAAACTCAAAAAGAAAAGAATGATAGTCTTGTTTCTGAGAATCATGTTTTAAAAACTAATACTAAAATGGTAGAACTAGAAAATTCAAGTCTAAAGGCTAAACTAGATGGACTCACTAAAAATGTTTCAAATTTTAATAAAGACAGAGAAAATTTATCTAGAATTATTGAGAAATCACAATCTGTTAATAATAAACATGGTTTAGGATATAAGAAGAAAGTTAAAAAGTCACAAACTAGTAATTTGAACAAAGTTAAATATAATAAAACATTTATATCTTTGAATAAACTAGTTTTAAAACCTTAAGTATATGGATACCTAAAACAATAACAAACTAATAAGAAAGAAATATATTAGTTCGTTCGTAGAAGATGCTCATAATAATAAAAATTATATTTATAAAAATGATACTAAACCCTTTTGGGTTTGGTTTCCTAAGACCTAACTTTTAGGACCCTATTAAAAAGGTGGGTACCAACGATATCTCATATTTTTTGCAAGTCTCACTCAAGAAAAGAGGAAAATGGATACTCGACAGTAGTTTCTCAAAACATATAACAAGAGATAAGGGCATGCTAATAAATATTACATACTCAGATGGAGGTTCTGTCACTTTTGGAGACAATTCCAAGGGATATATCATCGGTAAAGGCGATGTGAGCAATTACGGTACATCTAATTCAATTCAAAATGCGACGAATAAATATTTCTTGGTTATTCGAATCGAAGTAACGCTTTTTAATAGAGAACAAATATTATCGAAGAGTCGCTAAATGTATCTTTTGATGAAAATGCTAAAACTACTTCTACAATTAATGACAATGACTTTCTCAATAAACCAAAAACAATTATAAACAATTCGAACGATGACGACGATATCATTTTATCTAGAGAAGATGAAAACATTGTTTATAATTTAGAAAATAGACATACTACTAATACAATAAGATCCCCTCAAAGAATTTTACGAAGTCATCCTACAGAAAATATAATTGGAAGAAATAAATTCAAATGTTCGAACTAGAAGTCAATTAAATTTAATGGGAAATGTAGCTTTTCTATCAACTATAGAACCTAAAAATTCTAAAGAAGCATCATCTGATGAAAATTGGATTATTGCTATGCAAGAAAAATTAAATCAGTTTGAACGAAATGAAGTTTGGGAATTGGTACCTAGACCAACTGATCAGACATTTACAGGAACTAAATGGGTTTATAAAAATAAAGCAGACGAATTAGGAAATATAACTAGAAATAAAGCAAGACTAGTAGCTCAAGGTTATAACCAAGAAGAAGGAATAGATTACGAAGAAACGTTTGCTCCAGTTGCTAAACTAGAAGCAATACGAATCTTGTTGGCATACGCGTGTTTTAATAATTTTAAACTTTATCAAATGGATGTTAAAAGTGCATTTTTTAATGGTTATATTAAAGAAAATGTTTATGTTGAACAACCTCCTTTATGTATTCATGAAAAATATCTAGATCATGTATATAAACTTAAGAAAGCTTTATATTGATTAAAACAAGCACCATGTGCTTGGTATGAACGTCTTAAAAGCTAGCTAATTAATTCTGGATTCGAAATAGGAAAAGTAGATTAAACATTATTTATAAAACATTCTAAAAATGATATGCTAATAGTTCAAATATATGATGATGATATTATATTTAGCTCAACTAATAATGAACTATGTAAAGAATTTTCTTACACAATGACTAGAGAATTTGAAATGTCCCATATGGGAGAATTATTATATTTTATAGGACTACAAATTAAACAAGTTTCAAATGGACTATTTGTTAATCAAGAAAAATACTGCAATAATCTTATTAATTCATGAATCTATGACTATGACTACGACAGCATCCGGACTCAATGACTCAAAGTATGATTCATATAGTTTTATATTTTTTAAGATGAGTCATCAAATATGTATATAAAGTCTAGTTTAGTGCTTTGTTAAAATCTCTCCTCAAGAATCATCATTCACATTCAAATAAACTTGCGTGCATATTTTAAAATCAAGTCTTCAAAAAATGCATGGAGCGGGGCTCGAACCCGGGTCACCAGTTTAAAAAGCATGTGCTCTTACCAAATGAGCTATGGTGATTTTTGATTATCAATAGGATTCAGTCGACTGAACAAGTTATTCAGTCGACTGAATATCTATAAACAGCCTACTAAACTTGTGCAAACTGTGCATATTATACAGATTTTACCAAGTCAGTCGACTGACCCAGAAGCTCAGTCGACTGACCAAGAAAACTCTATGTAACATGCACAGGTGCACGGAAATACGTTTTTAAATTTTAATTAGTTTGAATATTCATTCGACTGACCCTAAAGCCCAGACGACTGAATTTATATAAGAGCCATATTTTTGAAAGGACACGACTTTTGTGAAGAGTTACGAACCTTTAACAAAAAGATTCGGATGCAACAGTTCGATCAAAACTCTTCACCAACAATCGTAGCTTTCTAACACTTATAAATACAAACTCCAAACTCATTTCAAATCACTGAATCACAATCTATTTTTCTTATTCTCTGATCTAACTTTCTAAAATTTATTTGCTATCATACTCTCAATTATTCAGCATAAAAGCAATACTATACCTTTCTATTCTTCATATACTTCAAATATAAACATTTGTGCTCGAGGAAAAGATTATAGGAAGGGTGTACTACAAGTGACAAATCGGTGTTATCAGAACACACATTAGTCAAAATGTTTTTTTGTATTAGTTGAAGTCCTATTCTGCAGCTCAGGCGAGTGAAGTCCTCTTCGGCTGTTGAGGCGAAATATTGTTCTACTGCCCAGGTCCATGTTCGGCTGCTCAAGGGTTGTATAGACATGTTCCTCCAGGTTAAATGAGGGTTGTTGTTTTTAGTGAAATTCCAGAAGGAGTATTGGACTGGGCGTAGGACGGTGCTCCGAACCAGTATAAAAATCTCTGGTGTCATTTCACTATACTGCTTTTTATTCTGCACTATTTACAGTATAATTATCATCGGTATACTCTACATTATCATATATCCATATTACACGATCCACACTACACTTTCAATTGGTACTAGAGCGAGGTCATCATATAACCGTAATGCAGTTATCTAATAATGTAAAACCCTGGAATTCTATTGATCGTCACAACATCATAGAATAATGACTAGAAAACGATCCAGTCGAAATACAACAGGAAAATTCTCTGTCAAAGCCACCAGTGAGGACTACAAAAATGTACTTTATGATTTACAAATTTCAAGGAAAGATAATAATGAATTATTTAGTATAAGCAATAAGATTTCAAAGCTTAATTTTATTATTAGAAAAAATGAAATATGTTGAACTTGAAAATAAGAAATTGATAAATGAGAAGTTAGATTTAGAAAATCAACTTTGTGTTTTAAAAAACAATTTTGAGACTCTTAAAGATTTTTTAGATGAACAAAACACCATATTTCAAAAAGAAAGAGAAAAAATTTCAAAACAAATTTTTGATTTGAAAAGACAAAATGATTTTATTACAATCCTCTTTAGATAATTCAGAATCTCAAAATTTTCTTCTCATAAATGAGAACTGTGCATTAAAAAACGAGAATTCTGAATTAAACAAGCAGATTGATATTTTGAAAAACAGTAATATTTCTTTTAAAAATAATAATTGTAACTTTAAAGCTAAATTTGATAAAATTAACACTGAAGTCACAAAATTTAATAAAGGTCAAAACGATTTAAACATGACTTTATCTAGTTCTAGACCTTTACATGATAAAAGTGGTTTAGGATATAATGAAAAAGATCATACAAATAGGATACTTTCATTTGCTGATCGTAGAAATAGCACTAGATATGCTTTCATGTATAGCAAAAAATATTAGTGCTACTGCTAAATTTCGAGCAAAATCTAAATCGAATTGTTATAGAAATTTAAATATTGCTATGACCAATAATGTTTCATTTTTATTTAGAAGTACAAAATCGTTGACGGGAAATATGAATAAAAATCATCTAAATATTTGGGTCCCTGTTAATTGGAAAAATAGAGAAAAATACATTGATGACTATTTCGATATGGCAGTTAATAATGAAAATTATATTTATAAAGTTTCAACCACACCCAAATGGGTATGGTTTCCTACAAATTAGAAAACTTTGGGTATCGCATGCTTTGAATGTTAAAAAAAAATTGTGATACCTTACTTTATAAGTAGTAGTTATTTTGTTTTATATTGTTCTATGTTAAACACTTATGTAGAATATAATTTACGTCATCATATAAACTCTCCTTTTTGTCGATGACAAAGGGGGAGAAAGATATTGCTTTAACGCTATTTGCAGGAATAAACGATACAAGCACAGATTAAGGGGGAGAAAAAATTAATTATTTACGGGAATATATAGCATAGATTCAGGGGGAGAAATAAGTCAACAAAGCCTGTCGAAGGTTCGTCCGTAACAAATGGAGTTGTCATAATCAAAAAGGTGGAGAATGTTGGATCAAAGGTTTTGATTGCTGATATGAAACAAATTTTCACGAATCTACGACTACGACTACGACAGCATCCGGACTCAACGACTTAAAGTATGATTCATATAGTTTTATATTTCTTAAGAAGAGTCATCAAATATGTATATAAAGTCTAGTTTAGTGCTTTTTTTAAAATCTCTCCTCAAGAATCATTATTCACATTCAAATAAACTTGCATGCATATTTTAAAATCAAGTTTTCAAAAAATGCATAGTGAGGGGCTCAAACCCGAGTCACTAGTTTAAAAGGCAAGTGCTCTAACCAAATGAGCTATGGTGATTTTTGATTATCATCAGGATTCAGTCGACTGAGCAAGTTATTCAGTCGACTGAATATCTATAAACAGCCTACTAAACTTGTGCAAACGTGCATATTACGCAGATTTTACCAAGTCAGTGGACTGACCCAGAAGCTCAGTCGACTGACCCAGAAAAGGTGCACATAAATACGTTTTTAAATTTTAAATTAGTTTGAATATTCATTCGATTGACCCAAAAGCCCAGTCGATTGAATTTCTATAACAGCCATATTTTTGAAAGGACACGACTTTTGGGAAGAGTTGCGAACCTTTAAGGAAAAGATTCGGATGCAACACTTCGATCAAAACTCTTCACCAACAGTCGTAGCTTCCTAACACTTATAAATACAAACTTCAAACTCATTTCAAATCAACGAATCACAATCGATTTCTCTTATTCTCTGATCTAACTTTCTGAAATCTATTCGCTATCATACTCTCAATTATTCTGCATAAAAGCAATACTATATCTTTTTATTCTTCATATACTTCAAACATAAACATTTATACTCGAGGAGAAGATTATAGGAAGGGTGTACCACAAGTGACAAATCGGTGTTATCAGAACACACATTAGTCAAACTATTTTTTGTATTAGTTGAAGTCCTGTTCTACAGCTCAGGTTAGTGAAGTCCTCTTCGGCTGTTGAGACGAAATTATGTTCAGCTGCTCAGGTCCATGTTCGGCTGCTCAGGGGTTGTACAGACCTGCTCCTCCGGGTTAAGTGAGTGTTGTTGTTTTTAGTGAAATTCCAGAAGGAGTCTGGGACTGGGCGTACGACAGTGCTCTGAACCAGTATAAAAATATCTGGTGTCATTTCACTATACTGCTTTTTATTCTACACTATTTACAGTATTATTATCATCGGTATACTCTACATTATCACATATCCATATTACACGATCCACGCTGCACTTTCAATTGGTACTAGAGCGAGGCCATCATATAACCGTAACGCAGTTATCTAATAATGTCAAAACCCTAGAATTCTATTGATCGTCACAATATCATAGAATAATGACTAGAAAACAATCCAGTCGAAATACAACAGGAAAAATCTTTGTCAAAGCCGCCTGTGAGGACTACAAAAACGTACTTTCTGATTTACAAATTTCAGGGAAAGATAATAATGAATTATTTAGTATAAGCAATAAGATTTCAAAGCTTAATTTTATTATTAGAAAAAATGAAATATGTTGAACTTGAAAATAAGAAATTGAAAAATGAGAAGTTAGATTTAGAAAATCAACTTTGTGTTTTAAAGAACAATTTTGAGACTCTTAAATATTTTTTAGATGAACAAAACACCATATTTCAAAAAGAAAGAGAAAAAAGTACAAAACAAATTTTTGATTTGAAAAGACAAAATGATTTATTACAATCCTCTTTAGATAATTCAGAATCTCAAAATTTTCTTCTCATAAATGAGAACTGTGCATTAAAAAACGAGAATTCTGAATTAAACAAGCAGATTGATATTTTGAAAAACAGTAATATTTCTTTTAAAAATAATAATTGTAACTTTAAAGCTAAATTTCGAGTAAAATCTAAATCGAATTGTTATAGAAATTTAAATATTTCTATGACGAATAATGTTTCATTTTCCTTTAGAAGTACAAAATCATTGACGGGAAATATGAATAAAAATCATCTAAGTATTTGGGTCCCTGTTAATTGGAAAAATAGAGAAAAATACATTGATGACTATTTCGATATGGCAGTTAATAATGAAAATTATATTTATAACGTTTCAACCACACCCAAATGTGTATGGTTTCCTAAAAATTAGGAAATTAAAGAACTTTGGTTATCGCTTGCTTTAAATGTTAATTTTTTTTTTTGTGATACCTTACATTATAAGTAGTAGTTATTTTGTTTTATATTGTTCTATGTTAAACACTTATGTAGAATATAATTTATGTCATCATATAAACTCTCCTTTTTATCGATGACAAAGGGGGAGAAAGATATTGCTCTAATGCTATTTGCAGGAATAAACGATGCAAGCACAGATTAAGAGGGAGAAAAAATTAATTATTTACAGGAATATATAGCATAATTCAAGGGGAGAAATAAGTCAACAAAACTTGTCGAAGATTCGTCCGTAACAAATGGAGTTGTCATCATCAAAAAGGGGGAGAATGTTGGATCATAGGTTTTGATTGCTGACATGAAACAACAATTCACGAATCTACGACTACGACTACGACAGCATCCGGACTCAACGACTCAAAGTATGATTCATATAGTTTTATATTTTTTTAAGAAGAGTCATCAAATATGTATATAACGTCTAGTTTAGTGCTTTGTTAAAATCTCTCCTCAAGAATCATCATTCACATTCAAATAAACTTGCATGCATATTTTAAAATAAAGTTAAAATGCATGGAGCGGGGCTTGATCCTAGGTCACTAGTTTAGAAGACAAGTTCTCTAACCAAATGAGCTATGTTGATTTTTGATTATCAACAAGATTCAGTTGACTAAACAAGTTATTCAATCGACTGAATATCAATAAACCGCCTATTAAACTTGTGTAAACTGTGCATATTACACAAATTTTACTAGGTCAGTCGACTGACCCAGAGGCTCACTCGACTGACCCAGAAAATTCTGTGCAACATGCATAGTGCACAGAAATACGTTTTTAAATTTTAAGTTAGTTTGAATATTCAGTCGACTGACCCTAAAGCCCAGTCGACTGAATTTCTATAACAACCATATTTTTTAAAGGACATGACTTTTGTGAAGAGTTGCGAACCTTTAACGAAAAGATTCGAATGCAACACTTCGATCAAAACTCTTCACCAATAGTCATAGCTTTCTAACACTTATGAATACAATCTCCGAACTCCTTTCAAATCACTGAATCACAATCGATTTCTCTTATTCTCTGATCTAACTTTCTGAAATCTATTTGCTATCATACTCTCAATTATTCTGCACAAAAGCAATACTATACCTTTTTATTCTTCATATACTTCAAATATAAACATTTATACTCGAGGGGAAGATTATAGGAAGGGTGTACTACAACTGACAAATCAGTGTTATCAGAAGACACATTAGTCAAGCTATTTTTTGTATTAGTTGAAGTCCTGTTCTGCTGCTCAGGCGAGTGAAGTCCTCTTCGGTTGTTGAGGAGAAATCATGTTCTGCTGCTCAGGTCCCTGTTTGGCTGCTAAGGGGTTGTATAGACCTGTTTCTCCAGGTAAAGTGAGGGTTGTTGTTTTTAGTGAAATTCTAGAATGAGTCTAGGACTGGACGTAGGACGGTGCTCCGAACCAGTATAAAAATCTCTGGTGTCGTTTTACTATACTGCTTTTTATTCTGTACTATTTACAGTATTATTATCATCAGTATACTCTACATTATCATATATCCATATTACACGATCTACAATGCACTTTCAATTGGTATCAGAGCGAGGTCATCATATAACTGTAATACAGTTATCTAATAATCTAAAACCCTGGAATTCTATTGATCGTCACAATATCATAGAATAATGACTAGAAAACGATCCAGTCGAAATACAACAGGCAAAATCCCTGTCAAAGCAACCAATGAGGACTGCAAAAAGGTACTTTCTGATTTTCAAATTTCAGGAAAAGATAATAATGAATTATTTAGTATAAGCAATAAGATTTCAAAGCTTAATTTTATTATTTTTTAAAAAAGGAAATCTATTTAACTTGAAAATAAGAAATTGAAAGATGAGAAGTTAGATTTAGAAAATCGACTTTGTGTTTTAAAGAACAATTTTGAGGCTCTTAATGATTTTTTTTTAGATGAACAAAACACCATATTTGAAAAAGAAAGAGAAAAATTTTCAAAAGAAATTTTTGATTTGAAAAGACAAAATGATTTATTACAATCCTCTTTAGATAATTCAGAATCACAAAATTTTCTTCTCGTAAATGAGAAGTGTGCAATAAAAAACGAGAATTCTGAATTAAACAAGCAGATTGATATTTTGAAAAACAGTAATATTTCTTTTAAAAATAATAATTGTGACTTTAAAGCTAAATTTGATAAACTTAACACTGAAGTCACCAAATTTAATAAAGGTCAAAATAATTTAAACATGATTTTATCTAGTTCTAGACCTTTACATGATAAAAGTGGTATATGATATAATAAAACAGATCATACAAATAGCATACTTTCATTTGATGATCGTAGAAATAGCACTAGATATGCTTTCATGTATAGTAAAAACATTAGTCTTACCACTAAATTTCGAGTAAAATCAAAATCCAATTGTTATAGAAATTTAAATACTGCTATGACCAATAATGTTTCTTATTCCTTTAGAAGTGCAAAATAGTTGACGGGAAATATGAATAAAAATTATCTATGTATTTGGGTCCCTGTTGTGACGACCCGACTTCCTATCTCCAGGAAAACGCATCGCTAATGAAAAAGAAAGGAATAGAAGAAGAAAAGAAAGAGAAAGAAGAAACAGAACAACAACAGATACTCACAGCGGAACGAACAAAATATAATATATCACATAAAATATTACACAGTATCATATTACATCAGAGTACACAACTTATACTATACATATTAGACAGTTATAAACATCTGTCTAACTATAGAACTCAAGTACACAAGATACAGATACCAAACAAACATAGCGGAACCATAATATATCAACACGTGGAAGCCTCCCGCTCTATATCTCCTCCAGAATTCGTCAAGAAAACCTGAATCACTTGACTACTCATACATAGTATGAGTACCCAAGAGTTTAATAAACAAAAAATAAACACTCGGGTCAGACAGGGGTCTGCTGTGAGTAAACGGGTTTAAAATTGCTTAACTTTAGAAAAACCTTTGAAAAGAAAAGGTATCACATAAGACATCCCACACATAAACATGGAAAAGTTTTTACCTTACGCGAACCAAAACATTTGATAGGAATTCCAGTGATATTATAATAGTGTCTAGGGTTTCCAAGTAAATAAGAATATAGCCGAAATTGTTACATTTATTAAATTCCAGCTACTAGCCATAAAAGTGGGTAATACAAACAAAACCGTGGGGTCTCGTAGGAAGAATGGGTTTCCATCAATGGCAGGGCTATTGGGGTACCGCCCGTCACAGTACGTGGCCTAGATCAACGTACCGAGGAGCCACCCTAACTCCCCTGCAACACAAGGCCGTGACCATTCCTTACTGAACAGTCCCGAACAAGACAACCCCGGCAGTTGTCCGGATCAACCGCCCCACACAGCCGAATAAAAAGGGACTTCTAGACAGGGGTAAATCTTGCTTTCCGGTGGGTGCTACCCACAAAGCCTTGCTGCACATCCCCTGTTTTAGCCATTCTCGATTGATGAGGCTTGAGGTTGCGATTACCTTATAGAACACATCTATCTTAGAATGCTCATCGTCCACCTGACGATGTTCTGAAAGCATTCAATCCATACAAGTTCGTTCCGGGTTCAAACGAAACCGAAGGCACTATCTCGTTGCACTCATTTTGGAATCACCCTCAGAGTCAATGACCATAGCCCTTGCACTCTAAATCTCCATCTCGAACCTATAAGTACTATTCCGTCAGACTCATTATGGAATCACCTATAGAGTTATACTGACGTATAGTGCTTACACCTCGAGTCTTCACAAAGCTCCACTTGGATTCACGACCTAACGTTTAATTGGAATCGATGCGGTTTTCGAATTCCAAATATGGAAACCCGATCCCGGTCTCACCGAAACCAAACGCCATTTTAAATGTCCAAGTTATACTTAAGGGCTTAAACAATTTAAACTCATATTCAGGATGATATAAACAAATAGATGAATCACATTATCACAATAGATAATTCATCTCACAAAGTAGCATATCACATATCATAGATATCCAAATCATCCAGTATCAACCAATATCAATCACCCAATATCAATCACTCAATATTGATCATCCAATATCAATCAATCAACCAATATAAATCAATCAACCAAGCAGAATTGATTAACTCTTAATCAATTGGATTAATCCTAAATCCTTCTTCATTTATTTGTTACAAATAAATAATTAATCATCTCTTAATGATCTTCTTCAATTAATCTTCCTTGATTAATCATCTTTTAATTACATTCAAGTAATTATCCTTAACCATATTCAGTAATTAACCTTTAATTTACTATCATTAATTTCAGTAATTAATGATCCTTCATTTATTTCCATCAATTAACTATAATTAATTACATCAAACCTTAATTAATAACAAATAATTAATCATACTTTAATTAATTACTTTTATTAATCAACCTTGATTAAATAGCTAATTATCCTTATTAATTAATAATTCTTTAATTAATTAAATAATTAACTTGAAATAAATCATCTTATTAATCATAAACAATAATTAACAATTTGAAATTACTTATCTTAATTTATTAACTTTTTAATTAATTACTTTAACCTTGATTAATTAATCTAATTAATTAATCTTCAATTGCTTCATTAAGTAATTATTAATCAATTTAAATTAACAAATAATCCTTAATTAATTACTTTATTTATTAATTACATTTTTAATTAATTGCACTTAGTAATTAATCACATTCTTTAATTAATTAATTACATTAATTAATTAACTAAATTAATTAAGTAATTAACCTTTAATTACTTACACAAGTAATTATCTTCTAATTACTTTCATTAATAAACCTTGATTGCCCTCTTAATTAATCCTTAACAAATAATTAATTCCATCATTAAATAATCCTTAATTCTTTAATCAATTAATTACCCTACAATTAATTAACTTCAAAACAAATAAATTAATCAATTTCCTTAATTGATAACATTAAGTGATTATCCATTAATTACTTCCACTTAATTACTCCTATGAGTAATTATCATTACTTACTTCCATAAGTAATTACTTCCTTCTTAATTACATTCGAAAATTAACCATTGATTACTTCATTAAGAAATCACACTTAATTAATTCATAATTAAGTGATTATTTAAAATTAAATAAATAATTAACTAATTATTTATAATTAATTAAACAATTAATTAATTAACTTCTTATATTTAAAAATCCTTAATAATTTAAGAAACCATAATTCTTAATTAAATCTTTACTTATTAACAAATTATAACAATTAAGCTTTTTAAGTTTAAAACAAAATAATTTAATCTTATTTATCTTCATAAATAAATTACTTGAAATAATCCAATTTTAATAACTTAAACAAATTATCTTATTTGGATTTCAAAATCATAATAATAACCTTATTTGAAGGTAGGGAATTTAAAAATCATATTAAAAATTTAAAACACCTTAAACATCTAATTTAAACTTTGTTTTTCAATAAAATTTAAATCTTAAGTTTTTAATCATTACTTTAAAATTTGCATAAACTTTAGTTCAATATTTAAATTCGAAACACTTTTTCTAAATTGGATTTTCAAAATTTAATTAAGATAATCAAATTCAAAATAATCATCGTTAAACAATTTGAATTTAAAATAAAATTTAATTAACACCCTTGTAAAGTTTGATTAACATTTGTTTTCTAAACAACAAGTTAAATTTTCAACTTAACATCAAGTTAAATTTGCATTTTAACACATACAATAAAATCAGAAAATCCCACAACCTCCAACTCGAGTCCAGCCCGGCAAATTCGCGAGTGCTACTCCAAGAAAAACCCAGCCCTTCCACCTTCGAGTCGTACACGAGCGTAACGCGAGATCCCACCCGAGTAAATCCTCCTCTTCTCAACACAAAAATTCATCAAAAACACTGTAACGACCCATAAATTTAACCGATTTTAATAAGTTATTAATTGAAAATTTGTGGAATTTTAAATGATAAAATTTTGAAATATAAATTTGATATTTGGAATGCGTCTAGTTAAACACAGCAACTGGCAAATTTTCGTCCGAAAATACGAAAGTTTATTTCGTGCGTAAATTTACTTTAATTTAATCAGTTAAAAAGCGATGAAAATAAAACATTTTCAAAACCAAAAAAATTTTACATAGAAAAATTCTAAACCATCTTCTGACCAAGATGTCAGTTTGTCGTTTTTCCAAATTCGGACATCTTTGGCTCTATCGATCTTATTTTTCTACGTTTTTCATGCATTTTCCGCTAGTATAAAAATTTCGAATTTTTCTAATTCGATTGTACCGATAACATCAGTATGCCGTTTTGGTCGTCTCGTCGTGTTGATCTCCACGGTATATTCGTATGTGCGTTTCGACGTCCGGTGGACGGCGAAATCTGTAAATGTTGAACCGTATCTATACCGGTTTTAAAATCTTTTGCTCTCCTTCTATCCACATGTCCAAATCAAACAGCCGTTTGCTTTCCAGCTGTTGCTTTTATCAATTCCTAGATGCATGTGTGGTTTTTACTATTACCACGGTCAATATACTCTTCGGGTTCACCATCTTTTTCATTGCTTTGACAAACATTTATATTAAAAAGATGAAACGTGCATGCTATTCATAAATTCCTTCCCTCAAATTGCTTAAACTTCCCAAGCCTGTAGCCACTCCTCACTGTTCATTCTTCTCTTCCAATTTGTGCTTCAAAGCATACTCACTTACCTTCCTTTATATTTGATATATGAAGCTCCGACGCGCCTCCTCCACTCCGCAACCCATCCCCTCCGCTGGGCTCGACGACCATCTAGATCCACTCTGCCTCCGCACGTCACCTAAGCCGAAGCCACCTAGCTCACAACAACTCCATCAACACGGCTAGCACCATCATTCCCTAACCCACCTGAGCTTCGTATACGCAGCTCACCACCGTGCTCCATCTCTGACCACCGCACCCCTTGCCTCTTCATTCCAAACCTACGACAACATCAGCAAGGCAAGTTGAAAGCACCGCCTTCACTGTACAACCGCCCAAGCCATGTTCCGCTCGCAACACCAGCCGTCGTTCCCTCCATTCCTTCCACCTCTGTGCGTGCGCAGCTATCCCACCGCCAACCTTGCAGCCGAGAACCCGACCCACGTTCACTGCCGAGCAGTAGTAGCCGCATTTCTCCACCACTCTAGTCGTGCAAATGTTGGCCTCTGCCCCCATTGAACTGAAGCCCACCTTGATCTCGCCACTAGCCTATGCACGTCTTCAACTCTTCTCTCCTCCTTCCTTTTGCATCTGCGTATTTAGTGAGGTAAGTTTTAGGGTGGTCGTGGGTGTGTGTACATTTATATATATGTTAGTATACATATATATAATATATAGGTTAGTAGTGTAAATGGTGGCCTATAAGTTATATATTATAGTACTTTTTCTTATATAAGTTTCTTAAAGTATATTTACAGTAAGCGTACTTTAGAATTATATGAATCTGCTATTGGAAAGTTATGTGAGGTGTACAGTTTGTTAATAAGTGTGTTTATATAAATTGTAATATAAGTGTGTTAAGGTTATTGATTTATACTGTACTAGTTTATATAAGTTTCAAAATATGTTAGTTACATAAATTATAGTCTATGTAAACAATTTTTTAGAAGATTTTAAAATATCAGTTTGTATAATGAGATCTAAAGCTATATTTGGTTGTACTGACCTGCACATGCCATTATACATTTTACTTTTGTATATGTTTATAATATATTTATGTTGTAGTATACTATTTATACATATTGTATATTATTTTGTAAGCATTGTTTATAAATATGTATATTTGGTTACAAATTTAATGTTGAAAAGTATTTGTTTCGTACATGTATTACCGTTAGTGCACTATGTAGGTTAGTGCATTCATTTTTATATTTTTAACATGATCGGTTTTAGTAGCGTGTGTGTATTTATATTATAAAGTTATGTTTAAGTGATAAGTTATGAAAGTTTGTTTGAGAACTGTTGTTTATATAAAGTTTAGAGATATGTTGTATAGCAGTTTTGGACTTAAACTTTTTACAAGTTATGTACATTTGTAGATAGGTTGCGTGTGTAGTCGATATACTTACAGTAAATTGTATTTTAGATGTTATGGTTATAAGTATTACTATATTAGTTGTTTTAGTTTTATACTAGGAAAACTATTAGTTATTTTACGATATATACATAGTTGTTTATATAGTGGTCATGCCAATTAATACTGCTGTTATGAATGTTTGGTTATGCATAAGTTATGAAATTTGCGGCCTAGTTATATGCAGTTAAATGATAGGCCATGTTTTGTTGTATACAAAAGTTTTCAAAACTATGTATATTAGTTTTAAGTCGTTTTGTTGAGTTTATTTTAGTATATTTCAAGGTGTATATATATAGATATATACACATATTTTACATTTAAAGTATTTCAATTTTGAATGTTACAATAAAAGTATGGTACTTTAATATAAGGATGGTATGTTAGGTCGAAATGAATATAATGTATTACTACTGGTTTTATATACGGGTTGAGTTTAACTTAAAAGCAATGATTTTGAAATGTGTATATGTATTAAGTACAAAAAATGTGACTGTATTTAGAATATGTTTATATATTTAGTTATCTACAGTTATATATATTATATTCACTTATACCAATTACCTTCGTCAATCCAGTTCGTCGTGCCTTACTCTTGTCTCGCCAATGTCCAGTTGGGTCACAGCACCTTTTGATTCGCTAATGTCTGTATCAGTGTGCGTATCCGTGTCATCCTCTCGTGCATCTCTAGCCTCGAAAGGTGAGCAATCACTCACGATTAATATTCTTTTATTTAATAAATTTGATTTCAATTGAAACGACAATTGAAATATGCTGCTGTTATTTATTGCACTGTTGTTTATGCATCAGTTCACCTTTGACATCTGACACCATTATCTGTAAATTATACGATGATAATCCTGTTTGGCTGATAATTGATTGATTATGTGTTGTTTATATTGGATGTTAAATTTGAAATGTATAAAGTGACAAATATTATGCAATTGAATTTGACGTAGGATAGTTAAAATTTGGATCGACATATGTGTTGAATTTGATTAGTTAAATTTGTATAATATGACTCCTAAATGTTTAATTATTTGACACGTAGAAACAGTTAATTAACTTGAACCATTTGAATTTATGTTGTATTAGTTGATGAAGTATGAAATTGAATAATTGATGTAAGTGTAGAATTGCATAGAATAATTAGTGTAAAAATCTTTAATCTACATGAAATGATAGTGTAGATTCTAGAAATAATTATATTAATTCGCACAAACAACAATGTGAATTAATACAATTATTTCGGGATTATTTGAATTAATTATTGGATTGTTATTGATTGTTGTTATTGCATGTTTATTTACTTTGACACCATCCCAGCTATCACACTGCAAGTTCCCTTTATTATGCTTGATCTTGAATTGAATTTGGAATCGGGTTGAAATGATACATACCCAAATGAATTTGACCTAGGGTAGAGAATTAAATAATTCCGATTGGTCAATAATTTGATTTAAAAAAAAATTATTCGAGCAAAGAATAAGTTTTGAAATGAGGTTGGAATTTGAATTTTAGAAAGGAAAATGTAAAGATTGAAATATAAGGCAAATATTAACGTAGAAATTGATGAAAGAACGTTGTTGAAATTTAAGTATATAATAATTAAATTTGGAATTATAAATAAATAATTTGGAATTAGTAATAATTGTGTTCTGAAATTATTAAGTTTGAAACATTTAATAATTGAATTTGAAATTATAATTAAGTTTGAAATCATAATTAAGTTTGAAATTATTAAGTTGAATTTATAATTAAGTTGAAATGATTGGATAATTAAGTTTGAATTCATAATTAAGTGGAAATGAATTAATAATTAAGTTTTAATTTATAACCAAGTTTGTAATTATCAGGTTTTGAAATTATTAATAATTAAGATTGAAATTATTTAATAATTGAATGAGATTTAATTATTTGATAATTGAATAAAAATTGAATTCTTTGATAAGAGAAATTGAACTTTTGAATAAGTGTATTTGAACTTCGTTAATAAATGAAATTGAGTTTTTTTATTTATTAAAGTTTGGAAAAATTATTTAAGTAAGTTAATAAGTGAAATTGAAACTCCTCGATTATGTGAAATTTAGTTCTTCATTAATTGAGTTTGAAATTCGTAACAAAGTCAATAAATAAGTCAAAATTAAATTTCTTTGACAAGAAATAAAATGTGATTTATTGAAATGAATAGGATTTATTGAAATTAACGTAAGGCTTGAAATTTAAAGAATTGATTTAACGAATTTAATTTATTTCAATTTGAAGTTTTGATATAATGAAGTTGAACTTAAGAAATTGATTTAATGAATTGGAAATTTAAATGGAAATTGTTTTAAATGATAAATTATCTTAGCAAATATTGAATGAAATCGATAAATGAATTTAAATTGATTTGAATGAAAATTACACAATTTAAATGATTTCGGAATGAAACCTATATACGAACTTGAATCAATATTTGAATTGTTTTAAATAAAAATCAAAATTGAATTGTAAGACTTTGAAATGGTTATTTGGTAGTTTTGAAACGTAAATTTTGGAAATTGATAGTGAAAGACAAATGAAATGTTGATTATAAATTCTAATTGAAAATGAAATTGTTTTGGTTTTGAAATTTACTAAACGACCAATCGGTGTGATGATTACGAAAGTTATTAAAGAGACCAGAATCGGTTATGGATATACTCTCTATCTAAACCGAAAACCACTTTAATAGTTATACGCCGAGTGATGATCCAGAATGAAGTGATTGGAATGATGTACGTGATGAATAAAGAAAGAGAACGATAATTGATAGCCTTGACACTTGTGTCAAATTGGAAATGACTAAAATCAGGAGCCGTGCCGGGCCAAATGGGGTTAGCCACCTCGAGCGGACATACTTCTTCGTAACTACTACTCATTACTTGTGATTGATTGGTGCACTCTGGGAATTTCAGGAGTGTTGTTTCGCGGTGTTGCGATCGCTGCGGCGACGCGTTCTCACCAGTTCGGATCAGGCGAATGGTAGTTTCACTACCTTGGGTATTGCCTCATGTGCCTTGTCATACTTGTATCCCTATATACGCGACCACTACGAATTTGTTTTGTGTTATACCTATAGAGTACTCCTTGATATCCCACTAATTTACGGTGGAGTTTACAGTGATGTATAGACTATAATGCTTATATTAAATGTGTTAAGGGGGATAATGGTAACGCCTTAACACTATTTTGATACTTTATATTACTGATAGACATTACCTATTTAGTGTAACGACCCGGAAATTTCGATCCATAAAATTCCGGATAGTTAGTGAAAAGAAGAAAGAGAAAGAAGAAGAAAACAGAACAAGACACAGAAACCTCACATTCGCAGCGGATCAAAATATAATATTACAGAAACAACAATTTTACAAAGAAGAACTGTATCAATACTCTTATATTTTTGTGCATCAGAGTTACAATATTTACACTACATTGGACAGTTTTAAATAACATGTCCCAATAATAAACAATATTACACACAGCGGAAAATGCTCCATTTGTTCCTGCCATCCAGCTCACCTTCTGAACTCCAGAACGTCCTTACCTGAAAATCTGTAATACTCGGTATGACCCGAGCATTACATCAAAGTAACACCTGGGTCAGGCTGGAAACCAGCGTGAGTAAACCCATCTAGCATAGAATACAAAAGCATACAATTTATATAAACTCGGGGTAACTTGTATCGATTTATGACTGCACAAGTCGTTATAGACATCACTTATATCACACATCAATTTCTAAGTGTAAGAACTTAGATTAAATGGTCCAATACACTCAAATCATTCCAATCCAGCACATTGATTTCCACAAATCAATATTATATAGAATCGAAGTGGCTTCGGGTATTGACTAATACCTGACTCCGGTCTCTTCGAATCCAATGTCATCTAACCCAAGTTATCCAATTTAATACAATTCAACTTAAATTGTCAAATAACACCTTTACACAGCAATTTATAATTGATAGATAATCATACTATCACCGCCCATCCAACATATCATATCACAAAGCAACTCATATCAGAGACATCAACCAATTCTAAGCACTCATCATCATTCAATCAATAATATGCAAGATTGATCGCTTCCATTAATTATATTAATTAATGATCCTCTAATTACTTTCATTAGTTAATTATTTTTAAATTTCATTTAATAGTTAACCTTTGACTTAATTACATTCCTTAATCAACCTTGATTAATCACAACCATAAATTATCTTTCTTTAATCACTTCATCAATTAAACCAATTAAAGGATTAATTATATAAATTAATCCTTTAATTACACCGAGTAATTATTACTTAATCAAGTAATTATTCTTTAAGTACTACCATCAAGTAATTTCCTTAAATTAATTACGTCCGGTAATTATCCACTAATTACTTCACTAAGTAATTATACATCATTAATTTCCTTAAGTAATTATACTTAACTCAACATTAATTGATTACTTTTAATTAATTAAACTGAAATAATTAACTAAAATTTACCACAGAAACTTAATTTTTACTGAGTAATTAATTCATTTAATTACTTCATTAAGTAATCATTCCATTGGTTAATTATATTAGTTAACCTTGATCATTAATTTATTTATCCTTTAATTTCCACATAAATAAATTAGCCTTAACCATTTACATTAAGTAGCCTTTAACTAATATCCTTAACTAATTAACTACACTAATTAATTACCTTAATTAATTTAAAGATGAATTCTTTATCTAAATCAATTCTTAATTTCATCATTAACTTATTAAAGACCAGTGGTAACCAATTTCACAATAAATTAATTTCTTTATAATAAAACAATATAAACATCTCTTAATCATTCAAATATTGGGAAACCTATTTAAAACATTTGCTCAGAAAACCTTTAACTTTAAATCCTTGTTTAAAAGATTTTTTTTAGGTTACCCAAAACATCAATAGGAACCACGAATCTGGAAACCAAAATTTCCATACAGAACAAAACTGGGCCTACTAATCTCATCATCTACTCCGAGAATACACGCCAAATTCTTCGAGTGCTCCCTGTGCCATCCTCATCTTCCTGAATCGAAAACTATATATTGACACGAACATAAATTCGTGCACATGCATGGTCGATTAACGTTGCTCCGACCACCATCGCTATCCTCCACAAGTCGACGCCGACCATCTAGCCTTGCACAAACACCCAGAATCACGAATTTCCTTGAAATTCAAAATCGAACACATTGGAACCCCTAAGGCAGAAAACACACTACCCATTCCACCTGACATCACCCAAATCTGACCACCGTAATTCACACCACCACCCCTAGAGCCTCACTCGAGTCCCCTCTCTCCTATTCTCCACGACCGGCCTTCACGCTACCACCAGCATCGATGACAACTTCCCTTCTTATTTCTATCGCCAGAAAATGAACAATACCCAATTTCGTTCATTCCCACATTCCTCGATCGGTACTTATTTAAAAATCTTAATTTAGCTTTCGAAATTCATTATTTTCAAAGACATTTCAGATAGCATACTTGTAACCAGAATTTCCCATGTTCGAATTTTAACATATTTTGATATTTACCTGTAATTCCCAATTTACAGAAAACTTAAATTTTATCTTTGCTCAAATTTTATTTTTAAAGCTTGAGACGAGTTTTGAATAAACAACTTTAGATTAGATCTCCAAGCTTATAATAGATCTGAGGTATGGGATTGATTTTTAACAGACCTGATTGCTTGTTAATCCTGAAATAGAGATTCATACCTCTTTTTTTTAACATGCACAGCCAATTTACACATTTATTTACATACATCTGATTTCATGTAAACATTTTACAGTATTTTTATTTATTTATTTTAAAAAAAAATTTGCAGTTACATTCATTCTCACACTTTACCTTAAAATATCATAGCTTAATATTGATTAGGAAAGGTAAATTTTGTTTTTGAAACTCAATTCAGTCAGCTATCATCCAAACAGAAACTCTCGTGTTTTTTTTTAAACAGACATGCTTTTACAAATGTGTCCATATATATTCATATTAAAAACATCATACTCACACTCATCATACATTACTTCAACAATTTATTGCCTACATTGAAATTTAAAATAGTTTTTAAACCCTTGAAATAAAACCATTTACTCTCAACATATAGCTAAACAGGGTTTATACAGGATGTCAACAGTCAAGCATGCAACATTATTATACATACATACATACATACATACATACATATATATATATATATGTTCATGTTAAACAAACAGGCAACCAAATTACTCATCATATTTTCAAGGTTTACTTCATGCATTCACTCAAATAAACAGATCAGGCTTAAAGATGAGGTTACTCACCTGGCAATTAGAACAGAGACAGAAAATTTTTGGAATTTTACTTAAAATTGAAAATCTGGAATAGATCTGTAGCTTGCATCAGATTCGAATATGATCTATGCTTGCTTAGTTTCTGAACTTGGTTGATATGCTGAATCTTGTTTGATCCTAGATTGATTTCCAGGTTGCTTTCAAAACAGAGAAGATTGTTTTGATGATTTCTGCTTTGATTTTGAAACTGATCTACAGGTTATTGTGTGAATTTGAAAATGATTACAGGGTGTTGATTCTTGAGTTTGCAAATTAGGAATGAATTTTAGGTTTTTTTTTTGAAGCAAATTTACAGATTTTTTTTTCTTAATTAAGAAAGTGAAGATGGGAAAAGAATTGAAGATGAAAGGTAGCAATTAATATAGGTTCAAATTAGATTTAATTAAAAATAAAAGAAAGTTAAAATAAAAATTGACACTTGTCACAAAACACATCTTTTAGCTTACATTTGTAATTATACATGTACATATAACCTTACATTTGTAATTTCCTTAACTAATATAGTATTTAAATATAATTATATTAAATTTTTAATTTTGTTATATATATATATATATATATATAAATGTCTTAAATATTTAGTATTTGAACTTCTCTTATAATTACCTATATTTATAAAACATTTATATGCATATAAAATGTATTTATCTTATATAAATAAGCTTCTAGATTTTAATAAATGAACAAAAGTGAATTCAAGTAAACATTTATTAATAAATAACTTATGCTTTGATCAAATTAAATGCATCATATGTTTATATGCTTGGAAAATTTATTTTAACTCTCTATATATTTTCAAATATATGTATGTATTAAGCAACACAAATTGAATTTGAAATCAAAAATTTTATTTAAAATCTATGTATATATATATATATATACAACACAATTACAAATATAAATATCTATCTGATTAGATTCATTCGTTCAATTTAAAATTCAATATTATATTAATTAATCTAGTTTGTTAATCAATTACAGAAGACCAAATATTCGGGTTATTACATTTAGCGTACACTACTACATAGTAGATAGATTACGGATCCTTAAAGGATGGTTATTCCTACGTCCTTTCAGTTACCTGTATTTCAATTGTTATCTCACTTGAGTTGGATTTATTGATATAAGAATGTTAACCCTGACTCGAGTGTTTTTTATTTTCTTTACGCTCGAGTCAGACTGAGTGGTTCAGATTTCGAGACTCACCTTTGGAGTTGGAGCTTTGCTTGAAGATCCAGCCACCTATTCTGCTTTCAGTATTTGATAACTCGAGTGATGTATTTTGATTTGTATTTGATGTATCGTGTTACTCTTCTGTTGTAAACTCTGATGTATCTTATATATTTATATAGTAGCTTCATGAACTACTATCTCTATTACTTCCGCTACATATTATTACTGTGTCTGTGATTCTGTGATTATTTATTTACTGTATAGCTTAGTTTTGCCAAATTTTAAATTAACAATTCGGTATTTTGAATTATTCAAGTACGACATGTGTGGATGCGAATGGTACAAAATAGCGGGTCGTTACAGTTGGTATCAGAGCATTGGTAGCTCTAGGCAAAACTTAGCATATAGGGTAAATGTATTTACAGTATCACTCTCATTTGAGTTTCAATCTCTTCCTTTTGACTCGATTCCTTTGAATTTTGGAACGTTTACCTCTGTTTCGAAATTCATTCGTGCCCCTCATTATTCGTCTTCTTTCAATTCTGGAGCATCCTATAACTCCAATTCGAATAATCTTTATAATGAATCAGCGGTCTCGCCAATCTTCGAATTATTTGTAAAGGGGTGAAACTCTTTTACAATAAGCATTGATTTACCGGAGATTCCTGATTCTCGGTTTACGATGCTATCTATCTCCTGATATACTGTATTCTATTTCTTGAGATCAAATGTAGATTTGCCTCAAAATTCTGCATCGATCTTATTCTTGAAGTCATGGTTAACCCGGTTAAGGTTGCCTGTGAATTAAATAAGCGTATCATCTCCCAATTCTGTTAATTGAATTATCATATCTTCTGTTTCGAACTTATTATCGAACAAAAATTCTCTTTGATTTGATTTCCATCAAATTTGAATCTCTATCCTTGCTTTGAAATCCATTTTTGTATCATCAAGCGAGGAAGTGTATTTATAAATTAATGTTAAAAATGTTTTATATATCGTGTTGTGTGGGTTGTTTATGTTGATTTGGGTTTTCGATCGATTCGTCTGATCAACGCTATCGATAGAATTTCCAAAACACTTGAACAGAGAAAACTGACACAATATTATTTTCAAATTTGGTGAATGAAATAAATTTCGAATAATTATATTATATACATAAGCATGATTTTCTGAATTTTGATAGTTAAATGAATTGGTTGTTAATAAACAATATTGGATTTTAAAAATGGCACCTAAACTGTTGGTTTTTGTCTCATATATAAACAATTGAAATAAAACGTGGTTTATAAATTTATATGGAAATTGTAATAAATTTAAATCAAGAAACTGAGAATTTAAATATCCGGTGATTTCAAACATTGACTTGAAAGATTTAAAGTGTATAGTATTTTAAATATTTTCAAATAGAAATCATTTCAAGGAAACTTTAAATGATTAAATTAGAGCTCTCCTATTTTGTCGTTGGAAAATAATTTCGGTGATGACAGCCGCATCATCGACATTCATTTTCGAGTTTCGAAGTGGAGAGACCATCAGTAGCTTGCTACACTTTTGTTTTGAAATGAATTTGATTTGAATTTCTAAAGTGTGACTCGATTTAAAATATATATATATATATATATTAGTATTTGATTTGATTTGGATATATTGTATGTATATAATTATCTCTAAGTTGTTTGAAGTTAATCGGAAATTTAATCCTTAAAATTTAGGTAAAAGATGATTTCAATTACGAATGAAACCAAAATTTTGAATTAATATTTAAACTTGTGAGAATTGAATTAGAAATTTTACTTGTATAATACTCGATTTCATTATATATAACTTACCTAAATTACTCAGAAGTTAACTATGTAATTGAATATTATACAGTATAAAATGATGTTAAAAGAAATTTTAAAATAAATTTGAGTAGTTATAATAAGTGTAAATATACTTAATCTATGTGATAAGATAGACTAAGTAGAATAAATTTAATAATAATTTGGAATAAAAAGAAGAATTAAATTTTTCGAATAAAATAAGATTATAATAAACGACTATTCATATTTATGATCTTTGAAATTGTTACTTAAAGAAAATTGGATAATAAATGATATAAATTGTCTTTATAAATAGAAATGTGAGTACGTTAAATAAATGTTATTCACTTAAATTTTAATTATAAAATGTTTACGAAGATTAATAAAATAATAAGTTAAATAAATAATAGGTATGATTAATAGTAGAAAAAATTGATTTGAAAGTAAAAAAATTGAATTAAATCATCGTTAAGGATTATCTTGAATTAATTTTAAATTTCATTTGAAAGAAACCTTTTGTACCTAACATTAATGAATGTGAAATCAAATCAATTTAATGAAAGTCTTGAAGTTAAAACAAATTGTTGAATATAAATTTATTTAAATTGAAATCTATACGGTTTAAATTAATTGAATAATATATAATTCAAGTCTATTTCTTTGATTGTTTCTATTCTTCTACCTCCTTCCTTTTCGGGGGCGAAAAGTTTTGAGTGAGCGAGAGTGTAACGACCCGTAAATTTAACTGCTTTTAATAACGTTATTAATTGAAAATTTGTGGAATTTTAAACGATAAAATTTTAAAATATAAATTTGATATTTGGAATACGTCTAGTTAAACATAGCAACTGGTAAATTTTCGTCCGAAATTACGAAAGTTAATTTCGTGCGTAAATTTACTTCAATTTAATCAGTTAAAAAGCGATGAAAATAAAACGTTTTCAAAACCAAAATATTTTTACATAGAAAAATTCTAAAACATCTTCTGAGCAAGATGTTAGTTTGTCGTTTTCCAAATTCGGACATTTTTGGCTCCGTCGATCTTATTTTTCTACGTTTTTCATGCATTTTTCGCTAGTATAAAAATTTCTAATTTTTATAATTCGATCGTACAGTATGCCATTTTGATCGTCTCGTCGTGTTGATCTCCACGGTATATTCGTATGTGTGTTACGACGTCCGGTGGACGGCGAAATCTGTAAATGTTGAACCGTATCGTTACCGGTTTTAAAATCTTTTGGTCTTCTTCTATCCACCTGTCCAAATCAAACAGCCGTTTTCTTTCCAGCTGTTGCTTTTATCAATTCCTAGATGCGAGTGTGGTTTTTACTATTACCACGGTCAATATACTCTTCGGGTTCACCATCATTTTCATTGCTTTTGATAAACATTTATATTAAAAAGATGAAACGTGCATGCTATTTATAAATTCCTTCCCTCAAATTGCTTAAACTTCCCAAGCCTGTAGCCATTCCTCACTGTTCATTCTTCTCTTCCAATCTGTGCTTCAAAGCATACTCACTTACCTTCCCTTATATTTGATATATGAAGCTCCGACGCACCTCCTCCACTCCGCAACCCATCCCCTCCGCTAGGCTCGACCACCATCTAGATCCACTCTGCCTCCGCACGTCACCTAAGCCAAAGCCACCCAGCTCACAACAACTCCATCAACACGGCTAGCACCATCATTCTTGAAACCACCTGAGCTTCGTATACGCAGCTCGTCGCCGTGCTCCATCTCTGACCACCGCACCCCTTGCCTCTTCATTCCAAACCCACGGCAACATCAGCAAGGCAAGTTGAAAGCACCGCCTTCACTGTACAACTGCCCAAGCCATGTTCCGCTCGCAACACTAGTCGCCGTTCCCTCCATTCCTCCTACCTCTGTGCGTGCGCAGCTATCCCACCGCTGACCTTGCAGCCAAGAACCCGACCCACGTTCATTGTCGAGCAGTAGTAGCCGCACTTCTCCACCACTCTAGCCGTGCAAATATTGGCCTCTACACCATTGAACTGAAGCCCACCTTGATCTCGCCTCTAGCCTATCCACGTCTTCAACTCTTCTCTCCTCCTTCCTTTTCCATCTGCGTATTTAGTGAGGTAAGTTTTAGGGTGGTCGTGGGTGTGTGTACATTTATATACATGTTAGTATACATATATATTTATATATATATATAGGTTAGTAGTGTAAATGGTGGCCTATAAGTTATATATTATAGTACTTTTGCTTATATAAGTTGCTTAAAGTATATTTACAGTAAGCGTCCTTTAGAGTTATATGAATCTGCTATTGGAAAGTTATGTGAGGTGTACAGTTTGTTAGTAAGTGTGTTTATATAAATTATAATATAAGTGTACGTTAAGGTTATTGATTTATACTGTACTAGTTTATATAAGTTTCAAAATATGTTAGTTACATAAATTATAGTCTATGTAAACAATTTTTTAGAAGATTTTAAAATATCGGTTTGTATAATGAGATCTAAAGCTATATTCGGTTGTACTGACCTGCACATGCCATTGTACGTTTTACTTTTGTATATGTTTATAATATATTTATGTTGTAGTATACTAGTTATACATACTGTATATTATTTTGTAAGCATTGTTTATAAATATGTATATTTGGTTACAAATTTAATGTTGACATGTATTTGTTTCGTACATGTATTACCGTTAGTGCACTATGTAGGTTAGTGCATTTACTTTTATATTTTTAACATGATCTGTTTTAGTAGCGTGTGTGTATTTATATTATAAAGTTAGGTTTAAGTGATAAGTTATGAAAGTTTGTTTGAGAACTGTTGTTTATATAAAGTTTAGAGATATGTTGTATAGCAGTTTTGGACTTAAACTTTTTACAAGTTATATACGTTTGTAGATAGGTTGCGTGTGTAGTCGATATACCTACAGTATATTGTATTTTAGATGTTATGGTTATAAGTACTACTATATTAGTTGTTTTAGTTTTATACTAGGATAACTATTAGTTATTTTGTGATATATACATAGTTGTATATAGTTGTCATGCCAATTAATACTGCTGTTATGAATGTTTGGGTATGCATAAGTATGAAATTTGCGGCCTAGTTATATGCAGTTAAATGATAGGCCATGTTTTAGTTGTATACAAAAGTTTTCAAAACTATGTATATTAGTTTTAAGTCGTTTTGTTGAGTTTATTTTAGTATATTTCAAGGTGTATATATATAGATATATACACATATTTTACGTTTAAAGAATTTCAATTTTGAATGTTACAATAGAAGTATGGTGCTTTAATATAAAGATGGTATGTTAGGTCGAAATGGATATAATGTATTACTACTGGTTTTATATATGGGTTGAGTCTAATTTAAAAGCAATGATTTTGAAATGTGTATATGTATTAAGTAAAAGAAAATGTGACTGTATTTAGAATATGTTTATATATTTAGTTATCTACAGTTATATATATTATATTCACTTGTACCAATTACATCAATCCAATTCATCGTGCCTTACTCTTGTCTCGCCAATGTCCAGTTGGGTCGCAGCACCTTTTGATTCGCTAGTGTCCGTATCCGTGTGCGTATCCGTGTCATCCTCTCGTGCATCTCTAGCCTCGAAAGGTGAGCAATCACTCACGATTAATATTCTTTTATTTAATAAATTTGATTTCAATTGAAATGACAATTGAAATATGCTGCTGTTATTTATTGCACTGTTGTTTATGCATCAGTTCACCTTTGACATCTGACACCATTATCTGTAAATTATATGATGATAGTCCTGTTTGGCTGATAATTGATTGATTGTGTGTTGTTTATATTGGATGTTAAATTTGAAATGTATAAAGTGATAAATATTATGCAATTGAATTTGGCGTAGGATAGTTAAAATTTGAATCGACATATGTGTTGAATTTGATTAGTTAAATTTGTATAATATGACCCCTAAATGTTTAATTATTTGACACGTAGAGACAGTTAATTAACTTGAAACATTTGAATTTATGTTGTATTAGTTGATGAAGTATGAAATTGAATAATTGATGTAAGTGTAGAATTGCATAGAATAATTAGTTTAAAAATCTTTAATCTACATGAAATGATAGTGTAGATTCTAGAAATAATTATATTAATTCGCACAAACAACAATATGAATTAATACGATTATTTCGGGATTATTTGAATTAATTATTGGATTGTTGTTGGTTGTTGTTATTGCATGTTTATTTACTTTGACATCATCCCAGCTATCACACTGCAAGTTCCCTTTATTATGCTTGATCTTGAATTGAATTTGGAATCGGGTTGAAATGATACATACCCAAATGAATTTGACCTAGTATAGGGAATTAAATAATTCCGATTGGTCAATAATTTGATTTAAAAAAAATTATTCGAGCAAAGAATAAGTTTTGAAATGAAGTTGGAATTTTAATTTTAGAAAGGAAATTGTAAAGATTGAAATATGAAGCAAATATTAACGTAGAAATAGATGAAAGAACGTTGTTGAAATTTAAGTATATAATAATTAAATTTGGAATTATAAATAAATAATTTGGAATTAGTAATAATTGAGTTTTGAAATTATTAAGTTTGAAACATTTAATAATTTAATTTGAAATTATAATTAAGTTTGAAATCAAAATTAAGTTTGAAATTATTAAGCTGAATTTATAATTAAGTTGAAATGATTTGATAATTAAGTTTGAATTCACAATTAAGTGGAAATGAATTAATAATTAAGTTTGAATTTATAACCAAGTTTGTAATTATCAAGTTTTGAAATTATTAATAATTAAGATTGAAATTATTTAATAATTGAATGAGATTTAATTATTTGATAATTGAATAAAAATTGAATTCTTTGAAAAGACAAATTGAACTTTTGAATAAGTGTATTTGAACTTCGTTAATAAATGAAATTGAGTTTCTTTATTTATTAAAGTTTGGAAAAATTATTTAAGCAAGTTAATAAGTGAAATTGAAACTCCTCGATTATGTGAAATTTTGTTCTTTATTAACTGAGTTTGAAATTTGTAACAAAGTCAATAAATAAGTCAAAATTGAATTTCTTTAACAAGAAATAAAATGTGATTTATTGAAATGAATAGTATTTACTGAAATTAACGTAAGGCTTGTAATTTAAAGAATTGATTTGACGAATTTAATTTATTTCAATTTGAAGTTTTGATATAATGAAGTTGAACTTAAGAAATTGATCTAATGAATTGGAAATTTAAATGGAAATTGTTTTAAATGATAAATTGGCTTAGAAAATATTGAATGAAATCGATAAATGAATATAAATTGATTTGAATGAAAATTAAACAATTTAAATGATTTCGGAATGAAACCTAGATACGAACTTGAATCAATATTTGAATTGTTTTAAATAAAAAATCAAAATTGAATTGTAAGAATTTGAAATGGTTATTTGGTAGTTTTGAAACGTAAATTTTGGAAATTGATGGTGAAAGACAAATGAAATGTTGATTATAAATTCTAATTGAAAATGAAATTGATTTGGTTTTGAAATTTACTAAACGACCAATCGGTGTGATAATTACGAAAGTTATTAAGGAGACCGGAATCGGTTATGGATATACTTTGTATCTAAACCGAAAACCACTTTAATAACTATACGTGGAGTGATGATCCAGAATGAAGTGGTTGGAATGATGTACGTGATGACTAAAGAAAGAGAACGATAATGGATAGCCTTGTCACTTGTGTCAAATTGGAAATGACTAAAATCAGGAGCCGTGCCGGGCCAAATGGGGTTAGCCACCTCGAGCGGACACACTTCTTCGTAACTATTACTCATTACTTGTGCTTGATTGGTGCAACCTCGAAATTTCAGGAGTGTTGTTTCACGGTGTTGCGATCGCTGCGGCGATGCGTTCTCACCAGTCCGGATCAGGCGAACGGTAGTTTCACTACCTTGGGTATTGCCTCATGTGCCGTGTCGTACTTGTATCCCTATATACACGACCACTACGAATTTGTTTTGTGTCATACCTATGGAGTACTCCTTGATATCCCACTAGTTTACGGTGGAGTTTATAGTGCTGTATAGACTATAATGCTTATATTAAACGTGTTAAGGGGGATAATGGTAACGCCTTAACACTATTTTGATACTTTATATTACTGATAGACATTATATATTTAGCATACAGTACTACATAGTCGATAGATTAACGGATCCTTAAAGGATGGTTATTCCAACGTCCTTTGAGTTACCTGTATTTCAATTGTTATCTCACTTGAGTTGGATTTATTGATATAAGAATGTTAATCCTGACTCGAGTGTTTTGTATTATCTTTACGCTCGGGTCAGACTGAGTGGTTCAGATTTTGAGACTCACCTTTGGAGTTGGAGCTTTGCTTGAAGATCCAGCCATTTATTCTGCTTTCAGTATTCGATGATTCCAGTGATGTATTTTGATTTGTATTTGATATATCGTGTTACTCTTCTGCTGTAAACTCTGATGTATCTTATATATTTATATGGTAGCTTCATGAACTACTATCTCTTTTACTTCCGCTGCATATTATTACCCTGTGTCTGTGATTCTGTGATTATTTATTTACTGTATATCTGAGTTTCGCCAAATTTTAAATTAACAATTCGGTATTTTGAATTATTTAAGTCCGACATGTGCGGATGCGAATGGTACAAAATAGCGGGTCGTTACAAACACAGCCATGCACGGTGCACGTGCACCGCCGCTATCGGCTACCCAAGGTCGTCACGACAATCGTCGACGATCACTCTAACACTCGCGAGCACAACCAAAAATCCAGATCCAACCATTTGAACGTGAATCCAAATACGACCAAAACGAACCAAAAACAGCAGCAGCTCGAACCCAAAAACCCCATCGCCGCCGACCATCTCGTCGCCATTTAACTCCACCCACTACACCATCGAACACCATGATCTCAAGCTTCATTCTCCCCATACACAATCGAACTCGATCCAACATTCACAACGAAATTCCCAAAACAATCACGTTGAACAAAAACCCTAGTTCGATCAGATTCACACACCACAACCCATGGAAAAATTGCAAAGCATTTTTCCCTTAATTCTA
The DNA here is from genome assembly GCA_030765085.1 of Allium cepa. Lineage (NCBI taxonomy): Eukaryota > Viridiplantae > Streptophyta > Magnoliopsida > Asparagales > Amaryllidaceae > Allium > Allium cepa. The sequence continues at coordinate 779,668,618 of CM060945.1, forward strand.
GATACAAGAACAAGCTTCACCCACTCAAATTATGGAGTTCATCGTCGGCAAATCACCATATTGCCGAAATCTTTTATCTCCAAATTCCTAATTATACAACAGTTTAAAAATTATGTATTGCATGTCAAAATTCGTGATTTTCAATCACGAATTCATCCCTATACTGCAAAATTAAGCAAATTGGTTATTGTGGAAAAATGGGTTTTTCACTGTTATTTACAAATTCAAACTGAGTACTTATTATAAATTCCTGGAAAGATTTTTGGAGGTTATGTTTCATGATTTCTATCATTTCTTTTTTACAAATCAAAGACTAACGATGCTTTAAAAAAAATTTGAATTTAAAGAGGAAAAATTCAAAGTCTGTTAACAAAAGAACCTACTTCCTTACTTACAGACATTCAAAACAACATGCATTCATATAAATCAATATTCATCATCAAAACAAATTTCATTGCATGCATCATTCGATCATAGATTATATCAAAACTATTTTTAAAACAAAATTTACTCACTTGTTCATTTTGCAGAGTAGTTTCAATTTCAAACTGTTTTTTAAAAATAATTTACTCACCTTATTTAAAATATGCAGAGCAGAATATCTGTATTATTCCAGGCTTTGAACATTATCTGAAAAGGTGCTTTGATGCTTTTGGTTGCTGATGAAACTTGATCCTTTTAGTTTCAGGTTGAATTGATGTGAAGAACTTTGAAATGCAGTTTGAAGTTGAAAAGAACTGATCTTTGCAGATCGAATTGTTGTTGCAGGTTGATTTATTTTTATTTTTTTTGCAGATTTCATTGCTTTCATGTTTGGAATTCAAGTTTCAGGTTCTATCTTTGCATGCATATTTATTTTCCGATTTGCCATTAGTTTTTTGAAAGAATGAAGAAGAGATGAAAAATATGTTTTATAACTTAGTTATGATTTAATGAAAATCAGAGAAAGTAAATTTTAAATTCAAGACACTTGTCACTGAATTCCTAAATCTTCTTACATGTGTTATTTGATTTCTTTAATAGCTTTACAATTGTTACAAACTTGTTAATATGTTTACACATATTTTTCTTAATTGTTTTTAGTAAATTTTCATTTAATTTAGAATGTAATCTAATTCTCTTAATAAATATGATTTACATATGTATATCTAAAGAATATTCTAAAACTAGTTATAATATAAATATACATCTTATATATGTATTTAAAAATCTAAAACTTTTATATTTATACATTTATGATCATTTAAAATTTAAGCATTATAAAAGAAAACAAAACTTTGTTTAAATCCTCTATAAACTATCATATTTAAAATAAATAACAGTCTTATATTTGAAAACAAATAAATTAATCTTTAAATTAACTTTTGAAAAATATAAATTAAAACAAAGCTCTAATTACAATTCATACATATGTAGATTATCAATAGATTTAAATTAAATTTCAAAACAACTCAAATTATAACATACACATATATATATATATATTACAATTTTGAGAATACAATCTTTATTTAAAACCAAAGATATTTCTATTCACAATATATATCAAATATATATTATAAACAGAATAACATTTCATTAGCTTTGAAAAATAAATCTTATCAATTTTTAAATTGATAGAAAGATATTGATCAAAATTACCAGGTTAAATATTTTTTATCCTTTAAAATATTAAATTTACCAATTTAGATTAAAATTACAAAGAATAATTATCAAACCAATTTAATTATTAACACGGATTATTAAATTGATATTGCCTAAAATTCCGAGTCGTTACACCTGTTAATTGGAAAAATAGAGAAAAATACATTGATGACTATTTCTATATGGTAGTTAATAATGAAAATTATATTTATAAAGGTTCAACCACACCCAAATGGATATGGTTTCTTAAAAATTAGGAAATTAAAGAACCTTGGTTATCGCATGCTTTAAATGTTAAATTTTTTTTTGTGATACCTTACATTATAAGTAGTAGTTATTTTGTTTTATATTGTTCTATGTTAAACACTTATGTAGAATATAATTTATGTCATCATATAAACTCGCTTTTTTGTCGATGACAAGCGGGGAGAAAGATATTGCTCTAACGCTATTTGCAGGAATAAACGACGCAAGCACGGATTAAGGGGGAGAAAAGATTAATTATTTACAGGAATATATAACATAGATTCAGAGGGAGAAACAAGTCAACAAAGCTTGTCGAAGATTCGTCCGTAACAAATGGAGTTGTCATCATCAAAAAGGGGGAGAATGTTGGATCATAGGTTTTGATTGCTGACATGAAACAACAATTCACGAATCTACGACTATGACTATGACAGCATCCGGACTCAACGACTCAAAGTATGATTCATATAGTTTTATATTTTTTAAGAAGAGTCATCAAATATGTATATAAAGTCTAGTTTAGTGTTTTGTTAAAAATCTATCCTCAAGAATCATCATTCACATTCAAATAAACTTGCATGCATATTTTAAAATCAAGTTTACAAAAAATGAATGGAACAGGGCTCGAACCCGGGTCATTAGTTTAGAAGGCAAGTGCTCTAACCAAATGAGCCATGGTGATTTTTGATTATCAACAGGATTCAGTCGACTGAACAAGTTATTCGGTCGACTGAATATCTATAACAGCCTACTAAAATTGTGTAAACTCTGCATATTACACAGATTTTACCAAGTCGGTCGACTGACCCAGAAAACTCAGTGCAACATGCACAGGTGCGTAGAAATACGCTTTAAAATTTTATATTAGTTTGAATATTCGGTCGACTGACCCTAAAGTCCTGTTGACTGAATTTCTATAACAGCCATAATTTTGAAAGGACACGACTTTTGTGAAGAGTTACGAACCTTTAACGAAAAGATTTTCATGCAACTCTTCGATCAAAACTCTTCACCAACAGTCGTAGCTTTCTAACACATATAAATACAAACTCCAAACTCATTTCAAATCACTGAATCACAATCGATTTCTCTTATTCTCTGACCTAACTTTCTGAAATCTATTTTCTATCATGCTCTCAATTATTCTGCATAAAGCAATACTATATCTTTCTATTCTTCATATACTTCAAATATGAACATTTATACTCGAGGAGAAGATTATAGAAAGGGTGTACTACAAGTGACAAATCAGTGTTATCAAAACACACATTAGTCAAACTATTTTTTGTATTAGTTGAAGTCCTATTCTGCTGCTCAGGCGAGTGAAGTCCTCTTCGGCTGTTGAGGCGAAATCCTGTTCTGGTGCCCAGGTCCCTGTTCGGCAGCTCAGGGGTTGTATAGACTTGTTCCTCCGGCTTAAGTGAGGGTTGTCGTTTTTAGTGAAATTCCAGAAGGAGTCTAGGACTGGACGTAGGACGGTGCTCCGAACCAGTATAAAAATCTTAGTTTCATTTTACTATACAGCTTTTTTTTTCGCATTATTAATAGTATTATTATCATCAGTATACTCTGCATTATCATATATCCATATTACATGGTCCACACTGCACTTTCATTCGGTATCGGAGCATAGCGACTTTCAATCAACTCTGTTGCCATGAACACATCGTCGACGATTTGCTTAAGCCTCACAAATACCTAGATTCCATGATTTCGTCGTAGATCGATAACGAGCTTGTCGATCGAACTGGAACCCAACCTAGACCAGAAAAACCCATCGCCGACGACGATCCCAACGATCATACGCCTCGCCACCACGTCTAGAATTGCACCACAACATGCCACGACGATCACCCCCGGTGCGATTAGCTCCAGTTGACCCACGATTTAGCAATTACCTCGACCACCCCTGTGTCACAACTCAATGCCTAAACCCTAAAACATCGTCACGCCATCGCCAAGATCAACTAGAAAATGTGCGAGCCTTTTTCCCTGAATCCCCGCTCTTCACCCTACCTCCAAGCCCAATCTCGACGGCTAGCATAGCGTCGATCATCGAAATTTGAAGATATGGTCAATTCCGTTCAACTCGATTTTTCTCACTCAATATGATATTAAAAATTCTAATTCTTCCTTTTAAATTTATAGTTTTCGAACAAGATAGTATAGGTGACACCAGAAATCTTACTAGCCAAATTTTTGATAAATTTTGGATTTGTTCTGCACTTCTTAATTTCCCAAAAGAAACTCAAATTTTTTCTACTCAGAAATATTCTTAAAACATGGCTCTTGATAATATATAATAAGTTTTGTTAAGATCTTAAAGCCTAAAAAGATTTCAGGAAGAGTTCTTAAATTTTGAAATAGTATATAACCTATATTCTTAAAACGGAGAGACATATTTGATCAACAAACATGCACAAAGGTATTGCATATATGCAAACATATTCATAGACATTCATTATTCTTCACAACAACCACTTCACAAAACACCCAGATAATTCACAGATTCACTTTAAATAGGTCATATTTGCTCACCTCAGAATGAAGAATAGAGGATCAGGCTTTGAATTTTTATATTTATTTTGATCTGGATGTGTTGAACTTGCATGCTTGATCAGGTTGAAGCTTGGTAATCAAATTCCAAGTTGAAAAACCTGAGCTTGATTTGTTATATATGACTCTGAAACTTGCTTCATGGTCTGAGACTTTTGAAAGCTTTTGAAACTGGAAGTGTTTTCCAGGTTCGCTTGGTTGTTTTTTGATCTTTGATTTGAATTTATAACTTCAATTTGCTTTCAGGTTAAAGTAGTTTGACTTACTTCATTGGTTTTCTTTGATCTGAGTTTGATCATTACTTTTGTTGAATCTATGCTTGTTTTCATCATTTGAATTTTTCTTGATCTTTTTTTTTTTGATTCACTTTGATCTTTCATTTCCAGGTTGATGTTGAAGATATGAGAAAATGAAAGTAATCTGCTTTTAGTCTTCAATATATAAAATTTACATTCATTTTAAGAAAGATTAATGCCACTTGTTCATTTAGTTTAACACTTGTTAATTATCTATTTTCTTTAGCCTACACTTATTTATCGAATTTAAAAATCTTTACACTTGTTAAATCTTAAGTTACATGTTTTACAAATGTTAAATGAAATAAATTTGTGTTTAAATCCTTGCTTTATTTTAATTTACAAATTATGTTTTTAACCCCTTATGCTATTATAACTTATGTATAATAATTACATATGTATTATATTTATATATTTTTTATTTATATTTTTAAATGTTTTTAAATGCTTGTTTGAATTAAGTACTTATGTTTATTTTTAAACACTTCAAATAATATTTTAAATATAACTTTATATTATATTTCCTATTTAAATAAATACAATTTATTTATTAATCATTTATATAATCTTTTAAAGAAAATTGTTTTAAAATTTAATTACATAAGAATAAATATATTAGAATTTAATTCTTAATTAGCCTTTGAAAAAATTTATTATATTAAATTCAAAATATCATTTTCAAATCCAAATGCATATGTAATATAATTAGAAAACAAATTCTTATTAACTTAAAAATAAAATTTTAAATCCAATTTATTTTCAATATATTTACTTTTGAGTTTTCAAATTCAAATTTCAAATTACAAATTTATTTACATAAATAAACAAGCACATATCTTGTTTAATTTGGAAAATATCAAATTTATTCGTATTTTAATTCCAAAAATTAAATTAATTTCCAATTTGAATTTGATATTGAAATGGGAATGTTACAAATTCCTCCCTTAAGAAAATTTCGTCCTCGAAGTTTGCCTTATAGGGAGGCAAACAATGAATGGATGAACATACAAAGAAATAGCTCTCCAGATCAAGCTGAATATCTATTCTGCATTTGGCTTACAAAATCAGAATATCATCAATAATTATGAGAACGAACTCATTCAATATTTTATGAAGTACTCGGTTCAACAGATCTACGAATATGTAAGGCATTGGTTAGTCCGAAGGGATAACTAACCATTCATAGAATATATCTGGACCCCAAAGAATAGACCAACGAATTCAATTTGATTCAGCTTCATATTTAATTAGTCAATTTATTTCAATTTCAAATTTCAAATTTATTAAAGTTAAAAACGAAAAACTAATAACTAGGATATGAGATAGGGACTTATCTACAACAATTCGCAGGGCCATCATCACACCGAAGCTTTTCCCTCAAGTTTCCACGAAGCCATCGAAGAATTGAAAAGAGATTGATAGAGAAAGTTGTTTCCTTGTTGTTGTAGGATATTGACCATTTGTAGTGATACTCCCCTGTCCCCTATCTCATCTTCTTCTTGCACTCATACTTACTATCAGTGAATAGTAAGAAAATTTACTTAGGCATATGGATGGATATCTTAGGGATATACTCATTCTAGGGCATTTGCAACCCTATCTATAATAAGTCACCTAATGTGTTATACTCCTGAGCTAAAGTTTTTATTCAACCTTCAAGTCTGATAGCAAATGTGACGGCCTAGATTTTCGCGCTCGAAAATCGACATCCATACTTCACTTGTATTAGGATGCCGTAGGTTCAAACGTTCAACTCCGATTCGTCGGAGCTTATAACACATCAAGTATAACAGCAAAGCGGAAGAAAATGATAATATCATTGATATACAATAGTTGATTACAACAATGATACAACTAATTGATCAATATTTTCAGAGATACAAGATAAAGCGGAAAGAAATAACTCCAAAAGATAATATCTTCAGAAGTCCTCAAGATAGATACTCCAACATATAGCGACTTCATTGCCAAAGTTCCAAAGACTCCAAAAGCTAGAACCACCAACACGTTTTCCAAACACGAAGCGAGAAATCCCCATCTTGTTGAATCATGCAAACTAGGTAACTCCAGAATGAAGAAAATGTGATCGCCAAGATCCAAGAGCTTCAAAGATATCGACTCTATATCTATTATTTGATTATCTGAAAATCCCAACTCTAGACTGCCATGGGGAAAATTTATGGGAATCTAGAGTTTAGTAAGGGAACAATAAACTCCAGGTCAGTCATAGGACTGGTGTGAGCAAATAAAAACAGTTTTCTTTGAATAAAAACAATCAAAAGAATTTAAAAAGAAATCCGCAATGCTATTTGGAAAATGAAACTACCATAAAGCCTCCCGCTGCACACACAATGCAAACGTAGAATTGGAGGAGATTTCTCCTTATGATAGTCAAACATGCTTGATACGTAAAATTCTTTTGATATTATTATTAGTGCATAGTGCAAAAAAATTTCGAAAGTATAATATTAATCTTAGCCAGCATAGACATTTCGAACTATGCCTACTATAGCTACCATCCAAACAGTGGGTCACCGCCAAAAGTAAATGGCAGGTTATACAACTAAAACCATACAAGGAGCATATTGGTGATTGGATTTCCAACAAATGGTCAGGCAAGTGAACTTCTTAGGCCACGTAGGACGCCTCTAGAGGGATGCCCCGAGAACCTAACCGGATCTCTGCTAACACAAGGCTGGTTTACCTCTACAACTAGGTAACTGCTACACGAATATGTCATCCACCGGTCATTATCGACCTTTATCCAAGGATCCTCAACCACAAAGCAACAACCACAAAGAAAAAAATTTGCAGTAACCACGTAGGTTAAATATGTGGGCTCCATACCATGATACCACCCTTTTCCAAGAAGGAAATGACATACTCAAAATGGCGCGACCCTCATAACCTTGCTGTATCTTTCATGTTTCAACCATTTTCGGGTTGTGAGGTTCTGATGCAGTCTCATGCACAAAGCTATGCTTTACAAAAAAGCCATGCTTCGGTCGACAAATGATCAGCAGCACTTTCTATGCCACATTACCAAATTGGGAATGTATCACTAGTTACCATCAACTACATAACCTCTGAGCTCGTACGTCTTAGAGAAGGGTGATAAGCTAAGAGAATAAATTCTCCGCCACCAAACAGAAATGTATTTGATAGGTGCCAGCTTTACATATCAAAATGTAATGTCAGACACAAATCCATACAAGTCCGTTTCGGGTTCGAACAGAACCGAAGGCACTTCTGAAGAAGCCCTTGCAATCCGGGTATTCACAATCCTGATCAGACTCCCCATCACATATGAAGATCTCTATGCCGACGCGACTCAGTGCAGAGACATTTGATGGGTAATCCTTTCGTTTTCAAAAATACCCGGTCTTCACCACCGGTCTTTAAATGCTATCCATTTACGTCGTATCATTATTTAGAATGGGTTATATGACACAAAGTCCTCTCCCGGCTAAGCCGAATAATGAGAGCAATATTTTAAAATCATATGGATATAGGGATCTTAATTAAGCCACAATTTATTGCCCAAAACCTTTCTTTCGATGGTTTAAACAAATTACCATTTTCAAATCTTTAAAAAAGAGATTCACTTCACAAAGTTCACCAATCTTTCACAAAGATTCATTTATAGTTTTCAAAACTATTTCCATTTCAAATCATTTATACAAAAGATACACAATTAAGATCCTCTTCAATTTTGAAAACAAGATTCGCCAATATTTCACAAAGATTTATTCATAGCTTTCAAACTATTTCCATTTCAAAATCAATTTACAATTCGAAATCTTTTCAACAAATACCAGAAGTTCTTTCTTTATATGAAAGCCTTTATCATTGGAGACAAAAGCTTTTCATTTCAGAAAAATCCGATTAAATAAACACAAGTTATAGCCTTTAAAGTATAAACTTGGGTTAATTTTAAATTCCCAAAATAATACTTTAAAATACTTTAAAGATGGTTTAAAATCCATATATATATTTTATAACTTGTATCACTACTTTTCAAACCACGGTTTCCAAAATAATTTCAAAACTTTAAACAAAATATATTATATTCAAACCAATCTTCAATTTCAAACTTCCTTTAAAAAAGCTATTCATATTCAACCCAATTTCCATTTCCAAAACCATTTGGATTCAAAATTTAACTTTTCATCATTTGAAAAATATTAGATTCCAAAATCTGTTACTTAACCAATTCCCTCGTGCAATCCATATTTGTGTGTGTTTGGCGTAGTCCAGGGGTTTTACACAATAGTGCAACAACATCAATCATCACAATCCAAACACAGCAATATCGATAAGCGGTATAATCCTATAACACTTATCTTATTCACAGATTCACAGATAAATAATATAAATTTATCGCAGATAATTAATTACATACATCACAGCTCAAATAAAAATAATTTATATCATAGAATAGCATACACATCAGGGATATCAAAAAATTCAAACATTCAATATAATCCCAAACCATCCATAACTAAGATCAATTAATTTATCTAATCAATTTTAATTCAGATTAATTACTTAGGAATAAATCTGGTTAATTAACATTAATTAACTACAAATTATTTTAATTAATTAACCTTTAAAAATAAATTTATTAACCTTTAATTATTAATTAATTAACCTTAATTAATAAATTAATCAACCTTTAATCATTAAATAATTAACCCTTAGTTATTTAATTATCCTTTAAATTAATTACCCTTAATTAATTAGTGAATTAATTAACCCTTAATTAATTACCATTTAATTAATTATTCTTAATTAATTATTATAAGTGATTATTTCAAATTAATTTCATTAATTAATCACAAATTAATTGAGTCATTATCCTTTAATCATTCAATTAATCAACTTTAAACATTAATTAATTAATTTTTATTCAAGTAATTATTCTAAAATAATTAATTTCCTTTAATTACTTTCAATAATTAATCTTAGTTAATTAGTTATCCTTTATTGTAATTACATAAAGTAATTATACTTTAATTACGTTAATTAATAATCCTTTATTAATTATACCAAATAATTATCCCAAATCACTTCATTAAGTAATTACTCCTTAAATTTATCAAAGATCAATCATCATCTTAATTTATTTCTCAATTATCATTTAAATCCTTATTTGATAATCCTTTGGAAAAAAACCATCATCAATACATTAATTGACTTAAAGTCTTTAAGTTGGATTAAGGATTGTAAATATTCCATTTACTCAATTATTCATTAAATTAAAAAATTAAGTTTATAAACTTAAAAACCAAAAGTGGTATAGATAAAAAAAACTTTTAACTTAATAAATTTGAAATAAATTTATTTTTAAACCTTTTAACATATTCTAACTTGGATAACATTTATTATTTACCAAGAGAACTAGTTTTTACAAAAATTGTTTTAAATAAACTTGATTTGTTTCAAAGATTAAAACTATTTTATACATGATTTACTTAGACCTGAACCACGCACTTGTTTTACCCGAGCCTGAGTTCGAGTAACCCACATTCTTCCCATGCTTCGAGTCAATCATTTGTTTTCCCGAGTTGAAACCTGAGCATACTTCCTCTTCCCCAACTCCACAAACAAACCTGACACAAGTACTCGCGTGTGCATGTGCACATCACTTTGCCGACGATCTGATCAACTCCGTTGCCATGAGCACATCGTCGACAATTTGCCTAAGCCTCTCAAACACCAAGATTCCATGATTTCATTGTAGATCGATAACGAGCTTGTCGATCGAATAGGAACCTAACCTAGATCAAAAAAACCCATCGCCGACGACGAAACCAACCATCATACGCCTTGCCACCACGTCCAGAACTGCACCACAACATGCCACGACGACCCCCCTTGGTGCGATTAGCTCCAGTTGACCTATGACAGAGCAATTATCTCGACCACCCCTATGTTACAACCTGATGCCTAAACCATAAAACATTGTCACGCCATCGCCATGATCAACTAGAAAATTTGCGAGCATTTTTCCCTGAATCCCCGCTCTTCACCCTACCTCCAGGCCCAATCTCGACGGCCAACATAGCATTGATCATCGGAATTTGACGATAATGTCAATTCTGTTCAACTCGATTTTTCTCACTCAATATGACAATAAAAATTTTGTTTCTTCCTTTAAAATTTATAGTTTTCGAAAACGAACAAGATAGTATAGGTGACACCAGAAATCTTATTAGCTAAATTTTTGATAAGTTTTGGATTTGATCTGTACTTATTAATTTCCCAGAAGGAACTCAAATTTGTCCTACTCAGAAATATTCTTAAAGCATGGCTCTTGATAATATATAATAAGTTTGGTTGAGATCTTAAAGCCTAAAAAGATTTGAGGAAGAGTTCTTAAATTTTGAAATAGGTTCATAACCTATATTCTTAAAACAGAGAGACATATATGATCAACAAACATGCACAAAGGTACGTACACATATTTGCATATATGCAAACATATTCCCAGACATTCATTATTCTTCACAACAACCACTTCACAAAACACTAATGTAATTCACTGATTCAATTTAAATAGGTCAGATTTGCTCACGTCAGAATGAAGAACAGAGGATCAGGCTTTGAATTTTTTATTTTGATCTGGAAATGTTGAACTTGCATGCTTGATCAGGTTGAAGCTTGATAATCAAATTCCAAATTGTAGAACCTGGGCTTGATTTTTTATATATGACTCTGAAACTTGCTCCCTGGTTTGAGACTTTTGAAAGCTTTTGAAACTGGAAGTGTTTTCCAGATTTGCTTGGTTGTTTTCTGATCTTTGATTTGAATTTATAACTTCGGTTTGCTTTCAGGTTGAAGTTGTTTGAGTAACTTCACTCGTTTGCTTTGATCTGAGTTGATCATTAACTTTACTTTTGTTGAATCTATGCTTGTTTTAATGATTTGAATTTTTCTTGGTCTGTTTCGTTTTTTTCGATTCACTTTGATCTTTCATTTCCAGGTTGTGTTGAAGATATGAGAAAATGAAAGTAATCCGGTTTTACTCTTCAATATACAAAATTTACTTTCATTTTAAGAAAGATTAATGCCACTTGTTCATTTAGTTTAACACTTGTTAATTATCTATTTTCTTTAGCCTACACTTGTTAATTGAATATAAAAATCTTTACACTTGTTAAATCTTGAGTTACATGTTTTACAAATGTTAACTGAAATAAATTTGTGTTTAAATCCTTGCCTTATTTTAATTTACAGATTATGTTTTAAATCCCTTATGCTATTATAACTTATGTAATATAATTATATATGTATTATATTTATATATTTTTATTTTTTATTTATATTTTTAAATGTTTTTAAACTCTTGTTTGAATTAAGTACTTATGTTTATATTTCAAACACTTCAAATAATATTTTAAATATAACTTTATATTATATTTCCTATTTAAATAAATACATTTTCTTTATTAATCATTTATACAATCTTTTAAAGAAAATGGTTTTAAAATTTAATTACACATGAATAAATATATTAGAATTTAATCCTTAATTAGCCTTTGAAAAAATTTATTATATTGTTCAAAATATCATTTTCAAATCAAAATGCATATATAATATAATTAGAAAACAAATTCTTCTTAACTTAAAAATAAAATTTTGAATCCAATTTAGTTCAAATATATTTATTTTTGAGTTTTCAAATTCAAATTTCATATTACAAATCTATTTGTATAAATAAACAAGCACATATCTTGTTTAATTTGGGAAATATCAAATTTATTCACAATTTAATTCCAAAAATTAAATTAATTTCCAATTTGGATTCGATTTCAAAACGGTGGATTCGATTTCAAAACGGGAATGTTACAAAAACCTTTACAGCTTTCCATTATAAAAAATTGAATTTTTAAATTTAACTCTTTACTACGTTTTTCTCTTCTAAAAACCTTTTTTTCTTTTTCACCAATCATTTTTCTTTAAAACATGCCTTGGTTGTTCTTAAAACATTTATTTACTTCCAAAATTGTCCTCACATGTTTTCAAAAGAACTTCTTTTCATAGATTTTCATATTTGCAAAAACTGGAGTAAATAAGAAAAATTATTTATCAAACACCCCTTAACTTTCCTTATCTTCCAATACCTAGCCTTGGAGGAGTTTCTAACTTACTACAAATGGGGACTTTCTACGAAGGCAAGCAGCCAATGTGCATAATCAATGGAAAATATGAAATTTCATTGCTTAGCTTTCCTACTAAGGCTCTCTATAAAATCATTCCTAACTAACAGTGTCTCCAATTATTACACTTCTTATTACACAGACTCCTACAAGTAGAAGCATAGTTCAGCCAATTTTCCATCCAATCCTCACCGTCTAAATTCCTAGCATACCATTGCTAACATCCAAATTTTAAAAAGTACAGTTTTCTAAACCAATTTTATTATGCTTGAAAGGGTCTAAATGAAAATTTCATACTTCCATCATTCTCTATGTAACCACTTTCCACTATACCTTGAGATCTAATACTTTGCCTCCAATCCTTTTCCAACTTTCCCAAATACAATTAGTACAGGTAACTTTTATTTTTAAAGTTCAAATACATTAATGTTTCAAAAATCATCTTCTTAAATTTTCTATTCACCGATAAGGTATCCTAGAAAACCTTCCATAAACAAAACAGCTTGCTTATCGCTCATCGTATCCATTTTATTACAAATACAACTATATATTAAAATCTACACTACTCAACTTACTGACTATTCACCAATGTCAGCATGCTGTATTTTTAAATTTCTAAAATTTAAATTTCTTAACTTTTAAAATCTTTTTAAAGTATACATGTATTTGTAATGAAAAAAATTTATAAATAAATTTGTCGTAAAATCCTCTTTTTTAAAAATATATATATATATATATATATATATATATATATATATATATTATCACATTTCATAAACAAATTTTTGCATTTCTGATATTGAGGTTTAGCCAACTATCCATCGTCCATATAGGTCTTCACTTAAGTGCACGGTAAAGTTTTAAGTTCGCAAAAACCTTTCTTTTTATAAATATCAACCATCACACATGTTAAATTTTAAAATTTCAATCTTCATGGAATAGGAACTTTGAACCATGGCTCGCCTCTTTGTAATCGTATCCTCTTTTTCCTGAAATTGATCATCCGAATTTCTTTTGATTTTTTGGAACTTAAATTTCATTTTACTTTTATTTAGTAGTTAGTTAAATAAATTTCTTTAATTTATTACTTAACTTCTAGTTTAACTATTTTATTTCCCTTGCATTAGTTAAGTGACTTTATGGAATCTTCTTATTACTGTTTTCTCAAATCATTACGGTCCACCTAGAAAACACGTAAAAAACATTACTCTAAACATACGCAGCTGGTAGCAATAACTAATACTTACAGTCCATGAAAAGAAAAAATATACTGGAAGGAAACACAACACCACAACTGCTACAACAATTAAACTGAACCTTCCTAATAGGCCATCGGTAAGAAAAAATCTTCAAAGCTTATTCAACCTTTTTTACTTACGATGAATAAGTCCGTTCATTTCTTCCATCCCATATCCAACTATGGAATAACCATGTCTCGTCTCACGGCAATGGATAAGAAATACAATATATGCGGTCTTTATACTAAATCTCTACTAAGCTTGAGGAAATAACCTTTTCCATTTCTCTTTTGCTTCCCCAACTTGAGTCTACCAATATCTTCCATATATGTTTACCATCTCATTATCGTCAATTACTGTCTTTCTTAATCCTATTCTTTCTATAGTATTCTCAATCTTTAGTATTTCCTTTATCTGTATGCCTCATACAAGCATATTCAAAAACTTATGGAAATGCACTTTAATATCATCTTCATAGTTGTAACAACCCACATATTTTACGATTGAATATTTAAATATATTATTTAAAATAATTCATCGTTAGTCGGCTTAGTGTCCAAAGGCATGTTTTTGCAAACAATCGAATTAGGACTCGAGACCACCCCCATTGAGTTCAAAATGACGTTTGCGATCTTTTTGAGTATAAACTTCGATATGTTTGGGGATAGTAGAATTTTGCTACTTTTTCACTTAGGGCTTTGGTTTTGTTTCAGCCCATTAGACCCAAGCTTCACCCCTCTTCTCTACATTACTTCCTTTCTATTTCCTAATACTCAAGCTTTAGCAACAATGGAGAGAGGAATGGGAAATTAAAACTCCAAGCCCCAGTTTCCATCTACAAATCAAGTTCTAGCTCCAAATTTATAGAAGAAGCTTTGGTGAGCCTCCTCTTCTTCTTCTCCCACTCATTCTCTTACCAATTTCAGAAATTCCTAAACCTAACTTAGGAAATGTTTCTCCTTTTAGTTTAGATTCAAGCTTGTTGGGTTGGAATTGAGGAGTGATTGTCCTTGCCTTTGCTCTATAGCTTCTTCCACGTCAGTTTTGGGTTTAAAGGTGAGATTTTTATCTCACATCTTAGTCTATAATTATCTTCGATTGTTAGGTATGAAGTCCTAACACTTATTCTTGTGCAATTGATTTTGGTTTGGATTGATTTGGTGTATATTCCAATTTTTGGTGTTTTGAAATCAAAATCTATGAAAATCCTATTTTGGATATTTGGACATTGATATTTGAGGCGTATCAAAGAGCCGTTAAAGCTGGGTTGTCGCGTGGCGTAAATCCTTAGTCGTCATTTGCTCGTCCGATCGCTTCCGATATTCATTTGGCAATTTTTGGTCGAGGTTCAGGAAATGCCCTGAACCACGGTTTCAGACGTCTGAATCTTTATTTCAGACGTCTGAATATTATACTGGGAATTTTTATTCCCCGGTATTCAGACGTCTGAATCAAATTTCCAGACGTCTGAATTGGCTTGATTTCAAACAGAAAGGAAATAGGCAAAAAAAAAACACCTATTTCAGACGTGTGAAATATAGTGTTCAGACGTCTGAATTACGTTCTGGAAAACTTCTAATTTTCCAGATTCAGACGTCTGAACAAAATGTTTCAGACGTCTGAATATTCTGTGTTTTGTCTGCTTGCCTATTTTGTTTAAGAATTCCAATTTTATCGATTCGTGTTGATTCCCTTTTGTTGTTATCATCTATTATCGACTTTGATGACATTTTCTTTGGAATTTTTGGAAATATCCATTTTGATGGATTTGTTATTGATTTCTTTGGAATTAATTCACATCTTCGTATGTGAATTTTGGTGATTGATTGTTTCTACAATCATTATTGTGATTTGTCACTTTAAAAGTATAAAGGTTTTCTATACTATTAGTAAATATCAAAACCCTTCCTTTAAAACGATTTCAACACTATTTTATTACAAAGCTCGTTTCTTAAACCGTTTTCCAACCTACTAGTATATACAAACCTTTACCTCACTCGTATGAGAAATCTAATTAAACGGCTTAGTAAAACAAGTGGTATGAAACGCTTGCGTTTACTTCATCGGTTAATTCTTGGACTTGTTCATTGAATCTCTTGTGACAATTTTCTAGTGGAAACTTACAGTTTGTTCATAAATATTTAAGTTAAGCTAGTGGTTATGGGACATGAAGCTAAGCTCATATATTTACTAGCTTAGTGTAATTAACACTTCTTGATGATCGATGTTGATCATTTTGTGATTTAGACTAGCGATATGCTACGTTTCCTTGTCCACGTAGGGGACTGTACCTCGTTTTACTGAGTTTCGTCTCATTATTTTATAGGCTAACGACCTATATATTATTTGGAGTTTCGACTCAATTTTTGTGGGCTAGTGACCCATGTTCTTTCATGGAGTTCGGATCATCGGACGTACCTTTGTACTACTTGTTGCACAAGCTTATCCGGATCATCGGGCGTACCGTTGTACTACGTCGTTGTTTCGAATTATTCGAGTTTCAGGTTCCTCGGGCGTACCGATATTGTACTACGTCGTTGCACCGGCTCTATGGTTAGCGACCATGGGATAGCATCCCTTTTGTGATACACGTGTTGGTGAGTTTTCATGCTCCCGTTTTGTGATAGGCCTCCCCCTTTTTGTGATTTCTGGATTTCTATTAATGATTTCTAGAAATTGTGATCCAACAGCTTTTATGATTGGCATCGATTGATGTCGATATTTGTGACTTGGTGAATAAAACTAAAGATATGACATTCTTTTGATATTTGAGAAGATTCTTGTGATATTGATTAATCTCTGGTTGATTTTCAATTGCATACTTATCATAGTATGACTTTATGGTTATCATACGTTTTTGTCATATCTCTTATTCTATATCATTTCATCTGATATTTATAGTTAGACTGATCCTTTTATTATTTTCTTATTAAATAATACTCAGGTCAGACCGAGATGTTACAGGTGCTTCTGCTTGACTTCTCATTTGGGATTATTATCATGATTTTTGGCTAACTACTTAGATTAGTAGTTTTTGGTTGTATACGTTTGAGATATAGACTCATTGATGTATACTTATTCTTTTGTGTTGCACTTGTAACTATTTTTTTGTGATATTGTGGATCTTGTTTGACCACTACTCTGATATACACTTTCATGTGTAATATTTATATCTGTTTCCGCCTTTGAGATATGAACTTCTGTGACTGATTTATGTTATGCTTATTTCTATATTTGTTTCCGAAGATATTAGCCACTGTGTAGTGGCTTTGAGCTTGCATCGGTATGTCGGATTCCCTCTTGAAATGCAAGTTATATTTTTATCTGGCATATCGATACTCGCACAAAGCAATTAAGTCATGGGTTTTTAAGGGGGCCAGGGCCAGGCGTCGCTCCTCAACAGCCTTATTCTCCATGCTAGTTGACGGCATTATATCGTAGTGTCCTTGGCTAGCGTAGGTATAGAGGTGGGGCATCACAGATTGGTATGAGAGCCAAACTTCGGAACAATGTAGAATAATTTAACAAGGATCATCGTCCTAAGTCCATCTTAGGAGTCGTGCCCTAGGATTTAATTCGAGTCTTCGAACCGTTCTATCCTATTTTCTTTTGTGATACCTTGTTTTATCAATCATGATTGTTAGATAATTATTTTGTGAATAACCTTTTTCTTCTTTCTTTCTTTCTTAAAGAAGAGAAATGGTTGGACCTGGTCGTTCCAACGCCGGTCAATCTAGTGCTACTCCCCAGGATGGAGTATTTATGTCTGCCCAGCAGCTTTTGGGTCTCGTGAAGAATGCTCAAGCTGCCGGACCCAATCCAGAGACTACTCGCCCTAAGTCCGAATTTGCACGTTTGTGCAGTGACTATACCAACTTGGGTGGGAAGCCATTTATGGGTTTCGAAAGCGTCATTCAAGTCCAAGCTTAGCTCAAAACATGCGATCGCATCTTTACCCGCATGAATCTAATGGATCTTCACCGCGTCCAAGTGGCTTCAAGTATGCTCCAAGAAAGAGCATTAGATTGGTATGAGCTTCTTATTTCTGAAATTATTGAAGCGAATCTTACTTGGGAGAAATTCTGGGAATGAATCGAATTGAAATTTGTGCCAGTAGGTGAGAATGTGACATTGGCTCGTCGTTTCATAGACCTTACTCAAGGTGAATCCTCCGTGGCAGACTATGTCGCATCATTCGAGTCACTTTCTATATACGGGGTCGAATATATAAACACCCCATTGAAGAAGAACCAAAGATTTGTCTATGGCTTGAACTAAAATCTCAAGAATCCATTATTTCTAAATTTAGAAGTTTCTTTTGATCAACTCGTTGATATCGCTCTTCGACTTGAAGAGGCAGATAAAGAAAGTGATGTTGAATTTGTGGGTGCCAAACCAAAATTCAACAACAGCAAGAAAAGGCCTATTAAATTCAAAGGTCCTTATCCCAATAAGAGAGGGAAGCAAGCAACTCCGATGGCAAAGACTTCTGCCCCTAGTAGTGGACAATACTACAATTGTGGTTCTAAAGACCATTATGCCAATAGATGTCCGAAACCTCTCTTTTGTTGCTATTGCAAAAGTTCGGGTCATCTTTTATCTTCATGTCCCAAACTTCAAGGCAAGAAGGAGGGAAAGTCAAATGTTGCACAAGCCCCTAGCAACACTTCTCGTGGTCAAGGTATTTCTCATTCTATCCTTGATGGCATCATTTTATTTCGTGATCAACCTATTCGAGTTCTTTTTGATACGGGTGCGTCCCATTCTTTTATATCAAAGGAACTTGTTGATACTTTTTCTTTGAGTATTGTTGCTTTAATGACTTCTTTGAGAATTGCGAATCTGGTGGGTGGATCGGCAACAATTAGTTTTCTTTGTAAAGATGTCGGGATTATTTTATGTGATTTTTCGTTCCGAGCCGATTTGCATGTCATGCGTTACTTAGGCTTTGGAATGATTTTGGGAATGGATTGGCTTAACCGCTATGAAGCTCAAATCCTATGTCCTGAGCGGACTATTCATCTTTGACATTCTCAATCTGTTAAGCAGATTTCTGTTGATCTTAAAGATTCGGATTCCAACTTGGTTGCATCTTTATATTCTTTAAATCCTCATGATGACGATAATGATGATGAGGAAAATGTCATTTCTCTTATTCACGTTGTTCATGAATTTTCTGACATATTTGAGCCCGTTTTAGGGTTACCACCTAAGCGAGCAATTGAGTTCAGAATTAATCTCATTCCTGTAGCTTAACCTATCACTCGTCCTCCTTATCGCATGTCCAATAAGGAAAATGAGGAGATGCGCAAACAATTATCCGAATTGGAGACGAAGCAATTTATACGCTCTAGTTCCTCGCCTTGGGGAGCTTCAGCTATTTTTGTGAAGAAATCCGATGGTACACTTAGGCTTTGCGTTGACTACCGCAAGCTTAATGATCTTACTATCAAGAATAAATATCCTTTACCTCGGATTGATGATCTATTCGATCAACTTAGTGGTGATAGAGTTTTTTCACAATTAGACTTAGCAACCGGTTTTCATCAGCTTCGTATTGCAGAGGATAGCATTCCTTTGACATCGTTCAGTATGCGTTATGGATCTTATGAATGGCTTGTTATGCCATTTGGTTTGATGAATGCTCCGGCTTATTTCGTTGACCTTATGAATAGAGTTTTCAGAGACTTCCTCGATCGATTTGTTCTCATCTTTATTGATGATATTCTTGTGTATTCTAAAATCGAGGAGGAGCAAGAAAAGCATCTTCAGATTGTGTTGGAAACACTTAGGAGCAATCAATTGAAAGCAAAATTTTCTAAATGCCACTTTTGGCAGTCTCGTGTGAGGTTTCTTGGTCATATTATCTCCGAATCCGGAATTTCCGTGGATCCTTCAGAGATTGAAGCGATTCAAAATTGGAAGAGACCGGAGAGTGTGACGGAGATCCGTAGTTTTCTTGGATTGGCAGGTTATTACCGCCATTTCATAAAAGACTTTTCCAAAATTTCCATGCCTCTTACCAGCTTAATAAAGAAAGGTGTTAAATATATTTGGTCAGACAAATGTGAAGCTTCTTTTCAGAAATTAAAGGAACTCATTTCTGATGCTCCTATTCTTGTTATTCCCGAGGGGAATCAAGATTTTATTGTTTATACCGATGCTAGTCGTGTTGGTTTGGGTGCCGTTCCTATTCAAAGAGAACGTGTTATTGCTTATGCTTCTAGGCAATTGAAGCCAGCCGAGACTAGATATTCCATTCATGATTTAGACCTCACGGCTATTGTTTTCGCCTTTCGAATTTGGCATCATTATCTTTTGGGAGAAAATTTTATTCTTTACACCGATCACAAATCTCTGAGATATTTATTTTCTCAAAAGGAACTTAATCTGCGTCAACAACGTTGGCTCGAGTTCCTTGCATCTTATGATCTTGTATTCTTTATTCTCCCGGGAAGGGAAATCGGGTTGCCGATGCACTTAGTCGCAAGCAACAAGCGGTTGTTTCCATGATGATATTCGAATAGAATGATCTTGAGATTTTATCCACTAGTGAGATTAGAGATCGTGTATCCGATTTATGTTCATCTCTTGTTTTATGTAGCCTTGAGGCTTATCCTTCTCTTCTAGACCGCATTCTTGAAGCCCAAAGTTTAGATCCCAAATTGGCTCTTCTTGGCCAAAATTGTAGGGATAAATTGATATTGAAGGTATGAAAGACTTTGATATTGATTCTTGTGGCGCCATTCGAAAATTTGGTAGACTTATCGTGCCAAATATTAGTGATCTTCGTAAAGACATTTTAGAAGATTCTCATCGTTCTAAATTTACCATTCATCCCGGTAGTAGTAAAATGTACGCGGATATGAAGCGGCTTTATTATTGGGAGGGAATGAAATCTGATATTGCTAACTTTGTTAAGTGTTGCATGACTTGCCAACTTGTCAAGGCCGAGCATCAAAGGCCCGGTGGGTTATTGCAACCTTTAGAAATTCCAATTTGGAAGTGGGACCAAATTTCCATGGATTTTATAGACGGCCTTCCCCGTTCTCGTTCGGGTCATGATAGCTTATGGGTGATTGTTGACAGACTTACTAAATCCGCCCGTTTTATTCCCGTTCGGTCTAATCGAACCGTTCCTCTTTTGGCCAAGCTCTTTATTAAAGAAATTGTTAAATTTCATGGAGTTCCTATTTCTATTTTTAGTGATCGTGATCCATTGTTTGCTAGTGGATTTTGGAAGGGTCTTCAAAAAGCTTTGGGAACGAAGCTTAATTTTAGCACAGCTTATCATTCTCAGTCCGATGGACAAACCGAGCGTGTGAATCAAAATCTTGAAGATCTTCTTCATGCATGTGTTCTTGATTTTGGTAGAAGTTGGAAAGATCATATTGCTCTCATTGAGTTTTCCTATAATAATAGCTTCCAATCTAGTAATGGTATGGCACCTTTTGAGGCACTCTATAGAAAGCCATGACGTTCTCCTTCTTGTTGGCTTGAGGCCAGTGAGAAGCTGGTTTTAGGTCCAGACTTTATTCGTGATTCCACAGAAAAGATTGATCTCATTCGTCATAGAATGAAAGAAGCCCAAAGTAGACAAAAATCCTATGCCGATAACCGAAGAAGAAAATTAGAATTTTGTGTGGGAGATCTTGTGTTTATTCTTGTTTCACCTATAAAGGGTCTTGTACGTTTCAGTTGATCGGGAAAGTTAGCACCTCAATATATTGGTCCATTTCTCATAACCGAACGTATTGGTTCCGTGACTTATCGCCTTTCATTACCGGCTCGGTTTTCTACTATTCATGACGTGTTTCACGTTTCTCAACTACGGAAATGCCTTTGAGATTCCGATTCTATTCTTGAGCCTGGTGTTGTGGAAGAAATCGAAGTTTCACCTAATTTAACTTACGAGCAACATCCTATTCGAATTATTGCTTCGGAAGTCAACCGTCTTCGAAATAAAGATGTCCGCTTGTGAAAGTTCAATGGTCCTCAAATCCTAAGGATTTCTCTTGGGAATCTAGAGATTTCATCGAGCGATCACATCCAGACTTACTTTCTCGTGCTCTTTGAGGTGAACTTTTTATTTTAAAATTTTCTTCTTTTCGTATTGATATGCTTTTATGGTTGTTACTTTTTGTTCATTTATTCCTTATGATTGCGAGGATGCAATTTCTTTAAGGAGGGGAGTCTGTAACAACCCGCATATTTTACGATTGAATATTTAAATATTTTATTTAAAATAATTCATCGTTAGTCGGATTAGCGTCCGAAAGGCTAGTTTTTGCAAACAGTCGAATTAGGACTCGAGACCACCCCAATTGAGTTCAAAATGACGTTTGTGATCTTTTTGAGTATAAACTTCGATATGTTTGGGGATAGTAGAATTTTGCTACTTTTTCACTTAAGGCTTTGGTTTTGTTTCAGCCCATTAGACCCAAGCTTCACCCCTCTTCTCTTCATTACTTCCTTTGCATTTCCTAATACTCAAGCTTTAGCAACAATGGAGAGAGAAATGGAAAATTAAACTCCAAGCCCTAGTTTCCATCTACAAATCAAGTTCTAGCTCCAAATTTATAGAAGAAGTTTTGGTGAGCCTCCTCTTCTTCTTCTCCAACTCATTCTTTTACCAATTTCAGAAATTCCTAGACCTAACTAAGGAAATGTTTCTCCTTTTAGCTTAGATTCTAGCTTGTTGGGTTAGAATTGAAGAGTGGTTGTCCTTGCCTTTGCTCTATAGCTTCTTCTTTGTTAGTTTTGGGTTTAAAGGTGAGATTTTTATCTCACATCTTAGTCTATAATTATCTTCGATTGTTAGGTATGAATTCCTAACAGTTATTCTTATGCAATTGATTTTGGTTTGGATTGATTTGGTGTATATTCCAATTTTTGGTGTTTTGGAATCAAAATCTATGAAAATCCTATTATGGATATTTGGACATTGATATTTGAGGCGTATCGAAGAGCCGTTAAGGCTGGGTTGTCGCGTGGCGTAAATCCTTAGTCGTCATTTGCTCGTCCGACTTCCGATATTCATTTGGCCATTTTTGGTCGAGGTTCAGGGAATGCCCTGAACCACAGTTTCTGACGTCTAAATCTTTATTTCAAGCGTCTGAATATTATACTGGGAATTTTTATTCCCCAGTATTCAGACTTCTAAATCAAAAATCCAGACGTCTGAATTGGCTTGATTTCAAACAGAAAGGAAATAGGCAAAAAAAACACCTATTTCAGACGTCTGAATTATGTTCTGTAAAATTTCTAATTTTCCAAATTCAGACATCTAAACCAAATGTTTCAAACATCTGAATATGCTGTGTTTTGCCTGCTTTCCTATTTTGTTTAAGAATTCCAATTTTATCGATTCATGTTGATCCCCTTTTGTTGTTATCATCTATTATCGACTTTGATGACATTTTCTTTGGAATTTTTGGAAATATCCATTTTGATGGATTTGATATCGATTTCTTTGGAATTAATTCACGTCTTCGTATGTGAATTTTGGTGATTGATTGTTTCTACAATCCTTATTGTGATTTGTCACTTTAAAAATATAAAGGTTTTCTACACTAGTAGTAAATATCAAAACTCTTCCATTAAAACGATTTCAACACTATTTTATTACAAAGCTCGTTTCTTAAACCGTTTTCCAATCTACTAGTATATACAAACCTTTACCTCACTCGTATGAGAAATCTAATTAAACGGCTTAGTAAAACAAGTGGTATGAAACGCTTGCGTTTACTTCGTCGGTTAATTCTTGGACTTGTTCATTGAATCTCTTGTGACAATTTTCTAGTGGAAACTTACAATTTGTTCGTAAATATTTAAGTTAAGCTAGTGGTTATGGGACATGAAGCTAAGCTCATATATTTACTAGCTTAGTGTAATTAACACTTCTTGATGATCGATGATGATCATTTTGTGATTTAGACTAGCGATATGCTACGTTTCTTTGTCCACGTAGGGGACGGTACCTCGTTTTATTGAGTTTCGTCTCATTACTTTTATAGGCTAACGACCTATGTATTATTTGGAGTTTCGACTAAATTTTTGCGGGCTAGCGACCCATGTTCTTTCATGGAGTTCGGTTCATCGGACGTACCTTTGTACTACGTTGTTGCAACTGCTTATCCGAATCATCGGGCGTACCGTTGTACTACATCGTTGTTTCGAATTATTCGAGTTTCAGGTTCCTCGGGCGTACTGATATTGTACTACGTCGTTGCACCGGCTCTATGGTTAGCGACCATGGGATACCGTCCCGTTCGGGATACACGTGTTAGTGAGTTTTCATGCTCCCGTTTTGTGATAGGCCTCCCCCTTTTTGTGATTTCTGGATTTCTATTAATGATTTCTAGAAATTGTGATCCAACAGCTTTTATGATTGGCATCGATATGATGTCGATATTTGTGATTTGGTGAATAAAACCAAAGAGTATGACATTCTTTTGATCTTTGAGAAGAATCTTGTGATATTGATTAATCTCTGGTTGTTTTTCAATTACATACATATCACAGTATGGCTCTATGGTTATCATACGTTTTTGTCATTTCTCTTATTTATATCATTTCATCTGATATTTATAGTTAGGCTGATCCTTTTTTTTTTCTTGTTAAATAATACTCGAGTCAGACCGAGATGTTACAGGTGCTTCTGCTTGACTTCTCATCTGGGATTATTATCCTGATTTTTGGCTAACTACTTAGATTAGTAGTTTTTGGTTGTATACATTTGAGATATAGACTCATTGATGTATACTTATTCTTTTGTGTTGCACTTGTAACTATTCTTTTGTGATATTGTGGATCTTGTTTGACCACTACTCTGATATACACTTTCATGTGTAATATTCATATCGATTTCCGCCTTTGAGATATGAACTTTTGTGACTGATTTATGTTATGCTTATTTCTATATTTTTTTCCGAAAATATTAGCCACTGTGTAGTAGCTTTGAGTTTGCATCGGTATGTCGGATTCCCTATTGAAATGCAAGTTATATTTTTATCTGGCATATCGATACTCGCACAAAGCAATTACACGGATGGTCGCTCCTCAACAGCCTTATTCTCCTTGCTAGTTGACGGCATTACATCGTAGTGTCCTTGGCTAGCGTGGGTATAGAAGTGGGGCGTCACAATAGTTTACACACGTATCAATATAATATTCTGAGGCTTTTTTTAATGTCCTCACACTCCATGGGGATTCCTTATTACTTTTCCAAAAGTAGTCATCGTTATCACCTTCATAGCCTTATTCTTTTTCTCATTTCTCCTAAGCAATATTCATATCTATTCCACATTTAAAATCTTGATTTGGTCTCTTTTTTCTTCAAAATGAAAATTCAAAATTTTTGAAATATATAATCCCAAAACTCTTGTGTTTAAAAGTGTTATTTAGAAACTTTTATAAATTTCAAAAGTACTTGGTGTTTTTAACTCTTTTCAAAATTTACATTTTAAGATTTTTGAATTTAACTTATTCCCTAAATTTAAAAGGCAACGTTAGAAATTCTAATTTTAAAATCAAATTGGCTTTATATTTTAAAAAACTTTATTTCATAAAGATATAGGACATTTAATTCAGTCATTTAATAAGTTCTTCTTTCAAAAACCTATTTGTTTCACCAAACCATTTCTTTCGAAAACATACTTTACATGTTTCTGTAATACCTTTCGTAACTTTTAAATTACAAAAACTAGAGTAGATAAGAACAACTCTTATCCTATCAATTCCTTTATATTTCTTACTCTCCCAAACATCCAGTATTTAACAGAGTCTCAATTATATTAACAGGGGGACTTTAAAAAGATACCTTAATTAAGTGTCCATAACCATTAAAAATGTGTATTTCCTTTAACTAGATTACTGGTATTGTTTAATTTAGTTTACTAGCACTACTTCTAATTATTACACTTAAGGATCATATGCTTTAATGCATTAGAACTATTTCTCCCTTAAAGGGAATTATTAATGTTATAATTCTCTACAAATGCTTAAAAGAGAATTTGTGTTTTGTGTGAAATACAAGGAATTATGTTTCATTTCCTTTATAAAATAAGTAGTAATAAATACATGTTTCCATATTTTGTGCATCTCTTCCTTTGCATTTACATTCCTTATTATTTCAAACAAAACACCTTTTTCTGTAACTTGATTGATTCATAGAAACTTATTTTGTTATCTCTCTTCACTCCAATGAATTAAAATACGTCAAATCTCAACCTAATTAAAATAATTAAACCTCTCTTTACTTAATTTCAAAACTTCCTACTTGTCAACCTTTTAGCCTAAACTGCACTAACTCCAATTGTTTCTTTTAATCTACCATCTCTTTATTACTGTAGTGCAACCACTTAATTCTAAATTTTAAGATTGTAAATCTTATTTTCTAAACCATTTACCCTATTCCAAATCCTTCACCACTTAATTGTCCACCCATACAAACATCTTTATATCTTAAAAACTTCCATTATATAGAAAGATTCACGAGCTATATTTCTCCATCATTTCTTTTCAAAAGAAAACCGCCTTTGACAAAAATTTCCTATACTAAAAATTACAAAACTGTACTATATATATATATATTCATTTAAAAGTTCTTTTAAAGTATACAATTTATACTTCTCATCAATTTCCAAAATTTCTTTATTATTGAGTTGGACTTAAAGTGGACTTCTGACTATTCTCTTAAGAACATCCTTCATTCCATTTCCAAAGATCCAAAAATCCAACCATAACTTAAGGGTGACTATTTCATACCTACTTCAGGAACTTCTCTGCATTCCACTTTCTATAACTTATGGACCCTTATTTTCCCTTTATCTTGGCTTATTGTACATCATCAATCGGCAGTGAAAATGGGAATCAACAATTATTAAGCTATCAAAGTCTAACTAGGGAGTAAAGTACCATCTAGTTCTAGGGATATTCCATATGCTACAACTCTATAGATGGAATTCTTAGCTTTAACATATACTATATTTATATTTATAGACAAAATACAAATACGTCGACTCATGGTTTCCTAATTTTTTAAGAATTGACTAACCTAAGCTTTTATATAAAATGTAACAACCCGCACTTCAGTGGTCCTAGATTTTTGGTAACCCAAAAACCCAACTCCACTAAAATACGAGTCGTTATTATCCCGTAAAAAAGGAAAATATATCAGATCAATAATGGTAATAACTCACAGCAAAAATAAGACAATATAATAGATCAGTATAATTACTAACTAAAAATCGACATCTTAAATGAAAAACTTAGCAAGATAACTACTTCAAATCAAAATAAGCAACTGCCCTTCTAAATCTTGTGGTTTGTAATGAGTAGGGGGTCAAAACAACATTCTGGTGATTGGTAAATTATACATCATATACATAACACTTGCTTATGTCGATTGTTCACTATTTATCATTAGTTGCTACGACTCCATTGCTATGTACGAACCATAACCATCTACACCATATAGACCTATGTCTACATTAGTGTATACACACACACACCCCAAGTCCACCAATGGACCTAGATACTATCCCCACTAGCATCATTTTCTCAGCACCTCATAATGATCCATCGCCATCATATCACCGAGGAAATCCTACCGTGCGCGCCAACGGCATCAAGTCCATAAGGTTCTAATGTGTCCGAGGTTTTTCATCATGTACGCCAGCCTTTTACATACCTTTATCTACTTCTTATCGTGGATTTTAAGCACCATACACCAAAACCCCGTCTAAGTTTTGAAGGAACGTTTGTATGAGTTAACTAGCCTTGTTATACCAAACAAACTAGCAAACAACTATGGCGTTTCATAACCTAACTGAACCGATCCTTGTAGGCGAAAGAGATCGGTTATGTGTAACACTGTTCTTCCCATTAACTGCAAAAAACTAATGCGGAGCTTGACAAATTTAAAAATCCTTCCCTATAGGTATCCAAGCACCCCAGCCTTTTACGTGCGCTAATTGCGAATCGATTTGGTACCTAAGCACACCGAACTTTCCATGCCATGTTGCATAAGTCCGATCTCATTCACCATCCATTTAGATTGTCTAGTGCAATGAAAGAAATATTCTGACTTAATAACTTTGAAGCGGATTTAATTTGATTGTACACTCGACATAATTATAATAGAAAATTAAAAATCATGGCAATAAGCACAGTCCATACCTGAGGGTAACCTTTTAATACGAAATCGTACACCTACCATGGGTCCTATTGGTTGGATATGTTTTTAGCATCCAACCCAATCTAAGACCTTCAGATATTAGTCCACTATAATTATAGTAGACAATTTATAATTATTCACATCTATCATAAACGCATATCCGAGGTACTTATATACATATTTTCGACTTATGCATGCTTCTTCATCATTTATTTCCTTCATCGCCTCAATATCTTTTATGCTTAACTTTAAGTCTTCAGTCTTACTATGCGTTTATCTTTTATTTCATTAGACTCATTTACCGCTTCTTATTTCAATCATTAATATCATTGTTGCAACATTCATTATTTCTACTTTTATTTCTACTCCATTTCATTCAATTATCAGACTTAATCCATTTCATTAGATTATCAGACTTAATCCATTTCATTTCCTTGTTTCTCTTTCTTTCCTATTACTCATACTTTCTTTTTTCATTGCTTTCCGTTTTATTAAACTTTTTGTACCATTCTTATCTCACTATCCATCTTCGGGATTTACCGCATTTTAATAAGTTGGATATAACTTTATCAACTAATTGTTACACAGTAAATTTCCATATCTTATTCAAAAAGGGAGGTTTGCACGGTGATTGTAGTTACAAGGAACTGCCTTTCTATCTATTGAAATAGGCAGTACATAATATGATAATCATCTTATTTTGTACACCTCTTTCTTTTATAAGCTTATATCTATTCCTTATCATTTCAAACATCGTACTTTTGTAACTTTAGACTTGATAATATACAGAAATCTACTTGCAATAATACAAATTCTAATAAACTAAAATATCACTAAATTTCTAAAGTCGAAATAGCTTTATTCATCAATATCGAACAAAATGAAATCCTAATTCATTACCTTTTAGTTAACTAATATCCGACACTGAAACTAAAAATTCTAATCATTACGTAATTACAGAAATAAGATTAACCATAATGCGATTGCAGAATTAAAACTAATAATTACGTAATTACATAGGCAAATTCATATCTTGACTTTTCACAATCATGAATTCATTGCAATTTAAATTCAGTTCTCAGACATGTAGGAATAGATCTGCAATGACATAATCCGGTGTTGTACAAAATATATAATATTCCCACTCACCTTTAATTAGAGCTTCTAAATATCAAGATTTAATCTAGGTCTAACCCTATTATCTGTATTCTCTTCTTTTTACTCCCTTTTCGGATCCATGGACAATATGTCATAAAGATCTATTAGATATTGGATTAAAGAGGATAGATTTATTTAGATTTATTAATTAGAAGCAGATCTAAAAGTTTACCTTTGATGTAGCAACCTTACTTGAACCTATTTCCTATCCTTTGTTCTTTTATAATCTTCTCCAAAGTGTGTCCATGCAACCTTGAACTATTTTTTTATATTTATAAATTTTGAAGGAGAAAGAAAAGTGGCAAAGATTCTAAACTCATTAGTAAAATAATGACTGAAAGTGAAGCCTTAGGTCCTAATTTATAAAGGTTCAAATCAGCGCTAACCATCGGATTGAATTAAATAATCAAATCTGGGCCACATGGCCTAGCTTTATTATCGGCTTTATACATAGGTGGGTCGATCGCACCATGATCCATGTCGACTGTTTATGGTCGACTGGTCATGGGTCATGGTCGACCCGACCTGTTTATTTTTGAGCGTTTTGATTTCTTTTGATTTCTCATTGATTTGTTTTCTTTGTGATTTGTTTAACATTAATTACCATTATTTTATGCATTAGTTAACTTTCTTAACTGTTAAGCAATCGTTAAGTGTAACGACGTTAAACCGTCGTTAATTACTTTCAAATCATTTCCTTAATTACATATATAATCATTTCTAACTACGAAAATTCAAACGCTGCTGGCTTTTCATTTGAACTCTGATTTGAAAAATCTACATATGAAAATTGATTAGAAAATTACCACAAATCCAAAGATGTATGTTTCATGGCTGAAATCCAACATTTATAAAAATTTCGTTTCTACTATTTATTATTCATTAATTAATTCCTTTTATTAATTACTGTAAAACGTGGGGTGTTACACATTCCTTTATTCGAGGATACTTTTGTCTATTCAAATTAGAACACTTTCCCTCCTTATTCCATGCAAGTAATATAACAATGATACGTTCCCTTTTGGTTGTCATCTTAATAAGCATGGTGATCTTATAAGCTTACACATCATTAGCCGATGTCTCGCACTTTTATTTTAAGCGCAATGCTTAATGTCGCCTCGTGCCTTAATAAAAAGTTGTATTACTAACTTAAACCTAATTATCTTATGTGTGATTAACTCATTTAGATGTCATACTTAATGCCCCTCATGCTATAATAAACAAGGTCATTTAATTAGCCCATTAGATCACAAGATTATATTTGGTCTTTGAAAAAAATTATAACTTAGTATTTCATCTTTCAAACAATTATAATATCATTTCATTTTATTCTACAAACACACAACAAAAATAAGTTGTTTGGGTTCTTACAAGTTCACCATTGACGATCCGCTCAAAAGCCTTAGTCAGCAATGGCGAAACAAAGAAGCCCTGAACAGATAGTACACCATTAACGATCGACTCCAAACTCTTAGCTGATAATGGTGAACAAAAGAAGCCCTGACTGGGTAGTTCACCATTGTTGATCGGCTGCAAACCTTTAGCTGACAGCTGTGAACTCTGTTTATCAATAGGTCAGTGCATGATAGCCAACTGATTAGTCCATCACTAACAACTAGCCTTGGACTTGAGGCATTTGTGAATTGTTGGGCTCACCTTAGTAGATTGTAATTGTCGATCAGATGATTTAACAAAGGTAATCAATATTGTAATTTCAAGTGCCAGCTAAGTTGTATAGGGGTAGAGTTGTGTAAAGTGCATGTGGAATATAGATATGATAACAAATAAATTGGAATAATGGAAGTACAATAGGAAAACAAGTTATGCAAACATAGAGAACATCCAGATGACATCATAAAACACCCAAATGCTTACATTACAAACCTACAAATGTCAAGAATAATATATTCTTACCCTCAGCAAAATGTCAAAATTGTGTGAGCACGATTTAAATGTTTACTACAAGCAATAAGATGAAGAATAAACTGTTCCAAATTGGAAAAAACATACGATCGTGGCCATCGTTAGACTTGGATTTAGAGGAGTAGCTCTTGCTAAGAGGATTAGATTTCACGATCTTCCTCTTTCTTTTATTCCATTGACTTGGAAACGTGACCTTGTCGAGCTTCGATTGCTTCTTCTTCATCGACTTCAGCTCCTCCATCGCTTCCAACTTGACTCTGGCTACCTTCCTTGGAGATTTGGCCAGGATGTTCTACCTAAGTATTTCCTCCTTGTCAAAATCCTCAATGGACTCATTAAAACCCATAATCTCAACATTAGCATTATTTCGAAGGGCGGCGATATCTCATCATGACCCTCCTCGGCTACGAGATCTAAAGGGCCTGGGCGCACAATCCGTAGTAATGGGGCATTGAAAGAGACCATCACACTAGGGGGATTTGTCATAAGTGTGTCACTTGGATGGAAATGAGGAGAGATGTCAATTACGATCTTCCCTAAGAGGGCTTGAATGTACTAAGCAAGGGACTATGGGTTATATAGAAGAATCCTACCTCCTTTAGGAGAAGCTAGAGCATCACACTATAGCTGAACATCATCTTGAGGTTAAGGAATGTCTTGTAGCTAGCCCTGAATTGGTGCACCATAAGAAACATCTAAAATAGTTAGAGCAACATCGTGTATGGGTGCATAAATGACATGTTTTGAAGTTTGACCTTGAGTTGACATCCCAAAATTTAAGTTGCTATTATTCTTCTCTTCCTCCTTTTTCATTTGGGCATTCGTAGCAGCAGCTAGTTTTAAATAGCTTAGGCAGATAGCTTCCCTGTCCTTTGCTGTAAAATGGACAAAAACGGCCTCAAGATTAAAAGGCGGCCCTCCCTTATTAGTTGCTTTGACTTCATTGATTAACCATTCGTGGATTAAGCCCATGGCTTCTTGATAATTATACATCAATGCCAGGCTCTTCTCGATAAACATCATAACATAGAATCTCATCAAGAAGCTCCTCCACCTGATCTAGCTGGCTATTAATCGCATCGCATTACGCTTGCATCTGCTCGACTTATTGGTTTCAACTGCCTTTTTGGCAGTCGTAGCCTTGGACTTAATCAAGTGAGAAGCCCTCTCAACCTTAGCCCAATGAGAGGCCCTCTAATCCTTTTTACTTCACCACCTTCTTCTTCAAATCATCGAGTTCAAGCTCCATTTTCTCAGCCATTGCCTCGACATTCTTTTAATCTTTGAACAACCACCCAACTTTGATGTGGTACTCCACTTTAGCAGCTTTAATTGTGTGAGGTTGCCCTTTCTTCAACTTTGCCAACTCCTCAGCATAAGCGACCTTCAACTTCTCGATCTCCTTTGCTTGAGACATATCTAGTGCATTTAGCACAGTCTAATAGTCCTTGTCCTTTTGATGCATCTGCTTCCTCATCTCAAAATTTTTTAGACTATATTCAACACTCTTCTTACTGATCTTCTCTCCAGCCTTAACCACCTTGGAGTGAAACTTCGATAGAACCTTTATGACACTCAGCCCTTCCTTAAGAAGATCAAGTATGCTAAGAAAAGAAAGAATGGGGGCATCAGCCAACAAGTGGGGGATGGGGTTTCTTGGTTTGTAGGACTGTTGGAACTAATCATAGATTGGGTCATTAGGGTCAGTGATGATGACTGCTCCTTCCCCTTGTCCTTGCTCTTAAGGGCATGCATGATCACTCCTCTCTTGTTTATTCTCTCCTGTTGTTTGGAAGTCTCTAAATTGGAGTGAGGAAAAGGCAAGGCCCGGGGAGATTTAAAGGGACGAACGGGGTCCTAGATTTTAACTTACCACTAGGAGAGTGGGACCTTTTGCAAAAGCCATCATGGGGATCCTGGCTGCCCTTATATCCAATCAGGCAATAGGATACAACCTACCATATTTAAAGCTCTGTAGCCGGTTGCCACACATTTTTGCTCAGGCCAAAAAATGAAGTGGCTTTCTTGACGTCGGTAAGGGGTGTATCCAGCTTGAGCTGCTAAAATTTTTCCTGCGGTTTTCTTTTTTGTCAACTCGTGCTCCCTAGAAAAGTGTAAAAAACAAAGAATTAAAACCAAGTTGACATCAAGAGATAAGTCAAGAAGTGCATCACTATAGCATAGAAAATATATGTGTGTGTAAAAGCTGCATGGCATTTGAATGAACTCTTAGGGTTCTCAAGCTTTTCCAACTATGGATTTCAACTATTGAGGCGGAGTCGGCATAATCAATCCCTAGCTTGGGATCTTGTATATAGTCGGAAATTTTGATGTCCATGGGGATAAACTCTTCTTACTCCTCGGCCCTAAAATTTCGATTTAAAATCTCCTCAATATCTAATTTGGATAAATTCTCAAGGCTAATATGCCCAAAAGAGTGAGCTTCACTACGATCATAAGTGGTGGTATCGCTATCGCGAAAATGAGGGCTCGTCCCCTTTACCATCTCATTTCGGATGCTGTCATCATCCTACACTGTTATGGATGTAAGCCGACCACCCACGTAGGACTTGGTCTTGAAGGAATCCAGCTCTAAACCTGTTATGTTTGTATGCACCACTGGATCGGCTCTAGACAAGTCTGAGGTCAAGTCAGGACCAAAAAGGGAGGGATGGGAAGATGGTGCTTCACTTGTCTTACTACAATTTTAGGGCTTTCCTTTACTTTTTAGGCTTATGTGAGGAGGGAGCCCTGCCTTTCCAATCGAACATCCGACAGCTAGCAGCTTGACTGCATTAAATTCTCATTTTGTAACAAATGGGGAACCTTCCTATATTCTATAGGAATCCTTTGCCAGGCCCTTAACATTTTCTCCGAGCCTTCGCTTGATGCGGCTCTCACCAAACCAAATAGGAGGCTAAAAAAGAGGATTAGTGATTGACACATAGTTGACTAGGATAAGGAATTAATAGGATAGACTGGCAAGATAACTCTTATCTTAAGTGTTATTGATGGAAGAGAGGAGAGAGATCCCGGATGGAATAAAATTCTTTCTTAAACATGTTGTACTTTGAGTATAGGTCCTCTATAGATTTAATCTTGCTCCCCACTTCAAGGTAGATAAAATAGGAGTCGTTTGCCTTGCTTTTAATTGAATACAAGACCCAATCTATCGATGAGTTGGAGGTACCTAAAACTATCTCATAAAGATGGAGTAGAGGCTTGTTAGGATGGTATAACCATTAGGGTGTAATTAGGAAGAAGCGAATTTTAAGTACAAGGAAACCCATGATCCATTAAGGAAGAGAAGGAGGGGTCCTAACCATGTAATGATACCCTCGAATAGGCCATATATCCTTCTGATGGAGCGTGATCCCATTGTTCGAAAGTAGGCAAGAGAATCACCTCGAGGAAGGATGTAGGTATTATCCAACAGCTTGGCGAATAAAGTGGAAGCTATAGATTCAATGGGATCCACCAGTAACAATAGCGGTCCATATCTATGTACCAAAGAACAAGCAGAGTTGGTTTGGATAGTCTGGCGCCTTGATAGTGCAGGATCCGTAGGAGAAAAAGAAGACGGATTCTAGTCTCTAGAAGTGCTCAAGGAGCAAGTCTTGCGATGGCTTAATATACTTGTCTGATACGAACACCTATCTCATATACTATTACAGCACTTATGGTTGTGTGTGCGCACATG
This sequence comes from Allium cepa, assembly GCA_030765085.1. Lineage (NCBI taxonomy): Eukaryota > Viridiplantae > Streptophyta > Magnoliopsida > Asparagales > Amaryllidaceae > Allium > Allium cepa. Next base: position 779,703,720 of record CM060945.1, read on the forward strand.
TGCAATAGGAAATAAAGTAAATATTAGACAACATTAGCTTAGACTCCTAGCAAAAATGTGAGTCTATAAAATATCAGTACTAGACTCACATAAATATCTACATCACATCCAAGATATCGTATCAAGTACAGGATAACTACAAAATAATATACATAACAAGTCATCTTATTTATTTATATATGCAGCCATAAAGTAAACTAAAATGGTCAAAATAGTCTACTTCAATGCTAACACAAAATCTAAAATTCAACGAGTCACTGTACTTATAAAGTCTCGCCCTGAACTGAGTATTATGAAAATAAACAGGTCAGACCATGTCTAATAAAAATGTAAGATAGTGATAGTATGACTTAACAGTAAAATATGCTATAATAGAAACATGCCTAAAACCAAATAATCATAATAAGGCATATCAATCAAAATCACCATTTCAAAATTATTATAAATAAATAGCTTAACAGTAAAATAAGTCATAAAAAAATATGCCTAAAACCAAATAATCATAACAAGCCATACCAATCAAAATCACCACATGAAATATCCATATCAAGTCTCAGATGAACTATCATAAAAAAATATGGTGATAACAATTCAAAATCTTCAAATTCATAAAAGAAAGGGAACTTCATTTCTAAACGCAATAATAAGCTTGCTAATACCTCTCCAATCAGTTTGACAAGGTAATTAATACCATTTCAAGCAGTTTCTTCCAAGTAGTTTGACAAGGTTGCTAACACCTCTTCGAGTGGTTGCGTTAGGTCGCTAACACCTTCCAAGTAGTTTTGTCAGGTCGCTGACACCTCTCCAAGTAGTTCCGTCAAGCACTACCTAAACTAAGAATGTAAAAACTCTTAGGTCGATGAAAAATGAGTCATCTTCTCTTAGGGATCTATCGGTATGAAATCCGAACAACCTGAGATAGTAAGATTCAAAAGCGTAAATTAGTTTCCCTTTAATAATTATTAAAATTTAACTAACTTTCCCATACCAAGAAGTGAAATTCTAGTATTTAACAAAAGCTAGCAAATTTCACTCAAACTCAATTTAACAAATTATAATAATAATTTAAAGAATTGTTAGGGAAGTCCTATACCGATCTGAAAACAATCATTTATTAAGATTCTTTGTTTCATTGAAAATACAAAATTCATTGAAATCTTAAATCCATAATAAATAAATAAAAGAGTTTTAAATTAATTTTATATATACAAAGATATAAGTTTCCAAAAACACTTTCAAATCCATTACTCGTTTTAAAGAAAAGTTGCTTATTTACAAAAGCTTTTAACTATTTCTAAATCATTTAAACATCTTTTATAACAAAGTCGCTTGAATTAAAAAAATTACTTTGATAACCACTTTTATAAAATAATACCATATTTTACCTTTTGCCTCCAAAACATTTTCAAAATCTTATAATTTAAAAAGATGTTATAATCAAATATTACTCATTTTTAAAAGCTTTGAATAGAAATTTGGAAATAAATAAGTTAAGAATATAACATAATATAACTATATTCTATAAATTAAATTCCAATAACAATCAAAATCGATAAAATCTTATTTTGAGAATTTTTTAAAAAATAATTCAAACAATAAATCCATCAAAAATGCATCTTTTAGTGCCAACGTCGATCAATAAAATATCATTCCATAATATAAATTTCCTAGAGATCTGAGTTGCTTTCCGAAATCTCCGATCACACAACGACATACAAATATCTACATACTATAAAATTTTAGTTCATAAACAAACAGAGTTACATTTGTAGATTTACACTATCAAGCCATTAAAGAAATGAACATCCCAAATCAATCTAGTTTATCCAACTATGTGCAAAAAAATAGAATAATTCATCGCCTACATTCGTACTTTAACTAATTCAATAATTAAAATCAACAACTACCATCCAAACAGCCATATAACGGCATGCATAAAGATATTCATTTATGTAGATGTAGAAATGTGAGTTAAAATTAACTTACCTTAATCATTTGCTTACACATATCAATGCACTAAACATCGCTGTCGAGATATGCCATCGGCATCGATCGACCTCGACCCTATTTGGAGCGTTCCAGCTCCTCACATCCAAGGCTCAAACCTTGTTACAAGCTTTCTTCTGCTCGTGCCGACCACCAGCTTTTGACAACCACATGCATCCCTTGCCTTACATCACCAACCGCCATATTCGCAGAATAGACCTTGAATCATGAGCGATCTCCACTATGGATTGCGACTAATCCAGGTCGTGCTTCCTCCTAAAGTCCACGTGCACACCCTTCTTACTGAAGTTAGGTTTATCTCCTTACCTACTCGCACTCGCTGCCAATGTCCTCAACCTCTTGATCGTTCTTTCTTCGTCTGCCTTTTTTTTTTCCTTTGAGCAAAATTTGCATTCATTTTTTATTTAGGGGTTAGGCTAGAAATTGAAACAATATAAGGGTATGAGTTTAAGAGAATAGATAGAAGCATATTTAGGTTTACTAATGAAGAATATTTTGGGCTTAATCATTTAAGGAATGTGCTTTTCTTCTTTTTTTCATTTCTTTTAAAAAAGCATCCATTTTATTGTATTTAGACTATATTTCAATCAATTTTTAAATTGATTTATATCTCATTTTATGATGTATACATACATACATATACATACATACATACATACATACATACATACATATATATACATATTGACAGCTTCACAATTTCATTCAATCCAATATATTTTCACTCAAAATATTATTTTCAAAATACTAATTATGATAAAAAATTGAATTCGAATGCTTTTACTATAATTAAGTTTATGCAATATTACGTCTTCGAAATCAGGGTTATTATAGAAATATAGCTTGTAATGCTACGAAAGTTTTCAAATGCATGACATATGCATGCTTCGCATACCTTATAAAGTCGCCCCTGTTCAGTCCCTATTTGCTCGGTAATTAAACAACCACCGAACAATCTGTTCAAGCTCCACCTAGAAACCCTAATTTCCCTTAAATTGGGAGCACTTTAGATTTATGTTTTATGTTCTAGCCTTATCAATTTAAAAATTAGGTCTCAACCCCCAATGTTTAGCAAGGACCGGACAATTAGAAACCCTAACCCTTAGAAACTATATTGAGCCAATATGAATCAAAGCAGGTGAAGTAAAGGAATCTTAGGGATGATTATATTAGTAATATAAGACTTATTATAATGGATTACAAGTATAGATGGTGACTACAGTGACCCAAAAGTGCTTGAAAGGGAATTGACACAACATCAGCTTTGGGAGACAAACATGAACATGTAAACGAGGGGGCTGGAGAATGAAAAGGAATGTCTGGTTATAAGAGATCCTAGCCTATATATAGGCAAACTCCTTTGCTTGGTGAAGATCAAGAGAAACCAAACAAAATACACTGGACCAGAAAGCACCGGACCCATTTCTGACACAAGCATACGATATGCACCAAACGAAGGCATACACCCTATTGAAACCAGTGATGAACTAAGATACGTGTGGTTGGCAATAATTGTTGGACAAGGAAAGTCATTTATATGAAGTAAAAGTTTTATAGGAGGATGTCGAATAAAGCACACTATGTATTCTATAAATCGTTCTTTGAAAGACAAGAGTTATAGGCATTTCACCTAAGGAATGAAGGGGGCAAGTTAGTTAAGACAGTGCAGGAGCTACATGAATGTGTGTGCATACCATAGAAAACATGATTCGCTGGAATAACCTTGAAACGAAAGGCTGAAGGAGCCTTAGGAACATTCCAAGGAAGCTGTGCAAACAAAAAAGGAAACATGACCACTCAATGATGTTCGTGGAGAAAGTAGCGAGACAAGATCCTTTATCCAGTGGTTTTGTAATAAGACAAATATTCTCGTCCGACGGAGAAACTACCGGAAAAGAATCCATGTCCGATGGTTTAGACACTGTAACGACCCAGGAATTTTAGTAATTAAAATTTGAATATTTAATTAATTTTAAATATTAATAAGTGAATTTATTAGTCGAATAAATTTTATTTCGAATAATTGAATTTAATTGAATAATTAAATCGATAATTTAATATGTTAAATTATGGAATAATTGAAAATTGAGTTAAATATGATTGAAAATGATTTGTAAAATTTTATTTTATCATATTGGAGTTAGAACGATATTTTAGAACTTTTAAAATCGAATTAAAAGTTAATTTGTGAAAATTGAATATTTTAATATTTAAATCGACTAGTGAAAATAGTCAATTTTTGAACAGTCTCAGAATTGAACGAGACAAATTCCATTGGATCCGTAATAGTTAGTTATTACCGGATTTCAAATTTCGTGTCAATCGGAGTTATCGTTTGATCGTGGCAGCTGAAGACGCATCGAAATTGTTTTTAATATTAATTTGGCGAGTTAAAATAGCCATTTTTCAAACTGTCTCGGATTTCGACGAAACTAGTTTCATCGGATCCGTAATGTGATATTATTGTAAGGTTTTAAATTTCGTGTCAATTGGATTTACCGTTTGTCCGGTACAAATTAAAACGCCTAGAAAATCGTTTAAATCGGTTTAATTTAAATTGAACGTTTATGGCCATAACTCGCACAGATGACCGAATTAGCTTCCGAAACCTATTCCATTATGTCCGGAACGCGGGGTAAACCCTAGAAACGTCAGTTTCGGCGCGTAAATCGGAGTTTGGAAATCCCGAGATGAATAGTGTTTCGATGATCTCTATAAATAGCCCCCTTCCTTTGTAAATTAAAAAAATATATATATAAACTTAAACCTAAGCCAGCCGCCACCTCCCTGATGTATGGCCGAAAACTTCTCTTCTTCTCCTCCTCTTTTCTCTTCATCCGTGCAACGATTCAAGAATTCTTCAACATGAAACTTGTAAAGCACAACACGAACTACGAATCCAACGATTGTGATTGAGAACGGGGCTGTGGATCGACGAAAATATGGGTTTGAATGGCCGGAAGTCATGCGCGTTTTTCAAGGTGTAGAAGGGGCCGAGCTCACTGCTTTTCATGGTGAAGATGGAGTTCGCATAGGCCTTCGATTTGGTGGTAGTATGATGGAGTTTCGAACGATGTGGAGGGATCGGCTTTGAGCCCTAGTTCGTGAGATTATGGGTTGTGTGCGTGGTTTGTTTTCTGGAGAGGGTAATGTGCATGAGAGGGAAGAAGGGGTGGACGGCAGGGATTCAAAGGAAGGGGATCTAACGGCAGATAACAGTTAGGTTATAAATTAAGTGAAATTTGGTTGTAAATTATTATAAAAATTTGTGTAAAACTTATAAAAATCATAACTTTTTCATACGAGGTCGAAAACGCGCGAAACCAGTTGCGTTGGAATCGTATGGACGAGCACTACGCGATGGAATTGGATTGGAGTCGTTTGGAGTTAGTGAGAATTTCGAGTAAAATTAAACGCGCGTTTAATTTTATTCGAAATAAATCGCTAAAACGAAATTGAAATCAAGGTGAGAACTTCTCACTCAATCGAATCGGTTTCGATTTTATTTTAAATAGTTAGATTTAAAATATTTGAATGCATGTTTGAATGATGATTGTTATCTATTGATTGATAAAATAGACATTATACGCCGTTAGTAAGTGGATGTTATTTATTAAAAACATATACCGCGAATATTTCATAAACAGTGAAATTGTTATTATATATAATAGCAATATATATATTGGCATATGTATATATTGCAGTTGTTGATTTTCCGCATTTTTTAGCGGATGAGACCCTATTGCGCCGTCTATTAAGCGGATAATATTTTAAATCCCATATACCGCGATAATTCCGTACTGGAGCGGAATTGGTATTGTGCTAATGTTTTTGGATGCAGGAAACAGGTTGGAGGGATCCAACTGGATTCCTCAACAGTTTTTATTTGAATTCAGATATTTTGATATTTGATGGACTATCATATCGTTGTTGTCGTGATTGACTATTTGGTGTGTAGCATCATTGGACCAATTTTGAAATTTTAAAATGATTTTTAAAGTGATTTTTGAAAATGTACTATATGTTTGGAATTGATCCATTATAAATAAATAAACGTTATAAATTTAATGTTATAAAAAATTATGGTTTTTGAGAAATATAGTTAAAGGTTGATTTTTGAAAATATGGGATTAATGATTTTTATAAAATAGTTTAAACTGGGATTTCTGAATTTATTATAAAAAGTTTAAAAATAGGATTTATAAAATTTAATTATTTTATAAATCAAAAGGATGAAATTATAAAGAAGTTTAAAGACGTTTTAGAATAATAATACAAATTGATTTGTATAAAAGATTTATAAAATGGATATTTATAAATTAGAATATTTTGAATTATAAAACGAGTTTTTATAAGTGTTAGAATGAATTGTGAATGAATTTCATAAGTGAATGAAATTTATAGAATTATAACGGTGAAGTTATAAATGAAATTTATAAATAGTAAGATTTATAGATTTTGTGAAGTTATTAAAGAATATATTTGGATAAATAATTGAATCTTATAAGTTATAAGATTTATAATTATGAAGTTTAGAGGAACGATTTTGTAAAATAATCGTTTTATAAGCATTTAACTTATAATATGGACTTTTGGTTCATAATTGAGATATAAAGTGAATAGGTTAATAAAGAAAATTTATAAAGAAAGATGTTATAAAATAAATAGAAATGGAATTTATAAACGTTGTTTTATAAATTCGCAAACGACTTATTTTGATAAGTTAATTTTTATAACTTATTTATGAAGTTATATTCACGTTTTAGACAGTGAATAATCCTTTGAAATAAAATGAATAAAAGGATGAAATTTGTTCACAAAGTATATTCACGTTTTTGAATAGTGAATAATATGTTAAAGAAAATGTTTAGGATGTGATATTTTAAACAGAATTAAAACGATCTAACGATGTTTTAAATGTGTTGAGATTCGAAACCATAGATTTCAACATTTATTGTTGAAATAGACATTTTCGAGAAATAAAAGGAAATGTGGACTATAACACTGTTGTTATAGTAAATGATTTCCGAAAGGAAATGTTTTGTATAGTATTGGGATATATATATCTATTTTAATTTCGAATCCCTATACTAGTGATTTTGGGTTGTCGTAACGATGTTTTACGCAATATTCGTTTTGACCCAAATAAATACGTTTAAGTGAATGATTTCCTTAATGAATGAAATATATACTTAATCTCGATTTAAGTATATTTGAATATTTTCCAAGTGTTGAAAACAAATGGATTGAGAATTACTTAATAAGTAAGTATGGAAATGTTTTCCAATATAAAGTGAATATTTTGAGAATTTATCTTTTTGAAGATAAATTGAAGTGAATAATTGAAGTCGTATATTCATAGATATTTTGGAATATAAATTCACTATGGAATTTATAAAAGGAAGTGGAATTCTTTTAAAAATAAATATTGATTTATTTTTAAGGTATTGAAATTATATATCTAGTAAAGATATTTTGGAAAATAAATAATTTGGAAAATTATTTGGAAACTGGTGATGTGTGCATATCCATTGATAGTTCAATAACCGACTATCAATATTTCCCTTTGAATGGGTAATTGATGTGATTTGTTTGAATTTGAATGCCACACTTATTTTTGAATAAGCGCTCACTATTCGGGTTAACCGGGAAAGGACCATGGGGTCGTATAACCCATTCCGAATATGTGATACGTCGTTATGAATTGCATTTGAAGACCGGTGTTGAAGATCAGATCTTTTTGAAAGCGAAAGGACAACTCGTCGATTGTCTTTGCACCGAGTAGCTACAGTATAGAGACTCCCTATGTGATGGGAAGTCCGGACGTGATTAGAGATTTTCCGGATTGCAAGGACTTCTTTGTAAGTGCCTTCGGTTTTGTTCGAGCCCGGAACAGACTTGTATGGATTATATGTCTGATGTTACAAATTGAGATATAAAGCAGATTTCTTTCAAATATATTTCTGTTGGTGGCGGAGAATTTATTCTTTTAGCTTAACACCCTTCTCTGAGACGTACGAGCTCAGAGGTTATGTAGTTGAAGGTTATCAGCGATGTATTCCCAATTTGGTAATGTGACATGCTGAGTGTTGCTGTAAATGATCATTGTGTTGATTATTTGTGATAGGATCATTTGTTTGATCGTCTATCTTGGTGATCATTTCTATGATCATTTGTTGACCCAAAGCATGACTTTTGTATAAAGTATGTTTTTGTGGACGTGACTTCGTCGAGCCTCACACCCCGGAATGGTCAAAACAGGAAAGATGCAACAAGGTTATGAGGGGTAGCGCCCTTTAGGATATGTGCATTTCCTTTTGGAAAAGGGTGGTATCATGGTATGGAGCCCAGATACTTACTCATGTTGAAAACACTTTATGATTGTGTGAATTGATTGCGAGCGCTCGGTTGAAAGGTCCCAAAGGACCGGGGGATGGCATATTCGGTCAGTTGTTACTCAATTAGGGGTAACCCGGCCTTGTGTTGGTAGAGATCCGGTTTGGTTCTCGGGGATGTCCATCCAGAGGCATTCTCATGTGGCAATGGGAAGTTCCTTGGTCTGATCATTCGTTGGAAATCCAAAGAAACAATACGAGACTTGTACGGTTTTAGTTGTAGAACCTGCCATCTAATATGGTAGCTATAGTAAGCATACTATAATGGTACCTATGCTGGCTAAGATTTATATTCTACTTTCGAAATGGTTTTTTCCTACACTATGCACTAATAATAATATGAAATGTTCTTTTTAAATGCGTATCAAGCATCTTTGACTAACATAAGAAGAAATCTCCTCCAAGTCTGCGTTTGCATTGTGTGTGTGGCGGGAGGTCTTATGGTAGTCTCATTTTTAAAAGCATTGCGAATTGACTTTAAAAATATTCCTCTATTTTGATTTTAAAGACAAATAAACTGTTTTGAGTTCTCACACCAGTCACATGACTGACTCGGAGTTTATTGTTTCCCTTCCTAAACTCTGGGTGCCCACCAATTTCCACACGGGCAGTTAAGAGTTAGGTTTATCAGGATATTCTGGATATTCTGGAGTTGCTGGAGGCAAGCTGGATGGCATGGCGTATTACTAGTATATAGTATTTCTTTTCCGCTGTTTGTTGTTGTTGTTGTACACTCTGATGATATGATGAAATGAAATGTATAAAATGTAATAACTGATATAGTTCTTTGTTTAAAGATTATTCATTTATTATTATATGTTGTTCCGCTGCGAATTGTGAGATTCTGTTATTGTTCTGTTGTTTTCTATTCCGTTCTATTTTCTATTGTCTATTCTCTCTATTTTCTACCTTATCTATTTTCTATCTTTTCTGTCTTTTTCTTCTTTTTCTTTTTCTTAAAACCCTAAGTGTTCGGTTTTCCGTCGTTCGATTGCTCGGTAGTCGATAAAGTGAGTATCGATGTTGAATTTTCGAAAGTCGAAGAATCGGGTCCTTACAGGTGGTATCGGAGCATATGGTTAAGCGACAACCATGGTTCTGTCGGGTATTACTCATTAGAGATAGAGTCAGTAGTGCTCTAGAATGAGTTTGAGTGTAATAATAGCTATGAGAGCGTATTTGTTAGTGAATATAAAATTGTTTTATATTGTGATGATTGGTTTATTGAGCGGTATATGAACCTTCGTCAGCACGGTCTGTACAACTATGCCGAAGGGGTTTTATAAACACTTGAATAGAACAATTCGACACAGTGTTGTTTTAAATTGGGTAAATGAAATAATTTTACCTTGATTATATTTTTATATATAAAGAAATAATTTTTCAGAATTATTAAAGTGTATATAAGTTGATTGTTTAGTTGTTTGAATAATCTAAGTAAAAGAATAATTGTATAAGAAAATGAATTATAAGAATTGAATTATAATTAAAGTGATTTACAATTGTGAAATAAACTTATATATATAAGAAGTGAAACTATATGAATATATTTATGAATATGAGTTGTAAAATAAAAATGAATTTAAAGTTAAATGGAATATAACTTAAGAGATGTTGAATGAAGTTGATATTAGTATCAAAGTAAATTATTAAAGTGAAGTGATAAATGTGAACTTGAGTTATATAAATGAAATTCAACTTTTGTAATAGAATTGAATTAATGGATTAAATGTTAATCAATTGAATGTAAATTTAGTTGATATGAAATAATGAATATAAGTGTTAATTCATTAAAATCTAATGTTATTGAAAGTTGAATAGTTGAATAAAAATCAATTAATTAAACCAATTGAAAGCAAAGGAATTTGGTTGTAATTAATATACATTGATTGTTATATGATTGTTAGTTGATTGTATATAATTCATTAAGTGTTAATGAAATTGAAAGCTAAAGTAATTGAAATTCAATTGGAAGTTAAGTGAATTTTAAATAGAATTGAATTTGAATTGGAAGTGAACGAACTTGAATATGAATTAGTGAATATAAACTAATTGAAAATGAATGTTGGTAAGAACATCCACTACTAAAGAATCAAATGTGATTAAATTGAAAACCATTTCATTGAATATTAATGAGAATATGAATGAATATTAATTGGTTATGGATGATAGTTGGTTGATGGTTGAGTATATTGCTTTTACTGCATTGGATATGTTGACATATATAGTTATTATGTTGCTATATGTTGTATATTGATACTATTGTCTACATGCATGATTCTCATGTTGTTTGTTGAGTGTTTAGTAGGTGCGGATTGCGTTTGCTTCGCATTTGGAGCTCGCTTTCGCGCTATATTAGCCGTATATGCTCGCTAATAAAATATAAGGTACATATCTCGGATTACATATCGTACTTTTATACTTTTTCCCTTCGGGATGCCTCATTACTTGATGAGATGTATATTTGTGATATATATACTGTCATTTTTTTTTTCGTATCGAGCCGCGCAAAGGAGACTATGGCGAATTTTTCCGAAAATTTAAGGCGTTAGAAAAAATTTGAGAAAATTGGAAAATTTTGAAAACTATAATTTTGATTTGGAATTGAAAGTTAAACAATAGTAGTTGTTTTTGAAAAGATAACTAAGTATGATTTGAAAACTTAGTAAAGTATTGTAAGAAGTTTGGCTATGAATTATGGAAAGTTAATAGATTCTGTAACTTTTCTTACTTAGTAATTTCGAGGACGAAATTCTTTTAAGGGGGGAAGATTGTAACGACCCAGGATTTTTAGTAATTAAAATTTGAATATTTAATTAATTTTAAATATTAATAAGTGAATTTATTAGTCGAATAAATTTTATTTCGAATAATTGGATTTAATTGAATAATTAAATCGATAATTTAATATGTTAAATTATGGAAATAATTGAAAATTGAGTTAAATATGATTGAAAATGATTTGTAAAATTTTATTTTATCATATTTGAGTTAGAATGATATTTTAGAACTTTTAAAATCGAATTAAAAGTTAATTTGTGAAAATTGAATATTGTAATATTTAAATCGACTAGTGAAAATAGTCAATTTTTGAACAGTCTCAGAATTGAACGAGACCAGTTTCATTAGATCCGTAATAGTTGGTTATTACCGGATTTCAAATTTCGTGTCAATCGGAGTTATCGTTTGATCATGGCAGCTGAAAACGCATCGAAATTGTTTTTAATATTAATTTGGCGAGTTAAAATAGCCATTTTTCAAACTGTCTCGGATTTCGACGAAACCAATTTCATCGGATCCATAATGTGATATTATTGTAAGGTTTCAAATTTCGTGTCAATTGGATTTACCGTTTGTCCGGTACAAATTAAAACGCCTAGAAAATCGTTTAAATCGGTTTAATTTAAATTGAACGTTTATGACCATAACTCGCACAGATGACCGAATTAGCTTCCGAAACCTGTTCCATTGTGTCCGGAACGCGGGGTAAACCCTAGAAACGTCAGTTTCGGCGCGTAAATCGGAGTTTGGAAATCCCGGGATGAATAGTGTTTCGATGATCTCTATAAATAGCCCCCTTCCTTTGTAAATTAAAAAAAAATATATAAAAACCTAAACCTAAGCCAGCCGCTACCTCCCTGATGTATGGCCGAAAACTTCTCTTCTTCTCCTCCTCTTTTCTCTTCATCCGTGCAACGATTCAAGAATTCTTCAACATGAAACTTGTAAAGCACAACACGAACTACGAATCCAACGGTTGTGATTGAGAACGGGGCTGTGGATCGACGAAAATATGGGTTTGAATGGCCGGAAGTCATGCGCTTTTTTCAAGGTGTAGAAGGGGCCGAGCTCACTGCTTTTCATGGTGAAGATGGAGTTCGCATAGGCCTTCGATTTGGTGGTAGTATGATGGAGTTTCGAACGATGTGGAGGGATCGGCTTTGAGCCCTAGTTCGTGAGATTATGGGTTGTGTGCGTGGTTTGTTTTCTGGAGAGGGTAATGTGCATGAGAGGGAAGAAGGGGTGTACGGCAGGGATTTAAAGGAAGGGGATCTAACGGCAGATAACAGTTAGGTTATAAATTAAGTGAAATTTGGTTGTAAATTATTATAAAAATTTGTGTAAAACTTATAAAAATCATAACTTTTTCATACGAGGTCGAAAACGCGCGAAACCAGTTGCGTTGGAATCGTATGGACGAGCACTACGCGATGGAATTGGATTGGAGTCATTTGGAGCTAGTGAGAATTTCGGGTAAAATTAAACGCGCGTTTAATTTTATTCGAAATAAATCGCTAAAACGAAATTGAAATCAAGGTGAGAACTTCTCACTCAATCGAATCGATTTCGATTTTATTTTAAATAGTTAGATTTAAAATATTTGAATGCATGTTTGAATGATGATTGTTATCTATTGATTGTTAAAATAGACATTATACGCCGTTAGTAAGCGGATATTATTTATTAAAAACATATACCGCGAATATTTCATAAACAGTGAAATTGGTATTATATATAATAGCAATATATATATATTGGCATATGTATATATTGCAGTTGTTGATTTCCCGCATTTTTTAGCGGATGAGACCCTATTGCGCCGTCTATTAAGCGGATAATATTTTAGATCCCATATACCGTGATAATTCCGTACTGGAGCGGAATTGGTATTGTGCTAATGTTTTTGGATGCAGGAAACAGGTTGGAGGGATCCAACTGGATTCCTCAACAGTTTTTATTTGAATTCAGATATTTTGATATTTGATGGACTATCATATCGTTGTTGTCGTGATTGACTATTTGGTGTGTAGCATCATTGGACCAATTTTGAAATTTTAAAATGATTTTTAAAGTGATTTTTGAAAATGTACTTTATGTTTGGAATTGATCCATTATAAATAAACAAACGTTATAATTTTAATGTTATAAAAAATTATGGTTTTTGAGAAATATAGTTAAAGGTTGATTTTTGAAAATATGGGATTAATGATTTTTATAAAATAGTTTAAACTGGGATTTCTGAATTTATTATAAAAAGTTTAAAAATAGGATTTATAAAATTTAATTATTTTATAAATCAAAAGGATGAAATTATAAAGAAGTTTAAAGACGTTTTAGAATAATAATACAAATTGATTTGTATAAAAGATTTATAAAATGGATATTTATAAATTAGAATATTTTGAATTATAAAACGAGTTTTTATAAGTGTTAGAATGAATTGTGAATGAATTTCATAAGTGAATGAAATTTATAGAATTATAACGGTGAAGTTATAAATGAAATTTATAAATAGTAAGATTTATAGATTTTGTGAAGTTATTAAAGAATATATTTGGATAAATAATTGAATCTTATAAGTTATAAGATTTATAATTATGAAGTTTAGAGGAACGATTTTGTAAAATAATCGTTTTATAAGCATTTAACTTATAATATGGACTTTTGGTTCATAATTGAGATATAAAGTGAATAAGTTAATAAAGAAAATTTATAAAGAAAGATGTTATAAAATAAATAGAAATGGAATTTATAAACGTTGTTTTATAAATTCGCAAACGACTTATTTTGATAAGTTAATTTTTATAACTTATTTATGAAGTTATATTCACGTTTTAGACAGTGAATAATCCTTTGAAATAAAATGAATAAAAGGATGAAATTTGTTCACAAAGTATATTCACGTTTTTGAATAGTGAATAATATGTTAAAGAAAATGTTTAGGATGTGATATTTTAAACAGAATTAAAACGATCTAACGATGTTTTAAATGTGTTGAGATTCGAAACCATAGATTTCAACATTTATTGTTGAAATAGACGTTTTCGAGAAATAAAAGGAAATATGGACTATAACACTGTTGTTATAGTAAATGATTTCCGAAAGGAAATGTTTTGTATAGTATTGGGATTTATATATCTTTTTTAATTTCGAATCCCTATACTAGTGATTTTGGGTTGTCGTAACGATGTTTTACGCAACATTCGTTTTGGCCCAAATAAATACGTTTAAGTGAATGATTTCCTTAAAGAATGAAATATATACTTAATCTCGATTTAAGTATATTTGAATATTTTCGAAGTGTTGAAAATAAATGGATTGAGAATTACTTAATAAGTAAGTATGGAAATGTTTTCCAATATAAAGTGAATATTTTGAGAATTTATCTTTTTGAAGATAAATTGAAGTGAATAATTGAAGTCGTATATTCATAGATATTTTGGAATATAAATTCACTATGGAATTTATAAAAGGAAGTGGAATTCTTTTAAAAATAAATATTGATTTATTTTTGAGGTATTGAAATTATATATCTAGTAAAGATATTTTGGAAAATAAATAATTTGGAAAATTATTTGGAAACTGGTGATGTGTGCATATCCATTGATAGTTCAATAACCGACTATCAATATTTCCCTTTGAATGGGTAATTGATGTGATTTGTTTGAATTTGAATGCCACACTTATTTTTGAATAAGCGCTCACTATTCGGGTTAACCGGGAAAGGACCATGGGGTCGTATAACCCATTCCGAATATGTGATACGTCGTTATGAATTGCATTTGAAGACCGGTGTTGAAGACCGGATCTTTTTGAAAGCGAAAGGACAACTCGTCGATTGTCTTTGCACCGAGTAGCTATGGTATAGAGACTCCCTATGTGATGGGAAGTCCGGACGTGATTAGAGATTTTCCGGATTGCAAGGACTTCTTTGTAAGTGCCTTCGGTTTTGTTCGAGCCCGGAACAGACTTGTATGGATTGTATGTCTGACGTTACAAATTGAGATATAAAGCAGATTTCTTTCAAATATATTTCTGTTGGTGGCGGAGAATTTATTCTTTTAGCTTAACGCCCTTCTCTGAGACGTACGAGCTCAGAGGTTATGTAGTTGAAGGTTATCAGCGATGTATTCCCAATTTGGTAATGTGACATGCTGAGTGTTGCTGTAAATGATTATTGTGTTGATTATTTGTGATAGGATCATTTGTTTGATCGTCTATCTTGGTGATCATTTCTATGATCATTTGTTGACCCAAAGCATGGCTTTTGTATAAAGTATGTTTTTGTGGACGTGACTTCGTCGAGCCTCACACCCCGGAATGGTCAAAACAGGAAAGATGCAGCAAGGTTATGAGGGGTAGCGCCCTTTAGGATATGTGCATTTCCTTCTGGAAAAGGGTGGTATCATGGTATGGAGCCCAGATACTTACTCATGTTGAAAACACTTTATGATTGTGTGAATTGATTGCGAGCGCTCGGTTGAAAGGTCCCAAAGGACCGGGGGATGGCATATTCGGTCAGTTGTTACTCAGTTAGGGGTAACCCGGCCTTGTGTTGGTAGAGATCCGGTTTGGTTCTCGGGGATGTCCATCCATAGGCATTCTCATGTGGCAATGGGAAGTTCCTTGGCCTGATCATTCGTTGGAAATCCAAAGAAACAATACGAGACTTGTACGGTTTTAGTTGTAGAACCTGCCATCTAATATGGTAGCTATAGTAAGCATACTATAATGGTACCTATGCTGGCTAAGATTTATATTCTACTTTCGAAATGGTTTTTTCCTACACTATGCACTAATAATAATATGAAATGTTCTTTTTAAATGCGTATCAAGCATCTTTGACTAACATAAGAAGAAATCTCCTCCAAGTCTGCGTTTGCACTGTGTGTGTGGCGGGAGGTCTTATGGTAGTCTCATTTTTAAAAGCATTGCGAATTGACTTTAAAAATATTCCTCTATTTTGATTTTAAAGACAAATAAACTGTTTTGAGTTCTCACACCAGTCACATGACTGACTCGGAGTTTATTGTTTCCCTTCCTAAACTCTGGGTGCCCACCAATTTCCACACGGGCAGTTAAGAGTTAGGTTTATCAGGATATTCTGGATATTCTGGAGTTGCTGGAGGCAAGCTGGATGGCATGGCGTATTACTAGTATATAGTATTTCTTTTCCGCTGTTTGTTGTTGTTGTACACTCTGATGATATGATGAAATGAAATGTATAAAATGTAATAACTGATATAGTTCTTTGTTTAAAGATTATTCATTTATTATTATATGTTGTTCCGCTGCGAATTGTGAGATTCTGTTATTGTTCTGTTGTTTTCTAGTTCTATTTTCTATTGTCTATTCTCTCTATTTTCTACCCTATCTATTTTCTATCTTTTCTGTCTTTTTCTTCTTTTTCTTTTTCTTAAAACCCTAAGTGTTCGGTTTTCCGTCGTTCGATTGCTCGGTAGTCGATAAAGTGAGTATCGATGTTGAATTTTCGAAAGTCGAAGAATCGGGTCCTTACAGGTGGTATCGGAGCATATGGTTAAGCGACAACCATGGTTCTGTCGGGTATTACTCATTAGAGATAGAGTCAGTAGTGCTCTAGAATGAGTTTGAGTGTAATAATAGCTATGAGAGCATATTTGTTAGTGAATATAAAATTGTTTTATATTGTGATGATTGGTTTATTGAGTGGTATATGAACCTTCGTCAGCACGGTCTGTACAACTATGCCGAAGGGGTTTTATAAACACTTGAAAGAACAATTCGACACAGTGTTGTTTTAAATTGGGTAAATGAAATAATTTTACCTTGATTGTATTTTTATATATAAAGAAATAATTTTTTAGAATTATTAAAGTGTATATAAGTTGATTGTTTAGTTGTTTGAATAATCTAAGTAAAAGAATAATTGTATAAGAAAATGAATTATAAGAATTGAATTATAATTAAAGTGATTTACAATTGTGAAATAAACTTATATATATAAGAAGTGAAACTATATGAATATATTTATGAATATGAGTTGTAAAATAAAAATGAATTTAAAGTTAAATGGAATATAACTTAAGAGATGTTGAATGAAGTTGATATTAGTATCAAAGTAAATTATTAAAGTGAAGTGATAAATGTGAACTTGAGTTATATAAATGAAATTCAACTTTTGTAATAGAATTGAATTAATGGATTAAATGTTAATCAATTGAATGTAAATTTAGTTGATATGAAATAATGAATATAAGTGTTAATTCATTAAAATCTAATGTTATTGAAAGTTGAATAGTTGAATAAAAATCAATTAATTAAACCAATTGAAAGCAAAGGAATTTGGTTATAATTAATATACATTGATTGTTATATGATTGTTAGTTGATTGTATATAATTCATTAAGTGTTAATGAAATTGAAAGCTAAAGTAATTGAAATTCAATTGGAAGTTAAGTGAATTTTAAATAGAATTGAATTTGAATTGGAAGTGAACCAACTTGAATATGAATTAGTGAATATAAACTAATTGAAAATGAATGTTGGTAAGAACATCCACTATTAAAGAATCAAATGTAATTAAATTGAAAACCATTTCATTGAATATTAATGAGAATATGAATGAATATTAATTGGTTATGGATGATAGTTGGTTGATGGTTGAGTATATTGCTTTTACTGCATTGGATATGTTGACATATATAGTTATTATGTTGCTATATGTTGTATATTGATACTATTGTCTACATGCATGATTCTCATGTTGTTTGTTGAGTGTTTAGTAGGTGCGGATTGCGTTTGCTTCGCATTTGGAGCTCGCTTTCGCGCTATATTAGCCGTATATGCTCGCTAATAAAATATAAGGTACATATCTCGGATTACATATCGTACTTTTATACTTTTTCCCTTCGGGATGCCTCATTACTTGATGAGATGTATATTTGTGATATATATACTGTCATTTTTTTTTCGGATCGAGCCGCACAAAGGAGACTATGGCGAATTTTTCCGAAAATTTAAGGCGTTAGAAAAAATTTGAGAAAATTGGAAAATTTTGAAAACTATAATTTTGATTTGGAATTGAAAGTTAAACAATAGTAGTTGTTTTTTGAAAAGATAACTAAGTATGATTTGAAAACTTAGTAAAGTATTGTAAGAAGTTTGGCTATGAATTATGGAAAGTTAATAGATTCTGTAACTTTTCTTACTTAGTAATTTCGAGGACGAAATTCTTTTAAGGGGGGAAGATTGTAACGACCCAGGATTTTTAGTAATTAAAATTTGAATATTTAATTAATTTTAAATATTAATAAGTGAATTTATTAGTCGAATAAATTTTATTTCGAATAATTGGATTTAATTGAATAATTAAATCGATAATTTAATATGTTAAATTATGGAAATAATTGAAAATTGAGTTAAATATGATTGAAAAATGATTTGTAAAATTTTATTTTATCATATTGGAGTTAGAACGATATTTAGAACTTTTAAAATCGAATTAAAAGTTAATTTGTGAAAATTGAATATTGTAATATTTAAATCGACTAGTGAAAATAGTCAATTTTTGAACAGTCTCAGCATTGAACGAGACCAGTTCCATTGGATCCGTAATAGTTAGTTATTACCGGATTTCAAATTTCGTGTCAATCGGAGTTATCGTTTGATCGTGCCAGCTGAAAACGCATCGAAATTGTTTTTAATATTAATTTGGCGAGTTAAAATAGCCATTTTTCAAACTGTCTCGGATTTCGACGAAACCAGTTTCATCGGATCCGTAATGTGATATTATTGTAAGGTTTCAAATTTCGTGTCAATTGGATTTACCGTTTGTCCGGTACAAATTAAAACGCCTAGAAAATCGTTTAAATCGGTTTAATTTAAATTGAACGTTTATGGCCATAACTCGCACAGATGACCGAATTAGCTTCCGAAACCTGTTCCATTGTATCCGGAACGCGGGGTAAACCCTAGAAACGTCAGTTTCGGCGCGTAAATCGGAGTTTGGAAATCCTGGGATGAATAGTGTTTCGATGATCTCTATAAAAAGCCCCCTTCCTTTGTAAATTAAAAAAAAATATAAAAACCTAAACCTAAGCCAGCCGCCACCTCCCTGATGTATGGCCGAAAACTTCTCTTCTTCTCCTCCTTTTTTCTCTTCATCCGTGCAACGATTCAAGAATTCTTCAACATGAAACTTGTAAAGCACAACACGAACTACGAATCCAACGGTTGTGATTGAGAACAGGGCTGTGGATCGACGAAAATATGGGTTTGAATGGCCGGAAGTCATGCGCGTTTTTCAGGGTGTAGAAGGGGCCGAGCTCACTGCTTTTCATGGTGAAGATGGAGTTCGCATAGGCCTTCGATTTGATGGTAGTATGATGGAGTTTCGAACGATGTGGAGGGATCGGCTTTGAGCCCTAGTTCGTGAGATTATGGGTTATGTGCGTGGTTTGTTTTCTGGAGAGGGTAATGTGCGTGAGAGGGAAGAAGGGGTGGACGGCAGGGATTCAAAGGAAGGGGATCTAACGGCAGATAACAGTTAGGTTATAAATTAAGTGAAATTTGGTTGTAAATTATTATAAAAATTTGTGTAAAACTTATAAAAATCATAACTTTTTCATACGAGGTCGAAAACGCGCGAAACCAGTTGCGTTGGAATCGTATGGACGAGCACTACGCGATGGAATTGGATTGGAGTCGTTTGGAGTTAGTGAGAATTTCGGGTAAAATTAAACGCGCGTTTAATTTTATTCGAAATAAATCGCTAAAACGAAATTGAAATCAAGATGAGAACTTCTCACTCAATCGAATCGGTTTCGATTTTATTTTAAATAGTTAGATTTAAAATATTTGAATGCATGTTTGAATGATGATTGTTATCTATTGATTGTTAAAATAGACATTATACGCCGTTAGTAAGCGGATGTTATTTATTAAAAACATATACCGCGAATATTTCATAAACAGTGAAATTGGTATTATATATAATAGCAATATATATATATATATTGGCATATGTATATATTGCAGTTGTTGATTTCCCGCATTTTTTAGCGGATGAGACCCTATTGCGCCGTCTATTAAGCGGATAATATTTTAAATCACATATACCGCGATAATTCCGTACTAGAGCAGAATTGGTATTGTGCTAATGTTTTTGGATGCAGGAAACAGGTTGGAGGGATCCAACTGGATTCCTCAACAGTTTTTATTTGAATTCAGATATTTTGATATTTGATGGACTATGATATCGTTGTTGTCGTGATTGACTATTTGGTGTGTAGCATCATTGGACCAATTTTGAAATTTTAAAATGATTTTTAAAGTGATTTTTGAAAATGTACTATATGTTTGGAATTGATCCATTATAAATAAATAAACGTTATAATTTTAATGTTATAAAAAATTATGGTTTTTGATGGGATTAATGATTTTTATAAAATAGTTTAAACTGGGATTTCTGAATTTATTATAAAAAGTTTAAAAATAGGATTTATAAAATTTAATTATTTTATAAATCAAAAGGATGAAATTATAAAGAAGTTTAAAGACGTTTTAGAATAATAATACAAATTGATTTGTATAAAAGATTTATAAAATGGATATTTATAAATTAGAATATTTTGAATTATAAAACGAGTTTTTATAAGTGTTAGAATGAATTGTGAATGAATTTCATAAGTGAATGAAATTTATAGAATTATAACGGTGAAGTTATAAATGAAATTTATAAATAGTAAGATTTATAGATTTTGTGAAGTTATTAAAGAATATATTTGGATAAATAATTGAATCTTATAAGTTATAAGATTTATATTATGAAGTTTAGAGGAACGATTTTGTAAAATAATCATTTTATAAGCATTTAACTTATAATATGGACTTTTGGTTCATAATTGAGATATAAAGTGAATAGGTTAATAAAGAAAATTTATAAAGAAAGATGTTATAAAATAAATAGAAATGGAATTTATAAACGTTGTTTTATAAATTCGCAAACGACTTATTTTGATAAGTTAATTTTTATAACTTATTTATGAAGTTATATTCACGTTTTAGACAGTGAATAATCCTTTGAAATAAAATGAATAAAAGGATGAAATTTGTTCACAAAGTATATTCACGTTTTTGAATAGTGAATAATATGTTAAAGAAAATGTTTAGGATGTGATATTTTAAACAGAATTAAAACGATCTAACGATGTTTTAAATGTGTTAAGATTCGAAACCATAGATTTCAACATTTATTGTTGAAATAGACGTTTTCGAGAAATAAAAGGAAATGTGGACTATAACACTGTTGTTATAGTAAATGATTTCCGAAAGGAAATGTTTTGTATAGTATTGGGATTTATATATCTATTTTAATTTCGAATCCCTATACTAGTGATTTTGGGTTGTCGTAACGATGTTTTACGCAACATTCGTTTTGGCCCAAATAAATACGTTTAAGTGAATGATTTCCTTAAAGAATGAAATATATACTTAATCTCGATTTAAGTATATTTGAATATTTTCCAAGTGTTGAAAATAAATGGATTGAGAATTACTTAATAAGTAAGTATGGAAATGTTTTCCAATATAAAGTGAATATTTTGAGAATTTATCTTTTTGAAGATAAACTGAAGTGAATAATTGAAGTCGTATATTCATAGATATTTTGGAATATAAATTCACTATGGAATTTATAAAAGGAAGTGGAATTCTTTTAAAAATAAATATTGATTTATTTTTGAGGTATTGAAATTATATATCTAGTAAAGATATTTTGGAAAATAAATAATTTGGAAAATTATTTGGAAACTGGTGATGTGTGCATATCTATTGATAGTTCAATAACCGACTATCAATATTTCCCTTTGAATGGGTAATTGATGTGATTTGTTTGAATTTGAATGCCACACTTATTTTTGAATAAGCGCTCACTATTCGGGTTAACCGGGAAAGGACCATGGGGTCGTATAACCCATTCCGAATATGTGATACGTCGTTATGAATTGCATTTGAAGACCGGTGTTGAAGACCGGATCTTTTTGAAAGCGAAAGGACAATTCGTCGATTGTCTTTGCACCGAGTAGCTACGGTATAGAGACTCCCTATGTGATGGGAAGTCCGGACGTGATTAGAGATTTTCCGGATTGCAAGGACTTCTTTGTAAGTGCCTTCGGTTTTGTTCGAGCCCGGAACAGACTTGTATGGATTGTATGTCTGACGTTACAAATTGAGATATAAAGCAGATTTCTTTCAAATATATTTTTGTTGGTGGCGGAGAATTTATTCTTTTAGCTTAACACCCTTCTCTGAGACGTACGAGCTCAGAGGTTATGTAGTTGAAGGTTATCAGCGATGTATTCCCAATTTGGTAATGTGACATGCTGAGTGTAGCTGTAAATGATCATTGTGTTGATTATTTGTGATAGGATCATTTGTTTGATCGTCTATCTTGGTGATCATTTCTATGATCATTTGTTGACCCAAAGCATGGCTTTTGTATAAAGTATGTTTTTGTGGACGTGACTTCGTCGAGCCTCACACCCTGGAATGGTCAAAACAGGAAAGATGCAGCAAGGTTATGAGGGGTAGCGCCCTTTAGGATATGTGCATTTCCTTATGGAAAAGGGTAGTATCATGGTATGGAGCCCAGATACTTACTCATGTTGAAAACACTTTATGATTGTGTGAATTGATTGCGAGCGCTCGGTTGAAAGGTCCCAAAGGACCGGGGGATGGCATATTCGGTCAGTTGTTACTCAATTAGGGGTAACCCGGCCTTGTGTTGGTAGAGATCCGGTTTGGTTCTCGGGGATGTCCATCCAGAGGCATTCTCATGTGGCAATGGGAAGTTCCTTGGCCTGATCATTCGTTGGAAATCCAAAGAAACAATACGAGACTTGTACGGTTTTAGTTGTAGAACCTGCCATCTAATATGGTAGCTATAGTAAGCATACTATAATGGTACCTATGCTGGCTAAGATTTATATTCTACTTTCGAAATGGTTTTTTCCTACACTATGCACTAATAATAATATGAAATGTTCTTTTTAAATGCGTATCAAGCATCTTTGACTAACATAAGAAGAAATCTCCTCCAAGTCCGCGTTTGCATTGTGTGTGTGGCGGGAGGTCTTATGGTAGTCTCATTTTTAAAAGCATTGCGAATTGACTTTAAAAATATTCCTCTATTTTGATTTTAAAGACAAATAAACTATTTTGAGTTCTCACACCAGTCACATGACTGACTCGGAGTTTATTGTTTCCCTTCCTAAACTCTGGGTGCCCACCAATTTCCACACGGGCAGTTAAGAGTTAGGTTTATCAGGATATTCTAGAGTTGCTGGAGGCAAGCTGGATGGCATGGCGTATTACTATCATATAGTATTTCTTTTTCGCTGTTTGTTGTTGTTGTTGTACACTCTGATGATATGACGAAATGAAATGTATAAAATGTAA
This sequence comes from Allium cepa, assembly GCA_030765085.1. Classification (NCBI taxonomy): domain Eukaryota; kingdom Viridiplantae; phylum Streptophyta; class Magnoliopsida; order Asparagales; family Amaryllidaceae; genus Allium; species Allium cepa. The sequence goes on from CM060945.1 coordinate 779,727,341, forward strand.
TAACTGATATAGTTTTTTGTTTAAAGATTATTCATTTATTATTATATGTTGTTCCGCTACGAATTGTGAGATTCTGTTATTGTTCTGTTGTTTTCTATTCCGTTCTATTTTCTATTGTCTATTCTCTCTATTTTCTACCTTATTTATTTTCTATCTTTTCTGTCTTTTTCTTCTTTTTCTTTTTCTTAAAACCCTAAGTGTTCGGTTTTCCGTCGTTCGATTGCTCGGTAGTCGATAAAGTGAGTATCGATGTTGAATTTTCGAAAGTCGAAGAATCGGGTCCTTACAGACACTGGAGAAGAATTCTTGTTTGACGCAAGGTACTGCCGGGTAGGATATGGTGGTGTATACATCGGCAAAATATCTTATCTGGTGTTGATTCGAAACCGAGCAAGGTGCTGGCATGTATCGAATCAAGGAGATGCGTCATGGAATTTTGCCAGGAAGACGTCTACTTCCATCTGTCTAAAGAAGGACCACCGAACAGAACTATTTTAGCTGAACCAAACAAGGCATTTAAGAAATGAAATCCGCAAATATAAAGAAATACTTGATCATATCTACTATATATGGAAATAACCAACTCGAGCATGTTATACAGGGAAACTACCTGATTTACTAGGTTGACCTCTTTGTCGTCTCATTCTTATAAATATCCAAGCTTCTAGTAGCCATAAGGACAACTTTAGCGCCACCTGACTCTTCTGAACAGAAATAGTTGGATAGAGCCTAAGGACTTCAATATTTGATAATAAATTATTGTATTTGGCATCCAAACCCTGGTAAAAGCTAAAATTGAGGAAAGGAATAAAAATGAATAGTGGACGTAGGCTCATTATGGCTGAACCATTATAAATATATATGTACTCTACTTTTCTAATACTTTTATTCTATTTTCTTTACTACTATAAATTCGATTGGAGCTATTTGTCCATTTTTCATTCAAACAATATATGTGTACATGTATTAAAATACTTTCGAATTTGAAAGTATTATTATTTTTATAAATTGTCGAAAACAATTTTAACATACATACACATATATATAATCTAAAATTAATAAGTAAACTAGAGACATTATGTCAAATCAAGTACAAAGGACGCAAATTTTAAAGTTTGGTCTGAATGGCAGCAGAATGAAATATTCATATAGCATATATATAGAAAATTAAATATTCATATAAACTTTTTGGAAGCTAGGAGATCCTTCATATTTTTCATGAAACATAAATCTTGGAGGCCATTAAATGATACATATTTTGCATGGAAGCAAACAATGTGATTGTTTTTAGTCCGTGAGATGATGGTTTTGATGACAACAACCTTAGAATAGATTATAAAATATAAATACTAACATTAAAAATTTAGATATATATATATATATATGTATATGCAGGATTTAAACATGCAGGTACAAAGAATGAAGACTGTACGGTATAGAGATTCAAGATATCAAAATTGAAGACTCATGAGTAACAAGAATATCAAGATTATCAAGAGTTCAAGATTTCAAGTAATTTACTTTTTAATTAGGAATTTTGTTAAAACTCTTAGAAAAGCACTGGCATCTTAAAATCCAATTTATTCGTGGAATGGAAACCACTTCAAGCCTGTTAAAGGGATGGAATCCTATGTAGGATGGAACCTATAAAAAATCTAGTGGAATATTGTTTTGTATCCGCTAATTTTTATTCAAAATGATTTTTCAAAATTATATCTTGTTTTCAAATTGATTTTGAAACCTTCCTTTTAAAAGAACCAAAAACATTTACCCTGATTTCAAATACTTTTAGCCTCAAAATAATCTTGAATTTCAAAATCAAATTATCCTTGGTTTTGAACAATCTTTTAAAATAAAAGTATATTTAATTTTTTAATATTTATATATTTAAATATAAAATTATAGTAAAATTTTATATATACCAAAATATTATTCTATATATTTATTTATGTATTTCAACTATATTTAAGTATATTTATAAAAGTTTAAAATAGTTTTAAAATAAGATAAAAGTTATTTCAAAGAAAAAGAAAACATTCCTTTGGGATGTCAACATGCCCAAGTACCCCATGTCGACATAGTGTCAGTTGAGTTCAAAATTTAAATTTCAAAAGAAGTGTCTATTCGTCATAACTCTTCACGAATGGACATGGCTGTTGTTCCTCTATAAATAGGGGTTGGTTTCAACGAATTTTAAGATAGATTTTCTGGTTTTTCACTCCTCTTCTTCTTCCATATTTCTATATACATTTTCTTACCATTACTCTGCCGAAATCAACATTGAATCTAACCAGATTATCTCTAGTTTGATTCTCTATCACTATCTAAACAAGATCTTCGGTACTATTCAGAGTTATAGTTAATCAATTTAGCGAGAAAAGGTGTGATTGTGTCCTTGGAAATCAATCAAGTGAGATAAGGTGTGATTGTAGCCTTGGTAAATCAATTGGGTGAATTTGTTGCCCAAGAAATCAAGTATCTCTACCCAGAGGATTGTGATTCTGGAGGGTGTACCTCATTTCCTTGAAATCGAGGGTGTAATTGTACAATTGCTTTTGAAAGGGAATCCATACTTGTGTGCGGAACTGGATGTAAGGTAACTCCGAACCAGTATAAAATCCGGTGTGTTCTTTCCTTTACTGCTTTTACTTTATTTCTGCATCTGTGTTTGTTTCTGTGATCATATCTGTGTCTGAATATTGCATACATCTGTGTTCAAATTAACATAACTTAAATAGATTTAGTAATTCTTTATAAACACTATTCATCCCTCCTCTAGAGTTAATCCTAGCCTTAAGATCCGTAATTCGCATTTCTTCATTGTGTATCAGAGCAAGGTTTTCAAAGTTTCATAATCTGAATTTTGAAAAAGTTTTTGAAATGGCTACCAACACTGGTACTGTTACTAATACTAGTATCCCTGCCACTAGTTCATTTGTAGAAGGTCAGTCTACTGTCAGACCACCACTTTTGAATGGCAGTAACTATGCATATTGGGCATGTAGGATGAAAATATATTTAAAATATATAGGATTAGACACACAGAATATCACACAAACTGAATATTCTGAACCAACAACTAATTTTGCACAATGGACCGCTGAGCAAAAGACTATTGCACAGAATAATTCTAAAGCAATGAATACTCTGTTTTGTTCACTAGACAGAAATGAATTTAATAGAGTGTTAGTTTGTAAGTCTGTATATGAAATTTTGAAAACTTTGCAAGTAACTCATGAAGGAACAAGCAATGTTAAACAGACCAAAATTTCCATGCTTACAAATCAGTTTCAATTATTTAAAATGAATCCTAATGAGTCTATTTCAGATATGTATAGTAGATTTTAGGATATTATGCATTCTTTAATATCTTTGGAAAATTTTCTAAAGAAGATCAAGTCAGAAAAATTTTAAATTCTCTTACTCTAGAATGGGATCAAAAGACACCTGCGATCGAAGAGGCAAATGACGTTAGTACCTTAAAGATAGAAGAATTAATTGAAAATCTAATGTCGTTCGAAGTCCAAATGATCGGGAGAAGAGAAAGCAAAGCATCTGAAAAGAAATCAATGGCATTCAATGCATTGACCGATGGATCAGACTCAAACAGTGATAATGATGAAGAGATAGCCTTTATAACCAGAAATTTTAGAAAATTCCTGAAATACAGAAAGATGAATAATCTCAAGAGAAACAACTATAAGAACTCTAGAAATCAGAATGCAATGCCAAATAATGTCAAATGTTTCAACTGTGATGAACCAGGCCATATCAAAAGAGACTGTCCTTATCCAAATAGGCAAAATCCTCCTATGAACAATGATCTAGCAAAGTGACGGAAGCATGCATTTACTGCTACCCTAAATGACTCAGACTCGTCCTCAAGTGGTGATGATCAAAAGGCAGATAATTCAAATTTGTGTTTCACGGTAGTTCACGACTTCGACGAATTCAGAGAAATGGGCTCAGAAAAAGGTACACATTTATAATATGATTGGTTGAAATTGCATGCTTAGAATTAGATGCTTGATTGATTAATTTTGAATTGGTGTGTTATTTGAATTTTAAAATTTTTACTATTATTTTATTATTTTTATTATTATTTTTTATATTATTTTCATAGTATAATAATATATTGAAAATACTATAATTCCAATAATATTCCAGATATATATAAATATAATAAGTATATATATATGAGTACTTAGGAAAAATAAATCACAAAAATTCATAGACACATGTCGACATGGTCCCCACCATGATGCGACATGAGTATTAGAATTTGAAATTCAAAATTTGAATTCAAATGGTTGAATTTCCCTCCACTTTTTCACTTCATTCAATTCTCTGAAAAGGCATCTTTTGACCAGAGAACATATCCTTTGAGAATCTAATTATTCACTATCTTTTATTGTATCTTTTCACTCTCATTTTCAAATTCAAATTCTCTCTTCAAAACTTCAAGCTTTTTACTCTCTACTTGAATGGCTTCTTCAAGAAACCCCTCCACCATGGGAATTTCCAGAAAAATAAAAGAGCAACTCTTCAATGATCCGGAGGCAGTAAAAGCATACATCAATTATGCTAATTATGCCAAATTCCATCCCGGAAAGTTTGCTATTTTTCAAGATTTTTCTTCTCATGAAATTGATTCTCTTTTTGCAAACAACCATATTCTTAGTCTTGTTGATGCTTCTCAAAATGATTTTGTTTGCTATCCAAACTTTATCAAAATTTTCTATACAAATTTAAACCGTGGATTTTATAATGGAAATGAGGATGAATTTGGAGTAGTTTCAAAGGCACTAGAATTGTTTTGAATTGGATCTTTTGGGTACCATTCTCAATTGCAAGAGTACGGGAATGGATCTCTCCAGTTTTCAAAATCGATGAAAATGATCGTGAGACGTTTCATCACATTTTCGAAGGGAATGATAATTTTGATTTCAAAAATCAAAATTTTCGACCGAAAGCAAGAATTGTCAATCTTATTTTGCAACAAACTTTGACCCCAAGATCGAGGAATTTTAATAATCCTACTTCAAAAGTTTGCAAATCATTTTTTGCTATTTTTGAAAATTATGACATTAATTGGACGCAAGTTATTTTGGATGAATTTCGTCCCAAAAACCTTGAAATGGGTGAGAATACTTTGTATCATGGAATTTATCTCACTCGTAATTTTAACTATTTTGGAGTGGATTTCAAAGGATAAGAATTTGTTTCTAGAAAAATTTTCAATCATTCCAACATTTCTCTTATGAAAATTCATTTGTTTTTCACTTATGAGACTCTTGTCGAAAAGGAAGAGCGTTTGGCTCATGAGGAGATGGAAGAAGAGGAAGGGAAGAAGAAGAAGGGGATGAAATGGAAATTGAAGAAGATGAAGAAGGTGAAACTTCTTTGGAAAGTGTTGACTATCCTCCTAATCCATCCAACAAAACCCTTCTTAAAAACCAAAAGACCATTATTGAGAATCAACGTATTCTTAAACGATCCGTTAGTAAGAAGTTGGATAAAATTTCATTCAAGATGAACAATTTTATTTCCAAAGTCAGCAAGAAGCTTGGATCACTACTAGAAAATGGTCAAAAACCGACAGGGTAGGGCGACGGCTTCCGACGGCTTATTTCCGATGGCTTCTGACGAGCCGTTGGCGGCCGTCGGAAGCCTTCGGAATATCACGATTTACAGCAACCGACCGAGCCTTCTTCTTCCTCATTCTGCATACGAAAATCTTAGCCTAAAAATCCCCAAATCTCTTCCCCAACCTTCCAATCATCAATTTCGAGCTTTCAAATCCTCCCCGGCTGCGCAATCAACGTCTATTGCTCTCTAGTACACGTATAATCTCTTATTTTCGTCAAAAAATTAGTTTTTACCCTAATTCTAGATTTTCATAAGTTGATAAATTAGGACTAATTGTTGATTGAATTTTTTTCCAATAGTGTTATAATAGTTTCAAGCATTCCATGGTATTCCTATTTCATCTTTCATCGTGAAATTGCGAAAAACATGTATAATTTGTGCTTGTTCATGTATATGTAAATCATTGTGTATGCCTTCATTCTACGATTGTATATGTGTGTAGCGCTGCTATCATTGTATTGTGTTAGTTGGAATAAAATAAAATGAATGTACAAGCTCGGAATATTATATTGTGCACGATTGACTTATGCAACAAAAAAAAAGTCGAACGAGCCTTAAGTTGATGTAATACATCGAATAGATGTGTTAAATTAAAATATATTTTTATAAATGTGAATAATTAGTACAACTGTATTTTTTCGCAAAATGCGCACATGCAATTGACAAATGTCCCTTAGAGAGTTTTTGTCCCCGTCTGACGATTGTTGTACATGATTGTTGTATAAATAGTCGTTTTTTCGAAAAACGACCGTTTATATTCATCTGGTATAATATTTGTTGGATTTGTCCCTTTATTGGACAAGTTGTGAACATGGTAATCATTTACATTTTGTATACTATTTCGTTTCAAACGGTTCATAAAATTTCGGTCTAACTTTTCTTTTTTGTTTCCTACGTACACGTATTTGTGTATACAATACAGGGAACAAAAGGGAAATGCTGTCGAAATTTTGTTGAATCGTTTGAGACGAAGTAATATACGAAATGTAAATGCTTACTGTGTTTGTAATGGGAAGTAAAATGCCCGACCATGGAAAAAAATTATACAATTTTTTATATCGATACGTTAAAAAATAAAATGTGTCCTATTTGAAAATGTTTTCAAATTTGTGAAGTTGTTCTTTAAATTCAAATATTATACGACCATGAAAATAATCTTTTCGGAATTTGTATTCTTCAAAATAAATATTAAATTTTGAACTTCTCATTTTGTTAAATAGGAAAAATGATTGATTATTTTATGATCTGAGGAGATGGATGTACTAAAGAAAAGGACTGACGGGCTCAATAAAAGAAGATTTTTATAATGGTATAAACGTGTTTGTTGAATTCGCTTTAAGTAATAACGGAAACGATCCAGAAATTCGTTGTCCATGTAGTAGGTGTAGACATTTGAAGTATTTGTTACCAAATATTGTGAAAGTTCATTTGTGCCAAAACGGTTTCGTAGCCGAGTACTATGTTTGGGATCGGCATGGAGAAGTTGTAGCAAATGCTTTTGTAGAGTCTGAAAGTGTTGTTAAAGAAATAGTTATAACGACCCGTATAGAAAATATGGTCGAAGATGCAGCACGATCAATATTTCCTATGATTGAAATTGACGACGATGATGGAAATGTTGAAGAACCAAATATTGAAGCGAAAAATTTTTATGATTTACTAAACGCTGCTAAGAAACCTATTTGGGATGGTTGTAAAAGCGGCACTCAGTTGTCAGTAATCGCAGAATACATTGCGATGAAGTCAAAATACAACATCACTGAAGTTGGGTTTATAGCTGTTGTACAAGCTGCAAAAAGACATAAGCCGCCCGATAATCTAATGTGTGAAAATCACTATGAAGTTAAAAAACTTATGTCGGCTTTTTGTTTACCTTACCATAAAATAGATACATGTTTAAAAGGCTGCATGTTGTTTTGAAAAGAAGACACAAACCTTAAAAATTGTAAAATTTGTAACCAGGAGAGATACAAACCAAGAAAAAAGAAACGGAAGGAAGTTCCGTACAAGCGTATGCATTACCTACCCATAACTCCAAGACTTCAAAGATTATATGCATCTTCTATAACTACATCTAATATGAGATGGCATAGTGTGAGAACGGAGGAAGAGCGTACGTTGGCACATCCGGCCGATGAAGAAGCATGGAAGTATTTCGATAAAAACGTATCCAAATTTTGCAGTGGAGAGTCGAAATGTTAGATTAGGATTATGTACGGACGGTTTTTCTCCATTTTCTCAATTTGGTTCTAAATATTCATCCTGGCCCATTATCGTCACACTGTATAATTTACCTCCATGGATGTGTATGAAAACGTAATATATGTTTCTTACAGTTGTCCTTCCTGGCCCCGACGATCCGACACAAGGAATCGATGTATATTTACAACCGTTGATTGAGGAGTTAAAAATACTGTGGAACGAAGGAGTAGAAACATACGATGTGTCTAAGAAGAAAAAATTTCGTATGTTTGCTTCTTTGCTGTGGACTATAAGTTATTTTCCTGCCTATGCAATGCTTCCAAGATGGAGTACTGCCGGTCGTCTAGCATGTCCATATTGCATGGATGAAACACGAGCGTTTTCTTTACCTCATGGTAAGAAAATTTCATGATTTGACTGTCATCGATATTTTCTCCATATAAATCATCCCTTCAGAGGAGACAAGAAAAACTTTTTAGCTAATAGAGTAGAAACCAGACAACCACCAACGATATGGTCAAGCGAAAACATATATGAACTTGTTAGGAACTATCCAAAGATAAATGAAACTGGAGAGCAAACAGAAATTGAAGGCAAATCAGTTGTTCATAACTGGTGCAAACAAACTATTTTTTGGGAGTTGCCGTATTGAAAACATCTTCTGCTTCGTCATAATATAGATGTGATGCACAATGAGAAAAATTTATTTGATAATGTTTTTAACACAATTTTGAATGTGAAAGGGAAGACGAAGGATGATTTGAAATCAAGACATGGTATAGAAGAATTATGTTTATGAGCCGAGAAATTGTTTTGTTGACGAAGGGTTGAAACATCTTGCGGTGGGACCAAAAAAAGTGGTCAAGACATATCCAATATATTTCGTCAATGGATGTAAATTTAACACCAAAGAATATGGTGCAGAAAAATTAAGAAATAATACTGGTGCATTTGTTAAAGGTAGTGACGGTCCATAAAATCACTTAAATGATTTTTATGGCGTCCTAGCACAAATTTTGCAACTGACATATTTCTCACGACCCGTGGAGGAGGTGTTTCTATTTAGATGCAATTGGTTTAGCAATGTTCCAGGTTTTAGAATTAATGTGCACAAGGATTATAATCTTATCGAAATAAAGCATATATCGCACTATCACAAGTATGATCCTTTTGTACTAGCCAAACAAGCATTGCAATTTTATTACGTTCCTTATCCGTCTCTAAAAAGAGATAAAGAAGATTGGTTTGCAGTTTTTAAATAAAGGCCGGATTCACATTCGATGGGAAGAATATTCTGGAAGAACAAGCTTATCAGGCAGACCTTGAGCAAAATAACAAAATAATAATTACAGAGGATCATAAAGATTTTGGTCCTTTGATCGATGAATCAAGTGCTTTGGTAGAAGCGTTTGACAGTGTAGAGGAAAATATCGTAGAAACGAGGAATCTGAATCAGAAGACGATGGTGACTAATATAAATCTGAATTTGTTTTTTTTTTGCAATTGATGTAACTATGTTGAATTCTTGATGTATTATGAAATTGATGTGACTATGAAACCAAACATGTTTACCATTGTTTACATGTTTTATGTCATTTCCATTTGTCATTTATTTAGCAATTTTTATTAAAAATGCAATGAAATCTGCTTATCGTCAGAACAGTACACCCATTATGAATCAGGTATAACACACTTCCATTTCTACTTCCATTTCAGTCATTAATTAAGCAATTTATACCGTTGATGTCATTTACGTATGAAATATATTTCATTATCATGTTATTATTCTCTTATATAATGATGTGTATATATGTCATAGGTTTATCATAATGTCATACAAAGGTAGGAGCTCTTCCCGATCATCAGGAGGCGATGGCAGTGTCCCATCACAAGAGTCACAGCGTCCAGTGGTTTCGTTAGTCCCTAGATCAGAGGGGTAAGAATTAAATTTTATTCAGCATCTTATTTTTTTATGATATACGTACGTACTCATATGTATTGTATTTAAAAACAGGGGGTTTGACCAACTTCCCTCGAAGGTTGTGCTGGATGTCTCTAGAGCTTCTTATCGCAGTAGAATGAGTGCTTGCTGGCCGAAGTGAGATAACATCCCTCCTCGCATCATAGAGTGTATATGGCAGGATGTCCTGATATGTATATTTTTCTGTTTTCCATTTTTAATTCGTTTTTTCGTTTTTTTACTGTTTATCGTTTGAAGTGTAATTTTTTTTACTTTTTATCGTGAAACACAGGCTGAGATAGACATCCAGACAGACGATATGCTGCTGGCACGAGGATACTGGATGAAGAAGATGCGCAAGAACTGTAGGGACACGATATCTGAAATTAAGAAATCTGGTAAGAAATCACGGTGGATGAGGGAAAGTGTATGGCAAGCATGGTTGGGATACTGGGAAATGGACGAGGCAAAGGCAAGTATAGTAAAAAAAATTTGAATTATTAATTTGACGTGATCGAAAAAGAATATATCAAATTTTGAATGTATAGGAAGAGTCGGATGGAAACTCTACAAATAGAAATAAGAATCCCGTCACTCATCGTGGAGGGTCGAAGTCGTTTCAGTGGTATCAGCAGGAGTTGGTAAATTTACTGAATAATAATTGTAAATATTTTATGCTATATAATTTCAAATGTATAATAATTATATGTAAAAATCAACTTCAGGAAGCTGAGGCACATGGTCTCATGGGCTATATGGACGTGTTCACTCGTACGCATGCTGTCGAGCATGTAAATCCAGATGGGACTGTTTCGTATACACGGTAGGACGATAAATCCAGCAAAAGCCATGTAAGCATATTCCATTTTATGCAGTATTAGTAATTGTTCTACTTGTTAAACTACAATGAAATAAGATATGATGTTATTAATTTATTAATGTAGGAGAAGTTTATGAAGCAATGGCAGAAACTCCTTGCTGATACGGGTCGAGATCAGCTGACGACTGATGAGTAGGATGTTATTTTTAAGTCCGTTATGGATCCAACAAAGCATGGCAAATGATACAGATTTGGCAATCAAGTGGCAAATAATTTATTTTGCTGCTAATTTGATATTTAAGTCATAATTCTATGTTGGAATATATAATTTTATCTTAAAATACTTCAAATATGATATTTTGACCTTTTCAAAACAATAAACTAGAATTTTATTCATTTTTCCATTATTGCAGGCCAGCAGTCAGAGACGAGGACGGCGGAATAGAGCTCAGAGCGATCTAGCAGATATAGAAGAATTGTAGACTAGAGTGTCCCAACTGGGGGAGCAGAACCGCCAACAGGCCATGCAGACCACACAGTTGCTAGAGTACATGTAGCAGTTTGGTGGCCGCTTCCCTTCGTCGGCTGGCTCTAGATCTGAAGGAGATTGATTCATTGCTTGCTTGTTCATGTTTTTTTTAGTTTTGTATGATTTGGTAGACGGTGCAGGTAATTGTTGATTTTTGTATAATTATTTTTGATACACTTTGTTGTGTTGTTGTATGATGATGTGGATGTGGATGTTGATGATTTTATGTATTTATAACATGGTAGAACACTTATTGTTAGGGTTATTGTAAACGTTGGAATGGTTATGTATATGATGTATATTATTTTGATGTAATTTGATTTATTTGTGTGTTTGATGAATTTTGTGTAGTTTGGGTTTTGATATTTGGTTGAAATATTGTATACTAGATTGTGCAGTATTGGTGTAATAGTGTTTGGAAGAGAAATGTGGATAGAAGGTTATATTTGCAGTAGAAATTAAAAAAACAGCAGATTTCTGACGGCTTCCGACGGCTTATAGGTAAACAATTTTTGACGGCTACCGACAGCCTGTAGGTCATTTTTTCCGAAGCATCGGGATCCGTCGGAAGTCGTCGGAAATGCGTACAACACCCTGTGTCGGAAGCCGTCGAAAATACTACTCTCCGACGCCGTATATTCCGACGGCTATTTCCGACGGCCGCCGACGGCTTCCGACGGTCACCGACGGTTTTCAGCCGTCGGAAATCACTGTTCTCCTTGTAGTGGATTATCTTCATCGTCTAGTTCTACCTTTTCGTATCTCATTGTATTTGTTTTAGTATATTTTGATTTGAATGTTCGTGTAGTTCTTTATGATTAATCGTTGTATCGTCTTAGTAGGAAATGAAATAAAATTTCTTTTCTGTTATCTAGCTTATCTTATCTCCAGAATAAATGTTAGTATATTATATAAATATATATGTACACAATTATTCACAAAATTAAAATAAGTCACAAAACTTCACTGCCCCATGTCGACATGCCCCTTATGGCCATATCGACATCTACTGGTCAGAAATGACACTTCAGTTTGAATTTGAAATTTGAATAACTACCATATGTCTATTCATTTCAAATGAATTTTCACACCTATAAATACCTATTTCTTGCAGAATTCATCACTGAATATTATTTCTTATCTTCTCTATCTCTCATTCTTCTCACAATTTCAAATATGGCTAATCCAATTCATAACTTATCTGAGAATCTTGAAGAAACTCTTAATTCATTCAAGAATATTCTCTCGTTCATTCTTCGTAACCAGCGACACTTAAAATTGAGTCAAATATAGATGATTATGGAGCAAGAAAGGCATTTCGATGCGAAACGATGGATGATTTCCTCTCTGCACAAGGATGATAACGAAGTACATCCTCCAGTCTCTCTCACTAATGACAATGAAAATTGGCATGCCATTAAAGCAGACCCTATCTTTGGAGAAGAAGGATGGGTGGAAGTTCCTCGTAACATTTGATTTTATTTGGTTGCTTTTGAATTGTTTGCTTTGATTGATTTGATTTTATTTACTTTGGCTTGGTTTGATATTGATTGATATTTAGTGTGAATTGATGTTTGTTGTACAAAACATGTATAATTATACATTGATATGTATATAATCTTTGATTCATTATTGTGTCTATCAATATAATTATCTCTTAATTCTATATTCCATTGTATAAGTTTATTAATACAGGTATTTTAGTTCAAGAATGAGGGGGAGTTATATAGTTTGGAGATGGTTTTTTTGATGACAACGAGGGAGAAGTATAAAATAGAATAGTTAGGCATAGATTAAGGGGGGTTATTAGGATAGAAGTAATATTTTATAAACAAAGGTTACCATCATCAAAAAGAGAGAGATTGTTAGTCCGTGAGATGATGGTTTTGATGACAACAACCTTATAATAGATTATAAAATATAAATACTAACAGTATAAGTTTAGATATATATGTATATGCAGGATTTAACCATGCAGGTACCAAGAATGAAGACTGTACAGTATAGAGATTCAAGATATCAAGATTGAAGACTCATGAGTAATAAGAATATCAAGAGTTTAATATTTCAAGTAATTTACTTTTTAATTAGGAATTTTGTTAAAACTCCTAGAAAAACACTGGCACCTTAACACTACTAGGGGAATCACGTTTTCCGACGGCCTAAAACCGTCGGCGGCCGTCGGAAGCCGTCGGCCGCCGTTGGAAAAAGCCGTTGGAAATGACTACGTCGGGGAGCAGTATTTCCGATGACTTTCGACGGAAGCTGTCGCACACGATTCCGACGGTTTCCGACGGATTCCGACAAATGTCGGTATCCGTCGAAAACCGTCGAAAATAGTGTGCTACAGGCCGCCGAGAGCCGTCGGAAATTTTGACCTATAAGCCGTCGGGAGCCGTCGGGAGCCGTCGGAAGCCGTCGGAAATCTACTTTTTTTTTTGAAATTCGCTGCAAATATAGCCTTCCAACCATATTTCTCTTCCAAACACTATGATATCAATACTGCACAATCCAACATACAATAATCCAATCAAATATCCAAACTCAAACTACAAAATATTCAATAAACACACAAATAAATAAAATTACATCAAAATAAAATACAAAATATACATAACCATTCGAACATTAACAATAATCCTAACAATAACTGTTCTACCATGTTATTAATAGACAAATTCATCAATATTCTCATACACATCCTCATACAACTACAGAACTAAGTGTATCAAACATAATTATACATAAATCAACAATTACCTACGCCATCTACCAAATCATTCTAAACTAAAACAAAACATACATGAACGAATGAATGAACAAGCAAGCAAGCAATGAATCAATCTCCTCCAGATCCAGAGCCAGTCGAGGAAGGGAAGCGGCCAACAACTACTGCATTTGCTCTAACAACTGTGCGGTCTGCATGTCATGCTGGCGGTTCTACTCCTCCAATTGGGACACTCTAATCCGCAATTCTTCTATATATGCTAGATCGCTCTGAGGTCTACTCCGCCGTCCCCTACTCTGACTACTGGCCTGCAATAATTGAAAAATGAATAAAATCCAAGTTTATTGTTTTGAAAGGGTCAAAATAGCATATTTGAAGTATTTCAAAAAAAAAGTAAATTATTTACCGCTAGTTTGCCAAATCTTTATCGTCGACCATGCTCTGCTGGATGCATAACGAACTCAAAAATAACGTCCCCCTCATCGGTCGTCAGCTGATCTCGACCTGTATCAGCAAGGAGTTTCTGTCGCTGCTCCATAAACATCTCATGCATTAACAAATTAATAATATCATATCTTATTTCATCATAGTTTAACAATTAAAACAATTACTAATACTGAATAAAATGAAATATGCTTACATGGCTTTTGCTGGATTTATCGTCCTGCCATGTAAACAAAACAGTCCCGTCTGGATTAACATGCTCGACAGCATGCGTACGGGTGAACACGTCCATATAGCTGACAGGACCATGTGCCTCGGCTTCCTGAAGTTGATTGTTACATACAATTATTATACATTTAAAATCATATAGCATAAACTATTTACATTTATTATTCAGTAAATTTACCAACTCCTGCCGTTATTGCTGAAATGACTTCGATCCTCCGCGATGAGTGATGAGATTCTTATTTCTATTTGCAGAGTTTCTATCCGACTCTGCCTGTACATTCAAAATTTGATACATTAATTTTCGATCACGTCAATTTAATAATTCAAAAAAATTAGTATACTTGCCTTCGCCTCGTCCGTCTCCAAGTATCTCAACCAACCTTGCCACCCGCTCTCTCCCATCCACTGTGGTTTCTTATCAGATTTCTTAATCTCAGATATCGTGTCCCTGTAGTTCTTGCGCATCTTCTTCATCCAGTATGCTCATGCCAGCATCAGATCGTCTGTCTGGATGTCTATCTCAGCCTGTGTTAAAAAAAAGATTACACTTTAAACTATAAACAGTAGAAAAACGACAAAAACGAATTAAAAATGGAAAACAGAAAAATATACATACTAGGACATCCTGCCATATGCACTCTATGATGTGAGGAGGGATGTTATCCCACTTCGGCCAGAAAGCACTCATCCTACTGCGATAGAAAGCAATAGAGACGTCCAGCACAAGCTTAGAGGGAAGTAGGTCGAACCCCCTGTTTTTAAGTACGATGTAGATAAGTATGTACGTATATCATAAAAAAATTAAATGCTGAATAAAATTTAAATTTTATCCATCTGCTCTAGGGACTAATGATACAACTGTACGCTGTGGCTCTTGCGATGGGCGACTGCCATCACCACTTGACGATCGGGAAGAGCTCCTACCTCTATATGACATAACGATAAACCTGTGACATATACACATCATTACATAAGAGAATAATAACATGATAATGAAATATATTTCATATGAAAATGACATCAACGGTATAAATTGCTTAATTAATGACTGAAATGGAAATAGAAATGGAAGTGTGTTATACCTGATTCATAATGGGTGTGCTCTTCCAACGATAAGCGGAGTTCATTGCATTTTTAATAAAAATTGCTAAATATATGATAAATGGAAATAACATAAAACATGCAAACAATAGTAAACGGATTTGGTTTCATAGTTACATCAATTTCATAATACATCAAGAATTCAATATAGTTACATCAATTGCAAAAAAACAGATTCAGATTTATATCAGTCATCATTGTCTTCTGATTCAGATTTGATCTCGTTTTCGACGATATTTTCCTCTGCACTGTCAAAGTCTTGTACCAAAACATTTGATTCATCGATCAAAGGATCAAAATCTGTATAATCGTCTGTAATTATTATTTCGTTGTTTTGCTTAAGATCTACCTGATAAGCTAGTTCGTCCGGAATATTCTTCCCATCGAATGTGAATTTGGACTTTGTTTTAAAAACTGCAGGCCAATCTGCTTTATCTCTTTTTAGAGACGGATAAGGAGCGTAATAAACTTGTAATGCTTATTTGGCTAGTACAAAAGGATCATACTTGTGATAGTGCGATGTATGCTTTATTTTGATAAGATTATAATCCTTGTGCACATTAATTTTCAGAACCTGGAACATTGCTAAACCAATTGCATTTAAATAGAAACACCTCCGCGGGTCGTGAGAAATATATCAGTTGCAAAATTTGTGTTAGAACGCCATAAAAATCATTTAAATGATTTTCTGGATCGTCGCTGCCTTTAACAAATACACCAGTATTATTTGTTAATTTTTCTGCACTGTATTCTTTGGTGTTAAATTTATATCCATTGACGAAATATATTGGATATGTCTTGACCACTCTTTTTGGTCCCATCGAAAGATGTTTCAACCCTTCGTCAACAACACAATTTCTTGGCTCATAAACGTAATTTGAAAACCAACCGGAAAATTCTTTACTGAGATCCCCATTCGGATGTTCACGTTGATAAACACTGTTTATATAAACAAATTATTACATTAGGTTATATACGCGCATGCATTATAGAAAAGAATAAAACACAAATTATTATTTCATATTACCTAACAAACGGTGCAATCTCGGCACAATTTAGAAGAATATAAGTGTGTGCTACATGAAGATCTCTATCGTCTAGCCATATTTATGCACATTTTCTATAAGGCCGACCATGTTGTCTAAAAATAGATAACATTGCTTGAGAGGACTCTTGTTCGTCGCCTTCGTCATTACGAGGAACACTTTGAAATTAAATATTCACATGGTCACTGAAATAGTGAGAGCAAAAGAATGAAGCATCTTCTTCGATGTAAGATTTGCATATCGAACCTTCAACTCGTGCTTTTTGCCTCAATTTTTTCTTCAGATAATTAAAATATCTATGCAAAATAATGTATATAAACTTCATCTTTCAAATGCAATTAAATTACGTTATAACATATTACATACCTCTCAAATGGATACATCCATCCATATTGGACAGGACCTCGAAGTCATGCTTCAGATGGGAGATGAACAGGTAAATGTTCCATTACATTAAAAAAACCTGGCGAAAATATTTTCTCTAATTTGCAAAGCAATATAGGAATGTCCACTTCAAGTTTACGTAAACATTGCACTTTTAAAGTAGTCGAACAAAGCTCTTTGTAAAACATACTAAGCTCCGTTACTACCTTCCAAACTTTTAACGGCAGTACTTCTTTGAACATTACAGGAAATAAATTTTCCATCATTATGTTACAGTCGTGACTTTTCTTTCCGCTCAATCTACCATTTTTAAAGTCAACACATCTACGAAGATTTGATGATATCCCATCAGGAAATCTTAACCCTTCCACCCATTTTAACACAGCTTTAACTTGATTATTATCTAATTCGTAACATACTTTGGGTTTTTTACTGTCATTTGGTTTCATATGAAGCTCAGGACGTTTGCATAATTCTTCTATATCATGTCTTGATTTCAAATCATCCTTCGTCTTCCCTTTCACATTAAAAATTGTGTTAACATTATCAAATACATTTTTCTCATTGTGCATCACATCTATGTTATGGCGAAGCAGAAGATGTTTCCAATACGGCAACTCCCAAAAAATAGTTTGTTTGCACCACTTATGAACAACTGATTTGCCTTCAATTTCTGTTTGCTCGCCAGTATCATATATCTTTAGATAGTCCTTAACAAGTTCATATATGTCTTCGCTTGACCATATCGTCAGTGGTTGTCTGGTTTCTACTCTATTAGCTAAAAAGTTTTTCTTGTCTCCTCTGAAGGGATGATTAACATGGAGAAAATATCGATGACAGTCAAACCATGAAATTTTCTTACCATGAGGTAAAGAAAATGCTCGTATTTCATCCATGCAATATGGACATGCTAGACGACCGGCAGTACTCCATCCCGAAAGCATTGCATAGGCAGGAAAATCACTTATAGTCCACAACAAAGAAGCAAACATACGAAAAATTTTCTTCTTGGACACATCGTATGTTTCTACTCCTTCGTTCCACAGTATTTTTAACTCCTCAATCAACGGTTGTAAATATACATCGATTCCTTGTGTCGGATCATCGGGCCAGGAACGACAACAGTAAGAAACATATATTGCGTTTTCATACACATCCATGGAGGTAAATTATACGGTGTGACGATAATGAGCCAGGATGAATATTTAGAACCAAATTGAGAAAATGGAGAAAAACCGTCCGTACATAATCCTAATCTAACATTTCGACTCTCCGCTACAAAATTTGGATACGTTTTATCGAAATGCTTCCATGCTTCTCCATCGGCCAGATGTGTCAACGTACCATCTTCCCCCGTTCTCACGCTATGCCATCTCATATTAGATGCAGTTACAGAAGATGCATATAATCTTTGAAGTCTTGCAGTTATGGGTAAGTAGTGCATACGCTTGTACGGAACTTCCTTCCTCTTCTTTTTTCTTGGTTTGTATCTCTCCTGATTACAAACTTTACAATTTCTATGGTTTGCGTCTTCTTTCCAAAACAACATGCAGCCTTTTAAACATGTATTTATTTTCTGATACGGTAAACCAAAAGCCGACATAAGTTTTTTAACTTCGTAGTGATTTCACACGTTAGATTATCGGGCGACATATGTCTTTTTGCAGCTTGTACAACAGCCGTAAACTCAGCTTCAGTGATGTTGTATTTTGACTTCATTGCAATGTATTCTACGATTACTGACAGCTGAGTGCCGCTTTTACAACCATCCCAAATAGGTTTCTTAGCAGCAACTAGTAAATCATAAAAAAAAATTGCTTCAATATTTGGTTCTTCAACATTTCCATCATTGTCGTCAACTTCAGCCATAGGGAATATCGATCGTGCTGAATCTTCGACCATATTTTCTATACGGGTTGTTGAAACTATTTCATTAACGACACTTTCAGACTCTACAGAAGTATTTGCTACAACTTCTCCAAGCCGATCCCAAACATAATACTCGGGTGCGAAACCATGTTGACACAAATAAACTTTCACAATATCTGGTAACAAATACTTCAAACATCTACACCTACTACATGGACAACGAATTTCTGCATCGTTTCCGTTATTACTTAAAACGAATTCAACAAACACGTTTATACCATTATAAAAATCTTCTTTTATTGAGCCCCTCAATTCTTTTCTTTGGTACATCCATCTCCTCCGATCAATAAAATAATCAATCATTTTTCCTTTTTGACAAAATGAGAAGTTCAAAATTTAATATTTATTTTGAAGAATATAAAATTCGAAAAAGATTATTTTCATGGTCGTATAATATTTTGAATTTAAAGAACAACTTCACGAATTTAAAAATATTTTCAAATAGGGCACATTCTATTTTTTAAATTATCGATTTAAAAATGTATATAATTTTTTTTCATTGGTCAGGCATCCTGCTTCCTATTACAAACACAGTAAGCATTTAATATCGTATATTACTTTGTCTCAAACAATTCAACAAAATTTCGGCAGCATTTCCCTTTTGTTCCCTGCATTGTGCACAAATGCGTGTACGCAGGAAACAAAAAAGAAAAGTTAGGCCGAAATTTTATCAAACGTTTGAGACGAAGTAGTATAAAAAGTGTAAATGCTTACTGTGTTCATAACTTGTCCAATAGAGGGACAAATCCGACAAACATTGTACCAGATGAATATAAATGGTCGTTTTTCGAAAAAAATGACTACTTATACAACGATCATGTACAACACTCGTCAGACGGGGCCAAAAACTCTCTAAGGGACATTTGTCAGTTACATGCGCGCATTTTACGAAAAAATACAGTTTCACTCACTGTTCACGTTTACAAAAATATATATTAATTTAACACATTTATTCGACGTATTAAATCAACTTAAGGTTGGTTTAACATTTTTGTCATTTTTCAATACACACGATTATAGTTTAGAGTAATGCATTTTTTGTTTCATAAGTAAATACGTGCACAATATAATACTCCTAGTTCGTTCATTCATTTTATCTTATTCCAAGTAACGTATACAATCGTCGAATCAAGACATACACAACAATTTACATATACATGAACAATCATAAATTATACATGTTTTTCACAATTTCACGATAAAAGATGAAATAGATATACCATGTGATGCTATAAACCGTTATTACGCTATTGGAAATAATTGCAATCACTAATTCGCCCTAATTTATCAATTTATGCAAATCTACAATTAGGGTAAAAACTGAATTTTTCACAAAAATAAGAGATTATACCTGAGATTAAGAGTAATGGAGTTTAATTAGGCAGCCGTGGAGGATCCGGAAGCAAGAAATTAGGGATTGAAAGCTTGGAGAAGGGATTTAGGGGTTTTTCGGTATAATTTTCGTATGAAAGGTGGAGGAAGAAGAGCTCTCGGCTGTAGGTATAATCGCAAATTTCCGACGGCTTCCGACGGCCGCCGACGGTCCGTAGGAAATTAGCCGTCGGAAGTCGTCGGTCCTAGATGTCGGTAATGAGGCATTTTCTAGTAGTGTAAAATCCAATTTATTTGTGGAATGGAATCCACTTCGAGCCTGTTAAAGGAATGAAACCCTAAGTAGGATGGAACTTACGAAAAATCTAGTGGAACATTATTTTATATCCGCTAATTTTTATTCAAAATGATTTTTCAAAATTATATCTTGTTTTCAAAATGATTTCAAAACCTTCCTTTTAAAAGAATCAAAAACATTTATCCTGATTTCAAATACTTTAGCATCAAAATAATCTTGAATTTCAAAATTAAATTATCCTTGGTTTTAAATTATCTTTTAAAATAAAAGTATATGTAATTTTTTAATATTTATATATTTAAATATAAAATTATAGTAAAATTTCATATATACCAAAATATTATTCTATATATTTATTTATGTATTTCAACTATATTTAAATATATTTATAAAAGTTTAAAATAGTTTAAAGTAAGATAAATGTTATTTTCAAAGAAAAACAAAACATCAGAAATTCCTTTGGGATGTCGACATGCCCAAGTATCCCATGTCGACATAGTGTCAGTTGACTTCAAAATTAAAATTTCAAAAGAAGTGTCTATTCGTCATAACTTTTCGCGAATGGACATGTATTGTTACTCTATAAATAGAGGCTGGTTTCAACGAACTTTAAGATAGATTTTCTAGTTTTTCACTCCTCTTCTTCTTCCACATTTCTATATACATTTTCTTACTGTTACTCTACCGAAATCAACATTGAATCTAACTAGATTATCTATGGTTTGATTCTCTATCACTATCTAACAAGATCCTCAGTGCTATTCAGAGTTATAGTATTCTTTATAATCAATTTAATGAGAAAAAGTGTGATTGTGGCCTTGGAAATCAATCAAGTGAGATAAGGTGTGATTGTAGCCTTGAGAAATCAATTGGGTGAACTTGTTGTCCGAGAAATCAAATATCTCTATCCAGAGGATTGTGATTCTGGAGGGTGTACCTCGTTACCTTGAAATCGAGGCTGTAATTGTACAATTGGTTTTGCAAGGAAATCCGTACTTGTTTGTGAGACTGGATGTAGGATAACTCCGAATCAATATAAATCCGGTGTGTTCTTTCTTTTACTGCTTTTACTTTATTTCTGCATCTGTGTTTGTTTCTGTGATCATATCTGTGTCTGAATATTGCATACATCTGTGTTCAAATTAACATAAACTTAAAAAAAATTAGTATTTCTTTATAAACACTATTCATCCCCCTCTAGTGTTAATTCTAGCCTTAAGATCCGTAATCCGCATTTCTCACAATTTTATTCTTAAAATATGATGTATACGGGAGACAAATAACATATTATTTTCTATACGAAGGCGTATGTATATATATCCTATAGAATCCACTTCACCATGCCGACAGTAACACTGTACCTAATTTCTTTTAGAAGTCCATTGTTTAATCATGTTGTATTCGCAATTGTATCTTTCACATTATTTTATTTGCTTACTTGATTGTAAGTTTGAAGTGTAGGTGAATTATGTACTTTTATGATACTCTTCATTTGTATAAATTATTTTAACCAAGAGAAAACACTCATAGTGATTCGGTGCGAAAAGCAATATTATTTCACTATATCTAGTTTGAATGTATGTGTATGGCTCAACATGCAGTATGATTTATTTCTTCTTGGTTCATATTTTATCGTGGAGCAAATTGAAGAATGGTTAACGGTATCTGGATATATCCATTGATCATTTGGTTAATTTAGATGGTCGATAAAATTACAGTGTAATGCTATATGAATACAATATTATATATGTGTAATTTTATACGACTATATCATTTTGTTGTCCTTCAGACTAAGTAATTAAACCTGTATTCTTCAAACTAAAATTGATCTTAGGTTTTTCTTCAGGTTAATTCCCTCGCTAAATTATGTTTACAAGTAAACTACTTTTTCTAAAAATAAATCAAATATCATGTTAATTTTCATAGATTTTCATATATATATATATATATATATATATATATATATATATATAATCAAATATCAAGTTAAAATAGATAATGTTCACTGTCGATGTCTTGCCGAGAGTCAAACACATTGTTTGCTAAAATTTCTTATTAGAGTTCATGTTCTCCTCCTTGACTTCGGTTTGCAAGGCTGAATCATGGCCTTACCAGTGGTCCTAATGAAGGCTAGAGAGTTTAGAAAAAGTCTGTAGGAAATGGTGTTGAGGCTACACTATATATAATAAGAAATTTGGTGTTTTCCTCCCCCATTTTCCTTTATCCTTTTAAGACAAAGTCTAGTCCCAGATTTAAAACATCTATAGCCAAATCTTTGATTTGAATAAGCAAGGTCAAAGGCCCCATTGAATCCTATTTGAATTATTTTCTGATTATTTAAATTCCTGCTCCTTAACCGACCGAAATAATATACATATTTAATATATCGTTATGTCCCAATTTAAGCTTTAAATACATAATAAAAATACCATAAAAATAAATACAACATTTGGATTAATTTATAACATTTGTAAACTTATTTTCCCTTTGGTCAAATTTAGAAATAATTAACAATTCAATTGTATTGTTTCTATGGTGTGAACTCGGTCCTCATTCAATATTCAAACAATTAAAATACTAAAAGCTGTAAAGAATTTGTTGAAGCATAGTATTTGGCCAAGTTCAACACTTACTAACAATTTAGATGGCCTTTTTATGACCACAGTTGGACATAGTCGAACTACCTTGAAGCAAGACACTACCTAAGAGAGGGTTTACCTCCTTTTTTATACAAAGTTAGTATCACTGTAATTGGTATACGACTTAAATGTCAAAATGTCCGGGCAAAGTAAATCACATGATCGATAAATATTATCAGATTAAATCAGACACCTTAAAATTTGTTTATGCAATTAAATATTAATTTAATGGAGTTTTTGATCTTAGACCAAATTCTACATATCTAAGTGATATTGTAACAACAAAAACAATATGTGTATAAAATATCATTACAAAATAAGCTTATTTTAGATTAAAAATTGGATTTCGTCATGTCAAATATTTAACCATAATCAAAGTATAACCTAACCACTTAAGATCGACAGTATTTTCAATTTAAATACTATTTGTACGTCATTACATTGAGGTATTCTATTCTGATTTAGTTATATTAACACATAAAAGACTCTCGTCGAGTCATTCTGTGATTATTCAAAACAACTACATGTACGTAACTTTTTGGTGCCCCTAACGGTCAGGAATAAATCATCATCCATCTCAGCATTATGTACATTAGTCTCAATGAACGTGTCGATATCCTTTTCTTAATACTTTAACTATAAAGATTTAAGGAGCTAGTGTTTGGTATATATCAGTACGATACTCCGGTTATGAACATGTTCAAAACTGCAATTGATAAAACACTTCTTCTATGGACTTTCTACTCACATATGTTTAATGTAATTAATTTATTATTTATATCACAATATAACAGTATACATAGTAGAAATCAAAGCCAAGAACATACTTTATTTTTATCTACAGAGCTAAATCTACATAACAAATTACATAATTTTCCTTATGACACACCCGTAACTCTATAACAATTCACGTCCAAAATCCTAAACTGATGGCACTTATGCTTGGTACCATGAAACAAAAATGGTCCAATGCCACTTAGGCCACCACCATTAGACTGTTTTAACGATCTAGTAGGTAATCTGGTTTGGGCCAGCTAGAATATTCTAATCGATGCAAACCAGGTTTCTTGAACTTGGAAGCTGATCAATTTTTACTGCATCCAACTGTTTTTTTCAAAGATATGGTGCATGAGAAACATACTTGCCTAAAAGCAAGAGTGTAAGCTAATTTCTCTATTTTGAACCAATCAAAAAGCAAACATAACTTGCACTTGTTTTAAAGAGTGCGTGCATATTAAACCTTCATGCATATATACCGGATTTGGATGGCTTCTCCATTTAAGCTACAACTTAGGAGCCTCGAACCCTGCCAGATTGAAGCATTTAGCCATTGGAACACTATTGGACACCTAGGAGCTGTCCAAATCCTTTGCATCAAATATGAAACTACTTGATATATCATTCATTTCAAGATCTAAGAGTCACCTCCGTCAGATTCAACAAGGCTAGAGTTTTTTCTGTTGAACAAACACAAATGCGTATGCTTACCCAACGTGGACCACTGACACGTCTGACTGAAGAAATAGTGATGAATATTGGTGACTTGTGTGTGTATTTGTTTCCACAATGTGGATGGATGCTACGTTTAAAATCAAATAGTTGATGTAGAAGTAACAGGGGTTAACGACACACTTTGCAAAACACTGCAAGATAAAATTGACGATGACAGTAACTTCAATGGAAACAAAATGACATAGTCTTTACTGTTTTATTTCAGAAAAATAAAGCTTCAAAAGGTATTCATTTTATTTACCAATCATGAGAAATGTTTCTGTAGCTGACTTTTCCATAAATTAAGCGTAAATGGTTTTGGTATATAAGTGTGAATTTTGGATTATAAAGAAACTTCAAAATTGCCTGCTGTGTAAAAGGGCAGGAGTGTTTAAATGTGGTTGGGATTGATGAAAGGAAAGGAATCCAGAGGAAACGGGGCACAGAACAGAGAAAAAAAGGAGCAAAAGGACAAAATATAAGCACAGAGAAGTACGTAGGCGGGAACTGAAGAGAGATGAAAAAGCAAGGAAGACAGGGCGGGGCCACGTCAAATGTCTTCCGAATAACGCGGGGGACAAATGTTGTCGGCTTCTGTAGTAGGAGCTAGCAACTGAAGTCCATTAAGTGGAACCTTTAATGGATGTTGCTTGCTAACAGTTATCTTATTCTTATCGATCTAAGCAGCTTAGGTGAGCTGCGTGGTTTGATACTGATGGAAAATAGACACTAAAATCAAATTAACTGTTCAACAAACAAAACATCCAGATCGAACCAATACCTAAATTGTGTAGATATGCAACGGTGTATTCATCTCTACTACTGATAAAGAAAATTCATTAAACTAATTTGTTCGGTGTTTTTTTGAAATTTCAAAAAGGTTCTTGCTTTCCGTTTAAGATAATATAAACAGTCCGTGTACGAAGCACGGACCTATGCTAGTTTGTGGAAACTAACTACTTTGAGGAAATAGCAATAATGTTGACCTTGATAATTATGATATTTTATAATAATATATGTTACATATTCGGTTTAAGTTGCTGATTCATTTTCAAATACTAACAACAGAAATTAAAACAGCAGCTGACCAAAAACCCGAATAGGTTCGAAAATATAAACCAAATCAAACCAAATAACATACAGTATTATTTCGGACGATATTAGGGTAGAAGGAGGTCTCATTTCCTTTAAGTGTGAAAAGTGGATCTTCAAAAAGTTTTCGGATGAGTTATAGAAGATTTAAAAACATGATGCCATATTTATTTTCCATACCTTTATGCTTGATGGAACCGAAGGAAAAAAATTGTTAAACCAAAATTTTATATTTATATTTTTCGTTTTATCAATCGTCGGCGGATATGATAGTTATTTGATATCCATCTATATCCGCAAATGTGGATATCCATTTATTCGAAAATGATTTCATTGCAGATGTATCTTGATTGACGAGAGAGGGAAAAAAAACTATTCATGATACCAGCTTATCAAGAACAAAAAAAAAAAGAATTAATCTTATTCACGCGTTTCTTCTTTCATATTTCTAACCTTAGTTTCTCAGATTAACCCAACGTGTTTTTGATAAAGTTGTAGATAATTTGAAATTGATGCAGGAAATATATCAAATAAAAGAAATATCAGTGTGTTAGTACATTTATAAATAAGTTTGATAAATCAGTGTGTTACATTTACCACAAATTTGTTTCTATCGTTACAAATGAATTAAAAAAAAAGGTACGCAGATACTCATTGTTAATTAATCTGGAAATCTTGCTTATCACTTTACCTTAAAAGGCAACGCAGATCTTAGAAACTATATGTCTTGTGGATAATAATTTGTGTAAATATAAATAGAGATGCTTCACACAAAAGTTCACGCATAACAAATTGCACTTCAACATAGCCACAATAAAAAGGATGTCATAATCAATATGAATCAATCATCTTATTCCTCATCAGTCTTTAGTTAGTAAACCAAAACTGGTCTGCTCTATCTTTAGCAAATTCCCCACATAACTAATAATAATGATATGTATGATTATAAAACAAATAAACTTAATTATATATAACGTTTCTTATTGGCTTCCACACAAATAATAATTCACGCGATTTTACGTCACGCACAACGCACGTACATATAAATTTTTTTTATAGAGTATAAAATTTAAAGTTTCTACGTAGTTTAATAAAAATAAATCGAAAAATATAAGGAAAAAAATTATAATTATTTTGTTAGAACAAAGTTTCGAATTTGTAGTTTTATTTACATTTCAAATTTCTATTTGAAAATAGATATTAATCTTTGTTCTTTATGAGATTCGAACTCACATCCCTTTGTTTGCATACAAGGAAATATTTAGAACTTCGCAGTCGGAGCAAAAATTTGTGTTTCTATTTCAATTATTAATAAAGATGATGCAACAAACCGAAATGTTGGAACTCAACTGAGAAAGTGCTCGGGCTTAACTACACCAGATAGAGGTTGTTACCACAAACATGTATGTCATAGCTAGGTAGCTTAGATTATGATTGGGGGAGTCGATTTTGAGGTTTACAATATCCAATGTGATTTATTAATGTCGCTCCTTGTTCTACAAATTTGCTCAACAACATTGATGAAAACATTTATTATTGAGAAATCATATTTTATTTTGAAAACCAATACCACAAAATGAGTATAACCTTTCAGATTATTATTAGGTAGTATAAGTT
The DNA here is from genome assembly GCA_030765085.1 of Allium cepa. Classification (NCBI taxonomy): domain Eukaryota; kingdom Viridiplantae; phylum Streptophyta; class Magnoliopsida; order Asparagales; family Amaryllidaceae; genus Allium; species Allium cepa. The sequence goes on from CM060945.1 coordinate 779,754,830, forward strand.
ATATAGTTTGTGACTTTGTGTATATATATGAAGCATCTAATAATTTTGTGAACTAACACTGCAAACAAAATAAAAATTAAAATACCACAAATTTAGTGGAGAAAATGAACAATAATAAATCATGATATGAAGATATTTACATAGAACCTTTGAAGTGTTTCAACTATTAGAAATCATCACTGCTTCCTTTGTATCACGAGAAACAAACGGTTCATGTATTTGTAAATTAATTAAGATATGCATATATAACATGGTTATCTGTTGGGTTATTCTAACTTTAAAATAAGAAGAAAATGAATATCATTGTTGTTATAAAAAATAATACAAGTAAGTAGCATATGGAATGTAAGACACCCCTTTTTAGACATTTTGTGTCATGACAAGTTCAAAATGTATCATTTAAAATATTTTATTCTGCTTTTTGATAAGCAAAATCATTAATGATATCATATCCAATGGTTTTTAAGATGTATTTTTCAAGCATATGATTGCTAATCCATTAAGCAAATCTTGACTCGTTGTTGTTTGCAAATATGATTTTGATAACTACAATTTTGATTATTTAATATTTCTGCAGGTAGTTACTGCATTGTATTTTACCATATTTTGTGTTATAACACAGTCACAGCTATCGTTTTTATAAGATGCATGGTTTATGTTTTCAACTGAACCAAAATTACTAACCCAGCATCAAACTTCCTGATTAATAAACCATAGTGCAGTTTTAATAGAAAATTACAATAGTGGATGTGAGACACATGACAGACGTGTTAACAAGTATAATTAAACCAATTTCCCAAAAGTTAAGTTCCTTCTTTCAACAATACATGTTACTCCAAATTTACAAAAGAATATATTACATTAAGAGAGGGAACATAATTCCCATTAGCACTGCTGAATATATTTATGAAGTGATGGTCGATTGGCCCTCCAAATTTCAAATCAGTTTAATGCTTTCAAATCAAATCATATATTTTTTATCCAGAATTGAGCACATAGGGCTATAGTTTTTGCTTTATATTAAATAGTATGGTATCCCCACTTATTTTCAAATTTAAACCCGCATAAGAATTTCAATTGTTTCCAAGAAAAATTGTATATGTTAAAATGTACATATTTACCGATAAATAGAAGATGTTGGTTGTCTAAATTCAAATACACACCTTAAAATGCAAATATTTGTAAAAGAAATATTCACAGCGTATAATTCAAATATTTAAAGTGTTGAATGCACATTCTTGTACTTTAAAATGCATATTTTCGTTGTAAAAATTGGTAGGGCTCTTTGTGAAATGTGTTTATGACTGATGTCGGAAGTGAATTTTGAAGCTTTTGAAGGGTGATTGAAAATACGATGACTGTCCTGCACTTTGATGCTCAGTATGCTTGAACAGTGTGTTGTAAAGGCATCTAACCGATGTAAGGCGATAGTCAAAGTTACAGGTAACAAAAATCAAAACTCTCAGTGCATAAACAAAATATAACAATAACATAGAAGTAAAACATGCAAGATAGTAAACTAATCAAATGAACCATAAATAACAGTTTCACGGACCTTACAAAACTAAAAATAAAAGAGTTTATACATTCCATATCTTCAGAATAAAATCTATAAGTGTAAGTAGTATAATTACGGTAACAAAACGTCCCTACAAAATATTCCAATATTCCAAACCCGATAAAAACTGAAAACAGAATGATATGTCCAAGCTAACTTTTCACTATCAATGTCTACAAAACGGAGAAAAGAAAAAAGATCGCTATATTAGAGGAGGATCGATGCACCATAACAGGTATGAATATTGACGTTATATACAAAGCAATAAGAGTAATACATATGAACGGCCAAAATTAAAGAAACAAAACGAAAAGCAGCTGACAGTACTCCACTGAAATCGATAAATTCTGGAGCATATGCGTATAACAAATTAAGTCAGACATGAAAGCAACATGCACATAGACATATTGCTAGTAGTTAGATGGATTAGACTTGGATATGACCGCAGCATGTCAGGAAAAATTGTAAAGTGGCATCATTTATGAATCATGTCTACTCTGTGCTTCTACTGTTTAGCCATTATATAATTGTTTCGGTAAAGCTACCTCTTTCTAAATTAATTAAACTGTATTACACTTTGTAATACCATAGTATCAAAAACTGTAAATCACCGTAAATTTTTTATTTTGTCAATAATAATGTGAATGATGATGTCCTTGACGCTACATTAATTGAAATTGAGGTCAGAGAGACGTACTTTTTTTTCTTTGCTCGTTTTGAACCAAAAACAAAAACCCGTTTGGTTTCATTTTATATTTTGAGTTTTGTGTTTTCAACTAAAACTAAGAAATAACAAGAAATAAGATTAGAAGATTATAGTTTTTAACCATTGTGACGACCAACGAACAATAAAGAAGTTAAATTGTTTTCTGTGCTTTTGTTATCTCTCGAACACGAAAAACAAAATAAACATGTTTTTTATTTTACATGTTAATTTCATTTTTTCAAAATTGTTTATTTTTCAACAACATTACAACGTGCACGCTTTTATATAGACGAAAACACAAAATTATAAACCATAAGCCAAGTGGGGCCTAAATTTTTGGAAACTTCCCTGTAAGTAATTTTGCGAAATGTAAATATTTTCATTTCATTAGTACATATTTATAGTAAAAACAAAAATAACCGCACTGAATGCTTCGGATGTTTTCAATTTATAATGTCAATATTTAGTTTGTAAAAACCTATAATTTTTTGCAAATATTTTTACTAAAAACTGTGTACAAAACTTACTAATTGCCGTTTTATTGCAAATATTTGAACTAAAATTATAAAATTTCATTAAATAATAACAGGGAAGTTGCAAAAAAATTTAGACTCAGGGACAACAAGTTTGCTTTTCAGTCTGAAGACAATTTTTAGTGTAAGCCGAAAGTGATAGCCCTTCGGATTAAAAAACAAACTTGAAACTAAATTTTTTTCTGACTATTTCCTTTCCTTGAGCCTAATATCCCCTAAAAATAACCGTTAACATTTCTAGTAATATTTGTTTCTGCAAATGGCGAAAATGTATTTTAATAGTTCAACTTTTTTTTTCTTAGGTTCATTCAAAATTTATGCACAAGCTTTCTACCATTACTAATTTTGATTTGGAACAATTAAGAAACCAGATCTTCGTTACTAACCAATGGCAAGGCTTGCATGAAAATTTTAACTTTACACACATCTTTAACGTCTAGAAATTTATAAATACATTCAAATGACGACCTAGATCACTGTAGAAAAAAGCATTAATGGGCTTAGGTTAATAAGAAGCTGGGCCAACTATACGTACTTTGTATGAAGACATTTATTTGGTACAATAGCGGAAAGGGCCGATACAGTCGTGGGCCTGGGCCTGAATACAAGCGCGTATCGTCATAAAAATCGTATATTCAATAATGGGCTGTTCAGAAGTTTTATATTAAACCAGAGTCTTACGTCTTTTGATAATACACGTGATGAGCTGATGATTACGTGAAAGGTACATGTACTGGTCTACTATATCTGTGTTGTACGACGTTATATAGAATTATAATGTTTCTACACTTACTAGAAAAGGAAAGTATATGTGAACAGATAGCAATTAGTAAACTAATAGATCTAACCAATCTAACATTTTCTGAATTTATCATCATATTCAAACATAACACAAATACAAAGCTAACATATGTTGTGTCTTATTTTGTGTTGTATTATGTAATTTCCACAGTAAAAGCACAAATGTTGTATATACACAAAAACAAGTCTCCTTTAATGCTAGCAAAATCCATCACTCAACTTAAATCTATGACGGATAAACGAAGGATAGTTGCATCACTATACAAAGCGTGGGAAATTTATGGCAGATAAAACAGAAACAAAAATTCAACATAATCTGTAATGGATTTATCGGTGTTCATAGCAATTTTTTCTTTCAACTTTATGGTAAATAATTGCATTCAATATCTATTGCTATTCTATCACAAATTTATGATCGAAAATTGATTTTTTTTAAATAATAAACAAGTAATAATGTATTCCAACACAATATGTTGTAATTACTATACAAAAATCATGGAATAGACTCAAATTGTCACATGAAATTATTTAAAAATATCAATGTGCACATATTGTATTAAATATTCCATCACTAGTCGGAAATCCATGATAATCGTCCAAAAAATCAAACAATGTATATTACAACGAAATATTGCATATACGACAAATTTCATCGAACAGCATAGAAAAAAGAATATAAACATTGCAGAAAAAAACCATACAAATAGTAACCAATAAAGAATAAATATCCAAAATATAAGTCACAACATAAAAAGTTAAACGTGCATATAGGGTCTACTACTAGAGAAATATCTAAGTGTAAACAATCAACCAAGGAACTAGAAATGAAAGAATGCGATTCTTCAGAGTCAAAAAGAGTCCGAATAGGAAAATCCAAAATAGTGATCAAACCTTCTACAGTGACTTTCCTACCTATATCCGGTCCACTGCTAGAAGGTGCTGCATCCAAAACCTGCATTTGCGCTGTAGATGCGCCTGTTTTCTGCCCCGTCCTCTGAGGACAAGCTCTGCTAAGATGACCAGGCTGCCCACAATTATAACACCTCCCCTTCATCGATCTCTTCTTACAGTCCTTTGCTAAATGCCCAAGTAATCCACAACTATGACATTTCTCATCTTCATTGATCTGCTTTTGATGGCCTCCTCCTTTTCTCTTATCTTTATCCTTCTTATTCTTCCACCGCTGCTTCTTAGAGTTTTCTGATTTAGGGACCTCCTTAACATCTTCCTTCTACTGTCCAAATGCAAGTTGCACTCTCTGTCGGTCTTTCAATCCTAACATCCCAAATATCCGCTCCGTATCCCTTAACCAAGCTCGTGCCTTCATGAAATCCTCCATGCTGGAAAAGGTCTTACCTCCTAGACTAACGAAGTCCTTGCATAGCTTAGAAAAGTTGGCTACTGCAGGTGGATTAATGGGATCTCCATCTGTTGATGCTGTATTAGACGATTGCCCTTGCATCTCTGGTACCATAGCTCTACGGAACAAGCCAGCCAAACTAGGAAAAGAAAATAAAACTTAAGCTCGAAAGAATCGAAAGAAGGTTGAATTGGACTTTGAGGGGATTTTTATAAAATCTCTCTCTTATACTTGAAAACCATTTCTATAATAATAGTTTTTTTCTCTTTTGAAAAATACTTTTAAAACATGTTATCTTTGAAAAATACTTTACTTTTTAAAACAAGATTTTAGGAATTTTGTAACCTTATGCTCTGATACCACGTGAAACACCCACACCTCTTAGTATACCCAAAAAGGGCACACTAAAAGATATGGTGTATTATAGGTATAGCTAAAGCATCACAAAGACTAAAATTCACAAGACAAATAAACATAAACAGCGAAAACATTTAAATAGTAGCCCATTATTCAAAATTAAACTTCATAAATAAGTCTGAAAAACATCAAATGTCTCAAATACCAAATACATATGTCTTATGAAAAATACCTCTCACTCTCATAAAATCAGAGTACAATAAGTAATCATCTTTCTCATAAGTACTAATACATCAATTCCAAATGAAAAGAAAACTGAAAAGAAGAAGAATACATGATAAACTCCGGGAATGTATCTCTAAGAAATCTGAATCAACAATCCTTGCCTCTGCTGGCCTATTGGGGGAAAAGGGAAAATAGAGGAGTGGGTCAGACTATAAGTCTGGTGAGTAAAGTAACCACTAGTATTTTTAAGCAAGATAAAGATAATAGATTTACCAACAGTTCGGGTATGAAAAGAAATAATGAAAAGATGAAACTGGGATAAAACACTGATTCTGTTTGACTGATTACTTTGATTGTCTTGATTGTTAGATTGTTTGCACTTATCTTAGATTTCTGTGATTAGGCCGAAATCCTAATCCTATTTTAATTAGAATGAAATCTTAATTTTACATGTTGATCGGCCTTCTATCTCTGTTGTGCCATTGTGAGCTAGTCCCATCCTGTGGGTCCCACTGTAAAAGACACATGTTTAGTGCTTGAAACGCGGTAGCGAATTGCAACCCTAATTGATTCCACATGCTCGGTCACCGTTGGTACACACTCACTGTCGCCCCCTCTTGTGACCACTTACTCACCCTGTCAGCATAAGCATGTCCAGCCTCACTTAATCTATTGTGAGACCAGTAGACCTAGCCTACAAGGGATCCTGCCCAGCCTCACTTAAGTGTTTTATGACACATCACTACTAATGTGAAAGGGAATACTGTTGGTACGAGTCCTAACAAACAAAATCTAGTTGTGCCCCTTGTCCAAATCCCCCGATTTGAGCTTCTATCTATTGGCCACTTATTTACCTTAGTTAGCATGTCCTAGCCTTACCTAGCTATTGTGAGACCATCAGGCCTAGTCTGAAAAGGTCCTGCCCAACCTCACCTAATCTGTTGTGAGACCATCAATCCTAGTTTGAAAAGGGAATGCTGTTTGTACTGAACCCATGTCTGTTCTTGCTTATTAACTTAGTGTAAGTCTTTAAAATAAGTCTTTTTTGTTATTTCTGCTCTATTTGCTTATTAACTTAATATAAGTCTTTAAAATAAGCTTTTTTCTGTTGTCTCTGCTATATTTTCTTATTAACTTAATTATAAGTCTTTAAAATAAGCATTTTCTGTTATCTCTGCTATATTTGCTTATTAACTTAATAAGTCTTGAAATAAGCCTTTTCTGTTATTTCTAATTATAACCTATGTTATAATTTGCTTATTAACTTATTCAAAGTTTTAAAATAAGCCTTTCCATTCTTTCTGCTTAATTATAACTTACGTTATAATTGTTACTCTTCTGTTTTATCGTTTTAGTTATAACCACTAGTTATAAACATGCTTACAAATATCTCAAAATTGCCTATTTCAGTCCATCTTCTTTTTATTATAGTTTTTCTTATTTTACATCTAATTTATGTAAATTTAATGTTTTCTATTTTAATCCATATTTGCGAATTACTTTTTCTTTTAATATTCTTATATTTTATTCGCGCAAAAAGGAATAAAAAGAAACTAAAATTTACAGGCTAAATTCTAACGTAAAACAGATGTAAATAAATGCAAATAATAGTAAATAATTGTAAACAACTGAATAAAATAGCTGGTTAAAAATAACTGAATAAAATAGACTGAAAAGAACTTTGAAAACCAGCTGTAAATAGCTTATATAGAACTTGTCTCAAAATGGCAGAAAAACTACAACTATTGAGAAACCTATTATTTTAAATTAATTAAAAATAAAAAATAATTACTTAACACTCACCTGTGGTCCTTTTTCCTATTCCTTGGTCTTCCTTGATCCACTTTGAGAGCGTAGAATATTTTTATCAAAAAGATTTTCTCCTTAGAAAAATACTTTATTTAGGGTCCAACCTCATGCAATGCAACCAAATAGGAGAAAATATGAATGAAAAAAATAGCTAGACCTAGGGTCTTATTTATAGTGTGGTTTAGGGATCTCAGACCATTGGATTTGAAGATTAAATCTCATGCAATCACATCATAGGGTCGCTAGGAACCATCGGATGGAAGCACGAACGCACATGATTTGAAGAAAATTGCAAAACACGTCATACGGTATGCACCTGAACACTTCTACGTCAAAGAAAAAGGCGGATCGACCTAAATATAGTGGGGCTCGACCCTAAGGTCGACCTAACCCATGTCTGGGTCGACCTATAGGTCAACCTAGCCCATGTCTAGGTAGACCTATAGGTCGACCTAGCCCATATTTGGGTCGACCTTGGCTTCTAATTTTTTTTTTTTTGATTTAATTCTTGTTTACTTCGTAACTTCTTCGTTTTAACTCAGATTTTGACAAACTATATATGGAAATAGATCGAAAAATCACCACAGACACAATGGTGCAACTCCCGTGGCTCGATTCTGATAATTTCATAAAATTATTTTATTATTTAATTAATTCATTAATTAATTATTATAGCTTAAATTTTGGGTGTTACATTCTCCCCTCCTTAAAGGATTTCGTCCCCAAAATCTCAAAGGACGGAAGAATGAAATAAATAATTTCATCCAAATTCTATAACCAAATACTCAACCACCATCCATTGCCTCCATTGTCCTTAAGTTTCTAATGCAATTTATGATATATATATATACAAACAGTGTAATGTCAATGTCCCTAACTAATGCAAAAGATTATGCGATTTACTGATCTAGTCGACCTCCTTTTATGCAATCATGTCCGTGCCATGTATCCAAATGAATGCAGATTCCCTAATGGCAACTGATAGTTCTATATGCGCGCTACTATCATCATCCAAATGCAATAATCATATGCCAATCATCCATTTATATAAACCATGGAAATAAAATAAAAATGCAAATGTGCATAGATCCATATGCATAAGCTTTAGTGACCTAATTAGGCCGATCCCTAAGAGATAATAGTGCGTAGCGTGTATATATATGCGTCCATTAGCATCCACTAGCAAACACTTGCAATCACTAGCGTCCATCATATATAACATGTTCTAGTAACATGTTTACGTTCAGTCCTACCATCCATAGGTTAAATTCTAAGATCTACCCTCCCAAAGGATATAAAGGAAATAACCTACACAAAACTAAAGATGGAAGTAGGAAATTAAAAACATACCATCGAAGATACGGATAAGAGATACGTATTCTCTCTTCAACCTCCCACGTAGCGTCTTCAATGCTGTTTCCCCATTGCAACTTAAACAAAGTTACTTCCTTATTCCTAAGCTTTTTGATATCACGCCCAACGATCTTGGTAGGAATGCGACGAATCGATGCTTCTCTCTCCACTTCAACTTCTTCAAGTTGACTAGGTTCCACTATCTCTGGAATCATGTAAGCACTTTCTCAAGTAATAAACATGGAAAACATCATGAACTCCTACGAGCCTCTCCGATAACTTTATCCGATACGCCATCTTCCCTACTCTTTCCATGATGAGGAACGGTCCTACGAATCTAAGAGCAAGTTTCCCACTCGATCCAAATCTTACTACCTTTCTTAGCTAAGATACCTTAATGAAAACCAAGTCTCCTACCTCAAACTCAATATTCCTTCTCCGCTTATCTGCAAAAGATTTCTGCCTATATTGAGCCGTTTTCATTCTTCTTCTAATTGAATCAATCTTTTTCGACGTCTCTCTAAACATGTTGGGACCAAGTAGCAATCTTTTCGTAGACTCCAACCAACATGAAGGCGACTTGCATGGTCTTCCATAAAGAGCTTCGAAAGGTGTCATCCCAATGCTAGCTTGAAAACTGTTATTATACACGTACTCCACTAAAGAAAGATGCTCCTCCCAAGTTCCTCCAAAATCAAGAATGCACATCCTTAATAAATTCTCAATAACTCTATTAACTCTCTATGTTTGGCTACCCGTCTGAGGGTGATAGGCCGTACTCAATCTAAGCTGTGTCTCTATAGCCTCTTGCAAGCTTCTCCAAAACTCACTAGTGAAGATAGGGTCTCTATCGCTCATTATGCTAGAGGAGACTCCATGAAGTCGAACTATTTCATGAACATATAAGGATTCTATATACGGTGTTGTGCTCTTACTCTTAACCGGAATGAAGTCGGCACTCTTAGTCAAACGATCTACAATCACCCAAATACTGGTATTCTCCTTCTTAGATCGGGGTAAACCATTTATGAAGTCCATCGAAACACTATCCCACCTGCACTCGGGCACATCCAATGGTTGAAGCAATCCACCAGGCTTCTACTACTCCACCTTAACTCTTTGGCATACTGGACACTTAACCACGAACTCTGCTACATCCTTCTTCATGCCACTCCAATAAAACACTCTCTTCATGTCCCTATATATCTTATCACCCCCGGATGAATAGTCATTTGGGAATGGTGTGCTTCTTCTAGAATGGCTCTCGTCAAATCACTAGAGCGGTAGACACAAAGTCTTCCATCTCTCCTTAGTCACCCTTTACTATCTATGAAATAGCGTTGGAGATGCCAAGAAACCTCTCATCTGCTAATCCACTCTAGAATATTCATAAGCTCTAAATCCTCTCGCTGCCTTGAGCCAATCTAATCTATAAGCGTAGGCTTAATCTCAAGTGCTGTTAACAATTCAGGAGTAATGTCCGTAGAGGGCTTAAAATCAAAGGTGGAAGTAAACTATAGGCTCTTCCACTCCATGAACATTGAACTAACGGGTTGCTCTCTTCCTACTTAACGCATCCACAACCACGTTTCCTTTACCAGGTGTGTAAGCTATCTCAAAGTCATATGATGCCAAAAACTCCATCCAACATTGTTGCCTCAAGTTTAAATCCTTTTATGAGAATAGGTACATCAATGATTATGGTCATTGAAAAGCTCGAACCTCTTTCCTAGCAAGTAATATCTCTAAGACATGAGCGCAAAAACAATAGCAGCTAACTGCAAATCATGGGTAGGATAATTCTTCTCATGAGTTCTCAACTATCTACTTCCATAGCATACTACCCTTCCTTCTTGCATCAATACTGCCCCAAGTCCCATCCCATATGCATCAGTGTATACTGTAAAAGGCTTAGCTCTATCAAGTAAAACTAACACTGAGGCACTAGTAAGGGTCTTCTTTAGCATTGTGAAGGAATTCTCACAATCTACGTCCCACATGAATGCCAAATTCTTCTTAGTGAGACGAGTAAGCGGTGCTGAAATCTTAGCGAAACCTCCGATAAACTTCCTATAATAGCTAGCTAAACCTAGGAAGCTTCTAACTTCAGTAGCGTTCTTGGAAGCCTTTCCATCTTGTACTGCTACTACCTTAGTGGGATCAATTGTTAGACCCTCTCTTGAGATTACATGTCCCAAGAAACGCACCTCCTTATGCCAAAAGTGACACTTCGTGAATTTTTCCTTCAACTGATGAACATGAAATGTATGAAGAACCTCCTCAAGATGAATAACATGCTCTTCCATACTCTTGGAAAACACCAAAATGTCATCCATGAATACTATAACGAACTTATTTAGGACATCTCGAAAAACATGGCTCATCAAATCTACAAAATAGGCTGGGGCGTTGGTTAGTCCAAATGGCATAACCAACCACTCAAAGAATCCATCGGGTGTCCTAAATGTTGTTTTATCAATGCTATCGTCAACGATCATAAGTTGATGAAATCCATTAGCTAAATCAAGCTGGGAAAATACCAAAGTGCCAACCAACTGATCAAAATGATTGTCTATCCTAGGAAGTGGATAACGGATCTTCTTCGTGAGCATATTCAATTCTCTATATTCTACGCAAATTGGAAGGGACCCATCCACCTTTGTAGTGAAGACGACTGGCGCTCTCCACTCAGATATGCTCCGCCTGATGAAGCCTTTATCCAATAGCTCACCAATCTGCCTACTTAACTCCTTCCTCTCCCTAGGAGCCATAGGTCTCACGGGAAATGCCACTGGCTAGGCATTGTCAATTAGATAGATCCTAAAGTTGATCTCTCTTTTTGGGAGTAGTCCCCAAACTTCCTCAAAAACGTATGGGAAGTCTATAACGACTGGAACAGAATCTAACTCTCCTAGTGATGAATCAAAGGAATAAAGAAAGCTCAACAAGACTGACCCCTCTGGGTTGAAAGAAACTTCGAGAGTCCTTCCGTTATATGTCTCTAGTCTGACGACTCTCCTCTCGCAGTCTAATATCACTCCATAAGTGGATAGCCAATCCATACCCAAAATCATTCCATATCCCAAAATCCCAGTACATAGGCGTCGACATCAAGCTCTACGCCTAATATAAAAATTTTCAAACCCCTACAAATCATGGATAAATGCGTTGATCCTCCATGGGGTTTGAAACAACTATAGGGTCTACTACTAGAGAAATATATAAGTGCAAACAATCAACCAAGAAACTAAAAATGAAATAATGCGATGCTCCGAAGTTAAAAAAGTCTAAATAGGAAAATCAGAAATAGAGATCAAACCTTCTACAAATATTTTCCTTCCTCTATCCCGTCCACCGATAGAAGGTGCTACATCCAAAGCTTGCATTTGTGCTATAGGTGCGCCCGATTTCTTCCCTATCCTCTGAGGACAAGCTCTGCTAAGATGACCAGACCGCCCACAATTGTAACACCTAGCCTTCATCGTGCCCTTTCTTATAGTCCTTTGCGAAATGCCCAACCAATCCACAACTATGACATTTCCCACCTTTCTTGATTTTCTTCTGAGGGCTTCCTGCTTTCCTCTTATATTTATCCTTTTTATTCTTCCACCACTTCTTCTCAGAGTTTTTTGATTTAGGGACCTCCTTAACCTCTCCCTTCTGCTGCCCAAATGTAAGCTGAACTCTCTGTCTATCCTTCAATCCTAATATTCTAAATATATGCTCTGTATCCCTTAACCAAGCTCGTGCCTCCACGAAATCCTCCGTGCAGGAAAATGTCTTGCCTCCTAGACCAGCAAAGTCCTTACATAGCTTAGAAAAGTTTGCTGCTGCAGGTGGATTAATGGGATCTCCACTCGCTGATGCTGTATTGGACGATTGCCCTTGCACCAGTATCATAGCTCTACGGAACCAACCAGCCATTCTATGCAAAAAAAGAAAACTTAGGCTTGAAAAAATCGAGAGAAGGTTGAATGGGACTTTGTTTTATAAAAACTCTCTTATACTTGAAAACCATTTCTATAATAAGAGTTTTTTTCTTCTAAAAAGTACTTTTAAAACATGTTATCTTTGAAAAATACTTTACTTTTTAAAACAAGTTTTTTAGGAATCCTGTAACCTTAGGCTCTGATACTAAGTGAAACAACCCACACCCCTTACCATACCCAAAAAGGGTACACTAAAAGATATGATGCATTATAAATATAGCTAAAGCATCACAAAGACTAAGATTCACAAGACAAATAAATATAAACAGCGGAAACATTTAAATGGTAGCTCATTATTCAAAATGAAACTTCATAAATAAGGCTGAAAAACATCACATGTCTCAAATACCAAATACACTTGTCTAATGAAAAATACCTCTCAGTCTCATAAAATCATAGTACTATAAAGTAATCATCCCTCTCATAAGTACCAATACATCAAAAACCAAATGAAAAGAAAACTGAAAACAGAAAAATACATAAAGAACTCCAGGACTGTATCTATAAGAAATCTTAATCAACTATCTTTGCCGCTGCTGGCCTATGGAGGAGAAGGGAAAATAGAGGAGTGGGTCGGACTATAAGTTTAGTGAGTGAAAATATGCAACAACTCGAAATTTAACCCATAAAAATTAATTAGTTTATTAATGAAATAATAAAATAACCTTGTGAAATTATCAGAATTAAGCCACGGAAATCATATTATTGTGTCTGTGGTAATTTTATGGTCAATTTTCACATATAGAACATCAGAATCCGAGCTAATATGAGCAAGTTACGAGATGAACAAGAAATTGAGTATATATATGTATGTACATGTATGTATATATATTGGGATAGGTCGACCAAGAGGTCGGCCTAATCACGCCCTAGGTCGACCGGCCAGTCGACCCAGGACGATGGGCGGTCAGCCGCCCGTTCCAGCCACCTTGGGAATGAACGAAGTAATTTTTCCTTCGTTTCTGTAATGTTCGTGGCCAATTTTATACGTCATTTTCATTCTTTCAGCTCATCTGGTCCCTTCGTGTTCCATTCGATGGCTCCTATTTAGCCGATGATGTGGTTGCATCCTATTCAATCATCAAATCTAACGGTCCGAGATCAACTTCTACCCCTATAAATAGAACCCTAGACCTAACACCTTTTCTCATTCTATGTTCACCTTTTTAGGAAGGACGCTAAACGAAATAATTTTCCAAGGAGAATATCATTTTAAATAAAAATATTTAACAACCCCAAGTGGATCTGGGAAGAACTTAGGACCAAAGGTGAGTGATTGTAATTATTTAGATTTTTAAGCAACCTAAAATAATAGGGTTTTCAATAGCTGTAGCTTTTCTATGATTTTGGAAATACCTTTTTACTTGTTATTTTCAATCTATTTCTTTTTAGCTATTCCTTTTAGTTATTCGTAGTTAATTTCTATTAATAGCTATTTTCTGTTTAATTACGGTTATTTATAGTATTTTAAATTTGTTTGCTGTTATTTATGCATTATTTACATCTTTTTTATACGCTTTGGATTTTCTTCTATTTTCAGTTTTCTTTTGTTTCTCCTTCTTCTTCGCGTATGGATTAGAATGGATTAAAAAAACATGGATTAAAATTATAAGAATACTGAAATAACGGAAGATAAGATGTAAAATGAAACGACTGTAATAAGAAATGGAATTGGACTGAAATTGTGATGTAAATATTAGAATTGGACTAAATTAAAGAAATTGGCCTAGTTATAACTTAGAATTATAACTAATAAGAGTAAAAGATGAAAGAAGCATATTTTCACACTTAGACCTTGGGCAAAGTAATAAGCATGATTATAACATAGGTTATAACAGGAAAAAAGAACACTATGAGGCATATTTAAGACTTAGGATAAATTAATAAGCACAGATAGTAAGGACAATAATAAAGGCTATTCGAATAATTTATCTAAGTTAATAAATAAAGAAGTAAAGTAGGACCTGTATAAAATAGCATTCCTCTATTATTTCTATAGACATGGCGTTTCACCAAATCCTGAAGTGAGACAAGGGGCACGTTTATGCTAATAATGGTAGTAATTGGTTAATAAGTAGAATTCCAAATCATGGTGATATGGGAAAAGGGGCGTAACAAGATATTGTTTAGATGACGGGCCAGTACCAACAACATTTCTTCTATTATTTCTATGGACATGGTGTTTCACATAATCCTGAAGTGAGAGGAGGGGCACGCTTATGTTTGAGCTTGAGGTAATAAGAAGACCCAATAAGTGGAAAAACAGGTAACGTGAGCTTCGTGGTGGTCACGCGTGCGACTTCCAGTGATGGCTCATAAACCGTTATGAGTTCCAAGCGCTTAGTATGTGTATCTTTCGTACGCACCATTGCCTTCTGTGTAGGGAGCTATATAACGTCTAGTCCATAATAAATACTTTGTGCGTCTTTCGTAAACACAATTGTACTTTGTACGTCTTTCGTAGATGTTATTACCTTATGTGTAGGGAGATATATAGTGTCTAGTCCGCAGTAAGGTCTAGAGTAGCAGGCCGATCAATGGTAGAATTAGGATTTCAACCTAATTATAAGATTAGGAATTTAACCTAATCAAAGCAGCTAATAAAGACAAGTGCAAACAATCAAAGTTAACCAATCATATTTAATGGTTAATTTGTATTTATTTCCAGCTTATTCCTTCTTCTATTTTCTTTGTTTCTTTTTATATACTAGAACTGTTGTAAAGCCTATTATCTTTACTTTACTTAAAGATTCTAGTAAGTACTATCATTCACCAGACTTTTAGTCTGACCCACTCCTCTATTTTCCTCTATTTTCCCCTCATAGGTAACCAAAAAAGAGGACAATATGTTGCAGTTGCTTGGAGGTTTCTTTGAAGAAGATTCCACTATGCACTTCCACTTCTTTTAGTTCACCTTATTGTTCTTTATTTGTACTGGCACATGTTGGGGAATAGTGTACTCTGATTTTTGAGACTATTGTTTTCTTTGATTTCATTAGACATATATGTTTGGTATTATAACACATGATGTATTTGATATTTGGTGACTTATTTGGTTTTTAAAGCAATTATGATGTTCTGTTCTAAATAAGTTATTATTTAAATTATTTCCGCTGTTTTTACTTATTTCTGTCTTATGAACCTTAGTCTCTTCTAGTTTTAGTTTGTACCTACAATGCACCACACCTTCTAGTGTGCCCTTTTGGGTATACTAAGGGGTATGTGATGTTTCACTTGGTATCAGAGCCTAAGATTGCAGGATTCCTAAAATTTGTTTTAAAAATAAAGTATTTTTCCAAAAGCAACCTATTTATTTAAAGTAGCATATCTTAAAACTGGAAGTATTTTTCAGAAAGAAACTCTTATTATGGAAGTAGTTTTTAAGTATAAAAAAGTTTTTATAAAAATCCCCTCAAAGGTCTAGTTCAACCTTCTTTTGATTCTTTCAAGCCTAAGTTTCCTTTTCTTTGCATAGTATGTCTGATTGGTTCCATAGAGCTATGATGGCAGAGGTACAAGGGAAAGCACCCAATATGGCGCCGGTAGGTGAAGATCCCTTTAATCCACATACATCAGCCAATTTTCTAAGCTATGCAAAAACTTGGCTAGTCTAGGAGGCAGAATGTTTTCAGACATAGAGGATTTCGAGGAGGCACTAGCTAAGTTGGAGGAAATGGAGCAAAGATTTAGGATGTTAAATTTGGAGGACCTCAGAAGTGAATCAAGAAAAGCGAGAAATGCAATAACTATGAACAGGTTGGGCATTACGCAAAGGACTGTAAGAATAAAAGGTGTTATAACTATGGGCAGCCCGGTCACCTTATTAGAACTTGACCTCAGAAAACGAAGCAGAGAGCAGGCGCACTTACAGCACAAATGCAAGCTTTAGATACAGTAGTGGACCGGATAGTGGTCGGGAAATCTCTTTAGAAGGATTGACTTCTATTTTTGATTTTCCCATTTGGACTCTTTTCGATTCTGGAGCATCACACTCTTTCATATCTAGTTCTTTGATAGATTGTTTGCACTTAGACATCTCTTTATTAATAGACCCCATTGTTGTTTCAAACCCCATAGGTGGATCGACACACTTGTCTATGGTTTGTAGGTGTTTGAAAATTTTTATCCTAGGCATAGAATTTGATTATGACGCCTATGTATTGGGATGATTTTGGGGATAGATCGACGATCCACATATGGAGCTATATTAGACTATGAAAGAAGAGTCGTTAGACTAGAGACATGTAGCGGTAGGACTCTCAAGGTTTCTTAGGACTCTCTAGGGTCAGTTATGTTGAGCTTTCTATATTTTCTCAATTCATCATCATCATCAGATTTAGAATCGGTTCTTGTCGTCAGAGATTTTCTAGTCATCTTCGCTACTAAGGACGATGGTTCCATTAATTATAGAGAATTAAATAGCTTATAAAGAAGAACCGATATCCACTCCTTAGGATTGATGATATTTTTGACCAGATAGTTGGCTCTTTGGTATTCTCCCAGCTTGATTTAGCCATAAGATTTCATCAGCTTAGGGTTGCTGATGACAGCATTAATAAGACCGCATTGAGGACACCTGATGGATTCTTTGAGTGGTTGGTTAGGCCTTTTGGGTTAACTAATGCCCCAGCCTATTTTGTTGATTTGATGAGCCATGTTTTTAGAGGCGTCCTAATTAAGTTGTGGTGGTATTCGTGGATGATATTTTGATGATTTCCAAGGGTATGGAGGAGCATGTTGTTCATCTAGAGGAGGATCTTCATACACTTCGCATTCTCCAGTTGAAAGCAAAGTTCTTGAAGTATCACTTTTAAGGAAGCATATTTCTTAGGGCATAGAGAAGGTCTACACATGGATAGAGTTTGAGAAACGATTTTGTACATTTAGTTTCGGATTGTGAAAATCCAAAGAGAGGTAGAAAACGATTGGAGATGTACAATAGATTCAGTTGATAAGAAAATAAGAAAAGCCACAGGTAGAAAATTGCAGAAATTAAAATTGCCTCAGAAAAGTGGATTTAACGGCAGTGCCATAAGATAAATATAGGTATATAAGAAGAACAAGAATATAAGACTTTAAGTTAGGAAATGAGATTTTCAAGATTTAGAAAGGATACTCCTAGGATAGTAAGTAGGAAAATCCACTTTATGTCTAACCCAATAAAATAAAATTATTTGAATTGAAAAGAAGAATTGTCAATATTTTTAAAAGTAAATACTGGGTTTTTAGGAATATGGTAAAAAATTTAAATTGGTTTTTATATGACATAAATTTTGTTAAAAGTGAAATTCTTTTTGAAGAATTACAGAATGTATATAGTTTACTAGGTTCTTGTAAGTAAACAAAAATTTTAAATATAAAAACTGAAAAACTATCAAGTATCGAAAACGTAGATTACAACATTTATTGTTGTAATAGATGTTTTCATGAAAATAAAGGGAGCATAGACTATAACGCTACCGTTATAGTAGGTAACTTCCAAAGGTACTTAATATGTGAGGTTTATTTGTATTTATTTTTAATTAAATTCACATACTAGTATTTTTGGGTTGTAGTAATGTAACGACCCAGAATTTTTATTAATTAAAATTTGAATATTTAATTAATTTTAAATATTAATTAGTGAAATTTATAAGTCGAATAAATTTTATTTCGAATAATTGGATTTAATTGGATAATTAAATCGATAATTTAATAGTTGAAATTCCAGAAATAATTGAATATTGGGTTAAATATGATTGAAAATGATTTGTAAAATTTTATTTTATCATATTGAAGTTAGAATGATATTATAGAACTTTTAAAATTGAATTAAGAGTTTATTTGTGAAAATTGAATATTTTAATATTTAATTACCGACTGAAAAATAGCCAATTTTCGAACAGTCTCAGAATTGGACGAACCCAGTTTCATTAGATCCGTAATAATTTGTTATTATAGGATTTCAATTTTCGTAGCAATCGGAGTTGTCGTTTGATCGTGGCAGCACGAAACGCATCGAAATTGTTTTAATATTAATTTGGCGAGTTAAAATAGCCATTTTTCAAATAGTCTCAGATTTCGACGAAAGCAGTTTCATCGGATCCGTAATGTAATATTATTGTATGGTTTCCAATTTCGTGTCAATCGGATTTATCGTTTGTCCGGTGCAAGCTAAAATGCCTAGAAAATCGTTTAATCGGTTTAAATTTAAATTGAACGTTTATTGCCATAACTCGCACAGATGACCGAATTAGCCCCCGAAACACGTTCTATTGTATTCAGAACGCGGGGTAAACCTTAAAAACGCCAACCGGCACGCTTCGTTTGGGGTTCGGAAAATCCGGGATGAATAGTGTCGCGTATTTTTCTATAAAAGCCCCCTCCCTTCATAAATTTGCAAATTTATTAAAACGCTAACCCTAATTTCAATTGCCAGCCGCCACTTATATTTCAAAGGCCAGAAATGCATCTCCTTTCTCCTCTAACCTCTTCAAATCCGTCAATCTATTCAACAAACTTTCAACTGGAAAGTTGTAGAGGATTGCAAGAGCTTTAATTTCATACGGAGATGATCGAAAACGGCGCGACGTGGAGGGAGAAAGGGGGGGCCGACGGCCTGATGTTGCGCACGCACATCGAGGTGCTACAGGTGGCCGAGTTCATCATGGTGGTGGCCGTGCGTAGCTCTTGTCGCGAGCTTTCCAATGGAGTAACCTGATCGAATTTTAATCAAGCGAGGAGGGAGCATAATTTAACCCTAGTTTTGAGCATATGGGTTCAAGAGCGTGAGTTGCCTGATGCCGTGCGTGTGTTGGAGAAGATGAAGCATGTGGCCTTGATTTTCTGAAGTAAATTTGGACGGCCGTGATTAATCGAGGTTAAAATTATAAAGAAAGTTGTAAATTTAGTTTATATAAAATCGTGTAAACTTCTAAATGCCATAACTTTTTCATACGAGGTCGAAAACGCGCGAAACCAGTTGCGTTGGAATAGTATGGACGAACACTACGCGATGCAATTGGATTGGAGTCGTTTGGAGTTAGTGAGAATTTCGGGTAAAATTAAACGTCCGTTTAATTTTATCCGAAATAAATCGCTAAAACGAAATTGAAATCAAGGTGAGAACTTCTCACTCAATCGAATCGGTTTCGATTTTATTTTAAATAGTTAGATTTAAAATACTTGAATGCATGTTTGAATGATGATTGTTATCTATTGATTGTTAAAATAGACATTATGCGCCGTTAGTAAGCGGATGTAATTTATTAAAAACATATACCGCGAATATTTCATAAACAGTGAAATTGGTATTATATATAGTAGCAATATATATATATTGGCATATGTATATATTGCAGTTGTTGATTTCCTGCATTGTATAGAGGATGAGACCCTATTGCGCCGTCTATTAAGCGGATAATATTTTAAATCCCATATACCGCGATAATTCCGTACTGTAACGGAATTGGTATTGTGCTAACATCTTTGGATGCAGGGAAACAGGTTGGAGGGATCCAACTGGATTCCTCAACTGTATTGACTTATTTACAGATATTTTGATATTTGTTGATTATCATATCGAGATATGATATTTGGATGTCGTGATTGACTATTTGGTGTTGTTGCATCATCAGATCCATTTTTGAAGTTTTAAAATAATGATTTTTAGTTTTTAAAGGAATTTTTAAAGTGATTTTTGAAAGTATACGTTTTATTAAATTTTGAATTGTTAAAATAAATAAACGTTAAAATTTTGATGTTATAAAAGTATGATTTTTATGAAATGTAAGTGAAAAGTGATTTTTGAAATAAATAGTTAATAAATTTATAAAATGGTTTAATTGGGAATTTTGAATTATTATAAACGGTTTATATAAAAGATTTATAAAATGGATATTTATAAATTAAAAATATTGGAATTATAAAACGAGTTTTTATAAGTAATAAAGTGAAATAAAAATGGATTTAATAAGTGAATTGAAATTTATAGATTTATAAATTGTGAAGTTATAAAGTGGATAGATTTTGTAAAATATAAAATTTATAAGTGATCAACTTATAAATCGGATTTTGACATTTAAAATGAGATATAAAAAGGATTTTTATAAATGGAAGTTTATAAAAATATAAATGGAGTTTATAAACGTTGTTTATAAATTCGAAATCAATTGAATTTGATAAGTGGGGTATAAAAATATATGAAAGGAATTATATTCACGATTTTGGACAGTGAATATATTATTAAATGAAATGGATATGTTTTTGGGGAAGGAACATTATGAAATGAAGTTAACGATTTTAAAGACATTTTAATATGCATTAAGTATCAAATACATAGATTTCAACATTCATTGTTGAAATAGACGTTTTCGAGAAATAGAAGGAAATGGTGGACTATAACACTGTTGTTATAGTAAATGGTTTCCGAAAGGAAATGTTTTGTATAGTATTGGGATTTATATATCTATTTAAACTTTGAATCCCTATACTAGTGATTTTGGGTCGTCGTAACGATGTTTTACGTAACATTCGTTTTTGACCCAAATAAATGTGTTAAGAAAATGATTTCTTAAAGAATGAAATATATACATAATTTTGATTTAAGTATATCGAATATTTTCAAATATTGAAAATAAATAGATTTGTGATGTACTTATTATTAAATAAGTATGGAAATGTTTTCCAATATGAAGTGAATGTTTTGGGATTTTATCTTTTAAAGATAAATTGAAAACGAATATTAGAAGTCGATTAGAAAATCGTACATCATAGATATTTTGGGGTTATAAATTCACTATGGAATTTATAAATGAAAAGGGAAATTTGTTTAAAAATAAACGTTGATTTATTTTTGAACTGGGGGAATAAATTTACGAATTTGGAACGTAAATATAAAGTAAATCGTTAAGGATTTATTTAATTGGTTTAAATGAACCATGTTGAAATGAAAGAAATTTCGCGTAAGGAAAATGATTGAAATTTGTTTTCAAAAGTGATAAAGTTGAAAAGTGACTTGAAAATTTGTTTTCACATGGTTGAAGTGTGGAAAATATATATCTAGTAAAGATATTGTGGAAAGTAAATAATTTGGGAAATTATTTGGATTTGGTGATGTTGAACACGCATATTGATAGTTAAATATCCGACTATCAATATTTACCTTTAAATAGGTATTTGTTGTGAATTGCTTGAATTTGAATGCCACACTTATTTTTGAATAAGCGCTCACTATTCGGGTTAGCCGGGAAAGGACCTTGGGGTCGTATAACCCATTCCGAGTATGTGAATACGTCGTTATGGATTGCATTTGATGACCGGTGTTGAAGATCGGATGTTTGTGAAAACGGAAGGATTACCGTCGAGTTACTCTACATCGGCTGATCTCCGATATAGAGGTTTTATCACCCTTAGTGATGGGAAGTCCGGTCGTGATTAGTGAATATCCGGATTGCAAGGACTTCTTTGTAAGTGCCTTCGGTTCTGTTCGATCCCGGAACAGACTTGTATAGATTGTATGTCTGACATTACAAATTGAGATATAAAGCTGATTTCTTTCAAATATATTTCTATTGGTGGCGCAGAATTTATTCTCTTAGCTTAACACCCTTATCTGAGACGTACGAGCTCAAAGGTTATATAGTTGAAGGTTATTAGTGATATACTCCCAATTTGGTAGTGTGGCATGTTGAGTGTTGCTGTGAAATGATCATTGTGTTATCATTTGTGATAGGATCATTTATTTGATCATTTATCTTGGTGATCATTTCTATGATCATTTGTTGACCTAAAGCACGACTTTTGTATAAAGTGTGGCTTTGTGGACGAGACTTCGTCGGACCTCACACCCCGGAAATGGTCAAAACATGAAGGATGCGGCAAGGTTATTAGGGGGTAGCGCCCCTTTAGTGTATGTCATTCCTTCTGTATAGAGGTGGTATCATGGTATGGAGCCCAGATATTTAACCTATGTTGTTGCTGCATATTTTGTGGTTGTTGGAAATCGAGGATCCTCGGATAGATCGGTTACGATCGGGGGATGACATATTCGTGTCAGTAGTTACCCAGTTAGGGGTAACCCGGCCTTGTGTTGGCAGAGATCCGGTTTGGTTCTCGGGGACGTCCTTCCAGAGGCGTTCTCATGTGGCAATGGGAAGTTCCTTGGCCTGACCATTTGTTCGAAATCCAAAGAAACAATACGATCTTGTACGGATTTAGTTGTATAACCTGCTATGGAATGTGGCGGTAACCTGCTATTGAACATAGTGGCTATAGTAGGCATAAGTGCGGAATGCCTATGCTGGCTAAGATTTATATCTTTACTTTCGAAATTGTTTTCTACACTATGCACTAATAATAATATCAAATGTTTCTTTTTAATGCGTATCAAGCATCTTTGACTACCATAAGGAGAAATCTCCTCCGATTCTGCGTTTGCATTGTGTGTGTGTGCGGGAGGCCTTATGGTAGTCTCATTTTTTAAAAGCATTGCGAATTGACTTTAAAAATATTCCTCTGTTTTGATTTTAAAGAAAAATAAACTGTTTTAGTTCTCACACCAGTCACATGACTAACTCGGAGTTTATTGTTTTCCTTCCTAAACTCTGGGTGCCCACCAATTTCCACACGGGCAGTCAAGAGTTAAGGTTTATCAGGATATTCAGGAGTTGCTGGAGGCAAGCTGGATGCATGGCGTATTACTAGTATATTGTATTTCTTTTCCGCTGTTGATGTTGTTTGTTGTTGTACACTCTGATGATGTAATGAAATGTGATGTAATGTAATAACTGATATAGTTCTTTGTTTAAAGATTATTCATTTATTTATTATATGTTGTTCCGCTGCGAATTGTGAGATTCTGATGTTGTTCTGTTATTTCTTCTGTTCTGTTCTATCTTTTTCTATCTTCTTCTACCTTTCTTTTTCTAAAACCCTAACGGTATGGTTTTTCGGCTTTCGATTGCTCGGCAGTTGATACAGTGGACGTATTGATGTCGGTTTTCGTCAACGAAAAATTTCGGTCGTTACATTTGGTATCAGAGCTTATGGTTAAGCGACAACCATGGCTCTGTTGGGTATAACTCATTAGAGATAGAGTCAGTAGTACTCTAGAATGAGTTTGAGTGTAGTAATAGATACGAGCGCGTATTTGTTAGTGAATATAAATTGTTTTATATTGTGATGATTGGTTTATTGAGTGGCGTATGAACCTTCGTCAGCATGGTCTGTACAACTATGCCGAAGGGGTTTATAAACACTTGAATAGAACAATTCGACATAATATCATTTTAAATTGGATAAATGAAATAATTTTACCTTGATTATTTTATATATATAAAGGAATAATTTTTCAGAATTATTAAAGTGTATATGAATTGATTGTTTGGTTGTTGAATAACACAACAATTTTTAAAGAATAATTGTATAAGCAATTGAATTATAAGTGTGAAGTTATAATTAAAATAATTTACACTTGTGAAATAATCTTATATATATAAGAAGTGAAATTATATAAGTAAAAGACTTATAAATGTGATTTATAATCTGAAAATAAAATTCCAGAGAAGTGTTTTGAAAGGATTTGATAATTTGGAAAATTGTTTTGGAGAAATTAAAGCTCTAAACTCTTTTCGGTCGCTGGAAAATAATTCCGATGATGACCGCGGCATCATTGGTGTTCATTTTCGGGTTTCCAAAAGAGGGATTGCTGCCAAATGGTTTAAAAGAAAGTTGATTGGAAAATTTGGATTTGGGTTTTGAAATTCAAAAGATAATTGAATTGATTTCAAAAATGGTTTTGAAAGATTGAAAAGACTCTAGAATCCTATTTAAAATATTTATGGGAATGATAAATGAGTGAATAACTTATACAATTTGAATTTCGATAGAATAAATTTAACTTAAAGGATGAAGTTAAATTAAAGGAAGTATAAGTAAATCAATAAAATCCAAGTTGAGATAAATTTGAGTTGTCATCAAAGACATGTAATTTGAAATTTAACAAAAGGAAAGTCAAAGTAAATTAATAAGTGAATTAATGAAATGAAGTCATTAAGAATTTGAACTTGAGTTATATGAATGAAATTCAACTTTATATTGATAAAGGAATTAGCTATTGAACTAATGAATGAATTGAATATTAATCAATTGAATGTAAATAATTAGTATGACACAATGAATATAAGTGTTAATTCATTAAAAGCTAATGTTATTGGAAGTTGAGTAAATTGAATGGAAGTCAATTTAATATGATCCAATTGGAATTAAATGTGTTGAACCAAATTGAATGTAAAGTGAATAAATTTGGTTGTATTGAATAAACACTGGTTGTTATTTGGTTGTTGATTGATTGTATATAAATTCATTAAGTGTTAATGAAAGTGAATTAGCGAAATTGGAAGCTATGAAATTGAATTCAAATTGAAAGTAAATAAATTTGAATAGAATTGAATGTGAATTGGATTTAATTAGTAAATTCAAACTAATTGAAATTGGATATGAATGAAAGTTGATAAAATCCAATGTTAATGAATCAAATGTGAATTAATTGGAAAACCAATTCATTAAATGTTAATGAGAAGTAAATTTATATTGATTTGGTAGTTGCATTTATTTCTACTGAATGCGTTGCTATGTTGGCACATGTAGTTGTTATGTTGCTATATGTTGTATATTGATACTATTTACATATATGCATGTTTCTCATGTTGTTGTTGAGTGTTTAGTAGGTGCGGATTGCGTTGCTTTGCATTTGGAGCTCGCTTTCGCGCTATATTAGCTGTATATGCTCGCTAATAATATAATATGGTACATATCTCGGATTACATACCGTACTTTTACACTTTTTTCCCTGCGGGATGCCTCATCACTTGATGAGATGTATATTTGTGATATATATACTGTCATTTTTTTTCGGATCGAGCCGCGCAAAGGAGACTATGGCGATTTTTTCCGGAAATTTAAGGCGTTAGAAAAATTTTGAGAAATTTTGGGAAATTTGTGAAAACTATAATTTTGGTTTTGGAATTGGAAATTAAACGATATAATTTGGTTTTGAAAAGGATAACTAAATATGATTTGAAAACTTAGTAAAGTATTGTAAGAAATTTAACTATGGATTTTGGGAAAGTTAATAGATTCTCTAACTTTTCTTACTTTATAATTTCGAGGACGAAATTCTTTTAAGGGGGGAAGTATGTAACGACCCAGAATTTTTATTAATTAAAATTTGAATATTTAATTAATTTTAAATATTAATTATTGAAATTTATAAGTCGAATAAATTTTATTTCGAATAATTGGATTTAATTGGATAATTAAATCGATAATTTAATAGTTGAAATTCCAGAAATAATTGAATATTGGGTTAAATATGATTGAAAATGATTTGTAAAATTTTATTTTATCATATTGAAGTTAGAATGATATTATAGAACTTTTAAAATTGAATTAAGAGTTTATTTGTGAAAATTGAATATTTTAATATTTAATTACCGACTGAAAAATAGCCAATTTTCGAACAGTCTCAGAATTGGACGAAACCAGTTTCATTAGATCCGTAATAATTTGTTATTATAGGATTTCAATTTTCGTAGCAATCAGAGTTGTCGTTTGATCGTGGCAGCACGAAACGCATCGAAATTGTTTTAATATTAATTTGGCGAGTTAAAATAGCCATTTTTCAAATAGTCTCAGATTTCGACGAAAGTAGTTTCATCGGATCCGTAATGTAATATTATTGTATGGTTTCCAATTTCGTGTCAATCGGATTTATCGTTTGTCCGGTGCAAGCTAAAACGCCTAGAAAATCGTTTAATCGGTTTAAATTTAAATTGAACGTTTATTGCCATAACTCGCACAGATGACCGAATTAGCCCCCGAAACACGTTCCATTGTATTCAGAACGCGGGGTAAACCTTAAAAACGCCAACCGGCACGCTTCGTTTGGGGTTCGGAAAATCCGGGATGAATAGTGTCGCGTATTTTTCTATAAAAGCCCCCTCCCTTCATAAATTTGCAAATTTATTAAAACCCTAACCCTAATTTCAATTGCCAGCCGCCACTTATATTTCAAAGGCCAGAAATGCATCTCCTTTCTCCTCTAACCTCTTCAAATCCGTCAATCTATTCAACAAACTTTCAACTGCAAAGTTGTAGAGGATTGCAAGAGCTTTAATTTCATACGGAGATGATCGAAAACGGCGCGACGTGGAGGGAGAAAGGGGGGGCCGACGGCCTGATGTTGCGCACGCACATCGAGGTGCTACAGGTGGCTGAGTTCATCATGGTGGTGGCCGTGCGTAGCTCTTGTCGCGAGCTTTCCAATGGAGTAACCTGATCGAATTTTAATCAAGCGAGGAGGGAGCATAATTTAACCCTAGTTTTGAGCATATGGGTTCAAGAGCGTGAGTTGCCTGATGTCGTGCGTGTGTTGGAGAAGATGAAGCATGTGGCCTTGATTTTCTGAAGTAAATTTGGACGGCCGTGATTAATCGAGGTTAAAATTATAAAGAAAGTTGTAAATTTAGTTTATATAAAATCGTGTAAACTTCTAAATGCCATAACTTTTTCATACGAGGTCGAAAACGCGCGAAACCAGTTGCGTTGGAATAGTATGGACGAACACTACGCGATGCAATTGGATTGGAGTCGTTTGGAGTTAGTGAGAATTTCGGGTAAAATTAAACGTCCGTTTAATTTTATCCGAAATAAATCGCTAAAACGAAATTGAAATCAAGGTGAGAACTTCTCACTCAATCGAATCGGTTTCGATTTTATTTTAAATAGTTAGATTTAAAATACTTGAATGCATGTTTGAATGATGATTGTTATCTATTGATTGTTAAAATAGACATTATGCGCCGTTAGTAAGCGGATGTAATTTATTAAAAACATATACCGCGAATATTTCATAAACAGTGAAATTGGTATTATATATAGTAGCAATATATATATATTGGCATATGTATATATTGCAGTTGTTGATTTCCTGCATTGTATAGAGGATGAGACCCTATTGCGCCGTCTATTAAGCGGATAATATTTTAAATCCCATATACCGCGATAATTCCGTACTGTAACGGAATTGGTATTGTGCTAACATCTTTGGATGCAGGGAAACAGGTTGGAGGGATCCAACTGGATTCCTCAACTGTATTGACTTATTTACAGATATTTTGATATTTGTTGATTATCATATCGAGATATGATATTTGGATGTCGTGATTGACTATTTGGTGTTGTTGCATCATCAGATCCATTTTTGAAGTTTTAAAATAATGATTTTTAGTTTTTAAAGGAATTTTTAAAGTGATTTTTGAAAGTATACTTTTATTAAATTTTGAATTGTTAAAATAAATAAACGTTAAAATTTTGATGTTATAAAAGTATGATTTTTATGAAATGTAAGTGAAAAGTGATTTTTGAAATAAATAGTTAATAAATTTATAAAATGGTTTAATTGGGAATTTTGAATTATTATAAACGGTTTATATAAAAGATTTATAAAATGGATATTTATAAATTGAAAATATTGGAATTATAAAACGAGTTTTTATAAGTAATAAAGTGAAATAAAAATGGATTTAATAAGTGAATTGAAATTTATAGATTTATAAATTGTGAAGTTATAAAGTGGATAGATTTTGTAAAATATAAGATTTATAAGTGATCAACTTATAAATCGGATTTTGACATTTAAAATGAGATATAAAAAGGATTTTTATAAATGGAAGTTTATAAAAATATAAATGGAGTTTATAAACGTTGTTTATAAATTCGAAATCAATTGAATTTGATAAGTGGGATATAAAAATATATGAAAGGAATTATATTCACGATTTTGGACAGTGAATATATTATTAAATGAAATGGATATGTTTTTGGGGAAGGAACATTATGAAATGAAGTTAACGATTTTAAAGACATTTTAATATGCATTAAGTATCAAATACATAGATTTCAACATTCATTGTTGAAATAGACGTTTTCGAGAAATAGAAGGAAATGGTGGACTATAACACTGTTGTTATAGTAAATGGTTTCCGAAAGGAAATGTTTTGTATAGTATTGGGATTTATATATCTATTTAAACTTTGAATCCCTATACTAGTGGTTTTGGGTCGTCGTAACGATGTTTTACGTAACATTCATTTTTGACCCAAATAAATGTGTTAAGAAAATGATTTCTTAAAGAATGAAATATATACATAATTTTGATTTAAGTATATCGAATATTTTCAAATATTGAAAATAAATAGATTTGTGATGTACTTATTATTAAATAAGTATGGAAATGTTTTCCAATATGAAGTGAATGTTTTGGGATTTTATCTTTTAAAGATAAATTGAAAACGAATATTAGAAGTCGATTAGCAAATCGTACATTATAGATATTTTGGGGTTATAAATTCACTATGGAATTTATAAATGAAAAGGGAAATTTGTTTAAAAATAAACGTTGATTTATTTTTGAACTGGGGGAATAAATTTACGAATTTGGAACGTAAATATAAAGTAAATCGTTAAGGATTTATTTAATTGGTTTAAATGAACCATGTTGAAATGAAAGAAATTTCGCGTAAGGAAAATGATTGAAATTTGTTTTCAAAAGTGATAAAGTTGAAAAGTGACTTGAAAATTTGTTTTCACATGGTTGAAGTGTGGAAAATATATATCTAGTAAAGATATTGTGGAAAGTAAATAATTTGGGAAATTATTTGGATTTGGTGATGTTGAACACGCATATTGATAGTTAAATATCCGACTATCAATATTTACCTTTAAATAGGTATTTGTTGTGAATTGCTTGAATTTGAATGCCACACTTATTTTTGAATAAGCGCTCACTATTCGGGTTAGCCGGGAAAGGACCTTGGGGTCGTATAACCCATTCCGAGTATGTGAATACGTCGTTATGGATTGCATTTGATGACCGGTGTTGAAGATCGGATGTTTGTGAAAACGGAAGGATTACCGTCGAGTTACTCTACATCGGCTGATCTCCGATATAGAGGTTTTATCACCCTTAGTGATGGGAAGTCCGGTCGTGATTAGTGAATATCCGGATTGCAAGGACTTCTTTGTAAGTGCCTTCGGTTCTGTTCGATCCCGGAACAGACTTGTATAGATTGTATGTCTGACATTACAAATTGAGATATAAAACTGATTTCTTTCAAATATATTTCTGTTGGTGGCGCAGAATTTATTCTCTTAGCTTAACACCCTTATCTGAGACGTACGAGCTCAGAGGTTATATAGTTGAAGGTTATTAGTGATATACTCCCAATTTGGTAGTGTGGCATGTTGAGTGTTGCTGTGAAATGATCATTGTGTCGATCATTTGTGATAGGATCATTTATTTGATCATTTATCTTGGTGATCATTTCTATGATCATTTGTTGACCTAAAGCACGACTTTTGTATAAAGTGTGGCTTTGTGGACGAGACTTCGTCGGACCTCACACCCCGGAAATGGTCAAAACAGGAAGGATGCGGCAAGGTTATTAGGGGGTAGCGCCCCTTTAGTGTATGTCATTCCTTCTGGATAGAGGTGGTATCATGGTATGGATCCCAGATATTTAACCTATGTTGTTGCTGCATATTTTGTGGTTGTTGGAAATCGAGGATCCTCGGATAGATCGGTTACGATCGGGGGATGACATATTCGTGTCAGTAGTTACCCAGTTAGGGGTAACCCGGCCTTGTGTTGGCAGAGATCCGGTTTGGTTCTCGGGGGCGTTCTTCCAGAGGCGTTCTCATGTGGCAATGGGAAGTTCCTTGGCCTGACCATTTGTTGGAAATCCAAAGAAACAATACGATCTTGTACGGATTTAGTTGTATAACCTGCTATGGAATGTGGCGGTAACCTGCTATTGAACATAGTAGCTATAGTAGGCATAAGTGCGGAATGCCTATGATGACTAAGATTTATATCTTTACTTTCGAAATTGTTTTCTACACTATGCACTAATAATAATATCAAATGTTTCTTTTTAATGCGTATCAAGCATCTTTGACTATCATAAGGAGAAATCTCCTCCGATTCTGCGTTTGCATTGTGTGTTTGTGCGGGAGGCTTTATGGTAGTCTCATTTTTTAAAAGCATTGCGAATTGACTTTAAAAATATTCCTCTGTTTTGATTTTAAAGAAAAATAAACTGTTTTAGTTCTCACACCAGTCACATGACTGACTCGGAGTTTATTGTTTTCCTTCCTAAACTCTGGGTGCCCACCAATTTCCACACGGGCAGTCAAGAGTTAAGGTTTATCAGGATATTCAGGAGTTGCTGGAGGCAAGCTGGATGGCATGGCGTATTACTAGTATATTGTATTTCTTTTCCGCTGTTGATGTTGTTTGTTGTTGTACACTCTGATGATGTAATGAAATGTGATGTAATGTAATAACTGATATAGTTCTTTGTTTAAAGATTATTCATTTATTTATTATATGTTGTTCCGCTGCGAATTGTGAGATTCTGATGTTGTTTTGTTATTTCTTCTGTTCTGTTCTATCTTTTTCTATCTTCTTCTACCTTTTCTTTTTCTAAAACCCTAACGGTATGGTTTTTCGGCTTTCGATTGCTCGGCAGTTGACACAGTGGACGTATTGATGTCGGTTTTCGTCAACGAAAAATTTCGGTCGTTACAATTAACGGTGTTTTACGCAACATCGGTTTTTAACCAAATAAAATGAATTTTAAAAGATAGTTTCTAAGAGTAGAAATGAAAGTGATTTGTAAAATACACTTATTATTTAAATAAATATAAGAAAATGTTTTCTGGCTATGGATATATTAAAACATTTTTAAAAATGAGTTTTTATGAAAAGAAAAGAGTAAGTAAGATATTAGATGATGTCTGTCATAAGAGAATATAAATTAGACATACTTTAATCTATTGAGATGAAAAAAGTAATGCTATAATTTTCTATGAAACTAATAAAAAAAATGTCTGTGCAAGTTACAAGGAATGCATGAAAGAGATATACAAGGTTTGGGAGCATCATATTTTGTATAGTCTATTTCGAAAAATATAAAATAAGTTTCTTGTAATTTCACATAAACATGAAGCCTCTTTCAGAAGGTTCATAGAAGATTTTAGCTTTAATACTTTCTCATAGGAGAAAGTAGATCCGATACATTAAATTATGAGACTGTTCGGTGTAATAAGAAGATGTTTTGAAAACACATAAGGATATCTTAAAGATATTCTAAAAGAAAATAGTTTGGTGGAAAAGAAAATAAGAGTTTGGAAAACTTAATAAAAGTAAAATTTGAAAATTCAAATTTCTATAGAAAACCAAAAAGGTCCTTAAAAGAAAACAAGGAATAAGTTTTGGGACTTAGAATTTGAAAGTTTTTCTCTTTAGGTTTGGGAAATAATGTAAATTCAAAAGGCTGTGAAGATGCAAGTCTAGGAAGATAAGATTTTAAGCAACCTAATATTTTATAATTTAATAGAAACTTAAAGATAACACTTTTAAATACAAAAGTTTTGAGATTTGATGTTTCAAAAATTTAGAAGCTTTACTTTTTGAAATGAAATGATAAATACCAAACCAAACTCTTAATGTGGTGTAAATAGGAACCATTTCTTAGGGGTAGCGTAAAAAGTGTAAGGCAATATAGGAGATAACAATAATTACTTTTAGAAGTAATAATAGAAGTTTTCGAATAGCGTAGAGGACACTAGTGAAACCTAGGATTGTGGCTTCATGTGTGTAAACTATAGAAGAATGATAAAGTGATATCAGTAAGATGGTAGGAAATACATGGTTGAAGATATGTATTCTTGATTTTGAGAAGCTTGGGAGAAGCATTCTCCTTTAGTGGAATTCCCATATGATATCAGTTTTCAAGCTAGCATTAGAGTGGCGCCTTTCGAAGCTCTTTATGGAAGACCATGTAAGTCGCTTTTGTGTTGAATAGAGTCTACATTGGTTCGAAAAACTTCAAAGAAGACTAAATTTGATTTTGAGAAAATTCGTATCTCATATCCGCATTTCTTTGATAGTAAATTTTCGGATTTCCTATTTTCCATCTTTAGTTTTAAGTAGGTTTTTTCCTTTGTTATCCTTTGGGAAGGTAGAACTTAGGAGTTAACCTATGAATGGCAGGCTTTGATGTAAACATGTTATTAGAACATGTTATGGATGATGGATGAAAATAGTTGCAAGTGTTTGCTAGTGGATGCTAATGGACGCATATACTTATACTAGGCACTATTATCTCTTAGGGATCGGCCTAATTAGGATACTAGAGCATATGCATATGAATGTGTGCGCATTTACATTTTTCTTCATTTTCATGGTTGCTATAAATGGATGTTTATCACATGGTTGTTTCATTTGGATGATGATTATAGCACGAAAATAGAACTATCAGCATTCTTTAGGGATTTTTGCATTCATTTGGATACATAGCACAGACATTATTGCATACAAAGAGGTCAACAAAATCAGTGGACCGCATAATCTTTTGCATTAGTTAGGGACATTAATACTACATTAATTACATAAGTATCATAAAATTGCATTAGAGAAACTTAAGGACAATGGATGAATGGTTGATGATTGACTAGTTGGTTATAGATATTGGATGAAGACATCTAGTTCATTCTTTTATCCTTAGAGATTTTGGGGATGAAATCCCTTAAGGAGGGGAGAATGTAACAATTTGAAATTTAAACCATAAAAATTAATTAGTCAATTAATGAAATAATAAAATAACTTTGTGAAATTATCAGAATTGAGCCACGGGAATTGCACCATTGTGTCCGTGGTAATTTTTTGATCAATTTTCATATATAGAATGTCAAAATATGAGCTAATATGAGCAAGATACGAGATGAACAAGAAATCGAAAAAAAAGAAAAAAAAAGAAACAAAAATTATATTGGGCTAGGTCGACTAAGAGGTCAACCTAACCATAACCTAGGTCGACCAACCGGTCAACCTAGGAGGAGGGGCAGTCAACCGCCCGATCGACCCTCCTTATGTAATGAACAAAGGAATTTTTCCTTCGACCCTGTAACATTCGTGGCCAATTTTATATGTCATTTTCATTCTTTCAGCTCATCTGGTCCATTCGTGCTTCCATCCGATGGCTCCTATTTAGCCTATAACGTGGTTGCATCCTATTCAATCCTTAAATTCAATGGTGCGAGATCCACTTCTACACCTATAAATAGAACCCTAGACCCATTTCTTCTCACTCTAAGATTTTCTCCAATTAGGTTCAACTTTTCAAGAAGGACCTTAAATGGAATAATTTTCCAAAGAGGAAATCATTTTAAATAAAAATATTTAACAACCCCAAGTGGATCCGGGAAGACCTATAGGGCAGAGCTTAGGACCACAGTTAAGTAATTGTTATTATTTAGATTTTTAAGCAATCTAAAATAATAGGGTTTTCAATAGTTATAGTTTTTCTACGATTCTGGGAATACCATTTTATCAGTTATTTTTAGTTTTAGATTTATTTTTAGTCTATTTCCTTTTAGCTATTCTTTTTAGTTATTCGTAGCTAATTTCTGTTAATTATTGCTTTACCATTTAATTACAGCCTTTTACAGTATTTTAAATTTATTTACTGTATTTATGCGTTATTTATACCATTTTCATACACTTTGGATTTTCTTCTATTTTCAGTTTTCTTTTGTTTATTCTTCTTCTTCGCGTACGAATTAGAATTGATTAAACACAAATATGGAATAAAATTATAAGAATACTGAAATAACAGATGATAAGATGTAAAAAGAAACGACTGTGATAAGAAATGGAATTGGACTAAAATTGTGATGTGAATATTAGAATTTGGCTAAATTAAAGAAATTGGCCTAGTTATAACTTAGAATTATAAATAAACAGAATAAAAGATGAAAGAAGCTTATTTTCACATTTAGACCTTAGGTTAAGTAATAAGCATGATTATAACATATGTTATAATAAGAAAACAGAACAATATGAAGCTTATTTTAAGACTTAGGATAAATTAATAAGCACAGATAGTAAGAACAATAATAAAGGCTTATTTGAATAATTTATCTAAGTTAATAAGCAAAGAAGTAAAGTAGGACCTATACCAAATAGCATTCCCCTATTATTTCTATAGACACGGTATTTCATATAATCCTGAAGTGAGACGTGGGGTACGCTTATGCTAATAATGGTAGTAATTAGTCAATAAGTGGAAGTCCAAATCATGGGGATTTGGGAAAAGGGGCACAATGGATGACGGGCCAGTACAAAAGCATTCCGACTACTATTTCTATGGACATGGTGTTCACATAATCCTGAAATGAGATTAGGGGCATGCTTATGTTGGAGCTTGAGGTAATAAGAAGACCCAATAGGTGAAAATGTAGGTAACGTGAGCTTAGTGGTGGTCATGCGTGTGACTTCCAGTGATGGCTCATAAATCGTTATGAGTTCCAAGTGTTTAGTATGTGTGTCTTTCGTAGGCACCATTGCCTTTCGTGTAGGGAGTTATATAACATCTAGTCCATAATAAATACTTTGTGCATCTTTGTAGACACCATTGTACTTTGTGCATCTTTCGTAGATGCCATTACCTTATGTGTATGGAGTTATTTAGCGTCTAGTCCACAGTAAGGTCTATGGAGTAGCAGGCCGATCAAAGGGTAGAATTAGGATGTTAGCCTAATTAGAGGATTAGGAATTCAGCATAGTCAAAGCAGCTAACAAATATAAGTGAAAACGATCAAAGTTAACCAATCATATTTAATAGTTAATTCGTATTTACTTCCAGCTTATTACTTTTTCTATTTCCTTTGTTTCTTTTTATATACTAGAACTGTTGTAAAGCCTATTGCCTTTACTTTACTTAAAGATTATAGTAATTATTATCATTCACTAGACTTTTAGTTTAATCCACTCCTCCATTTTCTTCCTTTTCCTCCCATAGGCAATCAAGGAAGAGGACAGTAGGCTGCAGTTCCTTGGAGGTTTCTTTGAAGGAGATTCCACTATGTACTTCCACTTCTTTTATTTCAACCTTTTGTTCTTTATTTCTACTAACACACATTCAGGAAAAGTGTACTCTGATTTTTGAGACCATGGTTTTCTTTGATTTCATAAGACATATATGTATAGTATTTTGACACGTGATGTATTTGGTATTTGGTGACTTATTTGGTTTTTAAAGCAATTATGAAGTTTTATTCTAAATAAGTTATTACTTAAATTGTTTCCACTGTTTTTACCTATTTCCATCTTGTGAATCTTAGTCTCTACTAGTTTAACTTTATACCTACAATGCACCACGCCTTCTAGGGTGTCCTTTTGGGTACACTAAAGGATGTGGGGTGTTTCATATTAACCACTAGTATTTTTTTGCAAGATAAAGATAATAGACTTAGCAACAGTTCTAGTATGAATAGAAATACTGAAAAGATAAAACTGGGATAAAACCTTGATTCTGTTTGATCGATTTCTTTGAGTCTTGATTGTTGAATTGTTTGCACTTGTCTTAGATTTCTATGATTAGGCTAAAATCCTGATCCTATTTTAATTAGGCCGAAATCCTAATTCTACCTGTTGATTGGCCTTCTATCTTTGTTGTGCTACCGTGAGCTAATCTCATCCTGTGGATTCCATAGTAAAAGACACCTTTTTAGCGCTTGAAACGCAGTAGCGAATTACAACCCTAATCGATGTTGCATGCTCGATCACCATTGGTACACACTCACTGTCGCTCCCCTCTTGTGACCTCTTGCTCACCCTGTTAGCATAAGCATGCCCAGCCTCACCTAATCTGTTGTGAGATCATCAGTCCGATCCTGAAAGGGTCTGGCCTATCCTCACCTAAGTGTTTTTTGAGACTATCAGTACTAGTCTAAAAGGGAATGCTGTTGGTACGGGTTCTAACAAACAAAATATAGTTGCTTCCCTTACCCAAATCCCTCGATTTGAGCTTCTATCTATTGGCCACTTATTTACCCTAGTTAGCATGTCCCAACCTTACCTAGCTATTGTGAGACCATCAGTCCTAGTCTAAACGGGTCCTGCCCAGCGTCACCTAATCTGTTGTGAGACCATCAGTCCTAGTCTGAAAAGGAAATGCTATTGGTATGGGCTCTATATCTATTCTTGCTTATTAATTTAGTGTAAGTCTTTAAAATAAGCATCTTCTGTTATTTTTGTTATATTTTCATATTAACTTAATCTAAGTCTTTAAAATAAGTCTTTTCCTATTATCTCTGCTATATTTGCTTATTAACTTAATTATAAATATTTAAAATAAGCCTTTTCGGTTATCTCTGCTATATTTTTATTAACTTAATTATAAGTCTTAAAATAAGCCTCTTCTGCTATTTCTAATTATAACCTTTGTTATAATTTACTTATTAACTTAGTCAGAGTTTTATAACAAGCCATTCTGGTCTTTCTGCTTAATTATAATTTACGTTATAATTGTTACTTTTCTATTTTATCTTTTTTACTTATAACCACTAGTTACAAAAACGCTTGCAAATGGCTCAAATTTGCCTATTTCAGTCCATCTTCTTTTTATTATAATTTTTCTTATTTTACATCTAATTTCTGTAAATTTAATTTTTTCTATTTTAATCCATATTTGTGGATTATTCTCTCTTTTAATACTCTAATATTTTATTTGTGCAAAAAGGAATAAAAGGAAACTAAATTTATAGGCTGAATTCTAGTGTAAGACAGATGTAAATAAATACAAATAATAGTAAATAACTGTAAATACCTATAAATAACTGAATAAAATAGCTGAATAAAATAACTGAATAAAGAAGACTGAAAAGAACTTTTAAAACTAGTTGTAAATAATTTATATAGAAATTGTCTCAAAATTGCAGAAAAACTACAACTATTGAGAACCCTATTATTTTAAATTACTTAAAAATCTAAAATAATTACTGAACACTCATTTATGGTCCTTAGTTCTATTTCTTGGTCTTCCTTGATCCACTTTAAGAGCATATAATATTTTTATCAAAAAGATTTCCTCCTTAGAAAAATATTCTATTTATGGTCCAGCCTCAAGCAGTGAACCCAAATAAGAGAAAATCTAAACGAGAAAAATGGCTAGGCTTAGGGTCTTATTTATAGTGTGGTTTAGGGATCTCGGACCGTTGGATTTGAAGATTAAATCTAGTGCAGCTACGCCATAGGTTCGCTGGGAACCGTCAGATGGAAGCACAAACAGACAGGATTTGAAGAAAATTGCAAAACACGTCATATGGTATGTCCCAGGACACTTCTATGTCAAAGAAAAAGGCGGGTTGTCCTAAATATAGTGGGGGTCGACCCTAAGGTCGGCCAAGCCCATGTCTGGGCTGTAACGACCCGGTATTTTCAACCATTCGCATCCGCACATGCCGGACTTGAATTGTTCAAAATACCGCGTTGTAAATAAAATTTGGCAAATCTCAGAATATACAGTAAATAAATAATCACAGGTCACAGACACAGAGTAAGAAATGCAGCGAAAGTAGAGAAATAGTAGTTCATGAAGCCACTATCACAGTCTCAAAATAAGTATAAATTACATAGTCTTAAAACCAAATATAGTATGAATCAACCATAGAAAATCCCAAATTTATTTGTCTCAATTACATAAGCTTAGATAAAAGAATGACTGGAAGGTAGACATCAGCTTGAAAGAGATGAACTTCAACAGTCCTAGCTTTGGGAAATGAAGTTCGAATTGATACTCAGACTGACCCGAGCATAAGAAATAAACACAAACACTCGAGTCAGGACATAAATACTTATACAGTGTAAGCTAATTCAAGTGAACTGTAATATAAAGGCAAGTAACTTAAAGGATGCTTGGGACCGCTCATCCTCTAAGGATCCGTTAAACTATTTACTATGTAGTAATACTTCGCTATTATAATAGTGTCTATTAGTAAAATAAACTTACTTTAAAATAGCGTTAAGGAGTTACCCAATATTCCCCTTAATACATAATATATTCCCATAGTCTATACAGTACCGTAATCTCCTCTGTACTTGGCGTCGTCAGAGGGCACTCCATAGGTATGGTATAAAACCAAAATCGTATAAGGCTCGCTGGGGTAGGTGACACGGCACAACTAGGCAATGCTAGGGTAGATATACCAATTACGCATCCGGACCGGTGGTAGCGCGTAGCTGCTACTACCGCCCATCTCGAACAACACTCCCAAATCAAAGATGCGCACTAAACAATCACAAAAGTAATAGAATGGCATACGAAGAAGTGCGTCCGATAAGAGGTGCTACCTCCTTAGCCCATCAATCGCTCCTGTTTTAGCCACCTTATGCCAACTCACGGGAGTCGGGTCCACATACATACCTCAATAGAACGTCACCACCATCCTACTTCATTCTGGAATCTCTACCGCGTACGTGGTTGTCAAAGTGGTTTTCGGTATCGACAGAGAGTATGCCCATATCCGATCCCGGTCACTTTAACTACCAATGTTATTATTACCCGTGGTTATAAATTCCAAAATAGTTTATATTTCAATCAAAATACTTCATTTTAAACTATTTAAAGGTGAAGTTATTATTCTTACACAATCCAATATAAATCCCAAAAGTTTAGCCTTGGTTCATTTGCATCAACTACAGCACTTACAAAGTGTGGTAATATCCTTTACAAAAGATTTAAGTAAATTAAATTTCAGACTTTAATATAATTTCAGCAATAATTAAACCTTAATTTAAACCAATTTTAACTTATAAAATCATATTTTCCACTTTGAAATGGTCATTTAATTTACTCAATAATTTATGATTTTTATAAAGTAAATTTCGCAAATAAATATCAAACTTCTCTATGCTTTACTTATAAAAATCAAGTGCACAAATTTCTATAAAATTTTACTTAACAATTAGTTTAATTACCATTTCAAAAATAACTTAATTTTCAATTTATTTCTTAACTTACCTTTATTCTAAAACCAACTCCGATTTCTAAATTAAGCTGTATTTCAACTTCCATTTTTAAGTATTCATTTATTTAACTATTTAATTCATAGAAAATTTAAATAACACCTTATTAATTTATTTAAATTCAAATTTATATCATATTTATTATAATATATTTACTTAACTTGAATTCCATTCCTTTACAAAAATCCAAATTCCAAAATAAATTTATACTTCAAATTCTAACTTAACCATTTATTTAGTTATATATTTAACTTGTACAAAATCACTATACCTTATAAAATCATTTTTATTCAAATTTTAAAAAAATATTATAATATAAAAATTTAAAAATATTTAATATTTCTAGAAATATATATATAATAACCACGGGTCTGTATAATATTTTCTAAGATAGGTCAAGTGATACGGATAATATATCATTTCAATCCGTAATTTACAAAGAAACCCGGGTTCTATCATTACAAAACCGCAATCCCAAGTCAAATAGATAATTAAAATAAATAAAATAAATAAAAATCGCTCAGGCCTATCATTTCAGCCCAAAGCGATTTCTACTCTACAGGGAACTTGCAGTGTGATAATCAGTAATAAATAAACAGTAAAACATCATAAAATATAACAGCAGATAATATAACGGGTGATGTGACAATTTTATAACAGGGTTCTAACATCATAAATTTTTATATCACAGGTAAGTAAAATAAAATTATTCATTCTACAATTTCACTTGTTATTAATTTACAGATCAATAAGTATGTTTGTCAGGCGTGAATACTCACCTCTACGATGTTGGCGGTTAGATTCAAAATGATATCCACACCGGAACAAATGTACAGAAGGCACGATCAAATTTTAGCGGAGGCGATGATCATATTCAATCTTGAAACAAAATGAATAAAACTAATTACGCGAATTCAATTACAATCATATCCAATTTAATAAAGCAAAACTGAAAAGCTAGACTGAATAAAATGATACGATGAACCAATAACTCAGTCCCTTCACCAAATGATTTAACCCACACCTCAAGTCTCGGCTATTTACCATATTCAAGGCTAGAGAAGCACGTACGCAGAGGGATGCTGAGGTATATAGGCTGAGATTTAATTATGCACAGGTGGCTCATGCATTAATATAAATTTTTTTATAGCCTGAAACACGCAAGCAGTGGGAGATTGGAAAATTTAGGCTGGGTTTAAAACTCAAAGTTGGTGGAGGGCCGAGTACTTGGTGTAGCAAAACAATGGACAAAAGAAACACAAGAAAAAGAAAAAGAAAGGAAATAAATAAAAGAAGGAAGAAAACATTTGCAGCCATTACCTGAAGCAGAGATCTCACACAAGAAAGAAGAAGACTGAAACCAAAATGAGATGCACATGAAATATTGTACGTGGGTTTAAATATATATCAGGTAGGCCGCGTTGATTTTGGTGAAAGAAAAAGGAAGAAAGGTTTTCAAATGGTTAGGAAATTCTTTGTGCGTGATGTTTGAATTTATAAGAGGTAATTGTGCTTGATAAATTAATTAAAGAAACGCAAGAAATAAAGATATTTGAACGTTAAGGAAATAAAGGATTTTGTTCCTATCAAACAGAAGAGGCAAAAGGAAAGTCTAGAAAAGTTTGTACGTGAATTAAGCAAGGTTTTAAATGAAATTGAATGGCTAGGGGATTCATTTCTTTCCCGCTTGGAAATGCATGGCTACTGATTTATTGATTTATTTATAGCTAAGGTAAGAAATTTAGGAATGCGTACTATAGACGCAATAAATAAACGAACGTACGTCCAATCATGCCCAAATTTATAACAAAAGTAACGCATTTAAATTTATATGTTTCTTATTTATTTAGTAAATATATGCTAAAGAATATTTCATCAAATAACGTACCATTTAACGCCAACTAAATTAAACAAAACGGATATAAACATACCAATTAAAACATGAAATTAATTAGCTTATTTATACACTATTTATTACTTAATTCAAAATTTGATTTGTTTACATTCATTTAATTTATTTATCATTTAACTAAGAAACTGATGTATATACGTATAAAAGAATGTAAAATTTTATTTCTTTTTACACAATATTTATTACTTAATTTAAAAAGTTTATAACCAATTTTAAAAAAACAAAAGCGGAACAGATGTTGTACATACAGTTTAAATAAAAGTTTGGAAGAAGAAAAAAGTAGAAAAAAGAGGAGGCCATTACAATATTCCTAGCCATGAGAAATAAAAATGAGAGGAGATGTTTTTGCATGAGAAATAAAGTGAGAAGACTCACGGCAATCAAGTGGAAGAAACGGTCAAGCAATCAATGTTTAAAATGTCAAGAGAAAATGAAGGGATTTGATTCCTATTTAATAAAAAGAATAAGTGAAAAATGATAACTCTTCCTATCTTCACGTGAATTGATAGGATACATGTAAGGAACGACTATGGATTTTGAGGAATAAGTTAAGGTAGGAAATAAATAAATGATTTCAAGAAAAAATGGAAAAGAATTAAAGAAATAGTTTATTAAATTGAAAAAAGGCTTAAAATTTTACACACAATACCACTAGCTTTGGAAAAATTTCTACCACACTTTAAAACAAATACAAATCAGTGAATAAAATAAAACAAACTGAAATAAAGTGAAAAAGAAAATAAATAATTATATTTTAGGAAAATAGAAAGCTAACTAAAGAAAATAGCTTAGTTTATTGAAACTAGCTTAAGAAAATTGCAGACACAATCCACTTAACTTTGGGAAATTATAACTCTTCTTAAAAATGGTTTAAAATAAATCTTTGAGAAACAAAATAAAGTGAGAATGAGAATAAAATAAGTTCTTAAGAAAAATATAAAAATAAATAAAGAATTTCTTAAATTAATTGAAGTTGGAAATTAGAAATTGTAAACAAAATACAACTGACACTGGAAAATGTCAATTACACTTTTAAAAACATTTTAAAACCAAAATATATACAAAACAAGTTATTTTACCCCTGAAAACATAAATTAGAACATTACATGACCAAATAAAATATTATTTATATAATTTAAAGTAAACAATTTTGTTAAATACAACAAATTACACCCAATAGTTAAAAAGAC
Source organism: Allium cepa (assembly GCA_030765085.1). Classification (NCBI taxonomy): domain Eukaryota; kingdom Viridiplantae; phylum Streptophyta; class Magnoliopsida; order Asparagales; family Amaryllidaceae; genus Allium; species Allium cepa. The sequence goes on from CM060945.1 coordinate 779,797,534, forward strand.
ATAACTTTCACATTATAAATCAGATTTCAACGAAACGAAAAGTAGTATTCTTAAAATTTTATTTACTTTTAAAATAAAAAATTCAAATTTTCAAACTTTTAAATTTTTAAATTTTTAAATTTAAATGTCAAAGTTTGACCATATTGACAAAATTCACATTTTCGGAAAAATATTCTATTAATTCATGTGTGGAATTCTAAACCACACCAAAATTTATATTTTAAATAACAAAATTATCTAAATTAAATAAATAAAATATTTATTAAAATTTTTGGGTTGATACATAGATGGTTTGGATGGCAAGCAAGGTGAGAGTAAATGCTAAGAAATAGAAAAGGCATAAGTTAAGGAGAAAGAAACGTATATATGTTTTATTCTTAAATGAAAATGAGGAGTTTTGAAATAAGAAATAAATCTTATGTGCATGATTTGTAAATGAGAAATACACGGCTAGGAAAAGAGTTTGTATGGCTAAAGCAAGAAATAAAGAGACCATGTAGAAAAAGGCAAGAAATCAATCAATGACCTGATGGATTTAATTAATTTCTTTCCTTTGTATTAACAGTTGTTCTTAATTATATTGATTTGTTAAATGTGTACATTTATTATGATTGAATCCTCAAATAAATTCATTCAGATATGTTTCATTCTTTTATATTACCTTATGAATAAAATATGCATTTCCACTTTAACATTCCTTCCTTATTTTATTACAAAGTTTATTTTTCTTCATATTAAACTACCAAAATTTTATCAATTTAACAATTTTAATTATTAAAAATTTATGGGTCGTTACATGGGCCGACCTATAGATCGACCTAGTCCATATTTAGGTCGACCTAGGCTCTCTAATATTATTATTTTTTCGTTTTGATTTAATTCTTGTTTACTTCGTAATTTCTTCGTTTTAACTCGGATTTTGACAAATTATATAAGAAACTTGATCAAAAAATCACCACAGACACAATGGTGCAACTCCTATGGCTCAATTTTGACGATTTCATAAATTTGTTATTATTTAATTAATTCATTATTTAATTATTATAATTTAAGTTGCGGATTATTACAAAATATATTGTTTAATATTCATTAATTTAAATATCTATATTCCCGAAGATTTCCTTCCATATTAACTTTATAAACTCATTTATGTTCATAACATATTATTTTGATATCTTAATATAATTCATGATTATTACAAGTTAATATGATATTAATACATACTTATTTATAAAACTTTCCTCAATCCAAAATTAATATTTAAATAATTAGGCTTTTCTAAAATATTCCTCTTTTACTTAAATCAAAAATCCAAATTGTATTGAATAATTCATACTCAGATAAATTGTACTATCCATAAAAGCTAAATCTGATTCATATATAATTTCTCGAAAAATTCACACAATTTATTTCAACAAACAACGTATATTTAAACTACAACACTATAAGATATAATGATGTTGCATCACCATTAATTTTAGCGATTTACTTGCATCAATTGGCAGCAATATTGGCCGTGTAATCAATATTGCCTCATCAGTTACCTCGGCTATCCAGTAACATCCAGTGGCTACATATTTTTTTAAATATATCTAACCTTGTAAAATGTATTTTACAACAAATTTCGCCATCAAAATAATAGATATAAACTCTTATCTCCAAAATAATGATTTCAGTTTTTACCTTTAACATTATGTTTTCAAAATAACTAACTTTTCTTAAAATATTACTTAAAATGTTCAGCCTTTTTAAAATACTTCAATTTCCTCATAACACACATATTTTTTCCAAAATAATATGTCCAAATGTCTCGTTCTAGTGTTTAGGAATCCATATCGATAATGTTGAACATGCGCATAAACCATAATTCTTAAACTACCCAACGGACAAATCAACTTTAATTGTAACAACCGTATTGTTAATTACATAATTAATTACGATTAATTATGGTTAATTAATTTTAATTTGGGATTTGGAAATTCAATTGAGTGCTTAAAGTTTTGTTGTGAATAATTGATTTAAATTATGGAAAGAAATGAGTTATCATTTCTTTAAAGGAGATTTCAATTTATTCTGAAATTTTATTAAATGGTTGTAAAGGCTAAATAAAATAAGTTAGCTCTAATAAATTGAATTGACTAATGTTATGAGATAAATAAAGAAGTTTTTTAATTTAATTATTCTTGTTTGGCTTAGTAGGAAATTAATTGTTGCAATTCTATTTTTCCTTTCTGGCATTCACCTTTCTTTTGAGCCCAATAGTCCTTATGAGAAATAAGTTAGTTTATTAGTCTTATAATTCCTTTTTAGAAAATCCTGTATGTTTTATTTCTCATAAACCAAAATAAGTATCAAAGCAAGCCCTAGTTTATCTTTTGAAAATAATAAGAAATCAAGGATAATTCAATAAATCAAATGGAAGCTGGGTAATTGATCCTTGTCTCTATCTCTATCTTCCTGTCTCATAAATTTATGATTTTGATCATCTCTTAATTTTTGAAATTATTGGCTAAAAGAGGAAATTAGGTTTTTTTGAGAAGGAGATAATTAGCTTAACATATTTGAGAAGATAGTATGCAATCTTTAGTGAATGGTGAGTTGGTCAACTCAAACATCTATGTCTAATGATCTTTTTGATATATTTGCTAATCTTTAATGAAATCATTGGCTGGTTTTTTTACTGTAAAATGGGTTATAAAACCCTTATCATACGATCATTTAAATTATTAATGTATAGTTGTTTTTGTGTTTGCATGTAGTATAAAACAGTGCTTTAGAAGTAAAAGCAAACAATGCTCGAAAATCACCAATCGACGGACTATCGGAGGGCAACTTGGAGTTGATATAGCTCAAGGTTTTGCCGCGACTGGTGGATCGGTGGCATTTATTCCTGGAGCTATTCTAGCTCTAAGTAAAGCCTCCGATTGCCCGCTCGACCGTCCGGTTGCCTAGTTGTTTATTTGATTTTTGTGTTCTAATTTGTATGCTCTATTTCATGTTAACCTTAATGGTATTTCCAAGCTATTGAATCACTTTGGTGATTTTGTTTGTACTGAGTTCATATTCTATGTTTTAAGTACTAAATATACGATTTATCTCTATCAATTAGTAAAGCTATTTATAAAGGTTACTTTTTCTGTAAATAAATCAATTTTCTATTATATATATACATACATATACATATACATGTATATATATGTATATGTATCATGTATATACATACATACACACACACACATATATGAAAATGTGTATAATTTGGATAAGCATATTTTTGGAATACACACACACATATACATAGATATTTTAAATTTCAAGGTGGTTGCATCGAAGTTTTATAAGAATATTGTTTGAATGAAAAAGTTTATGAAGGAAGTGGATCATTTAAAAGTTGTAAGTGAGGTTATAAGAAATTATACTATACACACACAAATGTTGATTTCAAAACTCTTTTATAATTTTGTAATAATATGATTACCTATTATTTAATAAATCTTAAAATCCTTTGGACTTGATGCGATTTTGGAAAGTGTCGTGCGACCTTTGGAATTTAAAAATATAATATTTTGAGAACCTTAATTCTATAGTTTGGAATACTAATAATCAATTTAGTGTTATTGATTAGTTTAAATGCTTTCAAACAATGCTTTGCTGAGTATGGTACAACTCGTTTAATAGAATGTTTGAGTGGAATTTACTAACCTATTAGCGAGTACTTGAATTTCACCGGGTAGTATGGGATACATGGGTTAAATCCTTATGACTGCTTATAGGAAAGCAGTTAAAAGTTCAGGGTTGTATTCTCTTTTGGTGTTCGGGATGGGGTTGATAGATCTTTAAGAGAATATAGTTTAGGTTTTCCAATGGTATCCGTAATGAGTGATTTACCGGCTTACAATAAATTAGATTTCATCGGACGGTATGAGACAATTTGGTTAAGTTCATGTGATTACTAAAAGTGATAGTATTTGGCACTTTAGGGTTACTATATTTTGGTGTTCGGTGAGGCCGATAGATCCTTAAGAAGTACATATGGATTTTTTTCCCCGATCCTTGTGATCATGTCGAGATTTTATGTTCCCCAATCCTTGTGGTCATGTCAATATTCTGTGCTACCGATCTTTGGTATCAGATCGGTACAGTGATACCATAATTATTTTTTTGCCATGGTATGGAATTGTTTTCTCTTTGTTAGGGATATTGTGTTTTATTCTGTAATTCAGTGTATAGTGACTAATTTATGTTTGTGACATAAATATACATCCCTGTGCATTGAGATAAATTCTGAGTAAATGAATTCTATGACCTGTTATATCTTAGACATTTGGAAATACCTATATGTTGTTTATTCTTGTGTTATATCTTGTTCTCACCTTTTTTGGATATTTAGAGATGGTCTATTCCATTTATTTTTAATACTAAGGTCAGGCCGAGACTTTTCAGGTTTCAAGATGCTAAGGCTATTGGATAGGTGTTGTAACGGCCCAGTATTTTCAACAATTCGCATCCGCACACGTTAGACTTGAATTGCTAAAAATACCAGATTGTTAATTTATATTTGGCAAACTCAGCATATATAGTAAATAAATCAATCACAAAATCACAGACACAGAGTAATATAATGCAGCGGAATAGATTAATAGTAGTTCATGAAGCTACAATATATAAACATCAGAGTAGAAATAAAATACAGCAGAATATCTCAAATACAGTGAAGTCTCCAATACAAACTGATGACCTCTCTAAACAAATCAACCGGAAAAGCTGAAAGCTGAAATGATAGTTGGATCTCCAAGCGAAGCTCCAAACTCCAAAGGTGAGTCTCAAATGCTGTATCACTCAGTCTGACCCGAGCGTAAAGCAAAACACAAAACACTCGAGTCAGGATTGACATTCTTATATCAGTAAACCCAACTCAAGTGAAATATCAACTGAAATAAAATTAACTTAAAGGATGTTTGGGATAACCATCCTCTTTTGATCCATGGAACGATTTACTAGGTAGAAATATACACTGTAACACCGTAGTCATTTCAAATTAATTTATACTTCAAAACCAAGATATCATTTCCATTATATATATATATCCAAATTATATCACTTTCAAAGTTACGACACTTTCGAAAACCAAAACACTTTGAAATCATAATTCTTTGGAAAACCATAACCTTGAAATCATAACCTCCATCTCAATTTATCAATTTCAAATCTCAAATAAATTTTCTCAATTTCTAATTATATCGATTTCTAATACATATTTGAACCACAAAATAAACCATTCTGATTTCAATATTTCCAAGCTTCAAATATTCCACATTTCAAAACCAAATTGATAATTCCGTATATATCTTATTTTAACTCCATTATTGTTTAGATTGAAATATTCACTTAATAGATCCAATATTATTTAAGTAACCTTAAATTACAGTTTACTAAATATTTCTTTCAGTTTCTTTAAACGTGGATTATTCATTAGATTACTTAAATCAAAATCAAGTTATAAGACCATAACTTGAAACTTCAAGTTCAATGGTTTCCAATCGATTTAATTAAATAAAATTCCTTTTTAAATACAATTTCAGTCAATTCAACTTTATCTTCCTTAACTTATACAAATCATTTAAAATCTATTTAAAATATAACACCTAAACATGTTATATATTAATTAAATTGAACTTTATTAAGTTGAAGTTTATTATTAAATCTACTTTATATTAAAACATATTTCTATATAAAATAATTCCAATATTAAATAAAACCATATATATTTCCTTTCAAAGCCATAGAAATCATTTTCAAAATATTTGTATATAGACCAACGGTGCCAGTATAATTCTCTATCCAATGGTCAAATAATACGAATATTTATCATTTCAATCCGCAAGTTAATATATACGGGTATATATCATTTCAATTCGTAGTCCCAAATGCAATGCAAATGAAAATCGCTTGGGTCTATTATTTCAACCCATAACGATTTTCTCCTATTCTAAAGTCCGTTCGGGTATGTATCATTTTAACCGATAGTGAATTCTATACTAACAGGGAACTTGCAGAGTGATGACAGATACAGTAATAATAATATCAGGCATATATCATCAACAACAATATAATATAAACAACAGGATATGGTGTTGTATCCCGCAGGTGAACAGTTACAGATAATAACATAATTAAAAATTCAAATAACTACAACAGCATATTTCAATTGTGTTTCAATTGAAATCAAATTTAATAAATATAAGAACGTTGATCGTGAGTGATTGCTCACCTTTCAAGGCTAGAGAATACTGATGGTGATACAGATACGCACACTGAAATAAAATTACGAATCTAAGCGAAGCAAAATCGGCACGAATTCAACGATCAAAGCTGATTAGCACGAATTCTACGGACAAGCTGATACAAGAAATAGAATAAATCAAACCAGAGCTGAATTGATGCAGGTATAATCGAAGAAAAAGTATATTATATTATTATTTTTCTTAAAACCTATATTCAATTTAAATTACATATTATATTAACATATTTACATATTACATTTATAAAATCAAAACATATGCTTTAATATACAATAAAATATACATAAACCAATATAACTAATGTATATATATACTTAAAATAGATAAGCTGTATAAACTTTGATATCCAATATACCATATAAAATCTAATATATATATATATAAAGATATGTACACAGACCACATATTTTAAACATGTATATAGTTTTAATATGAAAATGGACACCTCATACCTCTCAAAACAATCCAAGCAGGCTAACATGCATGTACATACAAGCTTAACTATAACTATATATACTTAAAACATATTATAGAAAATATGTCCTAAAACATAAAACTTACATATAAATAGAATTTAAGCACATACACGCCTAGCTTGAATGCCTATAATACATATTACTGTATAAATTTTGTAAACTAACATGTGTATACTTTATAAAATTTAACGGATCATAACAACATATATGTAGATATACATAAAATCAAATAGCGAAACCAATAATTTAGTTTATTAAAATATATATATATATATATATATATAACTAGCTGATCACAAGTATTACTTATATAATAATAATATACCAACAGATTCTCGTATATACTTTTACAACTTTAAAATAACATGTCTTTCGTTCAAAATATATATAATATATCTTCACAAAATTTGAAGTTACAAAATACAAACAAACAATTGTACAATACTAGTATAATCGATACAACTGAAAGCTTATATAAACAGCACTCATATTATCATTATAATAAAACGCACATCAATATGTATTAACAGCACATACTTAAAAACCTTTAACAAAATACACTATAACTTGTTTCATTTACAACTTATATATGAACAGCATATGAAAAACAACCCTATAACTTTATAACTTGAATATGAAAATAACATATAGATATATAAATATACCTATCCATATGCTATACAGAAACTGCCTACCCAGCGAACCGCAACAAAAGGACGAAGGCACCTCGTTAGGAGGAGAGGCTCGGCTGGATGGGAGGTTGCCGGAGCTACGGCATGCGGAGGGAGAAAGGCAGGGCGGAGAGGGCTAGGAGCAGCTACTATGACGTGGAGGTGGTGAGGTGTTTGAGGCAGTCATGTAGTGGGGTCCAGGCAGAGATGGGTGTGGTGAAGGAAAGGGGCAAGGCGAGTGGAGTTCGGTGGTGCTCGGTGGGTGGAGGTGATCGGCTTGCATGGAGGGTTTCAGTGGGTTATTGGGTTTTATATTTTCTTTCAAATGAGAAGGAAATTTTTTGAAAAGAAGAAGAGCAGCTCTCTGTTATATACATGGTACATATATTGTAATAGAAGTCACAGTAGCTAAAAAAATGGAAAATGGTACAAAACGTACGCACCACAATAAATGACAATGAACCGGATAATAAAATTTAACATTGGGATGTTAAAAGTTAGAAATCATAAATCAAGGAAATATTAAATGAAAATGGAACGTGGTGGACCAACAGATGGAAAAGAGAACGTAACGTAAAAAAAAATGAATGAATGCAGAAGGATTTTCCACTTTTATACGCTAAAATATTCGAAATGACGGACAAAAGAGGAAATTTGGGCATAGGGAACTGTTGAAATCCAGCAAGTAATGAATGTTAATATAAATGCTAGTTGTAGTCAATTCCCGTTTGAAATTTGAATGGACACCACTATAAAAAGTGTAAAAGTGGTACCGATACGGTTAACCGTTTTCACGGATTTCACCGTGTACCGGACTCCGAAATACACAAATGTATATACTATGGAGATCAGCACGATAAGAAAATCAAAACGGTATACTGATATCAGTGACAGGATCGTCCGATCAAAAAGTTGATACAGACACTAATATACGTTGCTGTTCAATTCGGAAAAATCCAAACAGAACTAGAAACGTTCGAATTTCTCGAAACGAATTTCGCAGTCTTATTCAGAGTGTTCTAAATAAATTTTCTCATGTTGACATATTTAGGTTTTGGAACTCTTTTAAATTCAACTGTTATTAACTAATTTAAATTGAAATAAAATTTCACGATAAAATAAACTTCAACATTACCAAATGAAAATTTACCAGTTGCTGTGTTTAAATAGACGTATTCCAAATAATAAATTTTTTCATTTTCAAATTTTATTGTTTAAAATTTCACAAAATTTCAATTAAATATATTATTAAACCATTTAAAATTTACGGGTCCTTACACTCTCTCCCACTCAAAACTTTTCATCCCTGAAAAGGAAGAAGGTAGGAGATTAGAAACAACCAGAACGAAAAATAAATTGAAAGACAAGGATAAACAATTAATTCAAAACTATATAAATTTTACTTGAAATATTCAATGGAAAACTTCATTTGCAAATCAATTATCTTTAATATTTTAAAACTTTTCAAAACCCATTTGTAAATTTCTCGCTTCCTTTATAAATACCATTCATAGGTTTAAATAACTCCTTTACAAATATATGTAAACTATTTGAAAATAATTATTTACATCATTACTTATATTTTCAAAGAAACGATTGAAACATTAAATCCATAATTAAATTTATTAATTTTATCTCAAGATACTTTTCAAATATTATTAATAAATCAATAATCATTTACTTTAAATATGTTTTATTTAATTAATAACTTCTAAAATATTGATAACACTAATAATTTTCTATTAAACCATGTAGTAAATATAACCATATTTTAAAAGGATACACTCAAAAAGGAAAAGAAGGGAGATTTAGAAAACAGAACATAGGTGATTAAATAAAGCTGAGCAGATAAGGTAGATTCAAAAGAATAGTATCGGGCCCAAATAGTTAATTTAGAACCATAAGAATTTCAATTTCGAATATTAATAAAGAATTTCTTTATTGGAAATACTTTTATAATAAAATACCTTTATAACAAAATACTTTTATAATAAAATACTTTTATAACGAAACAACTTTTCCTTTTGAAAATACTTTTATAACTCGATGTTTCAACAAGTTTATCCTTGTTCTTGCAGACTCTGGCCAAGCGTTGATCAGGCGCAAAGCTAGAATTCTTCAAGTACTTAGTAGACCTGTTTCAACGCCGAGTGAAAATACTTGAAAAACTTAAAAACCGATATGGAAAGTACAATCCAAACAAATCAACCGAATCATGGATAGCAGATACATAATGGTTATGCCTGGATCCCCTAGAAAACATCCGTACCTTTAAGAAATCACTGCCTTGCGAATTTCGCCATGATAACCAAAACCCGTGGACCGTCGGATACACAATGGTTACGCCTTGATCCCCCAGGAAACATCCGTATCCTTTAAGCAATCTCTGCCTTGAAAATTACGCAACGATAACAAATCGGTAGACTGCGGATAGACAATGGTTACGCGTGGATCCACCAGGAAACATCCATATCCTTTAAGCAATCTCTGCCTTGCGGATTACGCTACCACAACAAAACGACCATGGGTAACGCCATGGAAGGACACTCGAGTATCACATCCGAAAAACCAAAATCAGAGAGAATAATATCGATAGAATGAATCCACAATATGGCCACAAAGCGGATATCAAGCAGAAGGCACTTTCCATATCTTTACTTTGAAAATATGTATCATACAGTTCCTTTTCAAATCAATTTCAAATATCATACTTATATAAAGTCCATTATACATAAGATTTCATTTTCAAATCGAATACTTTCCAAAATCAATAATATATCAAATCACACTTATATAAACTTCAATTATATAATATTTCGCTTTTCAAATCGAGTACCTTTCCAAATCAATAGTTTTCAAATCAACTCCATAAATCAATTTTACATAAGTTCGATAACTCCTAAATCAAAGTATTTAGTAAAATAAGGTTTTCAATATCAATTCGTTTCAATATCAGTTCAGTTTCAAAATCATATACGATTCCACCAAATTATTTCTTCCAAATTAAATATCTTTAGTTTCAAAGTTTCCAAAATAATAGGTTTTGAAAATAATCCAAGTTTCCATATCAACATAATTTAGGTCAAACAATTCATTTCCAAAATCATTATATAAAAACTGGGTTTTAAATTCTAAATCTATTTTCGAAACCAAATATTTTCTCAAAATCAATTATACCCAAAATGATTACCAAGTTTATAACCATCCCTTTAAAACCTTTAAACTATTTATTTCTATTTGAAAGATCCAATTTACCCTTTGAAAATTATCATTATATATATATATATAGTTTTATAAAAGATGTTACCTATTTAAAAACATTTAAAATTAAATTTTATTCAAAACATTCCAAACTAAATTTCATATCAGTATAATCCAAAATAGTCTAATTCATTTATTAAACAAAATAGTTTCAACGTTATTTAAATCATATTACTTCATACTTAAACATTCAAACTAAAATTATATACTTTATCAAATAATTTTTACTCTTCGAAATTACTTAGCTTTGAAAATTAAACCTTGATTTGGAAGTGTTCGAACATTCAAAATAGTTGATGAAATCAAATTTCAAATCCAAGCGTTGTAAATCAGTATCAAATCAGTAAACCAATTTCAATAGATAGAGTTAAATCCGAAAGTCGAGGACTGAACACCGGGCTTACTTCAAATCGTTTCAAATATATATACATATATCTTTCGAATATCAAATCGTATTTCAGAATTTGAAATCAAAATTGGTTCCACAAAATCACTCGCATAGCAAAGCTACTAAAGTGGCCTCTCCCCCACTCTGAAACTCAAAAGTCAATGTCGATGATGCATGCACTCATCATCGAAACTATTTTCCAGCGACATAAGTGAGTTCTCGACTTCTATTTTCTTGAAAACTTCTTTCAAATTTATTCGAAATCATCGAAATTCATTTGAAGTCATTTGAAACGTTTCTTATTCGAAAAATACTTTTAAATAGTATTATTATATATTTCAAAATCTTAAAACCAATTTCAAAATACCGGAGTTCAATTCTTGAATCTTAAATCAAAAACCCTTCAGTTATAAATTATTTTTATATAAATAAATTTCTTATAAAATTTTCAAAAATTCAAATCCTTCCAAAACTTCAAATTCTCGTTTTTAGAAGGTATATAATCCTTATCGAAAACATTTTCTCTTTTATATAAAATATAATCATACTTATCAAAATAATAATTTTGACATATAAAACAATTTCTAAAATACAAACAAACTCGATTGTTCAAAGGATGATTCAAGAATGGATTTCAGAACAAAGGTAGAGATTCAAATTAGAGGAACTCTAATCAAATAGAATTCTGATTCAAAGATAGGCTCGAACGAAGATGAGGTAATTAAATTTCAAAAATAGAAGATGGATATACTTACATAAATCACAGACGACCTTAACCGATCAACCGTGATTCCAAAATAAGATCGGTGTACAGTTATGAGGAAAATCGACATTCGATCGCTAGAGATAGAATTTGGCATAACAAGAGATAGCAGCATCTAAACCGAGGGATGTATAAATCTCCGGTGAATAAATGCCAATTGTAAATGAGTTTAACCCCTTTACAAAACATTCAAAGATTGGCGGGATCGCCGATTCTTATAGAGATTATTCAAAGTGGAGTTATGGGATACTCTAGAATCAAGAAACACGAACAGGGAGAGAAAATAATGGATTTTGGAACCGCAGGGAACGTTCCAAAGTCCAAAGGAAACCAAATCAAAGAGGAAGAAATTCAAGCTCGGAAGAAAGTGATTCTGCAAATAAATTTACTATATATTCCAAGTTTGCCTAGAGTCAAAGCTCTGATACCAACTGTAACGACCCAGTTTTTTCAACCATTCGCATTCGCAAATGTCGGACTTGAATTGCTCAAAATATCATATTTGCAAATCAGCATATACAGTAAATAAATCAACCACAGAATCACAAACACAGAGTAATATAATGCAGCGGAATAGATAAATAGGAGTTCATGAAGCTACTATTTATAAACTTCAGAGTGGAAATGAAATACAATACAATATCTCAAATACAGTGAAGTCTCCAATACAAACTGATGACCTCTCTAAACAAATCAACCAGAAAAGCTGAAAGCTGAAACGATAGTTGGATCTCCAAGCGAAGCTCCAAACTCCAAAGCTGAGTCTCAAATGCTGTATCACTCAGTCTGACCCAAGCGTAAAGCGAAACACAAAACACTCGAGTCAGGGTTAACATTCTTATATCAATAAACCCAACTCAAGTGAAATATCAACTGAAATAAATTAATTTAAAGGATTTTTGGGATAACCATCCTCTTTGGATCCATGGAACTATCTATTAGGTAGAAATATACACTATAACACCGTGATCATTTCAAATTAATTTATACTTCAAAACCAAGATATCATTTCCATTATATATATATCCAAATTATATCACTTTCGAAGTTATGACACATTCAAAAACCAAAATACTTTGAAGTCATAATTCTTTGTAAAACTATAACCTTGAAATCATAACCTCCATCTTTGTAATGACCCACTATTTTAGACCTTTCAAATCGACAATAATCCACACATGTCAGACTTGAATAATTCAAAATAACAGATTGTAATAAAATTTGAAGCAAATAAAATCAATTCACAGAATCACAAACATAGAAATATTAGAATAATTCGCAGAGGAAATTAAAATTCCATAGTAGTTCATGAAGCTACTATAACAAAGTCTCATAACAAATACATAATATCGGTCTGAAAACAAACACAGTAGAAATCCCAAATATATAGAAGTCCACTAATACAAGAGCTGAATTTGAACAACTGGAACTGAAATAGATAGATAACTATATAAGCAGAATATCCAGCGATTCCTAGCTCCAGAAAGAGAAATCCAAAGATGTGAATACTCAGACTGACCCGAGCGTAAATAAAACACAAACACTCGAGTCAGGACATACATACTTATACAATGTAAACCAACTCAAGTGAACTGTAATAAGTACAAGTAACTTAAAGGATGTTTGGGACCGCCCATCCTCTAAGGATCCGTTACACTATTTACTATATGGTAATATTCGCTATTATAATAATGTCTAATAGTAAAATAAACATACTTTAAAATAGCGTTAAGGAGTGATCCAATATTCCCCTTAACACAAAATAATGCAAATAGTCTATACAGTACCATCATACCTCCAGATCGGAAGGCTACCATAAATACTGCATAGGTATGACATAAATAGAAACTCGTAGTAAAGCTCAGTATGGTAGGTGACACGACACACAAGGCAATGCCAGGGTAGATATACCAATTACGCACACGGACAGGTGGTAACGTAGCAGCCACTACGCCCACCTCGGAACACATTCCCAATCAAAATCAGAGGGTGGCCATCAAGACAATCACAAAGTAATAGAATGGTATCGAAGAAATGTGTCTGATCAGGGGTGCTACCCCTTTTGGCCCGAGAACGCTCCTGTTTTAGTCGCCTTAAGCCAACTCACGGGAGTCGGGTCCACGTTCATACCACAATAGGATCGTCGCCACCATCCTACTTCATTCTGGAAACTCCACCGCGTACATAGTTGTTAAAGTGGTTTTCGGTATCGACAGAGAGTATGTCCATATCCGATCCTGGTCTCTTTAACAACCAATTGTTATTATAAGCCGTGGTTATAAATTTAAAAAATAGTTTATATTTCAAATCAAAATACTTCATTTAAACCATTTAAAAGTGAAGTCATTATATTTACAAATCAAATATTTAATTCCCAAAAAATTAGCATTTTCTTAGCTCATTTATTACTTAAATACATTAAAACAGTGAAATTTCAGCTTTCGCAGCACTTAGAAAATGCTATGGTAAGTTACATTTGAAAACATTCAATTCAGCAAAGACAGCATTTAAAAACTACCGTAATAGTTCAGTTTTTGTTGAAAAATAGTTCAATTCAGAAAAGACAACATTTACAAAACTGTTGTAATAGTTCAGGGTTCAAATTAAAATATTTAATTCAATTCAGCAAAGGCAGTATTTACAAAACTGCTGCAGAAGTACAATTATATTCAAAAACCTCATTTCAGCCAACTGCTGCACTTAACAAGAGCTACTGTATGCCTTTTATAAATTTCAGATTTTAGTTTAATTCTGCAACTACAACACTTACAAAGTGCTGTAATATCACTTAGTTAAATTTTAGTTATAGTTCATTTGCATCAACCATAACACTTACAAAATGCTGTAATATCCTTTACTTCAGATTTCAAGTTAACTTCAGAAATGATAGCATTTCTGGAGTGCCGTTAATTCAATTTCCAGATTTTCAATACAATTTCAGAAACAATTAAACTTTGATTTTAACCTTTTTAACTTATAAAAATCATATTTTTCCACTAAAAAATGTTCATTTAAATACACTTTAACTTATGATTTTTATAAAAAAAAAAAAATTATACATAAAATCAATTTTTTTAATATTTCACTTATTAAATTCAAGCATGCAATTTTCTATTCTTTTGCATTTTAAAAATTTACTTAACACTTAAGTTTTAATTACCATTTCAAAATACAAACTTAATTTCCATTTTATTTACTTGACTTAAACTTCATTTTTAAACAAAGTCTCAAATTTCAATATTTAAGTTATATTTCAAATTACAACTTAACCATTCATTTATTTAACATATTTAACTTGTATAAAAATCATTAGCACTTTATAAAAATCATTTTAAATTCAAATTATTGCACTCCACATTTTTAAAATACTTTAAAAAATTCAGAAAACTTTATAAAATAACCCCGGGTCTGTATAAAATTTTCTAACCTAAGTCAAGTGATACGGATAATATACCATTTCAATCCGTAATTTACAAAGAAAAATCCGGGTTCTATCATTTCAACCCCGCAATCCCAAGTTAAATAAATAAATAAAAATCGCTCAGGCCTATCATTTCAGCCCATAACGATTTTTCCCTATTCTAAAGTCCGTTCGGATATGTGTCATTTCAACTCATAGTGATTCTAATCTACAGGGAACTTGCAGTGTGAGAAAAAAATAAATAAACAGTATGACAGAATATAACATAGCAGATGATGTGACAAGTTTATAAAAGTTTAACATCATATGATTATCACAGACAGGTATAACATGATATAATATTTCTACACATTCACTTGCTATCACTTCACAGATTATATAAGTATAAATGTCATGAGTGAATACTCACCTTTTTACGCTGGAGTTAGCAAAATCAAACTACACGAATAAATTCTAGAAAGCATGATACAACACGACTTTTGATTCAAGTGAGTGGAGAGCCAAGATGTTGATCATGTAAACAACAAACAAAACTAGACCAAATAAACATATTTATTCAACACAAAAACAATATTGAAACAATTAGAAATTAAAAAAACAAAAAAAAAAGATAGCTTGACCTTCACTTAACTATTCAAGTGCACGGCCTAGGGGATTCTTATGCTCGACCATAGTGATGTTTTGGTGATAAGTGTCTCGGGTTTGGCATCAAAACACACGGCTAGAAGTGAATGTGAAGGAGTAGGAGTTACACATGAAGAAGACAAAGGGTCAAGGCCAAAAGGTGAATTTTGGTGCATAACTAGGCTCGGCCTGGTCATGTTTTGGGCTTGGCTATGCAGGGTTCAGGTCAGGCCAGAGGAGAGGCTGATGGTCAGGGATCAGGTCATCAGGTGATGGTGGTTCTAGGGTGGTAGACGAGTGGACAATGAAGAGGATGGTGCAAATTTTGGCTCGGCTAGGCATTATTATGGGGTTTTACGCAAAGTTTTGTGGTGCAAGCTTCATGTGGAGGTCATGGCCAGTATTGGTCAAAGTAGGGGAAGGTCAGGCCATGGATGGTGATGAGGAGGAAGAGAGGTGGTGGTCGGTAAAGGTGGTGAAGGGGTTAGGCCGAGCATAGCTTGAAGAGGAGCAAGACAAAATCATTGAAAAATAAGAAGAAAAAGTAAGATAAAGGAAGCCATGACTTACCCAAAAAAAATTCAGAAACGAATGGCCGAAAGTTTTTGAAATGGTGAGAAGTTTTTCATGTGAAAAATGAAGAGAATACACAGCTAAGAAAAGAAATGGATGGCTAAGTTCAATGAAAAGCCTAAAGAAAATGAAAAGACAAGGTTAAATGAAAAGTCACAAGAAAATGAAAAGGTTTTGTCTCTTTGAATTTCTAATTTCTTTCATTCAAATTAAAGCAATAAAAAGTAAGTAAATAAAATAGAAAAATGAAAAAAATAAAGTAGAAAGGAAAATAAATAAATATTTTTAGGAAAATAGAAAATAAATAAGAAAATAGTTTATTAAATTGAAACTAGAATTTAAAATTGTAAACAATATACAATTAACATTTAAAAATTATAACTACACTTTTAAAAATGTTTTAAAATAAAAGCTTGAAATAAAAATCAATTTAAAAATATTTCAAAATGAAATAAAATATAATTAAAAATATTTTCAAAATCTAGGGTTGTTACACTCTCCCTCACTCAAATCTTTTTGTCCTCGAAAAGAACGAACAAGGAAAATAAGGAAAGCAAGATAGAACGACAAATAGTACCTGAAACAACCAATTCTGAATTCGATGCATGAGTGCTCTCCTCTGTCTCCTACGTACAATCTCGATCATCAATACTCCATTGTACTTTGACCAGTTTAACAGATTTCCTTCTTTGCTGCTTTATACCTCTGTCGACAATATGAAGTGGCTCCCTCTCGATGGTCAGATTAGGCTCAATATCCAAACTATCAAGAACTTGAACAATAAGAGATGGGTCATGAAGATATCGGTGAAGATGTGAGACGTGGAATACATCATGCACTCCAGAAAGTTTCTCAGGCAAATCCAGACGATAAGCCAAAGAACCAACTCTTTCCATAATGCAGAAAGGACAATGAACCTAGGAGAGAGCTTCCCTCTACGACCAAAGCGAATGACATTCCTTAAGGGAGAGACCTTAAGGAAAACCTGATCACCAATAGCAAACTCTAAACTCCACCTACGCCTATCAGCATACTTCTTCTGCCTATCCTGCGCAACCCACAACTTCCCCTTAATCTCCTCAACTCTCTCAGAAGCCTCCAAAACCAAATCTGGACCAAGAACCAAACGATTACCGGATTTAATCCACCAAGATGGATATCTACAAGGTCGTCCATAAAGAGTATCAAACGGAGACATTTTAATATTGGCCTGATGGAATTAGATAGATAAAGGATTAAGATAAGCTTAAAACAGAAGATTAGATTATACCTGATAACTATTATTGTAGGTGAATTCAACAAGATGGAGATGATCTTCCCAAGATCCTCCATAATCAAGCACACAAGCGTGAAGAAGATCTTCGAGAATCTGATTCACTCTTTCCGTTTGACCGTCGGTCTGTGGATGGTAATCAGTGCTTAGATTCAGATGCGTACCCAAAGATTCCTGAAAAGCTTTCCAAAACTGACTAGTAAAGATAGGATCACGATTACAAACAATACTGGGAGGAACACCATGGAGACGAACAATCTCTCTCATGTAGATCTCAGACAAGCTAGAAGTAGAACGGGTAAACTTGACCGGAATGAAATGAGCGGACTTGGTCAGTCTATCCATAATAACCCAGATACTCTCATTACCCCTCCTAGACCTCGGTAATCCATCAATGAAATCCATGGAAACCTTTTCCCACTTCCAATTGGGAATCACAAGGGGCTGCAACAAACCAGGGGTCTTATGATGATCGGCCTTGACTTGCTGACAGGTCGCACATTGACTGACAAAGATAGAGATATCCCACTTCATCCCTCTCCACCAATAAAACCTCTTCATATCCTGATACATCTTCGTCACACCAAGATGAATAGAAAGTCTGGATCGATGATTCTCCTAAAGTAACTCTTGCCTTAATCCATCAACATTCGGGACACAAATCCTACCATTATCCTCAAAATCCCTCTATCTTCGATCTGAGCTCCACTACTACCACTACTACTACCACCAACTCTACTACGAACACTCTCCTTCATCAATCTAAGCATCTCATCCTCATCCTGCTTAGCCTTGATACGATCCAAAAGAGGAGAAGAAGAAACAACAAGCTGACACAACAAAGCCTTCTTCCGACTCAGAGCATCGGCCACAACATTAGCTTTACCGGGAGTATAGCTAATATCGAGGTCGTAAGAAGCCAGAAACTCAAGCCAACGAACTTGTCTCTGATTCATATCCTTCTGGGTGAAGATATATCTCAGAAACTGATGATCGGTGAAAAGCTCAAACTTAGCTCCCAGAAAATGATGCCTCTAAAGCTTCAAAGCAAAGACAACAGCAAGCAACTCTAAATCATGAGCAGCATAATTGCCTCATGGGTTTTTAACTAACAGCTGACATATGCAATGACCTTACCATCCTGCATGAGAACAGCACCCAATCCCTCACGACTAGCATTAGTGTATACCGTCAATCCCTCCCTTCCATTCGGAACGGTAAGAACTGGTGCGGAAGTAAGCTTGGTCTTTAACTCATTGAATGTCGCTTCACACGTCTTATCCCAGATAAACTTAACATTCTTACGAGTCAAAGCTGTGAGAGGTATAGCAATCTGAACAAAATTCTCAATGAATCTCCGATAATAACCGGCAAGGCCTAAAAAACTACGAATCTCAAAAGGAGTCTTAGGAGTTTCCCAATCTTGTAATAGAATAGGGAGAAATAAGAACAACAGAAAAGATAGAATAATTAAACGACGAAGGAAAAAGAGAAAGAAAGAAAGACTTACATTGATCACAGCGATCTTGGATGGATCAACAGAAACTCCACTACTAGAAACAATATGTCTTAGAAATCGAACTTCATCCTTCCAAAAATGGCATTAGAAAATTTAGCCTTCAACTAATGATTTTTTAGAGTCTCCAAAACAGATTTCAAATGCGACTCACTCTCTTCCTTGTTCTTAAAGAAGACAAGGATGTCATCAAAAAAGACTAGAACAAATTTATTAAGCACATCATGAAAAACACGATTCATCAAATCAACAAAGAAAGCAGGAGCATTAGTCAAACCAAAAGGCTTGACTAACCACTCATAGAACCCATTCTCAGTATGGAAAGCAGTCTTGAGAATACTTTCCTCAGCAACTCTGAGCTGGTGAAAATCTGTGACAAGATCAAGCTGAGAGAAAATAGTGGCACCATATAGCTGATCAAATATATCATTGATACGAGGCATTGGATATCTGTTTTTCATAGTAATTGTTCAGATTCCTATAATCAACACATATCCTTAAAGATCCATCGGACTTAGTGACGAAAACCACCGCTGCTCCCCATTCTGAATGGCTAGGTCTGATCAGACCTTTGGAGAACAAGTCCTCAATTTGCTTTCCCAATTCAACCTTCCCGTAGGGTGCCATCCTTCTAGGAGGAAGAACTACAGGTTGAGCTCTAGGAATAAGAACAATATAGAAATCAATTTCCTACTTATGAGGTAAAGAAGTGACTTCACCAAATACATCGGAATAAAATCTGACCGTGTGGGTCGAATGAAGATCACGAGGAGAAGAATCCAGAGGATAAATAAAATTGCCAGCAAAATCCTGAGGCATGCGGCGCTGAATAGTTAAAGGATTTCCTTGATCATCAACAAGGTAAACAGACCAGGCTTTACAAGAGATATGGGCATCATGCCTACCTAGCCAATTACTTTCAAGCAATAATTCAAAAGCATCGAAGCCAAGAACATAGAAATCACCACTAATGCGATGATCAGAATAGAGAAGTTTCACTTGCTTACAAATCCTGTTAAGGTTTGCGGGACCTCGAATTGGATTTGAAACACATAAAGATACAGAAGCTACTCAGGAGAAAGGAGATGCTCGAACTTATCACACAAATCAATAGAAATAAAAATATGGGAGGCTCCGGTATCAAATAAAACATGAACAGAATGCTGAAATAAAGAAAAGGTGCCTTGAAGAGTACCTTGGTCATCACTAGGATCACTAGGAGTAGGAGTTGGAGAAGATGCAGAGGTGACAGTAGATTTATCGGAAGACTTACCCTTCTGTTGGGTAGGGCAATCCTTTCTGAAATGGCCAGGCTGAAGACAGATATGGTAGAGATCACGCCTCATCAACTGAGCCGGAGGAGGAACAACAGCACCAGCTAAAGTAGGGCAACTATTGGCATAGTGTCCCTTCTGATCACATTTGAAGCAGGTGATGGTAGAAAGGTCAACAGGCTGCCTCTGAGAAGGATGCTGAAATAAAGAAAAGGTGCCCTGAAGAGTACCTTGGTCATCACTAGGAGCAGGAGCTGGAGAAGATGCAGAGGTGACAACAAATTTATCGGAAGACTTACCCTTCAGCTGGGTAGGGCAATCCTTTCTGAAATGGCCAGGCTGAAGACAGATATGGCAGAGATCACGCCTCATCAACTGAGCCGGAGGAGGAACAACAACACCAGCTAAAGTAGGGCAACTATTGGCATAGTGTCCCTTCTGATCACATTTAAAGCAGGTGATGGTAGAAAGGTCAACAGGCTGCCTCTGAGAAGGAGAAGATGATGAAGATCCCATACTCGGATTCTTGAGCCAATTCTTCTTCTGCTGGTGGAAATTAAGCTTTCTCTTCCTAGAGTTAGTAGAGGAAGACCGAGATAAAGGAGCACCAACAATAACAGGACCCTTAGAAGTAGGGTTCTCATATCAGATAGCTATATCCATAAGCTCGGTAAAAGTGCCATGAACAGGAGAAATGAGACGTTCATAATACTCGGGACGAGCACCAGCTATGAACTTCTCATTCTCCTTGATAGGAGTGTCTATCAGGCTAGGACCGAACTTGGAAAGTTCATTGAACTTCCTCTCATACTCTGAAAAAGACATGCTTCCCTACTTGAGATCCATGAACTCCCTATAAAGCTGGGATTTTCCGGCCTTGGGCATCCACTTAGCAGCGAAAGCATCCCTGAAAAGATGATAGATAAGTTTAGAAAAGGCACGAAAGAGATAGAAAAAAATAGAATTCAAAGAAACACAAGAAGATACTAAACTGCTTCCAAGTAATATCAGCCTCCACGGTGTGAGCCGTAACAGACTCCCACAATTCTAAGGCAGCCTCTTGCAACTGCCATGCCGCTAAGTGATGCTTTTGAGCATCAGTAATCTCAAGACCAGTAAATATCCTCTCTAAACTCCATAACCGTTGCCGGGCTTCAATAATGCTCTCTGAACCGGTAAATTTGGTTCCACCAAGTTGAGAGAATTCCTTATAGAGAACGGTAAACCTAACAGGTGCAACAGGCTGAGGAGCTGGGGCAATACCATGACCCCTACCTTTGGCATTTCCACGATTAATCCTGAAAAGTCAAGAATGAATTTTAGGAAAAAGGTAAAGATAAGACAAAGATAAATTGACTTGGAAAGATATCTTAAAGAAAGAAAATACTAAAAATGTAGATACGAAAGAAAGGAAGTTTAGAAAAAAATTTCCTTTAAAACAAGAAAATTTTATATCAAAATAATCTTTGGAAAAATCCTTTGAAAAAACATTTTAGAATCATTTATACTTTGAAATTACATTCTCTCACAAAGAAAATGATTCTGAGGTTGATTTCACTCATTCTAGGGTATTTCTACCCTATCTCTAATGAGTTTTTGCTCCGCAGGCTAAGGTTTGCCTAAAAACCAAAGCTCTGATACCACCTGTAACGACCCACTATTTTGGACCATTCAAATCGACAATAATCCACACATGTCAGATTTGAATAATTCGAAATAACATATTGTAATAAAATTTGGAGCAAATAAAATCAATTCACAGACACAGAAATATCAGAATAACTCGCAGCGGAAATTAAAAATACCATAGTAGTTCATGAAGCTACTATAACAAAGTCTCAAAACAAATACATAATATCAGTCTGAAAACAAACACAATAGAAATCCTAAATACATAGAAGTCCACTAATACAAGAGCTGAAATAGAATAATTGAAACTGAAATAGATAGATAACTAGATAAGCAAAATCTCCGGCGATTCCTAGCTCCATAAAGAGAAATCCAAAGCTGTGAATACTTAGGTTGACCCGAGCATAAATAAAAGCACAAACACTCGAGTCAGGACAAACATACTTATACAATGTAAACCAACTCAAGTGAACTGTAATAAGTACAAGTAACTTAAAGGATGCTTGGGACCGCCCATCCTCTAAGAATCCGTTAAACTATTTACTATGTAGTAATATTCGTTATTATAATAATGTCTAATAGTAAAATAAACATGCTTTAGAATAGCGTTAAGGAGTGACCTAATATTCCCCTTAACACAAAATAATTCCAATAGTCTTTATAGTACCATCGTACCTCCAGATCGGGAGGTTACCATAAATACTGCATAGGTACGACACAAATAGAAACTCATAGCAAAGCTCGGCATGGTAGGTGACACGGCACACAAGGCAATGCCAAGGTAGATATACCAATTACGCACACGAGCTGGTGGTAACGTAGCAGCCACTGCGACACCTCGGAACCCACCCCCAATCAAAATTGGAGGGTGGCCACCAAAACAATCACAAAGTAATAGAATGGTATCGAAGAAATGTGTCCGAACAGAGGTACTACCTCGTTTGGCCCGTGATCGCTCCTGTTTTAGCCACCTTAAGCCAACTCACGGGAGTCGGGTCCTCGTTCATACCACAATAGGATCATCGCCACCATCCTACTTCATTCTGGAAACTCCAACGCGTACACAGTTGTTAAAGTGATTTTTGGTATCGACAGAGGGTATGTCCATATCCGATCTCGATCTCTTTAACAACCAATCGTTATTATAACCCGTGGTTATAAATTTCAAAAATTGTTTATATTTCAAATGAAAATACTTCATTTAAACCATGCAAAAGTGAAGTCATTATATTTACAAATCAAATATTCAATTCCCAAAAATTTAGCCTTTTCCGAGCTCATATATTCACTTAAATACATTAAAACAGTGAAATTTCAGCTTTCGCAGCACTTAGAAAATTCTACTGTAAGTTACATTTGAAAACAATTCAGTTTAGCAATGACAGCATTTAAAAACTGCTGTAATAGTTCAGTTTTAGTTGAAAAATAGTTCAATTCAGCAAAGACAGCATTTACATAACTGCTGTAATAGTTCAGGGTTCAAATTAAAAGATTTAATTCAATTCAGCAAAGACAGTATTTACAAAACTGCTGCAGTAGTTCAATTATATTCAAAAATCTCATTTCAGCCAACTACAGCACATAACAAGTGCTACTGTAGGCCTTTTATAAATTTCAGATTTTAGTTTAATTCTGCAACCACAACACTTACAAAGTGCTGTAATATCACTTAGTTAAATTTTAGCCATCGTTCATTTGCATCAACCACAGCACTTACAAAATGCTGTAATATCCTTTACTTCATATTTCAAGTTAACTTCAGAAATGATAGCATATCTGAAGTGCTGTTAATTCAATTTCTAGATTTCAATACAATTTCAAAAAAAATAAAACTTTGATTTTAACCCTTTTAACTTATAAAAATCATACTTTTCCACTTAAAAATGTTCATTTAAATACCCTTTAACTTATGATTTTTATAAAGAAAATTTTTATACATAAAATCATTTTTTTTAATAATTCAAGCATGCAATTTTCTATTCTTTTGCATTTTAAAAATTTACTTAACACTTAGGTTTTAATTACCATTTCAAAATATAAACTTAATTTCTTTACTTAACTTAAACTTCATTTTTAAACAAGTCTCAAATTTCAATATTTAAGTTATATTTCAAATTACAACTTAACCATTCATTTATTTAACATATTTAACTTGTAGAAAAATCATTAACACTTTATAAAAATCATTTTAAATTCAAATTAAATCAAATTATAATACCTTTACATTTTTTAAATACTTTAAAAAATTCAGAAAACTTTATATAATAACCACGGGTCAGTATAAAATTTTCTAACCTAAGTCAAGTGATATGGATAATATATCATTTCAATCCGTAATTTACAAAGAAAAATCCGAGTTCTATCATTTCAAACCCGCAATCCCAAGTTAAATAAAATAATTAAAAATCACTCGTCCTATCATTTCAGCCCATAACGATTTTTCCCTATTCTTAAGTCCGTTCGGAAATGTATCATTTCAACCCATAGTGATTCTATTCTACAGGGAACTTGCAGTTTGAGAAACAGAAATAAGTAAACAGTATGACAAAATATAACACAGCAGATGATGTGAAAAGTTTATAACAGAGTTAACATCATATGATTCATATCACAGAAAGGTATAACATGATATAATATTTCTACACATTCACTTGCTATCACTTCATAGATTATATAAGTATAAATGTCATGAGTGAATACTCATCTTTTTACGCTGGAGTTAGCAAAATCAAACTACACGATAAATTCCAGAAAGCACGATGCAGCACGACTTTTGATTCAAGTGAATGGAGAGCCAAGATGTTGATCTTGTAAACAACAAACAAAACAAGACCATATAAACATATTTATTCAACACAAAAACAATATTGAAACAATTGGAAATTAAAAACAACAAAAACAAAATAGCTTAACCTTGCCTTAACCATTCAAGTGCACGGCCTAGGGGATTCTTATGCTTGGCATAGTGATGTTTTGGTGATAAGTGGCTCGGGTTTGGCATCAAAACACATGGCTAGAAGTGGATGTGAAGGAGTAGGAGTTACACATGAAGAAGACAAAGGGTCCAGGCCAAAAGGTGAAGCTTGGTGCATAACTAGGTTCGACCTGGTCAAGTTTTAGGCTCGGCTATGCAGGGCAGGTCTGGCCAGAGGAGAGGCTGATGGTCAGGGGTCAGCTCATCAGGTGGTGGTGTTTCTAGGGTGGTGGCTGAGTGGACAATGATGGGGATGGTGCAAATTTTGGCTCAGCTAGGCATTTTTGTGGAGTTTTATGCAAAGTTTTGTGGTGCAAGCTTCATGTGGAGGTCACGGCCAGTATTGGTCAGAGGAGGGGGAGGTCAGGCCGTGGATGGTGATGAGGAGGAAGTGAGGTGGTGTTCGGTGAAGATGGTGAAGGGGTTAGGCCGAGCATAGCTTGAAAGCAAGGCAAAATCATTGAAAAATAAGGAGAAAATGTAAGATAAAGGAAGCCACGACTTACCAAATTCTTTTTCCAGAAATGAATGGCCGAAAGTTTTTGAAATGGTGAGAAGTTTTTCACATGAAAAATGAAGAGAATACACGGCTAAGAAAAGAAATGGACGGCTAAGTTCAATGAAAAGCCAAAAGAAAATGAAAAGACAAGGTTAAATGAAAAGTCACAAGATAATGAAAAGGTTTTGTCTCTTTGAATTTCTAATTTATTTTATTCAAATTAATCTAGTAAAAAGTAAGTAAGTAAAATAGAAAAATTAAAATAAAATAAAGCAGAAAGGAAAATAAATAAATATTTTTAGGAAAATAGAAAATAAGTTAGAAAATAGTTCATTAAATTGAAACTAGAATTTAAAATTGTAAACAATATACAATTAACATTTAAAAATTATAACTACACTTTTAAAAATGTTTTAATATAAAATCTTGAAATAAATATCAATTTAAAAATATTTCAAAATTAAATAAAATCTAATTAAAAATATTTTCAAAATCTAGGGTTGTTACAATCTCAATTTATCAATTTCAAATCTCAAATAAATTTTCTTAATTTCAAATTATATCGATTTCTAATACATATTTGAACCACCAAATAAACCATTCTGATTTCAATATTTCCAAGCTTCAAATATTCCACATTTTAAAACCAAATTGATTATTCCATACATTCTTATTTTAACTTCATTATTGTTTAGATTGAAATATTCACTTAGTAGATCCAATATTATTTAAGTAACCTTAAATTACAGTTTACTAAATATTTCCTTCAATTTCTTTAAACGTGGATTATTCATTAGATTACTTAAATCAAAATAAAGTTATAAGATCATAACTTGAAACTTCAAGTTCAATGGTTCCTAATCGATTTAATTAAATAAAATTCTTATTTAAATACAATTTCAGTCAATTCAACTTTATCTTCCTTAACTTATACAAATCATTGAAAATCTATTTAAAATATAATACCTAAACATATTATATATTAATTAAATCGAACTTTATTAAATTGAAGTTTATTATTGAATTTACTTTATATTAAAACATATTTCTATATAAAATAATTCCAATATTAAATAAAACCATATATATTTCCTTTCAAAGCCATAGAAATCATTTTCAAAATATTTGTATATAGACCAACGGTGCCGTTATATTTCTCTATCCTATGGTCAAATAATATGGATATTTATCATTACAATCCAAGAGTTAATATATATGGGTATATATATTCAACCCGCAGTTCCAAATGTAAGGCAAACGAAAATCGCTTGGGTCTATCAGTTCAACCCATAACGATTTTCCCTATTCTAAAGTTCGTTCGGGTATGTATATTTCAACCCATAGTGAATTCTATACTAACAGGGAACTTGTAGAGTGATGACAATAACTGTAATAATAATATTAGGCATATATCATCAATAACAATATAATATAAACAACAGGATATGTTGTCATATCCCGCAGGTGAACAGTTACAGATAATAACATAATTAACAATTCAAAAAACTACAACAACATATTTCAATTGAAATCAAATTTAATAAATATAAGAACGTTAATCATGAGTGATTGCTCACCTTTTGAGGCTAGAGAATACAGACGGTGATACAGATACGCACACTGAAATAGAATTCTGAATCCAAGCGAAGCAAAATTGACATGAATTCAACGATCATAGCTAATTGGCACGAATTTGGCGGACAAACTGATATACAAGGAATAGAATAAATCAAACCAGAGCTGAATTGATGCAGGTATAATCAAAGCAAAAGTATATTATATTATTATTTTCTTTATACCAATATTCAATTTAAATTACATATTAAATTAACATATCTACATCTTACATTTATAAAAACAAAACGTATGCTTTAATATACAATAATATATACATAAACCAATATAACTAATGTATATATATACTTAAAATAGATAAGTTGTATAAACTTTTATATCCAATATACCATATAAAATCTAATATATATACACACACACAATAATGACATGTACACAGACCGCATATTTTAAACATGTATATAGTTTTGATATGAAAATGGACACCTCATACCTCTCAAAACAATCCAAGCAGGCTAACATGCATGTATATACAAGCTTTACTATAAATATATATACTTAAAATATATCATAGAAAATATGTCCTAAAACATAAAACTTACATATAAATAGAATTTAAGCACATACACGCCTAGCTTGAATGCCAAGAATACATATTACTGTATAAATTTTGTAAACTAACATGTGTATACTTTATAAAATTTAACAAATCATAACAATATATATATACATACATATACATATATATACACACACATACACACACATAAAATCAAACAGCGAAACCAATATAACTTAGTTTATTAATATATATATATATATATATATATATATATATAACTAGCAGATCATAAGTAAAACTTGTATAATAATAATATACCAACAGATTCTCATATATACTTTTACAACTTTAAAATAACATGTCTTTCGTTCAAAATATATATAATATATCTTCACAAAATTTGAAGTTATAAAATACAAACAAACAATTGTACAATACTGGTATAAACCATACAACCGAAAGCTTATATAAACAATACTCATATTATATATTAACAGCACATACTTAAAAACCTTTAACAAAATATACTATAACTTGTTTTATTTACAACTTATATATGAACAGCATATGCAAAACAACCCTTTAACTTTATAATTTGAACATGAAATAACCTATAGATATATAAATAAACTTATCCCTATCTTATACAGAAACTGCCTACCCAGTGAACCGCAAAAAAAGGATGAAGGCACCTTGTGAGGAGGAGAGGCTCGGCTGGATGGGTGGTTGCCGGAGCTACGGCGTGCAGAGGGTGAAATGCGGGGCGAAGAGGGCTAGGAGCGGCTGCTATGACATGGAGGTGGCGAGATGTTTGAGGCAGCCGCGTAGTGGGGTCTAGGCGGAGATGGGTGTGGCAAAGGAAAGGGACAAGGCGAGTGGAGTTCGGTAGTGCTCGATGGGTGGAGGTGATCGGCTTGCATGGAGGGTTTCAGTGGGCTTTTGGTTTTTATATTTTTTTTTTCAAATGAGAAGGAAAATTCTTGAGAAGAAGAAGAGAAGCTCTCTGTTATATATATGGTACATATATTGCAATAGAAGTCATAGAAGCTAAAAGGTGGAAAATGGAACAAAACGTACGCAGCACAATAAATGATAATGAACCAGATAATAAAATTTAACGTTGGGGATGTTAAAAGTTAGAAATCGTAAATCAGGGAAATATTAAATGCAAATGGAACGTGGTGGACCAGCAAACGGGAAAGAAAACGTAACGTAAAAAATAAATGAATGAATGCAGAAGGGTTTTCCACTTTTATACGCTAAAATATTCGAAATAACGGACATGAGCAGAAATTGGGGCATAAGGAACTGCTGAAATCTAGAAAATAATGAATGATAATATAAATGCTAGTTGCGGTCAATTTTTGTTTGAAATTTGAATGGACACCACTATTAGAAGTGTAAAAGTGGTACCGATACGGTTAACCGTTTTCACGGATTTCACCGCGTACAGGACTCCGAAATACACAAATGAATATACTACGGAGATCAGCACAATAAGGTAATCAAAATAGTATACAGATATCAGTGATATGATCGTCCGATCAAAAAGTCGATACAGATACTGATATACGTTACTATTCCGTATGGAAAAATCCAAATGGAGCTAGAAATGTTCGAATTTCGCGAAATGAATTCTGAAGTCTTATTCAGAGAGTTCTAAATAAATTTTATCATGTTGACATATTTACGTTTCGGAACACTTTTGAATTCAAATTATTAACTGATTTAAAATTCCATAATAAAATAAACTTCAATATTATCAGATGAAAATTTACCAGTTGTTATGTTTAAATAGACGTATTCCAAATAATAAATTTTTTATTTACAAATTTTATTGTTTAAAATTTCACAAAATTTCAGTTAAATATATTATTAAACCATTTAAATTTACGAGTCATTATAAGTGTACTAGCAGAAGGTAGATCATTTTGATATTTCAATTTTATCTTCTGTAGGATATGTATATGTAGGATTATGGGATATATAATTAGAGATAATGACTTATTTTGGGATGTATATTATGTGAGTCTATTATTATATTTTGTAGACTCATTGTATGTATTATATAAGATGTATATTATTCCATTGTGATCTGGGTAACTCTGATAATTATTTCTGTATTATATGCTATGTTGAATATTTTTATCAGTATGTTTAATACTTTGTATTAATACTGTACACATCAAATTTCAGTTCAGATATTAAGAAAAAGGTATAAATGACATGTTAGTGTTAGTATAAAGATATATTCACACTTAATCTCCTTGACCAGCCATATTCTCCGGATTATTGGATGACATTACTTGAAATGTTCTTTGCCAAACTAGGTAGCAATAGGGTTGTCACATGAATATTATTTTAAAATTTCTTACATTACTTTATAAATATTCTTTTAACAATTTACTTATATAAACTAATATTTACCAACACTAAGTTATTTCCAAACACTTCCCAAATGTCCATTAAAATAATAAATCATTTCAACAATTTGAACATCTTTCAATATCAATAAATATCAAACTCATTTTTCATAACCACAAGTATCATCGAAAAAATTAAATTCATTTTACTACTTCAATAAATGTATACAAATAATCATTAATAGACAACATTCAAAAATCAAATTGAATGTTTGAATTGTTTCTAATCTTTAAATAATAATTCCTACTAAATATTATTCTTAACAACAATTATAAATCTAATTCAAACAACGTTTACTAATCAACAAACATAAGAAAAATAGTCTACATACTCAGTGGTAAACTATTCATTAATTCTCGTTGCGTACTTTGATAAATATGAATACAACAATTCAATGTTAAGACACCGAAGGTCTAATATTCAACACCAATACAAATAGTATTGGTCGGGCTAACTTCTTTGGTCCTTGCTACTCCAACCATTTATATCACATATTCAAAAGAAAAGATGAAAAGAAATTATATTGACATACAATATCAAGTACAACCCTTGATGATTACCTTAGTAATCTTATTATATATATACATAGTATTCCCTATTATTGGGAACTACCAAAAGCACCCAATGGGACAGAGAGTATAAGTCTCATCTAAGATCTTAACTCGTGTCTCATATATATAATATATTTTTCTGAACCTTGCTTTGATACCCAATGTAAACACTCCACCTTTGTACCCATACTATCCAGAGTATTACTAAGTAATACTGATGAATAATACAGAGAATAGGGCTATATGGGGTACATACGTGAGTATTCTCTCGGACTAACACCGGTACATATCATATATTGCAACACCCGTAAAAATTAACAAGAAATTAATTAACTAAAAATTAGGCAAAAAATGGAAATATGGTAGATTTAGGAATTTGGCCATGGAAGTTGCGTCATTGCATTCGTAATGATTTTCTGATCAGTTTTAAAATATAAATTTTTGTGATCGGAGTTTAAACGGAAAAGTTATTAATGTTTGAATTTTTTGAAGTTAAAATAAATGGAAATGAATTTAAATTTGAAATTTGAAATTTGAAAATTGAAAATATATTAATATCAATTATAAATCTTGGGGCTTATGTAAATATAAAAATAAACAATAATGTTAAATGAAAATAATGATTAAACGGTAGCATTTATATGTTCCCAAATATACTAAGACCCATCGACCGCCTTCCTAGGGCCTGTCGACTTCCTAGATAGGACCAATAAACCTGTATAGTTATGGCGACTAAGGTTATTTTAGGCCAGAAACAACCTGGATTTTATTATTTTAAATTGACTTAAACCAAACGGTTCTGGTGCCTTCTAACCACTAAAAATAAAAGGCTACCTCCTCACTTTTATTCATAAAATATTTGGGAATATAAGCGAAGATCTGTAAGTTTCGTCCATACGATTCAGAATTTCTTAGGTATTTTCAGGTAAGGGATCTTAGATATTCAATATTCAATTTCTAATTCTATCCATCTCTAATCCCTCAAATTCTGAATTTAATTCATAAACAATCCAATTATTGTACATTTTAAAAGAAAGAGGTCTGAAAAGAGATTTGAAGCAGGCATAATCAAATCAAAAAGGGAAAGCTGGGAATCATCTATAGGTGGAAATCTTAGTTTTTCTTATTTTTAGTGTGTATAGTATAAGTTAGATTTGACTTATTCCTTAGGGAATTTTATTCACGAAAACACCAAACTAAAACCCCAAATTCTCCCAAAGTTAAATGTCAATCCTTGTTGGGATCTCAATTATTCTATATTAAAATAGTGGAATTTGTATATTTATTGCAATTTGAATATTTTACATTTTATTCCACTTCTCTCTTTTCTCTTTTGATATTATTAAGGGTTTGAAAAAGAAAATAAGTTAGGAAATAATGTGTAAGATACAGATTCTTCTATTCATAGTTGGTACTGCCTATTTCTATAATTAAATATGAATCCTTATTTCATTATATATTAAAAGTCGAATAGAGAGTAAAAGGGTTTGAATTGTAAATTCTATCGGTGCTAATATTTCTACTTTAATATAAAATAAGTTGGCAGTTGATTCTATTTTCTTATACAAGTCTATTGTTGGGCTAAGGATATTACCTAATTGTATATGATGTATGGAGTTAGACTTGTAGAAATGGGAAGTTTTGACATTTAAACAATTAGTATAGGACATAAATTCTTCACACACTTAGAAGTATTTAATTACATGTGTATATGTGCGTGTGTGTGTGTGTATTAGCATATAAATAATGTATAGTTAATAACATATTAATCGCGTAGTAAAAATATGTTAGTAAGCATTAAACCCCTTAGGAAAGAAGGGAAAGTAATTTATAATTAAAGGCGAAATATGGAGATTTCCTTGTAAGGCCTTAATGCAAAATGTGGTGAGATATATATAGTAGTATGTTAGGAGAGTGGAAATCATGACTAAGTTATAGGGGTGCAAGGTCGGTTAAAAGCACACAGAAGTCTGCCTAGCTAATCTGGCATCGAGCAGTGTGAATTAGGGATAATATGAGACATAGCCTATAATAAGTACGCACGGAGGTCATGATTTTAATCCCAATTATGTAGGTTAAGCCTGCCCAGTTAATATGGCAACCAACGCCTACAAATTGACAGGTTAATATGAGACATCACAGTTTGGGTTACAGGTCATAATGCGCAGGACTTGCTTTGGGGTCGGGTTTATTAAGTGATTTTTGTAGGGTCCGCCTTCTCCCCTTTTAGGAATTACTAAATGGTCTGGGTTGTTTATTTAGGCACAGTAGTGGGAAATCTCAAGAAGGGTACGCTTGGGTTCGAGGTACTAAGTGGCTATTACAGTGTTTGTCTCTTACCTTAAAGAAGTATTAAGCGTTGTAATAAGATTTTGTGCTATATCAATTAGAGAGTACCAGAGAGGGGTTCTCCATGGATTAGGTATTAAATGATGGGGAATTGCCTGGGGTATAGGTATTAAATGTTCAAAGTCCGCCTAATTCCCTTTGAAAAAGATATTAAGTGGCTTAGGTATTTTCTCTCACATTATTAGGACATGATTAACTGTAAATGCATGGGACTGGGAAGGTCTAAGGTTTAATGAGCCTTTACTGGGTTGAAAATTAGGCTTATTTTGTGATGAGTTATTGCACCTGGTATCAAAGCTTAGGTCACCTGATCAATGAGTATAGGTATACCTTTGAGTGCGTACTTCATACTTTTGAAATTATTTTTCAAAACATTATTATATATGTATATACTTAATTGAACATATGCAAACACACCAGGAAAATCATTTACTTCATCAATTAATACTATCTTAGGAAGTAGTAACTAAAAGTTTAGACCCACGTATAGTTGATTATGGTTGAAAATCGTTCCTATGATATTGGGAACCCCTCTACCCAAGAGATATCCATAATTTGAGGGATGCCTGAATGGTTCAAGCAATACATGAGGCATGCAGGGCAAGTTCCCATTCCTTAACAAGCAACACCAGTGGTGCCCGTTGTCTCGCTTGCTTAAGCAGCACCTTGCCCTATAGACTTTCCCAAAATATGCAAAAACTTCTAGAATATAGGGGGAAAGGTGTACATATAAGCTGAAATTTCATGGAGATGAAGACTTGGATTAATGATTATGAGCGTATATTTCTGGAGCTTGGATGAGAAGACCAAATCAAAAGGAGAATGGCAGCATGGCATCTTAAATGGGAGGCCTTAGATTGTTGGACTATAGTAGTTGAAGAGACGGTTGAGGGAGGAATCACTTGGCTGAGTTTAGAAACCATTTTGAGTCACAATTCATGACTAGAGCTGAGGTGAATTTGCAATTGGAAAGGTTTATACAACTTAGGCATAGAGACTCCACATTGAAAGAATATATTAGAAGATTCATAGAACTAACCGAGTTCAAAATGAGTTTGATTGATACCCCCATGATGAAGGCTATGAAGTTTGTTAAAGGCATGAATTCTCCACTTAGAGAAAAGCTTTTGACCTAAGTACCCATTGCCGCCACTTATGAGATATTAGTTGAGATGGATTTATTTTAGATTGTCGGCTTGGGGGAGAAGGAGAAAGAGAAGGAGAAGGTGGGACTAGTGCAGAACCAAGGTGGAGCTAAGAAGAGAAGATTTTGGGTGAACAAAAAGGCAAGGGGAAGATTGGGAAGGAGGGTACAACTTGTCGAAGATGCCAAAAGAGAGGACACATTGCTAGGACTATAAAGTGAGTTTGATAAAGGAGGAGTTAAAAGGAAGTGCCATCACTGCCATAAGGGAGATGCTACAGAATCGACATCCAAAGCTTGCGAAGGACAAATATAGTGGAAAAGATTATGCCATTGAGGCTGTACCTATCTCAAGTAGACTTCCCCATAGTGTAACGACCCCACCGCTATACTCATATTATTAAAAAACATTACAAGTAATGTCGTCTAATAACATGGAGAATACGACTGTTTAAGGGTGCCTATCTTCGGACTAACAGTGACACGTCTTTATTTCTTTTTGTGGCTATGAATTGAAAATTTTGATATGTATAGTATCAATACAAAGTAATAGACACAGGCTTAAAATATTCAGAACAATATATAATATAAATAAATCAGAGTCAAAGTCATATATCACAATGGGATAATATACATCATATACATAATAAAATGTGGGTCTACAATATATCAATACCAGACCCACATAAATATCTACATCACATACATGATATCGTATCAGGTATAGGATAAATAATATACATAAAAAGTCGACCCAAGTATTTATATATACAATCACGAAGTAAACTCAAAAGGTCAAAATGGTCTACTTCAGTGCTAGCCCAAAATCCAAAAGTCAGCGAGTCACCTGTAGAGTCTCAGCCTGACACTAGTATTATAAAAATAAACGGGTCAGACTATATCTAATAAAAAGGTGAATTACGGATATCATAAATATATGACTTAACAATAAAATAAGCTATAATAGAAATATGCCTAAATCGAATAATCATAACAAGGCATATCAATCAAAATCACAATTTCATAAATCCATTATCATAATTATATGGCTTAGCAATAAAATAATCCAAAACAGAAATATGCCTAAAACCAAATAATCATAATTAGGCATATCAATCAAAGTCATTACTTCATAAATCCAAATCAAGTCTCAAATGGACTATCATTAAAAATATGGTGATCACAATTCAAAATTCCTCAAAGCCAAAAGATATTAAATATCCATCCCAAAATCTCTAAAAAACAATCATCACTAATGAAATAATAATGGTAGTCAACTATCAGTTTAATACAGCAATACAGAGTCCAATGTATTAAAATAGACCCCGCCACATAGTGTATAAGTCTAACGCATCCAAATAGAAAGAAATAAACTAATACGTATTAGTTATCCGGTCTATAGACTAATCATGCGTGTAGCACCTATCCAAGAAATGAAAGAGTAGCCGTGTCACACAATAATAAACCTAACACTCCAATAGATCTGCCTACCCAAATCTAAGAATGTATCAACTCTTGGGTCGATGAAAAATGAGTTATCGTCTCTCAAGGATCTATCAGCCTGCAAACTGAAAACCTTAAGATAATACAATTCTAAAGTGTAAATCATGTTTGCTTTAGTAATCACTAGAATCTAACTAACTGCCTATACCGGAAAGTGAAATTTCAGTATTTACTGAAAATGGGTAAATTCCACTCAAAGTCTATATAATAAGTTATAATAATAAGGGAAAGAATCGTAAGGAAAGTTAAATGCCGATCCAATAATTCAATCATTTATTAAAATTCTTTATTTCATAGAAAAATGTGAAATCTCATTAAATTATCAGATCCATAATAAATAAAATAAAAGAGTTTTGAATTAATTTTATATATATACAGAGATATAATTTTCCAAAGTAACTTTTAAATCCATAAACTCATTTAACCCTCTTCTATAACAAAATCACTTGAAATTAAAATTATTACTTTTAGCATCTATAAAATAATAACAAATTTTATCTTTTGCCTCTGAAACATTCTCAAAATTTAGATACTTAAAATAGTAAGTTTAAAAGCGTTTTATAATTAAATATTGCTTATTTTTAAAAGCTTTAATTGGAAATTTCGAAATAAGCAATAAGTTAAAAAGATAATATGATTTAACTATAAATTAAATTTCAAATAAGGATTTAAATAGATAAAACCTCATTTGAAAATCTTTTAAACATAGTTAAATAGTCCAAACAATAAACCCATCTAGAATGCAGCTTTTAGAGCCAACAACTCCCTATAAGATATCATTTCAAATATGAAATTATTTATTAATCCGAGTTGCTTTCCAGTAAACTACGATTATACGAACAATGTATGTACTTCTATATTAGTTTATAGAATTTAATTTATAATCGAACGTTGTTCCATTTACAAATTAGCCTCTTTCAATCACATAACAGTCTATATATCACCAAACAATCGAACAAACATACGTATGCAACTATATGTCATTCAATTCAATCATTAACCCCCAAGTCTTATAACATAATCAACCATATCAAGGCATGTAAAAGAAATTCATATTGATAGATATAAAAGTGTAAGTTAAAAATAACTCATCTTAATCATTCGCTGCCTTAACTTACCACTTGCAACGTCCACCACCACGCCTCAACCAAACACTGCTACCTCCATGCCTCGTGCGACTTCCAACTTCACTTCTCCTCAAGTCGCCATTGAATGCCCCACAAATCGCCCAAGCGGCTAGTCGCCATCGAGTACCATCGTCGCCTGTAACACCCCTAATTTTTAGTTAACATTATTCAAAACATTTAAATGGGCAGATTAAATAGAATAAAGTGAATAATTGAGGAGAATGAGATATAGGCAATTAAATTCGGTCATGCCTTAATAAAGCATGTAAATTTGGTTTAAAATTTTGACTTAAAGGAGAATGAATGAGAGGGGTAACTATGGAATATTTTAAACCATTCCGTAAACATTCTCCCCTCATTCGATTCTCATTTTCTATCATTTATAAAACAATCAAAAATAGGATATCAAGGCCAACCATTAAATCATTCTAAGGAGGATGAAATTTAGGGATTTAAAGGGAAGCTAGCTTGGGAAATCAAAGCTGGACTAAATCTCAACTCCATACATCAAGTTTGAGGTGAATAATAACACATATCATCTCTTGATTCTTATTTTGATTCGGTTATGGTAATATCTGAATCTTATTATTTGATCAGTCAAGTTATGATTTTATAATCACTATTTGGATAGAATAATGATAAAAGGGGAATTTTTGGAATTTATTAGAAACAGTTTAATTTAGTTTTGGGGTTAAATCTGAAGTTTTTATCCTCTAAATGATTTGAAATTTTGGTATGTTATAGGAAACATTATTTTGAAGATGAGTTTTTAATTTGATAATTTCGTGAATTATAGAGATTATTTTATGAATTTCCTATGGAGGAAATGGATTAATTACAGGTATTAATTATTTTAAATAATTAAATGAGGTTTTGAGCTTTGAAATTTTATATGATGTAGAGAAAGGTATTCTCTAATTTCTATTAATTTTTCGGATTTTTTCCATGTAATTTTGAATCATGAAGAATTATTTATGCTAGCATAGGCATTTAAAAGTTTAATTAATTTTGTTTGTTAATTAATTATTTGAAATAATGTTCTGGGATCTTGGAAATAGAGTGCGACAATTTGTAAGTAAAGATATTTGTTAAATTTTTGATAAGAAAAGATATTTTGACAAATTATAGAGGTTTGGTGAAAAGGAAACAACTTTTGAAGTAATTTTGCGGTTTTTAGGAAAATTACACTTTGCCATGTCGACATTGGCTATGTTGAGCCATAACTCACTACATCATAGTGTTACCGATGTGGAACCAAACAATGCCGCATGATATCAACGAGTTTGGCATGAAGCAGATGCATTTTAGATCTCGTTGAGGTTACACGAACAAAGATAAAGAGATGGTCTTCGACATGACGAAGTCGATGTTTACACATGTTGAGTTTTATACCAAGAGGCTTGTTATCGCGTTTTATACTAGAAAGCATGTTGCCGCATATACCATTCTATGTTTTTGCCTTGCCAACACTAGGGTTGTCGAGCCTAGCCCTTACCGCCTTGGACCTGTCATAGAGTTTACCCTATGTTGCTATTCAATAAAGTCGATGAACTTACGTTATTTGGCACTGATGTCGCATTTCTTTTCTTTAGCATCGAAGAGATGCTTGTCACCGCTATTCGTTAGGGTCAATAAGGTTTATTTGCATTGTTTGTAAATCAAAGTGAAGCAACAATGTCGCTCATGTAATGACCCGCTATTTCAAACCATTCAAATCGACAATAATCCACACATGTCGAACTTGAATTGCTCAAAACAACATATTGTTCATTTGTATTTGGCAAAACTTAGCATATACGGTAAATAAATCAATCACAAAATCACAAATACAGAGTATTACAATAATAAGCAGGGAAATAGATAAATAGTAGTTCATGAAGCTACTACATAAACATTAGAGTTTCAAACAAAATACAACAGAAATCCCGAATACATAGAAGGCTTAATACATAAGCAAAAGTCAAGTCTGAACATAAAACTCGAAATGATTGAAATAACTGCAAAGATAAATAAATAAAGATAAATCTCCAAAAAAACTCCAAGCCCCAAAGGCGAGTCTCAAATATTGTGACACTCAGTCTGACCCGAGCATACATCAAAACAAAAAACACTTGAGTCAGGATTAACATTCTTATGCAAGTAAATCTAATCAAGTGAAATGTCTAAGTGAAATGTAATATAACTTAAAGGGTGTTGGGATTCCATCCCTTAAGGATCCGTTAAACTATATACATACATAATACAATACGCTACATAGATAATGTCTATAATAAAGTAAACTATTGAAATAGTGTTAAGGCGTTACCTATATCCTACTTAACACATTTTATATAAATGTCGTAGTCTGTACAGTATTGTAAAATCCACTAAACCGGTGGGCTATCAGGAAGCACTCCATAGGTACGACACAAAACAAACTCGTAGAGGGCACGACGAGGCATTTGACAAGGCACGCAAGGCAATCCTAGGGTAGGATTCTACCGTTTTGTAGAACCGGGCCTGTGGTAGCGCATAGCAGCTGCTACCACCCACCTCGAGACATACTCCCATAATCGAAGGTGCACCCAGTCAAATCACAATGTAATAGAACGGCATCGAAGAAGCATGCTCGATCGTAGGTACGACCTCACTTGGCCCAGGTATAACTCCTGTTTTAGCCACATCCAACGGACTCGTGGGAGTCAGGGCTGCATTCATATCTCATATAGACGTCGCTAGACCATCCTACTTCATTCTAGATTCTCTACCATGTACACAGTTGTTAAAGTGGGTTTTGGTATTGGCAGAGAGTATGACAATATTCGATCCCAGTCTCTTTAACATCTAAATGCTTATTTCACGTCGTGGTCATTTTCATTTCAAATAATTCATATTTCATATCAAAGTATCATATTCATTTCAAAATCATATCACTTTCGAAATTATATTCACTTTTGAAATTATATTGACTTTCGAAATCATATCACTTTTGAAATCATAACAAGCATTCACATTTAAATACGTTAAATCAAAATCATAACAGTTCCAACTTAAACAGTTTGAGTATTTAAAGTAGTATATATATTGGAATAGTTATACACTAAAAATAGTTTATGTTTAAAAATAGGTTATATACTAAAATAGTTTATATATTAAAAATAGTTTATATATTAGAATATATGTATTTAAAATTGTTTATAAATTTAAAATAATATATTAAAATAGTTTACAGATTTAAAAGAGTTTATATCGAAAGTAGTTTTAAATTAAAAAAATTCTTCCAATTTGACCAATCAATTCAAATCAAATTTAGTTCCAAAATTTAATTCAAATCAATCCTCAGTTCAAAATTTTAAATTAAAAAGGTTAAAGGTTCGGTTAAAATCTCATTAAAACCATTTTAATTCATATCTAATTCAAATCCAGGTTTGAGTTACAAATTTAAACCACTTCTAATTCAATTGGTTTTAAAGTTTAAATATTCAAACAATTTACAATAACTCAATTTGATAAATTTCATTTATATTTCAAATTTCAACTATAGTTTTATTTAAGTTTGAAAATATTCACTTAATCATTTTTAATAATATTTACTCAAATTTCAAATTTAAATTAATATTAAATATTCCATCTCAATTTATTAAATTCTAAAAATATTCACCTTTATAAATATTCAAATAAAGTTTCAAATTACAAATTTAGATCAAAATTAAGTATTTAATTTTATTTAAATTTGGAATATCCATTTAATCACCTTAAAATCAAAATCAATTTATCAAATTATAAAATCATATCTTTAAAATCTCAAATTAATAAGTTTCAAATCAATTTTTATTTAAATACAATTCTTAAACAAATTAAATTACAAATCAATTTCAATTTATATTTCCAACCATCATTTATTAAAGTTATTACAAAATCTATATTTAAAAATATTAATGTAAATTTAAAATAAAAATTTAAATACGATATATATATATATCGAATTAAATTCTATTAAATTAAATTTATTAGATTAAATATTATTATATTAAATCTGATTTTATTAATTCTATATTGTTTTATATTAAACTATAATTTATATATTTAAAAATAATAAAATTATAAGTAAAATCTTAAAATTTACATTTCTTAAAACTTAACTTGTAAATTTATAATATCCAAACATCAAATCTAAAAATCTAAAATTTTCACATATATTAAAATAAAATCTTTATATTATATTATCTTTGCCAAAAAATCTTTATATTATATTTACAAATCAATATTCATTAAAACCCATCTATTTTCTTTCATAAACTTTGGAAATCATTTTCAAAAATAGGATAATGGTGTCCGTAGATAATTTTCTATCCTATTGTCAAATGATATGGATATTTATCATTTCAATCCGCAATAAGTTAATGTTTACGGGTATATATCATTTCAACCCGAAATCTTAAAATTTCAAAAATCAATAAATCGCTTGGGTTTATCATTTCGACCCATAACGATTTTCTCTAATCTATAAGATCGTTTTTGTATGTATCATTTCAACCCAAAGAGATTTCCTAAACTAACACGGGACTTGCATAGTGAGACAATAGAATAACAATATAAAAATGACATAGCATATCAATGGCAAATATGATCACAATTAATAATTTAAATATAATATAATAGGTTATGGTGTCATATGTTAATTAACATTGATAAACAATTTAATATAATAACATGTCAAATTCAATAATTTAAATTACTAACCAATTCAAATTTAATTACATATTTAATTCTCATTTCATGTGAAATCAATTTACTAGCATATGAATGTCAATCATGAGTGATTCCAACCAAGACGGAAGGGTTATTCCACCTAATTCTTTTGATAGGGACAGATGGGTCCACCCGCCTTAGTTTTAATAGGTGCGGTAGAGTCCTACCACATCGCTTTGCCTTTGTAATTGAAGATAAAGGTGGATAGCCTTATCTGATGGTGCTGCCATGGTTGTGGCATCTTATTTGTTTTTAATAGACAAACCAAGGAGTGTATAGCACTAGAATTTATAAAAGTTGCTTTTGGACCTTAGGGACACCAAGGCATATTTTATAATAAAGTCAATACCATAATTGAGGATACTAACAATTGTAAAACTTTGTCATTTACATTATGGGACACTAATGTATGTCTTATAAAGGTAAGTATGATTGGGTAATCATATTCACTTCATTTATAACCCATAACTGCATTTTGGGGCGCTAAGGGAAGGATAACTAGCTACGTTGACCTAGTAGCGAATATACATTTATTTAACCTCTGTGTGAGTAGCATTGCATCCAGCAGATCAGATAGACCAGAACATAGGATGCCCAAAATTGGTTAGAAGATTATTGATTTAAACAGGTTCTTGGTTAGCCCATGAAAAATATGCCTTGATAAATGTTATTGGCAGAGGCCAACAGGTTCTTAGTGATCCCATGAAAATTATATCCAGAATAGGTTTTTGATAGAGATCAGTAGGTTCATAGTTAGCCCATGAAAATAATAATCTGAGAGATGTCGTTAGTGAATCCAATAGGTTCATAGTCAGCCCATGAAAACTATTATTGGATGGTATTATTGGTAGACACCAATAGGTTCTTATCAATCCCATGAAAACTATGAAACT
The DNA here is from genome assembly GCA_030765085.1 of Allium cepa. Lineage (NCBI taxonomy): Eukaryota > Viridiplantae > Streptophyta > Magnoliopsida > Asparagales > Amaryllidaceae > Allium > Allium cepa. The sequence goes on from CM060945.1 coordinate 779,840,037, forward strand.
GAACTGATAATCCGTAAGCTTGGAACATGTCACCAAATAGCCCATGAAAACGAGCAGGTTAATAGCGACCCTAAAAACTATAACTTAAGACAGATAGTCAGATGAATGGGATGGGAAATCCAGGATATATTATATAATTGCATATCATCATATTACGTTATGTTTTAACCATTGTGGATGTCGGTGCACAGTATATGGTTAATTAGTTTTTGGTTAAGGTACTAGCAAGGGGGAAAGCCATTTCGCTTAGCGGCCTGGTCTCACTAGATGTCTATTTGGTTTCATATGGTATATTATTATTCACACCAAACTTTTTGTCTGACTCGAATTTTATGTCTTCCCTTAAACTCTTAGGTGCTCAAAATTAATTTGAGTGGTTGAGGGAAAGGTTTTTCAGGTTATTGTTGACGAATAAGCTTCAGGAGACATGCAGCAGGCAACCTAGCTATTTAGGATATTCTATATATTGTCCGCTATGTCATTTGGATATAAGGGCAAATTTGTTTAATTGCTTTATATTAGATTCTGATCAACCAAGGGGGATCTTCGTAGGTCGCTCTTAGAGTATTTTGTAATAATTATAATTTCTTTAAACATTGGTTTCATACTGGATTACGTAATGAATATGAAGTGTCTTTTTTGAAATGAAATATGAAGTTTGAATTTAAATTATGTTCAAAAAATTTCATGTTCATGTGCTTCTGTGTTGTCAATATATCTAAGAATATCGCATTTGGTCAGCAGAAATTAATAAATACGAATGACTGGAGTATCAATAGCGGTTAGTTTCAGGTCTCCAAATGAGGGATGTTACAAGTTGGTATCAGACATAAGCTTATGTAAATTTAAAAGAATTTGAACCTAAAAGATTTTCAAAACATAACCCAATGAATCAGAGAAATGAGACCAGGATTTGGGTTTATGCTATAGTAACGTACTTGCATTTATTTTATGTATATATATATATAGACACACACATACACACTATATATGTGTGTGTGTGTGTGTGTGTGTGTGTGTGAATCTATAAGTACATATTCCCCTTTTTCTTAAATGTTCTTCTGTATCATACTATGGCTCATATGCAGGTGGACGATAAAGGAAGATATGGAGGCAGGAAGCAAAAGAGGACATCTAGGTGGAGGAAGCACCACAACTAATGGAAATGCCTTAGTATGAGAATTAATCTCCAAAGTTTGAAGCAACCCGCTCGGCTTCTGATGTTTGGCCTTCACTTGTTGGCAGTTCGCACACTGCTTTACCCATAAGCCAACATCCATCTTCAGACCTTCCCAGTAGAAACTTCTCTTCATATCCTGATAGATCCTGGTTCCCCTAGGATGAATCGTAAATTTTGATCAACAATATTCTCTAAGGACCTCCTTCCTTAGGTTTTCTACATTCGGAACACACAATCCTCCCTTCTTTCTCAACTACCCTCTTTAATCATGACTAAAAATCCTTTAGATCATCAATCTCAGTTCCGGCCTCTGGCCTCTAATCTTCTCAGCTAACAACGGGTCATCTTTCTGCTTAGATGCAGTCCTTTCATTCAATGTCGGTCGAACTTCCAAGCAGGACAACATGGCAGTACTCTAACTAGAACCAGCAGTAGATCTTAACTGCACACTGCACGTAATCAATGCGTCAAGATCCTTCCATTCAGCCAACATAGCTAACACTATGTTCTATTGTTTCCTCCTAAGTGAATCCACAATACCTTTCTCTGATGTATACTCTATGCGAAAGTCATAAGCTGCTAAGAACTCCAATCACCTCTGCTTTCTCATATTTAACTCCTTCTGAGAGAACAGATATCTTAAGGACTTATGATCAGTATATAACTCGAATCACTCCTAAGAAATAGTGTCTCCATATTTTCAATGCGAAGATTACCGCTGCCAACTCTAAATCATGAGTAGGGTATCTCACTTTATGGGGTCTAAGCTATCAAGAAGCGCTGGCAATGACCTTACCCTTTTGCATCAACACAGCTTCAAATCCGATTCCACATGCCTCGATACATACTACTAATCCTTGATTCCCGTCTGGAACTACTAATACAGGTGCATTGGTTAATAAATGATTTAACTTAAGGAACACTTCCTCACATTTACCAGACCAATTAAACTTCACATCCTTCCTGGTCATCCTAGTCAAAGGCCCTGCTATCCACGAGAAATCATTAATAAACCTCATGTATAACCAACAAGCCCAAGGAAATTTCTAATCTCAATCACCGCCTCTGGTCTCTTTTCGAGTTTTTAATAGCTTCGATCTTATCTGGATCAACTGACAACCCTTTCTCTGAAACCATGTGACCAGGAAACTTAACTTCTTTCTTTTAGAAATGACACTTTGAAAACTTTGCTTTCAGTTGATGCTGCCTCAGGGTCTTAAGCACCACTCTTAGATGAACTTCATGCTCTCTTTCATCCTTAGAGTATATTAAGACGTCATCTATGAACACCAATACGAACCTATCCAAATGCTCGTGGAAAACCTGATTCATCAAATCCACTAAGAAAGCTGACGCATTCGTTAACCCAAATGGCATCACCAACCACTCATATGACTCGTATCTGGTCCTGAATACTATTAATGGAAACTATCCTTCCATATTCTTAGCTGATGGAACCCTGTTACAAAATCCAACTGACACTCTGGCTCCATTCAATTGATCGAACAAATCGTCGATTCTTCATAAAGGATACTTATTCTTGATTGTCCTTTCGTTCAACTTGCAGTATTCAATGCATGACCTTACAGATCCATCTGGCTTCTTCACGAATACCGCAGCTACTCTCCAAGGAGAACTGCTTCGCCAAATAAAACTCTTCCCTTCCAAGTCCACTTGCTGCACCTTTTGCACTTTCATCTTAGTAAGTGTCATCCAGTTAGATGGTCTACTTATAGATCCTCCCCCAGTATAAGATCTATCCAAAACTTGATAGCTCGCTTTAGCGATAGCCCTGACACTGGCTCAAAAATATCTGCAGACTCTTATGCTACCAATGCCCAATCTAATTTTTCTTCCGCTTCCATTGCATGTAGCAAAGTACAAGCATTTGAGTATGACTTCTCCACCGAGTATATAATTAGGTTACAACAGTTAGGGTGTCTTAACGATGTTTCCCCATCTCGGGAAAATATTCTTGCATCATATCTATCTAACTAATCCAGACCCAATATGATCCCAAAACCCCAAAAATCAAAATTATACATACTGCATGCAAACTTATGACCTACCAAGTCAAGTTTTATCTCCATTCGAAGTGTAATTTCTTAGTATTAGTAATGTAATACTATAGAAAATACTATAAAATATACTATAAAATATGAAAATGAAAGAATATTCAAATTAATAGATTTTTTTATTAGTATTTATTAATTAGTATTAACTAGTATTTTTATTTAAGTAGTATTTTGAGTTTTGAGTCCTTTTCTCAATTGAGTTAATTATTTAACTGGAAAAATGCACATACATATATTAAATAATATAATATAAAAAATGAAACACACATATGTTATTCTAACTTAAAACATCTCATTCCCAGTGTTGCATACCCTCCTATTGGATTCACAACCCTTAAGGAAGTAAGTAGGTATGATGGTTTTAAACATAATTTATCTACCAACCATCGAGATATAAATGAATGTGATGCACCGATATCAATTAATACCCTAATCGGTATACTATGAATCAAAAGCGTACCTTCAATCAAGGATTTCCTTTTCTCAGTTGTTGCTGGTCTAGAAGAAGATGGTTCCGAGGCAAATTTTTTTTCCATATCTACGCAAACTGGTTCTGGACATTTATTCTTATAATGTATGATCTGGTCATAGTTGAAGCACTTCACTCCTTTCTTTCCCTGGGGACCTTGAACCACAACTGACTTCCCCTTGCTAAATGTAGAGAATATTTCTTCGTTCCTGATGGCCATCACCACTATGTCATTTCTTGGGTCATGGAGGTGTGGCATGGTTGCCTTGGCAATCTCTGGCTTCAATCTTCAAATAAAATTTTCATTTCTCTTGATGAAGGTGTCAATGATGGCAAATTCATATCTAGACAGCTCATCAAATTTCGTGGCATATTTGATTACTGACATCCCTCTGCACTATATCCATAAATTTCCTCATCGATGCTGACTTGGCCACTTCAGATAGAAATATCTCTTCGAATCTCCTTCGAAACTCGATCCAAGTTAATTCTTCTTCAAGTACTCTAACAGTAACCCTGTTTCACCAATATAATGCTAGTCCCTATAACTGTTTGGAAGAAAATCCTCTCTTCTATTCATCATCTAATCCCAAGTCGGTGAAAATTCTTTTATGGTGCAATAACTATTTTTCTACTTTGACAGCAGCCTCTATTCCCTAAAATGGCTTCCCATCAAGACTAGTATAATCCCTGCTCATCTTGGCATAGTTATTGCCAACCGGGGCTATAGGATTTGCTCCCCTAACATTCACACCATTTCCTCGAACTACTCCTGTAGGTGCTCCAGCTTACATCAGATTAACTAAGAACTGATATATCATCCCCATGCCTAATGGCGAGGTTTTAGCGCCTACATTGGCATTTGTGTTTGGATTAGCATTCTCCTGTTGACCCGGATTCCTCCTGGTATTGGGTCGAGCATTTCCATCAGTTGTGGTGCTTCCTCCACCTAGATATCCTCTTCCATTTCCAACCTCCATATCTTCCTTTATCGTCTATCTGCATATGAGTTTAATTTATTTGTGGATTGAGGCTGGAACTACGCAGAATGACTATGACTTATGTCAGAGAGCCTTGTAATATGGTGGTGGAGATGGCCATCCGTCAAGAGGAGATGCTTGTAGTGTGAGTTAGAGAGAAGCCAATTGAATCCATAGGTCCTTAGGAAAAGAAAAGGAAATTCTTTAAGAAGAAGAAAGCCCAGAAAAGGGAGGTTGCCAAGAAGACAAAGGCAGATTTAGCATGTTATAAGTGTGAAAAGAAGGGCCATTATGCTCTTGAGTGCCGGACGGGCAAAGGAAAGAAGCCTATAGAGAAGAAGAATGTGAAATTCTTCAACTATGATCGAGTTAGGCATGATAAGAACCAATGTCAAGAGCCAGTAAGGATGGAGCATTTCCTGTATATATGTTGATTTGGAAATGGGATTCGATATCCATGGATTTTATAGAAGGGTTGTCAAGGTCGAACCGGGGAAAAGGAAATATATAGGTCATAGTGGACAGGATGACCAAGAGAGCCCATTTCATTCCAGTCAAATCAACCAGGATGGCACCTATTTTGGCTAAATTGTTTACGAAGAACTTAGTTAAACTACATGGGATTCCTAGTAGCATAGTCAATGACAGAGAAGCCTTGTTCACTAGTGAATTCTTGAAGAGTCTACAAGGAATGTTGGAAACTGAGCTTGACGGGCAGGTAGAGAGAGTCAACATGGTACTCGAGGATCTACTAAGAGCTTGTGCATTATATTTTGGTGGGTCATGGGAAGACCATTTATACTCGATTGAATTTTCCTATAATAATAGCCACCAAGCTATTATAGGTATGGCACCTTTAGAAGCTTTATATGGAAGGCCATGCAAATCACTAATATGTTGGTTAGAGACTGGAGACAGATTGGTCCTTGGTCCAGAAATGGTGAGAGAAGCAACAGAGAAGATGGAGTTGATCGATGTAGGATAAAGGAAGCTTAATCTAGACAAAAGAGTTACGATAATAAGAGGCGTAAGAATCTAGAGTTCTCAGTTGAAGATAAGGTTTTCATTAAGGTATCACTGATGAAGGGTATGGTACGATGTGGAAAGTCAGGGAAACTGGCACCGAGATATGTTGTACCGTTCCCAGTCATAGAAAGAATTCTAAAGCTCGCATACAGAGTAGAGTTGCCGAGCAGTTTTGCAGGTGTCCATAATGTGTTTCATGTATCTCATCATCGTAAGTATGTACATGATCTAGAGACCATTATCCCTTCGATTGCATTAGAAGACTTAATAATAGAACCAGATCTGACTTTTGTTAGGCAACAAGTTCTAGGGAAGCAGAAGATAGGATTACGAATACTTATCCTAGGCTGTATGAGGGTATGTTCTATATTTGTTTTATATAGAATTTTAACTGGCAGGATGTACTAGCTTTGTTTGCATGATTGAAATGCTTGTTTGTAGTTCTTACTGAATTTTGATGACGAAATTCTTTAAGGGGGGAGCCTGTAACACCTCTAATTTTTGTTTAACATTATTCGAGAGGTTTAATTAGATTAATTAAATCAAATAATGTATGGAGTAAAAAGAAGATGAGATTTGATAATTGATTGGGTTTGGCCTTAACTAATCAACATATAAGATTGTTTTAACTTAAACATTAGTAGGAGGATTTATGAGAGAAGCAAAATAGGAATAAGCTTCATTTCCTAAACATAAACCCTTCCACCATTATATCCTCATTCATTTTTACATCCATACAAAACACGAATAAAGTAGAGGCCATTACTAAAGCTTTTAAAGGAAGAAAAGTTAGAAAATCAAGCTAAAATTAAAGAGAATCAAATCAACAACTCAAATCTTAACTCTTTTCTCAAATCAAGGTGAACAATAGTATCCATCTCGTTCTTATATGTTAAATTTTCGATTTTTGATGTATTCTAAATGGTTTGATGATAATATGGTTGATTTTACCGTTGTTTACATGAATGGTGATTGATTGGAATTTTTATGAAATTATTATGACAGGTTTCAAGTGAAAAACCATTGTGAATGACCTCCAAATGACTAAATTTTTGGATATGTCGTGTAATACATAATTTTGGAGCTGGGTTTTTTATTTCATAATTTTTGGAATTAATAGGTATATTTTACGAATTTCTTAAGGTAAAATGGGCATTTATTTCGAGTTTTAATTATTAAAAAAATATAAAATAATAAATTTTTCCTTGAAATTTTTATATGGTAAGGAAATGTTATTTAAAATTATTCGTGAATTTTTGGTATTTTTCCCAAGTGTTTTCGTTTTATTGTGAATTTTTTAAGCCAGAAAGACTTAATAACTATATTAAAGTATTTATATAATTTAATGGTTTGAAAGTAATTTTGGAAATTATGAAATCTGATCTGTAGCATTTTTTTTAAAAGAAATTGATAGTATATCTCTAATCAATAGGAATTTTACAAACAATAAGAGTTGGTGAAAAATATATACTTTATTTAGCAAAATAGCAGTTTTTTTGTTAATTACGAGTCTACCACTGTACCCCTTCATCACCCTAGCCTTCATATTGCTACGGTGCCAATTAGCTTTCATAACGCTACAATGTCAATTAGCCTTCGTAATGCTACATTACTAATGTTTTCATAGCCATGATATAAATGCTTTCATAGCCATGCTACAGTAACTTTAGTTTTCATAGCTATGCTACAGTAACATCTGGCTTCGTCACTATTGCTTCTACCAACTTTGTTTTCAGAATTTAAAACATATATAACTTTTTAACTATGAGTCCACTTTTCTATTATGACCATTCTACGGAAAGAGAAACAATCATTCGTAAACAATGGAATAGTTTAGAGACCCTAATTCTACACCTATAAAAAGTTATAGCCCAAACAAAGTTTCTTATTATCCCATCACTTTATTTTGATGGATGCGGAGGGTCATTAAGTAATAGTTGAATACATGCGGAAGCCTCCTTCCGCAATGATTCTAACCAAGGTGGAAGGGTTATTCTGTCTTATTCTTTTAACAGGGGAGGAGGGGTCCTTCTGCCTTAGTTTTAATAGGTGCGGCAGGGTCATGCTGCATCACTTTGCCTTTAAAATTGAAGATAAAGGTGGATAGCCTTATCTGATGGTGCTGCCATGTTTGTGGCATCCCATCTGTTTTTAGTAGACAAATGAAGGAGTGTATAGCTCTAGAATTTATAAAAGTTGCTTTTTGACCTTAGGGACACAACGACATATTTTAGTAAAGTCGATATCATGATTGGGGATACTAATAATTGTAAAAATTTCCATTCACATTAGAGGACACCAATGCATGCCTTACAAATGAGTTATGTATGCTTGGGTAATCATATTCACTTCATTTATAACCATAACTGCATTTTGGGGTGCTAAGGAAATGATAACCATCTAGGTTGACCCAGTAGTGAATGTACATTTATTTAACCCATGTGTGACTAGCATTACATCCAGGAGGCCAAATAGACCAAAATATAAGATGCCCAAAACTGGTTTAATGATTATTGACTTAAACAAGTTCTTAGTTAGCTCATGAAAACTATGCCCTGATAAATGTTATTGGCAGGGGCTAATAGGTGCTTAGTGATCCCATGAAAATTATGTCTAGAATAGGTTATTAATAGAGTTCAGTAGGTTCATAATCGGCCCATGGAAACTATGACCCGAGAGATGTTATTGGAGGATCTAATAGGTTCATAGCAGCCCATGAAAACTGTGATCTGATGATATTATTAGTGGACACCAATAGGTTCTTAGTAATCTCATAAAAACTATGAAATCAGATAGATAGTCCGTAAGCTTGGAACATGTTATTAGTCGGCCTATGAAAACTAATAGGTTAATAGTGACCCTAGAAACTATAACTTGAGACAGATTGTCATATGAACAGGAATAGGAAATCCTGGACATATTGTATAATATCGTATCATCATATTACGTTTTGTTTTAACCATTATGGGTGCAGGCACACAGTATATGGTTGATTGGATTTTGGTTAAGGTACCAGCGAGGGGAAAACCCATTCCTCTCAGGGGTGTGATCTCACTAGATATTTATTTGGTTAGAGATGGTATATTATTGTTCACACCATACTTTTTTCTGACTCGAATTCATGTTTTTCCCCTAAACTCTCGGGTGCTCAAAATTAATTTGAGTAGGCTAAGGGTAAGGGTTTTTCAGGTTAGTAGTTGATGAGTGAGCTTCTGGAGATGTGCAAGAGGTAAGCTAGCTATTTAGGAGATTCTGTGTATTGTCCTCTGTGTTATTTGGATGTAAGGCACATTTGTTTAATTGCCAAGTATTATACCCTGATCAACCAAGGAGGCATCATCATATGTGGCTCTTGGAGTATTTTGTAATAATTATAATTTCTTTGAATGTGGCTTTATATGATTATGTAATGAATATGAAGTGTCTTTTGTGGAATGAAATCTGAAGTTTGAATTTAAATTGTGTTCAAAAAATTTCATATTCATGTGCTTTTGTGTTATCGATATATCTAATGTTACCGTAGTTGGTCACTGGAAACTAATAACTACGGATGGCTGCAGCATTAGTAGCGGTTTGCTACAGGTCTCCAAATAAGGGATGTTATATTTAATTTTGGGGATTTAGGGCACAAAAGGAAGTCGATTTTCTTTTGAACGAAATTGAATTTGGTTATAGCTGATGATGGGTTAAAGGGGAGGAGTTTTAATTTTTTAATAGGGCTTGGCCTATTTAGGAGCTTCATTTTTAATTAATAAATTTTCCTTTTCGTTCTTTGTGTAACGACCCACTATTTTGGACCATTCAAATCAATAATAAAACCATACATGTCTGACTTGAATAATTCAAAATAGTAGATTGTAATATAATTTGGAGCAAATAAAACCAATCACAGACCCAGATAAATCAGAATAACTCACAGTGGAAAAAAAATAAGTAGTAGTTCATGAAGCTACCACAAATACAGTCTCAAACACAATCTCAAAACAATTACAAAATACCATGCTATGAAAAGTAAATATGAGACGACCCGGCTTTCTCTCCATAGAAAGTCGCATCATCTTGAAGAAAGAAAAGGATAGAGAAGACAAAAGATAAAGAAGAAAAAAGAAACAACATCAGAATCTCAACAGCGGAAGGAATAAATTATATTATTCACATAAATATTACATAGCACCATATATATCAGAGTTACACAGCTTATACAACACATACTAGACAATTATAAACACCTGTCTAGTTATACAACTCAATACACAATACAGACAAACGACTCAGAGAACACACAATGGAATACTATATATCTACACGCTGAAGCCTCATCCTCTATTTCTCCTCTAGAATTCAACAAAGTTAACCTAAATGCCTTGGCTACTCGTAAAAATTTGAGTGCCCAAGAGTTTAAGAAAAAACAGAATAAACTCCGAGTCAGACATGGGTCTGGTGAGAGTAAATGGTTAAAGTTGCTTAACTTTTAAAAACCTTTGAAAACAAAGGTATCACGTAAGACTCCCAACACACAAAAACATGGGTAAGTTTTTACCTTACGCTAACCAAAACATTTGATAGGAAATCCGATGATATTATAATAGGGTCTAGGGTTTTCAAGTAAAATATAGAAATAGCTGGAATGCTTACATCTCACGTTCCAACATAGTTGGGCACAATCAATACGTACGGTGCTTGTTGGAGATTGGATTTCATACAATGGCAGGGTTGCTGGGTACCACCCGTCATAGTACGTGGCCCATATCACCATACCAAGGATCCACCCTAAATCCCCTACAACACATGGCCGGAACCATCCCTTACTGGACAGTCCCGAACAAGACAACCCCGACGGTTGTAGCTATTCGACCGCCCACACAGCCGAAATAAAAGGCACTCTAGACAGGGGTTCATCACATCTAACTTGGGCATGACCTACATAGCCTTGCGCACCTCCCCTATTTTAGCCATTCTCGGTTGATGAGGCTTGAGGCTACGATTACCTTTAGAGAACACATCTCTTAGAATGCTCATCGTCCACCTGACGATGTTATGAAAGCATTCAATCCATACAAGTTCGTTCTAGGTTCGAATGAAACCGAAGGCATTATCTCGTTACACTCATTTTGGAATCACCCTCAGAGTTAACAACGATAACCCTTGCACTCTGAATCTTCATCTTCACTTGAGATTCACGACCTACCATTAATTTGGATCGATGTGGTTTTCGGATATCCAAATCTGGAAACCCGATCCCGGTCTCATCGAAATCCAAAACGCTACCATTTAGGTCCAAGTTATTTTAAAGTTTAAAATAATTCAATTCATTATCTATATACACACAGATAGATAATTCACATCATAATCACAAACAGATACTTCACATTATCTCACAGTAGATAATTCACATTATCATCACAAATAGATAATCCTCATTATCATCATACTTCAACCATAGCATCCATATCACACAGCATTACTTATCTCAATCTGAGATCTCAACCATTCAAGGCAATCAATATCATCCATCCATACGTAAGCAATGATTTATTAATCACCATCTATAATTAATTTAAAATGAATTAAATTAATTACTTCATCTTTAGTTAATTAAAAATGAATTAAATTAATTACTTTCATCACAATAAATCTTGCTTACTTATTCATTAATTAATTACAAATCAATTAATTAATCAACCTTTAAATTAATCACCCTTGATTAATTATCCTTAATTACATTAAGTAATTAACTCTTAACTAATTACACAAATTAACTATCTATAAACCATTAAAGTAATTAACCTTAATTACTTCATTAACTATAATTAATTACATTAATCCTTAGTTAATTACAATTAATTAATAATTTATTAATTAATCTTAATTAATCAATCCTTAATTACTCTTATTAATTACATTAATTAATGATCCTTAATTAATTACTTCCATTGATCAACTTTAATTAATCATAAACAGTAATTATCGTCCTGTAATTACTTATCTTAATTAATTAACTCCCTAATTAATTATATTAATCCCTTGATTAATTACACCAAGTAATTAACCCTTAATTACTTCTACTAAGTAATTATCCATTAATTACTTCCCATTAAGTAATTCTCCTTTTAATTAATTACATCCCAGTAATTATACAATAATTACTTACCCTAAGTAATTATACTTATCCATCTCATTAAGTAATTATACTTAATCAATCGCCAAATGATTATCTTTAATCAATAAACCGGAAAAGGCCTATGATCGTATGCCGTGGTTTTTCGTCATTAGAGTACTGCGTGCCTTTGGGTTTCCAGAAACTCTTATCGATTTGGTTTAGAGGCTAATCTCTAACTGTTGGTTCTCCGTTCTCATTAACGGATCGGCCAATGGTTTTTCAGGGTGGGTAGAGGTCTTTCGGCAAGGTGATCCTCTATCTCCATCTCTTTTCGTGATTGCGGCTGAAGCTTTCATTCGAGGGATCCACTCCTTAACGATTTTCGGCCAGGTTCACCGTTTTGGCCTTCCGAGAGGGTGCCCGCTCGTTTCCTCTTTATCCTTTGCGGACGACATTGTCATTTTCTCCAACAGAAACCGGACCTCTGTTCGTCGGCTGATTCGCTTTATCCATCAGTACGAGCGGTGTTCGGGCCTGCTCGTTAACTCTTCGAAGAGTTGCTTCATTCATGCGAAGGACATGGATCCTTCCAGGGTTTCTTGGGCCCATTCGTTTACCGGCTTCAGGGCTGCTTCCCTTCCTCTTCCTTACTTGGGTTTTGTTCTCTACAGAGGAAGGAAACTAAACGCGCTCTTCGATCCTCTAACGGACAAAGTTAGGGGAAAGATTATTCGCTGGAATGCGTCGCTTCTTTCTCAAGCAGGAAGATTGGTTCTCATCAAGTCGGTATTAGGCTCGTTGGGTACTCATGTCTTCGCTGTGATGTCCCCTACCGCTTCTTTCTTCCGGTCCTTCCAATCTTTGGCATCGTCCTTCTTCTGGGGGTCGAAGGTTGCCAACCACCGTCATCACTGGGTATCTTGGGATGTGGTGTGCCGTCCCAAGAACGAGGGCGGGCTTGGTTTGCGAAACCCCAAGTACATATGCTCGGCCTTTGCTTGCAAGTTGTGGTACAGGTATGGGACAAACGTTTCCTTTTGGGCAAAGTTCCTGCATGCCAAGTACCATAGGCTGGCCTCCGCAGGTTATACCGGATCTCCCTCATTCACTAGTGAGACTTAGAAGCACATGCAATCGGTCAAATCGTTCTCTGATTCTCATGGCGGCCAATCCGGATGGGATGGTGCTTCGTTTTCAATCTTGAAAGCATGGAGCTCAGCTCATAATCCAGCTCCGGTTCTCCCTCTTTTCTCTTTCATATGGGACGCTAGAATCCCTCCTAAAGTGTCTTTGTTCATGTGGCGAACCCTACATAAGGGGTTGCCAGTTGATGAGAACCTTCAGCGGATTGACATTCCTTATGTCTCCCGTTGTAGATGCTGCGGCAATGGGGATTCGGAATCTTTGGATCATTTACTTTTCACCCGTTTCACAGCCAGATCCTGCTGGAATTAGTTCGGAAATCTAATTGGCCTCCGAGGTAGCAACAGCTCACCGGGTGATTTACAGAGAACCTGGTGGAACGGAATCTCTGGTAAATCACTTCGCTCTGTCATCCATCGCTTGATTTCTTGTCTGATCTGCTGGCACCTCTGGTGCGCGTGGAATAAGGCAATTTTTGAGGAATCTCCCATGGATCCCTCTTTCATTATTCGTCGGGTTAGAAATGATGTTTTCTTAGCTTTTCGGGGTAGACCTTTCAAGGGATCGGTTAGTTCCCGTTCTAGCCCCCTGGTGGTCCTGCTTTCTATTTCCTGTTCTCAGTCGTCCACTAGAGCGGGAATTGGATGATGTCCGCTACCGAGCCAGGTGGTTCTGGCATTCCCGTCTCCGTTAATCCCCCCCTTTTTTCTCTGATTTAGTGCCTATTGGTTTTCAGGCTCTGGATATATAGGTTTGGAACGGGGATTTTTTTTCTCCTCTTATATTGGATCTCGGGCGGAGGATATTCCGGTACTCGATATCGCCGGTCTCATTATCGACTGTCTTTTCTGGTTTTCGTCCAGTATGTTTTGCGTCTCTATCTGGAGGGCGTCTTTGGCAGCTATCGCTGTTATTTTGGTCTTCTGTTTTTTGTTTTATATATTGCTAGCTTCGGCGGATTTTGTTTTCCTTCTTCTGCTGGTTACCTGTCAGGCATGTTGACAGTTTTTGGTGTTTATTTATAAAAGTCTTCTTTTTGAAAAAAAAAATCTTTAATCAATTAACCCATTTGATTAACCCAAATTAATCACATTTATTTGATTAATTACAATTGGGTAATTCATCCCTTAATTACCCCCTTTAAATAAATAAATTAATCCTTAATTACAGATTAATTAATCCTTAATTATTAATTAATAAACCTTAATTATAAATTAATAAAACTTAATAACCAATTAATTAATCCTTAATTAATCAGTTAATCAATTCTTAATTACAATTAATTAACCCTAAATAACAGTTAATTAATCCTTAATTAACTTTAATTATAGATTAATAAATTCTTAATTCTTAATTAATAAATCTTAATTATTAATTAATAAAACTTAATTACAAATTAATTACTTTTTAATTACTAATTAATTAATTCAATTACTAGTTAATCAACCTTATTACTTAATTAATTAATTTTTAATCATTAATTAATTATCTTTAATTATCTAATTAATAGTTCTTAATTATAAATTAATTAACCTCTAATTAATTAACTTATAACCCTTAATTATTAATTTTAAATAAATTAATTAAACCAATTAATTACTCTTAATTAATTCCTTAATTAATTCTTAATCATTATTAATTAAATTAATTAATTAAACTTAATTAACTTAATTAACTTAATTAATTTCAAGACAATAAACTTTAATTATCTTAAGATAAAACATTATCTTAATTAATGACTTAATTATCATTAAAACATTTATCTTAATAATTAACCTTACTTAATTAAATCAATAATTACGTTTAAAAATAATTATTAACCTGATAAAATAAAGTTAACAAAACTTCCTTTAAATACTTCAAATATTATCAAGTATTAGTTTTTAAAACTAGTTTCAAATTTGAATTTAAACTTGCTTTTACAAATACCTTTACGATTTCATTTCTAACTCAACTTTTAAATTAACTTAAACTTTACTTAATAAAATTTGAGTCAAAAAATTTCAAAACCTCTCAACAAATTGTTAAAGAAAACATTTATATTTATAAAGAATAGAATTTAAAAACAAGATTTATTTCAAAAATTTAAACTTCTTTATTTAAATTTTGAAACTTGTTTCATAAAAACTTTTAAATCCTTTGAAAATTTCTTTTAAATCAAACTGCTTAAATTTTGAACCTAAGTACCACTCGAACCACCTTAAGCTCCATTTTCTTTTCTTAAATTTTTAAAATTCTAATTTAACTTTAAATTTTTAAAAGCCTGGAACAACAGAACTGTTACAGGTTTATCAATACCGTTTGCTTCGAGTCTCAACTCGAGACACAAACACCAAAACTCGATACCTCCTTCGAGTTCAACCTACAACAAAACCAACAACCCAAATCTCCCAACACACATCGCCTGTGCATATGCACCATCACCGGAGTCACTCTTCATCTTCGATGAACCCTCCACCATCTCGAACATCAAGGCAGCAAACCTCTTCGATCATCAATTCTTCATCACAGGCCTCGATTATGAATCGAAGTAGTCCAGATAAAAGCTGGAACCAAACCTCCTGGCAAAAACATCTCGAACCAGCACCTCTGACCATCAGATGTCTTGCTACTCCGGCCACCCTATCTTCGATCACCCACGAAGCCGTCGCACAAGGTCCCAACGAAGTCGATCACCTTGATACACTGCCACGATCCCATTTCCCAGACATACCCAAATTAGGTTTAAAAACCCAAATTTCCTCCTCCACATCGCCTCGATGATCTGGAATCCTTCCAAGCAATTTTGTCGCACACTCCACAACTACAACCATCTCCAGAAGAAACCCCAAGGCTTCTCAACCTCCAGATCGCCAGAGGAAGCCTCCACATCAAATTCCAGTCAAATCCAAATTTCACAGTCAAAAAATTTCTAAAATTCATGATTTTTTTTTATAAATCATAACTTTCTAAATGAATTCTAGTTATAATCTTGAAACATAAAATTATGATGTTTGAATTTTAGCTTATTTTGAACCTTGACTGTAAATTTCCAAATTTCCAGAGAAACCTTGCTTTGTTTAACTTTAAACTATTTTTAAATTTGAATCTTGTTTAAACTAACATTTTTCATTTAAAACTTAAAACCTAACAATGATTAGATATGGAGATTTGAATTTTCTTTTATTCCTACTCTCTGTAATTTAAAAACAGAGAAGAACAAATCCAAAAATAATACACGCATAGTCAATCACATTCAAATACACAGAGGCACTACTTACATAAACATATACATGCAGAGCGTCATCACGGAATTTCACAAGCAACCATTATTTCTAACTTAAATTTTAAATTTAAAAGTTTACTCACCATGGAAAATGCAGAGCTATAAAACTGGATTGCTAAAACTGGAAACTTTGAATATCATTGTTGTTTTGATTCCAGAACAACTTTGTGTTGCTTGAAACTTTAAGACTGGAAAGCTTTGAAACTTGACTGGATCAAAACAAACTGGATCAAAGCAACTCAACAAAATGATCCTCTCAAGATCTACCCAAAATCAAGAACACAAACTCTACTCCACAATCATCAGTAGACTTCAAACTTACTTCTCTTATCAGGAAAATACAAAACAGGAGCACTCACAATCCTATAGAATCTCTCTAATCCAAACACTGCAACTTCCGGTTGCTTTCACTCTAGAATAACTGCCACCTTGCTTCTGCTGCGCAACTCCGATCTGGGCAGATGAGAATACCATCGGTGAACACAGGCACAGAGTAGACAACACACCCCAGAAAAAAGGTTCAATATACCCATAAAGAGAAAACTCAGATGCTCCAAGAAACACTGAGCGACTTCACCAAATCCTCATCTTAGGAGACATCCTCCTACCTAGCAGAATCACTGGTATCACTCCTGAAATCAAGTCTATACGGAACTCAATCTCTAATGCAGACAAACTTCTGACTTCCCTGAAGACATCCGAAAAAATCTCTGACAACTTCGATAACTCAAGAGAGCACTCAAACTATCGCAAGTCACTTTTGCGACCAATCCATCGAAGAAAAGGGTCCACTCTGCTGCTTCTGAACTCCACCTCTAGGAAACTGCTAAGCCAAAAGTGTTGAGTCACAAGCTTTATGAAAGTTTTGATTTCTGACAAATAAGGCGATTGATTTCTGACAAACAAGGCGATCGACAAAAACAAGGTCAATAGAGCTATATATGGTACTCTAGATTATAGGTTGATTATTTGTTGTTGTAATAGTAATAAATTTGTTAAAATTCGACCGTTTTTAAACAGAAAGCAACTTTTCCAAAAGACACTTCTCTTCTCCAAAGGTTGCATCTCCTATCTTTCATCAATGATCATAACTCTTAATGGCAACTGTTCACAAAGAGTTACAACTATTTTTCTCTATATATACTCATCTAAATCATTGATTCAAACACAAGTTTTTACAACGATTTCATATATTCTTTTAATCTAATCTCTGATCTCAATACTGTATTATAAAAGCTCTAAATTATTTATTGAATCTTTGAAACTATTTCATATCCTTTGATTCAATAATATACTTTCCTTAATCTTTTCAAAACATCATATCGCATACTTTGAGGATAAGATTATAGGAAGGGTGTACTGCTAGTGACAAATCCGTGTTTTCAAGAACACAAGTTGTCAACAACAATTGTATTTGTTCTTTTGTTGAAGTCCTCTGTGTTGTAAGAGGCAAGTGTTGAAGTCCTCAGTGTATTAGAGGCGTGAAATCCCGTTCGGTTGTTCGGGTATTGTAAACCTGTTCCTCCGGGTGAAGCGAGGTAGTTAATAGTGAAAATCCAGATAGAAGTCTGGGACTGGACGTAGGACGGTGCTCCGAACCAGTATAAAAATCTCTGGTGTGATTTTTCTATTTTCTATTTACAATGCTATTATCATCTATTTCCACATTTGTATGGTAATCCATATTACACGATCCGTGTATACTATATTAGCACATATAATTGTATACACACCGCACTTTCAATTGGTATCAGAGCACGGTCATCATATAACCGTAACACAGTTATTTGATATATTCTTGTAATATGGCAAATAACGCAAGTACTAGCACTCAAAACACCACTTACACAGAAGGGCAATCGACACAAAGACCTCCATTTTTCAATGGTCTTAACTACAGTTATTGGGCAACACGTATGTCATTCTTTATGCAATCAAGTAGCTATGATGCTTGGAATGCTACTCAAAGAGAAATAGTAAATCCAACAACTGATTATTCAGAATGGACTGTGGCTGAGAAAACGGCAGCAGCCGTAAATGCAAGAGCAATAAATATGTTGTTCTGTGCATTAGACCAAAATGAATATAACCGTGTTAGTATCTGCACTACTGCATATCAAATTTGGCAAACGCTAAAAATCACTCATGAAGGTACTAACAAGGTTAAACAAGCCAAAATAGCCATGCTGAAAAGTCAATTTCAAAATTTCAAAATGAAACCAAATGAAACAATCAATGACATGTATTCACGGTTTCAAACTATTCACTATGCACTTATTGGGTTAGGACAAAAGTATTCTGATTTTGATGTTGTTTCAACAGTCCTACATTCTCTGACTAATGAATGGGAAGGAAAAGTATTAGCAATTGAAGAAGCTAATGACCTTTCCGTCATGAAGCCAGATGAATTGATAGGAAATTTAATGTCCTATGAAGCAAATTTGCAGGCTAGAAAAGAACAGAAAGAAGAAAAGAAAAATGTAGCATTTCATGTTGAGAAAGATGAAAATGAATCAGATTCTGAAGATGAAGATTTGGCGTTCATTGCTAAAGGTTTCAAAAAATTCCTAAAATATCGAAAAGCCAGTCGCTACAATAAAAGGAAACCTGGATCAAATAAACCATCTTCATCTGCTATAGAATGTTTCAACTGCCATAAAAAGGGACACATGCAGAAGGATTGTCCAGAACAAAAGAAAAAGTCAGAAAATGACAAATTCAAATATAAGAAGGACAAATCAAAGAAACGAGCCTTCTCAGTAACATGGGATGATTCAGAGTCATCTTCATCAGAAAGTGAAAGTGATTCGGAGAATGAACAAGCTAATGTTTGCTTTATGGCAACAGAAGATGAGGTACAAATTCCTACATTTGATGAATTACTTGATATTAATACTGAATTGATAGTCAAATATAAAGACTTAAAACGTCAATTAAAAGTAGTCAAAGCAGATTTAAGTAGAGCAGAGTTTGAACGAGATATGTTAAAAGATGAGAAGAAAATATTAGAAGAAGAACTTGAAAATATTCAAGAATCATCATCTAATGTTGACTCTCAAATATCTCTTTTGAGTCAAGAAATAGAAGCTTAAAAAGAGAAAAATAATGTTCTCACTACTGAAAATCATGAACTTAAAGCAAAAGTCAAAATTCTAGACCTAGAAAAAGCTAGTTTACAAACAAAGTTTGATGACATTACTCAAAATGTTTCTAACTTTAACAAAGGTCGAGAAAATTTGACTAAAATCATTGAAAGTTCACAATCTATTTCAGATAAACAAGGTTTGGGATATAACAAACATGAAACTAAGAAACATCTTAGAAATAAAAGGAAGATGAAAGTACAAAAAACTGAAGCTAAGAAAAATCTTAGTTTATTATATTTCAAACCAAAACCAGTTGTGAAATTTCAAAAGAGAAATGTCAAGACTATCAAAATATGGGTTCCTAAAACAAATAATAATTTGATTAGGAACAAATACATTCAGCAATTCATGAATAATGTACATTTTAATAACAATTATATATATAAAGGGGATACCGGACCCAAATGGGTTTGGACTCCTAAGACCTAACTCTTAGGACCCTATAAAAAGTGGGTACCATGAACTTAATTCTATTTTTTGCAGGTCCCACTGAAGAAAAGAGGAAAGTGGATATTGGACAGTGGTTGCTCAAAGCATATGACGGGAGACAAGAGCTTATTAACAAATATTAAATACTCAGATGGTGGCTCAGTCACTTTTGGAGACAATTCAAAAGGTTATATCATCGGCAAAGGCGATGTGAGCAATTGCGGTACATCTAACTTACCTCTTATTACTAATGTCATGCTAGTTAGAAATTTAAAACACAATTTACTTAGTATTAGTCAATTATGTGACAAGGGTTTTATAATTTCCTTTTCAAATAATAATTGTAGTATTTTAGATAAAGACCATAATTTGGTTTTTGAAGGTTATAGAGACAGAAATATATATATTCTAAATATGAATATTAATCATAATTCAGATATGTGTCTTGTGGCTAATGATAATGATCCATGGCTATGGCACAAACGTTTCTGTCATATAAACTTCAGAACTATTGACAAGCTAGCCAAAAACAATCTAGTTAGAGGACTACCCAAAATGAGTTTTAAAGTTAACAACATTTGTGATGCATGTCAATTAGGAAAATTGACCAATTCATCGTTTAAATCCAAGAAAGTCATATCAACATTACAACCGCTTGAGTTACTGCACATGGATTTATTTGGACCTACTAGAGTTCAATCAATAAATCACAGTCAATATGTGCTTGTAATTGTTGATGATTTCTCTCGTTATACATGGACAATTTTCTTAAAAAATAAAAGTGATACTTTCAATCATTTAAAATCTTTCGTTAAAAGAATTCAAAAATCAAAAGGAATTAAAGTTAAAAATATAAGAAGTGATCATGGCGGAGAGTTTGAAAATAATGAATTTGAACATTTTTGTACAAAGAAAGGTATATATCATAATTTTTCGTTTCCCAGAACTCCACAACAGAACGGAGTAGTAGAACGAAAGAACCGAACTTTACAAGAATGTGCAAGAACATTATTGAATGGAACCACCTTACCAAAACATTTCTGGGCAGAAGCTGTCGCAACTGCCTGTTATGTTTTAAAACGTGTGTCCATAAGACCTCTTACCAAGAATACTCCTTATGAATTGTTTAACAAAAGAAAGCCCAAAATCTCATACTTCAAAGTTTTTGGTTCCAAGTGCTTTATTTTAAATACGAAAGACCAGCTTGGAAAATTCGATCCAAAAGCCGATGAAGGAATATTTGTCGGTTATTCGGAACGAAGTAAGGCCTATCGGATATTTAATAAACGAACCAAAACTATTGAAGAATCACTTCATGTCTCTTTTGATGAAATTTATCAGCATCCTCACACAATATCAGATGATGACGAATCAATAGTCATTGATAATCCAATCATCTCAAATACTGATTCTGACTCGGAAGTAATTATTGAGAATACTCCTCAAATATGTGAATTACAATCACCACCAAGAATATTAAGAGACCATCCGGCCCAAAATATAATAGGTGAAATAACATCACATGTCAGAACAAGGAGTCAACTCAATCAAATGGGTCATGTCGCTTTTCTCTCAAATATCGAACCCAAGAATCCAAAAGAAGCTGCTACAGATGATTACTGGATCATTGCCATGCAGGAAGAACTAAATCAGTTTGAGCGCAATGACGTTTGGGAACTTGTTCCGAGACCAACTGATCAGTCAGTAATTGGTACTAAATGGGTCTATAAAAATAAGGCTGACGAACAAGGAAATATCACCAAAAATAAAGCAAGATTAGTAGCACAAGGATACAATCAGGAAGAAGGTATCGATTATGAAGTCCTTTTTGTCGATGACAAAGGGGGAGAAAGGGCTAACAATTGCTTGCAGGAAAGAAATCACATACTCAGGGGGAGATTCAGATTTGCAGATATATATATTGTCATCAATCAAAAAGGGGGAGAATGTTGAGTCACAAGCTTTATGAAAGTTTTGATTTCTGACAAATAAGGCGATTGATTTCTGACAAACAAGGCGATCGACAAAAACAAGGTCAATAGAGCTATATATGGTACTCTAGATTATAGGTTGATTATTTGTTGTTGTAATAGTAATAAATTTGTTAAAATTCGACCGTTTTTAAACAGAAAGCAACTTTTCCAAAAGACACTTCTCTTCTCCAAAGGTTGCATCTCCTATCTTTCATCAATGATCATAACTCTTAATGGCAACTGTTCACAAAGAGTTACAACTATTTTTCTCTATATATACTCATCTAAATCATTGATTCAAACACAAGTTTTTACAACGATTTCATATATTCTTTTAATCTAATCTCTGATCTCAATACTGTATTATAAAAGCTCTAAATTATTTATTGAATCTTTGAAACTATTTCATATCCTTTGATTCAATAATATACTTTCCTTAATCTTTTCAAAACATCATATCGCATACTTTGAGGATAAGATTATAGGAAGGGTGTACTGCTAGTGACAAATCCGTGTTTTCAAGAACACAAGTTGTCAACAACAATTGTATTTGTTCTTTTGTTGAAGTCCTCTGTGTTGTAAGAGGCAAGTGTTGAAGTCCTCAGTGTATTAGAGGCGTGAAATCCCGTTCGGTTGTTCGGGTATTGTAAACCTGTTCCTCCGGGTGAAGCGAGGTAGTTAATAGTGAAAATCCAGATAGAAGTCTGGGACTGGACGTAGGACGGTGCTCCGAACCAGTATAAAAATCTCTGGTGTGATTTTTCTATTTTCTATTTACAATGCTATTATCATCTATTTCCGCATTTGTATTGTAATCCATATTACACGATCCGTGTATACTATATTAGCACATATAATTGTATACACACCGCACTTTCAAAAAGATCTTCCTACTGGCACACAGAACACTCCGAGCCGCATTGCTGACACAGATGCCAAAGGCTTCTTAATCCAAGCTCCTTGATCCTCAAAACCAGATCAACCAATCCCACACAGGACCTTGAGATGTGTAGACATCTCCTCAAGAAACTTGGGCCCCAAACCAAAAACATCCAGCTGAAACTTGGCCACTCACCGAAGCAGACACACTTCCTTAAACTTGCTCCAAAAGAAAACATCTTCAGAGACATCCATAGTCACTGAGTCTCATCACGCAGCTACTACTTCCTGAGGTTGCCAAGATACCATCACTCGCTTCTGCCTAACCGACAGATCCAAATTCTACTCAACCAACTTCAAAGACGAAATCCGAACCTTTAAAAGGTTTCCTTCAGAGATAAATGAAATCCTTACACCAAACTGCAAAGCTTACTCGAGACGGCATTAGATCTACAGTCTCGACAAATACACATCCAACCTCAATACTCAAACTCCAACCATTTGTAGTCGTGTTACACACACCACTACCTTATCTACCTTTATAACTTATGTTGGAAAACCCGAACAGGTAACCTAAAAGATAGGAAGATATATATATATATATATATATAGAGAAATTACAAGTACGCTCTCTAGAGGAAGACACCACTCCAGATCCTAGGTATTCGCTCAACCTATGCTCTGATACCAAATGAGACGACCCGGCTTTCTCTCCACAGAAGGTCACATCATCTTGAAGAAAGAAAGGGATAGAGAAGAAAAAAAATAGAGAAGAAAGAAAGAAACAACATCAGAATCTCAACAGCGGAATGAATAAATTATTATTCACATAAATATTACATAGTACCATATATATCAGAGTTACACAGCTTATACAACACATACTAGACAGTTATAAACACCTGTCTAGTTATACAACTCAATATACAATACAGACAAACGACTCAAAGAACACACAGCGGAATACTATATATCTACACGCTGAAGCCTCCTGCTCTATTTCTCCTCCAGAATTCATCAAAGCTAACCTGAATCCCTTGGCTACTCATAAAAATTTGAGCACCCAAGATTTTAAGAAAAAATAGAATAAACTCCGGGTCAGACATGGGTCTGGTGTGAGTAAACGGTTAAAGTTTCTTAACTTTTAAAAACCTTTGAAAACAAAGGTATCACTAAGACTCACCACACATAAACATGGTTAAGTTTTTACCTTACGCTCACCAAAACATTTGATAGGAAATCCAATGATATTATAATAGGGTCTAGGGTTTTCAAGTAAAATACAGAAATAGCTGGAATGCTTACATCTCACATTCCAACATAGTTGGGCACAATCAATACGTACGACGCTTATTGGAGATTGGATTCCATACAATGGCAGGGCTACTGGGGTACCGCCCGTCATAGTATGTGGCCTAGATCACCGTACGGAGGATCCACCCTAAATCCCCTGCAACACAAGGCCGAAACCATCCCTTATTAGACAGTCTCGAACGAGACAACCCCGACGGTTGTAGCTATTCAATCGCCCACACAGCCGAAATAAAAGGGACTCTAGACAGGGGTTCATCTCCTCCTACTTGGGCATGACCCACTTAGCCTAGCTGCACCACCCCTGTTTTAGCCATTTCCGGCTGATGAGGCTTGAGGCTACGATTACCTTTAGAGAACACATCTCTTAGAATGCTCATCATCCACCTGACGATGTTCTGAAAGCATTCAATCCATACAAGTTCGTTTCGGATTCGAACGAAATCGACGGCATTATCTTGTTGCACTCATTTTGGAAACGCCCTCAGAGTTAACGACGATAATCCTTGCACTCTGAATCTTCATCTTCACTTGAGATTCACGATCTATCATTAATTTGGATCGATGTGGCTTTCGGATATCCAAATCTGGAAACCCGATCCCGGTCTCATCGAAATCCAAAACGCCATCTTTTAGGTTCAAGTTATTTTAAAGTTTAAAATAATTCAATTCATTATCAATATACACACACAGGTAGATAATTCACATCGTAATCAAAAATAGATACTTCACATTATCATCACAAACAAATAATTCACATTATCATCACAAACAGATAGTCCTCATTATCATCATACTTCAACCAAAGCATCCATATCACACAGCATTACTTATCTCAATCTGAGATCTCAACCATTCAAGGCAATCAATATCTTCCATCCATACATAAGCAATGATTTATTAATCACCATCTATAATTAATTTAAAATGAAGTAAATTAATTACTTCATCTTTAATTAATTTAAAATGAATTAAATTAATTACTTTCATCACAATAAATCTTGCTTACTTATTCATTAATTAACTACAAATCAATTAATTAATCAACCTTTAAATTAATCACCCTTGATTAATTATCCTTAATTACATTAAGTAATTAACTCTTAACTAATTACACAAATTAACTATTTATAAACCATGAAAGTAGTTAACCTTAATTACTTCATTAACTATAATTAATTACATTAATCCTTAATTAATTACAATTAATTAATAATTGATTAATTAATCTTAATTAATCAATCCTTAATTACTCTTGTTAATTACATTAATTAATGATCCTTAACTAATTACTTCCATTGATCAACTTTAATTAATCATAAACAGTAATTATCATCCTGTAATTACTTATCTTAATTAATTAACTCCCTAATTAATTATATTAATCTCTTGATTAATTATACCAAGTAATTAACCCTTAATTACTTCTACTATGTAATTATCCTTTAATTACTTCCCATTAATTAATTCTCCTTTTAATTAATTACATCCAAGTAATTATACAATAATTACTTACCCTAAGTAATTATACTTATCCATCTCATCAAGTAATTATACTTAATCAATCACCAAATGATTATCTTTAATTAATTAACCCATTTGATTAACCCAAATTAATCACACTTATTTGGTTAATTACAATTGGGTAATTCATCCCTTAATTACCTCCTTTAAATAAATAAATTAATCCTTAATTACAGACTAATTAATCCTTAATTATTAATTAATAAACCTTAATTATAAATTAATAAAACTTAATAACCATTTAATTAATCCTTAATTAATCAGTTAATCAATTCTTAATTACAATTAATTAACCCTAAATAACAGTTAATTAATCCTTAATTAACTTTAATTATAGATTAATGAATTCTTAATTCTTATAAATCTTAATTATTAATTAATAAAAATTAATTACAAATTAATTACTTTTTAATTACTAATTAATTAATTAATTCAATTACTAATTAATCAACCTTAATTACTTAATCAATTAATTAATTTTTAATCATTAGTTAATTATCTCTAATTATCTAATTAATAATTCTTAATTATAGATTAATTAACCTCTAATTAATTAACTTATAACCCTTAATTATTAATTTTAAATAAATTAATTAAACCAATTAATTACTCTTAATTAATTCTTTAATTAATTCTTAATCGTTGTTAATTAAATTAATTAATTAAACTTAATTTTCCTTAATTAACTTAATTAATTTCAGGATAATAAACTTTAATTATCTTAAGATAAAATATTATCTTAATTAATGACTTATTTATCATTAAAACATTTATCTTAATAATTAGCCTTACTTAATTAAATCAACAATTACATTTAAAAATAATTATTAACTTGACAAAATAAAGTTAACAAAACTTCCTTTAAATACTTCAAATATTATCAAGTAATAGTTTTTAAAACTAGTTTCAAATGTGAATTTAAACTTGCTTTTACAAATATCTTTGCAATTTCATTTCTAATTTAACTTTTAAATTAACTTAAACTTTACTTAACAAAATTTGAGTCAAACAAATTGAAAACCTCTCAACAAATTGTTAAAGAAAGCATTTATATTTATAAAGAATAGAATTTAAAAACAAGATTTATTTCAAAATTTTAACTTCTTTATTTAAATTTTGAAACTTGTTTCATAAAAACTTTTAAATCCTTTGAAAATTTCTTTTAAATCAAACTGCTTAAATTTTGAGCCTGAGTACCACTCGAACCACCTTAAGCTCCATTTTCTTTTCTCAAATTTTAAAATTCTAATTTAAATTTAAATTTTTAAAAACCTGGAACAACAGAACTGTTACAGGTTTATCATTACCATTTGCTTCGAGTCTCAACTCGAGACACAAACAACAAAACTCGATACCTCCTTCGAGTTCAACCTACAACAAAACCCACAACCCAAATCTCCTGACACACATCGCTTGTGCACATGCACCATCGTCGGAGTCACTCTACATCTCCGATGAACCCTCCAGCATCTCGAACATCAAGGCAGAAAACCTCTTCGATTATCAAATCATCATCATAGGCCTCGATTAAAAATCAAAGTAGTCCAGATAAACCTGGAACCAAACCACCTGGAAAAAACTTCTCGAACCATTATCTCTGACCATCAGTCGTCTCGCTACTCCGGCTACCCCATCTCTGATCACCAACGAAGCGGTTGCACAAGGTCCCATCGAATTCGATCACCTTTAGACACTGCCACGATCCCATTTCCTAGACATACCCAAATTAGGTTTAAAAACCCAAATTTCCTCCTCTACATCGCCTCGATGATCTGGAACCCTTCCAAGCAATTTTTCCACACACTCCACAACTACAACCATCTCTAAAAAAAACCCAGAGGCTTCTCAACCTCTAGATCGCCAAAGGAAGCCACCACATCAAATCCAAGTCAAATCCAAATTTTACACTCAAAACATTTTTAAAATTCATGATTTTAGTTTTAAAAATCATAACTTTCTAAATGAATTCGAGTTATAATCTCAAAACATCAAATTATGATGTTTGAATTTTAGCTTATTTTGAATCTTGACTGTAAATTTTTAAATTTCCAGAGAAACCTTGCTTTGTTTAACTTTAAACTATTTTTAAAATTTGAATCTTGTTTAAACTAACATCGTTTGTTTAAAATTTAAATCCTAACAATGATCAGATACGGAGATTTGAATTTTCTTTTATTCCTACTCTCTGTAATTTAAAAATAAAGAAGAACAATTCCAAAAAAAATACATGCACAATCAATCACATTCAAATACACAGAGGCATTACTTATATAAACATATACATGCAGAGCATCATCACAGAATTTCACAAGCAACCATTATTTCTTACTTAAATTATTAATTTAGAAGTTTACTCACCATGGCAAATGCAGAGCTTTAAAACTGGATTGCTAAAACTGGAAACTTTGAAAATTTGAATATCATTGTTGTTTTGATTCCAGAACAGCTTTGTGTTGCTTGAAACTTTAAGACTAGAAAGCCTTGAAACTTGAATGCTTAACTGGAACATAATGATGATTCCATCTTTGATTCCAGGTTGTAGTACTTAGAAAATGTTACAGGTTGCATTATTAAAATTGAACTTTCGAAAGAAAAGTTGCAGGCTTTGATAAAAGAGGTTACAAGTTTTGTTCTTGAGGAAATCACAGGGTTTGTGTTTTGGTTTGCTTGAAAATGGATTTACAGGTTTGAGCGTTGATTTGAGAAGAATGTTTACAGGCTTTTGTATTTTGGTTTGGAAATAAATTACAGGGCTTTGAGCATAAACAGTTTACAGGGTTGAGAAATTCTAGATTTGGAAGTATTTTGAACTGAGAAGATCACAGGGATTTGAAAATGTTTCGAGGAGATTGCTTTCAGGCTTTGGTAATTTGATTACAAGCTTTGGAAAAATGGTTAACAGATTTTATAAATTTGATCTGAATTTTCTTTGCAGGTTGATTTTTTCTTTGTTCTTTGAAAAATGAGAATAGAAAAAAGGAAATGAAGAGGAAGATATATATTCATATAAGTTAACTTAGATTTTAACCAAAATAAAAGAAAATTAAAATAAATGTGACACTTGTCTCATACCTTACTAAATTTCTTAACACATGTTACTTTAAGTGGTTTAGATCTTAACACTTGTAATAATTAATTTTTTCATATCATTTAAAATGATTTTAAAATCCTTTCTTATTAAATTCCTAATTAACAAATACATTTATAAATTTATTAATGCTTTCTAAATTTATATAAATGCAATCTTTAAAGAAAATAGAATATAAACCAATCAAGATTTAAATAAAAATCATGTATTATTTTAAACTCATTTTTAAATGTTATTTTAAAAAGCTTTTTATTTATTCCTATTAAATAAATACTTTCCAAATTTCTATAAACAAATTTCTTTTTAAAGAAAATAATATAAAACAAATCCTATTTTTAAATAAAAACTTTATCCATACTTTATATCCAAATTATGTTATTATTTCTATTTTAAGATATATATATTCCTTTAAATTCAATTCTTAAATTCAAATTCAAAGTTAATTTAAAATCCAATTTAAAATCAATTCAAATAAATATAGATATCAATTTTTAAACAAACACATTACTAAATTTGTAAATAATTATTCTATTTAAAATTAATTTAAATACGCATATATATACTTAAACACACTTATTAAATTTTAAAATAATAAGTCTATTTATAAAATAACACAAATTAAATAATTATTCTTTTTTAAATCAATCTATAATCATGATTTAAAACATCACAATATTAATTAATTTGTTATTTATATTTGAAAAATAATAATTTTATCAATTTTAAACAATTTAATTAAGAGATTATCTCATTTTAAATTCTTTGAAATTATAGGATATCATATTCCTTTCCCCTTAAAAGAATTTCGTCCTCGAAATTTAAAACAAAAGATAATCCAAAGGTTTTTTATTTTATTTCAACCATTCTAGCATACATATCAGCCACACACAACCAAACAAACAATTTCATCCAAACAAACAATTGAATCCAACAAACAACATTAGCTACCCGGACATAGATCCGGATAAGCTTCCTAAAATTATTCCTACTTTCCCAGGTATAGATACTGGAATACTTGCTCTACTGAATACAAACTAGCTATACTACTAAGCTACCGAGCTTCTACTCATCTAGATCTATAATCTACACAAGCTATCAGACCATACACAAGTCCGACTCAACATCTAAATCCTCCCAAACAGATGGCTCTAGACCAAATACGTATTCCCTTAGAGATACGTGAAATACCTTGAATCCCATTCTTCCAAACTGGCAATTCAACTTTGCAGACCAAAGCACTTATCCTTACAAAAACTTAGAAGAATCTAATATACCTCAGAGCGAATCTCACAATCTTATTGCTCTCTTTACCGTAGAAAATCTCAACAACAACGAAGTCTTCAACTTCAAATTCCAAATTCTTTCGTCTCTTAACCCCTGCCTATAGATCCTTCCTGATCAGCTCAACCTTCGCTGATGCTTCTAGAAACAAATTGGATCAAAACAACTCAACAAAATGATCCTCTCAAGATCTACCTAAAATCAAGAACACAAACTCTACTCCACAATCATCAGTAGACTTCAAACTTACTTCTCTAATCAGGAAAATACAAAATAGTAGCACTCACAATCCTGTAGAATCTCTCTAATCCAAACACTGCAACTTTCGGTTGCTTTCACTCTAGAATAGCTGCCACCTTGCTTCTACTGTGCAACTCCGATCAGGAGCAGATGAGAATACCATCGATGAACATAGGCACAGACTAGACAACACAACCCGGAAATAAGTTTCAACGGATCCATAAAGAGAAAACTCAGAAGTTCCAAGAAATGCTGAGCTGCTTCACCAAATCCTCATCCTAGGAGACATCCTCCTTCCTAGATGAATCACCAGTATCACCTTTGAAATCAAGTCGATATGGAACTTAATCTCCAATGCAGACAAACTTCTGACTTTCCTGAAGACATCTGGAAAAACCCAAATTTCCTCCTCCACATCGCCTCGATGATCTAGAACCCTTCCAACCAATTTGCCGCACACTCCACAACTACAACCATCTCCAGAAGAAACCCCGAGGCTTGTCAACCTCTAGATCGCCAGAGGAAGACTCCACATCAAATTCCAGTCAAATCTAAATTTCACTCAAAACAATTTTAAAATTTGTGATTTTATTTTTAAAAATCATAATTTTCTAAATGAATTCGAGTTATAATCTTGCAACATCAAATTATGATGTTTGAATTTTAGCTTATTTTGAATCTTGACAGTAAATTTCCAAATTTCCTAAGAAACCTTGCTTTGTTTAACTTTAAACTATTTTTAAAATTTGAATCTTGTTTAAGCTAACATCTTTTGTTTAAAATTTAAAACCTAATGAGACGACCCGACTTTCCACTCCCGGAAAATCGCATCATCTTTAAGAAAGAAAGGGATAGAAAAGAGAATAGAAAGAAGAGAAGAAAGAAACAACATCAGAATCTACACAGCGGAACGAATAAATTATATTAATAACATACATATTACATAGTTTACAACAAATATCAGAGTACACAGATTATCAACACATACTAGACAGTTATAAACACCTGTCTTGTTATACAACTCAATATAACAACTCAGAGAACACACAGCGGAATACTAGATATATCTACACGCGGAAGCCTCCTGCTCCATTGCTCCTCCACAATTCCTCAAAGCTAACCTGAATCCTAACTTGAATTCCCTTGACTACTTATAAAAATTTGAGTACCCAAGAGCTTATGAAAAAAAAAATAAACTCCGGGTCAGACATGGGTCTGGTGTGAGTAACGGTTAAAGTTGCTTAACTTTTAAAAACCTTTTGAAAAGAAAGGTATCACGTAAGACTTCCCACACATAAACATGGAAAGTTTTTACCTTACGCTAACCAAAACATTTGATAGGAAATCCGATGATATTATAATAGTGTCTAGGGTTTTCAAATAAATATGAAATAGCCGAAATTGTTACATTCATTAAATTCCAGCTACTAGCCACAAAAGTGGGTAATACAATCAAAACTGTTGGCACTTATTGGATTTTTGGATTCCATCAATGGCAGGGCTACTGGGGTACCGCCCGTCACAGTACGTGGCCTAGATCAACGTACCGAGGATCACTCCCGACCCCCTGCAACACAAAGCCGAACCCATTCCTTACTGAATAGTTCCGAACAAGACAACCCCGTGGTTGTAGCTAGAAACCACCCACACAACCGAATATAAAGGGACTTCTAGACAGGGATCAATCTTGCTCTCTAGTGGGTGCGACCCACGAAGCTTTGCTGCACCTCCCCTGTTTTAGCCATTCCCGGTTGATGAGGCTTGAGGCTACGATTACCTTTATAGACATATCACTTAGAATGCTCATCGTCCACCTGACGATGTTCTGAAAGCATTCAATCCATACAAGTTCGTTCCGGGTTCGAACGAAACCGAAGGCATTATCTCGTTACACTCATTTGGATCACCTTCAGAGTTAACGACAATAACCCTTGCACTGTAATTCACCATCTCGAATCTATAAGGACTAATTCCGTCAACTCATTACCGAATCACCCACAGAGTATACTGACTCATAGTCCTTACACCTCGAGTCTTCACAAAGCTCCATTTTGATTCACGACCTAACGTTATTTGGAATCGATGTGGTTTTCGGATATCCAAATATGGAAACCCGATCCCGGTCTCATCGAAAACCAAAGCGTGTCTTTTAAGGTCCAAGTTGTTTTAAAGGTTTAAAACATTTCAATTACAGTATCTATATACACACAGATAGGTAACTAATAAATCATAACTGATAATCAACATTATCACATAACAGGTAATTCATATCACCAATATCACATAGATATTCCATATATCACTATCATAATAGATAACCTATGTTATCAATACAATCAAACATCCATACCACACAATATTATTTATCTCATTACTGAGATCTTAAAGCATCCAAGACAATCAAGTTCAACCATTCATCCATAAGCAATGATTTACTCATCACCATATAATTAATTTAAAATGAATTAAATTAACTATCTCTATTTCTAATTAATTTAAAATGAATTAAATTAATTACTTCATCTTTAATTAGTTTAAAATAAATTAAATTAATTACTTCATCAATACAAATCTTCCTTACTCAATCATTTAATTGATTACAATCAATTAATCAATCATAAATTACTTTAATTAATCACTCTTGATTAATTATCCTTAATTACATTCATGTAATCATCCTTAATTAATTTAACAAAATTAATTATTCTCAACTAAACAGTAATTAACCTTTAATTACTTCAATTAATTAATTAATCATAATTAATTACATTTAACCTTAATTAATTACATTAATTAATTACCTTTAATTACCTATTACTGATTAATTAATCATAATTAATCAACTTTAATTACATCATTAATTAAAATAATTAATGATCCTTAATTATTCCTTAAATTAATTACTCCAAGTAATTAACTAATTTAATTACTATATTAAACCAAATTAATTATCCTTAAATTAATTAATTAATTAATTATTTGATTAATTACTAAATAATTAATCCAAATTATCTCATACTTAAACATCTCCACTTAATTACAATCATGTAATTATTAAATAATTACTTAACTAAGTAATTTCCAAATCATTAATTATATAAAGTAATTATTTATAAAACCCAAGTGTTTATAATTAATTAAACTTAATTAATTAAAAATAAACAATCTCATTAAACTAAATTAATTACATTAAGTAATTAATTCCTAATTACTTTATCAAGTAATTACACTCAAACCATTTACAATTGATTATTATTAAATTAATTAATCTAATTAATTATAAAAATTAACTACATTACTCAATTATTAAATAATCCTAGTTAATGACCTTCGTTAACCATCCTCAAATTATTTTATAAGGTAATTAACTTAAATTAATTAAAATTAAATTATCTTTAATCATTCATTAATTAAAGTTAATTATTAAATTAATTATCCTTAATTTAAAACTTAATTACAAAATTAATATTCATTTATCATTAATTAATAACTTAATTAATGATCTTAATTCCAAATTGATTAATCATTAATCAATTATTAATTCCAAATTTAATTAATTAATTAAATTAATTAAAAAATCTTAATTACCTTATAATTAAATCTAAACATAAATCTTAATCAAATTTTCAAAATAAAACATAACTTAATTATGTTTAAAACAATATTATTCAAAACAAAGTACCTTTTGAACTTACCCTTAAATTTCAATTTAAATTCAAGTTTAAAATAGAATGAATTTTAAAACCTATCAAAGTTTCAAAAATTTTAAACTTATTTAAATTCCAGAACAAATCAAAAGTTTGCCTTAAAATAAAATTTTGAAGTTGAATCCATTTCAATGTTTTAGAAATTCCTACTCTTTCTTAATTTAAACTTTCAATTTGAATCTTCTTTAAAATTTAATACTGAAATTCAAATTAAACCTTTGAATTCCCAGTTTTAAAATTAACTTCAACTCTATTCATATTATTAAAATCTTATTATTAAGAAGTTTAAACTATCTTATCTACATGATATAGTTAATAAGGTTAAATTTTTAAACTTAAGTTTCTGTTTTAAAAACTGGAATTTAAATTCAAATGAGAAATTTAAACTTGCATTTAAATTTGATCTTAAATTTTTCTCAAACAGAAAACTGCAGATTATAAAAAGTTTAACCCAGATTTAAAAAAACAAACAAACAGAAAAACAGGTTTCAAAACCTGAAATTTGAATTCAAATCAAAAATACAAACTTGAATTCAAATCAAAAATACAATTTGAATTTGATTTTAAACTTAAACTTTTCTTTCATCATAGACTTCAGATTCTAAATTTTCAAAACCCAGATTTCAAAAAAAACTGTTTTTAAAAGAACACAGTTTTCCCTTGAAACCTGAACACCGCAGTGACCCGAGAAAACCTATATCCTACTTCGAGCCTTAAACATGCCTACTTCGAGTTGAAAGTGGCCGTACTTCGAGTCATTCCCTTATTCACTTCGAATAAACACTAACCTTTCCCCTACAACACCCAAAAACCCAAACATCACCAGAGTTTCCATTGCCGTCTCTGATCATTAGTGACGATCAAACTTCAACCAATAACTCACCCAAGCCCTACCACAATCACCAGATCGAACAATAAACAAGCATTCAAAAATTTATCTCTGAAACCCAAAATTCTAAAACCTGGAAAATTTTGTAGGTTTCAACACAAAACCTGTCAACGGCCATAAATCGCCACTCCGATCATCTGAGGTCCACCCTCTCCGGCTTCGAACCTATCTACACACCAACTTCCCATTTCCTTGATATCATAGCACTCGATCCATCCTACTCCTCACACTGCCCCAATCCTAACCCCTGATTCTATTTCCAGTTTAGACAATAACTGGACACCCATTCCTAAATTAAATATCTTGATTTTAATTTTAAAATTCATGTTTTAAATTGTTATTTCAGATCCTAACTCTGAAGCAATAAATTTTGATATTCGAATTTTCACTTATTTTTAAACCTGATCAATAAATTGGGTTTCTAGAGGAAATACAAGTTCTTTTAACTTAAATTTCTAAACTAAATTTTATGATTAAACAAACAGGTTTGATTTAAATTTTAAGTTTAAACAGAGATTAAATTAAATGATTTTGATTTTTAGATCAAACTTTGAACCTGAGAAAGACAAAACAGAGAAGGCCCAGGTAATATAAGCATGCATACCAAACAATCAGAGATACAACCATATAAATACACAACCATACATATGAATGTACTTAATAAAATATTTAACTCCGAGATTAGCATGCAACCATTATTCATACTTAAGTTTTTAAAAAAAGAATGTGATGTTACTCACCATTAAATGCAGACCCCCAGTTGTGAATTTTCCAGAAACAAATGCAGGCCTGATTTCCTCTGTTGAAATCTTGATGAAATGCTCATGATTCCCTCCTAGTTACTTGCATGTAGATGTAGATGCAGTTTTGTCTATATCTCCTGACCCAAATGCTAGCATGCAGATGTCCAGATTTTAAAAACAGAATGCAGAAATAAAAGTGTGCAGACTTCACTTTGATTTGAAGAGGAACATGCAGATTTTTGGTGAATAGAGGTTGATTTGATTTTGTATAAGAAGTGAGATATGCAGATGTTTAGATTTGAGGATATCCAGATTTGAATATGGAGGGTTTTAGAATTTTTTATATGAAAATGGATTTGATCTTAGAAGTTTTGAAGATTTCTTTGATGAAGGAAAATAAAAGTGAAATATGAATGAAGATGTAAACTATGCAAATGTATTTCAGATTTTAATGTAATAAAAGAAAAATAAAAACAAAAATTAACACTTGTCAAATGGTTATGCTAATTTTTAAACACATGTCAATTTGAATGCATATGAATCTAACACATGTTATCTTTAAAAGTAATTAGTATTTATTTACAAGTTAATGCATGTATTTTAGCTTAAATTAAGTTGTTATTTTATTTTAAAATATGTTTTATGAATTTACAAAAGAAATAAAAACAACAATGTTTTACAAATTAACTTATAATATTAAAATTAGAACAATTTAGATTTTATACTTTGAATTTAAATTCAAACTAAATTCAAAATCAAACATTTTCAAATCAAGTTATACATATAAATTCAATTTGAAATAAAAATTAGTAATTCTTATTCAAAACTTATTTATAAAGACAATACCATATCAATATTGTTTTTATAAATATCTTCTTATTAAAATAAATCATTTTACAAAATATTCATTTTATTAAGCCATAAAATCAATTTGTTGAATTTATTCTAAATTTAAAACAATACCAATTTATTTAAAATATGAACCATATATTTATATTGTAAATAGAAATTAATTTATATAATTTAAAAGATAAAATAGCTAATTTAAATATTTATTGAAGAAGATTATTAAATTTATCTGAATAATTATTAACAGATTATCAATATCAATTTAATTTTAACTACAGATTATTAAATTGATATTGTCAAAAATTCCGGGATGTTACACCTAACAATGATCAGATATGGAGATTTGAATTTTCTTTTATTCCTACTCTTTGTAATTAAAAAACCGAGAAGAACAATTCCAAAAAAATTACATGCACAGTCAATCACATTCAAGTACATAGAGGCACTACTTATATAAACATATACATGCAGAGCATCATCACAGAATTTCACAAGCAACCATTATTTCTTACTTAAATTTTAAATTCAAAAGTTTACTCACCATGGAAAATGCAGAGCTTTAAAACTGGATTGCTAAAACTGGAAACTTTGAAAATTTGAGTATCATTGTTGTTTTGATTCCAGAACAGCTTTGTGTTGCTTGAAACTTTAAGACTGGAAAGCCTTGAAACTTGACTGCTTAACTGGAACATAATGATGATTCCATCTTTGATTCCGGGCTGCAGTACTTAGTAAATGTTCCAGGTTGCATTTTTAAAATGGAACTTTTGAAAGAAAAGTTGTAGGCTTCGATAAAAAAGGTTATTGGTTTTGTTCTTGAGGAAATCACAGGGTTTGTGTTTTGGTTTTCTTGAAAATGGATTTACAGGTTTGAGCATTGATTTGAAAAGAATGTTTACAGGCTTTTGTATTTTGGTTTGGAAATGAATTACAGGGCTTTGAGCATAAACGGTTTGCAGGGTTGAGAAATTCCAGATTTGAAAGTTGTTCGAACTGAGAAGATCACAGGGATTTGAAAATGTTTTGAGGAGATTGCTTTCAGGCTTTGGTAATTTGATTACAAGCTTGGGAAAAATGGTTTACAGATTTTATAAATTTGATCTGAGTTTTCTTTGCAGGTTGAGTTTTCTCTTTGTTTTTAGAAAAATGAGAATAGAAAAAAGGAAATGAAGAGGAAGATAGATATTTATATAAGTTAATTTAGATTTTAACAAAAATAAAAGAAAATTAAAATAAATGTGACACTTGTCTCATACCTAACTTAATTTCTTAACACATGTTACTTTAAGTGGTTTGGATCTTAACACTTGTAATAATTCATTTTTTTATATTATTTAAAATGATTTTAAAAGCCTTTCTTATTAAATTCATAATTAACAAATACATTTATAAATTTATAAATGCTATCTAAATTTATATAAATACAATCTTTAAAGAAAATAGAATATAAACCATTCATGATTTAAATAAAAATCATATATTATTTTAAACTCATTTTTAAAT
Organism: Allium cepa; assembly: GCA_030765085.1. Classification (NCBI taxonomy): domain Eukaryota; kingdom Viridiplantae; phylum Streptophyta; class Magnoliopsida; order Asparagales; family Amaryllidaceae; genus Allium; species Allium cepa. Next base: position 779,877,837 of record CM060945.1, read on the forward strand.
GCTATTTTAAAAAGCTTTTGTATTTATTCCTATTAAATAAATACTTTCCCAATTTCTAAAAACATATTTCTTTTTAAAGAAAATAATATAAAACAAATCTTATTATTATATAAAAACTTTATCCATACTTTATATCCAAATTATATTATTATTTTTATTTTAAGATATATATTCCTTTAAATTCAATTATTAAATTCAAATTCAAAGTCAATTTAAAATCCAATTTAAAATCAATTCAAATAAATATATATATATCAATTTTTAAAAAACACATTATTAAATTTGTAAATAATTATTCTATTTAAAATTAATTTAAATACACATATATATACTTAAACACACTTGTTAAATTTTAAAATAATAAGTCTATTTATAAAATGACACAAATTAAATAATTATTCTTTTTTTTTAAATCAATCTATAATCATGATTTAAAACATGACATTATTAATTAATTTGTTATTTGTATTTGAAAAATAACAATTTTATCAATTTTATACAATTTAATTAAGAGATTATCTCATTTTAAATTCCTTGAAATTCCGGGATATCACAAAATACAACAGAAATTCCAATAGATAATGTTCACTAGTACATAATCTAAATAGAAATACTGAAAAGAAATACATAACAACTAGATAAATTGATGATCTCCAACAATCCTAGCTCTAGAAGGTGAAATCCAAAGCTGATACTCAGGCTGACCCGAGCGTAAAGCAAAACACAAAACACTCGAGTCAGGACATACATACTTATACAATGTAAACCAACTCAAGTGAACTATAATATAAATGCACAATTAATTTAAAGGATGCTTGGGACCGCCCATCATCTAAGGATCCGTTAAACTATTTACTATGTAGTAATATACGCTATTATAATAATGTCTAAAGTAAAGTATAATATACAAAAAATAGCGTTAAAAAGTTACCAAGTATCCCCCTTAACACATTTTATATATTCGCATGGTCTATACAGTACCGTAATCTCCTCCGTACTAGGCGTCATCAGAGGGCACTCTATAGGTATGGTACAAAATAAAATCGTATAAGGCGCGCTAGGGTAGGCGACACGACACAACAAGGCAACGCCAGGGTAGATATACCAATTACGCTTCCAGACCGATGGTAATGCGTAGCAACCACTAACGCCCATCTCGATCCACACTCCCAAATTCGAAGGGTACCCCAATTAATCACAAAGTACTAGAATGGTATCGAAGAAGTGCGTCCAATAAGAGGAGCAACCTCATTAGCCCGTCAATCGCTCCTGTTTTAGCCACCTTATACCAACGCACGGGAGTCGAGTCCACCTACATACCTCAATAGAACGTCGCCACCATCCTACTTCATTCTGGAATCACCACCGCATACACGGTTGTTAAAGTGGTTTTCAGTATCGACAGAAGTATGCCCATATCCGACCCCAGTATCTCCAACAACCCAACGTTATTATAACCAATGGTTATAAGTTTCAACAATGGTTTATATTTCACTTCAAAACATATTCATTTAAACCATTCAAATTCAATGTCAAATAATATTCATTTCAAAGTTGTAGCCTTCCTAAGTTCATTCATTCAATTATAAAATTTCCAAAACATTGTAAATTTCAGCTGCAACAGCACTTATAAAATGTTACGGTAGTATAGTTATATTCCAAAAACATTGTCATTTTCAGAAACAGCAGCACTTATAAAGTGCCACGGTAGGTATTTTAGTATTTCAAAATTGTTTAGATTCATAAAAAACAGCACTTACAAAGTGCTACAGCAGTTATTTATTTATTTATTGCAAAACAATTTAGTTTCAACAACAGCAGCACTTACACAGTGCTACAGTAGCTTTCAGAATATAGTTTACTTTCAGCAACAGTAGCACTTACAAAATGCTACAGTAGCTTATTTATTATTTCAGAATTTACTTTCAGGAAAAGCAGCACTTACAAAGTGCTACAGTAGCTTATGTATTATTTCAGAATATAGATTACTTTCAGAAATGATAGCACTTCGTAAATGTTGTCTTAAAACTACAACATTTTGGAACTGCTACCAATACTAATTCCATATTTATTTATAACTTTTCAGAAATAATAAACTTCAAATTTTAGCCATTTTAACTAAAAAACAGATCTCACGCTTCAAAAACTTTCATTTGGTTATCATTTAACTTATGATAAAATGACTTTTATAATTAAAATATCCAAATTAACTATAATTCATTTATTAAGTCAAAGGTACACTAATTTACTTAACTTTTATTTTAACAAATAACTTAATTCTTTATTTCAAAATACCTATCTGATAAATAAAACCGAATTTCCATTTATTTACTTAACTTAAAAAAAGTTCGTTTCAAAACCAAATTTCCAATTATCTAGTTAAGTCATTTTTCAAATACATTTTGACCAATTATTTACTTATACATTTTACTTACAGAAAATCACTATAAAATTTATTTAAATCATTTAAATCCAATTAAAGTTAAAATATCATATTTCTACATTTGAAAATACTTAATAGGTTTTTAGAAAATATTTAAAATAACCACGGGTCTGTATATAATTTTCTAACCTAGGTCAAGTGATACGTATATATATCATTTTAATCCGTAATTTACAAAGAAAATCCGGGTTCTATCATTTCAAACCCGCAATCCCAAGTCAAATAAAGTAAATAAAAACCGCTTGAGCCTATCATTTCAGCTCATTACGATGTTTCCCTATTCTAAAGTCCGTTCGGGTATGTATCATTTCAACCCATAGTGATTCTATTCTACAGGGAACTTGCAGTGTGAGAAACAGAAAATAAAATAAACAGTATAACATAATATAACATATCAGATGATGTAAAAGGTTTACAACCAGATTTTAACATCATATAATCATATCACAGGCCTATATGAATTTATCGACATAGCAAATCCACATCATACTATAAATCAAAACAATGAATAAAACATGAATCAAAGTGAAGCAAAATTGGTTTAAATTAACAATAGGGCTCGACCACTATGTAAATAGGCTCGGCCATGTTTTGTTTGGGTCAAGTGCATCTCAAATCACGGCTACGAAGTGGCAAAGAAATAGGAGATGGTGGTGTTCCATGTTGTGGCCGAGGTAATAAGGGGAATATGGTGAACAACAAGGAGTTCGGCTAGGGGTTTTTGCAATTTTGATGAAGGGCTTTTGGTCTATAGTCACGGCTATGGCATGGGGATAAAGTGAGGAGGTGGAGGCCGATCATGGTGGTGGTGGTTGAGGGAGATGGTCGGCAATAGGGTGGTGGCCGAGCAAAACAAATAGAAGAGAAAAAAGAAAAGAGAAAAGAGGAGGAGGAGGAGCCATGAAAACTTATTGTATTTTTTTTCTCCAGGAAACAAATGAGAAATAAAGAGGTGAGAAACTTTTTGTACGTGATTTACAAAAATAAGTGGCGGCTAGGGTTATGGGATGGACGACTAGAAAGAATGAATGACTAGGAAAATAAATGAAAAGATTAGAAAATGAAAAGGCTTCACTTAACAAATAACTCAAGTCTCTTGAAATTTCCAAGCACAAAACTCAAATAAAAGGAAATAGAAAAGTCCAAATAAAATAGAAAATAGAAATTAAAATAAAAAAATAGAAATGAACATAGGAAATAAACAATAGAAAATAACAACTAAAATACAGAAAATAATCGCATGTAAAACGTTGAAATTTATCAAATTTACAAAGTATAAAACGAAATTCTATGAAATTAAAAGCAGCACGAACATCAGAATCAAATATAATTCCAAAGAAAAATATTAGAATTTAAAAATTCTAATTTAAAATTTTCAACCGTGGTCAACCTTTGACTTTCAATTGACCAAAATATAAAAATTTCAAAAAATATTTATTTTAATGTATTTGAAAAATAATTTATAAACAAAATCCAAAATTATATTGGAAAATTCCAAATTCCAAATTTTAAATAATTAAAATCAAAGTTTCAAATAAAATGAATTAAAAATGCTGTTTAAAGAAAAATTGGGTTGTTACACTCTCCCCCACTTAAAGCTTCTCGTTCTCGAAAAGGAACGCGACACGAAAATAAGGAAAGATAAGACAGAAAAACAAATAGTACCTGAAACAAACTATTCCGGATTCGAAGCACGCGTTGTAACGACCCGAAATTTTCGATCCCGAAAATTCCAGATAGTTATGAAAAAGAAGAAAGAGATAGAAGAAGAAGAAGATCAGAAATACCAACATCTCACATTCGCAGCGGATAAAATATAATAATAAATAATAACGGTTTACAAAAGCATTCTGTATCTGTCAATTACATTTATAATACATCAGAGTTACACATTTATACAGACACTGGATATACACAATTTACCATGCCTCAGATATACAATAATATAATACAGCAGAAATACTCTATACGTTTCTGCCATCCAGCTCGACTCCTGAGCTCCAGAACGTCCTTACTTGAAAATCTGTAATACTCGGTCTGACCTGAGCATTACATCAAAGCAACACCCGGGTCAGGCTGGAAACCAACGTGAGTAAACCCATCTAACATGGAATACAAAGCATACAACTTAGATATAACCCGGGTAACTCGAATCAATTTACAAGTTTACAATATGTTATAGACATCACTTATTTCACATATAAGTTTTCTAAGTACCAAAGATTTAGATTTGAATAGTCCAATTCCTTTAAATCACTTCACTCCAGCCTATAGATTTCACACATCAATCTATAAAAATTCGAAGTGGTTTCGGGTATCTTCTAATACCCGACCCCGGTCTCTTCGAGTCTCGTGTCATCCTAACCTAAGTTATCCAAATGAAATACACAACATTTCATATCAGAGATATCAACTCATTCAAAGCATCCAATACCATTCAATCATCCATAAGCAAAGCTTGATCGCTACCAAAATTGATTTAATTAATTCAAATTGAACTTCTAACCTCAATCACTTAGATTTCTTCACTTATCATTAATAAATTTTCAAATCAATTAATCAACCATCCCTTCATTATTCATCTTAATTAATCACGTGGATTAATTATTCTTCAAATACAATTCAAGTAATTTTATTTAGTTAACTTCAAAATATTACTTATTCTTAACCAAAATCAGTAAGTAATCTTAATTACTTCATGAATTAATTAACTATTTTAATTACATCAATCCTTAATTACTTATATTAATTAATTTCTCATAAGTCACATATTATGGATTAATCAATTTTAATTTATCAATCTTTAATTACATCATTAATTATATAAATCAATGATTTCCAATTGTATTTTAATTTTTTTCTAACCTAAATTAATTACATTAACTACACCACCATATTAACCATACGTGATTTATCTCCACCTGAAATTATCTACTTTTTTATTTACTTCATTAAATAAATCAATTCACCTTAATTAATTATTTTAATTTATCTCTTGATTAATTACACAAAGTAATTATATTTTATTAATTGCATCAAGTAATTACTTATTAAACCACCCAATGATCATTCTAAATTAATTTTAAACTTAATTAATTAACCCAAATCATTAATTAATTTAATTAATTATCCATTTAAATTATCCTACCTATTTAATGAATCACCAATCATTAAACCCTTATTAACTTTAAAATGAACCATTTTCTTATTTATGATTTAAGTTTAAAACCATTTAAAACCCAAATGCTTCAAGTCAAATAACAATTAACTCGAGAACCAACCAAAACAAAAGTCACCAGATCATCAGTACACATTCAATCAATTCAATCATTCAACCAATTATTTAACTTTAACCATTTAAATCTAAATAAAAATCAAATAGAGTGAAATTTACTCACCTTTGCTTTTACTGTTTGCAATCCATTCCAACTGGCTTGTTCCCTTGATTTTAAACCTTGTATGACCATTTACAGTTTCTTAAGATCCCAAATAGATCAGAAAATAAATTTCCATTTATTTATCTAATTTAAACTAAAATTTAATTTATCTAAAAATTAAAATTTTAAACTAACTTTATATAGATAGTTCAATGTCTAAAACCCCTATATTTTCCTGATTTACATAAGTTAACACATCAACCTTATTTTATATAGATCCATTCCAATTCGATTTTAACCTCGTATAAGAAAATTTGAAATATATAGGTTATCGATTTTAGTTTCAATTATAATTAAATTTACTAATGACACTTAACTAGTGAATTATCTTATTTTAAATTAATTACTTATAAATGAAACCAATTAATCCTTGAATGATTTATTCACACTTAACTCAACTTAAAGAAAAAGAATTTAAACTAATCCCTTATCTTCAACTTATAGTTATCCAAGCCAGTGCACGTCTTTAGAACAAGGTGATGTCTATAGCATCAAATCCCAATCCCACAACGTAATACATGATGTGACACCCTATACTTTCTGACATAAGACACAACTTGTCGAAGACTTTGCAGTTCTTATACCGATCGAGCAAATCCCTTAGCCTTCGCGCATTCCAGAGGTCGAGTTCGACCTAAATCCCATCTCAAGAACGATAGTCCAGATCCAAAAACGACGAACTGGAGTCGTGTTCTGCCTCTCTTCACTTACTTACCTAGTCATGGCATAACCTATAGCTTGCACTCACCCATCGCGAGTGAACCCTTGTCGTCCGCATCTCATGCCTTCGCGATCTTCCCCACACGTCGCCGCGCTCGAATCGAAGACCGCACTACCCAAAATCGAAACCCTAGTGCTAACCCAAAGTCAAGCAATGCAAATCGAAGCTGCCATTAATTGATTTGAATTCGAGTATTCCTTTGATTTGGGTTGAGCAAACTGGGAGTTGAATGGAAGAGCACAACTTTATATTAACAGCCATTGAAATCGATTTCTCTTTTTTTTATATGAGTTCGGTTTTCTGTTTGAAGATTAAAGAGGGGACGGAGATAAATATCGATTTAGGGAAGCTTCTTGAATATGCGTTTTTGTAAATGAAAATATCTTTGACTATTTGACCTTAAATTTTATTATATTATAAAACTTTCCAAACGTCTCGTTAATTGCTATTAAAATTTCGAACTCCTCTTAAGGAATGCCGCTAGACGATTATAAGGTTTTACCCGCATTCCGAACACAATGGAACATGTTTCGGAAGCTAATTCGATCATATGCACGAGTTACGGAAGTAAAAGATCAATTTTAAATCAAATTGATTATAATAGTTTCTATGCGTTTTGAGCTGCCAGGGTCAAACGACAACTCCGATTGCTACGAAAATTGAAATCCGATAATAACTAACTATTTCAGATCCAATGGAACTGGTTTCGTCAAATTCGAAGACTGTGCCTCGGAAAGCTATTTTTAAATTCAATTTAAACGATATATTTTAAAAATTGAACAAATTACCTTTAAATTAAATTCCAAACATTCTATTATCTTTAGTATCATCATTATAAATCTTAAAAGACTTCAAATTATTTTTAATAGGCTAAAACCTGAAGATTCAATAATTCACCCAATTTCAGTTCATTAAATCCAATAACTCAATTGTTGAATAATAATAATATTTGAATTCAAGTTGAACATTAACTTTTTAAATATTTAAAATCAATTAATTATTCCTATTAAATTGTTAAAGATTTCGGGTCTTCACATTCCTCCCCCCTTAAAAGAATTTCGTCCTCGAAATTGCTAGTTAAGAAGAATGATTCAATACCATTACTATTTACCCAAAACTAAACAGGTTTTTATTAACTTGCCATAACCTATCTTTTATTAAAGACCCACTATCACTTTAACCAATTTTTCAAAACCTTCTATAGTCTCCAACAACATTATTTACTCCACTTTTTCAAATTTAAATTTAAATTATCACAACTTTCTCAAAAAAATTCTAACTCTCTAAATTTCAGAGAAATTTTGCCAGCGTCTCCTTTGCGCGGCTAGCTCGGTACAACTACAAAATGCCTTTACGGGCTCCTAAATTCCAAAAGAAAACAAAAGCCAAGTGGCTAGATCATAAACCCAATCCAATTTCATACAGAAATTTTAAACACATACCTTTGCCGAGCAATTCAAATTTATCTTTTGAAACCAAAACCAATTTCCTTTCCCTATATAATACCTGCATATCTTACTTAGCAATAATATCCAATCGTAACTTTTCAATTCATTTTATACATTTCCTTACATATGTTCCATATCTACTTCTATTCAAATCAGTTTTCCCATTTCCATATGAATTCTATTTGTCTTCAATTCTGAATATTGAATTTTATCTTCCATTTATAACTGAGTCATAGCATTATTTTAAATTAGTTTCATTCACTAATTTATTTCAGTTTCAACTTTGAAATCGTTTTTTTGCTAACAGAAAATTTTCTAAAATTTTCCAAAAATTTTCTAACTCCCAAAATTTCAGAAAATTTTGACAGAGACTCCTTTGTACGGAGGAGCTTTTGCAATTTGACAAGTGATATAAATATATATACATCGACCCACACGGTCGGAAAACCAAAAACAGTTCATACTTCCTATTTTTAATGCGTAGGCGTATCTTTATTTAGCATTTTAAGCAAGCGGCTTATTTATTTTAGCAACTAGTACAACCAAATCCAGCCAAACGGCTTCTCGGTACCTGTACTTACTCAATTTAAATATGTAAGCGCCATATATAGAAAATCTATTAGCATTTCACTTACTTTCAACAGCTAAACACATGCATTACATAAGCAACAAGCACCAAACGCTTTCCATAAGCGATTTATATGATTTAAAGCTAATTTAATTGCTTCCAACCAATTCATATGCCATTTCATTCAATTTTAATGGCTTACAACTCAATTTCTTACATTCAATTTATTTTTAATCCAAACAAGCTCATATTCACTTCAAATGATTCAAAATCAATTTTATTTAATCTCTATCAATTCATAGAATTTTAATTACTTTTGTTTACGCCAAACGACAACTATTTTTATGCAATTTCGATGATATTCGCTTAATAGAGTATTCATTTTAGTTTATAACTACTTCAAATTAATTTCAACTCATTCTGTATTTAATTCCATTTCATTTCTAATTTATTCACCAACCATTCATTGCATTTCATTTCATCTCAGCATTGGCTTCATTTTAAAACTATTTCATTTAGCTTGACACATTCGATGCTTATATTAATATCCATCTTCCAATTAAATTTAACCCAAACTTTATATTTAATAGTCTTCCATTCTGATAACTCAATTTCAAATTAAAACTTTGATTCAGTCTTTATTCAATCATACTTCATCCATTTATTATTTAATTCAATTAACCCATTTATTCACCCCATTTTAAATTTTTAATTCACTTACTTAATTCATTTTCGAATTTATTTTATTAATACAAAGCCATTCTCAATTTATTCCTACTCGCTTGGGTTTTATTTGCAACTAAAACCATTTCTATTATAATTCACTTTCATTTCATTCGACAACATTTCTCTCATATCTATTTTACTTGCAAATTTCGTTAAATATTATTCATATCACACTTGAATTTATTTGTAATTCAAACCATCACTATTTTGATCCAACTCTATTTTATTTTTATTTTTACAACGTATCCACTTATTTAATTCATTATCAAATCCAAGTCGAATTCTATTTACAATTCTAATTCATTTCCAAACTCCATTATTAACTTACAATCCATTTATTTACCCAAGTTAAATTTTATTAACATACTCTATCAAATAATTTATTTAGCTAATTAGCTTACCTCCAACTTTTATATCAATATTCGATTTTTATTACAAAAATCACTTTATTAAATTTTCCTGAGTTCAAATACTTTTTCTTTTAATAATTCCAGTTTAGATTTCTTTCGTTTTCCAAAATTCCAACATATTTATTCTAAAATTTTAGAAATGCTTTTAAATTCACATAATACTATTAAAATACCTTTTTATAAAAATACTTCTTATAACTCGATGTCTCAACCAGTCCATCCTTATCCTCATAGAAATTTAGTCATAAGTTGATCAGGCGTAGGACTGAAAATCTACAAGTACTTGGTAAACCCGTTTTCAACATCCAATGAAAATACTTGGAAAATAATTTTATTGAAAATTTAGAAAACAGTTTTTGAAAATAAAGGAAATATCTTTGGTGAGAATGCTCTGGAAATCATCACCCCCATCCATGGTCGCAGTTACATCCTGGGTTACGTTGCCATCACAGCAAAAGTCTATGTAACTGTAGGCACTCCGTGCCCCTCGATTACGCCATGGAACCCATACAGATCACAGTTACATACCAGGGTTACGTTGCCATCGCAGCAAAAGTCCATGTAACTGTAGGCATCAGCGCCCCTTGATTTTCGCTGTCAAAATGAAACTTCTCCACTCCTACATAGCTCGCAGTCCACCGATGTAAAATCAAACGCAGACTGTTGGCTCTCAGCAGCACACACGACTTCCGCTATGTTAGCATAGGTTGCAGTCTACCGATATAAAATCAAACGTAGACCGTTGGCTCTCAGCGGCACACACGACTTTTTCTATGGTACACACTGCTCATAATCCTCAAGAGCTAGTTTTGTCCGGACTCCTCACAGGATCAACTTTAGAACCCCCCTTGGGGCTCAAGGCAGCACCACCCGTGGCACTCCTGATAAGTTCATTTCCGAGGAGTGCCTTTTTCCCCAGAGCCATCATCAAAACACTTTATACTATGCACATATAGTATCTTTCAAATCATACACCTAGTATAGTCTCATAAAAACCTCCTTTACACAAAATCGATTATCCCAAAATCGATAATTCTCAAACTAGGCTTTCCAAATTCAATATTGATTTTACCCAAAAATCAAAAGCCTTTCCAAATCCAAAGGTTCCTAAAACCTTTTTCCAAAATCCTCATAAGATCCTTTGTGTGTGTGTATATATATATAGATATATATAATTTTTAAAACTTTGGATCTTTTCAAACTTGTATAAAACTCCTTTTGTACTTCAACACCTTCAAAATCCATTTTCTTCTGGCTATAGATTCAACAAGAGAAGATTTATCTTATATAACAAAGATATATATATCTTTGTTTATTCAAAATCAAATATTCAAATTCGATTACTCTTTTCAATATCAATTTCATTCAAATCCATACGATGTACACATATCATCCGCATGTTATACCAACCTGATCGCTCACTCGATCACACAATTTCACTTCCGAACTAGTATCGTCCACCCGACTTCCTAGTGCGGACACAGATCTGGTTTCTTGATCAGAAACCGTCATTCTCCTTGCTTAGCCATAACTATGATAGAGAATATCCAGAACCAATCAACAATCCATATCCAGGTTCGCCGTCGAAAATCGAGAGAAAATCCCAACTCGGATCGATAAGCTATCTCGAAATTCTATGCTCGAATCTGCATCAAATCACTATGCGAATAAAATAATCACGTACATCCTACGTATTTAACTTCATTGATTATTAACCAAATCAATTTCTCTTTCTATTCACATTTCCTTTAATTTCCATTCACTTAATCACAATTGCTTCAATTCCATTGGATTATGACTTTAATTCTTATCTCAATTGGGTATTTAATCAATAACAGTTTGAACTCCGACTAGTTTATATTTAGAAAATAGCTTGGAAATTTTAAAAATAAAAAAGTAGTTGGAAAATAATTATTAGTTTGCAAAATAGCTGTAAAATAGTTAACTAATTGTAAAATAGTTGAGAAATAGTTAAATAGTTATAGAAATTTTAGATAATTGCAAAATAGTTGTAAAATTATAATTAATTTGTAAAATAGTTAGAAAATAGTAATTAGTTTATAAAACAGTTGCAAAATTGTTAAATACTTCAAAAAATAATGGTAAAACAAATATAAAATAATTTGGCCTTAAAAAGGAAGGTTGTATATATTAAATAGCTTGGAAAAAATAAGTTTATATTAAAACAATTTATATTGAAAATAGTCCAGAGTCAAAACTATTCACTTCCGTATCAATTCAATTTAAATTTCCACTTCCATATAAATTGACTCAATTCCAATTTGAATAATCTTCGATTTCCATTGAAATTGATTTAATCCCAATTCAAGTTGAATCAATCCTGATTCCTTTCCTAATTTAAATCAAATTCCATTTGATTTTAATCCTGTTCAACTTAAATGATAATTTCAAATTATTCCAATCAATTTGGACTAATATCAATTGAACTCACTTCAATTTCAATATCTTTTCAAGTTAATCCAATTCAAATTTTCCACTTAAATTTTTAAAGTTATCCATCTTTAACCACAAATCCAATTAATTTAAATCAAATTCAATTTTGAACTAATTCAATCTCAATCTCAATTTTAAACCATCTCGAATCATATAGATTGTGTTAAATTCTGAAAGGTTGGTTTAACTCTTTAAACCAAATTAACCTTTATTTAAGGTTTTTAAACAAATTAATTTATGAGTTCCAATTCTAGAATTTCATTTCGATTAATTTAATTTAATTTGGTTGTATTTCTGTTACCACTTAATTTAATTCCAATTCAAGATTTCAATTTGGTTGTATTTTATATTGCTTCTTAATTTAATTCCAATAATTTAACAACCAATCGCCTTAATATTTATTAGAAGGAAATATCACTTTATATATCAAAATATAGTTTTATATAAAACCATTTAAAAATTTTATATAAGGAAATAACAAGTACGCTCTCATATATACATACATACATATATATATATATATATTCAACTCATTCTAGAGTACTACGGACTCTATTTAATGAGTAATCCCCACCCAAGCCAAGGTTCTCGCTTAACCTTTCAGCTCTGATACCAACTGTAACGACCCAAAATTTTCGATCCCGAAAATTGCAGATAGTTATGAAAAAAGAAGAAAGAGATAGAAGAAGAAGAAGATCAAAAATACCAACATCTCACATTCGCAGTGGATAAAATATAATAATAAATAATAACGGTTTACAAAAGCACTATATATCTGTCAATTACATTTATAATACATCAGAGTTACACATTTATACAGACACAGGATATACACAATTTACCATGCCTCAGATATACAATAATATAATACAGCGGAAATACTCTATACGTTCCTGCCATCCAGCTCAACTCCTGAGCTAAAGAACGTCCTTACCTGAAAATCTGTAATACTCGGTCTGACCCGAGCATTACATCAAAGTAACACCCGGGTCAGGTTGGAAACCAGCGTAAGTAAACCCATCTAACATGGAATACAGAGCATACAACTTAGATATAACCCGGGTAACTCGAATCAATTTACAAGTTCACAATATGTTATAGACATCACTTATTTCACACATAAGTTTTCTAAGTACCAAAGATTTAGATTTGAATAGTCCAATTCCTTTAAATCACTTCACTCCAGCCTATAGATTTCACATATCAACCTATAAAAATTCGAAGTGGTTTCAGGTATCTTCTAATACCCAACCCCGGTCTCTTCGAGTCTCATGTCATCCTAGCCTAAGTTATCCAAATGAAATACACAAAATTTCATATCAGAGATATCAACTCATTCAAAGCATCCAATACCATTCAATCATCCATAAGAAAAGCTTGATCGCTACCAAAATTGATTTAATTAATTCTAATTGAACTTCTAACCTCAGTCACTTAGATTTCTTCACTTATCATTAATAAATTTTCAAATCAATTAATCAATCATCCCTTCATTATTCATCTTCATTAATCACCCGGATTAATTATTCTTCAAATACATTTCAAGTAATTTTATTTAACTTCAAAATATTACTTATTCTTAACCAAAATCAATAAGTAATCTTAATTACTTCATGAATTAATTAACTATTTTAATTACATTAATCCTTAATTACTTATATTAATTAATTTCTCATAAGTCACTTATTATGGATTAATCACTTTTAATTTATCAATCTTTAATTACATCATTAATTATATAAATTAATGATTTCCAATTGTATTTTAATTTTTTTCTAATCTAAATTAATTACATTAACTAAACCACAGTACTAATCATACTTGATTTATCTCCACCTGAAATTATCTACCTTTTTATTTACTTCATTAAATAAATCAATTCGCCTTAGTTAATTATTTTAATATATCTCTTGATTAATTACACAAAGTAATCATATTTTATTAATTGCATTAAGTAATTACTTATTAAACCACCCAATGATCATTCTAAATTAATTTTAAACTTAATTAATTAACCCAAATCATTAATTAATTTAATTAATTAATTATCCATTTAAATTATCCTACCTATTTAATGAATCACCGATCATTAAACCCTTATTAACGTTAAAATGAACCATTTTCCTATTTATGATTTAAGTTTAAAACCATTTAAAATCCAAATGCTTCGAGTCAAACAACAATTAACTCGAGAACCAACCAAAACCAAAGTCACCAGATCATCAGTACACATTCAATCAATTCAATCATTCAACCAATTATTTAACTTTAACCATTTAAATCTAAATAAAAATCAAACAGAGTGAGATTTACTCACCTTTGCTTTTATTGCTTGCAATCCATTCCAACTGGCTTTTTCCCTTGATTTTAAACCTTGTATGACCATTTACGTTTTATTAAGATTCCAAATCGATCAGAAAATAAATTTCCATTTATTTATCAAATTTAAACTAAAATTTATTTTATCTAAAAATTAAATTTTTAAACTAACTTTATATAGATAGTTCAATCTCTAAAACCCTTATTTTTCCTGATTTACATAAGTTAACACAACAACCTTATTTTATATAAATCCATTCCAATTGGATTTTAACCTCGTATAAGAAAATTTGAAATATATAGGTTATCGATTTCAGTTTCAATTATAATTAAATTTACTAATGACACTTAACTATTGAATTATCTTATTTTAAATTAATTACTTGTAAATGAAATCAATTAATCCTTGAATGATTTATTCACACTTAACTCAACTTAATGAAAATGAATTTAAACTAATCCCTTACCTTCAACTTACAGTTATCCAAGCCAGTGCACGTCTTAAGAACAAGGTGATGTCTACAGCATCAAATCCCAATCCTACAACGTAATACATGATGCGGCACCCTATACTTTCTGACATAAGACACAACTTGTCGAAGACTTTGCAGTTCCTATACCAATCAACCAAATCCCCTAGCCTTCACGCATTCCAGAGGTCGAGTTCGACCTAAATCCCATCTCAAGAATGACAGTCCAGATCCAAAAACGACGAACTAGAGTCGCGTTCTATCTCTCTTCACTTACCTACCTAGTCATGGCATAACCCTAGAGCTTGCACTCACCCATCGCGAGTGAACCTTAGCCGGCCGCGCCTCATGCCTTCGCGACCTTCCCCACACGTCGCCGCGCTCGAATTGAAGGCCGCACTACCCAAAATCGAAACCCTGGTGCTAACCCAAAGTCAAGCAACGCGAATCGAAGCTGCCATTAATTGATTTGAATTCGAGTATTCCTTTGATTTGGGTCGAGCAAACTGGGAGTTGAATGAAAGAGCGCGACTTTATATTGACAACCATTGAAATCAATTTCTCTTTTTTTTATATGAGTTCGGTTTTCTATTTGAAGATTAAAGAGGGGAAGGAGATAAATATCGATTTGGGGAAGCTTCTTGAGTATGCGTTTTTGTAAATGAAAATATCTTTGACTATTTGACCTTAAATTTTATTATATTATTAAACTTTCAAAACGTCCCGTTAATTGCTATTAAAATTTCGAACTCCTCTTAAGCAATGCCGCTAGACGATTATAAGGTTTTACCCGCATTTCGAACACAATGGAACATGATTCGGAAGCTAATTCGCTCATATGCGCGAGTTATGGAAGTAAAAGATCAATTTTAAATCAAATCGATTATAATAGTTTCTATGCGTTTTGAGCTGCCACGGTTAAACGGCAACTTCGATTGCTACGCAAATTGAAATCCGATAATAACTAACTATTTCGGATCCAATGGAACTGGTTTCGTCAAAATTCGAGACTGTGCCTCGGAAAATTCAATTTAAACGACATATTTTAAAATTTGAACAAATTACCTTTAAATTAAATTCCAACCATTCTATTATATTTAGTATCATCATTATAAATCTTATAAGCCTTCAAATTATTTTTAACAGGCTAAAACCTGAAGATTCAATAATTCACCCAATTTCAGTTCATTAAATCCAATCACTCAATTGCTGAATAATAATAATATTTGAATTCAAGTTGAAAATTAGCTTTTTAATCTTTAAAATAAATTAATTTTCCAATTTAAATTGTTAAAGATTTTGGGTCGTCACAAGCATGCTCTCCTTCGTCTCCCAAGTACAATCTCGATCATCTGTACTCCACTGCACTTTAACCAGGGTGACAGATTTCCTTCTCAACTGCTTCGTACTTCTTTCGATAATACGAAGTGGCTTCCTCTCGACAGTCAGCTTAGGCTCACTATCCAAACTCTCGAGAGCAGAAGGCTGGACAATCAAAGATGGATCATGCAGATACCAGCGAAGGTGTGAAACATGGAACACATTATGCATTCCAGAAAACTTCTCAGGCAAATCCAGACGATAAGCTAAAGAACCAATCCTCTCCAAGATACGGAAAGGACCAACAAACCTAGGGGCAAGCTTCCCTTTACGACCAAACCAAATCACATTCCTTAAGGGAGAGACCTTAAGGAAAACCAGATCACCAACAACAAACTCTAAACTCCTCCTACGCCGATCAGCATACTTCTTCTGCCTATCCTGAGCAATCCTTATCTTCCTCTTAATATCCTCAACTTTCTCAAAAGCCTCCAAAATCACATCAGGACCAAGAACCAAACGATTACCGGATTCAATCCAGCAAGATGGAGATCTACAAGGTCTTCCGTAAAGAGCAGCAAACAAAGACATTTCGATACTAGCCTGAATTCAAAGATGGAATGAGATAGATAAAAGATTAAGATAAGATCAAAATAGGAGATTGAAAATATACCTAATAAATGTTGTTATAGGTAAATTCAACAAGATGGAGATGATCTTCCCAAGATCCTCCATAATCCAGAGCACAAGCACGAAGAAGATCCTATAGAATCTGAATCACCCTTTCCATTTGACCGTCGGTCTGCGGATGGTAAGCAGTGCTCAGAGTCAGGCGAGTACCTAAAGATTCCTGAAATTTTTTCCAAAACTGACTGGTGGAAATAGGATCTCGATCACAAACACTGCTGATAGGAACACCATGGAGATGAACAATCCTCCTCATATAGATCTCAACCAGACTGGAAGCAGAACGGGTAGATTTGACTGGAATGAAATGAGCTGATTTGGTCAATCTATCCACAATAACCCAAATACTCTCCTTACCCCTCCGATTCCTCGGTAAACCATAAATAAAATCCATGCAAACCTTTTCCCATTTCCAATTGGAAACTTCAAGGGGCTGCAACAAAATAGGGGTCTTTTGATGATCCGCCTTGACTTGTTGATAAGTCGCACACCTACTAACAATGACAGAGATATCTCGCCTCATACCTCTCCAACTATAAAGCTTCTTCATATCTCAATACATCTTCGTCACACCAGGATGGATATAAAGTATGGATCGATGATGTTCCCGAAGTAACTCTTGTCTCAATCCATCAACATTCGGGACACAAATCCGATTATTAATCCTCAAAATACCTCTATCATCGATCTGAGCTCCACTACCATCAGTACTACTACTACCCACTCTGCTACGAACACTCTCCTTTATATGCCTAAGCATCTCATCCTCATCCTGCTTAGCAATGATACGATCCAAAAGAGGAGAAGAAGAAACAACAAGCTGACACAACATGGCCTACTTCCGACTCAGAGCATCAGTGACAACATTATCCTTTCTAGGGGTATAGCTAATGTCAAGATCATAAGAAGCAAGAAACTCAAGCCACCAGACCTGACACTAATTCAAGTCTTTCTGGGTGAAGATATATTTCAAAGACTGATGATCAGTAAAGAGCTCAAACTTATCATCCAAAAGATGATGCCACCAAAGCTTCAAAGCAAAGACCACAGCAAGCAATTCCAAATCATGGGCTGCATAATTGGTTTCATGGGTCTTCAGTTGGCAACTGGCATAAGTAATCACCTTCCCATCTTGCATCAGTATAGCTCCCAAACCTCACGACAAGCATTAGTATATACTGTTAATCCCTCATTTCCATTTGGAACGGTAAGCATTGGTGCAGAAGTAAGCATACGCTTCAACTCATTGAATGCATCTTCACACTTATCACTCCATATAAACATAGCATTCTTTCGAGTTAAAGCATCGAGAGGTGCAGAAATTCAGGCAAAGTTCTCAATAAATATCCGATAATAACCGGTAAGGCCCAGAAAACTGCGAATATCAGTTGGAGCCATAGGAGTTTCCCAATCCTGAAAAAGAATAGGGAGAAATAAGGACCATAGAAAAGATAGAATGATAAAATTAAAGAAAGAGAAGAAAGGAAAGACTTACATTGATCGCAGCGATCTGGACTGGATCAACAGAAATTCCATTACTAGAAACTATATGCCCGAGAAATCGGACTTCATCCTTCCAGAAATGGAATTTAGAGAATTTATCTTTCAACTGATGACTCCTAAGAGTCCCTAGAACAAAGCTCAAGTAGGATTTATGGTCTTCCTCAGACTTGGCGAACACAAGAATATCATCAACAAAGACCAGAACAAATTTATTAAGCACATCACGAAAAATACGATTCATCAACAAAGAAAGCAGGAGAATTTGTCAAACCGAAAGGCATGACTAACCATTCATAAAAACCATTCTCAGTACGGAAAGCAGTCTTGGGAATACTTTCCTCAGAAACTCTGGGCTGGTGAAAACCTATGGCAAGGTCAAGCTAAGAGAAAACAGCAGCTCCATGAA
This sequence comes from Allium cepa, assembly GCA_030765085.1. Taxonomy (NCBI): domain Eukaryota; kingdom Viridiplantae; phylum Streptophyta; class Magnoliopsida; order Asparagales; family Amaryllidaceae; genus Allium; species Allium cepa. The sequence goes on from CM060945.1 coordinate 779,896,749, forward strand.
GCTGATCAAACATATCATTAATGCGAGGCATAGGATATATATTCCTCAAAGTAAGCTTGTTCAACTCCTTATAATCAACATACATCCTCAAAGAACCATCGGACTTAGTGACGAAAATCACAGACCCTTGGAGAACAAATCCTCAATTTGCTTCCTTAAACTCAACCTTCTCACAGGGTGCCATTCTTCTGGGTGGAAGAACTACAGGTTGAGCTCTAGGAATTAGATCAATGAAAATCAATTTCCTGCTTAGGAGGTAAAGAAGTGACTTCACCAAATACATCGAGATAGAGTCTAACCACAGGAGTAGAATCAAGATCATCCGGAGAAGAGTCAAGAGAATAAATAAAACTGCGGGCATAATCGTGAGGCATGCAATAATGAATCACCAAAGAATTACCAAAATCATCAACAAGAGAGACAGTTGAGAATTACAAGAGATAACGACATCATGCCTCTTCAGCCAATCACCTCCAAGCAATAGATCAAAAGCATCAAAACCCAGAGCATAGAAATCACCCGAAAACCGATAGCTAAAATAGAAGAGTTCCACATTTCTACAAATCTTACTAAGGTTTGCAGGCCCACCAATAGGATTTGAAACTCAAGAGCAAACCCGGGAGAAATAAGATGCTCAAATTTATTACAAAAATCCATAGAGATAAAGCTATGGGAAGCTCCAGTATCAAAGAGAATACAAACGGGAAAATAAAATAGAGAAAAAGTGCCCTGAAGTGCACCTTGGTTGTCACTAGGAGCAGAAGCAGGAACAAGTGAAGGTGGCAGAGCTGGTGAAGAAGCATAAGTAACAACAAAGATACCAGATGACTTGCCCTTATATTGAGTAGGGCAGTCCTTCTCAAAATGGCCAGGCTGTAGATAAATGTGGCAGAGATCACGCCTGGTTAACTGAGCTGGAAGAGGGATAGTAGCACCAACTAAAGTAGGACAGCTATTAGCATAGTGTCCCTTCAGATTACATCTGTAGCAAGTAATGGAAGATAAATCGATCGACTGCCTCTAAGATGAAGAAGATGATCCTAACCCTGGAGTCTTGTTCTGATTCCTCTTCTGATGGTGAAAGTTGGGCTTTCTCTTCTTAGTATTGCCAGAAAAAGACTGAGATGATGCATAACGAGCAGCTGGAGGATCCTTAGAAGTAGGATTCTCGTATCTAATGGCCATATCCATCAGAGTGGTGAAAGGACTATGAACATGGGCGATGAGACAGTCATAGTACTCCAGACGGGCACCAGCAATGAACTTCTCATTTTTCTTAAGAGGAGTGTCAATCAGATTACGATCAAACTTAGAAAGTTCATTGAACTTCCTCTCATAATCAGCAAAAGAAATATAACCCTGTTTTAGATTCATGAATTCCCGATACATATGAGATTTCCCTGCCTCGGGTATCCACTTCACAATAAAAGCATCCCTAAAGTACGATAAATAACATAAGACCGATTTTAAAAAGAGAAAACCGAACCAAATTTAAGACAAACAGAAGATGATACCTAAACTGTTCCCAAGAAATGTCAGCCTCAGCAGTGTGAGCTATGACAGACTCCCACCAATCCAAGCTTGCTCCCTTCAATTGCCAAGCTGCCAACTGACGTTACTGGGCATTATTGATCTCAAGCCAGAGAAAATCCTTTCCAAATCCTTCAACCACTGTTGAGCCTCTGTAATGCTCTCGGATCCAGTGAACTTGGTGCCCCCAAGCTCAGTGTATTCCTTACAGAGTTTAGTGAACCTAACTGGCGCAGTAGGTTCAGGAGTTGGGGCAACACCACGGCCCTTACCTCTAGCATTCCTTTGACTCATCCTAAAAAATAAAGAATGAATTTTAGCACAGAGGTAATTAAGAAACAAGGACAAGACTAGAAAAGATAAGATGCAACGAGAATTGAATATCCTAAACAAAGACATTACTAGCAAGATGGATAAGGAAAAGAAGGAAGTTTAGAAAAATTTGATTTTAAAACAAGAAATTTTTTTATATCAAAATACTCTTTTAAAATCCTTTCAAAATCATTTGAAGAATCATTTTATACTTTAAGATACGTTCTCCCACAAAGAAGGGATCCTAAGATTGATTTCACTCGTTCTAGGGTATTTCTACCTTGTGTCTAGTGAGTTTTTGCTCCGCATGCTGAGGTTTGCCTAAAACCAAAGCTCTGATACCAAATGTAATGACCCACTATTTTGGACCATTCAAATCGACAATAAAACCACACATGCCTGACTTGAATAATTCAAAACAGTAGATTGTAATATAATTTGGAGCAAATAAAACCAATCACAGAATCACAAACACAGGTATATTAGAATAACTCGCAGTGGAAATAAAACAACTGTAGTAGTTCATGAAGCTATCTCAAATACAGCCTCAAACATAGTCTCAAAACAATTACAAAATACCATGGTCCGAAAAGTAAATACAACAGAAATCGCAATACATAATGTTCATTAGTACATAAGCTAATAGAAATACTTAAAAGAAATAGATAACAACTAGATAAATAGATGATCTCCAACAATCCTAGCTCCAGAAGGTGAAATCCAAAGCTGATACTCAGGCTGACCCGAGCATAAAGCAAAACACAAAACACTCAAATCAGGACATACATAATTATACAATGTAAACCAACTCAAGTGAACTATAATATAAATGCACAAGTAACTTAAAGGATGCTTGGGACCGTCTATGCTCTAAGGATCTGTTAAACTATTTACTATGTAATAATATACGCTATTAAAATAATGTCTAAAGTAAAGTATAATATACATAAAAATAGCATTAAGGAGTTGCCCAATATCTCCCTTAACACATTTTATATACTCCCATAGCCCATACAGTATCGTAATCTCCCTCGTACTGGGCATCGTCGGAGGGCACTCCATAGGTATGGTACAAATGAAATTGTATAAGATGCGCTAAGGTAGGTGACATGGCACAATTAGGCAATGCCAGGGTAGAAATACCAATTACGCTTCCGGAATGGTCGAAATGCGTTGCTGCCACTACCACCCACCTCGAGCCACAACTCCCAAAATCGAAGGGTACCCTAATCAATCACAAAGTAATAGAATTGTATCGAAGAAGTATGTCCGATAAAAGGAGCTACCTCATTAGCCCGTCAATCGCTCCTATTTTAGACACCTTATGCCAACTCATGGGAGTCGGGTCCACGTACACGCTCAATAGAATGTCGCCACCATCCTACTTCATTCTGGAATCTCCACCGCGTACATGGTTGTTAAAGTGGTTTTCGGTATCGACAGAGAGTATGCCCATATCCGATCCCGGTCTCTTTAACAATCCAACGTTATTATAACCCATGGTTATAAATTTCAAAAATGGTTTATATTTCACTTCAAAACATATTCATTTAAACCATTTAAATACAATGTCAAATAATATTCATTTAAAAGTTGTAGCCTTCCTAAGCTCATTCATTCAATTATAAAATTTCCAAAACATTGTAAATTTCAGCTACAACAACACTTATAAAATGTTACGGTAGATATAGTAATATTCCCAAAACAATGTCATTTTCAGAAACAGCAACACTTATGAAGTGCTACAGTAGGTATTTTAGTATTTCAAAATAGTTCAGTTTCAGAAACAACAACAGTTACAAAGTGCTACAGTAGGTATTTATTTATTGCAAAACAGTTTAGTTTCAGCAACAGAAGCACTTACAAAGTGCTACAGTAGCTTATTTATTATTTCATAATATAGTTCACTTTCAGTAACAGCAGCACTTAGGAAGTGCGATAGTAGCTTATTTATTATTTTAGAATATAGTTTACTTTCAGCAACAGCAGCACTTACAAAGTGCTACAGTAGCTTATTTATTATTTCAGAATATAGTTTACTTTCAGAAATCATAGCACTTAGTAAATGCTATCTTAAAACCACATCATTTTGGAAATGCTACCAATACTAATTCCAAATTTATTTATAGCATTTCAGAAGCAATAAACTTTAAATTTTATCCATTTTAACTAAAAAAACAGATCTCATGCTTCAAAAATTTCATTTGGTTACCATTTAACTTATGATAAAATGACTTTTATAATTAAAATATCCAAATTAATTATAATTCATTTGTTAAGTCAAAGGTACACTATTTTACTTAACTTTTATTTTAACAAATAACTTAATTCTTTATTTCAAAATACCCATCTCATAAGTAAAACTGAATTTCCATTTATTTACTTAACTTAAAAAAATTCATTTGAAAACCAAATTTCCAATTATCAAGTTAAGTCATATTTCAAATACATTTTAACCAATTATTTACTTATACATTTTACTTACGGAAAATCACTATAAAATTTATTTAAATCATTTAAATCCAATTTAAGTTGAAATGTCATATTTTTACATTTGAAAATACTTAATAAATTTTTAGAAAATATTTAAAATAACCACGGGACTGTACAAAATTTTCTAACCTAGGTCAAGTGATATGGATATGTATCATTTCAATCCGCAATTTAAAAAGAAAATCCGGGTTCTATCATTTCAAACCCGCAATTCCAAGTCAAATAAAATAAATAAAAATCGCTTGAGCCTATCATTTCAGCTTATAAAGATTTTTCCCTATTCTAAAGTCCGTTCGAGTATGTATCATTTCAAGCCATAGTGATTCTATTCTACAGGGAACATGCAGTGTGAGAAACAGAAAATAAAATGAAAAGGATAACATAATATAACATATCAGATGATGTAACGGGTTTAGAAGCAGATTTTAACATCATATAATCATAACACAGGCCAATATGAACTTATCAACATAGCAAATCCATTACTACATATCCACTTATCATCGTTTCATAATTATATAAGTACGGAATGTCTAGAGTGAACAACTCACCTTCTATAGCTAGAGATCAAATTTAAAACCCAAATCCAAACTCCGCAAAGCACGAAAAGGCACGACTAGATACGAATGGATGATGAGCCAATATTCAGATCTTGTAACAACTAGAATATACAACATACATAAGAATTTAATTCCACATCATACTATAAATCAAAACAATGAATAAAACATGAATCAAAGTGAAGCAAAATTAGTTTAAATCAACAAGTGGGCTCAGCCACTATGTACATAGGCTCAGCCATGTTTTGTTTGAGTCAAGTGCATCTCAAATCACGACTATGGAGTGGCAAGGCAATAGGAGATGGTGGTGTTTCATGTTGTGGCCGAGGCGATAAGGGGAAGATGGTGAACGACATGGAGTTTGGCTAGGGGTTTTTGCAATTTTGATGAAGGGTTTTTTGTTCAATGGTCATGGCTATTGCATGGGGATGATGGAGGTGGAGGCCGATCATGGTGGTGGTGGTGGAGGGAGATGGTCGGTAATAGGGTGGTGGCCGAGCAAAACAAATAGAAGAGAAAAAAGAAAAGAGAAAAGAGAAGGAGGAGGAGCCATGAAAACTTACTGTATTTTTTTCTCCAGGAAACAAATGAGAAATGATGAGGTGAGAAACTTTTTGTACGCGGTTTACAAATAGAAGTGGCGGCTAGGTTATGGAGTGGAGGTAGAAAGAATGAATGACTAGAAAAATAAATGAAAAGTAAGAAAATGAAAAGGCTTCACTTGACATATAACTCAAGTCTCTTGGAATTTCAAGCCCAAAACTCAAATAAAAGGAAATAGAAAAGTCCAAATAAAATAGAAATTAAAAAAATAGAAATGAACATAGGAAATAAACAATAGAAAATAACAAATAAAATATGGAAAATAATCGCGTGTAAAACATTGAAATTTATCAAATTTACAAAGTATAAAACGGAATTATACGAAACGAAAAGCAGCACGAACATCAGAATCAAATATAGTTCCAAAGAAAAAGGTTAGAATTTAAAATATAAATTTAAAATTTTCAACTGTGGTCAAACTTTGACTTTCAATTGACCAAAATATAAAAATTTCAGAAAATATTTATTTTATTACATTTGGAAAATAATTTATAAACAAAATCCAAAATTATATTGGAAAATTCCAAATTTCAAATTTTGAATAATTAAAATCAAAGTTTTAAATAAAATGAATTAAAAATATAGTAAAAAAACTTTGGGTTGTTACACCTTGTGCATATCCCAATTAATTATTTGAAATTAATTCTCAATCTAGTTTAATTTAATTATTCATTATACTGTAAAAAATAAATTTATTTCTCACTATTTTTTGAGGCGTCGAAAGGTAACTTTCGAAGGGGTTGGGTCCTTTTTTTGTTTTGTTTTAAAAGAAAAGCGCTTGCCAAAACCTATGGTTTCGAAAGGATTTTTCAAAGAGGCTTTCGAAAGAGAGCTGCTACCTTTGTTTTAAAGAAGTAGCTTCCGAAGGAGTTACTTAGATTTTGTTTAAAGCTTTCAGAAAAGGTAGCTTCGACCAAGTCAAAACTCTTCTTTGAATTGGTGACCTTCCGATTGCATTGAAGGCATCAATGTGGTCGAAAGGTTTAGTTTTTTTTTTATAAATACAAGCCACTTCCTAATGCTTTCGAAAGAGGTTTGGGATTTCTAAGGTAATGGTTATGGAAGAAGTTTCGAAGCTAACCTTCAATTGTTTTACCCAGATGTTTTAATGTTTTCGAAAGGATGGTTTCGGCACCATCAAAATTCCACAGTACTTATTGAAATAAAGAACGATTTCGAATGAGATGCTTTGGCTTATGTTCACCTTGACCCAAATAAGATGTCTTAAGTACAAACCCAATGTTTTCGAAAGGGGGACTTTCAGTGGTTTCGAAGGGTAACCTTCATTTGTTTCAAAAGGGTACTTTTAAATGGTTTTGAAGCTATGCTTCTATACTTATATGATAATACTTTAACATGGTTGAAAGGTTTCGAAAGACATGTTTTAAAGTATTCGAAATGATGGAGTTTTGTGTTTTGAAGAAAGATTTTCATGCTTTCGGAGGAGGTTATCCTATGAGGCCTGAAGCAATGTTTTGAAAGATTTTAAAACCCTAACCAAAATTTTAAATGAAAAACCCATAGCTTAAATAAAGGATTTTTGAAAGGACTTGAAGTAAGTAAATTAGAAGAAGTATTGCCTTGATAAAAATATATGTTAAGGGATTAACTATTTTTTATATGAAATGTATTTCAAGGACCTTAAACCCATAGGAGTGGTATTGTTAAATTGTTATGTTTGCTTCTTCAAATATGAATATATTCACATACAAACCCATAATTGTATTTTGGGGATAAAAAGGGGTAGAAGAACTGGCTAGGTTAACCTATTAGTGAATATAATTTGATTAAACTCATGAATGAGTAGAAGTGCATCCAGGGAGTCAGGAAGACCAAAATATATGATACCTAAACCTTGAAGTTGTCTGTAAGAAAGGTTCATAGTAAACCCATGAAAACTATGATATGGTAGTTACTAGCGGTAACCAACAGGTTCATAGTAAACCCATGAAAACTGTGTATTAAGGATAGTTATTATAGGCTAATTGGTTTGTAGTGAACCCATGAAAACTGTATTAGGATTAAGAATTAACATCGGTCAATAGGTTCCTAGTCAACCCATGAAAACTAGGATAAGAAAGAAGTTAAGGAAAGCATCAGTGGGTTCCTAATCAACCCATGAAAACTAGAATGAGAAGTGAGTTACTGGATAAATCCATAGGTTTCTAGTCAACCCATGAAAACTAGGATAAGACGATTGGTTATTGGAATGACTAATAGGTTCAAGGAGACCCTTGAATTAATTAAGTTAATTGGCAGGAGCTTATATGTTATTAATGATCCTATGAAAATATGAATTAGGAAAAGGTGTTAGAAAAGGTTACTAGTAAACCCATGAAAACTAATAAGCTAATAGTGACCCTAAAACTATGATTTATAACAAGAAGTCGACTTAAACTGGGATGGGAAATCCTAAGTGTCTTTATATATGCATATCATCATAATATTTTGAAGTGCATGTTTTTAACCAATGTGGAAGCAGGGGCATGGTATACGGTTTGTAAAGGTTTTAGGATACTAGTCAAGGGAAAAACCGTTCCGCTAAGTGGCATGGTCTCACTAGATATCTAAAAGGATTGAGATCTTAGATTATTATTGATATCAGGCTTTATGTCTGACTCGATGTTTTTGTTTTCCCCTTAAACTCCCGGTCACTCGGTTGATTTTGAGTAGTTTGAGATTTAAGGTTTTGAGGTTCTGTTGTTAGTCGAATAAAGCTTCTTGAGTCGTGTAGGAGGCAGTTAGTTATTTAGTGTTTTCTTTTTCCGTTGTGTATTTCAATGTAAAGGCAGAATTATTAGCCTTACTATATACTCTGATCAACCAAGGGGGCATCTTCATATGTCGCTCTTAGCGTATGCGCAATAATTATATTTTGTTGAACGTGGTTAACATTTTTGAGATTATATAATGAACATCAAATGTTTTGAATGGAATGTGGAAATATGTTTTTGAATTGTTAATTTTTTTTTCCATATTCTTGTGATTTGTGCATTAATGAATCTAGCACCACCGTATTTGGTCACCGAAGATTAATCACTATGGATGACTATAGTATCTGTAGCCATTGGTTTTTGGCCACCAAGTAGGGGGTGTTACAACTTGGTATCAAAGCATATGTTTATGAAACTTTAAAAGAAAATTAAAACCTAAAAGCGGTTTGAAACATAATCCAACGTATTTTAAAATATGACCAGGGCTTGGGTTAATGCTATAGTAATGTATTTGTATTTGATATGTATGTATGTATATATATATATATATATATATATATATGTAAGTACATGTTCCCCTCTCTCTTAGACCATTCTTATGTATCTTACTAAGGATCGTATGTAGATTTATGAGATGGAAGATATGGAGGCAGGAAACGGAAGAGGAAATCTATGCGGACGAAGCACCACAACCAAAGAATCCAAGGTCGACAGGTTAATGCTAATCCAAATGCTAAAGCTAGTGCAGGTGCTGGAAATTCGCCAGTAGATGCAGGGATGGTTTATCAGCTGTTGGCTAATCTTTTGCAAGCAGGAGTTGTTGGTAATGTCGGAGGATCTAATGTTGTAGCTCCCGCTAGATATAATTATGCTAGGTAAAGAAGGAATTACACCAGTCTGAGTGGAAAGCCGTTTATGGGAACGGAGGATACTGTTGACATTTAGATTTGGCTTTCGAACCACGACAGGATTTTTACTGATTTAGGCTTGGATGATGGAGAAAAGAGAAGAATAGCCTATTGACAGTTGCAGGGGTTAGCGCTTCACTGGTGAAACAATGTGACAGTTGGAGTTCCAGAGGAAGAGCTGCCATGGGCTGATTTTAGAAGAAGGTTTGAATAGAGGTTCTTATCTGAGGTTTCCAAGTCGGCATTCACGAGGAAGTTCGTGGATCTTGTTCATAGAGAGATGTTAGTGATCAAGTATGCTGCTAAGTTTGATGAGTTTTCTCGATATGGATACGAATTGGTTAACACTAACATTAGAAGGAATGGGAGATCTATTCATGGATTAAGGTTGGAACTAAGCAGACTAACTATGACTTATGTTAGAGAGCCTTGTAATATGGTGGTGGAGATGGCCATCCGCCATGAGGAAATGCTTGCCGTGCCAGTTAGAGAGAAGCTAGTTGAATCCCTTGGTCCTGAGGAAAAGAAAAGGAAATTTTTTAAGAAGAAGAAACCCCAGAAAAGGGAGCCTACCAAGAAGGAAAAGACGGATTTGGTATGTTATAAGTACGATAAAAAGGACCATTATTCTCATGAGTGTCGGACGAGCAAGGGGAAGAAGCCTATAGAGAAAAAGAATGTGAAATGCTTTAACTGTGACCGAGTTAGGCATTATAAGAATCAATGTCTAGAGCCAGTCAGCGTGGACCGAGGGAAGGTGTTTACTATTGGACCACCATCTTCTTCTAGGCCTACTGTAGCAGAGAAAGGGAAAACTATGGTCGAAGATACGCTTTTGATTCAGAGTACCAGTTAGGTACTATATGATACTGGTGCCTCACATTCATTTATATCACAGTATTTGGTTGATAGGTTATGTATAGAACCCACATACCTTGTTACTTACTTAAGGGTTGTGAATCCAATGGGAGGTTATGCAACTCTAGGGATGAGACGTGACCTATTAGAACATAATTTTTTAGGTCATAAATTTGCATACAGTTTATCTGTTTTTTATTTCGTAGATTTTGGGGTCACTTTGGGTATGGATTTGTTGGGTAAGTACGAGGCTAGGATATTTTTCCAGGATAGGGAAATATTATTAAGGCACCCAGATAGTCATAACCGAATCGTCCTCTAAGTGGAGAATTCCAGTAAGAGTGTTTGTACTTTGTTAAGTGCCATGGAGGTTGGAGAAGAATTACGTCAGGTTCAAGTGGCAAGGGAATTTGCACATGTCTTTGAGCCAGTCACATGACTACCACCGAAACGAGCTGTTGAGTTTCAGATAGATCTTGTACTAGGAGTTGAACCTATCAGTAGACCACCTAGCAGGATGACACCGACAGAAATGAAGGAATTGAAGGTGTAGCTAGTGGATCTTAAGGATGGAACTTTATTAGACTAAGCAGTTTGCAGTTTTGGTGAAGAAGCCAGAAGGGTCTTTAAGGATGTGCATTGACAATCGTAAGTTGAACGAAAGGATGACCAAGAATAGATACCCTCTGCCGAGGATAGATGATCTGTTTGATCAGTTGAGTGGAGCCAAAGTGTTCTCCTAATTAGATTTAGCAAAAGGGTTCCATTTGTTGCAAGTGGCGAAGGATAGTATTCCTTTGACCACATTTCAAACTAAATATGGTTCATATGAGTGGCTGGTGATGCCGTTTGGATTGACGAATGCACCCTCTTTCTACATATACTTGATGAGCCGGGTTATTCGAGAGCACGTAGACAAATTCGTGTTGGTTTTCATGGATGGCATTTTGATGTACTTGAAAGATGAAAGAGAGCGTGAGATTCATCTTAAAGTGGTAATGGAGACCCTAAGGCAGAATCAGCTTAAGGCAAAGTTTTCTAAGTGTCATTTTTGAAAGAAAGAGGTTAAGTTTTTTGGTCATGTGATTTCAAACGAGGGATTGTCGGTTAATCTAGTTAAGATCGAAGTTGTCAATAATTAGAAGAGATCAGAGACGGTAACCGAGATCAGGAGTTTCCTTAGACTTTCTGGCTATTACCGAAGATCCATTAAGAATTTCTCGCGAATAGCAACACCTTTGACTAAGTTGACCAGGAAAGATGTGAAATTTGTTTCGTCCGACAAATGTGAGGAAGGGTTCCTTAAGTTAAAGCATTTGATGACCTATGGGCCAGTATTAGTAGTTTCAGTTGGAAACCAAGGATTGGTGGTATACACTGATGCATGTGGGACTAAATTGGGAGCAGTGTTGATGTAGAAGGGTAAAGTTATTGCTTATGCATCTAGGCAGCTTAGACCGCATGAAATAATATATCATACTCATGACTTGGAGTTAGCTGCGGTGATCTTTGCCTTGAAGATTTGGATGCATTATCTCTTAGGAGAAAGATATGAGTTGTATACTGATCATAAGTCTTTAAGATACTAATTCTCTATGAAAGAGTTGAATATGAGGAAGCAGAGGTGGTTGGAATTTTTGGTAGCTTATGATTTCGGTATAGAGTATACTCCTAGGAAAGGAAACAGGGTAGCAAATGCTCTCAATAGAAAACATCAGAATGTGGAATTAGCCATGTTTGCAGAATGTAAGGATTTAGAAGCCTTGGCTAGTTGTGGTGTGCAGTTGTGTGGCAACCCGCACCTATAGGCACCCTAAAAATTAGACATGACTAGAAGTACAAGTGGTCAGGTGAAATAAAAATCTATAACAAAGCATAGAGACTAAGGCAACAACATAAAATGATTAAAATATTGCAGCGGAAGAAAACTATTGCTAGTTGTAAATTAATAGCAAAACAGCTTCATTAAAAACAACATTATCTCAAATGTATTTCCTAAACCAAAAATACAAAGTAGTTCCACTATAAGATGAAACAAAACAAAATTCACAATATAGGTCCCCATATATAGAGTAAAGTACGGAAAAGAGAAATGAAGTACATGAAACAAAAGTAACAGAAGCTGAAGATAAGAACTGCTCCCATGACCCTCCAAGCTACAAAGAACTACAACCTAGACCTGCCCTCCTGTGATTTGGAGAAAATAGGAAAAATAGGAATGAGTCAGACATAAAGTCTGGTGATTTAGATATAAAATGAAGCGGAAAGAATAAAATAGTTTAATTCCAGGTCTTCTCCGGATACGCAGAGGGTGAATAATATAATGCAGTGAATCCTTCTCAGGTACAGTTCCTAAGAAGCCCTAGTCCATGGTCACTCTATGGAAGTCAACTATGTAGTAATACTAAACGTCAACCGGCATGTCGGAACTGCTGTCCTTACCTATCCATGTGCTACAGCATGAAAGTCATGCTCTTCACCCGTGCACTATGACTAAATGCGTCTTACGTCTGACTGGCGCCGACTCAAACAATCTCGCAGGACCCGAAGTTGCGCTTAGGCTCCGCCAAACCGGACTCCTATCCACCTGTCTCCGCGGTCACCAACGTAGACTTGGCTCTATCCAAAGTGTCGGTCCTCTGAAAGAGCGCCCACAGCTGGGTCGGCTGTGCAAAATCCTCCAACAATCTGCCTAAACAAGCCTACGTCGAAGCACACTTGTCATGTTCCATTTGCGTCGATCTGCTTGAAGAATCCTATGATTGCAGATGCTATCTATCCTATATACTAGCAACCTATGAAAGGTAACAAACGTCCTTGCAAACCTACTTGCCTGCTCTTAGTACATACAGCCAAAACTATATTTCTGTCTTAACTACATGAAACACCTATCCAGACCTTTACAAGGTCTGCCTACCAAATCGCTTCCAGATAAATTAATTTTACCATTATAGTTTGTATACTATTCATTTCCATTAATCTGTTTTAGGCCATTTTTACATCCGATTTGGTTATTTCACAATTTTCCTTTTTCTTACATAAATGGTATTTCAATTTCACGTCCGTTTAGTCCGTATGGTTTGTGTAATTTTTATACCATTTTGTTACTGATTTATACTAGCCTTTAGGGTCCATTTAATTTAGTTTTTTCTACCCTAATTTATGTTCTCTTTTTAAAGATTTAATATGTCCAAAAAATTTATCCATTAGCCACAAACCATTTGATTACACAAAATTCCACTTTTACATTTTTAGGCCATATATGAAACAAACAATTATGTCAATTAGACTTCCCAATTTTTTTCCAAAACCATATTCAAAATAATGTAATTATATCAATCAAAACCATAATTTTATAAAAGTAACATATTCAAATAACATGTTCTACCATTATAAATTGAACAACAATTCTAATTCAATTTAATTAAACCAGTCTTTTATGCAATGAAACGTAAATAACAATTTGTTTATTCCAAATTTCAACCCAAACATGAATTAGAATTGAGAAGTGGTAGAAGGAGAAGATACAATAATTTACATAAGTTTCAATCTTATTTGTGCCATAAAACGTGAGTAGACAATTTATATGTCCCATATTTTAAACTAAACATGAATTAGATATGAGAACTGAAAAAAGAAGAAGTTAAAGTTGCAATAATTTTCATCTATTCTCAACTAATAATAGAAATTAATTTATATTAATATTCCAGAAAAGAACTGAAATTGAACTACTTTATTTTTCTATTTCATATCAATTCCTGCTCGCCTGACACTTGAGCTTGTATAAATTTAGAAAAGCTTTTCTTTAATCTTTCTCCTTTTGATCCTTCTAAACACCCCCAAATTTCTTGAACGTATATAGATAATTTCGTTTGGTAGAGATTTTTTTTATTTTGTAGAGAAAAGGAGAAAAATAATACACACTAATTTTACTGTAGAATTATGGCGACGACTGAATAAAAGATTAAGTCTAGGTTAGATGGTTTATTTATAGATTGTTTGACTGAATATAATCCATTAGATTATTTTAGATTAAATCTGGTTCTTTCATACACTTAATGGTTATCCATTCTAACCCATACACATTACTCAACCAATAAAATTTAGCCATCTCATCCTATTACATCACTGGAGCGAATGAGAGGCCACCACGTGTCAGAAACAACGCTGAAATATGTAGGAAAATCGCTTGACATGAACCAGCTAAAAAACACCGCTTCAGATTTTATGTGACAACGGGACTTGATGCTTGGTTACTAAGGAAGTCAACATGTGCCTTTACCACCGTACCAAATGCAATTTTTTTCTTAACTATATTTCCTGCAAAATATTGGGTTGTTACATTCTCTCCCCTTAAAGGATTTCATCCCCGAAATCTCAAAAGACGAAAAAAGGTAATTAACAACCAACATCCAAGAACTACATCCATCTACTCAACCATTATCCATTTCTACCGTTGTCCTTATTTTGAATTAATGCAATTTATGATTTATGCAAAGTGGAATGCATATGAACTTACCTAATGCCAAAAGGTAGTCGGTCTACTGATTCAGTTGATCTCTTGTAATGCAAGTATGATTATGCCATGCAACTAAATGTATGCAATTACTCTAGTATAATTGATAATTCTATATATATGTTTCAATCATTCACCCAAATGCACCATCCATATGCAACATCCATTTATGTATGCAAACATGTATGTATGTATGTATGTATGTATGTATGTATGTATGTATGTATGTATGTATGTACATGCAACCATATGCAAATGCAATAGAAAACAGGCATGTATATGCAGGTGTGTGTACCTAGTTGGCCGATTATCCAAATAAATATCTATCTAGCGCATAAAATGCATCCATTTACAAACATTGGCATCCACTTGCAATCATTTTCATCCATCGAGGATGACATGCCCTAATGACATGTTTACAACCATGCTACCATCCATAGGTTTCACCTAAAGATTATCGAAAGGACCCTAAATAAGGAAAGATCAAAGATCAAAGATAGGATATTTGAAGTGTACCTTCAAATAGAAAAGGATAAGAAGTTCGAATTCTCTCCTCAGATTCCCATGTGCACTCCTAGGGGTCATCTCCCTAATAAACCTTCACTAGACGAACTTCCTTGTTGCGTAATATCTTGATGTCGTGTTTCAATATAGGGGTGGGTGTACGATGCACAAGTGATTCACGCTCTACCTCCACTTCCCTCAGCTGATCGGTTCTACTACTACTGCGGAATCATATAGACACTTCCGCAGATGCGAAACATGAAAAACATCGTGAACTTTCCAACTTATCTGGAAGATCAATTCTGTATGTCACTTTTCCAATCCTGCGGTAATAGGGAAAGGTCCTATAAATCTTTGTTCCAACTTACCCATTGAGCCAAATCTCATAACGTTTCTCAAAGGTGAAACCTTGAAAAAAACCATATCTCCAACCTTAAAATCCAAATATGAATGCCTTCTGTTGGCGTATGAATTTTGTCTATCTTGTGCAGTCTTTAACCTCTTAAGAATCAAATCTACCTTCTCAGAAATTTCCCTCACCAAGTCTAGTCCAAGCAAGATCCTATCGATGGTATCCCACCAACAGGCTGGTGATCTACATGGTCCACCATAGAGGGCCTTAAATCTGCCATCCCAATGCTTGCTTGATAACTATTATTATACGCGAACTCCACCAAAGGTAGGTGGTCTTCCCAAGAGCCTCTGAAGTCAATGATGCACAATCTAAGCAAATCTTCCAAAACTCTATTTACCCTCTCAGTCTGTCCATCTGTCTAAGGGTGATATGCCGTGCTCAGATTCAATTATGTTCCCAAGGCTTGCTGAAGACTCCTCCGAAACTCGCTGGTGAATAATGGATCTCTGTCGCTCACAATACTGGGGGAAACTCCACGAAGCCAAACTATCTCCCTTACATAAAGAGTCGCCAAAGAAGCTGGTGTCCTATTAATCTTAAGGGGTATAAAATGAGCCCTCTTCGTCAGTCTATCCACAATAACCCAAATGCTCGTGTTCCCTCTCCATGACCTTGGTAATCCATCCACGAAGTCCATAGAGACGCTCTCCCATTTCCATAATGGAATGTCCAATGGCTGCAGCAGTCCTCTAAGCTTCTATTGTTCCGCCTTTACCCTTTGGCAAGTAATGCACTTAAATACATACTCTGCCACCCTCTTCTTCATTCCGTGCCAATAGAATACCCTTTTCATATCCCGATACATCTTATCACCACCGAGGTGCACTGTCATCCTAGAATGATGTGACTTGGCCAACACCGCATCTACTAAATCCACACTATGGGGAACACAAAGTCTACCATCCCTTATAAGCCATCCTCTAGTGTTCATGGTATAGCACCAAAGATGTGGTGATGACTTTCCTCTACCAAGCTTATCTAAAATGTCCTTTAACTCTTCGTCCTCACCTTGCCTTGCTCCAATCTGCTCAATCAAAGTTGGCTAGACGTCGAGAGCTGCTAAAAATCTCGGAGCTAAATCCGATGGTGGTCTAAAATCAAAGGTAGCAATGTACTCCAAATGCTTCCATTCCAAAATCAGAGGACTTAAAACCACTTTGCGTCTACTCAATGCATCTGCCACTACATTACCCTTGCCAAGAGTATAGGAAATCTCAAAGTCATAAGAGGATAAAAACTTCATCTATCATTACTGTCTCAAATTCAATTCTTTCTAAGAGATAGTGCCTTCAAGACTTGAGAGCAAAAACTATAGCTGTCAACTCAAGATTATGCGTCGAGTAGTTCTTCTCATGTGTTTTCAACTGTCTACTTGCATAGCACACTACCCTACCCTCTTGCATCAGTACCGCCCCTAGCCCCGTACCACAAGAATCCGTATAAATTGAGAAAGGCATGGTTCCATCGGATAGTACCAATACGAGCGCGGTAGTCAAAGCTTCCTTCAATCTACCAAAGGCATCCTCACACTTAGCATCCCAAACAAAAGAGGAGTTCTTCTTAGTAAGCAGGTAAGTGGAGCCGACATCGGAGCCGACATCCTAGCAAAGTCCTTAATGAACTTCCTATAGTAGCCCGTAAGATCGATGAAATTCGTTATGTCCATGATATTCTTAGGGGTCTTCCAATCCTGTACTGCTGCCACTTTGTCGGATCTACTGCAAGTCCATCCTCCGAAACAATGTGTCCCAAAAAGCAAACCTCATCCCCCCAAAAGTGGCGCTTAGAGAACTTCGCCTTCAACTTACGTGCTCACAGGGTCTTAAGCACTTCTTCCAAGTGAACAGTATGCTCCTTCTTGCTTCACGAATAAACCAAAATGTCTTCGACGAACACCACCACAAACTTGTTCAATGATTCGCGAAATACCCAACTCATCAGGTCCACAAAATATGTTGGAGCATTGGTTAGCCCAAATGGCATGACTAACCACTCGAATAACCCATCCGGAGTCCTAAACGCAGTCTTATCGGTATTATCCTCTGCCACACATAACTGATGAAATCCCGTGGCCAAATTGAGCTACGAAAATACCTTGGCTCATACTAGTTAGTCGAAGAGATCATCTATATGGGGAAAAGGATAACGATTCTTCTTCGTCAGCTTATTAAGCTTCCTATAATCCATGCAAAGTCTAAGAAAGCCATCTTCCTTAGTGGAAAAGATGATGGGTGCGCCCTGCTCAAAAATGCTCCTACGAATGAAGCCCTTCTCTAAAAGGTCTCCAATTTGCTTGCTCAACTCACAACCTTCCTTAGGAGTCACATGCCTTACTGGTATGGTTTCACATTATCAACAAGATAATCTTGAACTCCATCTCTCTTCAAGGTGGAAGGCCAGCAACCTCCTCGAACACATCTGGAAAGTCTCTAACAAAGGGTACCAAACTCAAACTATTGGGTGATAAGTCAATAGAATAAAGGTAGATCAACATAACTGATCCTCTATGGTCACAAGATACCTCTAAGGTACTTTCACTACATGTGCCTAACCTCACTACCCTCTTATCGCAATCAAGAACAACACTATACCTTGATAGCTAATCCATACCAAAATTAATTTGAACCCGGAAAAGCCCAATACATAGGCACTGCAATCAAACTCAACCTCTAAAATAAAAAAAATTCAAATCCTTACATAACATGGACAAATAGGTCGATCCTCCTACGGGATTTGATACTACTACCAGGTCGGTCACTAACAAGCATCAAGACTAAGACTCTTTACAAGAGTACTAGATATAAAAGAGTGCGAAGATCCAAAATCAAATAGGGTACGAACAGGAAAATCAGAGACAGATAACACACCTTTGATGATCACCTTCTTTCCATTGTCCATAACCAGATGAGTACTAGAGGAAGGAGCTGCCTTAAACGCATAAGCCTGAGCAAGATGTGAAGGTGTCTGTGAACTGTCCTTGGGCTTCGAAGGGCAGTCCTTTTTCATATGCCCTACTTGATCGCAAAGATAGCTCCTCAGCCTCGGTCGCTCTCCTGCCCCTCTACAATCCTTAGCACCTAGTTTCCTATAAGTATTGCACTTCCAGTCCATCGTTGGAACTTTCGATTTTCCACCCGACCCTCCTCCTCCTCTCCTCTTCCCTTTCCACTGCTTCTTCCTATTTCCTTTCTATGCTACATATCCTTTCTTCTCTGTATCAGCCAATAAAGCCATCTCTACCAATCCCTCAAAGGTGGCTCCCATCGGAATATGGCTCACCACCAAACTCTACAGTGGCTGACTCAAACCCTTAGCGAACTTCAGCACCTCTTGTGAGGAGTATTGATCTGGTCTAGCCCAAATCTGGCAAGCTTATTGAATTGATTAACATATTCCTTAACTGTCATATGCCCTTGCTTGAGCTGTATAAATTTCTCTAGCTGCACTCCCTCTTCAGCCTGCGATAAGAATTTCCTCTCGAACCTAGTACAAAAACCCACCCAAGTCAAATTATCAACTTCAGCCTCTATAATCTCCCACTAACAAAGAGCCTCTCCCTGCAACTGCCATGAAGCCAACTACCTCCGAGCCAAGTTCTCCAATCCCATAAGTCCAAATATCTGCTCATAACTACAGATCCAACCTCTCGCCTCAGTATTTGACTTGGTGCCAAGAAATGACTTGCATCCTAAGCTGGGGTAGTCCTTGCATAACTTAGGAAAATCAAGAATGCCTGGTGGATGGGCTGGAGCCCCTTCCGCCGGAGCAGCATCTCTAACTGGTGGCTCTGCTCGTGCAGCAGCCTGCAAATAACGTCTGAACCAAGCAGGCATATTAAGGCCTGGAACTTCGGGGATATCTTACAGTTCAGAACTTTCTATCTGTGGATATTAGAAAGATGGGATTAGGTACTCCACAAATAGTTCAATTAATAGGGAGGAAGAGATATAAGGGACCCATTTCTAAAATTTCTTTTCTTTCCAAAATATATACATATAGTTTTAAAAGTATTATTTGGAATACCCTTTAAAAATTATTTGAAAACCTTTATATATTTAAAATATTTTTAGGATTACCAAAACCTTAGCTATGATACCAACTATGACACCTCGCACCTCTAGGCACCTCGAAAATCGGACATGACTAGAAGCACGGGTGGTCGGATGAAATAAAAATCCATGACATAGCATAAAGACTAAGGCAATAGCATAAAATGATTAAAATATCACAACGGGAGAAAACTTTCGCTAGATATAAATTAATAAAAAACAGCTTCGTTAAAAACAACATTATCCCAAATTTATTTCTGAAACCAAAAGTACCAAGTAGTCTTCATTAAAACATAAAATATAACAAAGTTCACAATATAGGTCCTTATACATAGATTAAAGTATGGAAAAGTGAACCCAAGTACATGAAACAAAAGAAACAAAATCTGAAGATAACAACTGCTTCAATGACCCTCCAAGCTGCAAAGAACTATAACCTAGACATGCCTTCCTATGATTTGGGGAAAATACGAAAAATAGGAATGGGTCATACATGAAGTTTGGTGAATGAGAAATAAAATAAAGCAGAAATAATAAAATAGTTTAATTCCAGGTCTTCCCCAGATATCGTAGAGGGCGAACAATATAATGTAATGAATCCTTCTTAGATACAGTTCCTAAGAAGCCTAAGCCTTGGTCACTCTAGGGAAGTCAACCGTGCAGTAATACTAAATGTTAATCGGCCTGTCGGACCTGTTGTCCTTACCTATCCACGTGCTACAGCGTGAAAGTCATGCTCTTTACTCGTGTGCTGCGACTAAATTCCTCTTACGTCTGACTGGTGTCGACTCAAAAAACCACCCAGAACCTTGAAGTTGCGCTCAGGCTCTGCCAAATTGGACTCCTATCCTTTTATCTTCTCAATCACCAATGTGGACTTGCCCTTATCCAAATTGTTGTTCTTCCGAAAGAGCGCCCGCAGCTGGGACGGCTGCACAAAATCCTCCAACTATCTGCTAAAGAAGCTTGCGTCGGAGCATACTTGTCCTATTCTATAACAGTCTGATTTTTAACCACCTTGATTAGCAATCATTAATTAAGTAAACTGGATTTAAATTGAGTTTAAATTGAAAAATACGGTTAATAATGAATGTGTAAATTGGAGAGTGTGATCTTTTTAAAGATTAATTTGGAATTTTTTTAAGTGATTTAACTTATTTATAAAGGTTAAATAAGTTAAAGAATGATTTGAATTAATAAAATGTGTACTTTCCTTAATATTGGTTCTTAGTGAAAATAATTGATAATGAGGGGTTTTTGTGCAAAATTACCGATGAGAACATGGGTAAAAATCTTATTTATGTTTTAAAAATGATTTATGATTTTTATTTTTGAAGAAAGAATAATTTGGATGATTAAAATCCATTTCGACATGTTTTGCAATTTAGTAAAACATGAAAAGGTCAATTTTCAATAAATCATTTGATGGGTCAAATGACCTCGGAAATTAGTAATTTTTGGTTCATCAGACAGATTAGTTGACGAACTTATTTTTAGTGTATTCACATAATTTTTTTTGTATATTAATCAAAGCGATAATTAATATTGAAGTTAAGTTAAAATGTTTTTATGCTAAATTTAATATATGTATTAATTATTTAATTTAAGGGTTTGGGCTTTGGATATTGGTTCAGCCCATTTGGGACTTAGGCAAATTAGCTAAAGAAGGAGAAATCATTCTCCTGTATGCTTAGTAAACATACCACAGAAACTATTTCTTAAATCAAAAGCTTAAGAACTAAATCCTAGAATGCAAGCAAATTGCGAGTTTTAAAATCAAATAAATTGCAAATAAATCCAGTAAAATCAAGGTATGTTGCTCAGTCCATATAACATCTTCCATCCAATTCATTTATGATAATTCTCTATAGTTTTTAAGTTGCGTAATTTTGTGTTAATGGAGTTCTTGGTTTTGAATTGAGAAATTTGAGTTATAGCTTGAAGATGAAAGCAAGTCAGAGTAATAGCAAGGCTTTAAGGTGAGTTCTCCTCACCACTATGTCTATATGTTGTTTAAAGCTCAAAAATTGCTGCTACAACTGAGAATAACTTGCATATTCTTTGCGTGGAGAAATTAGTTGTAGGAATTGCTTGCATGTTGTTGATTTCACGATATAGAATTAGTAAAATAGAAATCTGGGTTGAAAAACGCTCTGGGTTGAAAAACGCATGTCGGTAATAAATTCATAACTAATTCTAGAAAAGTCAAAAAATTACGAAATTCGGACATGTTATTCCCAACACATATACCTACCAACTTTAAAGTCTTCAAAGGAAAATATTGCGTTTTGATGTGCCTAATCCTCTCTGCACTGGAGGTGAAAATGTAGGAATTTTCTGTGTGGTTGATTGCAAGTCTAAGGTGAGTTTTTCATACTCCCAAATCGATATCTAAAGTTATTAGGATTGTATTGCTACTTGATTCAAGTACTATAAGTATGAATTGAATCGTTGAATTGAATTTCTATGATTTCATATTGATTTAAAGTATTGCATCTTAGAAACAAAGAGGATGGCTAAAATAATTTGTTTAGAGAGTGATGTAGTAAAAACGACAATAACTTGCACTTCCAAAATCCTTTTGGGGTCAATCTTTTTGAGTTAGAAAATAAATTCAATGTCAAACAATTTTTCTTTTCATCGCTTTATGATATTTTGCAAGTTAAATGACCTAAAGGGAGTTGAACACAGAATCATAGTTCTGTTTTCAAACGAATTTCCTGAGTTTATACCTAAAATTAAAATGGTCATATCTTAGTGTTAAGTTATCCAAGTTAGCTTAGTCTTTTTGTGGCATAAAGTTCATTCAATTGTCTATATGTTCATTTTTAATCAGTTTTCTAAATTTTGCTGTTTAGGGGGTAGAAATTGAGTTTGAAACTGTCGTACATAGCCCCACTCTACAAAAATTTCTTAGTTGAAACCTGATATTTGAATCACCACGACTTTTGACTGGTAAATCGAAATTGAGTGAAGTTTTCTTCAATTGAAAGATATTTTTATAAGGAAAAACTTTTATGTTCATCACTTTTTATTAATATGCATTTTAGTTGAAGTAATTTTGGTTTGAAGAAGAGATAACCTCTTTGTCCTGTGTTTTAATCATAACTATGTAAACAGAAATTGTTTTGCCCATAACTTATTCATTTATTATTGGAATTTGAATATTCTTGAAGTTTTGGAAAGATTAGACTATGTTCTACAATTTCATCTATTGTGTTTTACAAGATTTTGAGATTTAAAGGATTGAAACTGCATATTTCTAAAACTCTAAAGTATGATTTATTATATATTATAACTTGGTTAATTAAATCACTTTGATGCTTGTTTTTGGATGATTCTCTGCTCATTTCAATCTTGCAATTATAGTTGAATAATAAATGAATTTACAGATGTTAAAATAAGAAGTTTGAAAGTATACATATATAGTTTAGAAACCAATTCTTTTATGATAAATTAATATCATTTACTTCCAAACTATGAACCCTCATTGAATTTTATTGTGTTTAGCCTTCGGCTAATTATACACCATTTTGGTATTTCTTTGATGATTTTTAGAACTATTGCTTTTGAGCAACTTATGCTTTCATTTATATTCTTATTGAACGTGCTTTTCTATACGACAAAGAATTTTAATAAACGATTGAATTATCGGAGTGATATGATACATTTTGTATAATTACTTCATTTATCACTATAATTTTTTAAATAGAGTTTTAGTGGAAATTACTAGCTTTTAGTAATACTTGAATTTACTAGCTAGTATGGGATAATTAGTTAAATTCTTATGATTACTTGAGTGGTAGTAATCAACACTTTAGATTTGTATATCTTTTGATGTTCGGATTTTTATTATATCAATAGATCCTTAAGAGATGTCAGCTTATTTTTCCGTCGACCCAAGAGTTAATCTTATTTAGATTTTGGGTAGGCAAACCCATTTCCGTCGTTAGGTCTGTTATGGTATAGCATGGCTGCCCTTTCTGTTTTGGTCAGGTGTTATATTGCAGCCCTATAAGTTTTTCTTATTGTGGACAATGTTTATCTATTTCTGTTTTTAGATAAATTCACATATCTAGTCTATTTCTTTGGTTAGACTGCATCCTATTTCTGTAGTTACGTATGTGGCAGGGTTTATTTTTCAACAATCTGGGACTGATTAGACCCCATGTCGTACAGTTTTATACCGACAGTTGACTACCACTATTGTTTCATTACTGATGGTTATTTCTTCAGAGATTTTGGCATGGATATTTAGTATCCTTTTGTTTTCGCTCTGAGGAATTTTGAGTTGGTTATCACCATATTTTAGAGGATAGTCTATTAGAGACTTGATATGAATTTGCGAAATGGTGATTTGTTTGGGCATATTTTTTTTATGACTTATTTTGATTGTTCAGTCATATTTTGTTTCCTGTATATATTGATTTAATAGTGCCTTATTACTGTTAAATTGAATTGGGCTTATATATGGTCCTTGGGCATGTTTATTTGATATGACTTATGATTATGTCATGAATTTTGTTATCATGCATATATATATATATATATATTGTTTAAGCATACTTAATTGATATGACTTATTTTTATATGGTTAAGTCATATATTCTAGTTATCGGTATCTTACCCTTTTGATATTTAGAGATAGTCTGACCCGAGTGTTGTTTTACTCGAGTCAGGCTGAGACTTTTCAGGTTGTAGGTAGACCTTTGGATGATTGGGCTAGTAGGGAAGATATACCATTTGGACTTCTAGTTTATCTAATTTAGCCGTTTGGACGTTGTATAGTCGAGATTATAGAATTGTCACTTGTATATTATATGAGTCTAGTATTCTATTTTGTAGACTCAAAATTTGTATAAGTTATGAAAATTATTATTCTGTTGTGCTTTGTGTATCTCTGATATTTGTTTCATATTTTATTCTGCTCTAAATACTATCAAATCGATGTGTTTATTACTTTGTTTTAATACTGTACACATCAAATTTCAAATTTAGATATTGAGAAAAATGTATAAATGACATGTCAGTGTTAGTACAAAGATACATTCACATTCGATCACACTTAACAAGCCGTATTTTCCGGATTAGCAGACGACATTACTTTAATATTCTTTGCTAAATTGGGATAGCAGTGGGGTTGTTACAATTGGTATTAGAGCTGTGTTCAAAACATTATAGAATATAAATTGATTCAGAGTTTAGACTTGACCTAGATGATCTAGAAATCTCTCCCTTGGGTGTGTTGTAGTTAGTAACTTTTACTAACCATTAAGGATAAGGATATAAATTGACTACTAGGTAATCAATTGGGTCGTATTTTAAGATTTCTTAAGTACGAAAATATTATTATATAATATTTGGAGTTGGTTTTAATTTAGAATTTGGAGATTTATTTTGAAATTTTGGAAAAACTAAATAAAGGTGTTTAAAAACCTAATTGATTTAGAAATAATCAGAGTTGCACAGCGGAATTTTAGAAATTAAATTGTTCTGCTGATGGCGACTATTTAGTTTTAATTGATAAGTATTTTGAGTGTCACTTTTGTTAAGAAGTGATATTTATAGTATAGTTTAAAAATTAGGCCTCAGATGGCTTAAAAATTAAATTGTGGTATCCTGATCTAAATATTGATCAGAGTTACACAGCGGGAGCTAATGGACTATTTCCGTTGAACATCTTAAACAATTATAAATAAATATGTTTGATTGGTTGATGGACGCATGCTTATTTTGAAATTGAATTTAATTATTGGAATTAATATTGAGTAACAATCATTACTTGAAAAAAATTGTAACCTACTCGATATTAATTTTAAGACTTTGCGATATCTTCCTTAGTGTGACTACCACAAAGGAAATTGAAAATTTTGTTTTGTATAAAATAGAATAGTAAACTATTGGTGCCCCCAATAAAATGTTAAGATGTATCATTGAATCGATATCTATTCATAATTATTTTATTTAAAATCTTGAGACAAATATAAAGGATTCTAAAAAAAGGTAAGCATCTGTTGAGATTAAATTGTGACAAAAGATATACATATGAATAATAATTGATTATGTTTATTTTAAGCAAGCGATAAATTGATAAAAGTGTAAAGTGCTAAAACAAATATGTATATCATATGGAAATCTATTTTTGTGTTAAATCGCTCGTTGAGTGCTTTAAGAATTCTAATCGGTGCGCCTGATCAACGTTATTGATAAGAATTTCCCAAACACTAAGACGAGACAGTCGGATATAGTAAATTGAGTTGTAATAAATAAAAATTTGAAAATAAATTAATATGGGATTGAGTATTAATTTTTATTTTAGATGAAAAATGCAGCCATCGAACATTATTGATTGTTGAGATCAGTGGTGAGGCAGTTTTGATCATTTAATCAACTCTTAGACAATTGATGAAGTCATTCACCATAAATAAATGGCAAGGCAATGCCATTGTACTATTTGATATTTGTGAAATTGAATATGGTTATGGTTTTAATTGGTTATATAAATATAACTTATAGGAATCTAAATAATGATATCATATGGTTATTTTGGTAAATAGCGCAAATAATTCTAATTAATAAGATACCTTAATTGGATATATGTATGTATGTATGTATGTATGTATGTATGTATGTATGTATGTATGTATGTATGTATGTATGTATGTATGTATGTATGTGTGTGTGTGTATATATCATGTGATGCGTTGATTAATAAAACGATGTATTCAAATAAGAAAATGCATTATTTAGAAATCTAAAATATTGATCAAAAATGATATTTTAGTAAAAGTTGTAATTAAGGATTATGAAAACTTAGTTTTGACATATAGTTATTTGACTGATAAGTGCAAAAAATAATAAATGCATAAGGCAATGAGAAAATATTATTTGAATTGGGAGAACAATTTAAAAAACAATGTGTATTTACAAAGTTATTTTGGATTAGTAATTGTTACTTGTTAGTAGAAGAGATTAACTATCTCAATTAAAAATGAGTTTTCATCAAAAAATTGTTTTTGTAATTTGTGAAAATGTTTTATTTAATAACTTGATTTGTGAAAGCCGGTTGCATGAAGTAAGTTGTAAATTGTGAAGTCTTTAGCTTTCCAAAAAAGTGGATTATGTAATAAATAAATTAGTATTAAGATTTGTCTAGAAATATATAGTTTGGATTTAAAAATGGTTTCAGATTGGTAACTTTAATTTAATTTTAGTGCTGAAAAATTAGTTGGAAGAATGTTGTACTAAAACAGCGATAACTTGAGATTTATAACTCCAAATTTCTAAGATTGAAGTTGGAAAAATGTTGTATTAATTTTTTTTGAGATTGAAGCTGAAAGTAAATTGAGCATAACTTTCAAACCATAAATCCAATTTTCATGATCTTTATATTGTCGAAAAGCTTAAACTGAGTAGAATAACTTTCATTTTATAACTTTGTTAGATTTCCTGATTTACTATGATGAAACCTGAATATTTTTACCGCTTTCCGGAGATTACATTTTTGAATGCAATGTTTCTAATATTCATAAATGCAATCTAATATGATTCATTTAATTTAATTATAGGTGCATGAGGATCATTAGACTTTATTTTGCGCATAAGCATTTATAAA
The DNA here is from genome assembly GCA_030765085.1 of Allium cepa. NCBI lineage: Eukaryota > Viridiplantae > Streptophyta > Magnoliopsida > Asparagales > Amaryllidaceae > Allium > Allium cepa. Next base: position 779,923,826 of record CM060945.1, read on the forward strand.
GTTAAGCAATCTCGCTTAAAAATGCTAACAATAACGCAATCTCGTTTAATTTATAAAGTTAAGCATTTTCAAAATCATGTTTCCCTTTTTTAGAACATCACGCAATCTTCCTCTACAAAATTTTAAAACGCAATCAATAAATCAAAGCCAGCCGAAAACAAAAATGGAAACACGCATCAATTGAAAGCCAGAGAGAAAGAAGGTAACGGACGAAATTGAAGAAAATAATATAAATGGTCGCCTTCTTTTAGAAACAAATCCTAATGAAATCTTTCCCTCTCCTCATTATCAAAACGCGTTCCCTCTTTCCATTTCCATATTCGATTAAAATCGACTCAGAGAAAATCGAAATCTAACCGAAAAAAAAAGAGGATGGCGAGCTCGAGTTCGTCGCGGCGGCTAGGGATAGCCACATTTCTCGTGTATAACTTTGATTCGGGAATCCTAGGTTTCGTCAAATCATGAAGAAGAGCTCGCGCGCAACAGTGTCGTTCGTGGGAGTGAGTCGTAGCTCGATGTTCTAGGAGTTAGAGCGGCGTCAATCGAAGACCGAAGTTGGGGTTCGGTCACGTCGATGTGGGGTTCGCGTGGGATTGAAGCAGTCGCGAGATTTGGTCGAGAACGCAAAGGAGAGTTTGGATTGAGCTCGGTGGCAGGGGCGTGTGCGCGTGGTCTATAGGAAATTTATGGATAGCGATTTTTTAGGGTTGCTGATCGTTTTGCCTGGAACGATTTGATAAGGTATAAGTTGAATCCTTAATTTAATTCAATGTATAAAAACACTTATATATTTTATTTAAATATATATAGGTAAGGAGAAAAATAAAACTTTTAAAAAATTAAGAGCAGTACTGTTTTAATATAGGCATGTGAGTTTGAAGGAAAATTTTATAATACTATAAAGTTATATATAAACCTATCTTTGTAAAAAAAATATGCTTGCATTTGCACAGACTAAGTTATTCTAAATTTAATGAATTTTGGTGATTTACTCATTTAATAAACCTATTTAATTACTTTTGTCACTAAAAATATTTTATTGTAAGGAATTTGTTTGAAAATAAATTATTAGTCTAAATCCAAATTTTTAGTTAAATTAAATAATAAATGGTGTTAAATTAAATAATAAATGGTGATAAATTTTTAGTTAAATTAAATAATAAATGTTGATAAATTATTAGCTCGATGTTCTAAGAGTTAGAGCGGCGTCAATCGAAGACCGAAGTTAGTGTTTGGTCGCGTCGATGTGGGGTTCGCGTGGGATTGAAGTAGTTGTGAGATTTGGTCGAAAATGCAAAGGGGAGTTTGGATTGAGCTCGGTGGCAGGGGCGTATGCACGTGGTCTGCAGGAAATCTGTGGGCAGCGATTTTTGAGGGTTGCTGATCGTTTTGCCTGGAACGATCTGATAAGGTATAAGTTGAATCCTTAATTAGATTCAATGTATAAAAAAACTTATGTATTTTATTTAAATATATATAGGTAAGGAGAAAAATAAAACTTTTAAAAAATTAAGAGCAGTTCTGTTTTAATATAGGCATGTGAGTTTGAAGGAAATTTTTATAATACTATAAAGTTATATACAAACCTATCTTTGTAAAAAATATGCATGCATTTACACAGACTAGGTTATTCTAAATTGATGAATTTTGGTGATTTACTCATTTAATAAACCTATTTAATTACTTTTGTCACTAAAAATATTTTATTGTAAGGAATTTGTTTGAAAATAAATTATTAGTCTAAATTCAAATTTTCAGTTAAATTAAATAATAAATGGTGATAAATTGTTTGATTTATTCATATGTTAATAAATCATAAATTGGTTTGTACAAGGTAAAAAATCGAGGAACCAAGTAGAGTTTGTGATGGAGGGCAATCTTAGGTCAAAGGTGAGTTAATCTCACTCATCTGATTTAATTTAAATTTAAATGGTTAAATTTAAATAATTGGTTGAATGGTTGAATTGATTTGATGTGCTATAGAATACATCTTGGAATGATTTATTTCCCGCATTATATAGCGGATGAGACCCTATGCGTCGCATAATAGCGGATGATATTATATTAATCGCATCTACCGCGATATTGCAACTCAAAGTGGAATTGGTATTGTGCTAACATCTGTGGATGCAAGGAAACAGGTTGGAGGGATCCAACTGGATTCCTCAACATTTATTTAAATTATTTAATATTCTCTGTTGTGATTATTGGATATTCTATGATGAATTATATTGAAATGTTGAATGTTATGGTTTACTTGAATATTTCAGTACACTAAGTTATCAAAATATATAAATTGGATTTTTGGAAAGACAATAAAAGAGTGGAGTTTTAGGTAAAATAATTATAGTGAATTTGAATAAATTAAGAATGAATTGAAAAAAATGGAAGTGATATTAAAATGCTAATAAATAATTTCGAGTATGAAAAAAGGGGATTTTGAATAAACAGAAATTAATTAATTGTAAACTTAAGTGATATCATTTAAAGGAATAAAGAATTATTTTAAAACGTCAAGGTTTAAATTTATTTAAAAGGATAACAAAGGAATTTTTGGAAATCTAAAATTGGTATTTTTCAGTTAAAAGGTTTTAAAACATAAGTAAGAAATAAAATTTGAAGTTAATGGATTTTGGAATAAACCGAGTAAGCGAAGACATTTATTTCAAAATGAAGTAAATCGGGAATTAACTTGGAAATTGTTCTAAGTGTTTTCGAATCGAAATTTTAAAGGAAGTTGAGTATATAAAACTTATAAACTTGGTTTATAAAGGTAAAACAATATATCAGTAGATGTTTGGAAGAATAAATTCACGATGGAAATTTATTAAGGAATGGGTGAATTTGTTTAAAAATAAATAGTGATTTATTTCTAAAGAATGTGAAGAGAAGTATATTTCCCTGGATAACCATGTATGTTTTTTTCCAAGTAAATTTTTTAATATAAGATAAAAGTTTTAATGTTGTTTTAAAAAGCATGTTTTAGGAAATTTATTATTTCTAAATGTTTAAATTCTAAAGTAAGTATTTTTCAAATCTATTAACATAGTAATTATTTAAAGGTGACTTAGTATTTTGTTTCAAAGGAAAAAATCTAGTTTATATTTTATGAAATAACCTTATTTTTAATATTCCTAAAGTATTATCTTTTATTAAGTATTAAAGTAGTTTTCTAAATTTAAATGTTAAAGCATATTTTACAATAAAGTGTTTTAAATTATTTTAAAAATCTAAAGTTTTGTGCTTGGTGATTTCAGTGGAAATAGAAGTATTTGGAAAATTTATTCTATAAAAAGGAAGGTAGTTTAAAACTGTTTTCAAAAGGGTTTGAAAAGTGGAAATATATCTTGCGAAGATATTTTGAGAATAATTAATATTTTGGAGAAATTGTTTATGTTGATGGATGTTGTGAATATTAATTTATAGTTAAATCAGCGACTATCATTATAGGACAATGCGCTGATCGTTTCGAAGAGACCGGGATCAGGATTTATTTCTCGAAAACTACTTCGATCTGGTTTGTACGTTTTCGTGGTAAAACGAGTTTGGATTAGAAGATGGAGCAGTGAAGTGCAAGGGCTAGTCGCTACTAATCCTGAGGATGTTTCCAAAATGGATGTAGTAGGAAAAGTGCCTTCGGTTCCGTTCGAACCCTGAAAGGACTTGTATGGATGAAAGCTTTCAGAAGATCGTCAGGTGGACGATGAGCATTCTAAGTGAAACGATCTAAAAGGTAACGCTTAGCCTCAAGCCTCATCAACCGGGAATGACTGAAAATCAGGGGTTATGCAGCAAGGCTTGGTGGGCAGCACCCATTTTCGGGTAAGGTCATCCCTGTCCAGATGTCCCTTTTTATTTCATCTTAGTGGTGCAGTTGTTGATCCCAACCGTGGGGTGATCTTACTCGGGATTATCCAGTAAGGGATAGTCCAGCTCTTGTGTTGCGGGGATTCGAGAGTGATCCTCGGTACTGTGATCTAGGCCACCTACCGTGACAGGTGGTACCCCAGTGCCTAGTCATTAGTTGGAAATCCATTCTCCCTACGAGCCTTTTACGAGTTTTGTTTGTATTACCCACTCTGTGGCTAGTAGCTGGAAATTAATAATGTAACAATTTCAGCTATTTTAATAAGTATTTGTAAATAGACCCTATTATAATATCAGAGAATTTTAATAAAAATGTTTTACCTATCGTAAGGTAAAAACCCGACATGTTTATTTGTGACGTGGTCTTACGAGATGCTTTTGTTTCCAAAGGATTTTTGAAACTTTAATAATCAATTTGAGTGTGATTTCTCATGCTGATATTCCAGACTGACTCGGGTGTTATTTAACTGTAATGCTCGGGTCAGACCGAGTATTATAGAATACAAGATATGTTGCTGTGGAGCTCAGGAGACGAGCTGGATGGCGATACGTACTTCCATACTTGATTATTATTCCGATGTGTATCCAGTTGCATGTTGTTGATGTAGAATAGTGTTGACTCAAGGGGTACGGATTTGCGGGCTGTTACAGTTGGTATCAGAGCTTAGGTTGGCGACAACCTAGGCTTTGGTGGGGAAATTACTCATTAAACAGAGTCAATAGTACTCCATAATGAGTTGTGTGTAATAATAGATATGAGAGCATACTTGTTAGTGAATATAAAATTGTTTTTATACTGTGTTGACTTATCGGTTGAGTATTTATGAATTCTGGTAGGTACGGGAAGTACAACCATATCGATAGGGGTTTCTAAACTCTTAAACAAGATAAACCGACATAGTATTGTTTTTAAAGTGGGTAAATGAAATAATTTTGCCCAAAATTATATTTTGATATAAAAGAAATAATTTTTTTTGAAATTATTATATATATTTGATTACTTATCTTAATCAAATAAGAATCTAAAAAATTTATCTAAAATTTGAAATGGTTATAACCAAATAAATTCTATGAGTATAAATTATACAAAAAAAAGAATAACAAAAATTTGGATTTAAATCACAATATAAATCCCTGGAATTTCGAAAAGTGTTTTAAATGAATTTAAAACAAAAGTTTGGAAATTTAAAATCCTGGGGAAGTTTGAAATGTTTGCTAAGGTGTTTGAAGGCAATAATGGAATATTATTTTGGGTAATATGTTTAAATGGAAACTGTTTTGAAATGAATTTGTGAAAGTAAGGAAGCACTGAACTCACTTCAGTCGCTAGGAAATAATCCTGATGATGATGGCCACATTATTAGAATTCATTTTCGAGTTACTTAAATGATGGATTGCTTCCATAGTAATCGGGTATGATATTTGTTTAGATTTGGTTGATATATAAGGTGTTTCAGAAATTTCAAAGGAGAAAATTTGTTTTGGTATAAAAAGTGTTTTGGAATTCGGAGATTTGATTTGATATACCAAGTGAGAATGTGTTGATTTCTATTTCCAAATGGTTTTGAAATAAAATCGGGTAATTGAATTCTAGAAAATTCTATTTAAATAATATGTAAAGTTAAAATATATCAACCATTGAGCTTATTAAGTGTCGTTGATATTAATAAGAAGGAAATGAAAATTTTAATCTTGGAATTAAAATTTAACTTGAATAAATGGAAGTGAATAAAATATATTGAAGTGAATAGAAAATTTAAACTTAACTTGGGATAAGTTAAATAAATTGAACTTAGAATAAAGTTGATTTGGGTTAAATTGAAATGTATGACTTTGTAATTGTGGGTCATTGTGTAATGAATTGTACCAATAAGCTATTAAGTGTTATACTTATAATCTGAAATTGTGGAATTAAAATGGTGCAAAGAATTAAATTGAAAGAAAATTTGTATCCTTAAGAATTTAGCGATACATATATATAAAATTTTGAATTGTGGTTATAAGATGAAATTAACTTAAATGAGCAATATAAGATTTTAAGTAAATAAATAAGTTTTGAACTCATATATTGGGAAATAAAATTTAGTTTAATTTGGATTGAATTGAATCAAAATTTAGTTGTGTCATGAATGATATTAAATGGAATTAAGTCCTTGCTTAATAAAATTTAAAAGAATGGTATGTGGCTAGATTTAACTGAAGTTGAGTTGGAATAAAACTGAATTTAAATAAATTCGGTTGAGTTATAGATAATATTGAATGGAATAAAATTCTTACTTAAATACATAAATGTAAACTAAGTAAGTATTGAATTGGATTAAAATAGAATTGGTGTTAGTTGTAAACAAATCCAATTCAAGCATAAATTGAATGACCTTATTATAAATAAATTCAATTATGAATTGTTAATGTGAATTGAAATTTAAGAATGTATAAAACAATAAACTAATCGAATAAATTAGTAAAATGATCGGGATTCGATCAAAGAAAGAATCAAATCAAGGATTTAAAATGGAAGTTGGTGGAATAAAATAAACTTAAGTTATTGGGTGGAATAGTTTGAAGAAAATAAATAACTTAAGTAAATTGTGAGATGGTAATTTAATATATTGGTTGTCGAGTTTAATAAAATGGTTTGGAATCAAACTTTTTGGATATGAAAGAAAATGCAATGAAAGATTGTGAATAAATTAAAATGGGATGGAATCAAGCGTAAATTGAGTTGGAATCAATTTAATTGGTTATAAAGCTTAAGTAATTATTTATTCACATTAATATTGTCGAATTGCATAAGGAATGGGTCGTTCGATGTAGAGGGATTCGATAAATTCTATGAGTTAGTAGAAGTGAAATAGGATGATTTTGAAATCTATTGGAATGAATATAAGTTGTTTTGCTTAGAATGAATTAAATGTAAGCGTGTAAGTTGTAAATCACTTAAACTGAATGGAATGGTTTGAGAATTGGTTGTAAGCAATTGTAAAAAGTGTCAGAACCTTATATGTGCTTATGGAAATTATACGATGTGCATTATATGTGAAATTTATGCGTTAGCTATTGAAAGCAAGTGAAATGTTAATAAATTTCATATATTTAGTACTTATATGTTTGAATTGAGTAAATACAGGTATCTGAAGGCCGTTTGGCAGGATTTTGGTCACGCTAAATGCTAAATAATAAGCTGCTTGCTTAAAAATGATAAATAAAGGTACGCCTACGCAATAAAAATAGGAAATATGAACTGGTTTTGTTTTTCCGACCGGGTGGGTCGATGTATATATATTTATATCTTTTGTCAAATTGCAAAAGCTCCTCCGTACAAAGGAGATTCTGCCAAAAAAATTTGAAAATTTTGGGAGTTAGAAAAAATTTTGAAACTTTTTGTTAGCGATAAAACGATTATAAATTGGAAATTGAAATAAATTAGGAAATGTAAATAATTTAAAATAATGATATGAATCAGTTATACATGGAAGATAAAATTCAATATTCAGAGTTGAAAGATAAATTGAATTCATATGGAAATGGGAGAACAAATTTGAATAGAAATAGACATAAACTAAAGTGGTGAAGTGGAAATAAGTATAAGAAGCGTATGAAATACTTATATTGAACCTTTAAAGAAATTGCGAAATTCTTAAGCAATATGGGTGTCGGGAAAATTTATTGAATAAGCATTTGAGTGAAGATGTAATAAAACATATATGTACATCATACGGCTCGAATGAATAGATATTGAAATTTTGTAAGGAAGTCAATAAAATGTTTTGAATGATGTGATTGGATATTATTACTATGTAGGATATACAGGTATTATGAAGGAGAAGGAAAATTGGTTTTGATTTCAGATGATAAATTTGAATTGCTCGACAAAAAGGTATATGTTAAAATTTCTGTATGAAATTTGATTGGGTTTTTAATCTAGCCACTTGGCATTTTGTTTTCTTTTGAAATTTGGGAGCCCGTAGAGGCATTTTGTAGTTGTACCGAGCTAGCCGTGCAAAGGAGAAGCTGGCAAAAAATTTCGAAAATTTAGGGAGTTAGAAAAATTTTGAGAAAATTTTGGTAATTCAAGATTTGGTTTTAAATTGAAATTTGAATGATTGAGCAAATAGTATTGTTTGAAACTATGGGAGAGTTGAGAAGCTAATAAGAATGGTAATGGGTCTTTTACAATAAGATACTTGGTAGGATATTGAATTGTTGGATTTGCGGAAGGTAAACGGGTATTGGATCATTCTTCCTAACGAGTAATTTCGGGGACGAAATTCTTTTAAGGGGGGAGGAATGTGATGACCCGGAATTTTTAAGCATTTGAAATTGGAATATTTAATTGATTTCAAATATTTAAATGTTAATTTTTAACTTGAATTCCAAATATCACTATTTATTTGATAATTAAATTATTGAATTAAATAATTTGAAGTTGGGTAAAATATTGAATCTAGAGTTCAGGGCCTGTTAAAATAATTTGAAGGCTTGTAAAATTTATATTGATAACACTGAAGATATATAAGTGTTAAAATTGAATCTAACAGTGATTTTTTCAGTTTTGAAAATGTATCGTTTAAATTGAATTTAAAAATAGCCTTCCGAGACACAATCTTGGAATTCGACGAAGCCTGTTCCATTGGATCCGTAATAGTGTACTATTATTGGATTTCAAATTTCGTAGTATTAGGAGTTGTTGTGTGAGCGTACGATAAGTAAACGCGTTGAAATTTTTATCGAAAATTCAATATAATAACTGGTCCAAAAGCTATCTTCTCCATACGATCGAATTAGGATTCGAAACCTTTTCCGGAATAGGCGCATAACATCAAACACCTAGCGGCTTGCCTCGATAGGATTCGTGATTTTAGGCTACGTAAGTCGAGATAACTTGTATTCAAATTTGAATTTAAAGTAAAATATATTTATAATCTAGTCAACCAGATGAAATAATTTCACATCACTTCTTTTCCCTTTCACTTCAGCACGCAGCCTTCCTTTCAAAATCACGTTTCCCTTTTTTAGAACATTACGCAATCTTCCTTTGCAAAATTTTAAAACGCAATCAACAAATCTAAGTCAGCCGAAAATAAAAATGGAAACACGCATCAATTCAAAGCCAGAGAGAAAGAAGGTAACGAACGAAATTGAAGAAAATAATATAAATGGTCGCCTTCTTTCAGAATCAAATCCTAATGAAAATTTTCCCTCTCCTCATTATCAAAACACGTTCCCTCTTTCCATTTCCTTATTCAATTAAAATCGACTCAGAGCAAATCGAAATCTTGCCCAAAAAAAGAGAGAATGGCGAGCTCGAGCTCGTCGCGGCGGCTAGGGATAGCTACGTTTCTCGGGCATAACTTCGATTCGAGAATCCTAGGCTTCGTCAAATCACGAAGAAGGGCTCGCGTGCGACAGTGTCGTTCGTGGGAATGAGTCGCAGCTCGATGTTCTAAGAGTTAGAGCGGCGTCAATCGAAGACCGAAGTTAGTGTTTGGTCGCGTCGATGTGGGGTTCGCGTGGGATTGAAGCAGTTGTGAGATTTGGTCGAAAACGCAAAGGGGAGTTTGGATTGAGCTCGGTGGCAGGGGCGTATGCGCGTGGTCTACAGGAAATCTGTGGGCAACGATTTTTGAGGGTTGCTGATTGTTTTGCCTGGAATGATCTGATAAGGTATAAGTTGAATCCTTAATTAAATTCAATGTATAAAAAAACTTATGTATTTTATTTAAATATATATAGGTAAGGAGAAAAATAAAACTTTTAAAAAATTAAGAGCAGTTCTATTTTAATATAGGCATGTGAGTTTGAAGGAAATTTTTATAATACTATAAAGTTATATACAAACCTATCTTTGCAAAAAAAAATGCATGCATTTACACAGACTAGGTTATTCTAAATTGATGAATTTTGGTGATTTACTCATTTAATAAACCTATTTAATTACTTTTGTCACTAAAAATATTTTATTGTAAGGAATTTGTTTGAAAATAAATTATTAGTCTAAATCCAAATTTTCAGTTAAATTAAATAATAAATGGTGATAAATTGTTTGATTTATTCATATGTTAATAAATCATAAATTGGTTTGTACAAGGTTAAAAATCGTGGAACCAAGTCGAGTTTGTGATGGAGGGCAATCTTAGGTCAATGGTGAGTTAATCTCACTCATCTGATTTAATTTAAATTTAAATGGTTAAATTTAAATAATTGTTTGAAAGGTTGAATTGATTTGATGTGTTATAGAATACATCTTGGAATGATTGATTTCCCGCATTATATAGCGGATGAGACCCTATGCGCGGCATAATAGTGGATGATATTATATTAATCCCATATACCACAATATTCCACCTCGAAGTGGAATTGGTATTGTGCTAACATCCGTGGATGCAGGGAAACAGGTTGGAAGGATCCAACTGGATTCCTCAACATTTATTCAAATTATTTAATATTCTCTGTTGTGATTATTGGATATTCTATGATGAATTATATTGGAATATTGAATGCTATGGTTTACTTGAATATTTCGGTACACTAAGTTATCAAAATATATAAATTGGATTTTTGGAAAGACAATAAAAGAGTGGAGTTTTAAGTAAAATAATTATAGAGAATTTGAATAAATTAAGAATGAATTGAAAAGAAATGGAAGTGATATTAAAATGCTAATAAATAATTTCGAGTATGAAAAAAGGTATTTTGAATAAACAGAAATTAATGAATTGTAAACTTAAGTGATATCATTTAAAGGAATAAAGAATTATTTTAAAAAGTCAAGATTTAAATTTATTTAAAAGGATAACAAAGGAATTTTTGGAAATCTAAAATTGGTATTTTTCAGTTAAACGGTTTTAAAACATAAGTAAGGAATAAAAATTTGAAGTTAATGGGTTTTGGAATAAATTGAGTAAGCGAAGACATTTATTTCAAAATGAAGTAAATCGGGAATTAACTTGGAAATTGTTCTAAGTGTTTTGGAATCGAAATTTTAAAGGAAGTTGAGTATACAAAACTTATAAACTTGGTTTATAAAGGTAAAACAATATATCAGTAGATGTTTGGAAGAATAAATTCACGATGGAAATTTATTAAGGAATGGGTGAATTTGTTTAAAAATAAATAGTGATTTATTTTTAAAGAATTTGAAGAGAAGTATATTTCCCTGGATAACCAAGTATGTTTTTTTCCAAGTAAATTTTAAATATAAGATAAAAGTTTTATTGTTGTTTTAAAAAGCATGTATTAGGAAATTTATTATTTCAAAATGTTTAAATTCTAAAGTAAGTATTTTTCAAATCTATTATCATAGTAATTATTTAAAGGCGACTTAGTATTTTGTTTCAAAGGAGAAAATCTAGTTTATATTTTATGAAATAACTTATTTTTAACATTCCTAAAGTATTATCTTTAACTATGTATTAAAGTAGTTTTCTAAATTTAAATGTTAAAGCCTATTTTACAATAAAGTGTTTTAAACTATTTTAAAAATATAAAGTTTTGTGCTTGGTGATTTCAGTGGAAATAGAAATATTTGGGAAATTTATTTTGTAAAAAGGAAGCTAGTTTAAAACTGTTTTAAAAAGGGTTTGAAATGTGGAAATATATCTTGCGAATATATTTTGAGAATAATAAATAAGTTGGAGAAATTATTTTTGTTGATGGATGTTGTGAATATCAATTGATAGTTAAATCATCGACTATCAATATTGGACAATGCGCTGATCGTTTCGAAGAGACCGGGGTCGAGATTTATTTCTCGAAAACCATTTCGGTCCGGTTTATACGTTTTCATGGAAAAACGAGTTTGGAATCGAAGATGGAGCAGTGAAGTGCAAGGGCTAGTCGCTACTAATCCTGAGGATTTTTCCAAAATGGATGTAGTTGGAATAATGCATTCGGTTCCGTTCGAACCCGGGACGGACTTTTATGGATGAATGCTTTCAGAACATCGTCAGGTGGACGATGAGCATTCTAAGTGAAACGATCTAAAAGGTAACGCTTAGCCTCAAGCCTCGTCAACCGGGAATGACTGAAAATTAGGGGTTATGCAGCAAGGCTTGGTGGGTAGCACCCATTTCCAGGTAAGGTCATCCCTGTCTAGATGTCCCTTTTTATTTCGACTTTGTGGTGCGGTTGCTGATCCCAACCGTGGGGTGATCTTACTCAGGATTATCCAGTAAGGGATATTTCGGGTCTTGTGTTGCAGGGGGTCGGGAGTGATGCTCGGTACTATGATCTAGGCCACGTACCGTGACAGGTGGTACCCCAGTGCCTAGTCATTAGATGGAAATCCATTCTCCCTACGAGCCTTTTACGAGTTTTGTTTGTATTACCCACTCTGTGGCTAGTAGCTGGAATTTAATAATGTAACAATTTCGGCTATTTTAATAAGTATTTGTAGATAGACCCTATTATAATATCAGAGAATTTTAATACAAATGTTTTAGCTATCGTAAGGTAAAAACCCGACATGTTTATTTGTGGCGTGGTCTTACGAGATGCTTTTGTTTCCAAAGGATTTTTGAAACTTTAATAATCAATTTGAGTGTGAATTCTCACGCTGGTATTCCATAATGACACGGGTGTTATTTAACTGTAATGCTCGGGTCAGACCAAGTATTATAGAGTACAGGATATGTTGCTGTGGAGCTCAAGAGACGAGCTAGATGGCGATACATACTTCCGTACTTGATTATTACTCCGCTGTGTATCCAGTTGTATGTTATTGATGTAGAATAGTGTTGAATCAAGGGGTACGGATTTGCGGGCTATTACATAGTATATTTTCTCGTACACATAAGTCAAAAGAGTCTTTCTTGTGTGTTTGTTTTTTGTGCATATGGTTGTTACTAAGATTTTATTAATAGTGTAGCTAAGTAATAACTTGTTAAGATTTCTATATAAGTCAAATTACGAGGACACAATTTTATTAGGTGGGGAGTTCTGTAAGAACCCGATTTTTAACCACCTGATTAGCAATTATTAATTAAGTAAACTGGATTTAAATTGAGTTTAATTTGATAAATAAGGTTAATAATGAATATTTGCGTAAATTTGAGAGTGTGAACTTTTTAAAGATTATTGTGGAAAATTTTGAAGTGTTTTAGCTTATTTATACAGTTTAAATAAGTTAGAGAATGATTTGAATTAATGAAATGTGTATTTTCCTTAATATTGGTTTTTAGTGAAAATAATTGCTAATGAGGGGGCTTTTTAACGACTTGTAAATTCGAATTTTTTTAAAAAATATTAATTATAATTGATGAATAGAATATGGCTTGAAATAAAGAATTTTCAATTATTACTATAAAAAATAATAATAATTTTGTTAGAATATAAAACACGCTCTTAGGTAAAATTCTAAAACAACTAATCTTTAATGAAATGGAAGGTGGTACACGTATTAGAATATAGTTTAATAATATTGATTGAATGTAATTGACAACTGTATTAGTGCAATTTCAATCAACTATAACAATAAATGTTACTAAAGATTGGGATAAACAATATTCTAAGTATGTTAGCATACAATAAGAAACAATTATTTGTCAGTAGATTTATACTCTTTGTGTAAACAATAAATTAATAGATATGAATTACTAAGTTGTGACAATTGATTTATTCCTTATCGTATTGATTAATCCGCCTTGGAATTTGTGGAATTAAATGTAATTGAAATCTTTCAAATAAAAGTAAAGAGAACATTAACTGTAATTAACAGACATTATAATAGAGACATAAGTTTGAATTAAAATAAAAGTGGAATTTGAGGAAATAAAAAAGGAAACATATGTTTTAATTGATAGAGAAATTTGATGCAATATAAATGACATGTAAATCAAAATAAAAGGAAAAAAAATTGTTTGAATTATTTAATTAAAATAAACGATTAGTGTGTAACCAACATTCAATTGGAAATGTAGTACTGAATTAACTGGAATTAAATATTTTAATTAAGGTAAAAAGAGACCGATGGTAATTGATTCAGTCAAGAATAAGCAACATATGTTGAATTGAATAAAATGAACATTTGAATGAAGACAAGCCAATGTTAATAAAATAGAGGTTTAATTTAGTCAATCTTAAAATATATTATTATTTGAATTTAAATAAACTTTAAAGGTTAAAAATTAAAGGACAAATTTTGGAACATTGAGTAATATATTTTTCCAAAGTCAATGAATAAAAAAAATTCTAAAATTTTAAATTTTGGTCAAACTTAGTCAAAATTTAATCTTTGGTTGAAAATTTGAAATTTGAAATTTAAAATTTTATTCTTTTTACATGATACTAGACTGAATTCTAATATTTTATCCACTTTTCATTTTGTCAAAATCAAACTTATGTTGCTTTAAATATTTGAATTTCTATGGAATAAATAACATAAGTTTGAAGTGTTTGGTTGCGAAATTTGGCTAAGTCCTAACATGTTTGTTTGGTCTAGTGGACCTTGGTTAACAAAGAGACTCTAACCATACCAAGAGTCTCGTGTCTATTCCTATGCCTACAATCATTTGTTTCTTTCTGACTAACTTATACATGCATAATTTTCTCTTGAGAAAACTTTCTCATCACACTTCCTTCTTCCTCTCAAAATTTACAGAAAGTTCTAGATCTCAAATCTCCAAAACCTCACAAATCAAAACTCTTTGCTCCCCTCCTTCAATCCTTCTTTCCTCCTCCTTGTGCCACCCTCTCTTCCACCATCCAAGCCCTCATTTCCTCCTCCTTCTTTTGGCCACCAATCACCACCCAAAACCAAAACCCTACCCCTCTTTTCCTACCCTAAGTCGAGCCCACTTTGTCTCTTTCTCTTCTATTTCATAGAAAAAACAAAGGTTACATATTTCTATTTTAGTGATCCATCGATTCTATCTTGCGTTACTTTGGAATTTAGATTCAAATTTCATAGCTTGTTTTGTCAAATAATTCCCCGCTTCGAAAGGTGAGCTATTCACTCACGATTTATAATCTTATGCTAGGTGAATGAATATCAATTTATATGTTATTGATATGTTGCAATAGTTAAGAAATTTTGCGTAGTTTGGTTATGATTTTATATGACATATGTTCACCTATGTTCCCTTATTACTTTTACATGAAATTGTTATTGATATTATGTTGTTTGTTTATAAAAATAGATGTGACGATTGGTTATTAATATGCTTCATGATATTAATATTAAATTGCTATATAGAAAGGAGAAATTGAAAATGTTATATTATTTAAAGGTTGACGCTTTTGTGATGGAAATTGTCATTAGTATATTATGTGAAATTTATGTTTGAAAATGAAAAAAGAAAAGAAAAAAGAATAAAATTTATATGCATATGTATGTCATGTTGGAAATCACCTAAATTGCTATGTTAAAAATGGTTACATATTGGGTTATGTTATGGTAGGAATCTTACGTCACCTTCCATGTTAAATAAGCATATATGCTATATTATGTAGTTTGTATGTAATTATGTGTTATTGTATATAATTGGTTATTTAAGTAATATGTTATGTTATGTGATTCATTATATAAGTTATGTGCCATCTTATGTAAATTGTTATGTATGATTTTGTGTTACGATATCTATTTTATGTAAATCATGCTGCAAGTTTTCTTAATTTTAGGAATTCTTTGTGGGTTCAAATGATACATACCCAGTGATCTTTAGAATAGAAAAAAAATCATTATGGGTTGAAATGATAAACCCAAGCGGTTTTTATTGATTTTGGAAATTTAGGATTACGGGTTGAAATGATATATACCCGTAAATTTTAAATTATTACGGATTAAAATGATAAATATGTGTATCACCTGACCTTAGAATAGAAAACTATATACGGACACCGGTGGTCTATTTTTAAAGTGATTTCTGAAATTTTGGAAAGATGTGTTTGAAAAAAAAGGAAAATGGCTTTTAAATTTAATACAAAGATTTTATTTTAAAACATATATGTTAAGTTCCGATTTTAAAATTATATATTTTAAGGATTCTAAATTTATGAGTAAGTTTCAAAATGTAAATTTTAAGGTTTTACTTATAACTTTATTTATTTTTCTCTTTCATAATATAAGATCTAATTTTTAATAAAAATAAAAAATATTATTGTAACGATCCCATATTTTAGTTAAATTTAATTTGGTAATTAAAGTTAAATTGGGAAATTAATAGTGAATTAATTCAAATTTTTCTAAATTAATAAGTGTATGTTTTGTTATTTATTTATATTTATAAATTTATTTTAAATTTACTCTAGGAATTGAAATTCAAAATATTGGATTTGAATACATTTTATTTTCAATAAATAAAAGATAAAAATTTAATTAAATAAGATATATTTATTTATACAAATGGATTTTAATTTGGAATTTGATTTAAAATAATTCAAGGATAAGTATCTTATAAATAATATTAGATTTATTAAACTTTATGTTTTAAGGAACTAATATATATAATTTTTATGAGCAATGAATAATTTGATTTCAAATCATTTGTTATAAAATTGTATAAGTACAAAACAAAATGTGATTTTGAAATTAGATAAATATATTGGAAACAAAATTTGATTTAATAAAATTAGATTTAAAAAGCTTTATAAATCAAGAATTATATATGTATGATTATTTATTAATTGTTTTCAATTCACTTTCTTTATAAATGGATAAGTATAAGTAATTGGGAAATGTATGTAAAAATGTATATATATCTTTTGAAATAAATATAATTGTAAATTTAAAAAAATTAAAACATTAATCATAAATATATTAACATGAAGATTTAAAAACAAAATGTATAAATAAATTTAAGAGGAAGGACTTAAACATAAAAGTTTGGGTTTTGACAAGTGTTTAACAAATAATCATATAGATTAACAAATGTAAATTTATGAGACAAGTGGCAAAAGAAATAAAATTTTCTTTTAGTTTGAGATTAGGAAAAAAACATGCATAAGGAAAAAAATTTGGAAACCAGGCTATTTTTATTCCTTTCAAAACTTCTCAAGCCTGAGAAACAAGAATTCAAAACTTTCTTCAATCGAAAATCTGAAGAAAAAAAAGTCAAAGCAATGTAAAGCTTCAACATTAAGCAAAGATTAAAATCTGAAACAAATAAAAAAAAACGGGATTCAAAGCTTCAGCTTCAAAACATCAGATTCCAGATTCAAGCAAGAAAATCAACCTGGAAATGATAAATCAAAAGCAATTTAAACTCTTCAAACCTGGAAAGATTTCAAAATCTGGAGATGAAGTCAAATTACATATCAAGCTAAGGGTTAAGCAAATTCATGAAGCAAAGATTCAACTCAAATATCAAGCAAAGAGCAGAATCAAGTCTAGGTTTGAGCAAACAGAAAAAACAAGATTTTCAGATCAAAGAAATAAAGTAGCCTGTCTCTGTTCAACAAAACCAAAGTTCCTCTCTGCTCTGTCAAAACAAAGGTGAGCAAAGTTAACCATTTAAGCCTGAATTTGTGAATTGTTTGGACGTGATTGCTTGCTGTTATTGAGATAAATGCTTGCATGTAAAAATGCTTGTGCATGTCTGGATACATGGATACAAATCATGTTTCCAATTTATAGGTTTTAAGAACATGTTTCAAAAAAACAAAATCAAAAACTTTGCCTCAAATCATATTTAGGCTTCAATATCTAAATGAAACCTATGTATAAAGTCAAAAATTTAAGTTTTAAACATATTAATAGGATTAACCAGAAGATGATTTTAAATGGGAAATAAAATACAGAGGAATTCTAAAATATGTCAAAAATTTAAATGTTGAAATTGTTTGATTTACGTATACTCTTCGCCTCGTCTACCAAAATCATGATTTTTGAAAGTAAAATTTGAATTTTTAGTGACTTTTTTAAGTTTCAACATGATAAGGGTTTCTCGCTTCGCGTTTGGTGGCGAACGTAAGACTCTTACCCCTACATGTCCCCGGGTAGGTGTTGGCTAACCGGTTAGGTTGAGTGTCGAAAGGCTGACCGTAAAAGCAAGTTTGGGTACCAATGTGAGCCACGGTGGGGCTGGGATGGTTGAAAAGCCTACCAGTCGAGATTGGTCGCTGTTGATAGTTGAAAAGCCTAGACCGTCACACTTGGTATCAGAGCTGAAGGTTGAAACTTTAGCTCAGGAGTATGACACATTAGGTAACTCATTAGAGATAGGGTGAAGTATACCCTAGAATGAGTATCCCTAAGATATCCGTCTGTGTGCCTCAGTAAATTCTCTTGCTATCCACTGATAGTGAGCATGAGTGCAAGAAGAGGACGATATATGGGACAGGGAAGTACCACTATAAATGGTCGATACCCTGTAACAACAAGGAACAACTCTTTCTCTGTCAATCTCCTTTGATCCAGTTTCAATTCTTCGATTGCTTCGTGGAAGCTCGAGGGAGAAGCTTTGGTGTTGTGGCTCTGCAAATCGTTATAGATAGGTTCTTAATTCGTACTCTCTTCATTGGGTTCTTACCAGCTTTCCGTTTTAATTTTAATGAATTTGAGATATTATTTGAAATAAATTGGTTAATAAAATGTGTGACGCCCCACTCCGAGACCCACATTAGCAAAGAGTATTGTTAAATAATACTGTGTGCTATTGCGGAGAATAGAGCTGGATAGGAGCGACCATCTATAGCCTTGCCTTAACTATCTAGTGAATACATCCACAATTGCCATACCAAGAGGATCGACATATCCAATAAATACTTAATACAAAACCATAGGTGGCTGAAGGATCTATCAGAGGAAAATATAACAACTCAAATGTAGTGCATATCATATAACAGTAGATCGTCATATACACATATACAGATACATAACAGAGTATACGAAATGGTACATGTCAAGTGGTATAGCAGACCATAATATACAGGCGAGTCAAAAGAATACATATCAGAGTTACAACCAAAAAGGACTACACAAAAAGCTATAACAAAAAGGAGCTAACGGAATAGTCCATGCGGAAGCAAAATTGGCTAAGTCCAAATGTACCTAACCTGAAACATCTCGGTCTGACCCGAGTATGAAAACACACGGGTCAGTCTAGCTAAACAAATCAGTTAGATAAACTGAGTAATAATGAACCTACAAGGTCATACAGCGTAACAAATATCTCTAAAAGAGATATCTCAATCATCTAACAATAGATGAATCATAACAAGCTTCATATCATCGGCAACTCAAATAAACAATGGATATGAATATCCCAAATCAAAGCCAAAAAGGCAAATAAGAAATACCAATGAAGGTAACACAAGTTCCACAAGGCAACCGCTATATATCGTGTGGTTCAAAGGACTTACACCGAAAGGCGATACGCTAGGGAATTTAAATATCAATGAAACAAAAGAAATGCATGTGCTCTGTACTGTATAAACAAGGATCCACAAGCCTGAAGGCGCAAACCCGAAGGCAACAAGCCCGAAGGTACAAACCCAAAGGCAACATACCCGAAGGCAACAAACCCGAAGGCACAAACCCGAAGGCACAAACCCGAAGGCAACATACCTGGAAGCACAAACCCGAAAGCAACAAACCGTAGTGGAAGGTCCGTAGGCCCAGTACTGGACACCACTAACTGGCAATATGTGTTACAAACTCCTCGGAAGGAACCTGAAAAATGTTAACGTGAGTCCCATACCACACGCCCGCACTAAACGGTTTACTATCTGTTGGTCAATTTCACACTCAAAGCAGTACAAAGTTTACCTCATCTCATCGGTAAACGAGACCCAAAGGTTAAAACGTTCAAACGAAAAGATTAGGAATTAACTAAAAAGATGAACGCACGTGTTCATAGCACACATTTTATCTAATTATTTAATTCTCCTCCCTCTTCGCTCGGAGTGCAAAATTGTGTATTTTATATGGAAACTATAAGTTAGAGAAACGAGTTTTTAATGCAATTTGAAATAATATATATAATTATCCACATTTTCGGATAATAGATTTTCAGTCAAATGGCTTCCAGATCTAGATCTGGAGACTAGGATTTATCTCTTTTCTCCTATTTTTCTTTCGATTCTTCCATAATCTTTTGTTTGTTTCTATTTTCTGTCTTCAATTCTTTCTCCTCAAACATGGACGTCATTGACATGGTTTCTCTGCGGGATGAAGAAGGCTGGGAGGAGGTGAGAAGGAAAAGGGGGCAAGACTTCAATTCCTTCAGGACCTGAAACTAGACTCAATTTGGGAGGACACAGATCGAGCAGAATCGGAGCTATTCCAGAATGGAAAACGGGGAGAAGGGTTCAGGCGGCTAATGCTGGACGGATATCAACAAATCTCTCGAAAACATCAAAGCCGAAAGCCCTTCAATCAGGAAGCAGTACGAAAATCAAATTCACTATCTCAGAGAACGCTAAAAAAATTTCTTATAGTGAGGCAGTTAAAATAGGAGCGGTTGGAGATTTAGGAAACCTAGATCTTGAATTTATTGAGCCAAAAATAGTTGATGGCAAAAGGATAGGTACCCTTTCGCCCGAAGCTATCATAGAAGCGGAGGGTGGCTGGGACTTATGTATATTACTGTATGTGGTTGGTTATAAACCTTGGCTTAAAACTTTTGAAGGTTATGCCAATAGAGTTTGGTCTACACAGAAGCCGTTTTCAGTTCATTCAAGGAATAACGGATTCTTTGTGGTGAGATTTGGGTCTGAGGAGGATTGCAACAAGATTTTGAAATCAGGACCTTGGTTTTTGGACCGGAACCTGATTATCATGAAGCGTCTGACCCCAGATATGAAAACAGATAGAGATCTACTTACATCTTTGCCTATGTGGGTTAGACTTCCAGGTTTAAGTTTTAAGTTGTGGGGCAATAAAGCAATCAGTGCCCTAACAAGCACTATATGAGTCCTTATAAAGATGGACGAGGCCACGAAAAACAAATCTAGATTAGCCTACGCCAGAGTTTTGATTGAGGTTAACTCTACCTATGGTATGCCTAATACCATTGAAGGTATGGACGACAAAGGTAGGAGTTTCATTCAGGAAGTGGAATATGAGAACCCCCTCCTATATGTGGCAAGTGTGTGTGTTTTGGTCATGTAACCGACGAATGCCCAATGACCAAGTCTTGGGTTCCTAAACAGACTCAAGTAGCTGATACTGATAAAGAAAACCCAGTGGAACCAAGTCCTGTCAGATGTTCGGAAACAGTAAGGGAGGAAGGCGGAATTGACATTACTGATGATTCAGGAAAACAGGTGAATGATGGAAGTCCCACTGAATCCCTATATACTGAGCTATCGAACGATGGTCAATTATCTGATGGACAAACTAGGCATAACGGAGAGGAGGTTTCATGTGGAGAGGATGGAAATCAGATAGCTAACACGCAGGAGACAGTCCAAATCCCTGTGGCCAGAAATGAGGTCATTTCTGGTCTAGGTAACAGTGAGTCGACCATCCTTGAGAGATCGACTACCTCGGGAGTCAGAGAATTGAGCTCATTATCTCCGAAGTCACCCTTGACCAAATTACAATCCTCAAACGCCCTTCGTCATCATCGGATACTCCTCCATTTTCCAATACTTTACTTTCTAATGATATTTGTATTGATGATTGTATAGTTAATAATGTTAATTTTAGGAGAGGCACTGAACCTTGTATTGATATACAGGTACAGGAAAATCGGGGTCAGGATACAGGAATGACAGAAGTGGTAGAGGAACAGAATACATATGATAATGCAGATCCAGCTCAGGAGGAGCAGCCTAGTCCTAAGCCTCAAGATATAGAATTTGAGAATATTCAGAAGGATAAGCTTGTCCGTAAGAATCCCAAGTGGGTTCAGATTTTAGGCATTCCTGTAGAAGATAAAGAGGAGTCCTCTAGTAGAAGGTTACTGAGGAAACAATAAGGTTACATAATGTCGTTTGCATGTTGGAATGTTAGAGGGTTTCACAAGCCCAACAGAATGAAAGAAGTGAGAAAACTCATTGATAAGTATAAAATAAGTTGTTTGGCGTCCTGGAAAACAAGCTGTTGTTTTCGGATATCTTGAAGCTAGAAAGAGTTTTGGATGACGGATGAAAAATAATAAGTAATGTTTCTTGTTTTTTTAAATGCAGAATTTTCGTCCTCATCGACGGAAATTCATGGGATTTTAATTACATTAATATGAGTGACCAACATATTGCTATTGAACTGATTAACAACATGAAATTCAAATGTAATTTAACCTTTGTCTACGCTCAGAATTTTTCTAATCTAAGGAAAAGATTGTGGAAGAACTTACTGGAGGATGCTATTAACATTTACAGACCATGGTTGGTTTTCGGGGACTTCAATTGTATTCGCAGTTCCTCAGAAAGAAAGGGAGGTAATCTAGTGTCTTTTGGAAACCTGTTCGAACTAGATGATATGTCTAACTATACAGGCCTTAAAGAGATCAATATTAAAGGTTACAAATTTTCTTGGTGGTCTGGTCCTAGTCGCAACATATTTTCTAAGATTGACAGGGTCTTCGCTAACCTAGACTGGATCAACTTATTTATAGATTTATCGGCCGAATATTTGCCTCCTTCTATAAGCGACCATAATGCGGTTTTGGTCTCACTTTTTCTTAAACCTAGAGACAAGAATAGACCTTTTAGTTTTATGAATCATTGGCCGCTATGTGATCAATACTTTCCTTTGATTGAGAAAACATGGATTTCTAATCAGGAAGATCGACCTCTGTATCAAATCATGTATATTCTCAAGAATATTAAGAGAGAGCTTAAGATTTGGAGTGCTAAAATACGGAATACCAAACAAGAGGTTACGGTCCAGAGAGAGAATTGTTCTAGACTTCAAAAACTACTGGAAAAATCAAATGATCACAATTTAGTTATGGAATTTCAAAATGCCAAAATTAAACTGGAAATGGCACTTAAAAAAGAGTTCCTGGATACCAAACAAAAGGCTAAATGTGATTGGTTGATGATGGGTGACGAGGCTTCTTCTTTCTTTTATGCTAAAATGTCTAGCAGAAGAATTAGAAAATGTTTGACTAGTATCGTAGTAGATGGCAAGGTGGTTTCCGAAGATTCTTTTGCTGAATCGGCTATTAATTTCTATAAACAAATTTTTAACCTTCCTTTAGGTGATCAGTTCCCAGAAGTTATATGTAAATCGATCATTTCCGAATACGGTGCTAATTTTTTGAATGATGGTATATCTTTGGAAGAAATTAAATTTGCACTGTGGGATATTAAAGATACTACTTCTCCAGGTCCGGACGGTTTTAACTCTAAGTTTTTCAAAACTCATTGGAATCTTTCGAAAGACCTTATTTTCAAAGCTTTAAATGATATTTTTCAAAAGGGTTTAATAATCAAAGAGTGGAACCATACTTTCTTGCACTTGATCCCTAAAAAAGTCCATTCCATTAATATTCAAGATTTTAGACCCATAGCCTGCTGTAACACTTTATATAAGGTTTTCACCAAAATTCCTTGTAACAGACTGGTCCCTTTTTTGGATAAGTTGGTGTCCCGGGATCAGACGGCATTTATTAAAGGAAGATCAATAGGGGACGGAATTTTGTTTGCTCATGAAAGTATCAGAGGCCTGGGAAGAAAGGATAATAAATACATGTGTATAAAAGTTGATTTAAAGAAAGCATATGATTCGATTAATCGAGCTTTTGTTACACACATGTTAATAAGCCTGGTTTCCCAGACAAATGGGTGAAAATTATCGAAAACATTATAACGACTCCAGTGTTTTCTATCATTGCAAACGGGGATTCGCACGGTTATTTCAAGAGTTCTAATGGCCTTAGACAAGGCGACCCACTTTCCCCTATTTTATTTACTTTGTTCATGGAATACTTTACGCTATTGATGGAAGGAAAAGTCAGGGATGATCTAATTTCTCCAATCACAGACTATGATAATAAGATAACCCACCATATTTATGCCGATGATACTATTGTTTTTACTACTAATGCACAAACTGCAATTGCTATTAGTGATGTCTTTCAAACCATGAAGAGAGTTACCGGCTTGGAACTAAGTTGTGAGAAATCCAACGTTTTCTTTGGAAGAGGGGTAGATCATTGTACTGATATTAGTACTATCCTCAAAATTCAGCAATCAGATCTCCCAATAAGGTATTTGGGCATTCCCTTGTCTAGTGCTAATTTGAGGGATAAGGACTGTTCTCTTTTGATTGAGAAGATCAAGCTAAGATTTGGAGGATTGGAAACTAGAATGCTTAGCTTAGCAGGAAGACTTGAACTCATAAAATCTACCATTTACCCCATAATTCAATTCTGGATGTAATGCTTTTGTCTCCCAGTCTCTACTGTTCAGAAAATTAAACATTTGATTCTTAACTTTCTTTGGAAAAGTCGTAATAGTAAGATTCCCTGGGAAATATTGTGTAGACAAAAAGAAGAAGGTGGAATGGGATTGAGAAATCTTGAAGAGTTGAATCGAGCGTTATCTACTAAATTGATATGGAAAATAATTAATGTTGAAGGAATTTGGGCGGATCTCATGCATTGTAAATATATTGGTCATAAAAGTTTCTAGGAAATTAATCAGCGATCGGACGACTCGGGAGTGTGGAAATTTATTTTGAAAAAATAGACAGGAAGCTTTGAAATGCTTCTCTCTCAACATTGCCGATGGTAAAACTACTTCTTTATGGTATGATCCATGGTTGAACGGAAGTTCAATCGTGGAACGTATTGGCAGAGACACTGCTTTTAGAACTGGTACGGAAAATTTATCTCTCAGCAGGATTTTAAAGAATGGTGAGTGGAAGTGGGACTCGTATAGTTTTTTATTTCAAATTCATGCAGAAATAGAAGGCATCAAGATTCACAACGATAAAGAAAGGGACTTTTGGTCTTGGAAGTGTACTAAGGACGGTTTATACCAGTTTAAAAAAGTTTGGAACTCGATTAGAACCAGTTTTGAAATTAAATATTGGTCGTCATTGGTCTGGAATAAAATACACGTTCCAAAAATGGCGGTATGCCTTTTTAAAGCCATCAATGACTATCTACTGACAAAGGAAAGACTACTTCAGAAGCAGATAGTTGTGGATCCCTTCTGTGTTTTTTGTAAAAATCACATTGAAACTATTGACCACCTATTTTTTCAATGTAATTATACTGAAAACGTATGGCTTTGGAGCTGTAAAAAAATTTTATATCACCAAAAAGTTTGTTCTCATTTACTCTGAAGGAAGATTTACAGAACATCGTTGCTTACTCTAGAGATAAAAGTCTCAATTCAGATTTGTTTCAACTTTCACTATCAGTTTGTGTTTGGCATATATGGAGAGAAAGAAACGATAGGATTTTTCAGAATCGTTTTACAGAAAACACACAGATTTGTAAAAACATTTATCAGACTATGAACATAAGAATGGCCAAATCTAAGCAGTTTAAGAGCATTACTGGCATGAATGAAATAATAGCAAAGAAACGGGGATATACCTCCCAACGCTGAATTGGGGCATCATCTGCGTTATCATATGTTTCGTTCTTCTCCAATCTTCTTGCTTCTCGTTTTTCTTGGTTTAGGTTATCCTGTACCTATATTATTTACATTGTCCTCACCTTCTCTCTTATAAATTACATTATAATTACAACCTTCAATACTTACAATCTGCGTTATCATATGCTTCCTTGTTGCTGTCTCGAACAATCTAAACACAAAGAAATTCAGTTAGTTTCTCAAATCCAGATTATTGTTCTGGGTGTAAGAGACTTATCTTGCGAAGGTTTTTTCTTTTCCTGAGGAGGTTATGGTTTCTGGTTTCGGATATGATATTTGTTCAGAACTGGTAATAGAAGGTGGAGCTTTGAGTTTCATTTGACTTTGAAGAGTTTCTCCGCTGATCTGGAGTAGTTTCGAACACCTAATAGCAATAAACTTAATTAGAACCTACATAAAATATAAAGACTTCGTCTTTTTGGGTGTAAGAGACTTATCTAACTAATATCTATGTTTGCTCTACTTGGAGAGATATAAGCTCTAAGACCTTTCATCTTTCTGGATAATAGACATTCGATCTGCTGCTGTTTGTGCTTCCTAAGGTATGGAATTAGTTCAGATCTGGAAGAAGAAGTTGAAACATTGAATATTCTGAAGTGATGCTCCTCAGCTTCCCTGTTGTAGCTCCAAGAAACAAATCTGCAAAGAAACTTAGTTAGATTTCTCTAATAAAGTTTCAAGACTTTATCTTTTGGGTGTCAAGGACTTATCCTGATAAGATCTGCGTTGCTTGACTTGAAGAATTTACTGGCTTTTAGATTTGCTTACTCTGGTTGTATTCTTATGTGTAATTTGTCTCAATCTGGAAGTAGAAGTTGAAGAGTAGGGTTCAGTTGATTTCGAAGTGTAACATGAAAAGAATTTCATTACTACTCTCAAGCCGCCATTAATGTTTTTTTATGATTTTATTTCGGAGAGGAGTAAATGAAGTAGATGGAAGTGTCAGTTTACCTATTATGCTTGGAGCGTTCTCTCGAAGCTTCTGGTAATTGGGCTTTTGTTTCGGAATATTATACTGCATAAGATGTTGGGCCTGTTGTGTATTTTTTTTAAGTTGGCTTAGTGTTGTTGTGAACTTGCCATTTGGAATTTGTAATCTCTTCTTATAGTTTTTATAGTAAAGTTAGAACCCGTTTTCAAAAAAAAAATATAATTATTCCAAACCAATTCACTTGAAAGACATTTCAAAACTCATTTATAAAACTCATGTACGAAATCTAAAGAGAAGTCATCAAAGACAATAATAAATGATAACAACAAATCGGATAATCATGAATCGATAGAAATTGGAATCTCAAGCAAAATAGGCTAAGTAGGCAAAATAGACCGCATACAAGCAGGTCAGTCAACTGGCTCTTTAAGAACAGTCGACTGGCCAATTGCCTGGAAAACTCTCGGGTTCCAGGTCAGTCGACTGGACTCAGAGGGTCAGTCGACCGGTGCATGTTTTCCAGGTTTTCCAGCCTATACAAATAAAGAGCAAACTCAACCAATTTGCGACCGGACGAGCAATGGGGCTAGGGGTTTGTGCCAATCGACAACCAAGCCTAATAGGCTCTTCGATACACCACCAAAAGCATGATCAAACATCAAAGTTATGATTTATAAAGATTTGGCTTCAAACACCAAAAATTGAACCATTCACAAAACCAATCCAAATCAAAAGCAATTGCACATGAATAAGTGTTAGGAATTCATACCTAACAATCAAAGACAATTATAGACATAGGTGTGAGATAAAAATCTCACCTTTAACTCAAAAAGAAAGAAGAAGAAGAAGCTATAGAGCAAGGCAAGAACAATCACTCTTCAATTCCAACCCAAGGAGCTTAAATCTAAGCTTAAAAGAGAACCATTTCCAAAGTTAGGTTTAGGAATTTCTAAAATTGAAGAGAGAAAGAGTTGGAGAAGAAGAAGAGGATGCTTACCAATAGCTTCTCTGGAATTATGGAGCAAGAATTTGAGTTTGCAAATGGAACTAGGGCTTAGGATTTCCTAATTCTTTCTCTCTTCCCCCATATTTGATGAAGCTAGAGTATTAGGAAATATTATGAAGTAATGAAGAGGAGAGGGGGTAGAGCAAGGGTCATATGTTGGGATATTGGGTTGTAACCCAAACTCAAACCCAAAGTGGAAAAAGTAGAAAAATTCTACAAACTCCAAACATATCGAAGTTTATACTCAAAAAGATCGCAAACACCATTTTGGACTCAATGGAGGTGGTTTCGAGCCCTAATTTGACAGTTTGCAAAAAGTAAAATTTCGGACCCAAAAATCCGATTAACGACGCTATATTTAAAGAAAACATTTAAATACATAATCGTAAAATATACGGGTTGTTACAGATCTCCCCTCCTTAACAAAATTGCATCCATACAATTACTAGAGACGATATTTGTAACAACTACATAATTACATCACCCCAAAAAGAAAAGGAAATAAGCATGAGATGCAGAGATATTCTCACCATTGATAAGCAAAGATAGAAAACCCGGATAGGATCGCTCGATAAACTCTCTGGTTTCCCATGTACAGTCATTGGGATTAGCGGACCATTGAACTTTAATGAGCGGCACATCCTTATTTCGAAGGTGTCTCACCTCCGAGGCGAGTATGCGAATAGGCTACTGTACACGAGATAAGTCTAGTGTGACCTCAAGCTCTTACAAATCAGGAGAAGCGATAACAGAATCTGATTCTTGAAGACCCTTCCGAAGTTGAGAGATGTGAAACACGTCGTGAATGGCAGATAGATGAGCAGAAAGTGAAACTCTATAAGCCACAGGGCCAATACGTTCAGTAATAGAAAATGGTCCTATAAAGCAAGGAGCCAATTTCCCAGTCGTACTAAAGCGCATAACCCCTTTTATAGGAGAAACACGAATAAAGACGAGACCACCAACAGAGAACTCGAGAGGCTTCCTACGGTTGTCTGTGTAGGATTTCTAGCGGCTCTGCGCCTCTTTCATTCTCTGACGAATAAGATCAATCTTCTTAGAAGAATCATGAACAGAATCTGGGCCAAAAATAAGCTTCTCACCAGATTCCAACCAATAAGAAGGTGATCGACATATGGCCTTCCATATAAGGCTTCGAAAGGAGCTATACCAATACTGGACTGAAAACTATTGTTGTAGGAGAACTTTACTAGAGGTAGGTGATCCTCCCAACTACCACCGAAATCAAGAACACAAATACGGAGGAGATCTTCCAAGATACGATTCACCCGTTCAGTCTATCCATCAGACTGTGGATGATAAGCTATGCTAAAATTAATCTTTGTTCCCAAGGCTTGCTGAAGACTCTGCCAGAAATGACTCACGAATAAAGGATCACGGTCACTCACAATAGAACTAGGAACACCGTGAAGTCTCACGATTTCCTTGACATATAACTTAGCTAAATGAGAAGTAGTCCTATTATACTTAATAGGAACAAAATGAGCAGACTTAGTGAGGCGAGCAACAATAACCCAAATGCTAGAATGGCTCGATTTCGAACGAGGTAGGCAATCAATGAAATCCATCGAAATCTAATCCCATTTCCACAATGGAATCTCTAGAGGCTAAAGAATATGGAAGTTGATATTAAAATGAATATGGAAGTTGTAGCATTTGGAAGCAATATGAGAATGACTTGAGAGAATAGGATTGTGCATCTTTTTTTGGGATGGTGTCAGGATTATGTAAAAATTATTAGATGACATTGAATAGAAGTTACTCTTCAACAATTCAGTTTAAAAGAGACGCAACCATAAAAAATTCACAATATGAAGAAAAGGCTTGAAAAGGCATTATAGCCATTCGTTTCATAATGGTCATATACAACTGTTAGCAAATGTCTTTTTAGAAGTGGCTATATCTTGGGTGAATTGGGTTCGAGTCCCGCCTTTGCTCCATTTTTGGAATATAAATTTCGACCTTAATCTTGCAATATATGGTTGAGTGCCGAGTATTAATCAAATGTACTGGTAGCATGGTTGGTAAGTTCGTTGCTTATGTCTTGGTGGCGCATGGGTTTGAAACTTGCTGTAGTAAATTTTTCAACAATTAATTTTCTGCTTTTGGTAGGTTAAAAAATGATTTTGCTAAACGAATAAACAAAAAGCAACAGTGGCGGGCTGGTTAGAGTAACATTTCTCCTGTATGAGTTGGGTTCAAATCCTATCTCTTCCATTTTTTTTTATATCTACTTATTTTTGCTTGTTATATGGGAACAAAAAGCATCATTGCATCCTTTAAATTGAAGCCATATGTAGTAAAGTGGTTAAGGCACGTGTTGCTTTCAAAGCCACCTGAGTTTGAAACCTAAAGTGCTTAATTTTGCATCCATTTAACAATTGAAGTAATGTTCATTTAAAACTATAACCGCCTTCATTTCAAAACCCCTTATAAGTTGGTGGAAGTAGCACATGTATTTCCCCTTAAGGACCTGCAATACCTTAATAAACAAATTAACTATATTGTCATATAGTTGTTATCATCAAAATACTAAAATATAATTTTCAACATTCTCCTCCTTTTTGATGATGACAACCATATGGCTCTCTAAAAAATATTATACTGCTCCCCTTTAATATTTTCTCTCCTAAATTTATATATGCCTCCTATCAATATGCTCGAATTTTCTCCCCCTTTGTCATCAACAAAATGGTTGAAAATCTATAATTATTAGCTAATTTTTAAAAAATAGTTTAACAAAATGTAAATAATATTAACAAATATTTGATACAAAAAATGATTCAAACAATATGAATCATAATTGTACAATTTACTGATTGCCTTCAAAAAAAATTATTTTCATTTTTCATATCATATTTCTAGTACCATTGAAACCAATGTATTATATAAAAAGAGTATCTAATTTACTTATCCCAAAAATATTCCTTTTTGATACTTTAATAGAAATACCTACCCCAATCTATTCATAAAAAAACGAGATAGATTTACCAAATTTGCTGCAGTTCCATTATCTATTAATGCTCGTTCCCTATTGTATGTAGGGAACATTTGTTATTCGAAATCCATCTCATCCTCTTATCTTTCCTGGTTACCTATAAAAAATAAATTATATAGTTTGGTACCCACTTCCTATGTTAGGTTCCAAGGGTTATGTTAAAGGTAACCATATCCAAGAGAATTTAGTGGAAACTTTAAAAATATAACTTTCATTATTAACTACTGTATCAAAATAATCATCAATGTATTTTTCTCTGTTCTTCCAATTAATAGGAACCCAAATACTTAGATAAATTTTATTCGTATTTTCCGTCATTGATTTTCTACTTCTACAGATATTATAAATATTATTGGTCATAGCAGAACTTAAATTTTTATAAAAATTTGATTTAGACTTTACTCAAAATCTAATATTAACACTAACATTTTTACTATACATGGAAGCATATCTTGTGCTGTTTCTACGATCAGTTTTATTATATCCTAAACCACTTTATCATGTAAAGGTCAAGAACTAGATAAAATCATGTTTAAACTATTTTGAGCTTTGTTAAATTTCATATATTCATTTTTATGTTTTTCAAATTTAGTTTTTACAATTGTTATTTTCAAAAGAAATATTACTATTTTTCAAAATATCAATCTTCTCATTTAATTCAGATTTTTCATTTTTTAACTTAAAGTTCTCATTTTTGAGAAGATAATTTTGAGATTCTGAATTATGTAAAAGAGAATTGTAATAAATCATTTTGTTTTTTTAAATCTAAATTTTCTTTTAAAAATTTTTCTCTCTCTATTTCAAATAAGGTGTTTTGTTCATCTAGAAAATCTTTAAAAGTTATAAAATTAATTTTTAAAACACCAAGTTAATTTTCTAAATTTAATTTCTCATTTTCAATTTCTCATTTTCAAGTTCGACGGATTTCAATTTTTCTAAAATAATAAAATTATGCTTTGAGATATTATCGCTTAGACTAACTAATTCATTATTATCTTTTACTGAAATTTGTAAATCGTAAAGTACCTTCTTATAGTCCTTATTGATTGCTTTGATGGGGATATTGTTGGATGTATTTCGAGTGGATCTTTTCTTGGCCATTAGTCTAAGATGCTGTAATGATCGATGGAATTTCAGGCTCTGATACCACTTGTTAGTTGTAACGACCCACTATTTTGGACCATTCAAATCGACAATAATCCACACATGTCAGACTTGAATAATTCAAAATAACAGATTGCAATAAAATTTGGAGCAAATAAAATCATTCACAGAATCACAGACACAAAAATTTCAGAATACTCGCAGTGGAAATAAAATACCTTAGTATTCATGAAGCTACTATGTACATACTCTCAAAACATATACAAAATCTCATGGTAAAATAGATACAATAGAAGTCATGATACATAAACAACAATACAGAGACAGATACCGAATAGGAACTAACTGGAAGAAGTAGACGAATAGATAGACAGATGAGCTCCAGCAAAACTCTAGCTCCAGAAGATGAATCCAAAGCTGTGATTCTCAGGCTGACCTGAGCGTAAAGTAAAACACAAACACTCGAGTCAGGACGTGCATACTTATACAATGTAAACCAACTCAAGTGAACTGTAATAGCAATGCACAATAACTTAAAGGATGCTTAGGATCGTCCATCCTTTAAGTACCAGTCAAACCATCAATTAAGTAGTAATAAACACTATCCTAGAAATATCCATATTAAAGTAAACAATGCAAATAATAGTGTTGTTGTAACTAGGGTAGCGTAGAGATGTAGTAACCGCTCATCTCTAGCCACACTGTTAAAATCAAAGATGTGCATCAAACAATCACAAGGAAATCACATGACACACAAAGCAGTGTGCCTGTGGTTATAAATTTCAAAATGATTTATAATTCCGAATTAAAATCATTCATTTAAACCATTAAAAAGTGAAGTCATTATTCCTTCAAATCAAATATTCAATTCCCAAAAATTTAGCCTTTTTCGAGTTCATTTATTCAGTTGAACACTTCAAGTAAACTTCAATTTAAACCATTTTTAACTTATAAAATTTCATATTTTCCACTATGAAAATGGTCATTCAAATACCTTTGAACTTATGATTTTTATAAAGTAAATTACACAAATAAATATCAATAATTTCACTTATTAAACTCAAGTGCACAAATTTCCCATTCTTTACCTTTTAACAATTATTTATCACTTAAATTCAAATTACCATTTCATACATTAAACTAAATTTCCCCTTTTATTTAATTTACTTAAACTTCCATTTTAAAATCAAATCTCACAATTCCAAGCCAAGTTAAATTCCAAATTTCCATTTAACTATCCATTTGTTTAACATTTTAAACTAATTACATAAATTCAACATACACTATAAGTTGCTTAACTTTATTTTACAAATAACTTGATATTTTCTTTTACGTTATATTTATCCAATTCGTACATCAATTATATTAATTACCAAGTTAAGCTTATAATTCCATTTTTACTTAAATTCCCATTATTAGGTTAAATCAAACTTCCACACCACAACTCAAACCATCTATTAACTTTTACCATTTGACCTTTTAGAAAATCACTGCTTAACCATTTTAAATCCCATATTGGTCAAATTTCATATATTTTTTTCCTTCTTTTACCATACATGAAATTTATAAGAAATCATATTTTGAAATCAACCACGGGTCCAGATAATATTTCACACCCAAATCAAGTGATATGGAAATTTATCATTTATATCCGAAGTCAGTAAAATTTTCGTGTTTTGATTATCTCAAACCCACAATCCCAAGACAAATATAAATAAATAAAAATCACCGAGGCCTATCATTTCAGCTCGTAATGATTTTTCCCTATTCTAAAGTCCGTTCGGGTATGTATCATTTCAAACCATAGTGATTCTATTCTACAGGGAACTTGCAGTGTGGGAACAGAGTAAAATAAATAGTATAACAACATAAAGTAGTATTAGACGATATGATAGATAAATAAACAGGATTAACATCATATATTTTATAACACAGGCAGGTATAACATGATGTAATAATTTCTACACTTTCACTTGCTATCAATTCACAGTCATATAAGTATAAATGTCGGGTGTGGTTACTCACCTTTTAAAGTTGGATTTCGCAAAAGAAACAACACGAATGAATTCCAGAAGGCACGGTAACATGACTATCAAGTGGGAAGAGAGCCAAGCTATTGATCTTGTAGCAACCAATTGAACAAGACAAATATAAATATAAATTCAATACAACATATATTGAAACAATCTTTGAAATAAGAAGCAAAATGAACACAATTTCTTTGGCTATGCTTTCAACAATCAATTGTTCGACCTAGGGAATTAATATGGTTTGTCCATGACATGGTATGGCTCGGCTATAGGTCTGGTTTGGACTCAAATGCACGGCTACAAGAGAATAAGAAGAGGTAGTGGAGTTACAACAAAAAAAATTCAAACTTCTTCATAGCTAGTGATATTGTTTGGTGTTGAGAGCAACATGTTTTAATTTTAGAATTTTAGGGATTTGAAAATATTTATAGTGATACTATTGTAAAGAGGATGGTGAGAGGATGAAGGAAGAAAAAAAAATATGTTTTTAATTTTTTTTCGATTCCTTCCCTTTTATTTCCAATAGTTGGGGTCAAAATCGGATAACTTCTGCCAATTCTAATTAATGTAAAGTTAATTGATACCCAAGCAATTAATTTTCCAAAATGTTTATATAGTAAATAAATATATATTCAAATTTTGAATTTTGAATAAAATTCCATAATTAAGATATAGAAAATATAAATATATATGTATTTGTTTAAATATGTATATACATATTAGCTCCACAAGTAAAAACTCTAAATATAGAATTTGATGCCTATAGCCGTATTTGTTAGTTTTCCATAACACATTAAATCAAGGCACATTCATATTATAGGTATAATTCAAAAATTAGGATAGATGTCAATTAATGCTCAACTAATTGGCAGTCCATTCAATTAATTTACCATTGTATATATGATATCAATATAACCAATCATATACATATTCCAAAATCAAGATATATGTCAATTAATACACAATCCAATTATAATATATTATTTTCATTTTTAAGTAACTAGATCTCAATTATATACTAAAATTACGTGTTTCCCAAAATTCAGGGTTATACAGACTCCCCACTTAAAAAAATTGCATCCTCATAATTTCCTCTTAGGAGAGATCTAAAATGTTTACATAAACACATATAATTTTCAAAATACGTATATACATACCTTCAAAGCCATATCTTAAAAAAAATTAAGGTATTTTTCAAACATTACATTCCAAAATAAATATATTGCAGTGGATTTCCTTTTCAAAATTACTTCACAAAAGATTTTCAAAATCAAGATTTACAATTGTGGAGTTCTTTTCAAAGCATCACGAAATTTATATATATATATATTTGGGTGGAGTTTTATCATAAGGAGTGCACGGCCTTGACTGGTCAGTGGAGGAGGAGGTGATAGGCGGCGGATGGTGAAGAGGAGGAAGTGGTGGTGGCTATGGCCGAGCATGGCAAGAGAAGAGCATGGCCAAAACATTGAAAAATCAATAAGAAAAGTGAAGAGAAAAGTAGAAAAAGAAGAAGACATTACCACTTTTTTTTCTCAAATATGAACTTGCGTTGCAAAAATGAAGATAGGAAAGAGATTTTTCACGTGAATATAGTGATATACGTGGCTAGGGTTTAAGGAGTAAAGGGCAACAAATATGTAGGAGTTATGGTATGAAATTAATGGATGGAAAGATAAAGAGGTAATAAATCAAAACGTATGCGTGCCTTTAATTAAAAATAGGTAACGTATCTTAGTTTGATTTGATTCCCGTCTATGTAATAAATATATGCCAAAGAAATAATTCAATAAATACACACCGTTTATATAAACACTATAGAAATAAATAAGAAAACTGTTATAGAAACGTATAAATTAATTGTTATTTACATCTATGTATGTTACTTAATTTACAAAGTATATATCCGAACTAAATGAAACAAAAAAGAACAAATGTAGTAAATATATACATAACATGTAATGTTACATATATTTACACAATTATAACATGATATATCAACCAAAAATATTACTTTAATTAAAATAAACATTTAAAGGTATGCCTTTTAAAACAATAACGTATATATATTTGGAATTTCTTTCCAAGAAATAAAAAGGGATCTAAATACTTATCCATTTAATTACTAAATGAATGTATAAATAAGAAAAAAAGGTAGAGATAGATATTATGAAGAATAAATAAATAGTTTTAGGAAAAGTAGGAAATAAATAAAGAAAATACTTTATTTAATGGAAACTAGAATTAAAGATTGAAAACAATATACAATCAACATTTGAACATTATAACTATACTTTAAAAATGTTTTAAAATAAAATATATGTGAAACATATCATGTTACACAAATTAGAACATGATTTTACAAACAAAGATATTATTTTTATAAATTTAAAATAAACAAATTTGTTAAATAAAACAATTTACACACAATATTGTAAAAAGCATAACTTTCACACTATTAATCCGATTTCAACGAAACAAAACGAAGTATTCTTGAAATTAAATCTATTTTCATAATAAAAGATAAAATTTCAAAAATTCAAATATTTAAATTTTAAAATTAAGAGTCAAAGTTTGACCATTTTGCCAAAAATCCACCTTTTTGGAAATATTCCATTTATTCAGGTTTGGAATTATAATTCACATAAAAATCAAAATTTATATTTAAAATAAAATTTTTTATCCATTTTAATAAATAAAATAAAGTTTTTAAATCAGGAATTTCAGTTAAAATAATTAAAATATAAAATTAAAATGATCACAAAATACAGGGTTGTTACATTAGTCTCTATGCACTAGGTCAATGATAGCCGAATATATAGATACAGAATTGACGTGTAGTAATCACAGTAGTAGCAATATATATAACAGCAGCGCGAATAAATAGAAAAGTAAAGCACGGGGCAATCACAGCAAAGTTCTTATATTGGTTCAGACCTCTAGTCCTATGTCCAGTCCTAGACTCCTTCTGGAATTTAACTATCACCCTCACTTCGTCCGGAGGAATAGGCATCTGAGCAATAGAACAGGATTTCAATACACTTGCCCAAGTAGCCGAATAGGACTTTAATATTTTCTTTTACAAAGAAATAACTTGACTATATATCAATACACTGAGTAGTCGAACGGGAGTACAACTTCTATAACCTGTGAAAATGATGCAGAATGAGTGTGCAAAGGTCAGGAAGTGGATTAGAACCAGACTTGTATGTTGTAGAGTGAAATAGCACTGGTCTAAATTTGCTTTTAGAATGAATATGGAAGTTGGAGCGTTCGGAAGCAATATGAGAATGATTTGAGAGAATAGGATTGTGTGTCTTTCTTTTGGGATGGTGTGAGGCTTATATAGGAATGATAATATGCCATTGAATAAAAGTTACCCTTCGGCAATTCAGTTTGTAAGAGACGCAACCATTAAAAATTTGCAATATGAAGAAAAGGCTTAAAAAGGCACTATAACCATTCGTTTCATAATGGTCATATACAACTATTAGTAAATGTTTTTTCAAAAGTGGTTGTAGCTTAATGGTAGTGCACATGCTTTCTATCTTGGGTGGTGGCTTGGGTTCGAGTCCTACCTTTGCTCTGGGTTTTGAATATAAATTCTGGCCTTAATCTTGCAATATATGGATAGCCAAGTATTAATCAAACGTATGGGTAGCATGTGTAACGACCCAGAATTTTTATTAATTTAAAATTTGAATATTTAATTAAATTTAAATATTAATAAGTGAATTTATAAGTCAAATAAATTTTTATTTGAATTATTGGATTTAATTGGATTATTAAATCAATAATTTAATATGTTAAATTATGGAAAATATTGAAAATAGGGCTAAATATGATTGAAAATGATTTGTAAAATTTTATTTTATCATATTGAAGTTAGAACGATATTTTAGAACTTTTAAAATCGAATTAAAAGTTAATTTGTGAAAATTGAATATTTTAATATTTAATAATCGACTGTAAAATAGTCAATTTTTGAACAGTCTCAGAATTGAACGAAACTAGTTCCATTGGATCCGTAATAGTTAGTTATTACCGGATTTCAATTTTCGTGTCAATCGGAGTTACCGTTTGATCGTGGCAGCTCGAAACGCATCGAATTATTTTTAATTTAAATTTGGCGAGTCAAAATAGCCATTTTTCAAAAAGTCTCGGATTTCGACGAAACCAGTTTCATCGGATCCGTAATGTGATATTATTTTAAGGTTTCAAATTTCAATTCAATTGGATTTACCGTTTGTCCGGTACAAATTAAAACGCCTAGAAAATCGCTTAAATCGGTTTAATTCAAATTGAGCGTTTACAGCCATAACTCGCACAGATGTCCGAATTAGCTTCCGAAACCTGTTCCATTGTGTCCGGAACGCAGGATAAACCCTAGGTATGTCAGTTTCGGCGCGTAAATCGGAGTTCGGAATTTCCGGATGAATAGTGTTCGATTTTCTTCTATAAATACACCCACTCTCTTCATAAATTTAGAAAAAAAATAAAACCTAACCCTAATCTAAACCTAGCCGCCACCTAACAAATGAATGGCCAGAATTTTTCAATTTTCATTCCTTAATCTCTTCCAATCCGTGAAGTTTTAGCCAAAGTGATCAACTACAACATTGTAGAGCATGAAGAGGGCTTTAAATTCATAAGGTGATGATGGAGTTTGGAGCATCAGATGGGGAGCAAAGTGGGGCCGTTCATAGCAGGTCACGCACGCAACTCGAGGGGTCTAGAGCAGGCCGAGCTTCAGGTGGTTGGTGGTGGAGGTAGCTCTCGCGAAGGGCTTCGACATGGCAGTGGTTTGATGAGGTTTAGTTGAGTATTGATGGAGTAAATTGAAACCCTAGTTGGCTAAGGATGGGTTTGAGTGTGCGGCCATCTTCCTGTAGGAAGAAACGTGAGAGGGAGAAGGGAATGCACGGTGGAGATGAGAAGATGCAAGATCCTAAGGCCTGGATTGAGCTAGGTTTAAAAATTAGTTAAGTTATGTTGTAATTTGTTAATATAAATTCGTGAATCTTTAAAAATTCATAACTTTTTCATACGAGGTCGAAAACGCGCGAAACCAGTTGCGTTGGAATCGTATGGACGAGCACTACGCGATGGAGTTGGTTTGGAGTCGTTTGGAGTTAGTGAGAATTTTGGGTAAAATTAAACGTCCGTTTAATTTTATTCGAAATAAATCACTAAAACGGAAATTAAAATCAAGGTGAGAACTTCTCACTCAATCGAATCGGTTTCGATTTTATTTTAAATAGTTAGATTTAAAATATTTGAATGCATGTTTGAATGATGATTGTTATCTATTGATTGTTAAAATAGACATTATACGCCGTTAGTAAGCGGATGTTATTTATTAAAAACATATACCGCGAATATTTCATAAACAGTGAAATTGGTATTATATATAATAGCAATATATATATATATATATTGGCATATGTATATATTGGAGTTATTGATTTCCCGCATTTTTTTGTTTAGCGGATGAGACCCTATTGCGCCGTTATTAAGCGGATAATATTTAATAAGAACATATACCGCGATAATTTCGTACTGGAGCGAAATTGGTATTGTGCTAATGTTTGTGGATGCAGAAAAACAGGTTGGAGGGATCCAACTGGATTCCTCAACAGTATTTATTTGATTTCAGATATTTTGATATTTGGTTGACTATCATATCGATATATGATATCGTAGTTGTCGTGATTGACTATTTGGTATGTAGCATCATTGGACCAAGTTTTGGAATTTTAAAATGATTTTTAAAGTGATTTTTGAAAATATACTATATTTTTGGAATTGATCCATTTTAAATAAATAAACGTTATAATTTTTAAAGTTATAAAAATTTTGATTTTGAGAAATATAGTTAAAAGATTGATTTTTGAAAATACGGGTTAATGATGTTATAAAGTAATTTAAATTGGGATTTTTGAATTTATTGGAAAAAGTTTAAATATAGGATTTATAAAATTTGATTATTTTATAAATCAAAATGATGAAGTTTTTAAAGGAATTTAAAGACGTTTTAAAGAATAATATAAATTGATTTATATTAAGAGATTTATAAATGGATATTTATAAATTGAAATATGGACGTTATAAAACGAGTTTTTATAAGTGTTTGAATGAAGTGAAAATGAATTTCATTAAAGAATGAAATTAATAGAATTATAAACGGTGAAGTTATAAATGGAATTTTATAAACAGTAGGTTTATAAAATTTGTAAAGTTATTAAAAGAATAGACTTGGGTAAATAATTGAATCTCATAAGTTATAAGATTTATAATTATGAAATTCTAAGGAACGATTTTGTAAATAATCGTTTTATAAGCATTTGACTTATAATATGAACTTTTAGTTTATAATTGAGTTATAAACTGGAATAGGTTAATAAAAGAATTTGTAAAAAGGAAGTTTTTATAAATAAATAGAAATGGAATTTATAAACGTTGTTTTATAAATTCGCAAATGACTTATTTTGATAAGAAAATTGTTGAAACCTATTAATGGAGTTATATTCACATTCTTGAATAGTGAATAATCCTTTGAATTAAAATGAATAAAAGAATGAAATTTGTTAACGAAGTTTATTCACATTTTTGAATAGTGAATAATATGTTAAAGAAATTGTTTTAGATATGATGTTTTAAATAGAATTAAAACTATCTAACGATGTTTTAAATGTGTTGAGATTCGAAACCATAGATTTCAACATTCATTGTTGAAGTAGATGTTTCGAGAAATAAAAGGAAATGGTGGACTATAACACAGTTGTTATAGTAAATGATTTCCGAAAGGAAATGTTTTGTATAGTATTGGGATTTATTTATCTATTTTAATTTCGAATCCCTATACTAGTGATTTTGGGTTGTCGTAACAATGTTTTACGTAACATTCGTTTTGGCCCAAATAAATATGTTTAAGAGAATGATTTCCTTAAAGAATGAATTATATACTTAATTCTATTAAGTATATTGAATATTTTCCAAGGTTGAAAATGAAAAGATTTGTGAATTACTTATGAATAAATAAGTATGGAAATGTTTTTCCAATATGAAGTGAATAATTAGAATTTATCTTTTTGAAGATAAATTGAAATGATAAATTGAAATCGTATATGCATGAATATTTTGGAATATAAATTCACTAAGGAATTTATAAAAGAAAGTGGGATTGGTTTAGAAAAATAAATATTGATTTTTTTTTTGAAGTGTTGAAATTAGATATCTTATAAAGATATTTTGGAAAAATAAATAATTTGAGAAATTATTTGGAAACTGGTGATGTATGCATATCAATTGATAGTTCAATAACCGACTATCAATATTTCCCTTTGAATGGGTAATTGATGTGATTTGTTTGAATTTGAATGCCACACTTATTTTTGAATAAGCGCTCACTATTCGGGTTAACCGGGAAAGGACCATGGGGTCGTATAACCCATTCCGAATATGTGATACGTCGTTGTGAATTGCATTGAAGATCGGTGTTGAAGACCGAGTATTTGTGAAAGCGATAGGATGACCTATCGATTGTTTCTGCACTGGGTAGCTCCTGGTATAGAGATTCCTTAAGTGATGGGAAATTCGATCGGGATTGTGAATACCCGGATTGCAAGGGCTTCGTAAGAAGTGCCTTCGGTTTTGTTCGAGCCCGGAACAGACTTGTATGGATTGTATGTCTGACATTACAAGTTGAGATATAAAGCCGATTTCTTTCAAATATATTTCTGTTGGTGGCGGAGAATTTATTCTTTTAGCTTAACACCCTTCTCTGAGACGTACGAGCTCAGAGGTTATGTAGTTGAATGTTATCAGCGATATATTCCCAATTTGGTAATGTGACATGCTGAGTGATGCTGAAATGATCATTGTGTTGATTATTTGTGATAGGATCGTTTATTTGATCGTCTATCCGTGTGATCATTGTGTTGATCATTTGTTGACCCAAAGCATGGCTTTTGTATAAAGTATGTTTTTGTGGACGAAACTTCGTCGAGCCTCACATCCCGGAATGGTCAAAACAGGAAAGATGCGGCAAGGTTATGAGGGGTAGATCCCTTTAGGGTATGTGCATTTCCTTCTGGAAAGGGTGGTATCATGGTATGGAGCCCAGATACTTACTCATGTTGATACACTATATTTATTACTGTGTGGTGTTGTTGGTGACGAGCGCTCGGTTAAAAGGTCCAATGGGACCGGGGGATGTCATACTCGTGTAGTAGTTACCTAGTGATAAAGGTAACCCGGCCTTGTGTTGGCAGAGAGCTGGTTAAGTTCTCGGGGACGTCCAGCCAGAGGCGTTTCCATGTGGCAATGGGAAGTTCCTTGGCCTGACCATTTGTTGGAAATCCAAAGAAACAATACGAAACTTGTACGGTTTTAGTTGTATAACCTGCTATGGAATGTGGCGGTAACCTGCTATTGAACATAGTAGCTATAGTAGGCATAAGTGCGGAATGTCTATGCTGGCTAAGATTTATATCTTTATTTTTGAAATGATTTTCCTATACTATGCACTAGTAATAATATCAAATGTTATTTTTAAGTGCGTATCAAGAATCTTTGACTATCATAAGGAGAAATCTCCTCCGATTCTGCGTTTGCATTGTGTGTGTGTGCGGGAGGCCTTATGGTAGTCTCATTTTTAAAAGCATTGCGAATCTATTTTAAAAATATTCCTCTATTTTGATTTTAAAGTAAATAAACTGTTTTGAGTTCTCACACCAGTCACATGACTGACTCGGAGTTTATTGTTTTCCTTCCTAAACTCTGGCTGCCCACCAATTTTCCACACGGGCAGTCAAGAGTTAAGGTTTATCAGGATATTCTGGATATTCTGGAGTCGCTGGAGGCAAGCTGGATGGCATGGCGTATTACTAGTATATAGTATTTCTTTTTCCGCTGCACTGTTTGTTGTTGTACACTCTGATGATATGATGAGATGATGTAATGTAATGTATAAAATGTAATAACTGATATAGTTCTTTGTTTAAAGATTATTCATTTATTATTATATGTTGTTCCGCTGTGAATTGTGAGATTCTGATGTTGTTCTGTTGTTTTCCGTTCTATGTTCTTTCTATTCTCTTTTTCTTTCTATTTTAAAAAAAAAATTCTGTTTTATGTTTTCTCTCCCCTCTATTATCTATTTTCTCTCTTCTTCTTCTCTTCTTTTCTTAAATTCTTCTTCTTAAAACCCTAACTATTCGGTTTTTCGGCAACGAAAAATTCGCAAGCGTTACATTTGGTATCAGAGCTTATGGTTAAGCGACAACCATGGTTCTGTTGGGTATTACTCATTAGAGATAGAGTCAGCAGTACTCTAGAATGAGTTTGAGTGTAATAATAGCTATGAGAGCGTATTTGTTAGTGAATATGAAATCGTTTTATATTGTGATGATTGGTTTGTTGAGTGGTATATAGATTCTGGTTAATACGAGTAATTAACGTCGTTGATAGGGATCTCTAAACACTTGTACAGAACAATTCGACACAATATTGTTTTAAATTGGGTAAATGAAATAATTTTACCTTGATTATATTTTTATATATAAAGAAATAATTTTTCAAAATTATTAAAGTGTATATAAGTTGATTGTTTAGTTGTTTGAATAATCTAAATTAAAGAATAATTGTATAAGCAAAAGAATTATAAGAATTGAATTATAATTAAAGTGATTTACAATTGTGAAATAAACTTATATATATAAGAAGTGAAACTATATGAATATATTTATGAATATGAGTTGTAAATAAGGGTGAATTTAAAGTTAAATGGAAATTTACTTTAGAATTGAAATCTGAATTTATTTTCAAGTAGGATTTTAAGTTATGTAAAACTAAGTGATGTTTAAATGGAGTATAACTTAAAAGAAATTGAATGCAAATCAATTTAATTAAACCATTTGAAAGTGATGGTGTTAAACCAAGAATGAATAAAAGTAAAGGAATTTGGTTGTAATTAATATACTTTGGTTGTTATATGATTATTAGATTGATTGTATATAATTCATTAAGTATTAATGAAATTGGAAGCTATGAAATTGAATTCAAATTAGAAGTAAATAAATTTGAATAGAAGTGAATTTGATTTGGTAGTGAACCAACTTGAATAATTAGTAAGTGATAACTAATTGAATTGAGAATGAATGTTGATAAAAATCCAATGTAAACGAATCAAATGTGATTAAATTTGAAAACCAATTCATTGAATATTAATGAGAATATGAATGAGTATTTAGTTGGTTGATGTTTGCATTTGTTGTTTTGCTACATTTGCTATGTTGGCATATATAGTTATGTTGCTATATATTGTATATTGAGATTATTGTCTATATGCATGTTCTCATGTTGTTTGTTGAGTGATTAGTAGGTGCGGATCGCGTTTGCTTCGCATTTGGAGCTCGCTTTCGCTCTATATTAGCCATATATGCTTGCTAATAAAATATAAGGTACATATCTCGGATTAAATACCGTACTTTTACACTTTTTCCCTTCGGGATGCCTCATTACTTGATGAGATGTATATTTGTGATATATATACTGTCATTTTTTTTTCGGATCGAGCCGCGCAAAGGAGACTATGGCGAATTTTTCCGAAAATTTAAGGCGTTAGAAAATTTTTGAGAAAATTGGAAAATTTTGAAAACTTTAATTTTGATTTGGAATTGAAAGTTAAACAATAGTAGTTGTTTTCGAAAGGATAACTAAGTATGATTTGAAAACTTAGTAAAGTATTATAAGAAGTTTAAGTATGAATTTTGGGAAAATTAATAGATTCTGTA
Source organism: Allium cepa (assembly GCA_030765085.1). Lineage (NCBI taxonomy): Eukaryota > Viridiplantae > Streptophyta > Magnoliopsida > Asparagales > Amaryllidaceae > Allium > Allium cepa. The sequence continues at coordinate 779,968,074 of CM060945.1, forward strand.
ACTTTTCTTACTTGTAATTTCGAGGACGGAATTCTTTTAAGGGGGAAAGATTGTAACGACCCAGAATTTTTATTAATTTAAAATTTGAATATTTAATTAAATTTAAATATTAATAAGTGAATTTATAAGTCAAATAAATTTTTATTTGAATTATTGGATTTAATTGGATTATTAAATCAATAATTTAATATGTTAAATTATGGAAAATATTGAAAATAGGGCTAAATATGATTGAAAATGATTTGTAAAATTTTATTTTATCATATTGAAGTTAGAACGATATTTTAGAACTTTTAAAATCGAATTAAAAGTTAATTTGTGAAAATTGAATATTTTAATATTTAATAATCGACTGTAAAATAGTCAATTTTTGAACAGTCTCAGAATTGAACGAAACCAGTTCCATTGGATCCGTAATAGTTAGTTATTACCGGATTTCAATTTTCGTGTCAATCGGAGTTACCGTTTGATCATGGCAGCTCGAAACGCATCGAATTATTTTTAATTTAAATTTGGCGAGTCAAAATAGCCATTTTTCAAAAAGTCTCGGATTTCGACGAAACCAGTTTCATCGGATCCGTAATGTGATATTATTGTAAGGTTTCAAATTTCAAGTCAATTGTATTTACCGTTTGTCCGGTACAAATTAAAACGCCTAGAAAATCGCTTAAATTGGTTTAATTCAAATTGAGCGTTTACAGCCATAACTCGCACAGATGTCCGAATTAGCTTCCGAAACCTGTTCCATTGTGTCCGGAACGCGGGATAAACCCTAGGTATGTCAGTTTCGGCGCGTAAATCGGAGTTCGGAATTTCCGGATGAATAGTGTTCGATTTTCTTCTATAAATACACCCACTCTCTTCATAAATTTAGAAAAAAAATAAAACCTAACCCTAATCTAAACCTAGCCGCCACCTAACAAATGAATGGCCAGAATTTTTCAATTTTTATTCCTTAATCTCTTCCAATCCATGAAGTTTTAGCCAAAGTGATCAACTACAACATTGTAGAGCATGAAGAGGGCTTTAAATCCATAAGGTGATGATGGAGTTTGGAGCATCAGATGGGGAGCAAAGTGGGGCTGTTCATAGCAGGTCACGCACACAACTCGAGGGGTCTAGAGCAGGCCGAGCTTCAGGTGGTTGGTGGTGGAGGTAGCTCTCGCGAAGGGCTTCGACATGGCAGTGTTTTGATGAGGTTTAGTTGAGTATTGATGGAGTAAATTGAAACCCTAGTTGGCTAAGGATGGGTTTGAGTGTGCGGCCATCTTCCTGTAGGAAGAAACGTGAGAGGGAGAAGGGAATGCACGGTGGAGATGAGCAGATGCAAGATCCTAAGGCCTGGATTGAGCTAGGTTTAAAAATTAGTTAAGTTATGTTGTAATTTATTAATATAAATTCGTGAATCTTTAAAAATTCATAACTTTTTCATACGAGGTCGAAAACGCGCGAAACCAGTTGCGTTGGAATCGTATGGACGAGCACTACGCGATGGAGTTTGTTTGGAGTCGTTTGGAGTTAGTGAGAATTTTGGGTAAAATTAAACGTCCGTTTAATTTTATTCGAAATAAATCACTAAAACGGAAATTAAAATCAAGGTGAGAACTTCTCACTCAATCGAATCGGTTTCGATTTTATTTTAAATAGTTAGATTTAAAATATTTGAATGCATGTTTGAATGATGATTGTTATCTATTGATTGTTAAAATAGACATTATACGCCGTTAGTAAGCGGATGTTATTTATTAAAAACATATACCGCGAATATTTCATAAACAGTGAAATTGGTATTATATATAATAGCAATATATATATATTGGCATATGTATATATTGGAGTTATTGATTTCCCGCATTTTTTTGTTTAGCGGATGAGACCCTATTGCGCCGTTATTAAGCGGATAATATTTAATAAGAACATATACCGCGATAATTTCGTACTGGAGCGAAATTGGTATTGTGCTAATGTTTGTGGATGCAGAAAAACAGGTTGGAGGGATCCAACTGGATTCCTCAATAGTATTTATTTGATTTTAGATATTTTGATATTTGATTGACTATCATATCGATATATGATATCGTAGTTGTCGTGATTGACTATTTGGTATGTAGCATCATTGGACCAAGTTTTGGAATTTTAAAATGATTTTTAAAGTGATTTTTGAAAATATACTATATTTTTGGAATTGATCCATTTTAAATAAATAAACGTTATAATTTTTAAAGTTATAAAAATTTTGATTTTGAGAAATATAGTTAAAAGATTGATTTTTGAAAATACGGGTTAATGATGTTATAAAGTAATTTAAATTGGGATTTTTGAATTTATTGGAAAAAGTTTAAATATAGGATTTATAAAATTTGATTATTTTATAAATCAAAATGATGAAGTTTTTAAAGGAATTTAAAGACGTTTTAAAGAATAATATAAATTGATTTATATTAAGAGATTTATAAATGGATATTTATAAATTGAAATATGGACGTTATAAAACGAGTTTTTATAAGTGTTTGAATGAAGTGAAAATGAATTTCATTAAAGAATGAAATTAATAGAATTATAAATGGTGAAGTTATAAATGGAATTTTATAAACAGTAGGTTTATAAAATTTGTAAAGTTATTAAAAGAATAGACTTGGGTAAATAATTGAATCTCATAAGTTATAAGATTTATAATTATGAAATTCTAAGGAACGATTTTGTAAAATAATCGTTTTATAAGCATTTGACTTATAATATGAACTTTTAGTTTATAATTGAGTTATAAACTGGAATAGGTTAATAAAAGAATTTGTAAGAAGGAAGTTTTTATAAATAAATAGAAATGGAATTTATAAACGTTGTTTTATAAATTCGCAAATGACTTATTTTGATAAGAAAATTGTTGAAACCTATTAATGGAGTTATATTCACATTCTTGAATAGTGAATAATCCTTTGAATTAAAATGAATAAAAGAATGAAATTTGTTAACGAAGTTTATTCACATTTTTGAATAGTGAATAATATGTTAAAGAAATTGTTTTAGATATGAATAAATAAGTATGGAAATGTTTTTCCAATATGAAGTGAATAATTAGAATTTATCTTTTTGAAGATAAATTGAAATGGTAAATTGAAATCGTATATGCATGAATATTTTGGAATATAAATTCACTAAGGAATTTATAAAAGAAAGTGGGATTGGTTTAGAAAAATAAATATTGATTTTTTCTTTTTGAAGTGTTGAAATTAGATATCTTGTAAAGATATTTTGGAAAAATAAATAATTTGAGAAATTATTTGGAAACTGGTGATGTATGCATATCAATTGATAGTTCAATAACCGACTATCAATATTTCCCTTTGAATGGGTAATTGATGTGATTTGTTTGAATTTGAATGCCACACTTATTTTTGAATAAGCGCTCACTATTCGGGTTAACCGGGAAAGGACCATGGGGTCGTATAACCCATTCCGAATATGTGATACGTCGTTGTGAATTGCATTGAAGATCGGTGTTGAAGACCGAGTATTTGTGAAAGCGATAGGATGACCTATCGATTGTTTCTGCACTGGGTAGCTCCTGGTATAGAGATTCCTTAAGTGATGGGAAATTCGATCGGGATTGTGAATACCCGGATTGCAAGGGCTTCGTAAGAAGTGCCTTCGGTTTTGTTCGAGCCCGGAACAGACTTGTATGGATTGTATGTCTGACATTACAAGTTGAGATATAAAGCCGATTTCTTTCAAATATATTTCTGTTGGTGGCGGAGAATTTATTCTTTTAGCTTAACACCCTTCTCTGAGACGTACGAGCTCAGAGGTTATGTAGTTGAATGTTATCAGCGATATATTCCCAATTTGGTAATGTGACATGCTGAGTGATGCTGAAATGATCATTGTGTTGATTATTTGTGATAGGATCGTTTATTTGATCGTCTATCCTTGTGATCATTGTGTTGATCATTTGTTGACCCAAAGCATGGCTTTTGTATAAAGTATGTTTTTGTGGACGAAACTTCGTCGAGCCTCACATCCCGGAATGGTCAAAACAGGAAAGATGCGGCAAGGTTATGAGGGGTAGCTCCCTTTAGGGTATGTGCATTTCCTTCTGGAAAGGGTGGTATCATGGTATGGGGCCCAGATACTTACTCATGTTGATACACTATATTTATTACTGTGTGGTGTTGTTGGTGACGAGCGCTCGGTTAAAAGGTCCAATGGGACCGGGGGATGTCATACTCGTGTAGTAGTTACCTAGTGATAAAGGTAACCCGACCTTGTGTTGGCAGAGAGATGGTTAAGTTCTCGGGGACGTCCAGCCAGAGGCGTTTCCATGTGGCAATGGGAAGTTCCTTGGCCTGACCATTTGTTGGAAATCCAAAGAAACAATACGAAACTTGTACGGTTTTAGTTGTATAACCTGCTATGGAATGTGGCGGTAACCTGCTATTGAACATAGTAGCTATAGTAGGCATAAGTGCGGAATGTCTATGCTGGCTAAGATTTATATCTTTATTTTTGAAATGATTTTCCTATACTATGCACTAGTAATAATATCAAATGTTATTTTTAAGTGCGTATCAAGCATCTTTGACTATCATAAGGAGAAATCTCCTCCGATTCTGCGTTTGCATTGTGTGTGTGTGCGGGAGGCCTTATGGTAGTCTCATTTTTAAAAGCATTGCGAATCTATTTTAAAAATATTCCTCTATTTTGATTTTAAAGTAAATAAACTGTTTTGAGTTCTCACACCAGTCACATGACTGACTCGGAGTTTATTGTTTTCCTTCCTAAACTCTGGGTGCCCACCAATTTTCCACACGGGCAGTCAAGAGTTAAGGTTTATCAGGATATTCTGGATATTCTGGAGTCGCTGGAGGCAAGCTGGATGGCATGGCGTATTACTAGTATATAGTATTTCTTTTTCCGCTGCACTGTTTGTTGTTGTACACTCTGATGATATGATGAGATGATGTAATGTAATGTATAAAATGTAATAACTGATATAGTTCTTTGTTTAAAGATTATTCATTTATTATTATATGTTGTTCCGCTGCGAATTATGAGATTCTGATGTTGTTCTGTTGTTTTCCGTTCTATGTTCTTTCTATTCTCTTTTTCTTTCTATTTAAAAAAAAAATTCTGTTTTATGTTTTCTCTCCCTTCTATTATCTATTTTCTCTCTTCTTTTCTTAAATTCTTCTTCTTAAAACCCTAACTATTCGGTTTTTCGGCAACGAAAAATTCGCAAGCATTACAGCATGGTTGGTAAGTTCAGTTCTTATGTTTGATGGTGCATGGGTTCGAATCCCGCTGTAGTAAATTTTTCAACATTTAATTTTCTGTTTGGTAGGTTAAAAAGAATGATGTTGCTGGACGAATAAACAAAAAGCAATGATGGTGGGTCTCTTAGAGTGCAAGATTTCTCCTATGTGAGCCGGGTTCAAATCCCATCTTGATTTTGAATCCTAAAGTGCTTAATTTTGCATCCATTTAACTATTGAAGTAACGTTCATTTGAAACTATAACTTCCTTCATTTCAAAGCCCCTTATAGTTTGGTTGAAGTACCACATGTTTTTCCCCTTAATGACTTGTAATACCTTAATAAACAAATTATAGTATTTTCATATATTTGTTATCATCAAAATACTAAAATATTATTTTCAAAACATAAGACCACGCCGGATAAAAATACAGAACGAGCTTTTACCTTATGATAACTAAAAGTGATTACGCCAAAATAGCGGGATATTATTTTTGACACTGTGCTTTTTGAAAATGCATTTCAAGTAAACTTATGAATCTTAGCCGAAATCATCACATTAATTAAATTCCAGCATCTTAGTCTACAATCAAATTCTTATGGGTTCTTATTTGATATTGGATTCCATACTAGCAATCAAGGTAAGGACTACCTTCTGTATAGTACACCTCTAGAGGCATGCACCTGGTTGTGAGTTCCCCACCCAATGCCTAAACAAGACTGTCTACCCAACTGATAGGCCGAATATGGCATTTTCGTCGGTCGTTTCCGACCTTTTAAGAGTGATCTCATCACAACCTTCAGACCCGAAATATAGTGGGAGATCGGTTACATCCAGAAAGGAAAATGCAGGCATTCTCATGGGTGCTAAACCGTGACTCATCTCGCCGCACACCCTCTTTCATTCACTCCCCATTTGATGAGGCTCGAGGTAACAAATTATCTTGTCATTCCATCTCCTTCACTCTGAATTCCACGTTGCCAAACATCCATCCATACAAGTCATCTAGGTAAAGGATGACCAAAGGCACTACCCTACTACATCCCTAATCTCAATAAGTACTGCCCTAGCATCATCATAGATCCCACAACAAGAAATCGCTGCTACTCATTTACCTCGGGACAAACTCCGAGGTTATCAACAAGCAACCCACTTGCCGTAGAAGATCTTCGGTCTTCAATGTCGTATAGATTTTCCATTTCAGTATCTTCAATCATTTGTCCATTTTTTGAACGTCGTTCATTGATTCAAAGTGGTCTTCGGATCGGGACTTTACTCAAAATCCAACCTCGATTACTTCGATATCAATTATCGAAATAAAATATGTATATGTGTATATAGAACAAGCCTCATTTAACTTGATTGCTTAAACCCTTTTTCCGAATTAGAATCAATTCCTGATTGTAAAACATTAAGAGATTAATTTCCAAGTGAAAACACCGAAGGCCTAAACCAACATCATATCGACACCCAGAAAACTACCCAACTTAACATCACAAAATCGAGTTCCAATTCCTTTTCGCTTATCCAGTTCCTTTTTATTTATCTTGTCAAAACTTTTACATGATCTTTGACAAGTTCCCGGATATACCGTTCGATCTGTTCCACCCCTCACCTAAGAAATAAACAAGGACAGATGGATTTCCCATCACGTTAATACCTTATTTGCTTTCCCAGATATCACAGGAGGGACAAGATGTACTTTTAGGTATTAGCACATGCCCCTATCTGCTATTTACTTTAATTCTCATTCAGAGATAATACCTCATCCATAACTTAAGTTTTCAATTTCAAACTCAGTTATTTATTAGTAAACAATGAAGCCTTCATGTAACGTCTCGCCTTTTTGCACGTCTTAAATCGATGATAAATCACACACGTCAGACTTAAACCATACAGAAGGGCGGATTGTTATGGGGTAAATAATAAAAGCAGAGAAAGAAATAAAACAAAATAGAATCTTGCAGCGGAATGATAAAATATAATAATCAAATATACAGTTCATGAAGCTGTTTTACAAAATATTCGATTATTCTTATACAATACATATCAGAGTTACACTTACCAGAGAATATTAATAATGCAGCGGAATACAACGGTGTAGTGGAATAATATAATAGATAATAGTATACTCTCTTTGTCTTCGTCCTTCAGAAAGAAAATCTTGAAATCCTGAAATGCTCAGACTGACCTGAGCGAATTAAAAAGACAAAACACTCGAGTCAGAACTAAAAGATTTTATGTAAGTTAAATCAACAGTCAATAATATGAATGGAACGGTGTCAGAGATGTTTACGGGATTTAACATCTCCTATCCAGTGTCTAACGTGAGTGCAGTAACTTAAGAGATGCTAGGGATTCACATCTTCTAAGGATTCGTTAAACTATTTACTATGTAGTAATATTTCGCTATTAAGATAATGTCTATAGTAAAATAAACTTACTTTTTTCATAGCGTTAAGGGGATACCCATATAGCCCTTAACACGTAATAGTCCCAGTAGTCCATCGAATATCATGGTCCCTCCTGATCGGGAAGCCACCGGAGCATACCACACGGGCTACGGGAGAAAACCAAACTCGTACAAGGCGCGATAGGGTAGGTGACATGGCACAACTAGGCAATGCCAGTGTAGATATACCAATTAAGCTTTCGGGCCGGTGGTAACGCGTAGCGCGCAGCTACCGCCCACCTCGAGCCACACCCCCGAAAAGGAAAATCAAAAGTGGCCACCGAATCAATCCAAAAGTCAGAGTAAAATATCGAAGGGATGTGTCCGATCAAAGGAGCTACCTCATTAGCCCGTCAATCGCTCCTGTTTTAGCCACCTTATGCCAACTTACGAGAGTCGGGTCCACGTATTTATCTCAAAGGAAATGCCGCCGCCATCCTACTTCACTCTGGAATCTCCACCGCGTACACGGTTGTTAAAGTGGTTTTTGGAGTTGGCGAAGAGTATGACAACTTCCGATCCCGGTCTCTTTAACAACCCAACGTTATTATAACACCGTGGTCATTTCAAAATAATTTATACTTCAATACCAGGATATAATATTTATTCCAAAACCATATAAATACAATATCATTTCAAATTTAAAAAACAAATCAATATGATATTCCTTTTATTTCAAATCAATATAATATCATTTTATTTCAAATATATCCGCTTTTTAAAATCATAGCACTTCATAATTTTTTACTTCAAAACCAAAGATTTGAAATTTTAACATCTTTAAAACATAATGCTATGAAATTCATAACTTCGGAACATTTCAATTTTTATAAACATTTCAATTTCGATATATTTCAACGCTTTAAATATTCCAAAATTTCAAAACTAACTTTGATAATTTCGATTCAACAATTAAATTTCCTATTATTTAGTTTTGAAATATTTTATATAATAAACCCCTTATTATTTAAATAAAACTCAAATTTCAAATGACTAGATATTGCCCTCAATTAGTTATACTTGAAATAATCATTTAATTCACCTAGACCCAAAAATCAAGTTATAATAATTATACCTTTTAAAATTCCAATTTAATAAATTTCACATCAACCCTATTGGTTTAATCCTTAAATAAATTCAATTTCATAAAATCTCAAATTTATCTAAATTTCAAATCAAATTTTATTCGAGTAAAATTCTTAAATAATTTAATTCACGTCCACTTCATATTTTATCTTCCAAATCTTAATTTATTTAAGTCATTGTAACCTCTATGTAAAAAATAAGATTTAAATACTTAACCATATTTATTTTAATAAATCAAACTCTATTTTTTTAACTTATTGTCATTAAACAGATTTATACATAGCTTAAATACATGAATTTAACTATATATAAAATATTGGTATATAATATCAAAAAGAATCAATATTTATTTAAACTGTATAATTCTATCCAAAACCATAGAAATCATTTTCAAAATATTTATATATATATATATATATATATATATAGACCGACGGTGTCTGTATATAATTTTACATCCTATGGTCAAGTGATACAGATATTTATCATTTCAATCCGTAATTTAAAATAAAATTACGGTTATATATCATTTCAAACTGTAATCTCGAATGAAATAAAATGCATAACAACTTGCAGTTTAAAATAATATATAATACAACATCCATTCATCCATCAACAGATCACACATCCATCACAATCATCATCCATAAAAATCAATCAATACCAATAGATAACTGATAATATATATAACAGGTATTTTACTGGTAGTTATATTCAATAATAAATTAAATAACGATTTAATTTAAATAAATGCAATAACTGAGATGATGATTAAAAATATATGAAAAAGTCATAAATAAATGCATAATCATAACAAAAATTTAATTTAACAAACATAAGAAATTTTAGAAGTTGTGAGTGGGTTAAGACGCTCACCTTTTGAATTTAAATTGAATTCAAATCCAATTTAAATCCAAGATTCAAACAGCCTTAGATTTCGTCCAAACCAGTGTCGAAGTGTCCGAATGCCAATACGAACCTAGCGGAGGAAACCGTGCATGAATTGGATCACATATGCAAAAGTTTTAGCAATTTAATTGTTTGAAAACAAAATTTAAATTAAAACAAAAATAAATAACTAACCCCTTACAATGCCATGACATCATCTCCCTCTCCTAGCATACGTACGCGCACAGTTTCCTCCACAACACAATATCACATACGCACACACAGCCGCGACCGAAAACCGCACGAGTCCATGACCACGACCACCGCGTACATGTGCCGCAACCCTCCAAACGCGCCGTCGTCTCCCCCTCGCCGTGTGACGCCCTCACGCTCACCAAAAAAAAGAAGCCTCCACAAAAATCTCAAAACCTAATTGAATTAATCTCACAATTTAACCGTCAAATCGCAGAACAAACACCACCGATGCACTCCCCATCGTCCACTCTACAATACCTAGAAAAGATTTGACGATCCGACAACGTTCATCGATACGCGATGAACGGTCGAGAATGGTTCTTCGATTTTCGAACAAACAGTGATTCAAAACCAAAAACGAACTACAGACCAGAGATGCGTACATCGAGAGCTTCGATATATAATTTTTCTGAATTTTTTTGAGGAGTTTGAATTTAGCTTTGATTTTTGAATTGCAGTTGGATTTGGAATTGTCTACCATTAAAATGAGGAGGTGAAGTGGAATTGTACACACAGGTAAATGAGAAATAGAAAGGCCAGGGTTTATAACCGGATATTTATAGGTAGGGTTGAAATAGAATAGATGGACTCGATTTATAACGCGCTGAACGATGAATGGCCCGAAAAGCCCATTCTGATTGCAGAACGAAATTGGGTCAACCCGTATATCAAAATATAAGTTTTAAAATATTTTAAACGCAATGGAAAAGGTTTCAAGTCCAAATTCCATCGTATAAAGAAGTTATGCTAAAATCAATTTATTTCAAATTGATTTCAATTAAATTGATTTCAAGGCGTTTCACGTTCGTACGATCAAACGACAAGTCCGATCGCTACGAAACTTGAAATCCTACAATAATTCACCGTTACGGATCCGATGAAACTGGTTTCGTCGAAATCCGAGTCAGTGGTCAAAATGGCTATTTTCCAGTTATTTAAATAAAATGATATTAAATAAAATAAATCACTATTTAAATTCAAATTCTATAATTCATAAATTTTATCATCTTGTATTACTTAAGTGATTTATAATTCCTTAAAACCAATTCTCATATCAATTTAAAGTAAATTAATTCACCAATTATAGTATTTATTTCATTTACTTAAAATAATCCCTTTATTATAAATTGAATCCAAATTAATTTTAATAAATTCCAATTAAACTGATTAGATTCAATTCCAACCCTTTAGTTGAGTCTATTATTACTATGTAACGCAGTTAACACTTGTCTCACATTTCATTTCATTTATATATTCAAATTTCCAACTTCCCTTTGTACTAACTATTATTTCCAAATACATTGAAGTTGTCAAATATATACATTTGTTAAAATTAGAACCTCAATTAATTCATCCAATAGGTTTCATTCCTTTATATTAACTTATGAATAAAATGTGCATTTCCGTTGCTTTATTACATTTACACTTTACAATTACAGTTCTTACCCACATTAATGAGACATTTATTTTTCATTTAAATGTAATTGTTTTCCAATAAATTTGGTAGACTAGATATATTCTGGTAATTTATGATGATTGTTACCATAGTCTTAAATTTTCACTTAGGCTTATCATTTTAATTATTTATTATAATTGCTTACATCCTATGAATTTATTCTATTACCATAAATCATACATTAATTCATATATTCATACAATACTTATCTTTATTTACTTATAATAAAATCTCATTCCCAAATATAACAGTTACAACAAATTAATAGGACAATTAAATAGTAACTTACGACCATTACTATTACTTTGATTCACATTAATTACAATTAATATTCTCAATAAATTTATTTACTTGGACTCATGCTTTCTATTACACCAATTACTACCTTATAAATAAAATCACATTAGTTACAATTAATATTCTCAATAAATTTATTTACTTGGACTCATGCTTTCTATTACATCAATTACTACCTTATAAATAAAACTACGTTTCCTTTTTAATTTACATTCACATTTTCCGTTATTATATTAATTATCATTAAGTACATTTAATTTTCTTTATTTGTAATTGGTGAATTAACTAGTAACAACCATTTGTCACCATTATACCCTTTATAATACTAGTATGTTCATTCTCCCTAACCAATTACCTTCTTTTATATTATTTCACACATTAATTCAATAATTACATTTGCTTCCTCATATCCCATTTGTAACCACGTCATAACATTTAAACTATTTTATTAACTAGAATTTCATTCAAGTTTATTAATTAACAACTTTTTTTTTACATTGCTATATTTCATTTTAGCGTTCATTTCAATATTAAATTGTAAGTTTTTATTTCTTACTAGATCAAATTACAACAATCTTATTAAAATGACAAATTTGATTATCGAAATTTACAGGTCGTTACACTCTCCCCCACTCAAAACTTTTCGTCCCCGAAAAGGAAAAGAAGGGAAAAGAGGAACTTATAAATCAATATATATTATTCAAAACATTATATTCATAACAATAAATTTATAGAATATGATAATTTAAATAAAATATATAGATTTATAACCAATTAAATCTTTTATATTCAAATTTATAAAGTTTGGAAATATTTTCAAAATATTTTCTAAGACCAAAATTTACGGAAAATTTGGGTAGAGTCTCCTTTGTACGGAGAGGCTCGGGAGAAAATATAATATCAAATATAACAATAAACGACATATATTTTTCAAAATAATATATCCCAACACGGGAAAAACAATATAATAACGCTATAAACCGTAATCCGAAAACGTACCTATTTGTCGGACAATTAACGCTTAATTATGAAACCAAAAGCAGTAGCAATTACTTCCATAACCTGTATTTCACTTATATAATCCAGAAGAATTAATAATTATATAAAATGAAATATTTAAAGTTGTTTCAACCATAAACAAAAATCAATACAAACAACAATCACTTGCAACAAGGCATATAACCATCACATAGAAATTAACACAAATCAATCATTCATTCATATCAAACAAAACAAATAGTTGTTCGGGTTCAAAACATTAAATTGTACGGAATGAAAAATAAACTACTAAGCGTGCCCTTCACTCAACAGTCTTAGGTGAAACTAAATAGATTATTCATACCTTCCAAACAAATTTGAAGTATCCTTGCCCAAACTACCATAAACCAAAACAAACAACCAACAATTTCGGAAAATAGATCAAATTCATTCCTATTTATTTCATTTCACAATATTTGTTGTTTGATTTATTTTCATTCATATAGTGATTCATCTTTTTAATTTACAATTTTTTTCTCAATTATTTCTTATAATTATTCAATTTCTCAGCATTTCAATTTATTTACTTAAGTTTATAATCATTTATTTATAATCCTCATCTTTCTATTATATTTACTCATAGTAACAACTTCAATTATACTTAAATTTATAATACCTACAACATTCAAATTTTATTTATTGAAGAATTTCATTAATTACTTTCATTACCTCAAGTTTATTTCTTGTATAATATCTATTACATTTTCTTATTAACATTTCAACTTTTCATATCTTTTGGTAAGTTATATATATGCCTTTAAGAATGTAATTAAAAGTTATACAAGTTTTTCTCAATTCTTTTAATTAATTAAATGTTCAATAATAATCCTTTGTTTTATGTGTTACAAATTTAAATTTTCTTTTTATTTAATTTGTAACTTAGCATTTAATCTCTTATTTCCTTTAGAGGTTTCAATTATTAAATACCTATGTTCCAATTCACTACAATAATTGAAACTATTAATTAATGGAAACTTAAGAACTAAATACTGGGTTAAATTTCAAATCATTCTAAAATAATAGATAAATGTATATACTTATAGTTTAAATATAGATATATATCCCATTATATTTAAAACGATTAAAAATTTATATTTGTTTATCAAAAATATATCTGTAGTAAAACTACTACAGTGGCCTCCCCCTTCGAAACTCGAAAATGAATGTCGATGATGCGGCCGCCATCGCCGAAATTATTTTCCAGCGACAGAGAGGGGAGTACAGAATTTATTTCTTTTCAAAGTTTCTTTAAAACAATTCTTTTAAATTATATTGAAATGTTTATATCAGAAAATACTTCTAAATAATATTATTATTTTCCAAAATCATTCGAAAGAAAGTTTCAAAACCTCGGAACTCAAGTTCTAAATTCCCAATTTTCATTTATTTTATTTTCAATCTTATTTCAACTATTATTTATAAATTTCATTACCTAACAACCAATATATTACAACCAAATATATATCATTTATAAAAAAATTATATATATAGAAAATATAATAGGCAAAATTATTTCATTCACCTATATTCAAAACAAATATTGTGTCGGTCTGCCCTATTAAGTGTTTATAAATCCCTATTGATGTCATAGCATCCCATGCATCAACCAGAATTTATAAATACAAAACGGAACAAATTAACACAATATTAAAACCTTTTTACAACAAATACGCTCTCTCATATATATACAATCAGCGACTCATCATAGGGTATTACTACCATATTAACAAAGAGTCAAACCCCACAAAGCTAAGGTTTATCGCTAAACCAAAGCTCTGATACCAGATGTAACGTCCCGCCTTTTTGCACGCCTTAAATCGACGATAAACCACACACGTCAGACCTAAACCATACAGAAGGGCGGATTGTTATGGGGTAAATAATAAAAGCAGAGAAAGAAATAAAACAAAATAGAATCTTGCAGCGGAACGATAAAATATAATAATCAAATATACAGTTCATGAAGCTGTTTTACAAAATATTCGATTATTCTTATACAATACATATCAGAGTTACACTTACCATAGAATATTAATAATGCAGCGAAATACAACGGTGTAGTGGAATAATATAATAGATAATAGTATACTCTCTTTGTCTTCGTCCTTCAGAAATAAAATCTTCAAATCCTGAAATGCTCAGACTGACCCGAGCGAATTGAAAACACAAAACACTCTAGTCAGAACTAAAAGATCTTATGTAAGTTAAATCAACAGTCAATAATATGAGTGGAACGGCATCAGAGATGTTTACGCTATTTGACATTTTCTATCCAGTGTCTAACGTGACTGCAGTAACTTAAGAGATGCTCGGGATTCACATCTCCCAAGGATCTGTTAAACTATTTACTATGTAGTAATATTTCACTATTATAATAATGTCTATAGTAAAATAAACTTACTTTTTTCATAGCGTTAAAGGGTTACCCATTTAGCCCTTAACACGTAATAGTCCCAGTAGTCCATCCAATATCATGGTCCCTCCTAATCCGGAAGCCACCAGAGGATACCACACAGGCTACGAGAGAAAACCAAACTCGTACAAGGCGCGATAGGGTAGGTGACACGGCACAACTAGGCAATGCCAGGGTAGATATACCAATTACGCTTCCGGGACGGTGATAACGCGTAGCGCGCAGCTACCGCCGACCTCGAGCCACACCCCAAAAAGGGAAAATCAAAAGTGGCAACCGAATCAATCCAAAAGTCAAAGTAAAATATCGCAGGGATGTGTCTGATCAAAGGAGCTACCACGTTGGCCCGTCAATCGCTCCTGTTTTAGCCACCTTATGCCAATTCATGGGAGTCAGGTCCACGTATTTATCTCAAAGGAAACACCGTCACCATCCTACTTCATTCTGGAATCTCCACCGCGTACACGGTTATTAAAGTGGTTTTCAGAGTTGGCAGAGAGTATGACAACTTCCAATCTCGGTCTCTTTAACAACCCAGAGTTATTATAACACCGCGGTCATTTTAAAATAATTTATACTTCAAAACCAGGATATAATATTTATTTCAAAATCATATAAATAAGATATCATTTCAAATTTAAAAACAAAATCAATATGATATTCCTTTTATTTCAAATCAATATAATATCATTTTATTTCAATATATCCCTTTTTTAAAATCATAGCACTTCCAAATTTTATACTTCAAAACCAAACATTCGAAATTTTAACACCTTTAAAACATAATGCTATGAAATTCATAACTCCAAAACATTTCAATTTCTATAAACATTTCAATTTCGATATATTTCAAGGCTTTAAATATTCCAAAATTTCAAAACTAACTTTGATAATTTCGATTCAACAATTAAATTTCATATTATTTAGTTTTGAAATATTTTATCTAATAAACCCCTTATTATTTAAATAAAACTCAAATTTCAAATAACTAGATATTTCCCTCAATTCGTTATACTTGAAATAATCATTTAATTCACCTAGACCCAAAAATCAAGTTATAATAATTATAACTTTTAAAATTCCAATTTAATAAATTTCACATCAACCCTGTTGGTTTAATCCTTAAATAAATTCAATTTCATAAAATCTCAAATTTATCTAAATTTCAAATCAAATTTTATTTGAGTAAAATTCTTAAATAATTTAATTCACATCCATTTATATTTTATCTTCCAAATCTTAATTTATTTAAATCATTATAACCTCTACATAAAAATATGATTTAAATACTTAACCATATTTATTTTAATAAATCAAACTCCATTTTTTTAACTTATTGTCATTAAACAGATTTATACATAGCTTAAATACATGAATTTAACTATATATAAAATATTTTTATATAATATCAAAAAGAATCAATATTTATTCAAACCGTATAATTCTATCCAAAACCATAGAAATCATTTTCAAAATATTTATATATATAGACCGACGGTGTCTGTATATAATTTTCTATCCTATGGTCAAGCGATACAGATATTTCATTTCAATCCGTAATTTAAAATAAAATTACGTTTATATATCATTTGAAAACGCAATGCCGAATGAAATAAAATGCATAACAACTTGCAGTTTAAAATAATATATAATACAACATCCATTCATCCATCAACAGATCACTCGTCCATCACAATCATAATCCACAAAAATCAATCAATACCAATAGATAACTGATAATATATATAACAGGTATTTAACTGGCACTTATATTCAATAATAAATTAAATAACGATTTAATTTAAATAAATGCAATAACTGAGATGATGATTAAAAATATACGAAAAAGTCATAAATAAATGCATAATCACAATAAAATTTAATTTAACGAACATAAGGAATTTTAGAAGTTGTGAGTGGGTTAAAACACTCACCTTTTGAATTTAAATTGAATTCAAATCCAATTTAAACCCAAAATTCAAACAGCCTCAGATTTCGTCCAAACGAGCATCAAAGTGTCCAGAATGCGAATACAAACCTAGCGGAGGAAACCGCGTGTGAATTGGATCACGTATGCAAAAGTTATAGCAATTTAATTGTTTGAAAACAAAATTTAAATTAAAACAAAAATAAATAACTAAACCTTTACAATGCCACGTCATCATCTCCCTCTCCCAACATAAGTATGCGCACAGTTTCCTACATAACCCAAAATCGCGTACGCACACACAGCCGCCATCGGAAACCGCACGAGCACTTGACCACGACCACCGCATACACATGCCGCAACCCCCCAAACGCGCCGTCGTCTCCCCCTCGCCGTGCGACGCCCTCGCGCGCAAGAAAAAAAGCAGCCGCCACAAAAATCTCGAAACTCTAATCAAATTAATATCACAATCTAACCGTCAACTCGCAAAACAAACACCACCGATGCACTCCCCATCGTCCACTCTACAATACCTAGAAAAGATTTGACGATCCGACAACGTTCATCGACGCGCGACGAACGTTCGAGAATGGTTCTTCGATTTTCGGACAAACAGTGATTCAAAACTAAAAACGAACTACAGATCATAGATGCATACATCGAGAGCTTCGATATATAATTTTTCTGAATTTTTTTGAGGAGTTTGAAATTTCATTTTGATTTTTGAATTGCAATTGGATTTGAAATTGTCTGCCATTGAAATGAGGAGGTGAAGAGGAATTGTACACACAGACAAATGAGAGATAGAAAGGCTAAGGTTGATAACCGAATATTTATAGGTAGGGTTGAAATAGAATAGATGGAACCGATTTATAAACGCGTTGAACGATGAATGGCCCGAAAAGCCCGTTCTGACTCCGGAACGAAATTGGATCAACCCGTCGATCAAAATAGATGTTTTAAAATATTTTAAACGCAATGGAAAAGGTTTCAAGTCAAAATTCCATCGTATAAAGAAGTTATGCTAAAATCAATTTATTTCAAATTGATTTCAATTAAATTGATTTCAAGTCGTTTCACGTTCATACGATTAAACGACAAGTCTGATCGCTACGAAACTTGAAATCCTACAATAATTCACCGTTACGGATCCGACGAAATTGGTTTCGTCGAAATCCGAGTCAGTGGTCAAAATGGCTATTTTCCAATTATTTAAATAAAATGATATTAAATAAATTAAATCACTATTTATATTCAAATTCTATAATTCATAAATTTTATCATCTTGTATTACTTAAATGATTTATAATTACTTAAAACCAATTATCATATCAATTTAAAGTAAATTAATTCACCAATTATAGTATTTATTTCATTTACTTAAAATAATCCCTTTATTATAAATTGAATCCAAATTAATTTTAATAAATTCCAATTAAACCGATTAGATTCAACTCCAACCCTTTAGTTGCGTCTATTATTACTATGTGACGCAGTTAAAACTTGTCTCACATTTCATTTCATTTATATATTCAAATTTCCAACTTCCCTTTGTACTAACTATTATTTCCAAATATACTAAAGTTGTCAAATACATACATTTGTTAAAATTAGAACCTCAATTAATTCACCCAATAGTTTTCATTCCTTTATATTAACTTATGAATAAAATGTGCATTTCCGTTGCTTTATTACATTTACACTTTACAATTACAGTTCTTACCCATATTAATGAGACATTTATTTTCACTTAAATGTAATTATTTTCCAATAAATTTGGTAGGCTATATATATTATGGTAATTTATGATGATTGTTACCATTGTCTTAAATTTTCACTTAGGCTTATCATTTTAATTATTTATTATAATTACTTACATCCTATGAATTTACTCTATTACCATAAATCATACATTCTTTCATATATTCATACAATACTTACCTTTATTTACTTATAATAAATTCTCATTCCCAAATATAACAGTTACAACAAATTAATAGGAAATAAATAGTAACTTACGACAGTTACTATTACTTTGACTCACATTAATTACAATCAATATTCTCAATAAATTTATTTACTTTGACTCATGCTTTCTATTACACCAATTACTACCTTAAAAATAAAATTATGTTTCCTTTTTAATTTACATTCACACTTTCCGTTACTATATTAATTACCATTAAGTACATTTATTTTTCTTTATTTTTAATTGGTGAATTAACTAGTAACAACCATTTGTCACCATTATACCCTTTATAATACTTGTATGTTCATTCTTCCTAACCAATTACCTTCTATTATATTATTTCACACATTAATTCAATAACTACATTTGCTTCCTCATATCCCATTTGTAACCTAGTCATAACATTTAAATTATTTTATTAACTAGAATTTCATTCAAGTTCATTAATTAATAACTATTTTTTTTACATTGCTATATTTCATTTTAGCGTTCATTTCAATATTAAATTGTAATTTTTTATTTCGTACTAGATCTAATTACAAAAATCTTATTAAAATGACAAATTTAATATCGAAATTTACGGGTCGTTACACTTCCAAGTTAGGGAACTATTTCCTCTCCGACCTTTGTTCGATCAAGTTCTTTATCCTTTAAATAATAGTCGCTTCTATACCTCGAAGTCTAATGCTACTTCCGAGCTTATTTCCAAATATTGTTTATTATTTAAACAATTCGTTTGACTATAGAATTCGACCATTTTTCAAATCTTTAGAAAATTCCTATATTAATCTTAAAAATTATAATTAATTATTATGAAATCATTCATAAAAGAATTTGGTCAAAAACTCCTTCCGGTTCCATAATTTCAAAATCCAATTCCTTAATCGTTGGTGAATAGTGATTAACTAGGTCATTTTCCATAATTATACTTTTGATTAAGTATAAACTCATTTTTATCTTCCAAAACCTCATTATTATATTAATAATGAATTTAGAAATTTATTTCACAATTTTCAGAATTATAAAACTCTACTAATAAAAAAAACTGGATTTAACTGCTCTTATAATGAAATGTTTGAAAACCGTTTTACTCATAACTTGATATTTTCAAATCAAAAACTTAACTTTTCGGATCCATTTGAAGGCTTTTAACTTTACGGACAAAACATTTCCCATTTCAATTCATTTCGACTTGAAATGCATTTTACACTTCCGTTTGAAATTACAGGTCGCATAACCGAGAACCGTCACTCCGAAAAATGCCCAAATTTGACCTTTTGGTAAATTGTTCCAAACTTTTCCTCGGAACACTTCCAAAACACTTATAAGTGAATACAAGTTATTATAAACACTTATCAAAACTTTCATTACTTTTAGTTACTGTTTCCCCACCGATTTCTTTTATACGAGACTTAACTTTTTCATATGTACATGTAAGGGTAATTGTGTCATGACTTGTCAATATACTTTTATAACACATCATCACATCTAAATAAGTCATTCAAGCATATCATATATCATCAACCATCATCAACTAACTTGTAAATGAGTATGAACTTATATATACTTGTTTACTAACTTTTTCTTAGCTAACTTTTCATGTATGTTAATTAACCATTTGAATCATTAACCTATCATCATACTCAACCATCCAAGCATGTTTTTAAATTGATAATACATGTCTAACATTCATTAGCATACAAAGCTATTTAAGTTAGATTACGCGGAGTTTTCTTACTGAAAGTGAAAGCTTTCCTAACTTTCGCTGGATGTTCCTACGGTCAAAGCTCCTCCATCCAATGTCTCGAAGAAAGTGAAATGGCCTTCCTAACTCCCAAATAGTTCAGCCTATAAGTGGTATTTGGAGCTAGAGTGAGTTTGAGTGGATGATTCTTGGATGGTTGTTCTTAGAATGAAGAGAGGAGAAAGATTAATGTATATATCAAAGAGTTTTGAGTTATTTAGATATGGTTTCCCACCATGGAAGCCATTAATGGTTTCTTGAGCTTGAGAGGATTTATGAAGAAGAAGCTGGAAAAATGATAAAGGAGAGAAGATAATGAGAGAGAGTGTTTATATAGGATTAGTCTTAGGAATAAAATATTGGTATATGTCACTTCTTATCTTCAAATCAACACCATACCACATCACTTCACACCATACCTCATGTACATGCCTATATCCCTCCTTGTCCTTACATGTGGCCTCCCCCATCCACCTTTCCATGCGTGTGTACCCCCTTGTCCTTACCATGCTTGCATTAAATGAGAGGATGAGTTGATGTGATGTTTTCCATACTCTTTTGTTTATTCTTTTCTTATGTGTGTGCATATATATATATATATATATATATATATATATATATATATATATGTATGTATATATATATATATATGTATGTATTCATATGCATTTATACTCTGCATTATACAGATATATACATGTTTTATTATTTGTTTATTTGGGTATGATTACATACATATGACTCATGTATGTATGCCGGTAACACACAACGTTCTGATGACGTTCAACAACTTCTACATGATATTCTATAGTGTATTTAAATTTCATTAATCAGTCATATTTCTTATTGTATTTTTCTCAACGTAATTATGTAACCTGAGTTTATAAATAATATTTCCATTATTTTGTATTAATTAAACATTTATTTAATTCACTATGAAATTAACTGACTGGTATATTCCAATAAATTCATGATTGCATATTCTATTCAACTATATCCTTGGTTTATATTTATAAATTTCTGGGTCGTTACATCATCCTCTCCTTAAAATAATTTCGTCCTCAAAATTTCCACATGAAGATAACTTCAAATAAAGAGATATATATTCATACTAGTTTGAATATAGAAGGATACATGACTAGTGATTACACCATAGGCGGTGAGTACACTTATAGTCGTTCCATTACTCATGGATCTATTACTCTTCTAATCTAAATTCTGAATATGCCTTCCACATTCGGTCTTCAGTTTCCTATGTGCAATTGGAAGGATCTCCACTCCACTGAGCAAAAACTAGTTTCACAACTTTCTTTGTAACGAACCGTAAATTTTAACGCTTTAAATAACATAATTAACTGAATTTTTCCTTGAAATTAAACAATTAATTTTTAACCATGAAAATTTAATATATGGAGGACGTCTTTTTAAGCATGGAAAATGTAAGATTTTCATCAGAAAATATATAAGTTTGCTTTATTGTGTAATTTTATTTAAATTTAAATCAGTTAATCTGATGAAAATAAAATATTTTCAAAATCTAAATACTTTTATAAAATATAAATATAGACCATTTTTTGAGTGAGACATCGTATTTTGCTTTGCAAATTTGGACTGCTCTAGCCCTGTTTATCTTATTTTCGGCGAATTAGCAACAGTTTGGCAGCGAATATCGACTTTTGATAGGATGATCATATCGTTGATACCTATGTACCATTTTGCTCGTCTCGTCATGTTGATCTCCACAGTATATTCATTCTTGTATTTTGGCGTCCGGTGCACAGTGAAATCTACGAAACGACTATCCATACCAGTTTCGCATTCGAGCCTTTTTAGTTTCCTTATGCCTTTCTTTTATCCACCATATAAACCCAAAAGCCATTTTTTTAATTATTTCCTGAAATTCTGGTCTAGGCTTTTGTGATTCGACCTTCTTAATTTTCTATTTGCTATTTCATTTATATTCTCCAGTTCATCTCTTAAAGTGTTTATTTTCTTCTCTGCATGCTTTGTTTGTTTTGCTTGAAAAATAATAAAATATATATAGCAGTGCTTGTATTATGCGAATAACCTGCTTGTCTTCTTTGCCTTTTGCAATTCGAGCCACCACCGGGTAAAATCGCCATACGTCCATCTCCATCAACCCCTCTGCCCAAACTGCCACGCCTATCCATCTTCTCCCTCTCCCTTCAACACTCCATAATAGCCGCCTAAGAAAAAAATATGACAGTTTGTATAATGGCTTTGTGGACCAACTTATCCCCACCACTCCATTCTCCCTGAACCTTACCTCCTTGAACCACACTAATTCCACAGCCCTTCTCCTCCTCCTTTTGCCTCGCACCTCATGTTCGACCCTGCCTTTTCCCCACTACCTTTCCATACTCGCTGCTCCAACTATCTCACTCTCCTATCGTCGGCATCTTTAACACCCTCCACAACATCAAATACGCTCCAGCACAGCTCCACACCTATATAGCCAGACCTACATCACCTCCAGTCCCTAGCCTTACACCATCCCATTCCGCACGTACACAAACATCCCTGACCCCGCTTGCCACCGCCTTCCCTTCGAGCATCCCTCCATTCACAGTCAACATAGCCACCTACTCTCCATATATATGTTTATATATTGGTTTATACAGTTAGTTTATATATCAGTATATATGGGTTTATGATTTTTTTTATTTTTCGTTTTACACTTTTACAGTTTTATAAGCGTCAAAATTAAAAATGATTTACAGTTTTACAGTTTTATATTTATGTAAAGTGAACCACATGTGTCCAAAAATTTATATGGATTTTTAAAATATATATAAAAAAACTATTTTGATATGTGTCTTAAATTTAATATTGATTTTAATATATATATATATATATATGTATATATATATGTATGTATGTATGTATGTATGTATGTATGTATGTATGTATGTATGTATGTATTTTTCATCAAACTCATGTCCACCTTGCCTTGCTTTAGGAGTGTCATTTGGATTGGTCGATTGTCGACTTCGTGATTCAATTCGTAGTTTGTCATGTTGTCTAATTTCTCTAGCCTTAAGCTGAGCAATCACTCATGATCAACATTCTTATATTTTGTAAATTTAATTCACTTGACATGACGATTGAAATATGTTGTTAAATTAGAATTGGTTAGCGATTAAATTATTGAATATGATATGTAAATATTTACTGCTTGCCTGTTAATTGACATATGACACCGATAACCTATTGTGTCTGTGTGCGTGTGCGTGTGCGTGTGTGTTTAATTGTTAATTGTGATCATATTATCCATTTATATGACATGTCATTTTATGCTATTATTCTACTGTTCTTACACTGCAAGTTTCCTAGTAATTAGGAATCCCCTATGGGTTGAAATGATACATGCCCGAACGATCTTATAGATTAGGGGAAAATCGTTGGGTTGAAATGATAAACCCAAGCGATTTTATTGATATTTGATGTTACCTAAAGGTTTGACCAGGAAACTGAGTACTCTGCATTTGCATACTGTTCGGCATTTATGAGTCATTCGGCATCCAGAACGCTTGGCATTCAGGAACGCTCGGCATTTAGGTGCGTTCGGCATTAGAAAGCGCTCGGCTTCTAGAGTCGTCCGGCACAACCGATTCATTCGGCACTCAAGTTCGATCGGCATCTATGGGACGTTCAGCACGCAAGAGCGTTCGGCATTGAGAGCTGTTCGGGATTGTATATCGTTCGGCATCTATGGAGGTTCGGCATGGTAGAGCCATTCGGCATTCCATACTGCTCAACATCTAAACCTTATTCGGCACAACACTTCGTTCGGCATAAATATCGTTCGACATTCGGGATCGATCGGCGTCCAGAGTCGTTCGGCACAACGCACTGGGTCGGCTTCCAGTGTCATTCGGCATAAATCTCATTCGGCATTCAGGAACGATTGGCTTCCATTGTCATGCGGCACAACACATTGGGTCGGCTTCTAGTGTCGTTCGACACAAATACTTCGTTCGGCATTCAGAGTGTTCGGCATCACTTCGGTCAATATGAAGATATCGTTCGGCATCACTTCGGTCGGCATGAAGATATAGTTCGGCATCATTTCGTTCGGCATGAGGATATCGTTCGGCATTCATGCCTTGTTCGGCATTTTACCGTTCGGCATCTATGGATCGGCACACAGAGATCACTCTTTTTGGGCCAAGCTACTTAGCTACCTGACCCACCAGGGAAGTCGAACCCATCTTCGCCTATAAATAGAGAGGCAGGGGCACAGCGAAATGGACCCTTTTTCGAGAACATCGGGGAGACTCTACCGCATTCAAGACTCATTCAAGACTTATCTTTTTTGCTTAGAAATTGTATTCAATATAATTGGTATACGGATTGTATCTATAACCGATTATCGAGAAAAGCAATAAAGATTAACCTCAAAGTGGACGTAGGCAATTATGCCGAACCACAATAAATCTGGTGTTCGTATTTTCTGCATTTAAATCTACGTGTTTTTCTCTGTTTAACATTACTTTCTTCATTAATCTCTCTACATAACTCTACTCAAGGGTGTTAGTGACCAATTTTGGTGCTAACATTCGGTGCTTCCACTGAGAATCGAATTCTCAGCACGATAGGATCTACTTTGTAGCTACTGGTTTGAAAAATCCCCCGAAGGAGATCCAAATCATTCACAAGACATCTATTGATTCTACTCAGAGTTATAACCAACAACTCTACCATAGGAATACCACGAACTTGATCGGCCTCTCACAACGCAGATGTCAATGAAACTGCAAGTGTACAACAGATAGGACCTAGCAACCAACCAGCAATTCAAGGCGCAGGAACCTCCACACAGAACCAAGCGAAGGTCGTTTCCCGAACAGAGTTCAACGACTTGATAAGTGAACTCAAGGAAAGTAGAAGGCAACTTGCTGGGCAGATCCAAGCCAATACTAATCTTATGACCTAGCTTGCCCAGCAGCAGCATCAGAGTGCTGGAAGTAGTCCTGCTCCTTATTATGAATCTGATAGCTCAACCTCAGCTAATGAACCTCCTAGGCGTAGACGTCGTAGGGATGAAGCTTCACAAGTAGGTGCCCCTGATTGATCCGTCAGGGTTCAGGCATGTGACGAGACCGGACGTCCGGATCACCAAGATCCAAATCAAGCGGGACATCAACCCGCACGGTCCCGTGGAATGGAACCCGACCTCCCACCCTCCATACAAACTCCGGATTTATCAGCAATGGTGAGGCAGTTAATGAGAGAAAACCAAGGCCTGACCAACGAAGATTGGGTAGTGTCCAAGAGTCATACTCCCTTCACAGATGTTATCCTACAGGCTGAGTACCCCAAGAAATTCAATATGCCGACTATCCCACCCTACGAAGGGAAGACTGGACCTAGGCAACACGTGATAAAGTACGAATGGATGATGGATTTGGCAAGGGCGAATGACGCGACTAAGTGTTGGTGCTTCCCAATCACTCTGTCCGGAATCGCCACTATGTGGTTTACTCGACTTCCTCCGCGATCTATATCCAGCTTCGACGAGTTGGCAATGAAATTTGTCGAACAATTCAGGATACATGCTACTTATCCAAAGGATGTGATGTCCTTATCAAGCGTAATCCAGGCTCCGGCAGAGTCTTTGAAAGCATACTTACAAAGGTTTCATGTTTCCGCCACTGAAGTTAGCAATCCTAATGACCATGCAATTTTGATGGCGGTAATGCGAGGTGTAGATGCAGACTGAGAGTTTGGAGATTGGTTGGCGGGAAAGCCCCCAGCTACGTTGGAACGATTCTATTCCAAAGCTCATCAGTTCATACGGAGGGAGGAGGCTCGATGGACGAGACGAGATAAGGCACCAGGGCCTGTTTAGGAGACTGTGAAAGTAACATCGCCGTGAAGTAGTCCGGTGATAGTTCGGGAAAAGTTCAAGTCAACGTCCAGAATAAGCCTGGGCAGTCCAAAGGATCCGGATGTGGAAATCTCGGAAAGAAAAAAGAAGCAGGGAGATGGAAGCCAAGGATTCCGACCTACAATGAATACACCCCGCTGAATACTTCTCTCGAAAACATTTATCTATCTACCTGTAACACCTTTGAATACAGAAAGTCGCGCCCACAGGAGTCCACTGGAGAACAGAAACAGACAGGGAAGTACTGTCGCTTCCATGAGACCCATGGGCACAATACCGAGGAGAGTAGTCACCTCCACGACGCCACAGAAAAGTTGATCAGACAGAAAAAATGCAGGAATTTGTTAAAAACCTGCAACATGGAAGGCAAGGAACGTCAGACCCCGGACGCGGGCCGGCTCCACGCCAACCAGAACAACCTGCTCAGACCGTGGGTAGATTGATCGTAAACACAATTGTCTGAGGACCTCATCCTGCGGACAAGAATTGGCAGGAAATGGAACCATATGCTACCTCCTTAAGGCATGCGGATTATGAATGTTGTTCAAATGTGGAAGATGGAACCCCCGCAAAACAACAACGCATGATGACTGACGATATAGTGTTTAAGAGTCGAGACACGGACAAAGTGGAGGCTCCTACTATCGATCCGATGGTTATATCTGCAATAATTGGGCCAGCTTACGTGAAAAGAATCTTGATTGATTGTGGAAGCTCTGTCAACATCATCTTCAAGAAGGATTATGACCAAATGAAGATGGAAATGAAAGATTTGAAACCATGTAAAGCCCGTATCCACGGCTTTAACGGTGCTGCAACCGACACGATGGGGTATATAGAGTTACCAGTTGAATTGGGGGAAGGTGAGCTTAGGAGAGTGCGAGTCCTACCGTTCATAGTAATGGATGTTGACTCTCTATACAATGTCTTTTTGGGTCGCCCAGCCTTGGCGGAATTTAGGGATGCTTTGGCCCCATGGTGTTTGACATTAAAATTTCCGGCAGACAAAGGAGTCGGTGTTGTACATGGCGATCAGGCGACCGGTCGTGCGTGTTATGTGGCGGAACTAAGAGAAGCTCAACGGAGAGAGAAGGGAAAGGTTGCGAACAGCTCCGTCCATATCCTAAAGACTAATGATTGACAAGTAGTGCCCGAGCCCTGGCTCGGGTTGCATTCTCGGATCCTTAGAGACATAGATCCGAGAGATGATGATGGGGAACCTAGGGAAACAAATGCAGCACCGGCTGAGCTGACGATCGACGTTCCAGTCAGCCGGGATGACCTATCACGAGTTCTTAAGATTGGATCACAACTCGACCCCTCAGTGGCTGAGGATCTTACTTATTTCGTCTGAGCGAATCTGGACGTTTTTGCTTGGACACACTCTGATATGTGCGGGATTTCTCCAGCAATTACGAGTCATATATTGAACATAGACCCAAAACACGTTTCCATAAAATAAAAAAGGAGAGTTATGGACCCGAAGAGGTCTACGACTCTCAAAGAGGAGGTGGACAAACTCAAAGCCAATGGGTTCGTCCGTGACGCCCTATACCCTGAATGGGTATCTAACCAAGTGCTAGTAAAAAAGGCGAATGGAAAGTGGTGAACTTGTGTTGATTACTCCGATCTGAATAAAGCATGCCCGAAGGATAGTTTCCTTTCACCTAGAGTCGACCAGCTCGTTGACTCTACCGCCGGACACGAGTTATTGTCATTTATGGATGCGTACTCAGGATATAATCAGATCCCGATGGATATTCTAGACCAAGAGCACACCAGTTTTGTCACAAATATGGGGCTATATTGCTATGTAGTAATGCCCTCTAGATTGAAAAACACGGATCAACTTATCAATGTCTGGTGAATCGAATGTTTAAGGACCAGATCGGTAAGACGATGGAAGTCTATGTGGAAGACATACTCGTAAAGTTACGGCAGTCAAACGACCACATCCAAGACTTAGCAGAAATGTTTGATATACTCAGACATTACGGTATGAAGATCAACCCCTTAAAGTGCTCTTTTGGCGTGGCATCAGGAAAGTTCTTGGGTTTCATTGTGAATGCACGTGGAATTGAAGCTAACCTGGAAAAGATTCAGGCTATTCAAGACATACAAGTGCCTAGAACTATAAAGCAAGTACAAAGCTTAAACGGAAAGGTGGCAGCGCTGAGCCGATTCATATCCAGAGCCACAGATAAGTGCATTCCTTTCTTTGATGTGATAAAGAAGGAAAAAAGGAATTTCGAGTGGACATCCGACTGCAAGGAAGCATTCCGAGCTCTGGTAAGGCATTTGGAGAGCCCTCTAGTGCTATCGAAACCAATAGACCATGAAATGTTGTATGTGTACTTGGCAGTATCCCAACATGCTATCAGTATGGCTTTGGTTCGTGAAGAGGACCGAGTTCAAAAACCAGTTTACTATGTTAGCAAACGTCTGACGGGGGTAGAAAGAAACTATCCCAAGATCGAGAAATTATCCTATTGCTCGGTGATTGCATCATGCAAACTTCTCCCATATTTTCAAGCACACCCAATCAGTGTTTACACTTATCAACCCTTGCGTCAAATTCTCCAACGACCGAAAACTTCTGGAAGAATGTTAAAATGGAATATCGAGCAAAGTCACTTCCATATTACTTACCTGCCTCGAAAGGTCATACAGGGACAAGCGCTAGCGGATTTCATCATCGAATTCACCATGACAGACGAATCAAACGGCTGCAATGTCATACCTCATGTCCAATGGAAGATGTACCCTGATGGGGCATCTAACGACTGTTGTTCGGGGGTTGGCATAGTTCTTGTAACTCTTGAAAACCGATCAGTTTGCTATGCTTTGAAGCTCGAATTCACAACAACGAATAACGAAGCCGAGTATGAAGCATTGATTGCCCGCTTAAGACTCGTCAAAGAACTGGGAATAAGATCAGTTGAAATCTTTTATGACTCGCAACTGGTGGTGTATCAAGTGCGTGGAGACTACCAAGCAAGGGGCAGAGACTTGCCCCGTATTTGGCCCAAGTTCTGGAGCTGCTAGCGAATCTCGAGTATTATGATCTTTCACATGTTCCGCGTGAACAAAACAGAGCAGGTGATTCATTAGCAAAATTTGCAAGCACTAGCGATGCGCAGCAGATGAGATTGTTTCCCGTTGAAACCTTACATGTTCCAAGTATAAATATAATGGAGGTAGATTTCATGTTAGAAACAGAAATCGCGAAGGAGTCATGGATGACCTCATTCAAGCAGTACTTGTTACACGGGGTCGTGCCTGAAAGAAGGAGCGAAAGATGACAAGTCATTCTTAAGGCTTCTCGTTATGTAATGCTAGATGGAATAACGTATCGGAGGGGATTCTCGACCCCATTACCCCAGTGCATTGCCCATGATGAGATAAAAGGAGTCCTGACGTAAGTCCATGAAGGTGAATGTGGCGACCATACCGGGGGCAGACGTTAGCAAAGAAAATCCTCCGCTATGGATACTATTGGCCAACTGTAAATCGGGATGCCGCAAACTATGTAAGAAGATGTGACAAATGCCATAAGTATGCAAAAATTCCAAGAGCTCCGCCGACGGAACTCACACAAATGGTTAGTCCTTGGCCATTTGCAATGTGGGGGATTGATATAGTTGGTTCCTTACCCCTATCCAAGGGTGGTGCAAAATACGCGATTGTTGCGTTCGATTACTTTACCAAGTGGGCAGAAGCAGAGCCTTTGTCCACTATCACCACCAAGAAAGTCATTAATTTCGTTGTACGAAATATCATATGCCGCTTTGGCCTGCCACGAACCATCGTAACAGACAATGGAACTCAGTTTGAAAGCAAAGAGTTCAGGGAATTTTGCCAAAAATATGGTATTGAGAAAAAGTTTGCAGCAGTTGCTCATCCGAAAGCTAATGGACAAGTGAAGGTTGTAAACAAGATACTCAAATCCATATTGAAAAAAACATATGGAAAGGGCTAGAGGCAAGTGGGTGGATGAGCTTCCGACAACAATTTGGGCTTACAGAACCACCCACAAGTCCGCGACTGGCCACACTCCATTCGCTTTAACATATGGCATGGAAGCTATCATACCTGTGGAACTTGAAGTCCCATCATATCGGGTAACTTATTATGACCCTGAGTCAAATCAAGATCTCTTGTTGGAATCGTTGGACTTCATTGATGAAAAACGCGAAGTAGCTAATTTAAGAGCGGCCGCGTACAGGTGCGGAGTTGCTCGATATTATAATGAAAAAGTCCGACCGAGAATCTTTGGCGTGTGTGATCTCGTTTCGAAACAAGTTTTCCCAGTTCCATCACACATAAGCCCCACATGGTAAGGTCAATACGTCATTGAACAGAAGCTTGGAGAAGGAACTTTCAAGCTAGCGACCGTCGATGGTGCGACACTCTCCCGAGCATGGAATGGTGAACATTTGCGGTATTATTACACTTAGTTCATTTCTATCATATTTTAGTTGCATTTATTTCCAGCAATTTTTTATTCCTAGTTTACGGCATGTAAAAAGACAATTGTGCTTATTTGCATTAATAAAGGCTTGAAGCCATTTCATTTTCCCATGAATTGTCGATGTTCCCGTGTACGATAATGCTATAACAGATCACTAAGAGATACATTACTCTATCTGACGTACGAACGAGTATGAATGACTCAAAATCTCCAAGTCCCCGGAGTGCGGACTGGAGTACTCTAAGTCCCAGAGTGCGGACTCGAGTATAAACGACTCAAAATCTCCAAATCCCCAGAGTGCGGACTGGAGTACTCTAAGTCCCCAAAGTGCGGACTCGAGTATAAACGACTCAAAATCTCCAAGTCCCCGGAGTGAGGACTGGAGTACTCTAAGTCTCCAAAGTGTGGACTCGAGCATAAACATCTCAAAATCTCCAAATCCTCGGAGTGCGGACTCGAGTTTAAATGACTCAAAGTCTCCAAGTCCCTGGAGTGCGGACTGGAGTACCCTAAGTCCCCAGAGTGCGGACTCGAGTAATAATGACTCAAAATATCCAAGTCCCCGGAGTGAGGACTGGAGTACTCTAAGTCCCCAGAGTGCGGACTCGAGTATAAATGACCCAAAATCTACAAGTCCCCGGAGTGAGGACTGGAGTACTCTAAGTCTCCAGAGTGTGGACTCGAGTATAAACGACTCAAAATCTTCAAGTCCCCGGAGTGAGGACTGGAGTACTCTAAGTCCCCAGAGTGCGGACTCGAGTATAAACGACTCAAAATCTCTAAATCCCCGGAGTGAGGATTGGAGTACTCTAAGTCCCCAGAGTTCGGACCAGAGTATAAACGATTTAAATGTCCAAGTCCCCTGAGGGCGGACAGGACATAAATGACTTGTAGTCATCGAGCCCTTGGCGTACGGATTGGAAAATATTCTAAGTCCCCAGAACGTGGGATAAAAGAATGTGTAAATACCAAGAAAGTTGTCAACTTGTTTGAAGTTGAATCGAGAAGTTCACGTAACTCGCAGTATCTCGGGTTTTGACCACGGTTATACAAAAAACCAAACAACAACAGTCCTCTGAAAGGGAAAAGAAATAAGTTTTATTCATTACAAATAATTTTATTTACATGACCTATGAAAACAAAAATAATTACATAATCTAAACTAGCTCTTGTTGAATGAGAGCGAAGACTACTTCTTTGACTTCTTCGACTTTTTGCTAGATGACTCCTCCTCGGTACGTTTACCCTTGATAGATATCTTTGATGGGGGAGTGACAGCTGAAGAAGTACGAGGAACATCCATAGGTTTGGACCCACCAGGGAGGATGACCTTCAACGGCTTGTTCAAAGGATTGTCCAGGTCCACAGCTTGAGGTTCGACCTTGATCTCGATCATCTTTTCCTCCACTTTCTCAAGCTGCTCCTTCGTGCTCAATTCAAATGTGTGCTCAGAGACGCCTACAATTTCAACTTCATAACTCCCATCGATGGGAGAGGAAGTCTTAGATTTTTCCTCATCAAGCGCTCCGATCACCTGAGCATCTGGACCGGAAGCCTCTCCTGCGTGAGTGACTTCACTCGTTTTTCCCTCACCTCCTTGGCGACATCGTTCCTCGGAGTGGGCTCAAAATCAGAACGGCTTGCACAAAATCACGAAAAGCAAGTATTAGAATGCGATAGCTTCTGATGAAAAACGAAAACTATTGGAATGTTAAAGCAAAAGAGTTGCTTACCAGGTTTCGGCTGGCTCCCAACCGTCAGGGGGTCTCACCCTCTGGAATAGGGGACAAAACGTGAACACCAAGGCCGGGGTCCTTTGGGTCATAGCCGATGTGCTATTCAAAAGGATCGAGTATCGGCCGACCGGTCGGCTGGGTGGGCGCACGAGCTGGAGACACGATCCCGGATGGGCCGACGATAACTTATCTCCCTTTCTTGAGGGGGGCCTTTGCAATAAAGGGCTTTAGCCGCTGACAGGTCCGAAGGGACGTTTACCTTAAGGAATTCTTTTATCAAGGCTCCCTCATCAACCTCCTCAATACCGTGTTTGGCCTTCTTGATTTTAATTAAGGTCTCCCATATCTTGGCCTAAGACTCGAGATAGCCCTCGTCCATAAAAGTTAAGTCTCGGTGCATGAGAACGCGGGCATTGAATTCGGCAATAAGCAGGTCGAACATGATTTTGACCTCTTCCCTACCTTCTTCCTTGCCCGCCTCAAGACGGGAGTCGATCTCCGCAGATGCTATCCTTTTGCCCTCTTCACGGGCTTCATCCTTCACACCTCAACTTTTGAAAGCTCACCCTCAAGTTTCTCCTTTAGTAGTCGCGTTGCAACGATCTCGTCGCAATACCTTTGCGATTCCTCTTGGGCAGCAATCTTCTCTTCTTCCTCTTTGCGGAGTCGCGCCTCAAGTTCTTTGACTCGGAGGCGGAATGCATCCCTCTCTTTTTGCACCGAGTCTTTCTCTAAAGCTAAAGCCCCACAGTGCTGTACCGCCTCGTCGATTTCTTTTTTGTGAGATGATTCCAAATGAGTTACGGCTTCGGCGGTATCTTTGGCGCTCTGTTGGGCGGCCTCAAGTTGAGATTTCTAAGACGCAATCTCTTCATCCTGAGCTTTGATAATATCTTTGTCATGAATAGCCTCAAGCTTTGGGCGATCAATCTCATGTTGGCATTCTATGGAGACTTCTGACACTTTCTTAGCAAGACGAACGAATGCGTCATGCTGAACATAGACGTCGTTGGTGCAGGCGATAGCGCTCTGCTTGACATCTCTAGGAATATGATGGATCGCCGGGAGAAACTTCAGACCATCAAAGCAGATTTTTGGGAATCTAACTTTAAGCTCGGTCAGTCTCTTCGATACTGATGGATCTGTTACAGGAACAGGAGGTGGCGGCTTTGAAAGTTCAGCTCTCCTGTAAGGATCCCGGGACTGTTGGGTGGAGGAGGAATCAGAGTGTTGATCATTGGGAACATCGGATTGCGACCCCTTATGGCCATGCTTATCTTTGCTTTGCCCCGAGTGAGAAGAGGGATGTTGGTGGTATTTGGGCTGATAATATGTTTTCTTCCGAGATGATGAATCATGGGAATGATAATCACTATCGCCGTCACCGTCTCTATCCCGATGTTTTTCGAAACCCGAGTCTCGTCCAGAATGATGGAAGAATAACGACCCGCGGAGACGATCAGTTCCGTGTGTACGCCCCATGTCACCTATACAGAATTTAAATAACAACGAATTAGTAAAGAGTAGTATGACGACTGAAATTTAAGTGCAAGGTGCAGTGCATGTGTTTGTGTCCTAGTGTTTCCCCCTGTAACGACCCAGGATTTTTAAGAATAAAAAAATTAATATTTAATTAATTTTAAATATTAAATAAGTGAAATTTATATGTCAAATAATTTTTATTTGAATTATTGAATTTTTTTGAATAATTAAATCGATAATTTAATATGTGAAATTATGGGAATAATTGGAAATTGAGTTAAATATGATTGAAAATGACTTGTAAAATTTTATTTTATCATATTGGAGTTAGAATGCTATTTTAGAACTTTTAAAATCAAATTAAGAGTTAATTTGTGAAAATTGAATATTTTAATATTTAAATCGACTAGTGAAAATAGTCAACTTTTGAACAGCCTCAGAATTGAACGAAACCAGTTCCATTGGATCCGTAATAGTTAGTTATTACTGGATTTCAATTTTCGTGTCAATCGGAGCTATCGTTTGATCGTAGCAGCTCGAAACGCATCGAATTATTTTTAATATTAATTTGGCGAGTTAAAATAGCCATTTTTCAAAAAGTCTCGGATTTCGACGAAACCAGTTTCATCGGATCCGTAATGTGATATTATTGTAAGGTTTCAAATTTCAAGTCAATTGGATTTACCGTTTGTCCGGTAGGAATTAAAACACCTAGAAATCGATTTAAATCGGTTTAATTTAAATCGATCGTTTATTGCCATAACTCACACAGATGTCCGAATTAGCTTTCGAAACCTGTTCCATTGTGTCCGGAACGCGGGATAAACCCTAGGAACGTCAGTTTCGGCGCGTAAATCGGAGTTCGGAATTTCCTGATGAATAGTGTTCGATTTTCTTCTATAAATAGACCAATGCCTTCATAAATTAAAAAAAAAAAAATATATGTTAGGTTTTAATAAACCCTAGCCGCCGTTCACCTACATCTATGTCCGAAAATCACCATTTCTTTTCTTCAATTATCTTTCAATCCACAAACCCATTCAAGAAATCTCCAACTACAAAGTTGTAGAGCTACGTGAGATCCTTATATTCAACGGTTATGATCGAAAATCATGCGATGGATTGGCGGCAAATCGTCTTCAAGGACCTGCAGTTACGCACGCATTTCGAGGCTATAGGGATAGACGAGTTCGACCGGACCTTGGCCGTGGGTGGTGCTAGACTGGGCGCGCGTGATGGTGTTGTCTGATTGAATTATCATCGAGTGATGGAGGTGAAAAAAATTAACCCTAATTCTTGTAATGGGTTCGGCTACAGGGAGTCACGAACGAAGAGGAGAGGAAGAATGGGGGGGAATGTGCGGCCTGATGTAGCATGTTTTGGATCCAAGGGCTCAGATGCATTCTAGGTTTATAATATAAAAATATATGTTGTAATTTGTATATAAATTAATTCGTGTAACTTCAAAAATCAATATCTTTTTCATACGAGGTCGAAAACGCGCGAAACTAGTTGCGTTGGAATCGTTTGGACGAGCACTACGCGGTGGAGTTGGATTGGAGTCGTTTGGAGTTAGTGAAAATTTTGGGTAAAATTAAACGTCTGTTTAATTTTATTCGAAATAAATCGCTAAAACGAAAATGAAATCAAGGTGAGAATTTCTCACTCAATCGAATCAGTTTCGATTTTATTTTAAATAGTTAGATTTAAAATATTTGAATGCATGTTTGAATGATGATTGTTATCTATTGATTGTTAAAATAGACATTATGCGCCGTTAGTAAGCGGATGTTATTTATTAAAAACATATACCGCGAATATTTCATAAACAGTGAAATTGGTATTATATATAATAGCAATATATATATATTGGCATATGTATATATTGGAGTTGTTGATTTCCCGCATTTTTTGTTTAGCGGATGAGACCCTATTGCGCCGTCTATTAAGCGGATAATATTTAAATCCCATATACCGCGATAATTTCGTACTGGAGCGAAATTGGTATTGTGCTAATGTTTGTGGATGCAGGAAACAGGTTGGAGGGATCCAACTGGATTCCTCAACAGTTTTTATTTGATTTCAGATATTTTGATATTTGATGGACTATCATATCGATATATGATGTCGTTGTTGTCGTGATTGACTATTTGGTGTGTAGCATCATTGGACCAAATTTGGAATTTTAAAATGATTTCAAAGTGATTTTTGAAAGTATACGTTATAAAAATATTTTTGGAATTGATTCATTTTAAAATAAATAAACGTATAATTTTAATGTTATAAAAATTATGATTTTTTTTTTGAGAAATATAGTTAAAAACTGATTTTTGAGAATATGATGCTAATGATTTTATAAAATAGTAAAATCGGGATTTTTGAATCTATTGTGAAAAGTTTAAATGTAGGATTTATAAAATTTAATTATTTTATAAATCAAAAGGATGAAATTATAAAGGAGTTTAAAGACATTTTTAAAATAGTAATATAAATTGATTTATATTAAAAGATTTATAAATTGATATTTATAAATTAAAAATGTTGGAATTATAAAACGAGTTTTTATAGGTGTTATAATGGATTGTGAATGAATTTCATAAATGAATGAAATTTATAGAATTATAAACAGTGAAGTTATAAATAGAATTTTATAAGCAGTAGGTTTATAAAATTTGAAAAGTTAATTGAAGACTGGATTTTTGATTTAATGAATCTTATAAGTTATAAGATTTATGAATTGAGATGTTTAAAAGAACGATTCTTGTAAACAAATAAATTATAAGTGTTTAACTTATAATATGAACTTTTGGTTTATAATTGAGTTATAAATCGAATAGATTAATAAAGGAGATTTATAAAAAGGAGTTATAAAATAAATAGAAAAGAAATTTATAAACGTTGTTTTATAAATCGAAAACGACTTATTTTTATAAGAAAATTTTTGAAACCTATTAATGGAGCTATATTCACATTTTTGACTGTGAATAATCCTTTGAAATAAAATGAATAAAGGATGAAATTGGTTAACGTAGTGTATTCACGTTTTTGAATAGTGAATAATATGTTAAAGGAAATGTTTAGAATGTGATATTTTAAATAGAATTAAAACGATCTAACGATGTTTTAAGATATGTTATGATTCGAAACCATAGATTTCAACATTTATTGTTGAAATAGACGTTTTCGAGAAATAAAAGGAAATGGTGGACTATAACACTGTTGTTATAGTAAATGATTTCCGAAAGGAAATGTTTTGTATAGTATTGGGATTTATATATCTATTTTAATTTCGAATCCCTATACTAGTGATTTTGGGTTGTCGTAACGATGTTTTACGCAACATTCGTTTTGGCCCAAATAAATATGTTTAAGAGAATGATTTCCTTAAAGAATGAAATATATACTAAATTTCGATTTAAGTATATTTAATATTTTCTAAGTGTTGAAAATAAATGGATTGAGAATTACTTAATAAATAAGTATGGAAATGTTTTCCAATATAAAGCGAATATTTTGAGGATTTATCTTTTTGAAGATAAATTGAAAAGGATAAATTGAAATGAATAATCGAAATCGAATATTCATAGATATTTTGGATTATAAATTCACTATGGAATTTATGAATGAAAAGGAGAATTTGTTTAAAAATAAATATTGATTTATTTTTGAAGTGTGAAAATTATATATCTTGTAAAGATATTTTGGAAAATAAATAATTTGGAAAATTATTTGGAATCTGGTGATGTTGTGCATATCCATGATAGTTCAATAACCGACTATCAATATTTCCCTTTGAATGGGTATTTGATGTGACTTGTTTGAATTTAAATGCCACACTTATTTTTGAATAAGCGCTCACTATTCGGGTTAACCGGGAAAGGACCATGGGGTCGTATAACCCATTCCGAATATGTGATACGTCGTTGTGAATTGCATTGAAGATCGGTGTTGAAGACCGAGTATTTGCGAAAGCGATAGGATGACCTATCGATTGTCTCTGCACTGGGTAGCTCCTGGTATAGAGATTCCTTAAGTGATGGGAAATTCGATCGGGATTGTGAATACCCGGATTGCAAGGGATTCGTAAGAAGTGCCTTCGGTTTTGTTCGAGCCCGGAACAGACTTGTATGGATTGTATGTCTGACATTAAAAATTGAGATATAAAGCCGATTTTTTTCAAATATATTTCTGTTGGTGGCGGAGAATTTATTCTTTTAGCTTAACACCCTTCTCTGAGACGTACGTGCTCAGAGTTTATGTAGTTGAATGTTATCAGCGATATATTCCCAATTTGGTAATGTGACATGCTGAGTGTTGCTGTAAATGATCATTGTGTTGATTATTTGTGATAGGATCATTTGTTTGATCGTCTATCTTTGTGATCATTTCTATGATCATTTGTCGACCCAAAGCACGGCTTTTGTATAAAGTGTGTTTTTGTGGACGTGACTTCGTCGAGCCTCACAAACCGGTAATGGTCGAAATAGGAATTGTGCGGCAAGGTTTTCAGGGATAACTTCCCTAGGGTATGGCCATTCCTTCTGGAAAAGGGTAGTATCATGGAATGGAGTCCAGATACTTACTCATGTTGAAACACTTATTATTATGGTGTGATGTTGGTTAGAGAGCTCTCGTTTAAAGGTCCCAAAGGACCGGGGGTGGCATATTTGAGGGTTTGTAATATTCCTTGGGAAAAGGGATTCCCGGCTTTGTTTAGCAGAGAACAGTGGTTCTCGGGGCGTCCATCCAGAGGCGTTTCCATGTGGCAATGGGAAGTTCCTTGGCCTGACCATTTGTTGGAAAAATCCATTCTCCAAATACGAAACTTGTACGGTATTAGTTGTAGAACCTATCATTCACTTATGGTGTCGCAACACTGTTTGGATGGTAGCTATAGTAGGCATAGTTCGAAATGTCTATGTTGGCTAAGATTTATATCTTTATTTTCGAAATGATTTTTCTCTACACTATGCACTAGTAATAATATCAAATGTTATTTTAAACGCGTATCAAGCATCTTTGACTATCATAAGGAGAAATCTCCTCCGATTCCGCGTTTGCATTGTGTGTGTGCGGGAGGCCTTATGGTAGTCTCATTTTTAAAAGCATTGCGAATTGAATTTAAAAATATCTCTCTATTTCGATTTTTAAAGTTAAATA
The DNA here is from genome assembly GCA_030765085.1 of Allium cepa. Classification (NCBI taxonomy): domain Eukaryota; kingdom Viridiplantae; phylum Streptophyta; class Magnoliopsida; order Asparagales; family Amaryllidaceae; genus Allium; species Allium cepa. The sequence goes on from CM060945.1 coordinate 780,007,609, forward strand.
AACTGTTTTGAGTTCTCACACCAGTCACATGACTGACTCGGAGTTTATTGTTTTCCTTCCTAAACTCTGGGTGCCCACCAATTTCCACACGGGCAGTCAAGAGTTAAGGTTTATCAGGATAAACTGGATATTCTGGAGTTGCTGGAGGCAAGCTGGATGGCATGGCGTATTATTAGTTATATAGTATTTCTTTTTCCGCTGCATTGTTTGTTGTTGTATGATGTTGTACACTCTGATGATATGACGTGATGTAATGAAATGTAATGTAATAACTGATATAGTTCTTTGTTTAAAGATTATTCATTTATTATTATATGTTGTTCCGCTGTGAATTGTGAGATTCTGTTGTTGTTCTGTTGTTTCCTTTCTGTCCCGTTCCATTTTAAAATTTTCTATTTCCTGTTTCTATTTTCTTTTCCCTCTTTCTTCTCTCTTCTTCTCTCTCTTTCTTTTCCTAAATTCTTTTTAAAACCATAACATTTCGGGTTTCCGGCCTTCGATTTCTCGGCAGTCGATAAAGTGAGTATCGATGTTGAATTTTCGAAAGTCGAAAATTCGAGTTTGTTACATTTGGTATCAGAGCTTATGGTTAAGCGACAACCATGGTTCTGTTGGGTATTACTCATTAGAGATAGAGTCAGCAGTACTCTAGAATGAGTTTGAGTGCAATAATAGCTATGAGAGCGTATTTGATAGTGAATATATAAAATTGTTTTATATTGTGATGATTGGTTTATTGAGTGGCATATGAACTTTCGTCAGCGTGGTCCGCAAGACTATGCCGAAGGGGTTTCTAAACACTTGAATAGAACAATTCGACATAATATTGTTTTTAAATTGGGTAAATGAAATAATTTTACTTGATTATATTTTTATATATAAAGAAATAATTTTTCAGAATTATTAAAATGTATGTAAGTTGATTGTTAAGATGTTTGAATAACCTAAATAAAAGAATAATTGTATAAGCAAAAGAATTATAAGAATTGAATTATAATTAAAGTGATTTACAATTGAGAAATAAACTTATATATATGAGAAGTGAAACTATATGAATATATTTATGGATATGAGTTATAGATAAAAATGAATTTAAAGTTAAATGGAAGTATAACTTAAGAGATGTTGAATGAAGTTGATATTAGTATCAAACTAAATTAATAAAGTTAAGTGATAAATGTGAACTTGAGTTTTATAAATGAAATTCAACTTTAGTAATTGAATATGAATTGAATGAATGGATTGAATATTAATCAATTAAATGTGAATTAAGTTGATATGGAATAATGAATGTAAGTGAAATTCATTAAAATCTAATGTTATTGAAAGTAGAAAAAAAAAATCAATTATTTAAACCAATTGAAAGCAAAGGAATTTGGTTGCAATTAATATACATTGATTGTTATATGATTTTTAGTTGATTGTATATAATTCATTAAGTGTTAATGAAAGTGAATTAGCGAAATTGAAAGCTAAAGTAATTGAAATTCAATTGGAAGTTAAGTGAACCTTAAATAAAATTGAATTTGATTTGGAAGTGAACCAACTTGAATATGAATTAGTGAATATAAGCAAATTGAAAATGATTGTTAGTAAACCCAATGTATATGAATCAAATGTGATTAAATTAAAAACCATTTCATTGAATATTAGTGAGAATATGAATGAATATTATTGGTTATGGATTATAGTTGGTTGATGGTTGAATATATATTGCTATTGAATGCATTGCTATGTTGGCATATATAGTTTTTATGTTACTATATGTTGTATATTGATACTATTGTCTACATGCATGTTCTCATGTTGTTTGTTGAGTGATTAGTAGGTGCGGATCGCGTTTGCTTCGCATTTGGAGCTCGCTTTCGCGCTATATTAGCCGTGTATGCTTGCTAATAAAAATATAAGGTACATATCTCGGATTAAATACCGTACTTTCATACTTTTTCCCTTCGGGATGCCTCATTACTTGATGAGATGTATATTTGTGATATATATACTGTCATTTTTTTTCGGATCGAGCCGTGCAAAGGAGACTATGGCGAATTTTTCCGAAAATTTAAGGCGTTAGAAAAAAAATTGAGAAAATTGGAAAATTTTGAAAACTTAAACTTTGATTTTGGAATTGAAAGTTAAATGATATAGTTTGGTTTTGAAAAAGATAACTAAGTATGATTTTGAAAACTTAGTAAAGATTTGTAAGAAGTTTAACTATGAATTTTGGGAAAATTAATAGCTTCTGTAATTTTTCTTACTGGTAATTTCGAGGACGAAATTCTTTTAAGTGGGGAAGATTATAACGACCCAGGATTTTTAGGAATAAAAAAATTAATATTTAATTAATTTTAAATATTAAATAAGTAAAATTTATAAGTCAAATAATTTTTATTTGAATTATTGAATTTTTTTGAATAATTAAATCGATAATTTAATATGTGAAATTATGGGAATAATTGGAAATTGAGTTAAATATGATTGAAAATGACTTGTAAAATTTTATTTTATCATATTGGAGTTAGAATGATATTTTAGAACTTTTAAAATCAAATTAAGAGTTAATTTGTGAAAATTGAATATTTTAATATTTAAATCGACTAGTGAAAATAGTCAATTTTTGAACAGTCTCAGAATTGAACGAAACCAGTTCCATTGGATCCGTAATAGTTAGTTATTACCGGATTTTAATTTTCGTGTCAATCGGAGCTATCATTTGATCGTAGCAGCTCGAAACGCATCGAATTATTTTTAATATTAATTTGGCGAGTTAAAATAGCCATTTTTCAAAAAGTCTCGGATTTCGACGAAACCAGTTTCATCAGATCCATAATGTGATATTATTGTAAGGTTTCAAATTTCAAGTCAATTGGATTTACCGTTTGTCCGGTACGAATTAAAACGCATAGAAATCGATTTAAATCGGTTTAATTTAAATCGATCGTTTATTGCCATAACTCGCACAGATGTCCGAATTACCTTTCGAAAGCTGTTCCATTGTGTCCGGAATGCGGGATAAACCCTAGGAACGTCAGTTTCGGCGCGTAAATCAGAGTTCGGAATTTCCGGATGAATAGTGTTCGATTTTCTTCTATAAATAGACCAATGCCTTCATAAATTAAAAAAAAAATATGTTAGGTTTTAATAAACCCTAGCCGCCGTTCACCCACATCTATGGCCGAAAATCACCATTTCTTTTCTTCAATTATCTTTCAATCCACAAACCCATTCAAGAAATCTCCAACTACAAAGTTGTAGAGCTACGTGAGATCCTTATATTCAACGGTTATGATCGAAAATCATGCGATGGATTGGCGGCAAATCGTCTTCAAGGACCTGCAGTTGCGCACGCATTTCGAGGCTATAGGGATAGCCGAGTTCGACCGGACCTTGGCCGTGGGTGGTGCTAGACTGGGCGCGCGTGGTGGTGTTGTCTGATCGAATTATCATCGAGTGATGGAGGTGAAAAAAATTAACCCTAATTCTTGTAATGGGTTCGGCTACAGGGAGTCACGAACGAAGAGGAGAGCAAGAATGGGGGGGGAACGTGCGGCCTGATGTAGCATGTTTTGGATCCAAGGGCTCAGATGCATTCTAGGTTTATAATATAAAAATATATGTTGTAATTTGTATATAAATTAATTCGTGTAACTTCAAAAATCAATATCTTTTTCATACGAGGTCGAAAACGCGCGAAACCAGTTGCGTTGGAATCGTATGGACGAGCACTACGGAATGGAGTTGGAATGGAGTCGTTTGGAGTTAGTGAAAATTTTGGGTAAAATTAAACGTCTGTTTAATTTTATTCGAAATAAATCGCTAAAACGAAAATGAAATCAAGGTGAGAATTTCTCACTCAATCGAATCAGTTTCGATTTTATTTTAAATAGTTAGATTTAAAATATTTGAATGCATGTTTGAATGATGATTGTTATCTATTGATTGTTAAAATAGACATTATGCGCCGTTAGTAAGCGGATGTTATTTATTAAAAACATATACCGCGAATATTTCATAAACAGTGAAATTGGTATTATATATAATAGCAATATATATATACTGGCATATGTATATATTGGAGTTGTTGATTTTCCGCATTTTTTGTTTAGCGGATGAGACCCTATTGCGCCGTCTATTAAGCGGATAATATTTAAACCCCATATACCGCGATAATTTCGTACTGGAGCGAAATTGGTATTGTGCTAATGTTTGTGGATGCAGGAAACAGGTTGGAGGGATCCAACTGGATTCCTCAACAGTTTTTATTTGATTTCAGATATTTTGATATTTGATGGACTATCATATCGATATATGATGTCGTTGTTGTCGTGATTGACTATTTGGTGTGTAGCATCATTGGACCAAATTTGGAATTTTAAAATGATTTCAAAGTGATTTTTGGAAGTATACGTTATAAAAATATTTTTGGAATTGATTCATTTTAAAATAAATAAACGTATAATTTTAATGTTATAAAAATTATGATTTTTTTTGAGAAATATAGTTAAAAACTGATTTTTGAGAATATGATGCTAATGATTTTATAAAATAGTAAAATCGGGATTTTTGAATCTATTGTGAAAAGTTTAAATGTAGATTTTATAAAATTTAATTATTTTATAAATCAAAAGGATGAAATTATAAAGGAGTTTAAAGACATTTTTAAAATAGTAATATAAATTGATTTATATTAAAAGATTTATAAATTGATATTTATAAATTAAAAATGTTGGAATTATAAAACGAGTTTTTATAGGTGTTATAATGGATTGTGAATGAATTTCATAAATGAATGAAATTTATAGAATTATAAACAGTGAAGTTATAAATAGAATTTTATAAGCAGTAGGTTTATAAAATTTGAAAAGTTAATTGAAGAATGGATTTTTGATTTAATGAATCTTATAAGTTATAAGATTTATGAATTGAGATGTTTAAAAGAACGATTCTTGTAAACAAATAAATTATAAGTGTTTAACTTATAATATGAACTTTTGGTTTATAATTGAGTTATAAATCGAATAGATTAATAAAGGAGATTTATAAAAAGGAGTTATAAAATAAATAGAAAAGAAATTTATAAACGTTGTTTTATAAATTCGAAAACGACTTATTTTTATAAGAAAATTTTTGAAACCTATTAATGGAGCTATATTCACATTTTTGACTGTGAATAATCCTTTGAAATAAAATGAATAAAGGATGAAATTGGTTAACGTAGTGTATTCACGTTTTTGAATAGTGAATAATATGTTAAAGGAAATGTTTAGAATGTGATATTTTAAATAGAATTAAAACGATCTAACGATGTTTTAAGATATGTTAAGATTCGAAACCATAGATTTCAAAGGACCGGGGGTGGCATATCTGAGGGTTTGTAATATTCCTTGGGAAAAGGGATTCCCGGCTTTGTTTAGCAGAGAACGGTGGTTCTCGGGGCGTCCATCCAGAGGCGTTTCCATGCGGCAATGGGAAGTTCCTTGGCCTGACCATTTGTTGGAAAAATCCATTCTCCAAATACGAAACTTGTACGGTATTAGTTGTAGAACCTATCATTCACTTATGGTGTCGCAACACTGTTTGGATGGTAGCTATAGTAGGCATAGTTCGAAATGTCTATGTTGGCTAAGATTTATATCTTTATTTTCGAAATGATTTTTCTCTACACTATGCACTAGTAATAATATCAAATGTTATTTTAAATGCGTATCAAGCATCTTTGACTATCATAAGGAGAAATCTCCTCCGATTCTGCGTTTGCATTGTGTGTGTGTGCGGGAGGCCTTATGGTAGTCTCATTTTTAAAAGCATTGCAAATTGAATTTAAAAATATCTCTCTATTTCGATTTTTAAAGTTAAATAAACTGTTTTGAGTTCTCACACCAGTCACATGACTGACTCGGAGTTTATTGTTTTCCTTCCTAAACTCTGGGTGCCCGCCAATTTCCACACGGGCAGTCAAGAGTTAAGGTTTATCAGGATAAACTGGATATTCTGGAGTTGCTGGAGGCAAGCTGGATGGCATGGCGTATTATTAGTTATATAGTATTTCTTTTTCCACTGCATTGTTTGTTGTTGTATGATGTTGTACACTCTGATGATATGACGTGATGTAATGAAATGTAATGTAATAACTGATATAGTTCTTTGTTTAAAGATTATTCATTTATTATTATATGTTGTTCCGCTGCGAATTGTGAGATTCTGTTGTTGTTCTGTTGTTTCCTTTCTGTCCCGTTCCATTTTAAAATTTTCTATTTCCTGTTTCTATTTTCTTTTCCCTCTTTCTTCTCTCTTCTTCTCTCTCTTTCTTTTCCTAAATTCTTTTTAAAACCATAACATTTCGGGTTTCCGGCCTTCGATTTCTCGGTAGTCGATAAAGTGAGTATCGATGTTGAATTTTCGAAAATCGAAAATTCGAGTTTGTTACACCCCCCAACGGACCAGTTTCTTTACTAATGGGAGTTTTTTATCTCTGAGTTTGGACTTGAACGCCTGCATCGCCTCTGATGGCCGAGTGAAGTTTAAGTGCCTCCGAATCGTCAAAATCATAATTAAGTAGATCGTTAGGTATGGAGAGGTTCGAGAGGCCTTTAAAGAACTTTCTAAACGTTGTGGGGAAGCCTCTTTCTCTGTTGGAATAAGAGTAACTTTAGAGGTTGCACCAACTTTTTCCCTCCTTATCTTGTACGTCAGTCTCTTTTTCCTCTTCGAAGGGGAAGATGACATTTCGATGTCATGAACTTCGACTATCGAGTACTGAGTAGGACCAACGTTCTCATCTTGTGCTTTGTGTGTTTCGGTTTCCTTGATTTCTCCTTCTTCTAGTGCGCCAGGAGCGTTACGTGCTGAGGACTCAGCTTGTTTTTTCCCTTTGCCAGAGGCGGGCTTGGGAATGGTAACATCCTGAGGAAGGCTTATCCGACGGCCTTCTGCCAACAGTCCAAACATTGTGACTCGTTCGAAATGAGAGTTCAGATGTCTCATTCTTCGGCAGGAAGGGCTCTAATAACTTCGACGGCTTCAGAATTTCCACGGCCGTCAGGACATGGATTGATATTTGAAAAGATGGAAAAAAGAGTTAGAAAAGGCACAGCTTTGACCAAGAATGAATATCGATCCAGAGAAAAGACTTACTTCCTTCCACCCATCTCCTCGCGAAACCAGGAGGGCAACGCACATAAAACCATTCCTGTTTGTATAGGGCAAACTTGCTACATGCCCCAGTCAAGATCTGACATTTGTGGTGCGGCTCAAGAAACATGAAAGAGAGGCTATCTCTTCGCTTCTTGATCATATATATATATATATATATATATATATATATATATATATATATATAATGTCACCCGGGGTTGGAGGCATAGAGAGGACATTCATGAAGAGGATGTAGGTACCGTAGATGAAGGCGTGACTGTTCGGGTGCAGTTGCGGTGAGGCAATGTGTATTGTAGCATGTCCCGAAGAAATGAGTTGAACGGTGGCACGCTGCCGACCCAGCACATAAACTTATTACAAGCCGTGTATCCAACTAGGGGCAAGTGTAGAGGATCGTGCTCCGATGGAACTAATACGTCGTTGAAGGGGATTCCATGGACAGAGCATATCCAACGGAGTGCACTTTCATCAATCTTCGAGGCCTATGAATCGACCGGGTTATCCAAGAAAATTGATGCCTCCAGGGCGTCGGGAGCTAAGTTATGAGCAGGGGAAGTCGACGGATTTGAAGTATCTACGACTCCTTGTTTAGAAGACGGCCCAAGTCTATCTGAGATCATGGCGGAGCTAGATTTTCTAGACATCTTTGATAGAAATTGAATCTAGTAGAGCACATGTTTTAACTATACTTGAAAAAACAATCGACGTTAGACTTAACAACACAAGTATTCCTCTAGTGTGGTGTGTCAACTAGTGTCATGATTCAAATATAAGTGCTGAGAAATTGAAAGTAACAGAGTTGATGGTATAAAATTGAGCTTTGAATTGTTGCCTTCAAAGACCGTCATCGCTGACCATCTCCAAAAGCCTGCCCTATAATGTTTTCAATTTCGGGCTCAGACTGGCGCTATATGTTAAAGGCAATTATCTGTTTTTGTCAATTTAAGTTCAGACTTGTGATTACTGAAACTAGGAAGTTATCAATCCGATTAGTTCAATATGCTAGTTTGATTAGGTCCTTGTCCTTCTTTTTGTCATATGATTAGGCAAAGTGAATAGGTGTTCGGCCTAAGTATCGTTCGCCAAATATTGTTTGGCCTAAGTATCGTTCGGCCAAAAATATTGCTCGGCCTAAGTATCGCTCGGCCAAAATATTGTTCGGCCTAAGTATCGTTCGGCTGAAATATTGGTCGGCCTAAGTATCGATCGGCATTCATGTCGTTCGGCCTAAGCTCCACTCGGGATAAATATTAGTCGGCTTAAATACAAGCGTTGTTCGGCATAAGAATCACTCTTCCAACCCTTCCTCCTGGCCGTTCGGCACGCGGCAAGTCATGTTGAACCGTGATTGTGCCAAGCCATACCGCTCGGCATTCTGCCCTTAACATTATCTGCCTTTTTTCCCTCCATCTTTGCCGATCGACATGGCCGAGCATTCGGCAAGTCGTGCCGAGCCATGACATTCGGAATCCTGTCCATTCTCCACTTCCTTTCAGTTTTTCCACTCAAATTTCGTTCGGCACGGGGAGGTCATGCCGAACCGTGGTCGTATCAATCTACACCAACAAGCCTAATCTCTAACTCCATTCTTATGCTACCATAGGACCGCTCGGCATTGAAAAATCACGTCGAGCCACCACAATGCATCTTCCACGTTTCTCTTCTCCGACCCATCCACCTCGAAATCACCTAAGAGCATACTAAGTTCCAGCCCTAAAACGCATTCGAGCCTTAATTCATCACCCTTATTCACACGCCCCCTACTTTCTACGATCTATGAAAAATTCACAAGTTCGAGTGAAATCTAATGTCTCCAAATTTGAGAGAGTGATCGAAAGGTTCTTACGGAAGAGTACGGAGGGAGCTTGGGGGTCTGTGAGTTTAGGATTGAAGGTTGTTAGAACTTAACTTAGGAAAGGCGTGATGGATTCCAGGTTGGAAAGGAAGATCGAAGAAGTGAACGAAATTCAAGGGAGGTAAGTCTCGAGTTCTTGAAAAATAACGGAGGTAAAAAGTGAAAAGAGAAAAAGAAGGAAAATGCCGACCTTTATAGGAGAAGAGGGGAAGTCGAAAGCACAGTGACCGGTAGAACCGGTCAAGACGACCTCGTTCGGCATCGGCTTTTAAATTAGTTCGGCATACATGGAACGTTCGGCTTCGGCTGTACCGTTCGGCATTTGCATGATGTTCGGCACTCATCGCCTTAACTAGTGATCAAGGGAAGTCACCATCGAGGAAACTAAGCCACAGCTTTAAGCAAAGCACAATGGACTCATGGTTCAAAGCACATCACGTTCGACCACGTGATGCACTTTGGGGGGCAAGTTTTACCTGAAGGTTTGACCAGGCAACTAAGTACACGGCATTTTCATACTGTTCGGCATTTATGAGTCGTTCGGCATCCAGAATGCTCCGCATTCAAGAACGCTCGGCATTCAGGAGCATTCGGCATTAGAAAGCGCTCGGCTTCCAAAGTCGTCCGACACAACCGATTCGTTTGGCACTCAAGTTCGATCGGCATCTATGGGACGTTCAGCATGCTAGAGCATTCGGCATTGAGAGACGTTCGTTAGTGTATATCGTTCAGCATCTATGGACGTTCGGCATGGCAAAGCCATTCGGCATTCCATACTGCTTGGCATCCAAACCTTGTTCGGCACAACACTTCATTCAGTATAAATCTCATTCGGCATTCGGGATCGATCGACGTTCAGAGTCGTTCAGCATAACACACTGGGTCGGCTTCCAGTGTCATTCGGCATAAATCTCGTTCGGCATTCAGGAATGATCGGCTTCCAGTGTCATGCAGCACAACACATTGGGTCGGCTTCTAGTGTTGTTCGGCACAAATACTTCGTTCGGCATTCAGAGTGTTTGGCATCACTTCGGTCGGCATGAAGATATCGTTCGTCATCACTTCGGTCGGCATGAAGATATCGTTCGGCATTATTTCGTTCGGCATGAGGATATCGTTCGGCATTCATGCCTTGTTCGGCATTTTACGGTTCGGCGTCTATGGGTCGGCACACAGAGATCACTCTTTTTGGGCCAAACTACTTAGCTACCTGGCCCACCAGGGAATTCCAACCCATCTTCGCCTATAAATAGAGAGGCAGGGGCACAGTGAAATGGACCCTTTTTCGAGAACACCGGGGAGACTCGGCCGCATTCAAAACTCATTCAAGACTTATCTTTTTTGCTTAGCAATTGTATTCAATATAATTGGTATACGGATTATATCTGTAATCGATTATCGAGAAAAGCAATAAAGATTAACCTCAAAGTGGATGTAACAACCCGCATATTTATCGAGTTTGTATTTAAATATTTTATTTAAATATTAACTCGTTAATCGGATTTTGGTTCGAAAAGCTACTTTTTGCAAACGGTCAAATTAGGACTCGAGACCACTTCCATTGAGTTCGAAATGTCGTTTACAACTTTTTTAAGTATAAACATCGATAGGTTTGGAGTTAGTGAAATTTCACTAACTTTTCCCGCTTTGGACTTTGGGTTAGTTTAGCCTATTAAGCCCAAGTTCCAACCCTCTTCTCCTCACTCTTCATAAATTTCCTAACTAATCAAGCTTTGGCATTAATGGTGGAGGGAATGGGAAATTAAAATTCCAAAACTCAAATTCAATTGCAATCCATCTTTCTACTCCAAATTCAAGAAGAAGACATTGGATTCAAACTTCTTGTGCTTAGATAGAAGAAGGATTGATTCTTGCTTGCTTAAAACTTCATTTTCATTGATATTTGGTGCAAAGGTGAGATTTTTATCTCACAAATCTAGTCTATAACTATATTGGACTGCTGGGAATGATTCCCTATCACTTTTGCATGCACATTTGCATTTGGTTTGGATTGGATTGGCGAAAAACTCCAATTTTTAGCGTTTTGGTGAATTTTCTGCACTTAGGTCGTTCTGGCCATTTTTAGGTCGTTCGGAGTTAAGTCGTTCGTCCCTAGGTCGTGAGTCGTTCACGAGTTAAACTTAGGTCGTTCTGGCCATTTTTAGGTCGTTCGGAGTTAAGTCGTTCGTCCCTAGGTCGTGAGTCGTTCACGAGTTAAACTTAGGTCGTTCTGGCCATTTTTCGCTCGTTCGGAGTTAAGTCGTTCATCCATAGGTCGTTTACGAGTTATCCCGATAGGTCGTTGGACCTTATCTCGTTAGGTCGCTCCTGGCCTAACTCTTAAGTCGTGCAACTCTTAAGTCGTGCAACCCTTAAGTCGTGTAACCCTTAAGTCGTGCAACTCTTAAGTCGTGCAACCCTTAAGTCGTGTAACCCTTAAGTCGTGCAACCCTTAAGTCGTGTAACCATTAAGTCGTGCAACCCTTAAGTCGTGCAACTCTTAAGTCGTGCAACTCTTAAGTCGTGCAACTCTTAAGTCGTGCAACCCTTAAGTCGTGGAACCCTTCAGTCACGCAACTCTTAAGTCGGTCACGAGTTATCCTGTTAGGTCGCGACCTCTGTTAAGTCGGCCATGTTGGGTCGTGAGTCATCGTTAGGTCGCGAACACCTCTAGGTCGCAACCACTAAGTCGCTTGACCCCTAAGACCCCTAGGTCGCAGCCGTTAGGTCGTATGACCCTTAAGTCGTTAGGTCGTTAGACCTCATTTTGTCTTCACTAGGTCGTACCGTTTTGGTCGGGGCGCTGCCCCGCACCCCGCCGGGGGCGCTGCCCCCTGGACCCCCGCGACCTGACCGGGCAGGTCGAACCCCGTAAGCGGTGGCGTTGCCCCCGCACCCCCACCTTGGGGGGTTGCCACCCCCCTGGACCCCCCCTCCGTAGGGGATCTTATCTGAAAAACATTGAGCTGATTTCCTTGGATTTTATTCACATCTCCGTATGCGATTTTTGTGACTGATTGTTTCTACAATTGCTTCTGTGTTTTGTCACTTTATAATATAAAGGTTTCAATACTAGTAGTAAATATCAAAACTCTTTTAACAAACAATTTCAACTCTATTTTTAATAACAAAGCTCTTTTCTAAAACCGTTTTCCAATCTATTAGTATATACAAACCTTTACCTCACTCGGATGAGAAATCTAATTAAACGACTTAGTAAAACAAGTGGTATGAAACGCTTGCGTTCACTTCGTCGGTTAATTCTTGGACTTGTTCGATTGAACCTCTTGTGACAATTTTATTAGTGAAGATTTACAGTTTGTTCGTAAATATTTAAGTTAAGCAAGTGGTTATGGGACATGAAGCTAAACTTCTATATTTACTAGCTTAGTGTAATTGACACTTCTCGTTGATCATGACGATCGTTCTGATGATTTAGACTAGCAACTGTGCGATGTCTCTTGTTGCGAGGTTAGACTAGACACCACTTGTGTGATTCCACTCACACATACCTTTTTGCTGTTTGGTTAGTCTGGACCTTAATCTGTGTGATTCCATTCACACATGTGGGGTAGCTCCCCTTGGTCTTCGGACCGTCATGTGATAGGCCTCTTTCTCTTTCTCTTTTCTATGATTTCTGGACTTCTTGCATTGATTTCTAGAATTTATGTCATTGACTTGTTATGAGTACAAGTTTGGGGTATGATGCCCTTTTCGAATCTTTGAGAAGATTCTTGTGATATTGATTATCTCTTATTGATTGATCTTCTGTTGATCATTATTTACATACTTATAGTGGTATGTCATTATGGATGTTTATGTTTATGCCATATCTTTTATGTTATATCATGTCATCTGATATTTATAGCTAGACTGACCCGTTTATTATTTTCTTAAATAATACTCGGGTCAGACCGAGATGTTACAGGTGCTTCTGCTTGACTTCTTCCCAGGGATTCATCACTCTGACTTTTGGCTAACTGTTTAGATTAGCAGTTTTTGTTGTATACACTTGAGATATAGACTTATAGTTGTATTCTTTTGTATAGCACGTGTTGCTATTCTTTTGTATTATCGTGGGACTTACTGACCACTACTTTGATGTACACTTTCATGTGTTAGTTATATATTCATATCTTCTTCCGCCTTTGTGATATGGATGTCTGTGACAGATTTGTGATATGATTATTTCTATGTTTGTTTCCGAAGATTAATTATAGCCACCGTGTGATAAGCAATTACACGGATGGTCGCTCCTCAACAGCCTCATTCTCCGTGCTAGTTGACAGCACTACTCCGGAGTGTTCTTGGCTAGCGTGGGTATAGAGGTGGGGCGTCACAGTGGACGTAGGCAATTACCCCGAATCACTATAAATTTGGTGTTCGTATTTTCTGCATTTAAATCTGCGTACTGTTCTCTGTTTAACTTTACTTTCTTCATTAATTTCTCTACATAACTCTACTCAAGGGTGTTAGTGACCAATTTTGGTGCTAACATTTTAAATTTTGGGGTTGCAGATTGAAATGATATATACCCATGAAATATTAAATTTAAATTACGGATTGAAATGATAAATATCTGTATCACTTAACCATAGGGTAGAAAACTATATACGGACACCGTTGATCTAATTTAAATGATTTCCAAATTTTCAAAAAGGGAAATATATGTGTTTTAAAAGATATTGATTTTTAAAATATATTACAAATATTTTATTTCAATGTGTAAAATTTAGATTTTCAAAATTATATGTTTTAGAAATTTTAAGATTATAACTCAAGTTTTAAGTTGAAAATTGTAAACTTTTACTTATAACTTCACTATTTTTAAAATATATAAATTGATTTAAAATAGATTTAATAATAATAAAATTTAATTTAATTATGATTAATATAATAAAATTTAATTTAGTTAATATATATATGTTTAAATATTTATTTAAAATTTATATTAATATTTTGAAAAATAGATTATGGTAATAACTTCAATAAAATAAAGGTTGGAAAGGTAAATTGAGTTGACTTGTAATTTAATTAATTAAGAATTGGAGTTAAATAAGTATTGATTTTAAATTTACTGCCTTTGAGATTTTTAATGGTATTAAGTTTATAACTTGATAACTTAAGTTTGGTAAGGGTGATTTAAGAAATATTTCAAATTCAAATGTAGTTGAAGTTAGATATTTAATTTTGATTTAAATTTGTAATTAGAGGATTTATTTGAATATTATAAAGTTAATTGAGTGGATATTTTCTAATTTAAATAAAATTAAATTTGAATTTTTGAAATATAAATGAAATTTATCAAATTGAGTTATTGTAAATGTTTGAATATTTAAAGTTTGAAACCTAAATTTAGAATGGTTAAATTTGCAGTTCAAATCTGGACTTGGAAGCGATGTAAATTAAATTATTTAATGAAAATTTGAATTGAACCTTTAATCTTTCAACTCAAATTTTTGAACTAAGATTTGAATTAAATTGTATTTTTTTGAATTAAAGTTGATGTGAATTAGATTATGAAATTCGAAGAAATAATTCTAATTTAAAACTATTTTTGATTTAAACTATTTAATCTATAACCAATTTTTAAATATATAAACTAATTTTTATTTATAACTATTTCAATATATATAAACTATTTTCAATATTTAAACTGTTTAGGTTGGAATTGTTATGATTTAGATTTAACGGATTTAAATGTGAATACTTTGATATGACGGTTCAACCTATTTTTGGTTATGATTTTTAAAAGTGGATTACAATTTAAAGTGAATATGATCTCGAAAGTGAATATGATTTCAAAAGTGATTTGTTTTTTTGAAATTAATATGATATTTTGATATGAAGTATAAACTATTTGAAATATAAAATGACCATGGCGTGAAATAAGAATTTGGTTGTTAAAGAGAACGGGGTCGGATATTGTCATACTCTCTGCCAATACCGAAAATCACTTTAACAACTGTGTACATGGTGGAGAATACAGAATAAAGTAAGATGGTTTGGCGGTGATTCTATATGTGGTATTAACGCAGCCCTGACTCCCGTGAGTCAACTTGATGTGGCTAAAATAGGAGCAACACCTGGGCCATGTGAGGTCGCACCTTCGATCGAGTATGCTTCTTCGATACCATTCTATTACTTTGTGATTTGATTGGGTGCACCATTGATTTTTGGAGTGTGTCTCAAGGTAGACGGTAGTAACTGCTATGCGTTACCACCAGCCCGGTTTTGCAAAATGGTAGAATCCCACCTTAGGCATTAGCTCATGTGCCTTGTCACATGCCTTATCGCGCATTCTACGAGTTTGTTTTGTGTCGTACCTATGAAGTGCTCCCTGATAGCCCACTGGTTTGGTGGATTTTAGAGTACTATATAGACTACGACATTATACAAAATGTGTTAAGGGGGATATGTGTAATGCCTTAACGCTATTTTAAAGTTTACTTTACTATATATGTAACATATTGTACTATGTATGTAGATATTTTAACGGATCCTTAGAGGATGGGAATCCCAAACATCCTTTAAGTTTGCATTTCACTTGACATTTCACTTGAGTTGATTTACTGGTATAAGAATGCTAATCCTGACTCAAGTGTTTTGGGTTTTGCTTTATGCTCGAGTCAGACTGAATGTCACAGCATTTGAGACTCACCTTTGGAGCTTGGAGATTCCCTTGGAGATCTGTCTTTATCTACTAGGCTTCAATTATTCCAGTTGATTCCAGTTGTTTTGTATAGACTTGCCATTTTCTTGTATTGGCACTTCTATGTATTGGATATCTGTTGTATTTTATTGTTAACTTTGATGTTTATGCAGTAGCTTCATGAACTACTATTTATCTATTCCGCTGCTTATTGTTATATTACTCTGTTTCTATGAATCTGTGATTGATTTATTTACTGTATATGCTAAGGTCTGCCAAATATAAATTAACAATCTGTTGTTTTGAGTAATTCAAGTCCGACATGTGTGGATGATTGTCAATTTGAATGGTTCGAAATAGCAGGTTACTACAGTTGGTATCAGAGCTCTGGTCTAAGGAAAAACTTAGCATATAGAGTAAAAACTCATCAAAGATAGGGTAGGGATACCCTAAAATGAGTAGAATAATTATAGAATCCTCTTCATTCGAGCTTGAAATTCTTTGGTAGGGTCCTCCTGGATTAGGATTTCTTTTAGATTCGAAATTTTCCCTTTGTTCTGATATCCATTATTGTCTTTTCCTATTCATGTTCTTCTGATACAAGAATACCCTATAGGTTCAACCTCAATTGTCAATTTCATCATTATGTGTGATTAATCCCATCGGCAGTCCCGCCAACTTTAGTATGATTTGTAAAGGGGCGAAACCCCTTTACAACAGGCTTATCTTTCGATGCTACTTTTCTTGCAAAGCCCAAACCGTTCCGCTAGTAAACGACCAGGGTAATTCTTTTGTGATCGTATGTCAAATGCCTCGGTATTATGCAGCCGTTTCATATTTTCGCTTGATTTTCGGCCTTGTGATCTCGACTCCACCCTGTTGTCCAACTATTTCAAGATGTCTTTGGTGAAGTCACTTCTCTCCCTCCTAAGTGGGAAATTGAATTCTGCATCGATCTTATTTCCGGAGCTTAACCTATTGTCCTTTCTCCCAAACAAGGGGTTTCTAGGAATGGTTAGTCATGCCCTTTGGATTAACAAATGCTCATGTATTCTTCATTTATCTCATGAATATCGTTTTCCTCGATGTTCTCAGTAAGTTTGTCCCCACTTTCATTGATGATATTCTAGTTTTTTTAAGTCTCGGCTGACCCGGTTAAGGTCGTTGCGATTAATATAAGTCTATCCATCTTTCCTCTATTGCAATTTAATTATTTTATCTTCCTTTTGAGCCTATCTTCTTAGTTAGAATTTTCTTTGATTAGGGTTCCTTTAAATCCGTATATCTATCCCTGTTCTAAAATCCATTCTTGAATCATCCTATGAGGGAGCGTATTTGTAATTGATATAAAAATGTTTTATATTATGTTGTTTGAGTTGTAAAGTTTGAATTTTAGGTTTCGATCTATCATCTGGCCAACGCTATTGATAGGAATTCCAAAACACTTGAACGGAGCAAACTGACACAATATTTTCTTTGAAATTGGAAAATGAAATAATTTAATGTAGGATTATATATTTCAGAAAACGAATAGTTAAATAAATTGGTTGTTGGAAATGATAATACTAGATTATCATTTGTTGTTTTGTCAGCATTTCTAAATCTTAACTATTATTGTATGTTATAGAAGATGAAATTTTATGAACAAGGTTTATAAATCTGATTTGCAAATGGAATGAATTTAACATTAGGGATTTGAGAATTAAAATTCCGATGCTTTTCAAACTTTGGTTTCAAAATTTTTGAGAGAAATTATATTATTTGAAAGTATTTCAAATAGAAAAGGTTTTTGAAGAATTTTGAAAGAAGTAAGTTTGTACTCTCCTCTTTGGTCGCGGGAAAATAATTTCGTTGATGATTGCAGCATCATCAACGTTCAGTTTCGAGTCTCAAAGTGGAAAGACGACTTAGTAGCTTTGCTACACTATTATTTGAGAAATGGATTTGATTTGAATTTTTTTTAGTATGATTTGATATATAAAACATTATATGTATATTTTTTCAAAATGGTTTGAAGTGAAACCAAAAATCAAACTTTTAAGTTTTATGTTAAGTGATGGTTTTCAATTACTTAAATGAAGAAAAAAAATTGAATAATTGGAGTGTCTTAAATAAGAAATGGAATTATAACAACTTGAAACTATTGAATTAGGATAAAATTAATTTGTATAATACTCAATTGCATTCTAAAACATATATAGCTTACCTATAATATTCAAAAAGTTAAAATGTTATATGAGTATGTAATTGAAAGTTATATAAGAGAAAACTTAAGCACTAAAATGTTCAAACTAAATTTTGCTTAATAGAATTGCTGTAAATAAAAGTAAATTTGTATAATGCTCAATCTAACTCAAAAACATAAATAAACTTACCTGAAAAAGACTGAATGTAATGAGAACATTTAATTGAATAATATCTAATATAAATGTAAGTAATAAGGTATCCAAAAATGAATTTATATGGTTTTGAAATAATTATTGTATCTGGTACTATGTATTTTCAATCTATCTTTCCTTTCTATTGCTTCTATTCTTCTATCTCGTTCCTTTTCGAGGATGAAAAGTTTTGAGTGTGGGAGAGTATAACGACTCGTAAATTTTAATGGTTTAAATAACGTAATTAACTGAATTTTTCTTGAAATTAAATAATTAAATTTTAACAACGAAAAATTGATATTTGGAGTATGTCTATTTAAACGTAGCAAATGTCATATTTTCATCAGAAAATATATAAGTTGGTTCTGTTGTGAAATTTTATTTAAATTTAAATAAGTTAATCTGATAAAAATAAATATTTTCAAAATCTACATACTTTTATAAAATAAAAATGTAGACCATTTTCTACGTCATATTCGTTTCGCCAAATTTGGACTGCTCTAGCCCTATTTATCTTATTTTTGGCGAATTGGCAGCAGTTTGGCAGCGAATATCGACTTTTGAAAGGATGATCATATCGCTGATATATGTGTATCATTCTGTTCGTCTCGTCGTGCTGATCTCCATAATATATACATTCCTGTATTTTGACATCCGGTGCGCGGTAAAATCTGCGAAACGACTAGCCATACGGTTCTGCATTCCAGGCTTTTGTGATTCCACCTTTTCAATTTGCTATTTCATTTATAATCTTGGGTTCACCTCTTCAAGTGTTTGTTTTCGTCTCTGCCTACTTCGTTTGTTTGACTTGAAAAATAATAAAATATATATAGCAAAGCTTTTATTATGCGAACAACCTGCTTGTCTTCTTTTCCTTTTGCAATTCGAGCCACCACCGGGTAAAATCGCTGTACGCCCGTCTCCATCAACCCATCCGCCCAAACTACCACGCCTACCCATCTCCTCCCTCTCCCTACAACGCTTCACAACAACCGCCCGAGAAAAAAAAATATAATAGTTCATATAATGGCTTTGTGGACCTGCTTATCCCCACCGCGAACCTCGCCTCCTTGAAACACACCAAACCCACAACCCTTCGCCCCCTCCTTTTGCCTCACAACCCACATTCGAACCAGCTTTTTCCACACCACCCTTCCCAACTCACTGCAACGACTATCCCACTCTTCCATCGCCAGCATTTGCAACACCCTCCACAATAGCAGATCCGCTTCACCACAGCTTCATGCATGCACGGCCTGAACCATATCACCGTCAGTCCCTAGCCTTGCACCAACCCGTTCCACATGTACACAAACATCCCTGACCCCACTTTCCACGGCCTTCCCTTCGAGCAGCCCACCATTCACAAGCAACATAGCCACCTTCTCTCTATATATGTTTATATATTGTTTTATACATTCAGTTTATATATATAAGTATAAATGAGTTTATAATTTTTGTTTTATACTTTTATTTTTGCAGTTTTACAACTTTATAAGCATCAAATTTAAAAATGATTTACAGTTTTATATTTATGTAAAGTCATCCATATGTGTTTTAAATTTTATATTGAGTTTTAAAATATACAAAAAATATATTTTGATATGTGTTTTAAATTTAATATTGATTTTAAAATATATATAAAGATTTTATTTTGATATGTGTTTTAAATTAATATTGATTTTAAAAATATAATATAAAGATTTTATTTTAAATATGTGAGTAAATTTTAGACTTTTAAAAATTATATATATATATATATATTTTTCATCGATCTCGTATCCACTTTGCCTTGCTTCGGCAGTGTCCTTTGGATTGGTTGATTGTCGAGTTCATGATTCAATTTGTAGCTTGTCGTGTTGTCTAATTTCTCTAGCCTCAAAAGGTGAGCAATCACCCATGATTAATATTCTTATATTGAGTAAAGTTAATTCACTCGAAATGGTGATTGAAATGTGTTATTAAATTACAATCGGTTAGTAACTAAATTGTTGAATATGATATGTTAATACTTAAAAATTTTGCCTTTTAATTGATATATGACACCGATAAGCTATTGCATATTTTTTTAATTGTTAATTACGATCATAATTTCCATTTATATGACATGTCATTTTATGCTATAATTCTACTGTTCTCACAATACGAGTTCCCTGGTAATTAGGAATTTCCTGTGGGTTGAAATGATACATACCCGAACGGTCTTATAGATCAGGGGAAAATCGTTATGTGCATAAATGATAAATCCAAGTGATTTTATTGATATTTGAAATTTTGGGATTGTGATTTGAAATGATATATACCCATAAAATATTAAATTCAAATTGCAGACTGAAATAATAAATATCTGTATCACTTGACCATAGGATAGAAAACTATGTACGGATACCGTTGGTCTATTTTAAATGATTTTCAAATTTTTGAAAAAGGAAATACATGTGTTTTTAAAGATGTTTATTTTTAAAATATAATATAAATATTTTATTTTAATATGTGTGAAATTCAGATTTTTAAAATTATACGTTTTGGTAATTTTAAGATTATAAGCCAAGTTTTAAATTGTAAATTATAAACATTTACTTGTAAGTTTATTATTTTTAAAATATTTAAATAGGATTTAAAATAGATTTAATAATAATGAGATTTAATTTAATAACAATTAATATAATAAAATTTAATTTAACAAAATTTAATATAATAAATATATATGTTTAAAATATTTATTTAAAATTTATATTAATATTTCGAAAATTTTATTTTTGTAATAACTTTAATAGAATAAAGGTTGGAAAGATAAATTGAGTTGACTTTGAAGTAAAACAAGTATTGATTTGAAACTTATTGACTTTGGGATTTTAAAGGTATAAAATTTATTACTTGATAAATTGAGTTTGATAAGGGTGATTTAAGAAATATTTCAAATTCAAATATAATTGAAGTTAGATATTTAATTTTGATTTTAATTTGTAATTAGAGGATTCATTTAGATATTATAAAGTTGATTAAGTGGATATTTTCTAATTTAAATAAAATTAAAGTTGAATTTTTGAAATATAAATGAAATTTATCAAATCGAGTTATTGTAAATGTTTGAATATTTAAACTTTAAAACTATTGAATTTGAAATGGTTCAAATTTGTAATTCAAATCTAGATTTGAAAGTGATATAAATTAAATTGGTTTAATGTGAATTTGAATTGAACCTTTAAATTGAAATTGTTGAAATGAGATTTGATTTAAATTGAATTTTTTGAACTCAATTGATGTGAATTGAATTCCGATATTGAAAGAAACAATTCTAATTTGAAACTATTTTTGATATAACGATTTTATCTGTAACCTATTTTTAAATATATAAACTAATATTTATTTATAACTATCCAATATATATAAATTATTTTCAATATTTAAACTGTTTAAGTTAGAATTGTTATGATTTAGATTTTATGGATTTAAATGTGAATACTTTGATATGATGGTTCAACCTATTTGTGGTTATGATTTTTAAAAGTGAATAAGAATGTAAACAGAATTATAATTTAAAGTGAATATGATCTCGAAAGTGAATATGATTTCGAAAGTGATTTGATTTTTTTGAGATGAATATGATATTTTGATATAAAGTATAAACTGTTTGAAATATAAAATGACCACGGTTTGAAACAAGCGTTAGGTTGTTAAAGAGATCGGAATTAGATATTGTCATATTCTCTACCAATACTGAAAACCATTTTAACAACTGTGTATGTGGTGGAGAATCCAAAATGAAGTAGGATAGTTTGGCGACGATTCAATATAAGGTATTAACGTAGCCCTAATCCCATGAGTCAGCTTGATGTGGCTAAAACAGAAGCTATACCTGAGCCAAGTTAGGTCGCACCTCCGATCGAGTATGCCTCTTCGATACCATTCTATTACTTTTTGATTTGATTGGTTGCACCATTGATTTTGAGAGTGTTTCTTGAGGTAGGCGGTAGTAGCAGCTATACGTTAGCACCAACTTGGTTCTACAAAATGATAGAATCCTAACCTAGGCATTGCCTCGCATGCCTTTTCACATGCCTTATCGCGCCTTCTATGAGTTTGGTTTGTGTCGTAGTGCTCCCTGATATCCCACTGGTTTGGTGGAGTTTATAGCACTGCATAAACTGCGACATTATATAAAATGTGTTAAAGGGGATATGGATAACGCCTTAATGCTATTTTAATTGTTTACTTTACTATAGACATTATATATGTAGCGTATTGTACTGTTATGTAGATGGCTGTGACATCCTGCACCTTAAGGCACCCCAAAAATCGGACATGACTAGAAGCACAGATGGTCGGGTGAAATATAAATCCATAACATAGCACAGAGACTAAGGAAACAACATAAAATGATTAAACTATTACAGCGGAAGAAAACTTTCAATAATTATAAATTAATAACAAAACGGCTTCGTAAAAAACAACATTATCTCAAATTTATTTCTGAAACCAAAAGTACCAAGTAGTCTCCACCAAAACATAAAACATAACAAAGTTCACATATAGTTTCCCATATATGAAGTAAAGCACGAAAAAGAGAAACGAAGTATATGAAACTAAAGAAACAAAAGCTGAAGATAACAACTGCTCCAATGACCCTCTAATGTGCAAAGAATTGCAACCTAGACCTATCCTCCTATGATTTGGTGAAAACTGAAAAAATAGGAATGGGTCAGACATAAAGTCTGGTGAATAAGAAATAAAATAAAGCAGAAAAAATAAACAATTTTATTCCAGGTCTTCCACGGATATCGCAGAGGGTGAATATATAATGCAGTGAGATATAGTTTCTAAGAAGCCAAAGTCGATGGTCACTCTAGGGAAGTCAACCTTGCAATAATACTAAACGTCAATCGGCCTATCGAATCTATTGTCCTTACCTATCTACATGCTACTGCATGAAATTCAAGCCGTTCACACGTACACTGTGACTAAATTACTTTTACGTCTGACCAGCGCCGACTCAAACAACCTCGCAGGACTTCGAAGTTGCGCTCAGGCTTTGCCAAACTGGACTCCTATCTGTTGAATCACTAATTTTTGATTCATGACAAAGAAAGTTAGAAGAGAAAGAGAATTCACGACAAAAAGAGATAATCAAAGGACTTGGCTATATCAAAACTTTTAATCTATGTTCTCACTGTCTAGTACTTATGATTGAGTCTTAGAAATTTGTTAAAATCTATCCTCAAGTAGTCTGCACTTCATGTTTCTCATAATTAAACAAAACATAAGCATAGTATGCAAAAATACCTCAGCCATTCGACTAGCTAGGATCATCCAGTCGACTGACCGTGTACATATACAATGTGCGCTGTTTATTTTTTAAATCTTTTGCATAGTCAGTTGACTGACCAAGAACGACCAGTCGACTGACCCGAGACCAACTGTCATATTTTTGAAAAGACATCTTCTTCTGCGAAAGGAAGAAACCCATCTCTGAACGGAAATAGACGCTCCTCTTCGTCAGAACCCTTCACCAATGGCAATAACTCTTCAACTACTATATATACATACTCCCAAACACTTCATATTCACCGAAATTCTTTCTAACTCTCTAATATTCTTCTTGTGCACTCATACTTGCATTCAAACGGCGGACAAACAATTTATTGCTTTGAATCTTCAAATAAACTTTCATAATCTTCGATTCTTAGCATTACCTTCTCTTCATATCTTCACATACACTTCATATACTTGAGGATTTGATTATAGGAGGTTTGTAATATCAGAGACAAATTAGTGTTATCAAGAACACACATTGTTAGATATATTTTTGTATTAATGAAGTCCTCTTCTGTTGCCGAGGCGAAAATCCTGTTCTGCTGCTCAGGTGTCTGTTCTACTGCTCAGACTGTGTATACCTGTTCCTCCGGGTTAAGTGAGGATTGTTGATTTAGTGAAATTCCAGAAGGAGTCTGGGACTGAACGTAGGATGGAAAGTTCGAACCAGTATAAAAATTCCTGGTATGCTTGTTTTATTTTACTTATTTCCATTTACTTTGCTATTATCATCTATTTCCATATTTAGATTTAAGTATATTCCGTATTACATGATCCTACACACTTTCATTTGGTATCAGAGCATGGTTTCTTATAACCGTTACACGGTTATGTGATATTTTGCTAATATGGAAAGCAACAGCAAAACTACTACTAGCACTGTTAGTAACACTAGTTTTATTGAAGGTCAATCCACTGCACGACCTCCATTTTTCAATGGTCTGAACTATAATTATCGGGAAACTCGTATGAGAATCTATATGCAATCAAATAGCTTTGAATCATGGAATATTATACAAAATGAATACACTCTTCCTACTGGAGAATACTCCACTTGGTCGAACACACAAAAATTAGATGCTACTGCCAATGCTAAAGCTATGAACATGTTATTTTGTGCACTAGATAGAAATGAATTTAATCGTGTTAGCATATGTCAAACTGCTTATGAAATATGGATAACACTTAAAATCACTTACGAAGAAAATAACAAAGTTAAACAAAGCAAAATATCCATGCTCAAAAATCAGTTTCAAAACTTTAGAATGAAGCAAGATGAATCCATCAATGATATGTACTCTAGATTTCAAGATATCTATCATTCACTATTAGGATTAGGAGAAAAGTACACCGATTTTGATATTGTATCAAAAATCCTAAACTCTTTAACGGATGAATAGGAAAGAAAAGTCTTGGCTATTGAATAAGCTAATAACCTCTTTACCATAAAACCTGAAGAGTTAATAGGAAATCTAATGTCCTATGAAGTGAATTTACAGGCAAAATGAGTACAAGCACAAGACAAAACGATCATAGCTTTCCATGCTGAAGAAGAACAAGAAGAAGATTCGGATGAAGAAGATCTAGCATTTATTGCCAAAAATTTCAAAATGTTCTTTAAGTTCAGGAAAAATAACAGAAATAATGGAAAAAGGAATTTTCCAAACAAACCATCATCTTCAATTCTAGAATGCTTTAATTGCCATAAGAAAGGTCATATCCAAAAAGAATGTCCAGAATTAAAGAAAAAATACTTCAACAAGGGCAGAAAAGATAAGAACAAGAAAGCATTCTCCGTAACAAGGGATGATTCAGATACTTCTTCATTGGATAACGGTAGTGAAAGTGAAAATGAGCAAGAAAATGTCTGTTTCATGGCTACTGAAAACGAGGTTAGTGATTTTACTTTTGATGATATGATAGAGATAAACTCAGAGCTAGTTGACACTCTAAAAAAACTTAAAAGAAAACATAAGGAGACTCGTGAACTTCAGAACAAAGCAAAATTCGAAAGAGAAATGTTCAAAGATGAGAAAAAATACTAGAGGAAGAACTTGAAAAATTACAAGAATCATTCTCTAATATTAATTCTCAACTCACTCTTTTAAGTCAACTATTTACTGTGATAATTCTAGTGCTATTAATTTATCTAAAAATCCTGTTAATCACTCACGAACAAAACACGTTGACATTCATCGTCATTTCTTCGTGATAATATTGAAAAAGATTGGATAAATCTAGAATTTGTTTCCTTTGATAAACAATTGGCAGACACTTTTACAAAACCTTTAAATGAAAACACTTTCATCAATTTAAGATGAGAACTTGGAATAGTTTCTTTTAAAATTAAAAAAAAAATATGTATATATACTATTTGTATTTTTAGTTTTTCATAACACAATTTGATAAAATATATATATAAAAAAACATTCATTCAAATTTTTTTTCCAAAAAAAAAATTTATGACTCTAGAGAGACTTGAACCCATGACCTCGCTTTTATAGTATTACCATTGCTACTTACCATTTGAGCTATGAGTGTTTCTTTTTTCAACTAGAAGATTGATTTTTTTTCGTTCAAAAAAAATTAAATGTGTAACTGTTGGAGCTCAAACTCGGGTCTCCTAACTGGTTGTCCAATGTCTTACCAGTTGTGCTATGTGTTATTTTCTGCTGAGTCTTTTATTTCATGGGCTCATAACCATTCTTTTTAAAAAACAATTCTCATCCATTCTTTTTTCTCTCTCGCTATTAGCTATTTACTGTTTCTAACCACACAAACACAGCTCAATTCCTTCTATAAATATGCATTCCTTTCGTTTTTTCAATCATCCTTACAATTTTTTTTTCAAAACTATAAACTTCAAGTTCCACATTTTCTACCAATGGCCTCTCACGACTCCTCTAACTCCAAATTATCTTTTGCTACACCAACATCCTCTAGTAGCTATCATTCTTCCAGTAGCTCTACTCCGTCCTTGCCAACTCCTACTCCTAGACATGAAACAGCTCAATATCACACTGGATTTTCTCCAAAAAATAAGAAGTCATGAAGGTCATTATTTGTTTCTCCAAAAACAAACGAAAAAATTGATGAACTCCATCATTATCAAAAGGAGCAAATCAATTTACAAAGAGAGATGTATTATGAACAACGGATGAATTCCATTCGCCTTAGCCTTATAGAATCAATTGCCTTTAAATTCTATGGAAAATCATCTAAGCATGACGTTGTTGAACCTACAACATCTCGTTAACCAAATTCATCCGGCTGGAATCAATGGGAGCAAACTCCACATCAACCTCCGGCACCTCCAAACTCTTGGGAATGCCAAAATTATTGGTCTCCTTTGCAACCTTATGTTGAGAACACCAAGGTTGAACCACATGAATGCTCTCCAAAAACTCCTAAATAATCATCTTTTCTTGTGTTTTATTGTTTTATGTTCACTTGGATTTCGATTATGTATATGCTTTTTGAATAAAATTTTGTTTTAAGCTTCATTGCATTTCTTGTCTTTAGCCAGTCGACTGACTGTATAACCATTCGACTGTTTACAGGGTTCACAAACTCTCGGGTTGTCAACCAGTCAACTGAGTCATATAGGTCAGTAGACTGATTATAGAGTAAAAAAACTCTTGGGTTAGCAACCAGTCGACTGACCTACTTCGACCAGTCGACTGGTTGTACAAAAAAAGGCTGCCGTCGTTTCTTTTTAAACCTTTTTACACCATCTATTTTCTTTACCTTCTTCGTTTTTTACTCCCACAAAACCCTAGCCCCTATTTTTCTTTCACGAAATCCTCAAAAAACACCAAATTAATGGCCCCTCCAAGATCAAAACGCTCAAAACAAGGCTCTTCATCCTTTGTTGATACTCACATTGCTCATTGGCTATATGATGCAACTGCAATCGAGCGATGGGAGAAGATGAAAAAGTACTCTAGATTTTTTTAAGGCTCGTTCATGGTTTATTCTGATTTTGGTGCTTACTCTATTCAAGAATTAATGCAAAGATGTGGATTAGAGTCACTCCTTGACTACAATGCAAATCTCCACAACATTAATCATCCTATGGTAAAACTTTTCTTCGCAAATTTAAATCTTGGCCACCAACAACCATCAAATCCAAAAAATTATGTATGGAGTTTGGTATGTTGACAACAAGTTTTCTTTTCCCTTGATAGAATGGCACATATACTTCAATCTCCAAATAAAGGAATAGATTTAAATGATGTCGAACGCAATCCAAGAAAAAGAGACAGAATAAGTCATATGTTCGTGGGTGACGACATGATTGAATTGCGTTCTAAGCTTCTTCGTCCTAAAGCAAGAATTTTACACAAGACGCTTATGCGATCTATTCTCCCCCGAACCGAATCTTATGATTTAATATATCCAAAAAAATTCAAAGCTTTTTATGCCATATGGGGAAATATACGCGTTAATTAGCTGCGTCGTATTATGGATGAATTTCTCACCTTCACACATGGGAATATGCATGTTATCTACTTTGGAGAATATATTATGAGACTTCTTCTAGATGCAGGTGTTCGTCAACTGGATTTCGAATTCTCTACTGTTGGAATGATAAATATAAGGACCATAAGTCTTATGAAGCTACCAAAACGACCGCCACATATTACTTCATTTGAAGATTGGAAGCATCAACAAGCTCAACAACAACAATCTGGAGGTCGTACAATTAGAGAACTGGAAGCGCAACAAGAAGAAGGTGATATTCGCTTAGCTACTTCCTGTAGCACCCGTGAATCCATAGAAATTCTCTCCCGTAATCAACTTATTTTGAATTGTAGACTCAAGAAAATGGATAAGAAGCTCGATAAAATCAAAGGTTTCCTTTCTACATTATGGGATGCATTATCATGTTCTTCTTCAACTACTTCCACGTCTGTTGCCCAAGGAAAAACGCCCAGCACCTTGATTTACATGGTCTACATCAGAGGAGCATACTAGTAGTGACACTAGTGGAGCAGGCAGTGGTGCTCAAGGCACTTCTAGACTAGGAAAGGATCCCGCAACAGAGGGAGAATACAATTGGGATCTTGATGAGTAGGTTTTTTGGTGGGTGAGTATGGTATGAACTATTTACTTATCTATAAATTTATTGTCAATTTAAACATATTGAAACTTGCTAATTATTTATCTTTTAAGACTTGTACTAAATAGACTCACTTTGATATTTATTTCTGCACTTTATATTGAAATTATTTTTGCTATATCTCCTTTTTGTCGATGACAAAGGGGGAGAAGAATTGTCCTAATCATCTTTATGCAGGTACAAGAATTATCATATATTCAAGGGGAGTTTTTATATTTGTTCTCTAGGATTTTTTTTATATTCAGGTTTGTCATCAATCAAAAAGGGGGAGAATGTTGAATCACTAGTTTTTGATTCATGACAAAGCAAGTTAGAAGAGAAAGAGAATTCACGACAAAAGGAGATAATCAAAGGACTTTGGCTATATCAAGACTTTTAATCTATGTTCTCACTGTCTAGTAATTATGATTGAGTCTTAGGAATTGGTTAAAATCTATCCTCAAGTCCGCACTTCTTTTTTCTCATAATTAAACAAAACATAAGCATAGTATGCAAAAATACCTCAGCCAGTCGACTGGCTAGGATCATCCAGTCGACTGACTGTGTACATATACAATATGCACTGTTTATTTTTTAAATCTTTTGCATAGTCAATCGACTGACCAAGAACGACCAGTCGACTGACCCGAGACCAACTGTCATATTTTCGAAAAGACATCTTCTTCTGCGAAAGGAAGCAACCCTTCTCTGAACGGAAATAGATGCTCCTCTTCATCAGAACCCTTCACCAATGGCAGTAACTCTTCAACTACTATATACACATACTCCCAAACACTTCACATTCACCGAAATTCATTGTAACTCTCTAATATTCTTCTTGTGCACTCATACTTGCATTCAAACAGTGGAAAAACAATTTACTGCTTTGAATCTTCAAATAAACTTTCATAATCTTTGATTCTTAGCATTACCTTCTCTTCATATCTTCACATACACTTCATATACTTGAGGATTTGATTATAGGAGGTTTGTACTATTAGAGACAAATTAGTGTTATCAAGAACACACAGTGTCAGATATACGTTTGTATTAGTGAAGTCCTCTTCTGCTGCTGAGGCTAAAATCATGTTCTGCTGCTCAGACTGTGTATACTTGTTCCTCCGGGTTAAGTGAGGATTGTTGATTTAGTGAAATTCCAGAAGGAGTCTGGGACTGGACGAAGGATGGGAAGTTCGAACCAGTATAAAAATTCCTGGTGTACTTGTTTTATTTTACTTATTCCCATTTACTTTGCTATTATCATCTGTTTCAACATTTAGATTTAAGTATATTCCATATTACACGATCCTACACACTTTCACTATCCTCCTATCTCCTTGGTCACTAATGTGGACATGCCCCTATCCAAAGTGTCGGTCCTCCGAAAGAGTGCCTGCAGCTAGGTCGACTGTGCAAAATCCTTCAAAGATCTACTTAAAGAAGCCTACGTCGGAGCATACTTGTCATGTTCCGTCCGTGTCGACCTGCATAAAGAAGCCTACGATTGCGGATGTTATCTATCTCATGTACTAAGGTAACAAACATCCTTGTGAACCTACTAGTCTGCTCCTAGAATGTACAGCCAAACTATATTTTGGTCTTAACTGCATGAAACACCTATCCAGACCTTTACACTGTCTTCCTATCAAATCGCTTTCAGATTAATTAATTCTACCACTACATTTTACATACTATTTATTTCCACTAATCTACTTTAGGCCATTTTTACATTCGATTTGATTATTTTACAATTTTACTTTTTTCTAACATCAATGATGCTTCAATGTCACGTCCATTCGGTCTGTAAGGTTTGTCGGTATTTTTATACCATTTTGTTACAGATATACACTAGCCTTTAGGATCCATTTAGTTTACATTTTTTTCCACCCTAATTTACGTTCTCCTTTTAGAAATTTCATCTGTACAATTTTTTTATCGAATAGCCATAACCATTTAATTACACAAAATTCCACTTTTACATTTTTAGGCCATATATGAAACAAACAATTATGCCAATTAGACTTCCCAATTTTGTTCCTAAACCATATTTAAAAGTATGTAATTATATCAATCAAAACCACAATTTTATTCAAGTAACATATTTTGAATTTATTCAACTAACCTGTACTACCGTTAGAAATTGAATAACAATTCCAATTCAATTTAGTTAAACCAATCTTATTTATGCCATGAAATGTGAATAACAATTTGGTTGTTCCAAATTTCAACCCAAACATGAATTAGAATTGTGAAGTGGTAGAATGCTGGTTTTATTTTAAGAGAAGACGCTATAATCTACATAAATTTCAATCTTATTTATGCCATAAAACGTGAGTAGACAATTTATATTTCCTATATTTTAAATCAAACATGAATTAGATTTAAGAAGTGAAAGAAGAAGTTGCAATAATTTACATCTATTCTCAATTAATAACAGAAATTAATTCATATTAACGTGCCAGAAAAGAGCTGAAATTGAACTACTTTTTTTTTCTATTTTATATTAATTCCCACTCATCTGGCACTTGAGCTTGTATAAATTTAAAAAAAGCTTTGCTTTAATCTTTCTCCCTTTGATTCTTCTAAACTCCCCAAATTGCTTGAATATATATACTGATAATTTAATTTGGTAGAGATTTGTTTATTTAGTAGAGAAAAGGAGGAAGACTAATACACACTAATTTTACTATAGAATTATGGCGACGGTTGAATAAGAGATTAGGTTTATGTTGATGGTTTATTTATAGATTGTTTGAGTGAATATAATCCATTAGATTATTTTAGATTAAATCTAGTTCTTTGATACACTTAATGGTTATCCATTCTAGCCCATGCACATCGCTCAACTAATAAAATTAAGCCATCTCATTCTATTACATCATTGGAGTGAATGGGAGGCCACCACATGTCAGAAACAACGCTGAAATACGTAGGAAAATCACTGAAAATGAACCGGCGGAAAAAAAATCGCCCCATATTTTTTTGGCGACAACGGGACTTAATCCCTGGTCACTAAGGAAGTCAACATGCTCTTTACCATTGTACCAAATGTGCTTTTAATTTCTTTTTAATTATATTTTCCGTAAAATATCAGGGTGTTACAATAGTTTAGCGGATCCTCAGAAGATGGGAATCCTAAACATCCTTTAAGTTATTTTGTATTTCAATTGGCATTTCACTTGAGTCGATTTACTGGTATAAGAATGTTAATCCTAACTCGAGTGTTTTGTGTTTTGCTTTGTGTTCGAGTTAGACTGAGTTTCACTACATTTGAGGCACCTTTGAAGCTTGGAGCTTCGCTTGCAAATCTATCTTTATCTACTATGCTTCAATTATTCCAGTTGATTCCAGTTTTTTTGTGCAAACTTGTCATTTTCTTGTATTGACACTTTTATATATTGGATATCTATTGTATATTTTTAACTTTGATGTTTATTTAGTAGCTTCATGAACTACTATTTATCTGTTCTGCTGCTTATTGTTATATTACTCTGTGTCTGTGATTGATTTCTTTACTATATATGCTAAGGTTTGCCTAATATAAATTAACAATTTGTTGTTTTGAGCAATTCAAGTCCGACATGTGTGGATGATTGTCAATTTGAATGGTTCGAAATAGCAGGTCATTGCATTCTTCTTAACTATTTCTCATCTTTATCGACGATTCAAAGAGGTTCTCTGACAATCGTCAAGTTTGGCTCTACCTCCAAATCTTCTTGTGTCACTTCTTCAACCACAGATTTCGGGTCATGTACATACTTCCTCAACTAAGATAGTGGAATACGTCATGCACACCGGTCATTCATTCTGGCAACTTAACTTTGTATGCGAATAGGATAATTCTCTTGAGAACATGAAAAGGTCCAATATACCATGGCGCCAACTTATCGATTTTACCAAATCGGACTATGTCCTTCGTAAGAGATACTTTCAGGGATACGTGATCCTACACAGCGTATTCCAAATTCCTTCATCTTTGATCCACATAGCTCTTTTTCATGCTCTATACTACTTTAAATTCTTTCGGATCATATCAACTTTCTCTGTTGCTTCTCTTACCATGTCAGCGCCAATTATCAATCGATTACCAGTTTCTATCTAACACACTTGAGGTCTTCACGGGCAACCATATAGTGCTTCGTACGGTGCCATCTCTATACTTTACTAATAACTGTTGCTGTGTGAAAACTCAACTAGGTGCAAATAGTCTTCCCAAGATCCACTGAAGTCTAGAACACAAGCCCTCAAAAGATCCTCTGGTACTAGGTTCACTATTTATGTCTGCATATCCATCTGGGGATGATATGCAGTGCTTATGTTCAGCTTCTTTCCCAAAGATGCTTGCAAAGATATCCAGAAATGATCGGTAAACAATAGGTCTCGATCACTTACGATGCTAGTTGGGACTCCATGCAGTTTGACAATTTCATTTATGTAAATTTCTACCAGAGTTGCAGCTGTTCTTGTGGGCTTAGCTGGGATGAAATGCACGTTTTTGGTTAAGCGGTCTATAACAACCCATATCCCTTCATTGCATCTCCTTGCTCTTGGTAGTCCATCTATGAAGTCCATGGATACCTGATCCCATTTCCAACATGGAATTTCTAGTGGCCTAAGCAATTCAGCTACCTTTTGTTGACCGCTTTTAACCTATTGACAATTAGCGCATCTACTTATAAAAATAGATATGTCTCATTTCATACTTCTCCACCATAACGTGCGTTCCATGTCCTTGTACATCTTATGGATTTCGGGATGGATAGTAAGCTTAGCCTGATGGAATTCGATCAACACTTCCCATCTCAAGTCATCCACTTCCGGAACACATATTCTTCTGTTCATCCTCAATATTCCACGCTTGTCTACCTTGAAGCTTTTGTTTACCACATTTTCTACCCCTTTAGTGAGTCCTAACAAAAATGAATCATTCTTTTTCTCATTGGCTATCCTCTCTAAGAGAGTCGGAGTCATAACTATGCATGCTATTACAGCATGCTCCTGCTTAATGCATCTGCCACTACATAGGCCTTTCCTGGTGTATATAAAATTTCCATATCATATGATGGCAAAAATTCAAACCAACGCTTTTTCCTCATGTTCAAATATCTTTGAGTAAAAAGATATTTTAGAGATTTATGATCCATGTACCGGTCAAAATTTTCTCCTAAGAGGTAGTGTCTCCACATCTTTAATGCAAACACCATGGCTAGTAGTTTCAAGTCATGGGGTGCATAATTCCTCTCATGAGCCTTTAGTTGCTTGCTTGCATAGGCGACTACCTTACCATGTTGCATAAGTACCACTCCTACGCCTTCTACACAAGAATAGGTGTATACTCTCATGCCACTGTTATTACCTGATATCGTTAATACTGTTGTCAACTTTTCTTTCAATGTCTTGAATGCTTCCTCGCACTTCGACGTCCACTTAAATTTCACATCCTTTCTAGTCAGCTTTGTTAGGTGTGAAGAAATCTTTAAGAAGTCTTGTATGAATCCCCTATAATATCCTGCCAAACCTAATAAACTTTGGATGCCCCTTGGAGTTTGCGGTTGCCTCCAATCTAGAATAGTCATGATCTTACCTAGATCCACTGAAACTCCCTCCATTGAAACAACATATCCAAGGAATCTTACTTCCATCTCTCAAAAGTGACATTTGGAGAACTTAGCCTTGAGAACATTCCTTCTTAATATTTCTAAAAAAAATTCTAGATTTCAACGTGTTCTTCTTCTGTTCTTGAGTATATAAGAATGTGATCTATAAAAATTAGTACGAATTTGTCATGCACATCTCTAAACATTTGATTCATCAAATCTACAAAATATGCAGGTGTATTGGTCAGTCCGAAAGGCATAACTAACCATTCAAAGAATCCATCTGCCCATTTGAAAGTCATAAAAGGAATGTCGTCTTCTGCTATCCATAATTGATGAAATCCGGTAGTCGCGTCTTTGAAAATATCCGAGCACCATGCAGTTGACCGAACAAGTCATCTATCCAAGGCAGAGGATACTTGTGCTTTATGATTTGTTTGTTTAGGTCTCGATAATCTACACAGAGTCTATAAGAACCATCTGATTACTTCACAAAGACTACTTCCACTCCCTATTATGAATGACTCGGTCTTATCAATCCTTTTCTCAATAGGTCATTGGTTTGAATTCTCATTTCTTCTTTCTCCCTCGGAGCCATCTTTCGCATATGGTGCACAACTGCTCTTTCTCCCTGAATTAAATCAATTTGAAACTCGATCTTCCGATGTGGTGGAAGAGTTTTCACCTCTTCAAACACAGCCGAAAATTCTTTCACCACCGATATCACTTCTAGGCTCTTTTGAAATGGATTTAGTGCACCTAAGAAACTATCTCTTATCAAGCTAGATCCTTTACACAACAGTTTATACTTCTTTCCCATCTTACTCTCAAACTCCACATTCTCTCAATGCAATCTAGATTTTCTTTATAATTTGTCAACCTCCATACCAAGTATCATCTGAAATCTAGTATAATCTAAAACCATAAGATCGCATGGAAATGTTTGGGAAAGATAGGAAATACCGACTTTCTCACATATCAAAAAAAAATCAGTCGGCCCTCCTATCGGGTTAGATATATCTGAGATATCTATTTGGTTTGGGGTCATATTTAATATTTCTAATAATCCTTTAGAAATGAAATTATGGGAGGCTCCCATATCAAGTTAAACTCTTACTAATTCATCGTTAACGAGAATTTTACCTTCCAGGATGCCTTTGCCTTTGTCCTCCTGAGATGCAGAAGATTTTTCTTCAATTGGATGCATCTTAATCTGCTTTCCTCTCTGCATCAATGGGCACTTGTCCTTAAAATGTCCCGGTTGATGGCAGCTATAGTAGAGATTCTGTTTGACAACTGGTGCAGTTTGGCCATGTTGTTGCTTTGGCACCTTCGGCTTTTTGCAACACCTTGCATAGTGACCCCTTTCTCCATAGTTATAGCATTCTCCACCCTTCTTCCTTGCTTGTGCGCCCGGTTGTCTTTTCTTTTAATTCACACCCTTGTAGTCGCTGTTCTTCTGCACCATTGTGGCAACTTCCTTGTCTATTGTCTCATATTAGTAGGCCATATCGACTAACTCAACAAAGGTTTCCTTGATATGCTTGGTCATGCGGCTTTGGTACTGGCTTTTCATCCCTTTGATGTATTTCGCATTCTTCTTCAACGATGTTCCTATCAGTTTTGGGCCAAAAAGGAAAAGTTCATTAAACTTGGTGGTGTATTTCTCAACCGATAGTTCTCCTTAAGTAATATCGATTAAGTTCTGTTACATTCAGGCTTTCCCAGCTTTTGGTATATATTGTTCCTCAAAAACTTCCTTGAACCTCAGCCAAAAGAAGTCATCCTCAGCCCCAACTAAAGCTCTTGATTCCCACCAAGCTGATGCTTCACCTTGTAGTTGCCAGGTTGCCAGAAATCACTTTTGGTCATCTTTCATAACTAATCCCCTGAAGATCTTTTCGCACATTTTCTGCCAGCCTTGTACTTCTAATATCGACTCAGTCCCTTCGAATGTTTTACCACCTAGTCTGGTTTACTTCTTGTAAAGCATAGCAAAGTTGACTACTGGCTGAGCTACAGCCACTACCTCTTGTATAACTGCTTCTTCTTGAACTTAATCATTAAAATTTGGTGCCCCAACATTTTCATTCGAAGCTCGAACGTTTGCATTTCAAATTCTCTCATTTGTCTGATCACTGCCACTGCCTTCCATAGTTCGTCGGGTTCTTCTAGTATCCATACCTGCCACTAGAATATAGCAAGATCTGTTTAGAATATAAAGAAACGAGATTACCTTTGGGAAAATAATAAGTAGGATTTAATCCGAATATTATTATTATTATTATTATTATTATTATTTGAATAAAATTTACAGATACGCACTCGAATATACACTTGTACCCGTTCTAGGGTGTTACTAACCCTATCTCTAACGAGATACTCATCCTAGAATATTGCTGATTCTATTTCTGATAAGTTTAACCCAGCTAGGCTTTTAGGTATTCGCTAACCTAAGCTCTAATACCAAGCTGCGACGATCCAAAATTCTGACTTCCGAGAATTGATTTAACGATGAATTTTCTATCGA
Source organism: Allium cepa (assembly GCA_030765085.1). Classification (NCBI taxonomy): domain Eukaryota; kingdom Viridiplantae; phylum Streptophyta; class Magnoliopsida; order Asparagales; family Amaryllidaceae; genus Allium; species Allium cepa. The sequence goes on from CM060945.1 coordinate 780,044,187, forward strand.
ATTAAAAAATCACCGATAAATTTCTATTAAATTTAACCACAAGTGCACTGCGTACAAAAGTTAGTACATGGCAATTACGGATCGCTCCATAGGGAATTGTCAGATTTTAAAAAATCTATTCAATCAAATTATACCAAATTGAGAGGAAACTATTAACTACAAGCAAAATGAAGCTTAAACTAGAATTAGAATGAGACTAAAACTATGAGATTAGAGAACAATTTAGAGGCAAATCCACTCATATTTTTATAAATCAACAACCAAACAATCTATGATCTCTATTTTTTTGATATTAAGTGAAATAATTGTTGTAATTATTGTAAGTAGGGTTTATTTATGTTATTAATTAACACAACTCAAACCATCAAACTATAATACAACAAATAAACCACTTATCAATTCTCATGAAAATGAAGCCAAATCAAAAGCAATTTTATGTATGGTCCATTTAATATTGTAATTAGTAATATAGATCATCAAATTTTGTTTTTACTTTCATTTCAAGATTAAATATTAATTAGCAAATGATGATATAAATTATGTTTATATTGAATAAGAATAGCTTATTTGCAAAAGCAACATAAGTTATCAAACCCACTTATACAGACTTACATCAACATCTACTCTCATGAAGAACAAATAAAAGAGATCATAAACCATAAAAATGTTGAAATTACATAAAGTTAGAGAGCTTCATTACCCGTAAATTGAAGGGGTTAAGATACTCACTTGTGTTATCAAATCAACACTTGTAAATTTCAACATTAAAAAGCAAAGAAATGAAACTAAGCAAAGAAAGAAAAAGAGATTAGCTACTAACTACTTGCATAAAAATTAAAGCTACACTACTTACATGAATGTAAATCTAAGCTATAAACATGAAATAAGGAAAAGCATAGAGATAAACATCAACATAAAGTAAAGAATAACAAGTAGAAAAGAGAAGAGAAAGAGGGTAGGAAGCGATTTTTATTTCACTTTGATTTATGTTTACAACTTGCTAATTTCCTAAGTAAAATAAGAGAGAGTAGAAGATATTTACATGTACATAAGAGGGCTATTTATACACGCGTAAAACCCTAATTCAGTTTTTAGGGTGCTTCCCAAAATGCCCTTTATGAAGTGTGGCAACCAAGTAACCATTAGTCACTAATTAATCCATCATTAAATGTGCATGAAGCTTTAACCTCCACTTAGTTGTCCATTAGCTTCGAATTGTAGATTTAGATAAGTGGGTAAGTGGGGTCCTCCATGATCATGAACTTGAATTATTTCCTCTTCATTCCTATGTATTCCCTTGTGCATGCATATATCTTCATGGAGGCATCTTCCATATGCATCCAAATTCCTATAAAAATCATAAAAAATTTCCAAGTAAAAATTCTCAAATTGACAATGCACAAAAATGACCATTTTTTCCTTGAATGAGGATGAATATACGATGATTTGAAAATAATTGAATATTGGTTTTAAACATGTTAAAATGCCCAAATATGATATTTATTTAAATAAAAATAGATAAAATATGGATGTAAATATATGCACATTCACGTGCATATCAAATAGCCTCACACTTATCTTTTTATTCGTCCTCGAATAAAGAAAAACTAAGATAAATCCATTTTCGTAGGGAGCACGATTGCATTGAGCGTATGCAATTAGCCATTAAACCTCGGGGTGTTCCCAGTAGGACGAGTGTTGTCTCGTAAGGGTTTTCAATGGATAGTATCCACAAAATCCAAATACAAAGTGAAAATATTTACATAGTGCAAGATTTATTTACAATGGATGAATGCAAGTTTTTGAAAATATTTATAAATGAAAGATTTGCTTTTAAATAAACACTAATAAGTTAAATATATGTTTGGTCATTACCTGGAAAATTTAAGTCATTTACTCGTCAAAATTTCTAACCAAAATTAAGTTATCATAACAAATAGACAACAGTTTAACTCGTTGTTTCGGTCGATAATATAGTGTAACTATGAAATAGATCCTTAGTTGATTATCAAAATTTATTAAAGTGGTATTTTCATTTCCAATAACAAGTCAAACCAAACAAGTTAAAATGATGCTTGGATTTCAATTGCTTACTCTCTCTTATTTGTAAATTTAATTGATATTAACAATATTAACATATATCTAACTCAGATAAACTAAGGCCAGATATATTACCCGTGCACTGCCTTGCGGGCTGATTTAAGGGAAATACAGAGCGTGGTGAGTGAACACATAAGTGTGAACACTTATCGACTGTAGAAGTTATGAAAAAGAATTTTTATATACATACACCTAACTCAAATAAATTGAGGCCAGATATACCAATCATGCACTGCCTTTTGGGCTTACGTAAGAAGGGTCAGAGTGAACACACGAGTGTGAACACATGACTCTAGGTGTTAAATATATACATATATACCCAAAAAAAATTATATTATTTTATTTTATTTTTTTTGAAAAGAGAGAACATTGCAAAATTACCTTAGCACCATTTAACTTAGAAGATAAAAGTGTTATATCCTTTACTTTCGATTTACCACCTTTTTTAACCAAATATTTTGATTTAGAATATATTTCATAATTAATACATATGAATCTTCCTATATACTAGTTAAACCATTGTTATTTGTAATCAAACTTCATTTTTATTTTTGTTAAGACAAATAAATTTTCAAAAAATTCAATTTATTAACCAAAACTTATACTTATCTTATAATGTTTCTTCAAAAATAAATAAAAATGCTAAAAAGAAAATGTTTTTGAGATTTAGAAATTTTGATATTTTTTTTAGTTAAAAGAAATGAAAATTCAAAAATGTCATGAAACTTTTTAAAAAAATGAAATTGGGACTCCCCTCCACCCCACACTTAATATTTAACTGTGTCCCCATAGTCAATGCACGATATAATGAGTGTAACGGGGAAAAATATGTACATATTTACAAAAGAGGGTTAACATTCTTACTGGACGTAGCTTGGCTCATGAAGAATCATGAGCTCCTCTTCTTGGTTATAGGGCGATTCCAAGAAATGTTTCAAACGATAACCGTTGACTTTGAAAATCGATCCATCCTAGGGTTTTCTATTTCTGTGGCACCATGTGAAAAAACAGTTCGCACCACAAATGGTCCGGTCCATTTTGATTTAAGTTTCCCAAGGAATAAATGAAGTCTTGAGTCATATAAAAGAGCTTTCTAGTTAGGCGAAAACGCTTTCCTCAGGATTGACTTGTCATGAAAAACTTTGGTTCTTTCTTTGTAAATTTTCTTATTTCCATACGCGTCGTTCCTAAGTTCTTCTTGTTCATTGAGTTGTAGTTTTCGGTTTTCGCCAGCTTATTCAAGATCAAAGTTTCAGTTCTTTATTGCCCGAAACGCTTTGTGTTCGATTTCAACTAGTAAATGGCAAGCTTTACCGTCGACTAAATGAAATGGAGACATCCCAAGGTTAGTTTTAAAAGCAGTACGGTAAGCCCAAACTGCGTCGATCAATTTTTGAGACCAATCCTTTCGATTTTTGTTGACAGTTTTTTCCAAGATTTGTTTTATTTAAGGATTTGAAACTTCAAATTTCCCACAAGTTTGAGGATGATATGGAGTGGATAACTTATGGGTTATCGAGCATTTTTTTACTAATGTTTCAAAAGATCAATTGAAAAAATGGGTTCCGTTATCACTGATTATTGTGCGAGGTGTGCCGAACCTCGAAAAGATGTTTTCTTTGAGAAATTTCACAATAATTCTATGGTCGTCGGTTTTGCAAGGAACGGCTTCGACCCATTTTAAGACGTAATCGACAGCGAGAAGGATATGCAATTTTTCAAAAGAGTTTGGAAAAGGTCCCATAAAGTCGATTCCCCAAACATCAAAGATTTCGATCGTAAGAATGGGGTTTAGAGGCATCATATTTTGTCGAGAAATTCGTTCAAGCATTTGACATCGATCGTAAGTTTTGAAAAAGTCGAATGAGTCTTTGAAAAGGAAGGCCAATAGAAACCACACCGAAGCATTTTTTTCCACAGTTTTTCAAGGATCGAAATGTCCACCACGTGCTTGGTCGTGGTAAAACAAAAGAACACTCCTGTTCTCATTATCCGAAATGCAACGTTGAATGATTTGGTCAGGGCAATACTTGAACAAGTATGGATCGTCCCAATAGAAATATTTCACTTGGGACATGAATTCGTATTTGTCCTGTTTGAACCAAGATGAGGGAATTTCTTTAGTGACTAAGTAGTTCACTATATCAGCGTACCATGGATCGATAGAAATTGAAAGAAGTTGTCTATCGAGGAAGTTTTCATTGATTGGCAAAGAAGATGATGCGTTCGGAAGACGAGATAAGTGATTGTCCTTGACATTATCGGATCCTTTCTTGTCTTTGATTGTAAGATCAAACTCTTATAGTAAAAGGATCTAATGAATCAAGTGATATTTAGCGTCCTTTTTAGTGAGCAGATATCGAAGCACAAAATGGTTTATGTACACAGTAATCTGTGACTCGACTAAGTATTGTCAGAATTTTTCAAGAGCAAAAACTACCGCTAGAAGCTCTTTTTCAGTGGTTGTTATTTAAGTTGAGCATTGTTCAAAGTCATGCTAGCGTAGTAGATAACGTGAAGGATCTTGTTGATGCATTGTCCTAAAACAGCACCAACTGCAAAATTTGAGCCATCACACATTATTTCAAAGGGTGGTTCCTATTGGGCGCGCAAATGATTGGAGCATAAATGAGTTCCTTCTTAAGATGTTCGGAAGAAGAGATACAATCAAAGTTAAAATTGAAAGGAACGTTGAGACGACCCGACTTTCTCACCATAGAAAATCGCATCATCTTGAAGAAAGAAAGGGATAGAAAAGAGAAAAGAAAGAAGAGAAAGAAGAAATAACACTAGAATCTCAACAGCGGAACGAATAAATTATATTAATAACATAAATATCACATAATATACAACATTAATCAGAGTTACACAACATACACAACATACATAACATATACTAGACAGTTATAAACACCCGTCTAGTATTTACAACTCAATACAACTCATCAAAAGATACCAACACAGAGGACACATAGCGGAAACTAAATATCTATAACGCAGAAGCCTCCTGCTCCATTGCACCTCCAATATTCGTCAACGCCAACCTGAATCCCTTGGCTACTCGTAAAAATTTGAGTACCCAAGAGTTCAAGAAAACAAAAGATAAACTCCGGGTCAGACATGGGTCTGGTGTGAGTAACAGGTTAAGGTTGCTTAACTTTAAAAACCTTTTGAAAAGAAAGATATCACGTAAGAATTCCCACACATAAACATGGAAAAGTTTTTACCTTACGCTAACCAAAACATTTGATAGAAAATCTGATGATATTATAATAGGTCTAGGGTTTTCAAATAAACAAGAAATAGACGAAATTGTTACATGATTAAATTCCATCTACTAGCCACAAAAGTGGGTAATACAATCAAAACCGTTGGCACTTATTGGATTTGGGATTCCATACAATGGCAGGGCTACTGGGGTACCGCCCGTCACAGTACGTGGCCTAGATCACTGTACCAAGGAGCCACCCTAACTCCCTTGCAACACAAGGCCGGGACCATTCCTTACTGAACAGTCCCGAACAAGACAACCCCGCATTGTTTGCAACCAACTGCCCACACAACCGAGTAATAAAGGGACTTCTAGACAGGGGAAAATCTTGTCCTACTTGGGCATGACCCACTTAACCTTGCTGCACCTCCTCAGTTTTAGCCATTCTCGGTTGATGAGGCTTGAGGCTACGATTACCTTTAGAGAACACATCTCTTAGAATGCTCATCGTCCACCTGACGATGTTCTGAAAGCATTCAATCCATATAAGTTCATTCCGGGTTCGAACGAAACCGAAGGCATTATCTCGTTACACTCATTTTGGAATCACCCTCAGAGTTAACGACGATAACCCTTGCACTCTGAATCTTCATCTTCACTTGAGATTCACGACCTATCATTAATTTGGATTGATGTGGTTTTTTGATATCCAAATATGGAAACCCGATCCCAGTCTCATCGAAATCCAAAACGTGTCTTTTAGGTCCAAGTGATAATCAATATATCATCACAACAGATAATCTATATTATCATCCCAAACAGATAATTCATATTATCAACTCAAATGCAACCATAGCATCCAAAACACACAACATCACATATCTCATATCTAAGATCTCAACTATTTAGGGTAACCAGCATTAACCAACATTCACAAGCAATGACTTATAAATCACCATGTTATAATTAATTTAAAATGAATTAAATTAATTACTTCTTCCTAATTAATTTAAAATAAATTAAATTAATAAGTTCATCCATATAAATCTTGCTTACATATTCCTTAATTAATTATAAATCAATCAATTAATTACTCTCAACAAATTACCCTAATTAATCATCTTGATTAATTATCCTTTAATTACATTCAAGTAATTAACCTCTAATTAATTTCACAAATTAATTGTTCCAAACAAAATTCAGTAATTAACCTGTAATTACTTCATTAATTAATTAATTATAATTAATTATATTAATTCTTAATTAATTACATTAATTAATTCCTTCATTGATTAATTGTTCTTATTAATCAATCCTTAATTACATCGTTAATTATTTAAATTAATGATCCCAAATTATTTCTATTCATAATTACCCTATTTAAATTAATTATCAATTATCCATAATCATTAATCACTCTTGATCAATCACATTAAGTAATTAATCATTATTAAATCAATAACATCTTTTATTATCTCTAAATAACTCAATTATCAAAACCTAAACTAATTACACTAAGTAATTAATTATTAATTACTTGCTTAAGTAATTATTTTGCATACTAATTACATATAAATTACACAAAGTAATTGAATTCCAAAACTCCTCCATTATCCAAGTATCCTTCAATTAAATTACATCAAGTAATTTATCTTCTTAATTACTTCACTATGTAATTATTCATTTTTAATTACATTGGTAATTACTTCTCAAATCAACCAGTAATTAATTTAAATTAATTAAACTTAATTAATCAAAATAAAATTAATTAATTACAATTAGTAATTAATTTCCTTAATTACCATCATTAAGTAATTACACTTAAACAATTCTCAAATGATTATCTTTAAATTAATTAATACAATTAATCATTAAAATTAATTACATTAATCAATTATAAGATAATACTAAGTTAATGACCATCATTAACCAATAACAAAACTTTAATTACTTTTCTAAAGTAATTAACTGAATTAATCAATATTAATCCTTAATTTATTTATAAAACACATTAATTAATCTCTAATTATTAAATTAATCAAGTGATAATCAAAAACTTAATTAATTATTAATTACTTGACTAATAAATTCAAATCATTAATTAAATAAAAATCAAATCTTATCTAATTAATTGATTTCTTAATTACTATTTAAATCAATCTTAATTAACTTACTAATCCTTTAATTAATTAAATAAAACCCTTAGTTATTTAATTAACTAACCCAAATTATTAATTAAATTAATTAATTAAAAAACTTAATTACCTTAATCATTTAAATGAATTATCAATTATTAAGTTCTAATTAACTTAACATAAACATAAATCTTATTAATGATTAAATCATCTCTATCAAAGTAACTAATAAATAATTTGGTTTTTAAATTTCATCCAAATCCCATTTTAAATCAAGATTTAAAATGAAATCAAATTTAAACTTAAACAAGGTTTAAGAATTTATAACCTTTTGATTTCATTTTAAAGAATTACTTAAGGTAAATTTAAAAATAGTTTAACCCATATTCAATTTAAAATATACTTTAAATATTCCAAGTGGTTTTGAAAACATTTAAATTCAAAAACTTATTTCATTTCAAACTGGAATTCAAATCATTCTTTGAATCCAGGTTCAAAATTTTAAATTTAAAAATCCTGTATAAAATATCATTTCAGATTTATAAAACACATGTTATAAAATATTATAATATTCAAACTTAATTATAACATCAGAATTTTATAACTTATTTTCTTTTGAAAACTTTCAGTTTCAAATTCCAATTTGAATTCAGGTATTCAATCTAGATTTTAACTTAAATTTAAAAATCTAGTTTTAAATCTCATTTTTCAGATTTATAAATCACTTTATAAAATACTGTACGGGTTTTAGTTTTTAAATATTTTATTTCTGCAAATTATTTATTTGAAGTCTGGAATTCAAATTCATTTGAATTCATAATTTAAACTAGCTTCAAATTTAATTCAAACCTTGCTTTGCTTCCTTTTTATTTAAATTTTGTTTAAAATTTAAATAAACCTGAAACTGTCAGGTTACAGAAAACAAAACCTGAAACTAACATTACTCGAGCCATACCTATTTTACTTCGAGTCAACAAGCACCTAACTTCGAGCAAAAACTAAAATGACCCGAGCATCCCCCGAGAACCATATCTCCACCAACATTCCAGAAACAAACAAACCCTCTGATGGCCATTGTGCACATGCACAAAGCCTACGGATGATTTCGATTATCCACGATGATCAACCCTAATCCATTATCGACTCCAGAGTCCAACACGAACCTCTGATCATCAGTATAAACTTGAATTCAGAATCGAGTATGCAAATCTCAACCTGGAGCAACCTCAAACCTGGAACCACTGAACTTCTCCCAAAACCCCAAACCTGTCAACGGCCAATTCTTCCCCCTCCGACCATCGTTTGAGTTGAAACCTTGGCCACAACCTCGTCATGGTCCCAGCTACACTTTCCCAAAGCCGCATAACACTCGAACAACTAAAAAGTCAGAAATGATTGAATTTCCTAATTTGTTTAAAACTAGGGTTACAGAACAATTTCCCACACCTCAGCTAATTCAAAGATCTATTCACCAATTTGATAATTTTTCTGAAATGCCTGATCACTCTACTCCATACAGAAGGAACTTCAAACCCCCAAATTTCCAAAATCAACAGAATTTCCCAAATTCACCTTTTCAGTTCATCACAGAACTGCTTCCCAAATCCCAATCTAAATAATATGATTTCTGATTTAAAAATCTTGTTTCCATATAGGTTTTCAAATCATAATCTTAAATTAATGAATCAAAGAATTTAAGTTTTAAACAAATTCATGTTTTCTGGTTCTTTTTGGGTTTCCAGAGAAAGTTGTATTCATTTAACTTAATTAAAATTTCAAACTTAAACTTATGATCACATAAAAAAATTTGTTTGTAACTTAATTCCTAACAATAATTAGAATCAAGTGACAAGGAATTAAATAAATAAAAACTTGAATTCTGGGAACAAAGTGATTGTACTATTACAGTAAACATGCACACATTCATCAAATGTTTACATTCCAGAGATAAATAAGGAAACCAAAGTTAACTTAATAAATTATCAAAATGTTACTCACCTTATACTCAGAAGAACAGAGCCCCCTAAATTATGAAAGGCTTTTGAATCTAGTCTAAAAATCATATGCATGTAGGCTTGAATAAAACTTTAATCCCAGGTTGCTTGCTGGTGATTATCCAGAGATGAAAATGCAGGTTGATTCTTTTGATTTTTGAAAAATGCAGACTTGATTTCAGAATTGTAGTTTGCATGCAGGCCTTCTGAAAGAATGGAGACTTGATTTTATGCAGGAATTTGAAATTGAAACATGATTTTCTAGAGAAAAATGCAGTTGCATCTTCAGATTTGCAAATCTTGTTTCGAGTTTTGGGTTTGCAATCATAAATTTGAGGAGATGATTTCAGATATGGTTTTAGGGGAATTTTCAGATTTTGAAGTGTGATGTTTTCTTTGATTCACTAGCTTTGGTTTTGAAAAGAGAATGAGGGAAAAGAAAAATGTTTAAAAGGGCTAAAATAAATTGAATTAAAATAAAAGAAAAATATAAAACATAATGACACTTGTCATGTTATTGAATTTATTAGCTAACACTTGTATTTAGATTACTTAATAGGTTAGCACTTATCTCTTTTTATTTAAATTAGTTATTGAAAGTAAATAAATGATTTTTCTTTATTTTATTTATACTTACGTAAATTTATTATTTTAAAGAAAATGTAAATATAACAAATTACAAATTAAAACTTATTCAAATATTTTTAAGAATTTATTTATTTAAATTTAAAATAAAATTCCAAATTCAAATTAACCCTTTGAATTCCAAATTAAAATCAATTTATTCAATTTTAAATGGTAATTTTATTTTCTTATTTTAATTCTTTTTATATTTCGGGAAAAATAATACATTATACATAAATAGGGCTTGAAAATAACAATTTAACAAATTTTAAATGATTTATAAAGAGTTTATAAATTACTTTTATTAATAAATAAATTTAAACCATATGCTATTTGTATTTTAAACTTATATAAAATATTTCCAAATCATATTAATTAAATAATATTTAAAAAGAAATAAAACCAATATTTTATTTAAATTTAAAACTAAAATTTAGCTAAGATATAATTTTAAACAATTTAACATTTATTTTAAATATTTACAAACCATATAATTATTAATTTAAATAATGCTGAAAAACTTAAAATTAATTTTAAACATAATTTCCCAATTACTAAATATATTATTAGAATTTAAAAACAAAACTTCATTTATTTATTAATTCCAAACAAATATTATCTAAAATATATATACAAATATATATATACATTGCTAAAAGATAAAATCTCAAATTAAATATTTATTTAATCTGATTATTAAACCAAATCATATTTTATTAATCAACTTTCATCAAATCAATTTATTTTAAATAAAGATTATTAAATTGATATTGTCAAAAATTCCGGGATATCACATTCCTTCCCCCTTAAAAGAATTTCATCCCCAAAATTTAAAACAAAGGTAATTTAATAACCTATTCAAGATTTTTAATTTTAAAGCATAAGCATATATCAAACATATGCTAACAACCATAGAAATCAATTCATTCAATCAAACAAAATTAACTATCCAGACAAAATTCTGGATAGAGTTTCCTCGAGTTTCCCAAGTAAACACCGGGATACTCGCTCTATAAAACCCAAACAATCAACATTACTAAGCTACAGAACTCCTACTCATCTAGATCTATAACTGAACAAGACATCAGACTACAGACAAGTCTGACTCAACAATCAAAATCTCCCAGAACAACTGATTCCAAAACCAGAAATAAATCATACAAGTACTACCTCAGAGATACGTGAAACACATCGAATTCCAATTGTCCAAACTGGCAATTCAATCCAGAAAATCAAACACTTATCCAAAACAGAACGCAGAAGAAATCCAAAACATCTCGGAGCTAGCTTACCCAATCTTACCAAAATTTATAGCTCCTAAAAACTAAGAAACTTATCCAAAATCAGATCTCCGACTTTAGATCCACCAAAACACTTCAGACGATCACGAGCTGCCTACCTCCTACCTGATCAGCTCAATCCTTGCTGATGTCTCAAGAAACAAACTGGACCAAACCCAATCCACCAGAATAATCCTCCTCGATCAACCAAGATCAAGAACAAACTCCACTCAAAACCATCAGAAGAAAACAAACTTCTCCTATCCGGAAAAGAAAAGCTGATGCACTCTCAAACTGCTTCCGCTGCACAACTCTGATCTGGAGTAGAAAAGAATGCTGATGAAAAACACAAGCACATCTGGACAACAAAACCAAGAAGATCTCTGATAACCCAGAGAAAACCCAAAGGTTCCTCAAATCCTGAGTTGCTTCAACAAACTCCATCTCAAGGAACCAACCTTCAAATAGTTGAACCACCGGTACCACACTTGGAATCCTGGTCGATAAGAAAACTGAATCTCTAGATGCGGAAACCTTTGAATTCTATGAAAATATCCAGAAAAATCTCCAACAATCCAAGAGAATACTCAATCATCGCAAGTCACTTTTGCGATCAATCCAAAGAAAACTGTTCTCTCTTTACGAATCAGAACAGCTTACGCTGGTCTTGTAAATCCATCGAAGAAATGGATTCACTCGGCGGCTTCTGAACTCCACCTCCAGAAAACTGATAAGCCAGAAAACTCTGCCGACACACAGAACACTCCGAGCTGCACTGATGACACCAATGCCAAAGAATTCCCAATCCAAAGCTCTTCGAGAAACTCGGACTTCAAACCACACAGAAACACCCAGCTGAACTCAACCACAACATCGAAGCAGACCCACTCCCTTAAACTTGTTCCAAAGAAATATCTTCGGAAATATCCATAATCACTGCATCTCATCACGCAGCTACTGCTTCCTGAGGTATCAAGATACCATTACTCGCTTCTGCTCAGCCACAGATCCAAACTCTACTCATCCAATTTCAAAGATGAACTCAGAACCTTAACAGGTTACCTTCAGAGATCGATGAAGTCCTTACACCACTGCAAAGCTCACTCAAGACGGTATTAGGTCTACAGTCTCGACAGATGCACTTCCAACCTCAAACATTCAAACTCCAACCAATGGTAGTCGTGTTATACACACCACTACCTTATCTACCATTATAACTTATATTGGAAAACTCGAACAGGTAACCCAATACATAGGTATAAATAAATATATAAATATATTTAAAAATACAAATACGCTCTCTCAAGATAGACACCACTCCAGAGCCTAGGTATTCACTCAACCGAACGCTCTAATACCACATGAGACGACCCGACTTTCTCACCAAAGAAAATCGCATCATCTTGAAGAAAGAAAGGGATTGAAAAGAGAAAAGAAAGAAGAGAAAGAAGAAACAACACTAGAATCTCAACAGCGGAACGAATAAATTATATTAATAACATAAATATCACATAATATACAACATCAATCAGAGTTACACAACATATACTAAACAGTTATAAACACCCGTCTAGTATTTACAACTCAATACAACTCATCAAAAGATACCAACACAGAGAACACACAGTGGAAACTAAATATCTATAACACAGAAGCCTCCTGCTCCATTGCTCCTCCAATATTCGTCAAAGCCAACCTGAATCCCTTGGCTACTCGTAAAAATATGAGTACCCAAGAGTTTAAGAAAACAAAAGATAAACTCCGGGTCAGACATGGGTCTGGTGTGAGTAACATGTTAAGGTTGCTTAACTTTAAAAATCTTTTGAAAAGAAAGATATCACGTAAGACTTCCCACACATAAACATGGAAAAGTTTTTACCTAACGCTAACCAAAACATTTGATAGGAAATCCGATGATATTATAATAGGTCTAGGGTTTTCAAATAAATAAGAAATAGCTGAAATTGTTACATGATTAAATTCCAGGTACTAGCCACAAAAGTGGGTAATACAATCGAAACCGTTGGCACTTATTGGATTTTGCATTCCATACAACGGCAGGGCTACTGGGGTATCGCCCGTCACAGTACGTGGCCTAGATCACCGTACCGAGGAGCCATCCTAACTCCCCTGCAACACAAGGTCGGGACCATTCCTTACTGAACAGTCCTGAACAAGACAACCCCGCAGTTGTTTGCAACCAACTGCCCACACAGCCAATAATAAAGGGACTTCTAAACAGGGGAAAATCTTGTCCTACTTGGGCATGACCCACTTAACCTTGCTGCACCTCCCCTGTTTTAGCCATTCCCGGTTGATGAGGCTTGAGGCTACGATTACCTTTAGAGAACACATCTCTTAGAATGCTCTCGTCCTCCTGACGATGTTCTGAAAGCATTCAATCCATACAAGTTCGTTCCGGGTTCGAACGAAACCGAAGGCATTATCTCGTTACACTCATTTTGGAATCACTCTCAGAGTTAACGACGATAATCTTTGCACTCTGAATCTTCATCTTCACTTAAGATTCATGACCTATCGTTAATTTGGATCGATGTGGTTTTCGGATATCCACATATGGAAGCCCGATCCCGGTCTCATCGAAATCCAAAACGTGTCTTTTAGGTCCAAGTTGTTTTAAAGTTTTAAAACAATTCAATTCAATATTATCTATATACACACAGATAGACAATACTCAACATCACAATAGATAATCAATATTATCATCACAACAGGTAATCTATATTATCATCCAAAACAGATAACTCATATTATCAACTCAAATGTAGCCATAGCATCCAAAACACACAACATCATATATCTTATATCTGAGGTCTCAACTATTCAGGGTAATCAGCACTAACCAACATTCACAAGCAATGACTTATAAATCACCATTCTATAATTAATTTAAAATGAATTAAATTAATTACTTCTCCCTATTTAATTTAAAATAAATTAAATTAATCACTTCATCCATATAAATCTTACTTACATATTCCTTAATTAATTATAAATCAATCAATTAGTTACTCTCAACAAATTACCCTAATTAATCATCTTAATTAATTATCCTTTAATTACATTCAAGTAATTAACCTCTAATTAATTTCAAAAATTAATTGTTCCAAACCAAATTCAGTAATTAACCTGTAATTACATCATAAATTAATTAATTATAATTAATTAATTATAATTAATTATATTAATTCTTAATTAATTACATTAATTAATTCCTTCATTGGTTACTTGTTCTTATTAATCAATCCTTAATTATTTAAATTAATAATCCCAAATTATTTTTATTCATAATTACCCTATTTAAATTAATTATCAATTATCCATATTGATTAATCACTCTTGATCAATCACATTAAGTAATTAATCATTATTAAATTAATTACATCTTTTATTATCTCCAAATAACTCAATTATCAAAACCTTAATTAATTACACTAAGTAATTAATTATTAATTACTTCCTTAAGTAATTATTCTACATACTAATTACATATAAATTACACAAAGTAATTGAATTCCAAAACTCCTCCATTACCCAAGTATCCTTCAATTAAATTACGTCAAGTAATTTATCTTCTTAATTACTTCACTAAGTAATTATTCATTTTTAATTACATTGGTAATTACTTCTCTAATCAACCAGTGATTAATTTAAATTAATTAAACTTAATTAATTAACTTAATTAATCAAAATAAAATTAATTAATTGTAATTAGTAATTAATTTCCTTAATTACTTTCATTAAGTAATTACACTTAAACAATTCTCAAATGATTATCTTTAAATTAATTAATACAATTAATCATTAAAATTAATTACATTAATCAATTATAAGATAATGCTAAGTTAATGACCTTCATTAACCTATAACATAACTTTAATTACTTTTCTAAAGTAATTAATTGAATTAATCAATATTAATCCTTAATTTATTTATAAAACTCATTAATTAATCTCTAATTATTAAATTAATCAAGTGATAATCAAAAACTTAATTAATTATTAATTACTTGATTAATAAATTCAAATCATTAATTAAATAAAAATCAAATCTTATCTAATTAATTGATTTCTTAATTACTATTTAAATCAATCTTAATTAACTTACTAATCCTTTAATTAATTAAATAAAACCCTTAATTATTTAATTAATTATCCCAATTATTAATTAATTTAATTAATTAATTACAAAACTTAATTACCTTAATCATTTAAATGAATTATTAATTATTTAGTTCTAATTAACTTAACATAAACATAAATCTTATTAATGATTAAATCATCTCTATCAAAGTAAATTATAAATAATTTGCCTTCTAAATTTCATCCAAATCACATTTTAAATCAAGGTTTAAAATGAAATCAAATTTAAACTTAAACAAGGTTTAAGAATTTAAAAACTTTTTATTTCATTTTAAAGAATTACTTAAGGTAAATTTAAAAATAGTTTAATCCATATTCAATTTAAAATATACTTTAAATATTCCAAGTGATTTTGAAAACATTTAAATTCAAAAACTTATTTCATTTCAAATAGAATTCAAATCATGCTTTGAATCCAGGTTCAAAATTTTAAATTTAAAAATCCTGTATAAAATCTCATTTCAGATTTATAAAACACATGTTATAAAATATTATAATATTCAAACTTAATTATAACATCAGAATTTTATAACTTATTTTCTTTTGAAAACTTTCAGATTCAAATTCCAATTTGAATTTAGGTATTCAATCCAGATTTTAACTTAAATTTAAAAATCTAGTTTTAAATCTCATTTTTCAGATTTATAAATCACTTTATAAAATACTGTACAGGTTTTAGTTTAAAATATTTTATTTCTGCAAATTATTTATTTGAAGTCTGGAATTCAAATTCATTTGAATTCATAATTTAAACTTGCTTCAAATTTAATTCAAACCTTGCTTTGCTTCCTTTTTATTTAAATTTTGTTTAAAATTTAAATAAACCTGAAACTGTCAGGTTACAGAAAACAAAACCTGAAACTAACATTACTCGAGCCATACCTATTTTACTTCGAGTCAACAAGCACCTAACTTCGAGCAAAAACTTAAATGACCCAAGCATCCCCCGAGCACCATATCTTCACCAACATTCCAGAAACAAACAAACCCTCTGATGGCCATTGTGCACATGCACAAAGCCTATGGATGATTCCGATCATCCACGATGATCAACCCTAATCCACTATCGACTCCAGAGTCCAACACGAACCTCTAATCATCAGTATAAACTCGAATTCAGAATCAAGTATGCAAATCTCAACCTGGAGCAACCTCAAACCTGGCAACACTGAACTTCTCCCAAAACCCTAAACCAGTCAATAGCCAGTTCTTCCCCCTCCGACCGTCATTTGAGTTGAAACCTTGGCCACAACCTCGTCATGGTCCCAGCTGCACTTTCCCAAAGCCGTATAACACTCAAACAATTAAAAAGTCAGAAATGATCGAATTTCCTAATTTGTTTAAAACTAGGGTTACAGAACAATTTCCCACACCTCTGCTAATTCAAAGATCTATTCACCAATTTGATAATTTTTCTGAAATGCCTGATCACTCTACTCCATACAGAAGGAACTTCAAACCCCCAAAATTCCAAAATCAACAGAATTTCCCAAATTCACCTTTTCAGTTCATCTCAGAACTACTTCCCAAATCCCAATCTAAATAATATGATTTATGATTTAAAAATCTTGTTTCCATATAGGTTTTCAAATCATAATCTTAAATTAATGAATCAAAGAATTTAAGTTTTAAACAAATTCATGTTTTCTGGTTCTTTTTGGGTTTCCAGAGAAAGTTGCATTCGTTTAACTTAATTAAAATTTCAAACTTAAACTTATGATCACATAAACAAATTTGTTTGTAACTTAATTCCTAACAATAATTAGAATCAAGTGATAAGGAATTAAATAAATAAAAACTTGAATTCTGGGAACAGAGTGATTACAGTATTACAGTAAACATGCACACATTCATCAAATGTTTACAAACAATAAAATTTTTCCAGAGATAAATTAGGCAACCAAAGTTAACTTAATAAATTGTCAAAATGTTACTCACCTTATACTCAGAAGAACAGAGCCCCCAAATTATGAAAGGCTTTTGAATCCAGTCTAAAAATCATATGCATGCAGGCTTGAATAAAACTTTAATCCTAGGTTGCTTGCTGGTGATTATCCAGAGATGAAAATGCAGGTTGATTCTTTTGATTTTTGAAAAATGCAGACTTGATTTCAGAATTTAGTTTGCATGCAGGCCTTTTGAAAAAATGCAGACTTGATTTTATGCAGGAATTTGAAATTGCAAACATGATTTTCCAGATAAAAGTGCAGTTGCATCTTCAGATTCGCAAATCTTGTTTCAAGTTTTGGGTTTGCAATCGTAAATTTGAGGAGATTATTTCAGATATGTTTTGAGGGAATTTTCAGATTTTGAAGTGTGATGTTTTCTTTGATTCACTAGCTTTGGTTTTGAAAAGAGAATGAGGGAAATAAAAAATGTTTAAAAGGGCTGAAATAAATTGAATTAAAATAAAAGAAAAATATAAAACATAATGACACTTGTCATGTTATTGAATTTGTTAGCTAACACTTGTATTTAGATTACTTAATAGGTTAGCACTTGTCCCTTTTTATTTAAATTAGTTATATATTTAAAAGTAAATAAATGATTTTTCTTTAATTTATTTATACTTATGTAAATTTATTATTTTAAAGAAAATGTAAATATAACAAATTACAAATTAAAACTTATTCAAATATTTTTATGAATTTATTTATTTGAATTTAAAATAAAATTCCAAATTCAAATTAATCCTTTGAATTCCAAATTAAAATCTATTTATTCAATTTTAAATGGTAATTTTATTTTCTTATTTTAATTCTTTTTATATTTAGGGACAAATAATGCATTATACATAAATAGGGCTTGAAAATAACAATTTAATAAATTTTAAATGATTTATAAAGAGATTATAAATTACTTTTGTTAATAAATAAATTTAAACCATATGTTATTTGTATTTTAAACTTATATAAAATATTTCCACATCATATTAATCAAATAATATTTAAAAAAATAAAACTATCTTTTTATTTAAATTTAAAACAAAAATTTAGCTAAGATATAATTTTAAACAATTTAACATTTATTTTAAATATTTACAAACCAGATAATTATTAATTTAAATAACACTGAAAAAATTAAAATTAATTTTAAATATAATTTCCCAATTACTAAATATATTATTAGAATTTAAAAACAAAACTTCATTTATTTATTAAATTCCAAACAAACATTATCTAAAATATATTTACAAATATATATATACATTATAATTAAAAACATTTATTTAACTTTTAAATGATAAAATCTCAAATTAAATATTTATTTAATCTGAATATTAAACCGAATCATATTTTATTAATCAACTTTCATCAAATAAATTTATTTTATATAAAGATTATTAAATTTATATTGCCAAAAATTCCGGGATATCACAAACATCTTTTCCGGGGCGAGTCGTCAAAGGATGAGCGGTTTTGCTAAAGTCTTGCACAAAGCGTCGGTAAAAGCCAGCGTGTCCTAGAAATGATCGAATGTCCTTAATAGATTAGGGAATGGGTAGGTTTGCAATTACATCGACTTTTGCTTTATCTACCTCAATGCCTTTATTTGAGATGATATGTCCAAGGACTATGCCTTTTTTGACCATAAAGTACCATTTTTCCCAATTCAAAGTCAAATGTTTATCATTACATCGATTTGAAACTAACTCGAGATGATGAAAACATTTAGAAAAAAATACCAAAGATAGAGAAATCATCCATTAAAACTTCTAGAAAGCGTTCAATCATATCAGAAAAGATGCCAATCACGCATCGTTCGAAAGTAGCAGGAGCGTTACAAAGTCCGAATGGCACAAGTCGACGGGTAGAGGTACCGAGCGGGCACATGAAAGTCATTTTCTCTTGATCTTCATGAGAGATTGGAATTTGGTTATAGCGGGAATAACCATCAAGGAAGTAGTAGAATTCATGGTCGGCAAAACGTTTGAGCATTTGGTCAATGAAAGGAAGAGAGGGAAGTGATCTTTACGTGTTGCGGCTTTTAGTTTTTGATAGTCAATGCAAACACGCCAACCCATTTGAGTATGAGTTGGAATAAGTTCATTTGAATCATTCTTGATAATGGTTAGCCTAGACTTTTTCAGTACAATGTGAATTGGGCTAACCCATGAACTATCAGAGATTGGGTAAATGATTCCATTGTCGAGAAGTTTAAGAATTTCATCAAACACCACATCTTTCA
This sequence comes from Allium cepa, assembly GCA_030765085.1. NCBI lineage: Eukaryota > Viridiplantae > Streptophyta > Magnoliopsida > Asparagales > Amaryllidaceae > Allium > Allium cepa. The sequence goes on from CM060945.1 coordinate 780,063,882, forward strand.
CTTTTGTATTAAGCCTTTATTGTGCATCACGAGCAGGCTTGGCATCGTCGATTAAATGGATGTGATGTTGAACAATAGCAGGGCTAATTCCCTTAATATCGATAATGGACCACCCAATGCTTCTGTTTTTCGAAAGAATAGAAAGTAAGGAGGTTTCTTGATTAAGAGAGAGAGTTGAAAAAATTATGACGGGCAATGTTTCATTATCACCTAAGTATGTGTATTTAAGGTGATCGGAAAGTGGTGTGAGGTCCAACTTCGGGAGTTTTCGATCAAAGAATTGAGTTCAGATTCGAACTCAAATGGAAGCGATTCAAAAGGAAGAGTGTATTCAATCTCATTGGGAATTTCATGAAACGAATTTTCGTACTCGGCCTCGTGTTCATCGTTAAGGTCAATCATCTCGTTTTCAAAGCTTTCATGAATGGCACTAACTTCAAACATTTGGTCGCAAGGTTCATTCGGTTGGCTTTCATTGAAAATGTTAAAATCTAAAGTCATGTTTCCAAACGAGATTTTCATCGATCCGTTACGACAATTGATTAAGGCATTTGAGGTGGCTAAGAATGGTCGGCCTAAAATCAATGGAATTTGACTCATGGGATTTGTCATGGGTTGTGTTTCGAGAACGATAAAATCAACGGGGAATATGAATTGCCCTACTCGAATGGGCACGTCCTCGATTTCACCCATGGGCTTCTTAATCGAGCGATCGGCAAATTGAAGCGTGACTTTTATGGGTTACTAAGCCTAATTGTTCATACACGGAGTATGGAATAAATTTGACACTCGCACCTAAGTCTATCAAGCATTTGTTAATCGTCTTATCTCCAATCGTACACAAAATCGTAGGGCGGCCATGATCTTTATACTTGACGGGCATGAATTGGGACAAGACTTCACTCAAACTAGCGGCTAAGAAGACTTTTTTGGGCACTTAAGTGTGTCGCTTTTGGATGCACAAGTCCTTAAGAAATTTCACGTAAGTGGGGATATGCTGAACGATGTCAAGCAGCGGGATGTTCACTTTCACTTGTTTAAAAATTTCCAACATCTTTTCCATTTGGTCCGAGTGTTTCAGGGAACGGAGATGATGTGAAAATGGAATATGATACTCGGTAGACGGGTCTACTCGAGCAGAAGAAGAAGAATTTTAATTGGCATTCGATTCGACGATTGGCTCCACCTTCTACTCTGATTCGTTTGAAGCGTCGAGAGAGGTTTTCGGTAAATCATTTGGATTAATGACTTGATTTTCGATTTGTTTACCAAAAAGTAGAGTTGTGATAGCATTCAACTAGGCGATGTTGCCATCTTGAACAACATGGGCTTGATTTGATTTTACATTTTGATTTTTGGGATTTGAATAGGCAGGCTCGGGAATGTTCCATATTCGCGTTCACTTACAGACGTAGCAAGTTGACTCATTTGCATTTCAAGTTTTGCAATTGGTTGTTTGGGTTTTTCATATAAGAGGTCAATAAATTTTGCAAATTGTTGTTTGATTGAAGGCTTTGAGTAGTTGCTTTAGCCAATGTTTTAAGAGTTTTCTCAAGTGAACTTAAACGTTTATCGTCTTGGGGAGGAAGAGCAGAATTTGGTTAAAAATTTGGTTATCGTGGTTGATTGTGAGACGGACCCGCAAAGTTTGGTTGAAAATGGTTGGTCGGAAAAGGAGGATTCGTAGCATTATTCGGAAATGCTTGAAAATTGGGATGAACTATATTCATGTTGGGATTGTTTTGGTTCCAAGCAAAATTCGGATGGTTTCTCTAACCAGGATTGTACGTTGGAGAAAATGGGTCATCTTTGGCTTTATTAAAAGCATTGATTTGTTCGACAGAATTGGGACGCTGATCGGCTATATGTTTAGGATCGTTGCATTTATAACACATCGGTTGGGAAGCTTGGGTTATTTGATTCGATGAGAAAACGTTATTGAATTTTTTAATAGTTGCAACGATCTTAGCTTCCAAAGCAAAAGAAGATCCTATCGAGTGTGCACTGATCATGAGTAAATTGATTTTTCATTCGAACATTCCCATTGGGATGATTTTTTGGCGAGGTTTTCAAGAAATTGCCAAGCAATGTTGGGCAAGTCCATCATATGAGATTTGGCAAATCGTCCATTTTTCAAAGTTATGGTGTGGACATTTTTATCAAGAGCTCTTTGAATATTTCAAAATATTTTCCGAATGGTTCTCCCTTAAATTGATGAAAATTAACAATTTTGTTTTGGATTCTACTTGTTTTTTCCAAGGGGTAGAATTTTTTTAAGAAAGCTTTTACGAATTCTTTCCAAGTTTTTATCGAGTTTAATGGTAAGTGGTACAACCATTTTTCAGCGTAATCCGTAAGAGCAAATGGGATTAATCGAAGTTTGATTTCGTCATCAGAAAGTCGTTGGAGTTTAATGTTTGCATAAACTTGTTCAAATTTCGTCAAAAAGATGCCAGGGTCATCGTGCTCAAAATTGCCAAATTTTGGAACAGTTGCAATATGGTTCGAGTGAATTTCCAAAATGGTTACCCGTAGGGGTGGGTAACATGATGCAAGATAGGATAGAAACTAGATCGGCAAAGATTCCATCCATAAGAGTTCGAGGGGCATTCTTGTTTGCCATTTGAAGAGGATCGTATGTTCGATTTAAACGATTAGTTGTTGAGTCGCGAGTCCAACGATTTGTTGTTGTATCATGAGTCCAATTATTCATATACAAATGAAAGTCGAGAAGAGAAAGAAATTAGAAACTAGTTTAGAGAATGAAACAAGATTTGGAAAAGTGAAGTGAAAATTTGTTTTTGTTTTTTTAAGGAAGAAAAATAATTACCAAGTGAAATTTATTTTCAAAAGAAAAGTTTGATTTTTGTTTTGATTTTGGCTTTTCAGAATTTTTTATATGTTTTTGTTTTTGAATTTTCAAACTTTCAAATATTTACCAAAAAAATTGTTTTAAGAAAATGGGAAATTTGATTTTTTTTTTGAATTTTAAATTTTACCCTTTTTGAAAAGATTTTGGATTGTTTGGATTAAAAACTTAGTTAAGTAAAATTTACAAATTTTTTTTGGATTTTTGATTTTTTTTAAAAATATACATGAACTAATGCAACTAGAATGCAAAAGACTTAATTACAGTTTTTTGTCCTTAATAGCTCCCAACCCAAAATTGTATAATCACACTTTGTCTTAAATCAACAAAAATATTTCTAAGCCAAGTAACGGACATAGGTTAACGGTGCACCATGAATCGCCATAGCAATGCAAGCGAAGGTTTAAGTACCTTTGGAGGAACAGTCACTATAATATTTACGAATCACCGTAATATTTATATATGGTTAATACTCTGCCGTAGTCTAGACATCAAGAATTAAAATTATTCAAAGAAAACAATTGTGAAGACACAATTAAGCCACAGATGAGCTCGCTACACCCTTAAGTCGAATGTCTAGTATTAGTCAAATTCTACGATGAAATGCGATTTGTGGGCTAAGGAAAGGGTGATGAAATCCTTCACCTTATGTGAATTGGGGTATTACCCTTAGAAAATAAAACAAGATGAGATGAATGCAAAACGAAAATTTAACGTGAATTAACAATGCAACTAAAATGAAGTTTGTTTTTGGATTTTGAATTTTTTTATATAAATGCAAATGCAAGCAACCAACAATGCAATTCAAATAAAAACAGGGAAAAGGCACGATACCAGAGCGTGCAGATTATTAGCAATTTTTTTAGCGGCATTTTTTTAGCAAGCAAAGCAAAGATATTCTTCTTTATTTTCTACTTCGGCAACCTGAAATTAAAAACAAGATATACATAGTTTTTTTTTTAATGTGTAAGGGTGGAACTTAGAAAACATTTAAACAAAACAAATTAAAACCAAAAAAAAAAATTTAATTTAAAAAAAATATGAATAAAATAAAATAAAACTATAAAAAATCTAACTCAACCTAAATAACCTTTTTTTTAAGATGGAAGACTAAACAAAACAATTGTTTTCTTCCTTTTCTTTTTTTTAAATTAACAATCAGGCCCCGGCCTAAACACATAGGCAAAATATAGAAAGAAAAGAAAATTCTCACACGTGGGTAAAAACACTAAATCGATTCCTACTTCCCAAAGAAAATTCTCGTTCAATTCCCAATTTCAGAGCAATTTCATGAATTTTCAATCCAAAAAAAAACATAATGCTAAATTTTGTGCCTCTGTTCCTACATCAGCTCGTGGTGCAATCTGTTGAACATCGAAGTCCGGGGTTGGATTTGCGAGGTGGTTTGCAGCAATTAGTGAACTGGTGAAGGGTTGCAGCGAAGGATAGATGAAGTATGGATTGTTTGATTATGTTGGATGGAGGCTGCGGTATTCGACGCTTGATAGAGGCGAGGTTGTTCTAGAGATGATTGATTCTCAATTTCGGTTGTTGAAGTTTGTGTTAGAAATGAATGAGTTAGTGGAGAGATTTGGAAGAAGAAAGCATTATACAAAGTTCCACATCGGGGAATATTTGCACCAATTCCTCTATATATACTACAATCCAACATAGTATATCAAACAAAAGGAGAATGAGGACAAAGTGTGGAAGGGATAAGGCAATGTGGCATGTAGGCCTTCATATTAATATTAAATATGTCAAAGATAGGGCCTTGGGGCTCTTAGGGTCTCGTGATTAAATGGGCCATCGACTGTCGCTTGGACCTGCATGCGCCAAAACGGCTATTTTTCGATCGGATGTGTCTGTTCGTTTGAACGGTAACCAGATGCGGCCATTTCCTTCCAGATGCACGCACACAATGGTCACTGCTGTTGGTTTAAGGGTCGCATTCTTTCCAACAGTCACGACCGCTCCGAATAGGCACCTCCTCCGGTCTATAAATAAGCGGCAAGAATCTGAGAATTATTCATTCAGTTTACTCTCGACTTCTGTTCCTTCTTCCTACATTATCTCTGTTCTAGTGCTATAATCTCTTCAGTTCGTCCGCGCTCCGTCTGCCACCACCACGCTATGGGGCTGGTCTGTTTCATCCTGGGAAACAAATTGCTAACACCCGTAAAACTACGTACGGCGGCAATATTGTTTCAAGGAAACAGTTTCTGCTGGACTCGGACACTTTAATCAGTAATGCCTTCCATACGGAACTAGTCACGCATTTTTGGTTATAATTTATCAAAATTAATTGACAAATTAGTGACAATTTTTGCCGTTACTATTTCTGCATTATTTTGTAACTATTATTGAAGTTACAATTGGTTTCGTAACACTTTTCGGTAGTTGCGAATAACATTCTTGAAACAATATTTTTTTGTAGACGACGATGTCTCAAAATAGGAACAACAATAACGCTGCACCAACGCAGATGGTGAAAAACACTCGGCCAGCGCCTTTGGTTCCGACAATGGCACTGTCTCATAGAAAGGCCAGAAAAGTTCAACGGGACGGACTTCAAGCGTTAGCAACAGAAGATGTTGTTTTATCTAACAACATTAGGCCTCGCCAAGTTTCTAACCGAAGATGCTCCTGAATTTGGCGAACTTGAACCCGATGCAATCAAAGTGGAAGCCACAAATTTTTGGAAAAATTCGGACTTTATGTGCAAAAACTATATTCTGAATGGTCTGGATAATAGCCTCTACAATGTCTCTTGTACTGTTATAACATCCGAGGAACTCTGGACAGCCTTGGACAGAAAGTACAAAACTGAAGATGCAGGCATGAAGAAATTCATCGCTGGCAAATTTCTCGACTTCAAAATGGTAGATTCAAAGACTGTGATCAACCAGACTCAACAAATACAACCGATCGTCCGTCAACTGCAAGATGAAGGGATGATACTTAGCAAATCTTTCCAGGTTGCCGCAACCATTGAGAAACTTCCTCCATCGTGGAAGGACTTCAAAAATTACCTTAAGCATAAGCGTAAGGAAATGACAATGGAAGAACTCATAGTTCATCTGCGAATTGACGAAGATAATAGAAATTCTGAGAAAAAGATCTCTAAGAATATGCCTGCCAAAGCAAATGTTGTTGAGTCAGATAAACCTAACAAGAGAAAACGTGAGAATGCGCCTTACAGGTCGAAGAAGAAATTTCAGGGTTCTTGCCATAACTGTGGAAAGAAGGGGCATAAAGCAGCCGAATGTCGCGCTCCCAAAAAGAAGAAATCAGAAGCAATTATGGCTGAAGTTACAGATGGCATTTCGGATATGGATTTATGTGTAGTAATATCAGAATGCAACCTTGTTGGTAATTCAAAGGAATGGTTTGTAGACATAGGTGCCACTCGACACATATGTGCTAATAAGTGGATGTTCACAACTTATAAAACTGCAATTAATGATGAACAACTTTTCATGGGCAATTCATCTGCATCAAAGATCGAAGGCAAGAGAAAAGTTGTGCTAAAACTAACTTCTAGAAAAGAGCTTACTTTGAGTGATGTTCTTCACGTTCCAGAAATCCATAAATTTGATATCAGGGTCCTTGCTTAGCAAGCATGGTTTCAAATTAACCTTTGTATCTGATAAGTTTGTATTATCAAAGAATGGAGTGTGTGTAGGAAGAGGATATGTATGTGATGGTTTATTCAAGGACAATGTAACAACTATTATACCAAACATTGATATGAATAAAAGTGAATCTTCTGCTTATATTGTTGACTCTTCTAACATATGGCATTGTAGATTAGGGCATGTGAATTTCGATACATTGTGAAAAATGATTAATCTAGAATGTATACCAAAATATAACATAGACTCCAACTATAAATGTCAAATTTATGCAGAAGCAAAATTGACAAGAACCTCGTTTCATCATGTTGAACGAGAAATTGAACCTCTAGACCTTATACAAACGGATGTTTGTGATTTAAAAATGTGTCAAACTAGAGGAGGAAAAAGATATTTCATTACGTTTATTGATGATTGTACTAGGTACTACTATGTGTACTCCTTAGAAGCAAGGATGAAGCATTCGATATGTTTAAACAGTATAAAACAGAAGTTGAGAATCAACTCAACAGGAAAATTAAAGCTTTAAGAAGTGATAGAGGAGGAGAATATGAATTTCCTTTTGAGGAATTCTACGTTGAGCATGGCATTATACACCAAACTACAGCACCATATTCACCTCAATCCAACGGTATAGCCGAACGGCAAAATAGAACTCTTAAAGAAATGATGAATGCTTTATTAATCAGTTCTGGCTTGCCAGATAACTTTTGAGGAGAAGCTATTCTCTCGGCAAACCATATTTTAAATAAAATACCACAAAAGAAAACATCCAAGTCTCCTCACGAACTTTGGAAAAATAGACCGGCATCCTGCAAATACTTAAAAGTGTGGTGGTGTCTTGCTAAAGTAGAGATACCTAAACCAAAGAAGGTCAAGATAGTACCAAAAATAATTGATTGTGCATTCATTGGATATGCACAAAACAGTGTTGCTTATCGATTTTTAGTACACAAATCTGAAATTGATGATATTCATGAAAATACCATCATTGAGTCGAGAAATGCAAGATTTTTCGAACATATATTCCCTTTAAAGCAGGGCACTGACAGTGATACTCACAAGAGACCAAGGGAAGATGAAATCTCCAATTCTCTTGAGGATACTGAAGATAACCTTCAGCAAATTAGTGCTTATCAACAAGTGGAGGAACCAAGAAGAAGTAAAAGGTCTAGAATCTCGAAAACCTTTGGACCAGACTTCTATACCTTTATGTTAGAAGATGATCCATTGACATACAAACAAGCTATGTCCTCCAGCGATGCCCCTTACTGGAAAGAGGCTATTAACAATGAGATAGGATCCATTATGGCTAGCCATACCTGGGAGTTAGTTGATTACCTCAAGGATGCAAGACCTTAAGCAATAAATGGATATTTAAAAAGAAATTGAAACCTGATGGTTCAATAGACAAGTACAAAGCTCGTCTTGTAGTCCAAGGATTCAGACAAAAGGAAGAACTGGACTATTTTGATACATATTCACCAGTGATGAGGATAACATCAATTAGGATGCTTATTGCAATCGCATCCATACTTGATTTAGAAATACATCAAAGGGATGTAAAAACTTCATTTTTGAATGGTGAACTAAAGGAAGAAATATATATGAAGCAACCTGAAGGGTTTCTGAGCCATGGAAAGGAAAATAAAGTATGCAAATTAGTAAAGTCGCTTTATGGCCTTAAACAAGCTCCAAAACAATGGCATAATAAATTTGATGGAAATATGTTATCAAATGAATTCGCAATAAATGAATCAGAATAATGTGTCTACATGAAACGCACACATTTAGGATATGTCATTGTTTATCTTTATGTTGATCCTAGGATATAACAAGGCCATAATAACATCTACAAAGAATATGTTATCCTCTAGATTCAATATGAAAGACCTAGGACTGGCTGATGTGATATTGGGAGTCAAAATTTTGAGAACACCACAGGGATATGCATTATCCCAATCACATTACATCGGTAAGATACTTGAAAAATTCAAGCAATATAATATAACTATTGCAAATCGCCCGTAGATATGAACCAAAATTGGGTAAAGAACACTAGTGTTGGTATCTACCATCTTGAATACTCTCATATACTAGGAAGTATCATGTATGTTATGAACTGCACTAGGCCAGATATCGCATACCTGTAAGTAAGCTGAGTAATTTTACCAGCAATCCTGGTAAACATCATTGGAAAGCGATAGTCAGAGTTCTAGGATACCTAAAGGCTAATGTATACACAGAACTATGGTCTACACTATACAAACTATCCTTCTACAGTGGAAGGATACAGTGATGCCAATTGGATAACTGGGTCACAAGATACAAAGTCTACAAGTGGATATGTGTTCACATTAGGAAATGGAGTAATATCATGGAAATCATCCAAACAGACTTGTATAGCTAGATCTATGATGGAATCAGAGTTTATTGCATTAGATAAGACCGCAAAAGAAGCAGACTAGCTTTAAAATTTCTTGGAAGATATTCCAAATTGGAGCAAACTTGTGCCTCCAATATGTATACATTATGATTGTCAATCAGCAATTGGAAGAGCTAATAGTACACTATACAATGGTAAATCTAGGCATATTCGTCGTAGACATAAAATAATAAGACAACTTCTTTCTAGTGGAGTTATCACTATAAACTACATAAGGTCAAACGATAACATAGCGGATCCACTAATTAAAGGCTTGCTAAGAGAGAAAGTTCAAATCTTATCGATGGGAATGGGGTTAAGGCCCATAGAATAAAAAAAAATTTACGGAAACCCCACCTAGTTGACTGGAGATCCCAAGATCTAGGTTCAAAGGGACAACTAAGTATAAGAGAAACTTGACGGCACTATTACACACAAACCATTCCTATGATATGTCAGTGCTTTATTTGTTGGAAAATAGGATAAGTATTGATATTTTTAATGATGTCTGTACTTGAGGAATTGTTAATACCCTTTACAGAATCACCTACGTAGTGCGAAGGCGCCGCTTCAAAGAGAATTATGAGGCTAAATTCTCTAAGCGCTTATGAGACCAGGCAGGTGTTCAAGGCAAAAACGAACACATACAGAGAACGAAGGATTATAAGAAACATTTGTCGTGTGTTATCTATTGTAGAACTACACAAAAGGCTTACAGTTCAAGGACATTCTATGTCTACTGATTCGCCTGTAATTCAAATAGGTAAACACTATGAAAGTTCAAGGCCCCTGTGCTACTTTAACCGACACGATAAATGGTTTGTGAAACTAAGAATAACTGCTCATTTATGTAGGGGATTGTTAGAAATGAGTGAGTTAGTGGAGAGATTTGAAAGAAGAAAGCATTATACAAAGTCCTACATCGGGGAATATTTACACCAATTCCTCTATATATACTACAATCCAACATAGTATATCAAACAAAAGGAGAATGAGGACAAAGTGTGGAAGGAATAAGGCAATGTGGCATGTAGGCCTTCATATTAATATTAAATATGTCAAAGATAGGGCCTTGGGCCTTAGGGCCTCGTGATTAAATGGGCCATCGACTGCGGCTTGGGCCTGCATGTGCCAAAACGGCAATTTTTCGATCAGATGTGTCTGTTTGTTTGACTGGTAACCAGATGCAGCCATTTCCTTCCAGACGCACGCACACAACGGTCACTGCTATTGGTTTAAGGGTCGCAACCTTTCCAACAGTCACGACCGCTCCAAATAGGCACCTCCTCCAGTCTATAAATAGGCGGCCAGAATCTGAGAATTATTCATTCAGTTTACTCTCAAATTATGTTCCTTCTTCCTACATTATCTCTGTTTTAGTGTTATAATCTCTTCAGTTCGTCCGCGCTCCGTCTACAACCACCATGCTGCGGGGATGGTCTGTTTCATCCTGGAAAACAAATTGCTAACACCCGTAAAACTACGTATGGCGCAATATTGTTTCAAGGAAACAATTTCTGCTATACTCAGACACTTTAATCGATAATACCTTCCATACAGATCAAGTCACGCATTTTTGGTTACAATTCATTAAAATTAATTGACAAATTAGTGGAAATTTTTTGCTGTTACTACTTTTGCATTATTCTATACCTATTATTGAAGTTACAATTGGTTTCGTAACACTTTTCGGTAGTTGCGAATAACAGTTTGCGACTTCGGGTTGTGGATGAAGTCGAGGGTTTTCGGTTGGCTGATGAAGTTGTGGAGGTGGAGGCGATTTTGGTTCATGATTTGTCTGCTGTTTGAGAAGTTCGTGGTGGAATTGGCTATGGGTTGTTCGTTTTCAGTGATTAATGTGGGTTTTGATTATGAAAAGTTATTCGATTTTGGGTCGTCGCTGTTTCAGAGGGTTGTGGACTGGAATTATTGATTTGGATTGCTAGAAAATGGTTGTGGAAGCAGCGGAACTGGTTGTAGAGGGAGGAGGTAGGGTTGATGCAGTATGTTGTTGTCGACTTAGAGTTGTTGTAATATGGAATATAGGTGATGTTGAACGGGGTGGTGAAGTATTTTGTTGCTGTGGGTTTTAAGTTTGAATAAGGCAAACTATTTTTGATAGATGTTGGTAACTGGTGTGAGGCAATTGAAGGATGTTGAAGAAGATGTTGTATCAGGTTGTATGTGAACGGTGAATAGCAGTAGGTGTTTGAATGTTTGTGAGATGAAAGTGCAACTTTGATGTTGGTCGTTGGCAGAGATGATGGCTGGTTGATGTTTTCTAGTGAAATTCAATTTAGGGAGGTTGTTTTGGTATGCTAAATGTTAAATGGTTATGGTGGTCGAGACTGATTGTGATGGTTGTGAATTTGATACGCTGTCTGAAGGTAGGTTGTAAGTGTGGTGAATGATAGCAGAGAATAGAGGCAGGTGGGGGTTGTTTGCTTGTGGAGGAATTGTAGCAGTTTGTACAGATAATGGTGAAGTAGAATGTGACACAAATTGTGAACTATGGGGTTTTTTTTGATGAAGTATATTCTGCACTGTTGTGAGATGAGAAAGATAACAGTGTCCACTGTGCAGTGTTAAAGACTGTGGTGATGTTATCTTGTATGGCAGAGGTAAAATGTGGTGGTTGTGGGGATTCTTGATGGAAATGTCATTGGAAGGCAGTATTTGGGGATGTCAGGGAGATGGTGTTGCAATGTGAGTTGTGGGAGTGGCTTGGTTTCAGGTTATATGTGGAGTATTTGAATGCAATGCAAGACAGTTACGGGAGAAGGCAGCAAGCAAGGGCAGGGTAGTTGAAATTGAAACTGTAAGCAACTAGCCTGTAACAGTGGTGATGCAACGTAAACAGAGATTGTAAAATGTAAACTGAAATGCAAAAAGAGAAATGAAATGATTTTTTTTTTGCAATATGTATGTTTTTTTATAAACTAGAAATTAAAAACAACCAGAAAGGAAACAAGCACACAATCAAAATGCAAGAAAAATTCATGCTACAAACGCACAAAACATTGTTTTTTCCAAAATAAATGAAATACACACACAAAAGTAAAATACACAAAAATCAAACAACAAATAATTCGAAGAATAGAAATTAAAATCAAATAAAATTCTTCGGCAGCGATGCCAAAAACTTGTTTAACGACGAATTTTCTATCGGATTAGAATATCGCTGATAAATTTCAAATAAAATTTAACTGCAAGCGTATGGTGTACAAAAGTTAGTACATGGTGAGTACGGGTCGATCTGCAAGAATTGCTACATTTTAAAAAATCTATTCGATCAAATTATACCAAATGGAGAGAAAATTTTTAACTACAAGCAAAATGAAGCTTCAACTAGAATTAAAATGGGGTTAAAAGTATGAGATTAGAGAACAATTTAGAGGCAAATCTACTCTCATAATTTTTGTAAATCAATAATCAAACAATCTATGATCTTTATTTTTTTGATATTAAGTGAAATAATTGTTTTATTTATCATGAGTATAGTTTATTTATATTATTAATTAACATAACTCAAGCCATCAAACTATAATACAACAGATAAACCACTTATCAGTTCTCACGAAAATAAAGCCAAAGAAAAAGCTATTTTAAGTATGATCTATTTGCTATTGTAATTAGTAATATAGATCATCAAATATATATTTTTACTTTATTTTCCAAATCAAATATTTATTAGCAAATGATGATGTAAACTGTGTTTATGTTGAATAAGAATAGCTCATTTGAAAAAGCAATATAAGCTATCAAACCCACTTGTATAAACTTACATCATCGTCTACTCTCATGAAGCATAAATAAAAGAGATCATAAACCATAGAAATGTTGAAATTACATGAAGTTAGAGAGCTTCATTACCCCTAAATTGAAGGGGTTTAGCTACTCATTTGTGTTATCAAATCAACACTTGTAAATTTCAACATTAAAAAGCAAAGAAATGAAGCTAAGTAAAGAAAAAAAAGAGATTAGCTACTAACTACTTGCATAAAAAATAAAGCTACACTACTTGCATGAATGTAAATCTAAGCTATAAACATGAAATAAGAGAAAGCGTAGAGATAAACATCAACATAAAGTAAAAAAACAAATAGAAAAGAGAATAGAAGGACGCTAGGAAGCCATTTTTATTTCAGTTTGATTTCTGTTTACAACTTGCTAATTTCCTAAGTAAAATAAGAGAGAGTAGAAGATATTTACATGTACATAAGAGAGCAATTTATGCATGCATAAAACCCTAAGTCAATTTTTAGGGTGCTTTCTAAAATGTTCTTTAGGAAGTGTGGCCAAAAGTAACCATTAGCCACTAAATAGTCCATCATTAAATGTGCATGAAACTTTAACCTCCACTTAGTTGTCTATTAGCTTCTAATTGTAGATTTACGTAAGTGGGTAGGTAATGTTCTCCATGATCGTGAACTTGAAATATTTCCTCTTCATTCCTTTGTATTCCCTTGTGCATGCATATATCTTCATCAAGGCCTCTTCCATATGCATCCAAATTCCTATAAAAATCATAAAAAATGTCTAAGTTAAAATTGTCAAATTGACACATGCACAAAAAGGACCATTTTGCCCCTGAATGAAGATAAATATATGATGATTTGAAAATAATTGAATTTTGGTTTAAACATGTTAAAATCCCCAAATATGATATTTATTTAATAAAAATAGATAAAATATGGATGTAAATATATGCACATTTACGTGCACATCAACATTAATAAAAGCATGTCACAAATATGAGTGCCAGAAATTGGATGTTCATGGTTTAAAGAAATAAAATAGACAATAGAAATAACAGATTCTCACATACACATGGATCAAATACAATTATACACCAGAGTTAATTTACATAGTGTTCCACATGAAATAAGATTGATCCTAACCCAGCCAGGGACAGTTATAAATACCTGCCCCCACATGTGCCGGTACAAAATACATAAACCAACAACACATAAACAGTGTAGTGGAAATAATGGTAGATAGTGTCTTCTAATGATCCAGCTCCAATCTCCATTTTCCATGGCTTCGGCTTCATTGCTCCAGCTCCTATAATGCTCCAAGCTAATCTAAATACTAGGCTTCTTGGAAAAATAGGGCACTCAGAGTTTAAAGAAAGGAAAAACACGCCAGGCTAGTCATGGGACTAGTGTGAGAAACTCAAAATATGCTTTTGAAAATAAAGGGTATCTCATAACACCACCCCGGATAAAAACACGGAACGGGTTTCTACCTTGTGGTAAGCAAAAGTGATTATGCTAAAATAACGGGATATTATTTTTAGTGACATTGTTCTTTTTGAAAATGAATTTCAAGTAAACTTATGAATCTTAGCCTAAATTGTTACGTTGATTAAATTCCAGCATCTTGGTCTATAATCAAACTCTTACGGGTTCTTGTTGGATATTTTATCCCATACTAGCAACCAAGATAAGGAACTATCTTCCGTACCGTATGCCTCTAAAGGGATGCACCTGGGTGTGAGTTCCCGACCCAATGCCTAAACAAGACTGCATACCCAACTGATAGACCGAATATGCCATTTTCCTCGGTCGTTTCCGACCTTTCGAGAGCGCACTCATCACGGCCTTTAGACCTGAAATATACCGTGAAATTAGTTATATCTAAAAAGGAAAAGGAGGGCATTCTCATGAGTCCTAAACCATTACTCATCTTACCGCATGCCCTTTTTCAGTCACTCCCCAATTGATGAGGCTCAAGGTAATGCATTACCTTTTCATTCCAGCTCCTTCACTCTGAATGCCACATTGCTAAACATCCATCCATACAAGTCATCCAGGTAAAGGATGAACCAAGGACACCACCCTATTGCATTTCTAACCGCAGTAGCCGCAACACTTGCATCATTGCAGATCCCATAACAAGGAATCACTGCTATTCAGCAACTCCTAGGTTATCAAAAAGCAACCCGCTTGCCGCAAAAGATCTCCGATCTTCAACATCATAGAGATTTTCTATCTCGGTTTCTTCAATCATTTGTCCATTTCTGGAACGTCGTTCATTGATTCGAAGTGGTCTTCGGATCGGGACTTTACCCTAAATCTGACCCAGGTTCCTTCGATATCAATTATCGAAATAAAATGTGTATACAGAATCGTTAAGCCTTATTTAATTTGATTGCTTAACCCTTTTTCCCCAATTAGAATCGGTTCTTGATTGTAAAACATAAAGAGAATAATTTTGCAAGTGCAAACCCTGAAGGCCTAAGCCAACATCAGACTGACACCCAGAAAACTACCCAACTTTACATCACAACAATCGAGTTCCAATTCCTTTTCGCTTATCCAGTTTCTTTTTCTTAATCTTGTCAAAAAATTTACAAGTTCTTTGACAAGTACCCAAATGTACCTTTCGATCCGTTCCACCCCTCGTCTAAGAAATAAACAAGGTCGAATGGATTTCCCATCCTGCTAACTACCTTGTTTGCTTTCTAGATCTCACGAGTAGGATAAAATGTACTCATATGTATTACCGCATATCCCTTTCTGTTATTTACTTTAATTCTCGTTCAGAGATAATACCTCATTCATAACTTAAGTCTTTGATTTCAAACTCAGTTATTTATCAGCAAACAAAGAGGCCTTCCAAGTTGGGGAACTATTTCCTCTCGGACCTTGGTTCGATCACATTCTTTATCCTTTAAATAATAGTCGCTTCGTTACCTCGAAGTCTAATGCCACTTCCGAGCTTATTTCCAAATATTGTTTATTATATAAACAATTCATTTGGCTGTAGAATTTGATCATTTTTCTAAGTCTTTAGAAAATTCTCAAATAAATCTTATAAATCCTAATTAATTATTATGAAATCATTCATAACAAATTTGGATCAAAAACTCCTTCTGATTCCTTAATTTCAAAATCCAATTCCTTAATCATTGGTGAATAGTGATTAACTAGGTCATTTTCCATAATTATACTTTTGATTAAGTATAAACTTATTTTTATCTTTTAAAACCTCATTATTATATTAATAATGAATTTAGAAATTTATTTCATAATTTTCAGAATTATAAAACTCTACTTATAAAAATCTGGATTTAACTGCTCTTACAACAACCTTTTTGAAAACTGTTTTACTCATAACTTGAGATTTTCAAATCGAAAAATTAACTTTTTGGATCCATTTGAAAGCTATTAGCTTTATGGACAAAACATTTCCTGTTTCTTCATTCCGACTTGAAACGGATTTTACATTTCCGTTTGAAATTACAGGTCTCATAACTGGAACTATCACTTTGGAAAATGCCCAAATTTGACCATTTGGTAAAAAAATTCGGACTTTTCCTTGGAACACTTTCAAAACACTTATAAGTAATATCAAAATTTTCATAACTTTAAGTTACTATTTCCCCACCGATTTCTTTTATACGAGACATAACTTTTCTGTATTTACATGTAACGGTAAGTGTGTCGTTACTTGTCAACATACTTTTATAACACATCATCACATCCCAACAAGTCATTCAGCATATCATATATCATTAACCATCATTAACTAACTTGTAAATGAATATGAACTTATATATACTTGTTTACTAACTTGTTCTTAACTAACTTTTCATGTATGTTGATTAACTATCCAAATCATTAACCAATCATCATACTCAACCATCCAAACATGTTTTTAACTTGATAATACATGTCTAAAACTCATTAGCATACAAAGCTATTTAAAGTTAGATTACGTGGAGTTTTCTCACCGAAAACTTTCCTAACTTTCACCGGATGTTCTTACTGTCAAAGCTCCATCATCCAATGTATCAAAGCAAGTGAAATGACCTTCCTAACTCCTAAATAGTTCGACCTAGGGTGGTATTTGGAGCTAGAGTGAGTTTGAGTGGATGATTCTTGGATGGTTGTTCTTAGAATGAAGAGAGGAGAAAGATTAATGTATATATCGAAGAGTTTTGAGTTGTTTAGCTATGGTTTCTCACCATGGAAGCCATTAATGGTTTCTTGAGCTTGAGAGAATCTATGAATAAGAAGATGGAAAAATGATAAAGGAGAGAAGAGAATGAGAAGGAGTGTTTATATCGGATCAGTCTTTGGAATAAACTTTAGGTATATGTCACTTCTTATTATCAAATCAACACCATACCACATCACTTCACACTATACCTCATGTTCCTGCCTACAGCCCTCCTTGTCCTTGTGTGTGGCCTACCCCACCCACCTTTCCATGCGTGTGTAACTCCCCTTGTCCTTGCCATGCTTGCATTAAATGAGAGGGTGAGTTGATGTGATGTTTCCCATACTCTTTTGTTTATTCTTTTCTTATGTATATGCATCTATACTCTACATTAGACACACACACACACACACACACACACACAGATATATATATGTTTTATTATTTGTTTATTTGTGTGGGATTACATACATATGTCTCATGTATGTATACGGGTTACACACAACGTTCCGATGACATTCAACAACTTCTACAGGATATTCTATAGTGTATTTAAATTTCATAAATCAATCATATTTGTTACTATATTTTTCTCAATATAATTATGTAACCTGATTTTATAAATAATATTTCCATTATTTTATATTGATTAAACATTTACTTAATTCACTATGAAATTAACTGATTAATGTGTCCAATAAATTCAATAATTGAATATTCTATTCAATTATATGTCTGGTTTGTATTTATAAATTTCCAGGTCATTATAGTATATTTGAATCATTGTGGATGCAGGAGCACGGTATATGGTTATAAAGGTTTTAGGATACTAGTGAGGAGAAAACCCATCCTGCTAAGGGGCGTGGTCTCACTTGATGTCTAAAAGGATTAAGATGCTAGATTATTATTCATACCAGGCTTTATGTCCGATTCAAAGTTTTTGTTTTCCCCTCAAACTCTCGGATACTCAATTGATTTTGTGTATTTTTTAGATTTAAGGTTTTCAAGTTCTCTATTTAGTCGAATAAAGCTTCCGTAGTCATGCAGGAGGCAGTTAGTTGGAGTTTTTTTTCCGCTATGTATTGGGATGTAAAGGCAGAATTATTAGCCTTACTATATACTTTGATCAACCAAGGGGCATCTTCATATGTCGCTCTTGGCGTATGTGTAATAATTATATTTTGCTGTACGTGGTTAACATCTTTGGGATTATGTAATGAACATCAAATGTTTTGAACGGAATGTGGAAATATGTTTTTGAATTATTAATTTTTTTTCCATATTCTTTTGATCTGTGTATCAATGAATCTAGTGCCTTTGTATTTAGTCGCCAAAGGTTAATAACTATGGATGACTACAGCATCTGTAGCCATTAGTTTTGAGCCTCCAAGTAGGGGGATGTTACACTAATTTTATATATAAAAAAAATATAATTTTTCAACATCAGTTTAAATCCATAAACTAAAGAAGAGTTGCTTATTTACAAAAGCTTTTGAACTCTTTCAAAAAAACATTTAAACCTCTTTTATAACAAAATCGCTTGAAATTAAAACATTTACTTTTATAAGCGCTTTTATAAAATAATTACATATTTCACTTTTACCTCTGAAACATTTCCAAAATTTATATACTTAAAATAGTAAGTTTAAAAAGATTTTATAATTAAACATTAGTCATTTTTAAAAGCTTTAATTGGAAATTTTGAAATAAGTAATAAGTTAGGAAGATAATATAATTTAACTGTAAATTAAATTTCAAATTACGGTTAAAATAGATAACACCTCATTTTGAAAAAAAAATTAACACATTTAAATAATTTAAACATTAAATCCATCAAGAATGGAACTTTGAGAACCAATAACGCCCAATAAGATATCGTTTCAAATATGAAATTATTTATCAATCCAAGTTGCTTTCCAGCAAACTCCAATCATACAAACAATGTATGTACTTCTATATAAGTTTACATAATTAAATTTATAATCGAACAAGGTTCTGCTTGCCACTTAGCCTCTTTCAATTACATAACAATCTATATATCACCGAACAAACAATCAAACATAAGTATTCAAATATATTTCATTCAATCCTTAACCCCCAAGTATTATAATATAATCGACCATACCAAGGCATGTAAAAGAAATTCACATTGATAGATATAAAAGTGTAAGTTAAAAATAAATCACCTTAATCGTTCGCTGCCTTAATTCGTCACTTGCAACGCCCAACACTATGCCTCAACTAAACACTGCCGCCTTCATGCCTCATGCGACTCCTAGCTCCACTTCTCTTCATGTCGCCATTGAACACCCCACCAATCGCGCAAATGGCTAGCCGTCATTGAGTTCCATCGCCACCATCGAAACTAGTTCGCGACCTCCCACTTTCACGCGTCAACCCTACCAGTAACCATGAATGCATTCCTTTGTTGCTCATATCACGACTCCAACCACTGCCGTCATCACCAACCAAGTCGTGCTCATCCATCACGCCAGCCATGCCCACTCATCCGCCTCTCCTTCATTGCAAAATCCATTATCGTGATTTTCAAATCGATTTAATTTTTGGGATTAGGGAACAAAGGAATGTCGATTTTCTTTCGAACGAAAGTGAATTTGGTTATAACTAATGATGAGTTAATGGGGAGGAGTTTTAGTTTATTAATTAGGTTTGGCTTATTTAGGAGCCTTGGTTTTAATTAATAAATTTTCATTTTCTTTCCTTGTGCATATCCTAATTATTTACCTGGAAATAATTCTCAATTTCGTTTAATTTAATAAATTTAGTTCTCACTATTTCAATAGTATAATAATTATTCATGCATCTAAAAATATTTTATATTAATTAAAACCTTTTATTCGATTTTAAACATATATTATTTTTAAAAATAATTTATTACTCAATTTAATTTATTAAATGAAAATCTTTTATTGAATTTAATTTAACCAAGAAAAAGATTATTTTTAAAATAATAATATCAAGATCAAATCTGAATATTTTTATTTAAATTATATTCATTTAATATTATGGTGCAAAATGCCAGGTTGTTACACCTAGAGACCATGGCAAAGATGCAATGAAAGGTATATTTTGTCATAATAATCATACCCTATTTGACTCGACAGCATTGCATACATTTGTAGCTTAAAATATAGTTAATTCCTTGAGTCTAAAAACCAAGGTTTTAAATATCGGATTTCGGTTACGTTTCGTCTCGGAATTTTTACACAAGTTATCTAGTATTGGGGGAGATCTCGGATGAGATGAGTACATATCGGGTGTACATCTCGGATTGACATCTCGGGTCTTATAATGCTTCTCGGGAATATCTCGGATGTACTTATGTGTCTTAAATTGATGTGTCAAAAATTTATTTAACGGTTATAATTTTCTTAGTGAAAACAAAAATGGTAACATACTTGATTTACATGGAAAAAGGAATATTTTTAGAAGAATAGTAGCTTGATTAGCTTAATTGATGTGGTAATGATTAAATACTATCCTTTTATTTGAACATAATAAAGAAGTGGAATCTTTTGCTATGATTCATTAAGATAAAAAGTAAAGAATATGTTCAAAAAGTTGGTAAATTATAACTGGATTGAATAGTTTCTTCTGAATCAATATGAAAATAAAATATATTATGCAAAATAAGAAAAATGTATAATTTCGGGTGAGATCTCGGATTAAGATTTTGATCCATATTTCGTGTGAGATTTGAATATCTCGGACGAGATGAGTGTCGAGGGCGATATGGAGGAGATTTGATGTCTCGTCTCGTTTAAGTGTGAAAAGGATATCTCGGAGAAGATCTCGGGCGATATACGGGAGATTTAAAACCATGCTAAAAACCCTAGTTTTCACCAACCCAATAGTGGTATCAAATCCTATTTGGGAGCCGATACATCTTTCTTTAATTTGTAAAGACCTAGTTACAAATAATAATGTCGATTTTACATGTACTGCATATATTCTTAGTTTTGAGGGGTATGAACTTATCTTAGGGATAGATTGGTTTTCTTACTATAGGGCTATATTAGATTGCAATAGTAGGATTATATGGTTAAGGAGTTGTAACAGATTTATAGATGTTCGTTGTATAGCCTAAAATTCAGTCGAGCTGGGCTATTTATTTTCTCTTAGCCTATCACATGGTAATCTCTCATCTGCGTACGTAGTTTGAGAATTTCCTAACGTTTTGAAGAAGTCTTGGGTCTTCTACCCTGAAGGCATATCAAGTTTAGGATTGACTTGGAGAAGGAAGCTAGACCTATTGCTCTGCCTTTAAGACACATGGCCCTAAAGAAAGGTGAGAGTTGGATAAGCAGATTTTAGAGCTACTGCAGAAGGGATTTATTCGTTGAAGTACTTCTGAATAGGGAGCTTCTATTGTCTTCATCACTAAGGTAGACTGATCTTTAAGATTATGTGTTGACTATAGAGAACCCAATAAGTTGACTAAGAAAAATAGGTACCCTTATCTAGAATAGATGATTTGTTCGATCATCTTGTTGGAACCAAAATCTTTTCTCAGTTGGACTAAGTTACCGGGTTTCATTAATTGAGGATAATTGACAATAGCAAGTAACAGATTGCATTTCGCACTCCAGATGGACAATATGAATGGGAAGTAATACCTTTTGGGTTGACGAATACCCCTACATATTTTGTAGGTTTTATAAGATGAATTTTTAACGTGCAGCTAAATAAATTCGTCATAGTGTTTGCGGATGATATTCTAGTGTTCTCTAAAAGCGAGGGAGAGCATGGAAATTAGTTAAGGGAGGTATTAGGGATTTTGAGAAGGCACACACTTAAAGCAAAAATTTTAAAATGTTATTTTGGAAGGAGGCAAAATTTCTTAGACATGTTGTTTCCAAGAAAGGATTATCTGTAAACCCTGCAAAGGCGGTAGCTATTCAAGATTAGAAAATTTCGAAGAATGCCACAGTGGTTAGGAGTTTGCTTGGTTTAGCAAGTTACTGTAGGAAATTCATCAAAGACTTTGCAAAGATAGTAGTACCACTAACTCACTTAACCAAGAAGAATCTAGTTTTTGCATGGGATGAGAAATGCGTGGAAGCATTCTTGAAGCTGAAGGATCTGTTGACTGGCTCGCCAGTACCGACTATTCCTGATGGGACGAAGCCCTTCACTGTTTATACTACATGTAGTAAGGGATTTGCAGTTGTTCTTATGCAAGAAGGAAGGGTGATAGGATATGTCAGTAGATAATTGAAGGACCATGAGAAGAGATACCCAACTCATGACTTAGAGTTAGCGGCCATCATTTTTGCCTTAAAGATATGGAGGTACTATCTTTTAGGGGAAATTTTAAATTGTTCACTGACCACAAATCACTCAGATACCAATTTTCACAAAAGATTAGAATCTTTGGAAGTTGAGTTGGATGGAGTTTATAGCATCATATGATATGAGATATAGTATACCTCTAGAAAAGGGAATGTTATCACCGCTACCCTTAGCTGAAGGCATGCTACTTTTGGTTATATATATGAGTGGAGGCAGTTGGAGTTCCTCTCAAATTTTAACTTCCAACTGCCAATTGAGCCCACTCTAGGTTATTTGGCAGCAATGGAGGTTAGGCCAGCACTAACGGAGCGTGTTAGGCTAAAACATAAGAGTGGTGCAACGACAATAGATATTTTAGACAAGTTGAGGAAAGTAGAACACTATGCCTATAGTGGTGAGTATGCAATTGATGAAAATTGATGTTTAAGGAATTCCTTTGTGTTCCTTAGTGTTCCTCTGGTTGAGATGTTTTAAAGGAAGTGCAAGTGGAGTATCACCATTCTAGGATAACCATTCACCCTAGAGGTGATAAGATGTATAAAGATACAAAGCAAATTTTCTACTGATCGGGGATGAAGAAGAGGGTTGTTGAATTTGTCTCTAAATGTTTTACGTGCCAAAGGACAAAGATTGATATGATTACGAAGCAAACGAAGGCCGCACAGGATCGTCAGAAGTACTTTGTAGAAAAGTAAAGAAAATAATTGGAGTTTGAGGTAGGAGACATGGTGTTCATTAAGTTTCCCCTTTAAGGAAGGTCATGAGGTTTCGTACATCGGGGAACTTGGTGCCAAGTTTTGTCGAGCCTTTCCTAATCTTGGAAAGAATATGGAAACCTGCATATCGCGTAGATTTACCAGATAAGTTGGTAGGAGCCTGTGTAGTTAATGCCCCGCTATTACCCCACTATAACCCCGCAATATCTCATAGCGGATTTCTACCGCAACGATTTTTCCATATAGCCCTAAAATATAACCTTTCCGCTTTAATCCCCGCTATTTCCGCTATATCCCATTATTCCCGCTATATTTTGTTATTTTCGCTACATCTTCTTTAACAAAATGAATTAAAAATTGCATCTATTTATTATAAAAATTATGAAACTAATTTATTTGATTTATTTTTAATATATTTTCAGAAATGAAAATACTCTAGTATTCTACTAAATTCATTTATGCTATATAACAGTTTTACCTTTTTTTGAAGTATATTCGCACATGTTTTTTGTTTAAAATCATTTACGTATTAATTATAATTCAATTGAATGTTAATTTTTCATTTAATTACCATTTATATATTTGTAAAAACATTAAGTACGAGTTTTATATGATATTTTAGAGCTATCCGCTATATCCCGCTATATCCTCGTTATATCCCCGCTATGGCTTTTTGCACCTCCACTGCTTTGAATCTATCGAGCGCTTTAACTACACAGGTAAGAGTCCATGACGTCTTTCATTTATGGCACTTGAGGAAATTCCTTCATAATGCCTCCATGACAGTGGAGCCTGATCAGTTAGTAGACATTGAGATGGAGCCAATAGCACCCCATGCCATCGCAATCATAGTGGAGCATGGAACTAGGAAGCTCCTTTACAAAGAAATTAGGATGGTCCGAGCAAAATAAGGAGATAATCTGGTAGAAAGCACAAGGGAAACTAAAGTGAAGATGAATGTTTCTCATCCTAAGCTTTTCTCGGGTAAAACTTTTTCTCTCCAAAATTCGGTTTTTGGTTGCGTCATGGTTGCTAGATTGGATGGTTGGGCTTGTTGCCAGGCTTTTTACTATAATTTTTGCACTTATGTAGAATTTATTGCATATTTAGGATGCTTGCATACTTCACTACCTCTCATGACCTTGCGTTTACACTAGGACCGAGCTCACATATAGTATGTTTGCATACATAATCACATTACACTTTTGGTTGAATAGATCATTGTGTAGATAACTTGGTTGTTTAACATGGATGTTAAGTGCGTGTTATACTATCTGTCTCTTAGGGATTTTGAGGATGAAATCATTTTTAATGGGGGAGAATGTAACATCTCGTAAAAATTAATAAGAAATTATTTTGTTAATAACAAAGCTAAAAATGGAAATGTTGTAGATGTTGAAATTTGACCCAAATGTTATGTCGTTGCTTTCATGGCGATTTTCTGATCCATTTTCTTATATAAAGTTTTGTAATCGGAGCTCAAATGGAAAATTTACTAACATTTGAAGTTTTTAAATTTAAAATAATGTGAAATGAATTTACAATTTGAGATCTAAAAATAGTTTAATGGTATTAAAAATCTTAGGGTTTAAGTAAACGTTGAGTTAAATATAAATATAGAATTAAATAATAATTAAACGGTGGCATTTATACATTCCTAATATACTAGGACCGATCGATCGCCTTCCTAGGGCCGTTGACCGCTATTGGTAACCGCTTAGGTAGGAGCGGTTGACTGGTGTAGTTGTGGCGACTAGGGTTATTTTAGACCAGGAACGGCCTAGATTTTATTATTTTAAACCGACTTAAATTCGATGATTCTGGTGCTTTCTAACCACTATAAGTGGAGGCTAGCCCCCTCACTTTTATTCTCAAATTATCTGGGAACTCAAGAGAAGCTCTGTTAGTTTCTTCCATATGATGTAGAATTTTTTTTAATTTTTAGGTAAGGGATTTTAGATATTCAGTTTCTAATTCTATCATTCTCTAATCCTTCAAATTCTAAATCTAATTTATATACAATCTAATTATTGTATTTTGAAAAGGAAGAGGTCTAAAAAGAGATTTGGAACATGCATAATCAAATAAAATAGAGAAAGTTAGGAATCATCGGTGATGGAAATCTTTGTTTTTCTCATTTTTAGTATTTGTATATTATAATTTGGATCTGATTTATGCCTTAGGGAATTTTATTCATGAAAACACCAAACTAAAACCTCAAAAGTCCCCTAAAGCGAAATGTCAATCCTTATTAGGACCTCAACTATTCTATTTAAAATAGTGGAATTTGTGCAGTTATTGCAAATTGCATTCTATTCCACTTCTCGCTTTTCTCTTTTGATATGGTTGAGGGTTTAAAAAGAAAATAGGTTAGCAAATGGTGTGTAAAGTACGAATTCTTCTATTTGTAGTTTGCACTGCTTGTTTCCATAATTTAAATATAAATCCCTTTTTCATTGTATATGTAAAAGTTGAATAGAGTGTAAATAGGTTTGAATTGTAAATTTTATTTGGTGTCGATTCTACTATTTTAATATAAAATAAGTTGGCAGCTAATTCTTTTTTCTTATACGAGTCTATTGTTGGATTAAGGATATTACCTAACTTGTATGTTGGTATAGAGTTGGACTTGTATAAATTAGAAGTTTTAACATTTAACTATTAGTATCGGACACCAATTCTTCACACACCTCGGAGTATTTAGCTTTATATATATACACACACATGAGTATTTAGTTTTATATATATAATAATCCAAAATGGTGACATCTAACCCCGACCCCAATCATGGGAATCAGGTGGTGAACAAGGAGGCTTTTGATAAACCTAAGGATGAAGAAAGGTGGTAGGCTGTTAGAAGGAAAGGGAAGAGTCTGATCTCGACCCAGCATAAAAAGTGAAAACCCCTTGTTGTCTGATACCCAAGACCGACTATATTGGGCTGGTCACGCAAGACAGACCTGATTGTTGTCAAAAAGGATGACCATGAAGCAATAACTACAAGACCTGATATAGAGTCTCGCTAGTTATACGAAACTCATTATTAAACAGAGTCGATAGACAGATTTTGCAGGATGTCAGAAAGGTGGAAATTAACAAGGATGAAATAGGGATCGGTTAGTAATTTGTCAACAAGGATGAAACACTAAAGGGATCGGTATAGCTAGGTGAAGCACGAGGGATCGACATGGTTACTTGGCAAGATAGTCAACTTAGATGAAGATGTAAAGGGGTCGGTATTAGTTGGAGTACTTAGTTCAGCATGGTTTGATGATGCTAAATGGATCGGCATAACATTCAGAATATGGAGGGATCAGTATATGTCTCTGGCGCTAAAGGGATCGACATGTTATGATGTAAGCTAAGGATTATGCACGAAAAGGTGTGGATCGGCATAACACTCTAAGAAAAATGGATCACTATAGACCGATAAAGCTAGAGGGTTCGGCATGTCACTCTATAAAGGGATCGACATTCTACAGACTAATAAGGAACTAAACCAAGGATTGAGCAAAAGCAAGAGCTTCACGCATCCAAACACCCTGATATTTGAGATACCATCATATTAGAGCATGAGGAAGCTACCATCGGGGTCGCTGCCCTAAGTTTAACATATGGATGGATCAGTATTGATCCCTCTCCATTGAGAGTTGGGCCTAGCGCTCCCTATGGTGGGCCCATATGGATGAGAAGGTCCTGTTGCTGAATTTTCAGTCAGCTTGGTGGTCACCTTCACTTATAAATACAAGCATAGGGGGTCATTTGGAGGATCTTTACGATGTTGGTTAGAAAACATTATTATTTTAATCAACTCCCTCCATCATTCTCTTGTCTCTTTCTATTTCTTGTAGTTTCTAATTATAATCAAGTTAACTGAAAAGCAGCAAAGAGAATATTCAAAGAGGACGTAGGCAATCAATGTTGAACCACTATAAATCTTGATGTTTAAGCTTTCTGCCGTGCTTTTCCTGTTATTTTGATATATTCCTCTGTTTTCATTTAGTTTTCATTTATTTCACTACTTAAATCTTTTCTTGGGTATTTGTGGCCAATTGGGTTGCAAACATTTTGGTGGTTTCACTGAGAACTTGATTCTCGGCTCGTTAGGCTCCCCTTAGCTGCTACTGGATTAAGGAAATCCCACGAAGGAGATCCAGGTTCATCTTTTGAAGCTTGTAGATATTACTCAGATTTACCATAATCTAAGAAAAGAAATCCAGAATGGTGAGGCATACTAGATCAACTTCCCAGAATGTTGATGCAAATGAAACTACCATCATCCAACAAGGAGCTCGAAGTAACCAGCCTGTTAATGTCAATGTGGAGCCTACTGAAGTCCAAATCCCCATTGATTCCATAACTAGAGCTGAATTCAGCAACTTGATGAGGGAGCTAATGGAGAGCCGTAGGTAGCTGAATGAGCAAATCCAAACTAATGCTAATCTATTGAACCGGAATACTCAACAGCGATGTCAGAGTACCATAAGGAATCTTTCTTCTTACTCGGCGTCGGAGAGTTCAACCTCATCAGAAGATGAGCATCATAGGCTTAGACATCGCAGGGTTGAACGAGAGAAAGTGGGGACATCGAAGCATCACTTGGCAGACTAACATGGTCTGCTAAGACGGATCGGTAGGAGGGATCAGTACCGATCCCTCTACTAGAGGGGATGTTCCCCAAATGCACTTGGGGAGTCGTGCTGGAGTTGGTACTGGGAGTTTGGATGCTAGGATACGTTTGAATGCTGACCAGCTACCTCTCTAGAATGACGATGAGATGAATGTTCATGGCGCACGTCAGGAGGATGATAGGCCAGGGAGGCATGAAATGGCTCATTGACATCGAATGGAACATTCACTTGAGGTGGAACGCGGGCACCACATAGCATCACGTATCTAGACACCGGACTTATCGACGATGGTCAGACTGCTGGTGAGGGAGAACCAAGGCTTGACAAATGATGATTGGGGAATTTCGAGGAGTCATACCCTATTTATCGATAGTGTATCACATGCAGAGTATCCAGGAAGGTTCAATATGCCTACGATGCCTGCCTGTGAGGGAAAAACCAACCCCGAGCAGCACATCATGAGGTACAAATGGTTAATGGAATCGGCAAGAGAAAATTACGCAACCAAATATAGATGCTTCCCTATAACTCTTCCTGGAATTGCAACGATTTGGTTTGCACGATTACCCTCACGATCGATCTCAAGGTTTGAAAAACTGGCAAAAAAGTTTGTGGGGCAGTTCTGGATCCATGCTACTCACCCAAAAGATGTGATGTCACTATCCAATGTGATTCAGGCTCTAGGAGAATCGCTAAAAGACTACTTGCACCGGTTTCATTTTGCGGCCACTGAAGTTAGTAACCGAAATGACTAGGTATTCTTATGGCTGTGACGAGAGGGGTTGACCCAAGAATCTGAATTCGATGATTGGCTGGCTGAAAACCACTGACCATGTTGGAACGCGTCTATTCAAAGGTAGCTCAGTTTATGAGGAAGGGGGAGGCCAAGTCCTCCAAAAAAAGCAATGATGTAGGACCGAGGAGAGAAATGGTGCAAAGCAGCATTTCAATAAAGTAATTGGATGAGATCTCTAGGAAGGTTCAGGTCAATGTTCAAAACAAGACGAATCAACAAAAGAGAAGTGGCGAAGGGAATCGAGACCGGAAGAGGGAGAGTGGAAGACCAAAGCCTAGGGTTCCTATATATGACAATTACATGCCTCTAAACGCTTCTTCGGAGAATATATACTTATCTACCTGTAATACTTTTCAATACAAGATGCCACATCCAAAAGAGTCATTAGAGGCCAGAAGAAGACTGGAAAATGTTGTCGGTTTCAAGAATGTTACTGACATAATACGAACGAGTGCATGCATCTCCAGGATGCTACCGAGAAGTTGATTTGGTAAAAGAAGCTGCAGCATTTTGTGAAAGCTTCGTAGGACGACGGACAGGGGTTGTCTGACCTCAATCGAGCACAAGTTCTGTGTGGGGCTGAGAAGCCCACATGGACCAGTGGAAGATTAGTGATAAACATGATAATTGGTGGACCACATCCTACGGATAGAAGTTGCAAGGAAATGGAGCGCTACGCCAGCACGATGAAGCATGTGGATTTTAAGAACTGTTCAAATACAGAGGATGGAACTTCGGCCAAGCAAAAACATGCGATGATTGATGATATAGTGTTTAGGAGCAGGGATGCGGATAGAGTAAAGCTCCTGCAATTGGCTCGATGGCCATTTCTTCCATGATTGGCCCTGCTCTGGTGAGAAGAATTTTGATTGATTATGGAAGCTCGATGAACATTGTTTTCAAGAAGGCTAATGATCAAATGGGAATGGAGGCCAAAGATTTGAAACCATATATGGCTCGTGTATATGGTTTCAATGGTATGGCGACTGAGGAAGTTGGTTATGTGAAGTTGCCAGTGGAATTGGGAAAGGTGAACGTAGGAGAGTGTGGATCCTACCGTTCATTGTGTTGGATGCTGACTCACCGTACAATGTTTTTCTAGGTTGACCATCCCTGGCTGAATTTCGAGCAGCTCTTGCCCCATGGTGTTTAACTTTTAAATTTTTGAATAACAATGGAGTAGGACTAATGCATGGTGATTAGGCGACTGGACGTGCCAGTTATGTGGCTGAATTGAGAGAAGCTCGGTGCAAGGAGAAAAGAAAAGGTGTGGACAAATCTATCTGCATCCAATTTACTAAAGATTGACAAGTAGCGCCTATGTCTTAGCATGGGCACCAGTGTCGGTTCTATAAAGAAATAGATTTGAGGGATGATGAAGAGGAGCCCAAGGAGACCAAGGCGGCGCCGGCTGAATAGACGATTGATATAACAATCCGCCATGATGACCCATCACGGGCCTTGAAGATTGGATCGCAGCTCAGCCCCTCGATGATGAGAGAACTTACTTATTTTCTCCAAGCAAATCTGGATGTATTTGCTTGGACTCATTTTGACATGTGTGAGATCTCGCCTGCCCTTGCGAGCCACTCGCTGAACATTGACTCGAAGTATGTATCGGTAAGACAAAAAGGCGAGGCATGGATCTGGAGAGATCCGTCACCCTTAAAGAGGAGGTGGA
Source organism: Allium cepa (assembly GCA_030765085.1). Taxonomy (NCBI): domain Eukaryota; kingdom Viridiplantae; phylum Streptophyta; class Magnoliopsida; order Asparagales; family Amaryllidaceae; genus Allium; species Allium cepa. The sequence goes on from CM060945.1 coordinate 780,093,895, forward strand.
TAAACTAGAAGTCAATAGGTTTATTCACGATGCCCTCTATCCTGAATGGATATCTAATCCTGTACTGATGAAGATGGCAAATGGGAAGTGAAGAACATGCATCGACTATTCAGATCTAAGCAAAGTGTTTCTTAAAGATAATTTTCCCCTTCCAAGGATTGATCAACTAGTTGATTCAACTTTAGGCCATGAATTGTTGTCCTTTATGTATGATGTCCCCGATTAGGAACACACCAGCTTTGTGACGGAAGTTGAATTATATAGTTATGTGGTGATGCCGTTTGGATTGAAGAACACCAGAGCAACCTATCAACGATTATTTAACTGGATGTTTAAAGATCAGATTGGAAGGACCATGGAAGTCTATGTAGATGATATGCTCGTTAAGACACGATAATCAAACGACCACATTCGAGACTTGGTAGAGATAATCGACATCCTTCAATTATATAACATGAAGATCAACCCTTTGAAGTGCTCATTCGGTGTTGTGACGGGGAAGTTTTTGGGCTTTATTATTAATGCTTGAGGGCTTGAAGTTAATCCAGAAAAGATTCAGGCTATTCAAGATATTCGGGCACCAAGAACCATTAAGCAGTGCAAAGTTTGAATGGGAAAGTTGACACTTTGAGTCTAGTCATCTCCAGGCAACTAATAAATGCATTCCTATCTTTGATCTCATAAGAAAGGGAAAGAGGAACTTTGAATGGATGTAGGATTGTAAAGATGCGTTCCGAGCTTTGGTGAATCATTTGGAGAGACCTCCTGTCTTGTCAAAGCCAGTTGATCATGAGGGGTTATACAATTAACTTGGCTGTATCATCACATGCTATGAGTATCGCCTTGATTCGCGAGGAGAGCTGGATTAAGAGACCGGTGTATTACATCAGTAAGCGATTAACAAGTGTTGAAAGAAACTACTCGAAGATAGAGAAATTGGCATATTGCTTTCTAATCGCATCACGAAAACTTCGCCCGTACTTCCAGGCACATCAGATCAACATTTACACCGACCAGCCGTTGTGACAGGTCCTATAATGGCCTGAGATGTCTGGGAGGTTGCTTAAATGGAACATCGAGCTCAGCTAGTTCAACATCACATATCTACCGCGAAGAGCTATCCAGGGTCAAGCATTGGCGGACTTCATAGCAGAATTTACCATGCAAGATGAGCTTCCAGAAAGTAGTGTAATCCCTACCATGCGGTGAAAGTTGTACACAGATGGAGCATCTAATGACCACTGTTTCAGAGCTAGGATCGTATTTTTAACCCCTAAGAACTAGTCAATTTGCTATGCTTTGAAGCTTGATTTTCCCGTAACAAACAACAAGACCGAGTATGAAACGTTGATCGCTGGACTTAAACTTGCTAGAGAGCTCGGAGCGAAGTGCCTTGAAATTTTTTACGACTCACAATTGGTGGTGTATCGAGTCAGAAAAGACTATTAGGATAAGGGACAACGGCTTGCCCCGTTCCTTATTCGAGTTCAGGAATTTTTAGCGGATGTCGAGTACTATGACATTTCACATATCGACATGAGCAAAACAGAGAAGCCGATTCATTGGAAAAATTTGCTAGTACTGGTGATGCGCAATAGATGGGCTTGGTTTCAGTCGAGACATTACATACCACAAGCATAAATATGATGGAAGTTGATTAAGTATTGGAGATGGTGCCCGAGAGGGAATCGTGGATGACTCCATTTAAAGATTACCTATTGCATGGAATCTTACCTGAAAGGAGAAACGAAAAGCAATAATTGCTTCGTAAAGTATTGTAGAATATTATGCAAGAAGGAACCATGTATAGAAAAGGGTTTTCTGTTTCCTTACTCCGGTGTATGGCTCATGACAAGATAAAGCATGTCTGAAAGAAGTTCATGAGGGAAAATGCGACGATCACATTGGGGGGAAAACTATGGAAAAGAAGATACTCCGCTATAGATATTACTAGCCAGCTGTAAAGCAGGATGCTGTTGATTATGTGAGACGATGCGACAAGTGCCAGATATACATAAAATTTCCAAGAGGTCCGCCAATAGAGATCATGAAAATGCTCAGTGCATTGTCGTTCGCTATGTGGGGTATTGAAATCATCGGCTCTTTGCCAATCTCTAAAGGCGGTGTGAAGTATGCTATAGTCATAGTCGATTACTTCATAAAATGGTGGCCGAAGCAGAATCGCTGGCCACGTTCATGACCAAGAAAGTTATCAAATTTGTTGTTCGAAAAATCATGTGTTGCTTCAGTCTCCTATGAACTATCGTAACAAGTAATGAGACTCGGTTCAATAGTGCTGAATTTAAAGACTTTTGTCGAAGATATAGTATTGAAGAAAAGGTTTGCGGCAGTTGCTCAGCCTTAGGCAATGGACAGGTTAAAGCTGTAGACAAAATTATCAAGCCTATTTTGAAAAAGCATTTGAAGAAGGCCAGAGGCAAGTGGGTAGATGAACTTCCTATGGCACTTTGGGCCAACAGATGCACTCAGAAGTCCGCAACTGACCATACTCTGTTCCCCATTGCTAATGGGAAGTAGTTATTCCAGTAGAACTCGAAGACCCTTCTCATCGAGTGACTTACTACAACTCCAGAACAAACAAAGATCTCCACTTGGAATCTTTGGACTTTAACAATGAGAAGCGCAAGGAAACTGATTTGAGAGTAGCTGCGCGTTGACATCGAACCGCCCGATGTAACAGTGCAAAAGTACGATCGAGAACCTTTAAAGTTGACGATCTCATCCTCAAATGGATTTTTCCGGTCCCATCGCACATGAATCCGACATGGGAAGGACTGTACGTCATTGAATAGAGGCTGGAAAAGGAACTTTCAAGCTGGCAATTGTTGATGGCACGACACTTCCAAGAGCATGGAATAGCGAGCATTTATGATGTTATTTTACTTAGAAAGTTTCTTTTGTGTTTCTGTACTAGTTACTTTCAACATTTTCTTTAGTATTTGACTTTTTGAATATGTAATAAGATAGATTTGTCTGTTCCTTCTCATTTGATGAATAAAATCTTGAACTTCCTTTATTTATGTAAATGACTATCATTGCATTTTATGCTAAGCACACAATGAAATCGATTGATATTGATATGTGTGATGTGTGAACAGGCTCACAAAGTTTGAGATCAATCGATCATACCAATCCCCGATGGGACCGAACAAGATGAGCTCTGTAAAAAATTCGACTAATAACTCCCGTAGATAAACCAAAGGATGGGACTCACGATAGGGAACGAGGATGCCGACAATCTAGAGACTGAAAATCCTCTTTTCGGACTGTAGGACTAGAAAGAAATTGAGGTGACCAAGAGAAGTAAAAATATAATCAATCTGGGCAGATACCTACTGCCCACGAGAAAACTCTATATCCCCGAAGTGCAGACTGGAAAATAAACAGTCCATCCGGATACCGACTGCCTATGGGAAAACTCTAAGTCCCTGGAGTGTGGACCGGAGTATTAACAATCTAGGCGGATACCAACTGCCTACGAGAAAACTCTAAGTCCATGGAGTATGGACTGGAGTATAAACAATCTGAACGGATACCGACTGCCCATGAGAAAACTCTAAGTCCCTGGAGTGCGGAATGGAGTATAAAAAATCCAAGCATATACCGACTACTTATGAGAAAAGTCTAAGTTCCCAGAGTGCGGACTAGAGTATAAACAATCTGAGTGGATACCGACTACCCACGAGAAAACTCTAAGTCCTCGGAGTGCGTACTAGGGTATAAACAATACGGGCGGATAACGACTACCCATGAGAAAACTCTAAGTCCCTGGAGTGCGAACCGATGTATAAAAAAATCTGGGCGGATACCGACTGCCTGCGAGAAAACTTTTAAGTCCTTGGAGTGCGGATTAGAGTATAAAAAATCCAGGTGGATACGGACTACCTACGAGAAAATTTTAGGTCCTCGGAATGCATGCCGGAGTGTAAATAAATCGATCGTGAATCGACCGTTCGCATAATAACTCTAAGTCCCCAGAGCGTGGACTGACATGTAAACCCCAACCGATAGATGGACAGACTCCGACTGTTCACTATCCTACCAACTCTGACCTGGAATCTATGGGAGAAGTACAAACTACTAAAGACTATATATGATAGCTCAGTACAGCTGCGACTTAGCATTTTTTATGGCTTGAAGCAATGATCATAGAGGGGCCTTAAGATGGAGGCTGTGTATGGTTAACAAAATTTGCAGTCAATGGATTTCAAGTACGTTAATATGGGAAGTAATTATTCAATTACCAATGTAATGGTTCATACGACGATTAATCAAAAGTAAAGAAATTTATTCACAAGTCCCAAAATCCCAGTACAAGTACTTCAAAGAAGACAAAAGCAAAAACAAAAACAAGAACGGGATAAACTAGAACAGGATTCATATCCGAGCACACATGACCGAGCAAAGAAGTACAACTAAAACAATGTACAATGATATGAAGTAGTGACTACTTCTTTGACTTCTCTCCCTCTTTGATTTTTTAGGTGTAGAGTCGGTCGACCTTCTCTTCTGGGACCCTTTGCCGCCCTTGGCTGGAATGCTTAAAGAAGAAGGAGAGATTTCTCCTAGAATCGTTTCGCCTGGTGGAATAACTTACAGTGGTACATGATCAAGATCTTTAATTTCCAACTTGAGGGGCTCACCTTTCACTTTACGCTTTAATTTCTCCTCCTCCTCGATCTGCTCCTTCATGCTAGTTTTAGTGATGTGCCTTAAAGCACCTATGATCACTACATCTTCCAATTCATCAACAAGGGGCGAATCTTTGGGCTTATCTTCATCGAGCCCACCGATGACTTGAGCATTGGGCCCTGGGATATCAACAGCGGCAGGGTCTTCGGCCATCTTTTCCTGCTGCTCCATTGCTGCACTATTCCTGGGAGTCTGATCGGGGCATAAAAGACCTGAAAATTTTGTCAAATCATAAGCATTAGTTAAAATACGTTGCACATCAAGAATAAAAACTTCTCCTGATTAAAAGCAGTTTAGCACAATACCAGCGTCTGGTTGGCTTTATGTAGTCAATCGAGTGCTTCCTTAAAAAACGAGAGATAGCATATGTGGTCCAAAGCCAGGCCTATCCAAATCATAGCCAAGGGTTTTCTCCATATCATGAGAAGAGGATGGTCTGGATACTTGCATAGGAGAGAAACCTTTAGGATCGGTTCCAGCTAACTCAACAATATCCCCTTCTTCTTTAGTCAGTGTAATAGCTTTAAAGAATTGAAATTTAGCAGTGGTTAGATCAGACGGCTCGTTACCTCGAAGCACTTGTCTCACAAGTTCCTCGATCTTTTTCTTCACAATGAGCTCCCAGGCTTCAACAAGTGATTCTAGATATCCCTTACCAAGAAATCTTAAGTCGCGGTGGAGAAGGACCTTCACATTATATTAGACAATTAGTGGATCGAATAGGTCCTTAATCTCATTCCGCCCGAACTCAATGGCAGCCTCCACCCAAAAGTCGGCTTGCCCAAGCGCTTCTTTTCAGCCCTCTTCCTGGGATTCTTCCTTCAAAGCTTCAATCTTAATGAATTGTTCGTCGAGCTTTGTTCTTAAGCTCCTTGCCTCGACGATTTCCTCATAGTATTTCTTTGACTCCTCTTGCGATTTTCCTTCCTCTTCTTCCTTAACAATTCTTCAGGCTCTTCGACGCTGCGAGCCATGTCATCTTTCTCCTTTCGCAAGGAGTCCCTTTCCAGGGCAAGAAGTGTCGCTGCGTTGAAGCACCATGTCAAGTTCCTTTTTATGGAAAGTCTCCAAGCGACTTACCGCCTCTACCATGTCCTTTGCACTTTTTTCGGCCTCTGCAACTTGGGTCTTATATTCAAGCAACTCAGCATCTTAATGCTTAATAATATCTTTATCATGGATAGCCTCTAACTTGAGATGGTCGATTTCATGCTGAAGCTCAATGAAGACTTTAAAAACCTTCTCGGCCAAATGGATGAATGATTCATGCTAGACGAATACATCATTCATACATGCTAGTGCGCTCTCTTTGGCATGTCCAAGAATAACATGTATGGAGGGGAGGAATTTGAGACCATCAAAATAGATCTTTGGAAAAATAGCTTTAAGTTCAGCTAACTTTTCTGCTGTAGTAGGGTCGGGAACAGCAACCGAATGGAAGTGGATCAGAGGTGGAAAGTGGATGCTTGCTGGAACGGTGATCATGTGATTTCCTTGAACTAAATGAGCCAGAATGTTGCTCATGAGGCGCAACAGCATGAGGGCCGCAACACGAAGGTTTTTCTCTACTACGGGTAGGGAGATTAGAGTGTTCATCATGGTGGGAAGCATGGGATTGAGACTTTCGTTTTGATGAGGAAGAGGATTCTATTGAATAATAACCTTTATCCTGTCCATCATCTTTCTCTCTACATCGCCCAGAATCGAAGTCTCGGCTTGATCAGTAAAAATTTGAAGAACCCCAGAGACAATCGAAGGCACAAGGCTGAGACATTGCACCTGTAAATAAAAAAATAAGAGCATATTAAAAGTCGTCGCATGAACGATTAATAACAAGTATAGTGAAGTGCAAATATTAGTGTGTGTCCTAGTGTTCCCCCCGACGGACCGGTAAAAGTGGCTTTACTCATCGGAATGCTCTCCCCTCTGTTGGAAGGTTGGACACCTTTGCCACTTCTAATAGGGGAGTTGAGTCCTTCGATGTTGATATTGGATATGCCGTAAGTCATTATATCATCTAGAATTTGAAGATCGGAGAATCCTTTTAATAATATTTTCATGTGATAAGAAGATAACTCCTTTTGAAGCGGAGTAATGAGGAACTCCGGCTTTGACCCAGCATTACATTTATGCAGCCGATACATTAACTTTTTCTTCCTCTTCGGAGGTGTCTACGATTAATCGACCTGCGGCGGTTCAACCACCAATGCTTTTCCATGGCCTGTAGTATCATCATCAGTCTTATCAGCTTGAGGATCTTTGATCTCCCCCTCTTCGGTACCTTCTTGAGTTCCCTCAATATGGGGCATGATAGAGGTAGTTGTTTCATCTCCTCGTGCAGTAACAACCTTTGAAATTGCTTGACTTCTAGGGAGCCCGATTCTGGCTTCCAGGGAGCCCGATTCAATGACCATCCTCCAACAGTCCAAATAAAGATAGCAGCTCGTCAGTCACAAGGAATTCAATATCCTGGTCCTCAACGAAAGTGGCACGAATGGCGGCCACGGCTCTACAAAACTTTACACCTTTAGATGTGGGCAAACATTTGGAAGAGATTCGAATGTTAGTACTTTCAAGGGAGAAGTTATGACTTGAGTCATTAAATTTAAGAGGAAAGCATAATTAACACTTACGTCCTTCTAACCATCTCTTTGTGAAGCAAGGAGGACATCACACGTAAAACTACTTACGCTTGAATAATGGAAGCATGTTCCATGTGTCAGCCAAGACTTGACAGTTGGGCTATGGTTCAAGGAAGACATAAGAAGGAATCATTGATCGTCGCTTGAAATTATAGATAAATTTGATATCCTCAGGTGTCGGAAGGCAGAACAGAATGTTCATAAATAAAAGGAAAGTCCCATGAATAAAGGCATAGCTGTTGGAATGCAACTGAGTAGGGGCGATCCCAAGGTACCACAGAATCTCGAGGATGAAGGAGTTAAACGGTGGCACACATCCAACCCGACACATAAAATTGTTGCAAGCAGTATACCCAGCTGGGGCCAAGTGGGGTCTATCTTGCCTCATTGGAATCAAAACATTTTCAAACGAGATCCCATGAATGGAGCACAATTGACGAAGAGCGGCTTCGTCGATTCTAGAAGCTTGTGAGTCAATAGGGTTATCTAGAACGATGGCACCCTCAACAGCATCAGGAGCTAGACTATCGGTTTCTGTTGGTAGAACTTGGATATCTAAGAAAATATCAACCTAAGAATTAGATGCCTCCAGTTGTTCTATGCAGTGACTCATAGAAGGTCTTTCAAATATGGTGGAAAAACTTGATCTTGCTTCAGGACCAATGTGTCTCGCCATTGATTCAGAAGACATGTTGATTGAGCGCTTCGTGCACCTGAGATCTATGTCAGCTATACTCAATAGACAATCAACATTAGAAATAACAACATGTTCCCCTCGTGTCATTTCTTAACTAGTGCAGTGCAGTATGGAACAAGTATAAACAGTTTGGAATCAGAAAAGCCAGAGTAAAATGATAAAACTAGGAATTTTATTCAGAGAGACCATCATCACTGACCGTCTCAAACGACAAGAAAGTTGAACAGCAGTAGAAGCTTTAGGATCGGTTATTGATATTCTGAATTATAAATTCCATTTCCTAATTTTGTTAACCCATTCTTTGTTTAGTCCATGTTAAGAAGTCCGGAAGTATGTTCATTTAAGTTTAAGTACGACGATCCGAATATGCAATTCGTGTGTCCATAGTCATCATGTATTTAGGCGAAACAATATAAAGTTAAGTTTTGGAGGACTTAAGTTAAACTGGCATTTTATTGTCAATACCAATCCCTATTCTTTTATGTTGATTCCTTATCCTAGCCTCAATACCGATCCCTGCACTACAACTATCAATACCAATCCCTACACCTCAACTACCATTACCGATCCCTACACCTCGGCCACATCAATTCCTAAACCTACCCATGCTGACCCCTCATCCAATGTAACCTCCTCGTCGATCCCTCACCTAACCTACCCAAAAGCTGTTCAATCTAATATCAATCCCCATCACACTATCACCTTTCCAGTCCCAAAGCCTTAACTTTCCTCAGATCCATCAAGGATACCAACCTAACCCTCTTTTTACTTCCTTCTTCTTCGGCTCCTTCATCTCTTCCTCCTAACTTGCCTGACTTAACGAAACCCACTATACTTTATACCTAGAAAACGCTCAAACCCATACAAACTCGAAATTCACGACCCAATAACACAAGTAAGGAAAAGTTTGTACCTATGTGCATATATCAAATTAAATAAGGGGGACGAGCATTCATGCTTCGAAATAGGAGATTGAGGAGAAGCGACTGTGATGAATTGGCTTGAGTTCATATTTGAGTTTAAGGCTTGCAGTTAAAGGAGTTATGGTTGCGAAGGGAGATCTGGCGATGTTATGGGTTCGGTAAGGAGGAAGTAAGTGAAGTAGGCAAAAAGTAGGTAAAATGATTAAGTAAAAGTTATGAAGTAGAAAAGTGAAGGAAAGGAGGCGAGAGAGCTTTGCTTATTTACGTCTGTGTGTGTAAAGGGAAGTGGAACTGGTTACTACGGGTTGACCAATTCTGAAGCAAATAGGGATCAGCATTACGATTTTTCAACTCCTATTAGTGTGCATCTACCAAGGGATCGGCATGTCAGATGCCAATCCGTCCACACAAAAAAATTGATGAGTATGAATGAAATAAAAAAGGAAGTAGAGAAATGATTGACAACTGAAAAATGTTAGATGATCATTATCATGAGGGTTCGACTGTAAACACGAGCGTACACTATATTATGAAAGTTGGCAACGACCTGCGAACGTTCGAACACATCCGGGAGCCAACAACAGAAATGTGCATGTGAATATGCTCGAGAATGATTCAAGGATTTAACTTTTTGAAATCAACTGAAATTGCGATCAAGCCTGAAACTGTCAAGTTTGAGGTCGAATCAGATAGAGGAAAGCCTATGAGCCCCACATGACTGAATTTGTACATGCTAATAAAATATGAAATTGGACTTGAATTATTGAAAATCAGTGACGAAACGGACGTCAATCAGGAAGTTGGATGGATTCCGTTTCGGTAACTTAGACTTTTTCCGATGCAAAGCATGTCATGTTACTCATAAGACATACTTTGGGGGCAAGTGTTACCCGGTGCCCCGGACCGGCTATATTTGGCTGGTCACGCAAGACAGGCCCGACTGTTGTCAAAAAGGATAATCATGAAGCAACGGCTGCAGGACCTAGATATAGAGTCCAGCTAGTTATACGAAGCTTGGATTGAACAAAGTTGATAAATAGATAGCGTAGGATGTAAAAAAGGTGGAAATTAACAACGATGAAATAGGGATCGGCATAGTCATTTGTTAACAAGGATGAAACACCAAAGGGATCAGCATAGTTAGGTGAAGCATGAGGGATTTGCATGGTTACTTGGGTAGATAGTCAACTTAAATGAAGATGTAAAGGGGTCGGTATTGGTTGGGGTACTCAGTTCAGCATGGTTTGATGATGCTAGATGAATCGGCATAACATTCAAGATATGAAGGGATCGGCATATGTCTCTGGCGCTAAATGGATCGACAGTTTATGATGTAAGCCAAGGATTATGCACGAACGGGTGTGGATCGGCATAATGCTCTAAGCAAGATCGACCGGTATATACCTATAAAGCTAGAGGGTTCAACATGTCACTCTATGAAGGGATCGGTATTCTTCAGACTATATGGAACAAAACCAAGGATTGAGAAAACGCAAGAAATCCACACATCCAAACACCCTGATATTTGAGGCACCGTCATACTAGAGCATGAGGAAGATACCATAGGGGTCGCTGCCCCCAAACTCAACATATGAAGAGATCGGTATCAATCCCTCTCCATTAAGAGTTAGGCCTAGCGCTTCTTATGGTGGGCCTATATTGATGAGAAGGTCCTGTTGCTGAATTCCAAGTCAGCTTGGTGGTCACATTCACCTATAAATACAAGCCTAGGGGGTCATTCTGAGGATCTTTATGTTGTTCGTTAGACAACGTTATTATTGTAATCAACTCCCTCCACTATTCTCTTGTCTCTTGTTATATCTTGTTGTTTCTAATTGTAATCAAGTTAATTGAAAAGCAATAAAGAGAATATTCAAAGTGGAAATAGCAATCAACATCGAACCACTATTAATCTTGTTGTTCTTGCTTTCTACTGTGTTTTTCTAATTATTTTGGTATATTATTCTGTTTTCATTTAGTTTCTTCATTTATTTCACTACTTAAATATGTTCTTGGGTGTTTGTGGCCAATATGGTTGCAAACACCCCTATTTTTAAATCATGGCTACATGCGGTAATGGGAGGCAATCAGATGAAGATTGGTAAAGACATCTTTATCAACCCAGTTCAAGATGACGAAGGTGAGTTAATCGAATTGGATAACAAAGATAGCAAAAAGGCCAAAGGTATATGGAAGCACATAATTTATATTTACCTAGCTGGAAAACATCTTAACTACATCCATTTCAATGCACTTATTAAGAGAGAATGGAAATCAAAGGGAGGGTGGGACTTCTCTAGAGAAAATGGGTTCTACTCGGTAAAATTTGAAAAAGTGGAGGATTGCCAACTTGTTCTCAATCAAGGGCAATGGTTTATGGATAGTAAGCTGATGTTTGTCAAGCAATGGGAACTAAATTTAAAACTTTAAAGGGATATGCTTGAAACCCACTCTATTTGGGTAAGATTTAGTAACCTTGATCTGGCTCTATGGAACTCCTATGGCATAAGTAAAGTCGCAAGTATGATTGGAAAATCGTTGAGACTAGACAAGTACATCAGGAATATCACTAAGACTAAAAGTTTCTAGGGTTCTAATTGAAGTTAATGCAGACTCAAATTCTTAGAGAACATCAGAATTAAGTACTGCTCAAGTAGCTTCTACATGCATGCGGTTGAATATGAATTCAAACCTCCTTGATTCTTTTAATGTAAATGCTTTAGTCACTTAGAGAATCAATGTAATGTAACAAGTAAGGAAGTTCGGAAAGTTTGGAGAGTCAAACCAAAGAGTACTACTAGTACCACCATAGAGTCCATGTCAAAAAATAGCATGGATCTTGAGTTTTGGAACGAACCGTGTCAATTTACAGGAACAAACAACAAGTGATGCTTTAGCTCAAAAAACTACAAAATTAGCTGAATATTGTGCAACTTTATTTACACCATCAGAAGCTACATCACCTGTTACAAGCGGGATTGAGGAACAACCACAAAAGGAACCCCAAGCTAGCGACCAAACAACAACAGACCTTCAAAAATAAGTGCCTCAAGAAAGCCTTTGGGAAGCATAGAAATAAAGGACTTCATATGAGGTTGTAGTGGAAGAGAAGGTATCATTATCGGAGGATGAGGAGGAGGTACCTAAAACAATTGAAGAAATCCATCAGTTAGGCATTCAACAAGATTCCTCTAAAGATGAGAAAGACTGGTATAATGGGCATAGCGGTGAATCTTTCACCAAACCAAACTAAAAATATAATGATCAGTTTAAGAACAGTAAATCGAACTCAAAAGGAGAGCAACCATCCCCTAGGCAGTTGAAGAAGGGAAGGAAAACACAAAACTCCAAATGACAATTGTCATTTGTAATGTAAGGGGATTAAATAATGACATTAGACAACTTGACCTCCTTAATTTCAGATAGAAGCACACCCAACTATTTTTGGTGTGCTAGAGGAATAGATGTTGAACAATAGCACTGAATATTTCAAGCTAACTCTAAGCAATGATTGGGACTTGATCCATAATAATGAATGTAATGCTAAAGGGGAATACTGATAGTATGGAATACTAAAGTTTGGAAGTTAAATTTAATCAAACTGGGGATCAACAAGTAACTGTTGAAGCTTTCAATATATGAGGGCTTCAAATCCACATTGCTTATGTTTATGCAAGTAACTTAGCTTTTGCTAAAAAGACCCGTTGAAAGCAACTAGTTGAGTTATCAAAAACTATTAATAATCGATAACTTATTCTTGGGAACTTCAGTGCAGTTTTGAAAAGCTCGGACAAGGAAGGTGGACTTACCTTTAGAGTCTCCCAATTGGCTGAATTTAAAGACTGTGTGCTTGGAGCTGGATTGGTGGAAGCATTCCAAACTGGGTTGAATTACATATAGAGGAGTGGTCAGGTAAAACAAATTTCCAGTAAACTTGATAGGGTATTAGTGAATGCAGAATCTATAAATCTATTTTCTAATCTTAAAGTAACGGTATTACCAAACTCTACGAGTGACCATTGTCCATTATTAATAGAAATTAATGAGCTTTGTAATGAATCTAAAGGCAAGCCCTTTAGTATGCTAACAATGGGTGTGATTGTAAAGATTATGATAAAGTAACAAACTTTGCTGAAGTGCAAGATGTGGAGGGCGATGACATTTATAAAATGGTGATGACTATCAAGCTTATCAAAAATCAGCTAAAGGAATGGAATAAACTTAGAAACAAACACCAAAACCTACTGTAGGAAGTTCAAAATCAATGTGTGCAAGCCCAGATTCAACTGGATGTAGGCCCTACTAATGCATAACTATTTAAACACTACTGTTAGATGAAAAGTTCTATAAGAAACCTAATGTAGACACGGCTAAAGAATTGAAACAAAAAGCTAAGGAGAGATGGCTGGTGGAAGGAGATGCTTATACAAATTTCTTCTACTCTAAAATTTCTATCGGGGAAAGCCATAATAACATTACAGACAACAAAGATGTGGCAGGAAAACCTACTTGCGACAAATAACAACTATAAGAAAAGGCTATCAGTTATTACTCGAACCTATTTAATGGTGATTACTCTTCTAATCTACCTAACATTCATTGTAGAGCTGTTATTAACAAAGCTGGGTTGAAACTCCTAAATAGTCGAGTCCATTAAAGAGAAGTTAAGGTTGCTTTAAACTCCATTTATGTGGATTTAAGTCTGGTCCAGATGGAATGAGCTCCAAATTCTACAGACTTCATTGGAAGCACTTGAAAGAGAAATTGGTTAATGCTTGTCAAGAAGCCATGGACATAGGCAAAATTTTGAATGAGATCATACTTTCTTGTACCTTATTCCTAAAGTAGAAAAAACTTCAGAAGTATGGACCAATCTCCTACTGTAATGTGGTGTACAAAATTTTAAGTAAAGTGGTGTGCAATAGAATGATAGAAATCCTCCCAGCCATAATAGCAGAATGTTAATGTGCTTCGTCAAACGAAGAAGTATTTCTGAGAATTCACTATTAGCTCATGAACTGGTTAAAAACTTTCATAGGAAAGGAAGTGATAAGATGTGTCTAAAAGTCGACCTTCAAAAGGATTATGGCAAGCTGAACAAGAAATTTATCATATATATACTAAGGAAAATGGGTATCTCGGAAAAGTTTCTTGCTTTGATTAGGAATGCATTAGTACCTCCACTTTTTCCATCATGACTAATGGAGTTCCAAGAGGGTTTATACATAACAACAAAGGCCTGAGATAGGGGGACCCCATCTCCTCTTACCTCTTTGTTTTAGTTATGGAGTATTTCACACTTCAAACGGAGATAGCATGCCACAACAAGTTGATTGATCAAATTTATAAAATCCAACCCCACCTCTATCACTTGTTGTATGCAGATGATTTGCTTATATGTGTTAAAGCTAATCAGAAGACTACAATCTGGCTTAAGGAGATTTTCAAAAATTTGGAAAACCCAGTAGGCTTTAAAGTTAGTGAGATGAAGACTAAATGTTACTTTTGCAGGTTTACTCAAAGAAAAGCAGAGATTTTACAAATCCTAAATATGAAAGAAGACTAACTCCCTGTTAAATATTAGGAGTTCCTTTATCCTCAAACTTGATTATATATAAAGAATGCTATAAGATTATCAATAAAGTAGAAATAAACTGTAAGTTTGGAGAGCAAATTTCTTGTCTTTTTCAGGTAGAATGGAGCTAGTACATATAGTTATAACATCTAAACTTAAATTCTTGCTTTAGATGTTCCATATTCCAAAGGCTTCAATTCATAAAATCAAATATGCATATGCTAATGTTATTTGGAAAGGGGGATTACACAAGGTAAGTTATGACTTGCTATGAGACCCAAGCAAGAAGGAGGGGTGGGTCTTAAAAATCTCTTAGAATTAAAGAAAATTGTAGTTATTAAGCTAGCATAAAAGGTTGTCGCATCAAATAATTTGTGGGACAAATGGGTGAGATAGAAATATTTAAAAGGTAATTTTTGGAAAATGAAGCCATACAACAATGCCATAGCCACTTGGAAAGCAGTTCACAAATGCAGGGATGACTTAGCAAAAATGGTTGAAAGACAATTTTCCAATGGGCTTCAAACCAGTCCATGGTTTGACCAATGGCTAAAGGGTAAAAGCATGGTGCACAGACTTGGTTGGGACACTTTTTTGGCTTTTGGAGCTAGAGACTCACTAGTAAGTGAAATAATTAAAGACCACCGTTAGAAAACTAGTAATCTCCCATCACTACAAAATTTGACCAATTAATATAATATATTCCTATATGTAATGGGTTGCAAAGTGACATTTGGGTCTGGAAGCCAATTGGGAAAGACTTTACATTCAAATCAGCTTGGGAAGAGAATAAACGATCTAATCTAGTTCTGGAATAGGCAAAATTCGTTTGGGACAAAGCATGCATCCTAAAATGGCATTTACAACCTACAAAGCGATACTTTGGCGACTAGCAACTAAGGACAGACTGATGAAATGGGGGGTTCTATCTGAAAATAAAAGTGTTTTGAGTAATTACAATGAACAAAGTCACATGCACATATATTTAAGTGTAATTTTAGTAAGAACATATGGGAGGATCTAAAAACTCAACTTGTGGGTAACTGCAACATAGAAGATTTAAGTGCGGAGATCTTTTACACGAAGTAGTACTTGAGTAAGGTCAATTTACTGTCCATGCTCTCCAACATAGCCATTACATCTCTAGTTTGGCATATTTGAAAAAAAAAACACAACAATAGAAGTTTCTAAAAGGTTGAAAGAAGTAAAGAGCTTATTAAGTCTAGCATGCCAATTGCTATGAAGAGATTAAGGTACTTACCAGAGCCACAGGAGAAGAATTGGAGGTTGCATAGAAGATGGATCTATTTTCACTAAGCAGAGAATTTAGAGCTTTTGAGAAGCCACCATGAAATTATCTTGGAAGATTTAATTTAATTTGCTTTCTCTGTAAAGGGAAGAATGTAAGTTAAATAGTATTATGTTGGCTTGTGGGGGTATAGGTTTGTGTATCCTCCCTGCTTATTGAGCTTCGATGTTGTATTTTGCTTGAGCCAACAATGTATTGCCCGCCCCTATACCCATGCCAACCAAGAGCAATACTAAGTATTACCGTCAGAAAGCATGAAGAATAAGACTCGATAGGGCTAAATGTTGTACTCAATCCCTTGAACTAACACTGGCACATGAAATTTTATGACTTTTTTTTAATTTTATTCTACTTACCATTCATGCTCAGTCTCGGTTCAAAGCATTGGTACAAGATAAATTTTTCCCAGGTTACATAGTATAGAATATAATAGAACGTACAGCTCAACACAATAACAGCAGAATACATAATACATATCATAATAGTAATGTCTACAATACATAGTCCATAGTACATAATACCACTCCCAAAATACATAATAACATACATACCATAATACATATATTAACTGCTCCAAAGTCCAAGCCGTAACGTCCAAAACCCAAAAAGTGGAAAATGATAAGAATGCTGCTACAGTTCACGCAACCTAACCTGCAACCACAATCCTCAGACTGACGCAAGGATTATAAAACAAATCAGATGGGTCAGACTATTTCCAGTGTGAGTGAAGTAATGTAACGACCCAGAATTTCCGATCCCGAAAATTCCATATAGTAAAGAAAAAGAAGAAAGAGATAGAAGAATAAGAAGAACAGAAACACCAATATCTCACATTCGCAGCGGATAAAATATAATAACAAATAATAACAGTTTATAAAAGAATTCTATATCTATCAAATACATTTATAATACATCATAGTTACACATATATATACAGACACTGGATATACGCAATCATCATGTCTCACATATACAACAATATAATACAGCGGAAACACTTCATACGTTCTTGCCATCCAGCTCGACTCCTAAGCTCCAGAACGTCCTTACCTGAAAATCTATAATACTCGATCTGACCTGAGCATTACATCAAAGTAACACTCGTGTCAGGCTGGAAACCAGCATGAGTAAACCCATATAAATTGAAATACTAAGTTCAAACCATAAAGAAAACCCGGGGTAACTCGTATCAGTTTACAAATTCATAATTTGTTATAGACATCACTTATTCACACACCAAATTCTAAGTACCAAAATTTAGATTAAATGGTCCAATTCACTTAAACCATTCCATTCCAGCCTATTGATTACACATATCAATCTATAAAGAATCGAAGTGGTTTCGGGTATTTACTAATACCCGACTTCGGTCTCTTCGAATTTAATACATCCTAACCCAAGTTATTCAAGTGAAATTCAATTTAACTTTAAATACAAGATGGCACTTTTTACATCAACAATTCATCATTTATAGATAACCATGCTATCATTGTCCATCCAAACATATCATATCACAAACATTTCATATTAGAGATATCAATTAATTTAAGGCATTTAATCATCATTTAAATCATTCATAAGCAAGATGGAACATCCAAAATTAATTTAATTTATCTCTAATTAAATTAATTACAAATTTTAATCACTTGGTTTACCTTTTCTTAGTAATTAATTTCAAACCAATTAATAAATCATCCATCTTAATTAATCATCCTTGATTAATTATTCTTTAACTACATTATATAATTAACCGTTACTTAATTACACAAATTAATTATTCTTACCCATTTTCAGTAATTAACCTTTGATTACTCTCATTCATTAATTAATAATCACTTGCATTAATTAATGATCCTTTAATTTCAATAAATGATTATCCTTTATCAATTCCATTAATAAATTAACATTAATTACTTCTATTATTAAGTATCTTTAACTAATTAATTACCTTTTAATTACTTATCATTAATTAAAGTTAATTTATTAATTGTTCTCAAATGCAATTACACAAAGTAATTATACCTTAATTACATTAAGTAATAATCTTTTATTAACTACATCAACTTCATTAAGTAATCATCCTTTAATTACTTACGTTAATAATCAATCCTTCATTAAGAATAAAAAATGATCCTATAAGATAAATTCTTATCTTCACTGGCCATTTAGTTCCAACATTTAAATCTCATTAAATAAAATGAATTATTAAAAGAAATCTTAAAAACTTGTTTACATGTCTTACTTTAGAACATAAATCATACTTTAAAATTGAAAACCCGTTTTTAATTGTATTTATTAACTTTGCTCTATCTCTTCATTAATAAATCATTTAAGACTTACTTATACAATTATAAGCCTGTAAACTTATCTGATACCCGAGCCACTCGATCAAATTCTCGAGCTCACACCCGAATCGCACACTACCTACGAAAACCTAAGACATCGTGCAATTTCTCGAGCCAGAAACCAATCTTCCCAAAGTTAAACCGAGACAACGTCAAATACTCAGAACCCACAACCTCAGATATCAGAAACACGCATGCACATGCACGTCATATTGCCGGAGCTCTGACGAACCAAACCATCCTCAACAAGTCATCATCGACCGACTCTTCCGATCGCGACCACCCAAACCGAGAACTAGGCTCAAAATTGAAATCGAGCATCACAACAACTAACTGGAACCCAAAACGATCAACCAAATCGCCACGTGCTGACGGCACGACCATCTGGAACCTCGTCCAACCATCCAGAGCTGCATCACGCCATGACGCACCTACTTCCCCCTACTCCGATGACTTCCGATCCTCCCTCGACCACGCACGAGCTCGAGAACCATCCCGACCCAAAACTGACATTAAACTCTATTTCTACCTCGCCGCATCGCCACGGCAATCATAAAAATATTCCTATATTTTTCCCGAGATCCTCCATACCCCAGCCTTCTCCAACAGTAAACTCGAATTTCCTCTTGCCGTCAATCGACCGCAATCGACCCATTAACCAAAAACGATTAACTCACAAATTATCGTCCAATACTAAGTTAAAAATTACCAAATTTATACTAAAATTCATGATTCATTTATACGAATCAGATTATATAATCTAAAGATTAAATCATGGATATTTATTTTCATCAAAATCTTGATTTTTGCTGTAATCTTTAAATTTCCAGACTATCTAGTAAATATAATTACTTAAAAATATTTTTTAAAACAAGATCACATTATCACCATCATTTTCTTTTTAGAAATCAAAGTCTAATAATGAATATTTGTGAAGATAGGAATTTTCCTATAGTTATTCTTGCCAGAAGATTTAACAGAGACATATACCAACATATACGGGCAAATTTTCAATACATAACTGAATTCAAAACCAGATTCAAGTTGAAGACATTCATGCACACACATATATAGCACCATCACAGATATATTAGCACCAAAAGATTTTACTTAAAAATGTTTACTCACCTGTAACAAGAGTTTGAACAGAGAAAAAAATTGTGGAAGCTGCTATTTGATTTTCTTTTAAATCTTTGCCTGATTTTTGTTTAAATTTGTAAAATGATGATGCTTACCTTTTTCTTGTTTTTCTGGTTTGCTATGTTTTTGAACGAACGGGAATAAGAAGTATTGTATATATAGAAAACAGTTTTGTACAGGGGTAGGCTTTACTGGTGCAAGCTTTTCTTCTTTTGTTTTGATCATATTTTTTTCTCTTTGACCAAACAAGATTTTCTTTCCTGTAACTGAAATGATTTTTCACACATTCGAAATGACCTTATTTTGGGGCTTGAGAAGATAGTATTTAATGCATGTCTCTTTATAAGTTAACATATTTATTCCATTTGTTTGTACATATTTTAATTTCTCTTCTTACCTTGCATATACAAACTTCACATACATACATACTTGTCCTTTTTTTATGTACACAGATATCTTGGTTGTAGATATATATTTTTTTATCTTCTTGCATACACATGTATTCCATAGTATATAACTAGAATTACCATATGTATTTATTTATGTTATCATAAAACCATATAAATTTTACCTTATATATTTAATTCTATTTCTAACATAAATCCCTATTTTATTTTATTTTATTTCTTTTTTTTCAATTTTAAGCTTATTATCAACACTCAATTAATATCCATATATTTTATTACTTATATTTAATATTGATAAGATTGATTTTAAATTTAAGCATTTTCATCGAGATTACATTCATATATATATATATATATATATATATATATATATATATATCAGATGTTAATGAGGTATAGTATTTTAATTTAATTCAATGTGAATAAGATAGATTTTATTTTAAATATTTTTGAAAGATTTTATTTTGAATTTTTAAATCATAGTTTCCTTTCAAAATACACATATGTATATATAAATAAATAAATGGTAATTGGCCCCAAGTCTTATTTGTTTTTAAAATGATAAGCTTGTATTTTATTTCATTAGATTAAATGCTTATATAAATAATATTAACAAAATCCCGGGTCGTCACATTCCTCCCCCCTTTGAATCTTTTCGTCCTCGAAAAGGAACGAAGCCAGAATAATTAAAATGCTTAAAATCAGATAAATATTCTTTGATCATTTTTAAAATACTTTAAAAATCTATATAATATTACTAAAATAGTTTTTATAAAAATACTTTTATAACTCGATGTTTCGACCAGTCTAGCCTTGTTCTTACAGAAATTCGGTCAAACGTTGATCAGGCGTCCGACTGAAAATCTATAAGTGCTTGGCAGACCCGTTTTCAACATCCAAAGAAAATTCTTTGAAAAATAATTCTATTGAAAATATAGAAAATAGTTTTTGAAAATAGAAGAAATATCTTTGGTGAGAATGCTCTGGAAATCATCACCCCCATCCATTGTCGCAGTTACATCCTGGGTTACGTTGTCATCGCGGCAAAAGTCCATGTAACTGTAGGCACTCCACGTCCCTCGATTATGCCATGGAACCCACAACAGATCGCAGTTACATTCCAAGGTTACGTTGCCATCACAGCAAAAGTCCATGCAACTATAGGCATCAGGCCCTCGATTCTCGCCGCCAAAATGAAACTTCTCTACTCACACATAGGTCGCAGTCTACCGATATAAAGTCAAACGTAGACTGTTGGCTCTCAGCGGCACATACGACTTATGCTATGTTACCATAGGTCGTAGTCTACCGATATAAAATCAAACGTCGACTGTTGGCTCTCAGCAGCACACACAACTTTCGCTATGGTCTGTAGTAGATCGTAGTGACATCGAGTTACACTGTCATCACAGCATAACCCAAATGCCTCTGTAGGCATCAGCGCCCTCAATTTTCACTACACACTACTCATAATCCTCAGGAACTAGTTTTTTCCGGACTCCTCACAGGATCAATATGCAGATCTAGTTTCATAAACAATTCATTTAATCAAACAATGGTTTTAGACCAAAAATATCATATGTAATCCAGTACGATACCAACCCAATTATCATATGTAAAGCAATATTATAATAAATAATTTCATACACACATTCTCCAAAGATACCGGGTTTCTAAAATCAACTTTAATATTTTCCATAAAAAATCATAAGATAAAGAAAATTGCATTTGGAAACTATGGGATAAGTATAACATGACTCATAAAATATACCAAATAAACAGATGCTGGTTTTGTAAAATCACAGTGGTAGAGCTCGAGCGCGTGCGGAGACATTCGTGCCGTAACCTGCTCATAACGCCATAATTCACCTAGCGATCAACTTAGGATAACCAAGACGGTCTAAGGCAAAGGCCGTATGATACCCGTTCATGGATCTACACGTGGGACCCACATGCCTCCATCCATTATAGTCCGTGACCCGCCAATCGAAGATCCTGATCAAAATAAGATTAGCCCCGTGTAGTAGACCGTTGATCTTTGGCGGTAAAAGGGCAAGTGATATACCACCGATTCAGGTAGCGAGCCTGAATCAGGTCGACCAAGATGGAGTTTTGCCCATTGGTACAACAGAGTCCAATCTATCTCGGCACAAAAATCAAAAGTGATTGTAACCTTAAAACACTTCTTAAAATCAGTGATGACAACATCTTCAAAAAACCTTTCATAAACCCGGTATAATATTCAAAAAGCAAATAAAATTTAGCAAAACAATTGTCCGTAGAAAGGAATAGTTAAATCTCTATTTCGCATTAATACACAAGTACTCCATAATACTTATTTATCAAGGTGAAACACAAAACTTAATTTATTGGATTAAGTATTTTAAATTTGTTTAAGTAAAAAAATTCATAATAATTTATTGAATTTAAAAGCAAAACAACACATGTTTTAGTATGCAAAATGCTATCAAAATTCTAAATAAAATTTTCTTCTTTTTCAAAACACATATTAATCGATAATTTTTTTTTCTTTTACCTAAAATAAATTAATTTAACATTGTAAAAAAAAATCGAACCAGGGCTGTACAGTGTAGCCTGTTCAAATCTGGGCTGCATGGTGTGCAAATGCAGTCTATCTATGCTGCATAGTGCAGCCCTGAGCTGGGATGCACTTGTAGCCTGCCTGGGCTGCACGGTGCTGCCCTAGGCTGGGCTTCACGGTGTAGCCCGCCTGGGCTGCACTTGCAGCCGGGGTGGGCAGCACATGCATCCCCGTGCTGGGCTGCATTTGTACAGGCAGCACAGGTGCAGCCACCCCGGCTGCACCTTTGTTGTTCTGAAATTATTACTTTTTTTTAATTTATTTAGTTTCTCCTCCTTCTTCTATTCTTTTCCTTCTGCTTAATTTTCTTTTAACATTATTGCATGCTTTTGAGGCATTTTAACATACAATTTCTGTGCATTAGCAAATATATTATGTATTAAAGCATAATCATTTTTTTCTCATTCTTTTTTTTACATCGAATAATGAGCAGCGCACAACACTGGTGCACTGCGCTATAGCACAGCTTTGCTGCAACGCTTTCCTGTAGCAAGAGCTGCAGTCGGTTGCAACAATTTGCTGCAGCGATAGCTACAGCTCGTTGCAGCACTTTACTTTGCTGCAGCAACTACTGTAGTGCTTTGCAGCCTAGTGCTGCCTAGTGCTTTGTAGCCTAGTGCTGCTGCAGTGCTTTGCAGCCAGTGCTACTGCATTGTGCTGTAATTTTGAGCAGCATTACTTTTTTTTTCAAAAAACAAGAAGAATACTACAAGCTTATTATAGCAATTAAACAAACAATATGCATGCATTTTAGTTGTAAGCATCAATTCTCATTTCCTCTTTAATCCAATAATTCAATCAACAACGCATAATTGAAGGATTAAGGAAGCAACCATTTTATTCAAAGATTTCGCACTTATATTTGCATGCATAGATGAAAAATGAAATAAAACAAAACAAGATTATAATTTCACTCACTTAAAACTCCAAATAGCAATCTTCAAGCTCTAAATCAGCTAGCTTTTGATTGCTTGACTTTCACCTTCCAAATTGCTAACAAAATCAAAAAAACCTAAATAACTATTTATAAAAATAAAAAGAAAGAGATAGAATAGGATTGATTTAGGGATAGTTACTCTTAGAATTGAGAATCTTTTCTTTTAACCTTTGATTGCAAAGAGAGATTTGTCTTTGAGTGGGAGGATTTGAAATTAGGTTTTAGATTTTCTCCTTTTTTCCCTTCTGTTTCTCAAACTATAGTACATACAGTAAGTGGATAGAGGAGAGGGAATGATGTTTTATTATAAAGCCCATGCTCTAGAATATTCTCCCAATTAACCCCTTAGTTTATTATTTCTTTTTTTTTCTTTTAATACCATGTGTTCATTTTATATTTTTTCTTATTCTTGATTTTTCTTTTGCTTAACATTATTTTATTCAATTTCTAGATCTTTCCTACATGACATTATAAAAATGATATTGTTATTTATTTTTATTTTTTTACTTTTCCTTTTTTTTCCGTTTATCCTAATTGTAAATCAACATAAAAAAAATCTCATCTAAACTCTTCATACTTAAAACACATTTCATCTCATGTAATTAGTTATCATTCTTTCATAAACAAACAATCATTCTCAATTTTTAACTTTTCAAATAATTTGGATTAATAAAATGATTCATTTATTAAAATAAATTACATTACAACTAAAAAGACATAATTTATAATGCCAACTAAAAGTAAATGAATTCTACCATTTATTTTCATCTTAACCCAATTAATATAAATTTCCATTTTATTTTCTTTCGTTTTCATTTATTTATTATTTCATTTTTTCCATAAATATTTAATTGTTTGTTACTATTAATGGAGTAATTATCAGTTTATTAGTTGATTCCAAATTTAGTATCCCTAAAGTTTGGGTTGTTACAGACTTTCTCCCTTATAAAAATTGCGTCCTCGCAATTTCTACGTAAGGGCGATATCTGTAACTTTTAGT
Source organism: Allium cepa (assembly GCA_030765085.1). NCBI lineage: Eukaryota > Viridiplantae > Streptophyta > Magnoliopsida > Asparagales > Amaryllidaceae > Allium > Allium cepa. The sequence continues at coordinate 780,118,185 of CM060945.1, forward strand.
TGATTTAAATTATAAAAGAATAAGACATACCTTACTCGAGCACCAAACAATTCAAGATAATGCCTCTTTATCGACTCTTGTGTTTCTCAGGTGCAGTCCTTCGGATTGCTCGACCACTGCACCTTGACTAGAGGAACCACCTTGCTACACAACTTCTTCGTCTCAGAGGCAATTATACGAATAGGCTCTCGAGTATATGTCATATTAGGAGCGATCTCAAGCTGCGGAAGCGTGGTGGGCCCATAACCCACAGGTCCGAGGATCGAAACCTCGCTCTGATACCAACAATGTAACGCCTGTCCCCTATACCCATGCCAACCAAGAGCAATACTAAGTATTACTGTTAGAAAGCATGGAGAATGGGACTCGATAGGGCTAAATGTTGTACTCAATCCCTTGAACTAACACTGGCACGAGAAAATTTATGACTTTTTTTAAATTTTATTCTACTTATCATTCGTGCTCAGTCTCGGTTCAAAGCAATGGTACAAGATAAATTTTTCCTAGGTTACATAGCACAAAATATAATAGAACGTACAGTTCAACACAATAACAGCAGAATACATAATACATATCATAATATTAATGTCCACAATACGTAGTCCATAGTGCATAATACCACTCCTAAAATACATAATAACGTACATACCATAATACATATATTAACTACTCTTAAGTCCAAGCTGTAAAGTCCAAAACCCCAAAACATGGAAAATGGTAAGAATGCTGCTGCAGTCCACGCAACCTAACCTACAACCACAATCCTCAGACTGACACAAGATTATAAAACAAATCACACGAGTTGGACTACTTCTAGTGCGAGTGAAGTAAGATTTATGGACAATGATTATCTCAATCAACAAAATGAAAAAAAATGCCGCATGTATAAGCCAACATGAGGCATATATGTGTGTGTGAATCAACATGCAGATTTAGTTTGATAAATAATTCATTTAATCAAACGATGGTTTTAGGCCAAAAAATATCGTATGTAATCCAATACGATACCAACCCAATTATTATATCTAAAGCAATATTATAATAAATAGGTTCATACACACATTCTCCAAAGATACTGGGTTTTTAAAATCAACTTTAATATTTTCCATAAAAAATCATAAGATAAAGAAAATTGCATTTGGGAATTATGGGATAAATATAACATGACTCATAAAATATACCGAATAAACAGACGCTAGTTTTGTAAAATCACAATGGTAGAGCTCGAGCGCGCATGGAGACATAAGCACCGTAACCTACTCATAACGCCATAATTCACCTGGCAATCAACCCAGGATAACCAAAACGGCCTAAGGCAAAGGCCGTATGCTACCATTCACGGATCTACACGTAGGAACACTACGCCTCCATCCATTATAGTCCGTGACCCGCCGATCGGAGATCCCGATCAAAATAAGATTAGCCCTGTGTAGCAGACTGTTGACCTTTGGTAGTAAAAGGGCAAGTGATGTACCACTAATTCAAGTAGCGATCCTGAATCAGGTCGGCCAAGATGGAGTTTTGGCTCATTGGTACAACAGAGTCAATCTATCCCGACCCAAAAATTAAAAGTGATGGTAACTTTAAAACACTTCTTAAAATCATTGATGACAATGTCTTCAAAAAACCTTTGATAAACCTAGTATAATATTCAAAAAGCAAATAAAATTTAGGAAAACAATTGTCCGTAGAAAGGAAAATAGTTAAATCTCTGTTTTGCATTAACACACCAGTACTCCATAATACTTATGTATCAAGGTGAAACACAGAAACTTAATTTATTGGATTAAAGTATTTAAATTTCATTAAGTAAAAAAATTCATAAAAGTTTATTGAATTTAAAAGCAAAACAATACATGTTTTAGTATGCAAAATGCTATCAAAATTCTAAATAATGTTTTCTTCTTTTTCAAAACTCGTATTAATCGATAAATTTTTTCTTTTAACTAAAATAATTTAATTTGACACTGTGAAAAAAAAATCAGACCAGGGCTGTATAGTGCAGCCTGTTCAAATCTGGGCTGCATGGTGCAGCCCTTAGCCGGGCTGCACTTGCAGCTCCAGGCCGGGCTGCATATTACAGCCCGCCTGGGCTGCACATGTAGCCCCATGCTGGCCTGCATCTTCACAGGCTGCACTAGTGTAGCCACCCTGGCTACACATTTGATGTTATGAAATTATTACTTTTTTTCTAATTTATTTAGTTCCTCCTCCTTCTTCTATTCTTTTCCTTCTGCGTTAATTTTCTTTTAACATTGTTGCATGCTTTTGAGGCATTTTAACATACAATTTGTGTGCGTTAGCAAATATATTATGTGTTAAAACATTTTTTTTCTCATTCTTTTTTTTACATCGAATCATCGGGCAGCGCAGCAGCAGCGCACAAAACTGCTGCGCTGCGCTACAGCATAGCTTTGCTGTAGGTTTTGCTGTAGCACTTTACTGCAGCAAGAGCTGCAGCATTTGGCTACAGCGAGAGCTGCAGCCTGCTGCAGCACTTTACTTTGTTGCAGCAACTGCTGTAGCAAGTGTTGCAGTGCTTTGTAGCTGGTGCTGTTGCAACACTTCGCAGCCAGTGCAATTGCATTGTGCTGCAATTTTGAGCAGCATTACTTTTTTTCTTTCAAAAAACAAGAAGAAGGCTGCAAGCTTATTATAACAATTAAACAAACAATATGCATGCATTTTAGTTGTATGCATCAATTCTCATTTCCTATTCAACCTAATAATTCAATCAACAACACATAATTGGGGGATTGAGGAAGCAACGATTTTATTCAAAAATTTCATACTTATATATGCATGCATAGATGAAAAATGAAATAAAAACAATACAAGATTACAACTTCACTCACCTAAAACTCCAAATAGCAATCTTCAAGCTCTAAATCAGCTAGCCTTTGATTGTTTGACTTTCACCTTCCAATTGCTAACAAAATTAAAAAAAACCTAAATAACTATTTATAAAAAAAAGATGGAATAGGATTGAATTAGGGATACTTACTCTTAAATATGAGAATCTTTTCTTTTAACCTTTGATTGCAAAGAGAGATTTGTGTTTGAGTGAGAGGATTTGAAATTAGGTTTTAGGTTTTCTCCTTTCTTTTTCTTTTCTCCCTTATGTTTCTCAAACTGTAGTACGTACAGTAAGTGGATAAAGGAGTGAGAATGGTGTTTTTATTATAAAGCGCCTCCTCTAGAATGTTCTCTGAATTAACCCTTTTGTTTATTATTTCTTTTTTTTCTCTTTTAATACCATACATTCATTTTATTTGTCCTTATTCTAGATTTTTCTTTTTCTTAACATTATTTTATTCAATTTCTAGATCTTTCCTACATGACATTATAAAAATAATATTATTATTTATTATTTATTATTATTTACTACTATTATTATTATTTTTAATTTCCTTTTTCCCTTTTGTACCTAATTGTAAATCAACATAAAAAAATTCTCATCTAAACTCTTCATACTTAAACACATTTCATCTCATGTAATTAGTTATCATTCTTTCATAAAAATATCATTCTCAATATTTAACTTTTCAAATAATTTAGGTTAATAAAATGGTTCGTTTATTAAAATAAACTACATTACGACTAAAAAGACATAATTTATAACGCCAACTAAAAGTAAATGAATTCGTTACCATTTATTTTCCTCTTAACCCAATTAATATTAAATTTCCATTTTATTTTATTTTGTTTTCATTTATTTATGATTTCATTTTTTCCATAAATATTTAGTTGTTTGTTACTATTAACATATTAATTATCAATTTATTAGTTGATTCCCAATTTAGTATCCCTAAAGTTCGAATTATTGCAGACTTCCCCTTACAAAAATTGCATCCTCGCAATTTCACATATTGGTGATATCTGTAACTTTATTAGTTGACTTAAATTATAAAAGAATAATACATACCTTACTCGAGCGCTAGACAATTCTGGATAATGCCTCTGCATCTACTCTTGTGTTTCCTAGGTGCAGTCATTTGGATTGCTCGACCACTGCACCTTGACTAGAGGAACCACCTTACAACGCAACTTCTTCGTCTCAGAGGCAATGATACGAATAGGCTCTCGAGTATATGTCATATTAAGAGCGACCTCAAGCTGCTGCAACTGCTTTGGCTCTATCACCTCCTCAGAATCCCTCAGACACATTCTCAAGTGTGACACATGAAAGACGTTGTGCAGCTTGATAAGTGCTCAGGTAGAGCAACTTTATAGGCAAGCTTCCCAATCCGCTCCACAATAGGATAAGGCCCAATAAATCTAGGAGCAAGCTTACCAGTCTTGCTAAACTTCATTACCCCCTTTAAAGGAGTAACCTTCATGAATACATGATTGTCGAAGCAAAAGAAAAATCTAGAATGAGGACAAAATAAAATGAATACATGGTATTAAAAGAAAATAATAATAATAATAATAATAATAAACTAAGGGGTTAATTGGGAGAACATTCTTGAGGAGGGGCTTTATAATAAAAACACAATTCCCTCTCCTCTATCCACTTACTGTACGTACTAAAGTTTGAGAAACGGAAAGAAAAGAAAAAAGAAAGGAGAAAACCTAAAACCTAAATTCAAATCCTCCCACTCAAACACAAATCTCTCTTTGCAATCAAAGGTTAAAAGAAAAGATTCTCAATTCTAAGAGTAAGTTTTCCTAAATCAATCATATTCCATCTCTTTCTTTTTATTTTTATAAATAATATTTAGGGTTTTTTTTATTTTGTTAGCAATTGGAAGGTGAAATTCAAGCAATCAAAGGCTAGCTGATTAAGAACTTGAAGATTGCTATTTGGAGTCTTAAGTGAGTGAAGTTATAATCTTGCTTTGTTTTATTTCATTTTTCATCTATGCATGCAAAGATAAGTGTGAAATTTTTGAATAAAATGGTTGCTTTCTCAATCCCCCAATTATATGTTGTTGATAGAATTATTGGGTTGAAGAAGAAATGAAAATTGATGCATACAATTAAAATGCATGCATATTGTTTATTTAATTGTTATAATAAGATTGCAGGCTTCTTGTATTTTTTTTGAAAAAAAAAGTAATGCTGCTCAAAATTGCAACACAATGCAGCAGCACTGGCAGCAAAGCGCTGCAGCAGCACCAAGCTGCAAAGCACTGCAGCACTTGCTGCAGCAGAGCGTTGCAGTCTGCTACAGTAGCTGGTGCAGCAAAGTAAAGTGCTTCAGCGAGCTGCAGCTCTTGCTGCAGCAAAGCGCTACATCAAAGTGCTGCAGAGGGTTGCAGCTCTTGCTGCAGCAAAGCGCTGCAGCAAAGCAGTGATGCAACGCAGTGCAACGCATCAGTTTTGTATGCTGCCCGATTATTACATGGAAAAAAGAAAGGAATGAGAAAAAAAAGATTATGCTTTAATACATAACATATTTTCTAATGCACACAAATTGTATGTTAAAATGCCTCAAAAGCGTGCAACAATGTTAAAAGAAAATTATCGCAAAAGGAAAAGAATAGAAGGAGGAGGAGGAGAAAATAAATTAAAAAGGTAATAATTTCATTACAGCAAAGGTGCAGCCGGGGTAGCTACACCAGTGCAGCCTGCATAAATGCAACCCAGCATGGGGCTGCTTGTGCTGCCCAGGCAGGCTACATGTGCAGCCCAAGCGGGTGGCACAGTGTAGCCCTGCTCGTGCTGCGAGTGCAGCCTAGCTCGGGCTACACAAGTGCAGCCTAGCTCTGGGATGCACTATGCGTGATGTCCCGGAATTTTGGGCAATATATATTTAATAATTTCCATTTATAATTATCTTTAAAATTTGCAATATTGATTTAATAATCTAATTTAACTAACTTATCTTTTCAAAACTAATTATTACTTAATTTGACAAATGTTATCTTTTCAAAATTTATAATAATAATAATAATTTAATTTGGCAAATTTTCTTCTTTTCAAAGTTAATAATATATAATTGAAAATTTTATATTTCCAAGCTAATAAAAAATATTCTATTTAATATATATACATGTGTATATAGTGATTTGGAAGATTTAATTGATTTAATAAAACTTTTCAAAAGCTTATTTAAAAATTTATCTTATACTTTCAAAAACACATAAAGTAAATATTTATTTTATTTGAAAATATAATAGCTTAAAATAGTATATTATAATAAAAGTTTAATTTTGTTTTCCTTTAAAAATTGGTTCATGAAATAAATTTAGTTTTATATTTAAGTATAATTACTTAAGTTTAGATTTTATATAAGATTAATAAAAAGGGTTTGTTTTACTTTCTTTTTAAATTTGCTTGATTTAAATCATATTTATTAATATATATATATATATATATATTTATATAAGTTAAAGCATAATTTACAAAACATATAGGACATAAGGAAATTTAATTCTTTTGCTAAAAAAAGTACTTTCTTATAAAAATATATCATGAAATAAGTGTAGCTTATAATTATATAAAGATGATTTGTATATATAAACATTAAAAGCTAATTGAAATAAACATTAAAACATGTTAATGTGAATAAGAAATTAATCAAAATGAATTTTAAAACATTTGTAAAAAAGTAGAAATTATTATAATATTAGAATAAAACATGTGTAAGGTCCAAGAACATGCAAATACACTTGGAAGCATTTTACAATCTAAGATAACAAGTGGCAATGTCTTACCTTATTTTTTGAAGCATTTATAAATAAATAAGAGAACTTGGAAAAATCATTTTAGTTCAAGCATTTCCTTCTCTTCAAAAAAAACTAAAAACCAAATTTTAAAAGAAGATTCAAAACCAAATACAAACAACGGTTCAAATATTCACAAACTTGAGATCTTGCAAATAAAAAAATGATGAAGATTAACAACATAACAACTTCAAGAATTAACACAACTACACAAGCTCTCTGGATCAAATAGCAGATTCAACAAATAGGATTTTAAGTTCAACAAATAAATTCAACTCAATCAGATTCAAAATGCAGATCAATTCAACAATTCCAGAAAACAAATACAATAATGTTCTCTACTTCTCCCAGTTTGGTCTGCTTCTCCCTGTTTGGTGAGTAAATCTTTTATTTAAAAATAGTTTATGAATCTGTGATGAAATCTTGTTGCATGTGCAGAAATATAGTCTATAATGCTTGCTTAAGTTTTGAATATGAATGTGTGTATATAAGTATAACATAACTGTGAATTGTCTCTGTACATTTATATTTATGCACTGTTATTAGTAACAGACTCTACTTCATCACAAAATAATTCTTATCTTCCTAAATAACCAAATTTAAACTTTGATTACTGAAAAGAAAATGTTAATAACAATGTGTTCTTGTTTTTAAAAATAATTTTGATTATATTTGTGACGCCCCACCTCTATACCCACGCTAGCCAAGAACATTACGGTGAATGCTGTCGACTAGCGCGGAGAATAAGGCTGTTGAGGAGCGACCATCCATGTAATTTCTTTGCGCGAGCACCGATATGTCAGATAATATAACATGCATTCTATTTCAAGAGGAAATCTGACATACCGACACAAACTCAAAGCTACTACATGGTGGCTATATAAATCCTTCGGAAAACAAATATAGAAGTAAGCATAACACAAATCAGTCACAGACAACTCATATCACAAAGGCGGAATAAGATATGAATATTACACTAGAAAGTGTACATCAGAGTAGTGGTCTAAAAAGATCCACAATATCACAAAAGAATAGTTACACGAACTACACAAAAGAATAAGTATACATTAAGGAGTCTATGTCTCAAATGTATACAACAAAATAACTACTAATCTAAGTAGTTAACCAAAAGTCAAGGAGTTAATCCCGGATGAGAAGTCAAGCAGAAGCACCTGTAACATCTCGGTCTGACCCGAGTATTATTTAAAAAGAAAATAATAAACGGATCAGTCTAACTATAAATATCAGATGAAACGATATAGGATATATAAGAGATATGACTAAACACATAATAATCACAATGCCAAGCTGTGATATATATATATATATATATATATATATATATATATATATATATATATAGTTGATAATCATCAAGAGATTAATCAATGTCACCAAATCTACACAAGAATCAAAGAAACGTCATACTCCTTATTTCGTTCACCATACCATAAATATTGACGATAATATCAATGTTAATCACAAAAGTCAATGACACACAAATTCCAGAAGACTACACAAGAAATCCAGAAATCACCAAAGTCAATGACACACAAATTCACCAATGCACAAATATTGATAGAACTTATCAATGGAAATCACGAAAATTGGTGAAACACAAATTCTAGGAATCTACACAAGAAATCCAGAAATCACAAAGGGGGGAAGAGGCCTATCACAAACGGGAGCATAAAACCCACCAACACGTGTATCACAAACGGAACGCTAATTCCATGGTCGCTAACCATCACAAATTGAGCCGAAGCTCCACAAACGGCCCGAAGACCATGGGTTGCTACCCCATCACAAATTGAGTCGAAACTCCACAAAACGGGGCTTAGTCTGCCTCGCAGACAAAGAGACATCGCACATTGCTAGTCTAAATCACAAAGATGATCGTCATGATCAGCGAGAAGTGTCGATTACACTAAGCTAGTATATATATGAGTTTAGCTTCATGTCCCATAACCACTTGCTTAACTTAAATATTTACGAACAAACTGTAAATCTCCACTAGAAAATTGTCACAAGAGGTTCAATCGAACAAGTCCAAGAATTAACCGACAAAGTAAATGCAAGCGTTTCATGCCACTTGTTTTACTAAGCCGTTTAATTAGATTTCTCATACGAGTGAGGTAAAGGTTTGTATATACTAATAGATTGGAAAACGGTTTTATAACGAATTTGGTATTAAAATAGTATTGAAATCGTTTGAGGAAAGAGTTTTGATATTTACTACTAGTATAGAAAACCTTTATATTTTTAAAGTGACAAATCACGAAGAAGATTGTAAGAACAATCAATCACAAAAATTCACATACGAAGACGTGAATAAAATCCAACGAAATCGATAAAGGGTCCATCGAAAGGGATATTCAAAAATCCCTAAAAAGAGTCATCAAAGTCATAATAGATGATAACAACAAATAGGATTATCACGAATCGATTTAAATTGGAATTTCAATCCTAAAAGGCAAATTGGACTCAAACAGCAGGTTCAGTCGACTGAACAGAGATTTTCAGTCGACTGACCCTGTACCTGGAGATTTTTCAAGTTCAGGAAACTTTCTGTTTTCAGTTTCAGTCGACTGTGCAGAGTTTTTCAATCGACTGAAACATGCCTGGAAACTCTCGGGTTTCAGATTTAGTCGACTGAACAGAGTTTTCAGTCGACTGAATCATGCCTGGGCTGTTTTTCAACCTTATTCAAATGAAGAGCAAACTCTTCCAAAATGCAACCGGACGAACATTGGCTCTAAGGGTTTATGCCAATCGGCAACCCGGCCCTATATGCTCCTCGGTGCATCACCAAAAACATGATCAAACATCCATAAAAGGATTTCTCACAAATTTGACTTAAAAACCCAAAAATTGGAATATTCACAAAACCAATCCAAATCAAGAGCAAATGCACATGAATAAGTGTTGGGAATTCATACCCAACAACCAAAGATAATTATAGTCATAGATGTGAGATAAAAATCTCACCTTTTCTCAAAATCAAATAAGAAGAAGCTTGAAAGCAAGTGGAGAATCAACCTCTCTTCAACACAACCCAAATGAGCTTGAATCTAAGCTCAAAAACAAGAACATTCCCGAAATTAGGTTTAGGAATTTCTGAAATTGGTAAGAGAATAAGTTGGAGAAGAAAAAGAGAAGCTTACCAATGGGTTCTTCTTGAGTTTGGAGCTAGGAATTTGATTTGCAAGAGAAACTAGGGTTTTGGAGTTTTAATTTCCAATCTCCTCCACCATTAATGTTATAAAACTGAAAAGAGAAGAGAATGAGGGTGAGTGGGGGAGAGTGGCTCAGATTTGAGCATAAGTTAACATAGGGCTGAGCCCAAAAACCAAACCCAAAGTAAAAAATAGCAAAAATCAACTTTCTCCAAACATATCGAAGCTTATACTCAAAAAGGTCGCAAACGGCATTTTAAACTCAATGGGAGTGGTCCTGAGCCCTAATTCGACCGTATGCAAAAAGTAGCTTTTCGGACAAAAATCCGACTAACGATAAAATATTTAAATAAAATATTTAAATATAAAATCGATAAATATGCGGGTTGTTACAATATTTGATAAATATTCAATAAGTTTAAAAATTACAGTGGATATCAAGAAATGGGTGAAATTCGAGCATGTTAATTTAAATCTTTGATTATATAATCTGCAAAGTGAAGTCGAATCATGAATTAAGGTATGAAGATTGTGATTTTTAGTTTGGGATTAGATGAGATAATCGGTGTTGAACATTTTTGGGTATTTTGGCTACCTACGGCGATCGGAGGCGAACTGGAGCTTGGGGTTTGAACTGAAGGTGGTCGGGGAGATGGGGGTCTCTAAAAAAATGGCGAGGGGTTTTAATGTGGGCCGTGGTGGCCGGAGAAGGAGGAAGTAGGGTTTTTGTGCTCAGTTGAGTCATCGATGTTGATGGAATTCGTGCGGTGGTTGTGGTGGATCAGAATGGTGTGCGATGGAGGGGATCGGCGCTGGAGGTCGAAGGGATTCTATGGTATAGATGGCGAGGGAGTTCGTGGTCCAGGTCGACAGCCAGAGGGGGGTTTTCGATTGTGTTCGTTTCTAGATTGATCGATTTTATCAGTTTTTGGTTTGCCTTCGACTTTCGTGGTTCTGCTTCGTCGTGGCGTTTGTCAAGGTAGATTATGAGTTGGTGAGAGTCGGAGAGTTGATCGGCATCGAGTTTTCCGGTCGTTCATGTGCACGGTGGCTATTCTATGCATCTGGGTTTTTGGGTTTGGGGAAGGAGATATTTGGCCCGGGGTTTTTCTCGTGGGGTTCACGTGTTCGACTCAGGGATGACGAAGTGGAGAAGCTTTGTTTTGTTGTATCGTGTTTGCACGTGTTTATCTCGAGAGTTTTACCATGTTTACTCAAGAATTTATTGTGTTGGCTCGAAACGTTTTGTTTCCAGATTTATACGTGTCCTTTTTTTAAACTAAAATGATTTCAAATTTTAAAAGCAAAGCAAATTTTAAAAGCAAAGCAAATTTTAAACAAAGCTTTAACCAATTTTAAAATGTATAAAAAAATTAAGTTTAGAAAATGATGTTTTAATCAAATTCAAATTTTTAAGTATGGATTTTAAAGTTTTATATTTTGTTTTTTAAAATAGTTTTGATTTATATAAATAATACATTAGAATAATTTTTTCATTAGTTCATAAATGTTTTCAACTAAAATGTAATTGTTGAAATTTAATTATGATTTAAGTAAAGGTATTTAACTTTAATCAAAGGATAATGATTTTAAATGAATCAAATTCAAGCTTTAAATTTTAATTTAATTTAATTTAAATGGAAGGTAAGAGTTTAATGTAGTAAATGATTTATCTTAATTTAATCTTGTTTTATTAATAATAATAATTAAAGTACAATTACTTAATTAACTAAGATAAGTAATTTAGGTAATTAAATTAAGATAAATTAATTTGTGTAATTAATTAAGTGTAGTTGATTATTTAATTGAGGATTGATTAATCAAGGTTAATTAATTAAGAAATAATTAAGTAATAAATATAATTAGAGGTTAATTACTTAATATTAAAAGAATTATAATGGTAATTACTTAATGAAGTAATTAAAGGAATTAATTACTCGGTGTAATTAATTAAATTAATGTGATTAATTTTAGTTAATTAATTAAGTTTAATTAATTAAAGAGAATTAATTGATGATGGGTTAAGTATAATTACTTAATGTAATTAATAAAGTGTAATTACTTAGTGAAGTAATTAATGGATAATTACTGGATATAATTAATTAAAAGGAAATTACTTGATGGAAAGTAATTAAAGAATAATTACTTAGTGGAAGTAATTAAGTCTTAATTACTCAGTGTAATTAAGGGAATGATTATTGTAATTAATCAAGGAGTTGATTTAATTATTGTAAGTAATTAAGGATAGTTAATTACTAAGTGGGATTAATCAAAGTTGATTAATGAATGTGATTAATTAAAGATTAATTACTAAATGTAATTAGAAGAATAATTATTAATGAAAGTAATTAGAGGATCATTAATTAATGTAATTAATGAGGATAATTAAAAGTTTAATTGATTAATAAATGTGATTAATTATAAGATAATTAATTAATGAAGTGATTATAGTTTAATTAATTAATTAATATAATTAATTAAGCATCAATGTAATTAATTATAGTTAATTAATTAATAAAAATTAATTAAGGTTAATTAATAAATGATTAAAGAATAATTAATTTTTGTAGTTAATTTAAGGGCTAATTACTTAATGTAATTAAGGAATAATTAATCAACGATGATTAATTAGGAGAATAATTAAAGGATAATTAATCTGTAATGAAAAATTAATTAACTGGTTTATAAGATGAATTAAAAGAATGATTAATTAATTAAATGGTTGTAATTAATTAATGATTGATTTAAGCAGGATTGTATGATTAATTTTCAAGTAATTAATTTAATTTAAGTTGATTAAATTAATTATAATAGGGATTAATAATTCCTATTTGTGGATGATTGATTGAGTAGAATGTCTAAATTGAATGATACATATAGTTTGATAACCTGTGATGTGATATTGATTATAGTTGTGATAAATGTGTGATATTTATCTGTTAATGATGCTGTGTGAATTCAATATTTCAAATTGAATTAAATTGTTCAAACTTAAACCACTTGGACATTAAGACGGCGTTTTGGATGTCGGTGAGACCGAGATTGGATTTTCAAATTTGGAATTCCGAAAACCACATCGATCCAAATTAAACGTTAGGTCGTGAATCTCAAGTGAGAAAGTGAAGACTCGAGGTGTAAGGACTATTCGTCGTTAAAACTCTAAGGGTGATTCCAAAACGAGTTTAACGAGGGTAGTACTTTCATATTCGAGATGAAGATTCAGAGTGCAAGGGCTATTGTCGTTAACTCTAAGGGCGATTCCAAAATGAGTGTAGCGAGATAGTGCCTTCGGTTTCGTTCGAACCCAGAACGAACTTGTATGGATTGAATGCTTTCAGAACATCATCAAGAGGATGATGAGCATTCTAAGATAGATGTGTTCTATAAAGGTAATCGTAGCCTCAAGCCTCATCAACCAGGAATGGCTAAAACTGTGGGTGCAGCAAGGCTAAGTGGGTCGCACCCAAGTAGGATGAGATTTACCCCTGTCTAGAGGTTCATTTTATTCGTCTTAGTGGGCAGTTGGCGACGGACATCTGCGGGGTTGTCTTGTTCGAGACTATCCAATAATTGATGGTTCCAGTCTTGTGTTGTAAGGGATTTAGGATGGATCCTCGGTATAGTGATCTAGGCCACGTACTATGACGGGCGGTACTCCAATAGCCCTGCCATTATATGAAATCCAATCTCCAATGAGTGTCGTACGTATTGATTGTGCCCAACTATGTTGGAACGTGAGATTTAAGCATTCCGGCTATTTCTGTATTTTACTTGAAAACCCTAGACCCTATTATGATATAAATAGATTTCCTATCAAATGTTTTGGTTATCGTAAAGTAAAAACTTTTCCGTGTTTATGTGCAGGAAGTTTTACGAGATACCTTTTGTTTCCAAAGGTTTTCAAAGTTAAGCAACTTCAACCCGTTTACTCACACCAGACCTATGTCTGACCCGAAGTTTATTTTCTGTTTTATTAAACTCTTGGGTACTCAAATTTTTACGAGTAGCCATGGATTCAGGTTAGCTTTGACGAGTTTTGGAGATGATATGGAGCAGGAGGCTTCAGCGTTTGTAGATACATAGTGGTTCCGCTGTGCTAGTGTTGTATCTGTATCTCTGCGATGTACTTGAGTTGTAATAACAGACCGATATTTATAACTATATGGTTTGTGTTGTATTAGCTTTATAACTCTGATGTATATGATACTATGTAATATCTTATGTGATATAATATAACTTATTTGTTCCGTTGTGAGATTCTAATGTTGTTTAGTTCTTTCTTTTCTATTTTTTCTCTTTTCTATCCCTTTCTTTCTTAATGATGTGTCTTTCGATGGAATGAAAGGCGGGTCGTCACACTATGCAGCTCAGATAAGCTGCATTTACAGCCCTCAGGGCTGCACCATGCAGCCCAGATTTGACCATGCTGCACTGCATAGCCCAGTTCAGAAGAAAGAAAAGAATTACAATGTTAAATTAAATTAATTTAGTTAAAAGAAAAAAAAATATTTTATCGATCAACACGTGTTTTGAAAAAGAAGAAAATTTCATTTAGAATTTTGATAGCATTTTGCATACTAAAACATGTGTTGATTTCTTTTAAATTCAATAAATTGTTATGATTTTTTTTTACTTAACGAATTTTAAATACATTAATCGAATAAATTAAGTTTCCATGTTTCTCCTTGATACCTAAGTATTATGGAGTACTTCTGTATTAATGCAAAACCGAGATGTAACTATTTTCCTTTCTACGGACAATTGTTTTGCTAAATTATATTTGCTTTTTGAATATTATACTGGGTTTACCAAAGGTTTTTTTTTGAAGACTTTGTCATCACTGATTTTAAGAAGTGTTTTAAAGTTACAATCACATTTGATTTTTATGTCGGGATAGATTGGACTCTGTTGTACCAATGGGCCAAAACTCCATCTTGGCCGACCTGATTCAGTATCGCTACCTGAATCGGTGGTATATCACTTGCCCTTTTACCACCAAAGGTCAACGGTCTGCTACACAGGGCTAATCTTATTTTGATCGGGATTTCCGATTGGCTGGTCATGCACTATAATGGATGGAGGCGTGGGGGTCCCACGTGTAGATCCGTGAACGGGTAGCATGCGGCCTTTGCCTTAGACCGTCTTGGTTATCGTGGGTTGATCGCCAGGTGAATTATGGCGTTATGAGTAGGTTACGGTGCTGATGTCTCCACGTGCGCTCGAGCTCTACCACTGTGATTTTACAATTCTAGCGTATGTTTATTTGGTATATTTTATGAGTCATGTTACATTATCCCATAATTCCCATAATGCAATTTTCTTTATCTTATGATTTTTTTTATGGAAAATATTAAAGTTGAATTTTAAAAACCAGTATCTTTGGAGAATGTCTGTATAAACCTATTCATTATAATATTGCTTTACATATGATAATTGGGTTGGTATCGTAATGGATTACATATGATATGTTTGGTCTAACACCCTTGTTCAATTAAATGAATTGTTTATGAAACTAAATATGCATGTTGGTTCACATACACATATATACCTCATGTTGGCTTATACATGCAGCACTTTCTTTCCATTTTGTTGATTGAGATAATCATTGTATATAGATCTTACTTCACTCACACTAGAGATAGTCTGACCCGTGTGATTTGTTTTATAGTCCTCGGGCCAGTCTGAGGATTGTGGTTGCAGGTTAGGTTGCAGGGACTGTAGCATCGTTCTTATCATTTTCCATGTTTTTGGGGTTTTGGACTTTACAGGTTGGACTTAGGAGTAGTTAATATATGTATTATGGTATGTATGTTGTCATGTATTTTAGGAGCGGTATTATGTACTATGGACTATGTATTGTGGGCATTACTATTATGATATGTATTATGTATTCTGCTGTTATTGTGCTGAACTGTACATTCTATTATATTCTTTACTATGTAACCCAGGAAAATTTTATCTTGTACCATTGCTTTGAACCGAGATAGAGCACGAATGGTAATTAGAATAAAAAAAGTCATAAAATTTCTTGTGCCAGTGTTAGTTCAAGGGATTGAGTACAACATTCAGCCTTGTCGAGTCCCATTCTCCGTGCTTTTTGATAGTAATACTTAGTATTGCTCTTGGTTGGCATGGGTATAGGGGCCGGGCGTTACATTGTTGTATTGCCCAAATCAGTAAAGCATTAAACCAATTTCAAATATATATATCCCCTTACCAAAATCGGCGACTGTCTACTGCTTCAAACCCTAGAGCTAGCAGATCTCAACAATCAGCCACTAGCAATCTACCTAACCAAGATGAGGATGACTGGTAGGAGGTAAAGAGGAAGGAAAGCGGAAGGAGGTGTTGATTTAGAGGTTCAGGAAACCCAGCTATGCGGCGACTTTCAAATCTCAAGTTTTCTCGGCAGAGGGTGCGAAGTGTTGGCCTAAGGCGAAAGAGTGTAAATCTCAGATTGATGAAAACATTCTATTTTATGATAAAGCGGATGATGAAGAAAGAGAATATGCGTCTATAGACAACAAGGATTATTCTAAAGCGGAAATTATATGGAAGAATTCGATCTATATTCATCTTACTGGCAAAAGACCCTTTTATATTCATTTCAATGCCTACGTAAAGAGAAAGTGGAAACCTTAAGTAAAATGGGATATCTATGCTAGAGAAAATGGTTTCTACTTAGTTAAATTTGAACTGGAGAAGGATTGTCAAAAAATTATTAATAATGGTCCATGATTCATGGATGGTAGACTCTTCGTCATTAAGAAATGGGAAGCTAATTTGAAATTAAAATGTGATAGTTGATATCGCATCCAATTCGGATCAGACTATAAAATCTTGGTTTGGCATTATGGAGTGCTAGATTAGCTAGTTTAATTTGCAAACCAATTAAAATAGACGAGGATATGAAATTTATAAAGAAACTGAGATTTGCTAGGGTTTTAGTGGAAATTACAGGGACCTCTTTTCTTCCCACTAAAATCAGAGCTAAAGACGGTATGGGTAAAGAATACCATCATGAAATTGAATATGAATTTATGCCCCCTAAATGTACTAAATGCATGTGTTTCGGTCATAATGATATGCAATGCAAGAAAACATTTTTTACAAAATTGGAGAATTAGAGTTAATGCTATTATTCCAGAAGTGCATATAGAAGGGAGTTTAAGTCACTATGAAGGGAGTTCAAGTCATGTTATAACAAATAATATTTTACTAGTCTAGATAACTAGCAGAAAAACATCATCAGATAATAACACTAATATGCACATGCAGATGAGTGGTGGTGTGGGTGATAAGAGTTCATTAGTTACACATATACATAGACAAAAATGTTCGACTACTAATAAAAGTGCAGCTGAAACTATCAAAATACTTACACAAGTACGGTCGCTGATTTAGGTAACAAAAGTAATACTGGTAGTCTGACAAATTTGAAAAGCTCCCATGCAAACCAGCAGGTACAGATTGAGATTAAGCATGAACCCTACAGGTGGAGGAGCAGAATACAATCCAGCAATCGGTGACTCTGCCATTGGAGACACAAGATAGGAAGAAGTAGAAGAAAACACAGGAGGATATCCATTGTGAGAAGGTACCTGAAACAAAAAAGAGCTTAAAAATTTGAATATACAGATAGACTAGTGATGAAGACACAAATGATGAATATATTTCATAAACTTACACTAAACCAAATCAGTCATACATAGAACAGTTTAATAACAAGAAGAGTAAGCAAGGACCAAAGAATATTGTTCCTAGGAACTTGAGGAGTACCAAGGCACTACCCTCCAAATGACAATAATTTGTTGGAATGTGAGAGGTATAAATAATGATGAGAGGCAGCCAGACCTCTTTAACTTAATAAATAAATATAACCCTACCATTATTGGACTACTAGAGAATAAAATGACTAGTGATAATATTATACATTTTAAGAATTCTTTAGGTACTGGTTGGAACTTCGTTCATAATAATTCTAAACTAGTAAAGGTAGAATAATTGTTGCTTGAAATTCAGACATATGGAGTTGTATTGTTATTTGTTCTGATGTTCAACAAGTTATTATGAAAGCAAGTAATATTGGGGTTCTACACATCACCATCACATTTCTTTATGCTAGTAATTTGGCTTCTATTAGAAACCATCTATGGAAGCATTTAATTTGTCTATCTAAACAAATTGAGAATGCTTGGCTTACTATTGGGGATTATACGGTCGTTTTAAACTTGAGGAGGAAGTTGGAGGATGTTACGACCCATATTTTTAACTATTTTAAAACTATTCAAACTATTTTCTTAAATTCGAAACTGGTAAAGGATGGAATATTTACATTTAAACCTTGGATTTTAATGCGAATGAGGTTAAATTGAAGTTATAACCTCAATAGAAATTCGAAACAATTTTGGAAGCGAAATCGAGATATTAAGGCAAAAATGATACGGCATATTTTGAGTAAATATGATGATTTCGAAATGGATTTGATTTTGAAGCGAATATGATACTTTGATATCAAATATGAATAGTTTTCAGAAAGTAAAAGAACCAACCAGTGTGTAAATGACGTGTGGTTGTTAAAGAGACTGGGGCCTCTTATTGGCATACTCTCTATCGATATTGGAACCACTTTGACAATCGTGTATGTGGTGGATGATGTCCATAATGTAGCTGTTGAATTGGCGAATGTTTACCGGAATGAAGTAAGAGAATGATGATGGATAACCTTGACACTTGCGTCATAATTAAAATGACTAAAACAGGAGCATATATCTGGCCAATGAGGTTAGCTACATCTAGCGACGTTGATCACTCATATTACTATCGTGATTTTGTACTCGATGGGTGCACCCTTTTATTCAGATTGATTTTCATGGTGGGCCACGGTTGGGTTACAACCAGCCAGAAAGGGTAAACTGGTAGAACCCTACCTTGGGCATTGTCTCACGTTCCTTGTCATATTTATCCTTATGCATGCCTATTACGACTTTGGTTTAGTACTATAAAAATGTGTTAAAGTGGATCAATGTAAAGCGTTAACACTATTTTGATATTTATTTTACTGATAGACATTACCTACTATAGCGTATACTATTATATATAAATAGTTTAATGGATCCTTAGGAGATGGAAAATCTCGTGACATCTCTTAAGTTATTACATGCACGTTATACACTGGATAGGAGATGTGAAATCCCGTAAACATCTCAGACGCTGTTACACTCATATTTATTGATATTGATTTGACTTGCATAATAGTATTGTAGTCCTGACTCGAGTGTTTTGTCGTCTTATTACGGTCGGGTCACCCCTGAGTTTTAGTGCATTGAAGATTATTCTCTAGAGGACGAAGACGAAAATTTAGTATATTATTACTATTATATTCCTCTACATCATGCTATTCTGCTGCATTTTATTTATCCTTAGTGTATATAGATAACCCAGATAAATGTTTATAGATTATAATCAAGTGTATAGTAAATAGCTTTATGAAGTGTTATTTGATTATTATAATTTATCATTCCGTTGTGAGATTTTATGTTGGCTTTCTTCTTCTTTTCTTATTTTTCTTAATTATCCCCATTGATTATCTACGTTCCTGATTGTTTAAGTTTTACATGTGTGAATTTATTTTTGATCCGAAACGTGGGTCATCACAGTTGGTATCAGAGCTAGGTTTAGCGACAACTTTGGCTTTGTGAGGTTGACCCATTAGAGATAGTGTAGTAATAACCTAGAATGAGTCTGTTTGAGCGCATATATATAAGAGAGTGTACTTGTTAGCGTTATAAAATGTTTTATATTGTGTTTACTTATCCATTGAGTTATTTATGAATTTTGATCGATGCATCGAACGCCGTGTTATCGATAGGGGTTTCTAAACACTTAAACGAGGCAAGTCGGCATAATATTGTTTAAAATAGGGTATATTATATTATATTTGTGAAATGATAAATTTTAGTGAATGATAGTTGTCAGTAGATGATAATAATTTAATTATCATCGATTATTGGTTGAATTAAAATAAAACGAATACTTATTTTATTTTATGAAGCGTTTGATAATAAACTAAATTGAAATCTAACTAAAAAAATAAAAAATTATTAGAATAATAAATGTGTAATTTAACAAAATACTTTCATAATGAAGTAATGAAATAGTATGAATATATTTAAATATAGCTTATAATTAGAAAAGGTTTAAAAGCTGAGAATTTTATAATCAAACCATGTCTATTTTTCAAAATTGTTTTCGAAGCCTTCAAAATAAATTATAATATTATTTGAAAGTTTTTTGATGATAAAAATATTTTGATAAGATTTTTGAAGAAAATAAAAGCATTGAACTCATTTAGTAGCTGGGAAATAATTATAAAGATGACATAGCATCGTTAGTATTCATTTTCGAGTTTCTGAGTGAGAATTGCTACCAAAAGAAATTTACTTTCGATTAAAACAAGTATGATTATGAAAAAAATATTCCAAGTATGATTTGATTAATATATGAAATAAATTTTGAACTTATGAATTGGAATTACTATATATAGGAAATAAGTTTATAACTTATAAATTTAAATGGGAAAGTAAAATTAAACTTTAAACCGTTGAATATTTATAGTTAAGCAAACAAAAGAAAATTTTGAATTTGAGATATGAAATAAAATAATTAACTTAAGAATGTTAAATAAATCGAGTTAGTGAAATGAAGTAAATAAAATATAGTTTAACTCATGAAAGCTTAAATAAAATATGAAATGTAATTGAAATGAATTAGATAAAATAATAAAAAGAAATTTTAATTGAATAATTTGTTTAAATTTATAGATTTGAGAACACTAAGCTAAAAAAAATTTAAATTTGGTTGAATGTAAATGATAAGAAGAAAATATTTAAAAGAGAGTGAAATAAAATGGGAAATGGATTAAATGAAATAGAATTTCACTTAATAAAGATGAATTGAATTGGATTTAAATGAAACTAGAGGAATTAGTAAAGTAAATTATTTCCACTTGAGCTAAAAAATGAATTAATAATATGAATACAAACTTGAATTTTAAAATGAAATGTAATTTAAGTGTGAAAGAAATTAAATAAAATAAATGAATGTAATAAAAATTAATATGAGTAACTGAATTTAATTTAAAATTAGATGTAAATAAATTAAATGAGAATTGAATGCGTTCAATAAAATTGAATGTTACCTAATTTAAAATGGAATAATCTAACCAAATGAATTATAAGATTAAGTTAACTCAAGAGAAGTTAAATGAATTTATTATGACAAAGATAAAATTTATTAATATGAATTGAGTTATAAATTAAAATTTATTGAAGTAAAATTATTAATATGAATTTAAATTTATGAAATGATCAAATTAAGTGAATAGATGGATTTATATGAACTTGTTATGGAATAATAATAAAAATGAATTGAAATTTTGTAAAATGTTTATAATAAACTTAGATGATTTATAAATGATGCCAGTATAAAAAAAGGATATACCAAGTGGAAATAAAACAAAATTTAACTTAAGCAAAGTTAAGTGAAATAATTTTATAAATGGTTCATAAATGAATTTACATGAAATAGGTTAAACGAAAAGTGAAACAAATTCGAATTTCACAAATTGAATTGAATAAATTGAATATAATAAATTTGTAATGAATGTTGATAAATTGGAAGAAATCAATTGAATGTAAACCAATTAAATGTGGATGAAACATATGCTAGTAATTGAAACAAATCGAACAAATGTGGATACATTGAAATTGTAATCAATCAAATGTGAATGCAATGAATATTGGTTGATTAAATAAAAATGGATTAAAACCAAATTTGTTGAATGCAAATCAATTATAAGAAAATGAATTGAATATAAATCCGTTATATGATTAACGAAATGATTATTAATAGGTGAATGTCAATCAATTAAAAAGTAAATAATTGAATGCAAATAAATTATATGTGAATGAATTTGAAGCTAACCAATTAAACGTTAATAGAAAAAATCGGGTGTTAATAAAAAATGAAGGGTATATATTAAAAACTAACATTGGATAATGTAAATTCACATGGTTGTGAACTAATTAGATTAATTGGACGAATATTGATGGTTGGATGGTTTCTTTTGTTAAAAACCATTATTGTTACTGTTTTGATTGCATGTGATTGTTATATGTTGCGTATTTGTGCTTGTATTTATTGTTTGGATTCAAAATCCATGGTATATGGTTATATTAGACTTATACATGCTTATATATCTTTGTATGCCCCTAATTTCTTAAATTGAGTTGAGATAGATACATACGAAGACGTTTGGACGCATTCGTAAGTTTTTATGTGCTTTTGCTTGCTTAATATGAGCAAACTCGCTCGTATAATTAAAAATATGGCATGTGTCCCAGATTACATACCGCGATTTTATATTTTTATCCTTCGGGATGCCCCATCTTTGAGACGAGATATGTATTTGATATATATTGGGTATATTTGTTCTCTATATAATATTTAGAAAAATAATTCCAATCGAGCCATGCAAAGGAGACTCTGTTGAAATTTTTCGCAAATCCGGGTGTTAGAAAAATTTTGAAGCTTTAAAAAAAAATTATACCTTGATTTATATATAAGTTATATTTTTCATAAAATCGATATCGGAGTGGCATAGTAGAAGTGTAGAAATAGTTTTGCAAATAAAATGTTTATGTTTGTAAGTTAATTATTTTGAGAAAATATATCAAGTGGTAAATTTTGTACTTAGTCCCTTTTCGAGGACGAAAAGTTTTGAGTGGGGGAGAATGTAACACCTTGTATTTTTAACTATTTTAAAATTTTGAATTTAATATGAGTATTGGATAAAATGGTTAGAAATAAATATTTAATGATTATTAATGTAAATTTTTGAAGGATTAAATTGTTAAAATATAACATTGGAAATTATTCGAATAATTGAATTTTGAATTATTTGTGAATGAAAACGATGTCAAAAATTGATTTAAATTTTATTTAAATATGAATGGAAATCGTTTACTTTTAAAATTGGATTTAAAAATGAATAATTGGAAGTTGGAAATTTTTTATTATAATTACAAGTAAAAATAGCAATTTTGGCCACTGTTTGGGATTTCGATGAAACTGGTTTCATCGGATCCGTAATAGTGAATTATTGTAGAATTCCAAGTTTCGTAGCAATAGGACTTGTCGTTTGGCTGCGCGAGCTTGAAATGCATAGAAGTTTATTTCAAAATTTAATCAAAATAATTGATTTTGAAAAGCTATCTTCTGCATACGATCGAATTAGGCCTCGAAACTTGTATCATTGTGTTCGGAATGGGCATAAAACATTATGAATCCCTAGCGGCATGCTTCGTTTAGAGTTCGGATTTACGCGGACCAATCGGGCGAGATATTTTTATTTAGATAATATAATAAAAGGCCAAGCTCCCATTATCTTGTATACGTTTCAGCCCATACCTATTTCTCCCCTTTTATTTCGAATCACGACTTCAAATGCAAGAAGAAAAAACAAAACCAGTCGATGAAATGAAATAGAAAAAATGGTGAACGATGGTCGTGACAGCACGAGAGCGTAGCATCGCACGATGGGGAGGAGCGTGTGGAGACCGAGGTGGTTAGGGTTTTGGTCACGATTTCTAGAGCGGTGCATGCATGCGCTCGCGTGAGAGGATTGAGTTGCGCCAGTTGGTGGTGCACCTACAACGGCAAGAAAATGACCTCCGGTCATCTAGGGAGGCGTGCGGCGTTGAATTTATCGAAAAGTTTGGGTTCGTGAAACTGGGAAGAAGAGTTCGGCCAATGACGTGATTATCGGCTAATTAAGGTTTATTTATTATTAAAATTAAATTATATCGATGTTAATTAAATCATATTTCTACGTATGAGATTCGTTTCGAGCGGAACGAGTTGCAGGAGACTCGTATCGACGTCTACAGCTTGGAATCGACTTAGATTTTATTTGAAGCTGGAATTATTTTCAGTTTGAAATAGTAAGGTGAGTGTTTCATACGCTCATAATTGGCTAATTTAATTTTTATGTTAGTTAAATTTATATCATGTAGTGATTTAAATTTATTGCTTGTTGTTGACAAATTTAATTGACATTCAAATTGAAATCTGAATTAATTGATAGAATTTGAGTTGATAGTTATATTTAATTAGGATTAAATTGCTAGTAAAATCCCCGATTTTAGATAATGATTAATTGTTATGATTTGTTGCTTGTTTGGATGTTGGTTGTGATGGGGAAACTTTGGTTGATATTTAAATGATTGGATGTTTATTTATTTATTATATATATATATCATATCACCCTGTAGATTGATTTATAGTATATAAAGCTGTAAATTGGATTATTTTGAATGAGTTAAGAAATAAGTTGAAATGATATATAACTATGACATTTAATTTGGATTGAAATGATACATATCCAATCCTGAATTAAATTGAAATAATTGATTCACTTGACTGTAAGATAGAAAATTATATACGGACACCGGATTGGTTAAATTAAATGATTTTAAAATTTTGATTTGAAATTATTTAAATGATTTGGTTTTAGGAAATAAAAATCGAATTTATGGAAATCGAATTATTTTTGAACTGGAGCTCGAAATGTTGAAATTTAAATTTGGTAAACGAAATTATTTAATTTATCGAAGTTGAGATTTTTAAGTTACAATCGAAATATGATGTGAATTTCAGAAATTAATTTGTTTTAAAGGATTTGACTTTTATTCGAATTTTGAATTTTGCTAGGTAAAAGTGATATAAAACAATATTTCAAAATTGAGCTCGGAATTGAATTATATTGAAGATTTGGATTTTAAATTGGACTTTGAAGTTAAATTTGATTTAGGTGTTTTGAATCAATATTTTGGAAATCGAACTCGGGATTGACATAAATCGAAATGGTTAAATTTGAGAACTGAGTTGAAATTTATTTGGCATTAGAATTGAATTAATTTTAACAAATCGATACTAATTTGAAATTGGAATTTAAATTAATTTGAATTGGAGTTGGAATTAATTTGGAATTGGAATTTAAAGAAGTGTAATTTAAATTAATTTGAATTGGAGTAGAAATTAATTTGGTATTGGAAGTGAAATTAATTTGAAATTGGAATTGAAATTAATTTGGAATCGAAGAAAAATTCGACTAGAAATCGGAATTGAGCCAATTAAATCAAAATGGAAATTAGAACTGATTTGAATTAGGAAATTTTGAAAGTGAACTAGTTTGACTTTGAAACTATTTTCAAATGAATTATTTTTAGTATAAACTGTTTAAAATCTATCTCCTTAAATATTCAAATTATTTTGATTTCTCAAACTATTTTACTATATAAACCATTTTCAATACTCAAACTATTTTCTATTAAACTATTTTAACTATTTAAGCTATTTTAAAACTATTTAAACTATTTTCTTAAATTTCAAACTGGTAAAGGGTGGAATTTTTATATTTAAATCTTAGATATAAATGTGAATGAGGTTAAATTGAAGTTATAACCTCAATTGAAATTCAAAACAATTTTAGAAGCGAAATCGAGATATTAAGAAAAAAGTGATACAATATATTTTGAGTAAATATGATGATTTCAAAATGGATTCGATTTTGAAGTGAATATGATATTTTGATATCAAATATGAATAGTTTTTGAAATGTAAAAGAACCGATTAGTGTGTAAATGACGTTTGATTGTTATAGATATCGGGGCCTCTTATTGGCACACTCTTTGTCAATATTGGAACTACTATGACAACCATGTACGCGGTGGACGATATCCAGAATGTAGCGGTTGAATTGGCGAAAGTTTACTGGGATGAAGTAAGAGAACGATGATGATAGCCTTGACACTTGTGTCATAATTAAAATGACTAAAGAAGGAGCCTATGTCTAACCAATGAGGTTAGCTACCTCTAGCGACATAGATCACTTGTATTACTATCGTGATTTTGTACTCGATTGGTGCACCCTTTTGTTCGGATTGATTGTCATGGTCGGCCGTGAATGGGTTACGACCTGCCAGAAAGGGTAAACTGGTTGAATCCAACCTTGGGCATTAGCTCACGTGCCTTGTCGTATTTATCCTTATGCGAGCCCATTACTACTTTGTTTTAGTACCATAAAAATGTGTTAAGGTGGATCAATGCAATGCCTTAACCCCATTTTGATATTTATTTTGTCGATAGACGTTACCTACTATAGCGTATAGTATATATATAAATAGTCTAACGGATCCTTAGAAGATGGAAATTCTTATGACATCACTTAAGTTATTGCATGCATGTTATACACTGGATAGGAGATGTAAATCCCGTAAACATCTCTGATGTTGTTGCACTCATATTTATTGATGTTGATTTGACTTACATAAGAGTATTTTAGTCCTGACTCGATTGCTTTGTCTTCTCATTATGCTCGGGTCTGCATTGAGTTTTAGAGCATTGAAGTTTACTCTCTGGAGGATGAAGACAAAGATTTTGTATATTGTTACTATTATTATTCTCTGCACTTTATTTATCCTTGATGTATATAGATAACCCTGATAAATGTTGTATAGATTATAATTAAGTGTATAGTAAACAGCTTTATGAACTATTATTTGATTATTCTATTTTATCATTCCGCTGTGAGATTTTGTGTTGGCTTTCTTCTTCTTTTCTTATTTTTCTTAATTACCCTCATTGATTATCTTTGTTTCGGATTGTTTAAGTTTTATATGTGTGGATTTATTGTCGATTTAAACCTTCCAACATGTGGGTCATCAGAGGACTTACGTTAAAAGTATCCCACCTCGTTGAATTTAATGACTGCTTGATAGAAGTGATTGATAGAGTTAAGGGTATGCCCTAGGGGCAATTATGTAATTTGTTACATATCTCTAACTCATTGAACAATCTTGTCCACAATAAAGGCGTCTCTTTCTATTATATACTTGATATAATATGGTTATATTAATTAATTAATTTAATTAAAATATTTAATAGGAAATCCATAAATGGCATATTTTGTGATAAGTAACCATGGTCACTATAAAAAATATACCATTTTTAATGTTCCTAGTCAAGATGGATAAAGACTGGATATCGATGTATTTGTTGAGACTAAAGTATATAACGCACTCCAAATGTTGGGCAGTGTATTATTCATGACTGTTGAGGGCACCTAGGGGTTACGTACTAATAGTTATTGGATGACTATGGAACGAATAACTCGATATTTTTCTATTTTGTTAATATAACAATGGTTAAACAGAAAGTATCGATGTGACTGATTTAAACAGTTCTCTCGACTTGGTAATATTATGGATCTTTAATATGAAAGCTCCGCTTTGATTATAATCAAATCATGATACGGTGTTCCATCGAGTGACTATAGTTGGGTCGAGTGGAAGTATTGGAAATGAAGTACTATTCAAGAGAGGATTTGTCTCCTCGGTATATGGGGTTGGTATCATGGTTAACTCAAGTCAACTCAAATCCAAAGTCTCTTGCTAAAGCATTTTGGTTAATAATAATTGTTATAATTGAAACAAGGACTTTACGTTTGGACTATACAATTGAATGTGGATGATACTAGAATTTTGACAATTACAAAATTCCATTAGTCCAAATATGATACATTTTTGACGAAGAGAATTACTGTAAATAATTATCACTATCATGTACCGCTTGTAATAAGTAATATTTGATTTTACCAAAAGGACTTGTAAGCGATGAATTCAACCAAACCGCCATACCACCTGCTAAGTGACGTGTGAACATTAATATTTGAATTGTTCAATATTAATCGCTAATTGAATTCACACCTTTGAGTTGTACAACCGCATTTGTGATTTCTTCGAAAACCACACAATTTAATTAGATTGTAAAATGTTGCAAACTGATTAAATTAATTAATATTTATCAAATATTAATTATTGTTAATTTATTTTGATGTTTTGAATGTTGTTGGTAATTATTTTAATACATGTATAAAAGTTATATCTGCATATATCGATATGCGATATCGGTATAATTTTAAACATGTTTTAAATAATAAGATAATAACATAAAAATTGTATTCTTTTATTTTTTGCATATTTGGAATGTGTTTGGATCATCCATATAATGGTAAGAGGAGTAAATCAATTAATGAGATTAATTGAAATTTAAAAATAGAAAATTATGGAGGAAGTTTTAATAGGAGAATGCGCAAAGGTTCCTTTAATTCTATTAAAAACAAAACCTCCTCATTTTTGAAAGTATAGGGAATAGAATGTGACTTTCATTTTAGTTCTATTTTCCTCCTCTTCTTTGTCATTCATTCATGGCTAAAACTTCACTCAAAAAAATACCATCAAAAAAATTCAAATCAACATAAAACTAAATTAAAAACATGATTGATTCTTCTCTTGCAAAGTGGGATGGTTGTTTGCTTGAAATCTAAGGAGAAGCTACAAGTCAAGGTGTGATGAATGGAAAGATCTATCATATCAGGAGAGTGATCAATCAGGTCTAGGTACTGAATAATCATTCAAGGTGTTTCTACATGCTCCATTCTAAGGTAATTATATGTGTGTATAATTCTGTGTTTACATATCTTTTAATTTGTTCATATCCCCGTAATCTCTATCTTTCTCTTCCGCTCATACTTATGAATTTGAATCTTGATTTGAATATCTCCATTCCCTTGCTTGAATCGATTGTCCTGCCATCGAATGTTTTCTTTTGTTCACTTCTATTTTTTTTTGAATTATAACATCTCATTTTCTGTCTCATATATGGTTGTTTGATTAATTATTCTAACCTAGATCTTGTCCTTTTTAATTTTATTTTCTACACTCTATGTGATTGTTTACAAAGTTTGTTTAAACTAGATCTAGATTTTCTTATTTCAAATCTATATATGCCTATGTTGTTAGATTTTTATTGTTTAAAAAAAATGAACATAATTGAACTTTTAATTTTTTTTCATAATTTAGTTTTTCATATTAAAAGGATTGCACTTGAGTAATTATACATGGGTTGCTATGTAATTGAAACTTGGTAATAATCGCATTAGTTAATCTTTGTCATCCAATTAATATGATGTTTTAACTGTCATGTTTCAAATCATTCTAATATAAACTCTTCCTTTTAAAAGAAAAAGGGAAACATTAAATCAATGATATATTCCATGATTTGCAATTCTATCTAATTAAAAAATTATATCTTTGCTTAAAGAGGAAGGATTCATTTCACAATTGTTTCTCATTAATCTTAGTATTTTTTTAATTTGCTGCTTGTAATTGAAATGAAATCTATTTTAATTGAACCATTGTGCTAAACATTAAGTGTATATGTGCGTATGTGTGTGTATTCAGTGTATATTTATGTATCTATTTATATATTAATAAACAAATAGAATCGTTCATGTTTAGTGTAACGATCATGTGTTTAAGTAAAATTTAATTTAGTAATTAATATAAATTTTTGGATTAATTTGAATTTTTCCAAAAATAAATAAGAAATGAGTTTGTTTTATATATACATAAATAGGTTGTAAATAGAATTTGATTTGAAATTCAAAAATAAATATTTAAATATAAATAGGATTTAAAAACTTTATATTTTAGAAGTTAATAAAAATTTGTTTCCTAATTATATAATATATATATATGTATGTATGTTTGTATTTTGGAAGTTATATTTTGAATTTAATATAATAATTTTTCAAAAGCAATTTAAGGGTTAGATTTTAATATATATATATATATATATATATGATTTTTATTTAGTGTATAATTAAATTTAAATCATTTTCTTTAAGGTTATAAATTTAAATAAAAGGAAAAATATAAAACATATGTTATATAAGATAGAAAATATTGAAACATAAGATATATATAACGATAAATTGAAAATATAATAGAAAATTATATAAAAATATATATAACTAAGATAAAATAATATAAAATCATATTTGAGCATCTAATACATGCAAATTATAAGTGTAGGCTAATAACGATATAAATTAACAAATGTAAGATAACTAGATACATGCATTAACAAGTGTAACTTAATATGTCATGCAAAATTACAAGTGTCATACCTATTAATTATCTTTTATTTTTAGAAATAAAATTGAAAACAAGTTATATATACACACATCCACTCTCCTACTCCTTCATTGTTGTTTCATATTTTTCAAAATCCATAAACCAAAAAATCAAAATAAACCCGAGACAAACTAAAGGAATCAAAACCAGAAAATAAATTAAAATCAAATAATCTCAAACCTCAAAGCAGTTCAAAGATCAAAGCAAGATCCAGATCAACTCAACAATTTTCAAAAACCTGAAGCATAGATAATTTCAACTAAGCTAAAGATCAAAGCCAAGGCAATCTGAAGTTTCAAGTTATAGATTTTCAAAGTATAAAACAATTTCTAGATCAAAAGTTTAAGATCAAAAGCCAAGTTCAACAACATTTCCAGGCTTAAGCTTCTTTGTTCATCACTCATATATGTGAGTAAACTACTTTTATAAAAGCTGAAATCTGGTTTAAATCTTGATGCACTTGATAATCTTTGAGGTTATGAATGTAAATTATGTTTGCATATCTGTATATATGAAGTTTATATATGTGCATGTCTGTACATATGAATATATGGCCATTGTTCCAGGTTTACAGAATTTAAAACAACTTCAAAATTCAATCCCTCCTCCTCTAATTCTTTTTAGAGTTTGAGAACAAAAAGTGTTTGAATTTGCAGAATCTAAGTTTTAAAAATACTTTCAAATAAAATTATCAAGTGGTTTTCCTGGAAAACAAGAAAATACAGTGAAAACTCTAAACTATGTCAAATTCAAATATCATGTTTTCTTGTTTCAATTTTACCATCTAAAACGTTTTGGAAAACGATGATTTTTAAAGGTGGAATCATGATTTTTAAGTGTGCATTCATGGAGAACTTGCGAGTTGAATGAGAAAGGAGTTTTCAGCATTTTCTGGTGATCGGTGAAGAGGTGGGTCTCGTGATCATGGCTGGAGGTAGTTGGAAGGTTGACGAACTTAGGAAAAATGATCGGAGAACTTTTCGATCAATGTGGTGACGGCATGACATCGATCTAAAGTTTGAGACCTGTTTTGGTCGACTGAGTTTGCAAGATTGGTTAGTCAACATCGAGGCGTAAGAGTGGATCGTAGGAGGGAGAATTAGTGCGTAGGGTTGCGGTGGAGCTTTGGTCGGAATGTCGTGGTTTCTGGCGATCTGGGGTGTCGGCACGAGAGGATTTCATCAATCAGGTTTATTCCAGTAGAGCTCTATGTTGTTCGATTTCGATTCAGGAAGTTGATGGGGCTTCTGGGTGGTTGCTTGGATGGAGATGGTCGATGATGACGTATGGATGATCGCGGCACTGATCGGCGATGACCAGAACTCAGGTGCACGTGCACATGTGTCTGGGTGTGTCAGTACGTTTTGGTTTGGGAAAGAAGAGATGGGCTCGAAGTCATACTCGGGAAAGTTAGGCAATGGCTTGAGTTAGAACACAGATAGTTTGCAACAGTTTATAAACTTAAACAAAACAAAGTTTAAAATAAAAAATAAAAAAAGAAAGGGTAACTCGGGGTGTTGCTAGGGGAAAACTGGAATAGGCTCGGGTGGGAACTTGAAGTCATCTCGGGTTCATGTTATAACAGTTTTAAAATCTAAATAAAACAAGTTTTTCAAATTTAAAGTTAAATCAAGTTTAAAACCTTTTCTTGATTAATTCTTGTAAAATAATGAATGTTTTATTATAGTTTTGGAATTAGTTAAAAGTTTAAAATAAATTATTTTAGATTTATTAAGTTTAAGGTATTTCATTCATACCTATTGTTTCAAAATTAATTCTTCAGTTATTTAAATAAGTTTAAAAAATGTAATTAAATAGTTAATTAAAGAAGATGAAATGATTTTGATTATTAAGTAACTTAAAGGGTTTTAAGTTAAATTCATGTGTAAATGATGAATTAGTTTCAAAGGTTATTTAAAATAAGATTTTAAAGATAAATGGTTTATCTTGTTTGCACCAAAATTGGGAGAAACCCTCTTCGGAAGTTTTTAAAGAGATAACTGTGAAGAATATAAATTAAAAATGTGGGTTATCTAACTAAAACTCCAAGCAACAGGAAAGTAAATGCACAGACAAGCAATTTAGAGTGGTTCGGCGTGTTGCCTACGTCCACTATGAAGTTTTTTGCAGCTTTATTGATTCTCTTTCAACAATTACAAGCGAGTACAGCAAACAACAGCAAGTTACAACTGGAAATTCGAATTCAACAGCAATAGAACGTTGCAAATCTCGATCCGGCAGAGTCTGGGTGCTTCAGAGTCAAAAGATCCTCCTTCTGTAGGCTCTGGGGCTCTATTTATAGGCATAGGAGGCTGAGACATCGCCCAAACTTCGGGAGATTCGCTCTGGCGCGCGAGGGGGCCCACACGACCAATTCCAGAAAGTTTCGAGTCGATCTGTGATCGATATGAAATCATTTCGTATCGATTAAGATCATCTCTGATGGAGCTGAAATTTGGTGTGAATGTTCCTTGGCTCGAATGCAACCTCCTGTGAAAATTTCATTGCATTTGGATCGGTAGATTGTGAGATATGATCGATACGAGTTGAGTTTTCTCGAGTGGCTGTTTTATTCGACTCCATAGCTTCGTGTCGATTCCTTCGAGTCGAGGGATGCACGTGCTCTCGTGGTGACGTGGCGCGCGTATCTCGAATCGATCCACCGTTTTCTCCGGTTTGACCGCGTCGTATCCATGTATCTCGCCTTATTTGAATCGAAGTCCGTTGCGCTAATCCAGGTCCATTTGACTTGATGGACACGAACAAGCTTCTGGGCGTGGGTTCGAACAAGAGCCTCTAATGGATACGAAATGATGACAATTCGATGGATATGAAGTAGCGATGACTCGATGGATTCGAACAAGGACAATCTTATGGTTTCGAACTGTAGCTTCATGATGGTTTCGAACCAACGAAAGTGAATGGATACGAACAAGGCAGTTATTTCATGGATACGAAACTGTGACTTGCTGTCATTGATGGATTCAAATAGAGGCTTCTATGATGGATGTAAAGTAGATACTGGCCGATTGTTACGTGGCGCATTATCTGTTGATGGGTACGAAGTCCATCGATACGAGCTCGATGGATTCAAATACTGCCAACTTGATCGATACGAACTCATGGGAATTGACCGATGCGAAGTGGGTGATGGATACGAACTGGATCGAGTCGAACTGTGGTTCACTGATGGATACGAAAACGAGGTCGTTTCCTCCAGATTGAATCGATCATAACTCGAGCATACGAACTCGGATTGACTTTAAATATGGAATGCAGGCTTCCCTGGCTGTGCTTGTCATGTCATATCAATTGTAGCTCGATCCAGACTCAGACAAAATTCATCGATATCCATAGGGAGCCTACGCATGCTCGATCCTCGGGACAATTGATCTTAAGCTTGGAACCAGTTCCTTGATATCTCGGCCTTGCCAAAAGGTGGGATAACATTTGCCTCCCAAAGTATGTCTTTTGAAAACATGACGTGCTTTGAAACAGCTGCAATCTTTATTCTGAACAGTCATTGCTCTTTTATCGAAGGTTGTAACCTTGTGTTTATATAAATGATTGTTGTATGATAGCGCCGTAATCGTTGTTAGATGAATATCCTGTTCCTGTTAATGCTGAAAATGGGATATTTTTTTGACATATGCACATATGTTAGCCTGACTCTCGTTAACGTTGGACGCTCATGAGTCGTTGTCAGTTTTCTTGTATTGAATTTTGTGTCGATCCGCTTCTGAATCGATGTGAAATCTGAGTTGTAACAAAGTTTTTCAGTTGTTTTAGGAAGTTCCTTCATATCGAACCTCTCCTGAATCGATATAGAAGGTTGGAAGATTGACTTCGCATCGATAAATGGGGAATTCGGTGGATACGAAATGTTCATCCGTATCGATGCTTAATGACTCCAACAGGTCATTGTTGTGTTGTCCATAATGATGCTAATGTTTGAGTTATGATGGACACGAAATCACGCTTCGTATCGATATGCAGTAGATGGAGTCATGAACTTGTCGATGCAAACAGGGGCTTCGAGTCAATGGGCTCCATCGTCTTCAGCCGTCCTTGCCGGGCACTTCGTATCGATGGATTCACTGTCCATTTCGAACCGATAGAAATACTTAGTCAGATGGATTCGAATAGGGTGTTCGACTCGATTCGGGGTTTGACCGGTTGCGACCGGTTAAGTGGACTGGGAGGCGAATCGACTCCTCTCTTCCTAGGTTCCATTTAAATACCTGGGACTTAGCCATTTTTCACTTTTTTACTTTTCACTTTTTACTGCTGCCTTTTGCTTTTCGCATCGATCCAGAAACTTGAGAGAGAGAACTGCACCGTGTTTTCGACTCGATCAAACTCAGCCCTTCAAATCTTCGAATCCCAACTTTAAATTAGGTAATTAACCACGAATCCATACGACGAAGCTATTTCAGACCCACTCCTTCTTCATCGATTATCCATTCTGGCAATTGGTAAAACCAGATCTGGGTTAAAGCTCGGTCGTGAATGGCCATGGCGGTGCTCCTGTAAATTGGAGAAGAAAGAGTGGAAAAGACAAGAAATGGATCGATCTGGGGGCTTGTGTTCAAATCGATGAAGGCGATGATATTTCTCCTTGGATTTCGCATCGATCCTTGGAGTATTCTAATGGAGATGATGTAGTTCATACCGATTATGATGGTGGGGGATCGTATTCGACACGAAATGAACGATACGAAAAATAAGTAATTGGTCGTTTCGAAGTCCTCAGCTTTAGGTCGATACGAATTTTACTTTTATGTTCGATACGAAAAGTATCGACTCGAACACGATCGATGTTTAGCTGAGACCTTCCTGATCGGTATGAACCAGGCAATCAGGGATCGATTCGAAGTCATCCATTTTTGATCGATACGAACTCCACCATGGATGATCGATTCGAAACATGCCCCCGGGATCGATACGAACGTGCATTTTGATGGATACGAAAAAGCTTCCTGCGATCGATTTGAACATGTATCTTTGATGGATACGAAATTTTGAACTCTTGATGGCACAATTCCGACGAGCTTGTTCTTGCATATCTGGACTTGATAGTTAAACTGCATACTTGACTACCTTCCGAAGCTCGTCGATGGAACCATAACAACTTTAATTCGATCGATTGCCAACATTTAGATGATTTGGTAATGATGGTCAGCGATGACGGTCATTACAACTGGACTTCGAAGCTTTTTCGTTTGCTTATTTCAATTAACTCTGCAAAATTTATCCAAGTAATGCACAGCACTGCACGACACACACTTTACACGAGGGGAACACACGGGCTCTTTGTCGTCTAATGATGGTTTCTCGT
The DNA here is from genome assembly GCA_030765085.1 of Allium cepa. Classification (NCBI taxonomy): domain Eukaryota; kingdom Viridiplantae; phylum Streptophyta; class Magnoliopsida; order Asparagales; family Amaryllidaceae; genus Allium; species Allium cepa. Next base: position 780,153,469 of record CM060945.1, read on the forward strand.
GAGTTAGCTAGTTATGGAAACTTCAAGCTTGCAACCGCAAGAAACTCAGAGTTCAGTCCCTCCTGTGCTTGAAGTACCGGAGATTGAGGTTGAAGTTAGCGGTCCAGCTCCGGACGAGTTACCTAGCGCATCCTTCATTAGTAACCCATCAGACTCTGTTCCGTCCAACATTTCGGAAGACATGCTAGGAAGAATATGCTTAAGGCATGGTCTGTCGATGGACGATGTATTATTACCAGGACCAAGCGACAAACCGCACAATCCACCGGAGGGATACACCGCATTCAATCGTCATGCATGCGCAGTTGGGACACTCTCTCCGTTCAATCAGTATATAAGAGAAGTATTGTCATTTTTGGGGATCGCCCCCTCTCAGCTACACCCGAACGGATATGCCTCGCTCAATAGCTTGTTCATTGCATTTATGGAGTATCTTTATCGGCCGGCGCTCCCGATTGAGATCACATACTTGTTCAACTTCAAGAGTCGAACTGATAGCCCTTCTTTCACATTCCTGGAAGTGGTGAGAAACTGTCAGGTGGTCACAGTGGCTTGGACTAGACTGAGCTACTTCAAGACGGAGTGGTTCTATGTTAGATGCCCCCCCCCCCCAAGATTTGCTAGGCGATGGCTATTTAGATCGGGTAATTGGTAAAACTGATATGGATGAAGTCGAACTCATATCTCTTTTTCTCTACAGCGATAATCCAGCGACCCGAGGGTGAACATTTCAAGGAGATAGTTCGGGTTTTCCAAGGGATCCCAAGTGAAGAGAGGAATATCGAATTGCTCTTGACGGATAGGAATCTTAGGATTCTTGGGCTGATCGAGCGAAGACAAAATATAATTCTCGACGGTGCTTTAAGGACTGCCTCGAAAGAACGAGTTAAACGAAGAAAGCCTAAAGTTGTTATAATCGAGGAGGCTGACTCTGAGAGAACTCACACCGATGAGGAACCGTTGGGCGAACCTGCGGATGTAGCCCATGATATCGAAGAGCAGAGAAAAGGAAAGGCAGCCGTTGTTAAGCCACCTAAAAAGGGAAGATGGAAATCGATTGTCACGTCCCGGCTTGCCTCCAGAATTAGAATTTCGGAGGTGTCTCCCCCAAGATCGGATAATCTTTTTGAAGGGCTCGCTAATCTTCCGATTCCGGACGACGTATCCCTACATCATGATGTCGAATTGGATGAGCTCCAGCAAGCTTTAGTTTTAAGCGAGTCTCTGCCCACTAGCGCGGTTGACACATCCGGTTGGTCGGGGGGTTGCACATACGTACACACTTCACGGCACTACACAATTTCTGAATGTAATACACTCACCGTGAGAGATTACTGACATTGTTTTACGTCTTTTGCTTCGCAGATACCATGTCTGCTCGAAGCTCGATGCTTGGCAGTCTTCGTAGCAAACGCAAGTCTTCATCATATTATGAATCATATAGAAGAGAAGGAGATAGGGACTATGACCAGGGGTACTCGAGTCATGAACGCTCTGACAGAGATAAAGAGTATAGGCGTTGGTCTCGATCTCGCACACCTCCTCCTAGAGTCTCTGCACAGCTTTCTGCCCACGTCTCGTGGCCTTTAGAAGCTCTACGACACAAGCCGTCCTCCCAATCGTCAAAGTCTGAAACTCACCGTAGGACTGAGATTGTGGCCCCCGCAACAACAGAGCAAGTATTGACCGAGCCTTCGGGGGAAGGAGCAGCGAGGCTTGCTCAGCTGAAGAAAGATTTCCCTGACATTTGTTTCGATGGGTTTGTCTTCCCTCCGCGTTTGAAAAGGGTACCAACGTCGGTCGAACCCATGATGCACGATTATCTTACCGATATATTTTTCCAGTACCAGGAATGGTCAAAAACTGCAAAGAAAGCATCTAAGGTGGCCTTCGACCGGGCAGCCATGATTGAGAAACTAGAGAAAGAATTTGGCCAAAAAGACCGTATTATTCAAGTGCTCAGCAGTGAGGCCGAGTCTTCTCGCAAATCAGAGATCGAGGCCCTTAAAAAAGCCGATGAGGCCCAAGCGGCGATTGAAAGGATGAAGCGTGAGCATTATGCCATGGTGGAGGACATAGGCCACCGAAACACCATCGTAACCACCGAGCGGGATGCGGCCTTGAAGGAGCTAAATGAGCTCAAGGCCAAAGTCTCAGAGTTCATGAAAGAGAGGGACGCTGCTAATATTTCCATACAAGAAGCGTGCGATCAGGCGGTGGAGTTTCGAAGGGAGAGGGATGCGGCCATGGAAAAGGTCCGCGAGGTGGAAGCCGGAGTCGATGAGAAGGTTCGGTTGGCAGAGACCAAGCTCGAGTCAGAGATAGAGGAGCTTCTCATCATTTATAACGCCAATGTGTTGATACACAAGAATGTGGCTTGGCTTGATGATTACTCGACACATTTATACAATGCCTGGAACTTGTTAGTCGAAGAAGAGAAAGTGATGTCGGGTGGTGCTCTCGAAGAAAAGAAAATTCTCCACGATTCTATGATCTCTCATGCAAGCGAGAGGTTGGGAACCTAGCATCTAGAAGTTGGTGAAGGTTCTGGCGTCGCACATCAGGTTACAAGTTCTGAGATGATTACTTCATCTGGATCCGAGCCGATGCCAACGATTGAGCCACAGCAGGTTCCGGGCTATGACCCTGAGTAGCCACGCTTATCCCCCATAAGGGAACATCCTTCAGAAGCTGTATAGTCAGCCACGAGTCAAGTAGAGGAAGGTACTCTGCACAAATCTACTATGTGTCTGAACTGAAGTATTTGTATTGAAGCGTGTATTGACAACTTGTTCTTTTTCTTTGCTCAGTGACTGAAGCTACATCAGATGCGCCTCCTGCGATCCAAGAGTTGCATCAAGGGCAGAAGGCCATCATTACCGAGGCGGTTACCACAACTGCGGTCGCGACGATTCAGATGTCATAAGGAAGCTCAGTTTCTTTTGACGAGCAGATGGTGAATGAGCTCCTGGGCCAACACAGCGACTCTTTTGTGGACATGCAATTCATTCTTGGTGCGTTCCCACCTGCTTCCATTGCTTCGTCACAGTCCACCACTGCCTACCGTGAATCCCGTGATGCTCGTGAGGCTGAGATACTGGCTCAAATTAACGCAGAGATGGAATCGGCAGCACACGGTGGTAGTTCCGAGAGTGTTACGATGGCGGTTGGCCCCACTCCTCTTATGGTGGTATCTTCCGAAGACATGCTTGTCGGAACCAGCATGCCCATTCCACCCTCGATTGTACACCCGACTCCTCCAGAAGAGAATATTCCTTTAAGTTCAAGTTTGGAGGAAGATGTCGATATCATGCCTTCATCAGAGGAAGATCCACCAAAGGGTAAGGGCTCGAAGCGGAAGACGGTTAGCACTTCTAGTGGTTCCACGTCGAAGAAAAAGCCGAAGAAGAAAAAATAGATAATCCCCTTTGGCGCATTTTTGGCAGTTAGGAAGTTGCTTTTATTTTTCTTTAATAGGCCATGTATAGATGCAGCCTCGACCCCCTGTTAGTAGGAATTTTTTGGAATAACTTGTACATAAATCTTCACATAAAGTTAGTTGAAATGACATTTAGTTTCTTTGCTTCAACTCTCATTTCTTTTGTTTAAGTACTTGCAGTATTTGACTTTCAGTCCAGTGTACTTGTGGCGTTTTTACCTTCAAGTTGAGTACCATTTTTTTGCCAAGTCTGAAAATCGTGATCACAAGTTGTAATTGACGAATGAGTTGAATTTTGGACATTGTATCGCTTCGGTTAGTGATTAACAATTAAGCTTTTGCCCCCAGTTCCGGGGACCAGCGTTTGTATTTCGGTGGTCAATCGCACCTATTGCAAATCTTGAGCACATGCCCACACTGCGGGGACTTAGGATAATCTGCGATCGATAATCTGGTTCGCACTCTGGGAATCCAAGAGTTACCGATGTTTGTAGCGCAGTTCGCGCACCAGGAACTTTGACTTGGTATTTGTACTCTAATTCACACTCTGGGAATTAGGAGTTGACATTTATATTTCAGTTCGCACTCCAGGAACCTAGAATTGAAGTTTGTACTCCAATTCACGCTCTGGGAACTTGGAGTTAGCATGTGCGTTTCGGTTTGCACTCCGGGAACCTGGAATTGATGTTTATACTCCAACTCGCGCTCTGGGAATCTGGAGTTAGCATTTACATTTTGGTTCGCACTCCGGGAACCTGGAATTGATGTTTATACTCCAATTCACGCTCTGGGAACTTGGAGTTAGCATTTGTATTTGGGTTCGCGCTCCGGGAACCTGGAATTGATGTTTATACTCCAATTCATGCTCTGGGAATTTGGAGTTAGCCGATAGATGGTCAGTCACATCTGTTTAGGCTTTTTAGGAATTCGTTCACACTCTGGGAACGATGGCTTTATTAGGATCGTGGATGGTCGGATCACACCCACCCCGAGTTAACAAGCGAGGTCGTTAGACGGACGGGCCCATCCTCCTCAAACTTGGTTAAGATACGGCCGAAGTCGTTAGGCGGACGGGCCCACCCTCTCCAAAACCGCGTTTATATGTTTATACTCCAACTCGCACTCTGGGAGTTTGGAGTTAGTGTTTGTACTCCGGTTCGCGCTCTGGGAACCTAGAGTTGATGTTTATACTCTAATTCGCACTCTAGGAATTTGGAGTTAGTGTTTATACTCCGGTTCGCACTCTGGGAACCTAGAGTTGATGTTTATACTCCAATTTGCACTCTAGAAATTTAGAGTTAGTGTTTATACTCCGGTTCGCACTCTGCGAACCTAGAGTTGATTATTATACTCCAATTCGCACTTTGGGAATTTGGAGGTGGTGTTTATACTCCGGCCCGCACTATGGGAACCAAGAGTTGATGATTATACTCTAATTCGCACTCTGGCAATTTGGAGTTGGTTATAGGACTGTCGTGTGTCGGTCCAGTTCAGCCTTTGATGTGATGGCTTGTCCCGAGCTGAGATTTCACTTAGTGAGTGGCCGGTCGTATCACAGTCACTCGCTATTTGAATAAATTCCATCGTGCGATAGAACTTAGCTCTCTGTGCATCGTGATTGTTGAATGTTGCATTCGTTGAATCACAGCTCTAGTTTGAAGAGATAGTAATTTATTGCTGGAACGAAAAAACATGGCAAAGTCAGTGCCTTATTACAAATTCAAACATCAGAATGCGAAGAAAATTGCAAAGTATTCATAGACTAAATAAAGTCTGTCATGTGTTACAGTGACGAAGATCCTCGTCGTTCCTGGCTCCTGACAAAGTGGGTCCTCCACTGACGGCGTTTATCACTAATCTCCCGCCGGGACAGGTGGAGTCCTCCTATCTCGGTCAATCGGGTTCATTATTTTGATTCGATGGGCCCGCTCATCTAGGCTGCGGCGCCCATACAAACTGTTCCATCTTTCTTTCTCTAATCAATTTTTCCACGAGATCTTGCAAGTGACAACATTCATTCGTATTGTGCCCGTAGCTTTCATGAAACCTGCAAAATTTTCCCGTCTGGATTTGTCTTTCTGACGACGGTTTTGGTGCAGGTTTTTTATATGGAATTGTATTACAGATTTGTAAATACAAGTTCTCCAGTGATGTATTCAAAGGAGTGTAACTGTCAAACATAGGATTCTTGCGCGGTGGGCCATGATTTTGGTCTCGCTTTCTATTTTGATTCACGCTCTCTCTCCGCTGAGTTTGTTTGTTTTGAACGTTCAACTGAACTTTTCCGGAACTCTCACCGGACTGTCTGATTGCGACATAGCTTTGGATTCCTTCGGTGCTTGGCCCTGCATCAGTCTGCTTCCTAGACTATTTCGCATCTTCCCTTCTCAGGAATTGAGCCGCCTTGGCGTAGAAACGGTCCAATGACGCAGGTGGTTTTCCAGCCAACCAGTTGCCAAACTCGGAATCGGGGTCAATCCCCTTCGTCAACGCCATAAGGATGGAGTTACCATTCGGATTGCTGATTTCCGCACATGCAGCATGGAATCTCTCTAAGTAGTGTCTGAGTGTCTCTCCAGGAGCTTAGGTGACGTTAGACAGAGTGTTGACATCTTTTGGTCTTGCGACATGCATGGGGAATTGCTCAACAAATTTTGTGGTTAACTGGTCGAAGGAGGAGATGGATCAAGGTGGCAGTCGAGTGAACCACATGGTAGCGATGCCCCCCAAGGAGATGGGGAAACTATGACACTTCACTGCATCGTCGGCTCTAGCAGCGCTCATCGACCATTCATATTTCAGAATATGTTGGTTGGGATCGGAGTTTCCCTCGTACATGGGTAGAGTCGGCATCCTGAATCGCCGCGGGGGTTCGGCGATAAGTACATCATCCGTAAAAGGAGTGTGACTTCTGGAGATTCCCCTGTCATCATTCGTGAGACCCTGGCTCTCATGGATCATCTGACGTATCATGGTCGGAAGATCTGGCATTTGTATGTTCTGTGCGGCTTGTGCCGGAGTGTGATTGTGTTCCATATTATGAGGTTGGACCAGATGTTGTCGACGGTCCACATCTTGCCTTCTTGGCTCACAGTCCTCTGGGACGTACGGATCAGGAGTACGCCCGTGCTGACGACGGTCTAGGTTCGACTGATTTTGGGCATCGACCCCTGGTTCAACCGTGATGTTTGTGGCACGGTTTTCTATGGCGTAGTAAGGAACGGCACCCCCTCGGGAGAAAGGCCTGGTGTGGAAATTGGCCGATGGACAATTCTCAGCTGTCCAACGATCATTGTCGGTTGATATCCAGCAGTTTGCATGTGACTCCCATCTAGTCGGGGTCGTGGAGATCGATGATGATAATCGAAAGAGGAAGAACTTTCGCTGGAGGAGCGAGAAGCATGATCTCTCCTAGATCTCCTTCGCTTCTGGCGATTCAGCTGGTTGGTCAGCTTGGAGTTAGCGCGTAGCTGTTCTGTTAGTTGTTGCCGACTCTGGGCCAGCTCTTGATGCAGCAGCTGAAACTCTTGTCCGGTAACCGGACCTGATGGTTTTGAGTGTCCAATAGCGCCTTGGTTAGAGGGAGGTAGTGGCGTAGGATTCTGTCTATCCTGGTCTTCTGGATTAACAGCATTAGAGGTGGTCCTTGTGCTAACCATCTTGAAGGTTGAATTCCTTTCTTAGACTTTATGCAAATCTAAATAGAAGGGAAGGAACTCCATTTAGTGATATGGATCTCTCTCTTAGATTTATTCAATCCGGTATCGACGACAGTTACAACGAGCAGGAGAAAATCTGGGTTTTCTTAGTGAAAGCACCAAAGTGTTTGCACCAAAATTGGGCACAACACTCTTCGAATGATTTTGAAGAGATAACAGTGAAGAATATAAATTAAAAATGTGGGTTATCTAACAAAAACTCTAAGCAACAGGAAAGTAAATGCACAGACAAGCAATTTAGAGTGGTTCGGCATGTTTCCTACGCCCATTATGAAGTTTTTTGCAGCTTTATTGATTCTCTTTCAATAATTACAAGCGAGTACAGCAAACAACAGCAAGTTACAACTGGAAATTTGAATTCAACAGTAATAGAACGATGCAGATCTCGATCTGGAAGAGTCTGGGTGCTTCAGAGTCAAAAGATCCTCCTTCTATAGGCTCTGGAACTCTATTTATAGGCGTAGGAGGCTGAGACTTCACTCAAACTTCGAGAGATTCACTCTGGCACACGAGGAGGCCCACACGACCAATTCCAAGAAGTTTCGAGTCGATCTGTGATCGATAAGAAATCATTTCGTATCGATCAAGATCATGTCCGATGGAGCTGAAATTTGGTGTGAATGTTCCTTGGCTCGAATGCAACCTCCTGTGAAAATTTCATTGCATTTGGATCGGTAGATTGTGAGATATGATCGATACGAGTTGAGTTTTCTCGAGTGGCTGTTTTATTCGACTCCATAGCTTCGTGTCGATTCCTTCGAGTCGATGGCTGCACGTGCTCTCGTGGTGACGTGGCGCGTGTATCTCGAATCGATCCACCTTTTTCTTCGGTTTGACCGCGTCGTATCCATGTATCTCGCCTTATTTGAATCGAAGGCCGTTGCGCTAATCCAGGTCCATTTGACTTGATGGACACGAACAAGCTTCTGGGCGTGGGTTCGAACAAGAGCCTCTAATAGATACGAAATGATGACAATTCGATGGATACGAAGTAGCGATGACTCGATGGATTTGAACAAGGACACTCTTATGGATTCGAACAGTAGCTTCATGATGGTTTCGAACCAACGAAAGTGAATGGATACGAACAGGGCAATTATTTCATGGATACGAAACTGTGACTTGCTGTCATTGATGGATTCGAATAGAGGCTTCTATGATGGATGCGAAGTAGATACTGGCTGATTGTTACGTGGCGCATTATCTGTTGATGGGTACGAAGTCCATCGATACGAGCTTGATGGATTCGAATACTGCCAACTTAATCGATACGAACTCATGGGAATTGACCGATGCAAAGTAGGTGATGGATACGAACTGGATCGAGTCGAACTGTGGTTCACTGATGGATACGAAAACGAGGTCGTTTCCTCCAGATTGAATCGATCATAACTCGGGCATACGTACTCGAATTGAGTTGAAATTTAGAATGCAGGCTTCCCTGGCTGTGCTTGTCGTGTCATATCAATTACAGCTCGATACGGACTCGGACAAAATTCATCGATATCCATAGCGAGCCTGTGCATGCTCGATACTCAGGACGATTGATCTTAAGCTTGGAACCAGTTCCTTGATATCTCGGCTTGCCAAAAGGCGGGATAACATATCTTAAATATTGTTTTTGATTATTAATAACTTAAAGGTTTTAAGTAAAATTATATGTTAATGATAATTTATTTCAAAGGTTTATTTAATGAAATTCAAATGACATAATTAATTAAGATAAAGGGTTTATCTTTTAATTAATTCAGGGTCTTGATTAATTAAAGGATCATCAATTAATTAATTATAGAGTAATTAATTAATGTAATTAATCAATGGATAATTAATTAATTAAGGGTTAATTAATTAATGTGAGTGATTAAAGGAGTAATTAATTAATAATTAGGGGTAAATTAATTAATGTAATTAAAGGTTAATAAATTAAATGTAATTAATTAAGGATTAGTTAATTAATGTAATTGATTAAGGGTTAATTAATTAATGTAGTTATTTAAGGATAATTAATTAATTAAATAATAATTAATTAAGGGTTAATCAATTATATAATTAACTTAAGGTAAATTAATTTGTGTGATTAATTAAGAGATAATTAATTAATGTAAGTAATTCAGAATAATCACTTAAGATGGATAATTAAGGGTAATTAATTAACTTCATTAATTAATTAAAATGATAATTAAAGGTTTGTAATTAATTAATTTTAATTAAGCAGGATTTAAAAAGTAATTAAAGTAATTAGTTTACTTTATCTGGATATTAAATTGAATTAATTAGGGATTGAGCAACTAATTGATTTTGCTTATGGATGATTGGATTATATTGAATGCCTTGAATTTTTTGATATCTCTGACATGCAATGTTCTGTGATATGATTGCTTTGGATTGAGCTGTGATAAATGTAATTTATTTATCTATGATGAATTTACATGTTTATCTATGAATGGAAGATAAGCGTTATTGGATTATACTGCTTATTGATATTGTTGTGCTTGGATTTATGATGGTTGTGATAATTTATTGTTGTATGCAAAACCCCTACACACAACACACACGCACAAATATGGATTTCATGGGAAATTGGTTAAGTCATGGGTATTTTGAATTTAATATTATTCAAAATGGTGAAAATTTTAAATATTGAATTTTGAAACCAAAATGGTTTGGAAGTAAAATTGGGTAAAATATGAAAAAGTTTTGAAAAGAAAGTTTTGAAATTAAAATTATTTTGAATATAATATGGCTTTTTAAAGTTTGGAAATTTGCGAAACTATGGTTTAAAAAGGATTATACAGGTTATATATATGGATTTTAAACCAATTTTAAAGTATTTTAAATGAATTATTTTGGGGATTTAAATTTAACCCAAACAGAACTTGCCGAGGATATGGCAGATCGCTGATTTTCTGATTTATACTTTAAAAGGCTATAACTTGAGCAAATTTAATCTGATTTTCCCGAAATGAAAAACCTTTGTTTTCAAATGATAATAGCTTTCATATAAAGAAAGAATTTCCAGCTTTTGTTGAAACGATTTTGAGTTATGGGTAAACCAAATGGAAATAGTTTTGAAAGCTACGAACGAATCTTTATTAAAGATTTGGTAAACCTTATTTCAAACTGAAGAGAATCTTAAAGATGGATCTTTTGTTTAAAAGATTAAAAATGGAAATTTGTTTAAACCATTCAAAAGGGAAGGTTTTGGGAAATAAGGGTTAAAAAGTTGTGACTTAACTAAGGTCCGAATGTATGCATTTGTTCTAAAAATAAGCGCTCATTATTCGGTTAAGTCGGGAGAGGACATTAAGTCATAAAACCCATTCCGAATAATGATACGACGAAATGGATGGCATTTGAAGATGGTGGTGAAGACAGGGTATTTTCGAAAACGAAAGGATGACCTATTGATTGTCTCTGCACTGAGTTGCTCCGGTATAGAGATTACCCTAAATGATGGGGAGTCCAGACGTGATATGGAAATATCCGGATTTGCAAGGGCTTTTTCCTTAATTGGACGAAGTGCCTTCGGTTCCATTCAGACTCAGGATAGACTTGTATGTATGTATGTCTGACGTTACACTTTGAGATGTAAAGATGGTTTCCTTCAAATACATTTCTGTTTGGTGGTGGAGAATTTACTCTATTAGCTTAACACACTTCTTTGAGACGTACGAGCTCAGAGGTTATGTAGTTGATGGTGACTAGTGATATATTCCAATTTGTTAATGTGGCATGCTAAGTGTTGATCAATTGTTGATCGAAGCATGGCTTTTGTGATTAGCGTAGCTTCGTGGGACGAGACTTCATCGAACCTCATACCTTGGAAATGGTCGAAACAGGAAGGATGCGGCAAGGTTATGGGGGTCGCGCCCCTTAGGGTATGTACATTTCCTTCTAGATAAAAAGTGGCACCATGATGTGGAGCCCAGATATTTAACTTATGTGGTTGTTGGAATTTGTTGGTGAGGCCTTGGTAAAGGTCAGTTACGACCGGAAGATGGCATACTCATGACAGTTAGTTACCTAGTTACAGAGGTAGCCCAGCCTTGTGTTGGCAGAGATCCGGTTAGGTTCTCGGGGTGTCCCTCTAGAGGCGTACCCTTCCAGAAAGGAAGTTCCTTAGCCTTGACCATTTGTTGGAAATCCAATCATCCCATACGAGCCCTGTACGGTTTTAGTTGTATAATCTGCCATCTAACATGGTAGCTATAGTAGGCATACTATAATGGTACGTATGCTGGCTAAGATTAATATTATACTTTCGAAATGTTTTTCAAACAATGCACTAATAATAATATCAAAAGGATTTTCGTGTATCAAGCATGTTTGACTATCGTAAGGAGAAACCTCCCCAAAGTGTGCAATTGCATTGTGTGTGCGCCTAGAGACCTTATGGTAATTTCATTTTCTAAAATGCATAACGGATTTCTTTTTATTTCTTTTTATTTGTTTTTGTACAAATGACTGTTTTTGTTTGCTCACACCAGTCCCATGATTGACCTGGAGTTTATTATCCCCTTTCTAAACTCTGGGTGCCCATAATTTTCCACATGGGTAGCCTAGAGTCAGGTTATTCGGTAAGGTTATGTAGCTAGTTCAGATCATCAGTAGATCACGGAGCTAGTCGGATAGTTGATGAGGATCTGGAAGTCTTTGGTTTGGGATTGGATTTGCTTCATTGCAGCATGATAGCTTTTGGGTTTGGAGCTTTAGCAATGAAGATGCAGTGTTGGATTCTCTCTTTCTCTCTCTCTCTCTTGGAGATCCATGTTGTTGTTGTATCTTTCCGTTGTTGTATATTTTGCTCTGATATTGTTATTCATTTGTTATCAGATATTGTACCCATGTTGTATCCATATTGTGTATCAATAAAATTCTTCTTTGTTTCTGCTGTGTTGTTTTTCATCTAATGTGTTATAAGCTCCGTCGAACCAGACTCAACGTTTGAATCTCCGGCATTCGAACACGGGTGATGTATTGGGTTCCGATTTTCGAAGGTCGAGTTTGGGTCGTTATAAGTGGTATCAAAGCTAAAGTTTGAGAAAGAACTTTAGCTTTGGAGTATAACTCATTAGGTGACTCATTAGAGATAGAGTAATAAATGCCCTAGAATGAGTATAATCCCTAAGATATCTTGTTTGCATGCCTCATTCAATTTTCTTACTATTCACTAATAGTGAGGATGAGTGCAAGAAGAGGACAAGGTATGGGATAGGGGAGTACCACTTCAAATGGTCAATACCCTACAACAACACTAATGGTTGGGAACAACTTTTTCAATCAACTCCTTTGATCATCATCCTATTTCAATTCTTTGATGGCCTATTGGCAGCTCCGAGAAGAAGCTTTGGCATGGTAAGAGACCATTTTTTTGGCCGTATCGGAGGATGAGTTCACATGAGATGGATTCAAGCAAGTATTAGTGTAGCGTTATATGTCTTCAGCTGGTATTTCCAAGATGTATTAAAAAATAAGGTGATTTTCTTATTTATGATTAATTTGCTAGAGTTCTATTCAACACTAGAGCCACGTATAGTTTTATTTTACAGCAAACCGTAGAAAGTTAAATCTTGAACCCAAATTCGTAAACAAACCTATTTGTGTGAAGAATTCGGTAGGTGGCCCTGTGAATCTTTGTTTACGTTGTAGAAAATTTTCTATTTCATCTTCTCATCGTCAATTTCCTATCAGCTTTTCATTTTTGACTTTAATGAATATGAAATTTTACTTGAACGAATTGGTTAGCAAAATATGAAGCTAAATTAGATTGTACCAATCGAAGGATTTCGGTTAAGACTAAACTTAAGAATTTTGTTGTGATTTCTTGTGAGGATCCAAGTCCGAAGAGGGACAAGCTAGTGTATTCTTTTGGTTATTCCGACCTGTGGCATGGGCTAGGTCCATCTTGGAAAAGAATAGAGCACCATCTAGATTACCCCAAGGATTCCATCAGTTTAGAATTGCGAAAGATTGTATTCATTTGTCTGTTTTTGGAGGTCCTGATACACTCTAGAATGGTTAGTTATGCCCTTCGGACTAACCAATGCCCCTGCATATTTTGTAGATCAAATGACCCGAGTATTTTGTATAGTATTGAATAAGTTCGTTCTCGTATTTATTGATAATATTCTGATCCATCCCAGTCATAGAATAGATATTCTGATTTGATCTGGTAAGCCATTTCTCTATCTTTTTGTGTGTTCATCTGTTGTTTGTTTGTCTCCCTACCTAGCAAATTTCGAGGATGAAATTTTCTTAGGGGGAATCTATAACGATCCCATTTTTAAGCCAAATTTAATTTAGCAGTTAATACAAATTTTTGGATTAATTTATGAATTAATTTGAATTTTTCCAAAAATAAATAAGAAATGAGTTTGTTTTATATATACATAAATGATTTCAAATAGAATTTGATTTGAAATTCGAAAATAAATATTTAAATATAAACTGGATTTAAAAAAATTATATTTTAAAAGTTAATAAAAATTTGTTTCCTAATTATATATTATACATATGTGTATATATATTTTCGAAGTTATATTTTGAATTTAATATAATAATTTTTTAAAATCTATTTAAGGGTTAGATTTTAATATATATATATATATATGATTTTTATTTAGTGTATAACTAAATTTTAAATCATTTTCTTTAAGGTTATAAATTTAAGTAAAAGGAAAATATAAAACATACGTTAATATAAAATAGAAAATATTGAAACATAAGATATATATATATATAAAGATAAACTGAAAATATAATAGAAAACTATATAAAAATATGTATAACTAAGATAAATAATATAAAATCATATTTAAACATCTAATACATGCAAATTATAAGTGTAGGCTTATCAAGATATAAATTAACAAGTGTAAGAAAATTAGATACATGCATTAACAAGTGTAACTTAATATGTCAAGCAAAAATACAAGTGTCATGCCTTTTAATTATCTTTTATTTTTAGAAATAAAAATGAAAATAAGTTATATATATACACACATCCACTCTCCTACTTCTTCATTTTTATTTCATATTTTTCAAAATCCATAAACTAGAAATCAAAACAAACCTGAGATAAACTAAAGGAATCAAAACCAGAAGAAAAAAATTAAAATCAAATAATCTCAAACCTAAAAGCAGTTCAAAGATCAAAGCAAGTTCCAGACCAACTCAATGATTTTCAAAAACCTGAAGCATAGATCATTTCAACTAACCTAAAGATCAAAGCCAAAGCAATCTGCAGTTTCAAGTTCTAGATTTTCAAAGTATAAAATAATTTCTAGATTAAAGTTCAAGATCAAAAACCAAGTTCAAAAACATTTCCAAGCTTAAGCTTCTCTGTTCATCACTCATATCTGTGAGTAAACTATTTTATAAAAGTTGAAATCTGGTTTAAATCCTGATGCGCGTGATAATCTTTGAAGTTATGAATGTAAATTATGTTTGCATGTCTGTATATATGAAGTTTATATATGTGCATGTCTGTACATATGAATATATGGCCTCTGTTCCAGGTTTGAGAGTTTAAAATAATTTCAAAATTCGATCCCTCCTCCTCTAATTCTTTTAGAGTTTGATCTCAGAACAAAAGGTGTTTGTATTTATAGGATCTAAATTCTAAAAATACTTTCAAATAAAATTATCAAGTGGTTTTGCTGGAAAACAAGAAAATACAGTGAAAACTCTAAACTATGTCAAAATCAAATATCATGTTTTCTTATTTCAATTTTATCATCTAAAATGTTTTCAAAAATGTTGATTTTTAAAGGTGGAATCATGATTTTTAAGTGTGTATTCATGGAGAACTTGCGAGTTGAACAAGAAAGGAGTTTTTAGCATTTTCTGGTGATCGGTGAAGAGGTAGGTCTCGTGATCATGGCTGGAGGTAGCTGGGAGGTTGACGAACTTGAGAAAAATGATCGGAGAATTTTCTGATCATTGTGGCGACGGCACGGCAACGATCTAGGGTTTAAGACCTGTTTTGATCGACTGAGTTTGCAAGCTTAGTTCGTCAACATTGAGGCATCAGAGTGGATCGTAGGAGAGGAAATCAATGTGTAGGGTTTCGGTGGAGCTTTGGTCGGAATGCCATAGTTTCTAGCGATCTGGGGCGTCGGCACGAGGGGATTTCATCAATCAGATTTATTCCAGTAGAGTTGTATGTTGTTCGATTTTGATTCAGGAAGTCGATGGGGGTTCTGGGTGGTTTCTTAGATGGAGATGGTCGACGATGACTTGTGGATGGTCACGGCACTGGTCGGAGATGACCAGAACTCAGGTGCACGTGCACATGTGTCTAGGTGTGTCAGTATGTTTTGGGTTGGGGAAGAAGAGATGGGCTCGAAGTCGTACTCGAGAAAGTTAGGTAATAGCTCGAGTTAGAACACGGGTAGTTTGCAATAGTTTATAAACATAAACAAAACAAAGTTTAAAATAAAAAAAATAATGGGTAACTCGGGGTGTTGCTCGAAGAAAACAGGAATGGACTTGGGTGGGAACTCGAAGCCGTCTCGGATTCATGTTATAACAATTTTGAAATTTAAATAAAACAAAATTTTCAAATTTAAAGTTAAATCAAATTTAAAACCTTTTCTTGATTAATTCTTGTAAAATAATGAATGTTTTATTCTAGTTTTGGAATTAGTTAAAAGTTTAAAATAAATTATTTTAGATTTATTAAGTTTAAGGTATTTCATTTTATACCTATTGTTTTTGTAACGACCCAATTTTACAACGCCCAAAAGTCGACATCAATACGTCCACTATATCTAATGCCGCACAGTTGAATGCCGAAAAACCGAACCGTTAGGATTTAAGAAGAAGAAAACATAACAATAACATAATCTCACATATCGCAGCGGAACAAATATAATAGATAAATGAATATCTTTAAAACAAAGAACTATATCAGTTATTACATTACATCACATTACATTATCAGAGTGTTACAACAACAAACAACGGAAAAGAATATAACCTATACTAGTGATACGCTTCGCCATCCAGCTTGCTTCTGATCTCCACAGCAACTTCTTGATAGACTTCACTCCCGAATAATGATAACCTGACTCTAGGCTGCCCGAGTGGAAAAATGGTGGGCACCAAGAGTTTAGAAAGGGAACAATAAACTCCGAGTCAGTCGTGGGACTGGTGTGAGATCTTAAAAATAGTTATTTTCACAAAGAAAATAAAAAAAGAAATCTGCTATGCTTTTGGAAAATGAAACTACCATAAGACCTCCCGCCACACACATAATGCAATCGCAGAATTGGAGGAGATTTCTCCTTATGATAGTCAAACATGCTTGATACGCAAAATCTTTTTAATATTTTTATTCTTAGTGCATAGTGCAGAAAACATTTCGAAAGTATAATATTAATCTTAGCAAGCATACAACCATTATTGTATGCCTACTATAGCTATCATGTTCAATAGTAGGTTACCACCACATTCCATGGCAGGTTGAGCAACTAAAACCGTGCAGGGCGCGTATTGTTTCTTTGGATTTCCAACAAATGGTTAGGCTAAGGAACTTCCTACTGCCACATGGGTATGCCTCTGGAGGGACGTCCCGAGAACCTACCCGGATCTCTGCCAACACAAGGCCAGGTTACCTCTTTAACTAGGTAACTGCTACTCGAGTATGCCATCCCCCTATCGTTTGCAACCTTTATCCGAGGATCCTCAACCACAAAGCAACAACCACAAAGTATAATAAATTTGTGACAACAACATAGTTTAAGTATATGGGATCCATACCATGATACCACCCTTTTCCAGAAGGAAATGACATACCCTAAAGGGTGAGACCCTCATAACCTTGCCGCATCTTTCCTGTTTCGACCATTTCCGGGGTGCGAGGTCCGATGAGGTCTCGTTCACAAAGCTATACTTTTCACAAAGTCATGCTTCGATCAACAAATGATCGGCAGCACTTCGAATGCCACATTACCAGTTTGGGAATATATCGCTAGTAACCATCAACTACATAACCTCTGAGCTCATATGTCTCAGAGAAGGGTGTTAAACTAAGAGAATAAATTCTCCCCCACCAACAGAAATGTATTTGACAGAAACCAGCTTTATATCTCAAAGTGTAACGTCAAACACACATCCATACATGTCCGTTCTGGGATCGAACGGAACCAAAGGCACTTCAAAGAAGCCCTTGCAAATCCGGATATTCACAAATCACATCCGGAATCCCAATCACAAAGGTGATAAAATCTCTATACCGGAGCAACCCGGTGCAGAGACATTCGACGGGTAATCGTTTCGCTTTCGAAAATACCCGGTCTTCAACATCGTCTTCAAATGCAATCCCATTTCGTCGTATCGTTATCTAGAATGGGTTTTATGACACAAGGTCCTCTCCCGGCTAATCCGAATAATGAGCGCTTATTTTAAAAAATAAGCGTTCATTCAGATTTCAAATAAATCACAACAATTTCCACTTTGATCTTTTAAACAAAAGATCTATCACAATCACAAAGGTTCGATGTGGTTTTCGGATATCCACTTGGAATCCGACCCCTGGTCGCATCGAAATTCAAATGACATTACAAAGGCCAATATTGATAGTCGGTTATTTAAATATCAATCATCATTCACAACCATTACTGGATTTCAAATAATTTTCCTAAATCAATATTTCCAAAATATCTTCGCAGGATATACTTTTATCACTTTAATATTTTGAAAACAAAATTTCAAATCACTATTCACATTTCAATCCTTTGGAAACAAATTTTCAAAGCATTTTCCTTACGTGGAATATATTTCCAAATATTTATTCATTTCCACTGGAAATCTGCCGAGTTAGAATAATTCAAATCACTTATCTAAAATATTCTTGGAACATTTAAAATAAAACCATCTTAAATACTTACTTAAAATATTGGTTATGAAAACATTATACTAATTATCACATATAAGATTTTAAGTCCCCATAAATTTTAGTAGATAAGGTATAACTATTTAAATAATCGTTTCCTAAAACAAATATCAATTTTTTATCTTTAAAATAATCCCTTCTATAAGTAATTAAATAAATCCATACTTTAAAGATTTGAAACCAGTTAAGAAAATAATTTATCCAAAGTATCCTTTCTAAAACCATCCTTCAAAATTTTCAATTTATATTTATAGGCTACTTCGAAATCATACCCAGCTTTCCAGGGAAAATACATTTTTCATTTCAAAATGGTTCTTTCAAATCAATTAATAAATCTTTCTTGATTTATTTTAAATTTACGTTCCGAATCCGTAAATTCCTTTCACACTTTTAAAAATAACCAAATCTTCATTTTTAAAACAAATTTTCCTTTCCATTATAAATTCCCATTGTGAATTTAAACTTCTAAATATCCATTGATATACGATTTTCAAATCGATTTCCAAATATTCATTTTCAACCTCGAATTAAATTCTAAATTGATTTCCAAATTTATTTACAAATGCCAAATAAGTTTCCAAAATTGATTTCTAAATTTATTTCAACACCAAATTTATTATCTTTTGAAACAAATTCTTTCTTTTAAATTTATTCAATTTTCTAAAATTAATTTACTATAAATTTTCTACTAAATTTCAAAGATCTATTTTTATTTATTTATTTATTTCTGGTATTATATGATTCCAAAAATATATTCGGCTAAACCATAGCCTTTAACGATTTCAATCACAAATATATTCGCACACAGATTATAAACAAATCAACACACAATTATTGAAACAAATTTAATCATTTGAGGAATCCAGTTGGATCCCTCCAACCTGTTTCCCTGCATCCACAGATGTTAGCACAACAATAAAATACCAATTCCACTTCGAGGTGGAATATCGCGGTATATGGAATTTAAAAAATATCATCCGCTATTATGTGGCGCATAGGGTCTAAACTAATATAACTAATAATAAATTAATCATCCAAGCACACAATCAACAATTAAATTTAACTATCACAATTCAACAATCAATCAATAACTGAAAATTTTCAACTATTATTCTCAGTGAGAAGATTTCCCCTTTTATTCGCAATCCATTCCAACTCATTTCCATTTCGGCTTGTTTCTCCATTTTAGACCTTGAATAAACAATTATATAATTTTATTAATATTGAATAAATCGAACCATTAAATTTTCATTTATAAATTTAATTACCAATGATTTTATTTTTAAACTAATAGTTTGATTTTAATAAATTCCTTTTAAAAAAATCTTTATATAATTTTAACAAGTTTATTAACAAATTAATCTAAATTTTTTTTAAAATCAAACTAGTAAATAAAGATAGGTATATATGTATATCCATTTCATTTCGTTATTATTTTAAACCTCACTGTAAATAATTTTCAGGATTTCTTGGAATTAATAATTAAAAATACCTATTATTAACTTAATTAAATCATTATTTAAATTGAGTTAACCTTTAATATACCTGCTCGGCCTACCATATCTGGAATAAAAACGAACGATCAAACACCTCAGGCTACTGCTCGCTCGACACCAGACACGCATAAGTGCATCACCCTCAAAGCGCCACCCAGCTATAGCGAAAAGCATCGCGACCCTTCTACACTCGACATTGACGATTCCACCAGGCAGCTTTTCCGTGTCGAGAACGGCCCGTCCATGCTGTGACCTCCATCACAAATCAAACATCCCCTCGAATGTCGCCGCACCTGGCCTTCCACCGGCGCTCCTCCTCGAGCGATTTGAAACTGCAGCGACTTACTCTCTTCTTTTTTTTCTCTCGAGTTCGAATTTGATTTTGAATCCCTGTCCCTTCTCTTTTTTTCTTTAAAATTTGAACCGAAGGCTTTTCAAAAGGAAAGAGAGGAGAACGATTTTTTCTCTGATTGAAATATTTTTTCTTCTGTGTGTATTGATTTTGAACGGAACCCTTACAGGCTCGAGATAAATAACAAGTGGGCTGCGTATTGAGGAAGGTAAGGCTTTTAAATTTAAAAAAATTTATTTATTATTCCCTGACAAAGCCGAAACATCTCGTTTGAAAGAGAATGATGGACGTGATTTATGAGTGCTCAAATAGGCCAGGTCATGTACAAGCTGCAGAAGATAAGACAGGCTTTGACAGACAACAATTATTTATATATATATTTAAATTTAAATCATTTCGAAATCGTAGCTTAAAATTTTGATCTTCTATCGAGGCTTGGCGCTAGGCGTTTATAATGTTATACGCCTATTCTGAATGCAATGGAAAAGGTTTCGAGTCCTAATTTGATCGTATGGAAAAGGTCGATTTTCGGACCAGTTAAAACATTGGACTTTTAATTTAAATTTCAATGCGTTTGCTTATCATACGGTCAAACGATCACTCCGAATACTACAAAATTTTAAATCCGATAATAATACAATATTACGGATCTAATGGAACTAGTTTCATTGAAATCTGAGACTGTAGCTCGGAATGCTATTTTTAAATATCAATTCAAACAATATAATTTCAAAACCGAACAAATCGTTTCAAATTCAATTTTAAAAATTCTACTATCTCCAGTATCATCAATATAGATTTTCTAAGCCACCAAATTATTTTTAATCACCTTAAAACTGAAGATTCAAATTTTTATCCAACTTTAATAAATTAAATACAATAATTAAATTGTCAAATTCATAGTAAATTTTGAAATTCAAGCTAAACCATTATTCAAATATTTAAAATCAATTAAATATTTTGATTTCAAATGTACAAAATTCTGGGTCGTCACATCCTTCTCCCCTTAAAAGAATTTCGTCCCGAAATTACTAGTTAAGAAGAATGATGCTTAACCCATTTAATATTTTCCAAACCAAACAGCTTTATCAACTTCCCAAAACAATTTTTTTTTATTAACAAGCCATTATCGCTTCAACTAACTTTCCAAAATTAATCATACATTCCAAACAACATTGTTTTCTTAATAATTCAAATTTAAATTTAAATTCAAATTTTAAACTTTCGAAATTTTCTCAAAATTTTTCTAACTCTCTAAATTTTCGGAAAATTTCGCCAGCGTCTCCTTTGCATGGCTAGCTCGGTACGACTACAAAATGGCACCACGATCCCTCAAATTCAAAAAGAAAACAAAAGGCCAAGTGGCTAGACAAGAAAATCACCAAATTTCATATAGAAATTTAATACATACCTTTTTGTCGAGCAATTTCAAATTTATCTTCGAAAATCAAAACCCAATTCCATTTCCCTTAACACATCTGTATATCCTGCTAGCCATAATATCCAATTACAACATTCAAATTTATTTTGCACGTTCCTTTACAAAATCTTCAATATATACTTCTTATACCATTTTTACTTTACTATTGAAGTTATATATCCATTTTCACTCAATCTTGCATTTTCAATTTCATTTGAATTCAATTTACACTTTCAACTCTGTTTGGATTTAATTTACCTTCTGAATATTGAATTTTATCAATTATCTTTTATTCACAACTGATTCATGTCACTATTTTAAATCAGTTTCATTTACTATTTCATTGCAAATTCCAATTCGTTTTATCTCAAACCATTTTTCTATTTCACCTTTATTATCTTTAGTTCACATCAAACTAATTTTACAACTTTATTTGATTTCACACAATTCAAATTTATTTCGATATTTAGTTTCAATTCCAATTTTATTCTTTTATTCATTCCCAAACACAATTAAATTTCAATTCACTATTTGGTTTACAACCACTTATATTTAAACTGGATTTCAAATTCCATATGAATTTAATTTATCTTTCGTTTATAATTATTGAACTTCGATTCATTTCAAATCATATTCAATTTCGTCATTCCTTTAATTAGTTTTATTTACTAATTTTATTTCAATATTTCACTTTGTTTAATACAAACCAATTTCAATTCCAATTCCAATTCTATTTACTTACAAATTCAAAATGAATTTCAACATTTAATTTCCTTTCATTTACTTGCAATCGTAAATTTATTCATTCATTCACAATTTTATTTTCCACCTTAATAAATTTTATTCCAATCATTTAGTCTATAAGACATCTCAAATTCACCCTTATTCAAATTAACTCAAGTCAATTTCAGTTTAAATCTGAATTTCCTAAGTTTTCAAATTTATTATTCCATAACTATTTTTAATAAAATTCCAGAGTCTTTCCACCTTTTCCAAAACCATTATTGAAAACAATTCAAATTATCCTTTGAATTTCAAAACCAAACCCAAATTTTCCAAACAACTTCCATTTAAAACAATTTGGCAGCAATTCCTCTTTTGGAGACCCGAAAATGAACATCGATGATGTCGCGATCATTACCGGAATTATTTTCCAGTAACCGAAAAAAGTTTAGAGTTTTATCCCTCCAAAAGCATTTTTCCAAACCCTTGAAAACTATTTCCAATCCTAAATGGAATTTAATTTCCAAACTTTTCGAATTTCAAATATTTACAAGAACATTTTCAAATATTTCTCTGGAATTCTATTTCAAATTATAAATCTCATTTACAATTTACATTTACAAATCCCATTTGGATTTTTATTTTCTTAGCTTTTGGTTTTGATTTCAATTCCTTATACAACGATGATAATAATTTAATATTATCGCTTCCTAGCAACCAAGCAACCATATATTATAATAATTCACAGAAAATTTATTTATTTTATATACGAAATTAGTTTGGGTAAAATTATTTCATTTACCCTATTTTAAAACGATATCGTGTCGAATTTGTTCTGTACAAGTGTTTAGAGATCCCTATCAATAATGTTAATTACTCATATCAACCAGAATCCATATACCCCTCAACAAACCAATCAACACAACATAAAACAATTTTATATTCACTAACAAATACGCGCTCATATCTATTATTGCACTCACACTGATTCTAGAGTACTGCTGACACTATCTCTAATGAGTAACACACAACAGAGCCAAGGTTATCGCTTAACCAAATGCTCTGATACCAAAATGTAACGACCCAATTTTACGACGTCCGAAAGTCGACATCGATACGTCCACTATATCCAATGCCGCACAATCGAATGCCGGAAAACCGAACCGTTAGGGTTTAAGAAGAAGAAGAAAACAGAACAATAATAGAATATCACATATCGCAGCGGAACAAATATAATAGATAAATGAATATCTTTAAAACAAAGAACTATATCAGTTATTACATTACATCACATTACATTATCAGAGTGTTACAACAACAAACAGCAGAAAAGAATATAACCTATACTAGTGATACGCTTCGCCATCCAGCTTGCTTCCGATCTCCACATCAACTTCTTGATAGACTTCGCTCCCGAACAATGATAACCTGACTCTAGGCTGCCCGTGTGGAAAAATGGTGGGCACCGAGAGTTTAGAAAGGGAACAATAAACTCCGAGTCAGTCGTGGGACTGGTGTGAGATCTTAAAGATAGTTATTTTCACAAAGAAAATAAAAAAAATCCGCTATGCTTTTGGAAAATAAAACTACCATAAGACCTACCGCCACACACACAATGCAATCGCAGAATTGAAGGAGATTTCCCTTATGATAGTCAAACATGCTTGATACGCAAAATCTTTTTAATATTATTATTATTAGTGCATAGTGCAGAAAACATTTTGAAAGTATAATATTAATCTTAGCCAGCATACAACCATTATTGTATGCCTACTATAGCTACCATGTTCAATAGCAGGTTACCGCCACATTCCATGGCAGGTTATACAACTAAAACCGTACAGGGCGCGTATTATTTCTTTGGATTTCCAACAAATGGTCAACCTAAGGAACTTCCTACTGCCATATGGGTACGCCGCTGGAGGGACGTCCCGAGAACCTACCCGGATCTCTGCCAACACAAGCCCGGGTTACCACTGTAACTAGGTAACTACTACTCGAGTATGCCACCCCTTGGTCGTTTGCAACCTTTATTCGAGGATCCTCAACCACAAAGAAATAACCATAAAGTACAATAAATTTGCGGCAACAACATAGGTTAAGTATCTGGGCTCCATACCATGATACCACCCTTTTCCAAAAGGAAATGACATACCCTAAAGGGTGCGACCCTCGTAACCTTGCCGCATCTTTCCTGTTTCGACCATTTTCGGTGTGTGAGGTCGATGAGGTCTCGTCCACAAAGTGTGATGCCCCACCTCTATACCCACGCTAGCCAAGAACACTACGGTGTAGTGTTGTCAACTAGCGCGGAGAATAAGGCTGTTGAGGAGCGACCATCCATATGATTTCTTATCACACGGTGGTTGTAAATAATCTTCGGAAACAAACATAGAAATATGCATAACACAAATCAGTCACAGACATCCATATCACAAAGGAGGAAGAAGATATGAATATATAACTAACACATGAAAGTGTACATCAGAGTAGTGGTCAAAAAGATCCACAATAATACAAAAGAATAGCAACACGTGCTATGCAAAAGAATACATCTATGAGTCTATATCTCAAGTGTAAACGACAAAAACTGCTAATCTAAAAGGTCAGTCAAAAGTCAAAGTAGTAAATCCCTGGGGGAGAAGTCAAGCAGAAGCACCTGTAACATCTCGGTCTGACCCGAGTATTATTTATAAGAAAATAATAAACGGATCAGTCTAGCTATAAATATTAGATAACATGATATAAACAATAGATATGGCAAGAGCATATAGTAACCATAAAGACATACTATGATAAGCATGTAAATGAAGATCATCAAGAGATCAAACAATATCAGAAGAATCTTCTAAAAGATCCAAATTCACCTAAACATAAAAGCTGGAAAATAGTAACAATGAAAGTCATGAAAATAGGTGAAGCACAAATTCTAGAAGACTACACAAGAAATCCAGAAATTACAATATAGGAGCATGAAAACACACAAAATGGGAGCATGAAAACTCACCTACACGTGTAACACAAAGCGAGAAGCTATCCCATGGTTGCAAGCCATTAATTTTGACACACGAATGGCCCGAAGACCGTGGGGCGCTACCCCACATATGTGATGGCGAAACAACACACAAATGCGATGGCGAAACATCACAAGAGCGGGGTCTAGTCTCCCTCGTAGACAAAGAGACATCGCACAGTTGCTAGTCTAAAACACAAAAATGATCGTCATGATCATCAAGAAGTGTCAATTACACTAAGTTAGTAAATATATAAGTTTAGCTTCATGTCCCATAACCACTTGCTTAACTCAAATATTTACTAACAAACTGTAGATCTCCACTAGAAAATCGTCACAAGAGATTCAATCGAACAAGTCCAAGAATTAACCGACGAAGTAAACGCAAGCGTTTCATACCACTTGTTTTACTAAGTCGTTTAATTAGATTTCTCATACGAGTGAGGTAAAGGTTTGTATATACTAATAGATTGGAAAACGGGTTAAGAAAAGAGCTTTGTTATTAAAAATAGAGTTGAAATACTTTTATTGAAAGAGTTTTGACATTTACTACTAGTTTTGAAACCTTTATATTTTAAAGTGACCAATCACAGAAGCGATTGTAGAAACAATCAATCACAAAGATCACATTCGGAGATGTGATAAAAATCCAAGGAAATCAGCGCAGCAAGTTCTGTTGAATGTTTTTCATATAAGATCCCCTACGGAGGGAGGGTCCGGGGGGGTGGCAACCCCCCAAGGTGGGGGTGCGGGGGCAACGCCACCGCTACGGGGTCTAAGGGGTCAAGCGACTTAGTGGTTGCGACCTAGAGGTGTTCGCGACCTAACGATGACTCGCGACCCAACGTGGCCGACCTAACAGAGGTTGCGACCTAAGGTATTCGCGACATAGGGACAGAAGCAGGACCGAGCGACCTACGACCTAGGCGACTACGACCTACGACCTAAGGCGACTTACGACCTACGACCTAAGGCGACTTACGACCTACGACCTAAGGTTCGCGCGACCTAGTGAAATAGCAGTATTAGGTCGGAGACGACCTACGACTTAAGGCCATACGACCTACGACTTAAGGCCATACGACCTACGACTTAAGGCCATACGACCTAACACCGAACAAGCATTTAGATGGCCCAGCGACCTACGGTACTAACTCGCGAGCGACCTAATGAGTTAACTCGTGAGCAACCTAATTCCAAAGTGCCAATTCTTCCAGAATGACCTAACGTTAACTCGTAAGCGACCTACGACCTATGGACGAGCGACCTAACTCCGAACGAGCTAAAAATGGCCAGAACGACCTAGGGTTAACTCGTAAGCGACCTACGACTTATGGACGAGCGACCTAACTCCGAACGAGCTAAAAATGGCCAGAACGACCTAATAGAAGTTTTTCACCAAAATCACTAAAATTTGGAGTTTTTCGCCAATCCAATCCAAACCAAATGCAAATGTGCATACTAAAGTGATAGGGAATCATTCCCAACAGTCCAATATAGATATAAACTAGATTTGTGGGATAAAAATCTCACCTTTGCACTAAAATTTATGAAGATGAAGCTTGAAAGCAAGGAGAAGCAATCCAAATCTTGAATCCAATATCTTCTACTTGAATTTGGAGTTGAATGTTGGATTTGCAATTGAATTTGTGCTTGGAGTTTTAATTTCCCATTCTCTTCACCATTAATGTCAAAGCTTGAGTTAGTTAGGAAATTTATGAAGAGTGAGGAGAAGGGGGTTGGAACTTTGGCTTAATAGGCTAAACTAACCCAAAGTCCAAGGCGGGAAAAGTTAGTGAAATTTCACTAACTCCAAACCTATCGATGTTTATACTTAAAAAAGTTGTAAACGGCATTTCGAACTCAGTGGAAGTGGTCTCGTGTGATAATCCCAATTTTGGACACCTGATAACTGAAATTAAATGGATTAAATTAATAAGAATAATTTTCTAAAATGATATATGTATGTATGTATATATTGAAAGTTATGTTTTGAAATTAGCATATATGTATATGTACTTATTCTAGGATTAAAATAATAATAATAATATAAATAAATATATAGAATTCGATCTTTAAACAAATCTTTGGAAATTTATATTCATGCATACGTATATATGTGTGTAAGATTGGTTTGTAAAAGTGAGATTTAATTAAGGATTTAAATTGGTAAACCAAATATATAAACTAAGTTTGATTTGGCATAAAATTATGTAAAAGACATTTTTATCATATAAAGCACAAATGTAAGTAGATTAATAAACATAGTTTACAATTTAAAACATGATACCTAAATCTTTATAAAACATAAATAAATATAATATAAGTAATAAAAGGGTATACACATTTTAAAAGTAATAACAAATGTAAATATGTTTGGACATATCAAAAACACTTGTAAGGAAATTAAGCATTAATGAATGACAAATGTAAGTCTATTAACAAGTGTCTTTATTTTGAAAATTTACTTTCTTTAATAAACATAATTCATTTAAACATATGAAGAAAATGGCTTTTCTCCTCTTTTAATTTCAAAACCTTATTCTTCTTCTCAAATCTTTTTTTCCACTTTTTCAAATAAATGGCAAATCAGTGAATCTACTTTCAAATCTAAAATCATCTTCATTCGAAATAGATATTCTGTTCAAATAAATGTGTAATTTCCCTCAAAGATCAACCTGAAGCTAATGCCTCCTCTAACCCAAAATTATCTGAAATTATCTTCAAAACTTGAAATTAAAATCTAGTTTAAACTTATAGCCTCTTCAAAACATCTACCTGAAAAGAAATTTGCAAATTCTATAGCCTATAGATCTCCTTCACCTCTGTTTTAAATCAATCAAGCCTGCAATTTTGTTTCTGGAAACAATGCAAATGTAATCAAGGAGCTAGTGCATTGCAGTAAAACAAGGTTGAAGTTTTTTTTAAAAGAAAAAAAAAAGAGGAAAGCAAGCAACTCAAAGGTTGGAAATCAATGCATTCAGGTTCCAGCTCATCTAAAACTAGGTGCTCTGTTTCATTTTTTTTCAGGTGAGTAATCTACTAACCTGGATAAATGTTTAAATCTGTTTTTAGATTTATACTTGTGAGTAAATCTGCTCTTAATGTTTTTGAACTCACCTGCATTTTTTTTTTTGTATGAAGTAATTATCAAAGTTTGGATGGAAACTATGTTTGCATGATTGTTTGGAAATGAAGAATGTATATGAAAGTTAAAAATTTAGTGCATGTTTAGACAACAAGTTTCCAATCAAACATTTCTTTCCAGATTTTCAAAAATCTGATATTTCAGTATAAAAGAACCTCTGCAACATAAAAAGGGTAAGTAAATAAACTATAATTTATTTTAAACTAAATGCGTGTAGTAATCATTAATGGTATGATTTGAATTATGCATGCATGAATACATAAAATATGAATCCCTGTATAAATATGCATGCCTGAAAAATCTCTGTTCCTTGTTCACAGGATTATTATTTTTTTTTTAAAAAAGACAAATTGAAAAAATTTAATCTCACCTTAAAATCTCTTATGGGCTGAGAAACTCAAACAAGATTGGTTTGTTTTAACATAAGCTAAGTTTTAAGAATATAAATTAGTATAATAAATGGAAAATTCCTGGAAGTTGTAAAAGGCAGTGAAATTTTCTTAAACATATCAAAATTCCGACTCAAACAATTCATGTTTTCAGGTATGTAACCTGTTTTATTATTTGAAATCATGAATTTTAAGCATCAAATCCAGATTTTTAGGGATTGATCGAGTGAGGAATTTGATGTTGAACAGATTTGGGTAAATAGGTGAATTGGGACGACCGGGTTGATTTGGGGATATGGTACTTAACGTGGAGAAGGAATAGGACATGGGGAACATGGGGAAAATGTCACTGGAAATTTGTAGTGCTTGTAGAAGCAGGTTGATCGAATTGTAGGGTTTTGCATTTTTATGGGTTGGTCGATGTTCTGGTGATTTTCACAGTGATGAGGTAGCATCGGAGTAGATGGGTTATTGGGGAAAATAAACAGGGATCATCGGTGAAGTAGTGGACAACAACTCGTGAATTCTGGTGATCGGTAATGGGAGCGCCAGGAAGATCTCTGGTCGAAGTTTCTGTTCCAGTTTGACTATATTGGCTGATGTATGGGTTGAATGGTCGGAGACGAATGTGGCGTTGGCCGATGATTAGTCGACGGTTCGAAGGGAGGGAAGATCGCTGGTGATCTCCTGTGCACGTGCACTGTGTCCTTTCGTGCAAGATGAAAATGAATTAAGAAAGAACAGAAAGAAGAAGATGTGGGGTCTGGAAGTGTTTTTTGCGAAGTAATTCACGGGGTTTTATTTGGTTTGCTCGGATGGGTCTTCGAGTCTCTCGAGAATGTGTTAAAATCCAGATTTTCGTATAACAGTTTTTTTAGAAGAAGTTGAGGAATCTCGGGTCTGAACTCGAGTTGTTCATGGGTTGGACCCGAAGTCGGTTCAATAGGCTAGAATTTGAAGGTTTTTATAAAATCTAGTTTCAAATATAAATTGAATTTAATTTTAAAACTAATATAAGATAAATGTTTTGCTTGAAACATTTGATTTAGAGGATTTTAGGTTTGTTTAATTTAATTTGTTAAGTTAAATTTTAATTTATTTCAAATTCAAAGTTTGATTTTTAAAGTGGAATATTTTGGAAATGTATTTAAATTTTGTTAATGATAAGTAAGTTGTAAATTAAAAAGGGTTTAACTTAAGAGATAATTAAGGTTTGAATGATTAATAACTAATTAATTAAGGGTAATTAAATAGTTTAATTTAATAAAGCTTAAGATTTATTAATTAATAGTTAGATGTTAGTTAACTAAGAAATTAAGTTGTAATTAGTGACCAATTTATTATTTAAAGGATTGATAAATTAAGGGAATAATAAAGGGTTAGTTAATCGATGAAGAAGATTAATTAGAGGATAATTAATCAATGTAAATAATTATAGAAGGATTAATTCGAGTAATTAATTATGGATCAATGTAATCAATGTGTATGGGTAAGGTTAATTAATTGGTGTAATTAATTAAGATAAAGTGGTTAATACTAGTTAATTAATTAAATTTAATTAATTAAAGGTAATCATTTGATGTTGAGTTAAGTATAATTACTTAAGGTAATTAATGAAGTATAATTACTTAGAGAAGTAATTAGTGGCTAATTATTGGATGTAATTAGTTAAAAGAAATTATTTGATGGAAGTAATTAAAGAATAATTACTTGATGAAAGTTAAGCAACGATAAGTCGGTGTAATTGAAGAATTAAATTATATAATTAATCAAGGAGTTGGTTTATTTGAAGAAGTAATTAAGGAGAGTTAATTTCTTATTTTGATTAACAAGATTGATTAATGAATGTAATTAAGTTAAACGTTAATTATTACATGAAATTTAAGAATAATTAACTAGTGAAGTAATTAGAGGATCATTAATTAATATTATTAATGGAAGCGATCAATCTTGCTTATTAACGATTAAATGATGATGGGTGCTTTGATATGGGTTGATATCTCTGATATGGATTGCTTTGTGAATGATATG
Source organism: Allium cepa (assembly GCA_030765085.1). Classification (NCBI taxonomy): domain Eukaryota; kingdom Viridiplantae; phylum Streptophyta; class Magnoliopsida; order Asparagales; family Amaryllidaceae; genus Allium; species Allium cepa. The sequence goes on from CM060945.1 coordinate 780,184,096, forward strand.
TTGGATCGACGATGATAATGTGATTATCAATCAGTTATGAATCACTGTGTGAAAGTATTATTCGACAATTTAAGGTTGAATTGTATTTAATTGGATAGCTTGGTTTACATGACATTGGATTCGAAGAGACCAGAGTCGGGTATAGTGAATACCCGAAACCACTTCGATTCTTTATAATTTGTTGTGTGGAATCAATAGAATGAAATGGAATGATTATAGTGAATTGAACCGTTTAATCTAAGTTTGGTACTTAGAAATTAAGGCGTGATGTAAGTAATGTTTATAACAGCTTGTTAAGTTGTAAATTGATAAGTTACCCGGGTTTATATAAGATGTATGCTTTTGTATTCCTTGTTAGTTGGGTTTACTCACGCTGGTTTCCAGCCTGACCCGGGTGTTACTTTGATGTAATGCTCGGGTCAGACCGAGTATTACAGATTTTCAGGTAAGGACGTTCTGGAGCTCAGGAGGCAAGCTGGATGGCAGGAGCGTATGAAGGTTTCCGCTGTTGTATTGTAGTATCTGAACAGGATTGTTTGTCCAGTGTTTATGCATATGTTGTAACTCTGATATGTATTAAAATGTAATTTGACGAGTATAGTTTCTCTTTTTATAACTATTATTTATGTGATATTATATTTTGATCCGCTGCGAATGTGAGGGTTCTGTGTTGTGTTCTGTTTCTTTCTTCTATCTCTTTCTTCTTTTTCTAACTATCTGGAAATTTCTGGATCGAAATTTTTGGGTCGTTACATCTCGAGTCCTAATTTGACCGTTTGCAAAAAGTAGCTTTTCGGACCAAAATCCGATTAAGATTTAATATTTAAATAAAATATTTAAATATAAACTCGATAAATATGCGGGTTGTTACACAAAGCTACACTTTTCACAAAGTCATGCTTCGATCAACAAATGATCAGCAGCACTTCGTATGCCACATTACCAGTTTGGGAATATATCACTAGTAACCATCAACTACATAACCTCTGAGCTCGTATGTCTCAGAGAAGGGTGTTAAGATAAGAGAATAAATTCTCTGCCACCAACAGAAATGTATTTGATAGAAATCAGCTTTACATCTCAAAGTGTAACGTCAGACACACATCCATACAAGTCCATTCCGGGATCGAACGGAACCGAAGGCACTTCAAAGAAGCCCTTGCAAATCCGAAAATTCACAAATCACGTTCGGAATCCCCATCACAAAGGTGATAAAATCTGTATACCGGAGCAATCCGATGCAGACACATTCGACAGGTAATCCTTTCGCTTTCGAAAATACCTGGTCTTCAACACCGTCTTCAAATGCAATCCCATTTTGTCGTATCGTTATTCGGAATGGGTTTTATGACACACGGTCCTCTCCCTGCTAATCCGAATTTTGAACATTTGAAATCAAAATATTTAATTGATTTTAAATATTTGAATGATGGTTTAGCTTGAATTTCAAAATTTACTATGAATTTGGCAATTTAATTATTGAATTTAATTTATTAAAGTTGGATAAAAATTTGAATCTTCAGTTTTAAGGTGATTAAAAATAATTTGATGGCTTAGAAAATCTATATTGATGATACTGGAGATAGTAGAATTTTTAAAATTGAATTTGAAAGCGATTTGTTCGGTTTTGAAATTATATTGTTTGAATCGATATTTAAAAATAGCATTCTGAGGCACAGTCTTGGATTTCAACGAAACTAGTTCCATTGGATCCATAATATTGTATTATTATCGTATTTCAATTTCGTAGCATTTGGAGTGATCGTTTGACCGTACGATAAGCAAACGCGCTGAAAGTTAAATTAAAAGTTCAATGTTTTAACTGGTCCGAAAAGCTATCTTTTCCATACGATCGAATTAGGACTCGAAACCTTTTCGTTCGGGAATAGGCGTATAACTATATAAACGCTTAGCGGCATGCCTCGATAGGAGATCAACATTTTAAGCTACGATTTCGAAATGATTTAAATTTAAATATATATATATATATATATATATATATATATATATAATTGTTGACTGTCAAAGCCTGTCTTATCTTCTACAGCTTGTACATGACCTAGCCTATTTGAGCACTCATAAATCGCGTCCATCACTCTCTTTCAAAAGAGATGTTTCGGCTTTGTCAGGGAATAAATAAAAAAATTACATTTAAAATCCTTACCGTCCTCAATACGCACCCCACTTGTTATTTATCTCGAGCCTGTAAGGGTTCCGTTCAAAATCAATACACACAGAAGAAAAAAAAATTCAATCAGAGAAAAATCATTCTCCTCTTTTTCCTTTTGAAAAGCCTTCATTTCAAAATTTAACGAAAAAAAGAGAAGGGATAGGGATTCTAAATCAAATTCGAAATCGAGAGGAAAAAAAAGAGTAAGTCGCTGCAGTTTCAAATCGCTCGAGGGGGAGCGCCGGTGGAAGGCCAGGTGCGGCGACATTCGAGGGGATGTTTGATTTGTGAGGGAGGTCACGGCATGGACGGCTCATTCTCGACACGGCAACGCTGCCTGGTGGAATCGTCAATGTCGAGTGTAGAAGGGCCGCGATGCTTTTCGCTGTAACTGGGTGGCGCTTTGAGGGTGATGCACTTATGCGTGTCTGTTGTCGAGCGAGCGGCAGCCTGAGGTGTTCGATCGTTCATTTTTGTTCCAGATGTGGTAGGCTGAGCAGGTATATTAAAGGTTAACTCAATTTAAATGATGATTTAATTAAGTTAATAATAGGTATTTTTAATTTAATTCCAAAAAATCCTGAAAATTATTTACAGTGAGGTTTAAAATAACAATGAAATGAAATGAATATACATATATACCTATCTTTATTTATTAGTTTGATTTTAAAAAATATGGAGATTAATTTGTTAATAAACTTGTTAAAATTATTTTAAAGATTTTTTTTAAAAGGAATTTATTAAAATCAAACTATTAGTTTAAAAATAAAATCATTGGTACTTAAATTTATAAATGATAATTTAATGGTTCGATTTATTCGAATATTAATAAAATTGTATAACTGTTTATTCAAGGTCTAAAATGGATAAACAAGCCGAAATGGAAATGAGTTGGAATGGATTGCGACTAAAAGGTGAAATCTTCTCACTCAGAATAATAATTGAAAATTTTTAGTTATTGATTGATTGTTGAATTGTGATAGTTAAATATAATTGTTGATTGTGTGCTTGGATGATTAATTTATTATTAGTTTAGACCCTATGCGCCGCATAATAGAGAACGATGTTATATTAAAACTCATATACCGCGATATTCCACCTTGAAGTGAAATTGGTATTATATATGTATTTGGAGTGTTTGATTTCCCGCATTATATAGCGGATGAGACCCTATGCGTCGCATAATAGCGGATGATATTTTATAAATCCCATATACCGCAATATTCCACCTCGAAGTGGAATTGGTATTTTATTGTTGTGCTAACATCTATGGATGCAGGGAAACAGGTTGGAGGGATCCAACTGGATTCCTTAAATGATTAAATTTGTTTCAATAATTGTGTGTTGATTTGTTTATAATCTGTATGCGAATATATTTGTGATTGAAATCGTTAAAGGCTATGGTTTAGCCGAATATATTTTTGGTATCATAGAATACCATAAATAAATAAATAAATAAAATTTGATCTTTGAAATTTAGTAGAAAATTTATAGTAAATTAATTTTAGAAAATTGAATAAATTTAAAAGAAATAATTTGTTTCAAAAGATAATAAATTTGATGTTGAAATAAATTTAGAAATCAATTTTGGAAATTGATTTGGTATTTGTAAATAAATTTGGAAATCAATTTAGAATTTAATTCGGGACTGAAAATGAATATTTGAAAATCATATATCAATGGAGATTTAGAAGTTTAAATTCACAATGGGAATTTATAAAGGAAAGGAAAATTTGTTTTAAAAATGATCATTTGGTTATTTTTAAAAGTGTGAAAGGAATTTACGGATTCGGAACAAAAATTTAAAATAAATCAAGAAAGGTTTATTAATTGATTTGAACGAACCATTTTGAAATGAAAAATGTATTTTCCCTGGAAAGCTGAGTATGATTTCGAAGTAGCCAATATATATAAACTGAAAATTTTTAAGGATGGTTTTAGAAAGGATACTTTGGATAAATTATTTTCTTAACTGGTTTCAAATCTTTAAAGTATGGATTTATTTAATTACTTATAGATGGGATTATTTTAAAGATAAAAAATTGATATTTGTTTTAGAAAACGATTATTTAAATAGTTATACCTTATCTACTAAAATTTGTGGGGACTTAAAATCTTATATGTGATAATTAGTATAATGTTTTCATAACCAATATTTTTAAGTAAGTATTTAAGATGGTTTTATTTTAAATGTTCCAAGAATATTTTGAATAAGTGATTTGAATTATTTTAACTCGGTAGATTTTCAGTGGAAATGAATAAATATTTGAAAATATATTCCACGTAAGGAAAATGTTTTGAAAATTTGTTTCCAAAGGATTGAAATGTGAATAGTGATTTGAAATTTGTTTTCAAAATATTAAAGTGATAAAAGTATATCTTGCGAAGATATTTTGGAAATAATGATTTGGGAAAATTATTTGAAATCCAATGACGGTTGTGAATGACGATTGACAATTAAATAACCAACTATCAATATTGGCCTATTTAATGTCATTTGAATTTCGATGCGACCGGGGGTCAGATTCCAAGTGGATATCCGAAAACCACATCGAACCTTTGTGATTGTGATAGATCTTTTGTCTAAAAGGTCAAACTAGAAATTGTTGTGATTTGTTTGAAATCTCAATGGACACTTATTTTTTTAAAATAAGCGCTCGTTATTCGGATCAGCCGGGAGAGGACCTTGTGTCATAAAACCCATTCCGAATAACGAAATGGGATTGCATTTGAAGACGGTGTTGAAGACCGGGTATTTTCGAAAGCGAAAGGATTGCCTGTCGAATGTCTCTGCACCGGGTTGCTCCGGTATAGAGATTTTATCACCTTTGTGATGGGGATTCCGGACGTGATTTGTGAAAATCCGGATTTGCAAGGGCTTCTTTGAAATGCCTTCGGTTCCGTTCGATCCTGGAATGGACTTGTATGGATGTGTGTCTGACGTTACACTTTAAGATATAAAGCTGGTTTCTATCAAATACGTTTCTATTGGTGGCGGAGAATTTATTCTCTTAACTTAACACCCTTCTCTGAGATATACGAGCTCAGAGGTTATGTAGTTGATGGTTACAAGTGATATATTCCCAAACTGGTAATGTGGCATACGAAGTGCTGCTGATCATTTGTCGATCGAAGCATGACTTTGTGAAAAGTGTAGCTTTGTGGACAAGACCTCATCGGACCTCACACCCCGGAAATGGTCAAAACAGAAAAGATGCGATAAGGTTATGAGGGTCGCACCCTTTAGGGTATGTCATTTCCTCCTGGAAAAGGGTGGTATCATGGTATGGAGCCCAGATACTTAACCTATGTTGTTGCCACAAATTTATGGTACTTTGTGGTTATTGCTTTGTGGTTGAGGATCCTTGGATAAAGGTTGCAAATGACCGGGGGGATGGCATACTCTAGTAGTAATTACCTAGTTGTAGAGGTAACCCAGCCTTGTGTTGGCAGAGATCCGGGTAGGTTCTCGGGACATCCCTCCAGAGGCGTACCCATGTGGCAGTAGCAAGTTCTTTAGCCTGACCATTTGTTGGAAATCCAAAGAAACAATACGCGTCCTGTACAGTTTTAGTTGTATAACCTGCCATGGAATGTGGCGGTAACCTGTTATTGAACATGGTAGCTATAATAGGCATATAATAATGGTTGTATGCTGGCTAAGATTAATATTATACTTTCGAAATGTTTTCTGCACTATGCACTAATAATAATAATGTTAAAAAGATTTTGCGTATCAAGCATGTTTGACTATCATAAGGAGAAATCTCCTCCAATTCTGCGATTGCATTGTGTGTGTGGCGGGAGGTCTTATGGTAGTTTCATTTTCCAAAAGCATAGCGGATTTCTTTTTTTATTTTCTTTGTGAAAATAACTGTCTTTAAGATCTCACACCAATCGCACGACTGACTCGGGTTTATTGTTCCCTTTCTAAACTCTGGGTGCCCACCATTTTTCCACATGGGCAGCCTAGAGTCAGGTTATCATTATTCGAGAGCGAAGTCTATCAAGAAGTTACTGTGGAGATCAGGAGCAAGCTGGATGCCAAAGCATATCACTAGTATTGGTTATATTCTTTTCCGCTGTTTATTGTTGTAACACTCTGATAATGTAATGTGATGTAATGTAATAGCTGATATAGTTCTTTGTTTTAAAGATATTCATTTATCTATTATATTTGTTCCGCTGCGATATGTGAGATTCTGTTATTGTTCTGTTTTCTTCTTCTATCTTCTTCTTCTTAAACCCTTACGGTTCGGTTTTTTGACATTCGACTGTGCGGCATTGGATATAGTGGACGTATCGATGTCGACTTTCGGGCGTCGTAAAATTGGGTCGTTACAGTTTTAAAATTAATTCTTAAGTTATTTAAATAAGTTTTAAAAAATGTTATTAAATAGTTAATTAAAGAAGGTGAAATGATTTTGATTATTAAGCAACTTAAAGGGTTTTAAGTTAAATTCATATGTAAATGATGAATTAATTTCAAAGGTTATTTAAAATAAGATTTTAAAGATATATGGTTTATCTTAAATATTGTTTTTGATTATTAATTAACTTAAAGGCTTTAAGTTAAATTATATGTTAATGATAATTTATTTCAAAGGTTTATTTAATGAAATTTAAATGATATAATTAATTAAGATAAAGGGTTTATCTTTTAATTAATTTAGGGTCTTGATTAATTAAAGGATCATCAATTAATTAATTATAGAGTAATTAATTGATGTAATTAATCAAAGGAATAATTAATTAATTGAGGGTTAATTAATTAATGTGAGTAATTAAAGGATTAATTAATTGATAATTAGGGTTTAATTAATTAATGTAATTAAAGGTTAATTAATTAAATGTAATTAATTAAGGATTAGTTAATTAATGTAATTGATTAAGGGTTAATTAATTAGTGTAATTAACTTAAGGTTAATTATTTGTGTGATTAATTAATAGATAATTAATTAATATAAGTAACTAAGGATAATCTTAAGATGGATAATTAAGGGTAATTAATTAACTTCGTTAATTAATTAAAATGATAACAAAAGGTTTGTAATTAATTAATGTTAATTAAGCAGGATTTAAAAAGTAATTAAAGTAATTAATTTATTTTATCTGGAGATTATATTGAATTAATTAGGGATTGAGCAACTAATTGATCTTGCTTATGGATGATTGTATTATATTGAATGCCTTGAATTGTTTGATATCTCTGATATGTGATGTTCTGTAATAGATTGCTTTGGATTGAGCTGTGATAAATGTAATTTATTTATTTATGATGAATTTACATGTTTATCTGTGAATGGGAGATAAGCCTTATAGGATTATACCGCTTATTGATATTGTTGTGCTTGGATTTATGATGGTTGTGATAATTTATTGTTGTATGCAAAACCCCCACACACAACACGCACACAAATATGGATTTCACGGGAAATTGGTTAAGTCATGGGTATTTTGAATTTAATATTATTCAAATGGTGAAAAATTTAAATATTGAATTTTGAATTCAAAATGGTATGGAAGTAAAATTGGGTAAAACATGAAAATCTTTTGAGAAGGAAATTTTGAAATTAAAATTATTTTTAATATAATATGGCTTGTTAAAGTTTAGAAATTTGGGAAACTATGGTTTAAAAAGGATTATACAGGTTATATATGGATTTTAAACCAATTTTAAAGTATTTTAAATGAATTATTTTGGGAATTTAAATTTAACCCAAATAGAACTTGCCGAGGATACGGCAGATAGCTGATTTTCCAATTTATACTTTAAAAGGCTATAACTTGAGCAAATTTAATCGGATTTTCCCAAAACGAAAAATCTTTGTTTTCAAATGATAATAGCTTTCATATAAAGAAAGAATTTCTAGTTTTTATTGAAAGGATTTCGAGTTATGGGTAAATCAAATGGAAATAGTTTTGAACGCTATGAACAAATCTTTGTTAAAGATTTGGTAAACCTTGTTTCAAACTGAAGAGAATCTTAAAGATGGATCTTTTTTTTAAATGAATAAAAATGGAAAAAAAATTAAACCATTCAAAAGGGAAGGTTTTGGGGAATAAGATATAAAAAGTTGTGACTTAACCAAGATCCGAATGTATCCATATGTTCTAAAAACAAGCGCTCATTATTCGGTTAAGCCAGGAGAGGACATTAAGTCATAAAACCCATTCTGAATAATGATACGACAAAATGGATGGCATTTGATGATGGTGGTGAAGACCGGGTATTTTCGAAAATGAAAGGATGACGTGTTGATTGTCTCTACACTGAGTTGCTCCGGTATAGAGATTACCCTAAATGATGGGGAGTCCGGACGTGATTAGGAAATATCTAGATTTGCAAGGGCTTTTTTCTTAATTGGACGAAGTGCCTTCGGTTCCATTCAGACCCAGGGTGGACTTGTATGGATGTATGTCTGACGTTACACTTTGAGATGTAAAGTTAGTTTCCATCAAATACATTTCTGTTTGGTGGCGGAGAATTTATTCTCTTAGATTAACACCCTTCTTTGAGACGTACGAGCTCAGAGGTTATGTTTTTGATGGTTACTAGTGATATATTCTCAATTTGGTAATGTGTCATGCTAAGTGCTGATCATTGGTTGATCAAAGCATGGCTTTTGTCAAAAGCGTAGCTTTGTGGGACGAAACTTCATCGGACCTCACACCCCGAAAATGGTCGAAACAAGAAGGATGCGGCAAGGTTATAGGGGTCATGCCCCTGAGGGTATGTGCATTCCTTCTGGATAAAAAGTGGTATCATGACATGGAGCCCAGATATTTAACTTATGTAATTGTTGGAATTTGTTGGAGATGCCTCGGTAAAGGCCGGTTACGACCGGGGGATTGCATACTCATGACAGTGAGTTACCTAGTTACAGAGGTAACCCGGCCTTGTGTTGGCAGAGATCCGGTTAGGTTCTCGAGGCGTCCCTCCAGATACATATCCTTTCGAAAAGGAAGTTCCTTAGCCTTAACCATTTGTTAGAAATCCAATCACCCAATACGAGACCTGTACGGTTTTTGTTGTATAACCTGCCATCTAACATGGTAGCTATAGTAGGCATACTATAATGGTAAGTATGCTGGCTAAGATTAATATTATACTTTCGATATGTTTTTCACATTATGCACTAATAATAATATCAAAAGGATTTTCGCATATCAAGCATGTTTGATTAATAAGGAGAAACCTCTCAAAAGTGTGCGATTGCATTGTGTGTGTGCCGGGAGACCTTATGGTAGTTTCATTTTCCAAAAATCATAGCGGATTTCTTTTTATTTCTTTTAATTTGTTTGTTTTTGTACAAATGACTGTTTTTGTTTGCTCACACCAGTCACATGACTGATCTGGAGTTTATTGTTCCCTTTCTTAACTCTGGGTGCCATAATTTTCCATACGGGTAGCCTAGAGTCAGGTTATTTAGCAAGGTACTATAGCTAGTTAAGATCATCAGTAGGTCATGGAGCTAGTCGGATAGTTGATTTGGATCTAAAATCTTTGGTTTGGGATCGGATTTGCTTCGTTGCAGCATGATAGATTTTGTGTTTGGAGCTTGGTAATGAAGATGCAGTGTTGGATTCTCTCTTTCTCTTTATCTCTCTCTCTCTCTCTTTCTCTCTCTTGGAGATCCCTGTTGCTATTATATCTTTTCGCTGTTGTATATTTTGCTCTGATATTGTTGTTCATTTGTTATCAGATATTGTATCCATGTTGTATCCATATTGTGTATCAATAAAATTCTTCTTTGTTTCCGCTGTGTTGTTTTTCATCTAATGTGTATAGGCTCCGACAAACCAGACTCAACATTTGAATCTCCAGGATTCGAATACGAGTGATGTATTGGATGCCAATTTTCAAAGGTCGAGTCTGGGTCGTTATAAGTGGTATCAGAGCTAAAGGTTGAGAAAGAACTTTAGTTTGGAGTATAACTCATTAGGTGACTCATTAGAGATAGGGTAAGAAATGCCCTAAAATGAGTACAATCCCTAAGATATCTTGTTCGTATGCCTCAATCAATTTTCTTACTATTCATTGATAGTGAGAATGAGTGCAAGAAGAGAACGAGGTATGGGATAGGGCAGTGCCACTTCAAATGGTCAACACCCTGCAACAAAACTAATGGTTGGGAACAACTTTTTCCATCAACTCCTTTGATCATCATCCGATTTTAATTCTTGGATGGCTTACTAGCAGCTCCAAGGAGAAGCTTTGGCCTGGTGAGGGACCATTATTTTGGCCGTATCGGAGGATGAGTTCACATGAGATGGATTCAAACAAGTATTTGAGAAGTGTTATATGTCTTCAGCTGGTATTTCCAGGATGTATAAAGAAATAAGGTGATTTTCATATTTATGATTAATTTGTTAGAGTTCTATTCAACACTAGAGCCATGTATAGTTTTATTTCCCAGCAAGCCGTAGAAAGTTAAATCATGAACCCAAATTCGTAAACGAACCTATTTGTGTGAAGAATTTGGTAGGTGGCCTACGAATCTTTGTTTACGTTGTAGAAAAGTTTCTATTTCGTCTTCTCATCATAAGTTTCCTATCAGCTTTTCGTTTTTGACTTTAATGAATTTGAAATTTTACTTGAATGAATTGGTTAACAAAATATGAAGGTAAATTAGATTGTACCAATCGAACGATTTCGGTTAAGACCAAACTTGAGAACTTTGTTGTGATTTCTTGTGAGGATCCAAGTCCGAAGAGGCACAAGCTAGTGTATACCTTAGGGTATTCCAACCTGTAGCATGGGCTAGGTCCATCTTGGAAAAGAATCGAGCACCATCTAGATTAGCCCAAGGATTCCATCAGCTAAGAATTGCGAACGATTGTATTCATTTGTCTGTTTTTTGAGGGTCCTGATACACTCTACGAATGGTTAGTTATGCCCTTCGGACTAACCAATGCCCCTGCATATTTCGTAGATTAGATGACTCGAGTATTTCGTATTGTATTGAATAAGTTCGTTCTCGTATTTATTGATAATATTCGGATCCATCTCAAATGTAGAATAGATATTTTGATTTGATCTGGTAAGCCATTTCTCTATCTTTTTGTGTGTTCATCTGTTCTTTGTTTGTCTCCCTATGTAGCAAATTTCAAGGACGAAATTTTCTTAAGGAGGGAATCTGTAACGATCCCCTTTTTAAGCCAAATTTAATTTAGTAATTAATATAAATTTTTGGATTAATTTGTGAATTAATTTGAAATTTTCCAAAAATAAATTAGAAATGAGTTTGTTTTATATATACATAAATAGATTGTAAATAGAATTTGATTTGAAATTCAAAAATAAATATTTAAATATAAATTGGATTTAAAAACTTTATATTTTAAAATTTAATAAAAAATTATTTCCTAATTATATAGTATATGTATGTATGTATTTTGAAAGTTATATTTTGAATTTAATATAATAATTTTTCAAAACTTATTTAAGGGTTAAAATTTAATATATATATATATATATATATATATAATTTTTATTTAGTACATAACTAAATTTTAAATCATTTTCTTTAAGGTTATAAATTTAAATAAAAGGAAAAATATAAAACATATGTTAATATAAAATAGAAAATATTGAAACAAAAAATATATATATATAAAGACAAACTCAAAATATAATAGAAAATTATATAAATATATATAACTAAGATAAAATAATATAAAATCATATTTAAACATCTAATACATGCAAATTACAAGTGTAGGTTTATAAAGATGTAAATTAACAAGTGTAAGATAATTAGATACATGCTTTAACAAGTGTAACTTAATTTGTCATGCAAAAATACAAGTGTCATGCCTTTTAGTTATCTTTTATTTTTAGAAATAAAAATTAAAACAAGTTATATATACACACATCCACTCTCCTACTCCTTCATTGTTGTTTTATATTTATAAAAATCTGTAAACCAGAAAATCAAAACAAACCAGAGACAAACTAAAGGAATCAAAACCAGAAGAAAAAAAATCAAATAATCTCGAACCTGAAAGCTGTTCAAAGATCAAAGCAAGATCCAGATCAACTCAATAATTTTCAAAAACCGGAAGCATAGATCATTTCATCTAAGCGAAAGATTAAAGCAAAGCAATCTGCAATTTTAAGTTCCAGTTTTCAAAGTATAAAACAATATCCAGATCAAAAACCAAGTCCAAAAACATTTCCAGGCTTAAGCTTCTATGTTCATCACTCATATCTTTGAGTAAACTACTTTTATAAAAGTTGAAATCTGGTTTAAATCTTTATGCACATGATAATCTTTGAAGTTATGAATGTAAATTATGTTTGCATGTCGGTATATATGAAGTTTATATGTGTGCATGTCTGTACATATAAATATATGGCCTCTATTCCAGGTTTAAAGAGTTTAAACAATTTCAAAATTCAATCCCTTCTCCTCTAATTCTTTTTAGAGTTTGATGTCAGAACTAAAAGTGTTTGAATTTACAGGATCTAAGTTTTATAAATACTTTAAAATAAAACTATCAAGTGGTTTTGCTAGAAAACAAGAAAATACAGTGACAACACGAAACTATGTCAAATTCAAATATTATGTTTTCTTGTTTCAATTTTATCATCTAAAACATTTTCGAAAATGATGATTTTTAAAGGTGGAATCATGATTTCTAAGTGTGTATTCATAGAGAACTTGCGAGTTGAACAGGAATGGAGTTTTTAGCATTTCTGGTGATCGAGAAGAGGTGGGTCTCTTGATCATGGCTGGAGGTAGCTGGAAGGTTGACGAAATTGGGAAAAATGATCGGAGAATTTTCCGATCATTGTGGTGATGCCACGACATCGATCTAGGGTTTAAGACCTGTTTTGGTCGACTGAGTTTGCAAGCTTGGTTCGTCAACGTCGAGGCATCAGAGTGGATGGCAGGAAAGGGAATCGGTGCGTAGGGTTTCAGTGGAGCTTTGGTCAGAATGCCGTGGTTTCTGGCGATCTGGGGCGTCGGCACAAGGAGATTTCATCAATCAGGTTTATTCCAGTAGAGCTCTATGTTGTTCGGTTTCGATTCAGGAAGTCGATGGGGGGTTCTGGGTGGTTGTTTGGATGGAGATGGTCCTTGATAACTTATGGATAATCGCGGCACTGGTCAGAGATGACCAGAACTCGGGAGCACGTGCACATGTGTCTAGGTGTGTCAGTATGTTTTGGGTTGGGGAAGAAGAGATGGGCTCGAAGTCATACTCGGGAAAGTTAGGTAATGGGCCGAGTTAGAACACGGGTAGTTTGCTACAGTTTATAAACTTAAACAAAACAAAGTTTAAAGTAAAAAAAATAAAAAAAAGGGTAACTCGAGGAAAACTGGATTGGGCTCGGGTGGGAACTCGAAGTCGTCTCGGGTTCTTGTTATTACAGTTTTGAAATTTAAATAAAACAAGTTTTTAAATTTTACAAATTAAATTAGGTTTAAAACCTTTTTTTAATTAATTCTTGTAAATTAATGAATGTTTTATTCTAGTTCTGGAATTATTTAAAAGTTTAAAATAAATTACTTTAGATTTATTAAGTTTAAGGTATTTTATTTTATATCTATTGTTTTAAAATTAATTCTTAAGTTATTTAAATAAGTTCAGAAAATGTAATTAAATAGTTAATTAAAGAAGGTGAGATGATTTTGATTATTAAGTAACTTAAAGGGTTTTAAGTTAAATTCATATGTAAATGATGAATTAATTTCAAAGGTTATTTAAAACAAGATTTTAAAGATAAATGGTTTATCTTAAATAATGTTTTTGATTGTTAATTAACTTAAAGGTTTTAAGTTAAATTATATGTTAATGATAATTTATTTCGAAGGTTTATTTAATGAAATTAAAATGATATAATTAATTAACATAAAAGGTTTGTCTTTTAATTAGTTTAGGGTCTTGATTAATTAAAGGATCATCAATTAATTAATTATAGAGTAATTAATTAATGTAATTAATCAAAGGATAATTAATTAGTTAAGGTTAATTAATTAATGTGAGTAGTTAAAGGATTAATTAATTAATTAATTAATTAATAATAAGGGGTTAATTAATTAATGTAATTAAAGGTTAATTAATTAAATGTAATTAATTAAGGATTAGTTAATTAATTTAATTGATTAAGGTTAATTAGTTAATGTAGTTAATTAAGGATAATTAATTAATTAAAGAATAATTAATTAAGGGTTAACTAATTAATGTAATTTACTTAAGGTTAATTAATTTGTGTGATTGATTAAAATATAATAATTAATATAAGTAATTAAGGATAATTACTTAAGATGGATAATTTAGGGTAATTAATTAACTTCATTAATTAATTAAAATGATAACAAAAGATTTGTAATTAATTAATGTTAATTAAGCAGGATTTAAAAAGTAATTAAAGTAATTAATTTACTTTATCTGGAGATTAAAGTGAATTAATTAGGGATTGAGGAACTAATTGATCTTGCTTAGTATGATTGGACTATATTGAATGCCTTGAATTGTTCGACATCTCTAATGTGTGATGTTCTTTGTTATGATTGCTTTGGATTGAGTTGTGATAAATGTAACTTATTTATCTGTGATGAATTTACATGTTTATCTGTGAATGGAAGATAAGCGTTATAGGATTATACCGCTTATTGATATTGTTATGCTTGGATTTATGATGGTTATGATAATTTATTGTTGTATGCAAAACCCCTACACACAACACATACACCAAATATGGATTTCACGGGAAATTGGTTAAGTCAGTATTTTGAATTTAATATTATTCAAAATGGTGAAAATTTTAAATATTGAATTTTGAATCCAAAATGGTTTAGAAGTAAAATTGGGTAAAATATGAAAAGCTTTTGAAAAGGAAGTTTTGAAATTAAAACTATTTTGAATATAATATGGCTTGTTAAAATTTTGAAATTTGGGAAACTATGGTTTAAAAAGGATTATACATGCTATGTAAATGGATTTAAACCAATTTTAAAGTATTTTAAATGAATTATTTTGGGATTTTAAATTTAACCCAAATCGAACTTGCCGAAGATACGGCAGTTCGCTGATTTTCAGATTTATACTTTAAAAGGCTATAACTTGAGCAAATTTAATCGGATTTTCCCAAAACGAAAAACCTTTGTTTTCAAATGATAATAGCTTTCATATAAAGAAAGAATTTCTAGTTTTTGTTGAAAGGATTTCGAGTTATGGGTAAATCAAATGGAAATAGTTTTAAAAGCTATGAACGAATATTTGTTAAAGATTTGGTAAACCTTGTTTCAAATTGAAGAGAATCTTAAAGATGGATCTTTTGTTTAAAATATTAAAAATGGAAATTTGTTTAACCATTCAAAAGTGAAGGTTATGGGGAACAAGGGTTAAAAAGTTGTGACTTAACTAAGGTCCGAATGTATATATATGTTTTAAAAACTAGCGCACATTATTCGGTTAAGTCGGGAGTGGACACTAAGTCATAAAACCCATTTCGAACAATGATACGACGAATTGGATGGCATTTGAAGACGGTGGTGAAGATCGGGGTATTTTCAAAAATGAAAGGATGACCTACTGATTGTCTCTGCACTGAGTTCCTCCGGTATACAGATTACCCTAAGTAATGGGGAGTCCGGACGTGATTAAGAAATATCTGGATTTGCAAGGGCTTTTTCCTTAATCGGACGAAGTGCCTTCGGTTCCATTCAGACCTAGGATGGACTTGTATGGATGTATGTCTGACGTTACACTTTGAGATATAAAGCTGGTTTCTATCAAATACATTTCTGTTTGGTGGCGGATAATTTATTCTCTTAGCTTAACATCCTTCTCTGAGACGTACAAGCTCAAAGGTTATGTAGTTGATGGTTACTAGTGATATATTCCCAATTTGGTAATATGGCATGCTAAGTACTAATCATTGGTTGATCAAAGCATGGCCTTTGTGAAAAGCGTAGCTTTGTGGGACGAGACTTCATTGAACCTCACACCCAGAAAATGGTCGAAACAGAAAGGATGCGGCAAGGTTGTAGGGGTCGCGCCCCTTAGGTATGTGCATTTCCTTTTGGATAAAAAGTGGTATCATAGTATGGAGCCCAGATATTTAACTTATGTGGTTGTTGGAATTTTTTTGTGAGGCCTCGGTAAAGGTCGGTTACGACGAGGGATGGCATACTCGTGACAGTTAGTTACCTAGTTAAAGAGGTAACCCGGCCTTGTGTTGGCAGAAATCCAGTTAGGTTCTTGAGGCGTCCCTCCAGAGGCATACCCTTTCGGAAAGGAAGTTCTTTAGCCTTGACCATTTGTTGGAAATCCAATCACCCATTACGAGCCATGTATGGTTTTAGTTGTACAACCTTCCCTCTAACATGGTAGCTATAGTTGGCGTACTATAATGGTACGTATGTTGGCTAAGATTAATATTATACTTTTGAAATGTTTTTCACACTATGCACTAATAATAATATCAAAAGGATTTTCGCGTATCAAGCATGTTTGAATATCATAAGGAGAAACCTCCCCCAAGTGTGTGATTGCATTGTGTGTGTGCCGGGAGACCTTCTGGTAGTTTCATTTTCCATAAAGCATAGCAGATTTCTTTTTGTTTCTTTTTGTTTTTTTTGTACAAATAACTACTTTTGTTTGCTCACACCAGTCCCATGACTGACCTGGAGTTTATTGATCCCTTTCTAAACTCTAGGTGTCCATAATTTTTCACATGGGCAGCCTAGAGTCAGGTTATTCAGTAAGGTTTTGTATCTAGATCGGATCATCAGTAGGTCATGGTGCTAGTCGGATAGTTGATATGGATCTGGAAGTCTTTGGTTTGGGATCGGATTTGCTTCGTTGCGGCATGATAGCTTTTGGGTTTGGAGCTTTGGCAATGAAGATGCAGTGTTGGACTCTCTCTTTTAGAGATCCCTGTTGCTGTTACATCTCTTCGATGTTGTATATTTTTCTCTAATATTGTTGTTCATTTGTTATCAAATATTGTAACCATGTTGTTTCCATATTGTCTATCAATAAAATTCTTCTTTGTTTCCGCTGTGTTTTTTTCATCTAATGTGTTATAAGCTCCGGCGAACCAGACTCAGCGTTTGAATCTTCGACATTAGAATACGGTTGATGTATTGGGTGCCAATTTTCGATGGTCGAGTCCGAGTCATTACATTTAGGACGACATAGGCATATATAGATGGAAAATGTGTCCATTGTATTGTAAATTCAAGCACTTTAGCAATGTTTACATTAACTTTGTACACTTTTATATGTTGCACTAACACTATACACATAGGCACATGTAATGCGCTCATAATCATTTGCAATTTATCAAACTAAATTGAATTAATGCTTTCCTAATAAAACATTCAATTGAAATGTTAACGATTTATTTAACATATTATCAATCTAATCAGAGACAAAAATGAGATTTTTATCTCTCATCAATTAATATTATTTACTCCCTTAATTAATTGCATACTATTAGAGATGGAAACTAAAGGTTTCCTTCTCATATTTATTTCAATAAGTAAGCGCTACACATATAGGTGTATTTGATACAGTCATTCATTTAAATTTATATAATATTCAAACCCCTTTGAAATTTTTCTTTAACCATATTAAATTAAATATTGGTTTTATTTAAAATATGATTTAGTTAAGATGTAAGTGCATTTAGACTTCATAGGCCCATTAAAAATCCTAAAATGGTAAATTTTTTGAAATTCACCCATTTCTTCCCCTGCGGACTGGTCCAGTTCCTACATTGGTATCATAGCCTAATAGCCTATGCAGTCTAAATTAGTCATGTTATGACTAACTACTTAAGCTTGTGCACTAAGTACGATGTCTAGAAAGGAGATGTCTAGGATTGAAATTGGGTAATCAAGTACCTTGTCCTACCCGGTTACCTGCCTGGCCTAAAAGGTGATAGAGCCCAAAGGTTGCCCATAATAGAAAAGACCCAATTTGAATTGGGCATTGGGCTAATTTTCAAAATAGTTTTGAAAATTAAAACATAATTTTAAATTTAAAAGTTAAATTTAAATAGAAACATGTTTACTGTAAAAGGTTATAATATATGATAAATTTTCAAAATATTTGAAAAGGTAATGAAAAATTTACGGTGTGAAACTATTTAAATATTAATTTAAAATTTTTAAAATTTATTAATAAGATTAATAAAATAAATTAATTAAATGGGTTAATTGATTAATATTTATATGCATGTATTATATATTTTGATATATGTTATGTTATTTTAAAGTGTTTGGGATAACACAAGTTTACATGTATGTAAACAAAATAAATTTTGAAATTAATATGATTTAATTAAAAAAAATTAACTAAATTAATTAAATGTCAATTAGTTAAATAAAAATACGCATACATAAAATATATGTGTTTTCTCCGATCAAAAGTGAGCTATAAGTTAATTAAATTGGATTCTGAAGTCGGAGATTTGATTTTGGAAAAGTTTTCTCCGATCAAAAGTGAGCTATAAGTTTGGGTAAGTCTGAGAAGCTAGCTCTGAAGTGTTTTGGATCTTTTCTGTATCTAGGAGATTAAGTGATTGATCTACAAGATTGAATTGCCAGTTTGGATAACTGGGATTCGATGAGTTTCACATATCTCTGAGGGAGTACGTGTATGATCTATCTCTGGTTGTGGAACCAGCGGTTCTGGAGTTTTGGTTGTTGAGTCAGACTCGTCTGTAGTCTGATATCTTGCCTAGTGTTATAGATATAGTTGAATAGGAGCTTTGTAGCTTCATAGTATTGTTTGTTTGGATTTTCTAGGGAGAGTATCCCGGTATATATATACACCTGGGGAAACTCGAATAAATTTTATCCAGAATTTTGTCTGGATAATTAGATTTGTTTGATTGGTTGAATTGGTTGCTATGGTTGTTAGCATATGTTTGATATATGCTTGTATTTTAAAATTTGATGAGATTATTAAATTACCTTTGTTTTAAATTTCGAGGATGAAATTCTTTTAAGGGGGAAGGATTGTAATATCCCAGAATTTTTAACAATATCAATTTAATAATCTGTATTTAAAATAAAATTGATATCGATATTTTGTTAATAATAATTCAAATAGATTTAATAATCTTCTTCAATAATATTTAAATTGGTTATTTTATATTTTAAAAATAATAAATTGATTTCTATTTACAATATAAATATATGGTTTATATTTTAAATAGAATTAGCATTGTTTTAATTTTAATAAGTAAAGCATATTTTCTAGTTTTAATATTTATAGTAATTTGAAAATTTGTTTTATTTAATATTTAAGCTTTTCAATGTTAAATAAATGATTTTGGTTTAAATTTAATAAATAAATCATACTTTAAAAATTCTAGTACATACACATTTTAATTTGGAAATTTTAATACAAATTAGTATTGAGTTTTTAAAACTATATAATAAATTATATAATAAATAAATATATGATTTTAAAATTGATAAGAAGAATATTAAAATGTTTAAATTAAATTGGCATGAGTTTTAAATTTAGAATAAACAAACAAAAAGGTTTTATGGCTTAATAAAATAGATATTTTAATTTCTTTTAAAATGATTTCAATTTAATAATAAGATATTTATAAAAAGCAATATTAATATTGTATTTTCTTTATAAATAAGTTTTAAATAGGATTTGTAATTTTTATTTCAAATTGAATTTACATGTATAACTTGATTGAAAATATTTGATTTTGAATTTAATTTGAATTTGAAATTCCAAAGTATAAAATCTTAATTGTTTAATTTTCATTTATAAACATGATTGTTCTTATTTCTTCTTTATGAATTTATACACATATTTAAATATAAACTAACAAATTAAATTAAATTAACACACACATTAATTTTTAAATTTAATACTAATCATTTTTAAAGTGACAAGTGTTTCATTCTTTTAACAAGTGTTCAAAATTTACATAAATTTGACAAGTGTTGTATAAATTTGTACAAGTGTTAAATTTTATTTTTTCCTTTTCTTTTCTTTTATTAAATCTGAAAATTTCATTTGTAT
This sequence comes from Allium cepa, assembly GCA_030765085.1. NCBI lineage: Eukaryota > Viridiplantae > Streptophyta > Magnoliopsida > Asparagales > Amaryllidaceae > Allium > Allium cepa. Next base: position 780,204,284 of record CM060945.1, read on the forward strand.
AAGCTTGCATCTTCATTCCTATTGCTTTTTCATTTTCCTTAATCAAAAGAGAAATTATAAACTCTTCTTCAAAATTTCTAAAATCAGAAACACTTTCTCAAAATCAAGTCTGTCTGCATTTTTCTCTACACTTCCTAAAAATCCTTTATCAACAAACCCTACATATTCAACCATACTCAAAAATCAAAACTCCTCATCAAAACTAAATCTGTAAACAAACCTGCATATTCCACTTCCTCAAAATCAAATAAGCCTGCACACTGTTTTTCTGCAATCTGAAATGAAATTTTCATATCACCAGGAAATGATAAGCATCTGCATGCATTTGGAAAATTAGAAACTGCATCTACTCTCTGCATGCAAGTGATTATAGGAAGGGATCACGAGCATTTCAACATAATTGCAACTCAGATTTTAAACACAAAGGTCCTGCCTGCATTTGTCTGCAAGTTTCAAAAAAGGGTATAACTGAGCTCTGCATTGAATTAAGGTGAGTAACATTTAAATCTTAAACTGTAATTAGGTTGCATGTTAAATGTTTGAGATAAAAAAATATGTTTGTGTGTTTATAGAAGTTTGATGTAAATATGTTTGTGTATGCATGTGTTGTGCTCTGCTGTGTTTCCAGATTCATCTTCTTATATATAAAAAATCCTCTATCATTTATTTAAATTTGTGATAGTATCTGGCTTTTAAAAATAAAATAAATGTTGCTTATCATAAATTAGGATTTAAAATTAAATCAGATTAAGACAGAAGTTGTCTTGCCTCTGGGATATTGAATATATCAGTGCATGTTAATCTCTGTCAAAAATCAAACATGTTAAACTTGTATTTCATTATCATAAAACAGTAACAAAAAAAACTTGATTTTTAAATTAGGAATCCGTATTTTTAGATGATAGTTGAATATGCAGTTTGTTCTTGAACTAAAAATGGGTTTTAATCAAATTATGGTGAAATATGACTTGAGAAGCTTTGGGATTCTTCTGAGTAATAGAGGAAGTATAGGAGATGCTCAGAAAAATCATGAATGGGTTTAAAATTTGTTAGATTGGATGCAGTTTGAAATTCTTTGTTTAAACCCTAGTTTTTGATGGATTTATGAATTGGGTCATTTTGATCTGATCAATTGACCGAGTGCTATGATATTTGGTGAATGGGTAGTTGGTGTGTAGAAGAGTTCGAGGCCGGAGTGGGTGGACTTCAGTTGGTCGGAGCGGCGTATGGTTGTCGTTGACAGGTTTTGGTCAGAAACCTGATTCTTGTTTTCAAGTTTGGGAAATTTCACTCAATTTTGATTCTTTGATTTATGGTTCTATCTGATGTTGTCAATTGGGTGTAGAGGTGTTTCTGGTTAAGGTTTGATCGTCTCTGATGATCAGAGAAGGCGATGAGTTACTGATGGTGATGTTGGGTTTGTTTGTGGAACAGGGGAAGGTTTGAGGTTTGCTCGAAGCAGATGGGTGGGTGACTCGGAGTAGGCCAGCATTTAACTCGAAGTGGTTTTGGGAAGTCTCAGGTTGATTATTTGTGTTTCCAGGTTTCTCAAAAACCTGTATTTCAGTTTTTTTTTAAAAATCTGAAAATTTTGAAGAGAAGATTTAAATCAAATTCAAGTTTAAATTGAATCTAAGTTTTAAATTCAAAGTTTGAATTTTTGAATTTAAGTTCAAATTTAAAATCTCGGATTTTAAATAAAGTTCTAAAAATTAAATTTAACTAACTACTTTACTTTATTAATAGTAATTGAATCTTTTTAAAATGAAGTTCTTGTGAGAATAGAAGCAAGTTTAAATGAAGTTAACAATCTTAAATTTAAACTGAACTTCAGTTTTTAAATTTAAAAGAAGATTTAAATTTGAAAGTTTTAATCTAAATATAAATTGAAATTATTGAAACTTTGGAATGAATTTAACTTCAAAATTTATGATTTCATTTTTAAGACAAACTTTTGTTTTGCCTTGAAAATTTAAAAAGTTTTAATTTATTTAAACTTTGATAAGTTTAAATTACTCTTCTATTTTAAAACTTGTATTTAAATGAAATTTAAGAAATTTCAAAAGTACTTTGTTTTAAACAAAAAAATTTTTAAAACATAATTAAGAGAAAAAAAGTTTTATATTGAACTTAAATTAAGATTAATATTTTATAATTAATTTAATTAATAAGGTAATTAAGTTTAATTAATTAATTTAATTAATTAATTGAATTTGGAATTAATAATTAATTAACGATTAATTAACTTATAATTAAGATCATTAATTAGATTTTAAATTAATGATAATGAGTTATTAATTATGTAATTAATTTTTAAATCAAGGTTAATTTATTAAATAATTAACTTTAATTTATGAATAATTAAAGATAATTTAAATTTGTAATTAATCTAAGTTAATTTCTTAATGAATAATTAAAAAAATGGTTAATAAAGGTCATTAACCATGATTATTTAACAATTAATTAATATGGTTAATTTTTATAATCAATTAGATTAATTAATTTAATAATAATCATTTGTGAATTGTTGAGTGTAATTACTTAATGAAGCAATTAAGAAATTAATTACTTAATGTAGTTAATTTAGTTAAATATGATTGTTTATTTTAATTAATTTAGTTTAATTAATTTTAAACACTTGGGTTAACGATAATTACTGTATGTAATTAATGGATTGAAAATTACTTAGTTAAGTAATTGATTAATAATTACAGGTTTTAATTAAATGGAGATGTTTAAGAATGAAGTAATCTGGATTTAATTATTTAGTAATTAATCAAGGAATTAATTAAGAAATTAATTAAAGGATAATTAATTTGTTAAGTTAGTTAATTACTAAATGTAATTAATCTGGGATGATTAATAATTATAATATTACTTAAAGTAATTAATAAAAGGGGGATCATTAATTATTATGATTAATGATGTAATTAAAAATGATTAATTATGATTAATTAATCAATGATAAATAATTAAAGGAAATTAATTAATGTAATTAATTAAGGATTAGGGTAATTAATTATACTTAATTAATTAATTGAAGTAATTAAAGATTAATTACTGTTTGGTTGAGAATAATTAATTTGTGAAATTAATTAAGACTAATTACATGAGTGTAATTAAGGATAATTAATCAAGATTGATTAATTAAGGTGATTAATAATGAATGATTAATTGTAATCAATCAAATGAGTGAGTAAGCAAGATTTATATTGATGAAGTAATTAAATTATTTTATTTTAAATTAATTAAAGATGGAGTGATTAATTTAGTTCACTTTAAATTAATTAGTAATAGAGATAGTTAATTTAATTTATTTTAAATTAATTATATTATGATGAGTGAATCTTTGCTTATGTATGAATGAATAACATTGATTTGTCTTGGATGCTTTGTGATCTCAGTAATGAGATAAGTATTATTGTGTGGTATGGATGCTTGATTGCATTGTGATGATAACATAGATTATCTATTGTGATGGTAATATACGGATTATCTATTATGATATTAATAATATGGATTATATGTTTGGTTTGATAATGTTGATTATCAATTGTGATTTGTGACTTATATATCTGTGAGTATATAGATAATTGAATTGTTTTAAAACTTTAAAACAACTTGGACCTAAAAGACATGCTTTGGATTTCGATGAGACCGAGATCGGGTTTCCATATTTGGATATCCGAAAACCACATCGATCCAAATTAACGTTAGGACGTGAATCAAAGTGGAGCTTTGTGAAGACTCAAGGTGTAAGGACTATACGTCAGTATAACTCTGTGGGTGATTCCGTAATGAGTTGACGGACTAGTTCTTATAGATTCGAGATGGTGGATCAGGGTGCAAGGGTTATTGTCATTAACTCTGAGGGTGATTCCAAAATGAGTGTAACGAGATAATGCCTTGGGTTTCGTTCGAACCCGGAACGAACTTATATGGATTGAATGCTTTCAGAACATCGTCTGGTGGACGATGAGCATTCTAAGATGATATGTCCTATAAAGGTAATCGTAGCCTCAAGCCTCATCAACCGGGAATGGCTAAAACAGGGGAGGTGCAGCAAGGCTTCGTGGGTAGCCCCCACTTGAGAGCAAGATTTACCCCTGTCTAGAAGTCCCTTTATATTCGGCTGTGTGGGTGGTTGCTAGCTACAACCACGGGGTTGTCTTGTTCGGAACTGTTCAGTAAGAAATGGGTCCGGCTATGTGTTGCAAGGGAGCGGGCGTACTCCTCGGTACGTTGATCTAGGCCATGTACTGTGACGGGCGGTACCCCAGTAGCCTTGCCATTGTATGGAATCCAAAATCCAATAAGTGTCGTACGTATTAGTTGTGCCCAACTATGTTGGAACGTGAGATGTAAGCATTTCAGCTATTTCTGTATTTTACTTGAAAACCCTAGACATTATTATAAAATCATCGGATTTCCTATCAAATGTTTTGGTTAGCGTAAGGTAAAAACTTTTCCATGTTTATGTGTGGGAAGTCTTACGTGATACTTTTCTTTTCAAAAGGTTTTTAAAAGTTAAGCAACTTTAACCTGTTACTCACACCAGACCCATGTCTGACCCAGAGTTTATTTTTGTTTTTCATAAACTCTTGGGTACTCAAATTTTTACTAGTAGCCAAGGGATTCAGGTTAGCTTTGACGATTCGTCGAGGAGCAGATGGAGCAGGAGGCTTCTGTGTGTAGATATATATAGTTTTCCGCTGTGTAGATTTCTCTGAGATGTTTCCTTGTACTATATTGAGTTGTATAACTAGACAAGGATTTATAACTGTCTATTATGTGTTGTATATCTGTGTAACTCTGATATTTGTTGTAAACTATGTAATATTTATGTTATTAATATAACTTATTCGTTCCGCTGTTGAGATTCTGATGTTGTTTCTTTCTTATCTTCTTTCTTTTCTCTTTCTATCCCTTTCTTTCTTAAAAATGATACGATTTTCTGTGGTAAGAAAGTCAGGTCGTTTCAGTTTATGTATTTGATACATGAAACTAATATCAAATCCAAATTGATATCACTAAATGGTTGTTTGAAGTGTTCTCGCGTATTTATAAAAGACTAGAGAATTGTTTACAGAAACAATAACTCCTTATGAAGGAGTGTTCGAACTCAAACTTCATAGGTCATATTGAGTGTAGTATGTCAATAACAAATTCAAGTTAAGAATCTTTAAGTTGAAAATGTTCCAAATAAAATACTGTGACTTATTCGATGAAAAAAGGCTACGTTCATCGCCTCGAATATTGCCGCAATAAAAATAATGTATATAAAATTATAAGTGCACAAATTTATAATTGAGCCAATTCAAAATGTTAAAAATCTCATAACATTGTTGTGATATGGTTCGTAATAGAACTTAGAGCTCATTAGAGGTTGAGAGACATGCTCTGAATTGTTCCACGTGATAAAGCGGTTTATCACTGTCAGAGAGAGTTGATTGACATAGTAGATAATTCAAACGTAATAGAATTTTCGTTCACAAAGGGACTGACCCAACTGTTTCTGAGAAACCGATTGGAAAAGTTGGAATAAGGTTTCATAATTGACCCCAAGTGCAAATGGGATATTGATATAGTTAGGGTATTCCCTAGGGGCAATTATGTAATTTGTTACATATATCTAACTCGTTGAATAATCTTGTTCATAACAAAGGTGTTTCTTTCTATTATATACTTGATATAATGTGGTTATATTCATTAATTAATTTAATTAAAAGTATATTTAATATAAAATCCATAAATGGCATATTTTGTGATAGTAGTTACAAAGTGTTGTAACCATGAGTAATTTATCCCAATAAAACAAATATATCATTTTAAATGTTCCTAGTCAAGATGCATCGAGACTAGGTAACGACATATCCGTTAAGACTAGAGAATGTAATGCTCTCCAAATGTTGGATGGTGTATTACTCATAACTACTGTGGGCACCTAAGGGTTGCGTATTGATAGTTATTGGATAACTATGGAACGACTCACTTGATATATTTCTGTTGGTTAATATGACTAAGATCAAACAGAAAATATAGATGTGATTGATTTGCACAGTTCTCTCTACTTGAGAATGTTGTGGATCTACAATATGAAAGCTCCGCTTTGATTATAGTCAAATCATGGCATGGCGTTTCATCGAGTGACTATACTTGGGTCAAGTGGATGTATTAGTAGTGAAGCACTATTCAAGAGAGGATTCATCTCCTCAATTATATAGGGTTGGTATCATGGTCAACTCAAGTCAACTCAAAGTCAAAGTCTTTGGCCATAGCATTTTGGTTAATAATTATCATTATTATTGAACCAAGGACTTTATGTTTGGACTATAAAGTTGAATGTTGATGATACTAGAATTTTGACCATTACAAAATTCCATAAGGCCTAATATGATATAGTTTTGATGAAGAAAATTAATGTAAATAATTATCACTATCGGGTACCGCTTATAATAAGTAAAATTTGATTTTACCAAAAAGAACTGTAAGTGATGAATTCATCCAAACTGTCATATGGTGACATGTGAAAAATAATATTTGAATTGTTCGATATTAATCGCTGACTGAATTCACACCTCTGAGTCGCACAACCGCATTTGTGATTTCTCCAAAAATCACACAATTTAATTAGTTTGTAAAATGTTGCAAACTGATTAATTAATTAATATTTATGAAATATTAATTATGGTTAACTTATTTGATGTTTTGAATGTTGTTGATAATTATTTTAATGCATATATAAAAGTTATATTTGTATATATCGATATACGATATCGGTATAATTTTAAACATGTTTTAAACAATAAAATAATTGCATAAAAGTTGTTTTCTTTTATTTGGAAAAGTTGCATATTTGGAATGTGCTTGAATCAGCCATATAATGGTAAGATTAGGAAATCAATTAATGGGACTAATTGAAATTTAAAAAGACGAAATAAAGGAAGAAGTTTTAATAGGAGAATAGGAAAGGTTCCATTAATTCAATTAAAATAAAAACCTCCTCATTTTTGAAAGTACGGAGAATAGAACGTAACTTTCATTTTTGTTCACTTTTTTTCCTCTTCTCTACCATTCATTCATGGATGAAACTTCATCGAAAAAAATCATCAAAACAAATTCAAATAACATCAAACTAAATTAAAAAGGTGGTTCATTCTTCTCTTGCAAAGTGAGATGGTGATTTGCTTGAAATCTGAGGAGAAGCCATAAATCAAGGTGCTATAAAGGGCAAGGTCTATCGGATCTAGAGAGTGATCAATCGGGTCTAGGTATTGTTCTATCATTTTCAAGCCGTTTCTACATGCTTCTTTCTAAGGTAATTATATGTGTGTATAATTCTATATTTACATATCTTATAATTTGTTCATGTCCCCGTAATCTCTATCTCTCTCTTCTGTTTATACTTGTGAATTTGAATCTTGATTTGAATATCTCCATTCCCTTGCTTGAATCGATTGTTCTATCTTGTTAAAATATAGAATGTTTTCTTTTTTCACTGCTATTTTAGTATGAATTATAACATCTCATTTTCTATATCATGTATGATTGTTTGATTAATTAATTTAACCTAGATCTAGACCTTCTTAATTTTATTTTCTGTACTCTGCATAATTGTTTACAAAGTTTGTTAATCTAGATCTAGACCTTCTTATCTCAAATGTATATATGCCTATGTCGATTGATTTTTGTTGTTAAAAAAATGAACATAATTGAACTTTGATTTTTTTTTCATAATTCAGTTTTTCATATCAAAAGGTTTACACTTGAATATTTAGACATGGGTTTCTATGTAATTGAAACTTGGTAATAATCGCATTAATTAATCTTTGTCATCCAATTAATATGATGTTTTAATTGTCATGTTTCAAATCATTCTAATGTAAAATCTTCCTTTTAAAAGAAAAAGGAAAACATTAAATCAATGATATATTCCATGATTTGCAATTCCATCTAATTAAAAAATTATATCTTTGCTTAAAAAAGAAGGATTATTTTCACAACCGTTTCAAACCGTTTTCATTAATCTTTATATTCTTTGATTTACTGCTTTTAATCGAAATGAAATCTATTTTATTTGAACGTTATGCTAAACATTAATTGTATATGCATATATATATATATATATATATACACACACACATATACATACATATATTACATATTTATATGTTAATAAATAATAAAACCATTCATGTTTAGGATGATAAAGGCATATATAGATGGGAAATGTTTCCATTGTGGTTTAAATCCCATGACTTAAGCAATGTTTACATTGACTTTGTACATTTTTATATGTTGCACTTATACTATACACATAGGCGCATGTGATATACTCATAATCATTCGCAATTTATCAAATTAAATTGAATTAATGCTTTCCTAGAAAACATTCAATTCAAATGTTAACAAATTTATTTAGCATATTATTAATCTAATTAAAGACAAATATGAGTGGTTTCTCTCTCTTCAATTAATGTTGTCTACTCCCTTAATTAATTGCATAACTGTTTAAGAAGGAAACTAAAGGTTTCCTTCTCATATTTATTTTAATAAGTAACTGCTACACATGTAGGTGTATTTGATATACTCATTCATTTAAATTTATATAATATTCAAACCTTTTTGAAATTTTTCTTTCACCAAATTAAATAAAACATTGATTTTATTTAAAAGAACATTTAGTTAAAATCTAAGTGCATTTAGACTTCATAGGCCCATTAAAGATCCAAAGTGGTAAAAAATTAAATTCACCCATTTCTTCCACTGCCGGCTGATCCAATTCTAACAGTATTCTATGTTGGACTGAAATATACATGGAGAAGTCAAGAAAATAACGTGCAAAATGGATAGAGTTCTTGTTAATGCTGACGTAATTAATCTCTTCCCTAATATGAAGGTTATTATTCACCTTAGCTCTAAAAGCGATCACTCTTCTCTCCTTATTGAGAAGATTCAGATTGATAAAGAAAATAAAGGCAAGCCTTTCAGGTATGCAAATTACTAGTCTAATTGTAAAGATTATAACTTTGTATTTGATTTTTTAAATCCAGAACAATTTGAAGGAAATCACATATTTGTACTAATAATGACTCTTAAGTCCATGAAAATGAGATTAAAAGAATGGAACAGGACTAGAGAAAGGAAATCTAAACACATTGATGACCTTCAAAATATTGTGGACCTAACTCAATAGGCTTTGAATGCCAACCCTCTAAATGATGAATTAAACAAAGAATTTTACTTTATCCATGCTGAATTAATAGAAGCACTCAAAATTAAATCCATTAAATAGAAGCAGAAAGCCAAAGAGAGGTGGTTGCGGGAAGGGGATGAATGTTCTAAGTTTTTTTTTACACTAAAATGTCTTTGAGGAAAAATTACAAAAACATTCTTAACATGCTAAACGGTAATGGTGAGTCAACTACTATTTGAAAGAGCTGGCACATAATGTTGTTCAGTATTATTCTGAACTGTTCAATGGTGATGCTAGGAGGATAATTTATCTATTGTACAGTCCAGAGCCTTGGCAAAATAAAATATTTTAATTTTAAACAAAATTTTTCTTTACAAAATTTATAGATTTACTTTATACAATTTCTCATATTTATTTTTGACATAAACATACTTTATTTACTATTAAAATACACACTTACAAAAATAGTTTAACTTAGGACTTGAACCTTGGTGGCTTGATAGAAGAGCATGACTCTTAACCGCGCCACACTTATTTTTCATAAAGTGGATGCACCATGGTCGACATGAAGTGGATGCACCAGGACTAAAATGTTTTGATGCAACATTTGAAATGCTTAAGATTTAAGAAAATTTAAGTCTTGCTTGACATACCTGGGACAGGGTTAAGATATTGGTTATTGTCTCAAACTCATGGACAAAACTTTTATTCATGTAATAACTTCGTAATGTGGTATTGTCTCAGATGCTTGGCATTCCAAGTCCAAGGTGTTATATTTCCATTTGGTCAATTTTAATCTATATGTTTCTAGTGGGATGATGTCATGAATTATCATGGATCCATCCTAATTTGGGCCAAGAGGTCTGTCTGCCAGATCCTTTGTATTGAGCATTATATTTCAGAGGACGAGGTCTCCCTCCTCAAACTTCCACTACTACAAAACTGGTCATTTGCATCGGTTGTTTACCCCCCTTTTGCATCAGTTCAACAACTGATGCATATGCAACCGATGCAACAGGCTTAACACTTTTGCATCAGTTCTGAAACCGATGCAAAAAGGTCCTTTTTGCATCGGTTGTTACTAACAACTGATGCAAAATATCATGGTTGGATGCTTGAACACAGCCCCCATGTTGCATCGGCTATTTATACCTGATGCAAAAAAGCCATTCTCAAAAACCATTATTACAATACTCAGATAGACTGTATATATATTATTGATTATAACAAACAATTATTGCATGCAATATTTCAATCATTCAAAATAAAATTTGATGGCAAATACATAATCAAATTTAATAATTCAACAAAAGAATGAAAAACATAAATAAATTCCACAGTACATAATCAGACAGTCAGTAGTAAAAAATAAATGGAACCTGTTATATGTAGACACACAAAAATACATATATACAGAGAAGAGAATGTTTGGTACTGCATGGATCTATTTCAAACATACTCTTGCACAGCTGCATTTCTTCTCTCATGTTTTTTGCCATAGTCCCATTTTTGAGTCATGGTCTTCCTAGCAAGTATTATTGTAAATCCTATTACTGGAAGAGGAGCAATATGCAAATGCAGTTGTCCCGACACAAATTTGAGTAAAATGATCTGTAAAATAGACATTGTGAAAATTAATCTTGAATATCACTGCTAAACTGATTGCAAAATTGAACCATGGATTTAAAAGTACAATATTATAAAAGTTAATAGATATCGTCCACTAGTTAAATAAACAAAATCTGCACCATTTGTTTAATTAGTACAAATAGGCACTATAATGGTTCTGAAATAAATATTTGGAACAGTTAGTTAGTTTTCGGTGCACAAACATTGAGCCCATACTCCCCTGACCTGAACTACCGTGAAAACTACTACTGAATTGCTCTCCCTATCAATACATAACCACATATCAATAAATCTACATCAACATCAATACATAACCCGACCCTCACCAACCATCTCCCTGTCACCTGAGTACAACTAAACAACCATCTGACTGTCGTCATCAACTTCCTCTCAGTTAACCATCATCAAGAACCACTGCCACATTCATCAACTCCATCACAAACATTGTCTCCTCCGCCATCCACCCATCCTCCATTTTCCATTGCCTTGCCAAGTTCACCAGCAATATACTGCACTAACTCATTACACTTTGATTAATTATTATATCAAACCAAACAGTGGAGTGGATAGATGCAGCACAGTTTGCAGAGACACTTTGATTAAGTATTATATCAAACCAAACAGTGGAGTGGATAGATGCAGCAAAGTTCACCAGCAACATGCTTGCTTCGTGCTTTGGAATACAGGCTGGCATTAACTCATGTATCGATCGTACGTCTGCAAATTATTATCATTGGTTCTTGCTCCTCCATATTTATCCATCCTATTGACGCAAAAATACAGTAAACAGTGCATTCTCAGAACCAGCACTGTACTATTGTATTTCACACTTGTAATTTTACTTATAATTACCCACCATAGGCGATTGAGTCCTTTGCTCCTTTACAGCAACCCATATCTTCAACTGCCATCACCAAAGTACCCTCCAACTGAACCAATCTTTCACAACCTTCCTTAGCCCACCACGAGCATCGAACACCCAACCATTAAACCCGCTATCAATCACTCTCTGTCTACTTCCTTCTTCATCACAAACACATTCAAACTCTCCAGCACACTTCACCAAAACACCACAAAACTCCTCCTTGAAACCCATCTCGAAAACAGCCAGCACCACCTTACAAATCACTTCAACATAGCAACAACATGTGCTCACCTCACTGCAAACTCCTATTCCAAACCACTACACATAACAACTACAGCACTTCATCCACTTCAACACAGCAACAGCAACACAGCAACAACATTACTACAAACTCCTGCTCCAAGCAAGAACCACGCACTCACTTCCTCTAAATCTAGTTAGTACTCCATCAAGAAAACCATCATAATTCACCCTGCAACTACCTCAACCAACAATCGACCATAACCTAAAATCCACAACTTCACCTCATTACTGCAACTGCTCCTACATCACCTTCATTCTCCGCCTCACCCACTTCCAGTTCCAATATCCAAGAACCTAAATTTCCATTCGCAAAACTGCAAGTTCACCAACCTGCAACTACCCATCATTCCTCTACACACATCATTCATCACAAAGCCCGAAAAAAATCAACCATCAACATACTTCTGCCTACATACATACCACCCATCGAACTGCTGCATCCACTTCCACCCTCTGCCACAACTTCACTTCATACTGCCTTCAACACACTGACTTCAAAAGCATCCCCTACTATCATAAAAATCCCTTCAAATTACTACATACATACCTGCTCACCAGTAACCATACATCAAAACTCCTCAGTCCTCACCAGTAACTTTCACTTCTCTACAACTTGCATCAACCATATCACTGCCTTACCTCTGTCGTCTCCACAACCTATAGAACCCTATAACCATTTGTAGCAATACAACATACACTTCACTACTGCTACACACACTCCCTGTCACAACCACCACATTCTTCCCATTCAACAACTGCCTCTTCATGCACATCCTTCTCTGTGCATTAACAAGACTTCAAATACCAAACACCACAAAATCATCTAACATCATCCATTACCCCTGACCAAAACATCAACATACCACCCACCTTACTAAACTTATTTCGGTTTTGTTAAGTTCAAAAAGAAAAAAAATCGAAATCCATTCGTAATGATATAGTAATGATGAAAGTATGAAAGAGACAAGAATAAACTCACCATATAGTAGCATATAAGAAGACTACATCCAGTTATGCATGATATAACTAGCTAAATTATCACGAACCTCATCTATCTCTTGCTGGCTATAAGAACCATCTTGTACAAAGTACTGCAATTACAAGATTGTTTCGAAACATTAATCGAATTACTACTTAACAAAAATTATGAAGGAAAAAAATTAAAGTGGTACCTCAAGTATTTCAGTGCTTTGATCGTGGTTTTTTACTATATCATACATATACCTCATCACATAATATACACAATCCGTCGTTCTAGATTGTTGAGGGCACTACACCAATATCACACAAAAATTTAATAGATAGGTTAATTTGAATTTATATCCAACATAGAAGTTTATTTTTATTTTCTACAAAATAAATCACCTTAACAGTCTTCCATTTCAAGTAAGTTTCTCGGGATTTTCCACCATATGCCTTATAAGTTTTAAAAGCCCTACACATAAAATAAAAATTTAAATACAACGTACATATTCACTTGCATCAAGCAAAAAAGATATTAGAAGGCAAATAAATAAAACGTACATATTCACTTATGGTCTAATTTCCAATTTAGATTGGTAGTAGGCAGTTTGATTGACTGAAATGACATAATTTATTTTGATTTTTTGATTTTTTTATTTATTTTGGGTAATGGGCTTGAATGAAATTCATAAGAACAAGCACTCCTACATCATAACCATATCACTGACATCCACCCACACTTCACCCATTCATACTACCCACTAATCTTCTTCTGCATACTCCTATTCTATTGTGACCGCAAGTTCATTACTCTCACTTAATTAATATTCACTTCCCACTGTTTTTCTTAAACTGCAACACTTCATATATCAACTACCATTCTTCCCCTTCTACACTTCACTATTCGCAGTATTGCCATCAGTGAGCACCAAAACTGCACTGACAGTCTGCCCCTTCTTCATTCATCACATACAGAAAAACCACCTCACCACAGCTACTATATTACGATTGCAACCCAAGCATACGGCCGCACCTTCTCCTTGTATAACAACACTACAAACCAGACAAAACCGAGCCATCCAACTTCAAACCAGACACAAACTACCAAAACATTCACCACCACCGTGCTCTTGCCATCCATTCCCACCGACATACCAGCAAAACCACCACTGTGCACTGACATTCCACCACTCACCATACAATACTTCCACAAACAACCTCATACGTGCACCACTACCGATCATAGTGCAAACTCCATCACATTCCACTATCATCTTGCATTCTACAGCTACAACCTTTCTACCATCTCTCAACCACCAGTGATAGGTCTATGCAGTGTTAGTTTTGGATGTAGAAGCTCAAACATCAAAATGAATTTCAGTAATATAAACTGTTACCATGAAAAACGGAATCTATGGTTTTTCTGCACTTAAATGTTATCTATTAACATTCACTGATCAAAATTTATGTCATACGTGAATGCATAAATTGAAACGTGACTCTTTAAATCAACGATTTACAATATAAATCCAGTTTCGATTTAAAGTTTAAACTTTATGATTTAAATCTTTTTTTTAAAAAAAAATCTTCCCCTCAAGTACAATTTTGGAAGTAGAACTTGTGCATTTTAAAGCACTCATGTACAGTTTCAGATCAGTTGAAACCATACATATTTCTGCAATAAATTTTCAAGTAAATTTATTGTTGCAATTAGTCATTTCATATAGACTTATTTGTAAAATTTGTCCCACACGTAATGTGCACCGCATGCACGAGATGTAAAAATGTACGTGCCATGCATAGTGTGATGTAAAAGTGCAAGTAGAATATGAAAAATTGAAATATAAGTAAGAATTTGAGTTGGAATAAAGATGAAAAAATAAGGAATATTTTTAAAATATATATAATTAAATTTTTACTTAAGTTTAATTGTTACTGAAATTTATTTCTAAAAAATGAAGGAAGTTTTATCTTTAAATTCACTTAAAAGAATTTGGACTATTTGGAAACTTATAAATTTTGAATCTAATTAATTTCAATTGGAAAATAATAGGATTCAAATGAACATGAATCTAAAATCCAATATGGTGGATATTGAAGATAAGTATATATGACATAAATATTTTGTTTGACACTTTGAACCTAGAAAAGATTTTATGGAATAAAATAATTTATTTTGGAAATTCTAGTTAAAATTAACTCCGGTTAAATTTTTAATTTTCTGTTATGGAATTTTATAGGGTTTGATTCCCTATATTTTCGGTATATAAAGAAATTCACCTGCTGAATTGTTCCCAGATAAATTTTTGTTTAGCAGAAAACACACTGTAATAGATTGTAAAACTAAAAATATATTCACATGTAATATGAAAGTACCATCCATCTCCAGGTGACTAGCAAAAGGCAAAGTGATGTTGTTCACACTCATTGTATGAGCCTATTAATAAATGGTTCTATTCCATCAGTTTGGTTTATCAACAAATCATGGTTTAGTAATTTTTACCTTCATAAAAAGAGTGCACAAAATTAATCTCAAAGGCATATGATAATAGTCTTAACAAACCATCATTGTGCTGACTACTAAACTTGGTGTATTATTTTTATACAATATTTCACATATAGTATATAGAAGGAAAAGTGATCTCTGTAAGAAACCAAAGGAATATTTTGTATTTGAAAGACTTCGTATTATCATGATGAACTAGGATAGGATGATTTTTGTCGAATCTAATATGGAAATTACACGGGAAATAGTAAAATACGTTGAACCTCAAAAATCGCAGCTTCTGTCCTACAAGGCAATGCTTGAACTACAATCTCGTATCTTTCTTATGTTACACGTGCTTAGTATTTTTGAACATGATATTGATTTTCTGCTCTTACCTTTTTCTAATCAGGAACGTTTACATTGTACACCATTGTGAGTGCATTTTGTCTAGTATTTGTGATGTTATGGGTTCCTGAGACAAAAGGGAGAACACTCAAGGAAATTCAATGGTCATTCCGATGAATCATAGTAAATCTGAGATGTGTACCGACATATATATCGTATCCTTTAAGAGTGACTGTTGGAGTGTCAATTTACTTAAGCTATTTGCTTCTGGTCTCTTTATTTATTACGCACTTTATTTTCTAATTTAAATTTTTAAACCAAGTTATTAGAGACTTTCGCCAATAATCATTCGTAACTATTATCCCGATTTTGGTTAAATTTTTAGTCAACACGAGCCAAAACCCAATAAGTAGATTTTGGTTTGAGATGACATAGAGTCACTTCAATTTTTGAGAATCTTGATCGAACCAACTTCCTTCTTAAATTTGGAAGCTTCTAAGAATATTTTTCTCTTTCTCAAGACAACATGCTAGATCCATAAACATCAACCATACATCAACATGAAGAGGCTAATGAAACTATGTTGAACTCAAATCTCTATTATTTTTTATTGTCTTTAAGGATATTGTACTGTAAAGTCTGTAATCAATTCAAACATAGAAAAATCACCTCCAACAACGATTATAAAATGGATGTAGATGTCACTAACGATCATTGTTCTCTTTATAAACTGGCATATATTGACAGTTGTTCTAATCCTTAAGCTACTGAACAACTGTTTAACACTCAACGATTCGTACAACATCCAGAATTAAAGTCTAAGATCATCAACCAAATCTAGGGCCCAACAAGCAATTGTTTTTTTGGATGTTTCCCCATTTTTATCACAAATATATGTCCTTTTTAACATCACACGCATACTTCTCTAACAAAGTCAATTAGGAATGACATCGACTAGAGAACAGACGAGCTTCAGAATTAACGCAACAACATATTCATTTTATACCTGAAACAATCCATCAAACTCGAAATTGATCGCTTAATGGTGAAATCAATCCAGCAAACTTGAAACTCGAAATCAATCCAGCAAATGGTTAAAAAAATGAGAACGGCGAATCACTGCAACTATGAAAATAAATTCATTTTTGAGTGAATGAATCCAGCAAAAGGCGAAAAAAATTAAAACATGTTCAATTTTTTTTTGAAGCACGAGAATTATTTGGGGAAAAAAACGGGGGCGGCGATAAAAAATTTGGAAAGGCGGGATGTAAAAGTGAGCAGCGAATAACCTAAATAATTTGAAATTGCATCGCGTACGCAAAAGAACCGATGCGAAATTTATTATTTTGGACGCAGTTGCATCGGTTGACTTTAAAACCGATGCGACTAAAACTATTTACATCGACGTATTTGCATCAGTTGTTGGTGACAACTGATGCAAATTTAATTTTTTTATTACCTATTGCTTTCCGCGTACCAATTTCATCGGTTATTAAGACAAAACTGATGCAAATAGTTCTATTTGCATCAGTTTTTACTTAAACCGATTCAAATGAGGTGATGCAAATGGTCTGTTTTGTAGTAGTGTTCCTAGTTCGAACACTTTGGTTGTAGTATCGGGTCATCTTTCGGAAGTATTCTGTCATTCTTAAAGCAGCTTAGTCTCGAAGCTTAGGTAACAGATCCAATGACTCCTCTCAAAGCTCTACGTTCTGTTGTGTATTATATTAATGCCTTCGGTAGGAGGCAATCTCTAATTCAACCAGGAGCATGGCTTCAAATCGTAAGCTAAGGAGAAAGGAGTATGTCCCGTTGATGTCTTGGATCTTGTCCTATAAGCCGATAAGAAGAAAGGCAATTCATCTAACCAATTGCCTATCGCTTCGTTTAGTCACTTCTTCAAATAAGGTTTAATGGTCTTGTTAGCTGCTTCTACATCCCCATCAGCTTATGGGTGCGCCACTGATAAAAACACTTGATGATACATGATCTCAGCAATATTCCGTAAACTCTCGGCTCTTGAATTGAGTGCCATTATCCGTAATGATCTTATATGGAAGACTGAATCTAGATACGATGTTTTTCATCACAAACTTAATTACCTAATGGGAGGTTATGGTAGCTAAGGGTTCGGCTGCGACCTACTTTTTAAAGTAGTCAGTTGCTACTATGGCATATTTTTCCCCTCCTTTTGTAATAGGAAGGGGTCCAACAAGAGAAATACCCCAGTTATCAAATGGCCAAGGACTCGTTATTAGGGGGCACACTAGGAGGAGCTCTTCGCACCTTTGCATAAAATTAGCATTTATCACATGTTCTTGCATAGTCTAACGCATCTTGATTTAGTGTTGGCCGATAGAAGCCCTATCTGGGTATTTTCTTTGCTAACTTTTTCCCACCGCAATGGTCTCCACAAATTACGTCAGAGATTCTTTTAATAATTGATGCCCTTCCAAGGCTGTCACATACCATGAGTATTGAGTTGAGAATCCTCTTCTATAGAGTATTCCATCTATAATACTGAACCTTGGAGCATTATATTTGATTTGTCTAGCCTCAATGGCATCCGAGGGTAGAATATCTTCGATTAGGTATTATATATTGTGACATCAGGTTTACTTCAGATATCATCGGTGTTGTGGCTTTATCTCGAGTAGCTTATTCTCACATTATAATTAATACTTTCTCTAGTACTTATATGCTAGGTTTTTCCAAGATCTCGACTGGGATGAAATGGAACTCTCTTACATCTCTCGAGCTAGCACATCATCCCTAACATTTCAATCCCTTGGAAAACTTTTAATGTGATAGCTCTCGAAAGCTTTAAGTAACTGCTTTACCTGTTTAGTACAGAGAACTAACCTCGGATCTTGGACCTGGTAGCGGCCAAGAACTTGATTAACAACCATATGAGAATCAACGTATATTCGAATTTTCGAGATCTTAATGGAAGTAGCAATTCATAACCCCATAATTAAAGATCTGTATTCGGCTGCATTGTTGGTGCCGTGAAAGTGAGCTTGATTGCACAGTAATCTGATGATTATTCGCGGTTACCAAGATATAGCCGGCACCTGCCGTTTGTTCGTTTGAGGCTCTATCTACATAAAGTTGTCAAGAGAGCTATTTATCATTGCTGTTTTCCTTTTCAGTTTCGACCAAAAACTAGTGCGTTCGGTGACGAAGTCAGCTAGCGCTTAACCTCTGATTATTGTTTTAGGTTCGTAAGATATCCCATACCGGTTGAGTTCCATTGCCTATTTAATTAACCTTCCTGTAGTCTTGGGTTTCCTGAAAACTTTTCGAAGTGGTTGATCCGTAAAATCTTAATAAGATGGGCTCGGAAATAAGGCTAAAGCTTCCTAGCTATGAATGCTTGTCTATAAGCGAGTTTCTCAATCATTAGGTAGTGCTTCTCGGCTGGTCTATCCTTTCGCATACATAATATACTGGTCTATGGGTCCCATCATCATTTCTTACTAAAGCAGAACTTATGGCCTGCTTCGAGGCAGCAAAGTAGAGGAACAAGGTTTCTCCATCTATGGATTTGGACAACAATATGGGAGAGCTTAAATGCTTCTACAAGTCTTCGAAGGCTTTTTGGCATTCATTTGTCCATTTGAAGGTAACATGCTTCTTTAAGAGGTTGAAGAGAGGAACACATCTGTCAGTTGACCAATTTATGAACCTGTTAAGAGCAACAATCTTTCCATTTAAGCTCATTAAGTCATTCCTATTATTTGGAGCCTTTGTGTCCATTATGTCTTTTATCTAATCGGGCTTTATTTATATCCCTCTAGCACTTACTATGAAACTTAAGAATTTTTCTGATTGTATTCCAAAGGGACATTTCTGAGAGTTTGGTTTTATTTAATATTTTTGGAGGACTTCGAATGTCTCGGCCATATCTGAATCATGGCTTTTTGATCAGTTAGATTTGACTAACATGTCATCAACATATACTTCCATGTTTTGATTTATCTATTTGGTAAACACTTGGTTGACTAACCTTTGATATGTTGCTCGTTACCTTGTAGTAGAATAGGCCTATGTTGGTGATGAAACTTGTGTGCTCTTCATTGAGTTTAAATATTGGAATTTGATTATATCGGAATAAGCATCCATAAACTAAAGCAACTAATGCCTACTGGCAGTGTCAACTAGTTGGTCAATTCTTGGAAAAGGGAAGCAATCCTTTGGGCAAGCTTCGTTTAGATCGGTGAAGTCAATGCAAGTCCTCCACTTCCTCTTTGATTTCTTTACTAACACCGGATTAGTAATCCACTTTGGATAATATACGTTTTGGATGAAGTTATTCTTTAATAGTCTCTCGACCTCTTTATGTAGAGCCACATATCGATTCCTGTCTAACGGTCTCATTTTCTGCTTTAGGAGAGAAAACACTAGATCTATATTTAAGCAATGGAAAATGACCGAGGGGTCGATTCACACCATATCATCATGAGTCCATGCGAATACATCTTGATTGTGTTTGAAAAAGGAAATGAACTCTTCTCGGATGGATGGATGGATGGATGGATGGATGGAAATAAGCCCCTATCTTAACTATCTTGGATTTGTCATTTTCATTGAGGCATACCTCTTTGAGAGTCTCGGCTATTGAAGTTGTTTCCGTACCTTGTTTTAAATCGAGACCAATTTCTTCTTCTTTCGAAGTTTCCTACAAAGTGTGAATAATCTTTCTCTTTCTCTCAGGGGGCTTACTACTCTATCTCATTCTATCTCTTTAAATCTTCCATGATAGCTTAATACGTAGATAAATTCACTAACTACGAAATCTTCATGTCTTGGGAAAATTCTTTATGGTTTTCGTCGGCATTCCCTGGGTTTAGAACTCATGGCATTGGTTGTCTCCTTGACTTCGAGAGGTGCAGGTTGGTTAATTTTGGCATCGTTCTTATAAGATGAAGTCTTTCCTGTATTGATTGTGTTTAGGCTCACATAATATAGTTTTCTGAAGATTAATTGATGTAACATCCCTTATTTTGAGGCACAAAACTAAGTGCTACAAATGCGACAGTCATCCATAGTTATTAATTTTCGGTGACAAAATACGGCTATGTTAGATACATTGATAATACCAGAAGCACATGAATACGAAAATTTTCAAACACAATTTAAAAATAAATATCACATTTCATTTCATGACAGCATTTCAAATTCATTAATAATCCTATAAGTAAACCACATTCAAAGAAAATATAATTATTACAACATATTCCAAGAGCAACATATGAAGAAGCCCCTTTAGATGATCAGAGTCAAATATTCGGCATTTAATACCACTTGCTATTACAACACGAAAGTAGAATCAAAACATAGGGGAAAATAGATATATAACTCCTACTAGCTAGATTGCCTCCTGCACGTCTCCAGAAGATTATTCGTATAAAGAGAACCCTAAAAACCTTACCGTCAACCTACTCAAATGAGTACATGAGAGTTTAAGGGGAAAAAAACTTCAGGTCAGATAAAATGTCTAGTGTGAACAATAACCTACCATCTCGGACCAACTAGTGTCTAGTATGACCATACCACTGAGCAGAATGGATTTTCCCCTCACCAGTATCATAATCATAATCATAATAACCATATATTGTGCACCTGCATCCACAATGGTTGAAACATAACATAATATGATGTATTATGATGATATGCAAACATGCTTTATACCCTGGATTTTCATCCCAATTTATCTGACTATCTGTCTCAATTTATAGTTTTTAGGGTCGCTATTAACCTATTAGTTTTCATGAGCTGACTAATAACTTGTTCCAATCTTACGAACAATCTTTATAATTTCATAGTTTTCATGGGATTACTAAGAACCTATTATATACTAATAATTCTATCCAATCATTGTTTTTATGGGATCACTATAAACCTATTGGATTCTCCAATAACTTCTCTCAAATCATAGTTTTCGTGGGCTAATTATGAACCTATTGATCTCTATCAATAACACATTCCGGATATAGTTTTCATGGGATCACTAAGAACCTATTGGCCCCTGCAAATAACATTTCTTATAGCATAGTTTCATAGGCTAACTAAGAACGTGTCTAAACCATTAATCTTTGATTAGTTTTGGGCATCCTATATTATGGTCTACCTAACCTTTTGGATGTTGTTCTACCTACACAAGAGTTAAGTAAATTTAAATCCACTATTGGGTCATCCTAGCTGGTTATTGTAACGACCCGAAATTTTCTAACCCGAAAATTCCAGATAGTTATGAAAAAGAAGAAAGGGATAGAAGAGGAAGAACAGAAACACCAAACATCTCACAAGCGCAGCGGATAAAATATAATAATAAATAATAACAGTCTACAAGAGAATATTATAACTGTCATTCTAATACATCAGAGTTTCACATTATATACAGTCACTGAATATTTACAATTATCATATCTCAGGGTAACAATAATATAAATACAGCGAAAATATTCTATACGCTCCTGCCATCCAACTCGCCTCCAGAGCTCCAGAACGTACCTACCTGAAAATCTGTAATACTCGGTCTGACCCGAGCATTACACCAAAGTAACACCCGGGTCAGGCTGGAAACCAGCGTGTGTAAACCCAACTAACATGGAATACCAAAGAAATCAGCTTTTATAAACCCGGGTAACATAAATCAATTCACAAGTCACAAATTATTATATACAACACTTAGTCCACATTTAAATTTCTAAATACCAAAGATTTAGATTTTAAAACAGTCCAATACCTCCAAATCACTTCAATCCAGCATATAGATTTTATATATCAATCTATAAACATTCGAAGTGGTTTCGGGTATTTCTCCTATACCCGACCCCGGTCTCTTCGAATCTCATGTCATTCTATTCCAAGTTATCCAAAAGAAATACTCAACATTTCATATCAGAGTTATCAACTCCTTCAAATTATCCAATACCATTCAATCATTCAGAAGCAAAGCTTAATCACATACAAATCATTTCTATTGATTCAAATTGAATTTCAAGCCTTAATCACTTAGATTCTTTCATTAATTAATCCCAAATTAATTAATTAACTTCCTGATTCATCTTAATTAATCACCCTGGATTAATTATCTTCCAATTAAATTTAAGTAATTATCTTTAATTAATTTCTCAATATTAATTATTCTTAACCAAAATGAATAAGAAATCTTAATTACTTTATAAATTAATCAATTATTTTATAAATTAATTATCTTTATTAATTACATTAATTCTTAACTACTTATAGTAATTAATTCCTCGTAAGTCATTACTTATTGAATTGATTTAGTCTTAATTAATAAAAAAATTATTACAACAATTATTAGATAAATTAATAGTTTCCAATTATATTTTAATTTGTTCTAATCCAAATCAATTACCTTAATTCAACCACAATTTTAATCATTCTCGATCAAATCTCAATCTGTAATTATCTACCTTTTTATTTACTTCATTAAATAAATAAATTACTCCTCAATTAACTATTTTAATTAATCTCTTGATAAATTTCTCAAATTAATTGTATTTTATTAATTTCATTAAGTAATTACATATCAACCATCAATTGATTGTTCTAAATTAATTTAACTTAATCCTTAATTAATTCAAACCTTTAATTACTAAATTAATTAGCACAATCATAAATTTATTGAATTAATTCTTTATCCATTCAAATTATTCTACCTATTTAATGAATCACCAACCATTAAACCCTTATTAACTCGAGAATCAAACAGAACCAAAGTCACATATCATCAGCACACATTCAATCAACTCAATCAATCAAACAATTATTTTAAATTTAACCATTTAAATCTAAATTGAGATCCAACAGAATGATATTTACTCACCTTTGCTTTTATTTGCAAACCACCTCAAAATTGCCTTGTTTTCTTCGATTTTTGACCTTGTATAAATAATTAGGTAGTTATTAATATTTGAACAAATCGAAAAATCAATTACCATTTAATACTTAAATTAATTAATAAATTTATTTTAAAACGAAAATTTCCTTCTTAAAAATCCTTTCGTGGCTAAATAAACTAAATAAGTTTATTAATCAAATTAGTCACTAAAATACAAGCTTTTAAAGTAGAATAGTTAATAAAAAGGTGTATATTTATTTTATTATTATTTTTGTGCCTAAGATAATTAAATAGATTAGTTAGACAATTAATCTCCATAATACATTGGTTTAAAATTAACTAGTACGTGAAAATATTTATTTATTTATGAACCATGTATTTGTAAAATAATCTATATAGACTTCATAAAAATCCAATTCATATAAATTTTCAAACATTTATTTTTATTAAAAATTCTCCTTTAAAAAAAATCATGTTCCTATATATATATATACATATATATATACACATATATGTGTGTGTATATACATTTACTGTTTAAATCAAAGCATGTATGTGAATATATATCTATATTACTAAGTAAAAAAAAAATCCTATCTTTCAAAGCTTACCCATTCTGAAAATAACAGAAATTTATCTTACAGTAAAAATATTTTCTACCTGTATTTTAACAATTCGAAAGGAAAAAAGGAATCATACCCAAAAGAAATCGTGGCTTGCCCCTCTCATGCTCAGGGGAGCCACATCCAAAATTCCAAACCTTAACAACGAACACTGCGCAACACCACGAGGCTACTCAGCTGAAAACAGATCGCTAAGTTCTTCCTCGTTCATCTGAGGCAACACCCACCACTAACCACGCGCGCCAACTCAACACGCTCTCGCCTTGTCGTCCATTGCCTGCCGCCTCCAGATTGATGTTCGCGACCCTCATTTTTTTGCCCACAAACACATCGCAACCCATATCTCAAGGCTAGCGGTCAGCTCGACCTTCTTTCCTCGCCTTACGCGATACCGATTCGAGTAAGGCGGCACCTTCGACTTCAAATCGAACTCGTACTCCCCTATCGAACCATGTACCTCTCGAATCTGCATCGGCTTCTCCTCCTTCCCCATCACGCGGCTACGGCCATTCCAAAATTTCGAACGAGAGTTTAGGGTTTTTTTATACGAATCGAATCGGATTCGATTTCGTGGCTAGGACAGAAATGCCATGAAGTAAGAAGGGAGAAAGAGGTAAAAAAAAACTCGGCCTTTATTTTCTTCTTTGCCGATATTTTTTTCTTTTTCTGTTATTGAATTGAAGTGAAGAGGGATGCCATTTTTACCAAGGAGCTAGATATTATTATTAGTTCTTCGTGTTCGATTTGTTCGGCTGCAAGATAGAGAGGAGTGAAGACGTAAAATATTGATAGGAGTGGCGTCTTGAATACGCCTGATTATTATATAATTAAATATGCAAATATCACGTTTTCCATAACGCGAAATCCCGAACCCCGAATCAAACATGCCGACAGACATTTAAGGTTTTACCCGCGTTCCGAACACAATGGAACGTGTTTCGGAAGCTAATTCAATCGTATGCGTGAGTTACGGAATTAAACGATCGATATTAAATTAAATCGATTAAAATAAATCTAAGCGTTTCGAGCTGCCAGGGTCAAACGACAACTCTGATTGCTCCGACAATTGAAATCTGATAATAACTAACTATTACGGATCCAATGGAACTTGTTTCGTCGAATTTCGAGACTGTGCCTCGGAAGACTATTTTTAAATGTCGATTTAAACGATATATCATTAAAATTGAACAAACCGCCTTTAAATTAAATTTCAACCATTCTATAATCTTCAGTATCATCATTATAAATTTTATAAGTCTTCAGATTATTTTTAATGGGCTAAAAACTCCAGATTCAACCATTTACCCAATTTCAAATTATATATATAATTCAATGGTTTAATTATCAGTAAATATTAATATTTGGAATTCAAGTTAAAATAAACCTTTAAATATTTTAAAATCAATTAATTATTCCAATTTAAATTGTTAGAAATTCCGGGTCGTCACAGTTATCATGCCTTCAACAGCCCAAAATGTAGTTATGGGTCATAAATGAAGTGAATATGATAGTAATGGCATACAGATAACCGATCTAGTAAACCCAAAACATAAACGTTCATAATTAAAGTCCTTGTAATCATTTTCTTGATGATGTATTAACCTTAACCCATAATTTAAATAAGGAAATCATATCTTTATAATCTCAAAGTTCATGAAATTTTATAAAACCCTTTTTATATTGCAACGTACTTGTATGGAAATTGTATAAGTGTTATTTCATTCAAAACATCTTAGTTTGATCAATGTCAGCATCAATACTTAAGGCTCTCCACCTCTATCTAAAGCTATAAAACAACATATGCAATACACCTCGCCGATGACGATGACGTTGAGCTTTATAGGCTATCCGCCCTTCTTTCCATTAACATTGGTGTCATTAACTTCGATGACACGATCTTCGTCACTTTGGTGATTAAACCATGCGCTATGGCCTCATTGAATCTTTAGTTTCAGGACGATGTGGTAATGCGGTGTTATGATAAGTACGATGACACAACAAGTGGGACACATGAGAACTGCTACGACATGAATCATGTCGATGCTATTGACTGTGGATAAGTGCGATGACCCTTCTTCCCTTTATTTTTAAGACATGCGGTAGAGTATAAGCACGACAGGAGACATGCAACATGGATGAGTGTAGCATGACCTCATCGACATCATAGAGCTGCCGCTATTTTGTGTAACAACCCGATATTTTCAGCCATTCGAATCCACACATGCCGGACTTGAATTGCTCAAAATACCGCATTGTAAATAAATTTAGAGCAAATGAAATACAAATCACAGAATCACAGACACGGAAATATCAGAATAACTCGTAGCGGAAATTAAAATACCATAGTAGTTCATGAAGCTACTATAACAAACTCTCAAAACATAATACATAATACCATTCTGGAAAAACCATATACAACAGAAATCTCAAATACATAGAAGTTTATAAATACCAGAGCTGAAATAAAACAACTGAAACTGAAAGGGAATAGATAACTAGACAAGCAGAATCTCCAGTGATTCCTAGCTCCAGAAAAGAAATCCAAAGCTAAGCTGTAAATACTCGGGCTGACCCGAGCGTAAAGTAAAATAAAAAACACTCGAGTCAGGACATATATACTTATATAATGTAAACCAACTCAAGTGAACTGTAGTAGGAATGCACAATAACTTAAAGGATGCTTGGGATCGCCCATCCTTTAAGGATTAGTTAAACTATAAATTAAATACATTTTCTTGACCAGTTTTCATTTTCTGTGCTATTTTCTTATTTTAATCATATATAGTTAATATTTATTTATTTATATTTTGTTTATTTGTTATATTTTTGAATTTTAACTGAATTATTATATATATTTCAGTTATTTAAATTTATAAAAAGAAATAGGAGAAATTTGAAAGGTTGTGTGACTTTTTATTTCTTAAGGCTCTTTGTATTCTCACCTTTTCAATTCCAACCAACATCTTTTCAAATTTTGTTACCATAACCTCTTACCTTCAGCCGACCTACCTCATTTCTCTTTCATGTGAATAATTTTTCTTCTTATTTATGAAAAAAAATGGGCAACTCCTTTAAAGAAAAATTGGTAAAACTTTATTTCCTTTCCATTGTTTTATGCTTGAATTCATGTAATTTTGCACTTGTTTCTTCCTTTCTTCTAGGTTCGTCCTTGCTCCTCCTTCAGCCTTGCCACCTCCACCACCATTAGAACCCATCACCACCACATCCTCCTCACTGGCCATCCCCAACCGAACCACGCTTGGTGGTTGAGCTATCACCAAATGCACAAAAACTCCAACAATACTACCTAGCCGAGCATATAAATGCTTACACCACTTTCATCGCCCCTTAGCCGCCACCTACTCCACCACCACCACCTCCAGGCAACCTGAAACCCTCCGCCACGTCATCCTCTTGACCTCACCAGAGAAGGCTGTGCCCATATGGCCTTGGCCGTGACCTATTTTGGCCTTGAAATCATGTGTGTTGCTTGTGTTGTGTTGTTCACATCACCTACTTTACAACATACATTTGCACCATTTTTTCCATGTATGGCCGGCCCCATTTGACCCAAAACTAGATCAAAATCTTGCCTTAGCCACGTAGTCCACCTTATGGCTAAGCCTAAAGAATGTTGGAAGCAAGTGCAAAGCATTTCAGCTTTGTTTTATGCAGTTAATTCTAGCATAGTTTAATCGTATTTTGAGTTGAAAGCTTATATTTGTTATATTATTTTGTTTGAATTGTATTCAAGGGAATTAATCTTTGGCTCTTCCACTCGAATCTATGTCGTGCTTTCGTGCCTCTGAAGATCGTTGTTTGTGTGTTTCAGTTGTCATCTCCAGCTATACATGTGAGTTATTCTCACCAGACAGTGTATACCTATATAACTAGTAAATTGACCACTTTTGAATCTGTAAAATGCATCACCTTATTATATTTGCTATGCTATGATTATATGATGTTCACCCATGCTTAAACACCTGTTATATCATATGTTACTATTATATTATGATGTTCTGTTGTTTATATCAGTTTATCACACTGCAAGTTCCCTTTAGATTAGAATCGCTATGAGTAGAAATGATACATACCCGAACGGACTTTAGAATAGGGGAAAATCGTTATGGGCTGAAATGATAGGCCTGAACGATTTTCAAATTATTTCTACTTGGGACTGCGGGTTTGAAATGATAAAACCCGGGTTTTCTTTGTAAATTACAGTTTGAAATGATACATTACCCGTATCACTTTTCCTAGTGTAGAAAATGATATACAGACCTGTAGTTAAAATATGTTTTTCTAAAAAATTTAAAATATTTTAGAAATGTAAATACTATAACATTTTGATTTAAACTTAATTAAAAATGATTTTTGTAAAGTATTATTGATTTTCTGAAAATTTATGGGTGAAATAAATAAATGGTAAAGTTAGAAAATTTGAAATGTTAGTTATTTTGGGAAATTTTAATCCGGTGATAGTTGGAATTTAAATTAAATATGAAAATATGATAAATTCATGATAATTTGGATTAAAGTGAATTTAAATGATTTTACAATATATTAATGATTTTTGAATAAAGTTAAAATGTGAAATGAATGAATATTTAGGTTGAAATTTTGAAATATAACTAAAATTGAAAATTTGTGAATTTGGCTTAAAAGTGAATTTTAAGTTAAGTAGATAAAAATGAAATTAAGTTATATTTGAAAAATTAAACTTCAGTGTTAAATTTAATTTAATTTAATGAATTTAAAATTTAATGTTGGAATTTAATAAGTGAATGATTATTCAATCCTGTTTTTTGAATGGAAATTTAACTTTATAAAATCATGAATATAAGGGTATTTGAATGATTGATTTAAAAGTGAAATATGTGATTTGATAAGTTAAAAATGATTAAAATAAAAATATAATTGTTTGTGAAATTATATTGAATATTTGAAGTTAATTAATTGCATATTTTTGAAATGTTATTATTTCTAATATACATGATATTACAGCATTTGTAAATGATGTAGTTGATAATAATGAACCAAATGGCTAAATTTAATTAAAGGCTATTATAGCATTTTTTAAGTGCTATAATTGTTGAATTTAACTAAGTTTATTTGAAACTAATGTAACCCTATTACAGCATTTTAAATGTTGACTTTTGTTAAATTGAACTGTTTTGAATGTAACTTTCTGTAGCATTTTTTAAATGCTGCGAAAGTTGAATTTTCATTGTTTTAATAAATTTAAGTGAATAAATGAATTTTCAAAGATTAAAATTTTTAAAATTTAATAATTTAATTATTAAATATAATAACTTCATTTTTATGATTTAAAATGAAGTAATTTGTTTTGAAATATAAACTATCTGAAATGTGTGTTGAAATGGTATTTTAAGTAAACGAATGTGGTTTGGAAGATATGATATTTTGATATTTTAAAATGAATTTTTGCATGATATGGAATTTTGAAATGATATTTGATTTCGAAGTATAAAATACTATTTTGAAATTTTAACCACGGGATGTATTTAATTTATAGTTTAACTGATCCTTAAAGGATGGGCGATCCCAAGCATCCTTTAAGTTATTGTGTATTCCTACTACAGTTCACTTGAGTTGGGTTACATTATACAATTATATATGTCCTAACTCAAGTGTTTTGTGTTTTACTTTACGCTTGGGTCAGCCTGAGTATTTACAGCTTAGCTTTGGATTTCTTTTCTGGAGCTAGGAATCGTTGAAGATTCTGCTTGTCTTGTTATCTATTTCCTTTCAGTTTCAGTTGTTCTATTTCAGCTCTGGTATTTATAAACTTTTATGTATTTGAGATCTCTATTGTATATGGTTTTTCCAGAATGGTATTATGTATTATCTTTTGAGAGTTTATTATAGTAGCTTCATGAACTACTATCGTATTTTAATTTCCGCTGCGAGTTATTCTGATATTTCTGTGTCTGTGATTTTGTGATTTGTATTTCATTTGCTCCAAATTTATTTACAATGCGGTATTTTGAGCAATTTAAGTCCGGCATGTGTGAATGCGAATGGCTGAAAATATGGGGTTGTTACATTTTGTGACTTTGTCGAGCTTGAAATCACTCTACACTATCGAAGTAGTTCCCGATGCCTTCCTCTTAATGATGTCGAAGGTATGATAGGCGCATTATCAATGTAAAAGGAAGTTGCATCATCGTAATTATCACAACAACTGAATTTTTACCTAGTAAAGCATGTTCTTTTCAACAAATCTCTTTTATATGTCAGTATGTGATTGGTTACTAAAAACATTACAACTAAATTTTAGCTGTGCTGCCGCACTTATCTTCCAAGGCCTAACATATATGTTTAAAATGTAAATTTAAATAATTAAACAATTAAACACTAATCTTTATTATTTAATTCATATCTCTTTAAATATATTTAAGAAAATCTCAAAAATTCATATAAATTCCAAAATGATAATTTCTTCACCATACAAAATTTTTGCACCAAAAATCATTATTTAATTATCTAATTAAATCTAAAACCTAAATTAACATGTTTTTCACATTTAAAAATTCATAAAATATTCCTTAGGCTTAGGAAAATTATGAAAATAAAAACTCATCTACAAATTCATCTTTTAAACATTATACTCAAAAATCATAGCATTTAGATATCTTCAATTTAAATCTTCAAACCAAAATAATCTTGTTCATAAATATTCTCATAACTTATCATTTATCAAACATGGCATATCTTCAAATCATCAATACATATTCAGTATCAAATTCATCCCGAATTTGGATAATCACAAGACAATAAACATGAGATGGTTTGAGCTATTATTCACCTTGTTCAGATAATGGATTTTGGGATTTGATTATTGCTTAATCTTCTGGCTTTCCTTCTTGAATCCCTACTTGATTTTCATGATTTAGGCGGTAGTTAATGGCCGGGTTTTGCTTGCAATTTCTTTTGGTTGTTTTGATTTTGTGTAAACGTGAATGAGAAGGAATAAGGGTTTATGGGTTGTGAAGTCTTATTTACTCCTATATTACCCTTTTCCTATTTAAGTATATTCTTAAGTTATAAAACAATCTTATGTATTTATTTGGTTAAGGCTCGACCTTAATTATATTCAAATCTAATTCCTTTATTAAATAATCATCACATTATTCTATTTAATTTAACTAATTAAATCTCTCGAATAATGTTAATCAAAATTAGGGATATTACAGGCTCCCCTCCCTAAAGAATTTCATCCTCGAAATTCAATATGGACTAAATACTATGAATATCAACCATGCAAACATCTGCAAATTACCTAATAACAATATTAGCCTATCTAACTAACAAACAATCCATATATATATATATATATATATATATATATATATATATATATATATATATATCAAACATAGAACATACCCTCATAATAGATCATGGTAAGTATCTCTAATCTTTTCCTCTTCTCCCAAGTACAGTCTTTTTCATTGTCGATCCACTAAACTTTCACTAACTTAACTGCCTTGTTTCTTAATCTCTTTTTATCTCTTGCTACAACTCAAACCGGTTGCCTAGCAAAAGTCAGAACTGGTTCTACTAATAAATCTTCCAATGTAGTCGGAGTGATAGTAGTCTCTGGATTGTGCACATATAAAGATGGGAAACATGGAATACATTATGGACACCTACCAAACTGCTCGGTTACTCTAGTCGATATGTGAGCTTTCGGTCCTCTTTGTAACTAGAAAAGGTCCAACATATCACGGTGTTAAGTTTCCTATCTTACCGAATCTCACCGCACCCTTCATTGGTGACACTTTAATGAAAACCTTATTTATAACTGAGAACTCTAGATTCTTATGCCTTCTGTCCGTGTAACTTTTCTTTCTAGACTGATCTTCTTTCATCCTACCTCAGATTAACTCAATTTTCTCTATTGCTTCTCTCACCACATCCGGACCTAAGACTAACCTGTCTCTAGTTTCCAACCAACATGTTGGTGACTTGCACGAACTTCAATACAAAGCTTCGAAAGGTGCCATTTTTATACTAATCTGCTAACTATTATTATAGGAAAACACAATCAAGTGTAGGTAGTCTTCCCATGATCCACCAATATCCGTTAGCAAGCTCTCAACAAATCCTTGAGTGCATATTGACTTTCTTTGTCTGCCCATCTGTCCGAGGGTGATAAGCAGTACTCATCTTAAGCTTGGTACCTAACACTTCCTTTAGACTCTTTTAGAACTCAGTAGTCAACAATATATCTCAGTCACTGACTATACTACTAGGAAACCCATGCAGCCTAACTATGTTTTTCATAAATAACTTAGCCAAAATAAGTGCCATCCTGGGTGAATTAACATGAATGAAATGGGTGCCCATGGTCAATCGGCCCACTATGACTTATATACTCTCATTTATTCAGTTCAACCTAGGCAACCTATCAATAAAGTCCATGGATATCAAATCCCATTTCCAAATCGGTATATCTAAAGGTTAAAGCAACCTACTCGGCTTCTGATGTTTGGCTTTTACTTGCTGGCGATTCGAACATTGTTTTACCCATAAGCCCACATTCCTCTTTATATCCTACCAGAAGAAATTTCTCTTCATATCCTGATACATCTTGCTTCCTCCAGGATGAATCGTAAACCTCGATCGATGACATTCCCTAAGAACTTCTTTTCATAGGTCTCCAACATTCGGATCACACAATGATACCTTCTTTCTTAACCATCCCTTATGGTCTAGGCTGAAATCTTTCAGATCATTAATCTCGGTTCCAACCTCAAGCCTTCTAATCTTCTTGGCCAATACTGGATACTCTCTCTGCTTAGAAGCAATCCTTTTAATCAATACCGATCGAACTTCCAAATAGTATGGCAGTAGTCTGACTAGAACTAGCAGTTGACCTTAACTGCACACTATAAGTAGTCAATTCCTCAAGATCCATTCATTTTTCCAACATAGCTAACACCACATTCTAATGTTTTCTACTAAGAATATCTGCTACCTTATTTCCTTTTCCCGGTGTATACTCTATTTCAAAATCATAAGCTACTAAAAACTCCAGCCATCTCTGTTGTCTCATATTCAACTCCTTCTGAGAGAATAAATACCTTAAAGACTTATGATCCATGTATAACTCAAATCTTTCTCCTAAGAGAAAATATCTCCACGCTTTCAATGCGAAGATCACCGTTGCCAACTCTAAATCATGTGTCGAATATCTTACTCCATGCGAAAGCTATCGAGAAGCATAGGCAATTAACTTACCCTTCTACATCAACACAACTCCTAATCCAATCACACATGCATCTGTATACACTACTCACCCATGATTTCCATTTGACACAACTAACATGGGCGCATTGGTCAATAAATGCTTTAACTTAAGCAACGCTTCCTCACATCTGTCGGACCAAACAAACTTAATGTCCATCTTGAAGTCAGAAGTGCTGCTATCTACAAAAAATCCTGGAGAAATCTTCGAGAATATCCAGCTAATCCAAGAAAACTTCTTATCTCGGTTACCGTCTCGGATCTCTTCCAACTATTAACAACTTCAATCTTAGCTGGATCAACTAATGACCCTTCTCCTAAGACTACATGGCAAAGAAACTTTACTTCTTTCTTCCAAAAATGACACTTTGAAAAAAATCTATTTTTGCTAATGTTGTCTCGGTGTCTCTAACACCATTCGAAGATGAACTTCATGCTATATTTCATCCTTAGAATATGTCAAAATGTTGTCTATGAACGCCAATAAGAACCTATCCAAGTGCTCTCGAAAAACCCAGTTCATCAAATCTATGAAGAAAGTTGGTGATTTAGTTAACCCGAATGGCATTATTAACCACTTGTACGAACCATATCACGTTCGAAACACCGTCAATGGAATATTTCCTCCACCACCCTTAGTTGATGGAATCATATGGCCAAATCCAGCTAGGAAAACACTTTGGCTCTACTCAACCGATCGAATAAGTTGTCGATTCTCAGCAAGGATACCTATTCTTTATAGTCTTCTCATTCAGCTTATGGTATTCAATACACATCCTCAACGACCTGGCCGATTTCTTCACGAACACCATGGTCGCTCCTCAAGGCAAACTACTTGGTCTACTAAAACTTTTTCCTTCTATGTCCACCAGCTACACCTTTAACTCCTTCATCTCAATGGGTGTCATCATATTAGGCGGTCTACTCGTAGGTTATGCTCTAGGTACAAGATCAGTTCGAAACTCTATAGCTCGCTTCAATGGTAGTCCTCTAACTAGTTCAAAAACACATGCAAATTCTCTTACTACTAAAACCCAATCCAAATTCTCTTGAACTTCCATAGCACCCAACAAGGCTCAAACATTCAATTTGTATTCTCCACTGAGTATATGATTCGGTTCTGATTATTAGGGTGTCTCAATGATATTTCCCTATCCTGGCAGATATCCTGAAATCATATCTATCTAACCAATCCATACCCAGCATGATCCCAAATCCTATGAAATCAAAGGCATACGAGCTGCATGCAAACTTATAATTAACAAATCAATTTCTAATTGGTCGCATCTCATCCCTAGAGTTGCATGCCCTCCTATCGGATTCACAACCCTTAAGGAAGTAGCTAGGTATAAAGTTCTAAGCATAACTTATCTACCAAACACTGAGATATAAATGAATGCGATGCACCAGTGTCAAATAGTATCCTAACTGTATATTATGGATCAAAATCATACCTTCAATCATACATTTTTCCTTCTAGCTGCTGTTGGTCTAGAGGATATTTGTTCCAAAGCAAAAATTCTTTCTTTGTCTACTTTGACTAGTTCTGGACACTGATTCTTATAGTGCCCCATCTGGTCATAGTTGAAGCATTTCACTTCTTTCTTATCTGCAATTTTATTCCCTTTGACAGATCGGCATTCATGAGCAAAATGTCCCTTCTTATCAAACTTGTAGCAAACTAGATCAACCTTCCCTTTCTTGGTAGCTCCTTCTTTTTAAGCTCCTTTCTTCATAAAGAACTTTCTTTTTTTACCTTGAGAATCTTGGGTCTCTGCCGGCTTTTCATTTCCAAAAGTAGAAAGCAACTCTTCGCTCTGGATTGCCATCTCCCTTACAACATTGCTCGGGTCTTGGAGATGTGGCATGATCGCCCTAGCGATCCCTGGCTTCAATCCCCTAATAAACTTTTCATTCCTCTTAATGACAGTGTCAATGGTAGCATATCCATATCTAGATAGCTCATCAAACTTAGTAGCATACTCAATTACCGACATTTCTCCTTGCTCCAAGTCCACAAAATTTCTTAGCATTGCCGACTTGGCTACCTCGGATAAAAATTTCTCTACGAACTTCCTTCGAAATCCTGCCCAAGCAAACTCCTCCTTAGGCACACCTACGGTGACTCAATTCCACCAGAAGAATGTTGCTCCCTGCAACTACCTCGAAGCTAGTCTCCTTTTATGCTCATCATCCAAATCAAGATCAGTAAAGATTCTTTCGCAATGCAAAGGCCAGTTCTCCACCTCTATAACATCCTCTATTCTAAGAAAAGGCTTCCTCGAAGACTAGTATAGTCCCTACTCAACTTGGCATAATTATTGCTAATTGACGCCACAGGATTTGCTTCTTCCACATTCACAGCATTTCCTCCAGCTAATCCTACAACCGCTCCAGCTTGCATTGAGTTAACAAAGAATGGATACATTGTCCCTATATCTATTGGTGGGATTCCAACACCTACGTTGGCATTTGCGTTTTGATTAGCATTTTCCTATTGACCCTAGTTTCTCCTGGTATTGGGTCGAGCATTTTCGTTAGTTGTGGTGCTTTCTCCACCTAGATTCACTCTTCCATTTCCTGTTTTCGTACTTTTCTTTCTCATAAATCTGCATACGAGCCTTAGTAAGATATAGAAGAATGGTCTAAGAGAGATGGGAATATGTACCTATATATAGAAAAATACAAGTACGTTATTATTGCCTTACCCGAACCCCAATGATATTCTATGATTTATTGGATTATGTTTACAGAATCTTTTAAGTTTAAATTTCTTCCTTTAAGTTTACATAAACATATGCTCCAATACCAACTGTAATATACCCATTTTGAGGCCCAAAACAAGTACTACGGATGCTATAGCCATCCATAGTTATTAATTTTTGATGACAAAATGCTGGCTATGTTAAATACATTGATAATACAATAAGAACATGAATAAGAAAATTATCGAATAAAATTTAAAAACAAATTTGACATTTCATTTCATGATACATTTTAGATTCATTATATAAACCCATAGGTAAATCACATTTAAAGAAAATATAATTATTACAACATATTCGAAGAGTGACATTGAAGATGTCCCCTTGGATGATCAGAGTCAAATATATGGCATTTAATACAACTTTCCATTACAACATAAAAGTAGAAACAAAACAAAGTAGAAAATAGATATATAGCTCCTACTATCTAGATTACCTCATGTACGTCTCTAGAAGCTTATTCATCTAAAGAGAACCTAAAAACCCTTACTCTCAAACTACTCAAACAAGTACTAGAGAGTTTAAAGGAAGACAAAAATTTTGGGTCGGACAAAAGTCTGATGTGAATAATAACCTACCATCTCGAACCAACTAGATATCTAGTGAGACCACGCCCTTGAGCAGAATGGGTTTTCCCCTAATTAGTACCATAACCAAAATTATAATAACCATATACTATGCATCTACATCCATAATGGTTAAAACGTAGCATAATATGATGTATTATGACAATATGCAAACATGCTTTATACCCTAGATTTCTCATCTCAATTTATCCGACCATCTATCCCAATTTATAGTTTCTAGGTTCGCTATTAACATATTAGTTTTGATGGGCTGACTAATAACTTGTTCCAATCTTATGGACTATCTGTCTCATATCATTGGTTTTTACCAATAACTCTATCCAATCATATTTTTATGGGATCACTATGAAGCTATTGGACACTCTAATAACATCTCTAAAATCATAGTTTCATAGGCTAATTATGAACCTATTGATCTCTATCAATAACACATTCGGAACATAGTTTTCATGGGATCACTAAGAACCTATTGGCCCCTGCCAATAACACTTCTTATAACGTAGTTTTCATGGGCTAACTAAGAACCTGTCTAAACCAATAATCTTTGATCAGTTCTAGGCATCCTATTTTCTGGTCTACCGAACCTCTCGGATGTAATTTTACTCACATGGGAGTTAAGTAAATTTATGTTCACTATTCGGTCAACCTAGCTGCTTATCCTAGCCTTAACACCCCAAAATGCAGTTTTAGATCATAAAGAAGTGAATATGATAACAATGGCATACATAATGACTGATCTAGTAAAGCCAATACATAAACATCCATAATTAAACTCCTTGTAATCATT
This sequence comes from Allium cepa, assembly GCA_030765085.1. Classification (NCBI taxonomy): domain Eukaryota; kingdom Viridiplantae; phylum Streptophyta; class Magnoliopsida; order Asparagales; family Amaryllidaceae; genus Allium; species Allium cepa. Next base: position 780,241,984 of record CM060945.1, read on the forward strand.
TTTTAATGATGTATGCATAATACCCTTAACCTATAATTTAAACAAGGGAATCATCTCTATATGATCTCAAAGGTCAATGCCATTTTACGAAACCTTTTTATATTGCCACATGCTTGTTTGAAAACGGTATACAGTTTATTGCTTTCAAAACAACTTAGTTTGATCAATGTCGACATCGGTACTTAAGGTTCGCCGCCTCTATCTAAAGCTTTAAAACGACATACGCGGGATCATATGCCTCACCGATGATGATGACGTCGAGCTTCATAGGCTATCCGCCCTTATTTCCATTAACATCAAAGTCATTAACTTCAATGATGTGGCCTTCATAACATTGGTGATTATACCTTGCACTATGGCCATGTTGACTCTTTAGTTTAACGGTGATGTGGTAATGCAGCGTTATGATACATGCGACAACACAATAAGTGCGGCACGATGAGAAATGTGGCGACATGAATCATTTCGACGCTATTGAATGTGTATAAGCGTGATGACCCTTCTCCCCTTTGTTTTTAAGACATGCGACATAGTATAAGCGCGGCATGACACACGTGACATGGATGAGTACAGTATAGCCTCGTCGACATCATAAAGTTGCCGCTATTTTATGACCTCGGCGAGCTTGAAACCACTCCGCACTATCGAAGTAGTGCCCTATGCTTTCCTCTCAATGACATCGAAGGCATGATAGGTGCGTTATCAACATAAAGGGAAGTGGCATCATCGTAATTATCGCTACAACTGAATTTTCGCCTAATAAAGCATGTTCTTTTCAACAAATTTCTTTTATATGTCAATATGTGATTGGTTACTAAAAACTTTACAGCTAAATTTTAGCTATGCTACCGCACTTATCTTCCAAGGCCTAAAATATATGTTTAAAATATTCATTTACAGAATTAACTAATTAAACAATTAAACACTAATCTTTCTTATTTAGTCCATACCTCTTCAAATATATTTGAAGAAAATCTCAAAAACTCATATAAATTCCAAAATGATAATTCCTTCACCATACAAAATTTTTGGGCCAAAAATTATTATTTAATTACCTAATTAAATCTAAAACCCAAATTGACACATTTTCTACCATTAAAATTCGCAAAATATTCCTTAGGCATAGGGAAATTATGAAAATAAAAATTCATCTCCAAACTCATCTTTTAAACATCATACTCAAAAATCATAGCATTTAGAGAAATATATCTTCAATTTAAATCTTCAAACTGAAACAATCATGTCCATAAATATTTTTATTACTTATTATTTATCAAACATAGCATATCCTCGAATCATCGATACATGTTCGAAATCAAATACATCCTGAATCTAGATAACCGCAAGGTAATAAACATAAGACGGTTTAAGCTATTATTTACCTATTTTGGATAATGGATTTTGAGATTTGTTTATTGCTTAATCTTCCTAGCCTTCCTTCTTGAATCTCTACTTGATTTTCGTGATTTAGTTGGTAGTTAATGGCCAGCCTTTGCTTGTAATTTCATTTAATTGTATTGATTTTATGAAAACATTAATGAGAAGGAATAAGGGTTTAGGGTTATGAAGTCTTATTTATTCCTATATTACCCTTTCTCTATTCAACTATATGCTTAAGTTATAAAACAATCCTAAGTATTTATTTTGTTAACGCTTGATGTTATCCCATTTTTTGGTCAAAACTGGAATATCGACAAACTGGCAAGGAATGATGGAGGTCGGGATTTCACTCATGGTTCAAGGATAAAACTCCATTCGGTGTCAAGGGTTTAAAGTTACATTCGGTAGTGTAAAGTAAAATCACATCCGGCCTTCCCTTAGTCCATTCGGCACTCCCAAGTGAAGGTCATTCGGCACTCCCAAGTGAAGGTCATTCGGCATTCCCCTCTCACCACCGAACCAACTCCACATCCCCTCCTACCAAACCAAAGCCAGCCTCCACCGGTCCAGAGCCTCACCGAACCGACCAACCACTCTCTCCTACTACCGGTCCACCCACTTCCGGTCCACCATTCCATCACCGGACCGGCACTCCTCCGAACCAAACAACTCCAGAGCCTAGCCGAACCAACCCACCTACCACCTACCACCGGTCCAAGACCATGCCGAACCAGATGTGCCAGGCCAGATTGCAGCAGCCCAGGCCCACCAGCAGCTATATACATTCAAGACCCCTGCCCCCAGCCTCACTCTATAAATAGAGGGGCAGGGGTACAACAATGGGGGACAAGTTTGAGAGCTCGAACCTGGAAGGAACTTTCAAACAACTTTCATACACTTGTACTACAACCTTTGTACTTGTAATCTGATTGAAAAAGGAGAATAACATATAAAGTGGACGTAGGCATATTTTGGCCGAACCACTATAAATCTGTGTGTCTTTTACAGTTTAGTCCCTGCTTTTTACGTATTTGCATAAACCACCTAAATCACCACGAACAACATAAAATCAACTAAATCATACAACTTGGAGCTGTTTGCCCATCTTTTGTGCAAACGTATTGGGTTATTTGCTGAGATCTATGATTTGTGTTTGAATATCGCCGACTTATATTCATACACTGGTGCTTTCACGGTATTGGGTGTTTGTGACCATTTTTTACGCAAACATTTTGGTGCTTTCATTGAGAGGGACCAGCACCCGCTACATCGGATAGAAGTTTGGATTTGGAAGACAATGACTAGGCAAAACAGTAGAAGGCTAAAGGGCTGAGAGAAGCCAACAAGGAGGAAGTCAACAAGCATCCTCCGGAGGTGAGGTAGGACCGGCTTCGATCTACATAACCCGGGATGAAATGGAAGCCATAACAAATTCACTACAAGAGAGGTTGTTGAAAAGTCAACAGGAAATGATGCAAACTTTCTTGGAGCAAATGAGAGCTGCAGGGATGCAGAACTTAGGAACAGCTACAACGGCTGTGGATGCAGGACAGGAAGCTAGGGTTATGGAACCCAATGAAGGACAAGATACGGAGCCAGGTGGCAATCAACAAGGGCTTGGGGGCAGGCCCACAGGATTCAACACAGGAGAGCCCACAGGATTCAACACAGGAGAACCTTTGGAAGGAGTTCAACAGGCTAGAACCAACGTTGCTGCTAACGAGCCACACGAAGAGTATGTACCGGAGTTCCCTCGGGGGCAACCCCCGACAGACAACGGTGGATTGGTAGATATAATCAGGAAGATTGTGCGAGGTGGTTTGACCAACGGAGACTTGGAAGGAGTAAACAGGAGTCCGTTCACTCGGGAAATAAGGATGGCTCAGAATCCACCTAAGTTCAAGCTACCTAGCGTGGAGGTATACAATGGCAAGGAAGACCCTACGGATCACTTGATGAGATACACCAGACACATGGAGGTGCTGGGGGCATCAGAGGAGGTGATGGCCCGATGCTTCCCTTTGTACTTGACGGACTTAGCTGCGATGTGGTTCAGGCAGCTGGAAGAAGGATCTATCAGGACTTGGAGGGAATTGGTGGAAAGGTTTCTGGGACAGTTTCGGGTTCATGTCAAGAGACCGAAGAACGTGATGACATTGACATCGGTAAGGCAAAGGATGGATGAATCGCTTAGAGCTTTTCTAACTCGATTCAGTGCCGCAGTTGCTTCGGTGGATCGGCCCGATCCATCGATGGTTTTAATGGCAGCAGTATCAGGAGTCAGGGAGAACTCGGATTTCAAGGTATCTCTGATACGAGATCCCCCACGGAATCTCGACGAATTCTTTCATGAGGCAGAAAGGTTCCTTCGTCAAGAAGATGCGAGTACGGATTTAAAATTGAAAAAGGTTAATGCAGTTGAGGGGGGAGGACCGTCCAGCAATGGTTCGGATAAAAACAAAGGAAAAAGGAAGTTGGACGGTGATTCTGGAAATGCAAGAAAGCAATGGAAGGATCCAAAGTTTTCCACATACACAGGATTGAACGAGACACTGGAGCGGATATACCTGGATACTCGAAATCGCCTTCACTACCGAAGGCCGGCTAGGAGAGAACCAACAGAACGGGAAAGGACATCAGGAAGGCACTGTCTCTTCCATGATTTGGATGGACACGACACCAACAGCTGCAGGCACTTAAAGGACATAATTGAGGAACATGTAAGAAGTGGACAACTGCCGCAATATGTTGGACCTCGGAATGCAACGGCGAGGCAGGAGCAACCGCCGCCTACCTCAAGCTACGATGGTGGGAGGCCCAGGAATGATGGTCGGTTGATCGTCCCTTGACCAGGTTAATATGAAATAAGTAGCAAACTATTGGCAAGCAACCAAGTCATTTACACATGTACGGGGACGGAGATAGCCCCTAGGCATGCTCTGAATGATAATAAACTGCGATGCTATGGTTTGTGAAATTTATCTTTTGCTTTTGGATTGGACACTGCTTTTCTTTTTGGTTTTCGGTTTTGGAGCTTGGATTGAGCTCCTGGTTTTTCTTGCTTTTTGATTTGGATTTTCCTTTGGATGATTGTTTTCGGTTGTGGATGCTGGTTTGGATTTCTGATTTTCTGGTTTTGGATTTGAATTTTGGATTTGGATTCTGGATTTGGATTTCGGATTTGGATTTTGGATTTGGATTGGATTTTGACTGGATTTTTATTTGATTTTTGGTAACGGTCGTCGGGTATGGATTATGCCTGGCAAGGGGTGAGTCGCTTTGACCGAACGTGGTAAATTGACTCATTCAGGTCGTCGAGTATGGACTATGCTCGGCAAGGGTCTGGAGTGACCAGGATTCGGCCTAGGACTTAGGCCCTATATTATCAATCGTTATTTTCAGGTCGTCGAGCATGGACTATGCTCGGCAAGGGTCCGGAGGGACCAGGATTCGGCTTAGGACTTAAGCCATGGCATTGTACAGCGTCCAGGGACACTGGACCAAGGTCGTCAAGTGTGTATTACGCTTGGCAAGACCCCGGAGAGGTTAGCTCAACGTCCAGGGACACTGGACAAAGATCGTCAAGTGTGGATTACGCTTGGAAAGAACCCGGAGAGGTTAGCTCAACGTCCAGGGACACTGGATCACGACCGTCAGGTGTGGATTGCGCTTGGCAAGAGCCCGGAGAGGTTATGAATTTGGATATCGACCCAGAGAGGTCCTGGATTCGGTTGTTGGCTATTGGATAAGGATGATTTGGGACTCGGTTGTCGAGTTCGGATGGACATGGAATTGGCTCAAGCTTTGGTTATTGGATTTGGAACTGGATATCGACTCGGAGCAGTCAAGGATGATCTACTCTGGCAATATGGCTATGAACTTTGGATTTTGGATTCGGAACTATTCAAAACACGCCTTGTTATCACAAGGCATGTTTTGGGGGGCAAAGTGTTATCCCATTTTTTGGTCAAAACTGGAATATCGACAAACTGGCAAGGAATGATGGAGGTCGGGATTTCACTCATGGTTCAAGGATAAAACTCCATTCGGTGTCAAGGGTTTAAAGTTACATTCGGTAGTGTAAAGTAAAATCACATCCGGCCTTCCCTTAGTCCATTCGGCACTCCCAAGTGAAGGTCATTCGGCACTCCCAAGTGAAGGTCATTCGGCACTCCCAAGTGAAGGTCATTCGGCATTCCCCTCTCACCACCGAACCAACTCCACATCCCCTCCTACCAAACCAAAGCCAGCCTCCACCGGTCCAGAGCCTCACCGGACCGACCAACCACTCTCTCCTACTACCGGTCCACCCACTGCCGGTCCACCATTCCATCACCGGACCGGCACTCCTCCGAACCAAACAACTCCAGAGCCTAGCCGAACCAACCCACCTACCACCTACCACCGGTCCAAGACCATGCCGAACCAGATGTGCCAGGCCAGATTGCAGCAGCCCAGGCCCACCAGCAGCTATATACATTCAAGACCCCTGCCCCCAGCCTCACTCTATAAATAGAGGGGCAGGGGTACAACAATGGGGGACAAGTTTGAGAGCTCGAACCTGGAAGGAACTTTCAAACAACTTTCATACACTTGTACTACAACCTTTGTACTTGTAATCGGATTGAAAAAGGAGAATAACATATAAAGTGGACGTAGGCATATTTTGGCCGAACCACTATAAATCTGTGTGTCTTTTACAGTTTAGTCCCTGCTTTTTACGTATTTGCATAAACCACCTAAATCACCACGAACAACATAAAATCAACTAAATCATACAACTTGGAGCTGTTTGCCCATCTTTTGTGCAAACGTATTGGGTTATTTGCTGAGATCTATGATTTGTGTTTGAATATCGCCGACTTATATTCATACACTGGTGCTTTCACGGTATTGGGTGTTTGTGACCATTTTTTACGCAAACACTTGACCTTAATTATATTTAATTCTCAATTCCCTTATTAATCTAATCATCACATTATTCTTTTAATCTATCTAATTAAATCTCCTGAATAATGTTAACCAAAATTAAGGGTATTATAATTGATCTTCTTTTACAAGCTCTTCTCCTATTTCGGTAGGAAACTTTACAAGTAAATGCTTAGTAGAAACATACTTGTCCATAGCATTGAGAGATGTTTATCCAAAGATAACATTGTATACTGACAGAATGTCCGTGATGATAAAGGTGGTCTCGAAAATTCTGCATTGAGGATTATTTCCAATTTTGACCATCCGCTTACACTCTCCGAGAGGCATTGTTCCTTCATTATTGAATCGATGTATGCGAGTTTGACAAGGCTTGAGCATTCTTTCGGGTAATCCCATCTTGTTGAATGCGTGGTCGAAGATTATGTTGACAGTAGCTCTTATATCCATCGTTATTTTTGATACTTCTAAAAGCCCAATCTAGGCCATGATTATAAGTGGGTCATTATGGGGGTGGCCGACACCCCATTTATCAAAATTGCCTAATTTTATTATTAGCCCCACATTATGTTCTTTCTCCAATCTTTCGTCCCATATACCGAGACGTCTCTTGCTTTGGCTTATACCACTTCCAACTATCATTGCTTGCCCTAGTAATATATGGCCCTCCTAGAATGATGCCCATAATATTTTAAAGAGCTAGTAGTGATCTCAGAGCCAGCGCTTGGGGTTGTGTGATTTGGTTTCCTATAGGGTGATGGTTCCATGAGTATTACCATTCTTCAAGAATTCATCCAACTTTCCTTCCCTGACCAATTTGTTGATGAAGGACTTCACAAATCTACGTTCTTCAGTACTGTGCCCATTTTATCGTGGTAGCTGCAGTATTTTCCTCCTCAGTTAATTTCTGACTCTTTTCCATTTCTCGAAGGGTATGGGATTCATTCTTGGGTCATTGCCTAGATTTGGGCATAGGAATGGGTTAGGGGGAAGATTTTCGATAATTGAAATTCCTTCTTGAATCTTTTAGCCAAAATGTACTTCTTGTTGCCACTACTCCATTCCAGTTTCTTTCGAGCAATCCCCTTTGATTCCTCGATTTGAATTTCTCCCTCAGCTCAAAAAAGAACTCATTTAAGGATTTCCCAAAATGGTTTGTTTCCCCACAATCCTGAAGTGATGGGGACCAGCTTGGATTCATCTGTCATGCCCTTGCATCAGGAAGCTATGTCGTTAAATCTCTTATAATAGTCCTTCAAGGACTCTCCTCTTACCTATCTAAAGTCAGCAAGCAAACTTAATCCTTTTCCGGTGTCTTTCAGGTGAAAAATTGAGTCAAAAAATTCGTGGTCAACTTCTCCCAAGAGCTAATAGAATTTTGTGGGTAGCTCTATAACCACTTCAAGGCACCGAAAGTTGCAGTCAGGAATCTGCATCGGATTTCATCCGAAGCTCGGATTGCTTGCATTTGTATTTCATATAGAGTTATATGATTTTCATGGTCAGATGTTCCATCATAAGAAAGCTTTGGCATCCTGAATACCGAAGGCATGGAGGCCCTAATAATTACTTTGGAGAAAGGTTTGAAATTTTGGAGCTTCATCTTAGAACTAAGGCTGGATCGATCTTCTTGTAACTTTCATACTTAGTCCGATAATTTCATTAAAAGGTTTCCATCGCTCGATGGCCACCGAGTCTTAGAGTTTCAAGTTCGGTATTTTGAGTTTATGGCATGTTTTGTTGCCCTCTTTTGAAATTCAACATCTGGGACTTAGAGTCAAGGACCTCTCAAAATATCCCACTCTTATCATTTTACGGTTTCAGCTTTCCTAACCACTTCCATGAATCCGGCTTCTAAATCCTCACCAGTCATTGGTAACTTGCTTGGGTTTCGACTGAAAGTAACAGGGTTCTCATCTTCCTCAAGTATGGCTAAAACATGTTTCTCCAATTCGACAAAAGTGCTCTTAACTTCATTCTGTAAGTTATCTAAGCATTTTTCTTTGTCAGAAACAAACTTCAGCATCATTTGTCAAAACTCGCTTTCAGTGAGGACTATGGCAGCAGTTTCCTCATTAATAGTTGGGTTTGTTTGATCCGTTTGATTTTCATCGTTCGTATGCAGTTCTATGAGTCCTTCTTCCTTGGCAAGGGAGCAAGATGACTTTTGAGAGGAGGATTTTGGCTTCATGCTGGGTTGAGAGGTTTAAGCTTGCTAGATTATAAAAGAACAGAGGTTCGGGGCACTCCTTCTAGCACCAAAAATGTTAGGTATATTTATAGTCAAACTAACACCCCAAAGTTTTCGGAAGCTTGTTTCGAGAGGATGCAACAAAATAGAGTAAACACTGAAACTATATAGAAAGTAAGTGACAAAAGGTAAAGGGACACAAGGTTTATAGTTGTTCAGGACCGAGATCCCTACGTCCACTTTGAAGATTCTACTTCTTTCTTTATTCCTCAATTTGTTGTATAAGTATCTTTCTGGTCATTATCCACCACTAAAAATCTTTTACTAAAGCTTTCTTAAAGGAGTACGTTATATTGAATAATTGTAAAAATGTTAAAGAAACTATCTGCTAGCCACTTTTCAGTAGCATGCGGTCCTCTATTTGTAGCAAATTTAAGGTTATTCCATTGGTGCACGGGCTTTAACTTGGATTTGGGACTTGGCTTGCTATTAACGGCTCTGATTCAAACGCTTTCCATCATCTGGTTGAAAGTGTTTTGACATGGATGGCTGACGTGACACGTATATATTTTGCTTCTTTGATTCCTTTTGTCTATCTCGACCGTTGATATCGGTTTGGGCTATCTGACCCCTTGATTGTTGATACTTGTTACAATGTCTTTGGTCTCGATAGTTGCTGCTCTCGACCGAGCTCGTTTGGAAAATGGTCTTGATCATAATCAACATCTTTGCTCTTGCTTTCGGATCTTCGGTTCTCATATATTGATCCTAGTTCTTAAGATATCGATGGAAAACAAATAATGGGTTTCGGAATTACGAGCCAAGGAGCATTCCTTTCGAATATTTGTAATTTATACTAGACATAGATTAAGGTGTAATAGGTCAAACCAAGGCGCAAGAGCAAGGTGTGTTGGAAATGGGCCAATGTAACACTCCCACACCCCTTAGTACACCCAAAGGGACACACTAAAAGGCATGGACTGTCATTGATATAACTAAAACTAGAAGAGACTAAGATTCACAAGAAAAAAAATATAAACAGCGAAAAAAATTATAATAATAATAATTTATTTAGAGAAAAACCTCATAATTACTTTATAAACCAAATAAGTCGCCAAATACCAAGTACATCAAATGCCAAAACAACCTTACGTGTCTTGTGAAATAAAATCCACAGTACCAATAATATCATAGTACAATACATCCCTCACAAAATGCCAGCTCAACAAAAAGAACTGAATACTGAAACTGAAGAAAAGAAGTACATGATAGAATCTCCTTTGAAGAAATCTCTAAGCAACTACAGTCTATTGTCCTTGCCCCTGATTTCATAAGGGAGAAAAGGGGAAAATGGAGGAGTGAGTCGGACTAAAAGTCCGATGAATGATTGTAATTACTAGAATCTTTAAGAAAAGTAAAAGTAATGGACTTTACAATAGTTCTAGGAATAAAAGGAAACAAAGGAAATAGAGAAAAGGAATAAGCTAGAAATAAATAAGAATTAACTAGATCAACATAATTGATTAACTTTGATTGTTTGCACTTGTTTTTGATAGCTGCTTAGATTAGGTTGAATTCCTAATACTACCCTTTGATCGGCCTGCTACTCCATAGACCTACTACGGACAAGATGTTATATAGCTCCCTGCACAGAAGGCAATGGTGTCTACGAAAGACACACATACAAAGCGCTTGGAACTCATAACAATTTATGAGCCATCACTGGTAGTCGCACGCGTGACCACCACTAAGCTCGCGTTACCTGTTGTTCCACCTATTGGGTTTTCTTAAGCTCCAGCATAAGCGTGCCACTCGTTTCACTTCAAGATTATGTAAGACACCTCGTCCCACTTCAGAGTCATGTGAGACACCTCGTTTCACTTCAAGGTTATGTGAAATACCACGTCCATAGAAATAATGGGGGAAATGTTGTTGGTATTAGCCCATCATTCAAACAATATCTAGTTGCACCCCTTGTCCAAATCCCCATGATTTGGACTTCTACGTATTAACTATTTACTACCACTATTAACATAAGTGTGCCCCTCGTCTCACTTCAGGATTATGTGAAACACCGTGTCCATAGAAATAGGGGAATGTTATTTTGGTACAGGTCCTACTTTAATTTTTTGCTTCTTAACTTAGGTAAATTATTTAAATAAGCCTTTATTTTATTTTTTACTATCTGTGCTTATTAATTTATCCTAAATCTTAAAATAAGCCTCACTCTGTTCTATTTCTTATTATAACCTACGTTATAATCATGCTTATCACTTAACCCAAGGTCTAAGTGTAAAAATAAGCTCCTTTTATCTTATACTCCTTTTAGTTATAACTCTAAGTTATAACTGGGTCAATTATCTTTAATTAGTCGAATTCTAACATCAATATCATAATTAGGCTCAGTTTCGATCTTAATTCCATTTTTACTACAGACTTTACAATTTACATCTTATCTTCCGTTATTTCAGTATTCTTATAATTTTAATCCGTATTCGCATTTAATCTATTCTAATCCATATGCGAAGAAGAAGGAGAAATAAAAGAAAACTGAAAATAGAAGAAAATCCAAAGCATTGAAAAAAGATGTAAATAACGCATAAATAACAGCAAATAAATTAAAATACTGTAAATAAACTGTAAATAAATGGAAAAGCTATAATTAACAGAAATAAACTAAAACTAACTGAAAAGAATAGCTAAAAGAAATAGACTGAAAATAATTCTAAAAACTGTAAATAAACTACTAAAAAGGTTATTCTAAAAATCGTAGTAAATCTACAACTATTGGAAACCACATTATTTTAAATTACTTAAAAAAATCTAAAATAATTACAATCACTCACATGTGGTCCTACACTCTTCCCTTTTTGTCTTCCTACATCCACTTAAGGGTATTATAATATTTTTATTAAAAAGATTCTCTCCTTGGAAAATTATTCCTTTTAGGGTCCTTCCTGAAAAGGTGAACTCAAGCGGAGAAAATCTAGAATGAGAAAAAGTGTTAGGTCTAGGGTCTTATATATAAGGGCAGAAGTGGATCTCAAACCATTAGATTTGGAGATTGAACAGGATGCAACCACGTCTTAGGCTGAATAGGACCATCAGAGCAAGCACAAAGGGACCAGATTGAACAAAAGAATGAAATTGACATGTTAAAATTGCATAGCATGAAGGCAAAATTCCTTCGCCTCACAAACGTAGGCAGGTCGACCTACAGTTCGACCGCCCTTAGTTTCAGGTCGACCGACCGGTCGACCTAAGCCTTGGAATGATCGACCTCAAGGTTGAACTCCCAATATATTTTTTTGTTGATTCTTGTTTACTTTGTATCTCACTTATATTAAGTCAGATTCGGACGTTCTATATATGAAAATTGACCCAAAAATTACCACGGACACAAGGGTGCAACTCCCATGGGTCAATTCTGATAATTTCATAAAGTTATTTTATTATTTCATCAATTAACTAATTAATTATTATGGGTTAAATTTTGGGTTGTTACATTCTCCCCTTCTTAAGGGGTTTCGTCCCCGAAATATTTAAGGATAAAAGAATGAACTAATGTTTTCATCAAAGTTCTACAACCGACTACTCAACCATCATCCATTCATCCATTGTCCTTAAGTTTTTCTTATGCAATTTATGATACTTATGCGATTAGTGTAGTGTTAATGTCCCTAACTAATGCAAAAGATTAGACGGTCCACTGATTCAGTTGACCTACTTTTATGCAATCACATCTGTGATATGTATCCAAATGAATGTAAAAATTCCTAATGATAACTGATAGTTCTATATACATGTTTCAATCATCATCCAAATGCAACAACCATGTGATAAACATCCATCTTTAGCAAATATGAAAATAAAAATGCAAATGCATACACATCCATATGCATATACTCTAGTGTCCTAGTTAGGCTGATCCCTAAGAGATAATAGTGCCTACTTTAAGTATATGCGTCTATAGCATCCACTAGCAAACACTTACAACCACTTTCATCCATCATTCATAACATGTTCTAATAACATATTTACATCAAATCCTACCATCCATAGGTTAAATCCTCGATCCTACTCTCCCAAAGGATGATAAAGGAAAGAACCTATTCAAAACTAAGGATGAAAATAGGAAATTCGAAGTTTACTACCAAAGAGAGATGTGGATAAGAAGTACGCATTTTCTCCTAATCAATTTAATCTTCTCTGAAGACTTTTTAACCTTTGTAGACTCTATCCAACTCGAAAGCGACTTGCACAGTCTTCCATTAAGAGCTACGAAAGGTGTCATTCCAATGATAGCTTGAGAACTACTATCTTATACAGATTCTTCTAAAGAAAGATGCTTCTCCCAAGTTCTTCCAAAATCGGGAATATCCATTCTCAACCATGCATGTCTTACAATTTAACTAACTCCATTTTACTATTCTTCTTTAGTCTGCTCACATGAATCAACATTCCTAAGTTCTCATTGGATCCTACACACGGAAATTCTGTTATTACTTCCAAAAGTAATTACTGTTGTCTGCTTTGTAGACTTACACCTTTTCCGTTACATATAGGAAATGATTCCTATCTACTTCACATTTAGGAGTTTGCTTCGGTGTTTATAGTTCCATTTTAAAATTTACGATTTCTAAATTTTTAAAACTTCAAATCCTAAAACCTTTGTCTTTAAAGGTGTTATCTTTAAGTTTCTATTACATTCAAAAATACTGTTACTTAAAATCTTATCTTTCTAGACTTGCATCTTCATAGCTTTTTGAATTTACATGATTTCCCAAACCTAGAGGGAATAACCTTTAAGTCCAAAACTTATTCCACGTTTTCTTTCAAAGATCTTTTTAGTTTTCTATAAAAAAAAATCAAATTCTACTTTTATTAAGTTTTTCATTTCAAAACTTATTTACTTTTTCACCAAACCATTTCCTTTTAAAATATCCTTATGTGTTTTCAAAACATCTTCTTATTGCACCTAACTGTCTCATACCTTAATGTGTTGGAACTGCTTTCTCTTATGAGAAATTATTAATGCTAAAATCTTCTATGAATCTTTTAAAAGAGGATTTCATGTTTATGTGAAATTATAAGGAACTTATTTTTTCTTCTTTCGAAATAGGCTATACAAAATATGATGCTCCCATACCTTGTATATCTCTTTCATGCATTCCTTGTAACTTGTACAAAACATTTTTATCGGTTTCATAGAAAATTATAGCATTACTCTTTTCATTCCAATAGATTAAAGTATGTTTAATTTATAGTCTCTTATGATAAACATCTTCTATCTAACTTACTATTCTCTTTTCAGATAAACTCATTTTTAAAACTATTTTAATATATCCATAGCCAGAAAACATTTTCCTATACTTATTAAATAATAAGTGTATTTTACAAATCACTTTCCTTTCCACTCTTAGAAATTATCTTTTAAAATTCATTTTCAATTGGGTTTAAAACCGATGTTGCGTAAAACACTGTTACTACAACCCAAAAAATACTAGCGTATGAATTTAATTAAAAATAAATACTGATAAACTTCACATATTAAGTAAAAACATTTCCTTCAGGAATTACCTACTATAACGGTAGCATTATAGTCTATGCTCCCTTTATTTTCACAAAAACATCTATTACAACAATAAATGTTGTAATCTACGTTTCCGATATTTAATACTTTATAGGTTTTATATTTAAAATCGTTGTTTACTTTCAAAGAAACTAGTGAGCTATATACGCACTATAATTCTTCAAAAAGATTTTCACCTTTCCAACAAAATTTACATCATATAGAAACCAATTTAAATTTCTTATCATATTTCCAAAAACCCAATATTTACTTTAAAAATATTGACAATTATTCTTTTCAATTCTAATAATTTCATTTTATTGGGTTATACATAAAGTGAATTTTCCTACTTACTACCTTAGTAGTATCCTTTTTAAACCTTAGAAATCTCATTTCCTTACTTAAAGTCTTTTGTTCCTGAACTCATATTTATTCTAAGGTGCTACCGATAAATCCACTTGTATGAAACAATTATAATATCTGCAATTATCTACACAATGGGCTTTCTACTTTCCTTATCAACTGAATCTATTGTACATCTCCAATCTTTGCCGACCTCTCTTTGGATTTTTACAATCCAAACCTAAATATACAAAATCGTTTCTCAAACTCTTTCCATGTGCAGACCTACTCTATGTCCTAAGAAACACGCTTCTTTATGCCAAAAGTGATACTTCAAGAACTTTGCTTTTAACTAAATAATGCGAGGTGTACGACAATCCTCCTCTAGATGAACAGCATGCTCCTTCATACTCTTGGAAATCACCAAAATGTTGTCCACAAATACCACTACAACTTATTTAGGACGCCTCTAAAAGCACGGCTCGTCAAATCAACAAAATAGTCCGGGGCATTAGTTAGCCCAAAAGGCCTAACCAACCACTCGAAGAACCAGTCGGGTGTCCTAAATGCGGTCTTATTAATGTTATCATCAGCGACCCTAAGCTGATGAAATCCTGTGGCTAAATCAAGCTAAGAGAATACCGAAGAGCCGACTAACTGGTCAAAAAGACCATCAATCCTAGGAAGTGGATAACGATTCTTCTTCGTGAACTCATTCAACCCAATATTCCACGCAAAGTCGAAGGGAATCATCCACCTTAGTAGCAAAGACGACCGGTGCTCCCTACTCTGATATGCTTCTTCTTATGAAACCTTTCTCCAAAAGCTCACAGATCTTGCTTTCGCAATTCCTTGCTCTCCCTAGGTGCCATGGGTAATGCTACTAGCTTATCATTATCAGTCAAATAAATTCTTAAGTAAATCTCTCTCTTAGGTGCTAGGTCCCTAACCTCGTCAAAGACGTCTGGAAAATCTCGGACGACAAGAACCGAATCTAACTCTAATGATGATGAATCTAGGGAATAAAGGAAACTCAACATAACTTACCCTAACCGATCGTAAGAAACCTCAAGAGCCCTACCGCTGTATGTCTCTAGTCTAACGACTCTCCTTTTACAGCCTAATATAGCTCCATATGTGGATTGCCAATCCATCTCCAAAATCATCTCATACCCTGAGAATCCCAATACATAGGCGTCACAATCAAATTCTACACCTAGGATGAAAATTTTCAAACCCCAATAAACCATAGACAAGTGTGACGAACCTTCTATGGGGTTTAAAACAATAATGGGGTCTACTACTAAAGAAATGTCTAAGTGCAAACAATCCATAAGAGAACTAGTGATAAAGGAGTGTGATGCTCCAGAATCGAGTAGAGTTCGAATGGGAAAATCAAAAATAGAAATCAAACCTTCAACTGTGACTTTCCTACCTCTATCCGGAATGTTGCATGAAGGTGTTGTGTCCAACGCCTGAATCTGCACGGTTGGTGCACTAGCTCCCTGTCCCATCTTCTGAGGACAATTCCTACTCAAATGACCGGGCGGTCCACAAGTATAACACTTTTCCTTCATCTTTTCTTTCTTGCAGTTTCTTGCGTAAATGACCAATAATCCCACAATTATGGTGCTTCGCTCCCTTCTTTATTTGCTTCTGAGGGTCTTCCTATTTCCTCTTGTCTTTGTCTTTCTTGTCCTTCCACCACTACTTCTTAGAACCTATAGGAACCTCCTTAAGTTCTCCCTTCAGCTGCCAATATGTAGGTTGAATTCGTTGTCGATCCTCTAAACCTAACTGCCTTCACTCCATATCCTCCAACCTAGATTGTGTCTCCTTGAAATCCTTCGTTCTAGAAAACGTTCTGCTCCTTATGCTAGCGAAGTCCTTGTTAGCTTAGAAAAATCGACTGGTGTAGGTAAACTAAAGGGATTTCCACTTACCGGTGTAGTATTAGGCACTTGCTCTTGCACCTCTGGTACCGTAGCTCAACGGAACCAGTCAGCCACACTATGGAAAGAAAATAAAACATACGCTTGAAAGAATCGAAAGAAGGTTGAACTGGACTTTGAGGGTATTTTTATAAAAAAATATTTTTTACTTGAAAACTATTTCTAAGAGTTTCTTTTCTAAATTACTTTTTAAAACAAGTTATTTTGGAAAATAATTTATTTTTAAAACAAATTTTTAGGAATCTCGTAACCTTAGGCTTCAATACCATATGTGACACCCCACACCCCTTAGTACACGCAAAGGGACAAACTAAAAGGCACGGAGCATTATTGGTATAACTAAAACTAGCATAGATGAAGATTCACAAGATAAAAATATATAAATAGCTGAAATAATTATGATAATAATAATTTATTTAGAACAAAAACCTCGGAATTACTTTATAAAGCAAATAAGTCGTCAAATACCAAATACATCAATGTCAAAATAACCTTACATGTCTTGTGAAATAAAATCCATAGTATCAATAATATTAGAGTATAATACATCCCTTACAAAATGCCATCTTAACAAGAAGAACTAAAAACTAAAGAAAAGAAATACATGATAGAATCTCCTCCGAAGAAATCTTCAAGCAACTTTAGTCTACCATCCTTGCCCCTGATTGCCTATGGGGGAAAAGGGGAAAATGGAGGAGTGGGTCAGACTAGAGTCTAGTGAATGATAGTAATTAGTAGAATATTCAAGAAAAGTAAAAGTAATAGACTTTACAGCAGTTCTAATATATAAAAGGAAACAAAGGTAATGGAGAAAAGGAATAATGGAAATAAATACGAATTAACTATATCAACATAGTTGATTAACTTTGATTATTTGCACTTGTTTTTGATAGCTTCTTAGATTAGGCTGAATTCCTAATACTATCTATTAATCGGCCTGCTACTCTATAGACCTACTGTGGACAAGATGCTCTATAACTCCCTACACAGAAGGCAATGGAGTCTACGAAAGACACACATACTAAGCGCTTGGAACTCATAAAGATTTATGAGCCATCACTGGAAGTCGCACACGTGACCACCACTAAGCTTGCGTTACCTTTTGCTCCGCCTATTGGGTCTTCTTATGCTCCAGCATAAGCATGGCTTTCGTCTCACTTCAGGATTACGTGAGACATCTCATCTCACTTCAGGGTTATGTGATACACCTCGTTTCACTTCAGGGTTATGTGAAACATCGTGTCATAGAAATAATAGGGAAAATGCTGTTGATATTGGCCCATCATCCAAACAATATCTAGTTGCTCCCCTTGCCCAAATCCCCATGATTTGGACTTCTACTTATTGACCATTTACTATCGTTATTAACATAAGAGTGCCACTCGTCTCACTTCAAGATTATGTGAAACACCATGTCCAAAGAAATAGGGGAATAATATTTGGTACAGGTCCTACTTTAATTCTTTGCTTATTAACTTAAGTGAATTATTTAAATTAGCCTTTACTTTTGTTCTTACTCTCTGTGCTTATTAGTTTATCCTAAGTCTTAAAATAAACCTCACTTTATTCTATTTCTTCTTATAACCTACGTTATAATCATGCTTATCACTTAACCCAAGATCTAAGTGTAAAAACAAGCTCATTTCATCTTATACGCTTTTTAGTTATAATTCTAATTTATAACTAGGCCATTATCTTTAATTAGTCCAATTCTAACATCAATATCAGAATTAGGCTCGATTTCAGTCTTAATTCCATTTTCATTACAGTCTTTACAATTTACATCTTATCTTCCGTTATTTCAGTATTCTTATAATTTTAATCCATATTCGCATTTAAACTATTCTAATCCATATGCGAGGAAGACGGAGAAAAAAAATGAAAATAAAAGGAAATCCAAAGCGTAGGAAAAGGATGTAAATAATGCATAAATAACAGCAAATAAATAAAAATACTGTAAATAAAAGGAAAAGTTATAATTAACAGAAATAAACTAAAATTAACTGAAAAGAATAGCTAAAAGAAATAGACTGAAAAAAATTCTAAAAACGATAAATAAACTACTAAAAAGGTTATTCCAAAAATCGTAGTAAAAATACAACTATTGGAAACCCTATTATTTTAAATTACTTAAAGAAATATAAAATAATTACGATCACTCACCGGTGGTCCTAAGCTCTTCCATTTTGGTCTTCCCAGATCCACTTGATGGTAATAAAATATTTTTATTAAAAAGATTCTCTCTTTGAAAAATTATTCCTTTTAGGATCCTTCCTCGAAAGGTGAACCCAAGAGTAGAAAATATAGAATGAGAAAACTTATTAGGCGTGGGGTCTTACTTATAGGGGTAGAAGTGGATCTCAGATCGTCAGATTTGGATATTGAACATGATGCAACCACCTCATAAGCTAAATAGGAGCCATCAGGCGCAAGCACGAATGGACCAGATTGAATAAAAGAATGAAATTAACGTGTTAAAATCGCACAGCATGAAGGAAAAATTCCTTCGCCTCACAAACGTAGGCAGGTCGACCTACAAGTCGACCGCCCTTAGTGCCAGGTCGACCGACCGGTCGACCTAGGCTTTGGGATGGTCGACCACTAGGTCGACCTCCCTATATATATATCATTGATTCTTGTTTGCTTTGTGTCTCGCTCATATTAACTCGGATTCTGACGTTCTATATATGGATATTGACCAGAAAATTAGCACGGACACAATGGTGCAACTCCCATGGCTTAATTTTGATAATTTCATAAAGTTATTTTTATTATTTCATTAATTAAGTAATTAATTATTATGGGTTAAATTTCGAGTTGTTACAGCCAACCTGCAGCAGAAGTTATGGGTGAATTTCAAAAAAAATCTCTTAGTGGATCGTTATTGGGTCTATGAAGTCTAATTTATTTAGAATATCTAAACATTATTTAAATAGAATCTTTTACTCTATTTAAATTTATAAATTATATGGTTTTATTTAATTTATATATTAATATATATATAATGTATCATATACACATGCATATGTGTGTGCATGTGCAACATATAAACCAGTGCAAGGTATAACATTACCGTGTACAGATGTTGAGATTTACATCACAATGGATATCTTAGCTTATCCAATATAAGTATATGTTATCCAAATATATGTATGTATATAAACTATTATTTTATATAAATATTATATATGTATACACTAGTTTAAATAGTTATAAACATATATATGTATAATATAGTTAAAATACATAAATAAATATTTGTGTATGTACCATCTTATAAATGAAATATTAATATTATGTATATACATATTATTATAATATATTGGTTCAAATGTACAAGTTATTTTAATTATTATAATATATTATTATATTTTATAAGCCATGAATAATATGTGTATACATATATAGGAAAATTAATTTTTTATTTTTTATTTTTCATCCGAGAGCTTATCTTGTGCTAATATAAATTTATTAAATTTATAAAATAATTTTCATAACATTTTCGATTTAATATAATTTATTAATGTAGTAAATTGAATTAAATAATATTAAATAATAATAATAAATTAAAAAATTATCTATTTCTATCAAAAATTAAAATTACTAGAATAAATTATACATAAATTTTATGTACTAGTTTTAATCATGACATGATTTTGTATCTAATTATAAACAATACATATGTAATTAAATATGCTAAGTTTGAGTGGAAAATATGCCAAGTCATTAACTCATCCCTGACTTAAGAACTTAAGTCAACCCTCGAGCTAAGGCCTTAAATCTACCCTAAGTTAAGGAATATCCATAAAAAGACTTGGTACTTGGCAAGCACCCTTAGAAGTGGAAAAAGAAGGAATTGGGAAAGTTTCATCATGATTGGGCCAAACACCTAAGCTCAACTCCGAGTCAAGGACTTAACTCGTCCCAAGTTAAGGACCTCATTCTGAGTTAAGGAGAACATCGAGATGGAATCGGAATGGATTGAAATTTGGCAAGCCCCCTTTGAAGAGGCAAAAGAAGGACTTGGGAAAGTTTCACCATGATTGGTCGAGCACCTAAACTCAAGCCCAAGTCAAGGCTTTAACTAATCCCAAGTTATGGACCTTAACTTATCTCTAGTTAAGCAGAACATCAAGAGGGAATCGGAATGACTTGAAATTTGATGAGAGCACTAAGAAAGGAAAAAGAAGTGCATGTGAAAGTTTCACCGTAATTGGACCAAGCACCTAAACTCAACTCCAAGTCAAGCTCCTTGAGTCGGCACCTAGTTTAGATGCTTCATCATAGCGTCTCCATATTTTTGGCAAGTGATCACCTAGTCTTCATTAAGCATACCCATGAAGTTTCATTGAATTCTGAAGAGTCTATCACGAGAAATGAATGTATAATAATCCAAACAACATGATAATCAAAGTTAAGGAAGAACGAAGACAAAAACTAGTCAACGACTACCAAATTACATGGAGGACATCCAGATGAAGCAAAGAACTCAAAACAAGAAGATTCACCCACACCTCAGCTAAGGAATAAACTCGGCCCCGAGTCAAGGACTTGACTCGACACCGAGTTAGGCCTTGAGTTGGGTTATCACCAAATTCCTTGTGCAATCTTGGGTCACTTCCTAGACTTCTTTAGTAGTAGGCTTCTGATCCAATATGGCTTCTTCCACTATAAATACTAACCATACTGCAACCAAGAGAGGATCTGGTTTATGCCATTACTACGTGGAAGCCCTACCATTTCTTTAACTCTTTCTCTATATAAAAGTCGCCAAGGAAATTCCTATAGGCAATTCTAGGACTTAGAATTTTTCTAACACCTGTACTTGTGGCTCCTTCAATCAAAAACAATGTAATCATATATAATCAATAGTCAAAGCTATAAAGTGGATGTAGACTTAGTTAGCAGCCCAAGCACTATAAAATTCTCTATGTTAATTTACTTTTATGCTACTTTTCTATATTTTCTCTACCCTAAAAGGACTGGTGCTTTCACATCATATCCCAGGGCGCTGATCCATTTTTTGTGTTAACATTTTGATGCTTTCATCGAGAACAGTGAACCAAGGCTTAGATCAAGCTCTTCACTTTGGATTGGATAGATCTAGAAGTTAGATCCATAGAACTAGCTTTAAAAAGTTTTAACTCTTGTTGTTGAAGATCAATGGCGGGAAGAAAGAGAACTACCTCAGGAAGGTCCATAGGAGCAACAGTTGCTGGAGAGGAAGCTAATCTCCAATAGCTTGAAGTTAACAACACCAACAATCTGCAAATAGAAGCTAATATAGGAAATCAAGCCCTGGGATCCTCCACCTAGCAGGATGTTGTAACTAAGGGAGAACTGAACAAGATGGTTGATGAAATCAACTAGAGAATGGCAGTCAGCAAAAGAGCTCTTATGGACAAGTTTGACGCTTTACTAGCACTGTAGCCACCAGTTGCTCTAAGAACTAGGCCGAAAACGGCAGCGATTGTGGAGCGAGAACATTCTTCTGCTTCTGGCTTAAATAGGGGAGATGGAAAATGGAAATAGAAAGGAGTGATTGGGGAGCTACAGGAATTTTAATAGAAGAAAAATCAAGCACTCCTCCTGCCGTGAGCCACCCAATGGAAACCCGAATTTATAAGTAAAAACTCCACGGGATGGTATAGCAATGGTAGTCTCTGACTCAGATGATGATGTGTAGCTTGATGAAGATGGTTTTGAATAGAATGCCAATACACAAAATACTAGAAGGGAAGGTCAAACTGCTGTTGTACGACCAATCGCATGCCAACGGGACTCCACAGGAGTGGTTCTCCCAAAGAATGGAGAACCTAGGCTTTAACCAGAAAACAAGACCATTTGCTGACCAAACACTTAGTGTAGCTTCTGATAGTCGGCCTGTGGACTATCGGTCCAGTGAGGCATACAATGTAGACATGGTCAGGAATTTGATGGAGGAAGTAAATGTAGGAAGGAGGACAAATGGGGTTCTGTGCCAAACCGAACTTCATTTACCGAAAATATCTTAAGAGAGGAGTATCTTAAAAAGTTTACTATGCCCACCATGCTAACCTACAATAGGAAAATAGACCCTAAACGGAACTTGTAAAAGTATAGTTAGAATATGAATGATGTTGGGGCAATAGATGCAGTCCGCTGTAGGTGTTTCCTTATCTTCTTAGAAGAAGCGGCTTCTATGTGGTTTACTAGACTCGCCCCTATGTTATCCGGCCTTTTGGCCTAGTTATATTCAAACAGACATGACAAGTTAGATTCGACTGGTATCAAGAACGACGACCATGAAGCAATGGATATAGGATCTGAAAGCAAAGTACAGATGGTTATATGAATCCAGAATTTAATGGAATTGGTAGATAAAAAATGCATGGTGTTTGAAATATGGAATACAGCTTAAAAAAGTGAAGGGGGCAGCATGGCTTGGTAACTTCGGAGGGGTCGGCATGATTCAATAATGGAGGGATCGACGTAGCTGAATGAGGATGAGTCGGCATGGTCGGGCGAGCAAGGGGTCGGCATGATTAAATAGAGAAGGGATCGACATAGCTTATGAAAGGTATGGATCGGCATGCTTCACCGAGGGATGGATCGGAAAACTTCATTGAATAGGGTTTGGTATGCTTCAAAATCCAAGGATATTCTTGCATTCAGCGATCAATATCTTGAGATCCATAAGTCCAAAGTATAAGAAATTTGGACAGCAAGGTATATGGACCCTAAGAAACCTACCCTATTGATCGTACATCAAATAGATAAAGCTAGAGGGATCGGCATAACTCCCTTTGTAGGGATCGGCAGAAATCAGAATTCAAGCAACACTACTTCATGGAAAATGAGATATACCACAAACCGTATGTCGAAATTACCCTCATTGGGATTGCAGCCCATTTGGATGTACTAATAGGGATTGGTACTGATCCCTATATTGGGCCTTGATGGACCTGCAAATTTTTGGGCCACCTTGACTTGGTCTCCCAAACCTTCTGCCAGAATTTCAGTCTGATTCGTGCACCTCTTCTCCTATAAATATAGCAGACATGGTGTCAGAAAAGGGATCCGGCTTTCTCTACCAAGGCTCTGCCATTTTAATTCTTCACTTTTGTACTAATGAATTCCAGGGGATCTAAACACTCTTGTAATCATAATCAAGTGACATATCAATAAAAATATGAAGTGGACGTAAGCCAAGATTGTCGAACCACTATAAAACGTCTATGTATTCATTTATAATTTCTGCTACGTTTTAATTTCATTTTTCATTTAATCTCTACTAGATTCTACCGGTTGTTGATGCCCATTTTGGGCGTTAACATTTTGATGCTTTCGCTAAGAAATGAATTCTCAGCTTGATTGGATCTCATCGCCTATAGATAGATTTCCATGTTCGCAAGATAGATCCAGCTTTCATACGATAAACTTCCTATTCTACTCAGATTTGAAGAAGATCTAAATGGAGCTAATAGCCATGGTTAAAGGACTAAATCCACTCCCTGTGTTTTTGGAGGATCTAATTATGCTAGTGTTCTTATTTGGAATCGTTCATGTGTTCATGTCCATTTGGAAGGGGTTGGATTCACTCATGTATGCAAGTTCTTGGGATTATATGTTGAAGTTTGCACTCAAGTTAGCATAGGGCCGATCCCCCTCACAAGGCCATAATGGTCGATCCCTCTCACAAGGTCATAATGGTCGATCCCCCTCCAATCTCAACTGTAGCCTAAATGACTAAACCCTCACCAAGGCAAATATATGTGTACCGATCACTCTAGCATATATACTAAGTAAATGCCGACTCACTGTTAAAGTACTACATGCACTACCGATCCCACCAAATGTACCGATCACTCCAAAAAGCATATGTGCCGATCTCTCTAAATGCATCAATATCGATTCCTCTAGTAAGTATACTGATCCCTCTCCAAGGGGTATATACCAATCCCTCTCCAAGGTATGTATACCGATCGCTATGCAATGTATATAAGCTGATCCCTCTGCAACGCACATATACTGATCCCTCTGAAAAACAACTGTACTGATCCCTTTACAAAATGGCTCATAATCGATCCCTTTGGCCAATCCCTCGTTCACGTCCTCATAGTTGATCCCTCTCATATGGATAACTATCGATCCCTCGCTGAGTCAATTCAGCTGATCCCTATACTACCGATCCCTTTCTCAAAAGTCCTATCTGACCGATCCCTATATAAAAACATATGGAATGGTATGATCAATTTAAAAAAAAATGAATCGGGTACGGTCCATTTTTATCCACATTTTGGATTCAGAACTCAACTTAAACACAGTGCATTCTATCCACTTCCCTTATGTCTGTGACTGACCAGGGCATATAGGATCAAACGGCAGCTTCTAAATTGTAACCAGGGGAACGGACAAGATACCACCACTCAAACGATACTCCTAAAGGTTGGATAGCATAGGTGATGCGACTCTAAGAAAATCCAGGAAACTTTGACCCAAACCCGAACTCGGGAAAAACCAAGATTTTCTCCAAACAAATGCCAAGATGACTCCAAGCACCATTCTTCACTAACCCAGCACTTCGAATTTCGTGACTCCAAGCAAACCAGTTGCTGACTCCAAGCAAATAACGGATTTTCTTATGTTCGACTCCAAGTAACTTACCACTGATCCGTCAATACCGGTCTATCTTACTTTGATCATATCTCGGACATGCATACATCATTCACAAGTATAACAAGTAGTTGTAACTTAGAGATGAACCAGATTGTCAATGATTGAAGCATCTCCCCCATTGGAAGCCAATTCGTTGAAGCCGTTCAGTGTGTAGAATATCTGAGGAGATTCGATGTACCAATCATATCGGTTTACTTAGGGAAAACATACCCTAGACTACACCTCATGAAATTCGAGTGGCATATGAATTCCACCAGAGCGATATGCGACATCGAATGCAGACGTTTTACTATGTTCCTCGAAGGTGTAACGATCATGCGGTTTATGCGATTATTGTCCAAATCCATCTCTTTATTCAATCAACCGGATACGAAGTTTGTTGAGTAGTTCATAATGCATGCGACTCATACCAAGGATGCGATGTCATTATCCAATTATTCCAGATGCTAGGTGAGCCACTCAAAGACTTCCTATAGAGATTCAATGTCATCATCATCGTCACTAAATGAGCAATCCCAATGAGAATATCATACCAATGGCATTAACGAGCGGAATAGACCCCCAAATAGATTTTGGCAGCTGATTAACTAGAGAGCCTCCTAGACCTTGGATTGTTTTTGTTACAAAGTGAATCAGAACCAAATCTGGAAGGAGGTAGAGAAGACTAGGAGAAAAATAATATAGGCCCATAGCTAAGGACTCAGATTCCACAAGATGACCTAGAATATCAAAATTCAACTCATATACTCCTTTGAACGATTCAATCGATAACATTTACTTGGAGACTCATGACTCGGAGCAGCGCATAAAACCAACCTCGAGAGAGTCTACCGAAGCCTAGAGAAAATCCAAGGAATGTTGTATATTCCAAGATGCATACGGTCCTAACATTGGCAATTGCAAACACCTCCGAGATATGATCGGAAAGTTGGTTCAAAAAAGAAAGCTTCAACAATATGTGTAACCCCTACAGAATGGGGGGCAAGGAACATCCAATTCCTACTAATAAAGAACTCTGATTATCAATCGGACCATTGACGGTCGACATCCCGCTGAAAGGAGCTAGGGGCAAAGTGGAACAGTAGGCACACAACATCGCTTCACTTAATAATGAGATTTATTACTACCTCTTTTTGATTATTCCTATTTCAATTTCAATTTTGTTGTGAACTACGACCAATATGAACTAAACTACTTCCAAATGATGCAGGTTACCAAGTGCTTAGAGATGGCCACCAGCCAATCTCCGCAGACCATGATCGGACATGTGGAGTTTTTATCAAGACGAACATGACTGGACCGTTCATCTGCTACCATATGCCCCTGACTTAGGGTCGAGAACACGAAATGGAAAAACCCGACAAGGTCAGAATCTAATAAAAAAGCAGACATGGCGGACAGTCCACTGATCAACCTTCACATCTGACTTGAAGAGGCCACGATTGAATGCCTACTCATCAACCACCGCTCTCAGTACATAGACACGGCTGCGGCCTGAAATGAATGCGACTTAACTGTCCACCCAATAACTCTCTACCTATATTTGCTCGGAAGAGTACAAAGAAAAATGAACAAGATCTAATTATTCAACCCAGACACGGACATGATCTAACCATCCATCCCTTACCTCCTTCCTCGACTTCGTTGGAGGAGCTACAATCACAAAGTGGACGAGAATCGACTGCCCATTTGTCAAGTTTCATCCTCGCTGGGGGTAGAATTCCATTCCATGGGTAAACGTTGTTCTGCCATTCATTTGACAATTCTTACCTCGATACGACAACTAAAGTACAAACCAAAAAAATGGATATGATCCAACTGTCCATCAACCAACTCTAAGTCCCTGAAGTGTGGACTAGAGTATAAACAATTCAGGCGGAAAAACGACCGCCCGTGAGAAAACTCTAAGTCCTCAGAGTACGGACTAAAGTATAAATAATTTGGATGGAAAAATGACTGCCTACGAGAAAACTCTAAGTCCCCAGAGTGCGGACTAGAATATAAACAATTCAGGCGGAAAAACGACAGCCCTAGGCGGAACAACGACTGCCCACGAGAAAACTCTAAAGTCCCCAGAGTGTGGACAAGAGTATAAATAATTCGTACAAATAAATGACCGCCTACGAGAAAACTCTAAGTCCTTGGAGTGCGGATTGGAGTATGTACAATTTGGGCAGAAAAAGACTGCTCCGAGCGAAAAAATGACTGCATACGAGAAAACTCTAAGTTCGCGGAGTACGGATTGGAGTATAAACAATTCGGGCAGAAAAACGACTGCTCTGGGTGGAAAAACGGCTGCCCATGAGAAAAATCTAAGTCCTCGGAGTGCGGACTGGAGTATAAACAGTTCATATGGAAAAACTAATGCCCCAAGTGAAAAAACGACTGCTTACGAGAAAACTCTAAGTCCCCAAAGTGCAAACTGGAGTATAAATAATTCGAGAGGAAAAGCGGTTGCCTCAGGCAAAAAAACGACTGCCCCATGAGAAAACTCTAAGTCCCCGTAGTGTGGACCAGAGTATAAACCTAAACGGGGAGGATACAGACTGCCCATAAGAAAACTCTATGTCCCTAGAGTGCAGATTGGAGTATCAACCTAAATCAGGCAGATACTTACGGCCCACAAAACAAATCTGAGTCCCGAGAGTGCGGACTGGAGTATAAACCCAAAGCGGGTGGATACAGACTGCCAGCAAAATAAAAACAACTCTAAGTCCCCAAAGTTCGGACTAGAGTATAAACATGAATGAATAGATGAGTGGATTTCGATTGTTCTCTCTTTTGCAAAATAACTCTAAGTCCCTAGAGTGTGTACTGGATTATAAACATGAATGAATTGATGAGTTGATTTCGGCCGTTCTCTATTCCATAAACTCCGGCTTGAAATTGAAAGGAGGAGTATAAACTCGCTAAGGATGGAATTCACCGTCCGACTTATGGCCTCGTTAAATCAATGCTGGGGCAGGAGTATAAAATCACTAAAAGCTGAATACATTAGCTTACTATAGCTCTGGTTTAGTGTTCTTTATGACTTAAGTCAACAACCGCAAGGAGGCCTTAATGCAAAACTGATCAGAATGACGTTCGACGTTACGGAAGACTGACAATTTTGTGCCGCTGGATTGACGGTCAATATTGATCCACACCAAACACAAACAGATGTGACCCGGATGTCCCTCGAAAAACTATGTCACCAGAGTGCGGATAGGAGAATAAACCATGAAGACTTGATCATTAATTCTCCAGCGCCATCCTTCGATCTGTCAGGAGGAGTATAAAATCGGATGAGCACGACCCGACTGCACCTGAGCCAACTCTGCCCCTAGATCTGATTAGAGAATATGAATCAAAGTGGATGTGGATGACCATCTAGTACCCAACTCATCCTCGAAATCCGACAGAGCATTGAAGTATTCCCCTTGGAAGGAAAAACCAGAATACAATACAGGATAGCCGAGACTTAGCCTTCCATCAACTAACCTAATCCCATGACTCAACAGGAAAGAGTGTAAAGCTAAAGTGGACATGGCTTGCCTTCCTACTTATTGATGTATGCCTCAGACTTGGGGGCATGAGCGAGAAACAAGATGAATGTGAACCGACCATTCAACGATCAACTCTCTACCTTCGGAGCTTAGGTGGTAGTATAAACATAGATAGGAAGAGACTCAACCGTCCATGAAGTACATTTATCAACTCGAGAATGGGATCAGAAGTGCGATCGTCCAAAGACTGGCCATGATGGCTCAATATTGTAACTTATATATAGTATTTACAATGAATCGAGGCTACGACCGAAAGCATGCCTAGAGATAGAATCATCGAATTGATGCCCAAGCTCATGGGCAACTAACTATCATTCCAACCTGAAGGAGCAACAGTTCGCCAGTACAGTGAATGGAAAGCATGTTACTCGAGTCGCAAGCAGATTCAAACTCAAAGCAAAAGCTAGCTATGTAGCTACACGCAACTCGAGGCAAACCCCTACTCGACATTTTCTTCAACGTGCTTCTAAGCCCGATCTTTGGCTATTTGCAGACAATCGCTCAAACCATTTAGAGCCCTTCACTATCAGACTTAATATAGAATGATAAGACTCAGGGATTCGACTGGAGTAATCGTCATTATTGACTATCCCAACCAGATTTCACATTGATTATTACGCAAAATTGTTACATTTGAACTCAAAGAATCCAAGACTGTACCCGCTGAGTTGACATTCGACATTACAATCGGCTCTGGCGACCCTTCATGGGTACCGAAGATCAGATTATGGCTCAGTGCAATGATGATGAAGGAATTAGCTGGCTTTCTCTGAATGAATCTTGATGTGTTCGCTTGGACCCAATTTGACATGCATGTGATCTCATCAACTATCGCGAGCCACGCACTGAATATTGACCCGAGGCATGTCCTAGTAAGACAAAAGCAACACGTCATGGATCCAGAGAGGTCTTTTGGACTTAAAGTGGAAGTGGATAAACCCAAAAATAATAGGTTTACCTATGACACCCTCTGCCTGAAATGGGTATCAAATCAAGTTTTTATGAGGAAAGCTAATGGGAAATAGCGATCATGCATCGACTACTCGGACCTGAACAAGGCATTCTCGAAAGACAGCTTTTCATTTTAGAGGATCGACCAGCTGGTAGACTCAACCGCTGGATATGAATTGCTTTCATTTATGGATGCATACTCCAGATACAGCCAGATCCTGATGCACGTCCACAACCAGAAGCACACCAACTTCATTACCAATCTAGGGCTATATTGTTATGTTGTTATGCCATTTAAACTATATAATGTTGAAGCTACTTACTAGGGACTGGTCATTAGGATGTTTAAAGACTGGATCAGGTGATCGACGGAAGTATATGTAGATGATATGTTTGTGAAGTCATGATGATCAAACCACCACATCGATGACTTAGCCCAGATGTTCAGTTTTATCCAAAGATACGGAATGAAACTCAGTCCCTTGAAATGCTCTTTTCGCTTTGTGTAAGGGAAGCTTCTGGATTTAATGCTTAACTCTTGCAGAATTGAATCCAATCCTAATAAGATTTAAGCAATTTGAAACATCTAGGTACCAAAGACGATTAAGTAGGTACAGAGCTTAAATGAGAAGGTTTCCGCCCTAAGCCGCTTCATCTCCCGGGCCATCGATAACTGTATTCCTTTCTTCGAATTGATCGAGAGAGGGAAAAGGAATTTTGAATGGATGCAAGATTGCATAGATGTGTTTCAAGCTCTAGTAGATCACTTAGTGAGACCTCCCACTATCCAAGCCACTGGATCGTGAAGACTTATACATCTATATATCAATGTCGGTACACGCCATAAGCATCGCAATGCTACGCGAAGAGAAACGGATCTAAAGACCGGTATATGATGTAAGAAAGCTATTGATAGGCTCACCCCCATTAACTTCTGTAATGACCAGCCGTTACGATAGGTCCTACAACAACCTTAGATGTTTGGAAGGTTACTCAAATGGAATATCGAGCTAAGCAAATTCGATATCACTTATATCCCTCGAAGAGATATTCATGGACAAACATTAGCATACTTCATATTAGAATTCACTGAATTAGACAACTATCTTAAGAGCAGTGGAGAACCGACCAACCGATGGAAAATGTACACGGATGGAACTTCCAATGATCGGTGTTCTGGCATCGGAGTTGCGTTAATGGCTTTTGAGTAATGACCGATCTGTTATGCCCTGAAACTCGACTTCCCTGCAACAAATAACGGAACCAAGTATGAAGCCTTGATCACCAGGCTCAAACTTGCTAGAGAGCTGGGAGTTGAAACTTTACATATCTTTTGTGATTCCTATTTAATACTATGCCAAGTCAAGGAAGATTATCTTGCTAGAGGGCAACGTCTTTCTCCTTATACCAGTTGGGTCTAATAGCTACTGGCTGACTCCGAGTGTTACACTACTACACACATCCTCGGAGAACAAAATGAAAAAGCTGAGTCACTGGCCAAGATGGACAATTTTGGGGATGCGCAGCAAATAGACTTGTCCCGATTGAAGTACTTAACATTCCAAGCATTAACATATGGAGATCGACTATATCTTAGAGATGGAGCTAGAAAATAAGTCATGGATGATTCTTATCAAAGACTATCTATAATGGGGAATTCTTCCTGAACAGAGGAATGAAAACCAATAGATCCTCCTCAAAGCTTCATACTGCATCATCCAAGAAGGAGTTATGTATACAAAGGGTTTTCTCCATTCCCCTGTCTTGGTATATCCCCCATGATGATATCAAACGAGTCTTGAGAGAAGTCCATGAAGAAGAATGCAGCAATCACACCATAGGGCAAACCTTGACAAAGAAAATATTCCGCTAGGGGTATTACTGGCCAACTGTCAATCGAGATGCAGTTGATCATGCTAGATAATGCGACGAGTGCAGATGTTTGCGAAAATTCCGAGAGCCCCGTCGATGAAAATTACTCAAACGGCTAGTCCATAGCCATTTTCCACTTGGGGTATTGACATCATCAACTTCTTGCCGATTCTAAAGGTGGAGCAAAGTACACCATCAAAGCAGTTGATTACTTCACCAAATGGGTTGAAGCAGAACTTTGAACCATAATCACGATGAAGATTGCAATCAACATCATTGTGTGAAACATCATCCATCATATTGGCCTTCCACACACCATTGTGACTGATAATGGAATCTAATTCGATAGCGCTAAATTCAAAGACTTCTGCCGCCAACAATATATTGAAAAGGGATTTGCGATGGTTTCTCATCCTCAATCAAATGAACAAGTTGAAGATGTGAATAAAATTAAAAAGTCCATTCTGAAGAAACATTGGAAAATGCTAGAGGCAAGTGGATCGACGAACTATAATCAGCATTATGAGCATACAGAACCATCCATTAGTCCGCGACTGGCCACACTCCATTTTCCCTTGCCTACGGCTTCAAGGCCATCATCTTTAACATCCCGTATCTGGAGGCCAAAAGCAAAGCGCTATGGATGCTGCAGTCATCCACAGTATTAACTTCTGGTGACGAAACATGGTAATGTTAATGGTATCCATAATATCAGAAGCCCTTGAATATGAACAAAATCACATATTTCCAAAAACAATAATTTTAAGTGATTTCATTACACATAATATCATATCCAAGTTACGAAAATCCCCAAACATATCCTAGGCATTGATCAAATATAATTTATAACAATACGATAAGAGCGACATATAAAGATGCCCCCTTGAATTATCAAAGCAAAATAGACATAATTGTCTTAATACACAGTGGAAACAATCTTAAAATAGAGTTCCTAAATTAGCTATATGTCGGCCACCTGCTTGTCTTCGGATACTTTATTCGTCAAAATCTGCTAAAACCTGAAAACCTAAACCCTCAGCCTACTCAAATCAAATTTTCAGCACCCGAGAGTTTAAGGGGAAACAAAAACTTCGAGTCAGACATAATGCCTGGTATGCATAATTTCTGTTACATCTTAGATTACTGATAAACGTGAGACCACGCCGCTTAGCAGAACAGGTTTCCCCTCACTAATATCTCTATTCAAAACATATATTTTTGCAAATCCTTTCCTGCAACCGAACTGGTTAATCAA
This sequence comes from Allium cepa, assembly GCA_030765085.1. Taxonomy (NCBI): domain Eukaryota; kingdom Viridiplantae; phylum Streptophyta; class Magnoliopsida; order Asparagales; family Amaryllidaceae; genus Allium; species Allium cepa. Next base: position 780,274,631 of record CM060945.1, read on the forward strand.
CTGATTATAATAATAATATAGCAATATCCATTATGCTAAAACGGGAAGTAAAATAGACTATCTATCTAAAATCTGAGTTGTCTATCTAGTTCTTATATTCGAAACCTTTGTTTAAAACTTTTAAACAACCTTTCGAAAATATATAAGGTAACTCCTTCTAGACTATTAATAAAAACCTTTGAAATCATTGAAGGTAACTCATTTAAAACCTTTTAAAAAGACTTCATTAAGCTCTAAACATATGACATCCGCCTTGAAATCCTTTAAATCTTAGCCCTTTGAAAACATTACAAAACCATACCTTTCGACCTTGTCGGAAAATTTCTTTTCGACCTAGTCGAAAGGTTTCACCTTTTGACTTCGTCGAAAGCCTGGGGAGGTCTATAAAATCATTTACAAACCTTTCGAAAACAATGAAACTCAAAACCTTTCGAAAACATTGGGTTTAATTTAAAAAAAGTGAAAACCTTTCAAAACCATTCAAAGTTAACTACTTGAAACCTTTAAAATGTTTCAACTTAAAACATTTGGATTATGCTTTCAAGTAGAGCAAAAGGATCAGAAAAACATTAGAGTCAAAAGAACTGCTTCGAAACCTTTATAAAACCTTTCAAAACCATTCAAAAATAATGAAGTGTTGGTGTTGAAACCAACTCTTCGAAATCAATGGAGAGGAGGCAATGTTTAGAAAACAAAAGTTTCCCTTCGAAGCAACTAATTCGAAAGGTAGGAAGCTGCAACTATTATCTTATCGACCTAGTCGAAAGATTTCATACCTTTCGACCATGTCAAAAGCATTACCTTTCGACTTTATCAAAAGTTTCAATTAAAACAAGAAACAACTCAATCAAAACGTTTTCTTCTAAACCATTTGACATTGTCAAAAGCGCTTTGTCGAAAGCTAGCAGGCGTATTTTCTTTAAAACCAAAATAAAATTTCATCTCCTTCAAAATCTCTAACCTTTCATCCCTAAACCTTTCGACCTCTTCCAATTCACCACATACCAATTACCTGATACCATGTACATTGGTATTTGACCTAGTCGAAAGGTTTGATACCTTTCAACCTTGTCGGAAGGTTTGGAGTAGAGGAGAAACTTCTTGCCGAAAGAGTTGAAATAGTAGAAAAACTATTTAGTCGTACTTTAAAATAGTTCTTTTGTACCCAACCTGCCTTGTTTATCTAAATCTGATTGGTTGCTAGAAAAACTATTCAATTTAATTCACAAATTAATTCCAAAAATTGTATTAATTACTAATTTAAATTTGGCTTAAAAACGGGATCGTTACATATTCCCTCTTAAAAAAAATTCATCCTCGAAATTTGAAAGCAAAAGATAATCCCAAAGGTTTAATTCAAACAACCCAAGCATATATATCAGCCATATACTAACAACCAAAGCAAACAATTCATTCAACCAAACATTCTTAACTACCCAGACACAAATCCGGATAGGCTTTCCTAATACTATCTAGAGTTTTTTCCAGGTATAATCATTCGGATCTCCACTCCATTGTGCTTTCATCAATTTCACCACTTTATTCCTTAATCGCTTTTTTTCTCGACCAATAAGTATGGATTTCAAACTCTAGTTTAGCTTGTCCCTCCTGGGACATGGATCCTCATAAGAAATCACAACAAAATTCCCAAGTTTGGTTTTGACTGAAATCGCTTTATTGATACAATTTAATTTAGCTTCATATTTTGTTAACCAATTCATTCCAATTAAATTTCAAATTCATTAAAGTCAAGAATGAAAAGACTGATAGGAAACTGATGATGAGAATATGAAATAGGAAACTTCTATAATGTAAACAAAGATTTGCAGTGTCTCCTACCGGTTTCTTTACACAAATAGGTTCGTCTACGAATTTGGGTTTTAAGATTAACTCTCTACGGTTTGTTGGGAAATAAAACTATGCGTAGCTGTCGTGTTGAATAGAACTCTAACGGTCTTATCATAAATAAGAAGATTATCTTCCAAAACTCCTTTTAATTAATTAACAAATGTGACGGTCTAGGCTTTGCAACCATCGACAGTGGCCAAAGTAATGGTCTCCCACCATGCCAAAGCTTCTTCCTGGAGTTACCACGAAGCCATCAAAGAATTGAAAGTGGATGATGATCAAAAAAGGTTGATGGGAAAAGTTGTTCCCATTGTTGCAGGGTCCCGACCATTTGTAGTGGTACTCCCCTGTCCCCTACCTTGTCATTTTCTTGCACTCATTTAGGCATATGGACAAGATATCTTAGGGAATATACTCATTCTAGGGTATTTCTGACCCTACCTCTAATGAGTCACCTAATGAGTTATACTCCAAAGCTAAAGTTCTTACACAACCTTTAGCTCTGATACCACATGTGACGACCCGAGCCTCAGCATTTGAAAATCGGCATCCAATACATCACCCGTATTTGAATGTCGGAGATTCAAACATTGAGTCTGGTTCGCCGGAGCTTATAACACATTAGGTGAAAATAACACAGCGGAAACAAAGAAGAATTTTATTGATACACAATATGGATACAACATGAATACAACAAATGATATCCAACATCAGAGCCAATAAACACAACAATGGAACAATAACAGAACTAGGAACAAGAGCAACAACAGCGGAAATATAACTTCAATAGGGCCTCCAAGAAAGAGAGAATCCGACTGCATCTTCATATCCAAAGCTCCAAAGACTCCAAGCAAAAACTCAAACCAAAAGCTATCATGCTGAAATGAAGCAAATTCGATCCCAATTCCACAGACTTCTAGATCCACATTACTATCTGAACTAGCTGATTACCTATTGTTAACCTGACTCTAGGCTGCTTGTGTGGAAAATTATGGGCACTCAAAGTTTAGAAAGGGAACAATAAACTCCAGGTCAGTCATGGGATTGGTGTGAGCAAACAAAAAAAGTTATTTGCACAAAAAGAAACAAAAGGAAATTCGTTATGATTTTTGGAAAATGAAACTACCATAAGGTCTCCCGGTACACACATAATGCAATCGCACACTTGGGGAAGGTTTCTCCTTATGATAGTCAAACATGCTTGATACGCGAAAATCCTTTTTAATATTATTATTAGTGCATAGTGTGGAAAAAACATTTCAAAAGTATAATATTAATCTTAGCCAGCATATGTACCATTATAGTATGCCTACTATGGATGCCATGTTAAATGGCAGGTTCTACAACTAAAGCGTACAGGGCTCGTATTGGGTGATTGAATTTCCAACAAATGGTCAAGGCTAAGGAACTTCCTTTCCGAATGGGTACGCCACTAGAGGGATGCCCCGAGAACCTAATCAGATCTCTGCCAATACAAGGCCGGGTTACCTCTATAACTAGGTAACTAACTGTCATGAGTATGCCATCCCCCAGTTGTAACCGACCTTTATCCCGGGATTCCACAAATTCCAACAACCACATAAGTAAAATATCTGGTTCCATACCAGGATACCACTTTTTGTCCAGAAGGAAATGCACATACCTTAAGGGGCGCGACCCCCGTAACCTTGCTGCATTCTTCCTGTTTCGACCATTTCCGGGGTGTGAGGTTCGAGGAAGTCTCCTCCCACAAAGCTATGATTTTTACAAAAGCCATGCTTCGATCAACCAATGATCATCACTTAGCATGCCACATTACTAAATTGGGAGTATATCACTAGTAACCATCAACTACATAACCTCGAAGCTCATACATCTCAGAGAAGGGTGTTAAGCTAAGAGAATAAATTCTCCGCCACCAAACATAAATGTATTTAATAGAAACTAGCTTTATATCTCAAAGTGTAATGTCAGACATATATCCATACAAGTCCATCCTGGGTCTGAATGGAACCGAAGGCACTTCGTCCTATTAAGGAAAAAGTCCTTGCAAATCCGGATATCCCCAATCACGTTCGGACTCCCCATCACATAGGGTAATCTCTATACCGGAGCAACTCAGTGCAGAGACAATCGACAGGTAATCGTTTCATTTTCGAAAATACCCGGTCTTCAACCACCATCTTCAATTGCAATCCCATTTCGTCGTATCATCATTCAGAATGGGTTTTATGACTTAACGTCCTCTTCCGGCTTATCCGAATAATAAGCGCTTATTTAAAAACATACGGATACATTTGGATCTTAGTTAAGTCACAACTTTTTAGCCCTTATTTCCTAAAACCTTTCCTTTTGAATGGTTTAAACAAATTTCCATTTTAATCTTTTAAACAAAAGATCCATTTGTAAGATCCTCTTCAATTTGAAATAAGGTTTACCAAATCTTTAACAAAGATTCATTCATAGCTTTCAAAACTATTTCCATTTCAAATTTGATTTACCCATAACTCGAAATCCTTTCAACAAAAACTAGAAGTTCTTTCTTTATGTGAAAGCTATTATCATTTGAAAACAAAGGTCTTTCGTTTCGGGACAATCCGATTAAATTTACTCAAGTTATAGCCTTTTAAAGTATAGATCGAAAAATCAGCGAACTACCATACCCTCGGCAAGCTCTATTTGAGTTAAATTTAAATTACCGAAATAATTCTTTTAAAATATTTTTAAAATGTTATGAAATCCATATATATATACACATTTTATAACCTGTATAACCCTTTTCAAACCATAGTTCCCAAATTTTCAAATTTTCAAAATTATTTAATTATTTAAAATAATTTTTATTACAAAACTTCGTTTTTAAAAGTTTTTCATATTCAACTCAATTCCACTTCCAAACCATTTTGGATTCAAAATTCAAATTTTAAAAAATAATATTAAATTCAAAATACCCATGACTTAACTAATTTCCCGTGAGATTCATATTTGTGTGTGCGTTGTGTGGGGGCTTTGCATACAACAATAAAATATCACAACCATTAAAAATCCAGGCACATAAAATATCAATAAGCGGTACAATCCTATAACGCTTATTTTCCATTCACAGATAAATATGTAAATTTATCACAGATAAATAAATCACAGTTCAATCCAAAGCAATTCATATCACAAAGCATCAAAAATCACATATCAGAGATATCAAACAATTCAAGGCATTCAGTATAATCCAATCATCCATAAGCAAGATTAATTAATCACCTGATTATAATTAATTTAGTTAACTCAAAATAAATTAATTACTTATGAATTAATCACCTAACCCTGCTTAATTAACATTAATTACAAACCATTTGTTATTAATTATTGAGATTAATTAATCATCCTTAATTACTCATCTTAATTAATTATTCTTAATTAATTAATTATCCCTTAATTAATCACATAAATTAATTAACTTTAAGTTAATTACATTAATTAATTAACCCTTAATTAATTATATTAATTAGTTAATTTTTAATTATTAATTATCCTCTAATCGTTAATTTCATTAAGTAATTATCCTTTAAGTAATTAGTTACCCTTAATTACTTACATTAATTAATTAATTATCCTTAAATTAATCAAGACCTTAATAAATTAAAGATACCCCTTTATCTTTAATTAATTACATCATTTATGTCTCATTAAAATTAAATGTTTGAATTTAATTATTCGAATCATCTGAGACCCTTTTGATTAATTAAAGTTCAATACATTTATCTTAATCACCTACTCAATTAAATTATATTTGTAAAACACTTAGGGATTTAAATCAAATAATTAACCTAATATAAAATTATTTTAAATCAAAACAAATTTAAAACGTTATACTTTAAAATTTCAACCTTTGAAATTTGCTTGAAAAACTTGTTCCATAATTATATTTTGAAAACTTGCTTAACATTTGCTTTGAAACTTTGTTCATCTTTGAAAACTCGTTACAATTTTTTTTTACTTTTAAAATTTCAAAAGAAACCCGTGCCAAATCTGGAAATACCCGAGAAAATCACTGAACAAACCCGAGCCTAAACCCGAGACACACCTCCCTTTTCTTTTTTTTCTTTTGAATTTTTTAAACTTCTTGAAACTTGTAACACTCACGTATATTCAGTATCCCTCTCGAGCCAGCAACCCATTTTCTCGAGCTCTTCCCCGAGTCATCCCTCCTTCTTCTCAAACCTACATCAACCAAACCCAGGCCTGACACCATGTGCATGTGCATACATGGCCGGAGCTACTCCAACCATCGTCGAGACTTTCAATACGTCGCCGGACTTCCCCTGAGTCGTCACGACTACTCGGATCAATTGATAACACCTGAAGAAAAAAAATCGAGCAAAATCAACCACCACCTGAAATGAAATGAACACCAAAAAACCTCCTCAAGTAGCTACCTCCGACCATCAGAACCTTCGCCACCATGACTAGAGTTTCGTCGACGACCCATGCTTCAATCCCACCACCACTGGACGAACTCGACGCGACGTCGACGCCGCATTAGCCTCGAAAACAACCACGGCTCAAATAGGTAGTTAAACCCTAATTCATCGTCGTCCAACCACCATGGTCATCTATAAATCGGACGATCATTTTTCCCTCGATCTCCATTCTTCACTCTTCCTCCAGCATCGGGCACGACACACAATTCGTTGCCGAACGTCGGAATTCGACAAAAACCCCAAAATCGATCAACTCGAGATATCTCAACATTTATAGACTTAAAAATTATGAAACCATTATCAAAATTCATTATTTTCTAGAATGAATCTTTTTCTTTAATCAAAAATTAAAATTAAAATGATCGATTTTTCTGATTTGAAAAGGCTTCACTGTAATATCATGTTTTCTAAATAATTATTCATCATATTCACTAGAAAATATTTTTAAAAATGATATTATACCCATACAAACTTTTTTATTTCAATGATTATAACCTGAAAGAGTCTAGAGGATGAGAATTTGGATTTTGGATAAGTTTTGTAATCTGTAAACTAAGAATAGAGTAAATGTTCATGTACACATCATGCACTCTATATATGTATATACATGCAGGCATGTTTACACAATCATACAAGCATATTTTACATCATAACTTCAAGTATAAGTCCAAACACCAAGATATATAACACGTTCAAGTTAGTTTACTCACCTGTACATGTAATAGAGAAGTTTTGAAGCCTGAAGATGATTTTGTGATCTAGAAATTTTGCTATGAACTTGCTTGATTTGAATCTACTTTGCTTTTGATCAGGTTGAAGTTAATCTTAGCTTTTGAAACTGGAAAATGATCTGCTTGTTTTAACTGAGTTGAATTTGAAGTTACTTGATCTTTGTTTGAATCTAAACCAGTTTAGTTGCTTCAGGTTTGAGGAATTGATCAGTTGCTTTTGAGTTGTGTAATAACCCGGATTTTTAGAATACCTGTAATTTATAGATTAACTGAATTTAATTAATGAAAATTATGACGACCCTTGAATTTTGAGCAATATCAATTTAATAATCTTTGATAATAATTGATTTGATCATTTTATATTATAAATTGACAAGTTAAAATTCTGTTAAAGGCTGATAATAATAATTTGTTAATATCTATTAACATTTTTTTTTAACAATATAAATAGGCAAGTTTAATTCTTTTCAAAACTAATGATTTAAAATGTTTTCTATTTATAATGTAAAGGTATATATATTTGTATATAATTGGAAATGGGAAAATTGCATTGATTTGAATTTAATAAGTATTTGCAAAACTTTAATAGATGTATAATTTGTAATTTGAAATGTTAATTTAATTTAATGCTTTAAAAAAAATATGTACATTTGAAATTTAAAATTTTAAAAACAAAGTTAATTTCTTATTAATTATAAACATATACTTTAAGCTTTTGGTTTTAAATAAGATTCAAATTAAAAGTTCATTTGTTTTAATATTCTTTCATTTTAATTTTAACATAAGATAAATTGTTTTAAATTTTTATATAAGGAGTTAAACTCAATTTCTCAAATTTATAAACATATGTTATAGATTTGAATCAAAAGCATAAGTTATTTGTTAACAAATATTTATTTGAATGCACATGAATATTTATTGAAATCCAAAGCTTATTTATATAAATTAGAATTCACATTATAATCATGTAAATATTTCATAAACACTTATACAAGGCTTAAATAAATTATAAATAGAAAAATAACATTTGTAAAATATTTATAAAGCATTAATTAGACATTAAAACAACACTTGTAAACAAATTAGTGTATATTAAAGACACTTGTAAATCTTTGAACATATGTGTAAGCAAACTAGGCATTTAGGTGACAAATGTAATTTTCTTAATAAGTTAATTTAAAATTTAAATTAAGAAATAGAAGAGTTTTACTCTTTAGTAAAATCTTTTCTTCATTTTAACTCAAACATAATGCAAAGATCAAGAATGAAAACTGTAAAATCTGAAAATAAGAAGAGAGGAATAAAATCTGAAGTAAGAAGAGAGCAATGTAAGTTCAATTCAGAGGATAGTTGGAAAATCAGTAATTAATGCAAGATCTTCAAATCTTCAAGTCCCTAATCAATAGCAAGATGTGAAACTTCAATATGAAAATCTGGAAATACAGCAGCTAGATTAGAATTCAACATGCAAGTGAAATTTTAGAGCCTAGAAGCAACTAAGTCTTTGTCTTCTGCATAAATGTGAGTAAACCTAGCTTACACTGATTAAATCTATTGCTTATGAAAGGTTGATGTGTCAATTGGTTGCATGAATGGAAATGTGTTTTGCATGTTGGTTTATTATGTATAAATGAATGTATATCTGTTGATGCTTGGGTGCATGTCTGTGTTTTCAACACTTTGGCCTCTGTCTGAACATTTAAGTTTTAAACCTGGTTTTGAAATTCAAATCTTTAACCTAAATGGATTCTGGAACTTGATATCTAAGTATAAGTGGCTGTATGAGTATAACAGCAAAATAAAAGTATAGATCTTAGTTAAATAAACAGTAAATTTCGTGGAAATTAAATATTACGGTGAAATTCAAACAATGTCTCAAATTTTGATTTTTAAAATTCTTCGTTTTGATTATATAATCAAATTCATTATCAAAAATGATGAATTTTAAAAATAATATGAAGATTTTTAAGTTATTGGATTGGGAGAATTTCTGGGTGGAACGGAAATCATATTTTGACCAAATTCCGATGATCGAGGTGACCATCACATTGAGATTTCCAGTGAGGATAGCAGGAAGGCTATCGATCTTGGAAAAAATGGGTTTGTTTGATTTTAATAGGTGAGTTGACCGACCGAGTTGAATCTAGGGTTTAAAGGGATGTTGTTTTGGCTGGGTCGTGTGGCAAAAGTGAGGAAGGGCAGACGTGCGCACCTGGGTATAAGGACGAGGTGATGTTTGGCGATTCTCAGGGCAAATTTTCATAGATGACGGTGGCTGTGGAGGCGTGCAAAGGCAGAGTTGAGCGAAGGAGTTTTGAACCAGATTGGGTGAAGATTAAAATTCGCGAACTTCTAATTTAAGTTCTCGTGTTGATCATCGTGGTGGGGTGATAGTAAGTGATTTGGGGGGATGTTTGGGAACAAGTCTCTGGCCGCCGTTGATGTGTGCACGTGCACAGCAGTTGATGCATGCACGATGGAAGGTAGAAGAAGGAGTGACTGATGGAAGAAATATGAAGTAGTTTGGAAGAACAGGAAGGGAAGGAAGGAAATTTCAGGCTGATTAATTTGGGTTTACTAAATTCTAATAATAGAAAGGGGTAAGGAGAAGTTGTTTCTGATTTCGTAAGTATTGGGCTAGGGAAATGTGTTTGGGCCGATGTTTTAATTTGGTTCAACCAAGTTTTCTAGCTAATGATTTGATCTAGTTTTAAAAGCCAAAGGAAGTGGAAGTAAATGATTAACCAAATTTTAAATGAATTGCTTGGGTTAATTTTTTTTTTTTAATAAGTTAATTGTTTAGTTATATTTCTATGTGTGATTTCAAATGAACCTTAATGATGATTAAATAAGAGTAATTAATATTAAAGTTGTTAATTAAGCAAGGGTTTAATTAATTAACTTAAGTAATTGAGGATAATTAATTTAAGTAATTAATTAAGAATAATTACTTAAGATGATTAATTAAAAGGACTAATTTCAATAGTTAATTGAGGGTTAATTATTTAATGTGAATGACTATATGATTAGGAAATTTATTTCAAGAATCAATTTAAGGTTAACTTATTAATTAAAGGTTAATGAGAGAAATTAAAAGATTTCTAATTACTTAATTAATAAAAAGGCAAGTGCTTAATGAAATAAATTTTGTAATAAAAGTAATTAAAGAACAATTAGTGAATGTGATTAATTAAGGAGAGTAATTAATGAATAATTGCCAAAAGTGATTTGATTAATGATGAATACTTAAGGGAAGAAATTTAGGATTAATTACTTTTGAATAATTAATTGAGAGTCAATTACTTATTGTAGAGGATAATTAATCGAGGATGATTAATTAAGATGGATGATTTCAAGATGATAAATAAACCGGGTTGTGATTAATTAATGTTAAGCAAGCAGGGATTAGATAATCCAAATGATTAAAGTTGGTAATTAATTTAATTAGAGATTAATTAAATTAATTAAGAAATATATATATATATATATATATATATATATTAAATCTTGCTTACGATGATTGAATGATAATGGATAACTTAGGATTTGAAGAATTTTGATGTTATATGTAATGAACTATAATATGATATGATGGATTGAACAATGAAATTGTAGGGTTATCTATTGATAATGAATTGTTGTGAGGATTATGATACCCTGCATTTAAATTGATTGTATTCACATAAACTGGATTTAAGATGACAGTGAATTCGAAGAGACCGGGGTCGGGTACGGGTAAGTGCCCGAAACCACTTCGATTTTATAATCTATGATTCTTTATAAATTTGGTATGTGAAATTAATAGGCTGTGATGGGGTTAATTTAAATGTTGGGCCTATTTAAAAACTAAGTAAAGGTACTTAGAAATTGATTTGAGAATATAAGTGTTGACTATAACAAGCTGCGAACTTGTAATGATGAACAAATTACCCGGGTTTAAATTAGTTCTATGTATTGAAGTTTCATGTTAGATGAGTTTACTCACGCTGGTTTCCAGCCTGACCCGGGTGTTACTTTGTTGTAATGCTCGGGTCAGACCGAGTATTACAGACTTGCAGGTAAGGACGTTTTGGAGCTCAGGAGGAGAGCTGAAGGACCGGAACATATAGAGTGTTTATCCGCTGTGAATATATATTGTTATTTATATGGGACAAGTTATTTTAGACTGTCCAGTGTTGTAAATTGTTGTAACTCTGATGTAAGATGTCAATATACTGATACAGTTCTGCTTTGTAAACTGTTATTTTTTTTTGCTATTATATTTTATCCGCTGCGAAAGTGAGACTCTGAGTTTGTGTTTTCTGTTTCTTCTTCTTTCTCTTTCTTCTTTTCACTAACTATCTGGAAATTTCGGTTTCGAAAATTCCGGGTCGTTACAAGTTGAGTTGAATCTTGTTTTAAACTGAGTTGAGCTTAAGCTTTTAGGTCTAAGATTTGTTGTTTGATTTGTATTTTAATCTCTGGTTTGTATTTTCAGGTTTTGAATATCAAAGAAATGAGAAAAGAAGGAGAGGTAGAGATATATATAGTCCTGTTTTTCTCATATATTTTTAAAAACAAAATAAATTCAAAATTGTGGCACTCATTTATGCATGTTAAAATCATCTTACAAATCATAAATGCATGATATAATTAACTTACATTTGTTCAATTTTATGTTAAGATGATTAAGCTTGTCCTTGTGCATGTTATTAAATATTTTAATATGTTTATATAATTTTTATATTTAATTTTCAATTTAGTTATATATATGTGTGTGTTTTTATATTTTTATTACTTCATTTTCTATTATTTATATAACTTTTAGAGAAAATGATTTAAAATTTAATTATACATTAATAAATAAACACATATATATTGTATATATAAGTTTTTAAAATATAGAATTTGACTTTAATTAGCTTTTGAAAATTATCATATTGAATTCAAAATATAACTTCCAAATCACCATATATATATATATATACATATATATATATATATATATTATAATTAAAAAATTATTAATTTTAAAATATAGAGTTTTTAAATCCAATTTATTTTTAAGATATTTATTTTTGAATTTCAAATCAAAATTTTGTTTGCAATCCATTTATATATATACAAACAAACACATATCTTATTTATTTGGAAAAATTCAATTTAATTCACAAATTAATTCCAAAAATTTATATTAATTACTAATTTAAATTTGGCTTAAAAATGGAATCGTTGCACCAAAGCAAATGAAATTTGGAGAGCAATCTATATGAACCCTAGGGAACCTACCTTAGGGATTGCACATCAAATAGACAAAGCTAGAAGGATCGACATAACTCCCTTTGTAGGGATCGGCAGAAATCAGAATTCAAGCAATACTGCTTCACGGAAAATGCGATATCTCACAAACCGTACGTCGGAATTGTACGAAATTTGGGAAGCAAGTAGATAACATCATAGGAAATCCCTTGTTCGGATCCCAGCCCATTTGGATATACTAAGAGGGATCGGTACCGATCCCTATTGTGGGCCCCAATGGGCCTGCAAATTTTTGGGTCGTCTCGTCTTAGTCTACTGAACCTTCTGCCAGAATTTTAGTCCGATCCATGCACGTCTTCCCCTATAAATAAAGCAGGCATGGCACCAAAAAAGGGATCAGGCTTTCTCTATCTAGGCTCTGCCATTTTTAATCTTCACTTTTGTACTAATGAATTCCAGCTGATCTAAATACTATTGTAATCATAATCAAGTGGAATATCAATAAAAATATGAAGTGGACGTAGGCCAAGATTGTCGAACCTCTATAAAATTCTGTGTGTTCATTTATAATTTATGATCTGTTTAAATTTCATTCTTTATTTAATCTTACTAGATTCTATTAGGTATTGATGCCCATTTTTGGCGCCAATACCCACGATCTATCTCTACCTTTGACAAGTTGGCAAGAAAATTCTTGGAATAGTTTAGACTTCACATGGCTCAACCAAAAGACATGATGCCTCCATTTGGCTTCTCCAAGGACCCGATGAGTCACTCAAGTCCTTTATGAACCGATTCAACACAGCAATCCGAACGAGGATATGATGTTTATGGCTCTGGTCTGAGTCATACACTCAGACATCAACTTTGGCAAATGGATTAATATGAAACAACCTACTACCATGAAGGAATTTAAGTGCAAGGCAAGCTAACACCTGAGGCTAAAAGAGGTGGATGAATTGAAAGGCAAGACCGCTTATTGGCAGTTGAGGGAAGCAGTTCAAAGTAATGTAGTGGTTAAGTAAGATGGTAACAATTTTGAAGAAACCGCAGGAAATGTAGGAAACTCTAGAAACCAAAAAAAAAAGAAACCAAAAACTCTGGCAATGGACGTAATGCGAATGTAAAACTATAACACCCCTAATTTTAAATAACATTATTTGGAAGATTTAATTAGATAAACTAAATAGAATAATGTAAAGGTTAACTGTTTAAGAGATTGAAATTTGTAAAGTTATAAGGTAGTCATGCCTCAATGAATAAGCAAATGAAAAATAAAGATAATAAGATAAGGGAAAATTAGGAATAGGCTATATTCATATACCTTAACCCACTCTCATTTGAAACATTCACAAACAAAATTAAATACCAAGCTTGGCCGGCCACCATTAGAAGAAAGTAAGAAGAAGTTAAGCAAGATTTCAAGAGGGAAGCTTAAGGGTATTAATCAAATATCAAATCTCATCCTCTTTAACTCAAGTTAAAGGTGAATAACAGATTACATCTCTTTTTTGATTTTCAATTTTCGAGTTTAGATCTAAATTTAATTTTGGAAATGTTTTGCCATGTTTTGATTGTGTAAATGGATATATATATATATATATATATATATGCTTGTTGATGATTTAGGCTATTTCATATAGATTTTATGATAAGAATTGATTTCGAAAACCTATTAGATGACATCCAAATGACTTGCGTTTTTGATATGAGGTCATAAATATATTTTTAGAGGAGGGATAAAGTTTCATAATTTTCTAAATTGTTGTGGATTTATTATGAACTTTCTAGTAAAGAAAATGGTATGTTCGGTTTAAAATTAATTACGGCTATTATATGTTAGCTTTGGTTCAAAATTTTAAATATGTTAGAAACCGTATTAAAATTGATTTATGGAAATTTTTATAGAATTATTCTAAGTGTTTTATTAAGTATATAAAATTGTTTAAGCTATGAGACTTAAATGTTTTATTTGTTTAAAATAGAAGAAGGGGCAATTTGCTAAATGTTTTAAATTATAAAATACCGAATCCTGCAGCATATTTATAAAAGATTTTTGAAAAAGAAATTGGCAACCAATTATATGATGACAAATAAGAAAGTTAGAAAGATATTGCTTTATAAAGAAAGAAAACAGTTTTTGTAAGGATTTGCAGTTTCACCACTATCGGCAACTCCTTTCGACTTCATACTACCGCCTCTATCATAGTCCAAACTAATACACATGGTATCAATGACTTGGAACGTAGTGGATTAGAGATAGGCAAAAGATATAGGGTCGAAACGTGCTTTCGAAGGGGTCAAGACCTTGTTTGCTTTCAAAAGAATTGCCGCTTGCTTTGCTTTTAAAAGAATGGTTTTGAAAGGATTTTAATATAGATTTCGACTAAGGTTGCCACCTTTTTTTTAAACAAGCTTTCGATAGGGTCGAAACTCTCATTACGGCATTCTACCTTTCGACCCAATTGAGGCCGCTTTGCCTTTAAACATTGGTTTCAAAAGGGTGCATTTGCTTTTGAATGGGTTGGTGTCGAAACCTTCCACTTTATTTTACTTAGGAAATTGCTTTTGAAAGAGTGCTTTCGACCTACTTATTTTAAGACTCTTTGTTCCATTGAAAGGTAAACTCATAGGTTTCGAATAGAATGGTTTTAAATGGTTTCGAAACTATGCACCACAAGCTTTTACTTTAACCCAATACTTTCAAAGGCTTGTTTTAAGTAAAGGACCTTATTGATTTTGAAAGATATAAAAATAAAGGTTTGAAGGGGAGGTTCCCAATGGTTTCGAAAGGTACATAAAGTATTTTAAATGGAAAGGTTCTAAATGCTTTCGAAAGGCAAATTTAAAGAGTTTTGAAAAAAGGATGTCTAAGGTTTATAGAGGTATCGAAGGGATACTTTCAATGATTTCGAAAGGTTGTTATAAAGGTTTTGAAAGATATGTTTTTCCCTTTCGGCCTGGCATTTCAAGGTATAGTAGTAAATATATTTTGAAAGGAAGTACTTTCAATGGATTCGAAAGGGTTGTTTAAAGTTTTTAAGCAAAGGTTTCTAATGGTTTACCTTGGTTTTATGGCCTAAGATCTTTTAAGTTGAAAGGAGTTTTAACTTATTTTGGAGGGATAGATAACCCTCAAATATTTCATTAATATTATTTTGAGTAAAGTACATATATAACATGGCAAAGAGATTTTAGTAAAGTAAAGAGTATGTTTTTCTTGTCTAAGTATGATTTAAAGTTTCAAATTGATTTGAACGAAATGTTTTCGAGGAAAATTTGATGGGGAAGTTCATCCTAAGTAAATGACTCAAGTATTAGAATACCAGATGAAACTGATATAGGGTCGCGCCTTATACTTTAACTAGTAGCCCTTAGCTAGTATAAGTCCAAAAATTCAATGTGTAGGGCTTTGTCACAAGTAAGACTAAAATGGTGTTACGCGTAGAAAGGAATACACAGAGTAAGGATAGGTTATTGGCGAGCCGAAAAACCATTAGGATCAGTTGACCCTGTAAGAAGTTAGTTAGGGATAGACTGTTCAGAAGTGTCTAGTAGAAATTAGATTATTTATTACGCCTTATAGGCCCAAGCCAGCCAAAGGTTAGTAGTTAGCCAACCAAAACTATATTGTTCGGACAAATAGTCCATTTATTACCTAATTTATATGCATATATGATATTTCTATGTTTGCTTTAATCGGTTTGATTGCAGGAATGTGACTTGCAAAAGATATTTTTTGTAAAAGGATATTATTGAGGAGAAACCCATTCGGCTAAGCGGCTTAGTCTCACTTAATATCAAATAACCAAGATGTATAGTATTATTCACACCAGGCTTTATGTCTGACTCGAAGTTTATGTTTGCCTCTTAAACTCTTAGGTTCTCAAAATTTAATTTGAGTAGATTGAGAGTTAAGGTTTTTCAGGTTTAGTAGGTCGGATGAATAAGCTTTCGAAGATGCACAAGAGACAAAGCTAGTTATATATAGAGAAGCTGTTTAGTTTTATTCCACTATGTTATATTAAGGCGGTTTGTCTATTTAGTACTCTGATCATCGAAGGGGACATCTTCATGTCATTCTTGACGTAGTTTGTAATAATTATATTTGATCAAAATCTGGGAATCGATTATAGGATTATGTAATTTGAATATAAAATATTGCTTTGAAATGTAATCATAAAAAGTTGTTTTAATCTGTGCTGATTTTATTTCATATTCATGTGCTTCTAATATTATGGATACCATTAATGTTAACGTATTTTACCACCAGAAGTTAGTACTATGGTTGACTACAATATTAAAACACTTAGCTTCGGGCCTCGAGATAGAGGATGTTCCAACTTGGTATCAAAGCATAGGTTTATGAAAAACTTAAAAGAAATTTCAAACTTAAATTGATTTTGAAAACATAATCCTAAGCAATTAGAGAAAAGACTAAGGTATGGGTTAACGTTATAGTAACATACTTGCATTTGCTATAAATAAGTATATGCTTTATCTCTATTCTCCTATCTCTCTTAGGCTATTTTTTCGTATCTTACAAAGACTCGAATGCAGATTTTACGGACGTAAGATATAGATGCCAGAAGTGGAAGAGTTAACCTAGGTGGAGGAAGCACCACAACAAATGGAAATGCCAGACCAAACCAGAAGGAATATGGGTCAGGCACAAGCTGCAGATGTGGGTGCTAGAATGCCGCAAGTTGATATGCGAGCTATGTATCATTTCTTTGTTAATATGATGCAAGTAGGCGCTGTTGTAGAATTAGTTGGAGGAAATCAGGAAGCTCCGGTAGTCAATAATTATATCGTGCTGGGTAGGGATTATGCTCGGCTGGGAGGAAAACCATTCATCGGGACTGAAGATGCAATTGAAGTAGAGAATTGGTACTTCATTGCGAGAGGATTTTTGCTGATTTGGGGGTCAATTGTAACGAACTGTGTTTCTAGCTATTTGAAATTATTAAATTTAATATAATTATTGAACAATAATGTTTAGAACTAAAAATTTAATGATTTATTACTGTATTTATTTAATATGAACTTGAATAAAATTTTGAAATAACCAATTGTGAAGATTTAGGCAATAACGGGTATTGAAATGGAGTTCAATATGTTGAATGTGTTTATAATCAATAGTTGGAATTGAATAATAGTGTTGATTACTATATTTGGAAGTGGTTGTTTTATTATTTGAATTCGTTCTAACATAAAATGTTATAATTTAAATAACTTATATTTAAAATATGGTGATTTATTGAATAATTAAATTGTTTAAATTTAATGGTGGAAATTATTTAAATAACTGAATCCAAAATTAAATATAAATGAAAATGATGACAAAAGTTGATTTGAATTTTATTTAAACAAGAATGAAAATTTTCAACTTTTAAAATTGAATGTAAAGTGAGTAAATTTATTTTGGAAATTTCTTGTTTTAATTAAGGAGTAAAAATAGTCTTTTTGAGCACTGTCTCGGATTTTGACGAAAATAGTTTCATCGGATCTGTAATAATGAATTATTATACGATTTCAAGTCTCGTAGCGATCGGACTTATCGTCTGGCCCTGTGAGCTTGAAACATGTTGAAATCAATTAAAAGAATTTAACTAAAATAATTTGATTTTGAAAAGCTATCTTCTGAATATGATGGAACTAGCTTCTGATATATGTTTCATTGTGTTCAGAATGGGGGTAAAACATATAAAACGCCAGCGCCTTATTTGGAGTTCGAGAATTTCGGACGTTTTAAAAGTTAAACATTTGCTACTTATAATAATACACACACACCCCATTACTCAACACTTCATAAGCTCCGCCCACATTCATGTCTTCACTGTACCATCCTCTCCCTCTCATATGGATTTTGCTGAAAGAATAGAAAAAAAGGAAAACAATGTCGCGAGTTGCGTGGAGATATCGCGCGCTGGTGGTCGCGCCAGGGCGATGGTCGAAGGGGCAGCGTCGGCAGCGAGGCGTGATCCTTGTTCGCGACCTATAAGTGGAATCGTGTGCACATAGGAAGACACGTGTGGCCAGGCATGGCGCTGGAGTGGGGTCAGGGTGGCGGTGTAGGCGCCAGCAGTTCGAGGTGGTGGAGGCGCGTTGTTCGATCAACGGAAATTAACAATAAAAAAGGAAACGAGAAGCTTCAATTGTGTGCCAGGGAAGAGAGGGTTTGAGTAAAGAGAGGGAATGGGAGTGAGAAGGTTTGATTTTAATTTGATTTTAATTAAGTTAATGTTATTTTAATTAATCGTTAAGTTAATTATCGAATAACTTTCTCGTACGAGATCTGATTCAAACGAAATAAGTCGCTTCGGATTCGTATCGACGAAGGCTACAACATGGAAAGAGATTTGAATTTATTTGAAGCTGAAAAAATTTCAATTCCAAATAAAGGTGAGTTTTTTATACCGCTCACAATGACTAAAATATTTTTATGTAAACTAAATCGAAATCATGAAGCGATTTAACTTGTAGTCTGATAATTTAACTGACATCTGAATTAAAAGTTAGGACTTAAAATTGACAGTTAAAGTGAAATTAGAATTAAATTGCTAGTTAAACTTCTGATCATTGATAACCAGTTAACTTTTATGTTACATTGACCGTTTGGATATTGATTGTGATGGATGTCTGTTGGTTGATATTTGGATGTTTGGATTTTTATTTATTTTTCCTATTATCACCCTGTACATTATTTGATGGTATATAAACTGTAAATTGAATTATTTTGAATAAATTAAGAAATAGGTTGAAATGATATATAGCTATGACATTTATTTTGGATTGAAATGATATATATACATCCTTAAAATTAAAATTAAAATAACTAATCACTTGGCCATATGATAGAAATTTATATACGAACACCAGATTAGTTAAATTAAATGGTTTTAAATTCTTAGATTTGAATTTATTCAAACGATTTCGTTTTATAAAATAAAATTGAATATGGGAATTGAATTAATTACGAATTCGAGTTTTGAAATGTTAAATTTAAAATTTGTAAAAGAAATCGTTTAAAGAATTCAATTTGGAAGTTGAATTTATAATTGAATTATGGAAATCAAATTTATTCGAAGGTTGAACATTATTCGAACTTCGGAATTTGTCTTAGAAAAAGGGAATTTAATTGATATTTCAAACTTTGGTTCGAAATTGAATTATTTTAAAAGATTTGAACCTTAAATTAAATATTGAAGTTTAATTTGATTTAAGTGATTTAAATTGATACTTCGAAATTGAACTAGAACTTTGTATAAACGGAAATGGTTTAAAATTGATAATTGAATTGAAACTAAAACTATTTGAATCGAACCAAAGAAAATCGAAAATCAAAATTAATTGGAATTGAAAATCAAAATTGAAATTAATTTGAATTGAAATTGAAATCGAAATCGAAATTAATTTAAATTGAATTGAAATCGACTCTATTTGAATTGATTTTAGATTTAAGATGATTTTGAATTGGAAGATTTGAATTGAATTAGTTTTATTTAAATTTGGACTGAGTCTAAATTTATTGGAAATGGGTAGAAATAGTTTTGAATTTGAAATTATTTTCACTATAAACTATTTTTCCTATAAACTATTTTAAAATTCGTCTTTTAAAATTTCCAAATTATCTAAATTTTCAAATCATTTAATATATCATCTATTTTAACAATTTAACTATTTAAACTATTTTAACGTTTTAAACTATTAAAATTATTCAAACTATTTCTAAAAATTGAAACTGGTCAGTGGGAACTATTTATATTTAAATCGTGATTTAAATATGAATGTGGTTAAAATGTAGTTATAACCTAAATTGTAATTCGAATTGAATTTTGAAGTAAAAATGTCATATCGAAGTGAACTGATATATTGAAGTAAATATGATGATTTTGAAATAAATGATATTTTGAAGTGAACATGATATTTTGATATCAAGTATAAATCGTTTTCGAAATGTAAAAGTACCAACTGGTGTATAAAATGATGTTTGGTTGTTAAAGAACCGAGGCTCTTATTGGCATACTCTCTGTCGATGTTGGAACCAATTTACCAATTGTGTAAGTGGGGAGAGTCCAGAATGAAGTGGTTGGATTCGGTGTACATTTGCTGGATTTGAAGAAAGATAACGATGTTGAATAGACCTCGGCACTTACGCCAATTTGAAATGACTAAAACAAGATGGTTTAACAGGGCCAAATGGGCTGGCTATCCCTAGCGAACATCTGTTCTTGGACTTTCTTCTTGGATTTGGTCAATACTATAACTTTTGATGTTGGTTTTGATTGGTGCACCTTGATTTGGGATAACCTCCCTTTGACTCGATATGGGATGGATGGACACGTTGGGCGATCGTGGCTACGACGCGTTACCATCAGCCCTGCGACCCGAACTAGTATTATCCTACATTAGGCATTACCTCACGTTCCTTGTCATACTTTTATCCTTATATGAGACCACTACAAGTTTGGTTTAGCGTTGCCATATCATGGCGCATCCCTATCCCCCAACGTGCTACTGGGGCGTTATATGCAAACTGTACGACAATGCTTAAAAACGCGTTAGGGGGGATTAATGTAAAGCCTTAACACTAATAAAAAGATTTATTTTACTAATTAGACATTACATATATAGCTTATCCTACTATGTATAAATATTTTGACGGATCCTTAAGAGATCGAAAATCTCGTAGGATTAAAGTATGGCAAGGCACGTGAGACAATTCCCAAGGTAGGATTCTACCAGTTTACCCTTTCTGGCTGGTCGTAACCCCTTACGGCCGGCTGAGTCCACCACCCCCAAATCAAATCAATGTGCACTGATCAAGTCAAAAATCAATATAATATGAAGGGGAGATGGTCCCTAAAGGTAGCGAACCCCTTGGCCAGACATAGGTTCATGAATTAGTCATTTCAAATTAACACAAGTGTCGGGGTCATCCATCATCGCTCTCTTTCTTCATTCCACTAAACGTCGCCAATTCAACCTCTACATTCTAGATAACATCAACCACGTACACGGTTGTTAAAGTGGTCCCGGTATTGACAGAAAGTATGTCAATATTTGGCCCTGGCCACTTTAACAACCAAACGTCAATTTTCACACCAGTTGGTTCTTTTAAATTTCAAGAACAAGTCAAACTTCATATCAAAATATCAGATTCGCTTCAAAATCATTTCAAAATAGGTTATAGCTTCACTTCAAAACATTCATATTCAAATCAGCGATTTAAATGTAAATAATTCCCCTCTAAAACAGTTTGAATATTGAAAATGGTTTTGATAATTAAAATAGTTTGAATATTGAAAATAGTTTAAACAATTAAAATAGTTTGAATATTGAAAAATAGTTTGCAATAATTAGAATAGTTAAAATATTGGAAATAGACTTGAATATAAAATAGATTTTAATATTGAAAATAGTTTGGATAAATAGTTTACATATCAAAACAATATACTAGAACTGTTTCTTCCTTTCCAAAACGATTTGAACTCATGTTCCTATTTCATATCACAACAAATTCAACTTTTCAACTTCCAATTTCAAGTCAACTTCATATTCAATTTCCGATTTTATCAGCCTCAATTCAAAACAATTTCAAACTTTACATCAAAATCAATTTAAAAGGTTCTATTCAAATGGCTGAAAGTCTCAATTCGATTTCTCATTTTTGAATAATTTTTTAAATCGATTTCAAGTCCAAACTTGAAAATACCAATTTAAATCCATTTTAAATAAAGAAAATTCAAAGTTTAAATTAAAAATTAAACCTTTCAAATAATTCACTTTCGATAAATCCAAATCATGCCTCAATTTCAAATTATGATTTCAAATTAATCCTTAAACAGTTTCATTTAAACAGTTTCAATTTCAACATTTCAAATCTCGAATTAGAAGGTAATTTAATTCATATGAATCAAATTTCACGATTTAAAACCATTAAATTTAATCAAATACGGTGTTTGTATATAATTTTCTACTCTATGACTAAGTGATCATAATTTCAATTTTACTAACATGGATGGATATATATCATTTTAACCCATAATTACATGTCATAAGTATATATCATTTAAACCTCTTTCTTAGTTCATTTCCAATGGTCCAAATGGCAATATAAATGATGTCAATAAATAAATAGGTAATAACAGGAATAAGTGAAATAAAAAAAACATCCATACATCCATCACCGGTCAATAGGCAGAAAATAACAATTAACATCTAAATCAACCAGTATATCACAACAACTACTGATTATCAATTGTCGGTGTTTAACTAGTAATTAAATTCAACAATAATTTAAATGCTAATTAATTCAATACAAAATTCAGTTCAAATTAAAATGACAATTTAAACTACCAAACAACAACCAATAAAAGTACCACTTCATAAATTTAATTCAACTAACATAAGAAGGCTTAATATTGCGAGAATGGGTTAAATCACTTACCTTTGAATTTAAGCCCACTAAAAATCCAATAAAAGCCCAAAATTTCAATAGTCTCCAAATTCAACCAAACCAGCCTCATGTTGTTCGGAATTTTGATGCAAATCCAATGTAAGAAACCGCACACAAATTCGAGTTCGTATGTAAAAGTTATGTCAGTTAGAAGATTGAAATTGAAATCAAAATAAAGGCAGAAAGGTAAATTGACACTCACCTTCAAATCTAGCTACAACACAAAATCACAATCTCAAGTTACAGCCACCGCCTATTACCGCTGATAGCCACCACATCCAACCCTAATCACAAGATCTGACCATGCCACTATCACCCCCACCTCCGGCTGCACCCACCTTCGCCTCGCGCGATGCCTCTGGCCACCAGACGAGCTCCACCATCGCCGACCTTATTTCGCCATTTCTGGCGAAATCGAGCCACTAGAAGATGACCAACCACCATAAATCAACTCTTCTATATGCCCTCTATGCTGCAGCGCTTCCCGATCGTCGATTGGTCGATGGTCGACCGTTGAACGATAGCTCTAGGATGGATGGCCGAGAATGATTCGCCAATTTCTAGACAAACGGAGTCTCCAATCGAAAAATGAATTGCAGATGCTGATTCCATTTATTGAGAGCTTCGCGATGATATATTTTATGATAGGATTGGAGCATTTTGAATTTTTGGATTTGATTTGAAATTAAAATTGGAATTTAGGTTTAGGATATTCACCATTGAGAAGAAGCAGATAGGTTATGAAAAGTATGTACAGAAAATAGAATAGAATGATGCTAGGGCTCATAACAACATATATATAAACATAGATGGAATAAGAATGGGTGGAACAGATCGATTGGGTCCACGTGCTAACAAAGGCCCGAAATATCCATTTTATTTCCGAGACCAAAGTAGGTTATCCTATATATCTAATATAGATTTTCAATATTTTTAAACTCAATGAAACTAATATCAAACCCTAATTCGATTGTATGTAAAAGTTAGCTTTTTAAAATCAAATTATTTTAATTAAATTCCTTTAATTGATTTCTACGCGTTTCGAGCTCGCACGATCAAATGACAAGTCCGATCGTTGCGAAACCTGAAATCCAATAATAATTCACTATTACGGATCCAACGAAACTAGTTTCGTCGAAATTCGAAACAGTTGCCAAAAAAGACTAATTTTACACATTAATCAAAACAATCTATTTTAAAAATCAATTTAATCACTTTCAGATTCTAAACTAAAAGTTTTTTATCATCATTCTTGATTAAATAAGAATTAACAATCTTTTAAAATACAATTTTCCATGTTAAATCCAATATTCAAATATTAAATTAATTTCAACATTTAATTACAACTGTAATAAAACCTGTTCATTATATATTTTAAATTTCAAAAATATTCTTTTTTTTATTTAAATATTATTATTAATTATGTGTTTTTTGGCAAGGCCGATGGGGTTGGATGGTCCCCGACCACTTTATTGAAGCACCAAAGAGTACAAACACAAACAACAACATGAGCTAAGCTCATAGAATACTGGGGAACACAAGTGCCACAAACACAGTAGAAGCCACAGGAAAAAAACAAAAACAAAGACACAAAGAATATAACATTACTACAGTAGCTGGAAAGGCATGGCTATCCCTGGATCATAAGTGAATAGCATATCCAGGGATCTTTTGATTTCGTGCATAATCCACTACTTGAAAGAAGCATCAGACCTCGCGTGGGTCGCATCAAAAATTCTAATATTGCGTTCTTTCCAAACTTCATGAACAAAGCTCTTCAAAACCACAGTGAAGATTCTTTTATTTTTTTGCCTTCCCCTAGTCATAGTGTGGATACGTTCCCACTCGATGAGGTTGTCATGAGAAGGACCCGCACAGTTAATTTTCACCATGATTTCAGTCCACACTTGCTTGATTAGTAAGCATTCAAAAAATAAGTGCTCAGCAGTTTCAGGATGCTCACTGCAGTAGAGGCAGTACACATTCATATTCATTCCCATAATTGCTAATTTCGCCTTAGTTAAAATAGCTCGCTTTCGCACCTTCCACAATAATAAATTATCACGCATACGACTGTCATTAGACCAAATGCACTTCCACCAATTCCAAACCGGTATGGCGCTGTTTTGTAGTAAATGCTCGTAAGCATCACCAATTTTATATGTTACCTGCTTCTCTCCCCATACAATTCTAGCAGAAGTAGTATTGAGCGGGGTGAATCTTCTTATCTTATCCCATATGACCTGAACACGCTGATTAGAAGAGTAATTACCATTTCCTTGAAGAGTGTAGAGAACATCCCTGACGTTCGTGGATAAGTGTACTCCAGTATGAATAATTTCATTGTATGATAGGTTTCGTCGAAGAATATATCCCTTCTCTAGCCAAGGATCATCCCAAAACTTCACGCTGTAAATAGGGTCGGTATTCATTTGTATAAGAGGGAGAAAATAATCCTTAATCTTGAAGAGACACTGCCATGTCCAGCTTAATTTCTGAGGCTTATTCATATTCCATAAGTTGTTACCTTTAATCACGTTCATTTCTGACCATTTAGCCCAGAGGCTATCTGGACAATTAAACAGTGTGTCAATATGCTTAGCAAAGGCAGCTATATTCCATTGTTTAAGATTGAAAAGACCAAGCCCTCCCTTGTTTAAAGGTATCTCAAGAGAACTAAACTTAATTGGAGCTAGGTATCTGCCCATAGTCCTGCCAGTCCAAAAGAATCTCATAATGGCACTTCTAATCATCTTAATTAATTTGAAGGGGAGAACATAGGTTCTGGCCCAATACACTTGCATAGCAAAAATAATGGACTTGATTAAAGTTAGCCTTCCAGCTTGGCTCAGCTTCTTTGTGGTCCAGCAGTTCATTTTTGATGTTATTTTCTGAAACAAAGGTAGACATTGATTAGTTGTAATCTTGGAAGTTGTAAGAGGCAGGCCTAGATACGAGACATTGGACTTTTAAGTGATAAACCAGTGATATTTGTTATTTGAGTAACTTGCTCCATCTTTACTCCAGCCATGGTGATAGCAGATTTTTGAAGGTTAACATTTAGCCCAGTCATAGCATGAAATTGCTTGGGAATAATCATTATATTCTGGACAGTATCAAAGTCAGGCGCACAGAACAAAACAAGATCGTCAGCAAACATGAGGGTTGAAATTTGTAGGTCTTTACACGTTGGATGCAGTTTAAATTTTCCTTGTTGTATAGCTTTGTTAATCATTCTAGTAAGGAGCTCCATTATCAATATGAAAATGTATGCAGATAACGGATCCCCCTGCCTAATGCCTTGTTTGCTACCAAAAAAGCCTTTCATCACACCACTGATGTTGATCGAGTAAGTAGGAGTTGACATACATTCATAAATCCATGATATAAAATGAGGGGGGAAATTCAAATAACCCATGATGCGAACAATGTTGTCCCATTGCACCATATCAAATGCTTTCATTATATCAAGCTTCATCATCGCTTTAGGGGAAGAATAAGTATTGTTGTATCCTTTGATTAATTCATGAGCTAGAAGTATGTGATCGAGAATATTTCTACCAGGGAGATAAGCAGCCTGATTGTTTGAAACTATTCTAGGAAGCACATACTTTAATCTTGTAGCAATAATTTTTGAGATGCACTTGTATATTGTATTACAACAAGAAATAGGACGAAAGTCTTTAACATTGTGTGCACCCTTGAACTTGGGGATTAATGCAATAGTAGTATAATTAAATGACCTATAGAGTTTACTTTTCTTGAAGAATAGGGTTATTGCATTACACACATATGTTGATACGATGGACCAGCAAGTGGTGTAGAAACATGCATTCAAACCATCTGGGCCACCAACGAGTTAGTTTTAAGAGAGAACATCGCGCTTGCTATTTCATCACGGGTTACTTCTGTACAAAGATAGTTATAGTCATTTTCTTCAAGTTTAGGCAAGATGTCAGATGGAATGTCATCAGTATATGGTATGAAGTTATCAGAGTTGCCAAACATAGAGGTGAAGTGTTGTTCAAAAGCTGCTTGAACACCATCAGAAGTAGATTGAAGAAAACCATGTTTATCAACTATAGTAGCTATGTTTTCTTTACTCTGCTTGTTTTTAAGACTGGCATGGAAATATGCACTATTTTTATCACCTTTTTCCCACCATTTAATTCTTGACTTTTGGCGTATCATATCACTTTCTTTAGATAACGCTTCATAGTATTGTAGAGAAAGAGTTGCTTCAGTATCCGCAAGTTGTGAATTGTTAACATCTGTCATCATTGCCTTTTGAGCATCAACAAGCTTCAGCATTATAGAGGCACTCAGCCCATCACCTTTACCGTACTTGTTAAATGCCCAATGCTTCAAGACTTCCTTCATTCCTTTTATTTTTTTCTGCAAAACAAATAAATGATTTCCTCTCTTAGTCTTGTTCCATTCTTTAGTAACAGTAGGTTTAAAATCAGGCTCAAGAGCCCATGAGTTAAAAATTTTAAAATTTGTTTTCCCTCTCTTGTCCATTCCACGAAGGTGGATAATTTGAGGGGAGTGGTCAGAAAGGAGAGGTGGGGAAGGTAACTAAATAGGAGAGGCCATTGAAGAAGGGATTTTTGATTGGAGAAGGTGTGATCTATTCTAGAAAAGGTCCTGATACCATTTCTTCTCTTGTTATTCCACGAGTATTGCATCCCTACAGTTCTCACTGTTATAAGATCAGCATCAATAAGAGTTGTATTAAGTGGTTGAATTTCACTAAGGGACAGAGGATTCCCTCCAACTCTGTCAGAGAGGTTGAAACAACAGTTGAAGTCTCCAAAAATTAACCACGGATGTGTGGTTTGTCTTAGAGATGGAATGGCAGCATGTAAGGAGCTTCTAGCAGCAGCAGAGTTTGCCGCATATACAATGGTAACATAAAATGATGTGTTATTATTGATGTCCTGAGCATGACAGTGTATCATTTGGGTAGTGGAGAGGATTGGGGTTAGAAGGAGGTGTAGGGGATTAAATAAAATCATAATTCTCCCATAAGGAGATTCATTCAGATTGTGTATTAGCTTCCACTCATATTTTATGTATTCGGCTGCCTTGAGAGTCTGTGGGAGATTTAGCTTTGTTTCAAGAATTGCCAGAAGAGATAATTTGTTTGAAGTAATGAGTTGTTTACATTGATCAAGCTTGATCATGTTGTGTCCCCCTCGAATATTCCATGCTCCTATGGTAGACATCATTAGAGGACACGGGCATTGAGCATCTCTATCTTCATTCTCCTTGTTACAGCATGCTTCGAGGACAAGTAATTTGGAATAGTTGCTGAAAGTGGGGTGACTTCATTGTTAATTGTTCCATCCTTTGGGGAGGACTGTTGTGGCTGAGTGGGTATGGTAGGAGATGATTGATGATTGGGTGTGATGGTTTGAAGCGGAGATTTGGGAGGTTTATAGGCCATAGGTGGTTCGATATTAGAATAAAAATGAGGTTGTGTCTGATTTTGTTTGTGTGGTGTTACTGATTCAATTTGATAGGTTGGGTCTTTCGTGCATGTCTTTTCTACAGTATGCATGTTGTCTTTTGTATCTGCAGTATTCATGTTTTTCTTGCTTTCATTCTTGTTGATTTTCCTACTTCTGGAGCTTGATCCTTCTTCATTTTCTCTTTCTTTCTCTATTCCACATTCTATATTTCCTTTGTTGATTTCTATATTGCCTTCTGAATTCTGTTCTTGCTGTTTGGTTTGTATTCTGTTTAATAACTTCACTTGTTTCATACTGTTGTTGCTTTGTTTCATTTGCTTTAGTACACTTTGTGCTTCACTTGGAGTTTTTACTTGAATTTCCCTCAAATTACCACCAGTTACTTCGTTATCTTTAGCATTTTCTTCCTGCAGTTCTGTCATTGTCTCAGTATCTTCAAGCTCAAGGAGAGCATCAAATTTATTTGATAACAAGATATCTTCAACTAACTCTTCAACAACTGATTTCTCATTTTTCCCTGTTCTTATTTCTTTATCCTTATCTGCTATTGGAGAATGCCTTATGCTTGATTCTTCTTCAGCAATAATTTCTCTAGGCTCTTTACTACTTTCCCACTGCTCATTCTCCTGCTCTATCCTATCTCCCTTTTCATTTTTATGTTCAACTTCAACATTGTTCATTTCTACCTCTATTTCCTCTATTTCCTTTTCCCCACTAACTCGTTCTTTCTCTTTCTCCTTTATTACATTGTTTATTTTCTTTTTATTCACTCTTTGCCAGCTCCCAACGTTTTGCTTTTGGAAGGAATTGAACTTTTTGTTGCCGTGGACATAGTTCACAGTTTCCTCCTTATTACCCTGTCTTTCATTTTTCTTTGTGTCAATCACTATGTTTGTTTTACCAGTATCATTAACATCACAGCATTCAGTTGCATAACCAATTTTTTTGCATTGCAAACAAACATCAGGCCTCCATTGATACTGAACATATATTTTTTGAAATCCTCCTTCAACAAGTTTAACCATGAATTCATATGGTAGCTCTTTGTCTGGTTTTACTTCTATCAAGCATTTAGCATAGCTCATTCTATTTTGTTTCTCTGTCATTTCATCCATACACAGCAGCTTGCCAAGATGACTACTCAGCCAGTTGATACCAAGAGGAGACCAAGCATATAAAGGGAGATTAAATAAATGCACCCATACCGGGACGGCGGTGACAAAGCCAGTAATATTACTGACAGTAGCGTCATAAGATTTTATTATGAACATTTTGTTCTTTATAATAACAGGGTCACTCTGAAGGATTTTACTTCTGTCTTCATCACTAGAGAATTTAAATAAGGATACTATACCATTAGATTTAACATTAACAGATCCCTTTAGCTTCCATATATACTTAAGCCTTTGAATAACCGCCGTATACGATGGTGGCTTATCTAGGAAGAAGCCAACTAAGGTATCTTTCCAGATCATCGCACCAGCGTCTAGAACATCCTTCGGTGGCACCATCATGTTATTTTCTTATTTAGGAGTCAGATCAACAGGAATGTACTTCCCAGCATCCTTTGGTTTATGCTTAAATAGAGAAGTCCATTTCTGTTCATCTTGCGTTGGTGGTGGTGGGACATTGTTTTGGGCTGGAAGAGGTACTAAATGTGACCTTGAAGGAAGAGGATCAGGGGGGACTGGTGGTGGGGGAACTGGAGGAGTAGGAACAGTGACAGAAAGTACAGGGACAAGGGTAGGTAGGGCTGGCTCGAAGGGACAGGGAGGCGTTGGTTTAGATGGTGGTACGACTGAGATGATGGGGTTGATGGAGTTGGTAGGCGTACTATTGGAGAAGAGTATAGGGGCATGGGTAAGGACATGTGGAGTAGTCCATTTTATTACACCCGTCGCTCAACCGTTAACGTCTTTGCTTATACTAATTGGAATATTTAATTATATTAAATTTCACTGATTTCCAAATTAATTTCAAACGAATATAATAATATGAGGAGAAATAAATAATATTTACATTTAAGTAATTTAAATGCATTTATAAATTTATTGTTACAGACAAAGTTTAATGAATTTATATACAAAATAATTGATTTCATATTTTATATTAAAACCAATTTTAATTAAATAACATACAATTTCACCATTAATACATCATCTACTTTATTGCTTATTAACCCTTATTATTACAATTGATTAAAATTACATTAAAACGGTGGTCAATTACATTCAATCAATATTATTAGATAATAATGTTCTAACAATTTATTTTCCATTTATAAATCATAAATTTTAATTTCTGACAATATTAAATTCCAAAGTCTTATTTAATTGAATATTTTTAGTTGTCAAAAAATACGGGTCGTTACAATCTCCTCACTCAAAACTTTCCGTCCTCGAAAAGGAACAAGAAGGAATTAAGAAATTTCTTGTATTTTATTCAAAATAGACAATTTATAAACAATTAACTGACATACTCAAGTTTAATATAAATTTGAATATAACTCAACTTCTATGGAAAAAAATTATAAGTCATAAATTCATGGAAAATTTCGGCAGCATCTCCTTTGCGCATTAGGTCTGGAAAAATAAGAATATCAATAATTACACTGTATATATCATATTTCAATAATATAGCATCCCAAACTATGGGAAAATAATAAAATACCGCTACAAAAACCGTAATCCGAAAACGTACCTATTTGTCGGGCAAACAAAACTTTATTTATGAAACCAAAAGCAACATCTATTTCTTCCAAAAACCTGTATTTTACTTACATATCCAAAAGAGTTAAAATTATGTAAAAGATTACTATATTAGTTGTTTCAATTAATAGCACAAGCAACACACAATATATATAATAATCATATGTAAACAAAAACAGTACGACCATTATATGCAACAAAAAAGTATATCGCACATCCATAGCAACCAAAAACTAATGGTTTGTCCAGGTTCAGAAACTTTTTATTGTACAAAGGTGATAAACAAACTACCAAGTGTACCTTACGCTTAATAGCCTTAGATAATTACCTAATAGATTATTCATACAACCTCAAACAAGTTGAAGTTTCATTTCCAAACTTCCCACAAGTCAAAAAACATGAAATTTATATATTATATATGTTTGTACAAAATATCGTTTATACATAATATCAATTCTAATCGCTTGCTTGAATACACACATTTCACCTTCGAACTAGTATTGGTAACTTGACTACTCTAGTACGGACTCTGATCCGATTTCTTGATTAGAAATCTTCATTTTCCTTGCATAGCTGCAAACTATGATAGAAAATTTCAAAAATCATATCAAAATTTTGTATCAATGTTCGTCTTCAAGAATCGAGCAAAAAAATTTAATTCGAACCGGTATGAATTTCCAAAAATTATGTATTTAAATCTGGATCAAAATTATGATGCAAATAAAATGATCTAAGCACAACTTCCATATTTTATTCTATTTTTTTCTATAACATATTATTTACTTTTCATTTATTTTAAATCTTATTCATTCATAAAAGATCATCCTTTATTAATTTTCATTCATTTACTTGCAAAAAATTACTTCTCACTCAATATTTAGAGACACCAATAAATCAATTCTTAAATATTACATTTGTTTCGTTGAAGTTTAACTCACAATTATTTACATATAACTTGATTAATAATCATTAAAGAATCATTTCATACATTAGTTTCTCTACTTTTTAGTTTACATTTCAAAATATTAACTTAAGTTTATAATATTTCTTATACATCATAATTATTCATTTATAGTCATAATTTCATTTTGAATATTTCTTTCAACACAATTTCAATTTGAAATATATTTTTATTGCTTATGTTCGTACTTGTATAATATTCTATTATATATTTATATTTAACATTTCAACTTTTTAAACATTTCTGGTAAATTTTATATATGTTTTTAGAATGTAATTGAGTATTGTACAAATTTATCTTATTTATTTTAGTTAGCAAGAATGTTCAATAATTTATACTATTAAAATTTAACTCCTCATATTCATTTAATCACTTAGCTTCAACTTCTTATTTCTCGTTTTAGAAGTTTCTCACTATTAAAATTTCACATTATCTCTGCAACTGAAAATCATTAATTAACATAACTTAAGAATTCAAAAACCAAGTTCATTTCAAATTATTTTGAAATAATATATATACTCATATCTTTTATACATATCAAATCATATTTAGAAATTATAAATCAATTTTTTTATCGAACTAAATGCATAGCAAAGCTACTAAATGGTCTCCCCCACTTTGCGACTTGAAAATGAATGTCGATAATGCGGCCATCATCACCAAAATTATTTTCCAACGACATAAGAGAGGAGTACAAAACTTACTTTCTTTTTAAAACTCTTTTAGAAACATTTCTTTTAATCTTATTGGAAATATTTCTATCAAAAATGCTTCCAAATAATACTAATATATTATTTTCGAAAATCTTTGTAAACCAACTTCAAACACCGGAACTTAAGTTCTCAAATTTTCAATTTAAATTCATTTTATTTGTAAATCATATTTTGTAAACCATATTTATAAAATTTCATTTTCTTATAACATACAATAGTCAGACTAACCAAACAATAAATCACAATAATTGAATATTATCATTTACTGACATCCAACATAACAAAATCAATTTATGAAAAAAAAATATTCTTTTAAATACAAAATATAGTACTAGGAGAAATCATTTCATTTACCTATTTTTAAACAATATTGTGTCGGTTTATCTTGTTCAGTGTTCAAAAATCCATATCGATGTCATAACGTCTTATGTATCGACCAAAATCTATAAATACCCAACTAAACAAATTAACACTATACAAAAACAATTTTGTAGCACCAACAAATACACTCTCTCATATATTTACACTCAGACTCATTCTAGGTTATTAATAACCCTATCTCTAATGAGTTAAATCCAAACAGGCTAAGGTATCTCCAAAATAAAGCTATGATACCAACTGTGACGATCCACTTTTTTGGACGATTTAAGTCGACAATAAATCACACATGTCAAACTCAAACCATTCAAAAGGGAGGATTGTCAGTGTGGTTTAGTAAGAAAATAAGAGAAAAGAATAAAAGCAAAAACATAGAACCTCGTAGCGGAATGACAAAATATAATAATCAAGTGAATAGTTCATGAAGCTGTTTTATAATATACATTTGAGTACACAATTTTTACGATACATCCAAAGTACAATCAACAAACATACCAAAATAATGTAGCGGAATAATAATAGTAAATTCGGCCTAGCAAACTCCATCTTCATCTTCACGAAATAGTGTCTTCAAATACTGTAATACTCAGGCTGACCCAAGCGTAATTAAAAGGCAAAACATTTGAATCAGAATTAAAAGTTCTTATGTAAGCTAAATCAATAAAAAGTAAATATGAGTGTTAGCTTTAAAGACGTTTATGGGGTTTTTCATCTCCTATCTAGTGTACAACGTGTGTGCAATAACTTAAGAGATGTTACGGGATTTTCCATCTCATAAGGATCTGTTAAACTATCTATATGTAGTGTCTAAGTATGTAACATGATTCTCTATCTCATAAGATCCTCTATATATATAGTGTCTAATCAATAAAATAAATATTTTTCCTAGCGTTAAGGCTTTACATTAATCCCCATAATGCGTTTTTAAGCATTGCCCTATAGTTTTTCTTGTGACACCACCAGTAATGTCGGTAGTCAGGGAGGCACCGTGATAAGACAACAATAAAATTAAATCGTAGTGGTCGCATATAAGGACAAAAGTATGACAAGGCACGTGAGGCAATGCCCAAGGTAGGATTCTACCAGTTTACCCTTTCTGGCTGGCCGTAACCCCCAACGGCTGACCGAGTCCACCAACCCCAAATCAAATCAATGTGCAACGATCAAGTCAAAAATAAATATAATACGAAGCGGTGATGGCCCCTAAAGGTAGCAAACCCCTTGGTCAGACATAGGCTCATGTTTTAGTCATTTCAAATTGACACAAGTGTCGGGGTCATCCATCATCGTTCTCTTTCTTCATTCTACTAAACGTTGCCAATTCAACCTCTACATTCTGGATAACATCCACCACGTACACAGTTGTTAAAGTGGTTCTTGTATTGACAGAGAGTAGGCAATATTCGGTCCCGGTCTCTTTAACAACCAAATGTCATTTTTCACACCGGTTGGTTCTTTTAAATTTCATGAACAAGTCATACTTCATATCAAAATATCCGATTCGCTTCAAAATCATTTCAAAATAGGTTACACCTTCACATCAAAACATTCATATTTAAATCAATGATTTAAGTCTAAATAATTCCCTTCTAAAACAATTTAAATATTGAAAATGGTTTTGAATAATTAAAATAGTTTGAATATTGAAAATAGTTTGGATAATTAAAATAGTTTGAATATTGAAAAATAGTTTGGAATGATTAGAATAGTTAAAAGGTTGGAAGTAGGTTTGATTATAAAATAGATTTTAATATTGAAAAAAGTTTGGATAAATATTTATATATTAAAATAATTTATATTAAAACTATTTCTTCCTTTTCAAAATGATTTGAACTCATGTTCCCATTTCAAATCACACCAAATTCAACTTTTCAACTTCCAATTTCAAGTCCACTTCTTACTCAAATTCCAATTTACATCAGCCTCAATTCAAAACAATTTCAAACTTTACATCAAATTTAATTTAAACGGTTCTATTCAAATGGATTAAAGTCTCAATTCAATTTCTCATTTTTGAACAATTTTTGTTTAAATCCATTTCACATCCAAACTTGAAAATACCAATTTAGAACCATTTTAAATAAAAAAAATCAATGTTTAAATTAAAAATTAAACCTTTCAAATAATTCACTTTCGATAAATCCAAATCATATCTCAATTTCAATTTATGGTTTCAAATTAATCCTTAAACAATTTCGTTCAAACAGTTTCA
Source organism: Allium cepa (assembly GCA_030765085.1). NCBI lineage: Eukaryota > Viridiplantae > Streptophyta > Magnoliopsida > Asparagales > Amaryllidaceae > Allium > Allium cepa. The sequence continues at coordinate 780,309,813 of CM060945.1, forward strand.
ATTTCAACATTTCAAATCTCGAATTAGAAGGTAATTTAATTCATATAAGTCAAAATTCACGATTTTAAAACCATTTAATTTAACCAAATTTGGTGTCTGTATATAGTTTTCTACCCTATGGCCAAGTGATCAGTTATTTCAATTTTACTTACATGGATGGATATATATCATTTCAACTCATAATTAAATGTCATAGGTAAATATCATCTCAACCTATTTCTTAGTTCATTTCCAATAGTCCAAATGATAATATAGACGATGTCAATAAATAAATAGGTCACAACAGGAACAAGTCAAATAAATAAACAACCATACTCCATCAATAATCAATAGGCGTACCATAACAATTAACATCCAAATCAACCAATATATCACAATAGTTACTGATCGTCAATTGTCGATGTTCAAATAGCAATTAAATTCAATAATAATTTAAGGGTCAATTTAATTCAATATAAAATTCAATTCCAATTAAAATGTCAATTTAAACTACCAAACAACAACCAATAAAATTCTTATCACTTCATAAATTTAATTTAACTAACATAAGAATGTTTAGTATTGCGTGAGGAGGTTAAATCGCTCACCTTTGATTCTAAGCCCGTTAAAAATCCAATAAAAGGCTAAAATTTCGACGGTCTTCAAATTCAACCAAACAAATCTCATGTTGTCCGGAATTTTGATATGAACACATCACTAGAAACCGCATGCGAATCCGAGTTCGTATGTAAAAGTTGTGCTGGGTAGAAGATTGAAATTGAAATTAAATTAAAATAAAGGGAAAAAAGGTAAACTGACACATCGCCTTCAACCCTAACTCAGCACGAAACCCACGATCTCAGGCTACAACCACCGCCTATTGCAGCTAATAGCCACCATGTCCGACCTCATCACCAGATCTGACCATGCCACCGTCAACCCCACCTCCGGTCGCGCCCACCTTTGCCTAGCATGACACCTCCAGCCACTAGACGAGCTCTGCCGCCGCCAACCTTATTTCGCCATTTTTGGTGAAATCGACCACTAGACGATGATCGACCACCATAAATTGACTCTTCTATACGCCCTCTATGCTGCAGCGCTTCCCCGATCGTCAATTGATTAATGATCCACCGTTGAACGACAACCCTATAATGGACAGCCGAGGATGATTCGCCAATTTCTGGACAAACGGAGTCTCTAATCGAAAAACGAATTACATATGCTGATTCCATTTGTCGAGAGCTTTGCGATGATATATTATATGATAGGATTAGAGCGGTCTGAATTTATGGATTTGATTTGAAATTGAAATTGGAATTGGAATTGGAATTTAGTTTAGGATATTCACCATTGGGAAGAAGCAAATAGGTTCTGAAAAGTACATACAGGAAATAGAATGGAAAGCTACTAGGATTTATAACAACATATATATAGACAAAGATGAAACAAGAATGGATGGAATAGATCGATTAGGCCCACGCGATAACAAAGGCCCAAATGCCCGTTTCATTCCCTAAATGAAAGCAGATCATCCTATATCGAAATATAGATTTTCAATATTTTTAAACTCAATGAAATTAATATCAAACCCTAATTCTATTATATATTAAAGTTAGCTTTTAAAATCATATTATTTTAATTAAATTCCTTTAATTGATTTCTACGCGTTTCGAGCTCGTATAATAAGTCTGATCGCTACGAAACTTGAAATCTCATAATAATTCACTATTACAGATTAGATGAAACTGGTTTCGTCAAAATCCGAGACAGCGTCCAAAAAGACTTATTTTACATGTTAATTAAAACAATCTGTTTTAAAAATCAATTTAATAACTTTTAAATTCTAAATTAAAAGTTTTCTATCATCATTCTTGATTAAACAGGAATTAGTAATCTTTTAAAATACAATTTTTCATCTTAAATCCAATATTTAAATATTAAATTAATTTCAATGTTTAATAACAACTGTAATAAAACCCGTTCATTATATATATAAATTTCAAACGAATTATTTTATTTTAATTAAATTCATATTATTAAATCAACAAATACCTTATGTGTTAATTAAAAATAAGTTTCCATTTTATTACACTCATTGCTCAAAGTTAACCTCTTTGCTCATATTAATTGGAATATTTAGTTATACTAAATTTCATTGATTTCCAAATTAATTTCAAACGATTTAATAATACACGGAGAAATAAACAATATTTACATTTAAGTAATTTAAACGCATTTATAAATTTACTGTTTACGGATAAAGTTTAATGAATCTACGTCCAAAATAATTGATTTCATATTCTATATTAAAACCAATTTCAATTTGATAACATACAATTTCACCATTAATACGTCATCTATTTATTCCGTATTAACCCTTATTACAACTGATTGAAATTACGTTAAAACAGTGGTCAGTTACATTCAATCAATATTATTAGATTATATCCTAATAATTTTCTTCCTTTTATAAATCATAAATTTTAATTTCTAACAATATTAAATTCCAAAATCTTATTTAATTGAATATTTTTCATTCTCAAAATTACGGGTCGTTATAGTATTTTTAAATAAATCCATAACAAATGCTTAGAAAAACCGCGGTTTTGCAATTTAAACCCGAATTTGAAATTGATTTAAAATGAATATTTTACGATGTTCAAAAATATGTAATAAATCTAATAAATTATTAAAATGTTCTAAAAATGGATTGAGTTGGAAAAATGAACATATGTGAAGTAAAAATGATGTTTTGATCAAAGAAGTTTTAATACACTGTTTGCAACACTTTTTCGCAGCACTTTTCGCAGCAGTTTTATAACTTGTGAATATGATTTTAAACTTAACCATTTTTTTCATATATTTTATAAATGGTTTTTAAAAAGAATAATTAAGTGTTTTAAATAATGATTTAGAAGTTTTATAAATCATTTCTAAAAATGAAAGGAGTATGCGGAAATGATTAGTGCACATGTTTCGTCTGTGAGATCCAAGGAGACTTGGGTGAGAGACAGAACATGTTGACGGAAAAGCCCGGATACTATAGAATGGTGTTTTCCAATATTGGTTGTAAATAAATGATTTGAAATTATTTTAATTCAAATACTTAAATTAATTGATTTGGGTTTATAGTAAATAATGTCTTAAATAACATCGTTTTAACCTATTTAAAAGTTATGATTTGAAATGAAAAATCTTTGTTAAAGAATTGAATAAATGATTTGGAAATATTTTCTTAAATAAAAGGTGAAATTATTTGGAATTATTCCAAGATCTAAAAAGGGTTTTAATTAAGCAAGGTATTTGATAAAATGAGGCTTAGTGATTCCATATAATTTGAAAAAGATAAAGGGATAATTAATGAATATATCTATAAGAGATATTTATGAATGAATTAAAAGATAAATTAAATTAAATGATGATTGATTGTCATATATGAACTTAACATCTTTTTAATCGATAATTGGTGCGAAAGAACAGGGGTCGGATTTGGATAATTCTTATCCGAAAACCACTTTGAACCAATGTATACTTCCGGAAGTAAAGACATGTTGAAGATGATGATTATTGAAGATCGAAGATCTTTAAAATGTAGGGATTGGTGCAACCAGTCCTTGGGGTTTACCTCCACATTATACTTATATGGCAGTGGTGTCTGCATTCTGAAAGTCTTCGTTGTATATATTGAAGACCAAAGATCGTCATAGCGGAAGGACTGCTTGTTGACATTCTTTAGGTTGCTCTCAATATAGAGATATTTATTATAGAAGTGGTCTTGTTATATTTTGAAATCTTCATAATACAAGAACTACTCGCTACTGATCCTAATGGTGATTCCCAAGCTATGGTAGAAGGAATGCCTTCGATTTCGTTCAGTTCCAAAACGAACTTGTATGAACGAATGTTAGACATTGCATTTCTAATATCACAACGTTAACTTTTACAAAAGTACATCTGCTTGATGGCGAAGAAGGAAACTTCTCTTAGCTTAGCATCCTTCTTTAAGAGGTACGAGCTCAAAGGTTGTATGTTCATGGAAGTCAATAGTGATTGAAGGGAAAGGCCACTAAATCCCTATCATATTGGAAGTTCAATCCCAATACGAGCTTTAGGTTTTCATTGTAGTGCTAAAATAGCTGTAATACTTTGCAAACATTTCAATTACCCTTTTAGTATCATAAATTACATTTAGGTATATTCTATTGACTTAGTCTGGATATTTTGCCATTGACTTAGTCCGGATATTGCTACTTGTTTTATATATATTTATTGATAAGTGTTATCAAAAGAATATCATTAATAGTAATATCAAATGGTTTAAGTATAAATGATTTTAGTTATCATAAGGTAAAAACCCGTCCGTATTTATGTGTGAGCGTGGTCTTATGAGATACCCTTCTTTGTAAAAGTTTCGATTGACATGAGCATTAAATTTTTTGAGTATCTCACGCTAGTTTATCAAGCTTGATCCGGGTATTTTTAATACTTGGGTCAGATTCGAGTAGTTTCGGGTTTAGTTGAAGACACTTGGAGTTTCCAAAGTAGAGTTGGAGATCTTCATCTATTGTATGGACGTATTCTATTATCCGTTGCATATATTGCATTTGCTTTTACATTTGTAGGGTTAGAGGGTTTATAACTATCTAGGATAAATCCAGGTTTGACTCTAATATTGTATTCAACATTTTTCCGCTGCAAAGATTATTATTGAAATAATATATGTTATTCCATTTGTGTGAGATTCTGTTCTATCTTTATTTATTTTTTTCGCTAACAATCGGGCTTTTGGCACTTAAATTTGCGACGCAAGAACGTATTAGTGTCAATTTTTTAGGGTCGAAAATCCCAATCATTACATTTGGTATCAGAGCTTATTTTGAGCGAACACCTAGGTTTTGGTAGAGTAAAACTCATTATAGATAGGGTTGGTAATGCCCTAAAATAAGTGATTCATTAGAGATAGAGTTAGTAATACCCTAGCATGAGTTTGAGAGTATTATATATAAGCGCGTATTTGTTATTTGGTATAAACAAGTTTTATGGTGATTAATTTGTTGAGAGGTTTATGAATTATGGTCAGTGCATGAAGAGCTCCATATAATCGATAGAGATTCCTAGATACTTAAACATGACGAATCAACATATAATTTTAAAAGGGGTATATTTTATATATATACAAAAGTAAAAATATTTTTGTGATATGGAAAATTTATAAGATGTTATCTCTTTGGAAAGTTCCAAGAATAAGGTCTTGATCTATTTGGTGACGGTATGAATAATCTTCTAAGCATCGATCATATGCTGGCTTTGGCGAATGGTATCGAACACTTGGTAAATTCTTCTTCTTATCATTGTATAATTAAGGCAAGTTCAACTCCGAACAATTATGAATTAATAAATTTGAATAAGTCAAAAAATTAATGGTATGAAACTTTTGATAACAACTTAGTATATCTTTTAGGCCAGGATGTCTTATTTCATGCTAGGTGATGAGTTATGGGCTAATCCAAAGCAAGCACGAGGAATATGTGCATAAAAAGAGACAGAAGAGAAATTAAAACTAGGATCTTATGACGGCATCTTCTATTACAGATGGGGTAAAGAAGGGCATTATCAAGTTCCGTGTAAAGAAAGAAAAGAAAAGGGATAAAAGGAAAGCAAAGAAAGAGAAGAAAAAAATCTTTTAGGATTGATATAATCTATTTCAAGTGTAAAAGATATATGTTTAAAAAAATAAATTTTAAGAACTCATATCCTAATCCTTTAAAAATTTAAAAGGATTATATTTCAAGTATAAAAGAATATCTTTTGAAAGACATAGATATCTATGTGTGTCAAGGAATGATAATATTCAGCTATTACCATTTGTTGATTGAACGAACATCTTGTGAATTAAGTTTCACGATTTGACTATAAGATGTTTGAAAATAATATGAGGTTAAGGTTAATGAATTTATATAAGATAATGAATAAGCAAGTAGTATGAAAATGTATCTTACATAAATAAAATGATTTTGAAAAAGATGGATGTGAAAGATATGTTATAAATTTTGAGAAACAAAATTTTGGGTATTTTGGAAAAGAATTATGAAATTTTAAAAGGAAGTAAGTTAATATAAGATGATTTCATGAAGGAGATATATAAAATGGGTTTATAAACAAAATAATCTCTAATGGATATTTTGAAAAGAAATTTCAAATAAGAAAATTGAAAAGCGAGAGTCTCAAATAATAACTAGTTTAAGTGGCTCCAAAATAACTAAAAATGGGCGAGAGATATTACGATGGTAAGCACTTCTCTTAAATATTACCCTTCTTATTAAGGGGATATAGGATACTGTTGGTAGTACCCAGTTCCTTGGTATTTTTTTGGAGTTACTCGACCTATATAATTTTCCTTAAGATATAAGGATAATTTTGAACTATTATTTGACAAGTTAATATCAAGGTTGGTTAAAAAAGGAATATATTATAATGAGAAGAGTCGATTGTAATTTTGAATAATAAATTATCTTTTAAAATTGAAATGATTCCTTTGGGATTAAATGTTTTTCTTTAAAGAAAAATATTTGAAAACAAATATTTAAAGTGATTATTTCTTCAGACGATTTTGATCTAAGATTCGAGTATAGAACTTTAAGGTGTTCTCATCGGTCCGAAAGAGGATTTATCACTCGATTTTTGACGATGAACATTGACGAGAGTTTATGATTGTCCACTTGAGTTTTCTATCATAGTTAAGAGCTATGTAAGGAATACGAAAGTTTTTGGTCAAAGAGCATGATCAGAGTCCGCAGTAGAGGATCGTGGGATCAATACTAATTCGGAAGTAAGTTGTGGATTCGAATAGTAGATCGAATTGGATATTTACATCATACAAATGTAAGTTAAAAAATAAATAAATAGAGCAAACAACTATGGGTTTTTTGTTATAATTTTGATGACGAAATTCTTTTAAGAGATGAAGTATGTAACAATCTGTAATATTACCGCTTCGGAAATGAAATATTTAATTGATTATAAATATTCAAATATAGAATTTTCAAACTCAATAATCATATTTTATGTGATAAATAAGAATGATGAACTTATTTTTAGAATTGAATAAATATTTTGAAGTTTTGGCATAAAATTGACAAAAGTCTATTTTCGATAAAATTGGACATACAGTCAATTGATTGTTTAAATGATAAATAATTCTTTTTATGGTCATATAATGATAATAAGTGATTGATAAAAAATTTATAAATATAAAAATCTTGTTTTATAATGTTTGACAAATTTCGTTGTACATTGACAAATCGACTACGTATTTTAACAACTGAATTTTAATATTATTTAATAGGGTTTCATAGCTGAAATAAATTTGTCTCAATTATTTAAAGATGATAAGAAAGTTATTTTCAAGTTTTGCTTACATAAATATATAGTTTAATAAAAACGTCAAAACGTGACCATAAAACATTTTGTCGAAAATCAATGTTTTGTTCAATATAAGTTGTCGCAACGTTGTTGCACCTTTGTTAACATACTTTAATGCATATATATACATATTTTAATAACAAAACAAGTTTACTTTTACTAAACATGATTAGAAAATTCTAGAAAATAATTAGTAAAAGTAAGTAAAAAAAAGTTAAATCAAATCACATCAAAATCTAGCAAAATATTTACTTTACATTTTTTAAATCTTAAGTGACTATGACATAGAGCACTGATGTGATAAAGTGATGATAATGGTTGAAAAATATGGTTTACTTTATGGTTAAGTAACGACATTTTGTTCCATTCAAGTTATGTTATTTATTCCTAAACTTTTCCTATAATACTCATGTATACCCTCTTCATTTCATTTCATTCAAAACTCATCTCCTTCTTCATTTTATTCTTCTTCTTTCATGCTCTTTAATGGCTTCTTCTTGTCTTCTCCCTCCTCTCTAACTTTTTAGAAAACTATGTAAATCATGTTCAATCCCCATCAAACTCTACCAAAGTTCTTATATAGTTTAGGGTACATGGTTTAGCACCTAAAAGAGGAAAAAATGATGGAGGAGAGGATACAAGGCTTGGGCCATGAGCATCATGGTGTAGGAGATGGAGGCCGTGAGCATTATGGTAATGGTGATGATGGATGTGCACTTAGGAGGAAGAAGAAGGGTTTAAGTGCTGCTTAGGATGAGTCAAATAATGATTTAGTTGAAGTCGAAAATGTTAGAAGAAATATTGTTGAAATGAATATTGGTAGGAAGTATGGTTCGAATAAAGGTAAGTACTCACATTTAAATTTACTAATTAATCTCTAATTCCAAGTTTAATGATATGCAAACATAATATATATTGGATGATTAAGTGTGATTATTTGGTTGATTACGTGTTTGAATACATGAATGTTAATATGGATGATTACTTGGTTTGATAAATGATAGGAGAAATGGTTAGTAATTAACCATAGTTAATTTAAAGAGAATTAAATCTATATAAATGTGTATGAAAATTTTTAGCCTCTTAATGATTTTAAACATCTAAAAAGGTTGAAAATGATATTATAATAATATAATATTATAATATGAAATGAAATGAAAAATGAGTTTGAAATATGATAAGTATTTGTTTAAATGAGTTTAAAATGATTTAAAAATGTTTTATAAACATATAAAAGTATTTCCATGAAGATTGAAAAGAAATTGAAAAACAAGTCAAAACTAGGCGCGTCGCGTAACGGTAGTTCGCGTTTTCGTACCTAGAATTCAAACAACTATAGAGAATGGAACATAGTCCGAATTCTTCGAGATAAGAATTTTCTGGACTATTATATATGTAGTTTTTAGATAAAGAAATAAAATCATGATTTCATCTAGTATATTTTTAAATAAGTCCAAAAAGTTTTCAGAAAAATCGCGATTTTGAAGTTTAAAACCCAGATTTGAAATTGGTTTAAAATGAATATTTTTACAATATTTGAAACCATGGAATAAATCTTATAAACATTTAAAATGTTCTAAAAATGGGTTGAGTTGGAAAATGAACATGCGTGAAGTAAAAATGTTATTTTGATCAAAGAAGCTTTAATACACTGTTTGCAGCACTTTTTCGCAGCAATTTTCACAAAATTTTATAACTTATGTAATATGATTTTAAACTTAACCATTCTTTTCCATATCTTTTATAAATGGTTTTTAAAAGAATAATTAGATGTTTTAATAATAATTTGGAAGTTTTATAAATCATTTCTAAAAACGAAAGGAGTATAGGAAATGACTTGTATAGGTGTTTCATCTGTGAGATTAAAGGACACTTAGACGAGGGATGGAATATGTCGAAGGGAAAGCCGGATACTCTAAATTAATGTTTTCAAATATGTGATGTAAATAAATGATTTGGAATTATTTTAATTCCTATACTTGAAATTAATTGATTTGGGTTTATAGTAAATTATGTCTTAAATAACATCGTTTTGACCTATTCAAAAGTTACGATTTGAAATGGAACATCTTTGTTAAAGAATTAAAAAAATGATTTGAAATTATTTTCTTAAATAAAAGATGAAATGATTTGGAATTGTTCCAAGATTTAAAAAGGGTTTTATTCAACCAAAGTATTTGATAAAACAAGGCTTAATGATTCTATATAATTTGGAAAAGATAAAGGGATGGTTTAATGATTATATCTCTAAGAGATATTTATGAATGAATAAAAAGATGAATTAAATTTGAATGGTGATTGATAATCACATATCAAGTTAATATCTTTTTGATCGATGATTGGTGCGAAGGAACTGGAGTCGATTTTGGTTAATTACCATCCGAAAACCATTTCGAACCAATGTATACGTTAGGAAGTGAAGACTTATTGAAGATGATGATAATTGAAGACCGGAGACCTTCAGAATGTAGGGATTGCTGCCACGAGTCCCGGGGATTTACCCCACATAATATTTATATGGCAGTGGTGTATGCATCCTAAAATCTTCGTTGTATTGAAGACCAAAGATCTTTATAGCTGAAGAACTGTTTGTTGACATTCTCTGGGTTGCTCCCAATATAAATATATTTATTATAGCAGTGGTCCTGTCATATTTTAAAATCTTCGTAATGCAGAGACTACTCGCTACTAATCTTAGGGGGCATTCTCGGATGTTGTAGGTAGAGTGCCTTCGGTTTCGTTCTGTCCTAAAACGAACTTGTATGGACGAATGTCTGACATTGCAATCTTTGTTGAGATGAGGGAGAAATTAAATGAGTTTTATCCTTTGGTTAGCTTCAATAAGATTCTTGAGAATACTACAACTACAATTCTTCCTGATTCCATATATGCAATTAAGAAAGCCATCAAGAATTTGTAACTCATCCCAAACTCTTTTCATTCCGCCGTAACACTCAGAAATTAACAAATTTCCTTGTTCAGTTAACATCTATAGACGATGCAAATCTTACAATTATGGAACATTTGTCTTTCCGTATCTCCAAAAATGTTATTCCATAATTGACGAAAAGAGTCGCTGAACATCAAACTCTCAAAGATCGATTTATCAATCGAATTTGATAACCAACTCATAACAACATAATCATTTCTGATCCATTTCTAGTAATCTGGAGAAGTTGCATCCAGTTTCTCCAACGTTCCATCGATAAACCCTAACTTATTAAGAGCAACTGACTCCATTTTTATCGCTCTACTCCAGTTGACAAAATTGCTGCCATTGAAGATATGATTGACGACTGGCACAGTTGAATTATCTATAAAGGAAAGAAAATATAGGTCGTTGTAAATAAGAATGATATTGTTCTGTTGAGGAATCAAATTCGAGGTCAGATTCTCTTTATCATTCACCATTTCTTTAACGTATTAAGAGAGGAAACAAATTCAATTGAATTGAGGAAGAAATCAAGACTAAATTGAACTAAAATCAAAACACACAATGATGAGTTCAACAATCAGAGAAGAAAAAAAAATCAATGGAAAAATTTCAGCAATCAGGCACGATATGCTCTGATACCATGATAAATTTCATCGAAGTTCAGAGAGAGAAATATTAGAGGGGAGAAAACGATAAGATTTTATTTCTGTAAAAAAATGAATCTCTCAATAATACAGGGCTCCTACAAAGAGTATTTATACAAGGAGTTGTTATAACAAACTCTCAAATTAGGGCCTCTAATCATTATTTATATATTAATATGAACTAATAGATATGTGTGCAAAATTACTGAACAACAGAAATTTATGAAGCAAAAACCGAAAAAAGGGGTCTGCTGGTATGCTTAATAAATACGCAACAAAGATTGACATTATTTGTTTTGATACAATATAGGAAGTTAAAAAAACATGTGGTACAACAGTACAGTGAAGAAATTGATGATGAGTAATCTATACTATACTATTATTAGTGAGTTGAATTTCAAGCTCACACAGGCCCCCTTCAAATTTGGCAACCGAACAGTCAAGTTTATTATTTTTCTTATCTTCCTCCAAACCCTAGATATTAATATTCGTTTCCTTTCACCAGCATCCCCCAGCGCCTTCAAATCCGAACCTTAGCTTCACGGCAGCAACTTTCACCACACCATCGCTTTCGCGGTTGTCCGCCCTACCTGGCGCTTTCGCTTGCCAAATAGACTTCCCTCTATCGCTGTGATTTCCATCGACTTTGCCCCCGTTATCATCCTCCTCGAACCCTAGAGGTAATCGGCCCATTTTCCCATTTTCTTTTTAACCAATAAAACGAGGCGCTATTGCTAATTGCTCTCCTCCATGTTTCGCGTTTCCACAGCGGGCGAATACAGGTCTTCCTTCCGTTGTAAGGTTTTTGCTCCATTCGCTCTTCTACGTGTTTCAGGTATCTTCTTCTAACTGGGCTATCTTTCTTCTACCTGTTGAATATGTTATCACATATAGATAAACCCCCTTGCAGCTAATTTGCATCTGTTTTGGTTTACTGATTAATTTGCATTTTTATGTATACTTACTATTAATATAGGAATCATGTGTTGGTTTGTAATGCTTAGTCATAACATGTTAGGATGAAGATATAATGTAAAAGTTATATCTTCATTTTTGAGTCGATGAGTGCCAAGCTAAATAGATAAGTTTACCATGTATAAATGAATTTTTTTTGGTCTTTTTGTCCATTGACAAACAGTAAATTTGAAATGCGGATAAAACTACTGCATCTAGAAACTATAATAATTGTAAACTACTGAATTTAAAGGCTGCATTTAATATGATTCCATGTTGTTCAAGGCTGTGCTTCAATCTCTATTATTTTTATTTATATATTTATTTCAAACAAGCTGGATTTATTTAGATTTGAGGTGGCATGTACTTAAACACTAACACTATTTTTATTTTATTTTTTGAACTGGGGTGATTGCTTTATTCTCACCTACTTATAGTTGAGTGAAGGTAATTAATTTAGTATTGGTGAAGTCTATCTCTATGTCTAATTTTTTTTTTATATGATGGGAGATTGCATAAGCAATAAGTATCCTTTTAATGTGACTCCAATCTATGTTATCAATGTATATTTCAAATGATTTACAGTTATTTGGATTTCAATTAATTTTGTGGATAAACCTTATTGTTTTCCATGTTAGGATTTAGCGATTAATAAATCAAGAGCTAACCTCAAATATGTTTTCTAATTGTCCCAATTTCATGTTGACATATTAGAATAGAAAAGTTGACCAATAAAGATATCATATGAATCACTAATTAAATACAACTTGATTGCAGATTAAACATGCATTCAACATAACTAATCAGAATTGCTCTTCTGAATTGCGATAGAATCATGATAGTGAAACCGTGGTAAAATTTAGTGGATTTCAGAGCATAGACCAACTCAATATTGATGGGATATGGTTAATTTGAATTCAATCATTCACAATTGGGTATTTCGAATAATTTTGTTTTAGTTATCTAACCGTTGATTGTTTTTCCCATGGAATTATTACTCATTTTCTTAAGTGTGGAGGAAGATGGAGTAATGATTTTTTGCAAATAAATTTCTGAAGAATTCAGTACAACCTAAATGAGTTGATAGGGTTAAAAACTTTATTAATATTGCTCCTAATGATTTTTTTTTCTGTCAATACTTTTGATTTGAACATCAGTGCTTTAGCTTAGTCATAACATGTTAGGATGATGATATAATGTAAAAGTTATATCTTCATTTATGTGTTAATAAGCACCAAGCTAAATAAATAAGTTTACCATTAACAAATGAATTTTTGTTTGGTCTTTTCATCCATTGACAAACAGTAATTCGAGGTGCAGCTAAAACTACTGCATTTAGAAACTACAACAATTTTAAAATGAGCATTTAATATGATTCCAATTTTTTCCAGGCTATGCTTCAATCTCTGTTATTCATATTTATGTATTTATTTCAAATAAGCTAGATTTATTTAGATTAAATTTTCTAGATGAACCTTCATGTTTTCCATGATAGGATTTAGCTATTAATAAATCAAACACTGACTCCAAATGTGTATATTAATTGTCTTAATTTCAGTTTTGATTATTAGTATGGTAAATGTGCTCAATGAAGAAAATGATATCAATTGCTAATTAAACACAAGTTGATTGCAAATTAAATAAGCAGTCAAGTTAACTAATCATAAACATTTTGCAAATTCTGATAGAATCATAATGGTGAAACCAGCGTACAACTTAGAGATTTCAAATATTATAGCAGCTCGATAATGATTGGTATTGTTAATTTGAAAGAAATCATTCATAATCAGGTATTTTTTTTAAAATATTTCTTTTAGCTATCTCATCATTAGTCGTTTCTCTCATGGAATTATCATTCCTTTGGTTAACTTAATATAAAGATGCATTTGTGAGTTTGTACAAAAAAAAACCTTTGAAATTTTGGAGGTAATCAAAATAGTTTTAGAAAATTTAATAATATTGCTTTTATTTAAAGTTTTATTACTACTTTTAGTTTAAAAATTGTTGATTCAATTTAGTTTTAGAATGTTAGGTTGAAGATATAATAATGTAACAATTATAATTTTGTTTATGGCTTGATGAGTATTAAGCTAATAAAAAAAAATTCCATGTGGTTTTTTGTCTTTTCATTCATCGACAAACAATAAATGTAAAATGCAATTAAAGGTTATGCATTTAAAAGCCAAAAAGTCATAAAACTATCATTTTTTCCCTCATATGTCTATTTGGTTGGCTACAGACGTAGAGAACATACTATGTTTTTCCATAAATTTTTGAATGTGTGGAACCTTATCTTCAAAGCAATGACAAGGTTTTTTTTTTCTTTTTTTGTTGTTAAAGAGGTTGATAATACTTGCTTTTAGATCTCCAATCCCTTATCATCAATTATGAATCGTTCTCAGAGAAGTTTTGTTTGTTCTCTGTTCAAACGGAAAATTGTGTTGCATTTCAACTACTGTACTGTGTTCCATAAAATCCCATTTGAAGATCGTAAGGGTTCAGATTTCTTATAATACAAATTTGATGTTATTTTTAATTTGATATATAAAATCCTCTGTGTTATTTCTATTCGTACGTATATTGGACCCCATTTCTTTTATACGTTGTGGATGTAGTTAACCTATTTGTTGAATTTACAATCAGGTGTTGAACATTTTTTAGTAAAGTATTGGTCTGAAATTTTGAGACATATTAGTTTCATTTTCCAAGTTAATTAAACTGCTGCTTTTTATCTCATTAACTCATGAGTCATTGATTTAAAAATTACCTTTTTCATTATTCACATCTTCATGATGTGAGATATAAGAATATTAACATAGTAATACATGTTTAGTCCTTCATATGCTAGGAATTCTGTGAGTATTGTATTAGATGTCCTATCATTCATAGTTAAGGATTTTTACAAGATTTATTTATTGTATTGGTACATTAATTAATAATAATTTTATTGATCCATTGTTCTTTATGCAACATAATTTCATTGTGCAATGATTAGGCCCTTTATTTTTCAAGTAACACTTCTAAAATTTATTTTGCTGGCAATACCTATAAACGGTGTCCCTCGATGTTCCAAAATCGTTATATCACCTATATGATATACCTTCCTATAAGTGTGAGATCCTTTTGCAAATTATGCTCATAAGTATCATAATCTTATTCAGACAACTGTGGTTTTCTCTTCCTTTTTTATTTACTCATTATTTGGTATTATGAATTTTTGTTCATGATGTATGGACTACGACTAAACATATACGCATGCTATGGAATTGTTATTCATAATATTTGTTTATGGCAAATTAATTAAGTTATTAAATTTACATTATTCATACAACAACAAAATTATAGCCTTTAACTCCACTGCTAAATTTTAGTTTACTAAAACCCAAAACTGGCAGTGTTTTAAATGTTGTAATTAGGGGGTGAGAACAGTGGTAAACTAAGTGTAATGCATCTTAGTTGAAACTTAATTTCTATATGAATTTTATAATATACAAACTTAATTATTCGATTATTGAACGAATAATCGAATAATATTTATGTACCAAATGATACAATTGGAGGTAAAATTTGATGTCTGTTTTCTGTGTTCTTCGTGCTGCCAATGATTGCGTGCTGTTTCCAGTTTCAAATCATGATAAAGTTTTGTTGTGATGTTTTTTAAATTATGACATGGAATGGAAAGCTTTTATTCTTTTGTGCTCTTTCTATTTTAAATTATGATATTGGGCTCATAATTTAATTTGGTCACTACTTCATTACTATGTAGGTTCAGTTTCATTTTTTTTTAATCTTTAATCTATAAATCCACCCAAAAAATGAGTATTTTGTATATATGCAAGCCTTTAAATTTGTATAATTTCTATTCATGTCATCTAAGAACTAGAAAAAGGAAGTATTTGAACTCTAAATATCATTTTTTGTCGATGCCTACTTTTTCAGGCAGATAATGAATATCCACATTCAATACTTGAGGTTCTTAGTTCTAAGTACAGACAATTTGGTTTCTTTTTTAGCTGGACATTGTTACCGGATGAGTTCTACTTTCATATGAAATATTTTTCTACAAATAACCGATCTTGAATGGAATACCGAAGAATATGATCACTGACTCTGCAAGGTATGCATTTTTATTTTTTAACGTATAATTGGCATTTATTTCCCAATTATGGGAAATATCTGGAATATCACCAGATAAGCTACGTTATGTAAATGCATTCATGTTGGTTAAAAGGTAATAAATACGCCTTACAAGTCAATTTCGTTAAAATTATGATTACGTTATATAAACGCACTTGAAAATCAAGTCATTAGACCACATTGTATAACTGTTGTTTAATCATTCAAATGCAACTATGTCTACGTCAGTAGCATAATTGAAATCCATTCAATTATAATTATTGAGTAGGTAACTCACTTTACAATTCAATTATAAAGCGGGTATCCAGACCAATATTATAATGATTAGTGAAAAGGTAGTGCTATTACAAAAAAGAAAACATTAGTAATTGTAAACATAAGATAAATTGCTGAGTATTTTCATTTTTTTCCTTTGTGCAAATAATTGAGCATAATTGTTATGTCTTGCTTTTCCCATACATTACAAACTTATTATATACATAATAAACTTTTGGTTCAACTGAATTTTAATGGCAATCTAAAAACTCTTTTTTTACCTTAAATCGCTATATATTTTCCATAAGTCTGTTTTGATTTGTATTCTGCTGATTTTTATTGGACACATTTTTCTTCATATCGTTTTCTTTTTCCGGTTAAGCTTTCCACAAGTTCGTTTCCACTTATTTTAGCTGCTCACTGTCCAAGTTGCGCTAAAAAAAACCATTTTCCGTACTCCATGTTTCAAGCCTGTAACTTACTTTGGTGTTTCTTTGCCCATTGTTGCTTACTAGCCTGTTTCCCTGCTCTTAATTTAAATATTGCTTACTGCTTCCAATTACACGCACATGCATTAAAAAGTTTGACAAAGCTTTAGCTTTTGATCTGTACTGATAACATATTTATATGGACTAAAGAACAAAATTTATATGATGGTACAATAACAACCTTCTGGTATTTACTCTTTGATAACCATTAGCATGGAATAATTTAAAATTGAACTTCTGTATAAACAAAAATAGACCATTATGCTATATGGTAATTTGAGATATTTTGTATAATCGGTTTTACCCGTGCACCGATTAAGTATTAATCCATTATTAATACCTCAATCGGTTATAATCGGTGTTTTATTAATAATTTGATTTCATATTTCGGTTTTCTATAGATAACTAATTGTTATGATAGTTTATTTACATTTTTTTTAAAAAGAATATGATACAAGTGATCTGCTGAGTGATTGTCAACCTGGATTATGTAAATGTGAATTGTAGTCACATAAACCTATTCATTTACAAATCGAAATGCTATAATTTCCAAAGAGACAAATATTTGTCTAGCTCACGTATTATATTTATAAAATCAAAAACCTTTTAAAAATAGTTACTGTCATATATTATTACAGCCACTATCACTCACCTTTTAGCTATCAAAGACAAAAAACACTGTACAGACTATCCATCTAAATTAGAAAAGAAAAGATCACTAATGACTATATCAGTTTATTCTTACATTTTCCCATGAATTTGTCACTAATGCCTATATCACTAATGTTGAACTGAGTTTGTGATTATAATTCCGGATTTTACATTGTTAAACAAGCATTATACATGTTGATCATTATTTATACTGGAGTTAAGTTCATGATTTACAAATCGATAAAGACATATTTATGTAGTAATTGTGGGATTAAAACATTGCTATAATTGTCCTAACTCAATTAGTATTGTAGAAATTAACTATTAACATGTTTGCATAGAAATATACATCATGTATAACACTTGGACTGTATTGTGATAAATATTTACAATAAAAGCATTAATATTGTTTATCATTGGAATTTTTTGCATTTTTCTTTCATATATTCATTGTTTCCATAAATTTTATATTTCTTACGTTTTTTTCCATTGCATGCTTTGGTAGTTTATAGGATATCAATTGTTTATGGAATTTTTGCTCCCAATCTATATTTTCAACTTCAGTTTATCCAGTAAAAAGCTTTTACCCGTTTAGAAAACTTCAACCAACTATTTAAAAATTCAAATTTTATTTCCTAAACTTTAAACATCTGTTACTCTTACTCCAAAGAAGAATTACTGACATTGTTTACACCAACAAATCTTTAATGTCTCAAATTGGATTCATATGAAATTTTTTTACTTTTATATTTGCGAGCAACATTTCTGACAACGGCTGTGGGCTTAATTTTTATAATCACGTTCTTTTAACTTATGATTCAATATTTAACTAATAATTCAATATATTTTTTCCAAATTTAATGAACTCATTATGATTCTTGGGGAAGCCTCATACACTGGGTTCCACCTTTAATGAACTCATTTCGAGTAATTTTAATAGAAATTTCAGAATTGATTTTGCAACATAACATATTGGCGACTGATCTAGGTTGGAAGACAAATTCAAATTTATATAATTATGACTAAGAAAAGGTATTAGTATTTTTCCATTAACTAATCAAAGAAATTGAATATTAAAATGATGACATACCATTGTGAAATTATACAGGTATCTACGTCTTACATAAATGATTATTTTATCCATGGCTCTTCATGAACCATAATGAGATAAAGAGGAGCAAAAAAAATGGAAGAATAAAAATTCTGACTATGTTTAATGGGGTTTTTAGATTTTATTCAAGTACATAAAATTGGTTATCTCTAATCTCTACAATGTAAATTTGAAATTTCAAATCCAATTGTAATTGTATTGCAAATGAAGTCCGAAACATACACTTATTCAACTTTTGTATTTACGTTGATTAGTTGGTTTGTTTGATTTTAAAATATAAAAATGACAAAAAAGACAAGTAAATTCGAAAGTAAAAACCAAATTCAATTAAGCAACTCATGAAACAAAATTTAACCGATCAAGTTTATTTAGTTTGCAAGTTTATTTGGTTTTAATCAATAAATGCCCACCCCTAAAATGAAGCAATGCAGTTTAAAAAAAATGCATAATGGATGCTACACAAAAACTACGAAAATTGTGTAGTAAAATCGTGTGGAGTTGAATAATAAAATTTGAACTGCATTGTATGTTTACAAAGTGGACAAATATATAAGTTTTTCATGACTTTAAACAAATGGAAACAATATTATATCAACACCAGTTAGGCACGTAATATTATATGTCGTTAAAACATGGTTTTGTTACTAGAATGTTCAAATTGAACTATTTTTCGCTAATAAAAAGAAGTTATCTACCAACTATAAAGAAGCATATGAAGATATTTTAGTAAATATATACTGACATGATACATGCTTTAACAAACAAAGCATTGTATAATGATGATGTAATATCCCACTAAAATAATGATCAACTGAAGCACATATTTCAGTTTATCAAATCTTTTGTTTGTGCGTGCTAGACATTACTTCGTTTACTTTCTACTTAATTTTTGTTGATTGAAACACTTAATTGCCTCATTTTGTAGCTGAGTATGTTTCCTCAAATGCAACCGAGGCAGTTGACTCAACTGAAACTAAGGCAGTTATCTTGCTTCCAACGAAAGATCTTTCCTCACTTGGGACAAAGGTTGTTGCCTCACTTGCAACCGAGGCTCAGTTGGTAAACTGAAGGAAATTGCCTCAGTTGAAACTCAGGCAGATGCCTCTGTTGCCTCAGTTTCCTCTAAGGTAATTGCATCAATTTCAGCTGAGGCAGTTGCCTCTATTTCAACTGATACATATGCTTTTGCTTAACAGAAGCAATTGCCTTTAAGTTACATTGCAACTGATGCAGCTGCCTCATTTGCAACTGATGCAGTTGCCATGACTATAACTATGGCAGTTTCTTGAACTGCAAGGGAGGCAAGCTGAAACTTATGGTCTTGCTTCACTTGCAACCAAACCTCTTGACCCACTTGCAAAAATTAATACCACCACACTTGAGAATTACTTCATTTAATTATTATTTAAACAATGTGTTCTTTGGAGATTCTGAATCGATTTACCGATAATGATACATACTCTATTGGTCTGCATTATTAGCTGTAATATACTGAACACGTTATGCTTTCTTCCCATCCATGCAATTTCCCTTCGATATACATAAACATGTGGCATAATCTGTGCTGTATTCATTTCGAAGTTATCTATAAAAAATTTATCCTGCATGATCCTATGATTCAACATCTACTAACAACATTTGATGCAATAATATGCAGGAACATGCAAACACCAACTGACTGAATGCAAAATTTTGCTCTGAATTCTATTTTGAGACGTTTCTCCTGTATGTTCCCTTGCTAGCTAGCTTGCTTTCTGACATTAAGCATTTTCCCACGTCTACGACTACTTCAAAATGTTCTTCTAAACTCAGCTTATAATAACCGAGTTAGTATTTTGCATTGCTACATTCAGCCAGCTTTATTTTGCTTACCTAGAGCACATCTTTAATTTGTCAAAAATGTTAAAGCACTCGACTATTTGTAATAAATAGCTTATGCATTTCCCGTTTTCTTCTGATATTGTATCACCCTCTGCTATGTGTTCCAGAGTGAAAATGCTAGACGTTTTGTCATTATTTCATAAATTTATATTATGTATTGGTTGATTTCAAAATAAATATGTGATTTCTGTCAAATAATTTTGTGTTTCTGTACTGAAAATGGATTCGTCTCTCCTTCATTTTTACTGACTTATTTAAATTACTTATAGTTATTCATATATGAATTGTAACATTTTTAGCACTGTTTTCAAGGGAATATTGGCAGATGCATTTGCTTTGGAGATCAATATTACAGAATTTAGGATATAATTATAACCTACTTTCTACTACCAAACTGTTTATTTGTGTATATTGCAATAATTGTACATCTCTCTTTAAAAAATCAACCATTGAAATATGGATATATGGACCCTACAATAGTACGACCTTTGGATGATAGTATCATAACGTTGTTGGCATCATTATATTGAATCAAATTGTATTGTGTATTTACGTCTACAAACATATCTATGTACATTGCAGTCTATATAACTGTGAAAGCAACAACATTGACATACCTCTGTGAATATATCTATGCATTAGAGAATAAATTTTTAATGCATGCTCTATCCTCTAAATAATATGTGAATTTTAATATATTCAGTGTAATTATTTTGGTTAATTTTCATTATGATTGTCACAGCCAAATATATCAATGCATTCTTTATCCTCGCACATTGGTGTTAATGATATAATATTGTTGTTCAACAATGTTTTTTCGTTAGCATTATAATAAAATTCTTATATATTTGAATATGGCCTACAGAACTACAATATTTTTGCCACACCCGTGTGCGAAGCACGGGTTCGCACTAGTATACTACAGAATATATGGATAGAAACATAAGCCAAACAATAAAGTGATACCTGGAAAGAAAAAAAAACTTTCTGACTGCCACTTAAGCTTGGAGATGTTGAGAATATTTAAATGAGTTAGTATGATTGCAGAGGCAGAAATGAAGAAGAAGTAATTGATTTCTGTGTGGAAGGTGAAAACATATGGTATCATATTTACAAAGAGGAAAGTGCAACCCATATCACTACCTTAACATAGAAATAGACATAGGAGTTGCTCAATTTATATAATCAGTAAACATACAGATATTTAATCTTAGAGCTTGCGGCTGGATTAACAATTATTGACTGTTGATTATGTTTAAAGGGTAATGTATTGACTAGGTAGAGCATTGCTGACCGGTGATTATTTTTAAAGAGTGGATTAATAGTTTAAAGTGTAGGTTGGGAAGTTCACATTGGCGTTGTCCTTGAGATGCTTTTGTTGTTCATCCAATTTGTACAGGTGGTACAAAAAAATACTCAACCCTAGCAATCAACATAAACTAGTATAACCACACAACGGTGGAGAAACCGACCGTTCGATTGTATAACTTTGATAAGAAATATACATTTAAAAATTTTGTTAATATTACTTAAACATTAAGTGATAATATGTTGAAAAAGAATAAATTGAGTTTTGAATCTGAAATATGAATTTCAAATGTAAATATTAATCAAAGCATTTAAAATTGTCAATTTGAAATTGAAATTTTAGAATTTGAAAATCATAATAAATTTGAATTTAGAATATTTGATGCGCGAAATAAAAGGAGAAAGTTTAGAGAAACCGCGATGACACAAGATCCACGTTTTTGGGAAACCGCGATGAGACAAGATCCAATTTTTTTGGCTTCAGAAAAAATGATTTTGGCCAATGATTAATATGTTGAAAATAAATAAATTGAGATTTGAATATGAAAATATGAATTTCAAACGTAAACATTAATCAAAGCATTCAAAATTGTCGATTTGAAATTGAAATTTTAGAATTTGAAAATCATAATAGAATTGAATTTGGAATCTTGCACCAAATAAAAGAAGGAAGTTTAGAAAAACCAGGATGAGACAAGATACACTTTTTTTTTTTTTTTTTCCTTCAGAAAAATTGATTTTGGCCAGGTAAACCTTTCTCACGGTCCGTGACGTCAACCTTACCCTATCCCCGCCTCATCGTCGCTGCTTTGGTTCCATCTTCTCTATCTTCTCTTTTCCTGTATCATCCACATGGTGGTATTATTATTTTAATTTCGTGGGCTATCGTTCATCCCGTCTCATCGCTTGATCACTGAAGACTTTATTTTTGGCACCAAGTCGCAGTCAGCTACTCTGCAGAATTTGTACGTTATTTTTCTAACATCATATACCCTATTCTTATTTTCTGTCCTTCTACATAAATGTTTATTTACCCGTGTAATTTAGGGTTTAAAACATGGAAATTGAAGTGAAGACAGTAGGAGGAATCAATAGCTGCTTTGTCTCACTTCCTCTGCCTCTAATCCATACCCTTGAATCAACTTCTTTCAATGGATCTCTTCCTCCAATTCTTGCTCTCGAGCTGCGTTCTCGATCTGGAGACTGCTGGCATGTTGCCTGGTTTGGTTCTTCTTCAAATTCCTCTTCTATTGAGGTCAGATTCACTTATTATCGTCTAGTATGACATAATTCAAGATATTGGAGTTGTAGCTGAATGAAATAGTCAATATTTTTTAGTTTATAATTTTGCTGTTATAGTAAGTTTATGAGTTTGAATATTGATTTGCTTAAATTTAGGTTGCAGAAAGATTTGCAGAATGTATTTCACTGCCAGATAAAACTGTTATTGTAGTAAAGGCACTGGGGAGTATTCCAAAAGCTTCATTTGTTAGCATAGAGCCTAATAGTGAGGATGATTGGGAAGTCTTGGAGCTTAACTCCGAGCTTGCCGAAGAGGCCATCCTGCAGCAGGTAAATGAGTTGGTTTCATTTTATACAAGTTACTTAAACATTACTTCATTGTTTCCACCATGTTTAAATATTTTTAACTCCACTGAACTGAAGGCATGATGGCAAAAGACATGATTTAGTGAACATTGCCTATGTGGCTAAAATCTGAGGGTGAGTTTTCTGCAAAGCGAATGAATACCCGAAAGGGGCATTCTGAATGGGGCATGAACAGGGAAAGTTCAACGGAAGGGGAATGCATTTTTTACTATGAAAGGGCAGCGAAAAAGGAAAGCGACTAGGCCAAATTGTTCAATTTTCTAAAAAAACACTTAGGCGTGAGATGCGGCGTCGGGTCCAATTTTTTCGTGCTTCATCGACTGGTCCAAATGGTTGTTGCACAGTTCGGAACATTCTCATGCACCCTTAAAAATTGTCAATGAACGCACCCTAAGAAACAACATTCATTATATTGCATTGTAATCCAGTTTGACATGTAATGTTGCCTTTCATTGAGTTGGCATTACATTTTGTTATGGAAATTTTAAGGTGATAAAATGACAACTAGATTATATGTGGTATATTGTTGAGGAAATTAGCTTTCTTTTAGATGTTTTTCAAAATTATTAATGCAGTTGGTAGATCTAGGATGAAAAACATCCTTTATTTGGCACCATTTTGTAGCTCCCTGAAATCAACCACAAGTTTGTATTTAAATATTTGTTGTTTTTCTCTCCTGTCACATGGACCAAATATTTAAATATAAACTTGTGACTAATAATGGGGCTACAAATGGTGCTAAATAAATGGCACTATTGATTATAGAGCGTGCTCTCTCTATCTCTCTATAAACACACATAATAGGTTTATAACTTTTTTATATGGGTTCTGGTTTATATGTTGCAAGTATTAGTTTGAATTAGTTTTATCTTTTGTCAATACATGTAGTCAATATATATTAAAACTTTATTCACTAGAACTAATGCTCTCTGTTTTTTTACGCTATTCATTGGAATTATTATCTTAAATGCAGGTTGGTATTGTCAAAGAAGGAATGAAATTCCCTTTGTGGTTGCATAAACATATAACAATTGAATTTCTTGTGGTTTCTACCTCCCCTAAGAATTCGGTAGGTAAGGCTTTTTAATAAACGGGTACCTATATTACCTAATAATGAAGAGTGATGTATGCATGGATTTTCTCACTCATTCCATATTAGAATTAGCTTTAGATTTTGTTAATGCCTTTATTTTCTTGTTTGCGTTATGTGGTAACAGACTTGAACTATGTTGGATGAGTACGCCTATTACAGGAAACAGAAATTACTTGAACTAATAATTTCCGTTAAAACAGTTTCAGTTCAACATAATATTAGTTCAATGCTCAAAGCTCAATTTAGTAGTTAGCATTCTTTTAGATGTTTTGCAAAATTATTAATGCTATCAGTATGAACTTAAAATCTTAATAGAACAATAGTTATATCAAACCTGAAAATTCACTTGGCATTCAGTCTGGCTGTAAATTGATTTCTTATGAGCATGACTACTATGGCAGTGTATGACGCACCAGGCACAAAAGTTTTTTGGGGCCTAAACACACAACAGCGCATATGAACCCACCATTTTAAATCTGGACATTCTCTGTAAAATCTTCATACTTGATCAATCTTTTGTCATTTCTTTTCAGTATTAAAATACTCCAAAGAAAATTGATATCTTTTGAATGGACAAATAGAATTGTTCATCATCATCTTCCTTGTCTTTTTCCCAAATGATTGAGGCTTGCCACATGAATTCTGAGGACAAATTAATTTATGACTCATATACACATGTATGCATGCATGCACGTATGATTGCATAACAAATGAAATAAATTTATATGTAGCATAATTCCTATCTGACTATAAATGTTGATTGGTTTGCAAGTAAATTTTAATTAGTTCATTCATTAAAGAAGTATGAAATGGAACAATAAAATTGTAGAATAACACTGCAAATTGTTCCTCAGAAAAATTTCTCTGTTCTCTTTTATGTTTGTTTATTTTGTTTCTGTTCTATTAATTGAATGAGACTTGAAATTTTAAGATCCGTCAATTTTTATGAAATATCAAAACAAGTTTTTAGGAAGATACGCCTTATTTGTGCACTGGTTGTTTTGAAACACGCATGATGTACCTTCTCATGTGTGCCATAAAACTGATAAAAATTCCACTTAACCCAGTCCACGCCTTGTGCCATGGCATGTGCCGTGACACACTATTTACTGTTGATTGTTTATTTACCTTGTATAATTTGTGCTGGTTTCAGTGCAACTTGTTCCTGGAACTGAAGTTTCTGTTGCACCAAAAGTCCGAAAAAGAAGAGTTGAGCAAAGACTTAATATTCCAACTCAACCTTTACCTGAAGAACAACTACGAGCACGAGCACTTCTCCGGGTACAGGCATTAGATAAAGAACAAGTTCATTCTTCTAACTATAAAGGTGTTGAGCTAGGCGTGGTGCCTACAACTGTGGGATTCATACATCCGGAGACAGCCCAAAAAAATTCATTCGATAATCTTCAATTAGTTACCGTGCTACCTAGATTATTATCGCCAGATTGGAAATCACACAATGGGAAAGACTCTACCAACCATAGAAGACGAAGTAATATTAACGGTGATGAAGAAAATAATAGCTCGGAGATTGCTAGACATACATTTATTAGAATTTTGTTATCAGATTCGGTTGCAGAAGGTCATATCATGCTACCTCTGTCCCTACGTCTATTTCTTCAAGCAGTCGTGCACTCATGTAAGCACTAACGTAACTGTATCCATACTTTATAAAATGATCAGTAATAATACTTACGGAAATGGACAATCATGAACGTGGGCACATGTCAACTTATAACAAATTATTTCATATTATCATCATTTGGATCTTTTCTCATCAACTCCTTTTCTTTCCGTGCGCCTTTGCATATAAATACTAAATACTAAATTTGGATCTTTCTCATCAACTTCTTTTCTTTCCATGCGCTTTGCATATAAATACTAAATGTCAATTTTAGTTAATTCTACAATTCAAAATTCATTAATCCTTTATTTTTAGATTAAGGCTGAAGTTTTTGTTTTTTCATGCCATTCTCTCTTAATATATCATAGTTCACATGTTTCGTTCAAAGTTGCATACATCAAAGACTTCGCCATCTGAAACAGTATTTCAGAGGCTCTAGTATAAAATATAATGTCATTTAATGGGTTTTTACCTAATTTATTAAAGTGCAGTATTACATATAAAACCCTTAGATTAAAATGCATGATTCTTATTGTTGGCCAAACAAATATTGTACTAAATTTCCTTATTTATTGCTGAGAGAAAAAGGTGGCTCAGTATCTTGGATTCTCGGTAGGCATAACAAGATTTATTTATTTCAATGGAAGTAGCGGGGAGGCTTCTCCACTTGTTTTCACCCTTCTATATTCCTAAGAGAAATATTGCTCATGCAGGGGTTTATGTGAAGAAATTCTGCAATCATCCCAAGAAGGATATATCTTCCTTGACACTCTCTCCTTGTCATTTTAAGCTACTGCAAAAGAATAGGGTTGGTGATATAAATGATGCAGAAAATACTGATAGTGATGTAAATCTCAAGCGTAAATCTGCGGTCTTAACTTCAACTGTTTTCCCTCAAAAAAATGCGAAAGATAGTAGGCAGTATGAAGAGTTAATTTCTAATCTATTGCAAAAAATCTCTGAAAGCACAGAAGGAAAGAAGTTTCTTGTTCAGGCCTGGCTTCGGGGACAGCTTAAAGAGATTGCTTTACAAACTGCCCAAACAGAAGTCACTTCAGTAATTTTAACAAGTAACACTTTATTTCATTTCAAAGTGGCTGGCAGTGGAAGCGAAACTAAAGAATTTGCTATTGAGTTTTTGTATCTCGTGAAAGCTACTTTCGGCGATTCTTCACTTGATGAACTTGAAAATAGCTACGAGCTTGTTGTAAAACCCGAAAATAAAAATGGAGATGAAATTCATGATTTGAAATTAGAAACTGGAAACTTGGAATTGGGCGATCCTGTAATTCTTGATTCCATTATGGAGGGTAACAGGAAAAAACCTTTCAAACTGAGTTTATCTTCTCTTACCTGGATGGAGAATGCTACATCTGATGTTATAAACCGTAGGTATTTTGCATTCTATTTATTTGCTTTAGAGGTGTGTTGAAGGAAGTTGATCTTCTTGTGATAGAGCTCCAAATAAGACATGCCACCTTTCCACAACAATATAAAGCACATAAATTTATATGTCCAACCAGTTGGATTTGACCTACGTGTTATGAATACGTTTTGATAATCACATAGTCCTGTGATCACTTGCATGCTCATACAATATACTTTATCTCTGGCATGTTAGAAAAAATAAACACGGAGCTTGTAAGAGATCTCAGAATTACATAATTCTTTTATATAGACTTGAACAAATGAGAAATATAATATTCCGGTTGACCTCTGGTTTCCGGTTGACCTCTGGTTTCTTTCATTCTGAAACTCCTAATCTCATATTCGATTTACATATAATTTGACATACTTTCAACAACTCGAGTTTTGTATTGTCGCAAAATCTCAACATAATAAAGCAGAGACATGCTTCTTAATCAGTGTCTTAGAATTGACTTCAGCTATGCTGGCAGATTATTTGAATTATCTCTGTCTGGGTTGGGAAGAAATCAACTTAACAAAGTATGAAAATATATTCCTTACCATTGTCTTGAAATACCCCCCTTGGATCTTCATAATCAAACAAATTTAATGACTTCAATGTGATAGTGGGGAGCTTGAATTTGTTGCTATGAATGTGAACTTGATGTTGAAATTGTAAATTTGAACCACAGATATGAAATTTGATGCTGGGCCACAAATCAAAATTGCAACATAGGGTTGGGAATGTATGGTGTTCCATTTGTTTAGGGCATGAGGAACGGAGCTGAGAGTGTGGTGGTAGCAAGTTTATTTTGTTTGGACCAAGAAATAAATCCCTTGATTATTATAAAAAATAATGTTTGGAGACCCTTAAAACGATGGTGTATGTAAACTGAGTCGTTTCACTCTAATTTATACTTGTAAAATTTGATAAATCATACTGTTAAACATATTTTTGTTATATGAACATATTTCCATCTTGTTTCCAACTTTATTTATTTAAGTTGCTGTGTTTCATGCTCTTGTTTACTCCCATATCGTCTCACTTTCCGCTTTGCGGCTTTAGGCTTCTAAGATTTATATTAAATACAACATAACTTGTACATTAATCAATATACACACAAACTGACTAGTATGCACACATAGTATATGTAGCATACATGTGTACATTTAATCGATGTAGTAAACTCACTGGAAATCTCTTCAATTTTGTAACATTTACAGGGTTGCTCGTTCTTCTGTCGCCATCTTCCAATAAGCTTTTGAACAATTTTCATGTTCCTCTGCCTGGACATGTACTTGTTCATGGGCCACCGGTAAGGAAATTATGTGTGTGTGTTCCAAATACATAATCAATTTTAACAGTCCATATTCCATGGCAGGGTTCTGGTAAGAGTACATTAGCCATGGCAGTTGCTAAATATTTTGAAGAACACTCGAAAATTTTGGCACACATGTAAGTAGTAATTATATTTTGGACTTTTAGACTTTCGTTTGTCTGGTCTTTATCAAATTAGGAACTGAAATAGTTTTGAAATTCAGTCTACGTGTATGGATTTTCCTGTTTTCTATAAGTCGGGATCTTTAGTAAGGTTTCATTGTATTTTTCTGTTAATTTTATCATTGTTTGGTAAATGATTGTATGTTTGCGCTATTGCTGATATAAGCCTTACAATTTTAATTGTTAATAAATCTGCAGAATTTTTGTAAGCTGTTCGAAACTTTCCATTGAAAAGACTCAGAATATTCGGCAAGCAGTTACAAGCTATGTATCTGAAGCTTTAACCCATTCACCATCTATCATTATATTTGATGATTTGGATAACATAGTTTCATCCTCGAATTCTGATGAAGTTCAGCCCAGTAGTTCCGTTCCTATTGTGAAGTTCTTATTAGAAATCCTTGACGAATTTGCGGTAAAGATGGACGTATTTGTCAATTATCTTTTGCTAGCATCTCCTATGGCTTTTCTAAACTTATTTTCGGGTATCCTTTGATCTTTGGGTAGGAAAAATATCGTACCTCTTGCAGATATGGCCCAGTTGCATTTATGGCTTCTGCCCAATCCCTGGAGAAAATTCCTCAAACTTTAAGCTCTTCAGGTTTATATATACGCAGAATTTGGTTTTCTACTAGTCAATGTGATGATCATGCTACTGCTTTTAATCACTACTTCGTTTTCTTCCAATTTTTTTCTGTTAGGGAGGTTTGATTTTCATGTCCAGCTACCAGCACCTGCTGTCTCAGAGCGTGAACTTATACTGAAGCATGAAATTCAGAAGCGATTTTTGAAATGTTCAGATGATGTATTTTCTGACATTCCTTCAAAATGTGAAGGATATGACGCATATGACTTGGTAACATCCCTCTTTGATCATGTAGTTTGTTAAGCAATCTTATCTAGTGTTCTTTCACGATGTACGCATGGCAGAAACGCACGCGCGCTCACACTCACGCACACACACACTTTTGCCATGTGACTTGCATGTCATGATTCAAAATTCCGGTGGAACTCCAGATAGTGTCAAAGATTCGTTTTGGTTCTGGTCATAACCGAGACGATATCTGGTATAAATTCTGGTTTTAGTCCAGTTTTCGGATTTGACTCATTAGATGGTGATTTCTTTTATAAGATATATCAGAAAACGAAAAAATGCAATAAACATGTACAAGAATTAAAGACGGAAAAAAAGAACAAACGATGAAATCAAGGATTGAGAACTCGGTTCCGGTTTCGGTTGTTTAAAATTTTCTTAGTTTCGAGTGATTTCGGAAATATCGAAAGTTTTGGTTTTGGTTTCGGTTTCGGTCCCTGTTTCGATATTCAGTCGTTTTTAATGAAAAAGCAATAATAATCCTTGTAAATAAAATACAAAATGTACTTTATAAAGAAATATAATCCATAGTGTACCTGAAAATATCAACGATATCATTAGAATGTAGTTAAACAAAATTAAACTTAATAAATTGCAATCAAATTCAATTCTATTTGATAGGTGAATATGTGTTAGTCCAACCCAACCAGACTAAAAATAAATGATTCTACCCATAAACTTCAGCCCTAATTAATTACCAGTCCAAATTATTCATTTACTGAATAAGTAAATTTCCGTTAGCCCAACCCAGCCCAACCAAAACAAATGTCTTAAACCCTAAGCTACGTTCCAACCACACCCAATTTCTGCGTTCTCTCCCACCCCTCTTCTTTTCAAAGTCGATTGCACTGCTAGGGCAAGAAAAAAAAGTTGTCCCGCTAAAAAAATGTTGCAGATCAAAGAAAAAAAGTTGCCGCGACTAAAAAAGAATTCGCAGGCTTGCAACTCAAAGTCGACCGTCGACTGCTAGGGCAAGGAAGATTTTGCTCAGATAAGTTGTTTAATCAATTTCGAATTTCGAATTTGGCTTCGATTTTGTTTTTCATATGCTTTTGATTTAATTTTTTTAAACCCTAACCGGAACCGAATTTTATGCTCGGTTCCGGTTCGGTCAGTGACGGTACCGGTACGGTACTGCCGAAATTTCGGCGTACCGACCGATACCTCATACCTTGGATGAAATAGTTTTAAAAAAATCACGATATTTTTGTCAGCTCCTTCCCAATTTGAAAAAAATAACATGAAAAAAGCGCAAAAAAACCTATAATCAAATCCACTTTTTATATGTAATATATATTTGATTTTCGTTAAGTACACATATGTGCTTCCTGAGGTGGAGCCTTGACGCAACGATTAGGTCATCTGCATGGTGATCTGGGCGTACAGGTTCAAGTCCGGAAACAACCTCTTCGCAATGCGAGAGAAATGCTGTCTACATTATCGACCTCCCCAGAGTCCACTATCGTGCGGGAGCCTCATGCACTGGGTTTCACTTTTACATATGTGCTGCCTATCAATGTATCCCTATTGAAAAAAAAAGTACCAAAATGTAAAACATAATTATAATCAAAATTTCTGGAATTTATGAAATTTTGAAAAAGCAAAATGGAAACTGAAAACCGGAATTTTGAACCTTGCTGTGAATTTAATTTCCGCTAGTTATGTAATAGCACTGTGGTATGCTTATGTAAACAAACTTGTAAATATCCCTTCAAAAAAACATGTTTAATGACATGACATCCTAAAACCCTACAACTATTGTCACGCTAATGGTAATTTGTTAGATTGATCTAATCAGCGACTAGCATTGATGATAACATGATAATATTAAAGGTTAAAGCTATCAAGTAGTCATGCAAGCATTGTTCACCCTTTTGCAAACTAACGACAATTTCTTAGAGTAATTTAATTAAGTGGAAATTTAATGTACATCCCTTTGTCCAGAAATGACTCCTCCAGCATTCATTCCATCTTTATCTGTTTTCCTAATCTTAGCATCGTCTTCAACTCTAATTGTCGTTATTTTATAACCATCAATTTCTTCCTTCACAATAATCTACAGTTGCCCCGATCGTCATCAATTTGTTCCTCATCAAAATCCGATCAAAAGATACCCACTTAAGCTCCAGTAAAATTTTCTTACTAAGACAAATGTTTAATATCCTTACTAATTTCGAAATGTAAGTAGTAATTGTCCTTATAAAATTTTCTATTTGGAAAGCAATTCATATTAATATTAATAGACTAGTAAGTACATCAAATAGGTTATCGCTCAGTATTTTCCCAGCCTCAATGTTTTTCTCTTCAAAAGGTGTTCAAATATTCTCTGTTTAACCTGCTCCACAACATCTTGAAGGCATTCCTTCTACATTTATTTATAAAAATGCTTGTAAAATTTGAAGTAGATATGATAATCCGTAGATTAGTCTACTAAAGCATAATCTTTCTCAAATCGTGTAAAGTTAAATTTACAATATCATGGTTAATTTATTCTTTATCCAAAAAAAAGATAGGTTAAGTCCTTTTTATTATAAAGCACTACTAAATAATCTACTTCGTGTCAAAATTAAATAATGATCAATAAGACATATAATCAAGTTTCTATAAATTAGTTTTCATAGTGTGCATTCAAAGCAAAGATGTATTTAAAAATGGTGGAGGTTGAAAAATTGATGGAGCGTGACATATGTGACTGGAGCTGCTAGCAGGTGATGCTTTGATGTTTAAAGTAAAAATTATATTTGGTTTACTAAATATCGAAATACTTTCACCATTTTAAAGATGTAATTTCAAGAAAAAAACATGGGTAAGCATGTAATTTCATGCAAAACATGAGCAGGGGCTTTTGCATAATAATAGAGTTTATCATGCTCAAACTACTCAACTTTTTTATCCATAAGATGTGTGTATGTAAAGTTAGTTCTTTGACTTCTATACATTTAATTTATGCTTCAATTAGAGTACTGGGCAAGAAATTTCATGCAAAACAAATTTCAGACTTGATAAGAAATCAAAACCACAAATCTTGTATTTTTTTGTATAGATAAGCAAGCTCATTACGATTGACATTAATATTCTTTGCCATGGTTTACAGTTGCCTCGTTAAATGTCGAAATTTCTATTAATAGTCAAAATTGGGAGTTCTGCCTGTTACTTAATAATAGGACATTTGACTCTTAACTCTGAAGACTTAGTATTGTCCGTTTAGAATTGAGTGTTGCATTTTTCCACACATCAGTGCAGCATGGCGTTGCTTTTTGGTAAGTGATATAAGAGGGGTTACACACACATACATAAATATACATAACTTTGCTGTTTTGTCACTTGAACTTCAATAACACAAATAACCTTGATAATTATGTGTCAAGACATAGGAATATAGGATTTCCAGATCAAATTTTGATTTAATGAATTGAAATGGTGATGTTAACTCAATACATGAAAATTTAAACAATTCATGCATTCTGGTATATTGAATTTGTATTGACTGACATGTCCCATTAAGGTATATTGCTTAGAATACCACATAAGCTGACAGTGATTGCTCATGAATTGTATGCAGGAAATATTGGTTGACAGAGCCATTCATGCTGCTGTTAGTCGCTTGATATCTTCACATAATGATTATGAAGAACATGAAACACCAATTTTGATAAAGGATGATTTTTCACAAGCAATGCATGAATTTGTTCCTGTTGCAATGCGCGGACTTACAAAGCCTGCTTCAGATGGAGGACGTAGTGGATGGGATGATGTTGGCGGCCTTATTGATATACGAAATGCAATTCAAGAGGTTCTCCCTTTTTTTCCTTCTTCACTTTGTCTCTTCTTTTGATCGACAAATTTTATTTATAGACCCGAGAAAAAACCTATTTCAACTTTAGGTCTCGTTTAAAGCTTACTACAAAAATAGGCCTGGCCTTCACCACGTTAGAATTTGTATTTACGCAATTTCAAAATGCACAAGCACAAAATTCCATTTTGTACTTGCACAATTTGAAATTGTGCAAGTATATTTTTTTTTAAATATTTGTGCTTGCTTAATTCAAATTGCAGCAAGTATAAAATACAAATATAAGGAATAAGGGGCATATTTTTGTAACTAGTTTCGAACGAGGCA
Source organism: Allium cepa (assembly GCA_030765085.1). Lineage (NCBI taxonomy): Eukaryota > Viridiplantae > Streptophyta > Magnoliopsida > Asparagales > Amaryllidaceae > Allium > Allium cepa. The sequence continues at coordinate 780,343,808 of CM060945.1, forward strand.
AGAAGTTGAAATAGGTTTTTTTTTTTTTTTTTTTTTTTGGTGTGTTGGGCCTATAGATAAAATTTATCCTTTTTCTTTTGAACTTTGTGAATTAGAGATTCTGAACCTTGCGTATGTTAAAAACTCATTAATGATAATCTAGCTAGTTGCTTCCATAAAAATGCACTATAAAACTTTATGCCATGTTGGCTTTGGAACTGGTAAACATATAGATTTTCTTTGAACTTTCATCTCATAAGAAGTTCTTATTGAAAGATGATGATATTTATATGAAAAAAAACATAGATTAAGATCAATACATATTTTATCTCAACTTTAATTTACTTTGTTAAGGAAGGTTATGCTACCCTTTCAATCAAAGTAACATCCAGTTGCCTTACTCTAGAACAGTCAATTAATTTCTTTGCTATCTGCACAGATTCTGTCTTCCTTAGCATTTAGATGATTTTTGATCTACACAACGACTATACAAAAAATTGTGATATTTCTCATGGTACTTGAATCATTTCTACAAACACTGCCTCTTTCAAGTAATTATATAACACAAGTAAACTCATTCAAATCAGTCATTAAGATGAATGTTTTAAAGGTCAACGTTGACCGTTAATATTGAAGGGATCAATAATCTTACAAGGGTTTCATTTTTATTAGATATGACATTCATAGCATAGTTTAGGCATTCTTGAAATTCTTTAGTATTAGGAGTTTGTTGTTCCAGTAACATTAGGGGTGTAATGAGGCGCAAAGAAGGATAGGTGATGCGAGTTTTTATATAGACGTACGATGTGTGTCTATATATACCATTTTTTTATATGTCATTTGGATTTTATTCATATCAAAGCAACAAAATACGTACATTGGTTTATATAGATTTAGTTATTATAGACTTATTGTTCATGTATTATTGATTTATATAGATTTAGTTATTATATACTTAGTATATTATTAATAGATTTAGTCATTGTTCATGTTTTATTTCAAATTATAGACTTATTTAAAAGAATAGTAATAATTAATGTGGAAACTTGATATACATCCTTATTTTTTAAATTATTTTCCAAGTTCCTTCCATATTGATTTTATTTTTTTTACTATAATTGTTGTTTTTTCTGCAACTATTTGCACCTTGGTATTTACACTACTAGCATCCTTTGTGAAAAAATCAGTCTAAATGTTTTTACCATAGAAATATATTTGGATACCAAATGAGGAACAAGTTTGAATATAGTTATTTTACATTATTGCACACCGAACATTGGAACTGCAAATATCCGCACTATGGTTATTTTGCATTGTAAATATTAGCCGTCCGTTGATAACAATTTTTTTCTAAAATTAGGGCAACTATTTTAAGCATAAGTACGTTAGGCACGTCCGTTTGGCGTGTGCAAAGAAAATTGAGAGCAAATTAATTTTATTTTGAAATGATGGTCATGTATATAGATAATACCCGACACTAATAAATATTTGAGCTAACTTCTTTTTATTATAAAATAGTATGAACAAAGAAGCACAATTTGGCATCAATTTTGTTTTTGTATGAATGTTAAATGAGAAAATTATGCCGTGCAGATTTATAATTTATACTTTTTCCTAGGAATATTCATATGCTTGATATCCGTCACATAATCTTCCAGGTCACAACCTGTCTTATACAATCACGTGCAACAATTTGTTATAGCTGAATATGACGTATTGATCATGCTAGCATATATCGATATATTTTTGAGATAAAATTTCAATAAAACTGATCTTCAGTTGTCGAGCACCACTGTCCTGGTGGTTAGACGCTTTAGCTTTGTCCATGAGGTCATAACTTCGAATTTAGCGTAGGGTGTAATTCAAAGCATTGAATATATGTTGACATGTAATATGTTATATGCTCTCAGTATAACTATGTAGTACCACCTAAGTATCTTGGTACTTTTGCCTGGAATGGCTGGGATTTCGGCCTTTCGGCCGGAACATAGGACCTCGGTAGTTTTACGATTTAAATAATAATAATAATGAAAAGAGTCCGCTGAATCATAGGAAAATAGTTTTTTTTTTTTTTTTTTTTTTTTTTTTTTTGCTACTAGTACTGTGAAAGGGGGAGGGGGGCATTTTTGTGTTTGAAATTAATCCTTTTTAAAAAACATTGGATGTGATAAATCAACAACAATGATTTTCATTGACCATTTTGAAACCACTACAAACTCATGCAATTCTGAACTCTCTAGCACTCTATTAGGTTCATCCAACAAGGATTAGACAACAGCAGTTGAAAAAAAAAGACTTTAAATAGGTATGGTAAAGAGCTTGGAATTGTGGGGTTATTGATACATGCATGATTTGTCAAACGCAAATAAAGTCATGGTTAGAATCGTGAAAGTCTTAAAGTTTCATGAATTTTAGCATTAGTTTCACAGGTTTATAAACCCGATCTCTAGGGGATGAATTCCCTAATTTATTGTTTTTGATGTACTAGTAGTTCCGGTCATGTCAGTTTATTTATTTACTTTAATACCGCTGATGTTCTATTCTGTTGTTAACTTAGATTTTACTCTTATAGTTTACTAATGCTGGATACTTTCTTTTGTATGCTTCGGCAGATGATCGAATTACCGTCAAAATTTCCTAATATATTTGCAAGCTCACCGTTGAGATTAAGATCAAATGTTTTATTGTATGGCCCTCCTGGTTGTGGGAAAACTCACATTGTTGGAGCTGCTGCAGCTGCTTGTTCTTTAAGATTTATATCTGTCAAGGGACCTGAACTTTTAAATAAATATATTGGTGCCTCTGAGCAAGCGGTAAGGCCCTATATTTCTATTACCCAGTATGATTCTTTATGAACAAATTGCACTGATATTGATAAATAGACTGAACCGTATTAGTTTGTAATGATTTGTAAATGTGTATGTTGCATATATTTCACATTTTTCGACACCACAACCTCATCCAGTATAAGGTTTCCATCCTCTAAATTTTTTTTAGTGTTACACATTCACATTATTTGTTCTCTATCACATTCTTGTTAAGTTTCATTTACCTTGACTATCAGGTTAATATATCTTTTATATAAATGCTATTATAATTTTATCCTTTTGTTAAAGTATTATTGTCTGTCCATAATACCATAGTTTTTTTTTATAACCTTAATGAAAAAATGGATATGCTGCATAGTAGACGACACCTTCGCTGCTTTTGGCATTAAAATCTCAATAGGCCATATTGGGACTTGAAATATATGACTAATTGAAACAACCGTTAAGCAAGTCATCTTTGTCAATATTTTCCATAATTAACTGGCGTGTTTCTATTCTAGAAGTGTACTAGTGATTTAATTTTATATTCTCATCTTAAATGTTCCAGTATTGCATTGTCCAAACTTCCTGCTCAACCACCTTAGCATTTACACTTTCAGTTGCACATCTAGCGGTTTTAGTGTGAAAACGTAAATGTGTGGGTTCTCTACTTGGGTGTGAAGAATCTGCACTCTATAGATATCTTTCTGTGATAAATGGTATTTCTTAAATAAAAAAACGCGGCATGTAAATTTTCAATTGCATGAGTGGGACTTCCAAGCTTGCTTTCCTTGTCCATGTGAATTTCCTTCTCACTAGTGGAGTCTGGAGATGCTTTTAGTCATATGTACTTCACATATATCGCATTGAGATGTGAAATTCATGTCGCTTGAATTTTGTATCAAGCTCTATTCATTTTGTACGTTTTTTCAAACATACACCATGTTCTGTTGGTCTAGTTCAAAATTAAGAACAGGTGTTTACCTTCATTTTTTTTTGAGTTACCATTTACTTGTAATATTGAATCTCCGGCATCACATAATTTTTATGCTAGGACAGATACTCATGTATGGTAGTTTGTGCTCATGAGTTGGATTGTAAAATTTTGGAATGATCTTTGTAATTAGTTATGGTAGAAACTATTGTCATTTATCAAAATGAAATAATGGGAAATCAGGATACTGCGCTTTACTTCTTCTATAAATCAGGCACTCTTACATACACCCGATAATCATTTAGTTTTGTTATACTATCTCTGAGTTTTTTTTCATCATTACCTGTTATGAAGCACAGAAATCCTGGTTTCATCAATCTTCTTTGGAAGAAAACTAATTTGAAATTGAAAAATAACATTCCAGGTTCGTGATTTGTTTTCAAAAGCAGCTTCTGCGGCACCTTGCCTGCTTTTTTTTGATGAGTTTGATTCTATTGCCCCAAAAAGGGGTCATGATAACACTGGTGTTACTGATCGTGTTGTTAACCAGGTGAGTTGTCAAGTTATTAATCAATATTTGCATAATGGAATATTTGCTCAGAATAGCCAGCTTTATAAGTCATCTGCTGTTTGCACTTTAATCCATTCAAACCTTTGGAGTTGATATTCTTAAAACTTTCTAACTTCTAACTAAAGTTTAAGGGTCTTTAACAGCTGTTCATTATAAAATTCAGATGCAATCTGTCTTCTTATTTGTTTATACATGACGTCTATGATTTTTATCGATCTGTTTTTTTTCCTTCGGTTTTACAGCTTCTGACCGAGCTAGATGGTGTAGAGGTATTGACTGGAGTTTTTGTGTTTGCGGCAACAAGGTGTGTCACATGTATTATATACATACATACATACATATATATATATATATATATATATATATATATATATATATATATATATATGAGTGTGTGTGTGTGTGTGTGTGGGGTTCATTAAAAGTACTCAAGACTGGAATGATGAAACTTGACCATTTAGATCATTCAAGTTTCCACTGAGAAGTATTATTATGTCCTTCGTTCCAATGTCGAAATACATGTAGGCCTATTATTAGCTGGAGGGATCTGGTGGTATTATATAGTTGCCAGATAAAGTGCATTAAATCATTTTTATGCATCATTATCGAATTTCCACATTGTCATATTTGCTTGGGAATTGGTTTTGTTGAATTTTTAATGTGTATATATATGAACCTAAGTACTAAGAAAATGAACATAACTTGCATCTTCTATAGCATCAGCTGAAGTCTGTGTGCGTTAAATTGTCTTATTGCATCATAGTTTGGGCAATATCTTGTAAATTTGCACTTTTATTTGAACAGTAGAATAATATCACTGAAAATCGTATAAGTTTGATTGCATCTTTTGGTTACCCATATGCTTTGATTGAAATAACTTGGTTATCTTTTTATGGCCACATTGAACAGTCGGCCAGATCTACTTGATGCTGCTCTTTTGCGACCTGGAAGGCTGGATCGCCTTTTATTTTGTGATTTTCCAACTTGGCGTGAGCGCTTGGATATTCTTACAGTCCTTTCAAAGAAGGTATGATTTGCGTGATGCTTACCTTTTGTGGACCACAAATTATTAATTTTGTTCAGCTGACTATCAAAGAGAAAAAAGACCTTTAAAAAAAAATACAGCACAGCTCATTTAATACCAACTATGAAACACAGTTAATACAATGTTTCATACAGAATTTTTTCTTTCACAGCTTCCTTTGTCAGATGATGTAAACTTAGAAACAATAGCTTCCATGACCGAGGGGTTTAGTGGAGCTGACTTGCAAGCTCTTTTATCTGATGCTCAACTTGAATCAGTTCATGATCTCTTAAATAGTGGAGATGTAAGTGTAGAAAACTCTAGACGAATGCCTGTTATAAGCGACGAGCTTCTTAAATCTGTGTCATCAAAAGCTAGGCCTTCTGTGTCAGAATATGAAAAGCGAAGGCTTAATGGAATTTACAGCCAATTCTTGGATGCTAAAAAATCAGTTACTGCTCAGGTATGGGCATGTTAGAATTGTGCACTCTGAGCTTCTGGTTATTGTCATTTAATTTCCAAATATCGAATAAAATAAATTGCATAATACGTAGTTATATACCTCAAACTTATAAAGACAGATTAATGCCCAAAATTTTCATTCCTTGTTTATATCAATAAATAAAAAAAATTCCTTGTAGTTTAATCATTATTTTTCTTTGACAAGCATTGATGTTAATCATGTAAACATAAAAGATATAATAAATTAAGGCTTTATTTGAGTATTTGCATTTGTCGAACGTATATACATCAGTCATTTTCTTGGGATGTGGGGAATATTAATCATTCTTTTCTTTTGACAAGCATTGATGTTAATCATGTAAACATGTTCTCCCCCCTACTCTAAGCCCGGTTATTTTTAAAGGGGTGTGTGGAATATTTCTTTATTTGCACTCCTTTTATCTATTCATTTTCATACGTTAATATGTGTAATATGGCATATAAGTAAGGTTATTATGGTAATGATAACCGTTACCAGTATGAGAATATTGTTACCGTACCAATATAACTGGGAAGAGAATACCGTTACCGTACCAATATAACTGGGAAGTTAGAAATGACTATCGATACTTTGCTATTACTGTAAGTAAAAATGATTGTTGGTATACCGAAAGACTGGTTAATCGTTGATTGGTAATACAAAATCTACAAATACACAAAGAGATTAATATTTTACTGTATTAAGAGTTTGATAATGATAAAAGTTAATAATATTTCGTCATTGACATTGTCCACTATCACATATATAAACATTTTGATTTAAAATTTTCTTGAGTTATGGCAAATTATTTACAACAATATGAAAAAACAACTTTGTTGACCTCGTAAAAGCTGAAAGAGAAACATTGTCATGATAACTCAATAAATATCTTCTTAAAATCTGATATATTTTAATTAGCGTCCATGGTTAGGATTAATAAAACAGTGAAAAAACAGAATTAATATAATTGGTAAAATTGGGAAATTAAATACAAATGAATTTTAATGAATTTAACCGATAAAGCAAACGAGGCGAGGTTATACTACTAGACATTAGAATCCATCCTAACGGACAAATTCGGGGTCGCACCTTGGATCGTGACAACCTGGTCAGTCGTCACTTATTGTCCAAACGATCTGTTGCACGGACACAACCACGGTGACAGGCGCAGTGCAAATGGAAAACGAGAAAAAGTTGGGGGTAATCTCATTGATGGATTTGTGGTGAAACAAAGATAAAAATCACAACACAACGAGGTGAGTGCCAACGGTGAATAGGAGAAGATAGCGCAACCAATAGATCGTGTGGGGGCACCCACAATTTATAATCGAAAGATATACGGATGAAAAAGGCCGCGGTATCGGTTCAATACAGAGTCTAGTAAGAGTGAATAATGAGTAGGATTTACTAGTAATTCCATACCTCGTATATGAATAACTTAACATTGAAATGTCTATTGAATAATGATTGCAGCTTATAAATGAATATGATGGGATATCCCCGTTGATTAGAGTTGCAGTTGTGATTCACTGTAAATAGTGCTATGACACGCGTATTTAAACTGAAATAATTCAATGGGATGTGGACGAGTTTAGATTACGGAGTGTGTGACATATCTATTTCTTTTAATATCATATATATATATATATATAACCCGACTCCACGCATTTATATAAATCAATGTTATCTTTTATACTCAGCTAGATTTATAGTCTGACTCAAGGTTTTGTTTTGTGACAACTCCTTGGGTCAGATCGAGGTATTGTATGATGATCTCCTTCTCGCGTTGTGATATCCCGTTGATTAGAGTTGCAGCTGTGATTCACTGTAAATAGTGTCATGACACGTGTATTTAAACTGAAATAATTCAATGGGATGTGGACGGGTTTAGATTATGAAGTATGTGACATACCTATTTCTTTTAATATCATATATATATATATATATAACCTGACTCCACACATTTATACAAATCAATGTTAATCTATTATACTCAGCTAGATTTATAGCCCGACTCAAGGTTTTGTTTTGTGATAACTCCTTGGGTCAGACCGAGGTATTGCAAGATGATCTCCTTCTCACGTTTTGAAGTGACCTCCTATGACATTATAATGGAGGGAGATTGGAATACCGCGTACAAATTTAAGATAGTGGTAGAGTTAGAGCTCGACGAACGCACATTCGCAACATGTGTCAGGGGTACAGTTAGAGTTATATGGCGAGACAACATTAGAGAGACCCATCTTGAGTCCGTTGAGTTATATTAGTTATGTTAGTTGTTTGTGCATGGTCTGATGATATGCAGCTTGTATATATTTGTCTGAGTATGGTTTGGACGACATTTTTGTGATGGTTGTAAATATATGATGGTACTCTGACGTTTGGTTGTACAAATACTATGCTATGTATATGTATGTGTGTGTATATATATATCTAAAATGCCACGACCCGGTTTTTTCGACCTCCGAAAGTCGACATCTAAAGTTAATTATGTATATATATCTATTTATAAAACAAATTTTATTAAAAGTCTGACTTTTGATTTCCTTCCTTACTAAATTTCAGTTTATTTCAAATCCATTTTTAATTATTGCTTAAGTTCTTTTCCATAATTTCACAACATTCTTCAAGTTCTTTTATATAATTTATTTCAAAAATCTCTACTTAAATCAATTTTTACGAACGGTTAAGTATAGCCCACATTAGTTATCATATTTTTATTCCATTTAATTCTCTTTAAAATAAATCCAGTTTTCAATATAAATAATTTTCTTCCAAATTTCCTTTTTAAATTCCTTCCATTTAATTATTTTTGGTATTTAAAATGTCCATTTTAAATTCCAATGCCATTTAACATTTAACAATTCAGTTTACACCAATCATATCAATTTATCCATCATATCATATATCAACATATATATATATATATATATATATATATATATATATATGAACAAATAAATATTTTTGAGGAATCCAATTGGATCCCTCCAACCTATTTTTTCTGCATCCACAGATGTTAGTCAACAAATAAAATACCAAATCCCACTTCGAGAGGGATATCGCGGTATAAAGGGTCACCACCCAATCCATTATTTTAAAAATAAATGGATATTTATATATTTATTTTTTCCTCTTCTTTTGAACCACTTATATGCTTATAAAAATATCCTATATAGATTTCATAAAACCTAATTAATATAAATTTTTATATTTTCCAAAATCTTATATATATACATTTATTTACTGTTTTACTTATATATATATATCTTAAATTAAATTAACTTGAAAATTTTAAAAACTGCTTAACAGAAACAATTTTTCCTTTACTTTAAGAATTCCCTCTTTAATATAAAATATGATTTTCAAAATTCCTTCTTTTAAGTTTCTTCTTTTTAAAAAATTCAGCCCTTGTATAACATTAAATGGTAATTGATTTCGATTAGTTCAAATATTAATAAACCATACAATGTTTGTACAAGGTCCAAAAATCGTGAAGGAAATAGCCGGTTTGGGTCGGATTGTAAAACAAAAATCAAAGGTAAGTTAATCTTACTCACATCTGGATTATCGGTTAATTTAATTAGTTAAAATTAAATTGTTGGGTTGATTGCTTGAATTGATAATTTATTATCAGTCTGTATGTGATATTATATATAATAGTATATATGTAACGATCCAGAATTTCGAACGTTTGAAATTGAAATATTTAATTGATTTTAAATATTTAAAAGTTAATTTTTTAATTTGAATTTCAAATATCACTAATTATTGGATAACTTAATTATTGGATTTAATAATTGAAAATTAGGTAAAATACTGAATCTTGCTTTTTAAGCTTGTTAAAAATATTTCAAAGGGTTATAAATTTTATATTGATAATATTGAAGATAATGGAATTTTTAAATTTGAATTTAAAAATGTTTTGTTCAGTTTTAAAAATATATCGTTTAAATTGACATTTAAAAATAGCCTTCCGAGGCAGTCTCGGAATTCGGCGAAATTAGTGCCATTGGATCCGTAATAGTGTATTATTATCGGATTTCAAATTTCGAAGCATTCGGAGTTGTCGTGTAATCGTACGATGGGTAAACGCGTTGAAATTTAATATAATAGATAGATTCAAAAAGCTATCTTTTCCATACGATCAAATTAGAACCCGAAACCTTTTCCATTGCGTTCGGAATAGGGGTATAACATTACAAACGCATAGCGGCACGCCTCGATAGGGGTTCGAAATTTTAGGCTGTGTAAATCGAGACGATTTGAATTTAAATTAAATATAAATATATATTCACATATAAGAGTCAACCTACATCAGCTGAATTCTTTTCACATCCACCCTTCTTCCCTTCACATCCACTTCTCTTCCTTTCTTCTCCAAGCCACCCTACTGCCTACCTTGTCTCCTGCCTTTTCAAGGCACGTACATTTCCTGTCCCCTCTGTCTTCTTTTTAAAAAAACAAGCAAATCGTGAGCAGATTTCAAAAACAAAGAAAAAATAAATCGACATCAAAGAATAACGGCGATAGCTCTCTCTCCTGTTTTCTAACTTCAAATTTTGCCCTTATCTTCTGGTTTGATGTCGAGATCGAGCATTCAAAACCAAAAAAAATAAAAAATAATGTCATTCTTCCCTTTCAAATTGAATCATGGTAGTCCCCTCCTCAAAATCGAATCACATTTTCCCCTCACCATTTTTCAGTCCGAAATCGATAATCATCTCGTCTCTAAAAATTTGTAGCACTCGTAAGAAATCGAAATCGATTTCTATTCAAGCCTTAGGGTCGAGGCTTGGAGGGGGGTTGTTCGGTCGGCTTTGGGTGCGAGGAGGGGCGACGTATGGTTTTGGGTCCGTAGTGGTTGGACGCGACGAGGCTTTCGTTCACGATGGACTGGGTGTCGAGTAGCAGGGTTTGTTCGAATGGAATGGGGGAGCTCGTGAGGCCGTGGGTGGTTTGATTGGAGTCGAGCTCGAGCACTACGATGGGATCTCACGATCGCGATTTTTGAGGAGGAAGGTGTGCTGTCTCGTTCGTTCAATAAGAGTTCGCCGGTGGATCTGGAGGTCGCGGTTGGTTCGTGCTGGCTGGGATGTCGGCGGCGCAGTCGAGTCAGTGAGGTTTGCGCAATCCATTTCTTTCAATTTAAAGATAATTTAATTAATACATATATGAATACATATACATATATATATACACACACACATATATATGGAAGAAATTTACAGTAAGGTGAGCCTATTGTAGTCTTGATTCTGTATGTATGTACAGTAAAAGAAAATTTCTGTTTTGATATTTAAAAAAAAATAATATAAGGATTTAAAGTTGTTGAACAGTTTGTATCAAAGTTATATCATTAATCTACATAAATAAATTTTATAAGTATATGGATTTCAAAGAAAATATGTATAAATGTAAATTATCTATATAAAAAAATATACACATATTTTCACGTACTAGTTAGTTTTAAAATAATGTATTATGAAGATTAATTTATCTAACTATCCTATTTAATTATCTTAGTCGCTAAAAATAATTAATAAACCATACAATGATTGTACAAGGTTGTGACAGTTTGTTAAGGGATAAAATTATAAAATGGACTTATAAATAGAATTTTTTAAGTAGAAAACTCAAAGGAGTTTATAAATTTATAAACGGGGTTTATAAATAAGATAAAATAATATCAGTGGATATGTGGAAAATATAAGTTAATGATGTGAACTTATATCGGGCAATGGGAATTGTTTTGAAAAGAAATAGTAAAATATTATTTCAAATAAGAGAAGGGTGATTAATGTGGGTATAGTTGATGTGGTACGAATCAAGAGGAATTTTGGTGGATATTGAATTTTCTAAAGATAAACTTTTGTAAGTAAAGTAAAATTGTTTTTTAAAATTGAATTTTTAAATCTACTATACCATATAATTTTTATAAACTATTATTGGATTTAGAATATTTTGAAGGTAGTTATCTTAAACCATATTTTCAAAATAAAACCATTATTCTTATTTTATAAATGTATATGTTTTTAAATGTTTTAATTCAATTAAAAATCCTCTTGAGATGGGAAGCGAAGTGTATTAAAACAGATAAGATTTTAGGAGAAGATCTTATAGTGGGGATATGGAAACTTAAATAAATTGACGAAGTGTAAGATAGGAGTTTCGGAAGGTGAAATAAAACTTCACAAAGGGAAGTGGAAGGGAAAACTGGAATTTTAAATAAGCATAAAACGGCTTTGAAAATGTTAAAGATAATTGACTAAGGAATTCTGGAGTTTATAGAATTCAAGTGAAATGGGTTGGGAATTTACGAATGAAATTGTAAATGTTTTTGAGGAAAGGAATAGAAGATAAATGAATATTTTTCAAGTGTTAAGTAACTAACGAAGTAGGAAAAATATGCTAAGTAATGGACAAAGGTTGAAATTTGTTCTGTAAGAATAAAATGAATTTGAAACTATTTTCAAAATGAGAAGTATGAAAATAATATCTTGTGAAGGTATTTTGAGATAAATAATTTGTGAAATTATTTAAAATCTGATGGATGATTGTGAATGTTAATTGATAGTTAAATAAACGACTATCAATATTAGCCAATGCGCTGATCGTTTCGAAGAGACCGGGATCGGATTTAATTATCCGAAAACCACTTCAATCCGGTTTGAAACGTTTGCGAATGAAGAACGTGAAGATGATGAAGACGGTGATTCGGTTTGTCCAGGCCGAAAACAATTTGTATGGACGAATGCTATTAGAACATTGTCAAGTGGACGATGAGCATTCTAAGTAGACGAGTTCTAAAAAGGTAACGCATATCCTCAAGCTTCATCAACCGAGAATGGCTAAAACATGGGAGGTGCAGCAAGGCTAAATGGCTAGTAACCAATTAGGGGAAGATTTCCCATGTCTAGATGTCCCTTTTATTTGGCTTAGTTGGTGGTTGCTGATCTCAATCGTGGGGTGATCTTATTTGGACTATCCAGTAAGGATAGCTACGGTCTTATGTTGCAGGGGGTCGGGAGTGATTCTCGGTACTCTGATCTAGACCAGGTACTGTGACGGGCAGTACCCCAGTAGCCCTGCCATTGTACGGAATCCAATCTCCAATAAGCTCCTGTACGGTTTTGATTGTGTCCAACTATGCTGAGACGTGAGATGCAAGCATTTCAGCTAGATTCTATTTTACGTTCTGTAGACACTATTATAATATCAGACGAATTTTTAATAAAAATGTTTTGATTATCGTAAGGTAAAAACCCGACACATTTATTTGTGGCGTGGTCTTACGAGTTACCTTTGTTTCAAAGGCTTTCTAACAACTTTAATAATCCAATTGAGTGTGGTTTTCTCACGCTGGTTTTTCAAACCAACTCGGGTGTTGTTTTATTATGATGCTCGGGTCAGATCGAGTTTAACAGATCCATGTTAATATACTATGGAGTTCAGGAGGGGAGCTGGATGATAGAGACGTATCTCTCGTACTTGGATATTATTATTTCCGCTGTGTAAGGACAAGTATAAGCTGTCCAAAGTGATGGATAATTGTTGTACTCTGATAATGGTATGTATATATAACAGTTCGGATTTTTTTGTATTTTAAAGCTGTTATCATATATTGTATTTTGTTCCGCTGCGATTGTGAAACTCTGATGTTGTTTTATCTTCTTCTTCTACCTTTTTCTTCTTCTTTTACCCCTAGTTATTCGCTCTTTTGTACACTTTGAGTTGAACGAGGTAGAATTTTTATCAACTCAAGAGGTACGGAATTGTGGGTCGTTACACTTGGTATATATCTATTTTTGGTCTGCTGTCTTGTGAAACCATTGTATCTTGTGTTCTTGATATATGATTTAGATGCAAATTCTTTGAACTCATGTATACTACATTGAGTCGAGATGAGATACGTATCATTTCAGATATGTCCAGGTATTTTAAATGTATCGGTGTTGATCCAAAGTAGTGTATACGAAAGATCGCTCCTTCCGTGCCTATTGATCCGAGTTATCGCTGTGACGCCCCGGCTCCAGTGATCGAAATATCAGAGGGAGTTTACCGCCCGATAACTCGGATCAGTGGGCACGGAAGGAGCGATCTTTCGTATACACTACTTTAGGTCAACACGAGTATGTTTAAAATACGCGTACATATCTGAAATGATACGTATCTCATCTCGACTCAATGCAGTATACACGAGTTCAATAAATTTTATCTAAATCACATATCAAGAACACAAGATACAATGTTTTCACAAGACAACGGACCGAAAATAGATATATGTATATACAAAGTAAAATATTTGTACAACCATACGTCAACATCATATATTTACAACCATAAAAAAATGACGTCCAAACCATACTCAGTCAAATATATAAACTGCATATCATCAGACCATGCATAAACAACTAACACGACTCAAGATGAGTCTCTGCAATGTTGTCTCGCCATATAACTCTAACTGTACCCCTGACACCTGTTGCGAATATGCGGCCATCGAGCTCTAACTCTACCACTATCTTAAATTTGTACACGGTATTTCAGTCTCCCTCAATTATAATGTCATAGGAGGTCACTTCAAAACGCGAAAAGAAGATCATCCTGCTACACCTCGGTTTGGTCCGAGGAGCTGTCACAAAACAAAACCTCGAGTCGGGCTATAAATCTAGCTGTAAGTGTAATAGTGTAACAATGATTCATATAAATGTCTAGAGTCGTGTTATATATATATGATATTAAAAGAAATAGATAGGTCACACACTTCATAATCTAAACCCGTCCACATCCCATTGAATTATTTTAGTTTAAATACGTGTCATGACACTATTCAAAGTGAATCACAGTTGCAACTCTAATCAACGAGAATATCACATTTTATCCATTTATAAGTTGCAATCATTATTCAATAGACATTTCACTGTCAAGTTATTCATATACGAGGTCTGAATCACTAGTGAATCCTACTCATTATTCATTCTTACTAGACTCTGCATCGAACCGATATCGCGGCCTTTGTCATCTGTATATTTTTCGATCAGAAATTATAGGTGCCCTCACATGATCTATTAGTTGCACTATCTCGCCATATAACTCTAATTATACCCCTGACACCTGTTGCGAATGTGCAGCCATCGAGCTCTAACTCTACCACTATCTTAAATTTGTACACGGTATTTCAGTCTCCCTCATATATAATGTCATAGGAGGTCACTTCAAAATGCGAAAAGGAGATCATCCTGCTACACACCTCGGTCTGGCCCGAGGAGCTGTCACAAAACAAAACCTCGAGTCAGGCTATAAATCTAGCTGTGAGTGTAATTGTGTAACAATGATTCATATAAATGTGTGGAGTCGTGTTATATATATATGATATTAAAAAAAGTAGATATGTCACACACTCCATAATTTAAACCCGTCCATATCCCATTGAATTATTTCATTTTAAATACACGTGTCATGACACTATTTAAAGTGAATCACAGTTGCAACTCTAATCAACGAGAATATCACATTTTATCCATTTATAAGTTGCAATCATTATTCAATAGATATTTCACTGTCAAGTTATTCATATATGAGGTCTGAATTACTAGTGAATCCTACTCATTATTCATTCTTACTATACTCTGCATCGAACTGATATCGTGGCCTTTGTCATTTGTATATCTTTCGATCAGAAATTGTGGGTGCCCCACATGATCTATTAGTTGCACTATCTTTCCCTGTTCATCGTTGTTGCTTACCCTATTGTGTTGTAATCTTCATTTTTGTTTCACCACATATCCATCAATGAGATTACCTCCAACCCTTAACCGTTTTCCGTTTGCACTGTGCCTGTCACCGTGGTTGTGTGTGCAACAGATCGTTTGGACAATAAGTGACGAGGGATCAGGTCATCACGATTCAGGGTGCGATTCCGAATCTGTCCGCTAAGATGGATTCTACCTTCTAGTAGTCTCACCCCGTCTCGTTTGCTTCATTGGTTAAATTCTTTTCTTTTTAACTTTTCAATATACCATTTATTCTCAAAATAGTATTGTGTTCTATTTTCAATCACATATACATGTCGTGTTTGTGAAACATAACACTAACCTGAAGTGTGTAACATCATACATAATTAACATTCGTAAAGATTACGTATGAACATGACATAGGAGAATTTCATCGGATTTGAATTTAAATTATAATAAAATGTACGTTTCAAATTTGGACTTGATTTTTGATGACGTCATTTTAATATAATTTATAAAAATTTTCCATGATTTTTGAAAAATAAAATATTTTCGGTTGACGCGTTTTGCGCCAAACGTCGATTCTTTTGAAATTTTACAGAGTAAATTAATCGGTCTATTTTATTGTTGTTTTGTGATCCCGTAACGTTGTTATGCACGATCATATTTTTTATTTCAATCGATCGCAGTCCATACGCGAGTGGAATATTGCATAGCGTCGTACCCTTAAACTTGTAATTTTTTTCCTTTTTAAAATAATTTACACGTACACTTGCCTAAAGCCACACCATCTCCCATGCCACCTCATCGTTTCATTTTTTACTACTGTGCATGAATACATGCGCATATTCATGAATACATGTGCATGAATGCAAGATTATACATTATTATACTATTTGCACTGAATTTAAACATTGTCTTATAAACTACAATCAATGACAATCATTTCGTTTGTTCTACATTTAACAAAAGAGCACGCATGCATCATATATTTTTATGTTAATTTTACCTTACTCTTAACTCATTTTTGTCATGGTCACACCTCCACATGCCTCCGACGACCGAACCAAGACCATCGTCGTGTTAGCTACGCAATATGGTCTTGTTGGTACCTTCCGTTTTGGCTGTAATGCTTCCGTTCATCATATAAACGCAGATATAACTGTGTCATTTCTGATCACCACAGGGTCCGTCGGCTAGGCGAAAGCTAGTCGACTTGTTTGTCTCGCTTTCCTCTACATATTACCTTTTGGTTTCATGGAAAAAATCTTCATAGATTTTGAGTTATTAATAAAACAAGTTTTGAAGCAAACTTGTTTTATTTTATAAAGTTTGCATGGATACTATAGTGTTCATTATAGACTAAAGCAAGCATGCACGTTCACTTTATTATAGACTAAGCCAAGCATGTTCATAATATCATAAAGCACACATGTTTCATGTAAAGTAGTTTTTTGACATAAAGTTCATTAATATCGCTAGGTATATAAAGATGCAATTTGGACTCAAAGTCACGGCGGCCTTGAAACATTGGAGATGCAAGCACATGAAACGTGCATGCACAGGCCATAAGCACAAACATGGAAACACGCATGCAAATGAATAAAATAAAATTCGAATAGAAATACGTATATAATTTACAAAACTAAATGCAGCACACACAACAAATAAAAAGATCAAATATACATATTCAAGTGGATTTTTGCATTGTGCTTAGCTACTTTAGATGTTTACAACTTGGGCACAACTAGACATTATATATACACGAAAATGTATACTTGATATTTATAAATTTACACAACTCTAGTTCATATTTACACTTAAACTATTTTGATTATGTCATACAAAATCTTTTGCACTGATGTGAAGAGAAATAGTGAGATATATATGCGCTGATGTTAATATGAACAGAAGATACTGATATTAATACAGATGAAACAATAGTACACGTACACGGTAAAAAAAGAAAAGTATACCCACATTTTATTTGCGTAGTCTGATAAAAATGAAAATGAATAGAAAACAGTGCGTGTTTGCTTGTGTTAGTAAAGAATGAGATGCGGTGCTTATATAGGTTATACACCGATACTTTAGGCCTAAGCAAACAAGTTAAAATATAATGATAAAAGGGTTAAGCATGCATGCAACGGTCCAATTAAAATAAAGTCATTTATTTTATTTTTCAATAAATAATTTTTATACCCCTCAAATAAATTTTATACTTTTAACAACGATATTGCCCTACCGCATTTTGATCTTCGATTACAATTTCACTCGTGGCGTTTTACTCCAAATTTTATTTTATGTCCTTAACGATTTTTTTTTAAATTTACCAAAATTTATTACTATAAGTTAAACAGTAGCGAGATGTTATAGACTTTTCTCCTTAAAGAAGTTGCGTCCTCGCAGTTTACTAGAGAGTACCGTAAGCTATTCATATATTAAATATCATCCTATCAACTAATAAAATCATAACACCCATGACTTGATGAATATATATATGTGTGTGTGTATATATATACGCACCTAATGAGTTTAAATTAATTTAGGATGTGATTTCCTAATTTGCTCTTCAGTTGTCCGAGTGCGGTCTTTGGGATTATATGACCATTGAACTTTGACTAGTGGAATTTGCTTGTTTTTTAACTGCTTCATCTTTGAATCCACTATTCTGGTTGGATCAACGATGAAAGTCAAGTTCGAGTTAGACTTAAAGGAAGACTATGTGTTCATAACACAGTCAATTTGAGAAAAAAAAAAGGTTCTAGATGAATGTCATCGATCTTTATTTTCTATACATCCTGGTGGTACAAAGATGTATAATATTATGAAGCGGATGTGCTATTGGGAAGACATTAAGGACATTAGTGAATATGTGAGATGATGCATTACGTGTTAGTAAAGGGCGAGCATCAAAAGCCCAGTGGACTTTTATTACCTCTCGAAGTTTTTCAATGGAAATAGGAACATATTTCTATGGATTTCATTGATGGACTTTCCAGGTCAAGGTCAGAAAATGAGAATATATGGGTGATAGATGATGGACTCGCTAAAAATGCCCATTTCATTCTTATTAAAATGAATAGAACCGCAGAAAGTTTAGCCAGACTATTCTTGGAACATATTCTACGATTGCACGGAATTCCAAAGAATATTTACCAGTCAATTCGAGCAAAGCTTGCATTCAGTTTTAGGTGTACAACTCAATTTTAGCACAACATAACATCCTTAGATGGATGGACAAAACTAAAAGAATAAATCGAGTTGTAGAAGATCTACTTAGGATATGCATCTTAGAGTTCGGGGTTCATGGGAAGAATATCTTTATTTGATTGAATTCCCCTACAATAGTTTTCAATCCAGTATCGGTATGACATCATTTGAAGCTTTATATGGAAGATCGTGTTGTCCTCCAGTCTGTTGGTTAAAAACTGAAGACATACTTATAGTAGAACCAGATATGGTTCGAGAAACGACGGAAAAGATCGAGCTTATCAGAGATCGTATGAAGATTGCTCAATTATGACAAAAGAGTTATGCTGACCAAGGTAGAAAGGGTCTGGAATTCACGATTGGAGATTACGTTTTTATAAAGGTATCATAAATGAAAGGAGTTGTGAGATTTGGCAAAGCAGGAAAATTATCTTCAAGGTATATTGGACCTTATCTAGTTATGGAGCGTATCGGAAGCCTTTCTTGCCGAATTGAATTGCCAGCATGTCTATCCGGAATTCATAACGTGTTCCACGTATCCCAATTAAGGAAATGTCTACCGGGTTTCGACATTGTTATAGAACCAAAGTAGCTAGAGGAACAAGAGATCGAACCGAACTTGACTTTCACCGTTGAGCTAGCCAGAATAGTGGATTCAAAGATTAAGCAGTTAAGAAACAAGTAAGTTCCACTAGTCAAAGTTCAATGGTCAGATAATTTAAAAGACCACACTTGGAAAACTGAGGAGCAAATTAGGAAATCACATCCTGAGTTAATTGAAATTCATTAGGTGCGTATTTATATACGTACTCATTGAGACATGGATGTTAAAATTTTATTAGTTGATAGAATGATATTTAATATACGAATAGCTTATGGTACTCTCTAGTAAATTGTGAGGACCCAATTTCTTTAAGAAGGGAAATCTCTAACATCCCATTACTGTTTTAACTTATAGTAATAAATTTTGTTAAATTAAAAAAATACATCATTATGGATGTGAAATAAAATTTGAAGTAAAACGCCACAAGCGAAATTGTAATCGGAGACCAAATTGCGGTAGGGCAATATCGCGGTTAAGTGTGTGAAAATTTATTCGAGGGTATTGAAAAATAAAATAAATGACTTTATTTTAATTGGACCGTTGTATGCATGCTTATCTCTTTCATTATTATATTTTAACATATTTGATTGCTTGGGCCTAAAGTATCAGTGTATAATCTATATAAGCACCGCATCCCATTCTTCACTAACGCAAGCAAACACATATTGTTTTTTATTCATTTTCATCAGACTGCGCAAATAAAAAGTGAATATACTTTTTTTTACTGTGTACGTGTACTATTGTTTCATTTATATTAATATCAGTATCTTCTGTTCATATTAATATCGGTGCATATGTATTTTACTGTTTCGCTTCACATCAGTGCAAAAATTTTTGCTTCACATAATCAAAATAGTTTAGGTGTAAACATGAATTAGAGTTGTGTAAGTTTATAAATATTAAGTATACATTTTCGTGTATATATGGTGTCCTGCTGTGCCTAAGTTGCAAACATCTAAAGTAGGCAAGCACGATGCAAAAATCCACTTGAATGTATATATTTGATCTTTTTATTTGTTGTGTGTGTGCTGCATTTAATTTTGTAAAATATATACGTATTTCTATTTGATTTTTATTTTATTCATTTGCCTACGTGCTTCCGTATTTGTGCTTACGGCATGTGCATGCATGTTTCATGTGCTTGCATCTCCAATGTTTCAAGGCCTCCATGACTTTGCGTCCAAGTTGCATCTTTATATACCTACCATTATTAATAAACTTTAATTTATGTAAAAAAAACTACTTTACATGAGACATGCGTGCTTTAGACTATAGTAAAATGAACGTGCATGCTTGCTTTGATCTATAATGAACACTATAGTATCCATGCAAGCTTTATAATATAAAACAAGTTTTGTTCGAAAACTTTAACTATTAATAACTCAAAATCTATGATGATTTTGTCCATGAAACCAAAAGGTAATATGTAGAGGAAAGTGAGGCGAACAAATCGATTAGCTTTTGCCAGCTGACGGACCCCGTGGTGATCAGAAATGACACCGTTATATCCGCGTCTATACCCAAAACAGAAGATACCAACAAGACCGTATTGCGTAGCTTAACATGACGATGGTTTCGGTTCGGTCGCCGGAGGCGTGTGGAGGCGTGACCATGACTTGAATGAATTCAATCGATGAAGCAAACGAGACGAGGTGGGACTGCTAGAAGCTAGAATCCATCCTAGCGGACAGATTCGGGGTCGCAACCTGAATCGTGACGACCTGATCCCTCGTCACTTATTGTCCGAACGATCTGTTGCACGGACACAATCACGGTTATAGGCGCAGTACAAGCGGGAAACGAGGAAGAGTTGGGGGTAATCTCATTGATGGATATGTAGTGAAACAAAGATGAAGATTACAACACAACGGGGTGAGCGTCAACAGTGAACAAGAGAAGATAGTGCAACTAATAGATCGTGTGGAGGCATCCACAATTTATGATCGAAAGATATACGGATGAAAATGGCCGCGATATCGGTTCAATACAACGTTTAGTAAGAGTGAATAATGAGTAGGATTCACTAGTAATTCCAGACGTCATATATGAATAACTTAAGCAGTGAAAAGTCTATTGAATAATGATTGCAACTTAAAATGAATAGGATGTAATATCTCGATTAATTAGAGTTGCAGCTGTGATTCATTTTAAATAGTGTCATGACACATGTATTTAAACTGAAATAATTCAATGGAATATGGGCGGGTTTCGATTACGAAGTATGTAATATATCTATTTCTTTTAATATCACACATATATAACACGACTCTGCAGATTTATATGAATCATTGTTACACTATTATACTTACAGTTAGATTTATAGTCTGACTCGAGATTTTGTTTTGTGACAACTCCTCGGTTCAAATCAAGGTGTTGTAGGATGATCTCCTTCTCGCATTTTGAAGTGACCTCCTATGACATTATAATGGAGGGGGCTGGAATACCGTGTACACATTTAAGATAGTGGTAGAGTTAGAACTCGACGGACGCACATTCGCAACAGGTGTCAGGGGTACAGTTAGAGTTATATGACGAGACAACATTAGAGAGATTCATCTTGAGTCCGTTGAGTTATATTAGTTATGTTAGTTGTTTATGCATGGTCTGATGATATGCAGTTTGTATATATTTGACTGAGTATGGTTTGGACGTTATTTTTTTGATGGTTGTAAATATATGATGGTATTCTGACGTCTGGTTGTACAAATATTATATATTTGACGAGTTTACCGTCCGATAACTCGGATCAGTGGGCACGAAAGGAGTAATATTATGTATACACTACTTTGGGTCACCGATGCGTTTAAAATATCTGTGCATATATGAAATGGTACGTATCTCATTTCGACTCAATTTAGTATACATAGTTCAAAGTCCGATAACTCGGATCAGTGGGCACGAAAGGAGTAATATTTTGTATACACTACTTTGGGTCACCGATGCGTTTAAAATATCTGTGCATATCTGAAATGGTACGTATCTCATTTCGACTCAATTTAGTATACATGAGTTCAAAGAATTTGTATCAAAATCACATACCAAGAACACAAGATACAACGGTTTCACAAAACAGCGGACCAAATATACACACACACACACAACATAATTGTGCAAACAGACGTCAGAGTACCATCATATATTTACAACCATAAAAAAATGACGTCCAAACCATACTCAATTAAATATATACAAACTGCATATCATCAGACCATGCACAAACAACTAATATAGCTCAACGGACTCAAGATGAGTCTCTCTAATGTGTCTCGCCATATAACTCTAATTGTACCCCTGACACCTGTTGCGAATGTGCGTCTGTTGAGCTTTAACTCTACCACTATCTTAAATGCGTACGCGGTATTCCAGTTTCCCTCCATTATAATGTCACATCAAAACCGAAAAGGAGATCATCCTGCAACACCTCTGTCTGATCCGAGGAGTTGTCACCAAACAAAAACTCGAGTCAGGTTGTAAATCTAGATGTGAGTATAATAGTGTAACAATGATTCATATAAATGTGTGGAGTCGTGTTATATGTATATGCGATATTAAAAAAAAAAAGATATGTCACACGCTCCATAATCTAAACCCGTCCACATCCCATTGAATTATTTCAGTTTAAATACACGTGTCATGACACTATTAAAAGTGAATCATAGCTGCAACTCTAATCAACGGGGATATCACATTCTATTCATTTATAAGTTGCAATCATTATTCAATAGACATTTCACTGTCAAGTTATTCATATACGAGGTCTGGAACTATTAGCGATTCTTACTCATTATTCGCTCTTACTAAACTCTATATTGAACCGATATTGCGGCCTTTTTCATCCGTATATCTTTCGATAAGAAATTGTGGGTGCCACCACACGATCTATTAGTTGCACTATCATCTTCTGTTCACCGTTGACGCTCATCTTGTTGTGCTGTAATCTTCATTTTTGTTTCACCACATATCCATCAACAGATCGTTGATTATATGATAAAGCACGAGTATTGTCACCGTGGTTGTGTCCATACAACAGATTGTGGGCCTGTCACCGTGGTTGTGTCCATACAACAAATCGTTTGGACAATAAGTGACGAGTATCGTTACCACTGGTTTTGACATTTTTTACCGATGTATATACCGTTAACAATGGTAAGTTTGTTGTTATCGTATCAATAATATTAGTATACTGATGTAGCTCAATATTGAATATCAGTTGCATGGTAACGGTAAATTTACCAGTACTGGAATATCCCTAGTGATAATTAATGTGGAAACTTGAGTATTAGCAATGGATAATACTTGATAGTAAATTTTATTTTATATATATACACTAAAAGTGACATTTTATTCAAGCAAGACACTTATTTTGATGTCTCGGGGGTACGAACCTATGACCTTTAGGAGATCAACCTAGAGTGCCATACCATCGTCACTTAAGCCAGTGATCCTTTACTACTTTGATCGTGAAATTTAAATTTCTTAAACACGCGATCAATATTGTTTTAGGAACAATTTACACTTTGTGACAATAACAAGTAATGATCAAGATAGAGTATAAACACAAAAGTAAAGTTAGTGACATGGAAGCAAAAAATTTGAATGTAAAATGTAAATGTCATACTGATATATCCTTGTTCTGGGAATTGCAGAATACTGTATGTTGAGTCTCAGGTGGTTCTCTTTGTATTTTTGCTATCTCAACTAGCAGAACTCAATTTAGTGTGCACCAAATTTTTTCTCATAAATCATGAAAGAAGTTCTCCTACCTTCGATGAAATCATCTCATACTTCTGTTCAAATGCGATCTTCTTGAATGGGGAAAGAACAATTCTTGGAAACCCCTCCACTTAGAGAGTGAGTTGTAATGAGTGTTAGATTTTGGAATAATTATTTTCGGAAAAATTAAATTGTAATTAAACAAACAAACCGTGAAGATAACTTAGAGAGTGGCTTACTAGCAAACCATCCGCTAACCCAGGTGTGGCTTTAGTCTAACCACCTCAACACATAAGTCAAGCTTGAAGAAATTTTTGTGTAAAAATGGATAGGGTATTTTTGGAATTTCATAGGGTGTAGAAGGAAAAAAGTGGTTTTTAATTTTGGCCGAGTTTATGGTATATCAGCGGAGAATCTTTGGAGTTAAAAAGTCCAAGCCTTCCCTTTTCCGTTTAACCAAACATGAATTTTGAAATGAAAGATCAGCACACTTGTTAGTTTCTTTTTTGATGCGCTCGTACGTGTGTACATGCAAATGATCATGTTGCAAATGTCACGATCAAAATTCAAAACAATTGCCATTTTGCCAACTGATGAACATGAAGTGGTCTTTGTTACCTGTGGACATGAGAATGAGCAAGGTTGCTGAAAGTGGTTCAAATTGTAAAACACAAAGTTCAAATTTTGAACTGTGGATTTAAATGGTAGATTGTAGATTTTCAAAGATTTTAATGCCATGTTCTATGTTATCCTATAACATTTAAATAGCATGTGGATTTAACAGAAGCCTATTAATTTGGACGTTTGGGTTTCTACGTTTGTAATCATAACACATAATTTCTGGTTCCGATCTATCTATTTTAGAAACAATAAAATTTGAATTGTACGTCCATATAAGAATCTTAATATATGTTTTAAAATTTAACACGGATTTAATGTTTTTTTTCCCAGTTACAAGTTGGATTGAGTTTTGAGTCTGAATTTCAGAGCTGAATGAATTGTAGTGTATTTTGCCTCAGTCACTCTTTTATCCTAAAATAAGTTATTTTATTTCTTTTGCTATTTTTTTTTTCAAATAAGTTAGAAACTCTTTCCAGCCTTTTTTATCTCAGAAGAAAACAAGTACCATGTTTTTTCCTGTCTTGTTAAAAAGCAAAATATTTTACTTTGACTTCCTTGTTCTCATATGCTGCAGTCATGTACAATCGGCCTGTAGAACTATTTTATCATATACTAATGGGTAGAACTTTGCCAAATGGGTAAAACTAATGTATGATTGTAAAATGGATAAACCATTTCTGAGTGAATAAAATAAGCAATGGGTAACCATAAGCGAGCTCGCACGCAAGCGTGCACACACGCATATGAGTAAAATAAGCACATCAATGTGTACGCGCGCACGCACGTATGCATACATGCATACTCATGTATGTATGTATGTATATAGCAATGATCGGCTACACCTCATTTTTGTTATACCTCAAATCCCTTGATTTCAACTACATGTTCCGAATTAAATAATAAAATGAAGTTAGGAGAGAGAAAATATAATTATTTAAACCGAAACATGTGGCACGTACACATGTGTGTAGGTCTATACACACATATACATTAAAAAAAATCTGCATGAGTAATAGGATGCTTGCCGTGGCACTATAATCCTTTTATAAGCTAATACTAAAAATGTTTGGATTCACTTACACGATGAACAAATTGATAAACATTAGTTACATTATAGATAAACATAGCTACTTAATAAGTTCTGATATTATCTAATTATTACCACTGAATGATTAATCATCAATGTAGGTTCAGGACTGATAAAATAATCTATTTGTCGCTTCTATTTGATTGTCATATTA
Organism: Allium cepa; assembly: GCA_030765085.1. NCBI lineage: Eukaryota > Viridiplantae > Streptophyta > Magnoliopsida > Asparagales > Amaryllidaceae > Allium > Allium cepa. Next base: position 780,369,733 of record CM060945.1, read on the forward strand.
AGTTATCACTGTTTGACTACCTCTCTATACCTATTACTTTTTGCTGGGTCGTTGAATGGAATTTGAGTCACTGACAGTTTCTTATCATTTCAGACAAGGGATTCAAAGGGAAAAAGGGCAACCTTAGCCTAAATCAAAAGCATAAACCAAAAATCTATCGGCAGGTAGTGTTCCAACCATGCTAGTCTTCTAATGTTCATAACAGTTTAGTTTAACGAATGTCATTTTGTGCTAGATCGATTTTACTTACTGAAACTCTTTTCTCTTTCTTTTCAGCATGAGTTACCTTGCATCGAACACTGTACAGAATACCTAAGTAATATCATACTGCCAATCAGATACAGTATCTACATATTTAACAGAAAGAACACTAAAAATATGGCCAGGTTTGCTGTTTTGAACTTTGTACTATTTATGCTTTCTGGGAAGATTTTGATTTATGTAGGATTTTTGTTGTATTATATAACAACGCAGATGAGTGTAATTTCTTCTGTATGAACAAGTTTGAAGAGTGTTGCCTATGATATCAACTTTGAGGCTTTAATAAAGAAGCAGTTTTTTGTTTCTTCAAGTATTTTGTATACAAGTAGTTTTTTATTCTTTTTGTAAGATAGGATGCAGATGTGCTACTTAAGACCAAAGATACTAAGATCGTCAGCTTCTGAGAGAAATTATGTCAACTTTTGCTATATATTATTAGTCTCAATGTTCTTTTGATCCTATGATGAGCTGGAAAGCTATCCTAGTTTGGTTATACTAAAGTTCTTTGTACTCAAAATATGACTGCCTGTGCATCAGTTGGAATTATAACACTGTTGAGTTAAAATAACACTAGTGGATCCCTAATATTCATTAAATTAGATGGAAAAATAGTAATCAGAGCAACTAGTTCAAAGGAAAAACCTAATGATTAATTTTAATCCGAAGGACATAAGTTTAGAAGTTTAGTTAGAAGAACACCGAATGTTGTATTAATATAGCATTAGATAAAATAGAATATTATATTAAATTAGCATTGGGTAAACTGAATGCTAAATTCAAATGGCAATGTACAAACTAAAATAGCATTTATTTTTATGATTAAAAAAATATATGTTGAATTAATATATTTAAAAATTAATATGATGTTAAGTTCATCTTGCAGTACACATAACTTGCGGTAAATTTTTAGCATTTGTTTTCATATTTAGTATAACATTTGTTTTATCTAAATGTTATATTAATGCAACTTGATTAAATTTTAAAATTTGTGTTCGCTTTTCTATTCTTTTTGTAATAATTAATATTAAGATGTTATTTTCTTTTAATAATAATAATTACTACTACTAGGACTGGCGAGAAATAGTGGAATCAACCTATAATTCTAGCACTATTCTTAAACTTATTGAGTTTCGTCTTCGCACTAATTAAATAACGATGTTAAATTAACATTACACGGAGATGTTGGCAAAATTGAACTCGATAGTTCTACTTTTGATGAACTTATCTGAATTTTACAGAGCATTTGAGATGCACACGAGTGTTCTCTATTTTTTTTTTGCCCCCTCCTTTGGCTTATATATAGTTAGTGATAGATAGTTATTTTGTTGCAAGTGTTTGAGTCTCAATTTTTGTGGGAAATTGTTATTGAGCACCATCAAGTTTATCGGCTTTAGTGTGCTCCAGTGCATTTGGAAAATATTACGGAGCAACATATTTGCATTTGAAAATGGGCAATTTCTTGACTAAAATTATTAATTTCCCATGTACTGGATCGTTTTTGCTATTTTTATATTTAGCGTTGCAACAATAATCTATAGGTACAAAGGTAATAAATTATATATTTAAAATTGCTACGTCAAGTCTTCAATTAAAATGTAAAGGTTAATTTACAGTTTGAATTTCTGAAATATTTGCTACAAGTAGAAAAGAAAAAGCGGAATCGATTTGTGAGTTCCACAAATGATCCCACTATTTAGGTCGGATTTTAGTTCTTGTTTTTTACCGATTATAGATAAAACTAATAGTTTTGTTAATGTGTCCTAAAAGCACACATTAAGGATGATATTTATATGCTAAAAAACAAAAATATTAATTTTTTATACTTGTTTTTTTTCTTGTAGCATAAATTATGATAAATTCAAAAGGGTTATTTAGATAATTTAATCATCCTTACCATGTGCCTTACATGCTACCATTTTCCTAAAACTAATAGAAATCCTAGAATTTTGCAAATTCCACATAAAAGTTTGTTTTGTGATCGCTTGAAAATCAGAAGCCGGTCCTTGTAGCATTATCCATCACATAAAATGTTCACAAATCCAACTGGTATTCGGCTCCATCCATTATCAATTTAGTCAAATTTTAATTGTTATACTTTGAACTTTGGACTCACCATTACAAAAAATATTTGCAAATCATTTTTAGATTTTATCGAAATATTACTAAATGAATCAACAATTTAGTTGGCATTGTTAAGGGCATGATTGATGTTGTAAACATTATAAGCTGGAGCTATCTTCACAACCGTTTAACTTGCGGGGCTCGATCAAACTTCTCTCCTTATTGTTTTTTTTTCTCCTTCAAACTTTGGCACAAGTCTTTGTAATTATAAAAACTAAGAGCCTAATTGTTTTTATTTTCAACGTTAATAGCAAAATATAAGAATAACGGATGAGAAATTTAACATTTTAGATCATTACGACGATGATAGAGAATTATGGATATGATGTAGAGACTATGGAGAACATGATTTATTTTTCATTCTTTTGTTATTTTGAAAACACGGAAAACCAAAATAATCGTTTTTTATTTTATATGTTAGCGTCATTTTTCAAATTGATTGTTTTTCAAAAATACATGCATCATGTACATGTTTTTTGAACGAAAATACAAAACTAAAAGGGCAAACCAAGCATGACCTAAAATTTAGGTTGCTTTCAATTTCTTTTATAAAATATATTTCTATTTTCAAAATAATAAATGTAATTTAACAGTGTATCTGAATAATTATACTAATTTAAATGCTTCTATTATTATTTTCGATAACTCATAACCATAGATAAGATACACTTTGACCGTCATCTTTAAATTTGAAAGCGAAAGATTTAAATTAGAAAGAATTATAGAAAATAGAGATCTAAATAGTTTTCAGAAAATAGTGATGCAAAATAAATAGATTTTAGAAAGATAAACGCGTCCCTAGTTTCCATCTTTATAATCACTAAACTCCTGTTTAAAAAGAAAAATGGTGAGTCACATTTAAGTTATAGCATTAGGCCGAAGTTTAGTTTTCATTTCCCAAATTCATATTGTCTCATTTATTTCATAATTGTCGATCAGGAAATAAAACCGTCAAATTTGCAAATCAAGTCGACGTTAGTGGCATGATGTTACTGATGACAGGGTATTAGTTGGTCTGCAAAAGTTGATGTTAGGCCAAAATGTGAAGTTTACATGTTCAGTTGGAAAAAGCACACTCAGTGCGTACTCTAGTACTGTACAGTTCTCACATATAAAGTTGAAAACGCAATGAATATGATTGCCGTCATATAAGGAGGATAGAAGCCGAAAACGGAGAAGAAAACGGACTATAATTGAACTGACAACTTCAAAATAACAGGTTCTTGTTATGGTAATACCAGTGGAGTCATCATGACAAAACTGAAGAAGTCGAGTCTCTTGTTCATTAAATTCAAAGTAATCATCAAAGTGGGCATCGGGAAATGTTGCATGTAGAAGAAACAGTGGCAGTGCTTGTACCAGTGGTTGAATGATGAATGAATATACCCAGCCAGCCTTTATCATTCTTTTGTCCGGCTCATACTGCATATTTACTTATCATTAGTTCCAAATTTTCCGCATAAATCTATTTTAGAATTTTAAGATGCATATATAAAATAAAAAGCATTATTTCCATTCAATACATAGAAAATTTCCAGACGATTGCAAGGATAAAAAACGCGTCTAGACTAAACCTGAATTTTATAAGATATTGATTTTTATTTTAAATTGATAGTTATTGACTGCTCTTCTCTTTTAAATCAACTCCTATCGTTGTCGCCCCCAAGGGCCACTAGACCACTGGTGTCATTACCACTGCACTCCTCTCTTCGAGTCGAGTGCGACGCACCCCGCACAACATCATCAATCACCGTTTCAAATCTTTGACTTCCTTTTGATTGATTTCACCTACCACTGCTGCCATTGTTGGCCTTCGCCACAACCGACAAGTTGCTCCTCAACGTAAGACGGACATGATAGGTAACCAATTTAACAGAGCTAGAAATGTATGTTATTAATCAAATGATTGATTTACTAAAAGGAAACGTAAATTTATATTTGGAGAGATATTAGTCGATATTTTTTATGTTTGTAATAAAATTCGACCTATTTTCTACTTGTAAACTTTGAATTTATCACTAAATTATTAAATGTATTACAATACCATAAAATTGGATAATATAATAAAGTTAGGTTGACTCGGTTAAATCGATATCTAAAAATATATATTTTACAAACTAAATTCAAACCGATTTAATTTAAAAACCGAGTTGAACCGACCGAAATGAACCGGTTCGATCGGTTAATTCGATTCTAATCAAATATTGCTCACCCCTAAATGGAGGGGAGAGAGAGAAAGGAGGGAATGATGATATGTCTATTTTCTCTCTATTTTTTTCATGATTGTTGTTATTTAATAATGGCACTTCTAGATATGAGAATTAGGTTTAGATAATGAATTTATTCATTTGATTAGTTCTCGAACACGTTTCGAGCTCGTACGACTTATATGAGCGTCTATTATAACGGTTTTTCGACATGGCACCACATCTCATTTTTTCCTTTGCTATAGAATATAATATGACACCACTCATGATAGTGAGCCAAGATGCTACTTTCACGAGTTTCAAAGTAATATTGACCATCAAATTGTCATATCTAAAAATCCTTCGATCACACTACTCATCTTATATTTCTATTTCCAAAAACATAAATTGATAGCTAGAATTCCACTTCGTCCAACTGTGCACGTATATCTGTAAAATGCGTATAACAATCAATAAATCCAAAAATAATGTAACAATAGACATATTAGTGTTTCTACTCAAACTCCTTTAAACGATATTTCGAACTCAACAAAAGAGGCCTCAAATCCTAATTCGTTCATATCTAAAAATTAGTTTTTTAGACGTTCGATTAATGTTATATTCTAATATTTAAATCTCTAAGTGTTTAAGAAAATACGGGTTGTTGTTGTTATAATCTTCTTACCTTAAGAATTTCGTCCCTGAATGAAGTTACATAGCCATACTAGCCTAGCACACTAAAATTTTAAATCAATAATAACATCCATTAAATTGTGCTAAGATGATTTTGCAAAACTCTCTCTAAAAAAAGAAAAAAAATATAAAACATAAAAAAATTATTTTTGTGAAAATAAGAAATATCTAGAGTCATGTGTTCACACATAACTGTGTATACTTGCCATACTCAGTGCCCTTCTCATGCAAGTCCGAAATGTAGTGCGTGATTGGTATATCTGGCCTCAATTTATTTGAGTTAGGTGTATGTGTATAAAAATTCATTTATTAATAATGCCTATAGTTGATAGGTGTACACACTTGTGTGTTCACTCGCCATACTCTGTATTCCCCACACGTAAGCCCGCAAGGCAGTGCATGGATGGTATATCTAGCATCAGTTTATCTGAGTTAGGCATATATAAATATTGTTAATATCAATAAAATTTTCAAACAAAGAGAGAGAAAGCAATTGAAATCCAATCACTATTTTTACTTATTTTATTTGACTTGTTATTCAAAAGTAATAGAAAACCACTTTGCAAATTATGACAGTCAACTAAGGATCTATTTCATAGTTCCACTATGTTATCAACCGAAACAACTAGCCAAACTAGAGTTTAATCATGATGATAACTTAATTTTTGTTGGATGTTTTGACGGGCAAAATGACTTAAATTTCTTGAAATGACCAGAACTTATATTTAACCTGTTCATGTCAGTTTGAAAGCAAATTCTTCATTTGTAAATATTTTCAAAACTTGCATCCATGTCTTTGTAAATAAATCTTGCATTTAGGAATTTTTCATTTCGTGTTTGGATTTTGTGTGTAGTATCCGTTGAAAACCCTCACGAGACAACACTCATGATAGTGAGCCAAGATGCTACTTTCGTGAGTTTCGAAGTAATATTGACCATCAAATTGTCATATCTAAAAATCCTTCTATCACATTACTCATCTTATATTTCTATTTCCAAAAACATAAATTGATAGTTAGGATTCCACCTCGTCCAACTGTGCACGTATATCTGTAAAATGCGTATAACAATAAATAAATCCAAAAATAATGTAACAATAGATGTAACGACCCCACTTCCTACTCCCAGGAAGAAGCATCGTTAATAAGAAAGAAAGAGGTGAGAAAATAGAAAAGATAGAGAAGAAAGAACAACAACATCAGAATCTCACAGTGGAACGAATAAAATATATTAATCACATAAGTATTTACATAATATATAACATCAATCAGAGTGATACATATAGAACATCACATACTAGACAGTTATAAACACCTGTCTAGTTAATACAACTCAATACACAATACATCACAGAGATACCACACAGCGGAACTAAATATATCTAAAACGCTGAAGCCTCCTGCTCCATTGCTCCTCCAAAATTCGTCAAAGCTAAACCTGAATCCCTTGGCTACCCGTAAAAATTTGGGTACCCGAGAGTTTATGAAAAACAAAAATAAACTTCGGGTCAGACATGGGTCTGGTATGAGTAACAGGTTAAAGTTGCTTAATTTTGAAAAATCCTTTGAAAACAAAGGTATCACGTAAGACTTCCCACACATAAACATGGAAAAGTTTTTACCTTACGCTAACCAAAACATTTGATAGGAAATCCAGTGATATTATAATAGGTCTAGGGTTTTCAAGTAAATAGAAAATAGCCGAAATTGTTACATCTATTAAATTCCAGCTACTAGCCACAAAAATGGGTAATACAATCAAAACCGTAGGCACTTATTGGATTTTGGATTCCATACAATGGCAGGGCTACTGGGGTACCGCCCGTCACAGTACGTGGCCTAGATCAACGTACCGAGGATTACTCCCTTCATCCTTTGCAACACAAGGCCGGAAGCATTCCTTACCGAACAGTCCCGAACAAGATAAATCCCGCAGTTGGCTGCAGACCAACTGCCCACTAAGCCGAATAAAAAGGGACATCTAGACAGGGGAATATCCTTGTCCTGCTTGGGCATGACCCACCTAACCTTGCAGCACCTCCCATGTTTTAGCCATTCCCGGTTGATGAGGCTTGAGGTTACGATTACCTTTATAGAACATATTTCTTAGAATGCTCATCGTCCGCCTGACGATGTGTTGATAGCATTCAATCCATACAAGTTCGTTCCGGGTTCGAACGAAACCGAAGGCATCATCTCGTTACACTGATTTTGGAATCACCCTCAGAGTTAACGACGATAACCCTTACATTCAGAACCTTCATCTTCACTTCAGATTCACGACCTATCGTTAATTTGGAATCGATGTGGTTTTCGGATATTCCTAATGGGAAAACCGATCCCGGTCTCATCGAAATCCAAAACGTGTCTTTTAAGGCCAAGCTGTCTATTTAGTCTTAACAGTGGATTCAATATCATCAATATGCACAGATAGATAATTCACATCTCATAATAGATAATCACATCATCATCATAAACATATAATTAATATCATCATCCAAACAGATAATTAAACATTATCATACTTAAACCAAGCATCTCATATCACATAGACATTATCCAACTCATTTCTGAGATCACAATCAAACAATGAAATATCAATATCATCCATCAGCAATGATTTATGAATCACCAGCTATAGTTAATTTAAAATGAATTAAATTAACTACTTCCATTTTAATTAATTTAAATTAAATTAAATTAATTACTCATTTCATAAATCATGCTCTCACAATCATTCATTAATTATAAATCAAATTAATTAACCATTCTCTAATTACAAGAATGATTTAGTCTTTAATTGATTAATTCTCAATTGAATTATTCTAAATCATTCATAATAGGTTAACATTTAATTACTTCCCTATTAATTATTCCTTGATTTACAATTCTTAATTACATCATTAATTATATTACTTAATGATCTCCAATTTATATTACATCACTTATTTAAAATAATTAAGTGATTAATCTTTACTTAAACACAGTTATTAATCACCCCTTGATTAATAACAAACCAGTAATTAACTAATCTTAATTACATATTAATCAATCCATGATTAATTAATTTCGTAAATTAATCCTTTGATTTATTACAAAAGAAATTACACACATTACTTCACTTACAAATCATCTTGTATTAACTTCATCAAGTAATGATCATCTAATTACTATTCTGAGTAATTATGCTCCATTAATTACACTAAGTAATTATACATACCAAATCATCAATTACTTATATATTCAATTAATCATCTATCCTTTACTGCATTCCATAAATTTCCCTTAATTTATTTACAGAAATTAATCTTGAATAAATCCATTAATTACATTTATATCTATTTATTTCCATTTAATTTTCTTGTTGATTTATTATTCCCAAATAAATCAATTTTTAATCCCATCATTAATTATATTAATGATTTCTAATTTCATTTTCATTTGTTAATTATATTAAGAATACACATCTTCAAAACACAAATATTAATCCTCTTGATTAATATATACAGTAATTAATCATCCTAAATTAATTACTTCTCAATAACAAGCTTAATTAATCTCTTGATTAATTTTAAATAATTATATTCTCAATTTCTTCCATTAACAACATCATCCAGTTAATTACATCCCGTAATTATCCTTCAATTACTTTTCTAAGTAAGTTAATCCCAAATATCAGTTAATTAAACTAAATTAATTAACTCAAATTAATTTACACAATTAATAAGTAATTAATTTCTTAATTACTTCTCAATAAATAATTTCATTTAAATTATTGAATTAATTAATTAATCTAATTAATTTATTACAAAATCAATCATATTAATTAATTACAACATAATCTGGTTAATGAACTTCATTAATAATTATTTAATTATTTCCTTCTAACATAATCAACTTATATTAATTATTATTAATTATAAGTTGATTAACCATTATTAATTTATCATCTAATCTATAGTTCTAAATCACACATTAGTAAATTAATTCATTAATTAACTTTAATTACTACATTTACACTATAATTACTAGCTTACTTAATCAACTTAAGAGTTAATGCATATAAAATTCCAAAACTTCATGAATTAAAGTAAATTGTTCTTATAATTGATTTAAATTCTTACTTCCAATATGTTTAAAACATTTATTTTAATTTACTTTCTAATTAAAAACCCATTTATCATTAATAAAGTTTTATAACTAATTTATTTTAAAACCCCTTTGCAACACACATGTTTAATTACAATTAAAACTTATTTGAATAAATTTAAATCATAAAACTTTATTTTATCAAAAATCTAATTGTACACTCCAACTTGAATCATACTTAAACCTTTACTTAGACTTAGTTAATCATGATTTAATTTTAAAGAAACTAAGATTTTAAAAACTGTAGCTAGTACAAATTAAAATCTTGAACAACCTTCAAAACTGAACCTGACCTCATTTTTAAATCTTTTCTTACCAATTTAACTTTCATTTTTACATTAGACTCTTTTAAATATGCTTAAGCATTGAGCACTTTTAAGTTATTAAATAATTTAAATTATGAAAATTTAATATTTCCAACTATATTCAAAAACAAACTTAAATTCACTTTTTAAACTTTGATTAAGTACTAGTTTTAACTTTGATTTAAATTTTAAAACAAAAGTTCAGAAAAACTGTTAAAAACCTGATACAGTATAAAACTGTACAACTACAACTGAGCACCCACTACGTTTCTTCGAGTTATACGCGAGTTTCCCCGAGAAAATTCACAAGCTGCTTCGAATTGTTTCCAGGCGCGCGCGAAAATAAATCACAGAACCTGGAAACAACGCAAACTCAACAACCCTATACCTATCAACGCCGCTCTCCCCCAACCCTGACCACATGGCGACAAGAAGCTCCGGCCATGAACGCGACAAAGACTGGGCTACCCCCTCACAAAGTTCCACGGCACTCGATCGCCTGATGGTGTCAAACAGAACCAAACACTTCGGCCACTACAACCAGGTTATGCACAGGGATTTTGCTCAAAAATTTGGGTTCCAGAATGAAAAATTTTAAGTTGTTTTTATCTTATCTAAAGTTTGAACTTATTTCATGATGTTACAAACATCACTTATTCAAATCTTAATTTCATTCATTAATAAGCAGAGGTGTAAATGCTTTTTAAAAGTAAAATTTTTGTTTTCTAGAGCAAGAATTCAATCTGATTTGAGCTTTAATAATTCTAAACCAAAGCCAAGGATATAACAAATGTATTTTATTCACCTTAGGTTCAAATCAATCTTTAATCAGAAACAAATAAGTTTGGGTTAGTTTGGAACCTAAAACCAAGTCTGGAAACAATCCAGGCACAGAGCAAATGTACACACAAGCATATTCACATACACACAGAATATCTCTGCAAACATTCTTAAATTCCGGGAATAAATATGTCACCATTTAATATATGCTTAAAACATCTAACTAATTTATGTTACTTACAGCAAATAGAAAACACAACAAGTTTTTAAGAAAACGGTTTGATTTTTGCAGGCTTTAGATATGCAGAATCACAACTCACAAATATCCAGAGAAAATGAAGATATAAATGTTCACACAAATTCATTTAAACATTCAAATACAGGCATGCATCAGGATTTAAACTTAAGAAAATCTTAAAAGTGTTACTCACTTTGAATTTTATAGAGTAGAACAGAGAAACTTTATTGAAGCAGGCATGAAAACAGCTGAAACTTCACTTTTGCTTTGCAACAGGCTTGCAACTTACAGGTTGAACTCCCCTGTGATTTTCAAGTTGTTGTTGGATGTTTTGTTTAGGTTTTAATGAAGTTATTTTAGTTCTTTTATAGCTCAGCTCGAACTGAATATGCAGATTTATATATGCAAGAAGCTTAATATTTATAAAATAAGTTACAGTGTACATTATTATTATGTTTCATACTATTAAGACAATATTTGCATACAATCTTGTTTGTACAGATTTTCTTACCAGAGATATTTTATTTAGGGTGGCTGATATGAATACTTAGTGTACTAAAAGATTTTTACATTAATTACTTTTTGTTTGTTAGCTTAAAGATATTTAATACTATCTTCCTAAGCAAGCTTCATACATATACACAGTTTGTTTATTTATTTGGCCTGCATACTTTTGATTTGTTTATATGACATATATATACTTATTACTGTCATTTGTTTTATCTTACCTAGTTTTGGCCTGCACACATATATATCTTTATATCTTCATTTTGTTTTATTTCAGCCTGCACACCTATATATTTGTTCATGAATTTTGTGTGTACAATATATATTTATCTAGATGCTTTAAACATATACATATATATATGCAGCAGTTTATTGTTAATAGTTTACAAACTTAAAAACTTATTTGTTTTCTAGTTTATTTGTTGTCCTGTCATTATAATTGAAATGTATGAGAAGTTCTATAAATTGATCCTATATGTTTATTACTCATTTAACTTATTACATATAGTATGTTAACTTCTAATTTATAGCTTTATGTATATTTTGTTTTATTTCTATGTTTGTTGTTTTGAAAACTAATTGAACTTTATAGTTATTATGCTATTATAATTTAACCAATTTATTTTGTAGGCTTATATTTCTATATACATATTTTAATTTTATTTATTTTATAAAAACATATTTATCACTTTGAAATGATAGATAGAATAGATTATCTTTTTATTATAAACTACATATTTATTAGTGTATGTTAATGTATTTATTGACAAAATTATATTAAAGACTCATATATATTGTTTAAATCCATGTTTTAATCAAGTTATACTAAAAGAAAAGTAAACAATTCTTTTTGTTAATAAATTAAAATTTAAACTCAAGTTAAAATAAGTTTTAATCTATTTAAGCATTTACTTATGTATTTAAAACTCTATATTGATTTATTAAACCTTTGAAAAGTTTATATTAAATAAAACATAATTTCTAATTCACTAAAATATATATTAGTATTTAAAACAAAATTTATTAGTTAAATTTTAAAACAAATTCATCTATTTACAATGTATACAAATATATACATATATAAATAGAAAACAAACAATTTATTTTAACAGATAAAATTTACCAATTAAATATTTATTAAAAGAAAAGTATCAATTCAAGTCTAATTAATAAAGATATATCAAATCAATTTAATATTTAATGCAGATTATTAAATTGATATTGCTAGAAAATTCCGGGTCGTCACAATAGACATATTAGTGTTTCTACTCAAACTCCTTTGAACGATATTTCGAACTCAACAAAAGAGGCCTCAAATCCTAATTCGTTCATATCTAAAAAATTGTTTTTTAGACATTCGATTAATGTTATATTCTAATATTTAAATCTCTAAGTGTTTAAGAAAATACGGGTTGTTGTTGTTATAACCTTCTTACCTTAAGAATTTCGTCCCTGAAATCCTACAGAATGGAGTTACATAGCCATACTAGCCTAGCACGCTAAAATTTTAAATCAATAATAACATCCGTTAACACTAGCATATGAGCAACAAACTTGGCAAAACACATAGGTCTTATGCTACCATGTCGCTCATACCTATAAACAACCCCAAAATTAACCACTAGTACAGGTGTAAGGCAAGTAATATACTATCATGTCAAGCTATAAATGATCTAACTCTCAAGTAATCATACTTTGGTCAATTTTTTTTGAAAGCATCTCCTTTGTACAATATGCTTTCCTGCAACTTCCAATTTGTAATATATGACATATCCAACAATATATCATATCCAATAACATATGTCAATAAACATCATAACATATACTATACACAAGCGTAATTCTTTATGCAACTTTTTAGCAAGCAACTTACCATTCAAATGCAATTTAAAGCAAGCAAGTTTTCATGTAGCTACATAATTGCTTTCATGCACCGATATTTCATTGAAAATGTGGTATTATGAGTATGTCTCGTTGTTTTTTTTTCTCGCAAAACAATAAACAAGTCAGCCCGCTAGTTTCCAAATGCTCTCGCCTTGATCCGTATGGTTCCAAAATCACAATGACTACTAGCTTCGGACAGCGACCCAATCAGATATTGCTCTCGGTAAGGGAGATACCCATCCAAGATAACCTACCCACATAACTACTTTCCTCTTAAGGCCTCTAATTCCTCATTGCCCCACAACCTATCCGAGGCCCGCCCCGATTGTATCTCTTGTTTTGTCTTTAACTCGGTGGTCCTTAAGCATCTAGCCGCCTCTACAAAAAGAAGCAATGACTCTGCATAATTTCACTAAAAAGGTTGGTATATATGACATTGTTCACATTTCAAAAACGGCACTATGAAGTGACCACTCCATGTCCTTCACAATCCACATGATAACGATGTTACTTTTAACAATTCGTTATCCCTGTTACATGGAAGTTTGACCAGGCAACTAGGCAGTCAGCATCAGGGCGCTCGGCACAAGAAAAGACGCTCGGCATAGAAGAACGTTCGGCGTAGAAGAACGTTCGGCATAGAAGAACATTCGGCATCAGATGAACACTCGGCATGTTAAGGTTGTTCGGCATCGCATCGTTCGACAGGGGATAGCGCTCGGCATCTAGGAACATTCGGTATTGAATACCGATCGGCCAGAGAGAAACGCTCGGCATAAGATCGCTCGGCGACTAAAGATTGTTCGGCCTCCCGAGTATGTTCAGCCATGGACGTCGTTGGGCATCAAGTGACATCCGGCATTCCACATCGTTTGATATCCACACCTTGTTCGGCAGTGGGAAGTGTTCGGCACTCAACGCATTCGGCCTCATCTCGTTTGGCCTAGCAATCATTTGGCCATGACACTGGTTCGGCTCCTAGCATCGTTCAGCACAAGTACTCCCCACGACATTCAGTGTGTCCGGCCTCAACCCGCTCGGCCAAAGGAGGTTGTTCGGCATGGAGGGGTACGTTCGGCATATGGACGTTCCGCATTTGATCGTTCGGCCTTCCTTGTTCGGCGCACAGAGATAACTTCACTCGGGCCAAGATATCCAGCTATCAGGCTCACCAAGGGTGTCCAACCCACCTTCGCCTATAAATAGAGGGACAGGGGCACAGAGAAAAGGGGAGAGATTTTAGAGAACACCGGGGAGACTCTGCCATTTTCAAGACTCATCCCAGACTTATTTCTTTTACTTTGCGATTGTATTCTGGTAACTAAAAACGGATTGTATCTGTAATCACCCATCGAGAAAATCAATGGAAATCAACTTCAAAGTGGATGTAGGCAGTTACGCCGAACCACTATAAATTTGGTGTTCTTGTTCTTTGCATTTAAATTTACACTCTATTCTCTGTTTTAATTTACTTTCTTCATTAATCTCTTTACATAATCTTTCTAAGGGTGTTAGTGACCAATTTTGGTGCTTCCACTGAGAATTTGAATTCTCAGGCTTTTAGGATCTACTTTGCAGCTACTGGATTACATAAATCCCCCGAAGGAGATCCATAATCATCTATAAGGCATCTGTTGATTCTACTCAAAGTTACAACCAACAACTCTACCATGGGAAGACCACGAACTAGATCAGCCTCTCAAAATGCAGATGCCCACGAAACCGCTAGTGTGCAACAACTGGGAATTAGCAATCAGCAAGCGATTCGAGGTGCAGGGCCCTCCCACCAAAACCAAGCAGAAGTTGTTTCCCGAGCAGAATTCAATGAATTGATAAGAGAACTTAAGGAAAGTAGAAGGCAACTTGCTGAGCAAATGCAAGCTAACGCTGACCTCATGACTCAGCTTACTCAGCAGCAGCATCAGAATGCTGGAGGTAGCCCTGTCCCTTACTCTGAAGATGATAGTTCGACTTTTGCTGATGAAACTCCTAGGCGTAGATGCCATAAGGATGAGGATGCACATGAAGGTGCTACTGATCGATTTACTAGAAACCAAGACCCAAATCGGACGGGACATCAACCTGCACGGTCCTGTGGAACGGAACCCAACCTCCCATCTTCCATACAAACCCCGGATTTGACGGCTATGATCAGGAAGTTGATGAAAGAAAACCAAGGTCTAACTAATGAAGACTGGGGAGTGTCTAAGAGTCACACTCCCTTCACGGATACCATTCTATAAGACGAATACCCAAGAAAGTTCAGCATACCCCCCATTCCCGCCTACGAAGGGAAGACTGACCCCAGGCAGCATGTGATGAGGTACGGATGGATGATGGATTCCTCAAGAGCTAATGACGCAACCAAGTGTAGGTGTTTCCCAATCACCTTGTCCGGGATTGCCACCATGTGGTTCACTCGACTCCCGCCATGTTCTATATCCAGCTTCGATGAATTAGCAATGAAATTCGTAGAACAATTCAGGATACACACCACACGTCCAAAGGACGCGATGTCCTTATCAAGTATAACTCAAACTCTAGGAGAGTCATTGAAAGCATACTTGCATAGATTTCATGTTGCTGCTACCGAGGTGAGTAATCCTAACGACCATGCGATTTTGATAGCAGTAATGCGTGGAGTGGATCCAGATTCTGAATTTGGAGATTGGTTGGCGGGGAAGCCCCCAGCTACGCTGGAATGTTTTTATTCGAAAGCTCATCAGTTCATGAGAAGGGAGGAAGCTCGGTGGACAAGGCGAGATAAGGCATCAGGGCCCGTTCAAGAGTTTGTGAAAAGTAACGCCGTCGTGAAGCAAACTGGAGATAACCCTGAAAAAACTCAAGATAACATCCAGAACAAGCCCGGGCAGTCTAAAGGATCCGGAGGTGGAAATCCCGGAAAGAAAAAAGAAACAGGGAAATTGAAATCAAGAATCCCAACATACAATGAATACACCCTATTGAATGTATCTCTTGAAAACATCTATCTATCAACTTGCAACACTTTCCAATATAGACAGCCGCGTCCAAAGGAATCGACGAAAGAATAGAAGCGAACCAGGAAGTATTGCCGTTTCCATGAGTCTTATGGGCATAACACGAAGGAGTGCAGACACCTCCATGATGCTATAGAAAAACTAATTAGACAGAAGAAGCCGGAGGAATTTGTCAAAGACCCACAGGATAGGAGACAAAAAACATTGGATCCTGGACGCGAGCCAGCCCCACACCAACCGGAACAACCTACTCGGACTGTCGGTAGATTGGTTATTAACACGATTGCTGGCGGACCTCATCCTGCAGACAAGAATTGGCAGGAGATGGAGCGATATGCTAACTCCTTAAGACATACAGAGTACGAGTGTTGTTCGAACGTGGAGGATGGGGCTCCTGCAAAGCAGCAGCACACGATGAATGATGATATCATATTCAGGAATAGAGATGCGGATAAGGTAGAGGCTCCTACCATTGACCCAGTGGTCATATCTGCGACCATCGGGTCGGCATTCGTAAAGAGAATTCTAATTGATTGCGGAAGTTCCGTTAACATCATCTTCCAGAAGGCATACGATCAAATGAAGCTGGAGACAAGGATTTGAAGCCATCCAAAGCCAGAATCCATGGCTTTAATGGCGC
The DNA here is from genome assembly GCA_030765085.1 of Allium cepa. Classification (NCBI taxonomy): domain Eukaryota; kingdom Viridiplantae; phylum Streptophyta; class Magnoliopsida; order Asparagales; family Amaryllidaceae; genus Allium; species Allium cepa. Next base: position 780,386,495 of record CM060945.1, read on the forward strand.
AACGACTGATGCAGTGGGATATATGGAATTACCTGTTGAACTGGGACAAGGTGATCGTAGAAGGGTGCGAATCTTACCATTCATAGTACTGGATGTTGATTCCCCGTACAATGTATTTCTGGGTCGCCAACCCTGGTGGAATTTAGGGCAGCTTTGGCCCCTTGGTGTTTGACGTTAAAATTTCCAACAAACAAAGGGGTTGGAGTGGTACAGGGCGACCAGGCAACTGGCCGTGCATGCTATGTAGCTGAGCTCAGGGAGGCACGTCGTAGGGAGAATGGAAAGGTTGCGGACAGCTCTGTCCGCATCCAAGGTTCCGACGATTGACAACTAGCGCCCGAGCCCTGGCTCGGGAGGCATTTTCGGATCCATAAAGATATAGATCCGAGGGACGATGATGGGGAACCCAAGGAAACAAATGCGGCACCGGCTGAACTAACCATCGACATCTCAGTTAGCCGCAGCGACCCATCACGAGTTCTTAAAATAGGATCACAGCTCGACCCTGTGGCGGCTGAGAACCTTACGGACTTCCTCCGAGCGAACCTTGATGTTTTTGCTTGGACGCATTCTGATATATGCGGGATTTCTCCTGCAAACGCGAGTCATATGTTGAACATAGACCCAAGACATGTTCCTGTAAAACAAAAAAGGAGAGGCATGGACCCAGAGAGGTCCGCGGCTCTCAGAGAGGAGGTGGACAAACTCAAAACCAACGGGTTCGTCCACGACGCCCTCTACCCTAAATGGGTATCTAACCCGGTGTTAGTAAAAAAAACGAATGGAAAATGGAGGACTTGTGTTGATTACTCCGATTTAAACAAGGCATGCCCGAAGGATAGTTTCCCGCTGCCAAGGATTGACCAACTCGTCGACTCAACTGACGGACATGAGTTACTATCATTTATGGACGCGTAGTCTGGTTACAATCAAATTCCGATGCACATCTCGGACCAAGAACACACCAGCTTTGTCACAAACGTGGGATTGTATTGCTATGTAGTAATGCCATTTGGATTGAAGAACGCAGGAGCGACTTATCAACGCCTAGTGAATCGAATGTTCAAACACCAGATTGGTAAAATAATGGAAGTCTATGATGCTAGTGAAGTCACAGTAGTCAAACGACCACATCCGAGACCTAACGGAGACGTTTGACATACTCAGGCATTATGGAATGAAGATCAATCCGTTGAAGTGTTCATTCGGCGTAGCATCAGGAAAGTTTCTGGGATTCATTGTGAATGCCCGGGGAATTGAGGCTAACCCAGAAAAGATCCAGGCTATCCGAGATATACAAGTACCCAGAACCATAAAGCAGGTGCAAAGCCTGAATGGAAAAGTGGCTGTGCTAAGTCGATTCATATCCCAGGCTACAGACAAGTGTATTCCCTTCTTCGACATTATAAAGAAAGGAAAGAGAAACTTCGAATGGGCATCCTACTGTGAGGAAGCATTCCGGGCTCTGGTAAGGCACTTGGAAAGTCACCCCGTACTGTCCAAGCCGATAGACCACGAAACGTTGTATGTATACTTGACGGTATCCCAGCACGCTATCAGTACAGCCTTGGTCCGTGAGGAAGACCAAATTCAAAAGCCGGTTTACTATGTCAGTAAGCGCTTGATAGGGGCAGAAAGAAATTATCCAAAGATTGAAAAACTAGCCTATTGCTTGGTGATCGCATCACGCAAGCTTCGCCCCTACTTTCAGGCACACTCAATCGGTGTCTACACTGACCAACCCTTGCGACAGCTATGCCAACGACCGGAAACTTCCGGAAGGATGCTGAAATGGAATATTGAGTTAAGTCAGTTCGATATTACCTATTTGCCATGGAGGGCCATACAAGAACAAGCACTAGCCGACTTCATTGCTGAATTCACTGTGCTAGATGAACCGAGCAATCACAGAATCATACCCCCAGTTCAATGGAAGATGTACACCGATGAGGCATTTAACGACCGTTGCTCAGGGGCAGGTATAATCCTCGTAACTCCTGAAGACCGATCAATCTGCTACGCTTTGTAGCTCGAGTTTACATCAACAAATAACGAAGCCGAATATGAAGCATTGATTGCTGGCTTGAGACTTGTGATCAAATTGGGAGTGAGGTCAATCGAAATCTTCTATGACTCGCAGCTGGTAGTATATCAGGTGCGAGGAGACTATCAAGCGAAGGGACAGAGACTTGCTCCTTACCTCGCTCGGGTTCAAGAGCTGCTGGCGAATCTGGAATACTACGACATCTCGCATGTCCCACGCGAACAAAATAGAGAGGCCGATTCATTGGCAAAATTCGCAAGCACTGGCGGTGCACAACAAATGAGATTATTCCCTGTTGAGACCCTCTATGCTCCAAGTATAGACGTAATAGAGACAGATTTCGTGTTAGGAATAAAACTTGAGAAGGAATCGTTGTTGACCCCAATCAAACAGTACCTGCTACAAGGGGATTTTCCTGAGAAGAGAAGCGAAAGATGCCAAGTCCTTCGTAAAGCTTCACGTTATGTAATACAGGATGGAATAATGTATCGAAGGGGATTCTCGACCCCACTACTCCGATGCATTGCCCATGATGAGGTAAAATGAGTCCTGGAGGAAATCCATGAAGGAAAGTGTGGCGACCACACCGGAGGGCAGACATTAGCAAAGAAAATCCTCCGCTATGGATACTACTGGCCAACTGTGAATCGGGATGCTGCAGACTATGTGATAAGATGTGATAAATGCCAGATATATGCAAAAATTCCGAGAGCTCTGTCGATGGAACTCACGCAAATGGTAAGTCCCTGGCCATTTGCAATGTGGGGAATTGACTTAGTTGGTTCTTTACCCATAGCTAAAGATGGAGCAAAATATGCAATAGCTACGGTCGACTACTTCACCAAATGGGCAGAAGCAGAGCCTCTGGCCACGATAACCACCAAGAAGGTTATTAATTTCATCGCATGAAATATCATATGATGCTTCGGCCTTCCACGGGTCATCATTACAAACAATGGGACTCAATTCGAAAGCAAAGAGTTCAAAGAATTTTGTCAGAAATATGGCATTGAAAAGAAGTTTGCAGCGGTTGCTCACCCGAAGGCCAACAGACAAGTGGAAGCCGTAAACAAAATAATCAAGCCCATATTGAAAAAATGTCTGGAAAAGGCTAGAGGCAGGTGGGTGGATGAACTTCCAATAGCACATTGGCGTATGGCATGGAGCTGTCATACCCGTGGAACTTGAGGTCCCATCGCATCGGGTAACTTATTACGACCCCGAGTCGAACCAGAATCTTTTATTGGAATCGTTGGACTTCATTGATGAAAAACTCGAAGAAGCCAATTTGAGAGCGGCCGCATACCGACACAGAGTTGCTAAATATTATAACGAGAAGGTCCGACCAAGAATGTTTAGTGTGGGGACCTCGTGTTGAAATGAGTTTTCCCGATCCTGTCTCATATGAATCCTGCATGGGAAGGTCCATACGTCATCGAACGGAAACTTGGAGAAGGAACTTTCAAGCTAGCGACCGTCGATGGTGCGACACTCCCCCGAGCAATGAACAGCGAGCACTTGCGGCGTTATTATACTTAGTCTATTTCCTTCATGGAGTAGTTGCATTTACTTCCAATACATTTTCATTTCTAGTTCTTGGCATGTAATAAGACAATTTAGCTTGCTTTCATTAATAAAGGCTTGAAGCCATCTTTTTCATAAATGATTAATGTTCCCGCGTAAGATAGTCCTGTGGCAAGCGATTAAAATTATATTATTCTGGCTGGCGTACGAACGTCATAAACAATTTAAAATCTCCAAGTCCCCGGAGTGCGGACTGGAATACTCTATGTCCACGGAGCGCGGACTCGAGTATAAACGAATAAAAATCTCCAAGTCCCCATAGTGCGGACTGGAGTACTCTAAGTCCCCGGAGCGCGGACTCGAGTATAAACGACCAAAAATCTCCAAGTCCCCAGAGTGCGGACTGGAGTACTCTAAGTCCCCGGAGCGCGGACTCGGGTATAAACGACCAAAAATCTCCAAGTCCCCGGAGTGCGGACTGGAGTACTCTAAGTCCCCGGAGCGCGGACTCGGGTATAAACGACCAAAAATCTCCAAGTCCCCGGAGTGCGGACTGGAGTACTCTAAGTCCCTGGAGCGCGGACTCGAGTATAAACGACTAAAAATCTCCAAGTCCCCGGAGTGCGGACTGGAGTACTCTAAGTCCCCGGAGCGCGGACTCGACTATAAACGACCAAAAATCTCCAAGTCCTTGGAGTGCGGATTGGAGTACTCTATATCCCCGGAGCGCGGACTCGAGTATAAACGACCAAAAATCTCCAAGTCCCCGGAGCGCGAATAGGAGTACTCTAAGTCCCCGGAGCGCGGAATCGAGTATAAACGACTAAAAATCTCCAAGTCCCCGGAGTGCGGACTGGAGTACTCTAAGTCCCCGGAGCGTGGACTTGGGTATAAACGACTAAAAATCTTTAAGTCCCCGTAGTACGGACTGGAGTACTCTAAGTCCCCGGAGCGCGGACTCGGGTATAAACGAATAAAAATCTCCAAGTCCCCAGAGTGCGGACTGGAGGACTCTAAGTCCCTGGAGCGCAGACTCGAGTATAAACGGCTAAAAATCTCCAAGTCTCTGAAGTGCAGACAGGAGCACTCTAAGTCCCTGGAGCGCGGACTCGAGTATAAACGGCTAAAAATCTCCAAGTCCCCTGAGTGCGGACTAGAGCACTCTAAGTCCCCGGAGCGCGGACTCGAGTATAAACGAACAAAAATCTTCAAGTCCCCGGAGTGCGGAATGGAGTACTCTATGTCCCCGGAGCGCGGACTCGAGTATAAGCGAATAAAAATCTCCATGTCCTTGGAGTGCGGACTGGAGTACTCTAAGTCCTCGGAGCGTGGACTCGAGTATAAACGACTAAAAAGCGCGGACTGGAGTACTCTATGTCCCCGGAGCGCGGACTCGAGTATAAACAAATAAAAATCTCCAAGTTCCCGGAGTGCGGACTGGAGTACTCTAAGTCCTCGGAGCACGGACTCGAGTATAAACGACTAAAAATCTCCAAGTCCCCGGAGTGCGGATTGAAGTACTCTATGTCCCCGGAGCGCGGACTCGAGTATAAACGATTAAAAATCTCCAAGTTCCCGGAGTGCGGAAAGGAGCGCTCTAAGTCCTCGGAGCACGGACTCGAGTATAAACGGCTAAAAATCTCCAAGTCCCCGGAGTGCGGAATGGAGGACTCTAAGTCCCCGGAGCGCGTACTCGAGTATAAACGACCACAGACTGGAGTACTCTATGTCCCCGGAGCACGGAGTCGAGTATAAACGAATAAAAATCTCCAAGTCCCCGAAGTACGGGCTGGAGTACTCTATGTCCCTGGAGCGCAGACTCGATTATAAACGAATAAGAATCTCCAAGTCCTCGAAGTGCGTACTGGAGTGCTCGAAGTCCAAGTCCCCAGAATACGGAGTGGAATATTCTAAGTTCCCATTGTATAGATTAAAAAATGTTCTAAGTGCTTGAAGCATGCGCGGAAAAATGATAACTCTTAGAGAATCAACGGGCCCTGTGAAGACAAACCAAGAAGTTTATGTTACACACAACAACATGGACTCGAATCACAATCACAAAGAAAACCGAATAATAAGAATCTTTTGAAAAGACAGAAAAGGAAACTAAACTCTATTTAGGAAAAGTTTTCTACTACAAGCACTCCAAAATCCGGAGTCAACAATCTATCTACAAAAATTACAAAAAATTATTACATGACTTAAATTGACTCTCGTTGAACGAGGGCAGTAGTCATTTCTTGTGCTTCTTCAACTTCTTCCCGGACGACTCTTCCCCAGAGCGTTTACCCTTGGAACCTTTCCTTGATGGAGGAGTGACAAGTGAAGAAGTAGGGGGAACATCCAAGGGCTTGGACTTGCTAGGAAGGATGACCTTCAATGGCTTGTTCGAGGGATCGTCCATGTCAACTTCACGCGGCTCAACCTTCACCTTGGCTGTATCTCTTTTCTCTTTCTCGAGCCGCTCCTTCATGCTCAATTTAGATGTATGCTCAGAGGCGCCTGTGACTTCTACTTCATAACTCGCAGAGGAGGAATCAGACTTGCCTTCGTCAAGCGCCCCGATCACTTGAGCATCTGGCATAGGAACTTCACCAGCGTGAGCAGCCCCACCAGTCTTTTCCGCCTCCTTGGCGACATCACTCCTCGGAGTGGGATCGGGATCGGAATGACCTGCACAAAATCAGAGAAGAAGAGCATTAGAATGCAATAGTACTTCACGAAGAATGACGACTTTCAAAATCTCAAAGTGAAAGGTTATCTACCAGGCCCTGGCAAATTCTCTGCCGTCAAAGGGGTTTCACCCTCCGGGATAGGAGACAAAACATAAACGCCCAGGTCGGGGGCTTTCATATCATAGCCAATGTGCTATTCAAAGGGATCGAGTATCGGCCGACCGACCGGCTGGGAAGGCAAGTGAACAGGAGACCCGACCCCGGATGGACTGGCGACAACTTCTTTCCCTTTCCTCGAGGGGAGCCTTTGTAGTAAAAGGCCTTGGCCGCCGATAGGTCCAAAGGCTCATTTCCCTTCAGAAATTCTTTTATCAAACCCCCCTCGTCAACCACCTCGACATTACGCTCAGCCTTCCTGATCTGAATTAAGGTTTCCCACGCCTCGAGCAATGATTCAAGATAGCCATCGTCCAAAAAAGTTAAGTCACGATGCATGAGCACGCGAGTGTTGAATTCGGCAATGAGTGGGTCGAACGCGGTTTTGATCTCTTCTCTACCTTCCTCCCTGGCTGGCTCAAGACGGGAATCGATGTCCGTCAACGCCGTCTTCTTGCCCTCTTCACGGGCCTCGCTCTTTAACATCTCAACCCTGGAAAGCTCGCCCTCGAGTTGTTCTTTTAAAACTCGGGTGGCGAAAATCTCATCACAATATCGCTGTGACTCTTCTTGGGCAGCCATTTTCTCCTCTTTCTCTCTGCGGAGAAGCTCCTCATGTTCCTTGACCCGGGTGCTGAACGCATCCCTCTCCTTTTGAACGGAGTCCTTCTCTAAGGCCAAAGCTCCACATCGTTGAACCGCCTCGTCAAGCTCTTTCTTATGAGTTGATTCCAAGCGAGTAACGACCTCAGTAGTATCCCTGGCACTCCGATGGGAGACCTCGAGTTCAGACTTATAAGTGGCGATCTCTTCGTCTTGGGCCTTAATGATATTTCTATCGTGGATAGCCTCAAGCTTCAAACGGTCTATCTCATGCTGGCGCTCCATAGAGACTTCGAAAAGTTTCTTAGCTAGGTGAACAAATGCGTTATGTTGAACATAGACGTCATTCGTACAGGCAAGAGCTCTATGTTTAACATGACCGTGAATAGGATGAATCGCCGGAAGGAATTTTAGGCCATTAAAGAAGATTCTCGAAAATTTGTCTTTAAGCTCGGCCAGCTTCTCTGACACTGTTGGGTCTGTCGCAGGAGCAGGGGGTGACGGCTTTGAAAGTTCGCCTCTCCGGTGAGAACCTCGGGACTGTCGAGTAGAAGATAAGTCAAAGTGCTGGTCCCGGAGAGCGTCGGGTTGCGACCTCTTATGGCCGTGCTTGTCTTTGCTGTGCTCCACGTGAGACGAAGTATCCTGCTGGTTCTTTGGCTGATAGTAAGTTTTCCTCCGGGATGAGAAGTCCCGGGAATGATAGTCTTTATCACCATCGCCATCTCCCTCGCGACATCTTCCGGAACCCGAATCCCGTCCTAGTTGATGAAAAATGGATGAACCGTGAAGATGATCGAATCCATGTGAGCGCCCCATGTCACCTGCACAGAATTCGAATAATAGCGAATTAGCAAAGAGATAGTGTGACAGCGAAAACTAAGTGCAAATGGAAGTACGAGTGTTTTGTGTGTATGTCCTAGTGTGTCCCCCCCCCGACGGACCAGTCGCTTTGCTGACAGGAGTTTTCTCTTCTTGGCTGTGGGATAAGATGCCTGCATCACCTCTAACGGGAGAGTGAAACTTGAATGCCTCCGGATCATTGAAATCATAATTGAGCAGATCTTCCAGAATGGAGAGGTTCGAAAGGCCCTTTAGCGAACTTTCAACGTGCTTTGAAGAAGCCTCCTTCTTTGCCGAAATGAGCGTAACTTTGGAAGTTTCGCCAACCTTCTCCTTTCTAATTTTATATGTCAACGTCTTTTTCCCCTTCGAAGGGGAAGTTGACTTTTCAACATCGTGCACTTCGACCAGCGGATCATGAGCAGGATCCGCATTCTCACCTTGTGTTTCGGGTGCTTCACCCTCTCTGATTTCCCCCTCCTCCTGTGCACCGGGGGTGTGGCGTGACAACGATTTAGCCAACTTCTTCCCTTTACTGGATGCGGGCTTGGGGATGGGGACGCCCTCAGGAAGGCTCACCCGACGACCTTCTGCTAACAGCCCGAACCTTGACAGTGACTCATTTGAAATGAGGGTTCGGATGTCTCGTTCCTCGGCGGGAAGAGCTCCAATAGCCTCAACAGCCTCTGAATAGCCACGGCCCTTAGGACGTGGATTGATATCTGAAAAAATGAAACAAAAGTTAGAAAAAGCATCGCCTCGACCGAAATATGAGCATCGCTCCAAAAAGAAGACTTACTTCCTTCAACCCATCTCCTCGTGAAACCAGGAGGGCAACGCACGTAGAACCATTCCTGTTTGTACAGGGAAAACTTGCTCCACGCTCCGGTTAGAATTTGGCACTTGTGGTGCGGCTCGAGGAACACGAAGAGGGGCTATCTCTCCGCTTCTTGATCATATAAATATATCTGATTTCGCCGGGAGTTGGAGGCCTGGAGAAGACAGTCATGAAAAAGAGGTAGGTCCCATAAATGAACGCATGACCGTTTGGGTGCAGTAGCCGCGACGGGGCAACGTCAATGTATTGCACATGTCCCTAAGAAATAAATTGAATGGAGGCACACTGCCCACCCAGCGCATAAACTTATTGTAGGCGGTGTATCCGACTGGGGGCAGGTGCGGACGATCATGGCCCGACGGAACCAACACATCGGCATAAGGGATTTCATGGATCGAGCATATTCGTCGGAGCGCGGCTTCGTTAATCTTCGAAGCCTGTGAATCGATCGGATTATCCAAAAAAATCGTTGACTCCAGGACATCAGGAGCTAAGTTATGAGCGGGGGAGGTCGACGGATTAGAAGTATCTACGTCCCCTTGTTTGGAAGACGGTCCGGGTCTGTCCGAGATTGTGGAGGAACTGGATTTCTTAGACATTTTTTCTTGACGGGAATCGAATCCTGCAGAGCACTTGTATGAACTATACTCATAAAATGATCAGCGTCAGACTCCCTGGGTGGTATGTGAGCTAGTGCAATCAATCGTGTATAAGCATTGGAAATTCGGGAGTCGCAAGGTTACTGATATAAAACTAAGCTTAAAAATCATTGACTTCGAAGACCGTCATCGCTGACCATCTCCAAAAGCCCACCAAATGGCGATTACAGTTTCAAGTTCAGGGAACGTAAGAGGAAGTTATCTGATTACATCAAGTAAAGTTTTGATTTATAGCTACTGAAAATAGAAGGTTATTAGTCCAAGTCGGCTCGATATGCTAGAATGTTAGAGTCGTTATTCTTGCTTTACGACCGTTCGGCATGTTTTAGTTCGGCATTTATGTGTTGATCGGCTAAATATCGTTCGGCTTAAGTTATGTTCGACCGATAGAATATGGGTCGGCATTCATGATCGTTTGGTCTAATGGTTGTTCGACTTAACTGACAAACGGGCAAGCTATCATTCGGCCATACTATCGGTCGGCAAAACCATCGTTCGCCCTATATCTAGTCCGGCCAGACCATCGATCGGCCGAACTGTTGTTCGGCCTGAATGGTGCTCGGCTAAAATACTGTTCGGCCAAGATATTGGTCGGCATCCTGTCCTTTCCCCACTTCCCTTCGATTTTTCCTTTTCAACCTCGTTCGGCATGAGGAGATCATGCCGAACCATTGCAAGGCCGACCCATACCACTAGGTCTCACCTCCAATGCCATGCACCTCCAACTAACTCCCACCTTCGAGCGCTTCTACCATCCACTTTTCTCCTCTCCGTTCCACCCGCCTTAGAATCACCTAAGGTCAAGTCAAGTCCCAGCCTCGGGGCACGATCAAGACCCATCTCGTCTCCCTCATCCCCATACCTCCTACATCCTATCATCTGCCTAACTGCAGTTTGTGATTTTAAATGAACATATGCGAAAACTCTTACCAAGAGGAATAATAGGAGCTTAGGAAGGGATTGTAGGAAGGACGTGTTGGATTCGAGGAATGGAAGGGATGATTGAAACTTAAAAGAAATAAGTTGCGTGCTCTTGGAAAATCATGGGTAAGAAGTGAAAAAGAGAAGAAGAAGTAGAGTACTAGGTAAGACGCTCGGCATAGAAGAACGTTCGGCATAGAAGAACGTTCGACATCAGATGAACACTCGGCATGTTAAGGTTGTTCGGCATCGCATCATTCGGCAGGGGATAGCGCTCGGCGTCTAGGGGCATTTGGCATCGAGGAACATTCGACATTGAATACTGTTCGGCCAGAGAGAAATGCTCGGCATAAGATCGCTTGACAACTAAAGATTGTTCGGCCTCCCGAGTACGTTCGGCCAAGGACGTCGTTCGGCATCAAGTGACGTCCGGCATTCCACATCGTTCGGCATCCACACCTTGTTCGACAGTGGAAAGTGTTTGGCACTCAAAGCATTCGGCCTCATCTCGTTCAGCCTAACAATCGTTCGGCCATGACACTGGTTCGGCTCCTGGCATCGTTCGGCACAAGTACTCCCCTCGACATTCAGTGTGTCCGGCCTCAACCTGCTCGGCCAAAGGAGGTTGTTCGGCATGAAGGGGTACATTCGGCATATGGACGTTCGTCATTTGATCGTTCGGCCTCCCTTGTTTGGCGCACAGAGACCACTTCACTCGGGCCAAGATATCTAGCTACCAGGCCCACGAAGGATGTCCAACCCACCTTCGCCTATAAATAGAGGGGCAGGGGCACAGAAAAAAGGGGAGAGATTTTAGAGAACATCGAGGAGACCGCCATTTTTAGGACTCATCCCAGACTTATTTCTTTTACCTTGTGATTGTATTCTGGTAACTAAAAATGGATTGTATCTGTAATCACCCATCAAGGAAATCAATGGAAATCAACTTCAAAGTGGATGTAGGCAGTTACGCCGAACCACTATAAATTTGGTGTTCTTGTTCTCTGCATTTAAATTTACACTCTATTCTCTATTTTAATTTACTTTCTTCATTAATCTCTCTACAATCTTTCTAAGGGTGTTAGTGACCAATTTTGGTGCTAACAATCCCTATGTTGCCTTATCTAATAATAACGTGCTTGGATACCGTCCACCAACTAGACATCATTTGGAACATTCAACCCAGTTGGAGGATACCTAGAGGTGAAAATATTGTTTTGGGTCGTATGAACCAAATTTCAACGGCTATAAATACAACTGTGAACGCACTTGTGCAAGGATCGAATTTTCCTTTGTTTCTCTTATTATTGTCTCATGTATTCAAGAAATTGTAACCTAGAACTCAAAGTAATAGAAACTACTACAGTAATGGATGTAGACCATTCTTGATTAACTACCCTAAACCTTGTGTTTTCTTGCTTGTTTTAGCATTTACTACCTTGATTTTTTCCTTATTCTTAAATTTATTAACTATGGTATTAGTAAGTAACGTTTTACAATATCAACTTCTAATATAATCCGAGGTTGACAAAAGTTTTAGTCAATAATTTGGCACTAAAGGAGGGCCTTCCCTGAAGAGCTCTCTACTTTCATCATTTTTGTTCTCCTCAAACTCCATTCTGCTAAAAAATCACACCATGCTAAATTACAGTGACAACGAGGTTGATAACTCAAATAACCAAAGCATCGACGGTGCTATCGAAGCTAGCATCATCAGTACTATACCGAGCTTAAGTAATGATGTATGACTAGTTCTGGTTAACCACTTAACTAATATTGGGTAGATTGCCGTTGATGTAAATCAACTCAAAGCCTAGGTGCACTTTCAAGACACTATCAGCTATAGTTCGGTTATCCCAACAACGATAGACTAAACTCCTACCCAACCTAATATCCCTAGAACATTCGATACAATGCATGATGCCATGACATGGTCATACTGGAGACCCCTGTGGTTGCTCCCGCTTATAACAGAGATTTTTATGCCGTGCATGAAAAAGATTTTGCTTATGATGTTCTTCACTCGAATTGATAGTGCACCAAGGAGCTCAAATAGCCTGTCGCTTCCCCTCCGTAAAACGGCATTCTACATTTGATCTCATTTTGGAAATGGATGAAAAGCATGATTTATATTTCGATTTCCTAAGTGGAGACGAACGGGTTAGGAACCGCGAGAATAGAGAGTTCTCAGTCCACTTTTGAACCTAAAAGAAGGCTATTAGCTCAGATCCCGTGATAGGCAAACCCAACATTCCAAGTTGCTCCCTATTAATAGGCACAAGAGGTCACCTACCCTTGTCCATCATTACTGTTCCCCCTTACCGTACCAGGTCATTGGTCTCCTTCGCATGCGAGACATCGAAGGAGTCCTTCACCAGTAAGAGGTTAGCGCGGTTCGCATCATACGGAGGGGGCCTCCAAGTGTAATGACATCTCTATGATAGTAGATGTTAAGAAACCCCAGGGACAATGACAGTGAGGGTTTGTCTGAAGATGAAAATTATGAACCATTCTCTAAGGAGATTTGAGCATATAAATTCACCGAAGTTATGCCCTACCACCCATCGATGAATACGACGAAAAGTGCTGACTCCTCCGACCACGTCACAAAATTCAACTACATCATTCGAGCCGAAGAGCTCTTTGGTAATGCAAAATGTCTCCATTTCCCTCCACCATGATCGGACCAACCTCACGTTGGCTTTTCATCTTCAAGCACATAATATTCACTCTTAGGACTAACTATGTACATATTTCAAAACTTGCTTCTTCCCCTTACAAAACAAAAGTATGATGGCAAGCGAGCTGTGCAACATAAAACAAAGGATGAATGAGTCTACTATGTCAACCGCCAAGAATCAACCTAAGTAAGAGGAGCGGACAGGAACAACATGGTGGCTTCCCTATATTCTAGGGTGAGGTACCATCCAAGATATGGAAAGAACTACAAAAGAAACCCTGCTTGTCTTTAACTGATTGCTTCCAACATGCTAATGGCATTATGCGAGTAGAAACTTCCGACTTGTTTGAAAGTGACTAGTAAGGCATATGAGGAAATAAGAGCAGCTCACGAGAAGATATCCTTCGCAAAAAAAAACTGTCAAGAGAACACAAGAGGAGCTCTAAATATCGTTCCCATTTCAAACCTAAATACATCAATTACACCCCATTAACTCATTACATGGAAACCAAGTATCTCATCACTCTGGATTGCACACCCTACCAAAGGCCTCCTCCTGGCCATTTAGGATGAATGGAGGAGCCCTAAGGTGAGGAAAATACTGTGAGTTCCACCAATTTAACGCCTATTTCACGGAAGAATGTTGCCATTTCAAAAATGAGATAGAGCAGTTGATCTACAAGGGTGTATTGGTACAACATGTAAGGCAGCGGGTCAAGCTAAGGAATGTTTGATCAAATCCTCTTGCCCCATTTCAACAAGCGAGTGATAACCATGTGACTACAATCAACACCGAGATTTTGTAAGCCAAAGTCATAAGGTATAACAAACTACGTACGCCAGCTTATAAGGTGACCAACGTTTTGTAAACGTCATACTTAGTATGTTATATAGAGAATTTCATCCTTACAACGTTTGTCAATTCTATAAGCTATAATCAACTAGTCATCTTGAGGGTGTACGAGCGTGAAATACCTCTACCCATATCAAGGGAAGCCACGAAAACTCGACTGCCATTGCGAAAGGGTATGAGCGTGTAACGCCTCTACTTAATTTGGGGGAAGCTACTAACAATCAACTAACCATCCTGAGAGGGTGCAAGCATGCAACACCTCCACTTATATTAGGGGGAAGTTACAAACACTCGACTAGCCTCTCTAGGGTGTACGAGTATGTAATGCCTCTGCTCATATAGGGGAGGGGAGCTACAAACACTCAACTAGCAGTTATATTTATAGGAAGCAAAAAACGCTTGACTAATGATCCTAAGAGGATACAAGCACAGAGTGCCTCTGCTTATATTGAGGAAAAGAAACAACCACTCAGTTAGCCATCCTAAGATGGTACGAGTATGTTGCTTGCATTAGAGGTAAGATACAAACAATCGAATAGCCATCTCGAGAGGGAATGAGCGTGCCGCTATTATTAAGGGTAAGATACAAACAATCGACTAGCCATCTCAAGAGGGAATGAGCATGCCGCCCTTTTTTTTTTGCATTGGGGGAAAGCAATAAACACTCAAATAGCCATCCCAAGAGGGTACGTCCATGCATTACCTCCATCTATATCGGGGGAAGCTACAAAAATCCGCTGCCCCATGAGGATGCACAAGTCGAATAACACTTCATTCTTTACCAAGGATGCTGGTGCACTGATGGTGCGACTGCCCATGAAGCGATCCCGATTCATGCATTTGTGGTACAATGTTCCTTGACAATGCATGAGCCAAAAATTGCTCCCTTCTATGCCAGGGAAACCAACGCACTGGTGGTGTTAGCTCCTACGAAGTTGTCCTGATTCATGCATCCAAGGTGTATTTCTCTATAGGATGCACGATCCATACAATGCCCCTTCATGCCAAAGCTTCGATGAATAGATGGTGCAACCACCCATGCTATGGTCCCGATTCATTCGCTAGTGATGATGCCCATCCCTCACAGCGGGATGGAGCACTGGTGCAAAGATAGGTACGATTGCCTATAAAGTATTCTTGATTTTGGCATCTGTAGTTCTGTCTGCCTCAAATATCTAAGCGACCTCATCATAGCAAAGCCCGACCATCAATGGCTCGTCAACAAACACTCAGTAAGCGGATCAACAATATAAGGGCGTAGCGTCCAATAAAGGATGCCTTATCATAAATTCATGTCTTCATGTACATGCTGACATTAGACAAATTATCTTAACAAAAGATAAGTCCGTTCTTTATTTTCTTTATTTATTTATTTTCTATGTAGTGTGAAAATGCCTAACTCTATGTTGTTTGCTTAATAAAGTTGAGAGCCACTTGAGTCGTCCGATACAAAATAAAATTGAGTAGATTATAAAGGATTAACTCAAAATCAAACATGATAAATAGATATGTAGTAAGACACTAGTAAAAAAATAGAGAGAAAATATAAAGCATTGTACAAAAATAGTCATTCAAATTACATAATAAGAAATATCATGTACAATACAAAAATAAGGGATCTGGCCCTCTTTATAAAACATTTGCAAAAGTACAAACTGGCCTACACTCAACGCTCAACGATGTGGTAATCTTCCTCATGAGTCATCGGGTTCTCACCTTAAGGAAGGCGATCAGAGTCGGGGTGCCAGAGTTTCCCATGAGAGAGGAAATTTGTTCCTACGATAGGATTAGGGGAGAGACTTGGCTCACTACCTCCATCTCTGTAATCACCTCTCTCCGATGGTAATACCACAAGGCTAACATTCGAAGCGCCATCGAACTCATTGGTAGGAGTTTATGTATATTAATCTTTCAAGGATTGAGCATGGACGTATATACTGTAACACCCCAATATTCTAGCATAATATTCTAAAGTAAGGTTAACATAACCGAACACATTGACCTCTTAGTCACACTGCAATACACAAGAAAATATATGTGATACTTCAAATATATCTTATGAAAACCTGTTTTAAAGTTCAATTCAAATTTTGGAATCATACGTCGAGCGCCTAAATTGCTCAAGTCTTATAACTTTATTATGCCAGCGCAACTTACATAAGCCGGAATACAAATTGTAAAATATTAATTTCTGTTATTTGATCCCCCGCTTACTCAGGACCAATTCACACTAACCAAAGATTTCCGCTATGGTCTACTCACAAATAAGAGTATCACAATAAATATGAAATTGCCAGATATAATGTCTAGTGTGAGTAGTTCTCAACCAATACCAAACTTATATGCGTATATCATTCATAGTACGTATATGTTTATTTAAGTAGAATACCTTAAGATTAGGCTAATTTTGTCCGGGTCGTAGGGCAAGATGCATCAAAGAAGAAAGGGAACTAAAAAAATATCAATTAAAAAATTGAAATTGTAATTGTAATTTAAGCACTTTTTTATTTAAATTTAGTAAATTTGTTTGCATTAATTGAAAATTATGTTTTAACTAGGATTTGAGTTTCAATTTTCAAATTATATTTTTAATTTTTTCATTATTCAAAATATCAGTTGAATTGATTGGTTAATTTTTATTTTTTTTATAACATTCCGTAGTGAAATTATTAAATTTAAAAAGGTAAATTATAATTTTACCTAAAGGGAAAAATAGCTAATTTTTATAGGATGTGGAAATAGACTTCAAGACCTATTCCATTGTGTCCTAAATGACATTTATAGTTAGAAAACATACGACTTGCTGATTATGGTTATACATGGTAAAAATTTGAAGAAATAAAACCTAATAGCATATCCATAGTATAATGATTACGGGATTTTAGGCTAAATATGTGTTACTTCCAACCTATAAATAAAAATGCAATCCTTATTTTCTAATCCTATTTTAACAATGCCTTACCATTAATCTCCAACATCTTCTTCATCCAATCTTTAAAAAAAAATCAAACCAACTCCACCTCAAATCAAAAGACAATAATAAAACTTTATAAAGCAACTAAACTTCGAAAATTCATAACTTGTACGTTTCTCAATGGATTTCAAAGAAACTAGTGGAAAATTAAAGAATGTGAAGAATATACGGTCCTATACTTTGGAGGTAGAATTAGGAATTTTAATGGCACAACAGACCTAAACAATGAATAACAGCGGTGTAATACCCTACTACATTTTCCTTATTCTCAAATAAACTTCAAAATGATTCTCACATTTCTTAACGGATTTTGACAATTTGCCCATTGAAATGATCATGAAGATCAGTACTATGATCTGGTGGAGGAATATAGATGCAACGTAGGGGTTTCTAGGTGCTATAGGGATAAGATAATGGAGATAATGTTTGGTTCTTATTCATTCGAGAGTTTTGGTGAGTGGGATTCTTTTTATTTGAGTATATAAAAATAAGACATATTAATTAACCACTTATAATCTTGAAGATAATTATAAATAACGAAATTTGGTAGTAATCACATTAATTTGTAATAATTCGTGATTAGGATGTAGTATGCCATAACTTGTTAATTAAGAAAATGTTTTTTTATATTTCTAATTAGACATAAGCAAATTCCTAATTAGACACAAGTCAACCCCTCCTTAGTCGAAAAAGCCCAAAACTTAAAAGTGCTCCAAATTCAACGTATTATATATGAAAATTGTAGTTCTTGACGACATGAATCCACTAGTGGTATTATTTGAGGATATAAAGTAATATTATTAAATTTATAATTTAATTTCAAAAGTGCCTCTAGTTAGTCGCATATTATTTCATGGTATGGTACACTTTTTAGAGTAGCCGAGGTCCCGATGTATAAGTTGGCGATAGTAGGCTGAGACATGTAGTTCCTCGGTAGTGAGTTTCATATGATTCGATAATATGGTACACCTATCATAGGACATGAGTTCTCGGTGTATGACTTGGTGATGTGGGAAAAATCGATGCTATATGTAACGATGCAGGAATTTACCACTTTGAAAAATAATATTTAATTTAAAAATATTCAAATATAAGGTTTTGTAACATGAACTATATTGTTTTGAACAATGATTAACAATGATATTCTTATTTTGAATAAGTAATTATAAAAGTATACTCTTTGGAAAAATATCAATTAAATAAGATGATAGATATCAGTGGTACGATAATTCTATCACAAGTCGATAATCGGTACTGAAAAATACTGTGAGTTTATCAAAAATAAGATAAATGGGGGTAATAGCAGTCTAAATTTGAAGAAACTAAATATGACCTCCCACTTAGAAGGCGATTTACAAATTTATTGCATAAAAATATTTAGGTTTGGAAAATATTTTATTATCATCAAATTCAACTGATTTAAATTTAAATAAAATTACACAATAAAATAAACTTCCACATTTTCTGATGAAAATTTACCATTTGCTATGTTTAATTAGATGTAATCCAAATATCAAAATTTTATTTTCCAATATTATTATTTAAAATTTCAAAAAAATTCAATTACTTAAATAAATAAATCCATAAAAATTAACGGGTCGTTACATGAAACAACGTGAGAAACAAAATCAAATCCCAACATGTGACGAGTCAAATAATAATCCATCTATTACCACAATTGACAATTTTTGAATTACAATTTTTGAAATTGAAAATGGCAATCTTAATGAAGTTGTTGAAAGTGCGACACTTGAGTTGGATTTCAATTCTTTTGAGAATGTGGAACCAAATTTAAAATTCGATCTTCCTTCTTTCGATTTTGAAAAATTGAATACAACAACTTTCGTTTTTGAACCTGATACATACATCGAAGTTGTTGATAATCCAACAAAGGAGGAAAAATTTAGTGAACATAAATTCTTTAGACTTTTCGAAAATGAGTTGTTGAATTCTGAAGGGATAGATTTAAATCACCATTTTGATTTTGAAATCCGTAATTTTAAAGAATTTATCAATGATAAGATTGAAATTGAATTAGGTGAAAATAAACTTGAACTTCAACCAATTGTTCCATCTAGCCCAAAAATCATCAAAAATAAAATAACTCATATAATTTCTAATAATACAACGCTCGTTTTTCCAAATCAACATTCAAATTTGAAATCTTTTATGGTTTTGTTTTCTATGCTTAAGCTATATCTCTCATACTTGATGAGATAAATGAATTGCTCTTTGAAAGACCGTTTCATCTACTATTTTAACAGTATATTTTCTGGTGCCACGTAAACAATAACCGTTTCATTTTCATGTAAACGTGGGTCATATTTTTATTTTATTTTTCTCCTTACACTTGGATTGACTGTGGGGACATAGTCAAAATCAAATCAAGTGTCGGGAGAGTCCTATTTTCATTTTTTATTTTTCATGGTTTATTTTTTGCATTTTCTTTCCAAAACCAAAAAGGAAAAAAAACAAGGAAAAAAAAACAAAGAAAAAACAAAAATATCAAAACAAACTTTTTCTTTAGCATTTTGATTTACTTTTGAAGAAACACTATAGGATAAATGTAGGATTTTGGTTATTAAATTAAAATTTTTGAAAATTTATTTGTATCAACAAAAATAAAAATAAAGTTTGATTACAGGTAACAATGGTTTAACTAGAAAATAGGAAGACTCATGGGTGAAATTACGAAGTATGTCCTAACTGAAAATCTTTGTTTAAAAATGTGGTGGATTTAAAGTAAGCGATATAGCATTTTTGATCTTCTCAGTTAAATGGTGCTAAGATGATTTTGGAAAACTCTCTCTAAAAAAGGAAAAAAAATATAAAACATAAAAAAAACTATTTTGGTGAAAATAAGAAACATCTAGAGTCATGTGTTCGCACATAACTGTGTATACTTGCCATACTCTATGCCCTTCTCACGCAAGCCCGAATGTAGTGCATGATCGGTATGTCTGGCCTCAGTTTATTTGAGTTAGGTGTATGTGTATAAAATTTCTTTTATTAATAATGCCTATAGTTGATAGGTGTACACACTTGTGTGTTCACTCGCCATGCTCTGTATTCCCCACACGTAAGCCCGCAAGGCAGTGCATGGATGGTACATCTAGCCTCAGTTTATCCGAGTTAGGCATATATAAATATTGTTAATATCAATAAAATTTTCAAATAAAGAAAGATCAAGCAATTGAAATCCAAACACTATTTTTACTTATTTGATTTGACTTGTTATTCAAAACTAATAGAAAACCACTTTGCAAATTATGATAATCAACTAAGGATCTATTTCATAGTTCCACTATGTTATTAACCGAAACAACTAGCTAAACTAGAGTCTAATCATGATGATAACTTAATTTATGTTGGATGTTTTGACAGGTAAAATGACTTAAATTTCATGAAATGACCAGAACTTATATTTAACTTATTCATATCAATTTGAAAGTAAATTCTTCATTTGTAAATATTTTCAAAACTTACATCCATATCTTTGTGAATAAATCTTGCATTTAGGAATTTTTCATTTCGCATTTGGATTTTGTGTGTAGTATCCATTGAAAACCCTCACGAGACAACACTTGTCCTATTAGGGACACCTAGAGGTTTAACGAGTTATTGCATACGCTCAATGCAATCACGTTTCCTATGAAAAACCGATTTATCTTAGTTTTTGTTTATTCGAGGATGAATAAAAAGGTAAGTGTGGGGGTATTTGATGTGCACGTAAATGTGCGTATTTTTACTTACATTTTTTAATTAAATAAATGAGCATATAGGTATTTTAACATGTTTAAATCAAAATTTAAATTATTTTCAAATCATCGTTTGTTCATCTTCATATAGGGGCAAAATGGTCATTTTTGAAAATGGTTTAATTTTAGAAAATTTACTTGCACATTTTAATGTTATTTTTTAGGAATCTGAATGCAAATTTGAAGAGGCTTCATGGAAATATGCATGCACAAGATTTAGAAGGCAAACAAAGATGGAAAAAAATCAACATATGCAACATAGATGACCCCTCCTACCCACTTACAATGATCTACAATTAAGGGCTAATGCACATGTTAGTGGACATTAAAGTTATATGCACATTTAATGGAGGATTAATTCATGGTAATGATAACTTGGTGGCTACACTTCCTATAGGGGTATTTTGAGTAGTCCCCTAAAATATGCATTAAGGTTTTAGGCATGTATAATATCTATTATGTTTCATGTAATGAGCTCCTAGCCTCCTCATTAGTTAGTTTAGTTATAGGCACAAATTGTGTATCAACCTGGCATTTCAAACCATTAAAATCGATAATCATCCACTCATATCAGACTTGGATCGTTCAAAACAACAGATTATTAATTTATAATTAGCAAAACTTAGCAAATACAGTAAATAAAATCAATCACAGAATCAGAGACATGGAGTTGTACAACAATAAGCAAAGGAATAGATAAATAGTAGCTCATGAAGCTACTACAATTAACAACAGAGTGTAATACAACAAAAATCTAATACATAGAAGTCTCAATACAAAGAACATGAC
The DNA here is from genome assembly GCA_030765085.1 of Allium cepa. Lineage (NCBI taxonomy): Eukaryota > Viridiplantae > Streptophyta > Magnoliopsida > Asparagales > Amaryllidaceae > Allium > Allium cepa. The sequence goes on from CM060945.1 coordinate 780,407,812, forward strand.
AAATCTGAACATAAAATGGAAACAACAGAAATAACTGAAAGCTGAATAGATAAAGATGGATCTCCAAGCAAAGCTCCAAGCTCCAAGGGTGAGTCTCAAATGCTTTGGCACTCAGTCTGACCCGAGCATAAAGCAAACACAAAACGTTCGAGTCAGGATTAACATTCTTATACCAGTAAATCAACTCAAGTGAAATGTCAAGTGAAATGCATATAACTTAAAGGATGTTTGGGATTCCCATCCTTTAAGGATCCGTTAAACTATATATATAGTACAATACGCTACATAGATAAAGTCTACATTAAACTAAACTATTAAATTAGCGTTAAGGCGTTACCCATATCCATCTTAACACATATTATATATTCCCGTAGTCTACACATATACTAAGCTCCACCAAACCTGTGGTTTACTCAAGGAGCACTCCATTGGTACGGTACAAAACAAACTCGTAGTGAGAGCGATAAGACATGTGACAAGGCACGTGAGGCAACGCCTCCTACCATTTTGCACTCCCGGACTGGTGACAATGCCTATCAGCTACCATCGCCCACCTCGAGACACACTCCCAAATCAAAGGTGCACCCAATCAAATCACAAAGTAATAAAATGATATCGAAGAAATATGCCCGATCGGAGGTGCGACCTTACTTGGCCCGGTATAGCTCCTGTTTTAGCCACATCAAGATGACTCGCGGGAGTTAGGGCTACGTTAATACCTTATATAGAGTCGTTCTCCGAACCATCCTACTTCGTTCTGGAATCTCCACCATGCACACAGTTGTTAAAGTGGTTTTCGGTATTGGCAGAGTGTATGACAATATCCGATCTTGGTCACTTTAACAACCAACTGCTTATTTCACACCATGATCATTTTCATTTCAAAAAGTTCATAATTCTTATCAAAATATCACATTCATTTCAAAATCATATCACCTTCAAAATCATATTCACTTCCAAAATCATAACCACAAAATAGTTTAAACCATCATATCAAAATATTCGCGTTTAAATCCATTAAATCTAAATCATAACAGTTGTAACTTAAACAGTTTTAATATTGAAAATAGTTTATATATTTATTGAAATAGTTATAAATTAAAAATAGTTTATATATTTAGAAAGAGTTTATATATTAAAAATAGTATATATATTAAAAATATTTTATACCAAATTAGTTTAAAATTAGAATTGCCCTTCGAATTTCATAAATCAACTCAAATCAACTTTAGTTAAAAAATTCAAATTTAAATCAATCTCAGTTCAACAATTTTAATAAAAAAGGTTAAAGGTTCAAATTTAAATTTTCATTAAAACCATTTTAATTTATATCGATTTCAAATTTGAACTATCACTTCAAATTTAATAAGTTTCAAAGTTTAAATACTCAACATTTACAATATTAGTTTCATTTATATTTCAACATTCAAAATTAATTTTATTTAAATTTGAAATATTCACTTAATAATTTTACTAACATTTAAATAAAATCTCAAATTACAAATTGAAATAAAATCAATAATTAAATATCTAACTTCAATTATATTTAATTATAAAATATTCACCTAATCACTTTTTTATAAGAATTTAAATAAAATCTCAAATTACAAATTTATATCAAAATTATATATTCAATTTTATTTAAATCTAAAAATATTCATTTAGTCTCCTTTAATGAAATCAAGTAATAAAATCATACCTTTCAAAATCCCAAATTCAATAAGTTTTCAATCAATTCTTATTTATTCAAGTCTTAAACAAATTAAATTTCACTTCAATTTCAATTTGTCTTTCCAACGTTTATTTATTTAAGTCATTACATTTTTTTTTAAAATGCTAGTGTAGTTTTAAATAAATACTCAAACATTATATATTTAATTTAATTAAATTTTATAATTAAATCTTTTTAATCTTAATTATATATCTTAAAAATAATAAAGTTATAAGTAAAATTTTATAAATTACTTTTCAAAACTCAACTTATAAATTTTTAAAATTTCTACACATATAATTTAAAAATCTAATTTTACATGTATACTAAATCTTTATTTTATATTTAAAATAATTATTGATTAAAACCCATATATTTCCTTTCAAAACCTTGGAAATAATTTTTCAAAAATAGACCAATGGTGTCCGTATATAGTTTTCTATCATATGGTCAAGTGATACGAATATTTATCATTTCAATCTGCAATAATTTGATATTTACGGGTCTATATCATATCAACCCGCAATCCCAAGATTTCAAATCTAATAAAACCACTTGGGATTGTCACTTCAACCCATAACAATTTTCCGTAATCTATAATACCATTCGGGTATCATTTCAACCTATAGGGAAGTCCTAACTGACAGGGAACTTGTAGTGTGAGAAAACATAAAATAGCTTAAAATGACATACATATTAACGACGAGCATATATATTCATACTTAACAATTTAAATAAAGTATATATAACAAGTTATGGTATCATATGTCAATTGACATAGGTTAACAAATGCAGATAAGTGTCATATGTCAATTAACATAGGTTAACAAATGCAGATACTAACATGTCATATTTAATGATTCTAATTACTAACAAATTCAAACTTAACAACAAATTTCAGTCGTCATTATGTGAAATCAATTTACTAAATTTAAGAATGTTAATCGCGAGTGATCGCTCACCTTTTGAGGCTAGAGAAAAACAATGATGGCAACACGAATACGAACATGACACTCGGAAGTAGATCCGGACATCGGCAAAGCTGGAAGCTTGAATTTGATGATTCAATAAAATCAAGTATATATTTAAACATATCATATATATATAAATTGTTACAAAATCTATTTTAGAATAATAATATAAATTCAAATAAATATTTGACATATTATATATATATATATATATATATTGTTACAAAAATCTATTTCAAAACATTAACATAAATTTAATTAAATTCTTTAAACATTTTATATATATAGCTTTGATTGAAGAAACCAATTGTAACGACCCGAAATTTCCGAAGCCGAAAATTCCAGATAGTTATGAAAAAGAAGAAAGAGATAGAAGAAGAATATCAGAAACATCAACACCCCACATTCGCAGTGGATAAAATATAATAATAAATAATAATAGCTTACAAAAGAATTCTATATCAGTCGATTACAATTATATACATCAGAGTTTTACATATATACAGTCATTGAATATTTACAAATATTCTGTCACAGATTAATAATAGTATGAATACAGCGGATATACTCTATACGATATTGCCATCCAGCTCACCTCCTGAGCTCCAGAACGTTCCTACCTGAAAATCTGTAATACTCGGCCTGACCCGAGCATTACATCAAAGTAATACCCGGGTCAGGCTGGAAACCAGCGTGAGTAAGCTCAACTAACATAAATTCAAAAGCATACGACTTATACATAACCCGGGTAACTTGTATCAATTACAATTTCACATATTTTTATCGGCATCATTTTTTTCACTCATCGATTTCTAAGTACCAAACTTAGATTAAATGGTCTAATTTACTTAAATCATTCCATTCCAGCTTATTTCACCTATACATTTATGAAGAATCGAAGTGGTTTCAGATATTAACTAATACCCAACCCTGGACTCTTCGAATTCAATTTATCTTAACACACGCTATTCAAGTGAAATGCAATTCAGTTTTAAATAAAAGATGTCACCCTTTGCACAGCAATTTGTCATTGATAAATAGCCCCATTATCAATTGACCATCCAAAGATATCATATCACAGACCATTTCAGATCAGAGGTATCATTCAATTGAGGGCATTTAAACAATCACTTAATCATGCATGAACAAGATAATCAATACACCATCTCGAATAAATCTAATTAACTATAATTGAATTAAATCAATCACCTTTAAATCCTGCTTATTAACTAATTACAGCCCAATTGATTCACCATCCCATGAACATCCATCTTAATTAATCCTCCTTGATAAATTTTTCTTCAATTACATTAAAGAAAAAATTCTTATTTTCTAATTACTTCTATTAAGTAATTATACTTCACCAAACTCCATGAATGATTATCCTCAATTAATCAATTAACCTAATTAATTTCATCCCTTAATCAAACCCAATTCTCATAATGAGTAATTATCCCTCTGTAATTACTTACTTAAGAAATTAACCCCCCTTACTTAATTATTAATCCTTTTTGATTAATTACACTAAGAAATTTATCCTTAATTACTTCGACTAAGTAATTGCCCTTTAATTACTTCTCACAATTAATTCTATTTAATTTATTACATTCTGTACTTATGACTTCGCTAAGTCTCATCAAGTATTTATATTTAATTAATCTGTAAGAGATTTACCTTTAATTACCTTTAATTAATCAACAAATTAATTTCGATCGGGTAATCCATCCCTTAATTACAAGTTAATTAATCATGAGTCCTTAATTTATTTAAATTACTTAATCTTTCATTAGTAGTTAATTACAAATCTTTTTATCAATTGATCATTGATTAATCAATTTCTAATCACTGTTTAAAGGTCGTCATTCTTAATTGCCTCCTAAACAAATTAATTGATATTAATTGGTCATCTAAATTAACATTTAAAGTCTTCCTTAAGTTTTGGAAATCAATTTATTGTTAACTACACAACTTAAATGTTCACTAAATTTTATATTTACGTTAATTACTTAATTAGAATAATTAATTAAGAGTTTGGAAGCATTGCCAAACGTTTACTAAAACTAAAACTAAAACTTGAGTTAAATTTTCAACTTAAACGGTTAAATCTTTATTTAGTTTACAGTGTTTAAACTAGTTGAAACAATTAGCGTAACTATGCTATTTTCTATTCTACAGTCTACTGCAGTTGGGAAAACAAAAATACCCGAGCACTTCCCCATTACTAACTCGAGTGATCTTCGAGTCCTAACCGGCTTCCCCCGAGACTCTCACCCGTGCTATCTTCTTCTTCTCTTTTCCCTTTTCTTCTGAAGTTAAAGTTTGGCAACTCGTTCGAACTCGAGTAAAACCCGAAGTGATTGATTCCATTCCTCAAGTAGTAACTCGAGACCGTTCTCTCATCAGCCATACTGACACGTCTCACCGCCGTTCACGTGCACGGCGGCGCCACCCTGCTCCGGCGAACACCAATGCCTCAGGCACGTCACAAATCATTCTCATATCGGAAAACCAAACCCAAATCATCACCTAACACTCGAAATTAGAAAGGAGCAGTGGCTTCAGAAGAAACTGCAAACGACCCATCAACGAAAACACCTCGCCATCGTTCCTCCGATCACCAGAGAAGCTCGTATTCCATCCATGCCTCAACAACACGACAAGCATTCCCCCCCCCCTTAAATTTCGTGAAGCTCGATCACGCATAGGTGACGTGCTCGCCATGTTTACAGTCATGCCCAAATCCTTAAACAAGACCCTAAAATGATCCAGTATCTTAAACCTACTCAATAGAATATTTTTTTGATAATTTTCACGAAATCGACAATGTTCACACTTGTCTCAACTCAAGTTTCGACATTTATTATTAATTCAATCATGAGAAATTGGTAGAAATGCCATTTTTATTCACATACGAACCGCACTTGAATTGCTAAACTAAAAATCTTTCTTTTGGTTTTAAAAATCATCAATTTCAGTAAGGTTTCAAGATATAATCTTGAATTAGCTTCTGGTAACAATCGAGTTTATCAATAAATCATTTGGTTTCCTGTAAACAGTATTACAGTGATATACTATATAAGGATGGTTTAGTCAACTTTCTTAAAACAAATCATAATCTAGTTTTAAAATCTTATTTGATTGGAAAATTAATACTTAGCAATGATTAACAGAAATTAGATTGAGTTTGCATTCAGACTTTGAACAGAGAAGTATATATCACCCTGTACAATCAACAGAGAAGTATATAGCAACACAGGATTCATCTTCAAGTTCAAAGTATATATCACCATGTTATCAATAAATCCTGAAGTGTTTAAAAATTAATCTTAAAGCTTTAAATTTTAAGTTTACTCACCTATAAATCTTTGAACAGAAAGCAAATTTGATGAAGAAAGGCTGCAGTTGAATCCCTGAAAACTTTCTTTGTTTTTGCTGTTAAGTTTTTGTAAACAAACACAAGAGTATGATGTGTATAAATATGAGCATAACTTTGAACACCTGTAGGTTATACAAGTACAAGTCTCTCAGGCTTTTGATTTGCTTGTATTTAATACACTGCAATGTGAAATGGTCTTGCATTTCGGCTGTAGGATTTTTCTTGGACACCAAGTTGTGCTAATTAATGCATAAGCTTTCATTTTAGTTTACATCTATTTATGGTCCCTGATATTTGTCTATGTCTGTACAAAATTATTTGCATATGTCAGTAGCTTATCTCCTTGCATTGGTCAGGCATATATTATAATGTAAATAGTTTGTCTTCATATTTGTTTACATATAATTATAGTTTACTGCTATTTACATTTTGGTACAAAGACATTTTGTTGAATATGCTAATAAATTTGTCATCCCTATGTCTTACATATGTATGTTACAGCAATATGTATGTTAAACATATTTATTTTGTTTTCTTTGTTTCTTTGCATTGTTCATACATATTTATATAGGTTATTCTCCTTAATCCTTTTGATATGCTTATGTAAAGTTGTTCTAGATATGGTTTTGGCTTATGTATTTATTTATAATATATACATGTATTTGTATATTTTATATTCATATTTATATCTTATATTCATGTTTAATATTGATAGGATTGCTTTACTTTAAACATTATTCTAAAGACTTCATTTATTATTCATATATGTATTATATCAAATGTCATTAATATAGAACTTTTAATTCGATTGGACAAGAAAGATTTTATTTTAAATTTTCAAAAAAAATCAGATCTTCTTTCCAAATCTATACAAACAAATGGCAAATATCCAAAAAGACTTATTCATTTTAAAATGATAAGTTTACTTTTCTTTAAATTGGATTAAATAGTTATTAAAATATTATTGTCAAAATCCCGGGTCGTCACATTCCTCCCCCCTTTGAATCTTTTCGTCCTCGAAAAGGAACGAAGCCAGATTTTAAAATGTTTAAGATCAGATAAACTCTCTTTGATCATTTCTAAATTACTTGAAAATTCTATACAATATTAGTAAAATAGTTTTTATACAGATATTTTTATAACACGATGTTTCGACAAGTCTATCCTTGTTCCCACAGAAATTCGGTCATACGTTGATCAGGCGTAGGACTGAAAATCTATAAGTACTTGGTAAACCCGTTTTCAACACCCAGTGAAAATACTTGGAAAATAATTTTATTGAAAATATAGAAAAACAGTTTTTTTTTTTAAAAATAGAGGAAATACCTTTGGTGAGAAGGCTTTGGAAATCATCAGCCCCATCCATGGTCGTAGTTAACCCGATGGTTACGTTGCCGTTCCGACAAAATCCACAGATAACTGTAGGCCTCCGCGCCCCATGATTACACCATGGAACCCACGACAGATCGCAGCTACAACTGGGGTTACGTAGCTATCACAGCAAAAACCCATCTAACTGTAGGCATCAGTGCCATTGAATTTCGCTGCCAAAAATGAAACTTCTCCATTCCACTTGACCATAGATCGCAGTCTACCGATGTTGCGTTGCCTTCCCGGCAAAATCAAGTGTAGACCGTTGACACTCATCCTCCACACGATTTTCGCTATGGTCCCCACAGTAGATCGCAGCGACATCGAGTTACACTGTCGTCACAGCATAACCCAAGTGCCTCTGTAGGCATCAACGCCATTGACTTACGCTACCCAAAAATCCTCAGGAACTAGTTTTGTCCGGACTCCTCACAGCATCAACTTTAGAACCCCCCTGGATTCTAGGCAGCACCACCCGGTGGCACTCCTGAGAAGTTCATTTCAAGGGAGCGCCTTTTTCCCCAGAGCCATCGTCAAAATATTTTATACTATACACATATAGTATCTTCAAATCATACACATAGTATGATATCATACAAAGCTCCTTTACACAAAATCGATTATCCCAAAATCGATAATTCTCAAAATAGGCTTTCCAAATTCCATATATTTGATTTTTACCCAGAAATCAAAAGCCTTTCCAAATTCAAAGGTTCCCAAAACCTTTTCCAAAATCTTCATAAGATCCTATATATATATATATTCAAATATATATTTAATTTTTAAAACTTTGGATCCTTTCAAATTTGTATACAATTCTTTTTATACTTCAAACATTTTCAAAATCCTTTTTCTTCCAGCAATAAATTCAACAATGGGAGATTTATCTTATATAACAAAGATATACAACTTCGTTTATTCAAAACCAGATATCCCAATTTAATTACTCTTTTCAATATCAATATCATTCAAATCCGTACGATGTACACCTACCATCCGTACGCTATATCAACCTGATCGCTCGCTCGATCACACAATTTCACTTTCGAACTAGTATCGTCCACCCGACTTCCTAGTGCGGACACATATCTGATTTCTTGATCAGAAACCGTCATTCTCCTTGCATAGTCATAACTATGATAGAGAATATCCAGAACCAATCAACAATCCATATCCAGGTTCGCCGTCGGAAATCGAGTGGAAAATCCCAACTCGGATCGATAAACTATCTCGAAATTCTGTGCTCGAATCTGGATCAAATCACTATGCGAATAGAATAATATACGTACATCCTACGTATTTAACTTCATTGATATTAGCCAAATCAATTTCCTTCCCATTCACATTCCCTTTAAATTCTATTCATGTATTCACAATTGTTTCAATTCCATTGAATTATCACTTCAATTCCTATCTCAGTTGGGAATTTAATAAATAACCGTTTGAACTCCGACCAGTTTAGAAAATAGTTTAAAAGTTTAAAAATAGGTAAGTACTGGAAAAATAATTAATAGTTTGCAAAATAGCTATAAAATAGTTAACTAGTTGTAAAATAGTTGGAAAATAGTTAAATAGTTTCAAAATAATGGTAAAACAAATATAAAATAATTTGGCTTTAAAAAGAAAGGTTATATATATTAAATAGCTTGGAAAATAAGTTTATATTAAAACAATTTATATAAAATAGTCTAGAGTCAAACTGTTCACTTCCCCAATAATTCAATTTACATTTCCACTTTCATTTAAATTGACCCAATTTCAAATTTTAAATAACTCCAATTTCCATTGGACTTGATTTATTTCCAATTCAAGTTGAATCAATAAGTTGAATCAATCAGATTTCTTTCCAAATTCTAATTAAATTTTATTTGATTTTAAACATATTCACTTTAACTACAATTCCAAATTATTCAAATTTATTTAGACTACTTTCCAATTGGATCTACCTCAAATTTCAAATCACTTCAATTTCTATATGAATTTATCACAATCCCTATTTGAATTTGAACTCATTAAATCTTCAATTTAATTTCAAATTAATCCAATTCAAATTTCCCATTAGAATTTTATACTCATCTATCTTCAATTCTAATTAATTTAAACTAAATTCAATTCGAATTAATGAAATCAAAACCTCAACTTTAACCATCTCGAATCATATAAATTCGAGCTAAATTTTCAAATATTGATTTAATCCCCTTAAATTAGGTTAACCTTTATTTATTTATATATCTATTTTTGTTTTTAAATCAGTAATCCAAATCTTTAACTATTTAATTCTGAGTCCAATTCTCAATAGATATAGAAAATTTTACATTAGGTTGAATTACCACAAAAGATTCCATACATTAGTTGATTCCTACTAATAGTTCATACATTGCATACATTTATCCAAAATAAGAGTCTTACAAAAGTCATACATCTAGATGTCTTTCTACGGACTTCCTCCCAAAGGGCAAAGCCCGAACATGCACCTTTCAACAGGATGTCCCCACTTATAGCATTTTCCACAAAAAATTTCTACCCTCTCATCAATCTTGACGGCCTCCATGTTTCCGACAGGATGTTCCATAACTTTAATCTTTTTCTTCTGTCTCTTGGGACAATTTCTCGCAATATGTCCCAGCCCTTTACAATGATAGAAAATGGTTGACTCGTTGACCGGTTCCTTTGGTTTACGCTTTTCCTTCCTCACTTCGGGACAGTGGTTAAGGAAATGTCCCTTCTTATAGCACTTAAAGCATAATATCTCGGAGCGAAAACGTTGGAATATACCCTTTAATTCCTTCCTTGTTTTACCACACTTAGCTGCGTAATGACCCTTATTGTAACATCTATAGCAAGTAACATTATCGTAAGGTCCTAGTCCATTTCTTTCCTTAATCCGATTTTCATACTCCTGAATTGCTATTTCCCGTTCCTTACGTGTAGCTGCTCTTCGTTCTCTGCTCCTTGCCTTCCATTCTTCACTCTTAGCCATTTCTCTCAAGACTGACTTTTAGAGGGTCTTCCTAACCTATAAATTAGACTTAATTAGAAGAATTCAACTCTTATATATCAATTTGCTTACCTAGATATACCTTAAGTTTTAAACCACCTTCGGTTTTTACTTCAAGTCCAATCTTCAAACAACCCATTATTTGCAACAAGTCTTTTTTATTCAAATTTAAGATTCCACAATTTAGGTATTTTAAATTTTATAAGTCATACTTTACTTAAATGTTTACTTTTTAAAATATTTCATTTTGCTTACCCATTAATGCACATCTTATTATTTAACACACAACAATTACTTATGATAATAACCACGATTATCATATCTAAAGCCATCTATTATCATCTTATTCTGAAATACTTCTCCAATTCAAGATTTCAATTTCAATTTAAATCCATTTCAAACTTATCTTTATTAAATTTCAGTTTGGTTGTATTATATTACTTCTTAATTTAATTTCAATAATTAACAACCAATCACCTTTATATTAATTAGAAGGAAATATTGCTTTATATATATCAAAAAATATATTTTTTATATAAAATAATTTAAAACCTTTTATAAGAAAATAACAAGTACGCGCTCATATATATATATATATATATATATATATATATCCTCAACTCATTTTAGAGTACTACAGACTCTATTAAATGAGTAATTCCCACTAGAGCCAAGGTTCTCGCTTAACCTTTCAGCTCTGATACCAAATGTAACGACCCGAAATTTCCGAAGCAGAAAATTCCAAATAGTTATGAAAAAGAAGAAAGAGATAGAAGAAGAAGATCAGAAACATCAACATCTCACATTCGCAGCGAATAAAATATAATAATAAATAATAATAGCTTACAAAAGAATTCTATATCAGTCGATTACAACTATATACATCAGAGTTTTACATATATACAGTCACTGAATATTTACAAATATTCTGTCACAGATTAATAATAGTATGAATACAGCGGATATACTCTATACGATATTGCCATCCAGCTCGCCTCCTGAGCTCCAGAACGTTCCTACCTGAAAATCTGTAATACTCGGTCTGACCCGAGCATTACATCAAAGTAATACCCGGGTCAGGCTGGAAACCAGCGTGAGTAAGCTGAACTAACATAAATTCAAAAGCATACGACTTATACATAACCTGGGTAACTTGTATCAATTACAATTTCACATATTTTTATCGGCATCATTTTTTTCACTCATCGATTTCTAAGTACCAAACTTAGATTAAATGGTCTAATTTACTTAAATCATTCCATTCCAGCTTATTTCACCTATACATTTATGAAGAATCGAAGTGGTTTCGGATATTAACTAATACCCAACCCTGGACTCTTCGAATTCAATTTATCTTAACACACGCTATTCAAGTGAAATGCAATTCAGTTTTAAATAAAGGATGTCACCCTTTGCACAGCAAATCGTCATTGATAAATAGCCCCATTATCAATTGACCATCCAAAGATATCATATCACAGACCATTTCAGATCAGAGGTATCAGTCAATTCAGGGCATTTAAACAATCACTTAATCATGCATGAACAAGATAATCAATGCACCATCTCGAATAAATCTAATTAACCATAATTGAATTAAATCAATCACCTTTAAATCCTGCAAATTAACTATTTACAGCCCAATTGATTCACCATCCCATGAACATCCATCTTAATTAATCCTCCTTGATAAATTTTTCTTCAATTACATTAAAGAAAAAATTCTTATTTTCTAATTACTTCTATTAAGTAATTATACTTCACCAAACTCCATGAATGATTATCCTCAATTAATCAATTAACCCAATTAATTTCTTCCCTTAATCAAACCCAATTCTCATAATCAGTAATTATCCCTCTGTAATTACTTACTTAAGAAATTAACCCCCCTTACTTAATTATTAATCCTTTTTGATTAATTACACTAAGCAATTTATCCTTAATTACTTCTACTAAGTAATTGCCCTTTAATTACTTCTTACAATTAATTCTATTTAATTTATTACATCCTGTACTTATGACTTCGCTAAGTCTCATCAAGTATTTATATTTAATTAATCTGTAAGAGATTTACCTTTAATTACCTTTAATTAATCAACAAATTAATTTCGATCGGGTAATCCATCCCTTAATTACAAGTTAATTAATCATGAGTCCTTAATTTATTTAAATTACTTAATCTTTCGTTAGTAGTTAATTACAAATCTATTTATCAATTGATCATTGATTAATCAGTTTCTAATCACTGTTTAAAGGTCATCATTCTAAATTGCCTCCTAAACAAATTAATTGATATTAATTAGTCATCTTAATTAACATTTAAAGTCTTCCTTAAATTTTGGAAATCAATTTATTATTAACTACACAACTTAAATGTTCACTCAATTTTATATTTACGTTAATTACTTAATTAGAATAATTAATTAAGAGTTTAGAAGCATTGCCAAACGTTAACTAAAACTAAAACTTGAGTTAAATTTTCAACTTAAACGGTTAAATCTTTATTTAGTTTACAGTGTTTAAACTAGTTGAAACAATTAGCGTAAATATGCTATTTTCTATTCTACTGTCTACTGCAGTTGGGAAAACAAAAATACCCGAGCACTTCACCATTACTAACTCGAGTGATCTTCGAGTCCTAACCCGCTTGCCCCGAGACTCTCACCCGTGCTATCTTCTTCTTCTCTTTTCCCTTTTCTTTTGAAGTTAAAGTTTGGCAACTCGTTCGAACTCGAGTAAAACCCGAAGTGATTGATTCCATTCCTCAAGTGGTAACTCGAGACCGTTCTCTCATCAGCCATACTGACACGTCTCACCGCCGTTCACGTGCACGGCGGCGCCACCCTGCTCCGGCGAACACCAATGCCTCAGGCACGTCACAAATCATTCTCATATCGGAAAACCAAACCCAAATCATCACCTAACACTCGAAATTAGAAAGGAGCAGTGGCTTTAGAAGAAACTGCAAACGACCCATCGACGAAAACACCTCGCCATCGTTCCTCCGATCACCAGAGAAGCTTGTATTCCATCCATGCCTCAACAACACGACAAGCATTCCCCCCCTTAAATTTCGTGAAGCTCGATCGCGCATAGGTGACGTGCTCGCCATGTTTACAGTCATGCCCAAATCCTTAAACAAGACCCTAAAATGATCCAGTATCTAAAACCTACTCAATAGAATATTTTATTGATAATTTTCACGAAATCGACAATGTTCACACTTGTCTCAACTCAAGTTTCGACATTTATTATTAATTCAATCATGAGAAATTGGTAGAAATGCCATTTTTATTCACATACGAACCGCACTTGAATTGCTAAACTAAAAATCTTTCTTTTGGTTTTAAAAATCATCAATTTCAGTAAGGTTTCAAGATATAATCTTGAATTAGCTTCTGGTAACAATCGAGTTTATCAATAAATCATTTGGTTTCCTGTAAACAGTATTACAGTGATATACTATGTAAGGATGGTTTAGTCAACTTTCTTAAAAAAAATCATAATCTAGTTTTAAAATCTTATTTGATTGGAAAATTAATACTTAGCAATGATTAACAGAAATTAGATTGAGTTTGCATTCAGACTTTGAACAGAGAAGTATATATCACCCTGTACAATCAACAGAGAAGTATATAGCAACACAGGATTCATCTTCAAGTTCAAAGTATATATCACCATGTTATCAATAAATCCTGAAGTGTTTAAAAATTAATCTTAAAGCTTTAAATTTTAAGTTTACTCACCTATAAATCTTTGAACAGAAAGCAAATTTGATGAAGAAAGGCTGCAGTTGAATCCCTGAAAACTTTCTTTGTTTTTGCTGTTAAGTTTTTGTAAACAAACACAAGAGTATGATGTGTATAAATATGAGCATAACTTTGAACACCTGTAGGTTATACAAGTACAAGTCTCTCAGGCTTTTGATTTGCTTGTATTTAATACACTGCAATGTGAAATGGTCTTGCATTTCGGCTGTAGGATTTTTCTTGGACACCAAGTTGTGCTAATTAATGCATAAGCTTTCATTTTAGTTTACATCTATTTATGGTCCCTGATATTTGTCTATGTCTGTACAAAATTATTTGCATATGTCAGTAGCTTATCTCCTTGCATTGGTCAGGCATATATTATAATGTAAATAGTTTGTCTTCATATTTGTTTACATATAATTATAGTTTACTGCTATTTACATTTTGGTACAAAGACATTTTGCTGAATATGTTAATAAATTTGTCATCCCTGTGTCTTACATATGTATGTTACAGCAATATGTATGTTAAACATATTTATTTTGTTTTCTTTGTTTCTTTGCATTGTTCATACATATTTATATAGGTTATTCTCCTTAATCCTTCTGATATGCTTATGTAAAGTCGTTCTTGATATGGTTTTGGATTATGTATTTATTTATAACATATACATGTATTTGTATATTTTATATTCATATTTATATCTTATATTCATGTTTAATATTGATAGGATTGCTTTACTTTAAACATTATTCTAAAGACTTCATTTATTATTCATATATGTATTATATCAAATGTCATTAATATAGAACTTTTAATTCGATTGGACAAGAAAGATTTTATTTTAAATTTTCAAAAAAAAAATCAGATCTTCTTTCCAAATCTATACAAACAAATGGCAAATATCCAAAAAGACATATTCATTTTAAAATGATAAGTTTACTTTTCTTTAAATTAGATTAAATAGTTATTAAAATATTATTGTCAAAATCCCGGGTCGTCACACCGATATATACATATACAATATATATATATATAACCTTTTAAAAATTATACTATAACGATCCGTAATTTTCGATAATTAAAATCTGTTAATTTAATAAAGTTTTGGGATTTAATGTTAAAAGAAATAGAAATTTGTGATTTAATAATAAGAATATAATAGAATAAAATGAAATAGTAATAATTTAAGGAAATTGATAACTGCTTTAAATATAACTCTGGTTAACTAAAAGGATTAAAGAGTTGTAATTGATATAGACTGTAAATAAATTATAGTAATGTATGTATTAATGGGAATTGGATTAGAAGAGCAATTAATAAATTAAATGTTGATTAATTAATGACATTGTAACGACCCATAATTTCTATTAATTAGAATTTGTATATTTAATTAATTTTAAATATTAATAAGTGAAATTTATAAGTCGAACAAATTTTATTTCGAATAATTAGATTTAATTGGGTAATTAAATCGATAATTTAATAGTTGAAAATACAGAAATAATTGAAAATTGAGTTAAATATGATTGAAAATGATTTGTAAAATTTTATTTTATCATATTGGAGTTAGAACGATATTTTAGAGCTTTTAAAATTGAATTTAAAGTTAATTTGTGAAAATTGAATATTTTAATATTTAAATCGATTAGTGAAATCAGTCAATTTTCGAACAGTCTCAGAATTGGACGAAACTAGTCCCATTGGATCCGTTATAGTTTGTTATTATCGGATTTCAATTTTCGTAGCAGTTGGAGTTTTCGTTTGACCGTGGCAGCTCGAAACGCATCGAAATTGTTTTAATATTAATTTGGCGAGTTAAAATAGCCATTTTTCAAACAGTCTCGGATTTCGACGAAACCAGTTTCATCGGATCCGTAATGTGATATTATTGTATGGTTTCAAATTTCATGTCAATCGGATTTACCGTTTGTCCGATGCAAGCTAAAACACCTAGAAATTTGATTTACCGATTTAATTTTAAATCGAACGTTTATTGCCATAACTCGCACAGATGATCGAATAAGCTCCCGAAACACATTCCATTGTGTTCGGAATGCGGGGTAAACCTTAGGAACGCCAACCGGCACGTTTCGTTTGGAGTTCGGAAAATTCGGGATGAATAGTGTTTTTGCCATTTTTCTATATAAGCACCTCCATAATTCATTTTGCAAGAAAATAAAAACCTAACCCTAATTCATAACCTAGCCGCCAGTAGAAAGGTCCAATGGCCGAAATCTTCCTATCTCCTCCCTCTCTTTTCTTTAAATCCGTGAAGCAATCCAAGAAACTTTCTAAATGAAAGTTGTAGAGCACTTTGAGTTCTTGAAGTTCAACGGTTATGATCGTTTATGGAGCGGTGGATCAACGGGAAAACGACCACAAAGTCATACGCTTGCGCACAAAAATCGAGGGAGTAGGTGCAGCCGAGCGGGGTCGGCCTCTGGGCGTGGGTGGTGCTGGCTCGCGCGCGCGTGGTGGAAGTCTCTGATCAAGCTAGAGGGGAGTGTGGTGGCCGCGATTTGGAGCCCTAGTTTGGCTTGGATGGGTTCAATGTTGTGTCTCCTACCTGGAAGCAAACGCGAGGGGAGAAGAACATGAAGTACGGCCGTGATTTTTGGATGCAGGGATGGACGGCTGAGATGTTGTAGGGTATAAAATTAAAAAGGAATTTGTGAATTTAATTATATTAAAATTGTGTAAATGTTTAAACTGCTATAACTTTTCCATACGAGGTTGAAAACGCACGAAACCAGTTGCGTTGGGTTCGTATGGACTAGTATTACGCTATGAAATTGAATTGTAGTCGTTTGGAGCTAGTAAAAATTTCGAGTAAAATTAAACGTCAGTTTAATTTTATTCGAAATAAAAGCTGAAAACGAAATTGAAATCAAGGTGAGAACTTCTCACTCAATCGAATCGGTTTCGATTTTAATTTTAAATAGTTATATTTAAAATTCTTGAATGTATGTTTGAATGATGATTGTTATCTATTGATTGTTAAAATAGACATTATGCGCCGTTAGCAAGCGGAGGTTATTTATTAAAAACATATACCGCGAATATTTCACAGTACAGTGAAATTGGTATTATTTATGTACTTGGAATTGATTTCCTGCATTATATAGTGGATGAGACCCTATTGCGCCGCCTATTAAGCGGATAATATTTTAGAAATCCCATATACCACGATAATTCCGTACTGGAACGGAATTGGTATTGTGCTAACATTTTTGGATGCAGGAAAACAGGTTGGAGGGATCCAACTGGATTCCTCAACAGTATTTATTTGATTATGGATATTTTGATATTCATTGATTATCATATCGATATATGATGTCGTTGTCGTCGTGATTGACTATTTGCTGTGTAGTATCATTTGGGCCAATTTTGGAATTTTAAAAGGATTTTAAAAAAATGATTTTTGAAAGTATACGTTTATAAAATATTTTTGGAATTGGTTCATTTTAAATAAATAAACGTTATAATTTTAATGTTATAAAAATTTATGATTTTTGAGAAATATAGTTAAAAGTTGATTTTTGAAAATATGGGGTAAATGATTTTATAAAATAGTTTAAATTGGGATTTTTGAATTTATTATAAAAAGTTAAAATATAGGATTTATGAAATTTGATTATTTTATAAATCAACGAAAATGGTGAAATTATAAAGGAGTTTAAAGACGTTTTAAAATAATAATATGAACTGATTTATATAAAAGATTTATAAATTGATATTTATAAATTAAAATATTTGAATTATAAAACGAGTTTTTATAAGTGTTAGAGTGAATTGTAAATGAATTTCATAAATGAATGAAATTTATAGAATTATAAACGGTAAAATTATAAATGGAATTTTATAAGCAGTAGGTTTATAAAATTGTAAAGTTATTAAAAGAATAGATTTGGGTAAATAAATGAATCTTATAAGTTATAAGGTTTATAATTTGGGAAGTTTAAAAGAATGATTTGGTAAACAAATAAATTGTAAGTATTAACTTATAATATGAACTTTTGGTGTATAATTGAGTTATAAATTGAAATCGGTTAATAAAGGAGATTTATAAAAGGAAGTCGTTATAAAATAAATAGAAATGGAAATTATAAACATTGTTCTATAAATCCGCAAACGACTTATTTTGATAAGTAAATTGTTATAGGTGATTAATGGAGTTATATTCACATTTTAGACAGTGAATAATCCTTTAAAATAAAATGTATGGAAATGATGAAATTGGTTAACGAAGTATATTCACGTTTTTGAATAGTGAATAATATGTTAAAGAAAATGTTTTGGATGTGATGTTTTAAATAGAATTAAAACGATCTAACGATGTTTTTAAAATGTGTTAAGATCCAAAACCATAGATTTCAACATTCATTGTTGAAATAGACGTTTTCGAGAAATAGAAGGAAATGGTGGACTATAACACTGTTGTTATAGTAAATGATTTCCGAAAGGAAATGTTTTATATAGTATTGGGATTTATATATCTACTCTAATTTCGAATCCCTATACTAGTGATTTTGGGTTGTCGTAACGATGTTTTACGCAGCATTCGTTTTGGCCCAAATAAATATGTTTAAGAGAATGATTTCCTTAAAGAATGAAATATATACTTAATTTCGATTTAAGTATATTGAATATTTTTCAAGTATTGAAAATAAATAGATTTGTGAATTACTTATTAATAAATAAGTATGGAAATGTTTTTCTAATGTGAAATGAAATGTTTTGAGAATTTATATTTTTGAAGATAAATTGAAAATGAATAATTGAAATCGTGTATTGATAAATATTTTGGAATGTAAATTCACTATGGAATTTATAAATGAAAAAGGGAATTTGTTTAAAAATAAACGTTGATTTATTTTTGAAGTGTGAGAATAAATTTACGGATTTGGAACGTAAATATAAAGTAAATCGGTAAGGATTTATTTAATTGGTTTAAATGAACCATTCTGAAATAAAAATGAATAAAGATTTGTGAATATATCCCGTATAGGGAAATGATTGAAATTTGTTTTCAAAAGTGGTAAAGGTGAAAAGTGATTTGAAAATTTGTTTTCAAATGGTTGAAGTGTGAAAATTATATTACTTGTAAAGATATTTTTGGAAAATAAATAATTTGTAAAATTATTTGGAATTTGGTGATGTTGTGCATTTCCATTGATAGTTCAATAATCGACTATCAATATTTACCTTTGAATGGGTATTTGTTGTGATTTGTTTGAATTTGAATGCCACACTTATTTTTAAATAAGCGCTCACTATTCGGGTTAGCCGGGAAAGGACCTTGGGGTCGTATAACCCATTCCGAATATGTGATACGTCGTTATGAATTGCATTTGAAGACCGGTGTTGAAGACCGGATATTTTCAAAAGCTAAAGGACAACTTGTCGAATGTCTTTGCATCGACTGGTCCCTGGTATAGAGACTCCATATGTGATGGGAAGTCCGGTCGTGATTAGTGAATATCCGGATTGCAAGGACTTCTTTGTGAGTGCCTTCGGTTCTGTTTGATCCCGGAGTAGACTTGTATTGATTGTATGTCTGACATTACAAATTGAGATATAAAGCTGATTTCTTTCAAATATATTTCTGTTGGTGGCGTAGAATTTATTCTCTTAGCTTAACACCCTTCTCTGAGACATACGACCTCGGAGGTTATGTAGTTGATGGTTATCAGCGACAGATTCCCAATTTGGTAATGTGACATGCTGAGTGTTGCTGTGAAATGATCATTGTTTGATCATTTGTTATATGATCATTTGTTCGATCATTTATTTTTGTGATCATTACTTTGATCATTTGTTGACCCAAAGCATGGCTTTGTACCAAAGCGTAGGCTTTGTGGACGAGACTTCGTCGGACCTCACTGTAGCGACTTTTCTATTGATTAGAAAAGCACAAATTTTAATAAATTCTGCAAGCGCACAGGCGTGTAGTATGCAGGTCGAACACAGGGAATTGTATTTTAAAACAATTAAAATCCACAGTTAAATCTTAGGCGTGTTAAACAAATTCGACGGTGAATTTTGAACAGAAAATAAAAACAATAATATACTCCGAATCGATTTCGAAACTAATCGAAATTGCAACCAAAATATAGAATTGTAAAAAAAATCAGAACAGAAATTGAAATTGCGGAAAAGAAGATAACGGAGCAAACAACTGAAATAATTATTAACTAACTGAAAAGAGTGCAGAAAATAACTAAGAACAAGAATAAATAAATTGCTAAATCTAATCAACAATCCTACGTATTCTGTTCGAAAATAAAAACAGTGCTGAATTTAAATCTAAATTTGAAGAAAAGTGATGAGGTAAGAGATGATTTTCCATTTGCATTCCTCTCTCTATTTAAAGACTTCAGCCTCCACAAATAACCCTATTATTTAGGTCCATGTGCTTGATATTAGGAGAAAGATAAGGCCACCTCACTTTGAATTGGTCTTTGCTTTGTTATTTGATTAACAAGTGACCTTGCTTTGAGAGATTTTCAGATCAAACTTTGAATGTGTATTTTCAATATTTGCATTTGATTTCTTGCATGAATAGTACACATGTTGGTGACGTGAGATGCATTTCTTCATGAACGATATGTACTTTCTCTTCGACGGTATTCAAAATGTTGCACTTTGGAATCTATAATCTGCAAAACCACAAAAAAATACCCGTATAATACCACTTTATTAAAATAAAAATATATGAAACAAACGGTTTAAAATGCAGAAAAATATGTTCATCAAATACCCCCACACTTGAACTTTATTCGTCCTCGAATAAAGAAGAAAATAAAAACTAACTAAATCCTTTTTCGTAGGAAACACGATTGCATTGAGCGTATGCAACAAGCCGTTAAACCTCTAGGTGTCCCTAGTAGGACGAGTGGTGTCTCATGAGGGTTTTCAGCAGATACTACCCACAAAATCCAAATGCATTATGTGATGATTCTAATGTACTACATGAATGCAAAATTCTACACAAATGGAGACTCGATTTACTTCAAAATAGTTGCAACAAAATAATGTATATCAGTTTTAGTCAACTTCTTCAAATTTTTGGTTCCTCACTAATCACAAATTTCAATGTAACTCAAGTTTTCATACATTAGATTCTAGTTTGGCCAGTTGTTTCGGTCGATAACATAGTGCAGCCATGAAATAAATTCTTCACTGTTGATTACAGTTTTTTTCAAAATGGTATTTTTCATTTCCATTTGTATAACAAGCCAAATCAACAAAGTCAAGAAGTGTTTGGGTTTCAAAGCTTAGTCTCTCTTTACTAGTTTTTTTTTCTTCTCTTTTTTTTACACCTATCCTTTGGACCAAGGTATACCACCCATGCACTGCCTCGTGGGCTTACGTGAGAGTTGGGACAGAGCTTGGCGGATTGTGCAAACCGACGCTGACTATGTCAGAAAAGGTCGGTAATCCTTAGGTGATTATTTATTTAATTATTTATACACCTAACTCAGAATGCTGAGGCCAGATATACCATCCATGCACTGCCTTGCGGGCTTACGTGAGAAGAGTATAGAGCGTGGCGAGTGCACACACTTTCACAAGTGTGCACACCTATCGACTGTAGGTGTTTTTTTTTGAGAAGAGCTAAAGAGTGTTATGCAAATCAACTTAGCACCACTTAACTTTAATGATTTGAGATGTCAACGCATGTACTTTAAATCTGCCATTTTTTTTAAAGAAAGACTACATTTTAGAAAAGATTTCATAACCATCACCTATATACTAACCTATATACTAACCTCACTATTATCGCTTGTAATTCAACTTTTCATTATATTTTACATTTGAAATTAGTGATTCACAAAAATCTTCATCAATTGACTGCAACTGCTTACTTACTTTGCCTTGACTAATTAAAAATAAATCGAAGTCCTAAAATATTGGGAAATGAAAAAAAAAATGAAAAGAAATTTGAAAACAAATAATGAGATGATTTTTAAAAAAAATGATGCTACACTATGAAATATGAACAAACAGAATGAGATATTCGTCCCCCCCACACTGGAATGAGACAGTGTCCCAACTGTCAAATAGAATGCAAATGCAAAATAGAAGGAAAAAAAAAACTAAAAAAATACAACCTGATATGTGCAAGATAGTGAGCGGCTCATGCCGAATAGCTAGGTTCGTGAAGATCCACGAACTCATCGTCCTCGTGCTGTTCAAACTCTCGAAATGGCTTCAAGCGTTGTCCATTGACCTTTGAAATGGAACCATCCAGAGGTGTATGATAGTCCGTCCAATGCAGCTGAGTAGCGCTAGCGAATGGTTGAGATTTACCGAGTTGGAGCTGTCTGTGTTGAAATAAATGTTTGCTATCTGAGTTGAAGTTTTCTCCGTGCAGGTGAATGCTCGTGAAAGGCACAAAACTAAGTTGCTGATAGAAAATATATGAAAACTGTCACATGCAGAAAATTTAAAACATGCCCAATAAAATAAAGTTAAGTAGAATGAATGTGTTGAATGCAAAATGAAACTGCTATGGCACTGCTATGTTACGTGAGTAAACGAATGTATGCAAGCTCCTGTGTGGGAGATAGTTACGTGAATATGAAAACTAAACTAACTAATGCATGCAAGAATGTGAAAGTGGAACTGCAAGTAACCAAACTAACGTACGTGAAAACAATGCAGTGAAAAAAAATGTGTGTTTTTTTAATTAATTTATGCAAACTAACGTGAAAATGTGAAAGTGGAAGTGCAACTAAAAATGTGTACTGGCACACGTGAATAACTGTGAAGACGTGGGGATTATGCAAACGTGAAAGCAAGATGTTGTGAAGGAATGATATTTTTTTCTTTTTTTAAAAAAATATATGCAGAAACGTAAAAGCAAGATTATGTGAGGTATGCGTGAAAATATGCAGAAACGTGACTCGTGATTGAAGATTATGTGAGGTATGCGTGAAAGAAACCGAAAAAACGAAAAAAAATGATTTTTTTTAAAGTAAAACGCTACTTTGGCGAAAGGAACCGAAAAACGAAAAAAAATGATTTTTTATTTTTTTTGAAAACTAATGCAAAAAAAATAAAATAAAATAAATTAACATGAATAGACTTAAAAATGAAAAATCTAAAATCTCAAAATAGCAACTCCCCGGCAACGGCGCCAAAAACTTGTAGCGACTTTTCTATTGGTTAGAAAAGCACAAATTTTAATAAATTCTGCAAGCGCACATGCGTGTAGTATGCAGGTCGAACACAGGGAATTGTATTTTAAAACAATTAAAATCCATAGTTAAATCTTAGGCGTGTTAAACGAATTCGACGGTGAATTTTGAACAGAAAATAAAAACAATAATATACTCCGAATCGATTTCGAAACTAATCGAAATTGCAACCAAAATATAGAATTGTAAAAAAAATCAGAACAGAAATTGAAATTGCGGAAAAGAAGATAACGGAGCAAACAACTGAAATAATTATTAACTAATTGAAAAGAGTGCAGAAAATAACTAAGAACAAGAATAAATAAATTGCTAAATCTAATCAACAATCTTACGTATTCTGTTCGAAAATAAAAACAGTGCTGAATTTAAATCTAAATTTGAAGAAAAGTGATGAGGTAAGAGATGATTTTCCATTTGCATTCCTCTCTCTATTTAAAGACTTCAGCCTCCACAAATAACCCTATTATTTAGGTCCATGTGCTTGATATTAGGAGAAAGATAAGGCCACCTCACTTTGAATTGGTCTTTGCTTTGTTATTTGATTAACAAGTGGCCTTGCTTTGAGAGATTTTCAGGTCAAACTTTGAATGTGTATTTTCAATATTTGCAACTGATTTCTTGCATGAATAGTACACATGTTGGTGACGTGAGATGCATTTCTTCATGAACGATATGTACTTTCTCTTCGACGGTATTCAAAATGTTGCACTTTGGAATCTATAATCTGCAAAACCACAAAAAATACCCGTATAATACCACTTTATTAAAATAAAAATATATGAAACAAACGGTTTAAAATGCAGAAAAATATGTTCATCACTCACACCCCGGAAATGGTCAAAACATGAAGGATGCGGCAAGGTTATTAGGGGTAGCGCCCTTTAGTGCATGTCAATCCTTCTGGATAGAGGTGGTATCATGGTATGGAGCCTAGATATCTAACCTATGTTGTTGCTGCAAACTTATTACTTTGTGGTTGTTGGAAATCGAGGATCCTCGGATGTAGATCGGTTACGATCGGGGGATGACATATTCGTGTCAGTAGTTACCCAGTTAGGAGTAACCCGACCTTGTGTTGGCAGAGATCCGGTTTGGTTCTCGGGACATCATTCCAGAGGCGTTTCCATGTGGCAATGAGAAGTTCCTTGGCCTGACCATTTATTGGAAATCCAAAGAAACAATACGAGCCTTGTACGGTTTTAGTTGTAGAACCTTCTTCCTCAGGAGGTAGCTATAGCAGGCATAATATAATGGTACCTATGCTGGCTAAGATTTATATTCTACTTTCGAAATGTTTCTACACTATGCACTAATAATAATATCAAAAATGATTCGATTTTACGTAGTAAGCATCTTTGACTAACATAAGAAGAAATCTCCTCCAAGTCTGCGTTTGCATTGTATGTGTGGTGGGATGTCTTATGGTAGTCTCATTTTTAAAAGCATTGCGAATTGACTTTAAAAATATTCCTCTATTTTGTTTTTGAAGATAAAATAAACTGTTTTAGTTCTCACACCAGTCACATGACTGACTCGGAGTTTTACTGTTTTCCTTCTTAAACTCTGGGTGCCCACCAATTTCCACACGGGCAGTCAAGAGTTAAGGTTTATCAGGATATTCAGGAATTCAGGAGTTGCTGGAGGCAAGCTGGATGGCATGGCGTATTTACTAGTATATAGTATTTCTTTTCCGCTGTTTGTTGTTGTTTGATTGTTGTACACTCTGATGATGTAATGAAATCTAATGTAATAACTGATATAGTTCTTTGTTTAAAGATTATTCATTTATCTATTATATGTTGTTCCGCTGCGACTGTGAGATTCTGATATTGTTCTGCCGTTTTCTCTCTGTTCTGTTCTATCTTTTCTCTCTTCTTCTATCTTTTTATTTTTTTTTCTTTTTCTTTAAACCCAGAGAATTCGTATTTCCGTTCATCTTGAGTTAATCAATGGAGATTAGTGTCTATTCAAGGAGTACGGATTTGCGGGTCCTCACATCTGGTATCAGAGCTTATGGTTAAGCGACAACCATGGCTCTGTTGGGTATTACTCATTAGAGATAGAGTCTGTAGTGCTCTAGAATGAGTTTGAGTGTAATAATAGCTATGAGAGCATATTTGTTAGTGAATATAAATTGTTTTGTATTGTGTTGACTTATCGGTTGATTGTTTATAGATTCCGGTCGATGTAGTCTAGCTAACTATCGTAGATAAGGGTTTCTAAACTCTTAAACAAGATAAACCGACACGATATTGTTTTAAATGGGGTAAATGAAATAATTTTACCTTGATTATATTTTATATATAAAGGAATAATTTTTCAGAATTATTAAAGTGTATATAAGTTGATTGTTTGGTTGTTGAAAATGTAAGAATATATATAAGTAAAATTAAAAGATGTTTGAATATGCTAAATAAAAACATGTTATAAAGGAATAATTGCATAAGCAATGAATTATAAGAATTGAAATTATAATTAAAGTGATTTACAATTGTGAAATAAACTTATATATATAAGAAGTGAAACTATATGAATATATTTATGAATATGAGTTGTAATAAAAATGAATTTAAAGTTAAATGGAAATTTTACTTTAGAATTGAGAATCTGAATTTGATTTATAAGTTAGAATTTAAGTTAAGTAAAACCAAATGATGTTTATTAAATGGATTGGATGTTAATCAATTAAATGTAAATAATTGATATGAAATAATGAATGTAAGTGTAATTCATTAAAATCTAATGTTATTGGAAGTTGAATAATTGAATGAAAAATCAATTTAATTAAACCAATTGAAAGTAAAGGTGTTAAACCAAATTTAATAAATATAAGCAAAGGAATTTGGTTGTAATTAATATACATTGGTTGTTATATGATTGTTAGTTGATTGTATATAATTCATTAAGTATTAATGAAATTGAAAGCTAAAGTAATTGAAATCCAATTGGAAGTCAAGTGAATCTTAAATAGAATTGAATTTGATTTGGAAGTGAACCAACTTGAATATGAATTAGTGAATATAAACTAATTAAAAATGAATGTTAGTAAAAACATCCACTATTAATGAATCAAATATGATTTAATTGAGAACCCATTTCATTGAATATTAATGAGAATATGAATGAATATTTATTGGTTATGGATGCTAGTTGGTTGATGGTTGAATATATTGCTTTTGTTGCATTTGCTATGTTGGCATATATAGTTATTATGTTGATATATGTTGTATATCGATACTATTGTCTATGTACATGTTTCTTATTTGTTTGTTGAGTGTTTAGTAGGTGCGGATCGCGTTTGCTTCGCATTTGGAGCTCGCTTTCGCGTTATATTAGCCGTATATGCTCGCTAATAAAATATAAGGTACATATCTCGGATTAAATATCGTACTTTTACACTTTTTCCCTGCGGGATGCCTCCTCACTTGATGAGATGTATATTTGTGATATATATATATATACTGTCATTTTTTTTCCGGATCGAGCCGCGCAAAGGAGACTATGGCGAATTTTTCCGAAAATTTGAGGCGTTAGAAAAATTTGAGAAAAATTGGAAAATTGTGAAAACTAAAATTTGATTTGGAGTTAAAAGTTAAACAATAATAGTTTTGTTTGAAAAGATCACTAAGTATGATTTGAAAACTTAGTAAAGTTATTGTAACAAGTTTAACTATGGATTTTGGGAAAGTTAATAGATTCTGTAACTTTTCTTACTTGGTAATTTCGAGGACGAATTCTTTTAAGGGGGGAAGTATGTAACGACCCAGAATTTCTATTAATTAAAATTCGTATATTTAATTAATTTTAAATATTAATAAGTGAAATTTATAAGTCGAATAAATTTTATTTCGAATAATTGGATTTAATTGGGTAATTAAATCGATAATTTAATAGTTGAAAATACAGAAATAATTGAAAATTGAGTTAAATATGATTGAAAATGATTTGTAAAATTTTATTTTATCATATTGGAGTTAGAACGATATTTTAGAACTTTTAAAATTGAATTTAAAGTTAATTTGTGAAAATTGAATATTTTAATATTTAAATCGACTAGTGAAATTAGTCAATTTTCTAACAGTCTCAGAATTGGACGAAACTAGTTCCATTGGATCCGTAATAGTTTGTTATTATCGGATTTCAATTTTCATAGCAATTGGAGTTTTCGTTTCGCTGTGGCAGCTCGAAACGCATCGAAATTGTTTTAATATTAATTTGGCGAGTTAAAATAGCCATTTTTCAAACAGTCTCGGATTTCGACGAAACTAATTTCATCGGATCCGTAATGTGATATTATTGTATGGTTTCAAATTTCGTGTCAATCGGATTTACCGTTTGTCCGATGCAAGCTAAAACGCCTAGAAATTTGATTTACCGATTTAATTTTTAATCGAACCTTTATTGCCATAACTCGCACAGATGATCGAATTAGCTCCGGAAACACGTTCCATTGTGTTCGAAATGTGGGATAAACCTTAGGAACGCCAAACGGCACGCTTCGCTTGGAGTTCGGAAAATCCGGGATGAATAGTGTTTTTGCCATTTTTCTATATAAGCACCTCCATAATTCATTTTGCAGGAAAATAAAAACCTAACCCTAATTCATAACCTAGCAGCCAGTAGAAAGGTCCAATGGCCGAAATCTTCCTATCTCCTCCCTCTCTTTTCTTTAAATCCGTGAAGCAATCCAAGAAACTTTCTAAATGAAAGTTGTAGAGCACTCTGAGTTCTTGAAGTTCAGCGATTATGATCGTTTATGGAGCGGTGGATCAACGGGAAAACGACCACAAAGTCATACGCTTACGCACGAAAATCGAGGGAGTAGGTGCAGCCGAGCGGGGTCGTCCTCTGGGCGTGGGTGGTGCTGGCTCGCGCGCGCGTGGTGGAAGTCTCTGATCGAGCTAGAGGGGAGTGTGGTGGCCGCGATTTGGAGCCCTAGTTTGGCTTGGATGGGTTCAATGTTGTGTCTCCTACCTGGAAGCAAACGTGAGGGGAGAAGAACATGAAGTATGGCCGTGATTTTTGGATGCAGGGATGGACGGTTGAGATGTTGTAGGGTATAAAATTAAAAAGGAATTTGTGAATTTAATTATATTAAAATTGTGTAAATGTTTAAACTGCTATAACTTTTCCATACGAGGTTGAAAACGCACGAAACCAGTTGCGTTGGGTTCATATGGACAAGTACTACGCTATGAAAATGGATTTGAGACGTTTGGAGCTAGCAAAAATTTCGGGTAAAATTAAACGTCCGTTTAATTTTATTCGAAATAAAAGGTGAAAACGAAATTGAAATCAAGGTGAGAACTTCTCACTCAATCGAATCGGTTTCGATTTTTAAATAGTTAGATTTATTCTTGAATGTATGTTTGAATGATGATTGTTATCTATTGATTGTTAAAATAGACATTATGCGCCGTTAGTAAGCGGAGGTCATTTATTAAAAACATATACCGCGAATATTTCACAGTACAGTGAAATTGGTATTATTTATGTACTTGGAATTGATTTCCCGCATTATATAGCGGATGAGACCCTATTGCGCCGCCTATTAATCGGATAATATTTTATAAATCCCATATACCGCGATAATTCCGTACTGGAATGGAATTGGTATTATGCTAACATTTTTGGATGCAGGAAAACAAGTTGGAGGGATCCAACTGGATTCCTCAACAGTATTTATTTGATTATGGATATTTTGATATTCGTTGATTATCATATCGATATATGATGTTGTTGTTGTCGTGATTGACTATTTGGTGTGTAGCATCATTTGGGCCAATTTTGGAATTTTAAAAGGATTTTAAAAAAATGATTTTTGAAAGTATACGTTTATAAAATATTTTTGGAATTGATTCATTTTAAATAAATAAACATTATAATTTTAATGTTTTAAAAATTTATGATTTTTGAGAAATATAGTTAAAAGTTGATTTTTGAAAATATGGGTTAAATGATTTTATAAAATAGTTTAAATTGGGATTTTTGAATTTATTATAAAAAGTTAAAATATAGGATTTATGAAATTTGATTATTTTATAAATCAAAGAAAATGGTGAAATTATAAAGGAGTTTAAAGACGTTTTAAAATAATAATATGAACTGATTTATATAAAAGATTTATAAATTGATATTTATAAATTAAAATATTTGAATTATAAAACGAGTTTTTATAAGTGTTAGAGTGAATTGTAAATGAATTTCATAAATGAATGAAATTTATAGAATTATAAATGGTAAAGTTATAAATGGAATTTTATAAGCAGTAGGTTTATAAAATTGTAAAGTTATTAAAAGAATAGATTTGGGTAAATAAATGAATCTTATAAGTTATAAGATTTATAATTTGGGAAGTTTAAAAGAATGATTTGGTAAACAAATAAATTGTAAGTATTAACTTATAATATGAACTTTTGGTGTATAATTGAGTTATAAATTGAAATCGGTTAATAAAGGAGATTTATAAAAGGAAGTTGTTATAAAATAAATAGAAATGGAAATTATAAACATTGTTTTATAAATCCGCAAACGACTTATTTTGATAGGTAAATTGTTATAGGTGATTAATGGAGTTATATTCACATTTTAGACAGTGAATAATCCTTTAAAATAAAATGTATGGAAATGATGAAATTGGTTAACGAAGTATATTCATGTTTTTGAATAGTGAATAATATGTTAAAGAAAATGTTTTGGATGCGATGTTTTAAATAGAATTAAAACGATCTAACGATGTTTTTAAAATGTGTTAAGATTCGAAACCATAGATTTCAACATTCGTTGTTGAAATAGACGTTTTCGAGAAATAGAAGGAAATGGTGGACTATAACACTGTTATTATAGTAAATGATTTCCGAAAGGAAATGTTTTATATAGTATTGGGATTTATATATCTATTTTAATTTTGAATCCCTATACTAGTGATTTTGGGTTGTCGTAACGATGTTTTACGCAGCATTCCTTTTGGCCCAAATAAATATGTTTAAGAGAATGATTTCCTTAAAGAATGAAATATATACTTAATTTCGATTTAAGTATATTGAATATTTTTCAAGTGTTGAAAATAAATAGATTTGTGAACTACATATTAATAAATAAGTATGGAAATGTTTTTCCAATGTGAAATGAAACGTTTTGAGAATTTATCCTTTTGAAGATTAATTGAAAATGAATAATTGAAATCTTGTATTCATAAATATTTTGGAATGTAAATTCACTATGGAATTTATAAATGAAAAAGGGAATTTTTTAAAAATAAACGTTGATCTATTTTTGAAGTGTGACAATAAATTTACGGATTTGGAACGCAAATATAAAGTAAATCGGTAAGGATTTATTTAGTTGGTTTAAATGAACCATTTTGAAATAAAAATGAATAAAGATTTGTGAATATATCCCGTATAGGGAAATGATTGAAATTTGTTTTCAAAAGTGGTAAAGGTAAAAGTGATTTGAAATTTGTTTTCAAATGGTTGAAGTGTGAAAATTATATATCTTGTAAAGATATTTTTGGAAAATAAATAATTTGGAAAATTATTTGGAATTTGGTGAAGTTGTGCATATCCATTGATAGTTCAATAACCGACTATCAATATTTACCTTTGAAAGGGTATTTGTTGTGATTTGTTTGAATTTGAATGCCACACTTATTTTTAAATAAGCGCTCACTATTCGGGTTAGCCGGGAAAGGACCTTGGGGTCGTATAACCCATTCCGAATATGTGATACGTCGTTAGGAATTGCATTTGAAGACCGGTGTTGAAGACCGAATATTTTCAAAAGCGAAAGGACAACTTGTCGAATGTCTTTGCATCGACTGATCCCGGTATAAAGACTCCATATGTGATGGGAAGTCCGGTCGTGATTAGTGAATATCCGGATTGCAAGGACTTCTTTGTAAGTGCCTTCGGTTCTGTTCGATCCCGGAACAGACTTGTATTGATTGTATGTCTGACATTACAAATTGAGATATAAAGCTGATTTCTTTCAAATATATTTCTGTTGGTGGGGGAGAATTTATTCTCTTAGCTTAACACCCTTCTCTGAGACATACGAGCTCAGAGGTTATGTAGTTGATAGTTATCAGCGACATATTCCCAATTTGGTAATGTGACATGCTGAGTGTTGCTGTGAAATGATCATTGTTTGATCATTTGTGTTATGATCATTTGTTCGATCATTTATCTTTGTGATCATTACTTTGATCATTTGTTGACCCAAAGCATGGCTTTGTACCAAAGCGTAGGCTTTGTGGACGAGACTTCATCGGACCTCACACCCCGGAAATGGTCAAAACTAGAAGGATGCGGCAAGGTTATTAGGGGTAGCGCCCTTTAGTTATGTCATTCCTTCTGGATAGAGGTGGTATCATGGTATGGAGCCAGATATTTAACCTATGTTATTGCTGCAAACTTATTACTTTGTGATTGTTGGAAATCGAGGATCCTCGGATGTAGGTCGGTTACGATCGGGGGATGACATATTCGCGTTAGTAGTTACCCAGTTAGGGGTTACTCGGCCTTGTGTTGGCAGGGATCCGGTTTGGTACTCGAGACGTCATTCAAGAGGCGTTTCCATGTGGCAATGAGAAGTTCCTTGGCCTGACCATTTGTTGGAAATCCAAAGAAACAATACGAGCCTTGTACGGTTTTAGTTGTAGAACTTGCTTCCTCAGGAGGTAGCTATAGCAGGCATAATATAATGGTACCATGCTGGCTAAGATTTATATTCTACTTTCGAAATGTTTTCTACACTATGCACTAATAATAATATCAAAAATGATTTGATTTTACGTAGTAAGCATCTTTGACTAACATAAGAAGAAATCTCCTCCAAGTCTGCGTTTGCATTGTGTGTGTGGTGGGAGGTCTTATGGTAGTCTCATTTTTAAAAGCATTGCGAGTTGACTTTAAAAATATTCCTCTATTTTGTTTTTGAAGATAAAATAAACTGTTTTAGTTCTCACACCAGTCACATGACTGACTCGGAGTTTATTGTTTTCCTTCCTAAACTCTGGGTTCCACCAATTTCCACACGGGCAGTCAAGAGTTAAGGTTTATCAGGATATTCAGGAATTCAGGAGTTGTTGGAGGCAAGCTGGATGGCATGGCGTATTTACTAGTATATAGTATTTCTTTTCCGCTGTTTGTTGTTGTTTGATTGTTGTACACTCTGATGATGTAATGAAATGTAATGTAATGAAATAACTGATATAGTTCTTTGTTTAAAGATTATTCATTTATCTATTATATGTTGTTCCGCTGCGACTGTGAGATTCTGATATTGTTCTGCTGTTTTCTCTCTGTTCTGTTCTATCTTTTCTCTCTTCTTCTATCTTTTTCTTTTTTTCTTTTTCTTTAAACCCTGAGAATTTGTATTTCCGTTCATCTTGAGTTAATCAATGGAGATTAGTGTCTATTCAAGGAGTACGGATTTGCTGGTCCTCACAGAAATAATGTGTAATATATTGTAATTGAATAAAATTAGTGTTGTAGTAGAAATTATAATAATTGTTGTGGATAATTAACTAATAGAATATGACTGAAAGTTAATGGTGACAATTATTATAAGTTACCTATTTATTTAGCCTGTTAAATTTGAAAAACAGTTGCAATTAATTCACTTAATTAGTGCAGTTAATGTAGGTTAAATTGATAATGATAAAATGTTAATTTAATAAGATGTAACCAATGAAAATTTTATGCATAATATGACAATTGATTGAATAAAAAGAATTTGAATCAAGTTTGACTAATTTATTGGAATTTAAAATTAAAATAAATGGATTTATTGCAATTAAATGTAATTAAATACTTGTTAATGAAAATTAAGATAATGGTAAAGTATTAGTGTAATAAGATATAAACAAATGCTGACTATGTTAACATAGTAATAATTGATTGAAAAAAAGGAAGCTTGAAATCAAACTAAACCAATTTATTTAAATTAAATTATAATTAATTGGATTTAATTACAGTTGAAATTGAAAACAGTATTTAGGGAAAAATTAACACTAAGTTGATACGTAAATTTGCTATAAGTTATTATAAATGTCTAAGAAATAAAAAAGGGATGAAAATTGGTTAGTTTATAAATATTGAATTAAAAAGTGGTTAACTAATTTAATATTAGTTTATTTAATTAACGTGAAAATAGCCATTTTGGCCACTGACTCGGATTTCGACGAAACCAATTTCATCTAATCCGTAGCGGTTATTGTAGGGTTTCAAGTTTTCTAGCAATCAGACTTGCTGTGATCGTGTGGGCTCGAAACGCATAGATATCAATTAATTGAATTTAATTAAAATAAGCCGATTTTAAAAGCTAACTTTTTTGTATGGTGGAACTAGAACTTAAAGCTATTCCATTGAGTTTAAAAATATTGAAAACATCCATTTCGACATATGGGATGTCATATTTTCGTTTCAGGGTCAGAACGAACTTTTTGGGTCGCGTAGTCATTTCGATCCAACCCTATCTATATATAGGCTGTTATAAACCCTAGTTGTTTTTCATATTATTATTTCTGTACGTACATCTTCTTCTTCCTTCTCAAACCTAATTCCCAAATTCCAAAACCTAGTTTAAACCGAAAAGAAAAATTTGCTCTAGGTTTACTTTAAGTCGGGAAGAGGTTTACTTTGAGTTTCACAGGAGAAAACCCTGCAGCGACTTGGGGTCAAAGAGAGTTCGAGGCCAAACAAAGCGGATCTGGGTGCGATTTGAGTTCCAGAGGCGAAAACCCTAGAGTGACTTGGGGTGAGGAGCCAAATGACTCAGGTCTCTGGTCATTTTGGCAAAAACTCAAACAATCATCGGGTGATTGTGGCGGCGACACGAAGTAAAACCCAAATTCGAAAATTTTCAATCTTCTAACGTTAATAACTTTTGCATACGAGCTCGGATTCATGCACGATTTTCTCCTTTGGTATCGTCTCGGAATTCCGGACATTACAGAGTTGGTTTGGTTAAATTCTAAGACTGTTGAATTTTGGGCCTTTATTTGAATTTCAGATCGTTTGAAATTCAAAGGTGATTGTTTTGACCCACTCAAAACTACTAGATTATCTTATGTTAGTTAAATTCAATTTATTATGTGATTAGAAATTTATTGATTGATGTTTGGTAGGTTATATTGTCATTCTAGTTAAATTTGACTTTTATTGCATTTAATCATCGTTTAATTTAATATTGAACTTAACTGTTAATTTAATACCTGTTAATGATAATCAGTTATCTATTGATGTTTATTGGTTGATTTGGATGATGATTGTGATGGATGTTTGATTGCTGATATTGGATGACTAAATGTTGTATTTTTATGTTGTATAACACTACATATTCCCTTATGGGTTGAAATGACACATACACGAACGATCTATAGATTAGAAAAAAATCATTATAGGTTGAAATGATAGACTCAAGAGATTTCATGGATTTGTAATTAAATTCGAAATTGCGGGTTGAAAAGATGTATATCCATAAATATAAAATAATTGCAGATTGAAATGATAAATATCCGTATCACTTGACCATAGGGTAGAGAATTATATACGGACACCAGATTGGTTAAATTAAATGATTTTAAATCCTAATTTTTTTGAATTCTGATAAATGATATTTTGAATTAAAAATTTGATTCATATACACTGAAGTATTTGCGAAATCCAAGCTTTAAATTTTGAAATTTGAATTTGTTTTAAATGAATTGTTTAAAGGATTAAATTGGAATTTGAAAGCTGGACGTGGTCCAGATGTGTTGAAATGAAAGAAATAGTCTATGTTGGTATTAATTTCAAATTAATTATTTTAATATAAACTGTTTAAAAATATATTATTTTAAAATTTAAATTTATTTTGATTTTTCAAACTATTTACTATATAAACCATTTCCAATAACCAAACTATTTTACATTATATTAAACTGTATTTAATCTATTTTGAATTATTTTAAGCAATTTAAGCTATTTTAATTTATTTTAATCTACTATAATCTATTTAATTCAATTTAGTCTATTTAACCTATTTCAAACTAATTAATCCATTCTAATATATTTTAAATTTATTTAATCTATTTTGAATCTATTTAGTCTATTTTAAATCTATTTAAACTATTTTGATTCTATTTAAACTATCTTAAATCCATTTAAACTATTTTAATTCTGTTCAAACTATCTTAAATCCATTTAAACTATTTTAATCTATTTTAAACTATTTTAATCTATTTTTAACCGTTTAAATTTATTTTAAACTATACAAAACTATTTATAACTATCTAAACTATTTTCTAAATTTCAGACTGTTTAAAGTGGAAATACTTATATTTGAATCCTTGATTTTTAAAGTGAATATGGTTAAATGACATTATAACTTAAGTTGAGATTTGAAATGATATTTGCTAGTGAAATGATATATTAGAGTAAATATGATGATTTTGGAATGTGGATTTAATTAACCCATCTTCTCAATATGATTTAGAAAGTGAATATGGTTCTATAAGTGAATATGATTTGAAAGTGATATGGTTTGAAATAGGATATGATATTTTGATATTAAGTATGAATTGACTTTTGAAATTAAAAGAACCATTCAGTGTGTAATAAGCGTTTGGTTGTTAAAGAGACCGAGATCAGATATTGTCATACTCTCTGCCAATACCGAAAATCACTTTAACAACTGTGTATGTGGTGGAGATTCTAGAAATGAAGTAAGATGGTTTGGTGAACGATTCTGTATGAGGTATTTACATAGCCCTGACAAGAGCCACGCCGGGCCAAGTGAGGTCATTCCTCCTTTCAGACGCATTTCTTCTACCATTCTATTACTTTCTGATTGATTTGTTGGCCACCACTTGAGTTTGAACATGGGAGTGTGTTTCGAGGTGGGCAGTAGCAATAACTACGTGTTACCACCAGTCTGGATCTGCAATTGGTATATCTACCCTGACATTGCCTCGAGTACCGTGTTCATAGACCCGATCACGCCTTCTACGAGTTTGTTTTGTACCATACCTATGGAGTGCCCTCTGGGTAAACCTCACGGAGGAGCGTATCGTACTATATGGACTAAAGGAATATATAAAATGTGTTAAAGGGGATATGGGTAACGCCTTAACACAATTTTAATACTTTTATTTTACTCTAGACATATTATAATATCGTACTGTACTACGTAGTAGATAGTTTAACGGATCCTTAAGAGATGGAAATCTCAAACACTTTTAAGTTATTGCACCCACATTAGACACTAGATAGGAGATGTCAAACCCCGTGAACATCTCTGACGCTGTTACACTCATATTTATTTACCGTTGATTTAACTTACATAAGATCTTTTAGTTCTGACTCGAATGTTTTGTCTTTTCAATTCGCTCGGGTCAGCCTAAGCATTTCAGGGTTAAAGACCTTATTTCTAGAGGACGAAGACGAAGATTTGTACTATTATTATTTATTATATTTATTCCACTGCATCTTTTTGTTCCGCTGCATTTAGTTTTTTATTTATCCCTGTTTATGTAACTCTGATTTGTGTGGTAAAAGAATAATCAAATGTATTTGTAAAACAGCTTCATGAACTGTAATTTGATTTTTATATTTTGTCATTTCGCTACAATGTTCTATATTTGTTTCTTTCTTTCCTTGCTTTTTTATTACCCCATAACCATCTGCTCGTTTGTATTGTATATTTCAAAACCATGTAAATTTCATTTATATTGTAAATTTCATTTTCGGACATCTTATTGCTTACATTTATATTGTATATTATTCAATTTCCTATTCAGTTACAATCAAACTTTCCCAAGTAAGTTTTATTAATGCAACTGAGTGTAATTGAGCACTGTACTAATCTACCTTTTATTTATAACCTTTCCATTAAGCAAAAAATTAGTTTAAACATTTTAATTACTCCAGTTTCTCTTGTATAACCTTCAATTACATATTCATATCAACACTAACTTTTTGAATATTTCGAGCAAGTTATATATGTTTTAAAATGTAATCGAGTATTATACAAATTATCTTTACTCTTGTTCAACTATTTCAAGTTGTTTAAATTCCATATCTCAACTTAGACACTCCATTTATTCAAAATTTTTGCCTCATTTCAATAATAAGAAACCATCACTTAATATAAAACTTAAGATTTAAATTTTCGATTTCACTTATATATATATATATATATATATATGTGTTGTACATCAAACCATACTCAATAAATTCAAATCAAACCCATTTTCCAGACAAAAGTGTAGTAAGGCTACTAAGTGGTCTCTCCACTTTGAGACTCAAAAATGAATGTCGATGATGCTGCAGTCATCACCAAAATTATTTTGCAATGACAAAAGAGGAGAGCACCGACTTACTCCTTTTAAAATTCTTTGGAAACAATTTTTACTCGAAAATACTTTGAAATAATATTTTCTCAAAGCTTTGAAAATCAAATTTTGAAAAGCATTGAAAATTAAAATTTTAAATCCTTAATTTAAATTCATTTCATTTACTAATCAGATTTTTAAGCCATGTTTTAAAATTTCATCTCTTTATGATTTACAACAAAAATTAATGGTTTAGAAATGTTGCCAAAACAATAAATGATGATCTAGTATGATCATTTCTAACAACCAATTCATTTAACTATTCATTTTCAGAAAATTATACTTATATATAGTTATATATAAATTATTTCATTTACTAATTTGGTAAACCATATTATGTCAGTTTATACAGGTCAAGTGTTTTGGGATTCCTATCGATAGCGTTGGCCAGACGAATCGATCGAAACCCAAAAATTCAAACTTAACACCTCAAATAACACATAATAAAATACTTTTATACCAAGTACAAATACATTCCCTCACAGGATGATTCAAGAATGGATTTAAAACAAGGGTAGAGATTCAAATTTAGAGGAACCCTAATCAAAGGAATCCTAATTAAGAAGAGCATCTCGAAAGGAAGATAAGATAATTAAAGTACAGAACAGGAAAGATGGATAGATTTATATTAATCGCGGTGACCTAAAGTAGGTCAACTAAGACACAGAAAAGAATAGAATACCTTCAACGAAAATAGGGACAAACTTGTTGAGGACATCGTTGAAAATGCAATTCATGAGATCGATGAAGGAGGCAGGAGCATTGGTTAATCCAAAGGGCATGACTAACCATTCCTAGAAATCGTTCGTCCGGAAAAATGGACAGCAGATCGAGCTCCAGGAATAAGTGTTCGTCGACGGAAATTCTATCGGTTTTGAAAATCGTCGAACGAATTTTGAAATAAAATTTATACCGCAAACGCACAGTGTACGAACGTAGCACGCGGCGAATACGGGTCGATCCGCAGGGAATTGATGATTTTAAAATTCTATCCAATCAAATTAAACCAATCTTGAAGAGAATGTTAAACTAGAAAAGAAGAAAAACAATCAAAAGAAAATTGATAAAAATATGAGTGTTAAGACAATTTAGAGGCAATTTCCACTCTCTAGATCACATAAATCAATAAAATGAAGTTATGATCTCTCTTTTCTTGTCATTAGTGAATTAGTTGATGTGCTTGTCATAAGTATGGTATATTTGTGCTATTAATTAGATCAATATAAACCATCAAACTATAACACAACCACTAATACACTTTTAAATTTCATAAATTATGACAACAAAGTTGAAAGCAAAATCTATTTTAAGCATGGCCTATTAACTATTAATTAGAAATATAAGCCATCAAATTTTAATTTCAACAATCACTTCCTTGCCATAATCATATGTAAATGAAGAGGCAATTTGTGTTTTGTTTGTCTAAGTATAGCCTATTTGTTATGAACAACATAGACTATCAAATTCAAAGCTAAACAACATCATTAAAGCACTTCAATCATTCTCATTAAGCACAAAAAGAGAGCATAAACATCAAAATGTTGGATCTACATAGTAGAGAGCTTCATTACCCCTAAATTGAAGGGATTAAGCTCTCATATTTGTTATCATATGAACAAATGTAGAAAACAACATTAAACAAGAAGAGAGAAAGAGAGCAAAATGAAAAGAAAAATTATTCTACTTGCATAAAATAAAAGAGATCTATACTAGAACATGAAAGAAAATAAACAAGAAAAGAAAATGAACATGTAATTTAAAGGAAACACTAAATAACATTGCATAAAAAAAAAATACATGAAGAAAATTGGCTAAGTAGTCATGAAAAGAGAAAGAGAGCTTTCTTTTATTTTCTCAACTAAAACTAACTAACTAAGAGAAGATGGCTACATGAAACATAAGGGGTATTTATACAAGTGTTAAAACCCTAATTCATTTTTTTGGGGAATTCCCAAAATGCCCCTTAGGAAGTGTGGAGGCCAAGTTATCATTAACATGTCTTAATCCCCCATTAAGTGTA
This sequence comes from Allium cepa, assembly GCA_030765085.1. Taxonomy (NCBI): domain Eukaryota; kingdom Viridiplantae; phylum Streptophyta; class Magnoliopsida; order Asparagales; family Amaryllidaceae; genus Allium; species Allium cepa. Next base: position 780,447,594 of record CM060945.1, read on the forward strand.
CATGAAGCCATTATCTCCAAAAGCATGTGCATTAGCCTTTAATTTGTACATTAAGGTAGGTGGGTAGGTGGGGTCCTCCATGTTTTTCACTTTGAATTATTTCCATCTTCATTCCTTTGTATTAATTTTGTGCATGCATATCTTCATGAAACCACTTCTATTTGAGATCAAAATCCTACAAAAATATATACAAATTTTCAATTAATTTTTCTCAAAGAAATATATGCACACAAATGACCGTTTTGCCCATATATGAAGATGAATATGTGACAATTTGGAATAATTTGAATTTTTGGTTTAAACATGTTAAAATACCCGATATGATCATTTATTTAATTCAAATAGATTAAATATGGTGGTAAAAATATGCACATTTACGTGCACATCAAATACCCCCACACTTATCTTTTTATTCGTCCTCGAATAAAGTAAAACTAAGATAAATCCATTTTCGTAGGAAACACGATTACGTTGAGCGTATGCAACAAGCCGTTAAACCTCTGGGTGTCCCCAGTAGGACGAGTGTTGTCTCGTGAAGGTTTTTAGCGGATACTCCCCACAAAATCCAAATGCATGATGAAAATATTTACAAAATGCAAGATTTGTTTACAAAGATATGAATGCAAATTTTTGAAAATATTTACAAATGAAGGATTTATTTTTAAATTGACACGAATAAGTTAAATATAGGTTTTGGTTATCATCTTGAAATTTTTTAGTCATTTACTCATCAAAATTTTCAATAAAAACAAAGTTATCATAACAAATAGACTATAGTTTAACTTGTTATTTTGGTTGATAACAAAGTGTAATTATGAAAGGATTCTTAGTTGATTATCAAAGTTTATCAAAGTGGTATTTTTATTTCTTTTCAATAACAAATCAAATCAACTAAGTAAAAATAGTGCTCGGATTTCAATTGCTTGCTCTCTCATTATTTGCAAGAAAAATTACACACCTAGCTCAGGTAAACTGAGGCCAGATATACCATCCATGCACTGCCTTTCGGGCTTATGTGAGGGGAGTACAGGGCATGGCGAGTGCACACACTTTCGTGCATACAACTATCGACCGTAGGTGGTTTTTATTTAGTCTATTCTTTTTTTTTACATGTGTTCCATACATGCATAACCGTGAGGACTTTTAAATGAGTATGAAAGCACATAATCAAAGATTCTAAGTATTTCACCGATGCATAACCGTGAGGACTTTTAAATGAGAGTGAATACTTTGTTATTATTTTTTTATTTTTTTATTTTTTTTTAAGAAAGAGAGAGTTTTGCAAAATCATCTTAGCACCATTTAACTTAGAAGACAAAAAAAATGTTACATCCTTTACTTTAAATTCACCACTTTTAAAACAAAGATTTTCAATTAGGATGTATTTCATAATTAACACGTATGAATCTTCCTATATACTGGTTAAACCATTGTTATTTATAATCAAACTTCATTTTTATTTTTGTTAAGACAAATAAATTTTCAATAATTTCAATTTAATAAACCAAAACCATATATTTATCCTATAGTGTTTCTTTAAAAATAAATCAAAAACACTAAAAAAAAATTCTTCTTTTGTTTTTTGAATTTTTTTTTTGAGTTTTTGGAAGAAAAATGAAAAATTAATCCTGAAAATTCAAGAAGAAGACGAGTCTCCCCCCACACTTGATTTTGACTGTGCCCCCACAGTCAACCCAAGTCAAAAGGAACGTTTATTATGAAAATGAAATGTATTTACACGACATCAGAAAGTATATTGCCAAAAAGTAAATGAAATGGTCTTCCAAAGACCGATTCATTTGTCTCGTCAAGTATACGAGACAAAGCTTAGGCTCGAAAAACCAAACCGTAAAAGATTTTGAAGTCGAATGTGGCTTTGGAAAAACAAATGTCGTTTTATTAAAAATCTTACGAGTTGTTTTATTTTCGATGATTTTTGGGGTAGATATAACGATTGATTGAAATTCACATTTATTTTTACCAAATTGAAATTCAAGTTTGTCATTGAAAAATTCTTCAAAATTATTGATTTCAAAATGGTGATGTGAATCGTCCCCTTTGGAATCTAACAACCCATCTTCAAGAAGTCCAAAGAAATCGTGTTCGTTAAATTCGTCTTCTTTTGTTGGATTATCAACAACTTCATTGTGTATCTCAAGTTCAAAATCCAAAGCTGTTGTATTCAAATTTTCGAAATTGAGAAAAGGAAGATTGAATTTTAAATTTGGTTCCACACCCTTAAAAGAATTGAAATCCAACTCAATTACCGTATTTTCAACAACTTGATTAAGATCGTCATTATCAAATTCAAAAGTTGTTATTTGAAAATCGTCGATTTGGGTAAAAGGTGGATTATCGCTTGACTCATCACACGTTGAGATTTGATTTTGTTGTTCACGTTGTTTCATATAAGTTTCAAACAACAAATCCGTGTGATTATCGTAAATTTCATTCATTTGTTCAACAAAATCCAATTTGCAGTTATTAAATTGTGAATTTTCGATTTGAATTTGTTGAGAACAAAAATTTTCACTCGTAACATGGTTAAGATTATTCCCATTGCCAAATTCATTTGAAAAGTTGTTTCCATTTTCATGATGAGTTTGAAATTCATTTTGGAGTTCGAAATTAAATTGGCATGGGTTATAATCGTAATCGTTTGAATTTTGAATTGAATTCAAATTTTGAAATCCTTGACTCGAGTTATTACACAAATAAGAATTACATAATTCATTTATCTCTTGATTTTGTCGTGTCGAAAGTTCGAGTAAAGATGAAATCATTTCAATGCTATTTTCAAGAGTCGAAGGTTGGTCATCGTTTTGAAAATTTTGTTGTTCGAAATTTGAATTATTTACACAACAGTTGTTGTTAAAATATCCATATGAATTTGGACTGAAATCGCATGGATTATATTGATTTTCACAACTATTGTAAAATTCAAGTGAATATGGAAATTCAGACATTTTAAAGAATGTTTTTTGGTTTTTTTTTATAAACGGAAAATATTTATAAAGAAAATTTATTTTTAAAAAGGAAAATCGATTTTTTTTTCCAATTTTTTTTTGAATTTTGGTTTATCTAAATTTTTTTTGGATTTGTTTTTGAAATTTCAAAGAAAAGGATTTAAAAATTTCAAAGAAAAAGGAATATTTACAATTTCTTTTAGTTTTGGATTTTGAATTTTTTTGTTTTTTTTAAATATGCATAAACTAATGCAACTAAATGAATGCAATGGTTAATTACAAATGATTTATCCTAAGTTAATACAAAATTGTATAGTCACACACTGTCTTAAATCAACAAAAATATTTCTCAGCCAGGTAACGGGCAGGATTTATCGGTGCACCACGAATCACCGTAGCAATGCAGCCGAAGGTTTAAGTACCTTCAGAGAAACAATTCAGTATAATATTTACGAATCACCGTAATATTTATAACTGATTATTGCTCTGCCGTAGCCTAGACACCAAGAAATTAAATTGTTCAAAGAAGACAAATTGTCAATATACAATTAAGTGTTATTGATTTCTAACCGTTATTATTATTCAAAATCTAAGATGAGATGCAAAGCAGAAATTAAACATGTATTAACAATGCAATTACAAATGATTTTTGTTTTTATTTGTTTGTTTGTATTTTTTTTTTTGAATTTTTTTTATATATAAATTCAAATGCAAGCAATCAACAATGCAACTAATAAAAACAAGAGATATATACAATGCAAGGCAAATAAAACAAAAAAAATATTAGCAAGTAGGCAATTTTTTTTTGGCAGCAGTCTTCCTTCTGAAATTCTGCTTTGGCAACCTGAAATATAAAACAAGAATATGTACAATTTTTTTTTGTTTCTTGAAAGGAAACTTAAAAGTAGGGTTTTACTTTAATTTTTTTTTTAAGAATAAAACCAAAGAAAAACAAAACAAATTAAAATAAATTGAAACTTCCCTTTTTATTATAAACGAAAATGAATACTCAAAAAACTCTAAACAAATCAAAAACAAAGGATTCTTTTTCTTTTTTATTGAAGAAAACTTAAACAAACAAGGTAAAAACTTAATCAAACTGAAAAAAACAAATGAATTCTTGCCCAAAAGCCCGCAACTATTATCAAACCCGAAATGTCTTCCTTATAGACTTCAAAGATAACTCGATTAAACTGCAGTAACCACACAAAATTAAAATTTACAGCTGAAAGTTATATTCTTTAATTGAAACTCAATCGAAACTCCAATATTCGATTCTGGCGATGCGATTTGGGATGATTGGTTTGTTCAGCGATTGGTTGCTTATCAGGTTGAAGCTACGGTGATGGTTTGGCTTCGGGTTGTCGAAGTTGGCCGAGGAGTCGTAATTTGGTGAGGGAAGTGGTGGGTAGCAATTGGATTTTCGGTTTGAGGTGATTTGGGGTTCGGTGATTTTGGCTGTTGAAAGTCGCAGTGTTCGATTATGACGAAGTTGTGCTGGTGCTCTGGTGGGTATTCGTGGAATATTGATGTATTATAAGGGTTGAAGTCGATTCAGAGGTAGGTGGTAAGTCGCGACTTGGAGTTGCAGGTTGAGGTTGCGAGTGGAGTTGGTGATTGGGCGTGGGTTGATTCTGGCAGTTTTGTTCACTTTGGAGCGACTGGAAGGGATGTTGACGCTCGAGTAGCTCGGCAGTGGAAGAGTATGCTCAAACAGTTATGAGGCACTAATGAACAGTGAGGAAGTATGGTAGTTTGGAGATTGTAGTGGTATAACAAGGAGATGGTTGCATTCGCTGGTGGTAAATGTGGTTCACGGTGTGAATTTGATGTAGCTAGCCTTGATTGTTAAGTGGTTCACAGTGGGATCTTGGAAGTCGCAGTGGGTTCGAATTCGAGTGCGAGTTCGTGTGTTGTTCTGTAGTGGAGTAGTGGTGGTTTCAGGTGAATGATTGTGATGAGGAATTGGCAGGGGTTGCTTGTGATGAATTGTGGTATGTAAGAGACACTGTGATGGTGTTGAAGTGGATGGTTGTTGCTGAAGTTGACTAGGGAATGTAATGGGGGGAGTGATGGTGGAGTTGCTGAACAATTTTTGACAGGGAAGGGGTGAAGTTATATGGGGCAGTGATTAGGTTGTTGACAGCAGAGTAGATTATGGATGAAGTTGTTATGGTAGAAATGTGGTTATCTGAAATGTGGTTTGAGATGCAACTGTGGTGTGGGTATTGGCAAGTGGTTTGTGAGTAGTTTGGACAGGGAATGTGAAATGGTTGATGAATGGCAGTGGAGTGGTAAGGGGAGAGTGATGAAATGTGTGAGTAGTTCGAAAGTAATGCAACAGTTTGAGGGAAGTATATGTGAATGATGTATTGGTGGATGGAAGAAGTGTGTTGTATGTTGCTGATTGTAGGCAAACCTGTTGAATGAAACAGTGGAACTGTGCACAGTATAGAATATACAGTGAAAATAAAAACAGTGAACAGTGGTCAGGCAGTTTTTGTAATTTTTTTTTGTATTAATGGAAAAGCAATGTAAAAAACTAAAATGCAAATAAAAATTGCAAATGAAAGAAGAATTTTTTTTCCTTTTTTTGTAGATTGAGTATGCTCTTTTTTTTTAATAATGAAAATGCAACTGAAAAAGGGAAACTAGAAAACAACACACATAAAACCAAAATGCAATCAAAAATCACACAAACACACAAAAATTTAACAAAAATAATTTGAAGAATAGAAAATCAAAATCAAAACAAATTCCCCGGCAACGGCGCCAAAAACTTGTTCGTCGACGGAAATTCTATCGGTTTAGAAAACCGTCGAACGAATTTTGAAATAAAATTTATACCGCAAACGCACGGTGTATGAATGTAGCACGCGGCGAATACGGGTCGATCCGCAGGGAATTGATGATTTTAAAATTCTATTCAATCAAATTAAACCAATCTTGAAGAGAATGTTAAACTAGAAAAGAAGAAAAACAAGCAAAAGAAAATTGATAAAAATATGAGTGTTAAGACAATTTAGAGGCAATTTCCACTCTCTAGATCACATAAATCAATAAAATGAAGTTATGATCTCTCTTTTCTTGTCATTAGTGAATTAGTTGATGTGCTTATCATAAGTATGGTATATTTGTGCTATTAATTAGCTCAATATAAACCATCAAACTATAACACAACCACTAATACACTTTTAAATTTCATAAAATACGACAACAAAGTTGAAAGAAAAATCTATTTTAAGCATGACCTATTAACTATTAATTAGAAATATAAGCCATCAAATTTTAATTTCAACAATCACTTCCTTGCCATAATCATATGTAAATGAAGAGGCAATTTGTGTTTTGTTTGTCTAAGTATAGCCTATTTGTTATGAACAACATAGACTATCAAATTCAAAGCTAAACAACATCATTAAACCACTTCAATCATTCTCATTAAGCACAAAAAGAGAGCATAAACATCAAAATGTTGGATCTACATACTAGAGAGCTTCATTACCCCTAAATTGAAGGGATTAAGCTCTCATATTTGTTATCATATGAACAAATGTAGAAAACAACATTAAACAAGAAGAGAGAAAGAGAGCAAAATGAAAAGAAAAATTATTCTACTTGCATAAAATAAAAGAGATCTATACTAGAACATGAAAGAAAATAAACAAGAAAAGAAAATGAACATGTAATTAAAAGGAAACACTAAATAACATTGCATAAAAAAAAAGAAAAATACATGAAGAAAATTGGCTAAGTAGCCATGAAAAGAGAAAGAGAGCTTTCTTTTATTTTCTCAACTAAAACTAACTAACTAAGAGAAGATGGCTACATGAAACATAAGGGGTATTTATACAAGTGTTAAAACCCTAATTCATTTTTTTGGGGAATGCCCAAAATGCCCCTTAGGAAGTGTGGAGGCCAAGTTATCATTAACATGTCTTAATCCCCCATTAAGTGTACATGAAGCCATTATCTCCAAAAGCATGTGCATTAGCCTTTAATTTGTACATTAAGGTAGGTGGGTAGGTGGGGTCCTCAATGAAAGTGCGGTGTGTATACAATTATATGTGCTAATATAGTATACACGGATCGTTTAATATGGATTACAATACAAATGCAGAATTAGATGATAATAGCATTGTAAATAAAAAATAGAAAAATCACACCAGAGATTTTTATACTGGTTCGGAGCACCGTCCTACGTCCAGTCCCAGACTACTATCTGGATTTTCACTAATTACAACCTCGCTTCACCCGGAGGAATAGGTTTACAATTACCCGAACAGCCGAACGGGATTTCACGCCTCTACAACATTGAGGGCTTCAACAAAAAAAAACAATTACAATTGTTGTTGACAACTTGTGCTCTTGTAAACACGGATTTGTCACTTGTAGTACACTCTTCCTATAATCTTATCCTCAAATTGTGAATGATGTTTGTGAAGATTATGGAATTTATATTGCTTATTGAATCAAAATATATGAGATAGTGTCAATGATTCAATAAGGAATGAAAGTAGTTTAGAGCTTTTTTGAATGCAAGTGAATTCAAAGAATAGATAGAGAGCATATATAATCTTAATAAAACTTCTTTTTTTTTTTAATCAATGATATTAATGTGTATTTATAGAGAGAAAATAGTTATAACCCTTGGTGAAAAGTTGCAGTCAAAAGTTATGATCATTGATGAAGAAGAAGAGACGCAACTATTGAAGAAAGATGTGTCTTTTGGAAGAAGTTGTTCTCTGTTTAAAAACGGTCGACAGGTCAAAAACTAACCGGTAGACAGGTTTTTAAAAATATAGTCGTTATGTACATGTGTGCACGTTTATTGTGCACATTCAACAGGAACGGTCGACCGTTCATTTTTGGACCGGTCGACCGGTCTCTGTTAAGTTGCACAATAAAGTGCACAACCTATATAAATGTGTATATATATATATTATATTTTGTGCATGATTATTTGAGGATAGATTTTGACAATTTTATTACTATTATAACATCAAATAATCAACGTATAATCTAGAGTACCATATGTACGTCTTGATTTGTCGATCGCTTTAATATTGTTGTCAGCAATCAAAATCTTCATAGAAGCTGTGACTCAACATTCTCCCCCTTTTTGATTGATGACAATATAAAAACTCAAGTATAGGATCTCCCCCTGAATATGTGATTTCCTGCAGACAATTATTAGCACCCATTCTCCCCCTTTGTCATCGACAAAAAGGAGTAAACAATAGAAAATATAAACCAAAGAGAACAATGCATACATTCAAACACAGGATGTTTTGATGAAGTACAATGCAAGTCATAGTCTACTACGAATAAAAAGATGGACACTATTTAGTACAAGTGCCATATATGTTTTTTTAAAAAAAAAATGAAAAGAAAAAACAAACTAACTTCATTCCGACTGAATCTCTTCCTCATCATCATCATCATCATCATCATCGTCGTCGTCATCGTCATCGTCATCATCATCGTCATTGTCCCCACGACCTTGTCCGCTTGTACCACCGGATTCCTCGGATGTCGACCAAGTAAAAGTTGGAGGAGCCGGACGTTTTCCGGGGTCTTGATGTTGGGTCGAGACGGATGTGCTACATGATATAGCATCCCATATAGCGCCGAAGAATGACTTTACCTTATTGAATCGTCTATCAATTTTCGAATCCATTCGTTTTAGTCTTGATTCAAGTAAAAATTGATTCCGAGCGATGGTTTCAAGAGATTCTCTTGTAGATGATTTAGATTTCAATAATCTAACATCTTCAGAACGACGACGAGATGGTGGAGCTTGTTGTTCTTGAGTATCGCGTTGTTGCCATTGTTCGAATGGCATAATATGAACATATGGAGGAGGAAGCTTCATCCGTTTGATAGTAGTGGAGTCAATACACTTTGGTGTAGAATATGCCGAATCCGGGGGTGTGACTCCACATGCAAGCAACATACGCATAATATACTCGTTATAGAAGAAATGTGGACGAGTAGAGTTATTTACCTTAAGAATTTCATCAAAAATCATGTGAACCCAATTTATTTCGATATCATCGTAGATAGCATAAAGAGCCTTGAAATTCTCTTTGTAAACGGCATCATAGTTTCCTAATCGAGGAAATAGAGAGTGCATTAGGACATGGTGTAACAACCTTGCAGTCGGTCGTAGCCCAATCGATTTGGTGCCGTTACTATCATCTTCTATAAATTTATGACTCGTACTATTCCGGGTGAAAACTTCACAAAATGTGGATGAAAACTCTTCACCCCTATTCGGTATTCCCAAAATAGAAGCAATTCTATCATAAGTGAGATAGATTCGTTTGCCACATACTACTGACCAAATAACTCCATTTGGATTTTCCGGAGTATATTCCTCTAAATTCATATTCGCATAAAATAGCTTAATCATCAAATGATTAATTTGTACGCTATTTACAGAAAAATCAATAAGAGGAGAGATACGAGATCTATTTGCTAATCTTTGAATACCGTATGCAGTGAAATCGTCGAATTTGATGAATGAGCCTGGATGGAATTTGTAATTTGTCATTTGATTCCATCTAGTTACTGCAACCGGAGATTCTAACCATTTTCTAGCAGAGAGAGTAAGAGAAGAAGTTTCTGATGTTGCTCTTTTCTTTGATTTTTTCTGAGGAGGAGCCATTGAAGAGAATTTGAGAGTTTGTGAAGCTTGAGAATATGAACTAGGGTTTGGAAATGGGAAAATTTTTAGTGGAGAGTAGAAAGTAAAGAGGGTTGGTGGCAAAAATATATACGTGAAGTATATAAAAAAAAATAATAACTGCCGACCGGTCGACCGCCTGCGTATTGCCGGTCGACCGTTTTCAACCAGAGAGCAAAACGGTCGACCGGTCATATTTCAGGCTGTCGACCGGTTTGGCTCGGTGTGCAAAAATGCAGAATTTGGCAAAAATTTTGAAAACGAGTCGAATGAATATATTATATATTATGTTATTATTGCAAAAATATACTGTATTACAAGAATTATATATGAAAGCAAAATAATATACATTATGGAATTCTAATGAGAAGGTGAGTTGTTATTAGAATTCTTGTCGTTTTCAATGCGTTTAGCCCACGGACTCCACTTATATCGAGCTCCTTCATTCTCGTTATAGTTTTTATCCCAAGAGTTTGGAGTTGTTGAAGTCGATGGTCTTGACGGCATTGGTTCATGAACATCGTGTTTGTTTGAACCGCAGAAGAATGAAGCCATTCGTTCTAAAGCGGATAAACGAGTTGAAGTACGTTGTTGTTCATGGTATAGTAGGTTTTGACCATAATGTAGTTGTCGTTGAAGATCAATTTGATGCTTTTGGTAGTGATGAATTTCATCGATTTGCGCCTTCGTGCGCGGAGAGCAGAATAGTGCTTTCTTTGCACGCTTGGATGTTGGAGTATGGCCAGGTGTGCGAAAACAATGGTGAGGGCATTCCGGCCTTTGTTTCGGTGTAATCGGAGAATATTGTTCCTCCGACTCCGAGCTAGTGATAGAAATATGAGATTCCTCTGCGCATTTGTCGCAAATGTGTGCCATGGTAGCTTGTTTAAGGTGATTTATAATTTTCAGCAAGAAGGTGAATGAATGAAAGTGTATTTTTCAAACGTTTATATAGAAAAAAAGTTTGCCAATGAACTTGAGGATAGGATTTGTTAGAGATAATTAGCCGTAAACAAAAACAATGATAGAAAAAAAAGTTATAAAAATAGGTATAGTTTGTTATAGGCTGAAATTTAAGAATTATTTGAAAAAAATATATAGCCTAAGTTTGAAGGTTACTTATTCTATTCTAGATCTTTCCGAGATACTAAGCCAAGCTCTCTTCGTAGTTTAATAAAACTAGATTCAAGTAATGGTTTAGTGAAAATATCGGCTATTTGATTGTCAGTGTGAACATATTCAAGATGTATATTACCTTTTTCAATATTATCTCTAAGGAAATGATGACGGATATCAATATGTTTGGTTCTAGAATGATTTACTGGAGATTTATTGCACTCGTGTTATCACAGTATATAATAGAATTTGATAAATGTATATCGAAATCTTGAAGTGTTTGTTGCATATATAGTACTTGAGTACAAGCGAGAGCCGCTGATATATATTCAGCTTCACATGTTGATAGTGAAACACAATTCTGTTTCTTACTAAACCAAGAGACAAGTGATTTTCCAATAAAATGGCACGTACCACTTGTACTTTTTCTATCCGTCCGTGAGCCACCAAAATCAGCATCACTATATGATACTAATTCAAATGGACATTCTTTTGGATAGAAAAGACCAAAATCTTTGGTATTATTTAGATAACGAATTATACGTTTCACTGCTCGTAAATGTGATTCCTTTGGATCGGCTTGAAAACGAGCACATAAACAAACACTCATTAATATATCTGGACGACTAGCTGTAAGATAAAGAAGAGAAACAATCATGCTTCGATATAATTTCTGGTCAACATTCTTACCACTTTCATCTTTTTCAAGATGTGTAGTTGTACTCATAGGAGTTGGTTTACCAGATGTATTTTGTAATCCGAAGCGTTTGATAAGATTTTCACAGTATTTTTCTTGATTGATAAAAATACCGTTTGAAAGTTGTTTGATTTGAAGTCCAAGAAAATAAGATAGTTCTCCCATATGAGACATTTCGAATTCTTTGGTCATAATACTTGCAAATTCCTTGCAGAGTTTATCGTTTGTTGAACCAAAGATGATATCGTCTACATATATTTGGATAACCAGAATATCATTTCGAGAATGTTTAATAAACAAAGTTTGATCGACTTTGCCTATTTCAAACCCTGAATTAATAAGATAGCTACGTAAACGTTCATACCAAGCACGAGGTGCTTGTTTTAAACCATACAGAGCTTTCTTAAGTTTGAACACATGGTCAGGATATTTTTCATGTACGAATAAAGGTGGTTGTTCGACATAGACATTCTCTTTGATAAATCCATTGAGAAAAGCACTTTTGACATCCATCTGATAAAGTTTGAAATTATGATAACAAGCAAAAGATAATAGAATTCTAATAGCTTCTAGTCGAGCAACTGGTGCAAAAGTTTCTTCATAATCGATACCTTCTTCCTGATTGTATCCTTGTGCTACTAATCTTGCTTTATTTTTGGTGATATTTCCTTGTTCGTCAGCCTTATTTTTATAGACCCATTTAGTACCAATTACTGACTGATCAGTTGGTCTCGGAACAAGTTCCCAAACGTTATTGCGCTCAAACTGATTTAGTTCTTCCTGCATGGCAATGATCCAGTAATCATCTGTAGCAGCTTCTTTTGAATTCTTGGGTTCGATATTTGAGAGAAAAGCGACATGACCCATTTGATTGAGTTGACTCCTTGTTCTGACATGTGATGTTATTTCACCTATTATATTTTGGGCCGGATGGTCTCTTAATATTCTTGGTGGTGATTGTAATTCACATATTTGAGGAGTATTCTCAATAATTACTTCTGAGTCAGAATCAGTATTTGAGATGATTGGATTATTAATGACTATTGATTCGTCATCATCTGATATTTTGTGAGGATGCTGATAGATTTCATCAAAAGATACATGAAGTGATTCTTCAATAGTTTTGGTTCGTTTATTAAATATTCGATAGGCCTTACTTCGTTCCGAATAACCGACAAATATTCCTTCATCGGCTTTTGGATCGAATTTTCCAAGCTGGTCTTTCGTATTTAAAATAAAGCACTTAGAACCAAAAACTTTGAAGTATGAGATTTTGGGCTTTCTTTTGTTAAACAATTCATAAGGAGTATTTTTGGTAAGAGGTCTTATGGACACACGATTTAAAACATAACAGGCAGTTGCAACAGCTTCTGCCCAGAAGTGTTTTGGTAAGGTGGTTCCATTTAATAATGTTCTTGCACATTCTTGTAAAGTTCGGTTCTTTCGTTCTACTACTCCGTTCTGTTGTGGAGTTCTGGGAAACGAAAAATTATGATATATACCTTTCTTTGTACAAAAATGTTCAAATTCATTATTTTCAAACTCTCCGCCATGATCACTTCTTATATTTTTAACTTTAATCCCTTTTGATTTTTGAATTCTTTTGACGAAAGATTTGAAATGATCGAAAGTATCACTTTTATTTTTTAGGAAAATTGTCCATGTATAACGAGAGAAATCATCAACAATTACAAGCACATATTGACTGTGATTTATTGATTGAACTCTAGTAGGTCCAAATAAATCCATGTGCAGTAACTCAAGCGGTTGTAATGTTGATATGACTTTCTTGGATTTAAATGATGATTTGGTCAATTTTCCTAATTGACATGCATCACAAATGTTGTTAACTTTAAAACTCATTTTGGGTAGTCCTCTAACTAGATTGTTTTTGGCTAGCTTGTCAATAGTTCTGAAGTTTATATGACAGAAACGTTTGTGCCATAGCCATGGATCATTGTCATTAGCCATAAGACACATATCTGAATTATGATTAATATTCATATTTAGAATATATATATTTCTGTCTCTATAACCTTCAAAAACCAAATTATGGTCTTTATCTAAAATACTACACTTATTATTTGAAAAGGAAATTATAAAACCCTTGTCACATAACTGACTAATACTAAGTAAATTGTGTTTTAAATTTCTAACTAGCATGACATTAGTAATAAGAGGTAAGTTAGATGTACCACAATTGCTCACATCGCCTTTGCCGATGATATAACCTTTTGAATTGTCTCCAAAAGTGACTGAGCCACAATCTGAGTATTTAATATTTGTTAGTAAGCTCTTTTCTCCCGTCATATGCTTTGAGCAACCACTGTCCAATATCCACTTTCCTCTTTTCTTCAGTGGGACCTGCAAACATAGAATTAAGTTCATGGTACCCACTTTTTATAGGGTCCTAAGAGTTAGGTCTTAGGAGTCCAAACCCATTTGGGTCCGGTATCCCCTTTATATATATAATTGTTATTAAAATGTACATTATTCATGAATTGCTGAATGTATTTGTTCCTAATCAAGTTATTATTTGTTTTAGGAACCCATATTTTGATAGTCTTGACATTTCTCTTTTGAAATTTCACAACTGGTTTTGGTTTGAAATATAATAAACTAAGATTTTTCTTAGCTTCAGTTTTTTGTACTTTCTTCTTCCTTTTATTTCTAAGATGTTTGTTATATCCCAAACCTTGTTTATCTGAAATAGATTGTGAACTTTTAATGATTTTAGTCAAATTTTCTCGACCTTTGTTAAAGTTAGAAACATTTTGAGTAATGTCATCAAATTTTGTTTGTAAACTAGCTTTTTCTAGGTCTAGAATTTTGACTTTTGCTTTAAGTTCATGATTTTCAGTAGTGAGAGCGTTATTTTTCTCTTTTTGAGCTTCTATTTCTTGACTCAAAAGAAATATTTGAGAGTCTGTAACGACCCGCATTTTACGTGTCGATAAATCGTAGAATTTACAGGTCGTTAGTGTTGTTTGTGTTGCCTCTAGCTTGAGTCGTTTAGAAGTTAACCCGGGTGGAGTATGAGTTGTGACCGACTCATGAGCATTGCCGAGCTAAGGGATGAGTCGTGACCGACTCATAGGGGACCGACTCAAGGAGGGGTTACGGGTTGGAGTGTTGGCCGAGATAAGAAATTCACCGACCTAAGAGTTGCCGAGTTATAGAAGTAACGACCTAAAAGTTAGGCGACTTAGTGATGGTGACCGACCTATAGTAAGTCGTAGACGACCTTAGGAAGTGGCCGAGTCAACGAGTTACGACTCATAAGGTTTGCCGAGTTAAGGGGTTAGCGTGTTAGTAGGCAGCGACTTAAGGAAGTCGCCGAGTTAGCGACTTAGAGTTAGGTCGTTCAACGACCTAAGGGCTAGCGTTAGGACGCTAGGGGGATAGGTCAGCAGGCACGTTGAGTCGTTGGGGGGCTTAGGTCGTTGAGTCGGTCTGGTTTGTTAGGTCGCGTGAGTACTGTTCAGACTTAGGTCGTAAACGACCTAAGTTAGGTAGTGAGTCGGCAGTGAGTTAGGTCGTGGGGTCTTGAGTCGTGTGTGTCATAGTTAAGTCGTCATACGACTTAAGACTTGGGGAACGCGGCAGTATTTTAGGTCGGAGGCTTTTTAGGTCGTGACCGACTTTGTGTTAGGTCGGCAAGGAGTTGAGTCGGCAGGGTCTTAGGTCGTAGGTCGGCATGCTAGTTAAGTCGTCAGGCGACCTAGGACTTAGGAAATGCGGCAGTGTGTTGAGTCGTGTGACAGTTGGGTCGGCAGTGCGTTGAGTCGTTAGGTCGGCCTGTGTTTTAGGTCGCGTCTGGGTTAAGTCGTAAGTCGGCCTTGGTTGTATGTTGTGTTGGTTAGGTCGTAGGTCGTAGGGGCTGATGAGTCGGCAACGACTCATAGTTAGGTCGGGGACGACCTAAGGGGCGACGACCTAAGGAGTTTCCAGCCTATAAATAGAGGGGTTTGGCTCACTTTTTGGCACCGGTTTTTGAAGCGACGAAGTGCTGCCATTTTGAAGACTCGACTACAGTATTTTCTTCACTTCTTTCTCTATTTCTATCAAGTGCTAACATCCATTGAAGATTGAAGATCAAGATCAAAGATCAAGAGCCAAAGTTGAAGATTTTCATCCGAAGAGGCTAGATTTCACCGTTTCAAGTGAAATTTCTCCGGATCAAGCCCAAGTCCTTGCTGTCCAGATCTGAAGTGTGTAGTTTTTGTAGTGTTTGGGTGATTTGGTGAGTGGTAGTTATCTCTCACGCGGATCCAAAGGAGTATACGGGATTGGTGATATGTTTGGGTGTTAAAGTTAGCGTTTTCTCGCATTTTCCTTAAGTCTGCATGTAGATCCATCATATTTGAAGATGTTTATCTATAGAAGCTATTTATAAAGTATTAGAGACAAAACCCATGTTTTAGATTTGATAGATCTATGTTAAAAATCATGATTTCACATATGTTGGACTTTTGCTCACTTAATTACGAAATTGCCATTATGAATGATATTGTTTGATAGATCTTGTTTGAATGCTTGAATGTTTGAATGTATGATAGATTTGATTGATCCATGTTAGCTTGTAGTTGATTTGGAACAAGATGGTTGAAGATGATTCAAAAGCTAAGTGGAAAGGCTCTTGAATGTTGAAAGCTGCCGATGGCATATGAAGCGGATGTGGAAGCTCATATGGATGAATTCGATGATGATGGACTTTGCCATGATGCGAAGAGGCGAAGTATGAGATCGAGATGGGACTTTGCCATGATGCGAGAAGGCAAGCCATGATGTTGAGATGAGACTTTGCTATGATGCGATGAAGCAAAGTGTGATGTTGAGATGGAACGGGTCATGATGACGTTCCAAGCACGGGCTGCGACGACGTGCAAAGTTATGTTGATTACTCGGTGATGCGATCCGGGTTGGTGATAATGGTTAGCTTGAGAGGCGCTTGAGCTAGTATGAATGATCGTCAAGGAGGATGACTTGGAGGCTTAGATCTCATCGTTGTTGAAGGTTCTAGCATGCTCAAAGCAAGGGTACGTTGGAACGGGCTGCGACGGCGTTCCAGGCACGGGCTACGACGGCGTGCTAGTACTCTGGGTAGTTGCGAAAATTCCTAGGCACGGGCTGCGACGACGTGCGGAGTTATGGCTAGAACCGGGGTTACCATTAGCCCTTGACGGATGGTCATTCAACTAACGGTGAAATCAAGGCAACGATGCAGTGATAGCCAGAGTCATGGATGTTTGGTTGTATTATCATTCGGCTTCAAGAGCGGTGTTTTCTGGGTGCTTATCTGATCTTGGTTTAGGCCTTGGGGGTTTGTATTTGGAAAACATTGCCCTTGACTCGAGTGGTTATTGCTTTACCTTATTTGTCTATATGTTATGCTTGATTCTTCTTAGTGTGTGTCTGGGGGCTATCACTGTAGAAAGAGGTGGAGTGGGATGGTTTGGTTCCTATTCCTTTTATCCTTTATGCTCTTTTGGTATGCTTGATTGTTAATTTACTGCTCACTAAGACTTTGTCTGACTCAAGGTTTTATGTCTCCTCTTATTACCTTGGGCTGTTCATCCATGTTGGGATGGGCAGACTAGGTAAGCAGGTGACAGGTGCTGTGCTTGGAGTTTCTACGTTGAAGATGACGAAGACGAGCAGGAGGCTATGCATATTATTTTCTTATATGTACTGGGTATCCGCTGCTGTATTTGATGAGTGCTTGTAGTGAGGTCTTGATGTATGGATTTGTTGAGATGATTGTATAAAACTTCTGTGATGCTTATATGATGATTTTCTGTTATGAGACTTCACTATATATTTCTCTATTGTATTTTATCCATGCGCTGTGAGTTACGATAGAGATTCTGCGATTTTATTTTACCCTGACTATCGTCCATGGCTGCCTGGCACACCTTTCAGCGCTCTATTCTCTTGTTTTGGTGCGGGAGTCATGGGCGGTCGTCACATTTGGTATCAGAGCTTTGGTTAATCGATTTTAGCCAACGCTCGCTGATGTAACTACGTAAGAGAGACGTAATTGTAATTTGATGGATGATTACTATATATAATATAGTAGTTTAGAAGGGTTTGAACTCCTTATGCAGTTGTTTCTTAAGGTGTTCTAATCATTCTTATTTGATATTAAGGATGAGTCGAAGAGGGAGACAAGCTGCGAGGGGTAGCCGTGATCCTAGGGAAGCTGTTGATTATGCTCCTATGTTTGAGGCCATGATGACTTCAATCATGAGGAGAATACCAGCTTCAGGATCATCTGTGGATGTGGGAGTTCAAGTCCAAGCTCCGAGACCGGTGGATTTTGCCAAGCTTTGCAAGGATTATACTGCTCTTGGAGGGAAAGTTTTCTTGGGGACGGAGTCGACTATTGAGGTGCAGAGATGGATTGATGCTTGCAAAAGAATCTTTGGTGACTTAGGGATTGAGGATGCAACTAAGAGGAAGCTTGCATCGAGACAGCTTCAGGGAAGAGCTGCTGATTGGTGGAATTCTATCACCATAGATACACCAGAAGAAGGGATTACTTGGGAGCAATTCCAAGTTAGATTTGAAGCTAAGTTCATCTCTACTTCCCAGAAATCTGTCTTGTTTAAGAGGTTTGTGGAGCTCAAGCAAGGGGGAAGGCCTGTTCTTGAGTATATTTCTGAGTTTGAAGCTTTGTCTAAGTATGCCAGATCGTACATTGATTCTCCCTACCAGAAGAATGAAAAGTTTGTGACTGGTCTGGATGCTTATCTTGGGAGGCAGTTAGTGGATCATCTGGACGATCCATTTGAGAAGCTTGTGGAAAAAGCTCTTAGGCATGAGAGTTTGTTTCCTAGGGAAAGTTCTGTTGTTGCCGTAACTAGGGAAGGATCTAAACCACAGCAGAGTGGCAATAGGAAGAGGAAGCAGCAGCAACAGAGGGGTAAGGATGGTCAGAAGAAGCCGAAAGGCGAAGTGACTTGTTATAACTGCCAACAGAAGGGCCATCTTTACAAAGATTGTAAGAATCCCAAGGTGCCGGGAAAGTGTTATAACTGTGATAAGCTGGGACATATCAAGAAGGATTGCCCAGAGCCGAGGAAAGATAGGCAGATTGTGCAAGCCTATGCTTTGGGAGTTGTTCCGTCGTCTTCAAGAGCTCCTACTGCTGAGGAGAAGGGGAAGAGTGTGGTGGTCCAAGGTACTCTTTCCATTTGTGGTGTTCCAGTTAGAGTGTTGTTTGATACTGGAGCGTCGCATTCTTTTGTTTGTGATGATTTGGTAGGCCGGTTAGGTTTGAAACCGGATATTGTTGATAGGCCATTGGTTGTGACTAATCCAGTTGGGGGTTCGTCATGTTTGTGTATGATATGCCGTGGTCTGGTTGTATCGAGTCATGATTGCTCGTTTGTTTGTGATTGCTTTGTTCTGAACTTTGCGGGGTTCGGAATTATTTTGGGTATGGACTGGCTTAGGAAGTATGCGGCTAGGATTGATTGTGAGAGGCTGGAGGTGACAGTCGGGAATGTGGAAGGGCGAAAGGTTGTGATGCGATGTAAGCATGAGGAAGGCGTCTTCATGAGCTTCATGTATTCGCTGGTTGTTCCACGGGAAGGACTGTCATCGGTGCCTATTGTGAATGGATTTGAGGATGTCTTTGACGAGGTCAAAGGGTTGCCGCCGCATAGGGAGATCGAGTTTCGTATCGATCTAGTTGAGGGAGCCAGACCTGTTGTGATGCCTCTTAGGCGGATGGCACCGAGGGAGCAGCAAGAGCTGAAGGTGCAAGTTGATGACCTTTTGCAGAAAGGATTCATTCGGAGAAGTGTGTCCGAATGGGGTGCGCCAGTTGTGTTCTCAACCAAAGCGGATGGATCGTTGAGGTTGTGTGTGGATTATCGTGAGCTGAATAAGTTGACTAGGAAAAACAAGTATCCATTGCCGAGAATAGATGACTTGTTTGACCAGCTTCACGAGGCTAAGGTGTTTTCTCAGATGGATTTGGCAACGGGATTTCACCAGTTAAGAGTGGCGAGGGATAGTGTGCCGAAGACTGCTTTCAGGACACCATCCGGATTTTATGAGTGGCTGGTGATGCCGTTTGGGTTGACTAACGCGCCAGCATATTTTGTGGATCTTATGAATAGAGTGTTCAGAGATCAGTTGAATAAGTTCGTGCTTGTGTTCGTGGATGATATTTTGGTTTATTCCAGAACTGAGGGAGAGCACAAGACGCACTTGAGGATTGTTTTGGAAATTTTGAGGAAACATCAGCTGAAGGCTAAGTTTTCGAAGTGTCACTTCTGGAAGAATGAAGTGAGGTTCTTAGGTCATGTTATTTCTGGAAATGGAATAGCGGTTGATCCCGCTAAGGTGGCAGCGATCCAGGATTGGGTTAGGCCTAAGAATGCATCTGATGTGAGAAGTTTTCTTGGATTAGCAGGATATTATCGTCGGTTTATCAAAGACTTTTCCAAGATAGCTGCACCGTTAACAGGATTGACGAAAAAGAACCAAGTGTTCAGATGGGATGCTAAGTGTGAGCAAGCTTTTGAAATCCTAAAAGAGCGACTGACGAGTGCTCCTGTTTTGACTATTCCAAGTGGGAATGATGAGATGGTGGTTTACACCGATGCATGTGGTACTGGACTTGGAGCAGTGCTAATGCAGAAGGATAAAGTTGTTGCGTATGCAAGTCGACAACTGAAGCCGCATGAAAGGAATTATCCGACTCATGATTTGGAGTTAGCGGCGATTGTGTTTGCTTTGAAGATGTGGAGACACTATCTATTGGGAGTTAGATTTGAGTTGTTTACAGATCATAAGTCGTTGAAGTATCTGTTCTCCCAAAAGGATTTAAATCTTCGACAGCAACGGTGGCTAGAGTTCTTAGCATCGTATGATTTTGGTATAGCCTATACTCCAGGGAAAGGTAACGCAGTGGCTGATGCGTTAAGTCGAAGACATGCAGGATTGGGAGCCATGTTTTCGGAATGGAAGAGTCTTGAGTATTTGGCTGGATTTGATTTCAGGCCTAGATGTGAATTGGAACCTGAGATGATGGCAAACTTATCGATAAGGCCTACTCTTGTGGAAAGAATTGGTGAGAGCCAAAGGCGAGATGATAAGCTTGTCAAGATTATCCGTGATTTGGAATCTGGATTGGATCCAGAGAAGGATAAAGGATTCGAGGTCGATCGAGAGGGTTGGCTTCGAAAGCAAGGACGATTGGTTGTTCCCGATATTGATGGATTGAGAGATGAAGTTCTGAGGGAAAGTCATCACTCGAAGTTGACAATTCATCCAGGTGGAAATAAGATGTATCGGGATATGAAGAGAGCTTACTACTGGGAAGGTATGAAGAAAGATGTTGGAAGTTTTATTTCCAAGTGTATGAATTGTCAGTTGGTAAAAGCTGAGCAGAAGAAGCCCAGTGGATTACTTCAGCCATTAGAGGTTCCTACGTGGAAGTGGGAGCAAGTGTCGATGGATTTTATTGATGGTCTACCTAGAACCAGGACAGAGAATGAAGGGATTTGGGTTATTGTAGATCGTTTGACCAAGAGTGCAAGATTCATTCCTGTTCGATCGACTAGGACTGCATCGAAGTTGGCTGAATTATATGTGAAGTGGATAGTTCGTTTCCATGGTGTTCCGAAGAGTATAGTGAGCGATCGAGATCCATTGTTCACTAGTAGATTTTGGAAGAGCTTCCAGGAAGTTTTGGGAACCGAGTTGTGTTTGAGTACAGCTTATCACCCTCAAACAGATGGTCAGACTGAGAGAGTCAACCGAGTTTTGGAAGATCTCCTTAGAGCATGTGTTTTGGACTTTGGAGGATCATGGGAAGATCACCTTCATTTGGTGGAGTTTGCTTATAATAACAGTTATCAGTCGAGTATTGGTATGGCACCATATGAGGCATTATATGGAAGACCGTGTAACTCTCCGACATGTTGGTTGGAAACTGGAGAAAAGCTGATGCTTGGGCCAGAGATGATTCGTCAAACTACGGATTGTATAGAGATCATTCGGCAACGAATGAGGGCAGCCCAGGATCGTCAGAAGAGTTATGCAGATAATCGTCGAAAGGATTTGGAATTCGACGTAGGTGATATGGTTTTTGTGAAGATTTCTCCTCTGAAGAGTGTCATTAGATTCGGGAAGAAAGGAAAGTTAACTCCGAGATTTGTTGGACCATTCCCGATTATCGAGCGTATTGGAAAGCTCGCTTATAGATTGGAGTTACCGGAAAAGATGGCGGGTGTGCACAGTGTTTTTCATGTATCTTATCTACGGAAGTATGTGCACGACCCAACTACGGTGGTTTCTGCTGATAGCTGTGAAGACTTAGAGGTTGATCCAGTTGTTTCGAGACCTCGTAAGCCGCTTCGTATTGTTGAAACCGATACGAAACAGCTTAGGAGGAAGACGATTACGTTGCTCAAGGTACAATGGAGTGATGATGTTAACGACTGTACATGGGAGGAGGAAGAGAGGATGAAGGCAGCTCATCCCGGACTCTTCGAGGTATGGCCCTAAAGTGTCGTGACATCTCATGAATTTGTAGCTTGTTCTAAGTCATAGAATTCTGCATGCTAGGTTAGAATTGGATGCATGGTTTGTTGATTGCTATGGATGATAGGCATGCGGAATAATTTTGATTGCTGATTGTTGGTTTGGAATTTCGGGGGCGAAATTCCTAAGGGGGAGAGAATGTAACGACCCGCATTTTACGTGTCGATAAATCGTAGAATTTACAGGTCGTTAGTGTTGTTTGTGTTGCCTCTAGCTTGAGTCGTTTAGAAGTTAACCCGGGTGGAGTATGAGTTGTGACCGACTCATGAGCATTGCCGAGCTAAGGGATGAGTCGTGACCGACTCATAGGGGACCGACTCAAGGAGGGGTTACGGGTTGGAGTGTTGGCCGAGATAAGAAATTCACCGACCTAAGAGTTGCCGAGTTATAGAAGTAACGACCTAAAAGTTAGGCGACTTAGTGATGGTGACCGACCTATAGTAAGTCGTAGACGACCTTAGGAAGTGGCCGAGTCAACGAGTTACGACTCATAAGGTTTGCCGAGTTAAGGGGTTAGCGTGTTAGTAGGCAGCGACTTAAGGAAGTCGCCGAGTTAGCGACTTAGAGTTAGGTCGTTCAACGACCTAAGGGCTAGCGTTAGGACGCTAGGGGGATAGGTCAGCAGGCACGTTGAGTCGTTGGGGGGCTTAGGTCGTTGAGTCGGTCTGGTTTGTTAGGTCGCGTGAGTACTGTTCAGACTTAGGTCGTAAACGACCTAAGTTAGGTAGTGAGTCGGCAGTGAGTTAGGTCGTGGGGTCTTGAGTCGTGTGTGTCATAGTTAAGTCGTCATACGACTTAAGACTTGGGGAACGCGGCAGTATTTTAGGTCGGAGGCTTTTTAGGTCGTGACCGACTTTGTGTTAGGTCGGCAAGGAGTTGAGTCGGCAGGGTCTTAGGTCGTAGGTCGGCATGCTAGTTAAGTCGTCAGGCGACCTAGGACTTAGGAAATGCGGCAGTGTGTTGAGTCGTGTGACAGTTGGGTCGGCAGTGCGTTGAGTCGTTAGGTCGGCCTGTGTTTTAGGTCGCGTCTGGGTTAAGTCGTAAGTCGGCCTTGGTTGTATGTTGTGTTGGTTAGGTCGTAGGTCGTAGGGGCTGATGAGTCGGCAACGACTCATAGTTAGGTCGGGGACGACCTAAGGGGCGACGACCTAAGGAGTTTCCAGCCTATAAATAGAGGGGTTTGGCTCACTTTTTGGCACCGGTTTTTGAAGCGACGAAGTGCTGCCATTTTGAAGACTCGACTACAGTATTTTCTTCACTTCTTTCTCTATTTCTATCAAGTGCTAACATCCATTGAAGATTGAAGATCAAGATCAAAGATCAAGAGCCAAAGTTGAAGATTTTCATCCGAAGAGGCTAGATTTCACCGTTTCAAGTGAAATTTCTCCGGATCAAGCCCAAGTCCTTGCTGTCCAGATCTGAAGTGTGTAGTTTTTGTAGTGTTTGGGTGATTTGGTGAGTGGTAGTTATCTCTCACGCGGATCCAAAGGAGTATACGGGATTGGTGATATGTTTGGGTGTTAAAGTTAGCGTTTTCTCGCATTTTCCTTAAGTCTGCATGTAGATCCATCATATTTGAAGATGTTTATCTATAGAAGCTATTTATAAAGTATTAGAGACAAAACCCATGTTTTAGATTTGATAGATCTATGTTAAAAATCATGATTTCACATATGTTGGACTTTTGCTCACTTAATTACGAAATTGCCATTATGAATGATATTGTTTGATAGATCTTGTTTGAATGCTTGAATGTTTGAATGTATGATAGATTTGATTGATCCATGTTAGCTTGTAGTTGATTTGGAACAAGATGGTTGAAGATGATTCAAAAGCTAAGTGGAAAGGCTCTTGAATGTTGAAAGCTGCCGATGGCATATGAAGCGGATGTGGAAGCTCATATGGATGAATTCGATGATGATGGACTTTGCCATGATGCGAAGAGGCGAAGTATGAGATCGAGATGGGACTTTGCCATGATGCGAGAAGGCAAGCCATGATGTTGAGATGAGACTTTGCTATGATGCGATGAAGCAAAGTGTGATGTTGAGATGGAACGGGTCATGATGACGTTCCAAGCACGGGCTGCGACGACGTGCAAAGTTATGTTGATTACTCGGTGATGCGATCCGGGTTGGTGATAATGGTTAGCTTGAGAGGCGCTTGAGCTAGTATGAATGATCGTCAAGGAGGATGACTTGGAGGCTTAGATCTCATCGTTGTTGAAGGTTCTAGCATGCTCAAAGCAAGGGTACGTTGGAACGGGCTGCGACGGCGTTCCAGGCACGGGCTACGACGGCGTGCTAGTACTCTGGGTAGTTGCGAAAATTCCTAGGCACGGGCTGCGACGACGTGCGGAGTTATGGCTAGAACCGGGGTTACCATTAGCCCTTGACGGATGGTCATTCAACTAACGGTGAAATCAAGGCAACGATGCAGTGATAGCCAGAGTCATGGATGTTTGGTTGTATTATCATTCGGCTTCAAGAGCGGTGTTTTCTGGGTGCTTATCTGATCTTGGTTTAGGCCTTGGGGGTTTGTATTTGGAAAACATTGCCCTTGACTCGAGTGGTTATTGCTTTACCTTATTTGTCTATATGTTATGCTTGATTCTTCTTAGTGTGTGTCTGGGGGCTATCACTGTAGAAAGAGGTGGAGTGGGATGGTTTGGTTCCTATTCCTTTTATCCTTTATGCTCTTTTGGTATGCTTGATTGTTAATTTACTGCTCACTAAGACTTTGTCTGACTCAAGGTTTTATGTCTCCTCTTATTACCTTGGGCTGTTCATCCATGTTGGGATGGGCAGACTAGGTAAGCAGGTGACAGGTGCTGTGCTTGGAGTTTCTACGTTGAAGATGACGAAGACGAGCAGGAGGCTATGCATATTATTTTCTTATATGTACTGGGTATCCGCTGCTGTATTTGATGAGTGCTTGTAGTGAGGTCTTGATGTATGGATTTGTTGAGATGATTGTATAAAACTTCTGTGATGCTTATATGATGATTTTCTGTTATGAGACTTCACTATATATTTCTCTATTGTATTTTATCCATGCGCTGTGAGTTACGATAGAGATTCTGCGATTTTATTTTACCCTGACTATCGTCCATGGCTGCCTGGCACACCTTTCAGCGCTCTATTCTCTTGTTTTGGTGCGGGAGTCATGGGCGGTCGTCACAGAGTCAACATTAGATGATGATTCTTGAATATTTTCAAGTTCTTCTTCTAATATTTTCTTCTCATCTTTTAACAAATCTCGTTCAAACTCTGCTTTACTTAAATCTGCTTTGACTACTTTTAATTGACGTTTTAAGTCTTTATATTTGACTATCAATTCAGCATTAATATCAAGTAATTCATCAAATGTAGGAATTTGTACCTCATCTTCTGTTGCCATAAAACAAACATTAGCTTGTTCATTCTCCGAATCACTTTCACTTTCTGATGAAGATGACTCTGAATCATCCCATGTTACTGAGAAGGCTCGTTTCTTTGATTTGTCCTTCTTATATTTGAATTTGTCATTTTCTGACTTTTTCTTTTGTTCTGGACAATCCTTCTGCATGTGTCCCTTTTTATGGCAGTTGAAACATTCTATAGCAGATGAAGATGGTTTATTTGATCCAGGTTTCCTTTTATTGTAGCGACTGGCTTTTCGATATTTTAGGAATTTTTTGAAACCTTTAGCAATGAACGCCAAATCTTCATCTTCAGAATCTGATTCATTTTCATCTTTCTCAACATGAAATGCTACATTTTTCTTTTCTTCTTTCTGTTCTTTTCTAGCCTGCAAATTTGCTTCATAGGACATTAAATTTCCTATCAATTCATCTGGCTTCATGACGGAAAGATCATTAGCTTCTTCAATTGCTAATACTTTTCCTTCCCATTCATTAGTCAGAGAATGTAGGACTGTTGAAACAACATCAAAATCAGAATACTTTTGTCCTAACCCAATAAGTGCATGGTGAATAGTTTGAAACCGTGAATACATTTCATTGATTGTCTCATTTGGTTTCATTTTGAAATTTTGAAATTGACTTTTCAGCATGGCTATTTTGGCTTGTTTAACCTTGTTAGTACCTTCATGAGTGATTTTTAGCGTTTGCCAAATTTGATATGCAGTAGTGCAGATACTAACACGGTTATATTCATTTTGGTCTAATGCACAGAACAACATATTTATTGCTCTAGCATTTACGGCTGCTGCCGTTTTCTCAGCCACAGTCCATTCTGAATAATCAGTTGTTGGATTCACTATTTCTCTTTGAGTAGCATTCCAAGCATCATAGCTACTTGATTGCATAAAGAATGACATACGTGTTGCCCAATAACTATAGTTAAGACCATTGAAAAATGGAGGTCTTTGTGTCGATTGCCCTTCTGTGTAAGTGGTGTTTTGAGTGCTAGTACTTGCGTTATTTGCCATATTACAAGAATATATCAAATAACTGTGTTACGGTTATATGATGACCGTGCTCTGATACCAAATGAAAGTGCGGTGTGTATACAATTATATGTGCTAATATAGTATACACGGATCGTTTAATATGGATTACAATACAAATGCAGAATTAGATGATAATAGCATTGTAAATAAAAAATAGAAAAATCACACCAGAGATTTTTATACTGGTTCGGAGCACCGTCCTACGTCCAGTCCCAGACTACTATCTGGATTTTCACTAATTACAACCTCGCTTCACCCGGAGGAATAGGTTTACAATTACCCGAACAGCCGAACGGGATTTCACGCCTCTACAACACTGAGGGCTTCAACAAAAAAAACAATTACAATTGTTGTTGACAACTTGTGCTCTTGTAAACACGGATTTGTCACTTGTAGTACACTCTTCCTATAATCTTATCCTCAAATTGTGAATGATGTTTGTGAAGATTATGGAATTTATATTGCTTATTGAATCAAAATATATGAGATAGTGTCAATGATTCAATAAGGAATGAAAGTAGTTTAGAGCTTTTTTGAATGCAAGTGAATTCAAAGAATAGATAGAGAGCATATATAATCTTAATAAAACTTCTTTTTTTTTTAATCAATGATATTAATGTGTATTTATAGAGAGAAAATAGTTATAACCCTTGGTGAAAAGTTGCAGTCAAAAGTTATGATCATTGATGAAGAAGAAGAGACGCAACTATTGAAGAAAGATGTGTCTTTTGGAAGAAGTTGTTCTCTGTTTAAAAACGGTCGACAGGTCAAAAACTAACCGGTAGACAGGTTTTTAAAAATATAGTCGTTATGTACATGTGTGCACGTTTATTGTGCACATTCAACAGGAACGGTCGACCGTTCATTTTTGGACCGGTCGACCGGTCTCTGTTAAGTTGCACAATAAAGTGCACAACCTATATAAATGTGTATATATATATATTATATTTTGTGCATGATTATTTGAGGATAGATTTTGACAATTTTATTACTATTATAACATCAAATAATCAACGTATAATCTAGAGTACCATATGTACGTCTTGATTTGTCGATCGCTTTAATATTGTTGTCAGCAATCAAAATCTTCATAGAAGCTGTGACTCAACACTCCATGTTCTTCACTTTGAATTATTTCCATCTTCATTCCTTTGTATTAATTTTGTGTATGCATATCTTCATGAAACCACTTCTATTTGAGATCAAAATCCTACAAAAATATATACAAATTTTCAATTAATTTTTCTCAAAGAAATATATGCACACAAATGACCGTTTTGCCCATATATGAAGATGAATATGTGACAATTTGGAATAATTTGAATTTTTGGTTTAAACAAGTTAAAATACCCGATATGATCATTTATTTAATTCAAATAGATTAAATATGGTGGTAAAAATATGCACATTTACGTGCACATCAATACGATTGATTCAGAATTCAATTTCCCGCTCGGGAGGAAGAGAAGTGACTTTACCAAAACATCAGGATAATCCATGACTATCGGGGTGGTGTCAAGATCACTAGGCTGAGAATCAAGCGAAAAGATAAAACTGCCTACAAGATACTAAGGCATTCGACATTTAATCAAAGAGAATTACCTAGATCATCTACTAGAGAAACGGTTTGGGCTTTGCAGGAGATAACAGCGTCAAAACCAAGGACGTAGAAATCTCCAGTGAATCGACGCCTGTTGTAAAAGAGTTTCCCCCTTTACAAATCATGCTAAGGTTGGCGGGATAACTGATGGGATTAGTCAAACACAAGGATGAAGTTGCCAGCTGAGGTTGCAAGATGGGATGCTCAACTATCCTGACAAACATGAACAAGAAAGATAATAATGGATTTTAGAACAAAAGGGAAAGTTCCAAAATTCCAATAGAAATTAAAATCAAAGAGGATCCTAACAATGAATTTCAAGTTCGAACGAAGATTATTCTGTAATTAAATTTACATATTCTAGAGTATTACTACTCTATTTCTAATGAGTTTTGTAACGGCCTGCTATTTCGAACAGTCCAAATCGACAATCATCCACTCATGTCAGACTTGAATTGCTCAAAATAACAGATTGTTAATTTATATTTGGCAAAAACTCAACATATACAGTAAATAAATTAATCACAGAATCACACACATAGAGTATTACATCAATAATCAGCAGAATAGATAAATAGTAATTCACGAAACTACTATAGAACATTAGAGTCTAAAACAAAATACAATAGAATCTCAAATCACAATGAATCTCTAATACATAAGAAACTGATGAGTCTGAACATAAATGACTAGAATAAACTGAAGTAACTAAAGCTGGATAGATAGTTGGATCTCCAAGCGAACCTCCAAACTCCAAAGGCGAGTCTCAAATGTTATGACACTCAGTCTTACCCAAGCATAAAGAAAAATACAAAACATTCGAGTCGGGATTAACATTCTTATATAGTAAATTCAACTCATGTGAAACGTCAACTGAAATACAAGTAACTTAAAGGATGTTTGGGATACCGATCCTCTAAGGATCCATGGAACTATCTACTATGTAGTAATATATGTTATTATAATATATCTATAGTAAAGCAAACTATTAAAATAGCGTTAAGGCATTACCCATATCCCCCTTAACACAATTTTTTATATTGTCATAGTCTATACAGTATCGTAATTCCTCTGTAAATTGGAGGGCTATCAGAGGGCACTCCATAGGTATGGTACAAACCAAACTCGTAGAAGGCGCGATAGGGCACGTGACAAGGCATGCAAAGCAATGCCAGGGTAAATATACCGTTTGCGAATACGGACTGGTGGTAATGCATAGCAGCTACTGTCGCCCACCTCGAGATGCACTCCCAATCAAAGGTGCACCCAATCAAATCACAAAGTAATAGAATGGTATTGAAGAAATGTGCCCGATCGAAGGAATGACCTCACTTGACCCGGCGTGGCTCCTGTTTTAGCCACATCAAGCTGTCTCGTGGAAGTCAGGGCTACATAAATACCTCATACAGAATCATCATCAAACCATCCTACTTCATTCTAGAATTTCCACTACGTATACAGTTGTTAAAGTGGTTTTCAGTATTGGCATAGAGTATGACAATATCCGTTCTCGGCCTCTTTAACAACCAATGCTTATTTCATACCATGGTCATTTCATTTCAAATAACTCATACTTCGTATCAAAATATCATATTCAATTTAAAACCATATCACTTTGATATCATTTATTCACTTTAAATAATATTCATTTTCAGAATTTGTTACACTTTCATAATTATAACCCTTTCGCAATCATAATACTTTTGAAATCATAATACTTTTGAAATCATAACACTTTGGAAATCATAGCACTTTTGACTTAAACAGTTTAGATATTGAAAAATTGTATACATATTAAAATAGTTATAAGCTAAAATTGTTTATATATTAAAAATACCTTATATAATAAAAATACTCTCCTCCAATTTCGCAAATCGATTCAAATCGACTTAAAATCAAAAATTTAATTTAAATCAAGTCCAGTTTAACCATTTCAATTTAATGGTCAAAGATTCAATTCAAATTATCAATAAACCATTTCATTTTATATCAATTTCAAATCCGGGTTTGAACTATCTCTTCAATTCCAACAAGATTCAAAGTTTATGTATTCAAACATTTCGATATAAGTTTCACTTAGGTTTCAATATTTAACTTAAATTTTCTAAATTGGGAAATATTCACTTAATCATTTTAATAATAATTAAATAAAATCTCAATTTATAAATTTAAATCAATATTAAATATTCATTCTCAAATTTATTTAAAATTGGGAATATTCATTTTATCGCCTTTTTATCAAATCAAGTTATAAGTCATATTTTTCAAAATCTCAAAGTCAATAGTTCGAATCAATTCTTATTTAAATTCAAATATTAGCCAATTTAAATTCCAAGTCAACATTAATTTATCTTCCCAACCTTTATTATTAAAGTAATAAAAAGTCTATTTTTAAATGTTAATACAAATTTAAATAAATACTTAAACATATTATAAACCATGGTTTAAATAATTTTATTAAATTAAATCTTATTATTAAATATATTTATATTAAATATTATTTTATATATTTTTAAAATAATAAAGTTATAATAAAGTCTTAAAATTTATATTTTCCAAACCTAACTTAAAATTTAAAATTTCCAAAACGTATTATTTTTAAATCTAATTTTTTTATACATATACAAAATAGCATTTATATATTATATAAAAACAATATTTATTAAAACCCACATATTTCCTTTCAAACTTTGGAAATCATCTCCAAAGTATAAACCAGCGGTGTTTATATCTAATTTTCTATCCTATGGTCACGTGATATAGATATTTATCATTTCAATTCGTAATTCAATATTTACGGGTGTATATCATTTCAACCCGCAATCCCAAAATTTCAAAATCAATGAAAATCGCTTGGGTTTATCATTTCAACCTATAACGATTTTCCCCTAATCTATAATATCATTCGGGTATGTATCCTTTCAACCCATAGGGATTTCTAAATTAACAGAGAACTTGTAGAGTGAGAATAAATATGATAAAAATAAACAACACATCAACAACATGCATATATCATTAATAAAAAATTAAATATAATATATACAATAGGATGTGGTGTCATATCACAGGTGAACAATTGCAGATAATGGTATATCATATTTAACAATTAAATAATAATAATTAAAATCTAACAGCATATTTCAATTGTCGTTTCAAGTGAAATCTAATTTACTAAATACAAGAACGTTAATCGTGAGCGACTGCTCATCTTTCGAGGCTAGAGAAAATAGACAAAACCATGAGCTATGATTTGAATCACGATCTAGACGATCGACCAATTGAAACAAAAAATCTCAAAGCGAAGTACGCTGAACACGGATTTGACAGACAAAGATAATAAATAGAAATCGATGATAACAAATCAAATCAGCTTGATATAAATGGAAAATATATACTATTATTATTATTATTTTATAAAAATCAATATTTTAAATTAAGACAAATATTAATATATATATATGTATGTATGTATATATAATTTAAAATCATTATTCTAAAATTAAAATATGCTAAAAATAAAAGATATATATTATATTTAAAATCAATACTTATATATACATCAAAAGTGGAATCCAAGTATACATTTTATTTAAAATATATGTATATACAATTTAAATCTAAATACACAGACTTGCGCGCACACACACACACATATACATAAACATAAAATTTATACTTCAAATCTGAATTACTGACCCATATATATACCATATTCATTCGACTCAAAGCACCAACATATTGTATATTAATTTGCATATATAAAACATATATATATTATAAAATATACAGAACATCAACAATATATATATATATACTAGTTACCCAAATCATATACAACTATATACACATATATACACGCTACTAAAAAATATATACAGACCATATATATTAACAATACATAAATGTAGACTGTATGTATGAAAAAAACAAAACATATGTACGCAAGTTATTTTAAAATCATATATGCAAACTGTTTGTATCTAACAAAACAAACACATATATGCATGTTATTTTAAAATCATATATGCAGACTTTCACCAAATTATATTTATAGACTCATATATATATATATATATATATATATAATATACGATGTAAACATACAACATATAAATAGAGAGGGGTTTCGCCTGAGATGCTCGGTTCAAGGAGAGGTTGCTAGCAAGGCAGAGGCGGAACACGTGTTGAGGCATGGATGAAAATTAGTTTGTGGTTCAAGAATGGTAGGGTTGTGATGAGTTCGGGCTTGGATGCTCGGCATAGTCTATGCTCGACAATGGTGGTTAAGTAGAGAAACATGTAGTTGAAGTGGAGAATGCGGTTAGAGGATGAGGTGGACTGCGACAGTCAGGTGATGTGGCGACTGCCCTGCTTGGCTGAAGGTGCGGATCGGTGGTGGAAAGCGGTGGCCATGGGTGGTTTCAAGTGTCAGGTTTTGGTGGTGGTAGGCTGTGGAGATAGGACAGGCTTGAGGTCGGTGGTATTGCAGAGTGAGGTGGGGTGGGATGGTGTGGTGGATAGAAGAGGAAGAGGCGAGGCTGTAGTTGGTGGGGTACACCACGTGGAGGGTGGTGGGATGGTGGTAGCTGGCGAATGCATGGAGGAGGGGAGGATTTTCGATTGTAGGGCCAGGCGATGTGAAATGGCGGAGGCTTCCTTCATAAGACAAAGTGGAGGTGGAGAGGAGGAGTTAGGTGTGGCTTCGGGGTGAAGAGGCTTAGGGTTGAGAGAGTTTCGAATGGCAGAGGAGCAGGATGGAGGAAGATAAAAAAATTCATGCAATATAAATATAGCTTTTGTATTATGTTATTATATTTTTCCTTTTGTCAGATGAAAAATGAGAGAATCGAGCAAAAAGGATGGAGAGAGAATGAACAATTCACAAACCTGTTATATAAAACCTATGGATTTTATTTTGCTTTATAAATTTTTCCAATGAACCGAAGAATAACAAGATAGAATGAGTAGACAACAATAAATATCAATAGGTAGGAATAGTGAAATCTATATGCGAATCTAGGAAAATATTATGGGTAATGACTATTAGTTTTACACCGTGGATAATTGAATGGACATGGAAACAAAAGGTTAAAAACAATTACCGATACGACAAACCGTTTTGTAGATTTCACCATATACCGGACATCAAAATATACAAATGAATACACTATGGAGATCAGCATGACGAAACGAACAGAATAATACACAGATATCAACGATATGACCATCGTATCAAAAGTCGATATTCGTTGCCAAACTGTTGCTAATTCGCCGAAAATAAGATAAACGGGGTTAGAGAAGTCCAAATTTTGGAAAACAAAATATGAAGTATCACTCAAAAAGTGGTCCACATTATTATTATGCAAAAATATTTGGATTTCGTAAACATTTTATTTTCATCAAATTAACTAATTCAAATTTAAATAAAATTACGTCACAAAATAAACTTTCATATTCTCTGATGAAAATTTGCCAGTGGCTATGTTAAAATAAACGTATTCCAAATATCATAATTTCAATTCCAAATTTAATTGTATATCTTCAAGCAAAATTTCAACTAATTATGTTATAAAACCATTAAAATTAATGGGTCGCTACAAGTTTTTACTCCATATGTTAAGTTTTGCCTAAACTAGAGCTCTGATACCAACTATAACGACATGGCATTTCGAACCATTCAAATCGACAATCATCCACTCATGTCTGACTTGAGTCGCTCAAAACAACAGACTGTTAATTTATAATTGGCAAAACTTAGCATATACAGTAAATAAAACCAATCACAGAATCACAGACATAGAGTTATACAACAACAAGTAGCAAAATAGATAAATATTAGTTCATGAAGCTACTACAATAAACAACATAGTCAATTATAATAGAAATCTAATACACATAAGTCTCAATACAAAGCACATGACAAATCTAAACATATACCGGAAACAACCGAAATAACTAAAAGCTGAATGGATAGAGATGGATCTCCAAGCATAGCTCCAAGCACCAAAGAGTCTCAAATGCTTTGACACTCAGTCTGACATGAGCGTAAAACAAAACACAAAATGCTTGAGTTAGGATTAAATTATTATACCAGTAAATCAACTCAAGTGAAATGCAAATAACTTAACGGACGGTTGCGATTCCAATCCTTTAAGGGTCCGTTAAACTATCTACATACATAGTATAATACGCTACATAGATAATATCTGCAGTAAAGTAAACTATTAAAATAGCATTAAGGCGTTAACCATATCCCCTTAACACATTTTATATATTCCCGTAGTTTATATAGATACTGTAAGCTCCACCAAAATGGTGATTTACTCAAGGAGCACTCTATAGGTACAGTACCAAACAAACTCGTAGTGGGCACGATAAGGCATGTGACAAGGCATGTGAGGCAATACCGAGGGTAGGATTCTGCCGTTTTGCACTCCCGGACTGGTGATAACATATAGCATCTTCTACCGTCCACCTCGAGACACACTCCCAAATCAAAGGTGCACCCAATCAAATCATAAAGTAATAGATTGATATCGAAGAAATGTGCCTGATCGGAGGTGCGACCTCACTTGGCCCGTTATAGCTCCCGTTTTAGCCACATCAAGCTGTCTCGCGAGAGTCAAGGCTGCATTAGTACCACATATAGAATCGTTCGCCAAACCATCCTATTTCGTTCTGGAATCTGCACCATGCACACAGTTGTTAAAGTAGTTTTTGGTATTAGCGGAGAGTGTGACAATATCCGATCCCGTTCTCTTTAACAACCAACTGATTATTTCACACCATGGTCATTATTATTTCAAACAGTTCATACTTCTTATCAAAATATCATATTCATTTCAAAATCATATCACTTTTGAAATCATATTCACTTCCAAAATCATAACCACAAAATAGTTTAAACCATCATACGAAAATATTCGCATTTAAATCCATTAAAACTAAATCATAACAATTCCAACTTAAACAGTTTAAATATTGAAAATAATTTATAAATATATTGAAATAGTTATAAATTAAAAATAGTTTATATATTTAAAAAGAGTTTATATATTAAAAATAGTATATATATTAAAATGAATTTATACCAAAATAGTTTGAAATTAGAATTGTTGCTTCCAATTTCACACATTGATTCATATCAACTTTGGTTCCAAAATTCAAATTTAAATCAATATCAGTTCAAAAATTTATATTAAAAAGGTTAAAGGTTCAAATTCAAATTTTCATTAAACCCATTTTAATTTATATCGATTTCAAATCCAGGTTACTACAAATTCAATAAGTTTCAAAGTTTAAATACTCAATATTTACAATATTAATTTCATTTATATTTGAACATTCAACTTTAATTTTATTCAAATTTGAAATATTCACTTAATCATTTTAATAACAATTAAATAAAATCTTAAATTACAAATTGAAATAAAATCAATAATTAAATATCTAACATCAATTATATTTAATTCTAAAAAATTCACCTAATCTTTAATAAGCATATAAATATAATCTCAAATTACAAATTTAAATCAAAATTAAGTATTTAATTTTATTTAAATTTGAAAATATTCAATTAATCTCCTTTAATTAAATCAAGTTATAAAATCATACCTTTTAAAATCTCAAATTCAATAAGTTTCCAATCAATTCTTATTTATTCAATTCTTAAACAAATTAAATTTCACATCAATTTCAATTTTTCTTTCCAACCTTTATTTATTCAAGTTATTACAAAATCTATTTTTTAAATAGTTTTAAATGAATACTTAAACATTATATATATATATATTAATTAAATTAAATTAAATTTTATTATTAAATCTATTTAAATCTCAATTATATGATTTAAAAATAATAAAGGTATAAGTAAAAAAATTTAAATTACTTTTCAAGACTTAACTTATAAATTTTTCAAATTTCTACATATGTAACTTAAAAATCTAGATCTAAACATATACTAAATCTTTATTTTATATTTAAAATAATCAATGATTAAAACCCATATGTTTCCTTTCAAAGCCTTGGAAATCATTTTTCGAAAATAGACCAACGGTGTCCGTATATTGTTTTCTATCATATGGTCAAGTGATACGGATATTTATCATTTCAATCCGCAATAATTTAATATTTTCAGATATATATCATATCAACCCGCAATCCCAAAATTTCAAATCCAATAAAACCACTTGGGATTGACACTTCAACCCATAATAATTTTCCCTAATCTATAATACCGTCGGGTATGTATCATTTCAACCCGTAGGGAAGTCCTAACTAACAGGGAACTTGCAGTGTGAGAATACGTAAAATAGCTTAAAATGACATACATATCAATGACAAGCATATATATATTTGTAATCAACAATTTAAATAGAATAATATGACAGGTTATGGTGTCATATGTCAATTGACATAAGTTAACAAATGCAGATAAGTGGCATATGTCATATGTCAACATAGGTTAACAAATGCTGATAATAACATATCATATTTAACGATTCTAATTGCTAACAAATTCAAACTTAACAACATATTTCAATCGTCATTTCATGTGGAATCAATTTACTAAATATAATAATTTTAATCGTGAGTGGTCGCTTACCTTTCGAGGCTAGAGAAAAATAATGATGGCGACATGGATGCAAACATGACACTCGAAAGCAGATCCGAACTGCGGCAAAGCTAGAAGCTTGAATTTGATGATTTGATAAAATAACATATATATTTAAACATATCATATATATATATATAAATTGTTAAAAAATCTATTTTAAAATAATAATATAAATTCAAATAAATATTTAACATATTATATATATATTATTACAAAAATCAATTTCAAAATATTAACATAAATTTAAATAAATAATTTGAACATTTTATATATATAATTTTGATTGAAGAAACCAATATATACATATGCAATATATATAAGCTTTTGATGTATATATATATATATATATATATATATATATAAAATAGTACCTCACTTAAAACACAATATAATTTTTTTTAAATACACCTACAAACTGTTAGTAAATAAAAGAATCAAAAATATGTACAAGCTATATATTTTATATATAAGGAGAAGGTTGCTGCCATAGGGAAATGGAGAACACGGCCAGAACGAGGTGGTTGGGTGATCTACATGGAGATGCATGCTGGAATAATGGGACACGGTCGGCGAGGTAGTGGTTGTTGACGTTTGGGTTGGCAAGGCTCGGTGTGAATAGAGGCGGGGCTTGTCAAGTGGAGGCTTGGCTGTCAAAAGGTTGGGTTTGGAGGGGCTTTGGCGTCTGGAGGTGTGGTCAGTGGATGAGGATGGTTTTGGGAGGTGGATCGACAAGTATAAGGGTGTAGCTTCGGTGGCGGGCTGTTCGCGTGCTAAGTGAGGCTATGCTGCATGGTGTTTTGGTCGATGGTGTGGGTTGTGTGCAAAGTGAAGGGGAGGGCACTGCATGAAGATGTATGGTAGGTTGCTATTTGGTGTGGATCTAGGTAGTTCGATGTTCTGGTGGCTATTGTGGTGGATGTGGGTTGCTACCGAATGGATCTGTGTGGTCATGTGGATGTTGAGCATGGAAAAATGAAGGACGTGGGCTGGATAGTGGGAGGGGTGTACTTCGGTGATGGGTTGATGTTTGGATCAAAAGGAGGTAGGCGGTAAATGATAAAAGGCCAAGGCGGGTAGTGTCATTCGAGTCAAGGAAAAGGTGGCGAGGTCGGAGAGGTCAGGCATGGAAGATGATGGTGGGAAATGGTCGACATGTTAGAGGATATAAGAGCAAGGCGCGGGAGGGAGAGGGCAGAGGGTGTTGAGTTAGTTGCGGCGGCATGAGGCTGAAATGACGGAGTCGATGGAGATGGAAAGAAAGATGGCAGAGCACGAGAAAACGAAGACGAGCACAGTAAGAACAAAATATATAATACAATATTTTATTTATTTTATTATATATAATAATCATAAAAATGAAATTGAAAGAGAAGAAAGGAATGGAGGAAGAGAAACGAACCATAGAAGCAAATAAAAAGATACATTGAAATAGATATATTGAAACATAGGTGTAACGACCCATAAATTTTAGTGGGTTTATTTTCGTAATTAATTGAAATTTTGTAAAATTCTAAACAATTGAATTTGAAGATAAAATTTGATATTTTTTATACGTTTATTTAAACATAACAACCGGTAAATTTTCATCAGATAATATAGAAGTTTATTTTATTGTGTAATTTTATTTAAATTTATATCAGCTAATATTTGATGGTAATAAAATGTTTTCCAAAGATGAATATTTTTGCATAATAAATTTGTAAATCCTTTTCTAAGTGAGACGTCATATTTCGTTTCGTCAAATTTGGACTGCTATTGCTCCGTTTATCTTATTTCTTGTATTTTTGCAGCATTTTCGGTACCGATTATCGACTGTTGATACGATGATCGTACCACTGATATCTGTATACCGTTTTGATCGTCTCGTCATGCTAATCTCTATGGTATATTCGATTCTGTATTTTGGGACCCGGTACGTGATGAAATCCACGAAACCGGTAACCGTGTCGGTACCGGATCCGTGCCCTTTTGTTTTCTATTGCATTACAAACTTTAGCTGTGTCATCCAAGCAATAATTAATTGCTTTAAATTATTTACCTGAATCTTAGCATGACCGTTGCTATCATCACTTTTGTTGTGTTAAATAGAAATAAAGTGATATACATTTCTTTATACAAATATAAATGTATAACTGTTCATCTCCTTTCCTATTATCACTGTTCATATATATTGTGTGAAATGCTGCTTGTTCCTCTTTAGAATTGAACCCATCTTCTTCTCTTGGAAAAAAGGAAGAAAAATACACACACACAAATGTTGATATATATTGTGAAACCTAGGTCAATTGCTATCTCAGTCTTCATTCTTCGATTGCTTTCCCTCCTACATCGTTTTCAAACCGAGGCTTCATCGTCAGGTCTCCTCCAACTACCCGAAGAGCGACTCACCACCATTTCCCACCAATCTCACCTTCCCTCACCAAGCAGCCGACCCTAGCAGATCCGCAAGCCTTCCTTCTCCTCTGACCCGTCCCTATCTCTCCGGCCACCATCTTCCCCATGCTTCGCCTCTTCATTCAACACGCGCGCATCCCGCTTCCCCTCCATTCGCTAGCCCATGCAAAACCCCTCACCTCTTTCATTTTTTTCGACAGCAGCATATATACAAATATGTATGCCGTATATCTAAGCTTATATGCTTTTATATATTTACTTTTGATATGTTAGCATAGTATATGTATTTTGAGTAACATATATTTTTAAGGCATATAATATAAAGTATATTGTGTGCATATCATATGGGTAGCATACGGTTGTTGAAGAAACCAGTATATATTCTTTTGCATACGTATATATATTCTCTAGATTTTCGTGTAGCTCATATATAGATTTTGTTGCTTATATTATATGTTAAGTACTTTTTATATATATATGTATTATTAAATGTTGACATTTGAAAAATATATGTATATAAGTTTTGTTTATATATATATATATATATATATATAAAGTTGGTACGAGTTTGATTATCACCTGCCGTATATATAATGATTTATAGAAATATGGAATGTAGGTAAGTTATACACTTTGGTAAAAAAAAGAAAAAGAAAGGAAAAACATATTATATGTTGGTTTAAGGGATGATATGTATATGTCTTACTGTATAAAATAGTGTACAAGTTCATTTATTTATATGATTGCTTGTATATATAGTTTACAATTTATTTTATATGATTAGTAAATGTATTCTATTCAAATCTGTTTGATAGTTTATGTAAGAGTTATATATAAGAGTGTATAAGCTTAAAGTATATATATACACTAGTTATATTAGTTATACTATTTATTATATTTGTTAGTCCTATATGTATGAAGTGTATAAATTATAGATTATATCTATTTTATGTTTTAAAAAAAATATACTATAAAAAAAGTGTGTATATATATATGTGGGTTGTGTGTGTGTATATATATATATATGATAGTTTATCTATGCTAGTTTATATGTGTTGGTGTAACATATCTAGAATATTCTATTATATGTTTAAAAAGGGTACAACTGCATATCTACAATATAGATAGTATGGAATGGGTTTATAGTATGGGTTAATTTAACATATAAGTATTTATTTCAATCTTATGTATATATGTTTGATTTGATATATGTGTTTAATTTAAACCAATGATTTTTAATTTTATATATGTTATTTTAATATTTGTTTTAAATTCAATATTGATTCCATGAAAATAATAATAGTAAATGTTGCTTCTATTGAGTTGATTCTGATATGTTCTCATCAATATCTATATATATATATATCAGCTTTTTTTGTCGAATTCGTGTCCATCGTGCTTTGCTTCGAAATTCGTGATTGGATCCGTAACTTGTTTCATTGTCTATTCTCTTGAGCCTCGAAAGGTGAGCAATCACTTACGATTAACGTTCTTATATTTATTAAATTTGATTTCAATTGAAAGGATAATTGAAATATGCTGCTGTTAGCTATTTAACTGCCATATTTGATATGCTATTATCTATAGCTGTTCACCCGTAAGATATGACATCATATGCTGATGTTTATATTTATTTATCATTAATGATATATGCCTATAATTGCTTGTTCTATTATTATCATATCTATTATCACTCTACAAGTTCCCTGTTAGTTTAGAATTCCTTATGGGTTGAAATGATACATACTCGAACGATCTTGTAGAATAGGAGAAAATCGTTATGGGTCGAAATGATAAACCCAAGCGATTTTTATTGAATTGAATTTGGGATTGCGGGTTGAAATGATATATACCCATATATATTTTAAATTGCAGATTGAAATGATAAATATCCATATCACTTGACCATAGGATAAAAAATTATATAAAGACATCGTTGGTCTCTCTCTCCCTATATATATATATATACTAAAAATTATTTCCATGGTTTTGAAATGAATATTTTAGTTTTAATAAATATTGATTTTTAGATATTATATATATATATATATATATATGTTATTTTATAAGGGTTTAAAATTTAGATTTTTAAATTTATGTGTTTGAATTTTTTTAAGGTTATAAGTTAGTTTTGAAATTTTATTCTAAGATAGATTTATAATGATTTTTATAAGTAAGGTTGGGAAGGTAAATTTGAATTTATTTGAAACTGTATTTAATTAAGAAATCTATTTAATTAAATTGATTTGAAACTTATTGAAATTGAGAGTTTAAAGGATATGATTTTATAACTTGATTTTTGGTTTAAGGGAATTAAATGAATATTTCAAGTTTAGATAAACTAAAGGAAATATTTAGTTTATTTTTAATTTGGGGTTTATTTAAATGATATTGGATTTATTAAGCAAACATTTCAAAACTAAATAATAACGAAGTTAAAAATTGATATATATGAAATTATCAAATCTAGTTTTGAAAATGTTTGAATATTAAAGCTTTGAAATATATTGAAATTTAAATGGTTTATTTTGTGGTTCAAATTTGCATCCAAATATAATTTGAAATGATTTGTTAAGAAACTGAATTGAATCGAAGTTGAAGACTTGAGATTGAATTAAATTGGAATATTGGAATTCAAGTTGATTTGAATCGATTTGTGAAATTTGAGGAAACTAACTTATTTTATAAATTATTTTTAAATTATATTCGACTATATAAATTATTTTAATATAAACCATTTTAATATAAACAATTTTATATACAAACTATTTTATAAAACTATTTTATTATATATTATTTAATATCTAAACTATTTAAGTGGTGGAAGTTATGATTTCCAAAGTGTTATAATTTCAAGTGTTTTGGTTTTGAAAAGTGTTATAACTTTGAAGGTGATATGATTTTTGGAAAAGGATATATTTGAAGTGAAATGCCTCGTATTGATATGGTTTTGAAATGGGAATGCTATTTTAGTTTTGATGTATAAACTATTTTGAAATAACCACGGTGTTATAATAACGTTTGGTTGTTAAAGTGACCAGGATCAGATATTGTCATACTCTCTTCAAATACCGAAAATCACTTTAACAACTGTGTACGTGGTGGAGATTCCAAAATGAAGTAGGATGGTTTGGTAACGATTCTATATGGTATTTACGTATCCCCGACTTCAGTGAGTCAGCTTGATGCGGCTAAAACAGGAGCCATGCCGGGTCAAGTGAGGTCATTCCTCCTATCGACACATTTCTTCTATACCATTCTATTTGCTTTTGTGATGTGATTGGGTGCACCCTTTGATTTGGGAGTGTGTCACGAGGTAGGTGGTAGTAGCTGCTATGCATTACCACCAGTTCGGATCCGCAAAGGGTATATCTATCCTGGCGTTGCCTTGAGTGCCTTGTCGCATGCCCTATCGTGCCTTCTACGAGTTTGTTTTGTGTCGTACCTATGGAGTGCTCCCTGATAGCCCATCCGTGGGTGGACTTTACAGTATCTGTATAGACTAAGTGTAACGCCCCTCCTTTTCGCACGATTTAAATCGACGATAAACCACAAACGTCAGACTTAAACCATACAGAAGGGTGGATTGTTATGGGGTAAATAAGAAAAGGTAGAGAAAAAAAATAGAATCTTACAGCAGAACGATAAAATATAATAATCAAATATATAGTTCATGAAGCTATTTTATAAACATTTGTATATATACAATGCATATCAGAGTGCACACAACAACAAATAATAATCGATGCGGCGGAATACTGTTTGTAGTGGAACAATATAATATAATAATAATAATAATAATGAAATCTTCGTCTTCATCCTCCAGAAATAAAGTCTTCGATCCTAAGATGCTCGGACTGACCCAAGCGAATTGAAAAGACAAAACCCTCGAGTTAGAACTAAAAGATCTTATGTAAGTTAAACCAACTGAAATAAATATGTGTAACGGCGTCGGAGATGTTTACGGGGTTTGACATATCCTATCCAGTGTCTAACGTGAGTACAGTAACTTAAGAGATGCTCGAGGTTCACATCTCCTAAGGATCCGTTAAACTATTTACTATGTAGTAATATTTCGCTATTATAATAATGTCTATAGTAAAATATACTTACTTTTAAATAGCGTTAAGGAGATACCCAATCTCCCCCTTAACACATTAATAGTCCCAGTAGTCCATCCAATAGCATAGTCCCTTCTGACCGGGAAGCCACCAGAGGATACCACACGGGCTACGGGAAAAAACCAAACTCGTACAAAGCGTGATAGAGTAGGTGACACGGCACAACCAGGCAATGCCAGGGTAGATATACCAATTGCTATCCGGGCTGGTGGTAAAGCGTAGCGCGCAGCTACCGCCCACCTCGAGCCACACCCTCAAATAAAAAAAAATCAAAAGTGGCCACCGAATCAATACAAAAGTAAAAGTATAATATCGAAGGGATGTGTCCGATCAAAGATGCTACCTCGTTGGCCCGGGAATCGCTCCTGTTTTAGCCACCTTATGCCAACTCACGGGAGTCGGGTCCACGTATTTACCTTAATAGAACGTCGCCACCATCTTACTTCATTCTGGAATCTCCACCGCGTACACGGTTGTCAAAGTGGTTTTCGGAGTTGGCGGAGAGTATGACAACTTTCGATCCCGGTCTCTTTAACAACCAAACGTTATTATAACACCACGGTCTTATCAAAATAGTTTATACTTTTAAAACCAGAATATAATATCTATTCCAAATCCATATAAATATGATATCATTTCCTCTTTTTTGAAAAAAACCAAATCAAATTTGATATCATTTTCAAATATATCATTTTCTAAAACTATATTATTTCAAAGTTATAATATTTCGGAACCAAAACTTGAAATATAGCCTTTCAAAACATATAACTTTGAATTTCATAATTTTGAAACATACTACACTACTTAAATGGTTTAAATATTTAATTACTTTATATAGTGAAATAGCTTCTTCACCTTCACAAATCAATTCCAATATGGATTTTAAATTCCCAAATAAAACAATATAATTTCCGTATATTTCAAAGCTTTAATTATTCCACCATTTCAAAACTTATTCTTTGATAATTTCACATATATCAATTTCAACTGCTATTATTTAGATTTGAAATGTTTACTTACCAAATCAAATATCATTCTAGTAAAACCTTTAGACTTCAAATAACTGGATATTCTTTCAATTACATTAACTTGATAATATTCATTTAAATCAATTTGATATTCATTTAAATCCTTTAAACAAAAATCAAGTTATAAAATTATATCTTTTAAATCTCAATTTATTTATATTTCAAATCAAAATTTTCGGGGATAATCCTTAAGTCTTAAATTCAAATCAAATTCACATTTATCTTCCAACCTTAATTTTATTTGAGTCATTATAAACTCTATATACAATAGAATTTAAATATATACTTAACCATATTATATAAAAGAAATTCAAACTTTATTATTTAGCTTTTTTTATAATTCAAAACAAATTTATACATAGCTAAATCAATAATAAAATAGCAATTATATAACATCTAAAATCAATATCTGTATAGCCCATATATTTCTTTA
This sequence comes from Allium cepa, assembly GCA_030765085.1. Lineage (NCBI taxonomy): Eukaryota > Viridiplantae > Streptophyta > Magnoliopsida > Asparagales > Amaryllidaceae > Allium > Allium cepa. The sequence goes on from CM060945.1 coordinate 780,492,266, forward strand.
TAAAACCATAAAAATCATTTCAAAATAATTATATATATATATGTCGCAGTGCATGTATATAATTTTCTATCCTCTGGTCAAGTGATACAGATAATTATCATTTCAATCTGCAATTTAAAAATAAAAATGCAGTTGTATGTCATTTTAAACCGCAATTCCGAATCAAAATAAATGCATAACAACTTGCAGATTATGATGATATAAATAAAACATCCATTCATTCATCATAAAATCATACATCCATCACAATCATCATACACAACAATCAATCAATATCAATATATAACTGATAATATATAACAGGTAATTAACCGGCAGTTATATTCAATAATAAAGTAAATAACGATTTAATTTCAATAAGTGCAATTAACTGAGATGATGATTAAAAATATATGAAACAACTATAAATAAATGCATAATCACAACATAAATAATTTATCAAACATAAGAAATTTTAGAAGTTGTGAGTGGGTTAAAACACTCACCTTTTGAATTTAAATTGAATTTAAATTCAATTTAAACCCATAAATCAAACAGCCTCAGAATTCATCCAAACCAGCGCCAAAATGTCCGGAATTCCAATACGAACCTAGCAGAGAAAACGCGTGTGAAACGGACCTCGTATGTAAGAGTTATGGGTACTAGTACGACTGAAATTGAAATAAAAAAATAAAAAAAATTAAAAGGAAAATAGACACGTCACCATCAATACGCGAACGCAACCCATCTCCCTCACACTTCAGCTCACACCGAACCCAAGCTTGGCCGCCACCCTTAGCCCAATTTTTGCCGCCACCTCCTTCGCCTGCGACCCAATCAAGCAACTCCGTTGACCGGAGCTCGACGAGCCGCACCTAGGCCTTGGGTCGCGCACGCCTTCAGATGCCTGGAAACGGATCGCGCGGTCGCACCTAGTAGCCACGATTCTTGCGATTTCAGTTGTCGATAGGAAGAACTAACCACACAGATCTACTACCCTCGACGTCCCCTACGAGCCCATGCTTCCTGATCCGCGATTTATCAAAGATCTGCCGTCAAATCACAAAACCTAAGAACGGATGGCCTGAAATGATTCGTGTTTTTTGGACAATGAATGATCTGAATCGAAAAATGAATCTCAGATCTGAGATGGTACATCGAGAGCTTCGATATATAATATTTCTGAATTTTTTTGAGGAGTTTGAAATTTTTGCTTTGGATTTGAATTTGATTTGTGTTTGGATCTAGAATTTGTTTGTGTGCCATTGAAATGAGGAGATGAAGAGGAATTGTATGCACAGACAAATGAGAAATAGAGGTAGGCTAGGGTTTATAAGCAGATATTTATAGGCAAGGTTGAAATAGAATAGATGGATCGGATTGAATATACGTGCTAACGACAAAGTGGCCCAAAAAGCCCGTTTCAACTCTGGAACGAAATTGGGTCAACCCATATATCAAAATAGATGTTTTAAAATATTTTAAACGTGGTGGAACAAATTTCAAGTCCAAATTCCGTCGTATGAAGAAGTTATGCTAAAATCAATATTTTTACAAATTGATTTCAATTTCATTGATTTCAAGGCGTTTCGAGTACGTACGATCAAACGACAAGTCTGATCGCTACGAAACTTGAAACCCTACAATAATTCATCGTTACGGGTCCGATGAAACTGGTTTCGTCGAAATCCGAGACAATGGCCAAAATGGCTATTTTTATATTAATTAAATAAATTAAAAATAAATTAATTAAATCATTTTTCAATTTCAACTCTATAATTAACAAATTTCATCAAATTTAACTTTCTTAATCATTTACCCTAATTTAACCAAATTCAAATGTCGATTTAGAGTTGATTAATTTATAAATTTCAGTACTAGCCTCAATTTCATTCAATTCAGAAATTATAAATTTAATTTGCAAAATTTCTTTTAAGTTTAGTTTTTATTCTACTATTCGATTCATTATTAATAACGGATGAAATATACATTGGAATAAAAATCCATTACATTAACATTCTCACATTTCATCTAAATTCCCATTTATGAAATATTTAAATAGTTAATTTCATTTAATTGCAATTAATCCTATTATCATACATTAAATTCCAATATATTGACAAAACTTTATTTTACATTCCTTTTTATTCAACCAACTGTCATTTTATAAATAAACTTAATATTGGATTCATACTTTATTACATAAATAACTTGAATTTCATCTAAATTAATATTTACGTATTATTTAAATATTTAAGTTCAGTTGATTGCAATTACTCCAATCATTGAATGTTTATTTGAATAAATTGTTTTTATTTGATTACAATCTTTATACCCCATCCAAAAATTTCAAATAACATAATTAATGCTGGTTTTTACATTACATTACATAAATATACTCAATTTACTTTCTTTATTGTGTTTTAACTAAAATTTCCACTAGTATTGAAATCTTTACCAAATATAACGTTGGCATTACCTCCTTTATTGGGATTTCATTCAACTTGTTTATAGTCAACTTATTTTAACAACACTACCTTTAATTTTAATTATCGATTCATTCATAAACCACAACAATACATTATTATCACATGTTACCTTAAATCCATACTAACGTAATATTTAATTCCGTTTATTGCAATAGGTTTCAATTAATAGTGATTTCTATAAATTAGTTTGCATTAACGTTATTCCATTAATCTACATCCAATTACATTTAATATTCCCGATAAATTTACTTACTTGGTCTCATGCTTTTATTACACCAATTACTACCTTATAATAAGTTTACGTTTCTAATTTAAATTTACATTCACCCTTTCCGTTATTTTATTAATTATCATTAAAGTACATTTAATTATCTTTATTGGTACTTGGTGAATTAACTGGTAACACAACCATTATATCCTTTATAATTCTTGTTTATTTATTCTTCACAAACAACAACTATCTACAATAATATTTCACAAATTAATTCAATAATTACACTTGTTTTCCTTATATTCCGATTATTACTAAGTCATAACATTTACACTATTTCTTTTGTTGTAGTTTCATTCAATCTATCATAGTTATGACTAGTTACCTGGATATGGATTTTTGATTGGTTTTGGAAATTCTCTATCATAGTTATGACTATGCAAGGAGAATGACGATTTCTGATTCAGAAACCAGATCTGAGTCTGCACTAGGAAGTCAAATGGACGATACTAGTTCGGAAGTGAAATTGTGTGATCGAGTGAGCGATCAGATTGATATAGCGTACATATGATATGTGTACATCGTACGGGTTTGTATGAAATTAATATTGAAAATTTGTGGATAAGAATTATAAAACGGTTTTTGAAATGAAAAGTATATTTTGTGAAATATATGATGAAATAAAATGAAAATTGGATATTTCTATGGTAGAAATTCACTTCATGGAAGTAAGTAATATGGTAAGTGACTTTATAAAGTAATCAAGCTTGAATATTGATTTGGCATAAACAAAGTTATGTATATATAATTGATAAACTTCCCTTGTTGAATCTATAGCCAGAATAAAAAGGGCTTTTGAAAATATTTGAAGTATAAAAATGGAATTTATACAAGTACGAAGTGATCCAAAGATTTTCAAAGTTACATATATCTATATATATATGAAGGATTTTATGAGAATGATTTTGGAAAAAAGGCTTTTGAACCTATGGATTTTGGAAAGGCTTTTGATTTTTGGGGAAAAATCAATTTTGGAAATTTGGAAAGCCTAGTTTGAGAATTATCGATTTTGGGACAATCGATTTTGAGATAATAGATTTTGATAAAAGGAGATTTATATGGGATTCGTACTAAGTGTGTGATTTGGAAAATACTGTATGTGTATAGTATAAAGTTTTACGAGAATGTCTTTGGGGAAAAAGGCGCTCCCTCGAAATGAACTTCTTAGGAGTACCATACGTTGATACTGCCTTGAGCCCTAAGGGATGGGGGTTCTAAAGTTGATCTTTTGAGGAAGTCTGGACAAATTGAAGTTCCTGAGGATTATTGGGCAGCGAAAGCCGAGGGCCTGATGCCTACAAAGGCATTTGGGTTATGCTGTGACGATAGTGTACTGTAGTCGCTACGGTCTACTATGGACCAAAGCGGAAGTCATGTGGAGGTGAGTGTCAACGGTCTACGTTTGATTTTTCCTAGAAGGCAATGTAACATTGATAGACTGCGATCTATGGTGGAGTGGAGAAGTTTCTTTCTTTTGGCAGTGAAATTCGAGGGTGCTGATGCCTACAGTTATATGGGTTTTTGCTGTGAAAGCAACGTAACCTTAGATGTAGCTGCGATCTGTAGCGGGTTCCATGGTGTAATCGAGGGGTGTGGAGTGACTACAGTTATTAATGGATTTTGCGGGGATGGCAACGTAACCATCGGTTAACTGCGACCATGGAGGGGGTGATGATTTCCAGAGCATTCTCACCAAAGATGTTTCCTTTATTTTCAAAAATGTATTCTATGTTTTCACAAAGTTTTCGAAAATGTTTCTCAAGTATTTTCACTGGGTGTTGAAAATGAATCTGCTAAGTACTTATAGTTTTCAGTCCTTCGCCTGATCAACGTATGACCGAATTTCTATAAGAACAAGGATGGACTGGTTGAGACATCGAGTTATAAAAAGTATTTTGGTAATATTATATAGATTTTAAAAGTGTTTTAAAATTATCAAAGAAAATTTATCTTATCTTAAGCATTTTAATAATTCTGGCTTCGTTCCTTTTCGAGGACGAAAAGATTCAAATGGGGAAGGAATGTGATAAGCCGGATTTTGAACAACTGTTAATTAGATAATTAACTAATTGTAAACTATTGGGATACTGAATTTATTTGGGTTTAAAAAATAAATTTGATAATTAAAGATGTCTGGATGTATACAAATGAATTTGAAACTATAGTAATAGTTAAATTAAAATGATGAATCTAATAGTAAATTATTAAATATATAAATAGATATTGAAATTTTAAGTGAGCACATATACAAATCCTTTATGAATATATAATCACAGTAAACGTATTTATATAATAACTTAATTTGGCAATATTAATTTAATAATCTCCCGATATAATCATTTAATGGGCAAAATTTATCTTTTCAAAAACAAATAAGTTAGGTGTTGTTTTTGTGCATGTATATATATATATATATATATATATATATATATATATATAAGTAGATGGCGAATAAAGATTTTGGATTTCAAATTTAAACACCTTAGAATAAATTGGTTCTAAAAATTCTATATTTTAAAACCTAATGTGTATATATAATTATTTATAAGTGTATAAATTTGGTTTTTATTTCATTTTCTTTTAAGTAATATATAGATAAATAAAAGAAAATGTTTTAATAAAGTTATGAATAAAAATATAAACTAAATTGTAGATATTATATAAATATATAGAATATATTTAAAAAACATTTTAATTTCAAATATAAACTAATTCTTTATGCATTAGAACAAGTGTAGGCAGTTTATAAATGCTATTGACAATGTAAGATATTTTAACAAGTGTCAATTTTTTTTATAAAATGTTGAAGCTAAGTTATATAAACCTCTCTACTTTCTTTTATTTTCTTTTTTTCTCTTCTTTTCAAAACAAGGGAACAAAACTGTTTTAACATTATACAAACTTCAAGAAAAAAACAAAAAAACAAAAGCCTGTAAAACATTACAACTCAAACCAGAAAGTATCAAACAATCTTCTCAGATTTAAAAGCAAAATCTCAGACCTGAAGCAAAGTTCAAAATCAAGCAACTTCATATTAAAATTCAAAGTTTTAAGTTTTCAGTTTCCTGATCAACATCTAGTTCCAGAGTAAATCAATACGGTTCTCTATTTTTAAGTTGAACAGGTGTGTAAACAATTATTTTAAAAAGTTTTAATCTGGTTTTTAACTTGAATATTTATGATGAAATTTTGTAGTGAGACAGCGTAAATTTTTTTGTGAATGCATGTTGGTAAAAATGATATATCTGTGTATATATGTTCTGTGCATATATATATATATATATATATATATATCTTTTCTATTAAATAAACAGACTCCAAATCCTTAAGTAATTCGTATCTTCTATACGAATTGATTTTAGACCTTGACCTTAAAAGAGAAAATGATTGTAACCCTGTGAATGCATTTTCAAAAATTATTGCAGGTATAAATAATTAGCAAAATTTTTGAAAAAAAAGAATAATAGTAAAAATTTTAAATGGGTTAGAAATCAATCATCTCTATATCAAGTTCAGATCATAAAGACTGATTTGTATTTGAAAATCTTGATTTTTGATAAGCATTTCACTGTTTTTAGGTTTGGGACTATTGGGAATTCGAGAGTTCAACATTTTTGGCCTTTTTGGCAATCACCGACGATCGACATAATGGCGTTCGTCGTGGTCGTGGTCGAGGCATGCTTAAGGGTTGCCTATCACAGGAAAAATAAGGAGATGATTTTTAGATGGCTGCGGTGACTGATCGACGTCGAACTAGGTTTCGAATGCCAGGGTTGGACAGTGTTGTTTCGCGAGGTCGAGCATCGACGTTGGATCGTTTGAGGTGATGGCAATGGTAGGGAACGTCGCGTGGGTATGAGATGCAGCTGTGGTAAGAGAAACGGATGCTCCGGTGGACGAGTTCGTCGTTGGCGAGTGTTTTTGATGGTCGTTGGTTCCTGTGAGTTCGACAGCTTGATTTTGATTTGCTCTCGAATTTAGATATCTGGGTTGATGTGTTGACAGTCGAGTTCGTAGGCGGTTTGGTGAAGATCGGAGAGATGGTCGGAGTCATTTATTTATGCCATGCACGTGTATGGTTCTGTGTGCCTGGGTGTTGTAAGATTTGGGAATGATGTATTGTTCGGGGAGTTTATCATGTTGCTTACGTGAGCGTCTCGAAGCAGGGGGATGGGAGGGCGTGTTTGTGAGTTGCTCGAGTGATAACTCGGGAAATTTTCTTGGTTGGCTCTGGTTTGTTTTTAAGACACCAGGTTTTTAAAATTTGAAGTTATTTTGTACGGATTTTAAGTAAGTGATTTATGTAAGTGAAATAAATTTTCAAGCCAGATATTAACCAAATTTTCAAAGGCAAATGAAGTAAGTTTGAACCATATTTTAAAAGTTTATTAAATGAATAAGTTTCAAAGAAAATATAAGCTAAGTTCTAAACAAAGTATTAGCGAATTTTATACAAATTTTTAGAGTTTTAAATTGTTTTAAAAATTTGTTTGTTTGGCGGTAATTGTATAATTAGTTAAATTCCTAAATGTTTTCAAAGGTGATTTTAATAATGTAATTAAATTTAGGATAAAATATTTAAAGATGGTTAATTAGCTAAGGGAGTAATTAACCAGTTTATTTATTAGGGCAATTGATTAAAAGTTAATTAATTTGTGTAATCTATTTTAAGGATTGATTGTTAATCTAATCAATTAATCTAAGTAATAAATTAGAAGATGATTAATTTGTTAAAGGTAATTACTAATGTAATTAATTAATGATAATTACTTAATGAAATTAATTAGTGATAATAATGAAAGTAACTAAAGAATAATTGCTTAATGTCATTAATTAAGGAGGGTAATTAATGGATAAATATTAAATGTGGTTTATTAAATGATAATTACTTAATGGAAGTAATTGGGAACTAATTACTTAGTGTAATTAATTAAAGTATTGATTAATTAAGATAATTATTCAAAGGGTTAGTTAATTAACGAATGAGATTAATTAAAGGAAAATTAATCAAAGAAAGCGATTATTGAATAATTAATTAGTGTAATTAATGGAGGGTTAAAGGAATTAATTTTAAATAATTAATTAAGGTGGTAATTAAAGGTTAATTAATGTGATTGGTTTGAGGATAATTAATTTGTGTAATTAATTAAGGGATAATTACGTAATGTAATTAAAGGAAAATTAATCAAGGACGATTAATTTAGATATAAATTAAAGGATGACTAATTAATTTGTTGTAGTTAATTAATGATTAAGTAAGCATGATTTAAAAAGGGAATTGAAGTAATTAATTTAATTTATTTAAATTAATTAGAAATGGTGTAACTAACTTATCTTGCTTATGAACGATTGAATGATATTGTATGCCTTGGATTATTTGATATCTCTGATAAGTGAGTTGCGACGCTTTGTGATGTAATATGTTTGGACTGAACTGTGATAACATGGCCTGTCTATCTATGATAAATGGCTATGTAAATATGTAATTCCGGATATAAATGGAATTAATTAAACTTAAGCAGCTTTACGTTTTTAAAGATGATATTGGATTAGAAGAGACCGAGGTCGGGTACTAATACATACCCGAAACTACTTCGATTTGGAATCTACAATAATTCTTTGAGGTTTTGATTGTGGAATAAATAGGCTGGAATAGGATAAATGTAACGTCCCGCCTTTTCGCACGATTTAAACCGACACACGTGCCAGTTCAACCATACGGAAGAGCGGATTGTTATGAGGTAAATAAGAAAAAACGAGAAAGAAACAAAAGAAAACAGAATCTCGCAGTGGAAGGATAAAATATAATAATAAAATGTATAGTTTATAAATCTGTTTACAAAACATTTATATACTACATATCAGAGTTACACATACCAATAACAATGCAGCGGAATTAAATGATGTAGTGGAATAATATAGTAGATACTAGTAATACAAATCTTCGTCTTCGTCCTCCAGAGCTAAATCCTCAAATCCTGAAACGCTCGGACTGACCCGAGCGAATTGAAAAGACAAAACACTCGAGTCAGAACTAAAAGATCTTATGTGAGTTAAATCAACAGGAGTAAATATGAGTGCAGTAACTCAAGAGATGCTCGGGATTTACATCTCTTAAGGATCCGTTAAACTATTTACTATGTAGTATATTGCGCTATTATAATAGTGTCAAATTGTAAAATAAACTTACTTTTTAATAGCGTTAAGGGGTTACCCATATAGCCCTTAACACAGAATATATTCCCATAGTCTATACAGTACCGTAATCTCTCCCGTACTGGGCGTCGTCAGAGGGCACTCCATAGGTATGGTACAAAACAAAACTCGTAGTAAAGGCTCGGTATGGTAGGTGACACGGCACAACTAGGAAATGCCAGGGTAGATATACAATTGCTATCCGGGCTGGTGGAAACGCGTAGCCGCAGTTACCGCCCACCTCGAACAAACTCCCCCAAAATCAAAAATAGAAGTGGCCACTGAATCAATCCAAAGTCAAAGTATAATATCGAAGAGGAGCGTCCGATCAGAGGTATGACCTCATTGGCCCGAGAATCACTCCTGTTTTAGCCACCTTATGCCAACTCACGGGAGTCGGGTCCACGTATTTACCTTACAGGAAACGTCGCCACCACCTACTTCATTCTGGAATCTCCACCGCGTACACGGTTAGTCAAAGTGGTTTTCGGTATCGACAGAGAGTATGTCCATATCCGATCCCGGTCTCTTTGCCAACCCATCGTTATTATAACACCGCGGTCATTTAAAAAGAGTTTATACTTTAAAACCAGAATAAAATTTCCATTTCAAAACTATGAATACGATATCAATTTAAAACCCAACACAATATGATATCATTTTATCTCAAATATAATTCTTTTCCAAATCATTCTGGTTTAAAATTTAAATATCTGGAAACCAAATATTTGAAATATACTTTCAAAGCATAATATTTCGAAATTCAGAATTTTAAAACCATAACTTCTAAAACTTGAATGGTTTGGATATTCAACGAATGTAAAATAAATGGTTTAACTTTAAAGTTACTTTGTAAAGAAAAATAATTTCCATGACTTTTCAAATATATTCCTTTATTTAAAGTTTAAACCATAATTTAAATATCACTTCAAATTCCAAAAACCCCTTCAATTTCTATATATATATATATATATATTTGGAGTATTAATATTTCAAAACTAAAGTTGGATTTTCTTCTTTCAACAATTAATATTCTATTATTTAGTCTTGAATATTCATATAAATTCCATAAATAAAACTCCAATTTCTAGCAATTAAATATTTTCTCAAATTTACTTTATACTAGAATTTTCATTTTTAATTCATCTTGGAAAATCCAGTTATAAATATCATACCTTAAAATTTACAAACTTAAACATATAAGATAAATTTCCAAATTCCATTTTCTCAATTTTTCATTTTTATTCAACAGGTTTATACACAACTTAATTTTCAAATTTTTAACTTCATATGCATATATATATCGAAGAATAATATTTTATAAAATATCAAAATCAAATTTTTATAAACCGTATCCCATCCAAACCATAGAAATCACTTTAAAATAATTTATATATAGACCACGGTGCCTGTATATAATTTTCTATCCTATGGTCAAGTGATACAGATATTTATCATTTCAATCCGCAATTCAAAAATAAAATTTTGCGGTTGTATATCATTTCAAACCACAATCCCGAATGAAACGAAAAATGCATGATAACTTGCAGTTTAATGATATAAAATAAAACATCCATTCATCAACATCATCCATCATCCAAATCACAATCATCATCCAATAATAATTCAATATCCATATATATCTGATAATATATATCAGGTAATAACTGGCGGTTATATTCAAAAATAAATTTAATAACTTTTAAACTAACAGTTTATATTTAGTAATAAATTTTATAACTGTTTACTAGCATTTCCTATGCAAATAAATAAATTCTAACTGTCAATTAATATGCAATAAATAAAATAAATTAACAGTTAAATTAAATAACGTGATTTAGCAAATATGATGAACAAAACATGCCAAACAGTTATAAATGAATTTCTACTCATATCTAAAATAAATTTAACAAACATAAAAACTTTTAGAAGTTGTGAGTGAGTTAAAACACTCACCTTTTGAATTTAAATCGAATTTAAATCCGATTTAAACCTAAAAATTCGACTATCTCCAAATCTGTCCAAACCAGTGTCAAAAGATCTGGAATTTAATTTCGATCCTTACAAAAAAAATTGCGTGAAACGGAGTCCATATGTACGAGTTATGATTATTAGAACTAATTGAAATCAAAATTAACAAAAATAAATTAAACAAAAATAAAATACCGTGCCACATCCACTCTTCCCTCGTGAAAAACGCGTATGCTTCTTCTTGATTGCTAACTTTGTTCCGTAATTTTTCTTTTATTTCGATTTACTTTAATTTTCCTCCTTATTATATGAATGTATGCATTTTTAAAAGGTTTGAAAAAAAAAGAAGATTTGAAAAAGAAGAACTGAAAAAGAAAATGATTAAAATAAGAACTGAAAATGGAAGAGAAAATCCAGATTTGAAAAGAAAGAAGAAGGTTTTAAATAGAAGAAAATTTGAAAAAGAAGTATATTTGAAGAGGAAGGAAAAATTAAAATCAGAGATAACAAGGAGATTTGAAGGAAAAAAAGGAAAAAAAAGAAGAAGATTATAATGGAGGCTGTGGTTTCATTTGCGTCATATCTTATTTATAAGGTTAGAGTTAGGTTTAGGATCAAAGAGATTTGAAAAGAGAGACCGCTATTAATTAGAAATAAATGAAATGACGTTTCAGAAAATGAAGTTGGAAAATGAATGGAAAGAAATAAAATAAATATGAACAAACTTGGTTTTGAAATATAGTAAATATGAATAACCTTTTTAAAAGTAGAAGGTATTAAAAAGAGGTAATTATTTATTAGAAAGGGAATGAATGGACTAACTCTATATTGTAAACATACTTTTAGGATTCAAATTTCAAAACAATTGTTTACTTAATGAATTTTGTTAACCCTAAACACACCAAAATTAACTTCATTAACTCAAGTAATATTCGAATTTCTACGCATTTGGGTTTTTGTCTATGCATAATAATTTTTTATAATTACCTTAAAAATGAAAACATTTGATTTGTTTTTCCCAAAATGATCTCTAATTACCTTTAAAACACCCTTTTTGTTTACCATAAAACGCGCATGTTTTTATTATTAAATCTATTAATTGCAATCACCGTTTTCTTTTCTTTTAATTGAAATATTTGAACTACATTAATTGCAATCACACAAAATTAAATTTTAAAACAGACAACTAAAATGCATAAAAATAAAAAATAAAAAATAAAAAAAATAGAAAAATTGTTTATACACAGAGTAATAAATAGATTATTTTCCTATTCTTGTAATTAGTTTGTAAGCTAAACACAGTTCAAATAAACATATATTTCTTTCTTTAAAAATCAATCTTTCTATATTTTTATTTAAATTAAATTAAACCTACATTCATAGGTGAAACATTCATTTTATTGATGTAAATGTTTTTTTTTTTAAATTTTTTTTTGAATCAAAACTTTTCTTATATTTCACAAAACATAAGCTGCTTTTAATTGCACCTATTACAATTAGTATTCTCTCTCCTATTAATTTCAGTTGATTAAGTTTCAAAATGGGCTAAATGAATGTAATGATAAGTAGAACAATTACTTCCTATTAACGTAATATTTAGATGTTAAATTTTCATTTATTTTGCAATACTTCAATTAAATAATAAATATTGCTCTCTATACTTAAATCTATATTAACAAAACATTAGCTTTGGATTGGTAGAATTTGATTTACCAAAGTTTACTTACATAATACAAACTATATTAATTTGCCACCTATTAGTTCTTAATTATATTTTTAAGTTCGTTACCTATCCACCTTGATTATAATTCCATCTATAAAGCAAATTTAGTTAGCCTTAACATTACTACACTAAATCTACAATCAGTTTCAATTAATATAGAATTATATCTTTACTATGTCTATTATTAATTAGCTTCAAATTCTGCAATTTCACTTCTTAAATCCACCCTTTGCTATATTATAAATAAAATTTACATTGGTTACATTTCACATAAATGTATCATTTATTTACATTTATTACAAACTTATTTCCAATTCCAACTAAAAATCTAAATAAATGAATAGGCAACCTACCATAAACATTACCGTTACCTTTTTGTCACATACAAAATCTTTTATTAAAAAAATCAATTTTTGCATATATTTTCATACTACAAATTCAATTTACTTATGTTCAAATTGTAGCCAAACCTGACTTTTAAATTATTTTATATAAAATTGGGATTTCATTAAGTTTATTAATTATTACCCTTAATTGGCATTTATCACCTTGTATTCTCGTTATCATTTCATAGATATGATTCCCAATTCCTTATTATTGACTTAAATTGGCATTACTAACATTGCATTAAATGTAACGATCGCGATTTTTCGTTGCCGAAAAATCGAACCGTTAGGGTTTTAGAAGAAGAAAGAGGTAGAAGAAGAAAGAAAAGAAAGAGAAGAGAAAACAGAAAAACAAGTAACAGAACGAGAAACAATAACAGAATCTCACAGTCGAAGGTTTTGCTCACATATTTTTCAGATGACAAAAGCTTTTGACAGTTTTTGAAGCAGAGATGGAAGCCTGCAACCCTTTTTTTTTTTCTTTTACTGTATATTAATATTTCTAGGTAGTCTTGAAACAAAACGTACTCAAGCTATTTTTAAAACTTAAGTCTGGGTTGTATAAACAATTTCATTTAGATCCTAAAGTCTAAGATAAATTTGAGAAGGAGATTTTAGTTTAAGAACAGGGTTTGAGAGCCTGTAAACATAGGAGCAGATATACATATGTCTGTAAAATAGGCATGCACTAATATACTCAAGTACACAGTCATATCAACAACATTTCCAGAACAAGTTTCAAGCATCAAGCACAACATCACAGAACATAGGCCAATATAAGTGAGTTTGCACTTAAAAAGTAAATCCATTTATTTGATTATCTTTGGCTCGGCTAAGTTGATTTTAAAAACTGATATGCTCAGATTTGTGACTGCATGTTGAATTTTTGTGCTAGTTGCTGTTAATTGCTCGATTTACTTGGATTTTAAATTGGTAGAAACAGATGCTAGTAATTATTTTAAACTATGAGAACAGATTCTACCCATTTGATTTAGTTTTTGAACTGTTAGGAGCAAATGTTTTTTTGATTTCTTTTAAAATTTAAATTTGTAAGAACGATTTAGTAAATCAACGGGATATAAGTATTTAACTTATAATATGAACTTTTGGTATATAACTAAGTTATATAAATTGAATTGAATCAAATTAAGAAAGGAGATTATAAAACGAAGTTTTATAAATAGAAATGGAATTTCTAGAGATGTTTGTAAAATCCGCAAACGACTTATTTTGATAAGTAATTGTTGTGGAAAACTTATTTAAGTACATGGGTTGTACTAAGTGTGAAGTGAAATATTATATATGTATGTATAATATTATGTTTTCCAAAATTGAGGATATGGAAAGGTACCTTCCATTTATACTGTGTGACTGTGTGATGGTGATGGAACTCGAGATGAGTATCCATTTAAAAATCGTAGCTACGTAGTATTTCCATTAGTTGGATGACCATTTATATTTCCATTAGTTGGATGACCATTTATATTTCCATTAGTTGGATGACCTTTTGTATTTCCATTAGTTGGAATGTCCTTTTGGACTGGTATAGTGTGCTAGCGTAATTCGAGGGGCGAGATGCCTATGGTTACAAGCGACTCTACTGGGATAGTAGCGGAACCGCCGAGTAAACTGTGATCTATGGGGGAATGTGCTTTCCATATCCATTTTTAAAAGAATTTTTAAAGTATTTTCACTGGGAATTGAAGCAAGTATATTTAGTACTTGGAGATTGTTAGACTTGCGCCTGGCCAGCGTATGCCTAATGTCTTTAAGAACGACAGTAGACTTGTTAAATTTCGAGTTAGCAAGTATTTTCGAACTTTAATAGAAAATCAATTATCTAGAATTAGAATTCGCATAATTCCAACCTAATGAATTAAGGAAGAGGATTTTTGAAGGGTTTTGAAAGTCCACAGCTTTGGAAAAGTTATAATATGTAAATCTCTAATATAAAGTGTTTCAAATTTAAAATTTTGGGTTGTAAGTTGAAAATTTAAGTAAAGATTTTTTTTGTGTCTTGATTGTAGAAAATAATAAACAAAAGAGTTAATTAGCAAAGCTAGCGAGATAAAACAAATAGAATGAATCCTATATTCATTCATCTTTAATAAGTGTTGAACTTGATAAAATTGAGTAAAATATAAATATCGGTGAAATTTTAACAATCATTTTTCCTTACTTGTAATTTCGAGACGAAATTCTTTTAAGTACTTAAATCTCTACCCAATAGTAATTAATACTCTAAATAAATACGCTTACTCCTTTCGTTATTTATTAATTATCACAAGAAACGTTTAATCATTTCAACAACATTGTAATTTCAAATTACCTACATTGATTGCATACGTTTTCCATTATTATCATTTATTAGAATTCTATTCAACTTTCCATCTTATGCATATAGTTAACCTTTCTATTGATTTTTCCTTCAAAATTTTCAGTTACTTCTTAACTTACAAAAAGGCAATGATTAATTACATTTAATCGCTATAAATTAAATGCATTGGTAACGAACAATAGCTGTCACCAGTATACAATTTATAACATTTGTAATTTATTCTCTACAACAATTATTACCTATCAATATTATTTCGCCCATAAATACAAACTTGCAATTGTTCTTATTATCATATTCCATTTACTGTTAACAATGTTTATTACATTATATTAGTTTAATATTTTCCTCAAATTCCTCGTATTCAACTCATATATAGGTAAAATTCTTTTCACTACTTAAAATCATTTGAATTAACTTCGAATTACTATAAGTAGGTTTTTAATTTATTTTTCTTCTAAATTTAATTACAACTTATTAATTTAACTAAATTAAATCCATAAAATCTACGGGTCGTTACAATAAATGATGTAAACTTGGCCAATTAATCTGAATAACAATGCTTAGATTTGATTGTAAGCTGTGTATTTGACTATGGCAAGTTAAGAACTCGTTGTGAAATACGAGTTACCCTGGGTATATAAATAAGTTTTATGTTTAGTATTTCAATGTTATAGGGGTTTTCTTACGTTGGTTTCCAACCTGACCTGGGTGATACTTTGTAATGCTCGGGTCAGACCGAGTATTATAGATTTTCAGGTAAGTTCATTTCTGGAGCTCAAGGGGCGAGCTGGATGGCAGGAACGTATGGAGTTTTCCGCTGTGTATATGAAACTGTGTAGTCTATATGGATTGTAGTCTGGAACAAGTTGTATAACTGTCCAGTTCATGTATAAGTGATTGTTCTCTGATGAATTGTATGTAAAGTAACAATTACAGCTTTCTTTATAAAACGGCTATTATTTGTTATTATATTTTGTCCGCTGCGAATGTGACATTCTGTATTTTTTTTCTGTTTCTTCTTCCATCTCTTTCTTCTTTTCTATAACAATTTGAAATTTTCGAAGTTGAAAATTTTGGGCCGTTACATTTGGTATCAGAGCAGAAGGTTAAGCGAGAACCTTGGCTCTGGTGGGTTTTCTCATAAGGATAGGGTCAGTGGTACCCTAGAATGAGTTGAGAGTGTGTGTGTGTGTGTGTGTGTCTATATATATATGAGAGCGTACTTGTTATTTTCTTATATAAAGGTTTAAAAATGGTTTTAAAAATAAATGACTTTTATATAAGTTTATATTTTGATATATAAAGCAATATTTCTTTCTTATTATTATAAATACTAAGGTATTGGTTGTTGAGTCATTGGAATTAAATAAAATAATGAGAATTAAGTGAAAATAGGATTTGGATAATATAAACTATATAAATAAGATAAATGGATCCAAACTAAAATTTAATATCCTGAATTTGTAGAAATGTTTTCAGAATAAGATAAAAATGAATTGGTTCCAGATATGATAATCGTGGTTATTATCATAAAATGGTTATTGTATCTAATAATGTGATGTTTGTTTTCTGATAATAATTAATGATAAAGCAAATAAAATGTTTTAGGGATGTAAACTTTTAAATGAGTATAACTTATAAATTGAAGTGGGTTTTAAGTTGTGAAGTTTTGAATCCTAAGTCTAGAGACATTTGAAATTATTTTCAAAATGTTAAAAGAAATGATATTATTCAGACTATTTTGAATGTGATCTTATTTTAAAATAAGAGATGTTTGGAAAATTTAAAAAAATTTGTTTTGAATTAAAACCAAAGGTGGTTTAAAATTAAAATATGACTTAGTGGGCTAAGGAATAAGTATGTATATATGAGGGATATACGTAATATCAAAGATGATCCGAAACAAACTCTAAGTGTTGAGTTTTAAATTTTCCTTGGAATGTGATATGAAAACCCAAGGCAATAAGGTTTTTAACTTATAAGTGGGAAGATTATTAATGAGAAGTTTAAGATTTGAAATGGAAGTTTCAAGATGAAATTGAGATTTAACTTGGGAAGTTAAATGGTTGATTTGAATTGGGAATTAGATGTAATCTCAAAATGGGTTTGAGATCTGGAAACTGAAAATAGATGCTGTTAATTGGTGTTTGGATAAATTTAGATGTTTATTTACCCTGCTGTCATTCTATTGTGTAAATAATCTATGAAACTGTGATTTGATTTTGAAGTAAAAAATGGATAATAAATAAGAATATGAAGATTAAATTGTTTTTGAATTCTTCTTTGAACTTTGAAATAAGTTAAGTAAACATAAATTAAAATTGAATTTTGGAATTTGGATTCAGAATTAAATGGTTTAAAGATTTAAGTTGTAAATTAAAAATAAAGGTTGATTTGATTTAAAGGAAAAGGTTAATTTGATTTAAATCAACGTTAGAATTTTAACTCGAATTTATATATTTCGAGATGATTTAAAGTTGAGATTTAAATTAGTTCAACTTGAATTAGATTTGAATTAATTGGAAGTATGATTCAAGATGGTTAAGTATAAAATTCAAATGGAAATTGATTTGAATTTGGAATGGGAATGAAAGTTAACTTAAGTTGAATTGAAATTGAAAATTAATTGGAAATTGGCAATTGATTGGAAATGGAGATTGGGAATTGAACAGTTTGACTCTGAACTATTTTCAAATAAATTATTTTAATGTAAACTGTTTTTAAATCTATTTTTCCTAGCTATTCAATATACAACTTTTCTTTTTAAACCCAAAACAATCTTATACTTGTTTTACAACTACTTTTGGAACTATTTTACTATTTTTACAACAATTTACAACTGTTTTATAAACTAATTACTATTTTACAACTATTTGACTATTTTACAACTATTTTATAATTACCTAACTATTCTACTACTATTTTGCAACTAATAACTATTTTACAACTACTTATCTATTTAAAAAAAAAAAATTTCAAGCTATTTCTAAATACAAGTTGGTCAGAGTGCAAACTGTCTATAGTTAAATACCAATTGAGACAAGTATTGAAGTGTTAAGGATAAGTGAATGGATTCAAAATGAAGGTGAATAGGAAAGTAAATTGGTTTAGCTAATGATCAATAAAGATAAACACGTAAGATGTACATTTATTGTTCTATTCGTATAATGATTTGATTCAGATTCTAGCACAGAATTTCAAGATAGTATATCGCTCTGAGGTTGGATTTTTCACTCGATTTTCGACGACGAACGTGGATATGGATTTTTGATTGGTTCTGGAAATTCTCTATCATAGTTATGATTATGCAAGGAGAATGACGACTTCTGATCAAGAAACCAGATCTGAGTCCGCACTAGGAAGTCGAGTGGACGATACTAGTTCGAAAGTGAAATTGGGTGATCGAGTGAGTGATCGGATTGATATAGCGTACGGATGATATGTGTACATCGTATGGGTTTGTATTAAATTGATATTGAAAGTTTGTGGATAGGAACTATAAAATGGTTTTTGAAATGAAAAGTATATTTTGTGAAATATATGATGAAATAAAATGAAAATTGAATATTTCTATGGTAGAAATGCACTTTATGGAAGCAAGTAATATGGTAAGTGACTTTATAAAGTAATGAAGCTTGAATATTGATTTGACATAAAAAAAGTTATGTATATATAATTGATAAACTCCCCTTCTTTAATCTAAAGCCAGAATAAAAAGGGTTTTTGAAAATATTTGATATAAAAAGGAAATTTATACAAGTATGAAGTGATCCAAAGATTTTCAAAGTTACATATCTCTATATATATGTATGAAGGATTTTATAAGAATGATTTTGGGAAAAAGGTTTTGGAACCTATGGATTTTGGAAAGGCTTTTGATTTTTGAGGAAAAATCATTTTTGGAAATTTGAAAAGCCTAGTTTGAGAATTATCGATTTTGGGATAATCGATTTTAAGAAAATATGATTTATATGGGATTCATAATAGGTGTATGATTTGAAAAATACTATGTGTGTATAGTATAAAGTTTTATGAGAATGTCTTTGGGGAAAAAGGCGCTCCCTTGAAATGAACTTCTTAGGAGTACCATAGGTTGATACTGCCTTGAGCCCTAGGGGGGAGGGGGTTCTAAAGTTGATCTCGTAAGGAAGTCCGGACAAACTGAAGTTTCTGAGGATTATTGGGTAGCGAAAGTCGAGGGCATGATGCCTACAAAGGCATTTGGGTTATGCTGTGACGATAGTATAACTCGATGTCGCTGTGATCTACTATGGACCAAAAAGGAAATCATGTGGAGGTGAGTGTCAACGGTCAACGTTTGATTTTGCCAGGAAGGCAACGTAACATTGGTAGACTGCGATCTATGGTAGAATGGAGAAGTTTCATTCTTTTGGCAGCAAAACTCGAGGGTGCTGATGCCTACGGTTATATAGGTTTTGCTGTGATAGCAACGTAACCTCAGATGTAGCTATGATCTGTAGCGGGTTCCATGGTATAATCGAGGGGCTTGGAGTGACTACAGTTATATACGGATTCTGCGAGGATGGCAACACGACCATCGGGTTAACTGCGTCCATGGAGGGGGTGATGATTTCCAGAGAATTCTCACCAAAGATGTTTCCTCTATTTTCAAAAATGTTTTTTAGGTTTTCACAAAGCTTTCAAAAATGTTTTCCGAATATTTTCACTGGATGTTGAAAATGGATCTACTAAGTACTTATAGATTTTTAGTCCTTCGCCTGATCAACGTATGACCGAATTTCGATAAGAACAAGGATGGACTGGTTGAGACATCAAGTTATAAGTATTTTTATAGAAATTATTTTGATAATATTATATAGATTTTAAAAGTGTTTTAAAATGATCAAAGAAAATTTATCTTATTTTAACCATTTTAATAATTCTGGCTTCGTTCCTTTTCGAGGACGAAAAGATTCAAAAGGGGAAGGAATGTGATAACCCGGATTTTGAACAACTGTTAATTGGATAATTAACTAATTGAAAACTATTGGGATACTAAATTTATTTGGTTAAACAAATAAATTTGATAATTAAAGATGTCGGGATGTATATAAGTGAATTTGAAACTATAATAATAGTTAAATTAAAATGATGAATCTAATAGTAAATTATTAAATATATAAATAGATATCGAAATCTTAAGTGAGCACATATACAAATCCTTTGTGCATATATAATCACACTAAATGTATTATATAATAACTTAATTTGGCAATATTAATTTAATAATCTCCTGATATAATCATTTAATGGGCAAAATTTATCTTTTCAAAAATAAATAAATTATGTGTTGTTTTGTATGTGTGTGTGTGTGTATATATATATATAAGTAGATGGCCAAAAAAGGTTTGGATTTGAAATTCAAACACCTTAGAATAAATTGGTTCTAAAAAATTCTATATTTTAAAAGCTAATGTGTATATATAAATATTAATAAGTGTATAAATTGGGTTTTTATTTCATTTTCGTTTAAGTAATATATAGATAAATAAAAGAAAAAGTTTAAATAAAGTTATGGATAAAAATATAAGCTAACTTGTAGATTGTGACGATCCAAAATATTCAACAATTGAAGTTAAAATATTTAATTGATTTTAGATATTGGAAGTTGTTTTTAAACTTGAATTTCAATTTTGACTATAAATTTGGCAATTTAATTATTAAATTTAATTTATTGAGTCTGGGTAAAAAAAATTTGAATCTTCAGTTTTAAGCCATTTAAAAATATTTCAAAGGCTATGAAAATTTATATTGATGATACTGAAGATAATAGAAGCTTCAGAGTTGAATTTGAAACTGTTTTGTTCATTTTTGAAATTATATAGTTTAAATCTGTATTTAAAAATAGCCTTCCGAGGCATAGTCTCAGAATTTGACGAAACCAGTTCCATTGGGTCCGTAATATTGTATTATTATCGGATTTCAATTTTCGTAGTGTTTGGAGTGATCGTTTGGTCGTACGATAGTCAAACACGCTGAAAATTAAATCGAAATTTAATTTAATAACTGGATTAGAAAAGCTATCTTCTCCATACGATCGAATTTGGACTCGTAACCTTTTCCATTACGTTCGGAATAGGGATTTAACATTACAAATGCCCCTCGGTATGCCTCGATTGGAGATCGAAATTTTCAATTGCGAAATCGTGGCGATTTAAATTTGAATTTGGATTAAATTCAAAAAAAAGAAAAAAAAAATAACCAGACACGTACCCCCTTCGTAACGTCCCGCCTTTCCGCATGGTTTAAATCGACGATAAACCACACACGTCAGACTTAAACTATACAGAAGGGCGGATTGTTATGGGGTAAATAAGAAAAGCAGAGAAAGAAAGCACAAAAAAAAACAAAATCTTGTAGCGGAACGATAAAATATAATAATCAAATATATAGTTCATGAAGCTGTTTTACAAATATTCGATTATACTTATACAGTACATATCAGAGTTACACTTAATAGAAAATATTAATAATGTAGCGGAATAAAATGGTGTAGTGGGATAATATAATAGATAATTGTAATAGAAATCTTCGTCTTCTTCCTCCAGAATTAAGGCCTTCAAATCCTGAAATGCTCAGGCCGACCCGAGCGAATTGAAAAGACAAAACACTCGAGTCAGGACTAAAATATCTTATGTGTGTTAAATCAACAGAAATAAATATGAGTGTAGTAACTCAAGAGATGCTTGGGATTCACATCTCCTAAGGATCCGTTAAACTATTTACTATGTAGTAATATTTTGCTATTATAATAATGTCTATTAGTAAAAAAAACTTACTTTTAAATAGCATTAAGGCTTTAAATTTTCCACCTTAACACATAATAGTGCCAATAGTCTATACAGTACCGTAATACCTTCTGATCGGGAGGCTACCAGAGGATATTCCATAGGTACGACACAAATCAAACTCGTAGAAGGCGCGCTAGGGTAAGTGACACGGCACAACTAGGCAATGCCAGGGTAGATATACCAATTGCTATCCGAGCTAGTGGTATCGCATAGTGCGCAGCTACCGTCCACCTCGAGCCACACCCCCAAAATCAAAAATCAAAAGTGGCCACCGAATAAATCCAAAAGTCAGAGTATAATATCGAAGGGATGTGTCCGATCAAAGGTGCAACCTCATTGGCACGAGAATCACTCCTGTTTTAGTCACCTTATGCCAACTCATGGGAGTCGGGTCCACATATTTACCTTAAAGGAAACGCCGCCACCATCCTACTTCATTCTGGAATCTCCACCGCGTACACGGTTGTCAAAGTGGTTTTCAGAGTTGGCAGAGAGCATGACAACTTCCGATCCCGGTCTCTTTAACAACCAACCGTTATTATAACACCACGACCATTTTAAAATAATTATACTTCAAAACCAGAATATAATATCCATTTCAAAACCATATAAATACGATATCATTTCGATTTTAAAACCTAAATCAATATGATATCATTTTCATTTCAAATATATCCTTTTTCCAGAATCATAGCACTTTCAAATCTATATACCTTGAAACCCATAACTTTGAAATATTACTTCTAATACTTAAATGGTTTAAATATTAAATTTCTTTATATAATAAAATAGCTCCTTTAATTTCACAAATAAATTCCAAATACCGGTTTGAACCTCCAAATAAACCATTTCAATTCATATATTTCAAAGCTTTAGACATTCCACCATTTCAAAACTAATTCTTTGATAATTCCATTTCTATCAAATTCAATTACTATTATTTCGATTTGAAGTGTTTACTTAATAAATCAATATCATTTAAGTAAAACCTTTAACTTCAAATAACTGGATATTCATAAATTTTGGTTAACTTGATATATTCATTTAAATCAACTCGATATTTGTTTAAATCACTCTACACCAAATTAAGTTATAAGAATCATATCCTTTAAAATCTCAATTTTATTTAAGTTTCAAATCAAATTTATTCGAGTATAATTCTTAAATAATTCAATTCAAACCAATTTCCTATTTATCTTCCAACTTAATTTTTATTTAAGTCATTAAAACTTCATATATACAATACCTTAAACATGTACTTAACCGTATAATATAAAACAGTCAAATTCCATTATTCAACTTATTTTTGTTAAACAAATTTATACATAGCTTAAATTCATGAATTTAACTATATATATATATATAAAATAATATTTATATAATAACAAAAATTAATATTTATTAAACCGTATATTTCTTTCCAAAACCATAGAAAATCATTTCAAAATAATTTTATATATAGACCCCGATGTCTGTATAAAATTTTCTACCCTATGATCAAGTGATACGGATATTTATCATTTCAATCCATAAATTAAAATAAAAATACGGTTATATATCATTTCGAACCGCAATCCCGAATCAAAAAGAACTTGCAGATTGTAATGATATGAATAAACATCCATTCATCCATCATAAAATCATACATCCATCACAATCATCATCCAAAACAATCAATCAATATCAATATATAGCTGATAATATTTAATAGGTAATTAACTGGCAGTTATATTCAATAATAAATTAAATAACGATTTAATTTAAATAAATGCAATTAACTGAGATGATGATTAAAATATACTAAACAATCATAAACAAATGCATAATCACAACAAAAATTAAATTTAACAAGCATAAGAAATTCTAGAAGTTGTGAGTGGGTTAAAACACTCACCTTTGGATTTAAATCGAATTTAAATTCAAATTTAAACCCAGAAATTGGACAGTCACAGAATCTGTCCAAACCGACGACAAAATCTTTGAGATTCCAATACAAACCTAGCGGAGAAAACCACACGTGAAAGGACCTCGTATGCGAAAGGTACGCGTGTTAGAACATCATACG
Source organism: Allium cepa (assembly GCA_030765085.1). NCBI lineage: Eukaryota > Viridiplantae > Streptophyta > Magnoliopsida > Asparagales > Amaryllidaceae > Allium > Allium cepa. The sequence goes on from CM060945.1 coordinate 780,516,495, forward strand.
ATTTAAAATTTTTAAATAGAATAATTAATTTAATAATCACAGTACCTACACGTCATCAACTAAACGGCCCAAAACCCTAGCTCTCGTGACAAGGACGACGCAGCTCAATTACAAGACGCCACCGACGATCCCAAACGCTGCCGTCCAAGCCGCTTATCATCAAGATCGAACTGTGCCATCTTAACCGCCTTCATGAGCCGACCACCCCGTGCCTACCACGTGGCACTCGACCCGCTCCAAGGCGCCACCGCCTCCGCTACTTCTCGCGCCATTTCTGGCGAATTTCGAGCGAACCGCGGCGAACGACAATGCCTAAGGGGCCTGCTCTCCATCCCCTACATCATGGTGCTTCCCGATCGTCCAATAGCTAAAGATCCGCCGTTGGATCGCCCAAAATTTAATACGACAGCCGAGAATGATTTGCGATCTCCGGACAAATGGTGACTCAAAACCATAAACGAACAGCAGATCTGAGATGCGTACATCGAGAGCTTCGCTATATAATTTTTTTGAATTTTTTTGAAGAGTTTGAAATTTCAATTTGATTTTTGAATTGCAATTGAAATTAGGCTTTGCAGCCATTGGAAAGAGGAGCCGAGGAGGGATTGTATGCACATACAAATGAGAAATAGAGGTAGGCTAGGGTTTATAACCGGGTATTTATAGACAGAGTCGAAATAGAATAGATGGACCCGATTTATAAACGCGCTGAACGATGTATGGCCCGAAAAGCCCGTTCTGACTCCAGAACGAAATTGGGTCAACTCGCATATCCAAATAGATGTTTTAAAATATCTTAAACTCGATGGAACAAGTTTCAAGTCCAAATTCCATCGTATAAAGAAGTTATGCTAAAATAATTTTTTTTTCCAAATTGATTTCAACTGATTTCAATTTAATTTATTTCAAGGCGTCTCAAGCCCGTACGATCAAACGACAAGCCCGATCGCTACGAAACTTGAAATCCTATAATAATTCACCGTTACTGATCCGATGAAACTGGTTTCGTCGAAATCCGAGTCAGTGGCCAAAATGGCTATTTTTCCATTAAATTATATAAATTAATATTAAATAAATTAAACCACTTTTCTCTTCAATTATTATTATTTCAATTTCTATCAATTCGGATTGCCTAAAATTCCCAATCCTTCATAACCAATTTTTCATATGGATTACATGTTGCATATTCCACACTTTCAAAGCTTTAACTTCTATTTCAACTGTTTATAGATTATACATTACATTTCCCAAAATTCAAAGAAATTAGCCTTCCATTTATTCCAATACATTCTACTTATGGTATAATTAATTTGTTGCATAACTGTTACCTTAATGTTTCCCAAATTCCTCTTAGTTCTAATCACCGTAGTATTAAATTCCATTTGCTACGAAAATTCCATTTATTATATATTAAATTTCAATAAATTGGTCTCTTTTCAATCCAAACCTTTTTATTAAGTTCACTACTACTCTATAACCTAGTTAACCTTTTATTACTTTTACTATACTCAAATTTGACAATCCCTAAACATCTTATTACATTTCCCATTAATGTAACATTTCAAATGTTAATTTCATTTAATTGCCATTAATCATATTATCATACATTAAATTCCAAATATTTTGACAAAACTTATTTTGCATTTATAAGTTCGTTACTTATAAATCCAGATTATAATTCCATATATAACGCAAATTTTATTTCATTACATTAATATACACCTATCTACAACTTAATTTGAATAAATATTACCTTTCTAAATGTGTACTTCCATCAATTGAACACATTAATTACGGTTTTAAAACCAATTAATGAATTTACCTTAATTCGATTCTATTACCATTTTATTACTTTACATACATTACGTATTAATTCATCAATAAACATACTTTGAACTTATTTCCCAATCCACCAATTTACCACCTTAAAATAAATTTACGCTTCTATTAAATTTACATCCACACTTCCGTTACTACATTTATTTTCATTAAAGTAATATATTTAATTATCTTTATTTGTAATTGGTGAATTAACTGGTAACAACCATTTGTCACCATTATACCCTTTATAATACTTGTATGTTCATTCTCGCCAACCAATTACCACCTATTATATTATAACTTTACAATTTTAAATAAATTCATTAATTTTCATTTCATTCACCCTATTAATTGTTAACCTTAATTAGCATTGTTACGTTTAATTCACTTATTATTTCATTGGTAAGTTACAAAGATTTATTTCTCCAAATATTAAATCACAAAGTCATATTTAATTTACCGTTGCTACATTTTCTTGACTATAAATTATAAAATTTTCATTCCTTTCTTAATTTAATTATAAAGATCCAATTAAAGTAACCAATTGTGTCTATTAAAATTTCCGGGTCGTTACACTCTTGTACAACATGTGTTGGTTAAAGGTTTTCACGCGTCATTTATATAAAAATAATACATCTCGTTAAAACAAACGAACGAAGTCTTCTTCGTTCAAAAAGAAAAAAAAATCAAATTCATTCGAACAAATAAATTGAAGCAGTTCGAAATTTAAGAGTAATGGCCGAAACCAACAGACGATTGAATCCTTTGAGTTTTAAAGGAAAAAACAATCGATTCGCTCAGGAAGAAATGACGTGAGCCGCATTTGAAATCAACGCGAGGGTGGAAGTGTTCTCGGGGGGAAGGGAGGGAGATGATCCTCAATTCCAGGCAAAATCGCGATAGGGGATTCGAGGGCAGATGAAGTCGGGCACGGTGTTGAAGGAATGTTGCGTGCGTATAAGGGTTTGATTACTGCTAGTGTTGGGAAGTCAACGAAGATCTTTGGATGTGGTCGTGCGCACGAGAATTGAGGTAATCTGGTGGACGTTCGAGTGGGCTGTAGAGGTAGAGTCACGATGGATGGGGGCTCGAGTTCAAGCAAGGTTATTCGACGGCAGGTTCAACTGGAGGCAGTCGAGGTTGAAGGTATTCGAACTTCATTTTTTTCTCGATTTCAATCTTGATTTGTAAATACATGTACAGAAAAATAAATAGATGGATAAAAATAAGTATACACACATTTTTAACTTACCGGTTTATTTTAAAAACAATGTATTTTAGTAATTACCCTATTCAATCATTTTATAAAAAAGATTTTAAGGGAAATTTGTTTAAAATTAAATAATGTATATTAGGGATCAATCTGTCTAATAATTTAATTTAATTTATTTATGATACAAAAAGGGTTTTTAAGGGGAAATTAATTAAAATCAAATTATTAGTTTAAACTACTTATTAGTTAAGTCAAATTATAAAATGGAAATTTAATTGTTCGATTTTGAATATTAATGAATTGCATAAATATTTATACAAGGTCTAAAGTGGAGAAATAAGCCGAAATGGAAATGAGTTGGAATGGATTGCGAATCAAAGGTGAGATCTTCTCACTCAATCGCTGATTTAATTTTGATAGTTAAATTTAAAATTGATTGATTGTGTGCTTGGATAATTTATTTATTATCAGCAATATTAGTTTAGACCCTATGCGCCGCATAATAACGGGTGATATTATATTAAACCCATATACCACGATATTCCACCTCGAAGTGGAATTGGTATTATATATGTATTTGGAGTGATTGATTTCCCGCATTATATAGAGGATGAGACCCTATGCACCACATAATAGCGGATGATATTTTATAAATCCCATATACCGCGATATTCCACCTCGAAGTGGAATTGGTGTTTAATTGTTGTGCTAACATCTGTGGATGCAGGGAAACAGGTTGGATGGATCCAACTAGATTCCTTAGATGATTCAATTTGTTTCAATAATTGTATGTTGTTTTGTTTATAATCTATGTGTGAATATATTTGTGATTGAAATCGTGAAGGATATAGTTTGGCCGAATTTATTTTTGGTATCGTAGGATACCAGAATTGGATTTTTAAAATTCAAGTTGAAAGTTTTAGCAAAATTTATTTTGAGAATTGGATAAATTTAAAAGAAGGAATTTTAATAAGATAAAGTTTTATTTTTGAATCCTATTGAATAAAATTCCAAGATATGAGAAAATGGCTTAAAAAATGGATTTCGGGTAATATTATTCAAAGGTCGAACAATTTATTTAAAATATGGATTTTTTAATAGTTTAAAAGAAATAAAGGAACTTAGTTTAAAAGAAAATCAATTTGGAATTTGATTCGGTGTTTGAAAATAAATCTTTGGAAAACCGATTTGAAATTGATTTGGTGTTAAAAATAAATTTTGGGAAATCAATTTTGAAATCGATTTTGTGTTTGAAATAAATGTTTGAAAAATCAATTTGGGATTTGAAATAAATTTGGAAATAAATTTGAAAATTGATTTGGTATTGAAAGTGAATATTTGGGAATCGATTTAAAAATCGTATATCGGTGGATATTTGAAAATTTAAATTCACAATAGGAATTTTATGAAATAAAGGGAAATTTTCTTTAAAAATAAATATTGTTTTATTTTTCAAAAGTGTGGAAAGGAATTTACGGATTTGGAACGTAAATTTAAAATGAATCCAGAAAGATTTATAAATTGATTTGAAATAAACCATTTTAGAATGGAAGGTGTACTTTCCTTGGAAAGCCGCAATATAGTTTATAAATATAAATTGAAGTTGTAAAGATGGTTTTAAGGAAAGAATATTTTGGAGAAATTATTTACTTAGGTTATTTTGAAAATCTTTAAGGTAAAGATTTATTTTAATTAATTATAGAAGTGATTATTTAAAGTTTTAATTGATATTTGTTTTAGAAAATGAACATTTAAATAGTTATATCCTATCTACTAATTTTATTTCAAAATTAGCTTGGACTTAAATTTTAATATGAGATATCAGTATAATATTTTCATAACTAATATTTAAACAAGCGTTTAAAATGTATTTGCACCAAAATTGGTCACTAAAACCCTAGAGTAGAGTTATGTCGAGAGATTAATGAAGAAGGTAAATTAAAACAGAGAATAGAGTGCAAATTTAAATGCAGAGAACACGAACACTAAATTTATAGTGATTCAGCATAACTGCCTACATCCACTTTGAAGTTGATTTCCATTGATTTCCTTGATGGGTGATTACAGATATAATCCGTTTTTAGTTACAAGAATACAATTGTAAAGTAAAAGAAATAAATCTGGAATGAGTCTTGAAAATGGAAGAGTCTCCCCAGTGTTCTCTCAAATCTCCCCCTTTCTCTGTGCCCCTGCCCCTCTATTTATAGACAAAGGTGGGTTGGACTTCCTTGGTGGGCCTGGTAGCTGAATAACTCGGTCCAAATAGGACAAGCCCTGTATGCCGAACCGAGCAGGCCGAGCGGTCGAGTGCTGACCCATTCTCTTTATGCCAAACGATACGTTTGTTGTGGGGAAGAGTAGGCTGATCAATGATCGGACTGGGCATGCTGGGGAGAATGCCGAACCATCCTTGATTGCCGAACGTCTTGGGAGGCCTAAGAGTCTTCATGGATACTGAACGCTCCTTGGAGCCGAACGGTATGATGCCGAACGGTCTGGGTGCCGAACGAGGCGCTTGATGTTCGAACGTAATCTTGACCGAACGAGCCTTTGGCCGAACGATGCTTTTGGCCGAACGAGGCCCTTGGCCGAGCGAGGCCTTTGGCTGAGTGCTTTTGAACGACGTTTGCAAAGAGATGCCGGACGAACCAGTTGGGCCGAGCGGTGGGAATGCCGAGTGTTATGGTGTCGAACCACTTAAGGGCCGAGCGAGGTTTCTGCCGTACGGTCACTTTGGACGAATGATGTCCTTGGCCAAACGTAACTTGTACCAAGCATTCTTCTTCGGTCGGAAGGTATTCAATACTGGATGCTTCTTGGTGCCGAACACTCCAACTTGGACTGAACGATAGGGAAGGCCGAGTACTAAGTTGCCCGGCCAATTCCCTGGGAAACACTTGCCCCCTAAAGTGTATCGCGTGGCCGAACGTGATACGCTTTGGATTACATATCCTTCATGCTTTGCTTCGAACCTTGGTTCATCACTCTTGGGGGTTGCTTAATTCTCCTGCGCCGAACGTAGTGCAAAATGCCGAAAGGTCCAGTTGAAACTGAACACTCCTCGTGTGCCGTACGTAATGCAGGGGTCGGACCAAACGGTGCGGATTTGACCGGTTTCATCGGGAATAGCCTCTTCATCTTCTTCCTCTTCTCTATAAAGTCCAGCGCCCTCCTCCATCTCCTCTTTTGACATTTTATCACCGTTGCCTCATACTTGCTGATTTTCCCAGTTAACAAACTTCAGTGATCCATCAATCCTTTCCAAGTCTTCATCCCACTGACTAGGTATTGATTCTAATTCATTCCCATAACTTAAAAGGGCTTGATGCTCGAGTTCCGTAATCGATAGTGCGAATCGAGCCTAGGTTTAGATATTCTAAGGGTTTCCCGTGTTAAATGATGACGATGGAAGGAGGAGTGAATAGAGATGAACCTTCTAGGAAGCCGTTGGGAGATGTGTTGGGGTTCGACATAATTCCCTCGGGCCGAACGAGATGGGAGAAAGGAAGGATGGAGGAGGAGCAGGAGGTAGTCGGGATGCCGAATGGCATGTCCTGGCACAACTTGCCGAACGGTCGGCCCTCGTTGCTCGGTCGAGGATGGTAGAAAAGAGGGAAGGATTTTAGGGTGGATTGCCAAACGTTGGAGCTCGGCATAACTCTAGTTCGGTGTGACTTATCACATACCGGACGGTAGAAGGGAAGGTTTGGGAGGTGGCATGAGTTACCGGAGAGGATGTTGAGTGTTGTTTCAGCCGAATAGGACTTTGGCCGAACGATACTCTGCCGAGCGATAACTGGTTCGAATTGTAGTTAGGCCGACCGCGTGTTTTAGGCCAACCGATAACTTCATCGAGCGACAGCTTAGCCGAACAAACGTAAATGCCGAACCATACACGCCGAACGATATTTAGTCGAACAACAAATGAACGCCGAACTAAAACATGCCGAACGGTTATGCCGAACGGGCGTAAAGCAAGAACAATGATCTAACATTCTGGCATATCGAACCGATTTGGACTATTAACGTTCTATTTTCAGTAGCTATAAATCTAAACTTTTCTTGACGTAACCGGATAACCTCCTCTAACATTCCCTGAACTTGAAATTGTACTCGCCATTAGGAAGGCTTTTGGAGACGGTCAGCGATGACAGTCTTTGAAGGCGATGATCTTTAAGCTTAATAACCTTGCGACACTCGAATTTCCAATGCTTACACACGATTGATTGCACTAGCTCACACACCACACAGGCAGGAAATTTATGTTGTTAAGTCTAACGCTAATCTTTTTTTGAGTATAGTTCATACAAATGCTCTGCAGGATTCGATTCCCGTCAAAAAATGTCTAAAAAATCCAGTTCCGCCACAATCTCGGACAGACCCGGGCCGTCTTCCAAACAAGGGGATGTAGATACTTCTAATCCATCGACCTCCCCCGCTCATAACTTAGCTCCTAATGCCCTAGAGTCAACGATTCTCTTGGATAATCCGATCGATTCCCAGGCTTCGAAGATTAACGACGTGCTCCGACGAATATGTTCGATCCACGGAATCCCTTTTGCCGACGTGTTGGTTCCGTCGGGCCATGATCGTCCACACCTGCCCCCAGTCCGATACACCGCCTGCAATAAGTTTATGTGCTGGGTTGGCAGCGTGCCTCCATTCAATTTATTTCTTCGGGACGTGTTGCAATAGATAAACGTCGCCCCGTCGCAGTTGCACCCAAACGGTCATGCATTCATTTATGGGACCTACCTCCTTCTTCTGGCTGTCTTCTCTAGGCCTCCAACTCCCGGCGACATCAGATATATTTATATGATCAAGAAGCGGAGAGATAGCCCCTCCTTTGTGTTCCTCGAGCTGCACCATATGTGCCAAATTCTAACCGGAGCGTGGAGCAAGTTCTCCCTGTACAAACAGGAATGGTTCCACGTGCGCTGCCCTTCTGGTTTCGCGAGGAGATGGGTTGAAGGAAGTAAGTCTTCTTTTTAGAGCGACGACTCATATTTCGGTCGAGACAGTGCTTTTTATAACTATTGTATCATTTTTTTAGACATCACACGTCCCGAGGGCTGCGGCTATTCAGAGGCTGTTGAGGCTATTAGAGCTCTTCTCGTCGAGGAACGAGACATCCGAACCCTCATTTCAAATGTGTCGCTGTCAAGATTCGGGCTATTAGCAACAGGCCGTCGAGTGAGCCTTCCTAAGGGCGTCTCCATCCCCAAGCCCGCATCCGGTAAAGGGAAGAAGTTGGTTGAATCGTCGTCATTCCACACCCCCGGTGCGCAGGAGGAGGGGGAAATCAGAGAGGGTGAAGCACCCGAAACACAAGGTGAGAATGCGGGCCCTACTCAGGATCCGCTGGTCGAAGTGCATGATATTGAAACGTCATCTTCCCCTTTGAAGGGGAAAAAGAAAGTGACATGTAAGATTAGGAAGGAGAAGGTTGGCAGAACTTCCAAAGTTACGCTCATCCCGGCGGAGAAGGAGGCTTCTTCGCGGCGCGTTGAAAGTTCGCTAAAGGGCCTCTCGAACCTCCCCATTCTGGAAGATCTGCTCAATTATGACTTCAATGATCCGGAGGCATTCAAGTTCCATTCGCCCATCAGAGGCGATGTGGGCATTCCAACCCAAAGTCAAGGAGAGAAAACGCCTGTTAGCAAGGCTACTGGTCCGTCGGGGACTAGGACACACACGAACATTTGCACTTCAATTCGCATTTAGATTTTTGTTGTCACATCTCCCGTTGCTAATTCGTTGTTATTTGAATTTCGTGCAGGTGACATCGGGCGCTCATACAAATTCAATCGTCTTCGCGTTTTGCCTATTTTTCATCAACCAGGACGGGATTCGGATTCAGGAAGGCGTCGAGATGGAGACGGCGATGGCGACAAAGACTATCATTCCCGGGACTCCTCATCCTGGAGGAAAACTTACTATTAGCCAAAGCACAACCAAGATACTTCGTCTCATGCGAAGTACAGCAAAGACAAGCACGACCATAAGAGGTCGCAACCCGACGCTCCCCGGGACTAACACTCTGACTCCTCTTCTACTCGACAGTCCCGAGGTCTTGGAGATTTTTATTCGTTTATGCCCGAGCCCGCGCTCCGGGGACATAAAGTACTCCAGTCCGCACTCCGGGGACTTGGAGATTTTGAGTCGTTTATACTCGAGTCCGCACTCCGGGGACTTCAAGTAGCCCAGTCCGCACTCCAAGGACTTAGAGATTTTTATTCGTTTATAATCGAGTCCACGTTCCGGGGACATAGAGTACTCCAGTCCGCACTCTGGGGACTTGGAGATTTTGAGTCGTTTATACTCGAGTCCGCGCTCCGGGGGCTTCGAGTACTCCAGTCCGCACTCCGGGGACTTGGAGATTTTTATTCGTTTATACTCGAGTCCGTGCTCCGGGGACATAGAGTACTCCAGTCCGCGCTCTGGGGACTTGGAGATTTTGAGTCGTCTATACTCGAGTCCGCGCTCCGAGGACTTCAAGCACTCCAGTCCACACTCCGGGGACTTGGAGAATAATTCCGATGATGATCGCGACATCATCGGTGTTCATTTTCGAGTTTCCAGGAGAGGAATGGCTGCCAAATTGTTTTTAAGTAGAAGTTGTTTGCAAAATTTGGGTTTGGTTTTGAATATTCGAAAGGTAATTTGAATTGATTTCAAAAATGGTTTTGAAAAGATGGAAAGACTCTGGAATCTGATAAAATAGTTATGGAATATAAATGTGTTGATAACTTATACAATTTGAATTTTGATAAAATAAATTTAACTTAAAGGATGGAGTTAAATTAAAGTAAGCATAAGTGAATCAATTAAATGAAGTGAATTTGAAGAAAAGTCTAAAGAGACTAAGTGAAATGAATTGGAATTGAGTTTGAATTATGGAAATAAATTTCTGAATGAATGAATGAATTTACAATTGCAAGTAAATGAAATTGAAAACTAAATGTTGAAATTCATCTTGAAATTGCAAGTAAATTGAAAATTTGACAAGTTGGATCAAATGAAGCAAAGTATTCAAATAAAATTAGTATGTAAAACTAATTGAAGGAATGACAAATTTAATATGGGTTGAAATGAATTGGATTCAATATTTATAAACGAAAGGTAAATTAAATTCATATCGAATTTGAAATCCGGTGTAAATATAAGTGGTAATAAACCAAAATAGTGAGTTGAAAATAATTTAGGAATGAACAAAAGAATAAAACTGCAATTGAAATTGAATATTGAAAGCCAATTTGAATTGTGTGAAATAAAATGAAGTTGTAAAATTAGTTCGAAGTGAACTAAAGATAATAAAGGTGAGGAAAAAAGGGGTTGAGATAAAATGAATTGGAATTTGTAATGAATTAGTAATTGGAACTAATTTAAAATAGTGATATGAATCAGTTGTGAATAAAAGATAGTTGATAAAATTCAATATTCAGAAGGTAAATCGAAATAGAATTGAAAGTGTAAATTGAATTCAAATGAAATTAAAAATGTAAGATTGAATGAAAATGGATATATAACTTCAATAGTGAAGTAAAAATGGTATAAGAAGTAAGTATTCAAACTTTTGTAATAAAATGTGCAAAATGATTTTTAAATGTTGTAATTGGATATTATGGCTAGTAGAATATACAGGTGTGTTACAGGAAAAAGGATAAATTGGAAGTTGATTTCGAAGATAAATCTGAATTGCTCAAATAGGTATGTGTTTAAATTTCAGCATGAAATTTGATGATTTTCTTGTCGAGCCACTAGGCCCTTTTGTTTTCTTTTTGAATTTGGGGGCTCGTTGTGGCATTTTGTAGTCGTACCGAGCTAGCCGCGCAAAGGAGATGCTGGCAAAAAATTTCGAAAATTTAATGAGTTAGAAAAATATTAAGAAAATTTTGAAAATTTAAAATTTGAATTTAAATTTGAATTTGAATTGATTAAGGAAACAATACTGTTTGAAACTTATGGTTGATTTTGGAAAATTAGATAAAGTGATAATGGATCTTTAATACAAAGATTTGTTTTGGCAAGTTGTTAAAAATTGTTTGGTTTGGAAGAAAAGATAATCGGGTTAAGGATCATCCTTTTTAACTAGCAATTTCGGGATGAAATTCTCTTAAGGATGGAAGGATGTGACGATCCTAAATTTTCAACAATTGAAATTAAAATATTTAATTGATTTTAGATGTTGGAAGTTGTTTTTAAACTTGAATTTCAATTTTAACTATAAATTTGGCAATTTAATTATGAAATTTAATTTATTAAGATTGGGTTAAAAAAAATTTGAATCTTCAGTTTTAAGCTGTTTAAAAATATTTTCAAGGCTTCGAAAATTTATATTGATGATACTGAAGATAATAGAAGCTTCAGAGTTGAATTTGAAACTATTTTGAAATTATATAGTTTAAATCGATATTTAAAAATAGCCTTCAGAGGCATAGTCTCAGAATTTGACGAAACCAGTTCCATTGGGTCCGTAATATTGTATTATTATCGGATTTCTATTTTCGTAGTGTTTGGAGCGATTTTTTGGTCGTACGATAGTCAAACATGCTGAAAATTAAATCGAAATTTAATTTAATAACTGGATTCAAAAAGCTATCTTCTACATACGATCAAATTTGGACTCGGAACCTTTTTCATTGCGTTCGAAATAGGGGTTTAACATTATAAATGCCTAGCGGCACTGTAACATTTCCGAATTTTTACGAATTAATTTATTTTTTGGAATTAAATTATGAAATTATTGGTAAATATTATGAAATTTATATAACAAATAAAAATATCTACTTTAAATAGAATTTTGGATTAGAATTCAAAAATAAGTATTTATTTATTTGAATACTCTAAGATTTAAGATGAATAAAATTGTTTTCTAATTTTAATATATGATATATTGGAATGTTATATTTTTAAATTTATATAGTAAGAGTTGTTTAAAACTAAAATTTCATATTATTTAATATACATATCTCTTGAAAATCAATAAGGATTAAATTAAGAAGTTTACATACCTTCTTTTAAATTTGTTTAAATTAAATTGCAAATATAATATGATGTTTAAAACAAGGTTAAATAAAAGATTTAAAATGCTTTTGTCTTATTTACTTAAAAATAAAATACGTGTTTTATAAAATAGATTGAAAATAAAACTTGAAATTTAGATCCAAAATTAGATTAGGTGTATATTTATGTAAAAGAATTAATATAAAGTTTGAAATATATATATGTATATATATATATATATCTTTTAGGAAAATATATAAAACATTAAAACAATGATTTATAAATTTAAAATAAAACAAGGTTTTAAAACACAATTTGTAAATAAATTTATGGAAAAGGTTTTAAACTATAAATTTTAAATTTATTTGAATAAAGGACTTAAATAAAATTTGTAATTAAATTCAACAAAAGGATATAAACATAAAAAGTTTATAATTTAACAAGTGTCCATGTTTAAAGACATGTGTTAGTAATGATAACAAGTGGCATTTAAATTAATTTTCTTTTAAATTAAAATGCAAAATAACATACAAAAGAAAAAAAATAGAAAGCATGCATAAGAATTTTTTTGAAAACCAAGCTATCTTCATTTTCTTCTCAGGCCTAAGAAAAGAAAATTTTCTTTCATCCTCAAACTTAAAACTGAAAAAAAATCAAAATCAAATTCAAAAGCTTAAACCTGGATTCATAATTTTCAACATGGAAATGAATTCAACCTGAAAAGATTTTTCTTTTGAATCAAACTTCAACCAGAAACACTAAATCTGAAGCAAAAGATGCAACAACCTGGAATTTAAAGCAAAATTTGTTCAAGATCAAAATCAGAGAGGAAATAAATAATAAAACTCCAGATTCAAGCATGCAGCTAGATCAAATGGCAACTCAAACAGAATTATCAAGTTCTTATTCTCTACTCTGTTCCAAATGACAAGGTAAGTAAACTAAACAACCTCTTGTTTTAAACTTAGTACATGTGATGATTTATGAAATTATGATGTGATAATCTATTTGCATGAGATGAAACTAGACTTGCATGTTGAAATAAGGTGATAAGTATGTATGTCTGTTTATCTGTGTTCACTCTGTTTTTACCGAGTTTATATTTAGAATCAAAAATTTAAATCTTCTCATCTGGTCCCTTATAGGGTGTAGTATTCAAACAAATTGTTTGTGTTTAAAAATAAATTAAGTTTTAAAATTAGGTTTAAGTAAAATAAGTCAGTATATTTCCAGAAAATAAGATAAAGGTAGTAAGGACTTTTAAAGCATGAAAATTTAAGCATTCAAATTCATTCCAGTTTTTTTCAAAGTCATTTGGAGTCTCTCTGCATTTTACGATGTGAGAAAACATCACCTTTTAAACCTTTATATGTTTATATTTTGGTAGAATGTGATGACTGCTTAAAGTGCTGTTAAAGTTATGTTTGTAAGAATGAAAATATGTTAGCAAACATATGCAAATATTAGTATGCAAATCTGTAAATAGATAAAAGAAGGCCTCTGCCTTTGGTTACAGGTTCTTAAGACCTGTTTAAGGAAAAGAAAAGTTTAAACACCTGAAAAATTCAAGAAATGTCATTATACAATCAGAATTTGGCTTTGATCTCTAGAAAAGAAATGTTTGTAACTTTGTAATATAAATTTTAAAAATAGTTTTACGCAAGAATATTTAGTAATATTCTAGAAGAAAGTTAAATAAAGTAGAGAGTAAAAATTGGTCCAAAATTATACATCGGTATTTCAAGTTTTAATTATATGAATGTATTCGTATTATAAATCCATGAATTTTAATGTAAATTTCAAGATTTTTAATGTGAGTTTGGGTGAGAAATCGCGTGATGAACAGGATTAAGTTTTTGGGCAAACTACGGTGGTCGGCAACTTCGATCGTCTCATGATTGAAGTTGGAGCTTCCTGATAGGTCATGAAGCTCAGGAAAAACGCAGGATTAAATTTTAGATCAACATGGATGTTGATTGTGATCGGTTTAGGGTTTAAGACCCGGTTTGACTCGTCGAAGTTTGAGAAAAGAATTCACCGTCGTGGGTGATCTATCGGAGATCGCACCATTGGGAAAATAAAAATGGGTCTCTGATGAACATTTGAGTGAGAAGGAAGAGCTTCAGATGGCCAGAGGTGGTTACACGGGAGGGTTCTGAATGATCGGTTTGTTTCAGATGAGTGCGAGGTGGTTCACTTTTTGATTCTCCGATGAATTCATAAGTTCGGGTGGTTTGGGAGGTACCGGGTGGCGACTTCAACTGGATGGCGTACTCGACGATGATCGGAGCATCGCTGGCCAGTTGTGCACGTGTACGCATGAAAAAAATGTGTATCTGTCATTTCTGAAAATTGGGGAGGAAGGCATAGGCTCAGGTCGAACCCGAAGAAAATTGGGGAAATGCTCGGGGAAGAAGAGATATGGGATTCCTCGAAGTCAATCTCGAGTATTCAAGCATCTGGCTCGGGTTTCTTTAAGGTTTCAAAACAAAACAAAGTGTTGAAGTTTCAAAGGTAAAGTAAGTTTTTAAAAAAATTAAAATTAAACTTTAAAGTACATAAAAATAAATAAGTTTTTAAAGTAAAATAAGACAAGTTTTTGAATTTAAATTTTAAACAAGTTTGACTCGAGTTTTTCAAAGATTGATTTTAAATTAAAAACATGTTTAATTTTTTTTTGAGTTTTGAATAATTATTTTCTTAAGTATTTTCAAATAGAAATTGATTAAAGAAAATTTATCAACGTGATTAATTTCAAGTTAATTCAAATAGATTAATGTAATTAATTACTTAATGAAAATAATTAAAGGGTTGATTACTTAAAGAATAACTTTAATAAATTAATTAATAATTAAAGTCCAAAGTAAATAAAAGTGAATTAATTAATTTAAGTGATTAAAAGAGAAATTAACTACTTAAAGATAATTACATGATGAAAGTAATTGATGATAATGAAACAAATGACTAAGGGTTGATTAATCAAGTGATAAAAATAATAATTGATTAATAAATAATTAGTTTATGTAATTAGTTAATTAATGTGACTAATTTGAGAATAATTAATTAATTAAAGTTTAATTAATTAAAGAATTTAATTAAAGGCTAATTAATAAATTAATAATTAAAGGTGGATAAATTTCTAATTTATTAAGGTAATTAATTAAGGTAAATTAATTACTAGTTAATTCATGATTAACGATGACTAAGTGATTAAGAACAATCACTTATTATAATTAATTAAGGGTAATTAAATAATGTGATTAGTTAATTAAAGGTTAATTAATTAATTAAGGTGATTAAGGGATGATTATTGATTAAGGGTTAATTAATTAATGTAATTAATTAAGTATAATTAATTAAATGGTTTGTAATTAATTAACATTTATTAACCAAGATTAGTGACTAATCTGATTTAAATTAATCAGATAATTAATTAATATTACTTATGGATGTTGGAATGAATGATTTAATTGTTTGATATCCCTGATATGATGCTTTGCATTATGATTTATCTTGATTTGTGCTGTTATCTATAATGTAAGTTATTTATCTATGATGTAAGTTATTATCTATGATTAGCTTATATTATTCATCCATGATCTATAAATAAAGATAAGCATTATAGATTATACCGCTTATCGATATTTCTGTGTTTGAATCTGTAATGGTTGATGTTGTTGCACTACTATTGTGTAAAACCCCTGGACCATACTATACACACACAAATATGGATTTCACAAGGAAATCAGTTAAGTCACAAATATTTGAATTTAATATTTTGAAATGGTTTTAAAGTTTGAATTTTGAATCCAAATGATTTTGGAAATGAAATTGGGTTAAATTTGAAAAATATTTGAAAAGGGGTTTTTGAAGATAAAAGTTATTTTAAATAATTTGATTTAGTTTGAAATTTGAAAATATTTTGAGTTGAGTTTGAATTCAATATTTGAAAATGCAATTCAATGAATTGGAAACGAGTTTGAAAACTATTAAACCTTTGATTTAAAGATTGAATGTGTTAATCCAAACTGAAGAGGAAATTGTTTTGAAAGCTATGAACGAACCATTGTGAAAGATTGATAAGCTTTGTTTTGGAATCGAAGAGGATTCTAAATGGTGTATCTTTTATATATAAAAGATTGAAACGGGAATTGTTATGAAAATTATGAAGGAATCTTTGGAAATTATTTTAATAGCTATGAAATAAGTGTTTAATTTAAAGACCGGATGAGTTAATCCAACTTGAAATGGAATTGTTCTGAAAGGCTATAAATGAATCTTTGTTAAAGATTGTGAACCTTGTTTTTAAATTAAAAAAAGGGGTTTTAGAAGTGAATCTTTTGTTTAAAAGATTTAAGTATGGAAATTGTTTAAGCCATTGAAGATTTTTGAAATGAATCTTTTTGTTTAAAAGATTTGTAAATGGTAATTTGTTTAAACCATTTGAAAGAAATTTTTTGGATTTTAAGTTGTGACTTAGCTGAAATCCCATTATTCATATGTTTTTAAATATTGCGCTCATTATTTGGTTTAGCCGAGAGAGGATCTTGTGTCATATAACCCATTCTGAATAATGATACGACGATATGAATAGCATTTGAAGACCGGTGGTAAAGACCGTATACCTTCGAAAGGGAAAGGATGACCCGTCGAATGTCTCTGCACTGAATGTCCCCGGTATAGAGATTTGAGCACCCATTGTGATGGGGTGTCCGGTCGTGATTAGAAATTATCCGGATTGCAAGGGCTTCTTTGGAAGTTCCTTCAGTTCTGTTCGAACCCGGAACAGACTTCGATGGATGTGTGTCTGACGTTACACTTTGAGATGTAAAACTGGTTTTTATCAAATACATTTCTATTTGGTGGCAGAGATTTATTTTCTTAGTTTAACACCCTTCTCTGAGACATACGAGCTCAGAGTTTATGAAGTTGATGGTTATTAGTGATACATTTCCAATTTGGTAATGTGGCATACGAAGTGCTGCTGATCATTGTTGATCAAAGCATGGCTTTTGTGAAAAGTGTAGCTTTGTGGATGAGACTTCGCCAAACGTCACACCCCGGAATGGTCAAAATAGGAAGAATGCGGCAAGGTTATAGGGAGTAGCGCTCCTTAGGGTATGTGCTTTTCCTTCTGGATAGAAGTGGTATCATGGTATGGATCCCAGATTTCACAAATATATATTACTTTGTGATTGTTGGTATTGAGGATCCTCGGATAAAGTTTATTTACAACCGAAGGATGACATACTCGTGTCAGTAGTTACCTATTTTTGCAGAGGTAACCCGGCCTTGTGTTGGCAGAGATCTGGTTAGGTTCTCGGGGTGTCCCTCCTGAGGCATACCCATGTGGCAATGGAAAGTTCCTTAGCCTGACCATTTGTTGGAAATCCATTCTTCAATATGCGCCTTGTACGGTTTTAGTTGTAGAACCTGCTATTTACTTATGTTAGTCACCACTGTTTAGATGGTAGCTATAGTAGGCATAGATCAGAATGTCTATGCTGGCTAGGATTTATATTATACTTTCAAAATGGTGTTCATACACTATGCACTAGTAATAATATCAAAGGAGTTTTCGTATCAAGCATATTTGACTATCATAGGGAGAAAACTCCTCCAATTCTGCGTTTGCATTGTGTGTGGCAGGAGGCCTTATGGTAGTTTCATTTTCTAAAAAGCATTGTGGATTTCAAATTTAAATTCTTTTGTTTGTTTTTTAAAATACAAACTGTTTTTGTTTGCTTATACCAGTCCCATGACTGACCTGGAGTTTATTGTTCCCTTCCTAAACTCTGGGTGCCCATTATTTTCCACACGGGCAGTCTAGAGTTGGGTTTTCCAGATAGTAGATATGGATATCGATTCAGTAGCTTTGGATTTCTCTTTTGTATTCTTTGAAGACTTTGGATATTGAAGTATCTAGTTGGGATGACGGACCAGTCTTGCTTATCTTTGTGCAACGTGATGGTAGTTCGCGCTAGTCGTTTGGAGTTTTGGCTTTGAGCATTGGATTGGAGTTGCAGTTGGATCATTGGAGTTATCTCTTTTTCTATTCATTTTTCGCTATTGTTTATTGTCTCTGATATTTCTTGTATGTATCATTTTGATATCATTATTGTATATCTAGATATTTTATCATTGGAATTGTATACGATATTCATTTCTTTCTCTTTCGCTATGTTGTTATACTTGATGTGTTATAAGCTCCGGCGAACCAGATTCAACGTTTGGATCTGCGGCACTGGAATACGAGTGTCGTATTCGGTGCCGATTTTCGAAAGTCGAGTCTGGGTCGATTCAGGCACGCCTCGATTGGAGATCGAAATTTTGAATTGCGGAATCGTGGTGATTTAAATATGAATTTGGATTAAATTCACAAAAAATATAACTAGACACGTACCCTCTTGTACAACACGTGTTGGTTAAAGGTTTACACGCGTCATTTATATAAAAATAATACATCTCGTTAAAACAAACGAACGAAGTCTACTTCGTTCAAAAAGAAAAAAAATCAAATTCATTCGAACAAATAAACCGACGCAGTTCGAAATTTAAGGGTAATGGCCGAAACCAAAAGACGATAGAATCCTCTGAGTTTTAAAGGAAAAAAACAATCGATTCACTCAGGAAGAAATGACATGAGCCGCGTTTGAAATCAACGCGAGGGTGGAAGTGTTCTCAGGGGGGTGGGGAAGTTGATCCTCAATTCCAGGCAAAATCGTGATAGGGGATTCGAGGGCATATGAAGTCGAGCACGTTGTAGGAGGAATGTCGCGTGCATATAAGGGTTTGATTACGGCTAGGCTTGGGAAGTTAACGACGATCTTTGGATGTGGTCGTGCAGCGAGAATCGACGTAATTTGGTGGACGCTCGAGTGGGAAGTAGAGGTAGAGTCACGATGGATTGGGGCTCGAGTTCGAGCAAGGTGATTCGACGGCATGTTCAACTGGACGCAGTCGAGGCTGAAGGTATTCGAACTTCATTATTTTTCTCGATTTAAATCTTGATTTGTAAATACATGTACAGAAAAATTAATAGATACATAAAATAAGTACACACACATTTTTAACTTACCTGTTTATTTTAAAAACAATGTATTTTGGTAATTACCCTATTCAATCATTTTAGATATAAAAAGATTTTAAAGGAAATTAGTTTAAAATTAAATAATATATATTAGGGATCAATCTATTTAATAAATTGATTTAATTTATTTATGATACAAAAAGGGTTTTAAAGGGGAAATGAATTAAAATAAAATTGTTAGTTTAAACTAATTATTAGCTAAGTTAGATTATAAAATGGAAATTTAATTGTTCGATTTATTCGAATATTAATGAATTGCATAAATATTTATACAAGGTCTAAAATGGAGAAACAAGCCGAAATAGAAATGAGTTGGAATGGATTGCAAATCAAAGGTGAGATCTTCTCACTCAATCACTGATTTAATTTTAATAGTTAAATTTAAATTTGATTGATCGTGTGCATGGATAATTAATTTATTATCAGTTATATTAGTTTAGACCCTATGCGCCGCATAATAGCGGATGATATTATATTAAACCCATATACCGCGATATTCCACCTCGAAGTGGAATTGGTATTATATATGTATTTATAGTAATTGATTTCCCACATTTTATAGCGGATGAGACCTAATGCGCCGCATAATAGCGGATGATATTTTATAAATCCCATATACTGCGATGTTCCACCTCGAAGCGGAATTGGTATTTGGTTGTTGTGCTAACATTTGTGGATGCAGGGAAACAGGTTAGAGGGATCCAACTGGATTCCTCATATGATTGAATTTGTTTCAACAATTGTGTGTTGTTTTGTTTATAATCTGTGCGTGAACATATTTGTGATTGAAATCGTTGAAGGCTATAGTTTAGCCGAATTTATTTTTGGTATCGTAGGATACCGGAAATAAATAAAATTGGATTTTTAAAATTCAAGCTGAAAGTTTTAGTAAAATTTATTTTGAGAATTGGATAAATTTCAAAGAAGGAATTTTAAAAGGATAAAGTCTTATTTTTGAATCCTATTGAATAAAATTCCAAGATATGAGAAAAAGGCTTAAAGAATGGATTTCAGGTAATATTATTCAAATGTTGAAGAATTTATTTAAAATATGGATTTTTAATAGTTTGAAAGAAACAAAGGAACTTATTTTAAAAGGAAATCAATTTGGAATTCGATTCGGTGTTTGAAAATAAATCTTTGGGAAACCGATTGAAATTGATTTGGTGTTAAAAATAAATTTTGGGAAATAAATTTTGAAATCGATTTGGTGTTTGAAATAAATGTCTGAAAAATCAATTTGGGATTTGATTTGGTATTTGAAATAAATTTGGAAATCAATTTGAAAATTGATTTGGTGTTGAAAGTGAATATTTGGGAATCGATTTAAAAATCATATATCTGTGGGTATTTGAAAATTTAAATACACAGTAGGAATTTTAGGAAAGAAAGGGAAATTTTCTTTAAAAATAAATATTGTTTTATTTTTAAAAGTGTGGAAAGTAATTTACGGATTTGGAACGTAAATTTAAAAAAAATCTAAAAGGATTTATAAATTGATTTGAATAAACCATTTTAGAATGGAAGGTGTACTTTCCCTTGAAAGCGGAGTATGTTTTCAATATAGTTTATAAATATAAATTGAAGTTGTAAAAATGGTTTAAAGGAAAGAATATTTTGGATAAATTATTTACTTAGGTTATTTTGAAAATCTTTAAATTAAAGATTTATTTTAATTAATTACAGATGTGATTATTTAAAGTTTTAATTGATATTTGTTTTAGAAAATGAATATTTAAATAGTTATGTCCTATCTACTAATTTTATTTTAAAATTAGTTTGGACTTGAATTTTTATATGAGATATTAGAATAATATTTTCATAACTATAATTCAAGCAAGCGTTTTAAAATGATTTTATCTTACATGTTTCCAAGTATATTTTGGATAAGTATTCTAAATTATTTTTAAAGTATTTGAACTCGGCAAATTTTCAATGGAATTAAATAAATATTTGGAAATTTATTCCATGTGAGGAAGGTGATTTGAAATTTGTTTTCAAAGGATTGAAGTGTGAAAAGCGATTTGAAGTTTGTTTTCAAAAGATTGAAAGGTGAAAAGTGATTTGAAATTTATTTTCTAATGGTTGAAGTGTTAAAATTATATCTTGCGAAGATATTTTCAAAATAATAATTGGGGGAAAATTATTTGAAATCCAGCAATTGTTGTGAATGATGATTGATAGTTAAATAACCGACTATCAATATTAGCTTTTTTAATGGCATTTGAATTTCGATGCGATCGGGGGTCGGATTCCAAAAGGATATCGAAAACCACATCGAACCTTTGTGATTGTGATGAATCTTTTTATTTAAAATATCTAAGTGGAAATTTGTTGTGATTTGTTTGAAATCTGAATGCAACACTTATTTTAAAATAAGCGCTCATTATTCAGATTAGCCGGGAGTGGACTTTGTGGCATAAAACCCATTTCGAATAATGATACAACGAAATGGGATTGCATTTGAAGATGGTGTCGAAGACTGGGTATTTTCGAAAACGAAAGGATTACCTGTCGAATGTCTCTACAACGAGTTGCTCCGGTATAGAGATTTGATCACCCTTGGTGTTGGGGATTCCGGACGTGATTAGTGAATATCCAGATTGCAAGTGCTTCTTTGAAGTGCCTTTGGTTCCGTTCGATCCCGGAACGGACTTGTATGGATGTGTGTCGGACGTTACACTTTGAGATGTAAAGCTAGTTTCTATCAACTACATTTCTGTTGGTGGCAGAGAATTTATTCTCTTGGCTTAACACCCTTCTCTGAGACGTATGAGCTCAAAGGTTATGTAGTTGATGGTTAGTGGTGATACATTCCCAATTTGGTATGTGGCATATGAAGTGCTGATGGTCATTTTTTGATCGAAGCATGGCTTTTGTGAAAAGCGCAGCTTTATGGACGATACTTCGTCGAACCTCTCAACCCTGAAATGGTCGAAACAGGAATGTTGTAGCAAGACAATTTGGGGGTAGCGCCCTCAGGACATGTCCATTTCCTTTTGGAAAAGGGTGGTATCATGGTCTGGAGCCTAGATACTTAACTTATGTGGTTACTGCAAATTTATTGCTTTGTGATTGTTTCTTTGTGGTTGAGGATCCTCGGATAAAGGTCGGTAACGACCGAGGATGGCATACTTATGGTAGTTACTCATGTTATAGCTGTATTACAGCGTGGGGTAACTCGACCTTGTGTTGGCGAAGATCCGGCTAGGTTCTCGGGGACGTCCCTCCAGAGGCGTTCCATTTTGGTGTAGGAAGTTCCTTTGCCTGACCATTATTGGAAATCCAAAGAAACAATACGTGCCCTGTACGGTTTTAGTTGTATAACCTGCCATGGAATGTGGCGGTAACATGCTATTGAACATGGTAGCTATAGTAGGCATACGACGAAATGTGGTATACTTGCTAAGATTAATATTATATTTTCGAAATGTTTTCTGCACTATGCACTAATAATATTATCAAATGGTTTTCACGTATCAAGCATTTTTGACCGTCATAAGGAGAAATCTTCTCCAAGTGTGTGCTTGCATTGTGTGTGTTGCGGGAGGTCTTATGGCAGTTTCATTTTCCAAAAGCATAACGTATTTCTTTTTATTTTCTTTATGAAAATAACTGTTTTTTAAGATCTCACACCAGTCCCATGACTGACCTGGAGTTTATTTTCCCTTTCTAAACTCTGGGTGCCCACCAATTTCCACACAGTCAGTCTAGAGTCAGGTTATCAGTTATTCTGGAGCGAAGTCAGAAAAGAGATGCTGTTGAGATCAGTAGAATGCTGGATGACGAGGCGTATCACTAGTATATGTAATATTTCCTTTCCGCTATTGCGTTTTTGTACACTCTGATAATGTATGTATAAACTGATGTAGTGATTTTGTTTAAAGATATTTATTTGTCTATTATATTTGTTCCGCTGCGAAATGTGAGATTTCGTTATTGTTTCTGTTTCTTCTTCTTTAACCCTAACGATTCGGTTTTCCGGCCTTCGACTATGTGGCATTTGATACATCGAACGTATTAATGTCTACTTTCGGGCGTCAAAAAACTGGGTCGTTACGTAGATATTATATAAATATATATAACATATTAAAAAACATTTTAATTTCAAATATAAACTATTTCTTTATGCATTAGAACAAGTGTAGGCAATTTATAAATGCTATTGACAAATGTAAGATATTTCAACAAGTGTCAAATTTTTTATAAAATGTTGAAACTAAGTTATATATACCTCTCTACTTTCTTTCATTTTCTTTTTATCTCTTCTTTTCAAAACAAGGAAACATAACTGTAAAACATTATACAAAGCTCAAGAAAAAAACCAAAAAAAAAAACAAAAGCCTGTAAAACATTACAACTTAAACCAGAAAGTATCAAGCAATCTTCTCAGATTTAAAAGCAAAATCTCAGAGCTGAAGCAAAGTTCAAAATCAAGCAACTTCATGTTCAAATTCAAAGTTTTAAGTTTCCAGTTTCCACATCAACATCTAGTTCCAGAGCAAATCAATAATGTTCTCTGTTTTTAAGTTGAACATGTGAGTAAATAATTATTTTAAAAAAGTTTTAACCTGGTTTTTAACTTGAATATTTATGATGAAATCTTATAGTGAGATAGTGTAAATTGTTTTGTGAATGCATGTTGGTAAAAATGATATATCTGTTTCTCTATTAAATAAACAAACCCCAAATCCTTAAATAATTCATATCTTCTAAACAAATTGATTTTAGACCTCGACCTTAAAAGAGAAAATGATTATAACCCTGTGAATGCATTTTTAAAAATTGTTCCAGGTATAAATAATTAGAATTTTTTTTTGAAAAAAAAGAATTACTGCAAAAATTTAAAATGGGTTAGAAATCGATCATCTCTATATCAAGTTCAGATCATAAAGACTGATTCCTATTCGAAAATCTTGATTTTTGATAAGCATTTCACAGTTTTTAGGTTCGGGATTATTGGGAATTCGAAAATTGAATGTTTTTGGTATTTTTGGCAATTAGCGGCGATCAGCATAATGGCGTTTATCGTGGTCGTAGTCGAGGCTTGCCTAAGGATTGCCGATCATAGGGAAAATAAGGAGATGATTTTTAGATGGCTGTGGCGACTGGTCGACGTCAAACTAAGGTTCGAATGCCAGGGTTGGACGGTGTTGTTTCACGAGGTCAAGCATCGCCGTTGGATCGTCTGAGGCGATCGCAATGGTGGGGAACATCGCGTGGTTATGAGATGCAGATGTGGTCAGAGAAACGGATGCTCCGGTGGACGAGTTCATCGTCAGCGAGTGTTATTATGGTCGATTTTTCGGTTCCTGCGAGTTCGACAGCTCAATTTTGATTTGCTCTCGAATTTAGATATCTGGATTGACGTGTTGACTATCGAGGTCGTCGGTAGTTCGTTGAAGATCAGAGGGATGGCCGGAGTCACTTATTTCCACTGTGCATGTGTACGGTACACTTCCGTGCACTTGGGTGTCGTAAGGTTTGGGAATGATGTATTGTTCGGGGCATTTATCGTGTTGCTTACATGAGCGTCTTGAAGCAGAGGGATAGGAGTGCTTGTTTGTGAGTTGCTCGAGTGATAACTCAGGAAATTTTCTTAGTTGGCTCGGGTTTTTTTTAAGACACCAGGTTTTTAAAATTTGAAGTTATTTTGTATAGATTTTAAGTAAGTGATTAATGTAAGTGAATAAATTTTCAAGCTAGATGTTAACCAAGTTTTCAAAGGCAAATGAAGTAAGTTTGAACCAAATTTTAAAAGTTTATTAAAAGAATAAATTTCAAAGAAAATATGAGCCAAGTTCTAGAGAAAGTATTAGCGAATTTTAAACAAATTTTCAAAGATTCAAATTGTTTTAAAAATTTGTTTGTTTAGTGGTAATTGTATAATAAGTTAAATTCTTAAATGTTTTCAAAGGTGATTTTAATAATGTAATTAAATTTAGGATTAATTATTTAAGGATGGTTAATAAGCTAAGGGAGTAATTAACCAATTTATTTATTAGGGCAATTAATTAAAAGTTAATTAATTTGTGTAATCTATTTTAAGGATTGATTGTTAATGTAATTAATTAATCTAAGTAATTAATTAAAAGATGATTAATTTATTAAATGTTAATTACTAATGTAATTAATTAATGATAATTACCTAATGAAATTAATTAGTGATAATAATTAAAGTAATTAAAGAATAATTGCTTAATGTCATTAATTAAGGAGGGTAATTAATGGGTAATTATTGAATGTGGTTTATTCAATGATAATTACTTAATGGAAGTAAATGGGAATTAATTACTTAGTGTAATTAATTATAGTATTAATTAATTAAGATAATTAGTCAAAAGATTAGTTCATTAATAATTGAGATTAATTAAAGAAAAATTAATCAAAGGAAGCGATTATTGAATAATTAATTAGTGTAACTAATGGAGGGGAGGGTTAAAGGAATTAATTTTAATTAATTAATTAAGATGGTAATTAAAGGTTAATTAATGTGATTGGTTTGAGGATAATTAATTTGTGTAATTTATTAAAGGCAAATAACTTAATGTAATTAAAGGAAAATTAATCAAGGACGATTAATTTAGATAAGAATTGAAGGATGATTAATTAATTTGTTGTAATTAATTAATGATTAAGTAAGCAGGATTTAAAAAGGTAATTGAAGTAACTAATTTAATTTGTTTAAATTAATTAGAAATGGTGTAACTAACTTATCTTGCTTATGAATGATTGAATGATATTGTATGCCTTGGATTATTTGATATCTTTGATAAGTGATTTGTGGTGCTATGTGATGTAATATGTTTGGACTGAACTGTGATTATATGGTTTGTCTATCTATGATAAATGGCCATGTAAATATGTAATTTCAAATATAAATGGAATTGTTTAAACTTAAGAAGCTTTAATTTTTTTTAAAGATGATATTGGATTCGAAGAGACTAGGGTCGGGTATTAGTACAACCCGAAACCACTTCGATTTGGAATCTACAATAACTCTTTATGGTTTTGATTTTGGAATAAATAGGCTGGAATAGGATAAATGATGTAAACTTGGTCATTTAATCTGAGTAACAATGCATAGATATGATTGTAAGATGTGTATTTGACTATGGCAAGTTAAGAACTCGTTGTGAAATAGGAGTTACCTCGGGTATATAAATAAGTTTTATGTTCAGTATTTCAATGTTATATGGGTATACTCACGCTGGTTTCCAGCCTGACCCGAGTGTTACTTTGATGCAATGCTCGGGTGAGGCCGAGTATTACAGATTTTCAGTTAAGGTCATTTCTGGAGCTCAGGAGGTGAGCTGGATGGCAGGAACGTATGGAGTTTTCCACTGTGTATATGAGACTGTGTAGTCTGTATGGATTATAGTCCGGAACAAGTTGTATAACTGTCCAGTTTATGTATAATTGATTGTTCTCTGAAGAATTGTATGTAAAGTAACAATTGCAGCTTTATTTATAAAAAGGCTATTATTTGTTATTATATTTTGTCCGCTGCGAATGTGAGATTCTGTGTTTCTATCTCTTTCTTCTTTTCTATAACAACCTGAAATTTTCGAAGTTGAAAATTTCGAGCCGTTACAGTTAAATATATTTAAAATAGATTAAAATTATTAAAATAGATTAAATAACTTTAAAATAGATTAATTAGATTTAAAAAAAAATTAATTAGATTTAAATGAATTAAAATGGTTTAATTAGTTTAAAATAAATTAAATTGGTTTAAAATAGGTTAAAATAGTTTATATAGTTAATGTTGGTTAAAACAGTTTTAATAAATTTGAAAATCTTAATAATTAGAAATTTTAAAATAATGTATTTTAAACAGTTTATATTAAAAAATGAATTTGGAATTAATATCAATTTAAACTATTCATTTTGTTTCAACACATCTGAACCATTTCAATTTCCAAATCAACAAACCCCATTTCAAATCTTTCAATTCAAGTTTTAGATATACTATTAAATTCTATATCCATTTCAATCCACGTTAGAAATATGAATTTAAATTATTCCAATTTCAATACATTTCAAAGTTATATTTCAGACAATTCAAATAACTCAATTCTGACAAATTCACTTATATTTCAAATTTCAACTTTAAAATTTCAATTTAATTCTTTTAATAATCCCTTCAAAACAATTCCAACTTTAACATAAAACTCGAATTTCGATAATAACTCAATTTATATAAATCAAATTTTATTTAACAATATCATTTAACCAAATTCAAAATTTTACGGGTTTTATAACCATTTGATTTAACCAATCCAGTGTCCGTACATAATTCTCTACCCTAGGGTCAAGTGACACAGATATTTATTATTTCAATCCACAATTCAAAATTTTACGGTTATATATCATTTCAAACCGCAATCCCGAATTAAATAAAAATCCATAAAATCACCCCAGTCTGTCATTTCATCCCATAACGATTTTTCCCTAATCTACAGATTGTTCGGGTATGTATCATTTCAACCCATAGTGATTTTCCTAAACAATAATTAAGGGAACTTGTAGAGTGATCACAATATATAACTCCAACATATCATCCCATCATCCAATATTAAAAATCAAACATCCATCATAATTATCGTCCAATTCAATCAATAAATATCAACAATTAACTAATTATTAATAACAGGTATTTAACTGGCAATTCAAATTCAATGATAAATTAAATAGTAATTTAATTCAAAGTAAATTCAAATCAACTGGAATGACGATTTAAATATACCAAACAACAATAAATAAATTCACAACCACATCACAAATTTAATTTTACTATCATAAGAAATTTTAGAAGTTGTGAGTAGGTCAAAACACTCACCTTCGATTTTAAATCGAATTAAAATCTAATTTAGGGCCCAAATTCAAACAGTCTTAGAATTCGTCAACATATGCATCAAAATGTTCGAAATTTCGATACGATCTCGGCAAAACAAACCGCGTCCAAATCCGAGTCTGTATGCAAATGTAATGTAAATTAGAAGTTTTAATTTAAAAATTTAAATTAAACTAGAATAAAATAATATATCACGTCACCTTGCATAGTAGCCTCACGTGCGCAAGCTGCAACAGCTCGAGACCTAACCCTAACACGATCGCAATGAGCGTCGCCACGCACGCCTCTAGGTACGTTGGTGTAACGGCCCGTAAAATTCGATGTTTAAAATGAATTAAATTAATAATATTTTTAATTTAAATTTAGAAAGAAATAAAAATCTTATAATTATAAGGGAGCGAATGTAGAAACTAGATGTATCAATTGTAATTAAAATCTGCAATTTAAAATTTATATTACAATTAATTGAAATAGTGTAAATTGTCATGCTTGGTTATAAGTTTAATATAAGAAACAAAAGGGAATGTTGAATTTGTGAATTACCAATAAAAATATTAACTAGAATGGAATACAAATTTATATAATAATGGAAAGTGTAAATTTGTTGCATTTGGGTATAAAATTTAAAATATAAGTAAATAAAAGTAGGCATTTAATTTACCGATGGAATAATACGTTGATTAATTGTAACTGTATGTAAATTAAGGTAGTAATGTTAATGGCAGTGATGAATAACCAATTTAATGCAATTCAAATTGATTGAAACGACTGTTTAGGTTAAAATTGATTGTAAATAGGAATATTTGAAAATAAACTGAATATATGAAAACAAAATGTAAGCATTGAATTAAATTAATGAACTCAAATTATAATAAATGGTCATTGAAAAATCAGTGTTCTACAAGTAATTATAATGTTGTTATTGATAATAAACGTTACTTCAATGATTATTAATATAGTAACGGAAGTGTGAATGAAAAATTAATAGAAACATAAATTTATTTTAAGGAAACAAGTGATATATTGTACAAATTGATGAATTAGTATAAATTGAATGGTAATTGGATAAAATCAATATCATATGAGTCATTGCAACATTTGTTGTAAACTATAAACCTATAAATGTGATTTGGGGCAAATAATGACCGTTATTATTTGTTACCAGTTTACTTAGGCTATTAAGCTGTGAGTGGGAATCAATTGAAATTTAAAATGAAACTTGGTATTACAATTATGAGTTTAAGAAAATATTTACAAGATATATATGTAATAAGATGCGTAGAAATGTTGGGTATTTTGTAGAGTAATAAATGATGTAATTTGTGGTAATATGTGGTAATAATGTAAATAAAGCGGTAATAATGTAAATTAAATTTAGGTATTATGTTAATGTAGGTTTAATTTCATTAAAATAAAGAATAGAAAGATTGATTTTAAAGAAAGAAATATATTTTTATTTGAACTGTGTTTTAGCTTACAGATTGATTACAAGAATAGGAAAATAATCTATTTATCACTCTTGTGTATAAACAATAAATTTATAAACGTGTTTAAATAAACAATTGTTCTATTTTTTTATTTCATTTTAGTTGTTTGTTTTAAAATTTAACTTTGTAAGTAACTGCAATTAATGTAATTCAAATATTTCGATTAAAAGGAAAGGAAACGTTGATTGCAATTAATAGATTTAATTAAAAAAACACACGTTTTGTGTTACAAAAAGGGTGTTTTAATGGAAATAAAAGATCATTTTGAGAAAACAAAATTGAACGTTTTCATTTTTAAGGTAAGTATAAGTATTTTATTATGCGTAGATAAAAACCTAAATGCGTACAAATTTGAATATTAATTGAGTTAATGAAGTTAATTTAGTTACGTTACAAAAAAATTAAATTTCAAAAGGTTGTGCGACGTACATGGCCCCTTCATTTTTTTATTATTAATTGTTGCACAAACGTTTTAAAATAGTTACCTTACTATTAATATTTGATCCGTTTATTTCTCCATCTGTTTAGTACCTGAGCACTTTTAGGTTGTATTTAATTCTTGCCACCTCATTTTCACGTATATAAAATTCTACTTTTGTTTGCAAACTTTTCCATTCCTACTTACATTTCCTTGTGTATTATTAATACCTGAAGCTCTAATAATAAAACGTGACATTTATTTTTGTCCCTCCACATTCGTTTCCTGATTATAAATAACCTGCATCTTATTTCTTTTTTCTCCTAACACCTCATATTCAAAAGCTCTTATTCTTGCAAATCCAAAAGATTCTTTTATAAAAATGATTCTTTTTCATTTTTCGTACACTTCCTGTCCTCATCTTAGTTGTTCTTCAATCTTTTCCTGAAGCCTCATCTTGAGAAAACGTAAGTATTAAAATTTGTTTATTTATATATATTTTTAACGCGTACTAATTTTTATTTTAATAATACTTCTTGTAACATGAATATCATTTGTATATAAACTTTGATTCACGTGCGATTTCTTCTGTTGGATTCAAATTTATTTTCCGGACAACATGAAATTGATTTAGTTGAATTTGGAGATTGTTGAGTTTTGCGCTTCTGTTTGGATTTTTATGGGCTAAAATCAAAGGTGAGCATTTTAACCCACTCATAACTTCTAAAATCTCTTATTTTTGTTAAATTGATATATGATGTGATTTAAAATTTATTTATGGTTGTTTGGCATATTTTTAATCATCATCTCAATTAGTTTCATTATTTAAATTAAATTGCTATTTAGTTAATTCATTGCATTTAAACTGCCAGTTAAATTTGTTAATTAATTGTTCATTGCATATATACTGCCAGTTAAACAGTTAATTTAATTATTGTTGAATATAAACTGCTAGTTGTTACTTGTTTATTATTCATTACATATTGATGTATTGTTGAATTGGATGATGATTTTGATGAATGGATATATGATTTTATGATGGATGAATGGATGTTTATTTATATCATCATAAACTGCAAGTTATTATGCATTTTATTGCATTTGGATTTGCGGTTTGAATTGATATATAATCGTAAAATTTTATTTTTAAATTGCGGATTGAAATGATAAATATCAGTATCACTTGACCATAGGATAGAAAATCTTATATAGACACTGTCGGTCTATATATATATATATATATAATATTTTGAAAATGATTTCTATGGTTTGGATAGGATACGGTTAAATAAATATTAATTTTTGATATTATATAAATATTATTTTATATATACATATATAGTTAAATTATTGAATTTAAGCTATGTATATATTTGTTAAATAAAATAAATAAGTTGAATAATGGAGTTTGATTATTTTATATTATATGGTTAAGTACATGTTTAAGATATTGAATATATATAGAGTCTTAATGATTTAAATCAATTAAGATTGGAAGGTAAATTGGAAATTTATTTGGAATTGAGCTTATTCAAGAATTGAACTCCATAAGTGATGTAGAACTTATTAACTTGAAATTTTAAAAGGTATGATATTTATAACTGAAATTTTTATTCAAGATGAATTAAATGAATATTTCTAGTATAAATAAATTGAAGGAAATATTTAGTCATAGGTAAATTGAGTTTTATTTAAATGATTATGGATTTATTATGCAAATATTTCAAACTAAATAATAGGACATTGAATTGTTGAATAGAAATTTCCAACCTTAGTTTCTAATTGTTTAATACTCAAAGTTTGAAATATATTGAAACTGAAGTGGCTTATTGAAAACTGAAAGTGGATTTAAAATTTATGGATTTAGACTTAATTTAAAGAGAATAAAATTCTAAAGTCGTGGAAATTATTTACTTTATAAAGTAATTTTAAATTCAAACCATTTTATTTTATATACTGTTTGAATATCCGAACCATTTAAGTTTTGGAAGTTATGGTTTTAAAGCTATGGATTTCGAAGTATTATGTTTTGAAGAGTTATAATTCAAATGTACGGTTTCGAGATATTATAAATTTTAAAGTGGTACGGTTTTAGAGAAAGGATATATTTGAAATGATATCATATTGATTTGGTTTTAAAAGAGGAAAATAATATCGTATTTATATGGTTTTGAAAAGAGATATTATATTCTGGTTTTAAAGTATAAACTATTTTGAAAAAGGCCGCCGTGTTATAATAACGATTGGTTGTTGAAGAGACCGGGATCGGAAGTTGTCATACTCTCTGCCAACTTCAAAAACCACTTTAACAACCGTGTACGCGGTGGAGATTCCAGAATAAAGTAGGATGGTGGCGACGTTTCCTTTGAGGTAAATACGTGGACCCAACTCCCGTGAGTTGGCATAAGGTGGCTAAAACATGGGAGATTGACGGGTTAATTGAGGTTGCACCTTTGATCGGACGCATCCCTTCGATATTATACTTTGACCTTTGAATTGATTCGGTGGCCACTTTGGATTTCTTTGATTTAGGGGTGTTGTTCGAGGTGGGCGGTAGTAGCAGCTATGCGTTACCACGGACTTGGAAGCGTAATTGGTATATCTACCCTGGCATTGCCTAGTTTTGCCGTGTCACCTACCATAATGCGCCTTGTACGAGTTTGGTTTTCTCCTTTAGCCCATGGAGTATTTAGGGTAGTCTCCCGATCTGGAGATATGCTGGTACTGGATGGATTACTAGGACTATTACCGTGTTAAGGGGAATATTGGGTCACTCCTTAACACTATTTAAAAGTAAGTTTATTTTACAATTAGACACTATTATAATAGCGAAATATTACTACATAGTAAATAGTTTAACGGATCCTTAGGAGATGTAAATTCCGAGCATTTCTTGAGTTACTGCACTCATATGATTTAACTTACATAAGATCTTTTAGTTCTGACTCGAGTGTTTTGTCTTTTCAATTCGCTCGGGTCAGCCCGAGCGTTTCAGGATTTTTTGAAGATTTTAGCTCTGGAGGGAAAAGACGACGATCTATAGTACTACTATCTACTATATTATTCCTCTACACTATTGTATTCCGCTGCACTATTGATATTCTATGGTATGTATAACTCTGATATATATTGTATAAGTAAAATTAAATATTTTGTAAACAACTTCAAGAACTGTATATTTGATTATTGTATTTTATCCTTCCGCTGCGAGATTCTGTTTTGTTTTATTTCTTTCTCGTTTTCTTTTTCCCCATAACAATCCGCCCTTCCGTATGGTTTGAATCGGCACATGTGTCGTTTTAAAGCGTGCGAAAAGATGGGACGTTACATTTAGCATGCCAACATTGCCGTTCCTCCTCCAAGGCCGCGACCCCCCGTCATCGAACGCGATCATAACGAGCCCCAAAATAACCAAGTCGCCACCAATTTTTAAAACCCTATGTGAATTGTTCTTGTTGATTTGACCATCAATTCGGCCATGCCGATGAACTCCACTTGGTCCTCTCTACAAATTGTACCATTGGATCGACGATCCGTTGAAGTTGATCAACTTGGGATTAACGGTTGTGAATGATTAAACAATTTCTGACCAAAACATGATTCAATTGCGAAAACAAATTGCAGATCTGAGATGTGCTCGTTGAGAGCTTCGAAATGGTGTACAATTTGATGGGGTTTGAAGGAGTTTGATTTTTGCAATTAATTTTGATTTGCAATTTGGGAACTAGGGTTTCCGACCATTGCGAAGGAGAAACCATAGAGAATTGTACGTACAGACAAACAGAGTTGGGAAACACTACGGTTTATAATAGGTTATTTATAGGCAGAGCTGAAAATAGAAAGAACGGCCACGATTTGATTGAACGATAAATGACCCAAAAAGCCCGTTTCGCCTACGAAACGAAAATGGGCAATTCTATATATCAAAATAAATGTTTTGAAAAGTCTTAAACTCAATGGAACAAGTTTCAAGTCCAAATTCCATCGCATGAAGAAGTTATCTTAAAATCAGCTTATTTCAAATTGATTTTAATTAAATTGATTTCTAGGCGTTTCGTGCCTGAACGATCAAAAGACAAGTTCGATCGTTACGAAAGTTAAAATCCTATAATAATTCACTATTAAGGATCCGATGAAACTAGTTTCGCCGAAATCCGAGTCAGTGACCAAAATGGCTATTTTCACGTTAACAAAAAAATTAATTTAAATTAATTAAATCACTTTTTAAATTTTGATTCTAAAATTAACAAATTTTATCACTAATGATTACTTAGACATTTATAACAATTTAAAGCAAAATTCCATGTTAATTCAATGTTAATTATTTCACTAATTACCACGTTTACTTTCAATTTCAGTAAATTCAGTAATCATAAATTTAATTTCCAATAATTCCATTTAATTGACATTTCATCATATTATTCAATCCATTATTATCAAATGGTTGAAATTAACATTGGTTCATGATTCATCACATTAATATTCTCTATTAATTTCCATTAATGTAATATTTAATTCCATTTAATTGCAATTAAATTCCAATTTAATATAACAGATTAAATATATAGGTAACTTATAATAATTGTTACCATTGACTGTTAATCACATTTTATAGGTTTATCAATTTCAAACAAATATTATAATTACTTACAGAACATTGATTTTATTCAATTATCATTAATTATATACTATTTCATTAATTAATCCAATATTTACATTTGTTTTCATATATTCAATTTATAACCAAGTGTAACATTTATTTACATTTATTTGTGATTGATTATTTAAATTGGTAAGAAATAACAATTGTCACCATGTTTACGTTTAATAATATTTGTGAGTTCATTATTTACCGCCAATCGTTATAACAATTTATGCTATACAAATCCTATCCAATCCATTTATTACACATTATTTTATTAGTTGATCAACATTTAAATTATCAATTTCTCTTTAAATCCAACTATAAATTACACACATCACTAATACGATCAATTCACTATCTATAGCTAATTATAACTTTTTAATCATTTCTATTAATTAGAATTACATTCAAAGCAATTGTAAGCTACCTTAAATTAATACTGTTTAACTTTATTTCAGTTATATTCTTATTATGAATTCACAATTTTTTTGTTTCTTCCAATATTAAATCACAAAACCTTATTAAATTAACTACTTTTACTTATCGAAAATTCTGGGTCGTTACTATTGTAAAACAAAGTTCGAAAATATTAACTCAACCAATTTGAGTTTATGTATGTTTATGAACTTAATTAATGAGTTATGAAATAAAAATCTAATCTTAATTTAAGTTCAAAGAATGAATCTAAGATGAGAATTTTAGAATTTAAATCCCGGTGTTTTTGAAATTGTTTTTTAATATTTTGAAACTTATAATTAGTACTATTTAAAAATATTTACAAATAAAGGTGTTTCAAAAGGAATTAAAAGGAAAATTGTCTTGTACTCTCCTCTTCTATCATCGGAAAATAATTTCGGTTTGATAAACAGATTTTGATTTAAAATCTCTAGTTATGATTTGATATATGTAAAAGATATGACTATATATGTTATTTGAAAATGATTTGAAATGAACCCGGTATTTGAAATCTTAAGTTCCTGTTAATTAATAATTTTTAGTTATAGAAATACAGTGAATTATTTTAAATAATTGGAAACTTCTAAAATGAGAAATAAGAAAATGAAGCTATGTGTTTAATGGAATATGAGAAGTTAAATTATAACTCTTAAACTTCAAGATAATGGAAATTTAAACATATGTAAATTATTGAACACTCTTGTTAATTAAAATGAATAAGTCAAATTTGTATAACACTCAATTACATTCTAAAAGCATATATATAACTTACCAGAAATGTTTAAAGGGTTGAAATGTTAAATATGAATATGTAATAGAATATTACAAAAGTTGAACTTATGTAATAAAAATGCTTCAAATTGAAATTGTGTTTATAGAAATGTTTATAAAAATTAAATTAAGTTGTTATAAAAAATGCTATACACTTAGTCAATATTCTAAGAAATGTTAAATGAATAATTTGAATAATAAAAGAAATACTATTTAGATATATGAACTTAAGAGAAAGTAAACAAATAAAAAATTAAATCCTATTTTTGTAAATTGTTTGTAAAATAAAAAATAAATTTGCAAAGGATGTTTTAAGATTTAGTTGTAGTTTTCAGAGATAATTATAATTTGAATAATATTGTGTAAAAAAAGATTCATCCATATACAATTATTTGTAACGACCTAAATATTTTAACGTTAATAACTGAATTTTCAGGAAATTTTAAATAACTGAATTTGGCAATGAAAATTTGATATTTGGTATGCGTCTATCAAAACATAGCAAAAGGTAAATTTTCATTGGAAAATATGAAAGTTGGTTTTATTGTGTAGTTTTCAATTTCCATTTAAATCAGTTAGAATTGATGTAAATAAAATGTTTTCGAAACCTGAATATTTTTGTATAATAAATTTGTTTATCATTTTATGAATGGTACGTCATATTTCATTTCGTCAAATTTGAACTTATCTAGCTTCATTTATCATATTTTCAGCGAATTTACAATCGCTTGACAGCGAATATCGACTTTTGACAGGATGGTCGTATTGCTGAGATCTGGGTACTGTTCTGATCATCTCATAGTACCGATCCCCATGGTATATTCATTTATGTGTTTCGTAGTCTGATACGCGGTGGAATCTGCAAAACGGCTGACCGTATCGGTATCCTTTTTAACCTTTTGGATTCCTAGTCCATTCGTTCTTTTACCAAATGAAACAAACAACCAATAGCATTTATGATTTCTGCAATACAATTGGCATCAGTTATCATCCCATCACTTCAATCTATTAATTGTCGGTGCGTTCGTTATTGGTCTTTTGGTATTCTCCGTGACTTTTTATTTGCTCACTCATGAAAACCAATTGGACATTTGCATTTATAATTTCCAAAGCAATCACTTGGCCTTTTGCATTCCCAAATTTTTTTATTTTTCTTTCATTTTGTTTTGGTTCTACAATTATACACATATATATTATAGAAAGCAATATTATCATTTTCGTTCATTTACATTCTGAAGCCATCTTCCTCTTCTTTCACCAGCAATCACTCCTCGTATGTGAAGCTTCCACCCTCCCAATAGCCACGGCCACACAACCATCTTTCCATTCCGCACCTTCACCTTACCAGCCTCACCCCTCGCTCTCTCTTTCCTCCGCGCCTCTCCCATCACACCCGAGCCTCACGTGTGTCACCCGTCTCCAAATAGCCAACCCAACCCAAGAACCTTCCGCCTCTCTTCTCTAAGCTTGTGTCCACCCCAAAACCTCTCGCTCTTCCTTTTGCACTCCCGCTGAACTTCCTATTTCGAGCATCATCCATCCGAGCACTGTTCCTCTGATTAGTTTTTCACGGTTTCTTTTCCTCTTAGTTATACAAATATATTGTTGATTTCAAAGAGTCTATGTGTATATATATAGATTTATAATATTATTGATTTTAAATTATATGTGCGCATATATATAGTTTATATAAGTATAAAAAAGTAATCCATTGTTTATATATACAAATTATATATGAGACATAGCTTTTGTTCGCATATATAGTTTACATTAGTTTTATACGTTTATATAGGCCTTTGTATATTATTTTATGTTAAATATAAACTTGTCTATGTCGTAGGTATATAGGTCGGCTCTACATGTGCCTATATTGGTTGATATAAACTAACAGGTGGTGATAACATATATGTGTTAGATCTAAGAACTTCTTTTTCATTCCACCTGCTTTGTATTATACATATTATAAGTACATATATAGCATTAGCGGTTTTTGTTATGTGTTATAAATTTATATATATATTAAGTACATTCTATACTTGCTCTCATATTATATATGTATTATAATGTGTTAGTATATTTTATGCATGTCTTCATATATTAGCCGTGCATATATATAGGTTGGTTATATTATATGTTTAGTTATTTGTTTTGCATATATGTTTTATATCTGAATATGTCTGCATATCTATTAGCCCGAACATATATATTTTGTTTGCAGTTGTATATATAAAATGTTGGTGTAACGACCCAGAATTTTTATTAATTAAAATTTGAATATTTAATTAATTTTAAATATTAATAAGTGAATTTATAAGTCAAATAAATTTTTATTTGAATTATTGGATTTAATTGGATTATTAAATCGATAATTTAATACGTTAAATTATGGAAATAATTGAAAATTGGGTTAAATATGATTGAAAATGATTTGTAAAATTTTATTTTATCATATGGGAGTTAGAACGATATTTTAGAACTTTTAAAATCGAATTAAAAGTTAATTTGTGAAAATTGAATATTTTAATAATTTAATCGACTAGTGAAAATAGTCAATTTTTGAACAGTCTCAGAATTGAACGAAACCAGTTCCATTGGATCCGTAATGGTTAGTTATTACCAGATTTCAAATTTCGTGTCAATCGGAGCTACCGTTTGATCGTGGCAGCTCGAAACGCATCGATTTATTTTTAATTTAAATTTGACGAGCTAAAATAGCCATTTTTCAAAAAGTCTCGGATTTCGACGAAACCAGTTTCATCGGATCCGTAATGTGATATTATTGTAAGGTTTCAAATTTCAAGTCAATTGGATTTACCGTTTGTCCGGTACAAATTAAAACGCCTAGAAATCGACTTAAATCGGTTTAATTCAAATTGAGCGTTTACAGCCATAACTCGCACATACTTTCGAATTAGCTTCCGAAACCTGTTCCATTGTGTCCGGAACGTGGGGTAAACCCTAGAAATGTTGGTTACGGCGCCTAAATCGGAGTTCGGAATTTCCGGGATGAATAGTGTTCGTTGATTCCTTATAAATAGCCCCTACCCTTCATTTAGAAAATAAAAAAAAATAAAAACAAAACCCTAGCCGGCCCTAGAAACTGAATGGCCAGAAATTAGTTTCGATTCTCCTCCATTATCTTCAAATCCAAGCATTATTTCAAGAATTTATCAACTACAAAGTTATAGAGCACATCAAGATCTACAAGATCAACGGCTATGATTTGAAACGGAGCTGTAGATCGATGGAAAATTGCGTTCAAAGACCCTAGAGTCGGCCTCGTGATGCGTGCTACAGGGGTGGCCGAGCTCCACCAGGGTTGGGCCGAACATGAGGGGGGTGATGGCCTTTGATTTGGCGCGTCTTGATCGAAGTATCGTTGAGAAACAAGGTTGTAAAGTTTAAACCTAAATTGAGTGTCATGGGTTCTTTTGTCGTGCAAAATACTGGGTATTTGCGTGATGAGGAAGGAGAAAGGGGGGTTGGGGACGCACGGGCCTGATGGGCTTGGGATAGAAGTGGACGGTCTTGATTTATGTAGGATTTTAATTAGTTAAATTTATGTTATAAATCTATGTATATAAACACGTGTAACTTCAAATATTCATAACTTTTTCATACGAGGTCGAAAACGCGCGAAACCAGTTGCGTTGGAATCGTATGGACGAGCACTACGCGATGGAGTTGGTTTGGAGTCGTTCGGAGTTAGTGAGAATTTTGGGTAAAACTAAACGTCCGTTTAATTTTATTCGAAATAAATCGCTAAAACGGAAATTAAAACCAAGGTGAGAACTTCTCACTCAATCGAATCAGTTTCGATTTTATTTTAAATAGTTAGATTTAAAATATTTGAATGCATGTTTGAATGTTGATTGATATCTATTGATTGTTAAAATAGACATTATACGCCGTTAGTAAGCGGATGTTATTTAATAAAAACATATACCGCGAATATTTCATAAACAGTGAAATTGGTATTATCTATAATATCAATATATATATTGGCATATGTATATATTGCAGTTATTGATTCCCCGCATTTTTTAGCGGATGAGACCCTATTACGCCGTTATTAAGCGGATAATATTTAATAAGAACATGTACCGCGATAATTTCGTACTGGAGCGAAATTGGTATTGTGCTAATGTTTTTGGATGCAGGAAAACAGGTTGGAGGGATCCAACTGGATTCCTCAACAGTTTTTATTTGATTTCAGATATTTTGATATTTGATGGATTTTCATATTGATATATGATATCGTTGTTGTCGTGATTGACTATTTGGTGTGTAGCATCATTGGACCCAGATTTTGGGATTTTAAAATGATTTTTAAAGTGATTTTAGAAAGTATACGTTTTATAAAATAATTTTGGAATTGATCCATTTTAAATAAATAAACGTTATAATTTTTAATGTTATAAAAATTATGATTTTTGTGAAATACAGTTAAAAACTGATTTTTGAGAATATGATGCTAACGATTTTATAAAATAGTTTAATCGGGATTTTAGAATTATTGTGAACAGTTTAAATATAGGATTTATAAAATTTAATTATTTTATGAATCAAAAGAATGAAGTTTTTAAAGGAATTTAAGACGTTTAAAAAGAATAATATGGATTGATTTATATAAGAGATTTATAAATGGATATTTATAAATTGAGATATTGAAATTATAAAACAAGTTTTTATAAGTGTTTGAATGAAGTGAAAATGAATTTCATTAAAGAATGAAATTTATAGAATTATAAACTGTGAAGTTATAAAAGAAATTTATAAATAGTAAGATTTATAAATTTGGTGAAATTATTTGAAGAATAGATTGGTTAAATAAATGGATCTTATAAGTTATAAGATTTATAAATTAGAAAGTCTTTAAAAGAACGATTTTGTAAAATAATCGTTTTATAAGTAATTAACTTATAATATGAACTTTTAGTTTATAATTGAGTTATAAACTGGAATAGGTTAATAAAAGAATTTATAAAAAGGAAGTTTTTATAAATAAATAGAAATGGAGTTTATAAACATGGTTTTATAAATTCACAAACGACTTATTTTGATAAGTTAATTGTTGAAACCTATAAATGGAGTTATATTCACGTTTTTGAATAGTGAATAATCCTTTGAATTAAAATGAATAAAAGGATGAAATTGTTAATGAAGTATATTCACGTTTTTGAATAGTGAATAAGATGTTAAAGAAATTGTTTTGAATGTGATATTTCAAATAGAATTAAAACGATCTAACGATGTTTTAAAATGTGTTGAGATTCGAAACCATAGATTTCAACATTTATTGTTGAAATAGACGCTTTCGAGAAATAAAAGGAAATAATGGACTATAACACTGTTGTTATAGTAAATGATTTCCGAAAGGAAATGTTTTGTACAGTATTGGGATTTATATATCTACTTTAATTTCGAATCCCTATACTAGTGATTTTGGGTTGTCGTAACGATGTTTTACGCAACATTCGTTTTGACCCAAATAAATATGTTTAAGTGAATGATTTCCTTAATAGAATGAAATATATACTTAATTCGATTTAAGTATATTGAATATTTTCCAAGTGTTGAAAATAAATAAAATTTGTGAATTACTTATGAATAAATAAGTATGGAAATGTTTTCCAATATAAAGTGAATATTTTGAGGATTTATCTTTTTGAAGATAAATTGAAAATGGATAATTGAAAACGTATATCAATATATATTGTGAAATGTAAATTCTGTAACAGCCCTAGTTTTAGCTATTTATCTTATTTAATTATTTAATTTTGAAGTAATATTTTATACAAATTATGTTTAACAATATAAGTTTAAACATTTAATTTGGAGATATATTTTATAAATCTGTGTATGTCAATAAAATTAAATAATAACTGTGAAAATTTAAGCTATGTCTGAACTGGTAAATTTCGCGTTTGAAAGACGCGTCAATTTTAGGGTATAAGTGACGTAATAAAACATGTGTTTTTAAAATGTTATTTTTATGTAAATTTTTGATGTTTGAGATTGCGTCTGTTTAACATAGTATAAAAATCAAGTTTTCAAATAAATTTGAAGAAAAATATCAGTCAGAGTTTTACAACAGCCGTTACGTTGTTTTAACTGACGAAATGATTTCAATTAAATTTGTATACGTTTTCTCTACATAAATTTTCACCATTCATTTAATAATATTAGAAAAGAAAAATCACACTGTTTGTTTGCAACAAATATCAAAAGGTTGCATATCTGGAGATATATCAACGCAAGTCATAAGTTCCCAAATTCAAGCTGCCCTCTTTCTATTCTAAGCAAACCATGTTAATACATATATTTGCGAACATATTTAATCACATAGATTTTCCTTTTCACTTTTCCTCTGACTCATCCATTTCAGTATATAAATGTCTACGTTTGAAATTTAATCTTTTGAAACTGATAGTTTAAAACCCTTTTGATGTTTGCCTTCCTCTGCATATCAACTTATGCATATATCACGCATCTCATATATGTCAGGTAACAGGTTATATGGTGAAACTGACACTAAATTAGGCATTGCTTTTCTTCCTTTGATCACGCAATTAGCAAAATTCGCAAAATAAGAAACTGAAGCATTCATTTCCATTTGTGCATTGTACATATGAAACTCTCGGCCTTCTCTTTATATCTTCCTCTAATCACGCACATAAAAATAAATTAAGAGCTTGCTTTAACCACGCGTATACCAGCCTACATTCAAGAGAATGAATGTGCTTTCAATTTGCTGTGCTCCATTAGAGGAGTAGTCTCTCGGCCTTCTGAAACTTTTCCCTATAAATACATTTGCCTATCAAATGTTCTCTGCATCATTTCCATCTCCTTTTGCAGAGCTCCAGATCAGGTAAATACCTTTTTCTTCTTCAGTCCCTTTGTTTTCCTTTCCTAGATGCCTTGCTCGGCCATTCCATTTTATTTTACCATGCTTGCCATGAACCTGAGAGTATGGGATGTGAGTAGGAGATGGATACAAGTAGTGAAGATCTGGGTCTAAAATAGTTCACATATATGTCTAGGAAAGTCTAGTGAGATGAATTAAGGGTAAAGTCTGCATTTCCAGTTGAAGAAATTTTATGTATATTGGTTTCCAGTTTTACCTTTCAAATAAGCAAACATGGTAAACTATTTTTAAAAGACCCTGTTGGTATAGGCAGTTCAAATATAGTGCGTGCATGCATAAGTAATAGGCATAAATAGGAAAGAGTAGTATTTTATTTCTTTGCTTTTTATAATAGACAAATTTTAGATGCACAGTAGCTTTTTATTTTATCCATGTACTTTTCCCAAACATAGACTGTCCATGAACAATACTGTGCATATTTTAGGTGATACACCTGGGTACATATTCATATCAGTTGTCATGCACTAAGTTAGGACACTTAAGTGGATATATATACATTGTTAAGAGTGGAAGGCTGTGAGTGGAAGTGGTTTTACATACCACTAGTGCACAGGTTGTTTCAGAGGGCTTACATTTGTTATGATGACCGAGCCTAGTCTGAAGATCTCACCACTGACTGGATTTGTTTTAGTAGAAGCTGGAGTTGTTAAGGCTTGATATAGGTAGGTTAGTAAATGTTGCTCAAAGCAGAGGATGTTGCAGAGTAGTTGCATATTGGGAGCTGTGCACCTGTGCACGTGCTTATCAGCAAGACTTGCCTTTTTGGATATGATAATCAAGCCCAGACCTGATTGACTTATTAAGACTGAA
The DNA here is from genome assembly GCA_030765085.1 of Allium cepa. Classification (NCBI taxonomy): domain Eukaryota; kingdom Viridiplantae; phylum Streptophyta; class Magnoliopsida; order Asparagales; family Amaryllidaceae; genus Allium; species Allium cepa. The sequence continues at coordinate 780,559,997 of CM060945.1, forward strand.
GTGGCCGAAGGAAGTGAGGGGTATAAGTGTGGTGATGAGGGAAAGCATGTTCGTGACTCAGGGTAGTAAAGGTAGGATAGGGACTTCTGCATTTTTGTAAAGCCATGATGTAAACTATGTGTAAACATATATAGGGGCTTAGGTAGGGATGGTCTGGAAATTTCATGAATTACTTTTGCATAGGATATCTAATATATTGTAGGAGAGTAGTGGTTGTTTAAGAGATGCAGTGCTTAGTGGAAGTAGTTGGGAATTTATGCACATTAGTATAAGATTGAACTGTAATGGGAATGGGACTAGATTTGGCAGAGGGATGTTAGGCAGGTGGTGTTGTATAAGGTAGTGTGAGCTGGTAGAAAATGTCAGCTTGCATTTGTATTCTAAAGAAGTCTGTGCATATCCAGACTTGCAATAAGCTGTACATAGTGTTATCAAGTGTGCATGTAGAAACTGATATGAGTAGGGTGCATGACTGATGATAGAAGTAGTCAGGTGGGAAGTAAAAGTGGGGTGAAGTTTCAGTGTTTCCATAATTTCCCGAAGTTATTTCGTAACTGACTCGAAGCATTGATGAAGATGGCTCGGGGAGATTTGGGTGGTGACTCGGGTAGTTGAGTTTCTTTTGCTTGGTAAAGTTTTGCCTGGAAGTTAGACTGAAGTGAGTCTGCATATGTACTTAGGAATGAATGCACTGATTTTTGATAGAAAGAAAGAAGAGTTTTTGATTCAATGAAGCATGTGCATGTCAGGCAAGGTCTGGGTATAGGCTGAAATTGGTTTGGATAGATGAAGCTAAGTCCAGATTTAAAAAGGGACTAAACTCAAGCAGCTGAAAAATATTGTGAAACTGGAAGATAGGGAGTGTGCATGCAAGCTTGAGTCTGGAAAATGTGAATCTAAGATTGAAGATGTTAGGCAGCAGTGAGGTGATATGCGTGCATGCACGTATCCATGTCATCGTACATGAGGAAAAGAAAGAAATATTTTGTGCACGAGTGTATTCAACATTTTGCCACAGTGGTTTTAGGAAAGATTTTGTCGTAAAGTTTTGTGTTGGCACGATTCACTTATTTAGGAATATTTTGGTCACGTTACACGGTGGAGTGGTCGAGCAAAGCAAACAAAATTATCGTTCTATCTTTAATTTTTCTTTGACCGTAAAATTCTTAAGTCGCATTTTCAATATTTGAATTTTGTTCTAGATCTGAATCTAGGCGACATCCGAGCAATTTTGATCGTTATTCTCTATCGTTCTTTACCGGTGAATAGCCGTTTTGAATTCAAATTTTCTGCAGCTTTCAGGTGAGTATTTCTCACCAGACATACGTATTTATATTTTAGTAAATTTTTGCAAGTGTATGTGTAAGAATTTATGTCACTATTATCTGTCTGCAGTATAATATAGAATGATGAACCCCATTGACACCTTATCAGTTATTTACCTGTTGTATTATATCTGCAGTTATATTATGTTATTGTTTATGTACTGCTTAAATCACACGGCAAGTTCCCTGTTAAATATATATATTGTCATGGGCTGAAATGATAGGCCAAATTGATTATTACTGTTCACTTGTTCTGTTAACTGCTGTAAATTTATTTGGGACTGCGGGTTTGAAATGATAGACCCCGGGGTTTTGTAAATTACGGATTGAAATGATATAAATCCGTATCACTTGACCTAGGATAGAAAACTATATACAGGCCCGTGGTCCTTATAATATTTTCTGAAATATTTAAAGTTATTCTGGAAGTTAAATATTTGATTTTATATCTTTAAAGGAATTTATATTGACTTTTAATAAGTTATAAATAAAGAAATAAATAAATATTTGGATAAAAATTATGGAATATAACTTATTTGGTAAATCGGGATTTTGAAAGATTAAGACTTCAGTTAATAAATAAATAGATAAATAAGTTATATTTAGAAATATTTATTAAGTTAAACAATCTACTACAGCATTTAAATGCTGTCTTTTTGAAATTGGACTAGTTTTACCCGTGACTATAGGTAGCATTTCCTAAGTGCTACAGAATCTAGAATTTGATTGTTTTAAATTTTATGGAATTTGATAAATTTTATTTTATCTTAAGTTTTGGAAAAGCTTAAGACATAATATTTATAACTGGATTTTCCTTAATAAATTAAAGATGAATATTCTGGTATTAAGTAAATTTTGGAAAAAATTTAATGGCTAAAAAATTTAGAGTTTTATTTATGGAAATTATGGGAATATTCAAGACTAAAAATATAAAACATTGATTTGTGAAAGAATAAAACCCAAACTTAGTTTTGAATAGTAAATACTCCAATTTAATATATATATGGGAATTGTAATGTTTTGGGAACATAAAGGGATATTTAAATTATGGTTAAACTTTAAATAAAGAAATATATTTGTGAAGCTATGTAAATTATCTTCTTTACAAAGTAACCATAAAGTTAACCCATTTATATATATATACCGTTGAATGTCCAAACCATATTGTTTGGGAGTTATGGTTTTAAAGTAAAATTTCCAATATATTATCTTTTGAAGATATAATCCAGATACTTGGTTTCCATATATTATAAATTTTAAACAGTATGGTTTTGGAAAAGAATTATATTTGAAGATAACGATATCATATTGTTTTGGGTTTTAAAATGATATCGTATTTATAGTTTTGAAATGGAAATGTTTATTCTGGTTCTAAAGTATAAACTGCTTTAAAAATGGCCACGGGTTATAATAACGTTTGGTTGGCAAAGAGACCGGGATCGGATATGGACATACTCTCTGTCGATACCGAAAACCACTTTGACTAACCGTGTACGCGGTGGAGTTTCCAGAATGAAGTAGGTTGGTGGTAACGGTTTCTTGAAAGGTATATACGTGGACCCGACTTCCGTGAGTTGGCTTAAGGTGGCTAAAACAGGAGCGATTCTCGGATTAATGAGGTAGCTCCTCTGATCGAACGCACTTCTTCGTATACCATTCTATTACTCTTGTGATTGTTTGGGTGCACCCTTTGATTTGGGAGTGTTGTTCGAGGTGGGCGGTTGCTGCGGCTTCGCGTTACCACCGGTCCGGATAGCAATTGGTATATCTACCCTGGCATTGCCTAGTTGTGCCGTGTCACCTACCATATCGAGCCTTGTACGAGTTTGGTTTTCTCCCGTAGCCCGTGTGGTATCCTCTAGTGGCTTCCCGATCAGGAGGGGCTATGATATTGGACGGACTACTGGGACTATTACGTGTTAAGGGCTATATGGGTAACCCCTTAACGCTATTAAAAAGTAAGTTTATTTTATATATAGACACTATTATAATAGCGCAATATACTATATAGTAAATAGTTTAACGGATCCTTAGAGGATGGGCGATCCCAAACATCCTTTGAGTTACTTGCTCTATATTACAGTACACTTGATTTAGCTTACATCATATAAGTATGTATGTCCTGACTCGAGTGTTTGTTTTATTTTACGCTCGGGTCAGCCTGAGTTGCAGCTTCAGTTTCTTCTCCGTAGCTAGGACACTCAGTAGATCATTCGTGCTGTTGGAGGTTGTTTCAGCCTTTATCTTTTCTGGAATTCAAGACTTTGAAGACTCTATCTCCATTTATGTCTTAAAATTGTATTGAGGATTATAGACAATGTAAGTTCTGTTTTGTAAAAGTTTTAAGTGGCTTCATGAACCACTGTATTATTTTATATTCCGCTGCGAGATTCTGATATTTGTGCATGTGATTCTGTGATTTATTTACTGTATATTCTGAGCTTTGCCAAATTTATTCTACAACGCAGTATTTTGAACAATTCAAGTCCGACATGTGCGGATGCGAATGGTTGAAAATATTGGGTTGTTACAGCTGGTATCAGAGCTTTGGCTCTAGGCAAAACTTAGAATGTAAAGTAAATTTGATTATAGAATCACTTTCATTCGAGATTGAATCTCTTCCTTTTCGAATTTGGAACATTCCCTGTGGTTCCAAAGTTCATTCGTGACCCTCACTTCTTCATCTACCTTAGATTTTGGAGTATCCCATAACTCCACTTCGGATGATCTTTATAGTGAAGTGGCGGTCTCGCCATTATTCTAATGAAGGGGTGAAACTCCTTTACGATTAGCATTGATTCGCCGGTGGTTTATATTTATTCTCGGTTTATATGCTAGTATCTTTGGTTATTCCGAACTCTATCTTTTAGATCAAATGTAGATTTAATCCAATCACATCGATCTTACTCTGTAAGTCACGGTTGACCGGTCAAGGTTGTCCGCGATTTATATAACTTACCCAGTTCCTTATCCTGGTATTTCATCATCAGATCTTCTGATTCCAACTTATCTTGAATCTCTTTGATTTGAGTTCATCAAAATTTGAAATTCTATCCTTGTTTGAAAAATTTATTCCTATATTTGAAAGAAAATCTAAATATATATAAGTATAATATTCAGAATTTTTTTTTTATTAGTGTCTAGAGATAATAGTTGTGATTTTATGGTTTTGTAAACCATGTGTTTTGTCTAATATAAATAAGTGAATATAAACAATGGTTATAATTTAAATTGGAAACAGAAATGAATTTAAAACAAGAACTTGAGAATTCAATTTCCGATGGTTCCAAACCTTGGGTTTAATTTTTAAAAAGATTTAAAGTATTTTCGAATAGAAATTTGTCTCCAAAGAATTTTAAAATTTAGTGCTCTTCTCTTTGTCGCTGGAAAATAATTTCGGTGATGACTGCAGCATCATCGACATTCATTTTCGAGTTTCGAAGTGAAAAGACCATTATGTAGTCTGGCTACAGTGTTACTTTGAGATTTTAATTGATTTGAATTTCTAAAAATGACTTAATATATATAGATATATAATTTAAATTTGATTGACATATTTTGTATATATATTTATTTATCTCTAAATGGTTTGAGGGGAATCAGAAATTTAATTCTTAAAATTTTATCTTAATAAATTTCAAATAAAAAGGAAAATAAATTTTTGAATAAGAAATTCCAACTGGAGATAATTGAATTTGGAAGTTTTAGTTGTATAATACTCAATTTCATTTCAATATAACTCACCTTGATCTTCAAAAGTTAAAAATGAATTTGGATAATATACAATATAAAAGAATTTTAGGAATAAAATTTGAGTGGTTATAATAAATATTATACACTTAAATTTTAGTTATAAAAGATTAATGGGGGTAAATAAGGAATAGGAATTTAAGGGATTTTATTTAAATAACCTAATAATCAAATTTGATTAATATGGAACCTTAAATCTAACCAAGAGATTTTAATAAAAGTTATTTCCTGAAATGAATATGTTGTGTGATAAACAATGTATCTTTGAAAGAAAAATATTTTTGAAAGGGATATTTTGTAATAAGGTTATTTATCTTAAAATCATAGTTAACTGATGTCTAAATGGATAATTATGATTTAAATAGTTAAGACACATTTGATATCACTAAAAATTTGATAATTGAGAATTTGGTTTTCAAATGAAAATTCCAAGTGTAGGGTATTTGGTTAAAAATTTGAAAATTTTATAATTGAATAAATGAACCTAGGAATATCTCAACTTTGAAATAAATATTATTTGGCATTGAAATTAAATGGGTAAATGAATAAATGAATAAACGTTTTGGAAAATTTGAGTAGCATGATTTCCAAATGATAATATCTATAAATTCTTGATGACTTTCAAAGGCATTATGATTTCAAATTATCTTATTTTGTTTTCAAGCTACCCTAAATATCCTTGGTTCCCTATCTGTTACAGAATGGGAAGGCTATTGCGTATACCCGTCTATTTAGAGATCTTTCTATAATCTTTGAAATCTTTGTCACTCATCGGGGCCTGAGCACCGTTTAGCACCCTAGGCTGACGGTCAAACTGAAAGGGTAAAACCAATTCTAGTGTTTTTTCTTCGTGCTTCAAATCAGGAACTATCCGTTTAAAGTGCTTGTTCGTCTAGCTTATCTTCCTTTGTTTCTCTTCTTTCGTTCCTTTTCGAGGACGAAAAGTTCTTAAGTGGGGGAGAGTGTAACAGCCCTAGTTTTAGCTATTTATCTTATTTAATTATTTAATTTTGAAGTAATATTTTATACAAATTATGTTTAACAATATAAGTTTAAACATTTAATTTGGAGATATATTTTATAAATCTGTGTATGTCAATAAAATTAAATAATAACTGTGAAAATTTAAGCTATGTCTGAACTGGTAAATTTCGCGTTTGAAAGACGCGTCAATTTTAGGGTATAAGTGACGTAATAAAACATGTGTTTTTAAAATGTTATTTTTATGTAAATTTTTGATGTTTGAGATTGCGTCTGTTTAACATAGTATAAAAATCAAGTTTTCAAATAAATTTGAAGAAAAATATCAGTCAGAGTTTTACAACAGCCGTTACGTTGTTTTAACTGACGAAATGATTTCAATTAAATTTGTATACGTTTTCTCTACATAAATTTTCACCATTCATTTAATAATATTAGAAAAGAAAAATCACACTGTTTGTTTGCAACAAATATCAAAAGGTTGCATATCTGGAGATATATCAACGCAAGTCATAAGTTCCCAAATTCAAGCTGCCCTCTTTCTATTCTAAGCAAACCATGTTAATACATATATTTGCGAACATATTTAATCACATAGATTTTCCTTTTCACTTTTCCTCTGACTCATCCATTTCAGTATATAAATGTCTACGTTTGAAATTTAATCTTTTGAAACTGATAGTTTAAAACCCTTTTGATGTTTGCCTTCCTCTGCATATCAACTTATGCATATATCACGCATCTCATATATGTCAGGTAACAGGTTATATGGTGAAACTGACACTAAATTAGGCATTGCTTTTCTTCCTTTGATCACGCAATTAGCAAAATTCGCAAAATAAGAAACTGAAGCATTCATTTCCATTTGTGCATTGTACATATGAAACTCTCGGCCTTCTCTTTATATCTTCCTCTAATCACGCACATAAAAATAAATTAAGAGCTTGCTTTAACCACGCGTATACCAGCCTACATTCAAGAGAATGAATGTGCTTTCAATTTGCTGTGCTCCATTAGAGGAGTAGTCTCTCGGCCTTCTGAAACTTTTCCCTATAAATACATTTGCCTATCAAATGTTCTCTGCATCATTTCCATCTCCTTTTGCAGAGCTCCAGATCAGGTAAATACCTTTTTCTTCTTCAGTCCCTTTGTTTTCCTTTCCTAGATGCCTTGCTCGGCCATTCCATTTTATTTTACCATGCTTGCCATGAACCTGAGAGTATGGGATGTGAGTAGGAGATGGATACAAGTAGTGAAGATCTGGGTCTAAAATAGTTCACATATATGTCTAGGAAAGTCTAGTGAGATGAATTAAGGGTAAAGTCTGCATTTCCAGTTGAAGAAATTTTATGTATATTGGTTTCCAGTTTTTCCTTTCAAATAAGCAAACATGGTAAACTATTTTTAAAAGACCCTCTTGGTATAGGCAGTTCAAATATAGTGCGTGCATGCATAAGTAATAGGCATAAATAGGAAAGAGTAGTATTTTATTTCTTTGCTTTTTATAATAGACAAATTTTAGATGCACAGTAGCTTTTTATTTTATCCATGTACTTTTCCCAAACATAGACTGTCCATGAACAATACTGTGCATATTTTAGGTGATACACCTGGGTACATATTCATATCAGTTGTCATGCACTAAGTTAGGACACTTAAGTGGATATATATACATTGTTAAGAGTGGAAGGCTGTGAGTGGAAGTGGTTTTACATACCACTAGTGCACAGGTTGTTTCAGAGGGCTTACATTTGTTATGATGACCGAGCCTAGTCTGAAGATCTCACCACTGACTGGATTTGTTTTAGTAGAAGCTGGAGTTGTTAAGGCTTGATATAGGTAGGTTAGTAAATGTTGCTCAAAGCAGAGGATGTTGCAGAGTAGTTGCATATTGGGAGCTGTGCACCTGTGCACGTGCTTATCAGCAAGACTTGCCTTTTTGGATATGATAATCAAGCCCAGACCTGATTGACTTATTAAGACTGAAGTGGCCGAAGGAAGTGAGGGGTATAAGTGTGGTGATGAGGGAAAGCATGTTCGTGACTCAGGGTAGTAAAGGTAGGATAGGGACTTCTGCATTTTTGTAAAGCCATGATGTAAACTATGTGTAAACATATATAGGGGCTTAGGTAGGGATGGTCTGGAAATTTCATGAATTACTTTTGCATAGGATATCTAATATATTGTAGGAGAGTAGTGGTTGTTTAAGAGATGCAGTGCTTAGTGGAAGTAGTTGGGAATTTATGCACATTAGTATAAGATTGAACTGTAATGGGAATGGGACTAGATTTGGCAGAGGGATGTTAGGCAGGTGGTGTTGTATAAGGTAGTGTGAGCTGGTAGAAAATGTCAGCTTGCATTTGTATTCTAAAGAAGTCTGTGCATATCCAGACTTGCAATAAGCTGTACATAGTGTTATCAAGTGTGCATGTAGAAACTGATATGAGTAGGGTGCATGACTGATGATAGAAGTAGTCAGGTGGGAAGTAAAAGTGGGGTGAAGTTTCAGTGTTTCCATAATTTCCCGAAGTTATTTCGTAACTGACTCGAAGCATTGATGAAGATGGCTCGGGGAGATTTGGGTGGTGACTCGGGTAGTTGAGTTTCTTTTGCTTGGTAAAGTTTTGCCTGGAAGTTAGACTGAAGTGAGTCTGCATATGTACTTAGGAATGAATGCACTGATTTTTGATAGAAAGAAAGAAGAGTTTTTGATTCAATGAAGCATGTGCATGTCAGGCAAGGTCTAGGTATAGGCTGAAATTGGTTTGGATAGATGAAGCTAAGTCCAGATTTAAAAAGGGACTAAACTCAAGCAGCTGAAAAATATTGTGAAACTGGAAGATAGGGAGTGTGCATGCAAGCTTGAGTCTGGAAAATGTGAATCTAAGATTGAAGATGTTAGGCAGCAGTGAGGTGATATGCGTGCATGCACGTATCCATGTCATCGTACATGAGGAAAAGAAAGAAATATTTTGTGCACGAGTGTATTCAACATTTTGCCACAGTGGTTTTAGGAAAGATTTTGTCGTAAAGTTTTGTGTTGGCACGATTCACTTATTTAGGAATATTTTGGTCACGTTACACGGTGGAGTGGTCGAGCAAAGCAAACAAAATTATCGTTCTATCTTTAATTTTTCTTTGACCGTAAAATTCTTAAGTCGCATTTTCAATATTTGAATTTTGTTCTAGATCTGAATCTAGGCGACATCCGAGCAATTTTGATCGTTATTCTCTATCGTTCTTTACCGGTGAATAGCCGTTTTGAATTCAAATTTTCTGCAGCTTTCAGGTGAGTATTTCTCACCAGACATACGTATTTATATTTTAGTAAATTTTTGCAAGTGTATGTGTAAGAATTTATGTCACTATTATCTGTCTGCAGTATAATATAGAATGATGAACCCCATTGACACCTTATCAGTTATTTACCTGTTGTATTATATCTGCAGTTATATTATGTTATTGTTTATGTACTGCTTAAATCACACGGCAAGTTCCCTGTTAAATATATATATTGTCATGGGCTGAAATGATAGGCCAAATTGATTATTACTGTTCACTTGTTCTGTTAACTGCTGTAAATTTACTTGGGACTGCGGGTTTGAAATGATAGACCCCGGGGTTTTGTAAATTACGGATTGAAATGATATAAATCCGTATCACTTGACCTAGGATAGAAAACTATATACAGGCCCGTGGTCCTTATAATATTTTCTGAAATATTTAAAGTTATTCTGGAAGTTAAATATTTGATTTTATATCTTTAAAGGAATTTATATTGACTTTTAATAAGTTATAAATAAAGAAATAAATAAATATTTGGATAAAAATTATGGAATATAACTTATTTGGTAAATCGGGATTTTGAAAGATTAAGACTTCAGTTAATAAATAAATAGATAAATAAGTTATATTTAGAAATATTTATTAAGTTAAACAATCTACTACAGCATTTAAATGCTGTCTTTTTGAAATTGGACTAGTTTTACCCGTGACTATAGGTAGCATTTCCTAAGTGCTACAGAATCTAGAATTTGATTGTTTTAAATTTTATGGAATTTGATAAATTTTATTTTATCTTAAGTTTTGGAAAAGCTTAAGACATAATATTTATAACTGGATTTTCCTTAATAAATTAAAGATGAATATTCTGGTATTAAGTAAATTTTGGAAAAAATTTAATGGCTAAAAAATTTAGAGTTTTATTTATGGAAATTATGGGAATATTCAAGACTAAAAATATAAAACATTGATTTGTGAAAGAATAAAACCCAAACTTAGTTTTGAATAGTAAATACTCCAATTTAATATATATATGGGAATTGTAATGTTTTGGGAACATAAAGGGATATTTAAATTATGGTTAAACTTTAAATAAAGAAATATATTTGTGAAGCTATGTAAATTATCTTCTTTACAAAGTAACCATAAAGTTAACCCATTTATATATATATACCGTTGAATGTCCAAACCATATTGTTTGGGAGTTATGGTTTTAAAGTAAAATTTCCAATATATTATCTTTTGAAGATATAATCCAGATACTTGGTTTCCATATATTATAAATTTTAAACAGTATGGTTTTGGAAAAGAATTATATTTGAAGATAACGATATCATATTGTTTTGGGTTTTAAAATGATATCGTATTTATAGTTTTGAAATGGAAATGTTTATTCTGGTTCTAAAGTATAAACTGCTTTAAAAATGGCCACGGGTTATAATAACGTTTGGTTGGCAAAGAGACCGGGATCGGATATGGACATACTCTCTGTCGATACCGAAAACCACTTTGACTAACCGTGTACGCGGTGGAGTTTCCAGAATGAAGTAGGTTGGTGGTAACGGTTTCTTGAAAGGTATATACGTGGACCCGACTTCCGTGAGTTGGCTTAAGGTGGCTAAAACAGGAGCGATTCTCGGATTAATGAGGTAGCTCCTCTGATCGAACGCACTTCTTCGTATACCATTCTATTACTCTTGTGATTGTTTGGGTGCACCCTTTGATTTGGGAGTGTTGTTCGAGGTGGGCGGTTGCTGCGGCTTCGCGTTACCACCGGTCCGGATAGCAATTGGTATATCTACCCTGGCATTGCCTAGTTGTGCCGTGTCACCTACCATATCGAGCCTTGTACGAGTTTGGTTTTCTCCCGTAGCCCGTGTGGTATCCTCTAGTGGCTTCCCGATCAGGAGGGGCTATGATATTGGACGGACTACTGGGACTATTACGTGTTAAGGGCTATATGGGTAACCCCTTAACGCTATTAAAAAGTAAGTTTATTTTATATATAGACACTATTATAATAGCGCAATATACTATATAGTAAATAGTTTAACGGATCCTTAGAGGATGGGCGATCCCAAACATCCTTTGAGTTACTTGCTCTATATTACAGTACACTTGATTTAGCTTACATCATATAAGTATGTATGTCCTGACTCGAGTGTTTGTTTTATTTTACGCTCGGGTCAGCCTGAGTTGCAGCTTCAGTTTCTTCTCCGTAGCTAGGACACTCAGTAGATCATTCGTGCTGTTGGAGGTTGTTTCAGCCTTTATCTTTTCTGGAATTCAAGACTTTGAAGACTCTATCTCCATTTATGTCTTAAAATTGTATTGAGGATTATAGACAATGTAAGTTCTGTTTTGTAAAAGTTTTAAGTGGCTTCATGAACCACTGTATTATTTTATATTCCGCTGCGAGATTCTGATATTTGTGCATGTGATTCTGTGATTTATTTACTGTATATTCTGAGCTTTGCCAAATTTATTCTACAACGCAGTATTTTGAACAATTCAAGTCCGACATGTGCGGATGCGAATGGTTGAAAATATTGGGTTGTTACAAATTCACTAAGGAATTTATAAAAGAAAGTGAAATTGGTTTAAAAATAAATATTGATTTATTTTTGAAGTATTGAAATTATATATCTTGTGGAGATATTTTGTGAAATAAATAATTTGGAAAATTATTTGGAATCTGGTGATGTGTGCATATCCAGTGATAGTTCAATAACCGACTATCAGTATTTCCCTTTGAATGGGTAATTGATGTGATTTGTTTGAATGTGAATGCTACACTTATTTTTGAATAAGCGCTCACTATTCGGGTTAACCGGGAAAGGACCATGGGGTCGTATAACCCATTCCGAATATGTGATACGTCGTTATGAATTGCATTGAAGATCGGTGTTGAAGACCCAGTATTTGCGAGAGCGATAGGATGACCTGTCGATTGTCTCTGCACTGAGTTGCAACGGTATAGAGACTCCCTAAGTGATGGTGAATCCGATCAGGATTGTGAATATCCGGATTGCAAGGACTTCTTTGTAAGTGCCTTCGGTTTTGTTCGATCCCGGAACAAACTTGTATGGATTGTATGTCTGACATTACAAGTTGAGATATAAAGCCGATTTCTTTCAAATATATTTCTGTTGGTGGCGAAGAATTTATTCTTTAGCTTAACACCCTTCTCTGAGACGTACGAGCTCAGAGGTTATATAGTTGAAGTTATCAGCGATATATTCCCAATTTGGTAATGTGATATGCTGAGTGATGCTGAAATGATCATTGTGTGGATTATTGTGATAGGATCGTTTATTTGATCGTCTATCTTGGTGATCATTGTGTTGATCATTTGTTGACCCAAAGCATGGCTTTTGTATAAAGTATGTTTTTGTGGACGTGACTTCGTCGAACCTCACACCCCGGAAATGGTCAAAACAGGAAAGATGCGGCAAGGTTATGAGGGGGAGCACCCTTTAGGGTATGTACATTTCCTTCTGGATAGAGGTTGTATCATGGTATGGAGCCCAGATATTTAACCTATGTGGTTACTACGAATTTATTACTTTGTGGTTGTTGGTTTTCGGGATCCCGTGAGAAAGGTCGTTTACGATCGGGGAATGGCGTGCTCGTGTCAGTAGTTACCCAGTTAGGGGTAACCCGGCCTTGTGTTGGCAGAGTTCCGGTTTGGTTCTCGGGGATGTCTTTCCAGAGGCATTCTCATGTGGCAATGGGAAGTTCCTTGGCCTGACCATTTGTTGGAAATCCAAAGAAACAATACGTGACTTGTACGGTTTTAGTTGTAGAACCTGCTTCCTCAGGAAGTAGCTATAGTAGGCATAATATAATGGTACCTATGCTGGCTAAGATTTATATTCTACTTTCGAAATGAATTTTTTCTACACTATGCACTAATAATAATATCAAAATTGATTTGATTTTAATACGTATCAAGCATCTTTGACTATCATAAGGAGAAATCTTCTCCAAGTCTGCGTTTGCATTTTGTGTGTGGCAGGAGGTCTTATGGTAGTCTCATTTTTAAAAGCATTGCGAATTGAATTTAAAAATATCTCTCTATTTCATTTTCAAAGATAAATAAACTGTTTTGAGTTCTCACACCAGTCACATGACTAACTTGGAGTTTATTGTTTTCCTTCCTAAACTCTGGGTGCCCACCAATTTCCACACGGGCAGTCAAGAGTTAGGTTTATCAGGATATTCTGGATATTCTGGAGTTGCTGGAGGCAAGATGGATGGCATGGCATATTACTTATATAGTATTTTTTTTTCTGCTGCACTGTTTGATGTTGTACACTCTGATGATATGATGTAATGTAATGTATAAAATGTAATAACTGATAGTTCTTTGTTTAAAGTTTATTCATTTATTATTATATGTTGTTCCGCTGCGAATTGTGAGATTCTGATGTTGTTCTGTTGTTTTCTGTTCCGTCCTATTTTCTTCTGTTTTTCTTTTTCCTCTATTCTCTTTTTCTTCTATTTTAAAATTTTCTATCTTCTGTCTTCTCTCCTCTCCATCTTCTATCTTTTTCTCTTCTCTTTTCCTAAATTCTTTTTCTTAAAAACCCTCAGTGTTCGGTTTTCCGTCGTTCGATTTCTTGGCAGTCGATAAAGTGAGTGTCGATGTCGAATTTTCGGAAGACGAAGAATCAGGTCCTGACAATGTGGTATCAGAGCTTATGGTTAAGCGACAACCATGGTTCTGTTGGGTATTATTCATTAGAGATAGAGTCAATAGTACTCTAGAATGAATTTGAGTGTAATAATAGCTATGAGAGCGTATTTGTTAGTGAATATAAAATTGTTTTATATTGTGATGATTGGTTTGTTGAGTGGTATATGAACTTTCGTCAGCGTGGTCCGCAAGACTATGCCGAAGGGGTTTCTAAACACTTGAATAGAACAATTCGACACAATATTGATTTTAAAATTGGGTAAATGAAATAATTTTACCTTGATTATATTTTATATATAAAGGAATAATTTTTCAGAATTATTAAAGTGTATATAAATTGATTGTTTAGTTGTTTGAATAATCTAAATAAAGGAATAATTGTATAAGCAAAAAAGGATTATAAGAACTGAATTATAATTAATGTGATTTACAATTCTGAAATAAACTTATATGTATAAGAAGTGAAACTATATGGATATATTTAGGAATTTAATTTATGTAAAAACAAGTGATGTTTATAAATGGAAATATAACTTAAGTGATATGGAATGAAGTTGATATTAGTATCAAAGTAAATTAATAAAATTAAGTGATAGATATGAACTTAAGTTATGTAAATGAAATTCGATTTTGTAATTAAATTGAATGAATGGATTGAATATTAATCAATTGAATGTAAATTAAGTTGATATGAAATAATGATAATAAGTGTTAATTCATTAAAATCTAATGTTATTAGAAGTTGAAAGTTGAATAAAAATCAATTAAATTAAACCAATTGTAAGCAAAAGAATTTGGTTGTAATTAATATACATTGATTGTTATATGATTGTTTGTTGATTGTCTATAATTCATTAAGTGTTAATGAAATTGAATTAATAAAATTGGAAGCTAAAGTAATTGGAATCCAATTGGAAGTTAAGTGAAACTTAAATAAAATTGAATTTGATTTTGAAGTGAACCAACTTGAATATGAATTCGTGAATATGAACTAATTGAAAATGAATGCTAGTAAATCCAATGTTAATGAATCTAATGTGATTAAATTGAAAACCAATTCATTGAATATTAATGAGAATATGAATGAATATTTATTGGTTATGAATGCTAGTTGGTTGATGTTTGAATATGTTGCATTTGCTATGTTGACATATATAGTTATTATGTTACTATAAGTTGTATATTGAGATTATTGTCTATATGCATGATTCTCATGTTGTTTGTTGAGTTTAGTAGGTGCGGATCGCGTTTGCTTCGCATTTGGAGCTCGCTTTTGCGCTATATTAGCCGTATATGCTTGCTAATAAAATATAAGGTACATATCTCGGATTACATACCGTACTTTTACACTTTTTTCCCTTCGGGATGCCTCATTACTTGATGAGAGGTATATTTGTGATATATATACTGTCATTTTTTTTCGGATCGAGCCGCGCAAAGGAGACTATGGCGAATTTTTCCGAAAATATAAGGCGTTAGAAAAATTTTGAGAAAATTGGAAATTTTGAAAACTTTAACTTTGATTTTGGAATTGAAAGTTAAACAATAGCAGTTGTTTTTGAAAAGATAACTAAGTATGACTTGGAAAACTTAGTAAGTTATTGTAAGAAGTTTAACTATGAATTTTTGGAAAATTAATAAATTCTATAACTTTTCTTACTTAATAATTTCGATGACGAAATTCTTTTAAGGGGGGAAGATTGTAACGACCCAGAATTTTTATTAATTAAAATTTGAATATTTAATTAATTTTAAATATTAATAAGTGAATTTATAAGTCAAATAAATTTTTATTTGAATTATTGGATTTAATTGGATTATTAAATCGATAATTTAATACGTTAAATTATGGAAATAATTGAAAATTGGGTTAAATATGATTGAAAATGATTTGTAAAATTTTATTTTATCATATGGGAGTTAGAACGATATTTTAGAACTTTTAAAATCGAATTAAAAGTTAATTTGTGAAAATTGAATATTTTAATAATTTAATCGACTAGTGAAAATAGTCAATTTTTGAACAGTCTCAGAATTGAACGAAACCAGTTCCATTGGATCCGTAATGGTTAGTTATTACCGGATTTCAAATTTCGTGTCAATCGGAGCTACTGTTTGATCGTGGCAGCTCGAAACGCATCGATTTATTTTTAATTTAAATTTGACGAGCTAAAATAGCCATTTTTCAAAAAGTCTCGGATTTCGACGAAACCAGTTTCATCGGATCCGTAATGTGACATTATTGTAAGGTTTCAAATTTCAAGTCAATTGGATTTACCGTTTGTCCGGTACAAATTAAAACGCCTAGAAATCGACTAAAATCGGTTTAATTCAAATTGA
The DNA here is from genome assembly GCA_030765085.1 of Allium cepa. Lineage (NCBI taxonomy): Eukaryota > Viridiplantae > Streptophyta > Magnoliopsida > Asparagales > Amaryllidaceae > Allium > Allium cepa. The sequence goes on from CM060945.1 coordinate 780,576,374, forward strand.
GCGTTTACAGCCATAACTCGCACATACTTCCGAATTAGCTTCCGAAACCTGTTCCATTGTGTCCGGAACGTAGGGTAAACCCTAGAAACGCTAGTTACGGTGCCTAAATCGGAGTTCGGAATTTCCGGGATGAATAGTGCTCGTCGATTCCTTATAAATAGCCCCTACCCTTCATTTAGAAAATAAAAAAATAATAAAAACAAAACCCTAGCCGGCCCTAGAAACTGAATGGCCAGAAATTAGTTTCGATTCTCCTCCATTATCTTCAAATCCAAGCATTATTTCAAGAATTTATCAACTACAAAGTTATAGAGCACATCAAGATCTACAAGATCAACGGCTATGATTTGAAACGGAGCTGTAGATCGATGGAAAATTGCGTTCAAAGACCCTAGAGTCGGCCTCGTGATGCGTGCTACAGGGGTGGCCGAGCTCCACCAGGGTTGGGCCGAACATGAGGGGGGTGATGGCCTTTGATTTGGCGCGTCTTGATCGAAGTATCGTTGAGAAACAAGGTTGTAAAGTTTAAACCTAAATTGAGTGTCATGGGTTCTTTTGTCGTGCAAAATACTGGGTATTTGCGTGATGAGGAAGGAGAAAGGGGGGTTGGGGACGCACGGGCCTGATGGGCTTGGGATAGAAGTGGACGGTCTTGATTTATGTAGGATTTTAATTAGTTAAATTTATGTTATAAATCTATGTATATAAACACGTGTAACTTCAAATATTCATAACTTTTTCATACGAGGTCGAAAACGCGCGAAACCAGTTGCGTTGGAATCGTATGGACGAGCACTACGCGATGGAGTTGGTTTGGAGTCGTTTGGAGTTAGTGAGAATTTTGGGTAAAACTAAACGTCCGTTTAATTTTATTCGAAATAAATCGCTAAAACGGAAATTAAAACCAAGGTGAGAACTTCTCACTCAATCGAATCAGTTTCGATTTTATTTTAAATAGTTAGATTTAAAATATTTGAATGCATGTTTGAATGTTGATTGATATCTATTGATTGTTAAAATAGACATTATACGCCGTTAGTAAGCGGATGTTATTTAATAAAAACATATACCGCGAATATTTCATAAACAGTGAAATTGGTATTATATATAATATCAATATATATATATTGGCATATGTATATATTGCAGTTATTGATTCCCCGCATTTTTTAGCGGATGAGACCCTATTACGCCGTTATTAAGCGGATAATATTTAATAAGAACATGTACCGCGATAATTTCGTACTGGAGCGAAATTGGTATTGTGCTAATGTTTTTGGATGCAGGAAAACAGGTTGGAGGGATCCAACTGGATTCCTCAACAGTTTTTATTTGATTTCAGATATTTTGATATTTGATGGATTTTCATATTGATATATGATATCGTTGTTGTCGTGATTGACTATTTGGTGTGTAGCATCATTGGACCCAGATTTTGGGATTTTAAAATGATTTTTAAAGTGATTTTAGAAAGTATACGTTTTATAAAATAATTTTGGAATTGATCCATTTTAAATAAATAAACGTTATAATTTTTAATGTTATAAAAATTATGATTTTTGTGAAATACAGTTAAAAACTGATTTTTGAGAATATGATGCTAACGATTTTATAAAATAGTTTAATCGGGATTTTAGAATTATTGTGAACAGTTTAAATATAGGATTTATAAAATTTAATTATTTTATGAATCAAAAGAATGAAGTTTTTAAAGGAATTTAAGACGTTTAAAAAGAATAATATGGATTGATTTATATAAGAGATTTATAAATGGATATTTATAAATTGAGATATTGAAATTATAAAACAAGTTTTTATAAGTGTTTGAATGAAGTGAAAATGAATTTCATTAAAGAATGAAATTTATAGAATTATAAACTGTGAAGTTATAAAAGAAATTTATAAATAGTAAGATTTATAAATTTGGTGAAATTATTTGAAGAATAGATTGGTTAAATAAATGGATCTTATAAGTTATAAGATTTATAAATTAGAAAGTCTTTAAAAGAACGATTTTGTAAAATAATCGTTTTATAAGTAATTAACTTATAATATGAACTTTTAGTTTATAATTGAGTTATAAACTGGAATAGGTTAATAAAAGAATTTATAAAAAGGAAGTTTTTATAAATAAATAGAAATGGAATTTATAAACATGGTTTTATAAATTCACAAACGACTTATTTTGATAAGTTAATTGTTGAAACCTATAAATGGAGTTATATTCACGTTTTTGAATAGTGAATAATCCTTTGAATTAAAATGAATAAAAGGATGAAATTGTTAATGAAGTATATTCACGTTTTTGAATAGTGAATAAGATGTTAAAGAAATTGTTTTGAATGTGATATTTCAAATAGAATTAAAACGATCTAACGATGTTTTAAAATGTGTTGAGATTCGAAACCATAGATTTCAACATTTATTGTTGAAATAGACGCTTTCGAGAAATAAAAGGAAATAATGGACTATAACACTGTTGTTATAGTAAATGATTTCCGAAAGGAAATGTTTTGTACAGTATTGGGATTTATATATCTATTTTAATTTCGAATCCCTATACTAGTGATTTTGGGTTGTCGTAACGATGTTTTACGCAACATTCGTTTTGACCCAAATAAATATGTTTAAGCGAATGATTTCCTTAATAGAATGAAATATATACTTAATTCGATTTAAGTATATTGAATATTTTCCAAATGTTGAAAATAAATAAAATTTGTGAATTACTTATGAATAAATAAATATGGAAATGTTTTCCAATATAAAGTGAATATTTTGAGGATTTATCTTTTTGAAGATAAATTGAAAATGGATAATTGAAAACGTATATCAATAAATATAGTGAAATGTAAATTCACTAAGGAATTTATAAAAGAAAGTGAAATTGGTTTAAAAATAAATATTGATTTATTTTTGAAGTATTGAAATTATATATCTTGTGGAGATATTTTGTGAAATAAATAATTTGGAAAATTATTTGGAATCTGGTGATGTGTGCATATCCAGTGATAGTTCAATAACCGACTATCAGTATTTCCCTTTGAATGGGTAATTGATGTGATTTGTTTGAATGTGAATGCTACACTTATTTTTGAATAAGCGCTCACTATTCGGGTTAACCGGGAAAGGACCATGGGGTCGTATAACCCATTCCGAATATGTGATACGTCGTTATGAATTGCATTGAAGATCGGTGTTGAAGACCCGGTATTTGCGAGAGCGATAGGATGACCTGTCGATTGTCTCTGCACTGAGTTGCAACGGTATAGAGACTCCCTAAGTGATGGTGAATCCGATCAGGATTGTGAATATCCGGATTGCAAGGACTTCTTTGTAAGTGCCTTCGGTTTTGTTCGATCCCGGAACAAACTTGTATGGATTGTATGTCTGACATTACAAGTTGAGATATAAAGCCGATTTCTTTCAAATATATTTCTGTTGGTGGCGAAGAATTTATTCTTTAGCTTAACACCCTTCTCTGAGACGTACGAGCTCAGAGGTTATATATTTGAAGTTATCAGCGATATATTCCCAATTTGGTAATGTGATATGCTGAGTGATGCTGAAATGATCATTGTGTTGATTATTGTGATAGGATCGTTTATTTGATCGTCTATCTTGGTGATCATTGTGTTGATCATTTGTTGACCCAAAGCATGGCTTTTGTATAAAGTATGTTTTTGTGGACGTGACTTCGTCGAACCTCACACCCCGGAAATGGTCAAAACAGGAAAGATGCGGCAAGGTTATGAGGGGTAGCACCCTTTAGGGTATGTACATTTCCTTCTGGATAGAGGTTGTATCATGGTATGGAGCCCAGATATTTAACCTATGTGGTTACTACGAATTTATTACTTTGTGGTTGTTGGTTTTCGGGATCCCGTGAGAAAGGTCATTTACGATCGGGGAATGGCGTGCTCGTGTCAGTAGTTACCCAGTTAGGGGTAACCCGGCCTTGTGTTGGCAGAGTTCCGGTTTGGTTCTCGGGGATGTCTTTCCAGAGGCATTCTCATGTGGCAATGGGAAGTTCCTTGGCCTGACCATTTGTTGGAAATCCAAAGAAACAATACGTGACTTGTACGGTTTTAGTTGTAGAACCTGCTTCCTCAGGAAGTAGCTATAGTAGGCATAATATAATGGTACCTATGCTGGCTAAGATTTATATTCTACTTTCGAAATGAATTTTTTCTACACTATGCACTAATAATAATATCAAAATTGATTTGATTTTAATACGTATCAAGCATCTTTGACTATCATAAGGAGAAATCTTCTCCAAGTCTGCGTTTGCATTGTGTGTGTGGCAGGAGGTCTTATGGTAGTCTCATTTTTAAAAGCATTGCGAATTGAATTTAAAAATATCTCTCTATTTCATTTTCAAAGATAAATAAACTGTTTTGAGTTCTCACACCAGTCACATGACTGACTTGGAGTTTATTGTTTTCCTTCCTAAACTCTGGGTGCCCACCAATTTCCACACGGGCAGTCAAGAGTTAGGTTTATCAGGATATTCTGGATATTCTGGAGTTGCTGGAGGCAAGATGGATGGCATGGCATATTACTTATATAGTATTTTTTTTTCCGCTGCACTGTTTGATGTTGTACACTCTGATGATATGATGTAATGTAATGTATAAAATGTAATAACTGATAGTTCTTTGTTTAAAGTTTATTCATTTATTATTATATGTTGTTCCGCTGCGAATTGTGAGATTCTGATGTTGTTCTGTTGTTTTCTGTTCCGTCCTATTTTCTTCTGTTTTTCTTTTTCCTCTATTCTCTTTTTCTTCTATTTTAAAATTTTCTATCTTCTGTCTTCTCTCCTCTCCATCTTCTATCTTTTTCTCTTCTCTTTTCCTAAATTCTTTTTCTTAAAAACCCTCAGTGTTCGGTTTTCCGTCGTTCGATTTCTTGGCAGTCGATAAAGTGAGTGTCGATGTCGAATTTTCGGAAGACGAAGAATCGGGTCCTGACAGTTGGATTAGAGAAGTTGTTCGTACAGTTTCCTCTATTAAATGGTATATATAAATTTTAAGTAAAATTATATTGATTTATAAATGTATAATTTGTATATGAGTATATATGGTTATATATTAGTCTATACAGATAAGAATATATAAGTTTGGCTTTTCAAGTATGTATAGATTACGTTAGTATTTTGGAATATATATACGACATGTTATGTTGATATTTTGAAAGGAATTATATATAATATATATAAGTATTTCGCATTTTAAATAAGTATATATATATAAGTACTGACTTAGATTATAATATGTATATTGTTCCATCAATTTCTAGCTATTAATTACTTTGTTTCACCACTGTTCAGATTTATAATAGTAATTCCAACCTTGTCACTATCCCTTTCACTCGATCTGTATGCTTGTATGTGTCTATTCGCTTCCATTCTCGTTTATTTCTCTAGCTACGAAAGGTAAGCAATCACTCACGATTGACATTCTTATAGTTAGTAAATTTGATTTCACTTGAAATGATAATTGAAATATGCTGTTAAATTTGAATTGTTAGTTATTTAATTTTGTCAAATATGATATTCCGTTATCTACAATTGTTTACCTGTGATATATGAAACCATATCCAGCTATTTTATTTAAATTGATCACAGATGATATATGCTTGTTATTGATATGTTATATTTTATCATATTTGTTCTCACTCTACAAGTTTCCTGTTAATTTAGAATTCCCTATGGGTTGAAATGATACATACCCGAACGATTTGTAGATTAAGGAAAAATCGTTATGAGTTGAAATGATTAACCCAAGAGATTTTCATTGATTTGAAATTTTTGGGATTGCGGGTTGAATTAATATATACCCGTAAATATTTAAATTACATATTGAAATGATAAATATCTGTATTACTTGACCGTAGGATAGAAAATCATATACGGACACCGTTGGTTTATATTCTAGAAAAATGATTTTTCAAAGTTTGAAAGGAAATAAATGGGTTTTATTAGATATTGACTTTTAAAAATATAATAAATGCTATTTTATACGTATAAAATTAGATTTTAAAATAATATGTTTTGGGAAATTTTAAATTTATAAGTCGTTTTAAAATTATAATTTCTAAGATTTTCTTATAATTTCTTTATTTTAAAAATTATATAAAGTAAGATTTAATTCAAAATAAATTTAATAATAAGAGTAAAATTAATAAAATTAATTTAATTAGTATATAATATGTTTAAGTATTTATTTAAATTTATATTAATATTTTAAAATATATTTTATAACTTTAATAATATAGGTTGGGAAGATAAATTAATGTTGACTTGGAATTTAAGTTGGTTAATAATATAATTTAAATAAGAATTTATTTGAACTTATTGATTTTGAGATTTTGAAAATTATGATTGATAACTTTATTCGAAGAAAGGTGATTAAATGAATACTCTCAAGTTTAAAGAAAATTGAGATTGAATATTTTATATTGATTTAGATTTATAAATTAGGATTTTAAATAATTGTTATTAAAATGATTAAGTGAATACTTTCCAATTTGAATAAAAATAAAGTTAAATTTTGAAATATAAATGAAATTTATACTGTAAATGTTGAATATTTAAACTTGAATCTTATTGGAATTGAAGTGATAGTTCAAAACCTAGAATTGAAATTGATAAAACGTGAAATAGTTTATTGAGAATCTGAATTGAATCTTTGACCTTTAAATTGAAATGGTTAAGATGGAATTGATTTAAATTGAATTTTGGAGTTTAAGATGATTTGAATCGATTTGTGTAAATGGAGGAACTATTTTATCATATAAATTATATTTATTTATATATATAAATTATTTTAATATACAAATTATTTTGATAAACTTTTTCAGTTCATAACTATTTTTAGTATCTAAACTATTTACGTTGGAAATGCTATGATTTCAAAAGTGTTGCGATGCCCAAAGTGTTATGATTACAAAAGTACTATGATTTCCAAGTGTTATGATTCAAAAGTGTTATAAATTGGAAAGTGTTACAATTCTGGAAATGAATATTTTTAAAGTGAATAATGATATTCAATTGATATGGTTTGAAATGAATCTGATATTTTGATATGAAGTATGAACTATTTGAAATGAAATAACCACGGTGTGAAATACGCATTTGGTTGTTAAAGAGACCGAGATCAGATATTGTCATACTCTGTGCCAATATCGAAAACCACTTTAAAAACTGCGTATGTGGTGGAGATTACAGAATGAAGTAGGATGGTTTGGTGGCGATTCTGTATGGTATTTACGTAGCTCTGACTTCCATGAGTCAGCTCGATGTGGCTAAACCAGTAGCCACTCCGGGCCAACTGGAGTCATTCCTCCGATCGGCACATTCCTTCGATATCATTCTATTGCTTTTGTGACTTGATTGGGTGCACCTTTGATTTGGGAGTGTGTTATGAGGTGGGCGGTAATAGGTGCTATGCGTTACCACTAGTTCGGATCCGCAGACGGATCTACCCTGGCATTGCCTCGCGTACCTTGTCACATGCCCTATCGTGCCTCCTACGAGTTTGTTTTGTGTCGTACCTATGTAGTGCTCCCTGATAGCCTACTTGCGAGTGGAGTTTACAATATCTGTATAGACTATGGATTATATAAAATGTTTTAAGGGAGATATGGTTAACGCCTTAACGCTATTTTCATAGTTTACTTTACTATAGACATATTATAATGCTGTATATTACTACATAGTAGATAGTTCCACGATTCCTTAGAGGATGAAAAACCCAAACATCCTTTAAGTTACTTGTATTACAGTTGACATTTCACTTGAGTTGAATTTATTATTATAAGAATGTTAATCCTGACTCGAGTGTTTTGTGTTTTGCTTTACGCTCGGGTCAGACTGAGTGTCACAGCTTTTGAGATTCACCTTTGGAGTTTGGAGCTTCGGTTAGAGATCGAACTATCTATCCAGCGTTCAGTTATTTCTGTTTATTCCAGTCATTTATGTGCAGACTCGTCAGTTGCTTATGTATTAGAGATTCATTTGTATTTGAGATTCTGTTGTATTTGTTTTAGACTCTGATGTTTCATAGTGGCTTCATGAGCTACTATTTATCTACTCAGCTGCTTACTGTTGCAATACTCTGCATCTGCGATTTTGTGATTGATTTATTTGTGTATATGCTGAGTTTTGCCAAATATAAATTTACAATCTGTTGTTTTGAGCAATTGAAGTCCGACATGTTTGGATGCGAATGGTTCGAAATACTAGGTCGTTACATTTTATAAAATTAAGAAATGGTTAATGAAATAAGAAAGTTGAAATTCTAATTATGAAATGAAATTTTACTTAAGTCAAGTTGAATGGAATGAATTGATGAAATAAGTTAATGAAATAAATTATAAGGTGAAATTTAAATTATGAAAATTTGAATGATACTGTTGTGATAAAAAGGAAAATTTATTAATATGAATTTGAGTTATAAAATAAAATTTACTTAAGTAAAATTATTAATAGGAATTTGAATTAATGAAATGAACTAATGAAGTGAATCAATGAATTAAAATATACTTAAGTTATAAAGTAATAATAAACATGATTTATGTTTTATAAAATGTTTATAATAAACTTAAATGGTTTTGTGAAATGATATTAGTATTAAAGAGAATATACTAAGTGGTAATGAAATAAAATTTAATTTAAATAATATTAAATGAAATGATTTTATAAAATGGTCCACAAACAAACTTATATGAAATGTGCTAAACAGAAAGTGAAATAATTTAAATTTGAATGAATTGAATGTAAATGAAATAGATTTAAATAAATAGAAAGTAAACCAATTAAATATTAATAAAAATTTGACCTTATAAGAAATGAAGTGTATAAATTAACTGTTGTAACGTTTGCGGATTTTTCGTTGCCGAAAAACCGAATAGTTATGGGTTTAAGAAAAATTTAGGAAAAGAAAAGAAGAAGAAAGAAGAGAGAAAAAGGCAGAAGATGGAGGGAAAAGAAAATAGAAATTAGAGAGAATAGAAAATAGATTATTTTAAAATAGAAAGAAAAGACAATAGAGAACAAAGAAAGAAAAAAACATAGAAGATAGAGAGAGGAGATAGAACGGAACAGAAAACAACATAACAACATCAGAATCTCACAATTCGCAGCGAAACAACATATAATAATAAATGAATAATCTTTAAACAAAGAACTATATCAGTTATTACATTACATCACATTACATTACCTCATATCATCAGAGTGTACAACAACAACAAACAGTGCAGCGGAAAAAGAAATACTATATAAACTAGTAATACGCCATGTCATCCAGCTTGCCTCCAGCAATTCCAGAATATCCAGAATATCCTGATAAACCTTAACTCTTGACTGCCCGTGTTGAAATTGGTGGGCACCCAGAGTTTAGGAAGGAAAACAATAAACTCCAAGTCAGTCATGTGACTGGTGTGAGAACTCAAAACAGTTTATTTATCTTTAAAATCAAAATAGAGAGATATTTTTAAATTCAATTCGAAATGCTTTTAAAAATGAGACTACCATAAGGCCTCCCGCACACACACACAATGCAAACGCAGAATCGGAGGAGATTTCTCCTTATGATAGTCAAAGATGCTTGATACGCATTTAAAATAACATTTGATATTATTACTAGTGCATAGTGTAGAAGAAATTCATTTCGAAAGTAGAATATAAATCTTAGCCAACATACGACCATTATCGTATGCCTACTATAGCTACCATCCAAACAGTGTTGCGACACCATAAGTGAATGATAGGTTCTACAACTAATACCGTACAAGTTTCGTATTGTTTCTTTGGATTTCCAACAAATGGTCAGGCCAAGGAACTTCCCATTGCCACATGAGAATGCCTCTGGAAAGACATCCCCGAGAACCAAACCGAAACTCTGCCAACACAAGGCCGGGTTACCCCTAACTGGGTAACTACTGACACGAGCACGCCATTCCCCGATCGTAAACGACCTTTCTCACGGGATCCCGAAAACCAACAACCACAAAGTAATAAATTCGTAGTAACCACATAGGTTAAATATCTGGGCTCCATACCATGATACCACCTCTATCCAGAAGGAAATGTACATACCCTAAAGGGTGCTACCCCTCATAACCTTGCCGCATCTTTCCTGTTTTGACCATTTCCGGGGTGTGAGGCTCGACGAAGTCACGTCCACAAAAACATACTTTATACAAAAGCCATGCTTTGGGTCAACAAATGATCAACACAATGATCACCAAGATAGACGATCAAATAAACGATCCTATCACAATAATCAACACAATGATCATTTACAGCATCACTCAGCATATCACATTACCAAATTGGGAATATATCGCTGATAACTTCAACTATATAACCTCTGAGCTCATACGTCTCAGAGAAGGGTGTTAAGCTAAAAGAATAAATTCTTCGCCACCAACAGAAATATATTTGAAAGAAATCGGCTTTATATCTCAACTTGTAATGTCAGACACACAATCCATACAAGTCTGTTCCGGGATCGAACAAAACCGAAGGCACTTACAAAGAAGTCCTTGCAATCCGGATATTCACAATCCTGATCGGATTCACCATCACATATGGAGAACTCTATACCGGAGCAACTCGGTGCAGAGTAAATCGACAGGTCATCCTATCGCTTTCGCAAATACCGGGTCTTCAACACCGATCTTCAATGCAATTCACAACGACGTATCACATATTCGGAAGGGGTTATACGACCCCATGGTCCTTTCCCGGTTAACCCGAATAGTGAGCGCTTATTCAAAAATAAGTGTAGCATTCACATTCAAACAAATCATATCAATTACCCATTCAAAGGGAAATATTGATAGTCGGTTATTGAACTATCAATGGATATGCACACATCACCAGATTCCAAATAATTTTCTAATTTATTTATTTTCCAAAATATCTCTACAAGATATAATATTTCATACTTCAAAAATAAATCAATATTTATTTTTCTAAACCAATCCCACTTTCTTTTATAAATTCCTTAGTGAATTTATAATCTAAAGTATTAATGAATATACGACTTCAATTCGATTTATAATATTCATTTTCAATTTATCTTCAAAAAGATAAATTCTCTAATATTCACTTTATATTGGAAAAACATTTCCATACTTATTTATTCATAAGTAATTCACAAATTTTATTTATTTTCAACACTTAGAAAATATTCAATATACTTAAATCAAAATTAAGTACATATTTCATTCTTTAAGGAAATCATTCTCTTAAACATATTTATTTGGGCCAAAACGAATGTTGCGTAGAACATCGTTACGACAACCCAAAATCACTAGTATAGGGATTCGAAATTAAAATAGATATATAAATCCCAATACTATACAAAACATTTCCTTTCGGAAATCATTTACTATAACAACAGTGTTATAGTCCATTATTTCCTTCTATTTCTCGAAAACGTCTATTTCAACAATTAATGTTGAAATCTATGGTTTCGAATCTCAACACAATTAAAACTTCGTCAGATCGTTTTAATTCTATTTCAATATCACATTCAAAACAATTTCTTTAACGTGTTATTCACTATTCAAAAACGTGAATATACTTCATTAACAATTTCATCCTTTTATTCATTTTAATTCAAAGGATTATTCACTATTCAAAAATGTGAATATAACTCCATTTATAGGTTTCAACAAATTTTCTTGTCAAAATAAGTCATTTGCGAATTTATAAAACAACGTTTATAAATTCCATTTCTATTTATTTATAAAAACTTCCTTTTTATAAATTCTTTTATTAACCTATTCCAGTTTATAACTCAATTATAGACCAAAAATTCACATTATAAGTTAAATGCTTATAAAACGATTATTTTACAAAATCGTTCTTTTAAACTTCATAGTTATAAATCTTATAACTTATAAGATTCAATCATTCATCCAAATATATTCTTTAATAAATTCACGAAATTTATAAATCTTACTATTTATAAATTCCATTTATAACTTCACCATTTATAATCCTATAAATTTCATTCTTTAATGAAATTCATTTTCACTTCATTCAAACACTTATAAAAACTCGTTTTATAATGTCAATTTTTCAATTTATAAATATCCATTTATAAATCTCTTAATATAAATCAATTCATATTAATATTTTAAAAACGTCTTTAAACTCCTTTATAATTTCATCATTTTGATTTATAAAAAAATCAAATTTGATAAATCCTATGTTTAAACTTTTCACAATTATTTCAGAAATCCCAATTTAACTATTTTATAAAGTCATTAATTCCTTATTTTCAAAAATCAGCTTTTAACTATATTTCTTAAAAATCATAATTTTTATAACATTAAAAATTATAACGTTTATTTATATAAAATGGATCAATTCCAAAAATATTTTATATTTTCAAAAATCACTTTAAAATCATTTTAAAATTCCAAATTTGGTCCAATGATGCTACACACCAAATAGTCAATCACGACAACAACGATATCATATATCGATATGATAATCCATCAAATATCAAAATATCTGAAATCAAATAAAAACTGTTGAGGAATCCAGTTGGATCCCTCCAACCTGTTTTCCTGCATCCAAAAACATTAGCACAATACCAATTTCGCTCCAGTACGAAATTATCGCGGTATATGTTCTTATTAAATATTATCCGCTTAATAACGGCGTAATAGGGTCTCATCCGCTAAACAAAAAATGCGGGGAATCAATAACTCCAATATATACATATGCCAATATATATATATTGCTATTATATATAATACCAATTTCACTGTTTATGAAATATTCGCGGTATATGTTTTTTATAAATAACATCCGCTTACTAACGGCGTATAATGTCTATTTTAACAATCAATAGATATCAATCAACATTCAAACATGCATTCAAATATTTTAAATCTAACTATTTAAAATAAAATCGAAACTGATTTGATTGAGTGAGAAGTTCTCACCTTGGTTTTATTTCCGTTTTAGCGATTTATTTTGAATAAAATTAAACGGACGTTTAATTTTACCCAAAATTCTCACTAACTCCAAACAACTCCAAACCAACTCCATCGCGTAGTGCTCGTCCATACGATTCCAACGCAACTGAGTTTGCATTTTTTCGACCTAGTATGAAAAAGTTATGAATATTTGAAGTTTACACGTATTTAAATAAACTAATTTCAACATAAACAAACTAATTTATAACCTAAATCAAATCATAGCCCTCCATCTCAACCCCAACCACATCAGGCCGTCCCCCCTATCATCTTCCCCATGCAAAAACCTACAGGTTGAGGCCGCAACTTGAACCCATGAAGCCATAGAACTAGGGTTTGATAATACACCCTCATTTCTCGACGAAATCACATCAAACTACCGCCATCTCGAAGCTCTCCACCACAACCATGCTCGGCCCAAACACCAGAGAGCTTGGCCCCCTCCTCCTCCTTGTTTTGCGTGCGCAGGCTGTAGAGAACGGCCCCATCTATCTCCCTCTACGTTGCACCATTTTCGATCATCTCCGTATGAAATTAAAGCTCTCGTCGAGCTCTACGACTTTCGTGTTGAACACCTTGGCTAAATCTTTGTAGATTGAGAGAGATTGAGGGGGAAAGGAGAATGATTTCTGCCCATCCATTGGGGTAGTGGCGGCTAGGGTTTTATAATTAGGTTTTTTTTTATTTATGAAGAGGATGGTGGGCTATTTATAAAGAAAAATCGAACACTATTCATCCCAGAAATTCCGAACTCCGATTTACGCGCCGAAACTGACGTACCTAGGGTTTATCCCGCATTCCGGACACAATGGAACAGGTTTCGAAAGCTAATTCGGAAGTATGTGCGAGTTATGTCTGTAAACGCTCAATTTAAATTAAACCGATTTAAATCGATTTGTAGGCGTTTTAATTTGTACCGGACAAACGGTAAATCCAATCGACTTGATATTTGAAACCTTACAATAATATCACATTACAGCTCCGATGAAACTAGTTTCGTCGAAATCTGAGACTTTTTGAAAAATGACTATTTTCACTCGCTAAATTAATATTAAAAATAAATCGATGCGTTTCGAGCTGCCACGCTCAAACGATAGCTCCGATTGACATGAAATTTGAAATCCGGTAATAACTAACTATTACGGATCCAATGAAACTGGTTTCGTTCAATTCTAAGACTGTTCAAAAATTGACTATTTTCACTAGTCGATTTAAATATTAAAATATTCAATTTTCACAAATTAACTTTAAATTCGATTTTGAAAGTTCTAAAATATCGTTCTAACTTCAATATGATAAAATAAAATTTTACAAATCATTTTCAATCATATTTAACTATATTTTCAATTATTTCCATAATTTAACGTATTAAATTATCGATTAAATTATTCAATTAAATCCAATAATTCAAATAAAAATTTATTTGACTTATAAATTCACTTATTAATATTTAAAATTAATTAAATATTCATATTTTAATTTCTAAAAATTCTGGGTCGTTACAATCTTCCCCACTTAAAATAATTTCGTCCTCGAAATTACAAGTAAGAAAAGTTACAGAATTTATTAACTTTCCCAAAACAAATTTAAACTTCTTTACAATACTTTACTAAGTTTTCAAATCATACTTAGTTATCTTTTCAAAAACACTACTATAGTTTAACTTTCAATTCCAAAATCAAAGTTAAAGTTTTCAAAATTTTCCAATTTTCTCAAATTTTTTTTCTAACGCCTTAAATTTTCGGAAAAATTCGCCATAGTCTCCTTTGCGCGGCTCGATCCAAAAAAAAATGACAGTATATATATCACAAATATACATCTCATCAAGTAATGAGGCATCCCGCAGGGAAAAAAGTGTAAAAGTACGATATGTAATCCGAGATATGTACCTTATATTTTATTAGCGTGCATATACGGCTAATATAGCGCAAAAGCGAGCTCCAAATGCGAAGCAAACGCGATCCGCACCTACTAATCACTCAACAAACAACATGAGAACATGCATATAGACAATAGTATCAATATACAACATATAGCAACATAATAACTATATATGTCAACATATCAAATGAAGTAAAAGCAACAAATGCAAACATCAACCAACTATCATTCAACAAATTCATAATCAATATATATTCATTCATATTCTCATTAATATTCAATGAAATGGTTTTCAATTTTAATCACATTTGATTCGTTGACATTGGATTTTATCAACATTCATTCTTAATTCAATTAGTTATCATTTACTAATTTAAATCCAATTCACATTCAATTCTAAAGTAAATTTCCATTTAATCTTTAAATTCATTTTTATTTACAATTCATGTTCATAAATATATTCATATAGTTTCACTTCTTACATATATAAGTTTATTCACAATTGTAAATCACTTTAATTATAATTTAATTCTTATAATTCTTTTGCTTATACAATTATTCTTTTATTTAGATTATTCAAACAACTAAACAATCAATTTATATACACTTTAATAATTCTGAAAAATTATTCCTTTATATATACAAAATATACTCAAGGTAAAATTATTTCATTTACCCAATTTAAAAATCAATATTGTGTCGAATTGTTCTATTCAAGTGTTTATAGATCCCTGTCAACAACGTTAATTACTCGTATTAACCAGAATCTATATACCACTCAACAAACCAATCATCACAATATAAAACAATTTTATATTCACTAACAAATACGCTCTCATAGCTATTATTACACTCAAATTCATTCTAGAGTACTGCTGACTCTATCTCTAATGAATAATACCCAACAGAACCATGGTTGTCGCTTAACCATAAGCTCTGATACCAAATGTAACGTTTGTGGATTTTTCGTTGCCGAAAAACCGAATAGTTATAGGTTTAAGAAAAATTTAGGAAAAGAAAAGAAGAAGAAAGAAGAGAGAAAAAGGCAGAAGATGGAGGGAAAAGAAAATAGAAATTAGAGAGAATAGAAAATAGATTATTTTAAAATAGAAAGAAAAGACAATAGAGAACAAAGAAAGAAAAAAACATAGAAGATAGAGAGAGGAGATAGAACGGAACAGAAAACAACAGAACAACATCAGAATCTCACAATTCGCAGCGGAACAACATATAATAATAAATGAATAATCTTTAAACAAAGAACTATATCAGTTATTACATTACATCACATTACATTACCTCATATCATCAGAGTGTACAACAACAACAAACAGTGCAGCGGAAAAAGAAATACTATATAAACTAGTAATACGCCATGCCATCCAGCTTGCCTCCAGCAATTCCAGAATATCCAGAATATCCTGATAAACCTTAACTCTTGACTGCCCGTGTTGAAATTGGTGGGCACCCAGAGTTTAGGAAGGAAAACAATAAACTCCAAGTCAGTCATGTGACTGGTGTGAGAACTCAAAACAGTTTATTTATCTTTAAAATCAAAATAGAGAGATATTTTTAAATTCAATTCGAAATGCTTTTAAAAATGAGACTACCATAAGGCCTCCCGCACACACACACAATGCAAACGCAGAATCGGAGGAGATTTCTCCTTATGATAGTCAAAGATGCTTGATACGCATTTAAAATAACATTTGATATTATTACTAGTGCATAGTGTAGAAGAAATTCATTTCGAAAGTAGAATATAAATCTTAGCCAACATACGACCATTATCGTATGCCTACTATAGCTACCATCCAAACAGTGTTGCGACACCATAAGTGAATGATAGGTTCTACAACTAATACCGTACAAGTTTCGTATTGTTTCTTTGGATTTCCAACAAATGGTCAGGCCAAGGAACTTCCCATTGCCACATGAGAATGCCTCTGGAAAGACATCCCCGAGAACCAAACCGGAACTCTGCCAACACAAGGCCGGGTTACCCCTAACTGGGTAACTACTGACACGAGCACGCCATTCCCCGATCGTAAACGACCTTTCTCACGGGATCCCGAAAACCAACAACCACAAAGTAATAAATTCGTAGTAACCACATAGGTTAAATATCTGGGCTCCATACCATGATACCACCTCTATCCAGAAGGAAATGTACATACCCTAAAGGGTGCTACCCCTCATAACCTTGCCGCATCTTTCCTGTTTTGACCATTTCCGGGGTGTGAGGCTCGACGAAGTCACGTCCACAAAAACATACTTTATACAAAAGCCATGCTTTGGGTCAACAAATGATCAACACAATGATCACCAAGATAGACGATCAAATAAACGATCCTATCACAATAATCAACACAATGATCATTTCAGCATCACTCAGCATATCACATTACCAAATTGGGAATATATCGCTGATAACTTCAAATATATAACCTCTGAGCTCGTACGTCTCAGAGAAGGGTGTTAAGCTAAAGAATAAATTCTTCGCCACCAACAGAAATATATTTGAAAGAAATCGGCTTTATATCTCAACTTGTAATGTCAGACACACAATCCATACAAGTCTGTTCCGGGATCGAACAAAACCGAAGGCACTTACAAAGAAGTTCTTGCAATCCGGATATTCACAATCCTGATCGGATTCACCATCACATATGGAGAACTCTATACCGGAGCAACTCGGTGCAGAGTAAATCGACAGGTCATCCTATCGCTTTCGCAAATACCGGGTCTTCAACACCGATCTTCAATGCAATTCACAACGACGTATCACATATTCGGAAGGGGTTATACGACCCCATGGTCCTTTCCCGGTTAACCCGAATAGTGAGCGCTTATTCAAAAATAAGTGTAGCATTCACATTCAAACAAATCATATCAATTACCCATTCAAAGGGAAATATTGATAGTCGGTTATTGAACTATCAATGGATATGCACACATCACCAGATTCCAAATAATTTTCCAATTTATTTATTTTCCAAAATATCTCTACAAGATATAATATTTCATACTTCAAAAATAAATCAATATTTATTTTTCTAAACCAATCCCACTTTCTTTTATAAATTCCTTAGTGAATTTATAATCTAAAGTATTAATGAATATACGACTTCAATTCGATTTATAATATTCATTTTCAATTTATCTTCAAAAAGATAAATTCTCTAATATTCACTTTATATTGGAAAAACATTTCCATACTTATTTATTCATAAGTAATTCACAAATTTTATTTATTTTCAACACTTAGAAAATATTCAATATACTTAAATCAAAATTAAGTACATATTTCATTCTTTAAGGAAATCATTCTCTTAAACATATTTATTTGGGCCAAAACGAATGTTGCGTAGAACATCGTTACGACAACCCAAAATCACTAGTATAGGGATTCGAAATTAAAATAGATATATAAATCCCAATACTATACAAAACATTTCCTTTCGGAAATCATTTACTATAACAACAGTGTTATAGTCCATTATTTCCTTCTATTTCTCGAAAACGTCTATTTCAACAATTAATGTTGAAATCTATGGTTTCGAATCTCAACACAATTAAAACTTCGTCAGATCGTTTTAATTCTATTTCAATATCACATTCAAAACAATTTCTTTAACGTGTTATTCACTATTCAAAAACGTGAATATACTTCATTAACAATTTCATCCTTTTATTCATTTTAATTCAAAGGATTATTCACTATTCAAAAATGTGAATATAACTCCATTTATAGGTTTCAACAAATTTTCTTGTCAAAATAAGTCATTTGCGAATTTATAAAACAACGTTTATAAATTCCATTTCTATTTATTTATAAAAACTTCCTTTTTATAAATTCTTTTATTAACCTATTCCAGTTTATAACTCAATTATAGACCAAAAATTCACATTATAAGTTAAATGCTTATAAAACGATTATTTTACAAAATCGTTCTTTTAAACTTCATAGTTATAAATCTTATAACTTATAAGATTCAATCATTCATCCAAATATATTCTTTAATAAATTCACGAAATTTATAAATCTTACTATTTATAAATTCCATTTATAACTTCACCATTTATAATCCTATAAATTTCATTCTTTAATGAAATTCATTTTCACTTCATTCAAACACTTATAAAAACTCGTTTTATAATGTCAATTTTTCAATTTATAAATATCCATTTATAAATCTCTTAATATAAATCAATTCATATTAATATTTTAAAAACGTCTTTAAACTCCTTTATAATTTCATCATTTTGATTTATAAAAAAATCAAATTTGATAAATCCTATGTTTAAATTTTTCACAATTATTTCAGAAATCCCAATTTAACTATTTTATAAAGTCATTAATTCCTTATTTTCAAAAATCAGCTTTTAACTATATTTCTTAAAAATCATAATTTTTATAACATTAAAAATTATAACGTTTATTTATATAAAATGGATCAATTCCAAAAATATTTTATATTTTCAAAAATCACTTTAAAATCATTTTAAAATTCCAAATTTGGTCCAATGATGCTACACACCAAATAGTCAATCACGACAACAACGATATCATATATCGATATGATAATCCATCAAATATCAAAATATCTGAAATCAAATAAAAACTGTTGAGGAATCCAGTTGGATCCCTCCAACCTGTTTTCCTGCATCCAAAAACATTAGCACAATACCAATTTCGCTCCAGTACGAAATTATCGCGGTATATGTTCTTATTAAATATTATCCGCTTAATAACGGCGTAATAGGGTCTCATCCGCTAAACAAAAAATGCGGAGAATCAATAACTCCAATATATACATATGCCAATATATATATATTGCTATTATATATAATACCAATTTCACTGTTTATGAAATATTCGCGGTATACGTTTTTAATAAATGACATCCGCTTACTAACGGCGTATAATGTCTATTTTAACAATCAATAGATATCAATCAACATTCAAAAATGCATTCAAATATTTTAAATCTAACTATTTAAAATAAAATCGAAACTGATTCGATTGAGTGAGAAGTTCTCACCTTGGTTTTATTTCCGTTTTAGCGATTTATTTTGAATAAAATTAAACGGACGTTTAATTTTACCCAAAATTCTCACTAACTCCAAACAACTCCAAACCAACTCCATCACGTAGTGCTCGTCCATACGATTCCAACGCAACTGAGTTTGCATTTTTTCGACCTCGTATGAAATAGTTATGAATATTTGAAGTTTACACGTATTTAAATAAACTAATTTCAACATAAACAAACTAATTTATAACCTAAATCAAATCATAGCCCTCCATCTCAACCCCAACCACATCAGGCCGTCCCCCCTATCATCTTCCCCACGCAAAAACCTACAGGTTGAGGCCGCAACTTGAACCCATGAAGCCATAGAACTAGGGTTTGATAATACACCCTCATTTCTCGACGAAATCACATCAAACTACCGCCATCTCGAAGCTCTCCACCACAACCATGCTCGGCCCAAACACCAGAGAGCTCGGCCCCCTCCTCCTCCTTGTTTTGCGTGCGCAGGCTGTAGAGAACGGCCCCATCTATCTCCCTCTACGTTGCACCATTTTCGATCATCTCCGTATGAAATTAAAGCTCTCGTCGAGCTCTACGACTTTCGTGTTGAACACCTTGGCTAAATCTTTGTAGATTGAGAGAGATTGAGGGGGAAAGGAGAATGATTTCTGGCCATCCATTGGGGTAATGGCGGCTAGGGTTTTATAATTAGGTTTTTATTTTTTTATTTTTATTTATGAAGAGGATGGTGGGCTATTTATAAAGAAAAATCGAACACTATTCATCCCAGAAATTCTGAACTCCGATTTACGCGCCGAAACTGACGTACCTAGGGTTTATCCCGCATTCCGGACACAATGGAACAGGTTTCGAAAGCTAATTCGGAAGTATGTGCGAGTTATGGCTGTAAACGCTCAATTTAAATTAAACCGATTTAAATCGATTTCTAGGCGTTTTAATTTGTACCGGACAAAAGGTAAATCCAATCGACTTGAAATTTGAAACCTTACAATAATATCACATTACGGATCCGATGAAACTGGTTTCGTCGAAATCCGAGACTTTTTGAAAAATGGCTA
Organism: Allium cepa; assembly: GCA_030765085.1. Classification (NCBI taxonomy): domain Eukaryota; kingdom Viridiplantae; phylum Streptophyta; class Magnoliopsida; order Asparagales; family Amaryllidaceae; genus Allium; species Allium cepa. Next base: position 780,597,384 of record CM060945.1, read on the forward strand.
TTTTCACTCGCTAAATTAATATTAAAAAAAATCGATGCGTTTCGAGCTGCCACGCTCAAACGATAGCTCCGATTGACACGAAATTTGAAATCCGGTAATAACTAACTATTACGGATCCAATGAAATAGGTTTCGTTCAATTCTAAGACTGTTTAAAAATTGACTATTTTCACTAGTCGATTTAAATATTAAAATATTCAATTTTCACAAATTAACTTTAAATTCGATTTTGAAAGTTCTAAAATATCGTTCTAACTTCAATATGATAAAATAAAATTTTACAATTCATTTTCAATCATATTTAACTATATTTTCAATTATTTCCATAATTTAACGTATTAAATTATCGATTAAATTATTCAATTAAATCCAATAATTCAAATAAAAATTTATTTGACTTATAAATTCACTTATTAATATTTAAAATTAATTAAATATTCATATTTTAATTTCTAAAAATTCTGGGTCGTTACAACTGTGGTCATTGGATAATGTAAATTGTGATAGTTATGTATTAATTGAATGAATATTATTTGTTGAATGGTTTCTTTGGTTGTGAATCATTGCTATTAGCGCTTTTGGCTGCATATGATTGTTACGGTTGTGCATTTGTGCTCGTGCTTATGATTTGGATTTAGAATTCATGTTGTATAGTTTTATTAAACTCATACATGTTTCTATATCTTTTATTATAAGTGACTAATATTCTAAATTGAGTTGAGATAGACACATACGAAGCCTGTTTGGACATATATGCAGATTTTATTTTCTTTTGCTTGCTTAATATGAGTGAACTCGCTTGTGTTAATAATAATAAGGTAAATTTCTCGGATTACATACTGCACTTTTATATTTTTCCCAAGGGATGCCTCATCATTGAGATGAGATGTTTATTTGGTATATTTGTGATATATGTTTGTATTGTAAAATTTTTACGATCAAGATGCACGAAGGAGACGCTGCCTAAATTTTTCGTAAATTCGGACATTAGAAATTTTTTGAAATTTTTGTTACTTGTTATTAGAAATAAGTTATGAATTCCACAAAGCCGGTACCGGAATGGCTTAGTGGAAGCATGATAATGGTTTTTAAATAAGATTTTAATGTTTTATAAGTTAATTATTTTGAGTATATTATATCAAATATTAAATTCCTTAACCCCTTTTCGAAGATCAGAAGTTTTAGGTGGGGGAAATTGTAATGACCTGTAATTTTATCTAATTTATATTATTAAATTTAGTATAATTATTGACTAAAAATGATAATAAATAAAAACTTATGTTTTATTTATATAATTTATTAAATATGAGCCTGAATAAAATTTGAAATAAACAATTTCGAAGATTTAGGCAATAACAAGTATTGAAATGAAATTCTGTGTAATTAACGTGTTTATAATTAATCGTTGGTATTGAATAATAAATGTTGAATTGTTTAGACGAAAATAAAATAATTGTTGATAATTATAATTCATTTGAAATTTAATGATTATTAATGTAATTTATTGAATAACTAAATTATTTAAATTTAATATTGGAAATTATTTATATAATTGAATCCTGAATTTAATATGAATGTAAATGATTTCAAAAGTTGATTTAAAATTTTAGTTAAACAAGAGTTGTTTGCTCTTAAAATTGAGTTAAAAGTGATTGAATTGATTTTGGAAAATTTCTTGTTTTAAATAACACATAAAATAGTCTTTCTGGGCACTGTCTCGAATTACGACGAAACCAGTTTCATTAGATCCTTAATAGTGAATTATTATAGGATTTTAAGTTTCGTAGCGATCAGACATATCGTTTGGCCGTGCGAGCTTGAAATGTATAGAAATCAATTAAAGTAATTCAATTAAAATAATTTATTTTGAAATGCTATCTTCTAAATATGAGGGAATTAGCTTTCGAAACTAGTTCCATTGTGTTCGTAATGGGGGTATAACATAGAGAACACCAAGTGGCACTCATCATTCGGAGTTTGGAAAATTTATGTGTGATCGCGTGGAAATTTATATATAAGGTCGTTATAAATCATTTTCGTCAAACCTTATCTTTCAGCGCCGCTCTCTTATATCGAATTTATGGCTGAAAATTCGCTATCTTCTCCCCTCGATTTCCCTCAATCCACTTAACGAAATGAAATAATTCCAAAAGGAAAATCGTTGATCTCATCGAGCTCAACATTGTGGATGGTTGGGTTGTCTCGTTTCGTCGCATGGTGGCCATTGGAGGCTTGTGTTCAATTGAAGTTTAGTGTCTTTTGGGTTTGTTGATCCGTGCGTGCAGGGAGGCGATTGCGGCGACTGGGGAGGCGGGCTCGGCGGCGGCGGCGCTAACATAGTGGGTGGTGGTGGAGTGATCTGCTTTCGAGTAAAGAAAAAAGGACGAACAAAATCGTGAGCCGTGAGCAGGAAGGGAAAGACCGAGTCTAGAATAATGGTAATGATTTTAATTATTTTATTATTATGTTAATTAACTTTTTAATTATCATTATGTTAATTATTGAATAGTTTTCTTGTACGAGGTCCAATTCGAGCGAAATGAGTTGCATTGGATTTGTATCGACATCGTTTATGACATGAAGTGGAATTGGAAATCATTTGAAGCTGAATGTTTTCAATTTCAAATAAAAGGTGAGCGTTTTAAATACTTAAGAATTTCTAAAATATTTTTATGTTAGTTAATTGATACCATGAAGTGATTTAATTTTATTGATTGTTATTTAGCAATTTAAATTGACATCTCAATTGACATTTGGATTGATTGTTAGAAATTAAGTTTGATAGTTAAATTGAAACCGTAATTAAATTGCCAGATAGATTCTTGATTATTGATAACTGGTTAACTGTTGTGATATATTGACTGTCTTGGAATGTTGATTTTGATGGATGTTATTGGTTGATAGTTGAATGATTTGGATGTTAATTTATTTTTATATATTCCCGTTATCACCCTATATATTAGTGACACTGTATAAACTGTTATCTGAATTATATTTGAATAAAATAAGAAGTACGTGATATATACATATGGCACTTTGATTTGGATTGAAATGATATATATCCATCCCTGAAATTAAAATCGAAACGACTATTCACTTGGCCGTAGGGTAGAAAATTATATATGGACAACAGATTGGTTAAATTAAACGGTCTTAAATTTTTGATCTTGAACCTATTTAAAGATTTTGTTTTAAAGAAATAAAAATTGAATTTACGAAGATTGAATTAATTTCGAATTCGAGTTTGAAATGTTGAAATTAAATTTAGTTCAAAGAAATTATTTAATTGGAATTAGAAGTCATGGTTGAAATATTACTTAAATTATTGAAATAGAATTGTTTAAAAAGATATGAACTTTACTTGAACTTTGAAGTTATTTAAGTAAAGGTAATTTGAATGGATATTTCAAACTTAGGCTCGGAATTGAATCATCTTAAAGATTTGAACCTAAATTGAAGATTGAAGTTTAAATTTGATTTTGGGTGATTTAAATCAGCAAATTGAAATTGTACTTGGAATATATATAAACCGAAATGGTTTAGAAATTGATAATTGAATCGAAAATTAAACCATTGAATTGAAACGTGAATTAGAAGTTAAAATAAATGATGTGTACGTAAATGTGCATATTTTTACCACCATATGTAATCTATTTATATTAAATAAATGATCATATTGGGTATTTTAACTTGTTTAAACCAAAATTCAAATTATTTTCAAATTGTCATATATTCATCTTCATATAGTTGTAAAATGGTCATTTTTGTGCATTTATTAAATTGTGAAAGAATTTTCTATGTTGTTTTGTAGGAAGTTTAGTGAAATTTACAAGTGGTTTCATGATGATATGTGCATGCACAAGAGTGAAAAGAATAAATGAAGTTGGAAATAATTCGGAATGATGATCATAGAGGACCCCACTTACCCTCCTACCTTAATGTACACTTAGGAGCTAATGCACATGCTAAAAAGCTATTAAATCATTATGCACACTTAATGGATGATTATTGGATGCTAATGGCTACTTGGCCACTACACTTCCTAAGGGGTAGTCTGGGCATTCCCCAAAAATATGAATTAGGGTTTAGCACATGTATAAATACCCCTTATGTTTCATGTAACCCTCTTCTTCCTTAGCCTCTCTTAGTTAGTTTTTAGCTTAGAAATAGAAGAAAGCTTCTTTTTTCTTTTAATGGCTTCTCAGCCATTTCTTTCATGAAATTTCTTTATGCAACTTTAATTGACGCAGGGGATTAACAAACTTGACGTGCTATTAATGTTTGATACAAATTGATGCAAATTTCATCCCACGAAATGATTCGTGTCAAGTAAACAAAGATAAATGCCCAAATATGTTGATCTCTCGAGATACCGGATTCTAGCTATCTTCAACAAGTTGATCGCGCACGATGCCACGTTAGAAGGTCTACGGTTCTTCGACATTGATCTCGCGCACGAGATTCCGTGAATCGGCTTCAAATTCGTTGATTCGAGCACGCTCGAATAACCGAAGATGGAGAAAGGAACTCACACTCAACTTCCAATTTTTAAAGAGGCACAAAGCACTCAACAAAATTTTATTCAAAATCAACCGAGCTTTTACAAACGACCAACACCCCTATTTATAGAAGTTACAACACATAGCATTCACGACCTAACATCAACATACAAGTCAATCAACAGGTGCTCGCGACCTACGACTCAACACAGGTCATTAACGACCTTACAAATTACAGCAACACGTTACAACATTACGCGACATAAGTACAATGACCTACGACTTAAGAAATTACAACATAAAAGCGACTTAACAAATTTACAACACAACAGCTTGAGCATCTTCAAGTAAGCGACTTAACATCAGGAGCGACCTACAACATAAGCTTCAGCGACCTAAAAATCAACGGCTTAAGCTTCAGCGACTCAAGGTAGTGTGGCATCATGCGACATAAGAATGGAGCGACCTAACCATGGAGGGACCTAAGAATGATAACATGCGGCATAAGTTTGACATAACTCGTTAGGTCACGCGCGACTTAAAGATTTGCGCCATATGCGACCTAATTCTTTAGGTCGTAGCTTGTTAGGTTGAAGCTCGGTAGGTCGTAGCTCGGTAGGTTGAAGCGACCTAAGGCAAAGCGGCATATGCGAGCGATTGTCATAGCTCGTTAGTTCGTCGCTTGGTAGGTCGTAACTCACTGGCGACTTCTGATAGGTCGCTGCATCATTTTCCCCTGCATAACTCCCATATCTCGTTAGGTCGCTCAAGCGACTCAAGGTCTGGTGCACTGCTTCCTGCGACTTAACAAGATAACGACTTAAGTAACTGCGATTATCATGGTGCGCTGCATCATTAATACATTGCCCCTTTCTTTTCTTGATTACTTCCTTTCATGCTAGTAGTGTAGTTTGATTTTAATGCAAGTAGGTTAATTTTATTTCTTGTTCATTTATGTTTCATTTTCCTTTCTTTTTAGTTTCATGTTGCAAACCATATTTTTTGATTTGATAACAAATATGAGGGGTTAAACCCCTTCAATTTAGAGGTAATGAAGCTCTCTAATCATGTGGCTTTAACATAATTTGATAATCTTTTCTCTCTTTTTGTGCTTCATGGAAAGTTGATGTTTATGTAATTTTGTGTTTGGTATTAAGTTTGATAGCCTATGTTGTTCAAAACAAATAGGTTATGCTTAGTCATATGAATCACAAATTGCCTCTTCATCTACATATGATTATGCCAATGAAGTGAAATTAAATCAAAGTTTGATGGAGTATATTTCTAATCAATATATTTGCGCCAAAATTGGTCACAAACCCCAAATATCGTGAAAGAACCAGTGTATGAACACAGATCAACAGTATTCTAACAAAAATCTTAGATCAAGACAAAGTAGAGAGCAACAATTGAAAAATAACAAACAGGAACGCAAGATTTATAGTGGTTCGGCTATCTCCGGCCTACGTCCACTTTGAAGGATAATCTTTTATTGATACGCTTGCTGGTTATAGTGAATTGCAACAGTAATTTTCGAGTACAACAATGGATTTTGAGTGCAATCATGATTTTGGCAGAGTTTGGATGTTGCCGGATCAAAAAGTCCCTTTTCTATAAGCTTTTGGGTGCTATTTATAGGTGTCGGATGCAAATATCTAGCTCAGATCTCGGAAGACCTATTCTAGCACATGGGTGGCCCACGCGATCAATCCCAGACGATTTCGACTCGATTCGTGATTGATGCGAACGTAATTCGTATCGATAAAGATTTTGTTCAATGGAGTCGAAATTCAGCATCAACCTCTTTAGCTCCTGTGAAAATTTCATAGCATTTGGACTTATGGATTGTGAGATATGATCGATGCAAGTTAGCATTTTCTCCAGGCCATCGTGTTCGTATCGATACATTTCGTGTCAATCTGTTTGACTTGATCTTAAGCGCATGCTTGTAAGGTGATGTGGTGGGAGATTCTTGGATCGATCCACTCTTCGCGCCAGTTTACCGAGTCTTATTCGTACCCAATATCGGAGCCTTGCTCGTATCGATCACTTTGTCTAGTTCGTATCGACGCTAGTGGAACTTCGTATCGATCGACTGTGTTACTTCGTTCGTGTCGATCGGCTACATTGTTTTGTGTATGCTTGGTATCGATTTTCTGATCGATACGAAATGCTTGAAGTCCGATCGATACGAAATGCATGCTATAGTTGATGGTCACAAAGTAAACTATATGGACATGAGCTGGACGTTTGGGCGACCGATACAAATTGATCGTTATGAAATCGTGTTTTTCTGATGGATATGAACAAGATTGATATGATGCGACTGCGTTTGGATTGATACGAAGAGTGTGATTCTCGATGGATTCGAACTGTATCGATGCGAACAGGGTGGAGCGATGGATACAAATTCCCGAGTTTGCATCAATCATATCTTGAGCATACGAACTCCAATTGACTTTAAATTTGAAATGTTGGCTTTTATGGCTTTTCTTGTCTTGCCTTGTCAATTATAGTTCGATCCGGACTCAGATAAAATTCATCGATATCCACAGTGAACTTGTGATGCATAATCAGTATATGGGATGAGTGATCACTAATTTTCAATTAACTCCTCGATATCTCGGCCTTACTAAAAGGTGAGATAACGCTTTGCCCCCAAAACATGATTTTTGGTGAAAGGTGTGTTTTGAATAGCTTCAAATCAAATGTCGTGAGTCCATGTTTTATCCACAACTGTAGTATTGCTAATCAAGTTTATGGCTGTTCGAAGTTGAATCAGTGTCCATTTCCACCTATGGAAGTCAAGAATTAAATTCTACAGCCTCTCTGAACTATCGATGGTCACTTCGGACCCTTGCCAAGTCCATTCCAGACTTAACGATCGAATAGAAAGATCCTATTACACTTCGACATTGCTTTCTATCCCTTGTACTCTGGTCCCAGTGAAGGCATATAGCAATGTTTTGGTTTTTCTAGATTGGCTACAGCCTCTCCAGGCTCTTGCTAGATCCCATCCTGTCACTCTCCGGTGAAGGTGAAACAACATTGAGTGAGCCGATCCTGTCGCTCCCCGACGAAGCGGCAACACCCCTTGCACTCTGGTTTAGCGTCCTTGAACATTAAGCGATGTTATGGCTCGAATCCTAGGCCGACCACAGCTACTTTGGCCTCTTATTGAACCCCAATCCAATCACTCTCCGGTGAATGAGGAACGACGTTGAGTGAGTTAATCCTATCGCTCTCCAGCGAAGCAACTCACTTCTTGCACTACGTATCCTATCTCTCTGGGTAGGATCATAATGCAATTAATTTCAAATTGACTTCCAATTCATCCTTTAACTCCCTGGTCAAAGGTTTATGTTGTGAAATTCAAGTTCATTTATTAAATTCAAATTCCAAATGTCCAATCACAAACAAAGGGAAAATCTAGATACTGCCTTTCCGGGAAAAGCGATCTATTACCATCTTAGAGCATGCCTGGGGTTCTCTCCGGTTCCTGTGCATGTGTAAGTGGAATGGCCATTTTATTTTGAAATCAAACCTAAGAAGTTTAATCGACCAAAGTTCCAATCCTGATCTTGGTCCTTGCCGTCATGATCAATTGATGACGAGTCACGATCCCGATCCCGATCCCGATCCAGGATTAGTTCTATTAGGTGGAGGCGGTAGTTGTTCAGGTCCTTCGGCCGTTGTCCGATTTCTCATGTATCATGGCAATCTACCACTTCTAACATGTTCTTCTACCTCATCCTTCAAATGGCAGCATTCGTAAATAGTATGCCCTTCCAGCTCATGGAATAGGAAATACTTTCCACGTATACATTGCCGTTCTGTGGGATCTCTCCTAGGTGGTTTCCGATAAGGGAGCTGCCCCCGAGTCTCTGTGTAAATCCTTTCAAGGTTTTCCGTCAAGTCAGCGTATTATTTGAATCTGGTTTCTTGGAATTTCTTCCGTTTGTCAGGACCATCGTATCTATCATCCTACTTCCGCTTTCCTTTGTCTATCCCAGACTGCTTCTTGGAGGTTCCTTCGCCTTACACGACGTTTATTTCCTACCTTTTGGCACGTGAATCTTCCAGCCGAATGAAAATCTCATCCTCATGATAGAATTTTTCAAGATCTTGTGGTGGATCTCTTGCCAAAGAATCCTTAAATTCCATACCTTCTGCAACTCCTGCTACCGCCGCCATCAAAATCATTGATAGATCCGGGCGATCTACTGAAGCCACCTTTGCATTGAATCATAGTAGAAAATCTCTTATGGACTCTCCGGTCCTCTGTTTCATCGAAGCTAAGGTCATCACACTCTTGGGCCGCGTCACGTGGACCCTAAACTGTCGCATGAAGCGTTCCACTAGCTCGCCGCACGTTCCAATTGATCCACTCTCTAGCTGCCTGAACCAAAGAGCATCCAAATCCGTCAAATATAGAGGGAAACACCGTGCTATCACTTCCTTGGATGCCCATAGCACTTCCATATTCCTAATGTATCTGGTAATATGCATGGTCAGGTCTGACTTTCCATCATAAGGTTCTAGCGTGGGTAACTTGAACTTTGGAGGGTTCCTCGCATTTTCGATAATCGGAGCGAACGAATTCCAACTAACTTCTTCTAAGCCTCTGCTTGGCAATCCTCCCCTCATAATCCATCGCAGTAATCCAGCCATTCGTTCGTCTCCATCTAAGGGTTGTCCCCTTAGCATGTTTCCATTCTACCTCCCATGTCCCGAAGGGTATTCTGGCTATTATTCTTCATGTGGTTCATTCATGTTGGTGTTGGCTCTAGCCTATGGAGCAGAATCTATGGGTCTTCCAGTGCCAGCTCCCGAGGGTCTGCCCCTACGTCCTTGTCGATTGCCCTCTTTCACTGTGTTCTGGTCTTCAATCTAACCTCCGACATTCTCTGTAACCCCAGCTCCTTGTCCTATGTTAGCAGCAACTGTATCTGGTCTAAAGTTCTATGCTCCAGCTACTCTCATCTGCTCAAAGAAACTCTGCATCGTTTCTTGTTGGCTCTTCAGCAATCCTTCGTGTATTGAATCCACCATAGCCTCCATCTCGTCCTTGGTGATGTAGATCGAAGCTTGTCCTCCTCCAGCTCCAAAAGAGGCCTCTTGACTTCCCTCTTGCTGGCTCCTTCCTCCTCTCTGCCTTCTTGTTGATTGTCGTGTCATTGTCTTTCAAACCTGAATTCTTTAAGCTTTAAAATCCAATATCTAAGTGGTAGAATCCCTGAGTTAGGCCTTCTCAGTGAAAGCACCAAAGTGTTTACAGCAAAATTGGTCACAAACCCCAAATATTGTGAAAGCATCAGCGTACGAAAACAGACCAGCAGTATTCTAACACAAATCTCAGATCCAGACAAAGTAGAGAGCAACAACTGAAAAATAACAAACAGAAACATAAGATTTATAGTAGTTCGGCTATCTCCGGCCTACGTCCACTTCAAAGGATAATCTTTTATTGATGTGCTTGCTGGTTATAGTGAATTACAATAGTAATTTTCGAGTACAATAATGGAGTTTGAGTGCAATCGTGATTTTGGTAGAGTCTAGATGTCGCCAGATTAAAAAGCCCTTCTCTATAGGCTTTGGGATTCTATACATAGGTGTAGGATGCAAATATCTCGCTCAGATCTCGATAGACCTCTTCTGGAATGTGGGCGAGCCCACGCGATCGATCCAAGGTGATTTCGACTCGATCCGTGATCGATACGAACGTAATTCGTATCGATTAAGATTTTGTCCAATGGAGCCGAAATTTGGAATGAACCTTCTTTAGCTTGTACGTAAGCTCCTGTGAAAATTTCATAGCATTTGGACTTATGGATTATGAGAAATGATCGATGCAAGTTAGCATTTTCTCTAGGCTGTCGTGTTAGTATCGATACATTTTGTGTCGATCTGTTCGACTCAATCTCGAGCTCGTGCATGTAAGGTGACGTGGTGTGAGATTCTTTGATGATCCACTCTTCGTGCCGAGTTGACCGAGTCTTATTTGTATGCAATATCGGAGCCTTGCTCGTATCGATTACTTCGTCTAGTTCATATCGACGTTAGCGGCACTTTGTATCTATCGTGTTTTGTTTCGTTCGTGTCGATTGACAGTGTTACTTCATTCGTGTCGATTGGCTACGTTGTTTTGTGTGTGCGTGGTATCGATTTTCCGATCGATATGAAATGCTTCAAGTCTGATCGATACAAAATGCATGCCATAGTCGATGGTCACGAAGTAAACAATATGGACACGAGCTGCATGTTTGGGCGACCGATACGAATTGATCATTACAAAATTGTGTTTTTCTGATGGATACGAACAAGATCGATACGACGCAGCCGCTTTTGGATCAAGAGTGTGATGCCGAATGGATTCGAACACTATCGATACGAAGAGTGTGACGACTCGAAAATTTTCGAGCATTTAAAATTGGAATATTTAATCGATGTTGAATATTTAAAGGTTAATTTCTAACTTGAATTTCAAATGTCACAGTTTATTTGATATTTAAATTATTAAATTAAATAATTTGGAATTGGGTAAAATATGCAATCTGAAGTTTTAAGTCGGTTAAAAATAATTTGAAGGCTTATAAAATTTATATTGATATTACTGAAGAGAATAGAAGTGTTGAAATCAAATTTAAGAATGATTTGTTAAATTTTGAAATTTAATATCGTTTAAATTTAATTTAAAAATAGCCTTCCGAGGCACAGTCTCGGAATTTGACGAAACCAGTTCCATTGGATCCGTAATATTATATTATTGTCGGATTTCAATTTTCGCAAGGTTCAGAATTACCGTTTGATCGTACAAACCGTAAATGCATAAAGAAAGCTAATTAAATTTAGTTTACTTAGTCAAATCTTTTTATAGAAGTCTCACCCCCTAGCTTCTAACGCAAGCTTCATTTTCACTTTAGTAATTTTGGCCGAAGCCTTATCCATCAGGATCGAAACCCTCGAATTAAATGGCCGAAGTAAATCACGTGTTCCTCTTTAATCCAAATTAATTACCGCATATAAAAAAATGGCGGAATAGGGGGAAACTTGCGTGCTCGAACACGTGAGTATATCGTGTCGTCATCATCGAACTCGCGCTTAGGGTTTCGCGTGATACATGGCGCTTTATTTGGGAAACCGTAGAACTCGAGGTGGCAGGTGCAACGCCAATGGAAGGGGGGCTCGTGCGGTACGACGGTGTTCGGCGATTGATACCCGCGAAGATTGGAATCACGATAGGTGCGAGGATGTGGTGACGTTGCTACGAGCTGTGCTTCGGCGTCTCGGGACTTGGTTGTAGCAGTAAGATGTTTGGTTGGGTAGCAGCAGTAGTGGAGTGGTGAGGTATAAAATTTACCTTAAATTTTATTTTTTTTAAAATAAGAGTTAAATTTTTAGTTACTAAGAAGTGTTTACTATAGGAAATTAGATCGAAATAAAATTATTAGTTTAGATTAAATTAATAAATGATAATTGATTTTTCAATTAGTTCAGGATTTAATTATTAGTTTAAATTGAAATCCTTAGTTAATTAAATTTAAAATGGAAATTGTCTAGTTAGAAAGGAAAATGTAAATGAGGTAGATATTGTTATTGTAATCAGGTTTAATCTGGAATGGAAAAGAAAATTTTATACTCGTGTGCGCGCTTAACTTATTAAGTAATTTATGAAAGGAAAATTGGTTTAAAATTAACTCCTTTGGTTAAATTAAATCTAAGGTTAAAATTTAATCGTTAGTTAAATAAAATAAATAAATGGTGAATAATTGTTTGATTGGTTCAAATAATAAACCGTGAATTGTTATACAAGGTCAAAAATAATGAGGAACAAGCTAGTCTGGAGTGGGTTGCAAAATATTAAGCAAACGTGAGTTAATCTCACTCAGTTTAAATTTAAATGATTAAATTTAAATAATTGTTTGAATGCTTGAATTGATTGATGTGATATAGTATGATATAATTTGAAATTGGCATTTTATGTAATGCTAACGTCTGTGGATGCAGGGAAAACAGGTTGGAGGGATCCAACTGGACCCCTCAACTTTTATTTAAATTATTTAATATTCTCTGTTCTGATTATTTGAAATTCTACAATGAATTATGTGGAAGTATTGAATGCTATGGCTTGGTTGATACAGTTGCGTATAATGGATTGCCAAAAATATAAATTTGATTTTGGTAATTACAGAATAAATTTAAGAATGACTTGGAAAGAAATAAAGTGACTTTAAAATTCCAATTAATGAATCCGGAGTATGGAAAGGAAAATTTGAATAAACAGGAAGTTAATGAATTTTAAAATGCAGTATTAGCAATTAAAAAGAACAAACATTTATTTAGAATTTAATATTTGAATTATTGAAAGAGTAAAGAAGAAATGGGAAAAGATAATAATAAAATCGATAACTACTGAATTTGGAAATGAACTGATAATTTTTTTTTATTTCAAATAAAATAAATTGGAAATCATTTTGGGGAAAATTGATTTAAGTGATTGAAGTTGGAATATTCTTTGGATAGCCAAGTACATGTTTTTAAAAGTAAATTTTTAAATATAAATTAAATGTTTTTAAGTTGTTTTTTTTAAACGAAAGCAAGTTTGTAAAAATTTATTATTTCTAGTATTTAAAGTCTAAAGTAAGTATTTTCTTTTATTCTATTTCAGCAGTAATTATTAAGAAGTAACTTAGTATTTATTTTATAAAAAAAAGTAGAAACCTAGTTTTATATTTTATAAGTAACCTTATTTTCAAATATTCTTATAGTATATATTATTAACAAAATATTAAAGTAATTTTGACTTGAATGTTTTAAAGTATATTTTTAAAAGCGCAGTGTTGTAAATTATTTTAAAAATCTAAAGTTTTGTGCTTGGTGATTCCAACGGAATTAGAAATACTTGGAATTTATTCTGAGAAAGGCAGGTAGTTGTGAAAACTGTTTTCAAAGGAATTTGAAAAGTGAAAATATATCTTGTGGAGATATTTTCGAGATAAATAAATAATTTATAAAATTATTTATTGTTGGATGGTTGTTTGTGAATATTAATTGATAGTTAAATCAACGACTATTAATATTAGCCAAATTCGTTGATCGTTTCGAAGAGACCGGGATCGAGATTTAATTTCTCGAAAACCACTGCGATCCGGCTTGTACGTTTTCGTGAAAACGATTTTGGATTCAAAAATGGAATAGTGAAGTGCAAGGGCTAGTCGCTACTAATCCTGAGGATATTTCCGAATGGATGTAGTAGGAATAGTGCCTTCGGTTCCGTTCGAACCCGGGACGGACTGTATGGATGAATGCTTGCGAAACATCGTCAGGTGGACGATGGGCATTCTAAGGGATATGTTCTAAAAAGGTAACGCTTAGCCTCAAGCCTCATCAAATGGGAATGACTGAAAATCAGGGGTTATGCAGCAAGACTAGGTGGGTAGCACCCAAGCAGGGTGAGGTCATCCCAGTCTAGATGTCCCTTTTTATTTTCGGCTTAGTGGGCGGTTGTTGATCCCAACTGCGGGGTGATCTCACTCGGGATTATCCAGTAAGGGGTAGTCCCGGTCTTGTGTTGCAGGAGAGCGGGCGTACTCCTCGGTACGGTAATCTAGGCCCCGTACTGTGACAGGCGGTACCCCACTGCCTAGTCATTATTTGGAAATCCATTCTCCCTACGAGCCTTGTACGAGTTTTGTTTGTATTACCCACTCTGTGGCTAGTAGCTGGAATTTAATGACTGTCACAATTTCGGCTATTTTCTAAGTATTTGTATATAGACCCTGTTATAATATCAGAGAATTTCTATAAAAATTGTTTTAGCTATCGTAAGGTAAAAACCTGACATGTTTATTTGTGGCGTGGTCTTACGAGATGCTTTTGTTTTTAAAGGATTTTTAAAACTTAATAATCAATTGGATGTGATTTTCTCACGCTAGTATTCCAAACTGACTCGGGTGTTATTTAACTGTAATGCTCGGGTCAGACCGAGTATTATAGAATACAGGATATGATGCTGTGGAGCTCAGGAGACGAGCAAGATGACAATATGTACTTCCGTACTTGTTTATATATGTATATTCCGCTGTGTTAAGTTGTTGTGTATCCATTGTATGATATGGATGTTGAGCTGTGATTGATGTACTCTGATGATGTAATGTATAAACAGAAATATTTAATGTTGAGTAAAGATTATTCATTATCTATTATATTTTATTCCGCTGCGATGGTTAGATTCTGTTGTTGTTTTCTATTTTCTTCTTCTACCTCTTCTTCTTTAAACCCAAATGGTTCGTATTTCTGTACAACTTGAGTTGTTTGTTATAGAATAGTGTTAACTCAAGGGGTACGGATTTGCGGGCCGTTACACTTGGTATCAGAGCTTAGGTTAGTGATAACCTTGGCTCTGGTGGGAATTACTCATTTAAATTAGAGTCTGTAGTACTCTCGAATGAGTTTGAGCGTATTAATAAATATGAGCGCGTATTTGTTAGTGAATATAACTTGTTTTAATATTGTGTTGATTGGTTTATTGAGTGGCATATGAACCTTCGTCGACACAGTCTGCGCAACTGCATCGAAGGGGTTTCTAAACACTTGAATAGAACGATCGTCACGGTATTGTTTTAAATGTGGGTAAATGAAATAATTTTACCCTAATTATACTTCAATATAAATAAAAGTTTTGTAAACTATTTTAGCTAATATATGGTTGCTTGGATGTTAGGAGGAATAATATTAGAGTATTATCATTATTAAGTGAAAATTTTACTAGAAGTTGAAATATAACTAAAATTTAGAGGAATAAATTCATTATAAAAGGAAATTTATAAATATGGATTATAAATGTAATTTATCAATTGAAATACAATCAAATGAGAATTTGTATAAGCATAAAGTGTACAAATGAATTATAGTTAGAATTTATTTAAGCAGGCTTTGGAAATTTTAAATCCCGGAGATTTGGAAGTATTTGAAGATAAATGATAGTATTATTGTTTTGGAGATATTTCTGAATGGAAATCTGTTTAAATGGATTTTGAAAGTGAAATAGCATTTAAATCACTTAGATTATTGGAAAATAATTCAGATGATGACGGCCGCATCATCAGTATTCATTTTCGAATTTCTGAGTGACAGATTGCTGCCAAAAATAAATTTGTTCAGGAAAAACTAGTTTTGAAAATTTCAAGGGAAATTTGTTGAGAATAAAACCAGGATTGGTTTGACTTTTGAGAAATGTGATTTGAGATGTTGAAAATTTCAAAATGTTTTGAAACCAATATCCGGGTGTTTGAAAATCCTGATGAGATAGGTTGTAAGCTTATAAATTGATATTATTTTTAGACCAGGAAGGAAATATAAGCTTTAAATGTTGGAATTTTAATTTAAAATGAAATGTTAAAAATGGAATTAACTTGGATTGGGAAATAAAAATTTAACTGGATTGAAATAAATTGAATAGGCTGGAAATAATATCCAGTAGTATTCGAATTAAGTTGAAATCGAATTGAATTAAATAAATCTGAGTTAAAATAGAATTGAATTGGAATAAAAATTCAATTGAGTTATCGAATGGAATTAGATTCTTACATGAACAAATGGAAAATAAGTTGAATAAGGATTGGAATAGAAATAAATAAATAAGAATAACGTGTAAAAGAATTATAATACATGGAATAAAATATGCTTGGGTTATAAATAAGCATAAGGCTTGAGTTAAAAATAAAGAAAGAATATATTCAAGCCTATAATAAATGGAATTGTGGAAATAATAAGTTGTGATTTATTAAATTTGAAAAGTGGGATAGAAAATTCAAAATAAATATTTTTGATGAATTGAAGAATAAAATGAAAATCAAAACTGGGATTATAAAAAAATAAAATAAAATAAAATAAATAGGTTGAACTTAAGACAATTTGATGAGGAGATTTTGAGATTAAAATCAAGTTCTGGATTATAAGTTAGGGAAAGACTATTTAGATTATAATTAGATAATGAAATATGTAATGAGAACCAAATGCAGTTAAATAAAAGCCGAATTGTGAGATAATAATGAAGTTTGGAAATAAAACTCAAGTTATAAATTGAATTCGACTTGAATTGTCAATTAAGTAAATGGAATTGAATTATGAGTTCATGAAATTGGATGGTAAATTGAAAATGGTTTGTGGATTCAGAACTTGAGTTATAAATTAAAATTTAACGTGAAGTGTTAACAAATTAAATATAATTGGAAATGAGCTTAAGTATAAATTTGAGTAAATCAAAATATATTGACTTAAGTTGAATATAAGGGGGAGAGTTGAATTGAATTCAACTTAAAACTAAGTGTAATGATATTGGGTTGGATTTAAATCAAGTGAAAATAAATTTGGATCGAAATAGAATTTGGTGGGTTATAAATAATATCTAAGGAAATGAAAATTCATAATGGATTGAGTGGGTAAACTAATTGTATTGAATAAATAAATGGATGGGATAAATAAGAATCAAATGGGAGCGAACTTAAGTTTGAAGTGAAATAAATTGAGTAAATTAACTTAAATTGAGAATAATTAGAAGCTCGACTACGAGTAAAAATTGGAAGACCATTAAATTAAAGCTTAGTTTGAATTAATTCAGGAATGGTTAGAAATGAGCAAGCTTGGAATGGGTCGAGCTAAATAAATGGTCGTGAATGAATTAAAATAAAAAGGGACTTGTATTGGTTAAATGAAATCGAATACCAATTTAATGTGGCAAATGTTTAGTTTGCAAATTAATTATGAAATGAGTATTTGATGTAACCAATATGAAATGTTCCAAGATAAATAAATGGATTCAAATAAAATGAATGAGAATATAGCATGCAAAATAAATTGAACGGAATCAATTGAAATGAAATGTAAGTGAATGGATTCAAATTTAAAATGCAATGAAAATGAGAATATATGGATTGTGAATAAATTTAAAAATGGAATAGAATTAAGTATAAATTGAGTCGAAATCCATTTAAATTGATTATAAAACATAAATACTTATTTATTCACATAAATCTCGTCGAATTGCATAGAATAAATTTTCATTTGATGTAAATGGAAATAATTAAAATTCTATGAATTGATAGAAGTAAAAAGAATTGATTTTGGGAGTAATTGAATTAAATATGAGTTCAGTTTTCTTAGAATAAATTAAATGTAAGCTATTGTGTTTTAAACCATTCAAATTGATGAAGTTGTATACGAATGGATTGAAAACCATTCAAATTGAATGAAAATGGGTTGTAAATTAATTGGAAAAGTGGAATTGGTGTGAAAATTGTATAAGTTGCTTACGGAAAAATGTTTGGTGTGAATTTCTTTTAGAATTCATGAGTTTAACTATTTCAACTAAGTGAAATATTGATAAAACATTATATATATGGCACTTACATGTTTAAATTGAGTAAGTACATGTACTTGGAAGCTGTGTGGCTGGATTTGGTTGTGCTATTTGCTAAAAATAATAAGCTGTCTGCTTAAAAATGCTAAATAAGGTACGCCTACACAATAAAAATAGGAAATATGAACTGTTTTTGATTTTTTCGATCGTGTGGGTCGATGTATATATATTTATCTCTTTTTTCAAATTGCAAAAGCTCCTCCGTACAAAGGAGATTCTGCCAAAAATTTTCGAAAATTTTGAAAGTTAGAAAATTTTTGAAGATTTTTGGAAAATTTAGTTAACAGCAAAACAATTTCAAACTGGAAATTGAAATAAGTTAGTAAATGAAACTAATTAAAATAATGATATGAATTAGTAATAAATGACAAATAAAATATATATATTCAGAGTTAAAGATAAATTGAATTCATATGGAAATATGAGAATCAATTTGAATAGAATAGATATAAAATTAAAGTGGTGAAGTGAAAATAAATATAAGAGGCATATAAAATGCTTATACTAACTTAAGAAAGGAATAGTGAATTCTTAATTAGAAATTAATAATACAAATATATTCCAAGTTAATATTTGAATGAATAGATATTGGCATTTTGTGAGAAAGTCGATAAAATGTTTTGGGAATTTTGTGATTGGATATTATTGCTATGTGGAATATGCAGGTAATATAAAAAGGAAAAGAAAAATGGGTTTTATTTCAGAAGATAAATTTGAATTGCTCGACAAAAAGGTATGTATTTAAATTTTTGACATGAAATTTGATTGGGTTTTTGATCAAGCCACTTGGCCTTTTTGTTTTTTTGGGATTTGAGAGCCCGTAGAGGCCTTTTGTAGTTGTACCGAGCTAGCCGCACAAAGGAGACACTGGCAAAAATTTTCGGAAATTTAGGGTGTTAGAAAAATTTTGAAAAATTTTGAAAACTTAGTTTTGAATTATGATTTGTATGATTGAGCAAGTAATAATATTTGAAAACTATGGGAGAGTTGAGAAGTTAATAAGAATAATAATGGGTCTTTCATAAGAAGATAGTTGGTAAGATGTTGAATTGTTAAAAACTGTTTGGTTTTGGGGAAAGGGTAGCCGGGTATTGGATTATTCTTCCTAATTAGTAATTTCGGTGACGAAATTCTTTTAAGAGGGGAGGAATGTGACGACCCGAAATTTTCGAGCATTTAAAATTGGACTATTTAATCGATTTTGAATATTTAAAGGTTAATTTATAACTTTAATTTCAAATGTCACAGTTTATTTGATATTTAAATTATTAAATTAAATAATTTGGAACTGGGTAAAATATGCAATCTGAAGTTTTAAGCCGGATAAAAATAATTTGAAGTCTTATAAAATTTATATTGATATTACTGAAGAGAATAGAAGTGTTGAAATCAAATTTAAGAATGATTTGTTAAGTTTTGAAATTTAATATCATTTAAATTGAATTTAAAAATAGCCTTCCGAGGCACAGTCTCGGAATTTGACGAAACCAGTTCCATTGGATCCGTAATATTATTTTATTGTCCGATTTCAATTTTCGCAAGGTTCAGAATTACCGTTTGATCGTACAAACCGTAAATGCATAAAGAAAGCTAATTAAATTTAATTTACTTAGTCAAATCTTGTTATAGAAGTCTCACCCCCTAGCTTCTAATGCAAGCTTCATTTTCACTTTAGTAATTTTGGCCGAAGCCTTATCCATCAGGATCGAAACCCTCAAATTAAATGGCCGAAGTAAATCACGTGTTCCTCTTCAATCCAAATTAATTACCGCATATAAAAAAATGGCGGAATAGGGGGAAACTTGCGTGCTCGAACACATGAGTATATCGCGTCATCATCATCGAACTAGGAGGGTGAAACTCGTGCTCGGCGACGGGCCGATGGGAGTTTCAGGCAAGCGACTCGCGCTTAGGGTTTCGCGTGATACATGGCGATTTATTTGGGAAAACGTAGAACTCGAGGCGGCAGGTGCAACGCCAATGGAAGGGGGGCTCGTGCGGTATGGCGGTGTTCGGCGATTGATACCCGCGAAGATTGGAATCACGATAGGCGCGAGGATGTGGTGACGTTGCTACGAGCTGTGCTTCGGCGTCTCGGGACTTGGTTGTAGTAGTAAGATGTTTGGTTGGGTAACAGCAGTAGTGGAGTGGTGAGGTATAAAATTTACCTTAAATTTTATTTTTTTTGAAATAAGAGTTAAATTTTTAGTTACTAAGAAGTGTTTACTATAGGAAATTAGTTCGAAATAAAATTATTAGTTTAGATTAAATTAGTAAATAATAATTGATTTTTCAATTAGTTCAGGATTTAATTATTAGTTTAAATTGAAATCCTTAGTTAATTAAATTTAAAATGGAAATTGTCTGGTTAGAAAGGAAAATGTAAATGAGGTAGATATTATTATTGTAATCAGGTTTAATCTGGAATGGAAAAGAAAATTTTATACTCGTGTGCACGCTTAACTTATTAAGTAATTTATGAAAGGAAAATTGGTTTAAAATTAACTCCTTTGGTTAAATTAAATCTAAGGTTAAAATTTAATCGTTAGTTAAATAAAATAAATAAATGGTGAATAATTGTTTGATTGGTTCAAATAATAAACCGTGAATTGTTATACAAGGTCAAAAATAATGAGGAACAAGCTGGTCTGGAGTGGGTTGCAAAATATTAAGCAAACGTGAGTTAATCTCACTCAGTTTAAATTTAAATGATTAAATTTAAATAATTGTTTGAATGCTTGAATTGATTGATGTGATATAGTATGATATAATTTGAAATTGGCATTTCATGTAATGCTAACGTCTGTGGATGCAGGGAAAACAGGTTGGAGGCATCCAACTGGACCCCTCAACTTTTATTTAAATTATTTAATATTCTCTGTTCTGATTATTTGAAATTCTATAATGAATTATGTGGAAGTATTGAATGCTATGGCTTGGTTGATACAATTGGGTATAATGGATTACCAAAAACATAAATTTGATTTTGGTAATTATAGAATAAATTTAAGAATGACTTGGAAAGAAATAAAGTGACTTTAAAATTCCAATTAATGAATCCTGAGTATGGAAAGGAAAATATGAATAAACAGGAAGTTAATGAATTTTAAAATGCAGTATTATCAATTAAAAAGAACAAACATTTATTTAGAATTTAAGATTTGAATGGAAAGAGTAAAGAAGAAATGGGAAAAGATAATAATAAAATCCATAACTACTGAATTTGGAAATGAACTGATAAAAAAAAATTTATTTCAAATAAAATAAACTGGAAATCAATTTGGGGAAAATTGATTTAAGTGATTGAAGTTGGAATATTCTATGGATAGCCAAGTACATGTTTTTAAAAGTAAATTTTTAAATATAAATTAAATGTTTTTAATTTTTTTTTAAACGAAAGCAAGTTTGTGAAAATTTATTATTTCTAATATTTAAAGTCTAAAGTAAGTATTTTCTTTTATTCTATTTCAGCAGTAATTATTAAGAAGTAACTTAGTATTTTGTTTTAAAAAAAAAAAAGTAGAAACCTAGTTTTATATTTTATTAAGTAACCTTATTTTCAAATATTCTTGTAGTGTACATTATTAACAAAATATTAAAGTAATTTTGACTTTAATGTTTTAAAGTATATTTTTAAAAGTGAAGTGTTGTAAATTATTTTAAAAATATAAAGTTTATGCTTGGTGATTCCAGCGGAACTAGAAATACTTGGAATTTATTCTGAGAATGGCAGGTAGTTGTGAAAACTGTTTTCAACGGAATTTGAAAAGTAAAAATATACCTTGTGAAGATATTTTCGAGATAAATAAATAATTTGGAAAATTATTCATTGTTGGATGGTTGTTTGTGAATATTAATTGATAGTTAAATCACCGACTATCAATATTGGCCAAATGCGTTGATCGTTTCGAAGAGACTGGGATCGAGATTAATTTCTCGAAAACCACTTCGATTCGGTTTGTACGTTTTCTTGAAAAACGATTTTGGATTCGAAGATGGAATAGTGAAGTGCAAGGGCTAGTCGCTACTAATCCTGAGGATATTTCTGAATGGACGTAGTAGGAATAGTGCCTTCGGTTCTGTTCGAACCCGGGACGAACTTGTATGGATGAATGCTTGCGAAACATCGTCAGGTGGACGATGGGCATTTTAAGGGATATGTTCTAAAAAGGTAACGCTTAGCCTCAAGCCTCATCAAATGGGAATGACTAAAAATCAGGGGTTATGCAGCAAGGCTAGGTGGGTAGCACCCAAGCAGGGTGAGGTCATCCCAGCTGCGGGGTGATCTCACTCGGGGTTATCCAGTAAGGGGTAGTCCCGGTCTTGTGTTGCAGGGGAGCGGGCATACTCCTCGCTATGGTGATCTAGGCCTCATACCGTGACAGGTTGTAACAACCCGCATATTTATCGAGTTTACATTTAAATATTTTTATTTAAATATTAAATCGTTAATCGGATTTTGGTCCGAAAAACTACTTTTTGCAAACGGTCAAATTAGGACTCGAGACCACTTCCATTGAGTTCGAAATGTCGTTTACAACTTTTTAAGTATAAACATCGATAGGTTTGGAGTTAGTGAAATTTCACTAACTTTTCCCGCTTTGGACTTTGGGTTAGTTTAGCCTATTAAGCCCAAGTTCCAACCCTCTTCTCCTCACTCTTCATAAATTTCCTAACTAACTCAAGCTTTAGCATTAATGGTGAAGAGAATGGGAAATTAAAACTCCAAGCTCAAATTCAATTGCAACTCCATCATTCAACTCTAAATTCAAGTAGAAGATATTGGATTCAAGCTTTGGATTGCTTCTCCTTGCTTTCAAGCTTCATCTTCATAAATTTTAGTGCAAAGGTGAGATTTTTATCTCACAATTCTAGCCTATAACTATATTGGACTATTGGGAATGATTCCCTATCATTTTGCATGCATGTTAGCATTTGGTTTGGATTGGATTGGCGAAAAACTCCAATTTTTAGCGTTTTGGTGAATTTTCTGCACTTAGGTCGTTCTGGCCATTTTTAGGTCGTTCGGAATTAAGTCGTTCGTCCATGGGTCGTGAGTCGTTCACGAGTTAACTTTAGGTCGTTCTGGAAGAATTGGCACTTCGGAATTAGGTCGCTCACGAGTTAGGCCTTAAGCCATAGGTCGCTCGCGAGTTAAGCTTTAAGTCTTAGGTCGTTTCCGACCTATAATCTCTAGGCAAACGTTAAGTCGCTCGCCCTGGTTTATCTCGTAGGTCGTCTCCGACCTAAGCCCCTGATAAGTCGTTCGAGTTAGGTCGTTGGACCATTTACCTTAGGTCGCTCGTCCACTAGGTCAGCCTGGTTTATCTCGTAGGTCGTCTCCGACCTAAGCTCCAGATAAGTCGTTCGAGTTAGGTCATTGGACCATTTACCTTAGGTCGCTCGACTCTGTTAAGTCGTTGGTCGTTAGACCTTAGGTCGCTCGACTCTGTTAAGTCGTAGGTCATTAGACCTTAGGTCGCTCGACTCTGTTAAGTCGTAGGTCGTTAGACCTTAGGTCGTTCGCATTCCTTAAGTCGCTCGACCCCTCCACACTAGGTCGCTCGGCTTGCTTGAGTCGTAGGTCGTTGGACCTTAAGTCGCTTGCCTCCCTTAACTCCAGTTAGGTCGCTCGGCCATTGTGTTAGGCCGTGTGAACCCTTAGGTCGTTAGACCTCACTTTGCTTTAGGTCGTAGGCCGCTTGTCTTCACTTAGGTCGTACCGTTTTGGACGGGGTGCTGCCCCGCACCCCGCCGGGGGCGCTGCCCCCTGGACCCCCGCGACCTGACCGGGAAGGTCGAACCCCGTAAGCGGTGGCGTTGCCCCCGCACCCCCACCTAGGAGGGTTGCCACCCCCCCTGGACCCCCCTGGACCCCCCCTCCGTAGGGGATCTTATCTGAAAAACATTGAGCTGATTTCCTTGGATTTTATTCACATCTCCGTATGCGATTTTTTGACTGATTGTTTCTACAATTGCTTATGTGTTTTGTCACTTTATAATATAAAGGTTTCAATACTAGTAGTAAATATCAAAACTCTTTTAACAAACAATTTCAACTCTATTTTTAATAACAAAGCTCTTTTCTTAAACCGTTTTCCAATCTATTAGTATATACAAGCCTTTACCTCACTCGGATGAGAAATCTAATTAAACGACTTAGTAAAACAAGTGGTATGAAACGCTTGCGTTCACTTCGTCGGTTAATTCTTGGACTTGTTCGATTGAACCTCTTGTGACAATTTTATTAGTGAAGATTTACAGTTTGTTCGTAAATATTTAAGTTAAGCAAGTGGTTATGGGACATGAAGCTAAACTTCTATATTTACTAGCTTAGTGTAATTGACACTTCTCGTTGATCTTGATGATCGCTTTATGAATTAGACTAGCAATTGCGCGATGTCTCTTTCATTGCAAGGTTAGACTAGACACCACTTGTATGATTCCATTCACACATACCTTTCTGCTTTTTGGTTAGTCTTGACCTCATTCTGTGTGATTCCACTCACACATGTGGGGTAGCTCCCCATGGTCTTCGGACCGTCATGTGATAGGCCTCTTTCCCTTTTTATGATTTCTGGATTTCTCGTGTTGATTTCTGGAATTTATGTCATTGACTTGTTATGAGTACAAGTTTTGGGTATGATGCCCCCTTCGAATCTTTGAGAAGATTCTTGTGATATTGATTATCTCTTATTGATTGATCTTCTGTTGATCATTATTTACATACTTATAGCGGTATGTCGTTATGGATGTTTATGTTTATGCCATATCTTTTATGTTATATCATGTCATCTGATATTTATAGCTAGACTGATCCGTTTATTATTTTCTTAAATAATACTCGGATCAGACCGAGATGTTACAGGTGCTTCTACTTGACTTCTTCCCAGGGATTCATCACTCTGACTTTTGGCTAACTGTTTAGATTAGCAGTTTTTGTTGTATACACTTGAGATATAGACTCATAGTTGTATTCTTTTGCATAGCACGTGTTGCTATTCTTTTGTATTATCGTGGATCTTATTGACCACTACTCTGATGTACACTTTCATGTGTTAGTTATATATTCATATCTTCTTCCGCCTTTGTGATATGGATATCTGTGACTGATTTGTGATATGATTATTTCTATGTTTGTTTCCGAAGATTATTTATAGCCACCGTGTGATAGGCAATTACATGGATGGTCGCTCCTCAACAGCCTTATTCTCCGTGCTAGCTGACAGCACTTCTCCGGAGTGTTCTTGGCTAGCGTGGGTATAGAGGTGGGGCGTCACACAGGTGGTACCCAAGTGCCTAGTCATTAGTTGGAAATCTATTCTCCCTACGAGCCTTGCACGAGTTTTGTTTGTATTACCCACTCGGTTGCTAGTAGCTGGAATTTAATGAATGTAACAATTTCGGCTATTTTATAAGTATTTGTATAAAGACCCTATTATAATATCAGAGAATTTCTATAAATATTGTTTTAGCCATCGTAAGGTAAAAACCCGACATGTTTATTTGTGGCGTGGTCTTACGAGATGCTTTTGTTTTCAAAGGATTTTTGAAACTTTAATAATCAATTGGATGTGATTTTCTCACGCTGGTATTCCAGACTGACTCGGGTGTTACTTAACTGTAATGCTCGAGTCAGACCGAGTATTATAGAATACAAGATATGATGCTATGGAGCTCAGGAGACGAGCAAGATAACGATACGTACTTCCGTACTTGTTTATATATGTATATTCCGCTGTGTTGAGTTGTTGTATATCCATTGTATGATATGGATGTTGAGCTGTGATTGATGTACTCTGATGATGTAATGTATAAACAGAAATATTTGATGTTGAGTAAAGATTATTCATTATCTATTATATTTTATTCCTCTACGAAGGTTAGATTCTGTTGTTGTTTTCTATTTTCTTCTTCTACCTCTTCTTCTTTAAACCCAAATGGTTCGCATTTCTATACAACTTGAGTTGTTTGTTATAGAATAGTGTTAACTCAAGGGGTACTAATTTGCGGGCCATTACAAAGAGGGTGGAGCGATGGATACAAATTCCCATGTTTGCATCGATCATATCTTGAGCATACGAACTCCGATTGACTTGAAATATGAAACATTGGCTTTTGTGGCTTCGCTTGTCTTGCCTTGTCAATTGTAGCTCGAACCGGACTCGGTTGAAATTCATCAATATCCATAGTGAACTTGTGATGTATAATCGATATTTGGGATGAGCGATCACTAATTTTCAATTAATTCCTTGACATCTCGGCCTTGCTAAAAGGTGGGATAACACAATAATTAATAGGCCATGCTTAAAATAGATTTCATTTTCAACTTCTTGTTATTTTTCATGAGAATTAAAATGTGGTTTAGATGTTGTTTTATAATTGGATGGCTTATGTTGAGCTAATTAATAGCATAAATGAGCCACACTTATGATAAACACATCATTTAAACTCACTTATGACTAAAAAAGAGAGATTATAATTTCATGTTTTGTTGAGCTATATGATAGAGAGAGTCGAATTATCTCTAAATTGTCATATATTATCATATTTTCTCACCTTCTTTTTGTCATTTTTCTGGCTGTAGGGATGTTTGGAAATGTGAATGTAGCAGAATTTAAGAAGACAACACTCAAGGATGTATGCACTGAATATTGGATGTGCACAGTGATGCAAGTTGTGATGATTTTAGGGATTGTGTGGTTTGTTTATGGTCAATGGGATGTAGAAATTCAGTTGTATGGGTGGGTAGTCAGGTTTGAAGCAGAGGGGAGTGGTGGTGACTTGATAATAGAGGGTCTATGGCAATGCAGTGGTTAGAGAGACTGTTGTGATCTTAACAGTGAGGAGTGAAATTTGTAATAATATGTATCGGTAAGGCAATGTGAAAGTGGGATTGTAAATGTAAAATTAAATGTGAAATTGCAGAAATTGTAAATATAATTCAAAATGAAATAAATTTTTTGAAATTATGAATATTTTTTGGAAAGTGTGAAATGACCGAGATCGGATATTGTCATACTCTCTACCAATACCGAAAATCACTTTAACTACTGTGCACGTGGTGGAGAATCCAAAAAAAGTAGCATGGTTTGAAGAATATTTGTATGAGGTATGAACGCAATGCTGACCCCCTCGGGTCAGCTTGATATTAGTAAAACAGGAGCTATACCTAGGCCAAGTGAGGTCGCACCTCCGATCGGGCATGCTTCTTTGAAACCATATCTATTACTTTGTGATTTGATTGGGTACACCTTTAATTATGGAATTGTGTCTCGAGGTGAGCGGTAGTAGCTGCTATACATTACCACCAGCCCGGTTCTGTAAAACGGTAGTATCCTACCCTAGGCATTTCCTTACGTGCCTTGTCATATGCCTTATCGCGCCCACTATGAGTTTTGGTTTATGTCGTACCTATAGAGTGCTCCCCAATAACCCACTAGTTGGTGGAGTTTACGTAGGTTATAGACTTTGACATTTAAATAAAATTGTGTTAAGGAGGATATGGGTAACGCATTAACACTATTTTAATATTTTACTTTACTAAAGACATTATCTATGTAGCGTATTGTATTATGTATGTAGGCAGTTCCACAGATCCATAAAGGATGGGAATCCCAAACATCTTTTAAGTTATACTGTATTTCACTTGATATTTCACTTGAGTCGATTTAGTTGCATAAGAATGTTAATCCCAACTCAAGTGTTTTGTGCTTTGCTTTATGCTCGGGTCAGCCTGAGTGTCACATTATTTAAGACTCACCTTTGGAGCATGGGACTTTATTAGAGATTTATCTTTAGCTATTCATCTTTCAATTATTTCGGTTATTTCCAGTTATTTATGTTCAGACTTGTCATTTGCTTATGATTAGAGCCTTCTTTGTATTTGGGATTTCTATTGTATTTAATTTAGGCTCTGATGTTCTATAGTAGCTTCATGAACTACTACTTATCTATTCCACCGCTTATTTTCTTATTACTCTATGTTTGTGATTCTATGATTGACTTATTTACTGTGTATGCTAAATTTTTCCAAATATAAATAACAATCTATTGTTTTGAGCGATTCAAGTCTGTCATATATGGATTATTGTTTATTTGAAATGTTCGAAATGGAAGGTTGTTATAGTTGGTATCAGGGCTCTGGTTTAGGCAAAACTTAGCATGTGGATTAAAAACTCATTAGAGATAGAATAGTGATACCCTAGAATGGGTGGAATCAATTATAGAATCAACTTCGTTCGAGCTTGAAGTTCTTAGTTAGGATTCTCTTTGATTAGGATTTCTTTTGAATTTTGGAACTTTACCTTTGTTCTAAATCCATTCTTATCTTTACCATGACCTCTTCCACTCGTCCTTCTGCCAATGATACCCAAAGTACTCTTCAAGGCACCTTTTCTTTACATGATTTGCCTTTTCGTGTTCTATTTGATAGTGGAGCATCCCATACCTTTATTTCTATTGATCTCTGTAATAAATTTGAGCACATCTTGCAACGTTAATTGGCAACTTCATCTTTATGTGTTACTAATCTCATCGGTGGTCCCGCCAACCTTAGTATGATTTGTAAAGGAGTGAAACTCCTTTACAACAGGCATCGATTCACCAGAGATTTCTACGTCCTCGATTTTGATGCATTTGATATCTTACTTGGGGGTGATTAGTTAAAGCGTTATGATGCTGTTCTTTCTTGCAAATCCCAAACTGTTTTTTAGTAGACGGATAAGGTAATTCTCTTATGATCGAATGTAGATTGCCTTCGGATTATGCAAGCAATTTTATCGTTTCGCTTGATTCCTAGCCTAGTTATCTTGACTCCACCTCGATAGTAAAGGATTATCTAGATGTTTTTGGTGAAGCCCCTTCCCTTCCTCCTAACTAGAAAATTGAATTCTACATCGATCTTATTCCTAGAGCTCGACCTATTGTTCTTCCTCCCAGACGAATGGCACCTTGAGAGAAAGTCAAGTTAAAGATGCAGATTAAGGATTTGTTCTCCAAGGGTTTAGTTAGGTAAAGCTTTTTAAGAATGAGGAGTAGCTGTGGTCTTTTTCACCAAATCAGATGGTTCTTTGAGGATGTGTGTTAATTATACAGGGTTGAACAAGCTTACTCTTAAGAACAGATATCCTACGCCTCGTATCAATGATATGTTCGATCAGCTCTATTGAGCTAAAGTATTCTCTCAACATGATCTTGCTGCCGTCTTTTCACCAGCTTCGTGTAGTTGAGGAGAGCATTCCCAAGACAGCTTTCTAATGGAGAATAGTTAGTCATCCCCTTTGGATTAACCAATTCTCCTTCCTTCTTCGTCGATCTCATGAATCATGTTTTCCGCGATGTTCTCCACAAGTTTGTCCTAATTTTCATTGATGATATTCTCATTTTTTCTAAGTCTGTGAAGGAACATGGGTCACATTTGGGCTATGTGTTGGAAACTCTTAGCAGTCATCAGTTGAAAGCCAAATTTTCTAAATGCATTTCTGGAGGGATAAAGTCCGATTCCTTGGGCAAACTGTTTCTGAAATGGAGTCTTAGTTGACCTAGTTAAGGTCGCCATGATTGATATAAGTCTATCCGTCTTCCCTCTTTTGTAATTTAGTTATCTTATCTTCCTTTCGAGACTAACTTCTTAGTTAGAATTCTCTAGGGTCCCTCTAAATTTGAATCTATATCCTTGTTTTAAAATCCATTCTTGAATTATCCTATGAGAGAACGTATTTGTAGTTGATATAAAAATGTTTCATATTATATTGTTTGAGTTGTTAAGTTTGAATTTTGGGTTTAGATCGATTTGTCTAGCTAACGCTATCGATGGAAATTCCAAAAAACTTGAACAGAGCAAACTGACATAATATTGTTTTTGAAATTAGAAAATGACATAATTTTATGTATGATTATATTTTATATATAAAAGTATAATTTTTTGAAAGTAGATAGTTAAATGAATTGGTTGTTAAAAAATGATAGTACTAGATTATCATTAATTGTTTCGTCAACATTTCTGAACCGTTAACTATTGTTGTATGTTATAAGGAGATGAAATTTTTAAAACATGGTTTATAAATTTTATTTGCAAATGAAATGAATTTCAATTAAGGATTGGAGAATATAATTTTCGGTGCTTTTCAACTTTTGGTTTTCAAAGATTTTGAAAAAATATATTATTTGAAATTATTTTCAAATGGAAATTGTTTCCAAAGAATTTTAAAAGAAGTAAGTCGGTACTCTCCTCTTTTGTCGTTGGAAAATATTTTGATAATGGCTGCAGCATCATAGACATTCATTTTCGAGTCTCAATGTAGGAAGATCACTTAGTAGTTTGGTACACATTTGTTTTGGAAAATGGATTTGATTTAAATTTCTTGAGTAGATTTGACGTACAAAAAATATATATATATATATGTATATGTATATATATATATATATATATATATATTTATTTCAAAATGGTCAGAAGTGAAACCAAAAATTTAACTCTTAAGTTTTATGTTAAGTAATGGTTTTCAATTATTCAAATGAAGAATTTTTTTTGAATAATTAGAGTGTTAAAAATGAGAAATGGAATCGAAACAATTTGAAACAACTTGAAATAGTTGAACTAGGACAAAATTTATTTGTATAATAATCAGTTGCATTTTAAAACATATATAAGTTACCAGAAATATTCATAAAGTTAAAATATATTGTGAATATGTAATTGAAGGTTATACAAGAGAAAACTTAAGTAATAAAAATGTTCAAACTAAATTTTGCTTAACAGAAATGTTGTAAATAAAAGGTAAATTTGTACAGTGCTCAATTACATTTGAAAATATTAATAAAACTTACCTGGAAAAATATTGAATGTAATGAGAACATGTAATTAAATAGTATAAAATATAAATGTAAGTAATAAGATGTCAAAAATAAAATTTTGTTAAGGGAATTTACAAATAAAAATTTGAGTGGTTATAATAAATGTTTATACGCTTAATCTATGTTACAAGATATGTTAAGTGAAATAAATTGAATAATAAAAAGAGAATGCCCCTTATGTAAATAAATATGAACTTAAGAAGCTAAATAGGTAATAAATAAATTCATATCTTTGAAAACCGTTTGTGATACAAAAGTAAATTACAAAGAATCGTTGAAGTTGAATTATGAAGTGGAATTAACTTAAGTGAAGTTAAATGGATTAGATGACTGAGTTAAATAAAAAAGAATTTGTTTTGAAAAAAGATAAAATGAACTTAATTTATGTACATAAAGTATGAATGAAAGTTAATTAAGTAGAGATGTAAGAAATTTGGAATATATAGGTTATATAACTGAAAACTTGAGAAAATCAGAAGTAAATAACCAAAACAGAATGAGGTTAAACATTTTGGATAAGCGAAAAAAGGAATGTTAATATTAAACTTCAATAAATTTGTTGAAGGGTTAATTAAGTGATATTGTCATTAAAGGAAATATACTATGTGAATTAAATAAAATAAATGAATATAAATAAAATTGAATGTGAATGTGGATAACAAATATGATTGTAAACAGATATAAAGAAACAAGATGAACATAATGAACGTTAATAATTGAATGTAAGTTAATTTTTAACGATCCCGGTTTTGAGCCAAATTAAATTTAGTAATTAAAATATATTTTGGATTAAATGGTGAATTAATTTGAATTTTTTTCAAATTAAATAAGATAGGTGCCTTTTTATTTATATAAATAAATTGTAGTTTGAAATTTGTATTTGAAATTTTACAAAATAAATAATATATGTTGTTTATTTATATATATGTATACAAACTGATTTTTAAATTAAATTTTGAATTTGAGATTCAAAAATAATTATCTTGAAAATAAATTGAATTTAAATACTCCATGATTTAAAGTTGATAAAATTTGTTTTCTAAATGTGTGTGTGTGTATATATATATTTTAAAGTTATAATTTGAATTTAATATAATAATTTTCTAGATCTATTTTTAGTTAAATTATATATATATATATATATATATATGTTATATACATGTGTGTATATTTATTTATGTATAATTAAAATTTTAAAATCATTTTCTTTAAAATTTAATATAATTGTTAATAAAGGAAAATATATTTGTTTAAATTGAAAATATAATACAAGGTTATTTTTAAATATTATTAACATAAAAATTTAAAGTGTTTAAAAATATAAACATGAGAAAACATATTACAAAATACATAAATTAATAAAAACTAAGTTAAGGGTTTAAAACATAAAAATACTTGTATTTAAAAAGTGTAAGATTATAAATTCATGCAATTAACATTTTTAAGCCATATAGCCTAAAAAAATAACAAGTGGCAAGATGTTGTTCTTCTTCTACTTTGAATTAGAAATATATACCGTTTAATAAAGAAAAAAACTGGTTACCTTATTTCAGTTCAAAACTAAACCTTTCTTCTATCTTCAAATTTAAAAACCTGAGTAACAAATCAGAAAAGAAATCGAAACAAAATCAAAAACCTGAAGACATGGAAAAAGAAAACCAAAATCTAGAAACAAAACCAGAAAACAAAAGTAAAGATTTTAAGCCTGAAACAAAACAGATCAAAGCTAAAGCAGATTATTTTCAAGTTTTAAAATCATGTGGCAAATCTACTCAACAAAGTAGCAGATTCAACTCAATTCCAGATCAAATAAAACAACGTTCAAAATCATCTCAACATCAAAACAAAGTTCCAGATTTAAAAGCTAAACCTGTTGCTCTGTTCATCATCTACAGGTGAGCAAACTCACTTCAATCTGCCTATATCTTTTGATATTGTGATTGATGCTTGAAATATGTTATGGAAATGTTTTTTTAATTTGCCTTTCTGTTTGAATATATAGATAATTATGGTGTGTATGTCTGTTTAAATACATATATACTTCTCTTTTGCATTACAGGCCCCTGTTCACCCAATAAAATATTCATATCTCCTTATCAAAACAAATTTAGGCTATGATTTATAAATGGAAAATGTTTATGACAATGTAAATTCATTTTTAAGAATTGTTCAAGTAGAATTATTTAGAAAATATTTCAAGATTTGAATATTACAGTGAAATCCCTTTAAAACTGGAAAATCAATGAACACAATTTCAAGTTTTGATTATATAGATGGATTCGTGTTGGGTTATCATGATTTTTAATATAGATGTTACAATTTTTAAGTTCATGAATGATGAGAATTCATAAGATGACCAAAAAATGTATATTCGTCTAATTTCGACTAACGATGAGATGATGTTCATCGTGCTCGAGACTGAAGATGGCTCAGGTGTTGACGATCCTAGGAAAAATGGTGAGGGCAATTATCATTCGCCATGGAGGTGTTGCGATGATAATTTAGGTTTTTAACCTATTTTTAAGTCGATGTCGGAAAATGGATTCGTGCGACGTCATGGAGGATCTGAAGTGATTACACCGGGGGAAAAAGCTTCGTGGGGGAATCGGAGCAACTGTGGCTGGAGTATCGACGATTCTGGTGGCCTGAGGCGACGGAGCGAGGCAGTTTTTTGTGATCTAATTTTGGGTCTATGTTGTGGCGAGTTGTTCGATTATAGGTTCGTTGTTTTTGCGAGGTGCTGGGTAGTTGTTGGGGGTAAGGTGATCATCGACGACTTGTGAGTGGTCTTGGTGAGGATCGGAGGTGACCAGAACGGCGTGCATCATGCACGCGTATTTTTGAATGTCTGGGAAATTCGTGATGATTGAGCAAGAAGGATATTCCTCGGGGTTGAACTCAAAGTTATTCGTGTGTTGTCTCGAAGGATTTAAAGCAGGTGATTTTACTCGGGAATGGCTCGAGATTTTGTTAGTTTTGGCTTGGGTTTCACTCGAGTAGTCTCGGGTTTGTATATTTTACACTTTCAAAAATTTAAAATAAAAACAAGTTTTTATTAAAATTTTAATTAAATAAAGTTTTAAACCTTTTCTAATTCATTCTTGTAGAATAACAAATGTTTCAATTTAGTTTTGAAATTAGGATTAAAGAATTTTTTTTAAAGTTAATTAAGTTTAAGCTTAATTAAGAAATTAGTTTAAAAGAGAATGATGTTTTAAATTGTTTTTTGAGTTTAAAGTCTTAAGTTAATTTATGGATTAATATTAATTTTGTTTCAAAGATTTAAGATTTAAAGATTAAATGTTTTTTTAAATTAATTGATGAATAATTACTATGTGTAATTAAAGATAATTACTTTGTGTAATTGATTTAAAAGCTAATTGCTTTGTGTTATTAAATTAAAGCTGTTTACATTGTGTAATTAATTTAAGGCTAATTAATTATTGTGATTAAATTAAGGAATGATGTAATTAATAAAAGATTCTTACTTAATGTAATTAAGGTATAATTACTTTGTGTAATTACATTAGAGAATAATTAATGAATTAATTAAGATTAATTAATGAAAATAATTAAGGGTAATTACTTAAAAATAATTACTTAATCAAAAGTAATTAATTAATGATTTAAAGTTGATTAATCAAGTGATTAAAGGATAATTATTCAATTTGTGATTTATTAATATAAGTGATTAGGAATAATCACTTATTGTAATTAATTAAGTATAATTGGTTAAATGGTAATTAATTAAGGGTTAATTAATTAATGTAATTAATTGAGTATAATTTATTAAAGAATAATTAAATAATTAAAGGTTAATTATTTAATGACTAAAGGTTAATTAATAAAATGATTAAAGGATAATTAATTAAAATGGTTTGCAATTAATCAATGTTAATTAACCATGATTTGTAATTTATTCGTAAGTAATTAATCTGGTTTAAATTAATTAAAATGAGATGTTAATTGATCTTACTTATGAATGGTTGGATTCTACTGAATGCCTTGAATTGTTTGATATCCCATATGTGTGATGTTCTATTTTGATTTAAGCTATGATGAATGTAATTTATTTATCTGCGATGAATTTATATTATTATCTCTGAATCTGTGAATGGAAGGTAAGCGTTATAGGATTATACCGCTTATCGATATTGCCGTGACTGGATTTTGATGATTGATGATATTGTATTATTACGTGTAAAACCCCTGGACTACACCACACACACAAAAATATAGATTTCACGAAAAATCGGTTAAGTCATAGATATTTTGAATCTAAAAATTATTTTATTTTAAAAGTTGAATTTTGAATCCAATTGGTTTGGAAATGAAATCAAGTTGAATATAAAAAACTTTTGAAAAGGAAGTTTTGAAATTGAAATTTAGTTTGAATATAATATATCTTATTTGAGATTTGAAATTACTTTGGGAATTTTGATTTGAAAGGGTTATACAAGTTATACCATTTTTAAACTATTTTGAAGTATATTGAATAAATTATTTTGGAAATTTGAATTTAATTCAAATAGAACTCGCCGATGATACGATAGTTCGTCGATTTTCTGATTTATACTTTTAAAGGTTATAACTTCTGTATATTTGATCGGATTTTTCCGAAGCGAAAAGCATTTGTTTTCAAATGATAATGGCTTTCATATAACGAAAGAATTTCCAGTTTTTGTTGAAAGGATTTCAAGCTTTATGATTTGAATTTTAAATAGTTTTGAAATCTATAAATGAATCTTTGTGAAAGATTGGTGAACCTTGGTTTCAAATTGAAGTGGATTTTAAAAGGTGAATCTTTTGGTTAAAAGATTAAAAAGTTGAAATTTGTTTAAAATATTTGGAAGAAAGGTTTTGTTAATAAGTGTGACTTCTCTAAGATCTCAATATCTGAAATTTAGTCCTCATTATTCGGTTTAGCCAGGAGAGGACCTTATGTCATAAAACCCATTCCGAATAATGAAATGACGTAATGGATAGCATTTGAAGACCGGTGGTGAAGACCGGGTATTTTCGAGAATGAAAGGATTACCTGTCGAATGTCTCTACATTAAGTTACACCGATATAGAGATCTCCATATGTAATGGAGAGTCCAATCGGGATTGTGAATAATCGGATTGCCAGGGCTTCTTTGAAGTGCCTTCGGTTCTGTTCGAACCCGGAACAGACTTGTATGGATGTATGTCTGACATTACACTTTGAGATGTAAAGCTGGTTTCTATCAAATACATTTCAAATTGGTGGCGGAGAATTTATTCCCTTAGCTTAACACTCTTCTCTGAGACGTATGAGCTCAGAGGTTATGTAGTTGATGGTTACTAGTGATATATTCCCAATTTGGTAATGTGGTATGCTAAGTGCTTCTGATCATTTGTTGATCAAAGCATGGATTTTGTGAAAACCATAGCTTTGTGGGACGAGACTTCATCAGAACCTCACAACCCAGAAATGGTCGAAACAGGAAGGACGCGGCAAAGTTATTAGGGATAGCGCCCCTTGGGGTATTTACATTTCCTTCTGACAAAGGTGGTGTCATGGTATGGAGCCTAGATTTTAACCTGTGTGGTTGCTGCAAATTTATTACTTTATGGTTGTTGGTGTTGAGGGACCTCGGATAAAGGTCGGTTACGACAGGGGGTGGCATACTCGTGTCAGTTGTTACCTAGTTACAGAGGTAACCCGACCTTGTGTTGGCAGAGATCCGGTTAGGTTCTCGGGTCGTCCCTCTAGAGGCGTATCCATGTGGCATAGGAAGTTCCTTATCCTGACCATTTGTTGGAAATCCAATCACTAATATGCGCCTTCTACGGTTTTAGTTGTAGAACCTGCCATTAACATGGTAGCGATAGTAGGCATTCTATAGTGATACATATGCCGGCTATGATTAATAGTATACATGCAAATGTTTTCTGCACTATGCACTAATAATAATATCAAAAGATTTTCCATATCAAGCATGTTTGACTATCATAAGAAGAAATCTCCTCCAATTGTCCACTTGCATTGTGTGTGTGTGGGGAGGCCTTATGGTTGTTTCATTTTCCAAAAAGCATTGCAGATTTCTTTTTAAATTCTTTTTGTTTGTTTTGTTCAAAGAAAATTGTTTTCGTTTTCTCACACCAGTCCCATGACCGACCTGGAGTTTATTGTTCCCTTTCTAAACTCTAGATGCGCACAATTTTCCACATGGGCGGCCTAGAGTCAGGTTATAAATTGATAGTAGATATGGATCTTCGGAGACTTTGGAGTTTGGCAATCGCATTGTGAACCAAGTTGCTTCGGTTCAGCATTGGGGTGGTTCGAGCTATTTGGATTGGCGTCTTTGGAGCTTAGCATTGAAGACATTATCTTTCCGCTATCATCGCTTTGTTTTTTCGATGTTGTCTTGTATCTCTGATAGTGTTGAACATTTCATTGTATCATTGTTGTAAAGATGTTGTATTTATGGAGTTGTATCAATGATATATTGTTTTTCTTCCGCTGTGTTGTTGTTCTAAGTGTGTTATAAGCTCCGGCGAACCAGATTCGACTTTTGGATCTGCGACATTCAAATACGGGTAATGTAATCGGTGTCGATTTTCGAAGGTCGAGTAAGGGCCGTTTCATAATTGGACATAATAGAATGGAAATTAATGAAATGAGAATTCATTAAATATGCATAAGTAAGTTTGAATTTTTTTGTAAAGAATGTTAATAATAAATCAATTGAGTGAAAACACATTGAATTGAAATCAACCAAATGTGAATGCAACGAATATTGATTGATTGAATAAAAAGGATTGTAACTAAATTAGTTATATATAAATCAACTAAAAATGAATGAATTGAATATAAATCCATTGAATGATTAACGAGATTAATACCAATAATTAAATGTTAATCAATTAAGAAGTAAATAAGGTGAATCGAATATGAATATAAATTAATTCAAAGTGAGTTAATTAGAATGATACTAATAAATGGATGTTAATAAGTAATGAGATGTATAATTTTAACACTCGAAAATGAAATTTACATGGTTTTGAATTAATTATTGTATCTGGTACTATGTATTTCGAATCTATCTTCCCTTTATGTTGCTTCTATTCTCCTATCTCGTTCCTTTTCGGGGATGAAAAGTTTTGAGAAGGGGAGAGTGCAACGATCTAGAAATTTTATGGATTTGAATAATGTAATTAACTAAATTTTTTAAGAAAATAAACAATAAAAATTTTGCAATGAAAATTGGATATTTGTGATACGTCCATTTTAACATAGCAAATGGTAGATTTTCATTGAGAAATATGTAAGTTTGTTCAGTTGTGAAATTTCAATTTAAAATTTTAAATCAGTTAGAAATTTGCTGGAAATAAAATAATTTTGAAATATAAATATTTTTATATAATAAAATGTATACCATTTTCTGAGTGAGATGTCGTAATTCATGTTGCGAAATTTGGACTGCTCTATTCCCATTTATCTTATTTTCGACGGTTTAGCAGCATTTTTCACAGCGAAAATCGAGTTTTGATAGGAGGGTCGTGTCACTTATATATATGTACCATCTTGTTCATCTCATCGCGTAGATCTCCGCAGTATATTCATTTGTGTATTTCTGTGTCCGGTACATGGCTTAATCTGCGAAACTATTTGCCGTATTGGTTACGCATTTGGGTCCTTTGGGTTTTTTATGTCCATTCATTTATCCATCGTATGAAAATGATAGCCATTAACTTTTAATATTCCAGAATTTAACATTTGACTGTCAATATTCCCCATGGTTTCAATATATTATTCAGGCTTCCACTCTCTCATTCCCTTCCTCTCTTCCTTTTATTCTGTCATTTTGTTATATATATATTAGTTTTATAGTTGCATTTGTGAAACCCAGCCCGTTCCTATTTCTAAAACTCTACCCATCTTTCCGATTGTTGCTTCCTCCCTTCCGCCGCCGATCCTCTCTCCATCCCACTACCATCCGTCGCCGCCTCCTATCCCCTCTCCTCCCCCCGTCAAACCGCCTCCACATCTCCACTCCACTGCAGCCACCCTTCCATCCATTTTCGAAAACATCTAGCAGTTCCCCAGCCCTCCCCTACATGCAACCTCGCACCTAAGCAGATTTCTGCTGCCATGCATTTTTCCCAACCTTGCACCACTCGATAGCCATCCCCTGACCCATCTCCTCTTCGACCATAACCTTCCCAGAACCTTGCCTCTGCCACAATCACCCAGCCTCGCTCCGCACCCAGCAGCAACTGACAGCCGTTTCCAAACCCTCGCCACCCTCTCCATCTCTGCCTTAACGCAGCCTCCATTGAACATCGCAGATCCAAACCAGCACGCTTCATAGCCATTGCCGACCCAGACCCGACCACCAACCTACCTTCCACCTTATCCTTAGCCACACACACCCGAACCCGAATGACAGCCAACCCTCTAGCCACCCTATCTCCATTCCACCAAACAACACCCTTTTCCTTCCTCCATTGGCCGCAACAGCTCCTTGCCAAGCAGTAACCCCTGAGCCTTATTATATACATAAAAAATGAGAATATTATATTTATATTATTTTTTTTCATCGATTTCAAGTTCATCGTTCTTTGCTTTGGAGTTTTCTTTGAAAAGCTTGGTTGTTGATTCGTGTTGTTGGAATTGGTTTTGCTTCGATCTTGGATTTGATTTGTTATAGATCTCCGCTTTGTTCCATTATTATATCATCAGCTTCATAGCCTCAAAAGATGAGCGATCACTGATGATTAACATTCTTGTTTAGTAAAAAAATTTCACATGCAATGACTATGGAAACGTATTGTTGAATTTAAATTGATTAGTGATTAAATTGCTAAGTATGATATGTTATTATTTAAATTTGTTAACCTATGTTAATTGACATATGACTCCATAACATGTTGTATATTATATTTAAATTGTTAGTTATGATTCATGCTTGTAATTGATGTGTTATGCTATTTATATTATTATTCTATTGTTCTCACACTACAAGTTCCTTGATAGTTAGGAAAATCCCTATTGGTCGAAATGTTGCATACCCGAACGATCTTATAGATTAGAGAAAATTGTTATGGGTTGAATGATAAACCCAAGTGATTTTATTGACTTTGAAATTTTGGGATTACGGGTTGAAATGATATATACCCGTAAAATTTTGAATTATCATCGATTGAAATCATAAATATTCGTATCACTTGACCATAGGTTAGAAAACTATATAAGGACACCGTTGGTTTATTTTTAAATGATTAAAAAAAATTTGAAAAGAAAAATATTTGTGTTTTTATTTTTAAATATAATATAAATATTTTGTTTTTACATATGTGTAAAATTTAGATTTTTAAATTATAAGTTTGGAATTTTAAATTTATAAGTTAAGTTTTGAAAATATAAATTTTAAGAATTTACTTATAATTTTATTATTTTTAAATATATAAAATAAGGTTTAATATAAAATTAATTTAATAATAAGATTTAATTTAATAAAATTTAATATAATAAAATTTAATTTAATTAATATATGTATGAAATATGTTTAAAGTATTTATTTAAAAAAATTATATTAATATTTTTAAAATAGATTTTTGTAATAAATTTAATAAATAAAGGTTAGAAGGATAAATTGAAATTGATTTGTAATTTAAATTTTTTAAGAATTGTATTTAAATAGGAATTGATTTGAACTTATTGATTTTGAGATTTTAAAGGATATAGATTTATAAATTGATTTTTACTAAAAGCGATTAAGTAAATATTTCAAATTAAATACAATAGAAGTTAGATATTTGGTTATTTAATTTTTTTTTTAAATATTAATTTGAGATTTTGTTTAAATTTATAGGAAAAGATGATTAAGTGAATATTTTAAAATTAGATATAATTGAAATTGAATATATAATTCTGATTTAAATTTGTAATTTGAAATTTATTTTAAGTGTTTATAAAAGTGATTTATAAAATGACCACGGTGTGAAATAAGCGTTTGATTGTTAAAGAGACTGGGATCGGATATTGTCATACTCTCTGTCAATACGAAAACCACTTTAACAACTGTGCATGTGATGGAGAATCCAGAACCAAGTAGGATGATTTGGAGAACGTCTGTATGAGGTATGAATGTAGTTCTGACACCCTCAGGTCATCTTGATATGACTAAAACAGGAGATACCCCATGGCCAAGTGAGGTCGCACCTCCGATCGAGCATGCTTCTTCGAAACCTTATCTATTACTTTGAGATTTGATTAGATGCACTTTTGATTATGTGAGTGTGTCTCGAGGTGGGTGGTAGTAGCTGTTATGCGTTACCACCAGCCTGGTTCTACAAAATGGTAGTATCCTACCTTAGGCATTGCATCGCGTGCCTATTCATGTGCGTTATCGGGCCCACGATGAGTTTGGTTTGTGTCGTACCTATGAAGTGCTCCCTGACAGTCCACTGGTTTAGTGGAGTTTACGGTACTATATAGACCGCGACGTTTATATAAAAATGTGTTAAAGGGGATATGTGTAACGCCTTAACGCTATTTTAATATTTTACTTTATTGTAGGCATTATTTATGTAGCATATTGTATTATGTATATGGATAGTTCAACGGATCCTTAAAGGATGGAAATCCCAAACATCCTTTAAGTTATATTGTATTTCACTTGAGTTGATTTACTTGCATAAGAATGTTAATCCTGACTATAGATGCATTCCGTATACTTAGATTATCATGACCTGCTTATCGAAATTAACCCCCTTGTATTCATCACATTCTCGAAGTGCGGTATTTGTGATAATGTAACGATCCAGTATTTCGAACCATTCGCATCCACACGTGTTGGACTTGAATTTCTTGAAATATCTGGTTGTTAATTTATATTTGGCAAAATTTAGCATATAAAGTAAATAAATCAATCTTAGAGTCACCGACAGAGTAATATAAAAATAAGTAGCGGAATAGATAAATAGTAGTCCATGAAGCTACTACATAAACAACAGAGTTTGAAATAAAATACAATAGAATATCTCAAATACAATATGAACTCGAATACAAATGGATGACAAGCCTGAACAAAACAACTGGATAGCTGAAAGCTGAATAGATATAGATGGGTCTCCAAGCGAAGCACCAACTCCAAAGGTGAGTCTCAATTGCTGTGACACTCAGTCTGACCTGAGCGTAAAGCAATACGCAAAACACTCGAGTCAGGATTAACATTCTTATATTAATAAATTCAAATACAGTGAAGTGGCAACTGAAATACAAGTAAATTAAAGGATGTTTGGGATTCCCATCCTTTAAGGATCCGTGGAACTATCAACTATGTAGTAATATACGCTACTATAATAATATCTAAAGTAAATTAAACTATTAAAATAGCATTAAGGCGTTACCCATATACCTCTTAACACAATTTTATATATTCCCATAGTCTATACAGTACCATAATTCCTTCGTACACTGTAGGGCTATCAGAGGGCACTTCATAGGTATAGTACAAAGCAAACTCGTAGAAGGTGCGACAGGGCATGCGACAAGGCACTCGAGGCCATGCCAGGGTAGATATACTGTTTGTGGATCCGGACTGGTGGTAACGCATAGCAGCTACTATCGCCCACCTTCTGACACACTCCCAAATCAAAGGTGCACCCAATCAAATCACAAAAGCAATAAATGATATTGAAGAAATGTGTCCGATCGAAGGAGTGACCTCACTTAGCCCGGCATGGCTCCTATTTTAGCTGCATCAAGCTGACTCATGGGAGTCAAGGATACGTAAATACCATA
Source organism: Allium cepa (assembly GCA_030765085.1). Classification (NCBI taxonomy): domain Eukaryota; kingdom Viridiplantae; phylum Streptophyta; class Magnoliopsida; order Asparagales; family Amaryllidaceae; genus Allium; species Allium cepa. The sequence goes on from CM060945.1 coordinate 780,639,936, forward strand.
TAGAATCGCTACCAACCATCCTACTTCATTCTGAAATCTCCACCACGTACACGGTTATTAAAGTGGTTTTCAATATTGGTAGAGAGTATGACAATATTCGATCCCAGTCTTTTTAACAACCAAATGCTTATTTCACACCATGGTTATTTCATTTCAAATTGTTCATACTTCATGTCAAAATATCGTATTCATTTCAAAACCATATCAATTGAATATCATTATTCACTTTAAATAATATTCACTTCCAGAACCATAACACTTTTGAATCATAACACTTCGAAATCATAACACTTTTGACTTAAACGGTTTAGATACTGAAAATAGTGTGTATATATATATATTAAAATAGTTATAAATTAAAATAGTTTATAAATTAAAATAATTTATTTATTAAAATAGTTTTTATATATATTAAAAATGCATTATGTAATAAAATAGTTTCCTCCAATTTCACAAATCAATTCGAATCAGCTTAAATTCCTAAATTCAATTTAAATCAATTCTAGTTTAACCATTTCAAATTTAAAGTTTAAAGATTCAAGTTTATATATTCAAACATTTATAATATATATTTCATTTACATTTCAACATTTAACTTTAATTTATTTCAAATTGGGTCACTTAATCATTTTTATAACAGTTTGTTTAAATCCCATTTTATAAATTTGAATCAATATTCGTTATTCAATCATAACATTATTTAAAGTTAAGAATATTCATTTAATCACCATTTATCAAATCACATTATAAGTCATATTTTTCCAAAATCTCACAATTAATAAGTTTAAATCATTTCTCATTTAGATTCACCTATTAACCAATTTAAATTCCATGCCAACATTAATTCATCTTCCCAACCTTTATTATTAAAGTTATAAAAATGTACTTTTAAAATATTAATATAAGTTTAAATAAATACTTAATGTATTTTAAACCAATTAAAATCAATTATTAAAATTAAATATTGTTATTAGATTTATTTTATATTAAATCTTATTTTATATATATTTTATAATAATAAATTTATAAGAAAACCTTAAAATTTATATTTTCAAAACTAACTTATAAATTTAAAATTTCCAAAACAAATTATTTTAAAAATCTAAATTTAGACATATATAAGAATAACATTTATACATATTATATTTTAAAAATTTATATTTATTAAAACCATATATTTTCTTTCAAAACTTTGGAAATCATTTTCAAAAATATAGAACAACGATGTCCGTATATAATTTTCTATCCTATGGTCAAGTGGTACGGATATTTATCCTTTCAATTCGAAATTTAAATATCTACGGGTATATATCATTTCAGCCTGTAATCCTAAAATTTTAAATCAATGAAAATCGCTTGGGTTTATCATTTCAACCCATAAAGATTTTCCCCATTTCTACAAAATCATTCGGGTATATATCATTTCAATCCATAGGGAATTCCTATGGCGAACTTGCAAAGTGAGAACAAATATGATAAAATATAACATATCAACAACAGGTATATATCATCAATAACAAATTAAATATAATATATACAACAAGATATGGTGTCATATCACAGGTGAATAATTACGGATAATGGCATATTATATTTAACAATTAAATAATAACCATTCAAATCTAACATCATATTTCAATTGCCGTTTCAAGTAAAATCAAATTTACTAAATATAAGAACGTTCATTGTGAGTGGTTTCTCACCTTTTGAGGCTAGAGAACAACGATGGTGAAGATGGTGATACGAACATGCACACAGATATGGACATGAGCAAAGCAAATCAAAGGTTGCTAAGATTTCCGGACATAGATGACCAAAACTATAACGATCCCGTTTTTGAGTCGAATTTAATTTGGTAATTTAAATAAATTTTTGAATTAAATTGTGAATTTATTTGAATTTTTCCAAATAAAATAAATGTATGTGTTGTTTGTTTATATATATGTATATAAATGGATTTTTAATTTAAATGGAATTTCTAATTGGAAATTTAGAAAAAAGGAAATGCGCAGGGAATATATTTTAAATAAGATATTAATTTTAAATTTGATTGTGGATTAATTTGAAAATTTTGAATAAATATATTTATGAATATATATAGATTGAAAGTTAAATTGTAAATAAAGTTTTGATTTTGGAAAATTCAAAATGTAAATATTTATAAATAAATTGGATTTATTATAGAAATTAAGTTTTAAAACATTTTCCTTATAAAGTTATATAAGATTAAATAATAGAAAATTTATAAATATAAAACTTCATTCATTTAAAAAGAATAATAACTCGAATTTAAAAATAAGCTTTAATAAAAGTTTTAAAATATAAATATCTTTTAGAAATTAATAAGAAAACATATATATGAATAAAATTGATTTGTATATATACAAGTAAGATTTAACTAAAGATTTGAAATGCTTTTCTTATATATTTGAAAATAAATATATATTAATAAATATAATAGTTTAAGTTAATATGAGATTTGATTAGGTTTAAGCAAACATGATAAAACATATTTAAATTATTAAATGACATGTGTCACACTAATAATTTATAAAATAACAAGCATTGTTATTTTAAACATGGATTTAAACATTTGTAATTTAGGAAATCATGTAAATGAACAAGTGGAAAATGCATGTTTTACTTTAAACAAAAATTTAAGTAAAATGTATTAAAAGGATTTTGTAAACTAGGCTATACTCAGATTAAAAAACTTCTCAAACCAAACTACAAAATATAGAAAGAAACCAAAACAAAAATTTGAGCCTGAGATCATGCAACTGAATCAAAACAACTTCAGCTATTTTAAATTTTCAACCTGTGCAATTCAAAGCTTCAGGCAATCAAAACTGAAAAAACAAAGATCATTTCAACTTTCAAAACCTGGAAAGTAAACTGAAAGCTATAAACCTGATTCAAAAATGTAAGTTCAAACCAGAAGTCAAACAAATTCATATTCCAGTCTTTAAAATCAAAAGGAACTCAAAACATGGTAATCAAATTAAGATAAAAAAAAGCTTCAGCTCATTAGCAATCAAATTCAGATCAACAAGCAACTGATTCAATTCGAATTCATCAAATAACAGATCGAACTCAAAAGCATTTACAGTCCAAACAATTTCCAGACTTAAAACACAAAAGCCCATTCTTTGCTTTGTCAAACACCAAATGAGCAAACTCTAAAGCCTATAAATATATTTCTCTCTTTTTTGGTTTGCATGCGATTAAATTTGGATGTATAATTGTGAAATGTGTGTGCATGGATGAAAATATACCTATATGTGTACAAATATGGTTGTGCATATGTGTCTGTGTACATACCTTTATCTCTGTTCTATATTACAGGTTCAAAAACAACTTGATTTATTTATATCTCACCACCCAAATAATTGTAGGTTTTGTTTGTCGAACGAAAAGTGTTTATACGAGTACAACATCAGTTTTTTTAAATAAATCCAAGTGAAAAATATTGAGGAAATTTTATCAAAATTCGAAATCACAGTGAGAACCATATATATGTCCAAATATGATCATTATAAATTTGTCTTTGAATTTCATAATCATACTCGAATGGGTAAGTGATGAATTTAGATGAAGGTTTTAAAACTTTTAAGTAAGAAAATCATGTGAATTTATGAGATGAACTGAACATGCATTTTCGACAATTCTCGATGATAAGAGAATGGTTGGTTGTCGTACTTATGGCTGAAGGTAGATGGATTGCTGGAGATTGTAGGAAAAATAATGGTTTAATTTATTAGTTGCCGTGATGGACATACAAAGTCGAAATTGGATTTGATCGCCTATTTTGATCGACGTTTGAATTGAGGTATTTGCGTGACCGTAGACGAACTAGAAGCGATCGCTGGTGGGGAAATCGTCGAGTTGGTCAATGGCGAAGCTATGATCGTACGATGGGGTAGCAGTTGGTCGGGATCGTTGACGGCGAAGAAATTTTGGCAAAGGGGTTGGTTCCAGTTTTTAAGTTGTAGTGCTCGATTTTGAATTTTTGTCAAAGTGAGTGATTTGAGTTTTAGTGAGGGATGAGGGGGCGTTCGTCATCATGCCTGAGATATCGATGATGATCGGAAGTCGAGCAGATGATCGTGCACGTACACGAGTGTCAGCCATATATCAGGGAATTGAAGTGGGTGAAGATGATGATGGTTACTCTGGTTCGTGCTCGAGTTATTCGCATGAGTATCTCAAAGCAGAAGGAGATTGGGTGAAGCTTGAAGTAAGCCTCAAGAATGTTTGGCAATGGCTCGGGTTTGAGTATTTATGCATAAAACAGTTTTAATGTTTTAAAATTTAGATAAAACAAGTTTTCCAAATTTGAATTTAAATCAAGTTTTAAAACACTTTCTTAATTAAAGGTTTTATACCAGTTTTGGTTGAATAGTAAAAGTTTGAAAATAATTATTTTTAAATATATAGAGTTAAAGTGTTTTTAATGTATATATATCCTTTATTTTAAATGAACTCTTTATTTTATTTAAATGAGATTTAAATGTTGAAATAAAATGACCGGTTAAGATAAGAATTTATCTTGATTAATCAAGGAATTAACTAAAGGATCGTCATTGATGTGTTAATAATACTTAATTATGTGATTAATTAATTAGGGTAATTAATTTGAGGATGATTAGTTAATTAAAGGTTAATTAATTAATGAAGGTGATTAAGAATGATAATTAGTTAAGGGCTAATTAATTGATGTGATTAATTAAGGATAATTAATTAATTAAAGGTTAATTAATTAATGAAGGTGATTAAGCAATGATAATTAAATGATTAGTAATTAATTAATGAAATTAATTAAGGATAATTAATTAAAGGATAATAAATTAATTAAAAGATAATCATTTAATGATTAAAGGTTGATTAATTTGTGACTAAAGGTTAATTAATTTATTATTAAAGGTTAATTAATAAATGACTAAAGGTTAATTAATTAAAATGGTTTGTAATTAATTAATGTTAATTAACCAGGATTAGTAATTTATTAATCTGGTTTAAGTTAAGTTATAATCAGGATTGAGTAATTAATTCATAAGTAATTAATTTAATTGAAAATTTAATTGAATTAACTAAGGATTAAACAATTAATTAATCCTGCCTATAAATGATTATTGAATGCTTAGATTGCTTATGAATGTTTGTATGGTATGAGATGCCTTGAATTGATTGTCCTAGTTGATCTATGATATTTTGTCTGTTAATTAAGCTGTGTATAATTTATTTCTTTATATGTGACACATTTGTATATTATCTGTGAATCTGTGGATGAACAATAAGCGTTATAGATCATACCGCTTATCGATATTGTTGTGCTTGAACTTGTGATGATTGGTGATGTTGCACTGATGTGTAAAACCCCTGGACTACACCATACACACACGTATATGGATCGCATGATGAAATTGGTTATGTCACAGATTTTTGTAATAGTTTTAAAGTTGAATTTTGAATCCAAATAGTTTTGGAAATGGAATTGGGTTAAATATGAATAACTTTTGAAAAGGAGTTTTAAAGATAGAAGTTATTTTGAATAACTTGATAAAGTTTTGAAATTTAAATAGTTTGATTTGAATTTAAATTCAAGATTTGAAATTGAATTCTATGTTTGAAAATTATGGTTTAAAAAGGTTATACAAGTTATAAATGTGTTTATATGGATTTTAAACCATTTTAAAAGTAGTGTTTTGGGAATTTGAATTTAACCCAAGTTTTATACTTGAAGGGCTTTAACTTGTGCAAATGTAATCGGATTTTTTCGAAATGAAAACTATTTGTTTTTAAATAATAATAGCTTTCATATAAAGAAAGGATTTCCAATTTTTGTTGAAAGGATTTTCAAAATTTGAAATTGAAATAATTTTGAAAGCTATGAATGAATCTGTGTTAAGGATTGATAAAACTTTGTTACCAAATGAAAGAGGATCATAAATGGTATCTTTTATATAAAAGATTTGGATTGAAACTGAATTATTTTTGAAAGGCTATGAATGAATCTTTGTGAAAGATTGGTGAACTTTGTGAAGTGAATCTTTCTGTTTAAAAGATTAAAATGGTAATTTGTTTAAACCATTTAAAGAAAGGTTTTAGGCTTTAAGTTGTGACTTAACTGAGATCCGAATATCCATATGTTTTTAAATATTGTGCTCATTATTCGGTTTAGCTGGGAGAGGACTTTGTGTCATATAATCCATTCCGAATAATGATACGACGTTATGGATTGCATTTTAAGACCTGTGGTGAAGATCGGATATTTTAAAAAGCGAAAGGATAACTCGTCGAATGTCTTTGCACCGGCTGATCCCCAATGTAGAGATTTGATCACGCTTTGTGATGGGGTGTCCAGACATGATTAGAGATTATCTGAATTTGCAAGGGCTTCTTTGTGAAGTTCCTTTGGTTCTGTTCGAACCCGGAATAGACTTGCATGGATGTGTATCTGACAATACACGTTGAGATGTAAAGCTGGTTTCTATCAAATACATTTCTGTTTGGCGGCGGAGAATTTATTCTCTTGTCTTAACACCCTTCTCTGAGACGTAGGAGCTTAGAAGTTATGTAGTTTATGGTTACTAGTGATACATTCCCAATTTGGGAATGTGGCATACGAAGTGCTGGTGATCATTTGTTGATTGAAGCATGGCTTTTGTGTAAAGAGTAGCTTTGTGGACGAGACTGCATCAGGACCTCATGACCTGGAAATGGTCGAAACAGGAAGAATGCAGCACGGTTATTTAGGGGTCGCGCCCCAAGGGTATGTCAATTTCTTCTAGAAAAAGGTGGTATCATGGTATGGGTTCCAGATATTTAACCTATGTGGTTGCTGCAAATTTATTACTTTGTGGTGGTTGGTGTCGAGCGTTCAGATAAACGTTGGTTACGACCGGGGATGGCATACTTGTAGGTGTTACTTTTGAGCAGAGGTAACCCGGCCTTGTGTTGGCAGAGATCCGGGTAGGTTCTTGGGAAGTCCCTCTAGAGGCATACCCATGTGGCAATAGGAAGTTCCTTATCCTGACCATTTGTTGGAAATCCAATCACCAATACGTTCCTTGTACGGTTTTGATATTCCGGGTAGGCACCATCTGCTTGTGTTGTATTCCGCTGTTGTATATCTCTTGGCTCTAATATTTGATATCAATTGTATCGTATCAAAATATTGTATATCGATGATATATCGTTTCCTTCCGCTGTATTGTTCTACTTAATGTGTTATAAGCTCCATCCGAACTGGAGTTCGACATTTGAAACTGCGGCATTCGAATACGGGTGAAGTATGGATGTCGATTTTCGAACGCCAGATTTTAGGCCGTGACAAAAACAATAAACTGGATAGTGGCGAAGCCAGATTTTGAACTCTACGAAAAACAAAATATATTATAATTTAAAATTCATCATTAAATTTAAGATCACATTTCAAAATAAAAATATATATTTTAAATTTGGTACTAAATTTAAGATATATATATCAAAGTAAATCGATCAATATTAATTTAAACATATATTTAATACAAAAGTTTTCATATATTATATTATAAAGTCAATATTTAAATAAAACTAACATATTATTTTCAGGATTTTCTAATGAACGCCTAAACATAGCATAACTCTAACTAAATACATTTAAAAATAGTGTAAATATCCCTTAAACGTATTGTATATAAAATGAAAATTTTCCTTTTTCATATAGCAAAAGAAGACTACAGGCTTCACACAAAACAGATATACGTATAACTTACATACATATTATCCTTTAAATTAATACTTATTATAAAATCAGTATGTCTGACTCATACAATTTAACAGCAATGTTCGATAAAACAAATATATTACTATTTACAATATCGTATATGTAATACTTTTCATAATAAAAATACTTTAAGTCTATGTACAGTACATATATACTATATTTTATTGTTGTATCCTCTTTATAAACTGCAACATGAAATACCATTAAAATCATATATCCCTAAAAACAATTATTCCTACAACATGTATATAAGAAACTAATATATATATATATATATATATATGTATGTATGTATGTATGTATGTATGTATAACTCATATATACTTAGATTTTTACATATGCTAACATATAAACTGATTTATTATAAACTTATATAAGTTAACATATTAAATTAACATATTATAAACTAACATCTATACTGACAGATTATAAAATTGATGTATATAAGTACAATGGATTATATGTAACTTATACTTCAAAATGTCTATTTAACACATATTTATATATATATATATATATATAATCTATATGAAACGAAAAGATCAAAATACCTATATTATAATATGTATACATGATGCAAAAGCGCATACACCCACAGTTTTCAAAAGTTGTTCTTGTTGTTGTGATATATATATATATATATATATATATATATAACATGCATGCCATGATGCAAGTGGAGCGGAGCACGAGGAGGGTAGAGCACGGAGGAAGTTGTGGCCAGGGTTGGAGGGGCAAGGCGTGGAGGCTCGGTCTATGTGGAAGGCAAATGATGAGGTTTGGTAGAGAGAGGGGGGAGCACGACAGAGAAAGGTCAGAGCTACCTCGAAGTGGTAGGTGGGTGAGGGGGGTTTGCTGCGGGAAATGGAGAAGGGGAGGTGAGGCAATGGATGGCGGCAGCTCACTGTTTGCGTTTGGGAGAAGTAGGTCGGGTTGTGGGCTGTTCGCATGGGGTGGAAAATGAGGTGACGTTATGGGTTAGGGGCAGTGTTATGTAATGCTTGGCTGGGTGAATGGCCGTGGCGGAGTGGCAGTTTGGGCATTGTAGTGGAGAGATGGGAGGAAGCGACGAACAAGTTAAGAAGGTGGTTCGAGAAACTGGAGGATGGGTAGGGTTCGGTGGGAGGCACACCATGAGCAGATTAATATTCTTTTTGTTTTTGTTTTTGGAACAGACATGAGAGAGGAGGGGTAGATCCAGATAGGAAGATGAGTAATCAAATAAATGTACGAACAATATTTTCTTTTATCAGAATTACTAATGGAAAAGGAAGAGACTAAATAACGTGTCATCATAATTTTAATAAAGTGAGAACGTCAACAAGGTTCACTGAATAAAAAAAAATTAGAATCAAATGCCTTTATGCATTCAACCGGGGAAATAGTAAGAGTTTGATAATAAATTTGGGAAAAAATGCTAGTTACCATTCAGTTTTACACAGTGGATGAACGAAAGGTCGTCTGGAAACTAAATGGGTCAAATACAGAACCAATACAAAAATCGTTGCATAGATTTCGCTATGTACTAGACGTCGAAATGCACAAAATAATATACTATGGAGATAAGAACGGTTAGACGAATAAAACGGTACACAGATATCAACGATACTACTATCCTATCAAAAGTCGATATTTCGCTGCTAAACTGTTGCCAATTCGTCAAAATAAGATAAACGGGGTTAGAGAAGTCTAAATTTGAAGAAACGAATGATGACGTCACACTTAGAAAATGATTTACATTTTTATAAAAATTATTCAGATTTCAAAAGTATTTTATTTACATTAATTTTAATAAATTGAAATTTAAAATTACACAATAAAACCAACTTTCATATTTTCCAATGAAAATTTACAATTTATTTTTTTAAGTACACGTATTCCAAATATCAAATTTCCATTGTTAAATTTTATTGTTTTAATTTTCATACAAATTCACTTAACTACGTTATAAAAATCTTTAAAAATTACGGGTCGTTACAGATAAGTAGAAGTCGACTTACTTTTAATAAAACATGTCATCATTTTATTACAACTACTTTAATTCATTTGGCAACTTAATAGCATGGACAAGAGATCATTGGGTTAAAACAGTTCACCTAAACAAGAAACTTGTGTAAAAATGAATAACCGATAGGGTTTTAAAAGGAGTTTAAATATAAATAACCCTTGATTAAACCGTAAGTTCAAAACTCAATTAAAACCTTAATCAATCTTAATTAAATCAAAATTAAATCATTAATAATCCTAACTTTATTTATAATTAAATCTTAATTATATTTTAATTAAATAACATTTATTTAAGAAATTTACCCTAATTAAGCGGATAATTAACCTCTAATTAAATAATAATTCATTAAATAATTACAATAATTAAATAATTATCGATTAAACAAAATTTAATTTTCTTTTATCTTAAATAATCAACATTTAAAACTTAATTAAAATTAATTAACTTAGTTAACAATTCTCAACCACTAATTACTTAACCCAATTACTTAATTAATTAATTAAATGACAATTACCTTTACTAATAAACTAATTAAATATTTAAAACATAAACTTTTGACTTAACTTAATTATTTTGGAATTATTTTTCAATAATAATCCAAAAGAGAATGTAACGACTGGGATTTTCAACCCTCGAAATTAGCACTAGTACATCCTCGTACTGCAAATCCAAGTGCTGGCAATCCCGATTGTTAGGGGAAGAAGAAAATCAAAATAGAACAGAATTTCACACGAATGGAATAACATATATCATTTTAATATAAAATCTTTACAGTGGATAATTTTAAAAACAATATCAGAGTCTAACCCGAATTCAGCCTGGATAGTTATAAACCCTTGTCCTTACAAATGCTGACAAGCAAACAAAAAAATACAGTATAGGCAACAACGGATAATAAAATACGTCGATACGTAGATGAAGATCTTCAGCTTTCCTTTGGAAACTCCAAGCGTCTTCAACTAAACCTAAAACTACTCGAATCAAACCGAAGTATTTAAAATACCCAGATTAGGCTTAGTAAACAAGTGTAGGATACTAGATTTATAAATTGATGCAGTTTAAAACCTTTGAAAAGAAGGGTATCTCATAAGACCATGCTTACACATAAATACAGATATGTTTTTGCCTTATGATAACCCAATCACTTTTATACCAAAATAATTTGATATTATTTTCAATGACATTCCTTTGACAGCACTTTTTAAATAATATAATAAAATAGCCGAAATTGTTATGTTGATTAAATTTGACAGCTTACTTACTACTTATAAAAAGTAGGTTCTACAATCAAAACCGTAAAGGAAACATATTGGGATTGGATTTCCAACATGATAGGGAACTAGTAACTAATGAAATCGAAAAATCCACGTATAACAGTCCCATTACTCCAGTGGCTTTATACGATCTCCGTCACCCACCGAACTATACGGCTACACTGCCGTGAAACAATGTATTACTCGATGGTTTACACAATCTCCGTCATCCTCCATGCCTTCCATTTCATCATCTTGAGGCAATAAATGCCTTTCATTCCGCATAACTAATAGCCCAAAATATGTCCTTCGGAACAAATAGTATCCCTTATCATTCCTGGGGTGTGAGGCTTGTAAGGCTACGCTCCATAAAGCCACACTTTTCTTTTCGCAAAGCTACACTTTAATCATCACAGCTTCCACTTTGAATGCTACATTACCATTCCTTTGATCACTATTGACTTTCACAAACATACAAGCTCTGAGCTCGTACGTCTCAAAGAAGGGTGTTAAGCTAGGAGAAGTTGTCTTCTCCACCACCAAACATATGTATGTTTGCAAAAGTCAGCATTTGTGATCTCAGAAATGCAATGTCAGACATTCATCCATAAAAGTTCATTCTGGGACTGAACGAAACCGAAGGCGCTCCTCCTACCATATCCTGTCGGGAATTATCCCTAAGATTAGTAGCGATTAGTCTTTGCAATCGAAAATTTTCATAACAGAGCACCGCTACCACCATAAATATACGATATGGTAAATTTCACCTCGAGGGACTAGTCGCAAGCAGCCCTCCACCATGAAGATCCTCGTCTTCAAAAAACATCATCATCATCATCAGTTCTTCACTTTCGAATGTGTACATTGATTTGGAGTTGTATTCGGATAGGAGTTACCCAAATCTGACCCTGGTTCCTCCAAACCAATCATCGATTAAAAAGATGTTAAGTTCATATATGATTATCAATCATCAAACAATTTAACTCATCTTTTTATTCATTAATAGATATCTCATAGAGATATATTCATTAAATCATTTCTTTCTCTTTTTCAAAGCATATGGAACCATTTATTTTCATTTATCAAATCATTCGGTTAATTTAAAAACCTTTATAATCTTGGAATAATTCCAAATCTCTTCGCCTTTTATTTAGGAAGACATTTTCTAATCATTTCTATGGAATCCAAGTTATTTAAATTTGGAAAAATTATATCTTTATACTTTGAGAAATTTTGATCCGTGTAAATCAAATTTACTATCCCATCTATCGGGCCAGTCTGAATAGCCAGGGAGAGCTGGAAACTGGTTTCCAAATTCAATTCTAGAAACTATGTCTTTGACATTCATAAGGCGGTCGAGTTATTTGATCGACTTTAAATTATTTAAATTTTAGTAATTTCATAAATCCTTTAAATTATCTTTAAAATACTTTATTAATCATTTGAAAACATTTTCAAAAGATTTGAAAAAGAATAGTTGCTTTAAAACTATATTTCAAAAGTTATAAAAAGGTGCCGTGGAAAGGTGCTGCGAAAAGTGCTTTTTAAGATATATTGATCAAAACGACTTTCTATTATTTGAAAATCCATTTTTATTACTCAAATTAATTTAAAACATTTTAAAAGATTTATAAGATTTATTCCACATGTTTAAACAATTTAGAAGATCATTTTTAAGGAAACCCGGTTTTGGTTTTCGAATTGCAAAATTGGGATTTTTCCAAAACTTATTTTACTCTTATTTCAAAATCTACTTATGGACTTTTATTTTTATTTCAACATTGGAAAATTATGCATATAATAGTTTGAAAATATCTTATCTCGAAGAACTACGAGCTATACTCCAACTTTTACACTTGTTTGACTTTTATAGCGTGAAATCGCGAATTACCGTTACGCGACGCGCTCATTTTTGACTAAATTTTCCATTTCATTTCAAACTTCACAAGAACACTTTCATATGTTTATAAAATATTTATAAATAATTTTCAATCATTTAAACCAATATTTGTCCATATTCAATCTCATTTTCACTTTTAAATCATTTCACAGTGTTATATTATAATATCAATTTTCAACCTTTTTTTATTTTCAAAACCATTAGGAGGCTAAATAAACTCCATACACACATTATACGAATTCATTTCTATTGATTAACCATTTTATTATGGTTTATCATAATTTATCACATCCAAGTTATCAACCATACAACATCCATATAATCAACCACATAATCATTCAAGTTATCAACCATTCATACAAATCATTAATAGATTAAATGGTCATATGATCATACTTAAAATAGTTATAGGGATTATTCATTATTTAATAAATATTGTGTACTCATCATAATCAAATTAGACTTCCTACTAACATTCAACAATTGACGCTTCACTAAACATGTCCTAAACAACTCCACTTCTCTTTCAAGTGCTTGACCACCACCCAAAAATGCTACATGCTCATGGCCCTTGCCTCCATCACCTCCAATGCTCTCAGCCACACCCTTATCTTCATCAAAACTCATAGCCTCAAGCCCATTTTCCACCTATCTCACGACCTATGGCTTTTTAAAAGAGAGGAGAAGTAGTGGAAAGGTTTATAAAGTGGAGTGATATGCGCACAAACACACACACACATATATTTTTCTCTATTATTTTATTAAGGAGGAAACCATTAAAAATATTGATAAAGAAGAGAAAGATAATGAAGAAATGAATGAATGAAGAAGTGAAATGTTGCATGTATTTATATCCTTGGAAGCCTTAAGATCTAAGAACCTTTAAATATATATCTTTTGATTCAATATCCATCCCATCTCCACTTTTCTACCCTTATTCCAAAAGTTAATGCCTTCCCTTCCATGTACTCCATCTCTTCATTCACTTCATGTATGCATATGTTGACTTATTTAAGCTTAAGTAGGAAGCTTGCTTAAAATATCTTAGATTTTATTATTATGTTTGTATTTATAAGTGTATAAGCATATATGTATGTATGTATACATATGTTAATGTGCATGTTAGTGGATGCATTTATATGTTATATATGTGTACATGACATATAAACAATGTTGCATTGATTCCGAACAACTTTCGTTCGATAAACCGTTGCCAATCGGAGAATCGATTCGTGATCACATTTTTAATTAGACTTTAATGTACATACATTTGTAAACAAAATTTGTAAAACATTTTCTTACCATTATAGATGAATTAAACAGATCATATTTGAATTATAAAACCACATAAATTCATTAACAATTATTTGCAAAAATCGCTATAATACCGAAAAAGCGATATCGATTTTTTCTTGTATTTTCAAATCAAATATATATCTTCATAAAACTATTATAAATGATTTATTATCTCTTTATAACTATTCAAAATGAATTATAAACATTTAGAATCAATTATTTTAATAATTAAAATAATTATTAAATTATTAAATCTAAATTTAAAATCATAAATCAATATTCATATACACAGGCATCATTGAGGGTGTATACGTTCATTTAATTCCAAAAATAAATAAATAAAATTTATTTCATATTCTTGTTTAATTATAAAAATAAGTGCATGTATCCAGCTCCATGCACGAGGTTTTACGATTATAGAGCTGGTTATCGATAAAATAGTTTTAAGTCATTTTCGAGATTTAAATTTCGAGAAAAATATTTTTGTAAATATTTATTAAAAATAATACTACTATTACTTACTATCACTCAAAACAATATTGTTCATATTATCAACCTTTTATTTAAAAATAAATACAATTTATCAAAATGACAAATTGGCGGGTCGTTACGGACTTTCGCCTATTTCGTCTCCAAAATTACCCAAATAAAAACCCGAACGTTTGCCCAAAATATTTATTTTTAACTTACGTGCGTATGATGTACACAGGCCATCCGTACACAATATCTGGTTCGATCTACTATTCGAATCCACAACTTACTTTTGAACTAGAATTGATCCCTCGATCCTTTAGTGCGAACTCTGATTAGGCTTCTTTATTTGAAAATTTTGTTTCCGTTACATAGCCCTCAACTATGATAGAAAACTCAAGTACCCGATCCTAAACCCTCATCAATGTTGATTATCAAGAATCGAGTGATGAATCCTTTTTCGGACTGGTGTAAACACCTCAAAGTTCCATGCTCGAATCTTAGATCAGGATCATGTGACAAAATGGTCTACTTACCACTTATTTAACATTTTTTTTCTTTATGAAGACATTTCATAGCACTATTATCTTTATTTAAATATCTTTATAAATCCTTTATTTCTTCAAAATATTCATTCAAAAAAAAGTTAGATACTTTTTCCAAAAAAATCAATTATTCTTTATTTGGGATAATACCATTATAATTCTTATTTCAAAATTGCTTTGATATTTCTTTGTTAACAAAACTCCTTATAAACCAAATTCCAAACTTTTTTTATATTACATAACTTTCCATTATACCTTTTCTGAACATTAGGATATGAATTCTTAAAACCATCTTTTTCAAACACATTTATTTTTGCTAATTACACTTTATATTATAAAATATACTTGTATAAATTATATTTTTAATTAATTTCTTAATAAACACTTTTTATAAAGACACTTCTTTATTTTATAAAATCTTTTTATATCAAAATATATTATTAAATTTGATTCGATATAAGATAGAATAAGTGCTCTGAGAGGATATCCCAAAGAGCAGTATATTAATTAACATCTTATTTATACATCCGTTCCATATTATTATTTACTTAAGTTTGTAAACATTTTAACATAACATGTTTATTATTACTTTACGACTTAAGTTCATACAATTTCAAATGTCAAATCCTAATTTCTATTTAACTCGTTTGATTAATTTCATTACAAATTAAATTCAATTCACTTTCATTTAACTTTTCTTAAGTTATCTTCATTTTATTTAACTTACTAAAGATAATTCTTTTCATATCTCAATTTGAAATTTCTTTTGTTTGCTTAACCAAAAAGTTCAACCATTTTAAAATTTGTTTTTACTTTCTTGTTCAAATTCATAAGTCGTAAACTTATTCCTCTCTTTTTATATACATTTTCAAATTTATAGGTTCAAAAACTTTTTTTTTTTTGTATTTATCAAATCATAGTTGGAACTTTACAATCAAAACTTGTTTTTATCAAAAAAAAACTTTAATAGTAAATTATTAAGGTAGCAATTCATCACTTAAAGACTCAAAAATGAATATTGATAATGCTGCGGTAACCGGCCGAATTATTTTCGAGCGTCTAAAGCGAGTTGTGCTTTTTTTCATATTTCTTTTAAATTCCCCTTTTTACTTTATAAATCACATTTATAAATCTATACTTATATATAATTTCAATTATTTCACCTTAGTTATTTACAACCATTTTTTATTTGTTTATAAAATCCATTTTATAAATCCCTTTATAAAATCATCTTATTTTAACTTACTTCCTTTCAGAATTTATAACTCTTTTCAGAAATACACAAAATTTAGTTTCTAAAAATTTATATGACATATCTTTCATAGCCACATTTTACGAAATTATTTGTGGAAAATACATTTTTATACTACATTCTTATTTTATTACCTTATACAGATTCACTAGCCTTAACCCCATATTCGTATCAAACATTTCATAGCCAAATCGTGAAACTTAACTCACAAGATGTTAGTTCAATCAACAAATGATAATAACTGAATATTATTACTCCCTTAACCATAAATTGACACACACAAATATTTATATCTTTCAAAAGGTATTCCTTTATACTTAAAATATAATCCTTTTAAAATAGTTTGTCTGTTTGCCTAGTCTAAGTGTTTCTAAATCCCTATCGATAACGGTGATCAAAAGCATCTACCAAAATCTATAAACCACTCAAAAGATAAATCAACACAAATAATTTTTACATCAAATAACAAATACGTGCTCATATATATAATACTCTCATACTCATTCTAGGGTGTTACTAACCCTATCTCTAATGATTTACTCATCCTAGGGTATTACTAACCCGATCTATAATGAGTTACCTCAACACAGTCTAGACATTCGCTCAACCTAAGCTCTGATACCAAATGTAACGACCGAGATTTATGACCCTCGATAATCGGCACTAATACATTCTTATGCCGCAAATCAAAGTGTCGGAAAACCCTATTGTTATGGAAAAAGAAAATAAAGATAGGAGAAAATCTCACTCGAATGGAACAACATATTTTATTTCAATATAATATCTTTACAGCGTATTTTTTTAAATACAATATCAGAGTCTAACCTGGATTCAGCCTAGAGAGTTATAAGCCCATGTTCTTACAAACGTTGACGACCAAACTAAACAAATACAGTATATGCAGCGGATAATAGAATACATCTAAACGTAGATGAAGATCTCTAGCTCTCCTTTGGGAACTCCAAGCATCTTCAACTGCAATGACCCGTATTTTTGGCAACTAAAAGTACTAAATTAAATAAAACTTAAAATTCAAATTTTTCAAAAAATAAAAATTTATGATTTATTGATGTAAAATTTGTTAGGATATAAAACATGATCTTAAATAAATGCTAAAAAAGTAATTTTAATGAGGCAAAAGATTGTAATGCATATTAGAAAATAAATTCTTGATATTGGTTTAAATATGATTTATTTAATAATGTAAGTTCCACTGATTGTAACAGTGGATGTTAATATAAGAATGGGTTAATTTAAGAAGTAGACCTTGGAATATATAAAATGAACAAAAAATAGTTATGGTATAATGAAAATTCTTTTGAAAAGAAATAGAGAATATAAACTGCAACAATAGTTGTTTTAATCCTTTAATTGAAAAGAAAAGAAAAATATATTGTAATTAATAAGTTTAACATAAGAACTTACATTTTAAATTAAATTAAAACGAACATTTAATGAGAACTAAGCCTTGACCTGAAATGAATAAGTTGGCCGTTTATCTCTAGTTGGAATATAGTTGTAAAGTTAATTTGATTATAATTGTAAAGTTCAATAAGGATTAAAATAAATGATGTATTAAAGGAGAAATCATATGTTATTTAATTGAAATTGGTTTTAGCATAGAATATGAAATCAGATATTTGATAAGTAAATTTATAACCCTTGTTGAAAACAATAAATTTATATAAATTAGAATTACTAAGATGTAACAACTGTTTTATTTCTCATTCAATTATTTAATCTTTTTGAAATTAATGTTGTAATAAGTGGAATTATATGCAATTGAAATATTTTAGTTAATATAGGAGAAGATGCTAACCTTAGAATAATGAGTTAATATAGGAACTTGCATTTTGTGTCAAAATGGAATGAACATTTTAGTTAAAATAATTGCATGTTTTGAAAAGAGTAAAATAAAATTATCATTTTGAGTAAGTATGATTTTGTAAAAGGAAAAATTGAATTTTAGAATAATATATATATACACACTTATTAGCATTCAACTTTTAAAATATATTAGAGGGTTCACGATTGTATAAATATTGCGGAACCAATAAAAATTACCTTGTATTAACAATTGTACATTAATTATACGTGTTCACATATATTTATTTTTCCATTTTATGTATGGTTAAAACTTGTAAACTGGTTGCATCAATGTGACCGTCACAATAATTAAAAATAAAATTAAATCATTTTTATAATGCATAAATCAGTAAATATTCATGAATTAAGAAAATTGGTTTGAGTAACATAAATGAATACATAGATAGATTGATTGATTGATTGTTAATTGATTGGTTGAGTTAATGGAATGTGCATATATATTAACATAAAACAAATGTTTTAATAAAGAATTAAATGATGTATATATGTTTATATTTGGGTTTATCGAAATTAATTAATAGGAGTTAGTTTCTGAATTTGGATCCCAAAAGTTTGTTTATAGTATATACGTGGTCCCTTCATTTGCTTTGTATTTATTATCATATCTGCATTCTCACTCTTTTCAGTTTGAAGTTTTCCATGTAGGTTCCACCTGAGCATCCATTTAATTGTTAGACTACTGATTCATTTCTTATTAATTAATAGCAGCTTCATTTGATTTATTTATAATTAATTAATTACCGCATTCTTTTTATTTGTTTCTCATTTTTTTTCATTTGCTCCTTTCCAAGTTCTTTACCTAAAGTTTTTTTCATTTTTAATGTGAAAATCCAAATTAATATTCACGCCACCTCATTAGCATTTACTACTTTCCTTTTTTGAAGTTCATTTTGTTTATGCATTATTAGTTCATTTAGCTTCCTTTCATTGGCAATTTAGCCTCCTGAAGCTTCATATTTAAAATGAAAGATTTATTTTTATATTCATTTATATTTTTATTCCTTTACTTCACCTGTAACAACCCTAGATTTTTGAATATAACTTTAAATTTGAATTTATTTTATTTTCAAATTATTTTAAATTTGTTTTTATTGCAAGATTACATTTTCAAATATTTTTAAAGTGATGATAAAATTTTCCCAAAGTTTATTGAATTATTTTCAATTTTTAAAGCCTAGTTTCCATTTTTAGCTATTTCCTTAATTTAAATATATTTATATAGAATTTATTTATTTATATTCATTCATTCTTTATTTTTTTGTGTTTTTATTTTATCTATATCCATTTTTAAATGTAATTAAGTATGCAAAAAGAATTTTGGAAATATGAAGGGTTTTTGACCTTTAATATGCATGCCTTTTCATATTCAAAGTTGCATTTTCACACCAAACAACACATCATTTCGTTTGCTGCCCATATACCCATTGTTTCAACTGACTTCCTCATTTGTTTCTCACATAAAAAATTTCTCAAACTCACTAAAATATTCGGCCATCTCCTGAGAGAAAAGTTTTGGTAATTTTCATTCTTTTTTCACTTTTTTTTACTTGTTTTGTTTTGATTTTGCACTTGCTTCAACTTCATGTAGTTCGGCCTTCCTCCTCCATCGCCATGGCCGCCTCCACCACAACCATAACCCACCCACTATCTCCTCCATTCCACTCTCCTTCCATGGCCGTGGCCACCCTGGTTGAAGATCCACCAAAAATTTGAGCAAACTCCATCTATACATCATAGCCGAGATCGCCATATTGCTACATCACCTCACACACCATATTGGCCGACCCTGTCACCACCACCACCAGCCACTTGCTGATTCAACTACCTCTACGACACCTGTACTTGATCCTCCAGACCTGGCCGTGCTTATGCATGCCTTGGCCAAGGCTTGATTGCATAGAAAAATCCACTTTTATTTGCCTTGTGTTGAAAATTCATGCATATATTTTTCTACTCCTTTATATTTATGTTATGGCCAACCTTTTGAACCCAAAACCTGATCCAAATCCACACCTTAGTAGTGCATTTCCAACCTATGGATGAGCATTAGATTGTTGAATGCAAGTGCAAAAGTTTTGGCCATGTGTTGTGCATATATTTCTAGCTAGTTTAATAATATTTTGGTTTGAAAATTTATGTTGTATATATTGTTTTGTTTGCTATGTGACAAGGAAATTAGCTTTGGCTCTCCCACCCTCAAATCGTAGTCGTGCTTTCGTGCCTTTGTGGATCTCTGTTTTGTGTATTTGGTTGTCATCTCCAGCTTGTACGTGAGTAATTCTCACCAAACAAATTTATACTTATATGACTAGTAAACTGATCGCAATTGAATCTGTAAACCCATATCATTATGTCATATCTACTATGCTATTGTCATATGATGTTCACCTTGTTTATTCACCTGTTATATCATATGTTACTGTTATATAACGTTATTCTGTCTATTTATATCAGTTTATCACACTGCAAGTTCCCTGTAGATTAGAATCACTATGAGTTGAAATGATACATACCCGGACGGACTTTAGAATAGGAAAAAATCGTTATGGGCTGAAATGATAGGCTTGAACGATTTTTAATTATTTCATTTACTTGGGACTGCTGGTTTGAAATGATAAAACCCGGGTTTTATTTGTAAATTACAGATTGAAATGATATAATATCCGTATCACTTTACCTAGGCTAGAAAATGATATACAACCCCATGGTTAATATATATTTTTTTGAAAATTTTAAAAGTATTTTAAAAAGTAAATTTATGATATTCTGAACTAAAATGAATTTAAAATGTTTTTTTAAAATTTTAATGATTTTTGAATAAGCTAAAATGTGAAATAAATGAATATTTAAGTTGAATTTTGAAATATAACTTAAATTGGAAATTTGTGAATTTGTTTAAAAGTGAATTTTAAGTTAAGTAAATAAAATGAAAAATAAGTTATGTTTGGAAATTTAAACTTAAGTGTTAAGTTAAAAAATTTAATTATGAAGAATTGAAAATTTAATGCTTGAATTTAATAAGTAAATTATTATTAAATTTTGATTTTGAATGAAAATTTAACTTTATAAAATCATGAATATAAGGGTAGTCAAATGATTGTTTAAAAGTGAAAATATATGATTTCATAAACTAAAGTGATTTAAATAAAAGTTTAATTGTTTATGAAATTATATTGAATACTTGAAATTTAATTGACAGTATTTTTGAAATGCTATTGTTTCTAATGTAAATGATATTATAGCAATTGTAAATGTTGTAGTTGATAAAAATGAACTAAATGGCTAAATCAAATTAAGGGCTATTATAGCACTTTGTAAGTGCTGTAATTGTTGAATTTAGCTAAGTTTTATTTGAAACTAAAGTAACCTATTACAGCATTTTAAATGTTGTCTTTTGTTAATTGAACTGTTTTAAAACATAACTTTCCGTAGCATTTTCTAAATGCTGCGAAAGTTGAATTTTCACTGTTTTGATAAAACTTAAAGGAATAAATGAGCTTTGAAAAGATTAAAATTTTGAAAATTTAATATTTAATTATTAAATATAATAACTTCATTTTAATGATTTAAATGAAGTAATTTTTTTTTGAAATATAACTAATTTTAAATATGAATTGAAATGGTATTTTAAATTTGAATAAAATGAATATGGTTTTGAAAGGATATGATATTTTGCTATTTTGGAGTGGATTTGAAATGATATTGAATTATTGAAATGATATTTTATTTTTGAATTATAAATACCATTTTAAAATTATAACCACGGGTTATAATAACGATTGGTTGTTAAAGAGGTCGGGATCGGATATGGACATACTCTCTGTCGATACCGAAAACCACTTTAACAAGTGTGTATGCGCTGGAGATTTCAGAATGAAGTAGGATGGTGGCGATGTTCTTGAGGTACATTACATGGACCCGACTCCCGTGAGTTGGCTTAAGGTGGCTAAAACATGAGCGATCTCGGGCCAAAAGGGGTAGCTCCTCTGGTCGGACACACTTCTTTGAAACCATTCTATTACTGTTGTGATTGATTGGGTGCACCCCTTGATTTTGGAGTGTTTTTCGGGGTGGGCGTAGTGGCTGCTACGTTACCGTCAGCCCGTGTGTGTAATTGGTATATCTACCCAAGCATTGCCTTGTGTGTCGTGCGACCTACCATACTGAGCCTTTACTACGAGTTTATTTTTCTCCCATAGGCCATGGAGTATTTAGGGTAGTCTCCCGATCTGGAAATACACTGATACTGGATGGACTACTGGGACTATAATGTATTAAGGAGAATATTGGGTCACTCCTTAACGCTGTTTCAAAGTAAATTTATTTTACTGTAGACATTATTATAATAGCGCAGTATTACTACATAGTAAATAGTTTAACGCATCCTTAAAGGACGGACGGTCCCAGGCATCCTTTAAGTTACTTGTATATTTATTACAATTCACTTGAGTTGGTTTACATTATATAAGTATATATGTCCTGACTCGAGTGTTTTGTGTTTTGTTTTACGCTCGGGTCAGCCTGAGTATTCACAGCTTTGGATTCTCTTTCTGGAGCTGGTCTTTGCTGGAGATTCTGCCTATCTATATTTATATCTATTTCAGTTTCAGCTATTCTAGTTTATCTCATGTATTAGTGAACTTCTATGTATTTGGGATTTCTATTATGTTGTTTTGAGACTGATATTATGTATTTGTTTTGAGACTTTGTTATAATAGCTTCATGAACTTGTATGGTATTTCATATTCCGCTGCGAGTTATTCTGATTGTTCTGTGTCTGTAATTCTGTGTATTTGATTTCATTTGCTCCAATTTTATTTACAATCTGTTATTTTGCATCATTCAAGTCCGACATGTGTGTATTATTGTCAATTTGAATGGTACGAAATATCAAGTCGTCACATTTGGTATCAGAGCTTTGGTTTTGGCAAATATTGCATGCGGAGCAAAAACTCATTAGAGATAGGGTAGAGATATCCTAGAATGAGTGAAATCAATTTCAGAATCATATCTTTGTGAGAGAACGTATTTTCAAAGTATAAATTAATTTTTCAAAATATTTTCAAAAGATTTTCAAAGATTATTTTGATATATAAAATTTTCTTTTTTCAAAAAGGATTTTCAAATGTTTTCCAACTTCCTTTCTTTCGTATCTACCTTGTTAGATTTTCTTTCTTTAGGATATTCATCCAAGTGAATTTTTCTTATTTATCTTGGTCTTCCATATACCTTGTCCTAAATTTATTCTTGATTTTTCAAGATGAATCGAGGAAATGCCAGAGGTAGGAGTCGTGGTATTGCCCCAGCTCCTCGGCCTGTTGCTCCTGTTAAATTCACTGTTCTCTGTAAGGAATTCACTCAACTTGGTGGAACCCCATTTACCGGTTCAGAGAGCATCAACGAGGCTCAGTAGTGGTTGTGGAGTCTAGAGAGGATATTTACTGGTCTCGAGATTACTTATGCCCAAAAGCATCATTTAGAAGCTTGGCAGTTGCATGAGTCTGCTCTAGATTGGTAGGAGTCTATTACGGCTAATACCGTCGAGGCTGATATTACTTGGGAGCAGTTTAGGTATCCTTTGTGTTATCTTGAATTTTGTTCCTTTTTTCCTTTTCTTTTGAATCCATCTTAAGTGGTTCTATATCACTTTTCCAGGGAGGCTCTTGTGGAAAAATGGACGCTCGAAGCCGGAAAATCTCAGCTTTATCGTGAATTTATGGATCTTAAGTAGGGTGGCATGTCTTTTGCCGAGTATGAGAGGAAGTTCAATGAACTTTCCAAGTTCGGTCCTAGCCTGATTGATACTCCACTCAAGAAAAATGAGAAATTCATTGCTAGTGCTCGTCTAGAGTACTATAGTCATCTCATTTCTCATGTTCATGGCACTTTCACCCTACTTATGGATATGGCTATTCGCTATGAGAATCCCACATCTAAGGGTCCTGCTGCCTCTGGTGCTTAGTCTTCCAGTGCTTATTCCAAGAAGCGTAAGCCTAATTATCACCAGCAGAGGAAGAATTGGCAAAAGCGTCCTGGTTTGGGATCTTCATCATCTGCTCCTGCTTAGAGGCAACCAGTTGATCTCTCCTTTATCACTTGATTTAGATGTGATCAGAAGGGACACCATGCCAATAGCTGTCCTGCATTAGCAGGTGCTGCTATTCCTCCACCTGCTCAGTTGGCTAGGCGTGATCTCTGCCATATCTACATCCAGCCTGGTCATTTTATGAAGGATTGCCCTACCCAGCAGAAGGGTACGCCTTCTGGTATATCTGCCATCACTTCTGCCTCATCTCCAGTTCCTCCACCTGCTGCTGCTCCTAGTGATGACCAAGGTACTCTCAGGGGTACATTTACTTTATTCCATCATCCTATTCGTGTTTTATTTGATACTGGAGCTTCCCACAGTTTTATTTCTGCTGATTTGTATGATAAGTTTGAGCATCTCGTTTCGCCTGAGTATGCTTCTGTTCCATTATGTGTTTCAAATCCTATTGGAGACCCTGCTAACCTTAATCAGATATTTAAGCAAGCGAAGCTTCTCCATTCTGATCATCGCTTTAGTGGTGATTTTTATGTTCTGGGCTTCGATGCTTTTGATTTATTGCTTGGTAAGTATTGGTTAGAGAATCATGATGCTCATATCTCTTGTAAAGCCCGGTCTGTACATCTTGTTGATGATCAAGGAAATTTCTTGATTATTTAGTGCCACATGCCTTAGGATTTTGCTGGCAGCTTTATTTATTCTCTGGATTCTTCTCCTAGTAATCTTGATTCGACTTTGTGGTTAGACTATATCCCGATGTATTTGGTGAAGTCACTTCTTTACCTCCGAAGCAGGAAATTCATTTTCGGATTGATCTTATTCCTGGTGCTTGACCTGTGTTTCTTCTCCTTAGAAGAATGGCACCCCACGAGAAGGTTGAGATGGGAAAGAAAATTGAGGATTTGTCTTCCAAAGGTCTGATTAGGCCAAGTTTTTCTAAATGGGGAGCAGCGGTGGTTTTTGTCACCAAGTCCGATGGTTCTTTGAGGATGTGTGTTGATTATAGGGAGCTGAACAAGCTTACTATGAAAAACAGATATCCAATGCCTCACATCAATGATATGTTTGATCAGCTTTATGGTGCCACTGTTTTCTCTCAACTTGATCTTGCCACAGGTTTTCATCAGCTCAGGGTTGCTATGGATAGCATTCCTAAGACTGCTTTCCACACCGAGAATGGGTTTTATGAATGGTTAGTCATGCCTTTCGGTTTGACTAACGCTTCTGCTTTCTTTTTTGATTTGATGAATCATGTTTTTCGTGATGTTCTTAATAAATTTGTTCTAATCTTTGTTGATGATATCCTTGTCTTTTCTAAGACCAAGGAAGAGCATGACTTGCATTTGAAATCTGTAACGTCCCGCCTTTTTGTACGCTTTAAATCGACGATAAACCACACACGTCAGACTTAAACCATACAGAAGGGCAGATTGTTATGGGGTAAATGAGAAAAAGCAGAGAAAGAAAGAAAACAAAATAGAATCTTGTAGCGGAATGACAAAATATAATAATCAAATACAGTTCATGAAGCTGCTTACAAAACATTTGATTATACTTATACAATACATATCAGAGTTACACATACCAGAGAATAATATATAACAATGCAGCGGAAAAAATGGTGCAGTGGAGTAAAATAATAGATAATAATAAATCTTCGTCTTCGTCCTCTAGAATACGGTCTTCCAAATCCTGAAATGCTCAGGCTTACCCGAGCGAATTGAAAAGACAAAACACTCGAGTCAAAACTAAAAGATCTTATGTAAGTTAAATCAATGGTAAATAATATGAGTGGAAAGGCGTTAGAGATGTTTACGGGATTTGATATCTCCTATCCAGTGTCGAACGTGAGTGCAATAGTTTAAGAGATGCTCGGGATTCATACCTCCTAAGGATCCGTTAAACTATTTACTATGTAGTAATATTTCGCTATTATAATAATATCTATAGTAAAATAAACTTACTTTTAAATAGCGTTAAGGGATTACCCATATAGCCCTTACCACGTAATAGTCCCAGTAGTCCATCCAATATCATGGTCCCTCCTGATCGGGAAGCCACCAGATGATACCACATGGGCTACGGAAGAAAACCAAACTCGTACAAGGCTTGATAGGGTAGGTGACAAGGCACACATGTCAATGCCAGG
The DNA here is from genome assembly GCA_030765085.1 of Allium cepa. Lineage (NCBI taxonomy): Eukaryota > Viridiplantae > Streptophyta > Magnoliopsida > Asparagales > Amaryllidaceae > Allium > Allium cepa. The sequence continues at coordinate 780,666,511 of CM060945.1, forward strand.
GTAGATATACTAATTACGCACACGGGCTGGTGGTAACGTGCACCTACCGCCCACCTCGAGCCATACCTCCAAATCAAAATCAAAAGTGGCCACCGAACCAATCCAAAAGTCAGAGTATAATATCGAAGGGATGTGTCCGATAAGATGGGCTACCTCCTTGGCCCGAGATCGCTCCTGTTTTAGCCACCTTATGCCTACTCACGGGCGTCGGGTCCACGAATTTACCTCAAAGAAAATGCCGCCGCCATCCTACTTCATTCTGAAATCTCCACCCGTACACAGTTGTCAAAGTGGTTTTCGATATCGACAGAGAGTATGCACATATCCGATCCCGGTCTCTTTGCCAACCAATCTTTATTATAACACCACGGTCATTACAAAATAATTATACTTCAAACCAGGATATAATATTCATTTCAAAACCATATAAATACGATATCATTTTCGTTTTAAAACCCAAATCAATATGATATTATTTATAAACCCAAATCAATATAATATCATTTTTATTTCAAATATATCCTTTTCCCAAAATCGTAGCATTTCCAAATCATAATACCTTGAAACCCATAACTTTGAAACATAACATCCAATATTTAAATGGTTTAATATTAAATTACTTTATATAATAAATTAGCTTCTTTAATTTCACAAATCAATTCCAAATACAGATTTGAATCCCCAAATAAACCATTTCAATTTCCATATATTTCAAAGCTTTAAACATTCAACCATTTCAAAACTAACTCTTTGATAATCCCATATACATCAAATTCAATTACTATTATTTAGATTTGAAATGTTTGGTAATAAATCCAATATCATTTAAGAAAACTTTTAACTTCACATAACTGGATATTCTTTCAATTTATTTAAAACACTCTAAACCAAATCAAGCTATAAGAATCGTACCCTTTAAAATCTCAATTTTATTTAAGTTTCAAATCAGCTTTATTCAAGTATAATTCTTAAATAATTCAATTCAAACCAATTTCATATTTATCTTCCAACTTAATTTTTATTTAAGTCATTAAAACTCTATATATACAATATCTTAACTAGGTACTTAACCATATAATATAAAACAATCAAACTCCATTATTAAGCTTATTTTTATTAAACAAATTTATACATAGCTTGAATTCAAGAATTTAACTGTATATATATATTTATATATATATATTTATATCATATCAAATATTTACATTTATTAAACCGTATATTTCTTTCCAAAACCATAGAAATCATTTCAAAATATTTTTATATATAGACCACGGTGTCTGTATATAATTTTCTACCCTATGGTCAAGTGATACAGATATTTATCATTTCAATCCGCAATTTAAAATAAAAATTACGGTTATATCATTTTAAACCGCAACCCAAAATGAAATGAAAACGCATAACAATTTGCAGTTTATAACAATATAAATACAACATCCATTCATCCAATATCAATCATCAACCATTTATCACAATCATCATCCAATTCAAATAATACAGTAATATAGAACAGAAAATAAATAACAAGTAATTACTGGCAGTTTTTATTCAATAATGAATTAATTTAACTAGCAGTTTATATGCGATAATAAATTGAATAACGATTTAATTCAATAAATTCAATTTAGCTGGAATGATGATAAAATATACCAAATAACAATAAATAAATTTCTAATCATATCAGAAATTAATTTAACACACATAAGAAATTTTAGAAGTTGTGAGTGGGTTAAAACACTCACTTTTTGAATTTAAATCCAATTTAAGTCAAAAATTTCCATAGCCTCAGAATTCGTCCAAACCAGCGTCAAAATGTTCGAAATTCCAATATAAACCTAGGGGAGAAAACCACGCATGAAACGCACCTCGTATGCGAAAGTTATATACGTTGGAATATCAACAATTCAAAATTTTAGAAAAAAACCAAAAAAAACACGTCACCACTGATACCTCACCATCAGATACATGCACGCGAGCCTAACCCAGGCAACATCGAACACGAAGCACAGAGAATCGCCACCGTTCGCTCAAATTGCCATCGTCGAACAAGTCGCGGCGCGTCCCAATCATGCCGCCGAACATGGTTACCCTCCACGACTCCTTACTGCCGACCTCGACGTCGATCAAGCAAAAAAACACACCGCCGCCATCGTAGGGTTTTAACCCTAACCGAATTAATTTCTCGATCCGACCATTGAATCGATGAACCAATTGCACCGATGAGTTGCGTGCGACGATCTCCACAGTCCCGTACCCTTCAAACGACGGTCGGTCGTAGTTGATCAACGATGAACGGACGGCCGAGAATTCATTCATTATTTTAGGACAACCAGTGATTCAAATCCAAAAACGAATTGTAGTTCTGAGATGCGTCCATTGAGAGCTTCGAATCCATATAAAATTTGATATATTTTGTGGAGAGTGAATTTTTGGCTTAGCATTTGATTCGGAATTGTATTTTGGAACTAGGGTTTGCAGCCATTGGAAAGAGGAGCTAATGGAACGTATAGAAATGAGGAATAAGAAATGAATTAGGGTTTATAACAGGGCATATATAGACAAATTTGAAAGAGAATACACGTGTAACAACCCGATATTTTCAGCCATTCGCATCCACACATGCCGGACATGAATTTCTCAAAATACCTGTAACAACCCGCATATTTATCGATTTTATATTTAAATATTTTATTTAAATATTTTATCGTTAATCGGATATTGGTCCGAAAAGCTACTTTTTGCAAACGGTCAAATTAGGACTCGAGACCACTTCCATTGAGTTCGAAATGCCGTTTACAATTTTTTTAAGTATAAACATTGGTAGGTTTGGAGTTAGTAGAATTTCACTAACTTTTCCCGCTTTGGACTTTGTGTTAGATTGCCATTATAACTCAAGCCCAAACCCCCTTCCTTCTTCTCACTCTTCATAAATTTCCTAACAACCAAGCTTTTGCATTAATGGTGAGTGGAAGAGGAAATTAAAACTCCAAGCTTAGGTTTCAACTTTAAATCCATCATTCAACTCCAAAATCAAAGTGAAGACATTGGATTCTAGCTTGTAGTTGCTTCTCCATTGTTTCAAGCTCCTTCTTCATTGAATTTGTGCAAAGGTGAGATTTTTATCTCACAAATCTAGTCTATAACTATATTGGAATGTTGGGAATGATTTCCTATCACTTTTGCATGCACATTTGCCTTTGGTTTGGATTGGATTGGCGAAAAACTCCAATTTTTAGCATTTTTGGAAATTTCCTGCACTTAGCTCGTTCTGGCCACTTGACTCATTCGGTGATAGGTCGCAAGGTCACTGGGTCGTAGGTCGCAGGGCTTTAGGTCGTTCTGGAAGAATTGGCACTTCGGAATTAGGTCGCTCACGAGTTAAGCCTTAAGTCGTAGGTCGCTCACGAGTTAGGCCTTAAGCCGTAGGTCGCTCGCGAGTTAAGCCTTAAGTCTTAGGTCGTTTCCGACCTATAATCTCTAGGCAAACGTTAAGTCGCTCGCCCTGGTTTATCTCGTAGGTCGTCTCCGACCTAAGCTCCTGATAAGTAGTTCGAGTTAGGTCGTTGGACCATTTACCTTAGGTCGCTCGTCCACTAAGTCGGCCTGGTTTATCTCGTAGGTCGTCTCCGACCTAAGCTCCTGATAAGTCGTTCGAGTTAGGTCGTTGGACCATTTACCTTAGGTCGCTCGTCCACTAAGTCGGCCTGGTTTATCTCGTAGGTCGTCTCCGACCTAAGCTCCTGATAAGTCGTTCGAGTTAGGTCGTTGGACCATTTACCTTAGGTCGCTCGACTCTGTTAAGTCGTAGGTCGTTAGACCTTAGGTCGTTCGCCTTCCTTAAGTCGCTCGACCCCTCCATACTAGGTCGCTCGGCTTGCTTGAGTCGTAGGTCGTTGGTCCTTAAGTCGCTTGCCTCCCTTAACTCCAGTTAGGTCGCTCGGCCATTGTGTTAGGTCGCGTGAACCCTTAGGTCGTTAGACCTCATTTTGCTTTAGGTCGTAGGCCGCTTGTCTTCACTTAGGTCGCGTTGCCCCCGCACCCCCACCTTGGGGGGTTGCCACCCCCCTGGACCCCCCCTCCGTAGGGGATCTTATCTGAAAAACATTGAGCTGATTTCCTTGGATTTTATTCACATCTCCGTATGCGATCTTTGTGATTGATTGTTTCTACAATTGCTTCTGTGTTTTGTCATTTTATAATATAAAGGTTTCAATACTAGTAGTAAATATCAAAACTCTTTTAACAAACAATTTCAACTCTATTTTTAATAACAAAGCTCTTTTCTTAAACCGTTTTCCAACCTATTAGTATATACAAACCTTTACCTCACTCGGATGAGAAATCTAATTAAACGACTTAGTAAAACAAGTGGTATGAAACGCTTGCGTTCACTTCGTCGGTTAATTCTTGGACTTGTTCGATTGAACCTCTTGTGACAATTTTATTAGTGAAGATTTACAGTTTGTTCGTAAATATTTAAGTTAAGCAAGTGGTTATGGGACATGAAGCTAAACTTCTATATTTACTAGCTTAGTGTAATTGACACTTCTCGTTGATCATGACGATCATTCTGATGCTTTAGACTAGCAACTGTGCGATGTCTCTTGTTGCGAGGTTAGACTAGACACCACTTGTGTGATTCCACTCACACATACCTTTTTGCTTTTTGGTTAGTCTGGACCTTAATCTGTGTGATTCCATTCACACATGTGGGGTAGCTCCCCTTGGTCTTCGGACTGTCATGTGATAGGCCTCTTTCTCTTTTCTATGATTTCTGGACTTCTTGCATTGATTTCTAGAATTTATGTCATTAACTTGTTATGAGTACAAGTTTGGGGTATGATGCCCTTTTCGAATCTTTGAGAAGATTCTTGTGATATTGATTATCTCTTATTGATTGATCTTCTGTTGATCATTATTTACATACTTATAGTGGTACGTCATCATGGATATTTTATGTTTATGCCATATCTTTTATGTTATATCTTGTCATCTGATATTTATAGCTAGACTGACCCGTTTATTATTTTTCTTAAATAATACTCGGGTCAGACCGAGATGTTACAGGTGCTTATGCTTGACTTCTTCCCAGGGATTCATCACTCTGACTTTTGGCTAACTGTTTAGATTAGCAGTTTTTGTTGTATACACTTGAGATATAGACTCATAGTTGTATTCTTTTGTATAGCACGTGTTGCTATTCTTTTGTAGTATTGTGGATCTTTTGACCACTACTCTGATGTACACTTTCATGTGTTAGTTATATATTCATATCTTCTTCCGCCTTTGTGATATGGATGTCTGTGACTGATTTGCGGTATGCTTATTTCTACGTTTGTTTCCGAAGATTATTTATAGCCACCGTGTGATAAGCAATTACATGGATGGTCTCTCCTCAACAGCCTTATTCTCCGTGCTAGTTGACAGCACTACTCCGTAGTGTTCTTGGCTAGCGTGGGTATAGAGGTGGGGCGTCACAATACCGCATTGTAAATAAATTTGAAGCAAATGAAATACAAATCACAGAATCAAAGACACAGAAATATCAGAATACCTCGCAGCAGAAATTAAAATGTTCATGAAGCTACTATAACGAAGTCTCAAAACATAATACATAATATCAGTCTGAAAAACATATACAGTAGAAATCTCAAATACATAGCAGTTTATAAATACCAGAGCCGAAATAGAACAACTGGAACTGAAAGGGAACAAATAACAAGACAAGTAGAATCTCCAACGATTCCTAGCTCCAGAAAAGAAATCCAAAGCTAAGCTGTAAATACTCAGGCTGACTCGAGCGTAAAGTAAAACACAAAACACTCGAGTCAGGACATATATACTTATATAATGTAAACCAACTCAAGTGAACTGTAGTAGAACACACTATAACTTAAAGGATGTTTGGGAACGCCCATCCTCTAAGGATCAGTTAAACCATAAATTTAATACATCCTATGGTTAAAATTTCAAAATAGTAATTTATACTTCGAAATCAAATATCATTTCAAAATTCAATATCATTCAAAATCCATTTCAAAATATCAAAATATCGTATCTTTTCTAAACCACATTCATTTTATTTAAAATACCATTTCAACACACATTTCAAAATAGTTTATATTTCAAAACAAATTACTTCATTTTAAATCATTAAAATGAAGTTATTATATTTAATAATCAAATTAAAATTTCCAAAATTTTAGTCTTTCAAAGTTCATTTATTCACTTAAATTTATTAAGGCAATGAAAATTCAACTTTCGCAGCATTTAGAAAATGCTACGGAAAGTTACTTTCAAAGAAATTCAATTTAACAAAAGACAGCATCTAAAAATGCTGTAATAGAGTTGCTTTAGTTCAAATAATGTCTTAGTTAATTTCAGCAACTGCAGCACTTAGAAAGTGCTATAATAGCCCTTAATTCAATTTAGCCATTTAGTTCATTTCTATCAACTTCAACATTTACAAATGCGGTAATATCCTTTACATTAGAAATAATAACATTTCAAAAATGTTGTTAATTAAATTCCAAATATTCAATATAATTTAAAAAATAATTAAATTTTTATTTAAATCATTTTAAACTTAAAAATCATATATTTTTACCTTTAAAACAATTATTTACATATCCTTATATTCATGATTTTATAAAGTTAAATTTTCATTCAAAATCAATTTAATAATAATTTACTTATAAAATTCAACATTAAATTTCAATTCTTTATAATTAATTTTTTAGCTTAACACTTAAGTTTAAATTTTCAAATATAACTTATTTTTCATTTTATTTACTTAACTTAAAATTCATTTTTAAACAAAATTCACAAACTTCCAATCTAAGTTATATTTCAAAATTCAACTTAAATATTGATTTATTTAACCCATTTAACTTATTCAAAAATCATTAATACTTTACAAAAATCATTTAAATTCATTATAAATCAAATTTTAAATCTATTTCCATATTTCCTACTTAATTTAAATTTCATTTATAACCAAATCATAATTTCCAGAATACCTTATATTTCAAATTTCTAACTTTACCATTTATTTATTTCACTTATAATTTTTTAGAAAATCAATAATACTTTACAAAATCATTTTTAATTAAGTTTAAATCATAATATTATAATATTACATTTCTAAAATACTTTAAACATTTCAGAAAAATTTATATTAACCATAGGTCTGTATATCATTTTCCATCCTAGGTAAAGTGATACAGATATTATATCATTTCAATCCGTAATTTACAAAGAAAATTCGGGTTTTATCATTTCAAACTCGAAATCCCAAGTAAATAAAAATTAATAAAAATCATTCAGGCCCATCATTTCATCCCATAACGATTTTCTCCTATTCTAAAGTCCGTTCGGGTATGTATCATTTTAACTCATAGTGATTCTAATCTATAGGGAACTTGCAGTGTGATAAACTGATATAAATAAATAGAATAACATTATATGACAGTAACAGATGGTATAACAGGTAAATAAGCATGGGCAAACATCATATGATCATAACATAACCAAAATAGCATGGTGATATGTTTTACAGATTCAATTGTGATCAGTTTACTAGTCATATAAGTATAGGTTTGTCTGGTGAGAATTACTCACTTGTGTAAGCTGGAGATGACAACCAAATGCACAAACAAAGAATTTCAAAGGCACGATAACATGACTACGATTTGAGAGTGGGAGAGCCAAAGCTAATTGCCATGTTCAATATCAAACAAAACAAATACAAACATGAATTACAAAACAATGCTAGAGATAAACATGTAACACAAAGCTAATGCTTTTGCACTTGCATTCAAGGACTTATGCTTCAACTATGGACTGGAAAAGCACTATAATGGGATGTATTTGGATTAGGTTTGGATCAGGTTGAGTTCCAACAGGGGTTGGCCATAACAATATAAAGGAGATAAACGGTATGTGTGCATGGCAACACAAGTGGGTATTATTGCCATTTAAGGTCTCGGCCAAGCATGGATGGACAAGGTCAGATTTGAGAAGGTCAACTACAGGAGTTATAGAGGTCCTAGGATCAGGTTGTGGCAGGTGGTGGTGGTGTATGGTCGGCCAAAGCATGATTGGAGTGATGGTGACAAGGGGAGTTCGGCTAGCATGAATAAAGTGGAGTTTTTATCAAAATTTTGGTGGATCTTCAACTTGGAGGGTCTCGACCATGTAAGGTAAGTGGAAGGAGGGGATGATGGCTAGAGTAGGTGGTGGTGGAGGCGGTCAAAGTGCTGGAGGTGGGAGGCTGAGCACAAGAAGGTGAATACAAGTACAAAAATCAATACAAAACAATGGAAAAAAGTGAAAAAGAATAAAAGTTTACCAAAAATTTTCTCTCAGGAAATGAAGGCCGTATTTTTTGAGTTTGAGAAATTTTTGGTACGTGAAAAATAAGGGGAAGTCAGCTGAAGGAATGGTGATAAAGTCAGCAAATTGAATTGGTGCATTGATTGGTGAAAATGTGATTAGAATAGGAAAAGACAAAGCACTTAAAAGGTCACAAAACTATTCCAATTACCTTAATTCTTTTTGCAATTTTAAATACATGAAAAATATTTATAAGTAAAGATAAAAACACAAAAATATGATGAATGCACAAAAATAAATAAATTAATTTTAACTAAATATAATTAAATTGAGAAAATAGCTAAAAATTGGAAACTAAGCTTTAAAATTTGAATAAATTATATAAACTTTGGAAAAATTTAAAAATCACTTTAAAAATGTTTTAAAAAAAATATACACCTAATATGTCATATAACACACATTAGAACATGATTTGACAAATATATTTTTTCTTTATATAAATTAGAATAAACAATATTGTTAAATAAATTAGTGTACACACAATATTGTAAAATGCATAACTTTCACAATATAAATCAGATTTCGACGAAACGAAAAGCAGTATTCTAAAAATTTAAAATATTTTCATAATAAAAGATAAAATTCAAAAATTCAAAAATTTAAAATTTAAATTTAAAAGTCAAAGTTTGACCAGATCGACCAAAAATCCACTTATTCTGGAAATATCCTATTTATTCAGGTTTGAAATTATAATTTACACAAAAAATCAAAATATACTCTTAAAATAACAAAATCTATACATTTTAATAAATATAATAAAGTTTTTAAATCAAGAGTTTCAATTCAAATAATTAAAATAAACAATAAAAATAATCACAAAATACTGGGTTGTTACAAGATGGATAAGATTTATATCCGCGTTGAATGACAAGATGGCCCAAAAAGCCCGTTTTGACTCCGGAACGAAATTGGATCAACCCGTATATCAAAATAGATGTTTTAGAATATTTTAAACGCAATAGAAAAGGTTTCAAGTACAAATTCCATCGTATGAAGAAGTCGTGCTAAAATCAATATTTTTCAAATTGATTTCAAGGCGTTTCGAGTCCGTACGATCAAACGACAAGTCCGATCCCTACGAAACTTGAAATCCTATAATAATTCACCGTTATGGATCCAATGAAATAGGTTTCATCGAAATCCGAGTCAGTGGATAAAATGTCTATTTTTACATTAATTAAATAAATTAATAATTAATTAGTTAAATCAAATTTTCAATTTCGATTCGATAATTGAAAATTTTCACCATGTTTGATTCCTCAATCATTTACAATGATTTAAACAAATTTAATTGTCAATTTAGAGTCGATTCATTTATCAATTTCAGTTTTCACCTAAATTTCATTAATTCAAAAATTATAAATTTATTTTATCAATAATTCTATTTAATTTACTTTTCATTCTATTATTCAATTCATTATTATCAAATGGATGAAACTAACATTGGATTCATAATCTATTACTTTAATATTCTCACATTCCATCTTAATTTCAAATAACGTAATATATAGATATTTTAATTTCATTTAGTAGCAATTATTCCAATTATTAAATTTAAATTCCAATAAATTAATAAATCTTTATTCCCATTCTTATAATTCAACAAATTGTCCAATTATAAATAACATTAACATTAATTCTAAATATTAACTTAATTAACATTAATGTAATATTAAATTACAATTAATGTAACTGATTTCCAATCTAAATTAACAAGCTACAATATAAGTAACATACATTAATCGTTACGTTAACCTTTAGTGACATAAATAAGCTTTTATTGCTTACAAAATAAATGTTGCCATTTATTTTCATACTACTAATTTCATTCACTTATGTTCAATTTCTAGCCAAACATAACATTTAATTTAGATTTATTGCAATTGATTACCGGTTAAAATTTAATATACTAAATAAATGGTTAACTTATACTAATCGTTACCATTAACGTTTAATTTCACTTATAAGCTATTATTAACAAACAAATGTTGCAATTAATTTAGATCTAATTCAATACATTATATGAATGGGTAAACGATTAAAAATTTGCACTATTGCCAAATATACTCACATTCATACTTAATTATCAACTAACAATTATTATAAGTACTTATCTAGCATTGATTCTGTCAAACTGCAATTTATTACGTATTATTTCATCAATTAATATAACTTTTGAATTTATTCCCCAATTCCCTAATTTCAATCAATTATAACCTATAATTTGTTTCAATTAATAGGTATTGCACAAAATTAGTTACTTATCAACTTGCATCAACCTTATTACATTAATTTACATTCAGTTACTATTAATCAATATATTATTCCATTGGTTGATTTAATACTCTTACTCTTATTCATACTTTTATAAGTTTTCAATTCCAAACAATATTATAATTACTTGCAGGACATTGATTTTTATTCAATTACTGTCTATTATTATTATTATTAATTCATTAATTAGTTCACTATTTACATTTGTTTTCTTATATTCAATTCTTAGCCTAGTATAACAATTTACACTACTTCAATTAATCGTAATTTCATTTCAATTGTTAATACTTAGCTACAATTTCCATGGTTGCATTTCATTTTTAACATTTGCATCATTATAAATTATAATTTTTTTTATTTCTTTCTATATTTAATTACAAAAATCTTATTAATTAACTACTTTTAAACATTGAAATTTACGGGTTATTACACTTTCCCCCCTCAAAACTTTTCGTCCCCGAAAAGGAAAATGAAGGGGAAAGAAGAATTAAATAAACAATACATCTTATCAAAATATTAACTTTATAAACAATTAAATTTACAAAATTAATTACTTTAAATAAAATATACCAATTTATAACCATTAAATCTTTTTATACTCAAATTAATAATGTTTGAAAAACATTTTTCAAAATTTTTTCTATGTCCAAAATTTACGGAAAATTTCGGTAGAGTCTCCTTTGTACGGAGAGGCTTGAAAGAAAATATAATATCAAATATAACAATATATAACATATATCTTCCAAAATAATATATCCCCATACGGGAAAAATAATATAATAGCGCTATAAAAATGTAATCCAAAAATGTACCTATTTGTCGGGCAAACAACGCTAAATTATGAAACCAAAAGCAGTAGCAATTGCTTCCATAACCTGTATTTCACTTATATAATCCAAAAAAAGAGTTAATAATTATGTAAAATGAAATGTTTAAAGTTGTTTCAACCATAAACAATCAAATCAATACAAACAACAATCACTTGCATAAGGCATACAATCATCACATAGAATCAACACAAACCACATATCAAATAAACAAATAGTTGTTCAGGTTTTGAAAACTTTAAATTGTACAGAATGAAAATAAACTGCTAAGTGCATCTTTTACTCAACAGTCTTAGATGAAACTAAATAGATTATTTATACATCCAAACAATTTTTAAGTATCCTTGCCCAAACAACCATAACTAAGCAACAATTATTTCAAACAATAGATCAATTTCATTCTTATTAATTCCATTTCATACATTTGTTGTTTGATTTCCCTTTCATTCATATAATGATTTATCTTTTTAATTTACATTTATTTATATTATTCATATTCACTCAAATTTCTTAGCATGTAAACTCATTAACTTAAGTTTATGGTCATTTATTTACAGTATTCATTCTTTCTACTCATTTTATTTAGAAATAACTTCAACCTATTTACTTATGTTTATACTTACTTTCTCATAATACCTACTTTCTATTATATTTAATTAGTAGCATTTCTCTTATACTTAAGTTTATAAAAACTTCAACATCAAATTCTTATTCATTAAAGAAATTCAGTGAATACTTTTATTACCTTTAGGTTTACTTGTAAAATTTTCCATTACGCTTTCTTATTAACATCTCAACTTTTATAATAGGTAAGTCATACATGTGTTTTTAAGGACGTAATTGAAAGTTATACAAGTTTATTCTATTTCCTTTAATTAATTTAATGTTCAATAATAATATCCTTTGTGTTCTAGGTTACACGTATCAAATTTCTTTCAATTCCATTTAAAACTTAGCATTAATCTCTTATTTTACTAAAGGTTTCAATTATTAATTAGTTACACTCCATTTCACTACAATAACTGAAACTATTAATCAATGGAAACTTAAGAACTAAATACTGGGTTTAATCTCAAATCTTTTTAAAATAATAGATAAACGTATTTATATATCCAATTATATTTGTAACAATTAAAAATTTATATTTTTTTATCAAAATAAGTCTGCAGTAAAACTACTACAGTGGCCTTCCCACTTCAAAACTCGAAAATAGAAGTCAATGATGCATGCACTCATCACCGAAATTATTTTCCAATGACAAAGAGGGGAGTACATAATTTATTTCTTCCAAAATTTCTTTAAACAATTCTTTCAAACCAAATTGAAATATTTATATCAGAAAATACTTCTAACAAAATTATTATTATATCCCAAAAATTATTGAAAGAATTTTCAAAACCCCGGAGCTTAAGTTCTAAATTTCCAATTTTATTTATTTTAAATTTGAATCTTATCTTCTTTCCAATATTTATAAATTTCACTACCTAACAACCAATATATTATAACCAAATATAACCTTTATAAAAATTTATTATATATATATATAGAAAATATAATAGGCAAAATTATTTCATTCACCTATATTCAAAACAAATATTGTGTCGATCTGTCCTATTAAGTGTTTAGAAATCCCTATCGATGCCATAGCATCCTATGCGCCAACTAGAATCTATAAATACAAAACGGAACAAATTAACACAATATCAAAACCTTTTATAACACTAACAAATATGCTCTCTCATATATATACGCTCAACGACTCATCATAGGGTATTACTACCCTATTAATGAAGAGTCAGACCCCACAAATCTAAGGTTTATCGCTAGACCAAAGCTCTGATACCAGATGTAACGTCCCGCCTTTTTCTTCGCTTTAAATCGACGATAAACCACACACGTTAGACTTAAACCATATAGAAAGGCGGATTGTTATGGGGTAAATGAGAACAAGCAGAGAAAGAAAGAAAACAAAATAGAATCCTATAGCGGAACGACAAATATAATAATCAAATACAGTTCATGAAGCTGTTTACAAAACATTTGATTATACTTATGCAATACATATCAGAGTTACACATACCAGAGAATAATAGATAACAATGTAGCAGAATAAAATAGTGTAGTGGAGTAATATAATAGATAATAATAAATCTTCGTCTTCGTCCTCCAGAGTACGGTCTTCCAAATCCTGAAATGCTCAGGCTGACCCGGGCGAATAGAAAAGACAAAACACTCGAGTCAGAACTAAAAGATCTTATGTAAGTTAAATCAACGGTAAATAATATGAGTGGAACGGCGTCACAGATGTTTACGGGATTTGACATCTCCTATCCAGTGTCAAAGGTGAGTGCAGTAACTTAAGAGATGCTCGGATTCACATCTCCTAAGGATCCGTTAAACTATTTACTATGTAGTAATATTTCACTATTATAATAATGTTTATAGTAAAATAAACTTACTTTAAAATAGCGTTAAAGGGTTGCCAATATAGCCATTACCACGTAATAGTCCTAGTAGTCCATCTAATATCATGGTCCCTCCTGATCGGGAAGCCACCAGAGGATACCACACGGGCTACGGGAGAAAACCAAACTCGTACAAGGCGTGATGGGGTAGGTGACACGGCACACAAGGCAATGCCAGGGTAGATATACCAATTACGCACACGGGCTGGTGGTAACGCGTACCGCGCAGCTACCGCCCACCTCGAGCCACACCCCCAAATTAAAATCAAAAGTGGCCACCGAATCAATCCAAAAGTTAGAGTATAATATCGAAGGACATGTCCGATAAGAGGGGCTACCTCCTTGGCCAGAGATTGCTCCTATTTTACCCACCTTATGCCAACTCACGGCAGTCAGGTCCACGTATTTACCCCAAAGGAAACGCCGCCACCATCCTACTTCATTCTGGAATCTCCACCGCGTACAGGGTTGTCAAAGTGATTTTCGGTATCGACAAGAGAGTATGCCCATATCTGATCCCGGTCTCTTTGCCAACCAATCGTTATTATAACACCACGATCATTACAAAATAATTATACTTCAAATCAGGACATAATATTCATTTCAAAACCATATAAATACGATATCATTTTCATTTTAAAATCCAAATCAATATGATATCATTTATAAACCTAATATCATTTTTATTTAAAATATATCCTTTTCCCAAAATCATAGAATTTTCAAATCATAATACCTTGAAACCCATAACTTCGAAACATAACTTCCAATACTTAAATGGTTTAATATTAAATTACTTTATATAATAAATTAGCTTCTTTAATTTCACAAATCAATTCCAAATACAGATTTGAATCCCTAAATAAACCATTTCAATTTCCATATATTTCAAAGCTTTAAATATTCCACCATTTCAAAACTAATTCTTTGATAATCCCATATACATCAAATTCAATTACTATTATTTAGATTTTAAATGTTTGCGTAATAAATCCCAGGTCATTTAAGAAAACTTTTAACTTCACATAACCGGATATTCTTTAAATTTATTTAACTTGGTATGTTCATTTAAATCAACTTTATATTCATTTAAATCACTCTAAACCTAATCAAGCTATAAGAATCATACCCTTTAAAATCCCAATTTTATTTAAGTTTCAAATCAACTTTATTCGAGTATAATTCTTAAATAATTTAATTCAAACCAATTTCATATTTATCTTCCAACTTAATTTTTATTTAAGTCATTAAACCACTATATATACAATATCTTAACTAGGTACTTAACCATATAATATAAAACAATCAAACTTCATTATTATGCTTATTTTTATTAAACAAATTTATACATTGCTTAAATTCAAGAATTTAACTGTATATATATAAAATAATATTTATATAATATCAAAATTAATATTTACTAAACCGTATGTTTCTTTCTAAAACCATAGAAATCATTTCAAAATATTTTTATATATAGACCACGGTGTCTGTATATAATTTTCTACCCTATAGTCAAGTGATACGGATATTTATCATTTCAATCCGCAATTTAAAATAAAAATTATGGTTATATCATTTCAAACCGCAATCGTGAATGAAATGAAAATGCATAACAATTTGCAGTTTATAACTATATAAATACAATATCCATTCATCCAATACCAATCATCAACCTTTTATCACAATCATCATCCAATTCAAATTATACATTAATATGGAATAGAAAATAAATAACAGGTATGCTGGTAGTTTTATTCAATAATGAATTAATTTAGCTGGCAGTTTATATGCGATAATAAATTGAATAACAATTTAATTCAATAAATTCAATTTAACTCGAATGATGATAAAATATACCAAACAGCAATATATGAATTTCTAATCATATCAGAAATTAATTTAACACACATAAGAAATTTTAGAAGTTGTGAGTGGGTTAAAACACTCAACTTTTGAATTTAAATTGAATTTAAATCCAATTTAAACCCAAATTTTCAGCAGCCTCAGAATTCGTCCAAACCATCGTCAAAATATCCGGAATTCCAATATGACCTAGTAGGGAAAACCGCGCGTGAAACAGACCTCGTATGCGAAAGTTATATATGTTAGAATATCAACAATTCAAAATTTTAGAAAAACAAATAAAATAAACTAAAAAACAAGTCACCACAGATACCTCACCATCAGATACACGCACGCGTGCCTAACCCAGGCAACGTCGATCATAAAGCATAGAGAATCGCCGCCGTTCGCTCAAACCGCCGTCGCCAAACAAGTCGGGGCTCCTCCCTGTCATACCGCCGAACACTGCTACCCTCCATGACCCCTTACTGCCGACCTTGACGCCGATCAAGCAAAAAAAAACACCGCCGCCTCCGTAGGGTTTTAACCCTAATCGAATTAATTTGCTCGATCCGACTGTTGAATCGATGAACCAATTGCACCGATGAGTTGCGTGCGACGATCTCTATAGTTCCATACCCTTCAAACGACGGTCGGTCGTAGTTGATCAACGATGAATGGACGATTGAGAATTCATTCGTGATTTCAGGACAATCGGTGATTCAAAACCAAAAACGAATTGCAGTTCTTAGATGCGTCCATCGAGAGCTTCGAATCTATATAAAATTTGATATATTTTGTGGAGTTTGAATTTTTGGCTTTGCATTTGATTCGGAATTGTATTTGGGAATTAGGGTTTGCAGCCATTGGAAAGAGGAGCTAATAGAACGTACAAAAATGAGGAATAAGACATAAATTAGGTTTTATAACAGGGTATATATAGAAAAATTTGAAATTGAATAGATGGATAAGATTTATATCCGCGTTAAATGACAAAATGGCCAGAAAAGCCCAATCTGACTTCGGAACGAAATTGGGTCAACCCATATATCAGAATAGATGTTTTAAATATTTTAAACGCACTGGAAAAGATTTCAAGTCCAAAATCCATCTTATGAAGAAGTTATGCTAAAATCAATATTTTTCAAATTGATTTCAATTGATTTCAATTTCATTGATTTCAAGGCGTTTCGAGTCTGTACGATCAAATGACAAGTCCGATCGCTACAAAGCTTGAAATCATACAATAATTCACCGTTACGGATCCGATGAAAGTGGTTTCATCGAAATCCGGGTCAATGACCAAAACGGCTATTTTTACATTAATTAAACAAATTAATAATTAATTAGTTAAATCAAATTTTCAATTTCAATTCGATAATTGAAAATTTTCACCATTTTTGATTCCTCAATCATTTACAATGATTTAAACAAATTTAATTGTCAATTTAGAGTCGATTCATTTATCAATTTTAGTTTTCACCTAAATTTCATTAGCTCAAAAATTATAAATTTTATTTCCAATAATTCTATTTAATTTAGTTTTCATTCTATTATTCAATTCATTATTATCAAATGGATGAAATTAACATTGGATTCGTAATCTATTACTTTAATATTCTCACATTCCATCTTAATTTCAAATAACGTAATACTTAGATATTTTAATTTCATTTAGTTGCAATTAATCCAATTATTAAATTTTGATTCCAATAAATTAACAAATCTTTATTCCCATTCTTATAATTCAACAAATTGTCTAATTATGAATAACGTTAACATTAATTATAAATATTACCTTAATTAACATTAAGTAATATTAAATTAAAATTATTGTAACCGATTTCCAATCTAAATTAACAAGCTACAAAAATAAGTAACACACATTAATCGTTACGTTAACCTTTGGTCACATAAATAAGCTTTTATTACTTACAGAATCAATGTTGCTATTTATTTTCATACTACTAATTTCATTCACTTACGTTCAATTTATAGCCAAACACAACATTTAATTTAGATTTATTGCAATTGATTACGGGTTAAAATTTGATATACTAAATAAATGGTTAACTTATACTAATCGTTACCATTAATGTTTAATTTCACTTATAAGCTATTATTAACAAACAAATGTTGCAATTAGTTTAGATCTGATTCAATACATTAAATGAATGGGTAAACGATTAAAAATTTGCACTATTGCCAAATTTACTCACATTCATACTTAATTATCAACTAACAATTATTATAATTACTTATCTAGCATTGATTTTATCAAACTGCAATTTATTACGTATTATTTCATCAATTAATATAACTTTTGAATTTATTCCCCAATTCCCTAATTTCAGTCAATTATAACCTTACAATTTGTTTTAATTAATAGGTATTGCACTAAATTAGTTACTTATCAACTTGCATCAACCTTATTACATTAATTTACATTCAGTTACTATTAATCAATATATTATTCCGTTGGCTGATTTAACACTCTTACTCTTATTCATACTTTTATATGTTTTCATTTGCAAACAATATTATAATTACTTACAGGACACTGATTTTTATTCAATTACTATTTATTATTATTAATTCATTAATTAATTCACTATTTACCTTTGTTTTCTTATATTCAATTCTTAGCCTAGTATAACAATTTACACTACTTCAATTAATCGTAATTTCATTTCAATTGTTAACACTTAGCTTTAATTTCCATGGTTGTATTTCATTTTTAACATTTGCTTCATTATAAATTACAATTTTTTTATCTCTTTCTATATTTAATTGCAAAAATCTTATTAATTAACTAATTTTAAACATTGAAATTTACGGATCGTTACAAAATCTGTTCTGGAGATTCTTAGAAATCACCAGTTGAAGGCTAAATTTTATAAACGCCATTTCTGGAAGGACGAAGTCCGATATCTCGGGCATATTGTTTCTAGTAATGGAGTTTCTGTTGATCCAATCAAGATCGCTGCGATCAATGTAAGTCTTTCTTTCTTCTCTTTTCTTTATCATTTAATAAATTCTATCTTTTTGGTTGTCCTTTTGTTTACCCTATTATGTTGCAGGATTGGGAAACTCCAAAGACACCATCTTATATTCGTAGTTTTCTGGGCCTTGCCGGTTACTACCGGTGGTTCATCAAGAATTTTGCTCGGATTGCTGCACCTCTCACTGCTTTGACTCGTAAAAAGGCTAAGTTTGTCTGGAGTGATCAGTGTAAGGCTGCATTTAATGAGTTAAAGAGCAAACTAACTTCCGCACCAGTTCTTATCGTTCCAAACGGAAGTGAGGGATTGACGGTATATACTGATGCTAGTCGTGAGGGTTTGGGTGTTGTTCTCATGCAGGATGGTAAGGTCGTTGCCTATGCCAGCCGTCAGTTGAAAACCCACGAGACAAATTATGCTGCTCATGATTTAGAGTTGCTTGCTGTTGTCTTTGCTTTGAAGGCATCATCTTCTTGGAACCAAGTTTGAGTTTTTCACCGATCATCAGTCTCTGGGATATATCTTCACCTAGAAGGGTTTGAATCAGAGACAAGTTCGATGGCTTGAGTTTCTGGCTTCTTACAACCTCGATATTAGCTATACTCCCGGTAAAGCTAATGTTGTGGCCGATGCTTTGAGTCGGAAGAAGACTTTGTTGTGTCAGCTTGTTGTTTCTGCTCCTCTTCTGGATCATATTATGGCTAAGCAGGATGAGGATGAAATGCTTAGATTGATGAAGGAGAGTGTTCGTAGCAGGGTTGGTGGTAGTAGTAGTGGTAGTGGAGCTCATATCGATGATAGAGGGATTTTGAGGACTAATGGCAGGATTTGTGTCCCAGATATTGATGGTTTGAAGCAGGAGTTGCTTCAGGAGAATCACCGATCCAGGCTTTCTATTCATCCTGGTGTGTCAAAGATGTATCAGAATACGAAGAGGCTTTATTGGTGGAGGGGGACGAAAAGGGATATCTCTATCTTTGTTTGTCGGTGTAGGACTTGTCAGCAAGTCAAAGCCGATCACCAGAAGACCCTTGGGTTGTTGCAGCCCTTTGAGATTCCCAATTGGAAGTGGGAACAGGTTTTCATGAATTTCATCGATGGTTTACCAAGGTCTCAGAGGGGTAATGAGAGTATCTGGGTTATTGTGGATAGACTAACCAAGTCCGCTTATTTCATTCCTGTCAAGTCTACTCGTTCTGCTTCTAGCTTATCTGAGATCTACATGAGAGAGATCGTTCGTCTCCATGGTGTTCCTCTCAGCATTGTTTGTGATCGTGACCCTATCTTTACCAGTCAGTTTTGGAAAGCTTTTCAGGAATCTCTAGGTACCCATCTGAATTTGAGAACTACTTACCATCCACAGACCGACGGTCAAATGGAAAGAGTGAATCAGATTCTCGAGGATCTTTTTCGTGCTTGTTTGCTTAATTATGGAGGATCTTAGGAAGATCATCTCCATCTTGTCGAATTCATCTACAATAATAGCTATCAGGTATAATCTTATCTTCTGTTTTAACCTTATCTTAATCTTTTTATCCATCTCATTCCATCTTTACATTCAGGACAGTCTTAAAATGTCTCTGTTTGCTTCTCTGTACGGACGACCTTGAAGATCTCCATCTTGCTGGATTTAATCTGGTAATCGTTTGGTTCTTGGTCCTGATGTGATTTTGGAAGCTTCCGAGAGAGTTGAGGAGATCAAGAAGAGGTTGAGAGCTGCTCAGGATAGGCAGAAGAAGTATGCTGATAGGCGTAGGTGGAATTTGGAATTTGTTGTTGGTGGTCAGGTGTTCCTTAAGGTTTCTCCCTTGAGGAATGTCATTCTTTTTGGTCGTCGAGGGAAGTTTTCTCCTAGGTTCGTTGGTCCTTTCCGCATTGTGGAAAGAGTTGGTTCTTTGGCTTATCATCTGGATTTGCCCGAGAAGCTTTCTGGAGTGCATGATGTATTCCATGTCTCGCATCTTCGCCGATATCTTCATGATCCATCTCTTATTGTCCAGCCTTCTGCTCTTGATAGTTTGGATATTGAGCCTAATCTGGCTGTCGAGAGGAAGCCACTTCGTATTGTCGACGGAGGTACGAAGAAGCTCAGAGGGAAATTTGTAAATCTGGTCAAAGTACAGTGGAGTACCGATGACCGAGATTGTACCTGAGAGACGAAGGAGAGCATTCGTGCTTCGAATCTGGAATTGCTCGCTTCAATTACTATTTTGTTTTCTATCTGGTTTCTCTTTATTTTTCCTTGCCCGTTCTTTTCGAGAACGAAAAGATTTGAGTGGGGGAGAGTGTAATAACCCTAGATTTTTGAATATAATTTCAAATTTGACTTTATTTTAATTTGAAATAATTTAATTTTTTTTATTGCAAGATTTCATTTTTAAATATTTTTAAAGTGATGATAAATTTTTTCCAAAGTTTATTGAATTTATTTTCAATTTTTAAAGCCTAGTTTCCATTTTTAGCTATTTTCTTAATTTAAATATATTTATAAAATTTATTTATTTTTTTCATTCATTCATTATTTTTTTGTGTTTTTATTTTATTTATTTCCATTTTTACATGTATTTAAATATGAAAAAAGAGTTTTGGAAATATGAAGGGTTTTTGACCTTTAATATGTATGCCTTTTCATATTCAAAGTTGCCTTTTCACACCAAAAAACACATCATTTCATTTGTTGCCCATATACCCATTGTTTCAGCCGACTTCCTCATTTTTTTCTCACGTAAAAAGTTTCTCAAAATCATAAAAATATTCGGCCATCTCTTGAGAGAAAAGTTTTGGTAATTTTTATGATTTTTTCACTTTTTTTACTTGTTTTGTTTTGTTTTTGCACTTGCTTCAACTTCATGTAGTTCGGCCTTCCTCCTCCATCACCATGGCCACCTCTACAGCCACCACAACCGGCCATCATCTCCTCCATTCCACTATCCTTCCATGGCCGTGGCCACCTTGGTTGAAGATCCACCAAAAATTTGAGCAAACTCCACCTATACATCATAGCTGAGCTCACCATATTGCTACATCACCTCACACACCATATTGGCCGACCCTTGCACCACCACCAGCAGCCACTTGCTGACTCAACTACCTCTGCCACGCCTTTACTTGATCCTCCAGACCCGGCCGTGCTTGTGCATGCCTTTGCCGAGACTTGATTGCATAGAAAAATCCACTTTTATTTGCCTTGTGTTGAAAATTCAAGCATATATTCTTCTACTCCTTTATATTTATGTTATGGCCGAACTTTTGAACCCAAAACCTGATCCAAATCCACACCTTAGCAGTGCATTTCCAACCTATGGCTGAGAATAAGATTGTTGAAAGCAAGTGCAAAAGTTTTGGCTATGTGTTGTGCATATATTTCTAGCTAGTTTAATAATATTTTGGTTTGAAAATTTATGTTGCATATATTGTTTTGTTTGCTATGTGACGAGGCAATTAGCTTTGGCTCTCCCACACTCAAATCGTAGTCGTGCTTTCGTGCCTTTGTGGGTCTCTATTTTGTGTATTTGGTTGTCATCTCCAGCTTCTACAAGTGAGTAAATCTCGCTAGACAAATTTATACTTATATGACTAGTAAACTGATCGCAATTGAATCTGTAAACCCATATCATTATGTTATATCTGCTATGCTATGATCATATGATGTTCACCCTTGTTTATACACCTGTTATATCATATGTTGCTGTTATAAAATGTTATTCAGTTTATTTATATCAGTTTATCACATTGCAAGTTCCCTTTATCTTAGAATCACAATGGGTTGAAATGATACATACCCGAACGGACTTTAGAATAGGGAAAAATCTTTATGGGCTGAAATGATAGGCCTGAACGATTTTTAATTATTTCATTTACTTGGGACTGCGGGTTTGAAATGATAAACCCCGGGTTTTCTTTGTAAATTGCGGATTGAAATGATATAATATCCGTATCACTTTACCTAGGCTAGAAAATGATATACAGACCAATGCTTAATATATATTTTCCTGAAATTTTTAAAAGTATTTTAAAATGTAAATTTATGATATTTTGAATTAAAATGAATTTAAAATGATTTTTTAAAGTGTTAATGATTTTTTAATAAGTTAAAATGTGAAATAAATGAATATTTAAGTTGAATTTTGAAATACAATTTAAATTGGAAATTTGTGAATTTGTTTAAAAGTGAATTTTAAGTTAAGTAAATAAAATGAAAAATAAGTTATATTCGGAAATATAAACTTAAGTGTTAAGTTAAAAAATTTAATTATAAATAATTGAAAATTTAATGCTTGAATTTAATAAGTAAATTATTATTAAATTTTGATTTTGAATGAAAATTTAACTTTAAAAATCATGAATATAAGGGTATTTAAATGATTGTTTTAAAAATGAAAATATATGATTTCATAAATTAAAGTGATTAAAATAAAATTTTAATTGTTTATGAAATTATATTGAATACTTGAAATTTAATTGACAGCATTTTTGAAATGCAATTATTTCTAATGTAAAAGTTATTACAACATTTGTAAATGCTATAGTTGATAGAAATGAACTAAATGGCTAAATTTATTTAAGGGCTATTATAGCACTTTGTAAGTGCTGTAATTGTTGAATTTAACTAAGTTTTATTTGAAACTAAAGTAACCTATTACCGCATTTTAAAATGCTGTCTTTTGTTAATTGAACTGTTTTAAAACATAACTTTCCGTAGCATTTTTTAAATGCTGCGAAAGTTGAATTTTCACTGTTTTGATAAAACTTAAATGAATAAATGAACTTGGAAAAGATTAAAATTTTGGAAATTTAATATTTAATTATCAAATATAATAACTTCATTTTAAGGATTTAAATGAAGTAATTCGATTTGAAATATAACTGTTTTTAAATGTGAATTGAAATGGTATTTTAAATTTGAATAAAATGAATATGGTTTTGAAAGGATATGATATTTTGATATTTTGGAATGGATTTGAAATGATATTGAATTATTGAAATGATATTTGATTTTTGAAGTATAAATACCATTTTAAAATTATAACCACGGGTTATAATAATGATTGGTTGTTAAAGAGACCGGGATCGGATATGGACGTACTCTCTGTCGTCACCGAAAACTACTTTAACAACTGTGTACGCGGTGGAGATTCCAAAATGAAGTAGGATGGTGGCGATATTCTTGGGGTACATTACGTGGACCCGACTTCCGTGAGTTGGATTAAGGTGGCTAAAATAGGAGCGATCTTGGGCCAAAAGGGGTAGCTCCTCTGGTCGGACACACTTCTTCGATAACATTCTATTACTATTGTGATTGATTGGGTGCACCCCTTGATTTTAGAGTGTTGTTCGAGGTGGGCGTAGTGGCTGCTACGTTACTGCCAGCCAGTGTGCGTAATTGATATGTCTACCCTAGCATTTCCTTGTGTGCCGTGTCACCTACCATACTGAGCCTTTACTATGAGTTTGTTTTTTCTCCTGTAGCCTATGGAGTATTTAGGGTAGTCTCCCGATCTGGAGATATGCTGATACTAGATGGACTACTGGGACTATTATGTGTTAAGGTGAATATTGGGTCACTCCTTAATGCTATTTTAAAGTAAGTTTATTTTACTGTAGACATCATTATAATAGCGAAATATTACTACATAGTAAATAGTTTAATGGAACCTTAGAGAATGGGCGGTCCCAGGCATCCACAAAGTTACTTGTATCTTTATTACAGTTCACTTGAGTTGGCTTACATTATATAAGTATATATGTCCCGACTCGCATATTTTGTGTTTTGCTTTGCGCTCGGGTCAGCCTGAGTATTCACAGCTTTGGATTCTCTTTTTGGAGCTAGTCTTTGCTGGAGATTCTGCCTATCTATATTTATATCTATTTCAGTTTCAGCTATTTTAGTTTATCTCATGTATTAGTGAACTTCACGTATTTGGGATTTCTATTATGTTGTTTTCATATTGATATTATGTATTTGTTTTGAGACTTTGTTATAGTAGCTTCATGAGCTACTATGGTATTTTATATTCCGCTTCGAGTTATTCTGATTGTTCTATGTATGTGATTCTGTGTATTTGATTTCATTTGCTCCAAATTTATTTACAATTTGTTATTTTGCATCATTCAAGTCCGACATGTGTGTATTATTATCAATTTGAATGGTACGAAATATCAGGTCGTCACATCACCTCTTTTAATACCTACCTTTTTTTGGCTATTCACATATTTACTTTATTTCAATTCCTAGTTTGTTTATATTCACTTTATTAGCTTTTCATTTGTTTCCATCAATATTCTTGTAGCCTTATTTCTGTAGCTTCATTTTTCCATATAAAAATTTCATCTCATTTTTTTCTCTCTTCACCTTCCTCCTTCCTTTTCATTTTTCTTCTTCAAATCTCCTTCTTCTCCTCCTTTTTACAAAACTTCCTTTTTCTTTATATTCTTATTCTTGAAATCCACTTCTTCTTTTTCGAAGTTTCATTTTCTTTTTCAATTCTTCTTCTTCTTTTTCAAACCTTTCTCTTCTTTTCAAATCATTTTGTTCAAATCTGTATATGTACAAACCTCTTTGTCTCTTTCAAAAAAAAAAAAAAAAAGATTAAGACAGCAAGGAAACAAAACAAGACGATAAAGTAGCAGATCCAATTCTGCATAGAAAAGGAAAAGCCAAATGGTGAGTGTTTAAACTCACTCACGAAATACTAAAATTTTATTGCAAGTTAAACCAAGTCATATGTGATAAAATTATTGATTGTTTGTTGGGAATTTTAATCGACATTAATTTGAGTACCTAAACTCCAATATGTGTTAACTAATAATTAGTACGACTTGTTATGAAAATAGTCAATTTGTTGAATTAGTCGATTTGAATGTTGTTTGTATGTTGTGATGGATGCTATTGTGATTGAATGAGTGTTTTGTTCATTTATTTTGATATATCCTTATTATTACCTTATAGTTTATTGTAATTATATAAATTTTCATATTGATTATTTGAACATTGAATTTGGATACAAAACCCTTGGGTTTCATATATTGACATGTCAAAAAAATTAGTATGTTTAGATTTACCGTTTGAACCATAAAAATGAGTTTTGAGTAATAAACTGCTGTTACTTTATTTGGAAGTTTTCATAAACTGAATTTGAAACTTTGAAAATTTTCCATAAATCAAATCTCTTGAACTCTGAAATTTAATTTGGAGTTTTTCTGTAAATTTGTAAGTAATTAGAATTCATCTATTGTGAAATCTGTTATATTTTAGGCATGAAAATAATATCTTTTCTGGAAAATATGAAACTTAAAAAATGTAGTTATCAAGCATTCCATATTTCATCTTATTTTGATTTAATTTGCGTAAGAATTTTAGTTCTAACTCAATTGTATTATTTTCCTTTATGTTTAGGTCAGCCTAAGTATTTCATTGTTTTGATATTAATTCTTGAAGATAAAGATCGAGCTTGAAGACTGTATTTATTAATATTATTCTGCTGCATTACTTTGTTTTATTTGTTAAATGTATAATTCTAGTGATATTGTAAAGTGAATTTAGTGTATATTGTTAAACAGCTTCATAAACTATTTATGTATTTATTATATTTTGTCATTCTGCTGTAAGATTTTGTGTATTGCTTTTCTTCTTTTCTCTTATTTTTTTTATTAAACCTCACTGATAATATGCCCTTTTGAACAGTTTGAGTTAGACATGTGTGGTTTATTGTCGACTTGAAGCGTCCGAAATGGTGGGTTGTTACATCAACTAAACCTGAAACAACTAGATCTGGCCCGAGTATTTAAAATACCCGGATTAGGCTTGATAAACCTGTAACGACCTGCTATTTCAAAAATTCACATCCGCACATGTCGGATTTGAATTGCTTAAAATATCAGATTGTTAATTTAAATTTGATAAAACTCAGCATATACCGTAAATAAATCAATAATAAAATCACAGGCATAGAGTAATATAATAATAATGCAGCGGAATAGATAAATAGTAGTTCATAAAGCTACTATATAAACATCAGAGTTAGAAAGAAAATACAGCAGTATATCTCAAATACGCTGAAGTCTCGAATACAAACAGATGATATCTTTGAACAAAACAACTGGAAAAGCTGAAAGCTGAATCGATAGTTGGATCTCCAAGCGAAGCTCCAAACTCCAAGGTTAGTCTCAAATGCTGTGTCAATCAGTCTGACCCGAGCGTAAAGCAAAACACAAAAAATTCGAGTCAGGATTAACATTCTTATATCAATAAATCCAACTCAAGTGAAATATCAACTGAAATACAATTAACTTAAAGGATGTTTGGGATACCCATCCTCTAAGGATCCGTAGAACTATCTACAATTTAGAAATATTAGCTATTAACAACTAAACGTCATTATAACACCGTGGTCATTTCAAAGTAATTTATACTTCAAAACTAATATATCGTTTTCATTTCATATACATACATACATACATACATACATACATACATATATATATATATATATGTACATATTTCCAAATTAGATCACTTTCAAAGTTACAACCCTTTCGAAACCAAAACACTTTGAAATCATAATTCTTTGGAAAACTATAACTTTGAAAACGTAACTTCCACCACTTAAATAGTTTAGATTATTAGTAATAGTACATAAAATAAAACAGTTTATACAACAAAATAGTTTATAAAAAAATAACTTTATACTAAAATAGTTTTATATCAAAATAGTATATATATTAAATAATTTATAAAGAAAAACATTACAATTTCCTCAAATTTCACAAATTGATTCAAAGCAACTTGAATTCTTAATTCAGATTTGATTCAATCTCAATCTATCAATTTCAAATTTATTTCAGTTTCTAAATAAACAAAATTTAAATCTTACCGATTTCGAGAACACAAAATAACCCATTTAAATTCCAAAATATTTCAAAACTTTAAATATTCAACATTTCAAACTAAATTTAACAGTTTCATATAAATCTTGATTTAACTTCATTATTTAGTCTAGAAATATTCACTTAATAAATTCAATATTATTTAAATAACCATAAATTACATTAAGCTAAATATTCCCTTCGATTTATTTAAACTTGAAAAATCAATTTAATCACTTTAAATCAAAAATCAAGTTATAGAATCATTTCTTAAAATCTCAATTTCGATAAGTTCCAAATCGATTTAATTAATAAAATTATTAATAAAATATAATTTTAAATAAATTCAAATTTATCTTTCCAATCTTAACTTATTCGAATTATTACAAAAACCTATTTTCGAAATATAAATTTTAATAAATACTTAAACATATTACATATAAATTATATCAACCTTAATTAAACTAAATATAATCATTAAATTCATAAAGAAAATATCATTTACAAATATTATTTTAAGAATCAATATTTATTAAAACCATATATTTCTTTCCAAAACCATAGAAATTATTTTCAAAATATTTATATATAGACCACAGTGTTTGTAAAAAAATTTCTATCCTTTGGTCAAGTGATACAGATATTTATCATTTCGATCCATAATTTAAATATATACAGGTACATATCATTTCAACCTACAATCCCAAATTCAATTCAAATGAAAATCGCTTGGGTTTATCATTTCAACCCATAATGATTTTCTCCTATTCTATAGATCGTTCGGGTATGTATCATTTCAACCCATAGGGAATTCTAAACTAACAGGGAACTTGCAGAGTCATAACAGATATGAATAATTATATAACAGACATATATCATCAATAATTAAATAAAATATAAACAACTGGATATGGTGTCATATTCCACCGGTGAACAGATACTATTAATAGCATATATAACAGTTCTAAATAACTACAGCAGCATATTTCAATTGTCATTTCAATTGAAATCAAATTTAGTAAATATAAGAACGTTAATCGTGAGTGATTACTCACCTTTCGAAGTTAGAGAATACAGAAGATGACACAGATACGCACACTGATATAGACACTGAAAATGAATTACGAATCCAAGCAACGCAAAATCGGCATGAATTCAACGATAAAAGCTGATTGACACGAAATAAATCGAATTAACTTGATATAAAAATTTAAACGAGATGCATATTATTATTTTCTTTAAACCCAAAGTTCAATTTAAAAATACATACACATTTTAAATAAATCTTATATAAAACTAGATATAATACTATACCCTAATAAACAAATACATACAAATCAAATTAGGACAAAATCGAACAGAGGAAGTGTAAATTAATATATACCTCATATAGACATATTACTGTATAAATGCAAATTGTAAAACCACATACAATACCCTTTAAAATAAAATTTACTATAACCTTATATAATTAAAATTATATATATAACTGGCACATACGCAGACCGAACATTCAGACTAACACTATTGTATATATACAGTCTTGAAATCATGTATAGTATAAATCTTAAATATATATGTACAAACTGTTTTGAAATCATATTTATATATATAAACAAATGTATACAAATAGTATATATTACCAAACACCCTTTATAACATATAACTATATGTTTATAACAATACCACTTTCATAAATAAATAAATATATATATATATATATATATACACACTGACAAATAGACCAAATATAACTTGAAATATTATAAGTCTAAATAAAAGTAGGCTGCTATATCATGCCTCAATATAATACATACAAGTTGCTTATGTAATATCACGCAACTGGAGCCAGCCTATATATACAATCCTTAACTAAAACCCAACAGATAATATATCAACTAATATATACACACACACACACAAAATCCGACAGCACAAATATATATATTATATATATATATATCATATATACTAATACATATAACTACTAACTTGTACAAATATATAATTAAAACAATACTTGTAAACATACGAAATCAGTGTATTCAAATAAATTATACACACACACAAACAACACACAACACACAAGCACCCTAACACACCACAAAGAAGCTTTAGCTACAGGGTGGTTCAAAGGCTTGGCTAGGGGATTATGTGGCATGGAAAAGAAGGGAAGGAGGTGCATGGCTTTGGCCATTGGGTGGAGGAGGCGCGGTTGTATATTTTTTCCCAAGCGGAGAGTGGTTGGTATGCATGCTTGGAGGGAGAAGGCGATGGCTGGAGAGAGAGAGCGAGGCGGAGGAGATAGAGCGGAGAAGAGAAAAATCAAGGCGAAGGAGAGCGATAGGTCTAGGTGGTGATGGGTTTCGGCAAGCACAAGTGACGTGAAAAAGAAAGAAAAACGGAAGTAGCCATGACAAAAATATGGAATTGAAAGTGAAAGAGGAAAATGTATTGTATAAAGTAAGACAGTGGACAAAGGGTGTCAGCAATTTAAAAGTTAACGATAGGATATTGAAAGTCACGCCTACAAAAATAGCAAATACAAATGCAAACAGATGGAATAATTAAAGGCAATTATTATTTGTTTGGGCAGCAAGTTTCAAATCTGAAAAGGCAAAGGAAACTAACGGTCGCAATTTATGGTACCGTTACACGAACAGTTTATTATTTCCGTCGCGTACCGGACCTCAAAATACACAAATGAATATAACATAGAGATCAGGACGACGAGATGATCAGACCAATAATAAATATCAGTGGTACGATCATCCTATCAAAAGTCGATAATCGGTACCGATATATGTTGTTTTCCACACGGAAAAATCCAAATGGAGCTAGAAACGTCCGAATTTCGCAGTCTGATTCAGAGTGTTCTAAATAAATTTTCTCATGTTGGTATATTTATATTTTGAAAAATATTTTATTATCATCCATTTTTAACAGGTTTAAATCGAAATAAAACTACTCAACAAAATAAACTTCAATATTATCAGATGAAATTTTACCAGTTGCTATGTTAAAATAGACATATACCAAATATTATATTTTTATTTCAAAATATTATTATTTAAAATTTCACAAAAAATCAGTTAATTACGTTATTAAAACCATTAAAAATTTTGGATCGTTACATTCTCCCCCACTCAAAACTTTTCGTCCCCGAAAAGGAAGAACGTAGGAGAATAGAAACAACCAGAAAGAAAAATAGATTGAAAGAAAAGGATAAACAATTAATTTAAAACTATATATGTGACGCCCCACCTCTATACCCACGCTAGCCAAGAACATTATGGTGAATGCTGTCAACTAGCACGGAGAATAAGGCTGTTGAAGAGCGACCATCCGTGTAATTGCTTTGCGCGAGCGTCGATATGTCAGATAGTATAACATGCATTTCTGAAATCCGACTTGCCGACACAAACTCAAAGCTACTACACAGTGGCTATAATATCTTCAGAAACAAATATAGAAATAAACATAACGTAAATCAGTCACAGACATTTCATATCACAGAGGCGGAAATAGATATGAATATTACACTAGGAAGTGTACATCAGAGTAGTGGTCTAAAAAGATCCACGATATCACAAAAGAATAGTTACACGAACTACAAAAAAGAATAAGTATACATTATGGAGTCTATATCTCAAATGTATACAACAAAAACTACTAATCTAAGTAGTTAACCAAAAGTCAAGGAGGTAATCCCGGATGTAAAGTCAAGCAGAAGCACCTGTAACATCTCGGTCTAACCCGAGTATTATTTAATAAGAAAATAATAAACGGATCAGTCTAACTATAAATATCAGATGAAACGATATAGAGTAGGAGATATGACTAAACACATAATAATCACAATGCCAAGCTGTGATATATATATAAGTAACTGAAAATCAACAAGAGATTAATCAATATCACCAAATCCACACAAGAATCAAAGGAAATGTCATACTCCTTATTTCGTTCACCAAACCATAAATATTGACGATTATATCAATCTCAATCACAAAAGTCAATGGCACACAAATTCACCAATGCACACATATTGATAAAACTTATCAATGGAAATCATGAAAATTGGTGAAGCACAAATTCTAGAAATCATCTCAAGAAATCCAGTCAATGACACACGAATTCACCTATGCACAAAAATTGATAAATCATATCAATAGAAATCACAAAAATAGGTGAAGAAGAAAATTCCAGAATTCGACACACGAAATCCAGAAATCACACAAAATGGGGGGGGGGAGGCCTATCACACGAATGGGCGCATGAAAACTCACCAACATATGTATCACACGAACGAGACGCTATCTCATGGTAGCTAGCCATTAATTTTTGACACACGAACGGCCCAAAGACCATGGGGCGTTACCCCATCAATTTGAGTCGAAACTTCACAAAACGGGGTTTAGTCTCCCTCGCAGACAAAGAGACATCGCACATTGCTAGTTTAAATCAGAAAAATGATCGTCATGATCATTAAGAAAGCGTCAATTACGCTAATATAGCAAATATATAAATTTAGCTTCATGTCCCATAACCACTAGCTTAACTTAAATATTTACGAACAAATTGTAGATCTCCACTAGAAAATTGTCACAAGAGTTTCAATCGAACAAGTCCAAGAATTAACCGACGAAGTAAACGCAAGCGTTTCATACCACTAGTTTTACTAAGCCGTTTAATTAGATTTCTCATACGAGTGAGGTAAAGGTTTGTATATACTAATAGATTAGAAGTCGGTTTGAGAAAACGAGCTTTGTAATAAAATAGTGTTGAAATCATTTGAAGAAAGAGTTTTGATATTTACTACTAGTATAGAAAACCTTTATATTTTTAAAGTGACAAATCACAAAGAAGATTGTAGGAACAATCAATCACTAAAATTCACATACGAAGATGTGAATAAACTCCAAAGAAACCGATAAAGAATCCATCAAAATGGATATTCAAAAATCCCTAAAAAGGAGTCATCAAAGGCATAATAAATGATAACAACAAATAGGATCATCACGAATCGATTTAAATTGGAATTCTCAAGCGAATAGGCAAATAGGCAAAAAGAGTGCAGATTCAGACGTCTGAAATCAAGGATTCAAACGTCTGAATCTGGAAAATAAATATTTTCCAAAGACAGAATTCAGACGTCTGAATCCTTGAATCCAGACGTCTGAAATAGACAGTTTTTAGCCTATTTCCTTTCTGGTTCAAAATGAACCAACTCAGACGTCTAAATCATATATTCAGACGTCTGAATCTAGGAATAGAAATCTTCCCAGAACAATATTCAGACGTCTGAATCTTACGTTTCAGACGTCTGAATGAAGGGTTCAGGGCATTCCCTGAACCTAGCCAAAAATGGCCAAAAGGATACCGAAAGCAATCGATCGAGCGGCAACGACTAAGGAATTACGTCGAGCGTCAACCCAGCCTTAACGGCTCTTCGATACGCCTCAAATATCAATGTCCAAATATCCATAATAGGATTTTCATAGATTTTGATTTCAAAACACCAAAAATTGGAATATACACCAAATCAATCCAAACCAAAATCAATTGCACAAAAATAAGTGTTAGGAATTCATACCCAACAATCGAAGATAATTATAGACTAAGATGTGAGATAAAAACCTCACTTTTGAACCCAAATAATTGAAGAAAAAGCTTGAAAGCAAAAGGGGAATCAACCACTCTTCAAATCCAACTTAAGAAGCTTGATTCTAAGCTAAAAGAGAAACATTTTCCAAATTAGGTTTAGGAATTTTCTGAAATCAAAGAGAGAAAGAGTTGGAGAAGAAGAAGAGAAACTTACCAATGGGTTCTTCTATTAGTTTGGAGCTAGAGTTTGATTTGCAAAAGAAAACTAGGGTTTTGGAGTTTTAATTTCTCATCTCTCCCACCATTGATGCTTTAGAATTGAAAAGAGGAGAAAGTGAGGGTGAATGGGGATGAGTGGCTCAGCTTTGAGTATAAGTTAAACATAGGGTTGAACCCAAACCCAAAGTGAAAACGTAGCAAAAATCAACTCTCTCCAAACATATCGAAGCTTATACTCAAAAAGGTCGCAAACGGCATTTTAAACTCAATGGGAGTGGTCCCGAGTCCTAATTCGACCGTATGCAAAAAGTAGCTTTTCGGACTAAATTCCGAGTATCGATAAAATATTCAAATAAAATATTTGAATATAAAATCGACAAATATGCGGGTTGTTACAGACTTCCGTCCTTAAAGAAATTGCGTCCTCACAATATTTAAGAAGAAGATATATAGTAACAACCATAAAAGCATATTCAACACAAAAGAAGTTTGAAAATAAAAGGTTCACCTTAAAGAGCACGAGAAAGTAAGTCCGGATGTGATCGCTCGATGAACTCTCTAGCCTCCCAAGAACAATCCTTAGGATTTGAAGACCATTGAACTTTCACAAGTGGAACATCTTTATTTCGAAGACGTTTGACCTCCGAAGCAATAATTCGAATAGGATGCTGCTCATAAGTTAAATTAGGCGAAACTTCAACTTCTTCCATAACACCGGGCTCAAGAATAGAATCGGAATCTCGAAGACATTTCCGAAGTTGAGAAACGTGAAACACGTCATGGATAGCAGAAAATTGAGCCGGTAATAAAAGGCGATAAGCCATGGAACCAATACATTGAGTGATAGGAAATGGCCAAATATATCGAGGCGCTAATTTTCCCGATCGACTGAAACGTACAACACCCTTCATAGGTGACACACGAATGAACACAAGATCTCCCACAAAAAATTATTACTTCCTTCTTCGGTTATCGGCATAGGATTTTTGTCTGCTCTGGGCTTCTTTCATCCTATGACGAATAAGATCAATCTTTTCTGTGGAATCCCGAATAAAATCTGGACCTAAAACCCGCTTCTCACCGGCCTCAAGCCAACAAGAAGTAGATCGGCATGGCCTTCCATAGAGTGCCTCGAAAGGTGCCATACCAATACTAGATTGGAAGCTATTATTATAGGAAAATTCAACAAGGGAAATATGATCTTCCCAACTTCCACCGAAATCAAGCACACAAGAACGAAGAAGATCTTCAAGAGTTTGATTCACACGCTCAGTTTATCCATCAGACTGGGGATGATAAGCGGTGCTAAATTTAAGCTTCGTTCCTAAATCTTTTTGAAGACTCTTCCAAAATCCACTAGTAAACAATGGATCACGATCAATAACAATAGAAGTAGGAACTTCATGTAATTTAACAATCTCTTTAACAAAGAGTTTGGCCAAAAGAGGAACGGTTCGGTTAGACTGAACGGGAATAAAATGGGCAGATTTAGTAAGCCTATCAACAATCACCCATAAGCTATCATGACCCGAACGAGAACGGGGAAGGCCATCAATAAAATCCATGGAAATCTGGTCCCACTTCCAAATTGGAATTTCTAAAGGTTGCAATAACCCACTGGGCCTTTGATGCTCGGCCTTAACGAGTTGTCAAGTCATGCAACGCTTAACGA
Source organism: Allium cepa (assembly GCA_030765085.1). Classification (NCBI taxonomy): domain Eukaryota; kingdom Viridiplantae; phylum Streptophyta; class Magnoliopsida; order Asparagales; family Amaryllidaceae; genus Allium; species Allium cepa. Next base: position 780,701,684 of record CM060945.1, read on the forward strand.
AGTTAGCGATGTCAAGTTTCATTCCCTCCCAATAATAAAGTCGCTTCATATCCGCGTACATTTTACTACTATCGGGATGATTGGTAAATTTAGAGCGATGGGAATCTTTTAAAATATCTTTACGAAGATCACTAATATTTGGTACGATAAGTCTACCAAATTTCCGAATGCCGCCACGAGAATCGATATCAAAGTCTTTCAAACCTTCAATATCAATTTTATCCTTAATATTTTGGCCAAGAAGAGCCAATTCGGGATCTAGCCATTGAGCTTCAAGAATGCGGTCTAAAAGAGAAGGATGAGCCTCAAGGCTACATAAAACAAGAGATGAACATAAATCGGGAACATGGTCTCGAATTTCGCAAGTGGATAAAATCTCGAGATCGTTCCATTCGGATATCATCATAAAAACTACAGCTTGTTGTTTACGGCTAAGAGCATCAGCGACACGATTACCCTTACCGGGAGTATAAAGAATATCAAGATCATATGGTGCAAGAAATTCGAGCCAACGCTGTTGACGCAAATTAAGTTCCTTTTGAGAGAATAAATACTTCAAGGATTTATGATCGGTATAAAGAACAAATTTCTCTCCCAAAAGATAATGACGCCAAATCTAAAGAGCAAAAACAATAGCCGCGAGCTCTAAATCATGAGTGACATATCTAGTCTCAGCAGGCTTCAATTGCCTAGAAGCATAAGCAATAACACGTTCTCTTTGCATAAGAACGGCACCCAAACCAACGCGACTAGCATCGGTATAAACAACGAAATCCTGATTCCCCTCGGGAATAACAAGAATAGGAGCATCAGAAAGAAGCTCTTTTAATTTCTGAAAAGACGTTTCACATTTGTCCGACCAAATGTATTTAACACCTTTTCTCGTTAAGCTAGTGAGGGGCACGGCAATCTTAGAAAAGTCTTTGATAAAACGGCGGTAATAACCCACCAATCCAAGAAAACTATGAATCTCCGTCACACTCTCCGGTCTCTTCCAATCTTGAATCGCTTCAATCTTTGGAGGATCCACGGAAATTCCGGATTCGGAAATAATATGACCGAGAAACTTCACACGAGATTGCCAAAAATGGCATTTAGAAAATTTTGCTTTCAAACGATTACTCCTAAGAGTTTCCAACACAATCCGAAGATGCTTCTCATGCTCCTCCTCGGTTTTTGAATACACAAGAATATCATCAATAAAGATGAGGACAAACCAGTCGAGGAAGTCTTTGAAAGCTCTATTCATAAGGTCAACGAAATAAGGCGGAGCATTCGCTAGACCAAATGGCATAACAAGCCATTCATAAGATCCATAACGAGTACAGAACGATGTCAAAGGAATGCTATCCTCTGCAATACGAAGCTGATGAAAACCGTAGCTAAGTCTAATTGTGAAAAGACTCTAGCACCACTAAGTTGATCGAATAGATCATCAATCCGAGGTAAAGGATATTTATTTTTGATAGTAAAATCATTAAGCTTGCGGTAGTCAACGCAAAGCCTAAGCGTTCCATCGGATTTCTTCACAAAAATAGCTGAAGCTCCCCAAGGCGAGGAACTAGAGCGAATAAATTGCTTCGTCTCCAATTCAGATAATTGTTTACGCATCTCCTCGTTTTCTTTATTGGACATATGATAAGGAGGGCGAGTGATAGGTTGAGCTCCGGGAATGAGATTAATTCTGAACTCAATTGCTCGCTTAGGTGGTAATCCTAAAACGGGCTCGAATATGTCGGAAAATTCACGAACAACGTGAATAAGAGAAATAATATCACCCTCATCATCATCATCATCGTCATCACGAGGATTTAAATAATATAAAGATGCAACCAAGCTGGAATCCGAATCTTTAAGATTAATAGAAATCTGCTTAACAGATTGAGGATGTCGAAGATGAATAGTCCGCTCAGGACATAGGATATGAGCTTCATCACGGTTAAGCCAATCCATTCCCAAAATCATTCCAAAGCCTAAATAACGCATGACATGCAAATCTGCTCGGAAAGAAAAACACACAAAATAATCTCGACATCTTTACACAATAAACTGATTGTCGTGGATCCACCAACCGGATTCGCAATTCTCAAAGAAGTCATTAAATGCAAAACATCCAAAGAAAAAGTATCAACAAGTTCTTTTGATATAAAAGAATGGGACACACTTGTATCAAAAAGAACACGAATAGGATGATCATGAAATAAAATAATTCCATCCAGAATAGAATGAGAAATAGCTTGGCCACAAGATGTATTGCCAGGGGCTTGAGCAACATTAGGCTTTCCCTCCTTCCTATTTTGAAGTTTGGGACATACATGCATAAAATGGTCCGGGCTTTTACAATAGCGACAAGTACGCGGCTTTGAACACTTGTTCGCAAAATGGTCACTGGAACCACAGTTAAAGCATTTCCCTTCAGTAGAGGAAAAGGTCTTTGCAGCAGGAGTTGCTTGCCTCCCTTTCTTATTGGGATAAGGACCTTTGAATTTGTTTGGCCTCTTCTTGTTGTTGAAGTTTGGTTTGGAACCCACCACTTCAACATCATTCTCCCTATCCGCCTCTTCAAGACGAAGAGCGATATCTATGAGTTGGTCGAAAGAAACTTCTAACTTTAGAAGTAATGGCTTCTTGAGATTTTTGTTTAAGCCATAGACGAACCTCTGGTTCTTCTTTAAAGGGATGTTGATGTATTCAACCCCATATTTGGAAAGCGACTCGAAGGAGGCGACATAATCAGTCACGGAGGACTCACCTTGAACAAGGTCTATAAATCGTCGAGCCAATGTCACTTTCTCTGCTTCTGGTACAAATTTCAACTCGAAGCGTTCCCGGAATTGCTCCCAGGTGAGATCCGCTTCATTAATCTCAGAAATAAGAAGCTCATACCAGTCCAATGCTCTTTCTCGGAGCATACTAGAGGCCACCTGAACTCGGTGAAGATCAATAAGATTCATGCGAGAAAAGATTCGATCGCATGACCTTAGCCAAGCTTGTACTTCAATAATAGTTTCAGAACCTTTGAATGGCTCCCCACCCAAATTAGTGTAATCGCTGCACAAGCGTGCAAACCCCGACTTTGGGTGAGTGGGTTCCGGGTTAGCTCCAACTGCTTGAGCATTCGTCACTAAATCAAGATGCTGTTGAGCAGTCATAAAAACTCCATCCTGGGGTGGAGTGCTAGATGGTACGGCTCTGGGGCGGCCTGGTCTAGACATTTCTCTTCCTTTAGAAAGAAAGAAGAACAAGAAGAAGATTATTCACTAATGAATATCAAGCAATCTTGATAGATAAAACAAGGAATCAAAAGAAAATAGGATGAATCGGTACGAAGACTCGAATAAAATCCTAAAACACGACTCCTAAGAAAGACTTAGGTCGATGATCCTTGTTATAATATTCCATATTGTTCCGAAGTTTGGCTTTGATAACAAGCCGTGACGTCCCACCTCTATACCCACGCTAGCCAAGAACATTCCGGTGAATGCTGTCAACTAGCACGGAGAATAAGGCTGTTGAGGAGCGACCATCCGTGTAATTGCTTTGCACGAGCGTCGATATGTCAATAGTATAACATGCATTTCTGAAATCCGACATGCCGACACAAACTCAAAGCTACTACACAGTGGCTATAATATCTTCAGAAACAAATATAGAAATAAACATAACGTAAATCAATCACAGACAATTCATATCACAAAGGCGGAAATAGATATGAATATTACACTAGGAAGTGTACATCAGAGTAGTGGTCTAAAATGATCCACAATATCACAAAAGAATAGTTACACGAACTACACAATAGAATAAGTATACATTATGGAGTCTATATCTCAAATGTATACAACAAAAACTACTAACCTAAGTAGTTAACCAAAAGTCAAGGAGGTAATCCCGGATGTAAAGTCAAGCAGAAGCACCTGTAACATCTCAGTCTGACCCGAGTATTATTTAATAAGAAAATAATAAACGGATCAGTCTAACTATAAATATCAGATGAAACGATATAGAGTAGGAGATATGACTAAACACATAATAATCACAATGCCAAGCTGTGATATATATATATATATAAGTAATTGAAAATCAACAAGAGATTAATCAATATCACCAAATCCACACAAGAATCAAAGGAAATGTCATACTCCTTATTTCGTTCACCAAACCATAAATATTGACGATTATATCAATGTCAATCACAAAAGTCAATGACACACAAATTCACCAATGAACACATATTGATAAAACTTATCAATGGAAATCACGAAAATTGGTGAAGCACAAATTCTAGAAATAATCTCAAGAAATCCAGTCAATCACACACGAGTTCACCTATGCACAAAAATTGATAAATCATATCAATAGAAAACACAAAAAGAGGTGAAGAAGAAAATTCCAGAATTCGACACACGAAATCCAGAAATCACACAAAATGGGGGGGGGGGGGGGAAGGCCTATCACACGAACGGGAGCATGAAAACTCACCAACATATGTATCACACGAACAAGACGCTATCTCATGGTAGCTAGCCATTAATTTTTGACACACGAACGGCCCGAAGACCATGGGGCGCTACCTCATCAATTTGAGTCGAAACTCCACAAAACGGGGTTTAGTCTCCTTCGCAGACAAAGAGACATCGCACATTGCTAGTCTAAATCACAAAAATGATCGTCATGATCATTAAGAAAGCGTCAATTACACTAAGTTAGTAAATATATAAATTTAGCTTCATGTCCCATAACCACTAGCTTAACTTAAATATTTACGAACAAATTGTAGATCTCCACTAGAAAATTGTCACAAGAGTTTCAATCGAACAAGTCCAAGAATTAACCGACGAAGTAAACGCAAGCGTTTCATACCACTAGTTTTACTAAGCCGTTTAATTAGATTTCTCATACGAGTGAGGTAAAGGTTTGTATATACTAATAGATTAGAAGTCGGTTTGAGAAAACGAGCTTTGTAATAAAATAGTGTTGAAATCATTTGAAGAAAGAGTTTTGATATTTACTACTAGTATAGAAAACCTTTATATTTTTAAAGTGACAAATCACAAAGAAGATTGTAGGAACAATCAATCACTAAAATTCACATACGAAGATGTGAATAAAATCCAAAGAAACCGATAAAGAATCCATCGAAATGGATATTCAAAAATCCCTAAAAAGGAGTCATCAAAGGCATAATAAATGATAACAACAAATAGGATCATCACGAATCGATTTAAATTGGAATTCTCAAGCGAATAGCAAATAGGCAAAAAGAGTGCAGATTCAGACGTTTGAAATCAAGGATTCAGACGTCTGAATCTGGAAAATAAATATTTTCCAAAGACAGAATTCAGACGTCTGAATCCTTGAAGCCAGATGTCTGAAATAGACACTTTTTAGCCTATTTCCATTCTGGTTCAAAATGAACCAACTCAGACGTCTGAAATCATATATTCAGACGTCTGAATCTGGGAATAGAAATCTTCCCAGAACAATATTCAGATGTCTGAATCTTACGTTTCAGACCTCTGAATGAAGGGTTCAGGGCATTCCCTGAACCTAGGCCAAAAATGGCCAAAGGGATATCGAAAGCGATCGATCGAGCGACAACGACAAAGGAGTTACGTCGAGCGTCAACCCAGCCTTAACGGCTCTTCGATACGCCTCAAATATCAATGTCCAAATATCCATAATAGGATTTTCATAGGTTTTGATTTCAAAACACCAAAAATTGGAATATACACCAAATCAATCCAAACCAAAATCAATTGCACAAAAATAGGTGTTAGGAATTCATAGCCAACAATCGAAGATAATTATAGACTAAGATGTGAGATAAAAATCTCACCTTTGAACCCAAGCAATTAAAGAAAAAGCTTGAAAGAAAAAGGGGAATCAACCACTCTTCAAATCCAACTCAAGAAGCTTGATTCTAAGCTAAAAGAGGAACATTTCCCAAATTAGGTTTAGGAATTTCTGAAATCAAAGAGAGAAAGAGTTGGAGAAGAAGAAGAGAAGCTTACCAATGGGTTCTTCTATTAGTTTGGAGCTAGAGTTTGATTGGCAAAAGAAAACTAGGGTTTTGGAGTTTTAATTTCCCATCTCTCCCACCATTGATGCTTTAGAACTGAAAAGAGGAGAAAGTGAGGGTGAATGGGGATGAGTGGCTCAGATTTGTGTATAAGTTAAACATAGGGTTGAACCCAAACCCAAAGTGAAAAAGTAGCAAAAATCAACTCTCTCCAAACATATCGAAGCTTATACTCAAAAAGGTCGCAAACGACATTTTAAACTCAATGGGAGTGGTCCCGAGTCCTAATTCGACCGTATGCAAAAACTAGCTTTTCGGAATAAATTCCGAGTATTGATAAATATTCAAATAAAATATTTGGATATAAAATCGACAAATATGCGGGTTGTTACAATATAAATTTTCTTGAAATATTCATTTAAAAACTTCATTTGCAATTCAATTATCTTTAAAACTTTAAAACTTTTCAAAAGCCCATTTGTAGAATTGCTTGCTTCCTTTATAAATACCATTTATGTGTTTAAATAATACCTTTATAAATATATGACAAATATTTGAAAACAATTATTTACATCATTACTTATATTTACAAAGAAGCTATTTGAAAACATTAAATTCATAATTCGTAGATTTATTAATTTATCTCACGACACTTTTCAAACATCATTAATAAATCAATAATCATTTTCTTTAAATATGTTTTTTTAATTAATAACTTCTAAAATATTTATAACACTAATAATTTACTATTAAACCATGTAGTATATAAACAAACAATATTTTAAAAGGATATATTCAAAAAGGAAAAGAAGGTAGATTCAGAAAAACAAAATTTAGGTGAATAAATAAAGCTGAGCAGATAAGTTAGATTCAAAAGAATAGTATCGGGCATGAATAATTAATTCAAACCATAAGAATTTCAATGTCAAATATTAATACAGAATTTCTTTGTTGGAAATACTTTTATAATAAAATAGTTTTATAACTCGATGTTTCAACAAGTTTATCCTTGTTCTTGCAGACTCTGGCCATGCATTGATCATGTGTAAGCTAGAATTCTTTAAGTACTTAGTAGACCTATTTCAACACCCAGTGAAAATACTCGAAAAACTTTCAAACCAATATGGAAAGTACAATCAAAACAAATCAACCGAATCAAATCATAGATCGCCGATACACATTGGTTACGCTTGGTCCCCCAGGAAACATCTGTACCATTTAAGCAATCACTGCCTTGCGAATTTCGCCATGATAACAAAAAACCGTAGACTGCAGATACACAGTGGTTACGGCTAGATCCCCCAGGAAACATCTGTACCCTTTAAGCAATCTTCGCTTTGCAGATTACGCTACGACAACAAATTGGAAGACCGCGGATACACAATAGTTACGCCTGGATCCCCCAGGAATCATCCATACCCTTTAAACAATCTATGCCTTGCGGATTACGCTACCAAACGACCATAGGTAATGCAATGGAATTCAAAGGACACTCGAGTATCATATCCGGAAAACCCAAATCGAAGAGAATAATATCGATATAATGAATCCGCAATGTGGCCACAAAGTGGATATCAAGCAGAAGACACTTTCCATATCTTTACTTCGAAAATATGTATCATATAGTACCTCTCCAAATAATTTTCAAATATCATACTTATATAAAGTCAATTATATATTAGATTTCATTTTAAAATCGAATACTTTCCAAAATCAATAGTATATCAAATCACACTTATATAGACTTCGATTATATAAGATTTCGCTTTTCAAATTCAGTACCTTTCCAAACCTATAGTTTTTTGAATCAACTTCATACTTATACAAATCAATTTTATATAAGTCCAATAACTCCCAAATCAAGTATTTAGTAAAATAAGGTTCTCAACTACAATTCGTTTAAATATCAGTTCAGTTTCAAAATCATATACGATTTCACCAAATTATTTTTTGCCAAATTAAATATCTTCAGTTTCAAAGTTTCCAAAATAATAGGTTTCGAAAATAATCCTAGTTTCCAAGTCAACATAATTTAGGTCAAACAAATTCATTTCCAAAATCACCATATAAATACTAGATTTCAAATTCCAATCTATTTTCAGAACCAAATATTTTTCTCAAAATCAATTATACCCAAAAATGATTACCAAGTTTATAACCATCCCTTAAAAACCTTTAAACTATTTATTTCTATATGAAAGATCCAATTTACCTTTTGAAAATTATTATTCTATATATATAGTTTTATAAAAGATGTTTACTAAGTTAAAAACATTTAAAACTGAATTTTTTCAAAATATTTCAAAACTTAATTTCATATTAGTATAATTCAAAAGTGTCTTTTTCATTTACTTAACAAAACAGTTTCGAACTTGTTTAAATCATATTACTTCATCTTAAAAATATAAAACTAAATATATACTTTATCAAATAATTTATACTCTTCGAAATTACTTAGCTTTGAAAATTAAACCTCGATTTGGAAGTGTTCAAACATTCAACATAATCAAAGAAATCAAGTTTTCAATCCAAGAGTTGGAAATCAACATCCAATCAGTAAATTAATTTCAATATATAGGGTTATACCAAATCAAATCTGAAACTCAAGGACTGAACACCGACTCACTTCAAATCATTTCAAATATATATACATATATCTTTCGAATATCAAATCATACTTCAGAATTTGAAATTAAAATTGGTTTCACAAAATCAATCGCATAGCAAAGCTACTAAAGGGGCCACTCCCCCATTCTAAAACTCGAAAATCAATGTCGATGATGCGTGCACTCATCACCGAAATTATTCTCCAGCGACATAAGTGAGTTTTAGACTTCTTTGTAAACTTGTTTGAAATTTCTTTGAAACCATTGGAACTCATTTGAAGTCATTTGAAACATTTCTTATTCGGAAAATACTTTCAAATCGTATTATTGTATATTTTCAAAATCTTAAAACCAATTTCAAAAATCGGAGTTCAACTCTCGAATATCAAATTTAATACCCTTCAGTTATAAATCATTTTTATATAAATCAATTTCTAATAAAATTTTCAAAATTTCAAATCCTTTCGAAACTTCAAATTCTCGTTTTTAAAAGGTATATAATCCTCATCGAAAACATTTTCGCTTTTATATATAGAATATAATCATACTTATCAAAATAATAATTTCGATATATAAACAATTTTTAACATACGAACAAACCTGATTTTCAAAGGATGATTTAAGAATTTATTTCAAAACAAAGATAAAGATTCAAATTAGAGGGACTCAAATCAAATAGAATTCTGATTCGAAGATAGGCTCGAACGAAAATGAGATAATTAAATTTCAAAATAGAAGATGGATATACCTATATAAATCGTGGGCGACCTTAACAGGGCCAACCGTGACTTCATGAATATGATTGATGTGGAATTCTAAGGCAAATCGGCATTCCATCGCCAAAGATAGAATTCGGCATAGCAAAAGATAGTAGCATCTAAATAGAGGGTATATAAATCTCCGGTGAATCAATGCCAATTGTAAAGGAGTTTCACCCCTTTACAAATTATTCAAAGATTGGTGGAATAATTGATTTTTACAGAGATCATTTGAAGTGGAGTTATGGGATGTTCTAGCCACGGAGACCTACCTATAGTGACGTTAAAGTATGAATGGATTTCATAACAAGTGTGAGTGTTCCAAAATTCAAAGCAAACCGAATCAAAGAGGAAGAGGTTCAAGCACGAACGAAAGTAATTCTGTAATTAAATATACTATATATGCTAAGTTTTATCTAAAACCAGAGCTCTGATACCAACTGTAATGATCTGCTATTCTCAACCATTCTCATCTACACATGCCGGACTTGAATTGCTCAAAATATCAGATTGTTAATTTAAATTTGGCAAATCTCAGCATATACCGTAAATAAATCATCACAGAATCACACACACCGAGTAATATAATAATAATGCAGCGCAATAAATAAATAGTAGTTCTTGAAGCTACTATATAAACATTAAAGCTAGAAGGAAAATACAGTAGAATATCTCAAATATACTGAACTCTCAAATACAAACAGATGACATCTCTGAACAAATCAACTAGAAAAGCTGAAACCTGAATCTATAGTTGGATCTCCACAGCTCCAAACTCCAAGGTGAGTCTCAAAAGCTATATCACTCAGTCTGACCCAAGCGTAAAGTAAAACAAAAAACACTCGAGTCAGGATTAACATTCTTATATCAATAGATCCAACTCAAGTGAAATATCAACTGAAATACAATTAACTTAAAAGATGTTTGGGATACCCATCCTCTAAGGATCCGTAGAACTATCTACAATGTAGAAATATAAGCTATTAACAACTAAACGTCATTATAACACCATGGTCATTTCAAAATAATGAGTACTTCAAAACTAATATATCGTTTCCATATATATATATATATATATATATATCCAAATTAGATCACTTTCAAAGTTACAACCCTTTCGAAACCAAAACACTTTGAAATCATAATTGTTTGGAAAACTATAACTTTGAAAACATAACTTCCACCACTTAAACAGTTCAGATTATTAATAATAGAATATCAAATGAAATAGTTACACAACAAAATAGTTTATAAAAAATAGCTTTATATTAAATAGTTTTATATCAAAATAGTACATATATTAAATAATTTATAAAGTAAAATATTATAATTTCCTCAAATTTCACAAATTGATTCAAATCAACTCGAATTCTAAATTCAAATTTGATTCAATCTCAATTTAGAAATTTCAAATTTATTTCAGTTTCTAAATAAACAAATTCAAATCTTACCGATTTGGAAATGTAGATTTGAAACACAAAATAACCCGTTTAAATTCCAATATATTTCAAAGCTTTAAATATTCACCATTTCAAACTAAATTTAATAGTTTCATATAAATTTTGATTTAACCTCATTATTTAGTCTTGAAATATTCACTTAATAAATTCAGTAATGCTTAAATAACCTTAAATTACATTAAACTAAATATTTCCTATGATTTATTTAAACATGAAATATCCATTTAATCACTTTAAATCAAAAATCAATTTGCAGAATCATATCTTAAAATCTCAATGTGGATAAGTTCCAAATCGATTTAATTAGTAAAATTCTTAATTAAATACAATTTTAAATAAATTCAAATTTATCTTTCCAATCTTAATTTATTCGAATTATTACAAAAATTTATTTTTGAAATATAAATTTTAATAAATACTTAAACATATTATATATAAATTAAATCAATCTTAATTAAACTAAATATTATTATTAAATCTACAAAGAAAATATCATTTATATATAATATTTTAAGAATCAATATTTATTAAAACCATATATTTCTTTCCAACACCGTAAAAATTATTTTCAAAATATTTATGTATAGACCATGGTGTCCGTATAAAATTTTCTTTCCTATGGTCTAGTGATACGGATATTTATCATTTCAATCCGAAATTTAAATATATATGGGTATATATCATTTCAACCCGCAATTCCAAATTCAATTCAAATGAAAATCGCTTGGGTTTATCATTTCAACCCTTAACGATTTCTCATATTCTACAGATCATTTAGATATGTATCATTTCAACCCATAGGGAATTCAAAACTAACCGAAAACTTGCAGAGTGATAACAGATACGAATAATGATATAACAGACATATATCATCGATAATTAAATAAAATATAAACAAAAGGATGTGGTGTCATATCCCACAGGTGAACAATTACAGATAATAGAATATATAACAGTTCTAAATAACTACAGCAGCATATTTCAATTGTCATTTCAATTGAAATCAAATTTAATAAATATAAGAACATTAACCGTGACTGATTGCTCACCTTTCGAGGCAACATAATACAGAAGATAACACGGATACGCACACTGATACGAAAACTGAAAATGAATTATGAATCCAAGCAATGCAAAATCCGCACAGATTCAACGATAAAAGCTGATTGACACGAATTCGACGAACTGATCTGATAACAAAATTTAATGGGAATAAATCAAATTAGCTTGATATAAAAATTTATACGAGATGCATATTATTATTTTATTTAAACCTAAAATTCAATTTAAAAATACATATACATTTTAAATAAATCTTATATAAAACTACATATAATATTATATCCTAATAAACAAATACATACAAATCAAATTAGGACAAAATCGAACAGAGCAAGTGTAAACTAATATATATATCTTATATAGACATATTACTATATAAATGCATATTGTAAAACCACATACAATACCCTTTAAAATAAAATTTACTATAACCTTATATAATTAGAATTATATATATAACTGACACATATGCATATCAAACATTCAGACTAACATTACAGTATATATACAGTCTTGAAATCATGTATAGTATAAATCTTGAATATATATGTACAAACTGTTTTGAAATCATATATAGTGTAAATAAATATTATAATATGTACTAACAAATATAAGATATAATATATTCATATAACCTACCAAATTGAATATGACATATTATATATAAACAAATGTATACAAAAAGTATATATTACCTAACCCCTTTATAACATATGACTATATGTCTATAACAATACCACTTTCATAAATATATATATACCGACAAATAGACCAAATATAACTTGAAATATTATAAGTCTAAATAAAAGTAGGCTGCTATATCATGCCTCAATATAATACATACAGGTTGCTTATATAATATCACGCAACTGAAGCCAACCTATATATACAATCCTTAACTAAAACCCAACAGATATTATATCAACTAATATATAATACACACACACACAAAAAAACCGACTGCACAAACATAACACACACACACACACACTAATATATATAACTACTAACTTGTATAAATATATATCAAAGAAATACTTGTAAACATATGAAATCAGTTTATTCAAATAAATTTCCATGTATATATATATATATATATATATATATATATATATATATATATATTTTAACACACCACAAAGAAGCTTCGGCTACAGGGTGGTTCAAAGGCTTGGCTAGGGGAGGATGTGGCGCGAAAAAGAAGGGGAGGAGGAGCATGGCTTCGGCCATTGGGTGGAGGAGGCATGGTTGTATATTTTTTCTGAAGGGAGAGTGGGTGTGTGTGCATGCTTGGAGGGAGAAGGGGATGGCTGGGGGGAGAGAGAGAGAGCGGGGCGGAGGAGAGGGAGAGATGGGTTTTGTCATGCATAAGTGACATGAAGAAGAAAGAAAAATGGAAGTATCCATGACAAAAATATGGAATTGAAAGTGAAAGAGGAAACTGTATTGTATAAAGTAAGACGGTGGACAGAGGGTGTCAGCAGTTTAAAAGTTAACGATAGGATATCAAAAGTCACGCCTACAAAAATAGCAAATAAAAATGCAAATAGCTGGAATAATTAAAGCCAATTATTATTTGTTTGGGAAGCAAGTTTCAAATCTGAAAAGGTAAAGGGAAACTAACGGTCGCAATTTATGGAACCGTTACACGAACATTTTATTATTTCCATCGCGTACCGTAAACAAATGAATATACCGTAGAGATCATCATGATGAGACGATCAAAATGATGTACAGAAATCAGTGGTACGACCATCCTATCAAAAGCCTATAATCAGTACCGATATACGTTGCTATTCCGTACGAAAAAATCCAAATGAAGCTAGAAACGTCTAAATTTCACGAAACGAATTTCACAGTCAGATTCTGTGTGTTCTAAATAAATTTTCTCATGTTGACATATTTAGATTTCGAAAAATATTTTATTATCATCCATTTTTAACTTATTTAAATTGAAATAAAATTACTAAGTAAAATTAACTTCAATATTATCATATGAAATTTTACTAGTTGCTATATTAAAATAGACGTATACCAAAAGCTATATTTTTTTATCAAAATATTATTATTTAAAATTTCATAAAAATTCAGTTAATTACGTTATTAAAATCATTAAAATTTTTGGGTCGTTACAAAACCAGTGTGAGATAATCGATTTATAAATTAATACCATTTTAAAACCTTTGAAAAGAAGGGTATCTCATAAGACCACACCCACAAATAAATACGGGCGGGTTTTTACCTTATGATGACTAAATCACTTTTATACCAAAATTATTTTGTATTATTTCTAATGACATTCCTTTGAAAACACTTTTCAAATAATATATGAAAATAGCCAAAATTGTTACATTGATTAAATTAGATAGCTTACTAGCTGCTTTTAAAAAGTAGGTTCTACAATCAAAACTATAAGGGTAACTTATTGGAATTTGATTTCCAACATGATAGCGAACTAGTGGCCATTTATACCCAAAAAATCCACGTAATGTGATTTTATTATCATCATTTATTATTTAGATAGTATTATTTGTTAATAAAAATCCATTTATTAATTATTTAAAATATAGTTAAATATTAGTTTAATTAGCAATTAAATTCTGGGTCGTTACTCATCTTCCCTATTGTGTGTGTATATCGAAAGAGAGAGATTCTGAAAGAGATCGGAAAGCTACAAATCCATTAGAGTAAAGCTATGGCTAATTAGTGAGTGGAAACCTTAGTAATTCTTTTCAGCAATTGTTTAGTGTATTTCTTTTGGACTTGAATATTCCTTAAGGATTTTGTGATTTCGAAACTATGATAGATAAAATCCCTCAAAATTCCATTTTATTTTTAATTGTCAGTTCTACGTTGAGATTATCAATTATTTACATTAAATTGATGGAATTTGTTTCGTTTATGTAATTTTTGATAATTTCATAGTCTATTCAACTTCTCCTTCTTCTTTGGATTAATTATGATCCCTCAATAAAACAAGGGGTTTAGATTATGAATTATATTCGTAGTTTACACCACTTATTCTTATCTATTGCTTTATAAAAGAGGAGTTCAACAGAATATGGGGTTTATATTGCAATTCTTATTGTTTTAGATATTCCATTGAACTGGTGTAGTAAATTAAGTTTCTATTTTATTTACAAGTCTGTTATTGCATTTTAGGTTATGAATATTTATTCCCTGTTCTGGACATTAGAATTCCATGCAATTTAAGGAAATTGAAGAAAAAGAACTTGTAATAATAATTGATTAGGGAATTGACATTTGACGCTAGTTTAGAGCATAAAATCCACGCTTTTAGAACTAGTTTGGCATGAATATTTATTTATCTCTATTAACGTATAATTATTGCGTACATGACATAGTTAATTAGGCAGTTATTTTCATTTATTTCCCTCATTAAGAAGGTAATTGATTGTTAGAGAAAATAAGAGAAAATTCTTATATAGCCTAATTATTATTTCAAGGCGTAATAAGGAAGATTCCTCAAAAGGTCTTATTTATAAAACGGTGAGATGAGTACTTGCTTATGTGTGTATGTGTATAGTAATTAATTTATGGCTAAGTCATATGGATGTGAAGTCAATAGAGTTACATGACAGAAGTCTGCTCTTCACATTGTGGCTGGCAGCAGTTTTGTGCACTTTTATTAATGCAAGATATGCTTATATTAAGTATTTATAATGATGCAAGGTTAGTTCCAAATTCTATAAAAGAAATCTACCAAGGTAATCTGGCTATCATTTCCTAAAAATAGAGGACAAATGTAAGACATCATTATGGGTATGAGCTATAGGACGAAGGGCCTGCTTTGAGGTTTGAGGTATTAAGTGGTTGACCCTGTCTTTTTCCCCAAATGAAATATTAAATGGTCAAGGGGGTTGTATTAGGTTGTATCTCTACAAGTGTTTGCTTTTGGAAATTGGTCTGAAATGATGGGTTCTGCTTATTTTCCATTTAGAAGTATTAAGTGACCTATGAGATTCCATATAATGTCAGCTAGATAGTACCAGTAAGAAGCGCGCTTTTGGAAAAAAGGTCTTTAATGATAAGGTCTGCCTATTTTCCACTTGGTAGTATTAACTGGCTTGGTTACTGCTCTCAAATTATTAGATACTTATGATGTATGATTAGGATATGAGATCTACTTCTGGAATGGAAGGCATTAAGTGGTTGGACCCACCTCCTTTCCTTATAAAGAATTATTTAATGATTTTAATGGTTTTATATTCGGAGATATATTCTTATTTTGAAATATATTGTCCTGAAAACGTAAAACACGAGGTTTATATTCACCAAACACTTGTTGTTATGACTCCCTCCTCGTTGCTACATAGATCAGGGCATTGTGATGGCAGGGGCGATGCTTAGGGAAGGAGAAGCTTAACTTGAGGTAGTATTTGTTATTATTACTTGCTTTTATGTGTAATCATGTAATGGATGGCATTTTCAACCCCAAAGTTTTGATACTAATACATCCACTTTATTGTGTGTTGAGCAATCGAATTTCGAAAAACCCGATTGTTAGGGAAAAAGGAAGAAGTAAGAAGATAAGAAGAAACTACGCAACATAGAATCTCACATCAGAATGAATAATCTATAATATACACCAAATCTTTACACAAATAAACTGTAATATATGTAAAGTCAAAACATCAATTAGAGTGTACTAACCTATTTAGCCGGACAGTTATTGTTAGCACCAGAATTGGTCACTAACACCCTTGAGTAGAGTTATGTAGAGATATTAATGAAGAGAGTAAATTAGAACAGAAGAATAGTGTAATTCAATGCAAAAAGAACAACAAAAACGAGAACACCAGATTTATAGTGGTTCGGCGTAATTGCCTATGTCCACTTTGAGTTTAATCTTTATTGCTTTCTCAATCACTTGAATACAGATACAATCCGTAAACCAATCACTTGCATACAAGTTTGAATTAAAAAGGGGAGATTATCAAAAATGGCAGGGTCTCCCGATTGTTCTCCGAAAAAGGTCCCATTCACTATGCCCTTACCCTTCTATTTATAGATGAAGATGGGTTGGACTTCCCTCATGGGCTTAGGAACAAGGTACCTCGGCCCACAGTAGGTGACTTCTACGCACTGGGCTAGGCATGTCGAAACATGTCGATTGCATCAAACCCTTATACCTTTAGGCATTTCTTGGTCAGAATCTTGTCTAGTGCTAATAATAATATCTTCAACTATCGTTTTGTAGCCGGCCCAAGGTGCCGGGTAACACTTGCCCCCCCAAAGTGTGTCATATGAAGCAACGTGACACGCTTTGAATCAGCGAGTATTCCTTATTTACAGAAAGAAATCCATCATGTTTCCTGAATAGTCATTATTCTTTAATTTTACCCTCCCAACGGTATCCTTCTTTGGTCGTCATGACGCTTAGTCGATTCCTAATATTATAAATCCTGGGTTGTAGTTCATCAGTGGCCATCCGCGTTCGGTTCTACAGGGAAGCTTCGGCTATTTGATCCAGTCTTTTCTTAATAACCTTAAGTGAGAATTCAATAATTCCCTGTTGATTTAAAGAAATCGTACTTTTTTTCCAGATGTACACATGCATGTTCGGATACATGTTCTTGCCATTGGCTGTCGGATGCGTTTTACATGCTCATAAGTCGTCGCCAATTCCATCTAGTTTAATTGCAATTCAATTGTGATTCCTTATTTGTATTTTATTTGAAATAAGGTTGTAATCAGCCACTTGATGAGAGCGGACTTCAAGTTTTACATGGATGACGATCTCAGAGCAGTAAGCAAGGGCGAATGGAGTACGACCGGTCATGGACTCATGGGTAGTTCTATAAGCCCATAATGCTATTGGGAGGTCGTCCACCCATTTACCTCTAGCCTTTTCCAAACTTCTCTTCAAAACAGGCTTTATGATTTCGTTCATAGTTTCAACCTGTCCATTTGCAGTTATAATGGATCATGGAAGGTCATAAGGACAGATGACGTTACGGACAACGAAGTTGATTATTTTCTTCATCTTGATCGTGGTTAAAAGTTCTTCATCTTCCCATTCGGTGAAGTAATCAACCGCTATGATGGCGCATTTCGCACCACCTTTGGGATCGGTAAGAAGGAGATGTCAATGCCCTTAAGTGGCAAACTGCTATGGACTAGCCATTTAGGTAATTTCCATCGACGAGGCACCTAGATTTTTTGCAAACATCTTACACTCGTCGCATTGTCTAGCATGATCAACCGCATCTAGATTGATGGTTGGCCAGTAATACCTGTAGCAGAGTATATTCTTTATCATGGTTTTCCCTCTGAAGTTATCACCGCATTCTTCTTTATAGACTTTGCTCAAGGTATCATCATGGACGATACACTGAAGCATAGGGATTCTACACACGACCTCTTCTTAGATGGTTTGGCGTGTAATACATGATGCCGGTTAGTAGCTCTTGGGCCTGGTCAAGATAAGGAACAAGACAATTCCCCGTAGCAAGATCTACCTCCTTAACTTTGCATACTATCAATCATGAATCACAAAAGATATGCAAAGTTTCCACTCCAAATCCTCTAGCAAGTTTGAGGCTCGTGGTCGAGGATTCATAATAAGAATCATTATTTGTTACAGGGAAATCGAGTTTTAGGACGTAGCAGATTGATCGTTCCTCAAGAGCCATTAACATTACTCCTGCGCCATAATAGTGATCACTAGATGCTCCATCCGCACACATTTTCCATCTGCTGGTTGGTTATCTACTTCCCTTCGAGTAGTCATTTGATGAAGTGAATTCGGGTGTAAGGTCTGCTAATTTCCTTCCTTGGATAGCCCTTCGAGGGAAATAAGTGATATCAAATTGGCTTAGTTCGATATTCTATTTAAGTATTCTTTCAGATGTCTCAGGTCATTCTATGCCCTGTCGCAACGGCTGGTAGGCATAGACGTTGATGGGGTGAGCCTAAAAGTAAGAGTGGAGCTTCCATGATGAAATCAATTGATATTATGCTAGCTTTTATAGCTTCGGGTTGATATCCAATGCGTGGCTCGCGATTGTTAATGAAATCACATATGCATGTCAGAATGGGTCCAAGGGAACATATCATTATTTATTCAGAAAAATCCAACTAATTCTTTTATCATCACAGCACTGAACTGTGATCCGATATTCAGCACCCAAAAAGGGTTGCCATGGTTGGCTGTAATGTCGACTGTCAGCTTAACAGGTGCAATCCCGGCTTCTTTGAGTTCCGATGTAACTATTTTTCATAACAATCAATGTGAAATATGGTTGGGACTGTCAATGTTGATGGTTACTCTAGTTAATCCTAGAGTCTTATCATGAGTTATTAAGTCTAATAGTGATGGGCTCTGAATGCTCTAATCGATTATCTGCAAATGGCCAAAGATCAGGCCTTAAAGCACATTGAAGGAAATCTCGAGTAGGAGTCAGCCTCAAGTTGCGTGCAGCTGCATAGCTGGATCTTGCTATGAGTTTGAATCTGCTTGTATATTCGAGTAACGCACTTTTGCTCAATGCATTCATGATCCTTTAGCCATGCTTTGGGTTGGAGTGATAAACAATTGTCCATGAGCTTAGGTATCGATTTAATGATAATATCTCTAGGCATTCTTTCGATTGTAGCCTTGTGTAGTTGTAGGCACTATATATAAGTTTCAATATTGAGCTATCATAGCCAGTCTCCTGATGACCATGCGTCTGCTCCCAGTCTCGGGTTGAAAAATGTACCGCATGGACGGTTGAGTCTTGCCCTAGCTATGTTTATATTCCCACCTAAAGTCCAAAGACATAGAGTTGATCGATGAATAGTCAGTTCGCATTCATCTTGCTTCTCGCTTGTGCCCCCAGCTCTGCGGCATATACCGATAAGTAGGAAGGCCAGCCATGCCCACTTTAGCTTTACTCTCTTTCCCGTTGAATCATGAGATCAGGCCAGTCGATGGGAGATTGGGTCTATCCAATCTTGGATCTTTTCGTGGTTTTTCATTTCAAGAGGAATACTTTGATGCCTCGTTAGTTTTATGGCGTAATTTAGATGCTGGACGATCATCCACATCCACTTTGGTTCATGTTCTGTAATCAGATCTCGAGGTAAAGTTGGCTACAAATGCATTCGGGTCATGCTCATCCAGTTTCATACTCCTCCTGATGGATCGAAGGAGGGTGTTCGAGAATTTTTCACCAAGTCTTTGTGGTTTACTCTCCTTTCCACACTCTGTAGGTCTTAGTTTTTTAAGGAACATCCGAGTCACATTTGTATGTGCTTGGTGCGGATCGGTATTGACCTTCGATCTGAGGTATGATACAGTTGGTTACTCGTAGCTTTGGATGCCGTATCGATTACTTTTGTATTGAGGCCTCCCTGTAGTCGTTGCCTTAAGTTATAAAGAACAGCAAGCTAGAGCTATAGTAAGCGGTCGTGTTTAGATTTAAATGATTTGTACTCCTGCTTCCAGCATTGATTTGGCCAGGCCACTAGTTGGATGGTCGAATTCCATCCTTAGCGAGTTAATAATCCTCTTATCAATTTTAGGCTGAAGTTTGCGGAATAGAGAATGGTTGGAATCCACTCATCTATTCATCGATGTTTATACACCACTCTACATTCTGGTGCCTTAGTGTTACTCTTCCCCAGGTTGACTCGCGCCCAATTTGTGTTCATGCTTCGGTCCATGCTCCGGGGACTCAGGGATTTGTCAAACGGTTTATGCTTTAGTCCATAGTTCGGGATGTAGAGATTTTCGTCAATTCATTTATACTTCAGTCTGCACTCTGGGGACTTAGAGTACTCTAGTCCGCTTCTGGGACTTAGATATTTTTCTCAAGTCATTTATAATAGAGTCTGTGCTCTAGGGACTCAAAGTACTCTAGTCTGCACTTTGGGGACTTAGAGGTTTATAAGTCGTTTATACTCTAGTCCGCTTCAGGGACTTAGAGGTTTTTAAGTCATTTATACTCTAGTCCGCACTCAGGGGACTAAGAGCACTCTAGTCCGCACTCAGGGGACTTAGAGGTTTTTAAGTCGTTTATACTCTAGTTCGCACTCAGGGGACTGAGAGTACTCTATCCCGCTTCAGGGACTTAGAGGTTTTTAAGACATTTATACTCTAGTCCACACTCAGGGGACTGAGAGTACTCTAGTCCGCTTCAGGAACTTAGAGGTTTTTAAGTCATTTATACTCTAGTCCGCACTCAGGAGACTTAGAGTACTCTATTCTGCTTCAAGGACATAGAGGTTTTTAAGTCGTTTATACTCTAGTCCGCACTCAGGGGACTGAGAGTACTCTAGTCCGCTGCAGGGACTTAGAGGTTTTTAAGTCCTTTATACTCTAGTCCACACTCAGGGGACTAAGAGTAGTCTAGTCTGCACTTTGGGTACGTAGAGATTTTCAAGTCATTTACACTCTAGTCCGCACTTAGGGGACTTAGAGTACTCTAGTCCGCTTCAGGGACTTATAGGTTCTTAAGTCGTTTATACTCTAGTTCGCACTAAGGGGACTTAGAGTACTCTAGTCCGCACTCTGGGACGTAGAGGTTTTTAATTCATTTATACTCTAGTCCTCACTCAGGGGAATGAGAGTACTCTAGTCTGCTTCAGGGACTTAGAGGTTTTTAAGTCGTTTATACTCTAGTCCGCACTCAGGACACTTAGAGTACTCTAGTCCGCACTCTGGGGACGTAGAGGTTTTCAAGTCGTTTATACTCTAGTCCGCACTAAGGGGACTTAGAGTACTCTAGTCCACACTCTGGGGACATAGAGGTTTTCAAGTCGTTTATACTCTAGTCCACACTCGGGGGACTGAGTGTACTTTAGTCCACACTCTGGGGACGTAGAGGTTTTTAAGTCATTTATACTCTAGTCCGCACTCAGGGGGCTGAGAGTACTCTAGTACGCTTAAGGGACGTAGAGGTTTTTATGTTGTTTATACTCTAGTCCACACTCAGGGCACTGAGAGTAATCTAGTCCGCTTCAGGGACTTAGAGGTTTTTAAGTTGTTTATACTCTAGTCTGCACTCAGGGGACTGAGAGTACTCTAGTCCGCTTCAGGGACTTAGAGGTTTTTAAGTTGTTTAAACTCTAGTCCACACTTAGGGACTTGGAGTATTCTAGTCCGCACTCTGGGGACTTAGAGATTTTTGTTGAGAGCAGTCGTATTTCAACTCTTTAATTTGTATTTCATCTACCGTATCAAGGCTAATGTTGTCGAATGAACGATCGAACCACCTTTGCTCATGGAATGGGATTCTGCCCCCAGCATGAGGGACGAGACTTGAAAAATGGATGATCGATTCTTGTCCGCTTGGTGATTATATTTCTTCCAATCAAGTCAAGGAAGGAGGTATATGACAGATGGTCGGATCACATCCATGATGAGTTAGATAATCAAATCTCACACAATTTGCTTCGTATCTCTTTCTAGAAAATAAAGATAATGGATTATTGAGAGCGATGGTTGACGAGTAGGTAGTCCATCACAACTACTCTAAGTCGGGCTTTTAAACAATCTTTTATGTTTAGGATAGGATTTGATGTGTAGATGATCAGACCACGCCTTTTGTAGATAGATCCCAATGTCGTAGAGCTTCAGGAAAGGCATCTGTTTTTTGTGGAACTTTGTTCTATGACTTGATTTGAGTGGATGATCGGGCCATACTCATTCCAAGCCTTGCTCAGGTCTCCAAGTCAAATGTGGAGGTCAATGAATGGATGGTCGGTCATGTTGACTTTGTATTGGGCTTTAATCGTGATAAGCTTTTCAATCTTTAGTTATTGGCCCCAAATTAAAGGCACATGGTTGATGATGAGCGATTGAATCATGCTCGTCTAGATGAAACTCCACATGCCCGATCATGATTTGTGTAGATTGGTTGGCGGCCAAATCAGTGTACCTGGTCACCTACATCGTTTTGAAAAAGTTTAATTCAAGTTGGTCGTAGTTCATAGAACAATTGAAATGGAAATAGAAAATGGGAATAATTCAAAGAAGATTGGAATAAATCTCATTGATAAGTGAAGCAGCATCGTGTGTTCGCTATTCAACTTCGTCCCTGGCTCCTTTCAAAGGGATGTCGGCCGTTAGCAGTCCAATTGATAACGATAGCCCTTTATTAATCGGCATCGGATGTTCGCTGCCCGCCATTCTGCAGGACTTATACGCACTACTGACGCTTTCCTTTGCATATCGGCTTTTCGATCACACCTTGGAGGTGTTTGTAATCATTCGTGTTAGGATTAGTGAGCATCTTGGAATATACAACATTCCCCTGATTTTATTTAGACTTTGGTGTACTCTCTCGAGGTTGGTTTCCAGCACCACTTTGAGTCGCGAGTCTTGAAGTAGAGGTTGTCGATCGAATCTTTCAAAGAGCATATGAGTCGAATTTTGAGATCTTGTTTTGTCTAATAGGATCAGCGTCCATAGCCAACGGGCCTTCATTATTATTTTTCCTAGTCTGTTCCGCTCCTCCACACTTTGGTTTCGTTTCATTTTTGTCACAGAAACGATGCATGGTCATAGGAGTCTCTCTAGCTAACCGGCTGCCAAAATATATATGGACGTTGATTCTCCTCTAACGTGATCATTATGATATCCCTTTGAGAGTATCGTTTGAGTAGCGGTTGCTTGTCCGTTCCCTTATTGCCATTCAGAAGCTGCCGCTAGATCCTTTATGCCGTAGTCGATCATGGGACGCATGCGTTGTGGATAGAATGTTGCTTTATTAAGTCGAGTTTTGAATCCAGTACCCGAAAATTTTATTTTAGCCCTTTTTTCGAAAATTTGGGTCGTACCCGATTTTTTTTTGAATATAGGGGTTGTATAAGACGTGTGGCTCGGCCTAGATGTCGTTCAGCCTGGAAGTGTCGCTCGGCCTAGAAGTGTGGTTCGGGATGGATGTCGTTCGACATAGGCTTATGGCTCGGCCAGGATGCCGCTTGGCATAGGAATGCGGCTCAGCCTGGATGTCGGTTGGCATAGGAATGCGGCTCGACATGGATATCGTTCGGCAAAGGCTTGCGGCTCGGCCTGGATGCCGCTCAACATAGGAATGCGGCTTGGCTTGGATGTCGGTTGGCATAGGCTTGCAGCTCGGCCTGGATGCCGCTCGGCATTGGAATGCGGCTCGGCGTGGTTGTCGCTCGGCATAGAAATGCGGCTCGGCATGGATGCCGTTCGGCATAGGCTTACGGCTCGGCCTGGATGCCGCTCGGCATAGGATTGCGGCAAGGCCTGGATGTCGCTCCGCATAGGAATGGAGCTCGGCCTGGATGTTGTTCGGCATAGGAATGCAGCTCGGCATGGAGGTCGTTCCGCATAGGCTTTCGGCTCGGCCTGGATGCCGCTCGACATAGGAATGCGGCTCGGCTTGGATGTCGCTCGCCACAGAAATGCCGCTAGTCATGGATGCCGTTCGTCATAGGCTTACGGCTCGGCCTGGATGTCGCTCGGCATAGGAGTGCGGCTCGGCTTGAATGTCGTTCGGCATACACTCTCGCTCGGCGTACACTGTCGCTCGGCATACAACCTGGGTCGGTCGGTTTCCCCTCGCTCGGCATACACTGTCGCTCAACATACAACCTGGGTCGGTCGATTTCCCCTCGCTTGGCATACTCTTGCTCGGCATATGTCATTTCAGGGGCGATCGGCATACACTTTTTCTGAGGCGATCGGCTGAATTGCCTTCAGAGGAGGGTCGGCCTTCATTCAACCTGAGTGCAGACTTCGACATCCAATCACCAGATCTTGCATACATCAGTGAATCCGACCTACGACTATCAGCTTCCTTTAGATTTCTTTCGAATCTGAGTAGAATATGAAGTTTTCTAGTAAATGACTGGATCTATCTCGTGAATATGGAAATCCACTAGTAGACGATGAGATCCAATCGAGCTGAGAATTCAATTCTCAGTGAAAGCACCAAAATGTTAGAATCAGAATTGGTCACTAACACCTTTGAGTATAGTTATGTAGAGAGATTAATGAAGAGAGTAAATTGGAACAGAAGAACAGTGTAACTCAATGCAAAAAGAACAACAAAAACGAGAACACCAGATTTATAGTGGTTCGGCATAATTGTCTACGTCCACTTTGAGTTTAATCTTTATTGCCTTCTCAATCACTTGAATATAGATACAATCCGTAAACCAATCACTTGCGTACAAGTTTGAACTAAAAAGAGGAGATTATCAAAAATGGTAGGGTCTCCCCAATGTTCTCAGAAAAAGGTCCCTTTCACTGTGCCCCTGCCCTTCTATTTATAAACGAAGATGGGTTGGACTTCCCTCATGGGCTTAGGAAAAAGGTACCTCGGCCCATAGTAGGTGACTTCTGCGCAATGGGCTAGGCATGCCGAAACATGTCGATTGCATCAAATCCTTATACCTTCAGGCTCTTCTTGGTCAGAATCTTGTCTAGTGCTAATAATAATATCTTCAACAGTCGTTTTGTAGCCGGCCCAAGGTGCTCGGTAACAGTTATAACATCCAGTCCATATAATTAATGGTAAATACAACATCGAATGCAGCGAAAAAGTAACCTTCTACATAAATATGTCTTTGGGCCTCTAACTCATCTCCTAAAGCTCCAAAGCATCCAAAATAATATGTAATATGCTCTGTCTGACCCGAACATTATAATAAAATGACCGAGTCAGTACGGAAAACCAGTGTGAGAGAACACAACTAACTTGATATTTATGTTATATAGAAATCTTTGAAATCAAAAATATCTCGTAAGACCACGCCGCAGTAAACACGGATGAGTTTTTACCTTAGGATAATACGAAATTCTCTGAATATTATAACAGATTCTAGATACTAATACTTATTAAATTAGCCGAAATTGTTACATTAATTAAATTCTAGCATAATAGGCATACAACTAAAATCGCAAAGGGCTCGTACAGGAAAATGGATTCCATAAAACGACTGGGCTACTGGGGTACCGCCCATCACGGTGCATCTCTAGATAAAATAATAACAAGGTCGAACCTTTCGAACACTAGAACACAAAACTGGCCTATCCCTTACTGGATAATACTAAACAAGATCACTCCTCCATTAATGGCCTTCAATGCATACAAATGAGAGATAAGATCAACTCTAGATAGGGATGATAATACCCTACTTAAGAGCGACCCACATAGCCCTGTTACATCTTCCCTATGTTAGTCATTCCCAGTTGATGAGGCTTGAGGCTACGTTTTACCTTTATTTAGCATTTCCCACTTGGATTGCTAATACTGCCTTCCATGCAACAATGTAATACCAGCATTTATCCATACAAGTTCGTCCTAGGAATAAACGAAACACTTGAGATCCCTTTCTCTAATTCCATAATCTTCAAGATGTCTTCACTTCGAAATGCATTCGTTGGATCAAAGTGGTTTTCGGATAATATACCCAATCTTGGTCTCTTCAAAAAAGCATTCGACAAGTTTTGGTAAATTCAACCCGAGTTCTTTAGGAAATAAACATTCAAAGATAAGATTGGAGATCACCTCCTAACCGCTAGTGGATGGATTTCCTTACCATTGTCCTAGGAGAATGAAATGAGATTTAAAAGCACAGTACAACATCATCGGAGATAACTGTGACATATAACTCACCTATTTCTTCTAGATATTTCCAATGTAATGTTTGGGTCCAATTTCGATAGTCGGTTATGTAATTATCGAATAACAATATCCAAATCAAGGATTTATTTCTTAGGAAAGCAGACATTGGTTAAGCACATAAGCAACCATTAACCTCTTTTAATAAATCATTCATAAATAAAAACCACTTTGTAAATTACTTGTATAAGAATACTTTTACAAAGATATATCCACCAATCCTTATACTTTCAATACTTAGAAAATATACATATACTTATCCCAACAGTATAAGTATATTTACAATATGAGAAAGCATTCCTTTTTATTTAATTTAAAAATCATTTGTAAACTCCTTATAATTCTCTAAAACCATTTACAAAACATTTTATAAAACTTATTTATACATCACAATCACTTATAAATCCTTTTTGTACATTTCTAAAATCATTTATAAATCCTTTATAAATCCATAAAACCATTTATAAGACCTCTTTTATAAATCTATAAACCTATTTCTTTAGTCCATTTATAAATATCTAGCCATTTATAAAACTCTTTTACCTTGTAAATAATCTACCCTTACTTCTCCAAACCATTTTATAAACTTTCCTCATAAAATCCAAATCTTTTAACTCTATACAAGGGTCTCGAACATGTTTATAAAAAAATAAAGATCATTTACTTCTAAACAGTATTGTATAAAAATAATTGTTAAAATCAACATTATAAAAATAATAGTTATAAATCTTAAACATCTTTAAATAATATTAATCATTTCAAAAATAATAACTAAACTACCCTTATTATAAATAGTAGTAATTTATTTTCAGAACCTTATTAATAAATCCTTATTATTAATTTCAAACCATGATTATTTTTAAGTAATTAATTTTTTCCAAGATATTAACATTCTAATAAATACTTTATAACAATATTAATTATAAGCAAATGAATTTTAAAAAAGTGATAATATAATTAAATAACATTAAAACAATATAAATATAATTAAATGACTTTAAAACAATATTACCATAATTAAATAACTTTAAAACATTACTAATATAAATAGATATTTTTAAAACAAAATATTTTCGAATTCTCATTTCGGATTTAAAAATTATTTTTTGTCTCGACAACTAATTCCAGTTCAATGGCAATTTATCGTATTTCAAAATGCCAATAATTACCCAGTGCTTAACTGATATCGAGATTGATTTTTCTATTGCTATTGGGTTTAAGTTTTTCAAACACATAATAATGTTATAACCACAATGTCCACAGTCAGGTTCATTTTTCAGTTATCCATATAAAGAAATATTATTGAAACAATTCAATAATAGCGAGGAATCTCGTTGGATCCCTCCAACCTTTCCCCCTACACCACAGCTTATGTATATTAGCACATATAGAAATAAATAAATAAAATCAATGGTTATGAGGAAACCTGTTGGATCCCTTGAACTTATTTTACTTTCATTGCAACCGTTATATAATCATAGAATATAAACCAATCGCTACGAGGTGGGACTCGTATACAAAAGGTCATCTGCTCTTACATGGGAACGTAATATGATTTCATCCACTCTAGAGGCGAGAATATACCAAGACCAACGAATATAAATTAGTAAATCATTGAAACAATCATTCAACGATTTTTATAAACTGTATATCATACTAGTTAACCAAAAAGGTGAGTTTAACTCACCGAAATTTGTGTTGTCACCGAGGCGTTCCTGTTTGGAACTTAATTCAATTTTAGCTTAAATTTCAACTATCTCCAAGTCCAACCAAACCAACTTCATCTCGAATCTTACGTCGTTACAAGTGCAATGCAACTCATTTCATTTGATTCCGGTCTCGTATGCAAAGATTACACGTTAATAAATGATTTAAACAAATAACTATAATTAAACTTTGAATTAACAAAACCTTTAAACTAATTACCCATATTTATTTAATCTTTCCTTATCGTTCAAAATCCAAGCCCGCTCCCTCAAGTTCGACCGCAAACTTCCACCCAACACCGATGCCGCCTTGCTTCAATTTGGACCGCCACACTTCGCCACGATGTATCTAAGAGCATTCCAAGCTACTCTTTCTCAATTGACAACCACCATCGAGGTTTCTAGCTCGAGCATGAACGAAAAAGGAGAAGGTGCCTCAGTTCCGTTCATCATCCACTTCAATCACCTTCGACCACCAACAGCGACAAGACTTCGCCAACGCCTTGCCCTCGCCTTCCTCGACATCTTCCTTACATACCCCATCACCTAATAATGCCTAGAATCGTCGAAATCTTCAAAAGGAGATTCGACAATCAACTCAAAATTTTGACCACCACGATGATCTTCAGGCTAATCCCACCAATAGATGGACTCGTTACCCTTAGTCGAGCAACTTCCTTATTGAGTCTAGGATCATCTCGGCCCCGAGTGGCCTCGTTGAACGATGGTCGTGCGATTTGGCATAGTCAAATTTGAAAAAAAGAAGGGTAAATTCCCTCTAGTTGGTTGTTTATATATGATGAGGAAAATATGGAGGTATGATCAAGTATATGTTGGAGGTACAGGCAGTATTTGGAAATATAGGCTTGGGACATGGGTTTTATATATATATATATATATATATATATATATATATATAATGTTCAAATTTAAAATATCAGTCCTTGAACGTTCAAAAATCTCTAATCCCAAATGAGACATGCCGCTTGGCGTTCTATATGTTATACCCCTATTTCGAACGCAACGGAACTGGTTTCGAGACCTAATTTGATCGTAGGTAGAAGATAACTTTTTGAACCCAATTATTATGTTAAATTTTCGATATTAAATTAAACGTGTTTCGATCTTGCATGACCAAATGATTTATCCAAGTGACATGAGATTTGACAACATATTATAATTCATTATTACAGAAGCAATTAAACTGGTTTCGTCGAAATCCGAGAAGTGCCACGGAAGGCTATTTCTATATGTTCATTAAAACGAGTTTTTAAAATCAGTTAAATCACTTCTAAATCTAATTAAAAAGTTTTATTCTCTTCATCCTTATTAAATAGAATTTGAATAGGCTAATCATTTTTATCCAAGAAAACCCAAGATTCAACTAATTAAACAATTTCAACTATTAATTTCAATAATTTAATTATCAAATAAATTGCTATATTTGGATTCCAATTTATTTAATTTATGAGATTAACATTTTAATATTTAAAATCAACTAAAATTTTCAAATTCAAATGACAAAAATTTGGGTAGTTACACTCTTTCCCCCTTACAAAGAATTTCATCCTCGAAATTGCCAAGGTAAGAAAAAAAATGCCCAAATCCATTGTTCATTAAAACTAATTAGTTGAAATAGATTATCAAATCCTTATAAGTCTTTAGCCTTCAAAAATTAATTCATCGAATCAGCTTTCCTAAGCAGATAATACATTCATAGATTGCAACTAATATTATTTCAATTAACCTTTCCATGTTATAACTCAAAATCAAATTTTAGTTGCTGAAATTTTTCTTTAAAATTCTCTAACTCTTAAATTTGTGGAAAATTTCACCAGTATCTCCTTTGCGTGGCTTGATCAGAAAAATAATAAATTTCCACAACGGGCCCAAACCAAAAAAATAAAAGCCAAGTGGCTCAATCATAAAACTCTTAAATCAAATAACAATTTAAACGTATACCTTTTGGTTGGGCAATACAACTCTACTTATGAAATCAAAGGCATCAACTAGCTTTTACTTTTGTATACCTACATTTTATTTACCCATGACATCTAATCATATATGGCACTACCACATTATTTTCATTTTCAATTTCCAAAATTTACCTTACTAAAGCCTGTATGATGTATATATCAGTATGTAGTATCATATCTGATCGCTCTCTTGATAATGCATAATCTCATTCCGAACTAGTATCGTTCACACAACCACTCTTGTGTGGATTCAGATCCGGTTCCTCATTAAAACCGCCACCCTCCTTGCATAGCCATATAATATGATAGAGAATTCTAGAATATAGGATAGATAATTCTAGAATCAACCAAAAACCCATATCTAGTGTTGGGCATCGAGAATCGAGTGATAAATTCTTGTTCGGACCAATGTAAATCATCTCGAAATCCTATACTCGAATCTGGATCAAACCGTTAAGCAAATAATATACCTACAACTTACGTATTTATTTTAGTTGATTTCTTAACTATCCCAAATTCTTTTTTATTAACATTCATTTCATTCTCATTCACTTTATCCTTATCAATTTTATTTACTTTCAATTATTTACAGTCAATTGATCTATACTCAATTATTCACATTGCTTTATCCATCTTCATTTATTGGTTAGTATATCCTTTAATACTACTATCACTTAAAAATCATTCCATCCACTTTTTATTTAAGTTTATTACAAAAATCTTTACAATACCACTCATGTTCATCATCACTTCACAACTTAAGTCACATTCGTTTTAAATCAAATCTAATTTCATTTAACTCAATTCATTATTCAATTTCAATATTCAATCCTATCGACCAACATTCTAAAACCATTTTCAACTCACTAATTAAATTAATTAGTTCATTCACTAATTCATTTCAAATTTTCAATCCAATTTATTACAAAAAATATTTCATTTAACTTAACTTAAGTTAAATTCCATTTCAAACTTGCGTTTCCTAACATTCATATTCATCTTTTTTAAAATTTTATTTTGCTTACTAATTCTCAAAATTTATAAGTTATCAAACTTATTTTCTCATATTTTCATAAAACATTCAAATGAAAATTACCTTGTTCTTATTGATTTCAAACCATTTTGAAATCATATATATACATAATTCCCTTGGCCTATCAAAACATACTTTTGAATTTAGAACCAAAATAGTTTTACGAAAACAAAACTCCAATGGTAGCAATTCCGCTCTTGAAAACCCGAAAATGAATGTTGATTATGCTGCAGTCATCGTTGAAATTATTTTCAAGCGACCGAAGTGAGTTTGGTGCTTTTATTTCTTTAAAAATCCTTTTTAAATGTTTCTATTAAAAATATTTTCCAAATAATATTATTATTATTTTCCAAAACTATGAAAAAGGTTTCTAAAATCAAAGGAATTTAAATTCTCAAATTCCCAGCCTTTAAATCCATTTTAATTTATAAACCGCTTTTATAAATCATATTTTTATATAAAAACATTCTTAACTGTTCACCTTGTCTACATTATGACGTCCAAAATATTTATCAGAACATGACAATAATAAATGATACTAATTAAATATTATCATTCTTTAGCTACCAAGCACACCATATATACTATAATAATTTTTGAAAAATTACTCCTTTATACATAAAATATAATCAAGGTAAAAGTATTTCATTTACCTAATTTCAGAACAATGCCATATCGAATTGCTCTATTCAAGTGTTTAGAGATCGTTATCAATAATGTTAATTACTCGTATTGACCAGAATCCATTAGCCCCTTAAATGACCAATTAACACAAAATAAAACAATTTTTATATCACTAACAAATACGTGCTCACACACACACACACTCAAACTCGTAATAAGGCCTTCCAATATCTTATATCTTAATTGGTTACCGCACTAAATTCAAGGTTCTCGCTTAACCTTCAGCTCTGATACCGAATGTAATGGCTGGGATTGTCGACCTTCGAAAATTGACACTAATACATCCATTGTATTGCATGTCGAGCAATCAAATGCCGAAAAACCCAGCTGTTAGGGAAAAACAGAGAACAGAGATGATAAGAAGAAACAAAATAACACAGAATCATACAGTAGAATGAATAATTTATAATATACATCAAATATTTACACAAACAAACTGTAATATGGATATATTCAAAACATCAATCAAAGTGTACTAACCTACCAATTGGAGAGTTACAACAGCATGTTCATACAATTGCTGGCAAATACAACATCAAATACAACAGAAAAATAATCATCTACGTGAATAAGTACTAGGCCTCCATCTCGTCCCCTCAAGCTCCAAAGCATCCAAACTAATCTGTAATATGCTCGGTCTAACCAAAGCATTATAATAAAATAACACTAGAGTCTGTCTGAAAAGCCTGCATGAGAGAACACACCCAACTTGATTTTTAAGTTATATAAAAATCTTTGAAATCAAAAGTATCCCGTAAGACCAAGCTGCACATAAATACAGACATGGTTTTACCTTACGATAACCAAAACCATTTCATATGAAATTCTCTGATATTATAATAGAGTCTAAACACAAACACTTTTTAATCTTAGTCAAAATTGTTACATCAATTAAATTCCAGCATAATAGGTATACAACTAAAACTGTGAAAGGCTCGTATTGGAAAATGGATTCCATACAATGACTGGGCTACTGGGTTATCCCCCATCACATTGCATCTCTAGGAAAAATAACACTGAATCGGCCTACCCCATACTGGATAGTACCGAATATGATCACCCCTCTATTAATAGGCCTCGAAGCAGACAAATGAGAGATAATGGCGACTCTAGATGGGGATGATCATACCTTACAAGAGAGCGACCCACTTAGCCTTGCTGAATCTCACTTGTTTTAGTCATTCCCGGTTGATAAGGCCCGAGGCTACGTATTACCTTTATATAGAACTTCCCACTTGGAATGCTAATACTGCCTTCCATGCAACGACGCAATAACAACATTCATCAATATAAATTCATCCTAAGACCGAATGAAAAACTTGAGAGCTCTATCTCTAGTTCCATCATCTTTTAGATGTCTTCACTTAGAAATGCATTCGTTGGATCAAAGTGGTTTTGGGATAACATACCTAATTTCGGTCTCTTCGAAACAACATTCGATAATTTCTGGTAAACTCAACCCTAGTTCTTTAGGAAATAAATAGTCAAAGATAAGATCGAAGATCACCTCTTAACCATTAGTGGACGGATTTCGTAATCATTGTCCTAGGAGAACGAAACGTGATTTATATGCATGGTACAACATCATCGGAGATGACTATGCCATATAACTGATGTGTTTCTTCTAGATGTTCCCAAAGTTATGTTTGATTCCAATTTCGATAGTCAGTTATTTAATTACCAAATAACAATTTCCAAATCAAGGATTTATTTCTTAGGGAAAACCGACATTGGTTAAGCACAAAGCAACCGCTAGCCACTTTTAATAAATATTTCATGAATAAAAACCACTTTGTGAATTACTTGTACAAGAATACTTTTATAAAAATATATCCTCCAATCCTTATATTTTCAATACTTGGAAAATACCCATGTACATATCTCAACGGTAAAAATATATTTACAAATTGAGAAATATTTTCTTTTTATTCGATTCAAAAATCATTCAGAAACTCCTTATAATTATCTAAAACCATTTATACTTTTGAAACCATTTATAAAACTTCTTTTATACATCTCATTCACTTATATATCCTTTTTGTACTTCCTAAAATCATTTATAAATCCTTTACAAATCCATGAAACCATTTATAAAACTTCATTTGTAAATCTATAAACCCATTTCTTAAGCCCTTTTATAAATATCCAACCATTTATAAAACTTTTTCACCTTGTAAATAATCTTCCCTCGCATCCCCAAACCATTTTATAAACTTCCCTCATACCAAATCTTTCAACTCTATCCACGGTCCTCTAGCATGTTCATAAACAAATAAAGACCATTTACGTCTAAGTAGTATTATATAATTTTTTTATTAAAATCAACATTATAAATAAATAATAATTGTAAATGTTAGACATCTTAAAATAATAATTAATAATTTGAAAAACAATAATAATTAATCTTTACCCTTTTTGTAAATAGTAGTAATTTATTTTCAAAACCTTATTAATAAATCCTTATTATTAATTTCAAACTATAATTACTCTTAAGTAATTACATTTTTCCAAGATATTAGCATACTGATAAATACTTTACAACAATAGTAATTATAAGCAAATAGCTTTTAAAACATTGATACTATAATTGAATAACTTTAAACAATATTAGTGTAACTAAATAGCTTTAAACCAACATTACTTAAATTAAATCACTTTAAAACATATTAATATAATTAAATGACTTTAAATTAATATTAATACAAATAGATAATCTTTAAAATAAAATATTTCTGAAACCCCATTTCTGATTTTAAAAATATTTTCTGTCTCGAAATAAATTCTAATTCAATGGAAATTTAAAGTATTTCAAAATACAAAATTAAGAACAATTGCTACCCAATGCTTAAGCAATATTGGTGTTGATTTTTCTATCATTATTGGGTTTTAGTTTTTCAAACATATAAAAATGTTATAACCACAATGTCCACAATCAGGTTCATTTTTCAATAATCTATATAAAGAAATATCATTGAAACAATTCAACAATAGGGAGGAATCTTGTTGGATCCCTCCAACCTATCTCCCTGCATTATAGCTTATATATTAGCGCGCGCGCAT
Organism: Allium cepa; assembly: GCA_030765085.1. NCBI lineage: Eukaryota > Viridiplantae > Streptophyta > Magnoliopsida > Asparagales > Amaryllidaceae > Allium > Allium cepa. Next base: position 780,736,660 of record CM060945.1, read on the forward strand.
GTATATATATGTGTGTCTGTGTGTGTGTGTGTAAATAACATCAACAATTATGAGGAATCGTGTTGAATCTCTCCAACCTATTATTCCTGCATCGCAACCGTTATATAATCATGCAATATAAATCAACTACTTTGAGGCAGGATTCATATGCAAAAGGTCATCCGCTCTTACATAGGAATGTAATAGGGTCTCATCCTCTCCAGTGGTGGGAATATATCCAAAACAAATAAAATAAATGAGGAAATCTTCAAAATAATTATTAAATGATTTTTATCAACTATATAACAAACTAGTTAACCAAAAAGATGAGTATAACTCACCTAAATTTTTTTATCGCCAAGGCATTCTGGTTTGGAACTAAAATTGAGCGACGTCGAATTTTAGCTCAAATTTCAACTATCTTTAAATCCAACCAAACCAACTCCATCGCGAAGCTTACATCATTACGAGCGCAATGCAACTTGTCGCATTTGATTCCGACCTCGTATGCAAAGGTTACACATTAATGAACGATTTAAATAATTAGTTATAATTAAATTTTTAATTAACAAAACCTTTAAAATAATCATCCATATTTATTTAATCCTTCTCCTATCGTTCAAAATCCCAACCCGCTCCTTCAACTTCGACCGCAAACTTCCTCCCAATGCCAATGCTTCGACTACAAACTTCCTCCTAACGCCGACACCTCCTCGCTTCAATTTGGACTGCCGCACTTTGCCAAGACGTAGCTAAGACCATTGAGAGCTACACTCCCTAAATTAAAAACCATCATCAAGGTCCTCAGCTCGAGCACGAATGAGAAAGGAGGAAGTGCCTCAGTTCCATTCATTTGTCTTTTTTGATCATCTCCGACTACCGTTGACCACAAGACTTCACCATTGCCTTTGCCCTCATCTTCCTCGACGTCTTCCCTTCAGACCCCAGTACCTAATAATGCCTAGAATTGCCGAAATATTCAAAAGTATATTCGACATTCAACTCAAAATTCTGGTCACCATGTTGATCTTCAAGCCAATCCAACCGACAGATGGACTCCTTACCCCCGACCATGCAACTTTCTAGTTGAGGTCGAGGACCATCTCGACCTCGAGTGGCCTCGTTAAATGTCGGCCGTACGATTTGGCATAGTTAAATTTTGATAAAATGGGTAAATTCCCTCTAATTGTTTATATACGAATGAGGAAGAATATGGAGGTATGGTCAAATATATGTTGGAGGTATGGGAAGCATGTAGGAATATGGGCTTCGGACATGGGTTAAATATATATATATTAATTTAAAATACAAAGCTTTGAACATTCAAAAATCTCGAACCCCAAATGACATGTGCCACCTAGTATTCAATATGTTATACCCCTATTTTGAATGCAATGGAACTTGTTTCGAGACCAAATTCGATCGTATGCTGAAGATAGCTTTTTGAACCCAATAATTATATCAAATTTTCGATATTAAATTCAATGCATCTCTATCTCGCACGACCAAATGATTTATTTAATTGACGTTTAATTTGACGGCATATTATAATTCATTATTACGTATCCAATGAAATGATTTCGTCGAAATCCAAGATAGTGCCCCGAAAGGCTATTTTTAGACGTTAATTAAAACGAGTTTTTTTCAAAATTATTTAAATCACTTTTAAATCCATCTTAAATGTTTTATTAACTTCATCCTTATTAAATAGAATTTAAAAAAGCTTTGAAATCATTTTCATCTAACTTAAAACCCAAGTTTCAATTATTTAAACAATTTCAACTATTAATTTCAACAATTTAATTATCAAATAATTTGCTATATTTGAAATCCAAGTTATTTGACTTATAAACTTTTCAATATTTAAAATAAAATAAATATTTAAAATTCAAATGACTAATATTCTAGGTCATTACAACCCATATATTTAGACAATTGTTGTAATGGATATCATTTTATGGTTTTTTCATGGAATTTTGTATTATAGCATTTTTATGATTTTGAAATAAATGGGTAAACTTTGCTACTATATTTTGTTCCATCCACTGTGAGTTCTGAAAGTTTTTTGTGGGTCTATATTATTATTTACTTAATTCTATCAACTGCTTACCTTTAAAAGGTTCTAAGTTTCGATGCGCCTTTTCGTGGTTAAAATTTAGGACAATCCCAAGGTGGATTATTACATTTTGTTATTAGTGCCCTAGGTTACCTGATCAACATGGAAGTATACTATACATATAAGTAGCATACTCGTTAATTTTGAAAAGGTTTTTAAATGATTTTTTGAAAATTCATACCGTATACATACTTATTTTGAATTTACCCTTAACTCTGCAAATTCTGACTATAGAAGTAGTTGCAACCACACTCTAAAAGGATAGACATGGAAATTATTGAGTTGGAATAATAAATTGAGATAATTTCTACCCCTACTCCGATTACCCATGGAGCGGAGACCATATATTTAGGAGCAAATTAGGGAGAGTGTGTCCTCTACTTATGGAAGCACCCTGGATGCTGGATAGTAATTGACTCTGTTAACCAGGTTCTTAACCTAGCATAGTTCAAAAGGAGTTAGAGCATTCAAACTAAGCCGAACAAGTTGAAACTTGGTTGGAAGATCTAAAAATATGAGATAAAGGAGCCAAGGAAATTTGACTCAAAAATAAGCAAAGACTTTGGATCGGCACCAATCTGATCCAATGGATCAATACTGATCCAATTACTTGGCCCCAAACACCTCCAAACCTCTAGTAGTGTGTTCAAGTACCTCGATTAAGTCCATATACCAAGTTTTGTAACAATTGAAGCATCGAGAATAGGGAAGTGAGCACATATAAGACTCAAAATAAAGTTCTGTCATACTCATTAGTGAATCATCATCTAAACAAATCAACATTAGATAAAATTATGTGAAGAACCTCATAAAAAAGAAACAAAGACAACGGGGAAAAGACATGCAAAAGTTTCACAACTTTGTTGGATTGGTATCGATCTGAACCGATTGGATCGGTGTCGATCCAAAACGTTAGCTTGGAACCTATCAAATTTTTGGGGCTTCTTCCTACGGATAATTATAAGCTTCTGATGCAATGACTCTGATCCAAATGCTCTCAAAATTTTATTAATACCATCTTACCATCCACAGAAAAGGGGTTGGTTGTTGTGATCACTAAAGCAAGTCTGTTAGGAAGATTCTTCAACTTTCTCCTCTCTCATAATGGTAGCCATGGGACAACAGGGATCCTTCCTTTTGTCTCTACCAATGGTGGTCTGATCTCTCTTCTTCAACTGTTGGAATTGTAATCAATTGGGAATTGTGATCGACGGTCTCTTCAATAACAAAATTTATAAAGTGGACATAGGCTTTGTTAACTGCCAAGCCACTATAAAAACTCTTGTTCATTTACTATTTCTGCAATTTACCGTTCCTTTCTTTCTACTTTATTTACCTTGCAAACAAGGTTAGTGTTTGCACCAAAATTGGGCACAACACTCGTCGGAAGTTTTTGAAGAGATAATAAATGAAGAGTGCAAATTAAAACAGAGGATTATCTAACAAAAACACCAAATAGCATGTAAATAAACGCGTAGACAAGCAATTTATAGTGGTTCGACGTATTGCCTACGTCCACTGTGAAGTTTTTATACTTTTATTGACTTTCTTTCGATGATTACAAGTCGGTACAGCAAACAACAGTGAATTACAGTCAGGAATTCGAATTTAACAGCAAGTTTATGATATCAAATGATGGATATCTCAATCCGGCAGAGTCTGGATGCTTCAGAATCAAAAGTCCCTTTTCTGTTGGCCCTGGGGCTCTATTTATAGGCGTAGGCTGCTGATATTTCGCTGAAAACTCGGAAGACCACTTCTGGCACGTGAGGGGGCCCACACGCACGGTCTCGGGAAGTTTGGGCCCACTTTGGCATCGGTTCGAACTCCATTCGAACCGATCAAGAATTCATCCAATCGAGGTGAAATTTGGCGTGGACATTCTCCAACATGTATGCAAGCTTCTGTGAAAATTTCATGGCATTTGGATCAATAGATTGGGAGATATGATGGATTCGAAATGGGGTTCATTGCATGGCTGTTTGGTTCGAAACCATGCTTTCGAACCGATGGTTTCGAACCCATCATGGCACGTGTCTTCATGGCGACGTGGAGCGCAAACTTCGAACCAACCCGGTCTTCACTCCGAGTTGACCGCTTCGACTCCATAAATCTCGGCGAATTCGAACCGATGGAAGACACGTCATCATGGTTGGTTGACCCAGTGGATTCGAATGAGGCTACACAAGATGGGTTCGAACTTGGCTTCACGGATGGTTTCGAACGAGGCTCCGTATTTGGGTTCGAACAACGCCTTATGATGGAATCGAACGAGGATGCTTGTTTGGAGTCGAACAAGGCTTTGTGGTGGGTTCGAAACAGCTACTCTTCGATGGATTCGAGGTCCATTGTTATGAACTTGGTAGATTCGAACCTGATGGTTTCGAGGGTGATGGTTTCGAACCTGATGGGTTCGAAGGTGATGGATTCGAACCTGATGGGTTCGAATCTCTGGCCTTTTCTTTCAAGTTGAATTGATCATAATTTGAGCGTATGAACTCGGATTGACTTGAAACTTGAGACGTTGATTCCTATGGTCTTTCTTGCCGTGTCCTATCAATTGTGGCTCAATCAGGACTTGGACAAAATTCAGTGATATCCATAGCGAGACGAAGTATGGCCGGTCTCTGAGACGAACCGTTCTCCGTTTCTGATCGATCTTTTGGTATCGCGGCTTTGCCAAAAAGCGGGATAACATTTTGCCCCCCAAAGTACGTCTTGTGGGAACATGACGTGCTTTGAACGGTTGCAACTTCTTTGAACAATCATTGCTCTCTCTTTTTTGTTGAAACTCGTATGCTGTATTGTTGTAACCTTGTGTTGACATGATTGATAGCTATATAATAGTGCTTAGCCGTTGGCTGTGGCATTTGTAACAGGACGAGTGTTTGATCCCTGTAAATGTTTAAAATCGATTGTTAGTTTTGTTTGCTATTGAACTTCGTATCGATTCTCTCCTGAACCGATTTTGAAATTTGAATTGAGACAACGCTTGATGGTTGTTTTGGAAGGTTCCTTCGTATCGATCCTCTCCTGAACCGATGCAGAAGGTTGAAGGAAACGACTCTGCGTTGCGCGATTGTGACATTTTGAACCGATGGGTGCAAGCTCTCATGGATTCGAAGTCAATATCCATATGGGTGGAGCACGCTTATGCCATGGTGGGTTCGAAACTGATCTTCGAATCGATGACTCGGATGGGTATGAAGCTTTCATTCGCGACAGTGAGCCGTGCGCTTTACACCGATGGAGCCTCAAACGTATGGGTTCGAAAGTAGATTTCGAACCGGTTCTGCATTCCGACCCGTTGTAATCGGTCAAGTTCACCGGAACGCGAATCGACCGGTCATCTCCAACCCCCCATATAAATAGCAATGACCTCGGCCTTTTTTACTTTTCACTTTTTTACTGCTGCCTTGTTTTACTGTGCACTCGAAACTCCAGAGAAGAAGGTGCTGTGCTTTCGTATTCGAACCATTTGAGATCCAAACCTTCAATTCCTCAAACCCATCATCCAAACTAGGTAACTAACCTTGAATTCACACGACAAAGCTACCTCGAACCCATCACCCCTTCATCAATCGGCCTTTCTTGGGATTTGGTAAATCCAGATCTGGCTTTTGGAGGAATTTCGAATCGATTCAGAGACTCGTGTACGAATCGATAGGGGGGGGGGCATCATCATTCTCTTTCAGATTTTGAATCGATCCTTGTGATCTCCTTTGGAGGGGGCGCAGTTAGCACCAAGTTAACCATGGTGTTGAGTCGTATCGGTGCACAACGACCGATACGAGAAGCAGCCGTTGATTGGTCCGAGGCTTTCAACTTCGCATCGATACGAAATATTCCTTTACGACCGATACGAAAGTTATCGATTCGAACTCGATCGATGTCAAGTTGAGGCTTTCCTGATCGGTACGAACTAATTAATCAAGGATCGATTCGAAGTTATCCCCCACTGATCGATTCGAACTCGGCGCCTGACCATCGATACGAAGCTCGCTCCTTTGGATTGATTCGAAGTGGCACGGTGATGGGTTCGAACAGGTCACTTGTGATCGGTTCGAAACTCCATATAATGGATATCAAAGTTTGATATTTTCTGAGCATAATTCCGACGAGCTTCACTCCTGCATATTTGAACATGTTAAAATGCATACTCGACCACCTTTCGAAGCTCGTCGACGGAACAATAACAATTTTTATTCGAATCAATTTTCCTTATGTGAAGGGTTTTGCGATGACGGTCAGCACAACTGGACTTTGTAGCTTTGTCGTTTGCATGTTTTCTTTAATTCTGCGATATCCATCCAAGTAATGCACAACACCGCACAACACACATTCATACACTATACACTGGGGAATTCACGGGCCCCTTGTCATCTAATGATGGTTTCTCATGAGTTAGTCAGTTATGGAGCCTTCGAGTTCGCATCAGCAGGAAACCCCACAGGATACTCAGAGTATAGTTCCCCCGAGGTTAGAGGTCCCGGACATTGATCCTGAAATTATCGGCCCATCGCCGGATGAACTTCCCAACGCGTCATTCATTGCTAATCCATCAGATTCCGTCCCATCTCATATTTCCGAAGATATGCTGGGGAGGATATGCCTGAGGCACGGTTTGTCACTAGACGACGTGTTACTACCGGGGCCAAACGACAGACCACACAATCCGCCGGAGGGGTATACCGCATTCAATCGCCATGCGTGCGCGGCTGGGACGCTTCCTCCGTTCAATGAATATATAAGAGAAGTGCTATCTTTTTTGGGAATCGCACCATCCTAACTTCACCTGAACGGGTATGCTTCGGTGAACAGCCTGTTCATCGTCTTTATGGAATATCTTCATAGACCATCGGCCCCGACTGAAATCAGATACTTGTTTAACTTCAAAACTCGAAACGATTACCCATCTTTTACATTCTTGGAGGCAGTACGAAATTGTCAAGTGGTTACCGGGTCCTGGACTAGGTTAAGCTATTACTGGACGGAATGGTTCTACGTCAGATGTTCTCCGGGCTTCGCCAGGCAATGGCTATTTAGACGTGAGTATAGCTGAGTTACCAAACAATTACTAAGGCGATTGCAGTCGAAGTGCGACTTATATATTTTTCTTCTGTACAGCGATGATCCAGCGCCCCGACGGTGAAAACTTTAAGGAGATAGTACGAGTGCTCCGAGAGATCCCGAGCGTCGACAGGGATATCGACGTGTTATTGACGGATAGGAATCTCCGGGCCTGTGGCTTAATCGAACGATGGCAGAGTATAATATTCGACGGGGTGCAAAGAATTGTTCCGAAAAAACATGCCAAGCACAAGAAGCCCAAAGTCATTGTAGCTGAGGAAGTTGATTCTGAAAGAACTCACACTGACGACGAGCCGTTGTTGGAGCCTACAGACGTGGCTCCAGATGTTGAAGAGCAAAGAAAAGGCAAGGCGGCCGTCGTTAAGTCAACTAAGAAGGGGAGATGGAAGTCGGTTGTCATGGCCCGATCCTCCCCCGGAGTTAGAATTTTCAAGATGTCTCCTCCGCGAACCGAAAGTCTTTACGAAGGGCTTACCGACCTTCCAATCCCGGATGACGTGTCTTTTCAGCATGACGCCGGGTTGTAGGAGTTTCATCGTACTCTTGAATTGAGCGAGCCTCTTATTACTAGCTCAGTCGACACTTCTGGTTGGTCGGGGGAAATGCATATTCATACACATTTCACGACACTACATAGTCCCGAGTCTTAGGTCATCGGTTTCGAGAAAACACTAACTCCGTTCTCCTCTTTGCCTTGTAGGTACCATGTCCAGGCGCGGTTCGATGCCAGGGAGTCTGCGACATGCTCGGAAACCATCGTATCGCGACTCACGCAGTCGGGAAGGAGATAGGGATTATGATCAGGAATACTCCGAATATTCGAGCCGTGAAAGATATGACACAGATAGGGGTTACAAGCGTCGATCCCGATCGCGTACTCCTCCTCATCCCAGAGATCCCGTACAACCTCCGGCCCATGTTTCTCGCCCCTCTGAGCCTTCACGTCATACGTCCACTTCCCAATCTTCTAGGCACGAATCTCACCGCTCCAGAAGCGAGGCATCGACCGCCGTAGTTGCGGAACAGCCTCCTGTGGGAATTTCGGGTGAAGGGGCGCTCAGGCTTGCTCAGTTGAAAAAAGACTTCCCAACTATTTGCTTCGACAACTACATTTTTCCCCCACACTTGAAAAGAATTCCTCCGTCGGCGGAGCAGGTGGTGCATGACTATGTGCATGACTTCTATGCTCAGTATAAAGTATGGTTTAAAGCGGCGGAGAAGGCATCGGAGCTGGCCTTTGAGCGTGGGGCCGCCAACGAGAAGTTGCAGGCGGAGTTGGCCCAGAAAAGCCGTATTATCGATGTGCTGAACACCGAGGCCGAATCTTCCAGAAAATCAGAGATGGAAGCCATTAAAAAGGCCGATGAAGCCCAACTTACGATGGATAGAATGAAGCGTGAGCATTACGCTACGGTAGAGGACATGGGCCATCGGAATACTCTGGTCACTGCCAAGAGGGATGCGGCGCTAAAGGAGCTAAATGAGCTCAAATCCAAATTCGCCGAAATCGCCAAGGACAGGGACGATGCAAACAATGCAGCCCAGGAGGCATGCGAACAGGCTGTGATACTCCGGGCTGAACGGGATGAGGCAGTGGCCAAAGTTCAAGTGGTCGAGGCGGAGATTGAATAGAGAGTTCAGCAAGCCGAGGCCAGGCTAGAGGCAGACATTGAAGACCTGCTTATCACCTACAATGCCAACGTATTGAAGCACAGAAACTTGGCCTGGCTTCAGGACCACCCAGTGCATCTCCACAGTGCTTGGGAATGATTGGTTGAGGGGGAAGAGGAAGCGCACCCGGGCGAATCGGTCGACCGATTCGAGCTCGAAAACCGGTTGCTGACAGATGAGGAAAAGAAGGTCCTCCACGATGCTATGATCGCTCATGAGAAAGAGACGGTTGGCGGTCGATCTTTGGAGGCCGGAGAAGGGTCAGGCGTTGAGCATCGTGCCACCGCTCTTGAAATCACCGCCCCGCCTCCGTCTGAGCCTGTATCTGCGGTTAGCTCACAGACCATTCCTGCTTACGACCCAGAGCAACCGCGGTTATCACCAATTCGCGAGCACGTCTCCGAAGTCGTCCCACCATCAGCAAGCCGAACTGAGGAAGGTATTCTGAACAAATTTCAAGTGCATTTTCGCTATAACTCTCGTTTCGAAGTGATTGTTCTTAACCCCTTCTCTTCTTTATCCAGTGACAAGGACTACCCCGGTGTCTTCGACCTAGGAGCCGAGTCAAGGGCAGAAGGCTATTACTACTGAAATGACTGTCGTGACAATGACATCATCTACCGGAGCGGCGTAGGAGAGCTCTTTGTCTCTTGACGAACAAATGGTGAGCGAGCTACTCGGTCAACAGGGAGACTTCTCTACGGACTTGCCATTTATCATCAGTGAGCTCCTGCCAGCCTCTAGCTCTTTTGTGCAGACCGGAGTCGCCCCCAGCCAGGCCCCATCGACTCGAGATGAAGAAATCTTGGCCGAAATCCATGCTGAATTAGAAGCTGAGGGGCAAAGCGGTAGTGTCGGTGGTGACACTATTCCATCTTCCGTTGCGGGTCCGGTCCCTCCTACTTCTCCGGCGAGGAGCCTTCCTTTGGACTCAAGTTCTGAGGAGGACGTAGATATTATGCCCCCGACCGAAGAGCAGTCACCGGAGAGGAGGTCGTCCAAACGAAGGATTTCCGTTCCTAGTGATTCTGATGATGAACCGCTAATAAGGAAGCCAAGGAAGAAAAAATAGATCGGCCCCTCCAGCAGATATTTTGGTAGATAGGAACTTGCTTTCGTTTTTTGTTAGTAGGTCGTGTATAGATGCAGGTTCGGCCCCTGCTAGTAGGCATTCTTTTTTGGAAGAACTTATTTGTGTGTAAGTCCTTGTTTTAAGTTAGTCGAAATAAAATTTAGTTTCTTTGTTCCAACTCTCATTTCTTTTGTGCTTAAGTGTTTATAGCGTTATGTTTTCAGTCCGGTGCACTTGTGGTGTTTTTACCGTCGAGTAGAGTTCGTTTTTATTCGCCAAGTCTGAGAATCTTGGTCGCAAGTTGTGATCGATGAACAACCGAACTTCGGACATTGTATCACTTTGGTTAGCGATTAACACTTAGCTTTTTTTGCCCCCTAGTCTCGGGGAATAACATTTGCGTTTTGGTGGTTGAGTGCATTTATTGCAAACTTTAAACACATGTCCACATTCTGGGGACTCAAGATAATTTGAGATCGATAATCCGGTTCGCACTCCGAGAACTCGAGAGTTATTGATGCTTGTAACACAGTTCACACTCCGGGAACTTGGAAATGATGTTCACATTCCAACTCGCACTCTACGAACTCGGAGTTAGTATTAACATTTCAGTTCGCACTACGGGAACTTTAACTTGGTGTTCGTGCTCCAATTCACACGCCGGGAACTTGGATAAAACATGTATGTTTGGGTTCGCACTTCAGGAACCTGGAATTGATGTTTGTACTCCAACCCGCGCTTCGGGAATCTGGAATTAGCACGGATGCTCCGGTTCGCGCTCCGGGAACTTGTAACTTATGTTTATATCCAATTCATGCTTTGGGAACTTGGAGTCCGTTCGCACTCTGGGAACGAATTATTGAACGTTTATACTCCAATTCACGCTCTGGGAAGTTGGAGTTCGCTCATACTCTGGGAACGAATTATTGAATGTTTATACTCCAATTCACGCTCTAGGAAGTTGGAGTCCGTTCGCACTCTAGGAACGAATTATTGAATGTTTATACTCCAATTCACGCTCCGGGAACTTGGAGTTGGCTCACACTCTGGGAGCTACGGATTTATACTCTGGTTCGCACTCTAGGAACCGAGAGTTGTTTTTTACTCCAATTCGCACTCCGAGAATTTGGAGTTGGCTCACGCTCTGGGAGCTATAGATTTATACTCCGGTTCGCACTCCGAGAATTTGGAGTTGGCTCACGCTCTGGGAGCTATAGATTTATACTCCGGTTCGCACTCTGGGAACCGGGAGTTGTTTTCATACTCCAATTCGCACTCCGGGAATTTGGAGTTAAAGGAGGGATTGTCGTGTATCAATCCCTGTAAATATTGATATGGTGTCCTGCCCACGAGCTCGGGTTTCACTTAGCGAGTGACCGGTCATGTCGCGCCACTCTCTATTTGAATAAATCCCACCGCATGATGGAATTTAGCTCTCCGTGCGTCGTGATATTGTACGTCACACTCAATAAATCACAGCTTTGGCTCGAAGATATGGCATTTTGTTGCTGAAATGAGAAAATATGGCAAAGTCAGTTGCCTTATTACAAATTCAAATCTCGGAATGCTAGAATAAAATGCAAAAGAACAAATTGGCAGAAAAAGTAAAGTCTTTCATGTGTAGTAGCGACGAAGACTCTCGCTATTCCAAGCCCTCGGCAAGGTGAGACCGTCAACGGTCGATAATTTGAACGTGCCATCTCCGAGCTTTTGTGAAATCACGTACGGCCCTTCCCAAGTTGGCTTCATGTGCGAAGGAACCGGATGAACCCTTTTGAGCACGAGATCGCCGAGTTCAAAGGTTCGCGGACGGACCTTGGCATTGAATATTCGGGCGACTCGACTCCGATATGCGGCTGCCCTCAAATCAGCCTCTTCACGCCTCTCATCCAGTAAATCCAGAGATTGAGCAAGTAATATGGTATTTGTCTTCGGATCATAATACGTCGCACGATGAGAGCGCACTTCCAATTCGACTGGAATAACGGCCTCTGAGCCATACGATAGAGAAAACGGAGTGTGACCAGTTGCAGTTTTGTGAGTTGTTCGATAAGCCCATAACGCCATAGGGAGTTCGTCGACCCACTTGCCTCTGGCCTTTTCTAGTCGCTTCTTCAGAATGGACTTTATAACTTTATTAACAGCTTCGACCTGACCATTTGCTTGAGGGTGTGCCACTGCAGAAAACTTCTTATGTATGCGAAATCGCTGGCAGAAATTTTTGAACTCGGTACTGTCGAATTGGGCTCCGTTATCGGTGATGATAGTATGCGGGAGACCGAATCGGCAGATGATGTTGCGCACTACGAAGTTGATCACTTTATTTGTTGTAATCGTTGCAAGAGCCTCAGCTTCGGCCCATTTAGTGAAGTAATCAACCGCGACGATGGCGTATTTCGCGCCACCTTTGGCCAGAGGCAATGCTCCAATTATATCGATTCCCCATACCGCGAACGGCCAGGGGCTAACCATTTGGGTTATTTCGGTAGGTGGCGCTCTAGGAATCCGAGCATGTTTCTGGCATTTTTCACATTTTTTGGCGTAGTCTGATGCATCTCGATTAACGGTAGGACAGTAATATCTGTATCGGAGTACCTTCTTGGCGAGTGCCTGCCCCCCAGTGTGGTCGCCACATTCTTCCTCGTGTACATCGTGTAACACTCGCTTGATTTCATCATGTGCGATACATCGGAGTAGAGGGACAGAATACCCCCTTCTGTACATAACTCCGTTTTGAATGAAAAACCGTGAGGCTTTTCGAAGGACCTGCCTCTTCTCACTCCTGCGCTCAAGCAGTGTCCCATGTTCAATGTAATTTCGATAGGGGGTCATCCACGACTCCCTACTTGTGGTAGCCTCGAATGCATGGCTGACCTCACTTTGATCAATGCTCGGAGAAGGTAGGGTTTCAACGGGAACAAGCCCCAACTGTTGAGCCTCGCCCGTACTTGCCAACTTTGCCAACGAATCGGCCTTCTGATTGTGCTCCCGGGGGATATAGAAAATGGCATAGTAATCGAAACGATCAAGGATTTTCCTGACTCGAGATAAGTAAGCAGCTAGTCTTCGATCCTTAGCTTGATATTCACCTCGGACTTGACATATGATAATTGGGAGTCACAATAAATCTTTACAGCGACAATTCTCAGGTCGTGGGCCAGCTTCTACCCAGTGAGTAAAACTTCATATTCAGCCTCATTATTAGTTGCACGGAACTCGAACTTTAGGGCGTAGCATATAGATCGGCCTTCAGGGGTTTCAAGCACTACCCCTGCTCCCGAACACCATTCATTGGAGGCACCGTCAGTATATAACTTCCATATGTGTTTAGGAGGTTCGCTACTCTCAGGTAATTCCTCGGGTACAGTGAATTCAGCGACGAAATCTGCTAGAACTTGGCCATGTATGGCCCTTCTCGGAGTATAGGCAATGTCAAACTTGCTCAATTCGATATTTCATTTTAGTAGCCTACCAGACGTCTCAGGCCGCGTGAGGACCTGTCGTAACGGCTGGTCGGTGTACACGGTGGTAGGATGAGCCTGAAAATATGGACGGAGCTTTCTCGAGGCAATGACTAGGCAATATGCCAACTTTTCTAGCTTGGGATAGTTCCTCTCGGCTCCGGACAACCGTTTACTTATGTAATATACCGGTTTTTGCACTCGGTCTTCCTCTCGGACTAATGCTGCACTGATTGCGCTTTCAGATACCGCCAAGTAAAGATATAATTGCTCGTGATCAACAGGCTTCGAAAGAATCAGCGGTGCAGAAAGATGTCGAACCAGTGACTGAAACGCACCTTCACATTCTGCGGTCCATTCGAAGTTTCGTTTCCCTTTTCGGATCAGATCAAAGAAAGGGATGCATTTGTCAGTTGACTTCGAGATGAACCTACTCAATGCTGCGACTTTCCCATTGAGACTCTGGACTTGCTTTACGGTCCTTGGAGTTTGAAGATTCCTGATGGCCCAAATCTTTTCAGGGATAGCCTCTATCCCTCGGGCGTTGACGATGAACCCAAGGAATTTTCCGGACGCAACTCCAAAATGGCATTTTAGCGGATTGAGTTTCATCCCATATCACCGGAGGATATCAAACATTGATCCTAAGTCCTTTACGTGATCAACAGAATACCGTGACTTTACTAACATGTCATCCACATAAACTTCCATGGTCTTCCCAATCTGGTCGGAAAACATCCGGTTAACCAAACGTTGATAGGTTGCGCCGGCATTCTTTGACCCAAAAGGCATGACTTTGTAGCAGTATAGTCCCAGATCAGTCACGAAGCTCGTATGTTCTTGGTCGGGCACATGCATGGGTATTTGATTGTAGCCCGAGTAAGCATCCATAAAGGATAACAACTTGTGTCCGGCGGTTGAATCAACAAGATGATCGATTCGAGGAAGTGGAAAACTGTCCTTCGGGCAAGCCTTGTTCAAGTCAGAATAATCGATACACGTTCTCCATTTCCCGTTCGGTTTTCGAACAAGTACCGGGTTGGACACCCACTCCGGGTATAAAACATCTCTAATGAACCCATTTGTTTTCAACTTATCGACCTCCTCCTTAAGGGCGGTAGATCTCTCTGGATCCATACTACGCCTTTTCTGTTTGACCGGGATATGCCGCGGGTCAATGTTTAAAGTGTGGCTCGCGATATCCGGCGAGATCCCACACATGTCAGAGTGCGTCCAGGCGAACACGTCAAGATTCGCCCGGAGAAATTCAACCAATTCCTGTTGTGCCCACTGGCTCAATTGAGACCCAACTTTTAACATTCTCGAATCATCGCCATCATTATCGATCGGGACATTGATAGTTAGCTCAGCCGGAGAAGCCTGACTCTCTGTAGATTCCTCATTGTTGTCGTTGTCCCTTGGGTCAAGGTCTTTCTAGAATTGGTTGTGGTGCCCGGGCCGAGGCCCAAGCACCAATTGTCAATCATCGGCAGAACGGACGTAGAGAGATTCCTCTACGCCCTTCCCTTTCTCCCTTCCCTGCGCCTCTCGCAGCTCCGCAACAAAACAAGCTCTTCCAGCAGCCTGATCTCCATGAATCACACCGATACCACAATCGGTAGGAAATTTCAAAGTCAAACACCACGGGGCGATTGCCGCCCGAAATTCAGCAAGGGCCCGTCGGCCCAGAAACGCGTTGTACGGTGAATGTATTTCCAAAACAACAAATTGTAACATGCATACTCTTCTGCACTCACCGATCCCCAACTCCACGGGTAACTCCACAACCCCTGTGGGTATATTAGCACTTCCATCGAAGCCGTGAATCCTGGACTGACAGGGCTTCAGATCTTTGGCTTCCATCTTCATCTGATCGTAAGCTCTCTTGAACAAAATATTGACTGAACTCCCACTATCCACCAGTATCCTCTTCATCCAAGCAGGACCAACCTGGGCGGATATAACAAGTGGGTCAATGGTCGGGGCTTCGACCTTGTCTGCATTACGGTTTCGGAACACGATGTCATCTGTCATCGTCCTTTGTTGTTTTGCCGCAGCCCTTTCTTCATAACTACTGCAACATTCGAAATCCATATGCCTAACCGAGCTAGCATATGACTCCATCTCTTTCCAACTCCTATCCGCCGGATGAGGACCACCACTGACGGTGTTTATCACTAGCTTTCCGCCCGTTCGGGCGGGTTCTTCCTGCCTTGGCTGATTTTGCCGATTGTTCTGGTTTGACGGACCCGCACCGCCAGACTGCGGCGCCCGTACAAACTGGTCCAACTTCCTTTCCCTGATTAACTTCTCAATTAAATCCTGCAAGTGTCTGCATTCATTGGTATTGTGGCCGTAACTGTCGTGAAATCTACAAAACTTGCCCGTTTGAATCTGTCTCTCCGACGACGGCTTCGGAGTAGGCTTCTTATATTGCATGGCGTTACAAGTTTGTAGATATACGTTCTCCAACGATGTATTCAGCGGGGTATAATTGTCGAACATAGGGGCCCTACGCCTTGGCCCACGGTTTTGATCTCGCTTCCTGCTTTGATTCCCATTATTCTTCGGTTGTGATTGCTTGTTCTGGACATTTAATTGCACTTTCCCAGAACTCTCTCCCGATTGTTTAAAGGCCACATTACTTTGAATCCCCTCTCTACTGGGTCCTGTGTCGTCCTGTTTCCTAGACTGCTTCGCGTCCTCACACCTCAAGAACTGGGTGGCTTTGGAGTAGAAGCGATCCAACGACGCAGGAGGTTTTCCTGCCAACCAATTTCCAAAATCCGAATCAGGGTCAATCCCTTTCGTCAATGCCATCAGAATCGAGTTATCATTGGGGTTGGTGATTTCCACACAGGCCTTATGGAATCTCTCCAAATAGTGTCTAAGAGTTTCTCCTGGAGCTTGGGTAACACTAGACAAAGTGTTGACGTCCTTAGGCTTGGCAACATGCATGCGGAACTGTTCCACGAATTTCCTGGCCAGCTGATTGAACGAAGAGATAGAACGGGGTGGCAATCGCGTGAACCACATCGTAGCAATGCCCCCCAAAGAGATAGGAAAGCTCCTACACTTGACCGCATCGTCTGCTCTAGCGGCGCTCATGGACCATTCATACTTCAATATGTGTTGATTGGGGTCCGAGTTCCCCTCGTACATCGGTAACGTGGGCATCCTAAATCGCCGAGGTGGTTCGGCATACAGAATCTCGTCTGTGAATGGGGTGTGACTCCGGGAGATTCCCCAGTCGTCGTTAGTAAACCCCTGACTTTCACGGATCATCTGCCTGATCATTTTCGGAAGATCCGTTACAGCTGCGTTCTGGGCATGTCGAACCAAGGTGTGGTCGGGTTCCACAATGCGGGACTGGACCGGATGTTGTCGATGGTCCGGATCTCGCCTCCTTGGTTCGACATCTTCTGGTACATACGGCTCAGGAGTTTGCCATCGTCGGTGGTGGTTCTGATCCGACAGGGTATGGATGTCAACCCCTGGCTCCGTAGCAATGGTTGCAGGACGATTGTCGGTAGTGTGTTGAGGGACAGTGCCTCCCCGGGAGGAAGGCCATGTATGGAAGCTAGCAGATGGGCCGACTCGCAGTTGTCCGACCGTCAATGCCGGAAGGTCTCCGGTAGCCTGTACGTAATTCCCATCCATCCGGGGTCGTGAAGATCGGTGATGATAATCGGGGTCAGCTCCTGGAGCAACGTTTGAAACTCTTGCCTCGTTACCGGTCCGGATGACTCCGAAGGCCCGGCGACGTCCTGAGTAGATGGTAGGTGCGTGGGATCTGGCCTATCCCGGCCTTCCTGGTTACCAAGGTTAGATGTGGTTCTAGTACTCACCATTGTGAATAGTAAGATTCTTTCCTAGACTTTTATCAAGTCTGAATAGGACGGAAGGAATCTGAGCTTGAGATTCGGATCTTTCTCTTAGATTTATGCAATCCGGTATTGATGACATATCCGAGGAGCGGGAGAAAATCTGGGTTTTCTCAGTGAAAGCACCAAAGTGTTTGCACCAAAATTGGGCACAACACTCGTCGGAAGTTTTTGAAGAGATAATAAATGAAGAGTGCAAATTAAAACAGAGGATTATCTAACAAAAACTCCAAATAGCATGTAAATAAACGCGTAGACAAGAAATTTATAGTGGTTCGGCGTATTACCTACGTCCACTGTGAAGTTTTTATACTTTTATTGACTTTCTTTCGATGATTACAAGTCGGTACAGCAAACAACAGTGAATTACAGTCAGGAATTCGAATTTAACAGCAAGTTTATGATATCAAATGATGGAGATCTCAATCCCGCAGAGTCTGGATGCTTCAAAATCAAAAGTCCCTTTTCTGTTGGCCCTGGGGCTCTATTTATAGGCGTAGGCTGCTGATATTTCGCTGAAAACTCGGAAGACCACTTCTGGCACGTGAGGGGGCCCACACGCACGGTCTCGGGAAGTTTGGGCCCACTTTGGCATCGGTTCGAACTCCATTCGAACCGATCAAGAATTCATCCAATCGAGGTGAAATTTGGCGTGGACATTCTCCAACATGTATGCAAGCTTCTGTGAAAATTTCATGGCATTTGGATCAATAGATTGGGAGATATGATGGATTCGAAATGGGGTTCATTGCATGGCTGTTTGGTTCGAAACCATGCTTTCGAACCGATGGTTTCGAACCCATCATGGCACGTGTCTTCGTGGCGACGTGGAGCGCAAACTTCGAACCAACCCGGTCTTCACTCCGAGTTGACCGCTTCGACTCCATAAATCTCGGCGAATTCGAACCGATGGAAGACACGTCATCATGGTTGGTTGACCCAGTGGATTCGAATGAGGCTACACAGGATGGGTTCGAACTTGGCTTAACGGATGGTTTCGAACGAGGCTTCGTATTTGGGTTCGCACAACGTCTTATGATGGAGTCGAACAAGGATGCTTGTTTGGAGTCGAACAAGGCTTTGTGGTGGGTTCAAAACAGCTACTCTTCGATGGAGTCGAGGTCCATTGTTATGAACTTGGTAGATTCGAACCTGATGGTTTCGAGGGTGATGGTTTCGAACCTGATGGGTTCGAAGGTGATGGATTCGAACCTGATGGGTTCGAATCTCTGGCCTTTTCTTTCAAGTTGAATTGATCATAATTTGAGCGTATGAACTCAGATTGACTTGAAACTTGAGACGTTGATTCCTATGGTCTTTCTTGCCGTGTCCTATCAATTGTGGCTCAATCTGGACTTGGACAAAATTCAGTGATATCCATAGCGAGACGAAGTATGGCCGGTCTCTGAGACGAACCGTTCTCCGTTTTTGATCGATCTTTTGGTATCGCGGCTATGCCAAAAAGTGGGATAACAGTTAGTGCTTTCATGCTCAACTCAGGGTGTTGATCACTTTTTTGTGTTAACATTTTGGTGCTTTCACTGAGAAGCCAACTCAGGACTTACATCTAGCTATCCACTTTTAACCAAATAGGTTCAGAAGTAAGATTATCAATTGCTGTTTGGAAGATCAGCTGTTGAGAACCAATGGCACCCGGAAGAAAGAGAACGACTTTCAGAAGATCCATAGGAGCTACCATTGCTAGAGAAGAAATAAACCCCCAGCAAATTGAAGTCAACAATCCCCATAATCCGCAGTTAGGAGCTAACTCCAACGATCAATTTCCAGGATCCTCCATTCAACATGAAGTTGCCATTGGAGACGAATTAAATAAAATGGTTCGTGAAATCAATCATAAAATGGAAAATAGCTAGCGAGGTCTATTGGAAAAACTAAATTCCCTATTGATCCTACAGGTTCATGCTGATATAAGAACTATGATGTAGCCCACGACTGCCGTGGAACAAAAAAATTCTTCTATTTTTTGCCTAAATAAAAGGAATAGGAAACAGCCGCATAAAGAGTGATAGGTAGAACCGTGGGAATTAATATAGAAGGAAACATAAGCACACTGTCAACCATTGGGCAACCAACTATGAACTTAATTCAAGAGACAAAACCGCACAGGAGGATATAGTCATGGACCTCTTCGATTAAGAGGAGGGTAAGAAACTTGGCAACAACATGTTGGAAGGAAAAACCAATGCATTCGATAACACCAGGGGAATCTAAACTTCCCTAATCAGGCCAACCGCAAGCTGACGAAATCCCTAGGGAGTGGCCTTCTCGAATATGTGAGAGCCTAGGCTTTAGCCCACTAACCGAGATCGTTTGCAAAGCCAAACACTCAGTGTAGTTATTGATAGCCGACCCCCAGATTACCATACATCATAGGGGTATATCACGAACATGGTCAAGCGATTGATGGATGAGGATAATGATAGAAGGGACAATGAATGGTGATCCACTCCAATTCGAACTCCTTTCATTGATGAGATATTGAACGAGCGATATCCTAAAAAGTTCACTATGCCAACTATTCCATCCTATAAATGGATGAGAGACCCGAAATCCCAATCATATAAGTATAGTTGGTACATGGACGGAGCAGATGCTTCAGATGTCATTCGGTATAGATGTTTCTAGATTTTTTTGGAGGGATTTGCTTCCATCTGGTTTACTAGGCTTCCACCAAGATCCTTCTCCACTTTCAATCAACTAGTTACACGGTACCTTAATCAATTCAGACTTCACATGGCGTAGCCTAAAGATGTGATGTCCTTTTCCTGTTTGGTCCAGGGATGGAACCGATCTATGAAGTCTTTCATGAATTGGTGCGACACTGTAATAACTGAATTGAGGAATCCAAATGAAGATATGGTTTTCATGGCTCAAGTTCATGCTATCCATCCTAACACTGAGTTTGGAAAGTGGACCAAAATGAAACAACCAACTACTAGGAAGGACTTCAATGGAAAGGCGAGCCAATACTTGAGTTTGGAAGAGGCTCAATAACTAGAAAGGCAATACGCTAACTCACAACCGCTAACATTGGACAGAGTAGTGTGGCGATGAACAAAGATATAAATACCTCCGGGACTGTAGGAGGAAACGTGGGAAATGATGGAATTTAGAAAAGGAAAAATAAAAATCATAACAAACGGAATGGTACTAATAAGAAGCTCAAAGGCTTTAGGCCTAAAGATTACGCTTAATGATACTTCGGAAAACATCTATCTCGCAACATAAGGAACAGAGGAATGAAAGAAATATTCTAAAAATGAAGCAACTGAACAACCAAAGCGCTCTCAAAAGTACTGTCGCATCCATGAAATCGTCCACAACACGAATGTGTGCCATCGCCTGAAGAACATGATCGAGGAGCTAATTCGAGAGAACAACCTTCAGTAATATGTGAGAAAATCATAAAATTATGACCAATCCGCAGCTCCCCAAGCTCCTAGAGATTGAGGAAATCAAGCTGGAGCTAGTGGTAAAGGATCTAGACAAACTGACTAGAGATTCATCATTGGAACAGTATCTAGAGGACCCTATCTGCCTAAAAGAGTTGGGGAGAAATGGAACGCTATGCAACCTCATTGAGGCACGCACCGAAATACGCATGCCTTGTAATCGAAGAAGGAACCCCTGCTAAGCCGCGGAGAACTCTAAATGATGAAATGGTATTCATAAACCGAGACACTAAGGGAGTTGAAGCTCCAACTCTCGATCCCATGGTTGTAACAGTAGGAATTGGACCCGCCGTGGTTCGACGAGTGTTAGTAGGCTGCAGCGGCTATGTGAATATTCTCTTCAAACGCACCTATAACACCCCTAATTTTAATGAGACATTATTTAGGAGATTTTATTATAATAAATTAAATAGAATAATGTAGATAAGGAGATTGAGGTTGATTAATGAACTAAGTGGACGTGCTTATATAACTCAAATGAACTTATAAATGGCAAGGTAATTAAACATAAGGGAATTAGTGTATATAGCCACTCATATTTCCTACCCTCATACCATTTTCTTTTGTCATACACATTCATTTTTATCTAAAACAAAATTGATAACCATAAGAAGAAAGAAAGGCCGACCATTAAGAAGATAGCCAAGAAGAGAAATCAAACTAAAGCTTAGGGTTCAAGCTAGAAGAAATCAGTCTATATCAAACTTCAATTTCCTTATCCAATCTAAGGTAAATATTAATTTCTACATTCCTATTTTGGTGTTGTAGTCATATGTCGAATTTAAGAGTAAATCTATTTAATGATATATTGAATGATGATATGTTTGATTTATGAATTGTATGGTTTAAACAAGGTTGTTTAAAGGAGATATACATGGTTTTAAGGTAAAATCGAGACCTACTGATCTATAAATGCCATGGGACGGTTATATGTTATGGAAAAAATGATTTTGGAATTGGGTTTCAATTTTCATAATTTTCTAACTCGTGGAGAATTGATTATGAATTTTCAAAGGAAAATATGATTATTTGGGTTTATAAATTTATTTTAGAAAATATAATAAGAATTTGGGTCTGAAATTTTGATATGTTAGATAACATGATTAAAGTGAATTTCTGGAATTTAGGTATGCAAATTTGTTACAAAAAGTTTACCTTATTTGGTAAAAGAAGCTTTTGATCAGAAAAAGGGGGTTTTGCCTTCTTTGGAAGGTCCTTTCGCCTAAGGCCTTTTGACCAAGACCTTTTGACCTCATTGAAACCAACAAGGTCGAAACCAATGCACATGGTATCTTTCAGGCGGTATGTAGTGAATTGGACAAAGGCGAAATGTAGGTTATCGAAAGATTGCTTTTGAAGGAGTTAGTTCCTTAGTTATTTTTGGTTCAAAAAAAATCACTTGCTAGTTTTTAAATAGCTTTCGACATAGTCGAAAGCTATGGTTTTGAAAATTTAGTTTTAAAGAGCTTTCGACATGGTTAAAAGCTATGCTTTCGAAAGGATGGTTATAAAGAGGTTTTGACACAGTCGAAAGCTATGTTTTCAAAAGGGTATTCCAAAGAGGCTTTCGAAAGAGAGTTGCTGCCTTTGTTTTAAAGAAGTAGCTTCCGAAGAAGTTACTTAGTTTTTGTTTAAAGCCTTCGAAGGGGTAGTTGTCGACTAGGTCGAAACCCTTTTGAGAATTTGTGGCCTTCAGATGGCATCAAAGGCATCGATGTTGTCGAAAGTTTCAATTCCTTTTACAAATACAAGCCGCTTCACAAAGCTTTCGGAGGGCTCGAAAGCAAAGCTTTCAAAGAGGTTAATGGTAATGGTTTCGAAAGGGGTTTCAAAGCTGACCTTTAATTGTTTTCCCGGAATTTTTAATGCTTTCCAGACAATGGTTTCGACACCATCAAACTTTCCAAATATTTTATAGATTAAAGAGTGGTTTTGAAAGGGATGCTTTCACCTATTTCCTCTTTGACCAAAAGTAATATTTGAAGTATAAATCCAATGCTTTCAAAAGGGTGGATTTTCAATGGCTTCGAAGGGTAATCCTCGTTGGTTTCGAAAAGAGTACTTCCAAGTAGTTTTGTAGCTTTGCTTTTACTCTTATACAAAATACTTTAACATGGTCAAAAGGTTTTGAAAGAGCTGTTTTAAAGTATTATAAAGGTTGGAGCCTATTTTTTTAAATATGTGTTTTATGCTTTCGAAGGGGTCGAAAGCAAAGCTTTCGAAGGGGAGAAAGCAAAGCTATCGAAAGGGGTACTTTCAAAAGGGATTGTATAAAAATTTCTTTTAGCCAAGCTTTACACTTTCGAAGGGGACACTTTCAAAAGGTTGTGTTTATATGACACTTGATTTTTGGATATGTAGGGTGGGTAACCTTAGTGTTGTTTAACATTAGGGATACCGTGGTGGGTTTAATGAGTTCAACACAATAATTGGGGATACCAACACTTATATGTTTTGACACAATCATCGGGGGATACTAATGTAAATTATAAATGAATACAACCTAAATAAGGGATACTAATGGAAATTGGTTAATCATGTGGATAACATGAGATAATTATAATCATGTGGGTAACATGAGTTAAATATCCAAGTGATGGGTTCATAATCATCCTAGGAAAACTATAGGATGTTTGATTGATAGCCAACATCATGTCAGGGATGGATAGTCTCCATATGATTTAAGGAGATTACACAGTCATCCTAGGAAAACTATGGGAAGTATGATGGATAGTCAACATCATGTCAGGGATGGATAGTCTCCATATGATTAAAGAAGGGTTCATAGTCATCATAGGAAAATTATAGGATAGGAGATGGATAGTCTGCACTGGTTTAAGTAAATTAAATGTGGGATGGATAGTCCTTCTTTGATGCAAATAAAATCTAAAACTTGATGGGTAATCCTTGAAATTATGAGATGAATAGTTAGTTGAAACTTATATGGTTAGACTAACCAATGTGGGATGGGAAATCCTAACTGTTTTCAAGTATGCAGATCATCATCATATTTTGAAAATGTATGTTATAACCATTGCGGATGCAAAAGTACAGAATATGGTTTCATAAAGGTTTTAAGATACCAGTGAGGGAAAAACCCATTTCGCTAAGCGGTGTGGTCTCACTAGATATCTAAAAGGATTCAGATGTTAGATTATTGTTAATACCAGGCTTCATGTCTGACTCGAAGTTTTTAGTTTTCCCTTAAACTCTCGAGAACTCAATTGATTTTGAGTAGTTTGAGATTTAGGTTTTCTTCTTTGATGAATAAAGCTTCTGGAGGCATGCAGGAGGTAGTTAGTTATTTAGAGTTGTCTTTTTCCACTGTACGGTGTTTTTGTAAAGGAAGATATTTTGGCCTTACTACATACTCTGATCAACCAAGGGGGTATATTCATATGTCGCTCTTTGGGTATTTGTAATAATTATATTTTGTTGAATATGGTTAACATTTTTAGGATTATGTAATGAACATCAAACGTTTTAATTTGAACGTGGAAATATTTTTTTGAATTGTTAAAATTTTTCTGTGTTTCTGTGATCTGTGTATCAATGTGTCTAGTACCGCTGTATTTGGTCACCGAGAATTAGTAACAATGGATGACTGCACCACCCGCAACTGTTAGTTTTGCGCCTCCAAGTAGGGGGATGTTACAAGTAGTTATCAGTGCGTAGGTTTATAGAACTATAAAATTAAAGTTGAATCTAAAAATTTTCTGAAACATGATCCAATGAATTTAAAAAATAATCGGGATTTGGGTTAACACTATAGCAACGTACTTATATTTGATATATAGGTATATATCTAAGTATGTGTTCCCTCTCTTTTAGACCGTTCTTCTGTATCTTACTAAGTCTCGTATGCAGATTTATGAGAAAGAGGATATGGAAGCAAGAAACAAAAGAGGAAATCTAGGTGGAGGAAGCACCATTGCCAATGGAAATGCTCCACTTAATACTCGGAGAAACCAAAGTCGACAGGCTAATGTTAACCAAACTACTAAAGCCAATATAGGTGCTGGAAATCTACTAGTAGATCCAGGGATGGTGTATCAGTTTGTGGCTAATATATTTGCAAGCATACGCTGCTGGTAATGTTGGTGGAGTTAATTCCATAGTTCCAGTTGGATATAATTATTCTAGTCTGAGCAGGGACTACACCAGTCTTGGTGGAAAGCTGTTTGTTGGAACAGAAGATGCTGGTGAAGTTGAGAATCAGCTTTATAACTATGAGAGCATTTTCATAGATTTAGGCTTGGATGATGGAGAGAAGAGAAGCTAGCCAATAGGCAGTTGCAAGGGTTAGCGCTTCATTGGTGGAACAGTGTGACGGTCGGAGTTCCGGTGGAAGAGCTGACATGGGCTAATTTCAGGAGAAGGTTTGAGCAGGGGTTCTTGTCTGAGGTTGCCAACGCAACATTGATGAGGAAGTTTATGGATCTTGTCCAAGGAAAGATGTCTATGGTCGAGTACGCTACTAAGTTTGATGAGCTATCTCGATATTGTTATGCTTTGTTTGACACTGATGTCAGAAGGAATGAGAGATTCATTAAAGGTCTGAGGCTAGAATAGGCACAATGGATATGACTCATATTAGTGAACCTTATTAGGTGGTGGTGGAGATGGCTATCCACCATGAGGAGATGCTTGCTGTTTTGGCTAGGGAGAAGCCAATTGAATCCCAAGGTCCTCAGGTGAAGAAGAAGAAGTTCTTCTAAAAGAAGGGAGCTCGAAAAGTGGGAGCAGCCAAGAAAGGTAAAATAGATATAGTTTGCTACAAGTGTGATAAGAAGGGGCACAATGCTAATGTGTGTTATTTTGGTGATGGAAAGGTGGTTATGGGGAAGCAGAATGTGGAATGCTATAATTGCAACCAGATGGGGCATTATAAGAACAAGTGTCCTGAAGCTGCTAAGGTAGGAAATGGAAAGGTCTTTACTTTGGAACCATCGTCCTCTAAACCAACTGCTACTGAGAAAGGAAATTATGTGGTGGAAGGTATGCTTTTAATTCATAGTATACTGATTAGGGTACTGTTTGATACCAGAGCATCACATTCATTTATATCACAGTATTTGGTTGATAGGTTATGTATAGAACCCACATACCATGAGGCATACAAATGAAGATATGGTTTTCATGGCTTGGGTCTATGCTATCCATCCTAACACTGAGTTTGAAAAGTGGATCAAAATGAAAAAACCTACCACTGTGATAGACTTTAATAGAAAGGCAAGCCAATACGTGAGGTTGAAAGAGGCGCTAGAACTAGAAAGGTAATACTCTAACTCACAACTGCTAACATTGGACATAGTGTGTGGTGACGAACCAAGATATAAATACCTCCGGGACTGTTCAGAAAAGGAAAAATCAAAATTCCATCAAACGGAACGGTGGTAATAAGCGGCTTAAAGGCTTTAGGCTCGAAGATTACGCTTAATGATACTCCGGAAAACATCTATCTCGCAACATAGGAGACAGAATAATAAAAGAAACGTTCTAAAAATGAAGCAGCTGAATAACCAAAGCGCTCTCGAAAGTATTGTCGCTTCCATGAAATGCATGGCCACAACACGAAGGAGTGCCATAACCCAAAGAACTTGATCGAGGAGCTAATTCGAGAGAATAAGCTTCAGCAATGTGTGAGAAAATCATAAAATCCTAACCAACCCGCGGCTCCCCATTGGAACAATATCTGGAGGACCCTTTCCCACGCAAAAGAGTTGGGGAGAAATGGAGCGCTATGCAAGCTCATTGAGGCATGCACCGAAATATGCATTCCTTGTAATCGAAGAAGGAACCACCGCTATGCAGCAGAGAACTCTAAACGATGACATAGTATTCAGAAATTGAGACACTGAGGGAGTAGAAGCTCCAACTCTCGATCCCATGGTCATAGAAGTAGGAATTGGACCTGCCATGGTTCAACAAGTGTTACTAGACTGCGACGGTTATGTGAATATCCTCTTCAAATGCACCTGTAACACCCCTAGTTTTAATCGTGACATTATTTAGGAGATTTAATTAGAATAAATTAAATACAATAATGTATATAAGGAGATTGAGGTTGT
This sequence comes from Allium cepa, assembly GCA_030765085.1. Classification (NCBI taxonomy): domain Eukaryota; kingdom Viridiplantae; phylum Streptophyta; class Magnoliopsida; order Asparagales; family Amaryllidaceae; genus Allium; species Allium cepa. Next base: position 780,763,478 of record CM060945.1, read on the forward strand.
TTAATGAACTAAGTAGTCGTTTTTATAAATCAAATGAACTTGTAAATGGCTAAGTAATTGAACATAAGGGAATTAGTGTAAATAGCTGCCCATATTTCTCATCATTGTACCATTTTCTCTTGTCATACACATTTATTTTTATATAAAACAAAGTTGGTAACCGTAAGAAGAAAGCAAGGCTGGTCATTAAGAAGATAGCCAAGAAGTGAAAATTAAATTAAAGCTTAGGATTCAAGTTAGAAGAAATCAATCTCAATCAAACTTCAATTTTCTTATCCAATCTACGATGAATAATAATTTCTACATCTCTATTCTGGTGTCATAATCATATGGTTTCGAATTTAAGAGTTAATCTTTTTTTATGATATATTAAATGATGATATGCTTGATTTACGAAATATATGGTTTAAACAAGGTTGTTTAAAGGAGATATACATGGTTTTAGGGTAAAACTAAGACTTGACGATTAATTAATGCTATGGGAGAATTATATGTTATGGAAAACATGATTTTGCAATTGGTTGCAATTTTCATAATTTTCCAAGCCGTGCAGAATTGGGTATGAATTTTCAAAGGAAAATATGGTTATTTGGGTTTTCAAATTTATTTTGAAAAAAATATTAAGAATTTAGGTCGGAAATTTTGATATGTTATATAACATAATTAAAGTGAATTTTAAGGATTTTTACTAAGCAATTTGGTATGGAAATTATATTATTTTGAAAGGAGAAACTAAATGATTTAATTATTTTGATAATAGGAAGGGCTTATTTGTTAAAAGTTATCTTGATTTTAGATCTGAGAAAATGTGGCAGATATTATCAAATTATTTAAAAGTTGTGAAAGCCAATCTAATGTTTACAAGTGGGCAAGTTTGTTACAAAAATTTTACTTTATTTGGTAAAAATAGCTTTTGATCAAAAAAGAGGGTTCTGCCTTCTTTTGAAGCTCCTTTCGACAAAGACCTTTTGACCAAGACCTTCGACTTCATTGAAACCAACAATCGAAACAATTGCACATGATATCATTCTGGTGACATGTAGTGAATTGGACCAAGGTGGAAGGTAGGTTGTCAAAAGATTGCTTTCGAAGGAGTTAGTTCCTTAGTTATTTTTGGTTTGAAAAGAAAATCACTTGCCGGTTTTTAAAGAGCTTTCGACGCAGTCGAAAGCTATAGTTTTGAAAGGTTAGTTAGTAAAGAGCTTTCAACGTAGTCAAAAGCTATGCTTTCAAAAGCATAGTTATAAAGAGCTTTCAACACAGTCGAAAGCTATGTCAAAAGGATATTTCAAAGAGGCTTTTGAAAGAGCTACCACCTTTGTTTTAAAGAAGTAGCTTCCAAAGGAGTTACTTAGTATTTTTTAAAGCCTTCGAAGGGTTAGTTGTTGACCAGGTCGAAACCCTTTTGAGAATTTGTGACCTTCTGATGGCATCAAAGGTATTGATGTTGTCGAAGGCTCAATTGTTTTTAGAAATACAAGCCGCTTCTTAAAGCTTTCGAAGGGTTCAAAGGCAATGTTTTGAAAGGGTTTCGGAGCCAACCTTTAATTGTTTTCCCAGACGTTTTAATGCTTTCGGAAGGATGGTTTCGACACCATCTAACATCCCCAATATTTTATAAAGTAAAGAGTGGTTTCGAAAGAGATGCTTTCACCTATTTTCGCTTTGACCCAAAAAATATTTTAATTATAAACCCAATGCTTTCGAAAGGGTGGATTTTCAATGGTTTCGAACGGTAACCTTCATTAGTTCCAAAAAGATTACTTTCAAGTAGTTTCGAAGCTATGCTTCTACTCTTATACAAAAATACTTAAACATGGTCGAAAGCTTTCAAAAGAGGTGTTTTAAAGTATTATAAAAGCCAAAGCCTATTATTTTAAAATATGCATTTTATGCTTTCGAAGGGGTCAAAAGCAAAGCTTTCGAATGGGATTGTAAAATTGTTTTCTTCTAACCAAGCTTTATACCTTTGAAGGGGATTCTTTCGAAAGGGTATGTTTATATCACACTTGATTTTTGGATATGTAGGGTGGGTAACCTTATATAATAAATGTTGTTAAACCTTGGGGATACTAGGTGGGTTTATTTAGTTCAACACAATAGTTGGGGATACCAACATTTATATGTTTTGACACAGTTATTGGGGGATACCAATGTAAAATATAAATGAATATAACCTAAATAGGGGATACTAATGGAAATAGGTTAATCTTGTGGATAACATGAGATAATTAGAATCATGTGGCATGAGTTAAATGGCCAAGTGATGGGTTCATAGTCGTCATAGGAAAACTATGGGATGTTTGATGGATAGTCAACATTATGTTGGGGATGGATAGTCTCCATATGATTAAAGGAGGGTTCATAGTCATCCTAGGAAAACTGTGGGATGTTTGACGGATAGTCAACATCATATTGGGGATAGATAGTCTCCATATGATTAAGGATGGGTTCATAGTCATCCTAGGAAAACTATGGGATGTGAGATGGATAGTCCACATCGGTTTATGTAAAATGAATGTAGGATGGATAGTCCCTCTTTGATGCAAATGACATCTAAAATGGGATGTATAATCCTTGAAATTATAAGGCAGATAGTTAGTTGAAACTTATATGTTTAGACTAACCAATGTGGGATGGGGAATCCTAATTATTTTCAAGTATGCATATTGTCATAATATTTTGAAAATGTATGTTTCAACCATTGCAGATGCAGGAGTACAGAATATGGTTTTTTTTTTGCATAAAAATTGGGCAAACACCTCCAAGTCGTATGATTTAGTCGTTTTTATGTTGTTCTTAGCGATTTGGGTGATTTATGCAAATATGTAAAAAGCAGGGACTAAACTGTAAAAGACACACGGATTTATAGTGGTTCGGCCAGAATGTGCCTACGTCCACTTTATATGTTATTCTCTGTAGCGACCCAACTTCCAAACTCCAGGAAGTCGCATCACTAATAAGAAAGAAAGGGATAGAAAAGAGAACGAAAGAGAAGAAGAAGAAACAACACATCAGAATCTAAGCAGTGGAACGAATAAATTATATTAATAACATAAAATATTACATAGTTTACAATCACTATTAGAATACACAGATAATACAACACATACTAGACAGTTATAAACATCTGTCTAGTATTTACAACATAATACAACTCAGAGACAACACAGAACACACAGCGGAATACTAATATCTAACGTAGAAGCCTCCTGCTCCATTGCTCCTCCAATATTCGTCAAAACAAACCTGAATCCCTTGGCTACTCGTAAAAATTTGAGTACCCAAGAGTTTATGAAAACAAAAGAATAAACTCCGGGTCAGACATGGGTCTGATGTGAGTAACAGGTTAAAGTTGCTTAACTTTCAAAAACCTTTTGAAAAGAAAGGTATCACGTAAGACTTCCCACACATAAACATGGAAAAGTTTTTACCTTACGCTAACCAAAAAATTTGATAGGAAATCCAGTGATATTATAATAGGTCTAGGGTTTCCAAGTAAATACGAAATAGCCGAAATTGTTACATGATTAAATTCCAGCTACTAGCCACAAAAGTGGGTAATACAATCAAAACCGTTGGCACTTATTGGATTTTGGATTCCATACAATGGCAGGGCTACTGCGGTACCGCCCGTGACAGTACGTGGCCTAGATCAACGTACCGAGGAGTACTCCCACTCCCCTACCACACAAGGACGGACCCATACCTTACTAAATAGTTCCGAACAAGACAACCCCGCAGTTGGTGCGCATATCCAACTGCCCACTAAGCCGAATAAAAAGGGACCTCTAGACAGGGATCAATCTTGCTCTCCAGTGGGTGCTACCCACGAAGCCTTGCTGCACCTCCCCTGTTTTAGCCATTTCCGGTTGATGAGGCTTGAGGCTACGATTACCTTTAGAGGACACATCTCTTAGAATGCCCATCGTCCACCTGACGATGTTCTGAAAGCATTCAATCCATACAAGTTTGTTCCGGGTTCGAACGAAACCGAAGGCATTATCTCGTTACACTCGTTTTGGAATCACCCTCAGAGTTAACGACGATAACCCTTGCACTCTGAATCTCCATCTCGAATCTATATGTACTATTCCGTCAAACTCAGTACGGAATCACCCACAGAGTTATACTGACGTATAGCCCTTACACCTCGAGTCTTCACTCTTCACATAAGATTCACGACCTATCGTTAATTTGGATCGATGTGGTTTTCGGATATCCAAATATGGAAACCCGATCCCGGTCTCATCGAAATCCAAAGCGTGTCTTTTAGGGTCCAAGTTGTTTTAAAGTTTTAAAACAATTTAATTAAAACTATCTATATACACACAGATAGATAATTCATAAGTCATAACTGATAATCAACATTATCAATAACAGGTAATCCACATTATCAATATCAAATAGATATTCCATATATCACCATCACAATAGGTAATCTAAGTTATCATCACAATATAACCAAGCATCATACCATACAATACCATTTATCTCATTACTGAGGTCACAAAGCATTCAAGACAATCAATGACAACCATTCATACATAAGCAAAGATTACTCATACCATATAATTAATTTAAAATGAATTAAATTAATTATCTACCTCTAATTAATTTAAAATGAATTAAATTAATTCCTTCATCTTTAATTAATTTAAAATAAATTAAATTAATTACTTCATCAAAATATATCTTGCTTACTCAATCATTTAATTGATTACAATGAATAAATCAATCATTCAAAATAAATTACCTTAATTAATCACTCTTGATTAATTACTCTTAATTACCATCATGTAATTATCCTTAACTAATTTCACAAATTAATTACCCTCAACAAAATAGTAACTATACTTTAATTACTTCAATTAATTAATTAATCACAATTAATCCTTAATTAATTAATTAATTAATTAATTAATTAATTAATTACCTTAATTATCTATTATTGATTAATTAATCATAATTAATCAACTTTAATTATATCATTAATTAAAATAATTAATGATCCTTAATTATTAATTACCTAACTTCATTACTATATTAAATCAAATTAGTTATCCTTTAAATTATTTCTTAATTAATTCCTTGATTAATTATTAAATAATTAATCCAAATTTCTTCATACTTAAACATCTCCATTTAATTACAACTGTAATTATTAAACAATTAGTTAACTAAGTAATTTCCAAATCATTAATTACATAAAATAATTATTTATAAAACTCAAGTGTTTATAATTAATTAAACTTAATTAGTTAAAAATAAACAATCACATTAAATTAAATTAATTACTTTAAGTAATTAATTCCTTAATTACTTTATTAAGTAATTATACCTAAACCATTTATAATGGATTATTATTAAATTAATTAATCTAATTAATTATATAAATTAACTACATTAATTAATTGTTAAATAATCATGGTTAATGACCTTTATTAACCATCCTCAAATTATTTTATAAGTTAATTAACTTAAATTAATTACCATTTTAAATTATCTTTAATCCTATATTAATTAAAGTTAATTATTAAATTAATTAACCTTAATTTAAAACTTAATTACATTCATTCATCATTAATTAATTTTTTTTAATTAATGATCTTAATTATAATTGATTAATCATTAATCAATTATTAATCCAAATTCAATTAATTAATTAAATTAATTAATAAATCTTAATTACCTTATTTATTAATTCTAAAACATAAATCTTAATTTAATTTTCAAAAAAACATAACTTAATTATGTTAAGATATTATTCAAAACAAGGTGCTTTTTGAACTCCTTTGAAATTTCAATTTAAATTCAAGTTTAAAATAGAATAATTTTAAAACTTATCAAAGTTTTAAATAATTTAAAACTTATTTAAATTTCAGGACAAATCAAAGTCTGTTAATGAAATCATAAAATTTGAAGTTGAATTCATTTCAATGTTTAGAAATTTCCAACTCATTCATAGTTTAAACTTCCAATTTAAATCTTCTATTTAAATTTAAGACTGAACTTTATTTTTAAATTTAGATTTCTAGATTTCAAATTGATCTTTAAATCTTACTCACATTTTAAAAACTTTAATATTTAAAGTTTTAAACATATTTACCAAATGAAATAATAAATTAAGATAAATTTTTGAACTTTGATTTTATTTTAAAACTGGGATTTTAAATTTGAATCTGAAATTCAAACTTGCATTTGAATTTACACTTAATCCTTACTTTAAAAAAAACTACAGATTTTAAAAGTTTTAAAACCCATATTTTTAAAAACAACACAGTTTTACCGTGAAACCTGTAAACTACAGATCAACCCGAGAAAACAAATTTTTACTTCGGGTTTTAAGCTTCCCTGCTTCGAGTCACTTACCCACCTGCTTCGAGTAAAACACAGACCTACCACTATAACACATCCAAACCCAAAACAGTTTACAGAAAACATGTCGCCATGCATATACACGGCGACCACCACCTCTGGCGATCATCGGTGATGATCCAACAACTACCAGAAACCCAACAATACCCCAACATCATCACCAGGTCGATCAAAATCAAAGCATTCCAAAATTCACCCCAAATTCAAACCTGGAAAAATATTTCAGGCTTTCTGCACCAAACCTGTCAACGGCCAAAACCCACCGCTCCGACCTCTTAACGATCAACCCCTCCGGCCATGAACTCCTCTACACAACAACTACCCACACACCAAAAACCAAAACACTCGATCAATCCATCACTTCACACTGACTCAATCTTCAACCCTTATTCAAAACTAGGGTTAAATTCTAAAAATCAAAACTGAAATCAATCTAGCAAACTTTAGTTACTTCTCTGATTTTTCTAAGGATCTATGATCCTTATTTAAAAACTCAAATGAAATTTGAGTTTCCACAAATCATAGATTGTAAGAATTTGCACAAATTCAAATTTTTGTTCCATGCCAAACTACAAATGGAACATACACTTAAAAATACCAATACTTGATTTAGCAATCAAGTTTCGGTTTATATTTTTGATTTGTATTACTTTATCATCTTAATTAGATTGGGTTTGAATAAAATTAAAACATGCATGATGTTTCTGTTTTACAGAGGCAAGCTCATATTTTAACATACTTGTAATTTTTTTTTTGCTTTTTTTAAAACATGAACTTAGGAAAATAAAATAACTTAACCTTGCAACTTCATCTTAACATAAAACTTAAATAAAAGGTAAGTGTAACTAATAAAATTCTACCTGGAAAATCAAAGAAAATCAGAAGGTATAGAACAGGATTAACATAAACCATATCAGCAACTACTGAAACACAACAATACTATTTCCATTTAGCAAACACGCAACTTATTTTTAAAACTTAAGATTTTAAATGTTACTCACCTATTAAATGCAGAGCTCGGTTGATCACTTGAAATTTTGCAGAAAAATGAACATGCAGGCTTGACTCTGTTATACTTCAAGTTGTTTAAAATCCTGATGAAATGTTGGCATGCAGATGAAGATGATGCTGTTGCTAACTCCTCAAGTACATGCAGATGTGTTTGACAATACTTCAAACTGAGGTTGTGAAGAAACAAAATGCAGGCTTCACTTTGCTTTTGAAATGAAGTGTAGATTTTTGGATTTGAGGGGTTGTAGATTTTATTTTTAGGAAGTGAATATGAAGGTGAAGGATTTGAGGATGTTTAGATGCAGATGTTGTATTTTGAATATGCAGGTTTCACTTGAATTTGAGGTATGCAGATTTATGAAGAGTGTTGTAATTTTGAAGGAGAGTTTATGATTTCTCCTTTGATTAAGGAGAATGAAAAATGCAATATGAATGAAATAAAGATGCAAGCCAACTAATGTATTTTCAGATTTAATGAAAGAAAAGAAAATTAAAACTAAATTTTAACACTTGTACAAATGTTAGACACATGTCAACTTGTTATATTAATTTTTAAACATATGTTAAATGAATGCAACACTTGTATCTTTAAGACAATTAGTACTAATTACAATTTAATGTGTATGTTAACCTAAGTTAATATGTTAGTTTATATTAAAATATGTGTATGAATTTTCAAAAGAAATAAGAACAAATCATGTTTTACAAATTAACTTATACATATTAAAAATTAAAACAATTAAACAATTTAAAATTTATACTTTGGAATTTAAATTCAAACTAAATTCAAAACCAAACAATTTCAAATTAAGTTATAAATATAAATTCAATTTGAAATAAAAATTACAAATCTTATTCAAAATTTATTTATAAAGTCAATACAATATTAATATTGCTTTTATAAATCTCATTTTATTAAATTAAAATCATCTTTCAAGAAATTATATTTTTATCAATAAAATATCCATTTTATTAAACAATAAAACCATTTTGTTTGATCATTCTAAATTTAAAACTCAAGCTAATTTAATTTATACATTTAATATTTTTCTTATCAATTTTTAAAATCATATTTTTATTTATGAAATAGTTTTTAAAAACTCAATACTAATTGAAATCAAAATTTCCAATTTATAATGTAAATATTAGAATTTTAATACATGATTGATTTATTAAATTTAAACCAAAATCATTTATTTAACTTTGAAAAGCTTAAATATTAAATAAAACAAAATTTCCAAAATTACTTTAAATAATAAAATTAGAAAATATGCTTTACTTATTAAAATTAAAACAATACCAATCTATTTAAAATATAAACCAAATATTTATATTGTAAATAGAAATCAATTTATATCATTTAAAAGATAAAATAACCAATCTGAATAATTATTATCAGAATATCAATATCAATTTAATTTTAACCACAGATTATTAAATTGATATTATTAAAAATTCCGGGATATTATAATCCTTCCCCCTTAAAAGAATTTCGTTCTCGAAATTTAAAACAAAGGTAATTTAATAATCTCATTAAATTTTAGTTTAAAAACACAAGCATATATCAAACATACTAACAACCAAAAACAACCAATCAAACAAATCTAATTATCCAGACAAATTCTGGGTAAAATTTTATCGAGTTTCCCCAGATATATATATACCAGGATACTCGCTCCAAAGAATCCAAACAATCAATACTATGAAGCTACAAAGCTCCTATACAACTATATCTATAACACTAGACAAGATACCAGACTACAAACGAGTCTGAATCAACAACCAAAACTCCAGAACTATTGGTTTCACAACCAGAGATATATCATACACGTATTCCCTCAGAGATACGTGAAACTCATCGAACCCAGATATCCAAACTGGCAATTCAATCATGTAGATCAATCACTTAATCCTCCAAGATCATAGAAAAGATCAAAACACTTCAGAGAAACTTACCCAATCTTATAGCTCACTTTTGATCGGAGACAACTTATCTAAAATTAAACCTCCGACTTCAGAGTCAAATCCCTCCGACTCTTAATTCACAAAATTCTTTGGACGATCCTGGGTTGTCCACAAACTTATTGCTCAGCTCAACCTACGCTAATACTTCTAGAACAAACTAGACCAATCAACTCAACAAAATATCACCTCATGATCAACCAAGACCAAAAATCAACAACTCAAACTCAACTCCTCAATATCAGAAGACAAAACTCTTCTGTCCAGCAAAGAAAAGCAGATACACTTCCAAACTGCTTCCGCTGCTCAACTCTGATCCGACATAGAAGAGAATGCTTGAAGAAGAACGCAAGCACAATCAGGACAACACACCCCAGAGATTTGATTCAACAAATTCATAAGAATCATTCTGAAGTTCCTCCAAAACTCTGAGCTGCTATACCAACTCAATCTCCTGGTACCATCCTACTAAAAAGCTTAACCTCCAGTTCCACTCCTGGAATTCCAGTCGATAAGAAAAACTCAATCTTCAGATACGGACAAAACTCTGACTTCCTAAAGACATCCAGAAAAACTCAGATAACACAAGGGAACACTCAAACAATCGGAAGTCACTTTTGCGATCCACTAAACCAAATTCAAGAAATACTGTTCTCCCTTAACCAAACAGAACAGCTTAAATTTCACTAGTCAACCCATCAAAGAAACGGGTCCACTTAGCTGCTCCTGAACTCCACTTCAGAAAAACTGCTAAACCGGAAGATCTCTTTCCAACACCAAGAACACTCCAAGCTACACTGCTGCCACAGATGCTAAAAGAATTCCAAAACAAAGCTCTCCGAGAAACTCGGACTTCAAAGCAAACAGAAACTAAAGCTGACCACAACCACAACACTGAAGCAGACTCACTTTCTTAACTTGTTCCAAAGAAAACATCTTCGGGAACATCCATACTCACTGCATCTCATTACGCAGCTACTACTCCCTGTGGTATCAAAATACCATCACTCGCTTTTGTCTAAGCCAACAGATCCAAACACCACTCATCAAACTTCAGAGAATTAACTCCGAACCTTAACAGGTTTCCTTCAGAGATCAATGAAATTCTTCATCACTACAGAACTCACTCGAGATGGTATTAGGTCTACAGTCTCGACAAATACTTCCAACCTCAAACATTCAAACTCCAACCAATGGTAGTCGTGTTAAACACACTACTACCCCATCTACCTTTATAACTTATATTGGAAAACCTGAACAGGTAACCCAACAGATAGGTAGAAATAAATAAATATATATATATATATTTAAAATTACAAATACGCTCTCTCAAGAAGGACACCACTACAGAGCCTAGGTATTCACTCAACCTAATGCTCTGATACCAACTGTAGCGACCCAACTTCCAAACTCCAGGAAGTCGCATCACTAATAAGAAAGAAAGGGATAGAAAAGAGAAAGAAAGAGAAGAAGAAGAAACTCACATCAGAATCTAAACAGCGGAACGAATAAATTTTATTAACAACATAAAATATTACATAGTTTACAATCACTATTAGAATACAAAGATAATACAACACATATTAGACAGTTATAAACACATGTCTAGTATTTACAACATAATACAACTCAGAGACAACACAGAACACACAGCGGAATACTAATATCTAACGCAGAAGCCTCCTGCTCCATTGCTCCTCCAATATTCGTCAAAACAAACCTGAATCCCTTGGCTACTCGTAAAAATTTGAGTACCCAAGAGTTTATGAAAACAAACGAATAAACTCCGGGTCAGACATGGGTCTGGTGTGAGTAACAGGTTAAAGTTGCTTAACTTTCAAAAACCATTTGAAAAGAAAGGTATCACGTAAGACTTCCCACACATAAACATGGAAAAGTTTTTACCTTACGCTAACCAAAAAATTTGATAGGAAATCCAGTGATATTATAATAGGTCTAGGGTTTTCAAGTAAATACGAAATAGCCGAAATTGCCAGCTACTAGCCACAAAAGTGGGTAATACAATCAAAACCGTTGGCACTTATTGGATTTTGGATTCCATACAATGGCAGGGCTACTGGGGTACCGTCCGTCACAGTACGTGGCCTAGATCAACGTACCGAGGAGTACTCCCACTCCCCTGCAACACAAGGCCAGACCCATTCCTTACTGAATAGTTCCGAACAAGACAACCCCACAGTTGGTGCACATATCCAACTGCCACTAAGCCGAATAAAAAGGGACCTCTAGACAGGGATCAATCTTGCTCTCCAATGGGTGCTACCCACGAAGCCTTGCTGCACCTCCCCTGTTTTAGCCATTCCCGGTTGATGAGGCTTGAGGCTACGATTACCTTTAGAGGACACATCTCTTAGAATGCTCATCGTCCACCTGACGATGTTCTGAAAGCATTCAATCCATACAAGTTCGTTCCGGGTTCGAATGAAACCGAAGGCATTATCTCGTTACACTAGTTTTGGAATCACCCTCAGAGTTAACGACGATAACCCTTGCACTCTGAATCTCCATCTCGAATCTATAAGTACTATTCCATCAAACTCAGTATGGAATCACCCACAGAGTTATACTGACGTATAGCCCTTACACCTCGAGTCTTCACTCTTCACATAAGATTCACGACCTATCGTTAATTTGGATCGATGTGGTTTTCGGATATCCAAATATGGAAACCCGATCCCGGTCTCATCAAAATCCAAAGCGTGTCTTTTAGGGTCCAAGTTGTTTTAAAGTTTTAAAACAATTTAATTAAAACTATCTATATACACACGGATGGATAATTCATAAGTCATAACTGATAATCAACATTATCAATAACAGGTAATCCACATTATCAATATCAATTAGATATTCCATATATCACCATCACAATAGATAATCTAAGTTATCATCACAATATAACCAAGCATCATACCATACAATACCATTTATCTCATTACTGAGGTCACAAAGCATTCAAGACAATCAATGACAACCATTCATACATAAGCAAAGATTACTCATACCATATAATTAATTTAAAATGAATTAAATTTATTCTCTACCTCTAATTAATTTAAAATGAATTAAATTAATTCCTTCATCTTTAATTAATTTAAAATAAATTAAATTAATTACTTCATCAAAATATATCTTGCTTACTCAATCATTTAATTGATTACAATGAATAAATCAATCATTCAAAATAAATTACCTTAATTAATCACTCTTGATTAATTACTCTTGATTATATTCATGTAATTATCCCTAATTAATTTCACAAATTAATTGCCCTCAACTAAACAGTAACTATCCTTTAATTACTTCAATTAACTAATTAATCACAACTAATCCTTAATTAATTAATTAATTACCTTAATTATCTATTATTGATTAATTAATCGTAATTAATCAACTATAATTATATCATTAATTAAAATAATTAATGATCCTTAATTATTAATTACCTAACTTCATTACTATATTAAATCAAATTAGTTATCCTTTAATTTATTTCTTAATTAATTCCTTAATTAATTATTAAATAATTAATCCAAATTTCTTCATACTTAAACATCTCCATTTAATTACAACTGTAACTATTAAACAATTAGTTAACTAGGTAATTTCCAAATCATTAATTACATAAAGTAATTATTTATAAAACTCAAGTGTTTATAATTAATTAAACTTAATTAATTAAAAATAAACAATCACATTAAATTAAATTAATTACATTAAGTAATTAATTCCTTAATTACTTTATTAAGTAATTAAACTTAAACCATTTACAACTGATTATTATCAAATTAATTAATCTAATTAATTATATAAATTAACTACATTAATTAATTGTTAAATAATCATGGTTAATGACCTTTATTAACCATCTTCAAATTATTTTATAAGTTAATTAACTTAAATTAATTACCATTTTAAATTATCTTTAATCCAATATTAATTAAAGTTAATTATTAAATTAATTAACCTTAATTTAAAAGTTAATTACATTCATTCATCATTAATTAAATTTTTTTAATTAATGATCTTAATTATAATTGATTAATTATTAATCCAAATTCAATTAATTAATTAAATTATAAAATTTGAAGTCGAATTTGAAGTTGAATTCATTTCAATGTTTAGAAATTTTCAACTCATTCATAGTTTAAACTTCCAATTTAAATCTTCTATTTAAATTTAAGACTAAACTTTATTTTTAAATTTAGATTTCCAAATTTCAAATTGATCTTTAAATCTTACTCACATTTTAAAAACCTTAATATTTAAAGTTTTAAACTTATTTACCAAATGAAATAATAAATTAAGATAAAATTTTAAACTTTGATTTTATTTTAAAACTGGGATTTTAAATTTGAATCTGAAATTCAAACGTGCATTTGAATTTACACTTAATCCTTACTTTAACAAAAACTACATATTTTAAAAGTTTTAAAACCCATATTTTTAAAAACAACACAGTTTTACTGTGAAACCTGTAAACTACAGATCAACCCGAGAAAACAAATTTTTACTTAGGGTTTTAAGCTTCCCTGCTTCGAGTCACTTACCCACCCGCTTCGAGTAAAACACAGACCTACCACTATAACACATCCAAACCCAAAACAGTTTACAGAAAACATGTCGCCGTGCATATGCACGGCGACCACCACCTCTGGCGATCATCAGTGATGATCCAACAACTACCAGAAACCCAACAATACCCCAACATCATCACCAGGTCGATCAAAATCAAAGAATTCCAAAATTCACCCCAAATTCAAACCTGGAAAAATGTTTCAGGCTTTCTGCACCAAACCTGTCAACGGCCAAAACCCACCGCTCCGACCTCTTAACGATCGTCCCCTCCGGCCATGAACTCCTCTACACACCAACTACCCACACACCAAAAACCAAAACACTCGATCAATCCATCACTTCACACTGACTCAATCTTCAACCCTTATTCAAAACTAGGGTTAAATTCTAAAAATCAAAACTATAATCAATATAGCAAACTTTAATTACTTCTCTAATTTTTCTAAGGATATATGATCCTTATTTAATAACTCAAAAGAAATTTGAGTTTCCACAAATCACAGATTGCAAGAATTTGCACAAATTCAAATTTTTGTTCCATGCCAAACTACAAATGGAACATACACTTAAAAATACCAATACTTGATTTAAAAATCAAGTTTCAGTTTATATTTTTGATTTGTATTACCGAATTATCATCTTAATTAGATTGGGTTTGAATAAAATTAAACCATGCATGATGTTTCTGTTTTACAGAGGCAAACTCATATTTTAACATACTTGTAATTTTTTTTCTTTTTTTAAAACATGAACTTAGGAAAATAGAATAACTTCACCTTCCAATTTCATGTTAACAGAAAACTTAAATAAATGGTAAGTGTAACTAATAAAATTCTACCTGGAAAATCAAAACAAATCAGAAGGTATAGAACAGGATTAACATAAACCATATCAGCAACTACTGAAACACAATAATACTATTTCCATTCAGCAAACATGCAACTTATTTTTAAAACTTAAGATTTTAAATGTTACTCGCCTATTAAATGCAGAGCTCGGTTGATCACTTGAAATTTTGCAGAAAAATGAACATGCAGGCTTGACTCTGTTATTCTTCAAGTTGTTTAAAATGCTGATGAAATGTTGGCATGTAGATGAAGATGCTGCTGTTGCTAACTCCTCAAGTACATGTAGATGTGTTTGACAATACTTCAAACTGAGGTTGTGAAGAAACAAAATGCAGGCTTCACTTTTCTTTTGAAATGAATTGTAGATTTTTGGATTTGCGGGGTTGCAGATTTTATTTTTAGGAAGTGAATATGAAGATGAAGGATTTGAGGATGTTTAGATGCAGATGTTGTACTTTGAATATGCAGGTTTCATGAAGAGTGTTGTAATTTTGAAGATGAGTTTATGATTTCTCCTTTGGTTAAGGAGAATGAAAAATGCAATATGAATGAAATAAAGATGCAAGCTAACTAATGTATTTTCAGATTTAATGAAAGAAAAGAAAATTAAAACTAAATTTTAACACTTGTACAGATGTTAGACACATGTCAACTTGTTATATTAATTTTTAAACATATGTTAAATGAATGCAACACTTTTATCTTTAAGATAATTAGTACTAATTACTATTTAATGTGTATGTTAGCCTAAGTTAATATGTTAGTTTATATTAAAATATGTGTATGAATTTTCAAAAGAAATAAGAACAAATCATGTTTTACAAATTAACTTATACATATTTAAAATTAAATCAATTAAACAATTTAAAATTTATACTTTGGAATTTAAATTCAAACTAAATTCAAAACCAAAAAATTTCAAATTAAGTTATAAATATAAATTCAATTTGAAATAAAAATTACAAATCTTATTCAAATTTATTTATAAAGTCAATACAATATTAATATTGCTTTTATAAATCTCTTTTTATTAAATTAAAATCATCTTTCAAGAAATTATACTTTTATCAATAAAATATCCATTTTATTAAACCATAAAACCATTTTGTTTGATTATTCTAAATTTAAAACTCAAGCTAATTTAATTTATACATTTAATATTTTTCTAATCAATTTTTAAAATCATATTTTTATTTATGAAATAGTTTTTAAAAACTCAATACTAATTAAAATCAAAATTACCAATTTATAATGTAAATATTAGAATTTTAAAACATGATTCATTTATTAAATTTAAACCAAAATCATTTATTTAACTTTGAAAAGCTTAAATATTAAATAATTTTTTTTTCCAAAATTACTATAAATAATAAAATTAGGAAATATGCTTTACTTATTAAAATTAAAACAATACCAATCTATTTAAAATATAAACCAAATATTTATATTGTAAATAGAAATCAATTTATATCATTTAAAAGATAAAATAACCAATTAAAATATTTATTAAAGAAGATTATTAAAACTATTTGAATAATTATTATCAGAATATCAATATCAATTTAATTTTAACCACAGATTATTAAATTGATTTTGTTAAAAATTCCGGGATATTACATTCTCCTTTCCTGGTCATATTACAAGTACAAAGCTTTGATTACAAGTATACAAAAGTTGTTTGAAAGTTCTATCCGTGCTTGAGTGTTCAAACTTGTCTGTCATTGTTGTACCCCTGCCCCTCTATTTATAGAGTGAGGCTGGGGGCAGGGGTCTTGGATGTATATAGCTGCTGGTGGGCCTGGGCCGAAGTGATCTGGCTTGGCAACGTTGGTTCGGTAGTAGATGGTTGGACTAGCGTTTTGGTCCGGTGGTAGAGGAGATGGGATCGGTTCGGTGTGGTTGATTCAATGGAGGCTGGTCCGGTGAGGCCTTGGATCGGTGGAGGTTGATTCGTTGGAGGCTGGTCCGGTGAGGCCTTGGATCGATGGAGGTTGATTCGGTGGTGAGTTGGTCCGGTGAGGCCTTGGATCGGTGGGGGTTGATTCGGTGGTGAGTTGATTCGGTAGTTAGTGGAGAGTGGATTGGTTTGGTAGGGCCTTCCCCCTTTTGGTTCGGTGATGCTTTCTTTCTTTGGTTCGATGGTGAAAACGCACCCAACATTTGCCCCCCAAAGTGGGGCATATGTCAGCATATGTCGTGCTTTGTTTTAGGCCATTCATCTTTGACATTCTCATTCTGTCTCGAGCGCCGAACCAATCGGTCCGGTCGTGTCTATTTGCCTATAAGTATGGGCCATACACTTTCGTCATTCCTTACTAACTGAAATAGCCGAATCGGATTCTCTCCTGCCGAATCAAACGCACTGCCGAATCACGTTAGATTACCAAATCAGGTGATTTAGCCTTCTCTCGTCGAATGGCTTTTATGTTTTTGGACTACCGAATGAGTCTGTGGATTCTGAGGGCCGAATGAACTTAAATACTTGACTTGCCGAATGAACCCGGAGATTCTGAGTACCGAATGAACTTAAATACTTGAATTACAGGATGAACCCGGAGATTCCGAGTACCGAGTGATCTTTCGGCCTTGAATTCCCGAATGACCATGGGGAGTATGATTGCCGAATGAGATTGGGAGTTTGAATGCCGAATGGACCTTATGCCGTTTATGTTTTAACTTATAAATGAAATTCTAGACTTCATGCACTTGCTTGTTTACTTCCCTCATTCCAATGACGCACTTTTTGTGTTTGCAGATAAATGTCTCGTAAAGTGGAAACTCGATCAGATAAGAAGAAATCCAAGGACAGAGAAGAGTCCTCCACAGTGCCCCCAGCTCAGTCAGGATCGGGACGTCATGGACCTCCCCCGAGATCACTAGTAGATGTGTACGGCCCTCAGGAGCTCCTGAACTCGCCACCTGATTGCTTTCCTAGCTCCCTTAAAGAGGAGCAGCTTGTTGTTATATCTCGTTTTTTTGGGATTGACAGAGCACACATGGTGCTGCCAAGGAATGGAGTTATGCCGTATGACCCTCCTTAAGGATATATTGCTTATAGCAGGTACCATTGTATGTGTGGGGCCATTCCCCCGATCAATGCTTAGATTGTCAGCTTCATCACCTATTTAAAGGTGGCCCCTTTCCAGCTTCAGCCCAACTCTTATGCTATCTTGGTGAGTCTATTTATTATCTTCCAAAGAAAGTACGGGCGTCCCCCCTCCAACCGGGAGATTCAGTACCTGTACAATTTGAGAGGCTACAAGAAGTGGTCTCCCTACATTAGCTTAGAATCAGCCATGTCCTTCAAGCCGGTCCTGGACTTATATTCGAAGTTCAGCATGTTCAAGAAGGAATGGTTTTTCGTCAAGGATGACTCGGTTTCTATTCGTCGCTTCACCTCTGGCTGTAAGTTGAAGCTTGTTTATAATTTCTGTTCTGACTGCAGTGCATCTTCTTATGTGTTTTTATTTCTTCCCAGCGATAGGTGGCTTTGCGGTCGTGAAGAACGATCGCCTGGTTCAGATGGCTGCGGAGATAGAAGCCATTTCGGGAAGGGAGAGGTCAGCTTCTTACCTGATCAGGAATGCCTCTCTTCTGCAGCACAATTTGATTCTACCACGTTAGCCTGTGGTCAAGCAGAGAGACACAGCTGAGGAGAGGGCTGCCAAAGCTAAAGGAGGGGCCACGACGAAGAGCAGCAAGAGAAAGCCCTTCTCGATACCTCCAGTCACGGGGGGAAGAAGATTAAGAAATCCGATGGACCCTCCCCTAGCACATGTCCGGATGTTCCGGAGGAGAAAAATGTGGAGGAGGAAAGAGGAGAGGATGAAGGAGGTGAGGCGGAGAGTGGAAGTGGTAGAGAAGGTGATGGCAATCGTCACGGCGACGATGGTGGTGAAGGACAGAGCGGTGATGGCACCGGGGCTTTTTCCTCTGGGCAAGCGGGTGAGATCCAAGAGTGGACAGATGATGCTTTCCGCCAGGCTTTTGAGGGTTGGAGGAAGGATCGGCCTTGGTGGAGAAGGCGAAGAAGGCTGACAAGGCCGGGATTGGTGTCGATCCATCTTCTAAGAGCACCTCAGCTCAGGCAACACCGGCGATTCAAGGTGAATTTTTTTTTATTCCAGCCGACTCCATTTATGATAAGTATTTAGGAATATTTCATGGTCAGCTCCCGTCCTGGAATGAGATCCAGGACTTATTGCAGTATCCTCCTCCTCGTTAGGGTTTGTACAACAAAAGCGTCTTCTTACTCTTTTTAACTTGATATATTTCTTGAATTATAGCTCAATGTATGCTTGTAACACTTGGTTTTTATTCCAGGAGTGGGTGAAGCGGCCAAGACATCAGATGTTCGGCATCGGCTTGGACAATACAAACTTCTCAAAGCTTCTACTAAGCCGAAGCCTTCGACTAACCGTCCCGGAGACGTAGTCGGCTACCATCCTCTTCTTGGGTTCATCGAAGAGGACATTCAAAAGAGGAAGAGGAGCCGTTCCTTGTTCGAATCCTCACCTGGTCCTTGGCCCCTAACTCACCCTCTTCGGGATACCACGGAGGAGAATATTGAGTTTATTCCTTCCCCGCACCCATCTGAAAACCCTACTGTCACCCCAATAGCGGCTTGGCTCGTAATCCGTTTGCGGCTCATCCGGACCTGGATCCAAGCTCTCATGATATTTTCTTTGACGAGGCTACTGGTGAGAACCTTCTCCCTCGCAATCCTATGGTACGGGTGCTTGATGAGGCTAAGTCCATGGACCTTGATTTGCTTACTACTCGGATTGTAACTATGAGGGACGAAGCTAAGGCAAACATCGACCGGGTTGCCGAGGAGACCAGGAAGCTGATGGGGCATCATGCCCGACTGGTCAAGGCTGGGGAAGAAATCGGGAGCGCTAATATTCGATTGCGGTTAATGGTTTCCGACCAGCCAAGCAACTCGCCGATCAGGCCATCCAGATTTCTCAGCATGAGGCCGCCTCCCGGCAACTAAAGAAAACCATGGAAGAGGCTAGTAGAGCAGAGTTACGGAGAATGGAGGCTGCCTGCAAGGAACGGATCGATATGGCTATTGCACCGGTGGATGAGGTCCGGAAAGCAGATCTCGAGCAGGTAGAAGAGTTATCCGGGAAGCTTGAAGCCGTAGAGCTTGCTCAAACCAAGCTAAAGGAGGAGATGGAGGCAATGAGAAAATCTCTTCAGGCTGACCGCTCGCGATACCGATCGGAGAGGGATGCTGCCATTGCAAGCTGTTGGCTTCTGAGGTCCGAATGAGGGAGTTCGAGGAGAACGAGGGGATGATGGATGAGATGCTCCAGGATATGTACTTCCGTACTTGGAAAAAGGAAAACTTATCCTAGATGGATGATTATCCCCGAGTCATGGCTAGGATTTATCTCAGGGCTCTAGAGGAGGCCAAGGATGAGGCGGATAAGGAGGGTGGCATGGCCTTCAGAATGGATGTGGTTACGGCCCAATTCACCAAGGAGGAGAAAGTGGCGGTGAAGGAGGGTATGTGGCTGCTTGCTGCTGAGGAGGTAGGTGTGCAGTTGGGGGATGATGATCAAGGAACAGATGGTGGTAAGTCTTCCCTTTTAGCCTTTTCATAACTTGGTTGCTTATTGTTTATTTAATGGATTCTCCTCCTGAATTGGACAGGCGGGACCTCTGAAGAGCCAACTACCTCTGGTCAACATGCTGGGAGTCCTGATCCTACGGTTAAGTAGATCTCGGAGGGCCAGCAGGATAGAGGCGAAGCCCCGATGCAGCAGACTCCTTGACTTGATCAGGACAATTTTTTTGGTATACTTGAAATTCCTGTATATACCAGTCCCAAAACATTAATGTACTTTCAGGCTGTAATTATGTCATTTGTGACGAACGACTTTATTCCTAACATGTAATTTTATAACATAAGCTGATTTTCTCATATTTGAATGCTGTCATTATTTTGATATGTTGCATAAAATATAGTTGTGCATGTGTTAGTGATTCAATTGTGTTTGACGCTAAATTCTTGCTTAAAATATAATTTCACGTCTTGCAATGTTAGTGTGATTTGTGAATAAATTATAGTTACATATTTATGTACAAGAGAAGAAAGTACCGCCCTTCAAGTTTTAGTTGTAGACGGTAGCTTTGAATGCCTTGTGTAATCGAATATGGAATGCAGCTGAGTGACCTTCCATCCAGCTGTGAGTTCTTATTCCCATTAGTGAGTGTCTCCTATTTTGTGTCCTATACTTTAGTGATCGTTATAGAGGATAGGAGGAAAGTTTTTATAAATAAAATGGAAATATAAGAAATAGTAAAACTTCCAATCACGGAAGTCCTTCGACGCACTTAAGTTCGTGGCAAACGGGCTTTGTAGTCACTTTCCCTAGCCGTGGGTCTTGGAGACATTTGTCACCCATCTTACGCCTCTGCGAGGAGTTTTCTTTTTTACCATAGCCGTACTTAAGACACATTGGAGCCGAGATCACGCACGGTAACTACTCGGGCCATTATGGCCCGTAATCGTGGGTATTATTCGACTTACCGTGGCCGGCTAGCGCGGGTGCCGATCGTCAATTGTGAACTGCCCCTGGCTGGCCACACCTTATATTGGGGCTTATAATCGGTTCACGGTCGCCGGCGAGTCGAACGCCGTAATGAGCTGCCTAGGCTATAGTTGTCCTTTTTGGCGGCTTATAATTGGCTCGTTATTGTTGGCTTTAAGGGCCGTCACGAGCAATGAGTTAACCCGCAGCAGAGGGATGCTGGAGCAAAAGTGTCTCATTGGCGAGGACATAGATTCATATAATACCTGTTAGGCTTTGTCCAAGTGAAGTTGTGCTATGATGCCCTGAATGGAGATGCCGTCTACACAGGATTTTGTTCAACAGAAAAGGATAAAGCTCAGCAAGTAGCCAAGATATAAAGGAACAAGTTAAAAAGAGACAAGTTTTTAAAGTGGTTCGGCACGAAAATGCCTACGTCCACTGATTCTCTTTGTTAATTCACTTTATATGGGCAGTACAAGTTAAGAAAAGTATTGGCGAAGGCGTTGGATGTTTCATGCCCTCTGGAACACCTCTCCGTCCACTGTTGAAAAAATATAAGCTCCGTTGTGGAGATCTTTATAAAGTACATATGGTCCATCCCAGATTGGATCTAGCGCTCCGGGGCGCGGGAAGATTCGCTTGAGGACAAGATCTCCTTCTTGTAAGCTGCGATGCTTGACTTTGGAGTTGTATCGTTCTGCCACTTTTTGCTTGTGAGCTGCTGCTTTGAGTGCTGCATCATTTCTTCTTTCCTCGATTAGATCCAAAGACATGTGGAGGAGTTCTTCGTTCTCTTCTGGGTTGTAGTGGATCCTACGGTGGGATGGCACTACAGTTTCAACTGGGAGCATGACCTTCGATCCGTATGCCAAAGAGAAAGGAGTATGCCCTGTTGATGTTCTGAAAGACGTGCGGTAGGCCCAAAGTGCCGTAGGAAGTTCAACCACCCAAGCGCCTTTTGACTTTTCAAGCTTCTTCTTGATTAGAGTTTTAAGAATTTTGTTGACAGCTTCGACTTGTCCATTTACCTGGGGATAAGCCACAGATGAGAAGCTTTTGTGAATTCCGTGCTCTAGGCACCAGTCGGCGAACTCCTCGCTATCAAACTGAAGTCCATTGTCCGATATGATTTTGAGTGGAACCCCGTACCTGCATAGAACATTTTTGATCAAGAAGTTAATAACTTTTGCCGAAGATATTTTATTTAGAGGTTCCGCTTCCACCCGTTTGGTGAAATAGTCGACTGCCACTATAGCATATTTGGCTCCGCCTCGGCCCATCGGCAGTTCGCCAATCAAGTCAATTCCCCATACTGCATAGAGCCAAGGGCTGGTCATTTGAGTAATCTCATTTGTTGGTAGTCGAGGAATCTTAGCAAATTTCTGACATCTGTCGCATCTTTTGACGAAGTCTAAGTCATTTTTGTTTAAAGTGGGCCAGTAATATCCATATCGGAGTCTCTTCTTTGCCAGAGTCTGCCCACTAGTGTGATCTCCGCAGCTCCCTTGATGGATGTTGGATAAGATTTTCTTGGCTTCCCTCCCAGCAACACACCTTAAAGGGTTTAGAGAAGCCGCGTCGATAGAGGATGCCTTCTTGTATTGTGTAGCGAGAAGCTCTCCTCAAGATTTTCCTGACTTCGTTACGCTCGTTGGGTAGTGTGCCATCTTGTAAGTATTTTCGGATAGGAGTCATCCAAGTTTCTTCTTCGATTGCAGCTATTAGATCCTCTTGTTCGAAACTTGGGGCTAGTTGTTTTGAGATGGCTACTGTTCTGGAAATGGTGTTGTTCTTCATGCTAGCTTGCTTTGCCAGTTCGCCGGCCTCTCGGTTCTCCTCTCGAGGAAAGTGTTTGATTAAATAGTGGTCCAACTGATCGAGTAGCAGCTTGGTTTTCTTTAGATATGCTGTGAGTCCTTCTCCTCGAGTCTGAAACTCTCCTAGTACTTGGTTTACGATAAGTTGAGAATCACTATGAAGACATAAAGAACCGACTCCAATTTCTAAGGCAAGTTCTAATCCTGCTATTACTGCTTCATATTCTGCATCGTTGTTGGTGGCAGCGAATTCCAACCTTAGGGCATAGTGCAGCTTCCTTCCCTTGGGGGTGATTATCACAATACCTGCCCCCGAGCCTTGTTCGTTTGATGCTCCATCTACAAAGAGATTCCACTTGATATCTTCTGCTATTTCAGATTACTCCTTACCTTCGTTGGTAGTGAATTCGACAATGAAATCGGCCATGGCTTGTCCCTTGATGGTGGTGCGAGGATGGTAGGTGATATCATATTGACTCAATTCAATACACCATTTAAGTAGTCGCCTAGAAGTGTCGGGGCGATGGATTTCCTGCCTTAGCGGTTGATCGGTTAAAACTCTGATGGAATGAGATTGGAAACAGTGTCGCAGTTTCCGTGACGTGATTAGAAAACAGTACGCTAGCTTCTCAAGTTTAGGGTATCTGGCTTCTGCCTCTGTAAATCTCTTGCTTACAAAGTATACGGGCCACTGCGCGCGGTTGTCTTCTCTCACCAAAGCGGCGCTTAGAGCATGGGACGATACAGCAAGGTATAGGTATAGTTCTTCGCCTTCATTTGGAGTTGAGAGTACTGCTGGTCTCTGGAGGTGTTCGATTAGGTTAAGGAAGGCTGTTGAGCATTCGTCATTCCATTAGAACGTTCCTTTGTCTTTCTTTAGGGCTTCGAAGAAAGGGATGCATTTTTCGGTTGCTTTAGAGATGAATTTGCTTAGGGCGGCCACCTTCCCATTTAGGCTTTGCATCTCTCTTCGAGTTGATGGTATCTTGATATCTTGTAAAGCCCGGATTTGTTCGGGGTTTGCTTCAATCCCCCTGGCATGGACGATGAATCCCAAGTACTTTCCCAACGATACTCCGAAGGAGCGCTTTAGAGGATTCAGCTTCATTCCATATTGACGAAGTACTTGAAACATCTCGTCCAGGTGGCTTACGTGATCGTTGGCTTTCCTCGATTTTACCAGCATGTCATCCACAAAAACTTCCATAGTTCGTCCTATTAGTTCCGCAAACATCTTATTGACGAGGCGTTGATAAGTAGCTCCGGCGTTTTTAAGTCCGAAAGGCATTACTCTGTAGCAGTACAATCCCCGGTAAGTGATGAAACTAGTGTGGTCTTGATCGGGGGCGTGCAAAGAAATCTGGTTATATCCTGAGTATGCGTCCATAAAAGATAAGAGTTCGTGCCCGGCTGTGCTGTCCACGAGTTGATCGATTCGGGGGAGTGGGAAACAATCCTTCGGGCAAGCGTCATTTAAGTTGGAGAAGTCAACTCATGTTCACCACTTCCTATTAGCCTTCTTTACTAGTACCGGGTTGGCGATCCATTATGGGTAGATGGCTTCTTGTATGAAGTTATTGGCATGTAGGTTCTTTACTTCTTCCTCGAGGGCTGCTAATCGTTCTGCCCCCATACTTCTCTTTTTCTGCTTTACTAGCACCTTGGTGGGATCGATGTTCAGTACGTGGCATGCTACGTCTGGGGAGATTCCAGTCATGTCAGCGTGCGTCCATGCAAATACATCCAAGTTGCGGCGAAGAAAATCGACGAGTTGATCCTTCAACTCTGCTCGTAACTGAGACCCAATTCTCAGCAGTCTACTTGGGTCGTGTTTGTCTACAGATACAAATTCCATAGCCTCTGCAGGCTCGGCGGTGGCCTCCTCCTCTTCGTCCCTGTGGTCTAATTCATTGAAAGGATCACTGGTATATCGAAGAGGAGGGGCTTTCTTTAGTTGCTATGCTTCCAAGTTTTTCTTGCAGAGAGTAGTCTCTGCATCCTTCCCTTTATCCTTCCTGCGGTTATTGCGAAGTTCAGTTACATAGCAATCTCGAGCGGCGTCTTGATTTCCTTCTACTTCCCATATCCCATTATCTGTTGGAAATTTCATCTTCAGGAACTACGGGGCCAAGACAATCTGGAAGTCAGACAAGGCTGGCCTTCCTAAAAAGGCGTTGTAGGCCGAGTGGTTATCTATTAGCACAAATGTTTGTTTCCGCACAACGGAGCGGGGATGACTTCCTACTTCAACAAAGAGGCCCAATTGCCCGAGTGGCATCTTCGCATCTCCAGTGAAACTGTGTAGTGGTTTGTTGCAGGGAGACACATCCTTCATTGGCAGCTTCATTTTTTCGAAAGCATGCTTGAATAGAATGTTTACGGAGCTTCCAGTATCTACCAGAATTCAAAAAACTTCGGCTGGGCCGAACCAGGCAGAGATGACCATAGGATCCATGTGAGGGTACTGCCTTCCTTCCAGGTCTCGCCTACTTAATGTGATGTCATTATCCTCTTTCCGCTTCGGGCGGCGTTCTTCCATAACGAAATTGATGCAGTCTTCATTGTTTCTAAGCGACTTTCCATATCTTTCCATTTCTGCCTAGTTTCTGTCGGCGATGTGTGGTCCTCCCGATATTGTATGGACCACTATCTTCTCTTGACTGGAACCGCTGGTGTTATGATTTCGTCCGCCTGTCTCTGGGCGGAGTTGCCCTGGGTTCTCCTTGGCAGGAGCTGGAGTCCTGTCCTGACCCTTTACATAGTGTTCCAATCTCTTCCTTCTGATGCGTTCTTCAATCAGGTCCCGAAGATGACAGCATTCATTGGTATCATGCCCATGGGATTCATGAAAACGGCAGAACTTTCCAGACTTGATTGCGTGATCTGATTCCTTCTTGTACGGGGGGCGTTTGTATTTAAGCTCGTCTTGGGTGACCAGGAAGATGTTTTCGACTGTTTCATTCAAAGGAGTGTGAGCATCAAATCTTGGTCCTGGCCGATATAGGCGTTTTTCTCCCTTCCTGCCCCCAGCATTGTCTCGAGAGTCATTTCTTCCGACGTCCTTTGCTGCAGCCGGTGTGTTGCCATGAACTACCTTGGCTTGTTGCCCTGTCTGCCTTTCGGTGGCAGCGTCTTCAAGTCTCATATAATTTTCGGCTTCATGGAGAGAAATCGGGTAAGGTAGCTGGTTTTTCTTTCGTTAATTCTCTAGCAAACTTGGTATCCGGATGTACGCCACTACAAAGAGCTATTAGGATAAGTTTCTCATCGGCATCTTGGACTGCGGCCGCTGCGGCGTTGAATCGGGTTAGATATTGTTGCACTGTCTCTCCGGGCTTCTGTTTGATATTAAATAGGGAATAAGCATCCTTGGGTTGTTCCACATGAATGCGGAACTGGCTGATGAACTTTTCTTTCAACATTTTCCATGAGCTGATGGATCCTTGGGGTAGATGGCAGAACCAGGAGGTAGCTAGATCTGCCAAGAATAGTGGAAAGCATTTACACAACACTCATTCTGTTGCTCCGCTCATGAGCATATGCTGTGTGTATCTCTGCAAGTGTACAACGGGGTCAGAGGTTCCCTTGTAAGGTTCCATTGTTGGCATTTTCCATTCCCGGGGGGTGATGGTAGTTTCGATATTGCGGGTGAAGGGGCTGGTTACCCTAGCACCTATCCCCCGATCCCTTTGGTCCCGTTGGACGCACTCTCTGAACAATCGCGTCATCCTTTCATGAGAACTTGGAGCGGATAGAAATGAGTTTGGTTCTTCTCTGCGGGATTGATTCCGTCCAGATGACCTGTAGGGATGGTATCATCTATTACTCCTAACATTTTCCGGTGGCTGTCTTCGGTCTTTTAGGAGCATGTTGGGGTCTGCCACAGTTGGCCCTTGCCTCGATCTTCCCCTGCTGGGCTCTGCTCTAAGCATTCCCTTGGGTCCAATTTCGGGCTGGACTCCAGCTCGACCCCGTCCATTGGTGTTCCCATGGTTAGGTAGCATGACAGGCTCGGCCATATCCGACCCCTGCCTGGTACCTCCCCCGTTGGGTTCGGTTCCAAGTGTTTCCTCGGATCGGAATTTGGGCTGAGTCTGAGCTCGGCTCCTACCATTGTTTTTTCTGTTGTTAGACTCATCGAAGAAGAAAGATCTTTGTCGACTCTCAGATCCTCCAGACTGGGACTCACCCCATGATTCGGTGTTGCGGTTGGATTCTTCGACATCCCTTAAGCGTGACATGAGTTGGACCACCAAGGCTTCTTATTGAGATGCGAAGCGGTTAGTTACTTAATCCACAACCCTGTCCAGATCTGCCCTAGTAATTGGTTGTTCCGTAGCAAGGGTTGTCGGATTTGCCTGATTTCCATTTTCTGTTGTAACAGGACGATTCTCTTGATCTCTGATCACTGGATCTGGGATACTGCTAGTTGTGATGTTCTTTCCTTTGCTGGCATCTTTCCTCTGCTTGGGAGGCATGTTTTCCAAGCAATAAGCGATGCTGTTGGGAAGAAGGTTGAGTGGGAGAAGCTGAAGCTTCTAGCTCGAGTTCTCAGTGAAAGCACCAAAAATGTTTGCACAAAAATTGGGCAAACACCTCCAAGTCGTATGATTTAGTCGATTTTATGTTGTTCTTAGCGATTTGGGTGATTTACGCAAATATGTAAAAAGCAGGGACTAAACTATAAAAGACACACGGATTTATAGTGGTTCGGCCAGAATGTGCCTAATTCCACTTTATATGTTGTTCTCCTTTCCTGATCAGATTACAAGTACAAAGCTTTGATTACAAGTATATGAAAGTTGTTTGAAAGTTCTATCCGTGCTTGATCTCTCAAACTTGTCTGCCATTGTTGTACCCCTGCCCCTCTATTTATAGAGTGAGGCTGGGGGCAGGGGTCTTGGATGTATATAGCTGCTGGTGGGCCTGGGCTGAAGTGATCTGGCCTGGCAACGTTGGTTCGGTAGTAGATGGTTGGACTAGCGTTTTGGTCCGGTGGTAGAGGAGATGGGATCGGTTCGGTGTGGTTGATTCGGTGGAGGCTGGTCCGGTGAGGCCTTGGATCGGTGGAGGTTGATTCGGTGGTGAGTTGGTCCGGTGAGGCCTTGGACCGGTGGGGGTTGATTCGGTGGTGAGTTGATTCGGTAGTTAGTGGAGAGTGGATTGGTTTGGTAGGGCCTTCCCCCTTTTGGTTCGGTGATGCTTTCTTTCTTTTGTTCGGTGGTGGAAATGCACCCAACAGTTTTATAAAGGCTTTAGGATATTAGTGAGGGGAAAACCCGTTTCGCTAAGCAGCATGGTCTCACTAGATATCTAAAAGGATTGAGATGCTAGATCATTATTCATACCAAGCTTTATGTCTGACTCAAAGTTTTTATTTTCCCCTTAAACTCTCGGGAACTCAATTGATTTTGAGTAATTTGAGATTTAAATCTTTCTGGTTTTCTTCTTTGATGAATAAAGCTTCTGGAGGCGTGCAAGAGGCAGCTTGTTATTTAAAGTTGTCGTTTTTCGTTGTGTGATTTGTTTGTAAAGGCAGATTTCTTGGCCTTACTATATAATTTGATCAACCAAGGGAGCATCTTCATATGTCTCTCTTGGCATATTTGTAATAATTGTATTTTGTTGAATGTGGTTAACAGTTTTGGAATTATGTAATGAACATCAAATATTTTGATTTAAATGTGGAAATATGTTTTTGAACTATTAAAATTTTCCCATATTTCTTTGATCTGTTTATCAATGTCTATAGCACCGCTGTATTAGGTCGTCGAGAATTAATAACTATTGATGACTGTAGCATCCGAAGCCATTAGTTTTGAGTCTCTACGTCGAGGAATGTTACAGCACCTCTGACCAAATGAAGATTAGCATAAAAGACGTATATGCCTACTAAACAAAAATTCAAGGATTCACCGACTAGCATAAACAACCCGTCAGAACGATTGACTTACAGGTAGAACTTGGGGAAGGTAACCGAAGAGTCACCCTCATCCAAACTTTCATGATCATAGATGAAAGTTATGCATACAATGCTTTCTTGGGATGGCCTGAACTGGTGGATTTCAAAATCTCTTTAGCCTAGTGGTGCCTTACCATGAAACTCCCAACAGTGAGCGGAACAAAAAGGATCAAAGGAGATCAATGTGCCACCAAAGAATGTTACATCATAGAACTGCACGAATCTAAAAGAATGGAAAAGGGGAAGAATGTGGGGAAACTCTCCATATTCGTGTACTTGCCGAATAGCAACTACGGTGCCGCCCCTGGCTTAGGGACCATAGATGATTCAATAAGGCTTTGGACCCTAGAAAGAAGAGTTCAGAGGAGGATCAAGCAGTACCAGCAGAATTGATTGTGTCTGTCCCAGTTGACATGGATGAACTGACGTAGGTCTTGAAAATTAGATCACATCTTGGAAACAAGATGCAACCGAAACTCGTTAAATTTCTTCTCACCTACTTGGATGTGAATGTTGGGCGCATTTCGATATGTGTGTCGTATCATTGGAAATTGCAATCCATGCACTCAAAATTGATCCCAAGTTTACAACGATAAACAAGAAAAGGCATTGCCTGGGCCTTGAACGGTCCAAAGTATTGAGAGAAGAAGTAGACAAGCTAATGGCCGATGCTTTTATCCATGATGCGACCTACCCCAAATGGATATCCAACCCCTTTTTGGTCAAGAAGTCCAATGGAAAATGATGAGCTTGTATTGACTACTCAAACTTAAGAAAATCCTTCCTGAATGACAGTTTTCCTCTGCTCAGAATCGACTAGCTTGTGGACGGGATGGCTGGACATGAACTCCTATCATTTATGGATGCATACTCGGGGTACAACCAAGACATGATGCACAAACCAGACCAATAAAATACCAGTTTTATTACCGACCTAAGACCGTATTGCTATAAAGTAATGACATTTGGCTTAAAAAGTGCTGGGGCAACGTACCGGCGAAAGGTAAATGCCATGTTTAAGCATCAGATTGCGAAGACAATGGAAGTATATATGGATCACATGTTAGTTAACTTGCCTATAGCTGCAAATCACGTGGACAGTCTTGCCGAAATGTTCGAGATACTACCCAAATATGGAATGAAATTAAATCACCTTAAGTGCCACTTCGGAGTGGCCTACGGGAAGTTCATGTGGTTTATCGTAAGCGCCAAAGGCATGAAGGTCAGTCTAGAGAAAATTAATAATCTACGAGAGGTTAAGCCCCAAGGAACAAAAAGAAATTACAAAGCCTCAATGGGAAAGTCATAGTGCTAAGTCGGTTCATCTCAAAAGCCACTAACAAATGCATAACATTCTTTGATGCATTGAAGAAGAGAAAGAAAGCTTCGTATGGAATGAAGCTTGTCAAACCGCATTTGAAGAGATGCTACGACATATGGTAACCTCACCAATCTTATCAAAGCTAGTAAGTGAGGAGGACTTGTTTATCTACTTAGCCGTCTCACCTCACGCTTAAGTGCCGCTCTTGTAAGTGAAGAAGCTAGGATCCAAAGACCCGTATAGTACATCGGTAAATGATTCAGTAGAGCCGAGAAGAACTATCCAAAAGTTGAAAAACTAGCGTATTGCCTCTTGATCGCGCCTAGAAAATTACGACCCTACTTCCAAGCGCACCCGATCAAAATCTTGATGGATCAACCCTTGAAGCAAGTATTATACCACCCTGAGACTTCCGGACAACTTATCAAACGGAAAATTAAGTTGAGCCAATACAAAATCACATGTCATCCCCGAAAGGTGAACAATTAACAGGCTTTGGCATATTTCATTTCGAGCTAACCATAAGGGATAACGAAGAAGAAATCCCTATGGAGGTGGAAATACTATGGAAGTTGTTCGTCAATGGTGTATCCAACAACTCCTCAAGAGCAAGGGTAGTGCTTGAAAGTCTCAAAGGAGGATCCATCTGCTACGCCTTACGCTCGGAATTGCCTGCAAAAAATAATGAAGCGGAGTACAAAGCGTTTATAGAGGGACTGAAGGTCGTGAGAGAACTCGAGAAAACATTTATTCATATCTATAGCGACTCTCAGTTAGTCGTCTGTCAGGTTGGTTTGGACACCATTTAGGAAATTGCTTTTCGAAAGAGTGATTTCGACTTAGTTGTTTGATGACTCTTTTGTTCTATTGAAAGTTGAAACCATAGGTTTCGAAGGGAAAGGTTTTAAATGGTTTCGAAAGGTTGTTCCATATGTTTTACTTGAACCCAAATGCATTTGAAAGGTTTTATGTATTTAAAGGATTTTGATGCTTTCGAAAGGTTTGAGATGAGGGTTTCAAAGGGGTGGTTCTCCAATGTTTTTGAAAGGTTTTAAATGGAAGGTTTGCATTGTTTTCGAAAGGCAATGTTTAATGTGTTTAAAAAAAAGGATGTATAAGATTTTATAAAGCTTTCGAATGGGATGTTTTAATGTTTTCGAAAGGTTAATTATGAATGGCTTCGAAAGGTATGTTTTGGCCTTCGGCTTAAGGTTGTAAAGTAATGCATTTTACTTGTATTGAAAAGGGTACTTTTAATGGTTTCGAAAGGGGTACTTCAAGTGATTTTGAATGTTTTCATCAACAATGTTTTGTGTGAAGTATATATAACATGGCAAAGTGATTTGAATAAAGCATAGAGTATATTTTCCTTGTTTAAATATGATTTAAAGGTTTAAATCAATTTGAAACGAAATGTTTTCCAATAATTTTTTAAGGATAGATGACCCTAAGTAAAATGACTCAGATATTAGAACACTAGATGAGACTGGTATGGGGTCGTGCCCTATACTTTAGCTAGCGGCCCCTAGCTAATATAAGTCCAAAATTTCAATGTTTAGGGCTTTGTCATAGGTAAGACTAAAATGATGTTACACACAGAAAGGAATCTACAGAGGAGGAATAGGTTATTGGTGAGCCCACAAAACCATTAGGTTCAATTGACCCAGGGAGAAATATGTTTGGCACAATCCATCCAAAAGAGGCGTATCTAAAATAAGTTAGATTATTTATTTAATTTGTCTGGTATGCCCGAGTCAACCAAATGTTAGTAGTTAGCCAAACAAAACTATAGTGTTCGAACTGATAGTCCATTCATTACCTAATTTGTATGCATGCATCATTTTGCTTTCTTGTGTTAAACAGTTTTAGTTGCAAGATTAAGATTTGCAAAAGATATATTTTAAATACGACATTATTGTGGGGAAACTCGTTCCGCTAAGTAGCGTGGTCTTACTTAATATCAAATAACCAAGACGTATAGCATTATTCACACTTGGCTTTATGTCTAATGCGAAGTTTATGTTTTTTCCCTTAAACTCTCGGGTGCTCGAAATTTATTTGAGTATTTCGAGGGTTGAGGATTTACAGGTTGTAGTAGGTGTACGAATGAAGCGTTTGAAGATGAGTAAAAGGCTGATGTTAGATATCAAGGAGTTGCTTTGTTTTATTCCGCAGTGTTGTATTAAGTCTGTTATGACTATGTAGTGCTCTTGTCAACTAAGGGGGCATCATCACATGTCACTCTTGGTGTGTATATGTAATAATTATATTTGATCTGAACTTGAGAAGCGATTTGGATTATGTAATTGAATATGAAACACGTTTTGTGAAATGTAATCAGAAATATTATTTTTTCGAAATTTGTTATTTTGTTTCTTATTCATGTGCTTTTGATATTATAGATACCATTAGCATTACTGTATTTTATCTTCGGAAGTTAATTCTATAGATGACTACAGCATATGTGGCACTTAGTTTGGGCCTCAAGCTATGGGATGTTACGCGCGGTCTTCATGCTTCCCAGTCTGTCGGTGCTCCTCTGGCTCGATTTCTTTTCTCCTCCATCTCGCTTCATCGGTTTCAGTGAAGGAGTGATATCGGGATGAATATCTTTGTGAATGCTGAGACTTGAATGCTCAGTTAAGATCATTATAGAAGGCCCGCGACATGATTACTATAGCAAATAACAAACGATTTCAGGAGATGACATTTGATGGATAAAAATACTAGATGAATAACTATGAAATGCATGGTCCTAGTGAAGTGTGTGCTATAGTTTAGCGACCCCAGCAGAATAACACAAACCGGATCGATCTCCAATTAATGTCAGGATATTTATTTTGGTGGGAATATTTTCTACAGGCTGAGAAGGCAACCCTTCCAAAGTAGAATGACCCATTAGATCCATCGCATCCACAAAGATGTCACCCGTATCTCCGAAGTCAAATTCGGCTTCCACCGGTGAAAGACTGGAAGAAAGTATGCCTTTAGGAGAGACTTCTTGAAAATATTCTTTTTGAGGGGGCGATGGAATGTGCCTGGGACCCAAATCTGGGGACTTGTCACTCGAATTGAAATCGCCTTCATTGATATCCGTATCCAAGTTTTCTTCCTCGTCGATTTAATAGAGTACCTCATCAGCTCCTCCTTTCTCCTTTCTCACTATTACTGGAGCTTTACCTTCCCGATGAACTAACTCCTCTTCCTTCTCCTCAAATATCGAAGGTATCTTAGTTGGATTGAAAATTTCAATTTCGATACGGGTTTCTTAGAAGATTCCACTGACACGTAAGATGAGTCACTATCTTTCTCTTTGTCATCATCATATCCTTTAGAATCACAAGAGGTAGAAAATGAGCGAGCCCAAGCTTCAGAGCGAGAGGGGTCCCTAAGAAACCCAGTTGATCTACCAAGATGTAAAAGCTCGCATCAGCGAAGATTCTTGTCATTGAGCAGAAATCTGATTATGCACTCTCGGGTAACAACTTCCTTAAGGGCACTGTGAGAAGGCACAAGTGCTAGATCCTTGTTAATCCTCGGGTGGGCTGTAAAAGAATAGACGATCGCTCAGAAGACTTTGTAGCAGTTACTATGCCCAGTGAGAGAAACTTAACCCCCTCCTCCTCCCTCCATGGTCCATGGACAAATAAATCCCTCAAGACACTTGATAAAGAAAATTTGATTTTTGATTTGAGGGGATATTGCCGCGGGGATCGAGTATGAGATTTCGGCCTCATTGCGCCTCAATGTAAACAAGAGATGGGTTAGGCCCCTTCTTTTAAATAGCAAAAGATATTGTTGCTCGATGAAGTTCGGAGCACAACTAACCGTCGCAAAAACATAACATATAGATAGGTCAGCATGGCACAGCCGTTCGGAAGAATTATAAATGGGGCAAACCCTACATTCTGAAGAGTCGCCTCAGAAAATGATTAAACTT
The DNA here is from genome assembly GCA_030765085.1 of Allium cepa. Lineage (NCBI taxonomy): Eukaryota > Viridiplantae > Streptophyta > Magnoliopsida > Asparagales > Amaryllidaceae > Allium > Allium cepa. Next base: position 780,797,858 of record CM060945.1, read on the forward strand.
GGACACCGCACCGTACATGCACATATAGTGACGGCATGCCACGTATCTAGAAGGCGGCCGATGAGCGAATTGACTTCTTGGTGGAAGAAGTACATCGTCCTTTGGAATTCCCTATTGCGAGAAAATGCTATGCAACGCCCTATGTGTAAGAATCCAAGAGACTTTCTCAGCGGGATCCAGCAGAACCCTAAAGTTCGGGGAGTGCGGTCAATAATGAGTCCAATTGGAATTAGGCAGTCATATTGTCCTGAAGTTGTTGAGGTAGCAGGAATAGCCGGGAACAACGAGGACTCCGCTTCAAAAGCAAGTGAACTCCCCTAAATTGAGTTACGATGGGAAGATTTACATGTCATTCTATGTAAGAAAGCTTATGTTCAAAACGATCAGATATGCATAATTTCTAACAATAAACCCTTAACACCGATGTACTTGGAATTTGAAAGAAGATCGACATGTATCAGTCGCCAATAAGACTCCAAGCATTAACGGTGAGTGTGAGCAACGTGTAATCTATGCGAGAATGAGCGTGGCATCATTAATGCTGCAAGCGGACCATTTGGTGTAGACGGCTCGCTCACACTACGATATGCAATCCGTTTTGGCCGTTAATATCATTTTTCTACACTTACCCGTTATTGATCTGCGATCGATTACGGATCCATTATCCGAAGCGACACGAAAAGCTCTTCTTATTCCAGGAACAATGATTATGCAATGGCAAGTCCAGTCCAAATCAAGCAACTGTAGATTAATTTGTCCAGATCAAGAAGGAAGTTATCAGCATAGGTCGATTTTAGTTTTCTAGAAGATGATAACAACCTAAGTTGCATAGGGCACGCTATCTTAAGTTATTATCACTTGCTAGAAAAACCAAAATCAAACCGCTTTCCATGAGATGTCATGCCAGAGTTGACAGCGAAGCTCGATACAAGCTAATTCCGATTTTGAAGACGAAGATACCAAAACATGTCGATAACCAGAGCAAGACCTTGGCATCGCTCCATGAAGAATTTCAGACTCGATTTACTATTTTCTTCCCTAAAATCACAAATAGCATGGAAACTCCACTATGACAGTCGCTAACGCAAGCCAACCAATCAATAATGTAATACTATGGCAAAACTCACTTCAGCGAACATCACCATTGAAGTTGAAGAGAGTAATGATGAAGTCTTCAAGACAAGGTGGCTTGAATCACAAACCACCTAGATTGGTAAATGATAGGATCGACGATAGCAGGGAGTAGGCGAAGTTATGGAAAAAGAATGGTAGAATGGACCTCTAGAGGTAGTGATCAGTGGCATCGGAGCAGAGGATCGGCAGCGGTGGCGTTCCAACGGCGTCATAAGGCGGATCGGTAGAGTAAGAATTGATCTGGAACAGCTCAACATGAAAATGGAGAGTGGTAAAATGAAAGATACGATCCTACTTATATTAAAAAAGAAAGAAAACTAACAAATTTCCTAAGTACTTAGATCGGTGCCGATCCAACCCAATTAGATCGGTGCCGATCTGACCCAATTAGATCGGTACCGATCCAATATATTCACCATGAATGACATCAAACTTCTCCTGTTTTCCCAATTTGAAGTTTGCATTCACCCTTGAAGTTACCGAATCAAGATCATTTTGTAATCATGACTAATGAAGGTTCCCACTAGAGGACTAGATAGTTAGCCAAAACGTCATAGGTAGCTGCTTAAGGAAACAAAATGCGGTCGATAAAGCTCCATAAAATGGAAATCGAAGGATAGGTACTTACAAGGCACGCTTGTTTTCAACAAAAGCATGATCTGATGAGAAAATGATAACCAGGCATTTAAACTAGCAGAATTCACAAAGAAATAGAACATTCAAACCCAAACGATTTCAAACTTGGCTGGAAGACCTAAAAACATGAGACAAAGGAGCCAAGATAGTTTGGCCCAAAGTTAAGCAAACCCGTTCGATCTGCACCGATCCGATCAAATTGGATCAGTACCAATCCAAATATTTGGCCCCAAACTAATCCAAACCACTTGTAATGTCTTTAAATACCTCAACTAAGTCCATCTACCAAGTTTCATAACAATCCAAGCATCGAGAATCGAGAAGTGAGCACTTATCAGACCCAAACTAAAATTAAGTCAAACTCATTAGCAAATCATCATCAAAACAAGTCAAAAGGTAATAAAATTACATAGAGAACTTCATACTAAAGCCAATAGGGAAGAAGACGTGCAAAAATTGCACAACTCTTTGGATCAATACCCATCCGATCCAACTGGATCGATGCTGGTCCAAAAGATAACTTGGAATCCTGTCAAACTATTGGGTCTTCTTCCTATGGATAATTGCAGGCATCTAGTGCAAAGACTCTGATCCAAATGCTCTCAAAATTCTAAATACCATCCTACCTTAAATAGAAAAGGGGCTAGTTATTCTAATGACTAAAGCAACTCTATTAGAAAGATTCTTCAACTTTCTCCTCCCTCACAATGGCTGCTATAGGACAATTGAGATCATTCCTTTTGTCTCCATTAGTGGTGGTCTGACCTCTCTCCATTCAACTATTTGAATTGTAATCAATTGGGAATTGTGACAGACAGTTAATTCAATAATAAAAGTTATAAAGTGGATGTAGGCTTCGTTAATAGCCGAACCACTTTAAAATTCTCTTGTTCGTTTACTTTTGTACGATTTACTATTCCTTTCTTTCTACTTTATTGCCATGACAAACAAGGCTAGTGCTTTCATACTCAACCCAGGGAGTTGATCCATTTTGTGGGTTAATAGACTCCTTGATAGGACCTAGTGATCCCTACCATTGTGGACCCTACAGACATACTAAATAATAGGGGTGACCATAGATGGAAAGGTTGATTAAAAAAATGACCTTAAGGAAACATCTGTTTGGCTGACAATTAATGCAGACAAATTAACATTTCTGGAGTTAACAAATGAAGGTGTTATGTATTAATAAAATATGAAAGTAAGGAAAGGATAAAACTTCTGTAAGAAGGAATACATTTATCACTACAACGAGAAAATTAGATTTTTAAAGGGTAGAGTACAAACGTTTAAAAGAGAGAACAAATTTTAATCCTTAATTTTGAGACATAATTTAATAAAAAGGTTTCTTTAAACACCCTTTGAAAATTTTGAAAGTGCCTTTCCAAAGATTTCGAAATAAAAATCTTTTAAGTTAGAAATTGTTGATAAAAAGGGATTTTAGATGACTTTTAAACTATACCACTGTTTCTTTTGTAAAAAGTTTGTAAAGAGGTTGTAAATTTAAAAAGGGTGGTGAAACATTTTTGGTAGGCGATTTTAACTTAAAAATTTAGGTACTTGAGAAGTTGAAAAATAAAGTTTCTATTAATTAACTTCTTGGTTTTAAATTTAATTGGTTTAGAAAAGCTTTTAAATTGCTTGCTTTTGTATTCTTTCATTTTTCTGTATTATATTTCCTATATAATAAATCTAAAAGTTCTTTCCTCTAAAAATTATTAGAGGCTGCATGAATAGGAAATTTTTAGAAACATAATTGTGATTTTAGACAACTTTGGAAATGTATCACCATTAGTTTTGGAAATGTTTGGAAAGGTTATGCAATTTTTAAATGCGGTGAATTTCATTGAGACAAAATGGTTGATGGTTTTAATTGTAAACTAGTGCCTTGAAAAGTTTTCATTTATTAACCTTTTAATTTGATTAAAAAGATTTTAATTTTCGATTCTTTAATTGTTTTATTTTTCTTGTTTATAAACCTAAAAGTTCTTTTTTTAGAACCAACTTTAGGGGTTTACAGATCGAAATAACACCTATTTTGGGATAGTAAAATAGGAAGAAAGGAATGTCTGATACTGTAGAAAGGAGATCATTCGCGTATAAGGTGATGAAGACAATAATGGCCGGAATTTATGTAATAGTAGAATTGTGGTAGATGAGATATTGAAAGGAGTAATAAAGTAAGATAGATGTTATCTTTGTCTATACCTTCTATTTTTCTATCGTATAAAGTTACAAAAGCTATCTTTGACCATTTAATGGATTTAAATGATGATTGATAAATAAGTTAGATGTTTTTATATAAGGAGAAGCATTTACATAAAGATGAGAATTTGATATGTTTTTACAAATTTAATACAAAAGTTATTCGAATAATAATAATATTGGATTTGATAAAGAAAAGTGTTGCAAGAGATTTTAAGAGTTTTTTAGCATAGTTATAAGCTATATTTCATAAAGTAACAGTATATTTTGAGTAATAAAGTAATAAATATTATCGTATGCTTTAGAAGGAAATAATTGTTATTTGGAAATGATAATTGTGTAAAACTTTGTAACATCCCGCCTTTTCGTACGTTTAAGCAGGCACATATGCCAACTCAAACCATAAAGAAGGGGGATTGTTATTGGGGTGAATAACAAAATCAGAGAAAGAAAAAAAAATAGAGTCTCACAACGGATTAACAAAATATTATAATCAAATAACAGTTCATGAAGGTGTTTACAGAACATTTGATTATATTTGTACAACAGCGATCAGAGATACACATACCAGAGAAGAATAAAAAATGCAGCGGAATATATGATGCAGTGAATTATAATAAATAATAATAATACAATCTTCATCTTCGTCCTCCAGAAATAAGGTTTCAAATCCTAAAATGCTCAGGCTGACCCGAACGAATTGAAAAGAAAAAACACTAGAGTCAGAACTAAAATATCTTATGTAAGTTTAATCAACGGAAATAAATATGAGTGGAACGACGCCAGATATGTTTACGGGGTTTGACATCTTGTAATAGCCCGTAAATCCATGCCCCTTTGAGCTGACAATATTCTCCAATAGTTCAACTCAAAGTGGACACAAAAACAAACCATTAGGGTTAAAGAAGAAAGAGGTAGAAGAAGAAATAGAAAACAACATCTGTATCTCACAAACGCAGTGGAATAACATATAATAGATAACAACAAATTTTTATACAAAAGAACTGTAATTGTTTTATATATTACATCATCAGAGTACAACATCAAAGAAAAACACAACACTGGACAATTATGACAACTTATCCACACAATTACAACATACCATACACAGCGGAAATAATTCAGATACGTATCATACGTCTCGCCATCCAGCGCATCCCTTGAGCTCCACAGCAGTCTATCCATAATCTTATTCTATAATACTCGGTCTGACCCGAGCATTGTAGTGAAATAACACCCGAGTAAGTCTGGAAAACCAGCATGAGAATATACACTCAATTGAATTATTAAAGTTTTCAAAATCCTTTGAAATCAAAGGTATCTCGTAAGACCACGCCACAAATAAACGTGTCGTGTTTTTACCTTATGATAACCAACACATTTTTACCAAATCCATCTGATATTATAATAGTGTCTATTCAAAGTAAAATAGAATCTAGCTGAAATGCTTGCATCTCACGTTCCAGCAATAGTTGGGCACAATCAAAACCGTACAGGCACTTATTGGAGATTGGATTCCATACAATGGCAGGGCTACTGGGGTACCGTCCGTCATAGTACCTAGCCTGGATCAGCATACCAAGGATCCCTCCCGAATCCCCACAATACAACACCGGAGCCGCCCCTTACTGGATAGCCCAAATAAGATCACCCCGCGGTTGGGATCTGCAACTGCCCACACAGCCCAAATAAAAGGGACATCCAGACAGGGATGACCATACCCTAATTGGTTGCTAGCCACTTAGCCTTGCTGCACCTCTGCTGTTTTAGCCATTCTAGGTTGATGAGGCTTGAGGCTATGCGTTACCTTATTAGCACACATTCACTTAGAATGAACACCGTCCTCCTGAAGATGGTCTGATAGCATTCATCCATACAAGTTGCCCTGGGTCTGGACAAACCGAATCACCATCTTCATCATCTTCGCAGTATTCATTTGCAAACGTTCAAACCGGATCAAAGTGGTTTTCGTGAAATTAATCCTGATCTCGGTCTCTTCAAAATGATCAGCGCATTAACCAATATTGATAGTTGGTTGTTTAACTATCATATAACATCCACAAGCACCCATCGGATTTAAATAATTTCCTAAATTATTTAACACAAAAATATCTACCCAAGATATTATGTTCACGTTTCAACACTTTGAAAACAGATACAAATCTCTTTTTATTCTTACGGAACAAATTCAAACCATCTGTTTATTTCAACAAAAAATGCCAAATTCTTATTGAATTAGATTTTTAAACAAATTAAATCACTTTATCCAAAAATATATACTTAAAATAATTTAAAATAAAGACTACTTAGAAAGCTTTAATTATAATGCTAGTAATGAAATTTTTATAATATTTTCTCATGTAAAACTTAAGCCAAAACTAATATTAAAATAAAAGTTATTTTATAAGGTATAAAGATTAAATAATTATCTTTCAAATCAAAATACTCGTTAAAACTTTAAAATAATTTACTTATATAATTAACTTAATAAATATTTACTTTTAAAAAAATTAAAACAACTAAATAATAATTTCTCTAAAAACATTCTTTTAAAAAAAACCTTTAAACCTTTAACTTGTACTTAGAAATCTTCTTTTCAAAAATATACTTAGCCTTTCAGGAAATACACCTTCCATTCCAACATAACCCGTCTAACCATTTATAAATCCTTCTTGTTTTAATTTAGTTTAATTTACATCCCAAACCTGTAAATTTCTTTTCCACTCTTTTAAAAATAAACCACTATTTATTTTTTAAAAAAATCACTCTTTCCTTATAAATTCCCACCGTGAATTTGTACTTTCAAATATTCCTAGACATTTTATTCACTTTATTTATAAACCCCGTTTATAAATTCCATAATCTCATTCTCCTTTAATCACGGTGTCAACACTTAGTTGGCTTTTAACTCAATTTCCAAAACTCCATTTTAAAATAAATTCCTTTCTTACTCAAATTTATTTCAAAACCCATTAATTCCATATTCACTCCTTTATTTGTGGTTTAAAATCCTATTTTAAACTGAAATATCCATTTCATACTTTATTCTAAAATTCTCCTTTTGTTTTCTCCCGATCCATTTAAGTCTTAGATTTGAAAATAAATTCTTCAATCTTTAACACTATCGTTTTAAATCCTCAAAACCCCTTTATTTCCATTTATTTAAAATTTCTTTTTGTCTCATACTCGAAATTCATTTAGTAGGATTAAAAATCAACTTTTTATTCCTTTCCAAAATTCATTCTTTCAATTTATCCAAAATCACTATAACTATTTTACTTAAATTTTCTCTTTTATTTTTCTTCAAAATCCAATTTTTATATTTTTGATATCCCAATACACCTAAAATATATTCAGTTAAACCATAACATTCAATATTTCAATTCCCAATATAATTTATATAATCTATCAGACTCACGTGCCAACTCAAACCTTACAGAAGGGCAGATTGTTAGCAGGGTGAATAAGAAAAAGCAAAGAAAGAAAAAAAACAGAATCTCGTAGCGGAATGGCAAAAGATAATAATCAAATAACACTTCATGAAGCTGTTTACAAAACATTTGATTATATTTATACAACACCGATCAGAGTCCAACATAACAGAGAATAATAAAAAACGCAGCGGAATACATGATGCAGTGAATTATAATAAATAATAATAATAATATAATCTTCATCTTCGTCCTCCAGAAATAAGGTCTCAAATCCTGAAATGCTCAGGCTGACCCGAGCGAATTGAAAAGACAAAACACTCGAGTCAGAACTAAAAGATCTTATGTAAGTTAAATCAACGGAAATAAATACGAGTGGAACGGCGCCAGAGATGCTGACAAGGTTTGACATCTTGTAACAACCCGTAAATCCGTACCCCTTTAAGCTGACAATATTCTCCAACAGTTCAACTCAAAGTGGACGGAAATATGAACCATTAGGGTTAAAGAAAAAAGAGGTAGAAGAAGAAAAATAAAAAAACATCAGAATCTCACAACCGCAGCGGAATAACATATAATAGATAGCAACAGATTTTTACAAAAAGAACTGTAACTTTTTTTATATTACATCATCAGAGTACAACATCAAACAAAAACACAACACAGGACTATTATGATAACTTGTCCACACAGAGCTGAATATATAGCATACCATACACAGTGAAAATAAATCAGACACGTGTGATACATCTCGCTATCCAACACATCCCTTGAGCTCCATAGCAATCTATCCAGAATCTGTAATCTAATAATACCCGGTCTGACCCGAGCATTATAGTGAAATAAAACCCGGGTCAGTCTGGAAAACCAGCGTCAAAAAATACACTCAATTGGATTATTAAAGTTTTCAAAATCCTTTGAAATCAAAGTTATCTCATAAGACCATTCCACAAATAAACATGTCGGGTTTTTACCATACAATAACCAAAACATTTTTATCCAATCCGTTTGATATTATAATAGTGTCTATTGAAAGTAAAATAGAATCTAGCTGAAATGCTTGCATCTCACGTTCCACCAATAGTTGGGCACAATGAAAACCATACAGGCACTAATTAGAGATTGGATTCCATACAATGATAGGGCTACTTTGGTATCGCCCATCGCAGTACCTGGCCTAGATCAGCGAACAGAGGATCTTTTCCGATCCCTTGCAATACAAGACCGGAGCTACCCCTTACTGGATAGTATGAATAAGATCACTCCGTAGTTAGGATCAGCAACTGCCCACACAGCCGAAATAAAAGGGACATCAAGACAGGGATGACCTTACCCTAATTGGTTGCTAGCCACTTAGCCTTGTTGCACCTCCCCTGTTTTAGCCATTCCCGGTTGATGAGGTTTAAGGCTATGTATTACCTTTTAGCACACATTCACTTGGAAGCTACCGTCCTCCTGACGATGGTTTGATAGCATTCATCCATACAAGTTTCTCTGGGTCAGGACAAACCAAATCACCATCTTCGTCATCTTCGTGATATTCATTTGCAAATGTTCAAACCGGATCGAAGTGGTTTTCGAAAAATTAATCTCGTTCCTGGTTTCTTCGAAACGATCAGCGCATTGGCCAATATTGATAGTCGGTTGTTTAACTATCACATAACATCCATAAGTACCCATCATATTTAAATAATTTCCCAAATTATCTATCACAAAAATATCTACCCAAGATATTATGTTCACGTTTCAACACTTTGAAAATGGATACAAATCTCTTTTTATTCTTACGGAACAAATTCCTACCATCTGTTTATTTCCACAGAAAATGCCAATTCTTATTGAATTAGATTCTTGAACAAATTAAATCACTTTATCCAAAAATATATACTTAAAAATTTTAAAATAAAAACTACTTAGAACACTTTATTTAAAACACTAATTATGAAATTTTTATAATAATTTCTCATGCAAAACATAGGCCAAAACTAGATTTAAAATAAAAGTTATTCTATAAGGTATAAATATCAAATAATTATCTTTCGAATCATAATACTCGTTAAAACTTTTAAAATAATTTACTTATATAATTAACCTAATAAATATTTACTTTTAAAAAAAATTAAAACAACCAAATAATAATTTCTCTAAAAACATGCTTTTAAAAACAACTTTAAACCTTTAATTTATACTTAGAAAAGTCTTTTGAAAATATACTTAGCCTTCCAGGAAATACACCTTCCATTCCAACATAACCATTCTAACCTTTTATAGATCCTTCTCGATTTATTTTGGTTTAATTTACATCCCAAACCCGTAAATTTCTTTTCCACTCTTTTAAAAATAATCACTGTTTATTTTTAAAACAAATTACCCTTTCCTTAAAAAGTCCCACCGTGAATTTATACTTTCAAATATCCACTGATATTATATTCACTTTATTTATAAACTACGTTTATAAATTCCATAATCTCATTCTCCTTTATTCACGGTTTCAACACTTAGTCGGTTTATAACTCGACTTCCAAAATTAACTCCATTTTGAAATAATTTCCTTTCTTACTCAAATTTATTTCAAACCCATTATTCCATATTCACACCTTTATTTATGATTTAAAATCCTATTTTAAACTGAAATATCCATTTCATACTTTATTCCAAAATTCTCCTTTTATTTTCTTCCGACCCATTTAAGTCTTAGATTTGAAAATAAATTCTTCAATCTTTAACACTATCGTTTTAAGTCCTTAAAAATGTTTTATTTCCATTTATTTTAAATCTTTTTGTCTCATACTCAGAATTCATTTAGTAGGGTTAAAATCAACCTTTTATTCTTTTCCAAAATTCATTCTTTCAATTTATCCAAAATACTATAATTCTTTTACTTAAATTTTCTTCAAAATCCAAGTTTTATATTTTTGATATCTTTGTATACCCAAAATATATTCCGTCAAACCACTGCATTCAATAATTCAATTCCAAATATAATCAATATAATGCATCACAGATTATCAAATAAAACATATCACCGAATATGAAAATAAATTTCAATATTTTAAGGAATCCAGTTGGATCGCACCAACATATTTCCCAGCATCCACAGATGTTAGCACAATATAAAAATACCAATCCCACTTCGAGGGGGACATCATGGTATATAGGGTCATCCACTATAATGCGGGCGCATAGGGTTTCATCCGCTATATAATGCGGGAATATCAATCACTCCAATATATATACTACTATATATATAATATCACATCCAAACTGATAATAAATTATCAATTCAAGCAATCAATCCAATTATTTAAATTTTAGCTACTTAACTGAACGGTAAACCAAATAAGTGAGATTAACTCACCTTTATTTTTATTTGTAATCCACTACAAACCGGCTTGTTTCTTTATGATTTTGGACCATGTATAACATAATATGATTTATTAATATTTGAACTAAATGAACAATTGATTACCATTTTAAAATTTAATTAATTAATGATTTAGTTTAAAACGGATTTCCTATAATAAATATTTCTAGTAGCTAAAATAATTGAATAAGCTAATAACTAGTTAATCACCTTATATATCATTTTAAAATTAAATTGTGAGTTTAAACACATGTACATATTTTTCTCTTCAGTAAATAACAAAAATAAGAATTTACCTTACTATCCTATATATATATAGCTTATTCCATTTTTAAAACAAAACTTTTAATTCCGATCAGTCAAATAATAATAAAAAATTAATTTAGGAGTTTAAACTTAAGAATCATTTAAAATTTACTGTTTTCAAATCAACAGTTTAAAATTTATGTTAATATACCTTACTACTACAACCCCGCTAGAACAGGAAGACAACATCATCGCGAACCGGCTACATGCACGCGACCCTTCATTGATCCTTCCTAGAACCACCCACTTCCTAAAGCTCCGTCCTAGCCGTCGCGAACGAGATTGCCACTTCCTTGAACCTAAGCCGAAATCCTTAGCCGCGCCAGCTAGAACCACACCACTACCACGAATCGAAGCCACCAGCCTCGCGACTAGTCAATGAACACATATGCCATTCAAATCGACTGAAACACCCTCCAATTAAGTCGAGAACCTTATCGCGATGCACTCGATTGCAAGACCCTCCCTCAATCCCTGAGCCCCGCGTGCGCATGAGTGATTTTCTCGACTTCGGTGCAACGAATATCTATTTTTTTAAGGGAATGACCACCATTCTTTTCGATTTCAAATTGAAAAAGAAGAAGTGAAATCGCAACGTAAACTGTGAGGCTCGTACATGTTTATTTATTTATTTTTTTCATCTTCAAAATGGCTGCTTGCATGAGATTTGTAAAAAGAAATGGGGAGACAAGGATGAGATGTTGGCGTGTGGAGGATGGCTATAGTAACTGTGAGGTGAAAGCAGAAAGCATTGATGTCAAGTTCATTGTCTGGTCAAATAGTGTATTGATTATACTTAAATTTAAATTTTAAATTTAGATTGTCTCGAAATCGTAGCTCAAAATCTCGACCTCCTATCGAAGCGTGCCGCGAGGCATTTATAATGTTATACCTCTATTCCGAATGCAAAGGAAAATGTTTTGATTCTTAAGTCGATCTTAAGGAGAGGAAAGGTTTTTGGACCCTATAATTATATTGAATTTTCGATATAGATTTTAGAGTGTTTTCCAATCGTACAGCCACACGATAGCTCCAAACATTTCAAAAATTGAAATACGATAATAATACATTATTACGGATCCAATAGAGCTGGTTTCATCGAATTCCAAGACTCTGCCTCGCAAGGCTTATTTTAAATATCAATTTAAATAATATTTGTTTCCAAAACTGAACAAAACACTTTTAGATTCAATTTTTAAAAGCTCTATCACCTTCAGTATTGTTAATACAAATTTTATAAGCCCACAAATTATTTTTAGCGGGCATAAAACTCAAGATTCCATATTTTCCCCAAATCTCACTTATTTAATTCAATAATTAAATTGTCTAAATAATTGGTTATATTTGAAATTTAAGTTAAAAATTAAATTTTAAATATTTGAAATTGATTAAATATTCCAATTCAAACATCCAAAATTTTGGGTCGTTACATTCCTTCCCTCTTAAAAGAATTCGTTCCCAAGTTACTAGTTAAGAAGAATGGTCCAATACCCGTTGGCTATTTTCCAAAACCAAGCAGTTTCAAACAACTTCCCAAAACAACCTTTTTATTAAAGACACACTAACACTCTTGCTAACTTTCCAAACTCATTCATCTGTTCCGAATAATATTACTTTAAAATGCCTCTACAGGCCCTGAATTTTCAAAAGAAAACAAAAGCCAAGTGGCTAGATCAGAAAATCATCAAATTTTGTTTGACAAATTAAACACATACCTTTTGTCGGGCAATTAAAATTTATCTTCTGAAATCAAAAACACCAATTTCCTTTTGCTTTTAAAAACACATGTACCTTATTTACTGATAATATCCAATCACAGAATTCAAAAGCATTTTATTCATTTCTTTACAAAATTTTCACTAATTGCTTTTCTTAAGTCGTACGATGTACATATATCATCCGTATGCAATATCAAATCCGATCACTCACTCGATCACATAATTTGACTCTCGAACTAGTATCGCCCACCCGACTTCCTAGTGCAGACTCAGATCGGGTTTCTTGATCAGAATCCATATCTAGGGTTCGCCGTTGGAAATCGAGCGAAAAATCCCAACTCAGGTCAATATAACTATCTCGAAATTCTATGCTCGAATCTGGATCAAATAGCTATACGAAATAAATAATATACGTACGTCCTACATATTTATCTCAATTGATTATTAGCTATATCAATTTCCTTTTTATTCATATTTTTATCGATTTTTATTCACTTATCTGCACTTAACATTTCACATACTTTATTAAATCTTCACTCAAATCCTTATTCAGCTTTTTTTTGCCGACGCCAATTCTTACTTAGGAATTCCATTCAAATTTTCTTAAGTTTATATAAATATTTAATATAACTTCTTATTTTGATTTCCTCTTTATCACATAAGCTTTATATCCATTTTTATTCAATTTACAATTTCAATTGTGTTTGAATTCAGTTTTTCTTTAAATTCTGAATACTGAATTTTTATTAACAATCTTTCATTCTGTGACGACTCGGGATTTTTGGATATTTGAAATTGAAATTGAAATATTTAATCGACTTTAAATATTTGAAAGTTAGTTTAACTTGAATTTCAAATATCACTATATATTTGGATAATTAATTTTTGAATTTAATAATTGGAAATTGGGTAATTTATTGAATCTTGGTTTTTAAGCGTGTTGAAAATAATTTAAAGTCTTATAAATTTATATTAACAATACTGAAGATAATAGAACTTTTAAAATTGAATTTAAAGGTGATTTGTTCAGTTTTAAAAATATATCGTTTAAATTGATATTTAAAAATAGCCTTTCAAGGCACAGTCTCGGAATTTGACGAAACCAGTTTCATTGGATCCGTAATAATGTACTATTATCGGATTTCAAATTTCATAGTGTTCGGAGTTGTCGTGTGATCATACGGTAGGTAAACATGCTGAAATTCTTATCGAAAATTTAATATAATAACTTGGTCCAAAAGCTATCTTCTTTATATGATCGAATTAGGACTTGGAACCTTTTCCATTGCATTCAACATAGGGGTATAATATTATAAACGCCTAGCGACACGTCTTGATAGGAGGTCAAGATTTTGAGTTGCATTTTCGAGACAATTTAAATTTGAATTTGTATTCAATATAATATAATAAAATATATATCAACATTCAAATCTGCATTCCCATCAGCACTTTTTCAATTCTACGTCAAAGAAATACTGTAAACCATCCAACATGTGTTCTCTCTGGTTTAACATGCGTCTTAAAAAAAAGTAAAAAAGAACACGCAATCTCCCTCTACGTTTTCGACAGCCAAGCATTTCTAAATAAAAGAAACAACCATGGCTACGATTTAGTTTCAAAATAAATAATAATAATAATAGAAATCAACTTTGAAATAAAGTACCAATCGGAGAAAAACAAGTCGTGGTCTCTTCCTTTCTCTAACTTTTACTCGAACGAATTCAAATTCGTTCACAAATCGAGTTATCAATGACCGAATGAAATCCCTAGATTTACTTGAATTTTTCGTATCGAGGGCAGGTACAATCTAGAACCCATCTCGTGAAGCACGATGCCGGTGTAGGAAGCATGGAATTCGCTCTTGAAGGCGACAGTGGGGCTCGATTCTGGATTTCAAGGAACGTGGTGGAGCCGTGGGGTTCGGCCAAGCGTACGGTGGTGGCTAATGGGAATGGCGCGTGCGATGCTGTAAATAGGGTTGCAGTCATGTATCGAGGTGAGGGTGGGGAAGGTAGGGGCTTGCAGTAATGGTAGAGAGGATTATGGAAGGAGTCGGCTCGATTGGGGTTCACAAGCTCGAACGATGCTCGCGGGAGGGTTAGTAAAGTATTATTTTGTGTTAGTTTAATTTTTGAATTGGGTTGTTAATTTAAAAATATAATAATAATGATACATAAATATGAATATATTGAAAGTGTACGTGAAGTACTAAGGATCGTGTAATATGATATATAAATGCGGAAACTGATAATAGCAGTAAAATAAAAATTAAAGTAAGCACACCAGGAATTTTTGTACTGGTTCGAACTTCCCGTTCTACGTCCAGTCCCAGAATATCCTCTGGATTTAGACTAAAACCCCTCATTTAACCCGGAGGAATAGGTATATCACACCTGAGCAGCCGAACAGGAATTTTTCCGCCTCAACAACCGAAGAGGACTTCAACTTAATACAAATACTTTGTTGACGAGTGTGTTCTGAATAACACGGATTGTCTTTTGATAGTACAATTTCCTATAATCAAATCCTCAAGAATATGTAGTGTATGTGAAGACTTATAAGGAAGATAATCTCGTAGAATCGAAGTATATAAATTAATTCAGAGATTCTAGAGATATTGAATGAGAATGAATGCTTTTATTTGTAGAAATAAATAGATAATAGATTGCAGAATTATAAACAAGAATCAGTGATTGTAGAAGTGATTTGAACAAGTTTATATAGTTGTACAATAGTTATAATCTTTCATGAAGAGTTTCAATCAAAATTTGTGTCCATATTTCTTGGATTGAGAGACATTCCTTTTCATGATCAATGGCAACTCTTCAGAAAAACTAGCTGTTATGTTCAGGTCGGTCGACCTAAGAAACTGGTCGGTCAGCTGAAGTTTAAAAACGTATATAAAATAATGTGTATCTGTGCATCTGACACAGGGTCGGTCGACCGAGATTTCTAGTCGGTCAGCCGACCTGTAGTCAATTGCACAGTATACACTAATTTATTTATAGTTTTAATATAAATAAATTTGGGTATGTGTGTGACTAATTGAGGAATGATCTTACCAATATTCTAAGACTCAATACATTAAAATATTAATACTAGGATTGTAGTCTTGTCTCCTTTGTAGTGCATAATATATACTTATTTTCTTTTTCTCGCTTTGGTATAGTATTCTTGTAGTATGATCTCTGAAGTTTGTGTCATGAATCAAAACTCATGAATCAACATTCTCCCCCTTTTTGATTGATGACAATACTTATGTGACGAAGTAGTATATATATTCTCCCCCTGAATATATGGCGACTTTTCTGTCTTTTCTGGAAAAAAATTGTTAGCTTTCATATATTTCTCCCCCTTTGTCATCGACAAAAAGGAATACTTATTGGATGTAAAAAAATATGGAACATGTAACACAACATAAGAAAATATCGAGTTTTAAGTAGTACATACTCAAAGCAAATAGGAATATTAATGATGTTCACGTAGTACACAATATCTAAAAAACAGAATACTAGAAATTATAAGATAGCAAGTTGTAAAATAACATGATCACTCCTCATCATCATCGGAATCCCAAAATTCTGGACGGATATTTTCTTCCGGAGGAGCATGTTCCTTACCACGTCTTTGAGCGGTAGAAGTGTGAGTTCCTGATGTACTGGAGCTTGTATTCTCCGAAGTGGAAAAAGAGAAGTTTGGTGCTGGCCTTTTTCCGAGAGCTACATAAGAGGCACCGGCTTCGGAAGTACATGATAAGGCATCCCATAAGTTCACGAAGAATCCCTTGATTTTCTAGAAACGACCATCAATTTTTCGTAGCCGGGCATCAAGGCTAGTTGATTTTGAGCCAAAATATCAATGGCCGCCTCTGTACTAATTCTGGGAGTTGGTCTTTGAATTGAATGTTGGCGTGTTAGACGTTCCCTAGCATGAGTTGATGGTTGAGGTGTAGAGAAGCTACGGGTAGTTGTTCTTGAGGAGTAGTACTCCATTGGTTAAATGGTATGAATCTAGGAGGTGCATCGGGCAACTTCATTAGTTTTATGGTTCTTGAATCAAAAGTACGAACTTTGGAGGTTTCAGATTCGGAAGCATGTAGGACAAAGGTATTGATCAATCTCATTATGTATTCTCCATAGTAAATATGAAGCATTTTGCCTTGATTAAATGAGAGAAACTCATCCATGAGTAAATGTGCCCAACTGACATGTGTATTTGAACATATAGCATATAAAGCTTTAAAATTTTTAGGATATACTAAGTGGTAGGAACCGCCTCTTGGTATAATGGATTTCATCATAAAACGATGAAAAAGTCTAGCTCTAGGTCTAAGTGATGATGTTTGTCTAAAATCCGTAGCATCATCTTCGAAAAATAAATGACTTATGTGATCACGACTTGATAAATTACAATCTACATCGTGTAACGAGATTCCACCCGATCTAGCACCTAAAATGTGGTTAATTCGATCTATGGAAAGGAAAATTGAGGTGCCACATACCGATGTCCAAACACAATTTTCAGTGTTTCTAGGAGGGTTAACAAGATTTAGGTTAGCAAAGAACAATTTGACCATTATGTGGTTAATCTTCAAATTGTTCTTTCTATAGTCTAGAAAAGTATCGAGCCCACTTTTAATTGCGGCATTTTCAATACGGTAGGCGGCGAAATCAGGATAACTTACAAATGATTCTTCAAAGATTTTGGCATCTTGAAGTTTTATCCATCTTTGAAGTGCTACGTCATTGACAAGCCATGAGGCGATTTGAGTATCTATGGGAGTTGATGAAGATGAGCCACCGGTAGTCTTTGATTTCTTCTTTGGAGCCATTGTTTTTGAAGTTAAAATAGAAATTTGAGAAAATTTTTAATGGGGGCTAGGGCAAAAACCGAAATTTGAAAAGCAAGATTGAAGAGGTAGGTTGAAAAGGTGAATGGATGGTATACTAAATATGAGGTAAAAAATAAAATTAACCAGCTGGCTGCACGTCTGGTCGACCGAAAATACTGGGTCGGCCGACCGAGAGAGTTGCTGAAACTCTCGGGAAGGGTTCGGCTGACCGGTGCAGGTCCTTCAGTCGACCGACCCTGTTTAAAATATGCGTATTTGATACTTTCGGTCGACCGACTCAGGGTCTTCGGTCGGCCGATGCTGTGAGATATGCACATTTTTTGCTGTTTATTATAAAAAATAGATTTTTAAATTATATTTATACATCTTTATTGAAAACAACAACATATATATATATATATATATATGCATGTATGTATATGTATATGTATACATATAAAAAATTTAGTCAACGATTGTTTAAACTTTACGTTCCCATGAATTTGGGGACGGAACATCTTCTATAGGTGACCATCTTGGAGCTATTGGAGTTTGAACAGGATTTGAAGAGGATGGGGTTCTATAAGAAGGTTCGGCTACATCATCTTTATTTGATGAACAAATTTTCATGGCAATCTTTTCTAGAAAACTTAAACGTCTTGTCGTGACTTTTTGTTCATAGTAGAGTTCCCGTTGCATATTCATTTGCTGTTGTTGGTAGTGATGTATTTCATCAATTTTTTGTTTGGTGGATGGAGATATTACCATTGTATTCTTCCCTTTTTTCTTTTTAGGTGTATAGCCTGTATGAGATTCATCCCATGGTTTCCACCCGTGTCGGGGGTCTTTATCAGGAGAAGAGAAATCAAGGGTACGTTTAGGCATGGGAAAGGTAGGATAGGGGCCATTTTCAGGAATTTGATCGGAAACATCATCGTCTGGAGATGAGTATGATAGATGGGAGTTTTCGGAATTGTAGGTGTCATTGTTTGAAGACATTTTTCAGGATTTATTTTTCTTAGTATTTGTTTTGAAGGATAATCATAGTGTACATATAATCATCTGTTTGCTGAAAAACTAGTGGATAGAAAACTAATTTTAAAATTAATCATAAAATTTTAACAACAAGCCGTTTGTAAATGTATGTTATATATGTTTTAGAACTAAAAATAGTTATTTCTAAAAAAAACAGATAAAACAAATGTTA
Source organism: Allium cepa (assembly GCA_030765085.1). Lineage (NCBI taxonomy): Eukaryota > Viridiplantae > Streptophyta > Magnoliopsida > Asparagales > Amaryllidaceae > Allium > Allium cepa. The sequence goes on from CM060945.1 coordinate 780,816,690, forward strand.
AGGTAAAATGGAACAAGAAACATCCATAGCCCAAGTGCTATAACATAACATTTATCAAACAAGTTAGAGATCCTGAGTTCGTGTTCTGCTTTAGTCAGAAATAAAACAATTTTTATTTTTCAAAATTTTTGCATATTTTTATCTATAAATCTTTTAAAGACATAATTCCTAAATCTCGTCTAAGTTTGATGAACCTATTTTCATTTAAAGGTTTAGTAAAAATATCAGCAATTTGATTTTCAGTATTAATAAATTCTAAATTTATCAATCCTTTTTCCAAACAATCACGAAGAAAGTAATGACGAATATCAATGTGTTTTGTTCGTGAGTGATTTACTGGATTTTTAGAGAGATTTATTGCACTAGTATTATCACAATAAATTGTAGATTTTTCAAGATAACAATTAAAATCTTGTAGTGTTTGTTGCATGTATACGACTTGTGCACATGCTAAAGCAGCAGATATATATTCTGCTTCATATGTTGATAAAGAAACACAGTTTTGTTTCTTACTAAACCAAGAAACTAAGGAACGTCCAATGAAATGACACATTCCACTTGTGCTTTTTCGATCCGTCCGACTTCCTCCAAAATCAGCATCGCTATATGAGACTAATTCGAAAGGACATTCTTTTGGATAGAATAGTCCGAAATCTTTGGTTTTAGTTAGATAACGAATAATACGTTTAACTGCTCGCATATGTGATTCTTTAGGATTTGCTTGAAATCGAGCACATAAACAAACACTCATCATAATATCGGGTCAACTCGATGTTAAATATAATAACGATCCAATCATACTACGATATAGTTTTTGATCAACACTTTTGCCTTGTTCGTCTCTGTCGAGATGAATCATTATGCTCATCGGAGTTGGTTTGGCAGAAGTGTTTTCTAGACCAAACCGTTTAATTAAATTATAACAATATTTTTCTTGATTAATAAAAATTCCATTTTCTATTTGTTTTATTTGTAAACCAAGAAAATAGTTTAACTCATCCATGTGAGACATTTCAAATTCATTTCTCATTATTTTAGAAAATTCTTGACAAAGCTTTTCATTTGTAGATCCAAAAATTATATCGTAAACATATATTTGGATAATTAAGATATCATGCTTGTTTCATTTAATAAAAAGTGTTTGATCAACCTTTCCAATTTCAAAACCAGAATTTAGTAAATAACTTTTAAGACGATCATACCAAGCACGAGGTGCTTGTTTTAAACCGTATAACGCCATTTTGAGTTTATAGACATGCTCAGTAAATTGTTCATGTATAAATAAAAGAGGTTGTTCAACATAAACATTTTCTTTTATAAAACCATTTAAAAAGGCACTTTTAACATCCATTTGATAGAGTTAAAATTATGAAAACATGCGAAAGCTAATAAGATTCGTATTGCTTCAAGTCGGGCGACTGGAGCAAACGTTTCTTCATAGTCTTTTCCCTCTTCTTGATTATATCCTTGTGCAACTAATATAGCTTTATTTCTAGTTATATTTCCTAGTTCATCTGCTTTATTTTTAAAGACCCATTTAGTACCGATAATTGATTGATCACTTGGTCTAGGAACAAGTTCCCAAACTTCGTTTCGTTCAAATTGATTTAGTTCTTCTTGCATAGCAAGTATCCAATAGTCATCAGTTGAGGCTTCTTTTATATTCTTAGGTTCTATGTTAGAGAGAAAAGCTACATGACCAACTTGATTTAATTGATGTTTGGTTTTTACATTCGTATTTACTTCTCCAATTATATTTTGCACAGGATGATGTCGTAAAATTTTAGGTGGAGATTTTATTATATTTTTAGTAGTATTCCCATTTTCAGTAATATCATGATCATTATAGGCAATATATTCAGTATTACTATTTTCATTCTGAGTAGCTTCATCATCAGAATCGATAGTAATATTTGGATTTATATATTTAAAATTTTCGTCAAATGAAACATGTAAACTTTCTTCAATAATTTGAGTTCTTTTATTAAAAATTCGATAAGCTTTACTTCATTCCGAATATCCATTGAATATTCCTTCATCGGATTTTGGATCGAATTTGCCTAGTTGATCTTTAGTATTTAAAATAAAACATTTAGAGCCAAAAACTTTAAGATATGAAATATTTGGTTTTCTTCCATTTAGAAGATCATATGGAGTATTCTTAGTTAATGGTCGAATGGAAACACGATTCAATACATAACAAGCAGTAGCTACAGCTTCTGCCCAAAAATGTTTTGATAAATTGGTTCCATTTAATAAAGTTCTTGCACATTCTTGTAATGTTCTATTTTTTCTTTCTACAACGCCATTTTGTTGTGGTGTTCTAGGAAATGAAAAATTATGGTTAATACCTTTCTTGTTACAAAATTGTTCAAAAACTTCATTTTCAAATTCTCCTCCATGATCACTTCTAATATTTTTAATTTTTCAAACTTTTCATATTTTGAATTCTTTTAACGAACACTTTAAAATTATAAAAAGTATCACTTTTATTTTTTAAAAAGAAAATCCAAGTGTATCTAGAAAAATCATCTACAATAACAAACACATATCTATTATGATTAATAGATTGAATTTGAGTTGGACCAAAAAGATCCATGTGTAAAAGTTCAAGTGGTTGTTCTGTAGAAATTACCTTTTTTGATTTAAAAGAAGATTTTGTTAATTTTCCTAATTTACATGCATCACAAAATATATTTGTTTTGAATTTCATGTCAGGTAAACCTTTAACTAATTTATTTTTTGCTAATTTGTTGATGGTTTTAAAATTGATGTCACAAAATATTTTGTGCCAAAGACAGGAATCATTTTCCTTAGCTATTAAACACAAATTTGAATCATTTTTAATGTTCATATTTAAAATATAAATGCTTTTATCTCTTATTCCTTCAAAAATAGTGTTATGATTTTTATCGAAAATATTACATTTATTTTCTGAAAAAGTTATATTAAAACCTTTATTACATAATTGACTAATACTCAATAAATTATGTTTTAAATTTTTGACTAATAAAACATCAGTAATGAGAGGTAAATTAGTGGTACCGTTGTTGCTGACATCGCCTTTACCGATGATATAACCTTTAGAGTTATCTCCAAAAGTGACTGATCCTCCATTTGAGTAGATAATATTTGATAACATTTCTTTATTTCCAGTAATATGTTTTGAGCAACCGCTGTCTAAAATCCATTTTCCTCTCCTTTTATGTGGTACCTGCAAAAAAATTTATAAAAAGTTGGTACCCGTTTCTTTTTAGGGTCCTAAGAGTTAGATCTTAGGAAGCCAAACCCATACGGGTTCAGAATTCCCTTTATAAACATAGTTTTTGTTATTATGAACAGTTTCCATGAACGTTTTGATATGTTTATTTCTTATTAAAACATTATTTGTTTTTGGAATCCATATCTTAATGGTTTTAGTGTTTGACCAAACTGTTTTCTTAATATCCTTATTAACATTATTATTAATTCTACTTTTAGCAAACTTATTTTGTTTTTTAAATCCTAGTCCAGATTTGTTGTTAGTGGACTGAGAATTTTCTAGTATTTTAGAAAGATTCTCTCTTCCTTTATTAAAATTGGAAATATTGTTAGAGATGTTATCAAATTTTATTTTTAGACTAGATTTTTCTAAATCTAAATCTTTAATTTTAGAATTTAAACCATTATTTTCAAAAAATAAAACATCATTTTTACTTTTCTGAATTTCTAGTTCTTCGGTTATTGAAGAAATTTGAGAAGATAAGTTAGAATTTGATTGTTGAGAAATTTCAAGTTCTTCTTCTAATATTTTCTTTACATCTTTCAACATATCTACTTCTAAGACTGTTCTATCTAATTTTCTTTGTAAATCATTGTTTTTCTTTTTAAGTTGTTTTGCTAAATCTACTAATTCGGAATTAATTTCAATTAAATCTTCAAAACTAAGATCACTTACATCGTCTGATGAAGCCATGAAGCACACATTTGCTTGTTCATTTTCATTGTCGCTTTCGCTTTCTGATGAAGATGATGAGTCTGTGTCATTCCACGTGACTGAAAAAGCTCTTCGTTTGGTTCTGTCCTTCTTAAAATTGGTCTTTTTATGTTCAGGACAATCTTTCTTCATGTGACCTTTCTTGTGACATTCATAACATTCCATTGCTGAAGATGATTACTGTTGATATTGTTATTGGAATTATTTTTGTTTCCCCTGAATTTATTTCTTTTGAATTTCAGAAATTTTTTGAAATTTTTAGCAATCATTGCCATATCTTCATTCTCTGAGTCGGAATCATCTTTTTCTGCTTGAAATGCCACATTCTTTTTTTCTTATGCTACATTTCTCTTTGCCTGTAAATTTACTTCGTAGGACATTAAATTACCTATCAATTCTTCTGGTTTTAATGTTGACAAATCACTTGCTTCTTCAATGCCTAGAACTTTTCTTTCCCATTCGTCATTTAAAGAATTTAAGATTTTGGTGACAACATCAAAATCAGTAAATGTTTGCTCTAATGATAGTAGAGCATGATGAATATCCTGAAATCTAGAGTACATATCATTTATAGATTTGTTTGGCCTCATTTTGAAATTTTCAAATTGATTTTTCAACATAGAAATTTTGCTTAATTTAACTTTGTTCGTTCCCTCATGTGTTATCTTAAGTGTTCTCCATATTTCATAACCAGAAGTGCACATGCTAACTCTATTGAATTCATTTCTATCTAATGCACAAAATAAAATATTCATAGCCTTTGCATTTGATGTAGCATCTAATTTTTGTGTGTTACTGCAAGTTGAGTATTCTCCAGCAGGATTTATGTACTCTCTTTGTATAATATTCCAGATATCAAAGCCACTAGATTGCATATAGATTCTCATTCTAGTTGACCAATAATTATAATTTAACCCATTAAAAGGTGGAGGTCGTGAAGTTGATTGACCCTCTGTGAAACTAGTATTAGTGTTAGTGCTAACATTGTTAGTTTGTGTCGTTGCCATATTACTGGAAATAAATATCAAATAACTTTGTGACGGTTATAGGAAACCTTGCTCTGATACCAAATGAAAGTGTACGCGATGTAACGATCCTGAATTTTAAATTATTTTAAATTGACAATTAAATGAAATTTTGACTTAAAATGGTGAGATTTATTGAAAAATTGATTTGAAAAATTCAATAATGAAGTCTTTAAATAAAAATAAAAATATCTCAAATAAGTTTATAGTTATATAAAAGATAAATTACAAAATATAAAGTAAAACATATTAGATAAATTCTAACATCTCGTTCAATATAGAACTTCATCCATATTTCAAAGTAATAAGTATAAAATAAAAATGAACAAGTAGATGTAATAGCTTGCAAAAATAAACCAGGTACACTTAAACATTAAAAGCAAATGATAATATAAGAAGAAAATAACAAACAAAATATACTTACAAAATAAGTAAAGTAAAATATAAATATAATGTAAATAAAATAAGAAACAAAAGTATGTAGGCTTGCATAAGAAGATAGTTATGTATACATTCAAACAAAAACAAAAATCTTTCTGGTCAAAGAAAGTAGGCTAGAAAAAAATATCCTAGTGCACAGCATAATTACATCTCAGCCGAGACAAAGTAATGCAAGACACAATGAAAAATATATATAATATGAAACCTAAAGTACAAAGTCATTAATGCAACATATCAATGTAATTAATGCAAGATGTTTTAGCACACAACATCATCTTATCAGCCGAAATCTTGTTTGGTTAAAGCAAGCAAAGAAAGAAAAAAAATGTAACTATATTCAATAGCTTGCAAAAGAAGTAGCCTAACTAGATACTAGCCTTCCCCCATGTACAACTGTTATTTTTCTATATAATTATATCTATATTTACTCTAGTCATTCCAGGAAAAAAAAACTGTAAAAGCAATTAAACAAAACCAAACCGGGAGAGACAGTATAAGTCAGAGAAAATTTAACATTGAAAACAAGTTTCAAATCAAAGACTAAGCAAAGCAATTAAGCAACTAGATCAAATATCAAGCATTGATTCAAAGTTTTTAAATTAAAGACATAGAAAGCACTGTCTCTGTTCAAAAAAAAAAGCTCTGTCCATTGCAAACCCAGGTGAGTAACACTACTTTAAACCAAATTGAAAGGAATGATCAGTTATATATATGTCTGTGAACATGTAGGTTGGTATTTATATTGATATGAATTCTCTGTTTATACTTGAATGTTGGAAGTTCTGTACAGAGTGATAATTAAATTTTCCTCTGTCTTCATTTCAACAGTGAGCAAACTCCCCTGTATCTCTTGATATTTTTAATTGATGCTTAAAGTATTGTTAGAAATGATGGGTGATTTTGCTTGCTTGTCTGTGTGAGTACATGATGAGATGTATATTGTGTACAGGTATGACTCTGTAGTATCAACAGAATGAAAATAACATCTTGAAGAAGAAGGAAGAAAAATCCTATCTTCCTTTCAAAACCAAATTTAGCTTTGATTCCTAAAAAGAAGTTGTTTGCAACATCCTGAACTTCATTTTAAAAATAATTTCGAGTCACAATATTATATAACTATTGTGGAAAATAGCATTTTTATAGTAAAAGGAAAATCATATGTTAAAATTCAAATATTCTAATTTGTTAATTTAAATTTATATCTTGATTAAACACTCAAAGCTAAGATTTTTAACATGAAAATAATGATTTTTAAGTAAGAATAAAAGGTGCGGTTTCAAAGTGAACCAAAATTGCTTATTTGAGAATATCTGATGATTCAATTAAATTTAGAAGTTGAAATTCTTGTAGAAGCTTGCTTGATACTTGTGGATGTCAGGAAAAATGCTACATATTTTTTCCAATGCAAGAATGTTTGTGATGAATCGAATTTAGGGTTTAACGTGGATTTTGGGTTCGGCATGATTCTCGTGCTCGCGTAGAGGGAGGGATGGATCGAGTTTGATGATACTCAGGAAGGTGATGGAGGAGGCGTTGACGAAGCAATAACCGGAGTTTCGACCATTCCGATGATCTTGATGTCGAGAACGATGGGTTTCCCTGATCTGGATTTGGGTTTTAGGTCGATCGAACTACTCGATTTTGATTCGTGTGCTTATTTTTCGATCTGAATGTTCGAAGGGGCTTGCGGAGGAAGGAGTGATCGGTGAGAGTCACCGCGTTGACCTACGGTGGTCGAAATCAATGGGGTACGTGCACCACGTGCACGATGTATCTGGGTAGTGATGTGCTTCAGGTAAGACGAGGATTTTATATTTTGAACGAAGATGAGGAACTTGCGTTCATTCTCAGGGTGAAGTGTGTTGGCCCGAGTTGCTTAATAATTTAACAGTTTAAAAAAAATTGAGAAGAAGAAAAGAAACAGGGAAAAGAAGAAGAAGATGGGAAGAAGAGAGAGACGCAAGGGAAGCACGGGGGAAACTCGAGACCGACTCGAGTAGAAAGAGGAGCTGTCTCGGGTCCATTACCAATTGAACGCGCATGATTTTTTTTGTTTTAGTACTTTTATAACTAATTAAGAAATTAGTTAGTTAGGTTAATATTTGTTTTAAGGGTTTAATAAGGTAAGTGATGAAAGATAGTTGATTAATATAAAGTAATTAGAATGTAAATTAATTTATATTTGAAATTAAATTGATAACTTTAAATTAATTTTGTAATTAAAAATAAATCATATGTTTAAATCAATTTAAATCTTACAAAAGTTAGCTAATTACTTAAAGGTTAACAAATGGAAATTAACTTAAGTGATTAATTAGGAATTATAATTAATTAAATTGAGAAAATTTGATTACTTAAAGTAATTAAATAAGTAACTAATTTTAATAAGAAAGTTATGAAAAAAAAAAAGAAAGGGAAGAAGTGTTACAGGAAATGACTTAGGTAGTATGGGGCTTAGCTCGAAGTAACATTCGAGTTCATTTGGATGTTTTTCTCGGGTTAGTTTCAAGTCGGCAGCATCGTATTTAAAAGTAAGATTAAGTAACAATTTTTCATCAAAATTTGAACGCTGTAAAACTTATTAAGGTTTAACGTTTTAAGTTGAACACTTAATAAAAGTTTAATTATCTTAGTTAATACATAACAACGTTTTAACAATTAATTATAATTACTTTAATTGAGTGATCACTTCAAGATAAGTATGGAATTTATTAATATTTAAGTTATAGTTAGTAATACATCGATTTGCACCAAGTTAAAGAAGACCTTTAAATGTTAATGGATAATTAATATTATGTAATCATTTTAGAAAGAAATTAAGAATAATTTCATTTTAATTATAATTAGAGTTTGAATAAATTTATGAGTAGGTGATAAACAAATCGTAATTAACTACTTAAATTTAGTTAATGCATAATTAATAGTAAATTAGCTAAGGAATTTAATTAAGAATTTATAGTTGGTTAACTAAGTAGTTAATGGTAAATAAATGGGTAGTTAAGTTATTGATTAATAATTAAAGTTATTAATTAATAATTAAAGCGTTTGATAAATTAACTTATATCGAAAGATTTGTGATTAATAAATTGGAATTGGATAATTAATCAAATTTGTTTAAAATTAATTAATATTAATAAATCCGGAAATCAACTTAAGGTTAATCAATTGTTTGTAACTAATTAAGGGTAATTTATAAAATGGTAATTAATCAATTAATTAAAGATAAATGGTGAATTAAATAATTTAAAGATTAGTTATTTAATAATTAAAAGTTGGTGAATTATAATCAAAGGGTTGATTAATTAATTATAAATGGTTAATTAATGATTAAAGAAAGAATTAATCAAAATGATTTGTAATTAATATTATTTACCAAGATTAAAAATTCATAGGTAATTAATTTGATTTGAATGAATCAAACAATAAACTGATCTTCCTTATGGATGTTTGCATTCTATTGGATGATATGTGATGCTTTGTTTTGATTTGAGCTGTGTGACTTATTTATCTGTGATATATATATCTGTGATCTGTTAACAAAAGATAAGCGTTATAATTTATACCGCTTATCAACTATATTTCTGTGTTTTGATCTATGATGATTGAATGATGTTGCACTATTGTGTTAAACCCTTGACCACACTTATACACACACAAATATGGATTTCACGAGGAAATCGATTAAGTCACAGATTTTGAAATGATTTATAAAAATTGAATATTTTAAATTCAAATGTTTTGGAAATGTTTTGGGATTAAAATGAAAAGCTTTTGGAATGGAATTTCAAGTTAAAATTTATTTTAATCTACTTGATTAAGTTTTGTAATTTAAAATAATTTGATTTAAATTTGAATTCAAAAAAATAATTAGGAATTGAATTCTATGATTTGGAAACTAGGGTTTAGAAAGGCTATTCAACTTATAAATGAGTTATATGGGTTAAACAATTTAAAGGTATTGATTTGGGAATTTGAATTTAAATTCCAAGGTTTTAACTCGTGTAAATAAAATTTGATCTTTCTGAAATGAAAACTATTTGTTTACAAATACTAAAAGCTTTCACATAAGTAACGAATTTCTAATTTGTGTTAAAAGGATTTCAAGTTAACAATGAAAATGATTTTTCTAAGTTATGGAAATGGTTTGAAAGCCATAAGATAAATCTTTGATTTAAAGATTTAAACGAGTTACTCCAATTGAAATGGAAATTGTTTTGAAATCCGTAAATGGATCTTTGTGAAACTGGGTGAACTTTGTGAAATAAATCTTTTGTTTAAAAGATTTGAAATGGTAATTTGTTTAACCATTTGAAAGATTTGAAATGGTAATTTGTTTAACCATTTGAAAATTTTGAAATGGTAATTTGTTTAACCATTTGAAAGTAATTTTCGGATTATTAAGTTGTGACTTAATTGAAATTCCTATATCCATATGTTTTAAATATTGCGCTCACTATTCGGTTTAGCCGGGAGAGGACCTTTGTGTCATATAACCCATTCTGAATATGTGATTCGTCGTTATGGATAGCATTTGAAGACCGGTGGTGAAGACCGGGTATTTGTGAAAACGTAGGATGACCTATCGATTGTCTCTGCACCGAGTCGCGCCGGTATGGAGATTTCCTAAGTGATGGGAAGTTCGATCGGGATTGTGAATACCCGGATTGCAAGGGCTTCTTCGGAAGTGCCTTCGGTTCTGTTCGAACCCGGATCAGACTTGTATGGTTGTATGTCTGACACTACACTTTGAGAAATAAAGTAGATTTCTTTCAAATACATTTCTGTTGGTGGCGGAGAATTTATTCTCTTAGCTTAACATGCTTCTCTGAGACGTACGAGCTCAGAGGTTATGTAGTTGAAGGTTATCAGCGATATACTCCCAATTTGGTAGTGTGGCATGCTGAGTGCTGTTGTGTGTTGATGATCATTTGTTGGTCATTTGTGATCAGAGCATGGCTTTTATATAAAGCATAGCTTTGTGGACGAGACTGCATCAGGACCTCACACCTCGGAAATGGTCGAAACAGGAAAGATGCTGCAAGGTTATGAGGGTCGCGCCCTTTAGGGTGTGTCATTCCCTTCTGGTAAAGGGTGATATTAGGTATGGAGCCCTGATATTTAACCTATGTGGTTGCTCCAATCTCATTTTCTGTGTGGTTGTTGCTTAGAGGTACCTCGGATAAAGGTCCCAAAGGACCGGGGAGTGGCATGCTCAAGTAGTAGTTACCTAGTTACAGAGGTAACCCGGCCTTGTGTTGGCAGAGATCTGGTTAGGTTCTCGGGACGTCCCGCCAGAGGCGATCCCATGTGGCAGTAGGAAGTTCCTTAGCCTGACCATTTTTGGAAATCCAATCAAAACAATACGAGCCTTGTACGGTTTTAGTTGTATTACCTGCCATGGAATGCGGTGGTAACCTGCTATTGAACATGGTAGCTATAGTAGGCATACGATAATGGTCGTATGCTGGCTAAGATTAATATTCTACTTTCGAAAATGCTTTTCTACACCGTGCACTTATAATAAAAATATCCAAGAAATTTTCTACATATCAAGCATGTTTGACTATCATAAGAAGAAATCTCCTCCAATTCTGCGTTTGCATTGTGTGTGTGGCGGGAGGTCTTATGGTAGTTTCATTTTCTAAAAGCATTGCGAATTTACTTTAAAATTCTGTTGTTGTTTATTTTTAAAGGATAAACTGTTTTTGTTACTCACACCAGTCCCATGACTGACCCGGAGTTTATTGTTCCTTTCCTAAACTCTGGGTGCTCACTATTTTCCACACGAGCAGTCTAGAGTTGGGTTTTTCAGATAGTTAGGTTCAGTAGATTGTCAGGAGCTAGTTCAGTCTTTGGACATGACTGACCTTGCTCAGCTTAGTGCACCTTTATTGGGGGTTCTCGCTATTTCTGGATTGGTTCTTGGAGATGGAGTTGCAGTTTTGGAGTTCTCTCTTGAAGGCTATCTTGAGTTATTTGTTCCGCTGCTGGTGTTATCTATTTTTCCTTTCCGCTGCTATTATATTGTATTATATCTCAGATGTATATCGATATCTATTGTATCATCTATTGTATCAGGATGTTGTATCAGATGTTGTATATTGATATTCATTATTTCTTCCGCTGTGTTGTTTACTTAATTGTGTTATAAGCTCCGGCGAATCGGATTTGAACAATCGAATCTGCGGCATTCGAGTACGATGTAGAGTATGGATGTCGATTTTCGAACGGGCAAAATCCGGATTCGTCACACGCGAAGTACTAAGGATCATGTAATATTATATATAAATGCGGAAACTGATAATAGCAGTAAAATAAAAATTAAAGTAAGCACACCAGGAATTTTTATACTGGTTCGAACTTCCCGTTCTACGTCCAGTCCCAGAATATCCTCTGGATTTAGACTAAAACCCCTCACTTAACCCAGAGGAATAGGTATATCACACCTGAGCACCCGAACAGGAATTTTTCCGCCTCAACAGCCGAAGGGGACTGCAACTTAATACAAATACTTTGTTGAGTGTGTTCTGAATAACACGGATTGTCTTTTGATAGTACAATTTCCTATAATCAAATCCTCAAGAATATGTAGTGTATGTGAAGATTTAGAAGGAAGATAATCTCGTAGAATCGAAGTATATAAATTAATTCAGAGATTGTAGAGACATTGAATGAGAATGAATGCTTTTATTTGCAGAAATAAATAGATAATAGATTGCAGAATTATAAATAAGTATCGGTGATTGTAGAAGTGATTTGAACATGTTTATATAGTTGTAGAATAGTTATAATCTTTCATGAATAGTTTCAATCAAAAGTTGTGTCCGTATTTCTTGGATTGAGAGACATTCCTTTTCATGATCAATGGCAACTCTTCAGAAAAACTAGCCGTTATGTTCAGGTCGGTCGACCTAAGAAACTGGTCGGTCAGCTGAATTTTAAAAACGTATATAAAATAATGTGTATCTATGCATCTGACACAGGGTCGGTCGATCGAGATTTCTGGTCGGTCAGCCGACCTGTAGTCAATTGCACAGTATACACTAATTTATGTATAGTTTTAATATAAATCAATTTGGGTATGTGTGTGACTACTTAAGGAATGATCATAACAATATTCTAAGACTCAATACATTAAAATATTCATACTAATCTCTGTATTGTAGTCTTGTCTCCTTTGTAGTGCATAATATATACTTATTTTGTTTTTGTCGCTTTGGTATAGTATTCTTATAGTATGATCTCTGAAGTTTGTGTCATGAATCAACATATATACAGTAAAATATATGCAGGGTTTTAAATTTTACATATATGTACAGAAAAAGGGAATTCTGTTTAAAAATTAATATATGTATATACAAGCTAGAAAGGAATTTTATTTTCCCAGAATTTAGTAAATACATATACATATGTAAAATAGAACATGCGTGTGTGTCTATATATATATATATATATATATGTGTGTGTGTGTGTGTGTGTGTGGTTTTGGAAAAATATACAGAGCTATATCAAATTAGACTTTTAATCTATATAAATTAATTTTACAAGTGTATGGGTTTCAAAGAGAAAATATATATGAATATATATATGAATATAAATTATCTATATAAAATACACATACATATTTTACTTGTTAGTTTATTTAAATATATATATATATATAATAATGATAAAATAAAATAAAATAAAATAACCATGTATTATGGTGATTACTTGGTTAATCAACGTACTTAATTATTTTAGTTACTAAGAAACTATTAAAGGAATTAATTTAAATTAAAAAGGTAATTGATTTTTCGATTATTTAAAATGTTAACAAATTGTATAATGTTTATACAAGGTCAAGAATAGTGGAGAGACAAACCGTTTTGGATCAGACTACAAAATAAAAATCAAAGGTGATTTAATCTCACTCATTTGGATTATCAAGTAATATAAATAGTTTAAAATCTAAATTATTGGATTGATTGCTTGAATTGATGTTTTATTATCAGACTGGATGTGGTATATAATATATATAGTAGTATATATATTGATTTATTGATTTCCTGCATTATGCAGTGGATGAGACCATATGCACCCCGCATAATAGTAGATGACCCTTATATCGTGATATCCCCCTCGAAGTGCCCGCATAATAGTAGATGACCCTTATACCGCGGTACCCCCCTCGAAGTGGGATTGGTATTTTATATTGTGCTAACATCTGTGGATGCAGGGAAAATAGGTTGGAGGGATCCAATTGGATTCCTTAGAATGTTGAATTTATTTTATATTCAGTAATGTGATTTATTTGATAATTTGTGATGATTATATTGATTGTATTGGGAATTGAAAGTATTGAATGTTATGGCTTGGTTGAATATGTATTGGTATTTTGAGAAAATGACACACACACACACACACAGATATATATATATATATATAGTTTGGATTTTTAAAAGGAAATAAATAGGGAAATTTTAAAGTAAAATAATTATAGTGAATTTGGGTAAATTGAAGATTGAATTTGGAAAAGTATAAAAGTTTGTTTTTTTATTTCTGAGTATGGATATGAAGATAGAAATTTTAAATAAATGAAAGAGTTTTGGAAACTTAAGTGATATTGTCTAAAAATTTAAAGGATTTTATTTTCAAAATTTAAGATTTAAAAAATTTGGAAAGAAATAAAAGGGTGGAATGTTGAAAGAAGTATGAAGTAGATATTTCAATGTAAAATAAGATTTTAAATCATAAATATAGAGGTAAATATGGAATTAATGGGTTTTGGAATAAATTGAGTAAGTAAAAGAATTTATTTTTAAAATGGAATGAATTTTGGAAATCGATTTGAAAATTGATTTAGTGTTTGAAACTGTGTTTTAAAAGGAGAATGAGACTATGAAATTTATAAAATGGGGTTATAAAGTAAAATAAGAAATCAGTGGATATTTGAAAGTTTAAATTCACGGTGGGAATTTATAAAGGAACGGGTCATTTGTTTTAAAAATAAATAGTGGTTTTATTTTTAAAGGTGGGAAGGAAAATTTACGGGATTGAGATGTAAATTAAACTAGAAAAAAATCAAGAAGGATTTATAAATGATTAGATGATTATATTGGAATGGAAAGTGAAATTTCTTAAAAAGCCAAGTGTACGTTTAAAGGAAGATTTTTAAATATAAATTAGAATTTTTTAAATGTTTTAAAGAAGAATGTTTTCTTTTGAGAAGTTTATTATTTAAACTGTTTTAAGATTTTCAAGTAAATATATATTAATTTAGTTATAGTAGTAATTATTTTAAAGGTTAAACTAGTACTATGATTTAAAAGATAGTTACTAAATATTCATGCAGTATATAAATAACTTTATTTTATAAGTAGTTTTGGCTAAGTTTTACTTGAAAATTTTTATGGAATTTCATAACTATTATTTTGAATAAAATCTTAAGTATTTATTTTTTAAATGTTTTAAAGTATATATTTTTGGATAAAGTGATTTAAATTATTTAAAAATTTAAAGTATTATGACTTGGTGTTTTCATTGGAAATAGCACATTTGGGTGGAAATTTATTCCACAAGAGAAAAAGTGATTTGAAAACTATTTTCAAAGGGTTGATGTGTAGAGAAAAATATCTTGCGAAGATATTTTGAAATAAATAATTTGGGAAATTATTAAGGTCTGAAGGTTGTTTATGGATGTTATATGATAGTTAAATAACCGACTATCAATAGTGGCCAATGCGCTGATCGTTTTGAAGAGACCGGTTTCGGGATTAATTTCCCGAAAACCATTTCGATTCGGTTTGAAAGTTTTCGTGAGGAAGACAAGAGCTTGGAGTCAAAAATTAAGCAGTGAAGTGCAAGGCTAATCGCTACTAATCTTGAGGGTGATTCCAAAATTGATGTAGTAGGAGTAGTGCCTTCGGTTCCGTTTGGACATGGAACGGACTTGTATGGATGAATGCTATCAGAACATCGTCACGAGGACGATGAGCATTCTAAGTGTATGTGTGCTAAAAATGTAACGCTTAACCTCGAGCCTCATCAATCAGGAATGGCTAAAACATGGGAGGTGCAGCAAGGCTAAGTGGCTAGCAACCAATTAGGGTAAGGTCATCCATGTCTACATGTCCCTTTTTATTCGGCTGTGTGGGCGGCTGCTGATCCCAACCACAGGGTGATCTTATCCGAACTACCCAGTAAGGGGTAGCTCCGGTCTTGTGTTGCAAAGGATCAGGGTGGATCCTCGGTACAGTGATCTAGACCACGTACTATGACGGACGGTACCCCAGTAGCCTTGCCATTGATGGAAACCCAGTCTCCAATAAGTGCCTTCAGACTTATTTGTGTACTTATTATGCTTGAATTTAATGAAAGTAACAATTTCGGCAATTTGAATAAGTATTTGTATATAGACACTATTATAATATCAGAGGATTTGTTAAGAAATGTTTTGGTTATCGTAAGGTAAAAATCCCACATGTTTATTTGTGGCGTGGTCTTACGAGATACCTTTGATTTTAAAGGATTTTGGAAAGTTTAATAATCCAATTTAGTGTGTTTTCTCACGCTGGTTTTCGAGGCTGACTAGGGTAATATTTCACTATAATGCTCAGGTCAGACCGAGTATTATAGAGTATAAATTCTGGATGGACTGCTATAGAGCTTAGGGGATGTGCTGGATGGCGAGACGTATCACACATATTTGATGTATATTCCGCTATGCAATGTAAGCTGTATATTCAGCTTGGATGACAAGTTATTATAGTTATCCAGTGTTGTGGTATAGTTTGATGTTGTACTCTGATGATGTAATGTAATAAACAGTTACATATTCTTTTGTATAAAAATTTTCTGTTGTTATCTATTATATATTATTTCGCTGCGATTGTGGGATTCTAATGTTGTTTGTTGTTTTTTATTCTTCTACCTCCTTCTTCTTTCCTTACGGACTGGTTTTTTGGCATTCGATTATTTGGCATCTAATATAGTGGACGTATTGATGTCGATTTTTGAACGTCAAAAAATCGGGTCGTTACACATTCATATCTAATCCATATCATTATTTTAAATTAGTATCACTTACTAATTTGTTACAAGTTCCAATGAATTCTAGTTCCTAGAACTTTTGTTCTTTTAGTCCAACCCGAACTAAATTTCCAATTTCACTTTATTTAATACAATTCAAATTTAATTCCGATACTTAGATTCAATTCCATTTACTTACAAATGTAAATCCATTTGTCCATCTACAAATATATTTCAATACTCTTATCTCAGTTAGCCTACTTAGGCTTATTTTCCTTAAAGTTCACTTTTATTTAACTTAATCTGGTTAAATTTCATTTCCATTCAAAAATTTGAACTTCTATAGGTTCTCCAACTTATTTGCATTCCATTTACTAATCTCTTCCAACTCACTTCATTTAATTGGTTCACTTACCACTTTATTTTATTGTCACACTTACTTTTGTTTGACTCTCCTTCAAGTTAAATTTTATTGTAACAAACTTAAATTTTTATAAGTCCTAAACTCATTTATATTCCAAACACATTCGAATAAGATTCCATAGTCTTTTAAACAATTTCTCAACATTTCAAAATCACCTTTGAAATTACTATATACATAAATCATTTGCACATCGAATTATCTTTTGAATATTAAGGTCGAACACAGTTTTGCAAACAACTCCAATTTAAAACATTTTGGTAGCAATTCCTCTCTTGGAAACTCGAAAATGAACACCGATGATGTCGCGATCATCATCAGAATTATTTTGTAGTGACCGAAAAGAGTTCAGTGCTTTTATCTCTTTAAAACATTTTCAAATATTTTAAATCCAAATCTCACCAGATTTCAAATTCAATTCCGAAATATTTCCAAAATAAATCACTATTATTTTCCCAAACCCTTTTGAAAATCATTTTCAACCCAAAGGAAATTATATTTCCCAAATTTCAAATTTTCAAATCCTTCTAATTTATAATCAAATATTACTCTGGAATTTTATCTCCTTCCAATTGTAAATCACATTTATAATTCACATTTTATAATTCATATTTGCAAGCTCTGTCTTGTTATAATTTCATTTTCTTATTCAATTTACACACCACAATGATAATAATTTAATATTTTCACTTCCTAACAACCAAGCAACCATATATACACTTATAATAATTTCCAAAAATTATTTATTTTATATATAAAAATAATTTGAGAAAAATTATTTCATTTACCCTATTTAAAAATCATACCGTGTCGAATTGTTCTATTCAAGTGTTTAGAGATTCCTATCAATAATGTTAATTACTCGTATTGAACAGAATCCATAAACTACTCAACAACCAATCAACACAATATAAAACGATTTTATATTCACTAACAAATATGCACTCATATCTAGTAATACACTCAAACTCATTCTAAAGTACTACTGACTCTAATGAGAAATCCCCACCGGAGCCAAGGTTCTCGCTTAATCTTCAGCTCTGGTACCACTGTAACAGCCCGCAAATCCATACCCCTTTGAGCCAACAATATTCTCCAACATTTTAACTCAAAGTGGATTGAAATACGAACCATTAGGGTTAAAGAAGAAAGAGGTAGAAGAAGAAACAGAAAACAAAACCAAAATCTCACAAATGCAGCGGAATAACATATAATAGATAACAACGGATTTTTATACAAAAAGAATTTTAGCTGTTTTATATATTACATCATCAGAGTACAACACAAACAAAAACGCAACACTGGACAATTATGATAAGTTGTCCACACAAAGCTGAATATACAACATACCATATACAGTGAAAATAAGTCAGATATGTGTGATACATCTTGCCATCCAGCGCATCCCTTGAGCTCCATAGCAGTCCTTCTAGAATCTGTATTCTATAATACTCGGTCTGACCTGAGCATTATAGTGAAATAGGACCCGAGTCAGTCTCGAAAACCAACATTAGAAAATACACTCAATTGGATTATTAAAGTTTTCAAAATCCTTTGAAATCAAAGGTATCTCATAAGACCACGCCACCAATAAACATGCCGGGTTTTTACCTTACAATAACCAAAACATTTTTATCAAATCCATCTGTTATTATAATAGTGTCTATTGAAAGTAAAATGGAATCTAGCTGAAATGCTTGCATCTCACGTTCCAGCAATAGTTTGGCACAGTCAAAACCATACAGGCGCTTATTGTAGATTGGATTCCATACAATGGCAGGGTTACTGGTACCGCCATCACGGTACCTGGCCTAGATCAGCATATCGAGGATCCCTCCCGAACCCCTGCAATACAAGACTGAAGCTACCCCTTCCTGTATAATCCAAATAAGATCACCTCACGGTTGGGATCAACAACCGCCCACACAGCCGAAATAAAAGGGAAATCTAGACAGGGTTGACCTTACCCTAATTGGTTGCTAGCCACTTAGCCTTGCTGCACCTCCGCTATTTTAGTCATTCTTATTTGATGAGGCTTGAGGCTATGCGTTACCTTTTTAGCATACATTCACTTAGAATGCTCACCATCCTCCTAACGATTGTCTGATAGCATTCATCCATACAAGTTGCCCTGGATCTGGACAAACCGAATCACCGTCTTTATCATCTTTGCAGTATTCATTCACAAATGTTCAAATCGGATCGAAGTGGTTTTCGTGAAATAAATCGCGATCCGGTCTCTTCGAAACGATCAGCGCATTAACCAATATTGATAGTCGGTTATTTAAATATCATATAACATCCACAAGCACCCATCAGATTTAAATAATTTCCTAAATTATTTATCAAAATAATATCTACCCAAGATATTATGTTCACGTTCCAACACTTTGAAAATAGATACAAATCTTTTTTTATTCTTACGAAACAAATTCTAACCATCTGTTTATTTCCACAGAAAATGCCAAATTCTTATTGAATTTGATTTTTAAACAAATTAAATCACTTTATCCAAAAATATATACTTAAAACATTTTAAAATAAAAAATGCTTAGAACACTTTATTTAAAATATTAGTTATGAAATTTTTACAATAATTTCTCATGTAAAACTTAAGCCAAAACTAAATTTAAAATAAAAGTTATTTTATAAGGTATAAATATTTGATAATTATCTTTCAAATCATAATACTCGTTAAGACTTTTAAAATAATTTACTTATATAATTAGCTTAATAAATATTTACTTTTAAAAAAATTATAACAACTAAATAATATTTTCTCTAAAAACATTCTTTTAAAAACAACTTTAAACCTTTAACTTATACTTAGAAATCTTCTTTTGAAAATGTACTTAGCCTTTCAGAAAATACACCTTCCATTCCAACATAACCTGTCTAACCATTTATAAATCCTTCTCATTTTATTTTGGTTTAGTTTACGTCCCAAACCCGTAAATTTCTTCTCCACTCTTTTAAAAATAAACCACTGTTTATTTTAAAACAAATTACCCTTTCCTTATTAGTTCCCACCGTGAATTTATACTTTCAAATATCCAATGATATTATATTCACTTTATTTATAAACCCTGTTTATAAATTCCATAATCTAATTCTCCTTTAATCACGGTGTCAACACTTGGTTTTCAAATCGATTTCCAAAATTAACTCCATTTTAAAATAAATTCATTTCTTACTCAAATTTATTTCAAAACTCAATAATTCCATATTCACTCCTTTATTTATGGTTTAAAATCCTATTTCAAACTGAAATATCCATTTCATAATTTATTCCAAAATTCTCCATTTATTTTCTTCCGATGCATTTAAGTCTTAAATTTGAAAATAAATTATTCAATCTTTAAGACTATCGTTTTAAATCCTCAAAACTCCTTTATTTCCATTTATTTAAAATTTCTTTTTGTCTTATAGCCCGAATTCATTTAGTAGGATTAAAATCAACCTTTTATTCTTTTCCAAAATTCATCCTTTTTATTTATCCAAAATCACTATAATACATTTACTTAATTTTTCTCCTTTATTTTCCTTCAAAATCCAATTTTTATATTTTTGATATCTCAAAATACCCAAAATATATTCAGTTAAACCATAGATTCAATATTTCAATTCCTAATATAATCAATATAATCTATCACATATTATCAAATAAAACATGTCACCGAATATGAAAATAAGTTCCAATATTTTGAGGAATCCAGTTGGATCCCTCCAACTTTTTTCCCTGCATCCATAGATGTTAGCACAATATAAAAATACCAATCCCACTTCAAGGGGGACATCACGGTATGAAGGGTCATCTGCTATTATGCAGACGCATAGGGTCTCATCCGCTATATGATGTAGGAATATCAATCACTCCAATATATATACTACTGAATATAATATCGCATCCAAACTTATAATAAATTATCAATTCAAGCAATCAATCCAATAATTTAAATTTTAACTATTTAACTTAACGGTAATCCAAATGTGTGAGATTAACTCAACTTTATTTTAGTTCGCAATCCACTTCAAAACGGCTTGTTTCTTCATGATTTTGGACCTTGTATGACATTATATGATTTATTAATATTTGAACTAATCGAACAATTAATTACCATTTTAAAATTTAATTAACTAATGATTTAGTTTAAAACTGATTTCCTATGATAAATATTTTTAGTAGCTAAAATAATTGAATAAGCTAAATAACTAGTTAATCACCTTATACATCATTTTAAAATTAAATTGTGAGTTTAAAAACATGTATATATTTTTCTCTTTACTAAATAACACAAACAAGAGTTTGCCTTACTATCCTATATATATAGCTAATTCCATTTTTAAAACAAAACTGTTAATTTCGAAGAGTGAAATTATAATCAAAAATTCATTTAGGAGTTTAAATTTAAGAAACATTTAAAATTTACTGTTTCGAAATCAACAGTTTAAAATTTATGTTAATATACCTTACTGCTACAACCCCGCTCGAACAGGAAGACAACATCATTGCAAAGCAGCTGCATGCACGCGACCCTCCATTTATGCTTCCCAGAACCACTCACTTCCCAAAGCTCTGCCCTAGCCGTCACAAACGAGATTGCTACTTTCCTGAACCCTAGCCAAAACCCATAGCTGCGTCAGCTAGAACCACGCCGCTGCCACGAATTGAAGCCACCGACCTCGCGACTGGTCAATTAACACATATGCCATCCAAATCGTCTGAAACACCCTCCAATAAATCGAGAACCTTATCACGATGCACTCGATTACAAGACCCTCCCTCAATCCCTGAGTCTCGCACGCACGAGCGAGTTGCTCGACTTCGGTACAATGCATATCTATTTTTTTAAGGTAATGACCGCCATTCTTTTCGATTTCAAAATGAAAAATAAGAAGTGAAATCGTAATGTAAACTGTGAGGCTCGTACATGTTTATTTATTTATTTTTTCATCTTCAAAATGGCTGCTTGCGTGAGATTTGTAAAAAGAAATGGGGAGACAAGAATGTGATGTTGGAGTGTGGAGGAATGGTTACAATAACCGTGAGGTGAAAGCAGAAAGCATTGATGTGAAGTTCATTGACTAGTCAAACAAATTATAGATCATACTTAAATTTAAATTTCAAATTTAGATTGTCTCCAAATCGTAGCTCAAAATCTCGACCTCCTATCGAGGCGTGCTTAAAACTCAAGATTCCATATTTTTCCCAAATCTTACTTATTTAATTTAATAATTAAATTATCTAAATAGTTTCTTATATTTGAAATTCAAGTTAAAATATTAAATTTTAAATATTTAAAATCGATCAAATATTCCAATTCAAATATCTAAAATTCCGGGTTGTTGCGCATCTCCTATCCAGTTTCTAACGTGAGTGCAAGAGATTCTCCGGATTCACGTCTCCTAAGGATCCGTTAAATTATCTACTATGCAGTGCAATTCGCTATTATAATATGTATATAGTAAAGTAAACTATTAAATAGCATTAAGGCGTTACCCATATCTCCTTGAACAAACTTTTATATATTCCCATAGTCTATACAGTACCGTAATTCCTCCGTAAATTTGATGGTTATTAATGGGAACTCCATAGGTATGGTACAAAACCAACTCGTGGAAGGCGCGCTAGGGCATGTGAACACGACACACGAGGAGACTCCAGGGTAGATATACCAATTGCACTCCTAGACTGGTGGTAACGCATAGCAGCTGCTACCGCCCACCTCGAACACACTCTCATAATCAAAATCGAGGGAGGGCAACCAAATCAATCCAAAGTCAAAATATAGTATCGAAGAAATATGCCCGATACGAGGAATGACCACACTTCGCTCGGTATAGCTCTTGATTTTAGTCACATCTAAGCTGACTCATGGGAGCCAAGGTCACGTCATACCTTATATAGGAATCGTTCGCCAAACCATTCTACTTCATTTCTGGAATCTCCACCATATACACAATTGTTAAAGTGGTTTTTGGTATTGGCAGAGAGTATGACAATATCTGATCCCCGTCTCTAACAGCCAATCGCTTATTACACACCAGATGGTTCTTTTACATTTCAAAAGTCAATTCACAATTTATATCAAAGTATCATCTTCTCAAAATCATAATACTTTCGAAATCATATTCACTTTGAAATCATGTTCACTTTCAAATCATAATTTCTTCCAAAACCATAATTCCAAAACAGGTTAAATCCTTACTTTAAAATCATCATTTTCAATCTATTATACACTTAAATCCCAACTTAGGTCATTTCATCTTTTTTTCTTTTAAACCAATGAATTTTGAATATAAACACTTTCCTTTTGCATAGTCTGAAAATTTAGAAAGTAGCTTAAATGGTTATAAATAGTTATAAATAGTTTGAATAAATTTTCAAAAGTCAAAATACTCCAGAATAGTAAATATCGATTTAAAATATTTAAATAGATGTAAAATAAATTAAATAAAATTAAAATAGATTAAATAGCTTTAAAATAGATTAATTATATTTAAATAAATTAAAATGGTTTAAAATAGATCGAAATAATTTTATATAGTTAATATTAGTTAAATAGTTTAATAAAAATGAAAAATATGAATAATTAGAAATTTTAAAATAATATATTCTTTAAAAATAGTTTATATTAAAATATAAGCTTGGAATTTTTATCCAATTAAACTATTCATTTCATTTCAACACATTTAGACCAATTTCAATTCCCAAATCAACAACAAATTTCCCTTTATGTAAATAAAATTTTACTTCAAAGTATCATTTAATTCCATTCAAAAATTAAGATTTTAAAATCATTTAATTTAACCAATCCGGTGTCTGTATATAATTCTCTACCCTAGGATCAAGTGATACGAATATTTATCATTTCAATCCACAATTTAAAATTTTACGGTTATATATCATTTCAAACCGCAATCCCAAATAAATATAAAAATTCATAAAATCGCTCGAGTCTATCATTTCAACCCATAACGATTTTCAAAAAATAATAATTAAATGTACTTGCAGAGTGATAACAGTATATATATATATATATATATGTATGTATGAATGTATGTATGTTTGTATAAATTAACATAACAACCAATCATCCAATATCATCAATCAACATCCATCATAATTATCATTCAAAACCACCAAATAAATATTAGCAATTAACTAATTCACAATAACTGGTATTCAAGTGGCAATTTAATTTAAAAAATAAAATTCGAAAGGATACAATTAACAGCGATGGCAATTTAGATATATTAAACAGTCATAAATAATTTCCTAATCACATCATAAATTAATTTAACAAACATAAGAAATTTTAGAAGTTGTGAGTGGGTTAAAACACTCACCTTTTGAATTTAAATTGAACTTATATCCAACATAAACCCAAAATCCAAACGATTTTAGAATTCTTCCAAACGTGCGTCAAAATGTTTATAATTCTTATACGATCCCAGTGGATCAAACCGCGCGTAAAACGACCTAGTATGTAAAAGTTATTAGCATTAGAACGATTTGAAATAAAATAGAAATAAAGAACTTAGTAAAGAAAAAAGGAAATAAAAACCTACCACGTCTACAGGTTCAATTCCCAGACCCTAATCTCACAAATGCACAGTACCCCTATGTTCAACACCGAGCTGTCGATGTTCATGCTCTGATCGTCGTCGTCCGTCCGTGTCACTAGGTGATGATCGAAGCCTGTTGCTGTGGCCCTTAGACAGAGGCGCACCTAGCTGTGCCTCATGCGAGTCCCCCGTCCACTAGAGGCGGAGCACCGCCGCTCGCCTTCCCTAACCAATTCCGATGATCCGTGCGTTATTGAGACAAATCACCACCACTTCTACGACTTGCTCTATGGCCGCTCCTCATCAGAACATACTGATCATCCCATCGTGCAAGATCCACCTTCAAAGACCACCGATCACAAATGTACGGCCATTGAAAAAACGCAAATTACTAGTCAAACGATGATCCAAATAGAAAAACGAATCATAGATTTGGGTTGCGCTCGTCGAGAGCTTCAAATTGATATATAATTTGATATAGTTTGAGGAGTTTGAATTTTGAAGTTGAATTTGAAATTTCGGAATTAGGTTTTGTTTGCCATTGGAATGAGGAGTTGAGAAGAAGATGTACCTACAGACAAATGGACATGAGGAGTGGCTAGGGTTTATAATGAACTATTTATAGACAGGACTGAAAAATAGAAAGAACGGACAAGATTCGATTTGGATTGGAACGATAAACGGCGTAAAAAGCTCGTTCTGCCTCCGAAATGAAAATGAATCAACCCATATCAAAATTGATGTTTTCAATAATTTTAAAATCAATGGAACAGGTTTCACATCCTAGTTCCACCGTATGGATAAGTAACGTTAAATTTAGCTTATTTCAAAATTGATTTCAATTGATTTCATTTAAATTAATTTCTAGGCGTTTCGAGCCCATACGAACAAACGACAAATCCGATCGCTACGAAACTTGAAATCCTATAATAATTCAACGTTAAGGATCCGATGAAACTAGTTTCGTCGAAATCCGAGTCAGTGACCAAAATGGCTATTTTCAAGTGGATTAAATAAATTAATATTAAATTAATTAAATCACTTTTCGTTCAAATTTAATAGCTTACCATTTCTATCACTTTGGATTTACTTAATGATTTATAGTCTTTTAAAAAAAATTCTATCAATTTAATATAAATTATTTTACCCATTTCTTGTGTTAAATTTCAATTGTCATTAAATCTAATTATTTCAAATTAATTCCCAATAAATTGATTTGGTTCAATTTCAATCCTTTCCATCATTACTCTATAAACACAATTAACATCTGTTTTACATTTCATTACATTATTATACTCTAATTTCCATCTTCTGTTGGTATTAAAAATTATATTTCCATTAAATAGGGTTTTTCTAAATCCACAGATTAATCAAATTTTAAAGTCCCAATCAATTATTCATCACGGTTTCATTCTTTTAGTAATTCAATTATTACCTTATGAATAAACTTACATTTCTATTTATTTGATTACCTTCACAGTAAAGTTATGGACATTCCACATTAATGTAACACCTTGTTGACATTTTTTTGTAATTGATTAGTTAAACTGGTAACAACACAAATTGTCGCCATTATACATTTATAACATTTGTAAGTTTATTCTTTACAAACAATTAATACAACAACTCTCGTTACACCACATTTATTCCATTTCCATCCATTTCACATTATTTTATTGATAAGTCAACAATTAAATCACTAATTACCATTTATATCCCATTATAAATTAATGCACACCTAAATACAATAAATATTATAATTATTTACACAATACTGATTTTATTCAATTATCTTTAGTTGGGTATCATCTCATTAATCAATTCATATTTACATTCATTTACTTTTATAAAATTTATAACTAAGTTATAACATTTACATTATTTCATTTATTGGATTTACATTCAAGTTGTTAATAATTAGCTTTAATTATTATTTGTTACATTTCATTTCAGTATTCATTTCATTATTAAATTACAAAATTTTATTTCTTTCATATTAAATTACCAAAATCTTATTAATTTAACAAATTTAATTATTGAAAATTTACGAGTCATTACAAATTTTGTAAGGATCCGTAAATTTTCGATGACCTAAATTGTTAATTCAATAAGATTTTGGTAATTATATTTGGAAGAAATAAAAACTTGTAATTTAATAATGAAATGAATACTGAAATGAAGTAACAAATGATTAAAGCTAATAATTAACAATTTGAATGAAATTACAATTAATTGAAATAATGTAAATTGCTATACTTTGCTATAAGTGTGTATATGAAAAAAATGGAAGTATTGAATTGATTAATGAATTACCGCATAATTAATGATAAGTGAATAGAATTTGTGTTAGGAAAGTAATTATAACATTCGATTGTAAAAAATAATGAATTCATAAGTATGATTAAAAGTTATATTAACGATGTTGTAAGTTACCTTTTTATGTGGTCCATTTAATTGAAATGGGAAATAAATTAAAATTAAATGAACTTTAATGTTATATTAATGAGACTTAATACAATAACTGAAAGCGTGAATGTAATAGAAAAATAGAAATGTAAATTTATTCATAAAGTTAAAATTGAAGTAATAAAAGAATGGAACTAAGATAGAATAATTAATTGGATTTAAAATCTTAGTTAGTGTGTGTAATTGACAAAATTTCAAATTTTGAAATATAGTCATTAATATGAATAGAAGATGGGAATTGGAATATATTAATGTAATGTAATATACAACAATGTAAAAGCCATGTCTATAACGAATAATTAATAGGATTTATGGAAGTTGTAATCAAACACTATAAATTTTGAAATAGTCAATAACGAATTGATACGGCGATTTGTTTTAGAGGATTATAAATTACTAAGTGATTTTAGGCGATAGAAAGCTTGAATTATAAAATTTGAATTGAAATTTTATTTAATTAAATTAATATTAATTGATTTAATTAACTGAAATATAGCCATTTTGGCCACTGACTCGGATTGCGACGAAACAAGTTTCATCGGATCCATAACAGTGAATTATTATAGGATTTCAAGTTTCGTAATGATCGGACTTGTCATTTGATCGTATGGGATTGACCTAGAAATCACTTTAATTGAAATCAATTGAAATTAATTTGAAGTAAGCTGATTTTAACGTAACTTCTTCATATGATGGAATTATGACTTGAAACCTTTTCCATTGAGTTTAAAATATTTTAAAACATCCATTTTGATATGTGGGTTGACCGATTTTCATTCCGGAGCAAAACGGGCTTTTTAGGTCGTGTATCGTTTAATCAATCTGGTCCATTCTTTTTGTTTCCTGCTTTGTCTATAAATAGCTTGTCATAAACCCTAGGTTATTTCTCATTTCTATTGTCTGTAAGTACATTTATTTCTCAACTCCTCATTCCAATGGTAGACAAACCTAATTCTCAAATCTAAATTCAATTCCAAAACCAAATTAAAACTACTCAAACTATATCGAATTATATATCGATTCGAAGCTCTCGACAAGAGCAAGTCAAATCTTCTGTCTGTTTTCCTATCTGGGTTTTTATGGGGATGGAATTGGGTGATGAAGTCATGCTATTCATTGGTGTTCAATGATCTATGTGACGGCTCGCCTTTCATTCCATAGAAAGACGCATCATCGATAAGAAAAGAAATAGATAGAAATAGAAAAGATAGAAAGAAATTACAACATCAGAATCTCACAGCGGAAATGGAACAAAATATAATATGTCACATATCCATCACATAGTCTTATATATATATATCAGAGTACACATAGTTATACAACTTCATTACATTAAACAGTCATAAAGACTTGTTTGTCCATTACATCCAAAATTCAACAGCCAACAACACAGCGGAATGATATAGATAGATATGTCTGGACTCCAGCTCCAAGCTTCTCCAAAATTCATCAAGCCAAACCTGATCACTTGGTTACTCATGAATATTTTAGTACGCAAGAGTTTAAGAAAAACAGAATAAACTCCGGGTCAGACATGGGTCTGGTGTGAATAAACGGGTTTAAGTTGATTAACTTTAAAAATTATTTGAAATCAAAGTATCACGTAAGACTTCCCATACATAAACATGGGTAAATTTTTACCTTAAGCTAACCAAAACATTGGACAGACAATCCAGTGATATTATAATAGGGTCTAGGGCTTCCAAATAAATATTCACATAGCTGAAATTGTTACGTGATTAAATTCCAACATACTAGCCACAAAGTGTGTTATTTAATCAAAACCGTAAAGGCACGTAGGGATAATGAGTTTTCATCAATCGCAGGGCTTTTGGGTACCGCCCACCATAGTACGTGGCCTAGATCAACATACCGAGGATCCACCCTAAATACCCTGCAACACAAGGCCGGAACCATCCCTGAGTGGACAGTTCCGAACAAGAGAACCCCGCAGTTGTGACCAAAAACTGCCTACTAAGCCGAAATAAAGAAGGGACATCTAGACAGGGGTAAATATCGTCCTACTTGGGTGTTGCCCACTGAACCTTGCTGCACCTCCCCTGTTTTAACCATTCTCGGTTGATGAAGCTTGAGGCTACGACTGCCTTTTATAGAACACATCTATCTTAGAATGCTCATCGTCCTCCTAACGATGTTCTGAAAGCATTCAATCCATACAAGTTCGTTCCGGGTTTGAATGAAACCGAAGGCACTATCTCGTTACACTCATTTTGGAATCACCCTCAAAGTTAGAGACAATAACCCTTGCACTCTGATCTTCACTTGAGATTCACTACCTAACGTTTAACTTGGATCGATGTGGTTTTCGGATATCCATTTGGAAATCCGATCCCGATTTCATCGAAATCCAAACGTATCTTAAAGGCCAAGTTGTTTTAAAGTTAACAATTTAACTTAAAACATTTGCATTCACATAGCAATTACATCACAGATAAATAATACATATTTATCACAGATATATCCAATATCACATCATAGAATATCTTTCAACAGATATCGATCAATCCAGATATTATACTCAAACAATCATCCAACAGGAATTATTAATCCTTATTGCAATTAATTTAATTAACTTGAATTAAATTAATTACTTAAGAATTAATCACTTTACCTTGCTTAATGAATCATTAATCAATTACAAATCATTTATTTAATCAATCATTCCTTACTTACCTTTTAAATCAATTAAATTAACCTTTAATTATCTAATTAATTAATCCTTAATTACTTAATTAATTATTCCTTAATTATTAATTAATAACCTTAATTATTAATTAATAAAACTTAACTACAAATTAATTAATTCTTAATTACTAGTTAATCAAACCTTAATTACCAATTTATTAAGTCTCTAATTACTTAATTAATTAATGCTTAATTACAACTTAATTACTTAATTAATTAATCACTAATCGTTAATTAATTATCTCTAATTATCTAATTAACAAACCTTAATTATAAATTAATTAACCTCTTAAATAATTAATTTATAATACTTAACTATTAAATAAGTAATTCTTAATTAATAATTAATTTAATTAATCTTTATTTACTTTATTAATTATCAAAATCTTAATTACCTTTAAGATAAATTATTACCTTATTAATTACCTAATCACATTATTTAAAAACATTTAACCTTTAATTAACCTTTAATTATATTTATAAAAATTAAGTTTAAAATGTCTTAAAGATTTACTTAACTAATTTTAAGTTAAACAAATATATAATTTCTTGATTAAAGGTTAAACAAAACATTTGTTATGGAAAGGAAATTATTTAAGAAAAGTTTTAAAACAAATCCATTTAAATTTTCAAGACTTTGCTTTTAAAACTTTTTAAAACATGTTTAAAAACTTGCTTATCTCCTGCTTCGGGTTAAACCCGATCTTTACTCGAGACCGGCCTCGAGTTCTTCATCATCTTCTTATATATATATATATATATATATATATATATATATATTAGAATTTAGCTTAAGTTTTAAAACAGATAAGATAACACTCACGTACACGAGTTCAATCCCGAGCCTAACTTCATCTCTCCCGTGCAACGACCTGAGACAACCCTCCTTGCAAACACACAGACATGCAAGAAAACTGTGCACGTGCACAGTGCCACAACGACGTTCCATTGACCTTTACCACCTCTGACAAGTCACCCATCGACACGACAATTAATTCCGGCCATCGATTCGTCAACATAACACCCAAAATCAAAACGAAAATTTTCAGTCGAACCTGGAAACCCAACCTCATCTGAGACGAGCCTCGTCACCCATTCCGACCACCAGATCTCTGGAGCTTCGTCTACACCTTCGTCTTTGGTTCAAGCACGTTTCCTCCACATCTGGCGTGACTCGACACATCGACGACGCTACAGAAAAGAAACTTCTGATCCTGACTCAACTGGGTTCTAAAACCCTAGTTCTAACCACCACCAAACGCCACGACCCATGATCGCCACTTCCACCATTTTTTTCAATATTCCCAAACACTAAGCAAGCTCCGACAAAAACCCAGATGACCAAGTGTTCGTCGATCGCCAGAAACAAACAAAAATCAAAATCTGATCATCTACGAACTGCACCATCAATTCTCCACTAAAAATCAAGATTTTTAAAAGAAAAATCCTAATTTGAAAAGAAGATTCAGGTTATATACTTGAATTTACAAATCATTGCACTTGATTTTAACCTGTTCTTTGACTTTCACTATTCTTTTTAATTTCAAGAGAATTTTCAAAGTTATTTCTTATAAATAAAATTTTAAAAACTTAATTATGTTTAAACAAGCAACTTTTGTTTGAATATTTCAGCCTAATAGAAATTAGATGAGGAGATTAGAGAGATTTTTTTCAAATTTAAACTCTGCAATTTAGAACAGAGATGATACAGTTACATGCACATAGGTTTACATCCATATATACCTACATTCAGATCTAAAACGAACATGCATACATATTTTCAAACATTCATCACAAGATACATCAAGCATTACACATTCATCAGAAATAAAAACTGATTTATGTTTAAGTTTACTCATCAGTTTTAATCAAAGAGACCAGAGAACTCTTTTTTTTTACTGGAAGCTTGATTCTTCCTCTTGATTTTCCTACTGATCTTGCACTTGCTTGCTTACAAATTAGAGTAGTTGTACTTGAATTTGATCTTGCTTTCAGACTTTGAATTTATAAAGAAGATTTCTTTGCTTTGTTACTGATTTTGAATTTGAGAAAAATTTTCTTTGCTGGTTTGTTTTTTAGTTACAGAATTTCACTTTTCTTTGAATTTAGAACGTGAAAATAGGATAAAGAAATAAAGATAAAAGATATAAGTTTATATAAGTTAAATTAGGTTTTATTAAAAATAAAATAAAAATAAAAGTGACACTTGTCTTTTACTACACTTAATCATCTTACACATGTTATTAAGGAGATTCATAAGTTAACACATGTAAATTTGCATGCATTAATTTTTAAATGTTTATGAAGCTTTTAAAATTAATTTCCTAATTAATAAATACATATCTTAATTTATATAAATAAAATCCTTTAAAAAGAAAATAATATAAAACAATTTATGTTTTAAATAAAATCATATAAAATACATTTCAAATCCAAAATATAATTTAAGATACATATATCTATCTTTTTAATTTCAAATTTAATTATCCAAATTCAAATTCAATTTCAAATCCAATTTAAAATCAATTTCTATATATATATATATATAAACAAACACAAATTCAATTTTTTTTATAATAATTCCATTTAAAAATTTATTTATCTATATTTAAAACATCACATTTATAATTATTATTTGAAAATAAAAATTTTACCAAATTTTAAATAATTTATAAAGAGATTATCACATTTAAATTTGCTTGAAATTTGTGGTATATCACATTCCTCCCCCCTTTAAAGAATTTTGTCTCAAATTTTAACAAAAGATAATCCAAATTTTTTAATTTTATTTCAACAATTCAAGCATACGTATCAGTCAATCACAAACAACCAAACAAACAATTCATTCAACAAACAATACTAGCTATCCAGACACAATTCCGGATAAGCTTTCCGAAAAGTACCCAGAGTTTCCTAGGTACAGTCTCTGGGATCCTCGCTCCACTCGACCTTGACAAGCTTCACCACCTTGCTTCTGAGTTGCCTCTCGTCTTGATCAATGATCTGGACAAGATGCCTGACAACAGATAAGTCCAGCTGAATCTCTAAGTCTTCTCGCACTGCTGGCTCCACAACAAGAGATGGATCGTGCATGTATTTCCTCATATGAGATACGTGAAAAACATTGTGAATTCCAGCAATCCGGACTGGCAATTCAATCCTACGGGACATAGCACCAATCCTCTCATGAACTCGGAGCGGACCAATATACCTTGGGGCAAGTTTTCCTGTCTTGCCAAATATTATCGCTCCTTTAATCGGGGAAACTTTAACAAAGACTAAATCTCTAATCTCAAATTCCAATTGTCTTCATCTCTTGTCCACATATTTCTTCTGGCGATCCTGCACTGCTCGCATATAAAGTCTTCCATACAAAGTTTCATAGGGTTCCATCTTGATACTCGCCTGGTAACTGTTATTGTACGAGAATTCCACTAAATGTAGATAGTCTTCCGAAGATCCACCAAAATCCAATACACAATCCCTCAGCATATCTTCCAGAATTCGAATTAACCTTTCCGTCTGTCCGTCTGTCTAGGGATGATATGCTGTACTCAAACTCAAACTCGTACCCATAGCTGATTGCAAAGCTTCCCAGAACTTGCTGGTGAAGATAGGATCACGATCACTTACTATGCTATAATGACACGTAAATTTCAATAATTAAATTTATTAAATTAATTATTTTTAGTAATTTAATATGGAAAAAACTTTGTAATTTAATAATGAAATGAATACTAAAATGAATGTAACCATGAATTCAAAAGTATGATTTAAAGTTACGGTAAAGGTGGTAAGTTGTTGTTTAATTGGTCTATTAATCTAGTTGCGAATGTTACATTTGGGTATAAAATGGAATATAAGTAAAAAAGGGTAAGTGTTGTATAAATAAATGAATTTGTATATAATTAGTGGTAATTTAATTTATTCAACAGTATGTAAGAAATTATGATAATTAGTGGAAATAATAAACTTAAGTGTAACATTGGCTTGTAAACAATTATTATAAGTTGCCTGTTTAATTAGTTGATTGAATTGGAAATAAATTTTAATAAATAGAAATAAATTTTACATCAATGGGAAATGTAATACAAAGTTTAGGAGTTGTCAAATTGGAGTACAGTAAGGTAATGTAAGGTTAAACAAAGGTTAACAAGTTTATAGAGTAGTAATGAACTTAATAAAAAGATTGGAATTGA
The DNA here is from genome assembly GCA_030765085.1 of Allium cepa. Classification (NCBI taxonomy): domain Eukaryota; kingdom Viridiplantae; phylum Streptophyta; class Magnoliopsida; order Asparagales; family Amaryllidaceae; genus Allium; species Allium cepa. The sequence continues at coordinate 780,850,503 of CM060945.1, forward strand.
AACAAATCAATTCATTGAAATTCAATTTATAATAAATGGAATTATCATAGCAAATGAAATTAAATACTACGCAATTGTGATAAAGATGAAATGGGAAAATACTAATATATTAGAATATAAACCAATGTAAATGGTACCTAAGATGATAATATGATAATTGAATTAATATAACAAGATTGGGAAATCAAATAAATGGGTTTATTGGAAGTCCAGTTGATAATTAATGAATGTATTGAAATAGAAATTTAACTGTGTAATGGGTAAAATAATTTATATTGAATTGGTATAGAAATTTGTTATAAGGGATTACAAATTTCTAGAGTAATCTAAGATGATAGAAATTATAGATTTTAGAATTTGAATGGAAAGTGATTTAATTTAATTTAATTTTAATTTATTTAATTAATAGAAGATTAGCCATTTTGGCCACTGTAACGACCCGCCGCTCTGACCGCCTCTAGTCGGTGATTAAACCAACTAGAAACGTTCAAAGTGACGGATTGTTAGTCAGTTTATAGAGTTTAAACAGAATCAGCCACAGAATCACAGAATAATCATAATATTTTTCATAAATGAATTTTTCTTACATACATCAGAGTTTTATACAATGAATCAGATTTTAATACAGCGGAACAGTTATCTATATATATATATATATATATCTTTTAGAGTACAAAGAAAATTTTCTCGAAAAACTTTAGTGAAGTGCTTTCCCCTCTCTCTCTAACTTCGCGGCCTGAAAATCTTCAAGCTGTAAAAATACTCGGTCTGACCCGAGCGTTAATTGCAAAACACAAAACACTCGAGTCAGAATTAATCTTAATTCAAGTAAATAAATTTGCAATGAACTGAATAAAATGGTGACAGAGATGACGAAACAAATGAATCAATTTAAATCTATTATGGATTTTCATTATTAACAACTTCAAATTTTTAATTTCTGTCAATCCCGTGTGGCTGCAGTACACACGTATACTTTGCACACATGTGCACTGCCTCGCCAACACGTATGCGCAGCCAACAGATAATCAAGTTCGAGTGTCATCAACCAAACAGTGGCAAAAGAAATACAGTATGCAACAACAGCCAGTGCAATGCACAAAGAACACAAGTACAGGTAGCAGTCTCAAGTGACACGGTTGCCAACCATAAAATAGCATCAAAGGCAAAGACTCAGCAATGTCAAAGCCAAGAAGGGACTACATGTCAAACTAAACAGTCCAGATAATCAAGCCTGAGCCACCCAAGTGCAGAGCAAACAATGACACAGTGCAGTAGCACTACAATAGTGCATACGACAGAGACCCAAGACAAACATACATAAATGTATGTATAAAATGATCAGCAACTACAAAGTGCAGTGGTACTACAGAAATGCACCAATGCAACAAAATTCAAAAACTCTTAATGACAATCTTAATGATGACATACATGGTAGTGCAGACTACAATTTAGAGCAACAAAATAACCCAAATGCAACAGTTATACCAACATAGTGCAACAATGAAGCACTGAAAAGTATGCAGGCCGAAACATCAAGCCCAAATGCAACAGAATGGTATAAGAGCAACAGAACTCTAATGAACATGAAGACATATATAACAACAATTGCAAGACCAACTGCACAAATGACACAGCAGAAGTGATCAAGGCAAAGCACAAGTGTGCAGCATCAAATAGTTGTTTCAAGTGCATGGACATATATATATATATATATATATAACTGCCACTGCATGCAGACAGCAAAAATCAAGTAACTAGAGGCAACTGGCAATAACCACTACACCTAGCAAACTATATGAAGACGACATGCATGAAGAACCAGAACTGAGTTACCAAAATGTCATCAAAGATTGGTCAAAACCCAATTTCAGTTCAGATGGGTACTGCAGTGTCCATCCTTGACTAAACAATTTGATTTTAGTTTTTAAAATTCATCCTTTTGTTTAAGTTTTCAGATTATAACATTGTATTTATAATTTTAAAATGTATAAGAATCTGGAACTAGAATCATAAGAGCACAGTCACATACATTCAAAATTTTGTATGCATATGTTCAGCAATACATTTAAAATCATATGCACAGGCAAACAAATCAACATGCAATCTAAATAGCATACACAAATATACCTATTTAAAACAACAGTTTATATTTAAGTTTTCAAAAAGAGTTACTCACAAACAAAAATAAACAAATTCAGGGAGGAGATTTGCTACAGATTTTCTTTAAAGATTAAAGCATAACATCAATTTTATAAGGAGGATTTAAATTTCAAAGAAAAATAGGTCTAGCCTACACTGTTTAAACAGAGGCATATACACAGATATACAAACATTCAAAAACATGTATGCACTGATACATTTAACATTCAGGCATATTTAACAACATTCCAGATCATCCTTTAAGCATATATCAAATCAAAGAGTGTAGGCACATGGAAGTGGGTACTTCCACCTAAAATCAAATTCCCACACAAAAATTTAAATTTCATTCAAATGTTAGAAATTGCAGAGCTACAGGATTTTATACCTGAAACTGTTTTGTTTTAAAACTTGATTTAAAACAGAATTTAAAACTTGTTTAAATTTAAAAATTCATTTTTAAAACCCTTGAACTCAAAACTTCATTTGAATTCAGTTCCTCTTCATATTTGAATGCAAGTTTCAACTTAAAATATGAATTCTATTAAAATCAAAACTGCAAATACTCTCTGGTTAGAAACCCTGTAGCCATAAACCCAAAACACCCATAGTTTACTTCGAGTTAATCAATCCCCTGCTTCGGGTCAGAGGCACAAAAACTCGAGGCTTACTTCGAGAACATAAACCCTGCACACCACCAGAAATTCACCAGACATCAACTACCCAAACCTGGAAAACCCAATTCATATCTCCATTCTTGCATAACTACTCCATTAATAAAAGCATCTAACACCTAACATCCACTAGCATAACAGATACTTCAAATTTCTATTTCTGTTTTAAAACAGAAAGGTTTTTCTCCCCAACAGTTTATTTAAAACTGTAATATTTTTTTTTCCCAGTTTCAACATGTATTCTAGTTTTAAACTTGTTCTAATAATTTAAGATATTTGAGATTAAGGCCAGTTACATTTGTTTTCAGAGGCACATATATACAACACACATGCACAGAGGTTCAAACAAGCACATGGAAACAAAATTTTCCTCATCTAGATTCAAAAATCCATCACATGCAGCAACAACAAATAAGAAAGTTTAAATAGCATCTGTTCTCATTAGTTAAAATAAAAATTTAAATAGCATTTGTTCTTAACAGTTTTAAGACAACATTTCAGTAGCATCTGTTCTTAACAGTTCAAAAATAAATTAACAGCATCTGTTATTATCAATTTAAACGCATCTGTTCTCATCAGTTTAAATTAGAGTTAAATAGCGTTAGTTCTTAACAGTTTAAATTTAAAACAATAGCATCTGCACTCATCAATTTACATAAAAATTTAAATAGCATTTGCTCTCTTCAGTTTAAAACAAAATTATAGTATCTGTTCTTATCAATTTAAAACAAAACCAAATAGCATTTGTTCTTTTTAATTTAAAACAAATATTGGGTAGAATCTGTTCTCAACAGTTTAAAAACAAAATTAACAGCATCTGTTCTTAACAGTTTAAAATTCAAGCAATCGAGCAAGTGATAGCAAATAACACCAAATCATAGCATGCAACCAAGCAACTTATCTGTTCCTATCAGTTTAATTAAATTAACCGAGCAATTGATAACCAATAACCCCCAAAACATAGCATGCAACCAAAACCCAATTCGAACAAATTCAAAAACTTGCATTAAAATCAATCGTGAGCCAAGAACTCACCTTTAATAATCGAAACAGCCGAAGAGTACTGAGCACAGCACAATCTAAACAAGGTCGAAGCCCCCAATTTTGTGAAGGCGAACGAGAGACGAATCGAAGCTCCAAATTCGCAAATCCCTAATTTCTGAAGGAAGACGAAGAGGAGAATACGGCCGCCATTTTTATTTCGTTTCTTCTTTTTTTCTTTCGTATGAAAATGAAATGATAGGGGAAGGGGGGTTCGTGTATTATGCAGAGGAGAACGTGATTTAGGGTATGGTTTACGGTATGGAACACGGCATGTTTTCTGCTTATAGGTAAGGTAGTGTATACCTATTTATTTTATATTTATTTTATTTATTTTTATATTATATTTTCTTTCTTATTTTAAATCCAATTATTTTGTTTAAAATTATGTTGTTAAATTTTCTCAAATGTAATTACATTATATTTTTCAAAGTTTTATAAATATGTTGTATGAATTTTTACTATGTATATTTATTTATTGATTTTATATTGATTTAAAATCTTATTCTATTTTATTTAAATAAATGAAAAATGTTATTGAAACTAACCACAAATTTATTAATTTTCTTCTAAGCCGTTAGTTCGAATTTCAATTACAAATTCAATATTCAATTTCAAACTTCAAAGTTAAATTCAAATTTCTATTCAACTTTAAATAGATTAAATTCAAAAATTTAATCGCCAATTTATTCTGATAATATGAAATTTAAGTCAAATTATCATTTAAATATTTAAAATAAATTAAATATTCACAATTTAAATTGTTCAAAATTCAGGATCGTTACAATCTCCCCTACTTAAAAGAATTTCGTCCCGAAATTATAAGTTAGGAAAAACGTTTGCTAAAATCTCACCGATATTTATATCCTACATAATTTCACTCAGTTTCAAACTCATAAATAAATATAGGATTCATTCCATTTATTTCATTTTACTAGTTTTGTTCATCGATTTTAAAAATCAAGACACAAAGGTCTTTTACCAAATTTTTTTTTGACTTACAAAACTCAGACTTTTAAACTTGAAATCTTTCATGCTAAATATTTGCATAATATATCTTTTCCAAAAGCTGTGGACTTTCAAGATATTCAAAAAGATCTTCTTCCTTAATTCATTAAGTTAGAATTATGTAATTCTAATTTCAGATTATTGATTTTCTATCCAAAGTTTTTGAAAATACTTGATAACTCAAAGTTTAACAAGTCCATCGTCGTTCTCACAGACTTTAGGCATACGCTGATCAGACGCAAGACTAAAAATCTCCAAGTACTAAACATACTTGCTTCAACTCCCAGTGAAAATACTTTTTAAAAATTCTTTTAAAAATGGATATGGAAAGTCCGTTCCCCCATGGATCACAGTTTACCCGACGGTTTCGCTACTATCTCAGTAGAATCGCTTGTAATCTCAGATTTCTCATCACTCCTGAATTTCGCCATGGTTATCGCCTTAGATCGCGGTCCACACGGCGGTTACGCTACTATCTCAGTAGAATCGCTCGTAGCCTTAGGCATCACGCCCCTCGAATTTCGCTTCGGTTTCCATATCGCAGTTTACTCGGCGGTTGCGCCACTATCTCAGTGGAATCGCTTGTAACTATAGGCATCACACCCCACGAATTACGCCAGCATCAATCAAATAATCCCAAACACGATGATCCATCGTGGGGGATATCATATCAGTCCCATTGGACATTCCACTAATGGAATTCTACGTAGCTACGATTTACAATGGACACTCCACCGAGTTCCAATCACCTTCACAAATAATAAATGGAAGGTACATTTCCATATCCTCAGTTTTTTTTAGAAAACATATGTCATATACATATAGTACTTCATTTCACATTTCGTACTTATCATACCTATGTAAACTTACATAGGACTTTCATAATAATGACTTTCTAAACTGATGGTTTTCGATTATATTCACATATATAAGTTACGAAAACTCAATTCACATTCACAACAAATAGAGGATTTCAAATTTTCCATCACGTTTAAAATTTTCCTCTAAATCGATTTGAAAATTTAAGGTTATCTCAAACCTAATTCACATTCATAATCCAATTCATTATCGACTTCACATTCGATTTGGATTTCACGTTACATCGTCAATTCTCAACACATAATTGATGTCTATCGATATATAACCTCTAAGCTCGTACGTCTCAGAGAAGGGTGTTAAGCTAAAAGAATAAATTCTCCGCCACCACAGATATATATTTAATAGAGATCAAATGATATGTCATCAATTCACAATGTTAGACATACAATCCCAATCGACTATCCAAAATTCAAAGCTGAACTTATATTGTTTTTGGTGTCAAAGTTAAACTCAATTTAACTCAAGATTCAATCTTTGAAAAATTTCCAAGTTGAACTAATCGTTCAAATTTCTCAAAATAATATCTTTACAAGATATAAAATTTTCACACTTAGCCATTTGAAACAAATTTCAAATATTCATTTTTCAATTTATCTTTAAAAGATAAAGTTTCAAACCTTTCATTTCAAATTGGAAAAACATTTCCATACTTATTCAATAATAAGTAATTCACAAATTCTTTTATTTTCAACACTTTGAAAATATTCAATATACTTGAATCAAAATTAAGTATATATTCCATTCTTTAAGGAAATCATTCTTCTAAACACATTTATTTGAGTTAAAACGAATGTTACGTAAAACACCGTTACGACAACTCAAAATCACTAGTATAGGGATTCGGATTTAAGATAGATATATAAATCCCAATACTATAAACAACATTTCCTTCCGGAAACCATTTACTATAACAACAGTGTTATAGTCCACCATTTCCTTAATTTTTTCGAAATGCCTATTTCAACAATTGGATGTTGAAATCTATGTATTCGATAGTTAATGCATTTTAAAACACTTTTAAAACTATTAACTTTTTCAACTTCAACTTAATTTATAGTTTGAATCCTTCATACTTTTCATAGTATTAGTTTTAAATCGATTTCAAACTTTTCAATATTAAGTTTTTCACTTAATTTAATTCTCCGCACGTTTAAATTCAAATTCATCACTGAATTTATTAAACCTATAATGGATTATCATGTTGACAACTTCAAATTTGAAATCTAAATTCTATTTGAACTTTGCATTTACTTCCTATTTCCAAAATAGTCAACTAGTTCTTTAGTAAATTATTCATCAATTTAGTTCCATTAAATTCATATTTCCACGTTAACTATTTTAGGCAATAGTTTTAACTTGAAATATAAACTTTACATCAAACTCAGTTTGATTCATACAGTTAAATCAACAATTAAATTTCATTTCATAATATCACTTCCCTAAAACATATCTGTTTTATTCAATAATATATTCACTATCCAAAATCGTGAATATACTTTGTCAACCAATTTTATCATTTCTACAACTTATTTTCTATTTTTAAAGGATTACCCACTGTCCAAAATCGTGGATATATCTCCTTTAATAAGCTATAACAATTTACTTATCAAATTCAATTGGTTTCGAATTTATAAACAATCTTCATAAATTCCTTTTCTATTTATAAAACTTCGATTTATAAATCTTCTATTCATTCAATTCAATTCAATTTATATAACTCAGTTATATACCAAAAGTTCATATTATAAGTTAAATACTTATAATTCATTTATTTACTAACTTGTTCTTCACAACGTTTGAAATCAATTTCAAAAGAATTCAGAGTCAAATTCCCAAGTTATAGTTCAATAATTCTCTTGGTTATAACCAAATTAACATATCCTTTTATTTCCCAATTATTACTTGAAATATTCAAGTTATTCGATTTAAACCAATTTAAACCGATTCATTAATTCACTTAACTCATATTTCATTTTTCATAAATCTCAATAATTCGATAATGAGCTTCCGAACGATTGAAACTCAAATCTAATAAGACCTCACCGAAGAGAACTATCGCAAACTCACATTTAAGAGAAGGAATTTTCAAAATAATTCTAATTTTCAAAATACCTTTTTATTTTAAAGAAACAATTTCATACTTCTTTAAATTTGAAAAGCACTTTCTTTATAGTGGTTCTAGTAACTATTCATATTAAACATCATAAACTGAGCTTTGAGTAAACCAAAGCTTTGATACCACTTTTGTAACGACCCGCCGCTCTGACCGCCTCTAGTCAGTAATTAAACCAACTAGAAACGTTCAAAGTGACGGATTGTTAGTCAGTTTATAGAGTTTAAACAGAATCAGCCACAGAATCACAGAATAATCATAATATTTTTCATAAATGAATTTTTCTTACATACATCAGAGTTTTATACAATGAATCAGATTTTAATACAGCGGAACAGTTATCTATATATATATATATATATATATATATATATATATATATATATCTTTTAGAGTACAAAGAAAATTTTCTCGAAAAACTTTAGTGAAGTGCTTTCCCCTCTCTCTCTAACTTCGCGGCCTGAAAATCTTCAAGCTGTAAAAATACTCGGTCTGACCCGAGCGTTAATTGCAAAACACAAAACACTCGAGTCAGGATTAATCTTAATTCAAGTAAATAAATTTGCAATGAACTGAATAAAATGGTGACAGAGATGACGAAACAAATGAATCAATTTAAATCTATTATGGATTTTCATTATTAACAACTTCAAAATTTTAATTTCTGTCAATCCCGTGTGGCTGCAGTACACACATATACTTTGCACACATGTGCACTGCCTCGCCAACACGTGTGCGCAGCCAACAGATAATCAAGTTCGATTGTCATCAACCAAACAGTGGCAAAAGAAGTACAGTATGCAACAACAGCCAGTGCAATGCACAAAGAACACAAGTACAGGTAGCAGTCTCAAGTGACACAGTTGCAAACCATAAAATAGCATCAAAGGCAAAGACTCAGCAATGTCAAAGCCAAGAAGGGACTACATGTCAAACTAAACAGTCCAGATAATCAAGCCTGAGCCACCCAAGTGCAGAGCAAACAATGACACAGTGCAGTAGCACTACAATAGTGCATACGACAGAGACCCAAGACAAACATACATAAATGTATGTATAAAATGATCAGCAACTACAAAGTGCAGTGGTACTACAGAAATGCACCAATGCAACAAAATTCAAAAACTCTTAATGACAATCTTAATGATGACATACATGGTAGTGCAGACTACAATTTAGAGCAACAAAATAACCCAAATGCAACAGTTATACCAACATAGTGCAACAATGAAGCACTAAAAAGTATGCAGGCCGAAACATCAAGCCCAAATGCAACAGAATGGTATAAGAGCAACAGAACTCTAATGAACATGAAGACATAAATAACAACAATTGCAAGACCAACTGCACAAATGACACAGCAGAAGTGATCAAGGCAAAGCACAAGTGTGCAGCATCAAATAGTTGTTTCAAGTGCATGGACATATATATATATATATATATATATATATATATATATAACTGCCACTGCATGCAGACAGCAAAAATCAAGTAACTAGAGGCAACTGGCAATAACCACTACACCTAGCAAACTATATGAAGACAACATGCATGAAGAACCAGAACTGAGTTACCAAAATGTCATCAAAGATTGGTCAAAACCCAATTTCAGTTCAGATGGGTACTGCAGTGTCCATCCTTGACTAAACAATTTGATTTTAGTTTTTAAAATTCATCCTTTTGTTTAAGTTTTCAGATTATAACATTGTATTTATAATTTTAAAATGTATAAGAATCTGGAACTAGAATCATAAGAGCACAGTCACATACATTCAAAATTTTGTATGCATATGTTCAGCAATACATTTAAAATCAGATGCACAGGCAAACAAATCAACATGCAATCTAAATAGCATACACAAATATACCTATTTAAAACAACAGTTTATATTTAAGTTTTCAAAAAGAGTTACTCACAAACAAAAATAAACAAATTCAGGGAGGAGATTTGCTACAGATTTTCTTTAAAGATTAAAGCATAACATCAATTTTATAAGGAGGATTTAAATTTCAAAGAAAAATAGGTCTAGCCTACACTGTTTAAACAGAGGCATATACACAGATATACAAACATTCAAAAACATGTATGCACTGATACATTTAACATTCAGGCATATTTAACAACATTCCAGATCATCCTTTAAGCATATATCAAATCAAAGAGTGTAGGCACATGGAAGTGGGTACTTCCACCTAAAATCAAATTCCCACACAAAAATTTAAATTTCATTCAAATGTTAGAAATTGCAGAGCTACAGGATTTTATACCTGAAACTGTTTTGTTTTAAAACTTGATTTAAAACAGAATTTAAAACTTGTTTAAATTTAAAAATTCATTTTTAAAACCCTTGAACTCAAAACTTCATTTGAATTCAGTTCCTCTTCATATTTGAATCCAAGTTTCAACTTAAAATATGAATTCTATTAAAATGAAAACTGCAAATACTCTCTGGTTAGAAACCCTGTAGCCATAAACCCAAAACACCCATAGTTTACTTCGAGTTAATCAATCCCCTGCTTCGGGTGAGAAGCACAAAAACTCGGGGCTTACTTCGAGAACATAAACCCTGCACACCACCAGAAATTCACCAGACATCAACTACCCAAACCTGGAAAACCCAATCCATATCTCCATTCTTGCATAACTACTCCATTAATAAAAGCATCTAACACCTAACATCCACTAGCATAACAGATACTTCAAATTTCTATTTCTGTTTTAAAACAGAAAGGTTTTTCTCCCCAACAGTTTATTTAAAACTGTAATATATATTTTTTTCCCAGTTTCAACATGTATTCTAGTTTTAAACTTGTTCTAATAATTTAAGATATTTGAGATTAAGGCCAGTTACATTTGTTTTCAGAGGCACATATATACAACACACATGCACAGAGGTTCAAACAAGCACATGGAAACAAAATTTTCCTCATCTAGATTCAAAGATCCATCACATGCAGCAACAACAAATAAGCAAGTTTAAATAGCATCTGTTCTCATTAGTTAAAATAAAAATTTAAATAGCATTTGTTCTTAACAGTTTTAAGACAACATTTCAGTAGCATCTGTTCTTAACAGTTCAAAAATAAATTAACAGCATCTGTTATTATCAATTTAAACGCATCTGTTCTCATCAGTTTAAATTAGAGTTAAATAGCGTTGGTTCTTAACAGTTTGAATTTAAAACAATAGCATCTGCTCTCATCAATTTACATAAAAATTTAAATAGCATTTGCTCTCTTCAGTTTAAAACAAAATTATAGTATCTGTTCTTATCAATTTAAAACAAAACCAAATAGCATTTGTTCTTTTTAATTTAAAACAAATATTGGGTAGAATCTGTTCTCAACAGTTTAAAAACAAAATTAACAGCATCTTTTCTTAACAGTTTAAAATTCAAGCAATCGAGCAAGTGATAGCAAATAACACCAAATCATAGCATGCAACCAAGCAACTTATCTGTTCCTATTAGTTTAATTAAATTAACCGAGCAATTGATAACCAATAACCCCCAAAACATAGCATGCAACCAAAACCCAATTCGAACAAATTCAAAAACTTGCATTAAAATCAATCGTGAGCCAAGAACTCACCTTTAATAATCGAAACAGCCGAAGAGTACTGAGCACAGCACAATCTAAACAAGGTCGAAGCCCTCAATTTTGTGAAGGCGAACGAGAGACGAATCGAAGCTCCAAATTCGCAAATCCCTAATTTCTGAAGGAAGACGAAGAGGAGAATACGGCCGCCATTTTTATTTCGTTTTTTTTTTTCCTTTCGTATGAAAATGAAATGATAGGGGAAGGGGGGTTCGTGTATTATGCAGAGGAGAACGTGATTTAGGGTATGGTTTACGGTATGGAACACGGCATGTTTTCTGCTTATAGGTAAGGTAGTGTATACCTATTTATTTTATATTTATTTTATTTATTTTTATATTATATTTTCTTTCTTATTTTAAATCCAATTATTTTGTTTAAAATTATGTTGTTAAATTTTCTCAAATGTAATTACATTATATTTTTCAAAGTTTTATAAATATGTTGTATGAATTTTTACTATGTATATTTATTTATTGATTTTATATTGATTTAAAATCTTATTCTATTTTATTTAAATAAATGAAAAATGTTATTGAAACTAACCACAAATTTATTAATTTTCTTCTAAGCCGTTAGTTCGAATTTCAATTACAAATTCAATATTCAATTTCAAACTTCAAAGTTAAATTCAAATTTCTATTCAACTTTAAATAGATTAAATTCAAAAATTTAATCGCCAATTTATTCTGATAATATGAAATTTAAGTCAAATTATCATTTAAATATTTAAAATAAATTAAATATTCACAATTTAAATTGTTCAAAATTCAGGATCGTTACAGCCACTGACTTGGATTTCGACAAAACCTGTTTCATCGAATCCGTAACGGTGAATTATTGTAGGATTTCAAGTTTCGTAGCGATCAGACTTGTCGTTTGATCGTACGGACTCGAAACGCCGATAAACCAATTTAATTGAAATCAATTTGAAATAAATTGATTTTAGCATAACTTCTTTATATGATGGAATTTGGGCTTGAAACCTATCCATTAATTTGAAAATATTCAAAAACGCCTATTTTGATATTTGGGTTGCCCAATTTTGTTCCAGAGTCGAAACAGGTTTTTCGGGCCGTGTATCGTTCAACTTTCAGACCGATTCGACTCATTTGTTCCTATTCTAATCTGCCTATATATATCCAGTTAAACCATAGCAGCCTTTCTATTTCTCATTTTGAATGTACAATTCCATTCATCCTCCTCATTTCAATGGCAGACAAAAACTTAAATTCCCAATTCAATTTCAAATCAAAATTCCACTCTAAAAATTCAAACTCCTCAAATAACATCAAATTATATATCAATTTGAAGCTCTCGATGAGCGCATCTCAGTTCTATAATTCAATTTTCCATTCGATGTACCATTTGTCCAAAAATCGAGAATGAACTTGGGCCGTTCATTCTAGATTTGGGACGATCCAATGGCGGATCTGTGACTATAGGACGATCGGGATGTGACGTTTGGAAGGTGGTGCCGAGCAGGTCGGTGTGGGGTAGTTCGTTTATCGTATTGGGCCTCGATTCTGGCAGGAAATGATGTAGAAGGTGCCACAGCGGCGGGAGTGGTTATGGCCACCTCGGAGGCGCGCGCGGCCAAGGGTCGGCCCAAACCAGGGAACGCGACAGCATGGTCTGATCTCGACGAAGGAAATGGGTTGTCGAGCGTTATTGGCCAAGGGGTAGGGTTTGGGGCGGCTACATGTGATTGAGCGAAGCATAGCAGTGCACACATGAAATGGGGACGATGTGTGGTGAGGTGTCTTTCTTTTTTTATTTAATTTTTTTAATCTTGAAATTCAATCTTCTAATGACAATAACACTTGCATACGAGCTCGAATTTGGGCATGGTTTCTTACGTTGGGATCGTACCGAAATTTTGGACATTTTGATGTTAGTTTGGACAAAATATGAGACCGTTTGAATTTTGGGTTTAAATTGGATTTAAATTCAATTTAAATTCAAAAGGTAAGTGTTTTAACCTGCTCACAATTTCTAAATTTTCTTGTGTTTGTTAAATTAATTTATGATGTGATTAGAAATATATTTAGTACTTTTTGACATATTTTGAATCATCATCTCAGTTTATTTGAATTTATTTGGATAAAATAGTTATTTAATTAATTATTGAATATAACTGCCAGTAAATACCTATTATTTATTATCTGTTCTATATTGATGTTATTGATTAATTGGATGATGATTGTGATAAATGTTTGATGATTGATATTGGATGAATGGATGTTGTATTTTATATTGTTACAAACTGCATGTTGTTATGGATATTTTATTTCATTCGGGATTGCGGTTTGAAATGATATATAACCATATTTATATTTTAGGTTACGGATTGAAACGATAAATATTTGTTACACTTGACCACAGGATAGAAAATTATATACAAACACCGTGGTCTATATATAAAAATATTTTGAAATGATTTCTATGGTTTTGTAAAGAAATATATGGTTTTAGACAAATACTGATTTTAGATATTGTATAAATGTTAATTTATCCTCGATTTTAAGCTATGCATAATTTGTTTTTACATGGAATAAGCTTAATAATATTTTTTATTGAAGATAATATGGTTGAGTATTTAAATTCTATTTTAATATAGAGTTTATGATGACTTGAATAAATTAAGGACAGAAGATAAATTTGAAATTTATTTGAAATTGAATTTATTAAAGAATAAAAACCCAAATAAGTTGATGTGAAATTTATTAAGTTTGAAATTTTAAAAGGTATGATTTTATAACTTGATTTTGGTTTAAGGTGAATTAAATGAATATTTCAACTATAAATAAACTGAAGGAAATATTTAGTCATACGTAATTTTGGGTTTTATTTAAATGATAATGGATTTATTAAGTAAAATATTTCAAAACTAAATAATAGAAAATTGAATTGCTTAATTGTAATTTCCAAACTTAGTTTTGAAATTGTTGAATAATTAAAGTTTGAAATATACTGAATCTGGAATGGTTTATTCTATGTATCAAATCTGTTTTGGAATCGATTTAACTTGGAATAGTTTATTTGGAAACCGAATTGAATTGAAATTATGATTTGGGATTTGGTTAAATTTAAAATTTAGAAATTCGAGTTGTTTTGGAATTGGTTTGTGAAATTGAAGGAGCTATTTATTATATAAAGTATTTTAATATTTACACCATTTAAGTGGTGGAAGTTATGTTTCAAAGTTATTAATTTCAAAATATTACGTTTTTGGAAGTGTTATAGTTTTAAGTATTTGGTTTCTAAATTTTATAACTTTGAAAATGCTATGATTTTTGAAATTATATCTTATTTGGTTTTGAAATGGAGATGATGTGGTATTGATATGGTTTTGAAATGGCAATGATACTTTGGTTTTGAAGTGTAAATTATTTTGAAATGACCGCGGTGTTATGATAACGTTTGGTTGTTAAAGTGACCGGAATCAGAAGTTGTCATACTCCCTGCCAACTCCAGAAACCGCTTTAACAACCGTGTACGCGGTGGAGATTCTAGAATGAAGTAGGACAGTGGCAGCGTTCCTTTGAGGTATATACGTGGACCCGACTCCCGTGAGTTGGCATAAGGTAGCTAAAACAGGAGCGATTGACGGGCTAAGAAGGTAACATCTTTTATCGGACACACTCCTTCGATACCATTCTATTACTTTGTGATTAATTGGAGCCCTTTTGATTTTGGGGGTATGGCTCGAGGTGGGCGGTAGTAGCTACTATGCGTCACCACCGGTCTGGAAGCGTAATTAGTATATGTACCCTGGCATTGCCTAGTTGTGCCGTGTCACCTACCCTGCGTGCCTTATACGATTTTGCTTTGTACCATACCTATGGAGTGTCCTCTGATGACGCCCAGTACGGAGGAGATTACAGTACTGTATAGACTATGGGAATATAGAAGTGTGTTAAGGCGGAAAATGTAAAGCCTTAACGCTATTTTCAAGTATATTATACTTTACTTTAGACACTATTATAATAGCGTATATTACTACATAGTATATATTTTAATGGATCCTCAGGAGGTGTGAATCCCGAACATCTCTTAGGTTACTACACTCACGTTGACACTGGATAGTGGATGTCAAATACCGTACACATCTCTGATGCTGTTCCACTCATATTTTATCGTCGATTTAACTTACATAAGATCTTTTAGTTCCGACCCGAGTGTTTTGTCTTTTCAATACGCTCGGATCAGCCTGAGCATTTCAGGATTTGAAGATTTTATAGCTGGAGGACGAAGATGAAGATTGCATTATTAATATTTACTATATTGTTCCACTGCATCCAATTGTTACGCTGCATTGTTATTTATTATTCTTTGGTATGTGCAACTCTGATTTTTTGTTGTAAAAGTATAATCAAATGTTTTTGTAAAACAACTTCATGAACTGTTATTTGATTATTATATTTTGTCGTTCCACTGCAAGATTCTGTTTT
The DNA here is from genome assembly GCA_030765085.1 of Allium cepa. Lineage (NCBI taxonomy): Eukaryota > Viridiplantae > Streptophyta > Magnoliopsida > Asparagales > Amaryllidaceae > Allium > Allium cepa. The sequence goes on from CM060945.1 coordinate 780,866,411, forward strand.
TTCTTCTTTCTCTGCTTTTTCTTATTCACTCCAATAACAATCCGCCCTTCTGTATGGTTTGAGTTTGACGTGTGTGGTTTATCGTCGATTTAAAACGTACAAAAGGCGAGATGTTACAATTGGTATCAGAGCTTTGGTTTAGCGAAAATCTAAGCTTTGTGGGGTCTGACTCTTTATTATAGGGTAGTAATATCCTAGGATGAGTCACTGAGTGTGTGTGTCTATATATATATATATATATATATATATATATATGAGAGAGCGTATCTATTAGTGTTATAAAAAGGTTTTGATATTGTGTTGATTTGTTCCGTTTTATATTTATAAATTCTGGTTGGTGCATAGGACGCTATGACATCAATAGGGATTTCTAAACACTTAATAGGACAGATCGACACAATATTTGTTTTGAATATAGGTGAATGAAATAATTTTGCCTATCGTATATTTTTATATATAAAATAAAATTTTGATAAAGGTTGTATTTGGTTATAATATATTGGTTGTTAGGTAGTGAAATTTATAAATATTGATTGGAAACAAAATTTGAAGAAAATAAAATAAATGAAAATTGAAAATTTTAGAACTTAAGTTCTGGGATTTTTGAAAATTGCTTTCAAAGGATTTTGGAATATAATAATATTCTTTATAAGTATTTTCTGATATAAATATTTCAATATAATTTGAAAGAATTGCTTTAAAGAAACTTTGGAAAGAAATAAGTTCTGTACTCCCCTCTATGTCGCTGGGAAATAATTTCGGTGATGAGTGCACGCATCATTGATATTCATTTTCGAGTTTCAAAGTGGAAAGGCCACTATAGTGGTTTTTCTACAGATTTATTTTGATAAACATATATAAATTTCAATTTTTTTTAAATATAGTTGGATTTAAATATTGTAAGTGTATACATCTATCTATTATTTAAAATGTTTGAAATTTAACCCGGTATTTAGTTTCTAAAGTTTCCGTTAATTAATACTTTCAGTCATTTTAGTGAAATGGAAAGTAACTAATTCATAATTGGAACCTTTTATTAAAATAAGAGATTAAATGCTAGGTTATAAATGAAATTTCCAGAAAGTTGAAATATGTAACCTATAAAACAAAAGATATGATTATTGAACATTAAATTAATTAAAAGAAATGAGAAAAACTTGTATAACCTTCAACTACAGTCTTAAAGCATATATATAACTTACCAAATATTAAAAGTTGTAATGTTTAATAAGAAAATGTAATGGAAAGTATATGAGTAAATTTATGTAATGAAAATGTTCAATAAATTTCTTTTAGTAATAGGAATTGATGTTATAGTTGTTATAAACTTAAGTTGTAATTTGGAAGGTTCTTGTAAATAAATATAATAGAAAGGTAAGTATTATAAATAAATGATTATAAACTTAAATTAATAAATTGATATGCTAAATAATTTAATTAAACATGAATACTAAATAAATGAATGAAAATAAATGAAATTGAGAAATGAATAAATTTAATGCAATAAAAAGAAAATTTATATGATATGAATAAATAAAAATGAATTTTTGTAAGTATAAGTGCAAATAAGTGAAATAAACATTGAATCAGTGGATGGAAATGAAAATTTGCAAGAAATAAATGTATATTAGAAGATAAATCATTATATGAATGAAAAGGAAATCAAACAACAAATGTTATGGAATGAAATTAATGAGAATGAACTTGATCTATTGTTTGAAATTGTTGTTTGTTTGGTTTATAGTTGTTTGGACAAAGATACTTTAAATTTGTTTGGGTGAATGAATAATCTATTTAGTTTCATCTAAGACTTTTGAGTAAATGGTATACTTAGTAGTTTATTTTCCATTCTGTACAATTTAAAGTTTTAAACCCGAACAACTATTTATTTTGTTCGCTATGGATACATGGATGGTTGATTTTATTGGCTTCATATGATGGTTGTATGTTGTGATTGCAAGTGATTACTATTGATTTGTTTGTTAGTATTGAAATAACTTTAAATACTTCATTTTATGTAATTGTTAACCTTTTTGGGATTATATAAGTGAAATACAGGTTATGGAAGCAATTGCTACTGCTTTTGGTTTCATAAAATAAGCGTAAATTGCTCGACAAATAGGTACGTTCTCGGATTATGGTTTTGTAGCGTTATTATATTGTTTTCCCGTTGCTGGGATATATTATTTTGAGATATTGTGATATATATTGTTATATTTGATATTATATTTTATCCCAAGCTTCACCGGACAAAGGAGACCCTGCCGAAATTTTCCGTAAATTTTGGACTTAGAAAAATTTTGAAAAATGTTTTCCGAACTTTATTAATTTGAGTATAAAACGATTTAATGGTTATCAATTGGTATATTTTATTCAAATTGATTAATTTTGTAAATTTATTTGTTTATAAATTTAATATTTTTGAATAAGATATATATATATTGATTTCTTGATTCTTTCTTTCCTTCCTTTTTCCTTTTCGGGGACGGAAAGTTTTGAATGGGGGACGACTCGTAAATTTCAATAATTAAATTTGTTAAACTAATAAGTTTATTAATTTAATATGGAAAAAAACTTTGTAATTTAATAATGAAAGGAATACTAAAACGAAATGTAACCATGAATTCAAAAGTATGATTTAAAGTTATAGTAAAGGTGGTAAGTTGCTGTTTAATTGGCCTATTAATCTAGTTGTAAATGTTACATTTGGATATAAAATGGAATATAAGTAAACAAGGGTAAGTGTTGTATAACTAAATGAATTTGTATATAATTTATGGTAATTGAATGAATTCAACAGTATGTAAGCAATTATGATCATTAGTGGAAATAATAAACTTAAGTGTAACATTGGCTTGTAAACAATTATTATAAGTTACATGTTTAATTAGTTGATTGAATTGGAATTGGAAATAAATTTTAATAAATATAAATAAATGTTACATTAATGGGAAATGTAATACAGTGTTTAGGAGTTGTCAAATTGGAGTATAGTAAGGTAATGAAAGGTTAAACAAAGGCTAACTAGGTTATAGAGTAGTAATGAACTTAATAAAAAGAATGGAATTGAAACAAATCAATTTATTGAAAATCAATTTATAATAAATGGAATTATTGTAGAAAATGAAATTAAATACTATGCAATTGAGATAAAGATGAAATGGGAAAATATTAATATATTAGAATATAAACCAACGTAAATGGTACCTAAGATGATAATAAGATGATTGAATTAATATAAAAAGATTGTGAAATCAAATAAATGGGTTTATTGGAAGTCCAATTGATAATTAATTAATGTATTGAAATTGAAATTTAACACTGTAATGTGTAAAATAATTTATATTGAATTGATATAGAAATTTGTTATAAGGGATTGTAAATTTCTATAGTAATCCAAGATGATGAAAATTACCGATTTTAGAATTTGAATGGAAAGTGATTTAATTTAATTTAATTTTAATTTATTTAATTAATAGAAAATTAGCTGTTTTGGCCACTGACTTGGATTTTGACAAAACCAGCTTCATCGGATCAGTAACTGCGAATTATTATAGGATTTCAAGTTTCGTAGCGATGGGACTTGTCGTTTGATCGTACGGACTCGAAATGCCTAGAAATCAATTTAATTGAAATCAATTTAAAATAAATTGATATTAGCATAACTTCTTCATATGATGGAATTTGGGCTTGAAACCTGTCCCTTGATTTTAAAATATTCAAAAACACCTAATTTCTTATTTGGGTTGACCCAGTTTTGTTCCAGAGTCGAAACGGGCTTTTCGGGTCGTGTATCGTTCAACTTTCAAACCGATTCGATCCATTTATTCCTATTTCTAATCTGCCTATATATATCTAGTTATAAACCCTAGCAGCCTTTCTATTTCTCATTTCTTTACGTACGATTCCATTTATCCTCCTCATTTCAATGGCAAACAAAAACCTAAATTCCTAATTCAGTTTCAAATCAAAATTCCACTTCAAAAATTCGAACTCCTCAAATAACATCAAATTATATATCAATCTGAAGCTCTCGACGGGCGCATCTTAGATCTGTAATTCTTTTTTCAATTCGATGCACTATTTGTCTAGAAATTGAGAATGAAACTGCGCCATTCGTTTTAGATTTTGGACGATTCAACAGCGGATCTACGACTATAGGACGATCGGGATGTGACGTTTGGAAGGTGGTGTCGAGCAGGTTGGTGTGGGGTTGTTTGCTTATCATATTAGGCGTCGATTTCGCTAGGAAATGATGTAGAAGGTACCACGGCAGCGGGAGTGGTTATGGCCACCTTGGAGGCGCGCGCGACCAAGCAAGGGTCGGCCCAACCTAGGGAACGCAGCGGCATGGTCTGATCTTGACGATGGCGAGGGGTTGTCGAGCATTTTTGGCCAAGTGGTAGGGTTTGGGGCGGCTATAGGTGATCGTGCAAAGCATAGCAGAGCGCAAGTGAAATGGGGCCGACTTGTGGTGAGGTGTCTTTCTTTTTTTTTTTTAATTTTTTTATCTTGAAATTCAATCTTCTAACGACGATAATTCTTGCATACGAGCTCGGATTTGGGCACGGTTTCTTACGTTGGGATCATATCAAAATTTTGCACATTTTGACCCTGGTTTGGAACCGTTTGAATTTTGGGTTTAAATTGGATTTAAATTCAAAAGGTGAGTGTTTTAACCCTCTCATAACTTCTAAATTTTCTTATGTTTGTTAAATTGATTTATGATGTGATTAGAAATTTATTTAGGACTGTTTGGCATATTTTGAATCATCATCTCAGTTTATTTGAATTTATTTGGATAAAATAGTTATTTAGTTTATTATTAAATATAACTGCCAGTAAATACCTGTTATTTATTATTTGTTCTATATTGATATTATTGATTGAATTGGATGATGATTTTGATAAATGTTTGATGATTGATATTGGATGAATGGATGTTGTATTTTATATTGTTACAAATTGCAAGTTGTTATGGATATTTTATTTCATTCGGGATTGCGGTTTGAAATGATATATAACTGTATTTATATTTTAAGTTACGGATTGAAATGATAAATATCTATATCACTTGACCATAGGATAGAAAATTATATACAAACACCTTGGTCTATATATAAAAATATTTTGAAATGATTTCTATAGTTTTGTAAAGAAATATATGGTTTTAGACAAATATTGATTTTAGTTATTGTATAAATGTCATTTTATCCTCGATTTTAAGCTATGTTTAATTTGTTTTAACATAGAATAAGCTTAATAATAAGTTTGGTTTTTTACTGAAGATAATATGGTTGGGTATTTAAATTCTTTTTTAATATAGAGTTTATGATGACTTAAATAAATTAAGGTTGGAAGATAAATTTAAAATTTATTTTAAATTGAATTTATTTAAGAATAAAACCCAAATAAGTTGATGTGAAATTTATTAAATTTGAAAATTTAAAAGGTATGATTTTTATAACTTGATTTTGGTTTAAGGTGAATTAAATGAATATTTCAATTATAAATAAATCAAAGGAAATTTTTAATTATATGTAATTTGGGTTTTATTTAAATGATAATGGATTTATTAAGTAAAATATTTCAAAACTAAATAATAGATAATTGAGTTGATGAATTGTAATTTCCAAACTTAGTTTTGAAATTGTTGAATACTTAAAGTTTGAAGTACATTGAATTTGGAATGGTTTATTCTGTGGATCAAATCTTTTTTGGAATCGATTTAATTTGGAATGGTTTATTTGGAAACCGAATTGAATTGAAATTTATGATTTGGGATTTGGTTAAATATAAAATTTAGAAATTCAAGTTGTTTTGGAATTGGTTTGTGAAATAGAAGGAGCTATTTATTATATAAAGTATTTTAATATTTAAACCATTTAAGTGGTGGAAGTTATGTTTCAAAGTTATTAATTTCAAAGTATTATGTTTTGGAAGTGTTATAATTTTAAGTCTTTTGTTTCGAAATTTTATAACTTTGAAAATACTATGATTTTTGAAATGATATCTTATTTGCTTTTGAAATTGAGATGATATAGTATTGATATGGTTTTGAAATGGCAATGATATTTTGGTTTTGAAGTATAAATTATTTTAAAATGGTTGCGGTGTTATAATAACATTTGGTTGTTAAAGAGACCGGGATCGAAAGTTGTCATACTCTCTGCCAACTCCGGATACCACTTTAACAACCATGTAAGCGGTGGAGATTCCAAAATGAAGTAGGATGGCGGCGGCGTTCCTTTGAGGTATATACATGGACCCGACTCCAGTGAGTTGGCAGAAGGTAGCTAAAATAGGATCGATTGACGGGCTAAGAAGGTAGCACCTTTGATCTGACACACTCCTTCGATACCATTCTATTACTTTGTGTTTTATTGGGGTTCTTTTGGTTTTGGGGGTGTGGCTTGAGGTGGACGGTAGTAGCTGTTATGCATTATCACCGGTCCGGAAGCGTAATTGGTATATCTACCCTGACATTGCCTAGTTGTGCCGTGTCACCAAACCTAGCGCGCCTTATATGATTTTATTTTGTGCAATACCTATGGAGTGCCCTTTGACGACGCCCAGTACGGGGGAGATTACGGTACTGTATAGACTATAGGAATATAAAAGTGTGTTAAGGTGGAAAATTTAAAGGCTTAACACTGTTTTCAAGTATATTATACTTTACTTTAAACACTATTATAATAGCGTATATTACTACATAGTAGATAGTTTAACGGATCCTCTGGAGGTGTGAATCCCGAACATCTCTTAGGTTACTGCACTCACGTTGACACTGCATAGGAGATGTCAAATCCCGTACACTTATCTGACGCCGTTCCACTCATATTTTACCGCTGATTTAACTTACATAAGATCTTTTAGTTCTGAATCGAGTGTTTTGTCTTTTCAATTCGCTCGGCGTCAGCCTGAACATTTCAGGATTTGAAGATCTTGCTGCTGGAGGACGAAGACGAAGATTGTATTACTAATATTTACTATATTGTTCCATTGCATCTCATTGTTCCGCTGCATTGTTATTTATTATTCTTTGGTATGTGTAACTCTGATTTTGTGTTGTATAAGTATAATGAAATGTTTTTGTAAAACGACTTCATGAACTGTTATTTGATTATTATATTTTTTTTCATTCTGCTGCAAGATTCTTTTTTTCTTCTTTCTCTGCTTTTTCTTATTCATCCCAATAACAATCTGCCCTTCTGTACGGTTTGAGTTTGACGTGTATACAATTTAAAACGCATAAAAAAGCGGGATGTTACATATGTTGACTGGAACACCATGCAATCTGACAATCTCTCTTAAGAAAATCTCAGCCAAAGATGCTGCAGTACGGGTTGCCTTAATCGTAATAAAATGGGCGCTCTTGGTTAGATGGTCCACAATTACCCATATTCCTTCGTTTCTCTTTTTGGTCTTTAGAAAACCATCGATGAAATCCATCGAAATCATTTCCCACTTCCAGTTCGAGACTTCCAAAGGCTGCAACAATCTGTCTGTCGTCTGTTGGTCACCTTTCATCTGCTGCCAGATCGCACATCCATTGAAGAAAGTAGTGATATTCTTCTTCATGCTTGGCCACCAAAAGACTCTCTTCATATCCTTATACATCTTTGAAATCCCTGGGTGGATACTCAATCTGGAGAGATGACTCTCTGATAAGACTTCTTGATTCAAATCCTTGAAATTAGGGACATAAATCCTTCCGTTGATCTTTAATTTTTCTTGGTCATCAATCTCAAAACGAGCACACTGACCATTCTTAACTCTCCTAATGATTCCTCTCAATCTACTATTTGATCCTTTCTTACTCGAAATCCTTTCCAGAAGAGACGGAACAACTTCCAAAAGAGACAGAACTGCATTCCTAATGAGAGCATCCGCTACAACATTTTCTTTCCCTGGGGTATAAAGGATATCCAAATCATACGATTCCAAAAACTCAACCCATCGCCGCCGCCTCAAATTTAGATCTTTCTAGGGGAAAAGATACTTCAAAGGTTTGTGATCCGTGAATAGCTCGAAATTTTCTCCCAAAAGATAGTGCCTCACATCTGCAAAGCAAAGACGATGGCCAACAGCTCTAGATCATGCGTAGCGTAATTCTTTTCATGAGGTTTTAATTTCCGACTCGCATACGCAGTTACTCTTCCATTTTGCATCAGAACTGCACCCAGCCCAATAATACAGGCATCCGTATAAGCCTCAAATTTACTCTTTCCATCTGGAATAGCCAACACAGGAGCACTTGTCAGCTTCGCTTTCAAATTCTAGAAAGCTTCCTCACATTCAGGGGTCCACTTGAACTTTGCTCCCTTCTAAGTCAACTTGGTTAAGTGTGAAGAGATCTTGGAATAATCCTTGATGAACTTCCTATAGTAGCCTGCTAAACCCGAAAAAATGCGGACTTCAGTCTGTGTCTACGGCTGCTTCCATTCTAGAATAGTCGATACCTTAGCTGGATCTACCGAAATACCCTCTCCAGAAACAATGTTGCCCCAAAAATTTGACTTCTGATTTCCAAAAATGGCATTTAGAGAACTTAGCCTTCAGAACATGCCTCCCCGGATTCTCCAGTACTATTCCCAAATGCTACTTGTGCTCCTCTTCAGACTTAGAGTAGACAAGAATATCATCGACGAACACAAGAACAAACTTATTTACTACGTCTCGAAAAACTCGATTCATCAGGTCAACAAAGTAGGCTGGAGCGTTGGTTAACCCGAAAGGCATAACCAACCACTCAAAGAAACAATTGGGTCCCCTGAACGCAGTCAAGGGTATACTGTCCTCAGCTAGCCTTAACTGATGGAAACCCAAAGATAAATCTAACTAGGAAAAAACAGAAGCTCCATGCAGCTGATCAAAGAGATCATCTATACGAGGCAAAGGATACTTATTTCGGATGGTCACTTTATTCAACTCTCGATAATCAACATAGAACCTTACCGACTTGGTGACGAACACTGCAGGAGAACCCCAATAAGAAAAACTAGGCCTAATCAATCCTTTCTCTAACAGATCCCGAGTTTGCTTCACTAGCTCCTCCCTCTATCTAAGTGCCATCCTTCTGCTAGGTTGAATTACCGGTATTGCTCCCGGAACCAAATCAATGCGAAACTCTATCTCCTGGTGCGGAGGTAAACACTTGACTTCCTCGAATACATCTGGAAAATCTTGGACCACTTCGATATCTTCAACCTCCTCCCGAGAAGTCCCAACTCCATGTAAAAGACTACTCAAGTGAATTCTATAACTATCACACATCACTTTCGCAATCCTACCCAAATCAGTTTCCAACGAAACTGTTCTTTCTTCACACATCAAGACAACTTTATACTTATCAAGCCAATACATCCCTAATATAAGGTCAAACCTCTTAAAATCCAACACATAAGGGTCGCATGAAAAACTATGGGATAGATAGGAAGTTCTCACATCCTTATAGATCATATCTAACTTGGTTACTCCTCCTATCGGATTAGATACAAAAATAGGACGATCTACAATACTATGTGTGAGATAAACTTCTCTACTGACTCCAAAGAGATAAAACTAAGAGAGGCACCCGAATCAAACAATACTTTAATATACTTTCCATCTAAAAGTAATGTACCTTCCAATACTCCTATTCCTTTAGAAGAAGTTGATGGTGCGCCCTTCGAAGCAAACACCTTGTTCTGCGAAGCTTTTTGAAGTAACGGGCAAGCTCACACCGTATGGCCCGGTTGGTGACAGCTGAAGCATCACGATTTCTGAACCATTGTTGATCCTGGTCCAATCTAACGCTGCTACTGCTACTGCTAAGTTCTACCCTTAGGACACTGATTAGCCAAATGCCCTACTTGCTGACCATTATAACATTTCCAAGGTTCGTTGTTACTTCCAGGTTTCTTCTTATTCTGCTTCTTTCAATTAGGATTGAACTTTCTCTTATGTAGTTAGAAGAATTCCCTCCTGATGCCGCTACAGATGCCACTGGTTTCTTATTCATCAACTCCTCATATCTAAGTGGCATACCAGTCAACTCTACAAAAGATCCCTTCAAATGTGCTGTTATCTTTTCATGAAACTCTGGTCTCAATCCTTACACAAACATCTCAATCTTTTTTTGGGGAGTGTCTATGAGTCCTGCACCATAGCGAGATAGTTCATTAAATTTGGTCTCATATTATGCTATTGTCATGCTTCCCTGCTTCAAATCCAGAAAATCTCTATATAAACGGGTCTTTCTAGCTGTTGGCATGAACTGTTCCTTAAAACAATTCCTTAAATCTATTCCAAGAAATGTCATCCTCTGAGATATTTGCTGTAACTGCATCCCACCAAGCTATAGCATCTTCTTGCAATTGCCATGATGCCATTACTTTCTTCTGCTCGTCAGAGAAATCCAAACTCTTAAAGATGCGCTCGCATGAGCGTAGCCAAGCCTGGACCTCAATTATAGTCTCTGATCCTTTAAATGGTCTTCCTCCAAGGTTGGTGAAATCTTCGCATAAAGCAGCACTCGAGGCGGTGTTGGATTCACAGCCTCACTAGCAGTCTGACCTCTTCCATTATTTGTCGATGTGCTCCCTACAACTCTGCCTTTCCTGCCTCTTGAACTCATGTTGGCAACCTGGATAGGTAACCCAACAAATTTAGACAGGTATATGGTTATATAAAAAAGACAAATACGCACTCTCAAGATAGATACTACTCCAGAGCCTAGGTATTATCTCAACCTATGCTCTAATACAAATTGTGACAACCCGCCTTTCATTTCACAGAAAGAAGCATAATCAATAAGAAAATAAATGGATAGAAATAGAAAAGATAGAAAGAAAGAAAAACAACATCAGAATCTCACAACGGAAATAGAACAAAATATAATATTTCTCATAACCATTACATAGTCTTACACGTATCAGAGTACACACAGTTATACAACTTCATTACATTAGACAGTCATAAAGACTTGTCTGTCCATTACATCCAAAATACAACCGCCAAAAGACACAACACAGCGGAATGATATAGATAGATACGTCTGGACTCCATGTCCAAGCTTCTCTAAAATTCATCAAGCCAAACCTGATCACTTGGCTACTCATAAAAATTTGAGTACCCAAGAATTTAAGAAAAACTGAATAAACTCCGGTTCAAACATGGGTCTGGTGTGAGTAAACGGGCTAAAGTTGTTTAACTTTAAAAATCATTTGAAATCAAAGGTACCACGTAAGACTTCCCACACATAAACATGGGTAAGTTTTTACCTTATGCTAACCAAAACATTTGATGGACAATCCAATAATATTATAATAGGGTTTAGGGTTTCCAAATAAATATTCACATAGCTGAAATAGTTACATGATTAAATTCCAGCATACTAGCCACAAAGTGGGTTATACAATCAAAATCGTAAAGGCACGTAGGGATAATGAGTTTCCATCAATGGCAGGGCTACTGGGGTACCGCCGTCATAGTACATGGTCTAGATCAACGTACTGAGGATCCACCCTAAATCCCCTGCAATACAAGGCCAGAACCATCCCTTACTGGATAGTCCCGAACAAGACAGCCCCGCAGTTGTGACCAGCAACTGCCCACTAAGCCGAAATAAAGAAGGGACCGCTTGGCAGGGGTAAATCTCGTCCTACTTGGGTGCTACCTACTTAACCTTGCTACACCTCTCCTGTTTTAGCCATTCCTGGTTGATGAGGATTGAGGCTACGACTACCTTTGATATAACACATCTATCTTAGAATGCTCATCGTCCTCCTGACTTGTTCTGAAAGCATTCAATCCATACAAGTTTGTTCCAGGTTCGAACGAAACCGAAGGCACTATCTCATTACACTCATTTTGGAATCACCCTCAGAGTTATCATTTAACTTGGATCGATGAGGTTTTCAGATATCCATTTTGAAATCTGATCCCTGTCCCATCGAAATCCAAACGTATCTCAAAGGCCAAGTTGTTTTAAAGTTAACAATTTAACTTAGAACATTTGCATTCACATAGCAATCACATGACAAATAAATAATACATATTTATCACAGATATATCCAATATCGCATCACAGAATATCATTCAATAGATATCAATCGATCCAAATATTCTACTTAAACAATCATCCAAACAGGAATTATTAATCCTTATTATAATTAATTTAATTAACTTAAATTAAATTAATTACTTAATAATTAATCACTTAACCATGCTTAATTATCATTAATTAATTACATATCATTTATCTTAATTAATCATTCCTTAATTACCTTTTAAATCAATTAAATTTACCTTTAATTATCTAATTAATTAATCCTTAATTACTTAATTAATTATTCCTTAATTATTAATTAATAAAAATTAATTACAAATTAATTAATTTTTAATTACTAGTTAATCAATTCTTAATTACCAATTTATTAATATCTAATTACTTAATTAATTAATGCTTAATTACAACTTAATTACTTAATTAATGAATCACTAATCATTAATTAATTATCTCTAATCATCTAATTAACAACCGTTAATTACAGATTAATTAACCTCTTGATTAATTAATTTATAATCCTTAACTATTAATTAATTAATTCTTAATTAATAATTAATTTAATTATTTAATTAATCTTTAATTACTTCATTAATTATCAAAATCTTAATTTCCTTTAAGACAAATCATTACCTTATTAATTACCTAATCACATTATTTAAAAACATTTAATCTTTAATTAACATTTAATTATAATTATAAAAATTAAGTTTAAAATATCTTAAAGATTTAATTAACGAATTTCAAGTTAAACAAACATATAATTTCTTAATTAAATGTTTAAGAAAACATTTGTTATGGAAAGGAAATTATTTAAGAAAAGTTTTAAAACAAATCCATTTAGATTTTCAAAACTTTGCTTTTAAAAACTTTTTAGAACATGTTTAAAAACTTGCTTATCTCCTGCTTCGAGTTAAACCCGATCTTTACTCGAGACTGGCCTCGAGTTCTTCTTCATCTTCTTCTATATATTTTTTTAGAATTTAGCTTAAGTTTTAAAACAAATAATATAACACTCATGTATACAAGTTCAACCCTGAGCCTAACTTCATCTCTCTCGTGCATCGACTTGAGACATCCCTCTTCGCAAACACATAGAAACGCAAGAAAAACGTGCACGTGCACAGTGCCACGATGATGTTCTGGTGACCTTCATCACCTCCGGCAAGTCATCGATCGACACGACAATCAATTCCGGCCATCGATTCGTCACCATAACACCCAAAATCGAAACGATCTTTTCCAATCGAACCTGGAAACCCAACCTCGTCTAAAACCAGCCTCGAAAAGCCATTCCGACCACCAGAATCTCAGGAGCTTCATCTACACCTTCGTCCACGACTCAAGCACGTTTTCTCCACGTGACTCGACACTCCGACGACACTGTTGATACACGAAGATTTTTGATCAATGACAATGTATAAAGGAAGAAATATATGCAAGATAGAGCAAGATCAATGAAATATAAACTTGAGTATGATTTTTATATATATAGGATTATTTGTTAAAATCTATCCTCAAGAGTTGCACAAACACAAGAACACATTCATTATACTTCAATTTTTCACTGAGCATACTTCAATTCTTCAAAATTCATAAATTCATATGTCAGTCGACTGAAATAAATTTACCAGTCGACTGAACTGGCAAACATGTACAAATATGCACAGTTTCAGTCGACTAAATTTTCTGCACAGTCGACTGAAAATTTTCCAGAAAGATTACTACTACAATTTCAGTCGACTGAAATTCCTGCACAGTCGACTGAATTTGAACCTGAGAATTTTGCATGAAAGGACACCTTCTTCTTCCCAAGAGTTGCGACCATTCCTCAATAGAAATGGAAGCTTCTCTTATCTACAACCCTTGGCAATACATGCATCCTTTTTACAACTATAAATACATGATTCAAACATCATTCATATAATTGAATTCTCTTACTCTAATCTATCTATTTCTTGATCATATTTTTCTAAACATTATCAAAGCAATCACTACTCTCTTTGCTTGAATCACTGTTTATATTTAATATATTTGATTCATAGCAAATTCATAATTCCTTAATCTTCACAAACATATTTCATATTCTTGAGGATAAGATTATAGGAACATTGTACTACATTAGACTCATTCGTGTTATAAAGAACACAACTAGTCAAAACTTGTTTAGCATTGAGGTTTGAAGTCCTCTTAGGTAGTTTGAGGCAAAGATATCCCGTTCGGTTGTTCGGGTAAGTTGTGAACCTATTCCTCCGGGTTAAGAGAGGGTTTTGTAGTTAGTGAATACCTAAGTGAAGCTTAGGGACTGGACGTAGGATAAGTGATCCGAACCAGTATAAAATCTTGGTGCGATTTTTACTTACCATATATACATTAACCATATAGCTATTCCATATTACACGATCCTATCAATTACCCCCGACTTACAATTGGTATCGGAGCCTGGTCGTCCTATAACCATAACACTGTTATTAGACATATTGATAATATGGAAAATAACGCAAGTACAAGTACAACTTCTGCCTATAACTCTACATTTGCCGAAGGACAATCTACTCAAAGACCCCCTCTTTTCAATGGACTTAACTATAACTATTGGGCTACAAGGATGAGGATTTATATGCAAGCAACTAGCTTCGAAGCATGGAACACCACTCAAGTAGAGTTCGTTGTACCCACAACCGACTATCCTACATGGACACAAACTCAGAAGAATGAAGCTAGTGCAAATGCCAAAGCAATGAATATGCTATTTTGCGCCTTGGATAGAAATGAATTCAACCGAGTTAGCATATGTACTACTGCACATCAGATATGGGAGACACTTAGAACCATACACGAAGGCACTAACAAGGTCAAACAAACAAAGATCTCCATGCTAAAGAATCAATTCCAAAACTTTAGAATGCGACAAAATGAATCCATCAATGACATGTATTCAAGATTTCAAGACATTCATCATGCCTTAATCGGATTGGGAGAAAAGTTTACGGATTTCGATATTGTATCTAAAGTTCTAAATTCACTCACTGATGAATGGGAAAGAAAGGTGCTAGCAATCGAGGAAGAAAACGATCTATCTTCAATGAAACCAGAAGAATTAATTGGAAATCTCATGTCATATGAAGTTAATATGCAAGCTAAGAAAGATCAAGCTCAAGAAAGAAAGAATGTTGCTTTTCACGCGGAAAAAGAAGATTCAGAATCGGAAGATGAGGATTTAGCATTCATAGCCAAGAATTTCAAAAAATTCTTAAAATTTAGAAAAGGGAACAAAAACGGATTCAAAAAGAATTTCATGAGTAAACCTCCTTCCTCAAATATAGAATGCTTTAATTGTCACAAGAAAGGACACATGCAAAAGGATTGCCAAGAACAAAAGAAGGAAAATCAGAAAAGTTTCAACAACAAAAACAAAAAGGATAAATTCAAAAAGAAGGCATTCTCTGTAACATGGGACGATTCAGATTCATCTTCATCTGAAAGTGATAGTGATAGCGACAATGAACAAGCAAATGTATGCTTCATGGCTCAAGAGTCTGAGGTAAGCAATTTAACTTTCGATGATTTAATTGAAGTAAACACTGAAATTTTAAGCACAATAAAAATTCTTAAAAAGAAAATTAAGGAAATTCGTGAAAATCAAAACAAAGCTGAGTTTGAAAGAGATATGTTACATGATGAAAAGAAAATTCTTGAAGAAGAACTTGAAAAAGTTCAAGAATCTTATTCAAACTCAGAAACTCAATTATCACTTTTAAGTCAAGAAATTGAAACTCAAAAGACTAAGAATGATATAATTACTTCTGAAAATCATGAGTTAAAAACAAAAATTAGACAAGTTGAGTTAGAAAACAATGGTCTTCAAGCTAGATTAGATAACATTACTAAAAATGTTTCTAACTTTAATAAAGGAAGAGAAAATTTATCTAAAATTTTAGAAAATTCTCAATCCTCTTCAAACAAACATGGATTAGGATATAAAAAGGAAGTAAAAATTTCTAAAAATAAAAATTTTAAAAATTCAAAACAACAAATATTACTTCAAGAATCTATTCAAACAAAAGTAGAAACCGAGATAATCAAAATTTGGATTCCAAAGACTAACAATATTTTAATTAGGAATAAGTATATTAAAACATTTATAGATAATGTTCACCATAATAAAAACTATATTTATAAAAAGGATACTAAACCAAATTGGGTTTGGTTTCCTAAACTCTAATTTTTCTTTAGGACCCTATTAAAAGGTGGGTACCAATAATTTCATATCTATTTTCAGGTCCCACTCAAAAAGAAAAAATGGATATTAGATAGTGGTTGTTCAAAACACATGACCGGAGACAAAGATATGCTTACAAACATAACATACTTTGATGGTGGCTCGGTTACCTTCGGAGACAATTCAAAAGGCTATATCATTGGCAAAGGAGATGTGAACAATTACGGTACATCAAAACTACCTTTTATAAAAAATGTTTCATTAGTTAAAAATTTAAAACATAATCTACTTAGCATAAGTCAACTATGTGACAAAGGCTTTAAAATAATTTTTTCGGATAATAAATGTAGTATTTTTGATCAAAACCAAAATCTTGTTTTTGAAGGAAATAGAGATAGAAATATTTACGTTTTAAATATGAATATTAATCATAATACAAGTATGTGTCTACTTGCCAAAGACAATGATCCTTGGTTATGGCACAAAAGATTTTGTCATATAAATTTTAAAACTATTAGAAAACTTTCTAAAAATAATTTAGTAAGAGGTCTACCCAAGATAAACTTTAAAATAAATAATCTTTGTGATGATTGCCAAAAAGGTAAATTAACAAAATCATCTTTCAAATCTAAGAAAATTATTTCGACTTCACAACCATTAGAATTACTACATATGGATTTATTTGGACCAACACAAGTTCAATCCATTAATCATAATCGATACGTATTTGTAATAGTTGATGATTTCTCAAGATATACATGGACTATTTTTATGAAAAATAAAAGTGATACTTTTGAAAATTTTAAAACATTTGTCAAAAGAATTCAAAATGCTAAAGACTTAAAAATTAAAAATATTCGAAGCGATCATGGAGGAGAATTCGAAAACGAGGATTTTGAAACTTTTTGTAAAAAGAAAGGAATAAATCATAATTTTTCATTTCTTAGAACTCCTCAACAAAATGGAGTTGTAGAAAGAAAGAATAGAACATTACAAGAATGTGCAAGAACATTATTAAATGGAAGTTCCTTACCAAAACATTTTTGGGCAGAAGTCGTTGCTACTGCATGTTACGTATTAAATAGGATATCAATTAGACCACTAACTAAAAATACTTCTTATGAACTATTTAATAACAAAAAGCCAAATATATCATATTTTAAAGTATTTGGATCAAAATGTTTCATTTTAAATACAAAAGATCAATTAGGAAAATTCGATCCAAAAGCTAACGAAGGAGTTTTCGTAGGATACTCAGAACGAAGTAAAGCATATCGAGTATTTAATAAACATACAAACATAATTGAAGAAACCTTACATATATCTTTTGATGAAAATTTCAATAGAAATTTAAGTATAAAAGATGATGAAGAATTAATAAATATAGAAGAAACAAATCTTGAAAATAATAATTTAAGATCCCCTCCTAGAATATTATGAGATCATCCAACTCAAAATATTATAGGAGAAATAAATTCTCAAGTTAGAACAAGAAATCAACTAAATCAAATGGGTCATGTAGCGTTCATTTTATCAACATTTGGTATCAACAGAACCTAAAAATCCTAAAGAAGCATCAACAGATGATTATTGGATTATTGCTATGCAAGAAGAATTAAATCAATTTGAACGTAACGATGTTTGGAAATTAGTTCCCCGTCCTAATAATCAATCAGTAATAGGAACAAAATGGATTTACAAAAATAAAGTAGATGAATTAGGTAATATAACAAGAAATAAAGCTAGACTAGTAGCACAAGGATATAATCAAGAGGAAGGTATTGATTTTGAAGAAACATTTGCTCCCGTCGCAAGACTTGAAGCAATTCGTATACTTTTAGCTTTTGCATGTTTTCACAATTTCAAACTCTATCAGATGGATGTGAAAAGTGCATTTTTAAATGGTTTTATTAAAGAAAATGTATATGTAGAACAACCTCCTTTATTTATACACGAAAAATATCCAGATCATGTCTATAAATTAAAGAAAGCACTATATGGTCTTAAACAAGCACCTCGTGCTTGGTATGAAAGACTTAAAAGTTATTTATTAAATTCAGGATTTAAAATTGGAAAAGTCGATCAAACTCTCTTTATTAAAAATACTTCAAAAAACATTTTAATAATTCAAATATATGTAGATGATATTATATTTGGGTCAACAAATGAAAATGTATGCAAAGAATTTTCAAATATAATGACTAAAGAGTTTGAGATGTCTCATATGGGAGAATTATCATACTTTCTTGGACTTCAAATAAAACAATTATCAAATGGAATTTTTATAAACCAAGAGAAATATTGTACAAACTTAATTAAACGTTTTGGAATGGAAAACACTTCAGCTAAACCTACTCCTATGAGTACTACTACTCATCTCGATCGAGATGACAATGGCAAAAGTGTAGATCAAAAATTATATAGAAGTATGATAGGCTCCTTACTTTACTTAACCACAAGTAGACCAGACATAATGATGAGTGTATGCTTATGTGCACGTTTTCAATCTAATCCTAAAGAATCACATTTAAGAGCAGTTAAACGAATTATACGATATCTTAACTACACTAAAGACTTTGGACTTTTTTATCCAAAAGAGTGTACGTTTGAATTAGTATCATTCAGTGATGCTGATTTTGGTGGATCTCGAACAGATAGAAAAAGTACAAGTGGTACATGTCATTTTATTGGAAAATCACTTGTATCATGGTTTAGTAAGAAACAAAATTGCGTCTCTCTTTCCACCTGCGAAGCAGAATATATATCAACTGCATTAGCTTGTACTCAAGTTATATACATGCAACAAACACTCAAAGATTTTAATATAAATTTAACAAATTCTACAATATATTGTGATAACACTAGTACAATAAACTTATCTAAAAATCCAGTTAATCACTCTCGTACAAAACATATAGATATTCGTCACCATTTTTTACGTGACAATATCGAAAAAGGTATAATTAATCTAGAACATATTTCTACCGAAAATCAAATTGCCGATATATTTACTAAACCCTTATTATAAAATTCCTTCATAAAACTTCGACGAGAATTAGGGATAATATCCTTTAACGATATAAATTAAATTTACAATAGATATATACATATTTCAGTCGACTAAATTTTTTTCAGTCGACTGAATATAAATCAAGAGTTATTTTCAGCTATATTATAATCCTCACATTTTTTAACTGATTTATTAATAACATCCTTACATTTTTAACAAATTTTTCCTTAATCATTGAATATTTATGTGGTTACAAATCTTAGCTAAACAATAACCATTAATTGTTTACTCAAAATCTATTATAAATTCTTAAACAAATTTAGTTTTTTTAAAACATCTAAATTTTACAATTAAAAACTTAAACAAACTCAAAATGTCGTCTAACGACTCCTACTCTCCAATCAACATCACATCGTCAAGCAAAAACTCTCCAACATCACCAAAATTTCCCACACCAACACCACCACATGAGCCGATGTATAATTGGAAAAATTATCATACTGGTTACACTCCAGAAACCAAGAAGGCTAAGCGCGGACTTTTTATTTCTCCGGACACGAAAAGAAAGATTGATGAGATTCATCACTTTCAACAACAACAGATTGACCTTCAACGAGAACTATACTTCGAGCAAAAGATTACAGCTAGACGTTTGAATTTCCTAGAGCAAATTGGCTTACGTTTCTGTGGATCAAAGAAGAACGAAGTGGCTGAGCCCCTACCTCGACCCGTCAGTTCATTTGATCCATCTTCATCTTATCGTACACCAAATGATCCCGTCAATCCATGGATGTCTCCTAAGACACCACAATATAGTCCGAATTCATGGGATAGAAATTACATGAAAAATGAAGGAAAGAAGAATCCAAGTCCTTCTCAAAAGAAATAATTCAATTTGAAATATATTATTTGTAACTATTTTTCTTAAAATAAATTGTTTAAATTCAAAAAGAACCTGAAACAACAAAAGTACATGACTCAGTCGACTGAACTTATAAGCCCAGTCGACTGAATGAACACAGAAAACATTTTTTTTCATATTTTCAGTCGACTAAATATTTCTGCACAGTCGACTGAAACATAACAGAAACTCTCGGGAAAATATTCAGTCGACTAAAATCTCTGTTCAGTCGACTGAATTCAAACCTACAAGCTTTCGGTCTACAATTCAGTCGACTGAACAGACATTTTCAGTCGACTGAACGGCCTTTTCCAGGTAAAATTCCCTTTGTTTACATCAATTTTTTCACTTCCAAAATCACTTTTTACATCTTCTTCCCCAAATTTCCCCAAAACCCTAGATCTCAAATACTTCCAATCTCCCTCAAATCAAAAGCAAATGGCACCAAAACGATCTAGAGCTTCATCCTCTTCATCCTCCGAGCCCATTGATGCTCAAATTGCTCAATGGCTATATGATGAAGTCGCGATAACCCGATGGAACAAGATGAAGAACTCAAGAATTTTTGAGCATTCATTTGTAGATTTCCAAAGTCTTCACACCTACAATTTCCAAGAGCTCACTGATCGAGCAGGCTTAACTCCTCTTCTTGATTTGAAATGGAATGACATTGCCATAAATCATATTATGGTCAAATTGTTCTACGCAAATCTCAATCTTGGACACCAAACTCCAAGGAATCCAAACGACAGTGTTTGGAGCATGGTCTGCGGAAAGAAGGTTTGGTTTTCTTTGGATCGAATAGCTCACATTTTAGGGTCAACTAATATCGGAAGGAAACTAGAAGAAATAGAATTCAATCCACAAATTCGTGATAACATAAATCACCAATTTATGGATGATAATATAAATTTCCAAGATTTGAAATCTACTTCTCTTCGTCCTCGAGCAAGAATTCTACATAAAACTCTAATGAGAACGATCACTCCTCGCACGGGCTCATATGAAATCGTTTACCCAATTAACTATCGAGCTTTACATGCCATCTTTGGCAATATTAAAGTCAATTGGGTACAACTAATCCTTGATGAGTTTCTCTCATTTCATAATGGTAAAATGCGCACAATTTACTTTGGAGAATATATCATGCGCCTTCTCCTCAATGTTGATACACCATTACCAGATTCAGAAAACACAATGGTCCATCAAATAAACCATCGGACCATAAGCCTTGTGCAACTCCCTACTCGACCTCCTCGATTTATATCACTTGCCGAATGGGAAGCAAGGCGTCAAGAGCAACAACAACAACCTCCGCCACCTCAACCCGAAGAACATTTTGAACAAGAAGATGAAATTCGTCTTGTTGACCCGACCTACTCTACCAACCAATCCTTAGGAATATTATCAAGAAATCAACAAATTCTTGATAATCGTCTTAAAAAGGTGGATAAAAAGCTTGACAAAATCAAAGGATTTTTTAATAAGCTTTGGGACGCTATCTCATGCTCAAGCACTACTACCGCTTCAACATCTCGTGGCAAGCGTCCTGCACCAACATTTACATGGACGTCATCCGAGGAGCATACCAGTAGCAGCACAAGCGGAGCTAGTGGTGGACAAGGAGGAAGACCTTATCAACCATCATCAGGAGGACCAGTCATTAGAGAACCAGGAGACAGAGAAGGTTCTTACGATTGGGATAAGGATCAGTAATTTATTTGAGTTATTGTTCTATTATGTTTCTTGCAACTATGACATTTGAACTATTATATTTTATGCATTTTTTTATGCAATTCTAAGATTCATTCTTGCTTAAACTGATTCTTTTAATTCCATGCACATGCGGTTATTACTTCCTTTTTGTCGATGACAAAGGGGGAGAAAATCTATGGTACTAACTTTGTTTTTTGTAGGAAAGATAGGTGTACACATTCAGGGGGAGAAAGTTTAAATATCTTTAGAAAATCAAGTATTGTCATCAATCAAAAAGGGGGAGAATGTTGATACACGAAGATTTTTGATCAATGACAATGTATAAAGGAAGAAATATATGCAAAATAGAGCAAGATCAATGAAATATAAACTTGAGTATGATTTTTATATATATAGGATTATTTGTTAAAATCTATCCTCAAGAGTTGCACAAACACAAGAACACATTCATTATACTTCAATTTTTCACTGAGCATACTTCAATTCTTCAAAATGCATAAATTCATATGTCAGTCGACTGAAATAAATTTACCAGTCGACTGAACTGGCAAACATGTACAAATATGCACAGTTTCAGTCGACTAAATTTTCTGCACAGTCGACTGAAAATTTTCCAGAAAGATTACTACTACAATTTCAGTCGACTGAAATTCCTGCACAGTCGACTGAATTTGAACCTGAGAATTTTGCATGAAAGGACACCTTCTTCTTCCCAAGAGTTGCGACCATTCCTCAATAGAAATGGAAGCTTCTCTTATCTACAACCCTTGGCAATACATGCATCCTTTTTACAACTATAAATACATGATTCAAACATCATTCATATAATTGAATTCTCTTACTCTAATCTATCTATTTCTTGATCATATTTTTCTAAACATTATCAAAGCAATCACTACTCTCTTTGCTTGAATCACTGTTTATATTTAATATATTTGATTCATAGCAAATTCATAATTCCTTAATCTTCACAAACATATTTCATATTCTTGAGGATAAGATTATAGGAACATTGTACTACATTAGACTCATTCGTGTTATAAAGAACACAACTAGTCAAAACTTGTTTAGCATTGAGGTTTGAAGTCCTCTTAGGTAGTTTGAGGCAAAGATATCCCGTTCGGTTGTTCGGGTAAGTTGTGAACCTATTCCTCCGGGTTAAGAGAGGGTTTTGTAGTTAGTGAATACCTAAGTGAAGCTTAGGGACTGGACGTAGGATAAGTGATCCGAACCAGTATAAAATCTTGGTGCGATTTTTACTTACCATATATACATTAACCATATAGCTATTCCATATTACACGATCCTATCAATTACCCCCGACTTACAGACACTGCAAAAAAGAATTTTCCAATCTCGACTCAACTGGGTTCTAAAACTCTAGTTCTAACCACCACCGACGCCACGACCAATGATCGCCACTTCCACCCTTTTTCCCAACATTCCCAAACTCTAAACAAGCTTCGACAATAACCCCGACGACCAAGTGTTCGTCGATCGCCAAAAACAACCTAAAAATCAAAATCTGATCATCTATGAACTGCACCATCAATACTCCACTAAAAATCAAGATTTTTGTTTTAAAAATCCTAATTTGAAAAGAGGATTCAGGTTATATACTTGAATTTACAATTCATTGCACTTGATTTTAACCTGTTCTTCAATTTTCACTGTTGTTTTTAATTTCCAGAGAATTTTCAAACTTATTTCTTATAAATAAAATTTTAAAAACTTAATTATGTTCAAACAAACAACTTTTGTCTGAATACTTCAGCCTAACAGAAATTAGACGAGCAGATTAGAGAGATTTTTTTTTCAAATTTAAACTCTGTAATGTGGAACAGAGATGATACAAATACATGCACACAGGTTTACATACATATATACATATATTCAAACCTAAAACGAACATGCGTACATAATTTCAAACATCCATCAAAAGATGCATCAAGCATTACATATACATCAGAAATAAAAACTGATTTATGTTTACGTTTACTAACCAGTTTTAATCAAAGAAACCGGAGAACTCCCTTTTTTTAACTGGATGCTTGATTCTTCCTCTTGATTTGCCTACTGATCTTGCTCTTGTTTGCTTACAAATTAGAGTAGTTGTACTTGAATTTGATCTTGCTTTTAGACTTCGAATTTGTTGAGAAGATTTCTTTGCTTTGTTACTGATTTTGAATTTGAGAAAAATTTTCTTTGCCAGTTTGTTTTTAAGTTACAGACTTTCACTTTTCTTTGTATTTAGAACATGAATATAGGAAAATGAAACGAAGATAAAAGATATAAGTTTATATAAGTTAAATTAGGTTTTATTAAAAATAAAAGAAAATTAAATAAAAGTGACACTTGTCTTTTACTACACTTAATCATCTTACACATGTTATTAAGGAGATTCATAAGCTAACACATGTAAGTATGCATACATTAATTAATTTTTAAATGTTTATAAAAGTTTTAAAATTAACTTCCTAATTAATAAATACACATCTTAATTTATATAAATAAATTCCTTTAAAAAGAAAATAATATAAAACAATTTATGTTCTAAATAAAATCATATAAAATACATTATAAATCCAAAATATAATTTAAGATATATATATCTATTTTTTGAATTTCAAATTTAATTATCCAAATTCAATTTCAAATTCAAATCCAATTTAAAAATCAATTTGATATATATATATATATATGCAAACAAATACAAATTCAATTTGTATATAATAATTCCATTTAAAAATTTATTTATTTATATTTAAAAACATCACATTTATTATTATTGTTTGAAAGTAACAATTTTACAAAATTTTAAATAATTTATGAAAGAGATTACCACATTTAAATTTGCTTGAAATTTCCGGGATATCATAATCTACGACCGATCGTCGGATCGAGGGCACCGTGTTATAGAGAGTCGAATGGGGGTTCCATTGGTATAGGTCGCAAGTTGTATCAACCGTTAGATCAATAGTGAATTCTCGATTAGGTTTAAAAATCGATGGTGGCGGTGGCTCCTAGTTGGCGATCGGAGGTGACGTCATGGCCGTGGCAGGCGCGTCGGAGGAAAACATTGCTGATGGCGATGGTAGCGTCGTGTATGGTGGTCGGAGGCGAGTGTTATCATCGGTCAAAGGGATTGTGCCACTGGTCATCGACTTGGAGATGAGCGCGATTTACAGGTGAGAGCTCAGTGATGTGGCAGCCTCGTGGTGGTGCGTTTCTGTTTCTTTATCATTGTTTTATTTAAATTTTGAGATGTTCTAAGCGCAATAACTTCTACATACGAGGTCCGATTCACGCACGGTTTGATCACTGGGATCGTATCGAAATTTGGGACGTTATGACGCTTGTTTGGAAGGATTTGGAGACTGATTGTATTTTGAGTTTAAATTGAATTTTAACTCAATTTAAATTCAAAGGTGAGTGTTTTAACCCACTCGCAACTTGTAAAATTTCTTATGTTTGTTAAATTTAATTTATGATGTGATTAGAAATTTATTTATGGCTGTTTGGTACATTTTTATCGTCATCTCAGTTAATTTAAATTTATTTGCATTAAATTGTTATTTAATTTATTATTGAATATAAACTGCCAGTAAATACCTATTATCGATTATCAGTTCTATATTGATATTTATTGATTTTGATGGATGTTGATTGTTGATATTGGTTGAATGGATGTTGTATTTTATATCGTTATAAACTGCAAGTTCGTAATGGATTTTTAATTAATTCAGGATTGCGGTTTGAAATGATATACAACCGTAAAATCTTAAATTTGCGGATTGAAATGATAAATATCTGTATCACTTGACCCTAGGGTAGAAAATTATATACGGACACCGGATTTGTTAAACTAAATGATTTTAAAACCCTTAAAATTTTGAATTTAATTAAATGATATTTTGAAATGTAATTTGATTTATATAAATTGAAGTATTTTGGAAAAATCAAGTTTTATGTTGAAATATGAATTGGTTTAAAGGAATTACTTTAAGAAATGAAGTTGTAGTTTAAAATTAATTTTTTAATTTGAAATGAAATTCAATCGAAATAGGGCTATTGAATTTTTCAAAGTATTACTTGAAATATTTGAAATTGGAATAATCCGAAATTTAATATTTGAATATGGACTGAAACTATACGAAATTCGATAGTTTATTGAAATTAGGTTTGTCGATTTGAAAATTTGAAATGGTCCAAATATGTTGAAATGAAATGAATAGTTTAATTGGCATTAATTTCAAACTCATATTTTTAAGTAAACTATTTTAAAATATATTATTTTAAATTTTCTAATTATTAAGATTTTCAAATTTTTTAAATAATTAACTAATATTAACTATATAAATTATTATGATATGTTTTAATTATATTTAATCTAAATTTAATCTATTTAACTATCTTAAATCAAATTAAAAGTACTTTACCTATAATTAAACTATTTTAGAGTATTTTAACTATTTATAATTATTCAAACTATTTCTAAATTTCCAAATTTAGTAAAGCGGAGGTGTTTAAATTCAATTTAATTGGTTTAAAAAGAGAATTAGGTCAAATGATGTTATAACCTAAGTTGGAATTTAAATATTTTAATAAACGGAAATGATGAATTTGAGGTAAGGACTTAACCTATTTTGGAAATATGATTTTTGGAAGAAATTATGATTTTGGAAACGATATGATTTGGAAAGTGTACATAGTTTTGAGAATATGATATTTTGGTATAAATTGTGAATTTGACTTTGACAGGAAATATAATTATCGAACTATGATTTCAAATGTGACATGATTTCAAAGGTGAATATGATTTCAAAATTAAGTAGTGATTTCGAGAGTGATATGGTTTGAATCGAATATGATATTTTGGTATCAATTATGAAATGATTTTGGGAATGTAAAAGAACTATCTAGTGTGCAATAAGCGATTGGTTGTCAAAGAGACCGGGATTGGATGTTGTCATACTCTCTGCCAATACTGAAAACCACTTTGACAACTAGGAGATTCTAGAATAAAGTAGGATGAGGGCGACGATCCTATTTGAGGTATACACGTGGCCCTGACTCCCATGAGTTGGCATAAGGTTGCTAAAACATGAGAAATTGACGGGCCGAGTGAAGTCATTCCTCCGATCGGGCACACTCCATCGATCTATATTCTGACTTTGTGATTTATTCAGTGGCCATCCTTCGATTTTTTTCTCGCGAGTGTGTTCGACGTGGGAGGTAGTAGCTGTTATGAGTTATCTCCAGTCGGAAGTGTAATTGGTATATCTACCCTGGCATTGCCTAGTTGTGCCGTGTCACCTACCCTAGCGCGCCTTCTACGAGTTTGTTTTGGTTCATGCCTATGGAGTATTCTTAGACGGCATCTAATGTGGGCGGGATTACGGTACTGTATAGACTATGGGAATATAAAAAATGTGTTAAGGGGGACATAGGTAATGCCTTAACGCTATTTTAATAGTTTACTTTACTATAGACATCATTATAATAGCATATATTCCTACATAGTAGATTGTTTAACGGGTCCTTAGGAGGTGTGAATCCCGAGCATCTCTTAAGTTACTGCACTCACGTTAGACATTGATAGGAAATGTCAAACCCCGTAAACATCTCTAACACCGTTCCACTCATATTTATTTACCGTTGATTTAAATTACATAAGATCTTTTAGTTGTGACTCGAGTGTTTTGTCTTTTCAATTCGCTCGGGTCAACATGAGCATTTCAGGATTTGAAGACCTTATTTCTAAAGGACGAAGACGATTATTTACTATATTATTCCACTGCATCACATTGTTCTGCTGCATTGTTATTTATTTATCTCTGATATGTGTAACTCTGATTCTGTGTTGTAAGTATAATCAAATGTTTTGTAAACAGCTTCATTAACTATTATCTGATTATTATATTTTGTCTTCCGCTGCAAGATTTTGTTTTGTTTTTTTTCTCTTTACTTTTTCTTATTTACCCCAATAACATTCCGACCTTCTGTATGGTTTGAGTTGGCACGTGTGCCTGCTTAAATTGTCCAAAAAGGCATGATGTTACATTTGGTATCAGAGCTTTGGTTTAGCGATAACCTTAGCTTTATGGGGTCTAACTCTTCTGTTAAATAGGTAGTGATACCCTATGATGAGTCGTTGAGTGTGTATATATGAGAGAGCGTATTTGTTAGTGTTATAAAAGGTTTTTATATTATGTTAAGTTGTTCTGCTTTGTATTTATAAATTCTGGTTGGCGCATAGGAAGCTATGACATCGACAGAGATTTCTAAACACATAATAGGACAGACCGACACAATATTTGTTTTAAAATATAGGTAAATGAAATAATTTTGCCTATTGTATATTTTTATATATAAAATGATAATTTTATAAATGATATATTTGGTTGTAATATATATTTGTTGTTAGATAGTGAAATTTAGAAATGTTGATTGTAAATAAAATTTACAAATAAAATGAGAATAAATTGGAAATTTAGAACTTAAGTTCCGAGGTTTTCGAAAATTTCTTTCAAATGATTTTGGAACGTAATATTAGTATTATTTGGAAGTATTTCATGATATAAATATTTAAATAAGATTTGAAAAGATTGTTTTAAAGAAATTTTAGAAAGGAATAAGTTATGTACTCCCCTCTCTATCGCTGGTAAATAATTTCGATGATGAGTTCATTTTCGAGTTTCAAGGTGGGAAGACTGTTGTAGTAGTAGCTACATAATTGTTTGATAAATAAACCTTAATTTAAATTTTTAATGCGATTTGATATATATATATATATATATATAAAGATATGGTTATATATGTACTATTTTAAATAATTTAAAATAGAACTTAGTATTCATTCTTAAATTTCTTTAAATTAGAGATTTCAGTTACTGTAATGGAATAAAATTTTAACTATTTAATAGTAGGAACTTCTAAATGAAAATAAGAAATTAAATGCTAATTTATAACTGAAATATATAAGAAATTTGAAATTTGTAACCTATAAAACAACGGATATGATTATTGAACATTAAACTAATTAAAAGAAATGAGACAAACTTGTGTAACTTTCAATTGCATTTTTTAAAACATATATATATATATATATATATAACTTACAAAAATATTAAAAGTTGTAATGTTTAATAAGAAAATGCAATAGAATATTGTATATGAAAAACTTAAATAATGGAAGTGTTCAATAAATTCTTTTATAAATAAGAATTTGATGTTATAATTGTTATAAACGTAAGTTATAATTGAAATGTTATTATATAGAATGTGATAGATAGTAAGTATTGTAAGTAGAAGATTATAAATTTAAGTTAATGAATTGATATGCTGAGTAATTGAATTGAACATGAGTACTAGTGTAACAACCCGCATATTTATCGATTTTATATTTAAATATTTTATTTAAATATTTTGTCGTTAATCGGATATTGGTCCGAAAAGCTACTTTTTCCAAACGGTCAAATTAGGACTCGAGGCCACTTCCATTGAGTTCGAAATGTCGTTTACAACTTTTTTAAGTATAAACATCGATAGGTTTGGAGTTAGTGAAATTTCACTAACTTTTCCCGCCTTGGACTTTGGGTTAGTTTAGCCTATTAAGCCCAAGTTCCAACCCCTTCTCCTCACTCTTCATAAATTTCCTAACTAACTCAAGCTTTGGCATTAATGGTGAAGAGAATGGAAAATTAAAACTCCAAGCACAAATTCAATTGCAAATCCAACATTCAACTCCAAATTCAAGTAGAAGATATTGGATTCAAGCTTTGGATTGCTTCTCCTTGCTTTCAAGCTTCATCTTCATACATTTTAGTGCAAAGGTGAGATTTTTATCTCACAATTCTAGCCTATAACTATATTGGACCGTTGGGAATGATTCCCTATCACTTTTGCATGCACATTTGCATTTGGTTTGGATTGGATTGGCGAAAAACTCCAATTTTTCGCGTTTTGGTGAATTTTCTGCATTTAGGTCGTTCTGGCCATTTTCGTGTGTTCGGAGTTAGGTCGTTCGCGACATAACCCTTAGGTCGCTCGCGTGTTAACGCGCTAGGTCGCACTGCACGTATTGTCATCTCGGAATTAGATCGTTGGGCTTTAAGTCGTAGGTCGTTTGGCCCATAGGTCGTTAGGTCGCTAACACTTAGGTCGTTTCTGGCCTTAAACCCCCTCTGCAGTGTTAGGTCGCTCGCGAGTTGAGTCTTAAGCCGTAGGTCGTTCGCGAGTTAAGCTTTAGGTCGTTTGGCCTTTATAACGTTAGGTCGCTCGCGTGTTAAAACGTTAGGTCGCGTGATCTATATCCCGTAGGTCGTTGACCCCTTGACTCGTAGAACTGATAGGTCGCTCGACCACTAGATCGTATGACCTGTTAGGTCGTTAGGTCGCGTGGGTTTTAAGCCGCTATCAGTTAGGTCGTTCCACCTTATAACCCTTAAGTCGCTCACCTCTGTTAGGTCGCGAGTCCCTTAAGTCGCTCGCCTCCGTTAGGTCGTGCATCCCCCTAACTCATTCGGCCTTGCCTTCGTTAAGTCGCGTGACACATTAGGTCGCGCATCACCTTAACTCGCTCGACCTTGTTTAGGTCGTTAGGTCGCGAAGACCCTTAGGTCGCAACCATTAGGTCGCTCGACCCAATTCCTTTTAGGTCGTTAGACCTCATTTTGTCTTCACTAGGTCATACCGTTTTGGATGGGGCGCCGCCCCGCACCCCGCCGGGGGCGCTGCCTCCTGGACCCCCGCGACCTGACCGGGCAGATCGAACCCCGTAAGCGGTGGCGTTGCCCCCGCACCCCCACCTTGAGGGGTTGCCACCCCCCCCCCCCCCCCGGACCCCCCCTCCGTAGGGGCTCTTTGATGAAAGATACATTTTGAGTTGATTTCCTTGGATTTCATTCACGTCTTTGAACGCGAAGTTTTTGTGATTTGTCAATTTAATAAAATAAAGGTTTCAATACTAGTAGTAAATATCAAAACTCTTTCAGCAAAACGATTTCAACTCTATTTTTAATAACAAAGCTTTTTCCTTAAACCGTTTTCCAATCTATTAGTATATACAAACCTTTACCTCACTCGTATGAGAAATCTAATTAAACGACTTAGTAAAACAAGTGGTATGAAACGCTTGCGTTTACTTCGTCGGTTAATTCTTGGCTTGTTCGATTGAATCTCTTGTGACAATTTTCTAGTGGAGATCTACAGTTTGTTAGTAAATATTTGAGTTAAGAAAGTGGTTATGGGACATGAAGTTAAACTTTTATATATACTAACTTAGTGTAATTGACACTTCTTGATGATCATGACGATCATTTTTGTGTTTTAGACTAGCAACTGTGCGATGTCTCTTTGTCTGCGAGGGAGACTAGACCCCGCTCTTGTGATGTTTCGCCATCTCATTTGTGTGATGTTTCGCCATCACATATGTGGGGTAGCGCCCCACGGTCTTCGGGCCATTCGTGTGTCAAAAATTAATGGCTTGCAACCATGAGATAGCTTCTCGCTTTGTGTTACACGTGTAGGTGAGTTTTCATGCTCCCATTTTGTGAGTTTTCATGCTTCTATATTGTAATTTCTGGATTTCTTGTGTAGTCTTCTGGAATTTGTGCTTCACCTATTTTCATGACTTTCATTGTTATTATTTTCCAACTTTTATGTTTAGGTGAATTTGGATCTTTTAGAAGATTCTTTTGATATTGTTTGATCTCTTGATGATCTTCATTTACATGCTTATCATAGTGTGTCTTTATGGTTACTATATGTTCTTGCCATATCTATTGTTTATATCATGTTATCTGATATTTATAGCTAGACTGATCCGTTTATTATTTTCTTATAAATAATACTTGGGTCAGACCGAGATGTTACAGGTGCTTCTGCTTGACTTCTTCCCCAGGGATTTACTACTCTGACTTTTGGCTGACCTTTTAGATTAGCAGTTTTTGTCGTTTACACTTGAGATATAGACTCATAGATGTATTCTTTTGCATAGCACGTGTTGCTATTCTTTTGTATTATTGTGGATCTTTTTGACCACTACTCTGATGTACACTTTCATGTGTTAGTTATATATTCATATCTTCTTCCGCCTTTGTGATATGGATGTCTGTGACTGATTTGTGTTATGCATATTTCTATGTTTATTTCCGAAGATTATTATACCCACCGCGTGATAAGAAATCACGAGGATGGTCGCTCCTCAACAGCCTTATTCTCCGTGCTAGTTGACAACTCTACACCGTAGTGTTCTTGGCTAGTGTGGGTATAGAGGTGTGGCGTCGCATATAGATAAATAAATGTAAGAAAATGAAATTCAGTAATGAATGAATGAATATAATGCAATAAAAAGAAATTAATATGATATAAATAAATGAAATTGAATTTTTGTAAGTAACAAATGAAATAAACATTATAAATGAACGGAAATTGAATGTTGTATGGAATAAATGTAAACTAAAGAAATGATCATTAAGAAATGGAATTAAAGAAGATTGAACTTGATTTATTGTTGAAATTGTTGTTTATGTTGGTTTATGGATTGTTTGGGAAAAGATATTTCAAATTGTTTGGATGTATAAATAATTTATTGAGTTTATCTAAGACTGTTGAGTGGATGGTATACTTAGTAGTTTATTTGTCATTCTATGCAATTTAAAAGTGCCTTAACCTGAACAAACTATTTGTTTTGGTTGATATGGATGGATAATTGATTTGTATTGATTCATATGATGATTGTATGCAGTGTTTGCGAGTGATTGTTGGTTTATATTGATTGGGTTGTTAATGGTTGAAACAAGTTTAAATATTTCATTTTATATAATTATTAACTCCTTTTGGATTATTTAAGTGAAATACATGTTATGGAAGCAAGTTGTTATTGCTTTTGGTTTTATAATTAAGCGTTGTTTGCCCGACAAATAGGTACATTCTCGGATTACAGTTTTCTAGCTGTATTTTATTGTTTTTCCCGCTATTGGGATATATTATTTTGAAAATTTTGAAATATATTTTTTATTGATATTATAAATTCTCGCGAGCCTCTCCGTACAAAGGAGACTCTACCGAAATTTTTCATGAATTTTGGAATAGAAATTTTCTGAAATGTTTTCCAAACTTTTTTTAACTTGAAAATAAAAGAATTTATTGTTTATAAATTTACATATTTTTTTTTAAATTATTTTATTTTGTAAATTTATTGTTTATAAGTTTAACATTTTGAATAAGATATATTGACTATTTAATTTCTCTTTTCCCTTCTTTTTCCTTTTCGGGGACGAAAATTTTTGAGTGGGGAGAGATGTAACGACCCACAAATTTTCGATGATTTAAATTGTTAATTCAATAAGATTTTGGTAATTAAATTTGGAAGAAATAAAAATCTATAATTTAATAATGAAATAAATACTGAAATGAAGTAACAAATGATAATTAAAACTAATAATTAACAATTTGAATGAAAATACAATTAATTGAAATAATGTGAATTGTTATACTTAGTTATAAGTGTGTATATGAAAACAGATGTAAGTATTGAATTGATCAATGAATTACCACATAATTAATGATAAGTGAATATAATTTGTGTTAGGAAAGTAATTATAACATTCGATTGTAAATAATAACGAATTCATAAGTATGAATAAAAGTTATAATAATGATTGTTATAAGTCACTTGTTTATGTGGTCTATTTAATTGAAATGGGAAATAAATTAAAATTAAATGAACTTTAATGTTATATTTGTAACGACCCAAAAAATTTTAATAACTAAAATTGTTAAACTGATAAAATTTTGGTAATTTAATATGAAGAAAAATAAACTTTGTAATAAAATAAGGAAGGGATGTTAAAGTGGAAAATGCATATTTTATTCATAAGGTAATATAAAAGAATGAAACTTACCTGAATGAATTTATTTGAGGATTCAATCATAATAAATGTAAAAATTTTAAAAATTCAATATAATTAAGAACAACTGTTAATACAAAGAAAAGAAATTAATTAAATTCAACAGGTCATTACTTGATTTCTTGCCTTTTTTCTACATGGCCTCTTTATTTCTTGCTTTTGCCATACAAACTCTTTTCCTAGCCGTGTATTTCTCATTTGCAAATCATGTAAAAGAAGATTTATTTCTCATTTCGAAACTCATCATTTTCATTTGCATTTAAGAATAAAACGTATATACGTTTCTTTCTCCTTAACTTATGCCTTTTCTATTGCTTAGCATTTACTCTCACTTTGTTTGCCATCCAAACCATCTATATATCAACCCAAAAATTTTAATAAATGTTTTATTTATTTAATTTAGATAATTTTGTTATTTAAAATATAAATTTTGGTGTGGATTAGAATTCCACACATGAATTAATAGAATATTTTTCGAAAATGTAAATTTTGTCAATATGGTCAAACTTTGACTTCTAAATTTAAAAGTTTAAAAGTTTGAAAATTTGAGTTTTATCTTTTATTTTGAAAGTAAATAAAATTTTAAGAATACTGCTTTTCGTTGAAGTCTGATTTATAATGTGAAGGTTATGCATTTTTAACTATTATGTGTAGATTTGCTGTATTTAACAAAATTGTTTACTTTGAATTATATAAATAATATTTCATTTGGTCATGTAATGTTCTAATTTATGTTTTCAGGGGTAAAATAACTTGTTTTGTATATATTTTGGTTTTAAAACATTTTAAAAGTGTAATTGACATTTTCCAGTGTCAGTTGCATTTTGTTTACAATTTCTAATTTCCAACTTCAATTAATTTAAGAAATTCTTTATTTATTTATTTTATATTTTTTCTTAAGAACTTATTTTATTCCCATTCTCACTTTATTTTGTTTCTCAAAGATTTATTTCAAACCATTTTTAAGAAGAGTTGTAATTTTCCAAAGATAAGTGAAATGTGTTTGCAATTTTCTTAAGCTGGTTTCAATAAATTAAGCTAGTTTCTTTATTTATCTTTCTATTTTCCTAAAATATAATTATTTATTTTCTTTTTCACTTTATTTTAGTTTGTTTTATTTTATTCACTGATTTTTATTTGTTTTAAGGTGTGGTAGAAGTTTTTCCAAGCTAGTGGTATTGTGTGTAAATTTTTAAGCCTTGTTCAATTTAATAAACTATTTCTTTAATTCTTTTCCATTTTTTTCTTGAAATCATTGCCCAAAATTTTTATAAATATAGGCAATTTCTGTAATTTTGATTTTGATTTAAGTTTAACCCTAGTTGAAATTTTAAATTCTAAGTTCTAAGTTCAAATCTTTCATATAAAGTGTATATATGTACAATATTTATTTCGCGATTGTTTTATTTATTATGGTTATATACTTTTTAAATTAGGGAATAAATATTGTATAAAGGGGAATAAAATTTTACATTTCTTTATACGTATATACATCAGTTTCTTAGTTAAATGACAAATAAATCAATCAAATGTAAGCAAATCAAATTTTGAATTAAGTAACAAATAGTGAATAAATAAGCTATATAAATTTCACGTTTTAAATTTTGTACGTTTATTTCCGTTATTGTTGATTTGTTGGATGCCAAACGGTACGTTATTTTTTTGATTTATTTTTAGCATATGTACTAAATAAATAAGAAACATATAAATTTTTAATACGTTACTTTTGCTAAATATTGGGCGTACATTTCGTTGTATTTATTGCGTCTATAGTACGCATTCTTAAATTCTTACCTTAGTTGTAAATAAATTTAGACGTGCATTTCAAAAGAGGGAAGGAATTAACTATAGTCGTTCAAATTTACTACTTACACCGTCATTCACGTACAAACTTTCTACACTTTTCTTTTCTCCTTCTGTTTTAATAGGAACCAAATCCATCTATTTTACTAATGTCCAAATCAAATATTTCTTTCCGTTTCTTTTACCTCAATCAACACAAATTCTTCTTTTAAATATAAAAACGTTCAAAAATTCCATTTACCTCCTGTGTATAATAGGTATGAAAATCTTCCACTTTCCCTTACGTCAATTGTTTTAAATTGGTATAAAATCTTTAAACGACTATAACGTTCAAATCTAATATTTCTTGTCGTTTCTTTTCTCTTAAATCACGCAACTTCACTGATAAATTCAAAACCCACGTACAAAATTCTATTGCATCTCATTTTTTGTTTCAATCTTCTTGCCTCTTTTATTTATGCCTTCCCACTTTATTATTATTTCTTGCGTTTTAAAATTTATCAACGTAATTACTTCTTTTTAATTATAAAACTCGTCCACAAAATTCCATTCTTCCTTGCCTTAAAATTCGCATGCCATGATTTACGCCTTCCCACTTTATCAACCTGAGGTTTTCCAAATAAATACAAAACTCACATACCAAATTTCCTTTACATCACATTTTGGTTTCAGTCTTCTTCTTTCTTGCATGAGCTCTCTGCTTCAGGTAATGGCTGCAAAAAATTTCTTCCTTCTTTTATTTATTTTCTTTCTTTTTCTTTTTCTTTTTCTTGTGTTTCTTTTGTCCATTGTTTTGCTACACCAAGTACTCGGCCCTCCACCACCTTTGATTTTTAACCCCAACCTAAATTTTTCCAATCTCCTACTGCTTGCGTGTTTCAAGCTATAAATAAAAAAAATTATATTAATCATGTGCCACCTGTGCATAATTAAATCTCAGCCTATACACCTCAGCATCCCTCTGCATACGTGCTTTTCTAGCCTTGAATACAGTAAATAGCCGAGACTTGAGGTGTAGGTTAAATCGTGTGGTGAAGGGACCGAGTTATTGGTTAATCATATCATTTTATTCAATCTAGCTTTTCAGTTTTTCTTTATTAAATTTGATATGATCGTAATTGAATTTGCGTAATTAGTTTTATTCTTTTTGTTTCAAGATTTGAATCTGATCGCCGCCTCCGCTAAAATTTGATCGCGCCTTCTATACGTTTTTCCGATGTGGATATCGTTTTTGGAATCTAATTTTCAGTGTCGTAGAGATGAGTATTCACGCCTGACAAACATACTTATAAATCTGTAAATTAATAACAAGTGAAATTGTAGAACGAATAATTTTATTTTACTTACCTGTGATAAAAATTTATGATGCTAGAACCCAGCTATAAAATTGTCACAACACCCGTTATATTATCTGATGTTATATTTTATGTTGTTTTACTGTTTATTTATTACTGATTATCACTGCAAGTCCCCTGTAGAGTAGAATCATTTTGGGCTGAAATGATAGGCCCGAACGTTATTTATTTATTTAATTATTCTATTTATTTAATTACTTGGGATTGCGGGTTTGAAATGATAGAACCTGGGTTTTTCTTTATAAATTACGGATTGAAATGATATATTATCTGTATCACTTGACCTAGGTTAGAAAATATTATACAGAGCCATGGTTATTATATATATATTCTGGAAATATTAAATATTTTTAAATTAGTATATTATAATATTTTGTTAAAATCGGATTAAAAATTATTTTATAAAGTATAGTTGTTTTGTACAAGTTAAATATGTAAATAAATGAATGGTTAAGTTGGAATTTGAAGCATAAGTTTATTTTGTAACTTTTGATTTTTGTAAAATAAAATGGAATTCAAGTTAAGAAATAAAATATGATAATTTGGTTTAAATTGAATATAAAGTGAATTAATAAAGGGTTAAGTTTTTTTATGAATTAAATGGTTAAATAAGTGAATACTTAAAAATGGAAGTAGTATAACTAAATTTAGAAATGTGAAGTTTGTTTTAGAATAAAAGGTAAGTTAAGAAATAAATTGGAAATTAAGTTTATTTTTGAAATGGTAATTAAACTTAATTGTTAAGTAAAATTTTATAGAATATTGTGCACTTGATTTTAATAAGTAAAGCACAAAGAAGTTTGAATTTGCGAAATTTACTTTATAAAAATCATAAATGATTGAGTAACTTAAATTACTACTACAAAATGTAAAATATGATTTTATAAGTTAAATTGGTTTAAATTAAGGGTTAATTATTGCTAAAATTTTATTGAAGTCTGAAATTTAATTTACTTAAATTTGTTGTAAAGGATATTACCGCACTTTGCAAGTGTTGTAGTTGATGCAAGTGAATTAAGGATAAACCTTTAGGATTTATGTTGGATTTTGTAAGAATAATAACTTCACCTTTAAATAGTTTAAAATGAAGTATTTTGATTGAAA
This sequence comes from Allium cepa, assembly GCA_030765085.1. Classification (NCBI taxonomy): domain Eukaryota; kingdom Viridiplantae; phylum Streptophyta; class Magnoliopsida; order Asparagales; family Amaryllidaceae; genus Allium; species Allium cepa. The sequence goes on from CM060945.1 coordinate 780,904,486, forward strand.
TATAAACTATTTTTGGAATTTATAACCACGGGTAATAGTAACGTTGGTTGTTAAAGAGACCGAGATCGGATATGGGCATACTCTCTATCGATACCCAAAACTACTTTGACAGACGTGTATGCGGTGGTGATTCCAGAATGAAGTAGGATGGCGGTGACGTTCAATTGAGGTATTTACGTGGACCCGACTCCCGTGAGTTGGCATAAGGTGGCTAAAACATGAGCGATTGATGGAGTAATGAGGTAGCACCTTTGATCGGACGCACTTCTTCGTATGCCATTCTATTATGTGATTGTTTGGTGCACACCTTTGATTTTGGGAGTGTTGTTCGAGGTGGGCGGTAGTAGCAGCTAAGTGTTACCACCGATCCAGAAGCATAATTGGTATATCTACCCTGCCATTGCCTAGTTGTGCCGTGTCACCTACCCTGGCGAGCCCCGTACGAGTTTGATTTGTGTCGTACCTATGGAGTATCCTCTGGTAGCCTCCCGATCAGGAGGTATTACGGTACTGTATTGACTATTGGCACTATTATGTGTTAAGGTGGAAAATGTAAAGCCTTAACGCTATTAAAAGTAAGTTATTTTACCAATGGACACTATTATAATAGCGAAATATTACTACATAGTGAATAGTTTAACGAATCCTTAGAGGATGGACGGTCCCAAGCATCTTTTAAGTTACTTGCCTTTATATTACAGTTCACTTGAATTAGCTTACACTGTATAAGTGTGTAAGTCCTAACTCGAGTGTTTGTGTTTATTTCTTACGCTCGGGTCAGCCTGAGTATCAGTTCGGACTTCACCTTCCCCGAAACTAGGACTGTTGAAGATCATCTCTTTTAAGCTGCTGTCTATTTTCCATTTAGTCTTTTATCTTAGCATATGTAATTCGAGACGATTGGATTTGGGATTTTCTATGGTTATTTCAAACTGTTTTGGTTTTAAACTATGTACTTTATACTTACTTTGAGAATTTGTGATAGTGGCTTCATGAACGACTAAGTTATTTCACATTCAGCTGCGAGTATTCTGATTTCTGTGTCTGTGATTCTGTAACGCCCCACCCCGAGACCCACCTTAGTAAAGAGAATTAATGAGTATTTCCATCTACTAAAGCGGAGAATAGGACTGGTTAAGGCCGACCATCTATAACTTTGCCTTAAACATCTACTGAATACGTCGATAAATGCAATATAACTTTTCTTTTCTATCTCAATGGATCGACATACATAGTAAGTGTTTAATCCAAAACTATAGGTGGTTGACGGATCTATTAGAACAAAATACAATAACTAAATGTAAAGCACATCAGAGAACAGTAATCGACATCATATATATAAATATACACTGATACATGTTTAGTACAATACAATATGAATACAATAAAGGTGGTACTCGACCACACCATATACATCAAATCAAATGTAAAAACATCAGAGTATGTGGAAGAAATAAACTACTCAAGCGAAGGAAGAGATGATATCCAACACCAACTTCAAGCTAAGTCCAATAGATGATACCTGAAACAACTCGGTCTGACCCGAGTATAAATACACGGGTCAGTCTAGCTATACAAATTAGTCAATATCGATAATATGAAGCGGAATGGATATAGTGATACTTGTGATACTTCTTCTCAAATGAGGAGAAGGATTAGATAACTCATAGCTTAATACTTAAGTAACAAACGCTAACTAAGTGACTAAATACCTCGAAAGAGGTAACTCAAACTCAATACTCAAATAAAACACAAGTGCCTCATATCATTAGCGATAACCCATAGTGAACTCAAATCAACTCATATAAAACTCAAGCAAAACTCAAATGGTTCGATGAACCATTACTCCAAAAAAGAGAAAACTCATCTCAATCACAAATAGAAGTCATAAAAGCAACACAAGACAACTCCATAAGAATGTGAGATCTCAAACTCATAAGTAAGCCAAGGCGGCTTAATCTCATACATACATCTCAATCATAAAAACTCATGGAACTCGATACGAATTCAAACTCATAAAATCTCAAACTCAATAAAGAATTCGATGCATGTTCAAAAATCAAAAAATCTTAACACTAATGCGCCAAAAACGGCAAATTCAAAACTCAGAAAACCCGGATTGGCCATATCCCTGAATACAATGCCGAAGCAATGTTGCACGTGCTAAACTCAGATGGCCGAAGCCTTAAACAAGGTCGTTGACACCTTTCCAAAGCAGTTCGTCCTCATGACAAGGCCGCTGACACCTTTCCAAGCCATTTTTCATCCCTAACATGGTCGCTAACACCTCCAAAGCAGTTCGTCCTTATGACAAGGTCGCTGACACCTCTCAAAGCAGTTCTGCTAGGTAAACATCGTAAATGTGTCACAAACTCACGGATAGGAACACGAAAAGTATTAACGTGTGTCCCATACCACACGTTCGCACTTAGCGGTTTACTAGCCGCTAGTCGATGCCACACTAGGAACATCTTAAAACTCAGAAAATCATATCTCGCCTCGTCTCATTGGCAAGTGATAAAAAGACACCATGCTCATCTCATCTCATCTACAAGAATTAAATAGCATCGTAACTTGTCTCATATCCTCGACAAGTGAAAACATCGTGACGTTTCCTCATAAACCATAAACCTTAAAATATGAAATCATATACTCAAGACTTGTCTTATATCATTGGCAAGTAAATAAAACATCATGATGGTTCTCATCGACCATACTCCTATATAGGAGATCTTAAACCATAATATTTGTCAAACATTGGCTATCTTAAGTAATTCCAATAAATAGGAATTATAAAACTCAATATACGCCATAAAATGGCAAAACATCTCAGAATCATTAAACTCAAATAGCTTCGATCGTACAAGTCCGGAATTAATCGAAATAGTAAACGCACATGTCCCATACCACATGTTTTACTAAATCGTTTAATTCTCTTTCTCATACGTTCGAATAGTACAAAAGTGTGTGTTTTATATTTAAAATAGTTTACTAGAGAAAACAAGCTTTTAAAACTTTTTCCCGAAAAGATTAATAAAACCCATATTTGAAATTATTTTATTATAAGGAATAGATAGGTTTTTAAAAAAAAATTAAAATACTATATCATAATAATTTGAAATGTCCATTTATTCAAAAATCACTTCAAAAATTATTTAGTGAAAACAGTACTCGAAAACAATGAAAAACAAGGAAGATAACTGAAGACCGATAACTTGAGTTCAATACGAATTCAATTCAAATTTGACTAAGAATCAATTCGAATTCTATTTAAATTTGAATATCAAAATTTTCAAATATAGCTAGCCTATAGATAGGCATCATAGCTCTGAAAAATCTCAAAAAAACATCATCAATACCGGAAGAGAATAAGAGTAAAAATGAGCTAATACAATTCTAAAGTCATGTTTGTTGTTGTTGTCATCTTGTTCTCAGGACAACAACTTATAACTATAATTTCAACCAAGAAAACTTCAAAATTCTAGAAAACACAATGAACATATCTTGTAGTACATGATTTAAACTTTCTAAAACATCTAAAATTATCAAAATCGGATAAGAAACGAAGAAGTTATGGCCAATTTTGTTTCAGCCTTAAGCACAGAGCAAATATTGCTATTGCTCTCGAGACAACAGTAGAAAAATAGGATTTTGACATAGCAAACCTCTAAATTACAGAAAAATCAATACATGAAAATTGTAGTACGTAATTTATACATTTCGAAACATCTAAAATTATAAAAATCGGATCAAAATCGAAGAAGTTATGGCCAATTTAGTTTCAGCCTTAAGCACAGAGCAAATATTGCTTTTGCTCTCGGGACAACAGTAGAAAAATTAGATTTTCACATATAAACCTCTAAATTACAAAAAAATCAATGCATGAAAGTTGTTCCTTATAAATATATCTTCCAGCTTAAAAAAATCTCACTCAATTTCGATTTATCCTTCAAAAGTTATGATGATTTGAAGATCAGGTTTCAACAAAACAAATTGCACAGAGCAGAACTGTCTACATCAAATCCAAACTAAATTTTGGCCCTATAAACAAAAAAATTTCAGAAAGTAATTAAAAGAGAAGTTGTAGCTAATGAAATGTTTTTTCAACTTCAAAATGATTGAGTTAATTCGGGTAAACTTGCACTAAGATATTGTTGTTTTACAGCAGCAATTTTTTCCATAAACAATTTTCAGCGAAGCACAACCAACTTGAAAGCAATTCAATCAACATCTCATTCAATTAATTCAAATAGAAACTAACAATTATTCTCATAGATTAAAGCTAGTGGTGTGAGTGATTAACTCACCTTGGATTGGCAGTAAGATATTAGAAATTTTCGGCTAGAATTTGGATCAAAATAAAGGCTTAGAGGCTCAAATTGTTGCTTCAGCATCTATAGAAGCCATTTGTGCTACATGCAAAGAGAAATCAACCTATAGTGATTCAATTTTCACAAAATAGATAAGAACGTAAGAAAATTCATAGTTTTGAATTAATTACCTGAATTAATGGCTTTATTTTTGATTGTTACATCAAGAATTTGAATTAAATTAGGGGATTTAGGTTTTTGATTATGAAGAGGAGTTGGCTTTCTTCCTTTCTCTTTTACTGTAAAATGAGTTATGTACGTATAGGAAGAATAAAGCTTCCTTTCATATTTCTGGTTTAGTCTAAGTGGGTTTTGGACCCAAAGTTATTTAATTAATTAACCTATGAGAAATTAATTAGCACTAAACAAGTATAAACACTGTATAATTAAAGTAAACAACACATTTTTTATAAGTTTTCTCTACAAATAATTCATGTAAATCCCCTTAGATGTTGAATAAAATATAGTACGATATATAAAAACATAAATTTTAGTTTTAAAAATATTTTTATTATTAAGAACTCTTAATTTACACAAATAACCAATTTTACAAAATAAATGCTTAAATCGCCATTTTTAGCTCCAATAATTTCATAAAAATTATTTTCTTGCATATAAAAATGTTATAAATCATCCTAACATTATTCTATAATTAAAACTTATTTTTAAACCAAATTCCATATTTTTATTTATATTATTATCCATATTAAATTCAAACGTTTAATTAAAATTAAAAAAATTCAACGCTTGGCAATAATTTCCAAAATTATTGCATTTCATCTAATTAAATCCATATAATGCTAATTAATTTTTTTTTTACAAACTAACATAATAAAGTTTTTAAAACTTTATTTCAACATTTTATATTTATTTACAACAAATAATGTTGATTTAAATTATTTTATCTTTACTTACATCAATTAATCACCAAACCAACATATTACCATTATTCACAATTTATTACTAGCCAAGCTATCTTAATTCTATTTTATTTATTCCAAATCCATTGTTTATTTGAAATAAACAACTTTAACAAATTTTTATCTCTCCAATTTATTTTTAATTCACAATCTTAAATTATAACTACCGTTATAATTTAATATTTACCGGTAATCGCCAAAACCAGGGTTGTTACAGATTCTTTGATTATTTATTTACTGTATATTCTGATATTTGCCAAATTTTATTTACAATGCGGTATTTTGAATAATTCAAGTCCGACATGTGCGGATGCGAACGGTTGAAAATACCGAGTCGTTACATTTGTATCAGAGCTTTGGCTCTAGGCAAAACTTAGCATGTATGGTAAATTTGATTTACAGAATCACTTTCATTCGAGCTTGAATCTCTTCCTTTTGATTCGATTTCCTTTGAATTTTGGAACGTTCCCTGCGGTTCCAAAGTTCATTCGTGTCCTTCACTATTCATCTTCTTTCGATTATGGAGTATCCCATAACTCCACTTCGGATGATCTTTAAGTGAATTGGCAGTCTCGCCAATATTCTTATAAAGGGGTAAAACTCCTTTACAATTAGCATTGGTTCACCAGAGATTTATATTTATCCTCGGTTTGGATGCTAGTATCTTTGGTTATTCCGAACTCTATCTCTTCAGATCGAATGTTGATTTACCCCAGAAAATCCACATCGATCTTATTCTTTAAGTCATGGTTGACCTGGTTAAGGTTGCCTGCGATTTATATAAACTTATCCAGTTCCTTATTCTGTTATTTAATCATCGAATCTTCTGATTCCAACTTATCTTTAAATCAAAATTCTCTTTGATTTGTGTCCATCAAATTTGAATCTTTATCCTTGTTTTGAAAAATTTATTCCTATATTTGGAAAAAAAAATCTAATATTATATATATAAGTATAATTTTCAGAATTTTTATAATTAATTCAAGTAGTTGTCAAGAGATAATAGTCTTTGATTTTTATTTATGGTCTTTTAAACCATGGGTTTTGTCTCATATAAATAAGTGAACTATAAACAATGGTTATAAATTAATTTGGAAATAGAAATGAACTTAAAACAAGAACTTGAGAATTCAATTTCTGATGGTTACAAACCTTGTGTTTAAAGTTTTAAAAGGATATATTATTTAAATTATTTTCGAATAGAAATTTGTTTGCAAAGAATTTTAAAGTTTTAAAAATCAGCGCTCTTCTCTTTGCCGCTGGGAAATAATTTGGTGATGACTGCAGCATCATCAACATTCATTTTTGAGTTTCGAAGTGAAGAGACCATTATGTAGTCTAGATACAGTGTTACCTTGAGAATTTAATTGATTTGAATCTTTAAAATATGACTTGATTTATAATATATAAATATATGGTTTAAATTTGATTTGACATATTATGTACATATATTTATTTATCTCTAAATGGTTTGAAGGGAATCAGAAATTTAATTCTTAAATTTTATCTTGAAGAATAATTTCAATTATAAAAATAAAATCAAAATTTTGAATAAATGATTCAAACTTGAGATAATTGAATTTGAAAGTTTTATTTGTGTAATACTCAATTGCCTTTCAATACAACTTACCTTGATTTTAGAAGTTAACAATGTAATTGGATAATATATAATATAAAAATATTTTATAATCAAAATTTGAGTGGTTATAATAAATGTTATACACTTAAGTTCTAGTTATAAAAAGATTAACAGAGGTAAATAGAATAAAAGGGTAATGGAATAATTTACAATAAAAAATTTAATTATAATAAGGAATAAAGATGAAATTAATTTATTGAACACATTTTTGAGTATAACAAATGATTTTCAAACTTATGATTTTAGAAATTTTTATTTTATGATAATTGGAAGATGAAGTAATGAAATTTGAAATAGTTAAATTTAACTTAGGTGAAATTAAATAGATGAAATCAATTATTAATTTATAATTGAATTTGTATGGTTTAGATCAATGATTCTATTTTGAGTTTCAATTTAGTTTTCTTTCAAGTTGTTTCCATTCCCCTACCTTCTTCCTTTTCGAGGACGAAAAGTTTTGAGTAGGCGAGAGTGTAACGACCCGTAAATTTTTAATAATTAAAATTCTTAAACTGATAAAATTTTCGTAATTTAATATGAAGAAAAATAAACTTTGTAACAAAATAAGGAAGTAATTTTAAAGTGGAAATGCATATTTTATTCATAAGGTAATATAAAAGAATGAAACTTATCTAAATGAATTTATTTGAGGATTCAATCATAATAAATGTACACATTTAACAAATTCAATATAATTAAGAACAACTGTTAATATAAAGGAAAGAAATTAATTAAATTCATCAGGTCATTGCTTGATTTCTTGCTTTTTTTCTACATGGCCTCTTTATTTCTTGCTTTAGCCATACAAACTCTTTTTCTAGCCATGTATTTCTCATTTGCAAATCATGTACAAAAAGATTTATTTCTCATTTCAAAACTCCTTATTTTCATTTGCATTTAAGAATAAAACATATATACGTTTCTCTCTCCTTAACTTATGCCTTTTCTGTTTCTTAGCATTTACTCTCACTTTGTTTGCCATCCAAACCATCTATGTATCAATCCAAAAATTTTAATAATTTTTTTATTTATTTAATTTAGATAATTTTGTTATTTAAAGTATAAATTTTGGTGTGGATTAGAATTCCACACATGAATTAATAGAATATTTTCCGAAAATGTAAATTTTGTCAATATGGTCAAACTTTGACTTCTAAATTTAAAATTTTAAAAGTTTGAAAATTTGAATTTTATCTTTTATTTTGAAAGTAAATAAAATTTTAAGAATACCTCTTTTCGTTGAAATCTAATTTATAATGTGAAAGTTATGCATTTTTAACTATTGTGTGTAAATTTGCTGTATTTAACAATATTGTTTACTCTAAATTATATAAATAATATTTCATTTGGTCATGTAATGTTCTAATTTATGTTTTCAGAGGTAAAATAACTTGTTTTGTATATATTTTGATTTTAAAACATTTTAAAAGTGTAATTGACATTTTCCAGTGTCAGTTGTATTTTGTTTACAATTTCTAATTTCCAACTTCAATTAATCTAAGAAATTCTTTATTTATTTATTATATATTTTTTCTTAAGAACTTATTTTATTCTCATTATCACTTTATTTTGTTTCTCAAAGATTTATTTTAAACCATTTTTAAGAAGAGTTATAATTTCCCAAAGTTAAGTGAATTGTGTTTGCAATTTTCTTAAGCTAGTTTCAATAAATTAAGCTATTTTCTTTATTTATCTTTCTATTTTCCTAAAATATAATTATTTATTTTATTTTTCACTTTATTTTAGTTTGTTTTATTTTATTCACTGATTTTTATTTGTTTTAAGTTGTGGTAGAAATTTTTCCAAGCTAGTGGTATTGTGTGTAAATTTTTAAGTCTTTTTCAATTCAATAAACTATTTCTTTAATTCTTTTCCAATTTTTTTCTTGAAATCATTGCCCCAAATTTTAATAAATACAGGAAATTTCTATAATTTTGATTTTGGTTTAAGTTTAACCTTAATTGAAAATTTAAATTCTAAGTTCTAAGTTCAAACCTATCATATAAAGTATATATATGTACAATATTTATTTCACGGTTGTTTTATTTATTATGGTTATATACTTTTTTAATTAGGGAATAAATATTGTGTAAAGGGGAATAAAATTTTATGTTTCTTTATACGTATATACATCAGTTTCTTAGTTAAATGATAAATAACTCAAACAAATGTAAGCAAATCAAATTTTGAATTAAGTAATAAATAGTGTATAAATAAGCTATATAAATTCACGTTTTAAACTTTGTACGTTTATATCTGTTATTGTTGATTTTTTGGATGCTAATAAGTACGTTATTTTTCTGATTTATTTTTAGCATATGTACTGAATAAATAAGAAACATATAAATTATTAATACGTTACTTTTGTTCAATATTGGGCGTACATTTCGTTGTATTTATTGCGTCTATAGTATGCATTCTTAAATTCTTACCTTGGTTGTAAATAAATAAATTTATCAGTAGACGTGTATTTCAAAAGAGGGAAGGAATTAACTATAGCCGTTCAAATTTATTACTTGCACTGTCATTCACGTACAAACTTTCTACACTTTCCTTTTCTCCTCTGTTTTAATAGGAACCAAATCCATCTATTTTACTAACGTCCAAATCAAATATTTCTTTCCGTTTCTTTTCCCTCAATCAACGCAAGTTCTTCTTTTAAATATAAACATGTTCAAAAATTCCATTTACCTCCTGTGTATAATAGGAATAAAAATATTCACTTTCCGTTGCTTCAATTGTTTTAAATTGGTATAAAATCTTTAAACGACTATAACGTTCAAAACTAATATTTCTTTCCGTTTCTTTTCTCTTAAATCACGCAACTTCACTGATAAATTCAAAACCCACGTATAAATTTCTATTGCATCTCATTTTTTGTTTCAATCCTCTTGCCTCCTTTATTTACGCCTTCCCACTTTACCATTACTTTTTGTGTTTTAAAATTTATCAGCGCAATTACTTCTTTTTAATTGTAAAACACGTTCACAAAATTCAATTCTTCCTTGCGTTAAAATTCACATGCCATGATTTACGCCTTCCCACTTTATCAACCTGTTGGTTTCCCAAATAAATGCAAAACCCACGTACAAAATTTCCTTTTCATCTCATTTTGGTTTCAGTCTTCTTCTTTCTTGCGTGAGCTCTCTGCTTCAGGTAATGGCTGCAAAAATTTTCTTCCTTCTTTTATTTATTTTCTTTCTTTTTCTTTTTCTGGTGTTTCTTTTGTCCATTGTTTTGCTACACCAAGTACTCGGCCCTCCATCACCTTTGAGTTTTAACCCCAACCTAAATTTTTCAAATGTCCTACTGGTTGCATGTTTCAGGCTATAAAAAAATTTATATTAATGCATGCGCCACCTGTGCATAATTAAATCTCAGCCTATATACCTCACCATCCCTCTGTGTATGTGCTTCTCTAGCCTTGAATATAGTAAATAGCCGAGACATGAGTTGTGGACTAAATCGTGTGGTGAAGGGTTCGAGTTATTGGTTAATCGTATCATTTTATTCAATCTAGCTTTTCAGTTTTGCTTTATTAAATTTGATATGATCGTAATTGAATTCGCGTAATTAGTTTTATTCGTTTTGTTTCAAGATTTGAATCTGATCGTCGCCTCCGTTAAAATTTGATCGTGCCTTCTGTATGTTTTTCCGGTGTGGATATCGTTTTTGGAATCTAATTTTCAGCGTCGTAGAGGTGAGTATTCACGCCTGACAAACATACTTATATATCTGTAAATTTATAACAAGTGAAATTGTAGAATGAATAATTTTATTTTGCTTACCTGTGTTATAAAATTTATGATGTTAGAACCCTGTTACAAAATTATCACATCACTCGTTATATTATCTGCTGTTATATTTTATGTTGTTTTACTGTTTATTTATTACTGATTATCACTGCAAGTCCCCTGTAGAGTAGAATCATTTTGGGCTGAAATGATAGGCCCGAACGTTATTTATTCATTTATTTAATTATTCTATTTATTTAATTACTTGGGATTGCGGGTTTGAAATGATAGAACCTGGGTTTTTCTTTGTAAATTACGGATTGAAATGATATATTATCGTATCACTTGACCTAGGTTAGAAAATATTATATAGACCCATGGTTATTGTATATATATATTTTCTGGAAATATCAAATATTTTTAAATTAGTATATTATAATATTTTGTCAAAATCGGATTAAAAATAATTTTATAAAGTATAGTGGTTTTGTACTAGTTAAATATGTAAATAAATGAATGGTTAAGTTGGAATTTGAAGCATAAGTTTATTTTGTAAATTTTCAGTTTTGTAAAATAAAATGGAATTCAAGTTAAGGAATAAAATATAATAATTTGGCATAAATTTGAATATAAAGTGAATTAATAAAGGGTTAAGTTTTTCTATGAATTAAATGGTTAAATAAGTGAATACTTAAAAATGGAAGTTGAAGTATAACTAAATTTAGAAATGTGAAGTTGGTTTTAGAATAAAAGGTAATTTAAGAAATAAATTGGAAATTAAGTTTATTTTTTAAATGGTAATTAAACTTAATTGTTAAGTAAAATTTTATAGAATATTGTGCACTGGATTTTAATAAGTAAAGCATAGAGAAGTTTGATATTTATTTGCGAAATTTACTTTATAAAAATCATAATTATTGAGTAACTTAAATGACTATTTCAAAGTGGAAAATATGATTTTATAAGTTAAATTTGATTAAATTAAGGGTTAATTATTGCTAAATTTTTATTGAAGTCTGAAATTTAATTTACTTAAATCAGTTGTAAAGGATATTACCGCATTTTGCAAGTGATGTAGTTGATGCAAGTGAATTAAGGCTAAATCTTTAGGATTTATGTTGGATTTTGTAAGAATAATAACTTCACCTTTAAATAGTTCAAAATGATGTATTTTGATTGAAATATAAACTATTTTTGGAATTTATAACCGTGGGTAATATTAACGTTGGTTGTTAAAGAGACCGGGATCAGATATGGGCATACTCTCTGTCGATACCGAAAACCACATTGACAACCGTGTACGCGGTGGAGATTCCAGGATGAAGTAGGATGGCGGTGACGTTTTATTGAGGTATTTACGTGGACCCGACTCCCGTGAGTTGGCATAAGGTGGCTAAAACAGGAGCGATTGACGGAGTAATGAGGTAGCACCTTTGATCAGACGCACTTCTTCGTATACCATTCTATTACTTTGTGGTTGTTTGATGCGCACCTTTGATTTTGAGTGTGTTGTTCGAGGTGGGCAGTAGTAGCAGCTACGCGTTACCATCAAGATCAAAGATATTTTGTTTACAGGTGAAAATAATTTGTACAAATGATATGATGTTGTTTGTACACCCTTCTATAATGTTTACAGGTTGGTAGATAGAAGCTTACAGGTGAAAATAATTTGTACAAACGATATGATGTTGTTTTGTACAATCAAGATCAAAGATATTTTGTTTGGTGGCTGAGGTGATTTCTTTTATTTCGGCTGAAATGAAATTCCTTTTGTGTTGAGATTCAAATATTAATTGTATTTGTCTTGTTTCATGCATATCACTTTTCGGCTAAGATGTTTGCATTTATTGTTATTCATCTTCTCAAGCAAGCTTCTTTATACATGTTTACTTGTTTTACTTTAAAATGGTGGCTGAAATGTTTGCATTAATTGTTGTTGTCTTAATTTGCAAGCTAATAGATATGTATATATCTTTATTTTACAAATGCACATACTTATATTTTTCTTGGTGGCTGAAGATACACTTTGCATTAATTTGCTAAGTACTCTATATGCCATACTTGTTGATTACTTCAGATTGGATGGTGGCTGCATTTATTATGCAGTCGTGGCTGCAGCTTTGTCTTGCTTTTACAAGTTTATACTTTACTATAAAGTTTTGTTTGTTTGTTTCACACTATACATTCTTAAATGTATTTTATTTCTTATTTTAATACTTGAGCGTGTATTTCTTTTGTTTCATAATTTTACATTGTGTCTTGTTATTTGCTTGTACTTAATTTTTGTATCTTTTTATTTAGGCTGAAATGATGCTGCATTATGATCTGCTTTATTTTCTTTGTCTTTGTTTGTTTATATACTTTTTTTCTTATTTTATTTTATGGTGGCTGATGATATCTCATTTCGGCTCATAATATTGTTTTGGTGGCTATACATCTTGTTTTGTATGCTTGCATCAATTGTATTGTACAAAATACATATTTATTTGTTTCTTCTTTTGCAAGCTTCACTCATGTGTATATATTTTTTGTTTGTTATTTTACTTTGTTTTGTTTGTTCATACTTTTTTTTGTTTTAATGTTTAAGTGTACCTGGTTTGTTTTGCAAGCTATTACATCTACTTGTTCATTTTGATTTTATACTTATTACTTTGAAATATGGATGAAGTTCTACATTAAACGAGATTTTAGAATTTATCTAATATGTTTTACTTTATATTTTGTAATTTATCTTTTATATAACTATAAACTTATTTGAGATATTTATTTTTTATTTAAATCTAGAGAAAATCAAATCAACCTATCATTTACTTTCACAGTTTTAAATCAAAAATGAATTTAATTATCAATTTAACGTAAATTAAAATTCGAGATCGTTACATTATACTTATTTTGAGACTTTGTGATAGTGCTTCATGAACCACTATGTTATTTCAAATTCCACCATGAGTATTCTGATTTCCGTGTCTGTGATTCTGTGGTTATTTATTTACTGTATATTCTGAGATTTGCCAAATTTTATTTACAACGCGGTATTCTGAACAATTCACGTCCGACACGTGCGGATGCGAATGGTTGAAAATACCAGGTTGTTACAATATTAATGAGAATTATGCAATAACTGAAAATGTAAATGTAATAAATTAAATAGAAATGTAAATTTATTCATAAAGTAAAAATGATGTAATGAAAGAGTAGGACTAAGATTGAATAATTAATTGGATTTATAATCTTAATTAATTGTGTAATTGATAAAATTTCAAAATTTGAAATATAATCATTAATACAAATAGAAGATGGGAATCGGAATATATTAATGTAATGAAATATAAACAATGTAAAAACCATGTCTATAGAATAATAACTTATTTGAGTACAAGGATTGAAACCAAATAAAACAATTTATTGGAATTAAATTATAATTAATAGGATTTATGGCAGTTGTAATTAAACACTGTAAATTTTGAAATAGTCAATGATGAATTGATATAGAGATTTGTTTTAGAGGATTATAAATTACTAAGTGATTTTAGGTGATAGAAATTGTGAATTATAAAATTTGAATTGAAATTTGATTTAATTAAATTAATATTAATTTATTTAATTAAATGAAATATAGCCATTTTGGCCACTAACTCGGATTTCGACGAAACCAGTTTCATCAGGTCCATAATGGTGAATTATTATAGGATATCAATTTTCATAACAATCAGACTTGTCATTTGATCGTACGGGCTCGAAACGCTTAGAAATCAATTTAATTGAAATCAAATGAAATCAATTTAATGTAAGTTGATTTTAACATAACTTCTTCATACAATGGAATTAGGACTTGAAACCTATTCCATTGAGTTTAAAATATTTGAAAACATCCATTTTGATATATGGGTTGATCCATTTTCGTTCCAGAGTTGAAACGGGCTTTTTAGGTCGTGTATCGTTCAATCAATCTGGTCCATTCTTTCTATTTCAGCTTTGTCTATAAATAGCTCGTCATAAACCCTAGGTTATTTCTTATTTCTATTATTTGTAAGTACATTTCTTTCTCAACTCCTCATTCCAATGGCAGACAAACCTAATTCACAAGTCTCAAATTCATTTTCAAAACCAAATCAAAACTTAAAACTCCTCAAACTATATCAAATTATATATCGATTTGAAGCTCTCGACGAGCGCAAGTCAAATCTTCAGCCTATTTTCTTATATGGGTTTCAGTGGGGAGGAATTAGGTAATGAAGTCATGGCCGTTCATTGGTGTTCGATGATCTGCGACCGATCGTCGGATCGAGGGCACCGTGTTGTAGAGAGTCGAATGAGGGTTCCATCGGTATGGGTCGCAAGCCGTATCAGCGGTTAGATCGACAGTGAATTCTCGATTAGGTTTAAAAATCGGTGGCAGTGACGGTTCCTGTTAGGCGATCAGAGGAGACAGCTTGGCCGTGGCAGGTGTGTCGGAGAAAGACATGACCAGTGGCGATGGTGGCGTGGCATGTGGTGGTCGGAGGTGGGTGTTATCATCAGCGAAAGGGCTCGTGCCACTGGTCATCGACCTGGAGACGAGTGCGAGTTTCACATGAGAGCTCGGCGATGTGGCAGCCTCGTAGCGGTGCGTTACTGTTTCTTTATTATTATTTTATTTAAATTTTGTGATGTTCTAATCGCAATAACTTTTACATACGAGGTCTGATTCATGCGCGGTTTGATCCGCTGG
The DNA here is from genome assembly GCA_030765085.1 of Allium cepa. Classification (NCBI taxonomy): domain Eukaryota; kingdom Viridiplantae; phylum Streptophyta; class Magnoliopsida; order Asparagales; family Amaryllidaceae; genus Allium; species Allium cepa. Next base: position 780,919,860 of record CM060945.1, read on the forward strand.
GATCGTATCAAAATTTCGGACACTTTGACGCTGGTTTGGAAGGATTTGGAGACTACTTGAATTTTGAGTTTAGATTGAATTTTAATTCTATTTAAATTCAAAGTTAAGTGTTTTAACCTGCTCACAACTTCTAAAATTTCTCATGTTTGTTAAATTTAATTTATGATGTGATTGGAAATTTATGTATGGCTATTTGATATATTTTAATCGTCATCTTAGTTAATTTGAATTTAGTTGAGTTAAATCGTTATTTAATTTATTATTGAATATAAACTGCCAGTAAATACCTGTTATCGATTATCAGTTCGATATTGATATTTATTGATTTTGATGGAGGTTGATTGTGGATATTGGTTCAATGGATGTTGTATTTTATATCGTTGTAAACTGCAAGTTCGTTATGGATTTTTATTTAATTCAGGATTGCGATTTGAAATGATATACAACCGTAAAATCTTAAATTTGTTGATTGAAATGATAAATATTCGTATCACTTGACCCTAGGGTAGAAAATTATGTACGGACATCGGATTTGTCAAATTAAATGATTTTAAAAACCATAAACTTTTAAATTTAATTAAATGATATTTTGAAATGAAATCTGATTTATATAAATTGAAGTATTGTGGAAAAATCAAGTTTTATGTTGATATGTGAATTGGTTTAAAGGAATTGCTTTAAGAAATGAAATTGTAGCTTGAAATTAAAATTTTAACTTGAAATGAAATTCGATCGGAATTGGGCTATTGAATTTGTTCGAAGTATAACTTAAAATATTTTGAAATTAGAATAATTCAAAATTTGATATTTGAACATGGAATGTAACGATATGAAATTCAATAGTTTATTGAAATTTGGTTTGTCAAAATTTGAAATGGCTCAGATATGTTGAAATGAAATGAATAGTTTTATTTGGTATTAATTTCAAACTCATATTTTTAAGTAAACTGTTTTAAAATATATCATTTTAAATTTTCTAACTACTAAAATTTTCAAATTTATTAAACTATTTAACTAATATTAACTATATAAATTATTTTGATCTATTTTAAAACCAATTTGATTTATTTTTAAATTAATTAAACCATTTTAATTTATTTTATATATAATAAATCTATTTTAAAGTTATGTAATCTATTTTAATTATATTTAATCTATTTAACTATCTTAAATCAAATTAAAAGTACTTCACATATAATGAAACTATTTTGGAGTATTTTAACTATTTATAATTATTTAAACTATTTCTAAATTTCCGAATTTAGTAAAGTGGAGGTATTTAAATTCAATTCAATTGGTTTAAAAAGAGAATTAGGTTAAATGATGTTATAATCTAAGTTGGAATTTAAATGTTTTAATAAATTGAAATATGAATTTGAGGTAAAGACTTAACCCTTTTTGGAAAAATGATTTTTGGAAGAAATTACGATTTTCGAAATGATATGATTTGGAAACGACATAGTTTTGAGAATTTGATATTTTGTGATAAATTGTGTATTTGACTTTGAAAGGAAATATAATTATCGATCTATGATTTCAAATGTGACATGATTTCAAAGGTAGATAAAATTTCAAAAGTAAGTAATGATTTCGACAGTAATATGGTAGTCGAATATGATAATTTTAGGGGCATTTCACCGAAAGGACAAACTTTGCAGTCCAATTATTTTCTACGACACACATTCAAAGAAATTACTTTCAAGACCAAAGTTAGCAGAATAATTACTTTCATGGACAAAGTCAGCAGTCCAATTACTTTCAAGGACATCATTTCATAGGTTTTTAGGCCCTAGAAACTAATTATTTTGTGTTTTGTCCTTGAAAGTAATTATTTCAGTTGTGTGTCCTAGAAAATAATTTCACTTGCTAAAGAAGCCCTTGTGGCTAATTTCCACATATTTTTATTTCAATTATGAAATGATTTTGGAAATGTGAAACAACCACCGGTGTGTAATTAGCGATTGGTTGTCAAAGAGACCTGAATCGGATATTGTCATACTCTCTGCCAATATCGAAAACCACTTTGACAATTGTGTACGTGGTGGAGATTCTAGAATGAAGTAGGATGATGGCGACAATCCTATATGAGGTATATACATGAACCTGACTCCCATGAGTTGGCATAAGGTGGCTAAAACAGGAGCAATTGACGGGCCAAGTGAGGTCATTCCTCCGATCTGGCACACTCCATCGATCAATATTCTGACTTTGTGATTTATTCTGTGGCCACCCTTCGATTTTTTTACTTGGGAGTGTGTTCCGAGGTGGACGGTAGTAGCTGCTATGCGTTATCTCCAATCCGAAAGTGTAATTGGTATATCTACCCTGGCATTGCCTAGTTATGCCATGTCGCCTACCCTAGCACATCTTTTACGAGTTTGTTTTGTACCATACCTATGGAGTGCCCTCTAACAGCGTCTAGTTCGGGCGATATTACAATACTGTATAGACTATGGAAATATATAAAATGTGTTAAGGGGGATATGGATAACGCCTTAATGCTATTTTAATAGTTTACTTTACTATAGACATTATTATAATAGCTTATATTACACCTTATGAGGTGTGAATCCCGAGCATCTCTTAAGTTACTGCACTCACATTAGACACTGAATAGGAGATGTCAAACCCCACAACATCTCTGACATCGTTCCACTCATATATATTTATCGTTGATTTAACTTAAATAAGATCTTTTAGCTCTGACTCGAGTGTTTTGTCTTTTCAATTCGCTCTGGTCAGCCTGAGCATTTTAGGATTTGAAGACCTTATTTCTGGAGGATGAAGATTTTATTATTATTATTTACTATATTATTCCACCGCATCATATTGTTCCTCTGCATTGTTATTTATTTATCTCTAATATGTGTGACGCTAATTCTGTGTTGTATAAGTATAATCAAATGTTTCGTAAACAGCTTCATGAACCGTTATTTGATTATTATATTTTATCATTCCACTGCAAGATTCTTTTTAGTTTTTATTTCTCTCTACTTTTTCTTATTTACCCCAAAAGCAATCCATCCTTTTGTATGGTTTGAGTTGGCACGTGTGTCTGCTTAAACTGTCCAAAAAGGCGGGATGTTACACATTTACTATTTTGTAAATGATAATCTTATAGCTAAAAAACTCTTTGAAACAAAAAAAGTTTAACATGTTATTCTGGAAAGATAATTAAGCCTTGAATCTTTTGTGTTAATATTCCTATTTTCAAAAAGGGTTACTCCTTATTTTAGTAAGCTACTAAAAATGAAAGTTGTAACATCCCGATATTTTCAACCATTCACATCCACACATACCGGATTTGAATTGCTCAAAATATCATATTGTTAATTTGTATTTGGCAAAACTCAGCATATACAGTAAATAAATAATCACAAAATCACAGACATAGAGTAATGTACAATATACAGCGGAAATAGAAAGAATAGTAGTTCTTGAAGCTAGTATATATATATATATCAAAGTTAAATAAGTTACAATAAAAGTTTCAAATACAATAGTCAAATACAAGATCAGAATACATCATTGGAATCAATAAATAACTCCAAGCTAAAATATGTAGATGGATCTCCAAACGAAGCACCAACTCCAAAGGTGAGTCTCAAAAGTTGTATCACTCAGTCTGACCCGAGCGTAAAGCAAAATACAAAACACTCGAGTCAGGATTAACATTCTTATATCAATAAATCCAAATCAAGTGAAATAACAATTGAAATACAAGTAACTCAAAGGATGGTTGGGATAACCATCCTCGAAGGATCTGTTAAACTATCTAATATGTAGTAATATGTGCTATTATAATAATGTCTAAAATAAAGTGTAATATATTTAAAAATAGCGCTAAGGCGTTACCCATATCCCCTTAATACATTTTATAGTGCCAATAATCTACACACTACCGTAGTCCCTCTTGATCGGGAGGCCAACGGAGGATACTGCATAGGTACGACACAAATAAAACTCGTAGTCACGCTAGGGTTGGTGACACGGCACAACTAGGCAATGTCGGGGTAGATATACCAATTGCACTTCCGGAACGGTGGTAACGCATAACCGCAGCTACTGCCCACCTCGAGCCGCACTTACAAAAATCAAAGGTACACCCAATCAATCACAAAGTAATAGTACGGTATCGAAGGAATGTGTCCGATTAGAGGAGCTACCTCATTAGCCCATGGATTGCTCCTGTTTTAGCCACCTTATGCCAACTCACGGGAGTTGGGTCCAAGTATATACCTCAATAGGACGTCACTACCATCCTACTTCATTCTAAAATCCCCACTGCATACACAGTTGTTAAAGTGGTTTCGGAGTTGGCAGAGAGTATGACAACTTTCGATCCCGGTCTCTTTGACAACCAAACGTTATTAAAATACCGTGGTCATTTTCAAAATAGTATATACTTCAAAACCAAATATCATTGCCATTTCAAACCATATCAATATGATATCATTTCATTTCAAATATATCCATTTTTAGAATCATAACATTTCCAAAGTTATAACACTTCGGAAACCAAAAACACTTTGAAATTATAACACTTATAAAACATAGTACTTTGAAATTCATAACTTTGAAAACAAAACTTCCACTACTTAAATAGTTTATATATTAAAATAATATATATAATAAAAAAGTTTATAAAGTAAAAGTAGTTTATATAAAAGAATTATAAGTTAAAATAGTTTATATTAAAATAGTTAGTTTATTAAAAATAATTTCTATCAAAATAGTTATACAAAATGATTTATAAGTAAAATATAAAATAGTTTTAAATATAATTTAAAAATACTTTATATGATAAAGTAGTTTCTTCAAATTTCACAAATCGATTCCAAATCACTCGAATCCCAAAATTCAAATGAAATCAAATTTCAATTCAATTCAATTTCTTGACAAACCATTTCAAATTATATCAATTTCAAAACATATTTGAACCCCAAAATAAACCATTTCAATATATTTCAAAGCTTTACCTATATAAAATGTTATGTGTATACTAAACCATCTTTGTAGGAGATTTATTGCAGATTCATCTACAGATGTTTAAAGTTGTATATTATATGTCTAGAGTCTGTATATTACTTAGAAAATTTGTTAAAATCTCTCCTTAAATGTTATATATAAATATATATACACACATGCACACACATGCTCATTCATGCACAAAATAGCAAACTCGGACGTCTGAAACCATTAATTCAGACGTCTGAGTGCTGAAATAAGAATATTGTTTTCGCAATATTCAGACGTCTGAACTAAAATATTCAGACGTCTGAATAAGGCCAAAAATGAACTATTTCTTTGTTGTTTGTGTTTCAATTTAATTCAGAAGTCTGAATTTTTTTATTCAGACATCTGAATATCCCTAACTATTATTTTCTTGAAAAGTCATTTCTCTTCACCAAGAGAAACATTCTTTTAAATCAATAGTTGCATCCGTTCTTTTCAACATAACTTTTCATTTAAAGATGAACTCTTTATATACTATAACTAGATTACAGAATTCAACAAACAAATCACCGAATTTAATTTTAGCATTCTTGAATTCTCATTTATTCTCAAGCTTTCAAACTGCACTCAAATTACTTACATACTTTGATCATTGATCACTTTATCTTCCACAATCCTCAAAACACATCACACTATATATCATAAAGGAGAAGATTAGAGGAAGATTGTACTCAATTGACTTATCAGTCTTATTTAAGAACACACTACAGTCAGATACCTTTGTTATTTGTATTGAAGTCCTATTCGGTTACTTAGGCGGGTGAAGTCCTGTTCGGTTGCTCAGGCAGTGTAAACCTGTTCCTCTGGGTTAAGTGAGGGTTGTTGTAGTTGAAATACCAGATGGAGTCTGGGACTGGACGTAGAACGGGAAGTTCGAACCCGTATAAACATTCCTGATCTGCTTATTTTATTTTTTATTTACTTTGTTATTATCATCTATTTCCGCATTTAGATTTAGTTATATTCCATATTAGTCGATCCTAAGTAATATCTTGCATTAGTTGTTACTTTCATTTGGTATCAGAGCGAGGCATCTTATAACTGTTACATGGTTATCTGATATCTTGCTAATATGGAAAACAACACCAATACTACCACTAACACTGTCACTAACACTAGTTTTGTTGAAGGTCAATCCATTGCACGACCTCCATCTTTTAATGGTTTGAACTATAATTATTGGTCTACCCATATGAGAATCTATATGCAATCAAATAGTTTTGAATCATGGAATATCACACAGGATGAATACACTCTTCCTACAGGAAAATATTCCACTTGGTTAAACACACAAAAATTAGATGCTACTGTCAATGCTAAAGCTATGAACATGTTATTCTATGCACTAGATAGAAATGAATTTAATCGTGTTAGCATGTCTCAAACTGCTTATGAAATATGGAGAACACTTAAAATCACTCATGAAGGAACTAACAAAGTCAAACAAAGCAAAATCTCCAAGCTTAAAAATCGGTTTCAAAACTTTAGAATGAAACAAGATGAATCCATCAATGATATGTACTCTAGATTTCAAGATATTTATCATTCACTATTAGGATTAGGAGAAAAGTACACTGACTTTGATATTGTATAAAAATTCCTAAACTCTTTAATGGATGAATGGGAAAGAAAAGTCTTGGCAATTGAAGAAGCTAATGACCTTTCTACCATAAAACCTGAAGAGTTAATAGGAAATCTAATGTCCTATGAAGTTAATTTGCAGGCAAAACGAGTACAAGCACAAGACAAAAGGAACATAGCTTTCCGTGCTGAAGAAGAAAAAGATGAAGATTCAGATGAAGAAGATGTAGCATTTATTGCCAAAAATTTCAAAAAGTCCTTGAAATTCTGGAAAAACAACAGAGATAATGGAAAATGAAACTTTCAAAACAAACCATCATCTTCAGTTCTAGAATGCTTTAATTATCACAAGAAAGGTCATATGCAGAAAGAATGTCCAGAATTAAAGAAAAATTACTTCAATAAGGACAGAAAAGATAAGAAAAAAAAGCATTCTCTGTTACATGGGATGATTCAGATACCTCTTCATAGATAGTAGCAGTGATAGTGAAAACGAGCAAGCAAATGTTTGCTTTATGACTAATGAAAATTAGGTTAGTGATTTTACTTTTGATGATATGATAGAGATAAACTCAGATCTAGTTGACACTCTAAAAAAACTAAAAAGAAAACATAAGGAGACTCGTGAACTTCAAAACAAAGCAGAATTCGAAAGAGATATTCTCAAAGATGAGAAGAAAATACTAGAGGAAGAACATGAAAAATTACAAGAATCATTTTCTAATATTAATTCTCAACTCACTCTTTTAAGTTAAGAAATTGAAACTCGGAAAGAAAAGAATGATGCTCTTGTTTCTGAAAATCATGAACTAAAAACTAAGGTAAAATTGATAGAGTTGGATAATACTAGTCTCAAAACAAATTTAGAAAGCGTCACCAAAAATGTTTCAAACTTTAATAAAGGAAGAGAAACTTTATCTAAAATTATTGATAGCTCTCAATCTATTTCAAGTAGAAAAGGATTAGGATATGTTAAGAAAACAACAATTTCACCTAGAAAGAAAATTAGAAGAAATATTAATCCTACTATTGTACTGACAAAAAGGAATTCTTACCGATAAAGAACAAAAGTCTGGGTTCCTAAAACAAACAACGGTCTGATTAGGAAGAAATATGTAAACACCTTTTTTGAAATTGTTCATAAAAATAAAGATTACATTTTTAAATGGGATATTAAGCCCTCTTGGGTTTGGTTTTCTAAGATTCGTCTCTTAGGACCCTATTGAAAAAGTGGGTACCAATATTATCTTATATTTTTTGTAGGTCCCACGCAAGAAAAGAGGAAAATTGATACTCGACAGTAGTTGCTCAAAACATATGACAGGAGACAAAGATATGCTATCAAATATTACTTACTCAGATGGAGGCTCCGTCACATATGGAGACAGCTCCAAAGGCTATATCATCGGCAAAGGCAATGTGAGCAATAACGGTATTTCAAATTTACTTTTTATTTCAAATGTTTTACTAGTCAAAATTTAAAACATAATTTACTTAGTATCAGCCAATTGTGTGACAAAGGATTCAAAATTACTTTTCTGAAAAGAAATGTAGTATTTTTTATCAAAATCAAAATCTTATCTTTGAAGGAAATAGAGACAGAAATATCTATGTTTTGAATATGAAAATAAAACATAATTCAGATATGTGTTTAATAGTCAAAGAAAATAATCCTTGGTTATGGCACAAACGATTATGTCATATTAACTTCAAAACTATAAACAAGCTTTCTAAAAATGATTTTGTAAAAGGTCTACCAAAAATGAATTTTAAAATAGATCATATGTGTGATGCTTGTCAGTTAGGAAAATTAAATAAGTCATTTTTAAATCTAAAAAGGTTATTTCAACTTTACAACCACTTGAATTACTGCATACGGATTTATTTGGACCAACACAAGTACAGTCCATTAATCACAGTAGATATATGTTTGTAATTGTTGATGATTTCTCTAGATTTACTTGGACTATTTTTATGAAAAGTAAAAGTGATACCTTTGATAATTTCAAAAAAAAATTTCAAAAGAATTCAAAATTTCAAAGGTTTGAAAATTAAAAACATAAGAAGTGATCATGGAGGTGAATTCGAAAATGAAGCCTTTGAACAATTTTGTAAGAAAAAAGGAATATTCCATAATTTTTCGCTTCCTAGAACTCCACAACAGAATGGAGTTGTAGAACGTAAAAATAGAACCTTACAAGAATGTGCAAGGACTTTGTTAAATGGAAGTACACTACCAAAACATTTCTGGGCTGAAGTAGTTGCAACAGCTTGTTATATTTTGAATCGTGTCTCTATTCGACCATTAACTAAGAATACTCCTTATGAACATCTTAATGGACGAAAACCAAATATTTCTTATTTTAAAGTTTTCGGTTCAAAATGTTTTGTTTTAAACACAAAAGATTAGCTTAGTAAATTCGATCCAAAATCGGATGAAGGAATCTTTTTAGGATATTCGGATCGAAGCAAAGCTTATCGAATTTATAATAAAAGAACAATTACATCGAAGAAACACTTCATGTATCTTTCGATGAAAATTTTAAACAAATCCCAAGTATAAGAGATGACGAAGAATTCCCTGATAATATCACAAGCACGGAAATTTCAAATATTGAAAATAATGAAAACATTGTTCACAATAAGAATGAATTAAGATCTCCACCTAGAATATTAAGAGATCATCCTTCTGTTAATGTTATTGGAAAACTCAATTCATCTGTTAGAACAAGAAGTTAATTAAATCAAATGGGTCATGTAGCTTTTCTTTCTCTTATTGAACCTAAAAATATTAAAGAAGCATCTACTAATGAAAATTGTTTAATCGCTATGCAAGAAGAGCTAAACCAATTCGAAAGAAATGACGTTTGGGATTTAGTTCCACGGCCTAGTGATCAATCAGTTATTAGTACAAAACGGGTTTTAAAAAATAAAGCAGAGAACAAGGAAATATTACTAGCAATAAAGCCAGATTAGTTGCTTAAGGATATAATCAAGAAGAAGTAATTGACTATGAAGAAACGTTTGCTCCAGTCGCTAGACTAGAAGCAATACGAATCTTACTAGCATTTGCATGTTTTCATAACTTTAAATTATATCACATGGATGTAAAAAGTGCTTTTTAAATGGTTTCATAAAAGAAAATGTTTATGTTGAACTACCTCTGTTATTCATACACGAACAATTACCTAACCATGTCTATAAGCTTAAAAAGGCTTTATACGGTTTGAAACAAGCACCCCGTGCTTGGTACGATCGTCTTAAAATATAATTAATAGATTCTGGTTTTGAAATTGGAAAGGTTGATCAAACTCTTTTTATTAAAATAAATAAACAGGATATTTTAATCGTTCAAATATATGTTGATGATATTATTTTTGGATCTACAAATGAAAGACTATGTCAAGATTTTTCTAAAATAATTACCAAAGAATTTGAAATGTCACATATGGGTGAGTTAAATTATTTTCTTGGCTTACAAATAAAACAACTAGAAAATGGTATTTTTATTAATCAAGAAAAGTATTGTAACAATCTAATTAAACGATTTGGTATGGAAATACTTTTACCAAATCAACTCCTACGAGTACAACCTATAACGACCAGGTATTCTCAACCATTCGCATCCATTATAAGTGTATAGGTAGACACTCATGCCGAAATTGAATTGCTAAAATACCGCGTTGTAAATAAAATTTGAAAAATCTCAGAATATACAGTAAATAAAAATCAGAGATCACAGACACAGAGTGATAATAATGCAGCGGAAGTAAAAGAAATTGTAGTTCATGAAGCTACTATATAAATATATCAGAGTTACATAAGATACAACAGAAGTTTCAATATGATAACCAAGTACAAGATGAATAGAACAACTGAACTGAAATAGACAAGACTACATAAGCAGATAATCTCCAGCGATTCAAATCTCCAGAAGGGGAATCCAAATCTGTGAATAACTCAGGCTGACCCGAGCGTAAATAAAAATACAAACACTCGAGTCAGGACATACATACTTATACAGTAAACCAATTCAAGTGAACTGTGGTAAAGGTACAAGTAACTTAGAAGATGCTTGGGACCGTCCATCCTCTAAGGATCTGTTAAACTATTTACTATGTAGTAATATACGCTATATATAGTAGTGTCTAATCAGTAAAGTATAATCATATAGAAAATAGCGTTAAGGGGATGGTGAACCTTGACGCGGTCGGATCTTTAAAACCAAAATCGTAGTGGGCTCGATATAAGGATATGACACGGCACGCGAGGCAATGCCAGAGTCGATACACCGTTTGCACTCCCGGACCGGTGGTTACGGCAAGACAACATCTTCCGCCCACCTCGAACAATACCCCCAAATCAAAGTGGCACCACATATCGAATCACAAAAGTAATAGAATGGTTTCCGATGGAGCATCCTCGATGAAAGGGTGCGACCCTTTGTGTAGCCCAGTATAGCTCCTGTTTTAGTCATTTATGCCAACTCACGGGAGTTGGGTCCACGTAATATACCTCGAGAACATCACCACCATCCTACTTCATTCTGGAATCTCCACCGCGTACACAGTTGTTAAAGTGGTTTTCGGTATTGGCCGGCAATAAGACAATATCCGATCCCGGTCTCTTTAACAACCAATCATTATTATAATCCGTAGTTATAACTCTAAAACAATATTTTATACTTCAAAAATAAAATGTCAATTCAACCCAAATCTTTATCAAAATAAAGATTAAATCATTTCCAAACCATTTCAATATATCATCTTACCATATCTTTCAATTCAAATATTTATCAAAATAAATATCAAGTCATTTCTAACCATTTCAATATATTAAATTATCATATCCTTTAAAAACTTCCTTTCAAATCATTTTCATACATCAAAATATCATAACCTTTCAAAGCTTCACTTTTCAAATCATTTAATATCAAAATATCATATCTTTCAAAACTCCATTTTTCAAATCGTTTAAAATCAAAATATCATATCTTTCAAAACTTCGTTTCAAATCATTTTAATATATCAAAATATCATATCTTTCAGTACCACATTTCAAATCATTTTAATATGTCAAAATATCATATCTTTTGAAACCACATTTCAAATCATTATTCATGTTATTCAATTTAAAATACCATTTCAATTCATATTTCAAACAGTTTATATTCCCAAAAAAATCATTTTTAATCATAAAAATGAAGTTATTATGCTAAAAATTAAATTTCCAAAATTTTCAACTTTCAAAGTTCATTTATTCACTTACGCTTATCAAAACAGTGAAATTCCACTTTTCGCAGCATTTAGAAAACGCTACGGAAAGTTACATTCAAAACAGTTCAATTTAACAAAATACAACATTTTAAAATGTTGTAATAGGGTTTACTTAAATTTCAAATAAACTTAGTTAAATTCAAAAATTATAGCAATTACAAAAATTACTATAATAGCTTTTAATTCAATTTAGCTTTTTAGTTCATTATCATCAACTACAGCATTTACAAATGCTGTAATATCATTTACATTGTAATTAATAGCATTTCAAAAATGCAGTCAATTAACTCCAAATATTCAATATAATTTCTCAACCAATTATATTTTTATTTAAAACATTTTTAACTCATAAAATCATACATTTTCACATTTATAAACATCATTTAATTTTCCTCAAGTTCATGATTTTATAAAGTTAAATTTTCATTCAAAAATCAAGATTTAATAATAATTCACTTATTAAATTGCAATGTTCAATTTTAAATTCCTTGCATTAAATTTCAACTTAACACTTAAGTTCAAATTCTCAAATATAACTTAGTTTTATTTTTATTTGCTTAACTAAAAGTTCATTTTAAGTCAATTTCATAAATTTCAAATTTTAGTTATATTTCAAAATTTCAACTTAAATATTCATTCATTTCACATTCAACTTTATCAAAAATCATTAATATGATATAAAATCACTTTAAATTAATTTAAATTCAAAATATCATAAATTTATCATATTTTCAAAGTTAATTTAAATTCCATTAAAAATTAAATCAAAATTTCCAAAATAACTTAAATTCATATTTTCTAACTTTTCCATAATTTATTTAACTTATAGATTTCTAGAAAATAAATAATACTTTACAAAAGTTATATTTTTATTAAATTTCAAATCAAATATTATAATAATTAAATTTCTAAAATATTTTAAAAAATTTAGAAAAACATATTTTAACTACGGGCCTGTAAATAATTTTCTACGCTAGGTAAAGTGATATGGGTAATATATCATTTCAACCCGTAATTTACAAAGAAAATCCGGGTTTTATCACTTCAAACCCGCAATACCAAGTTAAAATAAATTAAATAAAAATCGTTCAAGCCTATCATTTCAGCCCATAACGATTTTTCTCTATTCTAAAGTCCGTTCGGGTATGTATCATTTCAACCCATAGTGATTCTAATTTACAGGGAACTTGCAGTGTGATAAACTGATAAAATATACAGAATAGCATGAAATAATAGTAACATATGATATAACATGTGTTTAAGCATGGGTGAACATCATATGATAATAATATAAACATATAAAACATGATAATATAGTTCTATAGATTCACAGGGTGTCAATTCACATTTGTATAAGTATAAACATCTGGTGAGAAATACTCACATTTTTATGCTGGAGATATTAATTAGAATGACACAACGGATCCAGAAGGCACGACCTTTGATTTGAGTGGAGAGAAATAGCCGAGATATCGTCTTGTAAACAACCCCAAACAAGACAATATAACTTATGAATATTCAACCAAAATATATTGAAATAAATTGAAATTGAAAGGCAACAAAGACAAGATAACTTGACCTTGCTACAACCATTCAAAAGCTCGATTAAGGGGTTCGTTTTCTCAGCCATGATGATGATATGAGTGTGGGAGAGACAAGGCTAATAGCCTTGCAAACATTCAAACAAAACAAACAAATAACATAAGTTTTCAAACCAAAATTCAATAAAACAATGTTAGAATTAAATGCATAAAACAAAGCCAAAGTTTTTGCACTTGCTTTCTACCGCCTATGCTTCAGCTATAGATCTGAAATAAATGTCTAAGGAGTGGGTTAGGATCAGGTCTTGGGCTCATATGGGTCGGCCATAGCTTGGAACTAATGGTGCAAAGGTGGATGGACATAGGTGCAACAAAACAACAACTACAAGGCAAATTCATCACTTCTATGTTATAAATGGGTTCGGCCATAGGCACTAGGGGCATGGCCAGTGGGTCTAGGTAGTGGTAGGTGATGTGGAAGAGGGTGGAGGTCAGGTCGGTGGTGGTGGTGGAAGTGGCGGCTAATGGTTGTAGAAGGTGGTGCTAGCAAACTAGGCTCGATTAATGTAAATAGGTGATGGGTTTGTGCATTTTTGGTGTTGTCACTTGCTAAGGTGGGTTCGGCCTGGTCGTGGTGATGGACTAAAGGGGTGGTTGATCAGAGAAGGAGGAGGTGGAGGTCAGCCTAGATCTGGTTGAGGAGGAGTGGAGCCATGAAGTAGAGAACAAGTTGCAAAATCATATAGAAAAACTAGAAAATAAGAGAAGAGAAGAAGATTTTACCAAATTTTTGCAAGATGGAGGCCATGATTTTTTTTTTTAGGGTTGAGAAGCTTTGGTAATTCATGAAAATGAAGAAAAGAAGTCAGCTGAAGATAGTATAAGGAAAGGCCAAAATAATTGATGTATTGATTGAAAAAGAAACGGTAAAAGAAACGGTGAAACGACTTTACGTTTCTTAGCTTTTAAAACCTTCCATACTTCCTTTTCTTTTAAATCAAATAAAACAAAATAAACTTCAGCAAGTACATCTAAAAACCGAAACAAAGTGAAATAAAATAAAAATATATAATTAAATTTAAAGAAAATATAAAAAGAATTAAGGAAATTGCTTAAAAATTGAAAACAGGGTTCAAAAATTACAATTAAAACATCAATGGCTTTGGAAAAATATCTACTTCATTTTAAAAATATTATAAAGCAAAATTTTGAAATAAAATAATTTATTTATCATTTATAAAATAAAATAAATAATTAAATTGGAGAAAAATAGAAAAGAACTAAAGAAAATGTTTAAAAATTGAAAACAGGGCATGGAAATTACAAGAAAAATATTACTAGCTCTAGAAAATTCCTACCTCACTTCAAAAATATTAAAAGACAAAACATACATAAAATAATGTATCAATACATATTACAATAAAATATGGCAAAGAAAAATAAAATTTATACTATTTAAAATAACAAAATTGCAAAATAAACAAATTACACTCAATATTGAAATATACATAACTTTCACAATTTACATCCGTTTCCAACGAAACAAAAAGCAGTGTTCTTAAAATTTTATGTACTTTCATAATTAAAGATAAAATTTAAATTTTCAAATTTTTAAAAATTTAAATTAAAAGTCAAAGTTTGACTATTTTGACCAAAAATTCATTTTTAGAAAATATTCTTTTTAGTCATGCTTTGGAATGATAATTCATATCAAAACTAAAGTTTATCATTCAAAATAAATAAAATAAGTTTTTAAATCAAAAATTCAATTAAAATAATTAAAATATACAAAAAAAATCACAAAATACAGGGTTGTTACACAACCATACATCTTGATAAAGATGAAAATGGTAAAAGTATTGACCAAAAATTATATCGCAGTATGATTAGATCGTTACTATATTTAACAGCTAGTAGACCTGACATAATGATGAGTGTTTGCTTGTGTGCTTGATTTCAAGCAGATCCCAAAGAATCACACTTACGAGCAGTGAAACGCATACTATGGTATCTTAATAAAACCAAGGATTATGAACTATTCTATCCGAAGGAATGTCCTTTTGAATTAGTATCATATAGTGATGCTGATTTTGGAGGAAGCCGGATAGATAGAAAAAATACAGTAGGACTTGTCACTTCATTGGACGATCTCTAGTATCTTGGTTTAGTAAGAAACAAAATTGTGTTTCATTATCAACATGTGAGGTAGAATATATTTCTACAGCTTTGGCATGTGCTCAAGTTATCTATATGCAACAAACATTACAAAATTTTGGTTTTAATTTATGTAAATCAACTATTTATTGTGATAATTCTAGTGCTATAAATTTATCTAAAAATCCTGTAAATCATTCACGAACAAAACATATTGACATTCATCGCCATTTTCTTCATGATAATATTGAAAAAGATTTAATAAATCTAGAATTTGTGTCTTCTGACAAACAATTGGCAGATATCTTTACAAAACCATTAAAGGAAAATACTTTCATCAATTTAAGACGAGAACTTGTTCTTTCTTAAAGATTTATAAGTTCATATTTTTTTTAGAATATTTTTTTAAAAAAGAATTCATAGTTTCTTTCAAAAATAAAATAAAAAGTATCGTCTAGCACTCGAACTTAAGACCTCATACTCGGTAGTCCTTTACACTATCATTTCACTCTCTATTGTTTTTTGAAATATGAGGTTGTCATTAAATTCATATGTACCTTCCGTTCTGTCCTACTTTTCCTATGGATATTATTTCTCTAACCATACATTGTCCTCTCTATTTTTAACAAGCTTCTTCCTATATATTATCTGCATTCTTACAATTCTTTTCACCAATAATTCATCTGATTATCTTTTAAAAACTTTTTGAAAATTCTGTTCAATCATGTCATCTCAATATAACTCCGAGTCGTCTGAGCTATCTTACACCTTTCCTTCGTCGGGATCGGAGAATCTACCAACTCCTACTCTATATATGAACCAGTTCCGATCATTCCATCCTCTATTCATACTGGATATACTCCACCAGCTAAAAAACAAGACGGTCTCTCTTTTTTGGATCACCATCCACAAAAGAGAAAATCGATGATATTCATCATTATCAAAAAGAAACATTAGACTTACAACGTGAATTATACTATGAGCAAAAAGTTAATGCCAAACGGCTTAGCTTTTTGAAATAAGTAGCGTTAGAGTTCTGTGGTTCTTCATCGAAAGATACTGTTCATCAACTGTCTATAGCTCATCCTCCAAGTCGTTGCAATCCTTGGGAACCATCACCACAACGTCCACCAACAACTCCAAATTCTTGGGAACGTGGTAACAGATGGTCTCCGCTTCGACCATATGAATACTCCATCATCTTCTTCAAAATATATTTAATCATTTTTGTTGTTAATATAATTTGTTATTTTGTCATTTCATTCTGCTTACTCTAATTTTGTAATATTGAAAATTATTCAATAATATATATTATTTTTTATTCTCACCATTGCCAATATATGCTTCTATACACAATTCAGACGTCTGAATTAGTATAAACAGACGTCTGAATATTCATAACAGAAAACTTTTTGCCCTAGATTCAGACGTCTGAATCAAAAACAACAGACGTCTGAATTAGGCCATTTTTGAACTAAATCCTTACGGGTTGCAATTCAACCCAATTCAGACGTCTGAATTGAATTATTCAGACATTTGAATCTCTTTTGAGCAATTTTTAACACCTTCCTTGTTTTAATTATTACCTTTTTTACCCCTGCCTTTTCATCCTCTATATAATGACTTTTTCACTTCTTTACTTCTTACTTCAGAACCCTAGCCCCCATTTTCATCTCCCTTAAAGCTTTTAACCTTTTTCTGAATCTCTAATGGCACTAAGATCAAAGAGAACAAGAGAATCAACTTCTGGACCATCCGAAGACCAAATCAGCTAATGGTTATGGAACGATGTTGCTGTTTCTTGGTTCAATTCCATGAAGAACTCCAACATCTTCGAAGGAGCATTTATGAAATTCTCGGATTTCGTAGCATATCGTATAAGAGAATTAGCAAAGAAATTTCACTTCGACAGCTTGATTGGGTATACTCCTAACAATGTTAAGATTAATCATCTTATGATTAAACTTTTTCTTACAAACTTAAATTTGGATCATCAAAATCCTTAAAACCGTCAAGATTGTGTTTGGTCGTTAGTTTGTGGCGTAAGAATCTTTTTACCTTTACAAAAACTAGGTCATATTTTAAATTGCCCTTATCAAGGAATTGATAGTAATGAAATTGAAGTTGATATGGAACATCATGATGAAGTTTCACATCAATTTTTATCCGATCAACTTATAAATATGGCCAATTTAAAATCTACCTTCTTAAGGCCACAAGCTAGGCTAATTCACCGTGCTTTTATTCGCTCTCTCCAACAAAGAACGGGTAGCTATGAAAAAGTGTATAAAGAAAACTTTCAAGCACTTTATTCTATCTACTCTAATCAACAAGTAAATTGGAGGAAAATTATTTTGGATGAACTCCAAGATATCACAATCCGAAGGAAGTATAGAACTATTCATTATGGTGCCTATATTAAGCGCATTCTCCTAAATATCAGTGTACCGATGCTTGACTCCGATTTTACAAGTATTAGTGAGTTAGGCGCTAAAATTTTAGGGTTGATGGGTCTTCCTATACGGCCTCCTTCTCAACAAATCATTTCCTTCCAACAATGGTCACAAAATAATCAACAAGGTGTTCCTCAACTTCGAGACACTAGTATTGCTTCTTCCTCTCATACTCAACATGAAGAAGAAGAGGAGGACGATGACACCATCCAAGAAATTGGCCTGGATACTTCTTCAAGACAAGCCATCATTACTCTCTTCCGAAATCAATCAAAGATTCATCGGGACATAAAAGCACTTCAGAAGAAGACGGAAAGAAAATTCAATTCTATCAAAGGCTTTATCAATAAGATATAGGATCGAATTTCTTGTTCCGGCTCTACATCTAATCAAGCTTAAAATCCATCTCCATTTGAATGGTCTTCCTCAAGCTCAAGCTCTAATCACAATGACCCATCTCTTTCAAGTTAATTTTAAATTATCTTGGTTTATTTATTTTTTATGTTTACTTGTCGCTTTTATTGGTTAGTTGTATGAGAAATTTCTAAAACATTGTTTCTTTATGTACTATTTCCTCTGTTTGCCTTAATGAAATGTATTATCTATTATCATTCATGTTCTTTTTTTTGTCGATGACAAAGGGGGAGAAATTTAAATTGTGCATATTGACATGGGGAAATACCTAGTCTATTAATTTTATATGGTTGTCATCATCAAAAAGGCGGAGAATGTTAGAATCTCGATTTTGATTATAACAACCTATATAAAATGTTATGTGTATATTAAACCATCTTTGTAGGAGATTTATTGCAGATTCATCTACAGATGTTTAAAGCTGTATATTATGTGTGTAGAATCTGTATATTACTTAGAAAATTTGTTAAAATCTCTCCTTAAATGATATATATAAATATATATGCACACATGCACACACATGCTCATTCACGCACAAAAATAGCAAACTTAGACATCTGAAACCATTAATTCAGATGTTTGAGTGCTGAAATAAGAATATTGTTTTCACAATATTCAGACGTTTGAACTAAAATATTCAGACGTCTGAATGAGGCCAAAAATGAACTATTTCTTTGTTGTTTGCGTTTCAATCTAATTCAGAAGTCTAAATTTTTTTATTCAGATGTCTGAATATCCCCAACTGTTATTTTCTTGAAAAGTCACTTCTCTTCACCAAGAGAAACATTCTTTTAAATCAAAAATTGCATCTGTTCTTTTCAATATAACTTTTCATTTAAAGATGCAACTCTTTATATATTATAGATAGATTACAGAATTCAACAAACAAATCACCGAATTTACTTTTAGCATTCTTGTATTCTCATTTATTCTCAAGCTTTCAAACCGAATCAAATTACTTACATACTTTGATCATTAATCACTTTATCTTCCACAATCCTCAAAGCACATCACACTATATATCATAAAGGAGAAGAATATAGGAAGATTGTACTCAATTGACTTATTAGTGTTATTTAAGAACACACTACAGTCAGATACCTTTATTATTTGTATTGAAGTCCTATTCGGTTGCTTAGGCGGGTGAAGTCCTGTTCGGTTGCTCAAGTAGTGTAAACATGTTCCTCCGGGTTAAGTGAGCACTGTTGTAGTTGAAATTCTAGAAGGAATCTAGGACTGGACGTAGAACGGGAAGTTCGAACCAGTATAAAAATTCCTGGTGTGCTTGTTTTATTTTTTATTTACTTTGCTATTATCATCTATTTCCGCATTTAGATTTAGTTATATTCCATATTAGTCGATCCTAAGTAATATCTTGCATTATTAGTTACTTTCATCAAATACTCAATATTTCAAAACTAAATTTGATAATTCATATATATATATATATATATATATATATATATATATATATATCAAATTTTGGTAGGAGAGGAATCGAAGAGTGTTCCAAAGCAAAGAAAGAAATCATACAGAATCAGCAAGATAGCAATTGGAGACATGCAATAACGTTGAAAAGAATCAAGAACAATCAACTTATCAGGCTGAAACAAGTCGTAATTCGTACTTAAGAAGTGGATCGGACTCTTCCATTGTCAGGAACCCAAGTTATGAGTCGCCAGAATCGGCCGCCGTGATCTTTGAGCTGATGGTTGAAAGATGAAGAATGCGTTGTCTAATTTGGAAAGGATCCAGTTGTATTAACTTATCTATATTTTGTATTGGTCCATTTTGGGCTGAAATGCCTTAGTAAAATCTTACCCATTTTCAAATATATATATATATATACACACACACATACACACACACACATACATACATATATATATATATATATATATATATATATATATCAAATTCACTTTACTATTATTTAGTTTTGTAATATTTACTTAATACATCTAATATCCTTTAAATAAAAGCCCTAAATTACAAATAAACTGAATATTTCCTTCAATCTATTTAAACTTGAAATATTTGTTTAAATCACCTTAACCAAATCAAGTTATAAAATCATATCCTTTACAAAATATCAAATTCAATAAGTTCCAAATCGATTAAATTAAATACAATTTCAAATCAAATTTTAATCAATCTTCTCAACCTTAATTTATTAAATCATTATAAAATCTATATTAGAATATAATTTAAATAAATACTTAACCATGTTATATTTTAATAAAATCAAACTTTATTAATAAACTTATTTTATATTAAAACAAATTTATACATAGCTTAAAAGCAATAATTTAAATATATATAAAATAACATTTATATAATATCTAAAATCAATATTTATATAAAACCATATATTTCTTTCCAAAAACCATAGAAATCATTTTCAAAATATTTATATATAGACCAAATGTGTCTGTATATAATTTTCTACCCTATGGTCAAGTGGAACAGATATTTATCATTTCAATCCGCAATTTAAATATATACGGTTATATATCATTTCAACCCGCAAATCCCAAATTCAATTCAATGAAAATGCTTGGTTTTATCATTTCAACCCATAACGATTTTCTCATATTCTAACGATCATTCGGTAATGTATCATTTCAACCCGTTGTGAATTCTTTACAAACAGGGAACTTGTAGAGTGATAATAGATAATAAATAACAGGCATATATCATCAATATAAATAACGGATAATGGTGTCAGATGTCACAGGTGAACATATATAGATAATCACATATATATATATAACAATGTAAATAACTAACAGCAACATATTTCAATTGTCATTTCAATTGAAATCAAATTTAACAAATATAAGAACATTAATCGTGAGTGACTGCTCACCTTTCGAAGCTAGAGAGAATAGACAACAGAACAAGCTGCGATTTGAGTCACGATCTAGACTATCAACCGATCCTACAACAGATCTCAAAGCAATATAAACTGAACACGGATTTGATGGACAAAGCTGATAGATAAGAAATTGATGAAATAAATCAGAACTGGATCGATGATGATCAATGGTATAAGTGAACTTATATATATCTATATGTAACTATTTATATAATTTTATATTCAAAATTTTCAAATACAAATTAAATTAAATATATATATGTATCTCGAAATTATTGTTTTAAATTAAACACACATATTAAACTCATTATGTATATACACACACATAATATATTTTAAATCAATACTTGTATAACATCGATCCTTCCAAAATATCTTATATACAATACATTTTACTTAAATAAACTTTTTAAACAATGGCCATGTATAAACAAGAACAGGCTCATATAAGTATCTATCCACACTGTAACATTTGTACACAAAATATTTACACGAGAAACTAGTATACAGAATATGTATTCAAATCCAAACAACATTTTATACATACTTTATATGAGATAACTTATATAATATATGTTATAAACATTAATTTACCTATGTAAATGTACATACTGTTGTATAAGTATATTACTTATATAAAATTAATATATACTCATATATATAACTAAAAATTTGTAAAACATAGATACTATAATATATATGTACAGGCAAACACATTTATATATTTACAAACAACCGAGACAGCACTTCTATATATAAAATAAACACATCTGCTATACAGAAGGCCAACTTACTTATACAAATATAGCTTAGGTAAACATGTGTATAGAATTTATATAAATAGAGAAATATTTATCTATATATATACACACACACAATCCTAGTCTTTCTTGAAACTTGACTGTAACATGTATGGAATATACGTAAATATATATATTACCAGAGCACATGCGTATATATATATTACTTAAAAAGAATTAGTTTTAACATATATACATATTATATACTTGAATCAATGCACATATACTTAAACTATCACAATAGTTACATATACGAACAGATATAAAATTTATATAAACAAATATAAATGTAAGTAGTCTTCATGCGAAAATATATGTATTATGTATATACTTTATAAATTATATATACAATAATATATTACCGCTTTATATATATATAAACTCACTTACATATATTATAACAAACTGTTATATAAATATATATATATATATATATATACTTACAATGTAACAACTGTAGAGGTTCGGCTGTGCATTTGCAAAATGAGGAGCAGCAAATGAAAGGCCGGGTTGCGTGGTGATGGGTCTCCGCCAGGAGAAGACGAGGCTGAGGAGGTGGAAAACAAAGCGCATGCGTTGGGTAGAGGATGGAATAAGAGGAAGGGAAAGGGACGTAGGTTTTGGAGACAGATGACAATGCAATTAGTATGTTTAACATTATATATTCTTTTCAGAAGAGAGGGCAAAGAAAAGAGAAGCAACGAATTGAAAAAAATATTGGGACCAATAAGTATTGAATAGGTAGGAATGATAATAGTAAAACTTAAAATATTGAGTGCAGAGGCTATTGGTTATCACATGAAAAATGAAGAGACAAAAGAGAACACAAAAACCAAAATACGAACCCGATACGGCTAGTTATTTTGTCTCTTTCGCCGTGTATCGGACTACAAACACAGAATTGAATATACCACAGAGATTAGCACGACGAGACGATCAAAACAGTATACATATATCAGTGGTATGACCATCCTATCAAAAGTCGATAATCGGTACCGAAATGCTGCTAAAATGCCGAAAATAAGATAAATGGAGTAATAGCAGTCCAAATTTGAAGAAATGAAATATGATGCCTCACTCAGAAGATGATTTACAAATTTATTTTATAAAATATTCAGTTTGGAAATCATTTTATTTTCATCAATTTTTAATTCATATAAATAAAATAAAATTATACTAGAAAATAAACTTTCATATTATCAGATGAAAATTTTACCATTTGCTATGTTTAAATAGACGTATTCCAAATATCAAATTTATATTTCAAAATTCAAATATTTAAAATTTCTCAATTACGGGTCGTTACAGAAAAATTTCACAAGTGCATTTTTGAAAAATCAAGAGAATTTTAAATGCCATAAATCAGAAAGTCTAACTTTAAAAAAGGTTTTGATTAGGAATGTTTTTAAAAGGGAGATTATTTTGTTCCTATTTGGGAATAAAGGGATTTTGAATCTTTGATAAAGGTTTAATTAAATTAAAGTTTTTAAAGATGGAGATATTGAATTTGATACTTCATGTTTTAAGTATTGCAAGAAATGAAGTAATAAATGATTATTTTTAAATAAGTTTATTGGTATGAAGATATTCTATTTTGTGTGCGAAAATTATGATTTTATAAAATTTTATGGAGTAGATACGGATCTTGACCTAGATGGGCTAGACGAAGGTTTAAGGGTATGAGTAAAATAGAAATAAAATGTACAACCTGATCTAGAAAGTTGAAGTCTGTACCAAACCTCTATTTGAAGAATTCGGTAAAGTATAAAGATATTCTAGATCTATGATTGGGTTATGAATTAGGTTGCCTGTAGAATATGAATTTCTATATTTTAATTCTGGAGAAATTTTCGTGTAATTTCCATAAATTGTCCAATTTCAAAATGCATGAAAAAGTGCATTATCGGAAGTAACAAGGAATACACCAAAAGGAAAAAAATGTGTAAAAGATGGATATTCCTTTCCATAGTTTACACTGTCGGTTTCAATAACAATAAAAGAAATGATTCCTTGTAATTTCAAACAAAGAAAAAATCTTAACTGTGGTTAATTTTTGACTGTAATCTTTTTGAAAGGATAGCTTTGATGAATTAAAATATGGAAATGAGTATTCTAGTTGTAGAATTAGTGGTCAGATATAGATTTTGTATAGCTACGCTAAACTGCTGGTATATACATATTATCAAAGCTATGAATATATGTGCATTAGTTAGTAATTGACGGATTAGGATTTATGGATGTTAATTAAAAATTTAACGGGCAATACATTTGTAATTAATGAGAGGAAAAGTAATCTAAAGGGGGACTGATTAAGGGAACTTGATATTGTATTTGTGGAAGAAAGAAATTTGATTAAGGAATGGATTTTGGAAACGTGAAGAAGGTTAAAAATATTGAAGAAGGATTAATTGAAAATAGTCCAATTTTGACAGTGATGATTAGTTGTTATGGATATTAGTGGAAAAAATAAATGGGCCACATTTATGAAAGACCGAAAAATGGAGAAATTAAGAAAATGGGTAGTAATGGAATGAATTTTTAAAAATATTCCATCTTAAATTAGGAAGGAGTGTTAGGACGTTAACACCATTCATATTAATTGATAATAAATGGAAACTTCTAGTAAAAATTTCTTTTGGAGTCTTGGATTATAATCGCTAGTTTCTTCCTTAGTTATTGGAAAAGTGGACGATGTGGTATAAGATATATTCCTATTTTATTCCTATGTAGACTTTATGAACGGGATCTAAACAACTTGATATATGTTGGAAAGTAAAGTAAATAAGGAAATTTTATGGGAATACTTAACTAGCAATACACCATAGGTAAAACTTGAAGTTAATAAGGAAATTAGGTTAGTAGCCTAAAGTGAGTAAATGTTTCAATCTTAAAACTTTAGATTTTAGGAAATATAAGGGATTTAGCTCACGAAATGCCACCATGATAGGAAAACAGAAAACATATAGGAATGAGAGTTGAATTTCCTATTGATCAAGGATTAAGAAGAAGATGGCGAAAATTTTCCATTAGAAACAGTGGAACTGCAGCACTCCACCACAGCTTTATGGAGTTACGCTCTACATCGTTAGTGATAGCAAACGCTTAGTTCACTAGAAAATTTAGAGGGGTTTGTTAGTAGCTTTAGGAACCAACTTTAGGTGCAATGACCCAATTTTCTGTATAGTTTAAGAGGACAATCAACCACACATGACCTGCTCAAATTGAACTAAAAGGCGGATAGTTAGGGATAGAAGAAGGAAGGAAGAAAAAGAGAAGAAACTAAACAAATAGCAAGAATCTCACAGCGAAAGAATGATCTATACTATACAATAAATCTTTACAAAAAGAAGAAATGTAATATACATACATCAATCATAATATACAAACCTATTTCTACCTGAACAGTTATAACAATCTGTCCTCACAACTGCTAATAAATACAACCAGACAACACAGTGGAACACAATGAAATACATAATACGTCTTGGACCTCCAGCTTGTCTCCTAAGCTCTAATGCCTCCAAAGCAATCTACAAATATGCTTGGTCTAACGCGAGCATTATAATAAAATAACACCCAAGGCTCCTTTTCACCATGCATAAACTAAACCAACAATCAATCTGGTAAACTGGCGTGTAAGAAACACACCCAGTTGAATTTTAGTGTTTCAGAATTCTTTTGAAAACAAAGGAATCTTGTAAGACCATGCCACACATAAACACGGAAGGATTTTTACCCTACAATAGCCAAATCGTTTCATATGAAATTCTCTAATATTATAGTAGTATTTCAACTAAAAAAAACTTATCAATCATAGCCAAAATTATTACATTAATTAAATTCCAGCATAATAGGTATACAACTAAAACCATAAAGGCACGTATTGGAAAATGAATTCCATACCATGACAAGGAAAGGAACTACCTTCCGATGGTACATCTCTAAATAAAATGCAACGGGTTTGACAAGAACAACTTTTACCCTTGCGATCCAAGACTAGCATACTACATGACTAGTTGTACCGAATATGATCACCCCTTTTGTTAATGGGCCTTGAAGCATACAAGAGTAGATAGTAATCGATCTAGATTCGGAATGACCATACCCTAACGGAAGAGACTCACTTGGCTTTGTTGCATGCTTGATTTTTGTCATTTCCCAATTGATGAGGATTGAGGCTACGATTACCTTTTTATATAGCATTGCCCACTTAAAAGACTACGTTGCGCTCCAATCGATGACACAATGTCACCATTCATCCATACAAGTTTGTTCTAGGATTGAACGAAACTGAAGAGACACCACTTCTAATACATCCATTTTGGAATCAACCTCGGTATTAATAGCAAGTAACCCTTGCACTTCAGAGAGCTTCATCTTCAAAATGTCTTTGCTTTGAAACGATTAAGTTGGATCATAGTGGTTTTCAGATAAATATCTGATCTCGGTCTCTTTGAACAACATTTAATACTTTCCGGTAAACTCAACCCCAGTTCTTTAGGAAATAAATAGTCAAAGATAAGAATTGAGATCGCCTCCTAACCGTTAGTGGATGGATTTTGTTTGACGATGAATTTACTATCGGTTAGAATATCGCGGTAAAATTATATCATTCTGAAATACTGCAAGCGCACGGGTACAATTCTAGTACGTATGTATACGGGTCAATCCGTAAGGAAATGAGTTAATTTTAAATTCTACTCAATCAAATTAAACCAAAGCTTGCAATTTCTTTAAGCTAAGAAAAATGTAAAAACTAACTAAAATAAAAGTGAATAAAAATATGAGATTAAGAGACAATTTAGAGGCTAATCAACTCTCATACTATCGCATAATTCAACAAAAAATCAATCTATGATCTCTCATTTTAATCTATGTAGAATTAGTGGTGTATTTATCATAAGTACGATCTATTTGTATTATTAATTAACACAACTTAAACCATCAACATTTAATAAAACAACTAAAACCACTTAGTAAATGTCATGAAAATGAATATGAAACTAAAATAAAATCTATTTTAAGCTGATCTATTTACTATTTTTGATTACCAACATAGATCATCAAATTTTGATTCTATTTTAATTCCATGATCAATATCACTTGGTTAGATGATGATGTAAATTGTGTTTATGTTTGAGTAAGAATAGCCTATTTGTGGTATACGATATAGGCTATCAAATTCACTAACAAACTTACATCAACATCTAACTATCTAAGAAGTATAAAAATAGATCGTAAATTAGAAAATATGATGAATCAACATGATTTAGAGAGCTTCATTACCCCTAAATTGATGGGGTTTAGCTTCTCGCTTTTATGATCATCTCAACACATGTAGATTGCAATATTAAAAAGCAAGGAAAGTAAGAGCTAATACAAAGAAAAGAGAACTAATCTACTTGCATAAAGATAAAACTAAAATAAGTGCAATGAAAATAAAGCTAATATAATAACATGAAATAGAAGAAAGCATGTAAATAAAAACGAGTATAAAATGAAATAAAAGCATGTAAGAGCGCAAAAAAAAAGAGGCTTAAGAAGCCATTTTATTTCTCATAAGTTTTATGGCTACAACTTGCATAATAGGATAAGGTAAGGTAAAATTAAAAAAAATCACCATTACATGAACATAAGAGGGTTATTTATACATGACTAATACCCTAATCCATTTTTAAGGAACTCCCTAAAATGCCCTTGAGGTAATGTGGCGTCTAAGTTATCATTAGCATGAAATTAATCTATTAAATGTGCATGTGCCTTTAATCCCCACTAACATGTGCATTAGCTCTTAATTGTAGTTCATGGTTAGTGACTAGGTAGGATCCTCCGTGATTATATGAATCTTTTATTCCTTCCTTCCTTTGTCTACCAACCTTTATGCATGCAATCATACATGAAGCCTATTCCATTTTCCATTCAAATTCTTACAAATAAAACTAAAATTTGCAAATAAATATTCTCAAAATTAAAACATGCACAAAATTTCCATTTTACCCCTAAATGAAGATGAATGAACGATGATTTGATGACATTTGGATTTTGGTAGAAACACACAATTATGACATTTATTTAAATAAAAGTAGATTAACTATGGAAGTCAAAATATGCATTTTTACGTGCACATCAAATACCCTCATACTTTTCTTTTTATTCATCCTCAAATAAAGAAAAACTAAGATAAATCCATTTTTTAGGAAACATGATTGCATTGAGCCTATACAACAAGTCGTTGAACCTCTAGGTGTCCCCAGTAGGACGAGTATTGTCTCTTGAGGGTTTTCAGTAGATACTACTCACAAAATCCAAGTGCAACATGAAATTTTTTCTAAATGCAAGATTTATTTACAAGGATATTAAAGCAAGTCTTTTGAAAATGTTTACAAATAAAGAATTTACTTTTAAATTGACATGAATAACTTAAATATAAGTTCTGGTCATTATCAAGAAATTTAAGTCCTTCTAATCGTCAAAACTTCCAACAAAAATTAAGTTATCATTACAATTAGACTCTAGTTGGGCTAGTTGTCTCGGTTAATAGCATAGTGCAACTATAAAATGGATCCTTAGTTGTTTTCAAAGTTTTGCAAAATGGTATTTTCATTTCTTTTGTATAACAAGTCGAATCAAATAAGTGACAGTAGTGCTTGGATTTCAATTGATTACTCTCTATCTATTTGAAAATTTTATTGATATTAACAATATTTACATATACCTAACTCAGAAAAATAAGGCTAGATATACCAACCATACAATGCCTTGCGAGCTTATGTGAGGGGAATACAGAGCATGGCAAGTGTACACACAAGTATGTACACCTTTCGACTGTAGCAATTATTATTGAAAGAATTTGTTATATAAATACACCTAAGTCCGAAAACTGAGGCCAGATGTGCCGTACATGCATTGCCTTGCAGACTTACGTGAGAAGAGTATAGAGCATGGCAAGTGCACACACAAGTGTGTACACCTGTCGACTGTAGGTGTTAATAAAATATATACATATATACAGAAAAAAAAATTATGAAGAGAGAGTTTTGCAACATCATCTTAGCACCACTTAACTTAGAAGATCAAAAATGTCATCGCCATTACTTTAAATCAACCACTTATTAAACAAAGATTTCAATTAGGATATACTTCACAATTAACACCCATGAACCTTCCTATATAACTAGTTAAACCATCATTACTTGTAATCAAAATTTATTTTTATTTTTGTTGAGACAAATAAATTTTCAAAAATTTCAATTTAACAACCAAAAACATATTCTTATCTTGTAGTGTTTCTTCAAAAATAAAACAAAATGTTAAAAAGAAAATTAGTTTAGGGATTTTTTATTTTTGAGTTTTGATAAGAAAATGCAAAAAATAAATTATGATAACACAAAAATGAACAAGAGACTCCCCCACACTTGATTTTGGCTGTGTCCCCACAGTCAATGCATAATATAACGAGTGTAATGGGGTAAAATATGTACACATTTACAAAAAAGGCTAAACATTTCTTACTAGACGTAGTATGGCTCATGAAGAATCATGAGCTCCTCCCCTTGATCACGTGGAAAATCAAAGTAAGGTTTCAAACAATGACCATTGACTTTGAAAATTGTTCCATCCATAGGGTTTTGTATTTCTGTGGTCCGGTCCGTCTTGATTTTAATTTTCTAGGGAAGCGGAGTCTAAAGTCATATAAAAGAACTTTTTAGTTTGGCGTAAAATGTTTTCTTTGGATTTACTTGTCATGAAAAACTTTTGTTTTTTCTTTGTAAATTTATTCGTTTTCATACGCGTCGCTCCTAATCTCTTCTCATTAGTTGATTTGCAATTTTCTATTTTCTCCAGCTTTTTGAAGATCAAAGTTTAAGTTCTTCACCGCCCACAATGCTTTGTGTTCGATTTCAATGAATAAATAGCATGCTTTCCTATAAACTAAACGAAATGGGAACATCCCAAGATTAGTTTTAAAAGCGGTATGGTAAGCCTAAAGCACATCCATTAATTTTTTAGACCAGTCTTTTCGATTTTTATTCACATTTTTTTTCCAAAATTTGTTTCATTTAACAATTTGAAACTTCAACTTGGCCACAAGTTTGAGGATGATATGAAGTGGAAAACTTGTGGGTTATCGAATATTTTTTCATTAAAGTTTCAAATGAGCAATTAAAAAAATGGGTTCCATTATTGCTTATTATTGTGTGGGGTGTTCCGAACCTCAAAAACTTTATGATCATTTGTTTTACAAGAAATGGCTTCAACCCATTTGGAGACATAATCAACAGCAATAAGAATGTACAAATTTTCGAAAGATTATGGAAACTTTCCCTTAAAAACAATACCACAATTGTCAAAGATTTCGATCGTAAGATTGGAGTTCAAAGGCATCATGTTTCGTCGAGATATTCTTCCTAACATTTGGCAGCGATCGCAAGTTTTACAAAATTCTACCGAGTCTCTTAAAAGAGTGGGCCAGTATAAACCACATTGAAGCACCTTCTTTGCATTTTTCTTAGGACCAAAGTGACTACCACAAACTTGGTGTTATCCCATTTTTGGTCAAAACTGGAATATCAATTTTGTGTGCGTTTCCACCACGACCGGAACAAGAAGAAGCAAGCAAGCGTATATAAGTCTGGGATTTCACTCATGATTCAAGTACAAAGGTTCATTCGGTAGAGCAAGCAAGAGTTCGTTCGACACTACACTCCCTGAGTTCATCCGGTAATAAGTGTCATCTGGTACTTAAAACCCCTCGCTTTCATCCGGTAGTTCAAGTGTTTGAGTTCGTTCGGTATTCGAACTCCCCATGGCTCATTCGGCATTCTCAAATATGAAGGCTCATTCGGCATTCCCAACACAAGGGATCATTCGGCATTCTCAGTATAAGATCCATTCGGTAGTACCCACACCGGACCAACCTCCACCGGTCCAAACCCCATATAGACACTACCGAACCGCCACCTCTCCATGCCAATGCCGAACCAAAATACTACACCTTCCACCAAGCCAAGACGCTGTCGAACCAGAATGATGCCAAACCAGATTGCTTCAGCCCAGGCCCACCAGCAGCTATAGACATCCAGGAGCCCTGCCCCCAGCCTCACTCTATAAATAGAGGGGCAGGGGTACAACAATGGCAGACAAGTTTGAGAGCTCAAGCACGGATAGAACTTTCAAACAACATTCATATACTTGGATACAAAGCTTTGTACTTGTAATCTGAAGAGAAAAAGAAGAATAACATATAAAGTGGACGTAGGCATGTTCTGGCCGAACCACTATAAATCTGTGTGTCTTTTACAGTTTAGTCCCTGCTTTTTACATATTTGCATAAATCACCCAAATCACTAAGAACAACATATAATCAACTAAATCGTACAACTTTGAGGTGTTTGCCCATTTTTTGCGCAAACATTTTGGTGCTTTCACTGAGAAGAACTAGCGCTCGCTATATCGGATAGAAGTTTGGATTTGGGAAACAATGGCTAGGCTAAATAGTAGAAGGCAAAGGGCTGAGAGAAGCCAACTAGAAGGAAGTCAGCAAGCATCCTCCGGAGCTGAGGAAGGACCGGCTTCGATCTACATTACCCGGGACGAAATGGAAGCCATAACAAATTCACTGCAAGAGAGGTTGTTGAAGAGTCAACAAGAGATGATGCAGACTTTCTTGGAGCAAATGAGAGCTGCAGGGACCCAAAACTTAGGAACAGCTATAGCGGCGGTGGATGCAGGACAAGGAGATAGGGTTATGGAACCCAATGGAGGACAGGATGCAGAGCCAGAGGGCAATCGACAAGGGCTTGAGGACAGGCCCACAGGATCCAATACAGGAGGACCTTTGGAAGGAGTTCAACAGGCTAGAACCGACGTTGCTGCTAGCGAGCCACATGAAGAGTATGTACCGGAATTCCCTCGGGGGCAACCCCCGACAGACAATGCTGGATTGGTAGATATAATCAGGAAGACTGTGCAAGGTGGTTTGACCAGCGGAGACTTGGAAGGGGTAAACAGGAGTCCGTTCGCTCGGGAAATAAGGATGGCTCAGAATCCACCTAAGTTCAAGCTACCTAGCGTGGAGGTATACGATGGCAAGGCAGACCCTACGGATCACTTGATGAGGTACACCAGACACATGGAGGTGCTGGGGGCATCGGAGGAAGTGATGGCCTGATGCTTCCCTTTGTACTTGACAGACTTAGCCGCGATGTGGTTTAGACAGCTGGGAGAAGGATCTATCAGGACTTGGAGGGAATTGGTGGAAAGGTTTTTGGGACAGTTTCGAGTTCATGTCAAGAGACCGAAGAATGTGATGACATTAACATCAGTAAAGCAAAGGATCGATGAATCGCTTAGAACCTTTCTAACTCGATTCAGTGCCGCGGTTGCTTCGGTGGATCGGCCCGATCCATCGATGGTTTTAATGGCAGCAGTATCAGGAGTCAGGGAGAACTCGGATTTCAAGGTTTCTCTGATACGAGATCCCCCACGGGATCTCGACGAATTCTTTCACGAGGCAGAAAGGTTCCTTTAGCAAGAAGATGCGAGTACGGATTTAAAGTTAAAAAAGGTTAATGCAATTGAGGTTGGAGGACCATCCAGCAAAGGTTTGGATAAAGACAAAGGAAAAAGGAAGTTGGACGATGATTCTAGAAATGCTAGGAAGCAATGGAAGGATCCAAAGTTTCCCACATACACAGGATTGAACGAGACGCTGGAGCGGATATACCTGGATACTCGGAATCGCCTTCCCTACCGGAGGCCGGCTAGGAGAGAACCAACAGATCGGGAAAGAACATCAGGAAGGCACCGTCTCTTCCATGATTTGGATGGACACGACACCAACAGCTGCAGGCACCTAAAGGATATAATTGAGGAGCATGTAAGGTATGGACAGCTACCACAATATGTTGGACCTCGGAATGCAACGGCGGGGCAGGAGCAACCGCCGCCTACCTCAAGCAACGATGGCGGAAGGCCCAGGAATGATGTTCGATTGATCATCCATTGACCAGGTTATTATGAAATAAGTAGCGAACTATTGGCAAGCAACCAGGTCATTTACACATGTACGGGGACGGAGATAGCCCCTAGGCATGCTCTGAATGATGATAAACTGCAATGCTATGGTTTGTGAAATTTATCTTTTGCTTTTGGATTGGACACTGCTTTTGCTTTTGGTTTTCGGTTTTGGAGCTTGGATTGAGCTCCTGGTTTTTCTTGCTTTTTGATTTGGATTTTCCTTTGAATGATTGTTTTCGGTTTTGGATGCTGGTTTGGATTCCTGGTTTTCTGGTTTTGATTTGGATTTTGGATGTGGATTTTGGATTGGATTTTGAATGGATTTTTATTCTGGTTTTCTGGCTTTGATTTGGATTTTGGATTGGATTTTGATTAGATTTTTATCTGATTTTTGATAAACGGTCGTCAGGTATGGATTATGCCTGGCAAGGGGTGAGTCGCTTCGCTCGAACATGGTAAATTGACTCATTCAGGTCGTCGAGTATGGACTATGCTCGGCAAGGGTCCGGAGTGACCAGGATTCGGCCTAGGACTTAGGCCATGTATTATCAATTGTTATTTTAAGGTCGTTGAGTATGGACTATTCTCCACAAGGGTCCGGAGAGACCAGGATTCGGCTTAGGACATAAGTCATGGCATTACACAGCGTCCAGGGACACTAGACCAAGGTCGTCAAGTGTGGATTACGCTTGACAAGAACCCGGAGAGGTTAACGCAGCGTCTAGGTACACTGGACCAAGGTCGTCAAGTGTGGATTATGCCCGACAAGAACACGATGAGGCTAGCTTAGCATCCAAGGAGACTGGATCACGGCCGTCAGGTATAGATTGCACTTGGCAAGAACCCGGAGAGGTTATGGATTTGGATATCGACCCAAAAAGGTCCTGGATTCGGTTATTGGCTATTGGATAAGGATGTATTGGGAATCGGTTGTCGAGTTCGGATGGATACGGAATTGGCTCAGGCTTTGGTTATTGGATTTGGAATTGGACATCGACTCGGAGCAGTCAAGGATGATATACTCTGGCAATATGGCTATAGACTTTGGATAATGGATTCGGAACTATTCAAAACACGCCTTATTATCACAAGGCATGTTTTTGGGGGCAAAGTGTTATCCCATTTTTGGCCAAAACTGGAATATCAATGTTGTGTGCGTTTCCACCACGACCGGAACAAGAAGAAGCAAGCAAGCGTATATAAGTCTGGGATTTCACTCATGATTCAAGTACAAAGGTTCATTCGGTAGAGCAAGGCAAGAGTTCGTTCGACACTACACTCCCCGAGTTCATCCGGTAATAAGTATCATCTGGTACTTAAAACCCCTCGCTTTCATCCGGTAGTTCAAGTGTTTGAGTTCGTTCGGTATTCGAACTCCCCATGGCTCATTCGGCATTCCCAACACAAGGGATCATTCGACATTCTCAGTATAAGATCCATTCGGTAGTACCCACACCGGACAAACCTCCACCGGTCCAAACCCCATATAGCCACTACCGAACCGCCACCTCTCCACGCCAATGCCGAACCAACATCACCACCGAACCAAAATACTACACCTTCCACCAAGCCAAGACGCTGCCGAACCAGAATGATGCCAAACCAGATTGCTTCAGCCCAGGCCCACCAGCAGCTATAGACATCCAGGAGCCCTGCCCCCAGCCTCACTCTATAAATAGGGGGGCAGGGGTACAATAATGGCAGACAAGTTTGAGAGCTCAAGCACGGATAGAACTTTCAAACAACATTCATATACTTGGATACAAAGCTTTGTACTTGTAATCTGAAGAGAAAAAGGAGAATAACATATAAAGTGGACGTAGGCACGTTCTGGCCGAACCACTATAAATTTGTGTGTCTTTTACAGTTTAGTCCCTGCTTTTTACATATTTGCATAAATCACCCAAATCACTAAGAACAACATATAATCAACTAAATCGTACGACTTTGAGGTGTTTGCCCATTTTTTGCGCAAACACTTGGTTATGACAAAATGAAAGAAATCTTTTGGTTTCGCAATCCGGGATGCCACATCGAATGATTTGGTCAGAACAGTATTTAAACAAGTATGGATCATCCCAATAGAAGTACTTGACTTGGGAAAGAAATTTATATTTATCTTGTTTCAACCAAAATAAAGGAATTTCCTTAGTGATTGGATAGTTCACTATGTCGGCATAACTTGGATCGATAGAAACAGAATGGAGTTATTCATCAAGAAAGTTCTCGTTGATCGATTAAAAAAAGGTGCGTTTGGATGATGCGACATATGATAGACGATGACATTGTTGGATGCTTTTTTATCTTTGATTGTAAGATCGAATTCTTGGAGTAATAAGATTCAATGGATTAAACGAGACTGGGCATCTTTTTTAATAAAAAGGTACCTAGGAGCGGACTGGTTAGGGTAAACCATAATGTGTGAGCTAATCAAATAAAGTTGAAATTTTTCGAGCACAAAGACTACTACAAGAAGCTCGATTTCAGTGGTCGTGTAATTGTGTGGAGCATCGTTAACAGTTATACTAGCATAGTAGATGACATGAAGAATTTTGTTAATGTGTTTTCCTAAGACAGCACCAACCGTAAAGTTAGAAGCGTCACACATTATTTCAAAAGGAAGATCCTAATTAGGTGAGCAAATGATTAGAGCAGAAATGAGTTCTTTTTTGAGACGTTCGAAAGCAGAAATACAATCGGAGTAATATTTGTCATTTCAATTCACCAAAATTTAAAGTTATGGGTATGTATTATTTCAACCAACAATCCCAAATTCCAAATTAATGAAAATCGCTTGGGTTTATTGTTTCAACTCATAACGATTTTCTCCTATTCTATATGACCGTTAGGGTATGTATCGTTTCAACCCACAGGGATTTTCTAACAATAACTAAGGAAACTTGTAGTGCTGTAACAATATAAATATAACATCAAATAATCCAATATCAACAATCAAACATACATCACAATCATCACCCAAATCAACCAGTACACATCAATAGATAACTGAACAGGTATCAAAAGTGACAAATAAATTCAATATTAAATTAAACGATGATTAAATGTAATAAAAGTTAAATTTAACTAGAATGAAAATATAAATATGGCTAACATCAACCATTCAATTCCAAATCACATTATAAATTCAATTTAACTAACATAAGATAATTTAGTAGTTGTGAGTGGGGTAAAACACTCACCTTTGATTTATAGTCAATTTATCCAATAAAAGCCCAAAATTCCAATAGAAGAAATCACGCGTGAATCGAAGTTTATATGCAAAAGATATTCATATTACAAGAAATATTATTAAAATAATAATCGGTACACGTTTAAGTAAAAAAATATAAACAAAATTTAATACTTACGTTTTCTCAAGATGAGGCTTCAGGCAAAGATGTAATAACAAACTAAGATGAGGGCAGGACATGTAGGAAAAATGAAAAAAAAAATGAAACTCATGTTTCATAAAAGAAAGCTTTTGAATTTACAAGTTTACGTCAAAATTATTTGGGGAAATGAAGATTTGAAATGGAGATCTAAATATAGAAAATGAAGGGGTGACAAGAAAAATGAAGGAGCAATTTTAAAAACGTGAAAAATTTGTAGATGAGATTAACTTCAGCAAAGAATAATTTGAACCAAATGAATATGAGGTGTCAAGAGAAACAAAACGTAAAAGAAGAAATAAAGTGGCAAGTTATTTAATAATAAAGAAATGAAGGTGGAAGGACAAAATGAATGTCCATTTCTAAAATGTAGGCTTTAGGAAATATAGGCTACCAAAATAAAAGCAAAAATTTGAGGTTGTGCAAGAAGGCAACAGGAAACCAAAATGAAAAGAAATGAAGTGGCTGTAGAAATATGAAGTGAGATGGAGAAAACAACGAACTCATATTTTTTTTTTAAGGAATTGCAGGTAGGACATGGTGTAAAGAGGTGAAGAAAGGTTGAATAAAAAAATATGTATACATATAAAAATAAAACTCACGTTTGAGAAGATGTAGCTTCAGGAAAAAGAGGAAGGAAATAAATGAAAATGAAGAAACAAAAAAAATAAGATAGAAATATGGTATGTATTAAATAACGAGGAAGGAATGCACTGACCAGGTGTACACTACCGATGAACCTTTGGAATTCAAATTTCAAACTTATGTCTCCTCTTTATTACTTTCCTTAACTCCAATAAACTCACAGTTACACCTATTTAATTTTACATTAACACACGATAAATAGAAATAAATTCTCTACACAAATTTGTGTAATTAATTAAGGCAATATACAACATTAGAAACCTTTCATTTCTCTCTTTGTGATTAGATTGCGAATTTAAACAAACATGTTAACATTTAGATTAAACATTTCACTAGGAATGCATTAACATACATTAAACAAATATGATAGTAGAAATAAGGTAATATAAACAAGTGTATAATATATATATATATATATGTATGTATGTATACATATATCTGTGTGTGTGCGCGTATGTGTATATCTTTATCTCCACTTATAGTGTACATTCATAAATAAGGGGCATGCTACTAATCCACATAAGGAGGCAATGAATGTAAGAGTAAATTAGAAGAGCGAAGATGGAAAGGTAACTTATGTTGCAAATAAAATCTAATCAAGTCTAAGTGAAAAAGAAATAGTCAAGTGTAAATCTACTTTACCCATTTATAATCTCCTATTAACATTTCATTTAAAACCATATGAGATTTCAAACCTAAATAATCCTTTTTTTAATTGGATCTGAAACCTAAGTTTATATATTTAGGTACAAACATATATGTTGTAAACCAACACTAAAATTTGAAATATAAACTGAATTAATTGGAATTAAATCACCCAAATTAAATTTATTTCAATATACGTCTATAATCAATGTCTTTCTCTCTTTAATTAAAAGGTTCCAATCACATTAATTGCCATCAATTTCTTAGTTAAATTTTAAAAGAAAAATGAGACAATTCAATTCCCTTTTACAGTAATTTAACGTATTTATGTAATTATTGTATACAAAGCAAAAGCTATTAATTTCTTATTAAATAATTGATTTCTTATTCATGTAACTAATCTGTAAGCTAAAATACATTTCAAACAAATAAACATATGTTTACTCGTTTACTAAACTTATTCATTTTTATTCTTTTATTTTTAATTTAAATATTCTCATATTAAATCAACTATTACCTTATGAATTTATTCAACATAAGTTTCCATTTTATTTCACTCAACTTTATAGTTAACATCTTTTCTTATATTAACTGTAATATTTAATTTCAGTTAATTATATTCTAATTCCAATAAATTAATTTAATTAGATTTTAATATTTTTATTCAATCAAACATTACTCTATGGACATAGTTAACATATGTTTACATCTTATTGCATTAATATTCTATAATTACCACTTATTATATTAGTTGTAATATTTCAACTATATTGAATTTTTGTCGATTTTCACATTAGTAATAATTTAAAGTCCCAATAATTTTATTTATCTTAGTTTCACTCTTTTTATTAAATAAATTATTCCCTTAAGAATATAATTGACATTTCTTTACAATTTATTACCTTCATATTTTACAATTATTGTCTTAACTCACATTAATGTAATATTTAATTATATTTAATTGCAATTGATTTCAAACTTAATTCAACATATTAAATAAATTGGTAACAAATGACACTTGTTACCTTTTCTTAATTTAATCACATTTATGGTTTTATTATTTACAAACAAATATTATAAATACTTACACAACACTAATTTCATCCATTTACAATTTATTACATACTATTTCATCAATTAATATAAAATTTAAATTTATTCCTTATTTTAAATTTATAATCAATTATAACTTATGATCATTACAATTACTTGATTACATTCAAATAGTCATCTATTACATTAATTTACATTATTAAAGTTCATTCTAGTTAGTTTTCCCATTCCTATATCATAAGTTTTATTTTTTCAAATATTAAATTACAAAATCTTATTAAATTCAATAATTTAATTATCGAAAAATTACGGGTCGTTACAAAAGAAGTGAAGCTTCTTGATCAAGAGAGAGAGAGAGAGTTGAAAAGATTATTATGGAAAACGTTTCATTGTCATCTAAGCATGCGTACTTAAGGCGATCGGGAAGGAGTTTAAGGTCCAACCTTGAGGGTTGCTCAATCAACGAATTTGGTTAAAGTTTAGATGCAGCGGTAAGGTTTTCAAATGGAAGAGCATTTTCGATTTTGTTAGGCTCATCTTGTAACAGTTGTTCGTATTATGTCTCTCACTGGTGGTTTAGGTCAACTGTTTTGTTATCAAAATTTTCTTGAATGAAGTTAACTTCCAACGTTTGGTTACATGGTTCATTCGATTGATTTTCAAGATTGAAGATGTTAAGATCCCTCAAATTTCCTAAAGAGATTTTCATAGAACCGTTTCGACAGTTTATTAAAGCATTTGAAGTAGCCAAGAAGGGTCGGCCTAAATCAATGGAATTTAACTCATTGGAATATTCACGGGTTGAGTCTCCAAAATGATAATCGACGAGAAATACGAATTTATCGATTTTGATGAGCACGTCCTCGATTTCTCCAATGGGTTTCTTTATCAAACGATCGACAAATTGAAGAGTTACTTTCGTCGGTTTTAATTCACCAAAGCCAAGTTGTTGGTAAACTGAATAAGGAGTCAAATTGACAGTCGCACCCAAATTGAGTATGCGTTTGTTAATCGTTTTGTATCCTATCATGCATGAGATCGTCGGACATCCAGTATCTTTGTATTTGACGGGAATTGATCGGGACAAGACTTTACTAAGTCGGCAGCTAAGAAAACTTTCTTGGGTACATGAACGTGTCATTTTTGGTTACACATGTCCTTGAGAAACTTAGCATAAGTTGGGACATGTTGAATGATATAAGAAGAGAGTTGTTGATTTTGACTTGTTTAAAAATTTCTAACATCTTTTCCATTAGGTTAGCATGTTTCTTGGGTCGAAGGCAATGTGGGAATGGAATATGACACTCGGTAGGTGGGTCTACTTGAGTAAAAGAAGAATTTGGATTGGAGTTTGATTCAATGTTTGGCTCAATGTTATGTTCAGATTCGTTTGTTTTTTTAGAAGTGTTGAGAGGGGTTTCCGGTAAATCATTTAGATTAACAGCTTGATTATCAATTTGTTTACCGAAATGCAAAGTTGTGATATCATTCATTTGGGTTACGTTACTATCTTGAAAAACACGGGCTTAATTCAAATTCATATTTTGATTTCTGGGATTCGAAACTGGCTGACTTAGGAATGTGCCAAATTCGTGTTCACTTACGGATGTGGCTAATTGACTCATTTGTGTTTTAAGTTTAGTAAATATTGGACTCGTATTCCGCATGTACGAAGTTAACAAATTTTGTAAATTGTTATTTGTTTGAAGGCTTTAAGTGGTTGCTTTAGCCAACGTTTCAATACTTTTCTCAAGTGAATTTAATCATTTATTATCTTGGGGAACAAAAGAATGTTGTGGTTGGTTTTGAGACGGACCCGCAAAGTTTTGTTTAAAATCATTGGGCTAAAAGGGAGGGTTTGAAGCATTATTCTGAAATGCTTCAAAATTTGGACGAACCAAATTCGTATTGGAATTGTTTTGGTTCCAAGCAAAGTTTGGATGATTTCTTCAACCAGGATTATACGGTGGTGAAAACGAGTCATTCTTAATCTTATTGAATGCATTGAGTTGTTCTATCTAATTAGGACATGGATTGGCTATGTAATTCGGATCGTTACATTT
This sequence comes from Allium cepa, assembly GCA_030765085.1. Classification (NCBI taxonomy): domain Eukaryota; kingdom Viridiplantae; phylum Streptophyta; class Magnoliopsida; order Asparagales; family Amaryllidaceae; genus Allium; species Allium cepa. Next base: position 780,960,787 of record CM060945.1, read on the forward strand.
ATAACACACGGGTTGGGAAACTTGGTTCATTTGGTTAGATGAGAAAATATTGTCGAATTTTTTGATCACCGTGTCAATCTTGGCTTCCAAAGCCAAAGATGATCCTATCGAGTGTGGACTTGACCATGAGTAAATTAATTTTTCATTAGAATGTTTCTATTATGATGATTTTTCAGCTAGGTTTTCAAGAAAGTACCAAGCATCATCATGATGTTCGGCGAGAAAATTGCCTTGGCACATCAATTCAAGCATGTTTCGTGAGCTGTTTTCTAGTCCACCATACAAGATTTGGCAAAGAGTCCGTTTTTGAAATTATGGTGTGAACATTTATCAAAAGATTGAATGGTTCACCCCTGAATTGAAGAAAATTGACAATTTGGTTTCGGATTTTGGTTGTTTTTTCTAAAGGGTAGAAGCTTTTTAAGAAAACTTTAATGAATTCTTCCCAGGTTTTGATGGAGTTTGAAGGTAGGCTGTACAACCATTTTTTAGCGTAATCAGTAAATGCAGATGGAAACAATTGAAGTTTGATTCCATCATCACTAAGTTGTTGGATTTTAATGGTTGTGCAAACTTGTTCGAATTTCATTAAGAAAATGTATGGGTCATTATGTTCAAAATTGCCAAACTTTGGGAGCATGGCAATATGATTGGAATGAATTTCGAAATGGTTATCCTTTAGGGTGGTAGCGTGATGCAATAAGGAATAGAAACTCTATCAGGAAAGATTCTATTCATGAGAGTGCATAGGGCATTTTCTTTTGCCATTGCTGATGGATCGTTTGTTCGAGTTAAACGATTCGTTGTTGTGTTATGAGTCCAGTGATTTGTTTTTGTGTCGCGAGTCCAAGTCCCCATGCACAAGAAAAAGTCGAGAAAAGAAAGAAGTGAGAATTGAATTCAAAACAATGAAATAAGGTTTAGAAAATGAAGTAAAAAAATTGTTTTTTAATATGTTTGTTTTAGAAAGGCCAAATATTTACCAAAAAGGATTTATTTTTCAAATGGGGGATTTGATTTTGTTTTTATTGAATTTTCCCAAAATTTTTTTTTTTTTAGTTTTTCTTTGTTTTTGAAAAGATTATTGTTTTTCTAAAAAAATTAGCTCAATTTTATTGGATCAAAATGCTTGTTTTTTTTGTTTCTTTTTGTTTTTGATTGAAAATTTTCAAAGGAAAAGATTTAATTTTTTTTTTTTGGATTTTTGGATTAAACGAGAACTAAGTTAAGTAAAATTCAAACTTTTTTTAGTTTTGGATTTTGATATTTTTTAAAAATATGCATGAACTAATGCAATTAAATGAATGCAAGGACTCAATTACAAATTTTCTGTCCTTAGTAGCTCCTAACCCAAAATTGTATAATCACACTTTATCTTAATCCAACAAAATAGTTCTTAGCTAGGTAACAGACAGAATTTATCAGTGCACCACGAATCATCATAACAATGCAAACCGAAGGTGTAAGTAACTTCAGATAAACAACCACTATAATATTTACGAATCGCCGTAATATTTATAACCGATTATTGCTCTGTCATAGCCTAGACACCAAGAATATAAATTTTCGAAAGAAAACAACTTGTCAGGATACAATTAAGCCCTAAGTGAGTTCGTGACTCTCTTAAGTCCAAAGTCTAATCGTTATTATTATTTAAATTCTATGATGATATGCAATTTGTGGGCTAAGGAAGGGGTGATGAAATCCCCCACGGTATGTAAATTTGGATGACACCCTTAGAAAAGAAAATAAGATTATTTGAATGCAAAACAGAATTAAATGTTTATTAACGATGAAACAATGAATGAAATTTGTTTTTGTTTTTTATTTTGGATTTTTTTAAATGCAAGCAATCAACAATGCAATGAAAATAACAATAAGGGATAACGGCATGATATCAGCATATGCAGATTTATTAGCAATTTATTTTAAAACGGCAATTTTTTTGTATAAGCAAGCAAAACAATTTTTTTAGCAAGCAGGCCTTCTCCTTCTAAGTTCCTATAAATTACAACCTGCAAAATTGTTTAACACGAATATTTATATGACTAAAACAAAAACCACCTCATTTTTATCAAGGAAGAACTAAAAAAATTAACTTATTATATATATATACACACACACACACACACACACACACACATATACACATATATATACATAAATACATACATATACATACATGCATGTATGTATGTATAAGAAAAGATAAAACAAAAACAAAGGTAAATGAAAGAAAACTTCTCTTGTTTTTTCAAATAAGAGATGAAAAACTTAAAACTAAATAAATAAAATGACAAAAATAAAATAAATAAAAACAAACCACTGTATTCTCAACCTGGCTATATACAAAACCCGTTACCCAAATTATCTTCCCATTCTTTCCTCTCTATTAAATAAAAATGTCGACTTTCCTTTTCAAATAAAAAAATTAAAGTGATTTTCTCTGTTCAATTCGGCTAAGAGGAGGAGGTTGTCACGATTGCGGATTTGGGGACGGTGAAGTGAATTGGGTATCAATTGTTAGGAGGTTGGTTCGGGTCTAGTTTTTTATTCTCAAGCGTTCGTGGATTGAAGTGGTGCGATATGGATAGGAGGAGTGGGGTTGTTGATATTTTGTTTTCGGATTTCAAATAATAAGGGAGATGGAGGGTTCGAGTTTGAAAGGGAAACTGCACAAAGGTTGGGGTTGATGTGACGTCGACTGGAGATGGTTGCTGCTGGTCTGTCGATTGGAGGAGTAGCTTAGGATTTTGCAGTTAGATATGGTGTGACAGGTTGAAGTAAGTTGTATGCCAATGTTGATGTGGGGGATGGTAATGAAGCCAGAAGGTTGGTGGTGGAGTTTATGCACAGAGGAGGATGTTGATGGCGGTGGAGTTGATGTGCACATTTGTTCAAATGGATTATGTTTGTAGCAGTTTGAAGATGGTTAACGGATGCGGTTGTAGCTGGAAGACTGTTGTTATAGGGTGCACTATGGTGATTGAAGTGTGCACTATGGATGTGCAGTGTGGAAGTGATGTTGCGGTGGGTTGTTGTAGTAGTATGTATGCGGTGGCAGTGAATTGCTGACGGTGGTAGGCTTGCTATTGCAGGGGTGATAAGGAGTGGCAGTAGGCAGGCTATGATGGTTGAGGTATAAAATAGTGGGGTGTTGATGAAATTGTAGCTTTGTAACAGAGAATGAATGTACTGTGTGTAGCAGAGAATAAATGTAGCAATTGGATATTGATGACTGAAGGTTGATGAGTGAAGGTTGTGTTGGATGTTGATGGAGGAGTTTGTGATGATTACAGAAAATGCACAGAAGGCTGTGCATAAAGGGCTGTTGTATGCATGGATGTGAAGGTTGTAGAAGGATGCGATGAAGACAAGTAGGCAGAGGTGTTTAAATTTTGCAGCAGCGTGATAGTATGATGGCAGTAGGGCGGTTATAGATGTTTGTTAATGTTTGAGTGGGTTGTTTTACAACAAAAAGCATGCAGCCGGGTAATAGTTGTTTAATGGATTTGCAGGCAACGGTTGTAGGAGGATGTGCACATAGATGTATGTGCACTAGAATGGAAGATGTTGGATTGGTTTGTAGCAGGCAAGTGAAGGCACAGAAGTAGTATGTCAGTTGCAATGGCACAGAAAAATGACACAGAGAAGTGAATATGTTTGATGTGTTTGGGGCAGTGCTGAGGTAAGTGATGGTGGCAAGATGGTGTATATGAAGGTTGATGAGGATGGAATCGATGGATCGGGGATGGACTTACAGTAAGAACTGAAATTGAAGTTGCAATAGTGATAGAGGGAAGGACTTGTAGAAGTAGATGATGTTGAGGTGAAGTTTAGGTGGATGTTGCACTGCACAGTGGGAGTTTGGTATTGAAGGCAATGAAGTGGTTGGTTTTGATGATTGAAGGAGTTGTATGTTGAGGTGGATGTTGCAAGCAGTAATACACAGAAATTGCACAGTTGATGGCAGAGATGTATATATGCACAGATGTTGTGAGGAGGCACTGGTGGGTGATATAGATGGTCAGAGGACAGTTGGCAATTGAAGTATGTTATGACAGTTTGACTGTTGTGACTGTTGTATAGGTGACTATTGTATGTTATTACTGTTGTATGTTATGACTGTTGTAAGGGAGTGATTGGCAGAAAGAAGGTTGAGAGAGGACATGAACTTGATGATGCACTGATGGAGCAGGGTGCAGATGGAGGAAATGCAGGTGGTTTGGATGATCTGAAGTAATGGAAACTGGCAGAAGTGTGCACAGTTGATATGCACAGTTAAGTGATTGTGCACAGAAGTGTGGAAGTGCGAAGAAGATGAAATGTAGTAGTAGTGTTAATGAACAAATGAAATGTTGGCAGGGGTGATGACAGAAGGAACAGAAGTACTGCTGTTGGCAGGTTGAATAGAGAGGAAAGCAATCTAAACAAAACAAAACAATGCAATGTAGAAAATATTTTTGTTATGTAAATGAACTAACTATCTTTGTTTTGTTTTAAATGCAATTATTTTTTTTAATCATGAAAGCTAACACTAATTAAAATAGAACCAAATGACATCAAGAACAAGAGATGCGCACAAACAAGATGAAAATAAATATGCCACAAAATCACACAACACTAAAAATAAAATATTTTTTGTGTTTTTAATGCAAATCAAAACACAAAATGATCATGCAATAAAATCAAACAAATGTAATTCGAAGAATAGAACTAAAATAATGTTGCAATTCTCCGGCAATGGCGCCAAAAACTTGTTTGACGATGAATTTTCAATCTGTTAGAAAATCGCCTTAAAATTATATCGTTCTAAAATACCACAAGCGCACAGCATACAGTTGTTGTACGTATGCGAGTATGGGTCGATCCGTTAGGAAATGAATTAATTTTAAATTCTACTCAATCAAATTAAACCAAAGCTTGAGATTGCTTTAAGATAAGAAAAATGTAAATACTAACTAAAACAAAAGTGAATAAAAATATGAGATTAAGAGACAATTTAGAGTCAAATCCACTCTCATACTTTCACATAAAACAACACAAAATCAATCTATGAACTCTCATTTTAATCTAAGTAGAATTAGTTATATATTTATCGTAATTATGGTCTATTTGTGTTATTATCTAACATAACTTAAACCATAAAACTTTAATACAACAACTAAAACCACTTATTGAATGTCATGACAATGAATATGAAACTAAAACAAAAACTATTTTAAGCATGATCTACTTACTATTTTTGATTAGCAACATAAATCATCAAATTTTGATTCTATTTTAATTCCATGATCAAAATCACTTGGTTAGATGATAATGTAAATTATGTTTATATTTGAATAAGAATAGCCTATTTGTGATAAATGACATAGGCTACCAAATTCACTAATAAACTTACATCAACATCTAACTATTCATGAAACATAAAAAAAGATCATAAATTAGTAAATAAGTTGAATCTACATAATTTAGAGAGCTTCATTACCCCAAAATTAAAGGGTTTTTAGTTTCTCACTTTTGTTATCATTTTAACACATGTAAATTGCAACATTAAAAAACAAGGAAAGTAAGAGCTAATAAAAAGAAAAGAGAACCTAACTACTTGCATAAAAAAAAACTAGACTAATAGGGATGAAAAGAAAGCTAATCTACTAACATAAAATAGAATAAGCATGTAAATAAAAATGAGCATAAAATGGAATAAATGCACGACATAACAAGGAAGAAGATGAGACGTAGGAAGCCATTTTAATTGTCATTAGCTTTATGGCTACAACTTACATAATATGATAATGTAATGTAAAACTAAAAAAACATCATTACATGAACATAAGAGGGTTATTTATACAACCCTAATCCATTTTTAGGGTACTCCCTGAAATGCCCTTGCGGTAATGTGGCCTCTAAATTATCATTAACATGAAATTAATCCTTCATTAATGTGCATGTGTCTTTAATCCTCACTAACATGTGCAATAGCTCTTAATTGTAATTCATGGTTAGTGGATAGATGGGGTCCTCTATGATTACATGAATTCTTTTATTTCTTCATTCCTTTGTCTTCCAACCTTTGTGCATGCATCCATACATGAAGCCTGTTCCATTCTCCATCCAAATTCCTACAAATATAACTAAAATTTGCAAATAATTATTCTCAAAATTAGTACATGCACAAAATTACCATTGTGCCCTTAAATGAAGATGAATGAATGATGATTACATTTGGATTTTGGTAAACATGTAAAAACATCCAATTATGACAATTTTTTAAAATAAAAGTTGATTAAATATGGAAGTGAAAATATGCGTTTTTACGTTCACATCAGATTTCTTTATCATTCATCCTAGGAGAATGAAATGAGCTTTATACGCATAGTACATCCTCATTGGAGATGATTGTGCCAACTCACGTGTTTCTCATAGATATTTCCAAATTTATGTTTTGGGACCATTTGATAGTCGGTTATTTAACTATCAACAAGACACATCCAAATCATGGATTTATTTTCAAAAGACAAAACCGACATTGGTTAAGCACACAAGTAGCCACTAGCCTCCTTAATTTATCTTTTTGTTAATTAGTATCACTTTGTAATAATAATATCAAAACACTTTTACAAATTTTCATTAACAAACCATTATATTTTCAATACTTGAAAAATATTTATATACTTATATTAATAATATAAGTATATTGACAAAAACTGAGAAATATTTCCTTTCTATATAATTCTAAAATCGTTTAGAAATCCCTTGTAAATCTCCAAAAACATTTATAACTATTTTATAATCTCTGAAACCTTTTATAAAACTCTTTATAAATCCCTTTTAAAACCCAACCTCCATTTCCAATTATAAACACTTTTATAAATTTCAAAACATTTATAACTCTTTATAAGTTCATAAAACAATTTATAAAACTATTATAAATCTATAAACTCATTTCTAAAATTCTTTTATCAATATCCAAACCATTAGTAAAACTCTTTTTACCCTTTAAGTAATCTTCCTTCAAGTTTCCAAACCATGTTAAAAAACTCCTCCAATAAAACTCAAATCTGTTTAGAGAACTCTATTTATAAATCTCGAAACATTTATAAATAAATAAATTATTTACATTTACTTAAAAAACACTATAGTACAATAATATATTAATAATAGCATTATAATTAAATAATAATTATTAACCTTAAAACATCTCAAAAATAATAATTAATACTTTCAAACATATTAAATAAACAATAATAATTAGCCTTTGTCTTCATTATAAATAGCAATTATTCACTTCCAAAACATTCTTAATAATCATTATTATTAATTTCAAACCATATTAATAATTTAAATAATCATTTTTTTGAAATATTAAAATATTGATAAATAACCTTAAAGTAATATTAAAAGCAAATAAATAACTTTCAAAATGATATTAAATATAAATAAATAACTTTTAAAAACAATACTAAATATAAATAAATAATCTTTTAAACAATATTAAATATGAATAAATATATTTTTTAAACAAAATATTAAAAGTAAATATATATTCTTTAAAACAATAATTTTGAAAACTCCAAATTTAGATTTTAAACCACTCTCCATCTCAAAAACCAACTCAAACCAAACGGCAACTCATAGTGTGTCAAAATACTAATTTGAGGCCAATAGCCATCCGACGCTTAACCAATATCGATATTGAATTCCTATTTCTATAGGGTTAAAGTTTAAGCATATAACGATGTCATAACCTATGGTGTCAATAGACAAGTTTGATTTTCGAAAATTCATATGATAGTAATATTATTGAAAACATTTTAACAAGGGGGAGGAATCCAATTGGATCCCTCCAACCTATTCCTCTACACCAAAGCTCATATATATATATATATATGTATATATATATATATATCAATAGTGGTGAGGAATCCTATTGGATCCCTCCAACCCTTTCCCCCTACGCTGAAAATAATAATATAATTATATAATATGGGTCATCGACAACAAGGCGGGTACATGTAAAAGGTCATCCACTCTAGGGGAGGAAATAAATTCAAACCAACTAATAAAATAGCAAATCATCTAAAAATTCAATAAACAATTTCTATCAAATATATAATATCATTGGTTAACCAAAAAAGTGAGCTTAACTCGCCGAAATCTCTGTTGTCGTCGAAGCATCCCGGTTTGAAGCTATTTTAGCCCAAATTTCAACTATCCCCAAGTTCGTCCAAACCTATTCTATCGTGGAGCTTACGTTATTACAAGCGCAACGCAAAAATCGCCACCTTTATTGGACCTTGTATGCAAAAGTTATTCAATTTTTAAAGTCATCGATTATTAAATTAAATTAATCAACTAGTTATATAATTAACCTCATAATTACACTTTAATCTTTCTTCAACAATTTGAATATCCGCTCCATCTACACTTAACCATCGCCTCGCCTTTGACCACTGATTCTTCCTCCTCTAGTGCATCGAATCCTGCATCGTCTTCACCAAACTCTCCTTCTCCACGACCGCACCACCCATCACAATCACCACCCGCCCGAACCCCTCCAAAAAAGTGCAACAATGTAACGACCCAGAATTTATGTCAATTAAAAATTATATATTTAATTGATTTTAAATATTAATAAGTGAAATTTATAAGTCGAATGATTTATTTTTCGAATATTTGTATTTAATTGGATAATTAAATCGATAATTTAATATTTGAAATTTCAGAAATAATTGGAAACTGGGCTTAATATGATTAAAATTGATTTGTAAAATTTTGTTTAATCATATTGAAGTTAGAATGATGTTATAGAACTTTTAAAATCGAATTTAAAGTTAATTTGTGGAAATTGAATATTTTAATATTTAATTGACGAGTTAAAATAGCCATTTTTTAAATAGTCTCGGATTTCAACGAAACTAGTTTTATCGGATCTGTAATGTTATATTATTGTAAGATTTCAAATTTCGTGTCAATCGGATGTATGGTTTGTCCGGAGCAAGCCGAAACGCATAGAAATTAGTTTAATCGATTTAATTTGAATTTGATCGTTTATTTCTGTAACTCGCACATATGATCGAATTAGCCTCCGAAACATGTTCCATTGTGTCCGGAACGTGTGGTAAACCCTAGAAATGCCAGCCGGCACGCTTCGTTTGAAGTTCGGAAAATTTTGGATGAATGGTGTTTTGGGCAATTTTCTATAAAAGGACCTTTATGTTTTCATTTGCAAAGATAAACAAAAACCCTAGGGTTTCTTGCTTCAGCCGCCGCCCTATTATCAATGGTCGAAAAATTGTTTCTTTCTTCCTCAATTTTCTTCCAATCTACAAACTTTTACGCGAAGTGTTCAACTACAAAACTCTAGAGCACGTCGAGAGCTACGTAACCAACGGCTATGATCGGAAGATACGTCGCCGATCAACGGCAAATTGCATTTAAAGGTCATGCGTTGTAGGGCGTTTTGCATGGAAAAGATGAGGCCGAGCACGACCGGTTTGTGGGTGAAGGTGGAGTAAGGTAGTGGCTTCGAAGTGGAGGTGTCAGATCATCTGCAAGTGGCTCGAGGAAGGTGCGAAAATTCGTGAAATAAAGGCGGCCGTGGGTTCTCACGTACGTGAAAGGAGCAGGTTGGAGAAGAAAAGGCTTGTGGCCTGGATTTCATCAAGCAAAGATGGACGGCCGAGATTACGTAGGATTTAAAATTAAAAAGATTTATAAACTTAATTATATTAAAATTTGTGTAAACTTCTAAATGTGATAACTTTTCCATACGAGGTCGAAAAATTACGAAACAAATTGCATTGGAATCGTTTTGATGAGCACTATGAAATGGAGGTTGTTTGGAGTCGTTTGGTGCTGGTGATAATTTCGGGTAAAATTAAACGCGTGTTTAATTTTATTCGAAATAAAACGCTGAAACTGAATTGGAAAGCAAGGTGAGAACTTCTCACTCAATCGAATTAGTTTCGATTTAAATTTTAAATAGTTAGATTTAAAATTGCTTGATTGTATTCCTAAATGATAAATTGTTATCTGTTATTGTTGAAATAGACATTATAAACCGTGTATTAAGCGGAGGTTATTTATTAAAAACATATACCGCGATAATTTCACTGCAAAGTGAAATTGTATTATATATGTACTTGGAGTTGATTTCCCACATTATATAGCGGATGAGATCCTACTGCGCCGCATAATAGCGGGTAATATTTTATAAATCCTATATACTGCGATGTTCCGTATTGGAACGTAATTGGTATTGTGCTAACATCTGTGGATGCAGGGAAACAGGTTGGAGGGATCCAACTGGATTCCTCACCATTATTTATTTGATTACAGATATTGTGATATTTGTTGATTATCATATGATGATATATGATGTTTGGATGCCGTGATTGATTATTTGGTGTTGTTGCATCATTGGCCCTATTTTGAAGTTTTAAAAATGTTAAAGTAACGGTTTTTAATTTAAAAGGGTTTTAAAGTGATTTTTGGAAAGTATACGTTTTATTTAAAATTTTGGAATTGATTCATTTTAAATAAATAAACATTATAAATTTAATGTTATAAAAATTATGATATTTGTGAAATATAACCGAAATGAGATTTTTGAAATAAGTAGTTGATTAATTTATAAAATGGTTTAAATTGGGATTTTGAATTATTATAAACGATTTATATAAAAGATTTATAAAATTGATATCTATAAATTAAAATATTGGAATTGTAAAACGAGTTTTTATAAGTGTTAAAATGAAATAAAAATGGATTTCATAAGTGAATGAAATTTATAGATTTATAAATTATGAAATTTTAAAATGAATAGATTTTCCTAAAGTAAAAGATAATAAGTAATTAACTTATAAATTAGATTTTTGGTATAAAATTGAGTCATAAATTGAATTGGTAAATAAAAGTGATTTTATAAGTTGAAGTTTTTGTAATATGTGTGTGTGTGTGTGTGAATTTATAAACGTTGTTTTATAAATCCGGAATCAATTGAATTTGATAAATTAAACATAGAAGTTTATAAAAGGGGATACATTCGCGATTTTGGATAGCGAATTATCAATTATATGGTAGGTGTAGTAATGAAGAGTTTGGTTGGGAATTATATCCACGATTTTGGACAGTGGATAATCTTTTAATAAAATGTGTAGAAATGTTGAATTTGGTTAACGAAGTATATTCACGATTTTGGACAGTGAATAATATATTAAAGAAATGTTTTGGGAAAGTGATGTTTTAAATAGAATTAAAACGATTTAAAGATGTTTTAAAATGTATTAAGTATCGAAACCATAGACTTCAACATTCATTGTTGAAATAGGCGGTTCCGAGAAATAAGGAAATAGTGGACTATAACACTGTTGTTATAGTAAATGATTTCTGAAAAGAAATGTTTTATATAGTATTGGGATTTATATATCTATCTTAATTTCGAATCCCTATACTAGTGATTTTGGGTCGTCGTAACGATGTTTTATGCAACGTTCGTTTTGACTCAATAAATGTGTTTAAGCGCATGTTTTCTTCAAAGAATTAAATATATACTTAATTTCGATTTAAGTATATTGAATATTTTCCAAGTGTTGAAAATAGATGGATTTGTGAATTACTTATTATTAAATAAGTATGGAAATGTTTTCCAATATGAAGTGAATGTTTTGAGATTTTATCTCTTGAAAGATAAATTAAAAATGAATATTAGAAATCGATTTGAAAATCGTATATTCATAGATATTTTGAAATTGTAAATTCACTATGGAATTTATTAAAGAAAGGGAAATTTGTTTAAAAATAAACGTTGATTTATTTTTGAAGTGTGGAAATAAATTTATGGATTTGGAACTTAAATATAAGGTAAATTGGTAAGGATTTATTTAATTGGTTTAAATGAACCATTTTGAAATGAAAATGAATAAAGATTTGTGAATATATCCCGTGTAGGGAAACGATTTGAAATTTGTTTTCAAAAGTTGTAAAGGTGAAAAGTGATTTGAAATTTGTTTTCAAATGTTGAAGTGTGGAAAATATATATCTTGTAAAGATATTTTTGGAAAATAAATAATTTGGAAAATTATTTGGAATCTGGTGATGTTGTGCATACCTATTGATAGTTAAATAACCGACTGTCAATATTTACCTTTAAATGGTTATTTGTTGTGATTTGCTTGAATTTGAATGCCACACTTATTTTCAAAATAAGCGCTCACTATTCGGGTTAGCCGGGAAAGGACCTTTGGGTCGTATAACCCATTCCGAATATGTGATACGTCGTTATGGATTGCATTTGAAGACCGCTGTTGAAGACCGGATATTTTTGAAAACGAAAGGATTACCATCGAATGACTCTGCATCGGCTGATCTCCGATATAGAGGTTTTATCACCCTTAGTGACGGGAAGTCCGGACGTGATTAGTGAATATCCGGATTGCACGGGATTCTTTGGAAGTGCCTTCGGTTCCGTTCGATCTTGGAAAGGACTTTATGGATGTGTGTCTGACGTTACAATTTGAGATGTAAAGCTGGATTCTATCAAATATATTTCTGTTGGTGGCGGAGAATTTATTCTCTTAGCTTAACATCCTTCTCTGAGACATACGAGCTCAGAGGTTATGTAGTTGATGGTTACTAGTGTTACATTCCCAAATTGGTAATGTGGCACACGAAGTGCTGTTGAGCATTTGATGATCAAAGCACAACTTTTGTATAAAGCGTAGCTTTGTGGACGAGACTTCGTCGGACCTCACACCCTGAAAATGGTCAAAACAGAAAGGATGCAGCAAGGTTATTAAGGGGTAGCGCCCCTTTAGTGTATGTCATTCCTTCTGGATAGAGGTGGTATCGTGGTATGGAGCCCATAACCTATGTTGTTGTTGCAAATTTATTACTTTGTGGTTGTTGGAATCGAGGATCCTCGGATGAAGGTCGGTTACGACCGGGGGATGACATATTCGTGTCAGTAGTTACCCAGTTAGGGGTAACCCGGCCTTGTGTTGGCGGAGATCTAACCGTAATGTTAGGTTAGGTTCTCAGGGTCGTCTTTCCAGAGGCGTACCCATGTGGCAATGGGAAGTTCCTTGGCCTAACCATTTGTTGGAAATCCAAAGAAACAATATGAACCCTGTACGGTTTTAGTTGTAGAACCTTCCATCTAATATGGTAGCTATAGTAGGCATAATATAATGGTACCTATGCCGGCTAAGATTTATATTCTACTTTCGAAATGTTTTCTACACTATGCACTAATAATAATATCAAAAATAATTTGATTTTTTGCGTAGTAAGCATCTTTGACTATCATAAGGAGAAATCTCCTCCAATTCTGCGTTTGCATTGTGTGTGTGGCGGGAGGCCTTATGGTAGTTTCATTTTCCCAAAGCATTGCGGGTCTATTTTTTGTAAAATACATCCTTTGTTGTTGTTTTAAAGATAAATAACTGTTTTAATCTCTCATACCAGTCCCATGACTGACCTGGAGTTTATTGTTTTCCTTCCTAAACTCTGGGTGCCCACCAATTTCCACACGGGCAGTCAAGAGTCAGGTTTATCAGGATATTCTGGAATTCAGGAGTTGCTGGAGGCAAGCTGGATGGCATGGCGTATCAACTAGAATATAGTATTTCTTTTCCACTGTTTGTTGTTGTACACTCTGATGATGTAATGTAATATGATGTAATGTAATAACTGATATAGTTCTTTGTTTAAAGATTATTCATTTTTCTATTATATGTTGTTCCGCTGCGATTGTGAGATTCTGATATTGTTTTCTGTTTTTTCTCTTTTCTTCTACCCTTTTCTTCTTCTTTAACCATAACGGTACAGTTTTCCGGCATTCGATTGCTCGGCAGTTGATACAGTGGACGTATTAATGTCGGTTTTTGAGCGTCGAAAAGTCGCAACGTTACGAACATCCACATATTATCCCATGTCCATACAATGTCGGACTCCCCAACAAGCTGCCATTGCTCGCCAAACTTTAGCTCTTGGTGCCATGCTGAATCTAAAAACACTCCCCATTTCACCAATCGAAGTCCACATCCCAAGATTTCCCAAATGCTATTCAAAAAGCCTCCACGTCTACGCAGTGGGGCAACTCCAAACCATCACTGAGCACCATCAAATCTCCGCTGAACGAAGCTCTAGCTACTACTGACTGTAGAAATAAGAATCGGAAATCTTAATTGAGTATAGCTCGAGTTATGAATTTTTGAAAGAGAAGGGCATTTTTTTTCTTCATTTTGAATTTACAAAGAGTCATGGAAAAATGTAAAGAGGAGGAATGCGTGATGAAACACCCCACACCCCTTAATATACACAAAAAAGACATACTAAATGATGTGGTGTATTATAGGTATCGCTAAAGCATCACAGAGACTAAGATTCACAAGACAAATAAGTAAAAACAGCGAAAACCTTTAAAAAATAATTTCATTTTGAAATAAATCATAAAAACATGACATGTCTCAAAAATTCAAAATATCTCGTGTCTCATGAAAAATACAACTTAGTCTCACATAATCAAAGTGCAAAAGTAACAATAATAATCATAATCTCTCTCATAAGTACCAATCCATCATAAGCCAAATGAGAAGGATGAAAAGTAAAAGAATACATCTAAAATGAGAAATTCCAGGAATGAATCACCAAGCAACCTGAATCAACTCAATTCTGCTGGCCTATTGTAGAGGGAAAAAGGGAAATAGAGGAATGAGTCAGACAATAAGTCTGGTGAGTGAAAGTAATTACTAGCATTTCTAAGCAAGATAAAGATAATAGACTAAGCAATAGTTCTAGCTTGATAGAAAAATACAAAAAAGATAAAAATAGAGTAAAATACTGTTTCTGATTTTATTTGACTGTTTGCTTTGATTGTTTGATTGTTTGCACTTTTCTTTAAACTGCTGTGATTAGGCTGACACCCTAGTTCTATCTCAACTGTTATATTGATTAGGCTTAAATCCTAATTCTATCCTTTGATCGGCTTATTCTATATCTGTTGTGCCACTGTGAACCAATCCTGTTGGTCACAGCAAAATACACCTCTTTAGCACGTAGGATGCAGTAACGAATTATTTACCCTAATCGATGCTGCACGCTCGGTCATCGCTGATACACACTAACCGTCGCCCCCTATTTTGACCTTTTATTTACTCTAATCAGCATAAGCATGCCCAACTTCACCTAACTATTGTGAGACCATCGGTCCTACCTAACTGTTGTCAGACCATCAGTCCTAGACCTAAAAGAGAATACAGCCGGTACTGGTCCTAACAAGCAATCTTCTAGTTTTGTGCCTCTTGGCCAAATCCCTAGATTTAAGCCACTTTCTATTGGCTACTTATTTACCCTAATCAGCATAAGCGTGTTCCAGCCTCACCTACTGCTGTGTGACCGTCATTCCTAGATCTGAATGGGAATGCTGCCGGTACGAGCCCTACTTCCATATTTGCTTATTAACTTAATTCATGATTTAAGTTGTAAAATAAGCCTCTTCTGTTATCTCTGTTATATGCTTATTAACTTAATCCAAGATTTAGGTTTTAAAATAAGCCTCTTCTGTTATTTCTTTCTTCCTAATTATAACATGTGTTATAATTGTTCTTGCAGCTGTTATTCTTCGATTTTCTCTTTTTAGTTACAACCACTTGTTATAATTATGCTTGCAAATATCTTAAATTTGCCTATTTCAATCCATCTCTATTTTATTTCAGTTTTTCTTATTTTACATCTGATTTATGTAAATTTAGTGTTATTCTATTTTAATCCATATTAACGAATTCTTCTCTTTTTAATTTATTCGCGTAAAAATAGATTAAATCTCTATAAAAAGAAGCTAACATTTACAGGCTAAATTCTAACTTAAAACAGATGTAAGCAGCTGTAAATAACTGAATAAAATAACTGTGTAAAATAGTTGAATAAAATATACTAAAAAGAACTTCTGAAATTTGCTTAAAAAATGTCTATAAATAAACTTATATAAAAACTATCTCAAAATTGTAGAAAAACTACAACTGTTGAGAACCTTATTATTTTCAATTACTTAAAAATCTAAAATAATTACAATACACTCACCTATGTTCCTTCGCTATAATCCTTGACCTTCCCTGATCCACTTCTAGGGCATAGAATATTTTTATCAAAAAGATCTTCTCCCTAGAAATTTTTTCTATTTAGGGTTCATCCTCAGGCAATGAACCCAATTGGAAGAAAATCTGTATGAGAAAAATAGCTTGGCCTAGGGTTCTATTTATAGTGTGGCTTAGGGATCTTAGGCCGTTAGATTTGAAGATTGAATCTGGTGCAATCATGTTATAGGCTCGCTAGGGACCCTCAGATGCAGCTACGGATGCACAAGATTTGTCAAAAATCAAAAATATAATGTTCGACAAGTACCTAGATGTTTTCACGTCTAGGAAAAAATGCGGTTCGACCTAGCTTCTTTGGGGGTCGACCTATGTACATTGGAGGTCGACCCCTATGGGGTCTAATTTTTTTCGTTTTGTTTATATAATTCTGATTTTTTGTTTCTCTCGTAACTTCTCCATTCTACTTGGATTTCGACATGTTATATATGAAATTTACTAGAAAATCGCCACAGACCCAATGGTTTAACCACCGTAGCTCGATTCTGAAAATTTCACAAAGTTATTTTATTATTTAGTTAATTCGTTAATTAATTATTATAGCTCAAATTTTGGTTGTTACATTCTCCCCTCCTTAAAGGATTTCGACCTCGAAATCTCCAAGGACAAAAGAATGAAATAAATATTTTCATCAAGTTATACAACCATATATTAAATCATATTCCATTACATCCACTGTCCTTAAACTTTCTAATGCAACTTATGTTATATGCAATGGTATAGTGTCAATGTCCCTAACTAATGCAAAAGATTAGGCAGTCTACTGATTGAGTCGACCTCCTTTTTATGTGATCATGTCCGTGCCATGTATCTAAATGAATGCAAGTTTCCTAATGATAACCGATAGTTCTACATGCGTGCTACAATCATCATCCAAATGCAACAATCATACGATAATCACCATGAAATAAAAATAAAAATGCAAGTGCACACACATCCATATGCATATGCTTTAGTGACTTAGTTAGGTCGACTCCTAAAAGATAATAGTGCCTAGTATGTGTATATGCGTCCATTAGCATCCACTAGCAAACACTTGCAACCACCAGCGTCCAACGTATATAACATGTTCTATTAACATGTTTATATTCAGTCCTACCATCCATGCATTGAACCCTAAGATCTACCCTCCAGAAGGATACTAAAGGAAAGAACCTATTCAAAACTAAAGATGGAAATAGAAAATTCAAGACGTGCCATCAAAAAGATGCGGATAAGAGGTACGTATTTTCTCCTTAGCCTCCCACGTAACATCCTCAATACTATCTCCCCACTGCACCTTAACCAAAGGGACTTCCTTTTTCCTAAGCTTCTTGATATCATGTCTAACAATCTTGGTAGGAATTCAACGAACCGATGCTTCTCTCTCCACTTCAACTTCCTCAAGTTGGCTAGGTTACACTACCTCTACTGAATCATGTAAGCACTTTCTCAAGGGTGAAACATAAACCGCGAGCCTCCTCGGTAGCTTTATCTGATACGCCATCCTTCATACCCTTTCCATAATAGGAAATGGTCCTACGAATTTGGGAGCAAGTTTTCCATTTTATCCAAACCTCACTATCTTTCTTAGTAGAGACACCTAATGAAAACCAAATATCCTACCTCGAACTCAATATCCCTTTTTCGCTTATCTGCATAGGATTTATGTCTATTTTGGACCATCTTCATTCTTCTTCTAATTAAATCAATCTTTTTTGATGTGTCTCTAACCATGTTGGAAAAAAGTAGCAATATTTCTGTAGACTCCAACCTACATGAAGGTGACTTGTAAGGCCTTGCATAAAGTGCTTCAAAAGAAGTCATCCCAATGCTAGCCTAAAAACTATTATTGTATGCGAACTCCACTAAAGGAAGGTGCTCCTCCCAAGTTCCTCCAAAATCAAGAATGCACATCTTCAACAAATACTCAAATACTCAATTAACTCTCTCCATTTGGCCATCCGTTTGAGGTTGATAGGCCGCACTCAATCTAAGCTGTGTCCCTAAAGTCTCTTGCAAGCTCCTCCAAAACTCGCTAGTAAAAATAGGGTCTCTGTCGCTCATTATGCTAGAGGGAACTTTATAAAGCCAGACTATCTCACGAACGTATAAGGATGCCAAATAAGGTGATGCCCTCTTACTCTTGACCGGAATGAAGTAGGTGCTCTTAGTCAAACGATCTATAATTACCCAAACACTAGTATTATCCTTCCTAGATCTGGGTAAACCATCTATGAAGTCCATGAAAATGCAATTCCACTTCCATTCGGGTACATCCAATGGTTGCAGCAATCCGCCAGGCCTCTGCTGCTCCTCCTTAACTCTTTGGCATACAAGAAACTTAGCTACAAACTCTGCTACATCCTTCTTCATGCCACTCCAATGCTACATCCTTCTTTATACCACTCCAATAAAACACTCTCTCCATGTCCTTATACATCTTATCATCACCCAGATGAATAGTCATCCGAGAATGGTCTGCCTCTACTAGAACTGCTCTCAGCAAATCTTCAATGCGAGGGACACAAAGTCTTCATTCCCTCCTTAGACACCCTTTTGCTATTGATGGAATAGTGTTGGAGATGTCTAGAGACCTCTCCTTTGCTAATCCTATCCAGAATATCCACAAGCTCCAAAACCTTTTGCCGCCTTGAGCCAATCTGGCCTATGAGAGTAGGCTTAACCTCAAATGCTGAAATCTTAGCAAAATCTATGACAAACTTCCTATAATAACCAACCAAACCTAGGAAGCTTCTAATTTCGATAGCATTCTTGGGGACCTTCCAATCCTGTACTGTTAGTAACTTAGCGAGATCCACAACTAAACCCTCTCTTGAGACTGCAAGCCTCAAGAAATGCACCTCCTCATGCTAAAAGTGACACTTCGAGAAATTTGCTTTCAGCTGATGAGCACGAAGTGTACGAAGAACCTCCTCTAGATGAATAGCATGATCTTCCATACTTTTGGAAAACACCAGAATGTCATTGCCAAAAACTACAATGAACTTATTTAGCACATCTTGAAAAACACGGCTCATCAAATCTACAAAATAGGCTAGGGCGTTGGTCAGCCCAAATGGCATAACCAACCACTCAAAGAATCCATCGAGTGTCCTAAATGTTGTCTTATCGATGCTATCGTCAGCAACCCTTAGCTGACGGAACCCAGTGGCTAAGTCAAAGGGTAATGGTTGTTCTTGATGAGCTTATTCAACTTTCTATAGTTTACACAAAGAAAAAGGGAACCATCCGCCTTTGTATGGAAGACGACTGGCGCTCCCCACTCAGATATGCTCCATTTGATGAAGCCTTTCTCCAATAGCTCACCAGTCTGCTTACTTAACTCCTTTCTCTCCCTAAGTGCCATATGTCTCATAGGCAATGCCACTGGCTTAGCATTGTCATTCAGATAGATCCTAAAGTCGATCTCTCTCTTAGGGGTTAGTCCCCTAACCTTCTCAAAAACGTATGGGAAATCTTTAACAACTGGAACTGGATCTAACTCTCCTAGTGATAAATCGTGGGAATAAAGAAAGTTCAACATGACTGACATCTATGGGTTGCAAGAAACCTCGAGAGTCCTTTCGCTATATGTCTCAAATTTAAGGACTCTCCTCTTGCAGTCCAATATCGCACAATAAGTAGATAACAATCCATCCCCAAAATCATCCCTTATCCCAAAAATCATAATACATAGGTATCACAGTCAAATTCTACACCTAATATAAAAATTTCCAAACCCATACAAATCATGGATAAATGTGCCGATCCTCCTATGGGATTTGAAACAACTATAGGGTCTACTACTAGAGAAATATCTAAGTGCAACCAATCAACCAAAGGACTAGAAATGAAAGAATGTGATGCTCCGATGTCAAAAAGAGCCCTAATAGGAAAATCCGAAATAGGATCAAACCTTCTACAGAGACATTCCTACCTCGAGCCGGTCCACTACTAGAAGGTGCTGCATCCAAAGCATGTACTTGCTCCGTAGGTGTGCCTGCTCTTTGCCCTATCTTCTGAGGACAAGCTCTATTAAGGTGTCCAGGCTGCCCATAGTTGCAACATCTCCCCTTCATTGTGTCCTTCTTACAGTTCTGTGTGAAATGCCCGACATTTCCATAACTATGACATTTCTCGCCTTTCTTGATCTTTCCCTTCTTGTGGTCCTCCTCCTTTCTTCTTGTCCTTATCCTTCTTATCCTTCCACCACTGCTTATTAGAGTGTTCTGATTTAGGAACCTCATGAACTTGTTCCGTCTTAGCAGCATATGACATGAGAGCCAACTCCATAAGTGACTCGTACTTTGCTTCCATAGGTATATATGTTAATGCCAACCCTTGGAGGTGTTGGTTCGAACCCTTAGCAAACTTGGTGGACTTATTATGCGATGTATTAACAAGATTGATCCCGAACCACGACAACTCATTAAAATGATTTATATACTCTTTTACAGAAAGATTCCCTTGCTTCAGACTAATGAACTACTCTAGCTGCATGCTTTCCTCGGCTTACGACAAGAACTTTCTTTCAAACCTTTCTCGAAATCCAAACCAACCAATGCTCTACCCTCCATCTCTATGATCTCCCACCAGTAAGAAGCTTCTCCATTCAACTACCAAGATGCAAGCTAAAATCTTTGTCGGTCCTCCAATCCTAACAATCCAAATATCCACTCCATATTCCTCAACCAAGCTTGTGCCTCTATGAAATCCTCCATTCCAGAAAACGTCTTGCCTCCAAGACTAGTGAATTCCTTGCATAGCTTAGAAAAATTGACTGTTGCAGGTGGATTAACGGGATCTCTACCTGCCGGTGCTGCATTGGGCACATGCCCTTGCACCTCTGGTGCCATAGTTTGGTGGTATCTTAGGAACTAGGCAGTGTCTTGGACACCCTCAGGAAAATTTGGGACGTCCACCATACTATGCAAAGAAAAGAAAATTTAGGCTCGAAAGAATCAAAAGGAGGTTAAATTGGACTTTAAGGAGATTTTTGTAAAAACTCTCTTATACTCAAAAACTATTTCTAAGAGTTTATTTTTTAAAAATAGTTTGAAAATATGTTACCTTTGAAAAATAATTTGCTTTTAAAACAAATTTTAGGAATCCTGTAACCTTAGGCTCTGATACCAAGTGAATCATCCCACACCTCTTAATATACCCAAAAAAGACATACTAAAGGATGTGGTGCATTATATATATAGCTAAAGCATCACAGAGACTAAGATTCACAAGACAAATAAGTAAAAACAGCGGCAACATTTAAATAATATCTTTAATTAAATCATAAAAACCTGACATGTCTCAAAAACTCCAAATGTCTCATGTCTTATGAAAAATACATCTTAGTCTTACATAATCAAAGTGCAAAATTAACAATAATAATCATAATCCCTCTCATAAGTACCAATCCATCATAAGCTAAATGAGAAGGATGAAAAGTAGAAAAATACATCTGAAACAAGAAAACTCCAGAAATGAATCTCCAAGCAACCTGAATCAACTCAACTCTGCTGGCCTATTGGAGGGGAGGGGAAATAGAGGAGTGGATTAGACAATAAGTCTAGCAAGTGAAAGTAATTACTAGCATTTCTAAGCAAGATAAAGATAATAGACTAACAATAGTTCTAGCTTGAAAGAAAAATACAGAAAAGATAAAACTCGGATAAAATACTACTTTCGATTCTATTTGACTATTTGCGTTGATTGTTTGCACTTTTCTTTAGACTGTTGTGAGTAGGCTAAAACCCTAATCCTATCTCAACTGTTATATTGATTAGGCCAAAATCCTAATTCTACCCTTTAATCGACCTATTCTATCTCTATTATGCCACTGTGAACCAATCCTGTTGGTCACAACAAAAGACACCACTTCAGCGTGTAGGATTCAGTAGCAAATTAATTACCCTAATTGATGTCGCATGCTCGGTCATCGCCGGTACACACTAACTGTCACCCCATATTTGACCCTTTATTTAACCTAATCAGCATAAGCGTGCCCAGCCTCACCTAACTGTTGTGAGACCATCAGTCCTAGACCTGAAGGGAATGCTGCCCAACCTCACTTAACTATTGCGAGACCATCAGTCCTAGACCTCAAAGGGAATGCTGCCCAACCTCACCTAACTGTCGTGAGACCATCAGTCCTAGATCTAAAAAGGAATACTATCGGTACTAGTCCTAATAAACAATCTTTTAGTTTTGCACCCCTTGCCCAAATCACCTAATTTGAGCCTCTATCTATTGGCCATTTATTACCCTAATCAGCATAAGTGTGTCCCAGCCTCACCTATTATTGTGAGACCATCTGTCCTAGATCTGAAAGGGAGTGTTGTCCGTACGGGCCCTACTTCTATGTTTTCTTATTAACTTAATTCAAGGACTAAATTTTAAATAAGCCTCTTCGGTTATCTCTGCTATATTTTCTTATTAAGTTAATCCAAGATTTAAGTTTTAAAATAAGTCTCTTCTGTTATTTCTTTCTTTCTAATTATAACCTGTGTTATAATTGTTCTTGCAGTTGTTATTCTTCTATTTTTAGTTATAACCACCTGTTATAATTATGCTTGTAAATATCTTAAATTTTCCTAAGTCCATCTCTATTTTTATTTCAGTTTTTTTATTTTACATTCAATTTCTATAAATTTAGTGTTATTCTATTTTAATCCATATGCTCGAATTCTTCTCTTTTTAATTTAATCGCGTAAAAACGGATTATATCTCTATAAAAGAATAACATTTACAGGCTGAATTCCAACTTACAAAAGATGTAAATAACAGTAAATAACTATAAATAACTGAATAAAATAACTGAATAAAATAGACTGTTTGAAATTTACTTAAAAACTATCTGTAAATAAACTTATATAAAACCTTCTCAAAATTGTAGAAAAACTACAACTATTGAGAATCATATTATTTTCAATTACTTAAAAATCTAAAATAATTACAAAATACTTACCTACGGTCCTTAGCTATAATCCTTGGCTTTCCCAGATCCACTTCTAAGGCGTAGAGTATTTTTATCAAAAAATCATCTCCCTAGAAATTTTTCTATTTTAGGTTCAACCTCAGGTAATGAACCTAATTGGAAGAAAATATGAATGAGAAAAATAGCTATGCCTAGTGTGGCTTAGGGATCTCAGGCCATTGGATTTGATGATTGAATCTGGTACAACCACGTCATAGGCTCATTAAAGACCCTTGGATGCAACACAGACATACAAGATTTGGTCAAAGATAAAAATATAGTGTTCCGCACGTACCTGGACGTTTTCACATCCACGAAATATGGCGGGTAAACCTAGCTTCTTTGGGGGTCGACCTATGTAAATTGGGGGTCGACCGCTATGGGGTCGAATTTTTTTCGTTTTGTTTATATAATTCCGATTTTTTTTGTTTCTCTTGTAACTTCTCTATACTAACTCAGATATCGACAAGTGATATATAGAAATTGATTAGAAAATCACCATGCACCCAATGGTGTAACTCCCATAGCTTGATTCTGAAAATTTCACAAACTTATTTTATTATTTAGTTAATTCGTTAATTAATTATTATAGCTCAAATTTTAGGTTGTTACACGTGAAGTGATATAGTAAGGGATGGGTGGTCTTAACATGGGAGTATGGGCAGCCTTGTATAGGGTATGGCAAAGAAAAGATGGGTATCATTATTTAATTCAAAAATATCGACCAATGTACAATTCAAAATTTCGAACACCAATTGAGATGTGCTGCCTAGCGTTCCATATGAAATACCACTATTTCGAATACAATGGAACTATTATCGAGACCTAATTCAATCATATACAGATGTTAGCTTTTTGAAATTAATACATATCAATTTAATTTCTTTAATTAATTTTTATGCGTTTTGAGCTCGCACGATCAAATGATACAACCAACCACCATAAAATTCATTAACACACAATATTTTACTATTATGGATCCAATGAATATGGCTTTGCTCGAATCCGAGACAATGTCTTGAAAGGCCATTTTCAAACGTTAATTAAAATGAATTATTATTAAAATGAGTCCAACCGCTTTTACATCTAAATTTAAAAGTTTATTATTTCATTCTTATTCAAACTAAAATTTAAATAAGATTTCCAAATTTTTTTTATTCATCTTAAATCAGAATTCAATTTTAACAAATATTACTATTATTTAAATCCACTATTCAAATATTTATAATTAATCATTGTTCACTTATTCGAATGAATTCCTATATTTGAAATCCAAGTTTTTCGGTACATAAAACTAATATTTCAATAATTGAAATTAATTAAATATCTCAAATTCAAATGCCAAAAATTCTGGATCGTTACATTCTTCCACCTATAAAAGAATTTTATCCCCGAAATTTCCAAGTAAAAAGTTGCCTCAAACCCATTAACTTTTTAAAACCAATTAGCTGAAATAGATTGCCAAATTCTTTTAAGCCTTTAACTTCCCAAAATCAATCTGCTTAAACTTTGTTACCACCTTTTATATGTCTTTAAATTCCATTCATAGATTTAACCAGTACCATTCCAAGTTATAACGTAAAAGTCAAATTTTGGTTACCAAAAATTTTTCAAAATTTTTCTAACACCTTAAATTTACGGAAAGTTTTGCCAGCATCTACGTTGAGCGGTTCGATCGAAAAAATGTACAATATATATAGAGTCACAAATATGCATCTCATCTTCAAGAATGAGCCACCCGATAGGGAAAAATATAAAAATACGATACGTAATCGGTGATATCTATCTTTTATTAGTATTAGCAAGCATATACAACCAGTATAATGTGAAAAAAAGCTCCAAATGTGAAGCACATGCCATCCACATCTACTAATCACTCAACAACCAATGAGAAGAAGTATAGAGAAAGTTGTATCAATATATGACATGTGCTATATAATAAACATATGAAAATGTACCCAATGCAACCAGAGAAACTATCAAACAAATAGTATATATCCAATTTATTCATAACCATTTCATTTTTCATTTTTCAATGTCAATATTTAATTTATTAAGCTTGTACGATGTACATATACCATCAACATGCAATATCAAATCCGACTGATCGCACAATTTCACTTTCGAACTAGTATCGTTCTCAATACACTCTAGTGCAAACTCAGATCCGATTCCTTGATTAGAAACTGCCATTCTCCTTGCATAGCCTTATACTATGATAGAGAACTCCGAAACAAATCAAAAATCAATATCCAATGTTCACCATCGAGAAGCGAGTGAAAAATCCAAACTTGGACTAATGTAAATCATCTCGAAATCATGTACTCAAATGTGGATCAAACAGTTGTGCAAATAAAATAATATACGTATAACGTACACATTTATTTCAATTGGTTTCTCATTATTCAAAATCTTTTATTTACATTCATTTATCTTCATTCGTTTTAAATCAAATCCAATTATTCACATTAATTCTACTTACATTCATTTATTTATAATCATTATTTGCCTTGCTTTATTCACATTCATTTATTACTTAATATATTCCTTTCAATACAGATGTCATTTAAGAAACATTCCATAAAAGTTTACTCAAATTTACTATAAACATTTTATATAACACTTCTCATGTTTATTATCATTTAAATACTTAAGTTCATAATTAATTTACTATTCCCTTTCTTTTCATTATGTTAACTGGGTTTTTACCCAAGAAGAAATCCAGTAGGGTTAGAACATCTAGGCCAAGCCAAAATAACTCAAGACTCAACCAGAAGAACTAGAGTAATAGGCCAAGAGGGACTTAAGAAGAATTACCCAAAAATCCACTAAGGTAATGGATCGCTAGCAATCCATAAGGAAGCATCATAAGTTGTCAAAACCTCTTGCATCACGATCTACTACCTCTTATAAGAATACTTATCAAGTTTTATAGCATTCCAAGCAACCTAATTAGAGAAGTAAAGACTCATCTAATTCAAACTGTTTACCCGCTTTTTGACTAAAGAAGCTAACTTAAAACGAACATAGAGAACTCATATCGTGTCAGATTGACTTAAATTTTAGGAGAAAACTTAGAAGACACAGTAGAAGGATCATAGAAAAAAGAGCATGATTGGAGAAGGTAAGAAGGATTGTTAAGGATCCATCTTGATGGATAACTAGCGACCCATGTAGCTTTGTCCCCATCACCTGGAATTTATAGTGTAGGTCGACACACCCTCTAGAGTGTACCTGCAAAGTTTTGTCTAATTTCGTTAAGTTTTAGGGGAGTTATGGATGATTCTTCTAGACCACATGACCCAAGGAGACGGATTATCAAACAAACTCCAAACAACTTGATTTTTGGATAAGGAACTCAAATAGAAGATAGGAAAATAACCAGATAGAAATCACTCAAAAATAGACTAAGTATATGGATCGCTAGTGTAACATCCCGCCTTTTCGCATGCTTTAAATCGACGATAAACCACACACGTCATACTTAAAACATACAAAAGGGCGGATTGTTATGGGGTAAATGAGAAAACAGACGAGAAAAACAAAACAGAATCTCACAGCGGAAGGATAAAATATAATAATCAATATACAGTTCATAAAACTGTTTACAAAATATTTGATTCTTCTTTATACAATAAATATCAGAGTTCACATACCAATAAACTTCAGTGCAGTGGAATACAGTGTGTAGTGGAACCATATAATATATAATAATAATAATGAAATCTTCGTCTTCTTCCTCCAGAAATAAAGTCTTCAAATCCTGAAACGCTCGGACTGACTCGAGCGAATTGAAAAGACAAAACACTCGAGTCAGAACTAAAAGATCTTATGTAAGTTAAATCAATAGGAATAAGTATGAGTGCAGTAACTTAAAAGATGCTCAAGATTCACATCACTTAAGGATCCGTCAAAATATTTATTATGTAGTAATATTTCGCTATTATAATAGTGTCTATAGTAAAATAAACATACTTTTAAATAGCATCAAGGCTTTACATTTTCCACCTTAACACGTAATAGTCCCAGTAGTCCATCCAATATCATGGTCCCCCTTGATCGGGAAGCCACCAAAGGATACCACACGGGCTACGGGAGAAATCCAAACTCGTACAAGGCTCGGTATGGTAGGTGACACGGCACAACTAGGCAATACCAGGGTAGATATACCAATTACACATCCGGGCTGGTGGAAACGCGTAGCCGCATTTACCGCCCACCTCGAACAACACCCCCAAAATCAAAAATCAAAAGTGGCCACCGAATCAAATCCAAAAGTCAGAGTATAATATCGAAGGAGTGCGTCCGATTAGAGGAATGACCTCATTGGCCGAGAATCGCTCCTGTTTTAGCCACCTTATGCCAACTCACGGGAGTTGGGTCCACGTACTTACCTCACAGGAAACACCGCCACCATCCTGCTTCATTCTGGAATCTCCACCGCGTAAACGGTTGTTAAAGTGGTTTTCGGAGTTGGTAGGGAGTACGACAACTTCCGATCTCGGTCTCTTCAACAAACAAACGTTATTATAACACCGCGGTCTTTTAAAAATAGTTTGTACTTTAAAACCAGAATAAAATATCCCTTTCAAAACCATATAAATACGATATCATTTCCGTTTTAAAAACCCAAATCAATATGATATCGTTTTTATTTTAAAATATATCCCTTTTAAAAAATCATAGCACTTCAAATCTATATACCTTCAACTCCATAGCTTTGAAATATAACTTTTAATACCTAGATGGTTTAAATAATAAACTACTTTATATATATAAAAAAGTAGCTTTTTTAATTTCACCAATAAATTTCCAAATACCGATTAGAATCTCCAAATACACCATTTCAATCATCTTCTATTTCAAAGCTTAAATATTCAATATTTCAAAACTAAATTTTTGTGATTCCAAATATATCCAATTCAATTACTATTATTTTGATTTAAAATGTTTACTTAATAAATCCAATATAATTAAAGTACAACTTTTAACTTCAAACGACTGGATATTCTTTCACTATATTTAACTTGTTATATTTATTTCTCTCAACTTTATATTCATTTAAATCACTTTAAACCAAATCAAGTTATAAGAATCATACCCTTAAATCTCCATTTTTATTTAAGTTTCAAATCAAATTTATCCGAGTACAATTCTTAAATAATTCAATTTAACCCAATTTCATATTTATCTTCCAACTTAAATTTCACTTAAGTCATTTAAAACTCTATATATACAATATCTTAAATAGGTACTTAACCATATAGTGTAAAACAGTCAAACTTCATTATTAAACTCATTTTTATTAAACAATTTTATACATAGCTTAAATCCAAGTATTCAACTATATATATATATATATAATAGTATTTATATATTATCAAAATTTAATATTTATTAAACCGTATATTCCTTTCCAAAACCATCGAAAATCATTTCAAAATAATTTAAATATATACCGCAGTGCCTGTATATAATTTTCTACCCTATGGTCAAGTGATAGGGATATTTATCATTTCAAACTGTAATTTAAAATAAAAATTACGGTTATGTATCATTTCAAACCGCAATCCCGAATGAAATAAAATGCATAACAACTTGCAGTTAATATAAATAAACATCCATTCATCCATCAAAATCATACATCCATTTATCACAATCATCATCCTAATTCAAACAATACATCAATATATAACATGTGATAGATAACTGGTATCAACTATCAGTTTATATTCAAAAATAAATTATAACTGTTTAACTGGCAGTTTATATGCAATAAAAATAAATATAAATTTAACTGGCGGTTAATATGCAATAAATAATAAATAACAATTTAATTAAATAGATGCAATTAATTGAGAAGATGATTAAAAATATGTCAAACAAACATAAATAAATTTCAAATCACATCATATATCAATTTAACAAACATAAGAAATTTTAAAAGTTGTGAGTGTTAAAACACTCACCTTTTGAATTTAAATTGAATTTAAATCCAATTTAAACCCAAAAATTTGATCGTCTCAGAATTCATCCAAACTAGCGCCATCAAGTCGGAAATTTCAATATGATCCTAACAAAAGAAACCGCGCGTAAAACGGGCGTCGTATGCAAAAGTTTTTGTGATTTATGCGATTGAAATAAATTAAAAAAAAAAACAAAAAGAAGATCACACATTACCCGCCATGTCATCAAATGAATGCGCCACTCCTTCTTCCGTATGAACACACAGTACGCACACAATCAGCAGGAACACACTACTCACGCCCTACCACCAGATGCCTCATTCAACACGTCGCCCCACAATCAACGATGCACGCGCCGCCTACAGGCCGACGTCCCCCTGCACTTGCGCGACCACGCGACACGGTCGCGCTCCCCTAAAATAAACAGCCGCCACCTAAAATGCAAACCCTAATCGAATATTTCCATAGATCCAACCGTCATATCGACAAACGAACACCGCCGATGAACTCCCCTCCGTTCCCTCTTTAAAACCCAGAAAGGGTTTTCCGATCTGACGAAGTTCATCGTCGAGCGATGAACGGCCGAAAATTCTTCGACTTTTTCTGATCAGACAATGAACCAAAATGAAAAACAAACACCGCCATTAAATTACACTAGTCGAGAGCTTCAACATATATTTTTTTTAGATTTTTCCGAGGACTTTGAATTTTAGGCTTTGGATTTGATTTTTGCAATTGGATCTGGAAATATAGAATTTTGTCTGCCATTGAGGAAGAGGAGGAATATAATGAATTTACGTACAGACAAATGTGAATTAGGGAGGCTAGGATTTATAGCAGGATATTTATAGAGAAAGTTGGAATAGAATAAATGGATCGGGTTGAGTACGCGCTAACGACAAAGTGGCCCAAAGAACCCGTTCTGACCCCGAAACGAAATTGGGTAAACCCATACATCAAAATAGGTGTTTTAAAATATTTTAAATGCAATGGAAAAGGTTTCAGATTCAAATTGCATCGTATGAAGAAGTTATGCTAAAAACAATAATTTTCAAATTGATTTCAATTGATTTCAATTGCATAAATTTCAAGGCGTTTTGAGTCCGTACGATCGAACGACAAGTACGATCGCTACGAAACTTGAAACCTTATTATAATTCACCGTTACGGATCCGATGAAACTGGTTTCGTTGAAATCCGAGTCAGTGGCCAAAATGGCTATTTTTCCATTAATTAAATAAATTTTAAATAAACTAATTAAATCAAATTTCGCATTTAAATTCTGAAATTTGAAATCTTCATCACTTTATAATTCTCAAACATTTACAATGATTTAAACAATTTTTAAATGTAAATTTAGAGAAGATTAATCAATATAAATCCTCAATTTCATAAAATTCAAAATTATAGATAAAATTTCCATCAAATTTCTTAATGTGTTTATTAAATTTATTTCCAAATAATGTACTACCTAATTTCCCTTAATTGCAATTTGATTTCCAAATTTTATGCACATACTAAAGAAATAAACATATATCAATTGATTCGTTTAATTCAAATCTTTTATTAAGTTTAATACTACTATATAAACTTAGTTAGCTTGTTTTTCCCATTCATTACTTTAGTATATCCATTCTAACACTCCTAACCATTGTATTGCATTCCATACAAATATAACATTTATTTACATTTATTACAATTTATCTCAAATTCCAATTAACAAACTAATTAAATAGGTAACCTGAATAAGCATTACCGTTACTCTTAGTCACATAAATAAGCCTTTATCACTTATAATCAACATTGGCATTTATTTCCATACTACTAATTTCACTCGCCTATGTTCTAACCAAACATAACCTTTAGATTTATTTCATAAATTAATTCAATATTTACATCCACTTATTACAAAAACTTCCATTTGATGTAAAACCTAGTATACATTTACATAAATCCCATTTCATTCCATCCATAAATGGGTATTGCATTGAAATTTAATTTATTAGCTTATATCAACATTATTACCATTAATTTCAATAGGATTACCAAATTTATTCAATATCCTAAATAAATAACATACACTAATTCATTAAATTAATTCACCATTTACCTTTGTATTCTTATATTCAAACCTTCGCCTAGTATAACAATTTACATTACTTCAATTATTCGCAATTTCATTTCAACTGTTAATACTTATCTTAAATTTCCATGGTTTCATTCCATTTTCAACATTCGCTTCATTATTAATTATAATTTTTTTATTTCTTCCTAAATATAATTCCAATATCTTATTAAAATGACAAATTTAATTAACGAAATTTACGGGTCGTTACACTCTCCCTCACTCAAAACTTTTCGTCCCCGAAAAGGAAAAGAAGGGAAAAGATGAATTAAGAAATCAATATATCTTATTCAAAACATCAACTTTATAACCAACTAAATTTATAAAATTAATTAATTTATATAAAATATACAATTTATAACCATTTAATCGCTTTATACTTAAATTAATAAAGTTTGGAAAAAACTTTTCAAAAATTTTCTAAGTCCAAAATTTACGGAAAATTCCGGCAGAGTCTCCTTTGTACGGGGAGGCTCGGGAGAAAATATAATATTAAATATAACAATATATAACATATATTTTCCAAAATAATATATCCCAACATGGAAACAATATAATTGCGCTATAAAATCATAGTCCGAAACGTACCTATTTGTCGGGCAATTAACGCTTTATTATGAAACCAAAAGCAGTAGCAATTGCTTCCATAACCTGTATTTCACTTATATAATCCAAAAGGTTAGCAATTATATAAAATGAAATATTTAAAATTGTTTCAATCAATAACAACCAAATCCATACAAATATCAATCGCTAGCAACAAAGCATACAACCATTATATAAATCAACCCACATCGAACATTCATTCATATCAAACAAAACAAATAGTTGTTTGGGTTTAAAACTTTAAATTATACGGAAAGAAAACAAACTACTAAGCGTACCCTTCACTCAACAGTCTTAGGTGACAATAAATAGATTATTCATACCTTTCAAACAGATTTAAAGTATCCTTGCCCAAACTACCATAAACCAAAACAAACAACAATTTCCACAACAAATCAAATATACTTATTATAATTTCATTTCATACATTAGTTGTTTGATTCCTTTTCATTTATATAATGGTTTATCTATAAATATCTTCAACTGTTTACTTAAGTTCATTATCATTCATTTATACTACTTCATTTTATTTATTTACTTTCATTTATTACTAAATTTCATTTACAATACTTACTTTTCTATTTCAATTTGTAGCCTTTTCAATTAAACTTAAGTTTTATAATAACCGTGACACCAAATTTCTATTTATCAAAGAATTTCATTAATTACTTCATTAACTAAAGTTTATTACTTGTATAATATCTATTACATTTTCTTATTAACATTTCAACCTTTTATATCTGGTAAATTATATATGCTTTTTAAGAATGTAATTGAAACTTATATAAGTTTTACTCATTCTTTCAATTAATAAAATGTTCAATAATTTGATATTTTGTTTTATATATTACAATTTCAAACTTCTTTTAATTTCATTTATAACCAGGCATTTAATCTCTTATTTTATTTAAAGGTTCCAATTGTCAGTTAACTTCCATTCCACTACCCTAATTAAAACTATTAATTGGCGGAACTTAAGAATTAAATACCGGGTTATACTTCAATTCATTTTAAAAAAATAGATAAATATACTCTTACAAAATCAATTTATATTTGAACAATTTAAAATTGATATTTGTTTATCAAAACAACTCTGTAGTAAAACACTACAGTGGCCTTTCCACTTCTAAACTCGAAAATGAATGTCGATGATGCGTGCACACATCACCAAAATTATTTTCCAGCGACAGAAAGGGGAGTACATAACTTATTTCTTTTTTAAAAATTCCTTTAAACAATTCTTTTCAAATTGTATTGAAATATTTATATCAGAGAATACTTCTAAATAATATTATTATTATATTCCAAAATCATTCGAAAGAAATTTTAAGTACCCCGGAACTTAAATTCTACATTCCCAATTTTCATTTAATTTATTATTAACTATTATTTATATTTTCATTACCTAACAACCAATATATAACAACCAAATATATATATCATTTAAATAAATCAATTTTATATATATAAAATATAATAGCAAAATTATTTCATTCGCCTATGATAAAAACAATTATTATGTCGGTCTGTCCTATTAAGTGTTTATAAATCCCTATTGATGTCACAGCATCCCATGCACCAACCAGAATTTATAAATACAAAATGGAACAAATTAACACAATATTAAAACCTTTTTATAACACTAACAAATGCGCTCTCTCATATATATACACCCAGCGACTCATCATAGGGTATTACTACCCTATTAATAAAGAGTCAAACCCCACAAAGCTAAGACTTATCGCTGAACCAAAGCTCTGATACCAAATGTAACATCCCGCCTTTTCGCACGCTTTAAATCGATGATAAACCACACACGTCAGACTAAAAATATACAAAAGGGTGGATTGTTATAGGGTAAATGAGAAAACATAGGAGAAAAACAAAACAGAATCTCACAGTGGAAGGATAAAATATAATAATCAATATACAGTTCATAAAACTGTTTACAAAACATTTGATTCTTCTTTATACAATAAATATCAAAGTTCACATACCAATAAACTTCAATGCGGCGGAATACAGTGTGTAGTGGAACCATATAATATATAATAATAATGATGATGAAATCTTCGTCTTCTTCCTCCAGAAATAAAATCTTCAAATCCTGAAACGCTCGGACTGACCCGAGTGAATTGAAAAGACAAAACACTCGAGTCAGAAATAAAAGATCTTATGTAAATTAAATCAACAGGAATAAATATGAGTGCAGTAACTTAAAAGATGCTCGGGATTCACATCTCTTAAGGATCCGTTAAACTATTTACTATGTAGTAATATTTCGCTATTATAATAGTGTCTATAGTAAAATAAACATACTTTTAAATAGCATTAAGGCTTTACATTTTCCACCTTAACACGTAATAGTCCCAGTAGTCCATCCAATATCATGGTCCCTCCTAATCGGAAAGCCACCAGAGGATACCACATAGGCTACACGAGAAATCCAAACTCGTATAAGGCTCCGTATGGTAGGTGACATAGCACAACTAGGCAATGCCAGGATAGATATACTAATTACGCATCCGGGCTGGTGGAAACGCGTAGCCGCAGTTACCGCCCACCTCAAACAACACCCTCAAAATCAAAAATCAAAATTGGCCACCGAATCAATTCCAAAAGTCAGAGTATAATATCGAAGGAGTGCGTCCGATCATAGGAATGACCTCATTGGCCCAAGAATCGCTCCTGTTTTAGCCACCTTATGCCAACTCATGGGAGTTGGGTCCACGTATTTACCTCAGAGGAAACGCCGCCACCATCCTGCTTCATTCTGGAATCTCCACCGCGTACACGGTTGTTAAAGTGGTTTTCGGAGTTGGCAGAGAGTATGACAACTTCCGATCTCGGTCTCTTCAACAACCAAACGTTATTATAACACCGCGGTCTTTTGAAAATAGTTTATACTTTAAAACCAGAATAATATCCCTTTCAAAACCATATAAATACGATGCCATTTCCGTTTTAAGAACCCAAATCAATATGATATCATTTTTATTTTAAAATATATCCCTTTTCAAAAATCATAGCACTTCAAATCTATATACCTTGAACCCCATAGCTTTGAAATACAACTTTTAATACCTAGATGGTTTAAATAATAAACTACTTTATATATATAATAAAATAGCTTCTTTAATTTCACCAATAAATTTCCAAATACCGATTTGAATCTCCAAATACACCATTTCAAAATTCACATATTTCAAAGCTTAAATATTCAATATTTCAAAACTAAATTTTTATGATTCCAAATATATCTAATTCAATTACTATTATTTTGATTTGAAATGTTTACTTAATAAGTCCAATATAATTTAAGTAAAACTTTTAACTTCAAACAACTGGATATCCTTTCACTATATTTAACTTGATATATTTATTTCTCTCAGCTTTATATTCATTTAAATCACTTTAAACTAAATCAAGTTATAAGAATCATACCCTTAAAATCTCCATTTTTATTTAAGTTTCAAATCAAATTTATCCAAGTACAATTCTTAAATAATTCAATTTAACCCAATTTCATATTTATCTTCCAACTTAAATTTCACTTAAGTCATTTAAAACTCTATATATACAATATCTTAAATAGGTACTTAACCATATAGTGTAAAACAGTCAAACTTCATTATTAAACTCATTTTTATTAAACAATTTTATACATAGCTTAAATCCAAGAATTCAACTATATATAATAGTATTTATATATTATCAAAATTTAATATTTATTAAACCGTATATTCCTTTCCAAAACCATAGAAAATCATTTCAAAATAATTTATATATATACCGCGGTGATATAATTTTCTACCCTATGGTCAAGTGATAGGGATATTTATCATTTCAATCCGTAATTTAAAATAAAAATTACGGTTATATATCATTTCAAACCGCAATCCCGAATGAAATGAAATGCATAACAACTTGCAGTTAATATAAATAAACATCATTTCATCCATCAAAATCATACATCCATTTATCACAATCATCATCCTAATTCAAACAATACGTCAATATATAACAGGTGATAGATAACTGGTATCAACTATCAGTTTATATTCAAAAATAAATTATAACTGTTTAACTGGTAGTTTATACGCAATAAAAATAAATATAAATTTAACTGGCAGTTAATATGCAATAAATAATAAATAACAATTTAATTAAATAGATGCAATTAACTGAGATGATGATTAAAAATATGCCAAACATACATAAATAAATTTCAAATCACGTCATAAATCAATTTAACAAACATAAGAAAATTTAGAAGTTGTGAGTGGGTTAAACCGCTCACCTTTTGAATTTAAATTGAATTTAAATCCAATTTAAACCCAAAAATTTGACTGTCTCAGAATTCATCCAAACCTGCGTCATCAAGTCCGAAATTTCAATACGATCCTAACAAAAGAAACCATGCATAAAACGGGTATCGTATGCAAAAGTTATTGTGATTTATGCGATTGAAATAAATAAAAAAACAAAAAGAAGAACACAGATTACCCGCCACGCCATCAAAGGAATGTGCCACTCCTTCTTCCAGATGAACACACAGTACGCACGCAATCAGCAGGAACACGCAACTCACGCCCTACCACCCGATGCCTCGTTCAGCACGTCGCCCCACAATCAACGATGCAGGCGCCGCCTGCAGGCCGACGTCCCCCTGCCCTTGCGCGGCCACGCGACACAGTCGCACTCCCCTAAAATAAATAACCGCCACCTAAAATGAAAACCCCAATCGAATATTGCCGTAGATCCAACCGTCAGATCGACAAACGAACACCACGGATGAACTCCCCTCCGTTCCCTCTTTAAAACCCAGAAAGGGTTTTCCGATCCGACGAAGTTCATCGTCGAGCGATGAACGACCGAAACTTCTTCGATTTTTACTGATCAAATGATGAACCAAAACGAAAAAAAAACACCACCAGTAAATTACACTAGTCGAGTGCTTCAACATATATTTTTTCAGATTTTTCTGAGGACTTTGAATTTTAGGCGTTGGATTTGATTTTTGCAATTGGATCTGGAAATATAGAATTTTGTCTTCCATTGAGGAAGAGGAGGAATAGAACGAATTTACGTACATACAAACGAGAATTAGGGAGACTAGGTTTTATAGCAGGATATTTATAGAGAAAGTTGGAATATAATAAATGGATCGGGTTGAGTATGCGCTAACGACAAAGTGGCCCAAAAAACCCGTTCTGACCCCGTAACGAAATTGGGTAAACCTATATATCAAAATAGGTGTTTTAGAATATTTTAAACGCATAGGAGAAGGTTTCAGGTTCAAATTTCATCGTATGAAGAAGTTATGCTAAAAACAATATTTTCTTAATTGATTTCAATTAAATTAAATTGCATAAATTTCGAGGCGTTTCGAGTCCGTACGATCAAACAACAAGTCCGATCGCTACGAAACTTGAAACCCTATTATAATTCACCGTTACGAATCCGATGAAAGTAGTTTCGTCGAAATCCAAGTCAGTGGCCAAAATGGCTATTTTTCCATTAATTAAATAAATTTAAAATAAATTAATTAAATCAAATTTTGCGTTTAAATTCTGAAATTTGAAATCTTTATCACTTTATAATTCTCAAACATTTAGAATGATTTAAACAATTTTTTAATGTCAATTTAGAGAAGATTAATCAATATAAATCCTCAATTTCAAAAAATTCAAAATTATAGAGAAAATTTCCAAAATTTCCGTTAAATTAAATTAACTCATAATTATTCCATTCATTAATTTCAAATAGAAGGGTTTACCATTGGATTTAAAATTATTACATAAATTATTTCATAAACCACCATATTTAATTTCATTTATTCGCAATAAATTCAATTATTGAAATTTTTCTTCAATTTAATCTTGCTTTAAATTAGCCTATTGTCATATTATAAATAGGATTAGCATTAACTACGTCTTATAAAACTAACCATTTTAAATGAAAAATCACACCTACCCTATCCGCACAAATTAAGTCAAATAATTGTACTCGATGTCACATTAAATGTTATTAATTTATAAACTGAAATCTCAATAGATCCGTTTATTGATTGAAAATCTTGCTATTAAATAAATTGACATTTTATAGGTATAATTAACAGTGAATTATATTACATTTCCTTAATGTATTTATTAAATTTATTTTCAAATAACGTACTACCTAATTTCCCTTAATTGCAATTTGATTTCCAAATTTTATGCACATACTAAAGAAATAAACATATATCAATTAATTCGTTTAATTCAAATCTTTTATTAAGTTTAATACTACTATATAAACTTAGTTACCTTGTTTTTCCCATTCATTACTTTAATATATCCATTCTAACACTCCTAACCATTGTATTACATTCCACACAAATGTAACATTTATTTACATTTATTACAATTTATCTCAAATTCCAATTAACAAACAAATTAAATAGGTAACCTGAATAAACATTACCGTTACTTTTAGTCACATAAATAAGCCTTTATTACTTATAATCAATGTTGGCATTTATTTCCATACTACTAATTTCACTCGCCTATGTTCTAACCAAACATAACCTTTAGATTTATTTCATAAATTAATTCAATATTTACATCCACTTATTACAAAAACTTCCATTTGATGTAAAACCTAGTATACATTTACATAAATCCCATTTCATTCCATCCATAAATGTGTATTGCATCGAAATTTAATTTATTAGCTTATATCAACATTATTACCATTAATTTCAATAGGATTACCAAATTTATTCAATACCCTAAATAAATAACATACATTAATTCATTAAATTAATTCACTACTTACCTTTGTATTGTTATATTCAAATCTTAGCCTAGTATAACAATTTACATTACTTCAATTATTCACAATTTCATTTCAACTGTTAATGCTTATCTTAAATTTCCATGTTTTCATTCCATTTTCAACATTCGCTTCATTATTAATTATAATTTTTTTTTCATTTCTTCCTAGATTTAATTCCAATATCTTATTAAAATGAAAATTTAACTAACGAAATTTATGGGTCGTTACAACTAGAGATCCATTAGGTCATCTCGAGATTTCAAACTTTCTGAGCTCCTTTATGATGCTGAGTACATGCTTCTGGCAAAGCGTCTTTGGCCTAAGTGCTGTCCAATCCCTATAAATACAATCCTACCTACAACATAAGGAGGATCTTCTAGATTCGCTGCTGGAAGTATGCAGAGATTATTCATCACTTTTTCCTCCCATAAAATATTCATCTAGGGGTTCACTGCGATTCTCCAGTGAACTCTTGTACTTGTGGCTTGATCTATAGAAGATTCAATCATATTGAAATCTATTCAACTTGTAGCAGCATTCGGTTAATAGAAAGTAATAAAGTGGAAATAGGCTTCATTAATAGCTGAACCACTATAAAAATCTTCTTTTCTTTTTACTATTTCTACTCTGTTTACATTTATTTTCTATACTTGTGATGAACCAGATATCAGCGCCCGAAAATCGACATCCATACATCACCGGTATTTGAATGCCACAGATTCAAACGTTGAAATTCGATTCGCTGGAGCTTATAACACATTAGGTGAAAACAACACAGCGGAAACAATGAATTTTTTTATTCATACACCAAATAGATACAATATTAGTACAACAACAAGAACTCAACAACATCATAGCAGGATACAACAGTGGAAAATATATCTTCGACAAAGTCTTCAAGAAAGTGAGAGAGAGCGAGAGAATCCAACACACTGCATCTTTATGACAAAGCTCCAAAGATTTCCAAAATCAAAAGCTCAAACCCAAAGGTTGTCAAGCTGAAATAAAGCAAATGCAATCCCAAATCCACAGAATTAAAATACTCCAGAAGCTACACCTACTAGCTTACTATCTGATAACCAGACTCCCGGCTGCCCGTGTGGAAAATTATGGGCACCTAGAGTTTAGAAAAGGGAACAATAAACTCTAGGTCAGTCATGGGACTGGTGTGAGAAAACAGAAACAGTTGTTTATACAAAAAGGAAAAAGACAAGAAGTAAAAAGAAATCTGCAATGCTTTTTGGAAAATGAAACTACCATAAGGCCTCCCGGCGCACACACAATGCAATCGCACACTTGGGGGAGATTTCTCCTTAGGATAGTCAAACATGCTTGATACACAAAAATCCTTTTGATATTATTATTAGTACATAGTATAGAGAACATTTTGAAAGCATAATATTAATCTTAGCCAGCATACATACCATTATAGTATGCCTACTATAACTACCATGTTAGATGGCAGGTTCTACAACTAAATCCATACATGGTTCATATTGGGTGATTGGATTTCCAGCAAATGGCCGAGGCTAAGGAACTTCCTTTCCGAATGGGTATGCCTCTGGAGGGACGCCCCAAGAACCTAATCGGATCTATACCAACACAAGGCCGGGTTACCTCTATAACTAGGTAACTAACTGACACGAGTATGCCATTCCCTGGTCGTCACCAACCTTTACCGAGGCCTCACCAACAAATTCCAACAAATCCACATAAGTTAAATATCAGGGCTCCATACCATGATACCACTTTTTATCCAAAAGGAAATGCACATACCCTAAGTGTAACGACCCGTATTTTACGTGTCGATAGATCGTAGGATTTACAGGTCGTTAGTGTTGTTTATGTTGTCTCTAGCCTGAGTCGTATAGGAAGTTAACTCGTGTGTTAAGTGTTGAGTCGTTAACGAGTTAAGTCGTGGACCGAGTTGAGAATCTGACCGACTCATAGAGGTAGCGACCTATAGGTTTGGCCGAGTTAGTGAGTTGCCGAGTTAGCGGGTTAAGAAGATGGCCGACTCATAGAAGACCGACCCATAGGTATTGACCGACTCATAGAGTGACCGGCTTAAGGCATGGCCGAGCCAAGGAGATCGCCGATTTAGTAGTTGGCCGACTCATAAGGACATGATCTATGTGTTAACTCGTATACGAGTTAAGTCGTAGGACATGTTGGGTCATAGGTCGTAAGGTCGGTTGAGTCGTGTCAGTGTTTATCTGTTGAGTCGTGAAGTGGATTATGTCGTTAGGTCGGCTTTGTAGTTGAGTCGTGTGGGGGCATAAGGCGTAAGTCGTAGGTCGTAGTTTCGTTGAGTCGTCCAAACGACTTAGTAGTAAAGCAGCAGTGTGTTCAGGCTTAGGTCGTAGATAGCTGAGTCATGAGTCGGCTATGTTGATGAGTCGTAACAGTTAGGTCGGAGATTTTCTTGAGTCGGCAACGACTCATGGGGCGACGACTCATGGACAAATCAGCCTATAAATAGAGGGGTTTGGCTCACTTTTTGGCACCGGATTTTGAAGCGACGAAGTGCTGCCATTTTTAGAGCTCGACTACAACATTTCTTTATTTTCTTTTCTCCACTCTAATCTAGTTCTAACATCCATCAAAGATCGAAGATCAAGATCGAAGATCCAAGAGCCAAAGTTGAAGATCTTCATCCAACGAAGCTAGATTCCATCATTTCAAGCGAGATTTCGACGAATCAAGCTTGAATCCTTGCTGTCCAGATCTGAAGTGTTTAGTTTTTGAAGTGTTTGGGTGATTCGGCGAGTGGTGGTTATCTCTCACGCGGACCCAAAGGAGTATATTGGTTTGGTGGTTTGTTGGAGTGTTGTAGATAGTGATTTTATGCATTTTTCCTTCGATCCAAGTGTAGATCCATTACTTATGAAGATGTTTACTTATGCAAGTTCATTTATCAAGTTGTAGAGACAAAACCCATGATTTATATTTGTTAGATCTATGCTAAAAACCCTTGATTCATGTATGATAGATCCTTGCTCATTTATTTACGAAATTGCCATTTTAGTTATAAATACCTATTTAGATCTTGATTGACTACTTATTTGTTTGGATTAATGTTTGCCTTGTTTAATTGTTGTGAATAAGTTATCTAGTTGATAGATTTGGACAAGTATGGTCAAAGACGATTCAAAAGCTACGGAAGAGGCTCTTGAATGGTGAAAGTTGCTTAAGGCATATGTAGTGGATGTTGAAGCTCATATGTATGGATTGGATGATGTTGAGATGGAATTTTGCCATGATGCGATGAGGAAAACCATGATGTTAAGATGAGCCTTTGCTATGATGAAGATGAGGCGAGGCATGATGTGATGTAACCTTGGTATAATCGAGAAGGATTACTCCAAGCATGTTGATAACTTGAAGGGTAGTTCGAGTTGATTGATAATGGATGGCTCAAGAGGTAGTTTGGGCTAGGTTGAGATAGTCGTCAAGGAGGATGACTAGAAGGCTTGGATTTCATCATTGTTGAAGGTTCTAGCAGACTCAAAGCAAGAGTACAAGGGTTGCCCTAAAGACTACAGGTAGGTGGTCTGGACGCCCTAAAGACTACAGGTAGGTGGTCGAGTACTCTGGGTAGTTGCGAAAATTCCTAGGCACGGGTCATGATGACGTGCGGAGTTATGTCTAGAACCGGGATTACCATTAGCCCTTGATAGATGGCTCAGGAAGGAGTCGGTCATTCAATTAACGGTGATTTCGAAGCAAGGTTAACAGTGATAGCCAGAGTCATGGATGTTTGATTGTACCATCATTCGGCCTCAAGAGCGGTGTTTTCTGGGTGCTTATCTGATCTTGGTTTAGGCCTTGGGGGTTTGTATTCGGAAAACATCGACCTTGACTCGAGTGATTATTGCTTTACCTTAATTGTCTGCTATGTTATGTTTGCTTCTCTTTAGTGTGAGTCTGGGGGCTATCACTGTAGAAAGAGGTGGAGTGGGATGGTTTGGTTCCTATTCCTTTTATCCCTTATGCTCTTTTGGTATGTTTGATAGTTGATTTACTGCTCACTAAGACTTTGTCTGACTCAAGGTTTTATGTCTCCTCTTATTACCTTGGGTTGTTCATCCATGTTGGGATGGGCAGACTAGGTAGCAGGTGACAGGTGCTGTTCATGGAGATTTACGCTGATGATGACGAAGACGAGCAGGAGGCTTTTGCATATTCTTTCATATTATATGTACTGGGTGTTCCGCTGCTGTATTTGTTTGAGTGTTATGTAGTGAGGCTTTGGTGTATGGATGATTCATATGTTTGTATAAAACTACTATGATGCTTATATGATGATGTTCTGTTCTATGGAGCTTCACTATATTATATTTCCCTATTATATTTTATACATGCGCCGTGAGTTATGCGATAGGTTCTGCGATGTTTATTCTACCCTTTACGGTCACCCATGGCTGCCTGGCACGCCTTTCAGCGCATTATTTCCTTGTTTTGGTGCGGGAGTCATGGGCAGTCGTCACATTTGGTATCAGAGCGAGGTTAATCGATTTTAGCCAACGCTCGCTGACGTAACTATGTATGAGAGACGTAATTGTATTTTGATGGATGATTACTATATATATAATATAGTAGTTTAGAAGGATTTGGACTCCTTATGCAGTTGTTTTTCAAGGTGTTCTAAATCATTCCTTTTTGTAGATATTAAGGATAAGCCGAACTGAGAGACAAGCTGCTAGGGAAGGCCGTGCTACTAGGGAAGCTGTTGATTATGCTCCTATGTTTGAGGCCATGATGACTTCGATCATGAGGAAGATACCAGCTTCAGGATCATCAGTGGATGTGGGAGTTCAAGTTCAAGCTCCAAGACCGGTGGATTTTGCTAAGCTTTGTAAGGACTATACTTCTCTTGGAGGAAAGGTTTTCTTGGGAACGGAATCAACTATTGAAGTGCAGAGATGGATTGATGCTTGTAGGAGGATCTTTGGTGATTTGGGAATCGAGGATGCAACTAAGAGGAAGCTTGCATCAAGGCAACTTCAAGGGAGAGCTTCGGATTGGTGGAATTC
The DNA here is from genome assembly GCA_030765085.1 of Allium cepa. NCBI lineage: Eukaryota > Viridiplantae > Streptophyta > Magnoliopsida > Asparagales > Amaryllidaceae > Allium > Allium cepa. The sequence goes on from CM060945.1 coordinate 781,004,448, forward strand.
TATCACCATTGATACTCCGGAGGAGGAGATTACTTGGGAGCAATTCCGAGCTAGATTTGAAGCTAAGTTCATCTCTACGGCTCAGAAATCTGTCTTGTTTAAAAAGTTTGTGGAGCTCAAGCAAGGTGGAAGACCCGTTCTTGAGTATGTTTCTGAGTTTGAAGCCTTGTCCAAGTATGCCAGATCGTATATCGATTCTCCCTATCAGAAGAATGAGAAGTTTGTGACAGGCTTGGACACGTATCTTGGGAGACAGTTGGTGGATCATCTGGACGATCCGTTTGAGAAGCTTGTGGAGAAAGCTCTCAGGCATGAGAGTTTGTTTCCTAGGGAGAGTTCTGTTGTTGCTGTAACCAAGGAAGGATCTAAACCACAGCAGGGTGGCAACAAGAAGAGGAAGCAGCAGCAACAGAAGGGTAAGGATGGCCAGAAGAAGCCGAAGGGTGAAGTGACCTGCTACAACTGTCAGCAGAAGGGCCATCTCTTCAGAGATTGCAAGAATCCCAAGGTGCCGGGAAAGTGTTACAACTGTGATAAGCTAGGACATATCAAGAAGAATTGTCCAGAGCCGAGGAAGGACAGGCAGATTGTGCAAGCTTATGCTTTGGGAGCTGTGCCGTCGTCTTCAAAAGCTCCTACTACGGAAGAGAAAGGGAAGAGTGTGGTGGTTCAAGGTATTCTTTCTATTTGTGGTGTTCCAGTTAGAGTGTTGTTTGATACTGGAGCATCACATTCTTTTATTTGTGATGATCTTGTAGGCCGGTTAGGTTTGGAACCGGATATTGTTGATAGGCCATTGGTTGTGACTAATCCAGTTGGGGGTTCGTCTTGTTTGTGTATGATATGCCGTGGTCTAGTTGTGTCGAGTCATGATTTCTCTTTTGCTTGTGATTGCTTTGTTCTGAACTTTGCGGGGTTCAGAATTATTTTGGGTATGGACTGGCTTAGGAAGTATGCGGCAAAGGTTGATTGTGAAAGGCTGGTAGTGACAGTCGAGAAGGTGGAGGGGCGAAAGGTTGTGATACGATGTAAGCATGAAGAAGGCGTCTTCATGAGCTTCATGTATTCGCTGGATGTTCCACGGGATGGACTGTCATCGGTGCCAATCACAAATGGATTTGAGGATGTCTTTAAGGAAGTCAAAGGGTTACCGCCGCATAGAGAGATCGAGTTTCGTATCGATCTAGTTGAGGGAGCCAGACCTGTTGTGATGCCTCTTAGGCGGATGGCGCCTAGGGAGCAGCTAGAGTTGAAGGTGCAAGTTGATGACCTTTTGCAGAAAGGATTCATTCGACGTAGTGTGTCCGAATGGGGTGCACCAGTTGTGTTCGCAACCAAAGCGGATGGATCGTTGGGGTTGTGTGTGGATTATCGTGAGCTGAATAAGGTGACTAAGAAGAACAAGTATCCATTGCCGAGAATAGATGACTTGTTTGATCAGCTTCACGATGCTAAGGTGTTTTCTCAGATGGATTTGGCAACGGGATTTCACCAGTTGAGAGTGGCAAAGGATAGTGTGCCGAAGACTGCTTTTAGGACACCATCCGGTTTTTATGAGTGGCTGGTAATGCCGTTTGGATTGACTAACGCACCAGCATATTTTGTGGATCTTATGAATAAAGTATTCAGAGATCAGTTGAACAAGTTCGTACTTGTGTTCGTGGATGATATTCTGATTTATTCCAGAACTGAAGAAGAGCACAAGACGCACTTGCGTATTGTTTTGGAAATCTTACGAAAACATCAGCTGAAGGCTAAGTTTTCGAAGTGTCACTTCTGGAAGAGTGAAGTGAGATTCTTAGGCCATGTTATCTCTGGAAATGGAATAGCGGTTGATCCCGCTAAGGTGGCAGCGATCCAGGATTGGATTAGACCTAAGAATGCATCTGATGTGAGAAGTTTTCTTGGATTAGCAGGATATTATCGTCGGTTTATCAAAGACTTTTCCAAGATAGCTGCACCATTAACATGATTGACGAAGAAGAACCAAGTGTTCTGTTGGGATGCTAAGTGTGAGCAAGCTTTTGGAATCCTGAAAGAGCGACTGACGAGTGCTCCTGTTTTGACTATTCCAAGTAGGAATGATGAGATGGTGGTTTACACCGATGCATGTGGTACTGGACTTGGAGCAGTACTAATGCAGAAGAATAAAGTTGTTGCATATGCAAGTCGACAACTGAAGCCGCATGAAAGGAATTATCCGACTCATGATTTGGAGTTAGCGGCGATCGTATTTGCTTTGAAGATGTGGAGACATTATCTATTGGGAGTTAGATTCGAGTTGTTTACAGATCATAAGTCGTTGAAGTATCTGTTCTCCCAAAAGGATTTGAATCTTCGACAGCAACGATGGCTAGAGTTTTTAGCATCATATGATTTTGATATAGCTTATACTCCGGGAAAAGGTAACGCAGTGGCAGATGCGTTGAGTCGAAGACATGCAGAATTGGGAGCCATGTTTTCGGAATGGAAGAGTCTCGAGTATTTGGCTGAGTTTGACTTCAGGCCTAGATGTGAATTGGAACCTGAGATGTTGGCAAACTTATCAATAAGTCCTACTCTTGTGGAAAGGATTGGCGAGAGTCAAAAGCGAGACGATAAGCTTGTCAAGATTATCCGTGATTTGGAATCTGGATTGGACCCAGAGAAGGATGAGGGATTCGAAGTCGATCGAGAGGGTTGGCTTCAGAAGCAAGGACGATTGGTTGTTCCCGATATAGATGAATTAAGAGATGAAGATCTGAGGGAAAGTCATCACTCGAAGTTGACAATTCATCCAGGTGGAAATAAGATGTATCGGGATGTGAAGAGAACCTATTATTGGGAAGGTATGAAGAAGGATGTTGGAAATTTCATTTCCAAGTGTATGAACTGCCAGTTGGTGAAAGCTGAGCAGAAGAAGCCCAGTGGATTACTTCAGCCATTAGAGGTTCCTACATGGAAGCGGGAGCAGATATCGATGGATTTTATCGATGGTCTACCTAGAACCAGGACAGGGAATGAAGGAATTTGGGTTATCATAGATCGGTTGACCAAGAGTGCAAGATTCATTCCTGTTCGATCAACTAGGACTGCATCGAAGTTGGCTGAGTTGTATGTTAAGTGGATAGTTCGATTCCATGGTATTCCGAAGAGTATAGTGAGCGATCGAGACCCATTGTTCACTAGTGGATTTTGGAAGAGCTTCCAGGAAGTTTTGGGAACCAAGTTGTGTTTGAGTACAGCTTATCACCCTCAAACAGATGGTCAGACTGAGAGAGTCAACCGAGTTCTGGAAGATCTTCTCAGAGCTTGTGTTTTGGACTTCGGAGGATCATGGGAAGATCACCTTCATTTGGTGGAATTTGCATATAACAACAGTTATCGGTCGAGTATTGGTATGGCACCATTTGAGGCATTATATGAAAGACCGTGTAACTCTCCGACATGTTGGTTAGAAACTGGAGAAAAGTTGATACTTGGGCCAGAGATGATTCGACAGACTTCGGATTGTATAGAGATCATTCGGCAATGAATGAAGGCAGCCCAAGATCGTCAGAAAAGTTATGCCGATAATCGTCGTAAGGATTTGGAATTCGACGTAGGCGATATGGTTTTTGTGAAGATTTCTCCACTGAAGAATGTTATTAGATTCGGGAAGAAAGGAAAGTTAACTCCGAGATTTGTTGGACCATTCCCGATTATCGAGCGAATTGGAAAGCTCGCTTATAGATTGGAGTTACCGGAGAAGATGGCGGGTGTGCACAATGTCTTTCATGTATCTTATCTACGGAAGTATGTGCACGACTCGAATACAGTGGTTTCTGCTGATAGCTGTGAAGATTTAGAGGTTGATCCAGTGGTTACAAGACCTCGTAAGCCGCTTTGTGTTGTTGAAACCGACACGAAACAGCTTAGGAGGAAGACGATTACGTTGCTCAAGATACAATGGAGTGATGATGTTAACGACTGTACGTGGGAGGAGGAAGAGAGGATGAAGGCAGCTCATCCCGAACTCTTCGAGGTATGGCCCTAAGGTGTCGTGACATCTCATGAATTTGTAGCTTGTTCTAAGTCTTAGAATTCTGCATGCTAGGCTAGAATTGGATGCATGGTTTGTTGATTGCTATAGATGGTAGGCATGCTGAATTATTTTGATTGCTGTTGTTTGTTTGGAATTTCGGGGATGAAATTCCTAAGGGGGGAAGAATGTAACGACCCGTATTTTACGTGTCGATAGATCGTAGGATTTACAGGTCGTTAGTGTTGTTTATGTTGTCTCTAGCCTGAGTCGTATAGGAAGTTAACTCGTGTGTTAAGTGTTGAGTCGTTAACGAGTTAAGTCGTGGACCGAGTTGAGAATCTGACCGACTCATAGAGGTAGCGACCTATAGGTTTGGCCGAGTTAGTGAGTTGCCGAGTTAGCGGGTTAAGAAGATGGCCGACTCATAGAAGACCGACCCATAGGTGTTGACCGACTCATAGAGTGACCGGCTTAAGGCATGGCCGAGCCAAGGAGATCGCCGATTTAGTAGTTGGCCGACTCATAAGGACATGATCTATGTGTTAACTCGTATACGAGTTAAGTCGTAGGACCTGTTGGGTCGTAGGTCGTAAGGTCGGTTGAGTCATGTCAGTGTTTATCTGTTGAGTCGTGAAGTGGATTATGTCGTTAGGTCGGCTTTGTAGTTGAGTCGTGTGGGGGCATAAGGCGTAAGTCGTAGGTCGTAGTTTCGTTGAGTCGTCCAAACGACTTAGTAGTAAAGCAGCAGTGTGTTCAGGCTTAGGTCGTAGATAGCTGAGTCGTGAGTCGGCTATGTTGTTGAGTCGTAACAGTTAGGTCGGAGATTTTCTTGAGTCGGCAACGACTCATGGGGCGACGTCTCATGGACAAATCAGCCTATAAATAGAGGGGTTTGGCTCACTTTTTGGCACCAGATTTTGAAGCGACGAAGTGCTGCCATTTTTAGAGCTCGACTACAACATTTCTTCATCTTCTTTTCTCCACTCTAATCTAGTTCTAACATCCATCCAAGATCGAAGATCAAGATCGAAGATCCAAGAGCCAAAGTTGAAGATCTTCATCCAACGAAGCTAGATTCCATCGTTTCAAGCGAGATTTCGACGAATCAAGCTTGAATCCTTGCTGTCCAGATCTGAAGTGTTTAGTTTTTGAAGTGTTTGGGTGATTCGGCTAGTGGTGGTTATCTCTCACGCAGGCCCAAAGGAGTATATTGGTTTGGTGGTTTGTTGGAGTGTTGTAGATAGTGATTTTATGCATTTTTCCTTCGATCCAAGTGTAGATCCATTACTTATGAAGATGTTTACTTATGCAAGTTCATTTATCAAGTTGTAGAGACAAAACCCATGATTTATATTTGTTAGATCTATGCTAAAAACCCTTGATTCATGTATGATAGATCCTTGCTCATTTATTTACGAAATTGCCATTTTAGTTATAAATGCCTATTTAGATCTTGATTGACTACTTATTTGTTTGGATTAATGTTTGCCTTGTTTGATTGTTGTGAATAAGTTATCTAGTTGATAGATTTGGACAAGTATGGTCAAAGACGATTCAAAAGCTACGGAAGAGGCTCTTGAATGGTGAAAGTTGCTTAAGGCATATATAGTGGATGTTGAAGCTCATATGTATGGATTGGATGATGTTGAGATGGAATTTTGCCATGATGCGATGAGGCAAACCATGATGTTAAGATGAGCCTTCGCTATGATGAAGATGAGGCGAGGCATGATGTGATGTAACCTTGGTATAATCGAGAAGGATTACTCCAAGCATGTTGATAACTTGAAGGGTAGTTCGAGTTGATTGATAATGGATGGCTCAAGAGGTAGTTTGGGATAGGTTGAGATAGTCGTCAAGGAGGATGACTAGAAGGCTTGGATTTCATCGTTATTGAAGGTTCTAGCAGACTCAAAGCAAGAGTACAAGGGTTGCCCTAAAGACTACAGGTAGGTGGTCTGGACGCCCTAAAGACTACAGGTAGGTGGTCGAGTACTCTGGGTAGTTGCGAAAATTCCTAGGCACGGGTCATGATGACGTGCGGAGTTATGTCTAGAACCGGGGTTACCATTAGCCCTTGATAGATGGCTCAGGAAGGAGTCGGTCATTCAATTAACGGTGATTTCGAAGCAAGGTTAACAGTGATAGCCAGAGTCATGGATGTTTGATTGTACCATCATTCGGCCTCAAGAGCGGTGTTTTCTGGGTGCTTATCTGATCTTGGTTTAGGCCTTGGGGGTTTGTATTTGCAAAACATCGACCTTGACTCGAGTGATTATTGCTTTACCTTAATTGTCTGCTATGTTATGTTTGCTTCTCTTTAGTGTGAGTCTGGGGGCTATCACTGTAGAAAGAGGTGGAGTGGGATGGTTTGGTTCCTATTCCTTTTATCCCTTATGCTCTTTTGGTATGTTTGATAGATGATTTACTGCTCACTAAGACTTTGTCTGACTCAAGGTTTTGTGTCTCCTCTTATTGCCTTGGGCTGTTCATCCATGTTGGGATGGGAAGACTAGGTAGCAGGTGACAGGTGCTGTACATGGAGATTTACGCTGATGATGACGAAGACGAGCAGGAGGCTTTTGCATATTCTTTCATATTATATGTACTGGGTGTTCCGCTGCTGTATTTGTTTGAGTGTTATGTAGTGAGGCTTTGGTGTATGGATGATTCATATGTTTGTATAAAACTACTATGATGCTTATATGATGATGTTCTGTTCTATGGAGCTTCACTATATTATATTTCCCTATTATATTTTATACATGCGCTGTGAGTTATGCGATAGGTTCTGCGATGTTTATTCTACCCTTTACGGTCACCCATGGCTGCCTGGCACGCCTTTCAGCGCATTATTTCCTTGTTTTGGTGCAGGAGTCATGGGCGGTCGTCACACTAAGGGGCACGACCCCCTAACCTTGCCGCACCCTTCCTGTTTCGACCATTTCCGAGGTGTGAGGACCGATGAAGCCTCGTCCTACAAAGCTACGCTTTTCACAAAAGCCATGCTTCGATCAACCAATGATCAGCACTTAGCATGCCACATTACCAAATTGGGAATATATTACTAATAATACAAACCACATAACCTCTGAGCTCATATGTATCAGAGAAGGGTGTAAAACTAAGAGAATAAATTCTCTGCCACCAAACAAAAATGTATTTAATAGAAACCAGCTTTACATCTTAAAGTGTAACGTCAGATATACATCCATACAAGTCCATCTTGGGTCTGAATGGAACCGAAGGCACTTCAAAAGAAGTCCTTGCAAATCCAGATAATCCCTTATCATGTCCGGACTCCCCATCACATAGGGTAATCAAAATCTCTATATCGGGACCATTCGGTGCAGAGACATTCGACAGGTAATCCTTTTGCTTTCAAAAATGCCCGATCTTCAACCACCGTCTTCAAATACAATCCAATTCATCGTATCATTTATTCGAAATGGGTTTTATGACATAAAGTCCTCTCCCGGTTTAACCGAATAATGAGCGCTTGTTTTTAAAAACATAAGGATATATTAGGATCTTAGTTAAGTCACAACATTTTAACCCATAACCTTTCCTTTCTAATGGTTTAAAAAAATTTCCATTTTTAATCTTATAAAAAAAAGATTCACCCATTAAGATCCTCTTCAATTTAAATCAAGGTCTACCAAATCTTTAAAAAAGGTTCATTCATAGCTTTCAAAACTATTTCCATTTCAAATTTACCCATAACTCGAAATCATTTCAACAAAAACTGGAAATCCTTTCTTTATACGAAAGCTATTAACATTTGAAAACAAAAGGATTTCGTTTCGAAAAAATCCGATCAAATATGCATAAGTTATAGCCTTTTAGAATATAAATCGAAAAATTAGCAAACTGTCGCACCTTTGGCAAGTTCTATTTGGGTTAAATTTAAATTTCCAAAATAATTCATTTAAAATATTTTAAAAATGGGTTTAAAATCCGGTATAACTCTTTTTAAACCATAGTTTCCAAAATTATATACATAGAACTCAACTTCAAATCTTGAATTCAAATTCAAATTAAACTATTTTAATTTCAAAACTTCAACAAGACACTCAAAATAATTTTAACTTCAAAACCCCTTTTTAAAAGTTTTTCATATTTTACCCAATTTCATTTCCAAACCATTTTGAATTCAAAATTCAACTTTTAAATGTTCCACCATGTTGAATAATATTAAATTCAAAATACCCATGACTTAACCAATTTCCCACGAAATCCATATTTATGTGTGTTTTGTGTGTTGTCTAGGGTTTTACACGCAACAATAAAATATCACAAACATCATAATCCAAGCACAACAATATCAATAAGCAGTGCAATCCTATAACGCTTATTTCTCATTCAAAGATAAATAAGCAAATTCACCACAGGTAAATAAATTGCATTTATTGCAACACAATCCAAAACAATCATATCATAGAACATCATACATTAAAGATATCAAACAATTCAAGGCATTCAGTATAATCCAATCATCCATAAGCAAGATTAATTAATCACCTGATTATAGTTGATTTAATTAACTCAAAATAAATTAATTACTTATGAATTAATCACCTAAACCTGATTATTAACATTAATTAATTACAAATCATTTGTTATCAATTTAATTAATTAATGAAATTAATTAACCATCCTTAATTATCCATCTTAAGTAATTATCCTTAGTTAATTAATTATCCCTTAATTACGTACATTAATTAATTACCTTAATTAATAAATTAATTAACCTTAAGTCAATTACATTAATTAATTAACCCTTAATTAATTACATAAATTAATTACCCTTAAATCACATTAACAAAATAACCCTTTAATTACTTACATTAAGTAATTAACTATCCTTTAATTACTTACACTAATTAACCTTAAGTTAAATACATTAACTAATTAACTCCTAACTAATTACATAAATTGATCATCCTTTAAATAAAAAAATTAATTAACCCTTAATTAATTACATAAATTAATTATCCTTAATCAATTACAATAAGTGATTATCCTTAATTAATTACATTGAGTAATTATCCTTTAAGTAATTGTCCTTAATTACCTACATTAATTAATTAACTTTTAATTAATTAATAAGTTAACCTTTAATTATTTGATTATCCTCTAAGTAATCACATCAAGTAATTAGTCTTTAATTTATTAAGACCTTAATAAATCAAAGATAAATCATTATGTTAATTAATCACTTAATTGCAACATTTGAATCTTATTAAATAAACCTTTGAAACAAATTATCATTAACATAAAAATTAACTTGATACCTTTAAGTTAATTAATAATCAAAAACATTATTTAATATATACCATTTATCTTTAAAATATTATTTAAATAACCTTTGAAATTAATTTATCAACACATGAATTAAATTAAGATTTCTAAGTTAATTAATCTATTTAATTACATTATTTAAACTTATTTAAATAACTTAAGAATAAATTTAAAATAATAGGTATATAATAAAATACCTTAAATTCTTATTAATTTTAAAAATAATTTACTTTAAACCTTTAACTAATTCCAAAACCAAAATAAAACATTTATTATTCTTTAAAAGAATTAATCAAGAAAGTGTTTAAACTTGATTTAATTTAAATTTGAAAAACTTGTTTTATTTGAATTTTAAAAAACTTGGTTACCACTTTAACCTTACCCGAGCCAAAATCAATAATACCCGAACCAATTCCTATTTTTCCCGAGTACAAACCCGAATCACCCCTTCTTTTATTTTTCTTTTCAAACTTATTTTCTTTTAAAATTTAAAACTCTTACATCCAGCTACCCACGCGAACATACCTTAGGTCAGACTCGAACAAACACTACATTTCCTCGAGTACAATCCCAAGACATAGCCTTCTTCCCCGATCCTTCTGACATAAACATACCTGTGCACGTTCACACATCACCAGATCACCTTCGACCAAGGCTCCGATCCTCGACAAGTCGTCGTCACCCACCCCAGTCTTCCCGACCATCCAGTTTGATGAACTCGACTGGAAATCGAAATTGTGCTACTCAACACAACTTAGAACCAAAAAATGATCGACACAATCACCCCTCGCCGACGGTTTAGAACATTTGGGATCCCGCCGCCTCGTCCAGAACTGCGTCACCATCCCACCCGTCAATTCCCCCACCACCGGTCACCTCCGGTTTACGCTGCATTTCCCAGAAAAACTGCCTTGACCAAAACTCGATCCAAAACCCTATATTTGCCTCGCGGCGCCACCACAGTGGTTAATAAATTCACTGATCATTTTTCCTATGATCCTTAACCACCCAGCCTCCTCCAGCATCGATCATTTCGATCATCACTTCACCATTCGTCGGAATTCGACGAATAACCCAAAACCGTTCATCTCAAGAAATCTCGACAACCCTAATCTTAAAAATCAAGATATTTATATCAAAATTCCTCACTTCCTAGCATGAATCAAATTGTGAAATCAAATCATGAAGTTATGATCATCGATTTTTTTGATTAAAAAAGTTTTCACTGTAATTTCCTATTTCTAGAATATTTACTAAATATTTCTTCTTGTTTTCATTTTAAAAAAATATGTTACATTCATACAATTATTTCATCTTCAGAAATTTATGGCCTAAAAAGATATACGGAGGGGATTTTGAATTTTTAAACAGGTTTGAAAACCTGTAAAGTAAGAACAGAGGTTAAAATACATATATACAGACATGCACATCATCATCTCTATATATACACAGACATGCAGGCATATTTACACAATCATCCAAGCATATTTCACATCATACTTCAAGGATTATCAAGATATAACCGGTTTTAAGATTTACAAAGGTTGTTTACTCACCTAGAAATGTTAACAGAGAACAGAGAAGCCTGGATTTGAATTTTGATTTTAAAAACTGGAAACTTAGTTGATCTTTTTCTTTGAAAACTGCAGATTGCTTGCTGTTCTTTGTTGAGTTAAATCTACTTTGTTTTGAAAAGAATTTGAACTGAAGCTGGGTATTTGAGATGATCTGCTTTGGAAATTGTTTTGATCCAGCTTGAAATGCTCTAATCTATAGCTTGCTTGTTTGATCTGAGATGATCAGATTTTTGTTTTTATTGAGTTTATCTTTGCTTTTGAGTTTTGAGTTTGATTTACTTTTCTGGTTTGTATTTTCAGATTTTTAACTTTTTTAAATGTATCAAAGAAAATGAAATGTAGAAGTAAGGAGATATGTATATATAATTGAATTTCCTCTTTGTTAATATAAAAATTCAAAGTAAATAAGTGACACTTGTTATTACATGATAAAATTTACTTAACACTCGTTAAATTCCACACTACATGTTTTACACTTGTAAATCTTTATGTTAAGATGATTACGCTTGTATTTATATGTTTTTTTATAAATTTTTATATCATATTTTCCATTTAGTTTATATATATATATGTATATGTTTTTTATTTTTTTATTTTTAATTAATGCATTTCCTTTTATAGATATTTATTTAACCTTAAAGAAAATGATTTTAAAATCTAACTATACTTTAATAAATAAACACACACACACACATAAGTTTTAAAATATAGAATTTTACTTTAAATAGATTTTGAAAATTATCTTTATATTAAATTCAAAATATAACTCCCAAAATATGTATATACATACATATATATATTATAATTAGAAAACAAATTTTTGTTAATTATAAAATATAGAGTTTTTAAATCCAATTTATTTTTCAAAATATTTACTTTTGAATTTCAAACCAAAATTCTATTTACAATCTATTTATATATATACATATATTATTTGTTTTGAAATTTTTTAAAATTAATTCACAATTTAATCCCAAAAATTATATTAATTACCAATTTAAATTTGGCTAAAAATTGGGATAGTTACAGATTCCTCCCTTAAGAAAATTTCGCCCCCGAAATTTGCTAAATAGGGAGATAAACAAAGATCATATGAAAAGATAGAGAAACAGCTTACCAGATCAAACTGAATATCTATTCTATATTTTGGTTACCAAATCAGAATATCATCAATAAATATGAGAAAGAATTTATTCAATACATTACGAAATACTCGGGTCATCAGGTCTACGAAATATGCGGAGGCATTGGTTAGTTTAAAGTAATAACTAACCATTCGTAGAGTATATCTGGACCCAAAAAACTGACAAATGGATTCTATACTTAGATCGGAATACCCTAAAGTATACACTAGCTTGTCCCTCTTCAGACTTGGATCCTTAAAAAAATCACAACAAAATTTCAAAGTTTGTTTTTAAGAGAGATCGTTCTACTGATACATTCTAATTTAGCTTTATATTTCGTTAATCAATTTATTCCAAATAAAATTTCAAATTCATTAAAGTTAAAAACGGAAAGGCTGATAGGAAACCGATGATGAGAATACGAAATAGGAACCTTTTCTACAATCGTAAACAAAGATTCGCAGGGTCGTCCACCATACCAAAGCTTCTTCTTGTAGCTGCCAGGAAGCAATCAAAGAATTGAAATTGGATGATGATCAAAAGAGGTTGATAGGAAAAGTTGTTCTTTGTTGTTGCAGGGTATTGACCATTTGTAGTGGCACTCCCCTGTCCCCTACCTCGTCCTCTTCATGCACTCATTCTCACTATCAGTGAATAGTAAGAGAATTTACTGAGGCATACGGACAAGATATCTTAAGGATACTCATTCTAGGGCATTTGTAACCCTATTTCTAATGAGTCACCTAATGCGTTATACTCCAAAGCTAAAGTTTTTACTCAACCTTTAGCTCTAATACCAAATGCGACGACCCGGATTTCAACGCCCGAAAATCGACATCCATACATCGCCCGTATTCGAATGCTGCAGATTCAAACGATGAAATCCGATTCGCCGGAGCTTATAACACATCAAGTAAAAACAACACAGTGGAAACATAGAAATTTCTTATTGATAAACCAAATAGATACAATATTGGTACAATAACAAGAACTCAACAACATCAGAGTAGAATACAACAACGGAAAATATATCTTCAACAGAGTCTTCAAGAAAGTGAGAGAGAATCCAACAGACCCATCTTCATGCCAAAGCTCCAAAGATTTCCAAAAAAAAAAACTCAAACCCAAAGGCTATCATGCTACAATGGAGAAAATGCGATCCCAAATCCACAGACTTCAAATACTCTAAAAGCTACAACTACTAGCTGACTATCTGATAACCTGACTCTAGGCTGCCATGTGGAAAATTATGAGCACCCAGAGTTTAGAAAAGGGAACAATAAACTCCATGTCAGTCATGAGACTGGTGTGAGAAACCAAAAATAGTTGTTTATACAAAAAGAAACAACAAAAGAAGAAAAAGAAATCTGCAATGCTTTTTGGAAAATGAAACTACCATAAGGCCTCCCGGCACACACACAATGCAATCACACATTTGGGGAGATTTCTCCTTATGATAGTCGAACATGCTTGATACGCAAAAATCCTTTTGATATTATTATTAGCGCATAGTGTAGAAAACATTTCAAAAGTGTAATATTAATCTTAGCCAGCATGCATACCATTATAATATGCCTACTATAGGTACCATGTTAGATGGCAGGTTCTATAACTAAATCCATACATGGCTCGTATTGGGTGATTGGATTTCCAACAAATGGCCAAGGCTAAGTGTCACGACCCGAAATCCAACGTCTGAAAATCGACATCCATACCTCACCCGTATTCGAATGCCACAGATTCAAACGTCGAGATTCGATTCGCGCCGGAGGTTATAACACATTAAGTAAACAATACAGCGGAAACAGAAATAAATGATTTTATTGATACACAATAGATACAATAATTTGATACTAATGATTATCAACATTATCATAGATACACAACTGCGGAAAGATAATAGCACCAGAAGAAAAGATAACATTAGCAGCGGAAAGATATCTTCACGGCAAGCAAGAGAGAAAGTAAATCGGGCAATATTGCAACTCCATAGCCATAGCTCCAAACCACAAGCTCGAACCACCATCAAGTTTTATTAAGCAAGGTTAGTCATCGATGAGAACGCCAAGATCCAAAGACTTCGAAGATTTCCAAAAGCTACACCTACTAGCCGACTAACTGATAACCTGACTCTAGGCTGCCCATGTGGAAAATTGTGGGCACCCAGAGTTTAGAAATGGAACAATAAACTCCAGGTTAGTGTCATGACCCGAAATCCAACGTCTGAAAATCGACATCCATACCTCACCCGTATTCGAATGCCACAGATTCAAACGTCGAGATTCGATTCGCGCCGGAGGTTATAACACATTAAGTAAACAATACAGCGGAAACAGAAATAAATGATTTTATTGATACACAATAGATACAATAATTTGATACTAATGATTATCAACATTATCATAGATACACAACTGCGGAAAGATAATAGCACCAGAAGAAAAGATAACATTACCAGCGGAAAGATATCTTCACGGCAAGCAAGAGAGAAAGAAAATCCGGCAATATTGCAACTCCATAGCCATAGCTCCAAACCACAAGCTCGAACCACCATCAAGTTTTATTAAGCTAGGTTAGTCATCGATGAGAACGCCAAGATCCAAAGACTTCGAAGATTGCCGAAAGCTACACCTACTAGCCGACTAACTGATAACCTGACTCTAGGCTGCCCATGTGGAAAATTGTGGGCACCCAGAGTTTAGAAATGGAACAATAAACTCCAGGTCAGTCATGGGACTGGTATGAGCAAACAAAACAATTTTATCTTGAACAAAATGAAATAAAAGAAATAAAAAGAAATTCGCTATGCTTTTTGGAAAATGAAACTGCCATACGGCCTCCCGCCACACACACAATGCTAGCGCACACTTAGAGGAGATTTATCCTTATGACAGTAAAAAATGCTTGATATGTGAAAATCCTTTTGATATTATTATTAGTGCATAGTACAGAAAACATTTGCAAGTATAATATTAATCTTAGCTAGCATACGTACCATTATAGTATGCCTACTATAGCTACCATGTTAAATGGCAGGTTCCACAACTAAAACCGTACAGGGCGCATCTTGGATGATTGGATTTCCAACAAATGGTCAGGCTAAGGAACTTCCTATGCCACATGTGTATGCCTTTGGAGGGACGCCCCGAGAACCTAACCGGATCCCTACCAACACAAGGCCAGTTTACCTCTGTAACTAGGTAACTACTGACATGAGTATGCCATCCCCCGGTCGTTACCGACCTTTATCCTTGGATTCATCAACAAATATCAACAACCACAAAGTTAAATATCTGGGATCCATACCATGATACCACTTTTTATCCAAAAGGAAATGGACATACTCTAAGGGGCGAGACCGCCGATAACTTTGCCACATCCTTCCTGTTTTGACCATTTTCGGGTTGTGAGGTCCCAATGAAGTCTCATCCCACAAAGCTACGCTTTTCACAAAAGCCATGCTTCGATCAACAAATGATCAACAGCACTTAGTATGCCATGCTACCAAATTAGGAATATATCACTAGTAACCATCAACTACATAACCTCTGAGCTCGTACATCTCAGAGAAGGGTGTTAAGCTAAGAGAATAAATTCTCCACCACCAACATAAATATATTTGATAGAAATCACCTTTATATCTCAAAGTGTAATGTCAGACACACATCCATACAAGTCCGTTTTGGGTTCGAACGGAATCGAATGCACTTTAAAAGAAGCCTTTGCAAATCCGGATAATCCCTAATCACGTCCGGACTCCCTATCACAGAGGTGATCAAATCTGTATACCGAGGCCATTAGGTTCAGAGACATTCGACAGGTAATCCTTTCGCTTTCGAAAATACCCATTCTTCACCACCTTCTTCAAATGCTATCCAATTCATCGTATCACTATTCAGAATGGGTTATATGACATGAAGTCCTCTCCCTGCTAAACCGAATAATGAGCGCTTAATTTGAAAAGCATATGGATATTAGGATCTTAGTTAAGTCACAACTTAAAGCCCAAAACCTTTTCTTTCGAATGGTTTAAACAAATTTTCATCTCAAATCTTTTAAATAAAAGATTCACCTTTTAATCTTTTAAAAAAAGATTCATCTTTTAATCTTTTAAATAAAAGATCCATCCTTGAAGATCCTCTTCAATTTGAAAACAAAGTTCACCAATCTTTCACAAAGATTCATTCATAGCTTTCAAAATATTTCTATTTCAAATTTGAAATCCTTTCAACAAAAACTGGAAGTTCTTTCTTTATATGAAAGGCATTATTATTTGAAAACAAAGAGTTTTCGTTTTGGGAAAATCCGATCAAATACGCACAAGTTATAGCCATTAAAGTATAAACTTGTGTTAAATTCAAATTCCCAAAATAATACATTTAAAATGGTTTAAAACCCATATAAATACATTTTATAACTTATTAAACCATAATTTCCAAACATATATTTATAGAACTCAACTTCAAGACTTGAATTCAAATTCAAATCAAACTATTTTAGATTCAAATAATTCTATCTTCAAAACTCCTTTCAAAAGATTTTCATATTTAACCCTATTCTATTTCCAAACCATTTTGGATTCAAAGTCAATTTTAAAACCATTTCATTATTTTGGATAAAATAATATTTAAATTCAAATATCTGTGACTTAACCAATTTCCTCGTAAAATCCATATTTGTGTGTATGTGGTGCAGTCCAGGGGTTTTACAGACAACAATGCATTATCACAATCATCATCAATTCAAACACCATAATATCGATAAGTGGTATAATCTTATAAGGCTTATCTTCATTCATAGATTCACAGATAAATATGTAAATTCATTACAGATAAATAAATCACAGTGCACAGCTCAATCATATCACGGAACATCACACATAAGGGATATCAAACAATTCAAAGCATTCAATACAATCCAAACAACCATAAGCAAGATCAATCATCTGATTAATTTGAATTAGATTAATAACTTATGAATAAATTACTAACCCTGGTTAATTAATTATTAATTAATTACAAACCATTTTAATTAATTATCCTTTAATCATTTATTAATTATCCTTTAATAATAAATTAATTAACCTTTAATCATAAATTAGTTAACCTTTAATAATAAATTAATTATTCTTTAATTACTTCATTAATTTATTAACCTTTAATTAATTAATTATCCTTAATTTAATTACCTTAATTAATTAACTTACTTTTAATTAATCATATTAATTAATTACTTAATTAACCTTTAATTAATTACATTAATTAATTAATCACATTAATTAATTAATCATGTTAATTAATTACTTTAAGTAATTAAATAATTAACCCTTTAATCACTTTTATTGAGTAATTATTCTTAATTACTTACATCGGTTAATTATTCTTTAATTAAATACATTAAGTAAGTATCTCTTAATTACTTTCACTAATTTCCAACTCTTTAATTAATCATATTGATAAATCCTTTAATTAATTACAATAAGTAATAAATCTTTTAAATTAATATCCTTGAATAATTATCCGATCAAAATAATTTAACTTCAAAAATTCTTATATTTAATTAAGTTAATTTCATTGAAAACTTGTATGAACGCTCGTTTAAATAAATTTAATTTTAAACTTAGTTACCATTTGTCTTGAAAAACTAATCCATCCTAATCTACTTTACAACTTGATTTTAAAAAAACTTGCTTTGTTTTGAAAACTTAAACAGTTTCTTTTATTGTTTTAATAACTTAAAAACTCAATAGAAGGAAACCCAAGCAGTTCAACAAAAATCTCGGGCCAAAACTTGTTTTCCCCAAGCTCTACCCCGATCCACTCACGAACTCGATTTATTCCGAGATAACCCTACAATGACTTCGAGTAGAACTCGAGAGCATCCCTTCTTTCCTCGATGCTATGATCAACCAGATACATAAGTGCACATGTGCACATGTATGACCAGTTCGGTCAACTTCGGCCAAGTCGCCGTTGCCACTGACCATCTCACCTCAGGCAACACCCAAAATCCCTCAATTTCGCCGTCGTTCAAAATCGAGCAACTCGATTCAAAACTGGAACCCAACACAGGCTAAAAAAACTCACCGCCATTGATCTTGACCACCTGCATCCAAGCCATTCCAACAAGACCTTCACATTCGGCCCATGCCAAGTTTCCCCTACCCGCGATCGCTTCTAAACTCCCATTGACATCGCAGTAGCCTTAGAAAACCCCTCAATTAAAATCTATCATCCAACCCTAGTTTGACATCGCTAAACCTCCACGTTCATTAAAAAAAATCAGCGATCATTTTTCCTGTAACTTTTTCACTTGAACTTCCTCTGGCATCAAGTCCGAAGCTCGATCGCAAGTTGATCATCGGGAATTGACGATTCTTACAATTCTGTTCATCCCGATAATCCACACGATTTTCAAATCCAAAAATCTTGGTCTTATCATTAAAATTCCTCATTTTACAATTCGAATCAAGTTATAAATTCAAAACAAGAAATTGCGAACATCAATTTTCTGACTTTGTTTTATTTTCACTATTATATATTATTTGTGAAAAATTCACCGAGTATTTCCACTTGCCATTATTTTTAAAAATGTATTTACTTGTGATCATCTTCCTTTTTGAGATCTTAGCTTAATATGGATGAAATAGAGAGAAATCAAATTTTAGAAATTAATTTGAAACCCTGTACTATGGACAGAAGTTGATATTCTTATTTTCAGACATACATACTCAACATTTTCATACACACACACACACAACATATTCACATCCATGCAACAGTTGTCACCACTCTACTTCACAGAATTAAACGCATAAATCATAGTGTAAATGCAGATTTAAGTTTTTAATAGGTTGGTTTGCTCACCTGATTTGCTGAACAGAGCAATATTTTTATAATCCCTGATCTGGAAGTGTTGTTAATTTGACCCGAACTTTGACTTTTATCTTGAATCCTGAAGCTTGATCTTAACGTTTGTTTCATGCTTTAATCTAGTTTAAATTGATCTTGAATCTTGCTAGCTCAGGTTGATTGTTTGCTTTGCTCTTGAATCAATTATGTTTGATCAAGAATCCTATTTTGTTGAAGTTGGACTTTGATCTTTGCTTGATACTTACTTTAGTTGCTTCAGACTTTAAACTGAAGTTGACTTTTATTTCTGATTCTTTGGTTTTTTTTCTCAGGTTATACCTTTGTTTTAGAAAAATGGAGATGAAAGAAATTTGAGAGGTGAAGAGAATAAGCCTGGTTTCTCTTTGATATTAACATTATAATTTTATATATTTAATTTTAAAAGAAATTAAGCCACTTGCTCATCTAAACTTACACATGTAAATACATTTATTCCTTATTCTACAAATGTCAATTACATGTGTTAATTATATTACCCTTGTTAAAACAATCAAATTTATGTTTAGACATTTATTTTAATTAATTTACAATTTATGTTTTTAACCCTTTTTAATACATTATAACATATATACAAACTAAAATTTTTAAAAGAAAGAAGAATAACCTTTTTATTAATCTTATTTTAAGATCTAATTACACTTTAATATATATATATATATGTATGTATGTATGTATATGTATGTATTAGAATCTAATCCTTAAATAGGCTTTGAAAAATTTATTATATCAAATTCAAAATATCACTTTCAAATTACAATGTGTGTATATATATTATATATATACTAGAAAATAAATTTTATTAATTTTAAACACATTATTTCTCAAATCCAATTTATTTTCCAACATATTTATTTTTGAATTTCGAATTCAAAAATTCAATTTATATAGATATAAATAAATAATTAAATATCTTACTAAATTTGTAAAAATTCAAATTAATACACAATTAAACCCAAAAATTATATTAATTACTGAATTAAATTTGACTTAAAAACCGGGATCGTTACGGATTCCCCCTTAAGAAAATTTTGTCCCCGAAATTTGCTAGATAGGGAGACAACAAAGAATAGATGGAGAATATTTTACCAGATCAAATTGAATATCTATTCTGCATTTGGCTTACAAAATCAGAATGTCATCAATAAATTCGAGAACAAACTTATTCAACACTTCACGAAATATTTGGGTCATCTGATCTATGAAATATGCAGGGGCATTGGTTAGTTCAAAGGGATAACTAACCATTCGTAGAATGTATCTGGACCCCAAAGAATAAATAAATGGATATAATCTAATTTAGCTTCATATTTTATTAACCAATTCATTTAAATGAAATTTAAATTTATTAAATTTAAAACAGAAAGCTTATAGAGAAACTGATGATAAGAATACGAAACAGGAACTTATCTACAATGATTCGTAGGGCCACCACCACACCGAAGCTTCTTCTTATAGGTGCTACGAAGCAATCAAAGAATTTAAATTGGATAACAAACCAAAGAGATTTATAGGGAAAAATTATTCCCGTTCTTGCAGGGCATCGACCATTTGTAGTGGTACTCCCCTGTCCCCTATCTTGTCCTCTTCTTGCACTCATACTCACTATCAGTGGATAGTAAGACAATTTACTAAGGCATACAAACAAGATATCTTAGGGATACTCATTATAGGGCATTTATATCCCTATCTCTAATGAGTCATCTAATGTGTTATGCTCCAAAGCTAATGTTCTTACTTAACCTTTAGCTCTGATAACAAATGTCACGACCTGAAATCCAACATCCGAAAATCGACATCCATACCTCACTCATATTCGAATGTCGCAGATCCAAACGTCGAAATTCGATTCGCGCCAGAGCTTATAACACATTAAGTAAACAACACAATGGAAATATAAATAAATGATTTTATTGATACACAATAGATATAACAATTTGATACATACGATTATCAATATTATCAGAGATACACAACAACGGAAAGATAATAGTACCAGAACAAAAGATAACATCAGCAGCGGAAAGATATCTTCAGTGCCAAGCAAGTACAACTCCATAGCCAAAGCTCCAAACCATAAGCTTGAACCACCATCAAGTTGTATTAAGCAAGGTCAGTCATCGAGGCGAACGCCAAGATCCAAAGACTTCGAAGATTGCCAAAAGCTACACCTACTAGCCGACTAATTGATAACCTGAATCTAGGATGCCCGTGTGGAAAATTGTGGGCACCTAAAGTTTAGAGAGGGAACAATAAACTCCAGGTCAGTCATGGGACTGGTGTGAGCAAACAAAATAATTTTATCTTGAAAAAAACAAAATAAAAGAAATAAAAAGAAATTCGTTATGCTTTTTGGAAAATGAAATTGCGATAAAGCCTCCTGCCACACACACAGTGCAAGCGCACACTTGGAGGGGATTTGTCCTTATGACAGTCAAAAATGCTTGATACGTGAAAATTCTTTAGATATAATTATTAGTGCACAGAAAACATTTGCAAGTATAATATTAATCTTAGCCAGCATACGTACCATTATAGTATACCTACTATAGCTACCACGTTAAACGGCAGGTTCTACAACTAAAACCGTACAAGGCGCTTATTGGAAGATTGGATTTCCAACAAATGGTCAGGCTAAGGAACTTCCTATGCCACATGGGTACGCCTTTACAGGGACGCCCCGAGAACCTAACCGGATCTCTGCCAACACAAGGCTGGGTTACCTTTGCAACTAGGTAATTACTGACACGAGCATGCCATCCCCCAATCATCACCGACCTTTATCTTGGGATTAACCAACAAATAGCAACAACTAAAAAGTTAAACATATGGGCTCCATACCATGACACCACTTTTTATCCAGAAGGAAATGGACATACCCTGAGGGCCGCGACCCCCGATAATCTTGCTGCATCCTTCCTGCTTCGATCATTTCCGGGTTGTGAGGTCCTGAAGAAGTCTCGTCCCACAAAGCCACGCTTTTCACAAAAGCCATGCTTCGATCAACAAATGATCAGCAGCACTTTGTATGCCATGCTACTAAATTGAGAATATATCACTAGTAACCATCAACTACATAACCTCTGAGCTCGTACGTCTCAGAGAAGAGTGTTAAGATAAGAGAATAAGTTCTTCGCCGCCAATAAAAATGTATTTGATAGAAACAGCTTTATATCTCAAAGTGTAATGTCAGACACACATCCATACAAGTCCGTTCCAGCTTCGAACGGAACCGAATTCACTTCAAAAGAGGCCCTTGCAAATTCGGATAATCCCTAATCATGTCCGGACTCCCCATCACAAAGGGTGATCAAATCTCTATACCGGGGCCATTCTATGTAGAGATATTCAACAGGTAATCCTTTCGCTTTCGAAAATGCTCGGTCTTCACCATCATCTTCAAATGCTATCCAATTCGTCGTATCACTATTCAGAATGGGTTATATGACATAAAGTCCTCTCCTGGCTAAACCGAATAATGAGCGCTTAATTCAAAAAGCATATGGATATTGGGATCTTAGTTAAGTCACAACTTAAAGTCCAAAATCTTTTCTTTCAAATGGTTTAAACACATTTTCATTTCAAATCTTTTAAACAAAAGATTCATCTTTTGAACAAAAGATTCATCTTTTAATCTTTTAAACAAAAGATCCATCCTTGAAGATCCTGTTCAATTTTAAAACAAAGTTCACCAATCTTTCACAAAGATTCATTCATAGCTTTCAAAATAATTCAATTTCAAATTTGGAATCCTTTCAGAAAATTGGAAGTCCTTTCTTTATATGAAAGCCATTATCATTTGAAAACAAAGTGTTTTTGTTTCGGTAAAATCCGATCAAATATGCATAAGTTATAGCCTTTAAAGTATAAACTTGGGTTAAATTCAAATTCCCAAAATAATACGTTTCAAATGGTTTAAAACCCATATAAATACATTTTATAACTTGTTAAACCATAATTTGCAAACACATATTTATAGAACTCAACTTCAAATCTTGAATTCAAATTCAAATCAAACTATTTTAATTTCAAATAATTTTATCTTCAAAGCTCCTTTCAAAAGCTTTTCATATTTAGCCCAATTCCATTTCCAAACCATTTTGGATTCAAATTCAATTTTAAAACCATTTCATTATTTTGGATAAAACAATATTAAATTCAAATATCCGTGACTTAACCAATTTCTTCGTGCAATGCATATTTGTGTGCATGTGGTGTAGTCCACGGTTTTTACACACAACAATACATTATCACAATCATCATCAATTCAAACATCATAATATCGATAAGCGGTATAATCACATAACGCTTATCTTCATTCACAGATTCATAGATAAATATGTAAATTCATTACAGATAAATAAATCATAATTCACAGCTCAATCATATCACAGAACATCACACATAATGGATATCAAACAATTCAAAGCATTTAATACAATCCAAACAACCATAAGCAAGATCAATAGTCTGATTAATTTGAATCAGATTAATCGCTTATGAATAAATTACTAATTGTGGTTAATTAATTATTAATTAATTACAAACCATTTTAATTAATTATCCTTTAGTAATAAATTAATTAACCTTTAATCATAAATTAATTAACCTTTAATTAATTAATTATCCTTTAATTACTTTCATTAATTTATTAACCTTTAATTAATTAATTATCCTTTATAATTACCTTAATTAATTAACTTACTTTTAATTAATCATATTAATTAATACTTAATTAACCTTTAATTAATTACATTAATTAATTAATCACATTAATTAATTACTTTAAGTAATTAAGTAATTAACCCTTTAATCACTTCTATTGAGTAATTATTCTTAATTACTTACATCAATTAATTATTCTTTAATTAAATACATTAAGTAATTATCTCTTAATTACTTTCACTAATTTCCAACTCTTTAATTAATCATATTGATAAATCCTTTAATTAATTACATTAAGTAATTAATCTTTTAAATTAATTTCATTGAATAATTATCCGATTAAAAAAAATTTAATAAATTATTATTTTTAATTAAATTAATTTCATTGAAAACTTTTTGAAAACTCGTTTAAATAAATTTAATTTTGAACTTAGTTACCATTTCTCTTGAAAAACTTATTCATGCTAATCTACTTTACAACTTGATTTTAAAAAATCGCTTTGTTTTAAAAACTTAAACATTTTCTTTTATTTTTTAAAAAACTTAGAAACTCAAAAGAAGAAAACCCAAGCAGTTCAACAAAAATCCCGGGCCAAACTTGTTTTCCCCACGCTCTACCCCGATCCACTCACGAACTCGATTTAATCCGAGATAACACTGCAATGACTTCGAGTCGAACCCGAGAGAATCCCTTCTTTCCTCGATGCTATGATCAACCAGATACATAAGTGCACATGCATGTGTACGACCAGTTCGGTCAACTTCGGCCAAGTCGCCGACCACCCCAAAGTCTCCACTGACCCTCTCACCTCAATCAAACACCCAGATCCCTCAGTTTCATCGTCGTTCAAAATCGAGCAACTCTATTCAAAACTGGAAACCACCACCGACTAAAAAAAACTCCACAGCCATTGATCTCGACCACCGACATCCACACCATTCCACCCAGTCCTTCGCCATCGACCCACGTAAAGTTTCCTCTACCCATGATCGCTTCTAAATGCCCATCGACGTCGCAGTAGCCTCGAAAAAGACCTCAACTAAAATCAAACATCCAACCCTAGTTTGACATCGCCCAACCTCCACGTTCATTAAAAAATCAGCGATCATTTTTCCTGTAAACTTCATCACCTGAACTTCCTCTGACATCAAGCCCGAAGCTCGATTCCTCGTTGTTCATTGGGAATTGACGATTTTTACAATTCTGTTCAACCCAAGAATCCACACGATTTTCAAATCTAAAAATCTTGATCTTATCATTAAAATTTCTCATTTTACAATTCGAATCAAGTTATAAATTCAAAATAAGAAATTGCAAACATCAATTTTCTGACTTTGTTTTATTTTCACTGTTATATATTATTTTTGAAAAATTACAGAGTATTTCCATTTACCATTATTTTTAAAAATGAATTTACATTGTTGTGATCATCTTCCTTTTTAAGATCTTGGCTTAATATGGATGATATAGAGAGAAATCAAATTCTAGAACTTAATTTGAAACCTGTACTATGAACAGAAGTTGATTTTCTTGTTTTCAGACATACATACTGAACATTTATATATATATATATATATATATATATATATATATATATATATTCACATCCATGCAACATTTGTCACCACTCCA
Source organism: Allium cepa (assembly GCA_030765085.1). Lineage (NCBI taxonomy): Eukaryota > Viridiplantae > Streptophyta > Magnoliopsida > Asparagales > Amaryllidaceae > Allium > Allium cepa. The sequence goes on from CM060945.1 coordinate 781,029,659, forward strand.
CTTCACATAATTAAACACATAAATCACAGTGTAAACCCAGATTTAAGTTTTTAATAGGTCGATTTACTCTCCTGATTTGCTGAACGGAGTGATAGTTTTATAATCCCTGATCTGGAAGTGTTGTTAATTTGATCTGAACTTTGACTTTTATCTTGAATCCTGAAGCTTGATCTTAATGTTTGTTGCATGCTTTAACCCAATTTAAACTGACCTTGAATCTTGCTAGCGCAGGTTGATTGTTTGCTTTGCTCTTTAATCAATTATGTTCGATCAGCAATCCTGTTTTGTTGAAGTTGGACTTTGATCTTTGCTTGATACTTACTTTGGTTGCTTCAGATTTTTAAACTGAAGTTGATTTTTGTTTCCGATTCTTTGGTTTTTTTCTTAGGTTTTACCTTTGTTGTAGAAAAGTGGAGATGAAAGAAATTTGAGTGCTGAAGAAAATAAGCCTGGTTTCTCTTTGATATTAACATTATAATTTTATATATTTAATTTTAAAATAAATTAAGCCACTTGTTCATCTAAACTTACACATGTAAATACATTTATTCCTTATTCTACAAATGTCAATTACAAGTGTTAGTTATATTACACTTGTTAAAACAAATGAATTTATTTTTATTCCTTTATTTTAATTAATTTATAGTTTATGTTTTAAACCTTGTTTAATACATTATAACATATATACAAACTAAAATTTTTAAAAGAAAGAAGATTAACCTTTTTATTAATCTTATTTTAAAATCTAATTACACTTTAATAAAAAATTAATATATATATATATATATGTATTTACGTATTAGAGTCTAATCCTTAAAAAGCCTTTGAAAAATTTATTATACCAAATTCAAAATATCACTTTCAAATCACAATGTGTGTGTATGTTATATATTAGAAAGCAAATTTTATTAATTTTAAACATAGTATTTTTCAAATCCAATTTATTTTCTAACATATTTATTTTTGAATTTCAAATTCCTAAATCCAATTTATAATCAATTTATATAAGTCTAAATAAATAAACAAATATCTTATTAAATTTGGAAAAATTCAAATTAATACAAAATTAAACCCAAAAATATATATTAATTACTGAATTAAATTTGACTTAAAAACCGAGATCGTTACACTAAGGAATTTCCTTTTCGAATGGGTACGCCTCTAGAAGGATGCCCCAAGAACCTAACCGGATTTCCGCCAACACAAGGTCCGGTTACCTCTGTAACTAGGTAACTAAATGACACGAGTATCCTATTCCTCGGTCGTCACCGTCCTTTACCGAGGCCTCACCAACAAATTCCAACAAATCCACATAAGTTAAGTATCAGGGATCCATTCCATGATACCACTTTTTATCCAGAAGGAAATGCACATACCCTAAGGGGCGCGACCCCGGTAACCTTGCTGCATCCTTCATGTTTCGGCCATTTCCAGGGTGTGAGGATCGATGAAGTCTCATCCCATAAAGCTTCGCTTTTCACAAAAGCCATGCTTCGATCGACCAATGATCAGCACTTAGCATGCCACATTACCAAGTTGGGAATATATCACTAGTAATATCAACTACATAACCTCTGAGCTCGTACGTCTCAGAGAAAGGTGTTAAGCTAAGAGAATAAATTTTTCGCCACCAAACAGAAATGTATTTGATAGAAACTAGCTTTACATCTCAAAGTGTAACATCAGACGTACATCCATACAAATCCATCCTGGGTCTGAATGGAACCGAAGGCACTTCAAAAGAAGTCCTTGCAAATCCGGATAATCCCTAGTCACATTCGGACTTCCCATCACATAGTGTAATCAAAATCTCTATGCCGGGGCCACTTGGTGTAGAGACATTGGATAGGTAACCCTTTCTCTTTCGAAAATACTCGGTCTTCAACCACCGTCTTCAAATGCAATCCATTTCGTCGTATCGTTTATTCGAAATGGGTTTTATGACATAAAGTCCTTTACCGGCTTAACCGAATAGTGAGCGCTTGTTTTAAAAACATATGGATACATTGGGATCCTAGTTAAATCATAAATTATTAACCCAAAACCTTTCCTTTTGAATGGTTTAAACAAATTTCCATTTTTAATCTTTTAAACAAAAGATTCACCCTTTAAGATCCTCTTCAATTTAAATCAAGTTTTACCAAATCTTTAACAAAGATTCATTCATAGCTTTCAAAACTATTTCCATTTCAAATTTACCCACAACTCGAAATCATTTCAACAAAAACTGGAAATCCTTTTTTTATATGAAAGCAATTAACATTTGAAAACAAAAGGTTTTCGTTTTGGATAAATCTGATCAAATATGCACAAGTTATAGCCTTTTAGAGTATAAATCGAAAAATTAGCGACTTGCCACACCTTCGTAAGTTCTATTTATGTTAAATTTAAATTTCCAAAATAATTCATTTAAAATATATTAAAAATGGGTTTAAAATCCTGTATAACCTTTTTAAACCATAGTTTTCAAAATTATATACAAAGAACTCAACTTCAAATCTTGAATTCAAATTCAAATTAAACTATTTTAATTTCAAAACTTTAACAAGCCACAAAATAATTTTAACTTCAAAACCCCTTTTTAAAAGTTTTCATATTTAACCCAATTTCATTTCCAAACAATTTTGAATTCAAAATTCAATTTTTAAATGTTTCACCATTTTTAATAATATTAAATTCAAAATACCCGTGACTTAACCAATTTCCTACAAAATCCATATTTGTATGTGTGTTATGCGTTGTCCAGGGTTTTACAGGCAACAATAAAATATCACAACCATCACAATCCAAGCACAACTATGTCAATAAGCGGTATAATCCTGTAACGCTTATTTTTCATTCACAGATAAACAAGTAAATTCATCATAGGTAAATAAATTACATTTATCACAACACAATCCAAAACAATCATATCACGGAACATCATACATCAGAGATATAAAACAATTCAAGGCATTCAATATAATCCAATCATCCATAAGCAAGATTAATTAATCACCTGATTATAATTGATTTAATTAACTCAAAATAAATTAATTACATATGAATTAATCACCTAAACCTGATTAATTAACATTAATTAATTACAAACCATTGTTTATTAATTTAATTAATTAATGAAATTAATTAATCATCCTTAATTATCCATCTTAAGTAATTACCCTTAATTAATTAATTAATTATCTCTTAATTACTTGCATTAATTAATTATCCCTCAATTAATAAATCAATTAAGCTTAAGTTAATTACATTAATTAATTAACCCTTCATTAAATAAATTAATTAACCTTAAATAACATTAACAAAATAACCCTTTAATTACTTACATTAAGTAATTAATTATCCTTTAATTTCTTACACTAATTAGCCTTAAGCTAATTACATTAATTAATTAAGTCTTAATTAATTACATAAATTAATCATCCTTTAAATAAATTAATCAATTAACCCTTAATTAATTATATAAATTAATTATCCTTAATCAATTACAATAAGTGATTATCCTTAATTAATTACATCGAGTAATTATCCTTTAAGTAATTATCCTTAATTACCTACATTAATTAATTAATTTTAGTTAATTAATAAGTCAACCTTTAATTATTTGATTATCCTCTAAGTAATCACATTAAGTATTTAGTCTTTAATTAATAAAGACCTTAATAAATCAAAGATAAATCATAATCTTAATTAATCACTTAATTACAACATTTGAATCTTATTAAATAAACCTTTGAAACAAATTATCATTAACATAAAAATAACTTAATACCTTTATGTTAATTAATAATCAAAAACATTATTTACGATATACCATTTATTTTTGAAATCCTATTTAAATAACCTTTGAATTTAATTTATTAACACATGAATTAACTTAAGACCTCTAAGGTAATTTATTTATTTAATTACATTATTTAAACTTATTTAAAAACTTAAGAATAAATTTAAAATAATAGGTATATAATAAAACACGTTAAATTTTTATTAATTTTTAAAATAATTTATTTCAAACCTTTAACAAATTCCAAAACCAAAATAAAACATCTATTATTCTTTAAAGAATTAATCGAGAAAGTGTTTAAACTTGATTTAATTTAAATTTGAAAAACTTGTTTTATTTAAATTTTTAAAACTTAGTTACCACTTTAACCTGACCCGAGCCAAAATCAAAAATACCCGAGCTAATTCCTATTTTTCCCGAGTACAAACCCGAGTCACCCCTTCTTTTATTTTTCTTTTCAAACTTATTTTGTTTTAAAATTTAAAACTTTTGCAACCAGCTACCCACGCAAACATACCCGAGGCCAGACTCGAGCCAACACTACATTTCCTCGAGTACAATCCCAAGACATAGCCTTCTTCTCCGATCATTCTGACACAAACATAACTATGCACGTGCACACATCACGAGACCACCTCCGACCAAGGTTCTGATCCTCGACAAGTCGCCGACACCCACCCTATTCTTCCCGACCATCCAGTTTGACGAACTCGATTGGAAATCGAAATTGAGCTACTCAACACAACCTGGAACCAAAACCCGATCGACGGAATCACCCCTCGCCAAAGATTTCGACCATCAGGGATCCCGCCGCCTCATCCAGAACTGCGCCACCATCCCATGCGTCAATTCTCCTTCCACTGGTCACCTCCGGTGCAATATTTACGCCGCATTTCCCAGAAAAATAGCCTCGACCAAAACTCGATCCAAAACCCTATATTTGCCTCATCGCGCCACCACGGTGGTTAATAAATTCACTGATCATTTTTCCTATGATCCTCAACACCCAGTTTCCTCTAGCATCGATCACGTCGATCATCACTTCGCCGTTCGTCGGAATTCGACGAAAAACCCAAAACCGTTCATCTCGAGAAATCTCGACAACCCCAATCTTAAAAATCGAGATATTTATATCAAAATTCATCATTTGTAGCATGAATCAAATTGTGAAATCAAATCATGAAGTTACGAGCATCGATTTTTTTGATTAAAAAATTTTTCACTCCAATTTCCTTTTTCCAGAATATTTACTAAATATTTCTACTTGATTTTATTTAAAAAAATATGTTACATTCATATAGTTATTTCATCTTTAGTGATTTATGACCTAAAAAGGTTTAGGGAGGGGATTTTGAATTTTTAAATAGGTTTGAAAACCTGTAAAGTAAGAACAGAGGTTAAAATACATATATACAGACATGCAAATCATCATCTTTATATATACACAGACATGCAGGCATATTTACACAATCATCCAAGCATATTTCACATCATACATCAAGGATTATCAAGATATAAGTTTTAAGATTTATGAAGGTAGTTTACTCACATGGAAATGTTAACAGAGAATAGAGAAGCCTGGATTTGAATTTTGATTTTAAAAACTGGAAACTTAGTTGATCTTTTACTTTGAAAACTGGAGATTGCTTGTTGTTCTTTGTTGAGTTGAATCTACTTTGTTTTGAAAAGAATTTGAACTGAAGCTTGGTATTTTAGATGATCTACTTTTGAAATTGTTTTGATGCAGCTTGAAAAGATCTAATCTGTAGCTTGCTTGTTTGATATGAGATGATTAGATTTTTGTTTTGATTGAGTTTATCTTTTATAATGACCCCGACTCGACGTTCGAAATTCGACACCGAATACATCGCCCGTATTCAATGGCACATATTCAAACGTCGAATCCGATTCGCCGGAGCTTATAACACATTATGTAAACAACACAGCGGGAAAAGAAATGAATAACTTGATTGATACACAATATTTGAAACAACAAAGATACAACCGAATGATACAAATGAATTATCAATATAAGAGACAAGAGATATAAAACAGTGGAAAGGACAAAGCAACAACAGCAGAAAGACAATGTCTTCAATGCCAAACTCCAATGACTTCCAAATTAGAAGCTCGAACCACCATCACGTTGCATTATAGCAAGGTTAGTCTGGATATTGAAAAGAGGCATAATGTGACCGCCAAACCCAAATATTCCAAAGAATTCCAAACAGAAAGCTGAAGGCTATCGAATCTACATCCACATCTACTAGCTGATTATCCGAAAATCTGACTCTAGGCCGTTCGTTTGGAAAATTGTGGGCACCGGAAGTTTAGAAAGGGAACAATAAACTCCTGGCCAGTCATGAGATTGGTGTGAGCAAATGAAAACAGTTTTATTTGAAACAAAACAAAACAAATTAAAAGAAATCCGCAATGCCTTTTGGAAAATGAAACTACCATAAGGCCTCTCGTCACACACACAATGCAAGCGCACAATTGGGGTAGATTTCTCCTTGTGATAGTCAAACATGCTTGATAAGCGAAAATCCTTTTAATATTATTCTTAATGCATAGTGCAGAAAGCATTTCGAAAGTATAATATTAATCTTAGCCAGCATACCACTATTGTGGTATACCTACTATAGCTATCAATTAAATGAAGGTCACCACCATAAGTAAAAGGCAGGCTATACAACTAAAACCGTATAGGGCGCGTATTGTTTCTTTGGATTTCTAAGAAAAGGTCAGGCTAAGGAACTTCCTCACCGAATGGAATGCCTCTGGAGGGACGCCCTCGAGTACCTAACCGGATCTCTACCAACATAAGGCCGGGTAATATCTGTAACTAGGTAACTACTGACACGAGTAATGCCACCCTCGGTCTTCACCGACCTTTATCCTAAGATTCACCAACAAATAGCAACAACCACATAGGTTAAATATCTGGGCTCCATACCATGATACCACCTTTTATGTAGAAGGAAATGGACATACCCTAAAGGGCGAGACCATCATAACCTTGCCGCAACTTTCCTGTTTCGACCATTTTCGGGTTGTGAGGTCCAACGAAGTCTCATCCACAAAGCTACGCTTTTCACAAAAGCCATGCTTCGATCAAAAAATGATCAACAGCACTCCATATGCCACATTACCAAATTGGAAATGTATCACTAGTAACCATCAACTACATAACCTCTGAACTTGTACGTCTCAAGAAGGATGTTAAGCTAAGAGAATAAATTCTCCCCACCAACAGAAATGTATTTGATAAAAACCAGCTTTACATCTCAAAGTGTAATGTCAGACGTACATCTATAAAGTCTATTTCGGGTTCGAACAGAACCGAAGGCACGTCAAAGAAGGCCTTGTAATCCAAGTATTCACAATCCCGATCGGACTCCCCATCACATATGGAGATCTCTGTACCGTAGCTACTCAGTGCAAAGTCATTCGACGGGTAATCCTTTTGTTCTCGAAAATACCCGGTCTTCACCACCGGTCTTCAAATGCTATCCATCGTATCACTATTCGAAACGGGTTATATGACATAAAGTCCTCTTCCAGCTAAACCGAATAATGCGCGCTTAATTTTAAAACCATATGGATATATTGGGATCTTTGTTAAGTCACAACTTAAAACCCAAAACCTTTCTTTTTGAATGGTTTAAACAAATTTCCACTTTTTAATCTTTTTAAACAGAAGATTCACCTTTTAAAATCCACTTCAATTTGAAACCAAGGTTCACCAATATTTCGCAAAGATTCATTCATAGCTTTCAAAACTATTTCCATTTCAAATCTTTTAAACAACTGATACACCTTTAAGATCCTCTTCAATTTGAAAAAAAAGTTCACTAAATCTTTAACAAAGATTCATTCATAGCTTTTCAAAACTATTTCATTTCAAACTTGAAATCCTTTTAACAAAACTAGCAATTCTTTCGTTACGTTAAAGCTATTATCATTTAAAAATAAATAATTTTTGTTTCGGAAAAATCCGATCAAATATACACAAGTTATAGCCTTTAAAAGTATAAACTTAGGTTAAGTTTAAATTCCCAAAATAATATTTTTAAAATACTTCAAAGATTGTTTAAAAACCATATATATATATAAATTATGTAACTTGTATCACCACTTTTCAGACCATAGTTTCCAAAATAATTTTTAGAATTAAACAGGATATGTTATATTCAAAACTAAATTTCAAATTTCAAAACTTCCTTCACAAAAGCTTTTCATATTCAATCCAATTCCATTTTCAAATCATTTTGGATTCAAAATTCAATCCTTTGAAACCATTTCATAATATTGGATTCAAATATCCATGACTTAACCAATTCCCTCGGGCAATCCATATTTGTGTGTGGGTGGCGTTGTCCAGGGGTTTTACCCAAAACAGTATAATATCATCAATTATCACAATTAAGCACAACAATATCGATAAGCGGTATAATCCTATAAAGCTTATCTTCATTCACAGGTTCATAGATAAATATGTAAATTTGTCACAGATAAATAAATCACAGATCACAGCACAATTCAAAACAATTCAAATCACAAAATATCACACATCAAGAATATCAAACAATTTAAAGCATTCAATAGAATCCAAACATTCATAAGTAAGATCAATTAAACATCTGATTATAATTAATTTATACCGGATTAATTACTAATCCTCGTTAATTAACATTAATTAAATACAAATTATCTTAATTAATTATTCTTTAGTCATTTATTAATTAACCTTAATAATAAATTAATTAACCTTTAATTATTAATTAAGCAACCTTCATTAATAAATCAATCAACCTTTAATTATTAAACAATTAACCTTAATTATTTAATTAATAATTAATTATCCTTAACTAATTACACTAAGTGATTATCCTAATCACTTGTATGAATAAATCACAAATTAATTACATTGAGTAATTATCCTTTAATCCCTTGATTAATTATCCTTAATTATTAATCAATTTTTCTTAATTACTTTCATTAAGTAATTATCTTAAGTAATTAATCACCTTTTAATCATTAATTAAGAAATTAATTAATTATTCTTTAATTACTATCATTAAGTAATTATCCTTTTAATTATTTTAATTAATTATTTTTTAATTACATTAAGTAATTAATCCTTGCATTAAGTAATTAATCCTTAGTTTAATCACATAAATTTATCACCTTCATTAATGACCTTAAGTAATTAATCATTTAATTAATTCTTTAATTATCCACCTTAATTAATTAGGGATAAATCATTTAATCTTAAATGATGACTTAATCATATCATTAAAAATTCATTTGAAAACACTTAAGGATTTGTTCAATTACTCAATCATTTTCAAAACCAAATCAAAATAATTTTTTATCACATTTGAATTTAAAATTTAAGTTCAAAACTTATTTGGCAAAACATGATAAACACTTCGCTTTCATTCTTAAGCTTTGAAAGCCTTTTTACTTATTTTTTTAAAATCTAGTCGAATTTTAAAATCTGAAACAGGTTTTATTTATAAATTTGAGAACCTGATTTGTTACCAGAAAAACCAGACTCGAGACAATTGAATAAAAACCTGGGCCATTATTTGATTTCCCCAAGCACAGCTTTGAGTATCTCACGACCTTATATACTTCGAGTCAATCCTCAACTTTCTCGAGCTCATCACCGAGAATCTCGACATCCCTCTAAACTAAAAGTTCACCAGACACGAACATGCACGTGTGCATGTGCACATCATTCTAGTCGACTTCGACACCTTGCCGAGACTACCCGTACATCAACGATCATCTCGTCGACTTACCCAACTTCCAGTTCTGATGAATTCGCAAGGAAGAGGAATTCGAGCCAAACGACCACTTCCAGGAACAAAAATGTCGACGGAAAAACCACCATTTCCATCGCCTCTGACCACCGATACTCACGTCGACCAACCCAAAGCTGCACCATGCATCGACGAACTATTTCCCCCCTTGCGATCCACTCCTGTGATTCCACGACGATGTTAAGGTTTCGACAATCAAGTCGATTCAATCTGGTCGTTGAACCCTAAATTGACTTCGCCCAACTTGTCTGTTCATCTAGAAAATCAATGACCATTTTTTCGGTAAACTCTATCATCTGAACTTCCTCTGACATCAACCCTGAAGCTCGATTTCCCATTGATCATCGGGAATTGACGAAAGACGTGATTCCATTCAAACCCAAATTCCACATCCAATACCAAATCAAAAATCTTGACTTCATTACTAAAATTCATCATTTTTGATTTCGATTCCATATGCACAATCAAAATTGGAAATCCAAATCATCAATTTTTCTGATTTTGAACCATTTTGACTATAATTTCTATTTTCTAAATAAATTCCCAATATATTCACTTGGAAATTTTTTTAAAGCTTTGCTCTTGATAATATAAACATGTTTCATTTATAAATTATAATCTAAAAAGAATTAGATAGAGGGATTTTGGTTTTTGGACAGGCTTTGGAACCTTTAAGCAAAGCAGAGGCAAATTTTGCCTGTTTCTTTGACATGCATAGTAATGTACATACATACATACATACATATATATATATATACACACAAACAGATTTCCATTCCAGCAAACACATTATAACACTACTTCATTCATTCATCAAAATATAACCATATCAAGGTTTAAAAATGATATTTTTCTCACCTGATTGTGTTTGATTAGAGAAGAAGATTTGAGCCTGGACTTGAAACTGGATTTTGTTTTTGAACTGGAATGCTTTGATCTGCTTGATTGTTGATGATCTGAAGTTTGATTTACTTGAGTATTTTTAAGTTGAACTGAATCAGTTCCTTTGATTGCTTTAGGTTGAATCATTATTGAGTTTCTTCTCGATCTAGTTTTTGATTCAGCTTGTGACGAGCGGAGTTTTTCGCGTTCGAAAATCGACATCCGAACTTTACATCGTACTCGAATGTCGTAGATTCGACTGTTCAAATCTGAGTCGCCGGAGCTTATAACAAAATTAAGTAAATAACACAGCGGAAGAAAACAATAATACATTGATATACAGCATTGATACAATATCTGATACAACAGATGATACAATAGATATCAATATACATCAAAGATATGATACAATAAAATAGCGGCGGAAATGTAAAAATAGACAACACCAGCAGCGGAACAAATAACTCAAAGATAGCCTTCAAGAGAGAACTCCAGCAGCACCTCGAACCAACATCACGATACACTAAGACAAGTAAGACTCGTCCACATCCAAAGACTGAACTAGCTCCAGATAACCTATTAAATCTGACTATCTGAAAAACCCAACTCTAGACTGTCCGTGTGGAAAATAATGAGCACCCAGAGTTTAGGAAAGAAACAATAAACTCCGGATCAGTCATGAGACTGGTATGAGTAACAAAAACAGTTTATCTTTAAAAAAACAAACAAAAAAAGAATTTTAAATTCAATTCGCAATGCTTTTAGAAAATGTAACTACCATAAGGCCTCCCGCCACACACATAATGCAAACACAGAATTGGAGGAGATTTCTCCTTATGATAGTCAAAGATGCTTGATACGTAGATTCTTTGATATTATCAACATAAGTACAAAGTGCAGAAAAACATTTCGAAAGTATGATATAAATCTTAGCCAACATACGACCATTATCGTATGCCTACTATAGCCACCATCTAAATAGTGGGGCGCCACCATAAGTAATGGTAGGTTCTACAACTAAAACCGTACAAGATGCATATTTGGATGAATGGATTTCCAACAAATGGTCGGGAAAAGGAACTTCCCAAGTAAAATAGAATGCTCTGGAGTGACGTCCCCGAATCCTAATCGGATCTCTGCTACACAAGGCCGGGTTACCCCTAACTGGGTAACAACTGACACGAGCATTTCATCCCCCGGTCGTTTGCGACCTTTATCCGAGGATCCTCTCAACCAACAACCACAAATCAATAAATATGCAGCAACCACGAAGTAAATTTCTGGGCTTCATACCATGATACCACTTATAATCCAGAAGGAAATGACATGCCCTCAGAGGGCGCTATCCTCAAATAACCTTGCTGCCATGATCCCTGTTTCGACCATAACCGGGTTGTGAGGTTCGACGAAATCTCGTTAACAAGGCTACGATTTTCACAAAAGCCTTGCTTTGATCAACAAATGATCAGCAACACTCTGCATGCCACACTACCAAATTGGGAATATATCACCGATAACCTTCAACTACATAACCTATGAGCTCGTACGTCTCAGAGAAGGGTGTTAAGCTAAGAGAATAATTCTCCGCCACCAACAGATATGTATTTGAAATAAATTAGCTTTATATCTCAATTTGTAATGTCGGACATACAACCATACAAGTATGTTCTGGGTTCGAACAGAACCGAAGGCACTTCCGAAGAAGTCCTTGCAAATCCGAGTATTCACAATCCCAATCGGACATCCTGTCACTTAGGGAATCTCTATACCAGAGCAACTCAGTGCAGAGACAGTCGATAGGTCATCCAATCGTTCTCACAAATACCCGGTCTTCACCACTGGTCTTCAAATGCTATCCATATATGTCGAATCACATATTCGGAATGGGTTATACGACACAAAGGTCCTTTTCTGGCTAACCCGAATAGTGATCGCAACATTTAAAACATATGGATATGGGATTTCAATTAAGTCACAACTTAATAATTCAAAACTTTCTTTCAAATGGTTTAAACTAATTACCATTTCAAATCCTTTAAACAGAAAGATTTATTTTACAAAGTTCACCCAGTTTCACAAAGATTTATTCATAGATTTTTCAAATTAATTTTCATATCAATTGGATTGACTCATTAAACCCTTAAATCAAAGATTTATCTTATAGCTTTCAAACCATTTTCATACCTTGGAAATTATTTTCATTTCAATCTTAAAATTCCTTTTCACAAAATTTGGAAGTTCACTTCTTATATGAAAGCTTTAATTATTTGAAACCTAATAGTTTCATTTCAGAAAGATCCATTTTTTATTTACACGAGTTAAAGCCTTTGAATTTAAATTCAAATTCCCAAATCAATACCCTTAAAATAGTTTAACCCATATATAAATGGTATAACATCTTTAGTCCCTAGTTTCCAAATCATAGAATTCAATTTCAAATATTGAATTCAAATTTAAACCAAAATATTTAAATCTCAAAACTCAATCGAGTTATTCAAAATAAATTTCATCTTCGAAATTCCATTCCAAAAGCTTTTCACTTTAAACCCAATCCATTTCCAAAACATTTGAATTCAAATTGTCTATTTAAAAATCACTTCAAAAATCCGTGATTTAATCGATTCCCTCGTGAAATCCACATTTGTGTGTGTATAAGTGTGGTCCAAGGGTTTAACACAAAAGTGCATCTTCATTCAATCATCACAGATTAAAACACAGAAATATAGTTGATAAGCGATATAAACTATAACGCTTATCGTCCATTCACAGATTCACAGATAATATACAAATGTAAATTAATGAATAAATTACTCAGTTAAATGCACAGAACAAAATATCACAGATCAGTTAGGACAATCAATCCAAGGCATCTCATACAATACAATCATTCATAAGTAAGGTCAAGTATTCAATAGTCATTTATAAGTAGGGTTAATTAATCGTTTAATCCTAATCAATTCAATTTATTTCTAAGTAAATTAATTACTTATGAATTAATTACCAAATTCTGATTAATTAATTACAAATCATTTGATATAAATTTATTTATCAAACGCTTTAAATAAATTAAATTATTCTTAATAAATCATATTAATTAAATCAATCTTTTAAACCAATTACATAATTAATTCACTTTAATTAATCAAAATATCCAAAATTAATTGCTATAAGTGATTAATCCTTAATTACCTTCATTTAGTAATTACATTTAAACAATTTATAATTTATTATCTAAATTAATTAATCCAATTAATTATTAAAATTAATCACCTTAATCAATACTTAATGATCCTTAGTTAACTATCTTCGTTAACTAATAACATTTCTTAATCACTTTTAAATTAATCTCTAATTATAAATTAATCTAAATCATTAATTTATAGATTAAATAAATTATCATTCCTTAATTATCTTATAAACTAAATCATTTTCACCCTTTAATTATTTCTAAGATAATTTATTTCTTTATTAATGATTTAAATAAATATTAAAGTGTATTTTAAAACATTACCCTTTTTGAATTTAAATTTGAATTCCATTTTGAATTCAAGATTCAAAATGATTTACCATTTAAACATTAACCAAATTCAAATATCAATTTATAAACTTTTAAAATAAATGAAAAACATTTATTACTTATATAAGAAACTTATATAAGAAAATGATTTTAAACTAACTTACTTAACTATGTAAATTCAGATTTTAAAATACATTAATTATTTAACTTGTAAATTCAAGTTTTAAACAATTCATACACTTTCCATTCAAAACCTATGTAAAAACTGATTTACATTCCAGATTTGGATCCAAAGTATCTTAAATCTATTAGTTTAAACATTTGATTTACAACTTTGTTTTAAAGTCTTGATTTCAAAATTTCATTTTAAAACTTTAAGATTCAAAAGTTTCATTTGAAACCTGAACTTAACTATGTGTTTAAACCATTGTTTAAACGATGTTTTTAGACTTTAAATTTAATTTTAGAATTCAGGAAACTGTCAGGTTTTTATAGACCTGAAAACCAAACATTTAAATTATTTAAAACTTTATTTTATTTCATATTAGAATTCAAATGTGAATTTGAATCCACATTTCAACTGGATTAAACTTTGTATAAATCTAGTACACAAATTTAAATTTCACTTAAATTTGTTTTAAATCTCAAATTTGCTGTCAAGTTTAACAAAAACCTGAAACAAACCATTGACCCGAGGCAAATAAAAACTGCTTCGAGTTCAATAAATAAAATCTTCGGGTACATACTCCATCCACTCGAGACAAACACGCAAGTAAAAGAAACCACTCAACTACAAAATAATGTTTTCCAGAACAGGGCACGGTGCACGTGCACGACTCCGATGATCGACTCCGGTCATCATCACTAGGTCGAACAAGTCACCAACTAACCTCAGACCATCCTCCGACCACCTAAAACTCCATCATCCTTTCGAATTCAAAATCGAGTTTTAAAATCCAAACCTGGAACAAGAATATCCACCTCCTCCGAACCTGTCAACACCTCGTTCTCACGGCTTCCCCCACTAGAATTCGTTCAACTCCGGTCATCTACTCGTCAACGATCAAGCTTCAATCACACCAAACCCCGTTGAACTCGACCAACCGTGGAGGCTGTGGCGATCGAATCATTTAGCACAGTAAAAACTAGGTTTAAAAATTTAATATGATCACCGCCGATGCCACCGTGGATGATGCCACCTCCGGCCATTTTTCCTACCACCACTTTAGGCTCGCCCATCGCGATGAACAACTCCATCACCCCAGAACCTCCGATCACCAGAATTCGGCCAAAAACAACTTCCCGATCGTTTCCAAACCGCTCTTCCTTTTTCGATCTAAAATTTATGTTTTAAGTTTTGAAAATCATGTTTTCGTATGAGGGTTCAACCTACATGAATGAATACGATAATTAAGAAGGTTAAATTTTTTGACTTATCTTGGGTCTTGCATAGTTATTTATTTTTCCAGAAGACTAACATTCTACTTCAACTTAAATAAAATTTTAGTCTTTACTATATACCTTAACAAACAGTTTTTTTTCTTTATTCCAAATCTAAATAGTAAGTAGATTGAGAGGAATTGATTTTCGAAGCAAAAGCTTGTGTTTAAAATTTCAAAACAGAGAACATTATAACAGCCTGCACACATTATGACCATTCTTTTCAAACATACACAGAGCATTACATATATATAAACACATATATTCACAGCTATAGGTACCATAGATTTATACTTCAAATTGTTTTTAAAGAAAAGTTACTCACCTTTGTTTTGAGAAGAGGGATAGAGCATATTTGTTTTCAAACAGCTTTCAAACTTTTTAAAACTGGACATGTTTTTGCTTTGATCTTCTTTTACATCATCTTGCTTGATTCTCTGGTTTTTACGAATTCATATTGCTGTTGAAGTTTAAATTGAATTTTTGTTTGAGTCTTCAAGATGATGCTTGCTCCCATTTTACCCAGTTGTGATAAATGAACTGAGATGAGTATGATATATGAGGGGGAAGTATATAGGGAGTTAGAATTTGTACAATACAAGGCATGACTGAGATGATCTTCATTTAATGCTTTGATATGCTAGAGGTATGTTGCATTAATTACTCAAGTCCTTTGATTTTTTATATATTATATTTGAATATATTTTTATTTGTTTTATAAGCTACAGCCTTATCCCATTATAAAATACAATGAACTTCTTTTATTTTCTTGTTTAATGTACATATATACTTTGTTTACTGCAATGAAGCTATTATCTCGGCTAAGATGATCTCTTGTGTGCAAAACAAATGTTCACTTTGTTGTTGTCTGGTTTCATACTTTCATATTTATCTTCATTTGCTTATACATAGTTGAATATATATATGCTAGTATCTTCTTTTACAAGCTATTACATACATATTTGAGTTGAGTATAATTATTATTTTAAATTAGTTAATGTGTCACTTTATATTTTACAAAGTTTATTAATATGTTTTTTGAATTTTTACTATGTATATTTTATTTTATTTATTTGTTTAACTTAACATTTATTGTCTTGTATTTCTATATATACATATTTATTTTAAAATGTCCAAATTAATTTTCAATTAATCTTATCAATTACCAATTAATTCTCAATTTTTATTCAAAAATTAAATTAATTATCAATTTAAACTCAATAAAAATCCGGGATCGTTATAGATTCCCCTTCTTAAGAAATTTCGTCCTCGAAATTTGCAGGCACGAAAACAAAAAAGATAGATGAAGAATATTTTATCAGATCAAACTGAATATCTATTCTGCATTTGGCTTACCAAATCAGAATATCAATAATAGATACAAGAAAGAATCTATTTAACACTTCACAAGATACTCGGGTCATCTAGATTTACGAAATATGCAGTGGCATTGGTTAGTCTGAAGGAATAACTAACCACTAGTAGAATATATCGGACCCTAAAATATATATAATTTTTCCATCTTCGGACTTCGATATACCCAAGAAATTACAATAGAATTTTAAATTTGTTTTTAAACGATATCGTTTTATCGATTCAATTCAAATTTAGCTTCATGTTCTATTAATCAATTTAACTCAATCTAAAATTTCCAATTTATTTAAACTTTCAATTCCAAATTTTCAATTTATATTCATTAAGGTTTAAATCAAAAACCGATAAGAAATCCATGAAGATACGAAGTAAAAATTTCATACAACGATTCGTAGAGCATCATCACACCAAAACTTCTTTCTAGAGCTGTCACGAAGCAACCAAAATAATTTGGAAAGACGAATCAAAGGAGATTAATAGAGAAAATTATTTCCACTGTTGCAGGGTATTGACCATTTGTAGTGGTATTCCACTGTCCCCTATCTCATTCTCTTCTTGCACTCATACTCACTATCAGTGGATAGTAAGAGAATTTACTGAGACATTCAAATGGATATCTTTAGGATTACTCATTCTAGGGTATACTTCACCCTATCTCTAATGAATTAATGTTTTATACTCCTGAGCTAAAGTTTAACTTAGCTCTGATACCAAATGTGACGAGTGGAGTTTTTCGCGTTTGAAAATCGACATCCATACTTTACATCGTACTCGAATGTCGTAGATTCGACCGTTCAAATCTGAGTCACCGGAGCTTATAACAAAATTAAGTAAACTACACAATGAAAGAAAAAAATAAAACATTAATATACAACATTGATACAATATCTGATACAACAGATGATACAATAGATATCAATATACATCAGAGATATGATACAATAAAATAGCAGCGGAAATGGAAAAATAGACAACACCAGCAGCGGAACAAATAACTCAAAGATAGCCTTCAAGAGAGAAATCCAGCAGCAGCTCGAACCAACATTACGATACACTAAGACAAGCAAGTCTCGTCCACATCCAAAGACTGAACTAGCTCCAGAGAACCTATTAAACCTGACTATCTGAAAAACCCAACTCTAGACTGCACGTGTGGAGAGTAATGAGCACCCAAAGTTTAGGAAAGAAACGATAAACTTCGGTTCAGTCATGAGACTGGTATGAGTAACAAAAACAGTTTATCTTTCAAAAACAAACAACAAGAGAATTTTAAAGTCAATCCGCAATGCTTTTATAAAATGTAACTACCATAAGGCCTCCCGCCACACACACAATGCAAACGAAGAATTGGAGGAGATTTCTCCTTATGATAGTCAAAGATGCTTGATACGTAGATTCTTTGATATTATTAACATAAGTGCAAAGTGCACAAACATATTTCGAAAGTATGATATAAACCTTAGCCAACATACGACCATTATCGCATGCCTACTATAGCTACCATCTAAACAGTGGGGCTCCACCATAAGTAAATGGCAGGTTCTACAACTAAAACCGTACAAGGTGCGTATTTGGATGAATGGATTTCCAACATATCGTCGGGCAAAGGAACTTCCCAAGTAAAATAGAACGCCTCTGGAGTGACGACCCCGGATCCTAACCGGATCTCTGCTACACAAGGCCGGGTTACCCCTAACTTGGTAACAACTGACACGAGCATGTCATCCCTCGGTCGTTTGTGACCTTTATCTAAGGATCCTCTCAACCAATAACCGTAAATCAATAAATATGCAGCAACGACGAAGTAAATATCTGGGCTCCATACCATGATACCACTTATAATCCAGAAGGAAATGACATCCCCTCAGAGGGCGCTATCCTCAAATAACCTTGCTGCCACGATTCCTGTTTCGACCAACCGGGTTGTGAGGTTCGACGAAATCTCGCCACAAAGCTACGCTTTTCACAAAAGCCACGCTTTGATCAACAAATGATCAGTAGCACTCAGCATGCCACACTATCAAATTGGGAATATATCGCTGATAACCTTCAACTACATAACCTTCGAGCTTGTACATCTCAGAGAAGGGTGTTAAGCTAAGAGAATAAATTCTCCCCACCAACAGATATGTATTTGAAAGAAATCAGCTTTATATCTCAATTTGTAATGTCGGACGTACAACCATACAAGTCTGTTCTGGGTTCGAACAAAACCGAAGGCACTTCCGAAGAAGTCCTTGCAAATCTGGGTATTCACAATCCCAATCGGACTTCCCGTCACTTAGGGGATCTCTATACCAGAGCAACTCAGTGCAGAGACAATCGATAGGTCATCCTATTGTTCTCACAACTACCCGGTCTTCACCACCGGTCTTCAAATGCTGTCCATATACATCGAATCACATATTCAGAATGGGTTATACGACACAAAGTTCCTTTCCCGGCTAACCCGAATAGTGAGCGCAACATTTAAAACTTATGGATATGGGATTTCAATTAAGTCACAATGAATAATTCAAAACTTTCTTTCAAATGGTTTAAATCAATTACCATTTCAAATCCTTTAAACAAAAAGATTTATTTTACAAAGTTCACCTAGTTTCACAAAAATTTATTCATAGATTTTTCAAATGAATTTTCATTTCAATTGGATTAACTCATTAAACCCTTAAATCAAAGATTTATCTTATAGCTTTCAAACCGTTTCCATAACTTGGAATTATTTTCATTTCAATCTTAAAATTCCTTTTCACAAAATTTGGAAGTTCACTTCTTATATGAAAGCTTTTATATTTTGAAACCTAATAGTTTCATTTCAGAAAGATCTAATTTTTATTTACACAAGTTAAAGCCTTTGAATTTAAATTCAAATTCTCAAATCAATACCCTTAAAATAGTTTAACCCTTATATAACTAGTATAACATCTTTAGTCCTTAGTTTCCAAATCATAGAATTCAATTTCAAATATTGAATTCAAATTTAAATAAAAATATTTAAATCTCAAAACTCAATTGAGTTATTCAAAATAAATTTCATCTTTGAAATTCCATTCCAAAAGCTTTTCACTTTAAACCCAATCCATTTCCAAAACATTTGAATTCAAATTGTCTATTTAAAAATCACTTCAAAAATCTGCGACTTAATAGATTCCCTCGTGAAATCCACATTTGTGTGTGTATAAGTATGGTCCAGGGTTTTAACACAAAAGCTCATCATCATTCAATCATCAAAGATTAAAACACAGAAATATAGTTGATAAGCGATATAAACTATAACGCTTATCGTCCATTCACAAATTCGCAGATAATATACAAATGTAAATAAATGAATAAATTACTCAGTTAAATGCACAGAACAAAATATCACAGATGAGTTAGGACAATCAATCTAAGGCATCTCATACAATACAATCATTCATAAGTAAGGTCAAGTATTTAATAGTTATTTATAAGTAGGATTAATTAGTCGTTTAATCCTAATCAATTCAATTTATTTCTAAGTAAATTAGTTACTTATGAATTAATTATCAAATTATGATTAATTAGTTACAAATCATTTGATTGAATTTATTTATCAAACACTTTACATAAATTAAATTATTCTTAATATATCATATTAATTAAATCAACCTTTTAAACCAATTACATAATTAATTCACTTTAATTAATCAAAATATCCAAAATTAATTACTATAAGTGATTAAACCTTAATTACTTTCATTTAGTAATTACATTTAAACAATTTATAATTGATTATCTAAATTAATTAATCCAATTAATTATTAAAATTAATCACCTTAATCAATACTTAATGATCCTTAGTTAACTATCTTCATTAACTAATAACATTTCTTAATCACTTTTATATTAATCTCTAATTATAAATTAATCTAAATCATTAATTTATAAATTAAATAAATTATCATTCCTTAATTATCTTACAAATTAAATCATTTTCACCATATAATTATTTCTAAGATAATTTATTTCTTTATTAATGATTTAAATAAATATTAAAGTGTATTTTAAAACATTGCCCGTTTTGAATTAAAATTTGAATTCCATTTTGAATTCAAGATTCAAAATGATTTACCATTTACACATTAACCAAATTCAAATATCAATTTATAAACTTTTAAAATAAATGAAAAACATTTATTACTTATATAGAAACTTATAAAAGAAAAAGCTTTTAAACTAACTTACTTAACTATGTTAATTCAGATTTTAAAATACATTAATTATTTAACTTGTAAATTCATGTTTTAAATAATTCATATACTTTCCATTCAAAACCTATGTAAAAACTGATTTACATTCCAGATTTGGATTCAAAGTAACTTGAATCCATTAGTTTAAAGATTTGATTTACAACTTTTTTTTAAAGTCTTGATTTTTAAATCTTGATTTTAAAATCCAAATTTCATTTTAAAACTTTAAGATTCAAAAGTTTCATTTGAAACCTGAACTTAGCTTTGAGTTTAAACCATTGTTTGAATGATGTTTTCAAACTTTAAATTTAATTTTAAAATTCAGGAAACTGTCAGGTTTTTATAAACCTAAAAACCAAACATTTAAATTATTTAAAACTTTATTTTATTCATATTAGAATTCAAAAGTGAATTTGAATCCATATTTCAACTGGATTTGAACTTTGTTTAAATCTATTACACAAATTTAAATTTCACTTAAATTTGTTTTAAATCTCAAATTTGCTTTTAAGTTTAACAAAAACCTGAAACAAACCACTGACCCGAGGCAAATAAAAACTGCTTCGAGTTCAATACGTAAAATCTTCGGGTACATACTCGATCCACTCGAGACAAACACGCAAGCAAAAAGAAACCACTCAACTATAAAATAATGTTTTCCAGAACAGGGCACAGTGCACGTGCACGACTCCGATTATCGACTCCGGTCATCATCAATAGGTCGAACAAGTCACCAACCAACCTCAGACCATCCTCCGACCACCTGAAACTCCATCATCCTTTCGAATTCAAAATCGAGTATTGAAACCCAAACCTGGAACAAGAATATCCACCTCCTCCAAACCTGTCAACACCTCGTTCTCAAGGCTTCCCCCACCAGAATTCATACAACTCCGGCCATCTACTCGTCAACGATCAAGCTTCAATCACACCAAACCCTGTTGAACTCGACCAACCGTGGAGGCTGTGGCGATCGGATCATTTAGCACGGTAAAAACTAGGTTTAAAAATTTAAATTGATCGCCGCCGACGCCACCATGGATGATGCCACCTCTGGCCATTTTTCCTACCACCACTGTAGGCTCGCCCATCACCATGAACAACCCCGTCACCCCTAGAACCTCCGATCACCAGAATTCGACCAAAACAACTTCTCGTTCATTTCCACACTGTTCTTCATTTTTCGATCTAAAATTTATGTTTTAAGTTTTGAAAATCATGTTTTCGTATGAGGGTTCAATCTACATGAATGAATACGATAATTAAGAAGGTTAAATTTTTTGACTTATCCTGGGTCTTACACAGTTATTTAGTTTTCCAGAACACTAACATGCTACTTCAACTTAAATAAAATTTTAACCTTCACTATATACCTTAACAAATAGTTTTTTTTCTTTATTCCTAATCTATATAGTAAGTAGATTGAGAGGAATTGATTGTCGAAGCAAAAGCTTGTGTTTAAAATTTCAGAACAGAGAACATTATAACAGCCTGCACACATTATAACCATTTTTTTTCAAACATACACAGAGCATTACGTATATATAAGCACACATATACACAGCTATAGGTACCACAGGTTTATACTTTAAATTGTTTTTAAAGAAAAGTTACTCACCTTTGTTTTGAGAAGACGGACAGAGCACATTTGTTTTCAAACAGCTTTCAAACTTTTTAAAACTGGACATATTTTTGCTTTGATCTTCTTTTACATCATCTTGCTTGATTCTTTGGTTTTGATGAATTCATATTATTGTTGAAGTTTAAAATGAATTTTCGTTCGAGTTTTCAAGATGATGCTTGCTCCCATTTTACTCAGTTGTGATAAATGAACTGAGATGAGTATGATATATGAGAGGGAAGTATACAGGGTGTTAGAATTTGTACAATACAAGGCATGGCTGAGATGATCTTAATTTAATGCTTTGATATTCTAGAGGTATGTTGCATTAATTATTCTAGTCCTTTGATTTTTTTTATATATTATATTTGAGTGTATTTTTATTTGTTTTATAAGCTACAGCCTTATCCCTTTATAAAATACAATGAACTTCTTTTATTTGTCTTGTTTAATGTACATATATACTTTGTTTACTGAAATGAAGCTATTATCTCGGCTGAGATGATCTCTTGTGTGCAAAACAATGTTCACTTTGTTGTTGTCTGGTTTCATACTTGTTACAATATTATGTCCCCTTTTCTTATGCATTCATTTATGCAGAATATTTATAGACACGTGATTACAGAAATAATGACTTAGTCTTGCTTATTACACTGATGACTGAGTATTACTAGAGACCTAGTCTATCACACCCCCGTAGTCGAAGCGGTAGGATTCCAGACGCATAGACTGTCACGGAAATCTTCAAATAAAAGACGAGGGAGGCCCTTGGTAAAGATGTCAGCAATCTGAAACCTGGAGGAGACCTGGAGGACACGAACTTCGCCGTTGACAACCTTTTCGCGTACAAAATGGATATCCATCTCTATGTGTTTCGTGCACTGATGTTGGACCCGGTTACTGGCCAAGTAGATAGCACTGACATTGTCATAGTGGACAATAGTGGATCGATGGAGTGGACAACGCAGTTCAAGCAAGAGGTTGCGAAGCCAGCAAGCTTCAGAAACAACATTCGCAACTCCGCGATACTCAGCTTCGGCACTAGAGCGAGACAAGGTAGGTTGTCTTTTCGACGACCAAGATAGTAGGTTATCCCCAAGAAACACACAATAACCAGAGGTGGAGCGACGCGTGTCAGGGAAACCACCCCAGTCTGCATCAGTATAGGAGACAAGCTTGTCCAAGGGAGATTTGTAAAGTTCTAAAGAATGAGAAAGCGTACCCTGAGCATATCGCAATATCCGCTTAAGAGCGGTCATGTAATGGATACGGGACTCATGCATATGTAGACATACCTGCTGCATGGCATATGAGAGGTCAGGACGAGTGATTGTAAGATACGGTAATGCACCGGCTAGGCTACGGTAAAGGGTAGGATCATCAAACAAATCACTATCAGCAGCCCCAGGCTTGGGTTTAGTGTCAACTGGGGTAGGAAGAGGCCTGCAATTAGACATACCAGCACGCTGAAGAATGTCCTGAGCATATTTCTTTTGAGATAGAATAAGACTAGTAGGAGATCGAGTGACTGCAATGCCCAAGAAATAACTAAGTGGTCCAAGATCTTTCATTGCGAACTTCGCACTGAATAACTAGATCAAGGATAACCGAAGAGCATCAGATGAGACAGTCAAAATGATATCATCCACATATAACAATAATTAAGCCACATCAGATCCCTAAACATAGATAAATAAAGAGTGATCTGAGGTGCTGTGGGTGAAACCAATAGAAGGAGCAAAATCAAAAAATTGCTGATACCAAGCTCGGGGTGCCTGCTTCAACCCGTATAATGATTTCTGAAGTAAACAAACATAGTCAGGATATACTGGATCACGAAAACCCATAGGCTGATGCATGTACACAGTCTCACCAAAGTGACCATGCAGAAAAGCATTCTTGACATCCAACTGATGAATCTGCCATGATTTTGAAAGTGCAATGGTAAGGACTGTGCGGATGGTGGATGGTTTTACAACTGGACTGAAAGTGTTTTGACAATCGATACCAACCTGCTGAGTCATACCATTAGCAACAAGGCAAGCTTTGCACCGCTCGAAGGAACCATCTGAATTAAACTTATGTCGAAAAATCCATAGAAAATGGATTACATTAACAACTGACGGTCGAGGCACTAATACCCAAGTCTTATTATCAATTAAAGCACGAAATTCGTCTAACATAGCGTCCTTCCAATTAGGGTCATGCAATGCTTAAATTGGAGTAGGAGGAATTGGAGATATTAGGGAGGTAGTGGATAGATTGAACTGGATCTTTGGTTTGTAGATACCACGACGGCTACAGGTAGTCATATGGTGGACTGCGGAGAGTGGTGAAGGGGGAGGTGGAGGGGGCGGCGGACTGGATGTGGGGCTTGATGGGGCGGTCATAGAGGGAGGAGAGGCTGCCGTAGGTGATAAGGCCATAGGAGGTGAGGAGGCCGGAGGGGGAGAGGTCGCAGGAGGTGATGGGTCCGTTGGTGGGGAGGAGGCTGTAGGTGGTGGAGATGGAGTAGAATGCAGATGATGAAGAATGAGGGGGAGACATCGGAGTCTAGAAATGAGTATGACGTTGTGCTAGGAGAGTAAGATTTAGAGAAAGGAAAAGTATATTCGTCAAAAATGACATGACATGAGAGGAATTTTTTATTGGTGGTGAGATCTAAACATTTATAACCTCGATGATTAGGTGGATAACCGAGGAAGACACATGGAGTGGACCGAGGTTGTAGTTTGTGGATAGTAGGAGAGGGGAAAAGAGGAAAACATAGGCACCCGAAAATACGAAGGTGCGAGTATGAGAGAGTTTGAGAATATAAAATATGGGTACGAGTTTTATAGTGTAGCTTTTTAGTGGGAAGGATGTTAAGAAGATAGGTGGCCATTTGTAGAGCGTGGTGCCACAGGTTAGGAGGCATGGAAGAGTGAATTAAAAGAGTGCGAACGAGATTGTTTATAGTGCGGATGGTACGTTCAGCTTTACCATTTTGGGAGGAGGTGTAAGGATAGGAGAACCGAAATTGCATTCCCATAGCGGCACCAAAAGTAAGAAAAGGACCATTATCGAATTCTTTACCATTGCCACATTGTAGATTTTTAATGGACTTAATTAATTGTGTGTGAATAAGGGAGTGAAATTTTTTGAATATGGGAAATACTTGAGATTTGTGTGAGATAGGAAATGTCCACAAAAAATTACTGTAGTTATCAAGAAATAATAAATAACAACGATGACCAGAAGAACTAAGAACAGGTGATGTCCATAAATCGCTATGAATAATTTCAAAAGGCATAGAAGTAGTAGACATAGAATTAATAAAAGGTGGCTTAACATGCTTGCCTAGAGAACAAGAAGTACAAAAATTTGTATTCTTTTTATTACATAAAATAGATCAACTAGTACGAAGGAAATTAAGGACAGCCGCACCCGGATGACCAAGGCGAAAATGCCACACGTCCGGAGAAACAGCAACTGAAGCAAACTGGCTAACTGGTAAAGAAGTATGTGTGACTGGGTAGAGATCGCCATGACTATCACATCTCAGAATTGAATTGCCTGTTCGCATATCCTTTATAGAAAAACCAAACGGATCAAACTCAATAGAAACAAAATTATCTTTGGTTAGTTTACGAACTGACACTAGATTTTTGACAATATCGGGTACATGAAGAGTGTGAGAAAGATTTAAATTGGGATGAGTAGGGAAAAAGGAAGCTTGAGCATAACCTTTAATTGGAAGGGAGCTACCATTACTGACGATTACACCGGGAGACATGTTTAATTGAGAATAAGACGAGAGATTACCTGCGTTCGAAGTCATGTGAGAAGTAGCACCCGTATCCATGTACCAAGCATCTGATGGCTGTCCAAAAGAGAGATTTCCCACATCCCTATTAATATCAGTAGTCATGTGTGTGTTGGCCGCGTAGTTTGCTTGAGGAGGGCGTGAACCGAGAATGCCCTGCTGCCGCGGGTTAGAAGGAGCCTATGATGGCCAACCTGTAGTAGGGTATGGACATGGCGGGAACTGCCTACCTGCTGAATAAGGACCTGGAAAAGGAGAATAATTCCAAGGCTGTGGTGTTGAATTACCTGAATAATAGGCACCCCTTCCGTGTCAACCACGACTACGGCCATTATATTGCTGCCGACCACGACCACAACAGAAGTTAGGAGACCTCTGTGGGGCAGCCGCGGCTGGTGGGGTTGCGAGAGACATGGCAGCTGGTGAGGTCGGAGCCGCGGATTGTGGAGTTGCGGCCATTAGGGCAGCCGTGTCCTTATCCACGCGGTATAACTTTGCCGATTCTTCAAGGCAGAGTTCGGATCGGGCCCGGTTAAAAGAGGGAAGCGGCTCAGATTGTTGTATCATAGTTGCGAGACTGCCGTAAGCCTCGGATAAACCGACTACCATTTGAAGAACGAGGCGCTGGTCGGAAACAGGAGCATCAACATTGCGAAGTTGATCAGCAAGCGTCTTCAAACGTTGACAATAAGCACTAACGGATGAGAAATCGTCAAACTTGGCGTGTGTAAATTGATTCTCGAGTTGCACTGCTCGGGAACCTTTATTGTCTTGAAAGAGGTTAGAAACGCGGAGCCAGGCTTCCATGGCTGTTGAACCAGGAACCAAAACGGGGGTGAGGACTTCCTGTGAAAGCGTGCCATAAATCCAAGATAATACCACGGCATCAAGACGTTTCCATAACGCCTTATCTAGAATAGAAGAGAGCGATGCAGTGACCTTGCCTGGATCGGCGGCATGGCCTTCGGCAGCGTTATCAACGGCGGCTGGTGTGGCAGAAACATCATCGGTTGGGGCCATGATATGATCTAGAACGTCGAAAGCTTCGACATGAACCAAAAATAAGGTACTCCATGTAATGTATTGGGAATTATCGAGATCGAGAATGATATGGATATGGTTTTTGATATTGGTGACTGTGAGGGCTAGATGAAATTTGAAGGATTGAGCCATTTGAGGGGAGTGGAGGGAAGGAAGCTCTGGTACCATGTTAGAATATTATGTCCCCTTCTCTTATGCATTCATTTGTACAGAGTATTTATAGACACATGATTACAGAAATAATGACTTAGTCTTGCTTATTACACTAATGACTGAGTATTACTAGAGACCCAGTCTATCAATACTTTCATACTTATCTTCATTTGATTATACATAGTTGAATATATATATGCTAGTATCTTTTTTTACAAGCTATTACATACATAATTGAGTTGAGTATATTTATTATTTTAAATTAGTTAATGTGTCACTTTATATTTTACAAAGTTTATTAATATGTTTTTTTACTATGTATATTTTATTTTATTTATTTGTTTAACTTAACATTTATTGTCTTGTATTTCTATATATACATATTTATTTTAAAATGTCCAAATTAATTTTCAATTAATCTTATATCAATTACCAATTAATTCTCAATTTTTATTCAGAAATTAAATTAATTATCAATTTAAACTCAATAAAAATCCGGTATATAGCTTTTGTTTTAAATTCCAGGTTTTTAGATTCTATTCTTCTGGGTTTTAATCTTCCAGTTTTTCATTTTTCTTTTCCAGGTTTTTGAATTTTGTTTTTAAGTTTGAGAAGTTTAAACTAAGATTAAGTAACCAGGCTTCTTCTTTTTAAAACATGTTTATATGATTTTCATATTTTAAAATTTAAGGGAGAAATTGTTTTGCCACATGTTGATTCATAAATTACACTTGTAAATGCATGTTATACCTATTTAACAAATGTCATTAACATCCAATTTTTTATTTAAATCCCTCACTTTAAATAATTTAAAAATTATATTTTAGACCCTTATGTTAATAAATTTATGAATCATGTTTATATCTTAAAAATATTTATCTCATATATATTTACAAACCAATTTTAGTTCATGTGTAATTTACAAATGCCTAAACTGAATGTTTTTATATTATAACATATATATACAAACTATAATTTTACAAGAAAGAAGATTAACCTTTTTATTAATCTTATTTAAATTTTAAACTTAAGTTAAAATATCTTTATTTATATAATTTATATTTTCATTCATACATATTTCTATATTTATATTTATATAACTTTTAAAAGAGAATGATTTTGAAATCTTAATTATATATTAATAAGTAAATCATGTACATATGTTAGAATTTAACTTTTAAATAGCTTTTGAAAAAAATAGTATTTTTTTAATTCAAAATATACTTCCAAATATATATTCATATATAATATAATTAGAAAACAAATCTTTATTAATTTTAAAATATATTTTTAAATCCAATTTATATTTCAATACATTTATTTTGAATTTCAAATCCAAATTTCAATTTACAATCAATTTATATACATATATATAAGTAAACAAACAAATATTTTATTTAATTTGGAAAAATTCCAATTAATTCACAATTTAATCCAAAATTTTATATTAATTATAAATTTTAATTTGACTTAAAGCCGGGATCGTTACAGATTCCCACCTTCAAGAAAATTTCGTCTCGAAATTTACTAGACAAGGAGACAAAAAAGAATAGATGGAGAATATTTTACCAGATCACACTGAATATCTATTCTGCATTTGGCTTACCAAATCAGAATATCAACAATAATTATGAGAACGAACTCATTCGATACTTCAGAAGTATTTAGGTCATCCGGTCTACGAAATATGCAGGGCATTGGTTAGTTCGAATGGATAACAAACCATTCGTAGAATATATCTGGACCCGGAGAATAGACAAATGGATACAATCCAATTTCATTCCAATAAAAATTTCAAATTTATTAAAGTTAAAATCAAAAAACTGATAAGAAACCGATGATTAGAATACGAAATAGGAATTAGAAATCTTTCTACAACGATTCGCAGGGCCACCACCACACCAAAGCTCCTTGTTGTAGCTACCAGGAAGCATTAAAGTATTGATATCAGATGATGATCAAAAGAGATTGATAGAGAAAGATTGTTTTCGTTGTTGCTACAGGGTATTGACCATTTGTAGTGGTACTCCCATGTCCTCTACCTCGTCCTCTTCTTGCACTCATACTCACTATCAGTGAATAGTAAGAGAATTTACTGAGATATACGGACGGATATCTTAGGGATGCGCTCATTCTAGGGCATTTATATCCCTATCTCTAATGAGTTACCTAATGTGTTATGCTCCTAAGCTAAAGTTCTTACCCAACCTTCATCTCTGATACCACTTAAAACGACCCTGACTTGACCTTCGAAATTCGGCACCGAATACATCGCCTGTATTCGAATGTTGTAGTTTCAAACGTCGAATCCGATTCGCCGAAGCTTATAACACATTAAGTAAACAACACAGCGGAAAAAGAAATGAATAACTTGATTGATACACAATATTTGATACAATAAAGATACAATTGAATGATACAAATGAATTATCAATACCAGAGACAAGAGGTATACAACAGTGAAAAGGACAAAGCAACAGCAGCGGAAAGACAATGTCTTCAATGCCAAACTTCAAAGACTTTCAACTCAGAAGCTCGAACCACTATCACGTTGTATTGTAGTAAGGTCAATCCGCATACTGAAGAGTAGCACAATGTGATCGCCAAATCGAAAGATTCCAAAGAATTCCAAACAGAAAGCTGAAGGCTATCGAATCTACATCTACTAGCTGATTATCTGAAAATATGACTCTAGGCTTCCCGTGTGGAAAATTATGGGCACCTAGAGTTTAGAAAGGGAATAATAAACTTTAGGTCAGTCATGCGAATGGTGTGAGCAAACGAAAATAGTTTTATTTGAAACAAAACAAAACAAAAGAAATTATAAGAAATCCGCAGTGCTTTTTGAAAAATGAAACTACCATAAGGCCTCCCGCTACACACACAATGCAAGCGCACAATTGGAGGAGATTTCTCCTTATGATAGTCAAACATGCTTGATACGCAAAAATCCTTTTAATATTATTATTAGTGCATAGTGTAGAAAACATTTCGATAGTATAATATTTATCTTAGCCAGCATACCACCATTCTGGTATACCTACTATAGCTACTAATTAAATGGCAGGTCACCACCATAAGTAAAAGGCAGGCTATACCACTAAAACCGTACAGGGCGCATATTGTTTCTTTGGATTTCTAACAAATGGTCAGGCTAATGAACTTCCTCACCGAATGGAACGCCTCTGGAGGGATTCCCCCAAGAACCTAACCGGAACTCTTCCAACAGAAGGCCGGGTTACCTCTGTAACAAGGTAACTAATGACACGAGTAATGCCTCTCCCCGATCGTTTCCGACCTTTATCCCGGGATTCACCAATAAATAGCAACAACCACATAGGTTAAATATCTAGGCTCCATACCATGATACCACCTTTTGTCCAAAAGGAAATGGATGTACCCTAAAGGGTGCAACCCTCATAACTTTGCCTCAACTTTCCTGTTTCGACCATTTACGGGTTGTGAGGTCTGACGAAGTCTCGTCCACAAAGCTACGCTTTTCACAAAAGCCATGCTCCGATCAACAAATGATCAGTAGTACTACTTCGTATGCCACATTACGAAATTGGGAATGTATCACTAGTAACCATCAACTACATAACCTTTGAGCTCGTAAGACTAGGAGAAGGGTTTTAAGTTAAGAGAATAAATTCTCCGCCACCAACAGAAATGTATTTGATAAAACCAACTTTACATCTCAAAGCCTAATGTCCGACGTACATTCATACAAGTCTATTCCGGGTTTGAACAGAACCGAAGGAACTTCAAAGAAGCCCTTGCAAGCTGGGTATTCACAATCCCGATCGGACTCCTCATCATATATGGAGATCTCTATACCGTAGCTACTGGGTGCAGAGTCATTCGACAGGTAATCCTTTCATTCTCAAAAATACCCGTTCTTCACCACCGGTTTCAAATGCTATTCATTTACTTTTTATCACTATTCGAAATGAGTTATATGACATAAAGTCCTCTTCCAACTAAACCGAATAATGAGCGTTTAATTTTAAAACCATATAGATATATTGGGATCTTAATTAAGTCACAACTTAAAGCCCAAAAACCTTTCTTTTTGAATGGTTTAAAAAAATTTCCACTTTTTAATCCTTTTAAACAAAAGATTCACCTTTTAAAATCCACTTCAATTTGAAACCAAGGTTCACCAATCTTTCACAAAGATTCATTCATAGCTTTCAAAACTATTTCCATTTCAAATCTTTTATACAAAAGATAAACCTTTAAGATCCTCTTCAATTTAAAAACAAAGTTCACCAAATCTTTAACAAAGATTCATTCATAGCTTTTCAAAACTATTTCATTTCAAACTTGAAATCCTTTCAACAAAAACTGGGAATTCTTTCGTTATATAAAAGCTATTATCATTTGAAAACAAATAGTTTTTGTTTCAGAAAATTCTGATCAAATATACACAAGTTATACCCTTTAAAAGTATAAACTTGGGTTAAGTTTAAATTCCCAAAATAATATTTTTAAAATACTTCAAAGATGGTTAAAAAACCATATATATATATATATATATATTATGTAACTTGTATCACCACATTTCACACCATAGTTTCCAAAATACTTTCGAGATTTAAAAGGATACATTATATTCAAAACTAAATTTCAAATTTCAAAACTTCCTTCTCAAAAGATTTTCATATTCAATCCAATTCAATTTTCAAATCATTTTGGATTCAAAATTCAATCCTTTAAAACCATTTCATAATATTGGATTCAAATATCCATGACTTAACCAATTCCCTCGTGTAATCCGTATTTGTGTGTAGGTAGTGTAGTCCAGGGGTTTTACACAAAACAATACAATATCATCAATTATCACAATCCAGGCACAGCAATATCGATAAGCGGTATAATCCTTTAACGCTTATCTTCATTCATAGATTCATAGATAAATATGTAAATTTGTCACAGATAAATAAATCACAGATCACAGCACAATTCAAAACAATTAACATCAAAATATCACGCATCAAGGATATCAAACAATTTATAACATTCAATAGAATCCAAACATTCATAAGTAAGATCAATTAAACATCTGATTATAATTAATTTATACCAGATTACTTACTAATCCTAGTTAATGAACATTAATTAATTACAAATTATTTTAATTAATTATTCTTTAATCATTTATTAATTACCTTTAATAATACATTAATTAACCTTTAATTATTAATTCATCAACCTTTATTAATAAATCAATCAACCTTTAATTATTAAACAATTAACCTTAATTATTTCTTAATTAATTATCCTTAAATACTTACAATAAGCGATTATCCTAATAACTTATATTAATAAATCACATATTTATTACACTGACTAATTATCCTTTAATCCCTTGATTAATTAGCCTTAATTATTAATCAATTTTTCTTAATTACTTTAATTAAGCAATTATCTTAAGTAATTAATTACCCTTTAATCATCAATTAAGAAATTAAATAAATTATTCTTTAATTACCATCATTAAGTAATTATCCTTTTAATTGTTTTAATTAATTATCTTTTAATTACATTAAGTAATTAACCCTTGCATTAAGTAATTAATCCTTAGTTTAATCACATAAATTAATCAACTTCACTAATGAGCTTAAGTAATTAATCATTTAATTAATTCTTTAATTATCTACCTTAATTAATTAGGGATAAATCATTTAATCTTACATAATGACTCAATCATATAATTAAAACTTCATTTGAAAACACTTAGTTCAATTACTCAATCATTTTCAAAGCCAAATCAAAATAAATTTTTATCACATTTGAATTTAAAATTTAAGTTAAAAACTTGTTTGGCAAAACATGATAAATACATCACTTTGATTCTTAAGCATTGAAAGCTTGTTTACTTATTTTTGGAAAATCTAGTTGAATTTTAAAATTTGAAACAAGTTTTATTTTTAACTTTTGAAAAACTAATTTGTTACCAGAAAAACCAGACTCGAGACAATTGAATAAAAACCCAGGCCATTATTTGATTTCCATGAGCACAGCTTTGAGTATCTTGCGACCTTAAATACTTCGAGTCAATTCTCAACTTTCTCGAGGTCATCACCAAGAATCCCATCATTCCTCTACACTCAGAGTTCACCAGAAACTAACGTGCATGCATGCACGTGCACGTCGTTCTAGTCGACTCCGACACCTTACCGAGGCGACCCATACATCGACGATCATCTCGTCGACTTACCCAGCTTCCAGTTTCGATGAATTCGCGAGGAAGACGAATTCGAGCCAAATGATCACTTTAGGAACCAAAATGTCGATGGAAAAACCACTATAGCCAACGCCTTAGACCACCGATACACACGTCGACCAACCCAAAGCCGCACCATACTCCGACGAACCATCCCCCCTCGCGATGAACTCCTGTGATTCCACGACGACATTCATGCTTCGACAATCTCGTCGATTCAATCTGGTCGCGAACCCTAAATTGACTTCGCCCAACTTCTCTGGTCGTCTAAAAAACCAGTGACCATTTTTTTCGGTAAACTCACCTGAGCTTCCTCTGACATCGATCCCGAAGCTCGATTTCCCGTTGATTATCGAGAATTGACGAAAAACGTGATTCCGTTCAAACCAAAATTCCATAGCCAATACAAATTAAAAATCTTGACTTCATTACTAAAATTCATCGTTTTTGATTTCGGTTCCATATGCACAATCAAAACTGGAAATCCATATTATCGATTTTTCTAATTTTGAACCAATTCTAATGTAATTTTCCATTTTCGAAATAAATTCCCAATATATTCACTTGAAATTTTTTTTAAAGCTTAGATCTTGATAATATAAACATGTTTCATTTATAACTTATAATCTAAAAAGAATTAGACAGAGAGATTTTTGTTTTTGAACAGGTTTTGGAACCTATCAGCAAAGCAGGGGCAAATTTTGCCTGTTTCTTTGACATGCACAGTAATATATGTATACATACATACATACATACATATATATATATATATATATATATATACATACATACACACAAACAAACAAATTTCCATTCCAACAAACACACCATAGCACTACTTCATTCATTCATCAAAATATTACCATATCAAGGTTTAAAAAATGGTGTTTTGCTCACCTGATTGTGTTTGATTAGAGAAGAAGATTTGAACCTGGACTTGAAACCGGAATTTGTTTTTGAACTAGAATGCCTTGATCTGCTTGATTGTTGATGATCTGAAGTTTGATTTACTTGAGTTTTTTTAAGTAAACTGAATCAGTTGCTTTGATTGCTTCAGGTTGAATCATTGTTGAGTTGCTTCTTGATATAGTTTTTGATTCAGCTTTTGTTTTAAATTCTAGATTTTTAGATTCTGTTCTTCTGGGTTTTAATCTTCCATTTTTTTATTTTTCTTTTCTAGGTTTTTGAATTTTGTTTTCAGGTTTGAGAAATTTAAACTAAGATTAAGTAACCAGGCTTCTTCTTTTTAAAACATGTTTATATGATTTTCATATTGTAAAATTTAAGAGAGAAATTGTTTTTCCACATGTTGATTCATAAATTACACTTTTCAATGCATGTTATACATATTTAACAAATGTCATTAACATCCATTTTTATGTTTAAATCCCTCACTTTAAGTAATTTAAAAAAATATTTTGGACCCTTATTTTAATAAATTTATGAATCATGTTTATATCTTAAAATATTTATCTCATATATATTTACAGACCGATTTTAGTTAATGTGTAATTTACAAATGCCCAAACTAAATGTTTTTATATTATAACATATATATACAAACTATAATTTTACCAGAAAGAAGATTAACCTTTTTATTAATCTTATTTAAATTTTAAATTTAAGTTAAAATATCTTTATATATAAACTTTATATTTTCATTCATACATTTTTCTATATTTATATTTATATAACTTTTAAAGTAGAATGAATTTAAAATCTTAATTATACAATAATAAGTAAATCATGTGTATATGTTAGAATTTAACTTTTAAATAGCTTTTCAAAAAACTAGTATGCTTTTAATTCAAAATATACTTACAAATATATATACATAAATAATATAATTAGAAAACAAATCCTTTTTAATTTTAAAATATATTTTTAAATCCAATTTATATTTCAATACATTTAAATTTGAATTTCAAATCCAAATTTCAATTTACAATCAATATATATACATATATATATATATATATATATATATATATATATATATATAAACAAACAAATACTTTATTTAATTTTGAAAATTTCCAATTAATTCACAATTTAATCCAAAATTTTATATTAATTATCAATTTTAATTTGACTTAAAACCGGGACAGATTCTCCTCTTTAAGAAAATTGCGTCCCCGAAATTTGCTAGACAAGGAGACAACAAAGAATAGATGGAGAATATTTTACCAGATCTAACTGAATATCTATTCTACATTTGGCTTACCAAATTAGGATATCATCAATAATTATGAGAACGAACTCATTCGATACTTTACAAAGTATTCAGGTCATCCAGGCTACGAAATATGCAGGGCATTAGTTAGTTCAAAGGGATAACTAACCATTCGTAGAATATATCTGGGCCCTAGAGAATAGACAAATGGATACAATCAAATTTTATTCTAGTTAAAATTTCAAATTTATTAAAGTTAAAATTGAAAAACTAATAAGAAACTGATGATTATAATATGAAATAGGAATTAGAAATCTTTTTACAACAATTCGTAGGGCCACCACCACAACAATGCTCCTTCTTGTAGCTGCCAGGAGGCATTAAAGAATTGATATCAAATGATGATCAAAAGAGATTGATAGAGAAAGATTGTTTCTGTTTTTGCTATAGGGTATTGACCATTTTTAGTGGTACTCCCCTGTCCCTACCTCGTCCTCTTCTTGCACTCATACTCACTATTAGTAAATAGTAAGAGAAGTTACTAAGACATATGGATGGATATCTTAGGGATACACTCATTCTAGGGAATTTATATCCATATCTCTAATGAGTTACCTAATGTGTTATACTCCTGAGCTAAAGTTCTTACTCCACCTTCAGCTTTGATACCACTTAAAACGACACTGACTCGACCTTCAAAATTCGGCACTGAATACATCGCCCATATTCCAATGTCACAGATTCAAACATCAAATCCGGTTCGTCGGAGCTTATTACACTTTAAGTAAACAACATAGCAGAAAAGGAAATGAATAACTTGATTGATACACAATATTTGATACAACAAAGATACAACTGAATGATACAAATGAATTATCAATATCAGAGACAATAGATATACAATAGCGGAAAGGACAAAGCAACAATAGCGGAAAGACAATGTCTTCAATGCCAAACTCCAAAAACTTCCAAATCAGAAGCTCGAACCACCATCACGTTGTATTGTAGCAAGGTCAGTCCGGATATTGAAGAGAAGCACAATGTAATCGCTAAACCCAATGATTCCAAAGAATTCCAAACAGAATGTTGAAGCTATCGAATCTACATCTACTAGCTGATTATCTGAAAATCTGACTCTAGGCTGCCCGTGTGGGAAATTATGGGCACCCGGAGTTTAGAAAGGGAACAATAAACTCCAAGCCAGTCATGAGACTGGTGTGAGCAAACGAAAACAGTTTTAATTGAAACAAAACAATAGAAAAGAAATTAAAATAAACCTGCAATGCTTTTTGGAAAATGAAACTACCATAAAGCCTCCTGCCACATACACAATGCAAGCGCACAATTGGAGGAGAGTTCTCCTTATGATAGTCAAACATGCTTGATACGCGAAAATTCTTTTAATATTATTATTAGTGCATAGTGTAGAAAACGTCTCGAAAGTATAATATTAATCTTAGCCAGCATACCACCATTATGGTATGCCTACTATAGCTACCAATTAAATGGTAGGTCACCACCATAAGTAAAAGGCAGGCTGTACAACTAAAACCATACAGGGCGCATATTGTTTCTTTGGATTTCCGAAAATGGTCAGGCTAAGGGACTTCCTCACCGAATGGAATGCCTGTGGAGGGACGCCTCCGAGAACCTAACCGGATCTCTGCCACATGTTACCTGTGTAACTAGGTAACTACTGACATGAGTAATGCCACTCCTCATTCGTTACCGTCCTTTATCCCGGGATTCACCAACAAATAGCAACAACAACATAGGTTAAATATCTAGGCTCCATACCATGATACCACCCTTTATCCGGAAGGAAATGGACATACCATAAAGGGTGCGACCCTCATAACCTTGTCGCAACTTTCCTGTTTCGACCATTTGCAGGTTGTAAGGTCCAACGAAGTCACGTCCACAAAGCTACGCTTTTCACAAAAGCCATGCTTCGATCAACAAATGATTAGCAGCACATCGTATTCCACATTACCAAATTGGGAATTTATCATTAGCAACCATCAACTACATAACCTCTGAGCTTATACGTCTCAGAGAAGGGTGTTAAGCTAAGAGAATATATTCTCCGCCACCAACAGAAATGTATTTGATAAAAACCAGCTTTACATCTCAAAGTGTAATGTCAGACCTACATCCATACAAGTCTGTTCCGGGTTCGAACAGAACTGAAGGCACTTCGAAGAAGCCCTTGCAATCCGGGTACGATCGGACTCCCCATCACATATGGAGATCTCTATACTGTAGCTACTCAGCGCAGAGCCATTCGACGGATAATCCTTTTGTTCTCGAAAATACCCGGTCTTCACCACCGGTCTTCAAATGCTATCCATTTACGTCGTATCACTATTCAGAATGGGTTATATGACATAAAGTCCTCTTCTGGCTAAATCGAATAATGAGCACTTAATTTTAAAACAATATGGATATATTAGGATCTTAGTTAAGTCACAACTTAATGCCCAAAACCTTTCATTTTGAATGGTTTAAACAAATTTCCACTTTTTAATCCTTTCAAACAAAAGATTCGCCTTTTAAAATCCACTTTGATTTGAAACCAAGGTTCACCAATCTTTCACAAAGATTCATTCATAGCTTTCAAAACTATTTCCATTTCAAATCTTTTATACAAAAGATACACCTTTAAGATCTTCTTCAATTTGAAAACAAAGTTCACCAAATCTTTAACAAAGATTGATTCATAGCTTTTCAAACTATTTCAATTCAAACTTGAAATCCTTTCAACAAAAACTGGGAATTCTTTCGTTATATAAAAGCTATTATCATTTGAAAACAAATAGTTTTTGTTTCGAAAAAAATATGATCAAATATACACAAATTATAGCCTTTAAAAGTATAAACTTGGGTTAAGTTTAAATTCCTAAAATAATATTTTTAAAATACTTCAAAGATGGTTTAAAAACACACACACACACACACACACACACACACACACACACACACATATATATATATATATATATATATATATTGTAACTTGTATCACCACTTTTCAAACCATAGTTTCCAAAATAATTTCAAGATTTAAACAGGATATATTGTATTCAAAACTAAATTTCAAATTTCAAAACTTCCTTCTCAAAAGCTTTTGATATTCAATCCAATTCCATTTTCAAATCATTTTGGATTCAAAATTCAATCCTTTAAAACCATTTCATAATATTGGATTCAAATATCCATGACTTAACTAATTCTCTCGTGCAATCCATATTTGTGTGTGGGTAGTGTAGTCCAAGGGTTTTACCCAAAACAGTACAATATCATCAATTATCACAATCTAGGCACAGACATATCGATAAGCGGTATAATCCTATAACGCTTATCTTCATTCACAAATTCACCGATAAATATGTAAATTTGTCGTAGATAAATAAATCACAAATCACAGCACAATTCAAAACAATTCACATCATTGAATATCATACATAAAGGATATCGAACAATTTAAAGCATTAAATAGAATCCAATCATTCATAAGTAAGATCAATTAAACGTCTGATTATAATTAATTTATACCAGATTAATTACTAATCCTGGTTAATTAACGTTAATTAGTTACAAATTATTTTAATTAATTATTATTTAATCATTACTTAATTAACCTTTAATAATAAATTAATTAACCTTTAGTAATTAATTAATCAACCTTCATTAATAAATCAATCAACTTTTAACTATTAAATAATTAACCTTAATTAATTATTTATTTATTTATTAATTATCCTTAATTAATTACAATAAGTAATTATCCTAATCACTTATATTAATAAATCACAAATTAATAACATTGAGTAATTATCCTTTAATCACTTAATTAATTAGCCTTAATTGATTATCAATTTTTCTTAATTACTTTCATTAAGTAATATCATAAGTAATTAATTGTGCTTTAATCATCAATTAAGAAATTAATTAATTATTCTTTAATTAATATCATTAGTTAATTATCCTTTTAATTATTTTAATTAATTACCTTTTAATTACATTAAGTAATTAACCCTTGCATTAAGTAATTAATCCTTAGTTTAATCACATAACTTAATCATCTTCACTAATGACCTGAAATAATTAATCATTTAATTAATTCTTTAATTATCCACCTGAATTAATTAGGGATAAATCATTTAATCTTAAATAATGACTCAATCATACCATTAAAACTTCATTTGAAAACACTTAGTTCAATTACTCAATCATTTTCAAAACCAAATCAAAATAAATTTTTATCACGTTTGCTTTTAAAATTTAAGTTCAGAACTTGTTTGGAAAAACATGATAAATACTACACTTTGATTCTTAAGCTTTGAAAGCTTGTTTACCTATTTTTTTAAAATCTAGTTGGATTTTAAAATCTGAAACAGGTTTTATTTTTAAATTTTGAAAACCCGATTTGTTACCAAAAAACCAGACCCGAGACAATTGAATTAAAACCCGGGCCATTACTTGATTTCCTCGAGCACAGCTTCGAGTTTCTCACGACCTTAAATACTTCGAGTCAATCCTCAACTTACTCGATCTCATTACTGAGAATTCCATCATCCCTCTAAACTCAGAGTTCATCAGACACTAACGTGCGTGTGCACGTCGTTCTGGTCGACTCCAACACCTTGCCGAGACTACCCACACATCGACGATCATCTCGACGACTTACCCAGCTTCCAGTTTCGATGAATTCGCGAGGAAGATGAATTCGAGCCAAACGATCACTTCCCGGAACCAAAATCTCGATGAAAAATCCACCATAGCCATCGCCTCTGACCACCGATACTCACACCGACCGACCCAAAGCCGCATCATGCTCCGACGAACCATTTCACCCCTCGTGATCCACTCTTGTGATTCCACGACGACATTCAGGCTTCGACAATCTCGTCAATTCAATCTGGTCGTCAAATCCTAAATTGACTTCGCCCAACTTCTCTGGTCATCTAAAAATCAGTGACCATTTTTTCGATAAACTCTATCACCTAAACTTCCTCTAACATTAACCCTGAAGCTCGATTTCCCGTTGATCATTGGGAATTGAAGAAAAACGTGATTGCGTTCAAACCCAAATTCCACATCCAATACCAAATTAAAAATCTTGACTTCATTACTAAAATCATCGTTTTTTATTTCGATTCCATATGCACAATCAAAATTGGAAATCCAGATTACCAATTTTTCTGATTTTGAACCATTTCCACTCTAATTTTCTACTTTCTAAATAAATTCCCAATATATTCACTTGGAAATTTTTTTAAAGCCTAGATCTTGATAAGATAAACATGTTTCATTTGTAACTTATAATCTAAAAAGAACTAGATAGAGAGATTTTTGTTTTTTAACAGGTTTTGGAACCTATAAGCAAAGAAGAGGCAAATTTTGCTTGTTTCTTTGACATGCACAGTAATACACACACACACACACATACAAATACATACATATATACAAACAGATTTCCATTCTAGCAAACATATTATAGCACTACTTCATTCATTCATCAAAATATAACCATATCAAGGTTTAAAAAACGATGTTTTACTCATCTAATTGTGTTTGATCAGAGAAGAAGATTGTTCCTGGACTTGAAACTGGAATTTGTTTTTGAACTGGTATGCTTTGATCTGCTTGATTGTTGATGATCCGAAGCTTGATTTACTTGTTTTTTTAAGTTGAACTGAATCAATTCCCTTGATTGCTTCAGGTTGAATCATTGTTGAGTTGCTTCTCGATCTAGTTTTTAATTCAGCTTTTGTTTTGAATTCTAGGTTTTTAGATTCTGTTCTTCTGGGTTTTAATCTTCCAAGTTTCTATTTTTCTTTTCTACATTTTTGATTTTTGTTTTCAGGTTTGAGAAGTTTAAACTGAGATTAAGTAACCAGGCTTCGTCTTTTTAAATCATGTTTATATGATTTTCATATTTTAAAATTTAAGAGTAAAATTGTTTTGCCACATGTTGACTCATAAATTACACTTGTAAATGCATGTTATACCTATTTAACAAACGTCATTAACATCCATTTTTATGTTTAAATCCCTCACTTTAAATAATTTAAAAATTATATTTTAGACCCTTATGTTAATAAATTTATGAATCATGTTTATATCATAAAAATATTTATCTCATATACATTTACAAACCAATTTTAGTTCATGTGTAATTTGCAAATGCCCTAACTAAATGTTTTTATATTATATCATATATATACAAACTATAATTTTACAAGAAAGAAGATTAACCTTTTTATTAATCTTATTTAAATTTTAATTTTAAGTTAAAATATCTTTATATACATATACTTTATATTTTCATTGATACATTTTTCTATATTTATATTTATATAACTTTTAAAAGAGAATGATTTTAAAATCTTAATCATACATTAATACGTAAATCATGTATATATGTTAGAATTTAACTTTTAAATGGCTTTTGAAAAAACTAGTATATTTTTAACTCAAAACATACTTCCAAATATATGTACATATATAATATAATTAGAAAACAAATCCTTATTAATTTTAAAATATAGTTTCAATTTATATTTCAATACATTTATATTTGAATTTCAAATCTAGATATCAATTTACAATCAATTTATATACATATATATAAATAAACAAACAAATATTTTATTTAATTTGGAAAAATTCCAATTAGTTCTTATATTAATTATCAATTTTAAGTTGACAATAAACCGGGATTGTTACATCTTTTCTTTTGAGTTTTGAGTTTGATTTACTTTTTTGGTTTGTATTTTCAGATGTTTAACTTTTTGAAATGTATCAAAGAAAATGAAATGTATAAGTAAGGAGATATGTATATATAATTGAATTTCCTTTTTATTAATAATTAAAAATTCAAAGAAAATATGTGACACTTATTATTACGTGATAAAATTTACTTAACACTTGTTAAAATCCATACTACATGTTTTACACTTGTAAATCTTCATGTTAAGATGATTACACTTGTATTTATATGTTTTTTATAAATTTTTATATCATATTCTCCATTTAGTTTAAATATATATATATGTTTTATATTTTTTTTCTGTTTTTAATTAATGCATTTCCTTTTATAGATATTTATTTAACCTTAACGAAAATGATTTTAAAATCTAATTATACCTTAATAAATAAACACACACACACACATAAGTTCTAAAATATAGAATTTTACTTTAAATAGCTTTTGAAAATTATCATTACATTAAATTCAAAATATAACTCCCAAAATATACATACATACATACATACATATATATATTATAATTAGAAAACAAATATTTGTTAGTTTATAAAATATAGAGGTTTTAAATCCAATTTATTTTTCAAAATATTTATTTTTGAATTTCAAACCAAAATTCTATTTACAATCTATTTATATACACACATAGATTATTTGTTTTGGAAAATT
Source organism: Allium cepa (assembly GCA_030765085.1). Lineage (NCBI taxonomy): Eukaryota > Viridiplantae > Streptophyta > Magnoliopsida > Asparagales > Amaryllidaceae > Allium > Allium cepa. The sequence continues at coordinate 781,073,161 of CM060945.1, forward strand.
TTCAAATTAATTCACAATTTAATCCCAAAAATTATATTAATTACCAATTTAAATTTGGCTAAAAAATGGGATCGTTACAATACTACAGCTTTATACGAATATGGCTGGTGTTTTCACACTCAGTCTAGGGTGTTGATCCATTTTTTGAGCTAGCACATTATTTATTTTCATTTCATTTAACTAAACTTAAGTTAAATTTCATTTAAAATTTTCTTTTCTTAACATTCATATTCAATAATTTAAAACTTTATTTTAATTTATTTTCCACAATTTATAAGTTATAAAACTGATTTCTTATAATTTAAACAAAATATTTAGATAAAATTTCAGAATTTAAAAACTTTGTTTATTTCGATTCAATTACATAATATTATATAAATATCTCCTTTCGTATAACGAATCAAGTTTGGGATTTAAAACAAAAATTGTTCTACCAAAACAAAACTCCAATGGTAGCAACTCCTCTCTTGGAAACCCGAAAATGAACATCGATGATGCTGCAATCATCATCGAAATTATTTTTCAACAACCGAAGTGTGTTCCGTGCCTTTTATTTCTTTAAATCTTTTTAAAATATTTCTAATAAAAATATTTTCAAGATAATACTATTATTCTTCTTCTTCGAAACTTTGGAAAACAATTTTTAAAATCAACGGAACTTAAATTCTCAAGTTCTCGGATTTTAATCCTTTTTATTTACAAATCATATTTATGCATTTCACTTATATATAATTTCACTTTGATTATATAAAACCATTCCTTAATTGTTTATTTTTGTTTACATTATAATAATAACAACTTTTATTAGAACATAAACAACAAATAATAAATGATAATAATTAAATATTATCATTCTCTAACATCTAAGCACACCATATATACTATGATGATTTCTAAAAAATTATTCTTTTATATAAAAAATATAATCAAGGTAAAATTATTTCATTTACCAAATTTCAAAACAAGTCATGTCAAATTGCTCTGTTCAAGTATTTAGAGATCCCTATCAATAATGCTAATTACGTGTATTCAATAAAATCCATAAGCTACTCAACTGGTCAATCAACATAATATAAAACATTTTTATATCACTAACAAATAAGTGCTCATACACACACACACACACACACACACACTCACTCAAACTCATGATAAGGCATTCCATTACCTTATCTCTTAATGAGTTACCATACCAAAGCAAAGGTTCTCACTTAACCTTGCGCTATAATACCAAAAATGTAACGATACACTTTTCCATACAGTTTAAGAGGACAATCAACCACACATAACCCACTCAAATTAAAAGGAAAGGCAGATAGTTAGGGAAAGAATAATAGAAGAAACTAAACAAACAACAAAGAATCTCATAGCGGAACGAATGATCTATAATATACAATAAATATCTACAAAAGGAAGAAATGTAATATACGTACATCAATCAGAGTATATTAACTTATTTCAGCCTGGACAGTTATAACAATCTACCCACACAATTGATGATAGATACAACCAACAAACAACATAGCGGAACACAATGAGTTACGTGGATACGTCTTGGACCACTAGCTCTTCTCCAATGCTCCAAAGAAATCTACAAACGTGCTCGGTCTGACCTGATCATTATACTAAAATAACATTTGAGTCAGTCCAGTAAACTAGCATGTGTAAAACACACCCAATTGAATTTTAATGTTTTAGAATTCTTTTGGAAAAAAAGCTATCTCGTAAGACAAGGTCTTACATAATCACGGATAGGTGTTTACCTTATGATAGCTAAATCATTTCATACGAAATTCTCTGATATTATAATAATGTCTAAAATAAAAATTCTTATTAAACATTACTGAAATTGTTACATTAATTAAATACCAGTATAATAAGTATAAACTAAAATCATAAAGGCACGTATTGGAAAATGGATTCCACACTATGACAAGGTAAGGAACTACCTTCAGATGGCACATCTGTAGATAAAATGCACCAGGTCTGACAAGAACATCGTGTACCCTTGCCACATATGACTGGCTTACCACTTGACTAGTAGTACCAAATATGATAACCACTTTTGTTAATGGTCCCTAAAGCATGCATGAGTAGATAATAATCGATCTAGATTAGGAATGACCGTACTCTGATGGAAGCGACTCACTTGGCCTTGTTGCGTGCTTGATTTTTGTCATTTACTGGTTGACTAGGTTTAAGGGTACGATTACCTTTTTATATATCACTTCCTACTTGGGATACTACATTGCCTCCCAATTTACGACACAATGCCACCACTTATCCATACAAGTTCGTTCTGGGACTGAACGAAATGGAAAGGAGCACTTTTACTACATCCATTTTCGAATCATCCTCAGGATTAATAGCAAGTAACCCTTGCACTTTAGAGCGTTTCATCTTCAAATTCCATCATCTTTAGAATGTCTATGCTTTGAAACTATTAAGTTGGATCGAAGTGGTTTTTGGATAACATATTTGATCCTGGTCTCTTCAAACAACATTTGATAGTTTCCAAAAAAATCAACCCCAATTATTTAGGGAAGAAATAGCCAAAGATAGAAACGGAGATCCCGTCCTAACCGTTAGTGGAAAGATTTCCTTATCAATCGTATGAGAACGAGTTGAGATTTATACGCACAGTACAGTATTATCGGAGATGACTGTACTTTTATAACTCACGTGTTTCTCCTAGATATTTCCAAAGTTACATTTTAGTTCCATATTTGATAGCCAGCTATTTAACTATCAACAACACACATCCAAATCAGGGATTTAACTCCGAAGTAAAAACCGGCATTAGTTAAGCACACAAGTAACTACTTGCCTCCTTAATTTATCTTTTCATTAATTTAAATCACTTTGTAACTTTTGTATCAAAATACTTTTACTAAGATTCATTCACAAACCCTTATATTTCCAATATTTGGAGAATATCTATATACTAATCTTAACTATATAAGTATATTCACAAAAAAATGAGAAAGATTTCCTTTCTATATAATTCTAAATTCAATTATAAGTCTTTTATAAATCTTAAAAACCATTTATAACTATTTTACAAATCTAGGAAAACATTTATAAAACTCTTTATAAATCCCATATAAAACCCAGCCTCCATTTCCAATTATACACTCATTTATAAATTTCAAAACATTTATAACTCTTTATAAGTTCATAAAACAATTTACAAAACTCTGCTTATAAATCTATAAACCCATTTCTAAAATTCTTTTATAAATATTCAAAACCATTTATAAAACTCTTTTTACACTTTAAGTAATCGTCCTTTAAGATTCCAAACCATGTTATAAAACTCCTCCCATAAAACTCAAATTTGTTTATAAAACTCTATTAATAAATCTCGAAACATTTATAAATACAAAAATTCTTTACATTTACTTAAAAACACTATTGTATAATAATAATATTAACAACAAGATTATAATTAAGTAATAATTATTAACCTCAAAACATCACAAAAATAATAATTAATAGTTTCAGACATTATTAAATAAACAATAATAATTAGCCTTCACCATTGTTATAAATAGTAATTATTCACTTCCAAAACATTCTTAATAATCATCATTATTAATTTCAAACTATATTAATAATTTAAATTATTATCTTTTCAAAATATAAGAATATTGGTAAATAACCTTAAAGCAATATTAAATATAAATAAATAACTTTTAAAACTATATTAAATATAAACGGATAACTTTTAAAAACAATATTAAATATAAATAAATAGTCTTTTAAACAATATTAAATACGAATAAATATTTTTTAAATGAAATATTAAATATAAATAGATATTCTTTAAAACAAATATTTTCGAAAACCTCAAATTTCGATTTTAGATCATTCTTCATCTCACAAAACCAACTCCTATCCAAATGACAATTTATAGTATTCCAAAATACTAATTTAAAGTCCATAGCCATCCAATGCTTAACCAATATTGTATTGAATTCTTATTACAGCAGGGTTTATGTTTGAGCGTATAAACAATCTCATTAACCATAGTGTAAACAAACAATTTTGATTTTCAAAAAGTCATGTGACTGGAATATTATTGAATGCATTTTTATAATGGTTTAAAATGGTGAGGAATCCTATTGGACCCCTCCAATGTGTTCCCTTGCATCGCAGCTCATATATATACCAACACATATATAAAAATCAACAGTGGTCCAACCCTTTACCCCGCACTGCAAACAATATATAATTATATAATATGGGTTATCGGCTACTAGGTGGGCATATATAAAAGGTCATCCACTCTAGGGGCAGGAATAAATCCAAACCAACTGATAAAACAGCAAATCATCCAAACATTCAATCAAAAATTTGTATCAATTATATAATATTATTGTATAATAAAAAAAGTGAGTTTAACTCACCGAAATTTGTGTTGTCGCCGAAGTGTTCCGGTTTAGAACTAAATTTCACCCATCTCCTAATTCATCCAAACTTGTTCCATTGCGAAGCTTATGTCATTACAAAGGAAAAGCAAAAATCTGTGCCTCGATTAGCAATTATATAATTAACCTCGTAGTTATAATTTAATCCTTCTTCAACAATTTGAATTGCTGCTCCTTCTAGTATCCCACTTCACCATGGCCATGCCTTTGACCATCGATTCCTCCTCCTCTAATGCACCAAATCTAGCATCTTCTTCACCAAACTCTTCTTATCTACGAACCGTACGAACCCATCACAGTCACCACTCACCCAAACCCCTTCACAAAACTGCAACATCCACCCATTAGCCCGTATCTGTATAATTTCGGACTCCTCCATAAGCCATCATGACTCACCGAACTTCGGTTCTAGATGCACTATGCCAAGCTGAACCTAAAAACAATTTCCATTTCACCAATCAAAGTCCACATCCCAAGATTCCCCAAGCCCTATTTCAAATTACTCGATGTCAATGTATTGATGCAACTCCAAATCACCACCGAGCACCCTCAAATCAAAATCAATTGAAGCCTAACAACAATAAACTCATAGAAACAAGAATCGAAATTTTACATTGAGTATAGCTCGAGTTATGAATTTTTGAAAGAGGAGGGCATTATTTTCTTCATTTTGAATTTACAGAGAGTTGTAAAAAAATTAAAAGAGAAGGAACGCGTGAAGTGATATAGTAAGGAATGGGTATGGGCTTAACCTGGGAGTATGGGTAGCCATTATATTATGTATGGGCAAGAAAAGATGGGTATCCATTAATTAATTCAAAAATATCAACCAACATACAACTCAAAATCTCAAACTCCAATCGAGGCATGCCGCTTGGCGTTCTATATGAAATACGCCTATTTCGTAAACAATGGAACTATTATCGAGACCTAATTTAATCACATACAAAAGTTAGCTTTTTGAGATAGAATTATATTAATTTAATTTCTGCAATTAATTTCTATGCGTTTCGAGCTTGCATGATCAAACGATATGCCCGATCGCCATGAAATTCGTTAACATACAATAATTTACTATTACGAATCCAATGAGACAAGTTTCGTCCGAATCTGAGATAGTGTCTTGAAAGACTATTCACATGTTAATTAAAACAAATTATTATTAAAATTATTCCAACTACTTTTAAATATAAATTTAAAAGTTTATCATTCCATTCTTATTCAAACTGACATTTAAATAAGATATCCATATTGTTTTTATTCACCTTAACTCCAAATTCAATTTTATCAAATATTCCTATTATTTAAATCCACTATTCAAATATTATTAGTTAATCGTTATTTCCTTATTCAAATAAATTCCTATATTTGAAATTCAAGTTATTAGGTTTATAAAACTAATATTTCAATAATTAAAATTAATTAAATATCTCAAAGTCAAATGTGAAAAATTCTAGGTCTTTACATTAGGAACTTCACTTGAGTTAGAACATCACTTCCCGACTGAAGAAAAATGAACAAACTGAAGGAATGGGCGGGAACTTAGAGGATTTATTGAGAGCTTGTGTCTTGGACTTTGAAGGACCTTGGAAATAGCGCTTTCCCTTTGTAGAATTTAGTAGGATTTTATCCATCAATGGACGATTAGTATGGCACCCTTGAAGCCTTTTTTGGGGAGGCCATGCAAATCGTCAAATTGTGGGTGGAAACCTCCAGCAAATTCCAATCGAGGCCAGAATTGTATTGCAAGACATTGGAAAGTTAGAAATGATTAGGCAACGTATGATTTGGATGATTGGAAAGTAGGCACCATATTTGTTGGGCCTTTCCCAATATGGGGAAAAATAAGAAAACTTTTATGTTGGATGGAGTCGATGAAGTTTTTGCATTTGAGGAAAAACGTTCATAGCACAACAATCGTTGTAAAGCCTAATCGATGATGGTATTTTAAGATGGAGCAAATATCATCCATGCCATTGCGTGCAATGTAGAGTACGAAACTTGGGGGCTAGGCAACAAAGAATTAGATTGGTTTGAGTACAGTTCTGAGAAAATCCAATGGGAGGCATAAGCAAATCTTCGTCCAAAATCTTTCTCTAGAAAATTTTCTCTCCAAAATTAGGATTTTGGTGTCATCTTGATTGCCAGATTGGATGGTAGGAGATGATCTCTACACTTTTTCATTACCACTTTGCACTCATGTAGGGATTTTTACGCATGTTGAGGGTATTTGCGTATATACTTTCATGAGGATTACACAATCATGCTGGGATCGATTAGAAGTAAACTCAATTTAGTACGTTTGCAGTACATAATCACATTGCACTACTGGTTAAGTATGTAGTTGTGAAGATAACTTGGTTGTATAACATGGATGTTATTGCGTGTTATGTTATTCGCCCCTTGAAAGGATTTCGGGATGAAATCCTTTTCAAGGGCGAAAGAATGTAGTACCCCGTAAAATGAACCATAAATAAATGGAGTATATTAAATTAAATATGATAAGGGTTGGACATGAAATTTTTACAAAAGTTGGAATTTGACCACAAAAGTAATTTCATTATGTTCATGGCGAAATCCTCATCTGTTTCTATGTATAATATGCTGAAACAGAGCTTAAACAAAGAATGATCATTTGAAGTTCTCAGATTTAAATTAATTCAGTTTAAATTCAGATCCAAATAAGAAATCAAATTAAGGTTTAAAATTTCAAAAATTAGCTTTGGGGTTAGGTAAATGTTTAATTAATGCTTAACATTAAAAGTTAGTTAGGGAATAAAATAATACGACAACAAAAATAAATAAATTTCCTCGAATAAAATTGTAGTCTATTGATCGCCTAAGGATGGTCGACCGCTTAGCAACAACAGTTGCTAATGGCAGCTAGAGTTTTAAGCTCTTTTTTATTGGTTGTACGCTCCAGATTCACCCATTTCCTACTTATTTCCACCATGCGGTTCTAATGCACTTCAATCCTATAAATAGAACTCCATCCTCTCCACTTTTATTCATATTATTTTCTGGAATAGAACGAAACCCTTTCATTGCGATCTCTCTAGTATGATTCATAAACTCTGTAGAGAATTTAGGTAAGGATTCAACTTATTTCCTATTTGTTTCTTCTTCCTATAGTCTATTCTTCTCTAATTATTCCAAATCTAATGAATATATATACCTCTTCCCTATTGTATGTGTATATATATCAAAAGAGAAAGATTCCTGATGAGATTGGAAGGCTACAAACCTATTTGTGTAAAGCTAAGGCTAATATGTGATTGAAAACCTTAGTATTTCTTGAGCAATTGTTTAATGTATTGCTTTAGGACTTGAATATGCCTTAGAAACTTGGGATTTCGAAAATATGATAGATAAAGTCCCTAAATAATTCTTTTTATTTCGAAACGTCAATTTTTTGTCGAGATTCTCAATTATTTACATTAATTTAGTGGAATTTGTTTCATAATTTTTGATAATTTCATAGTCTATTCCATTTCTTCTTCTTATTTGGGTTAAATTGTGATCCCTCAATAAAATAAGGGGTTTAGATTACGAATTCTATACGTAATTTGCACTACTTATTCTTATCTATTTCTTTGTAAAGAAAAGGAGTTGAATAGAATATGGGGTTTAGATTGCAATTTTTGTTGTTTAAGATATTCCATTACATTGGCGTAATCAATTGAGTTTCTACTTATCTACAAGTCTGTTATTGCAATTTTGTTTATGAATATTTATTCCCTATTTTGGACATTAGAATTACATGAAATCTTGGGAAATTGAAAAGAATGAACTTGCAATAATAATTGGTTAAGAAATTGACGTTTAACGCCAGTTTAGAGCGTAAAATCCATGCATTTAGAACTTATTAGGCACGAATATTTATTTATCTCTATTAACGTAATTAGCGTATAATTATTGTGTATATGGCATAGTTAATTATGCATTTATTTTCATTTATTTCCCACGGTAGGAAGGTAATTGATTGTTAGATGAAAATAAGAGGAAACTCTTATATAGACTAATTATTATTTTAAGGTGTAATAAGAAAGATTACTTATTATGCCTTATTTATGAAACAGTGAGATGAGTGTGCATATTTGTGCGTATGTGTGTGTATGTATAGAGTATTAATTTATGGCTAAGTCATAGCGATGCAAGGTCAATAGAGTTACATGACGAAAGTCCGCCCCTCACTTTGAGGCTACCAACAGCTATACACTTTTATTAATGTGAAATATCCTTATGATAAGTATTCGTAATGATATGAGCTTAGTTCCAAATTATGTACGGGAAATCTGCCCAGCTAATCTGGCTATCAGTTGGTACAAATAGCGGACAAGTTTGAGACTTCATTATAGGCATGGGCCATTAGATGAAGCGCCTGCTTCGAGGTAAGAGGTATTAAGTAGTTGGACCCGCCTTTTCCCCCAGATAAAGTGTTTAATGGCCAAGGCGTTACATTAGGTGGTATTTCTACAGGGGTCTGCTTTTGGAAATAGGTCATAAATGATGGGATCTGTCTATTCCACTTAGAAGTATTAAGTGGCCTATGAGGTTCCATATGATGTCAGCTAGATAGTACCATTAAGGAGCACGCTTCTAGAAATAGGTCTTAAATGACGGGTTCTGCCTATTTTCCAGTGGGAAGTGTTAAATATTTTGGATACCGTCTCTCACATTATTAGTATTTATGACGTACGATTGGGATATGGGATCTACTTCTGGAATGGAAGGTATTAAGTGGTTGGACCACTATTCTTTCCTTATAAAGAAGTATTAAATGATTTTAATGGTTTTATGTTTAAAGACATATTCTTATTTTAAAATATACTTCCCAAATACTGAAAAGGAAGATTCAAGGTTTTTATTCACCAAACACTATTTATTCTGACTCCCTTCTCATTACAACAGCGGTTATGAGTGGAGTGATGGCGGTGATGATGCTTAGAGATGGAGAAGCTTAGCTTGTGGCAGTATTTGTTATTATTACTTGCTTTTATGTGTACATGTTATACAATTGTTGCAACAGATATCATGTTACGTTTTTTAATGGAATTTTGTATTATGACATTTTTATGGTTATAAATAAATGGGTACACTTTGCTATTATATTTTGTTCCATCCGTTGTAAGTTCTGAAAGTTTAGTTATGGCTCTATACTGTTGCATTCTTAGTTCTACCAAGAGCTTACATTTGAGTGGATCTAAGTTTCGATAGGCCTCTTAAGGGTCGAAATTTAGGCCTACTCGGAGGTGGGTTGTTACAAATCCCAAATAGTCCTCCTTTGTTGCTATAGTGGGAATTCGCCAGCAGACTCAAAGGCCTGTGAAGTAGAAGGCACAGATCCATGTCCAAAAGGGCAAGGGAGCTAAAGCCAACCTAATCTCCCATAAAAGGCTCTCGGTAACGAGAGAAGCCTCTTGGTACTAGCTGGTTTTTCTAGGGTAATTCTCCTTTTCATCTTCTATTTAGACTTCTTACATCTGATGCATTCAAAACACTTTTCCTTGAAGATTGAGCTGTTTCTAATAGTTTCTTTGATCCTGCATTTCCTACTTTCATTACTTTCTTCTCGAGAATCCTTTAAGTTGCTCGTCTATTCTTTAGGAAAACCACTCTTTGGAAATCATCGAAGGTTGTACTTCGAGTACAAGAGTTTTGGAGGAACAAAGTGGAGTAAAATCTCTCGATGCTGAGTGATCCACTTTGCTTCTTTTCCTGTAAAACTTGTTGAATTTGGTCTTTTTTCTTTTCCAAACGTAGATCCCAAGTCCGTGAATCATTTCATCTTCATCTTGACATTCTAACTCCAGTTGAAATCTTCTTGGTCAAAAAACCAGTTAACACTTACCCCCTAGAGTATGCATTCATTGAGAATGAAACGTGCTCTTAATCAAGACAAGTGCTGACTTGTTATCACTTGGATCCGACTAGTCATTTAGGAATTGCTTTGAAGCATTTCTTTCATTCGGCAGATTTCTATTTAACCGCTTCTCATATTTGGAGCTCCATTTTCGTGGGAAGGACATGCTCTATGCTCTAGAGATTGTTTCCTGCCCTAATAAAGCCGTCTTCATCCTTTTGTCTTGGCTTGCGGATCAGAAGCAATGATCCCGATTGAATAGAAATCCTTCTCATCGTAAAAGGCATTTCGATCCTAAGGTAAACAAGGTACTCTTGCTCGAGTCTTTCGATTTGTTTGATGAGAAAAGGGAAGAAGTGTAATTAAGGATGGATGCTCATTAGAGAAGATAAAAGCGGAACTAAAGGTTAAATATTATTTCATTTTATGATAATATTATCATGATTACAACTCCTTGTAATTATTACCACACAAAATATCATTTAAGGATTTTCTTTTTAATATACTTTAAATTAATTACTTAATTAATTATATCATTATATAATAAAGTATATAATAGAAATCAAATACCTTTATTCTAAACAAGTTTAGCTATAGTAAAAAAATTACATAATTTCCCCTATAGCATTCCCTTAAACCTCTCAATCTCCCACTTGCACTTGGGTCCAATTATGGAATCTTAATCTCATCCCTTCGATATGTTTCCTCAAAACTGATTGAGCTAGTCTATTTATGAACAAATGTTCCATATTTTCTTAACTACCTACTTATCAATCAACTCTCTCCGATATCGATAAACTGTCTTTATCATATGGAGCTTTCAAACTATGTTTCTCGATTACTAGTGAGCACTAGGCTCTTTCATGATCTGTATCATGGCATTGTTATCACAAAACTATGTTACGGGATTCTCTATATTTGGAATCACCCTGGCTCTGGTATATATTTGTGCATTAATATGTACATAGCCTATTAGTTGAATTAGCCGCAACCTCTTAGTTGGAACATTTCCAACTTAAAGCTCCTTAACTAGGTTTGAATATGAATTTGGAATTGACATATTATGCTCGACATCAATTACAAATTTTGAGTCTAAACACATAGGCTCATTATTTCCATAAAAATTTTTCTAATATCAATTAAATAATCAATAACTCCCTTGACTATCAATTAATGAACTTAATTTAAATTTTACATTTGCTCACTATATTGGTTACATAACCAAATTGCGATAATCAACAACAAAACATGATAATTCCCACTATAGGCGCATTAGGAATGAATATCATATAATCTATATTAAACATTTAGTATGGTATATGTGTATATTTTATATCCTCTTATACTTAATATAAAAGATGTCATTTTAAATCTAATTTCGAGTATTAAAAAATTAAACTAAAATGATTTTAACACGGATATATTGTTAATGATCACAAGTCTGTCGGTTGCTTATAGTTTTATAAATACTTTAGTACCTTTAATGTTCTTTCTTCTTAGCGCATGCTTCCTTTGCATTTTTCTAAAAATCAAAACTTTCGATTACTTTGTCAAAATATTTTCTTAATGTTGATGCTCGCTGAACAATACTTGTGTTCCACTTCTTAAATCATATTTTAAACCCATTAGCTCAATATAGCTCACACCGACTTTGAGATACTTTGGTTGTTATGTGCAAATAGTATATTCTAAATCATTATTTAGAATTTTGTTTCAACTAGATGTCCCAAAACTCAAAATCACATTGATAAAAAATTTGCAAGTAAAATTTGGATTAACTTAAGAACATTGAATAACGAATACGTTATGTTAATTTCAACAACTGAAATTTATGATGTTATTCTTATCAACGTTGCTTGCTATATTATAACTACATCGGTCTTCTTTTTGGAGATAAATTTGTGGCTGATATATCATATCACTTTAGGTATAATTTTTAAAATCATATTTTGATAATGCAATTAGAACCAGTTCCGGTCAACAATCTTTATGGCTTATTGGCAACTAAGGAAGTTCTTTTTTCGACATTGATATGAAACTCGTAGTTTCTTTACAATGTACTAGAGTTCATATTAGACATTCTAATGAGTGTTGTCTATTTTGGCTTAGTAGTTTTATTTTATTTTACATAATTAGTTTTACCTTCGAATTGTATCCAAATTCATTTTATTACCAATATATTCTAAAAGAAATTCTTTCATCATGAGGTTGACATTTCTTGAAGCAACAATTACTTCTTAATGCAGCGAAATAGGCATTCAAATGCATTTTTTGAACTGACTTTATATATGTGTGTGTGTACATATATATGAATAAGACTGATTTAACTTTGAGTTATAGAACTTATGTTTTAACATAAATTAGTAAACAAATACTGGTTATTTCCAAATTCCATTCGGTTTTCCACACAAGAAACCTTAAGTGCAAATATTATGTGTAGCCTCTCAACTCATACAACCTATCAACTTCTTGACATAGGATATGTAGGATCTCTTATAAACTTGCATGTTATATTATCTCGTAAACTATGCTTCTGATAAACCTATGTTTGATCTGTGTACTTACCCTTAAGTACACACCCTAACAGAAAATCTCAACCTAACCCATCATCAATGTTCTTTGTCCAACATATTCTGATTACTCCTTATCGATATATCATTATGTATCGTAGAGAGGAGTGGCTTTTAAGATAGAATCTTATTCATTTTAGATACATATGGAACTCTTCTCCAATACATTAACCCACTCAATCAAACCGAGTCGTTATATTTTCTTTGCATGCCATGTTTTCTACTTTCCTTTTATATTCAATGAACTTAACATAAATATACTACTTGTGTATTAAATATACAAGTTCATTTCTATGATAATTCATGATGACCAGCCTTTACGACCCTTGAAAATCGACACTGATACATCCATGGTATTCATGTGCCATGTCGAAGTGGCGGATGATCATGGGTAAAAGAAAATAAAGATAGAAACATAAAGTTTTTACATATGATAGTACATACAATCACTCTCAAAATGATGTATCGGAGTTATGGCAAGCACTAACCCAGCAAGGGACATTTGTAACTGCCTATCCCGATGGATGTGCTGGTATAAACTAAACATAATACAGTGGAAATAGAAACAGACAACTATCTACAGAGGACGCTTCTGCTCCATGCTTCAATCTCCCATAAATTGCTTGAAGCTGAACCTGACTACTTGGCTGTTTGAAAAAATAGGGCACCTAGAGTTTAAGGCAAAAAAATACTTCGGGTCAGTAATGAGACTGGCGTGAGAAAACTCAAAAGGATGGATACTTTTGAAATCAAAGGATATCTTATAAGACCGTGTCATACATTAACATGGATGGGTTCTTGCCTTATGATAACCATAACATTTGCTGCGTAAAATAATTTTATTATTTGTAATGATATTCCTTGAAAATGCTTTCAAATAACATTCGATAATAGCCAATTGTTACACTAATTAAATTCCAACATACTAAATTCTACAATCAAAACCGTAAAGGCACATATTGGAGAATGGATTTCCAGCAATGACAAGCTAGGTGACTACCTTCTAACACTACATATCTAAATGACTGTACCAAGGCATAGCCCAGATGCCCTCTACCAACACAGAACAAACCTACCTCTACCACTGATTGTATCGAATATCCCATCATCCTAGTTATTCCTGACCTATCCATGGGATCCAAAGCATACACAACAAACCCTAAATATGGAGGATGAACTTGAAAGGTGATGATCATATCCTAATGGGTGCGATCTACTTAGCCCTGCCGCATCTACCCCGTTTTTACTATTACTAATGTATGAGGCAAGAGGTAACTTTTACTTTTACATAAAAAATCCTAGTTTTAATAACATATTGCCATTTTGGAAGACACACTAATTGGTTTCCATAAAAGTATAACCCCCAGGTTCATACGGCTCAGGGAAGGATGTTAAGTATAAGAGGGATTACCTCCTACACCACCAAAAGATGTACATTTGTAAAAACCAATGTATATGGTCTTAGAAATGCAATATCAGATGCTCGTCCATATAATTTGTCCAGGAATATGACAAACTGAAGGTACTCCTACTACAAACAGTTTGGAAATCACCCTTAGGATTAGTCATGAGCAGTCCTTGGATTGAGGATTTCAAAATGAAGGTACCACTACCATATATATATGATATGGGAATCACCCCATTAATTAGAGGCAAGCGGCCTTAGATAATGAACACGTCCATCTTCAAAATCATTGTCTTCAACATGTCTTCACTTTCAAATGCGTACACTAGTTCGAAGTGGTTTTCGGATAGTAATTGCCCAAATCCGACCTTGGTTTCTCCGAACTCATTATCGATAAAAGATGTCAAATATGTGGGTGATTATCATTCAGTAAATCAATATCCTTTATCCAAGTAAAATATCTTCTTAAAAATATATGTTTTTAAACCATTCTCTTTTCAACATACACGGCATTATTAAACCACTTTTTAACTTCCGAAAAACCAAACCATTTCTCACTATTACGTAGGAAAATATTTCCATATTTTATTCAAATTTAAATAGAGGTTTCATATTTCTAAACCATCTTTTTTAATTGGGTTGAAACCATGTTATCAAAGATGGTAAATTCAAAACCAATCAGTGTTGAGGAACAAGGATCGACAGCGATTATACCAATTATACTCAATACTAATTTTCGTATTCAACTTGTACTATTAGTTGAATAATGATGAAATTACCTTTTAAATTCGTACGAATAGGATGAGTTACCTCCTCAGAATTTAATACAAAGTTTAACCAATATGTTCCCTTTAAAATCCTGTTTATCATTTGGAAATCTCCTAATCTCTTTTTTAACTTTAGGAAAATGTGGTCCGAGTAAATTAAATTTATAATCTCCTCTGTCGGGCCAGTCCAAATAACTAGAGCGAAATCCAGACACCGGTTATCTAAGCTCGGATTTAGAGGCTATCTTTCTGTCACCCATAAGGCGGTCAAGTTATTTAATCAACTCTGAACCCTTAAAATGCTTGGTTTTTTATTTGGAAACTATTCACAAAAAATTTGGAAAGGAAAATTAAGTTTAAACCATGATTTTCAAAAGTAACCGAAACAATTTCGAATAGTGTTTTTAAAGCGTCTTTGATCAAACACTAATTTCTTTTCATCAATATCCATTTTAATAACTCAATTCCTTTTTAAATCATTTTAACACGTTTATGAAATTTAATTATTTAAAAACTTCCATTTTGAAAAGTTGAAATCCATATTTTATAAACTAGCAAAACACGATGTTTTCGGAAACTTGATTTGGACATATCTCAACTGTAACGACCCGTAAATTTTGGTAAATAAATTGGTTGAATTGATAAGGTTTTTGAAATTAAATTTAGAAAGAAATAAAAAATTTATAATTTATATTGAAGTAAATGTCAAGAATGAATTGTAGTCATGGTTATTAAGAACTAATTATTGACAATTTAAGTAAAATCACAATGAAAATGAAATTGTGTATATTTTTGCACTTGGAATAAATAAAAATATAAATAAGTAAATAAGTGTAAGTGCTGTATAACTAAAGGAATTTATATATTATTAACAGTAATTAAATGAATTCGGTAATATGTATGTAATTATTAAATTTGGTTGAAGTATGATAAACCTAAGTGTAACCTTGGCTTGTAAACAATTATTATGAGTTACTTGTTTAATTTGTTGATTGAATTGGAATGGAAAAAAAATTCTAATAAAAATATAATTAAAGGTTACATTAATGGGAATGGGAATGTGTTAAGTAAATAAATGGTAAACAATACTAGTCAAGGTTAATGAATTTATGTATTGAGGGGAATACCAATTATGAAAAGAAATGCAAATGTTATATTTGGCAAAATTTCAATATAAGTGGGAATTATTAAACTTAATGCGCAATTGCAAGATTTTAATTGATTTTATTTAGAAAATTGGGAAATAAATATAATTAAATATTTTGTTACTGTAAATTATGATAATATTTGAAAGTAATGTCCATTCCATCAAATTTTAAATATAGTTAAATAATGTGTAAAAAGGCAATAAACTTTACGTTTACTTGACACGTTTTATATCCATTCTTGTTCAATTTTTTGGCATTATTAATGGTACGTTATTTTCTGATATATTCTTTAGCATATTTACTAAATAAATAAGAAACATATAAAATTAAATTACGTTACTTTGTTAGTTATTTTGGGCGTATGTTTCGTTTTAATTATTGCGTCTGTTGTAGCACTCTTTAATTTCTTACCTTAGTTGGAAAAAAAATCAAATCATTCAATAGCCGTGCTCTTCTATAGGAAAGAAATGAAAAGCTTGCCTTATCATTCACATGTGAGAATTTCCTCTTTCCTTTTTACTTCTCCTTAATTAATAGAAATAAATTCCTAAATTTCCTCAAGCCGTTACTATCTTTATTTCTTGCCCTTTTTCCCCACCTTTTGATTTCCTACCTCTTTATTTACCTATTTATTTATTTATTTCCTACCTTAACCTATTCCTCAATACTCATAGTCGTTCCTTACATGTAGCCTATCAATTCACGTGAAGATAGGAAGTGTTCTTATTTTTTCCGTTTATTCCTTTGTTTAAAAATAGGAATTAAATCCCTTCATTTTCTCTTGCCACTTTAAACAAAATTTCTTTCCACTTTATCAATTTGAGGCTTCTCTTATAAATACAAATCACACTACATACCTTATTCCATATCAATAGACCTTCATCTCCTCTCTCGTGTGAAGCAGCAGGTAAATGGCCGCATGCTTTTCCTTTATTTTATTTTTCTTATTCTTTTTCATCCTTTTCTTTTGTTTTCTTCTTGTTTATATTGCTTTTTCTTTTCCTTTATTTTGAGTATAACATGATTCAAGTATATATTTTAAAATATAAGCATGTTTATATAGTGTAGCGCAAGTATACATTAAATTTAAAGTTATAAACATCTGCATTTGTTCTATGGTTAGTTTTATATGAGTATTTATTGAATTTGTTTAGTCTGACTTTTGAATATACATTGGGTTGTTTCATACTGTTTATATATAATATAAGAAGTTTAGAAGTCTGCATACTTCTATATATCATATAAGAAGTTTAGAATAGTTGGATTTCAATCTGCATGATTTCATCAGAGAAATATCATGAACACATATTAGTCTATATATTGTGTACATAAGTTTGAATTCTATGTTCGTATCTTGTTTTAACATATAATATATATACACATGTTTTGATTTAATTGCCATGTATCTGAATAGCTTGCATACATAGTTTACACCTATTCACATATACGACCTGCATTTTTCATATATGTGACATTTTAAGTCAGGGCCTCTTGTTTCTATACTTGGATTTAAAATGGAAGGTATAAGTTTTAAATATGTAACGTGTTTAAGTGTAACATTTATGCGGTTACATATATAGTTATGGTTATATAATGCTACTTGGGTTTCATAAGAATTTTATGTTGATTTTAACGTAAGTCACTTTGATTTTATAAGGGGTATTAAGTTTAAATTATATATTAGGTATGTATTCTAAATATGGTTTTGGATATAATAATGATTTTGTATATACCCATAAACGTTTTGATTTTTATTATATATATGCTTTAAATTCAATATATATGTTTAAAGTTTAAGATTGATTTAAATATACATATGTATTTGTTTCAATATATATATTGTATATGTGTTTTAAGTGTGATTTAAGGTCTGCACTTTAAATTTTAGTCTGCATGTTTGTAATGTATAAAGATAATGTATATATATATTCATGCCTGCGTTGCCTTACAATTTTGATGGAATATGTATGATATTAAATGAAAATTGGTTTTAATATTATATATATAAGGTTACTTTTATAAAGATTTAAATTTTAGATGGTGTTCGGATATTGGTTTGAAATATGGGTAATATAGTATATAAGTCTTTATTTCAATCTTATGTATATATGATGATTAATTTTATTTATTGGTTTTAAACTAAATATTGATTTCATATATATTTAGTTCAAATTTATATCGACGGATTCAATTGTTCTCTTCGATTTCCTATTATCAGCCTTGTCCGTGGTGCCTATTTTCTACATCAAATCTTGTCCATCCAGCGTTTCTTTGGATTTCGTAGTTCACTTCATTGTCTATCTCTCTAACCTTGAAAGGTGAGCAATCACTCACGATTAATGTTCTTATATTTATTGAGTTTGATTTCAATTGAAACGACAATTGAAATATGCTGCTATTTTGAACTGTTATTTGTTTAAACTGTTATAAAATCTAGTATCTATAACTGTTCACCTATGGGACATGACACAATATCCTGTGTTTATATTATATTATTATTGATGATATATGCCTGTTGTTATATTCTATATTATCTGTTATCACTCTGCAAGTTCCCTGTAAGTATAGAATTCACTATGGGTTGAAATGATACATACCCGAACGGACTTTAGAAAAGGAGAAAATCATCATGGATTGAAATGATAGACCCAAGCGATTTTAGTTTGAGTTGAATTTGGGATTGCGGGTCGAAATAATATCTACCCGTATATATTTAAATTACGGATTGAAATGATAAATATATGTATCCCTTGGCCATAGGATAGGAAATTACATACAGACACCGTTGGTCTATATATAAATATTTTAAAATGATTTCTATGGTTTTGAAAGGGAATATATATATATATATATATGTGGTTTTATTTAGTATTGGAAATGTTTGATATATAAATAAGTTTTAAAATAAAATGATTTAATTAATATATTATGTTAAGTAGTAAATTCTTAAATCGGTTTTTCAATGATTTGTATAAGTAAGGAAGACAACGTTGAATTTATTAAAATTGTATTTAGTTAAGAATTTAACTTAATTAAAACGTTTTGAAACTATTGAATTTGGAATTTTTAGATATGATCTTATAACTTGATTTTGATTTAGGAAATTAAATGAATATTTCCCAATTAAAGAAATTGAAGGAAAATATAGTAAACTGTAATTCAAGGTTATTTAAACGATATTGAATTTATTAACTGAATATTCCAAGGCTATAAAATAATGAAGTTAAACCAATATTTATATGAAACTGTTAAATTTAGTTTTGAAAATGTTGAATATTTAAAGCCTTGAAATATATCGGAATTTAAATGTTTATTTTATGGTTTAAATCTGTATTTTAAATCGATAAAATTTGAATTTGTTTAGTTAGAAACTGAATTGAATGGAAATTGATAAATTTAGATTGAATTAAATTTGAGGGGAAAAGTCGAGTTGATTTTGAAGCGATTTGTGAAGTTTTGAGGAAATTACAAATACTTTACTTTATAAATTAGTTAGTGTAAGCATACTATTTTGGAAAATAGATATATTTGAAATGAAATGATATTTAAGTTTTGAAATATAAATTAATTTGAAATGACTACGGTGTTATTGTGTATATTTCTACATTGTAGATAGTTCCACGGATCCTTGGAGGATGGTTATCCCAACATCCTTTATGTTAATTGTATTTCAGTTGATATTTCACTTGAGTCGGATTTATGGATATAAGAATATTAATCCTGACTCGAGTGCTTTGTGTTTTACTTTACGCTCGGGTCAGCCTGAGTATTTACAGCTTAGCTTTGGATTTCTTTTCTGGAGCTAGGAATCGCTAGAGATTCTGTTTGTCTAGTTATCTATTCCCTTTCAGTTTCAGTTGTTCTATTTCAGCTCTGGTATTTATAAACTTCTATGTATTTGAGATTTCTATTGTATATGATTTTTTCAAACTGATATTATGTATTTTTTTTAAAGAGTTTGTTATAGTAGCTTCATGAACTACTATGGTATTTTAATTTCCGCTGCGAGTTATTCTGATATTTCGGTGTCTATGATTCTGTGGTAGTATTTCATTTGCTCCAAATTTTATCACAATCTGTTATTTTGAATTATTCAAGTCAGACATGCATGGATTATTGTCAGTTTGAATGGTCCAAAATAGTGCGTCGTTACATTTGGTATCAGAGCTTTGGTTTTTAGGCAAACCATAGCCTGAAGAGCAAAAACTCATTAGAGATAGGGTAGAAATACATATTTTATTAACTACCAAAACACGATGTTTTCGAGAACTTCATTTGGACATATCTCAGCATTCGTAAAATGAAATTTTGATTTTTATTCTTCATTTGAGAACTTTAGTAATAAAAGTTTAGAAGACTCTTATTTCAAATAATTTTGAGCTATATTCCATTCTACACATTGATTTAACTTCTACAGCGTGAAATCGTGAACCGTAGTTACGTGACGCGCCTATTTTGACTTCGATTTCGTATCTTTTCAAAACTTTACTAAAATGAGTTTTAATGTTTATAAACATTTATAAACCATTTTATTCATGTTTAAAGAGGTTTAACTATACCGTAAAACTTTTATAATTCATAAGAAGAATGTGATTTCTTCATGTAAATTTGACATGTATTTATCATGAATTATTTTTATACCTAAGTAAACATATTATCATATATAAATATGATAAACAACCATCATAAACAAGCATAAAAATTATATGATGTCATCATAAATTTTATAAAATAAATTTGTAGAGTTTCTCACTTAATAGCTTTTCTAATCTAACTTTAAATGAAATCGACTATAGCTCCACTATTCCTATACCGAACTTATGAATCTTGCTTTGGGACTCTTAAGGGGTTTGGCTTTATACTTATAAGGGTGGTTGAGCTTGGCATAGATGGTGGTGAAGGGTGGCCAAGTGGATAGGAGGACAAAAGGTGGAGTACAGTCTTATGTCACACTTTAAGGCGGTATTTCTTCATACATGGTAGTTTTTATTTTAATAGAGCTTCGCTATGAAGGAAGAGACTAGAGTATCCATTAGAGAGGTCATTAGAAAGCTTAAAAAGAAGGGAGAAGAAGATGATTTTGGTGTGAGGTTTTATAAGAAGAGGGGGAATATGTTTATAGGAAAAATATAGAAACTATCTTCCTTTACATCTCCTTCCACCATGTGCCAACCCACTGCACTCTCATCGCTCATGGTTGGCCACCCCCTCACCTATACCCCATCTCATGTGCTACCAAGTGATGGTGAGTTTTGTTTTACTTTGTTTAGGAATTTATCTAGATTTTTGCAAATAAATATCATGATGTATTTTTAATTTATCATTACTAAATATGAGGTGTAAATGGTAATTATATGGTGCATATATGTATGCATGGATGTATATATGTGTATGTGTGCATGTATGTAACGTATAACA
This sequence comes from Allium cepa, assembly GCA_030765085.1. Taxonomy (NCBI): domain Eukaryota; kingdom Viridiplantae; phylum Streptophyta; class Magnoliopsida; order Asparagales; family Amaryllidaceae; genus Allium; species Allium cepa. Next base: position 781,094,762 of record CM060945.1, read on the forward strand.
TATAATGTTGCACAACTTCCCTAAGTCAAACCGTTAGGAATTCTAATTTCGATTTCCGATCAAATTTTTACTTGTCAGTTAATATACATATATTTTCAAACAAAGTTTAATAGCAATATCTCTATTATTATTTAATAATTAAAAGGGCCTTTGAATTTAAAATAATGTTAAATCATTTAAACTCAGTTTAAATTCAAAAGTCAATTATTCAAAAATGATGATATCATTGATGATGTCATGAAAACATTTTACTTCTAAAAATAAAATAAATAATTTTATTATATATTCTCGCTTATATAGATAAATAAGTGTATGTAAAAAAAATCGTCTATGACTTTTGACAGTTAAAAAGTTGTTTATCGATAAAATGATTTTGGGTCATATTATCTATATTTTTCCAAAGAATATATTTTTGTAAATATTTTTCCAAAACTGAATCACCATTATTATTTATCACATAAAACATGATTATTTATGTTTAATTTGTCTAGTAGGCCTGAGTTAGCCAAATGTTAATGGTTACCCAAACAAAACTATAGTGTTCGGACAGACAGTCCATTTATTACTGATCTATATGCATGCATGGTATTGCTTTATTGTTTTAACCAGTTTTGGTTGTAGGATTAAAATTTTCAAATGGTATTTTTAAAAGGATATTAAAGAGGGGAAACCCATTCTGTTAAGTGGCGTAGCCTCACTTAATATCAAATAGCCGAATTGTATGGTATTATTCACACCAGGCTTTATGTCTCACTAGAAGTCAATGTTTTCCCCTTAAACTCTTGGATGCTCAAAATTGATTTGAGTAAGCCGAGGGTTGATGATATACAGGTTGTAGGTGGTGGATGAATAAAGCTTCCTAAGTTGAGCAGGAGGCTGATTTTAGCTATCTTGGGGTTGTTTTATTTTACTCCGCTATGTTGTATTAGGTCTATTATGACTGTGTAGTACTCTGGTCAACCAAGGAGGCATCATCATATGCTGCTCTTGGTGTGTTTATGTAATAATTATATTTGATCTGAACCTGAGAAGCGATTGGGATTATGTAATTTGATACGAATCATGTTTTGTGAAATGTAATAAGAAAAGTTATTTTTTTGAAATCTATGAATTTGTTTCATATTCTTGTGCTTCTGATCTTATGAATACCATTAGCATTACTGTATTTTTTCACCGAAAGTTAATGCAATAGATGACTGTAGCATCTGTAACAATTAGCTTTGGGCCTCAAGATAGGGAATGTTACATGCGGTCTTGATCCTTCCCAGTCCATCGACGCCCCTCTACCTCGTTTTCTTTTCTCCTCTATCTGTCTTCATCGGTTTCACATGAGGAGTAATATCAGGATGAATGTCTTTACGAATGATGATACTCGAGCACTCGGTTAAGGTCATTATAAAAGCCTCTAGAGATGATTCCTGTAGCAAATAACAAAATGATTTCAGAAGAAAAAACATTTGATGGATAAAAATTCTAGATGGATAATACGGAAATGCATGGTCCTAGTAAAGTATGTGCTACATTAGGACCCCATTAGAACAACACACACCGAATCGGTCTCTAATTAATGTTGGGATATTCATTTTGATGGGAATGATTTTTTGCAAGTTGAGAAGCAACCCTTTCGAAGTAGAAATACCTATGAGATCCTTCACATCCACATAGATGTCACTCGTATCTTCGAAGTTAAATTCGGCTTCTCTCGGTGAATGACTAGGAGCAAGTATGTCCTTAGGAAGGACTTCTTCAAATTGTTCTTTTGGAGGGGGAGATGGAGTGTGCCTAGGACACATTCTGGGGACTTCTCACCCGAATCGACAACGCCTTCATCGATATCTGTATCCAAGTTTTCTTCCTCGTCGATTTAAGGGAGTCCCTCATCGGCTCCTCATTTCTCCTTTCTCACAATTACCGGCCCTTTACCTTCCCGATGAACCAACTCCTCTTCCTTCTCCTCCGGGATCGAAGGCATCTTTGGCGGACTGACGGTCTAAATTTAAATTCGGGTTTCCCTAGAAGATTCTACTAACATGCAAGACGAGTCACTATCTTTCTCTTCATCATCATCATCTTCATTAGAATCATGGGAGGTAGAAAATAAGAGAGCCCAAGCTTCAGAGCAAGAGGGGGCACTAGCAAACCCAACTGATCTCCGGGGATGTAAAAGCCCACATCGGCGAAGATTCTTATCGCTGTGCAGAAATATGATCATGTGCTCTCGTGTATCGATTGCCTTAAGGGCACTTAGAATAGGCATGAGTGTTGGATCCTTGTTAATCCTCTGAAAGGCTGTAAAAGAATAGACGATCGCTTAGAAGACTTTGTAGCGGCTAAAGAAATTTTTATGTCCAGTAAGAGATACTTACCCCTTATGGTCCATAGATGAGTTAACCACATAGGACTTGATAAAGAAAAATTGATTTTTGAATGAAGGGACATTGCTAGGGAGATCGAGTGCGAGCTTTCGGCCACATTGTGCCTTGTTGTAAATAAGAGATAGGTTGGGCTCCCTCTTTTAAAGTAGCAAAATATATCGCAACTCGATGAAATTTGAGGCAGGACTAAGCGTTCGCACGAACATAACATATAGACAGGTCGGCATGGCATAACCATTTGGAAGAATTTGAAATGGGGCCAGCCCCATATTCTAAAGAGTCACCATCAGAAAATGTTTAAACAAGGGCACCACACTATACATTCACATGCAGCGATGGTAGGCATGTATCCAAAAGGCGGCCGATGAGCGAATTGACCTCTTAATTGAAGCAGTACATCATCCTCTGGAATGCTGTATTGCTAGGAAATGATTTGTAACGCCCTGTGTGTAAGAATCGAAGAGGCTTACTCCGAGGATCCAACAGAACCCTGAAGTTGGGAGTAGTGCGGTCAACAACGGGGCCAACTCGAACTAGGTGGTCATACTATCCTAATGTTATGGTGGTAGCAAGAGTAGCCGGGATCAATGAGGATTCTACTTTAGAAGCAGGTGAACTCCCTAAATTGAGTTATGATGGGAAGATTTATACATCATTTTGTATATGAAAGCTTCTGTTCATAACGGTCGGATATCCATAATTTTTGACTATCAACCCTTAACACGGATGATATTTGGAATTCAAAAGTTGATCGACGTGTATTAATCACCGATCAGACTCCAAGCATTAACCATGAGTGTGTGCAATGTGTAATCTATGCAAGAATGGGCACGACATCCTAAATGCTATGAGTGGACCATTCCATGTTGAAGGTTCACTCACACTAGGAAAAGCAATCCATTTTGGCTGTTAATATCATTTCTTCTGCAGTTACCCATTATTGATCAATGATCGATAATGGGTCCATTATCTGAAGCGATATGGAAAGCTCTTCCTAATCCAAAAACACTGACTATGCAATGATAACTCTAGTCCAAATCAAGCAACTATAGATTAACGTGTCTGGATCAAGAAGGAACTTATCAGCATAAGTCGATTTTAGTCTCTTGGAAGATGATAACAACCAAACCTACACGTGGAATACCATCCTTAATTATTATCACCTCCTAGAAAAACCAAAATCAATTTGGAATCTGTGAGATGTCATGCCAGAATGGACAGTGAAGCTCGATACAAGCTAATTCTAATTTTGAGGACGAAGATAGCAAAACATGTTGATAATCGGAGAAATACCATGGCATTGCTCCATGAAGAACTTACGACTCGATTTACTATCTTCTTCTCCAAAATTGCTATTAGATCGGATATTCCACTATAATGATTGCTAACGCAGCCTAACCAATCAATAACATAATATTGCATCGAAACTCACTTCATCGACTTACACGTTTGAAATTGAAGAGAGACACGATGAAGTCTTCAAGAAAAGGTAGCTCGAATCATAAGCCATTTAGATCGGTAAATGATTGGATCAACGATAGCAGGGTTTATGCGAAGTTATGGAAAAAGAACAGTAGAAAGGACTTCTAGAGGCAGTGATTAGTGGCTTTGAAGTAGAGGATCGGTGGTGGTGGCGTTCCAATGACGTCGTAAAGTGGATCTGCAAAGCAAGAATTGATCTGGATCGTCTCAACATGAAATTGGAGAATGGAAAAATGGGAGATCCGATCCTACTTAAACTTAAAAAAAGAAAGAAAACAAAAAAATTTCCTAAGTACTTAGATCGTGCCGATCCAACTCAATTGGATACCGATCCAATATAGTTACCACGAATGGCATCGAACTTCTCATGTTTGCCCAATTTGAAGTTTGTATTCACCCTAGAAGTTATCGTGTCAAGATCATTCTGTAATCATGACTAATGAGGTTTCCACTTAAAGACTGGATAGTTAACCGAAACGTCATAGGCAGCTGCTCAAGAAAACAAAATGCGGTCGATACAGCTCCATAAAATGGAAACCGTAGGATAGGTATTTCCAAAGCATTCCATGTTTTCAACGAAAGCATGCTTTGAGGGAAAATGTTAAACAAATTTTTAACCCAATAGAATTTAGGAGAAAATTATAACATTCAAACTAAGCCTGAATGACTTGAAACTTGGCCGAAAGACCTAAAAATATGAGTGTAATGACTCTATTTTTTACTAACGTTATTTAGGATATTTAGTTAGCTAAATAAAATAAAATAATGTGATGATTAGGGGATTGAAATTTGTGATTAACATAGGGGTAGCTGTGCCATGTAAATAAATGAACTAAGATGAACTAAAATAAAATAAATTAGGTAAATAGGTAAGGGGCAAAGTTGGAATAAGAGTATTATAATACCTTAAACCCTTAGGATACTCATTCTATACGTTCATTCATTTGCAAAAACTAAATATTAAGGCCAGCCACCATTAAGCAAGAATAAGAAGAAGGAAAGCTAAAGGAAGAAGATTAATCAAATCAATTCTATTCAAAACTCAAATTCCTTAACTCAAAGCTAAGGTGAATAATAACTACATCTCATATTTTCTAATTGTTTTCGGATTTTAGGTTAAATCATAACTATTTGCAAGTATTTTGTCATGTTTTTTAATGATAAATTGATTATATGTGCTTGTTGATGATTTATGCTTATTCATATAGATTTTATGATATATTTTAATGTGAAAACTCTATTAAATGACATCCAAATGACTTGTGATTTTAAATTTAGCTCAAAAATGATATTTTAGAGATGGATTTCAATTTTCATAATTTTTTGAATTAATGTGGATTTTATATTAATTTTCTATTGTGGAAATTGATTATTTGGGTTTAAAATTATTTATGGATAATCGATATATGTTTTGGGTTTGCAATTAATATATGTTAGGAAACATATTAAAGATGATTTATAGGAATTTTTGTAGAATTTTCTAAGTGGTTTAATAGATATATAAAATTATTTAAGGTATATGACTTAAATGTTTAATACATTTATAAAAGAAGGAGTATTTTGTAAATAAATTAAATTGTTTATTCTGAAGTCTGGATAGTGCTTTTTGAAAAGAAAATTAGAAACCAATCAAATTTTGACAAATAAGGTAGGTTAGTTGAAAATATTACTTTAAAAAGATAAAAGTCAGTTTAAACAGCCTTTTTAATTTTTCCGCCACTTTAGGCACCTGGGTTTCACCTCAGTACTTCTGCCTCCACCTTGACCGAAACCAATGCATATAGTATCAATGACTTGGTACATAGTGAATTGGACTAACACAAAATTGGGATGAGATAGTAGGTATTGATGGGGTCAAAGGCTCACTTCGCTTTAAATGAAAAAGTGTCCGCTTTGCTTTCGAAGGGCATGCTTTCGACTTGGTTGGCTTTCGACTTAATCAAATATTTTAAAAGAATGGTTTCGAAATAGGTTGCGCTTTTGCTTTGAGTAAATGCTTTCAAAGAGGTCGAAACCCATCTCTGCCACTTTTTACCTTTCGAAGCAAATGGTTTCAAAAGGATAACTTTGTTTTTAAAATCCAAGCCAATTCTAAAATGCTTTCGAATGGTTAGTTTCGAAACCATCGCTTCTTTACTAAAGAATTAGTTTTGAAAGAGTGCTTTTGACTTAAATGTTTTATGACCCCTTTGCTCTATTGAAGGTAGAATCCAAAAGTTTTGAAGAATATAGTTTTAATGGTTTTGAAAGGTGTTCCACATGTTTTACTTGAACCCAAATGTTTTTGAAAGTTTGATGCTTATAAAGCATTTTAAGTGCTTTCAAAAGGATTAAAGGAAGATTTCAAAGGGGGTGGCTCCCTAATGGTTTTGAAAGGTTTAAAAGGAAGTTTTCCAATATTTTTAAAAGGCAATGTTTAAGTGTATTAAAAGAGGGACGTCTAAGGTTTTAAAGCTTTGAAGGGAAATTTTCCAATGTTTTTGAAAGGTGATTATGAATGGTATCGAAAGGAATATTTTGGCCTTTCGGTCTATATTATAAAGGGTTTACTTGGTTTTGAAAGGGATACTTTAAATAGAATCAAAAGGTGTACTTTCGAAGGTTTAAATGTTTTCATCAACAAAGATTTGTATAAAGAATATATAACATGGCATAATGATTTGAGTAAAGGAGAGTGTGTGCGTGCTTGATTTGAAGTATGATTTAAAGGTTTAAATTAATTTGAGAAGAAAAGGTTTTCAAGGAAAATTTAAGGGAAGATTGCCCTATGTAAAATGACTCAGATATTAGAATACCAAATGAGACTGGTATAGGGTCACGCCCTATACATTAGCTGTTAGCCCCTAGCTAATTTAGTCCAATATTCTAATGTGTAGGACTTTGACAAAGGTAAGACTAAAATGATGTTACACACAAAAGGAATATATTTGTACAGAGATAGGTTATTGGTGATCCCACAAAACCATTAGGATTAGTTGACCTGGGGAAGTAAGTTAGGGATAGACTTCTCAAAAGAAGACTATCTAACAGATGTTAGATATTTTTTTTATATTGTTTGGTAGGCCCGAGTCAGCCAAAGGTTAGTAGTTAGCCAAACAAAACTACAGTATTTGGACAGATAGTCCATTTTATTTCTTGATTTGTATGTACAAATGATATTTCTTTACAGTTCTAACCAGTTTTATTTGTAGGATTATGATTTGCAAAATATATGTTTTAAAAGGATATTAGTGATAGGAAACTCATTTCGCTAAATGACGTGGTCTCACTTAATATAAAGTAACCGAGATGTATAGTATTATTCACACCAGGCTTTATGTCTGACTTGAAGTTTATGTATTTCCCCTTAAACTCTCGGGTGCTCGAAATTGATTTGAGTAGGTTGAGGATTAAGGATTTTGAGGTTTTAGTAGGTTGACGAATAATTCTTCCAGAGATGAGCAGGTGGCTGCTGACGGATAGCTATTTAGGAGTTGCAGTTTTTTTTTTATTCCGTTGTGTTGTATAATGTCAGTTATTTAGTACTCTGGTCAAGCAAGGAGGCATCATCATATGTCGATCTTGGCGTGTTTATGTAATAATTATATATTATTCTGACTTAGTAATCAGAAATGTTGTTTTTGAAATTTGTGATTTTGTTTCATATTCTAGTGCTTCTGATATTATGGATACTATTAACATAGCTGTATTTTGTCACCGAAAATTTGTACTATAGATAACTGCTACATCTGTAGTGTTTGCTTTGGGGCTTAAGATAGGGGTTATTTCAACTTGGTATTGGATTAAGGTTTGTGAAAAACTTTAAACTAAAATGATTTTTGGAAACATAATTCTAAGTAATTAGAGATAAGATAGGGGTATAGGATAACGCTATAGTATTACACTTGTGTTTGCTGTATATAACAGATATAAGTATGCACTCTATCTCTATTCTTCTATCTCTCTTAGGCTATTCTTAATATCTAATAAGGCTTGAATGGAGATATGCATGCTAGAAGTGGAAGAGTGAATCTTGGGGAAGCACCACCATAAATGGAAACGCCTGACCGAATACTAGAAGGAATCAAGCTCAGGCACAAGCTGGGAATGTAGATGTTGGAGTCCCACAAGTGGATATGGGAGCTATATATCAGTTCTTCATGAACATGATGCAGGTGGGTGTTACTGCCAGTGTGATTGGAGGAAATGCTATAGCAGAAGTTTCGAAAGTGATGGCTGTTAACAATTATGCTACCTTGAGTAGAGATTATATTAGACTTGGAGGAAGTCATTTATCGGAATAGAAGACGCTATTAAGATGGAGAATTGGTTACTACATTGTCAGAGGATCTTTGCAGACATCCGACTCAATGATGAGCAGAATAGAAGACTGTCTTTGAGATAGCTACAAAGAGCCGCTTTATTTTGGTGGAATAGTGTGGCTGTTGGACTGAATCTATGCAATTAAAGCACTCGGCAGATTCAATGTAGCGGAGGTGTAAAAAGTCATATCGGGGACACAGCGAGAATACAGTTGGATATAGCAATGACTCAAGAATAGCGTAAAAAAACTCGTACTTAATGTTTTTATAAGTATAAAAATGGTAATTAAATGAAAAATTAACATTCAATTGAATTATAATTAATACATAAATATTTAAATAAAAACATGTGCGAATATACTGTAAATAATCGTGAAATTGTTATATTTGTAATATATAATTGAATTTAGTAGAAAATTAAGGTATTTTCATCTTCTAAAAATATATTAAAAATTCTATCAACTAAATTAATTTCACAATATTTATAATGTACAAACGTCATTTTTGAATTCATTTTATTTATAGAAGATATAATGATAATACCAAAATATAGCAGGATTGACGGGTATAGCGGAAATAGTGGGCTTAAAGCGGAAAGGATGTATTTAGGGCTATATGGAAAAATCATAGCGATAGAAATCCGCTATGAGATGTAGCAGGGTTATAGCAGGGTAATAGTGGGGCATTAATTCCTCGGAGTGAATAAAGAGACTATGATATGTTTTTAGTTTAAAAGGAGGTTCGAGGAGAGCTTCATGTCTGCGATGGAGAAGTCTACCTTGATTAGAAAGTTTGTTGAGTTGGAGCATGGGGAGATGTCTGTGTTAGAGTATGCTATAGGGTTTGAGGAGTTGGCAAGGTATGGTTATGCGACCGTGGATATTATGATAAAAAGGAATGAGAAGTTCATTAGGGAGTTGAAGCCTCAGTTGTCCAAGGAAACATTACCTCATATCAGAGATCTTTGTGATGTTGTGGTTGAGATAGCATTGAGACATAAGGAGATGCTTGATTTTTTGGAGAAGAATAAGGAAAAGGAGGTCCACGTGGGGTAGAGTCAGAAAAGGAAGTTCTTTCATAAGAAGTGTGCGTAGAAAGTTGGAGTTGTGAAGAATGGAAAGTCGGAGATTGTTTGCTTTAAGTGTGATAAGAAGGGACATTTTGCTAATGAATTTCGTACCGGAAAGGCGAAGGAGGTGACCAGGAAGAAGAACATCAGGTGCTTCAACTGTGACATGATTGTCATTATAAGAACAAGTGCAAAAAGCCTACTAAGGATGGAAGGGCCAAAGTATATGCATTGGAACCTGCTACATCGGGACCAACAACGCAGGAAAAAGAAAAGGCAGTGTTGAGAGGTACGCTTTAGATTTATGGTATGTATGTTAGCATTCTCTTTGATACTGGCACATCGCATTCATTTGTATCTCGATGTTTGGTAGAAAAGCTTGACTTAGAACTCTCGTACTTAGTTACTTCCATAAGGGTTGCAAAACCGATAGGAGGTTATATGACTCTTGGGATGAAATGCGACCACTTATAGTTTGACTTGTTAGGTCATGCCTTTGTTTGCAGTTTTCATGTGTTTGACTTTGTAGAGTTCGGAATTATTTAGGGTATGGATTGGTTAAGTAAGTATGATGCCACATATTTTGCCGTGATAGGAAAATATCGCTTAGACACCTTGACTGCAGTAATCAGATTGTATATACCGTAAAAAACCCTAGCTGTGAGGAAAATGCTTTTTGGGGTTTTGTGGAGTTAGAAGACGATTTGAATCGAGCTTTTGTTGTTAGAAAATTCGTAGATGTTTTTGAACCTATAGTAGGATTCCCACCAAAATATGCCATTGAGTTTCGAATAGATTTGTTGCCTGGAGCGGAATAGGTGAGTAGAACATAAAACAAGATGATACCTACCGAGATGAGGGAGCTAATGATGTAGTCGATGAATTTGGGAGGCAAGAATTTTATTAGACCGGGTAGTTTGCCTTGGGGAGCAGCTGCAGCGTTTGCTAAGAAGTCGGATGGATCATTAAGGTTATGTATCGACTGTCATAAGTTGAATGAGAAGATGAAAAAGAATTGATATCTGTTTCCTATAATTGACGATTTTTTCAATCAGTTGAGTGGAGCCAAGGTATTTTCTCAGTTGGATTTGGCAACAAGTTTCCATCAGCTTAGAGAAGTGGATGATAGTATTTTTTTGACGGCGTTTAGAACAAGGTATGGATCATACGAATGATTAGTGATGTCGTTCGGCTTAACTAATGCACCGACATTCTTTGTGTATTTGACAAACCGAGTCTTCCAAGAGAAGTTGGATTGGTTCGTGTTGGTTTTAATAGGTGATATTCTAATATACTCTATAGATAAGAAGGAGCATGAAGTTCATCTCAGAGTGGTGCTTGAGACGCCGAGGCAGCATCAGCTGAAGGAAAAAAATTTGAAGTATCATTTCTGAAAGAAGGAAGTCAAGTTTCTCGGTCAAGTAGTCTTAGAGAAAGGGTTGTCTGCAGATTCGACTAAGATTGAAACAGTGAATAATTGGAAGAGACACGAGACAGTGACAGAGACAAAGATTTTTTTGGATTGGCTGGATATTATCGGAGGTTCATAAAGGAATTTTCACGAATAGCCTTACAATGACCAATCTAACTCGGAAGGATGTGAAGTTTGTGTGGACTTATAAGGGCGGGGAAGCATTCCAAAGCTTGAAATACCTACTAACTCATGCACCTCTGTTAGTTCTTCCGAAAGGGAATCAGGATTTGGTGCATGTGGAACTGGACTAGGAGCTATGTTAAAGTAGAGAAGTAAAGTGATAGCATATGCTTCTCGACAGCTTAGACCGCATGAGGTTAGATATCCTATGCCTGATTTGGAATTACTTGCAGTGATTTTTCATTGAAGGTGTGGAGACATTACCTTTTGGGAGAACGATTTGAGCTATATATGGATTATAAGTCATTGAAGTATTTGTTTTCTCGAAAGGAGCCGAATATGAGGCAACAGAGATGGTTAGAGTTTATTGGTGCTTATGACTTTGGAATTGAGTACACACCAAGAAATGTAATAAGGTGGCAGATGCACTTAGGAGAAAGCATCAGAATGAAGTGCTGGCTATGATAGTTGAGTGGAAGGATTTGGAAGCATTGACGACATGTAGAGTTTAGTGGAGATCTGAGGCTGGATCTAGTGGAGAAACTGTTGTGTTGTCTTGTTTAGAAATTCGACCGGTAATTGTAAAAGAGATTGCTTCTAAACAGGAGGGGAATCCAATATTAGCTGAACGGATCAGGAAATTAAGGGATGGAATAGAGAGTGATGACTTGAAGAATTTCGGTCTTGACTAGAATGGGTGGTTGAGAAAGAAAGGAAAGTTGCGTGTTCCGAGTGTAGGGGACATTAGAAAGGATTTTTTGAAAGAATGCCATCATTCGAAGTTCACCATTCATTCAGGTGGATCTAAGATGTATCAGGACATGAAGAGGAGTTTCATTCGGGGAAGGTATGAAGAGGGATGTTGGCTTACGGGTGAAGCAGTGTTTGAACTGCCAACAGGTAAAGCCAAACATCAGAAGCCTAATGTATTGCTAATCCATAGGATATTTCGGTTTCAAAGTGGGATTCTGCTTCTTTGTATTTTATAGATTGGTTACCAAGATCTAGTAAAGAAAATTAAAGTATATGGCTCGTAGTGGATGGACTGACCAAGAATGCACATTTCATTCCAGTTAAGTCAACTAGGATAACACCTGTTCTAGCTAATTTTTTTATGAGAAATGTGGTTAGCTACACGGAATTCCTAGTAGCACACTAAGTGATAGAGATTCTTTATACACTAGCAATTTCTGGAAGTGTCTGTAGGAAATTTTAGGAACCGAGCTCAAGATGAGTACTCTTATCATCCACAGACTGGTGGGAAAATGAAAAGAGTTAATAAATTCTTGAAGGATTTGTTACGAGCTTGTGTATTAGATTTTGGGGGTCATGGAAGACCATCTACACTTAGTCGAGTTTTCGTATAACATCAGGTATCAGGCTTGTATTGGAATGGCACCGTTTCAAGCTTTCGATGGATGGCCTTGAAAAACACCCATTTGTTAGTTAGAGACCGGGGATAGGTTGGTTCTTGGTCTGGATTTAGTGAGGGAAGCCGCAAAGAAGATTGACTTTATTCGAGCTACGGACTTAGTATAGGAAGAAGAGTTATGCAAATAAAAGACATAAAGATTTATAGTTCTCTATTTGAGATCATGTTTTTATAAAGGTATCACCGATGAAGGATGTGATTCAATTCGAGAAATCAGGAAAGTTGGCACTGAGATTCGTTAGACCATTTCACATTGTAGAGAGGATCGAGAAACTCGCATATCGAGTAGAGTTGCCAAATAGTTTAGTAGAAGTCCACGATGTTTTCCATGTTTCCCACCTAAGGAAGTGTATTAGAGATCCCGAGTCTATTATAGCACCGACCGTGTTAGATTAATTGGTAGTAGAACCGGACTTGACTATAGTTAGAAAGCTAATCAGATAGTTACGAGAGATGAGAAGAGGCTAAGAAATATGACAGTCATATTAATTGAAGTCCAGTGGAGCGACAATGAGAGAGACTATACTTAGGAGTCTAAGAGCAGGATTAGAGACAACTATCCTGATTTATTTGGTTATATGTTTTACTTTTTCGATTGATTTGTTGTGCACCTTTTTGTAATTTTGAGGACGAAGTTCTTTAAGAAGGGGAGTCGATAATGACTCTATTTTTGAGTAACGTTATTTAGGATATTCAACTAGCTAAATAAAATAATAATAATATGATTACTAAGGAATTGAGATTTGTGATTAGCGTAAGGGTAGCCATGCCATGTAAATAAATGAACTAAGATGAACTAAAATAAAATAAGTCAGGCAAATAGGTGAGGGGAAAAGTTGGAATTAGAGTATTCTAATAACCTAAACACTTAGGATACTCATTCTACACGTTCATTCATTTGCAAAATTTAAATTTTGAGGGCGGCCACCATTAAGCAAGAACAAGAAGAAGGAAAGCTAAAGGAAGAAGATTAATCCAATCAAATCTATTCAAATCTCAAACTTCTTAATCTCAAGGCTAAGGTGAATAATGACTACATCTCATATTTTCTAATAGTTTTTGGTTTTTAGGTTAAATCTAAATTATTTGCAAGTATTTTGCCATGTTTTTGAATGATAAAATGATTAAACATGCTTGTTGATGATTTATGCTTATTCATATAGATTTAATGATATGTTTAATGTGAAACCCTATTCAATGACATCCAAATGCCTTGCGATTTTATTTTTAGATCAGAAATGATAATTTGGATGTGGGTTTCAATTTTCATAATTTTTTGAATTAATGTGGATTTTATATTAAATTTCTAGTGATGAAATTGATTATTTGGATTTAAAATTATTTACGGCGAAATGATATATGTTTTGGGTATGAAATTAATATACGCTAGGAAACGTTTAAAGATGATTTACCAGATTTATGTAGAATTTTCCTAAGTGTTTTAATAGATATATAAAATTATTTAAGGTACAAGACTTAAATGTTTTATATATTTATAAAAGGAGAACTGGTATTTTATAAATAAATTAAATTGTTTATTCTCAAATTTCGATAGTGCTTTTTTGAAAAGAAAATTAGCAACCAATCGGATTTTGGCAAACAAGGGAATTAGTTGAAAAGATTACGTTAAAATGATAAAAATCAGTTTAAACGAGCTTTTTACCTATTCCTCCACTTTCGGCACCTAGGTTACACCTGAGTACTTCCGCCTCCACCATGATCGAAACCAATGCACATATTATCAAGGACTTGGTACATAGTGAATTAGACTAAGGCGAATGGTTTTGGGACGACACAGTGGGTTTCGATAGGGTCAAAAAGTAACTTTGCTTTTAAATGAAAAAACACCTATTTTGCTTTTGAAGGGTATGCTTTCGCGTAAATCAAATTTTCTAAATGAATGGTTTCGAAATGGGTTGTACTTTCATTTTAAGTAAATACTTTTGAAGGGTTCGAACCACTTGCCGCTGCCTTTTACCTTTCGAAGAAACCGGTTTCGAAAGGAAAACTTTTTTTAAAATCCAAGCCACTTCTCCAATGCTTTTGAAGGGTTGGTTTCGAAATCATCACTTCTTTACTTAGGAATTGTTTTTGAAAGAGTGCTTTAGACTTAAATGTATTATAACCCTTCTGCTCTGTTGAAGGTAAAACCCAAAGGATTCGATGAAGATAGTTTTAAATGGTTTCGAAAGGTGTTCCATATGTTTTACTTGAACACAAATGCTTTCGAAAGGATTGATGCTTACAAAGGATTTGAGTGCTTTCGAAAGGTTTAAAGAAAGGTGTAACGACCAGGAGTTTTGAACCATTCGCATTTACACATGTTAGATTTGAATTGTGCAAAACAATAGATTATTAATTTATATTTGGCAAAACTCAGCATATACAGTAAACAAAATCAATCACAGAATCACAGACACAGAGTAATATAACAATAAGCAGCAGAATAGATAAATAGTAGTTCATGAAGCTACTATATAAACAACAGAGTCGAAATAAAATACAAAAAATGTCTGAACTACAATGAAGTCTCCAATACAAAAGTAACTGTCAAGACTGAACACGATCTAGTTGTGCTTGAGTCACATGGTGGCGGCCTATGGCAAAGAGGATGGTGGTTGGCATTGATGCAAGGCAAGCGACTGGAAGGGAATGGGCTGGTGAGGGTGCAAGGTCGATGGAGCATGATGGATGGACGGATAGTGAAGGGACGGGGAGAGGAGAAAGCGGAGAGAATCAACATGGAGAAATGAAAGCAGCTTTACAATTGATATGAGCGAGATATTTAGGAACAGATTCAAGTAGTTGGGTTCCTCAATGCCAAAACAAACATAAAATATAGACCAGGAGTTTCGAACCACTCGCATCCGCACATGTCTTACTTGAATTGTGCAAAACAATAGATTGTTAATTTATATTTGGCGAAACTCAACATATACATTAAATACAATCAATCATAGAATCACAGATAAAGAGTAATATAATAATAAGCAGCGGAATAGATATATAATAGTTCATGAAGATACTATATAAACAACAGAGTTGAAATAAAATACAACAAAATATCACAAATACAATGAAGTCTCGAATACAAAAGTAACTGCCAAGACTGAACAGGAATCACGGGAAACAATTGAAATAACTTAATGTCGTGATGCAGCGCACCATGATAGTCACAGTTCCTTAAGTCGCTTGGCCTGCTATGAGTCGCGCTATGTTGAGTCGCAACCACATTAGTCGCTCCATGACCTTAAGCCGCCCTAACCATCAGCGCATCGTGATTTCCTTAAGTCGTGCCAATTTAAGTCGCTCAATGACCTAACGGATCAAGGAAACAAAGCCGCATCTCTTAGGTCATTCCCGGAAGCCACATTCCTTAAGTCGCACTCCTTAAGTCGTTCGCGAGCTAACCAACCTATGCTGCATTTCTTAAGTCGCTCAGATAAGTTGCTGGTTTCTTAATTCGCTTGCTTATGCCGCATCACTATAGCCGCTTCTCTTAAGTTGCCTGCTTCCTTAAGTCGTCTACTTTCTTAAGTCGCTGCTACCTTAAGTCGCCTACTTCCTTAAGTCGCATATGTTCTTATGTCGCTCAACTTATGTTGCTTAAGTCGTACATCGTGATGTGTTGTTATGTCGCATGAGTTGTAACTCGTATGATGTTGTAGCTTGTAAATGCTGTTATGTCGTATGTCGAGATGTTGAGTTAAGTCGTGTTGTAATTTTCTTAACCCATGTGTTGTTCGGTCGTGATATGTTGTATTTTCTTATGTCGCATGTGTAAAGCCGTGTAACTCGTGGGTCGTATGTCGTCTTTTGTTGAGTCACATATGTGTTGTAAACTTCTATAAATAGGGGCTGATGTCATTGTAGAGGTGGTTGATTTTGAATTAAAAAAATTGTGTGCGCTTTGGCCACTTTGTTGAAGTTGAATGTGATCTCCTTCTTCTTTCCTTCTTCGGGTTATTCGTGCGTGAATCAACGAAGTAGAAGCCAATTCGTGGCATCACTTACGAGTGATCAATGATCGAATTGTAGGTCTTTCAACACGGTATCTTGCGAGATCAACGGGTTGGAGATAGCTAGACTCCGGCATCGTCACGATCAACGGAATTGGGCATTTATCATTCTAACAGGTTTACTTGACACGAAATCATTTGGTGAGAAAGAAAGTTGCGTCAAATTGGTATCAAAACATTATTAGCACGTCGTAGTTAAATCCGCTGCGTCAGTTTGGTATCAGAGCCATATCAGATCCGAGCCATATCAAAGCCGAGAGCCAAGTTAAATTGTGATTGGAGCTAAGTAAGATCAAGGCCAGAGTGAAGCTAAGTAAGAGCTTAGCTAGATCAGAGCAATGCAAAGTCAAGTCAAAGCGAGTAAGAGCTAAGTCGGAGCCGAGTTAAAGCCAAGTTAGGTCGGAGCCGAACCAGAGCCGAACTAAAGTTGGAGCCGAAAGTAGCATGAGTAAAGGAACCAAAATTGTTTGAAGATCATGCCTCCGAGACGTGCTAATCGCTATCATAATGTTGAAGATGTGTATAGAAGATAGGAAGAGGAGCAGATGGAGTAGTGTATCAATGAAAAGTTCAATATGGGTATTGAAAAGTTAGAGAAGTTGATGAAAGACATGAATCATAACCAAATGAGAACTTCACCAGTTTCGAACCATAGTAGAAACAGGGTTTCACCATCAGTTTCATAAGATAGGAGGATGTCACCCAGTCTTATCGAGATAGGAGAGAATCTTCAGTTTCAATGAGGCGAGAACACCGTGAGTATCGAAATGAAGAAAGAAGAACTCCACGTGAGTTTGAGAATGAATCATATCATGATGCTGAAAGACAAGATAGAAGAGACATGCGTAGTCGTGGAGATGTAGATGGACGGGATCGATATCTAAGTACATATGATTTTGAGGAGGATGGTGATGGAGGTAGTATTCATTATCGAAATCGAGGCCAAGTGCGAAATCAATATCTTGATTCAGACAATGATCGTAAATGGGAATCAGGTATGAGAATGGAAATTCTAGAATTCAAAGGTGGTACGCACGCAGAAGAATTTCTTGATTGGTTGTCAAATGTTGAAGAAATTTTGGAATTCAATGAGGTACCTGAGAATCGTAGAGTTCAGCTAGTTGCTACAAGATTAAGGGGAAGAGCTATGGCTTGGTAGCAGTGAACTAAACTAACTCAGGAGAGAATGGGAAAATCAAAAGTTGTCACTTGAGAGAAGATGAGAAAGATGATGAAAGCAACTTTCTTGCCGTACAATTATCAGTCTCTTATGTATCAACATTTGCAGAACTTGAGACAAGGGACGAGGATAGTGAATGACTATGCAGATGAATTTTATCAATTGATTGCAAGGAATGATATTATGGAGACCGAGGAACAGCTAACAGCCAGATATATTGGAGGGTTACGAATGCAAATTCAAGACATGGTGAATATGTTTAATCCAATGTCTGTTGCTGAAGCACATCAGAAAGCTCTAGCTTAGGAGAAGCAAGGGAGACGAGGAAATGGTGTGTTTACGAGTTCTAACAACCAGAATATGGGTACTAGTAGCAGTGCTAATGTTTCCAAGGCAGTCAGTAAACCAATTGTCAAAGAAGCCGCTAAAGCAAAGGTCAATGATAGTATCAAGTGCTATAATTGTCAGGAGTTTGGCCACAAAAGTAATGAATGTACAAAGCCAAAGAAGAGAACCTTAGTTGCAGAGGAATGTGAGTATGAGGATGTGGAAGCTGAAATTGATTATTCTCAACCATCGAAGTTTGATGAAGATGAAGAAGCTGTGTCAGGAGACGAAGGATGTAACTTAATGATAAGGAGGTCTTATTTAGTGCCAAAGCATGAGAATGATTCTAGTTGGCTGAGAAGCAATATCTTTTAGTCTACATGTACTATCTTGGGAAAGGTTTGTCGATTTTTATTGATGCGGGAAGCTGTGATAACATTATTTCTGAAGAAGCCGTTACGAAGTTAGGGTTAAAGACTGAAAAACACACTAGACCTTATAAACTGGCATGGCTAAAGAAAGGTGGAGAAGTTACAGTGGGAAGACGAGCTTTTTTTATATTTTCTATTGGGAAGAAGTACAAAGATGATATATGGTGTGATGTTGTGGATGTGGATGTGTGTCGTCTACTATTGGGAAGACTGCGGCTGTATGATCGAGCTGTACAACATAATGGTCGCACCAACAGCTACAGTTTCATGTCCGAAGGAACTCAAATTACCTTAGTTCCTAAGAAGCGTGAACAAAGTGAAAGTAAGTCAGAGAAGAAAGTGGAATCAACTAGTCTATTATATTTGAAAGAATTTGTTGAAGAGGTGAAAGATAGTGCTGAATTGTTCATGTTGATTGGGTATGAAACAAGTGAAGATGTTGAAATTCCTGCAGAGGTTAGACCGATGTTGAATGAATTTAAAGGTGCCTTTCCTGTGGAATTACCCAAGGAGTTACCGCCATTGAGGGACATACAACATCAAATTGATCTAGTGCCAGGTGCTGTTTTACCGCATAGGCCGCATTATAGTATGAGTCCAAAGGAGCATGAAGAGTTGAGGAGACAGGTTGAGGAGTTGCTTGAGCAAGGGCGTGTTCGAGAGAGTCTCAGTCCTTATGCTGTACCAGCTTTGTTAGTGCCGAAGAAAAATGGTTCATGGAGAATGTGTACAGATAGCAGGGCACTCAACAAAATAACGGTCACATACAGATTTCCTATGCCAAGACTTGATGATCTACTAGATCAAATCAGTGGGTCTGTAATCTTTTTAAAGATCGATCTAAAGAGTGGTTATCATCAGATACGCATTAGACCAGGTGATGAATGGAAGACAACATTCAAGACTCAGGAAGGATTATATGAATGGCTGGTTATGCCATTTGATTTATCTAATGCACCAAGTACATTTGTGAGGGTGAAGAATCAAATTTTCAGACCTTACATCGGGAAGTTTGTGATAGTATACTTTGATGATATCTTGATCCATAGTGCAAGCACCGTGGAGCACATTCAACACTTGCGAAAGGTGTTAACTATTCTTTGTCAAGAACAGTTCTATGCAGCGATGAAGAAATGCGTGTTTATGACACCAAGTGTTTTGTTTTTGGGATATGTTGTGTCTGAGGAAGGAATACAAGTGGACCGGAGTAAAGTAGCCGCAATCAGAAATTGGCCACAGCCCAAAACTATAACAGAAGTCAGAAGTTTTCATGGGTTAGCTTCATTTTATCGAAGATTTATACCACACTTAGTAGCGTGATGGCGCCTGTTACTGATTGTATGAAAGGAAAGAAGTTTTCATGGACGGAAGAGGCAGAATTTGCTTTTGAGCAAATCAAGGAACTTTTAACCTCAGCACCGATTCTAGTGTTGCCAGATTTTCAGTTACTATTTGAACTACATACGGATGCGTCTAAAGTTGGAATTGAAGGAGTGTTGAGTCAAAAGGGTCGTCCATTTGCCTATTTCAGTGAAAAACTTTCTGGAGCAAAGATGAGATACAATGCTTATGATGTGGAGTTTTATGCTATTGTGCAAGCTGTGAAGCATTGAAGACATTACTTGTTCCATAAAGAATTTTTTTTGTATACGGACCATGAAGCGTTGAAACATTTACAAGGGCAGAATAAAATTGCAGCTAGGCATGCATCGTGGATAGCTTATTTGCAGCAATTTACATTCATCGTAAAGCACAAGTCAGGAGTAAATAATCGCATCGCGATGCATTGAGTCGGAGGGAGAATTTACTAACAACCATGCGAGTAGAGGTGATGGGTTTTGACTTACTTCCAGATTTTCTTACATCAGATTCTTATTTTTCCAAGATCTTAGACAAAGTCAAGCAGGGAACATGGATGGATACATGCTGGTTGATGGTTTTCTGTTCAGAGGAAATCAGTTGTGCATTCCAGATTGCAGTTTACGAATGAAAATTATCAAAGAATTGCATGAAGAAGGACATGTGGGCCGTGACCGTACTATGCAGTTGATTTCAAAGTCTTATTTTTGGCCGTCAATGAGAAAAGAAGTTGAAAAGTTTGCTCAAAGGTGCCATATTTGTCAAGTTTCAAAGGGGACCGCGACAAATGCAGGTTTATATTTGTCGTTGCCTATACCTACTAAACCATGGGTGGATGTTAGTATGGACTTTGTATTGGGTTTGCCGACGACGCAACGTGGCAATGATTCTATCTATGTGGTGGTTGATCGATTTTCAAAAATGGTACATTTTATCGCATGTAAGAAGACGGCAGATGCAGTTAATGTCGCACAGTTATACTTCAGAGAGATCTATCGTCTTCATGGATTGCCTGAATCTATTGTATCAGATAGAGACACTCGTTTTCTAAGTCATTTTTGGATGAGTCTATGGAGAATGGTCGGAACAAAGCTGAAATTTAGTAGTGCTTATCATCCACAGATGGATGGACAGACAGAAGTTGTGAATAGATCCCTAGGTAATCTATTGAGATGCCTCGTGAATGACAATTTGAAGAGTTAGGATTCCAAGCTGTGTCAAGCTGAGTTTGCACACAACCATGCAGTTAATCGTAGCACTGGTTTCAGTCCGTTCCAGGTTGTTTATTCAACAATTCCGAAGGGACCATTGGATTTGTCTATAGTACCACAGTAGAAAGAAGTGATCAAACGAGCTAGTGATTTTGTGAGTGAATTGCAAGAAGCCACAAGGTTGTGCAAGAGCGATTGCTTAAGGCGAATGAGAAATATAAGCAATCCGTAGATATTAAACGACGAAATGTGGAATTCAAAGAAGGAGATTTTATGTATGCAATATTGACTAAAGATCGATTTCCTATTGGTGCTTACAACAAGCTAGCTGCTAGAAAGATTGGTCCTTTGGAAAACGTAAAGAAGATCAATGAGAATACTTGTCAGTTAAGATTGCCGAATCATATCCATACTGCCGAAGTTTTCAACGTCAAACACTTGATTCCATATCATGAGAATAAGCATGTCGAAGAAGAGGAAAGTGTAAATTCGGGGTCGAATTCTTTTCAACCAGGGGAGGATGATGCAGCGCACCATGATAGTCACAGTTCCTTAAGTCGCTCGGCCTGCTATGAGTCGCGCCATGTTGAGTCGCAACCATATAAGTCGCTCCACGACCTTAAGCCGCCCCAACCATCAGCGCATTGTGATTTCCTTAAGTCGCGCCAATTTAAGACGCTCAACGACCTAACGGATCGAGGAAACAAAGCCACATCTCTTAGGTCTTTCCCGAAAGCCGCATTCCTTAAGTCGCACTCCTTAATTCGTTTGCGAGCTAACCAACCTATGCCGCACGATGCAGCGCAATCTACCAACTCACGACCTAGTGAAGGTCGCTCAAAGGCCTTAGGTCGCACACAACCTAGTAGCATTCAATTGATTCACGACCTAGCACAATCAATGGATTTGAGTCGGGAAAAACGACCTAACGAGCTAACAAATGGAGTCGCATTGCCCTTATCTCGCTCAAATGCTTTAGGTCGCTCGGGTTTCTTAGGTCACGAATGACCTAGTGAGGCAGCGCGGCCTGGTTCACCGAAAATAGGTCGTGAACGGCCTAGCTAGTTAAGACTAGTTCCTTAAGCCGCAGAAGTTAGATCGTGCGCAGTTGTTTCCTTAAACCGCTGAAGCCTAAGTCGCTCCCAATGTTGGGTCGCTTTCTAGCTAACTCCTGTTGTGTTGTAAAAATGGAGTCTTTAGGTCATGTGTGTTGTATTCATAGGTCGTTATTGTTGTAACTTGTATTTGTTAACTTGATTGTATATAAGTCGTAGGTTGTGTGTTGTGTTTGTAAGTGTTGAGTCGCGTGTTGAAAGGTCATTAACGACCTTGGTTAGGTCGTAGGTCGATGGACTGTGCTGTTGTGTTGAGTTGTACCCTATAAATATGGGTGTTGGGTCATTTGTAAACTTGATTGATTTTGAATAAACTTTTGTTTGAGTGCTTTGTGCCTCTTTGAAATTGGAAGTTGAGTGTGATCTCCTTTCTCCATTTGCGGTATTCGAGTGCGCTCGAATCAACGGATTTGAAGCCGATTCACGGAATCTCATGCGCGAGATCAACGAAGAAGAATCGTAGATCTTTTAACACGGTATCGTGCGCGATCAACGTGTTGGGGATAGCTAGAATTCGGTATCTTTTGGAGATCAACGAATTTGGGCATTCGGTATCTTTCTATCCATCGATTTATATTGCATCATGTAATCGTTCTTTGATTAGTTTGACATGAAATCTTCATTTCATCGTCATTGTTATAATCCGCTACGTCAGTTTTGGTATCTGAGCTTGACTTAGCCAATCATAGCTAAGCCGAGTCCTTGGAGCCAAGGAGAAGAGTTTGAAGAGTAGAGCCGAGCTTGTTCAAGTTTATGGGAGATTTGTTCAAGTTCAGATCCAAGCTAAAGTTGGACGCGTGCAACACTTTGTAGATTAAAGCCGAGCTTGTTGAAGATTGTTGTTAGATATCATGCCACCAAGAAGAGCTAATCGTCATCAAAATGTTGAAGTGTTGTATAGAAGAGAAGAAGCTGAGCAAATGGAACAACGCATCAATGAAAAGTTTGATGAAGGAATTGGGAAGTTAGAGAAATTGATGAATGATTTGAATCAAAGTCAAAGGAGAAGGTCGCCAGTCTCGAACCATGGAGGAAACAGAGTTTCGCCATCGGTTACGGAAGCGAGGAGGGTGTCGCCACAATCTTATCGAGAAAGAAGAGAATCATCAGTTTCATTGAGACGAGAACATCATGAGTATAGAAATGAAAAGAGAAGAACTCCATGGGAGTATGAGCATGAGCCATATCGTGATGCTGAAAGACATAGTAGAAGAGATATGCGTGATCATAGAGATGTTGATGGTCGAGATCGACATCGAAATACATTTGATTTTGATGAAGATGGTGATAGATATAGTGTTCATTATCGAGATCGAGACCAAGTACGAAATCACTATTGGGAGGTAGAAGATGATCGTAAATGGGAGTCGGGGATGAAAACTAAAATTCCAGAATTCAAGGGTTGAATGGTAGCTGAAGAATTTCTTGATTGGTTATCTAATGTTGAAGAAATTTTTGACTTCAAAGAAGTTCCTGAGCATCGAAGAGTTAAGTTAGTTGCTACAAGCTTGAGGGGGAGAGCTATGGCATGGTGGCAGCAAACTAAACTTACACGGGAGAGAATGGGGAAGTCAAAGATTGAATCATGAGAGAAGATGAAGAAGTTGATGAAGGCTACGTTCTTGCCTTATAATTATCAGTCTCTTATGTATCAGTGATTGCAGAACTTGAGACAGGGAACAAAGTCTGTGAATGATTATGCGGATGAATTTTATTAGTTGATTGCCAGGAATGACATCATGGAGACAGAAGAGCAATTGACAGCTAGATTTGTTGGAGGATTGAGAATGCAGATTCAAGATATGGTGAATATGTTTGATCCTAGATCTGTTGCAGAAGCACACCAGAAGGCGTTAGCTTGGGAGAAGCAAGGCAGAAGAGGTGGTGGTGTGTTTACAAATTCCAACAATCAAGTGAAATGGGCTAGTAGCAATACGAATATTTCCAAGGCTGTTAACAAAAAGGTTGTTAGTGAAGTTGCTAAGACCAAGGTAAATAGTGGTATCAAATGCTTTAATTGTCAGGAGTTTGGTCACAAGAGCAATGAATGTCCGAAGCCGAAGAAGCGAGTGATGATTGCTGAGGTTGAGGATGAGGATACAGAAGTAGAATGTTCCAATTCGCCACAAGCCGAGGAGGAAGAATTATTGTCGGGAGACGAGGGACGTAATTTGATGATGAGGAGATCTTGTTTGACACCAAAGCAAGAGGATGATTCAAGTTGGTTGAGGAGTAACATCTTTCAGTCAATGTGTACTATCTTGGGAAGGGTGTGCAAGTTTGTTATTGATGTAGGAAGTTGCGATAACATTATCTCATCAGAAGCTGTAAATAAGTTGGAATTAAAGACTGAGAAGCATCCTAAACCTTACAAGTTAGCTTGGTTGAGGAAAGGTGGAGAAGTGAAGGTTAATCGAAGAGCTTGCGTAAATTTTTCGATTGGGAAGAAATATAAAGATGAAATTTGGTGTGATGTTGTGGATATGGATGTATGTCATCTATTGTTGGGAAGACCGTGGCAGTGTGATAGAGATGTGCAACATGATGGTCGTACCAACAGCTACAGTTTCATGTTCGAAGGCACTAAAATCACTTTGGTTCCTAAGAAACAACAACAAGAAGAAAGCAAGTTGGAGGGGATTGAAGAGCTGAAAACTTTGCTATCTTTGAAGGAGTTTGTTAAGGAACACTACTACAAAACAGGCCATTTGCATCGGTTGTTTACCCTCCTTTTGCATCAGTTGAACAACCGATGCATATGCAACCAATGCAACAGGCTTAACACTTTTGCATCCGTTCTGAAACCGATGCAAAAAGGTTCTTTTTGCATCGGTTGTTACTAACAACTGGTGCAAAATATCATGGTTGGTTGCTTGGGCACAGCCCCCATGTTGCATCGGCTGTAATAAAAACCGATGCAACAAAGGAACTTGTTGCATAGGTTGTTGCTGAAAACCGATGCAAACTAATCCCTCTATTGCATCGGTTTTTTATAACAACCGATGCAAAGTAATCCCTCTATTTTATCAGCTGTTTATACCTGATGCAAAAAAGCCATTCTCAGAAATCATTATTACAGTACTCAAATAGACTATATATATATATTATTGATTATAACAAACAATTATTGCATGCAATATTACAATCATTCAAAATTAAATTTGATGGCAAATACATAATCAGATTTAATAATTCTACAAAAGAATGAAAAACATAAATAAATTCCACAGTACATAATCAGACAGTCAGTAGTAAAAGATAAATGTCATATCACATTGCAACACTACAACTCCACTAATTTCATACAGGCACTAGACGAAACAATGTGTACACATTTTTATGCATCACCCAGTGTACATATTTCTGTTTCGTTTGCTGCCACCACTGTTTCTGCCCTCCTCCCCTTCAACACACTTCAAACCTCTGCCTGCACTACTACATACTCCTTACTTCCACATAAACATTACTGCAACAACCAACCATCTGACAATCACCAAAACAACTTCTCAAATTGTTGCACATCCCCTACCAGTCACCACCTCTGCTTGCAAATACTAGCATCCATTACATAACCACCTTCCTTTATTGTCACCTCACTGTCTTTGTACAAAACTGAAACTCACTGTTGCACACTGTTAGCAACTGCATCACTTCACATCTTACTACCCTTATACATCACTACAAACCACTTCTTCTTGCCATAATCTCCACTGCCATACAAAACCACTCTCTGCAAATAGTCCTCCAACATCCACCAGAAAATCCACCATACCTCTGCCATCCACCTCTGTTAACAATTCACTGCACACTTCACATCATATAACATACATCATAAATAGTGAAATGCTCTCTGCGACAACCTCCAACAACTACATCCACCCTCCTATCTAAACAACTGTCCATCTCACCTCCTCTGAATGCACAAACCATAGTAGCAAAACAACTGCTTATACATCCTCTACAATGAATTGGTGGTTACAGTTTATTGTTTAAGCACACAAAATAATTTTTTTAAGGTAAAAGAGAGAAAAAGGAAGGAAGAAAATAATACCTTTGTCCTTGGTAGGTTATGCTTCCTACAGGTGAGACAACCACAGCTGTACCGTAGAGAAAACTTCATCGGCTTCCAGCAATTCTTCTACTTCAACCACTCTTTCTTCAACCCTGTATATTATTATTTTTTCTAAATTAAATCGGGTATTCTATTTAATATAGGAAAGGATATGAGCAAATATTTTTTTTTAATAAAAATAATAAACATGTCAATCAATGCTGAGACTCTTATAGTTTTACACACACTCCTGCACAGTTGCACACATGAATAAAACAGTCACGTATTGTTGAAATGTTTGAATTTTGGATACAGTAACGAATTCAAAACTATATATAAATATGAGACACATTCAAAATTCTTAACAATATCAAGTAATATACCTTGTACCCTTCACCCCGGGCAACATCAATAATACTTTTCCTTGTGATTCCAGGCAATATAGTTCCTCTTATTGCCGGAGTTGATATGACCTTGTCCTATCAAAGGCATAACAAATTAAATTAAAAGCAGGCCACTACCCAAATTTCATACACTATATTATGAATATCAATAAATTTAAGTTGCTACTACAGTTACTAATGTTCTAAAACACAATTATTTTAACCTTATATTTGATCTTCTTTGTAAGCCAGATAGGATATTGACCAAACTCGTTTAGATTTTCTCAATTTGCCCCTACTGTTATTTAATATCCTTAGTGTGTTGTAGACAATGGGAATTTTATGAACACGGGTAAAGTTGTAATCAGTTAAAGGAAAGCTCAATCAACTAAATGAACAGGTGATCAGGATTAAAATCCAAGTCTCAGTTTATCATAAATACAGAATGAATGAATAAAATAAGATGAAGAAAATCGCATTTGTTTACTCATCTGCAAACATCACCTTGTCAACTTCTGCTACCACACATCCACATCATACTTCAAATCCAACTTGTTCTACATCACCCTCTGCCCATACTTCATAACTTTCATATCTATGTTTCTACACAAGCTAATAGCAGCACTCCACCAGCAATGCTTGCCATGATTATGACTGTTGCTTTCCTAGCTTTGAGTAATTACAGTTGTGTTAGCCGAGTATCAATGTCATAAACTATGGTACCCAAAACATTTTATTATAGGTAATATGAAAATTTACACTTATTTGTCTTAGGATCAGGAAGTTCTGATGCTGCAAGACGGAGGAAGAAATTTCCACTGCCCGACATGTTAGACGCATATTGATCTTCAATATTAAGCAAGTCCCCGATCCAAAAAGAGCATTCCCTATACAATACAGAACTTTTAAGTCAAAAACCAACTGTCAGATTTGTTTATCTTTTTACTAAAATATAACTTACAGAAGCTGATCTTCAGTATACATGGTGTACTACTCACAAGTCCTTGTCCAAAACTTGAATCCTTTGAGACTGCATTGAGCAGTGTATATGGCGGTAGCAACCAGCAATGAAGGTTGAAACTTAAGCATTTAATACTCAACAAGACTCAGCTCTATAATGAAGGATGAAAGCAGCTCCAGCTACACATTATGAATCATAAATACACTTCTTTAGTTTCAATGTCATAATGTATATGTATTCTAGTTGTAAGGTCAACTGCAAACCTTCTTTTCAGAACCAGCTGCCTTAAGGAACCTTCTTAAGAATACAAATGGGGTCGGCACAGACATGTTGAACTGCAAAGTTTTCACTATCAATTTTTCCACGTCAAGCACTTCTTTTCGTGTATATGCACGATCGGATATGGTAACTAAGTCATCGACTACTGGAACCGATACTTCTTCATATTTGCAAGCAAGAAGCATGGCAGAAACTCCTACTAATTGAAGCTTCTTCCTAACAACTGCTTGCCATGATAGAAATCTATCTATTATGTTCACAGTAAGGTACAGTGTTTCCTCCATCAGTTCAAACTTGTAGTGAACCTGCACTTTGTTTCATTTTCAAATTATTTTCACATGTCACAGTAGATATTACTTCTTATTTGAAAATAAAACGAATGTAACTATTATTCACCTCTACGAGCTAGTCAATAAGAATAGCTCTCATTTTGTCGTTAATGTCAAATTGGTTAGACAAGTAATCAGGATGTAGCCTTTTTTATGAACATAATAGCATTAAACTAGTAGCCAAACAAGAAAAGTGCAGTTATAGCATGTAGCCTTCTTTGTGAACAAAATAGCATTCAACTTGCCATGCTGATAAATATTTATCTCAGAACAAAATAGCATTCAAATTATGATAAACATGAAACTGGAATGATCATAATATTTATTAGCCGAGTATTTGAATAGTTTTATATTTTATAGAAGCGCATATTCCAAAATAAATTTTCTAGAGATCTTACTACCATCATAATAATACTGTTTAATGGTTGAATGATAATTTTCTACAGTAGTAAGAAATATATCTTTTAAGAAGAAACTAACAAATAATGTCAAAAACAACACTTTACGTAATTAATTTGTATAGTTTATCATATATAGCTCATGATCTAACATGTATTCAGTTTAGATTAAGAAAAATTCTTTCAGCACAAGGAAAATAAAATTGAATAGACTAGAACAACGTATCACTAAACACTGATATATTATAAACCAAGTATCGCAAGAGGTTTTGATTTTAATATCCAAACAATGTGTCGGTGAAGTTCCTATTTAAGCTCACGTATACAGTAAAGTAATGCAGTATACAAATTTCGCAGTGGAATACATCATCATCATCATCATTACTAAAACAACTTCACAAATGCAGTAAGAATTAGAACTAATACAACTATAAAAATTCAAACATGCTATATCAAATATTAGCTAATTTCAAAATGATTCTTACTTGAGCTCTTCTTTCATCAACTCATCCAATACAGCATCATTAATTTTCGCAGAAACCTGCTTAACCCAATCGACCATTTTACCCATTTCCTCCGCAATCTTCTCCTGCTCTTTCCACATTTTCTTCAAACCCTTTCTCTGTTTCTTCATATGCGAAGCGCTCCCCATCTCTTTTAGCATCTCATCGTCTACAAATCTCACACTTTTATCCCCCTCTCATTTTTCTTCAAAGAAAACCCAAAACAACAAACCGTCTTAGTTGGTGAAGGGGAACGCTTAGAATTGGAGAAGTCATGTCTCGAAATTTCATCTTCCGATTCTCGAAGTATCGCATCGTTCCCTTTCTCGTTCTGTAGGGGAAAGGAGATGGACTTTCGAAGTGATTTAGGGCTGATTGGTAATGGATCGGGTTGAGCTAAGGGTAAAGACTTGAGTTTTTGGAAACGGGATTCGATATTTGACGGTAGAGGAGAGTCAGAGAGGTGAGCTGTGTTGATAGCTGCGATCTGTTCGAGGGAGATTAGATCTGCCGTTTCAGAAATTAGTACGTCGATTTCGGTTTCGGAATTTTCAGGAGATGAGAAATTCATGACTTTCTATTCTTTTTCTAGGATTTCGATTTGGAGAGGAACTGCTAATTTGGCTTGAAGTTAAAATTCACAGACGAATTTGATTTGAAGTCGTTCAATTGAACAGATATAAACTTCTTAACGGGTTACGGGGGAAGTGGAGGGAGAAATGAAAGATAAGCGGGAAATGAAAAGTTAAAGGGGAGGAAAAATGAAAGTTGGAGTAGCAAACCGATAGAAAATGAATGTAAACTAATGTAGTTGCATCGGTTGAATTTAAAACCGATGCGACTAAAACTATTTGCATGTACCAATTGCATCGGTTGTTGGTGACAACTGATGCAAATTTAATTTTTTATCACCTATTGCTTTTCACGTACCAATTGCATCGGTTATTAAGATAGAACCGATGCAAATAGTTCTATTTGCATCAATTTTTACTTCAACTGATGCAAATGAGGCGAAGCAATATGCACTTTTTGTACTAGTGGAAGTGGAAGATAATCCTGAAGTTTTTTTGTTGATCGGACGTGAAAGTAGTGAGGAGGTTGAAGTTCCAGAGGGAGTAAAGCCAGTATTGGAAGAATTCAAAGATGTGTTTCCTGAAGAGTTGCCAAAGGAGTTACCACCGTTGAGAGATATTCAGCATCACATTGATCTTGTGCCAGGGGCGGTATCACCTCACAGGCCACATTACAGGATGAGTCCTAAGGAGCATGAGGAACTGAGAAGGCAGATGGAGGAGTTGTTAGAACAAGGGCGTGTTCAGGAGAGCTTGAGTCCTTGTGCAGTGCCAGCCTTATTGGTACCGAAGAAGGATGGTTCATGGAGGATGTGTATGGACAGTCGGGCTCTAAACATGATCACTGTGAGATATAGGTTTCCTATGCCGAGGTTCGATGATTTGATTGATCAGTTGAGTGGGGTTGTTGTGTTCTCAAAGATTGACTTGAAGAGTGGATACCATCAGATTCGTATTAGACCAGGTGATGAGTGGAAGATTGCTTTTAAAACTAGGGAAGGTCTATACGAATGGCTGGTTATGCCATTTGGCTTGTCAAATGCTCCTAGTACTTTTATGAGAGTGATGAACCAGATTTTCAGACCATTTATTGGGAAGTTCATAGTAGTTTACTTTGACGATATTTTGATCTATAGTGGGAGTATGGAAGAGCATATCCATCATTTGCGAGAAGTGCTGTTTATTTTACGACAGAAGCAATTCTATGCAGCGGCGAAGAAGTGCGTGTTCATGACACACAGTGTTTTGTTTCTGGGATATGTTCTGTCAAAGGAGGGTATTCAAGTGGATGAGAGTAAAGTTGAAGCAATCAGAAATTGGCCACAACCCAGGACTATAACTGAAGTAAGAAGCTTTCATTGTTTAACATCATTCTACCGAAGATTTATTCCATACTTCAGTAGCGTGATGGCACCAGTTACTGATTGTATGAAGGGGAAGCAATTTTCATGGATAGAGGAAGCAGGATTTGCTTTTGAGAGAATCAAGGAACTTTTGACGACAGCACCAATTCTAGTTTTGCCGAATTTTCAGTTGTTGTTTGAGTTACATACTGATGCATCGAAGGTTAGGATTTGAGGGGTGTTGAGTCAGAAGGGACGTCCTGTTGCTTATTTCAGTGAGAAGCTTTCGGGAGCAAAGATGAGATATAATACATATGATGTGGAATTTTACGCGATTGTTCAAGCTGTGAAGCACTGGAGGCATTATCTGTTCCAGAAGGAGTTTGTTCTTTATACTGATCATGAGGCGTTAAAGCACTTGCAAGAGCAGGACAAGATAGCAGCTAGACATGCATCGTGGATTGCATACTTGCAGCAATTTACATTTGTAGTGAAACATAAGTCGGGAATTACAAATCGCGTGGCAGATGCATTGAGTAGGAGAAATCATTTATTGACTACAATGAAAGTTGAAGTGACGGGGTTTGATACACTTCCAGAATTGTTGGTTGAAGATTCTTACTTTGCGAAGTTTGTAGATGAAGTCAATAAAGGGAAGACGGATGAGTTTGTGTTAGTGAATGGGTTTCTTTTCAAAGGAAATCGATTATGTATTCCAGATTGTAGTTTGCGACTGAAGATTGTGAAGGAATTACATGAGGAAGGCCATGTGGGTAGAGATCGTACATTGCAGTTGATTTCTCAATCTTATTTTTGGCCGCCAATGAGAAAATAAGTCGAAAGGTTTGTGGAGAGATGTCATATCTGTCAAGTGTCGAAAGGAACCGCTACAAATGCAGGATTATATATGTCGTTGCCTAGTCCTACTAAACCGTGGGTTGATATCAGCATGGATTTTGTTTTGGGTTTGCCGAGAACTCAACGTGGAAATGATTCCACATATGTGGTGGTAGATAGATTTTCAAAAATGGCACATTTCATAGCTTGTAAGAAGACAGCTGATACCGTCCAAGTTACTCAATTGTTCTTTAAAGAGGTGTATCGATTGCATGGGCTACCTGAATCTATTGTTTCTGATCGGGATACTAGATTTCTAAGCCATTTTTGGTTGAGTTTGTGGAAGATGGTTGGAATGAAGCTAAAGTTTAGTAGCGCCTATCATCCGCAAACAGAAACGGAAGTGGTGAATTGATCGTTGGGAAACTTATTGAGATGTCTTGTGAAAGACAATTTGAAAAGCTGAGATGTGAAGTTATGTCAAGCAAAATTTGCACATAATCACGCTGTCAATCGAAGTACTGGTTTCAGTCCATTTCAAGTTGTGTATTCAGCAATTCCGAAGGGACCGTTGGATTTATCGATAGTTCCATTCCAGAAAGGGGTTGTTAAACGAGCTAGTGATTTGGTGAATGATTTGCAAGAATGCCACAAAGTTGTTAATGAACGATTGCTCGCATCAAATGAGAAGTATAAACAAATGGCGGATAAGAAGCAAAGGAGTGTGAACTTCAGAGAAGGTGATTTGGTTTACGCCGTTTTGACAAAAGATCGTTTTCCAGTTGGAACATATAACAAGCTAGCCGCTAGAAGGATTGGTCCTTTAGAGATCGTGAAGAAAATCAATGAGAATGCGTATCAGTTGAAATTGTCGGATAATGTTCATACTTCTGATGTTTTCAATGTCAAATACTTGGTTCCGTTTCATGGGAATGAACCTGTCAAGGAAAAGGAAAGTGCAAATTCGAGGTCGAATTCTTGTCAACCGGGGAAGGATGATGCAGCGCAATCTACCAACTCACGACCTAATGAAGGTCGCTCAAAGGCCTTAGGTCGTGCACGACCTAGTAGCATTCAATTGATTCACGACCTAGCACAATCAATGGATTTGAGTCAGGAAAAACGACCTAACGAGCTAACAAATGGAGTCGCATTGCCCTTATCTCGCTCAAATGCTTTAGGTCGATCGGGTTTCTTAGGTCGCGAACGACCTAGTGAGGTAGCGCGGCCTGGTTCACCGAAAATAGGTCGTGAATGACCTAGCTAGTTAAGACCAGTTCCTTAAGCCGCAGAAGTAGATCGCACGCAGTTGTTTCCATAAACCGCTGAAGCCTAAGTCGCTCCCAATGTTGGGTCGCTTTCTAGCTAACTCGTGTTGTGTTGTAAATATGGAGTCTTTAGGTCATGTGTGTTGTATTCATAGGTCGTTATTGTTGTAACTTGTATTTGTTAACTCGATTGTATATAAGTTGTAGGTTGTGTGTTGTGTTTGTAAGTGTTGAGTCGCGTGTTGATAGGTCGTTAACAACCGTGGTTAGGTCATAGGTCGATGGGTTGTGCTGTTGTGTTGAGTTGTACCCTATAAATATGGGTGTTGGGTCATTTGTAAACTTGGTTGATTTTGAATAAACTTTTGTTTGAGTTCTTTGTGCCTCTTTGAAATTGGAAGTTGAGTGTGAGCTCCTTTCTCCATTTGCGGTATTCGAGTGCGCTCGAATCAACGGATTTGAAGCCGATTCATGGAATCTCGTGCGCGAGATCAACGTAGAAGAATTGTAGATCTTTTAACACGGTATCGTGCACGGTCAACGTGTTGGGGATAGCTAGAATTTGGTACCTTTTGGAGATCAACGAATTTGGGCATTCGGTATCTTTCAATCCATCGATTTATATTGCTTCATCTAATCGTTCTTCGATTAGTTTGACACGAAATCTTCATTTCGTCGTCATTGTTATAATCTGCTGCGTCACCGCATTTCTTAAGTCGCTCAGATAAGTCACTGGTTTCTTAAGTCGCTTGCTTATGCCGCATCACTATAGCCGCTTCTCTTAAGTCGCCTGCTTCCTTAAGTCGTCTGCTTCCTTAAGTCGCTGCTACCTTAAGTCGCCTGCTTCCTTAAGTCGCATATGTTCTTATGTCGCTCAACTTATGTTGCTTAAGTCGTACGTCGTGATGTGTTGTTATGTCGCATGAGTTGTAACTCGTATAATGTTGTAGCTTGTAAATACTGTTATATCATATGTCGAGATGTTGAGTTAAGTCGTGTTGTAATTTTCTTAACCCGTGTGTTGTTAGGTCGTGATATGTTGTATTTTCTTATGTCGCATGTGTTAAATCGTGTAACACGTGCGTCGTATGTCATTTGTTGTTGAGTCGCATATGTGTTGTAAACTTCTATAAATAAGGGCCTGATGTCATCGTAGAGGTGGTTGATTTTGAATATAAAAAATTGTGCGCACTTTGGTCACTTTGTTGAAGTTGAGTGTGATCTCCTTCTTCTTTCCTTCTTCGGGTTATTCGTGCATGAATCAACGAAGTAGAAGCCAATACGCGGCATCACTTGCGAGTGATCAACGATCGAATTGTAGATCTTTCAACACGGTATCTTGCGAGATCAACGGGTTGGAGATAGCTAGATTCCTGCATCGTCACGATCAACGGAATTGGGCATTTATCGTTCTAACGGGTTTACTTGACAAGAAATCATTTCGTGAGGAAGAAAGTTGCGTCAAATTGGTATCAAAACATTATTAGCACGTTGAAGTTAAATTCGCTGTGTCAAGCCGGATAGACAGACAGATCTTCAAGCAAAGCTCCAATCTCCAAAGGTGAGTCTCAAATGTCGTGACACTCAGTCTGACCCTAGCGTAAAGCAAAACACAAAACACTCGAGTTAGGATTAACATTCTTATATCAGTAAATTCAACTCAAGTGAAATGTCAACTAAAATACAAATAACTAAAAGGATGCTTGGGATTTCCGTCCTCTAAGGATCCGTGGAACTATCTACTATGTAGTAATATACGTTATTGTAATATGTCTATAGTAAAGTAAACTATTAAAATAGCTTTAAGGCATTACCCATATCCCTATTAACACATTTTATATATTCGCATAGTGTATATAGTATTGTAGCTCCCTCCATAAACTGGAGGGCTATCAGAGGGCACTCTATAGGTATGGTACAAACCAAACTCGTGGAATGCGTGATAGGGAACGTGACAAGGCACGTGAGTCAATGCCAAGGTAGATATACCATTTGCGAATTCGGACCGGTGGTAACGCATAGCAGCTACTAACGCCCACCTCGTGACACACTCCTAAATCAAAGCTGCACCCAATCAAATTACAAAAACAATAGAATGGTATCGAAGGAATGTGCCAGATCGGAGGAATAAACTCACTTGGCCCAGAATGGCCCCTGTTTTAGCCACATCAAGCGGACTCACGGAAGTCAGGGCTACGTAAATACCATATAGAATCATCACCAAACCATCCTACTTTATTCTGGAATCTCCACCATGTACATAGTTGTTAAAGTGGTTTTCGTTATTGGAAGAGAGTATGACAATATCCGATCCCAGTCTTTTTAACAACCAAACGCTTATTTCACACCGTGGTCATTTCATTTCAAATACTTCATACTTCATATCAAAATATAATATTCATTTTAAAATCATATCGACATTTTAAATAATATCCATTTCTAGAATCGGAACACTCTTCAAAATTATAACACTTTCGAAACCATAGCACTTTTGGAATCATAACACTTTGAAATCATAACAATTTGGAATCATAACACTTTTGAAATCATAACACTTCGACTTAAACAGTTTAGATATTGAAAATAGTATATATAATAAATAGTTATAAATTAAAATAGTTTGTACAATAGAATAATTTATATATTACACTAGTTTATATACTGAAAATACTTTATATAATAAAAATTGTTTCCTTCAATTATGAAATCGATTCAAATCATCTTAAATTCTAAAAATTCAATTTGAATCAATTACCGTTTAGCCATTTCAATTTAGAGTCCAAAGATTCAAGTTTAAATACTCAAATATTTAAAATATAAATTTTCATTTATATTTTAACATTCAAATTTAATCTTATTCAAATTGGAAAATATTCACTTAATCATTTTAATATATCAATTTATAAATTTAAATAAATATTAAATATTCGGTCTCAATTTTATTTCAAGTTGAGAATATTCATTTAATCACTTTTTATCAAATTAGGTTATAAATCATTTCTTACAAAATCTCAGACCTAATAAGTTCAATTCAATTCTTATTTAAACTCAATTATTAACTAATTTAAATTCCAAGTCAACATTAATTTATCTCCCACACCTCTATTATCGAAGTTATAGAAAAGCTATTTTTAAAATATTAATTTAAATTTAAATAAATACTTAAACATATAATGAACCAATTAAATTAAAGTTTTGTTAAATTAAATCTTATTACTAAACTTAGTTCTTTATATTAAATCTATTTTTATCTATTGTTAAATTAATAAATTTATTAGTAAACTCTTAAAAATTATATTTTCAAAACTAATTTATACATTTAAAAATAAAAAATTTATACATATATGAAATAACATTTGTACATATTATATTTTAAAAATTAATATTTATTAAAACCCATATATTTCCTTTCAAAACATTGGAAATCATTTTCAAAATATAGACCAACGATGTCTGTATATAATTTTCTATCCAATGGTCAATGCGGATATTTATCATTTCAATCCGCAATTTAAATATCGACGGGTCTATATCATTTCAACCTGCAATCCCAAATTTCAAAATAAATGAAAATCGCTTGGGTTTGTCATTCCAACCCATAATGATTTTCCCCTTTTCAACAAGATCGTTTGGGTATATATCATTTCAACTCATAGGGAATTCAAAACTAACCGCGAATTTGCATAGTGGGAACAAATATAGTAATAATATAACATATCAACACAGGAATATATCATCAGTAAAAAATTAAATAAAATATACACAACAGGATATGGTGTCATATATCACAGGTGAACAATTGCAGGTCATGACATATCATATATAAAAATTAAATAACTAGCAATTCAAATTTTACAGCATATTTCAATTGTTGTTTCAAGTGAAATCAAATTTACTAACTATAAGAATGTTGATTGTGAGTGAATGCTCACCTTTCGAGGCTAGAAAAATTTGATAACGAGCTGAGCTGCGAATCCGGCAACGAATTCCAAAGTAAGGTACGTGAACATAAATTTGACGGTCAAAATGAAGCCGGAAGTTTGGAATTTGACGGAAAACAAATAAAAATTATCTTAATAAAAACAGAGCAAAATATATGTTATATATACTAGTGTTTAACGACGATGAGTTGGGATTTTGAGCCCAATAGTGTCGATGTTGGCAGTGCATGAGTTGGGACTTTGAGCCCAATAGTGTACATATAATTTTTTGATAGCAAGCTGAGATATGCACACCTTCAATAGTGAGTCGCATAAGATTTTGCGATAGTGGGCTAAGATGCGTAGATCTTCAGTACCGAGTCACATATGATTTGACGGTTGTAGGTCGAGACACATAGATCATCAGTAGCTAGTTGCATATATTTTAGACATGCGAGTTGGGAATGTGGGCTTGAAAGTGTCCATATGATTAGATATGGGTTAAATTTTAGGATGAGCTTAGTATATGATGTCATTATAGTATTATATTATGTTTAATTGACTTGTTGGGTGTATGTGATACGTGCAAATGTATGGATTTTGAACATAAGTTTCGTTTTACTAGCTTATTGGTAGTATACATTTGTATGATGCATTTTACTCACTAGACGTATGTCCGACCGTTTTATCGTTTTCTTTTTTTATACTCTGATAGATCGAAAAAAGGACTTGTGATGACTTGAAGATGCGATAGTGTGATGGAGACGCGTCTTCATTCATTAGCTATCTACTAGTTTTATTTCATTTATTCTCAGATATTATATTATTTCCATTTTCAATGTGGAGAAATGTTGTGGTTGAAATTTATTTGGTTTTGTATTATAATATTTGTTTGAAATTGTATTATTGATCATTATTATATATTATTCATTTTGCTGTAGTTTCAAAAATATAAAATATTTTTGATACTGTGTGATTTATTTTATACTTTATCCCAAAACGATATGCCGTCTGCGAGGCTTGTGACGTCCACTTAATTTTATGGGTGAACTGAGACATCGTAGATGACGTGTTGTTACCACGGTCACATTATTTGAGTCCACTTTATCCTAAGACTCATGCAAATCATTGTAACTTTTGAATAAAACTTCGACTTTAGCTTTTCAATGATGATGTCATTCCATTTGAAATGAGTGGTTTACACCCATATAAAAATTCTTTACTATATTTGAAGTATTCTTTTACCTATTTCAAAGTTAATGTAACTCTCACTTTAATAAAAAACTGGAGCAGTGTAATTTCGTAGCGAGGACCTATTGTGTATCAGATAATGTTTTCTGGATTATTTAGTGTTGATGGCTTGAGACGCAATATCCGTCTACGCCAAACTTGTTCCATAGGGTTTAGATGTAAATGCCTTCTATGTTGGATCTTTGAAAATTTTTGGAGTACTAATCCCCCTTTAATGTTTTAGTATAATATAAAGAGAGCACTTCAATTGCTGGTAGACCAATAAAATTTTATTTGTTATGAGAAGGAGAATAACTTGCATAATAAAGCGAATCAAATACCATAGCACACTTAATTATTTAAAAAGATAATGACTGATACATATGTGGTTGGGTTCAGTTCGACCATAAATAGTTCGGCTTCCATTAGGATATATGATCTGGCTAGTAGTATATGAAGAAACCAGCATGCACAAAAAAGCAACCAATGGCACAACTTCCTCGACTTCACCAAAGCGACCTATTGGAGTGCGGGACAGGTCCTTTGCTAAAATCTCATCGTCCATGACCTTGTAATTAATAACAATAACAACTTACCATTAACTACAAAGTAGAAACATTACTGTATTGCTATATTGAATTATCTCAAATTTAATTTGCATGAATAGCCATAATATATTACATACAATCGGCGCCAATGGCGTTTTGATGTATTCTGGTGCAACAACATTTGTTCCGATGTTGTCTTTTGCCCATTTGCATGCTAAACTTCTTGTAAGTTGATCAGTAATTGTTCCTTTTATATATATTTTTCTTTCATTAGTTGTTCCTTTTATATATACGAGTACTTTGTTTGTAAAAAGAATTAGTAGTAGAAAATGGTATTTCTAAGGTTTTTTGATTTTACAGAATGAGTTTGATGTTTACCTAATGTTGCATTTTTTATGCATGTACGTGCACAAACCAATCGTATATCAAAAAGTGAACAAGTCTAAGTTATTTTAAGAAATCATCAAACACGTAAAGCAATAATCAACTATTACATAAATATCTAGAGAAATGTAACAGATATTAAAATTAGCACTTTTAGTAATTTGAAATTTGAAAAACTTGCATCATGCCTTTTTAAGAAGTATTAAACCACCATAGTTATATATAGAGAATTTTCTTGGTCATCTATAAAGATTGGACTTCCCATGATTCTAACGTCCTCAAAAACTTAAGTACTTGCTAAAGTGTAAAACTACTTGGCGCTAGTATATTGATTTCAAATTTTCCTTTACATCAGTATTGTAATAAAAATTTGTAAGACTTGAGTTAATGTAATAATATTTTTAGAAGCTTTTTCAAAGTTGATGCCAATGGCAGTAGCTTGTACATGTCATTATTTACGTGTCATCATGTACATGCTTTACCTTGCATTGCTGTTTATCTACTGCCTTTCTCATCTGGTCTTGCATTTTTGCCTATATAGAACCTATTCCCTTTGGTTAAGGCAGTTGTGGTTAGTTGCTTGTGTCCTTCTTTTTTTTGCAATCAAGTGTTGCTGCAGTTTTCGCTGGCTTTGGGTGGTTCAAAATTTTGATAATTGTGAGCAAAGCTGGAATTGAGTTTTAAGCTAGACTGTTGCTACCTTATCTTCTGCTTGTTCATTTGTGGTTTTGTAATTTAATTGTATACAAATATAATGATAGTATGTGTTTGGTAAGTTACTATGAAGAGACGGTAATAATTAACGCTATCGTACAACATATATATGTTAGTGCGTTTCATGATTAAATGTATCTAATAAATTTGAACATATTTTGAGACTTGTACTGCAAGGCCTGGAGTATAGTTTGTTTTCCATGTCAAAAAAGATAGAAATAAATAGTTCGCTTATAATACAAAAGATGAAACAACTTATTTTTAATCAAGTACCATGTACGATGTTGGTTGCAGGCATAATATGTAAAAGGACTTAAGCTGTGTGTTTTTTTACAGGTTCATGCAAATATAGTTTAATTTTGAGTGTGATAACTGTAATATTTTTTTGTGTATTAAACTTTACATAGATTCTTTAGTTCATGAAGGTTAGAAGTTGATTTGGCTTGCTTACCCTATGGATATGAAAATAAAACAAAATAAGTCAGTTTTGAAGTTTGTATGCTATGTGTAACATAAGAAAATGATAATATCTTTACGTTAAAGCGTTTGTGAAATAAGAAAAAGAAATAAAAATTGATGCAATAGGATCGTTGGAATAATTGTATAGTATATTTTTGGAACAATCAAAGCATATATATAATATAGTATATAAAGGGCATTATACAAAGTCTTAAAAGATGAACAGAAGGTAACATCGTACCTCTTTTAAAAATCCAGACAGTTTAATGAGTTGAGAGCCCCTTGCTGCTATATAGAAATCTGTTGGAATAATTGGTTTATATGCATGAAAAATGACACTACTGGCTCGTTCAAAAGTAACCAAAATACTGAACTATGATTGTTACCCGTATATCATTATGTCATCAGTACCATCATTCATGTAGTATCTAACTTATCCAAACCATGAATGATCATGAATATATGCCAATCATATGAAAGGAGTCATAGCTCAAAACTAAAATATCAACAATTTTAGAAACTTTCATGGTAAAGAAACAAAATCAGACCCACTGAAGATAACAGACAAAAACATCTTATAAAAATTCATATCAAAAATTAAAATCAGATGTAAAGAATCGAAGAAGAAAAAATTGTCTTACGAAAGTTTCATGGTAAAAAGTAAAAAGTAGAACCACATACAAATAAAAGCAGGACAATCATTCGAGAAATCATACCAAATTGAAATTAGAAGATAAAGATCAAAAGAATCAAAATAGAAAATTCTACATTTGTGTGATAAATACAAATACTCAAAGCTGAATAAAAGTTGCAATAGAGTTACAAAATTACTCGACCGAGAATGGTGAATGTACTAAATTTCAAAGATAAACCTTTAGTGCCAAATAACTAATATGAAAAAGAGTGGTTAACGTTTGTAGCTAGAATTTTGGCCTATAGAGCTTGAATTGTTAAAATTGGTAAAGAAGCCATCAA
The DNA here is from genome assembly GCA_030765085.1 of Allium cepa. Lineage (NCBI taxonomy): Eukaryota > Viridiplantae > Streptophyta > Magnoliopsida > Asparagales > Amaryllidaceae > Allium > Allium cepa. The sequence continues at coordinate 781,135,811 of CM060945.1, forward strand.
TCCCATCCATCTCTTTTGAGCATTAGAGTGGAAGAGGAACATTATCCTGTTGAATGAGTGTCGAAAGGGTTGATTAATTGTCAAAGTTTGAGAAGACTTAGATCAAGAATTGCAGTTTGATAAACAAACCCAACTTAGGATTTTCGAAAGTGGGATGAAAGGAAATGGATTTAGGGTTTTCTAGAGTTTTTCTGAGTTAGGGAGGAGAGGAAGAAGCGAAAAGCGGAGAATCTACCAAGGGTATTTTAGGTAGTTCCAAAAGACACATTTGATTTTCTATAGAATGGATTCTCATTATTAGTAGTAGAGATATATAAAATTTCTTTTATCAATCTAAAAAATATATTAAAAATAAATTCTTTATTCATATTTCCAAATCAAAAATTAAACTTAAACACATAATAGAAAAATCTTTATATATATATTTGAAACCCAAACTCATGTATACTTGTATACATATACTAATATGGATTTATACATTCTACAACTTTATATATACATACATACATATAATTTAAAATCAATATTATTATAAACATATATACATATATATTTTGTAATCAATATTTAATATAAAACCTATATCTTTTCAAAATCCCTTTTTCTCTGTATAAATTTGCTTCTTACAAAATATATCTTTGTATCCATATATTACTGTTTTTCGCAGCCAACAACAAGATTGCTATGTACAACAATATATATATATATACACACACAACTAATATCTAAGCTTACTTATATATATACACACACGCACATACTTTTATATATACTTTAGAACCCAAAGTAAGATAGAAAGCTTTAGAGATTATTATATATAGACTTAGATTGTTATATAGATATTTATAATCAATCAGGGGAACAAATAACACATATCAAATGTATCATCAAATATATAAGTTATAGAAATTTGAAAACAACTCTCAGATTGGCAATAACTTATATAAAATCATCCTCATTATTTAATTATATATATACATATCTACTTTAAACATATACAATACTTCTTTTATAATCTAGTATACTGTAACACAAATATATGTATATACCTTGTAAACAGATATATTTTTATATGTATATACACGTTTAAAAAGTACTAGCATAGACACAGGCTGAACTTATAATATACTATAATGTAATATGATATAATATAATACATTATAATACAACATAATATAATACAGTAAAATAAAAGGAATGAGGCCGAATGTGGAGGCTAGCCTCAGGCGGGTTGACTAGAAGGGGCAGGTTTGGTGATTGTGGCAGTTTTGGGTTGCTCGGCTGGAGCTGGAGAGGAAAGGCGAGGTGGAGATGTTCGGTCAGGTTGTTGAGTTTGTTCGAAGGGCTGAAGGAGGATGGCGAACTCGTGGAGATGGCTGTGGTCATGCGTGGATGAGGGAAGGCTCGAGTGATGATGGAACACGACCTAGCTATGCTTGAGTCACATGGTGACGGCCTATGGCAAAGAGGGTGGTGGCTGGCGCTGATGCAAGGTAGGCGACTGGAAGGGAATGGGCTGGTGAGGGCGCAAGCTCGGTGGAGCATGATGGATGGACGGATAGTGAAGGGACGGGGAGAGGAGAAAGCGGAGACAATCGACATGGAGAAATGCAAGCAGCTTTACAATTGGAATGAGGGAGATATTTAGGAACAGATTCAAGCAGTTGGGTTCCTCAATGCCAAAACAAACTTAAAATATAGACCAGGAGTTTCGAACCACTCGCATCCGCATATGTCTGACTTGAATTGTGCAAAACAACATATTGTTAATTTATATTTGGCAAAACTCAACATATACATTAAATAAAATTAATCATAGAATCACAGATAAAGAGTAATATAATAATAAGCAGCGGAATAGATATATAATAGTTCATGAAGCCTATATAAACAACAGAGTCAAAATAAAATACAACAAAAGATCTCAAATACAATGAAGTCTCGAATACAAAAGCAACTGCCAAGACTGAATAGGAATCACCGGAAACAACTGAAATAACTTAAAGCCGGATGGACAGACAGATCTTCAAGCAAAGCTCCAATCTCCAAAGGTGAGTCTCAAATGCTGTGACACTCGGTCTGACCCGAGCATAAAGCAAAACACAAAACACTCGAGTCAGGATTAACATTCTTATATCAGTAAATTCAACTCAAGTGAAATGTCAACTGAAATACAAGTAACTTAAAGGATGCTTGAGATTTCCATCCTCTAAGGATCCGTGGAACTATCTACTATGTAGTAATATATGCTATTATAACATGTCTACAGTAAAGTAAAGCTATTAAAATAACGATAAGGCATTACCCATATCCCCTTTAACACATTTTATATATTCGCATAGTCTATACAGTACCGTAACTCCCCCCATAAATTGGAGGGCTATCAGAGGGCACTCCATAGGTATGGTACAAACCAAACTCGTAGAAGGCGCGATAGGGCATGTGACAAGGTATGCGAGGCAATGCCAGGGTAGATATACCGTCCGCGGATCTGGACTGGTGGTAACGCATAGCACCTACTACTGCCCACCTCGTGACACACTCCGAAATCAAAGTTGCACCCCATCAAATCACAAAAGCAATAGAATGGTATCGATAGCATGTGCCCAATCAGAGGAATGACCTCACTTGCTCTGGCATGGCTCTTGTTTTAGCCACATCAAACTGACTCATGAAAGTCAGACCTAAGTAAATACCATATAGAATCGTCACCAAACCATCCTAATTTATTTTGGAATCTCCACCATGTACACAGTCGTTAAAGTGGTTTTCGACATTAGCAAAGAGTATGACAATATCTGATCTCGGTCTCTTTAACAACCAAATGCTTATTTCACGCCATGGTCATTTCATTTCAAATAGTTCAAACTTCATATCAAAATATCATATTCGTTCCAAAATCATATCAGTACGACATCATTGTTCACTTTAAATAATATTCATTTCCAAAATCATAACACTTTTCAAAATTTAACACTTTCGAAACCATAGCACTTTTGGTAACACTTTAAAATCATATCACTTTTGAATTCATAACACTTCGACTTAAACAGTTTAGATATTGAAAATAGTATATATAATAAATATTTATAAATTAAAATAGTTTATATAATAGAATAATTTATATATTAAAATAGTTTATATATTAAAAATACTTTATATAATAAAAATAGTTTCCTCCAATTTCGTAAATTGTTTCAAATCATCATAAATTCAAAAAATTCAATTTTAATCAAATCCCATTTAGCCATTTCAATTTAGAGTCAAAAGATTCAAGTTTAAATTTTCAAACATCTACAATATAAATTTTCATTTATATTTCAAAATTCAACTTTAATTTTATTCAAATTGGGAAATATTCACTAATCATTTTTTTATTCACTTAATCATTTTAATAACAATTAAATAAAATATCAATTTATAAATTTAAAACAATATTAAATATTCGGTCTCAATTTTATTTAAAGTTGATAATATTCATTTAATCACTTTTTACCAAATCAAGTTATAAATTATATCTTACAAAATCTCAAAACTAATAAGTTCAATTCAATTCTTGTTTCAAATTTCAATTATTCGCCAGTTTAAATTCCAAGTCAACATTAATTTATCTCCCGAACCTCTACTATTGAAGTCATAAAAAATCTATTTTTAAAATATTAATATAAATTTAAATAAATACTTAGACATATAATGAACCAATTAAATTAAATTTTTGTTAAATTAAATCTTATTATTAAATTTATTTTTTTATATTAAATCTATTTTTATATATTTTTAAATTAATAAATTTGTAGTAAACTCTTAAAAATAATATTTTCAAAATTAACTTATAAATTTAAAATTTTCAAATCATATAATTTAAAAATCAAAAATTTAGACATATATGAAATAACATTTATGCATATTATATTTTAAAAATCAATATCTATTAAAACCCATATATTTCCTTTCAAAAACTTTAGAAATCATTTTTAAAATATAAAACAACAATGTCCGTATATAATTTTATATCCTATGGTCAAGTGATATGGATACTTATCATTTCAATCAGTAATTTAAATATTTACAAGGTCTATATCATATCAACCCACAATCCCAAATTTCAAAATAAAATGAAAATCGCTTGGGTTTATCATTTCAACCCATAACGATTTTCCACTATTCTACAAGATCGTTTGGGTATATATCATTTCAACCCATAGGGAATTCTAAACTAACCGAGAACTTGCATAGTGGGAACAAATATGATAATAATATAACATATCAACATAAGCATATATCATCGGTAACAAACTAAATAATATACATAACAGGATATGGTGTCATATATCATAGGTGAACAATTGCAGATCATGGCACATCATATTTAAAAATTAAATAACTAGCAATTCAAATTTTAACAACATATTTCAATTGTTGTTTCAAGTGAAATCAAATTTTCTAACTATAAGAATGTTAATCGTAAGTGATTGCTCACCTTCGAGGCTAGAGAAATTTGATAACGAATTGAGCTGCGAATCCGGACAATGAATTCCAAAGTAAAGTATGATGAACATGAATTTGACGATCAAAATTAAGATGGAAGTTTGGAATTTGACAGAAAATAAATCAAAATTGGCTTAATATAAACTGATCAAAATATATGTTATATATATAAAAAAATGCTTTTAATTTTAAAAATATATATTAAAAATAAATTCTCTATACATATTTTCAAATCAAAAATTAAACTTAAACACATAAGAATAAAATCTATATATGTATATTTGAAACCCAAACTCATGTATATTTGTATATATGTACTAATATGGACATATACATTACAACTTTATATACATACATACATACCATTTAAAATCAATATTATTATAAACATATATACATATGTACTTTGAAATCAATATTTAATTAAAAACCTATATCTTTTCAAAATCCCTTTTTTCTGCTTCTTACAAAATATATCTTTATGTCCATATATTACTGTTTTTCGCAGCCAACAGCAAGATTGCTATGTACAACAATATATATATATATACAACTAATATATAAGCTTATTTACATATATATACACTTTTATATACTTTAAAACCCAAGGTTCGATAGAAAGTTTTAGAAATTATTATATAAAGACTTAGATTGTTTTATAGATATTTATAATCAACCACGGGAACAAAAAACACATATCAAATGTATCATCAAATATATAAGCTATAGAAAATTGAAAACAACTCTCAGATTGGCAATAACTTACATAAAATAATCCTCATTGTTTAATTATGTATATATACATATCTACTTTAAACACATACACTACTTCTTTTATAATCTAGTATATTGTAACATATATATATGTACGTATATGTGTATACCTTGTAAAAAAAATATTTTTATATGTATATACACGTTTAAAAAGCACTAGCATAGACACAGGCTGAACTTATAATATACTATAATGTAATATGATATAATATAATATATTATAATACAATACAATATTATATTATATAAATGTAGTACGGTAAAATAAACGAAGGAGGCCAAACGCGGATGCTAGCCTGAGGCGGGTTGACTGTAAGGGGCAGGTTCGGTGGTTACGGTAGTTTCAATTGCTTGGTTAGAGCTGGAGAGGAGAGACGAGGTGGTGATGTTCGGTCAAGCTGTGGAGTTTGGTTGGAGGGATAAAGGTGAATGGCGAACACATGGAGATGGCTATGGACATGCATGGATGAGGTAAGGCTTGGGTGGTGACGGAGCACGACCTAGCTGTGCTTGGGTCACGTGGTAGCGACGTATGGCGAAGAAGGTGATGGCTGGCACTGACGCAAGGTAGGCGAATGGAAGGGGATGGGCAGGTGAGGGCGCAAGGTCGGTGGAGCATGATGGATGGGCAGACAGTGAAGGGACGGGGAGAGGAGAACGAGGAGGCGATATTCATGGAGAAATGCAAGCAGCTTTACAATTGGAATGAATGAGATATTTAGGAATAGATATGAGCAAGTTGGGTTCCTCGATGCCAAAACAAACTTAAAAATATGAACTTGGAGAGGAGAGGGTTAGTCAAGTAATGGATATAGGAAATGTGAATGGCCATAGCAAGTGACATCTTCATCACTGAAATTCGTATTAAATATATATTATTTTATATTATAAATCATCTCAAAGCAATGAATAGACTATATAGATTGTAGCGAACGGGTTCAAGCTAAGAATACCAACTGACATATGTAAACTTTATACATATGAACTGCATAATATATATATATATATATATATATATATATTAGAATGATAGAACTGAAAAGGAAGAGACCCAAAAGCAAAAGAAATGAATCGGAACTTATTGTCCATTGGGGAAAGTAAAAAGTCTGAAGTTCAATAGCTAGAATAATAATGACAAATGGCCATTTATTTTCAACCGTTTCACAAATAAATGGACATAATATCCTAAAGACTAAAATGGATCCCGATACCGCTAATCGGTATGCCGATTTCATCGCGTATCGGACATCGAATCACAAAAATGAATATATTATGGAGATCAGCACGATGAGATGAACAGAATGGTACACAGTTGTCAGCGATATGATCATCCTATCACATGTCAATATTCGGTATCGAAAATGCTACTAAACCAACGAAAATAAGATAAACGGGGCTTAGGAAGCTTGAATTTGATGAAATGAAATATGACGTCTCACTCAGAAGATGATTTACATTTTTATCAAAATATTCAGATCTCGAAAAAAATTTATTTTCATCAAAAATAACTACTTTAAATTAAATAAAATTACACAACAAAATAAACTTCCATATCGTCAGATGAAAATCTGATATTTGCTATGTTTAAATAGACGCATACCAAATGCTAAACTTTTATTTCCAAATTCAATAATTTAAAATTTCATAAAACTTCAGTTAACTATGTTATTTAAACAGTTAAAATTTACGAGTCGTTGCAAAAGGTTTCGAAGAGGTAGTTCCCCAATGGTTTCGAAAGGTTTAAAAGGAAGTTTTCCAATGTTTTTGAGGAAATGTTTATGTGTATTAAAAGAGGGATGTCTAAGGTTTTCAAGCTTTCGTAGGGAAGTTTTTCCAATGTTTTTGAAAGGTGATTATGGTTGGTTTCGAAAGGAATGTTTTGGCCTTTCAATCTAGGTTATAAAGGGGTTACTTGTTTTCGAAAGGGATACTTTCAAAGGATCGAAGGGAGTACTTTCAAAGGTTTAAGTGTTTTCATCAATAAAGATTTGTTTAAAGAATATATAACATGGCAAGGTGATTTGAATAAAGTAGAGAATATATATATTTTCCTTGTTTAAAGTATGAATTAAAGGTTTTAATCAATTTGAGAAGAAAAGGTTTCCAAGTAAAATTTAAGGGAAGATTATCTTAAGTAAAATGACTCAAATATTAGAATAACAGATGGAATTAGTAAAGGGTCACACCCTATATATAACTATTAGCCCCTAGCTAATTTAGTCTAAAATTCCAGTGTACAGGGATTTATCATAAGTATGACTAAAATGATGTTACACACATAAAGGAATATATTTTTACAGAGATAGATTATTGGTGATCCCGTAAAACCATTGGATCAATTGACTTGCAGAAGTAAGTTAGGGTCATATCATCCAGACGAGGAATATCTAACAGATTGTTTATATTGTCTGTTAAGCCTGAGTGAGCCAAAGTTTAGTAGTTAGCCAAACTAAACTATAGTGTTTGGACAATTAGTCCATTTTGTAACCTGATTAGTATGTATACATGATATTTCTTTACAGTTTTAACCAGTTTTGGTTGCAGGATTATGATTTGCAAAAGATATTTTTTTAAAACATAATAGTGAGGGGAAACCCATTCTGCTATGCCGCATGGTCTCACTTAATATCAAATAACCGAGATATATAGTATTATTTGCGCCAAGCTTTGTGTCTGACTCGAAGTTTATGTTTTTCCCCTTAAACTCTAGGGTGGGAAAAATTTATTTGAGTGGGCTGAGGGACAAGGATTTTCAGGTTTTAGTAGGTTCGCGAATAAAGCTTCCAGAGACGAGCGGGTGGCAGACGGATAGCTATTTAGGAGTTGCAATTTTTGTTTGTTTTATTCCGCTGTGTTGTATTATGTCAATTATGACGTATAGTATTAAGGTCAACCAAGAGGGCATCATCATATGTCACTCTTGGCGTATTTGTGTAATAATTATATTTTATTTGAACCTGGGAAAGTGATGGGATTATGAAATCTGGATATAAACATGTGTTTTGAAATGTAGTTAGAAATTTTGCTTTTGAAATTTGTGATTTTCTTTCATATTCAAGTGCTTCTGATATTATGGATGCCATTAACCTAGCCGTATTTTGTCTCCAAAAGTTAATACTATGGATGACTATAGCATCTATAACAATTGGTTGTGGGCCTCAAGATAGGGGATGTTACAATGAGACAAAGGAGCCAAGGAATTCTGACCCAAAAATAAGCAAAAACTTTGGATCAGCACTGATTCGATTCAATTGGATCGAAACCGATCCAAATATTTAGCCCCAAACTCCTCCAAACCACTTGTAGTGTGTTCAAATACTTCTACTGAGTCCATCTACCAAGTTTCTTAACAATCCAATCATCGAGAACTGGGAAGCGACACTTATGGACTCAAACTCTGTCAAATTCATTAGCAAATCATTATCAAAACAAGTCAACAAGTGATAAAATTACGCGGAGAACCTCATAAGGAAGAAATAAAGTCGGCAGGGAAGAAGACGAGCAAAAAGTGCAAAAATTGCACAACTCTTTGGATCGGTTCCTATCCGATCTAATCGGATCGGTGCCGATCCAAAAAGTTAGCTTGGAATCCTATCAAATTTTTAGAGCTTGTTCCTACGGATAATTGTAGGCTTCTGGTGCAATGACTCAGATCCAAGTGCTGTCAAAATACAATAAACACGATCCTACCTGCAAAAGAAAAGTGCATGGTTGTTCTGATCACTAAAGCAACTCTGTTTGGAAGATTCCTCAACTTTCTCCTCCCCTACAATGGCTATTATATGATAATTGAGATCCTTCCTTTGTCTCCATCAATAGTGGTCTGACCTCTCTTCATTCAACTATTAGAAATGTGATCAATTGGGACTTGTGATCGACAGCCAATTCAATAACAAAATTTACAAAGTGGATGTAGGATTCGTTATAACCAATAAAAAAAATCTCTTGTTGGTTTACTTTTTGTGTGATTTACTGTTCCTTTATTTCTACTTTATTTGCCTTGACAAACAAGGTTGGTGCTTTCATACTCAACCAAGGGTGTCGATCCATTTTTTATGTTAATAGACCCCTCAAAGACCTAATGATCCCTATCATTGTGGACCCTATAGGCATACTAAATAATAGGGGTGACCATAGATGGAATAGTTGATAAAAAATTAAATGACCTTAAGGAAGCATCTTTTAGGCTAACAATTAATTTGGACAAATTAACATTTATGAAGGTGTTATGTATTAAAAAATACGTAATTAAGGAATGGAGCAAACTTCCATAAGAAGGAATACATTTATTACCACAAGGAGAAAATTAGATTTTAAAGGGTAAAGTACAAAGGTTTAAAAGAAAGAACAAATTTTAATCCTACCATATATGGGACATAATTTAATAAAATGGTTTCTTTAAAAACCCTTGAAAAGAAAATGCCTTTCAAAAGATTTTGAAATGAAATTCTTTCAGGTTAGAAATTGTTGATAAAAAGTGATTTTAGATTACTTTTGAATTATGTCATAATTTTTTTTGTAAAAAGTTTGAAAAGAGATCATAAATTTAAAAAGGGTGTTGAATGTAGGCCATTTTAATTTAAAATTTTCGTGACTTGATAAATTGAAAAATAATGTTTCTATTTTTAATTTCTCAGTTTAAAATTTGATTACATTAGAAAAACTTTCAATTTCCTTGTTTTTGTATTCTTTCTTTTTTCTATATTATATTTTCTATGCAATAAATTTGAAAGCTCTTTCCTCTAAAATTTTTTATAGGCTATATAAGTTGGAAATTTTTATAAATATAATTATGATTTTAGACAACTTTGGAAATATACCGCCTTTAATTTTCGAAAGTCTAGAAAGGTAATGCAATTTTTAAAAGCTGTAAATTTCATTTAGACCAAATGGTGGATCGTTTTAATTGTAAATTAATGCCTTGGAAAGTTTTTGTTTATTAAATTTTTTAATTTGATTAGAAAGATTTTAAATTTTGGTTATTTAATTCTTTTTTTCCTTGTTTATAAACCTAAAAGTTCTTTTTTTAGAACTCAATTTAGGGGTTTACAGATAGAAATAACACCTATTTTGCGATAGAAAAATAGGAAGAAAGGAATGTCCGATAGTGTAGAAAGGAGATCATTCAAATATAAGGTGATGAAGAGAATAATGGTTGGAATTTAGATAATAATAGAATTGTGGTAGGTGAGATATTTAAAGTAGTAATAAAGTAAGATAGAATTTATCTTTGTCTACTCCATCTATTTTTTCTATCGTGTAAAGTTATAAAAGCTATCTTTGACCATTGATTCGATTTAAATGATGATTGATAAATAAGTTAGATGTTTTTGGATAAGGAGAAACAATTATTTAAAGATGATAATTTTACATGTTTTTCCAAATTTAATACAAAATTTATTAGAATAATAATAATATTGGATTTGATAAAGAAAAGTATTGCAGGAGATGTTAGGAGGTTTTGAGCAATATTACGAGCTATATTTCATAAAATAACATAATATTTTTAGTAACAAGGTAATAAATATTATTTTACGCTTTAGAAGGATATAACTGTTATTTTGTAACGATGATTTTGAAAATTTTACTATTTTATAAATAATGATTCTTGTAGCTGAAAACTCTTTGAAATAAAAATGGTTTAACATATTATTTTGGAAAGATAATTAAGTCTTGAATATTTGTGTTAGCATTCCTATTTTCAAAAAGGACTACTCCATATTTTAGTAACTATTGAAACTGAAAATTTCTCATAAGTTCATTTTTGAAAAACCAAGAGAATTTTGAATGCAATAAATTAGAAAGTCTAATTTTAAAAAATAGGTTTTGATAAGGAAAGTTTTAAAAAGGAAGATTATTCTATTCCTATTTGGGAACAAAGGTATTTTGAATCTTTGATAAAGGTTTTTATTAAATTTTAAATTTTCAAAGATGGAGATATAGCATGTTTTAAGTATTGCAGGAAATGAAGTAATAAATGCTTATATTTAAATAAGTTTATTTGTATAGAGATATTTTATTTTATATGCGAAAATTATGATTTTATAAAATTTTATGGAGTAGATACGAATCATGACCTATGTGGGATAGACTAAGGTTTTTAGGGTATGAGTAAATTAGAAATAGAATGTACAACCTGGTCTGGAAAGTTGAAGTTAGTCCCAAACCTCTATTTGAAGAAGTTAGTAAAGTGTAAAGATATTCTAGATCTATAATTGGGTTATGAATTAGGTTGCCTATAGAATATGAATTTCTTTATTTTAATTCTGGAGCAATTTCCATGTAATTTCCATAAATTATCCAATTCCAAAATACATGTAAAAGTGTATCATTTGAGGTAACAAGGAATATGCAAAAAAGAAAAAAGATGTGTAAGAGATAGATATTCCTTTCCATAGTTTACATTATCTATTTCAATAACAATAAAAGAAACACGATTCCTTGTAATTTCAAATAAATAATTTTTTTTAATTGTGGGTAATTAATGACGGTAATCTTTTTGGAAGGATAGCTTCGATGAATTAAAATATGGAAATGAGTATTCTAGCTGTAGAATTAGTAGTTAGATATAGAGACCGTATATCTATGATAAATGACTAGAATATATATATATATATATATATTAGCAAAGACTATGACTATATGCGTGTTAGTTAGTGATTGATAGATTAGGATTTATGAATGTTAGTTACAAATTTAATGGACAATAAATTTGTAATTAATGAGAGGAAAAGTAATCTAAAGTGGGACCGACTAAGGAAACTAGATATTACATTTGTGGAAGAAAGAACTTTGAGTAATGAGTGAATTTTGGAAATCTGTAGAAGGTGAAAAATATTGAAGAAGACTAAATTGGAAATGGTCCAATTTTGATAGTAATGATCAGCTGCTATGGATATTAATTGAAGCAATAAATGGACCACATTTATGAAAGACCGAAATAAAGAGAAATTAGGGAAATGGGTAGCAATGGAAGGAAATATCAAAGATATTCCATCTTAACTTAGAAAGGAGTGTTAGGACGTCAACACCATTTATATTAACTGATAATAAATGGCAATCTAGTAAAAATTTCTTTTGGAGTCCTTGGATTATAGTCGCTAGTTATCTTCCTTGGTTATTGCAAAAGTGGATAATGTGGTATAAGATATATTCCTGTTTAATTCCTGTGTAGACTTTATGAATGGGATTTAAACAACTTGATATATGTTGGAAAGTATATTAAATAAGGAAATTTTATGGGAATACTTAACTAGTGATAGATCATAGGTAAAATTGGAAGTTAATAATGAAATTATGTTAGTGGCCTAAAGTTAATAAATGTTTCAATCCCAAAACTTTAGATTTTGGAAAACATAAGGGATTTAGCTCACAGAATGCCACCATGCAAGGAAAAGAGAAAATGTATAGGAATGAGAATGGAATTTCTTTTTTACCAAGGATTAAGAAGAGATGATAGAGTTTTCAGTTAGAAGTAGTGGAACTGCAGACTCCACCACAGCTTTATGGAGTAGCACTCTGCATCATTAGCGATAGGGACACTTAGTTTATTAGAAAATTTCGAGCGGTTTGCTAGTAGCTTTAGGAGCTAACTTAAGGTGTAATGCCCCCACTTTTCTGTACATTTTAAGTAGATAATCAACCGAACATGACCCACTCAAATTGAATAGAAAGGAGAATAGTTAGGGAAAGAAGTAGGAAGAAAGAAGAAGAGAAGAAACTAACCAAACAACAAGAATCTCCTTAGGGAACGAATGATATATAATATACAATAAATCTTTACAAAAAGAAGAAATATAATATGCATACATCAATCAGAGTATACTAACCTATTTCAACCTGGATAGTTCTAACAATTTATCCTTATAATTGTTTATTAATAAAACCAATAGACAACACAGTGGAACACAATGAAATATTTAGATACGTCTTGGACCTCAAGCTCGTCTTCTAAGCTCCAATGCCTCCAAAGCAATCTGCAAATATGCTCAGTCTAATACAAGCATTATAATAAATAACACCCGAGTCAGTCTGGTAAACCAACGTGTGAGGAAACACACCCAGTTGAATTTGAATGTTTCAGAATTCTTTTGAAAATAAAGGTATCTCGTAAGACCACGCTGCATATAAACACGAATGTGTTTTTACCCTACAATAGCCAAATCATTTCATACGAAATTCTATGATATTATAATTATGTCTGAAATACAAATACTTATTAATCATAGCCAAAATTATTACATTAATTTTCAAGTGCAATAGGTATACAACTAAAACCGTAAAGACACGTACTGGAAAATGGATTCCAAACTATGACAAGGTAAGGAACTACCTTCTGATGGTACATCTCTAGTTGAAATGCACCGGGTCTGACATGAACATTCTATATCCTTGCTATACAAGACTGGCCTACTACATGACTAGTAGTACCGAATATGATTACCCATTTTGTTAATGGGCCCTAAAGAATACAAGGGTAGACAATAATGGATCTAGATTTGGAATGACCATACCATAATGGAAGCGACCCACTTGGCCCTGTTGCATGCTCGATTTTTGTTATTTCCCAGTTGTTGAGGCTTGAGGCTACGATTACCTTCTAATATAGCACTTCCCACTTGGAATACTACATTGCATTTCGATCGACGACACAATGTCACCATTCATTTATACAAGTTTATTCTAGGACTGAACGGAACCGAAGGCACCACTTTTACTATATCCATTTTGGAATCATCCGCAAGATTAGTAGCAAGTAAGCCTTGCACTTCAGAGGGCTTCATCTTCTAATTTCATCATCTTCAAAATGTCTTCGCTCTGAAATGCTTAAGTTAGATCGAAGTAGTTTTCAGATAACATATTCGAACTCGGTCTCTTTGGATAACATTTTTAGTTTTTCGGTAAACTCGACCACTATTCTTTAGGAAATAAACAGTCGAAGATAAGAACCGAGATCACCTCCTAAACGTTAGTGGGTAGATTTTGTCTGACGAATAATTTTCTATCTGTTGGAAAATCACTGTAAAATTATATCATTCTAAAGCACCGCAAGCACACAGTGTATAATTGTAGTACGTACGCGAGTACAGGTTGATCCCCAGGGAAATGAATTAATTTTGAATTATACTCAATCAAATTAAACTAAAGCTTGAGATTGTTTTAAGCTAAGAAAAATGTAAAAACTAACTAAAACAAAAGTGAATAAAAATACGAGATTAAGAGACAATTTAGAGGCAAATCCACTCTAATACTTTCACATAAATCAACGCAAAAGCAAACTATGATCTCTTATTTTAATCTAAGTAGAATTAGTGATGCATTTATCATAAGTATGGTTTATTTGTGTTATTAATTAACCCAACTTAAACCATCAAACTTTAATACAACAACTTAAACCACTTATTAAATGTCATGAAAATGAATATGAAACTAAAGCAAAATCTATTTTAAGCATTATAAAATCTCGCCTATTTGTATGTTTTAAATCGACAATAAACCATACAGAAGGGTGGACTGTCATGTGGTGAATAAGAAAAACGGAGAATGAAATAAAACAAAACAGAATTTCACAACGTAATGACAAAATATAATATTCAAATAACAGTTCATGAAGTTGTTTTACAAAACACTTGATTATAATTATACAACCCATATCAGAGTTACACATACCAAAGAGTAATAAATAATAAGCGGAACAGTATGAATGCATTGGAATAATATATAAATAATAGTAATACAATCTTAGTCTTCGTCCTCCAGAAATAAAGTCTTCGAATCCTAAAATGCTCAGACTGACGCGGGCGAATTGAAAAGACAAAGCACTCAAGTCGAAACTAAAAATCTTATGTGAGTTAAACCAACAGCAAATAATAGGAGTGGAATGGTGTCAAAGATGTTTACAGGATTTGACATCTCCTATCCAGTGTCTATCGTGAGTGCAGTAACTTAAGAGGTGCTCAAGATTCACATCTCCTAAGGATCCTTCAAACTATTTACTATGTAGTAATATTTCACTATTATAATAGTGTCTATTAGTAAAATAAACTTACTTTTAAATAGCGTTAAGGAGTGACCCAATATTCCCCTTAACACGTAATAGTCCCAGTAGTCCATCTAGTATCATAGTCCCTCCTGATCGGGAAGCCACCAGAGGATACTCCATAGGCTATGGGAGAAAACCAAACTCGTACAAGGCGCGCTAGGGTAGGTGACATGACACAACTAGGCAATGCCAGGGCAGATATACCAACTACGCTTCCAGAATGGTGATAATGCATAGCAGCTACTACCGCCTGCCTAGATCCACACCTCCAAAATCAAAAGGGCCCCAATCAATCACAAAGTAATAGAATGTATCGAAGGAGTGTGTCCGATAAAAGGTGCTACCTTCTTAGCCCGTCATTCGCTCATGTTTTAGCCACCTTATGCCAACTCATGGCAGTCGGGTCCACGTATATACCTCAAAGGAAATGCCACCACCATCCTACTTCATTCTAGAATCTCCACCGCATACACGGTTGTTCAAGTGGTTTTCAGAGTTGGCAAAGAGTATGACAACTTCCGATCCCAATCTCTTTACCAACCAAACGTTATTATAACACCACGATCATTTTAAAATAATTTATACTTCAAAACCATAATATAATATCCATTTCAAAACCATACAAATACGATATCATTTCCATTTCAAAAACCAACCCCATATGATATCATTTTTATTAAAACCCAAATCAATATAATATCATTTTTATTTCAAATATATCCTTCCCAAAATCATAGCACTTTCAACGTTATAGCGCTTCTAAATCAAAACACTTGAAGTATAATACTTTCAAATCATAATACTTTGAAACTCATAACTTTGAAACATAACTTCCACCACTCAAATGGTTTAAATATTATAACATTTTATATAATAAATAGCTTCTTCGATTTCACAAATCAATTCTAAAACAACCCGAATTTCAAATTTTAATTTAACCAAATCTCAAATCATAAATTTCAATTCAATTCAGTTACCAAATAAACTATTCCAAATTATGTCGATTTCAAAACAGATTTGATCCACAGAACAAACCATTTCAAATTTAATATATTTAAAACTTTGAGTATTCAACAATTTCAAAACTAAGTTTGGTAATTACGGTTCAACAATTAAATTTTCTATTATTTAGTTTTGAAATATATTACATAATAAATCCATTATCATTTAAACAAAAATCAAATTACAAATAACTAAATATTTCCTTCAATTTATTTATCTTGAAATATTCATTTAATTCACCTTAAACAAAAAAATCAAGTTATAAAATCATACTTTCTAAAATTTGCAAATTAAAAAATTTCACATCAAACTTATTTGAGTTTAATTCTTAAATAAATTCAATTTCAAATAAATCTCAAATTTATCTTCCAACCTTAATTTTATTTTAATCATTATAAACCCTATATTAAAATATAATTTAACTACTTAATCATATTATCTTCAATAAAAATCAACTTATTATTAAGCTTATTCTATATTAAAACAAATTACACATAGCCTTAAATCAAGGATAAAATAACATTTATATAATAATCAAAATCAATATTTATCTAAAACCATATACTTCTTTACAAAACCATAGAAATCATTTCAAAATATTTTTATATATAGACCACGGTGTATGTATATAATTTTCTATCCTATGGTCAAGTGATACGAATATTTATCATTTCAATCCATAGTTTAAAATATAAATACGGTTATATATCATTTCAAATCGCAATCCCGAATGAAATAAAAATCCATAACAACTTGCACTTTATAACAATATAAAATACAACACCCCTTCATCCAATATCAATCATCAAACATTTATCACAATCACAATCACCATCCAATTCAATCAATAACATCAATATAGAATAGATAATAAATAACAGGTATTTACTGGCAGTTCATATTCAATAATAAATTAAATAGCTATTTATCCTAATAAATTCAAATAAACTGAGATGATGTTTTAAAATATGCCAACAGTCATAAGTAAATTTCTAATCACATCATAAATCAATTTAACAAACATAAGAAATTTTAGAAGTGAGTGGGTTAAAACACTCACATTTTGAATTTAAATTGAATTTGAATCCAATTTGAATCCAAAATTTAAATAGTCTCAGAATTCGCCTAAACCAGCGCCAAAATATCTGGAATTCCGATACGATCCCAATGGAACAAACGACACATAAATGGATGTTAGTATGTAAAAGTTATACAATTTAGAACGATGGACAATTTGAAATTTTAAATTAAAATAGAGTAAAAGGAGTTACCTTCCTCAAAACTCCACGTCAACCCTCTGCATAGTGAACCCTAACGAGTTCTATTACGCATGAACGACACAAACACCGCCATCCAGTTGTTTGATTCAAGCTCCGATCGCTCGCCCGGCCGACCACAAGTGAGCTCCCATATCGCGCTCGAAGATCGACGAACTAGTACCCGGCTGCCGCCTAGAAATGCACCCTAATCCAACTTTTACCGACGATCTAGCTGTGATCAACTCAAACGAACGTCGTTGATGGACAGCACGCGGTTCTCTCTACGCGATGGTAACTTCAATTTGGCGATCCATCGAGGTTGATCGTCGCATGATGAACGGCCGTGGATAGTTCTATAACTTCTGGAAAAACAGAGGTTCCAAACGAAAAACGAATTACAGATCTGAGATGTGCTCGTCGAGTGCTTTAAATCGATATATAATTCGATATAGTTTGAGAAGTTTGAATTTTTGATTTGATTTGGAATTGCAATTGGATTTGGAATTGAGAATTTGTCTACCATTGAGAAAGAGGAGCAACAAAAAAATTTGTACGTACAGAAATGAGAAATAGGAAGGCTGCTAGGGTTTATAACTAGATATATATAGACAGAACAAAATAGAACAGATGTGCTCGATCAAATTTAGGTTTTGAGCGCTAATTGAACCGAAAAGCCCGTTTCGATTTCGGAATGGAAATGGATTAACTCATATATCGAAATAGGTGCTTTTAAATATTTTATACGCAATGGAATAGGTTTCAAGCCCAAATTCCATCGTATGAAGAAGTTATGATAAAATCAAGTTATTTCAAATTGATTTCAATTGATTTCAATTAAATTAATTTCTAGACGTTTCGAGCCCGTACAATCGAACGCCAAGTCCGATTGTTACGAAACTTGAAATTATACAATAATTCACCGTTACGGATCCGATGAAACTGGTTTTGTAGAAATCCGAGTCGGTGACCAAAATGACTATATTTCACATTATTAAATTAAATTAATATTTAACTAATTAAATCACTTTCTTTTTTTCGTCTCAAATTTAATACCTCACAATTTCCATCATTTTTTATTTCTTAATCATTTACGATAATTTAAACAAATCTTGATGTCAATTTAATGTTGATTCATTCATCAATTCCAACGTTAATTTCAATTTCATTAAATTCAGAAATTTATAAATTTAAAGTTCCATAAATCCATTTATTGGATTTTAAACCTTGTTATTCAAGTCTTTTTTTACAACAAGAATATAATTAACATTGGTTTATGTCTTGGTACATTAATATTTCCAAGTTTCACCTAAATTCCTATTTACGTTATATTTAAATATTAAATTTCATTTAATTTCAATTAATCCAATTTATTAAATTTAAATTAATAAATCTTGATTCTCATTCTTTTTATTCAGTCAATCGTTATCTTATGGGTAAATTTAACATTATTATATACCAAATTTCCCTAATGCTTTCCAGTCCTCAACTAAATTCATATTAACGCAGTATTGAATTACGTTTAGTTACAATGGATTTAGGTCTAATTCAATAGATTAAATAAATGGGTAAATAAAAATTACTATTTGCCTAATTTAATCCCATTCATACTTCATTATCAACAAAAATTATTAAAATTACTTATCTAATCTTGATTTTCCAAATTACAGTTTATTACGTATTATTTCACTAATTAATATAACTATGAATTTATTTCCCAATTTACTATTTACAATCAATTATAGCCTTACAATTTGTTTCAATTAATTGGGATTGTACTAAATTAGCTATCTATTAACTTGCATTAACACTCTTACATTTCGTTCCCGTTATTAATTCACAAACAAATTATAAATTTTTATTTACTCCAGATTTAATTACCAAAATCATATTAAATTAATGAATTTTAAACATCGAAAATTACGGGTCGTTACACTCTCCACTACTCAAAACTTTTCGTCCTCGAAAAGGAAAAAGAAGGGAAAAGAAAGAATTGAGTAAACAATACATCTTTTTCAAAAATATTAACTTTATAAACAAAAAAATTTACAAAATTAATCAATTTTAATAAAAGATATTAATTTATAACCATTAAATCTTTTTATACTCAATTAATAAAGTTTGGAGAACATTTTTCAAAATTTTCTAAGTCCAAAATTTATGGAAAACTTCGGCAGAGTCTCCTTTGTACGGAGATGCTCGAGAGAAAATATAATATCAAATATAACAATATATATCAAGATATCTCAAAATAATATATCCCAACAACGGGAAAAACAATATAACAACGCTATAAAATCGCAATCCAAAAACGTACCTATTTGTTGGGCAATTAACGCTTATTTTATGAAACCAAAAGCAGTAGCAATTGCTTCCATAACTAATCCCGAAAGGTTAACAATTATATAAAAAGAAATATTTAAAGTTGTTTCAACCACTAAAAAATAAATCAATAATAATCACTTGCAACCAATATACAATAATCATATAAAATCAACATAAATCAATCATCCATTCATATTAAACAAAACAAATAGTTGCTCAGGTTTAAAACTTCAAATTGTACAGAATGGAAAATAAACTACTAAGTGCACCATTTACTCAACAGTCTTAGATGAAACTAAATAGATTATTCATACATCCAAATAAATTTAAAGTATCCTTGCCCAAATAACCATAAACCAAAACAAACAACAATTTCATACAATAGATCAAGTTCATTCTTATTAATTTCATTTCATAGCATTTGTTGTTTGATTTCCTTTTCATTCATATAATGATTTATCTTTTTAATTTACATTTATTTCTTCCAAATTTTCATTTATTACCTTTAGTTATACATAGCTTCAAACATTAACTTAAGTTTATAGTCTTTCACTTACCGTATTCATCTTCCTACTTATTTTTATAATAAATAACTTCAACATTTACTTAAGTCTATAATTAAGCAAGATAAGCTGGAAGGTATTGGAAGGGTTATTCAATGTATTTTTAATTCTTTTTTTATGCTAAGTGTATAAGGCTACACTGTCAATCTAAAGCAATTGTATATTCTGAAAGTTTAATGCTGATTGTAATGACATTTGGAATTATAAATGGGAAAGGCTCCCTTAGCCTATTGATTTTCAAAAAAAACATTTACCTTCTATCATGTTTTATTATAGTAAGATTTCCATTATAACTCAAGTTTATAACAATTACAACATCAAATTCTTATTTATTAAAGAATTTTATTGAATACTTTCATTACTTCAAGTTTTACTTGTATCATATCCTATTACCTTTTCTTATTAAACATTACAACTTTTAATTTTGGTAAGTTATATATATGTGCTTTAAGAATGTAATTGGAAGTTATACAAGTTTTTTCATTTCTTTTAATTAATTTAATATTCAATAATCATATCTTCCGTTTTTATAGTTACAAATTTCAACTTTCTGGAAATTTCATTTATAACCTAGCATTTAATCTCTTATTTTAATTGGAGGTTCCAATTACTAATTAGTTACAACCCATTTCACAACGATAGTTGAAACTATTAATTAACGGAAACTCAAGAACTAAATAACGGTATTAACTTTCAAATCATTTTAAAATAATAAATAGATGTATACACTACAATTTATATATCCAATTACCTTTAAAACAACTTAAAATTTATATTTGTTTATCAAAATAAATCTTGTAGCAAAACTACTATAGTGACCTTCCCACTTAGAAACTAGAAAATGAATGTCGACGATGCATGCACCCATCACTGAAATTATTTCTCAACGACGGAGAGGGGAGTACAGAACTTATTTCTTTTCAAAATTTCTTTAAAACAATTCTTTCAAATTATGTTGAAATATTTATATCAGAAAATACTTCTAAATGATATTATTGTTATATCACAAAATTATTCGAAAGAAAGTTTCAAAACCCCAGAACTATATATCTATATATATAAATGATTTTATAAGAATGGATTTGGGAAAAAGATTTTTGGAACTCACTGATTTTGAAAGGCTTTGATTTTTGGGAAAAATCAATTTTGGGAATTTGGAAAGCCAAGTTTGGATCTACCGATTTGAGATATTGATTTTGTGTAAAGGAGATTTTTATGTGAATCATAAAGTGTATGATTTGAAAATACTATATGTGTATAGTATAAAATGTTTTGAGATTGGCTCTGGGGAAAAATGCGCTGCCATGAAATGAACTTCATAGGAGATCCACGGGGTGGTTCTGCCTTGAGCCCTAAGGGGGACACTAAATTTGATCCTGGGAGGAAGTCTGGACAAACTGAAGTTCCTAAGGATTGTGTATGGATAGCGAAAGTCGAGGGTGATGATGCCTACAGAGACATTTGGGTTATGTTGTGACGAAGTTGTAACTCGATGTCACTATGATCTACTACGGACCATAGCGGAAGTCGCGTGGTAGTGAGTGCCAATGGTCTATGTTTGATTTCGCCGGGAGGGCGAGGTAACATCGGTAGACTGCGATCTATGAAGACATGGCGAAAGTCACATGGTAGTGAGTGCCTACAGGCTACATTGGAACTCGACCGATATAGTCTGTGATCTATGTAGGAGTGGTGAAATTTCATTTGGTAGCGAAACTCAAGGGCGTTGATGCCTACAGTTACATGGGTTTTTGTCATGATGGCGACGTAAAACCTAGGTGTAGCTGCGATCTGTGGCAGGTTCCATGCTGTAATCGAGGGGCACAGAGTGCCTACAGTTTTCTATGGTTTTGCTAGGATGGCGACGTAATCATCGGGTTAACTACGACCATGGAAGGGGTGATGATTTCTAGAGCATTCTCACCAAAAATATTTTTTTATCCTTTTAAGAAAAACGGTTTTCAGTATTTTCGAAAATGATTTCTATATTTTCACAAATATATTTTCTAAGTATTTTCACTGAGTGTTGAAAACTGGTCTGCTAAGTACTTATAGATTTTCAGTTCTGCGCCTAATCAGCGTATGACCGAATTTCTATGACAACAAGGATGGACTTGTTGAGACATCGAGTTATAAAAAGTATTTTTATAAAAGCTATTTTGGCAATAGTGTAAAGATTTTAAAGTGTTTTAAAAAAAATTAAATAATGGGAATTGAGAGTTCAAAATGTTTAAAAGGATAATTTAACTGATAATTAGGGGTATAATTAAAATTCTGGCTTCGTTCCTTTTCGAGGACGAAAAGATATAAAGGGGGGAGGAATGTGATAAACCAAATTTTTGGACATCTGTTAATTGAAAATTAACAGGATTTAATTTATTAAAAAATACCGATTTTTAAGTTGAACTAATAAATATATATTTCCTAATTATAATGTGTGTGTATATATATATACACACATATTGTGAATAGAAGTTTTGATTTGAATTTAATATAAAAAAATTCAAATGTTACTTTTTAATACACTTAAGATAAATATTTATTAATTTAAAAATATGATAGTTTAAATAGAATTTAATAGAAGTTTGAATAAACTTTCATTTTATACTTGAAATAAACATAGTTGTATTTAAAACATAATAAATATAAAACATAATACCTAAATAAATATGAAAACATAATACATAAATAAATATAAAACATAAGTAATTAATAGAATAAAGAGATTAAACATTTGTAAGATAATAATACATGTATTTGACAATTGTAACTTATATATGCCATGCAAATTTATAAGTGGCTTAATCTTCTTTTTATTGAATTGTAAATAACTAAGAATGTAGAGAAACCTGGTTTCAGTTCAAAAACTTCTCAATCCTCTTTCTTTCTTCTATAACTTAAAACAGATAAATCAAAATATCAACAACTTCAGCCTAAACAAAAATCAAACTATTTCAAATCTTCAACTATTCCAAGTTTTCAACCTGGGCAAATAAGGAGTTCAAATTCAACTCAACAAGTAAATCAATCATTAAGCAGATTCAATTCAACATCAAGTACAGGTCAACTACAATCTCAAAATCAAATTTCCTGATAGAAGAAGAAACATGTTCTCTGCTTTAAGAACCAGTGAGTAAACTTCACCCTTTTTAAGCAAAAAAATTCTTTTATACCACTGTGCATGTAAGTTTGTTTGTAGTTGTTTGAATGTGATTAGTATGTATGAAGAAGTATATTTTTAGTGGAATAAATTGAATAATTATGTGCATGCCTGAGTATATGCATATGCATGACTCTGTTCTTGACTTACAGACCAAATAATCACACAAAACTCGAAATCTCTTCACTCGATCAATTATAGCTTATAGTGTCTAAATGGAATCTGTTTGTGTTGATGAAATCCTATTTTTAAAAATAATATCAAGTAAAATTATTAAGTTATTATCTGGAAAAAAAAAAATTACAGTGGAAGAGGAAATATGTGCAGAAATCGATTTCTTTAACCCCCTGATTTCACCTATATAACTAGACTCGACTTGGGAAAGCATGATTTTTGGTAGCCTTATTGTGATTTTTAGTTGGGTAATTGTTGAGGAAAAGAGGATGATCAAAAATGGGTTATGGGGGGTTTTCTGGTGATTGCGAGAGCTTTTGGCTTCGGGGACTTGGTCAAAGGAGGCTGGGGGAATAGCGGATATGGAAAAAATGGTAGTTGGATTTCTCGTAGGCCATAGTGGCTAGAAGGTAGCGAAGTAGGGTTTTTAGGTCATGTTTGGTCGAAGGTAGTTCACGGCAGTTTGAGGCTGAACGGTGGCGTCGAGTTGGATCGTAGGTGGGGGGAAAAGAGAGAGGGGACTCGGGTGTGGCTCCAAGCATGGCGACGTGATCTTCCGTAGTCAGCGACGATGACACATGGTGCATTTGGATGAGGGTTTTTCCTAGCAGAAGATGGTGTATGTTCGTTTCTGTTTTCGGGAGGTTTCGAGGCGTTCTGGGTAGCCGAGAGTGACGTGGGTGGCGAGGGTGATTTGGGAAAAGTGCCAGCAGTGATGGTCGAGCCTCTGGTTGTGCGTGCACGTGCATGGTGCTCGTGTGCACTGGATTTTCTTGGTAGATAGGAATAACTGGTAGTATAAGAATAGGAAAGCAAAAGAAAGAGTGGAGGAAGAGAAGTAAAAGAGAGTAGGCCGAAAATAGAATCGGGACAGAGAAAAAGAAAAGAAGGAGTAGGGTGGAAGGATGGTCCCGAAGTTGGGCCAGGGAAATTAGGAAGGAAATGAAGGTAAATTAAAGAAAAGTAAAAGAAGAAAGTTGGAATAAAAGGAATAAATAAAGAAAAGTGGAATGGGAAAAGGTAAAATTGTTATCAAGTTTAAAAGCAAAGAAATGAAAGATTTTCAAAGCAAAAGAAAGTGTTAACATGGTTTCAAAGTTAAATATTAAACAAGTTTCAAAAATAAATAATAAGTCAAATGTTTTTTTGAATTTAAATTGTTTTGGTTTAATATAATTATATAATAAGTTAATTATTTAATTATTATTCCTGTGTGATTCCAAATGAAATTTAATAATGATTTAATTAAGTAATTAATTAAGATAATGGTTTGTCTTAGATTAATCAGGGACTTAAGTAATTAAGAGTTAATTAATTTACTTAAGTATATATGGAATAACTAATTAATGTAATTAAAGTATAACCACTTAATGAAATTAATAATTAATTAATGTAAGTAATTTAAGGATCATTAATTAATGTAAGTAATTAAAGGTTAATTAATAATGTGAATGATTAAATGATTAAAGAATAATCAATTAATTTCAATTATTAATTAAATGGTTTAATTGATGATAATTAAGCAGGATTTAAAGGTAATTAATTTATTTTGTATTAATTAAATTAATTAGATTGGGTGACAAATAAATCTTGCTTATGGATGATTAAATTATATTAAATGTTTGGATTAATGTCTCTAGTATGATAATTTGTGATGTTCTGAGATATGATATGTTGGGTTGAACTATGATAATGTGGGTGATCTATTGATAATGAATTACTGTGTAAATGTGACATCCAATATTTAAAATTAATTGTCTTCACTTAAACAAATTGGATTAAAGATGACACTGGATTTCGAAGAGACCGGGGTCGGGTATGAGCAAATATCCGAATCCACTTCGATTTGTAATCTATAATAATTCTTTATAGATTTGATTTTAGAATCTAATGGGATGGAATTGAATAAATTAAGTGAACATGGCCATTTAAAGTGAGTAACATTTCTTAGATATAATTTGTAATAAGTGATTGACTATAACAAGTTAAGAACTCGTAGTGAGGTACGAGTTACCCTGGGTTTCAAATAAGTTTTATAACTTAGTATTTCAAGTTATATGGGTTTACTCACGCTGGTTTCTAGCCTGACTCGGGTGTTACTTTATTGTAATGCTCGGGCCAGATCGAGTATTACAGATTTTAAGGTTAGGACGTTCTGGAGCTTAGGAGGCGAGCTAGATGGTTGGAACGTATGGAGTATATTCCGCTGTGTATTTGAGTTTGTATTGATAACAGTCAGGGACAAGTTGCTACAACTGTCCAGTTTATTTGTGCATTGTTATACTTTGATATATTGTATGTAAAATAATAGTTACAGCTTTTCTTTGTATAAATGTAATTATTTGATATTATATTTTAATCCGCTGTGAATGTGAGATTCTGTGTTTTGTTTTCTGTTTCTTCTTCTACCTCTTTTCTTCTTTACTCTAACAATCGGGGATTTCCGGCGTTCGATTGCTCGGCACTTCTACAGTGAACGTATTAGTGTCGAATTTTCGAGGTCGAAAATTCTGGGTCGTTACAGATTGGATTTTGGATATTTTTTTGGGTTAGGAAGCGACTGAAGTGAGAGAAGGAAACTAGGGATTGTGAATTGAAAAAACACCTGGAGAGAAACGTGGAATACAAATGGAGTAAAACGTGGAGAACTTGAAAGACGAATTCGTCCATGAATTGATGAAGCGAATTATTATTTTCAATTGTGAACGCATGGCAATTTTGAGAGCATGAAAAAGGCTTCACTTGCTCAAGTATTTGTTTTATTTGTATATATGTGTGTGCGTGCGCACGCGTACACTGTATTTATGTATAAATAAACATGAATCGACATAATATTATTATTATACAAAATATAATCTGGATAAAATTTTTTTATGATAAATATCTATATTTGATTCTATATTAAATTATTAACATACACATATTTATTTGGATTTATTGATTAAGATCTATTTTCAAATTGATTTACTAATTTAGATCACTACATGTTTGGTAATAAATCTTGAATGGGTAATAGTTGACTTTTCTATATTAATTTATTATATTTGGAGGATTTATTAAACAATACATATTTAAACATATACACACATACACACATACAATTAATTAATAATACATGCATACTTTTGTTGTTGACTGTTTATATCCTTATATCATGTTGTCAATTAATTATCACTTATATGCTGCATTAATTAAGTTTTCCAAATGA
Organism: Allium cepa; assembly: GCA_030765085.1. NCBI lineage: Eukaryota > Viridiplantae > Streptophyta > Magnoliopsida > Asparagales > Amaryllidaceae > Allium > Allium cepa. The sequence continues at coordinate 781,162,803 of CM060945.1, forward strand.
GAAATTAAATCAATCATCTTTGTTACTCTTTACCTATTTCTCATATTTCCTTTATATGTTTAACTATCCATTTAATTCTAGTAATATGTCTAACATTGTCATCAATTACACCAATCATATTTTGCTTTAACAAAATTTGCACTATAACATACATACGTACATATATATTATACTCACATTCATGTCATACACACACGTTGCTAATTAATGACATTCACATAATTAATTAATTTAATTAAAGAGAGATAAATGAAAGGTTTCTCTCTCCATATAAATAATTTGTCATTTATTAATTAAATAAGTTAAGAGAAGAAAATGAAAAGTTTCTTTCTCTAAATAAATTTATGGCCCTTCATTAATTCAATAACTTAAAAGAGATAGGAAATGAAAAGTTTCTTTCTCTAAATAAATTTACAAGTTACCTTACACACAAATTGTACATAAGAGTATATTTTGATATACTCTAATTTACATACGTACTAAATTAAATTTTAAACTTTATTTCTAAATCTATATAAAATAAATAATTTATTTAAAAAAAAAACATAGAAAATTTCTAAGTATTTTTAAACTTCATAGGCCATTAAAGATCCAAAAGTGCTAATTTTTTTGAAATTCACTCATTTCTTACGCTGCGGGCTGGCTTAGTTCCTTCATATATGTATGTATGTACACATACGTACATACATGCATTCATACATACATATATGTATGTATGTATGTATATATATATGTATGCATGTATGTATGTATATAGTTCTATACGTATATGTATATGTGTGTGTATGCATGTATGTATGTATGGATGTATGTATGTTTATACGTATATGTATATATATAATATATATACATATACACATACACACACACATATACACACACATACATATACATGCATACATTCACACACACATGTACATACTCACACACCCTCCATTCTAATGTTGCTTAACCAACAAATTAAAATTTACTGATCTTAGTCAATGCCATTAACTATGTAACTTATATGTACTTCAGGTTGTTATGAACAAAATCATCATTAAAGAATCAGGCATATAATATGCACAATCGAGTTCATAATCCTTCAATTCAAAATAAATAGACAACGCGAGCTGATTAGTTAAAGCATATAAACATAAACTTGAAAATGCAACATGATATGGTCGAAATTAAGCTAAATGAACATACTGAAATTCATACTCTCCATATATAACATATTAAAAAACAACTGGCTAGCTAAATGTACCCAAGTCTAAGCTCTAAATCCAAGTCCTTGTCAACTGATCCTCTTCTAGTCATCATAGCACTCTCTTCTTCGACATCAAATCTCTTCAGTTTCTTAACTTCAAACAAAACATCCATCTTCAACTCATCAGATTTAGAGCAACATGATACCGGCTTGGCAATACTCGAAGATAAAGAATTAGTGATCACAGGAGAGTAAAATGTACTAGTTAATACTTTAGTTTTGAAACCAGTACTTGTACATGGTGGAGGCAACAAATTCAAGTTAGGCACATTGGCTTTTGAAGTTGCAGTATTAGTACTGCTACTGATTAATGTAGTAGGATTAGGATTAGGGTTAGGGTTAGGAGGAGGAGGTGAATATTGCCTGAGTTTAGCCCTATCTCTTCTATGAACATTCATATGGCCACCAAGAGCTTGAGCAGACTTGAATATCCTTTTGCAAAAGGTACAATTGTAGGATCTTGGTGGCCATGAAAAATTACTATCATTGTTGTTAATCAAGCTACTGTAACTAGAAGTGATTAATGGGAGCCTACCTTTTTCATCTTTGAATATCCTTCCATAGCTTTCCATTTAAAAAAAAAAGTGTTATTTTTACTGCAAAGATGATGTCAAAGGAAAGAGAAGAAGAAGTGAAGAATAAACTCAAATATTGATAGGTTTTGCACCTGATCAGTATATGTAAGTACTAGTGCAATCTTGACATAGAGTTGGAATGTATATAAATGACTTTTTTGGCCTTGGCCATAACTTCTGTAAATTACAGTTTAAGTTTGATTTTCCTTAACTTCGAGCTTGTGTACTTATCAGAAAATAAGGAACTCTTTTCTTATCCAATGACATTTGAATTTTTTTGCACATTTAAGGTACTTATCGATAAAATTAAAAAGATAACCTTTTTGAAACTGATCAAAAAAAAAAGTGCAGAAATGTACAAATTTCAATTTTCTTTTCTTTCGCCCATTGTATGAAATTTTTATTCACTTATTTAAAGGTTCTTTTTTGCCTTTTTAAAGATGGGTAGACATTGTTGATGTTGTTTTAAGGATTTTTAACCCACAAAAGTATTTCAAGTACTGTTTTGAGATGACTTTAAATTAATAATGCTGTTATATGTCTAATAATATTTTAAATACTCATTAATTAAATTACGTAAAATTATGCAGTAAGCAATTCTTGTTTTTTTCCTTCCTACTATGAGCTCACCTTTCACGCTAGCCAATATACAATCGATGTCTTGTTTTCGAAAAAAAACCTTGATGCTCTTATATGTATGCATGAGCTATATTAATCCAAATTTTGTCCAATAAGTACTTAATATCCAAAGAATTTTAAAATGGTTTCTAGATCAATACTCTAGAGATCTTACAACCTATATTAATGGTTTTTTATTTTGCTAATGGCTATTAGTCCGATGGTAAAACGACTAATATCAGTTGCTGTGGATCTTGGTTCTTTCTGCCATGCGCATATTAACCAAATAAAAAAGATTAAAAGAACCTTTTTTTTTATCGCTTCTTGTTGCAAAAGAAGCATAGCCAAAACTTTCAGTGCAACAATTAATAATTTCAATTTGTAGAACCTGACCAAACAAAACATTACTTATAAACTCTAATTGACAAATTACATATGTATCAGCAACACAATATATACATATTTTAGATAGTTTGCAAAAAGAACAACCATCAACAGTAATATACCGTCATTGCATATCTTATTGACATCTCATAGTTTTAACAAATTGATATGTTAATTAATACAAATACCATATACAATGCCTTGGGTATTTCACTCAAAATTTTACCAACAGGAAAACCATTAATATGTTGACATAAATTAGAATTAAAGAGATTTAAGGAGACGTTAGTAGAAAGAATAAAGTAACTAAATGGAATCGGAGAGATTATGGAGACACATCAAAGACTTGTTTTTTGTTTTTCTGACCATGCAATTTGGCTTTGCAAGCCTGCAGTAAATTAACAAACCTCCTTAACAGTCAGCTTTATTATCAAAACATCAGTAATTCCTTACCGATTCAAAGGTAAGACTGAGGGATATACAGGCAATAAATTGGTAAAGGTATGAGCGGTTCACATGTCCCTTTACTGACTGTACTTCAAATTACAGGTGATCAAAGAAAGAGTAATGGGTGAGCAGGAGTGGCCATCAAATTTGCAAGCCCAAAAATGAAAATCCTATAGGGGGAGGTACACCCTCAAAAATGTAAGTTGCTAGAAATAGTTAACATTTCGCATAATGTAGCACCCTGGCCCCATTGCCTTTATACCTTTTTGCTATTTTTTTCAATCATAACTTATTTCACCAATTATGCATATAATAATAAATATATACATATAATAGTGTGTATTATTATTATTATTATTATTATTATTATTATTATTATTATTATTATTATTATTATTATTATTATTATTATTATTATTATTATTATTATTATTATTATTATTATTATTAAAAGTTGAAAGTTACATTAAAAATCTCTCTAGTCTTTAGCTTGGCTTCCACATTAGAAGAATGGGGCAGGTAAAATTTGTATATATCCTGTAGATTGAGATACTGTACAGCATTATTTTAATTACCTCACCAGGTTCTTTGATACTGAATTATGTGAAATAATTTTTTTCGACATATGACTTACCTTATACTTTAATGCAGTTAATTCTGAGAAGTAACCTGTTAGCTGTTAGCTAATTAATTGATTACTAAATACCCAAAATTTGCATTTGACCTTTGCAATATGTATACACTATGTTTACTGCATCTGACCATTAGATAGTTGGTAAATGTTACATTTGAATAAAGAAATGGTAGTATACTTTGTATTTATATTTTGCTATGAATTGTTTCGTTAACTACAGTAAATTTGATCTATATTATTGATAGATTCAACAAGAACTCATAAAGAATGACATATTCTTCTTTTCAGAAACTTTTAAGTTCATAATTTTCCTAGTGGACAAATGTTTGATGGGTAAAAGGGTTTTGTGAATGATTTAGCTGATGCTGACTGAACTTTTTTGGAACTTGAAATATAAATTGAAATGTTGTCAATTTGATTCAAACTTTTTATGTCAAAAGCCAATTCTTATTTCAATTAGTAGCCTAGCTAGCATGTATGATAAGAACACTTATCTAACTATCAGCGGGACAATACTATCATTGTTAATTATGAAGATTAACGAGGCTACAACTCTAGAGAACTGCACAGTTTTTACATTTCATTTTTAATTAATTAATTTATTTTGAATTACCCAAAGAACCAAATTTCATTTGTAAACTTTAGTGAATGCACTGAAAATTCATATAATTTTACAGCAGAGATGTTACGTTATAACCAGAGTTCTGAAGTTTAATTTTTAATTAATTAATTTATCAAAATGTCGCTAGGGATAATTAGTTAGGAGAAAATTTGACGACTAAAAAAGCCAATGAATCCCTCAAATAACTACATTTAAACAGCATTACCACAATGTGCATAAAACAAGTAGTAGGGATGAAGCCTAATGTTGTCTAACAGGAGGGAAAATCAGTAACAGGACACTAAAAATAACTCCCCAAAAAACAAAAGGTCATTCATCAATGAACTGTATAGACTTCAATACTGCATGTGATCTGTAGAGAACAAAATTTATTGTACAAACTTAAGATTCCAAAAGAGCAATATTCTCAACTTCCCTACAAGAGATATGTATGTGACTTATAAGTGCAAATCTCACAGTAACTTTTCTCAAGAAATGACACAATACAGACAAGAAATTCAAATCCAAAAACATATATAATAATACGTACACCAATTGCATGATCCCTTTGCCTGCTAATCCAACACCTCATTCAATGTGGCTGCATGGCCCAAAATTGCAGTTGTTCCCCTGCCCAAAATATTCAAAGTATTTCTTCTCATTCACTCCATTTCAATGTTTCAGTTTGTGTGCATATATTTGTAGTCATATCACTGAACTCAAAGTAAAGCTACGAACATTAGGCTAACTCTGTCTTGTATGAGTTTGACATGAAACTTCACATCGCTGTTCTTTATATAATAATTTACTTTAGGAATCTAGGGTTAAACTGAGGGCAGAGAAGCATAAGATTATCATTGGTTAAGGTGTCACTTCTACTTAGAACACATTCCATCAGTCATTTCATGTTTCCAATATTGAATTGAACTTGTAAAGATAAAATAATAAAGTGTCATATATGTGAACAAATTAGCACATCTCAAGTCACTCAGCTGAGTTATATGTAACACGTACTATACTCCTGTGTTTTAGTATGTGTAAGTTATTGCATGTGATTGGTAGCACGTGTCAAGAAAAAGCCTGAATTATCAAAAGCCGGAAGCAGATGGAAGTACTTCAACCTCCTATGTTTAGTTTTGATTTTCAATTTTGAAACTTTGCTTAATTTAATTTTGAAGCTGGTTAAACAGGTGTGTCAACAGCAGGAACATAACTATATCAATGTAAAATACCAAAAATGCCTTTATATGACTTAAAATTTAGATCTAGCTTCTTTTCAGATTCAAAATTCCCCTCCGCACATATCATCAAATCTTAATACAACTTAAACATGGGATCTAACAATTAAATCGCTACAAATACTACCTTAAATATAGGATCTATCATCTAAATTTTCTTTGCAAATTCAAACTTACCTCTACAAATATTATTAAATATTAAAACCACTTAAAAAAAAAAATCTAACAAATAAACTACTTTTACAAACTAATAGAAACAAAAATTCAAACTAATAACAAATTAGATGTTCAAACTAAGAAATAAAAATTCAAACTAACTACACTTGATTTCAAACGTAACAGTATGACTTAGCATCTGTGCAAATTATTTCTCTTGAATATGTACACATGTTCAATTTACAGAAAAACAATTTATGCATAAATCGTATGTCATAATCACGCGCGAAGCACATGTCATAATACTCGCATAAATAAATTAATTAATTAAGTCCAGATAAAGGATACACCATTTGATTTAGGTCACTGAATTGTAGGATCTACCATCCAAATTAATTATAAAGTGTGGTTATTTACATCCAAACAATTTTTTTACCAATGGTTCCTAAAAGTTAAGCTAAAAAGGAAGAGGAAAAAAACCTCTTCGCACACATAATTCTTTTGCAATAAAACAAGACAATTCTTTAACAAGCACTACAAGGAACGGAAGGCATAACAACGGCAAATAGCCGTTGGCGGCCGTTGCGAGCCGTTGCCAAAAGCCGTTGCTATTAAGCACGTTGCAACTTGTTCCAGCAACGGCAATAGCAACGGCTCCGTTACCAATTTAGCAACGGGTGGCGAAGACCATTTGTCCACGTGGCAATAATTAGTTACGATCCTGGACGTCACGTGGTGTCGTGAGCCGTTGCAAGGCTGGAACCAGATAGCCGTTGCTAGCCGTTGCGAGCCATTGAAAGCCTGGACCAGATAGCCGTTGCTAGCCGTTGCGAGCCGTTGCAAACCTGGAACTTTTTAAGTTTTCCAGCAGCAGCTTTCACTCTTCCAACCTCTGTCGTCGCAAACCATTGCACATCACAATAATCACTTCCAGTCCATCGTATACATTCCATTCCAACCATCATATAACCAAATACATCGCAAATAAAAAAAAATACATATCAATAATCACGCAACTATATAATCAACTAACACAAATCCATACATCTCAAATCCATCACACATAATGTCCATCACCAACAAATATCCATTAAAACCACAATAAGTACATCAACCAACATACTACCATCTTGCCCAAACACCAAACAAACTACCAAGTCCAAGTCCATCAACCAACACCAAACCAACATCATCCAACACCAAACAAACCACCAAGTCCATCAACCAATATATGTACACACCAACATAAGTACACAAGTCCAACAAATATCCATTAAAACCACAATCTTGCCCAAAAAAACCATCAACAAAACATACCTACTCATCATCATCAGCGGCATCATCATCAGCATCATCATCATCACCGCCACCACCACCACAAGACCCTGGCATGGTCCCATGCTCTGAAACGAATGCGGCAATGCGCTCATCTATCTGCTGAGACAAGAAGCTCTGTCGCCAATCATTTATCTCGTCCAGTTGTCGTTGCATCTGGGCTATCTCCTCCTCGGCCATAGATTTCTTGTAAGCCCTCTGCAAGTTAAGAGCCTGTAAAACGATCAAACAAACTAGTTCTAATTCACGCTCGCAACGGCTATATTAAATTCAAATATAAGTTATTAAAACAGTTTACCTCCCGATTGCCGTATCCATAACGCCTATTGCGAGAAGGCGGATCAATAATTCATCCCATATTTGATTGGACTCTTGAAGCGTAATATCCTTCCGTCCAGTTCTTTGTGCCATCGCTGCCCGCTCCGCTTCATATCTACCATGCAATTACGAATACAAATTTGACTCAATATATAGCTATACAATTTACTTATACACTACTAAAAGAATTTGAAACGTTGTCATTGCGAATAAACATATTTACCATAACAGATTCAGCCTTCGCATCTGTCCACTGATAGGTCACATTCCCATCATCGTCGGTCTGCTCCACCGCATGAGTGACTCTAAAAACCTCGGCCATTGTAGGCTCATGTCCGGTTCTTGAATGCTGAAATTATACATGAGTAAAAAACTTTACTAATATGATTAAATAATATTACAGTTTATAAACTCAAATTACAAATTTACCAATTCCCTCCGCCATTGTTGGAATGACTTGGACCCACCACGGTGTAACGAAGGATTTTTATTTCCATTCGCGCTATTTCACTTTGCTATTTCCTGTTAATTTAAATACACGGTTAATTAATTTAATAATGCAACTAACATACATAATTTAAATAAATAATACTAACAATACAGCAACACATAACTTACTTTGACAGCTTCACTTTCCCAGTGGGTGACAAATGCAGCCCAAAAATCATTACCCATCCAACTGGGTTTTTTTCCGCTTAGCTTGGCCTTCGAAAGAGTCTCCCTGTAATTTTTTCGCATCCTCTTATTCCAATGATTGAAGAAGATAGTCTGGTCTTCCGGGCGGACACGTATTGCAGCCTGCTTATTGAAAATAATTTGAATTATATACAGTATACTAATTTTAAATTGAAATATAAAATTTTACTTACCATCAAATCAGCAACTATAGCGTTCTTCACTTCGCCTGGGATGTCGTCCCAATAAGGCCAGCAACCAGACAGCCTATTCTTATAGGATTGCTTTGAAACTTGAAGAATGTAATCCGTCGGCTCTATTTCGATACCCCTGTATAAATGTTGATGTATATAATTAATATATTTTAAATAATATAATTGAAATTAATTAGATACTTACCCAACACTCTTGGGAACTATCTCTATCTCACGGCGTAAGTCCGGAGCTGTACCGCTGGGACCTGCGCCATGAGAAGGCGAAGGAGAAGTCTGACATGTACTGCGCCTTCTGTGAGACATATCTGCCACAAACATAATCATATCATATAATGAAAGAAAATAAATTATTATTACAACACATGTTCCATTAATCATCATAATCATTCTTTGTAATTGCATAGCTCAGAATAATGCAGAACATAATCATTATTATTATTACACAGCTCTGAATAACGCATAGGTCAAAATAAAAAAGAATGATAATACATAACAAAATTATTATTATTACATAGCTCATAATAATACAGAACACATTCATCGTTCTTAATACATTACTCAAAATAAAACATCATACATGCATACATTAAAAAAACAGTGTAATGTATCAGTCTTCGTCGTTTTCTGATTCAGACTCGGTCTCGTACTCTATATCGTTTTCTTCGGTACTTTCAAATGCATCTATTAAAACATTCGTTTCATCATTCAACGATCCTACGTCAACATCGTCAGTTATTATTATTTCAGTTGGCTCCAGATCTGCTTGATACGCTGCTTCATCTGGAATATTATTTCCATCAAATGTAAATCTTGACTTTGTTTTAATAACAGCCCACCAATCTGCTTTATCTTTTTTTAAGAATGGATGCGGAGCAAAATAAATTTGTAATGCTTGCTTGGCTAATATGAAAGGATCATACTTATAGTAATGCGAGGTATGCTTTATTTCAATGAGCTTGTAATCTTTGTGCACGTTAATTCCAGAACCAGGAATATTGCTAAACCAATTGCATTTGAATAAAAAAACTTTCTCTGCAGGTTGTATATAATATATCAACTCTAAAACCTGTGTTAAGACGCCGTAAAAATCTTTTATATGCTCCTCTGGATCATCACTGCCTTTAAAAAATACACCACTGTTATATGTTAATTTTTCAGCCCCGTAATCTTTGCTGTGAAATTTAAATCCATTGACGAAGAATATTGGATAAGCCTTCACATTTCTTTTTGGTCCGATAGCAATATGTCGTAATCCTTCGTCAACAATAGAGGTTTTTTTGGATTATATACGTATTTTGAAAACCATTTAGCAAAATCTTTACTGAGATCGCCAGATGGATGTTGTGATTCGTATATACTGCAAAAATGTATTATTCCCATCAAAATTAATTTATATATATACGTATAATTAAATTGTACATGAATTTAGTACTACCTGACAAATGGTGCAACTTCAACACAATTTAAAAGAATATTTGTGTGTGCTATATGGAAATATTTATTGTCTAACCATATTTCCACACATTTTCCAGCAGGTCGGCCTTGTTGTCTAAAAATAGATAACATTGTTTGAGAAGAATCATGTTCAACAGCTTTACCATTACGGGGAATACTGACAAACGATAAGTTCACATCGTTACTAAAGTAATGTGAGAAAAAAAATGAAGATTCTTCTTCCAGATACGCTTTGCAAATTGAACCTTCTACTCGTGCTTTTTGTCTAATTTTCTTCTTCAAATGATTCAAGTACCTATAACAAAATTAATTTAATTTCTGTTTTGGTATATAAATCTAAATTTTAAGCAAACTTCATATTGCGGATAATCAAAATTACCTCTCAAATGGATACATCCATCCATACTGCACAGGACCTCGAAGAAGTGCTTCGAATGGTAGATGAACAGGTAAATGCTCTATTACATTAAAGAAACCTGGCGGAAATATTTTTTCCAGTTTGCAGAGCAGTATAGGGATTCCTACTTCAAGTTTACGTATGAGATCTACCTTTAACGTTGTCGAACAAAGTTGTTTATAAAACATACTTAATTCTGTTATAACACTCCATACTTTGCCAGGCAACTGTTCTTTGAAAAGCACAGGGAAAAAATATTCCATCATTGTATGGCAATCGTGACTTTTCATCCCACTCAATTTACTGTTTTTAAAGTCAACACATCTACGGAGGTTAGAAGAAATCCCATCAGGACATCTTACTCCTTCCACCCACTTTAGCACGAGTTTTACTTGTTTGTTATCCAGCTCATAGCATGCTTTGGGTTTTTTGTATCGTCGTACAAATGAAGTTTGGGCCGCTTACAAAAGTGTAATATATCACGTTCGAATTCACATCGTCCTTAGTTTTCCCCTTTACATTCAAAACTGTATTAAACACGTTATCGAACACGTTTTTTTCATTGTGCATAACGTCAATATTATGCCGGAGTAGCAGATCTTTCCAGTAAGGTAACTCCCAAAATATACTTTGTTTGCACCAGTTATGAATGTCTGATTTACCTGGAATTTCAACTTGTACCCCAGTTTCATCAGTTTCATGTATCTTTGGATAGTCTTTTACGATTTCATATATCTCTTCACCTGACCAAACCTTTGGTGGTAGCATACTCTCTTCTATGTTTGCTTTAAAGTTCTTTTTATCCATTCTAAATTTATGATTAACATGTAGAAAACATCGATGACAGTCAAACCAAGAAATTTTCTTTCCATACTTTAATGAAAATGCTCGTGTTTCATCCATGCAACGAGGACAAGCTAGACGTCCAGCTGTGCTCCAACCAGAAAGCATCACATACGCAGGAAAATCACTAATAGTCCATAATAAAGAAGCGAACATACGAAAATTCTTTTTTCTTGAAATGTCGTATGTTTCAACTCCTTCATGCCAGTGTTTTCAATTCTTCGATCAATGGTTGTAGATAAACATCAATTCCTTGTGTCGGATCATCGGGACCGGGGACGACAATCATTAGAAACATATACGGAGTTTTCATACACATCCATGGAGGTAAATTATAAGGAGTAACAATAATAGGCCATGATGAGTATTTACTACCAAACTGAGAGAATGGTGAAAATCCATCTGTACATAAACTGAGTCTGACATTACGGCTCTCTGCAGCAAACGCAGGATAAGTCTTATCGAAATGTTTCCATGCTTCTCCATCAGATGGATGTATCAAAGTTCCTTCTTCTGTTGTTCTAACACTGTGACATCGCATATGACATGCCGTAGCAGAAGATGCATATAACCTTTAAAGTCTAAGAGTGATAGGTAAATAATGCATTCTCTTGTATGAAACTTCTTTTCCTTTTTTTTTTCTCGGTTTGAATCTTTCCTCGTTACATATTCAGCATTTTCTAAGGTCAACGTCATCTTTCCAATACAACATACAACTTTTTATACATGTATCTATCTTTTGGTATGGCAATCCAAAAGCAGACATAAGTTTTTTCACTTTATAATGACTATCGCACATCAAATTATTGGGCGGCATGTGTCATTTTGCAGCTTGTACAACTGCTGTAAATCCAGCTTCTGTAAGGTTGAATTTTGATTTCATAGTGATGTATTCAGCGGTTACGGATAATTCAGTTCCGCTTTTACAACCATCCCACAAGGGCCTCTTAGCAGAATACAATAAATCATAAAAAAATTTAGCTTGCGTGGTTGGTTCTTCTTCAACGTTATCATTGTCATCATCGCCCTAATCAATGGTAGGAAACATCGACCGTGCTGCATCTTGCACCATATTTTCTATTGGATTCGTCATAATATTATCGTCCTCTAACACTACAGGATTAGGTGTACGTTCAACAAGTTATCCATGACGATCCCATAAGTAATAATTCGGCACAAAACCAAATTTATACAGATGTACTTCTATTACATCTGATTTCCAATGCTTTAAATGTTTGCACTTACTACACGGACAATGAATTTCATCGTTATTCCGATTATTAGATTTAGCGAATCTAATAAATTCATGTACAGCGTTACAGAAATGTTCCTTTATTGATCCTTTCATACCAGTTCGGACTTCATAGATCCAACTACGATCGAGAAAATAATCGAACATTTTTCCTGATTTGATAACATATGTTAGAAGATTCAAGCAAACACTTCACTTCATATTACAGTATTTTACGATTGATTTATAATTTGTCATTAAATCAACTATTTAACAATTGAAAAACATTTAATAATTCATTGACGGCCGTTCATCCTACTTCCCATTACAAACACAATATCGTAATTACATTTTATAAATCATTTCAGGTTAAACGATTCAACAAAATTTCGGCAGCACTTCCCTTTATTCCCTGTATCGTACACAAAATGCGTGTACACAGGGAACAAAAAGGAAGTGCCATCAAAATTTTGTAAACCGTTTAAACTGAAATGATTTACAAAATGTGATTACTTTATTGTGTTTGTAACTTGTCCAAATACTAGGACAAATCCAACAAATATTGTATCGGATGAATATAAATCCGTTCTTGAAAAAAACGAATATCCATATAACGATCATATACAACACTTGTCAAACGGGGCCAAAATATCTCTAAGGGATTTACATAAATAAAACATATTTTCTAATTATTCTTCTAACAACTACAAAATATTTTATAATTAATTAATTCATTATATTTATTAGCTAAATTTTAAAACGTGTTATAACTTTCACTGAATAATTAGCTCATTGTTATTACGCTCATTTCAAAATTTTATAATTGATTCAACGAATTATATTTATTTTAAACTACGATAACACTTATAATTAGCACTTCTGAATTAAATTATCGTTAATTGTACCAATCTAACAAGATATGTATTAATTACTATACAATGAACTTTGGCGTAAACTATACACATTATTTTAAATAAAAACAAATATTGTCATAAACTTAAATATCAAAAAGCATGTTCATTAATAATATACATTAATTTTAAAATCAAACCACCAATCAAAATCAACTAATATAAATATTACCATAACTAATACGCATCAATCATCATTTTCAACATAATCATAAACTAATTTAACTTCCACCTAACTTAAAACACTATAATCATCACCCAATATCACTATAATCATCACCCAATATCACTATGATCAACTAATACAATTATTTTCGAAATTAGGGTTTTCCAATTAATCCTAAATCAAACCCAAATCAAACCCAAATCAAGTTTAGAAGACATACCAGCGAGTTTTGGAGGTGTTTGAGCGACGTGGAGGCAACTAGCAACGGCTGTAGTCGGAGAGGCGGCGGATTGTGACGGGGAGGAGGGTTTTGGGGAAGAACTCCTTGTGATGGAAAATGATAATCTGTTCGCGGGTTGCAGGTTATATTTGCGATTTGCAACGACTAGCAACGACCGCCATTTTTAGCCATTGCCAGCAGTTGCAACAATCCGATACAAAATGGGCCTTTTTCTTGTAGTGAAGTCTGGAGTATGTTTGCGGATTCAGGTGAGGCTCCCTAGAGATCGAGCGAATTCTCTGGATTATAAACAAAAAAATAACAAATAAACAAATAAACTTCTCTCTAACACCATCGATACGTAATTTTGAACACTTCGTACTTAGACATCTGAATTAAATTAATATTTGAATCTTGTGGTTTAATATGTTAAAATTGGTTTTATAACCTTGTTAAGCTCATTTTAATTAATAAATCATGATGGAAATTATTTTTCTAAATATCTTACAAAAATAAATATTTCAAAGAAATATCTGTATATGACCAAAAACCATTTTATCGATAAATATCTTTTTAATCGATATAAGTTGTTCTTGGCATGTCTAATATACTAATGTGTCATTAATTAACAACTAAAAATATTTTGGGGTTTATGGCTAACTAATTTCTAAAGATAATGTCATGAGTGATGTCATAGAAGATATTTTTGAGGGAAAGGGCATTTTAGGAAGACTGAAGGGAGAAGTAAAAGAGAGAATGACGTGTAAAGTAGAAGCATGAAGAGAAGCATCCTTTGGGTGGCTGGTCAAGAAGGTTGGGAGGTTGTTTTGACCACTTAGATAATCCTATTAATAACCTTTATAAGTTCAAAAAGTGACATTGCTAAGTTGTGACCAAAAATGGTGTAATCTTCATCTTCTTCTTTCTCTCTTTAAATTCTAAAAATCATACAAATGAAGTTCAAACTCCTTCAAATTTTGGCTAAAGGCTTAAGGCAACAAGCGAAATGAACTCAAATTTTGAAGAAATGGAGCACGAAACCCCCCTCCCCCCCCCCCCCCAAACCCCAATACTTGGCCATGAGCATTTATTGGGCAAGGAAGCATGGATGAGGTTGTTGGCTTGTTGGGTTATGGTAGGAAGTGTTCTCACGTTCAAGGTTTTGGATGAACTAACTCACCAGTTGAATGTTTATATTGTGTATAGATATGTTGTATGTGTCCGCGGGTGCAGCGCAGTGGAAAGGAGGCTTGGGTTCTGGTAAAAAGATCCAAGTTCGATTTCTACCATGCGCTTCCCCATCCTATATAAATTTATCCGGCGGTATGGGGGCTTGGATCACCGGGTGGCTTTACTATACCCTTCTCTATAGTTTACCGATCTGCCTTGTTCTCCTGTGTTTTCAAAAAAAATGTTGTATGTAAATATAAAGCTCATTAACTAAGTAAAGTTATAACATTGGACCGCTTTTACTTTTAAAAGCAAACGACAATCATATATTATGTATTATCACTTCTATTACCCTCTATAACATATGACATGGCCTTGACATTGTGTTTAAATATGTTTGATTTGGTTGTATGTGGCATTGAAGTGTGTTTGAAATGAGAAAAGTTGCTATAAGTGCACTTTATAATCCCTTGTTTTAACTTTTTTAAAATGGTAATTTGTGTGTGTGTATATATATATATATATAGTGATATAAGTTATCTTCGTTGTGCTCTACACTTATAGTAGTGTACGTAATATCAAATAATTGGTCTGGAAAATTGCAAAACTTGTTGAATAAAGTTTGCAAAAGTTAGTAGGAAAAAAGGTCATTATAGATGCACTTCGATATGCTGAGTTTTGGATGATTTTTATTATGATTTTGAAAGATACCCTTAGGGGTTTCTTGATATGGTTATGATTTACTATATTTATATTAACTACAGGAAAATAAGTTGGATTTTAAATCGATTATTTGCTTGTTGACAATGGGCCAAACTTTAAGACTCTTAAAATTGGTTATTTGGCAAAAAACCTAAAACAACAACACTTTTCCAACAGAAACACTTTTTGGTTATCTCTGGACTTTTGATAACATTTCTGTTATGTGCTATTGTATGCTTTTTGAGGCTTTAAAAAGGTTTAAAATGATATTTAAATAAAGTATTATTTCAAAATATTTTTAGATATGTTTAATAACATATATTAGTATTTTAAAAGTGATTTGAAGTTTAAATATAGCTTTAATAATTATAATGAATGTTTAAAGTAAACGGTTTATATATATAACATGTTATATTATGATTTTTGTTAAATTCTAAATTAGTTATTTTTAAGTAATATTTTATATGGATATCTAAAATGTATTTATAATTATTTTAAATTATATATAATCTTAGGATATTAGTACAATATTTTATAAAGAATAAAGGGTTTTTGTGTAAGTTTTTGTTAAAATAAATGGTTTTGTAAAGTTATTTGAAAAGTGTATTATCTTGATAAATTGTAGATATACTTTGATCTTTAATTAGAGTATTTTAAAGGTAATGACAAGTATAAATTGATTTGCAAAAATGTTAGAAAAGTAAAAGGTTTAATTTATAAAAGAGATAATGGGGTTATATTAACAATGTTTGAGTACATTTGTTTCTAACCTTCTTGATTATATTTTAAAATAGAATGTCTTGTCAAATGAATTGTGAATGCTCTTATACTTTTGGGATAAGTGTTTAAATATATTTTAAAGTATGCAACGAGTAGGATAAATGGTATAGTAAGCGTATACATGTTCATATCATTTATAAAGGTATTTCAACCATAAATACAGGTAAGAAAGAAGAAAAATAAAGCTTCATAGATTTATATAGTTTTAGATCCCCTAAAGAAAACTTATTCCTATAAAACATATCTATCTTTTGGAATGTATATTCTGAGATCCCTCGGGAAAGGCTCCTATACAGTCCGCTTACTTCTAAAAGAAAATTGATGTAATGAACGAGATTACAAGTCGCTTATGTGATTTGATTGTGCTTACGTGCTTATTCATCTGTGGGAAGTATTTCCTTATGTATTAGCACCAAAAGCCAACAAAGTTGACTTCTTCTATCTATGAGAGTTAAGAATGATTTATCACGGTAAAGCTTAGAAGCAACCAATGCTCTAACCAATCCAGCTTCACTCTTGATCGAGGGATAGTAAGTTGAGAAGGTCGAAAATGGTGACGAGTATACAAGATTTGATTTCCATATGCGATCATGTTACTCCTATTGAATTTGACTAAAATTAACTTAGGAAATATATAGAAGAAACACTTAAATTATACGGTATAGTTATCTTTTCGGTGATGCTATACCCTGCGCATAAACTCGTCTTGCTCTTCTAGGACAAAAGATAAGGAAATCTATCCTGATAAGAGATGATCTATAACATTATGCATTGTCAATTTATATCTAAAAGAAACGGAGTTAAGTTAACCAAGAATTCATCGATCTGGGTTTTGAAGAGTTCGGTAAGCGAGGGAGGGTACTTATATGAGATGACTCGAAACTGTAACCACTTCAAAACCAATATATGAATTCTATGTTCTAGAAGCGGTTATGGAGTGAAATGATATAGCATTGAATTGTCTATCCTAAGGTTAGTTCAAAGGAGAGGTCAGCATTAACATTTCAAAATGATGCTAATGAGAGTACTATCTATCTTAAGGATTATTCCAAAAGAGAGGACAAAGTTGGCATTCATTAGACGATCTATGTTGGAACCCATGGAGAGATTCGTGAACTATTCGAGTGATGATAGACTGTGTTTTAAGATGTTGGAATCCATGTAGAGGTTCAAGATTTGTTCGAGGTTGAAGACTAGTGTGTTGAGATGCTGAATGTGACTTTACATTGGAAATGACCGAAAATAGAATTGGCGCATAGCCAGTAGGTTTAGCTAACAGAAGGGTATATCAACTACATATCTTGAGATTCTTACGATTGATGTGCGCAGGAGTTGATGATATTCGGTATCACATGTTAGGGCATTGACCAGCTATGTTTACCTTTGCAGTATTTATCTAGAGACATCATCACTTGAAATGTAGTTTCTGACCCTTATCAAGAGGCACGTCCTTAAGGTACTGAGGGTGCCTCAGTTGCAAATCCTTATGCAAATGCGACCCTTAGCGGTTTTGATTGTATACCTAATATTGTCTTAGTGTGAGATGCAAGCAACACATCTGTTTTTCTCATTTATATTCTACATCCTAGACATTATCTATTATATTGGTATATTAACTTTCATCTAGTTTTGGTTCTTTTAAGGGGAAACAATTAGGTGATTCGAATAGTCTAAAAAGTTACTATTATATGCGGTTGCATATTTCTTGGGTTTCTCACATCAGACTTATATTTAACTTATGGTTTTATCTTTCTCTTAATTCCTTTGGTGCTCTTTTGGACGGTCTGAGAAAGGCATGTATTCGTTGGATATTCTTTGAAGCATCAGGAGACGAGCTGGATGCTTCCATTTGAAAAGGAGTGCGGATTAAGGATCTTAAGGCTAATTTAACATTAGAGGGGGTGAATAGTGTTTAATGGATTCTAAGACTTATACGGACTGAATTGAAATGATGAAACAAAAAAATGTAGAACTTAATCACAGAACAATCACAAAATCAAACACATGTGCAGAAAGTAAATAAAAACAGTAAAAGGAAAGAACACACCAGATTTTATACTAGTTCGGAGTTACCCTACATCCATTCATGTACCAAGGCAAACACTTCTTATAGATTTTTATTGTACCAATGTCAAGAATACAATCCCCGATTTCTAAAGGCCTTGAGGTACCCTCCCGTCTTCGAATCTGGGGAAAACTATCTTGATTTACGGGACACAAGATCACCCAATTGATTTCCAAGCACAACCACACCTTATACAGAGACTCGATAAACTTTTGATTACTAATTGATCCTATTACTCTGAATAGCACTTTGATCTTCGAGAGAGGGCAGAGAATCAAACAAGAACGAGATTCTAATTTGATTCACTTGAGAATTTGGCAGAATTTCAGCACGATCTTAAAAATATGAATTTTTTTAGAATATGGATTTGTGGAGAAGAAGGAATGAACAAAATAGTTATTTCAAATATTCGTTTGTGAAGGCTATTTATAGACCAGTAACGATCATAACCATTCGTGAAGAGATTTAAATGAATAGACACTTCTTTTGAAAATTGAAACTTTTGAATTTAACGTCCACCATGTCGACATGGGGTATCCCATGATGTCAACAATTTTGAAAATGGTATTGAAAGGAAAACAAGACGAAATGATTCTGGAGTAAAATAAACTAATTTTCCTATGTTTTAAAATAAAGAAGAGTAGAAAAATATATTTTTAGAATGTATATTTATAAATTTGATTTTAAATCTCAAGTGTGTGTGTGTGTGTATGAAAGAATTTTTTAAAAGCCAGAAGATGGTTTAAAGAAAACGAAGTTTAAAATAAGAGTTTATTTTAAAACGAAAACAAAGAATATTTTAAGGCTGAAACAACTTTTTGAAAATCATTTGAAAAGATAATTTTTTAAAGCTAAAACATTTTAAAAAAAAGTTTTGAAAATCATTTAAACAAAACCATTTTGAAGTAGTTTTGCAAGCTTCTTCCTGTAGAATATTTCATCACATCAGGACCCGAGAACTTGTACAAAACCAGGATGTTCATGGGTTTGTAAGCCACTTGTCATAGGTTTGTAAGCTACTTGTCGTGGGTTTGTAAGCCACTAAGAAGGTAGAATGGGTTCTATCCCAAATTAAATTTGGAATGAAGATTTCCATGCTATTATGAAGTTTTAACAAAAACTAGACACTTATCTTGAAATCTTGATCTTGATGCTCTAGAGTCTTCAATCTTGATATCTCCATTCTGAATCTTGAGTCTTCAGTCTTTATACTGATCAATCTTTAGTAATTGATACATGCATGTGTGTGTGTGTATCCAACATAGTTCCTGCATATACATATCTATCTAGACAATAGTGTTAGTATATATTTTATAATAAGATACATTAAAAAGGTTGTTGTCATCAAAACCAACATCTCAGTTCCTAACACCATTCACCTACCTATGTATTTTATTTCTGCTCCATTACTAGTCGGCATTGTAAGGACAGGCTGTTATAACAGTCCAGACTGATGATATTGGTTAGGTTAGTAACTCTGAATTACATTGTATCTTAGAGTAACCCATTGTACTGTTTTGATATTATTATCTTCTTGTTTTGAGATTCTGATGTTTTGAGGCATTGTTATCGCATTTCATGATCTAGAAAGTATCCTTTATATACCCGTTTCTCATCCATTAAGCCCAAATTAATTTTTCTAAAATGATTTTACATGCAAGCTTTAGATTATAGACTTGTTTTCATTCCTTAAGATTTATCAGACTTGCTCCACCTTTATCTTTTAGTCCGCATCAAATACCATAACTAACTTTATGTAACCCTGCTCTCTATTTGAAATTTGAACATGGAGTTAATTTTGTCTATTGAACAATTTTGGTATTGATAGGTTTGAACCAACAATCTCACCTTAGTAGTAGTAATAGTGTGAACAAGATCCACTCTACCAGCAAATGATAGAAACTTTGAACTCCATCCATATAACTCCCTTTTTTTCCACTAGCTCACCATATTCCTTCTCATTGATGATAATGGTAAGAGTGGTACTCCTAGGTACTTAATTTTGTTGGGTCCGACCCATCTTCGCAGCGGGTAAGATGGTATTTCAAAGAAAACATCCTATTTTAAATCATAATGGGACTATGAGGCCGATTAACTAGCATTAGATCCAATATAATCATTTAATAAAATCATAGTTTATTTCAAATTATTTTATATTTATTAATCAATCACGTTAATTAATTTAACTAAATATTTATTTGAATATATCATATATACATCCAATGATATAACAATACAAAATGATATATAAGCATATGTACTACTATATGCATATACATATAGCTATAGGGATTTATATCTATTGTACAAACATATATACACATACATATACATACATACATACATAAACACACACACATACACTCACAAATATATATATATATATATATATATACATACATACATACATACATTACTTACATCGTGATAAATTCAAATGCACTTAGGAACATGAAATCCTAAGTATATGCATATGTATAAATATACTATGATATCCGTATAAGGTTTGTATTCACATATTAGTTGTACCATATATATAATTTAGGCATTCATATGTATACATCATATATTGCCAATTATTTGTATGTGAACATAATTCAAAATTAAAACCGTATGTATTAAATTAGATATCTTACACTACACCATAACAGTCATTTTGTAACACTTGTTTTTTCAATTGCCAATGCTTATTGTAAATTAATTACAACAATATCCATTGCTAAGCTAAAAATGTGTAACCGAAAATACACATTTATAAATTCTTTAGTGATAACATATATATATATATATGTATGTGTGCATTAGGAAATCTGGTCAAATTGAAATTAACTAAAATTTTATTAGGGCAAAGAAGTAAATAAGCATACTTTGTTATCCTTGGCCCTGTCCTCTTCTTTATGCTTATTCATTCAGCCGCTGCTTAAAAGGAAAAAAAGAAAAAAAATTGACTTGCGATTCCATTTCGGCCTCCACTTATAGGTATCGATTTCAACCTTGAATTCGGGCGATTTGATTTCGCCCTCAGCTTCAGGCACTCGCCCTCGACATCAGGTGCTCACCCTCGACATAAGTAGCATTTCTACCATCATCAGGTAGTCGTTCCTCTTCGTCTTTACACTTCTCTTTCAGCTTTTGGTTCCGCATATTTGGTTATTCAATAGCTGAGATGCTTTAAATCTCCTATTTTATTAGTTGTTCGATCGTACCAGACCATCAAAGCATTGATTGCTACCTTATCGCTCGAGATATCATCCGGTTAAGGCATGCTTAACAAAAAACCCTAGAATCACAATCCTTAGATTAATTCATCTGCTATTTCTTTAAGTTCTTTAATTTACCAATAAAATCGACTATTGTGCCATTTTGTATCGTGATTGATTTTCTACCATATTTACGTATAATCTTGGTACTCTATTCCATCTGTTTTTCACCCAAAAAACAATTTGTTTACTTTGTTTTTGATTTAGTTTTGACTAGTGCTGATTATTGATGATTGTGTTTTGTTAAACACGTTATTATTCTGTTATTAGTGGATGATTACTGATGCATATTGATTTGTTAAATTAGGATTATAATTTCGTTCGTAATGGCTATATGGATGTGTAAATGTGATACATGCTATGATTAGACTGTTAAATGGTTTAATGGCTTCTGCCATTAAGTATTATCCTTTGCTACAATAATAATACTCTAGGAAAAGAAAACAAATATGTTTTCCTTGACTATATGATAAATTTTCTTGCCATGGGATATTAGATCTCCATTTGTCACCAAAAAAGTAGGTCATTAGTTAAGGGAAAAAACAACCTCTTTGCCTACAATTCTGTTAAATAAATTGGATTTTAAATCGATTATTTGCTTGTTGATAATGGGTCAAACTTCATGACTCTTAAAATTGGTTTTTCGGAAAAAAACCTAAAATAACAACACTTTTCCAGCAAAAGCACTTTTTGGCTATCTCTGGACATTTGACAACATTTCTGTTATGTGCTGTTGTATGCCATTTAAGGCTTTAAAAGGGTTAAAAATGATATTTAAATAAAGTATTTTTTTCAAAATATTTTTAGAGATGTTTAATAACATATATTAAAGTATTTAAAAGCGGTTTAAAGTTAAATATATTTTTAATAATTATTTATGAATGTTTAAAGTAAAACGGCATGTTATATAATGATTTTGTTAAATTCTAAATTTTTTATTTATAAGTAATGTTTTATATGGATATCTAAAATGTACTATAATTATTTTAAAAGTATTTTTATATATAATCTTAAGAAATTAGTACAATATTTTATAAAGGAATAAAAAGGTTTTTGTGTAATTTTTTGTTAAAATAAATGGTTCTGTAAAGTTATTTTAAGTCTATTAACATAGTAAATTATAAATATAATTTGATCTTTAATTAGAGTATTTTAAAGAAAACGAAAAGTATAAAATGATATGCAAAAAGGTTAGAAAAGTAAAAGGTTTAACTTATAAAAGAGATAAGGGGGTTATATAATAATGTTTGAGTAACATTTATTTCTAACCTTCTTGATTATATTTTAAAATAGAAATTCTAGTTAAATGATTTGTGAATACTCTTGTACTTTTGAGATAAATGTTTAAATATATTTAAAAGTATGTAACGAGTAGAATAAATAGTATAGTAAGCGTATACATGTTCGTATCATTTATAAAAGTATTTCAAATGTATATACAAGTAAGAAAGAAGCAAGATAAAGCTTCACAGATTTATATAGTTTTAGATCCCCTAGGGAGGACTTATTCCTATAAAACATATCTATCTTTTGGAATGTATATTCTAAGATCCCCCGGGAAGGGCTCTTATATAATCCGCTTACTTCTATAAGAAAATTGATCTAATGAAGGAGACTATAAGTTGCTTATGCGATTTGATCGTGCTTGTGTGCCTATTCGTCTATGGAAAGTATTTCCTTATGTACTAGCATCAAAAGCCAATAAAGTTGACTTGTTTTATCTGTGAGAGTTAAGAATGATTTGTCACGATAAGGTTTGGAAGCAATTAATGCTCTAACCTACCCGGCTTCACTCCTGATTGAGGGATAGTGTAAGTTGAGAAGGTCAGAAATGGTGATGACTATTCAGGACTTGATTTCCTTATGCTATCATTTTATTCCTATTGAATTTGACTAAAATTAACTTAGGAAATATCTAAAAGAAAGATGTAAATTATACGGTATGGTTATCTTTTCGATGAGGCTATACCCTACATATAAACTCATCTTTCTTCTAGGACAAGAGATAAGGAAATCCATCCCGATAAGAAATGATCTCAACCATTATGCATTGTCAATTTATTTCTAAAAGAATCAGACTTAAGTTAACCGAGAATTCATCAATTTGGTTTTTAAAGATTCTAGTAAGCAAGGGAGAGTATTTATATGAGATGACTAGAAACCAAAATTATTTCAAATCCAATATATGAGTCATGTGTTCTAGAAGTGGTTGCGGAATGAAATGATATAATATTGAACCATCTATCCTAAGGTTAGTCCAAAGGAGAAGTCTGCGTTAACATTTCAAATGATGCTAATGAGGGTATTGTCTATATTAGGGATGATTCCAAAAGGGAAGATGAAGTTGGCATTCGTTGGATTAATTATGTTGGAATCTATTAGGAGAATCATGAACTGTTCGATTGATGATGGCCTGTGTTTTAAGATGCTGGAATTCATGTAGAGATTCAAGATTTATTCGAGTGATGAAGACTTATGTGTTGAGATGTTGAACGTGACTTTACCATCAGAAATGATAGAAAATATAGTTGGTGATTAGCCAGTGGGTTTAGTTAATAGAAGGGTATGTTAGCTACAAATCTACAGATTCTTATGATTGATGCGCGCAGGAGTTGATGATATTTGGTATCACGTCTTAGGATATAGACCGGCTATGTTTACCTTTGCAGCATATTTTATCTAGTGATATACATCTCCCGATTTGTAGTTTCTGACCCTTATCAAGAAGCCTGTCCTTAAGGTACTAAGGGTGGCTCAGCTGGAAATCCTTATGCGAATGCAACCCTTAGCGTTTTTGATCGTATATCTAATATTGTTTTGGTGTGAGATGCAAGCAACACATCCATTTTTATCATTTATATTATATATCCTAGACATTATCTATTATATTGGTATATTAACTTTAATCTAGTTTTGGCTCTTTTAAGGGGAAACAATTACGGTGGTTTGACTGGTCACAAAAGTTACCACTATATGCGGTTGCATATTCCTTAGGTTTCTCACACCGGACTTATATCTAACTTATGGTCATATCTTTCGCTTAATTTTTTGTGTGATCTTTTGGGAAGTCTGAGAAATGGAGGTATCCGTTAGATATTCTTTGAAGCTTTAAAAGACGAGCTGGATGATTCCATTCATCTACCTATGTATTTTATTTTTGCTTCATTACTAGTCGGCATTGTGAGGACAGGTTGTTATAACTGTCAGGCTAATGATATTGCTTAGGTTAGTAACTCTAAAATTAATTGTATCTTAGAACAAACTTTTGTACTGTATTGATATAATTATCATCCTGTTATGAGATTATGATGTTTTGTTCATCCTTTCTAATTCCTTTTCTTTTTATTTTTATTTCACCATAACAATCTATCATTCTGGTACTTGAATGCCCGACGTGTGAATACTGTAGATGTACTAGTGTCAATATTTGGAGGCCGAAAAGGTGATTTGTTGCAATTTGGTGTCAACGTTGAAGGTTATGCGATAACCTTTACTTTAGTTGGGTATAACTCATTAGATACAGGGTAAGTGATGCCCTGGAATGAGTTGGATGTATTATATTTATGAGTAATTGCTATAAATCTATGCCTTAAAGTTACTCCCACTATAAAAATTAAAAGATCTTATATACAGGTAATTTATATATGTATGATTTGTAAGTGTAGATTAATCAATGTAGGGATTAATGATAATGATTAATGATATTCATTCATTATCCCGCATTGATTATTTAGTTATGCTCGGCCAGTTTTTGAGCATTATTATCATTTATAGATTGATTATTTATGCTCGAACAATTTATGAGCATTTATTATCTCTTATTTGTTACTGATTTGTGCTCAGCCAATTTATGAATAGTTACCTTCTTACTGCATGGGTTGGGTAGAAAAAAAATCATGGGTGCATTGAAACGAACACCTTGTAGTCAGAATTTCATAGTTTGACTATAAAATGCTCGGGGATAATGTTGGATCAGAAGTTTATTCTTATAAAAGAGGTTTAGTATAGATCTTAAGTGACTTTATATAAGTATGTTTTATATAATATGGTTTATAAATGAAGACGATTTGAACTTAGATTTTGAGAACTTGAATCTCAATGTCTTTGAAAATGATTTCCATGATTTTTGGGGAAAACAAGAACAGTGTTATTTGAAAGTTTTTGTGAATACTAATATTTTGAAGAAAAAAAGAGTTTTTTTTTATGTTCGATATTGCTCTTGGAATTGACGAGTCATTTCAGGAACAATGTACTTTTATGTTTCTAGTTCAAATCTTTCGAAAATGATTAAAAATGGACGAGAGATTTATTCGGTTATTATGCATTTCTCGTGAGTATTATCCAACCTAGTAAGGAGATATATTGTACGACTTGAAAGGACCCGTTTCCTTGGTATCATTTTGATGTTACTCGATCTATTTGCATTTTTATACATTTTAAAGAAAATATTTGTTGGTTTATAAAATGATATCAAGATGCTTAGACCTTAGTATGACTTTACGAAGTATTTGATATTGCTTTGAAAATGATTTTGATTTAATCGCGAAATTATGATATGATATACAAAAGGTTTATATATATATATATATATATATATATATATATATATATTACTATTTCAAAATGATCTGGAATAAAACTCGGGTATTTAGTTCTAATGTTTTTCTCTAAAGAAATTTGATATAAAATGAAAGTACTTTAATACATAGTAGTTTAGGTAATATACATTTTGATATGAACTCTCTGTATAGAAAAGATTTGTATGTCTGCTATGATGGGTCCTAAGTAGGTAGTGGCATAACCCAAATAATTATAAAACCTTTTTCTATTTAACCTTTATAGCGAATTGTGTCCGATAAATAAGTGAAACTTTAATGAGTTATTTTATTAACGGACGTATCCTATACATTAGGATAATGAGGTAGATTCATCTTATTATGATGTGTTTGTTTGGTAGTTTTCATTTGTTCGAATGAAATCGATTTTTCGGAAATTTTGGATAGTATGAAACTTCCAAATCGTTATAGAACTTAAAGCTGAGTGTTTTCAAGAATATAACGATAAGCTTATATAACTCTTGACGTAACGACCCATAAATTTTAATAGTTTTAATAATATGTTTGACTGGAATTTTGTAAAATTTTAAATACTTGAATTTGGAAGTAAATCTTTTATATTTGGTATATGTCTATTTTGACATGATAACCGGTAAATTTTCATCTAATAATATTAAAGTTTATTTTACTGCGAAATTTTATTTCAGTTTAAATCAGTTAATATTTGATGATAATAAAAAATATTTTCCAAACC
Organism: Allium cepa; assembly: GCA_030765085.1. Lineage (NCBI taxonomy): Eukaryota > Viridiplantae > Streptophyta > Magnoliopsida > Asparagales > Amaryllidaceae > Allium > Allium cepa. The sequence continues at coordinate 781,189,758 of CM060945.1, forward strand.
TGAATATTTTTATATCATAAATCTGCAAATCATCTTCTAAGTGTGACGTCATCTTTCATTTCGTCAAATTTGGACCGCTATTGCTCCTTTATCTTATTTCTGGCAAAATAACAGCATTTTCAGTACCGGTTATCGACTTTTGATAGGGTGATCGTACCACTGATATCTGTATACCGTTTTGATCGTCTCGTCGTGCCGATCTCTGCGGTATATTTATTAGTATATTTATTTCTATATTTTGAGGTCCGATAAATGACGGAAACAATAAACTATTTGTTGCAACGGTACCATAAACTGTGACTTTGCTATTTCCTTCAGTTTTAAAATTTGAAATGTGTCGTCCAATCAAGCCATTAATTGCTTTAAAGTCTCGGCTAAATCAGCAGGTGATCATTGCTACTACAATTGCTACTTTTTTAGTATATATTTATTAGCTATTTCTTTTCTCTAACCGTTCGTTACCTTGCACCATTTCGCTATATATTATCTTTTTCCCCGTAGCTCACATATCTCTCTCTCTCCATCACCACCTTTTGCTGAGCCATGGCAGCCCGCACCCAACAGCTCCTCTCCACTTCCTTCAGCTCTTCACCCTCCTTCCCATGTACCGATCTCATCATTTTTCCCGACCGAACGCAGCCACACCCATGCCGACAACTCATCCCCTTGCCTCTGACATCACCTTGACTGACGAGGCTCACAACTGAGAATGGCAGCATAAACCCATGACTCCTCACTCAATCTGCGCCCTGCCGCCTACTTGCTTGCAGCACCCAAACTCAGCCGAGTTCCTCCAATTTTCTCCACTCGCCATCTACACATCAGCCATCCTTCTCCTCTATGCCTCGATGTGTGAGTATATAATCAATTATATACTGATATGTTTAGCTATATATATTGTTAGTTTATATATCTTTGCTGTTATTTTATATAAGCTACTGCTGTATGAAGTTACTGATATTGATTCAATAGAGATATTTGGGTTTAGTATACAATATATGAGTCTACCTATATGATAGGTGTTGAAATTATATATAAGGTTATAATATTTTAGTCTGTTAGTTAGATATAATACTGTTTTAAATATATTGTGATTACATCTTTCATATACAAGAAGTAAAACGACCCGCAAATCCGCACCCCTTGAGTCAACACTATTCTACATCAATCAAGTTGCACAGAAATACGAACCATTTGGGTTAAAAAAGAAGAGGTAGAAGAAGAAAATGGAAAACAACAACAGAATCTAACCATCGCAGCTGAATAAAATATAATAGATAATAAACAATCTTTACTTGAAAATCAAATATCTCTGTTTATATATATATATACTACATCATCATCAGAGTACATCAATCACAGTTCAATAACAACAACATACAAATGGATACACCGCAATTCAACACAGCGGAATATATATATAAACAAGTACGAAAGTACGTATCGTCATCCAGCTCGTCTCCTGAGCTCCACTACATCATACCCTGTATCCTATAATACTCGGTCTGACCTGAGCATTACAGTTAAACAAAACCCGAGTCAGTCTGGAATACCAACGTGAGAAAATCACACTCAATTGATTATTAAGTTTTCAAAAATCCTTTGAAAACAAAAGCATCTCGTAAGACCACGCCACAAATAAACATGTCGGGTTTATACCTCACGATAGCTAAAACAATTTTTATAGAAATCCTCTGATATTATAATAGGGTCTATATACAAATACTTTAAAATAGCCGAAACTGTTACATTATTAAATTCCAGCTACAAGCCACAAAGCGGGTAATACAAACAAAACTCGTACAAGGCTCGTAGGGAGAATGGATTTCCAACTAATGACTAGGCACTGGGGTAGCACCTGTCACAGTACGGGGCCTAGATCACCGTACCGAGGATTACGCCCGTTCCCCTGCAACACAAGACCGGGACTATCCCTTACTGGATAATCCCGAGTGAGATCACCCCGCGGTTGGGATCAGCAACCACCCACTAAGCCGAAATAAAAAGGGACATCTAGACAGGGATGACCTCACCCTGCTTGGGTGCTACCCACCTAGCCTTGCTGCATAACCCCTGATTTTCAGTCATTCCCATTTGATGAGGTTTGAGGCTAAGCGTTACCTTTTAGAACATATGCTTCAGAATGCCCATCGTCCTCCTGACGATGTTTCGCTAGCATTCATCCATACAAGTCCATCCCGGGTTCGAACGGAACCGAAGGCACTATTCCTACTACATCCATTTTGGAAATATCCTCAGGATTAGTAGCGACTAGCCCTTGCACTTCACTGCTCCATCTTCGAATTCTCATTTTCCACGAAAACGTACAAACCGGATCGAAGTGGTTTTCGAGAAATAAATCTCGATCCCGGTCTCTTCGAAACGATCAACGTATTTGTCCAATATTGATAGTCGGTGATTTAACTATCAATTAATATTCACAAATAACCATCAAAAATAAATAATTTCCCAAATTATTTATTAACCACAAAATATCTTCACAAGATATATTTCTATTCTCAAAACCCTTTGAAAACAGTTTTCAAATCTATCTTCCCTTCTTAGAATAAATTCCAAGTATTTCTATTTCCATTGGAATCACCAAGCATAAAACTTTAGATTTTTAAAAATAATTTAAAAACGCTTTATTGTAAAATATATTTAACATTTAATTTAGAAAAATTACTTTAATACTTAATTTAAAATAATTCTCTAGAGATAACTAAATAAGGTTACCTTATAACTATACATTAGATTTGCTTCTTTAAAATATCAAATCAGTCTTTAAATAATTAGTACGATAATAGATTAAAATAAAATACTTACTTTGGAATTTACTTTAAAACATTTAAGTTAAGACTACTTCAATAATTGGCTAAAAATATATATTATATGAATATTTGAAAATAAGGTTACTTTATAAAATATAAAACTAGGTTCTCACTCTTTAAAACAAATCAATAAGTTACCCTTTTAAAAATAATTACTATCATAATAGATTAAAAGGAAATGCTTACTTTAGAGTTTAAATATTAGAAATAATAAATTTTCCAAATCTTGCTTTTTAAAACAACTTTAAACTTTAAACTTATATTTTAAAATTTTACTTTGGAAACGTACTTGGTTATTCAAAGGGAGAATTTCCAATATCAATCACTTAAATCAATTTCCCAAATTGATTTCCAATTTACTCCATTTGAAGTAAATTTCATTACTTACTCAATTCATTTCAAAATTCACTGATTTTGGACTTATTATTATTACTTCCCATTTGATTTTAAATCTCTTAACTGAAATATACAAATTCAGGTCTTTCCCAATTCTTCTTTATTCCTTTCAATAATTTAAATCTTAAATTTTAAATAAATGTTTTGTTCTCTTAAATAATAACACCACAGTTTAAAATTCATTAACTTCCTGTTATTCAAAATTTCCTTTCTATACTCTAGTTTTACTTATTAAAATTTTAAAGTCACTTTATTTCTTTCCAATTCATTCTTAAACTTATTCAAATTTTCTATAATTATTTTCCTACAAATTCACTACTTTTATTTTCCTTCCAAAATCCAATTTATATATATATATATATATATATATATTTGATAATTCATTATACCCAATTATGTCTAATCGAACCATAGCATTCAATATTCCAATATCATTCATCATAGAAAATCAAATAATCACAACAGAGGGTATTAGACAATTTAAATAAATGTTGAGGGATCCAGTTGGATCCCTCCAACCTATTTTCCCTGCATCCACAAATGTTATCACAATATAAATATCAATCCCAAAATATACTATAGTACAACACATCAATCAACTCAACCACTCAAACAATTGTTTAAATTTAATCATTTAAATTTAAATTTGAAATTAAATTTAACTAAGTGAGATTAACTCACCTTTGACTTTTGGTTTGCAATCTGATTCAACCCAACTTGTTTTCTTCACAGTTTTAGACCTTGTACACATTATATAATTTATTAACATCTGAAAAAATCTCTAAATAATTACCATTTAATAAATTAAATTGACCAATAATTAAATTTAAACTAATCATTTGGTTTTAGACTAATAATATTTTAAACTAATTTCCTTAAAATAAATAGATTTTGGAAATAAAAATATTCAAATAGGTTAACTAAGCAAATTAGTTTCCATAATACATCATTCATTCATTTTTTTTATACTAGTAAATCTAAAATAACATCTATAAATATTTCCTGCTTATATTTTAAATTAACTATGTAGATGTGTATTTTCTTTTGTAAATGACAAATAGTGACTACTTACTATATATATAAACACAAAATCAACTAGAAAAAGCTATACCTTACTGCCATTGCTAACAGTAAACTCCGGCAAGACTTTGACCTAACAATCATGTGCCTCTCCACTAGCATACGGGTTTACAGATGGGTTTGACGCAACTGAAACAACAACGTGCCTAATATCAAGACGACATTTGAACAAACAATTGGCATGCCTCTTTACTACTCACACAGCACGACACGTCCACCATCCACACTTAACGAAATGAAGCCCCAAACAGTCAAATATGCAGTACGACATCCATATGACATCCCACAAAAGATGAAATCTAACCTTCTCATACTGTTAAATAATCCAACACCGTGATATGTAAAGATATCGGAGAAAAAAAACTTCAGGGACAAACTGCAATTGAAGGTGCGATGGCTTAAGAGAGAGTTACGTTGATTGCGGTTGTAACCACGATGCTTGTGGCAAGATCTAGTAGGATGAACAACGTGGAAACGGGATCTGAACATAAAAGAATTGGTGGAATTGGTGGAGGACAACGACCATGATTTTGGCTCAGTTGTCGGATGGTAGTTAGGTTTGAGTTTTTTTTTCTCTAAACGCAGATTAAATTGAAGAGGAAAAAAATGTCGACTGAAGGGAAAGAAAGGGGTAAGACGTGACTTAAAGGTAATGAGTTGCGTGTTACAGAAGGCAAATAGACTTTGATTTGATCTTATATAGTTTTATTTAATTATAAAATATCTCGTTTTAACAACTCAAAATTTTGATCTCCTATCGAGGCGTGCCGCTAGGCGTTCATAATGTTATACCCCTATTTCGAACGCAATGGAACAGGTTTCGAGTCCTAATTCGATCGTATGGAGAAGATAGCTTTTTGGATTTTGTTATTATATCGAATTTCGATATCAATTTCAATGCGTTTATATCTCGTATGCTCACACAACAACTCCGATCAATACGAAATTTGAAATCCGATAATAATTCAATATTACGGATCCAATGGAACTGGTTTCGTTAAATTCCGAGACTGTGCCTCGAAAGGCTATTTTTAAATCAATTTAAATGATATAAATTTCAAAACTGAACAAACCACTTTCAAATTCAATTTTAACACTTTTACTATCTTCACTATCATCAATATAAATTTTATAAGCCTTCAAATTATTTTTAACCGGCTTAAAATTCTAGATTCAATAAATTTCCCAACTTCAAATTATTTAATTCAATAATTAAATTATCAAATAAATAGTGATATTCGTAATTCAAGTTAAAACTACTCTATTGAATATTTAGAATCAATTAAATATTCCAAATTTTAAATGCTCAAAAATTTCGGGTCGTCACATTCCTCCCCCATTAAAAGAATTTCGTCCCCGAAATTACTAATTAGGAAGAATGGTCCAATACCCGTTTACTTTCCCAAAACCAACAATTCAACATCTAATCAACTATCTTTTAACAAAAGACCCATTATCACTCTTATTAATTTCTCAACTCTCCCATAGTTTCAAACTATACTATTTGTTTAACCATTCAAGTTTCAATTTAAAACCAAATTTTGATTTATCAAAATTTTATTAAAAAATTTCTAACTCTCTAAATTTTCGAAAAATTTCGCCAGCGTCTCCTTTGTGCGGCTAGCTCGGTACAACTACAAAATGGCTCTATGGCCTCCCAAATCCAAAAAGGAAAACAAAAGCCAAGTGGCTAGATCCAAAAACCCAATCACATTTCACAGAAATTTAAACACACACCTTTTTGTCGAGCATTTCAAATTTATCTTCTGAAATCAAAACCATTTTTCTTTTTCTTTTATAATACCTGCATATCCTGCTTAGCACTAATATCCAATCACAGTATTCCCAAAACATTTTATCGACTTTCTCACAAAATGCCAATTTCTGTTCATCCAGATATTAACTTGGAATATATTTGTATTATCAATTTCCAATTAAGAATTCACTATTCCTTACTTAAGTTTAGTATAAGCATTTTATATGTTTCTTATATTTATTTTCATCTTACCACTTTAGTTTATATCTATTTCTATTCAAATTGATTCTTTCATTTTCATATGAATTCAATTTATCTTTAACCCTTAATATTTAAATTTTATCTTCCATTTAACAGATTCATATCATTATTTTAAATTAGTTTCATTTCCTAATTTATTTCAACTTCCAAATTGAAATTGTTTTGTCGTTAACTAAATTTTTTCCAGATTTTCAAAATATTTTCTAACTCCCAAAATTTCTGAAATTTTTTGACAGAGTCTCCTTTGTACGGAGGAGCTTTTGCAATTTGACAAAAGATCTAAATATATATACATCGACCCACACGGTCGGAAAAACCAAAAACAGTTCATATTTCCTATTTTTATTGCGTAGGCGTACCTTATTTAGCATTTTTAAGAAAACAGCTTATATTCTTAGCATCTAGCGTGACCGAAATCCAGCCGAACGGCTTCCCGGTACCTGCACCTACTCAATTTAAACACATAAGTAACATATCTATGAAATTTATAACATTTCATTCATTTAAACTGCTACAACATATCAACAACATAAGTAATGCATTATAAATACTTCCATAAGCAATTTGTATAGTTTCCAAACTAGTTCAATTTGCTTTCAACCGATTCATATACCATTTTCATTCATCACAAGTGAGTTACAACTCATTTTCGATTTAATTGACTTCAAAAGTCAATCTCTGCTACTTCTATCAGTTTATAATAAAAACAAGGCTATATATATATATATACATACATATATATATATATATATATATTATAAACAATCTCCGATTTATATTCTTGATTTGATTTTTATTTACTAAACCCATTACACTTACTAACTTAACTCACTTTGTTTATTCGTGTATTCATTTGAAAATTTTTAGTTCACATTCACTGTTCATTCCCAAATCTATTTATTTAATTATAAGGCCAATTCAAAATTTTATTTCCACTCTCTTGAATTTATTTGTAATTCAATCCATAATCTAACTCTTTCATTCGACAATACTTCAATTTAGTTTACTGACCATATGCGTTGAATATTATTTATAACTCAATTCTAGGTCATAATCAAAGTTTATTAACTCTCAATTGAACTTATTAAATTATCCCAAATTAGTTTACTTCCATTCTCAATTAAATATTGATTTTTATCACAAAATCACTTCATTTTTTTTTTGTGTGTTCAATTCTAATTTTATAATTCAAGTTTGGATTTCTATTTCATTTCCAAGATAAAAAAATTATTTTGACTTATTTATTCCACTTTTAAAATTTTATAAGTCACACACTCATTTATTTTCCCCCGCTTCCATTCATCTACACCCAATCACATTTATCTTTCACTTTCAACTCAAGATCTTACCATTATTAAGCTAAACATACTTTCATTCCAAGCAATTAAATTTCTTTTGATAAGCAATCGAAGTTTATTTATTCTATTTAATCCTTATCCAACTATTTCTATTCGAATAAGGGTTTTATTTCATTCAACTTAAATTATTCAAGCTTTTATTTAATAAATTTTCCACCTCCCTCGAAATCACCCTTCCATAAATTTTAATCATAAGTTAATTTATTTATTTCAACTTCATACTTAATTTCATTTCCAATTTATTTGATACTCATGTAATCAAATTCCATTTACTTTAATTAGCCATTCTCATACATCCATTTAAATTTTGTTAGAATTATACCCAAGGCCATATTTAATTCATTCTTTCTCGAATTGGATTCATTTGAAAATTCAAACTAGCTTTAAACTTAAGTTAATTTACTTCAATTCACAACCATTTCATAACTTAAGTTCATTCTCATTTTAATTTATTCATACTCTAATTGGATTTATTTCATCACAAATCATTTTTATTTTAATCCAATTGCATACAACTCAAGCTTTATTTCCAGACTCTATTACATATTCACAATCTTTGATTTGATTTTCCATTGATCAAATCCCAACCATTTCATAAATTTATTCAATTAGTCTATTCTTTTATCCATTTTAAATTTTAATTTACATTTAACAATTCTTTGTTGAATTTATTAATAATAAGGCCATTCAATTTATGCTTGAATTGGATTTGTTTATATTTCACATCATATCCATCTTAATCTAATTCGTTCAACAACACTTTCAATTATAATCCAATTTAATTCAATTTAAATTTAAATTTTATTTAACTTATCTCAAGTTAAATTCAAATATATTTTCTTCACTTTCATTCACTTGAGTTAAATTTTAATTGCCGGATTAAAATTTTCAATTCCTTCTTATTAATATCAACTTAACTTTATTAGTTCAATAGTTGATTCATTTATTCATTCACAAATTTATTTTTAGTCCATTTGAACTTATTCTGCTCCTTATTTTACACAATTAAATCAAGCATTATCCAATATTGAATTTCATTTCATTTGCATACCATAGTAACTAATCAGTTACTTACAAATTTTAATCTTAAAACTTGTTTATTTAATCCATCTTGACTAATTTTTTTTTCATTCCACATAATTTAACACAATTTAAATTTTAACTTCCAGCATCCAGTTTCCACTTTACTTACAAGTTGAATTTTATTTCAACAAATTCCTAATTTACATGTCACCAAACTTATTATATGCCATAAGCTTTGCTAGTTAAGATCCCAGAGTCTAAACAGTCTTTCAACATTTCAAAATTCCCTTTGAAATCTTCTATATCCAAAATTCCTTTGATAAATTCAATTTATATCTTTGAATTTCAAAACTCACCCAGTTTTGCAAACAATTTCAATTCAAAACAACTTGATAACAATCTTTCTCTTGGAAACCCGAAAATGAACATCGATGATGCCGCAATCATCACTGAAGTTATTTTCCAGCTACCGAAAGAATTCAATGCTTTTCTCTCTTTTAAAATTCTTCCAATATATTTAAATTTCAAATCTCTCTAGATTTCACATCCCATTCAATAATATTTCTCAATATATTTTATCTTACCAACTTTGAGAATCATTATCAAATTCAAAGGAACTTAAATCTCCAAATTCCAAACTCTTTAAATTTGTACTCAAACATTACTTTGGAATCTTATTTTATTTTAATTATTAATCACATTATAATTTACACTATAGTTTACATTTACACATTTCATTTATATATGAATTTGTTTCCTAGTTTTTAATTATGGTTTTCAATTCCTTATTCAATTATAATCACATTTAAAAATTTCATTCATTTTATTAATTTATCTCTTAATCTTTGGTTATTATCCCAATTTCTTGTTCAATTTTACTCATTAATAATAATAATTCAATGTTGTTATTCCTAACAACCAAGCATCCATATATAACTATAATAATTTACGAAAAATTATTTCCTTTATATACAAAATAATTTTGGGTAAAATTATTTCATTTACCCTAGTTAAAACAATACTGTGTCGGTTTACCTTGTTTAAGAGTTTAGAAATTCCTATCGATGATATGGCGTCCCATATATCGACCAGAATCCATAAACACTCAACCGATAAATCAACGCAATATAAAAACAATTTTATATTCACTAACAAATATGCGCTCATATCTATTAATACTCTCAAACTCATTCTAGAGTACTACGGACTCTATTTTATGAGTAATTACCACCAGAGCCAAGGTTATCACCAACCTAAGCTCTGATACCAAGTGAAACGACCTGCAAATCCGCACCCCTTGAGTCAACACTATTCTACATCAATCAACTCAATTCGTACAGAAATACGAACCATTTGGGTTAAAGAAGAAGAGGTAGAAGAAGAAAATGGAAAACAACAACAGAATCAAACCATCACAGCGGAATAAAATATAATAGATAATAAACAATCTTTACTTGAAAATCAAATATCTCCGTTTATATATATTACATCATCATCAGATTATATCAATCACAGTTCAATAACAACAGCATACAAATGGATACACCGCAACTCAACACAGCGGAATATATATATAAACAAGTATGGAAGTACGTATCGTCATCCAGCTCGTCTCCTAAGCTCCAATACATCATACCTTGTATCCTATAATACTCGGTCTGACCCGAGCATTACAGTTAAATAACACCCGAGTCAGTCTGGAATACGAGCATGAGAAAATCACACTCAATTGATTATTAAGTTTTCAAAAATCCCTTGAAAACAAAAGCATTTCATGAGACCACGCCACAAATAAACATGTCGGGTTTTTACCTTACGATAGCTAAAACAATTTTTACAGAAATCCTCTGATATTATAATAGGGTCTATATACAAATACTTATAAAATATCCGAAATTGTTACATTATTAAATTCCAGCTACTAGCCACAAAGTGGGTAATACAAACAAAACTCGTACAAGGCTCGTAGGGAGAATGGATTTCCAACTAATGACTAGGCAATGGGGTACCACCTGTCATAGTACGGGGCCTAGATCACCGTATCGAGGAGTACGCCCGCTCCTCTGCAACACAAGACCTAGACTACCCCTTACTGGATAATCCCGAGTGAGATCACCTCGCGGTTGGGATCAACAACTGCCCACTAAGCCGAAATAAAAAGGGACATCTAGACAGAGATGACCTCACCCTGCTTGGGTGCTACCCACCTAGCCTTGCTGCATAACCCCTGATTTTCAGTCATTCCCATTTGATGAGGCTTGAGGCTAAGCGCTACCTTTTAGAACATATCCCTTAGAATGCCCATCGTCCTCCGGACGATGTTTCGCAAACATTCATCCATACAAGTCCGTCCCGAGTTCGAACGGAACCAAAGGCACTATTCCTACTACATCCATTTTGGAAATATCCTCAGGATTAGTAGCGACTAGCCCTTGCACTTCACTGCTCCATCTTCGAATCCTCGTTTTCCACGAAAACGTACAAACCAGATCGAAGTGGTTTTCGAGAAATAAATCTCGATCCCGGTCTCTTCGAAACGATCAACGTATTTGTCCAATATTGATAGTCGGTGATTTAACTATCAATTAATATTCACAAACAACCATCAAAAATAAATAATTTCCCAAATTATTTATTAACCTCAAAAAATCTTCACAGGATATATTTCTATTCTCAAAACCCTTTGAAAACAGTTTTCAAAACTATCTTCCCTTCTCAGAATAAATTCCAAGTATTTCTATTTCCACTGGAATCACCAAGCATAAAACTTTACATTTTAAAAATAATTTAAAAACACTTTATTGTAAAATATATTTAACATTTAATTTAGAAAAATTACTTTAATACTTAATTTAAAATAATTCTCTAGAGATAACTAAATAAGGTTACCTTATAACTATACAATTAATTTTCTTCTTTAAAATACCAAATCAGTCTTTAAATAATTAGTACGATAATAGATTAAAATAAAATACTTACTTCGGAATTTACTTTAAAACACTTAAGTTAAGAGTACTTCAATAATTGGCTAAAAGTATATATTATATGAATATTTGAAAATAAGGTTACTTTATAAAATATAAAACTAGGTTCTCACTCTTTAAAACAAAACACTAAGTTACCGTTTTATAAATAATTACTATCATAATAGATTAAAAGGAAATGCTTACTTTAGAGTTTAAATATTAGAAATAATAAATTTTCCAAATCTTGCTTTTTAAAACAACTTTAAACTTTTAACTTATATTTTAAAATTTTACTTTAAAAACGTACTTGGTTATTCAGGGAGAATTCCTAATCTCAATCACTTAAATCAATTTCCCAAATTGATTTCCAATTTACTCCATTTGAAATAAATTTCATTACTTACTCAATTCATTTCAAAATTCGTTGATTTTGGACTTATTATTATTGTTATTATTTCCCGTTTGATTTTAAATCTCTTAACTGAAATATACAAATTCGGGTCTTTCCCTATTCTTCTTTATTCCTTTCAATAATTTAAATCTTAAATTTTAAATAAATGTTTTGTTCTCTTAAATAATAACACCACATTTTAAAATTCATTAACTTCCTGTTGTTCAAAATTTCCTTTCTATACTCTAGTTTTATTTATTAAAATTTTAAAGTCACTTTATTTCTTTCCAATTCATTCTTAAACTTATTCAAATTTTCTATAATTATTTTCTTACAAATTTACTTCTTTTATTTTCCTTCGAAAATCCAATTTTTATATATATATATATATAATTTGATAATTCATTATACCCAATTATGTCCAATCGAACCATAGCATTCAATATTCCTATATCATTCATCATAGAAAATCAAATAATCACAACAGAAGGTATTAAACAATTTAAATAAATGTTGAGGGATCCAGTTGGATCCCTCCAACCTATTTTCCCTGCATCCACAGACGTTAGCGCAATATAAATATCAATCCCAAAATATACTAAACTACAGCACATCAATCAACTCAACCACTCAAACAATTATTTAAATTTAATCATTTAAATTTAATTTTGAATTTAAATTTAATTGAGTGAGATTAACTCACCTTTGATTTTTGGTTTGCAATCTGATTCAACCCAACTTGTTTTCTTCACAGTTTTAGGCCTTGTACACAATATATAATTTATTAACATCTGATAAAATCTCTAAATAATTACCATTTAATAAATTAAATTGACCAATAATTAAATTTTAAACTAATCATTTGGTTTTGGAATAATAAATTGATTTTAAACTAATTTCCTTAAAATAAATAGATTTTAGAAATGAAAATATTCAAATAGGTCAATTAAGCAAATTAGTTTCCATAGTACATCATTCATTCAATTTTTTTGTACTAGTAAGTCTAAAATAACATCTATAAATATTTCTTGCTTATATTTTAAATTAACTATGTAGATGTATATCTTCTTTTGTAAATGACAAATAGTGACTACTTACTATATATATAAACACAAAATCTATTAGAAAAAGCTATACCTTACTGCCATTGCTAACAGTAAAGTCCGGCAAGACTTTGACCTAACAATCATGTGCCTCTCCACTAGCATACGGGTTTACAGATGGGTTTGACGCAACTGAAACAACAGCGTGCCTAATATCAAGGCGACATTTGAACAAGCACTTGGCGTGCCTCTTTACTACTCACACAGCCATGACACGTCCACCATCCACACTTAACGAAATGAAGCCCCAAACAGTCAAATATGCAGTACGACATCCATATGACATCCCACAAAAGATGAAATCTAACCTTCTCATACTGTTAAATAATCCAGCACCGTGATATATAAAGATATTGGAGAAAAAAAAACTTCAGGGACAAACTGGAATTGAAGGTGCGATGGCTTAAGAGAGAGTTACGTTGATTGCGGTTGTAACCACGATGCTTGTGGCAAGATCTAGTAGGATGAATAACGTGGAAACGGGATTTGAACATAAAAGAATTGGTAGAATTGGTGGAGGGCAACGACCATGATTTTGGCTCAGCTGTCGGATGGTAGTTAGGTTCGAGTTTTTGTTTTCTCTTAACGCAGATTAAATTGAAGAGGAAGAAAATGCCGACTGAAGGGAAAGAAAGGGGTAAGACGTGACTTAAAGGTAATGAGTTGCGTGTTACAGAAGGTACATAGGCTTTGATTTGATCTTATGTAGTTTTATTTAATTATAAAATATCTCGTTTTAGCAACTCAAAATTTTGATCTCCTATCGAGGCGTGCCGCTAGGCGTTCATAATGTTATGCCCCTATTTCGAACGCAATGGAACAGGTTTCGAGTCCTAATTCGATCGTATGGAGAAGATAGCTTTTTGGATTTTGTTATGATATCGATATCAATTTGAATGCGTTTGTATCTCGTATGCTCACACAACAACTCCGATCAATGCGAAATTTGAAATCCGATAATAATTCAATATTACAGATCCAATGGAACTGGTTTCGTTAAATTCCGATACTGTGCCTCGAAAGGCTATTTTTAAATTCAATTTAAATGATATAAATTTCAAAACTGAACAAACCACTTTCAAATTCAATTTTAGCACTTTTACTATCTTCACTATCATCAATATAAATTCTATAAGCCTTCAAATTATTTTTAATCGGCTTAAAATTCTGGATTGAATAAATTTCCCAACTTCAAATTATTTAATTCAATAATTAAATTATCAAATAAATAGTGATATTCGTAATTCAAGTTAAAATTACTCTATTGAATATTTAGAATCGATTAAATATTCCAAATTTTAAATGCTCGAAAATTTCGGGTCGTCACAAGAAGTATGTTAAATGTTAAACGATGTCGTTTTGAAAAGGTTTTTTCATATATATATATATATATATATATATATGATTTCGCAACGTATGTTATATATGTGCTTTGCAAACTGCTTTCGAATATTAGGTAATAAGTACTGATATAGAAATTGTTTGTTTATGTATATAAATTTTACAAGTTATATATATATATATATATATATATATATTGTGTAGATATTAAGCTGTGTAAAGTATAAAGGCTTTGCCTGCTCATGTATATGGACGTATACATATATGTTTTTTGTGTGTGTGTATATATATTGTTCTATAAGTAGTTTATTCCTTGCTATATATAAGCTATACTGTTTTTATAAGTTTAAATATATGTATGCTACAGTATACCACGACTTTTAAATTGTATGTATATATACTGTTTAAACTGTAACTTATATATATATGTAAATATAGAACTATTTATTCTGTGGCCTATATTTAAATATATAGTCGGTCATGATATAGATATAAGATTCACACACACACACAAATATATATATATATATATGTTTGTGTGTGTTTACATATAAGATTGGTATATAATATGTCAGTTCATTTATACTGTCTAAAAGCATGTCACTTACATAATATCTTATATATATATATATATATATATATATATAGATTTTCAAAAATCTTTGTTTGTGTTCGTTTTAATTATAATATATTTGCTTGCAATCATTTTTTAATATATAAGTATTTATTTCAATCTTATGTATATATGTTTGATTTTGATATATGTGTTTAATTTAAAATAATGATATTTAATATTAATATGCTATTTTATTTTTTGTTTAAATTAAATGTTGATTTCATGGAAATAATAATAATAATAATAATAAATATATATATAAATCATTGTTGCTTCGATCAAGTTGATTCTGATTTGTTATCATCAATATCTATTTATCAGCTTCGTTGTCGATTCAATTTCAATCTTGTCTTGTTTTGAGACTCGTGTCTGGATTCGTAGCTCATTTCTTTGTCAAATCTATCTAACCTCGAAAGGTGAGCAATCACTCACGACTAATGTTCTTACATTTATTAAATTTGATTTCAAGTGAAACGACAATTGAAATATGCTACTTTTAGATTTAAACTGTTATATATATGCTATTATGTGTAACTGTTAACCTGTAGGATATGACACCATATCATGTTGTTTATATTTTGTTTGACACGGATGATATATGCCTATTGTTATATGTTATATTTTATTATATAGTTATCACTTTGCAAGTTTCTTGTTAGTATAGAATTCACTATGGGTTGAAATGATACATACCCGAACGATTTGTAGAATAGGGGAAAATCGTTATGGTTCGAAATGATAAACCCAAGCGATTTTCATTCAATTAAATTTGAGATTGCAGGTTGAAATGATATATATCCATATATATATTTAAATTATGGATTGAAATGATAAATATTTGTATCACTTGACCATAGGATAGAAATTTTTATACAGACAACGATGGTCTATATATATAAATATTTTGAAAATGATTTCTATGGTTTTGAAAGATATATGGTTTTATATAATATTGAAAATATTATATATATAAATATGTTTTATATAAAGTAGATTTAATAATAAGCCTTAATTTAATAAAGTATGATTTAATTAATATATAATATCTTTAAGTATTTATTTAAATTTTTATTTTAATAATTTTATAAGTCAAGGTTGGAAGATAAATTTGATTTATTTGAAATTGTATTTATTAAGAATTTTATTTAGTTAAATCGATTTGAAATGTATGGTGATTGAGATTTAAGATATGATTTTATAACTTGATTTTTGATTTAAGTAATTAAATAAATATTTCACGTTTAAATAAATTAAAGGAAATATTTAGTAGAAAATAATTTAAGGTCACTTAAAATAATATTGAATTTACTAAGTGAATATTTCAAGACTAAATAATAATGAAGTTAAATCAAGATCTATATGAAACTGTTAAATTTAGTTTTGAAAATGTTGAATAATTAAAGCTTTTAAATATATTGAAATTTAATGGTTTATTTTGTGGTTCAAATCTATATTTGAATTCGATATAATCTGAATTTGTTTATTTACAAACTGAATTGAATTGAAATTGATAAATTGAGATTGAATTAAATTTGAATTTGGAATTCGAGTTGATTTGAATCGATTTGTGAAATTTGAGGAAATCATAAAAATTGTACTTTATACATTATTTACTATATAAAACTATTTTTAATATGAACTTTTTTAATATAAACTATTTTATTTTATAAACTATTTTATTTTATATACTATTATTAAACTGTTTAAGTGGTGGAAATTATGTTTTCAAATTTATGGTTTTCCAAAGAATTATGATGTCAAAGTGTTTTGGGTCTCGAAAGTGTTATAACTTTGAAAGTGCTAAAATTTGAAAAAGATATATTCGAAATAGAATTGATATTTTGGTTTTGAAATATAAATTATTTTGAAATGACCACGGTGTTATAATGACATTTGGTTGTTAATAGCGCATATTTCTACATAGTAGAGAGTTCCATGGATCCTTAGAGGGTGGTTATCCCAAACATCCTTTAAGTTATTTGTATTTCAGTTGATATTTCACTTTAGTTGGTTTATTGATATAAAAATGTTAATCCTAGCTTGAGTGTTTTGTGTTTTGCTTTACGCTCAGGCCAGACTGAGTGATACAGCAGTTGAGACTCACCTTTGGAGTTTGGAGCTTCGCTTGGAGATCCAACTATTGATTCAACTTTCAATCATCCAGTTATTCCAGTGACGTATTCAAATTTTTTTTATTTGACTGTTGTGTTCGAGACTTCTATTATATCTTGTTTTGACTTTGTTACTGTAGTAGCTTCATGAACTACAAATTTTTACTCTATTTCGCTGCATTCTGTTATAATACTTTGTGTCGGTGATTCTATGATTATTTTATTTACTGTATTGCTGATTTTTGCCAAATTTGAAATAACAATTTGATATTTTGAGCAATTCAAGTTCGACATGTGTGGATGCCTATGCACTTGGCAGGTGCAGCATGATAGGGTGTTCTTGCATTTGGTGTAGTCGTGAGCGAATGATTCTTACTCTTACATGTCCCTACGTGGTTGGTGCAGTTGAGAGGTTGACCGTAAAGGCAAAACACAAGTACAGCAGTATGTTACGATGGGCGTTGCCCCACTGATGCGGTCTGTTACAGTTGGTATCAGAGCTCTGATTTTAGGAAAACTTAGCATATGTAGTAGATATAATTACAGAATTACTTTCGTTCATGCTTGAATCTCTTCCTCTTTGATTCGGTTTCCTTTGAAATTTGGAACGCTCCCACTTGTTCTGAAATCCATTCTTGTCTCCCCCTATTTGTATTCTTTTGATTCTGGAGTATCCCATAACTCCACTTCGAATGATCTTTATAAAAATCAACGATCCTGCCAATTTTTGAAAGATTTGTAAAAAGGTGGAACTCCTTTATAATTGACATTGATTCATCGGAGATTTCTATACCCTCGGCTTAGATGCTTCTATCTCTCGCTATGGCGAATTTTATCTCTGGTGATTGAATGTCGATTTCCCTTAGAATTCCGCATCGATCATAATCCTAAAGTCACGGTTGACCCGGTTAAGGTCACCCGCGTTTTATACAAATATATCCATCTTCTTTTTTGTAATTTAATTATCTCATCTTCGTTCGAGACCATCTTCGATTCAGAATTCTATTTGATTAGAGTTTCTTTTATTTGAATCCCTGTCATTGTTTTGAAATCCATTCATGAATCATCCTTTGAAAAAACCATGTTTGTTTGTATTTTAGAAATTGTTTTTTATATCAAAATTATTTTAAAGATAAGTATGATTATATTCTATATATAAAAGTGAAAATCTTTTCAGTAAGGATTATATACCTTTTCAAAACAAGAATATGAAGTTTCGAAAGGATTTGAAAATTTGAAAATTATATAAGAAATCGATTTATATAAAGATAATTTATAACTGACGGGTTTTAAATTGGAAATTCGAGAAACTAAGTTTTGGTATTTTTAAATTTGTTTTAAGATTTTGAAAATATATAATAATACGATTTGAAAGAATTTTCCGAATAGGAAACGTTTCAAATGAGTTCTAATGATTTCATAGAAATTTCAAAGAAGTTTTCATGAAAATAGAAGTCCAGAACTCACTTATGTTGCTAGAGAATAATTTCGGTGATGAGTGCACACATCGTCGACATTGATTTTCGAGTTTCAGAGTGGGAGAGAGGCCACTTTAGTAGCTTTGCTATGCGATTGATTTTGTGAAACCAATTTGGATTTCAAATTCCAAGTATGATTTGATATTTTGAAAGATATATTGACGTAGCAGATATACCAAAAAAATGGATAAAACGGTGAAAAGTTGAATCGGTGGATTGAAAATACCCAAATGCCCAAATCCGTTGATCTCAAGAGATACCGGATTCTAGCTATCTCCAACACGTTGATCGCGCACGATACCATGTTAAAAGATCTACGATTCTTCTAATTTATCTCGCGCACGAGATTCCGTGAATCGGCTTCAAATCCGTTGATTCGAGCGCACTCGAATAACCGAAAATGGAGAAAGGAGATAACACTCAACTTTCAATTTTTAAGAGGCACAAAGCACTCAAACAAAAGTTTATTCAAAATCAATCAACTCAAATGATACAACTCACCCTCTATTTATAGGATTTACAACACAGGTCGGCGACCAAACAAGCACGACCTAACAGATCCACGAGCTAACAGATGCGACCTACGACCTAACTCAAGTCGTTAACGATCTAACAGACGCGACATAACAAACAACATATTTACAACATATACAACCGACCCAACAACACAAGGCAAAACGCAATACAAGTCCTTTACGACTTAACAAATTCAAGTTACAACAGCACCCCAAGCGACTCAACATTATGCGACTCAACAATAACAACATACGACTTAACAACTGAAGCGACCTAAAAATCAGCGACTTAAGAAAACAACTTCGTGACATAACTTCAGGAGCGACTTAAGGAAACACGGCTGCAATCTTCTGGAAACGACATAAGCATCAGGGCAACCTAACCCCTTCACGCGACTTAAGACTTAACTCGTTAGGTCGCTGCGTTTCATCTTGTTACGTTGTTGCGCGGCATACTTGCTAGAGTTAGCTCGTTAGGTCGTAACTCGTTACACGACTCAAAGAATAGGTCACTGGCATGTAGCGTTGTATTTCCCTTCTCTCTTAACTCGCTATTCCATAGCTCGCTAAGCCTAGGTCGAGAACGACTCAAGCCAAACGACCTAACACAATCATAGTGCATCATCCTCCCCTAGTTGACAAGACTTCGACCCCGAATTCACACTTTACTCTTCTTCAAGACGCTTATCCTCATGATACGGAATCAAGTGTTTGGCGTTAAAAACGTCGGAAGTATGGACATGATCCGGCAACCTTAGCTGATAAGCATTATCATTGATTTTCTTCAGGATTTCTACTGGACCAATCTTTCGAGCCTTCAATTTGTTGTAAGTTCCAACTGGAAAACGATCTTTCGTAAATAGTGCTTAAACAAAATCACCTTCTTTGAAGTCCACACTCCTTCGCTTCTTATCCGCCAGTTGCTTATACTTCTCATTTGACTTAAGCAGTCGTTCATGAACAATCCTGTGGCACTCCTGCAACTCATTCACGAAATCACAAGCTCGTTTAACAACCCCTTTCTGACGTGGAACTGTCGAGAAATCCAACGGTCCCTTCGGAATTGCTGAATATACCACTTGAAATGGACCGAATCCAGTACTTCGATTAATGGCATGATTATGTGCGAATTCTGCTTGACATAATTTCACATCCCAACTCTTCAAATTATCCTTCAAAAGACATCTCAACAAGTTTCCCAACGATCTGTTCACCACTTCTGTCTGCCCATCAGTTTGTAGATGATAGGCGCTACTAAAATTCAGCTTAGTCCCAACCATCTTCCACAGACTCAACCAAAAATAACTTAGAAATCGAGTATCCCGGTCAGAAACAACGGTCTCATGTAGCCCATGTAGTCGATAAACTTCTTTAAAGAACAATTGAGCAACACGGACTGCATCGGCGGTCTTTTTACAAGCTATGAAATGTGTCATCTTCAAAAATCTATCCACCACAACATATATAGAATCATTTCCTCGTTGAGTTCTTGGAAAACCCAAAACAAAATCCATGCTAACATCAACCCATGGTCTAGTAGGCATGGGCAATGGCATATACAATCCTGCATTCGTAGCTGTCCCTTTGGAAACTTGACATATGTGACATCTCTCCACAAATCTTTCAACTTCTTTCCTTATGGAAGGCCAAAAATATGATTGAGAAATCAACTGCAAAGTATGATCTCTTCCCACATGACCTTCTTCATGCAATTCCTTCACAATCTTCATTCGTAAACTGCACTTTGGTATACACAAATGATTTCCTTTAAATAGAAAGCCATCTACCAACACATACTCATCCGTCTTCCCTTTCTCTACTTCATCTACAATCTTAGCAAAGTAAGGATCCTCAACAAACAATTCTAGAAGTACATCAAACCCCGTCACTTCAACTCTCATCGTAGTCAACAAATGATTTCTTCTGCTCAATACGTCTGCCACAGATTTGTAATTCCCGACCTATGCTTTACAACAAATGTAAACTGTTGCAAGTATGTGATCCATGAAGCATGCCTGGCTGCAACCTTATCCTGTCCCTGCAAATGTTTCAAGGCTTCATGATCAGTATACAACACAAATTCTTTATGGAACAAATAGTGTCTCCAATAGTTTATAGCTTGAACAATAGCATAGAATTCCACGTCATAAGTATTATATCTCATCTTTGCTCCCGAAAGCTTCTCGCTGAAATAAGCAATTGGATGGCCCATCTGACTTAATACCCCTCCAATTCCTACTTTAGATGCATCAGTATGTAGTTCAAATAGTAACTGAAAATACGGCAAAACTAGAATTGGTGCTGTCGTCAAATGTTCCTTGATTCGCTCAAAAGCAAATCCTGCTTCCTTCGACCATGAAAACTGCTTGCCCTTCATACAATCAGTAACAGGCACCATCACGCTACTCAAATGTGGAAAAACCTTTGGTAGAATGATGCTAAACCATGAAAACTTCTCACTTCAGTTATAGTCCTGGGTTGTGGCCATTCCTTGATTGCTTCAACTTTATTATGATCCACCTGGATTCCTTCCTTAGACAACACATACCCCAAAAACAAAGCACTATGCATCATGAACACACATTTCTTTGTTGCTGCATAAAATTGCTCCTGATGAAGTATCATCAACACTTCCCGCAAGTGTTGTAGATGTTCTTCTGTGCTTCCACTGTATATCAATATATCATCAAGTATACCACCACGAATTTTCCAATAACTGGTCGAAAGATCTGATTCATTACTCGCATAAAAGTACTAGGTGCATTCGTAAGACCAAATGGCATGACCATCCATTCATACAACCCTTCCCGTGTCTTGAATGCAGTCTTCCATTCATCCCCTGGTCGAATTCGAATCTGATGATACCCACTCTTCAGATCAATCTTTGAAAAGATAGCAGCTCCGCTCAACTGATCTAACAAATCATCCAATCTCGGCATCGGAAATCTGTACCTCACTGTAATCTTGTTCAGTGCTCGACTATCTATACACATTCTCCAAGTTCCATTCTTCTTCGGCACTAACAATGCTGGCACTGCACAAGGACTTAAACTTTCTTGTACACGCCCTTATTCAAGTAACTCCTCCACTTTCCTTCTCAATTCTTCGTGCTCCTTTGGACTCATTCTATAATGTGGTCTATGTGGTAACACAGCTCCCGGAACAAGATCAATCTGGTGTTGTATGTCTCTCAACGGTGGTAATTCTTTGGGCAACTCTTCAGGAAATATATCTTCAAACTCCTTCAACACTGGCTTAACTTCTTCAGGAATTTCAACCGCTTCACTACTTTCACGTCCAATTAATAGAAATACTTCAGGCTCATCTTCTACTTCTTTAACAAACTCCTTCAAAGATAATAGAGTCTTTACTTCCTCGATTTCCTTCAAATTGCTTTCATTTTGTTGTCGCTTTTTAGGAACCAAAGTTATTTTAGTGCTTCGAAAATGAAACTATAGCAGTTAGTTCTACCATCGTGTTGTACGGCTCTATCATATTGCCATGGTCTCCCCAACAACAAATGATATACATCCATATCTATCACAACACACCAAATTTCATCCTTATACTTCTTTCCAATGGAAAAAATTACACAAGCTCTTCGACTAACCTTCACTTCCCCACCTTTCCTCAACCAAGCTAACTTGTAGGGTTTGGGATGTTTCTCCGTCTTTAATGCCAACTTCTTTACAGCTTCTGTAGAAATGATGTTATCACAGCTTCCCGCATCGATGACAAACTTGCAAACCCTTCCCAAGATAGTGCACGTTGACTGGAAAATATTACTCCTCAACCAACTAGTCTCCTCTTCCTGCTTTGGCGTCAAGCAAGATCTCCTCATCATTAAAGAATATCCTTCGTCTATGGCCAATAATTCTTCTTTCTCCTCAACTTGTGGTGAATTGGAACATTCTATTTCTGCATCCTCATCCTCAACCTCAGCAACCATCGTCCGCTTCTTAGGCTTCGGACATTCATTGCTCTTGTGACCAAGCTCCTGACAGTTATAACACTTGAAATTGTTATTGACCTTGGTCTTAGCAACCTCATTGACAACCGGTTTACTAACAACCTTGGAAACATTCGTATTGCTACTAGCCCCTTTCACTTGATTGTTGGAATTTGTAAACACACCACCTCTTCTTCTACCTTGCCTCTCCCAAGCTAGAGCCTTCTGGTGTGCTTCAACAACGGATCTTGGATCAAACATATTCACCATATCCTGAATTTGTATTCTCAACCCTCCAACAAATCTAGCTGTCAACTATTCCTCCGTCTCCATGATATCATTTCTAACACAGTTGATAAAACTCATATGCATAATCACTTACCAACTTTGTTCCCTGTCTCAAATTCTGTAAGCGTTGATACATAAGAGACTGATAATTATAAGGTAAGAAAGTAGCTTTCATCAACTTCTTCATCTTCTCCCATGAAACAATCTTCGACTTTCCCATTCTTTCCTGTGTAAGTTTAGCTTGTTGCCACCATGTCATAGCTCTTCCCCTCAATTGTGTAGCAACCAACTTAACTCTACGATGCTCAGGTACTTCCTTGAAGTCAAAAATTTCCTCGACATTCGATAACCAATCCAGAAACTCTTCCGCTATCATTCCTCCTTTGAATTCTGGAATCTCTGTTTTCATCCCCGACTCTCATTTACGATCATCTTCTACATCTCGATATTGATTTCGCACTTGGTCTCGATCTCAATAATGAACACTACCTCTATCATCATCTTCATCATAATCAAATGTACTTCGATATCGATCTCGACCATCAACATCTCTATGATCACGCATATCTCTTCTACTTTGTCTTTCAGCATCACGATATGGCTCATCTCCAAACTCTCGTGGAGTTCTTCTCTCTTCATTTCTGTACTCATGGTGTTCTCGCCTCAGTGAAACTGATGATTCTCTTCTATCTCGATAAGATTGTGGTGACACCCTCCTCGCTTCCATAATCAATGGCGAAACCCTGTTTCCTCCATGGTTCAAGATTGGTGACCTTCTCCTTTGACTTTGATTCAAGTCATTCATCAATTTCTCTAACTTTCCAAAACCTTCGTCGAACTTTTCATTGATACGTTGTTCCATTTGTTCAGCTTCTCGTCTTCGATATACATCTTCAACATTTTGAAATCGATTAGCACGTCTCGGAGGCATTGTCGAATCTTCAACAAATCCAAACACACTTCAGCTCGGATTCAACTTACAAATTAATGCACGGCTCCAACTTATAACTCTCGGCCTTGAACTCCTACACTTCAACTCGGCTCCCAATAGGCTCGGCTTAGCTATTATTGGCTGAGTCTAGCTTTGATACCAAACTGACGCAGCGGATATACCAAAAAAATGGATGAAAAGGTTAAAAACTGAATCGATGGATTGAAAATACCCAAATGCCCAAATCCGTTGATCTCAAGAGATACCGGATTCTAGCTATCTCCAAAACATTGATTGCGCACGATACCGTGTTAAAAGATCTATGATTCTTCTACGTTGATCTCGCGCACGAGATTCCGTGAATCGGCTTCAAATCCGTTGATTCGAGCGCACTCGAATAACCAAAAATGGAGAAAGGAGATAACACTCAACTTCCTATTTTTAAGAGGCACAAAGCACTCAAACAAAAGTTTATTCAAAATCAATCAACTCAAATGATACAACTCACCCGCTGTTTATAGGATTTACAACACAGGTCGGTGACCTAACAAGCACGACCTAACAGATCCACGAGCTAACACATGCGACCTACGACCTAACTCAGGTCATTAATGATCTAACAGACGCCACATAACAAACAACATATTTACAACATATACAACCGACCCAGCAACATAAGGCACAACACAATACAAGTCCTTTACAACCTAACAAATTCAAGTTACAACAGCACCCCAAGCGACTCAACATTATGCGACTCAACAATAACAACATACGACTTAACAACTGAAGCGACCTAAAGATCAGCGACTTAAGAAAACAACTTCGCGACATAACTTTAGGAGCGACTTAAGGAAACACGGCTGCGATCTTCTAGAAACGACATAAGCATCTAAGCGACCTAACACCTTCACGCGACTTAAGACTTAACTCGTTAGGTCGCTGCGTTTCATCTTGTTACGTTGCTGCGCGACATACTTGCTAGAGTTAGCTCGTTAGGTCGTAACTCGTTATGCGACTCAAAGCATAGGTCGCTGGCATGTAGCGTTGCATTTCCCTTCTCTCTTAACTCGCTATTCCATAGTTCGCTAAGCCTAGGTCGGGAACGACTCAAGCCAAACGACCTAACACAATCATAGTGCGCTGCATCATATATGTATATATATCTGAAATGATTTGAAGTACGCCCGTGTTCAGTCCTCGAGTTTCGGATTTGATTTAATATAACCCTATCTATTGAAATTGATTTACTGAATGATTTCCAACTTTTGGATTGGAAATTTGATTTCTCCGACTATTTTGAATGTTTGAACACTTCGAAATCGAGGTGTAATTTTCAAATCTATGTAATTTCTAAAAGTATAAATTATCTGATAAAGCATATAAGTTAGTTTTATATGTTCAAGTATGAAGTAATATGATTTAAATAAGTTTAAAATTGTTTTGTTAAGTAAATGAATAAGATTGTAACGACCTGATATTTTGAACCATTCACATCCGCACATGTCGGACCTGAATTTCTCAAAATACCGCGTTGTAAATAAAATTTGGCAAATCTCAGAATATAAAGTAAATAAATAGTCACAGATCACAGACACAGAGTAAATAATAATGCAGCGCAAGTAAAAGGGATAGTAGTTCATGAAGCTACTATATAAAAATAAGATACATCTGAGTTAAACAAAATACAAACAGAAGAGTAACAAGATACATCAAGTACAAATTAGGATAAATCACTGAATACCGAAAGCAGAATATATAGCTGGATCTTCCAGAAAAGCTCCAACTCCGAAGGTGAGTCTTGAATGCTGAATCACTCAATCTGACTCGAGCGTAAAGCAAAACACAAAGCACTCGTGTCAGGACATAAATACTAATAAAATGTAAATCAACCCAAGTGAACAGTAAAAAAACGCAACAGTAACTTAAAGGATGCTTGGGATCACCCATCCTCTAAGGATCCGTTAAACTATTTACTGTATAGTAATATTGCGCTATTATAATAATGTCTACAGTAAAATAAACTTACGTTAAAATAGTGTTCCGGGTTTACCCATATCACCCTTCACATATAATAGTTCCAGTAGTCCATCCAATATCAAGATATCTCCAGATTGGGAAACTATCAAAGAATACCACACTGGCTGCGGGAGAAAAACAAACTAGTAGTAATGGCTCAGCATGGTAGATGACACGGCACACAAGGCAATGCCAGGGTAGATATACCAATTACGCACACGGGCTGGTGGTAACGCAGCAGCCACATACGTCCACCTCGAAACACACTCCCAATCAAAATCGGAGGATGGCCATCTAATCAGCCACAAGTAAGAGTATAGTATCGAAGAAGTGCGCCTGACCAGAAGAGCTACCCCTTTTGGCCTGAGATCGCTTCTGTTTTAGCCACCTTAAGCCAACTCACGGGAGTTGGGTCTACGTAATATACCTCAAGAACATCGCCACCATCCTACTTCATTCTGAAAACTCCACCACGTACACGGTTGTTAAAGTGATTTTCGGAGTTGGCAGAGAATATGACAACTTCTGATCCCGGTCTCTTTAACAACCAAACGTTATTATAATGCCGTGGTCATTTAAAAATAGTTTATACTTCAAAAAGATCAAATCATTTCATTTCAAACTATATTCGTTTCAAAATAGTTTATACTTCGAAACAAAAACCATTTTTATTTCAAAACTATTTATTCAATCAAAATAGTTTATACTTCAAAACCAAAATCATTTTTATTTCAAAATTGTTTATTCAATCAAAATAGTTCATACTTCGAAACCAAAATCATTTTTATTTCAAAACTATTTATTCAATAAAAATAGCTTATACTTCGAAACCAAAATCATTTTTATTTCAAAATTATTAATTCAATCAAAATAGTTTATACTTCGAACCCAAAAACATTTCAAACATATATTCATTTCAAAATCATAATACTTTCAAAGTATAACTCTTTCGAAACCAAAAATACTTGAAACAATTACACTTTGAAAATCATAACATTTCAAAATCATATATTTGAAATCACGAAACATTCCTTTAATTCTTTACATTTTACAATTCATTCAGTTAATCCCAAATTTCCAATTTCCAACTTAATTCAATTCAAACCATTAGTTTCAATTAAATTTCCCAACAACCATTTCAAATCATATCAATTTCAAATATAGATTTGATCCACAAATTAAACTATTCAATTTTTAATATAATTCAAAGCTTTAATATCCCGCATTTCAAAACTAAATTCTATAATTTCATATATCCCAAATTTAACTTCATTATGACTTAGTTTAAAATATTCATTTCATAAATCCAATATTATTCATACAAATATAACTTGAAATCACTATTTATCAAAATTCAACACTATTCCAAATTCCTATTCTTTATCAAATAAAGATTATATCATAAAAAAACATTTCAAAATCATTAAAATATCATATCCTTCAAAACCTCATTATCAAATCAATATCTGAATTCAATTTGAAATATTCAAATTTTAAATATCATTTTAAAAATCAAATATGTCTTTCATTTATTATTTCAAATATCATTTCAAAATACATTTCAAAATTCCATTTAAAATTCATTTATCTCATTACATTTCATTCCATTTAACACATAACCAAGTAAAGCTTATTCAAAATTTAATTCAATTTTAGATCTTCAAAAATTCAAATTCAAATATTAAATATATATTCAAAAATCCTTATATTTCACAAATAATTAATTCCAAAAGTTAAATCATTTAACACTTTTAAAATATAACTCAAAAAGTGTTAAAATCTATAACATTTTGAAAACATTGTCAAACTATAGCAACGACAGCATTTATAAAGTGCTATCATAGCTTATAGTTTTCAAAATAGTTTAGTTCAAGGATAACAACATTTATAAAATGCGGAATAGATATTTAATTATTTCGAACATAGCTAAGTTCAAAACAACAGCATTTCAAAGTGCTGCCATAAAACTACAGCATTTTTAGAAATGTTATCAATAAAATTCCAGATTTTATTATAACTTTTCAAAAACAATAAAACTTCAATTTTAGCAAATTATAAACTTATAAATCATATTTCTAGACTTCAAAATTTCATATTTAAATAATTTTAACATATGATTTATCGTAACAAAATTTTATAATTAAATATCCAATTAAAACTCACTTTCATTTGTTAAGTCAAAATTCACTGTTTATTAACTTACAAATTTAAAAAAACTTAACATTTTACTTCAAATATCATCTCAAAACTTTAAATTTAATTTCCATTATTTATTTACATTTTAAAATAAAATTTAAAGTCAAAAATCACATATACTTCAAATTTACATACTTAAATTCACAAATTCAAAACTTAGTTTTTAACTTTCTTAAAACCGTAAAATATATATTTTTAAATAAGAATTCATACTTTTAAAAATACATATTTTAATAAAAATCATTTAAAAATATAACACAGGGTCTATATGTAATTTTCCAAGCTAGGTCAAGTGATACAGATATATATCATTTCAATCCGCAATTTAAAAAGAAAACCCGGGTTCGATCATTTCGAACCCGCAATCCCAAGTAAAATAAATACAATAAAAATCACTCAGGCCTATCATTTCAGCCCACAATAATTTTTACCTATTCTAATGTCCATTCGGATATGTATCATTCCAACCCATAGTGATTCTATTCTAATAGGGAACTTGCAGTGTGAACATATACATATACAACATAAATAATGTCAATATCGCAATATAATGTCATATATCAA
This sequence comes from Allium cepa, assembly GCA_030765085.1. Taxonomy (NCBI): domain Eukaryota; kingdom Viridiplantae; phylum Streptophyta; class Magnoliopsida; order Asparagales; family Amaryllidaceae; genus Allium; species Allium cepa. The sequence goes on from CM060945.1 coordinate 781,218,931, forward strand.
ATGTCAGGTGATAATTAACAGTTTTAATGTAGTAATAACATGGCATAGAATATCATATAATCATCATTAACTTGCATAAACATTTTATATTACTAAACACTTGCCATCAATTTACTATTTCATAAGTAATTATGTCAGAGTGAGAAAGACTCACCTTTTCAAAACTAGAGACCACTACGACACACAAGACCGATTCCAAAGGCACGATAAGCACGATTTGATATGGACGAATGGAGAGCCTTGATAATGATCTTGTATTCACAACAACAAAGCAAAATATAAATATAACTACAATACCATAGTTTGAATTGAAACAAATGGAAACTAGACTAGACAATTAACATCACCTAGTTTTCAAACAAATTTTGCTTGCCCACAACCTCACATAGGCTCGGCCTTAAGGCTTTATTGGTTCAGCCTGAAGCAAGTTTGGGTCCGGTCAGTGGTTAGGTTGATGGTCAGAGGTCATGTCATGGTGGTGGTGGAGGGCAAGGAGGTGGCCGTGGGAAGGAATGAAGGCGGATGGCACATAGGAGCTCAGTTTGCATAGTTTTGGAGGAGTTTTCATTGTTTTTATGGATTTTGCATTATTGGATGGTCAAGGCAACTTCATGTCAGAGAAGATGAAGGTTAGGCCACTTATGGTTAGAGGAAGAAGTGGTGGTGGTCGGTGGAGGAGATGGTGGAGTTGATAGGCCGAAAATCATATGTGAAGCCAAGGCAAATTTAAGAAAAACAAGGTGAAAAAGAAGAAGAAAACAGAGGAAGAAAAGAGGCCATTGCTTTCATTTTATTTCAGATCTGAGATGTGCTGTGAAGCACCACCTCTATACCCACGCTAGCCAAGGACACTACGGTGTAATGTCGTCAACTAGCATGGAGAATAAGGCTGTTGAGAAGCGACCATCTGTATAATTGCTTTGTGCGAGTACCGATATGCCAGATAAAAATATAACTTTTCATCTCAAGAGGAAATCCGACATGACGATGCAAACTCAAAGCTACTACACAATGGCTATATGTAATCTTCGAAAACAAATATAGAAATAAACATAACACAAATCAGTCATAGATAATTCATATCACAAAGGCGGAAAAAGATATGAATATAACACATGAAAGTGTACATCAGAATAGTGGTCAAACAAGAACCACAATATCACAAAAGAATGGTTACAAGTGCTGGACAAAAGAATATGTACACAACTATGAGTCTATATGTCAAATGTATACAACCAAAAACTACTAATCTAAGTAGTTAGCAAAAAGTAAGGATGATAATCCTAGAAGTGAAGTCAACCAGAAGCACCTGTAACATCTCGGTCTGACCCGAGTATTATTTAATAAGAAAATAATAAACGGATCAGTCTGGCTATAAATATCAGATGAAATGATATAGAATAAGAGATACGACTAAACGTATAATAATCACAATGCCAAGCTGTGATAAATAAGTAATTGAAAATCAACAAGAGATTAATCAATATCACAAAAATCTTCTCAAAGATCAAAAGGAATGTCATACTCCTTATTTCATTCACCAAGCCACAAATATTGACAACATATAAATGCCAATCATAAAATTGGTGAAATTCAAATTCTAGAATTCATCAATAGAAATCCAAGAATCACAAAAATGATCGTAGAGACGATCAAATCACAAAAAGGGGGAGGCCTATCACAAAACGGGAGCATGAAAACTCACCGACACGTGTATCACAAAATGGGACGCTATCCCATGGTCGCTAACCATAGAGCCGGTGCAACGACGTAGTACAACGGCACGTCCGAGGAACCCGAAACTCGAATAGTTTAGAACAACGACGTAGTACAACGGTATGCCCGAAGAACCCGAAACTCGTAAAATTCGAAACAACGACGTAGTACAACGGTACGCCCGAAGATCCAAACTCCATAAAAACGTGGGTCGCTAGCCCACAAAAATTGGGTCGAAACCCTAAGAAATAAATAGGTCATTAGCCTATAATAAAAATGAGACGAAACTCAATAAAACGAGGTACTGTCCCCTACGTGGACAAAGAAACATAGCATAGCGCTTGTTTAAAATACAAAAATGATTCTCAATGATCATCAAGAAAGTGTCAATTACTCTAAGCTAGTAAATATATGAGATTAGCCTCATGTCCCATAACCACTAGCTTAACTTAAATATTTACGAGCAAATTGTAGATCTCCACTAGAAAATTATCACAAGAGATTCAATCGAACAAGTCCAAGAACTAATCGACGAAGTAAACACAAGTGTTTCGTACCACTCGTTTTACCAAGCCGTTTAATTAGATTTCTCATACGAGTGAGGTAAAGGTTTGTATATGCTTGTAGTTTGGAAAACGGTTTGAGAAAATGAGCTTTGTAATAAAATAGAGTTGAAATCATTTTAAAGAAAGGGTTTTGATATTTACTACTAGTATAGAAAACCTTTATATTTTTAAAGTGACAAATCATAGAAATGATTGTAATACCAATCAATCAAAAAAATTCACATATGAAGACGTGAATTAATTCCAATAAATCGATATCAAATCCATCAAAATGGATGTTCCAAAAATTCCAAATAGAAGTCATCAAAGTGGAACAATTGATAGCATCAACTAGGAATCAAAACAAATCGATAAAAATTGGAATCACAAGCAAAAATAGGCAAAAATAGGCATACTAGGCATATAGGAGAAGGTCAGCCGACTGGCTCACTGAGTTCAGTCAACTGGTCCAGAAACTAAAATCTTTAAATTTCCTGCAGTCAGTCGACTGACCTAAAAAATCCAGTCGACTGATTGCAGGGAAACAGAGGACTCGAGCCTCTAAATTTTGCCTTTGGAATGCCTATGTGCTACAGCCAGTCGACTGAATTTCAAGACCAGTCGACTGACTTGCACCAAAGCTGTTTTGTTAGCCTATGAAATGAAGATACAATCTTCTTCAAAATGCAACCGGGCGAGCAATGGACATTAGGGATTTATGTCAATTAACTACCCGGCCCTATAAGCTTCTCAATGCATCACCAAAAACATGTTCAAACAATAAAGCTATGATTTTTGAAGATTTAAACTCAAAACTCTAAAAATTAGAATATTCATAGAACCAATCCAATTCAAAACCAAATGCACATGAATAAGTATTAGGAATTCATACCTAACAATCAAAGATAATCGTAGACTTAGATGTGAGATAAAAATCTCACCTTTTCATAAAATCAATAGAGAAGAAGCTATAGAGCAATGGCAAGAACAACCACTCTTCAATTCCAACCCAACAAGCTTGAATCCAAACTTAAAGGAGAAACATTTCCTAAATTTAGGTTTAGGAATTTCTAAAATTGAATGGAGAAATAGTTGGAGAAGATAAAGAGAAGGCTTACCAAAGTTTCTTCTATTAGTTTGGAGCAAGAGCTTGATTTGCGTACGAAAACTAGGGTTTGGAGTTTTAATTTCCCATTCCACTCACCATTAACCTCTTTAGAACTGAAAAGTAGAGGAAGAGGGAGTGAATGAAGAGGAGTGGTTCAGTTTAGGGTATTAAGTTGGCTAGTGGGCTGAACCCAACCCAAAGCCCTAAGTGAAAAGGTAGCAAAATTCAACTTACTCCAAACATACCGAAGCTTATACTCAAAAAGGTTGCAAACGGCATTCTGAACTCAATGGAAGTGGTCCCGAGCCCTAATTCGGCCGTATGCAAAAAGTAGCTTTTCGGACAAAATTCCGAGTATCGATAAAATATTTAAATATAAAATTGATAAATATGCGGGTTGTTACAGACTCCCCTCCTTAAAGAAATTGCGTCCTCGCAATATTTAAGAAGAAAATATTAAGTAACAACCATAAAAGCATATTCAACACAAAAGAAATTTGAAATAAAAATTTCACCTCAAAGAGCACGAGAAAGTAGGTCCGGATGTGTTCGCTCGATGAATTCTCTAGATTCCCAAGAGCTATCCTTAGGATTTGAGGACCATTGAACCTTAACAAGCGGAACATCTTTATTTCGAAGGCGCTTGACCTCCGAAGCAATAATACGAATAGGATGTTGCTCATAAGTTAAATTAGGTGAAGCTTCAATTTCTTCCACAACACCGGGCTCAAGAATAGAATCGGAATCTCGAAGGTATTTCCGCAATTGAGAAGCGTGAAACACGTCATGAATAGTAGAAAACTGAGCCAGTAATAAATGGCCATAAGCCACGGAACCAATACGTTCGGTGATGGGAAATGGACCAATATATCGAGGTGCTAACTTTCCCGATTGACTGAAACGTACAACACCTTTCATAGGTGAAACACGGATAAACACAAGATCTCCCACAGAAAATTCTAATTTCCTTCTCCGGTTATCGGCATAGGATTTTTGCCTACTTTGAGCTTCTTTCATCCTATGACGAATAAGGTCAATCTTTTCTGTGGAATCACGAATAAAATCTGGACCCAAAACCAGCTTCTCACCGCCTCAAGCCAACAAGAAGGAGAACGACATGGCCTTCCATAGAGTGCCTCAAAAGGAGCCATACCAATACTAGATTGGAAGCTATTATTATAGGAAAACTCAACAAGAGAAATATGATCTTCCCAACTTCCACCAAAATCAAGAACACATGCACAAAAAAGACCTTCAAGAGTTTGATTCACACGCTTGGTTTGTCCATCGGACTGAGGATGATAAGCGGTGCTAAAATAAAGCTTCGTTACCAAAGCCTTTTGAAGACTCTTCCAAAATCCACTAGTAAACAATGGATCACGATCACTAACAATAGAAGTAGGAACTCCATGTAATTTTACAATTTCTTTGATAAAAAGCTTGGCCAAGAGAGGAACGGTTCGATTGGACCGAACGAAAATAAAATGGGCGGATTTAGTGAGACTATCAACTATAAGCCATAAGCTATCGTGCCCCGAACGAGAACGGGGAAGGCCGTCAATAAAATCCATAGAAATTTGGTCCCACTTCCAAATTGGAATTTCTAAAGGTGGCAATAACCCACCGGGCCTTTGATGTTCGGCCTTGACAAGTTGGTAAGTCATGCAACACTTAACAAAGTAAGCAATATCAGATTTCATTACCTCCCAATAATAAAGCCGCCTCATATCCGCGTACATTTTACTACTACCGGGATGAATGGTAAATTTAGAACGATGAGAATGTTCTAAAATATCTTTACGAAGATCACTAATATTTGGCACGATAAGTCTACCAAATTTTCCAATGCCGCCACGAGAATCGATATCAAAGTCTTTCAAACCTTCAATATCAATTTTATCCTTAATATTTTGGCCAAGAAGAGCCAATTCGGGATCTAGCCTTTGAGCTTCAAGAATGCGGTACAAAAGAGAAGGATGAGCCTCAAGGCTACATAAAACAAGGGTGAACATAAATCGGAAACACGGTCTCGAATTTTACAAGTTGATAAAATTCGAAGATCATTCCATTCGGATATCATCATAGAAACAACTGCTTGTTACTTGCGACTAAGTGCATCGGCAACACGATTCCCCTTTCCGGGAGTATAAAGAATATCAAGATCATAAGATGCAAGAAATTCGAGCCAACGTTGTTGATGCAAATTTAATTCCTTTTGAGAGAATATATTTCAAAGACTTATGATCGGTGTAGAGAATAAATTTTTCTCCCAATAGATAATGATGCCAAATTCGAAGGGCGAAAAAGATAGCCGTAAGTTCTAAATAATGAGTGGCATATCTAGTTTCAGCTAGCTTCAATTGCCTAGGAGCATAAGCAATAACACGTTCCTTTTGCATAAGAACGGCACCCAAACCAACGCGACTAGCATCGGTATAAACAACGAAATCCTGATTCCCCTCGGGAATAACAAGAATAGGAGCATCGGAATGGAGTTCTTCTAATTTCTGAAAAGAAGTTTCACATTTGTCCGACCAAATGTATTTAACACCTTTCTTAGTTAAGCTAGTGAGAGGCACAGCAATTTTTGAAAAGTCCTTGATAAAACGACGGTAATAACCCGCTAATCTAAGAAAACTACGGATTTCCGTCACACTCTCCAGTCTCTTCCAATCTTGAATCGCTTCAATTTTTGAAGGATCCATGGAAATTCCAGATTCGGAAATAATATGACCGAGAAACTTCACACTAGATTGCCAAAAATGGCATTTAGAAAATTTTGCTTTTAATTGATTTCTCCTAAGATTTTCCAACACAATTCGAAGATGCTTTTCATGCTCCTCCTTGGTTTTAGAATACACAAGAATATCATCAATAAAGATGAGAACAAATCGATCGAGGACGTCTTTGAAAACTCGATTCATTAGGTCAACGAAATAAGCCGGAGCTTTTGTTAACTCGAATGGCATAACAAGCCATTCATAAGATCCATATCGAGTACGGAACGATGTCAAAGAAATGCTATCCTCTGCAATACGAAGCTGATGAAAACCGGTTGCCAAGTCCAATTGTGAAAAGACTTTAGCACTACTAAGTTGATCGAATAGATCATCAATCCGAGGTAAAGGATATTTGTTCTTGATAGTAAGATCATTAAGCTTGCGGTAGTCAACGCAAAGCCTAAGTGTGCCATCGGATTTCCTCACAAAATTAGCCGAAGCTTCCCAAGGAGAGGAACTAGAGCGAATAAATTGTTTCGTCTCCAATTCGGATAATTGTTTGCGCATCTCCTCATTTTCTTTATTGGACATACGATAAGGAGGACGAGTAAAAGGTTGAGCTCCAGGGATAAGATTAATTCTGAACTCAATTGCTCGCTTAGGTGGTAATCCTAAAACGGGCTCAAATATGTCGGAAAATTCACGAACAACGTGAATAAGAGAAAAAATATCTTCCTCATCATCATTATCGTCATCATGAGGATTTAAAGAATATAAGGATGCAACCAAGCTGGAATCCGAATCTTTAAGGTCAATAGAAATCTGCTTAACAGATTTAGGATGTCGAAGATTGATAGTCCGCTCAGGACACAGGATTTGGGCTTTATAGAGGTTAAGCCAATCCATTCCCAAAATAACTCCAAAGCCTAAGTAGCGCATAACATGCAAGTCGGCACGAAAAGAAAAATCATACAAAATAATCTCGACATCTTTACACAATAAACTGATTGTTGCGGATCCACCAACCGGATTCGCAATTCTCAAAGAAGTCATTAAACACAAAACATCCAAAGAAAAAATATCAACAAGTTCTTTTGAAATAAAAGAGTGGGATGCACCCGTATCAAAAAGAACTCGAATGGGTTGATCACGAGACATAATAATGCCATCAAGGATAGAATGAGGAACACCTTTTCCACGAGATGTGTTGCCAGGGGTTTGAGAAACATTAAGCTTTCCCTCCTTCCTACCTTGAAGTTTGGGACAAGAAAACCAATAATGGTCCGAACTTTTGCAATAGCGACAAAAGAGAGGTTTTGGACACTTGTTCGCATAATGGTCCTTAGAACCACAATTGTAGCATTGCCCACCACTTGGGGCAGAAGCTTTTGCTCCGGAATTGCATGCTTCCCTTTCTTGTTGGGATAAGACCCCTTGAACTTAATAGGCCTTTTCTTGCTGTTGTTGAGTTTTGGTTTGGCACCCACAACATCGGCATCACTCTCTTTATATGCCTCTTCAAGACGAAGAGCGATACCAATAAGTTGATCAAAAGAAACTTCTAGCTTTAGAAGTAAGAGCTTGTTGAGGCTCTTGTTCAAGCCATAAACAAATCTCTGATTTTTCTTCAATGGGGTGTTAATGTATTCAACCCCGTGTTTGGAAAGAGATTCAAAAGATGCGACATAGTCTGTTACAGAAGATTCACCTTGAACAAGGTCAATAAAGCGGTGAGCCAAAGTCACCATCTCTGCTTCTGGTACGAATGTTAACTCGAAGCGTTCTCAGAATTTCTCCCAAGTAAGATCCGCTTCAATAATTTCAGAAATCAGAAGCTCATACCAGTCTAATGCTCTTTCTTGGAGCATACTAGAAGCCACCTGAACTCGATGAAGATCAATGAGGTTCATGCGAGAAAAGATTCGATCGCATGATCTCAGCCAAGCTTGGACTTCAATAATAGTTTCAGAACCCTTGAATGGCTTCCCACCCAAGTTGGTATAATCGTTGCACAAGCGTGCAAATCCAGACTTAGGATGAGTTGGTTCCAAATTTGAACCAGCTGCTTGAGCATTCTTAACTAAATCAAGAAGCTGCTGGGCAGACATAAAAACTCCATCTTGGGGAGTAGCACTAGATTGACCAGCGCTGGGACGGCCAGGTCTAACCATTTCTCTTCCTTTAGAAAGAAAGAAAGAAGAAGAAAAAGGTGATTCACCAAATGGATATCAAGAAATCTTGATAGATAAAACAAGGAATCATAAAGAAAATAGGATGAATCGGTACGAAGACTCGAATTAAATCCTAAGGCACAACTCCTAAGAAGGACTTAGGACGATGATTCTTGTTAAATTATTCTACATTGTTCCGAAGTTTGGCTCTGATACCAAGCTGTGACGCCCCACCTCTACACCCACGCTAGCCAAGGACACTACGGTGTAATGCCGTCAACTAGCATGGAGAATAAGGCTGTTGAGGAGCGACCATCTGTATTATTGCTTTGTGCGAGTACCGATATGCCAGATAAAAATATAACTTTTCATCTTAAGAGAAAATCCGACATGACGATACAAACTCAAAGCTACTACACAATGACTATATGTAATATTCGGAAACAAATATAGAAATAAACATAACACAAATGGGTCACAGATAATTCATATCACAAAGGCGGAAAAAGATATGAATATAACACATGAAAGTGTACATCAGAGTAGTGGTCAAACAAGAACCACAATATCACAAAAGAATGGTTACAAGTGATGGACAAAAGAATATGTGCACAACTATGAGTCTATATCTCAAATATATACAACCAAAAACTACTAATCTAAGTTGTTAGTAAAAAGTTAGGATGATAATCCTAGAAGTGAAGTAAAGCAGAAGCACCTGTAACATCTCGGTCTGACCCGAGTATTATTTAATAAGAAAATAATAAACGGATCAGTCTGGCTATAAATATCAGATGAAATGATATAGAATAAGAGATATGACTAAACATATAATAATCACAATGCCAAGCTGTGATAAATAAGTAATTGAAAATCAACAAGAGATTAATCAATATCACAAAAATCTTCTCAAAGATCAAAAGGAATGTCATACTCCTTATTTCATTCACCAAGCCACAAATATTGACAACATATAAATGCCAATCATAAAATTGGTGAAATTCAAATTCTAGAATTCATCAATAGAAATCCAGGAATCACAAAAATGATGGTAGAAATGATCAAATCACAAAAAGGGGGAGGCCTATGACAAAACGGGAGCATGAAAACTCACCGACATGTGTACCACACAACGGGACGCTATCCTATGGTCGCTAACCATAGAGCCGGTGCAACAACGTAGTACAACGGTACGTCTGAGGAACAAGAAACTCGAATAGTTCGGAACAACGACGTAGTAAAACGGTACGCCCGAAGAACCTAAAACTCGTGAAATTCGAAACAACGACGTACTACAACGGTACGCCCGAAGATCCAAACTCGATAAAAATGTGGGTCGCTAGCCCACAAAAATTGGGTCGAAACCCTAAGAAATAATAGGCCGTTAGCCTATAATAAAAATGAGACGATACTCAATAAAACGAGGTACTGTCCCCTACGTGGACAAAGAAACATAGCATAGCGCTTGTTTAAAACACAAAAATGATTCTCAATGATCATCAAGAAAGTGTCAATTACTCTAAGCTAGTAAATATATGAGCTTAGCCTCATGTCCCATAACCACTAGCTTAACTTAAATATGTACGAGCAAGTTGTAGATCTCCACTAGAAAATTTTCACAAGAGATTCAATCGAACAAGTCCATGAACTAATCGTTTTACCAAGCCGTTTAATTAGATTTCTCATACGAGTGAGGTAAAGGTTTGTATATGCTTGTAGTTTGGAAAACGGTTTGAGAAAATGAGCTTTGTAGTAAAATAGCGTTGAAATCATTTTGAAGAAAGGGTTTTGATATTTACTACTAGTATAGAAAACCTATATGTTTTTAAAGTGACAAATCACAGAAATGATTGTAGAAACAATCAATCATAAAAATTTACATACGAAGACGTGAATTAATTTCAATAAATCGATATCAAATCCATAAAAATGGATATTTCCAAAAATTCCAAATAGAAGTCATCAAAGTCGAATAATTGATAGCATCAACTAGGAATCAAAACAAATCGATAAAAATTGGAATCACATGCAAAAATAGGCAAAAATAGGCATACTAGGCATATAGGAGCAGGTCAGTCGACTGGCGCACTGAGTTCAGTCGACTGGACCAGAAACAAAAATCTTTTAATTTCCTGCAGTCAGTCGACTGACCTAAAAAATCCAGTCGACTGATTGCAGGGAAACAGAGGACCTGTGGCTCTAAATTTTGCCTTTGGAATGCCTATGTGCTACAGCCAGTCGACTGAATTTCAAGACCAGTCGACTAACTGGCACCAAAGCTGTTTTCTTAGCATATGAAATGAAGATGCAATCTTCTTCGAAATGCAACCGGGCGAGCAACGGACACTAGGGATTTATGGCAATTAACTACCCGGCCCTATAAGCTTCTCGATGCATCACAAAAAACATGTTCAAACAATAAAGCTATGATTTTTGAAAATTTGAACTCAAAACACTAAAAATTTGAATATTCATAGAACCAATCCAATTCAAAACCAAATGCACATGAATAAGTATTAGGAATTCATACCTAATAATCAAAGATAATCATAGACTTAGATGTGAGATAAAAATCTCACCTTTTCACAAAATCAATAGAGAAGAAGCTATAGAGCAATGACAAGAACAACCACTCTTCAATTCCAACCCAACAAGCTTGAATCTAAGCTTAAAGGAGAAACATTTCCTAAAGTTAGGTTTAGGAATTTCTGAAATTGAATGGAGAAAGAGTTGCAGAAGATGAAGAGAAGGCTTACCAAAGTTTCTTCTCTTAGTTTGGAGCAAGAGCTTGATTTGCAAAAGAAAACTAGGGTTTGGAGTTTTAATTTCCCATTCCACTCTCCATTAACCTCTTTAGAACTGAAAAGTAGAGGAAGAGGGAGTGAATGAAGAGGAGTGGTTCAGTTTGGGGTATTAAGTTGGCTAGTGGGCTGAACCCAACCCAAAGCCCTAAGTGAAAAGGTAGCAAAATTCAACTTACTCCAAACATATCGAAGCTTATACTCAAAAAGTTTGCAAACGACATTCTGAACTCAATGGAAGTGGTCCCGAGCCCTATTTCGGCCGTATGCAAAAAGTAGCTTTTTGGACAAAATTCCGAGTATCGATAAAATATTTAAATAAAATATTTAAATATAAAATTGATAAATATGCGGGTTGTTACAGACTCCCCTCCTTAAAGAAATTGCGTCCTCACAATATTTAAGAAGAAAATATTAAGTAACAACCATAAAAGCATATTTAACACAAAAGAAATTTGAAATAAAAATTTCACCTCAAAAAGTACGAGAAAGTAAGTCCGGATGTGTTCGCTCGATGAATTCTCTAGATTCCCAAGAGCAATCCTTAGGATTTGAGGACCATTGAACCTTAACAAGAGGAACATCTTTATTTCGAAGGCACTTGACCTCCGAAGCAATAATACGAATAGGATGTTGCTCCTAAGTTAAATTAGGTGAAACTTCAATTTCTTCCACAACACCGGGCTCAAGAATAGAATCGGAATCTCGAAGGCATTTACGCAATTGAGAATCTTGAAACACGTCATGAATAGTAGAAAACTGAGCCGGTAATAAAAGGCGATAAGCCACGGAACCAATACGTTCGGTGATGGGAAAAAGACCAATATATCGAGGTGCTAACTTTCCCGATTGACTGAAACGTACAACACCTTTCATAGGTGAAACACGGATAAACACAAGTTCTCCCATAGAAAATTCTAATTTCCTTCTCCGGTTATCGGCATAGGATTTTTGCCTACTTTGAGCTTCTTCCATCCTATGACGAATAAGGTCAATCTTTTCTGTGGAATCACGAATAAAATCTGGACCTAAAACCAGCTTCTCACCGGCCTCAAGCCAACAAGAAGGAGAACGGCATGGCCTTCTATAGAGTGTCTCAAAAGGAGCCATACCAATACTAGATTGGAAGCTATTATTAAAGGAAAACTCAACAAGAGAAATATGATCTTCCCACTTCCACCAAAATCAAAAACACATGCACAAAGAAGAACTTCAAGAGTTTGATTCACACGCTCGGTTTGTCCATCGGAGTGAGGATGATAAGCGGTGCTAAAATTAAGCTTCGTTCCCAAAGCCTTTTGAAGACTCTTCCAAAATCCACTAGTAAACAATGGATCACGATCACTAACAATAGAAGTAGGAACTCCATGTAATTTTACAATTTCTTTGATAAAAATCTTGGCCAATAGAGGAACGGTTCGATTGGACCGAACGAGAATAAAATGGGCGGATTTAGTGAATCTATCAACTATAACCCATAAGCTATCGTGCCCCGAACGAGAACGGGGAAGGCCGTCAATAAAATCCATAGAAATTTGGTCCCACTTTCAAATTGGAATTTCTAAAGGTGGCAATAACTCACCGGGCCTTTGATATTCGGCCTTGACAAGTTGGCAAGTCATGCAACACTTAACAAAGTAAGCAATATCAGATTTCATTCCCTCCCAATAATAAAGCCGCCTCATATCCGCGTACATTTTACTACTACCGGGATGAATGGTAAATTTAGAACGATGAGAATCTTCTAAAATATCTTTACGAAGATCACTAATATTTGGCACGATAAGTCTACCAAATTTCCGAATGCCGCCACGAGAATCGATATCAAAGTTTTTCAAACCTTCAATATCAATTTTGTCCTTAATATTTTGGCCTAGAAGAGCCAATTCGGGATCTAGCCTTTGAGCTTCAAGAATGCGGTCCAAAAGAGAAGGATGAGCCTCAAGGCTACATAAAATGAGGGATGAACATAAATCGAAAACACGGTCTCGAATTTTACAAGTTGATAAAATTCCAAGATCATTCCATTCGGATATCATCATAAAAAAAAACCGCTTGTTGCTTGCGACTAAGTGCATCGGCAACACGATTCCCCTTTCCGGGAGTATAAAGAATATCATGATCATAAGATGCAAAAAATTCGAGCCAACGTTGTTGATGCAAATTTAATTCCTTTTGAGAGAATAAATATTTCAAAGACTTATGATCGGTGTAGAGAATAAATTATTCTCCCAATAGATAATGACGCCAAATTCGAAGGACGAAAAAGATAGCCGCAAGTTCTAAATCATGAGTGGCATATCTGCTTTCAACTGGCTTCAATTGCGTAGAAGCATAAGCAATAACACGTTCTTTTTGCATAAGAACGGCACCCAAACCAACGCGACTAGCATCGGTATAAACAACGAAATCTTGATTCACCTCGGGAATAACAAGAATAGGAGCATCGGAAAGGATTTCTTTTAATTTCCGAAAAGAAGTTTCACATTTGTCCGACCAAATGTATTTAACACCTTTCTTAGTTAAGCTAGTGAGAGGCACGGTAATTTTTGAAAAGTCCTTAATAAAACGACGGTAATAACCCACTAATCCAAGAAAACTATGGATTTCCGTCACACTCTCCGGTCTCTTCTAATCTTGAATCGCTTCAATTTTTGAAGGATCCACGGAAATTCCGGATTCGGAAGTAATATGACCGAGAAACTTCACACTAGATTGCCAAAAATGGCATTTAGAAATTTTTTCTTTTAATTGATTTCTCCTACGAGTTTCCAACACAATCCGAAAATGCTTTTCATGCTCCTCTTCGGTTTTAGAATACACAAGAATATCATCAATAAAGATGAGAACAAATCAATCAAGGACGTCTTTGAAAACTCGATTCATTTGGTCAACGAAATAATCCGGAGCATTTTTTAAATCGAATGGCATAACAAGCCATTCATAAGATCCATATCGAGTACGGAACGATGTCAAAGGAATGCTATCCTCTGCAATACGAAGCTGATGAAAAACGGTTGCCAAGTCCAATTGTGAAAAGATGTTAGCACCACTAATTTGATCGAATAGATCATCAATCCGAGGTAAAGGATATTTGTTCTTGATAGTAAGATCATTAAGCTTGCGGTAGTCAATGCAAAGCCTAAGTGTGCCATCGATTTCTTCACAAAAATAGCCGAAGCTCCTCAAGGAGAGGAACTAGAGCGAATAAATTGTTTCGTCTCCAATTCGGATAATTGTTTGCGCATCTCCTCATTTTCTTTATTGGACATACGATAAGGAGGACGAGTAATAGGTTGAGCTCCAGGGATAAGATTAATTCTGAACTCAATTGCTCGCTTTGGTTGTAATCCTAAAATGGGCTCAAATATGTCGGAAAATTCACGAACAACGTGAATAAGAGAAATAATATCTTCCTCATCATCATTATAGTCATCATGAGGATTTGAAGAATATAAGGATGCAACCAAGCTGGAATCCGAATCTTTAAGGTCAATAGAAATCTGCTTAACAGATTGAGGATGTCGAAGATGGATAGTCCGCTCAGGACACAAGATTTGGGCTTTATAGCTGTTAAGCCAATCCATTCCCAAAATAATTCCAAAGCCTAAGTAGCGCATAACATGCAAGTCCGCACGGAAAGAAAAATCACACAAAATAATCTCGACATCTTTACACAATAAACTGATTGTTGCAGATCCACCAACCGGATTCGCAATTCTCAAAGAAGTCATTAAATACAAAACATCTAAAGAAAAAGTATCAACAAGTTCTTTTGAAATAAAAGAGTGGGATGCACCCATATCAAAAAGAACTCGAATGGGTAGATCACGAAACATAATAATGCCATCAAGGATAAAATGAGAAATGCCTTTTCCACGAGATGTGTTGCCAGGGGCTTGAGAAACATTGAGCTTTCCCTCCTTCCTACCTTGAAGTTTGGGACAAGAAGACAAATAATGGTCCGAACTTTTGCAATAGCGACAAAAGAGAGGTTTTGGACACTTGTTCGCATAATGGTCCTTAGAAGCACAATTATGGCATTGCCCACCACTTGGGGCAGAAGCTTTTGCTTCCGGAATTGCATGCTTCCCTTTCTTGTTGGGATAAGACCCCTTGAACTTAATAGGCCTTTTCTTGTTGTGTTGAGTTTTGGTTTGGCACCCACAACATCGGCATCAATCTCTTTATCTGCCTCTTCAAGACGAAGAGCGATACCAATAAGTTGATCAAAAGAAACTTCTAGCTTTAGAAGTAAGGGCTTGTTGAGGCTCTTTTTCAAGCCATAAACAAATCTCTGGTTTTTCTTTAATGGGGCGTTAATGTATTCAACCCCGTATTTGGAAAGAGATTCGAAAGATGAGACATAGTCTGTTACAGAAGATTCACCTTGAACAAGGTCAATAAAGCGGCGAGCCAAAGTCACCTTCTCTGCTTCTGGTACGAATTTTAACTCGAAGCGCTCTCAGAATTTATCCCAAGTAAGATCCGCTTCAATAATTTTAGAAATCAGAAGCTCGTACCAGTCTAATGCTCTTTCTTGGAGCATTCTAGAAGCCACCTGACCTCGATGAAGATCAATGAGGTTCTTGCGAGAAAAGATTCGATCGCATGATCTCAGCCAAGCCTGGACTTCAATAATAGTTTCAGAACCCTTGAATGGCTTCCAACCCAAGTTGGTATAATCGTTGCACAAGCGTGCAAATCCAGACTTAGGATGAGTTGGTTCCGAATTAGAACCAGCTGCTTGAGCATTCTTAGCTAAATCAAGAAGCTACTGGGCAGACATAAAAACTTCATCTTGGGGAGTAGCACTAGATTGACCAGCGCTGGGACGGCCAGGTCTAACCATTTCTCTTCCTTTAGAAAGAAAGAAAGAAGAAGAAAAATGTGATTCACCAAATGGATATCAAGCAATCTTGATAGATAAAATAAGGAATCATAAAGAAAATAGGATGAATCGGCATGAAGACTCGAATTAAATCCTATGGCACGACTCCTAAGAAGGACTTAGGCGATGATTCTTGTTAAATTATTCTACATTGTTCCGAAGTTTGGCTCTGATACCAAGCTGTGACGCCCCACCTCTATACCCACACTAGCCAAGGACACTACGGTATAATGCCGTCAACTAGCATGGAGAATAAGGCTGTTGAGGAGTGACCATCTGTAAAATTGCTTTGTGCGAGTACCCAAATGCCAGATAAAAATATAACTTTTCATCTCAAGAGGAAATCCGACATGACGATACAAACTCAAAGCTGCTACACAATGGCTATATGTAATCTTCGGAAATAAATATAGAAATAAACATAACACAAATCAGTCATAAATAATTCATATCACAAAGGCGGAAAAAGATATGAATATAACACATGAAAGTGTACATCAGAATAGTGGTCAAACAAGAACCACAATATCACAAAAGAATGGTTACAAGTGCTGGACAAAAGAATATGTACACAACTATGAGTCTATATGTCAAATGTATACAACCAAAAACTACTAATCTAAGTAGTTAGCAAAAAGTAAGGATGATAATCCTAGAAGTGAAGTCAACCAGAAGCACCTGTAACATCTCGGTCTGACCCGAGTATTATTTAATAAGAAAATAATAAACGGATCAGTCTGGCTATAAATATCAGATGAAATGATATAGAATAAGAGATACGACTAAACGTATAATAATCACAATGCCAAGCTGTGATAAATAAGTAATTGAAAATCAACAAGAGATTAATCAATATCACAAAAATCTTCTCAAAGATCAAAAGGAATGTCATACTCCTTATTTCATTCACCAAGCCACAAATATTGACAACATATAAATGCCAATCATAAAATTGGTGAAATTCAAATTCTAGAATTCATCAATAGAAATCCAAGAATCACAAAAATGATCGTAGAGACGATCAAATCACAAAAAGGGGGAGGACTATCACAAAACTGGAGCATGAAAACTCACCGACACGTGTATCACAAAACGGGACGTTATCCCATGGTCGCTAACCATAGAGGCGGTGCAACGACGTAGTACAACCGTACGTCCGAGGAACCCGAAACTCAAATAGTTCGGAACAACGACGTAGTACAACGGTACGCCCGAAGAACCCGAAACTCGTGAAATTTGAAACAACGACGTAGTACAACAGTACGCCAGAAGATACAAACTCCATAAAAAAGTGGGTCACTAGCCCATAAAAATTGGGTCGAAACCCCAAGAAATAAATAGGCCGTTAGCCTATAATAAAAATGAGATGAAACTCAATAAAACGAGGTACTGTCCCCTACGTGGACAAAGAAACATAGCATAGAGCTTGTTTAAAACACAAAAATGATTCTCAATGATCATCAAGAAAGTGTCAATTACTCTAAGCTAGTAAATATATGAGCTTAGCCTCATGTCCCATAACCACTAGCTTAACTTAAATATTTACGAGCAAATTGTAGATCTCCACTAGAAAATTGTCACAAGAGATTCAATCGAACAAGTCCAAGTACTAATCGACGAAGTAAACGCAAGTGTTTCATACCACTCGTTTTACCAAGCCGTTTAATTAGATTTGTCATACGAGTGAGGTATAGGTTTGTATAGGCTTGTAGTTGGGAAAACGGTTTGAGAAAACGAGCTTTGTAATAAAATAGCGTTGAAATCATTTTGAAGAAAGGGTTTTGATATTTACTACTAGTACAGAAAACCTTTATATTTTTAAAGTGACAAATCGTAGAAATGATTGTAGAAACAATCAATCATAAAAATTCTCATACGAAGACGTGAATTAATTCCAATAAATCGATATCAAATCCATCAAAATGGATATTTCCAAAAATTCCAAATAGAAGTCATCAAAGTCGAATAATTGATAGCATCAACTAGGAATCAAAACAAGTCGATAAAAATTGGAATCATAAGCAAAAATAGGCAAAAATAGGCATACTCGGCATATAGGAGTAGGTCAGTCGACTGGCTCACTGAGTTCAGTCGACTGGACCAGAAACTAAAATCTTTTAATTTCTTGCAGTCAGTAGACTGACCTAAAAAATCCAATCGACTGATTGCAGGGAAACAGAGGACCCGAGTCCCTAAATTTTGCCTTTGGAATGCCTATGTGCTACAGCCAGTCGACTGAATTTCAAGACCAGTCGACTGACTGGCACCAAAGCTGTTTTCTTAGCCTATGAAATGAAGATGCAATCTTCTTCAAAATGCAACCGGGCGAGCAACGGACACTAAGGATTTATGTCAATTAACTACCCGGCCCTATAAGCTTCTCGATGCATCACTAAAAACGCGTTCAAACAATAAAGCTATGTTTTTGAAGATTTGAACTCAAAACACTAAAATTTTGAATATTCATAGAACCAATCCAATTCAAAACCAAATGGACATGAATAAGTATTAGGAATTCATACCTAACAATCAAAGATAATCGTAGACTTAGATGTGAGATAAAAATCTCACCTTTTTACAAAATCAATAGAGAAGAAGCTATAGAGCAATGGCAAGAACAACCACTCTTCAATTCCAACCCAACAAGCTTGAATCTAAGTTTAAAGGAGAAACATTTCCTAAATTTAGGTTTAGGAATTTCTGAAATTGAATGGAGAAAGAGTTGCAGAAGATGAAGAGAAGACTTACCAAAGTTTCTTCTATAAGTTTGGAGCAAGAGCTTGATTTGCAAAAGAAAACTAGGGTTTGGAGTTTTAATTTCCCATTCCACTCACCATTAACCTCTTTAGAACTGAAAAGTAGAGGAAGAGGGTGCGAATGAAGAGGAGTGGTTCAGTTTGGGGTATTAAGTTGGCTAGTGGACTGAACCCAACCAAAAGTCCTAAGTGAAAAGGTAGAATAATTCAACTTACTCCAAACATATCGAATCTTATACTCAAAAAGGTTGCAAACGGCATTTTGAACTCAATGGAAGTGGTCCCGAGTCCTAATTCGGCCGTATGCAAAAAGTAGCTTTTCAGACAAAATTCCGAGTATCGAGAAAATATTTAATTATAAAATTGATAAATATGCGGGTTGTTACAAACTCCCCTCCTTAAAGAAATTGCGTCCTTGCAATATTTAAGAAGAAAATATTAAGTAACAACCATAAAAGCATATTCAACACAAAAGAAATTTGAAATAAAAAGTTCACCTCAAAGAGCACGAGAAAGTAAGTCTGGATGTGTTCGCTCGATGAATTCTCTAGATTCCCAAGAGCAATCCTTAGGATTTGAGGACCATTGAACCTTAACAAGTGGAACATCTTTATTTCGAAGGCGCTTGACCTCCGAAGCAATGATACGAATAGGATGTTGCTCATAAGTTAAATTAGGTGAAACTTCAATTTCTTCCACAACACCGGGCTCAAGAATAGAATCGGAATCTCGAAGGCATTTCCGCAATTGAGAAACGTGAAACACGTCATGAATTGTAGAAAACTGAGTCGGTAATAAAAGGCGATAAGCCACGGAACCAATACGTTCGGTGATGGGAAATGGACCAATATATCGAGGTGCTAACTTTCCCGATTGACTGAAACGTACAACACCTTTCATAGGTGAAACACGGATAAACACAAGATCTCCCATAGAAAATTCTAATTTCCTTCTCCGTTTATCGGCATAGGATTTTTGCCTACTTTGAACTTCTTTCATCCTATGACGAATAAGGTCAATCTTTTCTGTGGAATCACGAATAAAATCTGGACCTAAAACCAGCTTCTCACCGGCCTCAAGCCAACAAGAAGGAGATCGGCATGGCCTTCCATAGAGTGCATCAAAAGGTGCCATACCAATGCTAGATTGAAGCTATTATTATAGGAAAACTCAACAAGAGAAATATGATCTTCCCAACTTCCACCAAAATCAAGAACACATGCACAAAGAAGACCTTCAAGAGTTTGATTCACATGCTCGGTTTATCCATCGGACTGAGGATGATAAGCGGTGCTAAAATTAAGCTTCGTTCCCAAAGCCTTTTGAAGACTCTTCCAAAATCCACTAGTAAACAATGGATCACGATCACTAACAATAGAAGTAGGAACTCCATGTAATTTTACAATTTCTTTGATAAAAAGCTTGGCCAAGAGAGGAACGGTTCGATTGGACCGAACGAGAATAAAATGGGAGGACTTAGTGAGTCTATCAACTACAACCCATAAGCTATCGTGTCTCGAACGAGAACGGGGAAGGCCGTCAATAAAATCCATAGAAATTTGGTCCCACTTCCAAATTGGAATTTCTAAAGGTGGCAATAACCCACCGGGCCTTTGATGTTCGGCCTTGACAAGTTGGCAAGTCATACAACACTTAACAAAGTTAGCAATATCAGATTTCATTCCCTCCCAATAATAAAGCCGCCTCATATCCGCGTACATTTTACTACTACCGGGATGAATGGTAAATTTAGAACGATGAGAATCTTCTAAAATATCTTTACGAAGATCACTAATATTTGGCACGATAAGTCTACCAAATTTCCGAATGCCGCCACGAGAATCGATATCAAAGTTTTTCAAACCTTCAATATCAATTTTGTCCTTAATATTTTGGCCAAGAAGAGCCAATTCGGGATCTAGCCTTTGAGCTTCGAGAATGCGGTCCAAAAGAGAAGGATGAGCCTCAAGGCTACATAAAACGAGGGATGAACATAAATCGGAAACACAGTCTCGAATTTTACAAGTTGATAAAATTCCAAGATCATTCCATTCGGATATCATCATTAAAAAAACCGCTTGTTGCTTGCGACTAAGTGCATCGGCAACACGATTCCCCTTTCCGGGAGTATAAAGAATATCAAGATCATAAGATGCAAAAAATTCGAGCCAACGTTGTTGACGCAAATTTAATTCCTTTTGAGAGAATAAATATTTCAAAGACTTATGATCGGTGTAGAGAATAAATTTTTCTCCCAATAGATAATGACGCCAAATTCGAAGGGCGAAAAAGATAGCCGCAAGTTCTAAATCATGAGTGGCATATCTGCTTTCAACTGGCTTCAATTGCCTAGAAGCATAAGCAATAACACGTTCTTTTTGCATAAGAACGACACCCAAACCAACGCGACTAGCATCGGTATAAACAACGAATTCTTGATTCCCCTCGGGAATAACAAGAATAGGAGCATCGGAAAGGAGTTCTTTTAATTTCCGAAAAGAAGTTTCACATTTGTCCGACCAAATGTATTTAACACCTTTCTTAGTTAAGCTAGTGAGTGGCACGGCAATTTTTGAAAAGTCCTTGATAAAACAATGGTAATAACCCGCTAATCCAAGAATACTACGGATTTCCGTCATACTCTCCGGTCTCTTCCAATCATGAATCGCTTCAATTTTTGAAGGATCCATGGAAATTTTGGACTTGGAAATAATATGACCGAGAAACTTCACACTACATTGCCAAAAATGGCATTTAAATTTTTTTGCTTTTAATTGATTTCTCCTAAGAGTTTCCAACATAATCCGAAGATGCTTTTCATGCTCCTCCTCGGTTTTAGAATACACAAGAATATCATCAATAAAGATGAGAACAAATCGATCGAGGACGTCTTTGAAAACTCGATTCATTAGGTCAACGAAATAAGCCGGAGCGTTTGTTAAACCGAATGGAATAACAAGCCATTCATAAGATCCATATCGAGTACGGAACAATGTCAAAGGAGTGCTATCCTCTGCAATACGAAGCTGATGAAAACCGGTTGCCAAGTCCAATTGTGAAAAGACTTTAGCACCACTAAGTTGATCGAATAGATCATCAATCCGTGGTAAAGGATATTTGTTCTTGATAGTAAGATCATTAAGCTTGCGGTAGTCAACGCAAAGCCTAAGTGTGCCATCGGATTTCCTCACAAAATTAGCCGAAGCTTCCCAAGGAGAGGAACTAGAGCGAATAAATTGTTTCGTCTCCAATTCGGATAATTGTTTGCGCATCTCCTCATTTTCTTTATTGGACATACGATAAGGAGGACGAGTAAAAGGTTGAGCTCCAGGGATAAGATTAATTCTGAACTCAATTGCTCGCTTAGGTGGTAATCCTAAAACGGGCTCAAATATGTCGGAAAATTCACGAACAACGTGAATAAGAGAAAAAATATCTTCCTCATCATCATTATCGTCATCATGAGGGTTTAAAGAATATAAGGATGCAACCAAGCTGGAATCCGAATCTTTAAGGTCAATAGAAATCTGCTTAACAGATTTAGGATGTCGAAGATTGATAGTCCGCTCAGGACACAGGATTTGGGCTTTATAGAGGTTAAGCCAATCCATTCCCAAAATAACTCCAAAGCCTAAGTAGCGCATAACATGCAAGTCGGCACGAAAAGAAAAATCATACAAAATAATCTCGACATCTTTACACAATAAACTGATTGTTGCGGATCCACCAACCGGATTCGCAATTCTCAAAGAAGTCATTAAACACAAAACATCCAAAGAAAAAATATCAACAAGTTCTTTTGAAATAAAAGAGTGGGATGCACCCGTATCAAAAAGAACTCGAATGGGTTGATCACGAGACATAATAATGCCATCAAGGATAGAATGAGGAACACCTTTTCCACGAGATGTGTTGCCAGGGGTTTGAGAAACATTAAGCTTTCCCTCCTTCCTACCTTGAAGTTTGGGACAAGAAAACCAATAACGGTCCGAACTTTTGCAATAGCGACAAAAGAGAGGTTTTGGACACTTTTTCGCATAATGGTCCTTAGAACCACAATTGTAGCATTGCCCACCACTTGGGGCAAAAGCTTTTGCTACCGGAATTGCATGCTTCCCTTTCTTGTTGGGATAAGACCCCTTGAACTTATTAGGCCTTTTCTTGGTGTTGTTGAGTTTTGGTTTGGCACCCACAACATCGGCATCACTCTCTTTATCTGCCTCTTCAAGACGAAGAGCGATATCAATAAGTTGATCAAAAGAAACTTCTAGCTTTAGAAGTAAGGGCTTGTTGAGGCTCTTGTTCTAGCCATAAACAAATCTCTGATTTTTCTTCAATGGGGTGTTAATGTATTCAACCCCGTATTTGGAAAGAGATTCGAAAGATGCGACATAGTCTGTCACAGAAGATTCACCTTGAACAAGGTCAATAAAGCGGCGAGCCAAAGTCACCTTCTCTGCTTCTTGTGCGAATTTTAACTCGAAGCGCTCTCGGAATTTATCCCAAGTAAGATCCGCTTCAATAATTTCAGAAATCAGAAGCTCGTACCAGTCTAATGCTCTTTCTTGGAACATACTAGAAGCCACCTGAACTCGATGAAGATCAATGAGGTTCATGCGAGAAAAGATTCGATCGCATGATCTCAGCCAGGCCTGGACTTCAATAATAGTTTCAGAACCCTTGAATGGCTTCCCACCTAAGTTGGTATAATCGTTGCACAAGCGTGCAAATCCAGACTTAGGATGAGTTGGTTCCGAATTAGAACCAGCTGCTTGAGCATTCTTAACTAAATCAAGAATCTGCTGGGCAGACATAAAAACTCCATCGTTGGCAGTAGCACTAGATTGACCAGCGCTGGGACGGCCAGGTCTAACCATTTCTCTTCCTTTAGAAAGAAAGAAAAAAGATGAAAAAGTTGATTCACCAAATGGATATCAAGCAATCTTGATAGATAAAACAAGGAATCATAAAGAAAACAGGATGAATCGGTACGAAGACTCGAATTAAATCCTAAGGCACGGCTTCTAAGAAGGACTCGGGACGATGATCCTTGTTAAATTATTCTACATTGTTCCGAAGTTTGGCTCTGATACCAAGCTGTGACGCCCCACCTCTATACCCACGCTAGCCAAGGACACTACGATGTAATGCCGTCAACTAGCATGGAGAATAAGGCTGTTGAGGAGCGACCATCTGTATAATTGCTTTATGCGAGTACCGATATGCCAGATAAAAATATAACTTTTCATCTCAAGAGGAAATCCGACATGACGATACAAACTCAAACCTACTACACAATGGCTATATGTAATCTTCGGAAACAAATGTAGAAATAAACATAACACAAATCAGTTACAGATAATTCATATCACAAAGGCGGAAAAAGATATGAATATAACACATGAAAGTGTACATCAGAGTAGTGGTCAAACAAGAACCACAATATCACAAAAGAATGGTTATAAGTGTTGGACAAAAGAATATGTACACAACTATGAGTCTATATCTCAAATGTATACAACCAAAAACTACTAATCTAAGTAGTTAGCAAAAAGTCAGGTTGATAATCCTAGAAGTGAAGTCAAGCAGAAGCACCTGTAACATCTCGGTCTCACCCGAGTATTATTTAATAAGAAAATAATAAACGGATCAGTCTGGCTATAAATATCAGATGAAATGATATAGAATAAGAGATATGACTAAACGTATAATAATCACAATGCCAAGCTGTGATAAATAAGTAATTGAAAATCAACAAGAGATTAATCAATATCACAAAAATCTTCTCAAAGATCAAAAGGAATGTCATACTCCTTATTTCATTCACCAAGCCACAAATATTGACAACATATAAATGCCAATCATAAAAAATTCAAATTTTAGAATTCATCAATAGAAATCCAGGAATCACAAAAATAATGGTAGAAACGATCAAATCACAAAAAGGGGGAGGCCTATGACAAAACGGAAGCATGAAAACTCACCGACACGTGTATCACAAAACGGGACGCCATCCCATGGTCACTAACCATAAAGCCGGTGCAACGACGTAGTACAACGGTACGTCCGAGAACCAAAAACTCGAATAGTTCGGAACAACGACGTAGTACAACGGTACGCCCGAAGAACCCGAAACTCGTGAAATTCGAAACAACGACGTACTACAACGGTACGTCCGAAGATCCAAACTCCATAAAAACATGGGTCGCTAGCGCACAAAAATTGGGTCCAAGAAATAATAGGTCATTAGCCCATAATAAAAATGAGATGAAACTCAATAAAACGAGGTACTGTCCCCTACGTGGACAAAGAAACATAGCATAGCGCTTGTTTGAAACACAAAAATGATTCTCAATGATCATCAAGAAAGTGTCAATTACTCTAAGCTAGTAAATATATGAGCTTAGCCTCATGTCCCATAACCACTAGCTTAACTTAAATATTTACGAGCAAATTGTAGATCTCCACTAGAAAATTGTCACAAGAGATTCAATCGAACAAGTCCAAGAACTAATCGACGAAGTAAACGCAAGTGTTTCATACCACTCGTTTTACCAAGCCGTTTAATTAGATTTCACATACGAGTGAGGTAAAGGTTTGTATATGCTTGTAGTTTGGAAAACGGTTTGAGAAAACGAGCTTTGTAATAAAATAGCATTGAAATCATTTTGAAGAAAGGGTTTTGATATTTACTACTAGTATAGAAAACCTTTATATTTTTAAAGTGACAAATCACAGAAATGATTGTAGAAACAATCAATCATAAAAATTCACATACGAAGACGTGAATTAATTCCAATAAATCAATATCAAATCCATTAAAATGGATATTTCCAAAAATTCCAAATAGAAGTCATCAGTGTCGAATAGTTGATAGCATCAACTAGGAATCAAAACAAATCGATAAAAATTGGAATCATAAGCAAAACATAGGCAAAAATAGGCATACTAGGCATATAGGAGCAGGTCAGTTGACTGGCTCACTGAGTTCAGTCGACTGGACAAGAAACTAAAATCTTTTAATTTCCTGCAGTCAGTCGACTGACCTAAAAAATCCAGTCGATTGATTGCAGGGAAACAGAGGACCCGAGCCTCTAAATTTTGCCTTTGGAATGCCTATGTGCTACAGCCAGTCGATTGAACTTCAAGACTAGTCGACTGACTGGCACCAAAGCTGTTTTCTTAGCCTATGAAATGAAGATGCAATCTTCTTCAAAATGCAACCGGGCGAGCAACGGACACTAGGGATTTATGTCAATTAACTACCCGACCCTATAAGCTTCTCGATGCATCACCAAAAACATGTTCAAACAATAAAGCTATGATTTTTGAAGATTTGAACTCAAAACACTAAAAATTTGAATATTCATAGAACCAATCTAATTCAAAACCAAATGCACATGAATAAGTATTAGGAATTCATACCTAACAATCAAAGATAATCGTAGACTTAGATGTAAGATAAAAATCTGACCTATTCACAAAATCAATAAGGAAGAAGCTATAGAGCAATGGAAAGAACAACCACTCTTCAATTCCAACCCAACAAGCTTGAATCTAAGCTTAAAGGAGAAACATCTCCTAAAGTTAGGTTTAGGACTTTCTGAAATTGAATGGAGAAAGAGTTGGAGAAGATGAAGAGAAGGCTTACCAAAGTTTCTTCTATTAGTTTGGAGCAAGAGCTTGATTTGCAAAAGAAAACTAGGGTTTGGAGTTTTAATTTCTCATTCCACTCACCATTAACCTCTTTAGAACTGAAAAGTAGAGGAAGAGGGAGTGAATGAAGAGGAGTGGTTCAGTTTGGGGTACTAATTTGGCTAGTGGGCTGAACCCAACCCAAAGCCCTAAGTGAAAAGGTAGCAAAATTCAACTTACTCCAAACATATGGAAGCTTATACTCAAAAAGGTTGCAACCAGCATTTTGAACTCAATGGAAGTGGTCCCGAGTCCTAATTCGACCGTATGCCAAAAGTAGCTTTTCGGGCAAAATTCCGAGTATTTATAAAATATTTAAATAAAATATTTAAATATAAAATTGATAATTATGCGGGTTGTTACATGTGCCGTGAGAAATTAAGAAAGTGAGATGTTTTCACATGAAATATGAAGTGAAATGCATGGCTAAAAATCAAGAAAGGAATGACCAAAGCATGTGAAAGGTCTAGCAATTGAAAAGTTACTAGAAATGAATGGTCTAAGTCTCTTTGTATTTCTATTTCTTTTAAATCAAATATAACAAAATAATTTCAGTAAATACATTTAAAAACCGAAACAAAGTGAAATAATATGAAAATAAATAATTAAATTTAAAGAAAATAGAAAAGAATAAAAGAAATTGCTTAAAAATCCAAAACGGTGTTCAAAAATTACAAATAAATCATGACTAGCCTTGGAAAAATATCACTTTATTTTGAAAATATTATAAAGCAAAAATTTGAAATAAAATAATTTATTTATCATTTCTAAAATGAAATAAATAATTAAACAGGAGAAAAATAGAAAAAGTACTAAAGCAATTGTTTAAAAATTGAAAACAGGGCATGAAAATTACAAAGAAACATGCCATTGGCTCTAGAAAATTTCTATTTCACTTTAAAACAAATAGAATGTCAAATAAATAAAATAAATGAGGAACAAATTAAATTGTAAATGAAAATAAAATAAGTTCTTAAGAAAAGTATAAAGATAAATAAAGAATTACTTTAATTAATTGAAACTGGAAATTAGAAATTTTTAAACAAAAATACAACTGACACTGGAAAATGCCAATTACACTTTCAAAATGTTATAAAACCAAAATATATACAATACATGTTATTTACCCATATAAACATAAATTAAAACATTACATGACCAAATAAAATATTATCTATATAATTTAAAATAATCAATTTTGTTAAATACAGCAAATTTCACACAATAGTTAAAAAAGCATAACTTTCACATTATAAATCAGATTTAAACGAAACGAAAAGCAGTGTTCCTAAAATTTTATTTACTTTCATAATAAAGGATAAAATTCAAAATTTTCAAACTTCTAAATTTTAAATTTAAAAGTCGAAGTTTGACCATTTTGACCAAAATTCATTTTTTTGGAAAATATTCAATTTATACATGTTTGAAATTATAATTTACATTAAAATTAAAATTTATATTTAAATAACAAAATTTAGTCATTTTAATAAATAAAATAAATTTTTTAAATCAGGAATTCAATTTAAAATAATTAAAATATACAATTAAAATAATCAGAAAATACAGGGTTGTTACACTCTCCCCCACTAAAAACTTTTCGTCCCCAAAAAGGAATGAGGTACAGGAAAGCACGGAAAAAAAAGAATGAAATAGGATTAGGACAAGATGAGAAGAAGATCGAAATTATATCTGATAACTATTTTTATAGGTAAGTCTAACAAAATGGAGATGGAGTAAAGCACAGAAGCACGAAAAAGATCCTCTAGAATCTGATTCACCCTTTCCGCTTGATCGACGGTATGTGGATGGCAAGCAGTGCTCAGATTCAAAGATGAGTACCAACGATTATTAAAGATCATAGAAAGATTTCTAAACAGACTGGTATAAGCAATAGCCTCCCATTCAGTAGCAAGATAAGGGAAATAAGGACAACCAGAAGATAGTTTGAAAAATAAAATAAGATCATAAATTTGGAACCCTGAAAATTTCAACTTAAATTGAAAATTAAATTTTTACATAAGTTAAATAAATCTTAAGCATCTTTCATTTCATTATCTTATCATCCAATTATCTTAAATTAACAATTTCAAAAATCATGGATTTGAAAAATCATTTATTATACTCATAATGTACTCAATAAATTAATTCTTCTTTATTCCTAATTATAATTAAATTTATTCCTCTCAATATATTTTGTCACCTATGTTAAATATATTTATACTTATTATAACTGCTATAAATTTATTCTTAGTTCCTTTATCATCATTTTATATTGTAAATTATTCCATTACACCTTTTTTTATTTACCTCTGTTAATCTTTTTATAACTAAAATTTAAGTGTATAACATTTGTTATAACCACTCAAATTTTATTTATAATTTCTTTAATATTGTATATTATCCAATTACATATTCAACTTCTGAATATTAAGGTAAGTTATATTGGATTGAAACTGTGTATCATACAAATAAAACTTTCTAATTTAATCATTTCAAGCTTGAATATTTATTCAAATCGTGAAATTATACTTGAAATTATCTTTCAGGATAAAATTTAGGAATTAAATTTTCGATAAATTCCAAACTATTTAGAGATAAATAAATGCACATATACTATATATATCCATTTAAATTTAAATCATATATCAGCATATGTTATAAATCCAGTATTGTTTTAACAAAAATTCAAACCACTTAGATTTCCCAAAACAAAACTGTAGCAAGACTATAGAATGGTCTCTTCACTTCGAAACTCGAAAATGAATGTCGATGATGCTGCAGTCATCACCAAAATTATTTTCCAGCGACAAAGAGGAGAGCACTAAATTTAGATTTAAAATTCTTTGGAAACAAATTTCTATTAGAAAACACTATAAATAATATATCCTTTAAAACTTTAGACACAAGGTTTGAAATCCATCGGAAATTAAATTCTCAAATTCTTGTTTCAAATTCATTTTAAATTTCCAGATAAATTTATAACCATCTTTATAATTCAATTATTTATATATGAAACAAGAGATAATGATATATAAAATCAAATATTATTTCTTAACAACCAATTCAATAAAAATCAAAAAATATATATAGTATAGTTACAAAATTTATTTCATTACTAAATTTGAAAAACATATTGTGTCAGTTTGCTCTGTTCAATGTTTTGGAAATCTTATCAATAGCATTGATCAGACGAATCGATCCGAAACCCAAATCAGCATCAACAACTCAAACAACACAATATATAAAACATTTTATATATTAGATTACAATTACACTTTAAGAATGATTTGAAGATAAGTTGGAAAATAAAGATGAGATGATTAAATAACAGAATAGGAAGATGGATAAGCTTATATAAACCACGGGCAACCTTAACCTGGTCAACCATGACTTGAAGAATAAGATCGATGTGGATTTCTGGGGTTAATCAACATTCAATCTCAAGAGATAGAGTTTCAGATAATAAGAGATACTAGCGTCTAAACCTAGGATATAAAATCCTTGGTGAATCAATGCTATTGTAAAGGAGTTTCACCCCTTTACAAATAATTTGAGATTGGCGGGACTGCCTACTCATTATAAAGATCCTTCGAAGTGGAGTTATGGGATACTCCAAAATTAAAAGAAAATGAATAGCGAGGGACACGAAATGAATTTTGGAACCGCAAGGAATGTTCCGAAATTCAAAGGAATCGAGTCAAAAAGGAAGAGATTAAACTTGAATGAAAGTGATTCTATAAATACATTTACCCTATATAATGAGTTTTGCCTAGAGCTACCAAAGCTCTGATACCACATGTAACGACCCGATATTTTTAACCATTCGCATCCACATATGTCAGACTTGAATTGCTCAAAATACCGCATTGTAAATAAAATTTAGCAAACCTCAGAATATACTGTAAATAAATAGTCAGAGATTACAGACACAAAGTAACTAATAATGCAGCGAAAGTAAAAGAAATAGTAGTTCATGAAGCTACTATATAAAAATAAGATACATCAGAGTTAAAAAATACAACAGAAGAGTAACAAGATACAACAGGTACAAATTAGAATAAATCACTGAAATCACTGAATACTGACAACAGAATATATGGCTGGATCTTCAAGAAAAGGTCCAACTCTGAAGGTGAGTCTTGAATGCTGAATCACTCAATCTAACTCGAGCGTAAAGCAAAACACGAAACACTCGAGTCAGGACATAAATACTTAAGAACTTTAAATCAACTCAAGTGAACAGTAACAAAATGCATCAGTAACTTAAAGGATGCTTGGGATCGCCCATCCTCTAAGGATCCGTTAAACAATTTGCTATATAGTAATATTACGCTATTATAAGAATGTCTATAGTAAAATAAACTTACTTTAAAATAGCGTTCTGGGCTTAACCATATCATCCTTCACACATAATAGTCCCAGTAGTCCATCCAATATCATTATATCTCCAGATCGGGAAACTATCAGAGGATACCACACGGGCTATGGGAGAAAAACAAACTCGTATTAAAGGCTCGGTATGGTAGGTGACATGGCACACAAGGCAATGCAATGGTAGATATACCAATTACGCACCCAGCCTGGTGGTAACACAACAGCCACATACGCCCACCTCGGAACACACACCCAATCAAAATCGGAGGATGGCCATCTAATCAACCACAAGTAAGAGTATAGTATCGAAGAAGTGCGTCTGACCAGAGGAGCTACCCCTTTTGGCCCGAGATCGCTCTTGTTTTAGCCACCTTAAGCCTACTCACGGGAGTTGGGTCTACGTAATATACCTCAAGAACGTCGCCACCATCCTACTTCATTCTGGAAACTCTACCGCGTACACAGTTGTTAAAGTGGTTTTTGAAGTTGGCAGAGAGTATGACAACTTCCGATCTCGGTCTCTTTAACAACCAAACGTTATTATAATGCCGTGGTTACTTCAAAATAGTTTATACTTCAAAAAGATCAAATCATTTCATTTCAAACTATATTCCTTTCAAAATAGTTTATACTTCGAAACCAAAACCATTTTTGTTTCGAAACTATTTATTCAATCAAAATAGTTTATACTTCGAAACCAAAATCATTTTTATTTCAAAACTATTTATTCAATCAAAATAGTTTATACTTCGAAACCAAAATCATTTTTATTTCAAAACTATTTATTCAATCAAAATAGTTTACACTTCGAACCCAAAAACATTTCAAATATATATTCATTTCAAAATCATAATACTTTCAAAGTATAACTCTTTTGAAACCAAAAATACTTGAAACAATTACACTTTGAAAATCATAACATTTTAAAATCATACATTTGAAATCACGAAACATTCCTTTAATTCTTTACATTTTACAATTCATTCAATTAATCCCAAATTTCCAATTTCCAACTTAATTCAATTCAAACCATCCGTTTCAATTAAATTTCCCAACAACCATTTCAAATCATATCAATTTCATATATAGATTTGATCCACAATTTAAACTATTCAATTTTTAACATATTTCAAAGCTTTAATATCCCGCACTTCAAAACTAAATTCTACAATTTCATATATCCCAAATTTAACTTCATTATTACTTAGTTTGAAATATTCATTTCATAAATCCAATATTATTCATACAAATATAACTTCAAAAATCCATTTATCAAAATTTAATACTATTCCAAATTCAGATTCTTTATCAAATAAAGATTATATCATAAAAAAACCATTTCAAAATCATTAAAATATCATATCCTTCAAAACCTCATTATCAAATCATTATTTGAATTCAATTTGAAATATTCAAATTTTAAATATCATTTTAAAAATCAAATATGTCTTTCATTTATTATTTCAAATATCATTTCAAAATACATTTCAAAATTCCATTTAAAATTCATTTATCTCATTACATTTCATTCGATTTAACACATAACCAAGTAAACATTATTCAAAATTTAATTCAATTTTAAATCCTTAAAAATTCAAATTCAAATATTAAATATATATTCAAAACTCCTTATATTTCACAAATAATTAATTCCAAAAGTTAAATCATTTAACACTTTTAAAATATAACTCAAACAGTGTTAAAATCTATAACATTTCAAAACATTGTCAAATTATAGCAACGACGGCATTTATAAAGTGCTATCATAGCTTATAGTTTCCAAAATAGTTTAGTTCAAGGATAATGGCATTTATAAAATGTCGTAATAGATATTTAGTTATTTCAAACATAGCTAAGTTCAAAACAACAGCATTTTAAAGTGCTGTCATAAAACTACAGCATTTTTAGAAATGCTATCAATGAAATTCCAGATTTTATTATAACTTTTCAAAAACAACAAAACTTCAATTTTAGAAAATTATAAACTTATAAATCATATTTATAGACTTCAAAATTTCAAATTTAAAAATTTTTAACATATGATTTATGACAACAAAATTTTGCAATTAAATATCCAATTAAAACTCACTTTCATTTGTTAAGTCAAAATTCACTGTTTATTAACTTACAAATTAATAAAACTTAGCATTTTACTTCAAATATCATTTCAAAACTTTAAATTTAATTTGCATTATTCACTTACATTTTTAAAATAAAACTTAAAGTCAAAAATCACATATACTTCATATTTACATACTTAAATTCAAAAATTCAAAACTTAGTTTTTAACTTTCTTAAAAACGTAAAATATATATTTTTAAATCAAAATTCATACTTTAAAAATACATATTTTAATAAAAATCATTTAAAAATACACCACGGTTTCTATATATAATTTTCTAACCTAGCTCAAGTGATACGGATATATATCATTTCAATCGGCAATTTAAAAAGAAAACCTAGGTTCTATCATTTCAAACCAGCAATCCCAAGTAAAATAAGTACAATTAAAATCACTCAGGCCTATCATTTCAGGCCATTATAATTTTTTTCTATTCGAATGTCCGTTCGGGTATGTATTATTCCAACCCGTAGTGATTCTATTCTAACAGGGAACTTGCAGTGTGAACATATATATATATATACAACATAATATAATGTCATATATCAAATGTCAAGTGATAATTAACACTTTTAACATAGTAATAACATGGCATAGCATATCATATGATCATCATTAACTTGCATAAATATTTTATATTACTAAACACTTGCCATCGATTTACTATTTCATAAGTAAATATGTCAGGGTGGGAAAGACTCACCTTTCCAAAGCTAGAGACCACCACGACAAACAAGACTGATTTCAAAGGCACGACAAACACGATTTGATATGGACGAATAGAGAGCCTTGATAATGATCTTGTATTCACAACAACAAAGAAAAATATAAATATAATTACAATACCAAAGTTTGAATTGAAACAAATGGAAACTAGACTAGACAAATAACATAACTTAGTTTTCAAATAAATTTTGCTTGCCTACAACCTCACATAGGCTCGGCCTTAAGGTTTTATTGGTTCGGCCTGAAGCAAGTTTGGGTCTGGTCAGTGGTTAGGTTGATGGTCATAGGTCATTTCGTGGTGGCGGTGGAGGGTAAGGAGGTGGTCATGGCAAGGAATGAAGGTAGATGGCACATAGGAGCTCGGCTTGCATAGTTTTGGAGGAGTTTTCATTATTTTTATGGATTTTGCATTATTGGATGGTCAAGGCAAATTCAGGCAGAGGAGATGAAGGTTAGGCCGCCTATGGTCAGAGGAAGAAATGGTGGTGGTCGGTAGAGGAGATGGAGGAGGTGAAAGGCCGAAAATCATATGTGAAGCCAAGACAAATTTAAGCAAAACAAGGTGAAAAGGAAGAAGTAAAGAGAGGAAGAAAAGAGGACATTGCTTTCATTTTCTTTCAGATCTGAAATGTGCCATGAGAAATTAAGAAATTGAGATGTTTTCACGTGAAATACAAAGTGAAATGCATGGCTAACAATCAAGAAAGGAACGGCCAAAGCATGTGAAAGGTCTAGCAAATGGAAAGTCCCTAGAAAATGAATGGTCTAAGTCTCTTTGTATTTCTATTTCTTTTAAATCAAATATAACAAAATAATTTCAGTAAATACATTTAAAAACCTAAAAAAGTGAAATAATATGAAAATAAATAATTAAATTTAAAGAAAATAGAAAAAGAATAAAAGAAATTGCTTAAAAATTCAAAACAGTGTTCAAAAATTACAAATAAATCTTCACTAGCCTTGGAAAAATATCCACTTCATTTTGAAAATATTATCAAGAAAAAACTAGAAATAAAGTAATTTATTTATCATTTCTAAAATCAAATAAACAATTAAATTGGAGAAAAATAGAAAAAGAACTAAAGCAATTGTTTAAAAATTGAAAACAGGGCATGAAAATTAAAAAGAAAATACCATTGGCTATAGAGAATTTTTATTTCACTTTAAAACAAATAGAATGTCAAATAAATAAAATAAATGAGGAAAAAATTAAAATGGGAATGAAAATAAAATAAGTTCTTAAGAAAAATATAAAGATAAATAAAGAATTACTTTAATTAATTGAAACTGGAAATTGGAAATTTTAAAACAAAAATACAACTGACATTGGAAAATGCCAATTACACTTTCAAAATGTTTTAAAACCAAAATATATGCAATACATGTTATTTACCCATATAAACATAAATTAGAACATTACATGACCAAATAAAATATTATTTATATAATTTAAAATAAACAATTTTGTTAAATACTGCAAATTTCACACAATAGTTAAAAAGGCATAACTTTCACATTATAAATCAGATTTAAACGAAACGAAAAGCAGTGTTCTTATAATTTTATTTAATTTCATAATAAAGGATAAAATTCAAAATTTTCAAACTTTCAAATTTTAAATTTAAAAGTCAAAGTTTGACCATTTTGACCAAAATTCATTTTTTTGAAAAATATTCAATTTATACATGTTTGAAATAATAATTTACGTTAAAATCAAAATTTATATTTAAAATAACAAAATTTAGTCATTTTAATAAATATAATAAATTTTTTAGATCAGGAATTCAATTTAAAATAATTAAAATATACAGTTAAAATAATCAGAAAAAACAGGGTTGTTACAAAGACTATTTTGAATTATGCTGATATAGAATTTATTTTTGAATTGTTTTGAATAAAATTTAGTTTTAATTTTTTTAACTTAGTAATAAATTTTATAAAATTATATATATATATATATATATATATATATAAATAATTTTCAAAGGGAAAATTGGATCTTTTAAATAGAAATAAATAGTTTAAAGGTTTAAAGGGATGGTTATAAACTTGGTAATAAATTTTGGGTATAATTGGTTTTGAGAAAATATTTGGTTTCGAAAATAGATTTAAATTTAAAACCCAGCATTTATATGATGATTTTGGAAATGAATTTGTTTGACCTAAATTATGTTGATTTGGAAACTAGGATTATTTTCTAAAACTATTATTTTGAAAACTTTGAAACTAAAGATATTTAATTTGGAAGAAATAATTTGGTGAACCCGTGTACGATTTTGAAACCGAACCAATATTGGAACGAATTGAAATTGAGAAGCTTATTTTACTAAATACTTGATTTGGGAGTTATCGGATTTATATAAAAATGATTTGTATAAGTATGAAGTTGACTCGAAAACTACTGATTTGGAAAGGTACTCAATTTGGAAAGCGAAATCTTATATAATCAAAGTCTATATAAGTGTGATTTGATATACTATTGTTTTTGGAAAGTATTCGATTTGAAAATGAAATCTTATATATAATTGACTTTATATAAGTATGATATTTGATATTGATTTGAAATGGTACTATATGATACATATTTCGAAGTAACGATATGGAAAGTGCCTTCTGCTTGATATCCTCTTTGTGGCCACATTTTGGATTCATGCTATCGATATTATTCTCCCTGATTTATGTTTTCAGGGTATGATACTCGAGTGTCCTTCGAATTCCTTGGCGTTACCCATGGTCTTACGAACTCGACTACATAGCGTAATTCACAAGGTAGTGATTGCTTAAAAGTTAAGGATATTTCCTGGGGGATCCAGGCGTATCCATTGTGTATCTGTGATCTATAGTTTTTTTGTTATCATGGCGCAATTTGCAAGGCAGTGATTGCTTAAAAGGTACGGATGTTTCTTGGAGGACCCAGGCGTAACCATCGTGTATCTCTGATCCATGATTCAATTTGGTTGATATGTTTTGGATTGTGCTCTCCATATCGATTTTGAAGGTTTTACGAGTATTTTTCACTTGATGTTGAAACAAGTCCACTAAATACTTGGAGAATTCTAGCTTTGCGCTTGATCAACGCATGGCTAGAGTCTGCAAGAACGAGGATAAACCTGTTAAGACATCGAGTTATAAAAGTATTTTGATAAAGTATTATATAAAGGATATTTTGATCATTTTTCTTTCTAAATAATTTAAAGCATTTGAAATACTGTTTATCTATATACTAAATGGTTTGATAGTAAATTATAGTGTTATAAATATTTTAGAAGCTATTAATTAAATAAAACATATTTAAAGAAAACGATTATTGATTTATTAATATCTTGAGATAAATTAATAAAATTTTGAATTATGGATTTAATTTCTTAATAGCTTCTTTGTAAATATAAGTAATGATGTAAATAATTGTTTTCAAATAGTTTTCATATATTTATAAGGGTGTTATTTAAACATATAAATGGGATTTATAAAGGAAGCAAGAAATTTTACAAATGGGTTTGAAAAATATTAAAGTATTAAAGAAAATGGAATTGAAAATGAAGTTTTCAAATGAATATTTCAATTAAAATTTATATAGATTTAAATTAATTGTTTATCCTTGTCTTTCAATCTATTTTCTTTCTGGTTGTTTCTATTCTCCTACCTTATACCTTTTCGGGGATGAAAAGTTTTGAGTGGGGGAGAGTGTAACGACCCGTAAATTTTAAAAGTTTTAATAATATATTTAACTGGAATTTTGTGAAATTTTAAATTCTTGAATTTGGAAATAAATTTTTTATATTTGGTATATGTCTATTTTAACATAGCAACTGGAAAATTTTCATCTGATAATATTGAAGTTTATCTTACAGTGAAATTTTATTTCAATTTAAATCAGTTAATATTTGAAGATAATAAAATGTTTTCCAAACCTGAATATTTTTATATAATAAATCTGTAAATCATCTTCTAAGTGAGACGTCATCTTTCATCTCTTCAAATTTGGACTGCGATTACTCCGTTTATCTTATTTCTGGCAAAATAACAGCATCTTCGGTACCGATTATCGACTTTTGATAGGATGATCGTACAACTGATATCTGTATACTGTTTTGATCGTCTCATCATGCTGATCTCTACAGTATATTTATTTCTGTATTTTGAGGTCCTGTACGCAATGGAAACAATAAACTGTTATTGTAACGGTACCATAACTGTGACTTTAGTATTTCCTTCGGTCTCAAAATTTGAAACGTGCTGTCCAATCAAGCCATTGATTGCTTTAAAGTCTCAGCTAAATCAGTCGGTAACCTTTGCTACAACAATTGCAACTTTTCTAGTATATATTTATTAGTTGTTTCTTTTCTCAACCGTTCGTTACCTTGCACTGTTTTGCTATATATTATCTTTTTCCCCGTAGCTCACATATCTCTCACTCTCCGTCACCACCTTTTTTCCGAGCCATGGCAGTCTGCACCCATCAGCTCTTCTCCACTTCCTTCAGCTCTCCACCCTCCTTCCCGTGTATCGAACTCCCCATTTTTCCCGACCGAATGCAGCCACACCCATGCCGACAACTTGTCCCCTGGTGTCTGACCTCACCTTGACTAACGAGGCTCACAACTAAGAATAGCACCATAAACCCATGACTCCTCACTCAGATTTGCACCCCGCCGCCTACTTGCTTGCAGCACCCAAACTCTACCGAGTTCCTACATTTTTCTCCACTCGTCAGCTGCACGTCAGCCACCCTTCTCCTCTGTGCCATGATGTGTGAGTATATAATCTGTTATATACTGATATGTTTAGCTATATATATATATATTGTTAGTTTATATATCTATGCTGTTATTTTATATAAGTTACTATTATATGAAGTTGCCGATATTGATTCAATATAGATATTTGGTTTTAATATACAATATATGAGTCTGCCTATATGATAGGTGTTGAAATTATATGTAAGGTTATAATATTTTAGTATGTTATTTATATATAATGTTGTTTTAAATATATTGTGATTACAGCTTTCGTATACAAGAAGTATGTTGAATTGTTACTTAAACGATGCTGTTTTGAAACGGTTTTTAATAATACATATACATATACATATACATATACATATACATATACATATACATATACATATACATATACATATACATATACATATACATATACATATACATATACATATACATATACATATACATATAATTTCACAACATATTTACATATGTGCTTTTCGAACTACTTTCGAATATTAGGTAATAAGTACAGATAAAGAAATTGTTTGTTTATGTATATAAGTTTTACAAGTCTATAAATTTTATATATATATATGTATTATATATATAGTGTAGATATTAAGCTGTGTAAAGTAGAAAGGCTTTGCTTTCTCATGTATATGGCCGTATGCATATATGTTTTGTGTATATATATATATATATATATATATATAGAGTTATATAAGTAGTTTATTCCTTGCTGTATATATAAGCTATACTATTTTTTATAAATTTAAATATATGTATGTTGTAGTATACTGCGACTTTTAAATTGTACGTATATATACTGTTTAAACTGTGACTTATATATATGTAAATATAGAATTATTTATACTGTGGCCTATATATAAATATATAGCAGGTCTTGGTATAGATATAAGATTCATATATATATATGTTTACATATAAGATTGGTATATACTATGTCTGTTCATCTGTATTGTTTAAAAGTATGTCACTTATATAATATCTTATATATATATATATATATATATATATATAGATTCTTCCAAAATCTTTGTTTCTATTCAACTTAATTATATTATATTTTCTTGCAATCATTATGTAATATATAAGTATTTATTTCAATCTTATGTATATATGTTTGATTTTGATATATGTGCTTAATTTAAAATAATGATTTTTAATTTTATATATGCAATTTTATTTTATTATTAAATTAAATATTTATTTCATGGAAATAATAATAAATATATGTATATCATTGTTGCTTCCATCAAGTTGATTCTGATTTGTTATCATCAATATCTATTTATCAGTTTCGTTGTTGATTCGAGTTCAATCTTGCCTTGTTTTGAGATTCGTGCCTGGATTCGTAGCTCATTTATTTGTCAAATATATCTAACCTCGAAAGGTGAGCAATTATTCACGATCAACGTTCTTACATTTATTAAATTCGATTTCAATTGAAACGGCAATTGAAGTATGCTTCTGTTAGTTATTTAAATTGTTATAATATATGCTATTATATGTAACTGTTCACCAATAGATATGACAGCATATCCTGTTGTTTATATTTAAATAATCACTATTGATATATATAACTGTTGTTATATGTTATATTTTATTATATATGTTATCATTCTACAATTCCCTGTTAATATAGAATTCACTATGGGTTGAAATGATACATACCCGAACGATCTGTAGAATAGGAAAAAATTATTATGGGTTGAAATGATAAACCCAAGCGATTTTCATTGAATTGAATTTGGGATTGCGGGTTGAAATGATATACACCCGTATATATATTAAAATTACGGATTGAAATGATAAATATCTGTATCACTTAACTATATGATAGAAAATTTTATACAGACACCATTGGTCTATATATATATATTGAAAATGATTTCTACGGTTTTGAAAGACATATGGTTTTATTTAGTATTGAAAATATTTTATATATAAATATGTTTTATATAAAGTAGATTTAATAATAAGCTTTAGTTTAATAGAGTTTGATTTAATTAATATATAATATCTTTAAGTATTTATTAAAAATTTTATTTTAATAGTTTTATAAGTTAAGGTTAGGGAGATAAATTTGGATTTATTTGAAATTTTATTTATTAAGAATTTTATTTAATTAAATTGGTTTGAAACATATGGAAATTGAGATTTTAAATATGATTTTATAACTTGATTTATGATTTAAACAATTAAATGAATATTTCACGTTTAAATAAATTAAAGGAAATATTTAGTAAAATGTAATTTAAGGTCATTTAAAATAATATTGAATTTATTAAGCGAATATTTCAAGACTAAATAATAATGAAGTTAAATCATGATCTACATGAAACTGTTAAATTTAGTTTTGAAAATGTTGAATAATTAAAGCTTTGAAATATATTGAAATTTAAATGGTGTATTTTGTGGTTCAATTCTGTATTTGAAATTGATCTAATCTGAATTTGTTTATTTAGAAATTGAATTGAATTGAAATTGATAAATTGAGATTGAATTAAATTTGAATTTGTAATTCAAGTTGATTTGAATCGATTTGTGAAATTTGAGGAAATCATAACCATTGTACTTTGTAAATTATTTAATGTATAAAACTATTTTTAATATAAACTTTTTTAATATAAAATATTTTATTTTATAAACTATTTTATTTTATATACTATTATTAAACTGTTTAAGTGGTGGAAGTCATGTTTTCAAAGTTATGGTTTTCCAAAGAATTATGATGTCAAAGTGTTTTGGTTTTCGAAAGTGTTGTAACTTTGAAAGTGCTAAAATTTGGAAAAATAGATATATTCGAAATGGAAATGATATTTTGATTTTAAAGTATAAATTATTTTGAAATGACCACGGTGTTATATGACATTTGGTCGTTAATAGCGCATATTTCTAAATAGTAGAGAGTTCCACGGATCCTTAGAGGGTGGTTATCCCAAACATCCTTTAAGTTATTTGTATTTCAGTTGATATTTCACTTGGGTTGGATTTATTAATATAACAATGTTAATCTTGACTCGAGTGTTTTGTGTTTTGCTTTTCGCTTGGGTAAGACTGAGTGATACAGCATTTGAGACTCACCTTTGGAGTTTGGAGCTTCGCGTGGGGATCCAACTATCGATTCAGCTTTCAGTCATCCAGTTGATTCCAGTGATGTATTCAAATTTTGTTATTTGACTACTGTGTTCAAGACTTCTGTTATATCTTGTTTAGACTTTGTTTTGTAGTAGCTTCATGAATTACTATTTGTTAGTCTATTCCGCTGCATTATGTTATAATACTCTATGTTTGTGATTCTGTGATTTTTTTATTTACTGTATATGTTGAGTTTTGCCAAATTTGGAATAACAATCTGATATTTTGAGCAATTCAAATCCAATATGTGCGGATGCGAATCGTTAAAAATAGTGGGATGTTACACTTGAACTGAGAATGTAGAAGTTAATATATGGTTTGAATATCCTTGAATTGAGACTCTAGGCCTAAGTCTGGATATTAATATCTGGCTCTTCCTAGCTACTTACCTGATATGATAGATAAAGAAGTCGAAAAGGTTGACTCGGTTATAAGACCCAGATTTATTTGGGCCTTCATCTGAATTTGTAAAAAGTAAAATGAATCCGATGTTTTGTATGTACTCTTAGGATGTACTTATATTTTTATAAAATGCTTTATAAATGATTTTTGTATTAAATGGGATTTTAATTGTGCAAATGAATGTGATATAAATAGTTGTTAGTAAAGTTGAAGAAAAAAATAAGATAAAATATTTAAGTTGTACGTAGATCATTTTATTTTCATGATTCTTGATCGAAGGTTTGAGTACATGGTTTCTTGGTGACTTACACCAATCCAAAATATGATTTTCACTCGATTCTAGATGGCGAACACTTGAAATAGATTCTTGATATGATTTTGAGGTTTTCTATCATAGTACATGTATATATAAGAGAAATAGAGGTATATAATCAATGAATCCAATCGGAGTCCGTACTGGAAAGTTTAGGTGGTCAATTCAAGTTTGGAAGTGAAATTTATGTGATCGAGCAAGTGATCACATTGGATATCGCATAGGCCATGTACATCACATAGACTTGTATACATTAAATTTTATTTTCTTATGAGAGTTTAGTGAATGAATCTTTGATTTTCTATAAGGTAGCTTAAAGGATTGTCTAGATAATAACCTAAGGCTAATGAGCGTAAGGTACGCATAGTAAATTATTTATCGTCCTTATGCGATGAAAGGATTTTGAACCTATGCAAACCTTAAGCTTTGTTTGCCAGGAATTTTGAGTGTTGTTGAGTATTGATGTGAGATTGTTTCTTTTTTAATTCATCTTGGAATTTCAAGGATGAAATGTTTTAAATGAGGAGCATGCAGTAATCCATGATTTTGAACACTTCGTATTTAAATATTTGAATTATTTAAATGTTTGAATCTTTTAATGTGCTAAAATTGCTTTTATAACCTTGTTAAGCACATTTTAATTAATAAATCATGATAGGGAACCCTTTTTTTGAAATTATTTACAAAAATAAAAATTTCAAAGAAATTTCAATAATGTGAATGAAAACCATTTTATCGGTAAACATCTTTTTACTTGGTACAAGTTGTTCGAACTTTTTGGGCATGTCTAATATGCTAATGTGCCATTAATTAGCGACTAAAAATATTTTAGGCTTTATGGATAACTAATTTCTAAATACAATATCATGAGTGATGTCATAGAAGATATCTTGGAGGGGAATGGCATTTTGGGAAGACTTAAGGGAGAAGTAAAGAAGAGAATGACGTGTGAAGTAAATGCATGAGGGGAAGCATCCTTTAGGTAGCTGGCCAAGAAGGTTAGGAGGCTATTTTGACCTATTAGATAATCCTATCAATACCCTTTATAAGTTCACAAAGTGATGTTGCTAAGTTATGAACCAAAATTGGTGTCTTCTTCATCTTCGTCTTCCTCTCTTTAAATTCTAGAAACCATATCAAATAAAGTCCAAACTCCTCCAAACTTTGGCTATGGCCTAGGTCAACATGGAGACA
Source organism: Allium cepa (assembly GCA_030765085.1). Taxonomy (NCBI): domain Eukaryota; kingdom Viridiplantae; phylum Streptophyta; class Magnoliopsida; order Asparagales; family Amaryllidaceae; genus Allium; species Allium cepa. The sequence goes on from CM060945.1 coordinate 781,262,354, forward strand.
AATAAAACAATTCAAATGTTGAAACAACCCAAACCCGCACCTCCCAACACATCAATCCAAAGCCTTGAGTGACTTTCTAACTCATGTCAGTGCCAAGAAGTATGAGCTATCAGGTTTTTAAAACTTTACAAAGACTAGTAATATAAATATATTATCTAAACATTCTACATTTTCAAATATCAAAGCGGAAGGCAATAAACTATAAATGCAGAAAATAACCATCTCAGAAAATATCTCAAAACACAGTATCAAAAAACAGTACATAATCAAATCCAGAGTATATAGAAATATGATACATAGTGTGACAAATACTAAGTACAAAATATGACAATTAAATACATGGAGATAAATGGAAAATATATAGCAGCTCCAATGCTAAGCTAGTATCTCCAAAGTACATATCTCGAGCCTATCACATGCTGCCTTATCCTTCTGCGGTGGAGAAAAAAAATGAAAGGAGTGGGTTAGACAAACGTCTGGTGAATGTGTACGTTATTATTATGTAGTGATCACATGCAGTTGACTTTAATAATACTTTATATGACCTAGAATGTCCTAAAAGTGCTCGTTAATTACTTATTTCATATGCTCAAAGGTTTTATGTAACGATCCTGAATTTTTGAACAATTTAAATTGAAAATATTTAGTTAATTTTAAATGTTTGAATGATAATTTAAATTGAATTCCCAACATAACTTTGAATTTGGCGATTAAATTTTAGAATTTAATCTATTGTGAGTTGAATAAAAATTCGAATTTGACTTTGGAGTTGGAAATTGAATATTAAATGTGTATTTAAAATTCGAATTGATGTCGTAGAAAAATAATTTGAATTTAAGGATTATTACTTATGCAAATTTATAATTGAATTAAATTTTGATTTGAAACTGTGAAGTTATTTGAATTTTTCAAGTTTAATATGAAGAACATATTTGGATTTAAAATTTGAGCTAGGAGTTTGTAAATTGATTTAAATTCCTTTCAATTTTTTTTAGGGGTTAAGTGGGCTTTGAAAACAATACCAGCCCACTTTTGATATTGATGCTGTGATTAAGTATACACGTTTTCCCTTTACCCCATTCATTCGAAACCCTTTACCTAAAATCATTACGAAAAGAAAAAAAAGATTAATAATGGCGGCTCTCGATTTCCTTCTTCCTCAGATCGACTCAGTTAGGGCTTGCGATCCAATTTGGGGATTCGATTTTTTTCTTCGATTGTGCTCATAACTCACCCCGGCTGTTTCGATTCGTGATAAGGTGAGTTTTTCCTCACGATTAATTTTTATTCAAGTTTTTAGATTTGTTTGAATTGGGTATTTGGTTGCATGCTATGATTTGGGGGTTATTTGTTATCATTTGCTCTGATAATTTAATCTAAACTGATATGAACAAATAAGTCTCTGCATGTTTGTTTTGTTGGGTGTTATTTGCTATCATTTGCTCGATTGCTTGAATTTAAACTGATAAGAACAGATGTTTTTAAATTGATAAGAACAGATGCCTTTAAACTGATAAGAACAGATGCTATCTGGAATTTATTTTCAAACTGATAAGAACAGATGCTATTTGTAATTTATTTTTAAATTGATAAGAACAGATGCTATTAAAAACTTGACTTGCTATGTTTTTCTGCATGTGATGGGTCTTTGAATCTGGTTGTGGAAAAGTTTGTTTACATGTGCTTGTTTGAACATCAGTGCATATGTGATGTATGTATGTGTCTGTAAATAAATTTTTCCTCCAGTTTGAAATGCCTGTGAGTAAACCCTGCCTCCCTCTTATCAGTGTTGCTATGTGTATGTTTGAGTGATATAGGAAATGTAAATTTGGTTTGCATGCAAGAAATTTGAATGCTTGGTATGTCATGTTGACTGTACAAGGGGTTAGTCACTGTTTAAAAATAAAAAATAAAAAAAAATAAAAAAATTGAGAACCTGTAAGAAAGTCCATTTCTTTTCCCCCTGTCTCTATTTGATTTAATGATAAAACTAAGTAGCTATACATTTTTGTTTCAGTAAACAGGTTGAAGTTGTACTTTAAGCTTACACCATATTTTAATAACAAAACTTAATAAGTTTGAAATTGACCAAGTTTTCAGTAATTACTTTAAAAACACAAATTTGAGGTTCTTTTAGAAACTGTTTGTGATAAACACAGTGAGCAAACCTTTCAACCTTCAATTTATTCTATGATGCTTGTGAGTAAACCTATGCTTTATTCAGTTCTTTGTGTTTGAATGCTTGTATAATTGTGAATAGCTTTTGCGTGTGAATGAATGGCTATGCTTGTGTTTATATTTGCTTGGAAATGTTGTTTCCAGTTTTCTGTTTCCCGAACACTTTGGTTTACAGTGTAAACCATACTAAATTTAAAACTTTTTTTTCTATTGCTATTCAAGTTGAATGATGTAGGAAAGTATAGTTTGACTTGCATGCTTCTGATTCTTGTTTACTTGCTATCATACATAATTTAAGAAGTTTGAATCTCTGTTTTGAAATGAGAAAAAATATAGAGTTAATCTCTGTTTAAAACTTAAGTTATAAATTTAACTTGTTTGTTTCATTTAAAAGTTAAATTTAAAATGTCTTTCAAATAAGAAAAATCAAAACAGTGATATTTGAAAACTACAATTTTCTTTTCTTTTTAAGTAAGTAACCACAAAATTTATAGGTTGTTTTAAAATTTATTTGTGCATTGTTGTACTGTGTCTTCGAGCTGCTGTGTTGATCACTGATGCATGGTTTTCATTTTGCTTCACTTGTGTACACTTATACCTGTACTTGGTCATAATTGACTGTTGACACTTGCATGCATTTCTGTTGGACTTGATCATGGCTTCCTCTGTTGTATACATGTCCACTGTAGTTTCCTCATTGATGCATTTGGACTTGACTGTTGCACTTGTAGTTGCATTCCATTCTGTTGCATTTGACTTAGTGTTTCTGGTCTGCATATTATTCAGTGCTTCACTGTTGCACTATGTTGGTCATATATGATGTTTCAGTTAATAAGTTGGGTCCTTTTGTTTAAACTTACCTCATGTCCAAGTAATAAATCAAGAAAAAGCCTCATAAATGATTGCATGTGAATATGCTTGAATATTTGTGCCTGTATGTATCTATATGTAGTAGTATGCCTGTATGTGCCTGTAGATAAATGAAGATATCATTTACATTTGATTTTAAGCTTAAGCATGTAAATGAAAAAGGTTTCTATATCTCCTCTGGAAATAAATAAGCATCAACAAGCTTAAAAAAATGGACTGAGTGCATGTGCTTGTATAAATATATATAAGAGAAAAGATAGGTCATGTTAACTTGTGCACAAAAGTTATCTTTCTAATCTAATTAACAATTATCTTTTTCTTGATTATGATCAACTGTATTTATATTTTCTCCTTTTGTTTAGAGTTGAAGTTGAACTTAGTTTTCATAAACATACTTATTTTTGTTTATTTTTAAAGTCTTGTATTGAAAGAAAGGGCAGATATAGTTTTTTTAATGTTACATACTCTAGTCTAGCGACATAGATTTATATAAGGTCATGTCTTATAATTCTGCATGCTTAAAGTGAATATAGCCTGACACACATTTTCTTTGAATAGCCTTGATTTTTAACTTGTATATATGTTAGAACTTGGGCTAGAGTGTATTATTATTATAGAATGATTTGATGACTATACTAATGTAACTTTTTGTCAAACTTGGCCTGTGCATATTTTTCCAGATGCTAGTATGTATGTTTCGATTTTAACTTTATGGAAGAAAGATCATTAAAAACTATTGACTGGGTTTGTCTCATTTACTTATTGCTATGACTCTGTAAACTAGATGATTACATGAAAATGTATTCAGCCGAGTTGCTCATGTTTTTGCTGCCTTACATTTATTTTCTCAAACTGTTTTGGGTCACTGTGTTGAACCAGTTTCATTGTCTTGACATCATTGCTTTGAGTTCACTGTCATACTTCCATGTACTCAGTTGAGTTGACTGTTGCATTTGGTTTATTTTGTTACACTCATTTTGTAGTCTGCACTGAGCACTTGAACTTGTATTTGGTTTCCTTTGTCTCAGCCTTGTGTCTGCACCTTGTATGCTGTTGCATTGGTGCATTGGGTTTGTCTCAGCCTTGAACCTTTGTAGTTGTTCCAGTCTTCATGTTCACATATGCCTTCCCGTTCGCTGTTATCTGGTTTTGGTCTTGAATGCATTCCTGTAGCTCACTGTTGTACACATGTTGTTACTGCATTCATGACCGCTGTCTTGCATGTTTTTGATAAAGTGTGACTGATGCTGCACTTGGTCTTTGTTCTCCTCTGTTATGTTGCTTTGAATGAATTGGTGCTTTGTTGTAGTTTGTAGCTTGCCACTGACTTTGGTTCTTCGCTTGTGCATATTGTATTTGATACTGTGGCATTGTTCCATGTATACTTTGAGTTCTTGCAGTTGGTTTATTGAGGCATTTGCATGTTGTTTCATTTGTCTGCACTTGATCATTCTTGAGCTCAAGTTGCTCCATTTTGACCTGAACTTGACATGCCTTGTACTTGTAGTTGTATTCACTGTTGTAGTTGGGGCTGTTGGATTTGTTGTACACTGCTGCCTGAGTGCCAGTTTACCTTGTATCTTTGTGCATCGTTGTAGTTGGTGGTCTTTCACGACTGTCTTTACTGCTGTTACCATTTTATTTCAATTCATTGCAAACTTATTTACTTGAATAAGGATTAATCCTGACTCGAGTGTTTTTGTGTTTTGCATAAAACGCTCGGGTCAGACCGAGTATGTTTGCAGCTTGAAGATTTTCAGGCAGCGAAGTTAGAGAGAGGGGAATTACCGCTTCACTAAAGCTTTTCAGAAGAAAAAATTTTCTTGTACTTTAAAAAGGATATATGTTTGTTCCGTTGTATTAAATGTAATTCATTGTATAACTTTGATATTTGTATATAAAAGAAAAGTTCATTTATGAGAAATATGATTATTATTGCGTGATTCTGTGACTGATTCTGTTTAAATGTTATAAACTAAATAACAATCCGTCATTTTGAAAGTTTCTAGTTGGTTTAATTACCGACTAGAGGCGGTCAGAGCGGCGGGTCGTTACATTTTAGCTCAATACCCACCTGCACTACAACTTATGTATGCTCATGCTTTAGGTTGAACAACTAATTGAACATCAAGGCAACTAATGATCAGCTAATAGCTACTGAAACTATTCCAACATAGGGTTTACCAACAATTCTCAACCATGGGACTAAGTTTCCGCCACTAAGGCTACACGTTTCATGTCAACCATGGGACTATATCTACCACAACTATGACTACATGTATCCGAGTTATGCATCTGTATCCACCTCTACACGGTAACCTAGTGCCTCTTATTGCACTGCGCTGGAACCCATCAATAACATAGCGTCACATTATGACACCATGAATGCCAAGGAATTCCCATTATCACTAGGTCACATACCCCATCAGTCATCATCATGAGTGTTGCGCGTCTACTATAGAACCTCCTGTAAGTGCAGTTTGCGATGAAAACGTCTTCAGTTAAATATCGATCCTGTTGGATAACTAGCATTTACCTAGTCCCGCAATGTCCTAGAATCATCAACATAGGGAACTAGCTTCCCTACTTCTATTAACATCCATGCATACACAAACAAACACACACACACACATTACTAAATATTTTATTTAAAAATGGTTCTTAGGCTGAGGTTCAATCTACTCTTTAAAACATTAACCAGTCGACCGCTTGCTTTTGGAGTGATCGACCACTTCAAAAAGTATGGTCAACTGGATGGAGTGAAAATTTAGGTTAATTTAATCATCGTATTTAGTTATTTGTTAATAATTCATTAACCATAGTTGTTTGCCAAATTCTAAACAGCAATCCTGCAGTTTTTGTAATATAGCAATTCGAACCCTAAATTTGTGAAATCAAAGTTTTCTTTGCTCCAATCCATAACCAATTTTAACTTATAGCAAAATTATCTAATCTAGTTTAACATTAACTTTAACATGTTAAATCAATTCATACTTGATTAGAAAAGAGGTAGAATTTGGATAAATTTCTATTAATAGGTTTGTATCAATTTGTATTTACCGTTAATCTTTAAACCAAACAACAGGGTTCTCAATTTAATATTTTAACAATCTAAATCAAATAAGGCACACTAAAATTAATTATATATAAATCACCTTATTAGAAATATATCTGCTCACCTCAAATCCAAGTTATCCCCTCCAAAACGCGCTTGAGAACTTCTCTGTTTGCTAGATCTCTGCATGATTTGTTTACTTCAATCTCTCTATTTTTATTTTTATTTATTTTTGAAGAAGTTTTTGATTGGACAAAAAGGATAGAATTTGACAAAGTCTAAATGTTCAGCTGTAATTTTTGTGAATTAGGGTTTGAGTTAGTGTTGCATTTATAGGGGTTCAAGCTAATACTGACTTTGATTGACTGCTAGAGAATCTTTGGTTAAATCCTAAATGCTATCTAATTTTTTCGCTGCCAAGAAAAATATTCGATTAAATCTCGTTGTTGGCTGCTCAAAAACCAAGCCGTTTATTGTCAAATGGTCGACCTGTGATGACCCAGAAATTTTGAACATTTAAAAACGAACTATTTAATTGATTTTAAATATTGGAAGTTATTTTAACTTGAATTTCAATTTTAACTAGGATTTGACAATTTAAATATCGAATTTAATTATAGAAGTTGGGTAAAAATTTGGATCCTTAGTTTTAAGCTGATTTAAAAATATTTCAAAGGCTTGTAAAATTTATATTGATGATATTGAAGATAATGGAAATGTTCAATTGGAATCCGAAACTTTATTGTTGTGACGACCCAAAATTTTTGAACATTTGAAATTGAAATATTTGAATGAATTTTTATATTTAGAAGTTGATTTAACTTGAATTTTAATTATAACCATGAATTTGGCAATTTAAATTATTGAATGTAATTTATTAAAGTTGGATAAAAATTTGAATCTTCAGTTTTAAGCTGATTAAAAATATTTTCAAGGCTTCGAAAATTTATATTGATGATACTAGAGATAGTAGAGTTTTTATAAAATTGAATTTGAAAGCGATTTGTTCGGTTTTGAAATTATATTGTTTAAATCGATATTTAAAAATAGCCTTCCGAAGCACAATCTCGGAATTCAACGAAACCAGTTCTATTGGATCCGAAATATTGTACCATTATCGGATTTCAATTTCCGTAGCATTCGGAGTTATTGTATGATCGTACAATTGAAAACGCGCTGAAAATTAAATCGAAATTTAATTCAATAACTGGTTCAAAAGGCTATCTTCTCCATATGATCGAATTTGGACTTGAAACTTTTTGCATTGCGTTCGGAATGGGCGTATAACGTTATAAACGCCTGGCCGCATGCCTCGATTGGAGGTCGAGATTTTAAGTTGCATAATTGGATACAATTTAAATTTGAATTTGAATTTGAATTCAAAATAAAAATAATATAATTTCATTACTGTAGCATCAGACACGTAGGGAATAAAAAAATTCAAACACATGTCCTCTTGAACAACACTTGTTTCGTTTTCTCTGGGAATTTTTACAAGCATTCCCTAAATAAAAAAACTAGAAAACGAACGATAATTTTTCTTTTTTCTTGTTTGAAGAAAAAACCAAGATTGAAAATAATGGCCACAACTAAATCGCGAAAACCTAGATCTAAGAAATGCCGATATCCTTCTTCGCTTCTTCCTTCATTCACAAATTCGAAATCGAGTTCCCAGTAATCGAACTCGAGGAAGTAGAAGTGAAGGGCATTGCGATAGTGGTGCGCACGAGGTATTCTCGGCAGCCGAAGTCGCGATTATGGTATCGATCGGAGAGGGTGTGCGTGGGAGGTAGCAGTTCGTCATAGTTGAGGGCGTTGTTCGTACGGCCGACGACTTCGATTTCTGGGTGAGGGTTCGTCTTGGGTTCGAGCGGGGTTAACATGAGGTCGAGGTTATGGATTTTTAAGCGGCGACGTTCGCACGAAAGGGTGGGTCGCCGATGGTAGTGGGGTCGGCGACTCCTGTAGCCGGCGCAACAACACGATCGGTGCAGCGTTGATGTATGGTTCTGAGTAAATCACAATTTGGGGATATTTCTACGGCAGTGAAGGTAATTTAGCAGTTTAGAAATATTTATTACAGTAAGTTGATTTTGTTTTAATATAAGGGTAGATGTATAACATTTTAAATTTTTACAGTAAAATAAAGTTAAGCAGTTCTAAATGTTTTATGTTAATCTTAATTTAATTTGATCTGGAATTATATATATATATATAAACATGTACAGAAGAAAAAAAAGGAACATATACATAGGGATAAAGTTTGAAAATATAGGGGTTTTAAATGTTGAAAGTTTATATATAATTAGATTTTTTACTGTAAATTTTATTTGTAAATACATATTTATGCATGTAGATAAAAGTATTTTCATAAATTATTTTTAATATCTACATATACAAAATTCAAATTTGGTTTTGGATATTCAAAATACTAAATTATGGTGAATAATTTGTTTAATTAACTTGAATAAATATTTTGATTACTAAAGATTATAAAAGGAAAATTAGTTTAAATTTTAATGATTTTTATAAAATAAAAATCATTAATTAATAAAAATTTATAAAAAAATAAAATAATTTTTTTCGATTAGATCGAGTATTAATAAAATCATATAATTGTTTGATACAAGGTCTAATACAATGAAGAAAACGAATTGGAATGGAAATTGATTTCAAATCAAAGGTGAGATCTTCTCACTCAATCAAATATTTTTCTGATTTAAATTTTGAATAGATAGATTTAAAATTGATTAAATGTGTGCTTGGATGATTGATTTATTATCAGTTATATTAGTTTAGACCCTATGCGCCGTATAATAGCGGATGATATTATATTAAACCCATATACCGCGATATTCCACCTCGAAGTGGAATTGGTATTATATATGCATTTGGAGTGATTGATTTCCCTCATTATATGGCGGATGAGACCCTATGCGCCGCATAATGGCGGGTGATGTTTTATAAATCCCGTATACCGCAATATTCCACCTCGTAGTGGAATGTGTATTTAATTGTTGTGCTAATGCCTGTGGATGCAGGGAAAAAGGTTGGAGGGATCCAACTGGATTCCTCAAAACATTTTGATTTGTTTTCAAAATTTTGTATTGATTATTTATTTTGATTGCATTGTGTGTGTGCCGGGAGGCCTTATGGTAGTTTCATTTTCCAAAATGCATAGCGGATTTCTTTGTGAAAAATAACTGTTTTTTAGATCTCACACAAGTCCCATGATGGATTGGAGTTTATTGTTCACTTTCTAAACTCTGGGTGCCCATAATTTTCCACACGGGCGGCCTAGAGTCAGGTTGTCAATTATTCTAGAGCGAAGTCAAGAAGTTGTTGTGGATATCAGGAGTTGAAGCTGGATGGCGAGGCATATCACTTATATATGTAATATTTCTTTTCCGCTATTGTTTTTGTAAACTCTGATAATGTGGTGTATAACTGATATAGTGTTTTTGTATTAAAGATTATTCTTTATCTATTATATATTGTTCCGCTGTGAAATGTGAGATTCTGTTATTGTTTCTGTTCTTCTTCTATCTTCTTATTCTTAAACCCTAACGGTTCGATTTTCCGGCATTCGATTGTGCGGCATTTGATACAGTTGACGTATTAATGTCGACTTTCGAAAGTCGAAAAATAGGGTCGTTACAAATCTGGTATCAGAGCATTTAGTTTAGCGACAACCTTGGCTCTGTTGGGTGTTACTCATAAAAGATAAAGTCAATAGTACTCTAGAATGAGTGGAGTGTAATAATAGATATGAGCGCGTATTTGTTAGTGAATATAAAAAAATTGTTTTATATTGTGATGACTGGTTTGTTGAGCGGTATATGGATTCTGGTCGGTATAGTCCATACAACTCTGTCGATAGGGATCTCTAAACACTTGTACAGAATAATTCGACATGATAATTTTTAAAGTTAGGTAAATGAAATAATTTTACCCAAATCGATTTTGTATGTAAAAGGAATAATTTTTTGTAAATTATTATAGTATATGGTTGCTTGTTTGTTAGGAAGTAATAATATTATATTATTATCATTGAAATTGAATAAGAAATTGAAATCATAATCAAAAATTGAGAAATAAAATCCATATACAAATGAGATTTGCAAATATAAATTCTAAATGTAATTTATAATTTGAAATAGATTCCAGAGAAATATTTGAAAGTGGATTGAAAAGAATTGAAATTGGAAATTTTGGCGAAATTTTTAAATCTCTTTTGATTTGAAAATGATTTTTGAAAAGAATTGAAAGGGTTTGAAAAAGTTTTGAAATTTGGAAAATTTGGAAAAAATGTTTTTGAAGGGATGAAAGCTCAAAACTCTTTTAGGTCGCTGGAAAATAACTTCGATGATGACTACTGCATTATCGATGTTCATTTTCGAGTTTCCAGGAGAGGAATTGCTACCAAATTATTTTAAAAAGGAAGTTGTTTGGAAAACTGGGTTCGGTTTTGGAAATTCAAAAGATAATTTGAATTGATTTCAAAAATGATTTTTGAAAGGTTGAAAAGACTTTCGAATTTTATTAAAACTAATTATGCAATAATAAATAAATTTGAAAACTTAGAAAATTCAGATTTAAATTGTAATTAACTTCAGTTAATTTTAATAAATGTGAATTTGAGAAGTCCTATAGACTAAATGTTTGGAATAAAATCTATCAAGGTGAAAAACAAATTGTGAATGAATAAATAAATTTGCAATTGCAAATAAATGAAAGTGAACTGAATGTTGAAATTCATTTCGAATTTGTAAGTAGAACTGGAGTTAGAATTGAATTTGATTTGTGATATCCCGAAATTTCGAGGAATTTAAAATGTGATATCAACTTAATAAATTAATTAAAATAGATAAAAACTGTTATTTTTAAATATAAATAACCAAAATAATTAATAACATGATCATTTTAATTATAGTTATAAATGGATTCTTAATAAAATAATTATTTGCAAATTTAATTGGTAATGTTTTAAAAATAATTTTTTTAAATAAAGTTATTATTTTCAAATTAAATTAGTGTTTGTTTAAAGTTAGTGTAAATTTGAATTGATATTAAATTTGATTTCAAATTGAATTTGAATTTAGATTTAAATTTGAATTTAAATGAATATTTATATCTTAAAAGTATTTTGATTTAAAATAATATATGAATGAGTTTTATTTAAAATAAGATTTATTTCCTTGAAAAGAATTTATTAAGAAATGGTTATAAAACTGTAAAATAAATAAAAAAGGTTTATTTTAACATTTTAAAATGGATTAAAAATATTTTATATGATTTCATTTAAATTATAATTGGTTTATACTTTATTTTCTTTTAAAGATTCTATTTTTATAAGCTTTAGAAAGCATTTATTTATTTCGAAATGTATTTACTAATTTAGAAAATTTATATAAAAGCTTTTAAAATCACTTAAAGATAAATAAAAATGAAATATTACAAGTGTAGGTTAATAAAGCTTATTAAACACACATGTAAGCTAAGTAATTATGAATGATGACAAGTGTAACAATTGGAGACAAGTGGCAAATTTATTATTATTTTTTCCTTTAATTCCAAATAAATCCTAAAATGCATTATATAAACCTAACTCTTCTTTACCCATCACTTTTCCTATTCCATTTCAAAGAAACTCAACATTTGTAAAACTATTTTTCCAAACCAGTAAATTCTTTTGCATTAAAACCTGAAACCAGATCAAAGCTTAAAAACACCTCCTCAAACAAATTAGTAAATCACTCCCTCAAACCTAAATTATATCCTGTAAACTGCTACATCTTCAAAGATGTAATCTGGAATTAGTGCAAGCTGCAGTGCAAAACTTCAGATTATCAAATGCAACTCAAACCAATAACCTTTTCAAACCAAAAATTCACATCTGTTACTAATCTTTTCAAATCAATGTACACTCATGTGAAAATCTGCAGCCTTCTCAAACCCAAAATAATTGCAAACCTGTGATCACCTTCTCAAACACAAATCAAGACTACAACATTTTCAAACTTTGTAAACTGTTTTGTAAACTGTTTGCAAAACTATTCAAGAATTTGCAATATTTTTTTATCCTCAAACTCAAATCAAATAATTCTGTAAACTGTTAACTCCTCAAATCTGTAAGCAAAGATCTTTAAATGCCAACATGTAAACTCCTCAAACTCGAGAATCAAAGCCAGTAAGCTAGGCTGTAGCAGATTTTCCAATGCAAGTCTGTAGCCATCTTTCAAAACTAAGATTTGCAAAGCAACCTTCTCAAGCTTCTCAACAATTCAAGGAATTCAGCAAAAAAAGAATCAAGTTCCATTATTTAAATCAAAATCTTCAATTTCAAGTCTTACAGTTTTCAAAACATCCCAGTTTCAAGTCTCTGCATTTTTAAAAATTGGTGAGTTAATTTTTTTAGTCTATTACTTGTTTGCTTGTGAAAATGTCTGAGATGAGTCGTGCTTGCATATTGAAAATACAAGTGTATTGTGTGGTTGTTCATGTTGATCTGTGCATGTCCTTGTTCTCTGTTCCTATGAATTCCAGGTTGAAGTTCAAACAAAATCCAAACTCTTTTCATTAAGATGCTATCTGGACTTAGGATTTAAATGAAATATGTTTGTTTAATCCTAAATTAAAGTTTAATATTATTTTAGTGAATTAAGTTTTTGTAATACTTCTAAAAATAGGATAGGACGGGAGCAAACTTAAATGCGTGATAAAATTAAATGTTGAATTAAGTTGATTCAGGTACATATTTCGAATTGACTTAGGAAATCATGAATTTTAAAATGAAAATCATAAATTTTAGTATTAAATTGAATGAGCAATTCAAGTTTGTCTGGAAAAGGGGTTCTGGGCAATTGCTGATGATTGAATGGTCGGGGATGACCGGGATCTTAGCTGGGGGTAAAAGAAGGACAGGGGTATTCAGCAAAAATAGTGGGAAGATTGTCTGATCATCATGGAGTTGGCAGCGAGCAAATTAAGTTTCTAACCCTAAATTGGATGAGCTGATAGATTTGATCACTTCTCCCTCTCTGGTGAATCGAGTGCATTGGAACTTTGGGATTTGGTTCGCCGAAGTCTGGCGATGATGTGGCTGGAGCTACGGCGACTCAGGTGGTCGGAGGGAGGATGTTCGAGGCATTTCTGATGAGTATTTGGGATTCCAGTTCCAACTGTCTAGCTCGATTTTGAATTAAGCCTTGTGATTGTGTTTGAAGGATCAGGAAGTGATGCTACGGTGATGTTCAGTGTGTCGAGGCTTGCGGTGGTGATCACCGTCGTCAAAGACGACTGTGCAGGTGCACAAGGGGGGGTGTGACATCTGGTGATCGGTATTGGAGTTTACTCGAAGCATTGCTCGAGAGTTTGTGAGGAATACCCAAGAGTAAACTCGAGTAGATTTAGGTGTTTATAAGCTACAGGTTTATAAACTTTAAATTTTAATTTTTAGTTTTAAAATGGGCAGAAGTGCTTTGAATCGGGGTTAGGCCCGAGCGACCTACGGGTAAAACCTGAGGTAACTGATTAAACAGTTTCAGAATGCTTTAAAAACAAATCTTTTTGAAATTTGAAGTTAAATCTAGTTTTAACTTCTATATAAACTTATTTTATATATAATAAGTATTTCTTAAACAATTGGTTATGAAGTTTTTTTTAAAAGATGTTTAAATGAAATTATGTTAAATGAAATTTTAAAGTGATTTTTAAACATTAGTTTAAAATGTAAGTTAAGAATTTTTTTTAGAAAGGTAGTTTTAAAATACAACTTGAATTAGTTTTGAAACCTTTACTTGATAATGTTTTTAAGTTTTTTTTAGGAAATTAAACTTTGATAACTTTAAAATTATCAAGTGAATAATTGTTTGTTTTAAAACTTAATTAATGATGTAATTAAGTAAAGATAAATTATAATGTTAAAATGTTTTTAAGTGTTAATGTTAAATAAAGGTATTAATGATATAATGTCTTGTCTTAAGATGATTTAAGGTTTAATACCTTGAGATAAACTAAGTTAATTGTGGAAATTGAGTATAATTAATTAATTTGATTTATTTAATTATAAAGGGTTAATTAAGTAATTAATCAAGAGTAATTAATTGGTTTAATTAATAATTAATTAAGGGTTATTATTTAATTAATTAAAGGTTAATTAATTATAATTAAGGATTTTTAATTAAAGGTTGTTAATTAATGATCAGAGAATAATTAATTGAGTAATTAAGAATTAATTAATCAAGAAATTAAGATTTTCTTAATTTAGTAATTAAAGAGTTGTTAATTAAGTAATTGGAGGTTACTTAATTAATATTTAAGATGTACTTAATTTGTGATTAACTTTCATTAATTAATTATTAGGTTTTATTAATTAATACTTAAAGGATGATTAATCTATAATTAAATATTAATTGATTTATCAAAGTTGACTAAGGATTAATCAAAAGTTAATTAAGAATTAATCAAAGGTGATTAAGTATTAATCAGAAGGCAATTAAGAATTAATCAATGTTAATTAAGGATTGATTAATTAATAATTATGGATTAATAAATTTGTAATTGTTAAATAATAATTAAGTTTTATTAATTAATAATTAATAGATAATTAATTAGTTAATTAATGATTAATTAATTAATTTTAAGAGCAATTATGGATTAATTAATTTTTAATTAAGAGATATTGATTAATAATTAAGTTTATTAATTAATAGTTAATGGATAATTAACCAGTTAATTAAAGGTTAAGTAAGTGATTATAAAAGTAGTTAAGGGTTGATTACTTTGTTTTAAAGGAGATCAATTAATAATTAAGGTTTATTAGTTGAGAATTAAAGAGTAATTAATCTGTGAATAAAGGTTAATCTATTACTTATAAAGGAAAACAGAAACCAGTTGTTTATTTGGATGACACATGTCTCGTACGATGTGGCAATCAGATATAGTATCTCAAACTGGTTCACTTCTCACGTTTCCAAATCCCTAACCGCAGTTGTTTCCATTTCTTAAATTACATTTCATGGCCCTTTCTTCTTTGTCAAAACAAATCCGCTTCGATTTCCTCCCATCAAACCCTATACAGTCTGTAATGGCGGATCCTCTATTAACTCCCACCAAACCTTACTATTTCTCTACCAATTCCAAAAATAGTGAAAGAAACAAATCCATGTGCCCTTTGTATGTTAATTCATACCCGTAAATCTCATTTCTCCTTTCCAAGGTAGTGATTTTCTCAATTTTTTCTTCCATTTGTTTATTTTACTTATTTCTTCGGAATTCACGACTACTTACTATTGATTCACACATAAACTGACCGGATCATTTGTTGACATAATTCAGTAGTTGTTCAATTTGATTAGTAGTTGTTCAATTTGATTAGTAGTTGTTCAATTTGATTAAATTTAGATTTTGAACATATAATGATAGCGCTATTTGTTATTACTCTGTATTGTTAAAATTACAGAATGATTTACGTATTTTCCCCAATAGTTTCAACTGTGATTATTCGATCACGATTGATTTTAAGGAGGGTGATGATTAACTGTGTTTCAATTCTTCAAATGCAACTAATTGCGAAAAAGAGGAGTAAAATTCACGTATTTCCTATTTATTTTCTTATTAGGAGAAGGAATTGTTTGAACTGAAATATTCTAAGTTGTCCAAAATTACGAGATTTGGTGTTATTTGTATTACTTTTCATAGTATTGTGCTTGCATTCATAGTTTCAATATATCTTTTTATAAGTCGATACACATACATTTCCATTTTAACTGTATACTGTTTCATCATGTTTAACTCATGAGTTTCATCCAGAAAAGCTTATTTATATAAATGGTGTTACTACTGTGTATTGTTATTAATGAGTTCTTTGAATTGTATGCATATAGAAAACTCCTAAATTTACTTTGATGCTCTGAGTCTCTGACTATTCATTCATGATTCAAAATGCACTAATAAATGTTCATACTGACTTTTGGATCAGAAAAATATAATCGTATAAGGGATTCATAATGATGAAAGAAAGTAATATATGAGTGGGTAGTTAATACTTAAATGGTGCTTTTATTTATTATTGGCTAATCTTTTAGTTAAATGGGAAAGTAGGAACGCAATTTGCTTGCTGGCTTGAATGATGTCTTCAAATGATGTGGCATAAATAATAAATGCCGATACAATTCCCTCCATCGCCTTTCATTTTGTTTGATCCCATTATCTCTGTTTATGCAACAATTATTAGCACCCTTCTAATTCTAAGATTTTCTCCACCTAATGCACTATTTTAATTTATTTTCGTTGTATTGAAATTTACAGGAAATTAAACAGTGCCTTTTTTCATCGTCATGTCACCATGTAATTTCTTTTTTTACAATTGCATTCTCTCTCACATCCTAAAAGTTCATTAAAATTCATATGCAAACCAGTATAATCAAATATCGATGCTTAGATAATTGAAACATACTATATTACTGGATATACCGAAGACGTTTTAAAATATATTTGACTATTTCATTGATTTTAATTAAATGCAAATAGTAGACAGGTAAGCATCATTTATTTTTCTTTCTCCTCTCAGTGTTACCATATAAAATATCTCTCTTTAAGTGTAATGCAAATTTAGACTAGGGTATCTATTTATATTGTCCATAATGTTAACAATAGGTAAAGGCAGTACGGTATATCACTGCATATGTTCTGGGTTTTGGTTACATCTAATATGCATTATTTTACAGGATGATATTAATTTTATATTTCCAACTTCATTATTGTAGTACTGTCTCCCTACAAGGGAAACAACAGTGCACTATAAATGTTGTTATTCATTTGATATTGTTACTTATCTTTTGAAGCAGGCGTATTCATTTTCTTTCTCTCCCGCGTTTAGCTAAACATTAATCCGAAATAGATTTTTCAAGTTGTATGCTATTTCATATCCGTATAGAGAAGCATTAGAGATGATGGAAATTTAAAGCAAGAAAAAGTAAATATCTATGAACAAAGTTGGCTAGAGTATAATAACTTTTTAAACTCATTAGGCCGGTAATATGTTTCACTAGACATTTACTTAAGTGGGATAATTTTTAACACTTTTCGTATATTGTGCAACATTACACAAATTTAAGCCGATGTTCAAAAAATTCTTCAACTCCAAGAAGGGTTCGAAAATGTTTTATGCGTTAAGATACAAAAGGCATGTGGTTTTCCAACCATAGCATTTTCAAACGATGCTTTACTGGAGTTTACAAAAATTGCGGTATAATACATAAATTAATGTGTATAGTTCTAGCAATAAAGAAAATTATAAGTACTTACACTCTTAACACTGGGACTATTCAACGGATTTTACATATTTAGAAATTGAAATAATTATTTTCATGGTACTTTTTATTTTAAAGGATGATGAATCGACTTTAATAAATGAACAATCTGACTATATTTCTTACAATATTTCTACACAGGAAACCGGGTCTCATGTTGGTGACAATATCTTTGTTATAACACATCTTCTTGGACTATTTATTCAAGGTAAGAATTTATTATTATTAAGTAGTACATTTTTTATGAGTTATAACAAATATATGATATAAAAATTGTGAAAAGTCTTGACAACGATTATTATGTGCAGTTCACTCGCTAACAAATAAAAATTGTGCTGTTTCCGTTTGAATATTTTGATTGGTTTAATTTGTTTTACAATTGTATGTGTATAGAATGAGCTTGGGTAAAATGCATGTTAATGTTCCATTGTTATACTAAATCCAACATTTGATATAAAATTTACGTACTACTTACTAAAATTTCATATATACGAAAAAAAGGATTACATCAGCAAATGTCTGTGCCATGCTTATTCTCTATAATATACAAACCTCTATTATTATAGGAGCTTCAAATAATATTTATTCTCAAAGCATTTCATAGATAATCATATTTTTTAAACCATATATTTTTAAATAAAACTCCCTAATCTCATGATTTCACTCAAAGTGAAAACATATGGAAATGATGAAGGTATCTCATATTCTAAATAATATATATGTGTCTGTGTCTTATGTATTAAAAAACAAAACATTCGGTTAACAAGTCAAAATGAAGCCTTTTTTCAAATTGCCCAAAACGTCCATATTGCAAAGTATCTCTAATTTATCCAAGCGAGGGCAATTCAGTGAGTCTAATATCCCACTATCTCCACATTCAATGAAAGAAAGAAAGCGTTCATTCTTCCCAAATACTCATTGTTGTCATGACCAAAATATGCATTCTCGAATTTTTGCAGGTTCATAAAACAAAACCTCAATAAAGATATTTGCTAAAGTATTTACTTTCTATTTTAAAGAAAAATCTTTGGTATTTGCTTGAATCAAACTTTTGCTACAGACTGCCAATATTTTACGATGTATTTAGCTTTAGAATCAATTGACCATTTTTTCTTCCAATATTAGGTGGAACCTCAATAATTGGAAAAGAAAAAAAAACTAAGTGTGGAATGAGGCAATACTGAGGTGGAATCAACAAGAAGGATGCTACTAAGAGTCAGATTTTGTTGCACTGTAACCTTTTCTCAATCTTTTATCACTTGCACAGTTTAGTTGATAATAATATAGATTAATTTGAGGTCATAAAATACAAATATGATTTATTTTGCTTCAGGCGGAGAGGAAGAAGAAAATGTTAAAATAAGAAGACAATGGATTAGAAGGAAAAATATTCGCTATAAACAACTAAACTTTTAACAAAAATGTAATGCTTGGAGACGGAATGAAATTTTTTCAAGTTGCAACCCATAAAGGTATTGATTTAGTCATTCATAACAACCATATATAACGCAACTTTGCTTATTCATATATTTTACTCAGTACGTTGTTACATACCAATCTTACATTTTGATATTAGTATATTTCCAAGCTAAACATCAATAAACACTTTTAAGCATAGTCGTTGTGGTTTGTACTCTAAATGTGAATTCATTTTTTATTTGTTGTACCATACATATTATAGGTTGCCGAACTTAGGCTATGTATTGAATAGTTCTCTTTATATAAGGTGACAAATCTAGCTTAAATTGCTTGATTACTTGAGCTCTACACTTATATTTTACAATTGTTTGAAAACAATAATGAAAGATGCGGAAGAACAAAATTTATGTTAAACATTGACTTTAATACTTTTCTTACTTACTAATTGCTTGGAAAAGACTTTAAACTCGATATACTGTTTCCAAGTATTATAAATCTAAATACTTTTTTTCTTAAATTTATAAAAGAAGAAAAATCTAAGTACTTAGTGCAATGTGTATTTAGCTTCTCAAAATGATGATTCATGTTAATAGATGATGGTGCATAAAATATCTGAAATGAAGATAATCTTGCTGACAAATATTTTAGCATTTATTTTTTTGAGCCTATTGATTTCGCTGCAACTTCTGCTGATTTTATCTAGACTTTGGATTTGTGGAGGTTTTGTCGGTTTTTGTGTTTGATTTTTGGGTTTTTGGCTCTCTGATGCAATTTCAACTCATGAAAAAGATTAGTGTATTTTTGTAATTTATGGTTACTAAGTATTATATATGACCTTATATTACTACGAGTACATGTACAACTATTGAATGCATACAACAACAAAATAATTTCTTAAAACCTCTATATTCCACCATTTCCCATTTTCTTCCTTTTTATTTGTTATTTAGAAAACCCACGAACTCATCGCTTTTTTTAAACTAATCAATCATCAGTAAAGCAGTAAATGATGAAGTTAGGATTAGGTTACTCATGGGAAAAGAAACACTAAGCACAAGTAAGGATGACTTGATTTATTACTGGAATGTATACTATGATACAAAATTTTCTAATCTCATGTGCAAATTCGTTAATTGGACTTTACTGTATCTGAGTAATTTTATAAAGTTATATGTTCAGAACATTTTTATATTTTGTCTTCATTATGCAATTTTGATGTTAATTGGCATGGTTAAAGATACTGTGGATGGGTGCTCTATGTGCCACAATTGATGAGTAAGCATGAGTTTGATTAAACCTTTTTTTTGTAAATTTGTCCACCGTTTTCTTTAGTGCACTTGTGAACAAGAATTTAGATCTTCATGAAACAGATACAAATGAGATGTTTAGTTTTGAAGAAGCTAGACCAAAATGTTCAATATATGTTTCATTAGTTGATTTATTTTTCAGCTTTTAGTCGCTCTTCCAATATTTACATAAAAAACTTAAAGTCAAGAGAGTCTGGGCCAAAGAAAAATATTTTTCTACTGATTGTATTCTGATTAATTTTGAAATAAAATGTTATTGAAAATTATGTAAGTTTAATAAAATTGTAATTTCCTAAAAGTAACTATGTTTAGTAAAACTAACAAATTAATTTTATGGATATGTAATTAATGATTGTTTGCTATGTTTTTATATTTATAGGAAATAGTTTATACGATCCATATGAACTGCAAAATAGGCCTGGTAGAACATTGGTTTATAGTGGCCAAATTGTACATGTCATGGCTATGACTCTAATACCCACTCACCTTTTTAAAGTCACCATCACTTTTTCCATACAAGACCACACCAATCGAAAGTCATCAAGGATATCTTGGTGACACAAGGAGGTCAGAAAGAAAAGAAGGGTATGCTATCATTTTTGTTTATGTTGCTGACTATATTAATATGTTTCAGAATCTATGAAAACATGGTAAGATAGATAAATAAATCCTATTATATGAAATGATATTCCTTATTCCAGGTTTAGCCCAATGAGAAACATGCTGGATGTATATTGGACATGTATGCAGATCTTATGGTAGGGAGGCTATGGAAATTCTTTAGGATGACGGGCTGCTTATTTTGACCCACTTCCCAGCCCTTGCTGTCTGTTTTGTATTTTTATTACAACATGTAGTGTCATTTCAGTAAGTATGGTTCTTTACTGTTTGACCTTTTTGTACTTTGTTGGTTTGTAAATTTAGTATGGTTGTCATTGTTGTTAAAAAATAGCTGCTACAGTGTACTTTCCTATTTTCTTTTTACTTTCAGTTCGGTCAACCTACATCTGTACTATGATCTGTTTGTGCTAATGCATTTCGCCAAAATGCTACTGTGACCGAGCTACATATTCTTCTGTTTTTACCACATACGGAACTGACATTAATATAATACTCGGTTAGGTTATTTTTTTCCTAAGGAATATTTCCTACTTTTCAAGTATGTGGTAACCAACAACTTTACTTTGGCTGAATAATTCGGTTGGGTAGGCTGATTCATTATGTGCAAATACTTGAGCTGCCTGCTCATTTCTTTCTGAAATCAAATTTTACCCATCCTCATGCTTTTATAAAAATTCATCCATTCAACATCAACTGCTTGAATTAATTACTGTACAGCGGTAATCAATGCATTTTTAAAAAAAATAATTACTTCCCTATTATTTTCCAATACATAGCCAGTCAAAATAAAACGTTAATTAAGACAAATTTTAACATTGCTTTGATTACGTGAAATGAAAATTCCTACAATACTTTGAGCAAATATAACATTCTAAAAATAACATTAACAACATTTACATATAAATTTTACTAATCGAAGAATGAGATAAATTAATCATACAATGAACACAAACTTCGAACTTCAACATCTACCCGTGTGCATAGCACGGGGCACGCACTAGTTGATTAATTGATAAGGATAATCAAGAAGTGATTAATTAATTAAATGTTGTATTTACTTAATGATTGTTTAAGTAGTATTAGGGGATTAATTCTTAAGTAATTAATGTAATTTAAGATGATAAAATTAATTATAACATGGATTAATAAATCCTGTTTATGGATGATTGTTTGTATAGAATATCTATATTGGATGACATCTATTGGATGATACCTATTGGATAATACCTATTGGATGATATCTATTGGGTGATATCTATTAGACGATATTTATTGGTTGATATCTATTGGATGATATCTTGGATGATATGTTATGATATTTTGTGATATGATATTAGATATATTAGTGATAAATGTGTGATAATTATCTATGTGAAATGCTGTGTGAATTCAATGTATTGAATTGAATTGAAATGAATTGTTTTAAACTTTAAAACAACTTGGACCTAAAAGATGGCATTTGGATTTCAATGAGACCGGGATCGGGTCTCCATATTTGGATATCCGAAAACCACATCAATCCAAATTAAGCGATAGGTCGTGAATCTCAAGTGAAGATGAAGATTCAGAGTGCAAGGGTTATTGTCGTTGACTCTGAGGGTGATTCCCAAAATGAGTGTAACGAGATAATGCCTTCGGTTTCATTCGAACACGGAACGAACTTGTATGGATTGAATGCTTTCAAAACATCGTCAGGTGGATGATGAGCATTCTAAGATAGATGTGTTCTATAAAGGTAATCGTAGCCTCAAGCCTCATCAACCGGGAACGGCTAAAACAGGGGAGGTGCAGCAAGGTTAAGTGGGTCATGCCTAAGTAGGACAAGATTTTCCCTGTCTAGATGTCCCTTTTTATTCGGTTGTGTGGGCAGTTGGTCTGCAGCCAACTGCGGGGTTGTCTTGTTCGGGACTATTCAGTAAGGAATGGTCCCGGTCTTATGTTGCAGGGGAGTTAGGGTGGCTCCTCGGTACGGGTATCTAGGCCACGTACTGTGACGAGCGGTACCCCAGTAGCCCTGCCATTGTATGGAATCCAATCTCCAATAAGTGCCGTACGTTTTGATTGTGCCCAACTATGTTGGAATGTGAGATGTAAGCATTCCATCTATTTCTGTATTTTACTTGAAAACCCTAGACACTATTATAATATCACTGGATTTCCTATCAAATGTTTTGGATAGCGTAAGGTAAAAACTTACCCGTATTTATGTGTGGGAAATCATACGTGATGCCTTTTATTTTCAAAGGTTTTCAAAAGTTAAGCAACTTTAAACTGTTTACTCACACCAGACCCATGTCTGACCCAGAGTTTATTTCTGCTTTTCTTAAACTCTCGAGTACTCAAATTTTTATGAGTAGCCAAGGGATCAGTTTTGGCTTGACGAAAATTGGAAAGCATGGAGCAGGAGTCCAGATGTAGCTATATCTATATTTTCGTTGTGCTGAGTTGTGTTGTAGTCTTTGTCTGTTGTATTTGAAATGTAATAGACAGAGCCCTATAACTATCTAATGTGAAAGGTTGATTGTATCTGTGTATCTCTGATGTAAATGACTATGTAATTTCTATTTGATATATTATATTTTGTTCCGCTGTGAGATTCTGATATTGTTGACTTCTTTCTTCTTTCTATTCTATTTCTACCTCTTTCTTTCTTATCGATGATGCGTCCTTCTGTGGAATGAAGGGCGGGTCGTTACAGTGGTATCAGAGCATAGGTTGAGATAATACCTAGGCTCTGGAGTGGTGTCTATCTTGAGAGCGCGTATTTGTAATTTTTAAATAATTATATTCCTATATAAATTTGTTGGGTATCTGTTAGGATTTCTAACTTGAGTTCTAGAGAAGTTTTATCTTTCTCTTTGTTTGGTTGACCATCCTATCCTTGTATCTAATCTTATAAGTGGATAACTAAGTTAGATAAGATCTGTAGAGGCTTAAGATTTCTTATCTTCCCTATAATTTTCTTGTGACCCATTGGTATTGAATCTCGAAGGGTTTGATCTTATTCTGGATATGGATTGGATGGATAGTATAAGAATTGTTTCTTTGAAGGCTGAGTTGGGAAGAATCGCAAAAGTGACTTGCGATGATTTCGGAGTTCTTTTGAGCAATCTTTTGCTTGGAGTGAGGCATCTCCAGAAGGTGTAGAGTTCATCGAAGTGGTTAGAGATTGCCCGTATGTTTCCAAGGTAGTGGAAGTGTGCCTTCATCAGGAGATAGAGTTGGAGAAGCAGATCTAAGTTTTCTTTGAGGATGTCCTTTTCTTCTAGTAGAGGTATTTCTGTAGATTCAGCCAGGTAACTTCTATTCAGGAGTGAAGCAATTGTAGTTTTATGGATTTGGCAGAGTTTTATAGGAAGTTTGTAAAGTCTATTCTAAGATTTCTTCGCACTTAACCAAGTGACTCGGGAAGGAACTAAGTTTAGTAGACCCGAGTGTGATGAGACTTTGTTGAATTTAAAGGCAAGGCTGACTAGTGTGCCTATTCTAGCTATTCTGGATACCAAGAGTATGTTGGAGGTCTACTCGGACGTTGTATATGGATGGATTGAGTCAAGAATGGTCAGTTCCAGTCTTGGGATTGATGATCAAGGAACATTGAAGATCATCGGAAGGATTTGAAGTGATTTCTTTGGAGTTCATCGACGGTTTGCCAAGGACCAAAGAGGGAAACGATGGAATATGGGTAATTGAAGACCGGTTAATTAAGAGCACCTATTTTATTCCAGTCAAGGCAACCCGTACTGCGGCATCTTTGGCTGAGTTTTTCTTGAAGGAGTTTGTCCAAATGCTGGATGATTCTGTCAGGATTGTTAGCGACTGTGATCCTATTTTCTCCAGTGGATTTTGGAGATTTGTGATCAGCTTTGTGTTCAAGTTTGAATTTGAGTTCAGCCTATCATTCTCAGATCGACGGTCAGATAGGAAGGCTGAATAGAATTTAGAGATTGTGCCGAGGGCAGTGTTTTGGATCTGATGGGTCTTGGAAAGACCATTTGTTCTGAATGGAGTTCTCGTTCTGTATCAGGCGAGTATATAGATGGCATCCTATGGAGTTTTGCTTGGAAGATCTGGTAGATTCCCATTTTGTTGGGTAGAGTCGAGAAATCGTCTGGTTCTTCCCCAGTTTTGATCCGAGAGGCATCTATGAAGGTGGAGTTTATGTAGAAGAGCTGAGAGCAGTGCAGGATTGTCAGAAAGGATTTGTGGACTAGAGGCAAAGACAATTGGATTATGAGATGAGAGATTTAGTCTTTGTCAAAATTTCCCGATTTTAAAGGAGTTATCAGATTTGGAAAGACGGGGAATTTGCCCTGGATGTTTTGGTCTGTTCTAAGTGTTTGAGGATAATAGTGATTGTGGTCTACATGATGGAATTGCCAGTTTGGATAGCTGGAATTCATGTTGTTATTCACGTATCTCATCTGAGGAAGTACGTGAATGATCCATCTGCATTGGGATTTGCAGTTCAGTAGGATCTGGTAATTGAGCTGGTTTGTAGTGTGGTCTGATTTTTGATCCAGATTTTTGGATCAGAGTAAGGGGAAGCTCTAGATCTTAGTGGTTTAGCTTATTAAGGTTTAGTGGAGCTAGGATTTCAGAGTTTATCTTGAGAAACTATGGATAGTTATAGGAAGGCTTATCCAGATCTGTGTCCGGATAGCTAGAATTTTTTGATTTGAATAATTTGTTTATACAAATAAATTGGTGGTTTGAATGAATTGTTTGTTCGAATAAATTATTTATTCGAATGAATTATTGTTTAGTTAATAGTGTATGGTTGATATGGATGTTTGGATTGTAAAATAAAGTAAAGTATTTTGGATTATCTTTGTTTTAAATTTCGAGGACGAAATTCTTTTAAGAGGGAAGGAATGTGATATCCCGGAATTTCAAGGAATTTAAAATGTGATAATCATCTTAATAAATTAATTAAAATAGATAAAAACTGTTATTTGCAAATATAAATAACCAAAATAATTAATAATATGATGATTTTAATTATAGTTATAAATGGATTCTTAATAAAATAATTATTTGCAAATTTAATTAGTAATGTTTTAAAAATAATTTTTTTAAATAAAGTTATTATTTTCAAATTAAATTAGTGTTTGTTTAAAGTTAGTGCAAATTTGAATTGATATTAAATTTGATTTCAAATTGAATTTGAATTTAGATTTGAATTTGAATTTAAATGAATATTTATATCTTAAAAGTATTTTGATTTAAAATAATATATGAATGAGTTTTATTTAAAATAGGATTTATTTCCTTAAAAAGAATTTATTAAGAAAGGGTTATAAAATTGTAAAATAAATACAAAAGGTTTATTTTAACATTTTAAAATGGATTAAAAATATTTTATATGATTTCATTTAAATTATAATTGGTTTATACTTTATTTTCTTTTAAAGATTTTATTTTTATAAGATTTAGAAAGCATTTATTTACTTAGAAATGTATTTACTAATTTAGAAAATTTATATAAAAGCTTTTAAAATCACTTAAAGATAAATAAAAATGAAATATTACAAGCGTAGGTTAATAAAGCTTATTAAATACAAATGTAAGCTAAGTAATTATGAATGATGACAAGTGTAGCAATTGGAGACAAGTGGCAATTTTTTTTTGTTTTATTTTTTTCCTTTAATTCCAAATAAATCCTAAAATACATTATATAAACGTAACTCTTCTTTACCCATCACTTTTCCTATTCCATTTCAAAGAAACTCAACATTTGTAAAACTATTTTTCCAAACCAGTAAATTCTTTTGCATTAAAACCTGAAACCAGATCAAAGTTTGAAAACACCTCCTCAAACAAATTAGTAAATCACTCCCTTAAACCAAAATTATATCCTGTAAACTGCTACACCTTCAAAGATGTAATCTGGAATCAGTGCAAGCTGTAGCGCAAAACTTCAGATTATCAAATGCAAATCAAACCAATAACCTTTTCCAACCAAAAATTCACCTCTATTACTAATCTTTTCAAATCAATGTACACTCATGTGAAAATCTGCATCCTTCTCAAACCCAAAATAATTGCAAACCTGTGATCACCTTCTCAAACACAAATCAAGACTACCACATTTTCAAACTTTGTAAACTGTTTTGTAAACTGTTTGCAAAACTGTTCAAGAATTTGTAATACTTTTTTTATCCTCAAACTCAAATCAAATAATTCTGTAAACTGTAATCTCCTCAAATATGTAAGCAAAGATCTTCAAATGCCTACATGTAAACTCCTCAAACTCGAGAATCAAAGCCAGTAAGCTAGGCAATAGCAGATTTTCAAATTCAAGTCTGTAGCCATCTTTCAAAACTAAGATTTGCAAAGCAACCTTCTCAAGCATCTCAACAATTCAAGGATTTCAGCAAAAAAAGAATCAAGTTCCAGTATTTAAATCAAAGTCTTCAATTTCAAGTCTTACAGTTTTCAAAACATCCCAGTTTCAAGTCTCTGCATTTTTAAAAATTGGTGAGTAAACTTTTTTAAAAAAATAAATAAAAGCTAAGTTAATTTTTTTTTATAGTCTATTACTTGTTTACTTGTGAAAATGTATGAGATGAGTGGTGCTTGCATATTGAAAATACAAGTGTATTGTATGGTTGTTCATGTTGATCTGTGCATGTCCTTGTTCTCTGTTTCTATGAATTCCAGGTTTGAAATTCAAACAAAATCCAACCTCTTTTCATTAAGATACTATCTGGACTTAGGATATAAATGAAATATGTTTGTTTAATCCTAAATTAAAGTTTAATATTATTTTAGTAAATTAAGTTTTTGTAATACTTCTAAAAATAGGATAGGACAGGAGCAAACTTAAATGCATGATAAAATTAAATGTTGAATTAAGTTGATTCAGGTACATATTTCGAATTGACTTAGGAAATCATGAATTTTAAAATGAAAATAAAAAATTTTAGTATTAAATTGAATGAGCAATTCAAGTTTGTCTGGAAAAGGGGTTCTGGGCAATTGCTAATGATTGAATGGTCGAGGATGACCGGGATCTTAACTGGGGGTAGAGGAAGGATAGGGGTATTCGACAAAAATAGTGGGAAGATTTTCTGATCATCATGGAGTTGGCAGCGAGAAAATTAAGTTTCTAACCCTAAATTGGACGAGCTGATAGATTTGATCACTTCTCCCTCTCTGGTGAATCAAGTGCATTGGAACTTTGGGATTTGGTTCGCGGAAGTCTGGCGATGATGTGCTGGAGCTACGGCGACTCAGGTGGTCGGAGGGAGGATGTTCGAGGCATTTCTGATGAGTATTTGGGATTCCAGTTCCAACTGTCTAGCTTGATTTTGAATTGAGCCTTGTGATTGTGTTTGAAGGATCGGGAAGTGATGCTATGGTGATGTTCAGTGTGTCGAGGCTTGCGGTGGTGATCATCGTCGTCAAAGACGACTGTGCAGGTGCACAAGGGGGGATGTGACATCTGGTGATTGGTATTGGAGTTTACTCGAAGCATTGCTCGAGAGTTTGTGAGGAATACCCGAGAGTAAACTCGAGTATATTTAGGTGTTTATAAGCTACAGGTTTATAAACTTTAAATTTTCATTTTTAGTTTTAAAATGGGCAGAAGTGCTTTGACTCGGGGTTAGGCCCGAGCGACCTACAGGTAAAACATGAGGTAATTGATTAAACAGTTTCAGAATGTTTTAAAAACAAATCTTTTTGAAATTTGAAGTTAAATCTAGTTTTAGCTTCTATATAAACTTATTTTGTATATAATTGGTATTTCTTAAACAATTGGTTATGAAGTTTTTTTTAAAAGATGTTTAAATTAAATTTTGTTAAATGAAATTTTAAAGTGATTTTTAAACATTAGTTTAAAATGTAAGTTAAGAATTTTTTTTAGAAAGGTAGTTTGAAAATACAACTTGAATTAGTTTTGAAACCTTTACTTGATAATGTTTTTAAGTTTTTTTAGGAAATTAAACTTTGATAACTTTAAAATTATCAAGTGAATAATTATTTATTTTAAAACTTAATTAATGATGTAATTAAGTAAAGATAAATTATAATGTTAAAATGTTTTTAAGTGTTAAAGTTAAATAAAGGTAATAATGATATAATGTCTTGTCTTAAGATGATTTAAGGTTTAATACCTTGAGATAAACTAAGTTAATTGTGGAAATTGAGTATAATTAATTAATTAGATTTATTTAATTATAAAGGGTTAATTAAGTAATTAATCAAGAGTAATTAATCGGTTTAATTAATAATTAATTAAGGTTTATTATTTAATTAATTAAAGGTTAATTAATTATAATTAAGGATTTTTAATTAAAGGTTCTTAATTAATGATCAGAGATTAATTAATTGAGTAATTAAGAATTAATTAATCAAGAAATTAAGATTTGCTTAATTTAGTAATTAAAGAGTTGTTAATTAAGTAATTGGAGGTTACTTAATTAATATTTAAGATGTACTTAATTTGTGATTAAGTTTTATTAATTAATTATTAGGTTTTATTAATTAATACTTAAAGGATGATTAATCTATAATTAAATATTAATTAAGTGATTAATCAAAGTTGACAAAGGATTAATCAAAAGTTAATTAAGAATTAATCAAAGGTGATTAAGTATTAATTAGAAGGCAATTAAGAATTAATCAATGTTAATTAAGGATTGATTAAATAATAATTATGGATTAATAAATTTGTAATTGTTAAATAATAATTAAGTTTTATTAATTAATAATTAAGAGATAATTAATTAGTTAATTAATGATTGATTAGTTAATTTTAGGAGTAATTATGGATTAATTAATTTGTAATTAAGAGATATTGATTAATAATTAAGTCTATTAATTAATAGTTAATGGATAATTAACAAGTTAATTACAAGTTAAGTAAGTGATTATAAAAGTAGTTAAGGGTTGATTACTTTGTTTTAAAGGAGATCAATTAATAATTAAGGTTTATTAGTTGAGAATTAAAGAGTAATTAATCTGTGAATAAAGGTTAATTGATTAATTGATAAGGATAATCAAGAAGTGATTAATTAATTAAATGTTGTATTTACTTAATGATTGTTTAAGCAGGATTAGGGGATTAATTCTTAAGTAATTAATGTAATTTAAGATGATTAAATTAATTATAACATGGATTAATAAATCATGTTTATGGATGATTGTTTGTATAGAATATCTATATTGGATGACATCTATTGGATGATACCTATTGGATAATACCTATTGGATGATATCTATTGGGTGATATCTATTAGACGATATTTATTGGTTGATATCTATTGGATGATATCTATTGGATGATATGTTATGATATTTTGTGATATGATATTAGATATATCAGCGATAAATGTGTGATATTTGTCTATGTGAAATGCTGCGTGAATTCAATGTATTGAATTGAATTGAAATGAATTGTTTTAAACTTTAAAACGACTTGGACCTAAAAGATGGCGTTTGGATTTCGATGAGACCGGGATCGGGTCTCTAGATTTGGATATCCGAAAACCACATCGATCCAAATTAAGCGATAGGTCGTGAATCTCAAGGGATGATGAAGATTCAGAGTGCAAGGGTTATTGTCGTTGACTCTGAGGGTGATTCCAAAATGAGTTTAACGAGATAATGCCTTCAGTTTCGTTCGAACCCGGAACGAACTTGTATGGATTGAATGCTTTCAGAACATCGTCAGGTGGACGATGAGCATTCTAAGATAGATGTGTTCTATAAAGGTAATCGTAGCCTCAAGCCTCATCAAACGGGAATGACTAAAACAGGGGAGGTGCAGCAAGGTTAAGTGGGTCATGCGCAAGTAGGACAAGATTTTCCCTTGTGTAGATGTCCCTTTTTATTCGGCTGTGTGGGCAGTTGGTGTGCAGCCAACTACGGGGATGTCTTGTTCGGGACTATTCAGTAAGGAATGGTCTCGGCCTTGTGTTGCAGGGTAGTTAGGGTGGCTCCTCGGTACGGTGATCTAGGCCACGTACTATGACGGGCAGTACCACAATAGCCCTGCCATTGTATGGAATCCAATCTCCAATAAGTGCCGTACGTTTTGATTGTGCCCAACTATGTTGGAACGTGAGATGTAAGCATTCCATCTATTTCTGTATTTTACTTGAAAACCCTAGACACTATTATAATATCACCGGATTTCCTATTAAATGTTTTGGATAGCGTAAGGTAAAAACTTACCCGTATTTATGTGTGGGAAGTCTTACGTGATGCCTTTTATTTTCAAAGGTTTTCAAAAGTTAAGCAACTTTAAACCGTTTACTCACACCAGACCCATGTCTGACCCGGAGTTTATTTCTGTTTTTCTTAAACTCTCGGGTACTCAAATTTTTATGAGTAGCCAAGGGATCATGTTTTGGCTGGGCGTATATTGGAAAGCATGGAGCAGGAGTCCAGACGTAGCTATATCTATATTTCCGTTGTGCTGAGTTGTGTTGTAGTCTTTTTCTGTTGTATTTGAAATGTAATAGACAGAACCATATAACTGTCTAATGTGAAAGGTTGATTGTATCTGTGTAACTCTGATGTAAATGACTATGTAATTTCTATTTGATATATTATATTTTGTTCCGTTCCGCTGTGAGATTCTGATATTGTTGAGTTCTTTCTTCTTTCTATTCTATTTCTACCTCTTTCTTTCTTATCGATGATGCGTCCTTCTGTGGAATGAAGGGCGGGTCGTTACATGATTTGTGATAAACAAAGCGAAATATTAAAATAAAATTAGTAACTGAAACTAATATAAGGAATGACAAATTTAGATATTGTTTGAAATGAATTGAATTCAATAATTATAAATAAAAGGTAAATTAAATTCATATGGAGTTTGAAATCCAATTTGAATATAAGTGGTTATAAACCAAAATAGTGAATTGAAAATAAACTTTTGAGAATGAACAAAAGAATAAAACTGGAATTGAAACTGAATATTGAAAACCAGTTTGAATTATGTGGAATAACATGAAGTTGTAAATTTAGTTCGAAGTGAATGAAAGATAATAAAGGTGGAAATAAAAATGGTTTGATATAAAATGAATTGGAATTTGTAATGAATTAGTAAATGAAACTGATTTAAAATAGTGACATGAATCAGTTGTGAATGAAAAATAATTGATAAAATTCAATATTCAGAAGTTATACTGAATCCAAATAGAATTCAAATTGTAAATTGAATTCAGATGAAATTAAAAATGCAAGATTGAATGAAAATGGATATATAACTTCAATAGTAAAGTAAAAATGGTATAAGAAGTATATATTGAAAATTTTGTAATGGAATGTGCAAAATATATTTGAATGTTGTAATTGGATATTATGGCTAGCAGGATATACAGGTGTATTAAAGGAAATGGAACTGGGATTTTGATTTCGAAGATGCATTTTGAATTGCTCGACAAAAAGGTATGTATTTGAATTTCAGTATGAAATTTGATGATTTTCTTGTCCAGCCGCTTGGCTTTTCGTTTTCTTTATGAAATTTGGAGGACATGGTGCCATTTTTGTAGTCGTACCGAGCTAGCCGCGCAAAGGAGACGCTGGCGAAATTTTTCAAAAATTTAGGAAGTTAGGAAAATTTTGTGAAAATTTTGAAAGTTTAAAATTTGAATTTAAATTTAAATTTGAATTGTTAAGAAAACAATGTTGTTTGGGACCTATGATTGATTTTTGAAAGTTAGTTGAAGCGGTAGCGGGTTGTAAATAAGAAAAAAAATTTGTATTGGAAAGTGGATAAAACCGTTTGGTTTTGGGAAAATAGTTAACGGGTGAGGATCATTCTCCTTAACTAGTAATTTCGGCGCGAAATTATTTTAAGGGGGAAAGATGTGACGACCCGAAAATTTTGAACATTCGAAATTGAAATATTTGAATGAATTTTTATATTTAGAATTTTATTTAACTTGAATTTTAATTATAACTATGAATTTGGCAATTTAAATTATTGAATTTAATTTATTAAAGTTGGATAAAAATTTGAATCTTCAGTTTTAAGCTGATTAAAAATATTTTCAAGGCTTCGAAAATTTATATTGATGATACTGGAGATAGTAATTTTTTTATAAAATTGAATTTGAAAGCGATTTGTTCGGTTTTGAAATTATAATGTTTAAATTGATATTTAAAAATAGCCTTCCGAGGCACAGTCTCGGAATTCAACAAAACCAGTTCTATTGGATCCGTAAAATTGTATTATTATCGGATTTCAATTTCTGTAGCATTCGGAGTTGTTGTGTGATCGTACGATTGATAAGCGCGCTGAAAATTAAATCGAAATTTAATTCAATAACTGGTTCAAAAAGCTATCTTCCCCATATGATCGAATTTGCACTTGAAACTTTTTCCATTGCGTTCGGAATGGACGTATAACATTATAAACGTCTGGCGGCATGCCTTGATTGGAGGTCAAGATTTTAAGTTACATATTGGATACGATTTAAATTTGAATTTGAATTCAAAATAAAAATAATATAATTTCATTACTGTAGCATCATACATGTAGGGAACAAAAAAATTCAAACACGTGCCCTCTTGAACAACACTTGTTTTGTTTTCTCTAGAAAATTTTATAGACGTTCACTAAATAAAAAAACGAACGATAATTTTTCTTTTCTTTTTTGTTCGAAAACAAAACCAAGCTTGAAAATAATGGCCGCAACTAAATCGCGAAAACCCAAATCTAATAAATGCCGATATCCTTCTTCCCTTCTTCCTTCATTCACAAATTCGAAATCGAGTTCCCAGTAATTGAAATCGAACTTGAGGAAATAGACGCGATGGGCATTACGATAATGGTGCGCACAAGGTATTCTCGGCAGCCGAAGTCGCGATTATGGGTATCGATAGTGAGAGGGTTCGCGTGGGAGGTAGCAGTTTGTCATGGTTGAGGGTGTTGTTCGTATGGCCGGCGACTTCGATTTTTGGGTAAGGGTTTGTCTTGGGTTAGAGCGGGGTTGACGTGAGGTCGAGGTGATGGATTTGGAAGCGGCGGCATTCGCACGAAGTGGTGGGTCGCTAATGATAGTGGGATCGGCGACTCCTGTAGCCGGCGCGACAACACGATCGGTGTAGCGTTGATGTGTGGTTCTGAGTAAATCACGATTTGGGGATTTATCTACAGCAGTGGAGGTAATTCAGCAGTTTAGAAATATTTATTGCAGTAAGTTGATTTTGTTTTAATATAAGGGTAGACGTATAAATTTTAAATTTTTACAGTAAAATAAAGTTAAGCATTTCTTAAATTTTTACGTTAATCTTAATTTAATTTGAATATGGAATTATATATATATATATATATATATTTATATATATACATAAACATGTGCAAAAGAAAAAAAAGGAAAAGATAAATAGGGATAAAGTTTGAAAACATAGGGGTTTTAAATGTTGAAAGTTTATATATAATTAGATTTTTGACTGTAAATTTTATTTGTAAATATATATTTATGCATGTAGATAAAAGTATTTTCGTAAATTATTTTTAATATCTACATATACAAAATTCAAATTTAGTTTTAGATATTCAGAATATAAATTATGGTGAATAATTTGTTTAATTAACTTATACAAATATTTTGATTACTAAAGATTATAAAACGAAAATTAGATTAAATTTTAATGATATGTTTAAAATAAAAATCATTGATTAATAAAAATTTATAAAAAATAAAGTAATTTTTTTTCGATTTGTTCGAGTATTAATAAATTCATATAAATGTTTGATACAAGGTCTAATACAATGAAAAAAACGAACTG
Source organism: Allium cepa (assembly GCA_030765085.1). Taxonomy (NCBI): domain Eukaryota; kingdom Viridiplantae; phylum Streptophyta; class Magnoliopsida; order Asparagales; family Amaryllidaceae; genus Allium; species Allium cepa. The sequence continues at coordinate 781,296,871 of CM060945.1, forward strand.
GAATGGAAATGGATTGCAAATCAAAGGTGAGATCTTCTCGCCCAATCGAATATTTTTCCGATTTAAATTTGGAATAGTTAGATTTATAACTGATTTAATGTGTGCTTGGATGATTGATTTATTATCAGTTATATTAGTTTAGACCCTATGCGCCGTATAATAGCGGATGATATTATATTAAACCCATACACCGCGATATTCCACCTCGAAGTGGAATTGGTATTATTTATGCATTTGGAGTGATTGATTTCCCGCATTATATAGCGGATGAGACCCTATGCGCCGCATAATAGCGGGTGATGTTTTATAAATTCCATATGCCGCGATATTCCACCTCGAAGTGGAATGTGTATTTAATTGTTGTGCTAACGTCTGTGGATGCAGGGAAACAGGTTGGCGGGATCCAACTGGATTCCTCAAAACATTTTGATTTGTTTTCAAAATTTTGTGTAGATTATTTATTTTGATTGCATTGTGTGTGTGCCGGGAGGCCTTATGGTAGTTTCATTTTCCAAAAAGCATAGCGGATTTCTTTGTGAAAAATAACTGTTTTTAAGATCTCACGCCAGTCCCATGACTGACTGGAGTTTATTGTTCACTTTCTAAACTCTGAGTGCCCATAATTTTCCACACGGGCAGCCTAGAGTTAGGTTGTCAATTATTCTAGAGCGACGTCAAGAAGTTGTTGTGGAGATCAGGAGTTGAAGCTGGATGGCGAGACATATCACTTATATATGTAATATTTCTTTTTCGCTGTAGTTGTTGTAAAATCTGATAATGTAATGTATAAACTGATATAGTGTTTTTGTATTAAAGATTATTCTTTATCTATTATATATTTTTCCGCTGTGAAATGTGAGATTCTGTTATTGTTTCTGTTCTTCTTCTATCTTCTTCTTCTTAAACCCTAATGGTTAGATTTTTCGGCATTCGATTGTGCGGCATTTGATATAGTTGACATATTAATGTGGACTTTCGGAAGTCGAAAAATCGGGTCGTTACAAATTTGGTATCAGAGCATTTGGTTTAGCGACAACCTTGGCTCTGTTGGGTGTTACTCATTAAAGATAGAGTCAGTAGTGCTCTAGAATGAGTTGAGTGTAATAATAGATATGAGCGCGTATTTGATAGTGAATATAAAAAAATTGTTTTATATTGTGATGATTGGTTTGTTGAGTGGCATTTGGATTCTGGTCGGTATAGTCCATACAACTCTATCGATAAGGATTTCTAAACACTTGTATAGAATAATTCGACACGATATTTTCTAAAGTTAGGGCAAATGAAATAATTTTACCCAAGTCGATTATGTATGCAAAAGGAAATAATTTTTTGTAAATTCTTATAGTATATGGTTGTTTGTTTGTTAGGAAGTGATAATATATAATTATTATCATTAAAATTGAAATCATAATCAAAAATTGAGAAATAAAATCCAAATAAAATGAGATTTGCAAATATAAATTGTAAATGTAATTTATAATTGGAATAGATTACAGAGAAATATTTGAAAATGGATTGAAAAGAATTGAAATTGGAAATTTTGGTGAAAATTTTAAATCTCTTTTGATTTGAAAATGATTTTTGAAAAGAATTGAAAGGGTTTGAAAAAGTTTTGAAATTTGGAAAATTTGAAAAAAATGTTTTTGAAGGGATGAAAGCTCTAAACTCTTTTAGGTCGCTGGAAAATAACTTCGATGATGACTACAACATCATCGATGTTCATTTTCGAGTTTCCAGGAGAGGAATTGCTGCCAAATTATTTTAAAAAGGAAGTGGTTTGGAAAACTGGGTTCGGTTTTGAAAATTCAAAAGATAATTTGAATTGATTTCAAAAATGATTTTTGAAAGCTTAAAAAGACTTTGGAATTTTATTAAATAGTTACGGAATAATAAATAAATTTGAAAACTTAGAAAATTCAGATTTAAACTGTAATTAACTTGAGTTAATTTGAATAAATGTGAATTTGAGAAGTCTTATGGACTAAATGTTTGGAATAAAATCTATTAAGGTGAAAAATAAATTGTGAATGAATAAATAAATTTGCCATTGCAAATAAATGAAAGTGAATTGAATGTTGAAATTCATTTCGAATTTGTAAGTAGAACTGGAGTTGGAATTGAATTTGATTTGTGATAAACAAAGCGAAGTATTAAAATAAAATTAGTAAATTTAGACCCTATGTGTTGATTATTTATAATCTGTGTGTAATTATTTGTGATCGAAACCATTGAAGGCTAAAATTTAGCCGAATATATTTTTGGTATCGTTGGATACCAGAAATAAATAAAATTGAATCTTTAAATTTTGGCAAAAAATCTATAGTGAAATCTTATTGAATAAAATCCCAAAATATGGGAAAAAGTTCAATAAATGGATTTCAACTAATAATATTCAAAAGTTGGAGAATTTATTTTAAAAATATGGTTTTTAAATAATTTGGAAAAGATAAAGAAAATTTATTTTAAAAATAAATTTAGAAATTGATTTGGTGTTAAAAGAATAAATCTTTGGGAAATCAATATGAAAATTGATTTAGTGTTTGAATGAAAATCGATTTGGTGTTGAATTAAATTTGGGAATTAAATTTGAAAATTAATCTGGTGTTTTAAAAATAAAACCCTTGGGAAATCAATATGAAAATTTATTTGTTGATTGAAACAAATTTAGAAATCAATTTGGAATTTGATTTGGTGATTGAAATAAATTTGGATATCAATTAAAAAAAAATTGATTTGGGGGTTGAAGGTGAATATTTGGAAATCGTATATCAGTGGATATTTGAAAGATTAAAATTCATAATGGAAATTTTATAAAGCAAAGGGAATTTTGTTTTAAAAATAAATATCGGCTTATTTTTAAAAATGTGGTAAGAAATTTACAAATTTGGAATGTAAATTAAAATAAATCGAGAAGATTAAATAAATTATTTGAATGGAGCATTTTGTAATGGAAAGAGAATTCTTCCCTGGAAAGCCCAGTATATTTTTAAAATAGCTTTTGAAATAAAATTAAAAGTTCTAGATTTGGTTTTAAAATAATATTGTTGGAGAAATTAGTTTTGGAAATTGTTTTAAAGTAAAAATTTATTTAACTAATTATATAAGGGATTATTTTAAAGATTAAATTAATATTTTATTTAGAAAATAGCTATTTAAATATTTATACACCATCTACTAGTTTTATTTTAAATTAGTTTAGACTTGAAGTTTTATCTGTGATATTGATATAATATTTTCATAACTAATATTCTAAAATAAAGTATTTTTAAAATAGTTTTTACATTAAATATTTCCAAGTATATGTGTTTGGATAGTATTTGAACTCGGCAGATTTCCAGTGGAAATGAATAAATGTTTGGAAATGTATACCACGTAAGAAAAGTGATTTGATATTTTTTTTCAAAAAAGTTTGAAAGATGGAAAGTGATTTGAAATTGTTTTCAAATGGATGAAATGTGAAATTATATCTTGCAAAGATATTTTGAAAGCAATAATTGGGGGAAAATTATTTGAAATCGAGTGACTGTTGCGAATGATGATTGATAGTTAAATAACCGACTATCAATATTGGCCTTTTTAAATGGCATTTGAATTTCGATGCGACCGGGGGTCGGATTCCAAATGGATATTCCAAAACCACATCGAATCTTTGTGATTGTGATGGATCTTTTGTTTAAAAGATCAAAGTGAAATTGTTGTGATTTGTTTAAAATCTGAATGTATCACTTATTTTTTTGAAATAAGCGCACATTATTCGGATTAGCCGGGAGAGGACCTTGTGTAATGAAACCCATTTCGAATAACGATACGACGAAATGAGATTGCATTTGAAGATGGTGTTGAAGACCGTGTATTTTCGAAAGCGTAAGGATTACCTATCGAATGTTTCTGCACCGAGTTGCTCTGGTATAGAGATTTTATCACCCTTTTGTAATGGGGATTCCAGACATGATTAGTGAATATCTGGATTTTCAAGGGCTTCTTTGAAGTGCCTTAGGTTCCGTTCGATCCCAGAACGGACTTGTATGGATGTGTGTTTGATGTTACACTTTGAGATGTAAAGCTGGTTTCTATCAAATACATTTCTGTTGGTGGCGGATAATTTATTCACTTAGCTTAACACCCTTCTCTGAGACATACGAGCTCAGTGGTTATGTAGTTAATGGTTACTAGTGATACACTCCCAATTTGGTAATGTGGCATACGAAGTGTTGCTGATCATTTGTTGATCGAAGTATAGCTTTTGTGAAAAGCGTAGCTTTTTGGATGAGACTTCGTCGGACTTCACAACCCGGAAATGGTCAAAAAAGGAAAGATGCGGCAAGGTTATTTGGGGGTAGCGCCCCATGAGGGTATGTCATTTCCTTCTGGAAAAGGGTAGTATCATGGTATGGAGCCCAGATATTTTACCTATGTTGATGCTGCAAATTTATTATACTTCGTGGTTGTTGCTTTGTGGTTGCGGATCCTCGGATAAAGGTCGCAAACGACTAGGGGATGACATACTCGTGCAGTAGTTACCTAGTTACAGAGGTAACCCGGCCTTGTGTTTGCAGAGATCCGGTTAGGTTCTAGGGGCGTCCCTGTAGAGGCGTACCCATGTGGCCCAGGAAGTTCCTTAGCCTGACTATTTGTTGGAAATCCAATCACCAATACGCGCCTTGTACGGTTTTAGTTGTATAACCTGCCATCTAATATGGTAGCTATAGTAGGCATACTATAATGGTACGTATGCTAGCTTGGATTAATATTATATTTTCGAAAGGTTTTCTACGCTGTGCACTAATGATAATATTAAAAAGAATTTTGCATATCAAGCATGTTTGACTATCATAAGGAGAAATCTCCCTCAAGTGTGCGATTGCATTGTGTGTGTGCCGAGAGGCCTTATGGTAGTTTCATTTTCCAAAAAGCATAGCGGATTTCTTTTCCTTTCTTTGTGTAAAATGACTGTTTTTAAGATCATACATCAGTCCCATGACTGACTGGAGTTTATTGTTCCCTTTCTAAACTCTGAATGCCCATAATTTTCCACACGGGCAGCCTAGAGTCAGGTTGTCAATTATTCTGGAGCAAAGTCAAGAAGTTGCTGTGGAGATCAGGAGTTGAAGCTGGATGGCGAGGCGTATCACTTATATATGTAATATTTCTTTTCCGCTGTTGTTGTTGTAAACTCTGTTAATGTGATGTATAAACTGATAAGGTGTTTTTGTTTTAAAGATTATTCTTTATCTATTATATATTATTCTGCTGCGAAATGTGAGATTCTGTTATTGTTTTTTTCCTTCTTTTATCTTCTTCTTCTTAAATCCTAACGGTTCGATTTTCGGCATTTGATACAGTGGACGTATTAATGTCGACTTTCGGAAGTCTAAAAATCGGGTCGTTACATTTGTTCAGTTTTGAATTTATACCGTTTAAATCGATATTGAAAAATAGCCTTCCCAGGCACGGTCTCGAAATTCGACGAAAACAGTTCCATTGGATCCGTAATATGTTTTATTATCAGATTTAGTTTTCGTAGTATTTGGAGTGATCGTTTGGACATACGATAAGCAAACGCGCTGAAAATTTTGTCGAAATTTAATTTAATAATTGGGTTCAAAATGCTATCTTCTCTATGCGATCGAATTTGGACTCGAAACCTTTTGCATTGCGTTTGGAATAGGGATTTAACATTATAAATGCCTGGCAGCACGCCTCGATTTGAAATCGAGATTTTGAATTGCAAAATTTGATACAATTTAAAATTTGAATTTAAAATTTAATATATATTCACTTAAATTTACTAATTAACATTATTCAACACCCGTCCCTTCCCTGAGCATGCGTTTCCTTTCTTCTGATTAACTGCAACATGCGTCTTCATTTTATAATTAATAAATAAAAAAATACAAACAAAAGAAGGAAAATCAAACACAGTCTTCTTCCTAAAAAAATTCAACCGTTCGTTTATAAAAGAAAAATATCAACGGCCGCAGTTCTCTGTAAAACTCAAAATCGGTCGTTCGAATCAAAGAAAAATGCGTGCAGTCTCCGTCGAATCAATTGAGAGAGGGGCGATTGGCGAAGCTCGCGTCAACCAAGCAGGTGAAGTCGCACTCGCATGCGTGAGTATCTAGGGAAGGAGATGGCTGTTGGCGATTTCATGGCAGCAGTAAAGGGGGGCAGGCTCGCGCTTGCATGGGATTCGGTCGTGACCTCTGGTGACGAGAAGGAAAGTTCGAGAAGCCGTGATATCCTCAGACACGCGCGCGTATGGTGATGGTCGCGATCGCTCTGATGGCTACAGCCGTGAATGTCAGGAAGAAAATCGAGTAGTATTCGAGCATCTTTGGGCGACGAGCGCTGGTCGCGTTCTTGTCGAGCTTTGCTGTGAGGTATTCTCGAATTTTATTAAACCTAATTTACAATATATATATATATATATATATATATATATATATATATATATATTGCTGAACATAATTATATAAATAGTAGGTTTTATAAAAGTTATTTAAAGATTTAGGCAACTACAGTAAAATACTGCTGCTGTTATTATTATAAAAAAGTATGGAGATGGATTATTAGTTTAAAATTTAAATCAATTACTCAATTTTAAAATAATCTATATTAGTAATTGATTTGTTTAATCAATTGATTTAGTTTATTTAAGACACTAAAAATAACATGTTTAAAGGAAAATAGTTTAAATCCAATTATTGTAAATCAAATTATTAGATAATAATGGATTATTCGAGTTAGTTCAAATATTAATGAATTGTATAAAATTGTTTATACAAGGTCAAAATTGCAAAGAAAACAAGCCGAGATGGAAATGGATTGCAAAATAAAGGCAAAGGCGAGATCTTCTCACTCAATCAGATTGCTCGATTTAATTTGAAATAGTTAGATTTTAAATTGTTGATTGTGTGCTTGGATGATAAATTTTTATCAGTTGTATTGGATTAGACCCTATGCGCCGCATAATAGCGGAGGATATTATATAAAGCCACATACCACGATATTCCACCTCGAAATGGAACTGGTATTATGTATGTATTTGGAGTGATTGATTTCCCGCATTATATAGCGGATGGGACCCTATATGCCACATAATAACAAATGATTTTATATAATCCATATACCGTGATATTCCACCTCGAAGTGGAATTGGTATTTAATTGTTGTGCTAACATCTGTGGATGCAGGGAAACAGGTTGGAGGGATCCAACTGGATTCCTCAAACATTTTAATTTGTTTCAATATTTTGTGTTAATTTATTTATACTCTGTGTATGATTATATTTGTGATTGAAATCGTTGAAGTTATAGTTTAGCCGAATATATTTTTGGTATCAGAGGATACCAGAAATAAATATTTAAATTTTTGGAAATTAAAATAAGAAACATTAAGCAAATTCATTTTAAAGAAATGGGTGAATTTAAAAGAAGGAATTTAAATGGGTAAAGACTGATTTTGAAATCTTATCGAAGTAATTTCAAAAATATTGAAAAAGATTTTAAATAAAGGAGTTTTTAGTAATATTGTTTAAAAGTTGAAGAAATTATTTAAAAAATTCGGATTTTAAATAGTTTGAAAGAAATAAAGGAATTTATTTTAAAAGGAAATAAATTTTAACATCAATTTGGAATTCGATTTGGTGTTTGAAATAAATCTTTAGGAAATCAATTCGAAAATTAGATTTGGCGTTTTGAAAATGACTATTTGAAAATCGATTTGAAAATCGTATATCAATGGATATTTGGAAATTTAAAATTCACAATGGGAATTTATAAAGGAAAGGGAAATTTGTTTTAAAAATAAATATTGGTTTATTTTTAAAAGTGTGGAAATAAATTTACAGGTTTGGAATGCAAATTAAAATAAATCAAAGAGGATTTATTAATTTATTTAAACGAATCATTTCGAAATGGAAAGTGTATTCTCCTTGGAAAGCCGAGTATATTTCAAAATAGCTTTTAAAGTATAAATTAAAAGTTCTAGAAATTTGTTTTGAATGAATATTGTTGGAGGAATTATTTGTTTAATTAATTGTAGAAGTGATTATTTAAAGATTTAAATTGATATTTGATATAGAAAATGGTTATTTAAATAGTTATACCCTATTTAATAATTTTGTTTAAAATTATTTTGGACTTGCGTTTTATATGAGATATTGATATAGAATTTCATAACTAATGTTTGAGTAAGGTGTTTTAAAATAGTTTTTATTCTAAATATTTCCAAGTATATATGTTTGGATAAGTGATTTAAATTATTTTGAAGTATTCTTACTCGGCAAATTTTTAGTGGAAATGAATAAATATTTGGAAATGTATTCTATGTAAGGAAAAGTGATTTGAAATTTGTTTTCAAAGGATTGAAATGTGGAACGTGATTTGAAATTTGTTTTCAGAGGATTGAAATGTGGAAAGTGATTTGAAATTTGTTTTCAAAGGAATAATGTGGAAAGTGATTTGAAATTTGTTTTCAAAGGATTGAAATGTGGAAAGCTATTTGAAATTTGTTTTCAAATGGTTGAAGTGTGAAAATATTTCTTTCAAAGATATTTTGAAAATAAATAATTAGGGAAAAATATTTGAAATCTAGTGATTGTTGAGAATATTGATTGATAGTTAAATAACCGACTATCAATATTGGCCTTTGATTGGCATTTGAATTTCGATGCAACCAGGGGTCGGATTGCAAATGGATATCTGAAATCAACATCGAATCTTTGTGATAGATTTTTTTTGTTTAAAAGATCAAACTGGAAATTTGTTTGAAATCTGAATGAACACTTATTTTTGAAAATAAGCGCTCGTTATTCGGATTAGTCGGAAGAGGACTTTGTGTCATAAAACCCATTCCGAATAATGATACGACGAAATGGGATTGCATTTGAAGATGGTGTTGAAGACTGGGTATTTTCGAAAATGAAAGGATTACCTGTCGAATGTCTCTATACTAGGTTGCTCTGATACAAAGATTTTATCACTCTTTGTGATGGGCATTCCGGATGTGATTAGTGAATATCCAGATTGCAAGGGCTTCTTTGAAGTGCTTTCGGTTCCGTTCGATCTTGGAACGGAGTTGTATGGATGTATGTCTGACGTTACACTTTGAGATGTAAAGCTGCTTTCTATCAAATACATTTCTGTTGGTGGCGGAGAATTTATTCTCTTAGCTTAACACCCTTCTCAGAGACGTACGAGCTCAAAGGTTATGTAGTTGATGGTTACCGGTGATACATTCCCAATTTGGTAATGTGGCATACGAATTGCTGGTGATCATTTGTTGATCGAAGCATGGCTTTTGTGAAAAGCATGGCTTTATGGACGAGACTTCGTCGGACCTCACAGCCCGGAAATGGTCGAAACAGGAAGGATATGGCAAGGTTATTTTGGGGTAGCGCCCCCTGAGGATATGCCATTTCCTTCTACAAAAGGGTAGTATCATGGTATGATCCCAGATACTTAACTTATGTGGTTGCTGCAAATTTATTACATTGTGGTTGTTACTTTGTGGGTAAGGATCCTCGGATAAAGGTCTCTAACGACCGGGGGATGGTATACTCATGTAGTAGTTACCTAGTTACAGAGGTAATCCGACTTTGTGTTGGCAGAAAGCTGGTTAAGTTCTCGAGGCGTCCCTCCAGAGGCGTACCATGTGGCAGTAGGAAGTTCCTTAACCTGACCATTTGTTGAAAATCCAAAGAAACAATACGCGCCCTGTGCGGTTTTAGTTGTATTAACTGCCTTGGAATGTGGCGGTAACCTGCTATTGAACATGGTAGCTATAGTAGGCATAAGTGCGAAATGTCTATGCTGGCTTAGATTAATATTATACTTTCGAAATGTTTTCTACACTATGCACTAATAATAATATTCAAAAAGGATTTTGCGTATCAAGCATGTTTGACTATCATAAGGAGAAATCTCCTCCAATTCTGCGTTTGCATCGTGTGTGTGCGAGGATGCCTTATAGTAGTTTCATTTTTCAAAAGCATTGCGGATTTCTTTTCCTTTCTTTGTGAAAATAATTGTTTTTAAGATCTCACACCAGTCCCATGGCTGATCTTGCTGTAACGCCCGCGGATTTTCGTTCTTCGAAAATTCGACATCGATACTCACTTTATCGACTGCCGAGAAATCAAAGGCTGAAAACCGAGATGTTATGGGTTTTAAAAAGAAAATTTAAGAAAAAGAAAGAGATAGAAGAAGAGAAAAAGATAGAAATTAGGGAGGAGAGGAGAAGATAGGAAATAGAGGGAAAGAAGAGATAAGAAGATAGAGAAAATAGAGAAATTTGAAAACAGAAGATAGAAGCATTTTAAAAATAGAACGGACAGAAAGGAAACAAAAAAGAACAACATCAGAATCTCACAATTCGCAGCGGAACAACATATAATAACAAATGAATAATCTTTAAACAAAGAACTATATCAGTTATTACATTTTATACATTACATTACATCATATCATCAGAGTGTACACAACATACAACAAACAGTGCAGCGGAAAAAGAAATACTATATAAGTAATACGCCATGTCATCCAGCTTGCCTCCAGCAACTCCTGAATATCCAGAATATCCTGATAAACCTAACTCTTGACTGCCCGTGTGGAAATTGGTGGGCACCCAGAGTTTAGGAAGGAAAACAATAAACTCCAAGTCAGTCATGTGACTGGTGTGAGAACTCAAAATAGTTTATTTATCTTTAAAATCAAAATAGAGGAATATTTTTTTTTTAATCAATTCGCAATGCTTTTAAAAATGAGACTACCATAAGACCTCCCACCACACACACAATGCAAACGCAGAATTGGAGGAGATTTCTTCTTATGTGAGTCAAAGATGCTTGATACGCATTTAAAATAATATTTGATATTATTATTAGTGCATAGTGTAGGAAAAATTCATTTCGAAAGTAGAATATAAATCTTAGCCAACATACGACCATTATCGTATGCCTACTATAGCTACTATCCAAACAGTGGTGACCACCATAAGTGAATAGCAGGTTCTACAACTAATACCGTACAAGTTTCGTATTGGGAATTGGATTTCCAACAAATGGTCAGGCTAAGGAACTTCCTACTGTCACATGGGATCGCCTCTGGCTGGACGTCCCGAGAACTTAACCAGCTCTCTGCCAACACAAGGCCGGGTTACCTTTATCACTAGGTAACTACTACACGAATATGGCATCCCCCGGTCCCATCGGACCTTTAACCGAGCGCTCGTCACCAACAACACCACACAGAAAAAGATATAGTGTATCAACATGAGTAAGTATCTGGGCTCCATACCATGATACCACCCTTTCCAGAAGGAAATGCACATACCCTAAAGGGAGCTACCCCTCATAACCTTGCCGCATCTTTCCTGTTTTGACCATTAACGGGATGTGAGGCTCGATGAATTCACGTCCACAAAAACATACTTTATACAAAAGCCATGCTTTGGGTCAACAAATGATCAACACAATGATCACTAAGATAGACGATCAAATAAATGATCCTATCACAATAATCAACACAATGATCATTTCAGCATCACTCAGCATGTCACATTACCAAAATGGGATATATCGCTGATAACTTCAACTATATAACCTTTGAGCTCGTACGTCTCAAAGAAGGGTGTTAAGCAAAGAATAAATTCTCCGCCACCAACAGAAATATATTTGAAAGAAATCGGCTTTATATCTCAACTTGTAATGTCAGGCATACAATCCATACAAGTTTGTTCCGGGCTCGAACAAAACCGAAGGCACTTCTTACGAAGCCCTTGCAATACGGGTATTCACAATCCCGATCGAATTTCCCATCACTTAAGGAATCTCTATACCAGGAGCTACCCAGTGCAGAGACAATCGATAGGTCATCCTATCGCTTTCACAAATACTCGGTCTTCAACACCGATCTTCAAATGCAATTCATAACGACGTATCACATATCCGGAATGGGTTATACGACCCCATGGTCCTTTCCCGGTTAACCCGAATAGTGAGCGCTTATTCAAAAATAAGTGTGCATTCACATTCAATCAATTCACATCAAATACCCATTCAAAGGGAAATATTGATAGTCGGCTATTGAACTATCAATGGATATGCATACATCACCAGATTCCAAATAATTTTCCAAATTATTTATTTTCCAAAAATATCTTTACAAGATATATAATTTCAACACTTCAAAAATAAATCAATATTTATTTTTAAACGAATTCCACTTTCACATATAAATTCCATAATGAATTTATATTTCAAATATCCATGCATATACAATTTCAACTATCCATTTCAATTTATCTTCAAAAAGATAAATACTCAAAATATTCACTTTATATCGGAAAACAATTCCATACTTATTTATTTATAAGTAATTCACAAATCTCTTTTATTTTCAACACTTAGAAAATATTCAATATACTTAAATCGAATTAAGTATATATTTCATTATATTAAGAAAATCCTTTCTTAAACATATCTACTTGGGCCAAAACGAATGTTACGTAAAACATCGTTACGACAACCCAAAATCACTAGTATAGGGATTCGAAATTTAAATTAGATATATAAATCCCAATACTATTCAAAACATTTCCTTTCGGAAATCATTTACTATAACAACAGTGTTATAGTCCACTATTTCCTTTTATTTCTCGAAAACGTCTATTTCAACAATCAATGTTGAAATCTATGGTTTCGAATCTCAACACATTTTAAAACATCGTTAGATCGTTTTAATTCAATTTAAACATCTCATTCAAAACAATTTCTTTAACATATCATTCACTATTCAAAAACGTGAATATACTTCTTTAACAAATTCCATCCTTTTATTCATTTTAATTCAAAGAATTATTCACTGTCTAAAAACGTGAATATAACTCTATTTCTAAGTTATAACAATTAACTTGTCAAAATAAGTCCTTTGCGAATTTATAAAAACAACGTTTATAAATTCCTTTTCTATTTATTTATAAAAACTTCCTTTTTTATAAATTCCTTTATTAACATTTTTGATTTCATATCTCAATTATAAACTAAAAGTTCATATTATAAGTCAATTGCTTATAAAACGATTATTTTACAAAATCGTTCTTTTTAAAGACTTTTCAATTTATAAACCTTATAACTTATAAAATTTATTTATTTAATAAATCTATTCTTCAAATAATTTCACCAAATTTATAAATCTTACTATTTATAAATTTCGTTTATAACTTCACAGTTTATAATTCTATAAATTTCATTCTATTATGAAATTCATTTTCACTACATTCAAACACTTAAAAAAACTCGTTTTATAATGTCTATATTCCAATTTATAAATATCCATTTATAAATCTCTTAATATAAATCAGTTTATATTATTATTCTAAAACGTCTTTAATTTCCTTTATAATTTCATCATTTCGATTTATAAAATAATCAAATTTTATAAATCCTATATTTAAACTTTTATCATATATTCAAAAATCCAATCTAAATTATTTTATAAAATCATTAGTTCATATTTCTCAAAAATCGACTTTTAATCGTATTTCTAAAAATCAGCTTTTTAACTATATTTCACAAAAACCATAATTTTTATAACTTTAAAAATTATAACGTTTAATTATTTAAAATGGATCAATTCCAAAAATATAGTATATTTTCAAAAATCATTTAAAAGATCATTTTAAAATCCCAAAATTTGGGTCCAATGATGTTACACATCAAATAGTCAATCACGACTAACAACGATATCATATATCGATATGATAATCCATCAAATATCAAAATATCTGAAATAAAATAAATACTGTTGAGGAATCCAGTTGGATCCCTCCAACCTGTTTCCTGCATCCAAAAACATTAGCACAATACCAATTTCGCTCCAGTACGAAATTATCGCGGTACATGTTCTTAATAAATATTATCCGCTTAATAACGGCGTAATAGGGTCTCATCCGCTAAACAAAAAATGCGGGAAATCAATCAACTGCAATATATACATATGCCAATATATATATATATTGATATTATATATAATACCAATTTCACTGTTTATGAAATATTCGCGGTATATGTTTATATTAAATAACATCCGCTTACTAACGGCGCATAATGTCTATTTTAACAATCAATAATTTACAGTCATCATTCAAACATGCATTCAAATATTTTAAATCTAACTATTTAAAATAAAATCGAAATCTATTCGATTGAGTGAGAAGTTCTCACCTTGGTTTTAATTTCCGTTTTAGCTTTAATTTCGAATAAAATTAAACGCGCGTTTAATTTTACCCGAAATTCTCACTAACTCCAAACGACTCCAAACCAACTCCATCGCGTAGTGCTCGTCCATACGATTCCAACGCAACTGAGTTTGCATTTTTTCGACCTCGTATGAAAAAGTTATGAATTTTACAAGTTTGTACACGATTATATTAACTAATTTCAACATAAACTTTTATATTATAACCTACAAACATTTCAGGCCATTGGATCCCACCCTCATCAGATCTGGCCCGCACGTCTCCACCCCCATCTTCTTCGTTCTCATCTCCAGGTCTTGGCCGAAAGCATGAAACCCAACAATGAAAACTAGGTTTAAATATTGCAACTTCAATACTCAATGAAAATTCGATCGGCTACATGCATTTTGAAGCTCTCAACTCCCTCTAGGTTCGGCCCCCTCCATGCCAAGCTCGGCCTGCTTATGCACGTGGAAATGCGTGCGAAATCTGATGCAAACGGCCCATCCTTGCTCCCTCTACGCAACTCCAAACTCGATCATATCCGTATGGATTTCAAGCTCTCTTCATGCTCTACCTTTTTCGTGTTGAACACTTCTTCTAATTCCTTGTAGATTGGGAGAGATTGAGAGATGAAGGAGATGGATTTCTGGCCATTGAATATTAGGGCCGGCTACATGAATGAATTAGGGTTTGGAATGATATTTTATCAAATTTTGTGAAGGGGTAGGGCTATTTATAAGGAACGAGCGACACTATTCATCCCGGATTTTCCGAACTCCGATTTAGACGCCGTAACCAGCGTACCTAGGGTTTATCCCGCGTTCCGGACACAATGGAACAGGTTTCGGAAGCTAATTCGGAAGTATGTGCGAGTTATGGCTGAAAACGCTCAATTTAAATTAAACCGATTTAAGTCGATTTCTAGGCGTTTTAATTTGTACCGGACAAACGGTAAATCCAATTGACTTGAAATTTGAAACCTTACAATAATATCACATTACGGATCCGATGAAACTGGTTTCGTCGAATTCCGAGACTTTTTGAAAAATGGCTATTTTGACTTGCCAAATTTAAATTAAAAACGATTCGATGCGTTTCGAGCTGCCACGATCAAACGATAGCTCCGATTGACACGAAAATTGAAATCTGGTAATAACTAACTATTACGGATCCAATGGAACTGGTTTCGTTCAATTCTGAGACTGTTCAAAAATTGGCTATTTTACAGTCGATTATTAAATATTAAAATATTCGATTTTCACAAATTAACTTTTAATTCGATTTTAAAAGTTCTAAAATATTTCTATAACTCCAGTATGATTAAATAAAATTTTCCAAATTATTTTCAATCATTTTTAACTCAATTTTTTATTATTTCCATAATTTAACATATTAAATTATTGTTTTAATTATCCAATTAAATCCAATAATTCAAATAAAAATTTATTTGACTTAAAAATTCACTTATTAATATTTAAAATTAATTAAATATTCAATTTTTAATTATTAAAAATTCTGGGTCGTTACAATCTTTCCCCCTTAAAAGAATTTCGTCCTCGAAATTACAAGTAAGAAGATTACAGAATTTATTAACTTTCCAAAATTCATAATTAAATTCCTTACAATACTTTACTAAGTTTTCAAATCATACTTAGTTATTCTTTTCAAAAACAACTACTATTGTTTAACTTTCAATTCCAAATTCAAAGTTAAAGTTTTCAAAAATTTTCCCAATTTTCTCAAATTTTTTCTAACGCCTTAAATTTCCGAAAAAATTCGCCATGTCTCCTTTGCGCGGCTCGATCCGAAAAAAAAATGACAGTATATATATCACAAATATACATCTCATCAAGTAATGAGGCATCCCGCAGGGAAAAAGTGTAAAAGTACGATATTTAATCCGAGATATGTACCTTATATTTTATTAGCGAGCATATACGGCTAATATAGCGCAAAAGCGAACTCCAAATGCGAAGCAAACGCGATCCGCACCTACTAAATACTCAACAAACAACATGAGAACATGCACATATGCAAATAATCTCAATATACAACATATAGCAACATAATAACTATATATGTCACATAGCAAATGCAACATATATTCAACCATCAACCAACTACATTCCATAACCAATAATATCCATTCATATTCTTATTAATATACAATGAATTGGTTTTCACTCTAAATCATATTTGATTTATTAACATTGGATTTACTTACTAACATTCATTCTCAATTTTAATTAGTTTACATTTACTAATTAAATCCAATTCACGTTCAATTCTATTCAAATTTATTTACTTCTAATTTGAATTCAATTACATAGCTTTCAATTTCATTAACACTTAATGAATTATATATACAATCAACTAACAATCATATAACAACCAATGTATATTAATTATAACCAAATTCCTTTGCTTATATTCATTCTCATTCAATTTATTCAACTATTCAACTTTCTAATAACATTAGATTTTAATGAATTACACTTATAATCATTATTTCATATCAACTTAATTTACATTCAATTGATTAACATTCAATCCATTCATTCAATTACAAAAGTTGAATTTCTATTCACATAACTCAAGTTCATATTCATTTAATCCACTTGATTATTTACTTTGATACCAAAATCAACTTAATTCAATATCTCTTAAGTTATATTCCATTTAACTTTAAATTCACTTTTATTTACAACTCATATTAATAGATATATCCATAAAGTTTCACTTCTTATGTATATAAGTTTATTTCACAATTGTAAACACTTTAATTATAATTCAATTCTTATAATTCATTTCCTTATACAATTATTCTTTAATTTAGATTATTCAACAACTAAACAATCAACTTATATACTCTAATAATTCTAAAAATTATTCCTTTTATATATAAAATATAATCAAGGTAAAATTATTTCATTTACCCAATTTAAAAACAATATCGTGTCGAATTGTTCTATTCAAGTGTTTAGAAACCCCTTCGGCTCAGTTTCGAGGCTGTGCTGACGAAAGTTCATATGCCACTCAATAAACCAATCATCACAATATAAAACAATTTTATATTCACTAACAAATACGCTCTCATAGCTATTATTACACTCAAACTCATTCTAGAGTACTACTGACTCTATCTCTAATGAATTATACCCAACAGAACCATGGTTGTCGCTTAACCATATGCTCTGATACCAAATGTAACGCCCGCGGATTTTCGTTCTTCGAAAATTCGACATCGATACTCACTTTATCGACTGCCGAGAAATCAAAGGCTGAAAACCGAGATGTTATGGGTTTTAAAAAGAAAATTTAAGAAAAAGAAAGAGATAGAAGAAGAGAAAAAGATAGAAATTAGGGAGGAGAGGAGAAGATAGGAAATAGAGGGAAAGAAGAGATAAGAAGATAGAGAAAATAGAGAAATTTGAAAACAGAAGATAGAAGCATTTTAAAAATAGAACGGACAGAAAGGAAACAAAAAAGAACAACATCAGAATCTCACAATTCGCAGCGGAACAACATATAATAACAAATGAATAATCTTTAAACAAAGAACTATATCAGTTATTACATTTTATACATTACATTACATCATATCATCAGAGTGTACACAACATACAACAAACAGTGCAGCGGAAAAAGAAATACTATATAAGTAATACGCCATGTCATCCAGCTTGCCTCCAGCAACTCCTGAATATCCAGAATATCCTGATAAACCTAACTCTTGACTGCCCGTGTGGAAATTGGTGGGCACCCAGAGTTTAGGAAGGAAAACAATAAACTCCAAGTCAGTCATGTGACTGGTGTGAGAACTCAAAATAGTTTATTTATCTTTAAAATCAAAATAGAGGAATATTTTTTTTTTAATCAATTCGCAATGCTTTTAAAAATGAGACTACCATAAGACCTCCCACCACACACACAATGCAAACGCAGAATTGGAGGAGATTTCTTCTTATGTGAGTCAAAGATGCTTGATACGCATTTAAAATAATATTTGATATTATTATTAGTGCATAGTGTAGGAAAAATTCATTTCGAAAGTAGAATATAAATCTTAGCCAACATACGACCATTATCGTATGCCTACTATAGCTACTATCCAAACAGTGGTGACCACCATAAGTGAATAGCAGGTTCTACAACTAATACCGTACAAGTTTCGTATTGGGAATTGGATTTCCAACAAATGGTCAGGCTAAGGAACTTCCTACTGTCACATGGGATCGCCTCTGGCTGGACGTCCCGAGAACTTAACCAGCTCTCTGCCAACACAAGGCCGGGTTACCTTTATCACTAGGTAACTACTACACGAATATGGCATCCCCCGGTCCCATCGGACCTTTAACCGAGCGCTCGTCACCAACAACACCACACAGAAAAAGATATAGTGTATCAACATGAGTAAGTATCTGGGCTCCATACCATGATACCACCCTTTCCAGAAGGAAATGCACATACCCTAAAGGGAGCTACCCCTCATAACCTTGCCGCATCTTTCCTGTTTTGACCATTAACGGGATGTGAGGCTCGATGAATTCACGTCCACAAAAACATACTTTATACAAAAGCCATGCTTTGGGTCAACAAATGATCAACACAATGATCACTAAGATAGACGATCAAATAAATGATCCTATCACAATAATCAACACAATGATCATTTCAGCATCACTCAGCATGTCACATTACCAAAATGGGATATATCGCTGATAACTTCAACTATATAACCTTTGAGCTCGTACGTCTCAAAGAAGGGTGTTAAGCAAAGAATAAATTCTCCGCCACCAACAGAAATATATTTGAAAGAAATCGGCTTTATATCTCAACTTGTAATGTCAGGCATACAATCCATACAAGTTTGTTCCGGGCTCGAACAAAACCGAAGGCACTTCTTACGAAGCCCTTGCAATACGGGTATTCACAATCCCGATCGAATTTCCCATCACTTAAGGAATCTCTATACCAGGAGCTACCCAGTGCAGAGACAATCGATAGGTCATCCTATCGCTTTCACAAATACTCGGTCTTCAACACCGATCTTCAAATGCAATTCATAACGACGTATCACATATCCGGAATGGGTTATACGACCCCATGGTCCTTTCCCGGTTAACCCGAATAGTGAGCGCTTATTCAAAAATAAGTGTGCATTCACATTCAATCAATTCACATCAAATACCCATTCAAAGGGAAATATTGATAGTCGGCTATTGAACTATCAATGGATATGCATACATCACCAGATTCCAAATAATTTTCCAAATTATTTATTTTCCAAAAATATCTTTACAAGATATATAATTTCAACACTTCAAAAATAAATCAATATTTATTTTTAAACGAATTCCACTTTCACATATAAATTCCATAATGAATTTATATTTCAAATATCCATGCATATACAATTTCAACTATCCATTTCAATTTATCTTCAAAAAGATAAATACTCAAAATATTCACTTTATATCGGAAAACAATTCCATACTTATTTATTTATAAGTAATTCACAAATCTCTTTTATTTTCAACACTTAGAAAATATTCAATATACTTAAATCGAATTAAGTATATATTTCATTATATTAAGAAAATCCTTTCTTAAACATATCTACTTGGGCCAAAACGAATGTTACGTAAAACATCGTTACGACAACCCAAAATCACTAGTATAGGGATTCGAAATTTAAATTAGATATATAAATCCCAATACTATTCAAAACATTTCCTTTCGGAAATCATTTACTATAACAACAGTGTTATAGTCCACTATTTCCTTTTATTTCTCGAAAACGTCTATTTCAACAATCAATGTTGAAATCTATGGTTTCGAATCTCAACACATTTTAAAACATCGTTAGATCGTTTTAATTCAATTTAAACATCTCATTCAAAACAATTTCTTTAACATATCATTCACTATTCAAAAACGTGAATATACTTCTTTAACAAATTCCATCCTTTTATTCATTTTAATTCAAAGAATTATTCACTGTCTAAAAACGTGAATATAACTCTATTTCTAAGTTATAACAATTAACTTGTCAAAATAAGTCCTTTGCGAATTTATAAAAACAACGTTTATAAATTCCTTTTCTATTTATTTATAAAAACTTCCTTTTTTATAAATTCCTTTATTAACATTTTTGATTTCATATCTCAATTATAAACTAAAAGTTCATATTATAAGTCAATTGCTTATAAAACGATTATTTTACAAAATCGTTCTTTTTAAAGACTTTTCAATTTATAAACCTTATAACTTATAAAATTTATTTATTTAATAAATCTATTCTTCAAATAATTTCACCAAATTTATAAATCTTACTATTTATAAATTTCGTTTATAACTTCACAGTTTATAATTCTATAAATTTCATTCTATTATGAAATTCATTTTCACTACATTCAAACACTTAAAAAAACTCGTTTTATAATGTCTATATTCCAATTTATAAATATCCATTTATAAATCTCTTAATATAAATCAGTTTATATTATTATTCTAAAACGTCTTTAATTTCCTTTATAATTTCATCATTTCGATTTATAAAATAATCAAATTTTATAAATCCTATATTTAAACTTTTATCATATATTCAAAAATCCAATCTAAATTATTTTATAAAATCATTAGTTCATATTTCTCAAAAATCGACTTTTAATCGTATTTCTAAAAATCAGCTTTTTAACTATATTTCACAAAAACCATAATTTTTATAACTTTAAAAATTATAACGTTTAATTATTTAAAATGGATCAATTCCAAAAATATAGTATATTTTCAAAAATCATTTAAAAGATCATTTTAAAATCCCAAAATTTGGGTCCAATGATGTTACACATCAAATAGTCAATCACGACTAACAACGATATCATATATCGATATGATAATCCATCAAATATCAAAATATCTGAAATAAAATAAATACTGTTGAGGAATCCAGTTGGATCCCTCCAACCTGTTTCCTGCATCCAAAAACATTAGCACAATACCAATTTCGCTCCAGTACGAAATTATCGCGGTACATGTTCTTAATAAATATTATCCGCTTAATAACGGCGTAATAGGGTCTCATCCGCTAAACAAAAAATGCGGGAAATCAATCAACTGCAATATATACATATGCCAATATATATATATATTGATATTATATATAATACCAATTTCACTGTTTATGAAATATTCGCGGTATATGTTTATATTAAATAACATCCGCTTACTAACGGCGCATAATGTCTATTTTAACAATCAATAATTTACAGTCATCATTCAAACATGCATTCAAATATTTTAAATCTAACTATTTAAAATAAAATCGAAATCTATTCGATTGAGTGAGAAGTTCTCACCTTGGTTTTAATTTCCGTTTTAGCTTTAATTTCGAATAAAATTAAACGCGCGTTTAATTTTACCCGAAATTCTCACTAACTCCAAACGACTCCAAACCAACTCCATCGCGTAGTGCTCGTCCATACGATTCCAACGCAACTGAGTTTGCATTTTTTCGACCTCGTATGAAAAAGTTATGAATTTTACAAGTTTGTACACGATTATATTAACTAATTTCAACATAAACTTTTATATTATAACCTACAAACATTTCAGGCCATTGGATCCCACCCTCATCAGATCTGGCCCGCACGTCTCCACCCCCATCTTCTTCGTTCTCATCTCCAGGTCTTGGCCGAAAGCATGAAACCCAACAATGAAAACTAGGTTTAAATATTGCAACTTCAATACTCAATGAAAATTCGATCGGCTACATGCATTTTGAAGCTCTCAACTCCCTCTAGGTTCGGCCCCCTCCATGCCAAGCTCGGCCTGCTTATGCACGTGGAAATGCGTGCGAAATCTGATGCAAACGGCCCATCCTTGCTCCCTCTACGCAACTCCAAACTCGATCATATCCGTATGGATTTCAAGCTCTCTTCATGCTCTACCTTTTTCGTGTTGAACACTTCTTCTAATTCCTTGTAGATTGGGAGAGATTGAGAGATGAAGGAGATGGATTTCTGGCCATTGAATATTAGGGCCGGCTACATGAATGAATTAGGGTTTGGAATGATATTTTATCAAATTTTGTGAAGGGGTAGGGCTATTTATAAGGAACGAGCGACACTATTCATCCCGGATTTTCCGAACTCCGATTTAGACGCCGTAACCAGCGTACCTAGGGTTTATCCCGCGTTCCGGACACAATGGAACAGGTTTCGGAAGCTAATTCGGAAGTATGTGCGAGTTATGGCTGAAAACGCTCAATTTAAATTAAACCGATTTAAGTCGATTTCTAGGCGTTTTAATTTGTACCGGACAAACGGTAAATCCAATTGACTTGAAATTTGAAACCTTACAATAATATCACATTACGGATCCGATGAAACTGGTTTCGTCGAATTCCGAGACTTTTTGAAAAATGGCTATTTTGACTCGCCAAATTTAAATTAAAAACGATTCGATGCGTTTCGAGCTGCCACGATCAAACGATAGCTCCGATTGACACGAAAATTGAAATCCGGTAATAACTAACTATTACGGATCCAATGGAACTGGTTTCGTTCAATTCTGAGACTGTTCAAAAATTGGCTATTTTACAGTCGATTATTAAATATTAAAATATTCGATTTTCACAAATTAACTTTTAATTCGATTTTAAAAGTTCTAAAATATTTCTATAACTCCAGTATGATTAAATAAAATTTTCCAAATTATTTTCAATCATTTTTAACTCAATTTTTTATTATTTCCATAATTTAACATATTAAATTATTGTTTTAATTATCCAATTAAATCCAATAATTCAAATAAAAATTTATTTGACTTAAAATTCACTTATTAATATTTAAAATTAATTAAATATTCAATTTTTAATTATTAAAAATTCTGGGTCGTTACACTTGCTTAATACACGTGATAGGGGGTTCTCGCTTCGCATTTGATGGCGAACGGGATACTCTTACCCCTACATGTCCCCGGTAAGGGGTTGGCTAACCGGATAGGTGAAGAAGTCGAAAGGCTGGCCGTAAAAGCAAGGGCATGGTACCATTGTATGCCACGGTGGGGCTGGGATGGTTAAAAAGCCTATCAGTCGAAAGTGGCCACTGTCGATGGTTGAAAAGCCTAGACCATTAAAGAGTGGTATCAGAGCATTTGGTTAAGCGACAACCTTGGCTCTGGTGGGGATTACTCATTAGAGATAGAGTCAGTAGTAATCTAGAATGAGTTGAGTGTAACAATAGGTATGAGCGCGTACTTGTTAGTGAATATAAAATTTGTTTTATATCATGTTGAAATGTTTGTTGAGTGGCATATGGATTTTGGTCAATAGGAGTAATTAACGTTATTGATAGGGATATCTAAATACTTGTATAGAACAATTCAACATAGTATTGTTTTAAAAAATAGGGTAAATGAAATAATTTTACCGAAACTACTTTCGTATATGAAGGAAATAATTTTCTGTAAATTATTATAGTAGTGTATGGTTGCTTGTTTGTTAAGAAGTGATAATATTAAATTATTATCATTCAAGAGTGAAATTTAATAAGAAATTGAAATCGTAACTCAATAGTTAAGAAGTAAATTCATATACAAATAGGATTTGAAGACGTAAATTGTAAATGTGATTTATAAATTGAAATAGAATGATATTTGGAAATAATTTTGAAGGATTTGAAGTTTTGGAGATATGGAAAGGTTTAAATCCCTTTTGAGTTTGAAGATAGTTTTCAATGGTTTTAGAAAAATGTTTTGAAGGGATTAAAGCACTAAACTCTTTTCGGTTGCTGGAAAATAATTTCTGTAATGACTGAAGCATCATCGATATTCATTTTCCTGTTTCCAAGAGAGGGATTGCTGCCAAAATTATTTTAAAAAATTGATATTGTTTGGAAAACTGGGGTTGGTTTTGGAAATTCAAAGGATTATTTGAATTGATTTCAAAAATGATTTTGAAATGTTGAAAGGACTCTAGAATCTGATTAAAATAGTTATGGAATAGTAAATAGGTTCGGAAACTTAGAAAATTCAGATATAAACTGAAATTAACTTGAGTTGATTTGAATAAAGGTAAATTTGAGAAGTCTAATAGACTAAATGATTGGAATAAAATCTATTAAGGTAGAAAATAAATTTGTGAACAAATAAATGAAATTGAAATTGAATGTTGAAATTCATTTCGAATTTGTAAACAAATAGAACTGGAATTGGAATTGAATTTGATTTGTGATAAACAAAGCAAGTACTAAAATAAAATTAGTAAGTGGAACTAATTGAAGAAATAATAAAACCAAAGTGGTGAATTGGAAATAAGAATAAGAAGTGTATTGAATATTTATATTGAACTTAAGAAATAATGGCAAAATTCTTAAGTTAATTTCGAATTGAGAGAATATTCTAAGCTAACGATTGAATAAAGATTAAACTGGAAATTTGCGAAAAGGTAATTGTGAATAAGTGAATCAATGTGAATAAAAGAAAAGGAAATTGATATAGCTAATAATCAATTGAAAAAATACGTAGGATGTACGTATATTATTTTATTCGCATAGAATTTGGTCTAGAATTCGAGCAAAGAATTTCGAGATAGTTATATCGATCCGAGTTGGAATTTTTCACTCGATTTTCGACGGCGAACCTGGATATGGATTTTTGGTTGATTCTGGAAATTCTCTATCATAGTTAGAACTATGCAAAGAGAATGACGGTTTCTGATCAAGAAACCAGATCTGTGTCCGCAATAGGAAGTCGAGTGGGACGATACTAGTTCAGAAATGAAATTGTGTGATCGAGTGAGCGACCAAATTTGATATTGCGTATGAATGATATAAGTACGTCATATGGATTTGAATGAAATAAATATTCAAACTTTTGTAAAGAATTATGCAAAATAATTTTTGATGTGAAATTGAACATTATTGCTAGTAGGATATACAGATGTGTTAAAGGCAAAATATAAATTGGGATTTGATTTCGAAGACAATTTATTGCTCGACAAAAAGGTTTGTAATTGAATTTCAGTATGAAATTTGATGATTTTTTGTCCAGCCGCTTGGCTATTTGTTTTCTTTTGAATCTGGGGGCTTATGGTGCCATTTTGTAGTCGTACCAAGCTGGCCGTGCAAAGGAGACGCTGTCAAATTTTTTTGAAAATTTAGGGAGTTAAAAATTTTTTATGGAATTTTTGAAAATTTAAAATTTGAATTCGAATCTAAATTTGAATTGTTAAGAAAACAATGTCATTTGAAATTTATGAAAGGTTTTGGAAAGTTAAATGAAGTGATAATGGGGCTCTAATAAAAATATTTGTTTGGCAAGTTGATAAAACTATTTGGTTTTGGAAAGATAGCGAATGGGTTAAGGATCGTTCTTCTTAACTAGTAATTTCGGGACGAAATTCTTTTAAAGGGGGAAGAATGTGACGACCCAGAAATTTTGAACATTTAAAAATGAACTATTTAACTGATTTTAAACATTGGAAGTTATTTTAACTTGAATGTTAATTTTAACTATGGATTTGGCAATTTAATTATTGAATTTAGTTATAGAAGTTGGGAAAAATTTGGATCCTCAGTTTTAAGCTGATTTAAAAATATTTCAAAGGCTTGTAAAATATATATTGATGACACTGAAGATAATGGAAGTGTTAAAAATTGGAATTCGAAACTGTTTTGTTCAGTTTTGAATTTATATCATTTAAATCGATATTTAAAAATAGCCTTCCGAGGCACAGTCTCGGAATTCGACGAAACAAGTTCCATTGGATCTGTAATATTGTTTTATTATCGGATTTCAGTTTTCGTAGTATTTGGAGTGATCGTTTAGCCGTACAATAAGCAAATGTGCTGGAAATTTTATCGAAATTTAATTTAATAACTGGGTTCAAAATGGTATCTTCTTCATACGATCGAATTTGGACCCGAAACCTTTTCCATTGCATTCGAAATAGGAGTTTAACATTATAAACGCCCGACGGCACGCCTTGATTGGAAATCAAGATTTTGAATGGCGAAATTTGAAACGATTTAAAATTGAATTTAAAATTTAATATATATATATTCACTTAAATTTACTAATTAACATTACTCAACACCCGTCCCTTCCCTGAGCACATGTCTCCTTTCTTCTAATTAATTGCAACATGCTTCTTCGTTTTATAATTAATAAATAAAAAATATACGAACAAACGATGGAAAATCAAACACAGTCTTCTTCCCAAAAAAACCACCGTTGGTTTATAAAAGAAAAATAGCAATGGCCGCATTTCTCAGCAAAACTCAAAATCGATCGTCCGAATCAAATAAAAAATGCGTGCAGTCTCCGTCGAATCAACTAAGAGAGAGGGGCGATTCGTGAATCTCGCGTCAACCAAGCAAGTGAAGTCGCACTCGCGTGCGCGAGTATCTGGTGATGGAGATAACTTTTGCGATTTCGTGGCAGTAGTAAAGTGGGGCGCACTCGTGCTCGCATGGGATTCGGTCGCGACCTCTGGCGACTTGAACGGAAGATCGAGGAGCCGTGATGGCCTCAATCACGCGCGCGTAAGGAGATGGTCGCGATCGCTCTAATGGCTACAGGCGTGAATGTCAGGGCAAAAATCGAGCAGTATTCGAGCATCTCTGGGTGGCGAGCGTTCATCACGTTCTTGTCGAGCATTACCGTGAGGTATTCTCGGATTTTATTAAACCTAATTTACAATATATATATATATATATATATATATATATATATATTGCTGAACATAATTATATAAACAGTAGGTTTTATAAAAGTGATTTAAAGATTTAGGCAACTACAGTAAAATACTACGGTTGTTATTATTATAAAAAAGTATGGAGATAGATTACTACATTAAAATTTAAATCAACTAGTCAATTTTAAAATAATGTATATTAGTAATTGATTTGTTTAATAAATTGGTTTAATTTATTTAAGGCACTAAAAATAATTTGTTTAAAGGAAAACAGTTTAAATCCAATTATTAGTAAATCAAATTATTAGATAATAATGGATTATTCGAGTTAGTTAAGATATTAATGAATTGTATAAAATTGTTTATACGAGGTCAAAATTGCAAAGAAAACAAGCCGAGATGGAAATGGATTGCAAAATAAAGGCAAAGGCGAGATCTTCTCACTCAATCAGATTTTTCAATTTAATTTTAAGTAGTTAAATTTAAAATTGTTGATTGTGTGCTTGGATGATAAATTTTTATCAGTTGTATTGGATTAGACCCTATGCGCCGCATAACAATGGAAGATATTATATAAAACCATATACCACGATATTCCACTTCAAAGTGGAATTGGTATTATATATGTATTTTGAGTGATTGATTTCCTGTAATATATAGCGGATGAGACCCTATACGCCGCATAATAGCAGATGATTTTATATAATCCTATATACCACAATAATCCACCTAAAAGTGGAATTGGTATTTAATTATTGTGCTAACATCTGTGGATGTAGGGAAACAGGTTGAAGGGATCCAACTGGATTCTTTAAACATTTGAATTTGTTTCAATATTCTGTGTTGATTTATTTATAATCCGTGTACGATTATATTTGGGATTGAAATCGTTGAAGGCAATAGTTTGGCCGAATATATTTTTGATATCCTTGGATACCAGAAATAAGTATTTGGATTTTTGGAAATTAAAGTAGAAAACTTTAAGTAAATTAATTTTAAAGAATTGGGTGAATTTAAAAGAAGGAATTTAAATGGGTAAAGATTGGTTTTGAAATCTTATCGGATTAATTCCAAAAATATTGGAAAAGATTTTAAATAAAGGGATTTTTAGTAATATTGTTTAAAAGTTGAAGAAATTAATTAAAAAATTCGAATTTTAAATAGTTTGAAAGAGATAAAGGAATTTATTTTAAAAGGAAACAAATTTGAAAGTCAATTTGGAATTCGATTTGGTGTTTGAAATAAATCTTTGGGAAATCAATTTGAAAATTTGATTTGCCGTTTTGAAAATGAATATTTGGAAATCAATTTGAAAATTGTATATCAGTGGATATTTGGAAATTTAAAATTCACAATGGGAATTTATAAAGGAAAGAAAATTTTGTTTTAAAAATAAATATTTGTTTATTTTTAAAAGCGTGGAAAGAAATTTGCAGATTTGGAATGTAAATTAAAATAAATCAAATAGGATTTATTAATTTATTTAAATGAACCAGTTCGAAATGGAAAGTGTATTCTCCCTGGAAAGCCAAGTATATTTTCAAAGTAGCATTTAAAGTATAAATTAAAAGTTCTAGAAATTGGTTTTGAAAGAATATTGTTGGAGGAATTATTTTCTTAAGTTGTTTTTACATCTTTAAAGTAAAGATTTGTTTAATTAATTATAAAAATGATTATTTAAAGATTTAAATTGATATTTGATTTAGAAAATGGTTATTTAAATAGTTATACCCTATTTAATATTTTTACTCAAAATTATTTTGGACTTGAGTTTTATATGAGATATTGATATAGAATTTCATAACTAATGTTTGAATAAAGTGTTTTAAAATAGTTTTTATTCTAAATATTCCCAAGTATTTATGTTTGGATAAGTGATTTATATTATTTTAAAGTATTCGTACTCGACAAATTTTCAGTGGAAATGAATAAATATTTGGAAATATATTCCACGTAAGGAAAAGTGATTTGAAATTTGTTTTCAAAGGACTGAAATGTCTAAAGTGATTTGAAATTTCTTTTCGAAGGATTGAAATGCGGAAAGTAATTTGAAATTTGTTTTCAAAGGATTGAAATGTGGAAAGTGATTTGAAATTTGTTTTCAAAGGAATGAAATGTGGGAAGTGATTTGAAATTTTTTTCAAAATATCCAAATGTGGAAAGTGATTTGAAATTTGTTTTCAAAGATTGAAATGTGGAAAATAATTTGAAATTTGTTTTCAAATAGTTGAAGTGTGAAAATATATCTTGCCAAGATAATTTGAAAATAAATATTGGGGAAAAATTATTTGAAATCTGGTGGTTGTTGTGAATATTGATTGATAGTTAAATAACCGACTATCAATATTGGCCTTTGATGGGCATTTTCGATGCGACCGGGTATCAGATTCCAAATGGATATCCGAAATCCACATCGAATCTTTGTGATAGATTTTTTTTGTTTAAAAGATCAAAATGAAAATTTGTTGTGATTTGTTTGAAATCTGAATGAACACTTACTTTTAAAAATAAGCACTTGTTATTTGGATTAGCCGGGAGAGGACTTTATGTCATACAATCCATTTCGATTAATGATACGACGGAATGGGATTACATTTGAAGATGGTGATGAAGACTGGGTATTTTCGAAAACGAAAGGATTACCTGTCGAATGTCTCTGCACTGGGTTTGTAGCAACCCGACTTTCTAACACCAGAAAGACGCATCACTAATTAAGAAAGAAAGGGATATAAGAAGAAAAGATAAGAAAAGAAGAAACACAACAACATCAGATACTCATAGCGGAAGGAATGAAATATAATATATCACATAAAATATTACATAGTATCATATTACATCAGAGTACACAACTTATACAACACATATTAGTCAGTTATAAACATCAGTCTAACAATACAACTCAAGATATCACAAGATATAGATATCATACAAACACAGCGGATCCATAATATTTCTACACGTGGAAGCCTCCTGCTCCATATCTCCTCCAGAATTCGTCAAGCAAACCTGAATCCCTCGACTACTCGTACATAATATGAGTGCCCAAGAGTTTAATAAAACAGAAAATAAACACTCGGGTCAGACAGGGGTCTAGTGTGAGTAAACGGTTAAAATTTCTTAACTTTTAGAAAAAACTTTGAAAAGAAAAGATCTCACGTAAGACTTCCCACACATAAACATGGAAAAAAATTTATCTTACGCTAACCAAAATATTTGATAGGAAATATGGTGATATTATAACAGTGTCTTGGGTTTTCAAGTAAATAAGAAATAGCCGAAATTGTTACATGATTAAATTCCAGCTACTAGCCACAAAAGTGGTAATACAAACAAAACCATAGGGTCTCGTAGGAAGAATGGGTTTCCATCAATGGCAGGGCTACCGGGATACCGTCCGTCACAGTACGTGGCCTAGAACACTGTACCGAGGATTACTCCCAATCCCATGCAACACAATGCGGGGACCATTCCTTACTGAATAGTCTCGAGTAAGATCACCCCGTGGTTGGGACGACCAACCACCCACTAAGCCTAAATAAAAGGGACATCTAGACTGGGATGACCTCACCCTGAAATGGGTGCTACCCACCAAGCCTTGCTGCACCTTCCCTGTTTTAGCCATTTCCGGTTGATAAGGCTTGATGCTACGATTACCTTTATAGAACACATCTTTCTTAGAATGCTCATCGTCCACCTAACGATGTTCTGAAAGCATTCAATCCATACAAATTCGTTCTAGGTTCGAACGAAACCAAAGGCACTATCTCAATGCACTCATTTTGGAATCACCCTCAGAGTCAACGACCATAGCCCTTGCACTCTAAATCACCATCTCGAACCTGTAAGTACTATGTCCGTCAAACTCATCATGGAATCACCCCCAGAGTTATAATGACGTATAGTTCTTACACTTCAAGTCTTCACTAAGCTCCACTTGGATTCACGACCTAACTCTTAATTTGGATCGATGTGGTTTTCGGATTATCCAATATGGAAACCCGATCCCGGTCCCACCGAATCCAAACGTCATTTTAATGTCTAAGTTGTTTTAAGGGTTTAAACAATTAGACTTATATTCAGAATACCATAAACAGATAGATGAATCACATTATCACAATAGATAATTCATATCAAACATTCATCTCACAAAGCAGCATATCATATATCAGAGATGTTAGAGATATCATACCCAAATCATCCAACATCACTCATCCAATATCAATCATCCAATATCAATCACCCAATATCAATCAGTCATCCATAAGCAGAATTGATTAACTCTAAATCAATTGGATTACCTTAATCCTTCTTCATTAATTTATTCCAAATAAATAAATTAATCATCTCTTAATGATCTTCCTTAATTAATCTTCCTTGATTAATCATCCTTTAATTATATTCAAGTAATTATCCTTAACCATATACAATAATTAACCTTTAATTACTATCATTAATTATAATAATTAATGATCCTATATTTGCTTCCATTAATTAATTAACTATGATTAATACATTGAACCTCAATTAATTACAATTAATCATACTTTAGTTAACCATTTTTATTAATCAACCTTGATTAATTCATTAATTATATTAACTAATGATCCTTATTAATTAATAATTACTTTAATTAATTAAATAATTAATTTGTAATTAATCATCTCATTAATCATAAACAGTAATTAACAATTTGTAATTACTTGTCTAAATTAATTAACTTCTTAATTAATTATATTCACCCTTTAATTAATTAATCTAATTAATTAATCTTTAATTACTTCATTAAGTAATTATTATTCAATTTAAATTAATTAATAAATCCTTAATTAATTACTTTATTAATTAATAACATTTTTAATTAATTACCCTTAGTAATTAATCTTAAATTGATCACATTAATTAATTAGTTAATCACATTAATTAATTAACTAAATTAATTT
This sequence comes from Allium cepa, assembly GCA_030765085.1. NCBI lineage: Eukaryota > Viridiplantae > Streptophyta > Magnoliopsida > Asparagales > Amaryllidaceae > Allium > Allium cepa. The sequence goes on from CM060945.1 coordinate 781,328,755, forward strand.
AGTAATTAACCCTTTAATTACTTGCATAAGTAATTATCTTCTAATTACTTTCATTAGATGATTATTCTCTTAATTAATTACTTAACAAGTAATTAATTTCATCATTAAATAATCCTTAATTCTTTAATTAATTAATTACTCCATAATTAATTAACTTCAAAACAATTATATTAATCAATTCCTTAATTAATAACATCAAGTGATTATCTATTAATCACTTTCATTTAATTACTCCCATGAGTAATTTTCCACAAATTACTTCCATAAGTGATTTCCTCTTTTCTTAATTACATTCAATAATTAACCGTTAATTACTTCATTAAGTAATTACACTTAATTAATTCATAATTAAGTGATTATTTAAAATTAAATAAAAAATTAACTAATTTTTTTAAAATTAATTAAATAATTAATTAATTAACTTCTTAGATTTAAAGAAAATCCTTAATTAATTAAGAAAAGCATTTATCTTATTTAATCTTTTACTTATTAACAAATTATATTAATTAAGTATTCTTACATTCGTAACAAAGATAAATTAACCCTATTTATCATCATAAATAAATTATTTGAATTAATCAAATCTTAATAACTTGAAGTCAAATTATTTTTTTGGTTACAAGATTATAACTATAACCTTATTTGAAAATAAGGCATTAAGAAATCAATTTTAAAAATTTAAAACACTTTGACTATCTAATTCAAACTTATTCATTTTAAATAAAATTTGAAAACTTAGTTTTAGACATTTCTTAAAAACTTTGATTTAATACTTTAAATTCAATACACTTCTTTTAGATTAAAAATTCAAAATTTAATTAAGACAATTACATTCTAAAGCAAACATCTTAAAACATTTTAAATTTAAAAATAAATTCAATTATCACTTTTAAAATTTTGAATTACATTTATTCCAAAACAACAAGTTTTAACCTTGTATTTTGTTCCTTTTATAAAATTTGTATAATTTGATGCTTGATCTCATTTATTTCAACAACAAGTTAATTTTGCACTTTATCATTATACAGTATTACCTAGAAAACAAACGACCTTAAATACTCAAGTCGATCACTCATATTACTTGTGCCTACCTCGAAGCAAAACCTAGCACACTTCACTTGGAGTTGTCATCGAGAAAAACGCGAGAGCTATCCCGAGTCCCCCCCATCTTCCTCAACTCCATTCAATACCAAATGCCCACCGTGCACGGTGCATGTGCACAGAGCCTTCGGCTACCAACGTTCGTCACCACGTCCATCAACAAGTCGACTACAACCCCACCACACCATTCGATGACCTAGAAATGAAAATCCAAGCTCAAATCAAAATTTAGAATTTCGATCGAAATTGGAAACCCACTACCTCCAGTAAACTTCCACTTGCCGTCGACTTCCACAACGATGAACTACGCTGACACCCATATCAACTCGTCACGACCCCCAGCCCAACACTCCACCATCGCGATCACCTCTGGTCCATTTCTCATGTCACAAAAGCCTCGACAGTCAAGCCGAACAAAAACCGAGCAAAAACCCTAGTTTGATCGAATCCAAACAATTCGATCATAGGAAAAATTCTATAACATTTTTCCCTTCATCAACCATTCACTAGCTAGCTTCGATCAAGATTTCAACTCAAATCATTGAGTTGATCGTCGGCAATTCACCCAATTGCTGAAACCCTTCAATACTAAATTCCCAATTGAATATCAATTTAAAAATTATGAATTGCATGTTAAAAAATCATCATTTCTAACATCTAATCCATTTACACAATCCAAAACAAGAATTAAAATTATTGATTTTCTAACATGAATCAAGATTTCACTGTATTTTCCATTTTAAAAATTATTTCTAAATTTAAATTACAGAAACTATCCTTAAAATTACTATCAAACATTAATATACAACTTTCATTCAATCATCAATGTCAAATAATGATGTTAGTGGAAGATTTGATTTAAATTGTATGATCAAAACTTTAAATGACAGAACATATCTATACAGTCACCGTATATCTTCTTTGTATTCAAACATGCAATCAACTTCACATCACATTTGTAACTAAACCACTGCATAATTCATCACACATATCTAGAATAAGTAATAGGTTCAAATCTATTTTTAAAATGAAGATTTACTCACCACTTTTAATTGCAGAGAACAAAGCAGAGCAGTTTTTGAATTTTCCACGCCTGAATCCTAAATCTAAAAAATATTTTTGCTTTGCTGTTGAAGTTTGGAATCCTTGCATGCTTTCAGTTTGATGTTTTAAAATGTTGGAACAGATCTGAACTTCCCTTTTAGTTGCAGGTTGAAGTTGCAGGTTTTAATTGATGTAAAGAACTTTGTTTTGCAATTTTTACTTCAGATTTATTTTTGCTTTTGATTTCCAGTTTCAGGTTTTAAAAATAATTTTTTGGTTTGAGTTAAAAAAAGAAAACAAATAAATGAAAGTGTTATGTAAAAACTAGTTTTTCTTCTTTAAACATTTATTTAAAAATTAAAATAAATATGTTGCCACTTGTTGATAATTGAACAAATGCCATCACACATTTATTTTAGCTTACAAGTATTAAAATCTTTGCATAATTGTGTTTAAAACCTTATTAAAAAATAATTATATCTTATATCTATGTAATATAGACATTTGTATTTATATGCATTTGTGAAATGTTTTTAAAATAATAAACTTTGAATTTTAAATAAATATACAAGTATGAAATCTTTGTAAACATTTATTTTATAAATAGCTTACTTTTAAAATCAAATAAATGTATTATATATTTTCTTTTAAATTGTGAAATATGTATTTGTATTTATATTTATATAAAATATGAATTTAGTAAATTTATTTATTTACATTTACAAGTGATTCTATTTTAAGAGATTATTTTTAAAAGAAAGTTTATTTATAACTTTATACATATATTTATAACCATTTCAATTTAAACACTTTTAAAGAAAACAAAAATAAAACTTTGATTAAATCTTATTTAAACTATCCTATTTAAAATAAATAATTATCTTTTATTTTGAAATAATTGAATTAATCCTAAATTAACTTTTGAAAAATATTAAATTTCAAAACAACTTCAAATTATAACATATACTTACATATATATTACAATTTGAAAATTTATCTTTTATTTATAACAAAAGATATTCCTATTCACAATATGTATCAAATATATATATTATAAATAGAATAAAATTTTATTAGCTTTGAAAGATAATTCTTATCAATTTTAAATTGTTAGAAAGATATTGATGAAAATTACCAGATTAAATATTTATTAACCTTTAAAAGATTAAATTTATCAATTTAAATTAAAATTATAAAGAAAAATTATGAAATCAATTTAATTATTAATTCAGATTATTAAATTGATATTGCCTAAAATTCCAGGTCGTCGCATTCCTCCCCCCTTAAAAGAATTTCGTCCCCGAAATTTAAAAGAAAAGGCAATTTAATAACCCAACAAAGATTTCAATTTCAATAAGCAAAGCATTCCTATCATCCAGTTACTAACAACCATAGCAATCAATCTAACAAACATACCTAACTAATTATCCTGACACAAATCAGGATAGATTTCAAATACTATCTAGAGTTTCCCAAGTATAAAATCACTGGGAGACTCGCTCTACTGAAACTAACAAACTACACCATCATAATCCATAGCTCCTCTCATCTCTAGATCCACCAATCTGAACAGAACATCAGACTATACTCAAGTCTGGCACAACTTCCAAATCCAACTGAACTGTAGATTCCACAAAGATTCTTGAACCATCAGAGAAACGCCACACTGCTGCTTCCAAACTCTACCTCGATGATACTACAAAGCCAGAAGACCTTCTCGTCAGTACATCGAACACTTCGATCTACACTGTTACCACAGCTACCAAAGACTTCTAATCCAAAGGCTTCTTGAAAACCAAAATGATCAACAAACCACACAACGGACCTTCGAGAAGGCAGACATCCTCAAGAAATTCGGGCTCCAAACCAAGCATCAACAATCGCTCTCCTGAAGGAATGACAAATGAGACCATGCCGAAGCGAAGCAACTCATAAACCTTAGTCTCATATTCCAAAACAGCCAACCTCCTTGTTAAAGATCCAGATAACTTCTACACATACGAGTCTTCCCTGTGGCAGGTAAAGACTGCTCCTCAACTACTTCTAAAACTGCTTCAAGAGAAAACATCTTTGGAAATATCCATGGGTACTGCATCTCATCACACAGTTATCAAGATATCGTCACTTACTTCTGCACTTCCAACAGATCCAAACTTACACTTCAAAGATAAACTCCGAATCTTTAAAAGATTTCCTTTGGAGATCAGAGAAATCCTTACTCCAAACCACAAATCTTACTCGAGACAGTATTAGGTCTATAGTTGTTAGCACCAGAATTGGTCACCAACACCCTTAGAAAGATTGTGTAGAGAGATTAATGAAGAAACTAAATTAAAACAGAGAATAGAGTGTAAATTTAAATGCAGAGAACAAGAACACCAAATTTATAGTGGTTCGGCGTAACTGCCTACGTCCACTTTGAAGTTGATTTCCATTGATTTCCTTGATGGGTGATTACAGATACAATCTGTTTTGAGTTACCAGAATACAATTGCAAAGTACAAGAAATAAGTCTGGAATGAGTCTTGAAAATGGCAGAGTCTCCCAAGTGTTCTCTCAAATCTCTTTTTTTTTCTGTGCTCCTGCCCCTCTATTTATAGACAAAGGTGGGTTGGACTTCCCTGGTGGGCCTGGTAGCTGAATAACTCGGTCCAAATAGGACAAGTCCTGTACATCGAACCGAGCGTGCCGAACAGTCGAGTACCGACCCAGTTTCTTCATGCCGAACGACACGTTTGTTGTGGGGAAGAGTAGGCCGAGCAGTGTTTGGACAGGGCGTGCTGGAGAGAATGCCGAACCATCCTTGATTGCCGAACGGTTTGGTGCCGAATGGTCAGGGTGCCGAACAAGGAGCATGATGTTTGAACACCATCTTGACCGAACGAGGCCTTTGGCTAAACGATGCTCTTGGCCGAACGAAGTTTCTGGACGAACGCCATCTTTGGCCGAGCAATGTCTTAGGCCGAACGATGCTTTTGGCCGATCGAAGTCTCTGGTCGAGCGCCATCTTTGGACGAGCAATGTCTTAGGCTGAACGATGCTCTTGGCCGAACGAAGTCTCTGGCCGAGCGCCATCTTTGGCTGAGTAATATCTTAGGCCGAATGTTCTTTAGATGCCGAGCGTGCCATGATGCCGAACCTATATGGTGCCGACCCATCTTTAGGCCGAACACCCTTGGTAGGCCGAGCACTAAGTTGCCCGGTCAATTCCCTGGGAAACACTTGCCCCTTCAAAGTGTATTACGTGACCGAACGTGATACGCTTTGAATTACTCAACTTTCACGCTTTGCTTCAATCCTTGGTCATCACCCTTGGGGGTCGTATGATTCTCTTGGCCGAACGTAGTGTCGAAGGCTGAACGATCTACGTTTCACCGAGTGATTTCGTATGCCGAACAACCCAGCCGAAGACGAGTACCGAACGATCCATGTTAACCCAGGCCGAACGAACCGAGATAGACAAATGATACCGCCTTGACTGGTAAAACTGGTCATAGTCTCTTCAACTTCTCCTCCTCCCTTATAAAACCCGACACCTTCTTCTTCCTCCCTTTTTCCTACTTTCACTTCTGCAACCTTGAACTTTCGAATCACCCCTGTCATCAGATCCTAAAGACCTCTCAATCCCTTCTAAAGCTCAGCCCACGAACTAGGTAAAATTCCTTCATCCAAATGCTTTCCCTGATTAAAAAAGGTCTCGATCAAGTCCATAGATCAGAACTGTGGTCGAAAGGGCTACGTGGGTGGAGGACCCAAACTTTGATTAGGATATTTCCAAGGCCAAACGATGTGAGGTGGGGAGAAGTGGTCAGGAATGATCACTCGTAGGGGTTGTTTGGGAGAGATGCCGTGGTCCGGCGCGGTTCCCTTGTGTCGAACGAGGTATGGGAAAAAGAAAGGCGGAGGAGAGGAACCGTGCCGAGCGTTGAAGCTTGGCCTACCCTAGGTTCGGCATGGCACATCATAGGCCGAACGATGGGATGGAAGATTAGGGAGGTAGCATGAGACATTGGGGAGGCAGAGTGTTGTTTTGGCCGAATGGTATTTTGGCCGAACGTAGCTCTACCGAGCGCTAACCAGTACGAACTGCAGTTAGGCCGAACGAGAGTTGTAGGCTGAACAATAACGTCGCCGAGCGACAGCTTAGCCGAACAAACATCAATGCCGAGCCATATTAAGGCCGAACAACCTTACACCGAATGAAGCATAAATGACAAACCAAACACGCCGAACAGTGCATAGCTGAACCACACATAAATGCCGAACAGACGTGCCGAACAAAGCGTGCCAAACAAAGTGTGTCGAACGGTCGTAAAACAAGGGCAATGACTCTAACATGCAAGCATATCGAACCGATTTGAACTAATAACCTCCTACTTCCAATAGCCATAAATCTGAACTTTACTTGACGTAATCGGCTAACTCCCTCTAACACTCCCTGAACTTGAAACTATAATCGCCGTATGGCGGGCTTTTGGAGACGGTTAACGATGACGGTCTTCGAAGGCGAGGGTTATAATCTTAGTTTCATATTAGTTACCTTGCGATTTCCAAATTTTAAATGCTTATACACGATTGATTGCACTAGTTCACACACCACGTGGGGGGATTATTCATGTTGTTAATTCTGACATCGATCATTTTTCAAGTATAGTTTACACAGGTGTTTTGTCAGATCCGCTATTTATTGAAGATGTCTAAAAGATCCAGCTCCGGCACCATCTCAGACAGGCCAGGGCCGTCTTCCATACAAGGGGGCACAGACACTTCTAATCCGTCGACCTCCCCCGCTCATGATTTTGCTCCTTATACCCTGGAGTCAACGATCCTCCTGGATAATCCGATCGATTCACAGGCTTTGAAGATTAAAGAAACCGCACTCCGGCGAATATGTTCGATTCACGGAATCCCTTTCGCCGACGTGTGGGTTCCGTCGGGCCGTGATCGTCCACACCTGCCCCCAGTCGAATACACCGCATGCAATAAATTTATGTACTGGGTGGGCAGTGTGCCTCCGTTCAATTTGTTTCTTGGGGATGTGTTGCAACATATCGACGTCGCCCCGTCGCAGCCACACCCCAACGGACATGCGTTCATATATGGGACTTACTTCCTCTTCATGGCTGTCTTCTCTAGACCTCCAATTCCCAATGACATCAGATATATTTACATGATCAAGAAGCGGAAGGATAGCCTCTCTTTCGTGTTCCTCGAGCTGTATCATAAGTGCCAAATTCTAACCGGAGCGTGGAGCAAGTTTTCCCTGTACAAACAGGAATGGTTCTATGTGCGCTGCCCTCCCGGCTTCGCGAGGAGATGGGTTGAAGGAAGTAAGTCTTCTTATTTGAATGGTGCTCATGTTTTTATCGATGCTATGCTTTTCCTTACTCATTTTTATCTTTCCAGATGTCAGTCCCCGTCCTGAGGACCGTGGTCACTCTAAGGCTGTTGAAGCTATCAGGGCTCTTTCTGTCGAAGAACGAGACATTCAAACTCTCATCTCGAATGAGTCGTTGTCGAGGTTCGGGCTGTTCGTCGAAGGTCGTCGGGTGAGTCTTCCCGAGGGCGTCTCCGCTCCTAAGCACAAATCGGGTAAAGGGAAAAAGTTGGTTGGATGGTTATCACGCCACACCCCCGGTGCACAGGAGGAGGGGGAGATCAAAGAGGGTGAGCCCCCTAAAAAACAAGGTGAGAATGTGGGTCCCACTCCGGATCCATGGTCGAGGTGCACGATATTGAGACGTGACGTCATCTTCCCCTTCGAAGGGAAAAAATAAGTTGATGTATAGGATAAGGAAGGAGAAGGTTGGCGGAACTTCTAAAGTTACGCTCATCCCGGCAGAGAAAGAGGCTTCTTCACAACGAGTGGAAAGTTCTTTAAAGGGCCTGTCGGATCTCTCCATCCCCGATGATCTGCTTAACTATGACTTTGGCGATCCGGAGGCATTCAAATTCCATTCGCCCGTTAGAGGTGATGTGGGCATTCCATCCCAAAGTCAGGGAGAGAAAACCCCTATTAGCAAGGCTACTGGTCTGTCGGGGGGAAACACTAGGACACACACGAACACTTGCACCTCAAGTCTTACTTAGATTTTTTTATGTAACTCCCCTTGCTAATTCGCTGTTATTTGAATTTCATGCAGGTGACATGGGACGCTCGCGCGGATTCGATCGCCTCCGTGGTTCTTCTATTTTTCATCCGTCCGGACGGGACTCGGGTCCCGAGAGACGTCGAGATAGAGATGATGGTAGTGGTGGGGACCGTCATTCTTGAGACTCATCATCTCAGAAGAAACCGTATTACTAGCCCAAGCATCACCGACACCCCCTTCTCATTCGGGGCAAAGCCAGGATCAGCCCGGTTACAAGGGGTCGCAGTTTGATATCCCCCAAGATCAACGCTCTGATTCTTCTTCCACTCGACAGTCCCGAGATTCTCATAGAAGGGGCGAACTTGCAAAGTCGTCTCCTCCTGCTCCTGCATCGGATCCCACAGTATCAGAGAGACTGAGCGAGCTCAAGGCTACATTTCCCAAGATATGCTTCGATGGGTTGAAGTTCCTTCCGGTGATTCATCATATACCCAGAGATGTTAAGAAGAACGCTATTACCTGCACGAACGACGTCTATGTTCAACATGATGCGTTCGTCCACCTAGCTGAGAAACTCTCCGAAGTCTCTGTAGGGCGCTAGCATGAAATATACCATTTGAAACTTGAGGCTACCCACGATAAAAACATCATTAAGGACCAAGACAAAGAATTTGCCACTTATAAATCTGAACTCGAGGCCGCCCACCGGAGTGCCAGGGACACTGCCGAGGCTGTCACTTGCTTGGAATCAACTCACAAGAAAGAGCTTGACGAGGCGGTTCAACGATGTGGGGCTTTGGCCTTGGAGAAGGACTCCGTTCAAAAGGAGAGGGATGCGCTCAGCGCTCGGGTCAAGTAACCTAAAGAGCTTCTCCGCAGAGAGAGGGAGGAGAAAACGCCTGCCCAGGAAGAGTCACAGCGATACTGTGACAAGATCGTCGCCACCCAACTTTTAAAAGAGCAACTCGAGGGCGAGTTCTCCAGGGTTGAGATGTTAAAGAGTGAGGCCCGTGAGGAGGGCAAGATGACGGCGTTGACGGATATCGATTCCCGTCCTGAGGCAGTCAGGGAGGAAGGTAGAGAGGAGATCAAAACTGCGTTCGACCCACTCATTGCCGAATTCAATGCTCGCATGCTTATGCACCGTGACCTAACTTTTTTGGACGATGGCTATCTTGAATCATTGTTTGAGGCATGGGACAATTTAATTCAGATCAGGAAGGCCGAGCGCGGTGTCGAGGAGGTTGACGAGAAGGATTTAATAAAGGAATTTGTGAAGAGAAATGAGCCTTTGGACCTATCGACGGCCATGGCTCTTTACTGAAAAGGCTCCCCCTCGAGGAAAGGGAAAGAGATTGTCGCCAGCCCATCCGGGGCCGAGTCTCCTGTTCACGTGCCTTCCCAGTCGGCCGTTTGGCCGACACTTGATCCCTTTGAATAGCACATTGGCTATGATCCGGAAGCCCCCGGCTTGGGCATTCATGTTTTGTCTCCTATCCCGGAGGGAGAAACTCCTTTGACGGCAGAGAGTTTGCCAAGGCCTGGTAGATAACTTTCCACTTTGAGATTTTGAAAGTCGTCATTCTTTGTGAAGTACTACTGCATTCTAATGCTCATCTTTTCTGATTTTGTGCAGGTCGTTCCGACCCCGATCCCACTCCAAGGAGCGATGTCCCCAAGGAAGTGGAAAAGTCCGGTGGGGGTGCTCATGCTGGTGAGGTTCCTGGGCAAGATGCTCAAGTGATCGGGGCGCTTAATGAAGGCAAATCTGATTCCTCCTCTAAGTAGAAGTCACAGGTTCCTCTGAGCATACATCTGAATTGAGCATGAAGGAGCGGCTCGAGAAAGAGAAAAGAGATACAGTCACGGTCAAGATTGAGCCGCGTGAAGTGGACCTAGATGATCCCTTGAACAAGCCATTGAAGGTCATCCTTCCCAGTAGGTCCAAGCCCTTGGATGTTCCCCCTACTTCTTCAGTAGTTACTCCTCCATCAACGAAAGCTTCCAAGGGTAAACGCTCTGAGGAAGAGTCGTCTGGGAAGAAGCTGAAGAAGCACAGGATTTGACTACTGTCTTCGTTCAACGAGAGTCAGTTTAAGTCATGTAATAATTTTTGAAATTTTGTAGACAGAACGTTGGCTCCGGATTTTGGAGTGCTTGTAGCAGAAAACTTTTCCTGAATAAATTTAGTTCCCTTTTCTGTCTTTTCAAAAGATCTTATTATTCAGTTTTCCTTGTGACTGTGATATATTCAAGTTCACATTCTGGGGACTTGGAGAATTTTTACTGTTCATACTCGAGTTCGCGCTCTGGGGACTTAAGAGTATTCGAGTCCGCACTCCAGGGACTTGAAGATTTTGAAGTCGTTTATACTTGAGCCCACGCTCCGGGGACTTAGAGTACTCTGGTCTGCACTCGGGGAACTTAGAGTTTTTTATTCGCTTATGCTCAAGTCTGCACTCCGAGGACTTCGAGTACTCCAGTCCGCACTCCGGGGACTTTGAGTACTCCAGTCCGCACTCTGAGTACTTGGAGATTTTTATTCGTTTATACTCGAGTCCGCGCTCCGGGGACTTTGAGTACTCTAGTCCGCGCTCCGGGGACTTCGAGTTCTCCAACCCGCGCTTCGAGGACCTGGAGATTTTTATTCGTTTATACTCAAGTCCGCGCTCCGGGGACTTCGAGTACTCTAGTCCATGCTCGGGGACTTGGAGATTTTTATTTGTTTATACTCGAGTCGCGCTCTGGGGACTTCGAGCACTCCAGTCCCCGCTCCGAGGACTTGGAGATTTTTGTTCGTTTATACTCGAGTCCGCACTCCGGGGACTTCGAGTTCTCCAGTCCGCGCTCAGGGGACCTGGAGATTTTTATTTGTTTATACTCGAGTCCGCGCTCCGGGGACTTCGAGTACTCCAGTCCGCGCTGCGGGGACTTGGAGATTTTTATTCGTTTATACTCGAGTCTGCACTCCGGGGACTTCGAGTACACCAGTCCACGCTCCGGGGACTTGGAGATTTTTTAACTGTTTTGAGCGTTCGTACGCCAGCCAGAATAATATAATTGTAATTGCTTGTCATAGGATTATAATACGCAGAAACATTAATCATTCGTGAAAAGATGGCTTCAAGCCTTTATTAATGAAAGCACTAGACTGTTTTATTACATGCCAAGAACTAGGAATGAAAACATATTGGAAATAGATGCAATTACTGCATGAAGGAAATAGATTTGGTGTAATAATGCCGCAAGTGCTCGCTGTTCCATGCTCGGGGGAGTGTCGCACCATTGATGGTCGCTAGCTTGAAGTTCCTTCTCCAAGCTTCCGTTCGATGACGTATGGGCCTTCCCATGCGGGATTCATGTGAGATGGAGTTGGAAAGACTCGTTTCAAGCCGACATCTCCCACATCAAAGGTTCTTGGTTGGACTTTTCCATTATAATATCTAGCAACTTGGTGGCTGTATGAGGCCGCTCTCGAATCTGCTTCTCCGCGTTTTTCATCAATAAAGTCCAATGATTCCAGCAAGAGATCCTGGTTCGTTGCAGGGTCGTAATAATTTATGCGATGTGATGGAACCTCAAGTTCCACGGGTATGACAGCTTCCGTGCCATATGCCAATGCGAATGGAGTGTGGACAGTCGCGGTCTTGTGGGTAGTTCTATAAGCCCAAAGCGCCGTCGAGAGTTTATCTACCCACTTGCCTCTAGCATTTTCCAAACGCTTTTTTAATATGGACTTGATTATTTTGTTTACGGCTTTCACCTGTCCATTCGCCTTTGGGTGTGCAACTGCTGCATACCTTTTCTCAATGCCACATTTCTGACAAAATTCTTTGAACTCCTTGCTTTCGAATTGAGTTCCATTATCTGTTACGATGGTCTGTGCGAGGCCAAAACGGCATATGATATTTCGTACAACGAAATTAATGACTTTCTTGGTGGTGATCGTGGGCATAGGCTCTGCCTCTGCCCATTTGGTAAAGTAATCGACTGTCACTATTGCATATTTCGTGCCTCCTTTGGCTATGGGTAAAGAACCAATCAGGTCAATTCCCCACATTGCAAACGGCCAAGGACTAACCATTTGTGTGAGTTCCGTCAGCGGAGCTCTTGAAATTTTCGCGTATATCTGGCATTTGTCACATTTCCTCACATAATCTGCAGCGTCACGATTCACGGTTGGCCAAAAGTATCCATAACGGAGGATTTTCTTTGCTAATGTTTTCCCCCCCGGTATGATCACTACCCTCTCCCTCGTGGACTTCTTTCAGTACTCGTTTTATCTCGTCATGGGCCACACACCGGAGTAAGGGGGTCGAGAATCCCCTTCGATACATTATCCCGTCCTGTATTACATAACGCGAAGCCTTACGAAGGACTTGGTGTCTTTCGCTCCTTTTTTCAGGCAAATCCCCTTGTAGAAAGTACTGTTTGATCGGGGTCAACCACGATTCCATTTCGAGTTTGGTTTCTAACACGAAATCTATCTCCATCGTGTCTATACTTGGAGCAAGCAGGGTCTCAACAGGGAACAATCCCATTTGCTGTGCATCGCCAGTGCTTGCGAATTTTGCTAACGAATCAGCTTCTCTATTCTGTTCGCATGGGACATGAGAGATGGCATAATATTCGAGACTTTCCAGTAACTCTCGAGCCTGAGCGAGGTAAGGAGCCAATCTCTGTCCCTTTTCTTGATAGTCTCCCCGCACCTGGTATACTACCAGTTGTGAATCATAGAAAATTTCAATCGACTTCACTCCCGGTTCGATTACAAGTCTTAAGCCAGCAACCAATGCTTCATATTCGGCTTCGTTATTTGTTGCTGCAAACTCAAGTTTCAAAGCGTAGTAGATTGATTGGTCTTCCGGAGTTACGATGACTATGACTGCCCTCGAGCGATGGTCGTTAGATTCCCCATCGGTGTACATCTTCTATCGAACGGGAGGTATGAACCTGTGATCGCTCGGTTCATCTGGCAGAGTGAATTCAGCGATGAAGTCCGCTAGTGCTTGTCCTTGTATGGCCCTTCACGGCAGGTAGGCATTGTTGAACTAGCTCAACTCAATATACCATTTTAACATCCTTCCGGAAGTTTTCGGTCGTTGGAGTACTTGTCGCAAGGGTTGGTCAGTGCACACACCGATTGAATGTGCTTGAAAGTAGGGACGAAGCTTGTGTGACGCAACCACCAAGCAATAGGCGAGTCTCAATCTTTGGATAATTCCTTTCCGCCACCGTTAAGCATTTACCAACATAGTAAACTGGCTTTTGAACTCGGTCTTCCTCGCGGACCAAGGCTGTGCTGATGGCATGCTGGGAGATGGCCAAGTACATGTACAACGTCTCGCGATCTACTGGTTTCGATAGTACCGGGGGACTTTCTAAGTGCCTTACCAGAGTCCAAAATGCTTCCTCATAGTCGGACGTCCATTTGAAGTTTCTCTTTCCTTTCTTTATACCGTCGAAGAAGGGAATACACTTATCTGTAGGTCTGGATATGAATCGACTTAACGCAGCCACTTTTCCATTCAGGCTTTGCACCTGCTTTATGGTTCTGGGTACCTGTATATCTCGGATAGCCTGGATCTTCTCCGGGTTAGCCTCAATTCCTCACGCGTTCACAATGAAACCCAAGAACTTTCGTGAAGCTACGCCGAATGAACACTTCAGAGGATTGATCTTCATCCCGTAGTGCCTGAGTATATCGAACATCTCTGCTAAGTCTCGGATGTGGTCGTTTGACTGCCGCGACTTCACAAGCATGTCATCCACGTAGACTTCCATTGTTTTCCCAATATGATCTTTGAACATTCGATCTACCAGACGTTGATAAGTTTTTCCTGCATTTTTTAATCCGAAGGGCATTACTATTAGCAATAAAACCCGACGTTGGTGACAAAGCTGGTGTCTTCTTGATCCGGGATGTGCATCGGAATTTGATTGTAACCAGAGTATGCGTCCATAAGTGATAGTAACTCGTGTCCGGCTGTTGAATCGACCAGTTGGTCAATCCTTGGTAATGGAAAGCTATCCTTTGGGCATGCTTTGTTTAAATCAGAGTAATCGACACAAGTTCTCCATTTTCCATTTGCTTTCTTTACTAACACCGGATAAGATACCCATTCAGGGTAGAGGGCGTCGCAGACGAAGCCGTTTGTTTTTAGTTTGTCCACCTCCTCTTTGAGGGCTGTGGACCTCTCTAGGTCCATGCCCCTCCTTTTCTGCTTCACAGGGACATGTTTTGGGTCTACGTTCAACGTATGACTCGCAATTGCTGGAGAAATCCCGCACATATCAGAATGTGTCCAAGAAAAAACATCAAGGTTCGCTCGGAGGAAAACAATAAGGTTTTCAACTGCTATAGGGTCTAGCTGTGATCCTATTTTAAGAACTCATGATGGGTCATTGCAGCTAACTGAGATGTCAATGGTCAGTTCGGCCGGTGCTGCATTTGTCTCCCTGGGTTCCCCATCATCATCTCTTGGATCTATGTCTCGATGGATTCGAGATTGTCGCCCGAGCCAGGGCTCGGGCGCTAGTTGTCAATCATCAGAGTTTTGGATGCAGACCGAGCTGTCCGTAACCTTTCCTTTCTCCCTACGCTGCGCTTCTCTGAGTTCAGCCACCTAGCATGCACGACCGGTTGCCTGATCGCCGTGCACTACTCCCACTCCTTTGTCTAAGGGAAATTTTAACGTCAAACACCATGGGGCGATGGCTGCCCTGAATTCCACCAGGGCTGGACGTCCTAGGAACACGTTGTATGGGGAATCGACATCTAGCACTATGAATGGTAGGATTCTCACTCTCCTGCGTTCACCTTACCCTAGTTCGACGGATAATTCCACATATCCCATGGCATCAGTTGCCGCGCCGTTAAAGCCACGGATCCTGGCTTTGGATGGTTTCAAATCCTTGGTTTCCAGTTTAATTTGGTCATATGCCTTCCGGAAGATTATGTTAACGGAACTTTCGCAATCAATTAGAATTCTCTTTCTGAATGTCGGCCCGATGGTCGTGGATATGACCATTGGGTCGGTAGTAGGGGCCTCTATCTTATCCGCATCTCTGCTCCTGAACACGATGTCATCATTCATCGTGCGCTGCTGCTTTGGGGAGTTCTGTCCTCCACATTCGAACAACAGTCATAATCCACATGTCTCAGAGAGTTAGCATATCGTTCCATCTCCTGCCAATTTTTATCCGTAGGTTGAGGTCCGCCAACAATCGTGTTAATGACCAATCTACCCACAGTCCGAGTAGGTTGTTCTGGTTGGTGTGGGGCTGGCCCTCGCCCGGGATCTAATGTCTCTTGCCTTCCGTCCTGTGGGTCTTTGACAAAATCGTATAGCTTCTTCTGCCTAATTAATTTCTCAATAGCGTCATGAAGATGTCTGCACTCCTCTGTATTGTGCCCATAAGACTCGTGAAAGCGGAAATACTTCCCAGTCCGCTTCTTCTCCTCTGTTGATTCCTTTGGGCGTGGTTTTCTGTATTGAAAAGTGTTGCAGGTTGATAAGTAGATGTTCTCAAGAGATGCATTCAGTGGAGTGTATTCGTGGTAGGTTGGGATTCTTGACTTCCATCTCCCCGTTTCCTTCTTCTTTCCGGGATTTCCACCTCCGGATTCTTTATACTGCCCAGGCTTCTTCGGGACGCTGGCATGAGTCTTTCCAGGGTTATTGCCAGTTGTCTTAACGGCGACATTACTCTTTACAAATTCCCGAACGGGCCCTGCTGCCTTGTCTTTCCTTGTCCACCGAGCTTCTTCTCTCCTTATGAACTGATGAGCTTTCAAATAAAACGCTCCAGTGTGGCTGGGGGCTTCCCTCCAACCAACCTCCGAATTCAGAATCGGGATCCACTCCATGCATCACTGCCATTAAAATTGCAAGGTCGTTAGGATTGCTCACTTCCGTAGCAGCAGCATGAAATCTTTGCAAGTATGCTTTCAGTGACTCTCCTGGACCTTGGGTCACACTTGATAAGGACATCACGTCCTTTGGACGGGTGGTGTGTATCATGAATTGTTCTATGAATTTCATTGCTAATTCATCAAAGATGGATATTGATCGTGGGGGAAGTCGAGTAAACCACATGGTGGCAATTCCGGATAGAGTAATCGGGAAGCACCTGCACTTGGTTGCGTCATTGGCTCTTGCTGAATCCATCATCCATCCATACCTCATTACATGCTATCTAGGGTCAGTTTTCCCTTCATAGGCTGGAATGGTGGGCATGCTGAACTTTCTCGGATATTCAGCCTGTAGAATGGTGTCCGTGAAGGGAGTATGGCTTTTCGGCACTCCCCAATCTTCTTTTGTCAAGCCTTGATTTTCTCTCATCAACTGCCTGATCATAGCTGTCAAGTCTGGGGTTTGTATAGAAGAAGGGAAGTGGGGTTCCATTCCATGGGATTGATTTCTAGTAGATCGATCAGTGGCACCTACTGGTGCATTTTCATCCTTGCGGCGTCTACGCTTAGGCAGTTCATCAGCTGAAGTCGAACTATCATCTTCAGAGTAAGTGACAGGGCTACCTCCAGCATTCTGAGGCTGCTGCTGAGTAAGCTGGGTTATGAGGTCCGCATTGACTTGCATTTTCTCAGCAAGCTGCTTTCTACTCTCCTTAAGTTCTCTTATCAGGTTGTTGAATTCCGCTCGGGAAACAACTTCTACTCGGTTTTGGTTGGAGGGTCCTGCACCTTGAGCAGCTTGTTGATTGCTTGGCCCGAGTTGTTGCACACTAGCAGTTTCGTGGGCATCTGCATTTTGAGAGGCTGATCGTGTGCGTGGTCTTCCCATGGTAGAGGTATTGGTAGTAACTCTGAGTTGAATCAACAAATGCCTACGGATGATTATGGATCTCCTTCGGGTGACTTATGCAATCCAGTAGCTAAAGTAGATCCTAATAGCCTGATAATTCAATTCTCAGTGAAAGCACCAAAATGTTAGCACCAGAATTGGTCACCAAC
The DNA here is from genome assembly GCA_030765085.1 of Allium cepa. Taxonomy (NCBI): domain Eukaryota; kingdom Viridiplantae; phylum Streptophyta; class Magnoliopsida; order Asparagales; family Amaryllidaceae; genus Allium; species Allium cepa. Next base: position 781,345,966 of record CM060945.1, read on the forward strand.
ACCCTTAGAAAGATTGTGTAGAGAGATTAATGAAGAACGTAAATTAAAACAGAGAATAGAGTGTAAATTTAAATGTAGAGAAGAAGAACACCAAATTTGTAGTGGTTCTGCGTAACTGCCTACGTCCACTTTGAAGTTGATTTCCATTGATTTCCTTTATGGGTGATTACAGATACAATCCGTTTTTAGTTATTAGAATACAATTGCAAAGTAAAAGAAATAAGTCTGGAATGAGTCTTGAAAATGGAAGAGTCTCCCTAGTGCTCTCTCAAATCTCTCTCTTTTTATGTGCCCCTACCCCTCTATTTATAGACAAAGGTGGGTTGGACTTCCCTGGTGGGCCTGGTAGCTGAATAACTCGGTCCAAATAGGACAAGTCTTGTACGCCGAACCGAGCGTGCCGAACGGTTGAGTACCGACCCAGTTTCTTCATGCCGAACGACACGTCTGTTGTGGGGAAGAGTAGGCCGTGCAGTGTTTGGACCGGGCGTGCTGGAGAGAATGTCGAACCATCCTTGATTGCTGAACGGTTTGGTGACGAACGGTTTGGGTACCGAACGAGGAGCTTGATGTTTGAACACCATCTTTACCGAACGAGGCCTTTGGCCAAACGATGCTCTTGGCCGAACGAAGTTTTTTGGACGAACGCCATCTTTGGCCGAGGAATGTCTTAGGTCGAACGATGCTCTTGGCCGATCGAAATCTCTGGTCGAGCGCCATCTTTGGACGAGCAATGTCTTAGGCCGAACGATGCTCTTGGCTGAACAAAGTCTCTGGCCGAGCGCCATCTTTGGTCAAGTAATGTCTTAGGCCGAACGTTCTTTAGATGCCGAGTGGCCATGATGCCGAACCGATATGGTGTCGATCCATCTTCAGGCCGAACGCCCTTGGTAGGCCGACTACTAAGTTGCCCGGTCAATTCCCTAGGAAACAACAGTCTTGATAAATATACTTCCAACCTCAAACATATGGACCTCTTCCATTTGTTGTAGTCGTGTTACACACACACCACTATTCCATCTACCTCTAAAACTTATGTTGGAAAACCCGAACAGATAACCCAATAGATTTTGGTAGATATAGATAAATATATAGTTATGTATAAAAAAAAATTACAAGTACGCTCTCTCAAGAAAGACACCACTCTCGAGCCTAGGTATTCACTCAACTAATGCTCTGATACCAGCTATAGCGACCCGACTTTCTAACACCAAAAAGACGCATCACTAATTAAGAAAGAAAGGGATAGAAGAAGAAAAGATAAGAAAAGAAGAAACACAACAACATCAGATACTCACAGCGGAACGAATGAAATATAATATATCACATAAAATATTACATAGTATCATATTACATCAGAGTACACAACTTATACAACACATATTATACAGTTATAAACATCTGTCTAACTATACAACTCAAGATATCACAAGATACAGATATCATACAAACACAGCGGAACCATAATATATCTACACGTGGAAACCCCCTGCTCCATATCTCCTCCAGAATTCGTCAAGCAAACCTGAATCCCTCGACTACTCATACATAATATGAGTACCCAAGAGTTTAATAAAACAGAAAATAAACATACGGGTCAGACAAGGGTCTGGTGTGAGTAAACGGTTAAAATTGCTTAACTTTTAGAAAAACCTTCGAAAAGAAAAGGTATCACGTAAGACTTCCCACACATAAACATAGAAAAGTTTTTACCTTACGCTGACCAAAACATTTGATAGGAAATCCAGTGATATTATAATATTATCTAGGGTTTTCAAGTAAATAAGAAATAGCCAAATTGTTACATGATTAAATTCCAGCTACTAGCCACAAAAGTGGGTAATATAAACAAAACCGTAGGGTATCGTAGGAAGAATGGGTTTCCATCAATGGCAGAGCTACTGGGGTACCGCCCGTCACAGTACGTGGCCTAGATCACTGTACCGAGGATTACTCCCATTCCCCTATAATACAAAGCCGGGATCATTCCTTACTGAACAGTCCCGAGTAAGATCACCCCGTGGTTGGCGCGACCAACCACCCACTAAGCCGAAATAAAAGGGACATTTAGACAGGGATGACCTCACCCTGAAATGGGTACTGCCCACCTACCCTTGCTGCACCTCCCTTGTTTTAGCCATTCTCGGTTGATGAGGCTTGAGGCTGCGATTACCTTCATAGAACACATCTATCTTAGAATTCTCATCGTCCATCTGACGATGTTCTGAAAGCATTCAATCCATACAAGTTCGTTCCGAGTTCGAACGAAACCGAAGGCACTATCTCGTTGCACTCATTTTGGAACACCCTCAAAGTCAACGACCATAACCCTTGTAATCTAAATCACCATCTCGAACCTGTAAGTACTATCTCCATCAAACTCATCACGGAATCACCCCCAGAGTTATATTGACGTATAGTTCTTACACTTCCAGTCTTCACTAAGCTCCACTTGGATTCATGATCTAACGTTTAATTTGGATCGATGTTGTTTTCGGATTATCTAAATATGGAAACCCGATCCCAGTCTCACTGAATCCAAATGCCATTTTAATGTCCAAGTTGCTCTAAGGGTTTAAACAATTAGACTTATATTCAGAATAACATAAACAGATAGATGAATCACATTATTACAATAGATAATTCATATCAAACATTCATCTCACAAAGCAGCATATCACATATCAGAGATGTCAAAGATATCATACCCAAATCGTCCAACATCATTCATCCAATATCAATCATCCAATATCAATCACCCAATATCAATCAATCATCCATAAGCAGAATTGATTAACTCTACATCAATTGGATTACCTTAATCCTTCTTCATTAATTTATTCCAAATAAATAAATTAATCATCTCTTAATGATCTTCCTTAATTAATCTTCCTTGATTAATCATCCTTTAATTATATTCAAGTAATTATCCTTAAATATATACAGTAATTAACCTTTAAATACTATCATTAATTATAATAATTAATGATCCTACATTCGCTTCCATTAATTAATTAAATATGATTAATTACATTAAACCTCAATTAATTACAATTAATCATACTTTAGTTAATCATTTTTATTAATCAACCTTGATTAATTCATTAATTATATTTGCTAATGATCCTTATTAATTAATAATTACTTTAATTAATTAAATAATTAATTTATAATTAATCATCTCATTAATCATAAACAGTAATTAACAATTTATAATTACTTGTCTAAATTAATTAACTTTTTAATTAATTATATTAACCCTTTGATTAATTAATCTAATTAATTAATCTTTAATTACTTCATTAAGTAATTATTATTCAATTTAAATTAATTAATAAATCCTTAATTAATTACTTTATTAATTAATTACATTTTTAATTAATTACCCTTAGTAATTAATATTAAATTAATCACATTCATTAATTAATTAATCATATTAATTAATTAACTAAATTAATTAAGTAATTAACCCTTTAATTACTTACATAAGTAATTATCTTCTAATTACTTCCATTAGATGATTATTCTCTTAATTAATTACTTAACAAGTAATTAATTTCATCATTAAATAATCCTTAATTCTTTAATTAATTAATTACTCCATAATTAATTAACTTCAAAACAATTATATTAATTAATTCCTTAATTAATAACATCAAGTGATTATCTATTAATCACTTCCATTTAATTACTCCCATGAGTAATTTTCCACAAATTACTTCCATAACTGATTTCCTATTTTCTTAATTACATTCAATAATTAACCATTAATTACTTCATTAAGTAATTGCACTTAATTAATTCATAATTAAGTGATTATTTAAAATTAAATAAACAATTAACTAATTTTTTTTAAATTAATTAAGTAACTAACTAATTAAATTATTAGATTTAAAGAAAATCCTTAATTAATTAAGAAAAGCATTTATCTTAATAATCTTTACTTATTAACAAATCATATTAATTAAGTATTCTTACATTCATAACAAAGATAAATTAACCCTGTTTATCTTCATAAATAAATTATTTGAATTAATCAAATCTTAATAACTTGAAGTTAAATTATTTTATTGGTTGCAAGATTATAACCATAACCTTATTTGAAAATAAGGCATTAAGAACAAATAAGGCATTAAGAAATCAATTTTAAAATTTAAAACACTTTAACTATCTAATTCAAACGTATTCATTTTAAATAAAATTTGAAATCTTAGTTCTAAACATTTCTTAAAAAGTTTGATTTAATACTTTAAATTCAATACACTTCTTTTAGATTAAAATTTCAAAATTTAATTAAGATAATTACTTTCTAAAGCAAGCATCTTAAAACATTTTAAATTTAAAAATAAATTCAATTATCACTTTTAAAATTTTGAATTACATTTATTCCAAAACAACAAGTTTTGACCTTGTATTTTGTTCCTTTTATAGAACTTGTTTATAATTTTTATGCTTGATCTCATTTATTTGAACAACAAGATAATTCTGTACTTTATCATTATACAGTATTACCCGGAAAACAAACGACCTTAAATACTCGAGTCGATCACTCATACTACTCGTGCCTACCCCGAAGCAAAACCCAGAACCCTTCACTTCGAGTTGCCACCGAGAAAAACGCGAGAGCTATCCCGAGTCCCCCCATCTTCCTCAACTCCATTCAATACCTGATGCCCACCGTGCATGGTGCATGTGCACTGAACCTCTGGCCACCAACGTTCGTCACCACGTCTATCAACAAGTCGACTACAACCCAACCACACCATTCGATGACCTAGAAATGAAAATCCAAGCTCAAATCGAAATTTAGAATTTCGATTGAAACTGGAAACCTAGTGCCTCCAGTAAACTTCCACTTGCCGTCGACTTCCACACCGATGAACTACGCCGACAACCATATCAACTCGTCACGACCCCCCTCCCAACACTCCACCATCGCGATCACCCCCGGTCCATTTCTCATGTCACAAAAGCCTCGAATGTCAAGCTGAACAAAAACCGACCTAAAACCCTAGTTTGATCGAAACCAAACAATTCGATCATCGGAAAAATTCTACAACATTTTTCCCTTCATCAACCGTGAGCTCGGCTGCCTCATCCTCCTTGAAAGTCGTGCGCAACACGGTGACTTTGATCGAGAATTGCCGTCAATCCATTACTTTGTTTTCGATCATAACCGTTGAGATCGAAGATCTCACGTAGCTCTACAACTTTGTAGTTGGAGATTTCTTGAATTGAAGTGTGGATTGGAAGATAATTGAAGAAGAAAACTGTAAATTTTCGGCCATTGGTATAAGCTACTGGCGGCTAGGGTTTTCAAAACCCTAATTTCTTTTTTTTTATTTTTGTGAAGAGGATGGTCTATTTATAGAAAATCGAACGAAACACTATTCATTTCGGAATTTCCAAACTCCGATTTACGCGCGGTGACCAGAGTTTCTAGGGTTTACCCCGCGTTCCGGACACAATGGAACAGGTTTCGAAAGCTAATTCGGTCATCTGTGCGAGTTATGACAATAAACGTTCATTTAAAATTAAACTGATTAAACGATTTTCTAGGCGTTTTAGCTTGCACCGGACAAACGGTAAATCCGGTTGACACGAAATTTGAAACCATGTAATAATATCGCATTACGGATCCGATGAAACTGGTTTCGTCGAAATCCGAGACAGTTTGAAAAATGGCTATTTTAACTCGCCAAATTAATATTAAAACAATTTCGATGCGTTTCGAGCTGCCACGATCAAACGATAACTCCGATTGCTACGAAAATTGAAATCCGATAATAACTAACTATTACGGATCCAATGGAACTAGTTTCGTGCAATTCTGAGACTGTTCGAAAATTGACTAATTTCACTAGTCGATTTAATATTAAAATATTCAATTTTCACAGATAAACTCTTAATTCAATTTTAAAAGTTCTAAAATATCATTCTAACTTCAATATGATAAAATAAAATTTTACAAATCATTTTCAATCATATTTAATCCAATTTTCAATTAATTTCATAATTTAACATATTAAATTATCGATTTAATTATTCAATTAAATCCAATTATTCGAATAAAAATTTATTCGACTTATAAATTCACTAATTAAATTTAAAATTAATTAAATATTCAAAATTAAATTAATAAAAATTCGGGGTCGTTACATACTTCCCCCCTTAAAAGAATTTTGTCCTCGAAATTACTAAGTAAGAAAAGTTACAGAATCTATTAACTTTCCCAAAATCCATAGTTAAACTTCTTATAATAACTTTACTAAATTTTCAAATCATACTTAGTTATCTTTTCAAAAACAACTACTATTGTTTAACTTTCAATTCCAAAATCAAAGTTTAGTTTTCAAAATTTTCCCAATTTTTCTCAAATTTTTCTAACGCCTTAAATTTTCAGAAAAATTCACCAGAGTCTCCTTTGCGCGGCTCGATCCGAAAAAAATGACAGTATATATATCACAAATATACATCTCATCAAGTAATGAGGCATCCTGCAGGGAAAAAAGTATAAAAGTACGATATTTAATCCGAGATATGTACCTTATATTTTATTAGCGAGCATATACGGCTAATATAGCGCGAAAGCGAGCTCCAAATGCGAAGCAAACGCGATCCTCACCTACTAAACACTCAACAACAACATGAGAATCATGCATATATGAAAATAGTACAATATACAACATATAGCAACATAACAACTACATGTCAACATAGCAAATGCAGTAAAAGCAATAAATTCAACCATCAACCAACTAACATCCATAACCGATAAATATTCATTCATATTCTCATTAATATTCAATGAAATAGGTTTTCAATTTAATCACATTTGATTTATTAACAGTGGATGTTTTTACTAACATTCATTTTCAATTAGTTTATATTTACTAATTCATATTCAAGTTGGTTCACTTCCAAATCAAATTCAATTCTATTTAAGATTCATTTATTTAACCAAATCTATTCTTCAAATAACTTTACAAATTTTATAAACCTACTGCTTATAAAATTCCATTTATAACTTCACCGTTTATAATTCTATAAATTTCATTCATTTATGAAATTCATTCACAATTTATTCTAACACTTATAAAAACTCGTTTTATAATTCAAATATTTTTAATTTATAAATTATCAATTTATAAATCTCTTATATAAATCAATTTATACTATTATTTCAAAACGTCTTTAAAGTCCTTTATAATTTCATCATTTTCTTTGATTTATAAAATAATCAAATTTTATAAATCTTATTCTTAAACTTTTCACAATAAATTCAAAAATCCCAATTTAAACTATTTTATAAAATCATCAACCCATATTGTCAAAAATCAGTTTTTTTACTATATTTCACAAAAACCATAATTTTTATAACATTAAAATTATATCGTTTATTTATTTAAAATGAATCAATTCCAAACATATAGTATATTTTCAAAAATCACTTAAAAATATCATTTTTAAAATTCCAAAATTTGGTCCAATGATGCTACATACCAAATAGTCAATCACGACAACAACGACATCATATATCGATATGATAATCCATCAAATATCAAAATATCTGAAATCAAATAAATACTGTTGAGGAATCCAGTTGGATCCCTCCAACCTGTTTTTCTGCATCCAAAGATGTTAGCACAATACCAATTCCGCTCCAGTACGAAATTATCGCGGTATATGGGATTTAAAATATTATCCGCTTAATAGACGGCGCAATAGGGTCTCATCCGCTATACAATGCGGGAAATCAATCAACTGCAATATATACATATGCCAATATATATATATATTGCTATTATATATAATACCAATTTCACTGTTTATGAAATATTCGCGGTATATGTTTTTAATAAATAACATCCGCTTACTAACGGCGCATAATATCTATTTTAACAATCAATAGATAACAATCATCATTCAAACATGCATTCAAATATTTTAAATCTAACTATTTAAAATAAAAATCGAAACTGATTCGATTGAGTGAGAAGTTCTCACCTTGATTTCAATTTCGTTTTAGCGATTTATTTCGAATAAAATTAAACGGACGTTTAATTTTACCCGAAATTTTCACTAACTCCAAACGACTCCAATCCAATTGCATCGCGTAGTGCTCGTCCATACGATTCCAACGCTTCCTGTTTCGCGCGTTTTCGACCTCGTATGAAAAAGATATGCATTTTACAAGTTTCACGAATTTTATATAAACAATTTACAACATAATTTTTTTATATTATAAACCTAAATCAATTACTGGCCGTAGATCTCACCCCCCACCATCATCAGGCCGTCCACCCCTCATCTCCCCCAAACGCGTATCCTCCTTCTCCCAGATAACACTCACGCACAACAAACCCATCAACGTTCAATTTAGGGTTACGTGCTGCCGCCTCCTCGCTACACGAAACTTCATCAAACCACAGCCAAACGAAAGCTCATCACCACCACAACACTCGGCTCTGATACCACCTGTGAGCTCGGCTGCCTCATCCTCCTTGAAAGTCGTGCACCACACGGTGACTTTGATAGAGAATTGCCGTCAATCCGTTACTTTATTTTCGATCATAACCGTTGAGATCGAAGATCCCACGTAGCTCTACAACTTTGTAGTTGGAGATTTCTTGAATTGAAGTGTGGATTGGAAGATAATTGAAGAAGAAAACTGTAAATTTTCGGCCATTGGTATAAGCTACTGGCGGCTAGGGTTTTCAAAACCCTAATTTCTTTTTTTTTTTGTGAAGAGGATGGTCTATTTATAGAAAATCGAACGAAACACTATTCATTTCGGAATTTCCAAACTCCGATTTACGCGCGGTGACCAGCGTTTCTAGGGTTTACCCCACGTTCCGGACACAATGGAACGGGTTTCAAAAGCTAATTCGGTCATCTGTTCGAGTTATGACAATAAACGTTCGATCTAAAATTAAACCGATTAAACGATTTTCTAGGCGTTTTAGCTTGCACCGGACAAACTGTAAATCCGATTGACACGAAATTTGAAACCATACAATAATATCGCATTACGGATCTGATGAAATAGGTTTCGTCGAAATCCGAGACAGTTTGAAAAATAGCTATTTTAACTCGCCAAATTAATATTAAAACAATTTCGATGCGTTTCGAGCCGCCACGATCAAACGATAACTCCGATTGCTACGAAAATTGAAATCCGATAATAACTAACTATTACGGATCCAATGGAACTAGTTTCGTCCAATTCTGAGACTGTTCGAAAATTGACTAATTTCACTAGTCGATTTAATATTAAAATATTCAATTTTCACAGATAAACTCTTAATTCGATTTTAAAAGTTCTAAAATATCATTCTAACTTCAATATGATAAAATAAAATTTTATAAATCATTTTCAATCATATCTAATCCAATTTTCAATTAATTTCATAATTTAACATATTAAATTATCGATTTAATTATTCAATTAAATCGAATTATTCGAATAAAAATTTATTCGACTTATAAATTCACTAATTAATATTTAAAATTAATTAAATATTCAAATTTAAATTAATAAAAATTCGGGGTCGTTAAACACTAGCTAGCTTCGATCAAGATTTCAACTCAAATCATTGAGTTGATCGTCGACAATTCACCCAATTGCCGAAACCCTTCAACACTAAATTCCCAATTGAATATCAATTTAAAAATTATGAATTGCATGTAAAAAAATCATCATTTCTAACATCTAATCCATTTATACAATCCAAAACAAGAATTAAGGTTATTGATTTTCTGACATGAATCAAGATTTCAATGTATTTTCCTTTTTAAAAATTATTTGTAAATTTAAATTTACAGAAACTATTCTTAAAGTTACTATCAAACATTAATATACAACTTTCATTTAATCATCAATGTAAATAATGATGTTAGTGGAAGATCTGAATTAAATTGTATGATCAAAACTGTAAATGACAGAACATATCTATACAGTCACCATATATCTTCTTTGTATTCAAACATGCAATCAACTTCACATCACATTTGTAACTAAACCACTGTATAATTCATCACACGTATCTAGATTAAATAACAGTTTCAAATCTATTTTTAAAATGAAGATTTACTCACCACATTTAATTGTAGAGAACAAAGTAGGGCAGTTTTTGAATTTTCCAGGCCTGAATCCTAAATCTGAAAAATATTTTTGCTTTGTTGTTGAAGTTTGGAATCCTTGCATGCTTTCAATTTGATGTTTTAAAATGTTGGAACAGATCTGAACTTCCCTTTTAGTTGTAGGTTGAAGTTGCAGGTTTTAATTGATGTGAAGGACTTTGTTTTGCAATTTTTACTTCAGATTTATTTTTGCTTTTGATTTCCAGTTTCAGGTTTTAAAAGTAATTTTCTGGTTTTAGTTAAGAAAAGAAAACTAAGAAATGAAAGTGTTATGTAAAAACTAGTTTTTCTTCTTTAAACATTTATTTAAAAATTAAAATAAATACGTTGCCACTTGTTGATAATTGAACAAATGTCATCACACATTTATTTTAGCTTACAAGTGTTAAATTCTTTGCATAATTGCGATTAAAACCTTGTTAAAAATAATAATTATATCTTATATTTATGTAATATGGACATTTGTAATTATATGCATTTATGAAATGTTTTTAAAATAATAAACTTTGAATTTTAAATAAATATACAATTATGAAATCTGTGTAAACATTTGTTTTATAAATAGCTTACTTTTAAAATCAAATAAATGTATTATATATTTTCTTTCAAATTTTGAAATATGCATTTGTATTTATATTTATATAAAATATGAATTTAGTAAATTTATTTATTTACATTTACAAGTTATTCTAATTTAAGAGATTATTTTTAAAAGAAAGTTTATTTATAACTTTATACATATATTTATAGCCATTTCAATTTAAACACTTTTAAAGAAAACAAAAATAAAACTTTGGTTAAATCTTATCTAAACTATCCTATTTAAAATAAATAATTATCTTATATTTTGAAACAATTGAATTAATCTTAAATTAACTTTTGAAAAATATAAATTTTAAAACAAAGCTTTAAATTACAATATATTCATACATATATGAATTATCAATAGATTATATTAAATTTCAAAACAACTTCAAATTATAACATATACTTACATATATATTACAATTTGAAAATTTATCTTTTATTTAAAATAAAAGATTTTCCTATTCACAATATATATCAAATATATATATTATAAATAGAATAAAATTTTATTACTTTTGAAAGATAATTCTTATCAATTTTAAATTGTGAGAAAGATATTGATTAAAATTACCAGATTAAATATTTATTAACCTTTAAAAGATTAAATTTATCAACTTAATTTAAAATTATAAAGAAAAATTATCAAATCAATTTAATTATTAATTCAGATTATTAAATTGATATTGCCTAAAATTCCAGGTCATCACAGGGTTGCTCCGGTATAGAGATTTTATCACTCTGTGTGATGGGGATTTCGGATGTGATTAGTGAATATCCGGATTGCAAGGGCTTCTTTGAAGTGCTTTCTGTTCCGTTTGATCCCAGAACAGACTTGTATGGATGTATGTCTTACGTTACACTTTGAGATGTAAAGTTGGTTTCTATGAAATACATTTCTGTTGGTGGCGGAGAATTTATTCTCTTAGTTTAACACTCTTCTCTGAGACGTACGAGCTCAGAGGTTATGTAGTTGATGGTTACTAGTGATACATTCCCAATTTGGTAATGTGGCATACAAAGTGCTGCTGATCATTTGTTGATCGAAGCATGGCTTTTGTGAAAAGTGTATCTTTGTGGATGAGACTTCGTCGGACCTCACACCCCAGAAATGGTCGAAACAGGAAGGATGCGACAAGGTTATTTGGGGGTAGCTCCCCTTGAGGGTATGTCATTTCCTTCTAGAAAAGGATGGTACCATGGTATGGAGCCCAGATACTTAACTTATGTGGTTGCTGAAAATTTATTACTTTGTGGTTGTTGCTTTGTGGTTGATGATCCTTAGATAAAGGTCGCTAATGACCAGGGGATGACATACTCGTGTAGTAGTTACCTAGTTACAGAGGTAACCAAGGCTTGTGTTGGTAAAGTGCTGGTTAAGTTCTCAAGGAGTCCCTCCAGAGGCGTATCCATGTGGCAGTAGGAAGTTCCTTAGGCCGACCATTTCTTGGAAATCCAAAGAAACAGTACACGCCCTGTACGCTTTTAATTGTATAACCTGCCGTGGAATGTGGTGGTAACCTGCTATTCAACATGGTAGCCATAGTAGCATAAGTGCGAAATGTCTACGCTAGCTAAGATTAGTATTATACTTTTAAAATGTTTTCTGCACTATGCACTAATAATAATATTCAAAAAGAATTTTGCGTATCAAGCATGTTTGACTATCATAAGGAGAAATCTCCTCCAATTCTGCGTTTGCATTGTGTGTGTGGGGAGGCATTATGGTAGTTTCATTTTCCAAAAGCATAATAGATTTCTTTTTCTTTCTTTGTGAAAATAACTATTTTTATGATCTCACACCAGTCTCATGACTAACCTGGACTTTATTGTTCCCTTTCTAAACTCTGGGTGCCCATAATTTTCTACACGGGCAGCCTAGAGTCAGGTTATCGGTTATTCGGGAGCGAAGTCAAGAAGTATGCTGTAAAGATCTAGAGGCAAGCTGGATAGCGAGGCGTATCACTAATATATAGTATTTATTTTCCGCTGTTTTTTTTTTAACTCTGATGATATAATGTGATGTATGTAAACTGATATAGTTCTTTGTTTTAAAGATTATTCATTCATTTATCTATTATATATTGTTCTGCTACAAAATGTGAGATTCTTTTATTGTTTATATTTCTTCTTCTATCTTCTTCTTTTTTAACCCTAATGGTTCGGTTTTCCGGCATTCGATTGTGTGGCATTTGATACAGCGGACATATTGATGTCAACTTTCGGGGGTTGAAAAATTGGGTCGTTACACGGCCACTTTTGTAACATCCCCCATTTAGAGCCTAAAACTTACAGCTACAGATTCTGTATCCATACATAGTTATTAATCCTCAGTAACCAAATGTTGTAATGCTAGATACATTGATACAACAGAAACACACGGATATAAAGAAATGTTAAAACTATTTAAACAAATTTCTCATTCCATTTCAAAGTCATTTCAGATTCACAACATAATCACAAATTTAAGAACCACATTCGAAAAATATAATTATTACAACATACGCCAAGAGCGACATATGAAGATGCCCCCTTAAATGATCATAGTATACATAGATACGAAATTAAACAACTTTGCCTTTACATCAAACACAGCAGAATCAAAAAAGGAACTCCTATTAGCTAGCTAGCGTCCTACTCGTCCTCAGAAGCTTATTCGTCTAAGGAGACCCTTAAAAATCCTACCCTCATCCTACTTAAATTAATTTTGAGCACCCGAGAGTTTAAGGGAAAACATAATCTTTGAGTCAAACATAAAGTCTGGTATGAATAATAACCTATCATCTCGAACAATTTAGATATCTAGTGCGACCATGCTGCTTAGCGAAATGGGTTGTCCCTTCACTAGTACCTTATCAAAAACATATGATAACTATATACTGCGCCAACATCCACAATGGTTAAAAACTTATCAATTTAAAATATTATAATGATATGCAAATAAGTAAAATATTCTAGACTTCCCACCGCATTTATTTGACTACCTGTATAATGTCGAGGGTCACTACTAACCTAATATTTTTCATGGGCTGACCAATAACCTATTTATAGTTTATGGACTACGTTTCCTATTTTATAGTTTTCATGGGATCATTAAGAACCTATTTCAAACTTATGGACTAAATATCTGGTTTCATAGTTTTCCTGGAATCACTAAAAACCTATCGGCCCCTGCCAATGACTTCATTCGATTATTTCATGGGTTCTTCCTGAACCTATTGGTATCTTCAATAAATCTCTTTTTCGTAGTTTTCATGGATTGACTATGAACCAATTAACTTCTGCCAATAACTTAATCTGGATATAGTTTTCATAGGTTCACTACAAACTCGTTGGCCCCTGCCAATAACTCTTACTAAACGCAGTTTTCATGGGTTCACTATGAACCTGTCTCAGCTGGCAACCTCTTAATTAGTCTTTGAACATCCTATATTCTGGTCTACCTGACCTCCTGGATGCAATTATATTAATTCAGGAGTTAGTTTATATTCACTATTGGGTCAATCTACCTAGTTATTCTGTTGTTGCTCCCCAAAATAAAATTATGGGTCCATTACATAGTGAACACAATTACAAAAGAAGCATATTGAAAAATAATAAACATCTTTGGTTTAATACCCTTGAAATCATTTTCCCTTGGAATTTGATTAATCCCTTGAACCCGTTGTTTATATAAAGGCAAGCTTCATCAAAAACTCTAGTCTAAAAGCATTTAAAAGCTCTTTTACAATGCCATGGGTTTTACCTTTAAAAATTGAGATTGGGTTGTTTGTTTTTAAAACTAAGGCTTCCGAAACCTTAGACCTTTAATTTCAAAACCATTGGAAAACCTCTTTTGAAAGCATTCAATTCTTCTATTCAAAATAATAAGCATCTGCCTTTCGAAACATTTTGAAACCTCTCATTCAAAACCATCAAAACACACCTTTCGAAAATATTAAGGCATTACAATCTAATTATAGAAGCATAGCTTCGAAACCATTTGAAAATACCCCTTTAGAAGCCATTGAAAGTACCACTTTTGAAACCATTGGGTTTAGTCTTAAACATATCACTTTGGGTCTAAGTAAATACAAGCAAAAGTACACCTTTTGAAACCATAAAAAAGAGTTTGGGGAAAAAAGATGGCTTCGGAACCATCCTTTCGAATGCTTTGATAATTTAAGTAAAAAAAATTGAAGGACATCGTCGAAACCCCTTACGAAGCCATTGCCTTCATAAGTGGCTACTGGAGGCCTTTTGAAAGCATTAGGAAGCAGACATACATTTATAAAGCAAAGGCTACCTTTCGAATTCGTTGATAACTTCAACCCTTCAAAAAGTATAAAGGCCGTAGTATAATTTCGATTGAGTTAAAACTACCCTTTATAAAGATTTTGATTTAAAAACAAGGCAACTCATTTAAAAGCTACCTTTTCTAAACAAGAAAGCGTCAACCCCTTCGAAACCTATATTAAAAAATACTTTCGAAAGCATTCTTTTGAAAATAAGGAAAATGGCATTTCTTTGGAAAGAAAAATGAAGATTTCTACCCCTTTGAAAGCTTGGTCTCGACTCCATACCTATCGCCTTTCTCTGAGCCACTACGTACCGAAGCCTTGATACCTTGTGTATTGGTTTCGAATAAGTTGGGGGCGGAAGTATGGGGTCGAAAGGTAGCTACTGGAAGTGGCGAAACAACAACTTATGCAAAACTATTTTTATTGCCTTTTTAAGCATTGCTTTACAACTTACTTGCCTATTTGTAAGAATATGATTGGTTTCCATAAAATTTATCAAAATCTTTTCTAAAAGACTATTAAATTTATCAAAAAATAACTAAAGATAATTAACAAAATAGTCATTTCCTATAAAGATAATTAAGACATTGTAACATCCTGTGATTTTCAACCATTCGCATCCGCACGTGTCGAACTTGATTTGCTCAAAATACCAGTTTGTTAATTTAAATTTGGAAATACTCAGCATATATAGTAAATAAATAAATCACAGAATCACAGACATAGAGTAATATAACAATATTCAGCGGAAACAAAAGAATAGTAGTTCATGAAGCTACTATATATATATAACAGAGTTAAACAAGATACAATACATTAGTCAAATACAAAATATAAATACATCACTGGAATCAACTGTATAACCGAAAGTAGAATCGATGGATGTATCTCCAAGCAAAGCTCCAACTCCAAAGGTGAGTTTTGAATACTGATACACTCAGTCTGACCTGAACGCAAAGCAAAACAAAAAAACTAGAGTAAGGATTAACATTCTTATATCAATAGATCCAACTCAAGTGAAATATCAACTGAAATACAAGTAACTCAAAGGATATCTAGGATAACCATCCTCGAAGGATCCATTAAACTATCTACTATGTAGCAACATACGCTATTATAATAATGTCCATAGTAAAGTAAACTATTAAAATAGCATTAAGGCATTACCCATATCCCCCTTAACACATTTTATGGTGCCACTAGTCTATATAGTACCGTAGTACCTCCAGATCATTAGGCTACCAGAGGAAACTCTATAGGTACGACACAAATCAAACTCGTAGAAGGCACGTTGGGGTAGGTGACACGTCATAACTAAGGAATGCCAGGGCAGATATACCAATTACGCATCCAAGCTGGTGGTAAAGCATAGCAGCTACTATTGCTGATCTCGAAACACACTCCTAAATCAAAAATCAAGGGTAGCCACCAAATCAATCACAAAGTCAGAATATAATATCGATGGAATGTGCCCGATCGAAGGAATAATCTCACTTGGCCTAAGAATTGCTCCTATTTTAGCCACTTTATGCCAACTCACGGGAGTCAGGTCCACGTATATACCTCAATAGAACATCGCCACCATCCCACTTTATTCCGGAATCTCCACCGCGTACAAGGTTGTTAAAGTGGTTTTCGGTATTGGCAGAGAGTATGATAATATCCATTCCCGGACTCTTTAACAAACGTATTATAACACCGCGGTCATATCAAAATAGTTTATACTTCAAAACCAAAATATGTTGCCATTTCAAATATATCCATCTCCAAAATGATAGCACTTTCAAAGTTATAATGCTTTCGAAACCAAACAATTGAAATTATAACAGTTTCAAAACATAATACTTTTAATTTCATAACTTTGAAAATATAACTTCCATAACTTAAACGGATTAGATATTAATAATAGTATATATATAATAAAATAGTTTATAAAACAAAATTATTTATATAAAAATAGTTATAAAGTAAAATAATTTATATTAAAATGATTAGTACATTAAAAATATTTTATATTAAAATGATTAGTATATAAAAATAGTTTATGTTAAAATAATTTGTAAAATCTCAAAATCGATTCAAATCAACTCGAATTTCAAAATTCAATTTAATTCAAATCTCAATTCACCAATTTCAATTCAATTTAATTTCTCAATAAATCATTTCAAATTACATCGATTTCAGATACATATTTGAATCACAGAATATATCATTTCAATTTCAATATATTTCAAAACTCAATATATTTCAAAGTTTTAAATATTCAACTTTTTCCAAACTAAATTTGATAATTTCATTTATATATCATATTAACTTCATAAATTTTTAGTTTTGAAATATTCACTTATTAAAAACCAACATCATTAAATTAAACTTCGAATTACAAATAAAACAAATATTTCCTTCAATTTGTTTAAACTTGAAATATTCATTTGATCACCTTGAACCAAAATCAAGTTATAATGTCATTATCCTTTAAAAATCTCAAATTCAATATGTTTCAAATCGATTTAATTGAATAATTTTTTTAATTAAGTACCATTTCAAATTAATTTCAATCTCTCTTCCCAACCTAAATTAATTAAAAATTATTATAAACTCTATATTTGAAAATATAATTTTAAATAAATACTTTTAACGATCCCCTTTTTAAGCCAAATTTAATTTAGCAATTAATTTAATTTTTAGGATTAAATTGTGAATTAATTTAAAAAATTTCCAAAATCAAATAAGATAAGTGTTTGTTTTGTTATTAAAATAGATTTTAAATAGAATTTTGAATTTGAAATTAAAAAAAAAATATCTTAAAAATAAATTGAATTTGAAAACACTATAATTTAAAACCAGCAAAAATTTATTTTAGAATTATAATATATATATATGTGTGCGTGTGTGTGTGTGTGTGTATAAATTTTTTGGAAGTTATGATTTGAATTTAATATAATAAATTTTCAAAAGCTATTTAAAAGTTAAATTCTATGTTTTTAAGACATATATAATATGTATATATATATGTGTGTGTGTGTATTTATTTATTAATGTGTAATTAAATTTTAAAATCATTTTCTTTAAGGTTATATAAATGATCTAATTTGGCTTCATATTTACTAACCAGTTCATTTCGAGTAAAATTTCAAATTTAATAAAGTTTAAATTTCTTTAAGGTTCTATATCCTTAGCTACCAAACAAATTCAATTCTCGACGACCGGAGGAGGAAGGAGCATCTTTCTCAATGCCGGAGGTAGCCTGGAGTAGTGGAGATCATCATAAAAATGCTCGGTGGATTTATTATCTACCGTGGTGGCCGGACAACGAGAATATAGAGTTTAAACCTAGTTTACAGTTGATATCAGAAACTTGGTTGCTGCAGCGTCATGGGTGGATCAAAAGTGACCGGTGGTAGGGGAATCGAGGCGTGAAGGCGTGACGTACCTTTGGACGTGATCACATGATCTTTGGTGGCCAGGATCGACGGCACGAGGTGTTTTTCGATGATCGAGTTGGGTTCTAGTGGAGCATAACTTGCTCGATTTTGATTTCTAGGTGAATTGATGGAACTGGGTGCTCGGGTTCATCAGGCGGGTTATCGTCGACATGTAGGTGGTCAAAGTGTAGACCAGAGGTGGTCGGTTCGTCGGTGCATGTGCACGTGTGCACGGTGATGTCAAAGTTTTGTTTGAGTTTGGGGAAGAAAGATTTTCCTCAAGTTAGTACATGGGGAAATGAGGATAGGGCTCAAGTTTGGCTACGGGGCGTTTGCATGTGTTACCTATTGTAAAATATTTTAAACTAACCAAAAACAAAGGAAAAGAAAAAAAAGCTCAGGGAAGAACTCGAGAAAATTGGAACTTGGCTCGGGTGGGGACTCGAGTTTGTCTCGGGTATGTGAGATTGCAGTTTTCAAACTTTAAACAAATCAAGTTTAAATCAATTTCTTAATTAATTCTTTTGTATAATGATTGTTTTACTTAAGCTTGGATTGGTTAAAGGTTTTAAACAAATTATTTTAAATTAATTAAGTTTAAAGTGTTTTAATATATATATAACCTTTATTTTAAAGTTTATTTTAAATAAATTTAATTTGTAATTATATAGCTGATTAAAGAAATGAAATGATTTCCTTTATTAATTATAAGTTAATTTATATGTTAATGATAATTTATTTCTAAGGTTTATTAAATAAAGATTTAACTGATAACTGGGAAATAAATTAAGATAATGATTTATCTTTAATTTATTAAGGTCATGTGAAATTAAAGGATAGTTAATTACTTAATGTTAGTAATCAAGGTGATAAATTAATGGATAATTATTTAATGTAATTAATCAAAGGATGATTAATTTATATAAGTAGTTAAAGGGTAATTAATTGTTGAATATGCGCTTATATGATTTTTGTTTGATGATAATAAACATATATACATTCGTTTAAATGTATTTGATAATATACTATTTATTTTCACAGATTAAATAAATATTTGCTGAATAAAATAAATAACACAGAATTTGAATTCAAACGAATATTTTATTCAAATAAATATTTATTACAATTTTGAATAGTACAATTTCAAGCTCTCACTATAACTATACAACTTTGATTACATCACATTTTTCACATTTACATCAGCACCTCACTACATATCACTCACACTCGTATTTTTATCTTCAACTGCATTCCAGTTTGAATCCAGCATCTGAGAAATCTGCAAAAATATAAACTAACGCAGTAAAATTGAAAAAGAAATATTTTTGCAATTCAAAAATAAAACGTGAATTTTTGAAAATATGATTTGCCTCAGTTATTTGGGTTGTTCGTCATAATTTAAATTTGAATTCATCATACACGAACAACTTGTGACATACACAGTGTATTACTGTATATGCCACAAGGCCGTGCACACCGATATATACACTTGATCGATTTACAGGGACAGGTGAGCACAGGTCAAACCCAAATGAAAAGCCGGGTTCAACTCACGTGCAATAACATTGAAAATTTCAAATTGAGCACAAGGTCAAACCCGAGTTTTAAAACTGGGTTCAACACAAGGCTACATGAAGTATGCAAGCTCGACTAACAGGTTCAACCTCTTCATTAAACAACTCCAGACCAACAGCAACAGGGAACCTCAAATGCAATAGGCCAAGAACCAGACAAATGCATGCAACAACAGTGAAAGTGATCAACACAGCAACTAGTAGAGCACGCATGAAACAGTGGTATGAACAAGTGAACCCAAACTGAAGTATGGATAGTGCAAAGTGCAATGATACACCAGGATATCAAGTTCAGTGAAACTCAAGCAAGTGCAAGACTAAACCAGCATGAATGCAACATGAACATTAAATTAATGCATGCAACAATGTGCACAGTTCAGAAAGACCACCAACTACAGGGATGAATACAAAATGACAGTACAAACAGTGACAGTGGCACATTGATACATGATCAATATCCAATTACAACAAGTACAAGTACAAGTCATAGAAATGCATGCAACAGGTCAGAAACAATTATGCAATAGTGAAAAACACAAGTCGAAGTGGTCAATGCACAAATGCACCAAAAACCAAGATCAACACAGCAACTCAAATGACTCAAGTGTACACAAGTGAAGCCAAGCTTCAACCAATGAATTCAACAATCAAAAGATGGTAGCACAAAGATACGACATCACAGCAAACATGACAGTATACGAAATGCACAGGAGCATCGGTGATATGCAGCAGTATAAACACCATATTAAATTCAAGTGATTCGGCAATGCTTGAAGACTACATCAAACATAGAGTCAACACAAATGCAATGCAAACAACATGGCAGTAAAGATATAATGGCTGTGAACAGCAAGTAAAATCGAGCAAGTGTGCAGCCCAATGGACAGAGACGATAACAAATATTCAGAGGCGATAACCACTTCACCAAAGTCAAAACAAATAAAAGAAGAAAAATCTCTGCCGTATAAACCAAAGTTGAACAAGTCAATCAAGACTCAAGAGTTCACTGTGATAGCCAAGCAAATTGACCACGAAATCAAATCAATACCGTGTGAATCAAGCTACCAAAAATACGAAATTGACAAAGTCAGTGAAATCACGAGCATTCAAGTATGATCGAATGGCCAAAGCAATATCAGTAGACAAATTCAAATTAAAATATACGACGCAAATCTAGGGTTACAAACCCTATATAAATTGACATCATCATCGGCAATTTTCCGCATCGAATTCCAGAAAGCATACATCAGTAAAGAAAAAGCACATAATTACATACCGGAGTTCGATCAACGAGGCAGCCGCGGTGAGCAAATCAAAGGGCATCGAAGTCGAACAGTATCAAAGCATCGAAGTCGAACAGTATCAAAGGTCGGCGCTTCAAGAACCCTAGTTTGGATCGAAAGGACGAAAAGCCCTAATTTTGTTTCAAAGAGGAACGACCGCATCTCAAAATAAACGAACGAAGAAAATAAAAGTGACGGGCTAAAATATTAAAGGGGCCGGCAGTAAAAATAAGGGCTTTAAATTTATAAATAGGGTTTTGTTGTTTTTGTTAGGGCTATTTTATTTTAATTTGTTTTTAATTTGTATTTTCTTTTTCAACCGTTTATATTTTCTAGTCGTGTGACTAGGGGACAAGCTACGGTGTGTAGCTTGAGAATTCGCAACTCGGTAGTTGAGTTGTGGCAGGGTTTTGAGCGTAGAGTTAGATTAGTCAATAGCGGTGTATAGCGAGTTTACGTGTGTAAGCGAGGGACTATCTAATTTCTAGTAGAAACCTTGGGGGCAGCACGTAGGCAGGGTTTTGCCGAAGCTGGGTAAATTCTGTGTTGTTCTGTTTTATTCTGTTATTTATATTCTGCGATATCTGTGCTACTATTCTGTGATCTGAATTGAAATCAATTTATAAGCTTCCGCGATTAATTTTTATACTTTACACTATCACCCTATTCACCCCCCCCTCTAGGGTGAAATCGATCCTACAAGTGGTATCAGAGCCAGGAATAAAAGTCAACATCTGTTTTAAAAATTCGATTTTTTTTGAAAAAATCAGTTTTTGTTTTAAAAATTTAAATTTTTAAAATGGCTTCTTTTAATAATGCTTTTGCAGAAGGTCAGTCGATAGTTAGACCACCAATGTTCAATGGTGAATATGCTTTTTGGAAAAATAGGATGAAATTTTTTTTGAAAACCATTGACGCTTGGGATATTGTTGAGACAGGTTATAGGATACCAACTATAACTGTAGATAATCAGGAAATAGAGAAACCAAAGGAACAATGGACAGAATTAGAAAATAAATTACAGAATACTAATGCTAAAGCTATGAATTCTATTATCTGTTCATTAGATCAATTTGAATTTAATCGTGTCTCACATTGTCTAACTGCGCAGGAAATATGGCACATACTAGAAGTGACTCACGAAGGAACATCTCAAGTCAAAGAATCTCGCCTTGCCATGCTAAGCAGCGAATACGAGAACTTTACAATGGCAAAGGAAGAAAATGTCAAAGAGATGTACGGTCGACTTTCCAATATCGTATACAAATCAAAAGCTCTCGGAAAAACATACACCGAATTGGAAATAGTCCGGAAAATTCTCAGAGTCCTTCCACGAAGCTTTGAAGCAAAAGTAACTGCCATTCAAGAATCGAAAGATTTAAAACAACTCAAAGTCGAAGAACTCATTGGAAATCTCACCACTTATGAGCTAGAAATGAAATTCAAGGAAGAGCGTGAAGGAGGAGATACTCGAAAGAAATCAATAGCGCTCAAAGGAACAACCGAAAGTGATGATGATAACGATGATGATGATGATGGAGAAGCAGAGCTGGCGCTACTAATAAAGAAATTCAAAAGGTGGAATCGCAAATACGGAAATCCAGCTCGAAATCATGAATTGAAAAGCAGAATAGGCAAAGCACTAGACAACCCAGAAGAACAGAAAATCATCTGTTACAAATGCAACAAACCCGGTCATATCAAGCCACAATGTCCTCAAAAACGATCAAATCAAGGAAAGAAACTAAAGAAGAAAAGCTTTGCGACTACTTGGGATGAAACTGACGAAGATGAAAGTGATAACACCGAGAGTGAGAGTGAAAAAGCAAACATGTGCCTTCATGGTGAAGTTACAGACAGTGATGACGACGAGCCAAGCGAGGTATCAAAACTCACTCATTCTGAATTACTTATTTATTTCCATGAAGTAAATGGCTGTTATGAACGACTTAGGGAAAAATACGCCAAACTTGAATCTCAAAAGAATACTTTGATAGAATGCAATGAACAACTTGATCAATTAGTTAAGAACTATCAACGTAGGATCCCTAAGTGTGATAAGTGTCCAACATTCGAAGAGGAAATTAAAAAATCAGAAATCAATATAAAATCACTTGAAAATGAAATTCTGATTTTAAAGGAGAATGAAAATACTAGGAGAGAGAATTCTATTAAAAAGTGCACACAGTTGTTAAACGAAAATGAGTCTCTCAAAACACAAGTCCGACAATTGTCTACTACTTTAGATAAATTTTCCAAAAGTGAAAAATCATTGAATATGCTATTAGGAAAGCAAACTGTTAATACGGTTAGACAAGGACTTGGATATAATAGTTCGAAAATTGTTGAAAACAAGATTAATCAAGAAAATTCATTGTGCACAATTTGTAGAATATATGGACACAATCACAATAATTGTTGGTATAGACCCAAACATGTGAAAACTAAACCGGTTTGGGTTCCAAAAGGCACAAATACAAAAACTCTCAAAGTTAAACAAATTTGGGTGCCAAAGGGAACAATTATAAATAGTTTTGGGTCTCCACAAAATTATCGTCCTAAATATTTTGCCACTAACAATCATGGAACTATAAAAAAAAATAGGTCACTAAACTCTCTTCTTGTGTAGGTATGCTGGCAGGCTAAGGAACAACAGCAATGGTACTTGGATTCTGGCTGTTCCAGGCACATGACAGGAGATAAATCGAAGTTCCTTAGCCTAGAAAAGTACAAAGGTGGCAGAGTCACAATGGGGAACAATGACAAGTGTAAAATTGTCGGTAAAGGTAAAGTAGGTAACAATACATTTACCTTGAATGACGTACTATATGTTGAAAATCTGCACCACAATTTGATATCAATCAGCCAGCTATGTGATAAAGGTATGAATGTTATCTTTGATCCTGACTTGTGCAAAATTGTTGACAAATCATCAAAAGAAATCTTATTTTCAGGAAAAAGGAAAGGTAATATATATTCTCTATCTTTTGATGATCTCATCCTCTCTAAATGTTTGGTAGCTAAGGATATAGAAGCGAATTTATGGCATAGACGTTTAGGGCATGCTAGTATGAACTTATTAAACAAATTAAAAAGGAAAAGTTTGGTAAGAGGGTTGCCATCACATGAGTTTGAAACTGAAAACATTTGTAAAGCATGTACTTTGGGAAAACTTAAAAAATCATCGTTTCATGCCAAAAACAATGTAAACACTTCTAGAGTTCTTGAACTAGTTCATATGGATCTATTTGGACCTAATGACATTGCTAGCTTAGGAGGTAAGAAATATTGCTTTGTGTTAGTTGATGATTACTCAAGATATACATGGGTATATTTCTTGGCTAAAAAATCAGAAACTTTTTCATACTTTACAAAATTCGCAAAACTTGTGCAAAATGAAAAAGAAGTCTCTATTGCTTCGTTAAGAAGTGATCATGGTGGAGAATTTGAAAATTATGAATTTGAAACTTTCTGTGATGAAAACGGAATCAAACATGAGTTCTCTGCACCACGTACTCCACAACAAAATGGGGTAGTTGAGAGAAAGAATCGAACTTTGCAAGAATTGGCTAGGTCTATGTTAAACGAATATGAACTACCTCTGCATCTCTGGGCAGAAGCAGTAAATACAGCATGTTATGTAATGAATAGAGTTATGATTAGACCAATTCTTAACAAAACCCCCTATGAGCTATGGTTCAACAATAAACCAAACATCGCTTACTTCAAAGTGTTTGGATGTCCTTGCTATATTCTTAATACAGGTGAACAGTTAGGAAAATTTGAAGCAAAGGCTGATGAAGGCATCTTCATGGGTTACTCTTCGAGAAGCAAAGCTTATAGAGTCTACAACAAAAAGGCTAAAACAATCGTAGAGTCAATCAATGTGAAATTTGATGAAGGCATTGATAATCAGGATTCATCCAAAAGCAACGTTGAAGAGGAGAAAGAAAAAGATGAGCTTGAAAAACCAAAAGAAACTGATGATGCTAGAGAAGTTACTACAATTCAAGAAGTCCGAAGAAATCTGGATCCAGAAAAACTGAAATACAAAACAGACCATCCACCAGAATTGGTAATCGGAAACCCTATAGCAGGTATAAAAACTCGTTCATCTTTTAAAAATCTATGTGATCTGTGCTTATATAGTGGATTTATTTCAGAAATAGAACCAAATAACATAGATTCAGCCCTTAATGATGAAAACTGGTTCATGGCCATGCAAGAAGAGCTAAATCAGTTTGAACGAAATAATGTTTGGAGTCTAGCACCTAGACCTAAGGATTATCCAGTTATAGGAACAAAATGGATTTTTAAAAATAAACATGATGAATCTGGAAATATAATTAGAAATAAAGCTAGACTAGTTGCTAAAGGATACAATCAAATTGAAGGAGTTGACTTTGATGAAACTTTTGCGCCTGTAGCTAGACTAGAATCCATTAGAATATTGTTAGCTTTTGCTTGTTACAAAGGGTTTAAACTAATACAAATGGACATTAAGAGTGCTTTTCTTAACGGAATTTTAAAAGAAGATGTGTTTGTTGAACAACCAGAAGGTTTTGAAAGTCATGAATATCCAAACCATGTATACAAACTAAAGAAGGCATTATATGGATTAAAACAAGCTCCCAGAGCTTGGTATGAATGTCTTAGTTCTTATCTCCTTGAAAATGGGTTCAAAAAGGGATGTGTAGACACCACACTATTTCTGTTGCATGAAAACGATGATCTTTTGATTGTTCAAATATATGTTGATGACATCATTTATGGTGCTACTAACAAGTTATTGTATGAGAAATTTGAAAAAGTCATGCAGGAAAAATTTGAAATGAGCTTGGTTGGAGAGTTAAAATTCTTTTTAGGATTTCAAATCCAGCAAAGCGATAAAGGCACATTCATTTCTCAAACAAAATATATTAGGGAACTTGTCAACAAATTTGGATTGAAAGATGCTAAACCAGCAAGAACTCCCATGAGTACAACACTTAAACTTGACAAGGATGAAAAAGGTAAGACAGTTGATCAAAAGCAGTACAGAGGTATGATTGGATCACTCCTTTATCTTACCGCCTCTAGACCTGACATCATGTTTTCTGTCTGCTTATGTGCACGTTTTCAATCTAACCCAAAAGAATCTCATTTAAAAGCTGTTAAAAGAATTATAAGATATTTGTTGCACACCCCACGGTTTGATCTTTGGTATCCATCAAACGATAATTTTGAATTGAAAGGTTTTTCAGATGCTGATTATGCTGGAAATTTAGTTGATAGAAAAAGTACTAGTGGAGCATGTTTTATGTTAGGACATTCATTAGTTGCATGGTCGAGTAGAAAACATAATTGTATTGCATTATCCACAACAGAGGCAGAGTATATTGCTTTGAGTGGTTGCTCTGCTCAAATCCTATGGATGATACAAACTTTGCATGACTATGGCCTAAATTTTAAACGTGTACCACTAATGTGTGATAGCAAAAGCGCAATCGATCTCATAAATAATCCTGTACATCACTCGCGAACAAAACATATAGATGTTAGACATCATTTTATTAGAGATCATATTTCCAAAGAAAATATCTGCATAAATTATATTTCAACTGATTCTCAATTGGCAGACATTTTTACAAAACCCCTATCAGAAAATAGTTTTTGTAAACTACGACTTAGCCTAGGTGTTTTAGAAATTTGCTGAATATTTAACATTTTTTTTTCTCCCTACAAATCATCGAAGAAATAAATAGTGATTGAAAAAGTGACGAGTATTGATATTTATCATATATTATTACTCGAGACGGTATAATTAGTAAATTTTTCAAATTAAACAAAAGTCCTAAAATTTTTGTTGGTAAAAAATTCCATGACCATCTCGATTTCTATCATATTTCTAACGACCATCACTCTCATTTAAAAGTCCTCACGGTTATGCGTGGTTAGAAGATACTTGAATTCAATTTTTAAAAATAAAATTGGAATACTACTAATCTCATTTAAAAGTCCTAACGGTTATGCATGGTTAGTAGATATTCAAATTCCTGATATAAATATACCACAAATAGACACAACTGTATGGTTTTATATGATGACATCATTTCCATCATTCTAAAAGTGGAATATGCGCCTAACAAAATATTTATGATTTTTGTTTTATTTTTTATCGAAATTTAATATTTATATTCAATTGAGTTTTAAAGTTGAATTAATATCAATCACTTTATTTCTATTTTCTCTAACACTATAATTCTTTTGCTGATAACAAAAGGGGGAGAGAAAAGTTAAGATTTTGTCAAATAAAATCAAGCAAAGGTCAAATAATTTTCCATTTGCATCTAGGCTCATTTTTATTTGTATGCATATATGTAGGGGGAGTATTGTGTAGAGAGGAGCATTTAAATAGGGGGAGCAATTAGGATATAACTATGATCAAATACATTTAATATATTCAAAATCTTAAATATATGTTTGTTATCATCAAAAGGGGGAGATTGTTGAATATGCGCTTATATGATTTTTGTTTGATGATAATAAACATATATACATTCGTTTAAATGTATTTGATAATATACTATTTATTTTCACAGATTAAATAAATATTTGCTGAATAAAATAAATAACACAGAATTTGAATTCAAACGAATATTTTATTCAAATAAATATTTATTACAATTTTGAATAGTACAATTTCAAGCTCTCACTATAACTATACAACTTTGATTACATCACATTTTTCACATTTACATCAGCACCTCACTACATATCACTCACACTCGTATTTTTATCTTCAACTGCATTCCAGTTTGAATCCAGCATCTGAGAAATCTGCAAAAATATAAACTAACGCAGTAAAATTGAAAAAGAAATATTTTTGCAATTCAAAAATAAAACGTGAATTTTTGAAAATATGATTTGCCTCAGTTATTTGGGTTGTTCGTCATAATTTAAATTTGAATTCATCATACACGAACAACTTGTGACATACACAGTGTATTACTGTATATGCCACAAGGCCGTGCACACCGATATATACACTTGATCGATTTACAGGGACAGGTGAGCACAGGTCAAACCCAAATGAAAAGCCGGGTTCAACTCACGTGCAATAACATTGAAAATTTCGAATTGAGCACAAGGTCAAACCCGAGTTTTAAAACTGGGTTCAACACAAGGCTACATGAAGTATGCAAGCTCGACTAACAGGTTCAACCTCTTCATTAAACAACTCCAGACCAACAGCAACAGGGAACCTCAAATGCAATAGGCCAAGAACCAGACAAATGCATGCAACAGCAGTGAAAGTGATCAACACAGCAACTAGTAGAGCACGCATGAAACAGTGGTATGAACAAGTGAACCCAAACTGAAGTATGGATAGTGCAAAGTGCAATGATACACCAGGATATCAAGTTCAGTGAAACTCAAGCAAGTGCAAGACTAAACCAGCATGAATGCAACATGAACATTTAAATTAATGCATGCAACAATGTGCACAGTTCAGAAAGACCACCAACTACAGGGATGAATACAAAATGACAGTACAAACAGTGACAGTGGCACATTGATACATGATCAATATCCAGTTACAACAAGTACAAGTACAAGTCATAGAAATGCATGCAACAGGTCAGAAACAATTATGCAATAGTGAAAAACACAAGTCGAAGTGGTCAATGCACAAATGCACCAAAAACCAAGATCAACACAGCAACTCAAATGACTCAAGTGTACACAAGTGAAGCCAAGCTTCAACCAATGAATGCAACAATCAAAAGATGGTAGCACAAAGATATGACATCACAGCAAACATGACAGTATACGAAATGCACAGGAGCATCGGTGATATGCAGCAGTATAAACACCACATTAAATTCAAGTGATTCGGCAATGCTTGAAGACTACATCAAACATAGAGTCAACACAAATGCAATGCAAACAACATGGCAGTAAAGATATAATGGCTGTGAACAGCAAGTAAAATCGAGCAAGTGTGCAGCCCAATGGACAGAGACGATAACAAATATTCAGAGGCGATAACCACTTCACCAAAGTCAAAACAAATAAAAGAAGAAAAATCTCTGCCGTATAAACCAAAGTTGAACAAGTCAATCAAGACTCAAGAGTTCACCGTGATAGCCAAGCAAATTGACCACGAAATCAAATCAATACCGTGTGAATCAAGCTACCAAAAATACGAAATTGACAAAGTCAGTGAAATCACGAGCATTCAAGTATGATCGAATGGCCAAAGCAATATCAGTAGACAAATTCAAATTAAAATATACGACGCAAATCTAGGGTTACAAACCCTATATAAATTGACATCATCATCGGCAATTTTCCGCATCGAATTCCAGAAAGCATACATCAGTAAAGAAAAAGCACATAATTACATACCGGAGTTCGATCAACGAGGCAGCCGCGGTGAGCAAATCAAAGGGCATCGAAGTCGAACAGTATCAAAGCATCGAAGTCGAACAGTATCAAAGGTCGGCGCTTCAAGAACCCTAGTTTGGATCAAAAGGACGAAAAGCCCTAATTTTGTTTCAAAGAGGAACGGCCGCATCTCAAAATAAACGAACGAAGAAAATAAAAGTGACGGGCTAAAATATTAAAGGGGCCGGCAGTAAAAATAAGGGCTTTAAATTTATAAATAGGGTTTTGTTGTTTTTGTTAGGGCTATTTTATTTTAATTTGTTTTTAATTTGTATTTTCTTTTTCAACCGTTTATATTTTCTAGTCGTGTGACTAGGGGACAAGCTACGGTGTGTAGCTTGAGAATTCGCAACTCGGTAGTTGAGTTGTGGCAGGGTTTTGAGCGTAGAGTTAGATTAGTCAATAGCGGTGTATAGCGAGTTTACGTGTGTAAGCGAGGGACTATCTAATTTCTAGTAGAAACCTTGGGGGCAGCACGTAGGCAGGGTTTTGCCGAAGCTGGGTAAATTCTGTGTTGTTCTGTTTTATTCTGTTATTTATATTCTGCGATATCTGTGCTGCTATTCTGTGATCTGAATTGAAATTAATTTATAAGCTTCCGCGATTAATTTTTATACTTTACACTATCACCCTATTCACCCCCCCCCCCTCTAGGGTGAAATCGATCCTACATTAATTAATGAAATTAAATGAAGGATAATTAATTAATGGCTAATTAATCTATGTAATTGACTTAAGATTAATTAAATAAATGTGATTAACTAAAGGGTGATTGGTTAATGTAATTAATTAAGGGATAACTAATTACTTAAAGGACAATTACTTAACTAAAGGATGATTAATTTATTAACTAAAATGATAGCCAATGGTTTTGAATTAATTAATGATAATTAAGCATGATTAGGTAAATGATTAATTTATTTGGTTTAAATTAAATTAAATTATAGATTGTGTGACTAATTGAACTTGCTTGTGGATGACTGGATTATATTAAATGCTTTGAATTGTTTGATATCTCTTATAAGTGATGATCTGTGATATGATTGTTTTGGGTTGAGCTGTGCAAAATGTGATTTTTTATCTGTGATGAATTTACATGTTTATCTGTGAATGAAAGATAAGCGTTATAGGACTATACTGCTTATTGATATTATTGTGCTTGGATTTATTATGATTGTGATATTTTGTTGTTGTATGCAAAACCTCTACGCACAACACATACACAAATATGGATTTCACGGGAAATTGGTTAAGTCATGGTATTTTGAATTTAATATTATTTTATTTAAAGGTTGAATTTAGAATCCAAAATGGTTTGGAAGTGAAATTGGGTTAAATACGAAAAGCTTTTGAAAAGGAAGTTTTGAAATTAAAATTATTTTAGGAATATAAATTTAACCCAAATAGAACTTGCCAAGGATACAGCAGTTTGCTGATTTTCCGATTTATACTTTAAAAGGTTATAACTTGAGCAAATTTAATTGGATTTTCCCAAAATGAAAAACCATTGTTTCCAAATGATAACAACTTTCATGTAAAGAAAGAATTTCCAGTTTGTTGAAAGGATTTCAAGTTGTGGGTATCAAGTTTGAAATGGAAATAGCTTTGAAAGCTATGAATGAATCTTTGTTTAAGATTTGGTAAACCTTTTTTCAAATTGAAGAGGATCTTACAGATGGATCTTTTGTTTAAAAGATTTAAAAATGGAAATTTGCTTAAACCATTCAAAGGGAAAGGTTTTGGCAAATAAGGACTAAAAGTAGTGACTTAAATAAGATCCGACTATATCCATATGTTTTTAAAAATAAACGCTCATTATTCGAATTAGTCGGGAGAGGACATTAAGTCATAAAACCCAATTTGAATAAATGATACGATGAAATGGATAACATTTGAAGACGATGGTTGAAGACCAGGTATTTTCGAAAATGAAAGGATTACCTATCGAATGTCTCTGCACCGAGTAGCCCCAGTATAGAGATTTGATTACCCTATGTGATGGGGACTCCGGACGTGATTAGGGAATATCCGGATTTACAAGGACTTTTCCTTAATTGGACGAAGTGCCTTCGGTTCCATTCACACCCAGGATGGACTTATATGGATGTACGTCTGATGTTACACTTTGAGATGTAAAGCTGGTTTCTATCAAATATATTTCTATTTGGTGGAAGAAATTTTATTCTGTTAGCTTAACACCCTTCTCTGAGATGTACGAGCTTAGAGGTTATGTAGTTGATATTTACAAGTGACATATTCCCAATTTGGTAATGTGGCATGCTAAGTGTTGATCATGGTTGATCGAAGCATGGCTTTTATGAGAACATAGCTTTATGGGACAAGACCTCATCGAACCTCACACCCCGAAAATGGTCGAAAAAGGAAGGATGCAGTGAGGTTACGGGGGTCGCGCCCCTTAGGGTATGTGCATTTCCTTCTGGATAAAAAGTGGTACCATGGTATGGAGCCCAGATATTTAACTTATGTGGTTGTTGGAATTTGTTGGCGAGGCCTCGCTAAAGGTCGGTGACGGCCATGGGATGACATGCTCGTGACAGTTAGTTACCTAGTTACAGAGGTAACCCGGTTATGATAACCGGAATTTTGAAACATCTGATAATTGGATAATTAACTGGTTTTATTCAGTTAAGCAGATAAAATTCTGATAATTTTAAAATATCTGGATATATATATAAATGGATTTAAAATATAACAAATAATTTTCTTTAAGTAATAAACCTTATGGTGAATTATAAATATGAAATTAGACATATGCAAACTTTATAATATTGAAATTTTTAAGTGTGTATGTATGTGTGTGTGTATATGTATATTTATATTATGATTAGGAACTGTTGTTTTTAGTTCACCATGATGATTCTAAAAGGCTATTTAAGTAAACTCTATTTTTCAAACATCAAAGAATAATATCTATGTGTATTTATTTTATTATGCCTTAGATTTGAAATAAGAATTAAATAATTGGATCTAATGTACTTTCTTTTAAAAGTTATCCAAGATAATAATCTTAGTTTGTATATATAAGTATATATATAACATAAAAAGAATTTAACATAAGAATGTAAATAAAATATGAAAATAAAAAAATTTATATAAAATACATAATTGGGAACATTATGATTACAAATGTATACAAATTCATGCCATTTAACAAATGTAAGGTGGATACATTATGAGATTAACAAGTTTAACAATTTTTATCCTACAACTGTCATTTTCTTTATTTTAAATTAATGAATAAAATATTGAGAACCGAACTATTTTCCAGTTCAAAACTTTTACGCTCAAAGCTAAAACCTGTAGCAAGACTAAAAAAAATCAAAACAAAGGTAAAATTTGGAAACTATAAACCTGTGGATTCAAGTTTCAACTCAATTCCAAAACAAATTCAGTTCAAATTCAAGTTGCAAAAGAAGATCATACCACCTAAATAATCAAGCAAGTGCTTAGGCTCTATGTTCATACATTCAAAAAGGTGAGTAAACAATCTTTCTCAAGTAAATCTGATTTAAACCTGATATATGTGATATAATGGCTGAAGAAATGTTGATGCATGAACTGATTTGGATGGATGCATGTATGTAAATATAGATGTTTGTGTACATAACCATTTCTGTTGTTTTCCAGAACTCAGAATCTACACTTAAATTCATATCTTCTCAGAGAAACAATATTAGATTCTGGTTCTAAAAGAGGAAGTGATTATCAGGTTCTGATTTCGTTTTTTTTAAAATAATATAATTTCCAATAAAAAATATATTTAGTAGCATTTTGGAAATAAGGAATAATAGTAAAGCTCTGTTCAAACAGATTTCAAGTGAGTAATAAAATCATCTGTTAAGCTTGTGCATGTAACAAGTGATGTTGGAAATGGCTTAGATATATCCAACATGGAAGAAACGAATGTTTTGTCTGGGTTTACCATTTGATTTTGCTGTGTATGATTGAGTATATCTCTATTTATTTAAAACAGACCCAATTTTGCATTCAAAATTTAAATCGTCTTCACATGATCATTTCTGAGATAAGATGTCTAAAGAGAAGTTGTTTGAAATGATGAAGTCTTGTTTTTAAAAATAAATTCGAGAGGAAATGATTTAGTATTTTGCTGGAAAATGAATTTTCAAATGAAAAAATAAACCAAGCCAAAAAAATTTGTCCCTTAAATTTTCGTTTCCAGTATGTGATTGGATTCGTCTTCGAATTTGATGGTTTTTGGTGGGAGATTTGTAGTTTTTAAGTTAGGTTTGAAGAAGATTTTAGGAAGTGAGCGATTTCTAGTTTTGGGCTAATACTGGCGAGGAGGTCGACGATTTAGTTCGGCATTTGTTCATGAGGAGGCTGCCTAGTTTGGGAATTCGGGAAAATCAGTGATGATTTTTCTGATCATCAGAATGGTCGATAGAGCAAGGATTAAGGTTTTTAGGCGTGTTCGTTTGACGCCAACCTATGGCGTTGCTGTGATGCTTTAAGGTTGTGGACCAAGGAGACTCGAAGGAGAGGGTCATGGCAAAGGACCGGGTGTTTTATGGCAGGAAATGGTGGATAGAGGTGACGAGGCCAGGGGCTATTAGGTGTCGACTGACTGATGTTTGAGGTTTCGATGGTGAATATTTTTTGAGGGAACGAATTCAGAATTCCAAAGGTGGTTCAGAGGTGGTGGCGAGTTCAGGTGATCGGAGGTGACTTGCTGGTGGCAGCGGTAGTGGTCGAAGATGCTCCGGTGAGGCGTACATGTGCACGGTGCGTTGATATGTGAAATTTTGTTGGATGCTCTATTTTGATCAGGGAAGAAGAAGATGGGTCGGGAAGATCGAGTAAGGGCTTGGGTTTACGAAAGAGATTTTAGGCTTGGGGCTCGAAGTGTTTTAAAATGCTTTTACTTCAGTCAACGGGATTTTAAATTAAATAATAAACTAATAAGTTTTGAAAAAAAAAGAGAAGGTGTGTTTAAGCTTAAGTTGTTTGGTCTAGAGTAATTATATATTAAGTTAATTTTTTAATTAATTTATATATTTATTTAAATAAATTAAATGGATGGTTGAGATAAAATGTTTAAAAAAAATAATTAATCAAAGGTCTCAAGGAATTTTGTATAAATTAATTTCCGTCTTTTAATTTAAATAAGATCTAAATGATTTAATTAAGTAATTAAGATAATGGTTTATCTTAGATAAATTAAGGACATAAGTACTTAAAGGTTAAATTAAATTAACCGTAGTAATTAAAGGATTAGTTAATTTATGTAATTAATAAAAGGGTAGTTAATTAATTTAATGGATAATTACTGAATATGATTAATTTAAATTAATCAATTTGTTAATTAATTACAGATAACCTCTTGGTATTTAATTAAGTATGAATACTTAATTGTGATTTATCAAGGGTAATTACTTAGTGAAGTTATTAACGGGTAATTACTGGATGTAATTAATTAAAGGTAAATTACTTTATGGAAGTAATTAAGGATTAATTACTTAGTGTAATTAATTAAAGATTTAATTAATTTAAGAGATATTTGAGGTAAATGATTAAGGATAGTTAATTACTGAATGTGATTAAACAAGGTTGATTAATGATGTGATTAATTAAAGATTAATTATTAAATGTGATCAATTTGAACAATAATTTATTAAAGAAGTAATTAAAGAATCATTAATTAATTTAATTAATGAAAGTAATTAAAAAGTTAATTACTGTAAATGGTTAAGGATAATTAATTTGTGTAACTAAGTAAAGGCTAATTACTCGACGCAATTAGAGAATAATTAATCAAGAATGATTAATCAAGATTGAAAATTAGAGGATGATTAATCAATTGATTTGTAATTAATTAATGTTGAGTAAGAAGGATTTAAAGAAAATGGAGTAATTAATTTAATCTATTTAATTATTTACGATGGTATGGCTAACTAATCTTGCTTGTGAATGATTGAATGATATTTGAATGCCTTGGATTATTTATTATCCAGAATATGGGATTGTGATGCTTTGTGAAAAGAATTTTTTTTGTAGTATAATATGTTGTGTTGAACAGAGATAATGTGGTTATCTAGGATGAATTGCTGTGTAAAAGTGACATCCAGTATTCAGAATTTAATCACTTAAATAATTGGGATAGGATGACATTGGATTCGAAGAGACCGAAGTCGGGTATTAATTAATACCTGAAACCACTTCGATTCTTTATAGATTTATATATGGAATCAATAGGATGGTATGGAATGATTCAAGTGCATTGGACCATTTAATCTAAGTTTTGGTACTTAAAAATTGATGTGTGAAATAAGAGATGTGTATAAAAAATTGTGAATTTGTAAATTGATATGAGTTACCCCAGGTTTTATGTAAGTTTTATGTTGCTAGATGGGTTCACTCACGCCGGTTTCCAGCCTGACCCGGGTGTTACTTTGATGTAATGCTCGGGTCAGACCGAGTATTACAGATTTTCAGGTAAGGACGTTCTGGAGCTCAGAAGACGAGCTGGATGGCAGGAACGTATGGAGTGTTTCCGCTGTAATATATTGTTGTATATCTAGGACAAGTTGTTTAAACTGTCTAATGTTGTGTAATGATTGTAACTCTGAAGTATAAAAATGAAATTGGCTGATACAGTTTTCCTTTATATATCTGTTATTTTATTTGGTATTATATTTTATCCGCTACAAATGTGAGATGTTGGTGT
The DNA here is from genome assembly GCA_030765085.1 of Allium cepa. Lineage (NCBI taxonomy): Eukaryota > Viridiplantae > Streptophyta > Magnoliopsida > Asparagales > Amaryllidaceae > Allium > Allium cepa. The sequence goes on from CM060945.1 coordinate 781,382,392, forward strand.
TTCTGTTTCTTCTTTTTCTTGTATCTCTTTCTTCTTTTTCCTAACTATTTGGAATTTTCGAGATCGGAAATTTCAGGTCGTTACATTTAGTATCAGAGCAAGGTTAAGCGAGTACCTTGGCTCTGGTGGGATTACTAACTAAGAATAGGGTCAATGGTACCCTAGAATGAGTTGAGTGAATACATATATATATATGAGAGCGTACTTGTTATTTTCTTATATAAAGATTTTAAATGATTTTATATAAGAATATATTTTTTATATATAAAGCAATATTTCTTTTTAATAAATATTAAGGTAATTGGTTGTTAAAATATTGGAATTAAATTAAGCGGTAATAGAAATACAACCAAATTGAAATTAAATAAAGATAAGTTTGAAACGGATTCAAACTGAAATTAAAATCTTAAATTCGAGGAAGAGTTTCAAATAGGATAATAATGAATTTGTTTCCAGATAAGATAATCTTGGTTATTACCATAAGTAATTGTTGTGTTTAATAATGAAATGTGTGCTAATGAGTAACCAAAATGAAATGTTTTAAGTATGACTTATTAATTGGAATTAAATATGATCTAAATTGTGAAGTTTAAAATCTGGGTCCAGAATTTGAAAATTGTTTCAAAATAATAAAGAAATAATAGATAATGTTAATTAATGTATTTGAATGAAGGATCCTATTTCAAATAAGAGTTGTTTAGAAATTTAAAGGAATTTATTTTGAATTAAAAAACCAAAGATGGTTTAAAATTTAAGGATAACTTGGTGTGTAAAAGAAATAATATGTATAAGGAATATACATAATATCAAAGATTAGTTGAAATAAACTCTAAATGTTGAGTTTTATTATTGGAATGAGGTGTGATGCCTAAAGTGATAAGTTTTTGAACTTATTAGTCGGAAGATTATTAATGTGAAGTTTAAAATTTGAATTGGGAATTTGTGTGATCTAAAAATGGGTTTGAAATCTGGAAATTGGAAATGGATGGATATTTTAAAATAATTTGAATAATACCATCTTATTGTTATTAATAATCTTTAAGCTAAAATTGCATATATTTAAATAAATGAAGAAATGGGGTGTGGTAATATATCCATTATTAAGATAAAATGGAATCAGTTTGGACTTAAGATTTGAATGTTTAAGATAAAACTTCAAAGATTTGGTTTCAAAATTTGAAATTTGATGATAAATTGAATTTCAAAGATTTAGTTGTTTAAAAAGGATTTGACTTATTATTATTTGAACTTTGAAATAGGTTAAAAATGGAATTTGGATTTAGAATTAAATGGTTTAAAGATACAAGTCGATTTGATTTAAAGGATTAAATCAACATTTAAAAAATTTAACTCGAATTTACATAATTCAGGATGGTTTAAATTTAAAATTTAAATTGAATTAGTTCAAACTGAATTTGATTTGAATTAATTGGAATTGTGATTGAAGATGTATAAGTTTAAAAATTCAAATGGAAAATTTGAATTGGATTGGTTTGAAATGATTTGAAATTTGAGGTAGGTTCAATTTGAAATTAGTCCAAATTGATTTGAGTAATTTGGAACTGTGATTAAAGTTGAATGGGTTTAAAATTCAAATGGAATCTGATTTGAATTTGGAAAGAAATTGAGGTTGACTCAACTTGAATTGGGGCTAAATCAATTTCAATGGAAATTGAAGTTATTTAAATTGGAATTGAGTCAATTTGAATGGATGTGGAAATTTAAATTGAATTGATGAGAATGGGGATTGGAAATTGAACAGTTTGACTCTGGACTATCTAAAAAAATTGTTTTAATGTAAATCTATTTTTCCCAAACTATTTACTATAAAACTTTTCTTTTTAAACCTAAAACTATCCTATACTTGTTTTACAATTATTTTTGGAACTATTTAACAAATTTTCAACTAATTTATAAACTAGTTACTATTTTCAACTACTTTATAACTAATTACTATTTTACAACTATTTTTCAATTATTAAAAATTTCTATAACTATTTGACTATTTTCTAACTATTTTACAACTACTTAATTATTTTACAGTTATTTTACAATTAATAACTATTTTTCAATTACTCATCTATTTCAAACTTTTTAAATTATTTTCTAAATTTGAATATCCATTTGAGATAAGGATTAAAGTGATAATCCAAAAGAAATTGAGGCAAATGTGGATAAGTAAATAGAAATCAAAAGTGAATGTGAATCGAAAGGAGAAATTGATTTAGTTAATAATCAATAGAGGTAAATACGTAGGATGTACATATATTATTCTATTCGTATAATGATTTGATCCAGATTCGAGCATAGAATTTCGAGACAGTTATATTGATCCGAGTTGGAATTTCTCACTCGATTTTTGACGGCGAACCCGGATATGGATTGTTGATTGGTTCTGAATATTCTCTATCATAGTTATGACTACGCAAGGAGAATGACGGTTTCTGATCAAGAAACCAGATCTGAGTCCACACTAGGAAGTCGGGTGGACGATACTAGTTCGGAAGTGAAATTGTGTGATCGAGTGAGCGATCAGATTGGTGTAGCGTACGGATTATATGTGTACATCGTACGGGTTTGAATGAAATTGATACTAGAAATTTGTGGATAAGAAATATGAATTTTTTTTTTGAAATGAATGATACATTTTGTGAAATATATGATGAAGTAAAGTGGATATTGGATATTTCTATGGTAAAAATTTACTTTATGGAAGTAAGTAATTTGATAAGTGACTTTACAGAGTAATCAAATTTGAATATTTGATTTTAAATAAACCAAGTTATATATCTTTTTTATATAAGATAAATCTCCCATTGTTGAATCTATTGCCGGAAGGAAAGGATTTTTGACAAATATTTGAAGTATAAAAAGGGTTTTATACAAGTTTGAAATGAACCAAAGATTTTTCAAGGTTATATATTTCTATATATATATATAAAGGATCTTATGAGGATTTTGGAATAGATTTTTGGAACCTATGGATTTGGTAAGGCTTTTGATTTTTGGAGAAAAATCAATATTGGAATTTGGAAAGCCTAATTTGAGAATTAACGAGTTTGGGATAATCGATTTTGAGAATGGAGATTTATATGAGATTCATACTAGGTGTATGATTTGGAAGATACTATATGTGTATAGTATAAAGTGTTTTGAAAACGGCTCTGGAGAAAAAGGCGCTCCCTTGAAATGACTTCTCAGGAGTGTCACAGGGTGGTACTGCCTTGAACCTTAAGGGGGGTTCTAAAGTTGATCATGTGAGGAGTCCGGACAAAAGTAGTTTCTCAGGATTTTGTGTATTGTGTAGCGAAAATCGACGGCGCTGATACCTACAGAGGTATTTGAGTTATGCTGTGACGACAATTTAACTCGATGTCAATGCGATCTACTGCAGACCATAGCGAAAGTCATGTGTGCGGCTGAGAGCCAACAGTCTACGTATGATTTTATATCGGTAGACTGCGACCTATGGTAACATAGCGAAAGTCATGTGTACCACTGAGAGCCAACAATCTGTGTTTGATTTAACATCGATAGACTGCGACCTATGTGGGAGTGGAGAAGTATCATTTTGGCAGCAAAAACTGAGGGCGTTGATGCCTGTAGTTACATGGACTTTTGCTGTGACGGCAATGTAACCATGGAATGTAACTGCGATCTGTTGTGGGTTCCATGGCATAACCGAGGGGCGCGGAGGGCCTATAGTTACATGGACTTTTGCTGCGATGGCAACGTAACCCAGGATGCAACTGCGACCATGGATGGGGATGATGATTTCCAGAGCATTCTCACCAATGATATTACCTCTATATTCTAAACGTTTTCTATATTTTTACAAGGTTTTCAATAAAATTATTTTTTCAAAGTATTTTCACTGGATGTTGAAAACGGGTCTGCCAAGCACTTATAGATTTTCAGTTGTACGCCTGATCAACATATGACCGAATTTCTGTGAGAACAAGGATGGACTGGTTGAGACATCGAGTTATAAAAACTATTTTTTTAAAACTATTTTATAATATTATGTAGATTTTAAAGGTGTTTTAAAATGATCAAAAAGAATAATTTTTTTGATCATAAGCATTTTAATAAATTCTGGCTTCGTTCCTTTTCGAGAACGAAAAGATTCTAATGGGGGAGGAATGTGATAAGACGGATTTTTGAAACATCTGATAATTGGATAATTAACTGGTTTTATTCAGTTAAGCAGATAAAATTGTGATAATTTTAAAGTATCTGGATATATATATATATAAATGGATTTAAACTATAATAAATAATTTTCTTTAAGTAATAAAACTTATGGTGAATTATAAATATGAAAATAGACATCTGCAAACTTTATAATATTGAAATTTTTAAGTGTGTATGCATATATATATATATATATATATATATTTATTATTTATATTATGATTAGGAACTGTTGTTTTTAGTTCAACATGATGATTCTCAAAGGCTATTTAAGTAAACTCTGGTTTTCAAACATCAAAGAATAATGTCTATGTATATCTATTTTATTATGACTTAGATTTGAAATAAGAATTAAATAATTGGATCTAATGTACTTTCTTTTAAAAATTATCCAAGAAAATAGTCTTAGTTTGTATATATAAGTATACATATAACATACAAAGAATTTAACATAAGAATGTAAATAAAATATGAAAATAAAAAAAAGTATATAAAAAACATAAACATATTGGGAACATTATGATTACAAATGTATACAAATTAATGCCATTTAACAAATGTAAGATGGATACATTATGAGATTAACAAGCGTTAACAATTTTTATTCTACAACTATCGTTTTCTTTATTTTAAATTAATGAATAAAATATTGAGAACCAAACTATTTTCCAGTTCAAAACTTTTATGCTCAAAGCTAAAACCTGTAGCAAGACCAAAAAAAATCAAAACAAAGGTAAAATCTAGAAACTATAAACTTGTGGATTCAAGTTTCAACTCAGTTCCAAAACAAATTCAGTTCAAATTCAAGTTGCAAAAGAAGTTCAGACCACCTAAATAATCAAGCAAGTGCTCAGGCTCTTTGTTCATACATTCAAAAAGGTTAGTATGCAATCTTTCTCATGTAAATCTGATTTAAACCTGATGTATGTGACATAATGGCTGAAGAAATGTTGATGCATGAATGGATTTCGATGGACGCATGGATGTAAATATAGATGTTTGTGTATGTAACCATTTCTGTTGTTTTCCAGAACTCAGAATCTACACTTAAATTCATATCTTCTCAATGAAACAATATTTGATTCTGATTCTAGAAGAGGAAGTGATTATCAGATTCTGATTTCATTTTTTTTAGAAGTAATATAATTTCGAACAAAAATAATATATATTTAGCAGCATTTTGGAAATAAGGAATAATAGTAAAGCTCTGTTCAAATAGATTTCGGGTGAGTAATAAAATCATCTGTTAAGCTTGTGCATGTAACAAGTGATGTTGGAAATGGCTCAAATATATCCAGCATGGAAGAAACGAATGTTTTGTCTGGGTTTACCATTTGATTTTGCTGTGTATGATTGAGTATGTCTCTATTTATTTAAAGCAGACCCAAATTTGCATTTAAAATTTAAATCCTCTTCACATAATCATTTATGAGATAAGATGTCTAAAGAGAAGTTGTTTGAAATGATGAAATCTTGTTTTTAAAAATAATTTCGATAGGAAATGATTTAGTATTTTGCTGGAAAATGAATTTTCAAATGAAAAAAATAAATCAAGCCAAAAAATTTTGTCTCTTAAATTTTTGTTTCCAGTATGTGATTGGATTCGTCTTCGAATTTGATGGTTTTTGGTGGGAGATTTGTAGTTTTTAAGTTAAGTTTGAAGAAGATTTTGGGAAGTGACTGATTTCAAGTTTTGGGCTAATACTGGCGAGATGGTCTACGATTAAGGTTGTCATTTGGTCACGAGGAGGCTGCCTAGTTTGGGAGTTCAAGAAAAATCTGTGATGATTTTGCCGATCATGGGAGTGGTCGATAGAGCAAGGATTAGGGTTTTTAGGCGTGTTCGTTTGCCGACCTACGGCGTCGCAGTGATACTTTAAGGTTGCGGACCAGGGGGACTCGAAGGAGACGGTCATGGCAAAGGACCGGGTGTTTTCTGGTAGGGAATGGTGGCAAGCGGTGATGAGGCCAAGGGGATTTTAGGTGTCGATTGACTGATGTTTGAGGTTTCGATGGTGAATATTTTTGAGGTAACGAATTCAGAAATTTAAGAGGTGGTGGCGAGTTCAGATGATCGGAGGTGACTTGCTGGTGGCAGCGGCAGTGGTCGAAGATGCTCCGGTGATGCGTACATGCGCACGGTGCACTGATAAGTCAAATTTTGTTGGATGCTGTATTTTGATTAGGGAAGAAGAAGATGGGTCGGGAAGATCGAGTAAGGGCTCGGGTTTAGGAACGAGATTTTAGGCTTGGGGCTCGAAGTGTTTTAAAATGCTTTTACTTCAGTCAACAGGATTTAAATTAAATAATGAACTAACAAATTTTGAAAAAAAGAGAAGGTGTGTTTAAGCTTAAGTTGTTTGGTTTAGGGTAATTATTATTAAGCTAATTATTTAATTAATTTATAAATTTATTTAAATAAATTAAGTGGACGGTTGAGGTAAAATGTTTTAAAAACTTAACTAATCAAAGGTCTCGAGGAATTTTGTATAAATTAATTTCCATCTTTTAATTTAAATAAGATTTAAATGAGGTTTATCTTAGATAAATTAAGGACATAAGTACTTAAGGGTTAAATTAAATTAACTAGAGTAATTAAAGGATTAGTTAATTTATGTAATTAATAAAAGGGTGGTTAATTAATTTAATGGATAATTACTGAATGTGATTAATTTAAATTAAATAATTTGTTAATTAATTAAAGATAGCCTCTTGGTGTTTAATTAAGTATGAATACTTAATTTTGATTTATCAAGGGTAATTACTTAGTGAAGTTATTAACGGGTAATTAATGGATGTAATTAATTAAAGGTAAATTACTTTATGGAAGTAATTAAGGATTAATTACTTAGTTCAATTAATTAAAGATTTAATTAATTTTTAAGAGATATTTGAGGTAAATAATTAAGAATAGTTAATTACTGAATGTGATTAATCATGGTTGATTAATGATGTGATTAATTAAAGGTTGATTATTAAATGTGATCAATTTGAACAATAATTAATTAAAGAATAATTTATTTATTTAATTAATGAAAGTAATTAAAAAGTTAATTACTGTAAATGGTTAAGGATAATTAATTTATGTAATTAATTAAAGGCTAATTACTCAACGTAATAGAGAATAATTAATCAAGAATGATTAATCAAGATGGAAAATTAGAGGATGATTAATCAATTGATTTGTAATTAATTAATTTTAAGTAAGAAGGATTTAAAGATGATGGAGTAATTAATTTAATCTATTTAAATTAATTAGGATGGTATGGCTAATTTATCTTGCTTATGAATGATTAAATGATATTTGAATGCCTTGGATTATTTGTTATCCAGAATATGTGATTGTGATGCTTTGTGAAAAGAAATGTTTTTGTAATACGATATGTTGGGTTGAACAGAGATAATGTGGTTATCTAGGATTAATTGCTGTGTAAAAGTGACATCCAATATTCATAATTTAATCACTTAAATAATTGGGATAGGATGAAATTGGATTCGAAGAGACTAGAGTCGGGTATTAGTTAATACCCGAAACCACTTCGATTCTTTATAGATTGATATGTGGAATCAATAGGCTGGTATGGAATGATTTAAGTGAATATGACCATTTAATCTAAGTTTTGGTACTTAGAAATTGATGTGTGAAATAAGTGATGTCTATAACAAATTGTGAATTTGTAAATTGATATGAGTTACCCCGATTTTATGTAAGTTTTATGTTGCTAGATGGGTTTACTCATGCTGGTTTCCAGCCTGACCCGGGTGTTACTTTGATTTAATGCTCGGGTCAGCCGAGTATTACAGATTTTCAGGTAAGGACGTTCTAGAGCTCAGGAGATGAGTTGGATGGCAGGAACGTATGGAGTGTTTCCGCTGTAATATATTGTTTTATACCTAGGACATGTTGTTTAAACTGTCCAGTGTTGTGTAATGATTGTAACTCTGATGTATAAAAATGAAATTGACTGATACAGTTTTCCTTTGTACATCTGATATTTTATTTGGTATTATATTTTATCCACTGCGAATGTGAGATGTTGGTGTTTCTGTTTCTTCGCTTCTATCTCTTTTTTCCTAACTATCTGGAATTTTCGGGATCGAAAATTCTAGGTCGTTACACCGGCCTTGTGTTGGCAGAGATCCGGTTTGGTTCTCGGGGCGTCCCTCCAGAGAATACCTATTCGGAAAGGAAATTCCTTAGCCTTGACCATTTGTTGAAAATCTAATCACCCAATACGAGCCCTATACAGTTTTTATTTGTATAACCTGCCACCTCAGGTGGTAGCTATATTAGGCGTAATATAATGGTACCTATGCTGGCTTAGATTAATATTATACTTTCGAAATGTTTTCTACACTATGAAATAATAATAATATCAAATGGATTTTCGCGTATCAATCATGTTTGACTATCATAAGGAGAAATCTCCCCCATGTGTGCGATTGCATTTAGTGTGTGCCGAAAGGCCTTATGGTAGTTTCATTTTCCCTAAAGAATAGCGGATTTCTTTTTATTTCTTTTTGTTTGTTTTTGTTCAAAAAACTGTTTTTTTTTTTGCTCACACCAGTCCCATGACTGACCTGGAGTTTATTGTTCCCTTTCTAAACTCTGCTTGTCCATAATTTTCCACACGGATAGCCTAGAGTCAGGTTATCAGATAGTCAGCTATTAGGTGTAGCTTTTGGCAATCTTTGAAGTCTTTGATTTGGCGATCACATTCCCTATGTTCCATCATGCTAGCCTTTGGTTCGGAGTTTTTTTTCGAGCTTTGGCATTGGAGATGCAGTCCGTTGGATTCTATCTTTTTCTCTCTCTCTCTCTTGAAGATCATGATGATGTTATCGTTCCGCTACTGTTGCTGTTGTTTTTCCACTGTTGTATATATCTCTGATAATGTTGATTACTTCATATTGTATCATTGTTGTAATCAATTGTTGGGTATCAATAAAATTCTTCTTTCTGTTTCTGCTGTGTTGTTATCACATAACGTGTTATAAGCTCCGACGAACCGGACTCCAACGGTTGAATATGTGGCATTCGAATACGGATGATGTATGGATGTCGATTTTCGAGCGTTAGATTCGGGTCGTCACTTACTTAAACATATTAATTAAATCAACTTTAACAAATCAAATCTTATTATTAAACTTATTTTATATATTTTTTAAAATAGTAAAATTGTAAGTAAAATCTTAAAATTTATAATTCCAAAACTAACTTGCAATTTTAAAATTTTCAAAACATATAATTTGAAAAATCAAAATTTAAAACCTTTATAAAAATAACACACAGATATATATATATATATATATATATCTAAAAATCAGTATTTATTAAAACCAAAATAATCTTTTCAAAACCTTGAAAAATACCATTTCAATATATATATTGACCAACGTGTCAGTATATAATTTTCTATCCTATGGTCAAGTGACATGGATATTTATCATTTCAATCCACAATTTAAATATATATGTGTATATATCATTTCAACTCGCAATCCCAATTTCAATTGAGTGAAAATCGCTTGAGTTTATCATTTCAAGCCATAACGATTTTCTCCTATTCTACAGATCATTCGGGTATGTATCACTTCAACCCGTAGGGAATTCTATACTAACAGGGAACTTGTAGAGTGAGAACATATATGATAAAATATGACATCAGGCATATATCATCAGTGAGTAAATAAAATATAAACAACAGGATATGGTGTCATGTCCCATAGGTGAACAGATACATATAGCAGTATATATATAGCAATGTGAATAACCAACAACAGCATATTTCAATTGTCGTTTCAGTTGAAATCAAATTTAATAAATATAAGAACGTTAATCGTGAGTCTTTGCTCACATTTCGAGGTTAACTAACGATAATGAGATGAGTTACGAATCCAAGCACAAATTCCAAAACGAAGCAAGATTGAACGCGAATTTGATGACAAAGTTGATGAATGGGAGTTGATGAATATAAATGGAAGATATATACCATATTTTAAAGCAATACTCATGAAAATATATATACACTTATGCATATAAACTAACATATAAACCAAAGCAAAAACTTACATACATGCTATATTTAAAAAACAATAATTATAAAAGAAATCAATATAGCTTACTATATATGTGACGCCCCACCTCTATACCCACCCTAGCCAAGAACACTACGGTGTAGTGCTGTCAACTAGCACGGAGAATAAGGCTGTTGAGGAGCGACCATCCATGTGATTGCTTATCACACGGTGGCTATAAATAATCTTCAGAAACAAACATAGAAATAAGCATAACACAAATCAGTCACAGACATCCATATCACAAAGGCGGAAGAAGATATGAATATATAACTAACACATGAAAGTGTACATCAGAGTAGTGGTCAAAAAGATCCACAATAATACAGAAGAATAGCAACACGTGCTATACAAAAGAATACAACTATGAGTCTATATCTCAAGTGTGTACAACAAAAAAAACTGCTAATCTAAATAGTTAGCCAAAAGTCAGAGTAGCAAATCCCGGGAAGAAGTCGAGCAGAAGCACCTGTAACATCTCGGTCTGACCCGAGTATTATTTAAGAAAATAATAAACGGATCAGTCTAGCTCTAAATATCAGATGACATGGTATAAAATAAAAGATATGGCATAAACATAAAATATCCATACTGACATACTACTATAAGTATGCAAATGATGATCAATAGAAGATCAATCAATAAGAGATAAATCAATATCACAAGAATCTTCTCAAAGATCCAAAGAGGGCATCATACCTTAAACTTGAACTCATAACAAGTCAATGACATAAATTCCAAAATCAACACAAGAAATCCAGAAATCACAGAAAAAGGGAAAGAGGCCTATCACATGACGGTCCGAAGACCATGGGGAGCTACCCCATATGGGTGAGTCGGAATCACACGGATGAGTTCTAGGCTAATCAAAAAGCAAAAAAGATATGTGTGAGTGGAATCACACAACTGGTGTCTAGCCTAACCTCGCAACAAAAAGGTATGTGTGAGTGGAATCACACAAATGGTGTCTAGACTAACCTTGCGGACAAAGAGATATATGTGAGTCGGAATCACACCTATGAGGTCTAGTCTAACCTTGCAAATAAAGAGACATCGCACAATTGCTAGTCTAAATCATAAAATGATCGTCATGATCAACGAAAAATGTCAACTACACTAAGCTAGTAAATATAAAAGTTTATCTTCGTGTCCCATAACCACTTGCTTAACTTAAATATTTACGAACAAACTGTAAATCTTCACTAGAAAATTGTCACAAGAGGTTCAATCGAACAAGTCCAAGAACTAACCGACGAAGTGAACGCAAGCGTTTCATACCACTTGTTTTACTAAGAAGTTTAATTAGATTTCTCATCCGAGTGAGGTAAAGGTTTATATATACTAGTAGATTGGAAAACGGTTTAAGTAAAGAGCTTTGTTATTGAAAATAGAGTTGAAATCATTTTGTTGAAAGAGTTTTGATATTTACTACTAGTATTGAAACCTTCATATTTCTAAAGTTGTTATCCCGCCTTTTTAGCAAGGTCGTGATACCATAAAATCGACCGAGAAGCCACAGATAGTTTGTCTCGAAGAATGGTCAACTCAGCATCTCAACAAAGCAAGTTCTGTTGAATGTTTTTTAGATAAGATCCCCTACGGAGGGGGGTCCGGGGGTGGCAACCCCCCATGGTGGGGGTGCAGGGGCAACACCCCCGCTATGGGGTTCGACCTGCCCGGTCAGGTCGCGGGGGTCCAGGGGGCAGCGCCCCGTCCAAAATGGTACGACCTAGTGAAGACCTAAGGGATGATAGGATTGAGCGACCTATTGGTTGCGACCTAGGGTTGTTCGCGAGTTAGCAGAAACGAGCGACCTAACAGAGGCGAGCGACTTAAGGGACTCATGACCTAATAAAAGCACAGGCCAAGCGACCTAACATTTTAAGGCTGAACGACCTAATTAAACTCGCGACCTAACAGGGTACACGACTTAAAGGTATAAAGGTCATGCGACCTAACGGTATTAAGGTCTAACGACCTAACTGAAATGGCCAAGCGACCAACAAACCAGGCAAGGTCGAGCGACCTAACGACCTAATGGAGCAAGCGACCTAAAGGAAGTGAGGTCGAGTGACTTAAAGAGGTAAGCATGCGGCCTAGGTGGACGCGACCTAATGGTCATGCAACCTAGAGGGATGAGCGACTTAAGTGAGCGACCTAGTCATTTGAGGCCGAACGACCTAACACGTCTAACACGCGAGCGACCTAAGGGTTTAACACGCGAGCGGCCTAAGGATTTTAACACGCGATCGACCTATCGGTTTTAACACGCGAGCGACCTATTGGTTTTAACACATGAGCGACCTAAGGATTTTAACACACGAGCGACCTAAGGATTTTAACGCGCGAGCGACCTAAGGTTTAACACGCGAGCGACCTAGAGGCAACGACCTAACTCCGAACGAGCTAAGGCCAGAACGAGCCAAATGAAGGTGATACTTTTCCTAGGCGAACGACCTAAAGGTCCAGAACGACCTAACTGCAGTTTTTCACCTAAAGCACCAAAAATTGGAGTTTTTCACCAATCCAATCCAAACCAAATGCAAATGTACATGCTAAAGAGATGGGGATCATTCCCAACAGTCCAATATAGTTATAGACTAGAATTTTGAGATAAAAATCTCACCTTTGCACAAATTCAATGAAGAAGAAGCTTAAAGTCAATAGAGAAGCAACTACAAGCTTGAATCCAATGTCTTTACTTTGATTTTGGAGTTGGATGTTTAATTTGCTAATGAACATGGGCTTGGAATTTTAATTTCCCTTTCCACTCACCATTAATGCTAAAACCAGAGTTAGGTAGGAATTTATGAAGAGATGAGGAAAGGGGTTGGAAATTAGGTTTAATAGGCTAAACCAACCCAAAGTCCAAAGCGGGAAAAGTTAGTGAAATTCCACTAAGCCCAAACATGTCAAAGTTTATACTTAAAAAGATTGTAAACGGCATTTCGAACTCAATGGAAGTGGTCTCGGGTCCTAATTTGACCGTTTGCAAAAAGTAGCTTTTCGGACCAATATCTGATTAACGACAAAATATTTAAATAAAATATTTAAATATAAATCGATAAATATGTGGGTTGTTACAGACTCCCCTCCTTAAAGAAATTGCGTCCTCGCAATATATAAGATGGAAACAAAAAGTAACAACCATAAAAGCATATTAACACAAAAGAAATTTGAAATAGGAAGTACACCTCAAATAGCAGGAGTAAGCAAGTCCGGATGTGTTCGCTCGATGAATTCTTTAGATTCCCAAGAGCAATCCTTAGGATTTGAGGACCATTGAACCTTCACAAGCGGAACATCTTTATTTCAAAGTCGTTTGACCTCCGAAGCAATAATTCGAATAGGATGCTGCTCGTAAGTTAAATTTGGCGAAACTTCAATTTCTTCCACAATACCAGGCTCAAGAATAGAATCGGAATCTCGAAGGCATTTCTGTAATTGAGAAACGTGAAACACGTTATGCATGGCAGAAAACTGAGCCAGTAATGAAAGGCGATAAGCCATGGAACCAATACGTTTAGTGATAGGAAATGGCCCAATATATCGAGGCGCTAACTTTCCCGACCGACTGAAACGTACAACACCTTTCATAGGTGAAACACGAATAAAAACAAGATCACCAACAGAACATTCTAATTTCCTTCTTCGATTATCGGCATAGGATTTTTGTCTACTATGGGCTTCCTTCATCCTATGTCGAATAAGTTCAATCTTTTCTGTGGAATCATGAATAAAGTCTGGACCTAAAACCAGCCTCTCACCGGCCTCAAGCCAACAAGAAGGAGATCGACATGGCTTTCCGTAGAGTGCGTCGAACGGTGCCATACCAATACTAGATTGGAATCTATTATTATAGGAAAATTCGACAAGTGAAATATGATCTTCCCAACTTCCACCAAAATCAAGCACACAAGCTCGAAGAAGATCTTCAAGAGTTTGATTCACACGCTCGGTTTGTCCATCGGACTGGGGGTGATAAGCAGTGCTAAAATTAAGCTTCATTCCTAAAGCTTTTTGAAGACTCTTCCAAAATCCACTAGTAAACAATGGATCTCGATCGCTAACAATAGAAGTAGGAACTCCATGCAATTTAACAATTTCTTTGATAAAGAGTTTGGCCAAAAGAGGAACGGTTCGGTTGGATCGAACGAGAATAAAATGGGCGGATTTAGTAAGTCTATCAACGATCACCCATAAGCTATCATGACCCGAACGAGAACGGGGAAGGCCATCTATAAAATCCATGGAAATTTGGTCCCACTTCCAAATTGGAATTTCTAAAGGTTGCAATAACCCACTAGGCCTTTGATGTTCGGCCTTGACAAGTTGGCAAGTCATGCAACACTTAACAAAGTTAGCAATATCAGATTTCATTCCCTCCCAATAATAAAGTCGCTTCATATCAGCGTACATTTTACTACTACCGGGATGAATGGTGAATTTAGAACGATGGGAATCTTCTAAAATATCTTTACGAAGATCACCAATATTTGGTACGATAAGTCTACCAAATTTTCGAATGTCGCCACGAGAATCAATATCAAAGTCTTTCAAACCTTCAATATCAATTTTATCCTTAACATTTTGGCCAAGAAGAGCCAATTCAGGATCTAGCCCATGAGCTTCAAGAATGCGGTCTAAAAGAGAAGGATAGCCTTAAGGCTACATAAAACAAGTGATGAGCATAAATCGGATACGCGCTATCGAATCTCACAAGTGGATATAATCTCAAGATCGTTCCATTCAGATATCATCATAGAAACAACTGCTTGTTGTTTACAGCTAAGAGCATCGGTGACACGATTACCCTTACCGGGGGTATAAAGAATATCAAGATCATAAGGTGCAAGGAACTCAAGCCAACGTTGTTGACGTAAATTAAGTTCCTTTTGAGAAAATAAATATTTCAAAGACTTATTACCCGTGTAAATAATAAATTTCTCTCCCAATAGATAATGACGCCAAATTCGAAGGGCGAAAACAATAGCCGCGAGTTCTAGATCATACGTGGCAATCTAGTCTCGGCCGGCTTCAATTGCCTAGAAGCATAAGCAATAACATGTTCTTTTTGCATAAGAACGGCACCCAATCCAACGTGACTAGCATCAGTATAAACAACAAAATCTTGAATCCCCTCGGGAATAACAAGAATAGGAGCATCGGAAAGGAGTTCTTTCAATTTCTGAAAAGACGCTTCACATTTGTCCGACCAGATGTATTTAACTCCCTTCTTAGTCAAGCCAGTAAGAGGCACGACAATCTTAGAAAAGTCTTTAATAAAACGACGGTAATAACCCGCCAATCCGAGAAAACTACGAATCTTTGTCACACTCTCCAGTCTCTTCCAATCTTGAATCGCTTCAATCTTTGAAGGATCCATGGAAATTCTGGATTCGGAAATAATATAACCGAGAAACTTCACACGAGATCGCCAAAAGTGGCATTTAGAAAATTTTTCCTTTAATTGATTACTCCTAAGAGTTTCCAATACAATCCGAAGATGCTTTTCATGCACTTCCTCGGTTTTAGAATACACAAGGATATCATCAATGAAGATGAGAACAAACCGATCGAGGAAAGCCTTGAAAACTCGATTCATGAGGTCAACGAAGTAAGCCGGAGCATTCGTTAAACCAAATGGCATAATAAGCCATTCATAAGATCCATAGCGAGTACGGAACGATGTCGAAGGAATACTATCCTCAGCAATACGAAGCTGATGAAAACTGGTAGCCAAGTCCAACTGTGAAAAGACCCTAGCTCCGCTAAGCTGATCAAACAGATCGTCAATCCGAGGTAAAGGATATTTATTTTTAATAGTCAGATCGTTAAGCTTGTGATAGTCAACGCAAAGCCTAAGCGTACCGTCGGATTTCTTCACGAAAATAGCCGAAGCTCTCCAAGGCGAGGAGCTAGAGCGAATAAATTGCTTCGTCTCCAATTCAGATAATTGTTTGTGCATCTCCTCATTTTCCTTATTAGACATGCGATAAGAAGGATGAGTAATAGGTTGAACTTCAGGGGTAAGATTAATTCTGAACACAATTGCTCGTTTAGGTGGTAAACCTAAAACGGGCTCAAATATGTCGGAAAATTCACAAACGACGTGAATTCGAGAAATGACATCTTCCTCATCATCATCATCATTATCATGAGGATTTAAAGAATATAAAGATGCAGTCAACGCAGAATCCGAGTCTTTAAGAATAATAGAAATCTGATTTACAGATTGCGGATGTCGGAGATAAATAGTCCGCTCAGGACATAGGATATGAGCTTCATGACGATTAAGCCAATCCATTCCCAAAATCATTCCAAAGCCTAGGTAACGCATAACATGCAAATCAGCTAGGAATGGAAAATCACATAAAATAATCTCCACGTTTTTACAAAGCAAACTAAGAGTTGCGGATCCACCAACAGGATTCGCAATTCTCAAGGAAGACATTAAAGCATCAACATTTAAAGAGAAAGTGTCGACAAGTTCCTTTGATATAAAAGAATGGGATTCACCCGTATCAAAGAGAACTCTAATAGGTTGATCATGAAATAAAATAATACCATCAAGAATGGAATGAGAAATACCTTGGCCACGAGATGTGTTGCCAGGGGCTTGAGCCACGTTTAACTTTCCCTCCTTCTTGCCTTCACGTTTGAGGCATTGATGTATGTAATGATCCGGTCTCTTACAATAGCGACAAGATTTGGGCTTAGAGCACTTATTCGCAAAATGATCCCCTGATCCACAGTTGAAGCATCTCGCACGACTAGAAGAAGGAGACTTTGCCGCAGGGGTTGCATGCTTACCCTTTTTGTTGGGATAAGGGCCTTTGAATTTACTGGGCCTCTTTTTGTTGTTGAAATTGGGTTTGGAAGCTACTACTTCAACATCACTTTCTTTATTAGCCTCTTCCCAACGAAGAGCGATATCTATAAGTTGGTCGAAAGGAACTTTTAACTTTACAAGTAATGGCTTTTTGAGGCTTTTGTTTAAGCCATAAACGTACCTCTGGTTCTTCCTCAATGGGGTGTTGATGTATTCAACCCCATATTTGGAAAGCGACTCAAAGGCTGCGACATAATCATCACAGAGGACTCACCTAGAACAAGGTCTATAAAGCGTTGAGCCAGAGTTACCTTCTCTGCTTCTGGTATAAATTTTAACTCGAAGCGTGTCCGGAATTGCTCCCAGGTAAGGTCCGCTTCGTTGACTTCAGAAATAAGAAGTTCATGCTAGTCCAATGCTCTCTCTTGGAGCATACTTGAAGCCACCTGAACACGGTGAAGATCGACGAGATTCATGCGAATGAGATTCGAATACAGGTCCTCAACCAAGCCTGGACCTCAATGATAGTTTCAGAACCTTTAAATAGCTTCCCATCCAGGTTGGTGTAATCATTGCACAAACGTGCAAACCCAGATTTAGGGTGAGTAGGTTTCGAATTAGAACCAGCTGCTTGAGCATTCGTGACAAGGTCAAGAAGTTGCTGGGTAGTCCTAAAAACTCCATCTTGGGGTGGAGCCTAGATGGTCCAGCTCTGGGACGACCAGGTCTAACCATTTCTCTTCCTTTAAGAAAGAAAGAAGAGATAGATGAAGATTATTCACTAATGAATATCAGGCAATCTTGCTAGATAAAACAAGGAATCATAAAGGATATAGGATGAATCGGTACGATGACTCGAATTAATCCTAAGACAAAACTCCTAAGGTGGACTTAGGACGATGATCCTTGTTAAGTTATTCTACATTGTTCCGAAGTTTGGTTTTGATACCAAGCCGTGACGCCCTACCTCTATACCCACGCTAGCCAAGAACACTATGGTGTAGTGCTGTCAACTAGCACGGAGATTAAGGCTATTGAGGAGCGACCATCCATGTGATTGCTTATCACACGGTGGCTATAAATAATCTTCGGAAACAAATATAGAAATAAGCATAAGACAAATCAGTCACAGACATCCATATCACAATGGCGGAAGAAGATATGAATATATAACTAACACATGAAAGAGTACATCAGAGTAGTGGTCATAAAGATCCACAATAATACAAAAGAATAGCAACACGTTCTATACAAAAGAATACAACTATGAGTCTATATCTCAAGTGTATACAACAAAAAAACTGCTAATCTAAATAGTTAGCCAAAAGTTAGAGTAGCAAATCCCAGGAAGAAGTCAAGCAGAAGCACCTGTAACATCTCGGTCTGACCCAAGTATTATTTAAGAAAATAATAAACGGATCAGTCTAGCTATAAATATCAGATGACATGGTATAAAATAAAAATATGGCATAAACATAAAATATCCATACTGACATACTACTATAAGTATGCAAATGATGATCAATAGAAGATCAATCAATAATAGATAAATCAATATCACAAGAATCTTCTCAATGATCCAAAGAGGGCATCATACCCTAAACCTGTACTCATAACAAGTCAATGACATAAATTCCAGAAACCAACACAAGAAATCCAGAAATCATAGAAAAAGGGAAAGAGGCCTATCACATGACGGTCCGAAGACCATGGGGAGCTACCCCATATGGATGAGTCGGAATCACCCAAATGAGGTCTAGGCTAACCAAAAAGCAAAAAGGTATGTGTGAGTGGAATCACATAACTGGTGTCTAGCCTAACCTCGCAACAAAAAGGTATGTGTGAGTGGAATCACACAAATGGTGTCTAGACTAACCTTGCGGACAAAGAGATATGTGTGAGTCGGAATCACACTCATGTGGTCTAGTCTAACCTTGCAAACAGAGAGATATCGCACAATTGCTAGTCTAAATCATAAAATGATCGTCATGATCAACGAGAAGTGTCAATTACACTAAGCTAGTAAATATAAAAGTTTATCTTCGTGTCCCATAACCACTTGCTTAACTTAAATTTTTACGAACAAACTGTAAATCTTCACTAGAAAATTGTCACAAGAGGTTCAATCGAACAGGTCCAAGAATTAACCGACGAAGTGAACGCAAGCGTTTCATACCACTTGTTTTACTAAGCCGTTTAATTAGATTTCTCATTCGAGTGAGGTAGAGGTTTATATATACTAGTAGATTGGAAAACGGTTAAAGTAAAGAGCTTTGTTATTGAAAATAGAGTTGAAATCATTTTGTTGAAAGAGTTTTGATATTTACTACTAGTATTGAAACCTTCATATTTCTAAAGTTGTTATCCCGCATTTTTAGCAAGGCCCTGATACCGTAAAATCGACCGAGAAGCCAAAAATAGTTTGTCTCAAAGAATGGTCAACTCAGCATCTCAACAAGACAAGTTCTGTTGAATGTTTTTCAGATAAGATCCCCTACGGAGGGGGGGTCCGGGGGGTGGCAACCCCCCAAGGGGGTTGGCAACCCCCCATGGTGGGGGTGCGGGGGCAACACCCCCGCTACGGGGTTCGACTTGCCCGGTCAGGTCGCGGGGGTCCAGGGGGCAGTGCCCCCGGCAGGGTGCGGGGCAACGCCCCATCCAAAACGGTACGACCTAGTGAAGACCTAAGGGAGGATAGGATTGAGCGACCTATTTTTTGCGACCTAGGGGTGTTCGCGAGTTAGCAGAAACGAGCGACCTAACAGAGGCGAGTGACTTAAGGGACTCACGATCTAACAAAAGCACAGGCCAAGCGACCTAACATTTTAAGGCCGAATGACCTAATTAAACTCGCGACCTAATAGGGTACACGACCTAAAGGTATAAAGGTCATGCGACCTAACGGTATTAAGGTCTAACGACCTAACTGAAATGGCCAAGCGACCTAACAAACCAGGCAAGGTCGAGCGACCTAACGACCTAATGGAGCAAGCGACCTAAAGGAAGTGAGGTCGAGTGACTTAAAGAGGTAAGCATGCGGCCTAGGTGGACGCGACCTAATGGTCATGCGACCTAGAGGGATGAGCGACTTAAGTGAGCGACGTAGTCTTTTGAGGCCGAACGACCTAACACGTCTAACACGCGAGCGACCTAAGGGTTTAACACGCGAGCGGCCTAAGGATTTTAACACGCGATCGACCTATCGGTTTTAACACGCGAGCGACATATCGGTTTTAACACATGAGCGACCTAAGGATTTTAACACGCGAGCGAACTAAGGATTTCAACACGCGAGCGACCTAAGGATTTTAACACGCGAGCGACCTAGAGGCAACGACCTAACTCCGAACGAGCTAAGGCCAGAACGAGCCAAATGAAGGCGAGACTTTTCCTAGGCGAATGACCTAAAGGTCCAGAACGACCTAACTGCAGTTTTTCACCTAAAACACCAAAAATTGGAGTTTTTCACCAATCCCATCCAAACCAAATGCAAATGAACATGCTAAAGTGATGGGGAATCATTCCCAACAGTCCAATATAGTTATAGACTAGAATTATGAGATAAAAATCTCACTTTTGCACAAATTCAATGAAGAAGAAGCTTGAAGTCAATAGAGAAGCAACTACAAGCTTGAATCCAATGTCTTTACTTTGATTTTGGAGTTGGATGTTGAATTTGTTAATGAACTTGGGCTTGGAATTTTAATTTCCCTTTCCACTCACCATTAATGCTAAAACTAGAGTTAGGTAGGAATTTATGAAGAGATGAGGAGAGGGGTTGGAACTTAGGTTTAATAGGCTAAACCAACCAAAAGTCCAAAGTGGGAAATGTTAGTGAAATTCCACTAACCCTAAACATATCAAAGTTTATACTTAAAAAGATTGTAAACGGCATTTTGAACTCAATGGAAGTGATCTCGGGTCCTAATTTGACCGTTTGCAAAAAGTAGCTTTTCGGACCAATATCCGATTAACGACAAAATATTTAAATAAAATATTTAAATATAAAATCGATAAATATGCGGGTTGTTACAATATATGAACCCAACAAATCATTTATAAGCTATATATATATATATATATATATTAAAATCATTGTTTAAATTAAAACACATGTAAATTTAAAAATCAATATAAGTTTAAAAGGTTAAAATATATATATATTCATAAGGAAAAGTGTTGTACTAAATATACCATTTTATAAAATAACAACAATATATACTGTATAAACCTTTATGACTTTCTAACTATATAAACTTATAATACTTGGAATATTAACAACTGAGGTATAAATATATATAAACTTATATACCCTTTTATAAACACTTATTATAACTTTAAGATTTAAATCTATTACAAAATACAACCCGGCAAAATCATATAGGAACATGTCTGATACATATATACGAACAAATATGTACAGTTTTCGATATGGAAAAACAGTTCTTGTTCCCTATAGTAGCTATATATACTTACATATATATACATTAAAACAATTATTTGATAACAAATATATATACTGCTTCCATAATGCAATATACTATAGGTATATTTATTGTACTTGCAACATTTCAAAATCTCATACATACACACACACTTTGCACACATTATATATATAAACTAATGTACATATATTAATATATACTCACCCATCTCATAGATTATATATATATATATATAAATGACACTTCGCATATAAACACACAGACCAAATATGTATAAATATATATATACAGACACAAATACAAAACTTCATTTTAAGTCCAGTATACAGTAATATATAAGTACATAAGTGAACCAAATAGCTAGATTAATATATAATATATATACACCACTATAAACAAAATTTTGAAATATACTTATAACTTTTGCAATATATACATACTATTTTTCATAAAACATACAGCAACATATATATTAAAACATATAAACTAACGGTTCTTACATAAACCTCTATTTATCTATATATATACACACAATATAATATATAAGACTTAAACATAATTATATATATATACACTATAAACAACTAAATATATATAACCCATAAACTTACCTTAATATATAACAACAGGGAAGCTTCGGCTAATCAAGGCAACGTGGAGGAAAAGAATGCGGCAGCTGTTCGGAGGAAGGGAGAAAGGGAGGCATGATGCTCGGCTGCCCTTGAATTCGGGTGGAGGCTTCACGGTGGTTTTTGGGTATAGGCTATCGAGAGTGGAGCAATGCTAGAGGGGAGCTGAAGTGGTGGGTTGGTGATGGAGGGTGGAGGTCAGCGCTTCAAGGAGGAGATGTGGCTAGAGCAAGAAGCGCGGGCTGCTGTCAGAGGCGGAGCAAGGCTGTGCTCAACTTGGAGAAATTTGGGTTTATGGCTTCATGGTTCAGCTAGGGGAAATCAGATGGCCAAGGGGTTCATGTCCGTGTTGCTTTTGGGCAGCAGCGGAGCGAAGAGAAAAGGTAGGAGAGTTGTGAAGATCGGCCATGGACGAAGCTGATGGCTTCAGGCAAATGAGAGAGGCTGGATTTCTTTTTCTTCTTCTTTTTTCTTTCTCTGCCGAGAAAATGAAAGAAGAAGTGAAGGAAAAATGCAAATGAATAGGCAACAGTAGGAGAAATTGCAACAGTCAGGGAATAATAAAATTCAAAAAGGCTGAATTCAAAAAAATAACAAATTTCTAGTTGCTGATAGCACAATGGAAAATGAATAGATAGAGGAAATGAAAGGATTTAGAAATTAGAGGGTTCAAAAATAGGTACCGATATGATTAACCGTTCCACAGATTTCATCGCGTATCGGATTCCAAAATACACAAATGAATACACTGTTGAGATCAGCACAACGAGACGATCAAAACGGTATACAGTATCAACGATACAATCATCCTATCAAAATTCGATATTCGGTACCGAAAATCGAGCAAATCTATCGAAAATAAGATAGGCGGAGCAACAGCAGTCCAAATTTGGAGAAACGAAATATTACGTCTCACTTAAAAGGCGATTTAGAAATCTATTATACAAAATTTTCAGGTTTGGAAGACATTTTATTATCATCAATCATTAACTGCTTTAAATTTAAATGAAATTACACAAGAAAATAAACTTCCATATTATCAGATGAAAATTTACCATTTGCTATGTTTAATTAGACATATTTCAAATATTAAATTTTTATTTCAAAATTCAATTATTTGAAAATACAAAAAATCTCCAATTAATTATGTTATAAGATCGTTAATAAAATAAATAAAAATTTACAAGTCATTATGGACATTTATGTCTTTCTTCTTAAATAATTTAGTTAGCTAGTAAATTAATTAGGAAATATCCTCGAAAATAATTGAAATTCACTGTTAAAATGCTAACTAATACATACAAAATTTAGGCCGAAATCTTTTATGTAATAGCCAAAATAATATTTTAAACCAAATTATTCATTTTTTCCTTCAAAAACTTCATACTAAAGTATACATAGCTTGGATAATCACAAAAATTTAAACCTATCTCCAAAATAATATTACACAGCATATTTAATCCTTATGGCATTTGAAACCCATTTTAAATGATTTCAGCCTTAAAATCAAAATAAACATTTAACAGACAAACTTATTGGAATCAACATATCATGAAATTCAAGCATATCATCATTAAAATCATCATATAGGATTTAAACATAAACCCAAAATCAAATGTTTATTAAAACCGAAAATGAGATGGTTTTGATTATTATTCACCTTGATTTGGATAAGGACCTTTTCTTCTAGCTTGATTCCCTAGCTTTTACTTAATTTTCTTCTCCTTGATAATTGCTGCCTTAAGCTCCTCTTTGTTTATGTTTTAGAGTTTTGAACTCGTGAAATGAGAATAAAAATAAGGGTTTAGGTGTTAAGGGATCTATTCCCCATAATGCCCTTAGCCTTATTCTCTTATTAGTTATTATAGAAAACCATTTACATAAACCCATTCTTTTAAGTTTGTATTTAGTTAAGCACGACCTCTAATTCATTTACAAATCTCAATCCCCTTATCATTATAATCTTTACATTGTTTTATTTAATTTATTTAATTAAATCTCCTGAATAATGTTATTTAAAATTAGTGGTGTTACACGCTCCCCTTCTTAAAGAATTTCGTCATTGAAATTAGGTAAGGACTAAACACTAAATATAGCAATCATCTATAACATCTCCTATCTACTATAATAGCCTATCTGACTAGCAACAGTCTATACAAAGAAAATATAGAACATACCCTCATAGCAGATTGGGATAAATATCTCTAATCCTGCCTTTTATCTCCCAAGTACAGTCCTTCTCGTTGTCGCTTCAATGATTTTTCACCAACTTGACTATCTTGTTCCTTAATCTCTTCTCATCTCTCGCTATAACCCGAAATCATTATCTAACAAAAGCCAAATTCGGTTCTACTATCAAATCCTCCAACTCTTTTGGAGGAATAGTAGTCTTTGGATCATGCACATATTTGCGAAGATGAGATACATTAAACATATTATGGACACCTGCCATATTTCTCGGCAACTCTACTCTATATATGAGCTTCCCGATCCTCTGTATAATTGAGAATGGACCAACATTTCTCAGTCCCAGTTTCCCTGACTTTCTTGATCATACCACACCTTTCATCAATGATACCTTAATGAAAACTCTATCTCCAAGTGAGAATTCTAGTCCGTACGCGTCTTATCTGCGTAACCCTTCTATCTAGATTCAGCTGCCTTTAACCTTTCTTGGATTAACTCTATCTTCTCTATCGCCTCTCTAACTAGATCTGGATCCAAGACTAACCTATCTCCAGTCTTCAACCAACATGCTGGTGATTTTCTTGACTTTCCATACATGCTTCAAAAGGTGACATTCCTGTACTAGTTTGATAATTATTATTATAGGAAAACTCAACCAAATGTTGGTAATCTTCCCAAGATCCACCAAAATATAGCACATATGTCCTCAGTAAATCCTCGAATACCTTATTGGCTCTCTCTGTCAGCCCGTCCATCTGAGTGTGATATGCAATACTCATCTTGAGCTTGGTGCCTAACACATCCTGTAAACTGTTCCAATTTCACTAGTAAACAAAGCACCTTTGTCATTGACTATACTAGTAGGAATTCTGTAACATCCCTTAATTTTATCCAGGATAATTTGATAATTAATTTAATTTTTGAAAATTAAATTGTGAATCTATTTGTGAATTAAATAGAAATTTCTGGGATAAATAAATATTTTAGATTATAAATTGAATTATAAAGTTTTAAGATCAATAAAAGATATGTTCTTTTATTTATTTATATTTATAAATTTAGTTTATATTAAACCTTGAAACTGAAATTCAAAAATTGAAAATCTTATAAATATATTGGGTTTGAAAACATTATATTATCAATTTATAAGATTTGTTTTCCAAATTTATTTCAAATAGATATTTTGAATAATCTATTGATTATAAATCTAATTGTGAATTAATTGAGAATTTCCTAAACAAATAAAAATATTTTCGTATTGCAAATAGAAATTTTAATTTGGAAATTTAATAATTATATTGGAAATAAAATTTGTTTTCTAATTTTAATATGGTATATGAATATATGATTATTTATTAAGTGTAAAAAAATAGATAAAAGGATTTAAAAAACACTTTCTTTCATATTTGAAAATAAATATATAAAAGTATGAATAAGAAAACATGAAAAACATAATATTTTTTATAATTCAACAAGTGTTAAAAATAATAAGACAAGTGTAAACCTATTAAACAAGTGGCACATGCATATTTATTATAAACTAAAAATTTAATTAAAATATATTTAAAAGAGAAGACAATTTCAGTCTTCTCATTTCAAAACTTGTAAACTAGAAACCTAAAAAAAAATTGAATCAATCTTCAACCTAAAACTTTAACATGAAACAAAGATCAAATCTGGGAAATTAAAGGAAGCAAGCGCAGATTCAACTGAGCTAAAGAAATCAAAGCTAAAAAATGACAAACAACATCATCAAATCCAAAGCAATTTTCAAAACCTGGAAACATCATAGTATAATGAAAAGAACAGGTAAACCAAGTTTCAGTTTTTTTCAAAATTAATGTAGCAGTTCAAAATTAAATAAGTTCAAACTTAAAATGCAATACAAGGTCTCAGCTGAAATCAAATATCAAAGGAGATTTAAATATAAGCTAAAATGCAAATCAGTGAGCATGCGAATTCATACAAACAGATCAGGCAAAGATCAAAGTTTTAAGCCACTTCCAGTTTTTGCTTTGTTCAAATATCCTATCCAAGTGAGTAACATACTTTTCTTAATTTTTAAAGGTATAAATTTGTTGTTTACATATACATATCTCTGTGAATAAACTGGTTTAGATATGCATGGATTCTCTGAATATAAATGGAATCTGGAATTGTTTACAGGTTCATTTCCTGGAACTCTAGAACAAAGTTTTGATTTCAAAAATCATTTCCATTCGATCTACTTGATGCTTGGGCTTAAATTTAAAACAAAGATTGTTTGTTCAAGCATATACTAAGTTTTAAAAATATATATAAGTTAAAACAATGTTTAACTTTCTCTGGAAAGCAAGACAACAGGAGCTAACTGTAAATAAGCAAAAAAATTCGAACTTCATAAACTATGAATTCAGGGGTATAAATAAAAGTATCATACTTTAATATGATTTTTAAAGCATGATTTATAATTTTTAGAGTTTGGAGTCGATAGAAGTTTGGGTTTTCTTCGATTTCGTAGTTTTGGCAATCTCTGGTGATTGACTGATTCATGGAGGTCGGGGTTCTCTGGGATAGTGATGGAGTAAACGTAGTGTCAGGGAAAAATAGTGGATAGGGCTGCAGGTGGTCGTGGAGGTGGTGGCGAGCGATTTAGTTCTGTAAACCTACTTTTTTCATGGGTTTCTATTTCGTCTCGTTCTTCGTTTGTGGGCAATCGAGTTCGTCGTGGTTCAAGGGGAAGGAAGAGGAGACATTGATGAGTGGATGGCCGAAGTTGTGTCGCCGCTGGTGGTCGGAGGTGAGAAGGCGAGGCGTTGACAGGTTGTTTGGTGTTTCCGGTTCTTGTGTTCCAGGTTTTGAATTTTTACTCGATTTTCGTATTCGAGGTTATGATGAGATTCAGAGATCGGAGTCTGGTTTTGAGGCGAACGTCGACTTGCTTGTAGATGCAGCGCTGACCGGAGATGGCGATCAGGGTTGCACACGTGCACCGTGCACTTTTGTATCTGGTGAACTTTGGGATGAGTTCTGGAGTGAGACTCGAGTTTTCTCGAGTAAACTTCGAATAAGACTTGAAGCCAGGGGAGTTTTGACTCGAAGCATTGTGAAGGTGCCTCAGGTCATATTGTTGTTTACAGTTTTGAAAACCTGTAACTGTTTTAAGATTCTTAAAATGAAATTTAAAATTTAAACAATATTTAGATCAGGTTTTTAAATCCAGTTTGAATTATGGATTCGAATTCACTTTTGAATCCTAATTTGAAATAAAAAATAAAGTTTAAATATTTAAAACAAGATTTAAACTTAAAGTAGATTTTTAAAAAGAATGAAAATGGTTTTCAAACAAATGTTTAAATTGGATTTTTATGAAATCTAGTTTAAACATTTTTCTTATATAATTTTTTTATATAAGTGATAAATGTTCTTTACATTTATTTTGAGGATTATAAATTGAATTTAAATTTGATTAATGTTTAAAATGGTTAATCATTTTGGATCTTAAATTCAAAATGGAATTTAAATTTAAATTTAAAAGTGAAAATGTTTTAAAATATACACTAAAATGCTAATTAAATCATAAGTAAAGGAAATGAATTATATTAAGGATAATTAAGGTTTTTAGTGATTTAATTAATAAGGTAATTAAAGAATGATTTATTTAATTTATTAATTAACAAATTAGATTAATTTATAATTAGAAATGATTAATAATGATTTAATCTAAGATAATTTCTTAAGAAATTGATTAAGAAATGTTATTAGTTAATAAAGATAATTAACTAAGGATTATAAAGTATTGATTAAGGTGATTGATTTTAATGATTAATTGGATTAATTTATTTAGATAATCAATTATAAATTGTTTAAAATTTAATTACTTAACGAAAGTAATTAAGGTTTAATCACTTATTGTAATTAATTTGGGATATTTTGATTAACTAAATTAATTAATTTAGTTTAATTTAGTTTAAGAAAATCATTAGATAAATTGGTAATTAATGATTAATTGTTATGAGGTGATTTCTTAATGGTAAGTAATTAAAGGTTTAATTTCTTAAAATAATTAATTAAGGGCTTAATTAATTATGTAATTGGTTTAAAGGATGATTTTACTGATATGATTAATCAAGAATAATTTAATTAATTAAGGTGATTGATTAATTTATTTATATCAAATGATTTGTAATTAATTAATCAGGATTGGATAATTAATTCATAAGTAATTAATTTAATTGGAGATAAATTGAATTAATTAGGATTAAACAATTAATTAATCCTGCTTATAAATGATTATTAAATGCTTGACCTTACTTATGAATGATTGTATTGTATGAGATGCCTCGAATTGATTGTCCTATCTGATCTGTGACATTTTGTTCTGTGGATTGTACTATGTATAATTTATTCATTTATTTGTGATACATTTGTTTATTATCTGTGACTCTGCGAATGAATGATAAGCGTTATAGTTTATACCGTTTATCAACTATATTTCTGTGTTTTGATCTATGATGATTAAATGATGTTGCACTATTGTGTAAAAACCCCTGGACCACACTTATACACACACAAATATGGATTTCACGAGGAAATCGGTTAAGTCACATATTTTTGAAAATGGTTTTAAAATTTGAATTTTAAATTCAAATGGTTTGGAAATGAAATCGGGTTAAATGTGAAAAGCTTTTGAAAAAGGAGTTTTTGAGGATAAAAGTTATTTTGAGTAACTTGATAAAGTTTTGAAATTTAAATAATTTGAATTAAATTTGAATTCAAGATTTGGATTTGAAATCTATGTTTGGAGATTTTGGTTTAAAAATGTTACACAAAGTTATAATGTGTTCATATGAATTTTAAACCATTTTAACACATATTGTTTTGAGAATTTGAATTCAACCCAAGTTTTATATTGAAGGGTTTTAACTTGAACAAATGTAATCAGATTTCCTCAAAATGAAAACTACTAGTTTTCAAATAATAATAAATTTCATTTTAAGAAAGGATTTCCAAATTATGTTGAAAGGTTTCAAGTTTTGAAATGGAATTGAAATGTTTTGAAAGGCTATGAATGAATCTTTGGAAATGAATTTTGAAAGTTATAAGTTAAATCTTGATTTAAAGATTTAACGGGTTAATCCAATTTAAATGGAAATTGTTTTTGAAATCTATGAATGGATCTTTGTGAAACTGGGTGAACTTTGTTAAATGAATCTTTTTGTTTAAAAGATTGAAAATGGTAATTTGCTTTAACCATTTGAATGAAAGGTTTTGGGCTTTAAGTTGTGACTTAACTGAAATCGCATATCCATATGTTTTTAAAATATTGCACTCATTATTCGGTTTAGCCGGGAGTTCAGCCGGGAGAGGACCCTATGTCATATAACCCATTTCGAATAATGATACGACATTTTGGATAGCATTTGAAGACCGGTGGTGAAGACCGGGTATTTGCGAGAACGATAGGATGACCTATCGACTGTCTCTGCACCAAGTTGCTACGGTATAGAGATTCCCTAAGTGATGGGAAATCTGATCGGGATTGTGAATTCCCGGATTTGCAAGGGCTTCTTCGGAAGTGCATTCGGTTCTGTTCGAACCCGGAACAGACTTGTATGGATTGTATGTCTAACATTACAAACTGAGATATAAAGCTGATTTCTTTCAAATACATATCTGTTGGTGACGGAGAATTTATTCTCTTAGCTTAACACCCTTCTCTGAGACGTACGAGCTCAGAGGTTATGTAGTTGAAGGTTATTAGTGATATACTCCCAATTTGGTAGTGTGGCATGCTGAGTGCTGCTGATCATTTGTTGATCGAAGCATGGCTTTGTGAAAAAGCGTAGCTTTGTGGACGAGACTTCGTCGAACCTCACAACCCAGTTATGGTCAAAACAGGAATCGTGGCAGCAAGGTTATTTGAGGGTAGCGCCCTCTGAGGTTATGTCCATTTCCTTCCGGATTATAAGTTGTATCATGATATGGAGCCCAGATACTTACTTTGTGGTTGATGTAAACTTATTGCTTTGTGGTTGTCGGTTGGGAAGCGCTTCAGATAAAGAGGGGTAACGACCGGGAGGTGACATACTCATGTCAGTAGTTAACTCGTTACAAAGGTAACCCCGCCTTATGTAGCAGAGATCCGGTTAGGGTCCGGGGACGTCCCTCCAGAGGCGTTCCATTTTTTTCTTATATGGGATGTTCTTTTGCCCGACCATTTGTTGGAAATCCAATCATCCAAATATGAGCTCTTTACTGTTTTAGTTGTATAACCTGCCATCTACTTATGGTGGCGCCCCACTGTTTGGATGGTAGCTATAGCAGGCATAGTACAAAATGTCTATGCTGGCTAAGATTAATATTATACTTTCAAAATGTTTTCCACAATGCACTTATAGTAATAATATCAAAGGATTTCGTCTATCAAGCATTTTTGACTATCATAAGAAGAAATCTCCTCCAAGTCTGCGTTTGCATTGTGTGTGTGGTAGGAGGTCTTATGGTAGTTTTATTTAGTTAAAAGCATTGCGAATTTCAAATTTTAAATTCTTTTTTTTGTTTTTTAAGATAAAAACTGTTTTTGGTTGCTCATACCAGTCCCATGACTGATCTGGAGTTTATTGTTCCTTTCCTAAACTCTGGATGCCCACTATTTTCCACAAGGGCAGTCTAGAGTTGGGTTTTTCAAATAGTCAGATAGCAGATATCGATTTGATACCCTTCAGCATTGTCTTTGGTATTCTTTGGAGTCTTCGGATTCATGGACTGGACTTGCTCAGCTTGGTGCAACCTGATGGTGGTTTGAGCTATTTCTGGACTGGTACTTTGGAGTTAGAGTTGCTATTGCTGTTTGGAGTTTTCGTTTTCCGCTGCTATATCATATTGTTATTCCGCTGTAGCATTGTTATCTTGTATCTCTGATATTGATTCATATTGTATCATTGTTGTATCGATGTTGTGTATCAATGATATTCATTTTCTTTTCTTCCGTTGTGTTGTTATATTTAATTTTGTTATAAGCTCCAAAGAACCAGATTCGACGTTTGGATCTACGGCATTTGAATACGAGTGTTGTATTCGGTGCCGATTTTCGAAGGTCGAGTCTGGGTCCGTCACATTTGTTATCAGAGCTGAAGGTTGAAAAGTTTAGCTCAGGAGTATAACAAATTAGGTAGCTTATTAGAGGTAGGGTGAAGTATACCCTAGAATGAGTATATCCCTAAGGTATCCATTCGAATACCTCAGTAAATTCTCTTACTATCCACTGATAGTGAGTGTGAGTGCAAGAAGAGGATGAGATAGGGGACAGGGTAATACGACTACTAATGGTCGATACCCTGCAATAGCGGAAATAACTTTCTCCTTCAATCTCCTTTGATTCGTCTCTTTTCAATTCTTTGATGTCTTCTTGGCAGCTCCAGGAAGAAGCTTTGATATATTTGCATGGGACACAAACTCCAGATGGGTCAGAATTGTTTGTTTGGATGAATTGTTTGCTTTGGCTTCTATGGTTGATAGGTATATTTTGGTTGTTTAAACTAAATATTTTAGATAGCATCTAGATATCTGTCTATTCTTTGGGGTATTCCGACTTGAGCTTGGAATCGATACCCAATGTTTGAGAACTATGGAAGATTAAATTCATTTATTTGATCTTTTAGGTCTCGATATATTTTATGAAAGGTTAGTTATCCTTTTGAACAAATCAATACCCTTTCATACTTCGTAGATCTAGATGACCTGAGTAAGTTGATTCATTCTTGTATCCATTATTTATATTCTGATTTAGTAAGCCAAATGTAGAATAGATATTCAATTTGATTTGGTGATTTATCTCCCTATATTCTTTTGTGGTCTCCCTACTTTCAACTTTCGAGGACGAAATTTTCTCAAGGGGGGAATTTGTAACATCCCTGAATTTTATCCAGGATAATTTGATAATTACTTTAATTTTTGGAAATTAAATTGTGAATCTATTTGTGAATTAATTAGAAGTTTCTAGGATAAATAAATATTTTAGATTATAAATAGAATTATAAAGTTTTAAGATCAATAAAAGACATGTTCTGTTATTTATTTATATTTATAAATTTAGTTTAAATTAAATCTTAAAACTGAAATTCAAAAATTGAAAATCTTATAAATATATTGGGCTTAAAAACATTATATTTTCAATTTATAAAGATTTGTTTTCCAAATTTATTTTAAATAGATATTTTGAATAATATATTGATTATAAATCTAATTGTGAATTAATTGAGAATTTCCTAAACAAATAAAAATATTTTCGTATTGTAAATAGAAGTTTTAATTTGGAAATTTAATAATTATATTGGAAATAAAATTTGTTTTCTAATTTTAATATGTGTATATGAATATATGATTATTTATTAAGTGTAAAAAAATAGATAAAAGGATTTAAAAAACACTTTCTTTCATATTTGAAAATAAATATATAAAAGTATGAATAAGAAAACATGAAAAACATAATATTGTTTATAATTCAACAAGTGTTAAAAATAATAAGACAAGTGTAAACCTATTAAACAAGTGGCACATGCATGTTTATTATAAACTAAAAATTTAATTAAAATATATTTAAAAGAGAAGATAATTTCAGTCTTCTCGTTTCAAAACTTGTCAACCAAAAACCTTAGAAAAAAAAGATTTTGAATCAAACTTCAACTTGAAACTTTAACCTGAAACAAAGATCAAATCTGGGAAATTAAAGGAAGCAAGCACAGATTCAACTAAGCTAAAGAAATCGAAGCTAAGAAATGACAAACAACATCATCAAATCTGAAGCAATTTTCAAAACCTGGAAACATCATAGTATAATGAAAAGAACAAGTAAACCAAAACCAAGTTTCATTTTTTTTCAAAATTAATGTAGCAGTTCAAAATTAAATAAGTTCAAACTTAAAATGCAATACAAGGTCTCAGCTGAAATCAAGTATCAGAGCAGATTTAAATATAAGCTGAAATGCAAATCAGTGAGCTGCGAATTCAAACAAGCAGATCAGGCAAAGATCAAAGTTTTAAGCAACTTCCAGTTTTTGCTTTGTTCAAATATCCAATCCAAGTGAGTAACATACTTTTCTTAATTTTTAAAGGTATAAATCTGTTGTTTACATATACATATCTCTGTGAATAAACTGGTTTAGATATGCATGGATTCTCTGAATATAAATGGAATTTAGAAGTGTTTACAGGTTTATTTCCTAGAACTCTAGAACAAAATTTTGATTTCAAAAATCATTTCCATTCGATCTACTTGATGCTTGGGCTTAAATTTAAAACAAAGATTGTTTGTTCAAGCATATACTAAGTTTTAAATATATATATAAGTTAAAACAATGTTTAACTTTCTCTGGAAAGCAAGACAACATGAGCTAACTGTAAATAAGCAAAAAAATTCAAACTTCATAAATTATGAATTCGAGGGTATAAATGAAATTATTATACTTTAATATGATTTTTAAAGCAAGATTCATAATTTTTAGATTTGGGAATCGAGAGCAGTTTGGGTTTGCTTCGACTTCATAGTTTTGGCAATCTCTGGTGATTGACTGATTCGTGGAGGTCGGGGTTCTCTGGGGTGATGATGGAGTGAACGTCGTGTCAGGGAAAAATAGTGGATAGGGCTGCAGGTGGTCGTGGAGGTGGTGGCGAGTGATTTAGTTCTGGAAACCTAATTTTGTCATGGGTTTCTATTTCATCTCGTTCATCGTGGCTCAAGGGGAAGGTAGGGGGGAAATTGATGAGTGGATGGCCGGAGTTGTGTCGCCGCTGGTGGTCAGAGGTGAGGAGGCGAGGCATTGGCAGGTTGTTTGGTGTTTCTGGTTCTTGTGTTCCAGGTTTTGAATTTTTACTCGATTTTCGTATTCGAGGTTATGACGAGATTCAGAGTATTGGAGTCTGGTATTGAGGTGAACGTCGACTTGCTTGTCGATGCAGCGCTGACCGGAGATGGCGATCTGGGTTGTACACATGCACCGTGCACTTTTGTATCTGGTGAACTTTTGGGTTGAGTTCTGGAGTGAGGCTCGAGTTTTCCCGAGTAAACTTTGAGTGACACTCGAAGCTAGGGGAGTTTTGACTCGAAGCATTGTGAAGGTGCCTCGGGTCATATAGTTGTTTACAGTTTTGAAAACCTGCAACTGTTTTACGATTTTTAAAATGAAATTTAAAATTTAAACAAGATTTAGATCAGGTTTTTAAATCCAGTTTGAATTATGGATTCGAATTTACTTTTGAATCCTAATTTGAAATAAAAATTAAAGTTTAAATATTTAAATATTTAAAACAAGATGTAAACCTAAAGTAGATTCTTGAAAAGAATGAAATTGGTTTTCAAACAAATGTTTAAATTGGATTTTTATAAAATCTAGTTTAAACATTTTTCTTATATAATTTTTTTATATAAGTGATAAATGTTCCTTACATTTATTTTAAGGATTATAAATTGAATTTAAATTTGATTAATGTTTAAAATGGTTAATCATTTTGGATCTTAAATTCAAAATGGTATTTAAATTTAAATTTAAAAGTGTAATTTTTAAAAAATATATACTTCAATGTTAATTAAATCATAGGTAAAGCAAATGAATTATATTAAGGATAATTAATGTTTTTAGTGATTTAATTAATAAGGTAATTAAAGAATTATTTATTTAATTTATTAATTAACAAATTAAATTAATTTATAATTAGAAATGATTAATAATGATTTAATCTAAGATAATTTCTTAAGAAAGTGATTAAGAAATGTTATTGGTTAATAAAGATAATTAACTAAGGATTATTAAGTATTGATTAAGGTGATTAATTTTGATGATTAATTGGATTAATTTATTAGATAATCAATTATAAATTGTTTAAAATGTAATTACTTAATGAAAGTAATTAAGGATTAATCACTTATTGTAATTAATTTTGGATATTTTGATTAATTAAAGTTAATTAATTTAGTTTAATTTAGTTTAAGAAAATCATTAGATAAATTGGTAATTAATGATTAATTGTTATGAGGTGATTACTTAATGATAAGTATTAAAGGTTTAATTTCTTAAAATAATTAATTAAGGGCTTAATTAATTATGTAATTGGTTTAAAGGTTGATTTAATTGATATGATTAATCAAGAATAATTTAATTAATTAAGGTGATTGATTAATTTATTTATATCAAATGATTTGTAATTAATTAATCAGGATTGGATAATTAATTCATAAGTAATTAATTTAATTGGAGACAAATTGAATTAATTAGGATTAAACAATTAATTAATCTTGCTTATAAATGATTATTAAATGCTTGACCTCACTTATGAATGATTATATTGTATGAGATGCCTCGAATTGATTGTCCTATCTGATCTGTGATATTTTGTTCTGTGGATTGTACTATGTATAATTTATACATTTATTTGTGATACATTTGTTTATTATCTGTGACTCTGCGAACGAATGATAAGCGTTATACTTTATACCGCTTATCAACTATATTTCTGTGTTTTGATCTATGATGATTGAATGATGTTGCACTATTGTGTAAAAACCCCTAGACCACACTTATACAAACACAAATATGGATTTGACGAGGAAATCGGTTAAGTCACAAATTTTTGAAAATATGTTTAAAATTTGAATTTTAAATTCAAATGGTTTGGAAATGAAATCGGGTTAAATGTGAAAACCTTTTGAAAAAGGAGTTTTTGAGGATAAATGTTATTTTGAGTAACTTGATAAAGTTTTGAAATTTAAATAATTTGAATTAAATTTGAATTCAAGATTTGGAATTGAAATCTGTGTTTGGAGATTTTGGTTTAAACATGTTATACAAAGTATTAATGTGTTTATATGAATTTTAAACCGTTTTAAAACATATTGTTTTGAGAATTTGAATTCAACCGAAGTTTTATACTTGAAAGGTTTTAACTTGAACAAATGTAATCGGATTTCCTCGAAACGAAAACTTCTAGCTTTCAAATAATAATAGCTTTCATTTTAAGAAAGGATTTCCAAATTATGTTGAAAGGTTTCAAGTTTTGAAATGGAATTGAAATGTTTTGAAAGGCTATGAATGAATCTTTGGAAACGAATTTTGAAAGCTATAAGTCAAATCTTGATTTAAAGATTTAACGAGTTAATCCAATTTAAATTGAAATTGTTTTTGAAATCTATGAATGGATCTTTGTGAAACTGGGTGAACTTTGTTAAATGAATCTTTTTGTTTAAAAGATTGAAAATGGTAATTTGCTTTTACAATTTGAATGGAAGGTTTTGGGCTTTAAGTTGTGACTTAACTAAAATCCCATATCCATATGTTTTTAAAATATGGTGCTCATTATTCGGTTTAGCCGGGAGAGGACCCTATGTCATATAACCCATTTCGAATAATGATACGACGTTATGGATAACATGGTGAAGACCGGGTATTTGCGAGAACTATAGGATGACCTATCGATTGTCTCTGCACTAAGTAGCTACGGTATAGAGATTCCCTAACTGATGGGAAGTCCGATCGGGATTGTGAATTCCCGGATTTGCAAGGGCTTCTTCGGAAGTGCCTTCGGTTCTGTTCGAACCCGGAACAGACTTGTATGGATTGTATGTTTGACATTACAAACTGAGATATAAAGCTGATTTCTTTCAAATACATGTCTGTTGGTGGCGGAGAATTTATTCTCTTAGCTTAACACCCTTCTCTGAGACGTACGAGCTCAGAGGTTATGTAGTTGAAGGTTATTAGTGATATACTCCCAATTTGGTAGTGTGGCATGCTGAGTGCTGCTAATCATTTGTTGATCGAAGCATGGCTTTGTGAAGAAGCGTAGCTTTGTGGATGAGACTTCATCGAACCTCACAACCCGGTTATGGTCAAAACAGGAATCGTGGCAGCAAGGTTATTTGAGGGTAGCGCCCTCTGAGGGTATGCCCATTTCCTTCTGGATTATAAGTGGTATCATGGTATGGAGCCCAGATACTTACTTTGTGGTTGCTGCAAACTTATTGATTTGTGCTTGTCGGTTGGGAAGCGCTTCAGATAAAGGTTGGTAACGACCGGGAAGTGGCATACTCATGTCAGTAGTTACCTAGTTAGAGAGGTAACCCGGCCTTGTGTAGCAGAGATCCGGTTAGGGTCCGAGGACGTCCCTCTAGAGGCGTTCCAATTTTTTCTTATATGGGAAGTTCCGTTGCCCGACCATTTGTTGGAAATTCAATCATCCAAATACGAGCTCTTTACGGTTTTACTTGTATAACTTGCCATCTACTTATGGTGGCGTCCCACTGTTTGGATGGTAGCTATAGTAGGCATAGTACGAAATGTCTATGCTGGCTAAGATTAATATTATACTTTCGAAATGTTTTCCACCATGCACTTACGGTAATAATATCAAAGGATTTCGCGTATCAAGCATTTTTGACTATCATAAGAAGAAATCTCCTCCAAGTCTGAGTTTGCATTGTGTGTGTGATGGGAGGTCGAGTGGTAGTTTCATTTTCTTAAAAGCATTGCGGATTTCAAATTTTAAATTCTTTTATTTGTTTTTTTAAGAGAAAAACAGTTTTTGTTTGCTCATACCAGTCTCATGACTGACCTGGAGTTTATTGTTCCTTTCCTAAACTCTGGGTGCCCACTATTTTCCACACGGGCAGTCTATAGTTGGGTTTTTTAGATAGTCAGATAGTAGACATCAATTTGATACCCTTCAGCATTCTCTTTGGTATTCTTTGGAGTCTTCGGATTCATGGACTGGACTTGCTCAGCTTGGTGCAACGTGATGGTGGTTTGTGCTATTTGTGGGTTGGTACTTTGGAGTTAGAGTTGCTGTTTGGAGTTTTCGTTTTCCGCTGCTATATCATATTGTTATTCCGCTGTAAAATTGTTATCTTGTATCTCTGATATTTATTCATATTGTATCATTGTTGTATCGATGTTGTATATCAATGATATTCATTTTCTTTTCTTCCGCTGTGTTGTTATACTTAATTGTGTTATAAGCTCCGGCGAATCAGATTCGACATTTGGATCTGCGGCATTTGAATATGAGTGTTGTATTTGGTGCCGATTTTCGAAGGTCGAGTCAGGGTTCGTCACAAATTCCATGCAATCTAACTATGTTCTTTATGAGCAACTTAACTAAAACAGGTGCCCTCTAGGTTGACTTAATTGGAATAAAATGGGCACTCTTGTTCGACCGTTGTCCACTATGAGCCATGTACTTTAATTTCCTCTATTCAACCTTGGCAACACGTTTATGAAATCCATGGATATTGAATCCCATTTCCAAACTAGAATGTCCAAAGCTTGAAGCAATCCACTCGACCTCTGATTGTCGGCCTTCACTTATTGACAGTTCGCACACTCCCTAACCCGTAAGCCAACATCCTTCCTCATACCTTCCCAATAGAAGCTCCACTTCATATTTTGATACATCTTGGTTCTTCCATGATGAATCGTAAACATGGATGATGACATACCCCAAGAACTTCCCTTCCTAAGTCCTCCATATTTGGAACACACAATCATCCCTTCTTTATCAACCATCCCCTCTGGTCAAAATTAAAATCCTTTAGATCATCGATCACCACTCCCTAATCTTCTCGGCTAATAGTGGAATTGCTTTCTGTTTAGACGTAATCATTTCGATCAATACTGGTCGAACTTCCAAACAGGACAACATGGTTGTACTCTTACAACTAGCTGTCAATCTTAACTGCACATTACAAGTAGTCAAAGTTTCTAAATCTTTCTATTCTATCAACATGGCTAACACCACAATCTGATGTTTTCTACTAAGAGCATCTACTACTTTATTTCCTTTCCCAGGCTTAATCATAAGCTGCTAAAAAATCCAGCCACCTCTGCTATCTTATATTCAACTTCTTCTGAGAGAAAAATATGGACTTATGATCTGTATATAACTCAAATATCTCACCAAAAAGATAATGTCTCCATATCTTCAATGCAAAGATCACTGTAGCCAACTCCAAATTATGAGTAGAATATATCAACTTATGCGGTCTAAGCTGTCGTGAAGCATAGGCAATGATTTTACCCTTCTACATCAACACAACTCCTAATCCAGTTCCACATGCATGGTATATATCACCAACCCTTAGTTTTTGTCTGGAACCACTAAAACAGGCGCGTTGGTCAACAAATGCTTTTAACTTAAGAAACGCTTCCTCTCATTTGTCAGGCCAAATACACTTTACATCTTTCCTGGTCAACTTAGTCAAAGGAGATGCCATCCACTAGAAATCCTTGACGAATCTCCAGTGATAGCTGGCAAGTCCAAGAAAAATTGTAATCTCAATCACTGCCTCTGGTCTCTTCCAGTTATTAACAGCTTCGATCTTATCTGCATCGACTGACAAACACTTTATAAAACCATGGAACCAAGAAACATAATATCTTTCTTCCAGAAATGGCACTTGGAAAACTTCGGTTTTAATTGATGCCGCATCTGCATCTCAAGCACTACTCTTATATGATCTTCATGCTCTCTTTCATCCTTAGAGTATACTAAAATATCATCTATAAATACCAATATGAGCCTATCCATGTACTCTTGGAAAACTCGGTTTTGAATGGCATTATTAACCATTCGTACGAACCATACCTAGTCCGAAATGCAGTCCACGGAATACTATCCTTTACCACTCTTAACTGATGGAAACTTCTTGCCAAATCCAATTGGAAAAATACTTTGGCTCGAGCCAACTGATCAAACAAATCATCAATTCTCGACAAAGGATACTTATTCTTGACCGTCGTCTCGTTCAACTTACGGTAGTCATGCAAATTCTTAACGACCCATCCGGTTTCTTCACGAACACTATGGCCATACCCCAAAGCGAAGTGCTTGGCCTAATAAAATTTCTCCCTTCCAAATCCACTAGCTGCACCTTTAATTCCTTCATCTCGGTTGGTGTCATCCTGTTAGGTGGTCTACATATAGGCTCTGCTCCTGGCACAAGATCTATCCAAAATGCAACAGCTCATTTTGGTGGTAATCCTGTAACCGGCTAAAAAATATCTGCAAACTCTCTTTCTACACGAACATGAATTAACTCTTCTTATACTTCCATAACACTCAATAGAGCATATGCATTCCGGTCAGATTCTCTCACTGAGAATTATTTCGGTTATGATTATCGAGGTGCCTCAGTAATATTTCCCTATCTTGGCAAAATATCCTAGCTTCACGTCTACCAAACCAGTCCATACCCAAAATGATCCCGAAATCTACAAAATCAGAAACATGCAAATAGCATGCAAATTTATGACCTGACAAATCAAGTTCTATCTTGTTATATCTCATCCCCAAAGTTGCATACCCACCTATCGGATTTACAACCCTTAAGGAAGTAGTTCTAAATATAATCTATCAACCAAACATTGAGATATAAATGAATGCGATGCACCGGTATCAAATGGTACCCTAATTTCTATACTATTAATCAAAAGTGTACTTTCCATCACAACCTTTCCCTTCTCAATAATAGTTGGTCTAGAAGAAGATGGTTCCAACACAAATACCTTTCCTTTGTCCACCCTGACTGGTTCTGGACACTAATTCTTATAATGCCTAATCTGGGCACAGTTGAAGCACTTCACATTCTTCTTTTCTATGGCCTTCTTCCCCTTTCCAGTTCGGCATTCATGAGCATAATGACCTTTTTTGTCACATTTATAGCAGACCGATTTTCCTTTGCCTTCTTGGTAACTTCTCCCGTTTGGATTCCCTTCTTGAACTTTCTCTTCTTCCCAAGAAAATTTTGGGTTTCAATCTGCTTCTCCTTCAACCCCGGGCCAGTATCTATCAGATAGCCATTTCCATAACAACATTACATGGATCTCAAAGATGTGGCAAATTCGCACAAGCAATCTCATGTTTCAGTCCTCGAATAAACTTCTCATTCCTATTGATGACGGTGTCAATAGTAGCATATCCATATCTAGATAGCTCATCAAACTTTGCAACATAATTGATCATCGACATCTTGCCTTGCACGAAATCCATGAACTTCCTCAACAATGCAGACTAGCAACTTCGGACAAAGCTTTTCCTCAAATCTTCTTCAAAATTCCCCCAAGCCAATCCCTCCTCGGGAACTCCAGCCGTACCACTGTTCCACCAATAAAGCCAGTTCCCTGCAACTGCTTAGAGGATAGTCACCTCTTCTGCTCATCATTCAAATCCAATTCAATAAAGATTCTGTCGCAATGTAACAACTAATTTTCAACTTCTATAGCATCGTCTGTACCCAAAAACGGCTTCCTACCAAGATTGGTATAATATCTACTCATCTTAGCATAGTTGTTTCCAATTGGAGCAATAGGATTTGCTCCTCCAACATTTTCTGCCACTCCTGCAGCTGCTCTAACTTGCATCAGATTGATGAAAAACTGATACAACATCCCCATATCCACTTGCAGAATCCAACACCTATATTAGCATCTGCATTTTGAAAAGCATTAGCATGTTTACATTGATTCCATCTAGTATTAGGTCGAACATTTCCATTTGTTGTGGTGCTTCCTCCACCGAGATTTCCTTTTTCATTTTCTTCCACCATATTTTCCTTTGTCATAAATCTGCATACGAGCCTTAGTAAGATATAGATGAATGGTCTGAGAGAGAGGGGAATACGTACTAATAAATATATATCAAATACAAGTACGTTACTAGTTAACCCATATCTCGATCTTATTTTCAGATTCGTTGGATTATGTTTTGAAAAAGCTTTTAGGTTTAATTCTCTTAAGTTTTCATAAACCTATGATCTGATACCAACTTGTAAACTAACAGCTAAGGATGCTCAGTCATCCACAGTTATTGACCCTTGACGACCAAATGCGGTAATGTTAGATACATTGATATAACAGAAACACCTGGATATGAATAAATTTTAAAACAATTTAAAGAAATTTCTAAATCTATTTCAAAGTCACTTCAGATTCATTACATAATCCCAAATTCGAGAACCACATTTAAAAAAATATAATTATCATGCCAAGCGCGACATATGACGATGCCCTCTTTGATGATTAGAGAATATATATAGGCAATTAAACAACTTTTCCTTTACATCAAACACAGCGGAATCAAAAAGAAAAGAACTCCTATTAGCTAGTTTCTCTACTACTCATCCCAGGAAGCTTATTCATTTGAGGACAACCTGAAAAATCTTACCCTCAGCCTGCTCAAATTAATGTTGAGCATCAGAGAGTTTAAAGGAAAACGTAAACTTCGAGTTAGACATAAAGCATGATATGAAAGATAACCTACAATCTTGGACCATGCCGCTTAGCGGAATGAGATTTCCCTGTACTAGTATCTTATCAAAAACTTATAATAACCAAATATTGTACTCCTGTGTCCACAATGGTTAGAAACATATCAATTTAAAATATTATGATGATATGCAAACAAGTAAAATATTCTGAATTTCCCATCCCTATTTATTTGACTAACTGTCATGGTTATAATTTCTACTGTCACTAATAACCTATTAGTTTTCATGGGCTAATCATTAACCTGTTTATAGCTTATGGACCACTTGTCCTATTTCATAGTTTTCAGGGGATCACTAAGAACCTATTTCAAACTTATGGACTATCTGTCCGGTCTCATAGCTTTCCTAGGATCACTAAGAACCTATTGGCCCTGCCAATAACTTTATTCAAATATTTCATTGATTCTCCCTGAACCTATTGGTTTCTCCAACAACTCCCCATTTCATAGTTTTCATGGGTTGACTTTGAACCTATTAACTCCTGTCAATAACTTAATCCGAATATAGTTTTCATGGGTTCACTACAAACCTATTAGCCCATACCAATATCTATTACTAAACATAGATTTCAAGGGTTCACTACGAACCTATCTCAACTGAATAATTCTTAAGTAGTCTTTGGGCATCTTACATTCTGGTCTATCAGACCTCCTAGATGCAGCTAATTCAATCAAGAGTTACTTAGTTTATATTTACTACTGGGTCAATATACCTGGTTATTCTGCCCTTACTCCCCAAAATACAATTATGGGTCCATTACATAATGAATACACTTATAGAAGGAGCATATACAAAAATAATATCAACATCTTTCGTTTAATTCCCTTGAAATCATTTGCTCTAAAATTTGGTGAATCCTTTAGTCCATTGTTTATATCATGGCAAGCTTCTTCAAAAACTCCAGTTCAAATGCATTAAAAAGCTCTTTTACAATGTCATGGGTTTTACCTTTAAAAATTGAGAATGGGTTCTTTGTTTTGAAAATAAGGCTTTCGAACATTAGACCATTAATTTCAAAACCATTGGAAAACCTCTTTTGAAGCATTCAATTCTTCTTTTCAAAATACTAAGAAACCGCCTTTCGAAACACTTTAAAAGCTCTCTTTCAAAACCATCAAAACATACCTTTCAAAAGTATTGAAGCATTACTATCTAATTATAGAAGCATAGCTTCGAAACCATTTGAAAGTACTTTTTCCAAAACCATTTAAAGTACCCCTTTTGAAACCATTGGGATTAATCTTAAACATATCTCTTTGGGTCTAAGTGAATATAAGCGAAGTACCCTTTTGGAAACCAAAAGAAGAGTTTGGGGAAAAACAGATGGCTTCCGAAACATCCTTTCGAAAGCTTTGATCATTTAAGTAAAACAATTTAAAGGATAGCATCAAAACCCTGTCGAAGCCATTCCCTTCGAAACCTTTAGTACAAGTGGCTACTGGAGACCCTTTTGAAAGCATTGGAAAGCAGCTAGTTATTTTATAAAACAAAGGCTACCTTTTGAACTCATTGATAACTTTAATTCGTTCGAAAGGTATAAACACGGAAGTATAATTTTGATTGAGTTCAAACTACCCTTTCGAAAGCTTTTGATTTAAAAACAAGGAAACTCATTTGAAAGCTACCTTTTCAAAACAAGAAGGCATCAATCCCTTCAAACGCTATATTAAAGAAAACCCTTTCGAAAGCGTTCTTTTGAAAACAAGCAAACAACATTTCTTTGGAATGCAAAATGTAGGCTTCGACCCCTTCAAAAGCTTGGTTTCGACTCCATACCTGCCGCCTTTGTCCAATCCACTACGTACCAAAGCCTTGATTCCTTGTGTATTGGTTTCGACTTAGTTAGGGGTGTAAGTATAGGGTTGAAAGGTAACTACTGTAAGTGGCAAAACAAAAACTTATTTAAGACTGTTTTTATTGCCTTTTTAAGTAATATTTTTCAGTTAGCATGCCTATTTCTAAAAATATGATAGGTTGCCATAAAATTTATCAAAATCCTTCCTAAAAGACTGCCAAATTTATTTAGAAATTAATTGAAGATAATTAACAAAATAGCCCTTCCCTTTAACAATATAATTAAGGTATTTAAATCCTCCTTCT
Organism: Allium cepa; assembly: GCA_030765085.1. Lineage (NCBI taxonomy): Eukaryota > Viridiplantae > Streptophyta > Magnoliopsida > Asparagales > Amaryllidaceae > Allium > Allium cepa. The sequence goes on from CM060945.1 coordinate 781,427,148, forward strand.
TAAATAATTTAATTTACCTAGTAAACTAATTAGGAAAAATCCCTAAAAATCATTGAAATTCACTTTTAATATGTTAACTCACATATACAAAATTTGGACCCAAATCTTTTTCATAATAGCCGAAATAATATTTTAAAACCAATAATTCATTTCTTCCTTCAAAAAATTCCTAATAAATTATCCATAGCTTGGATAATTACAAAAATTTGAATGTATGACAGATTTCACCCTAGAGGAGGGTTGAATAGGGTGATACTAATAATTAAAAAAACTAATGTGGAAATATATAAAATAATTGCAGCGTAGATAATATCAGAATAATAAAAGCAGAAATAGAATAATACAGATTTACCCAGCTTTGGCAAAACCCTACTTACATTCTGCCCATAAGGTTTCTACTAGAAATTAAGTAGTCAAACGCTTACACACGTAAATTTGCGACACCCGCTATAGATTAACCTAACTCTATGCTCAAAACCCTACCACAACTCAGCCATTAAGTTGTGAATTCTCTAATTATACAACAGTAGTTCGTCCCCTAGTCATATGAAAAGAATTTTATAAAAGTTTAAAAGTAAATACAAATTAAAACACAAATAAAAAACCCAATATTAAATTAAAGCCTAAAATATTAATTAGGACCGACCTAATTTAAAGTTAAAAGAGAATCCTTTTTTTTCTTTTTTATCTTTGTGTATGTTTTCGGCTTGTATTCTTTGCTTTGTGAAAAATGGCTACCTCGTACGTTCCTCGTCCTTTCTAAAAATTAGGGTTTTGGAAGCTAAAGTCGCCACGTTGAAGTTGATCGAATTAAACGTTGTACGCTTGTAGGAAATAAGGCTCAAATCTTTTGTTGCTTTCGTTCCTTCGCGGCTTCTTCTCGATCGAGTGAGAAATGAATAATTACTGGTATGCAATTTCCTTTGTTTATTTTTGTTGATATGCTTGAACTCGATTGATTTGATTACCTTGGTGATGTTAATGGTTTAAATATGGAATAACACCCTAAATTATCGTTCGTATATTTGACTTGATTCCATCACGTTGCTATGCTCGGCCATACGATTTTGATTGGTTGCTCGTGATTAATCCTGATTGGTTCAATTTCGAATATTTCTTTGCTTGATTATCACAGCTTTTGTTTACTTTGAATTTGGTTTCGTTCTTCTCTCTGTTGACATCTCTGATTTTGGTGCTTGACTTGATTATTGTACTTGCAACATTATCTGGACTTGTTCAATTTGTGTTATCACCTGGTGTTTACTCGGACTTGTTTGAACTCTACCTTGTTCACCATGGTTTTGATTCAAATTTTTGTTTACTGCTATTCTTTCATTTTCCTACGAACCTTGACTTTGTTATTACAACTGGTTATGTGTATACATATATAAGTACATATGTATACATGTATGTTTGTGAGAAAAAATCGCTGCATCCTTATGTTGCCATGTTATATTAAGCATCTCATCCTGTATTCTGGTTGCATGAACCTATTGCAGTCTACATACATCACTGATTTGCTTTGAGTTGATTGTCTCCATGCATATATGCATACATATAGTATGTATATATGTGTGTGATCGACTTGATTGCAATTTTTCAATTATTGCTTGATGACAGTCACTTGCTTGCTTTAGAAAACTATTTGGATGTTTATGTGTTGCTTCATTAATACACTGAATTGAAGTTTTGTTCATTGATAATGCTTTAAATCATGTCTATATGCATATGTATTCATATTATTTACTGCTTTACTACATCCATGTTTTCACTACATATGTACTTGTAAATGTTAAGGATTGAATTGTACGATGTCACATGTATGAATTCATGTATACAGTTATTGTTGAGTTGTATGCATGTGCACCAGTACTGTTCCATATGAATTCTTCATTTTTTATGCCTTTGGTCATTGCATTCATGTTGCCGGGTCTGGTTGCATTTTCTTCCTTTCACTAGTCCTGGTACCTTTTGTTGTTTTCTAGTCTTCATGTATACTTGAATCTTGTTGTAGCCCTTTGTACATGTTGCATTCCCCTGGTGCCATTGATATTTGAGTTCATTTGAGTCTGTTGTTGACTCATCTATTTCATTTTGAAATCATATTCATGCCTCTTTATTCAATATTGTTTGCAGTTTTGTTGCTATTTAATGTTGAGGCTTTACTTAGTTGACTTATTGGTGACACTGCATATATATATATATATATATATATATATATATATACATACATATATATATCTGTGTGTGTATGTGTATGTATACATGAGTGTAGCTGCATTGTTTTTGAAATATTTGAACTGTTTGTTTGTGTTGCATCGTGTACCGCCTTGTATTTGCCGTCTCCATTTGAGTTGCAGCATTGTGCATTGATGTTGTAGTCTGGTTGTGTTGCAGTCTGGTTTGAGTTTCAGGTCGCTTAATATTTATCTTGAGTTCCACTTCAGTCTGAGTTTCCTTCATGCCAGATCCATTATCACATGAGGTCTAGTTTTGGTAGGAGTTCTGGTTCTGGTCTGATTTGATGTACTTTAATTTTCATGTCCAACTTGGTTGCATATATGTATATGTTGTTTGTCATGTTGCTTCGAGCCAGCTCATGTTGTCACTGGACTTTTGAGTTTAGCCATTTGAGGTTTTGTTTGTTCTTGAAGTCACCACTATTGACATGTGCATTTTGGTTTCATTTAAACTTCATCTTGATTTTGGAATTTGTCTACACTTTGGTTTTGTTCCGCATACTTGAATTTAAGTTGTATTTGGTCTTGTAGACTGCATTACAATATGTAACCTGCATTAAACTTGGTTTTGAAGTATGGTTCATGCACGGTCTGCTTGGAGTGGTTGCTTCAAGATTCTACTATCGAGTCTGTTCTCATATGTACACATTTGTGCAATTGTTAACATGGTCTAGTTTTGGATTCTTGTTGCATGATAAACTTGTACTCGACAATTTTCTGATGCTTTTGTATTGCACCTGAGTTGAATCCAGCTTATGGCTTGGGTTTGACCTTGTGCTTACCTGTCCCGGTAGTTTTATCAAGTTTATATCAGTTTGCACGGCCTTGTAGCATGTACATAGATGCACTGTGCATGTCACAAGTTGTTCGTTTGGATGAATTCAAAAATGATGAGGAACAACCCAAATAACTGAGAGAAATAATATTAAAAAACATTTTATTTTACATGGAAAAAATATTTCCTTTTCGATTTTACTACTTTAGTGTTTATTTTGCAGATAATTCAGATAATGTGTGACGACCTGAACTCGACGCCCAACAAACGACATCGAAATTCGTATCGTCGGAGCTTGCAACAACATTAAATGATAAACAACACAGCGAAAACAAAAGATGATAACATTGATATACAATATAGATATAATGTGATATACATCATAATACAACAACCCAACACCATCAGAGAATATATACAACACAATGCCACAGCGGGAATATGACAACATCAACAAAGTCTTCAATAGAATCCACTACTGCAATTCCAAACCAAACTTCAAAGCCAAAGCTCTAAAACTACAAGCTTGAGCCACCATCAAGCTGACTTGTAGAAACTGCGGCCCCATACGCGATTGCCAACCAAATACTTCAAAAAAATCCAAAGACTGAAGAAGATCTCCAAATGCTACCAAACCAAAGACTTCGAACGCTATCGAATCTATACCTATTATCGGATTATCCGAAAAACCCAACTCTAGACTGCCCATGTGAAATTTGTGGGCACCCAGAGTTTAGGAAGGGAATAATAAACTTCGGGTCAGTCATGGGACTGGTATGAGCAAACAAAAACAATTTATCTTTAAAACAAAACAAAAGAATTTAATACATTGAAATCCGCAACGCTTTTTGGAAAATGAAACTACCATAAGGCCTCCTGGCACACACACCATGCAAGCGCACGCTTGGAGGAGATTTCTTCTTATGATAGTCAAACATGCTTACTATGCAAAATTCTTTTGATATTATTATTTGTGAATAGTGGAAATCATTTCAAAAGTATAATATTAATCTTAACCAGCATAGGTACCATTATATTATGCCAGCTATAGCTACCACCTGAGGTGGCAGGTTATACAATTGCAATCGTAAAGGGCTTATATTCTTTGATTGGATTTCCAATAAACGGTCAGGCCAAGGAACTTCCCATTGCCACATGGGTATGCCTCTGGATGCACACCCCGAGAACGTACCTGGATCTCTGCCAGCAGAAGGCCGGTTTCCTCCCTGCCCGAGAGTAATATCTAAAGATATGCCATCCCCGGTCGTTTGCGACCTTTATCTGAGGATCCTCAACCACAAAGCAACATCACACAGTAATAAATATACAGTGTCCACAAGACTTAAGTATCTGGGCTCCATACTATGATACCACCCTTTTCTAGAAGAAATGGACATACCCTAAAGGCGCGACCCCTGCAACCTTGCCGCATCTTTTCTGTTTCGACCATTTTCGGTTTGTGACGTCCAGATGTAGTCTCGTCCACAAAACTACGCTTTTTCACAAAGCCATGCCTTGATCAACAAATGATCAGCGACATTTCATATGTCACATTACCAAATTGGGAATGTATCACTAGTAACCATCAACTACATAACCTCTTAGCTCGTACGTCTCAAAGAAGGGTGTTAAGTTAAGAGAAGAAATCTCCGCCACCATACAGAAATGTATTTGATAGAAACCAGCTTTACATCTCAAAGTGTAACATCAGACACACATCCATACACGTCTTTTCCGGGTTCGAACAGAACCGAAGGCACTTCTAAAGAAGCCCTTGCAATCTGGGTATTCACAATCCAGATCAGACTCCCCATCACATATGGAGATCTCTATACCGTAGCTACTCAGTGCAAAGTCATTCGACGGGTTATCCTTTCGTTCTCGAAAATACCCAGTCTTCGCCATCTGTCTTCAAATGCTATCCATAACATCGTATCATTATTCGAAATGGGTTATTTACGCAGCGGATAACAACAAGTTGTAACCGAATGATGCACAACGAACAAACGACGATGGAACGATACAAAGATGAATCGATGGATTGATAATACCCAAGATAAATGCCCAAATCCGTTGATCTCGCGAGATACCGGAATCTAGCTATCTTTAATACGTTGATCGCGCACGATACCGTGTTAGAAGATCTACGATTCTTCAATGTTGATCTGGCGCACGAGATTCCGTGAACCGGCTTCAAAATCGTTGATTCGAGCGAACTCGAATAACCGAAGATGGAGAAAGGAGATAACACTCAACTTCAAATTTTATCGAGGCACAAAGCACTCAAACAAAAGTTTATTCAAAATCAACCACTTTTACAAGTGACACCATACCCCTATTTATAGGAGTTTACAACACAGTTCAGCCGACCTAACTCACACGGTGACCTACGACCTAACCCCAACGCGACTCAACAACATAACGACTTAAGATGGTTACAACACACATGACCTAAGATCAACACGACTTACGACGCAAGAAAAACAAGTTACAACAACACATCATCGCGACATAAGAATTTACAACATATTCAACATACGACTATATACTAACGTACCATCCCATTTATATAACTTTATAAAAGACATATTATATAAGCTAGTATATAAATATTATACATGTTTATTAAAATCGGTATATATCGATACAACATATTATATATAACGAAATAAACTTTTGTTAAAAGCAAGTACATATGCAGAACAAGAGCAGCTTTAAAATATAGGATACTGTAAGCCTATATACAGTAAATACATATAACCTTTTCAAAATCTAGAATATGGATAAATATATTATAAACGCCTATAACAACACATTATACTTCAAAACAATATATATCATCTTCAAATTAAAGTCTAAAATAAAATAAATCTAAACTATATGCAGATTTGATGTATATATATGTAATACCAATATAAACGGTGCAACAAATAAAGTATTTAATGCTCCAGTTTAACTATATATACTGACATACTTTATATATATATTGCATAAACTTCATAATATGCCACAACTAACTAATATAAGCTATATTCATACTGTAAACATATGAGAATCATATTTGTAGTTCCAAATAAAACAATTGTTTTTAAAACAACAAAACATCCATATCTATATACATATACAGGCTGGTTAAAACATATAAAATCCTATATTCTTTCTCACTTTACGTTTAACTATAGTGCCAATCAAGCAAACTTAATATATAATATACATACTAGTACTTTTAAACATAGTATATATAAAACTTTATAACCTTTGTAATTGTTGAAACTATATATATATATATATGTAATACTCCTTATATAATATATTCAAATAATAGAATCTATACTAGATGTAAACATAAGCATAATGTATAAATGAAAATCAAAGCACAGACTTATATTTATACAAACTGACATACATAACAAAGAAAGCACACACAGATATATATATATACACATATATATATATATGTATGTATATATCATACTGTAACATGTGACAAATATATATATAAACATATAAACCAATATAATTTATATAAACCCATTACTAACCTAAACAAGAGATGGCCAGAGGTGATCTCGAAAAAGAAGAGATGGTCAGCTTAGAGGCGATACTCGAATTTATCACAAAGATCCATAGAAATAAAGCTATGGGATGCTCCAGTATCAAATAGAACATGAATAGGAAAATAAAATAGATTAAAAGTGCCCTGAAGAGTACCTTGATTATCACTAGGAGCAGGAGAAGGTGCAGCAGGTGGAGGTGGTGCAGGTGAAGAAGCAAAGGTAACAGCAAAGATACTAGAAGGCTTGCCCTTCGGTTGAGTAGGACAATTGTTCTTGAAATGGCCAGGCTGCAGACAAATATGACAGACATCACGCTTAGTCAACTGAGCGGGAGGAACAGCAGCACCAATCAAAGTAGGACAACTATTAGCATAGTGTCCCTTCTGATCACACTTGAAATAGGTAATGGAAGAAATGTCGACAGGCTGCCTCTGAGAAGAAGAAGATCCCAAACCTGGAGTCTTGTTCCAATTCTTCTTCTGCTGATGAAAGTTAGGCTTTCTATTCTTAGGGTTACTAGAGAAAGACTGGCATAAAGCAGAATGAGCAAAAGGAGGATACTTAAAAGTAGTATTCTGAAATCTAATGGCCATATCCATCAGACTAGTGAAAGGGCTATGCACATTAGCGATGAGACGATCATAATACTCCAGACGAGCACCAGTTATGAACTTCTCATTCATCATGAGAGGAGTGTCAATAAAATTAGGGCCAAACTTGGAAAGTTCATTGAACTTCCTCTCATACTCTGCAAATGACATATCACCCTGCTTAAGATCCACGAACTCCCGATAAAGCTGAGACTTCCTTGCTTCAGGCATCAACTTCACAACAAAAGCATCCCTAAAGCACGATAAAGAAACATAAGAAAGATTTAAAAAGAGAAAATTGAACCAATTCAAAACAAACACAAGATGATACCTAAACTGCTCCCAACAAATGTCAGTCTCAATATCTGAGCTGTAATAGTCTCCCACCAATCTAAGGCTGCTCCCTTCAACTACCAACTGACGCTTCTGAGCATTAGTGATTTCAAGACCAAAGAAAATCCTCTCCAATCCCTTCAACCACTGTTGAGCCTCGATAATGCTCTCTGATTCGGTAAACTTGGTACCACCAAGCTTAGTGAATTCCTTACAGAGAGTAGTGAACCTAACTGGTGCGGCAGGCTCAGGAACTGAGGCAACACCATGACCCCTACCTTTAGCATTCCTACGATTCATCCAGATAAATTAAGAATGTATTTTAGGACTAAGGTAATAGAGAAGAAAAGGCAAGATCAGATAAGTTAAGAGTCAACTAGCATGAATATCCTAAACAAAGAAATTACTAACAAGGTGGACAAAGAAGGCAAGAAGTTAAGAAAATTTGATTTCAAAACAAGAAAAAGATTATATCAAAATAATCTTTGAAAATCCTTTGAAAATCATTTTATACTTTAAAATACGTTCTCTCACAAGGAAATGATTCTAAGATTGATTCACTCATTCTAGGGTATTTCTACCCTATCTCCAATGATTTTTTGCTCCACATGCTAAGGTTTGCCTAAAACCAAGCTCTGATACCAAGTGTAATATCCCACTATTTTGGACCATTCAAATCGACAATAAAACCACACATGTCGGACTTGAGTAATTCAAAACCATAGATTGTAATATAATTTGGAGCAAATAAAACCAATCACAGACACAAAAATATCAGAATGACTCACATCGGAAAATAAAATAACCATAGTAGTTCATGAAGCGACTACAAACAGTCACAGAACAAGTACAAAACACCAAAGTCTGAAAAGTAAATACAATAGGAAATCCCAACACAATTATCCACTAGTACATAAGCTGAATAGAAATAGATAACAACTAGATAGATAGATTATCTCCAGCAAATCCTAGCTCCAGAAGGTGAATCCAAAGCTGAAATACTCAGGCTGACCCGAGCGTAAATAAAAAAACACAAACACTCGAGTCAGGACATACATACTTATACCATGTAACCCAACTCAAGTGACTGTAATAGAAGTGCACAAGTAACATAAAGGATGCTTGGGATCGCCCATCCTTTAAGGATCCGTTAAATTATCTACTATGTAGTAATATACGCTATTATAATATTGTCTAATGTATAAGTATAATATATTTTAAAAATAGCGTTAAGGCTTTACATTTTCCACCTTAACACATTTTATATATTCCCATAGTGTATATGGTACCGTAATCTCCCCCGTACTGGGTGTCGTCAGAGAGCACTCCATAGGTATGGTACAAAACAAAATCGTAGTAAAGCACGCCAGGGTAGGTGACACGGCACAAATAGGCAATGCCAGGGTAGATATACCATTTACACTTCCGGACCAGTGGTAACGCATAGCCGCAGCTACCGCCCACCTCGAGCCACACTCCCAAAAATCAAATGTGCACCCAATCAATCACAACGTAATAGAATGGTATCGATGGAGTGTGTCCGATCAGAGGATCTACCTCATTAGCCCGTCAATTGCTTATGTTTTAGCCACTTTATGCCGATTCACGGGAGTCGGGTCCACATATATACCTTAATAGAATGTCGCCACCATCTTACTTTATTCTGGAATCTCCAAAGCGTACACAGTTGTTAAAGTGGACTTCGGAGTTGGCAAATAGTACGACAACTTCCGATACCTACCTCTTTAGTAACCAAACGTTATTATAACCCATGGATATTTATTTGAAAACATATCTATTCCAAAACCATTTAAAATCAAATGTTATTACTCTTTCCAAAATTGTATCCATTTCAAAATTGGTAATATTTCCAAATCCATATATATTAATTATAGCACTGTTAAAATGTAATAATTTAAAGTCATAAAACTTTCAAAACCATACACTTAGTATAGAATTTTTGGATGTTATAAGTTAGAAATTGTAGCACTTTGAAAAAGGTATTCCTATATAATAGCACTTTAGAAAACATTACAATTTAGAAATAGTAGCATTTTCAAAACATAACCTAAAAGTAACATAACATTTTTAAAACATAATTAAATTAGCATAGCATTTTTAAAAAAGCTACAAATACTATTATAACATGTTTAAAACATACTATTTCAATTTTTATCATAGTTTTATTTATACAAAACATATCTATTTCATAAATAAAATCTATTATTCTTATTAGGTTAGAATTAAAATTCCATATTAAATTAAATTTAAATTATTAAGTTATTTATCATAGATAAAATCTTTAATTTAGTTTTAAACTAATTATGCACTTATAAAATTCCAATATATCATTATATTTAAAAATAATTAAATCAAAATTTTAAATTAAATTTCATATATTTAAAGATTCAAAATACTTAATAATTTTTAGAAAACTATTGTTTATAAAATTAACCTTGGGTCTGTATAATATTTTCTAACCTAGGTCAAGTGATACGGTTGTATCATTTCATTCTGTAATTTATAAAAATTCCAGGTTCTATCATTTCATCGCAATCCCAAGTCAAAAATATAAAAATCGCTTGAGCCAATCATTTTAGCTCATAACGATTTTTCCCTATTCTAAAGTTCGTTCGGTTATGTATCATTTCAACCCATAGTGATTCTATACTAACAGGGGACTTGGAGTGTGAGAAATAGAAAATAAATAAACAGTATAGCATATCATATCATATCATATCATATCAGGTGATGTAACAAATATATAATCAGGTTATAACATCATATAATCATATCACAGGCATATATGAACTACTATAACATAGCGTATCAACTACTACAATTCACATGTCCTTGTTTCAAAATTATATAAGTATGAATGTCGAGAGTGATAACTCACCTTCTAAAGCTAGAGATGACAAATTCGAGACACACAACCAAACTCCGAAAATCACGAAAAAGCATGAATCAAATTCAAGTAGATGGAGAGACAAGATCCAAGACTTGTAAAAAAACAAATACCAACATACTTAAGCAACTATTTATAACAAAGATTATAAATCAAAACAATACACAAACATAAATCAAAATGAAGTAAAATTGGCCCAATCAAAATAAGTGGGCTCGGCCACTTTGCATATGGGCTAGCCACCATCAAAACATGGCTCGGCCATGATGGTTTAGAAGCAAGCATGCTCGGCCATAACTTGAAATGAGGCATGGCTATGGGGTATGTGAAGGGATGGCAACCAAAAGTCAAGTGGAAGGCAAAAAGGCAAAAGGTATGATGGGTTTGGTTTGGCCCTTTGGCTAACCTGGCTCGGACATGGTGCTAAGGCATGGATCAGGCCATGGAACATCACTTACACGACTTGGAGATGAAGTATTGGTCACGGCAAGGCATTGCGATGGAGGAACTAGTGGTGGCCGAGGCAAGCAAATAAGTAGGGGATGAATATAGTGGGCTGGCTTGGGTTTGCAAGGCAACTTTTTCATGGGGTTGGATCTACGTAGTCATGGCAAGGGGATGTGATGAGATGGTGGTGGCCGGTCATGGGTGGTGGTGAAATGGTGAGATGGTCGGCAATTAGAGGCATGATGGCCGAGCATAGCATGAAGCAAAACAAAAGAAAAGAGAAAGAGGAAGACATAGATAAAAAAAATTACTGTAAATATTCTTTTGTTTAGTACAACGTGAATGAGAAAGAGATGAGAAGTTTTTTTATGTACGGCTAGGGCATGGGAAGAGTTTTGAATGGCTAAGGCAAAGGAAAGGCCTTACTTCACATTAAAGAAAAGAAACTTGCGTCTCTTAAATTTCTAAGCCCATTAGCCAAGCCCAAACCAAAACAAACTCAATAATTCAAGAAAAATATCAAAGTCCAAACCAAAATAAAAATAGAAATGAAATAGAAAATATAGAATAGAAAATAACTAATAAAATACTAAAAATAATCGCGTATAAAACGCTGAAATTATCATATTTTAAAAGTATAAAACAGAATTTGACGAAACGAAAAGCAGAACGAATATCAGAATCAAATTCAGCTTCAAAGAAAAAGTTGGAAATTTAAAATTAAAATTTAAAATTTTCAACTGAAAGTCAAAGTTTGACCAAAATTGACCAAAATGTAAAATTTTCAAAAATTCTTAATTTTATTTTATTTGGAAAAATGATTATAAACAAAATCCATAAATTCATTGGAAAATTCCAAAATTCCAATTTTTTAAATGTTTAAAATTAAAGTTTTTAAATACATTGAATTAAAAATATTTACAAAATTATGGGTTGTTACATCTTGTTAAGCGGAATTCAAGGAATAGATAGAACGATTACGTATAGTCCTCAAGGTACGCACTGGGTAGTACATTATGGTGCATTAATATTGACTAGTGCGGATACAGTTTTACGTTTTCATAATAGACGATGGAACATATGTATTATAGACCTTATGAGGCTGTCCTTTATAGATGTAGTCATAGAACGCTATAGTAGCAAGAAGATGTAGTCCTTTGCGAGGAGGAAACGGATGGTACTATGGGTAGTATCTAGGACCGATGCGGTCAAGGGGCATATAGTTATATATATATATATATATATATATATATATATATATATATATATATCAATTATAAGGTTTTAATCTACTAGGGAGTAGATGGGCACGATTCATGCACTGAGGCGGGCGTATTATAAACCAAATATAACAATAAATGAAAATAAAATGGTATATGTAGAATTAAGCTTAGAAGTGTATAATTTGTCCATTTACCAGAACTTTAGTTCTGAACCCCTCCTCATAATATCCTGCAGGTTAGGAAGATGGCAGATACTTTCTAGCTTTGTGACACTTGTTTAGAAAGTGTTATTATATTGGTGAGTATTTACTTACTGTTAACTCAGTTTTGGATTGAGATATTTATCCGAGCTCTGATATATTTGTCTTTTCCTATTTGTAGGATAACAGAAATCTAACTCGGGCTTCGCTAGGCTTGGATTTTAGGATTTTTGCGAAAAATCCGGACCCACTAGAATTTGGGTTGTTACATTTGGTATCAGAGCCTTAGTTTTGGATTCCTAGTTGATAGTGAGTAAACATATTTTTATTTTTGAATAAAACATAAATAAAATGTGTACCAAAATACAAATAGTCTCTAATTATAGGTTTTAACATATAGAAAGTTTTTAGAAGTATATTTGTGCATAGTGGTCGGTTTTGGGATGACCCAAGTATGTTGAGGCCTATGTTATTACCAATTTATAGCGTACAAATAAGCCATGTTTTGAGAGAAGATGGGTATCCATATGTTGTAGGAAGTAGGGAAGTTCATTAGGCATAGCAGGGATAGTGTTTTTATTTTGGAAGGAAAAGGAGGTTTTTGTAAAAAGAAAATCCACTTTATGTCTAGCCTAATAAAACGAAACTGTGGGAATTGAAAAGTTGAAAAATATAGATGTTAATGTATTTGAGGTAGTAAATATTGGGTTTTTGAAAAATTAAGTGGTATGAAATTTAAATTGGTTTTTATATGGTGTAAATTTTGTTAAAAGTGAAATTCTTTTTGAAGAATCATAGAGCGCGTATAGCTCACTAGTTTCTTTGTAGGTAAAGAAAGATTTTAAATATAAAAGCCTAGAGTGCGTGAAGTATCGAAAACGTAGGTTACAGCATTTATTGTTGTAATAGATGTTTTCAGTAAAAACAAAGGAAGCATAGACAATGACACTATTGTTGTAGTAGGTGACTCTCAAAGGAAATGTTTTTGCATAGCATATGAGATTTAATAATATTTATTTTAATTGAGTCCACAAACTAGTATTTTTGGGTTGTAGTACCGGTGTTTTACGCCACATTTGTTTCGAACCAAATGAGTTTTTAAGATAATTTCTAAAATAATTTGTATGTACACGTATTATTTAAATATAAGTATATGAGAGTATTTTCTAGTTATGAAAATTTTAAAGTAGTTTTGAAAAATGAATTCTTTTGAAAAATAATATATTAAATTAATGAATTTAGTAGGAAATATCTTATGGAAGTGAATATAGAGTAAACATACTTTAATCTATTAGAATGAAAAGAATAATGATATAATTTTATATGAATCACAAATGAAGATTCTTTGTGCAAGTTATAAGGAATACATGAAAGAGATGTACAAGGTATGGAAAGCACCATATTTAGTATAGCCTATTTCGATAAAATATAAAATAAATTCCTTCTAATTTCACATAAACATGAAATCCTCCTTTAAAGGATTCATAAAAGGTTTTAGCGTTAATAGTTTCTCATAAGAGAAAGTAATTCCAATACATTAAGGTAAAAAACCATTAACTGTAGTAAGTTAACAAAAAAACTCCTCCGAGGTTAAGTAATTGGAAGAGTAGAAAAGTTAAGGGATTTTTGATAAAATAATTGTTTTTGTCTACTCCGGTTTAGTAAATTTGAAAATCTATGAAAAGAAGATATTCTAAAAACATGTGAGGACATTTTTTTGAAGTCAAGAAAAAAGAAAATTGTTTTAAGAACAAGCAAGACATGTTTTAAAGAATAATGGTCTGGTGAACAAGTAAATAAGTTTTTGCAAAGATAAAATTTTTAGTAACCAAGTACCTTTGAATTTATCAGAAAACATCAATATAACACTTTCAAAGGAAAGAATTTTGGGATTTGATGTTTCAAAATTTAGAAGCTTTAATTTTTGAAGTAAAATGATAAATAACAAACCAAACTAGACTTTTAAATATAGAGTAGATAGGAATCATTTCCTAGGTGTAACGAGAAAAGTGTAAGGCTATGGCAGCAATTACTGCTAGTAGTAATAAGAAAAGTTTCGGTAAGGTGTATTGGACACTAATGAAAACCTAAGAATATTGCTTCATGTGTATAGACTATAGAAGATAGTGAAGTGGTATTAGTAAGACAGTAAGACACACATGGTTGCGAAAAGTAGACCTTAGTTAGGGAAAAATGAAACATAAAGAAAAAATTTCCCCAAGCTTAGTTGCCATTTTTAGATAGAGACTGTATAGATTGAAACCCTTATCCATTGCAGTAAATGAGATTTGGTTATTCCTTTTTGAGCATGGAATAGAAGAGATGAATAGATCTTATTCGTCATGAGTAACACAGCGTATGTTAGTAACAAGTAATAGGCGGTAGGAGGAGCATATGAGTTACTTGGATTCCTAGAGTACAATCTATCTGTGTATGTGTGGACATGGTCCTAGACCTCCTAGCCCTAGACGATATCTATGTCTAGTTGCTATATTAAAAGAAGAGTAAAAGCAGATACAAAAGGTAACTAAAAGTGAAACAGCAAGATCTAAAGATAGCAACGAAGATGTCAATAGAAATAAATGAGAATTGCAAAAGAAAAATACAACTTTTCCATAAATTAAGCTTGGGAAAAAGTTTGAAAAGAAAAACTTTCTTGTGTAAATCGTGCTCAGGAAAGAAAATAGAGATTTTATAGGATAGTGGCACAAGTTCCAAGTATGGAGAGAGAGGTATGCAAAAGTAAAACGGAGAAATGTAAAGTTTTCCGTTTTCTACCTCCTTTTGGACATAAGAAATCAAGTTCAGAAAATTAGTTCTTTCTGAAAAATTCATTGAACTACACCCCTGTTCAGTAGGAGTGTCGAAAAAATTGGATGAAAAATGTTTTGAGTTTTCAAAAGATTACATTCATATAGAAATTGCAAGTATATTTAGGATGTCTGCATCATGTTTTTAAAGGAATTTCTTAAAGAAAAGGATTCATATAGGAGGCACCGCTTAGAAATTCTTGTACATGCTTATATTTTATGATGTATTGCACTTGGCACAATGACATAAATGGTTGAAAAATGGGTGTATACAACATGGATGTAATTAATGCGAGTAATTACATAGTTTTACCCTTGCCAAATTTCGGGAACGAAATTCCCTAAAGGGTGGGAGAATGTAACACCCCATATTTTTATATAATTAAATAATCAAATAATTATGAGCAGTGAAAATAAGCATTTTTGGAATTGTCTGAAGTTGGCCTTGAAACTTATTCCATTGTGTTCGTGGCGATTTTCTGGTCAATTTACATATATAATCGAATGGAGTTTGTATGAAAAAGTTACTGTCGTTTGAAGTTTTGTATCGAGAAATAATTATACACGTAAACGTATGTAAATATATTTGTAATAAATAAATATATGTGCGTATGAAATTCCATAAATAAAGTGCATTGGAATTCTAAAATAGACGCACATAATAAAGGTAATTAATTAACATTTCCATCATAAAGGAAATTAATTAATATCAGTAATTAAGGGCAATTAATTAACATTAGTAGGTAATGTAATCATCAGCTATTAGAGGAAATTAATTTACATTAATTGGTCATATGTGAAATTCAAAATAGACAAGTTTTATATTGGAAATTTAATCAACCAATTAATGGTGATTAATTAGCATAAACAAGAAACATAAAAAAGTTAAACATTTATAATTTATAATGCATAAAAGTTAACGTTTATAAGTAACCTTTAATAGACAAATTCAAGTTTAAAATCCAAAATAGACGTGCATTATAAAGAGCATTAAATCAGAGAATTAATAAGAGTTAATTAGAAATAATAGGAAATGCTTAAACTTAAACATTTATAGTAAATAAAACGTTTAAAAACAAATCAGGCGTGCGAATTCTGTACCCTTTTGAATGGCCTGATTTGCATCCATTTAAGTGGACGAATGACACTGTTTTGACTCTCTATAAATAAAGAGGCAGGGCTAGTCTTTAAACTCATATTTTTATAAATGGGTGCAGAAGCCCCGCCACTCTTATTTCTCCTCCAATTCTTCAGATTTTATCTATTTTAAATTTACGTCTTGTGAATGACAAGTTGGAGATAGAAATTATAAGTCTAAAATAGAGATGTTTAAATATAGTCGTCCAAATGAGGTAAAGTTCTCAAATCTAGTTCTCTAGTTTATTTATTTTATTTTTCTTCAATTAGATCTGGATTTTTAAATGCATATAAATCCCAATTTGTGGATCCAAATAGAGTTGCAATAGGGAAGGCTGTGGATAATAGAACTTGGTTTAAAATCAGATCTGGAACTTGGAGTGCTTTCATTCTAGTGAGTGGATTTAATTATATATCTTTTACGTTTATGATATAATATCATAGATTCCCATTGAATAATTTTATTCAGTATTATTTTCAGTAATTGATTCTGTTAATTAGTTATGCTGAGACAGTAAATTCTATAAGAGAGCATATATGTAATTATTATTTAAATGGAAAATAGTAATCAAATTAAATATGAATAACATTAGGCTTGACAGTCAGAGAAAGACATAAGCCTAAAAAATAAGAAATTTACAGTTATTTACATTTATTTTAAAAGTTGAAATTTAGCCTGTAAATGTTAGCTTCTTCTTATTCCTTTTTACGCGAATAAAGTAGTAAAGAAAATAATTCGCAAATACAGAGTAAAATTGAAAAACACTAGATTTACAAAAATTAGATGTAAATAAGAAAAGCTGAAATAAAAGGAGAAAATAGAATTTGTAGTAAATTATGCCAAAACAGGATTAAATAAATTAAAAGGGAAAATTTAATAACTTGATAGGGAACTAAGTGACAGATTAGTTGGTTGGCTTAGAAAAGAGAATACACTAACTTGTTGCAAGTTTGGCTCTGATACCAAGTTGTACGCCCCACCTCCATACTCACACTAACCAAGGACACTCGGGGCAATGCTGTCGACTAGCACGAAGAATAATGCTGTTGAGGAGCGACCATCCGTGTATCTGCTTTGTGCGAGTACCGATATGCCAGATAAAAGGTCACGCATTTCATTTAAAGAGGAAATCCAACTTATAAAGTACAAACTCAAAGCTACTACACATTGGCTATGTGGTCTTCGAAAACAAATATAAAATAAGCATAACATAAATCATTCATATATATTCATATCACTAAGGCATAAACAGATATGAATATATCACATGAAAGTGTACATCAAAGTAGTGGTCATATAAGATCCACTACATCACAAAATAATAGGTACAAGTGCAAGACAAAAGAAGATGTATACATCAAGGAGTCTCTATCTCGAATGTATAATAACAAAAAACTACTAAGCTAAAGTAGTTAGCCCAAAAGAAAGATGTAGGATCTTGATAAGAAGTCAAGTAGAAGCACCTGAAATACCTCGGTCTGACCTGAGTATCATTTAAGAAGAAAATAATAGATGGATCAATCTAGCTATAAATATCATATAAAATGAGATAGGATAAGAGATATGACAAAAACGTATGATAACAATAATGCTATACAGTGACAAGTATACATCAGATAACAACAAAGTAATACAATATCTCAAATATTCTCAAACACTAAAAAGAATGTCATATTCTTTAAATTATTCACCAAAACACAAATATTGATAGAGCTTATCAATGCCTATCATCAAAATTGGTGAAACACAAATTCTAGAAATCATCAACTAGAAATCCAGAAATAACAAAAAGGGGAAAGAATATCACAAACGGGAGCATGAAATCTCACTAACACGTGTATCACAAATGGGTCGCTATGCCGTAAAATGAGCTGGAGCTCCTCCAAACAGGGTATAGTCCACCCTTATGGACTATGAGCCAAAGCTCCTCCTATGAGCCGAAGCTTCCCAAACAGGATATAGTCCCCCTGCGGACTATGAGCCAAAGCTCCTCCTATGTGCCGAAGCTCCTCCAAACAGGGTATAGTCCCCCTTGTAGACTATGAGCCAAAGCTCCTCCTATGAGCCAAAGCTCCTTCAAACTGTGTATAGTCCCCCTTTGCGTATTATGAGCTGAGAATCCTCCAAACAGGGTATAGTCCCCTACGCGGACAAAGAGACATCGTATATCGCTAGTCTAAGTCATAAAATGATCACCATTGATCAATAAAAAGTGTGAATTACACTAAGCTAGTAAATAAATGAGTTTAGCTTCATGTCCCATAACCACTGGCTTAACTTAAATATTTACGAACAAATTGTAGATATCCACTCGAAAATTGTCACAAGAATTCAATCAAACAAGTCCAAGAATTAACCGACAAAGTAAACGCAAGCGTTTCATGCCACTTGTTTTGCTAGGTCATTTAATTAGATGTCTCGAATGAATGAGTTAAAGGTTTATGTATATTAATAAATTGGAGAACGGTTTTAAAAATTAGATTTGTATTAAAAATAACGTTGAAATCATTTTTGTGAAAGAGTTTGAATATTTACTACTAGTATAGAAACCTTTGCATTTTAAAGTGACAAACCATAAAAATGATTGTAGAAACAATCAATCACAAAATATTCACATACGAAGATGTGAATCAAATCCATAGAAATCGATACCAAATCCATCAAAATGGATATTCCCAAAAATCCAAAAAAAGAAGTCATCGAAGTCGATATAAGTGATAACAACTAATCGGATCAACAAAAATCGATAAACATGGGAAATTCATTCAAAAAAATAGGCAAATAGGTAAAACTGAACAGTTCAAGACGTTTGAGGGTTCATCCAGATGTTTGGATTTGGATTCTGTTTCAGAAAACCTCCCAAACGTCTGAAATTACAAACCAGACGTCTGAACCCTAACCAGACGTCTGAACAAATAAATCAGACGTTTGGAATTTGTCTCTGCCATTTTATTTTCTGCGTTCACTATATAATTTCTCCAGGGACCATAACCAGACGTCTGGTTGGTTCAGCTGGATAGAAATTAGCCTAGGTCAATGATGGCCAAATCGATTCGGAAGCAATCGGACGAGCAACGAAGACTAGGGATTTATGGCAAGCGACAACCCAGCCTTATAGGCTCTTAGATACACCACAAATAACATGTCCAAACATCCAAGATAGGATTTTTAATGATTTGACTTCAAAACATCAAAATTGGAATATTCACCAAATCAATTCAAATCAAAAGCAATTGAACATGAAATAGATGTTAGGAATTCATATCTAGCAACAATGAAAGCTATAGACATAGATGTGAGTTCAAGAGCTCACCTTTAAACCCAAAAACAACAAGTGAGAAGCTTTAAAGCAAAGCAAGGCCAATTCCTCTTCAATACATCTCTAGAATCTTTAATCTATTATCAAAGGTGAAGTTTTTCCTATGTTGTTAGGAATTTCTGAGAATTTGAAGAGAGGTTGAGATGGAGAAGATGAAGAGGATGCTTACCTATGCTTCTCCTTGATTTCTAGAACTTGAATTTGAATTTCCTAGCAAAACTAGGGCTTAGGAATTTTGAGTCTCCTTTCTTTCCCCCATTTTTATTTTAGCTTGAGAGTATTAGGAAATGAGAATGAATGAAGAGGAGAGGGGTGGAGTTAGGGTATTATGCTAGGTTAATGGGCTGAAACCCAAACTCGAAGCCCAATAGAAAAATAGCAGAATTCAACTCAACTCCAAACATATCGATGTTTATACTCAAAAAGGTTGAAAATGCCACTTTGAAATCAATGGAAGTGGTCTCGATTCTAATTCGACTGTTTGCAAAAATTAGCATTTCTGACTTTAATCCGACTAATGATTCTATATTTAAATAAAACATTTAAATATACAATCATAAAATATGCGGATTGTTATAGACTCCCCCCTCCTTAAGGAAATTGCATCCTCGCAATTCTTAAGAAGAAAACAAAGAGTAACAACCATAAAAGCATATCAACACAAAAGAAGAAATTTTGAAATGAGAAGTTCACCTTAAAGAGCACGAGAGAGTATGTCCGGATGTGTTCGCTCGATGAATTGGATTTCCAAGAGAAATCCTTAGGATTTGAGGACCGTTGAACTTTCACAAGTGGAACATCTTTATTTCAAAGGCGTTTAACCTCCATAGAAATGAAACAGATAGGAGGTTTCTCATAAGTCAAATTAGGTGAAACCTCAATTTCTTCAATAACACTAGGCTCAAGAATAGGATCGGAATCCCTTAAGCCATTTTCGTAGTTGAGAGACGTGGAAAACATCATGAATAGCAGAAAATTGAGCCGGTAATAAAGGCAATAAGCCATAGAACCAATACGTTCGGTGATGGGAAATAGGCCAATATATCGAGGTGCTAATTTTCCTGATCGACTTAAACATACAATACCCTTCATAGGTGAAACACGAATGAACACCAAATTCTAAGAGCGGAAACAATAGCCACGAGCACTAGATCATAAATGGCATATCTAGTCTCGGTTGGCTTTAATTGTATAGAGGTATAAGCGATAATGTGTTCCCTTTTTGCATGAGAACGACACCCAAACCAATACGACTAGCATCGGTACAAACAGTGAAGTCTTGGTTCCCTTCGGGAATCATAAGAATAGGAGCATCAGAAAGGAGTTCTTTTAAATGATCCTCTTTCCCAAAAAGCTAAAACATTCAAAATTATAGTTAACTTTATGTAATCATCTTTTTAGAACATTTAACTTATTACAAGTCAATTTACTGTGTCTGACTGTCGCATTATAGCGTTTAGGAGATTCCTATTATTAACGTTGATCAGGCGCATCGACCAGAATTCTTAAAGCACCCAATGAGCAAAACAACACAAAATCATCATCTATATGATAAACATGTCTCTTAAAAAAATCTTATGAATATTCTTGCTCGTTTTAAGAACAAAATCCAATTATACTTATAAATGTATCTTATTAAAAAGATTCGTAAATTAAAAAAAAATCACCCATAATCAACGAATACAAGGCGGACTCATTGAGATACATAGAATACTCGATTCATAAAATGGATGAAATAAGCTAGACAAACCGAATGATATAACGAGTCATTCATAAGAATCATAACGAGTGCGAAATGCGGTAAAGGGGAACGCTATCCTCCGCAACTCTTTGCCGGTGAAAACTGGTGGCAAGGTCGAGCTGAAAAGACCTTTGCATCTCACAATAGATCGCTTAGGTGGTAATCCTAAGACAAGCTCAAAGATACCGGGAAATTTTTGAACTACTTGAATGCGGAAAATAACATCTTCGTCAACAAGTGGGTCTGGAGAATAAATTGATGCCACCAAATTGGAATCAAAATCATTAAGAAAAATAGAAATCTGCTTAACAGATTGAGAATGTCGAAGATGAATAGTTCTATCGAGGTATAGGATATGGGCTTCATAATGATTAAGCCAATTCTTCCACAAAAACAATCTCGAAAGTTTTACGAAGTAAACTGAGTGTTGCAAATCCACCAACCGGATTTGCAATTCTCAGTGCAGTCATCAAGCCCAAAATATTTAAAGAAAAAGAATCAACAAGTTCTTTTGATATAAAATAATGAGATGAACCCATATAAAAAAGAACTCGAATAGGATAATCAAAAAACAAATGTCATCAAGGACTGAATGAGAAATACCTTGACCAAGAGAAGTGTCACTAGGAGCTTGCACAACATTTAGCTCTCCCTCTCTCTTGCTTTGAAGTTTGGGACATGAAGATATATAATGATCCGAACTTTTGCAATAGCGGCATGAAATAGGCCTTGGACACCTATTTATATAGTGGTCCTTAGAACCACAATTGTAGCATTCTCCACGATTAGGGATTGGAGACTTTACTACCAAAGTTACTTGCTTCACTTTCTTGTTGGGATTTGGACTTTCGAACTTAATAAAGGGATGCCTCTTCTTATTGATGTTGAAGTTCTTACTGACACTCACAATTTCAAGATCACTTTCTTTGTCAACCTCTTCAAGTTGAAGGGCGATATCTACAAGCTGATCGAAAGAAACTTCTAGTTTCAGAAGTAAAGGCTTTTTGAGGTTCTTATTCAACCCATAGACAAATCTATGATTTTTCTTCAATGGGGTATTAATATATTCGACCCATATTTAGAGAAAGATTCGAAAGATGCAACGTAATCCATCATAGAAGATTCACCTTGAACAAGGTCAATAAAGCATCGGGCTAAAGTTACTTTTTCAGCTTTTGGCACAAACTTTAATTCGAACCTTTCCCGGAATTGCTCACGAAAAGATCCGCTTCGGTAATTTCAGAAATCAAAAGCTCATATCAATCTAATGCTCTTTCTTGGAGCCTGCTAGAAGCCACTTGGACTCCATGTAGATTCACAAGATTCATGCGGGAAAAGATGCGATCGCATGTTCTAAGCCAAGCTTGGATTTCTATAACGCTTTGGGAACCCTTGAATGACCTTCCACCCAAATCGGTATAATCTCTACACAAGCTTGCAAACCTAGATTTAGGATGAGTAGGCTCTGGAATGGGTCCGGCAACTTGAGCATTCTTTACAAGATCTAAAAGCTGATGGGAAGACATAAATACACCGTCCTGAGGTGTTGCACTGGATTGACCAGCGCTGGGATGGCCAGATCTAACCATTTCTCTTCTTTAAAAAAGAAAGAATAGGAAAAGGTTTATTCTCAAAATGAATATCAAACAATCATGATTGATAAAACAAGGCATCATAAAAGATAATAGGATAGAACGGGTCCAATGACTCGAATTAAATCCTAAGGCACGATTCCTAGAAAAAACTTAGGACGATGATCCTTGCTATAATATTCTATATTGTTCTGAAGTTTGGCTCTGATACCAAGCTGTCACATCCTACCTCTATACTCACACTAGCTATGGACACTACGGGGAAATGCTGTCGACTAGCACGAAGAATAAGGTTGTTGAGGAGTGACCATCCATGTAATTGCTTTTTTGCGAGTACCGATATGCCAGATAGAAGGTCACGCATTTCATTTAGAGAGGAAATTCGACATATCAAGTACAAACTCAAAGCAACTACACAGTGGCTATGTGGCCTTCGAAAACAAATATAAAATAAGCATAGAATAAATCAGTCATAGATATTCATATCACTAAAGCGGAAACAGATATGAATATAACACATAAAAGTGTACATCAAAGTAGTGGTGATATAAGATCCACTACATCACAAAAGAATAGGTACCAGTGCAAGACAGAAGAATATGTATACATCAAGGAGCCTCCATTTCGAATGTATAACAACAAAAACTACTAAGCTAAAGTAGTTAGTCCAAAAGTCAGATGAAGGATCATGATAAGAAGTCAAGCAGAAGCACCTGAAATACCTCTATAATAACCATGTATTTTGTGATTATTTTAATTATGTATTTTAATTATTTTAAATTGAAATTCCTGATTTAAAAAACTTTATTTTATTTATTAAAATGAATTAATTTTGTTATTTTAATATAAATGTTGATTTTGATTTGTATTAGAATTTCAAACTTGAATAAATTTACTATTTCCAAAAAATGTGAGTTTTGGTCAATATAGTCAAACTTTGACTTTTGAATTTAAAATTTGAAATTTAAATATTTGAATTTTTTAGTTTTATCATTTATTATGAAAATAAATAAAAATTCAAGAATACTGCTTTTCGTTTCATTGAAATTCGATTAATATTGTGAAAGTTATGCTTTTTACAATATTTTTTGAAAGGCAAGCGGGGTTGACTGGTCCCCTACCAGAGTTTATTGAGAAAAGAAGAATATCACAACTAAAACACACTAAAGTCACGAAACACAACATGCAAACAAAGAAAAACAAACAACAGACAACTCGCACTAAAGCCAACCAAGTGGAGATAAACAAGAAAAAACACAAATGCAGGCAAAGCTTGACATGCACAAGTGAATGCACAGACAGACAAAAGCACAAGATCGACCCATCATACATAGACCAAATCAATTCCAGAGATCATGGTTATGAGAATAGAAACCATGCCTAGAAAATCTTATCCCAGATGCAATTTTCGTTGTAATCTTGACCCAAAATTGTTGCGCTGCTATGACCTCACTTCTGAAACACCTATTATTTCTTTCTATCCATACCAATCTGAAGTAAATCTTTAAAACGAAGAAGATAATATCCCTTCTGTTATGACTTCACCTCGTAGCCATCTTCAGCACATTCCATTTAGTTGTTGAGTTTTCTTTAAAGCTTGATATGCCAACTTTATTCATCAGGGTATAGATAATATTTGATAAGTATTCACAATCAAAAAAGAGATGGTCTGTAGATTCTAGGGACACATTGCAGAATAGGCATAGATAATCAATATCCATACCAGCTGACACCAATTTATCCCTTGTTAGAATTGCTTTGTTAACAATTTGCCAGAACATTAGATTTTCATTTGTTGGAGCATGAGAAGACCAACCCACATTAGCCCAAGGGAATGATGGTAAAGCTTCAGAATTAAGAAGGAGATCATACACCCTACCAATGCAATAAGGCCTTCCCTTCCATCATATTTACGTCTCGTGTTTGATTATCACAACATGATCACGCAAACTCCTCCATAACGTGTTGACTACCTGATTACTAGAAGAAGGAGTGTGGAGCTTCTCATTAACAATGTACTCAACCGCACAATCATTATCATCTATTAAGGATTGCAATCTTTCTTGGGTACCTAGCATTTTATCTAACACCATGCCAACCCCAAGCCAAGGGTCCTTCCAAAAACTCACTAGGAAAATAGGGACAAAATGTATTTGACAAATGGAAGTAAAGTACTTCTCAAGCTAAGAATTTTCCGCCATATCAAACTCGAGCCTTGAGTCGTAGACCAAAAATTCCCATTTCTAATTCAATAAAACCACACCCATTGCAACCATAGGCTATTTCTTTTAAGCAATATCGCATCAATATGGGACCTAACAGCTACTTTATTCCATAAGGAGATATTGATAATGCCAAGACCACCCTTTTTGGGAGGCTTTTCTAAGGTGGAGAAAGACATAGGAACCATCTTCCTATAGTGGATTGATCCGGTCCACAGAAATCTTAACAAAGCTACTCTGATCATGGTGAGCAATTGAGTAGGCAGAATGTAGGTTCTAGTCCAATACACAGTCATAGAGAAGCATACAGACCTAACTAGCACCAATCTTCGACCATGGAAAGAAATTTAGCAGTCCAGGAGTTAAGCTTAGATGTAATTTTATCATAACGGGGTTACAATCAGCCCTTGTAACCCTGGACATACATAGAGGAAGGCCTAGATATGACATATTATTTTCCATCATCTGAAAACCTAATAGAGCAACCAACCTTTCTTTGGCAGACGTGCTAATACCAGAGATGAGAATATGGGATTTTGATTGATTGATCCTTAATCCAGTTGCAAGATAAAAGGAATGGAGAGTGTCAATAAAAGCAAGTTATGGAGTGATCATTAGGCTCAGAGAAGATCATAATGTCATCCGCAAAGAAAAGTGAAGATCTTTGAAGCTGTTTACATTTATGATGGCAAGAAATAGTCATTTTATCAAATTCCGTTGTCAACATACATGATAGTGCTTCCATAACAATTATGAAAATATAGGAGGAAATTAGGTCCCCCTGGTGAACCCCTTGCTTCCCTTTAAAGTACCCCAAAGCCATCCCATTATAGCAAAGAGAGAAAGAGGGGGTTGAAATACAAACATACAGCCATGCTACAAAGACCTTGGGAAAACCCATTAATGACATCACTCGAACAATTGAGGTCTAGTGCAAGCTATCATAAGCTTTGCAAATATCAAGCTTCAGCATAGTTCTTGGGGAGATCAGACTTCTTCCCTACCCATTTATTAATTCATGTGCCATCATAATGTTATCAAGAATATTTCTTTTTGGGAGAAAGGAAGACTGATTTGAGGTGATAATTGATGGCAGCACGGTTACTAGTCTTGAGGCAAGAATTTTGGAGACACACTTATATACAACATTACGGCATGAAATAGGTCGAAAAGAGGAAGCATTTTGGATTGGCCTGACTTTAGGAATTAGGACGAGATTGGTCGCATTAGTTTCACCAAGCATTTTAAAGTTATTAAAAAAATTGTGAATTGCGGAAGTGAATTCAAGACTAACGATATGCTAACTAGCCTTGTAGAAAACAATGTTAAATTCATCAGGCCCACCATTCGAAGTGGCCTTCAAAGAAAAAAGAGCATCATTAATTTCTTGATCAGAAACCTTTTAAACAAGCAAGTCTTTCATTGTTGAGTTCAACATAGGAAGGGATAGGTTATTCAGTCTACCAAGATCAGGTTCAAAATTTTCAGAGTTTCGTAGAAGCTTAGAGAAGTGTTGTATCAAGTGTTGGTCAATCTCCTCATCGGTTGTAAGGAGAACACCATCATCGTCCTGTATAGAATGAATATAATCTCTAGCATGTTTTTCCTTGATAGAAGCATAGAAGAAAGTAGTATTCCTATCTCCCTCGGTCACCCACCTTTGATGCATCTTTTGCTTCAACATACTTGCTTCAGAATTTAAGGCGTCATTAAGTTGTTGAAAAAGGAAGGACCCATCCCGGGCTAGAGATAGATTGGAGGGATCCTCATCTAAAAGCATTTGTGCCTTCTTAAGCTAATCCTTAAGAAAATTGGAAGTTAGGGTGCCATTTACAAATTTGAGAGAAAGCCATTGTCTTAAAGCTTGCTTAGTTGCCTTCAATTTCCTGCATAAAATAAACATAACATTTCCATTATAGTTGGTTGACCAAGCAAGTAATATAATACTAAAATACTCTGGGTCACTGACCCAAGCATTGAAAATTTTAAAAGCCTTTTTTTCCTCTCCATGGCAAAGGATGGGTGTGAGAATTATAGAGGAGTGGTCAGATAAGATTGGATAAGGCATGTTAGCAGAAATGGAAGGCAACAAGGATAAGTCAGGAGCATTGCAAAACGACATATCAATATTGGTAAGCGTTCTAATCCCAGACCTGCTCCTATTGTTCCAAGAGAAGGGGACACCAGTGCGAGGAATTGGGAGGAGATCAGAGTCATATATTGAGATATTGAGTGGGGCAATATCCCTATGCATTAGGGGTTGCCCTCCAATTTTGTCGGTTAGGTTGTAACAACAGTTGAAATCACCTAGAGCGAGCCAAGGATTGGAATACTGTCTAAAAGATGGGAGAAGATTGAGAAGAGATTTCCTAGGGATAGTAGCATTGTGAGCATAAACGAAAGTTAAGTAAAAAGAGAGATTAAGAGGAAGGAAAATGGCATGAAAATGGATCAGCTGAGAATTTGTTAGAATGGGGGAGAGAGTGAAAATTAAAGGGTCATGGACAGTGAGAATCCTACCATAAGTAGCATGATCCAGGTTGTGATGAACAAGCCAAGCAGGATTGATATATTTAGCTGCTTTCAGGGTTAATGGAAGAGAAAGCTAGGTTTCCAAGATTGGAAAAATCTTAATATTATGTTCACTAATCGGAGCTTTGACATGGTCTAGTTTGACAGGGTTATAGGCTCCCCTGATATTCCATGATGTGATTTTATTCATCAAAACTAAGTAGAGTGGTGAAGCACACTTACCCTACTCCTAGTTGTAGGAGGATCAGATCACACTGATTTTAGTTTTGCAGCTAAGGAAGATGACTTCAGAGCACTTGGGCTATAAGAATCGGGACGGGGGGGAGGAGAGACCCAGCCAGGAATGGTGCTTGAAAAGGAGTAGGGGGAGGGGATTGTGAAGGGAGGATTAGTACGTGGTGAGGATGTTGAGGGAGCTGAAAAAGGGACAGAAGGCTCAAAAAGTTCGAAAATGTGATTCTCAATCTGGTATAGGAAATCTTGTTCAATGGTGTTAAGTTCCAGTTTTGAAGTCGGCACCTTTGCATGCGGGTTTAGAATACTTTGATTTGATTGGCCAGAAGGTGGGAAGCATAAATTGCCTGCTTCAGTTGGTTTCAGAGTTTTCAAAAGTGCATTGTCATCTATTTGAGGTGGGGAGCTTTTGTAATTTGCAAAGCTTTATTTGTCAGTTTTTCAGGATCAAAAGTTTGATCAGAAGCATTAACTGCTAAAGTAAAACCCTCTCCTTCCTCAGAAGCATTTGATATTAGTTCATTCTCATTGTATTCTGTTACATCATGCACAAGCACATAGAATGGATTAGCATTCAACATTGCTTCGAGTAACTTTGGTTCTTCTTGAGTGTTTACTTCGGGTAAATTTGCTACTACAGAGTTTCCTCCTTAAGGATTAGCATGCACATATATTACTTTATACTCAATTGTTCTTCCTTCAGTACTTATTTCAGTAATTATATTCAAAACAGAATTCCCACCTTTATTTTTATCCGATCCATTAACTGTTTGGATTACTGCATTATTGCATGTCTTATTCAAATTATTGAGAACTTTGTCTTTCCTAAGAGTTACCTTCCTCCACCCTCCCTTTGAAACATCAGTTATGTTCTTGCTATTTCCTTTAAAATTACTTTCCTTTCCATCACTAGAATTGATAGAAACACCCAACGCAGCTGGTTTCTCTTCCTCGGTACTATCATTAATGCTTTTCAGCACTTGGCAACAAGAGGTTTGATGCCCAAAAACCTTGCAGCCCCCACAAATTAGTGGTTTCCACATATAATCACTCTGACTTGTTGCTCAGAGCCATCCAAAAGTTTAACCATTAAAACATCAGGCAATTCAGCTTGAGCAGAGACCTCAACCAAACATTTGGCATACCCAATCCTTTCCATCTTTTCAGTATTATCATCCATACATAGTAACTTCCCTATCCTCGTTGCTAACCAGTTAATTCCTAGGTGAGACCAGTAGTATAAGGGAATGTTAGATAGTTTCAACCACACTGGTACAGACTTGATAGTGCTAACACTGTTTCCAATTGATGGATCCCATTCCTTTACTATAAACAACTTGTTCCTTATCACAATAGGATCAGATTGGATGATCTTCCTCCTATCTTCATCAGATGATAGATTGAAGAGGAACAAGCTCCCATCTGATTTGACCTCTATCGATCCTTTTAGACGCCATACTCGTTTTAGATGACGCAATACAACCATGTAGGGGAAAGGTAAATCAAGAAAGAAGCCTACAAGGCAATGCCTCCAAACAGCATTACCAGCGTTGACAACTTCCACTGGCGGAACTATTGCACCATCATCAAAGACTAAAGGGAATGAGATAGGTACGTAACTGCCAGGATTGCGAGGCTTAGCTTTGAAAAGTGAGTTCCACAAAGGGGAGAAGAAGTGATGGGTTTGGTAGAAGGACAAAGAACAGGCGGTGGGCCGAGGAGAGAGGATGGAGCAGTGACGGGAATGGGCGGTGGGAAAGGACGAGGAGACAGGAAGCGAGATTGAAGGAAAAGGACGGGAAGGAGAGGCCATGGCAGAGGAAAAAAGACTTGAATTCACTGTCATGGCCAGGACGGGAAGTAGTGCTTTTTACAATATTATATGTACATTGTTTTATTTAACAAGATTATTTATTTTAAATTATATAAATAATATTTTTTTGTTCTAATTTGTGTATATATGTATATATGACATGTTATGTATTTATTTTTATTTTTAAAACATTTTTATAGTATAGTTATAATTTTTCAAATGTTTATTGTATATTGTCTATATTTTTAATTCTAGTTTCAATTTAAAAACTATTTTCTTTATTTACTTTTATATTTTCCTAAAAATATTTATTTACTCTCTTTTCTACTTTATTTTTTTCTGTTTTATTTTATTTACTGAAATTTTTATTTTTTTTTATTTTATTAAAAGAAGTAAGAAATTCTAAAGGACAAAACTTTTCATATTCCTTGTCTTTTCATTACCTTGTCTTTTCAATTTCCATTTTTCATTTTCATTTTGTTTAGCCAACCATATTTTTTTGCTATTGTCGTGACTTCCTTCTCATATTCACGTGATAAATATTTCTCATCCTCAAACTGTCGATCATGAAAAGAAAGAAAAAAAACAAAATTTTCTAATGGCATCTTTTCCACTTCTCTCCTCTTTTCATTCACATTTTTTCCTTCCCCTTCTTCTAGCTTGCTCGGCCTCTCCACCATCACCAACCACATCTGCACCATCACCTTCCCCTTGTCCAAATCTGGACATGACCATTGGATGAAGCCATCACCAAAAAAGCTTTGCACAAACTCCACCAAAACCATGCTAGCCGAGCCATTACTTCACTCTATCCATCATATATTGCCACGACCACCCCTTAGCCGCCACCACCAGCTAGTATACCACCTATAGCCGCCCCCTTCACTACTGTCCAGTTCTGACCTGACATGATTCCCCTATGGTCGAGCCAAGCAATGACCAAGCCGAGCCTAAAAGTTGAACCAAACTCCACTATTTTGCCTTTTTCTTATGTTTGCTTCATGTTATCACCACTACCACCTTCATCCACTTGTTGCCTTGCCTATATGATGTCAAACCTTAGCTTAGCACATCACTGGCTGAGCTCATGTTCCACCTTGGTCGAACAATTGAATGGTAAAGGCAAGGTCTTGTCTTTATTGCTCTTTATTTCAATACATTTCAATATTGTTTTGGCAAAATATTCTTGTATATATTGTCTATTGTTTTGGTTGTATACAAGATAATATCTTAGCTCTCTCCACTCGTTTGAATCCATTGTCTTGCTATGTCGTGCCGTATCGTGCTTTCTGTAATTCATTCGTGTGTTTTGATTTGCTAACTCCAGCTTGAAAAGGTGAATCTTTCTCACTCTAACATATATACTTATGAAACAGTGAATCGATATGAAGTGTTTGGTAAATAAAAATGTTTATGCAAGTAAAAGATGATTATATGATATGCTCTGCCATGTTATTATCTTGTTGACTTTGTTAATTATCACCTGACATTTGATAAATGACATCATATTGCAACATTGACATTGTTTATGCATATGTTCACACTGCAAGTTCCCTGTTAGTATAGAATCACTATGATTTGAAATGATACATACCCGAAATGACTTTAGAATAGAGAAAAATCATTATGGGCTGAAATGATAGGCCTGAGTGACTTTTTGTAATATCCCGAAAATTTAGGCAATGTTTATTTAATAATTTCCATTAATAATTATTTTAAAATATGTAATATCGATTTAACAATGTAATTTAACAGGATTTATCTCTAATTGTTTAATTTGATAAATGTTACCTTTTTAAAAATCTATAATGATAATAATTTAATTTGGGAATTTTATTCTTTCCAAAGTTAAAATATTTAAATAATAAAATTTTCTTTCTAAGCTAATTGAAAGAATTTTCTTTAATAATGTATGTACATGTGTATACATTGTAAATAAGGAGTATGATTTTAATTTAAATTAATAAGAAATGTTTTCAAATTATATGGATTTACTCACGCTGGATTCCAGCCTGACACGGGTGTTACTTTGATGTAATGCTCGGGTCAGACCGAGTATTACAGATTTTCAGGTAAGGACGTTCCGGAGCACAGAAGGCGAGTTGGATGGCTGGAACGTATGGAGCGTACCCACTATGATATATATTTATATATCTAGGACATGTTGTTTTATAACGGTCATGTGTTGTGTAATTGTTGTAACTCTGATATATGAAAATGTAAATGTACAGATATAGTTCTTTTTGTGAACTGTTATTATATGATATTATATTTTGATCCGCTGCGAATGTGAGGTTTTCTGTGTCTTGTTTCTGTTTCTTTTTCCTCTATCTCTTCTTCTTTTCTAACTATCTGGAAATTTCGAGATTGAAATTACGGGGTCGTTACATTTGGTAACAGAGAAGAAGGTTAAGCGAGAACCTTAGCTCTAGTGGGATTACTCATTATGGATAAGGTAAGTGGTACCCTAGAATGAGTTGAGTATATATATATATGAGAGAGCGTACTTGTTATTTTCTTATATAAAGATTTTAAAAGAT
This sequence comes from Allium cepa, assembly GCA_030765085.1. Taxonomy (NCBI): domain Eukaryota; kingdom Viridiplantae; phylum Streptophyta; class Magnoliopsida; order Asparagales; family Amaryllidaceae; genus Allium; species Allium cepa. The sequence goes on from CM060945.1 coordinate 781,459,362, forward strand.
TTTGTATGAGAATATATTTTGATATATATATATATAAAGCAATATTTCTTTCTAATAAATATTAAGAGAATTGGTTGTTAAATTTTGGAATTAAATTAAGAAGTAATATAATACAACCAATTTGGAATCTAGAATTGGGATTAAATTAAGTAGGTATTAGAAATACAACCAAAATGAAATTAAATAAAGTTAAGTTTGAAAAGAATTCAAACTAAAATTAAAATCCTGAATTGGAAAAATATTTCAAAATAAGATAATAATGGATGGTTTTAGATATGATAATTTTGGTTATTATCATAAATGGTTGTTGTATTTATTAATGAAATGTATTAAGGAAGTAACCATTTAAAAAGGGAGAATAAACTTGTAAATTAGGAGGGATGTAAATTAAGGTGGGTTTCAAATTGTGCAGTTTTGAATTCTAAATTTAAACATTTGAATTGGCTTCAAAATGTTAAAGGAAATAATATTATTTAAACTACTTTGAACATGATCTTATTTTAAAATAAGAGATGTTATTTAATTCAAACGAAAGGGTCCTATTTCAAACAAGGGTTGTTTGAAATTTTAAAAGAATTTGTTTAAATTAAAAACCAAAGGTGGTTAAAAATTTTAAATTTGGCTTGGTGAGCCAAGAAGTAAATATGTATATATGTGGATATACATAATATAAATGGTGAGTTTTGAATTTGGAATAAGATGTCATACCCAAAATGATAAGTTTTTGAACTTAATTAGTGGGAAGATTATTTATGAGAAGGTCAAAATTTGAAATGGAAGTTCAAATTGGGTAAGGTTGACTGGATTAGGTGAATTGAGTTTAACTGGCAAAAGAGTTAAATAAGTTGGAATGATCAACCTGATTTGGAAATTTGAAGATAAAATTAAGATTTTACTTGGGAGGTTAAATGGTTGATTGGAATCGAGAGTTTGTGTGATCTCAAAATGGGTTTGAGATCTAGAAGTTGGAAATGAATGGATGTTTTAAAATGAATTAGATGATATCATCCTATGGTTGTTAATAATCTTTAAAATGTGAATTGGATTTGTTTAAAAGAATGAGAAATGGAGTATGGTAATCCATTGTTGGGATTAAAAGGTAAATTGATTTAAAGGAATTAAATCAACATTTGAAGTATTGACTCGAATTTATATAATTCGAGATGGTTTAATCCTGGAATTTGAATTGAATTAGTTCAAACTAGATTTGATTTGAAGTAATTGAAATTGTGATTGAAGATGTATGAGTATAAGATTCAAATGGAAATTTGAATTGGATTGATTTGAATAATCTAGAATTGTAATTAAAGTTGAATAGCTTTAAATTCAAAAGGAATTTGAATTAAATTTAGGAGGAAATCAAGAATAATTCAACTTGATTTGGAAATGGAATTTGAAATTGGAATTAATTCAAGCTGGAGTAGAAATGAAATGAAATTGGAACTAGTTAAATTGAAATTTATTTGAATTGGCATAATTTGAGATCAAGGTTGAATAAAATTAAATTTGGAAAGAAACTAAGGTTAATTCAACTTGAATTGGGATTGAATCAATTTCACTGGAAATTGAAGTTATTTTAATTGGAATTGGGTCACTTTAAATGGAAGTGGAATCTAAATTAAATTGATGAGAATGGAGATTGGGAAGTGAACAGTTTTGACTCTGGACTATTTTTAATATAAATTGTTTAAAAATAAACCTATTTTTCCAAGATATTTATTATATATATACAACCTTTCTTTTTAAAGCCAAACTATCTTATATTTGTTTTACAATTATTTTTGAAACTATTTAACAATTTTCCAACTGTTTTATAAACTAATTACTGTATTTCAACTATTTTATAAAACTAATTACTATCTTACTATTATTTTGCAATTATCTAAATTTTCTATAATTATTTTAACTATTTTCTGACTATTTTACATCTATTTGACAAACTAGTAAATATTTTCTAACTACTTATCTATTTTTAAAAACTTTTCAAGCTATTTTCTAGATAAACTGGTCGGAGTTCAAACTGTTATTGGTTAAATACCCAATCGAGATAAGAATAGAGGTGATAATCTAAATGGATTGAAGCAAATGTGTGTAAGTGAATGAAAATCAAAGTGGATGTGAATAGAAAGAGGAATTGATTTGGTTAATAACCAATAAAGATAAATACGTAGGGTGTACGTATGTTATTCTATTCGCATAGTAATTTGATCCAGATTCGAGCATAGAATTTCGAGATAGTTATATCGATCCGAGTGGGATTTTTCACTCGATTTTCGACGGCGAACCTGGATATGGATTGTTGATTGGTTCTGGATATTCTCTATCATAGTTATGACTATGCAAGGAGAATGACGGTTTCTGATCAAGAAACCAGATCTGAGTCCGCACTAGGAAGTTGGGTGGACGATACTAGTTCGGAAGTGAAATTGTGTGATCGAGTGAGCGATCAGATTGGTATGGCATACGAATGATATGTGTACATCGTATGGATTTGAATGAAAATGATATTGAAAGAAGTAATCAAATTTTAATATTTGATTTTGAGTAAACAAAGTTAAACATCTTTGTTTTATAAAATGAAACTCCCCTTGTTGAATCTTTTGTCAAAAGAAAAGGGTTTTGAAAATATTTGAAGTACAAAAGGAGTTTTATACAAGTTTGAAATGATCCAAAGTTTTGAAAATTATATATATATATATATATATATATATATATATATATAAAGGATCTTATGAGGATTTTAGAAAAGGTTTTGGGAACCTTTGGATTTGGAAAGGCTTTTGATTTTAGGGTAAAATCAATATGAGAATTTGGAAAGCCTATTTTGAGAATTATCGATTTTGGGATGATCGATTTTGTGTAAAGGAGCTTTGAATGAGATCATACTCGGTGTATGATTTAAAGATACTATATATATATTATAAAATGTTTTTATGATGGCTCTGGGGAAAAAGGCACTCCCTTGGAATGGACTTCTCAGGAGTACCACTGGGTGGTGCTGCCTTGAACCCCAAGGGGGGATTCTAAAGTTGATCCTGTGAGGAGTCCGGACAAACTAGTTCCTGAGGATTTTGGGTAGCGAAAGTCGAGGGCGCTGATGCCTACAGGGGCATTTGGGTTATGCTGTGACGACAGTGTAACTCGATGTCACTGCGATCTACTGTGGGGACCATAGCGCAAATCGTGTGGAGGATGAGTGTCAACGGTCTACACTTGATTTTGCCGGGAAGGCAACGCAACATCGGTAGACTGCGATCTATGGTCGAGTGGAGTGGAGAAGTTTCATTCTTTTGGCAGCGAAATTCGAGGGCGCTGATGCCTACAGTTATATGGGTTTTTGCTGTGATAGCTACGTAACCCCAATTGTAGCTGCGATCTGTAGCGGGTGCCATGGTGTAATCGAGGGGCGCGGAGGCCTACTGTTATCTATGGATTTTGTTGGGATGGCAACGTAACCATCCGGTTAACTGCGACCATGGATGGGGATGATGATTTCCAGAGCATTCTCACCAAAGATATATCCTCTATTTTCAAAAAAAAATCTGTTTTCAATTTTTTTCAATAAAATTATTTTTCAAGTATTTTCACTAGGTGTTGAAAATGGGTCTGCTAAGTACTTATAGATTTTCAATCGTACGTCTGATCAACATATGACCGAATTTCTGTGAGAACAAGGATGGGCTGGTTGAAACATCGAGTTATAGAAATATTTTTATAAAAACTATTTTAGAAATATTAAGATTTTTAAACTAGATTAAAAATGATCAAAGAAAATTTATCTGATTTTAAGCATATTAATAATTCTGGCTTCGTTCCTTTTCGAGGACGAAAAGATTCAAAGGGGGGAAGAATGTAATATCCTGAAAATTTAGGCCATGTTTATTTAATAATTTCCATTAATAATTATTTTAAAATATGCAATATCGATTTAACAATCTAATTTAACAGGATTTATCTCTAATTGTTTAATTTGATAAATGTTACCTTTTTAAAAATCTATAATGATAATAATTTAATTTGGGAATTTTATTCTTTCCAAAGTTAAAATATTTAAATAATAAAATTTTCTTTCTAAGCTAATTGAAAGAATTTTCTTTAATAATGTATGTATATGTGTATACATTGTAAATAAGGAGTATGATTTTGATTTAAATTAATAAGAAATGTTTTCAAATTTATATATATGTATGTATATTGTAAATTGGAAAACTTGATTAGATTTAATATAGAAACTTTACAATAGCTTATTTTAAAAATATATCAATGAACTAAGCATAGTTTATAATTAATAAAGAAAATTTGTATATAGAACCTTAAAGGCTATTAGAAATAAACATCTTATGAATGAAGTACTATTTTATTTTTATACATTTAAACCATAGTGTAAGCATTTAAAGTTTTAAGACATATGTATATAATAAATTGTGTGTGTATATATATATATATATATTAAAATATAATACTTATGTAAAAATAGAATTTATAAATAAATAAGTCCAAAAAACTTGTCAACTTAAGGAGCAATGAGAAATACATATGTCAATTAAGGAACAAGTGAATGATACATTTTTCACATTTTTAAACAAGTGGAAATTTCTCATTTTTAATGAAAATAAGTAAAATATGTTAGAGAAACTATTGGAATTCCTTTTCAGTTCAAAATTTCTTTCTTCCTTCACCTTCTTTCTTCTCATTCTTTCTATATAAAAAAAGAAACTTGGAATGAGAAAATCAATTACAAGCCTGAAAGAAAAAGAAGAAACAGAGAAAAAAATACAAACCTGAAGAGAAAGAAAATCTGCAAAGGTCAACGTCAAAATTCTAAACCCAGATCAGTTTGCAAGCTTCAAACCAGAGCAAAGCTATGCTAAAAATCAATCATACTCAATATCAATTCATGAATGATCTGAGCTAATCAAATGCAGCTCTATCCTCTGTTCCTTAGCTGGTGAGTAAACTGATACTCATTAAATTCTAATTCTAGTTTGAAATTTATGCTTGAGAGTAAACAAGACAACATCTGGCTATATTTGGTGTATATGATGACTTTAAGGATGAATGTTGTTGTAATAGATTGCATATGTGAATTTTAAAGCTTCATGTTATAAATATGAAGTAATATGTGTGTGCATGTATCTATACACCTCTGTCTCTAAATTACAGGTTTTAAATACAGTAAGAATTCAAATATTCCTTATTAAATTAATCCATATCTCCACAAACACACAACATTAGGCTTTGGATTCTGAAGATAAATATTGAAGAATAGTATGATTTTGTTTTAATAATAGTTGAGATAATTATATTTAATCATTAAACTGTAAATATTTGGATTACAGTAAAGATCGAGTTTTGGGAAAAATCAATACTAATAATTTTACCTTTGAATTATGTAGACTAAATCGACTAAATGAAACATGAATTTTAGTGGAAATTTTGTGATTTTCAATACTGTTTTGATCGAGAATTTGTGAATTTCTTGATTTGGGAATTTTGGCCTATTGCCGTTGAATGACATCGATTGGAAGTTCGAGTTTTGGCTCAGAGGGGAATGGAGTAGGGTAGAATGTTGGAAAAATATCGTTGGATTTTTCTATAGGCTGTAGGGATCGGATTTGAATGAGGTAGGGTTTTATACCAGGTGTGTGTGGTCTGGGTTCAGAGGGTCTTCGTGGCAACATGAAGCGATCGGATAGATCGCGAAGTGTGCCATGGATGCTGGAAGGCGCGGTGGAGCAATGGTGAGGCTGGTGTGGCGTATCAAGGTCTGGATCAACATGTGCGGTCGAATTTTCGGTGATGTATGATTTCAGGTGGTGTGGATTGAGGTCGATTTCAATTCTCGTGTGAATCATGTGTGATGTTTGATTGAGAGGGGTTCCATAGATCGCCAATGAAGTGTTGGGATTGTCATCGACGTTTACAGTGCCGAGGTTCATCGGTGTAGGTGACGTGCATATTTTGTGCACCATGTCGTCGTGTCTGTGTTGCAGAACTCGGGTAAAGGCTCGGGGAAGATGTAGTATGTCTCGAGCTGGGTTTCGATATTTTGCATGGGTGTTGGATTATAGGTTCAAGTTAAAACTTGTTCTAATTGCAAGGGAGATACTCGGGCCTGGACTTGATTATACGTTGGATTGGGCCGAAGTTTAAAAGTATAACAGTTTAAAGATTTTAAACATAAACCAATTTTCTTTATAATGTATGTGTTTAAATACTTGGATTTTAATAATAGTGGTATGTTTTTCTTAGCTTAAAAATTTATTAAGTTAAGTCGAAATATAAAGTTAAGCAGTTTATTTAAAGGTAAAATGTTTTAAATTTACGTGTTAATCATAATTAAGAAATTGATTTAGGTAAATGGGTTATTTTAAAGTTAATTAAGATTTTTGGGGTAATTAATGATTAATTAAATTAATAAAGAAATTGAAGAAAATTAAGTAATAAGGATTAAGGAAAAAAATACTAAAAGAAAGTAATTAAGATAATTACTTAATGTAATCTATAAAGTATAATTACTTAGTAAAGTGATTATTGGATAATCACTTAATGAGATTAGTTGAGATTAATCAATGATGGGATTAATCTAAAGATTATTTGATGTAATTAATGAAAAGAATTAATTACAGGAAATGATTAGGGAATCATTTATAAGGAGATTAGTTAAAAGGTTAATTAATATGAATGGTTAACTTTAATTTATCTATGTGGTAGTTAAAGGTTAATGAATTAATGATCAAGGTTAATTTATTAAGGATAATTAATCAATGAAATAATTACCTGATGGAAGTAATTAAGGATAAATTACTTAAGGAAGTAAGTAAATACTAATTGCTTAGTGTAATTAATTAAGGGATTGGTTAATTAAAGGAATTAATTAAGGATTTGTCAATTTATGAGTTTAGTTAATTGAAGAATAATTAATCAATGTAGGTGGTTATAAGGTAATTAATTGAATTATTATTTAAGGATTATTGTGATTAATGTGATGGGTAAAGGTTAATTGATTTATGTAATTAATTAAGAGTTAATTTCCTTATTGTAATTAAAGGATAATTAGTCAAAGGTGATTAATTAAGATGAATAAATAAAGAATGATTAATTAATTGGTTTGTAATTAATTAATGTTAAGAAAGGAATCTAAGTGATTGAGGTTAGTAATTTAATTTGAATTAATTAAATAAAAAAATTTGGAAGTGATAAATTTTTGTGTATGTCGATTGAATGATGTTAATGCCTTGAATTGATGGTTATCTCTGGAATGAAATGTTTGTGATATGTTATGCTTGGATGTACTATGATATAGTAAATACCTATAGATGATGATTGGCTGACATCTTGTATTTAAATTGAATTGTATTCAATTGAATAACTTGGGTTAAGTTGTCATTGGACTCGAAGAGACCGGGGTCGGTATTAGTAAATACCCGAAACCACTTCGATTTGGAATACAGTAATTCTTTATAAAATTGATATGTGAAACCAATAGACTGGGATAGAATAAATTAGACCTTTGAAGCTAGGTAAGAATGCTTAGAATTTGATTTATCAAAATAAGTGTCGACTATTTAAAGTTATGAACTTGTAGTAAGGTACAAGTTACCCGGGTTCCCTTCTAAATTTGAGTTTAGTGTTTCAAATTATATGGATTTACTCACGTTGGATTCCAGCCTGACCCGGGTGTTACTTTGATGTAGTGCTCGGGTCAGACCGAGTATTACAGATTTTCAAGTAAGGACGTTCCGGAGCACAGAAGGCAAGCTGGATGGCTGAAACGTATGGAGCATACCCGCTGTGATATATAGTTATATATCTAGGACATGTTGTTTTATAACGGTCATGTGTTGTGTAATTGTTGTAACTCTGATATATGAAAATGTAAATGTACAGATACAGTTCTTTTTGTAAACTGTTATTATATGATATTATATTTTGATCCGCTGCGAATGTGAGGTTTTCTATGTCTTGTTTCTGTTTCTTTTTCCTCTATCTCTTCTTCTTTTCTAACTATCTGGAAATTTCGGGATTGAAATTTCGGGGTCGTTACACTTTTATCAATTTTATTTACATAGGATTGCTGGTTTGAAATGGTAGAACCCGGTTTTTTTTTGAATTGCGGATTGAAATGATATATATCTGTATCACTTGACCTAGGTTAGAAAATTATATACAGACCCCGTGGTATATTTTTAATTGATTTTTATATGGATATGTATTTTGAAAAGTATGAAATTTGATTTCAAAATATATATTTTATGGTTTTGAGAAGGCTAAATATTAAGTTTTGAATTTTTGAATTTATATATACAAATTTTAAGTAAATTTGAATTTTGAATTTAAATTTTATTTTTAAATGTAAATAAATAATGGAAATTAAATTTAAAGTTTGAAATGATATTTGAAGTAGAATGTTAAGTTTTATTTTATTTATAAGTAAATAAACAGTGAATTTTTGACTTAACTAATAATTGAGTTTTAAATTAGATATTTAATCATGAAATTTTGTTGTGATAAATCATATATTAAAATTATTTAAATGTGAAAATTTAAAGTCCAGAAATATGATTTATAAGTTTAAAATAACAAAAATTTGAAGTTTTAAATGTTTCTGAAGTTATAATAAAATATGGAATTTTATTAATAGCATTTCCAAAATGCTGTACTCTTATGACAACATTTTTAAATGCTGTTGTTTTGGAATTTAACTAGGTTTGAAATAACAAAATATCTATTACGGCATTTTATAAATGCCGTTGTTCTTGAACTAAACTATTTTGGAAATTTTAAGCTACGACGGCACTTTATAAATGCTGTCATTGCTATATTTTGACAGTGTTTGAAATATTATAGATTTTAACACTATTTGAGTTCAATTTTAAAGTGTTAAATGATTTAACACTTGGAATTGATTATTTATGAAATTTAAGGAGTTTTGAATATATTTTGATATTTAAAATTGAATTTTTAGTAATTTAAATTGAATTTGAATTAGAATAAAGTTTACTTGATTATGTGTTAAATGGAATGAAATGAAATGAGATAAATGAATTTTTTAATGGAATTTTGAAATGTATTTTGTAATGACATTTGAAATAATAAATGAATGACATATTTGATTTTTAAATGACATTTAAATTTGGATATTTGAAATTTAATTCAAATAATGATTTGATAACGAAGTTTTGAAGGATATGGTATTTTAATGATTTTGAAATGGTTTTGAATGGTATAATCTTTATTTGATAAAGAATGTGAATTTGGAATGATACTTGATTTTGATAAATGATATTAGAAGTTTATATTTGTATGAAAGGATATTTGGTTTACTTGTAATTCAAGTTTATTTAAAAGATATTGGATTTATAAAATGAACATTTCAAAACTAAGTAACAAGGAAGTTAAATTTGAGATATATGAAATTATAAAATCTAGTTTTGAAATATGGTATATTTAAAGCTTTGGATTGATGGTTTGAATTGAATTAAATTGGAAATTTGAAATTTGGGTTAAATTGAATAAAATTTTAAAATGCAAAAAATTAAAGGAATGTTCCATGATTCCAAAATGTATGATTTCGAAATTTATGATTTTTCAGGGTGTAATGATTTCATGTATTTTGGATTTTGAAAGAGTTATAACTTTGAAAGTATTATGAATTTTCTTTAAAGGTGAATATATGTTTGAAATCGAATTAATAAACTATTTTGATTTGGATATAGTTTTGAAATAAAAATGGTTTTGGTTTCAAAGTATAAGCCATTTTAAAAGGAATATAGTTTTGAAATGAAATGGTTTGATTTTTTGAAGTATAAACTATTTTGAAATGACCACTGCGTTGTAATAATGTTTGGTTGTTAAAGAGACCGGGATCGGAAATTGTCATACTCTCTGCCAACTCCAAAAACCACTTTAACAACCGTGTACGTGGTGGAGATTCCAGAATGAAGTAGGATTGTGGTAACGTTCTTGAGGTATATTACGTGGACCCAACTCCCATGAGTTGGCATAAGGTGGCCAAAACAAGAGTGATCTCGGGCCAAGTGAGGTCATTCCTTCGATCGGACACATTCCTTCGATACGATCCTCTTACTTATTGTTGATTTGATGGCCATCCTACAATTTTGATTTGGGATTGTGTTCCGAGGTGGGCGTATGTGGATGCTACGTTACCACCAGCCCATATGCGTTATTGGTATATCTACCTTGGCATTGCCTTGTGTGCGGTGTCACCTACCATAGCGAGCTTTATTATGAGTTTGTTTTTCTCCCGTAGCCCATAGAGTATTTAGGGTAGTCTCTCGATCTGGAGATGTGCTGATACTCGATGGACTACTGGGTCTATTGCGTGTTGGGGGCTATATGGGTAACCCTTCAAGGCTATTTAAAAGTAAGTTTATTTTACTGTAGACACTATTATAATAGCGTAATATTACTATATAGTAAATAATTTAACGGATCCTTAAAGGATGGGCGATCTCAAGCATCCTTTAAGTTACTGATGCATTTTTGTTACTGTTCACTTGAGTTGATTTACAGTTCATAAGTATTTATGTCCTGACTCGAGTGTTTTGTGTTTTGCTTTACGCTCGAGTCAAACTGAGTGATTCAACATTCAAGACTCACCTTCGAAGTTGGAGCTTTGCTTGAAGATCTAGCCATCTATTTTGCTTTCAATATCCAGTGATTTCAGTGATGTATTCTGATTTGTACCTGATATATCTTGTTACTCGTTTTTTATATCTTGTTTAACTCCAATGTATCTTATTTTTATATAGTAGCTTCATGAACTACTATCTCTTTTAATTCCGTTGCATTATTATTTACTCTGTGTATGCGATGTGTGACTATTTATTTACTGTATATTCTAATATTTGCCAAATTTTATTTACAACGCGTTATTTTGAGCAATTCAAGTCCGACACGTGCGGATGCGAATGGTTGAAAATATCGGGTTGTTACATTTGGTATCAGAGCTTTGGTAGCTCTAGGCAAACTCAGCATATAGGGTAAATGTATTTATAGAATCACTTTCATTCAAGTTTGAATCTCTTCCTTTTTGATTCGATTCCTTTGAATTTTGAAACGTTCCCTGCGGTTCCAAAATTCATTTGTGTCCCTCCCTATTCATCTTCTTTTGATTCTGGAGTATCCCATAACTCCACTTCGAATGATCTTTATTATGAGTTGGCGGTTTCGCCAATCTCAAATTGATTTGTAAAGGGGTGAAGCTCCTTTACAATAGCATCGATGTACCAGATATTTTTTATATCCTCAGTTTAGAAGCTAGTATCTCTTATAATTTCAAATTTTATCTCTTAAGATCGAATGTTGATTTACTCTAGAAATCCACATCGATCTAATTCTTTTAGTCACCGTTGACCCGGTTAAGGTTGCCCGCAATTTATATAAGCTTATCCATCTTTCTATTCTATTATTTAATCATATCATCTTTGTTTCCAAGTTATCTTCAAATCATTCTTGAAGTGTATTTGTAAACTAATATTTAAAATGTTATATATTTTCTGTTGTTTGAGTTGTTGATGTTGATTTGGGTTTCTGATCCATTCGTCTGATCAACGCTATCGCTAGGATTTCCAAAATACTTGAACAGAGCAAACTGACATAATATGGTATTTCAAATTTAATAATGAAATAAATTTTTTAACTATTTTATAAATCTTTTTTGGATTTTTATTGAATTAGTTGTTAAGAAATAATATTTGATTTTATATATCATTGTCTCTTGTTTCATATATAAACAATTGAACCATAAAACATGGTTATAAATTTATTTAGAAATTTAAAATGTATCTAAAACAAGAATTTGACAATTTAATTTCCGATGGAATTCAAACCTGGTGCTTAAAGTTTTAAAGGATATATTATTTAAAGTATTTTCTAATAGAAATATTTTTCCAAAAAAAAAAATTAAAGTTTAAAATTAATGCTCCACTCTTTGTCGCTGGAAAATAATTTCGGTGATGACTGCAGCATCATCGTATTCATTTTCGAGTTTCGAAGTGAAGAGACCGTTCTATAGTCTTGCTATAGTTTTGTTTTGTGAAATTTAATTGACTTGATTTTATAAAATAAGACTAGATTTATAACGTATGCTGATATATGATTTAAATTTAAATAGATATACATATAGTATATGTGCATTTATTTAGCTCTAAATAGTTTGGAATTTATCAAAAAAATTATTACTAAATTTAATCTTGAAAGATAATTTTTAAGTATAATTTCAAGATTTGAATAAATATTCAAGCTTGAAATGATTAAATTGGAAAGTTTTATTTGTATAATACACAATTTCATTCCAATATAACTTACCTAAGTTATACAGAAGTTGAATATGTAATTGGGTAATATACAATAAAAAAAAGATTTTTTAAATAAAATTTGAGTGGTTATAATAAATGTTATACACTTAAATTTTAGTTATAAAAAGATTAACAGAGGTAAAAAGAAAAGGGGTAATAGAATAATTTAAAATATAAAATGATGTTAAAGGAACTAAGAATAAATTTAAAGCAGTTATAATAAGTATAAATATGTTTAACATATGTGATAAAATATATTGAGAGGAATAAATTATATTTTAATTAGGAATAAAGTAGAATTAAATTTATTAAGTACATTATGGGTATAGTAAAAGTTTTTTCAAATCCACGATTTTAGAGATTGTTTATTTAAGATAATTGGACGATAAGATAATGAAATTAGAGATGGTTAACAATTATTTAATTGATGTAAAATTAATTTTCAATTCAAGTTGAAATTTTCATGGTTTCAATTTATTATCTTATTTTGTTTTTCAAACTATCTTTTGGTTGTCCTTATTTTTCTTATCTTGCTACAGAATAGAGAGGCTATTACTTATACCAGTCTGTTTGGAAACCTTTCTATAAGCTTTGGTACTCATTTTGAATCTGAGCTCTGCTTTCCATCTACAGACCAACGGTCAAACGGGAAGGGTGAATCAGATTCTAGAAGATCTTTTTTGTGCTTGTGTTCTTGATTCTATAGGATCTTGGGAAGATCATCTCCACCTTGTTAAACTTACCTATAACAACAGTTATCAGGTATAATTTTTATCTTCTTTTCATCTTGTCTTAATATATTTCATTCTATCTTTTCTTTGCTTTCCCGTTCCTCATTCCTTTTCGGGGACGAAAAGTTATGAGTGGTGGAGAGTGTAACAACCCTATATTTTGCGATTATTTTAATTTTATATTTTAATTATTTTAAATTGAAATTCCTGATTTAAAAACTATATTTTATTTATTAAAATTAATTAATTTTGTTATTTTAAATATAATGTTGATTTTGATGTGTATTAGAATTTCAAACTTGAATAAATTGAATATTTCCAGAATGTGAACTTATATGGTCAAACTTTGACTTTTAAATTTAAAATTTAAATATTTAAATTTTTGAATTTATCTTCTATTATAAAAATAAATAAAATTTCAAGAATACTGCTTTTTGTTTCGTTGAAATTCGATTAATATTGTGAAAGTTATGCTTTTTACAATATTGTATGTACATTGTTTTATTTAACAAAATTATTTATTTTAAATTATATAAATAATATTTTGGTTTGTTCTAATTTGTGTATATATGTATATATGACATGTTATGTATTTATTTTAATTTTTAAAACATTTTTATAGTATAGTTATAATTTTTCAAATGTTTATTGTATATTGTTTACATTTTTAATTCTAGTTTCAATTTAAAAACTATTTTCTTTATTTACTTTTATATTTTCCTAAAAATATTTATTTACTTTATTTTCTACTTTATTTTGTTCATTTTTTATTTTATTTACTGAAATTTTTATTTGTTTAATTTGATTGAAAGAAATAAGAAATTCTAAAGGACAAAAGCTTTTCATATTCATTGTCTTTTCATTACCTTGACTTTTCAGTTTCCATTTTTCCTTTTCATTTTGTTTAGCCGACCATATCTTTTTGCTATTGCCATGACTTCCTTCTCATATTCACGTGAGAAATATTTCTCATCCTCATCCTCAAACTCACGGCCATGAAAAGAAAGGAAAAAAACAAAAATTTCTAATGGCATCTTTTCCACTACTCTCCTCTTTTCATTTACATTTTTGCCTTCCCCTTCTTCTAGCTTGCACGGCCTCCCCACCATCCTCTCCACCATCACCAACCACGTCAGGACCATCACCTTCCCCTTGTCCAGATTTGGACATGACCATTGGATGAAGCCATCGCCACAAAAGCTTTGCACAAACTCCACCAAAACCATGCTAGCCGAGCCAATACTTCACTCTATCCATCATATATTGCCACGACCACCCCTTAGCCACCACCACCAGCTAGTATACCACCTCTGGCCGCCCCCTTAACTACTATCCAGATCTGACCTAACATGATTCCCATATGGTTGTGCCAAGCAATGACCAAGCCAAGCCAAAAAGTTGAACCAAACTCCAATATTTTGCCTTTTCTTATGTATGCTTCATGTTATCACCACTACCACCTTCATCCACTAGTTGCCTTGCCTATATGATGTTAAACCTGACCTATATGATGCCAAACCTGAGCTTAACACATCATTGGCCGAGCTCATGTTCCACCTGGGTTGAGAAATTGAATGGTAAAGGCTAGGACTTGTCTTTGTTGCTCTTTATTTCAATACATTTCAATATTGTTTTGGTTAAATATTCATGTATATATTGTCAGTTGTTTTGGTGGTATACAAGATAATATCTTGGCTCTCTCCATTCATTTGAATCCATTTTCGTGCTATGTTGTGCCGTATCGTGCTTTCAGGAATTCATTCATGTGTTTTGATTTGATAACTCCCGCTTGAAAAGGTGAGTCTTTCTCACTCTGACATTTCCACTTATGAAATAGTGAATCGATATCAAGTGTTTAGTGAATAAAAATGTTTATCCAAGCAAAAGATGATTATGTGATATGCTATGCCATGTTATTATCATGTTAACTCTCTTAATTATCACCTGACATTTGATAAATGACATTATATTGCAGCATTGACATTGTTTATATTGTTTATGCATATGTTCACACTGCACGTTCCCTGTTAGCATAGAACCACTATGGTTTGAAATGATAAATATCCGAACGGACTTTAGAATAGGGAAAAACCATTATGGGCTGAAATGATAGGCCTGAGTGATTTTTATTTATTTTTATTTACTTGGGATTGCTGGTTTGAAATGACAGAACCCAGTTTTCTTTTTAAATTGCGGATTGCAATGATATATATCCGTATCACTAGAACTAGGTTAGAAAATTATATACAAACCCCATGGTATATTTTTAAATGATTTTTATATAGATATGTATTTTTAAAAGTATGAAATTTGATTTGAAAATATATATTTTATGGTTTTGAGAAGGCTAAATATTAAGTTTTGAATTTGTGAATTTATATATGTAAATTTGAAGTAAATTTGATTTTTGACTTTAAATTTTATTTTTAAATGTAAATAAATAATGAAAATTAAATTTAAAGTTTGGAATGATATTTGATGTAAAATGTTAAGTTTTATTTTATTTATAAGTAAACAGATAGTGAATTTTTGACCTAACTAATAAATTGAATTCTAAATTAGATATTTAATTATAAAATTTTCTTGTGACAAATCAAATACTAAAATTATTTAAATGTGAATATTTGAAGTTTAGAAATATGACTTATAAGTTTAAAATAAAAAAAATTTGAATTTTTAGATGTTTCTGAAGTTTTAATAAAATCTGGAATTTTATTAATAGCATTTCCAAAATGTTGTAGTCTTATGACAACATTTTTAAATGCTGTTGTTTTTGAATTTAACTTGGTTTGAAATAACTAAATATCTATTACGGCATTTTATAAATGCCGTTGTTCTTGAACTAAACTATTTTGGAAATTTTAATCTACGATAGCACTTTATAAATGCTGTCATTGCTATAATTTGACAATGTTTGAAATATTATAGATTTTAACACTATTTGAGTTAAATTTTAAAGTGTTAAATGATTTAACTTTTGGAATTGATTATTGGTGAAATTTAAGGAGTTTTTAATATATTTTAATATTTAAAATTGAATTTTTTAGGAATTTAAATTGAATTTGAATTTAAATAATGTTTATTCGATTATGTGTTAAATGGAATAAAATGAAATGAGATAAACAAATTTTTGAATGGAATTTTGAAATGTATTTTTTAATGATATTTGAAAAAATAAATGAATGATATATTTGATTTTTAAATGATATTTAAATTTGAATATTTGAAATTTAATTCAAATAATGATTTGATAATGAGGTTTTGAAGGATATGATATTTTAATGATTTTGAAATGGTTTTGAATGATTTAATCTTTATTTGATAAAGAATGTGAATTTGGAATGATATTTGATTTTGATAAATGAATATTTGAAGTTTATATTTGTATGAAAGGATATTTGGTTTACTTGTAATTTGAGTTTATTTAAAAGATATTGGATTTATGAAATGAACATTTCAAAACTAAGTAATAATGAAGTTAAATTTGAGATATATGAAATTATAAAATTTAGTTTTGAAATATGGTATATTTAAAGCTTTGGATTGATGGTTTGAATTGAATTAAATTGGAAATTTGAAATTTGAAATTTGGGTTTAATTGAATAAATTTGTAAAATGCAAAAAATTAAAGGAATTTTCCATGAATTCAAAATGTATGATTTTGAAATGTTATGATTTTTCAAAGTGCAATGGTTTCAAGTATTTTGGTTTTCGAAAGAGTTATAACTTTGAAAGTATTATGGTTTTTTTTAAAGATGAATAAATGTTTGAAATGGAATTGATAAACTATTTTGATTTGGATATAGTTTTGAAATAAAAATGGTTTTGGTTTCAAAGTATAAACTATTCTGAAAGGAATATAGTTTCCAAATGAAATGATTTGATTTTTTGGAGTATAAACTATTTTGAAAGGACCACGGCGTTATAATAACATTTGGTTGTTAAAGAGGCCGAGATCGGAAGTTGTCATACTCTCTGCTAACTTCGAAAACCACTTTAACAACTGTGTAGGCGGTGGAGATTCCAGAATGAAGTAGGATGGTGGCGACATTCCTGAGGTATATTACGTGGACCCAACTCCCGTGAGTTGGCATAAGGTGGCTAAAACAGGAGCGATCTCGGGCCAAGTGAGGTCATTCCTTCGATCAGACACATTCTTTGACGACCCGAACTCGAAGTCCGACAAACAACATCGAATCCGTATCGCCGGAGCTTGCAACAACATTAGATGAAAAACAACACAGCGGAAACAAAAGATAATTGCACTGATATACATAATATAGATACAATGTGATTTACATCATGATACAACAACCCAACACCATCAGAGGACAATCCAACACACACCACAGCGGAATATCGACAACATGAGAAAAGTCTTCAAGAAAACTCAATACTGTAACTCCCAACCAAAACTCCAAAGCTAGAGCTCCAAAACTTCAAGCTCGAACCACCATCAACTGAACTTGTAGCAAATGCGATCCCAAACGCGATTGCCAAACCAAGACTTCTAAGATCCAAAAGACTGAAGAAGATCTCCAAATGCTACTGAATCTATACCTATTATTGATTATCTGAAAAACCAAACTCTAGACATGCCCGCATGGAAAATTGTGGGCACCTAGAGTTTAGGAACAGAACAATAAACTCCAGCTCAACCGTGGGACTGATATGAGCAAACAAAAACAGTTTATTTTTGAAAACAAACACAATAATTTAAATTTGAAATCAACAATGGTTTTTGGAAAATGAAACTACCATAAGGCCTTCCGGCACACACACCATGCAAATGCACACTTGGGGAGGTTTCTCCTTATGATAGTCAAACATGCTTACTACGCAAAAATCCTTTTTGATATTATTATTAGTGCATAGTGAAAAACATTTCGAAAGTATAATATTAATCTTAACCAGCATAGGTACCATTATAATATGCCAGCTATAGCTACCACCTGAGGTGGCAAGTTATACAATTGAAATCGTAAAGGGCTCATATTGTTTGATTGGATTTCCAAAAAATGGTCAGGCTAAGGAAGTTCCTATTGCCACATGGGTATGACTCTAGAGGGACGCCCCGAGAACCTACCCGGCTCTCTGCCAACACAAGGCCGGTTTCCTCCCTGCCCACGAGTAATACCTAAAGATATGTCACCCTGGTCGTTTGTGACCTTTATTCGAGGATCCTCAACCACAAAGCAACATCACACAGTAATAAATATACAATGTCCACATGAGTTAAGTATTTGGGCTCCATACTATGATACCACCCTTTTCTAGAAGGAATGGACATACCCTAGGGGTGCGACTTGCAACCTTGTCGCATCTTTCCCGTTTCGACCTTTACCGGGTTGTGAGGCTCGACGAGGTCTCGTCCACAAAGCTACGCTTTTTCACAAAGCCATGCTTTGATCGACAAATGATCAGCAGCACTTCGTATGCCATATTACCAAATTGGGAATGTATCACTAGCAACCATCAACTTCATAACCTCTGAGCTCATACGTCTCAGAGAAGGGTGTTAAGCTAAAGAATAAATCTCCGCCACCAAACAGAAATGTATTTGATAGAATATGGATTTACGTCTCGAAGTGTAATGTCAGACACACATCCATACAAGTCTGTTTCGGGTTCGAACAGAGCCGAAGGCACTTCCAAAGAAGCCCTTGCAATCCAGATATTCACAATCCTGATCGGATTCCCCGTCACATGAGAAGAACTCTATACTGTAGCTACTTAGTGTAGAGTCATTCGATAGGTTATCCTATCGTTCTCATAAATACCCGGTCTTCACCAGCGGTCTTCAAATGCTATCCATAACATTGTATCATTATTTGGAATGGGTTATATGACACAAGGTCCTCTCCCGGCTAAATTGAATAATAAGCGCAATATTTAAAAACATATGGATATGGAATTTCAGTTAAGTCACAACTTTAAAATCCAAAACTTTCCTTTCAAATGGTTTAAACCAATTACCATTCCAAATCGTTAAACAAAAGGATCCATTTTACAAAGTTCACCCAGTTTCACAAAGATTCATTCACAGATTCCAAAACAATTTCCATTTCAATTGGATTAACTCATTCAATATTTAAATCAAAGATTTAACTTATAGCTTTCAAAACCGTTTCCAAAGATTCATTCATAACTTGGAAAACCATTTTCAATTCAAACTTGTTTGGAAATTCATTTCTTATATGAAAGCTTTTATTATTTGAAAACAAACAGTTTTCATTTCGGAAAAATCTGATTTCATTTATACAAGATAAAATCTTTGGGTTAAATTAAAATCCCCAAATCAACACTTTAAAAATGGTTTAAAACCTACATAAACTTATATAACCTTTTTAAATCATAAATTCTCAACATAGAATTCAATTTCCAATTTCAAAACTAAATCAAGTTATTCAAAGATAACTTTTATCTTTGAAATTTCTTTTCAACAGCTTTTAACTTTAAACCCAATCAATTTCCAAAACCATTTGGATTCAAAAATTCAATTTTAAACCTATTTCAAAAATCTGTGACTTAACCAATTTCCACGTGCAATCCATATTTGTGTGTGTATAGTGTAGTCCAGGGGTTTTAACACAATAGTGCAACACCATTAGTCATCACAGATACAATCACAGCAATATCGATAAGCGGTATAATCCTATAACGCTTATCTATGTACACAGAATCACGGATAGATAATATAAATGCATTATAGATTTACATTCATAACGGCTTGAATTAAAACAATTCAAATCACAAAGCATCACATAGTAGAGATGACAAAACAATTCGCAGCATTCAATAGAATACAATCACCCATAAATAAGGTTAATTGATCATCTAATTAATTGAAACCAGATTAATCACTAATTCGGGTAGGTTAACGTTAATTAATTGTAGTTTATGTTGATTTATTATCATTTAATTATTTATTAATTAACCTTAATTAATGAATAAGTTAACCTTTAATTATTAAAGAATTAATCTTAATTAATAAATTTTAATTCATTATCCTTAATTAATTAACCCTTAATTAATTATCATTAAGTAATTAATCCTAATTAATTTAAAATAATTAATTATCCTTAATTACTTAATTAACTTTTACCATTAATTAATTACTTTAATTAATTAACTAACCTTTAATTAATTAATTAGTTCTTAATTTAATTACCTTAATTATATTAATTAATTATACTTAATTAATTAACCTTTAAACACTTTGATTAAATCAATCTTTAATCTCAATTATCAATCCTTAATTACTTTCATTAAGTAAATATTTTTAATTAATTATACATTAATTACTTGATTAATTAAACTTGAATTAATAATTAATTTTATCTTAGTTACTATTAAGTACTTAACTTCAAGTTGCTAATTTCCTTTGACAAATAAATTTAACTTAACCTTGAAAAGTTAATTAACAATTTTAAAACATCCTTTATATTAATTGACGAACCTTTAATTACTATTAAGTTAAAATAAACCTTTCAAAATAAAGATTATACTTATTTTATACTATTTTAAAACTTGGTTAATTTAAAACAATTTTATTTAAAACTTACTTAACAAATCAAGACTGGGTCAACATCTAATATTCACAAAAATTTGTTTTAACAAAATTTGTTTCAAAGTAAAACTTTATTTTCTTTTAGAATTTGAAACTATTTTTCCCCACATCAAATAAGCCGAGAAAAATTTGCTTCACTCGAGCTAAACTTCGGGCCAAACAAAATCAACATCAGCTTCGAGTCCAACCCTGGTTTTCACGTGCGTCCCCCTGGGTTTCTATCTTCTCCGCCAAAGCTTCAAAACCCTAATACGAAAAAATGAATGTATAAGTGCACAATCGCCACAACTAACTCCGATCGACGTTGAAACCCTCCGATCATTCATAATGATCTCTAGAAACGATTCGTACAACCAAAAACGCGAGATTTCTATTAGATCGAAATCGATCAAATTTTAAAACCCAATATTACTTCTTGTAACCCACACGATCACCTTAGTCCACTTCGCTCCGTCGCGACAAGCCATTAGAAGCCCCGCCATCATAGCCGATGATGCTTCGAACCACCACGAACATGACCACCCAGGTGCGATCGCCTGCATCACAGTGTCGATGGTGAGATTTACTCACGACTACAACCATCCAAACAAAGGGCTTAAACCCTAATTCGATTCACAACATCATCCACAACGAATCTAATATTCCTTTCATATTTTACCTATGATTATTGATCATCCCAGCACCCACCGCCACGATCTCGCAGTCCAATTCTTGCTCAATCACAAGAAAATCGCTATAACCCATTTTCCGTTCATCCATAATTACAACCTTAATAAACAACTAAAAAATTCTAGTTTTTGTTTTAAAAACCATCGTTTTCGAAATGGATTTAGATGATGTAATTCAATTTTGAATTCATACAAGTTAAAAATTTGATAAATCTGGATTTACACTGTTCTTTCTTCTTTCATATAGCAACTCCTTCATATTAATTTTGAAATGCATTTTTAAAATCTAGTTATGGTAATTCCAAACATATTTTGTTTTGACATCATTAGCTAAAAATGATCAGAGAAGAAGCAGTTAAATTTATTTATTTATTTTGAAGACAGGTTTGGAAGCCTGTAATCAACAGAGGCAAATATTGCCTTTTAACCGGACATGCACAAGTATATGTATACATGCACACAGATTAACAACTTTTCATCAAACATAAATCACCACATCGTGTCATAAATCAAATCAAAGAGGTAAGTTTGCTCACCTGTTTCAATTGAAAGAACAGAGGCTTGAACGTTGATTTTTTTCTGAGTTTTGAAAATCCAGCTTTTGATTGTCCTGGGTTGTTCTACTTGATGATGAATGCTTTAACTTTGCTTGCTGCATTAATTTGATCTTACTTTTGTTTGACTCGAGAACATTATCTTGTATTTGGTTGCAGGCTAATTTCAAGGCTTACAGTTTGCATTTGCAACCTGATGTTAAATTGCATGCTTGAACTTCTCTGCTTGATTACAGGTTTTTTTTGCTATAAATCCTGAAGCTTATTTTTGTTTTGCTTTGAACCAAACTTGAATGACTTTTGATTTACATTTGCAACCAAATCTTGTTTCCAGGTTTTTGATTTCAGGCTGAAACAAGTTTGCAGTTAATTTGTTCTTTGTTTTATTTTAGTATTGAGATGATTTTTGTTTTCTCTTTCTGTATTCTGATTTTAGTTTTACTTTGCTGTTGAAAATGTGAGAAAAAAAGAATGTATTTTAGTTTTCATCTTTCAATACAAAATTTAATTCATTTTAAACAAAATTTGCGCCACTTGTCCATTTAATTACACTTGTCTTTACATATATTAATCTCTTTACAAATGTCTCTAAAATCATTTTTACGTTTATATCCTTGTTTCAAATATTTTTGTAAATTTATTTTTAACCCTTTGTGCAAATATATTTTCATATCTCAACTTATGTCTTCTTATATATCTATATTTCCCATTTATATATTTCTTATTATTTATATTTGCACAACTTTTAAAAGAAAAGAATGATTTAGAAATCTTGATTACATATTAACAAATAGTCACATTTATATATATATATATGAATATATATATATATGAGAATTCAATATTAAAAATAAATATTTTGAAAATTATCACCTAAATTCTTAAAAGTAAATCTTTCAAACATAAATATATTTAAAAATTTAGAAAACAAACTATCATTAACTCTTAAAGCTTTTAAATCCTATTTTTATTATAAAATATTTATCCTTAAATTTCAAACCAAAGTTCTATTGAAAATCTAAAAAAATTATTTATTCTGGAAATTTTTAATTAATTCACAAATAATTTCACAATTTAATTCCAAAATTAAATTAATTATCAAATTAACTTGGCTAAAATTCGAGAATGTTACAGATTCCCCTCCTTAAGAAAATTTCGTCCTCGAAATTTTCCAAGGAGACAACAAAGAACAGTTAAAGGATAGAGAAATATCTTTTAAGATCAAATCAAATATCTATTATGCATTTGGCTTACCAAATCAGAATATCAACAATAGATATGAGAACAAACTCAATCAACTCATTACGAAATACTTAGGTTATTCGGATCTACGAAATATGCAGGGGCATTGGTTAGTTCGAAGGGATAACTAACCATTCGTAGAATATATCGAAACCCAATGAAATAGACAAAAATAGGTTCGACTACGATTTCAAATTCGAGATTTAACTCATTTATGATTTGCCAAGAAATAAAACTATGTGTAGTTCCTGTGTCGAACAAACTTGAATTTTTTTATCATAAACGAAAAGGTTACCGTTTAAAATCTCTTTTCCTTTATCAGCCTTTGAGGTTGAAGAATCATCTTTGACTGCATTTGCACTCGCTTTTTGAGCTTTCTTCAGTGCTGGGTAATCAATGTCCCTATGTCCCAGCTTGTGGCAATAATAGCATTCCCTTGATTCCTGATCTGGCTTCATAAATTGCTCCCTCTTTCCTTGCTTCCTGGGATTCTTACAATTGTTCAAGTAATGGCCTTTCTCCAAGAAATCGAAATAAGTAACATCTTTCACCTTTTTCTTCTGTATATTCTTCTTTCCTTTATCTTTCCTCGGTTTCTTCCCACCAAACTTCCTTTTTCTCCAATTTAGATTGCTTATGTTCCCTTTCTCCTTCGGATCTTCTTGCTTATCTAGAGTATCGTATCTATAACCCAAATCAATTAATTCAGAAAAAGATTCCTTAACGTGAGTAGTCATCATGTCCTAAAACTTCTTGTTCATTCCCCTAATAACTTTTCATTCTTCTTTAATGGTGTATTCACCAATTCCTGACCAAACCGAGATAATTCATTAAACTTGTTCAAGTACTCCTCAAATGATAAGCTTCCTTGCTTCAAATCCGTGAACTCTTGGTACATTCTAGAGTACCAGCAGACGGCATGTATTGCTGCTCGAACACTTCTTTGAAATGACTCCAAGTAAACTCATCCACCGGCTCATCCAATATAACTGTTCCCCACCAAACTAAAGCCTCTTCCTAGTGTTGCCAGGAAGCTATCAATCGCATCTGATTATCTTCTAATTTTAGTCCTTTGAAAATCCGTTCACATGATCAAATCCAGTCTTGTGCTTCAATAACTCTTTCCTTGCCTGCGAATGGCTTTCCACCAAGTCTAGAAAAGTTTCGATATAAATCAGTAAGATTTGGTTGAGGTTGAGTGGAAACAGCTATTGTTGCAGGGCTTTGACCAGCTGAATTGGTACTCCCCTGTCCCCCACCTCGTCCTCTTCTTCCACTCATTCTTACTATTTGTAAATAGTAAGAAAACCGATTTAGGCATTTGGACGTGATATCTTAAGGAATAACAACAGTTAAAGAAAATAGACCGAGAAATTTGGGTTTTCAGTTTCACTGGTTGTACTCATTCTACGGTATACTTCACCCTATCTCTAATGAGCCATCTAATGTGTTACACTTTGTAGCTAAAGTTCTTAGTCAACCTTTAACTCTGATACAACTTGTAACGGTCTAGGCTTTTCAACCATCGACAGTGGCCAATCTCGACTGGTAGGCTTTTCAACCATCCCAGCTCCGCCGTGGCATACAATGGTACCCTGCACTTGCTTTTACGGCCAGCCTTTCGACTATCACGCCTTACGGCTAACCAACCCCTCGTAGAGGTCGTGTAGGAGTAAGAGTCTCCCATTGGCCACCAAATGCGAAGCGAGAACCCCTATCACATTGCACTAAGGTAAGCAAGGTTAGTCATGGGACTGGTATGAGCAAACAAAAACAGTTTATTTTTAAAAACAAACAAAAGAATTTAAATTTGAAATCTGCAATGCTTTTTGAAAAATGAAACTACCATAAGGCCTCCCGGCACACACACTATGCAATCGCACACTTGGGGGAGATTTCTCCTTATGATAGTCAAACATGCTTACTGCGCAAAAATCCTTTTTGATATTATTATTAGTGCATAGTGGAAAACATTTCGAAAGTATAATATTAATCTTAGCTAGCATATGTACCATTATATTATGCCAGCTATAGCTACCACCTGAGGTGGCAGGTTATATAATTGAAATCGTAAAGGGCTCGTATTGTTTGATTGGATTTCCAACAAATGGTCAGGCTAAGGAACTTCCTATTGCCACATGGGTACGCCTCTAGAGGGACGCATCGAGAACCTACCCGGCTCTCTGCCAACACAAGGCCAGTTTCCTCCCTGCCCGGGAGTAATACCTAAAGATATGCCACCCCGGTCGTTTGTGACCTTTATCCGAGGATCCTCAACCACAAAGCAACATCACACAGTAATAAATATACAGTGTCCATATGAGTTAAGTATCTGGGCTCTGTACCATGATACCACCCTTTTCCAGAAGGAATGGACATAACCTAGGGGTGCGACCCCTATAACCTTGCCGCACCTTTTCTGTTTCGACCATTACCGGGTTGTGAGGCTCGATGAGGTCTCGTCCACAAAGCTACAGTTTTTCACAAAGCTATGCTTTGATCAATAAATGGTCAGCAGCACTTCAAATGCCACATTACCAAATTGGGAATGTATCACTAGTAACCATCAACTACATAACCTCTGAGCTCATGCATCTCAGAGAAGGGTGTTAAGCTAAGAGAATAAATATCCGCCACCAAGTATAAATGTATTTGATAGAAACTGGTTTTGCATCTCAAAGTGTAATGTTAGATACACATCCATACAAGTCTGTTCCCGGTTCGAACAAAACCGAAGGCACTTCCAAAGAAGCCCTTGCAATCCGGATATTCACAATCCCGATCGGATTCCCCATCACAAGAGGAGAACTCTATATCGTAGCTACTTAGTGCAGAGTCATTCGATAGGTTATCCTATCGTTCTTGTTAATACCCGATCTTCACTACCGATCTTCAAATGTTATTCATAACGTCATATCATTATTCGAAATGGGTTATATGACACAAGGTCCTCTCCCGGCTAAACCGAATAATGAGCGCAATATTTAAAAACATATGGATAAGGGATTGTAGTTAAGTCACAACTTTAAAATCCGAAACTTTCCTTTCAAATGGTTTAAACTAATTACCATTCCAAATCTTTAAACAAAAAGATTCATTTCACAAAGTTCACCCAGTTTCACAAAGATTCATTCATAGATTCCAAAAACATTTCCATTTCAATTGCATTAACTCATTCAATCTTCAAATCAAATATTTTACTTATAGCTTTCAAACCCGTTTCCAAAGATTCGTTCATAACTTGAAAAACCATTTTCAATTCAAACTTGAAATTCCATTAATAAAAATTGGAAGTTTATTTCTTATATGAAAGCTTTTATTATTAGAAAACAAATAGTTTTCATTTCGAAAAAATTCGATTTCATTTATACAAGTTAGAATCTTTGGGTTAAATTCAAATTCTCAAATCAACACTTTAAAAATGGTTTAAAACCCACATAAACTTGTATAACCTTTTTAAATCATAAATTCTCAAAATAGAATTCAATTTCCAATTTTGAGTTCAAATTTAAATCAAATTTCAAAGCAAAATCAAGTTATTCAAAAATAACTTTTATCTTTGAAAATCCTTTTCAAAAGCTTTTCACTTTAAACCCAATCCATTTCCAAAACAATTTGGATTCAAAAATTCAATTTTAAAACCATTTCAAAAATCAGTGACTTAAACCAATTTCCACGTGCAATCCATATTTGTGTAGTCCAGGAGTTTTAACATAATAGTGCAACATTGTCAGTCATCACAGATACAATCACAACAATATCGATAAGCGGTATAATCCTATAATGCTTATCTATATACACAGAATCACAGATAGATAACATAAATGCCTTATAGATAAATAAATTACATTCATCACAACTTGAATTAAAACAATTCAAATCACAAAGCATCATACAGTAGAGATGACAAAACATTCACAACATTCAATAGAATACAATCATCAATAAATAAGGTTAACTGATCATTTGATTAATTGAAACCAGATTAATCACTAATTCTAGTTGGTTAACATTAATTAATTACAGTTTATGTTAATTAATTATCCTTTAATTATTTATTAATTAACCTTAATTAATGAATTAATTAACCTTTAATTATTAAAGAATTAATCTTAATTAATAAATTATCCTTAATTAATTATCCTTAATTAATTAACCCTTAATTAATTATCATTAATTAATTAATCCTAATTAATTTAAAATAAGTAATTATCCTAAATAACTTAATTAATTTTTACCGTTAATTAATTACTTTTATTAATTAACTAACCTTTAATTAATTAATTACTTCTTAATTTAATTACCTTATTTACATTAATTAATTATCCTCAATTAATTAACCTTTAAACACTTTGATTAAATCAATCTTCAATCTCAATTATCAATCCTTAATTACTTTCATTAAGTAAATATTTTCAATTAATTATTCATTAATTACTTGATTAATTAAACTTGAATTATTAATTAATTTTATCTTAATTACCATTAAGTAATTAACTTCAAGTAACTGATTTCCTTTAACAAATAAATTTAACTTAACCTTTAAAAGTTATTAATAATTTTAAAACATCCTTTATATTAATTGACGAACCTTTAATTATTATTAAGTTAAAATAAACCTTCCAAAATAAAGGTTATATTTATTTTAAACTATTTTAAAACTTGGTTAATTTAAAACAATTTTATTTAAAACTTTCTTAACCAATCAAAACTGGGTCAACATCCAATATTCACAAAAATTCGTTTTAACAAAATTTGTTTCAAAATAAAATTTAATTTTCTTTTAAAATTTGATACTATTTTGCCCACATCAAATAACCCGAGAAAAAAATTGCTTCACTCGAGCTAAACTTCGGGCCATACGAAATCAACATCATCTTTGAGTCTGACCCTAGTTTTCACGTGCTTCACCCCAGGTTTCTATCTTCTTCCTCAAAGATTTGAAACCCAGATACGAGAAAATGCACGTATACATGCACAATCGCCACAAATAACTTCGATCGACATTGAAGCCCTCCGATCATCCACAATGATCTCCAGAAACGATTCGTACAACCAAAAACGCGAGATTTCTATCAGATCGAAATCGAGCAAATTTTCGAAACCAATATTACTTCCTATAACCCACACGATCACCTTAATCCACTTTGCTCCACCGCTATAAGCCATCAGAAGCCACGCCGTCATAGCCGATGATGCTTCGGACCAAAACGAACTCGACCCCCCAGGTGCGATCGCCTGCATCGCAGTGTCGACGGCGAGATTTCCTAGCGACTACAACAATCCAAACACAGGGCTTAAACCCTAATTCAATTCACAACATCATCCACAACGAATTAAAAATTCCTTTCGTATTTTTCCTATGATAATTGATCATCCCACCACCCACCGCCACGATCCCGAATTCCAATTCTTGCTCAATCACCAGAAAATCGCTATAACCCATTTCCCGTTCATCCCATAATTACAACCTTAATAAACAACTAAATATTCTAGTTTTTGTTTTAAAAACCATCGTTTTCGAAATGGATTTAGATGATGTAATTCAATTTTGAATTCATACAAGTTAAAAATTTGATAAATCTGGATTTACACTGTTCTTTCTTCTTTCAGACAGCAACTCCTTCATATTAATTTTGAAATGCATTTTTAAAATCTAGTTGTGGTAATTCCAAACATATTTTGTTTTGACATCATTAGCTAAAAATGATCAGAGAAGAAGCAATTAAAATTTTTATTTTACTTTGAAGACAGGTTTGGAAGCCTATAAACAACAGAGGAAAATATTGCTTTTAAACCAGACATGCACAAGTATATGTATACATGCACGTAGATTAACAACTTTTCATCAAACATAAATCACCACATCATGTCATAAATCAAATCAAAGAGGCAAGTTTGCTCACCTGTTTCAATTGAAAGAACATAGGCCTGACAGTTGATTTTTTTCTGAGTTTTGAAAATCCTGCTTTTGATTTTCCTGGGTTGTTCTACTTGATGGTGAATTTCCTTAACTTTGCTTGCTGAATTAATTTGATCTTACTTTTGTTTGACTCCCGAACTTGATCTTGTATTTGGTTACAGGCTAATTTCCAGACTTACAATTTACATTTGCAACCTGATGTTAAATTGCATGCTTGAACTTCTCTTCTTGATCATAGGTTTTTGTTGCTATGAATCCTGAAGCTTTTTTTTTTGCTTTGAACCAAACTTGAATGCCTATTGATTTACATTTGCAACCAAATCTCGTTTCGAGGTTTTTGATTTCAGGTTGAAACAAATTTGCAGTGAATTTGATCTTTGTTTTATTTTAGTATTGTAATGATTTTTGTTTTGTTTTCTTTTTATTTCAGTTTTACTTTGATATTGAAAATGTGAGAAAAAAAATGAACGTATTTTAGTTTTCATCTTTCAATACAAAATTTAATCATTTTAAACAAAATTTATGCCACTTGTCCATTTAATTAGACTTCTCTTTACATATATTAATCTCTTTACAAATGTCCCAAAAATAATTTTTATGTTTATATCCTTGTTTCAAATATTTTTGTAAATTTATTTTTAACCCTTTATGCAAATTTATTTAATGTCTCAACATATGTCTTCTTATATATCTATATTTTCCATTTATACATTTCTTATTATTTATATTTGCACAACTTTTAAAAGAAAAGAATGATTTGGAAGTCTTGATTATGTATTAACAAATAATCACATTTATATATATATAAAAATATATATAAGAGAATTCAATCTTAAAAATAAATCTTTTAAAAATTATCACCTAAATTCTTAATTTAATCTTCCAAACATAAATATATTTAAAACTTTAGAAAAAAAACTATCATTAACTCTTAAAACTTTTAAATCCTATTTTTATTTAAAAAATAGTGATCCATAAATTTCAAACCATAGTTCTATTTAAAATCTAAAATATTTATTTATTCTAGAAATTTTTAATTAATTCATAAATAATTTCACAATTTAATTCCATAATTAAATTAATTATCAAATTAACTTAGCTAAAATTCGGGAATGTTACACATTCCTTCGATACTATACTCTTACTTGTGGTTGATTTGATGGCCTTCCTCCGATTTTAATTTGGGATTGTGTTTCGAGGTGGGCGTATGTGGCTGCTACGTTACCACCAGCCTGTGTGCGTAATTGGTATATCTACCCTGGCATTGCCTTTTGTGTCGTGTTACCTACTATTGCGAGCCTTGCTATTAAAGTTTGTTTTTCTCCCGTATCCCATGGAGTATTTAGGTTAGTCTCTCGATCTGGAGATATGCTGATACTGGATGGACTACTTCGAGGCTATATGGGTAACCCTTCAAAGCTATTTAAAAGTAAGTTTATTTTACTGTAGACACTATTATAATAGCGCAATATAACTACATAGTAAATAGTTTAACGGATCCTTATAGGATGAGCGATCCCAAGCATCCTTGAAGTTACTGATGCATTTTTGTTAATGTTCACTTGAGTTGATTTACTGTTCATAAGTATTTATGTCTTGACTCGAGTGTTTGGTGTTTTTGTTTATGCTCGAGTCAGACTAAGTGATTCATCATTCAAGACTCACCTTCGGAGTTGGAGCTTTTCTTGAAGATCCAGCTATCTATTTTGCGTTCAGTATCCAGTAATTTCAGTGATGTATTCTGATTTGTACCTGATATATCTTTTTACTCTTCTGTTGTATCTTGTTTAACTCTGATTTATCTTATTTTTATATAGTAGCTTCATGAACTACTATCTCTTTTAATTCCACTGCATTATTATTTACTTTGTGTCTATGATGTGTGACTATTTATTTACTTTATATTCTGAGATTTGCTAAATTTTATTTACAACACGGTATTTTGAGCAATTCAAGTCCGACATGTGTGGATGCAAAAGGTTGAAAATATCGGGTTGTTGCAACCTCGGTCTGACCTGAGTATTATTTAAGAAGAAGATAATAAACGGATCATTCTAGCTATAAATATCATATAAAATGAGATAGGATAAGAGATATGACAAAAACGCATGATAATAATAATGCCATATTGCGACAAGTATACATCAGATAACAATAAAAGTCAGACAATATCTCAAATATTCTCAAACACTAAAAAGAATGTCATATTCTTTAAATTATTAACCAAAACACAAATATTGATAGAGCTTATCAATGCCTATAATCAAAATTGGTGAAACACAAATTCTAAAAATCGTCAACTATAAATCTAGAAATCATAAAAAGGGAAGGCCTACCACAAACGGGAGCTTGAAATCTCACCAACACGTGTATCACAAATGGATCGCAATCCCATAAAATGAGAAGGAGCTCCTCCAAACAGGGTATAGTCCCCCCTTGCAGACTATGAGCCAAAGCTCCTTCTATGAGCCAAACCTCCTCCAAACAGGGTATAATCCCCTCTTGCGGACTATGAGCCAAAGCTCCTCCTATGAGCCGAAGCTCCTCTAAACAGGGTATAGTCCCCCCTTGTGGACTATGAGCCAAAGCTCCTCCTATGAGCCGAAGCTTCTCCAAACAGGGTGTAGTCCCCCCTTGCGAACTATGAGCTAAAGCTCCTCCTACAAGCCGAGGCTCCTCCAAAAAGTGTATGGTCCCCCTTTGCGGACTATGAGCCGAAACTCCTCCAAATAGGGTATAATCCCTCACGCGGACAAAGAGACATCGCATATTGCTAGTCTAAATCATAAAATGATCACCATTGATCAATAAAAAGTGTGAATTACACTAAGCTAGTAAATAAATGAGTTTAGCTTCATGTTCCATAACCACTAGCTTAACTTAAATACTTACGAACAAATTTTAGATTTCCACTCGAAAATTGTCATGAGATTTCAATCAAACAAGTCCAAGAATTAACCGAAAAAGTAAACAAAAGCGTTTCATACCACTAGTTTTGCTAAGTCGTTTAATTAGATTTCTCGAACGAATGAGGAAAGGTTTGTATATATTAATAGATTGAAAAACACTTTTAAAAACGAGCTTTGTATTAAAAATAACATTGAAATCATTTTTGTGAAAGAGTTTGAATATTTACTACTAGTATGAAACCTTTGCCTTTTAAAGTGACAAACCATAGAACTAATTGTAGAGACAATCAATCACCAAAAATTCACAAACAAAGATGTGAATCAAATCCATAGAAATCGATACCAAATCCATCAAAATGGATATTCCCAAAAATCCAGAAAAGAAGTCATCGAAGTCGATAAAAGTGATAATAACTAATCGGATCAACAAACATCGATAAACATTGGAAATTCACTCAAAAAATAGGCAAATGGGCAAAACTGAACAGTTCCAGACGTCTGAGGGTTCATCAAGACGTCTAGATTTGGGTTTTGGAAATAATTTAGAAAACCTCCCAGACGTCTAAAATTACAAATCAGACGTCTAAACCCTAACCAGACGTTTGAACCACTAAATCAGACGTCTGGAATTTGTCTCTGCCATTTTATTTTCTACATTCACTATATAATTTCTCCAGGGACCATAACCAGACGTCTGAAATTACCAACTAGAGGTCTGGTTGGTTCAGCTGGACAGAAATTAGCCTAGGCCAGTGATGGCCAAATCGATTCGGAAGCGATCGGTCGAGCGACGGAGACTAGGAATTTATGCCAAGTGACAACCCAGCCTTATAGCTCTTCGATACACCCAAATAACATTTCCAAACATCCAAGATAGGATTCTTAATGATTTTGACTTCAAAACATCAAAATTGAAAAATTCACCAAATCAATTAAAATCAAAAGAAATTGAACATGAAATAGATGTTAGGAATTCATAACTAACAACGATGAAAGCTATAGACATAAATGTGAGTTCAATAACTCACATTTAAACCCAGAAACAATAAGTGAGAAGCTCTAAAGCAAAGTAAGGCCAATTCCTCTTCAATACACCTCTAGAATCTTCAATCTATTATCAAAGGTGCGGTTTTTCCTAAGTTAGGGCTTAGGAATTTCTGAGAATTTGAAGAGACATTGAGATGGAGAAGATGAAGAGGATGCTTACCCATGCTTCTCCTTGATTTCTAGAACTTGAATTTGAATTTCCTAGCAAAACTACCGCTTATGAATTTTGATTCTCCTTTCTTTCCCCCATTTTTACTTTAGCTTGAGAGTATTAGGAAATGAGAATGAATGAAGAGGAAAAGGGGTGGAGTTAGGGTATTATGTTGGGTTAATTGGTTGAACCCCAAACCTAAAGCCTAATAGGAAATTAGCAAAATTCAACTCAACTCCAAACATATCGATGTTTATACTCAAAAAGGTCACAAACGCCATTTTGAACTCAATGGAAGTGGTCTCGAGTTCTAATTCGAATGTTTGCAAAAAGTAGCATTTCGTACTTTTATCCGACTAACGATGTTATTTTTAAATAAAACATTTAAATATACAATCATAAAATATGTGGCTTGTCACACTTAAATAAATTTTCAATCACATCATAAATTTAATTTAACTAACATAAGGTAATGTAGTAGTTGTGAGTGGGTTAAAATACTCACATTTGAATTTAACTTGAATTTAAATCCAATTTAAAACCAAAATTCAAACAGTCTCCAAATTCATCCAAACCAGCGTCATTATGTCCGAAATTTCAATATGATCCCAATGCAAGAAACCACGTCCAAATCCGAACTCGTATGAAAAAGTTATATCAGTTGGAAGATTTATAGTTTGAATTTTAAATTAAATAAAATAATTAATAAAACTTTACACGTCGGCATACATTACCAGGCGAAACTCTATAATTCTCTAGCATGAATATGCAGCTGCCCCAACCTCGAGCAAAAAACATCGCAACACTCAACGATGGACAGATCAGAAACCAGGGGTGAGCTCGGCGCCTCATGCCGACCACCAGGTGGAGTCGTGGTTACCACCGTCGCCCAGCAACACCTCGCGCCGCCGCAATTATGAAGGCAATTTGTAGTGAAATCGATGACCATCCCGACTAACCAACTGTACGCATGTGAGCTGCTCAGCGAACTCAACAAGCCTACGCCCTTCGATCGTCGCCATATTGAAGATCCACCGTTCAACGAGGCAAAGATCTATTAATGGCCGAGAACAAATCATTCATTTCCGGCTACACAGTAATCCAGATCGAAAAATAGACAGTGGATTTGATTAGCGCTCGTCGAGAGCTTCAAGTCGATACATAATATGATCTAGTTGAGGAGTTTGAATTTTTGATTTGGTTTTGAAATTGAATTTGAGGCTTTAGAGTATGAATCTGTTTCTGCCATTGAGAACGAGAAGAGATGAAAGAATTGTACGTACTTTGAACGAGAAATAATAAAAAATTAGGGTTTATAACGAGGTATTCATAGGCAGATCAGAAAAAAATAGAATGAATGGACCATATTGATTTGGATTGGAACGATAAATGACCCGAAAAGCCTGTTTAGCCTCCGGAATGAAAATGGGTCAACCCATATATCAAAATAGATGTTTTTAATATTTTTGAACTCAATCGAACAGGTTTCATGTCCTAATTCCATCGTACGAAGAAGTTATGCTAAAATAAGCTTATTTCAAATCGATTTCAATTGATTTAATTTCTAGGCGTTTCGAGTCTGTACGATCAAACGACCAATCCGATCGCTACTAACCGGATTTCAGTTAATTAAATAAATTAATTAAATTACTTTTAAATTCAAAATTTAATAGTTAACCAATTTCACTATTTTTTATCATTTAGGCGCTTACAATGACTTGATACAAATTTATATAACAATTCAGTGTTGGTCATTACACTAATTACAGCGTTCAATTTCACTATAATTAAATCCAGATAATTATAATTAATTCCAAGAGATTGATTCAATTCAATTTCAGTCTTTATACTAAATCCACTACTACTCTATAACACAGTTAACATTTGTTTTACATTTCATTACATTAGTATATTCCAATTTCCATCTTTTATTTGTATTAACTATTATATTTACATTATCTTGAATTTTGTCAAATTTATACATCAATTAAAATTTAAGGTCCCAATTAATTATTTATCTCAGTTTCTGTGACGCCCCACCTCTATACCCATGCTAGCCAAGAACACTACGGTGTAATGCTGTCAGCTAGCACGGAGAATAAGGCTGTTGAGGAGCGACCATCTGTATAATTGCTTTGTGCGAATCCGACATACCGACACAAACTCAAATAGGTGAAACACGAATAAAAACAAGATCTCCAACAGAAAATTCTAATCTCCTTCTTCGATTGTCGGCATAGGATTTTTGTCTACTCTGGGCTTCTTTCATCCTTTGACGAATAAGATCAATCTTTTCTGTGGAATCACGAATAAAATGTGGACCTAAAACAAGCTTCTCATCGGCCTCAAGCCAACAAGAAGGAGATCTGAATGGCCTTCCGTAGAGTGCCTCAAAAGGTGCCCTACCAATACTAGATTGGAAGCTATTATTATAGGAAAATTCAACAAGGGAAATATGATCTTCCCAACTTCCACCGAAATCGAGCACACAAGCACAAAGAAGATCTTCAAGAATTTGATTCACACGCTCGGTTTGTCCATCGGACTGGGGATGATAAGCGGTGCTAAAATTAAGCTTCGTTCCTAAAGCTTTTTGAAGACTCCTCCAAAATCCACTAGTAAACAATGGATCACGGTCGCTAACAATAGAAGTAGGAACTCCATGTAATTTAACAATCTCTTTAATAAAGAGTTTGGCCAAAAGAGGAACGGTTCGATTAGATCGAACGGGAATAAAATGGGCGGATTTAGTAAGCCTATCAACGATCACCCATAAGCTATCATGACCCGAACGAGAACGGGGAAGACCGTCAATAAAATCCACGAAAATCTGATCCCACTTCCAAATTGGAATTTCTAAAGGTTGCAATAACCCACCGGGCCTTTGATGCTCGGCCTTAACAAGTTGGCAAGTCATGCAACGCTTAACAAAGTCAGCGATGTCAAGTTTCATTCCCTCCCAATAATAAAGTCGCTTCATATCCACGTACATTTTGCTACTACCGGGATGAATGGTGAATTTAGAACGATGGGAATCTTCTGAAATATCTTTACAAAGATCACCAATATTTGGTATGATAAGTCTACCAAATCTCCGAATGCCGCCACGAGAATCGATATCAAAGTCTTTTAAACCATCAACATCAATCTTATCCTTAATATTTTGGCCAAGAAGAGCCAATTCAGGATATAGCCCTTGAGCTTCAAGAATGCGGTCTAAAAGAGAAGGATGAGCCTCAAGGCTACATAAAATAAATGATGAGCATAAATCGGATACGCGGTCTCGAATCTCACAAGTGGATAAGGTCTCGAGATCGTTCCATTCGGATATCATCATAGAAACAACAACTTGTTGTTTACAGCTAAGAGCATCGGCGACACGATTACCCTTACTGGGGGTATAAAGAATATCAAGATCATAAGGAGCAAGGAACTCGAGCCAACGTTGTAGACGCAAATTAAGTTCCTTTTGAGAGAATAAATATTTCAAAGACTTATGATCGGTATAAAGAGCAAATTTCTCTCCCAAAAGATAATGACGCCAAATCTGAAGAGCAAAAACAATAGCCGCGAGCTCTAAAACATGAGTGGCATATCCAGTTTCGGCAGGCTTTAATTGCCTTGAAGCATAAGCAATAACACATTCTTTTTGCATAAGAACGGCACCCAAACCAATGCGATTAGCATCGGTAAAAACAACAAAATCTTGATTCCCCTCGGGAATAACAAGAATAGAAGCATCGGAAAGGAGTTCTTTTAATTTTTGAAAAGAAGTTTCACATTTGTCCGATCAGATGTATTTAACACCTTTCTTCGTTAAGCAAGTGAGAGGCACGACAATCTTAGAAAAGTCTTTGATAAAACGGCGGTAATAACCTGCCAATCCAAGAAAACTACGAATCTCCGTCACACTCTCTGGTCACTTCCAATCTTGAATCGCTTCAATCTTTGAAGGATCCATGGAAATTCCGGATTCGGAAATAATATGACCGAGAAACTTCACACGAGATTGCCAAAAGTGGCATTTAGAAAACTTTTCTTTTAAATGATTACTTCTAAGAGTTTCCAATACAATCCGAAGATCCTTCTCATGTTCCTCCTCGGTTTTTGAATACACAAGAATATCATCAATAAAGATAAGAACAAACCGGTCGAGGAAGTCTTTGAAACCTCTATTCATAAGGTCAACGAAATAAGCTGGGGCATTCGTCAACCCAAATGGCATAACAAGCCATTCATAAGATCCATAACGAGTATGGAACGATGTCAAAGGAATACTATCCTCAGCAATACGAAGCTGATGAAAACCGGTAGCCAAGTCCAACTATGAAAAGACTTTAGCACCACTAAGCTGATCGAATAGATCATCAATCCGAGGTAAAGGATATTTATTTTTGATAGTAAGATCATTAAGCTTGCGGTAGTCAACGCAAAGCCTAAGTGCACCATCAGATTTCTTCACAAAAATAGATGAAGCTCCCCAAGGCGAGGAACTAGAGCGAATAAATTGCTTCGTCTCCAATTCGGATAATTGTTTACGTGTCTCCTCGTTTTCTTTATTGGGCATACGATAAGGAGGACGAGTGATAGGTTGAGCTCAGGAATGAGATTAATTCTGAACTCAATTGCTCGCTTAGGTGGTAATCCTAAAAAAGGCTCAAATATGTCGGAAAATTCACGAACAACGTGAATAAGAGAAATAATATCTTCCTCATCATCATTATCGTCATCACGAGGATTTAAAGAATATAAAGATGCAACCAAGCTGGAATCCGAATCTTCAAGATTAATAGAAATCCATTTAACAGATTGAGGATGTCGAAGATGAATAGTCCGCTCAGGACATAGGATATGAGCTTCATAACGGTTAAGCCAATCCATTCCTAAAATCATTCCAAAGCCTAAATAACGCATGACATGCAAATCGGCTAGGAAAGGAAAATCACACAAAATAATCTCCACATTTTTACAAAGCAAACTAAGAGTTGCGGATCCACCAACCGGATTCGCAATTCTCAAAGAAGTCATTAAAGCAACAACACTTAAAGAAAAAGTATCGACAAGCTCTTTTGACATAGAAGAATGGGACGCACCCGTATCAAAAAGAACTCGAATAGGATGACCAGAAATAAAATAATACCATCAAGGATAGAATGAGAAATACCTTGGCCACGAGATGTGTTGCCAGGGGCTTGAGCAACATTTAACTTTCCCTCCTTCCTGCCCTGAAGCTTGGGGCAAGAAGATAAATAATGATCCGGGCTTTTGCAATAGCCACAAGTACGAGGCTTTGAACACATGTTCGCAAAATGGTCTCTGGAACCACAGTTAAAGCATTTCCCTTCGGTAGAGGAAAAGGTCTTTGCTGCAGGAGTTGCTTGCCTCCCTTTCTTATTGAGATAAGGACCTTTGAATTTGTTTGGCCTCTTCTTGTTGTTGAAGTTTGGTTTGGAACCCACCACTTCAACCTCACTTTCCCTATCCGCCTCTTCAAGGCGAAGAGCGGTATCAATGAGTTGGTCGAAGGGAACTTCTAATTTTAGCAGTAATGGCTTCTTGAGATCTTTGTTTAAGCCATAGACGAATCTTTGATTTTTCTTCAATGGGGTGTTGATATATCCAACCCCGTATTCATAGAGAGATTCAAAAGACGCGACATAGTCAGTCACGGAAGATTCACCTTGAATAAGGTCTATAAAACGGCGAGCCAAAGTCACCTTCTCAGCTTCTGGCACGAATTTTAACTCGAAGCACTCTCGGAATTTCTCCCAAGTGAGATCCGCTTCATTAATCTCAGAAATAAGAAGTTCGTACCAGTCCAATGCTCTTTCTTGGAGCATACTAGAAGCCACCTGAACTCGGTGAAGATCAATGAGGTTCATGCGAGAAAAGATTCGATCGCATGTCCTTAACCAAGCCTGGACATCAATAATAGTTTCGGAACCTTTGAATCGCTTCCTACCCAAATTAGTGTAATCGCTGCACAAGCGTGCAAATCCCCATTTTGGGTGAGTAGGTTCCGGGTTAGCTCCAGCTGCTTGAGCATTTGTCACTAAATCAAGAAGCTGTTGAGCAGTCATAAAAACTCCATCCAGGGGTGGAGCACTAGATGGTCCAGCTCTGGGACGACCAGGTCTAACCATTTCTCTTCTCTTAGAAAGAAATAAAGAAGAAGAAAAAGGTTATTCACAAAAGGAATATCAAGCAATCTTGATAGGTAAAACAAGGAATCGTAAAGAAAATAGGATGAATCGGTACGAAGACTCGAATTAAATCCTAAAGCACGACTCCTAAGAAAGACTTAGGACGATGATCCTTGCTAAATTATTCTACGTTATTCCGAAGTTTGGCTTTGATACCAAGCTGTGATGCCCCACCTCTATACCCACGCTAGCCAAGAACACTACGGTGTAATGATGTCAACTAGCACGGAGAATAAGGCTGTTGAGGAGCGACCATCTGTATAATTGCTTTGTGCGAATCCGACATACCGACACAAACTCAAAGCTACTACACAGTGGCTATAAAGGTCTTCGGAAACAAATATAGAAATAAACATAACACAAATCATTCACAGATAATTCATATCACAAAGGCGGAAGAAGATATGAATATATATAACTAACACATGAAAGTGTATATCAGAGTAGTGGTCAAAAAGATCCACAATAATACAAAAGAATAGCAACACGTGCTATAAAAAAGAATACAACTATGAGTGCATATCTCAAGTGTATACAACGAAATAAACTACTAATCTAAGTACTTAGAGAAAAGTCAGAGAAATCAATCCCAAGTGAGAAGTCAAGCTGAAGCACCTGTAACATCTCGGTCTGACCCGAGTATTATTTAATAAGAAAATAATAAACGGATCAGTCTAACTATAAATATTAGATGAAACGATATAGAATAAGAGATATGACTAAACACATAATAATCACAATGCCAAGCTGTGATATATATAAGTAAATGAAAATCAACAAGATATTAATCAATATCACAGAATCTACACAAGAATCAAAGAAATGTCATACTCCTTATTTCGTTCACCAAACCATAAATATTGATGATTATATCAATGTCAATCACAAAAGTCAATGACACACGAATTCACCAATGCACAATTATTGATAAAACTTATCAATGAAAATCAGGAAAATTAGTGAAACACAAATTCCAGAATTCAACACACGAATTCCAGAAATCACAAAAGTCAATGACACACGAATTCACCAATGCACAAAAATTGATAAATCATATCAATAGAAATCACAAAAATAGGTGAAGCATAAATTCCAGAATTCAACACACGAATTCCAGAAATCACAAGAAAAGGGGGGGAGGCCTATCACACGAACGGGAGCATAAAAACTCACCAACATATGTATCACACGAATGAGAAGCTATCTCATGGTAGCTAGCCATTAATTTTTGACACACGAATGGCCCGAAGACCATGGGGAGTTACCCCACAAAGAAATGAGACGAAGCTCAATAAAATGAGTTACTGTCCTCCACGTGGACAAAGAGACATCGCACAATTGCTAGTCTAAATCACAAAAATGATCGTCATGATCATCAAGAAGTGTCAATTACAGTAAGCTAGTAAATATATGAGCTTAGCTTCATGTCCCATAACCACTAGCTTAACTTAAATATTTACGAACAAATTGTAGATCTCCACTAGAAAATTGTCACAAGAGTTTCAATCGAACAAGTCCAAGAATTAACCGACGAAGTAAACGCAAGCGTTTCATACCACTTGTTTTACTAAGCCGTTTAATTAGATTTCTCATACGAGTGAGGTAAAGGTTTGTATATACTAGCAGATTGGAAAACGGTTTGAGAAAAACGAGCTTCGTAAATAAAATAGTGTTGAAATCGTTTTGATGAAAGAGTTTTGATATTTACTACTAGTATTGAAACCTTTATATTTTTAAAGTGACAAATCACAAAAATGATTGTAGAACAATCAATCATCAAAATTCACATCCGAAGACGTGAATAAAATCTACAGAAATCGATACCAAATCCATAGAAATGGATATTTCCAAAAATCCATAAAAAGAAGTCATCAAAGTCAATAATAAGTGATAACGACTAATAGAATCGCTAAAATCAATAAATAATGGAAATTCACACAAAACAGCCTGAATAGGCAAAAATAAACATCTCCAGACGTCTGATTTGGAGTCCAGACGTCTGGATTTGTTTTCTGAAAAATAGTTCAGAAAGCTACCCAGACGTTTGGAATAGCCAAAACAGATGTCTGAGCCACGGCCAGACGTCTGGTTTTAAATCCAGACGTCTGGTTTTGTTCTCTGGAAATAACCCAGAGAACACCCACATGTCTGAAACATCAAGTCAGACATCTGAGACTTATCCAGATGTCTGATTTGAATTTCAGATGTCTAAAAATAGTCTCTGGAATTTTTTTATAATATGCGTGCATACATTTTTCTTTCCAGGTCCGAACCAGACGTCTGGACTTGGTCACCAGACATCTGGTCACCTGGTCTGGGCAACAATTCGCCTACGCCAAAGTGGCCAAAACGTATCGAAAGCGATCAGATGAGCAATGTTGACAAAGGATATACGCCAAGCGACAACCCGACCTTAAAAGCTCTTCGATACACCCTGAATATCAATGTCCAAATGTCCATAAAAGGATTTTCATAAAATTGGACCAAAACACAAAAATTTGGAAAATTCACCAAATCAATTCAAATTGAAAGCAAATGAATATGCACATATGTTAGGAATTCATACCTAACAACAATGATAGATATAGAAAAAGATGTGAGATAAAAATCTCACCTTTATGCACAAGAATAAGGAGGAAGAAGCTATAGAACAATGACAATGACAATCACTCTTCAATTCCAACTCAACAAGCTTGAATCTAAGCAAAAAGGGAAATATCCTAAATTAGGTTTAGGAATTTCTGAATTTGATAAGAGAATGAGTTGGAGAAGAAGAAGAGAAGCTTATTAATGGGTTCTTCTATTAGTTTGGAGCTAGAGTTTGATTTGCAAAAGGAAACTAGGGTTTGGAGTTTTGATTTCCCATCTCTCCCACCATTGATGCTTTAGAACTGAATAGAGAAGGAAGTGAGAGTGAATGGGGAGGAGTGGTTCAGATTTGAGTATAAGTTAAACATAGGGATGAACCCAAACCCAAACCCAAAGTGAAAAAGTAGCAAAACTTGACTAACTCCAAACATATCGAAGCTTACACTCAAAAAGGTCGCAAACGACATTTTAAACTCAATGGGAGTGGTCCCGAGTCTTAATTCGACCGTATGCAAAAAGTAGATTTTCGGACCAAATTTCGAGTATCGATAAAATATTTAAATAAAATATTTAAATATAAAATCGACAAATATGCGGGTTGTTACAGTTTCATTCTTTTATTACCTCAATTATTACCTTATGAATAAATTTACGTTTCTATTTATTTTACTACATCTACACTTTCAGTTATTGTATTAAATCACATTAATGTAACATCTATTTGCATTTAATTTCAATTGATTCAATATATTGATAACAAAAAACAATCATCACCATTTACTACAATTTATAACATTTGCAAGTTTGTTATTTACAATTAATTGTTTTAACTACTACTACCAATTTCAATTAATCATACCTTATTTCATTAATAAATCAACATTCGAATTACCAATTTAACCGATATTAACTGCACTAATTAAGTGAATTAATTTCAATTGATTTCTAATTAATTTAGTCGACCAAATAAATAGGTAACCTATAATAATTGTTACTATTAGCCCTTAATCACACTTATAAATTCATTATTTACAGACAAATGTTACCATTTCTTGCCTAACACTAATTTTACTGAATTTTAATTAATTATACACTAGTTAATTAATTAATTTAATATTTACATTGGCTTTCTTATATTAAGCTTATAACTGAGTTATAATTTTATAGTAATTTAATTAATTGGAATTCCATTCAAATTGTTAATAATTAGCTTTAATTAACATTGTTGCATTTCATTTTAGTACTCATTTCATTATTAAGTTACAAATTTTTATTTCTTCAATATTAAATTACCAAAATCTTATTAAATTAACAAATTTTAATTGTCGAAAATTTTGGGTCGTTACACTCTCCCCCACTCAGAACTTTTCGTCCTCGAAAAGGAAAATGTAGGGAAAAGAAGGAATTAAGAAATCAATATATCTTATTCAAAATATTAAATTTATAATAATTTATTTACATAACTAAATAGTTTAATTTAAATATATCAGTTATAAGAAATAAATCTTTTATATTCAAGTTAACAAAGTTTAGAAAAAATTTCACAAAATTTTCTAAGTCTAAAATTCACGAATTTTTTTGGCAGAGTCTCCTTTGTACGAAGAGGCTCAGGAGAAATCATAATATCAAAATGACAAAATA
Organism: Allium cepa; assembly: GCA_030765085.1. NCBI lineage: Eukaryota > Viridiplantae > Streptophyta > Magnoliopsida > Asparagales > Amaryllidaceae > Allium > Allium cepa. The sequence continues at coordinate 781,502,913 of CM060945.1, forward strand.
TATCATATATTTTCAAAATAATATATCCCAATAGCAGGAGAAACAATACAATATCGCAAAAAAACCATAATCTAAGAACGTACCTATTTATCGGGAAAATAACGCTTATTTATGAAACCAAAAGCGGTAGCAATTGCTTCCATACCTGTATTCCACTTGTATAATCCAAAGAGGTTAATAATTACATAGAAGTGAAATGATTATATTGTTTTAAATTAATAACAAACAATCAACATAACATAACAATCACTTTCAACCAAATGCATACCATCATCGCATAAAATCAATACAACATAACAATAATTTTTTGCAAACAAGCATATAACCTTCATATGGGGTTAAAGTAATCAACCATTTCTGAAGTTAAAATCATCAAATTTAATATAGTATTCATTTTATTATTTACTTTAATTGTCAATAGCTTCAAACATTCACTCAAGTTCATAATTCTTTGCTTACAGTATTCACTTTCTATTTCAATTTATTTAGTAGCACTACAATTATAACTCAAGTTTATAACTATTTTCATATCAAATTTCTTAATTATAAAAGTAAATTTCATTGAACACTTTCATTATTTAAGTTTTTTGTACAATATTCCATTACATATCCTTATTTAACATTACAACTTTATATATTCTCGTAAGTTATATATATGTTTCTAAGAATGTAACTGAAAGTTACACAAGTTTATCTTATTTCATTTTTAGTAAATTAATGTTCAAATAGTTATCATTTCTTATTTTCATATCCTTTTGTTTACAAGTTACAAATTTCAAATTCCTTATATATGTCATTTACAACTTGGCATTTAATTTCTTACTTTCGACTTTAGAAGTTCCAATTATTAAATAGTTAAAATTTTAGTCCATTACAATAATTGAAATCTCTACTTTAAATTTACTTTAGGTTATTCTACTAGTTTTTTCTCTTCTCATTATTTACCTTTCCATTCATTTATTTATATAAAGATCAATCACTTACATAGTTTATTTTCCATTAAGGATTTAAGTCATTAATGAATCATTTCATAAAATATTATCTAAGCTCCTACTGCCCTTACCTAAGTTTTATATCTTAATTGTGTTATCGAATAAAAATTTAAGTTTTTAGTATTTTCCCTTGAAGAGAAAGAAATATCTCAATATATCTAAAAATTCAGTTAAAACATTTAACATCATTCACTTAGTAAAAATATAAGATATCTTTAAAACATCCCCATAACATTGTGTAAAGATTTTTCAAAAGTCTAAAACAATGTTAGGAATTTATATCGAAACATTATAATAAGCTTCAAAATAAAGTTCCTTAAATCCAAAAATTTATTAGACTCGTTATTTTTAAAATAAGTATAAACTCAAGATTATTAAACTGAAACTAATAGTATGCTCAGTCTTACATTAAATTTCTAAATCAAAGTATAAAATTTCATATCTTCATAATTAATTTTACATACTTGTTTTAAAAATGAATATTCAAATAATGGAAAAACATTTACTATGATTCAATAGAAAAATTCAAACAGTAAATAAACTAATAAATTTACTATTAGTACTTCGAAATCAAGTAAATATTCCAAATTATACTTCCAAAATAGAGATTCAAATTTATTTGTCAAGTATATTACTATAAATAAACTTCATAAATCAATTTTTTTCCATTTACATAATATCTTTAATTATACAGTCAAAGAAGATTATATAAATTTTACTTGAAATATTCATTTGAAAGCTTTATTTGCAAATCAATCATCTTTAATACTTTTCAAAAATTCATTTGTAAAATTTCTTGCTTCATTTATAAATACCATTTATATATTTAAATAACATCTTTATAAATATATGTAAACTATTTAAAAATAATTATTTACATCATTACTTATATTTACAAAGAAGCAATTGAAAACATTAAATCCGTTGTTTATAAATTTATTAATTTTATCTCAAGATACTTTTCAAACATAATTAATAAATCAATAATCATTTACTTTAAATATGTTTTATTGAATTAATAATTTGTCAAAATATTTACAGCACTAATAATTTACTATTAAACCATGTTGTACATAAATGAATAATATTTTAAACATTTTAAAGTATTTAGGAAAGAAGAAAAAAAAATGATCAAAATATCTTTTATATAATAATTTATCAAAATACTTTTATAACTCGATGTCTTAACAGGTTTATCCCTGTTCTTGCAAAAACTGGTCGTACGTTGATTATGCGTAAGACTACAAATCTCCAAGTACTTAGTAGACTTGTTTCAACACCAAATGAAAAATACATAGAAATAGGTATGAAAAGTACCACTCAAAATCAAATGTCAAACAATGATAATATGATAGCGGTGGCCTGCTGCTGATCCAGTATTTACGCAATAGACACAAAACTTTCCAGAAGATCCTTCTACCCTTCGGATTCTAGAAAAATATTATAGCCAGTTCGTAAATAAGGGAACATCGACCCCTGATGCAATGGTACACTGCTGATTCAATGATTTACGCAATGGATGCAATTCCTTCCCGGAAGATCCATAAACAACTGATCTTAGGATTGAAAGCGCCTCCATTGGGTAAACTAAAGAACCATTTACCCTAAAAAAATCGAGGAACTCATGAGTTTAAGTCCGTACAACCATATCAGTTCGAATCCATTTCTGAATTCACCCAAGTCCATTAGGGTTTTTCGGTCGAATCCATTCCTGGATTCCCCAAGTCCATCTGGGTCGAAGCATATCATACTATACTTCTTCGTGCAGGGTACTTCCTTATGCCACTTACTTCAAAATATAACATACCATATATAGTATCCTTTCAAAACCATAGCTTCGAATATGGCACTTATATAAATTCCATTATATATAAGATTTCATTTCAGATAAAGTACTTTCCAAAACCAATATTCTCGAATATATCAAATCATTCTTATATAAATTCTGTTATATATAAGATTTATCTCTTCAGATCGAATACCTTCCAAAATCAACAGTTTCAAAATCACTTGTACTTATATAAAGTCCATCTTATACAAGAATCAAAAATTTCCAAAATCAATTTCGCTTTAATAAATACCATATGGGATTAAACATCTTTTCTTTATAAAAGGTTTTGAATTTAGAATGGTTTTGGATAAAAAATCATTTTGTGAAATAGTTTTGTATATAAAATGGTTGCGTAAAATAGTTTGTAAATAAAATAGTTTGTAAATAAAATAATTTGTAAAATACTTTGTAAAATAGTTTTATAAATAAAATAGTTTGTAAAATAGTTTCGTAAATAAAATTGTTCATAAAATAGTTTTGTAAACAAAATCGTTTATAAGATAGTTTGTATAAGAAAATAATAGAAAATAGTTTTGGAAAATGGTTTTAAATTAATAGTAGTTTTGCATAAAAGAAAATTCCAATTTAAATTTCAAAGATATCCAACCAGACAACTTTCAATTTCTGTATCAAAGCATATAAATAATATTAGAATATAAGATGTACATAAGTCATCATTTTGCAAAATCACATTCAGCCGCTCTCTCGATCACACAAGTTCGCTTTCGAACTAGTACTGTCCATTCAACTTCCCTAATGTGGACTTCGATATGGTTTCTTGACTAGAAACCATCATTCTCCTTGCATAGCCATATAGTATGATAAAGAATTCTAGAATCAAGCCAAAAATTCATATCAAATATTCGCCGTCAAGAATCGAATAAAAAATCCGGACGTGAAATGGTGTAATTCACCTCGAACTTATGTACTCAAATCCGGATCAAATTAATTATGCGGATAAAATAATATACGCACAACTTACATATTTATTCCAATTTGATTCATCACATTTACATTTCACTTAAATTCGTTTCTTTAATCTCATTGATGAACACAAATATCACTTCATACTTTAATATTTGTTTCACAAAATTTCTCCATTTAATTTAAAATATTAATATATTCATTCTCATAATATTGCTTATATTTCTCCTCAATTTAAATTACATTCATTTCACATGTAATATTTCTCATTTAATACTACATTTATTTGCAAATCAATTCATAAAGAATTTTCTTCAGTTTATAACCAATTTATAATAGCTTAATTCCTTTTTATAAACATTGTTCGAGTTTAAAGTTATCATAACTTTATTTATAACCATTTATTGCACATCCATTTATATCATAAAAATTTACAAGTCATTCTTTATTTATAATCATTTCACATTTAATTCGTATTTGCTTATCCCATTTAGTTTCACCTTTACCTTTCAATTTATTTATGACACATTTCATAAATGTTAATTAAGTTTATAAACATATTTTTCCAATTTAATCTCATTTACAACATTTCCTTAATCACAATTTCAATTTAAACATCCCAAGGCTTAATCACATTACATTCCAAGAATGTATACCACAATCATTAACTAGACGTAGATATAACAAATTAAACCTTATTTCACTAGCTTTCAAATTAAGGTTCTCAATTCAACTGTATAATTAAACATAATTTCTAAGTTTCAACTCATATATTAATTCAAAAGGTTTCGATTGTCCAAAATATCCAGATATTCCATTTTATTTCAATATTGAAACTACCGGTCAACAAGCAATAAAATTCACAACAACATTTCAATTTCATAAACAAATATCCTAATTATTCATTTTATTCTCTTAAATACACCATTATTAAATTAGTGTTTAGTCTATTAATTCAATCAACAATAATTAGCCAATGCTTATAAACTGACAAAACTCAGCTAACCAATAATAAATGATAATAACTAAATATTACCATTTCAAATCAAACAAATTACTAATAACTATATTAGTTATAAAATTTTGTTCCCTTATATATATTATATAATATTAGGAAAAATAATTTCATTTCAAAACTTATATAAAACATTTTTATAACACTAACAATTATGCACTCTCGTATATACACTCAGACAACTCATTCTAGGGAATACTACCCTATCTCTATTGAGTTAACACAAACTGGCTAAGGTATGTCAAAACCAAAGCTCTGATACCAGCTGTAACGACCCACCATTTTGGATGGTTTAAATCGACAATTAACTACACATGTCTAATTCAAACCATTAAAAAGGAAGGATTGTTAACGAGGTAAATAAGAAAATAATAGAAATGAAGGAAAAAAATAAAATACAGAATCCCCAGGCGGAATGACAAAATATAATAATCAAATAAACAGTTCATGAAGTTGTTTTACAAATGACATTTGATTACTCTTTTACAATTCAAATCAGAGTTATACATACATTAGAAACTAAGGAAATAATGCAGTGGAACATAGGAAGCAGTGGAATAATAATGATAAATAAAAATAATATACCAAATCTTCGTCTTCATCTTTCAGAAAATAAAACGGTCTTCAATACACTGAAAAGCTCAGACTGACCAGAGCGTAATGGAAACAAAATAATAGAGTCAGAACTAAAAGATCTAATGCAAGTGAAATTAATCTAAAATAAAATGTGAGTGCAATGGCTTAAGAGATGTTATGGGATTTTTCATCTCCTATCAAGTGTACAACATGAATATATTCATTTAAAAGGTGCAAATAACTCGAGGTACCAAATTTAACCACTTAATTAAAAAATCCAAAGTTTGAACTAACTTAAACCCTTCAAATAATTCAGTTCCAAATAAAATCCAAATTCAAGAAATTATATGGGTATATGTCTTTCCAAACAGTACCAAAAATCAACATTTTCAAATCAATGAAAACTGTTTGGGTTCATCATTTCGACCCATAGCGATTTCCCCCTAATCTGTAAGACCGTTTGGGTATGTATCATTTTAACCCATAGTGAACTTGCAGTATTATAAGGATATAAAGTATAACATCCATTCACCCAATATCAACAATCAATCATCCATCAAAATCACCATCCAAATCAGTCAATAAACATCAATAGAAAATTTAAAATCAATAAAAGGTATCTAACTATCAATTTAAATTCAATTATAAATTAAATAACGATTTAATTCCAATAAATTCAAATTAACTAAGATGACGATTCAAATACCAAACAGCCTTAAAAAAATTTCAATCAAATCATAAATTTAATTTAACTAACATAACATAATTTAGTAGTTGTGAGTGAGTTAAAACACTCACCTTTGAATATAACTTGAATTTAAATCCAATTTAAGCCCAAAATTCAAATAGTCTTCGAATTCGTCCAAACCTTTGTCAAAATATTCGGGATTTCAATACAATCCCAATACAAGAAACCACACCCAAATCTGAACTCATATGCAAAAGTTATATTAGTTAGAAGATTTGAAGTTTGAATTTTAAATTAAATAAAATAATGAATAAAACTTTACACGTCAGCATACATTACCAGGCAAAACCCTAGAATTCTTGAGCATGAATATGTAGCCACCTCGACCTCGAGCAAAAAACTGTCACCTCACTCAACGATGGCCAGATCGGAGACCAGGGGTGAGCTCGGTGCCTCATGACGATCCCCAGGTGGAGCCGCGGCTACCCCCGTCGCCTAGTAACGCCTAATGCCGCCACGATTGTGATGGTAGTTCGTGGCAAAATCGATAACCATCTCGATGAACCAACCGTACAGATGTGAGCTGATCAGCGAACTCTACAAGCCTACGCCCTCCGATCGTCGCCATATCGAAGATCCACTATTCAGCGAGGCAAAGATCTATTAATGGCCAAGAACAAATCATTCATTTTTGGCTATATAGTGATCTAGATCGAAAAACAGACAGTGGATTTGACTTGCACTTTTCGAGAGCTTAAAATGATATATAATATGATATAGTTCGAGGAGTTTGAATTTTTGATTTGGTTTTGAAATTGAATTTGAGGGTTTGGAGTTTGAATCTGTTTCTTCCATTGAGGATGAGAAGAGCAGAAAGAACTGTACGTACTGTCAATGAGAAATAAGAAATAATTAGGGTTTGTAACGAGGTATTTATAGGCAGATCAAAAAAAAGAATGAATGGACCAGACTGATTTGGATTGGAACGATGGACGACCCGAAAATCTCGTTATGCCTCCGGAATGAAAATGGTCAACCCATATATCAAAATTGATGTTTTCGATATTTTTAAACTCAATGGAACAGGTTTCAAGTCCTAATTCCATCGTATGAAGAAGTTATGCTAAAATCAGCTTATTTCAAATTGATTTCAATTGATTTCAATTAAATTGATTTCTAGAGGATTCGAGTCCATACGATCAAACGACCTATCTGATTGCTACCAAACTTGAAATCCTATAATAATTCACCGTTACAGATCCGATAAAACTGGTTTCATCGAGATCTAAGATAGATGCCAAAATGGCTATATTTCGGTTAATTAAATTAATCAATATTAAATTAATTAACTCAATTTTAAATTCAAAATTTTATAGTTAACTAATTTCATCCATTTTAATCATTTAGGCACTTACAATGACTTGATACATATTTATATAACAATTCGGTGTAGGTTATTGCACTAATTACAACGTTCAGTTTCACTGTAATTAAATCCAGTTAATTATAATTAATTCCAAGAGATTGATTCGATTCAATTTCAGTCTTTATACTAAATCCACGATTACTCTATAACACAGTTAACATTTGTTCTGCATTTCCTTACATTAGTATATTCCAATTTCCATCCTTTATATGTATTAACTATTATATTTTCATTATATTGAATTTTTTCAAATTTACACATCAATTAAAATTTAAAGTCCCAATTAATTATGTATCTCAGTTTAATTTTTTTATTAACTCAATTATTACCTTATGAATAAATTTACATTTCTGTTTATTTTGCTGCATCTTCACTTTTAGTTATTTTATTAAATCACATTAATGTAACATCTATTTGCATTTAATTTCAATTGATTAAATATATTGGTAACAACAACAATCGTCACCATTTACTACAATTTATAACATTTGCAAATAATTATTTACAATGAATTGTTATAACTACTACTACCAATTTCAATTAATCATACCTTATTTCATTAATAAATCAACATTCAAATTATCAATTTAACCTATATTAACCGCACTAATTAAGTGAATTAATTTCAATTGATTTCTAATTAATTTAATAGACCAAATAAATAGGTAACCTATGATAATTGTTACTATTAGCCTTTAATCACACTTATAAATTCATTATTTACAAACAAATTTTACAATTTCTTACCTAACACTAATTTTATTCAATTTCAATTAATTATATGCTAAATCATTAATTAATTAAATATTTACATTGGTTTTCTTATATTAAGCTTATAACTGAGTTATAACATTATACTAAATTCAAATAATTGGAATTCCATTCAAATTGTTAATAATGAGCTTTAATTAACATTGTTGCATTTCATTTTATTATTTATTTCAAAATTAAGTTACAAATTTTTATTTATTTAATATTAAATTACCAAAATCTTATTAAATTAAAAAAAATTAATTGTCGAAAATTACGGGTCGTTACAATGAGGGTACTCTAGGATGGCCCTCTGGGTAGGCAGAACAGAGCAGTCCCACGGAGGTAGGTCAGTAGATGTTCCATCAAAACAGTATGCCTTAACTACTTTTTGCATGGAAATACCATTGTAGGCAGTCAAAAGGGGTTGATGTTTGGAGTAGGATATTCGTATGTCCTAGTACTTGTAAGTAAATTTTAGTAGGCTGGACCAAAGAGGATAGTTGCGTGCAGATATCGAGCCAGCATCAAAACCAAGAAGCGAGTTTGGGAAAGACTAGATTTAAACCAATAGTCCAGTGATTCTTTCTCTATCGAGACATTGGATGGAGGGGCGCATCCAATTGGATGTTTAGATTGTTTGCAGTAAGGCACAGCCACTTGGCTCTTTAGAGATCTTTCTATTAGTTGAGGGATGGCTGCGTGGGGCCATAGCCATGATAAGAAAAGAGACAGACCAAATAGAGTATCTGTATTGTAGACCTAAGAGGCTATCCATTACAGAAATAGAAAATCCCTGACTGAATTCCATACAAGGTAGACCTTGTTAAGTGAGATTCAGGGAGTAGACAGAACAATTTCGTATATTCCTCAAGGTACACACTGGGTGGTACATTATGGATGTCCGAGCATTAGTATAAACTAGTGCAGATGCAGTTTTACGTTTTCATAGCAGACGATGGAACATCTGTATTATAGGCCTTATGAGGCAGTCCTTTATAGATGTAGTCATAGAACACTATAGTAGCACGACGATGAAGTCCTTTGAGAGGAGGATACAAAAGGTACTACGGGTAGTATTTAGGACCAATGCGGTCAAGCATCATATAGCTATATATATATATATATATCAGTTATTAGGTTTTAATCTATAGGGAGTAGACGGGCACGATTCACGCACTAAGGCGGGAGTATAATAGACCCAATAAACCTAATTAACAATAAATGGACACAAAACAGTATATGTAGATTTAAGCTTAGAAGTGTATAATTTTTCCATTCGCCAGAACTTTAGTTCTGACCCCTTCCTCATAACATCCTACAAGTTAGGAAGATGGCAGAGGCTTTCCAACTTTGTGACACTTGTTTAGAAAGTGTTATTTATTGGTGAGCATTTACTTACTATTATATTTTAGTCGGTTCCACTGTGAGATATTTATCTAAGCTCTGATACATTTGTCTTTGCCTATTTGCAGGATACGAGAAACCAAACTTAGGCTTCAGTGGGCTTGGATTTTAGCCTTTTTGCGAAAAATCCGGACTCACTGGAACTCGGGTTGTTAAAACTTTCAATTTTCAAACTGTTTAAATGGAAATGTTATGACTTTAAGTGAATAATGATTTCGAAAGCGATATGATTTCGAAAGTGGATATGATTTCTAAAGAGACATGATTTTGAAATGAATATGATATTTTGAGGTAAAGTATGAATTGTTTGAAATGTAAAATGACCACCGTATGAAATAAGCGTTTGGTGGTTAAAGAGACCGAGATCGGATATTGTCACACTCTCTGCCAATATTGAAAACCACTTTAACAACTGTGTATGTAGTGGAGAATCCAGAACGAAGTAGGATGGTTTGGTGAACGTCTGTATGAGGTATGAACGCAGCTCTGACTCCCTCAAGTTAGCTTGATATGGCTAAAACAGGAGTTATACCGAGACAAGTGAGGTCGCACCTCTAATCGAGCATGATTTTTTGAAACCACTCTATTACTTTTTGATTTGATTGGGTACACCTTTGATTTTGAAGTGTGTCTCAAGGTGGGAGGTAGTAGTTTCTATGCGTTACCAGCAGTCCGGGAGTGCAAATGGTAAAATCCTACCCTAGCATTGCCTCGCATGCCTTGTCATATGCCTTATCGCGCCCTCTACGAGTTTGGTTTGTATCGTATACTATGGAGTGCCCTCTGATAGCCCTCCAGTTTACGGAGGAATTATGATACTATATAGACTACGACATTTATATGAAAATGTGTTAATGGGGATATGGATATTGCCTTAACACTATTTTAATATTTTACTTTACTGTAGATATTATCTATGTAGCGTATTGTATTATGTATGTAGATAGTTTAACGAATCCTTAGAGGATGGAATCCCTGTATCCTTTAAGTTATATTGCATTTCCCTTGGACATTTTCACTTGAAGTTATTTACTTGCATAAGGATGTTAATCCAGACTCGACTGTTTTGTGTTCTGCTTTATGCTCGGGTCAGACTGAGTGTCATAGCACAAGAGACTCACCTTTAGAGCTTAGAGCATTGCTTGGAGATCTATCTTTTATCTATTTAGCTTTCTGATATTTCAATTATTTCCAGTTGTTTATGTTCAGAACTGTCATTGGCTTTTGTATTTGAGACTTATATATTGGATTTCTGTTGTATTTTACTTTGGACTCTAATGTTCTATAGTATCTTTACGAACTACTATTTATCTATTTTCACTGCTTATTGTTGTATGACTCTATGTCTATGATTCTATAATTGATTTATTTACTGTATATGCTAAGTTTTGCCAAATATAAATTAACAATCTGCTATTTTGAGCAATTAAGGTCTGACATGTGTGGATTATTGTCGATTTGAATGGTTCAAAATGGCGGGTCGTTACAATTTATTTTTAAATTAAAGGTTGATAATACAAATAATATTATTTTGACTGATAATAAGTAATAGTAGTCTTATTTTGAATAAATATTTACAAAAATACTTTCCTTGAAATCTAAGTTGATAAAATCACCGAAAACTATTTTATCGATAAACAGCTCTATAATCGTAAATCGTCATGCATGGAGCTTGATACATACACTTATTTTTACAATTAAACAAGAATATGAAATAAATTCAATTGATTTGTTGTTGAAAATAAAATGTGTTTTATACATTGTTAATAATGCCCTTAAATAATAATTGATTTATTAAATCTAAATAGAGAATTAATGATTTAATAATTATTGAAATTATTCAAATAATTGTTTTTAAATGATAATAATTCATTTTGAGTAGTTATAAAGTTATAATAAATCACTTACAAATTTTTTATAAAGATGTATATTTGATTTCAAAATATAAGAAAAAGTCGATATCGCTTTATCGGTATAATAGCAATTATTGTGAATAATTGTTGATATGAATTTATACATTTTTATAAATCAAATATGATTATTTTAATTCATTTAAAATAATAAGAAATTTATATTGAAATTTTGTTTACCGATATATGTGCGTTAAAGTATAAGTGAAAATGTGACTGAGAATCGGTTCATCGATCGGTAACGGTTGATCGAACAAAAGTTGTTTGGAATCAATGCAATGTTGTTTATATGTCACATACGCATATGTAACATGCAAATTCATCCACTAACATGCACATGAACATGTGTATACTTACATATATACCTATACAATTAAAAATACATGCATAGTATAAAAATCTAGGATAATTTATGTAACAGCCCGCAAATCCGTACCCCATGAGTCGACACTATTCCACATCAATCAACTCAAGTTGAACAGAAATACGAACCATTTGGGTTAAAGAAGAAGAGAAAACAGAAAACAACAACAGAATCTAACCAACGCATCAGAACAAAATATGATATATATAATAACAGATCTTTACACAAAAGAAAACTATATCTGTTTTATACATGCATCATCAGAGTAGATCATCAGAGTATCACATCAATAACATACAACTGGATACACAGCGGTATAATAATCAAATACAGATGTATGTATCGCCATCCAGCTCATCTCCTGAGCTCCACGGCGTCTTTCCTGTATCCTGTAATACTCGGTCTGACCCGAGCATTATAGTCAAATAACACCCGAGTCAGTCTGGATATACCAGCATGAGAAATCACACTCAAATTGATTATTAATGTTTCAAAATCCTTTTGAAAGCAAAATCATCTCGTAAGATCACGCCACAAATAAACATGTCAGGTTTTTACCTTACGATAGCTAAAACATTTCTTATTAAAATCCTCTGATATTATAATAGGGTCGATACACAAATACTTATTAAAATAGCCGAAATTGTTACATCTATTAAATTCCAGCTATTAGCCACAGAGTGGGTATTACAAACAAAACGCGTAAAAGGCACGTAGGGAGAATGGATTTCCAACTAATGACTAGGCACTGGGGTACCACCTGTCACAGTACCTAGTCTAGATCAGCGTACCGAGGATCACTTTTGACCCCCTACAACACAAGACCCGCACTACCCCTTACTGGATAATCCCGAGTAAGATCACCCCGCAGTTGGGATCAGCAACCGCACTACTAAGCCGAAATAAAAAGGGACATCTAAATAGGGATGACCTTACCCTGAAATGGGTTCTGGCCACCAAGCCTTGCTGCATAACCCCTGATTTTTAGTCATTCCCGATTGATGAGGCTTGAGGCTAAGCGTTACCTTTTAGAACAATATCCCTTAGAATGCCCATCGCCCACCTGACGATGTTCCGAAAGCATTCATCTATACAAGTCCATCTCGGGTTCGAACGAAATCGAAGACACTATTCCTACTACATCCATTTTGGAAATATCTTCAGGATTAGTAGCGACTAGCCCTTGCACTTCACTGCTCCATCTTCGAATCCAAACACGTTTTCCACGAAAACGTACAAACCGGATCGAAGTGGTTTTCGAGAAATAAATCTCAATCCCGGTCTCTTCGAAACGATCAACGCATTTGGCCAATATTGATAGTTGGTTATTTAACTATCAATTAACATTCACAATATCCAACAAACAATAAATAATCTCCCAAATTATTTATTAATCCCAAAATATATCTTCACAAGATATATTTCCACTTTCCAAACCCTTTTGAAAACAGTTTCAAACTATCTTCCTTTTACAGAATAAATTTCCTAAATATTTTCTATTTCCTCTGAAATCACCAAGCATAAAATTTTAGATTTTAAAATAATTTAAACGCTTTACTTTGAAATATACTTTCAAACATTTAAGTTAGAAACTACCTTAATAATTTGTTAAAAATTCATACTATATGAATACTTGAAAATAAGGTTACTTTATAAAATATAAAACTAGGATTTCACTTTTTAAAACAAAATACTAAGTCACCTTTTAAATAATTACTACGAGAATATATTTGAAAAAAATATTTACTTTAGAATTTAGATATTTAGAAATAATAAATTCCTAAAACATGCTTTTTAAAATAACATTAAAACTTTTATCTTATACTTAAAAATTTGCTTCGAACGTACTTGGTTATCCAGAGAAATTTACTTCTCTTCACATTCTTCTTTAAATTTCCAATTTAAACACATGAATCAATTTCCAAATTGATTTCCAATTCACTCACTTTTATTCCAAAATCCATTAATTTCAGATTTTAAATCCTTAATTATGATTTAAAATATTTTTTTAACTAAAAATACCAATTTTAGATTTCTCAAATTACTTCTTATCCTTTTAAATAAATTTAAACTTTGAATTTTAAAAGATAATAATTCTTTATTTCTTTAATTGATATTACTTAAGTTTACAATTCATTAATTTCTATTTATTCAAAATCTTTTTTTTCCTTTCCATACTCAAGTTATTTATTAGTATTTTAATATCACTTCCATTTATTTCACTTCATTCTTAATTTATTCTAAATTTCTATAATTATTCTACTTACAAATTCACTTCTTTTATTTCCTTTCCAAAATCCAATTTATATATTTTTGGTAACTCATTATACCTAAGTATATTCAATCAAACCATAGCATTCAATATCCCAATAAAATTCATCATAGAATATCAAATAATCACAACAGAGAATATTAAATAATTTAAATAAATGTTGAGGAATCCAGTTGGATCCCTCCAACCTGTTTTCCCTGCATCCATAGACGTTAACACAACATAAAATACCAATTCCCCTTCGAGGTGGATATCGCGGTATATATAAGATTAATTTAAATCATCCGCTATTATGTGGCGTATAGGGTCTCATCCGCTATATAATGCGGGAAATCAAACATTCCAAGATGTAATATATACTATAATATAGCACATCAATCAATTCAACCATTCAAACAATCATTTAAATTTAAATTTACCTGAGTGATATTAACTCACCTTTGTGTTTCATTTTCAATCCACTTCAATATGGCTTTGGTTTTCCCAATTTGACCTTGAATAAACAATTTATATGATTTTTAAATATTTGAAATAATTGAACCGTAAATTTTCATTTTAATAAATTTAATTAACTAGTAATTTAAATCTAAATAAATTTTCTTATTCTTAAATAAATCTTCACTATATGTAAGTGAAATATGAATACGCATATTTACTTTATTTTACGTTTTTAAATTGTTTACAAAAATAATCAATATCCTTTTAAATAAAAATATATTCTTCTTTATATTTTAAACGGAAACATATATATCTATACTTATATTACCCTTTTCCTTCACTGTGTATACATACTTTTATATATACGTTTCCAACTTAAAACATATTCACTGCAAACTAAATCTGAAGCTGAATATGTCTATATATACATATTTTATTAAATTTCGAAATATGAAAACTTGGTGGGTATATATTTTGTAGCAGCAACAATTTTTTTTTAAATTATATAAATTTGAAAAGAAGAATTACCTCACTGTCTCATGGAACTACATCGCCTTCAAAGCCGCTACGTCAAGCCATCAAGCCAGCTACCGAAGTCGATCAACCACACGGCACCACTGCAATCGAATACCACACGCCACCTTCCAAATCTGCGATCGAAGAACCCATCCACCAAGCCCTAACTCACCCACATCGAGCGCAACCATCTATCATCGCTCGTGTTCCTGCGAGTCGCTGCTCTCGACCACTTCCTTTACGCAACCCTAGCTTCGCCGACCCAAGACGCCGCTCCTTCAGGTCGCATTTTCGATTTGAAATCGAATTTTGGTTTCGAAATATACAAGAAGGAGGCAAGATTCGGTTTATTGGGAACTTGAAAGGAAAAGGGAATGATTAAATGTTTCGAACTGAAAAGAGACGAGCATTATGATTTTATTTCGGCCATTGCTTCTCTCTTTTTTTTAAACGAAAATGAAAGCTTGGCTTATAATACAAAGAAAAAGTGAAGAGGGAGACACAATTTGATGGTTGCATGGAGAAAACTGACTACAACGATTCTGAAAAACGACTGGAAAGAAAAGTTGTCGGGAAGGATTTGACCATTTAAACAAAACAAGTATAATTAAATTCAAATTAAATTTAAACTGTCTTCGATTGGTAACTCAAAATTTTGAACTCCTTTCGAGGTGTGCCGCTAGGCGTTTATAATGTTATACGCCTATTCTGGACGCATTGAAAAGGTTTCGAGTCCTAATTCGATCGCATGGGGAAGATGGCTTTTTGAACCAGTTATTATACTGAATTTACGATATAGATTTAAGTGTGTTTGTATATCGTACGCTCACACAACAACTCCGATCAATACGAAATTTGAAATATGATAATAATACAATATTACGGATCCAATGGAACTGGTTTCGTCGAATTCCGTGACCGTGCCTCGGAAGGCTATTTTTAAATTCAATTTAAACTATAAAATTTTTAAACTGAACAAACCACTGTTAATTTCAATTTTACAACTTTTATTATCCTCAGTACTATCAATATAACTTTTAGAAGTCTTCAAATTATTTTTAACAGGCATAAAACTCCATATTCAACATTTTACCCAATTTCAAATTATTTAGTTTAACAATTGAATTTTCCAATAAATAGTGATATTTGAATTCAAGTTAAAAACTAACTTTTAAATATTTAAAATCAATTAAATATTCCGATTTCAAATGCTTAAAAATTCTGGGTCGTCGCATTCCTTCCCCCTTAAAAGAATTTCGTCCCCGAAATTACTAGTTATGAAGAATGGTCCAATACTCGTTTACCCTTTTCCCAAAACCAAACAGTTTTATCAACTTGCCAAAACAAACTTTTATTTAAGTACACCTTACCACTGTTCCTAACTTTCCAAACTTCTCCCATTAAGTTCCAACTAATATCATATACCCGACCATTCAAATTTCAATTTGACACCAAATTTCGAATTATCATAATTTTCTCAAAAAATTTCTAACTCCCTAAATTTTCGATAAATTTTGCCAGCGTCTCCTTTGCGCGGCTTGCTCGGTACAACTACAAAAAGCTTCTATGAGCTCCCAAATTCCAAAAGAAAACAAAAGGCCAAGTGGCTCGATCAAAAACCCAATCAAATTTCATACAGAAATTTAAACACATACCTTTTGTCGAGCTATTCAAATTTATCTTTTGAAATCAAAACCCATTTTTCTTTTCCTTCATAATACCTGTATATTCCACTTAGCAATAATATCCAATCACAACATTCAAAATCATTTATTGACTTCCTTACAAAATGTCAATATTTATTCATTCAAATATTAACTTAGAATATATTTGTAGTATAAATTTTTCAATTAAGAATTCACCATTCCTTTTTTTAAATTTAGTATAAGCATTTAATATGCTTCTTAATTTAATGCTTCTTTATTTATTTTCACTTCACCACTTTAGTTTATATCTACTTCTATTCAAATTGGTTCTCCCATTTCTATCTGAATTCAATTTATCTTCAATTCTGAATATTGAATTTTTATCTTCCATTTATACCGATTCATATTATTATTTTAAAGTAGTTTCATTCCCTAATTTGTTTCGATTTTCAATTTGGAATCGTTTTGCCGCTAACTAAAATTTTTCCAAAATTTTCAAAAAAAGAAAAAAAAGTTCTTACTCCCAAAATTTTCAAATTTTTTTGGCAGAGTCTCCTTTGTACGGATGAGCTTTTGCAATTTGACAAAAGATATAAATATATATATACATCGACACACCCGGTCGAAAAAACAAAAAACAGTTCATATTTCCTATTTTTATTGCGTAGGCATACCTTATTTAGCATTTATAAGCAAGCGGCTTATTTATTTTAGCATTTAGCACGATCCAATCCAGCCAAACGGCTTCCCGGTACCCGTACTTACTCAATTAGAATATGTAAGTACTAAATATATGCAATTTATTAACATTTCCCTTGTATTCAAATAGCTAACACATAGATTTCATAAGTAATGCATATGATATTACATTCATCAGTACATATGCAAGGTTTTCAACACTAGTTTTAAATTGCTTGCATCCAAAGTACATTTCATTCCATTCAATTCATTTTTAAACGAAACGAACTCATATTCATTTCATTTGATGCCAAAATCAATTTATTAAACTGCTATTGATTCAGTAATTTTTTTCACTTTCGTTTAAGTCGAACGACCAATTTTCTTACGTAATTCGACAATATTATTCAAATAAACCATTGCTTTAGTTCATAACCAATTTAAATTGATTCGAACTCAATGTATATAAATTCCATCCCATTTTAAATTTTATTCACAGTCCTTCGTTGCATTTCTTCCATATCCAAATGTTGATTCCAAATCATTTTATTAAACTCGACAACCAATATATTAAATAACCATCTCACAATTTACTTAAGTTATTCATTTTCTTCAAACTATTCAACCCAATAACTTAAGTTTATTTTATTCAACCAACTTCCTTTCAAATTTTGATTTGATTTTCCTTAGCTCAAATCCCAACCATTTAATTAATTTATTCGATTAGTTTACTCTTTTATTCAATTTTAATTTTTCATTTACATTAACAATTCATTATTGAACTTATTAATAATAAGGTCATTCCATTTATGCTTGAATTGGATTTGTTTTCATCTCAAATCATTTTTATTTTAATCCAATTCCATACAACTTCAATTCATATTTAATTCACTTACAATTCTAAGTTGAATTTCTATCTTTAACTCAAGCTTCATTTCTAAACTCAATTATCTATTCACAATTCAATTCTAACTTAATAATTTTGAGTTCCATTTCCATATTTCACCAACTAATTTATTATCTAATTAATTCTCCCCTAGTTTAAATTCAATATTTGATTTTTAATCTCAGAATCTTTTCATTAAATTTCTTAAGTGGAATTTATTTTCAAATTCAAGTATGGATTTTTCGTTTTATTTTCTAATTCATCAAAAAAAAAATTATTTTGGGTTTTCTATCCCACTTTTCAATTTTATAAGTCACAACTTATTATTTTACACATTTCCATTCATTCTAGGCCTGAAAATATTCGTCTTTTATTTTTAACTCAAGATTTACGCTTATTTATAGCCTAAGTATATTTTATTCCATGGATTTTTAATTCTTTTATAAGTTATTCTAATTTATTTATTTCAACTTATTGTTTTATCCAACTTACTTCCATTTATTTAGGTGAGAATCTATTTCCATTCAGTACACCCATAACTCAATTGAATTTACTCCAATTCAATTCTATTTAACTTAACTCCAGATAAATCTTGTTACATACCATTCCTTTGAATTTTGGTAAGCAAGGGCTTAATCCCATTTAATACCATTCCAATATAGGAAAATTTTCAACTCATGTGCCTACTCACCTGAATCAATTAATACTTACAAATCTTAATTTAATTACTTGTTTGATTTAGTCCAACCTGACTAATCTTTCCATTCCACATAACTTAACTCTTCCAAGTTGAATCTTATTTCAACAAATTTCAAATTTACAAGTTATCAAACTCATTATATGCCATAAACATTCTTAGTTAAGATTCCAGAGTTTAAGCAGTCTTTTAACATTTCAAAATTCCCTTTGAAATCACCTATATCCAACATTCCTTGCTGTGACGCCCCACCTCTATACCCACGCTAGCCAAGAACACTACGGTGTAATGCTGTTAACTAGCACGGAGAATAAGGCTGTTGAGGAGCGACCATCCGTGTAATTGCTTTGCGCGAGCACCGATATGTCAGATAGTATACATGCATTTTATTTCAAGAGGAAATCCGACATACTGATACAAACACAAAGCTACTACACAGTGGCTATAATAATCTTTGGAAACAAATATAGAAATAAGCATAACACAAATCAGTCACAGATAATTCATATCACAAAGGCGGAAGAAGATATGAATATATAACTAACACATGAAAGTGTATATCAGAGTAGTGGTCAAAAAGATCCACAATAATACAAAAGAATAGCAAAACGTGCTATACAAAAGAATACATCTATGAGTCCATATCTCAAGTGTATACAACAAAATAAACTACTAATCTAAGTAGTTAGCCAAAAGTCAGAGTAATAAATCCCTGGGGAGAAGTCAAGCAGAAGCATCTGTAACATCTCGGTCTAACCCAAGTATTATTTAATAAGAAAATAATAAACGGATCAGTCTAGCTATAAATATCAGACGACATGATATAGAATAAGAGATATGGCATAAACATATGATAACCATAATGGCATACTACTATAAGTATGCAATTGAAACTCAACATGAGATCAATCAATATCACACAAATCTTCACAAAGACCCAAAAAGGGTTTCATACCCAAAACTTGAATTCACAACAAGTCAATGACACACGAATTCACCAATGCATAAAAATTGATAAAGCATATCAATAGAAATCACAAAAATAGGTGAAGCATAAATTCCAGAATTCAACACACGAAATCCAGAAATCACAAGAAAGGGGGGAGGCCTATCACACGAACGGGAGCATTAAAGCTCACCAACATATGTATCACACGAACGAGAAGCTATCTCATGGTAGCTAGCCATTAATTTTTGACACACGAATGGCCCGAAGACCATGGGGAGCTACCCCACATGTGTGAGTCGAAATCACACCGAAACAAAGAGACATCGCACAATTTCTAGTCTAAATCTTAAAATGATCGTCATGATCAAAGAAAAGTGTCAAATAAATATATGAGCTTAGCTTCATGTCCCATAACCACTAGCTTAACTTAAATATTTACGAACAAATTGTAGATCTCCACTAGAAAATTGTCACAAGAGTTTCAATCGAACAAGTCCAAGAATTAACCGACGAAGTAAACGCAAGCGTTTCATACCACTCGTTTTACTAAGTCGTTTAATTAGATTTCTCATACGAGTGAGGTAAAGGTTTGTATATACTAATAGATCGAAAATCGGTTTGAGAAAACGAGCTTTGTAATAAAATAGTGTTGAAATCATTTGAAGAAAGTGTTTTGATATTTACTACTAGTATAGAAAACCTTTATATTTTTAAAGTGACAAATCACAAAGAAGATTGTAGGAACAATCAATCACTAAAGTTCACATTCGAAGACGTGAATGAAAATCCAAAGAAATCGATACCGAATCCATCGAAATGGATATTCCAAGATTTCCTGAAGAAAATAAGTCATCAAAGTCAATAACAAATGATAACAACAAAAAGGGAAATAACACGAATCGATTAAATTTGGTAAACCACGCAATATAGGCGAAATAGGCAAAACATCAACAGGTCGGTCGGCCGGCTACAGAGCTCGGTCGACCGGACTAGAAAAACAAAAATGCTCGGGGTAGCAGGTCGGTCGACCGGACCCTGAGTTCGGTCGGCCGGACCTGTAGCCAGCACCCCCAAGCCAATCCAATAAATGCCAAACTCTTCCATATTGCTATCGGTCGAGCATCGGCATTAAGGGTTTATGCCAATCGACTACCCGGCCATATAAGCTCTTCGGTTCAACACAAAAACATGATCAAAACATCAAAGCTATGATTTTTAAAGAATTGAACCAAAACACTAAAAATTGAAATATTCACCAAATCAATCCAAACCAAAAGCAAATGCACACGAATAACTGTTAGGAATTCATACCTAACAATCGAAGATAGTCATATACTAAGATGTGAGATAAAAATCTCACCTTTGAACCCAAACGATTGAAAAAGAAGCTTAGAAGCAAAGGAGAATCAACCACTCTTCAAATCCAACTCAAGAAGCTTGATTCTAAGCTTTAAAAGAAGAACATTCCCTAATTTAGGTTTAGGAATTTCTGAAATTGATAAGAGAATGAGTTGGAGAAGAAGAAGACAAGCTTACCAATGGGTTCTTCTATTAGTTTGGAGCTAGAGTTTGATTTGCAAGAGAAAACTAGGGCTTGGAGTTTTAATTTCCTCTTTCACTTTCCATTGTTATGAAAGCTTGAGTATAAGGAAATGAGGAATGAAGTAATGAAGAGGAGAAGGGGTTGGGACTGAATACATAGGTGGGGTTAATGGGTTCAGCCCAAACCAAAGCCCTAAGTGAAAAAGTAGCAAAAATCAACTTACTCCAAACATATCGAAGCTTATACTCAAAAAGGTCGCAAACGGCATTTTAAACTCAATGGGAGTGGTTCCGAGTCCTAGTTCGACCGTATGCAAAAAGTAGCTTTTCGGACTAAATTCCGAGTATCGATAAAATATTTAAATAAAATATTTAAATATAAAATCGACAAATATGCGGGTTGTTACAGACTCCCCTCCTTAAAGAAATTGCGTCCTCGCAATATTCAAGAAGAAAATATAAAGTAACAACCATAAAAACATATCAACACAAAAGAAATTTGAAGTAAAAGGTTCACCTTAAAGAGCATGGGAAAGCAAGTCCAGATGTGATCGCTCGGTGAACTCACTAGACTCCCAAGAACAATCCTTAGGATTTGAAGACCATTGAACTTTCACAAGCGGAACATCCTTATTTCGAAGTCGTTTGACTTCCGAAGCAATAATACAAATAGGATGTTGCTCATAAGTTAAATTAGGCGAAACTTCAATCTCTTCCACAACACCGGGCTCAAGAATAGAATCGGAATCTCGAAGGCACTTCCGTATTTAAGAAACGTGAAACACGTCATGCATGGCAGAAAACTGAGCCGGTAATGATAGGCGATAAGCCATGGAACCAATACGTTCAGTGATAGGAAATGGCCCAATATATCGAGGCGCTAACTTTCCCGATCGACTGAAACGTACAACACCTTTCATAGGTGACACACGAATGAACACAAGATCTCCCACAGAAAACTCTAACTTCCTTTTCAGGTTATCGGCATAGGATTTTTGTCTACTCTGGGCTTCTTTCATCCTATGTCGAATAAGTTCAATCTTTTCTGTGGAATCACGAATAAAATCTGGACCTTAAACCAGCTTCTCACCGGCCTCAAGCCAACAAGAAGGAGATCGGCATGGCCTTCCATAGAGTGCCTCGAAAGGTTCCGTACCAATACTAGATTGGAAGCTATTATTATAGGAAAACTCAACAAGAGAAATATGATCTTCCCAACTTCCACCAAAATCAAGCACACAAGCACGGAGAAGATCTTCAAGAGTTTGATTCACACGCTCGGTTTGTCCATCAGACTGGGGATGATAAGCGGTGCTAAAATTAAGCTTCATTCCCAAAGCTTTTTGAAGACTCTTCCAAAATCCACTAGTAAACAATGGATCACGATCACTAACTATAGAAGTAGGAACTCCATGTAATTTAACAATCTCTTTAATAAAAAGTTTGGCCAAAAGAGGTAATGTTCGGTTAGACCGAACGGGAATATAATGGGCAGATTTAGTAAGCCTATCAACAATCACCCATAAGCTATCATGACCCGTACGAGAACGGAGAAGGCCATCTATAAAATCCATGGAAATTTGGTCCCACTTCCAAATTGGAATTTCCAAAGGTTGCAATAACCCACCGGGCCTTTGATGTTCGGCCTTAACGAGTTGGCAAGTCATGCAACGCTTAACAAAGTTAGCAATATCAAGTTTCATTCCCTACCAATAATAAAGTCGCCTCATATCCGCGTACATTTTACTACTACCGGAATGAATGGTGAATTTAGAATGATGAGAATTTTCTAAAATATCTTTACAAAGATCACTAATATTTGGCACGAAAAGTCTACCAAATTTCCGAATGCCGCCACGAGAATCAATATCAAAGTCTTTCAAACCTTCAATATCAATTTTATCCTTAATATTTTGGCCAAGAAGAGCCAATTTAGGATCTAGCCTTTGAGCTTCAAGAATGCGGTCTAAAAGAGAAAGGTGAGCCTCAAGGCTACATAAAACAAGAGATGAACATAAATCGGAAACACGGTCTCGAATTTCGCAAGTGGATAAAATCTCGAGATCGTTCCATTCGGATATCATCATAGAAACAACAGCTTGTTGTTTACGGCTAAGAGCATCGGCGACACGATTACCCTTACCGGGGGTATAAAGAATATCAAGATCATAAGGAGCAAGGAACTCGAGCCATCGTTGTTGACGCAAATTAAGTTCCTTTTGAGAGAATAAATACTTAAAAGACTTATGATCGGTATAAAGAATAAATTTCTCTCCCAAAAGATAATGACGCCAAATC
Source organism: Allium cepa (assembly GCA_030765085.1). Taxonomy (NCBI): domain Eukaryota; kingdom Viridiplantae; phylum Streptophyta; class Magnoliopsida; order Asparagales; family Amaryllidaceae; genus Allium; species Allium cepa. Next base: position 781,526,718 of record CM060945.1, read on the forward strand.
CGAAGAGCAAAAACAATAGTCGCGAGCTCTAAATCATAAGTGGCATATCTAGTCTCAGCAGGCTTCAATTGCCTAGAAGCATAAGCAATAACATGTTCTCTTTGCATAAGAACGGCACCCAAACCAACACGACTAGCATCGGTATAAACAACGAATCTTGATTCCCCTCGGGAATAACAAGAATAGGAGCATCAGAAAGAAGTTCCTTAAGTTTCTGAAAAGATGTTTCACATTTGTCCGACTAAATGTATTTAACACCTTTCTTCGTTAAGCCGGTGAGAGGCACGGAAATCTTAGAAAATTGTTTGATAAAACGGCGGTAATAACCTGCCAATCCAAGGGAACTACGAATCTCTGTCATACTCTCCAGTCTCTTCCAATCTTGAACCGCTTCAATCTTTGAAGGATCCACGGAAATTCCGGATTCGGAAATAATATGACCAAGAAACTTCACACGAGATTGCCAAAAGTTGCATTTAGAGAATTTTGCTTTTAAATGATTACTCCTAAGAGTTTCCAACACAATCCGAAGATGCTTCTCATGTTCCTCCTCGGTTTTAGAATACACAAGAATATCATCAATAAAGATGAGAACAAACCGGTCGAGGAAGTCTTTGAAAACTCTATTCATAAGGTCAACGAAATAAGCCGGAGCATTCGTTAGACCAAATGGCATAACAAGCCATTCATAAGATCCATAAGAGTACGGAACGATGTCAAAGGAATGCTATTCTCTGCAATACGAAGCTGATGAAATCCAGTAGCTAAGTCTAATTGTGAAAAGACTCTAGCACCACTAAGTTGATCGAATAGATCATCAATCCGAGGCAAGGGATATTTATTTTTGATAGTAAGATCATTAAGCTTGCGGTAGTCAACACAAAGCCTAAGTGTACCATCGGATTTCTTCACAAAAATAGTTGAAGCTCCCCAAGGCGAGGAACTAGAGCGAATAAATTGCTTCGTCTCCAATTCGGATAATTGTTTACGCATCTCTTCATTTTATTTATTGGACATACGATAAGGAGGACGAGTAATAGGTTGAGCTCCAGGGATAAGATTAATTCTGAACTCAATTTCTCGCTTAGGCGGTAATCCTAAAACGGGCTCAAATATGTCAGAAAATTCACGAACAACGTGAATAAGAGAAATTATATCTTCCTCATCATCATTATCGTCATCACGAGGATTTAAAGAATATAAAGATGCAACCAAGCTGGAATCCGAATCTTTAAGATTAATAGAAATCTTCTTAACAGATTGAGGGTGTCGGAGATAGATAGTCCGCTCGGGACATAGGATGTGAGCTTCATAATGGTTAAGTCAATCCATTCCCAAAATCATTCCAAAGCCTAAATAACGCATGACATGCAAATCGGCTAGGAAAGGAAAATCACACAAAATAATCTCCACATCTTTAAAAAGCAAACTAAGGGTTGCGGATCCACCAACCGGATTCGCAATTCTCAAAGAAGTCATTAAAGCAACAACACTTAAAGAAAAAGTATCAACAAGCTCTTTTGATATAAAAGAATGGGATGCTCCCGTATCAAAAAGAACACGAATAGGTTGATCACGAAATATAATAATGCCATCAAGGATAGAATGAGAAATACCTTGACCACGAGATGTGATGCCAGGGGCTTGAGCTCCCTCCTTCCTGCCCTGAAGCTTGGGGCAAGAAGATAAATAATGATCCGGGCTTTTGCAATAGTGACAAGTACGAGGCTTTGAACACTTGTTCGCAAAATGGTCTCTGGAACCACAGTTAAAGCATTTCCCTTTAGTAGAGGAAAAGGTCTTTGCAGCAGGAGTTGCTTGCCTCCCTTTCTTATTGGGATAAGGACCTTTAAATTTGTTTGGCCTCTTCTTGTTGTTGAAGTTTGGTTTGGAAGCCACCACTTCAACATCACTCTCCCTATCAGCCTCTTCAAGACGAATAGCGATATCAATGAGTTGCTCGAAAGGAACTTCTAATTTTAGAAGTAATGGCTTCTTGAGATTTTTGTTAAAGCCATAGACGAACCTCTGGTTCTTCTTCAATGGGGTGTTGATGTATTCAACCCCATATTTGGAAAGTGACTCGAAGGATGCAACAAAATCAGTCACAGAGGCTTCACCTTGAACAAGGTCAATAAAACGGCGAGCCAAAGTCACCTTCTCAGCTTCTGGCACGAATTTTAACTCGAATCGCTCTTTGAATTTCTCCCAAGTGAGATCCGCTTCATTAATTTCAGAAATCAGAAGCTCGTACCAGTCTAATGCTCTTTCTTGGAGCATACTAGAAGCCACTTGAACTCGGTGAAGATCAATGAGGTTCATGCGAGAAAAGATTCGATCGCATGTCCTTAACCAAGCCTGGACTTCAATAACAGTTTCAGAACCTTTAAATGGCTTCCCACCTAGGTTGGTGTAATCATTACACAAACGTGCAAACCCAGATTTAGGGTGAGTAGGTTCCGGATTAGAACCAGCTGCTTGAGCATTCGTGACAAGGTGAAGAAGTTGCTGGGTAGTCATAAAAACTCCATCTTGGGGAGTAGCACTAGATTGACCGGCGCTGGGACGACCTGGTCTAACAATTTCTCTTCTTTAAGAAAGAAATAAAGAAGAAGAAAAAGTTATTCTCAAGATAGATATCAAGCAATTCTTGATAGATAAAACAAGGAATCATAAAGAAAATAGGATGAATCGGTACGAAGACTCGAATTAAATCCTAAAGCACGACTCCTAAGAAAGACTTAGGACGATGATCCTTGTTATAATATTCCATATTGTTCCGAAGTTTAGCTCTGATACCAAGTTGTGACGCCCCACCTCTATACCCACGCTAGCCAAGAACACTACGGTGTAATGCTGTCAACTAGCACGGAGAATAAGGCTGTTGAGGAGCGACCATCCGTGTAATTGCTTTGCACGAGCACCGATATGTCAGATAGTATAACATGCATTTTATTTCAAGAGGAAATCCGACATACCGATACAAATACAAAGCTACTACACAGTGGCTATAATAATCTTCGGAAACAAATATAGAAATAAGCATAACCCAAATCAGTCACAGATAATTCATATTACAAAGGCGGAAGAAGATATGAATATATAACTAACACATGAAAGTGTATATCAGAGTAGTGGTCAAAAAGATCCACAATAATACAAAAGAATAGCAAAACGTGCTATACAAAAGAATACATCTATGAGTCCATATCTCAAGTGTATACAACAAAATAAACTACTAATCTAAGTAGTTAGCCAAAAGTCAGAGTAATAAATCCCTGGGGAGAAGTCAAGCAGAAGCATCTGTAACATCTCGGTCTAACCCGAGTATTATTTAATAAGAAAATAATAAACGGATCAGTCTAGCTATAAATATCAGACGACATGATATAGAATAAGAGATATGGCATAAACATATGATAACCATAATGGCATACTACTATAAGTATGCAATTGAAACTCAACATGAGATCAATCAATATCACACAAATCTTCACAAAGACCCAAAAAGGGTTTCATACCCAAAACTTGAATTCACAACAAGTCAATGACACACGAATTCACCAATGCATAAAAATTGATAAAGCATATCAATAGAAATCACAAAAATAGGTGAAGCATAAATTCAACACACGAAATCCAGAAATCACAAGAAAGGGGGGAGGCCTATCACACGAACGGGAGCATTAAAGCTCACCAACATATGTATCACACGAACGAGAAGCTATCTCATGGTAGCTAGCCATTAATTTTTGACACACGAATGGCCCGAAGACCATGGGGAGCTATCCCACATGTGTGAGTCAAAATCACACCGAAACAAAGAGACATCGCACAATTGCTAGTCTAAATCTTAAAATGATCGTCATGATCAAAGAGAAGTGTCAATTACAGTAAGCTAGTAAATATATGAGCTTAGCTTCATGTCCCATAACCACTAGCTTAACTTAAATATTTACGAACAAATTGTAGATCTCCACTAGAAAATTGTCACAAGAGTTTCAATCGAACAAGTCCAAGAATTAACCGACGAAGTAAACGCAAGCGTTTCATACCACTCGTTTTACTAAGTCGTTTAATTAGATTTCTCATACGAGTGAGGTAAAGGTTTGTATATACTAATAGATCGGAAATCGGTTTGAGAAAACGAGCTTTGTAATAAAATAGTGTTGAAATCATTTGAAGAAAGTGTTTTGATATTTACTACTAGTATAGAAAACCTTTATATTTTTAAAGTGACAAATCACAAAGAAGATTGTAGGAACAATCAATCACTAAAGTTCACATTCGAAGACGTGAATGAAAATCCAAAGAAATCGATACCGAATCCATCGAAATGGATATTCCAAGATTTCCCGAAGAAAATAAGTCATCAAAGTCAATAACAAATGATAACAACAAATAGGGAAATAACATGAATCGATTAAATTTGGGAAACCACGCAATATAGGCGAAATAGGCAAAACATCAACAGGTCGGTCGGCCGGCTACAGAGCTCGGTCGATCGGACCAGAAAAAAAAAATGCTCGGGGTAGCAGGTCGATCGACCGGACCCTGAGTTCGGTCGGCCGGACCTGTAACCTGCACTTCCTAACAGAGGCTGGGAAGTGCTCGGGGTAGCAGGTCGGTCGACCGGACCTTGAGTTCGGTCGGCCGGACCTGTAGCCAGCACCCCCCAAGCCAATCTAATGAATGCCAAACTCTTCCACATTGCTATCGGTCGAGCATCAGCACTAAGGGTTTACGCCAATCGACTACCCAGCCATATAAGCTCTTCGGTTCAACTCCAAAACATGATCAAAACATCAAAGCTATGATTTTTAAAGAATTGAACCCAAAACGCTAAAAATTGAAATATTCACCAAATCAATCCAAACCAAAAGCAAATGCACATGAATAAGTGTTAGGAATTCATAACTAACAACCGAAGATAGTTATAGACTAAGATGTGAGATAAAAATCTCACCTTTGAACCCAAACGATTGAAAAAGAAGCTTAGAAGCAAAGGAGAATCAACCACTCTTCAAATCCAACTCAAGAAGCTTGATTCTAAGCTTTAAAAGAAGAACATTCCCAAAGTTAGGTTTAGAAATTTCTGAAATTGATAAGAGAATGAGTTGGAGAAGAAGAAGAGAAGCTTACCAATGGGTTCTTCTATTAGTTTGGAGCTAGAGTTTGATTTGCAAAAGAAAACTAGGGCTTAGAGTTTTAATTTCCTCTTCCACTCTCCATTGTTATGAAAGCTTGAGTATAAGGAAATGTGGAATGAAGTAATGAAGAGGAGAAGGGGTTGGGACTGAATACATAGGTGGGGTTAATGGGTTCAGCCCAAACCAAAGCCCTAAGTGAAAAAGTAGCAAAAATCAACTTACTCCAAACATATCGAAGCTTATACTCAAAAAGGTCGCAAACGGCATTTTAAACTCAATGGGAGTGGTCCCGAGTCCTAATTCGACCGTATGCAAAAAGTAGCTTTTCGGACTAAATTCCGAGTATCGATAAAATATTTAAATATAAAATCGTCAAATATGCGTGTTGTTACACTTGCATTTTCAAAATCAAACCCAATTTCGCAAACAAACATTAACCCAAAACATCCAGGTAGCAATCCCCCTTTTGGAAACTCGAAAATGAACACCGATGTCGCGATCATCATCGGGATTATTTTCCAATGACCGTAAAGAGTTCAATGCTTTTATCTCTTTTAAAACCTTTCAAATATATTTAAATTCCGAATCTCTCTAGATTTCAAATCCAATTCAAAAATATTTCTCACGTATATATTATTTTTCCCAACCTTTGGGAATCTTTTTCAAATTCAAAGGAACTTAAATTCCCAAATTTCTAATCCTTTAAATTTATATTGAAACATTACTTTGGAATTTTATCTTATTTTAATTATTAATCACACTATAATTCACATTTAGTTCATATTTACAAATTTCATTTGTATATGAATTGGTTTCTTAGTTTTTAATTGTAGTTTCAATTCCTTATTCAATTATAATTCACATTTACAATTCCTATTTATTTATTTATTCCTTAATCTTTGGTTATTATTTCAATTTCTTATTCAATTTTCATACAATGATAATAATTTAATATTATCACTTTCTAACAACCAAGCATCCATAAATAACTATAACAACTTACGAAAATCATTTCTTTTATATACAACAATAATTTTTGGGTAAAATTATTTCATTTACCCTATTTAAAATAATACTAAGTCGGTTATCTTGTTTAAGAGTTTAGAAATCCCTGTCAATAACATAGCATCCCACATATCGACCAGAATCCATAAACACTCGACCGATAAATCAACACAATATAAAACAATTTTATATTCACTATCAAATACGCACTCATATCTATTAATACTCTCAAAATCATTTTAGAGTACTTACGGACTCTATTTAATGGGTAATTCCCACCAGAGCCAAGGTTATCACCAACCTATGGTTTGATACCAAGTGTAACAGCCCGCAAATCCGTACCCCTAGATTCGACACTATTCTACATCAATCAACTCAAGTTGAATAGAAATACGAACCATTTGGCTTAAAGAAGAAGAGGTAGAAGAAGAGAAAACAGAAAACAACAACAGAATCTAACCAACGCAGCGGAATAAAATATAATATATATAATAACAGATCTTTACACGAACGAAAACTATATCTGTTTTATACATACATCATCAGAGTACATCATCAGAGTGTCACATCAACAACATACAACTGGATACACAGCGGAATAATAATCAAATACGGAAGTACGTATCGCCATCCAGCTCGTCTCCTGGGCACCACAGCGTCTTTCCTGTATCCTATAATACTCGGTCTGACCCAAGCATTATAGTTAAATAACACCCGAGTCAGTCTGGATATACCAGCGTGAGAAATCACACCCAAATTGATTATTAAAGTTTCAAAATCTTTTTTAAGCAAAAGCATCTCGTAAGACCACGCCACAAATAAACATGTCGGGTTTTTACCTTACGATAGCTAAAACATTTCTTATTAAAATCCTCTGATATTATAATAGGGTCTATATACAAATACTTATTAAAATAGCCGAAATTGTTACATCTATTAAATTCCAGCTACTAGCCACATAGTGGGTAATACAAATAAAATGCGTAAAAGGCACGTAAGGAGAATGGATTTCGAACTAATGATTAGGCACTGGGGTACCACTTGTCACAGTACCTGGTCTAGATTAGCGTACCGAGGATCACTCCCGACCCCCTGCAACACAAGACCCGAACTACCCCTTACTGGATAGTCCCGAGTAAGATCACCCCGCGGTTGGGATCAGCAACTGCACCACTAAGCCGAAATAAAAGGGACATCTAGATAGGGATGACCTTACCTGGAAATGGGTGCTGCCCACCGAGCCTTGCTGCATAACCCCTGATTTTCAGTCATTTTCGATTGATGAGGCTTGAGGCTAAGCGTTACCTTTTAGAACAATATCCCTTAGAATGCCCATCGTCCACCTGACGATGTTCCGAAAGCAATCATCCATTACAAGTACATCCCGGGTTCGAAAGGAACCGAAGGCACTATTCCTACTACATCCATTTTGGAAATATCCTCAGGACTAGTAGCGACTAGTCCTTGCACTTCACTGCTCCATCTTCGAATCCAAACTCGTTTTCCGCGAAGATGTACAAACCGGATCGAAGTGGTTTTCGAGAAATAAATCTCGATCCCGGTCTCTTCGAAACGATCAACGCATTTGGTCAATACGGATAGTCGGTTATTTAACTATCAATTAACATTCACAATATCCAACAAACAATAAATAATCTCCCAAATTATTTATTAATCCCAAAAAATATCTTCATAAGATATATTTCCACTTTCCAAACCCTTTTGAAAACAGTTTCAAACTATCTTCCTTTTACAGAATAAATTTCCCAAATATTTTCTATTTCCTCTGAAATCACAAAGCACAAAACTTTAGATCTTAAAATAATTTAAAATGCTTTACTTTGAAATATACTTTCAAACTTTAAGTTAAAAACTACCTCAATAATTTGTTAAAAATTCATACTATATGAATATCTGAAAATAAGGTTACTTTATAAAATATAAAACTAAGTTTTCACTTTTTAAAGTAAAATACTAAGTCACCTTTTAAATAATTACTATGATAATAGATTTGAAAAAAAAAATTACTTTAGAATTTAGATATTTAGAAATAATAAATTCCTAAAACATGCTTTTTAAAACAACATTAAAACTTTTATCTTATACTTAAAAAATTTCTTTGAACGTACTTGGCTATCCAGAGAAATATCCTTCTCTTCACATTCTTCTTTAAATTTCCAATTTAAACACTTGAATCAGTTTCCAAATTGATTTCCAATTCACTCCCTTTTATTCAAAAATCCATTAATTTCAGATTTTAAATCCTTAATTATGATTTAAAATACTTTTAGCTGAAAATACCAATTTTAGATTTCTCAGATTACTTCTTATCCTTTTAAATAATTTTGAATTTCAAAAAAATTTCTTTATTCCTTCACTTAAGTTTACAATTCATTAATTTCTGTTTATTCAAAATCTTTTTTTCATTCCATACTCGAAGTTATTTATTAGTATTTTAATATCACTTCCATTTCTTTCACTTCATTCTTAATTTATTCCAATTTTCTATAATTATTCCACTTACAAATTCACTTCTTTTATTTTCTTTCCAAAATCCAATTTATATATTTTTGGTAACTCATTATACCCAAGTATATTCAACTCAAACCATAGCATTCAATATCCTAATAAAATTCATCATAGAATATCAAATAATCACAATAAAGAATATTAAATAATTTAAATAAATGTTGGGGAATCCAGTTGGATCCCTCCAACCTGTTTCCCTGCATCCACAGACGTTAGCACAACATAAAATACCAATTCCCCTTCGAGGTGTATATCGCGGTATATTGGATTAATTTAAATCATCCGCTATTATGCAGCGTATAGGGTCTCATCTGCTATATAATGCGGGAAATCAATCATTCCAAGATGTAATATATACTATAATATAGCATATCAATCAATGCAACCATTCAAACAATTATTTAAATTTAATCATCTAAATTTAAATTTAAATTCAGATGAGTGAGATTAACTCACCTTTGCGTTTCATTTGCAATCCACTTTAATATGGCTTTGGTTTTCCCGATTTGACCTTGAATAAACAATTTATATGATTTATAAATATTTGAAATGATTGAACTGTAAATTTTCATTTTAACAAATTTAATTAACTAGTAATTTAAATCTAAACAAATTTTATTTTAATAGATTATCCTTAAATAAATCTTCACCATATGTAAATGAAATATGAATAGGTATATTTACTTTATTTTGCGTTTTTAAATTATTAACAAAAATAATCAATATCCTTTTAAATAAAAATATATTCTTGTTTATATTTTTAAACGGAAACATGTATATATCTATACTTATGTTACCCTTTTCCTTCACTGTGTATGCATACTTATATATATACATCTCAACCCTAAAACGTATTCACTGTAAACTAAATCTGAAGCTGATGTGTATATATACTTATTTTATTAAATTTTGAAATATGAAAACTGGGTATGTATATATTTTGCTGCAGTAACAAATTTTTTTTATTATATAAATTTGAAAAGAAGAATTACCTCACCGTCTCACGGAACTACATCGCCTTCGAAGCCGCTACATCAAGCTGTCAAGCCAGCTACCCAAGTCGATCAACTACATGGCACCGCTACAATCGAATACTTCACGCCGCCTTCCAAATCTACGATCGAAGAACCCATCCACCAAACCCTAACTCACCCAGATCGAGTGCAATCATCTATCATCGCTCGTGTTCCTGCGAGTCGCTGCTCTCGACCACTTCCTTTACGTGACCTAGCTTCACCGACCCAAGACGCGGCTCCTTCAGGCCGCATTTTCAATTTGAAATCGAATTTTGGTTTCGAGATATACAAGAAGGAGGCACGATTCAGTTTATTGTGAACTTGAAAGGAAAAGGGAAAGATTAGATGATTCGAACTGAAAAGAGACGAGGGTTATGTTTTATTTCAGCCATTGCTTCCCTTTTTTTTAAACGAAAATGAAAGCTCGACTTATAATAAAAAGAAAAAGTGAAGAGGGAGACATGATTTGATGGTTGCATGGAGAAAACTGACTACGGTGATTTTGAAAAAGGGCTGGAAAGAAAAGATGTCGGGAAGGATTTGACCATTTAAACAAAACAAGTATAATTAAATTCAAATTAAATTTAAATTGTCTTCGATTCGTAACTCAAAATTTTGAACTCCTATTGAGGAATGTTATACGCCTATTACGGACGCATTGGAAAAGGTTTCGAGTCCTAATTCGATCATATGGGGAAGGTAGCTTTTTGAACCAGTTATTATACTAAATTTACTATATAGATTTAAGCGTGTTTGTATATCGTACGCTCACACAACAACTCTGATCAATACGAAATTTGAAATCCCATAATAATACAATATTATGGATCCAATGGAACCGGTTTCGTCGAATACCGAGACTGTGCCTCAGAAGGCTATTTTTAAATTCAATTTAAACTATAAAATTTTGAAACTGAACAAACCACTGTTAATTTCAATTTTACAACTTCTATTATCCTCAGTACTATCAATATAACTTTTACAAGCCTTCAAATTATTTTTAACAGGCATAAAACTCCATATTCAACATTTTACCCAATTTCTAATTATTTAATTTAACAATTGAATTTTACAATAAATAGTGATATTTGAATTCAAGTTAAAAATTAACTTTTAAATATTTAAAATCAATTAAATATTCCGATTTCAAATGCTTAAAAATAATAGGTCGTCACAATTTATGTAAAGCTTCCTCCTTAAGCTTAAACAAGTCAACATATGCATGCGTGAGTGGACTGAAGTGATGTTCACATGAGGGAGGGGCTTTGTCCGTGTATTTTAAAGGAGAGGAGTGTTGGAGAAGCTTAGAAAAAGTGATGTATGCGTATCTTCCTTTATACTCCTCTTTTTTACTATAAATACCCTACTGTCTTCTTTTTTTCCAGACCTCTTCTTCCTTATTCTTAAGCTTCCTATGAGCTTCTTTAATGGCTTCCATGCCTTAGGAAAATATTAGAAAAGGTTATGGACAAATATTAGTAAAATATATACACATTTATATAATATCGATCCACTTCTAAACCAAGTGCAAACACCTACTTATCTTCTATACAACTCATGCCAGCACCTATTCCTCCTTTGGCCAAGCACATTCATCTCCAAAAAAGCTAGGCTGAGCCCTACAAGAAGAAGGAAGGAGATCGGGAAGCACTGAACCTAGGAAAAGAGCAAGAAGTGCTGCCAGACTACTGCCAGAATTGATTCAGGAAGCTATGGAAAAGATTAGCGGAGTGGAGCCATAAGTGAGTACTCATTGTTTATTAAATAATAAATGATATCCATAACTATTCTAAGTATGATAATATGACCATTTAATCTCTAAATGATTTGTTTGAATAATTGATAACTTGAATGATTATATGGTTGATTATAAGGATGTTGATATGGTAAATAACTTGGCTGTGATAAATTATGAAAATCATAATAAAATGGTTAATTGATAGAAATGAATTCATATAATATGTGCATGGATTTTATTTAGAATCTTAATGATTTTGAAATATAAGAAGGTTGAAAATGAATATTATAATAATATAGCATTATGAAATGATTTAAAATGAAAAGGAGATTTAATATGGAAAAATATTGGTAAAATGTTTGAAAATTATTTAAACTGAAAAAGAGATTTAATATGGAAAAATATTGGTTAAATGCTTGAAAATGATTTATAATTTTTTTATAAACATATGAAAGTATTTTGATGAGGTTTGAAAGCAAATTGAAAATTTAACCAAAAATTAGTGCGTCGCGACCGGTAGCTTGCGATTTTGCGCTATAAAAGCAAACGAGTGTAAAAGTTGGAATTTAGCTTGGAATTATTCGAGATAAAAAAATTTTGAACTATATATCCATAGTTTTCCCAAAAAAGAAAGAATCAAGATTTCGATAAGTAGATTTTGAAATATGAGTAAAAGAATTTTCGAAACAATCCTGATTTTGCATTTCAGAATCCAAAACTGGATTTCTTTGGAAATGATGTTTTTAAATTGTTTGAAAATGTGGAATAAATATTATATAAATGTTTTAAAAGTGATTTGTGTAGTAAAAATGGATTTCCATATGATAAAAAGTCGTTTTAATCAATATAGCTTAAAAAGCAATTTCTACAGCATTTTTCTATAACTTTTGAAATATTGTTTTAAATTAACAAATTTTTAACCAAATATTTTATAAATGTTTTCAAATGGATAATTAAGAGTTTTGATAATGATTTGGAGATTTTCTTGCTTATTGAAGAAAGTTCAAATAAATGATTCAAAGAAAAAACTATTGTAAATAGTGGTTTAATCATGGCTTAAAAACAGACGAGTAGACTGGATTTTTCTATTCATGAGATTTGAATGTGAGTTGCTTAAACTAAAGAGACGTTAAGGAGCAACCAATTCCTTGGCTCACTTGGTCTCTTTCCTAGACGAGGGATAGATAAGGTTGAAAAATCGAAAACGAGTGATAATTCCCGATAGGATGTTGTAGGAGGAGCGCCTTCGGTTTCATTTAGCCCTAGAAATTAACTTTATGGACGAATGTCTGACATTGCAATTCTAAGGTCATAACGTTGACTATCACAAATGTTGTAACATCTTGGTATCTTTAACATTCGCATCCGCATCTGCCAGACTTGAATTGTTCAAAATATCATATTGTTAATTTATATTTGGCCAAAATCGGCATATACAGTAAATAAATGAATCACAGAATCACAGACACAGAGTAATATAATAATAATGCAGCGGAATATATAAATAATAGTCATGAAGCTACTATAAAAACATCAGAGTCAGAAAAAAAATACAGTAGAATATCTCAAATACGCTGAAGTCTCGAATACAAACAGATGACATCTCTGAACAAATCAACTGGAAAGCTGAAAGCTGAATCGATAGTTGGATCTCCAAGCGAAGCTCCAAACTTCAAAGGCGAGTCTCAAATGCTGTATCACTTAGTCTGACCCTAGCATAAAGCAAAACACAAAACACTCGAGTCAGGATTAACATTCTTATATCAATAAATCCAACTCAAGTGAAATATCAACTGAAATACAAGAAACTCAAAGGATGTTTGGGATAACCATCCTCTAAGCATCCGTGGAACTAAATGTCATTAGAACACCGTGGTCATTTCAAAATAATTCATACTTCAAAACCAAAATATCTTTTTCATTTCAAATATATCTATTTCCAAATTATAGCACTTCCAAAGTTGCAACACTTTCGAAACCCAAAACACTTTGAAATCATAACTTCCACAACTCAAACAGTTTAATAATAGTATATAAAATAAAATAGTTTATGAAATAAATCGTTTATATAAAATAGTCATAAGTTAAAATGGTTTATATTAAAAATAGTTTTATATTAAAATAGTATATACATTTAATAATTTATAAAGTACAATATTCATAATTTCCTCAAATTTCACAAATCGATTCAACTCAACTCGAATTCCAAATTCAAATTTAAATCAATTTCAATTTCAATTCAGTTTCAAAATAAACAAATTCAAATTATATCGATTTCAAATATAGATTTGAACCACAAAATAAACCATTTAAATTTCAATATATTTCAAAGCTTTAAATATTCAACATTTTCAAAACTAAATTTAACGGCTTCATATAAATCATGATTTAACTTCATTATTATTTAGTCTTTGAAATATTCACTTAATAAATTCAATATTATTCAAATAACCTTAAATTACATTTTTTTAAATATTCCTTCAATTTATTTAAATGTGAAATATTCATTAAATCACTTAAATCAAAATCACGTTATCAAATTACAATTTAATTAAATAAATTTCTTAATTAATTACAATTGCAATAAATTCAAATTTATCTTCCCAACCTAACTTATTCAAATTATTACAAAATCATTTTTAAAAAAAATTTAATAAATCTTAAACATATTATATATTAATTGAATCAATCTTAGTTAAATTAAATATTATAATTAAACCTATATAGACTTATATATAATATTTTAATAATCAATATTTATTAAAACCATATATTTCTTTCCAAAACCATAGAAATTATTTTCAAAATATTTATATATAGACCAACGGTGTCTGTATAAAATTTCTATCCTATGGTCAAGTGATACAGATATTTATCATTTCAATCCGTAATTTAAGTATCTATGGGTATATATCATTTCAACCCGCATTCCCAAATACAATTCAATGCAAATCGCTTGAATTTATCATTTCAACCCATAATGATTTTCCCCTACTCTACAAATTGTTCGGGTATGTATCATTTCAACCCATAGGGAATTCTATACTAACAGGGTACTTGTAGAGTGATAATAGATATGATAATAACATAACAGGCATATATCATCACTAATAATATAATATAAACAACAGGATATGGTGTCATATCCCACAGGTGAACAATTACAGATAATAGTATATACAACAATTTAAATAACTGCAGCAGCATATTTCAATTGTCATTTAAATTGAAATCAAATTTAATAAATACAAGAATGTTAATCGTGAGTGATTGCTCACCTTTCAAGGCTAGATAGATTTGACAAAGAAATGGGCTATGAATCCAGGCACGAATCTCAAAACCAAGCTAGACTGGCATGAATTGGACGAGCGGAGCAGATAGATAGGAATCGATAAGAATAGGATATATAAAATTTGAAGTCTAATATCTACTCTTATTAAAATAAATAAATTTATACAAAACCCAAGAATAAATTTAAAAAATATATAAAAATTCTCAAAAATAAATTTAACATATAGTTAAAATAGAATGTATATTTAATTTCAAACCAATATTTACCATAATCAGTATAAACAATTCATAATAATATATATATAAACTTAAACTGAAATCAAATATTTAAAATCTATATATAACTCCATATATTGCTATACATAAATCTTCTTTGCAGATCAGATATTGTAATCTATATATATATATACACACTATAAACTGGCATTTCAAAACAAAATATCTATTATATATGAATGGTAACAGATTACAATACAGAGCATATATATACTTA
Source organism: Allium cepa (assembly GCA_030765085.1). NCBI lineage: Eukaryota > Viridiplantae > Streptophyta > Magnoliopsida > Asparagales > Amaryllidaceae > Allium > Allium cepa. The sequence goes on from CM060945.1 coordinate 781,541,940, forward strand.
TATAAACTTATAATTTATATCTATATACATTAAAATAGCCATATATGTATGCAGACCAGGTGGATATATCAATATATACAATATATACAACAAACCTATACTTAAACTAACAGATGCAGATCATATATGAAATGAACTAACACAAGCAAAATATATATGCAAATCCTATTCTATTAGATGTATATACACAAAATAATTTACTACCTAAATATATAGAACTTACGTTATTACTTCACAAATGATTTCAATATTTTGATATGTACATAATTACAGTAGACGTTTTCATTTAAACACTAAACTTACAAACCTATATAAATTAATATAACAACAAATATGCATATATACTATCTGTATAAATATATATATAACTGGATAAAATATTAGATATAACTATAGATATATAATACAGAACATATATACTATATAAAGTAACATACATAGATTAATATACATACTTCCCTGATACTGTAATTGTAACACCCCACCTCGAGACCCACTTTAGTAAAGAGAATTAACAAGTAATTCCGTCTACTAAAGCGGAGAATAGGGCTGGTTAAGGGCGGCTGTCTATAATTTTGTCTTAAACATCTACTGAATACGTCGATAAATGCAATATAAATTTTTTTCTTCTACTCAAGTGGATCGACATACCCTATAAATGCTTAATCTAAGACTATAGGTAGTTAACGGATCTATCGGAACAAAATACAATAACTAAATGTAAAGTACATCACAGAACAGTAATCAACATCATATATATACATATACACTGATACATGTTTAGTACAATACAATATGAATACAATAAAGATGGTTCACTACCATACCATATACATTGAATCAAATATAAATACATCAGAGTATGCGGAAGAAAAGAAATTGCTCATGAGAAAGGAGAGCTGATATCCAGCATCACCTTCAAGTTAAGTCCAATACATGATACCTGAAACAACTCGGTCTGACCCGAGTATAAATACACGGGTCAGTCTAGCTACATGAATCAGTCAATATCGGTAATATGAAGTTGAATAGACACGAAGATACTTCTTCTCGAAAGAGAAGAATGAATCGATAAAATTATAAGCTCAACACTTGAGTAGCAAATGCTACTTAAGTGAACAAATACCTCGAAGGAGGTAACTCAAACTCAATACTCAAATCAAACACAAGTGCCTCATATTATCGGTGACATCCCAAAATGTCTGCATGGTTTCCATGAACCATAAACCCTCAAAAGGAGAAATATCAATACAACTCTCGTCGAAATGGCAAACATAAAACATTCTCAAATAGAATGATCCAAAATTCAACTATAGATGAATCTCCAAATTCAATTATACCTCATCTCATCGGTATAAATGTATATAAACCTCAATCTCAACTCGCCAAAATGGAAAAACCAGAATATCTTATAAAATCTTGAAATTATCAAAACTCATTACTCAAGGAACTCGATAAGAGTTCAAACATCATAATTGAAATCGCCATATATATAACATCTCATATAGCACTAGGCTATCGATGTAATAAAACATCTTGAAAAGGTGAAACCACAATAAAACAGAAACTCAAAAAGTCCGTATTTGCCAAACCCCGATTGTAATGCCGAAGCAATGCTGCACATGCAAAACTTAGACGGCTGAAGCCTCAGACAAGGTCGTTAACACCTCCCAAAGCAGTTCGTCCTCATGACAAGGTCGCTAACACCTCTCCAAGCCATTTTGTCAGCTCTAACAAGGTCGCTAACACCTTCCAAAGCAGTTCGTCCTCATGACAAGGTCGCTAACACCTCTCCAAGCCATTTTTTCAGCTCTAACAAGGTCGCTAACACCTCCCAAAGCAGTTCGTCCTCATGACAAGGTCACTAACACCTCTCAAAGCAGTTCTATTAGGTAAACATCGTGAATTTGTCACAAACTCATGGATAGGAACTCGAAAAGCGTTAACGTGTGTCACATACCACATGTTCGCACTTAGCGATTTACTAGCCGCTAGTCGATGCCACATTAAGATCATCATAAAACTCAGAAAATCATATCTCGCCTCGTCTCATTGGCAGGACACCATACTTGTCTCATCTCATCGACAAGTATTAAATGGCATCGTAACTTGTCTCATCTCCTCGACAAGTGAAAACATCGTGATCGTTCCTCATAAACAACAAATTTCAAAATATGAAATCATATACTCAAGACTTGCCTTATATCATCGACAAGTTAATAAAACATCGTGATGGTTCTCATCCACCATACTCCTACATAGAAGATCTCAAACCATAATACATGCCAAATCTTGGCCGTCTTAAATAATTCCAGTAAATAGGAATTATAAAACTCAAAATACGCCATAAAATGGCAAAATATCTCAGAATCAATAATCTCAAATAGCTTCGATCGTACAAGTCCGAAATTAACCGAAGTAGTAAACGCACATGTCACATACCACATGTTTTACTAAATCGTTTAATTCTCTTTCCCATACGCTCGAATAGTGTAAAAGTGTGTGTTTTACATTTAAAATAGTTTACTAGAGAAAACTAGCGTTTAAAACTTTTTCCCGAAATGATTAATAAAACCAATATTTGAAATTCCTTTATTATAGGAATTAAATAGATTTTATATTCGAAGAATAATTTTAAAATACTATATAATAATAATTTGAAATATTCATTTATTTCAAAAATCACTTCAAAATGGTTTAGTGAAAACCGCGCTCGAAAACAATGAAAAACAAGAAAGATAACTCAAGACCAATAATTTGAGTTCAATACGAATTCAATTCAAATTTAACCCAAAATCAATTCAAATTCTATTTAAATTTTCAAGTTCTTCCAATATAGATATCCTATTAATAGGCATTATAGCTTTCAAAACATGTCAAAAACAATCATCAAAATCAAATAAAAGTGAGAGCAAAAATAAGCTAAAACACTCCTCAAGTCAATAATTGTTATTGTTGTCGTTTTGCTCTCGTACCAGCAATAAACAACCACAGTTTTGACCAAACAAACATCAAAATTTTAGAAAACATGAAATATGAAACTTTTAGTACAAAGTTTAAGCTTTCCGAAACATCTAAGATTACAAAATTTGATTAAGATACAAAGAAGTTATGGAAAATCTTGTTTCAGTTTGAACTACAGAGCAAATATTGCTTTTGCTCTCAGGTTAGCAGTAGAAAAGTTCAATTTTGACATAGAAGCACTCAAAATTGCAGGAATCTCAACAAATGAAACTTATAGTATATGATTTTTTCTTTCCAGAATTATCAAAATCCGATCAATAATGAGAAAGCTATGTCTAATTTGTTTCAGCTTCAAGCACAGAGGAAATATAGACTTTGCTCTCAGGTTAGCAGTAGAAAAATCAAATTTTAACATAGCTAACCTCAAAATTACAGAAAACATAAAACATAAAAGTAATAGTATAGGATTTAAGCTTTCCGAAACATCCAAAATTACAAAATCCAAATAAAAAACGAGAAAGTTATATCTAATTTTGTTTTAGCTTTATGCATAGAGCAAATATAAATTTTGGTCTCCGGTTAGTAGTAGAAAAATCAAATTTTGACATAGATAACCTCAAAATTACAGAAACCATAAAACATAAAAGTTGTAGTATAGGATCTAAGATTTCTGGAACATCCAAAACTATCAAAATCCGATCAAAAACGAGAAAGTTATGTCTAATTTTGTTTCAGCTTCAAGCACAGAGCAAATATAGATTTTGCTCTCGGGTTAGCCGTAGAAAAATCAAATTTTGACATAGCTAACCTCAAAATTACAGAGAACATAAAAAATAAAAGTTGTAGTATAGGGTTTAAGCTTTCTGTAACATCTAAAATTATCAAAATCCGATCAAAAATGAAAATGATATGGCCAAAATAATTCTGTATTTCAAAGTTGAAATTAAAAACATAGGATAGAGAGGTTACTAGCTCTTCAAACACATATTATGATTATAATAATTTTGATCAAAAGATGATAAACATAAATGTTGTTCCTTATAAATAAACCTTCCAACTAAAAAAAGTCTCACTCAATTCCAATTTATCATTCAAAAGTTATGGTGATTTTAAGATCTGATTTCAACAAACGAAATAGCACAGGGCAGAGCTGTGTATATCAGATTCAAACTAATTTCCGACCTTATAAACAACAGAATCTCAAAAAGTAATTAAAAGAGAAGTTGTAGCTAATAGAATTTTCTTTCCGCTGCAAAAGGATTGAGCTAATTTGTGTAAATTTGCACTAAGATATTGCTGTTTTACTGCAGCAATTTTTCATAAATAATTTTCAGCAAACCACAATAAACTTGAAAGCAATACAATCAACATTCCATCCAATTAATTCAAATAGAAACTAAAAATTATTCATGTAGATTTAAGCTATGGTGTGAGTGATTAACTCACCTTGCTGCCAGAGATGATTAAGCAACGATGTAGAGCCAAAAGATTGCAATTTCTCTCAAGTACAGGCCAAAGAAACCCGTAGAAACTAGTAATAGATGCATGCAAACAAAGAGAGAGGCAAATCAACAAATTTTCACTGTAAAAATAGATTTTGATAGGAAGATTGGTTTTAGATTGAAGATTACCTAAGTTTAGCTCTAGAATTGACATTTAAAATCACCAACTTTCAATTCATTTGACAAATTTAAGCATAGATTGAATGGGGAAGAAAGGGTTTCAGCCATTAACAAGCTTCTGGAATTTTTTGAGGAAGAAAAGAGAAAATGTACGTACTGTTAGTTTTTCTTTCTCATTACTCATTTCTACTAACAGGCTAATGATAGTGGATATGGGCTTTATCCCAAATTAATAAAATAAATTAGCTTTTCTTTATAATTTAGCCACTAATTACATTTACAAAGCATACTTTCAATTTCAGTCATAAATTTAAACTTCATTCCATACCTAAAAATTACAAAACATTATATTCATGCTCATAAAATGTTTTACACTGAAAATAAAAGATTATTTTTATTATTAAAACATTTCGTTAACATATTTCTCTATAACTAAAATAAACAACAAATTTACATTTTTAATTACAAATCTCACTGTAATTAACATCATAAATTACACAAAAATCACATTTTTGTGTAATAAAATTTTATAACTCATTACAAATAATTTTTTTTACTTAAATTATATTTTAAACTCAATTCCATCATTATTTTAAATATATCTCATTTTAAAATTTAATTACTTTTTTAAAAATCATTAAAAAAAAGTAAATAGCAATAATTTACAAAATTATTGCATTAACTCTAAGTAAAACACATTTCCTCAATTGTAACGACCCAGAATTTTGAATAATTTGATTTGAAAATATTTAATTAATTTTAAATATTTGAATGATGGTTTGAATTGAATTGCAAATTATCAGAATGAATTTGGCGATTAAATTATAGAATTTAATCTATTGAAAGTTGAATAAAAAATTTAAATCTTCAATTTTAAGCCAATTAAAAATATTTCAAAGGCTTTAAAATTCATATTGATAATACTGAAGATTATAGAAGCTTCAGAATTGAATTTGGAAGTGAATTGTTCAGCTTTGAAATTATATCGTTTGAATCGATATTTAAAAATAGCCGTCCGAGGCACAGTCTCGGAATTCGACGAAACCAGTTCCATTGGGTCCGTAATATTGAATTATTCTCGGATTTCAAATTTCGTATTTTTCTGAGTTGATATGTGAGCAGACGGTGAAAAAACGCGTCGAAATCAAATTGAATCCAATTTGAATTTAAATTGAAATTAGTCAACCTCATCACATTTCTTTTCCTAAAGATGTGCCTAAACTCACGCCTACAATCACGAAAGAAAACGTGATAACCATCCCTCTGTTATTTTTAAAATATCCTCTCCCTCATTCTTCAGTTTGCTCACAAATTCAAACTTTCAAACGAAACAAAATCAATGGCCTCTCGTTCAAACGAAAATCACGGCCGAGCTTCCATTCCCCTCTCTCGTTCAATTTAGAATTAAACGGCGTCCTCCTCAAAACCGAAGTCAGGAAAAAAAAGGGCCATCGCGCTCGAGTATCGCAAGTCACTAGGTCGAGGCGGCAGGCAAAGGAATGGGGGTTGCGGGGTTGCTCGCTTGGCCCCAGGCGTCGTCGCAATGGGTGATGGGTGAATTAGGGTTTCGCGGTAGATCTGGGGTCGTGTTCGTGTGACGCAAGGTGGTAGTTCGAGCTGGCGGAGGCAGCGACTTTATTGGCCGATAGTGGGGGCGTCGTGAGATTGGGATGCGTGCTGGGTTGATGCTCGGTCGAGGCGGGGGGGGGGGGGGGGTGGTCGCGACCATTCTGGGTAGTAAGGTATATTTTGCAAGTTAGTTGAAGTGTATAAATTTGTTTATTACACTGAAGAAATTTTTTTTTTAAAAGGAATTCTAGTTTAAGATTTAATTCTTCGATTAGGTAATTTTATTGAAAGAAATTGGATTAAAATAAATAAAATCTTGATCGAACAAATTTAATTAAAGGAAATCAGTTCGAATTTTAAATTTTTAGTTTAAAATGAAAATCATTAAATTTAAATAATTAGTTGGACAAATTTAATTTAAGGGTAAGTTAATTAAATCTATTTAAGAAGAAAATTTAGTTTTAAAATTAAATTGTAGTTGAATAAAATTATTAAAGGAATTGGTTTAGAACAAAACCATTGAATGAATCAAAATTATCAAATGAAAATTAATTATTCGATCTGTTCGAATATTAATAAATTTTGTAAATATTTATACAAGGTATAAATCAAGAAAATCGAGTCAAGAAGGGAAATGGATTGCTAATAAAAGCAAAGGTGAGAATTTCTCACTCAAAAATTTAAAGTTGGGTTTGTAGTTATTGATTGATTTCTATTTGGTTGTGATATTAGATATAGTAGGATATATCTATATATATAACAATATATATATATATATATATATATATTGGCATATGTATATATTGCAGTTGATTGATTTCCCGCATTGTATAGCGGATGAGACCCTATTGCGCCTTTAGTAAGCGGATAATATTTTATAAAATCCCATATACCGCGATATTCCACCTCGAAGTGGAATGGGTATTGTGCTAATGTATGTGGATGCAGGGAAACAGGTTGGAGGGATCCAACTGGATTCCTCACAAATATTTATTTGATTTTAGATATTGTGATGTTTGATTGATTATCATATCGATATATGATATTGGAAAGTCGTGATTGACTATTAGATGTGTTGCATCATCGGATCCAATTTTGAAGTTTAAAAATAACGATTTTGATTTTTAAGGGATTTCTAAAGTGATTTTTGAAAGTATACGTTTATAAAATATTTTTTTAATTGATTCATCTTAAATAAATAAACGTTATAATTTTAATGTTATAAAAATTATGATTTTTGAGAAATACAGTTAAAAGTTGATTTTTGAAAATATGGGATTAATGAATTTATAAAATAGTTTAAATTGAGTTTTCTGAATTTATTATAAAAAGTTTAAAAGTAGGATTTATGAAATTTGATTATTTTATAAATCAAATGATGAAATTATAAAGGAGTTTAAAGACGTTTTAAAATAATAATATAAATTGATCCATATAAAAGATTTATAAATTGATATTTATAAATTTAGAATATCTTGAATTATAAAACGAGCTTTTATAAGTGTTAGAATGAATTGTGAATGAATTTCATAAGTGAATGAAATCTATAGGATTATAACGGTGAAGTTATAAATAGAATTTTATAAATAAAATTTATAAAGTTATTTAAGGAATAGATTTGGATAAATAAATGAATCTTATAAGTTATAAGATTTATAATTATGAAGTTTAAAGGAACGATTTTGTAAACAAATAAATTATAAGCATTTAACTTATAATATGGACTTTCGGTATATAATTGAATTATAAATCGAATAGGTTAATAATGGAAATTTATTAAAGAAAGTTGATATAAAATAAATAGAAATAAAAATTTATAAACATTGTTTATAAATCCGCAACGACTTATCTTGATAAGTAAATTGTTGTAATTTACTAATGGAGTTATATTCACGTTTTAGATAGTGAATAATCCTTTAAAATAAAAGCAATAGAAATGATAAAATTTGTTAACAAGTATATTCACGTTTTTGAATAGTGAATAATATGTTAAAGAAATGTTTTGGATGTGATGTTTTAAATAGAACTAAAACGATCTAAAGATGTTTTAAAATGTATTAACTATCGAAACCATAGATTTGAACATTCATTGTTGAAATAGACGTTTTCGAGAAATAAAAGGAAATGGCAGATGATAACACTGTTGTTATAATAGATGATTTTCGAAAGGAAATGTTTTGTATAGTATTGAGATTTATATATCTATTTTAATTTCGAATCCCTATACTAGTGATTTTGGGTTGTCGTAACGATGTTTTACGCAACATTCGTTTTGGCCCAAATAAATATGTTTAAGAGAATGATTTTCTTAAAGAATGAAATATATACTTAATTTCGATTAGAGTATATTGAATATTTTTTCCAAGTGTAGAAAATAAAAAGACTTGTGAATTACTTATAAATAAATAAGTATGGAAATATTTTTCCAATATTAAATGAATATAGAGAATTTATCTTTTTTGAAGATAAATTGGAAATGAATATTAGAAATCGAATGGAAATCGTATATTCATAAATATTTTGAAAATGTAAATTCAATATGGAATTTATAAATGGAATTTGGGAAAATGGGTTTAAAAATAAATATTGATTATTTTTGAAGAATGGAAAATATATATCTTGTAAAGATATTTTTGGAAAATAAATAATTTGGAATCTGGTGATGTTGTGCATATCTATTGATAGTTCAATAACCGACTATCAATATTTACCTTTGAATAGGTATTTGTTATGATTTGCTTGAAATTGAATGCCACGCTTATTTTTTTTTAAAAATAAGCGCTCACTATTCGGGTTAACCGGGAAAGGACCTTGGGGTCGTATAACCCATTCCGAATATGTGATACGTCGTTATGAATTGCATTTGAAGATCGGTGTTGAAGATCGGATATTTTCGAAAACGAAAGGGTTTCTTGTTGATTGTCTCTGCACTGGTTGATCCCAGGTATAGAGATCTCCATATGTGATGGGAAATTCGGGCGTGATTAGTGAATATCCGGATTGCAAGGACTTCTTTGTAAGTGCCTTCGGTTCTGTTCGATCCCGGAACAGACTTGTATGGATTGTGTGTCTGACATTACAAATTGAGATATAAAGCAGATTTCTTTCAAATATATTTCTGTTGGTGGCGGAGAATTTATTCTCTTAGCTTAACACCCTTCTCTGAGACGTACGAGCTCAGAGGTTATGTAGTTGAAGGTTATTAGCAATATACTCCCAATTTGGTAATGTGACATACTGAGTGTTGCTGTGAAATGATCATTGTGTTGATTATTTGAGATAGGATCATTTGTTTGATCGTCTATCTTTGTGATCATTTCTATGATCATTTGTTGACCCAAAGCATGACTTTGTATAATGCGTGTTTTTGTGGATGAGACTTCGTCGAGCCTCACACCCCGGAATGGTCAAAACAGGAAAGATGCAGCAAGGTTATGAGGGGTAGCTCCCTTTAGGGTATGTGCATTTCCTTCTGGAAAAGGGTGGTATCATGGTATGGAGCCCAGATACTTACTCATGTTGAAACACTTTGTTATGATTGTGTGATGATGGTGACGAGCGCTCGGTTAAAGGTCCCAAAGGACCGGGGGATGGCATACTCGTGTCAGTTGTTACCCAGTTAGGGGTAACCCGGCCTTGTGTTGGTAGAGATCCGGTTTGGTTCTCGGGGACGTCCATCCAGAGGCGTTCTCATGTGGCAATGGGAAGTTCCTTGGCCTGACCATTTGTTGGAAATCCAAAGAAACAATACGAGACTTGTACGGATTTAGTTGTAGAACCTGCCATCTAATATGGTAGCTATAGTAAGCATAATATAATGGTACCTATGCTGGCTAAGATTTATATTCTACTTTCGAAATGTTTTCTACACTATGCACTAATAATAATATCAAAATTGATTTGATTTTGCGTAGTAAGCATCTTTGACTAACATAAGAAGAAATCTCCTCCAAGTCTGCGTTTGCATTGTGTGTGTGGTGGGAGGTCTTATGGTAGTCTCATTTTTAAAAGCATTTCGAATTGAGTTTAAAAATATTCCTCTATTTTTATTTTAAAGAAAAATAAACTATTTTGAGTTCCCACACCAGTCACATGACTGACTCGGAGTTTATTGTTTTCCTTCCTAAACTCTGGGTGCCCACCAATTTCCACACGGGCAGTCAAGAGTTAAGGTTTATCAGGATATTCTGAAATTCAGAAGTTGCTGGAGGCAAGTTGGATGGCATGGCGTATTATTAGTATATAGTATTTCTTTTTCCGCTGCACTGTTTGATGTTGTTGTTGTACACTCTGATGATATGATGAAATGAAATGTGATGTAATAACTGATATAGTTCTTTGTTTAAAGATTATTCATTTATCTATTATATGTTGTTCCGCTGCGAATTGTGAGATTCTGATGTTGTTCCGTTGTTTTTCTTTCTCTATTTTCTATCTTTTCTCTCTTCTTCTACCTCTTCCTTCTTTCTTAAACCCTAACTATTCGGTTTTTCGGCAACGAAAAATCGAGTACGTTACATTTGGTATCAGAGCATATGGTTAAGCGATAACCATGGTTCTGTTGGGTGTTACTCATTAGAGATAGAGTCAGCAGTACTCTAGAATGAGTTTGAGTGTAATAATAGATATGAGCGCGTATTTGTTAGTGAATATAAAATTGTTTTTGAATTGGGTAAATAAGATAATTTTGCCCAAAACTATTTTAGGATAGAAAAGAAATGATTTTCTATCATTATAGTATATGGTTGCATGGTTGTTAGTAATAATATTAAATTATTATCATTACTATATGGAATTAAATAAGAAACAAAATGGATTGAATTCAAGTAAACTAACTTGATAAATTAGTAATTCTTGGATTAATGAATTGGAATTTGAATTGGTTAAATTAAAGTTTAGTCGTGAGCTAAATTTGAAGATAAATTTGAATTTGTATATAAATTCAAGTAAGTAAAAGAAATAAATTGAAATTCCCTTTGTTAGTAATTAAGTAAATTCGAGATGAATTGTATATGGAAATTGAAAATTAAAATGAATTAGTGAATAAAACTAATTTAAAGTAGTAATATGAATTGGTAAATGAAAGTTAATCGTTAGAATTCAATATTTAGAATTGAGAATTGAATTCGAATGAAATTTAAATTGTGAATTGAATTGAAATGTAAAATTGAATAAAAATAAATATGTAACTTAAATAGTGAAGTAAAAATGTATAAGAAGCATATATTGGAAATTTTGTAATGGAATTGGCAAAATAGTTTGAATGTTGGAATTGGATATTATGAATAGCAGGATATACAGGTATTATAATGGGATTGGATTTTGAAGATAATTTAAATGGCTCGACAAAAAGGTACGTATTTGAATTTCAGTATGAAATTTGATGATTTTCTTCTCCAGCCACTTGGCTTTCTCTTTTCTTTTTTGATTCTGAGGGGCCGTAGTGCCATTTTGTAGTCGTACCGAGCTAGCCGCGCAAAGGAGACGCTGGCGAAATTTTTCGAAAATTTAGGGTGTTAGAAAATTTTGAGAAATTTTGAAAGTTTAAAATTTGAATTTAAATTTAAATTTGAATTGTTGGGAAAACAATGTTGTTTGGAACCTATAATTGAAGTTGGAAAGCTAGTTGAAATGATAGTGAATCTCTAATAAAAAGATTTAGGTTAGTAAGTTGATAAAACTATTTGGATTGTGAAAAATGATAGACGGGATGAGGGCATTCTTCTTAACTTGTAATTTCGGGACGAAATTCTTTTAAGGGGGGAAGATTGTAACGACCTAGAATTTTGAATAATTTAATTTGAAAATATGTAATTAATTTTAAATATTTGAATGATGGTTTGAATTGAATTGCAAATTATCAAAATGAATTTGGCGATTAAATTATAGAATTTAATCTATTGAAAGTTGAATAAAAAATTTAAATCTTCGTTTTAAGCCAATTAAAATTATTTCAAAGGCTTTAAAATTCATATTGATAATACTGAAGATTATAGAAGCTTCAGAATTGAATTTGGAAGTGAATTGTTCAGCTTTGAAATTATATCGTTTGAATCGATATTTAAAAATAGCCGTCCGAGGCACAGTCTCGGAATTCGACGAAACCAGTTCCATTGGGTCCGTAATATTGAATTATCTCGGATTTCAAATTTCGTATTTTTCTGAGTTGATATGTGAGCACACGGTGAGAAAACGCGTCGAAATCAAATTGAATCCAATTTGAATTTAAATTGAAATTAGTCAACCTCAGCACATTTCTTTTCCTAAAGATGTGCCTAAACTCACGCCTACAATCACGAAATAAAACGTGATAACCATCCCTCTGTTATTTTTAAAATATCCTCTCCCTCATTCTTCAGTTTGCTCACAAATTCAAACTTTCAAACGAAACAATATCAATGGCCTCTCGTTCAAACGAAAATCACGGCCGAGCTTCCATTCCCCTCTCTCGTTCAATTTAGAATTAAATGGTGTCCTCCTCAAAACTGAAGTCAGGAAAAAAAAGGAAAAAAAAAGGGCCATCGCGCTCGAGTATCGCAAGTCACTAGGTCAAGGCGGCAGGCAAAGGAATGGGGGTTGCGGGGTTGCTCGCTTGGCCCCAGGCGTCGTCGCAATGGGTGATGGGTGAATTAGGGTTTCGCGGCAGATCTGGGGTCGTGTTCGTGAGACGCAAGGTGGTAGTTCGAGCTGGCGGAGGCAGCGACTTTATTGGCCGATAGCGGGGGCGTCGCGAGATTGGGATGCGTGCTGGGTTGATGCTCGGTCGAGGCGGGGGGGGGGGGGGGGTCGCGACCATTCTGGGTAGTAAGGTATATTTTGCAAGTTAGTTGAAGTGTATAAATTTGTTTATTACACTGAAGAATTTTTTTTTTAAAGGAATTCTAGTTTAAGATTTAATTCTTCGATTAGGTAATTTTATTGAAAGAAATTGGATTAAAATAAATAAAATCTTGATCGAACAAATTTAATTAAAGGAAATCAGTTCGAATTTTAAATTTTTAGTTTAAAATGAAAATCATTAACTTGAGATTTAAATAATTAGTTGGATAAATTTAATTTAAGGGTAAGTTAATTAAATCTATTTAAGAAGAAAATTTAGTTTTAAAATTAAATTGTAGTTGAATAAAATTATTAAAGGAATTGGTTTAGAACAAAACCATTGAATGAATCAAAATTATCAAATAAAAATTAATTATTCGATCTGTTCGAATATTAATAAATTGTGTAAATATTTATACAAGGTATAAATCAAGAAAATCGAGTCAAGAAGGGAAATGGATTGCTAATAAAAGCAAAGGTGAGAATTTCTCACTCAAAAATTTAAAGTTGGATTTGTAGTTATTGATTGATTTCTATTTGGTTGTGATATTAGATATAGTAGGATATATCTATATATATAGCAATATATATATATTGGCATATGTATATATTGCAGTTGATTGATTTCCCGCATTGTATAGCGGATGAGACCCTATTGCGCCTTTAGTAAGCGGATAATATTTTATAAAATCCCATATACCGCGATATTCCACCTCGAAGTGGAATGGGTATTGTGCTAATGTATGTGGATGCAGGGAAACAGGTTGGAGGAATCCAACTGGATTCCTCACAAATATTTATTTGATTTTAGATATTGTGATGTTTGATTGATTATCATATCGATATATGATATTGGAAAGTCGTGATTGACTATTAGATGTGTTGCATCATCGGATCCAATTTTGAAGTTTAAAAATAACGATTTTGATTTTTAAGGGATTTCTAAAGTGATTTTTGAAAGTATACGTTTATAAAATATTTTTTTAATTGATTCATCTTAAATAAATAAACGTTATAATTTTAATGTTATAAAAATTATGATTTTTGAGAAATACAGTTAAAAGTTGATTTTTGAAAATATGGGATTAATGAATTTATAAAATAGTTTAAATTGAGTTTTCTGAATTTATTATAAAAAGTTTAAAAGTAGGATTTATGAAATTTGATTATTTTATAAATCAAATGATGAAATTATAAAGGAGTTTAAAGACGTTTTAAAATAATAATATAAATTGATCCATATAAAAGATTTATAAATTGATATTTATAAATTTAGAATATCTTGAATTATAAAACGAGCTTTTATAAGTGTTAGAATGAATTGTGAATGAATTTCATAAGTGAATGAAATCTATAGGATTATAACGGTGAAGTTATAAATAGAATTTTATAAATAAAATTTATAAAGTTATTTAAGGAATAGATTTGGATAAATAAATGAATCTTATAAGTTATAAGATTTATAATTATGAAGTTTAAAGGAACGATTTTGTAAACAAATAAATTATAAGCATTTAACTTATAATATGGACTTTCGGTATATAATTGAATTATAAATCGAATAGGTTAATAATGGAAATTTATTAAAGAAAGTTGATATAAAATAAATAGAAATAAAAATTTATAAACATTGTTTATAAATCCGCAACGACTTATCTTGATAAGTAAATTGTTGTAATTTACTAATGGAGTTATATTCACGTTTTAGATAGTGAATAATCCTTTAAAATAAAAGCAATAGAAATGATAAAATTTGTTAACAAGTATATTCACGTTTTTGAATAGTGAATAATATGTTAAAGAAATGTTTTGGATGTGATGTTTTAAATAGAACTAAAACGATCTAAAGATGTTTTAAAATGTATTAACTATCGAAACCATAGATTTGAACATTCATTGTTGAAATAGACGTTTTCGAGAAATAAAAGGAAATGGCAGATGATAACACTGTTGTTATAATAGATGATTTTCGAAAGGAAATGTTTTGTATAGTATTGAGATTTATATATCTATTTTAATTTCGAATCCCTATACTAGTGATTTTGGGTTGTCGTAACGATGTTTTACGCAACATTCGTTTTGGCCCAAATAAATATGTTTAAGAGAATGATTTTCTTAAAGAATGAAATATATACTTAATTTCGATTAGAGTATATTGAATATTTTTTCCAAGTGTAGAAAATAAAAAGACTTGTGAATTACTTATAAATAAATAAGTATGGAAATATTTTTCCAATATTAAATGAATATAGAGAATTTATCTTTTTTGAAGATAAATTGGAAATGAATATTAGAAATCGAATGGAAATCGTATATTCATAAATATTTTGAAAATGTAAATTCAATATGGAATTTATAAATGGAATTTGGGAAAATGGGTTTAAAAATAAATATTGATTATTTTTGAAGAATGGAAAATATATATCTTGTAAAGATATTTTTGGAAAATAAATAATTTGGAATCTGGTGATGTTGTGCATATCTATTGATAGTTCAATAACCGACTATCAATATTTACCTTTGAATAGGTATTTGTTATGATTTGCTTGAAATTGAATGCCACGCTTATTTTTTTTTTAAAATAAGCGCTCACTATTCGGGTTAACCGGGAAAGGACCTTGGGGTCGTATAACCCATTCCGAATATGTGATACGTCGTTATGAATTGCATTTGAAGATCGGTGTTGAAGACCGGATATTTTCGAAAACGAAAGGGTTTCTTGTTGATTGTCTCTGCACTGGCTGATCCCAGGTATAGAGATCTCCATATGTGATGGGAAATTCGGGCGTGATTAGTGAATATCCGGATTGCAAGGACTTCTTTGGAAGTGCCTTCGGTTCTGTTCGATCCCGGAACAGACTTGTATGGATTGTGTGTCTGACATTACAAATTGAGATATAAAGCAGATTTCTTTCAAATATATATCTGTTGGTTGCGGAGAATTTATTCTCTTAGCTTAACACCCTTCTCTGAGACGTACGAGCTCAGAGGTTATGTAGTTGAAGGTTATTAGCAATATACTCCCAATTTGGTAATGTGACATACTGAGTGTTGCTGTGAAATGATCATTGTGTTGATTATTTGAGATAGGATCATTTGTTTGATCGTCTATCTTTGTGATCATTTCTATGATCATTTGTTGACCCAAAGCATGACTTTGTATAATGCGTGTTTTTGTGGACGAGACTTCGTCGAGCCTCACACCCCGGAATGGTCAAAACAGGAAAGATGCAGCAAGGTTATGAGGGGTAGCTCCCTTTAGGGTATGTGCACTTCCTTCTGGAAAAGGGTGGTATCATGGTATGGAGCCCAGATACTTACTCATGTTGAAACACTTTGTTATGATTTTGTGATGATGGTGACGAGCGCTCGGTTAAAGGTCCCAAAGGACCGGGGGATGGCATACTCGTGTCAGTTGTTACCCAGTTAGGGGTAACCCGGCCTTGTGTTGGTAAAGATCCAGTTTGGTTCTCGGGGACGTCCATCCAGAGGCGTTCTCATGTGGCAATGGGAAGTTCCTTGGCCTGACCATTTGTTGGAAATCCAAAGAAATAATACGAGACTTGTACGGTTTTAGTTGTAGAACCTGCCATCTAATATGGTAGCTATAGTAAGCATAATATAATGGTACCTATGCTGGCTAAGATTTATATTCTACTTTCAAAATGTTTTCTACACTATGCACTAATAATAATATCAAAATTGATTTGATTTTGCGTAGTTAGCATCTTTGACTAACATAAGAAGAAATCTCCTCCAAGTCTGCGTTTGCATTGTGTGTGTGGAGGGAGGTCTTATGGTAGTCTCATTTTTAAAAGCATTTCGAATTGAGTTTAAAAATATTCCTCTATTTTTATTTTAAAGAAAAATAAACTGTTTTGAGTTCCCACACCAGTCACATGACTGACTCGAAGTTTATTGTTTTCCTTCCTAAACTCTGGGTGCCCACCAATTTCCACACGGGCAGTCAAGAGTTAAGGTTTATCAGGATATTCTGAAATTCAGAAGTTGCTGGAGGCAAGTTGGATGGCATGGCGTATTATTAGTATATAGTATTTCTTTTTCCGCTGCACTGTTTGATGTTGTTGTTGTACACTCTGATGATATGATGAAATGAAATGTGATGTAATAACTGATATAGTTCTTTGTTTAAAGATTATTCATTTATCTATTATATGTTGTTCCGCTGCGAATTGTGAGATTCTGATGTTGTTCCGTTGTTTTTCTTTCTCTATTTTCTATCTTTTCTCTCTTCTTCTACCTCTTCCTTCTTTCTTAAACCCTAACTATTCGGGTTTTCGGCAACGAAAAATCGAGTACGTTACATCAATCTTTTAAATCAAACCATCTTAATAAAGTTTTCAAAACTTTATTTCCTCATTTTATTCTTAAATATATTGTTTATTCCCAATAAACAATTAAATTCTTCATTTATTGTTAATTCCTACTGTTAAATTATAACCCCCGTTATAATTAAATATTCTCAGGTAATCACTAAAACCAGGGTTGTTGCAGTAATAATATGTTCTGAAAGCATTCAGTCCATACAAGTTCGTTCCGGGTTCGAACGAAACCGAAGGCACTATCTCGCTTCACTCATTTTGGAATCACCCTCAGAGTTAACGACAATAGCCCTTGCACTTTGAATCTTCACCTCGAACCTGAAAGTACTACCCCGTTAAACTCGTATTGGAATCACCCACAGAGTTTTAACGACGTATAGTCCTTACACCTCGAGTCTTCACTCTTCACTTGAGATTCACTACCTAACGTCTAATTTGGATCGATGTGGTTTTCGAAATTTCGAATTTGGAAAACCGATCTCGGTCTCACTGAAATCCAAAACGACATCTTAATGTCCAAGTTATTTTAGTTTGAAAAATTAATGCAATTTAAAACATTGAATTCACACAGCATTATTCACAGATAAATATCACATATTTATCATAGCTATAATCAATATCATATAATATCACAACACGGATTATTCGAACTACAAGCATCAACCTCTAAACATTCCATTCAATCAATCACCCATAAACAGGAACCATTAATCCAATTTATAATTAATTTAATCAATTTAAATTAGATTAATTACTTGAGAATTAATCACATAATCCTGTTTAAACAATCATTAATTAATTAATCACAAACCATTTAATTAATTAATCAACCTTTAATCACTTTATAAACCAATTAATTAATCTTTAATTAACAGATTAATTATCCTTTAATTTGCTTCTAAATTAATCACCCTTGATTAATTATTTCTTAATTACATTAAGTAATTAGCCTTTAAATTAATTACACAAATTAATTATTCTTTAATCACTTATTAATTAACCTTAATTACTTCCACTAATGAATTAATTATAATTAATTATATTAATCCTTAATTAATTATATCTTAATCACTTCATTGACTAATTATCTTATAATTAATCACCCTTATTAATCAATTAAACCTTTAATTATTATCATTAATTACATTAATTAATGATCCTTTAATTACTTTAATTAGTTAGTTATCCTTCTAATTATCTTTTAGTAATTAATCTTTAACTTAATTACATTCATTAATCAACCCTGATTAATCACATTAGTAATTACTTCCCTTAATTACTTATCAATTAAATCAAATCCTTGATTAATTACATTAATTAATCCTTTACTTAATTACATTGAGTAATTATCACTTAATTACTTCCCTTAAGTAATTATTCGTCTAAATACTATCCATTAAGTAATTATCCTTTTAATTAATTACATTGAGTAATTATCCATTAATTACTTCACTTAAGTAATTACACCTCATTAATTACATTAAGTAATTATACTTAATCCATTATCAAATGATTACCTTTACTTAATTAATTAACTAAAGTTAACCATATTAACTAAATTAATTACACTGAGTAATTAATTACTTTAATTAATTCATTAATTAATTACCTTTAGTAATCTTCTTAACATTAAGTAAGTAACCTCTTAATTTTTCTTAATTAATTAACCTTGATTTCATATATCTTTAATTACCCTGTCGATGCAAGACAACGAAAACCCAAAGCAACCCCAAAATCGCCATCTCGATTGATATAAGCAAATGTACACGATCGGAAAATCCACTACCGGCGACTAACCACGGCACATGAACCATACTGCTGCAACCCCATACGCCCCTCAAACCACCAAGCCATCCCCCCCTACGTGACCAGTCCGATGCGCCACAACCACCACACAAACCCCATCCACATCGACAACACAACCAAGCACAAAAACCCTACTCTTCCCCTCTCCAGCCACCACGGCCAATAGAAAAATCCAACCCTATTTTTCCAGTGACCACTGACTTCCCAACCACCTTCAGGCCAAATCTCGATCCACCAAACATCGTCGATCAATGGTAGTTGACAAAAATCCCTAATTCAAGAAGAACACAAATTCTCGACCAGTACTAAATGAAAATTTCCAGTTTCACTTTAAAATTCATGATTCATTAACACGAATTGGACTATATAAATGAAAGATAAAATTGTTGACATTTATTTTTAACAACATCTTGATTTTTACTATAATTCCAATATTTACATTTTATTTACTAAATATAATTACTTAAACTATTTTTAAAAGCAAGATCATACTTTTATTCATATTTTATTTTCAGAATTCAAAGTCTAATGTTGAGTGTTGAAGAAGATAGGAACTAAATTTATAGTTAATCTTGCAACAGACATTTTATAGAGAGTATATAGCATGCACATTCAAACACGCATCCAAATTTATACAACACAAACCATATTCCAGATGAAAATCTAAGCAACAAACATGACTATAACATCATCACACGGATCAATCAACACCAAAAGATTTGTTTTTAAAATGTTTACTCACCTATTATCAAGCATAGATCAGACTTCCAGGTTCAAAGCAGGAACTGTTTTAATTTGCATGTTCAACCTGTTGTTTGATGATTTATTGCAGTCTTGATTCCTATTATTGATCTTGCTGATTTGGATTGAACTTGCTGTAAGATTTTGATTCTAGGTTGCATATTTTAATTGAGAAACCTTGCTTATTGAATCCGCTGAGTTGAGTTTGCAATTGATCATTGTTTTTGTAGAAAACTTGATTACAGGTTTGGATTTTGAAGTTGAAACCTTGCTACAGATTTTTGAACTGATTTTGAACATATTTTAGATTTTGATTTTAAAGTGAAATTTGCTACAGGCTTTAAAACTCTTGATTACAGGCTTGAAAATTTTTGATTACCGGTTTTGGAACTTTCTTAAAAATCTGGTTTTGAATTATCTTTAAAATCTGATTTTTAGTTTTTTTTTTTAGAAAAGAGGAAAGTTTGAACTAAAAATGATTTGTCAAGTTTCTCTATATAAATTTATTAATAAATGTTTTCAAAAATGATCTAAAGCACTGCCACTTTTTTCTTAAGTTATTAGAATGATTCCAAGTGTAATTTGCATGCTTTAAATGCTTAACAAATGTAAGAAACAAGAGATTTTGTGCTTAACACCTTATTTGTATTCTAATTTATATTTTACAAGTGTTAAATTTCATTATTAAATTAATCTCTTATCTTAACAAATGTTTAAAATTTCATTTAAATCAATTTCTTATTCATATTAACATGTTTTAAATGTTTATTTTCATTTAGCTTTTAATGTTTACGTAAATAAATTACCTTATTAAGTACATTCATTTATGTTTATTTGTAAAAAAAATATTTTCCAAAGCTAAGAAAGAAAATTAAAAAGAAAAGGATATTGAATTAAATCTTATTTTAAAGTTTCAAACTAAAATATTGTTCCTTGATATATAAACTAAATTTATTTCAAAAAAAAAATTTAAAAGAAACAAATTAAACTTTATTATAATATACTACTTAAGCTATTATATTTTAAACAAAAAAAATATTTATTTTAAATACTTTTGAAAATGTAAGATAGATTCTTAAATAGGCTTTTAAAAAAGTTTCAATATTAATTTAATCAAATCTTTCAATTCATAATATATATACATATATATGTATATATAATTTGAAAACATCTTTAATTAAACTTAAATTAAAATCAAACTCCCTATTTAAAATGTATACACTCATATAAAAATTATAAATAGAAAATCTATTTAATTAGCTTAGAAAGATAAATTTTATCATTAAAAATATTTTTAACTTTAAAAAGAATAAAATTTCATAATTACATTATTATCATTTTAAATTTAGAAAAGATAACATTTGCCAAATTAAACAATTATTGTTTTTGAAAAGATAATTAGATTATTAAATCATTACACATTTTAAAATAATTATTAATGGAAATTATTAAATAAATATTGCCTAAATTTCCAGGACATCACAACGGTGATGAGAATACGATGGTGCAAGTTGTAATATAACTTTTTTTTTAATTTTCTTTCTAGATCAAAATGAAGCAAGGCAAGGAGGCGTGGGAAATAAGTGTTGTCTGCTTGCCTAGGGAAAAGGAATGGAGAAATGTTTGTGAAGGGACGATTCAAAGAATAATATATATAATCAAGTGGGAAAGGAAAGGTCAGAGAAATGAAACAGCTAATAAATATATACTAGAAAAGTAGCAATTGTAGTAGCAATGGTCACCCACCGATTTAGCTGAGACTTTAAAGCAACTAATGGCTTGGTTGGACAGCACATTTCAAATTTTGAAACCAAAGGAAATAGTAAAGTCATAGTTTAATGTACCGTTACAACGAACAGGTTATTGTTTCCGTCGCGTACCGGACCTAAAAATAAAGAAATAAATATACCGTAGAGATCAGCACGACGAGATGATCAAAATTGTATATAGATATTAGTGGTATGATCATCCGATCAAAAGTCGATAACCGGTACCGAAAATGCTGCTATTTTGTCGAAAATAAGATAGACGGAACAATAGCAGTCTAAAGTTGGAAAAAAGAAAGATGACGTCTCACTCGAAAGATGATTTAGAAATTTATTGTATAAAATATTCAGGTTTGGAAATTATTTTATTATCATCAATTATTAACGGATTTAAATTGAAATAGAATTACACAATAAAATAAACTTCAATATTATCAGACAAAAATTTACTACTTGCTATATTAAAATCGACATATTCCAAATATTAAATTTTTATTTCCAAGTATTGTTATTTAAAATTTCACAAAATTCTAGTTAATTACGTTATTAAAACCATTAAAATTTACGGGTCATTATACTCTCCCCCACTCAAAACTTTTCGTCCCCGAGAAGGAAGAGGGTAGGAGAATAGAAATAACCAGAAAGAAAATAGATTGAAAGACAAGATAAACAATTAACTTAAAACTTTATAAATTTCAATTTAAATAAATTAACATTCAATAATTTGATTAAACCCATTTTATTATATCCATAAATAGTCATTTATAAACTTTGCAAATCAAAATATTTCCATCTATCTCATACCTTTGTATTATATATTCAAAGAAACTTATATAAATTTTGCTTGAAATATTCATTTGAAACTTCATTTGCAAATCTATTATCTTCAATACTTTAGTACTTTTCAAAACTCATTTGTAAAATTTCTTGCTTCCTTTATAAATACCATTTATATGTTTAAATAACACCTTTATAAATATATATAAACTATTTGGGAACAAATATTTACACCATTACTTATTTTTGCAAAGAATCTTTTGAAAACATTAAATCCATAATTCATAAATTTATTAATTTATCTCAAGATACTTTTCAAACATTATTAATAAATCAATAATCATTTACTTTAAGTATTTTTTATTTAATTAATAACTTCTAAAATATTTATAACACTAATAATTTACTATTAAACCATGAAGTATATAAATAAAGTTTTTTAATCATTTTAAATTATTTTGAAAGAAAGAAAAAAGATGACTAAAATATCCTTTATATAATACTTTATCAAAACACTTTTATAACTTGATGTCTTAACAAGTTTATCCTCGTTCTTGCAGACATTGGCCATGCGTTGATCAGGGGCAAAGCTAGAATGCTCCAAGTACTTAGTAGACCTGTTTCACACCCAGTGAAAAATACTCAAAAAACATTCAAAACTGATATGGAAAGTACAATCCAAACAAATCAACCGAATCGAATCAAATCTTGGATCGCAGATACACAATGGTTACGCCTGGGTCCCCCAAGAAACATCCGTACCCTTTAAGCAATCTCTGCCTTGCGAATTGCGCCACGATAACAAAAAAACTAGACCGCGTATACACAATGGTTACGTCTGGATCCCACAGGAAACATCGGTACCCTTTAAACATTCTTTGCCTTGCGGATTACGCTACGACAACAAAACTTGTAGACCGTGGATGTGACGCCCCACCTCAATACCCACGCTAGCCAAGAACACTACGGTGTAGTGCTGTCAACTAGCGCGGAGAATAAGGCTGTTGAGGAGCGACCATCCATGTAATTTCTTATCACACGGTGGCTATAAAATAATCTTCGGAAACAAATATAGAAGTAAGAATAACATGCGAATCAATCACAGATATCCATATCACAAAGGCGGAAAGAGATATGAATAAATATCACATAAAAGTGTACATCAGAGTAGTGGTCTAAAAAGATCCACGATAATACAAAAGAATAGCAACGCGTGCTATACAAAAGAATACAACTATGAGTCTATATCTCAAGTGTAAACAACAAAAGCTGCTAATCTAAACAAGTAGACAAAAGTCTGAGTAGTGAATCACTGGGGAGGAGTCAAGCAGTAGCACCTGTAACATCTCGGTCTGACCCGAGTATTATTTAAGAGAAAATAATAAATAGATCAGTCTAGCTATAAATATCAGATGACATGATATAAAATAAAAGATATGGCATAAACATAAAATATCCATACTGACATACTACTATAAGTATGTAAATAATGATCAACAGGAGATCAACCGATAAGAGATAAATCAATATCACAAGAATCTTCTCAAAGATCCAAAGAGGGCATCATACCCTAAACTTGTACTCATGACAAGTCAAAGAGATAAATTTCAGAAATCAACACAAGAAATCCAGAAATCATAAAAAGAGAAAGAGGCCTATCACATGACGGTCCGAAGACCATGGGGAGCTACCCCACATGTGTGAGTCGAAATCACACAGATGAGGTCTAGACTAACCAAAAATCAAAAAGGTATGTGTGAGTGAAATCACACAAGTGGTGTCTAGTCTGACCTCGCAAACAAGAGACATCGCACAGTTGCTAGTCTAAAGCATCAGAATGATCGTCATGATCAACGAGAAGTGTCAATTACACTAAGCTAGTAAATATAGAAGTTTAGCTTCATGTCCCATAACCACTTGCTTAACTTAAATATTTACGAACAAACTGTAAATCTTCACTAATAAAATTGTCACAAGAGGTTCAATCGAACAAGTCCAAGAATTAACCGACGAAGTGAACGCAAGCGTTTCATACCACTTGTTTTACTAAGTCGTTTAATTAGATTTCTCATCCGAGTGAGGTAAAGGTTTGTATATACTAATAGATTGGAAAACGGTTTAAGAAAAAAGCTTTGTTATTAAAAATAGAGTTGAAATTGTTTGTTAAAAGAGTTTTGATATTTACTACTAGTATTGAAACCTTTATATTATAAAATGACAAAACACAGAAGCAATTGTAGAAACAATCAATCACAAAGATCGCATACGGAGATGTGAATAAAATCCAAGGAAATCAGCTCGATGTTTTTCAGATAAGATCCCCTACGGAGGGGGGGTCCATGGGGGGTGGCAACCCCCCAAGGTGGGGGTGCGGGGGCAACGCCACCGCTTACGGGGGTCCAGGGAGGCAGCGCCCCGTCCAAAACGGTACGACTTAGTGAAGACAAAATGAGGTCTAACGACCTAAAAGGGATAGGGTCGAGCGACCTAATGGTTGCGACCTAGGGGTCTAAGGGGCACGACCTAGTGGTCCAGCGACCTAAAGGGTAAAGGTCATGCGACCTAAAATGGGTTCGCGACCTAACACTCAAACGACCTAAAGAAATTAAGGAGCCGAGCGACCTATAAGAAGCAGCGACCTAAGTAGAAACGAGGCCCAACGACCTAGGGGTTAGGTCATGCGAGTTAAGAAGGTCAGCGACCTAACAAAGACACGCGACCTAATAAAGAAACGCGACCTAAAGGCACGCGACCTAGCGACTTAAGAGGCGAGCGACCTAAGTGTTACGGCCTAAGAGTCGAACGACCTAGCGTGGAAGCGGCCTAAAAGCCAAACGACCTAACGACCTAAGGTCATACGACCTAGCGACCTAAAGACATACGACCTAACGACCTAAGGTCACACGACCTAGTGCAACACGCGACCTAAAAGGTACGCGACCTGATGCGGCCGAGTTGTTTAAGGTCGGAGACGACCTACGACTTATAAAGGTAGACGGTTGAGCGAGCTAATGAAGTCCAGAGTCGAGCGACCTAGCGGCACGGTGTGTTGAGCGACCTAACGAGGTCAATGTTGAGCGATCTAACAAGGTCCAGAGAAGGGCGACTTAGAAGAGGCGCGACCTAAAAGAGGCGCGACCTAAAGGAGCGCGACTTAATGGGTTATATGACCCAACGACCTAAGCCACTAACTCGCGAGCGACCTAAGTCCTAGGTCGTGAGCGACCTAACTGCGAGTGAGCAAAAATGGCCAGAGTCAAAGCAGAGCGACCTAACGACCATACGACCTACGACCTAAGGTCCTGAGCGACCTACGACCTAAGGTCCTGAGCGACCTAACTCCGAAAACACGAAAATGGCCAGAACGACCTAAATGCAAAAATTTCACCAAAACACCAAAAATCGGAGTTTTTCGCCAATCCAATCCAAACCAAATGCAAATGTGCATGCAAAAGTGATAGGGAATCATTCCCAACAGTCCAATATAGTTATAGACTAGATTTGTGAGATAAAAATCTCACCTTTGCTCCAAAACCCAATGAAAATGAAGAACAAAGCTTGAAGGCAAATGGAGAAGCAACCACAAGCTTGAATCCGATGTCTTCTTCTTGAATTTGGAGTTGAATGTTGGAGTTGCAATAAAACAACGACTTTGGAGTTTTAATTTCTCATTCCATTCACCATTTTTGTTGAAGCTTTAGTGTTAGGAAATGAAATGAAGCAATGAAGAAGAAGGGGGGTAGAACTTGGGCCTAATGGGCTAAAAGTCCAAACCAAAGGCTCGAGTGAAAAAGTGGTGAAATTCCACTAACTCCAAACATATCAATGTTTATACTTAGAAGATTGCAAACGACGTTTCGAACTCAATGGAAGTGGTCTCGCGTCCTAATTTGACCGTTTGCAAAAAGTAGCTTCGGACCAAAATCCGATTAACGATAAAATATTTAAATAAAATATTTAAATATAAAAATCGATAAATATGCGGGTTGTTACAACGGATACACTATGGTTACGCCTAGATCCCCCAGGAAACATCCATACCCTTTAAGCAATCTCTGCCTTGCGGATAACGCTACTAAAACGACCATAGATCGTAGATACACAATGGTTACGCTTGGATCCCCCAGGAAACATCTGTACCTTTTAAGCAATCAATGTCTTGCGAATTACGCTATGCAGTCGAGTTTGTAAGACCATGGGTAACGCCAAGGAATTCGAAGGACATCCGAGTATCATATCCGGAAAACCTAAATCAGAGAGAATAGTATCGATAGAATGAATCCGCAATGTGGCCCCAAAGAGGATATCAAGCCGAAGGCACTTTCCATATCTTTACTTCGAAAATATGTATCATATAGTACCCTTTCAAATCAATTTCAAGTATCATACTTATATAAATTCAATTATATATAAGATTTCATTTTCAAATCGAATACTTTCCAAAATCAATAGTATATCAAATCACGCTCATATAGACTTCGATTATATAAGATTTTGCTTTTCAAATTGAGTACCTTTCCAAATCAATAGTCTTCGAATCAACTTCATACTTATACAAACCAGTTTTATATAAGTTCGATAACTCCCAAATCAAGTATTTAGTAAAATAAGGTTCTCAATTTCAATTCATTTCAATATCAGTTCAGTTCCAAAAATCATATACGATTTCACCAAATTATTTCTTGCAAAGCAACATAATTTAGGTAAAACAAATTCATTCCCAAAATCATCATATAAATACTGGGTTTGAAATTCCAATTTATTTTCGAAACTAATTATACCCAAAAATGATTACTAAGTTTATAACCATCCCTTAAAACCTTGAAACGATTTACTTCTATTTGAAAGATCCAATTTACCTTTTGAAATTTTTTTCTACATATATATATATATAGTTTTATAAAAGATGTTACTAAGTTAAAAACATTTAGAACGAAATTTTATTCAAAACATTTCAAAACTAAATTTCATACAGGTATAATTCAAAATAGTTTTATTCATTTACTTAATAAAGCAATTTCAAACTTATTTAAATCATATTACTTCATACTTAAACATTTAAAATTAAACTCATATACTTTATCAAGTAATTTAAACTTTTCGAAACTACTTAGCTTTGAAAATTAAACCTTGATTTGGAAGTGTTCGAACATTCAAAATAGTCGGAGAAATCAAATTTTTAATCCAAGAGTTGGAAATCAGCAACCAATCAGTAAATCAATTTCAATAGATAGGGTTATACCAAATCAAATCCGAATTCGAGGACTGAATACCGGGCTCACTTCAAATCATTTCAAAAATAAATATACATATATCTTTCGAATATCAAATCGTACTTCGAAATTTGAAATCAAAATTGGTTTCACAAAATCAATCGCATAGCAAAGCTACTAAAGTGGCCTCTCCCCCACTCTTAAACTCGAAAACCAATATCGATGATGCATGCACTCATAACCGAAATTATTCTCCAGCGACATAAGTGAGTTCTGGACTTCTACTTTCTTGAAAACTTCTTTGAAATTTTGAAATCATTGGAACTCATTTGAAATCATTTGAAACATTTCTTATTCGAAAAGTACTTTCAAATCGTATTATTATATATTTTCAAAATCCTAAAACCAATTTCAAAATACCAGAATTCTATTTCTCCAATTTCAAATTTAAAACCCTTCGGTTATAAATCATTTTTATATAAATCGATTTCTTGTATAATTTTCAAATTTTCAAATTCTTATTTTTAAAAGGTATACAATCCTTATCAAAAACATTTTATCTTTTACATATAGAATATAATCATACTTATCAAATTATAATTTCGATATATAAAACAATTTCTAAAATACAAATAAACACGATTTTTCAAAGGATGGTTCAAGAATAGATTTCCAAAACAAAGATAGAGATTCAAATTAGAGGGACTCTAATCAAATAGAATTCTGATTCGAAGATAGGATCGAACGAAGTGGAGAAAATTAAATTACAAAATAGAAGATGGATATACTTATATATATCGCGGGCGACCTTAACCCGGTCAACCGTGACTTCAGGAATATGATTGATGCGGAATTCTAAGGCAATTCAACATTCGATCGCCAAAGAAAGAGTTCGGCATAGCAAGAGATAGAAGCATCTGAACCGAGGGTATAGAAATCTCCGATGAATCAATGTGAATTGTAAAGGAGGTTCACCCCTTTACAAATCATTTAAAGATTGGCGGGATTGCCCATTTTTATAAAGATCATTCGAAGTGGAGTTATGGGATGCTCCAGAATAGAATGAATACAAATAGGGGGAGACAAGAATGGATTTTAGGACAAGTGGGAGAGTTTCAAAATTCAAAGGAAACCGAATCAAAGAGGAGGAGATTCAAGGATGAACGAAAGTAATTCTATAATTAATCTACTAAATACACTAAGTTTTTCCTAAAACCAGAGCTTTGATACCAACTGTAACGACCCGATATTTCATGCCATTCTCACCCACACATGTTGGACTTGAATTGTTCAAAATATCATATTGTTAATTTATATTTGGCACAACTCAGCATATACAGTAAATAAGTCAATCACAGAATCACAGTTAGAGTGATATAATAATAATGCAGCGGAAAAGATAAATAGTAGTTCATGAAGCTACTATATAAATATCGGAGTTAGAAATAAAATACAGTAGAATATCTCAAATACGCTGAAGTCTCGAATACAAACAGATGACATCTCTGAACAAATTAACTGGAAAGCTGAAAGTTGAATCAATAGTTGGATCTCCAAGCGAAGCTCCAAATACCAAAGGTGAGTCTCAAATGCTGTATCACTCAGTCTAACCAGAGCGTAAAGCAAAACATAGAACACTCTAGTCAGGATTAACATTCTTATATTAATAAATCCAACTCAGTGAAATATCAACTGAAATACAAGAAACTCAAAGGATGTTTGGGATAACCATCCTCTGAGGATCCGTGGGATTAAATGCCATCATAATACCGTGGTCATTTCAAAATAATTTGTACTTCAAAACCAAAATATCTTTTCCATTTCAAATATACCTATTTCCAAATTATAGCACTTTAAAAGTTGCACCACTTTCTAAACCCAAAACACTTTGAAATCATAATTCTTCGGAAAATCATAACTTTGAAATCATAACTTCCACCACTTAAAAAGTTTAATAACAGTATATAAAATAAAATAGTTTATGAAATAAATAGTTTATACAAAATAGTCATATGTTAAAATGGTTTATATTAAAAATAGTTTTATATTAAAATAGTATATACATTAAATAATTTATAATGTACAATATTTATAATTTCCTCAAATTTCACAAATTGATTCAAATCAACTCAAATTCCAAATTCAAGTTTAATTCAGTTTCAATTTATAAATTTCAATTTCAATTCAGTTTCTAAATAAACAAATTCAAATTATATCGATTTCAAATACAAATTTGAACCACAAAATAAACCATTTAAATTACAATATATTTAAAAGCTTTAAATATTCAACTTTTTCAAAACTAAATTTAACAGCTTCATATAGATCATGATTTAACTTCATTATTATTTAGTCTTTGAAATATTCACTTAATAAATCCAACGTTATTTAAATAACCTTAAATTACATTTTTCTAAATATTCCTTCAATTTAGTTAAACGTGAAATATTCATTAAATCACTTAAATCAAAATCACGTTATAGAATCAAAATTTTAATTAAATAAAATTCTTAATTAATTACAATTTCAATAAATTCAAATTTATCTTCCCAACCTAACTTATTGAAATTATTACAAAATCATTTTTTATATAAATTTAATAAATATTAAACATATTGTACATTAATTGAATCAATCTTAATTAAATTAAATATTATTATTAAATCTTGATATAGAACAATAGTTATATATAATATTTTAAGAATCAATATTTATAAAAACCATATATGTCTTCCCAAAACGATAGAAATTATTTTCAAAATATTTATATATAGACCAACGGTGTCTATATAAAATGTCTATCCTATGGTCAAGTGAAATAGATATTTATCATTTCAATCCATAATTTAAAGATCTACGGGTATATATCATTTCAACCCGCAATCCCAAATTCAATCCATGAAAATCGCTTGGTTTTATCATTTCAACCCATAATGATTTTCCCCTATTCTACAGATCGTTCGGGTTTGTATCATTTCAACCCATAAGGAATTCTATACTAAAGGGTATTTGCAGAGTGATAATAGATATGATCATAAAATAAAAGGCATATATCATCAATAATAATATAATATAAATAACGGGATAGGTTGTCGTGTCCCACAGGTGAACAATTATAGATAATAGTATATATAAAAATTTAAATAACTACAGCAGCATATTTCAATTATCGTTTCAATTGAAATCAAATTTAATAAATACAAGAACGTTAATCGTGAGTGATTTCTCAACTTTCAAGGCTAGATAGATTTGAAAAAGAAATGGGCTACGAATCCAGGCACGAATCTCAAAACAAAGCTAGTCTGGCACGAATTTGATGAGCGGAGATGAATGATAGGAATCGATAAAAATAGGATATATAAAATTTAATGTCTAATATCTACTCTTATTAAAATAAATAAATTTATACAAAACCCAAGAATAAATTTAAAATATATATAAAAATTCTCAAAAATAAATTTAACATATAGTTAAAATAGAATATATATTTAATTTCAAACCAATATTTACCATAAATCGGTATAAACAATTCATTATAGTATTTACATATATGTATATATACTTAAACAGAAATCAAATATTTAAAATCTATATTTAACTCCATATATTACTATACATTAATCTTCTTTCCAGATCAGATATTGTAATACACACACACACACACTATAAACTCACATTTAAAAACAAAATATCTATTATATATGACTGATAACAGATTACAATATAGAGCATATATAATTATATAAACTTATAATTTAAATCTATGTACATTAAAATAACCATATGTGTATGCATACCAGGTGGATATATCAATATATACAATATACAGAACAAACCTATACTTAAACTAACAATCAAATATGAAACGAACTAACACATACAAGCAAAATATATATGCAAACCCTATTCTATTAGATGTATATACACAAAATAACTTACTACCTAAATATATAGAACTTACGTTATTACTTCACAAATGATTTCAATATTTTTATATGTATATAATTACAGTAGACGTTTTCATTTAAACACTAAACTTACAGACCTATATAACTTAATATAACAACAAATATGCATATATACTATCTGTACAAATATGTGTATATAAAACTGGATAAAATATTGGATATAACTATAGATATATAATATAGAACATATATACAATATAAAGTAACATACATAGACTAATATACGTACTTCCTTGATACTGTAATAATATATGACTAAACAGTAATTGAAAATTTCAAAATCTAAGTGTGTTATATTTTCAAAACACGATATATATATATATATATATATACACACACACACACACACACACTCTTTATTACAAAATAAAATGTTGTAGGCTTATATATATCCACCCTTAGTATATTGGCGTATATATAACTAGACTAAAATAAACATGCATGCAGACACAACTAAATGTGCATGTACTATGTAAATGCAAACAGGATAATATAAAATCAGGCATATGCAAAATGCATACAGGACTTGTAAATAAAACTGAAATATAATATTTCTATATTATAATTAAATATACAAAAATATAGACCGAAACTATTACCTAGATTTATATATAAACACATACTTACTTACATATACATTACACTACGAAATCAATAATATGTATATATATATATATATAATAACAAATATGAGATGATATATATAAACTTACTTATATCACCTCTGCGAATCCAAAGATAGGACGAGTGTCGTGGTGGGAAAATCGGAGAAGCGAGCGGTAGAAATGCTAGGAGGAGAAAATGGTGCTTGGCCATGGGAAAAATATATAGGCAAAGGGGGAGCTGCCCTCGTCTTCAGGCAGCAAGGCTTGGGAAAAGGGGTAGGTTTGGGGAGAGGGAAAGAAGGGCATAGGATAGAAGTGGTCTCGACGTTGGAGTGCGAGTGTGCCAGGCTGAAGGGTTGATGCGGAGGAATGGTGGAGGCTCTTCGGTGGGCAAAGGCTTGGTCACGGAAAACTACGATGACGAGAATACGATGGTGCAAGTTATAATATAATTTTTTATTAAAATTTTACTTCTGGATCAAAATGAAGCAAGGTAGGGGGTCGTGGGAAAGAAGTTTTGTCTACCTGCCTAGGGAAGAGGAATGGAGAATTGTTTGTGAAGGGACGATTCGGAGAATAATATATATTATCAAGTGGGAAAGGAAAGGTCAGAGAAATAAATAGCTAATAAATATATACTAGAAAAGTAGCAACTGTAGTAGCAACGGCCACCCACTGATTTAGCTGAGACTTTAAAGCAATTAATGGCTTAATTGGACAGCATGTTTCAAATTTTAAAACCGAAGGAAATAGTAAAGTCATAGTTTAAGGTACCATTACAACGTAAAATTTATTGTTTCCATCACGTATCGGACCACAAAATACAGAAATAAATATACCGCGGAGATTAGCACGACTAGGCGATCAAAATGGTATACAGATATCAGTGGTACGATCATTCGATCAAAAGTCGATAATCGGTACCGAAAATGCTGCTATTATGTCGAAAATAAGATAGACAGAGCAATAACAATTCAAATTTGGAAAAACGAAAGATGATGTCTCACTCAGAAGATTATTTAAAAATTTATTGTATAAAAATATTCAGGTTTGGAAATTATTTTACTATCTTCAAATATTAACTGATTTAAATTGAAGTAGATTTACACAATAAAATAAACTTCAATATTATTAGATGAAATTTACTAGTTGCTATGTTAAAATAGATGTATTCCAAATATTAAATTTTCATTTCCAAATATTATTATTTAAAATTTCACAAAATTTCAGTTAATTACATTATTAAAACCATTAAAATTTACGGTTCGTTACAAACGTACATCTGCTTGGTGGCGTAGAAGGCGACTTCTCTTAGCTTAACACCCTTATTTGAGACGTACGAGCTCAGAGGTTATATACTCGTGAAAGTTAATAGTCTTTTCAAGGAATGGAAATGTGGCATTTAAAGTGGAAGCTATGATGATCAAAACGTGGCTTTGCGAAAAGCAAAGTGTGGCTTTGTGGAGCTTAGCCTCACGAGCCTTACAACCCAGGAATGGTATGGGATACCATGTGGTCTGAAGGACATATTTTAGGCTATTAGTAATGAGGAATGAAAGACATTTGTTGCCTTAAGATGATGAAATGGAAAGGTATGGAGGCTAATGAAGATCGAGCAAAGCCACTGAATAATATGTTATTACATGGCAATGTAGCAGTATAGTTCGAAGGCTGGCGGAGATCATGTAAGCCACTAGAGTGAACTAGTACTGTTATACGTGAATTTTTCAAGTCTGAATGGTCACTAGTTCCCTATCATGTTGGAAATCCAATTCTGATACGTTGCTTTTACGATGTTGATTGTAGAACCTACTTTTAAATGTAGTTGTTAAGCCATCAAATTTAATCAACGTAACAATTTTGGCTATTTTCATATATTATTTGAAAAGTGTTTTCAAAGGAATATCATTAGAAATAATATCAAATTATTTTGGTATAAAAGTGATTTTGTTATCATAAGGTATAAACCCATCCGTTTTTATGTGTGGGTGTGGTCTTATGAGATACACTTCTTTTCAAAGGTTTTAAACTAGCATCAATTTATAAATCGAGTATCTAACGCTGGTTTATCATACTTGTCCGGGCAATTTAAATACTCGGTTAGATCCGAATAGTTTCTGATTTAGTTGAAGACGCTTGGAGTTTCTAGAGGAGAGCTAGAGATTTTCATCTACATATAGACGTATTCTATTATCCGCTGCATATACTGCATTTGTTTTGTTTGTGAGGACAGGGGTTTATAACTGTCCAGGATGAATCCAAGTTAAACTTTAATACTATATCCAAAATTTTCCACTGCAAAGATCTTATATTTAAATAATATATGTTATTCCATTCGTATGAGATTATGTTTTATCTTTGTTTTCTTTTTTCCCTAACAATTGGGCTTTCCGGCACTTGGATTTGCGACACGTGAACACCGAGGATTTATTAGTGTCGATTTTCAAGGGTCGAAAATCCCAGTCATTACATTTGGTATCAAACATAGGTGGAGAAAATACCTAGGCTTTGTTGGGGCAAAACTCACTATAGATAGGTTTAGTAATACCCTAGAATGAGGGACTCATTAGAGATAGGGTCCGTAACACCCTAGAATGAGTTTTGAGAGTAATATATATATATATATATATATATATATATATATATGAGCATGTATTTCTATTTGATATAAAATTGTTTTGTGTTGATTTATCTGTCGAGTCGTTTATAGATCTTGGTCAATGTACCTGATTACTCTTTATCGAAAGGGATTTCTAATCACTTGACAAGGCAAAATCTACACACCGTTGTAAAAGAAGTATATTTTATATATACAAAAATATAATTTGGAAAATTTATAAAATTTTATCCCTTTGGAAAGTTCAAGGGGTCTTGATCTATTTGATGATGATTGCAATAATCTTCTAAGTATCGATCATATGTTAGCTTGGGCGAACAGTATCGAACACTTGGCAAATTATTCTTCTTGTCATTATATGATCGAGGCATGTTCAAAATATGAACAAGTTGAATTAAGTTATTTGGACAAAAGGTTTTAGGTCAAGAAATAAATGGTATAAACCTTCTAATGATATCTTGGTATATCACTTAGCTCAAGATGGCTTATTTTTTAGGGGAAGATTTTTGGATGACTCCAAAGCAGGCACGAAGAGCATATGCAACAAAAGAAGTAGAAGAGTAATTAAAACTAGGATCTTATGTAGCATCTTCTGTTACAGATGTAGTAAAGAAGGACATTATGCAATTCTATGTAAGGATAAGAAAGAAAAGGGAAGGGATAAAAGGAGAGCAGAGAAAAAGAAGAAAGAAATTTTTTTAGGGTTAATATATTCTGTTACAAGTATAAAATGCAAGGACATTTTCTACATGGGTGCCCTAAAAGAAAGAAGAAACCTAGAATTCGGTCAGGAAAGGTAAAGGGATGCTACCATTGTAAGGGACTAGGATATATGGCCAAAGAATGTCCCTGGACATGCATTTGGTGCTACCAGGGTAAACACTTAATGAAAGACTGTCCAATAATTAAGGTGGCTGCCTTAAGGGCTCAAAGATAAAGTATCGTCTACCTCAAAAAGGGATCCAAGAATAGTATATGTAGCATTTCAAGTATCTATATATAAGATGGTGATGTATGACAAGCTATATTCCTTAGGGAGTTATTCCTAAATGTTTGTAACACGACTAAGAATATTAATTAAATAAACTACTCTTTGGAATATCCTCTTAGAGCACTTCTTCTATCTTATATCTGATCAAATTTAACAAGATATTTTGAAATAAAAAGATTATATAATATAAATAAGTGTCTTTATAAAAAGTGTAATTAACAAAAATGTAAAATGATTTTTGGAAAAGGAATAATAATAGTATTATTTCTTAAAATGGATTTTGAAAACGAAAAACAATCTTATGGTTAATCGATCCGAGTGGCTCGAAAGTTACTAAAAAAGGACATGAGATGTGTTCGGATGGTAAACACTTCTCTTAAGTATTCCTCTTCTCATTAAAGAAATATGTGATACTAATGGTAGCACCCAGTTCCTTTGGTATCATTTTTGAGTTACTCGATCAATATAATCTTCTAAAGTTAAAAAGCTTAATGTGAATCGCTTATTTGACAAATTGATGGCTGTCAATTTTTATCAAAGTGTATTATATTGATTGATAAGCATGGTTATACTTTGATCTTTAAATTAAATATTTAAAGTTAATAATGAATGGTTTGGGTTTGTAATAAACGATATTTTGGCAACGTTTGGTTTTAAACCCTTGAACGACACTTTTGATGAAATCTTATGGGTATATTTAGATCTTTAATAATGGGATTTTAAAGATAATAACAAGTATTAGATTCTTTTATAAAAAGATGGAAAATATTATAATTAACAAGTTATAAAAAGAGAAGTTCAATTTAACAATGTTTTGGTGGTACTTTTTTTATTCTCTTTGATTACATTTTAAAGTAAATAAAACTTGTTAAGTAAATTATAAACATATTTAAAACATTTGAACAAGTATATAAATACCTATTTTAAGTATTAAAACTAGTAGGTAAAGAGAATATATATATATATATATATATATATATATATAAAGGAAGTTTAATTGATAAAGGAGTGTTAATTAATAAAGAAAGTTTAGCTAAATAAAGAATGTTTTCATATTTGATATTAAGTAAAGGAAGTTTATGACGATTTATCAATTAATGAATTATTTTGAAAATAAGTTTTCAGAAACCATTAAGAAATATTTGGAAATAAGAATGTAAAATGGACATAACTGTAAAAGATTAAAAAAATAATGGAAGTTTATGAAATGTTTTCATAAATTTTTTTGAAAGATTAATAAATACATACGAAGTATATAGATTATTTTGTCGCACGAATTACGCAGAACATTAACGTGTTTGACACTTATCCGAAAAAGAACTCATCACTCGATTCTTCATGACGAACATTGATGAGGGTTTATGGTTGAATGCTTGAGTTTTCTATCATAGTTGAGAGCTATGCAAGGAGAACTAAAGTTTTGATCAAAAAGCCTAGTTAGAGTACGCACTAAAGGATTAGGGAATCAATACTAGTTCGAAAGTAAGTTGTGGATTCGAATAGAAGATCGAATCAAATATTACGTATGGTGAACTATATACATCATACAGATATAAGTTAAAATAAATATTTTGGGCAAATAATTTTGGGTTTTGTTTTGGGGTAATTTCGGGGATGAAATTCTTTTAAGGGGGGAAGTATGTAACGACCCGCCAATTTATCACTTTGATAAATTGTATTTATTTTTAAATAAAAGGATGATAATACAATAATATTATTGTGACTGATAATCAGTAATCGGTATCTTGTTTTGAATAAATATTTACAAAAATACTTTCTTCGAAATCTAAATCAGTAAAATCACCAAAATTGTTTTATCGGCAAACAGCTCTATAATTGTAAAACGTCATGCACAGAGCTGGATACATACACTAATTTTATAATTAAACAAGAATATGAAATAAATTCAATCTATTTGTTTTTGAAAATAGAATATGTTTTAAACTTTGTTAATAATGCCCTTAAATATGATAATTGATTTATTAAATTTAAAAAAGATTTAATGATCTAATAATTATTGTAATTATTCAAATAATTATTTTTAAATGATAATAATTCATTTTGAATAGTTATAAAGTGATAATAAATCATTTAGTTTTATAAAGATATATATTTGATTTCAAAATATAAGGAAAAATCGATATTGCTTTATCGGTATATTAACAATTATTTTGAATAATTGTTAACATGAATTTTTATGTTTTTATAAATCAAATATGATCATTATAATTCATTTAAAATAATAATAAATTTATTTTTAAATTTCGTTTACAAATATATGTACGTTAAAGTATAAGCGAAAATGTGATCGAGAATCAGTACTTCGATCGGCAACGGTTTGTTGAATGAAAGTTGTTCAGAATCAATTCAACGTTGTTTATATGTCATGTACACATATGTAACATACATATGCATCCACTAACATGCAAATGAACATATATACATACATATATACTTATTGATTTAAAATTACATACATAGTACAAAAATCTAAGATATTTTAAGTAAAGCATCTTCCTTAAGCTTAAACAAGTCAACATATGCATACATGAGTTGATGGAAGTGATGTTCACATAGGGGAGGGGCTCTAGCCATTTAAGTGGTGTATGCATATCTTCCTTCATACTCCTCTTTTTTCCTATAAATACCCTACTCTCTTCTCTTCTTTTTTTCATTCTTCTTCCTCCTACTTCTTAAGCTTCCTAAGAGCTTCTTTAATGACTTCTATGCCTTAGGAAAATACTAGAAAAAGTTATGGAAAAATACTAGTAAAATATATACAAATGTATATAATATCGATCCACTTCTAAATCAAGTGCAAACACCTCCCTATCTTCTCTACAACTCGCACCACCACCTATTCCACC
Organism: Allium cepa; assembly: GCA_030765085.1. NCBI lineage: Eukaryota > Viridiplantae > Streptophyta > Magnoliopsida > Asparagales > Amaryllidaceae > Allium > Allium cepa. Next base: position 781,580,608 of record CM060945.1, read on the forward strand.
TTTGGTCGAGCACGTCCACCTCCAAAGAATCTAGTCCAAGCCCTACAAGAAGAAGGATGGAGATCGGGAAGTTTTGAAGCAAGGAAAAGAGGACGAAGTGCTGCCGGACTGCAACCGGAATCGATTCAAGATGCTACGGAAAAGATTGGTGGAGTGGAGCCATAAGTGAGTACTCATTGTTTATTAAATAATAAATAATATCCATAACTATTCTAAGTAAGATAATATGACCATTTAATCTCTAAATGATTTGTATGAATACTTGATAACTGGAATGATTATATGGTTGATTATATGGATGTTAATATGGTTGATAATTTGGTTGCGGTAAATTATGATAAATCATAATAAAATAGTTAATTAATAGAAATGAATTCATATAATATGTGCATGGAGTTTATTTAACCTCTTAATGGTTTTGAAAATATAAGAAGGTTGAAAATGAATATTATAATAACAATATAGTATTATGAAATGATTTAAAGTGAAAAATAGATTTCATATGGAAAAATATTGGTTATTTGAAAATGATTAATAAATGTTTTTTAAACACATGAAAGTGTTTTGGTGAATTTTGAAAAGAAATGGAAAATTTAGTCAAAATTAAGCGCGTCGCGTAACGGTAATTCGCGATTTCACGCAATAAAAGCCAAACGAGTGTAAAGTTTGGAATTTAGCTCGAAATTGTTCAAGATAAGAATTTTTCAGACTATTATATCAATAGTTTTCCAACGAAGAAAGAAAATCAATATTTCAATAAGTAGATTTTGAAATATGAGTAAAACAAGTTTAAAAAAAAATCCTGATTTTGCGGTTCGAAATCCAAAACTGGATTTCTTGGGAAATGATGTTTTCAATTTGTTTTAAAATGTGGAATAAATCTTATAAATCATTTAAAATGTTTTAAAAGTGATTTGAGTAATAAAAGTCGGAATGAGTTAAGTGTAAAAGATTAAATTTTTAAAATTAAATACAACTTGATTTTATGGAGATGATCTTTTTCTACTTGGTTTTAAATCCCAAAGTGGGAACTCGTACTATTCGTGGAATTTAAAAGGTGATTTCAAAGTTATGTCGCCTATAGAATTTGTTGAATAAGGGGATTGATATTGAGTAGAATTAGGTGATTTCTACAGATTCTATTATTTTAATATTTACTGATTTTTGATTAACATCCTAGATAACATGGTTTTAACTCAATCAAGGATTGAGAGTTTTAAATTAAGAAATCTTTGCTAAGATGTAAATCAAATGATTCGAAAAAGTTTACCTAAATAAAAGATGAAATGATTTGTAAATGTTTTCCTAAATAAAAGATGGAAGGATTTGAGATTATTTCAAGATTAAAAAAGGTTTTTATTAACCAAATGATTTGATAAATGAGGCTAAATGATTGCATATACTATTAAGAAGATAAATGGAATAATTTAAAGGAATATATCTCTAAGAGATATATCTATGAATGAATAATAAGATGAATTAAACTGATTGATGATTGATAATCACATATGAACTTTACATCTTTTAATAGATGATTGGTTTGAAGGAGTGGGGTTGGATCTGGGGTAACTCCTATTCGAAAACCACTCCAACCCAATATATATGTTTGGAAGTGAAGACCTGATGATGATGTTTAAAGAAAAGGATCTTCATGATGAATGGTTGCTTGCCACTAGTCGCTCGAGGTGAAATTTACCATATCATATATTTATGGTGGTAATAGTGCTCTGTTATGAAAATATTTGATTGTAAGAACTAATCGCTACTAAGCCTAAGGATAATTCCCGATAGAATGTGGTAGGAGGAATGCCTTCGGTTTCGTTCATTCCTAGAACAAACTTGTATGGACGAATGTCTGACATTGCGTTTCTCAGTTCATAACGTTGACTTTTACAAACGTACATCTGCTTGGTGGCAGAGATGGCAACTTCTCTTAGCTTAACAACGTCCTCTGAGACATACGAGCTCAGAGGTTGTAGGTTTGTGAAAGTCAATAGTGTTTTCAAAGGAATGGCAATGTGGCACTCAAAGTGGAAGCTATGATGATCAAAACGTAGCCGTGTGAAAAGCAAAGTGTGGCTTTGTGGAGCTTAGACTCACCAACTTTACACCCCAGGAATGGTATGGGATACTATGTGGTCTGAACGACATATTTTGGGCAAGTAGTTATGAAGAATGAAAGGCATATGTTGCCTTAAGTTGATGAAACGGAAAGGTGTGGAGGCTGACGAAGATCGTGTAAAGCCACCGAGTAATACGATGTTCCATGATAGTGTAACATTATAGTTCGGAGGCTGACGGAGATCGTGTAAAGCCACTGGAGTGAACTAGGACCGTTATACGTGGATTTTTCAAGTCTGAATGGTCGCTAGTTCCCTATCATGTTGGAAATCTAATTCCATTACGTTGCTTTTATTGTTTTGATTGTAGAACCTACTTTTAAAAGGTAGCTAGTAAGCCGTCAAATTTAATCAATGTAACAATTTTGGCTATTTTCATATATTATTTGGAAAGTATTTTCAAAGGAATGTCATTAGAAATAATATCAAATTGTTTTGGTATAAAAGTGATTTGGTTATTATAAGGTATAAACCCATCTGTTTTTATGTGTGGCGCATCTCATAAGATGCCCTTCTTTTCAAAGATTTTAAAATAGCATCAATTTATAAATCGAGTATCTCACGCTAGTTTATCAAGCCTGATCCGGGTATTTTAAATACTCGAGTCAGATCCGAGTAGTTTTAGGTTTAGTTGAAGACGCTTGGAGTTTCCAGAGGAGAGCTGGAGATTTTCATTTACGTCTGAACGTATTCTCTGCATATACTGCGTTTGTTTTGTTTTGTTGTCATCATTTGTAAGGACAGGGGTTTATACCTGTCCTTGATGAATCCAGGTTAGACTCTGATATTGTATCCAAAATTTCCACTGTAAAGATATAATATTACAATAATATATGTTATTCCATTCGTGTGGGATACTGCTCTATCTTTATTATCTTTTTCCTCTAATAATCGAGCTTTCCGACATTTGGATTTACGACACGTGATTACCGAGGATGTATTAGTGTCGATTTTCGTGGGTCGAAAATCCTGGTCGTTACATTTTATTAGATGAAAAGCAGTTTTGCTAATAAAAGAAGTTTTAATTAATGAAATATTAATTAAATAAAAAAGATGTTCATGTGACATGATCGTACTCTGTGTGAGTTAATCATGCTTTATATGATTACTTGTTCATAGAAAGTAATTAGCCATGTACTTAGCACTAAAGCCAATGAAGTAGACTTAATTCTATCTGTGAGAGTTAAGAATGATGATTCGAATAGAGTGTAGAAACAATTGTGCTCTGACCTACTAGGCTTCCTTGTTGACCGAAGGATAGTAGAAGTTGAAAAGGTTGGGAACATGATAAGTATACGAGACTTGGTTTCCATATGCGATCATAATTGTTGTTTAATATGACCAAATTAACTTAATTAACAAAAAGCTTCATGTGTTTTGAGAACCACCGGGGGGGAGCATTCTTATGAAAAGTCTCTAGCTTTTACTTACTTTTCAAAAGAATTGGAATTGAGTTAACCAGAAATTTGACATTCAGTCTTGAAGATACCGGGATAGATAAATATTTTACTTATCGAAAACCACTTCAAGACCAAGATACGTGTTCTATCAGATAGAGATACATGTTTATCTCTTGAAAATGGATTTGTTTGAGATGTTGGAACCCATTTGGGGATGTATAATCTGTTCGAGTTGAAGATCCCCGTGAAAGATGTCAAACGTAACATCGACATTGGTGTATAACTAAAGACAGAGTAGGCTACATGATACCAGGTTTAGCTAGTGCAATGACCCGTAAATTAATAATTTTATATTTGAATATTTAAATCATTTTTAAATATTTAAATAATGGATTTTGAATAATTATTAATGATGTTAAAATCATTTTTCAAATTTTGTTTGCTAAAATAGTTAGTTCAAATAAAAACAAAAATGTGACTGAAAAACGTTTTTCGAAATTTTAACTTTTCGACACCGGAAGGTTGTCGGTAATGTTGTGCACACTTACGCAACCTTGTATACACATATATATGACAGGATTAGTATTAATTAAGCACACTTAAAAATATGTTAACTTATATATATTTATACTTTAGTGTGAGGTGACAAATTTGGTTTTTAAAGCATATATACAAGCACCTTTATATATACATACATATATAAATCATCTCCAAATATAAGTACAACATGTGTTCCTTGATTTAGGGGTAGGGAAGGGAGAGACCAACGTAGGAAATAAGGTAGGAAAGGGTATGGTGGTTATCTTGTCACATGACATGTTTAGTATATTATATTAACAAGGTTAGTTTAGTCTTTTACTAGTTCTAATGTCTATAAATACATCCCTCTCCACTCCTTTCTCACTTTCACATTCTTATATTCTAAGCTCCATTCCATTTCTTCATATTTGCATTCGTGGCATTCGTGGTCATTCCTAAGTTATAAAGTTCAAAAACAATTGTTTATTCACTTCTAAACTCCCTACGTCCACTTACATACTTCTTTTTCACCAAAACAAGCACATACATCCCCACCGCAAACGTGGTTGAGCCTAATTTGCTGTAGGTCCGTGCCCATTTTGTCTTCCTAGGCCCACAAAATTCTCTTTTTCCAATGCTAGAGGGAGATGCTAGGCTATACTCGAGGTTGGTGAAGATTAGCTTAGGTTTAATCAAGATTTTGGTCAGTAAAATCTCACCTTCAAAATAATCTTTTATACTCTTATGTGATCCATATTAGTAGTAATAATTTCTTATAGGATGTGTAATTGAATGCTGTAATTGGCTTGCTTTATGATGCGGAAAGTTGACCTTTTGGGTAGTTAGTTAGTAGCTAAAAAGTTAGCAAGCATGTAGTAAACTATATGAAAAAGTCTGTAGTTAAGGTTAATATATTTGTTAGTAAACACTTACTACACGTTGTATCTAGGTCGGTCAATGGTATGGGTTTCAGCCCAAGACTAGCCCGAACCCGCCCTATTAATGCCGGTAAGGGTTTTGTGTTTTACTACCCAAGCCCGACACGGGCCCGACCCGGGTCGAGTACAGTTTTATCAAAACCTGGCCCGGTTAGGGCCCGACCCGACTATTAGTTTTCGGTCGTATCAAAACATGAGTGTGTATGTTATTTATTTACCATTTTGTTTGTTTACATGTCATTATTTGTGCATACGTTATTGTTAACTAGACTACGTCACCGTCCGCTTTATATGTTAACATTGTTTGTTAACAAATTTTACCAAATTTACAGTTTTAAAATATGGATTAACATAAATATTCTGAGTTAGGTATATGGTTATTACCCAGCGAGCCTAAAAAGCCCGATGGGCCAGGCTCGGATATTGTACTGAAATACCCTGTGGGTTCGGGCCGGGATTAGGTTTTAATTGTTGTAATCGAACCCGGATCTGGGTTTAATAATACCCGGACCGAACCCGACTCATTGACAGGCCTAATTGTATCATAGTAAATTACCATATATATATATGCTCATATCCTTACTATGTGATGTTTGGTTGAATTGATAATGACATAAACTTGTTTACCGAACTGCCTATATAGTGATAGCGTTATATCGGCACTTTCGGAAAATTACTTTTTATCAAAATCGTTTGGTTTGGTTTTCTTGCTTGGATTAGTTTTACAAGTTAAGTAATTTTTATAAAATAATAATGATTTCAAATTTAATTAATTATTTTAATAATGATTAATTAATTTAATTAATTATTTAATTAATAAGAATTAAGGTTAACTAATTAACTTATTAATGATGTGTTCTAAATTTAACTAATTACTTAGTTAATGATGTTCTAAAATTAAGTAATCATTAATGATGTTTAAGGATAATTAATCTTTTAATAACGATGGAATAAAGTTAATTAACCAATTAATTAATGATGTTTTTAAATTAATTTATCTTTTTAATTTATGACTTTTAAAAGGAAATTAACTAGTTTTGAATTTAATTAATCTTTCCTTAATGATGGCTTAAAGTTGTTAATCATTTTAACTAGTGATATTTAATAATTTATTAATTAATTTAATTAGCTATATCTATATATTACTAATTAACTGAATTAATGATATTTTAAAAGTGATTTACCCTTGTCAATTAAAGGCATTTGAAGTTAATTTATCAACTTATTAATGAAGTTTCAAAGTGAATTTGTCACGGTAACAAGGATGTTTTGACTTTGTTATTCATTTTAATTAATGATAATAAATTATTTATTTAATTTAGTTAATTATAATTAATTTTTAATTAAATTAATGGTGTTTAAAAGTGATTAACTTCTTTTTGATTAAAGGCTATTAAAGTAAATTCATCAACTGAATTAATGAACTTTTAACGTTAATTAATCAATAAAATAAGTTAAGTTATCCTTTTTATAATGATGTTTAAAGCTAGTAAACACCTTTAACAAAGTGTTTTAAAGCTAATACTTGTATTGTGATGCCTAAGCAAGAGTTTGGTTTTAAAAGAAAACGTTTGATTGGTTTATGGAAATGAATTAATTCACATAAAGTGATATCACTTATATGGAAATGATTTATTTGTATAAATCGCACTAAATGTCGAAGAAGTAAACTTGCTTCTATTTTGAAAGTTAAGAATAGTCGTGAGACATTACTTTGAGGTAACACTACCTTGACGTATCCTGTATTATTGTTAACCAAGAAATAGTACAAGTTTGACTTCGATGAGTGGTTATAAGTATACAAGATTTAATTTCCATATACGATCGTTTCATATCCTCGATGGTTGGTTTCCCAGCTATCAATTACACTTGCTTCATTATTATCGTCATTCAAAGACGATTTGTTGCTCCGTTGAGCTTTGTTATCCTTTGTCAGAAATGCCTAAACCCAAACCACGAGAGGAAGCCAAGCTATGTGTTCACATCTCATATAGTTTGGATTCGGTTGTGCACTTAGATGTGGTAATATTCAGATTCTCAGTAAGGTTTTGCAGGGTCCGGCTTGGTATTGTCCAAGAAGTGTCACAGAGTAAATGAGCTTCTTAGAAGTATATTACTAGAGGTATACTTCAAGGGAGGGCACTTTCCTAGTCATTTGTTGGAAAATTTCCTTTCCTTATTTGATTCGAACCTTCGAATTGTTTTCTGTAGTTGCAACGACAAGAGTCAACCACTCTTCACGATGTTTAATTATAGGTTTTTTAATTCTATCTGTTTGTATTGTTATCTTGTTTTATCCATTCTGTCTAGTTTGGATTTTTTTTGGACTATTTCCATTCTTTCAAGTGTAGACCTTTATACTATTTTTGCCCATCATCTACGTTTGGATTTATTTCCCATTATTCTTTTCCATTCTTATGTTTGGTTATTTATGTGGGAGAAAACCCAATCTCATTAGCGGCGTGGTCCCATATATTATTGTTAAATACACACTCTTTTGTTTCAGAGTTTTACTCATACCAGACATATGGTCTGACCCGAGTACTCAATTATATTTGAGTAGTCCGAGAATAGTAGGTTTCTCTTTAGAGCTCTTTGGAGACGGTGATCAAGCAGGCGGCTCCTTAGTTATCTAGTTATTTATTTCCGTTGAATGATTGTGTGTGTGTGTTCTGTATCTAAGAATGAAAAGTTAGAATATATTTCTATCAATCTGTTAGATGTAGTACTTTTGTATAACTCTGATAACTCCATGTAATGAGTAACCTTTTGTACTATATCATTTTGTTTTATACATAACCATTCCCTTGTGAGGTTTTTCTATTCTGTCTTGTTTTGTTCTTTATTTTACCCTATGACAACTTGTCTATCGGACGCTTAGGCAACGGTACATAAATACTATGGTGTATTAAGTGTCGTTCTTAGGATTCAGAAAGGTGGGTCATCATAGATGGTATCAGAGCTTAGGTTTAGCAAACCTTTAAGCATTAGTGGGGTGAAATCTCTATGGATAGGACTAGTAATGTCCTAGGATAAGTTTGAGGGTATAAATATATATAGAATCTGTATTTGTTAGTGTTATAAAAATGTTTTAAATTTTGTTTTTTGATCCATTGAGTGGTGTATGAATTCTGGTCAATATGTCTGATCAGCGTAAAGATAAGGATTTCTAAACACTTGAACAGACATACCGATACAATATTGTTTTAAATGGTAAATGAAATAATTTTACCCATAAATATATTTTATAATGATTTTAAAAATTAATTTAGTTGTATTGATGAGTAGATTATTTATTATTACCATTTAGGATTTGTTTAGTTATGCTCATCCTATTTTAGCATTAACTATTGTTGAATAGTTCATAAGAGATTTTCCTTAGTAAGGTATAGATTAAGTAAATAGGAATTAGGAAACAATGAGAATGAACCCCTTGTGAGTTAAGGTTCACAGTTTGATTATATGGTGTTCGATGGAAGACTTAAGTTAAAAGTTATCTTTTAACAGTGTTAAGATGTAAGTAAACTTTTAATAAAAAATTGTTTTATATAATCTGAATGGAAGGATAATAAATATGACAAAATTTAGTTATAATAAAGGAGAATTATTTATATATGAGTTTAACACACACCCATATTTACTATATCACATATGTGATCCTATAACTATTGTCGATTTCTTGGATGGTAGTTAGATTTGCTTAATTGATTATTTAATTGAAATTAATCTGGATATTCCATTTAAACCGTTTAAGTGTCGTTATAGCAATTTTCGCCATATTGTCATTTATTAAAAAAATTCATCCCCAAAACCCTTGTCTGTGTGTTTGAACTTGAGCTTGTGTTTTCACTAAAGTAAATGTTTAAAATTCATTAATCATTTTGATTAATGATATTTTAAATTAATTAATCATTTTAACTAATGACGTTTAAAATTAGTTAATCTTTTTTATTAATGAGATTTGGATTTAATTAATCATTTTAAGTAATGATATTTGAATTTAATTAATTATTTTAACTAATGATATTTGAAAATTAAAAATCATTTAATTAATGATATTTAAAACTAATTATTCATTTTAATTAATGATTAGTTGAATTCAATAAATCATTTGATGAATAATATTTTAAGTTGGTTAATTGATCTAATAAATGAGTTTAAAGTAAATTAATTGATTTGATGAAAGTGTTTTAGAAGTAATTAACTATTTTAATAAAAATAATTGATTTTTTTATTAAAGGAAATTGTAAATTTGATTAATTGTCTTTTAGGATAGTTCATATTGTTTCAAATTTATGAAAGAGATTGCAACGTGATGTGTTATCGTGTAGGATAAATAATGTTATTTTAAATTTAATACAGAATTTAAATTTAATTTTCGAAAATTTATATGGTTCTAAGGTTTTAAAAAGAATATTATAAATCATCCCCCGAGATGCTTAACATTGTTTGGAATTTATAAAAGGTATTTAAATTGTTTTATCATCTTTTGAGATAATAAATATTGTTATAAATTAATAAATGATGGTTTTTAAATGAGAACTTTTAAATAGAATTGGTTATAAATAAAGCTACATGTAAATTATTTTGTGTTTATAGTAAACCATGTTTTAAATGACATTTTCTTTACTCTTGTTTTACTACACTTAGTATTATAAATTTGTCTCTTAAAAAGGACACTTAAAGATTTTTTGGAAAATTTAAATCCCGAAATTGTTTGAAAAGATTTCAAAAGATTTTGAGAAAAGTAATAGTCGTATTATTCGGTAATATTTCTAAAGTATAAATATTTTGGAAAAGAAATTTTAAGCAGAACGCTTTTTCGTTGAATACTTCAGAGGAAAACATTTCACTTAATTTTTGGTAATCCGAAAAGTCTTCTAAGTGACGATTAGATGTTGCTTAGATGAACATTGTGGAGTACTTAGTAAACTATTCTCTTTATCATTATGTGATCGAAATTAATTCAAATCTGAACGAACCCAAAGTTGAGTTTTAATAAACAAATTGTTTGAAGTTATTTCATAAAAGAAACATATGTAGTATGCTTTCAAAGATGAGTTTTGAAATTTACAACTATGTATTTAATTTTTAAGCTCCCTTAGTAGAGAATTTATTTAAAAATAAAAATTATTATTGGTAAAAGATTTTTTTTGGATAAATGAATTTTTACCCTTAGAAATGTTAAGGGATAAGTTAACACTGATTTCAATGGGTTAAATTGGATAAGAAGGTTTTGATAGCATTGTTTCATCAAACCAATAGATTTTATTTAAAGCCTCCAAGCAGTGTAAACTAATTAGTGTTATTGGGTCAATCCGTAAACATCATCCATTATAACACCTAAAGGTAAGAAGGGTAGGAAGGTTTTAATGGACATTGTTTTATTAAAACCATAGCTTTTGTTTAAAACTTGTAAGTATTTGTTGTTTTGGGTCAACCCATGAACATCATCCATTTTAACCCTCTAAGTTAAAGAGGTTGAGAAGTTGACTCAGTTATAAAAGACCCTAATTTTAATTAGATCTTCACCTAAATCGTAAAAAGTAAAATAAAATTTGAGTTTGTATGTAATCTTAGGATATAAAAAGTATTATACAAGTAAATAAAGTAGATTAAGTTATTATTTAGTGTTTTATAGAGAAAAGACTTTATAAAATATTTTTAAATTTTAGTAAAAATGTGTGAAATAATTGATAAATGATTTTGGTATTGAATAAAATACTAAATGCAAATTAAAGTGATTTAGAAATATTGGTATAATTAAGAAACTAATAATTTTAGAAAGTGGCTTTCAATTTTGTCTGAAGGAGCACTGGTAATACTCTAAGCAATAACCAAAGGCTGATGAGCAAAATGATACGCTTAGGAAATTATTTATATTCTTAGGCAATGAAGAAAGCTTTGAACCTAAGTTAAGATTTGTTTGTTATTCATTTGATATTTTAAGTAATGTTGAGTGTTAGGTTTTCCTTTACCGAATTTGATTGATTTGATTTAATTGAATTTGATTGATCGATTGTTTGGTCTTATATACCATAGATTATAAAGTTAAAATTTATAAACCAAGGTTTTTGAATTGTTATTTATTAGGACTTAAATCCTAGTGCTTTTGAAAATATGATTTTGGAATTTTTTTGGAAAGAAATAATACTATTCACCCTAGTTGTTGCATTAGGAGGTACCAGAATATCATTGGAAGCTCCATATTGTTTTAATTCTAGAATTTAACATGTTATGTTTGGAGGACCCCCTCCTTGACATTTTTTATTTTGGTTTTTGATTTACTTCTCTACTTGAGGAATTCAGAAATAAATTCTGAATATAAATCCAGGCATTATTTTTAAATTTTGAAAGTATTTTAAAAAATACTGGATGCATTGCATTTATTATAGAATATTCTCTTTATTTTTTTTCATATGTTTGTTACATTATTCTTGGTTGCATTATGTTACTTGATTACATATAGTTGTTATTGTGTTTATATTGCATGTGTTTATGATAGAAATAATATAATTAAGGAAAATATAACTAATCAAATTTACTAAAAACCAAGCAAGTAAATTGACTTTCTTAAGTTGGTTATTACTTCTTCCACTTCGTAATAATTTTGGAAACGAGATTCTTTTAAGGGGAGAGAGTGTAGCGATCCATAAATTAATCACTTTTTATTTGAATATTTAAATCAATTTTAGATATTTAAATAATGGATTATAATAAAAAATAAACATATTTTGAATAATAATTAATGATGTTAAAATCATTTTTCAAATTTTGTTAAATAATATTTAGTTCAAATAAAAACAGAAAACGTGACTGAAAAACGTTCTTCAAAATTTTGACTCTTCCACGCCGGCAGGTTGTCGGAAACGTTGTGCACACTTATGCAACCATGTATACACATATATACGATAGGATCAGTAATAATTAAGCACACCTAAAATGTTAACATGTATGTGCGTGTGTATATGTGTGTGTCTATACATACATACATACATATATATATACATATATATATAGAGAGAGTTAAGTATGAGGTGACAAATTTAGTTTTTAAAGCATATATGTATACATAAGCACCCTTATATATATAAATCGTCTCCAAATCTAAGTACAACATGGGTTCCTCGATTTAGGGGTAGGGAAGAGAGTGACCAATGTGGGAAATAAGGTAGGAAATGGTATGGTGGTTGTCTTGTCACATGACATGTTTAGTATATTATATTACAAAGGTTAGTTTAGTCTTTCACTAGTTCTCATGCCTATAAATACATCCCTCTCCACTCCTTTCTCATTTCACATTCTTATTTCCTAAGCTCCATTTCAATTCTTTATATTTGCATTCATGGCATCCACAGCCATGCCTAAGATTTAAAGTTCAAAAACCATTGTTTCTTCACTTTTAAATTCCCAACATCCACTTACATAATTCTACTTCACCAAAACAAGCACCTACATCCCCACCACAACCTGGGTCGAGCCTAATTTGTTGTAGGTCTAAGCCCATTTTGTCATCCTAGTGCCACAAACTTCACTTTTCCCAAAGCTAGGGGGAGATGCTAGGCTATACTCGAGTTTGGAGTAGATTAGCTTAGGTTTAGTCGAGATTTCGATGAGTAAAATCTCACCTTCAAAACTAATCTTTTAAACTCATATGTGTTCTATATTGTTAGTACTAATTGCTTGTTGGATGTGTAATTGTATGTTGTTGGTTATTGGCATGCTTTATGATGCGGAAAGTTGACATTTTGGGTGGTTAGTTAGTAGCTAAAAAGTAAGTAAACACGTAGTAAACTATATGAAAAAGTCAGTAGTTAAGTTTAATATATATGTTAGTAAACATTTACTACATGTTGTATCTAGGCTTGTCAATGATATGGGTTTCGACCCAAGACCGGCCCGAACCACCCTATTAATGCTGGTATGGGTTTTGAGTTTTACTGGCTAAGCCCGACACAGGCCCGACCCGGTTTGGGCACAGTTTTATCAAAATCCGCCCCGGTTAGGACCCGACCCGACTATTAATTTTCCATCGTATTAAAACATGAGTGTGTATGTTATTTATTTACCATTTTGTTTGTTCGTATGTACTTATTTTTGCATACGTTTGTTGTTAACTTGACTACATCACCATCAACTTTATATGTTAACATTGTTTGTTAACAAATTTTACCAATGTTACGGTTTTAAAATATGGATTAACATAAATATTCTGAGTTAGGTATACGGTTATTACCCAGCGGGCCTAAAAAGCCCTATGGGCCGGGCTCGGATATTGGGTTGAAATACCCTGTGGATTCGGGTCGGGCTTAGGTTTTAAATATTGTAATCAAACTTGGTTCCGAGTTTTATAATACCAGGACCGAACCCGACACATTGACAGGCGTAGTTGTATCGTAGTAAATTACCATATATATATATATGCTCATATCCTTGCTATGTGATGTTTGGTTGAATTGATAATGACAAACTTGTTTACCGAACTGCCAATATAGCGATAATCGTTATATCGGCACTTTCGAAACATTACTTCTTATCAAAACCATTTTGGTTTCATTTTCTTGCTTGGATTAGTTTTACAAGTTAAGTAATTTTTCTGAAAAAATAATGATTTTAAATTTAATTAATTATATTAACAATGATTAATTAATTTAATTAATATGAATTAAGATTAACTAATTAATTTATTAATGATGTGTTCTAAATTTAACTAATTACTTAGTTAATGATGTTCTAAAATTAATTAATCATTAATGATATCTTAGGCTAATTAATCTTTTGAAAATGACGGACTTAAGTTAATTAACAAATTAATTAATGATGTTTTTAAATTAATTAATCATTTTAATTTATGACTTTTAAAATAAAATCAACTTGTTTTGACTTTAATTAATCTTTCCTTAATGATGGTTTAAAGTTGTTAATCATTTTAAATAATGATATTTAATTATTTATTAATTGATTTAATTACATATATCTATGTATTACTAATTAACTGAATTAATGATGTTTTAAAAGTGATTTACCCTTGTCAATTAAAGGCATTTGAAGTTAATTTATCAACTTATTAATTAAGTTTCAAAGTGAATTTATCACGGTAACAAGGACGTTTTGACTTTGTTATTCATTTTAATTAATGATAATAAATTATTTGTTTAATTTAATTAATTGTAATTAATTTTTAATTAAATTAATGATGTTTAAAAGTGATTAACTTCTTTTTTATTAAAGGCTATTAAAGTAAATTCATCAACTGAATTAATGAACTTTTAATGTTAATTAATCAATAAAATTAGGATGTGTTTATGTTATCCTTTTTATAATGATGTTTAAAGCTAGTGAACTCCTTTAACAAAGTGTTTTAAAGCTAATACTTGTATTGTGAAGCCCAATCACGATTTTGGTTTTAAAAGTAAAAGTTGATTCTTTTATGGAAATGAATTAATTCGCATAAAGCGATATCACTTATTTGGAAATGATTTTTTTTTTACTCATAGCACTAAATGTCGAAGAAGTAGACTTGCTTCTGTTTCAAAAGTTAAGATGAGACATAACTTTGAGATAGCACTAACTTGTCCTGTATTATTGTTAACTAAGAAATAGTACAAGTTTGAATTTGATGAGTGATGATAAGTATACAAGACATAATTTCCATATACGATCATTTTATATCATCGATAATTGGTTTCCTAGCTATTGGTTACCTCAGCTTCTTTAGTATCGTTATTCTAAGATGATTTATTGCTCGGTTGAGCTTTGTTATCCATTATTGGAAATAGCTAAACCCAAAGCATAAGAGGAAGCCAAGCTATGTGTAGTTGCTCACATCAAAAGGGTATTTTCATATCTCATATATTTTGGATTTGGTTGTGCACTTAGATGTGGAAATATTCGAATTATCGGTAAGATGTGGTAGGGTCCGGCTTGGTATTGTCCGAGCTGTGTCATGGAGTAAATGAGCTTCTCTGAAGTCTATTACTAGAGGTATACTTCAAGGGCATACACCTTCCTAATCATTTGTTGAAAAATTTCCTTTCCTTATTTGATTCGAACCTTCGAATTGTTTTTCTATAATTGCAACCAGAAGAGTCAACCACTCTTCACGATATTTAATTATAGTTTTTGTCCATTCTATCAAGTTTGGAATGTTATCTTGCTTTATCCATTCTATCCAGTTTGGATTTGGTTCAGACTATTTCCATTCTTTCAAGTCTGGACCTTTATACTATTTTTGCTCATCATCTATGTTTGTGTAACGACCCGAATTTTTTTTCGTTGTTCGATTTGAAATATTTAATGGTTTTAAATATTTAATTTCAATTATAGTTTGATTTGAATATGAAAATTTGGGTTTTTATTTTAAAATAAATTCAAAATTTAAATATAGCGATAAACTGAATAAATTAATTATTGAATTTTATAATTGAATAGTGGTTATATTTTTTTATTTTGAGTTTTAAGCTTGATAAAAATAATTTACAGGCTTGTAACATTTATATTAATAATAACAGATATAATAAAAGTTTAAAATTGAATTTAAAAGTGATATGTTCAATTATAAAAATAGTTTGTTCAAATTGACATTTAAAAATAGCCTTCCGAGGCACATTCTAGGAATTCGACGAAACTAGTTCCATTGAATCCGTAATATTGTATTATTATCGGATTTCGAGTTTCGTAGTGTTTGGAGCTATCGTTGGGTCGTATGATGTGTAAACACGTTGAGATTTATATCGAAAATTCAATATAATAATTGGGTCCAAAAAGCTAACTTCTCCATACGATTGAATTTGGACTCAAAACCATTTCCATTGTGTTGAGATAGAGGTATAACATTATAAATGTCTAGCGGCATGCGCCGATAGGAGTTTGAGATTTCAAGTTGCATAGAGCAAGACATTTTAAAATTAAATTATTTTATAAATTAGTCAAGCTTCTCTTAGACGTCGTCTTACCTTTTCACTGTACCCTTTTCCTCTCCTACACGCCACCTATCATGTACGCAGCCTTATTATGTTAAATTCATGTCTTTTCCCCCATTTCTCTTCGGCTAAAATCCATGAAAACGAAACTGGCATAAAATAAAAGGCGTATCTCTACTGCTTCCATTATCTCCTTCCTTAAGTGAAATACACTCTTCCCTTCTTCAATTCAAAAAGAAAATTATTACAGAGCAAAAAAATTAGAAGAAAACAAAAGAGAGATCACGGTTTCGCATGATTGTGTTCATTCGAAGAGAGACGTGAAGGGAATCGAAGGCGCCACATCACGGTGGGATGGGGCATTGACGAGTTCGAGTGGCATTAGGGGAAACATCACGAAGCGCGCATGCTTAGGTTGGCGAGTGAAGGGAGACGGGTTGCGTACGTAGGCATGTGGGCAAGGGATTTTGTGGGTTGCACGAGCTGTCGCGTTGGTGGAATGGAGTCACGACGTCAAGGCCACGGTTCTGAAGAAGGAGCAAGGTTCAACTCCGGTTGGCTGCAGTTCGAGAAGAAGGTATATAGGAATTTATTTAATTTTTATTTAAGGAAATTATTCTAAGATTACTTATTATAAAATTTATACCATTTTAGAAAATCATTAGCAACTATGGTTATCCCTTATTTAAAATCAAGTGTATAAACTATTATTTCAAGTGTTCCAAAGGTATTTATACCAAATGTAAATTAAGTAAGTTTAAAATATTATTTAAAATTAGTTTATTAAAATTTTTAAATGGTAACTAATTGATTGGTTATTTCAAATGTTAATAAGTCGTATAATGTTTATACAAGGTCTAAAATCGGTGAGAAACAAGTCGGGATCGAAGTGGATTGCAAAACAAAAGAAAAAAATAAAGGTGAGGTTTTCTCACACATTTGGATTAACCTATTTAAATTTAAATGTTAAATTTAAATTATTGGACATCTGACTTGATAGATAAATTTATAATTTATCTATTGGATGTTATATATATATAGTAGTATACATATTAGTATTGGAGTGATATTCCCACACATTATAGCGGATGTCCCCATATACCACGATGTCCCCCTCGAAGTGGGATTGGTATTTTATTATTGTCTAACATCTTTGGATGCAAGGAAAAGCAGGTTGGAGGGATCCAACTGGATTCCTCAAATATGTTATTGTTTTTCATATATATAAATGTTGGATTTTTATGTGTTAAATTTTTTAAAATGATATAATGGCATGGAAATTAATTATGAGAATATTAAATACATTAATATTATTTTTAAATTTTAAGAAACTAAAAGAGGTTTTTAAAATAAAAATTTGTATATCGAAATTTGGATTATTTTAAAGAGATTGGTTTAGATAAGAAATGGTGAAATTTTGATCGTATTAAGTGATGCGGGAAAATATTTTAAATAGAGAATTTAAAATAAATCATATAAATGAATTTTTAAAGACGAGACTTTAAAATGACATTTGAAAAAATATAGAAGAAATTGAAATCGACATTAAAAATAGATTGGTAAAAATAAATTGATTTTTAAAGGAATTGAATTTATAAAATGAATTTTATAATGAGATTATTTTTAGATAACTCAAAAGGAGTTATAAAAATTTATAAACGAAGTTTATAAATGAAGGAAAGTGATATCAGATGATTAATTTGGAATATAAATTTATAGGGAGAATTTATATTGGAATATGGAATAGGGTGTGAAAAATAGTAGATATTTCTTTTATGAAAATGTCTGCGGTGGCAGGAATGGAAATAGTGTGATGGAAATCGAGAAGTTTATAAATTAAAAATTTGGTTATCCAGACTTTAAAAATATATTTAAAGCAATTAGTTAAGTTTCAAATTTAAAAAAATGGGCATTTTTATTTAGTAAACTATGTAAATTTTAAAGTTTGTTAGTATTGAATATTTCAGAAGGAATTTTTAAATACTTAACATTTATTTTAATAAAATCCTAAATTCAGAAAACCAATTTGGAAAGATGTTATAATAGGTGTTTCGATATTTTAAATAATTCTTTAAAAATATCTTAAAAATAAATTATTAGTAATTTATTTTAGGGGTATTTCACTAGAAGGACAAACTTTGCAGTCCAATCAGTTTCTAGGACATACATCTACAAAAATTAATTTCAAGGCCAAAGTCAGTAGAATAATTACTTTTAAGGACAAAGTCAGCAGTCAAATTACTTCTAAGGACATAATTTTATAGGTTTTTAGGCCTTAGAAACTAATTATTTTGCATTTTGTCTTTCAAAGTAATTATTTCAGCTGTTTGTCCTTGAAATTAATTGCACTTGCTAAAGATGACCTTGTGGCTAATTTCCACTTTCTTTTAAATACTAATTTTTATTTACACATGTGTGTGTATAAAGTTCGGAAAAAGGTTTTAAAATTTATTTATAAATCATGTCGAGAGTGGAAGTGGTTATTTAATAGATGGGATTTATAAGAGAATTCCCAAAATGAAGTTTGGAAAAAGTTAGAAAATTTCGAGGTGTTTAAATAAAAGTGAACTTCAAAGAATGAAAATAGATTTCATAAAGAAGTAAAAAGGGAATTGAAGCAAGTATAATGGGTTTTGAAAATATTAAGGGAATTAATTACGAAATTCCAGGATTTATAGAATTCATGGGAAACGAGTTGGAAATTTACAAATGAGGTTGTAAATGATTTTTGGAAAGAGATAAAAGGAATATTTTCGAAGTGTTGAACATCGAATGAGGTCGGAAAAAATATTCTAATTATTGGAAGTTTGGAATTTTTCCGTAGATATAAAAGGGATTTGGAAATTTTCTTAAAAATGTTGAGGCATGGGAAGTAATATCTTGTGTACATATTTTGAAATAAATAATTTGGAAAATTATATAAGGCCTGATGGTTGCTTGCGGATGTAATATGATAGTTAAATAACCGACTATCAATATTGTCCAATGTGCTGATCATTTGGAAGAGACCGGGATTGGATTTCATTATCTGAAAACCACTTCGATCCGGTTTGAACGTAACGAATGAATATCGTGAAGAAGATGAAGATGGTGATTTGGTTTGTCCAGACCCAGGACAACTTGTATGGATGAATGCTATCAAAACATCGTAATTGGGGGACGATGAGCATTATAAGTGAATGTGTTCCTTAAAAGGCAATCGTAGCCTCAAGCCTCATCAACCGAGAATGGGTAAAACAGAGGAGGTGCAGCAAGGCTAAGTGGGTAGCTCCCAAGTATTGTAAGGTTACCCTTGTCTAGAGTACCTTTATTTCTTCTGTGTGGGCGGTTGCTAATCCTAAACGTGACGTGATCTTATTCGGGCTATCTAGTAAGGGGTATTACAGTCTTGTGTTGCAGGGGAACGAGAGTGGTCCTCGATACATTTTTCAAAAGGTGTATTGTGACGGACGGTACCCAAGTAGCAATGCCATTGTATGGAATCCATTCTCCAATAAGCGCCGTACGATTTTAATTATGCCCAACTATGCTGGAACATGAGATGCAAGCATTTTAGCTATATCCTATTTACTTTCTATAGACACTATTATAATATCAGATGGATTTGATAAAAATATTTTGGCTATCGTAAGGTAAAAGCCTAACAAGTTTATTTGTGGCGTGGTCTTACGGGTTACCTTTGTTTTCAGAGGATTTTTAAAATATAATAATAATTCAAATTGAGTGTGTTTTCTCACGCTAGTTTTCTAGACTGACTCGGGTGTTATTTAATTGTAATGCTCGGATCAGACCGAGCATTACACATTCAGTGTAGGATGCTATGGAGATCAGGAGACGAGCTGGATGATGAGGCGTATTTCCGTAGATTTGTATTTCCGCTGTGTAAGGGCAAGTTACTGAACTGTCCAGATTTGATGTAATGACTGTGTACTCTGATGATTGTAAGTCTTAAACTGTTACAGATTCTTTTGTATAAAAATCTGTTGTTATATATTATATTTTGTTCCGCGGCGATTGTGAGATTCTGTGTTGTTGTTTTCTCTTCCTCTTATACCTTTTTCTTCTTCACCCCTATTGAACTTGTATTTCCGACAACCGACTACCAGGTATTCGATACAGTGGACGTGTTGATGTCGATTCTCGAGGGTCGAAAATTCCAGATCGTTACAGTTGGTATCAAGCTGAAGGATAACCTAGAATCTCGGCTCTGGTGGGGATTACTCATTAGAGATAGAGTCTGTTGTACTCTAGAATGAATTTGAGTGTATTAATAGATATGAGCATGTATTTGTTAGTGAATATAATTATTTTATATCGTGTTGACTTATCGGTTGAGTGTTTATAAATTCTGGTCAGTATAGTCTGGACAACTATATCGATAGGGATTTCTAAACTCTCAAACTAGGCAAACCGACATAGTATTTTTTTTTAAATTGGGTAAATGAAGTAATTTTACCCAAAACCATATTTTGATATAAATGAAAATAATTTTCTGAAATTATTATATATGTTTGGAATATTTGGATGATAATATTGTAATCAAATAGGAATTTAAAATTTTGAAATGGTTTATAAAACCAAATGGAAAATTGTATAAATATACATTATACAAATGGATTATAATTGAAAACTGGATTTAAACCGGAGTCTGAAAATACAAATCTCATAAAGTTTGAAAATAATATTTTTAAAAGTGGTGGGGAAAATAATAATAAGGGTATTATTTTTGAATATTGTCGAAAGGAAATTGTTTTAAAAATGGATGTTGGAAGAGATATAGCACTGAACTCAGTTCAGTCGTTGGAAAATAATTCTGATGATGACGGCCGCATCATCGGTATTCATATTCGAGTTTCTAAGTGGCGGATTGCTACCGTAAATGATTTATTTAGATTTGTTAGGCAAACCAGTGTTGCTTTGAAAATTCCAAAGGGAATTTGTTTTGGATAAAAAACAGTTTTGGTTTAAAATGTGAAAGTGTGATTTCAGGAATATTTGAGATTTCAAAATGATTAGGAAAAAAAATGCTGGGTGTTTGATTCTAGAATCCTTATCTAAATAATACAGAGTTCATCAGGAGATAAGTTATAAAATTATAAATGGTGAATGATTTTGAAGAAAAATATAGGGATTGAATTTTGGAATTAAAATTAAAAGGGAAAATATTAAAATGGAAATTTAACTTAGTTAAGTTGAAGAAATTAAAATTTTGAAATTTAGTTGAGTTTATAGATGATATTGAATGGAATTTAATTTTTACTTGATTAAATTCAAATGACTTGTGTGAAATTAAAATTTTAATTTATGGATGTTAAATAAATTAAAAGAATAGGTATAAGGTTAAATTTAACTAAAGACAAGTTAAATAAAAATTAAATTTGGAGATGTAGATTTCGATAGCTTGTTAAAATTGAAGTTATGGAATATAGGCTTGGCTATGAATAAATGGGTGTTCTCGAGTTAAAAATAAAAAGGGAGTATATTCGGGTATGGAATTGATGGAGAAGTGAAAAAGAGGTTGTGTGACTTATAAAATTTGAAGGTTGGAATAGATAAGCCAAAAAAAGAATTTGATATTTTAGAAACGAAATAAAATTCCAAACTTGAATTTAAAATGAGTTTGAACTCGAATAACCTGAAAGAAGTGATTTTTGGAGTAAAATCAGATGTGGAATTACAAAAAGAGCAATGGACTAATTAGATGATTAATTAGTTAATCGAATATGAGTATGGAATTAAAATTTAAGTGGATTAAATGAATGAACTAATTAATTAATTAGTGATTGAATAGAAATAAATTCAAATAGGTGGATTTGAATATAAAGAGAGTAGATATGAATGGAATGCATCTAAATTGATGAAGAATCAATTGGAAATAGAAATAAATTAAATATAAATTGAGTTGGAATCAATTTAAAATAGTTATGAACTATAATGGTTAATCTATTAAATGAATACGGCCCAATTTGCATAGAAAAATGGTTGTTCGGCGTAAATGGAGGTATGTGAAAATTCTATAAATTAATAGAAGTGAATAAATTGATTTTAACCTATCTGGAATGAATATTAATTTGTTGGTACAAATATGAATTGAATGTAAGCTAATTTGGTTACAAATCATTTCAAATTAAATGAAATAGCATATGGATTAATTGAAAGCAATTAAAATAAGTACCTGAACCTAATAAATTGCTTATGAATATATGTTAGGATGCATTGTTATGAAATATATGTGTTTAGCCATTTAAATGAATGAAATGTTAGTGAATTTTATGTATTGGCACTTACGTGTTTAAATTGAGTAAGTATAGGTACCCAGAGGGATTGTTTGGAAAGATTGGGGTTACACATTAGCATATGAAGTTAGTGCTTACTTAATAACATTTAAAATGCTAAAATAAGGTACGTTTTCAGATTAAATACTGTGAAAAATATAAACATTGTTATATATTTTTGTTGTTTCTGACCGTGTAGGTCGATTTATATATATTTATCTCCCTTGTTAAATTGTAAAAGGTTCTCTGTACAAGGAAGACTCTATCAAAAAATTTCGCAAATTTGAAGTGTTAGAAAATATTTGAAAATTTTTGGAAATTTTTTGTTAACGACGAATTGGTTACAAATTTGAATTGAAATAAAGGATTTTGGAAAATAAATCGAAACCAAATTGTTTTGAATAAAGGTAAAAGGATTTGAAAGTGAAGTATCGAGTTTTCACCAAGTAGATTTTGGAAGTTAAGAGGTTTAGGGCATTCTTTCTGATTTAGCAATTTCAGGGACGGTATTCTTTCAAGGCGGAGGAATGTAACAATCCGAATTTTTTTCGTTGTTTGATTTGATATATTTAAAGGGTTTTAAATATTTAATTTGAATTATAGTTTGATTTGAATATGAAAATTTGAGTTTTTATTTTAAAATAAATTCAGAATTTAAATATAGCGATATACTGAATAAATTAGTAATTAAACTTTATAAATGAATAGTGGTTAAATTTTTGTATATTGAGTTTTAAGCTTGATTAAAATAATTTAAAGGCTTGCAAAATTTATATTAATATTAACGAAGATAATAAAAGTTTAAAATTGAATTTAAAAGTGATCTGTTCAATTTAGAAAAATTTTGTTCAAATGGATATTTAAAAATAGCCTTCTGAGGTACAGTATCGGAATTCGACGAAACCGGTTCCATTGAATCCGTAATATTGTATTATTATCGGATTTCGAGTTTCATAGTGTTTGGAGTTACAATTGGGTCGTACGGTGTACAAACACGTTGATATTTATATCGAAAATTCAATATAATAATTGGGTCCAAAAAGCTAACTTCTCCAAACGGTCGAATTAGGACTCGGAATCTTTTCTATTGTGTTTGGAATAGATGTATAACATTGTAAATGCCTAGCGACACGCCTCGATAGGACTTCGAGATTTTAAGTTGCATTGATTGAGACATTTTGAAATCAAATTATTTTATAAATTAGCCAAGCTTCTTTCAGACGTCACCTTACCTTTTCACTGTACCCTTTTCCTCTCCCACACGCCACCTATCATGTACGAAGCCTTTTCACGTTAAATTCATGTCTTTTCCCCCTTATTATCTTCGGCTAAAATCCATGGAAACGAAAAATGAAATTAATATAAAATAAAAGGCGTATCTCTACTGCTTCCATTATCTCCTTCAGTAAGTGAAATCCACTCTTCCCTTCTTCAATTCAAAAATAAAATTATTACAAAGAAAGAAAAATTGGGAAAAAAGAAAAATAAAGACATACCGCGGCTTCGTGTGATTGTGTTCATTCAAAGAGAGACGGGGAGGGAATCAAAGGCGCGACAGCACTATAGGATGGGGCATTGACCTAGTTCGAGTGGCGTTGGGGGAAACATCGCGAAGCGCGCTTGCTTAGGTTGGCGAGCGAAGGGAGGTGGGTTGTGTGTGCAGGCGCGTAGGAAAGGGAGTTTGGGGGTTGCACAAGCTGTCGCGTTGGTGGAGTGGAGTCATGACGTCAAGGTCGCGGTTCTGAAGAAGGAGCAAGGTTCAACTCATGTTGGCTGCAGTTCGAGGAGAAGGTATATAGGAATTTATTTAATTTTTCTTTGAGATATAAAAAGCTATAACCAGTGAAAAAAATTATTCTAAGTTTACTTATTATAAAAGTTATACCATTTTCGAAAATCATTAGCAACTAGGTTATTCCTTATTTAAAATCAAGTGTATAAACTATTATTTCAAGTGTTCCAAAGGTATTTATACCAAATGTAAATTAAGATTGTTTAAAATATTATTTAAAGCTAGTTAAATAAATTTTTTATTGGTAATTAATTGATCGGTTATTTCAAATGTTAATAAACCGTATAATGTTTGTACAAGGTCTAAAATCAGGGAGAAACAAGTCGGGATCGAAGTGCTTGTAAACAAAAGAAATAAAAAATCGGATTCCTCACTTGTTTGGATTACCCTATTTAAATTTAAATGTTAAATTTAAATTATTGGATGCCTGACTTGATTGATAAATTTATAAATTATGTGTTGGATGTTATATGTATATAGTAGTATAAATAGTAGTATTGATAGCGATATTCTCACACATTATAGCGGATGAGACCCTATGCGTCCCGCATAATAGCGGATGAACTCATAAACTGTGATATGCCCCTCAAAGTGGGATTGGTATTTTATTATTGTATAACGTCTATGGATGCGGTGAAAAGCAGGTTGGAGGGATACAACTGGATTCCTCAAATTTGTTATTGTTTTTCATATATATAAATGTTGGATTTTTGTGTGTTGTAAATTTTTAAATGATATAATGGCATGGAAATTAGTTGTGAGAATATTAAATGCCATAGTTATGATTTTTGAATTTTAAGAAACTAAAAGAGGTTTTTGAAATAAAAATTTGTGTATCGAAATTTGGATTATTTTAAAGATATTGGTTTAGATAAGAAATAGTGAAATTTTGATCGCGTTAAATAATACGGGAAAATATTTTAAATAAAGAATTTAAAATAAATCATATAAAGGAATTTTTAAAGGCAAGATTTTAAAATGACATTCGAAAAAGTGTAGAAGAAGTTGAAATCAATATTAAAAATAGATTGGCAAAAATAAATGGATTTTTAAAGGAATTGAATTTATAAATTGAATTTTACAAATGAGATTATATTTAGATAACTCAAAATGGGTTATAAAAATTTATAAGTGAAGTTTATAAATGAAGGAAAGTGATATCAGATGATAACGTTGGAATATAAATTTATGGGGAGAATTTATATTGGAATATGGAGTAGGGTGTGAAAAATAGTAGATTTTTTTTATGAAAATGGCTGAGGAGGATGGAATGGAAATAGTGTGATGGAAGTCGAGAAGTTTATAAATTAAATTTTTGGTTATCCAAACTTTAAAAATATATTTAAAGCAATAAGTTAGGTTTAAAAAAATTTTAAAAAGGCATTTTTATTTATTAAACTATTTAAATTTTGAAGTTAGTTAGTATTGAATATTTTAGAAGGAATTTTTAATAATTAACATTTACTTTAATAAAATCCTAAATTCTGAAAACCTATTTTGAAAAGATGTTATAAAAGGTGTTGCGATATTTTAAATAATTATTTGAATATGTCTTCAAAATAAATCATAAGCAAATTCTTTCAAATGCTAATTTTTATTTACACATGTGTGTGTAGAAAGTATTGAAAAAGGTTTCAAAATTTATTTATAAATCTTCTCGAGAGTAGAAGTGGTTATTTAACAGATGGGATTTATAAGAGAATTCCCAAAACGAAGTTTGGAAAAAGTTAGAAAATTTCAAACTATTTAAATAAAAATGAACTTCGAAGAATGAAAATAAAACTCATAAAGAAGTAAAAAGGAAATTGAAGCAAGTATAATGGGTTTTGAAAATACTAAGGGAATTAATTAAGAAATTCTAGGATTTATAGAATTCATGGGAAACGAGTTGGAAATTCACAAATGAGGTTGTAAATGATTTTTGGAAAAAGAAATAAGAGATAAATGGAATATTTTCCAAGTGTTGAATATCAAATGAGGTCGGAAAAAATATTCTAAGTATTGGGAAGTTTGGAATTGTTCCATAGAAATAAAAGGCATTTCGAAATTTTCTTAAAAATGTTGAGGCATGGGAAGTAATATCTTGTGCAGATATTTTGAAATAAATAATTTGGAAAATTATTTAAGGCCTAATGGTTGCTTGCGGTTGTAATATGGTAGTTAAATAACCGATTATCAATATTGGCCAATGCGCTGATCGTTTCGAAGAGACCGGGATTGGATTTAATTATCCGAAAACCACTTTGATCTGGTTTGAACCTAACAAATGAATACCGTGAAGATGATAAAGACGATGGTTTGGTTTGTCCGGACCTAGGACAACTTGTATGTACGAATGCTATTAGAACATCATCATTGGAGGGCGATGAGAATTTTAAGCGAATGTGTTCCTTAAATGGTAATCCAAGCCTCAAGCCTCGTCAACCGAGAATGACTAAAACAGGGGAGATGCAGCAAGGCTAAGTGGGTAGCCACCACGTAGGGTAAGGTTACCCCTGTCTAGAGTCCATTTATTTTGGCTATGTGGGCGGTTGTTGATCCCAACCGTTAGATGATCTTACTCGGGCTATCCAGTAAGGGGTAGCCCGGTCTTGTGTTGCAAGGGATCGAGAGTGGTCCTCGATACATTTTTCTAGAGGTATACCGTGACAGGTGATACCCTAGTAGCCCTGTCATTGTATGGAATCCATTCTCCAATAAGCGCTGTATAGTTTTGACTATGACCAACTATGCTGGAATGTGAGACGTAAGCATTTCAGCTATATTCTGTTTACTTTCTATAGACACTATTAAAATATCAGACGGATTTGATAAAAATGTTTTGATTATCGTAAGTAAAAACCCAGCGTGTTTATTTGTAGTGTGGTCTTACGAGATACCTTTGTTTTCGAACGATCTTTGAAAATATAATAATAATTCAAATTGAGTGTGTTTTCTACATTGGTATTCCAGACTGACTCGAGTGTTATTTTATTATAACGCTCGAGTTAGATCGAGCATTAGAGATTCAGAATAGGATGCCATGGTGCTCTGGAGATGAGCTGGATGATGAGGCATATTTCCGTAGATTTGTATTTCCACCGTGTAAGGACAAGTTACTGAATTGTCCAGATTTGATGTAATGATTGTGTACTCTTATGATTGTAAGTGTTAAATTGTTACAATTCTTTTGTATAAAAATCTGTTGTTATATACTATATTTTGTTCTGCTGCAATTGCGAGATTCTGTTTTGTTGTTTTCTCTTCTTCACCCCTAATGAACTGTTATTTCCGGCACCCGACTACCTGGCATTCGATATAGTGGACGTATAGATGTCGATTTTCGAGGGTCGAAAATTCTAGATCGTTAAAGTTTGGATTTGTTTCCCATTTCTCTTTTCCATTCTTATGTTTGGTTGTTGTTTATGTAGGAGAAAACCCATTCCGCATCTGAGGCATGGTTCCGCATATAATTGTTAAATACACTCCCTTTTGTTTTAGAGTTTTACTCATACCACACATATTGTCTAACCCTAGTTGTTTATTTTTCCTAAATTCTTGGGTACTCTATTATATTTGAGTAGTCAGAGAATAACAGATTTCTCTTTAGAGATCTTTGAAGATGGTGATTGAGCAGGCGGCACCTTAGTTATCTAGTTATTTTTTTCTGCTGTATGATTATGTACGTGTGTTTTGTATCTAAAAGTGAAACGTCAGAATATATTGCCATCAATTTGTTAGATGTAGTACTTTTGTATAACTCTGCTAACTCCATGTAAGGAGTAATTATTTGTACTATATCATTTTGTATTATACATAACCATTCCACTGTGAGGTTTCTCTATTCTGCCTTGCTCTGTTCTTTGTTTTACTCTATAATAACTTTTCTTTCAAATGCTTGGAGAAAGTCACATGAATACTATGGATGTATCTAGTTCTGTTCTAAGGAGTCATAAAGGCGAGGAGTCACGGTGGGTCCATGGGGTATATCAACACTATATCTAGAGTATGCTTGTCGATATGTTGCGTGCAGGGAGTTGTTAATGTTTTGTTCACATTGTTCATGAAAGTGTTCGGATGTTTGGCTAGTTATGTTTTCCTTTTGGTATATTTTATCTAGAGATATACGACTCTTGGAAGGTATCTTCTGATCCTTGTCATAGAACATTGGCCGACATATTACAAGGAGGTCCTTGTTAGGAACTGGAGATAGTGGTTTTGATGACAATAACCTTTGTACCTTATTTTATTATGACTTATATACTTACACTATTGTCTAGATATACATGAATTTCATTATGCAGGATATACATAAGGTAGGTACTAATTATTGAAGTCTATACAGTACAAAGATCAAGAATGAAGAAATCAAGTTTGAAGACTAATGAGTATCAAGATCAAGATTTCAAGATAAGTGTCAAGTTTTGTTAAAACTTCATAATAGCATGGAAATCTTCATTCCGAATTTCATTTGGGATGGAACTCATTTCTACCTTCTTAGTGGCTTACGAACACACGACAAGTAGTGTATTGAGGGGCTAACATGCATGTTTTGATATATATCCCAACACTTAGATGCCGACATGTTAAACCATGTATATTATATATGTTGCACGGATATGTAAATGTATATGTGTATATGATACACATACACACATTATATAATACAATTATAATATCATAGTAATATTTTATTCACAAATTAAATAAAATTATGATTTCATTTAAAATTAATTTAGATCAACCAGAATAAATTTGGACTTCATAAGCTTAATAAGATCCAAAATGGCTTTTTTTTTAAATTTACCCGTTTAAGTCACTACGTGCTGGCCCAAATCTAACAATGGTATCGGAGCCCAATAGCCTATGCTGTTTAAATTGGTTATTTTAGGGCTAACTAAATTAAGCTTACCCATTTAATGAGGTATCTAGAAAAGTGGTGTCTAGGTGGGGTTTGGGTAATCAAATACCCTACGCTGCCTAATTACAGCGTGGCCTAAAAGGTAAAGTGAGCCCAAATATTCTCCTTAATAGAAATGGCCCATTTTGAATTTCGGCCTTGGGATAATATTCAAAATTATTTCAAAATTTAAAAGTTAATTTTAAAATAAGAAATACATTATAAATGTTATAAAGTGATTTTCAAAATTGTTTTGAAAATTTTATAAATAATTTTTGAATTTTTTTAATTATAAATTAAGATTAATATATTAAATAAATTAATTAAATAGTTAATTAATCAATACATATATATGTATAACATATATGTATATAATGATCTATGTTATAATACTTTGAATTGTTTAAGGTGATGTTATTATATATATAATTTTCAAAATTAAAATTATTAGTTCACTAAATAAATTAAATGTTAATTAATAATATAAAATACATACATATAGGGTATATGTGTACTATTATAATATAAATAAGATTTGATTAATAATTTTAAAGTAATATTATACATAAGACTATTATATAAATTAATTTAATTATAAAAATTATATAATAATAAAACTTATATAATATGAATATCTAATAAATGGTAGAGCAATAAGCAACTCTAAATAGAATTAAGGAATAAATAAATACGTATAATACATATACCATGATTTCTGAAGTGTCCGACACTTGAATCACGATCATAAGAAATACATTATTCGATAATTCGAGTCACTCAACTAAATATATTGAAGATTATGAATCTTTAATATAAAGTTTTCCCCTTCCATTTATATATTAATATATTACTTGCACACTCCTTAGTTGTTGAGATTTTCTCAAGTTAGGGATGTTACGTTTAATTCTATTAATATATAGAATGGACAATGTAATATAACTGCACATATTTGTTGAGATTTCCTCAAGGTAAGTACATTTCACTTACGCCGTCGCGAAATGGTAGGTACAAGTGAATAATCTCTTTTTATTTGTTGATTTTTGCTCAAGGT
Source organism: Allium cepa (assembly GCA_030765085.1). Lineage (NCBI taxonomy): Eukaryota > Viridiplantae > Streptophyta > Magnoliopsida > Asparagales > Amaryllidaceae > Allium > Allium cepa. The sequence continues at coordinate 781,610,504 of CM060945.1, forward strand.
AAAGATTACATGAGGGTAAAGACCACAAGGTTGAGAATTGTACCACTACAAATGCTAATAAATTATGCATTGTATGAGAGATTATGATTTGTTATGCTTTCCTCAAAGTAAAAATCCTAAGATATACGAGCACTAACACCTACTAATGAAGTTGAAAGACTTCTAGGTTTTGTCATTGGGGTTTTGAGAAACACAAAAGATTAGTAGGAGCGTACTAGTAAAAAGAAATTTGATGTTGAACCTATTTTATATTTTAAGAACATATACTACAAAAAATATCCTAATCTTGTAAATTTAAATTTTGCAGAAAAATGTGTATATCCAAGTTGTTTTCTGAAAACGATAACCTCACCGGACCTAACTACATAGACTGGCTAAGGGTAATAAAGATATTATTAACTATGAATGTTTTTTAGTTGTCGATAACAAAACCTTCAAGGGTTATAGCCATTGATGATATAGACCTCGAACATAGATTATCCGATAACAAATGGGTCTCGGAGATAAAAATCGCCTAAGTTTATATGTTGTCTATTAGACAAAACACTATAGAGACAGCACGAAAATAAGATTGTCCATTAAATTTTTGTTAGCCTTAAAGCTTTATTTGAGGAATAGTCTTGTTTCGCAAGGTAAGAACTTATGAAGAAACTATTCAATTCAAAATGATAAAGGGATAAAAATTGGATGATTACTTTCTTTTACTGAAAGCCTAGATTGATAGACTTACTCAGTTGGATGTTACGGTAGGCAACCAGTTGCACGTAGATCTAATCATAGGATCGCTTACTCCTTAAATTCAATCCATTCATACTAAACTATGATATGAATGGTTGAATGTAAGCCTCATGGAGTTGCTCAATATTTTGAGATTAGCCAAGTTTTCATCCAAAGATTAGAATGTTTTTCTCGCGGTTAAGGGGAATGCATCATCTACATAAGGTTTGAAGAAGCAGAAAAGTGTTAATAAGAAGAACAAGAAGATTTCTCCAGTTGACAACAGTGAATGTCATCACTATCACAAGAAGGTTTACTGGAAACAGAATTATCTAAAGTACTTAATGCTTGTCAGAGGGATAAACAAAATGGTTCTTCTTCTCCTATAGGTATATTTTTGATTCAATTATTTTTTGCAATATAAATTATCTCGGATTTCAGATACTGGATCTAGGACTCACATCTGCAATTCGTTACAAGGACATAAGAATATGCATCATATGGCAAAACGAGAGACAAGGCTTTAGGTTGTCGATGGATCTTTAGTAGATGCAACGGTAGTTGAAGATTTTCATTTAAGTTTGCCTGATGGATTAGTTTTGCTATTAAATAATTGCTATAATATAAAAGACACTATTTATGAGATTATTTATGTGTCTAGACTGTTTAAGACAGGTTAAATTTTTGGTTTTTTAAATTAATTTTTACAACCGAAACAAATTTTATACATATTTATTCTTAGAACATTTATCTATATCAATATTTAAGTAATATATACATATGATATTTAATAAATAATAAAATTAATTTTAGCAGTTAATTATACTCACGTGTGCGCGCGCATGCGCACACACACACATATATATAATTTATAAACATTTTTTAATCGAATTTAAGATATTTTGCAAATCTAAATATAGATCTTAGATCTAGTTTTGAATTTAGATTTTATTTACCAAGCCATATTTGATATTTTACTTAAAATTCAAATTTGAATATAGAAACTTAGCCAAATTTTATATGATAGTTTCAAAATTATACATAGTATTACTAAATATAATTTTGAATTTATATATATATATATATATATATTATTAATTATGGCAAAAGACATATATATAAGTGTTATGTCTATAAATTGCAGATGTAAATCATAATATCTACCTATGTATATATTTGACCATGTAGACCTTTGATATGTTGCACAGCACACGCACATATTACTTTATATATATCCTCGAATTTATGTTGCAATATTCATAAATTTACAACTAATATATTTAACAAATATACATTAAGTAAAACAAAACAAAAAATATGATTTTACCTAAAAGAATAGATTGGAACCAGTATTAAATATTATATTTCATAGGCCCAATAAGATCCAATTAAAGAATTCTTTTTTAAATCGACCCATTTCACCCACTGCAACTAGACCACATCCAATACTTCAAAAATAACATGCCATTTCGAAATGAGGGTATCATCACAAAAATACAACCATTAGAAATAAGTGTTTGAAAAGTAGCTCATAATCACAAAGTTTATTGAAAAAGGTTTGATGTTGAATAATGATCTAGAAGATGTGTAACCGTTAAGAAATGATTTAATACAGTTTTATGTTGAATTTGATTGACCGAATGCTACAAGATAGGAACTTGCAAGTCAAACTTAGAACCTAAAGCATGAATTGACAAAATAGCGAGTTAATGACAAATAAATTCCTGTTATTCTTTCCTTCACAATTTCGGTCGCTTCTTAACCTTTCCCAGACTCTGGAAATGCCCAATTCCGCCGCGTATTGGCTTCTTCCAGTGGTGTCTGGTCCATAATCGTGTCAACACCAAAGCGAGGCTCTCTCGCCTTTGTATTCCGATCGAGCTGTCATGTGTCTTTTGCTCAGTTCAACCAGAAGATATCCCTCACCTATTCCGTGAATGTGACTTCACCTTCTATGTTTGGGCTGCCACTAGTGCACACCACCGCGGTTGTATCCCCGATCAACCAGATAGCTTTGATCATTGGCAACTCTTTCCTCACAACCCCCATCTGGACGTCTTCCTTGCCCTTTTCTGTTGGTTTATATGGAAGGAACGAAACGCAATAGTGTTCAATAAACCACGTCACCACTTTGAAGGTATCTACAGACGTATTATCTTCTTGTTCAACATTATTACAGGTCGGAGCTCTTCGACCCCCTTCAGACTTCGCCTTCCGTACAGAAGTTCTTCTCCAGTAGAGTCGCAGGAGAGTAGTTCGGCATTTCCACCTTGACCTGATCACGTTAGTATGTTTGTATCTTGTTTATTTGGCGTCTAGCTGGTTACTTGGCGTATCATCTGTACTTATCCCAGTCTTGTGTTGATATACTTTTGTGCGATGCATTTTGTTTTTCTCTTATTGCCATCGATCAGGCGTGTTGATCGAAAACTATATTATTAATTATATGATTATAACCGGTTGTATAGTGATACGCTACACACCTATCTTGCTCTAAGAAAAATGACAAATAAATTCCGACATGTAAGTTGAAATTGAAGGCGTCACATGCTAGGTCTTGCCATTAATTTGAATGCACCAAGTGAACTTCAAGTATACATAATATTAAATCATATTTTTTATAAATTTGTACTTCATCACATAGCTACATATGAATTGGTGAAAAAAGACAGACAATAGAGTAAAATATGGTTCACATGGCCTGGAAAAATTGTAAAGTTGCCTACTAATTCTCTTAGTAATAAAATAATAATTAAATATATAATTACTAAAATACGAGTTAATGTCTTTAGGAAGAAATTATTAACATCATAATTATTGAATACATAATTTAAAATATTATTTCTATATTAATACAATTACGAGGGTAGTAACAATATACTTTAAGAAAAGTTTATAAATTAAAATAGAACTGTTTATCATTTGTGAACATGCTATTTAGGGGGTGATTACCATTTTTGTTATTTAGATGGGTAATTTGTAACGACCCTGACTCGACCTTAAAAATCGACACCGAATACATCACCCGCATTCGAATGCAGCAGATTCAAACATCGAATCTGGTTCGCCGGAGCTTATAACACATTAAGTACAACCACACAGCGGAAGAAAATGAATTTTTTTATTGATATACAACATTTGATACAACACATTGATGCAAATGACTATTAATATCAGTGGTACAAGTCCACGGTGGAATAACTGCAGCGGAAATATAGCACCAAAAGAATCTCCAAAAGAATCCAACACCATACTGCAAACAAAATTCCAAACTAAAGATAGTTTGAACCTAAGGCTCGAATACCATCATCGATGTATTAAGCAAGGTCAGTCCGGGATGTTGAAGAGAAGCACAATGTGATATCCAAAATCCAAAGGCTGAATGCTATCGAGTCTGCACCTATTATTTGATTATCTGAAAAACCCAACTTTAGACTGCCCGTGTGGAAAATAATGGGCAATCAGAGTTTAGGTTGGGAACAATAAACTCCAGATCAGTCTTAGGACTAGTTTGAGCAAATGAAAACAGTTTTATCTGAACAAAAAATTAAAAGAATTTAAATTGAAATCCGTAATGCTTTTTGGAAAATGAAACTGCCACAAGGCCTCTCGCCACACACACAGTGCAAGCGCACACTTGGAGGAGATTTCTCCTTATGACAGTCAAAAATGCTTGATACGTGAATACCATTTGATATTATTATTAGCGCATAGTTCATAAAACATTTGCAGGTATAATATTAATTTTAGCCAGCATACAACCATTATTGTATGCCTACATAGCTATCATCTAAATAGTGGGTCACCACCATAAGTAAATGGAAGGTTATACAACTAAAACCGTACAAGACGCGTATTGGTGATTGGATTTCCAACAAATGGTCAGGCTAAGGAACTTCCTGGGACACATGGGTACGCCTCTGAAGGGATGCCCCAAGAACTTAACCAGCTCTCTGCCAATAAAAGGCCGAGTTACCTCTGTAACTAGGTAACTATTACATGAATATGCCATCCTCCGGTCGTTACCGACATTTATCCGGGCGCTCAACACCAACAACCACAAAGTAATCAATTTGCAGCAACCACAAAGTATTTGGGCTCCATACCATGATACCACCATTTTCTAGAAGGAAAATGAGATATCCTAAAGGGCGCGACCCTCATAAACTTGCCGCATCTTTCCTGTTTTGACCATTTTCGGGTTGTGAGGTCCGACAAGGTCATGCCCACAAAGCTACGCTTTTCACAAAAGCTATGCTTCGATCAACACATGATTAGCAGCACTTTGTTGCTACATTACCAAATTGGGAATGTATCACTAGTAACCATGAACTACATAACCTTTGAGTTCGTACATCTCAAAGAAGGGTGTTAAGCTAAGAGAATAAATTCTCCAACCCCAAACAGAAATGTATTTGATAGAAACCAGCTTTACATCTCAAAGTGTAATGTCAGACACACATCCTTACAAATTTGTTTAGGGTTCGAACAGAACCGAAGGCACTTCAAAAAAGCCCTTGCAAATCCGAATAATCCCTAATCACGTCTGGACTCTCCATCACAAAGGGTAATATAAATCTCTATACTGGGGATCAGCCGGTGTAAAGACATTCGCTAGGTCATCCTTTCGCTTTCGAAAATACCCGGTCCTCACCACCAGTCTTCAAATGTTATCCTTTACATCGTATCATTATTCGGAATGGGTTTTATAACACAAAGTCCTCCCTCGGCTAAACCAAATAATGAGCGCATATTTTTAAAACCATATGGATATAGTGGGATCTTAGTTAAGTCACAACTTATTACCCATAACCCTTCTTTCAAATGGTTTAAACAAATTCCCACTTTAATCTTTAAGAAAAAGATTCACCTTTAAAGATACCCTTTAATTTTAAAACAAAGTTCACCAAATCTTTCACAAAGATTCATTCATAGCTTTCAAAGCTATTTCCATTTTAAATCTTTTATACAAAAGATACACCTTCAAGGTCCTCTTCAATTTCAAAACAAAGTTCAACAATCTTTCACAAAGATTCATTCATAGCTTTCAAAACAATTCCATTTCAAACTTGAAATCTTTTCAACAAAAACTGAAAGTTCTTTCGTTATATGACAGCCATTATTATTTGAAAACAAATACTTTTCGTTTCGGAAAAAATCCGACCAAATATGCACAAGTTATAGCCTTTAAAGTAAAAACTTGGGTTAAATTTAAATTCCTAAAATAATACTTTTTAAAATACTTTAAAGATGGTTTAGAAATCCATATACATATTATATAACTTGTATCACCACATTTAAACCATAGTTTCCAAAATAGTTTCAAATTCTATACATATATATAAACTCAACTTCAAAATCTTGAGTTCAAAATCAAATTGTTTTAATTTCAACATTTTAACAAGTTATTCAAAATAACTTTTATCTTCAAAACTCCTTTTTCAAAAGCTCTTCATACTATACCCAATTCCATTTCCAAATTATTTTGGATTCAAAATTCAACTTTTAAAACCAATTTTAAATAAAATAATATTAAATTCAAATATCTGTGATTTAACTGATTTCCTCATGCAATCCATATTTGTGTGTGTATGGTGTAGTCCAAGGGTTTTACACGATAGTGCAACATCATCAATCGTCACAGATTCAAGCACAGCAATATCGATATGCGGTATAATCCTATAACGCTTATCTTCCATTCACATATTCATGGATAAGTAATATAAATTCATCACAGATAAATAAATTACATTAATCACAGCTCAATCATATAACAGAACATCACATATCAGCGATATCAAACAATTCAAAGTATTCCATACAATTTAAACATCCATAAGTAAGATCAATTAATTATCTGATTAATTTAAATCAGATTAATTACTTATGAATAAATTACTAATCTTGGTTAATTAACATTAATAATTACAAACCATTTTGATTAATTATTCTTTAGTCGTTTATTAATTAACCTTTAATAATAAATTAATTAACCTTTAAAATAAATTAATCAACCTTAATTAATAATTCAATTAACCTTTAATCATTATATAATTAACCTTTAATTAATTTTCCTTAATTACGTTAATTAATTAACCTATACTTAGTTACCATTAAATTAATTATCATTAATTATTGATTAATTATTCTTTGATTACTTGATTAATCAACTTTATTCACTAACTAATTACTTTTAATTAAGTAATTATCTTTAAGTAATTAATTACCATTAATTACTTACATTAATTAATCTAAATTAATTGATTATCCTTAATTAAAACACATTAATTAATCATATGGGTTAATTCACCTTTAGTTAATTACTTTAATTAATTAACCTTTAATCAATTAAGTTAAGTAATCACCCTAATTAATGCCATTAAGTAATTAATCTTTAATTACTTTCATTAAAAAATAAACCCTTTATTTAATTAAATAATTATTCATTAATCAATCACCTTGACTAATAAAGTAATTAACTATTGCTTAAACTTTAATTAATCCCATTCAATAATTGATTATCCTTTATTCACCAATAAATGATTCTTAATAAATCAAGAACTTAATTTAGTAAAGATAAACCCCTTTCCTTAATTAACTGTTTAATTACATCTTTATTAAATTACATATGCAACATTTAACAATTAATTAAAAAATTACCTAATATATAATTATTTTAAAACAAAACAAATTTAAAATATTTAACTTTAGAATTAAATCCTTGAAAAATTTGTTTAAACTTGTTTTAATAAATTACTTTAGAAATTTGGTTATCATTTATAAAATTTAAAACCTGGTATGTCTTTCCCTTTCAAATTTTAAAACCTGAAACTTAAAAATAAAAACCTGAGCCAAGACACTTCATCTCCGAGCTAATAAACGAGCAAAATCTCCTACTCTAAATCCTTCGAGCCACACACGTATGACTTCAAGAAAAACACGCATCAACCACGAGATAGGCCCGAGCAACAACATCTTCCCAAACTTCATCAGACATTATCATGCATGCGTGCATGTGTACCGGCGACCAGGCCACTTTCGACCAATCTCGCTGTTACCTTCATGTCATCGACGACCATCCAAAACCCATTGATGTGACAACCGCCCATGACTCCCTCACCAGAACAAGGAAATAGTGCGCTGTAAAGTGTGCCAGGCAGCCATGGACGATAGTCAGGGTAAGGTAAACACAGAATAGTCTATCGTATGACTCAAAGCGCATGGATAAAATACAATAGAAAGTATACACAGTGAAGCTCTATAGAATAGAAGTCTCACATATAAGCTCATAACAATTTGATACAAACATCTGAATAGCCAATACATCAAGCCTCACTACATAACACTCAGAGAATCATACAAACAGCGGAATACCCAGTACATATAGTAAGAAAATAATATGCAAAAGCCTCCTGCTCGTCTTCGTCATCAACAGCGTTAGTCACTAAGAACAGCACCTGTCACCTGCTACCTAGTCTGCCCATCCCAACATGGATGAACAGCCCAAGGTAATAAGAGTTAAACATAAAACCTTGAGTCAGACAAAAGTCTTAGTGAGCAGTAAATCAACTATCAAACATACCAAAAGAGTGGATGAACAGCCCAAGGTAATAAGAGTTAAACATAAAACCTTGAGTCAGACAAAAGTCTTAGTGAGCAGTAAATCAACTATCAAACATACCAAAAGAGTATAAAGGGTACAAAGGAATAGGAACCCAACCATCCCACTCCAACTCTTTCTACAGTGATAGCCCCCAGACACACTAAGCAGAACAAACATAGCAAAGCAGACAATTAAAGTAAAGCAATTATCACTCGAGTCAAGGTCGATGTTTTCCAAGTACAAACCACCAAGGCCTAAACCAAGATCAGATAAGCACCCACAAAACATCGCTCTTGAGACCGAGTGAAAAGAAAACCAAACATCCATGACCCTGGCTATCATTGTTATCATTGCCTTGATACCATCGTTAATTGAATGACCGGAACATTCTTTCAGCCGTCAGTCAAGGGCTAATGGAAACCCCGGTTCTAGACACAACTCCGCACGTTATCGCAGCCCGTGCCTAGGAATTTTCGCAACTACCCAGAGTACTAACACGTTGTCGCAGCCCGTGTTTGGGACTATCGAATCTGCCCAATGTACTCTTGCTTTGAGCATGCTAGAACCTTCAACAACGATGAAATCTCAGCCTCCTAGTCATCCTCCTCGACGACTATTCTCATACTAGCCCAAGCGCCTCTCGAGCCCACCATTATCAACCAACTCGAACCGCATCATCGAGTTATCAACATGCTTGGGATGATCCCGTCTGGATTAAATCAAGGCTATCTCACATCATGCTTTGCTTCATCGCATCATAGCAAAGTCCATCATCATCGAATCTATCCATACGAGCTTTAACATCCGCTTCATATGCCACAAGCTGCTTTCACCACTCAAGAGCCTCTCCACTTAGCTTTTGAATCATCTTCGACCAACTTGTCCAAATCAACTATTAGCTAATTTGCAACAATCTATCAATCAAATCAATCATTAATCCAGCAGTCAAACATTCAAACAAGATCTAATAAGCAATTATACAATTAAAATGTCCAAATCTAACAAGTATGAATTATAAGCAAATATCTCTAAAACTTGATGAATAAACTTATATAAGTTAACATGTAGCAAAATGGGTATCCAAAACTTCATAGACAATGGATCTACATGCAGACTTAAGGAAAATGCAAGAAATCTCTATCTTTAACACATAAACAAGCCACCGATCCAATATACTCCTTTGGGTCTGTGTGAGAGATAACTACCACTCACCGAATCACCTAAACACCTCAAAAGCAACTAACTCCAGATTTTGACAGCAAAGGATCTAGCTTGATCCGACAAGATTCCGCTTCAAACGATGAAATCTCTCTTCGATGGATGTAGACCTTCAACTTTGGCTCTTGGATCTTCGATTTGATCTTCAATCTAGATGAATGGAAGCACAAGATTAAAGAAGAGAAAAGAAATGAAGAAGTGTAGCACTCGAGCTCTTAAAATGGCAGCACTCCGTCGCTACAAAATCCAGATCCCAAAAAAATGAAGATAGGCACTCATATTTATAGGCTGAAATCCTTAACTTGTATGCCCCCTTAAGTCGGTCACGACTCAACAAAGACTCAGCGACTCAGCGACTCAACGACTCGGCGACTCGGCGACTCGGCGACTCGGCGACTCGGCGACTCGGCGACTCGGCGACTCGGCGACTCGGCGACTCAGCGACTCGGCGACTCAACGACTCAGCGACTCAACTTCCGGACGACTTAACTTCTACACGACTTAACAACACTAACGACCTAATGACAACAGTTCTACGATCCTTCGATCCGTAAAAATACGGGTCGTTACATTCTCTCCCCCTTAGGAATTTCGCCCCCGAAATTCCAAACAAACAAGAGCAACCAAAACTATTCTGCATGCCTACCATCCATAGCAATCTACAAACCATGCATCCAATTACTAGCCTAGCATGCAGAATTCTAAGACTAGAACAGGTTATAAATTCATGAGATGTCACGACACCTTAGGGCCATACCTCAAAGAGTTCAGGATGAGCTGCCTTCATCCTCTCTTCCTCCTCCCATGTACAGTCGTTAACATCATCACTCCATTGTACCTTGAGCAACTTGACTACCTTCCTCCTAAGCTGTTTCGTGTCAGTTTCCACAACACGAAGCGGCTTACGAGGTCTTCTAATAACTGGATCAACTTCCAAATCTTCACAGCTATCAGCAGCAACCACTGTACTTGGGTCGTGCACATACCTTCGTAGATACGACACGTGAAAAACATTGTGCACACCCGACATTTTTTCTGGTAACTCCAACTTATAAGCGAGCTTTCCAATTCACTCGACGATCGGGAATGGTCCAACAAATCTCGGAGTCAATTTTCCTTTCTTCCCGAATCGAATAACATTCTTCAGTGGAGAAATCTTCACAAAAACCATATCTCCTACGTCGAATTCCAAATCCTTACGACGCTTATCGGCATAACTTTTCTGTCAGTCTTGGGCTGCCTTCATTCGTCGCCGAATGATCTCTATACAGTCCGAAGTCTGTCGAATCATTTCTGGCCCAAGTATCAATTTTTCTCCCGTTTTCAACCAACATGTCGGAGAGTTACATGGTCTTCCATACAATGCTTCATACGGTGCCATACCAATGCTTGACTGGTAACTGTTATTATACGAGAATTCCACCAAATGAAGATAATCTTCCCATGATCCTCCGAAATCCAAAACACATGCTCTGAGGAGATCTTCCAAAACTCGATTGACTCTCTCGGTCTGACTATCTGTTTGAGGGTGATAAGCTGTACTCAAACACAACTCAGTTCCCAAAACTTCCTGGAAGCTCTTCCAAAATCCACTAGTGAACAATGGGTCTCGATCGCTCACTATACTCTTTGGAATACCATGGAATCGAACTATCCACTTAACATACAACTCAGCCAATTTCGATGCAGTCCTAGTTGATCGAACATGAATAAATCTTGCACTCTTAGTCAAACGATCTACGATGACCCAAATCCCTTCATTTCCTTCTCTGGTTCTAGGTAGTCCATCGATAAAATCCATCGATATTTGCTCCCACTTCCATGTAGGAACTTCTAATGGCTGAAGCAATCCACTTGGCTTCTTCTGTTCAGCTTTTACCAACTGGCAGTTCATACACTTGGAAATAAAATTTCCAACATCCTTCTTCATACCTTCACAGTAATAGGTTCTCTTCATATCCCGATACATCTTATTTCCACCAGGATGAATTGTCAACTTTGAGTGATGACTTTCCTTCAAAACTTCATTTCTCAATTCATCTATATCGGGAACAACCAGTCGTCCTTGTTTCCGAAGCCAACCCTCTTGATCGACCTCGAATCCTTTATCCTTCTCTGGGTCCAATCCAGATTCCAAATCACGGATAATCAGGACAAGCTTATCGTCTCGCTTTTGGCTCTCGCCAATTCTTTCCACTAGAGTAGGTCTTATCGATAAGTTTGTCAACATCTCAGGTTCCAATTCACATCTAGGCCTGAAGTCAAATCCAGCAAAATACTCAAGACTCTTCCATTCTGAAAACATGGCTCCCAAACCTGCATGTCTTCGACTTAACGCATCTGCCACTGCGTTACCTTTTCCTGGAGTATAGGCTACACCAAAATCATATGATGCTAAAAACTCTAACCATCGTTGCTGTCGAAGATTCAAATCCTTTTGGGAGAAAAGATACTTCAATGACTTATCATCTGTAAACAACTCAAATCGAACTCCCAATAGGTAACGTCTCCACATCTTCGAAGCAAATACAATCGCCGCTAACTCCAAATCATGAGTCGGATATTACATTTCATGCGGCTTCAGTTGTCGACTTGCATATGCAACAACTTTATCCTTCTGCATTAGCACTGCTCCAAGTCCAGTACCACATGCATCGGTGTAAACCACCATCTCATCATTTCCACTTGGAATAGCCAAAACAGGAGCACTTGTCAATCGCTCTTTCAGGATTCCGAAAGCTTGCTCACACTTAGCATCCCATCTGAACACTTGGTTCTTTTTCGTCAACCCTGTTAATGGTGTAGCTATCTTGGAAATGTCTTTGATAAACCGACGATAATATCCTGCTAATCTAAGAAAACTTCTCACATCAGATACATTCTTAGGTCTAACCCAATCCTGGATTGCTGCCACCTTAGCGGGATCAACCGCTATTCCATTTCCAGAGATAACATGGCCTAAGAACCTCACTTCACTCTTCCAGAAGTGACACTTCGAAAACTTAGCCCTCAGCTGATGTTTTCGCAAGATTTCCAAAACAATACGCAAGTGCGTCTTGTGCTCTTCTTCAGTCTTGGAATAAATCAAAATATCATCCACAAACACAAGTACAAACTTGTTCAACTGATCCCTGAACACTCTATTCATAAGATCCACAAAATATGCTGGTGCATTAGTCAATCCAAACGGCATTACCAGCCACTCATAGAAACCGGATGGTGTCCTAAAAGCAGTCTTCGACACACTATCCTTTGCCACTCTCAACTGGTGAAATCCCGTTGCCAAATCCAACTGAGAAAACACCTTAGCTCCGTGAAGCTGATCAAACAAGTCATCTATTCTCGGCAACGGATACTTGTCCTTCTTAGTCACTTTATTTAGCTTACGATAATCCACACACAACCTCAACGATCCATCCGCTTTGGTTGCGAACACAACTGGTGCACCCCATTCGGACACACTACGCCGAATGAATCCTTTCTGTAAAAGGTCATCAACTTGCACCTTCAACTCTCGCTGTTCCCTAGGCACCATCCGCCTAAGAGGCATCACAACAGGTCTGGCTCCTTCAACTAGATCGATATGAAACTCGATCTCTCTATGCGGCGGTAACTCTTTGACCTCGTCAAAGACATCCTCAAATCCATTCACAATAGGTACCGTTGACAGTCCATCCCGTGGAACAACCAGCGAATACATGAAGCTCATGAAGACGCCTTCTTCATGCTTACATCGTATCACAACCTTTCGTCTCTCCACATTCTCGACTGTCACCTCTAGCCTCTCACAATCAACCTTTGCCGCATACTTCCTAAGCCAGTCCATACCCAAAATAATTCCGAACCCCGCAAAGTTCAGAACAAAACAATCACAAACAAAAGAGCAATCATGACTCGACACAACTAGACCACGGCATACCATACACAAACAAGACGAACCCCCAACTGGATTAGTTACAACCAATGGTCTATCAACAATATCCGGTTTCAAACCCAACCGGCCTACAAGTTCACTACAAACAAAGGAGTGCGATGCTCCAATATCAAACAACACCCTAACTAGAACACCACAAATGGAAAGAGTACCTTGAACCACCACACTCTTTCCTTTCTCTTCAGCAGTAGGAGCTTTCGAAGATGATGGAACAGCCCCCAAAGCATAAGCTTGCACAATCTTCTTGTCCTTCCTCGGTTCCGGACAATTCCTCTTGAAATGCCCCGGTTGGTCACAGTTGTGGCACTTTGCCGGCACCTTCGGATTCTTGCAATACCTGGAGAGATGACCCTTCTGCTGACAGTTGTAGCAGGTCACTTCACCCTTCGGCTTCTTCTGACCATTCTTACCCTTCTGCTGCTGCTGCTTCCTCTTCTTATTTCCACCTTGCTCCTTGGTCACAACAACAACAGATCCTTCCTTAGGAAACAGATTCTCATGCCTGAGAGCCTTCTCCACAAGCTTCTCAAACGGATCGTCCAAATGATCCACCAACTGCCTCCCAAGATAACTGTCCAGGCCTGTCACAAACTTCTCATTCTTCTGATAAGGGGATTCAATATATGACCGAGCATACTTGGACAAAGCTTCAAACTCAGAAACATACTCAAGAACTGGTCTTCCACCTTGCTTGAGCTCCACAAACTTCTTAAACAAAACAGATTTCTGAGCTGTAGAAATGAACTTAGCTTCAAATCTGACTTGGAATTGCTCCCAAGTGATCTCTTCCTCTGTAGTATCAATGGTGATAGAGTTCCACCAATCAGAAGCTCTTCCCTGAAGTTGTCTTGATGCAAGCTTCCTCTTAGTCACATCCTCAACTCCCAAGTCACCAAAGATCCTTCTACAAGCATCTATCCATCTCTGGACTTCTATGGTTGATTCTGTTCCCAAGAAACCTTCCCTCCAGGAGCAGTATAGTCCTTACAAAGCTTAGCAAAATCCACTGGTCTTGGGGCTTGAACCTGAACTCCAACATCTACCGATGGCCCCGGAGCCGGCATCCTTCTCATGATCGAAGTCATCATAGCCTCGAACATAGAAGCATAATCAGCAGCCCCCTCAACAGCATGGCCTCCCCTAGCAGCTGGTCTCCCTCTTCGACTCATTCCTAATATCGAAAAGAAATGATTAATATACCCTGAGAAACAACTGCATAAGAAGTTCAAATCCTTCTAAGCTACTATATTATATATATAGTAATCATCCATCAAAATTACAATTACGTCTCTCATACGTAGTTACGTCAGCGAGCGTTGGCTAAAATCGATTAACCAAAGCTCTGATACCAAAAGTGACGACCGCCCATGACTCCCGCACTAGAACAAGGAAATAGTGCGCTGTAAAGTGTGTCAGGCAGCCATGGACGATAGTCAGGGTAAGGTAAACACAGAATAGTTTATCGTATGACTCAAAGCGCATGGATAAAATACAATAGAAAGTATACACAGTGAAGCTCTATAGAACAGAAGTCTCATCATATAAGCTCATAACAATTTGATACAAACATTTGAATAGCCAATACATCAAGCCTCACCACATAACACTCAGAGAATCATACAAATAGCGGAATACCCAGTACATATAGTAAGAAAACAATATGCAAAAGCCTCCTGCTCGTCTTCGTCATCAACAGCGTTAGTCACTAAGAACAGCACCTGTCACCTGCTACCTAGTCTGCCCATCCCAACATGGATGAACAGCCCAAGGTAATAAGAGTTAAACATAAAACCTTGAGTCAGACAAAAGTCTTAGTGAGCAGTAAATCAACTATCAAACATACCAAAAGAGTGGATGAACAGCCCAAGGTAATAAGAGTTAAACATAAAACCTTGAGTCAGACAAAAGTCTTAGTGAGCAGTAAATCAACTATCAAACATACCAAAAGAGTATAAAGGGTACAAAGGAATAGGAACCCAACCATCCCACTCCAACTCTTTCTACAGTGATAGCCCCCAGACACACTAAGCAGAACAAACATAGCAAAGCAGACAATTAAAGTAAAGCAATTATCACTCGAGTCAAGGTCGATGTTTTCCAAGTACAAACCACCAAGGCCTAAACCAAGATCAGATAAGCACCCAAAAAACATCGCTCTTGAGACCGAGTGACAAGAAAACCAAACATCCATGACCCTGGCTATCATTGTTATCATTGCCTTGATACCATCGTTAATTGAATGACCGGAACATTCTTTCAGCCGTCAGTCAAGGGCAAATGGCAACCCCGGTTCTAGACACAACTCCGCACGTCATCGCAGCCTGTGCCTAGGAATTTTCGCAACTACCCAAAGTACTAACACGTCGTCGCAGCCCGTGTTTGGGACTATCGAATCTGCCCAACGTACTCTTGCTTTGAGCATGCTAGAACCTTCAACAACGATGAAATCTCAGCCTCCTAGTCATCCTCCTCGACGACTATTCTCATACTAGCCCAAGCGCCTCTCGAGCCCACCATTATCAACCAACTCGAACCGCATCATCGAGTTATCAACATGCTTGGGATGATCCCGTCTGGATTAAATCAAGGCTATCTCACATCATGCTTTGCTTCATCGCATCATAGCAAAGTCCATCATCATCGAATCTATCCAAATGAGCTTTAACATCCGCTTTATATGCCACAAGCTGCTTTCACCACTCAAGAGCCTCTCCACTTAGCTTTTGAATCATCTTCGACCAACTTGTCCAAATCAACTATTAGCTAATTTGCAACAATCTATCAATCAAATCAATCATTAATCCAGCAGTCAAACATTCAAACAAGATCTAATAAGCAATTATACAATTAAAATGTCCAAATCTAACAAGTATGAATTATAAGAAAATATCTCTAAAACTTGATGAATAAACTTATATAAGTTAACATGTAGCAAAATGGGTATCCAAAACTTCATAGACAATGGATCTACATGCAGACTTAAGGAAAATGCAAGAAATCTCTATCTTTAACACATAAACAAGCCACCGATCCAATATACTCCTTTGGGTCCGTGTAAGAGATAACTACCACTCACCGAATCACCTAAACACCTCAAAAGCAACTAACTCCAGATTTTGACAGCAAAGGATCTAGCTTGATCCGACAAGATTCCGCTTCAAACGATGAAATCTCTCTTCGATGGATGTAGACCTTCAACTTTGGCTCTTGGATCTTCGATTTGATCTTCAATCTAGATGAATGGAAGCACAAGATTAAAGAAGAGAAAAGAAATGAAGAAGTGTAGCACTCGAGCTCTTAAAATGGCAGCACTCCGTCGCTTCAAAATCCGGATCCCAAAAAAATGAAGATAGGCACTCCTATTTATAGGTTGAAATCCTTAACTTGTATGCCCCCTTAAGTCGGTCACGACTCAACAAAGACTCAGCGACTCAGCGACTCACCGACTCACTGACTCAGAGACTCACCGACTCAGCGACTCAACGACTCAGCGACTCAACGACTCAGCGACTCAGCGACTCAGCGACTCAACGACTCAACGACTCAGCGACTCAACGACTCAGCGACTCAACGACTCAGCGACTCAACGACTCAGCGACTCAACAACTCAGCGACTCAACTTCCGGACGACTTAACTTCTACACGACTTAACAACACTAACGACCTAATGACAACAGTTCTACGATCCTTCGATCCGTAAAAATACGGGTCGTTACAATTGACCACCTAGATCGCCATAACCCATCAGGAATCAAAATCGAACTTTCGATCCTCAACCTGGAACCCATTACCGATGACAAACCTCTTCGCCACGCCACCCAAGATTACCAGAATCCACGCGAGCTTAACCAAAGCTTTGTCATGATCCAATGCATCGCTACCCCTGGGTCCGATCGACCCAATTGCCTTAATGATGACACAGCGATCTTGCCATTGTCATCAATCAAAACGAAACCTTAAACCCTAATTCATCCTCGATCCATCACTCTAATTAATAAAAAAATATTTGAATATGTTTCCAACAATATCCAACACATCATCTTCCTTCAGACTCAAACTCGAGGTTCGATTCCACTTTGATCATCGGGAATTGAAGATTTCGAAAATTCCGTTCAACTCCCACATGCTCGAGATTTTTTAACTTAAAAATCATGAATTCATATTTAAAAATCGTGGTTTATGAAAATGAACAGATTATGAAATCAAAACTCAAATTTTAATCAATTAAATTTTGAACAAAATTTGAGTTTGTTGTGCTTCTATATATTCCCAGTAAACCCATTTTATGAGGCCCCACCTCGATACCCACTCTAGCCAAGGACACTACGGGGTAATACCGTCAACTAGCGCGGAGAATAAGGCTATTGAGGAGCGACCATCCACGTAATTACTTTGTACGAGCACCGATATGTCAGATAGTACAACATGCATCTGGTTTTAGGAGGAAATCCAATACAAACTCAAAGCTACTACCCGGTGGTATATATATTCTTCAGAAACAAATATAGAAATAAACATAACACAAGTTAGTCACAGACATCCATATCACAAAGGCGGAAATAGATATGAATATATAACACATAAAAGTGTTCATCAGAGTAGTGGTCAGACAAGATCCACCATATCATAAAAGAATAGTTACAAGTGCTAGACAAAATAATATGTATACATCAAGGAGTCTATATCTCAAAGGTATACAACAAAATAAACTACGGGAGCATGAAAACTCACCAACACGTGCATCACAAAATGGAACGCTATTCCATGGTTGTAATCCATTAATTCTGAATCGAAGCTCCATAAAATGGCCTGAAGACCATCGGTCGCTACCCCACCAAATTGAGCCGAAGCTCCACAGAAACGAGGTTTAGTCTCCCTCGTAGACAAAGAGACATCGCAAATTTGCTAGTCTATATCACAAAAAAGATCATCAACGATCATCAAGAAGTGTCAATTACAGTAAGCTAGTAAATATATAAGCTTAGGCTCATGTCCCATAACCACTAGCTTAACTTAAATATTTACGAACAAATTGTAGATCTCCACTCGAAAATTGTCACAAGAGATTCAATCGAACAAGTCCAAGGATTAACCGGCGAAGTAAACGCAAGCGTTTCATACCACTTGTTTTACTAAGCCGTTTAATTAGATTTCTCTTACAGGTGAGGTAAAGGTTTGTATATACTAGTAGATTGGAAAACGGTTTAAGAAACGAGCTTTCTAGTAAAATAGGGTTGAAATCATTTTGATGAAGGATTTTTGATATTTACTGCTAGTATTGAAACCTTCATATTTTTAAAGTGACAAATCACAAAAATAATTGTAGAAACAATAAATCCCAAAAATTCACATTCGAAGACGTGAATAAAATCCAAAGAATTCGATCCCAAATCCATCAAATTGGAAATACCCATGCGAATTAACAGCCACGACTTACGACTTAACATAATTCAACACAAGAAATCAGCGGCTCAACACATGCGACTCCACGGCATATGACCTAAGAGATCAGCGACTTAAGAAATAGCATGCGACCTAACAGAGCAACTTAACATGGCGCGACCTACAGCATGGCGCGAACTATAGCATGGCGCGACCTAAGTTGGTACGAGATATAGCAGCAGACCGAGCGACCTAAATGGTTGCGACGTAAACCATGACGCGACCCATAGCAGCAGGCCGAGCGACCTAAGTGGTGCGAGCAAGCCGAACGACAACGACCTAAGAGATGCGGCTTAACGTGGCACGACCTATAGTAGGTGCGACTTAATGGTGCGAGCAGGCCGAGCGACCTAAGTGGTCAACGACCTATGGCAAGCCGACTCATAGCAAGGCGAGCGACTTAAGGAAGTGAGGCTGAGCGACCAAAGTGGTTACGACCTAACTGCAAGCGACCTAAGGAGCTAGCGGCTTAAGGAGTAGCATGCGGCTTAAAGCAGGTGCGACTTAAAGCATGGCGCGACCTAACTGCAAGCGATCTAAGGAATGGAGCGACCCAATGGTTGCGAGATATTACAAGCGTGACCCAAGGTATTGCGCGACCTATAACATGTGTGACTTAACAGGCCGAGCGACCTAAGGTACTGGGGCAAGCCGAGTGACCTAAGCAACAGAAATGCAAAAACTCTCTCAATTTGCAACCGGTCGAGCACGGACACTAGAGGATTACGCCCATCGGCTACCCGGTCATATTGGCTCCACGATGCATCACCAAAAACGTGTTCAAACTTCAAAGTTAGGATTTTTAAAGATTTGAACCCAAAACACTAAAAATTGGGATATTCACCAATTCAATCCAAACCAAAAGCAAATGCACATGAATAAGTGTTAGGAATTCATACCCAACAATTAAAGATAGTTATAGACAAAGATGTGAGATAAAAATCTCACCTTTTCACAAAATCAATGAAGGAGAAGCTTAAAAGCAAAGGAAGAACCAACCAAACTTCAATCTCAACACAAGAAGCTTGAATCAATGGCTTCTCTTTGGATTTGGAGTTAGATGTTGGATTTGCAAATGAACTAGGGCTTGGAGTTTTAATTTCCCATTCCTCACTCCATTTTTGATTAAGCTTGAGTGTTAGGAAATGAAAGTGAAGTAATGAAGGGAAGAGGGGGTTGACCTAGAGATAATAGTTTAGGCTAATGGGCGAAACCAAACCCAAAGCCCAAAGTGAAAAAGTGGCAAAATTCCACTAACTCCAAACATATTTATACTCAAAAAGATCGCAACCGTATGCAAAAAGTAACTTTTCGGACTAAAATCCGACTAACGATAAAATATTTAAATAAAACATTTAAATATTCAATCGTAAAATATGCGGGTTGTTACACATTTATTTTAACTACTTAAAAGTATTTTAAAATTTTGATCTTGCCAATTCAAACTAGTTTAATTTAGGCATCAAAGTCTATAGATTATTATAGAATGAGATATTGAGTTTTTAATCTTGATGTTTGGAACCCTGTAAACTAAGAACACGTATGAATTACCTGTTCACATTCAACATTTGCATATTTATATGTATACACAAACATATTTGCACCTATTCGAACATAATTCACCACTTCACTTCAATTTCAATCACATACAAACCAGATTTATACATACAGGTTGAAGAGTTTGCTCACCTGAATGATTTGAAAGAAGAAACAGGTTTTTGCCTGGAATGTTGAAAACTGGAGGATGGTTTTGAGTTTGAAAACTGGGAACTTTGAATTTATGTTGAGTTGAAGCTTTGATCTTTGCTTCAGGTTGAACTTGGACTTGAATTTAGATTCATGAATTTCTGAGATGAATTGTTTTTCCTTGTTGGAGATTTTTTGAAAGCTTGTTTACTGCCTTTAGATTTGTATAATATTTACAGGGTTTTGATTTTGATTTTCTTGTGGTTTCTGGTTTGTTGTATATTTGTGTTACAGGTTTATTTTCTTGCTTGTGAAATGAAGATAGGGAAAAAGAAATGGGAGAGCAAAGAGAGATGTTCATATAGTGTTAGTTTAGGATTTATTAAAAATTAAAGAAAATAAAATAGTAAGTGACACTTGTTAAATTTGTTAACATTTGTCGTTACACAGTTTAATCATATTACACATGCTACTAACATGATTTTATTTATTAACACATGTCATTTACATGTATTTATGTTTTAAATAAAATTCTTATATCATATTTTAAATTTAAATAATCTACTCCCTTTTACATACATATTTATATCTTTAAAGAATATGATTTAAAATCAATTAAACATTAATAAATGTGCATAATATGTATATATTTGAATTTAACTCTTTAAATAGCTTTTGTAAATAAATTTTAAAATAAAATTTTCAAATCGTCATATTAGAAATGCAAAACAAAATTTTCTATTAGTATTAAATTTTGGAGTTTCCAAATCCAATATACTATTTAAAACATTTAATTAAAAAAATTCAAATTGATTCACAATTAAATCCAAAATTTTATATAAATTACCAATTTAAATTTAACTCCAAACCGGGATTGTTACATAATTGTTGTTTGTCATTATTTACTGATGGCGTAACGACCTGGAATTTTACCGCCTTGATTTGAGAATATTAATAAATTTTAAATACTCAAATAGTAGGTTTTATAATTAAAATATAGCTCTTTTAAATAATAATAAATGACGGTAAAATAGATCTGTAATGACCTAAGATTCCGCCACTTTGAAATAGGCTATTTAAATATATTTTATATAATCAATAAATGGATTTTTATTAGAAAATAAACCTATTTTAATTATTTAATAATGATAATAAAATAGTTTTCAAATTTTTTTTTGCAATATTGATAGTTCATAGAAAATAAAAAATGCGACTGAAAAATGTTTTACGAAATTTCAACTTTTCGACACTCGAAAGTCGTCGGGAACGTTATGCACACTTGGTGCAACATGCACACATTTATATAGATCACTTTATATATATTAATAATTTTATAAGCCTATAAATACCCCTTCCATTTCATGTTTTTCCCTTTGCAACTTTCATTCTTCATTTCTTCACATCTTCTTCTTAAGCTCCTCCATACTCTCATGGCCTTCTCACTAAACATAGCTTAAATCACTCCGTTTCAATTCCTAAACTCTTCTCTTCATAAAGCAACCACACATCACCTCAAAACCACCATTTTCCAAGCCTAAACTCCCCTATGGCCATGACCATTATTCACTAGGCCGAGCCCATTTTGACTTCCAATGGTCCACATCTTCACTATGTTGAGCTAGGAGCAAGTGGGCTAGGTCGAGAGCAAGTTTAGTTTGATTTAATGAAAGTTTGATGAGTAAAGTTCATGTTTTCAAAACTCAAGTTACTAAATTTTTAAAATTTTAAAATTTATGAGTTAAAATGTTGCTTAAATACGTAGTAATGATGTATGTTTTGTATGCATGTATGTATGTTGATTTGGTGATGATTGCTTATACCAAAGTTTGAGTTGGCGATAAAGATTATACCTTGAATATTGGAAAACTTAGTTAGTATTGTGAAGTAATACTTTGTTTATGATGGTGCTATAATGTTATGTTATGATATTATGTTTGAATGTTGTGTTTGTTGTATGTGGACTCATGACACAAAAGTAGCGATTCGCTAACCAAAAGAGACACAGAAATTCGCTTTTTTTAAAGTCTGATTTTTGTTTAAAGTGAAAATTTTTCAAGTTAAAAACAACTTTTGGTTTCAAAAGTTTATTTTCATGTTTTAAAGAAGATGAGAGTTCAAAGTTGAAGTTTTAAAAGTTAGAAAATTAAAATTTCAAGTTTTGAAAATCATGGGTTTGTATAGCAGTAGTCACTATATGCATAGTTCGAGAGAAAAAACTAAATTTTCTAAATCTAAAGTGTTTACACTTAGAAATATTTTAGAAAATATTTTCTAATTTTAATTTAGTAATTAGAGAACAATTATTTAACTATTAATTTATTTAATGATTATTAATTGATTAATTAATTAATAAAGGTAATTAGTACTTAATCATTTGTTAATAATGCTTTTGAAGTTAAATGTTAATCAATTAAGTTAGTCATGATTTATTACTTGATTAAAGTTAATTATTATTTAATAAGGATTAATTAATTATTATTTAATTATTTATTTAAGATAATTACTAATTAATTATTATTTTAAAAAAGGGTTTTATTTAATTAATCTTTGATTAAAGTTAATTATGTTTAATAAAGTTTAATTAAGGTTTATTTACCTTTAATTGGATTTTAGTTACTATTTAACACGGATTTGATTCTCATTTATAGGGGTTTTAATATATTTTAAAATCGCTCTGAGTTTAAATTTTTGTTTTAAACCGTTTTCTTTTCAAATTTGTTTAAATCAAAGGATTTTTGTGTCATTTAACCTTAAGTAACCCCATATGTATAAGAAAACTAAATGACATCTATTAGCAGAAGAAAATACCATTCTGTTATAATAATTAACATGGACATTTACTTAAGTTGATTGGTTGATATGTGTTGATCCCTTATATACCTGTTGTTATGTGATGCCGTGTTAAACGGGATAAGCAAAACCAAATTAAAAGAACCATTGAGGTCGCTAAGCCTCCGTTTGATTTTGTAAAGGTAAATATTTCATGTTCTTTTTAAGATGGTTTTAAAGTTATTGCATTTTGAAGAAGATATTTAAAGAACGATTTGACAAACGGTTTTATTAAATATATTTTTAACTAATGGGAAGGGTTTTCCATGCTATAAAAAAAATTTGTAAAGAGTTTTATAAAGGAATTGGGAAATTTATAAGATGTTTTGGTTAATGGAGTTTTAAGCAAAGAAGATTTCATAAATAAGGAAGGTTTATAAAATGGATTTGCTTATTAAAGGAAGCTAAATTGATTTAAGGTTATTTAAGAAGTTGTTAAACGGGAAAGGTTTATAAAGAAGTTTTATAAATGATTTTGGGGGTATTTACAAAATAATTTTGGAAAATGATTTGGATATTCGTAAAGGGAGTTTATAAAATGGTTTGGATATTTATAAGAAATTTATATAAAAGATTTAGATATTTATAAAAACAATTTATATAGATGATTCTGAATATTTACAAAAGGGTTTTATAAATGTATTAGGAAGTTTGGGAAGCATTTTGAAATGGATTTGGATTTCAAGCAAAAGAGATTTCATGAATGAAATAGATTTGATTAAAAAGGATTTCGAAAGAAGTGTAACGACCTGCATTTTAAGCAAACACACATGTCAGACTCAAACCATTCAGAAAGGCAGATTGTTACGGGGTGGATAAGAAAAGGAAAAAGAAATAAAACAAATATAGAATCTCGTAGCGGAATGACAAAATGTAATAATCAAATAACAGTTCATGAAGCTGTTTTATAAATACATTTGATTATTCTTTACAACACAAATATCAGGGTTACATAAACAGGAATAAATAAATAAATAAATAAATGCAGTGAAATAACATGATGCAGTGGAATATAATAAATTAATACTAATACCAATCTTCATTTTCGTCCTCCAGAAATAAGGTCTTCAACCTAGAAATGCTCAAGCTAACCCGAGCGAATTTAAAAGACAAAACACTCAAGTCGGAACTAAAAGATCTTATGTAAGTTAAATCAACGTTAAATATGAGTGCGACGGCGTCAGAGATGTTTACGGAGTGCGACATCTCCTATCCAATGCCTAACGTGAGTGCAATAACTTAAGAGATGTTTGGGATTTACATCTCTTAAGAATCCGTTAAACTATCTGCTATGTAGTATAATACGCTATTATAATATGTCTATAGTAAAGTTAAGGTATTAAAATAGCGTTAATGTGTTACCCATATCACCCTTAACATATTTTTATATATTCCCATAGTCTATACAGTACTGTAATTCCTCCGTAAACTAGAGGGCTATTAGAGGGCACTCCATAAGTATGGTACAAAACAAACTCGTAGAAGGCGCTCTAGGGCATGTGAATAGGGTACTCGAGGAATGCTAGGGTAGATATACCAATTGCGGATCCGGACTGGTGGTAACACATAACAGCTACTACCTTCTACCTTAGAACACACTCCCAAATCAAAATCAAGGGGTGGCCACCAATCAACAACAAAATAGTAGAATGGTATCGAAGAAATGTACCCAGGAGGAATGCCTCACTTAGCCCGACGTGGCTCCTGTTTTAGTCACATCTAAGCTAACTCACGGGAGTCAGGGTCACGTCGTCCTTATACAGAAATCATTCGCCAAACCATCCTACTTCATTTCTGGAATCTCACCATGTACACAATTATTAAATTGGTTTTCGGTATTGACCGATAGTATGACAATATCTTATCCCGGTCTCTTTAATAACCAATCGCTTATTATATATCAGATGGTTCTTTTATAATTTCAAAACCATTCATACATGATATCAAAATATCATATTCAATTCAAACCGTATCACTTTCGAAATCATATTCACTTTGAAATAATATTTACCTTTAAAATCATATCGTTTCTAAAATCATGATTTCTTTCAAAATCATATTTCCAATTAGGTTAAATCCTTACTTCAAAATCATCATATTCAACTAGTTATAAAGTTTGAATTCCAACTTAGGTTATAACATCATTTAGCCATATTTGCTTTTCAACCAATGAATTTGAATATAAACACTTCCCATTTACTTAGTCTGAAAATTTAGAAAATAGTTTAATTAGTTATAATAGTTAAAATAGTTATAAATAGTTAAATACCCTAAAATAGTTTAATCATATATTTAAAATATCGTTAAATTGATTTATGATAGTTAAATAGATTTAAAATAGATTAAATATAATTAAAATTGATTAAATAGCTTTAAAATAGATTTGTTAGATTTAATATAAGTTAAAATGGGTTAATTAGTTTTAAAATAAATTAAATGGTTTAAAATAGGTTAAGTTGATTTAATACAGTTAATATAGGTTAAAATAGTTTAATAAGTTGAAAATCTTAAAATTTAGATCCTTTAAATAATATATTTTTATAACAATTTATATTTAAAATATGAATTTGAATTTAATAACAATTTAACCTATTCATTTCATTTCAACCCATTTGGATCATTTTCAATTTCCAAAAAAACCCAATTTCAAATCATTCAATTCAAATTCTCAATAAAATATTTAATTCTATATCGCTTCCAATCCATGTTTGAAACATCAATTTAAATTACTCCAATTTCAGTATATTTCAAAATTATATTTCTAACAATTTTAATAACTCAATTTCGATAAATTTCACTTATACTTCAAATTCAACTTTAAAATTTCAATTTAATTTATTTAAACAATTCTAATAAATCAATTCCAAATTTTTAACATAAAACTTGAATTTCGATAATAATTCAATTTATATAAATCAAATTTAATTTCAAACTATCATTTAATTAAATTTAAAAAAATTAAGGATTTAATATCATTTAATTTAACCAATTCGGTGTCCGTATATAATTCTTTATCCTATGGTCAAGTGATACGGATATTTATCATTTCAATCCGCAATTTAAGATTTTACGATTATATATGATTTTAAACCGCAATCCCGAATTAAATAAAATCCATAAAATCGGTCGAGTCTATCATTCCAACCCATAACAATTGTTCTCTAATCTATAGATCGTTCGGGTATATATCATTTTAATCTATGAGAACTTGCAGAGTGACAACATTATATAAATTAATATGACATCCAATCATCCAACATCCATCATAAATATCATCCAATTCGACCAAATGAATTACAACAAATAACTGATCGTTATTTACAAGAAATTAATTGGCAATTTTAAATTCAATAAAAATTAAATAACAATTTTATTCAGATAATTCAAATTAACAGGGATAACAATTTAAATATACCAAACAGCCATAAATAAATTCCTAATCACATCATAAATTTAATTTAACTAACATAAGGAATTTTATAAGTTGTGAGTGGGTCAAAACACTGACCTTCAATTTTAAATCGATTTAAAAATCCAATTTAGGGTCCAAATTCAAATAGTCTCAGAATTCGTATAGCATACGCAATCGAACCGAAGCCACCACCGCGTTCGCTCCCGCTTGGCCAACGCGATGCGCCACCTCATACCTTACCGCGGCTTCTCTCCCAAGGCCGCGACTGCACCTCGACCTTCCTGTAACCTCACAAGAAAAACGCCGATGCCCAAAGCAAGCAGCCACTACCGTTATTAGCAACCCTAGTTTGAATTGTTGACGACGATCCAGCCACCAAATCTCCAAGCGAACACCTCAGATGAACTTCCCTCGGTCATCTCTACAAAACTATATCAACTGATCGATGATCCGTTGAAGTTGATCAACGCACAATGAATGGCCGTAGATAATTCATCAATTTCTGACCAAACCATAGTTCAATTGCAAAAACGAATTGCAGATCTGAGATATGCTCGTCGAGAGCTTCGAAATAGTATATAATTTGATAAGGTTTGGAGAAGTTTGATTTTTGGAATTGATTTTGAAATTGAATTTGTAATTTGAGAATTTGTTTGTCTACCATTGGAAAGTGAGAAACAGTTGGAATTGTACGTACAAACAAACTAAGTTGAGAAACACTAGAGTTTATAACAGGCTGTTAATAGGATTAGCTGAAATATGAAAGGATGGACTAGATTGATTTGAAAGCTGAATGATAAACGACCCGAAAAGTCCGTTTTCGTTCCCGAAACAAAAATGGGTAAATACCATATATCAAAATAGATATATTTGATAATTTTAAACTCAATGGAATAGGTTTCAAGTTCTAATTGCATAATATGAAAAAGTTATCTCAAAATCAGCTCACTCAAATAGATTTCAATTAAATTAATTTTCAGGCGTTTCGAGTTCGTACAATCAAACGACAAGTTCGATCGCTATGAAACATGAAATCCTATAATAATTCACAAAGGATCCGATGAAATTGGTTTCGTTGAAATCCGAGATAGTTGCCAAAATTGCTATATTTTAAGTTAACTAAATAAACTAATATTAAATTAATTAAATCAAATTTTCAATTTCAATTCCATAATTAACAAATTTTATCATTTTTGATTTCGTTAACATTTACAATAATTTAAAAAAAATTAGATATCAATTTAAAGTTAAATAAATTTACTAATTATAGTGTTTAATTTCAATTTTAGTAAATTCAGTAATTATAACTAAAATTCTAATAAATCCATTTAATTTGATTTCCGTCTTGTTATTCAATCAATTATCATCTTATGGGTATAATTAACATTGGTTTATATCTTAGTACATTAATATTTTCCATTTCATCTTTATTTACATTAATGTATTACATTTAATTTCAATAAATCCAATTATTAAAATTTAAATTTCAATAATTTGGTCAACTTGATTTCAAAGCTTTATATTAAATCATTCATTGTTCTATGTATACATTTAACATTGGTTTCTATCTAATTACATTAATATTCTACGGTCATTATCTTAAATCTATCTAACACTATATTAAATTTCATTCATTGCAATTTATTTCTAATTTGATTATAACAAGTTAACCAAATAGGTAACAAATAACAATTGTCGCCATTTGCACATTTAATAACATTTTTAAGTTTATTATTACAAACAAATATTATAATTACTTACATAATACTGATTTTATTCAACTACATTAATTATATACTATTCCATTAATTAGTTCAATATTTACATTTGGTTTCTTATATTCAATTTATAATCAAGCATGACATTTTAAACCATTTCAATTAATTGAAATTTCATACAAATTGTAAAAGATTGACTTTAATTAACTTTGTTGCATTTCATTTTATTTATTATTTTATTAAATAGTTTACACTTTTTATTTCTCTCAACATTAAATCATAAAATATTATTAAATTAACAAATATAATTATCGAAAATTATGGGTCATTATACTCTTCCCCACTCAAAACTTTTCGTCACCGAAAAGGAAAAAGAAGGGATTAAGTAATCAATATATCTTAATCAAAATATTGAATTTATAAACAATTAATTTACAAAATTAAATAATTTAAATGAAATATATCAATTTACAAACAATTAAATCTTTTCATATTCAAGTTAAGAAAGTTTGAAAACATTTCAAAAAAATTTCCAAGTCCAAAATTCACGGAAAATTTTGGCAGAGTCTTCTTTGTACGGAGAGGTTTGGGGGAAATAGTAATATCAATAATAACACTACATATCACATATATTTCAAAATAATATATCCCAACAATGGAAAAGTAATATAATATCGCTATAAAATCGTAATCATAGAATGTACCTATTTGTCGGGTAAACAACGTTTATTTTATGAAACCAAAAGCAGTAGCAATTACTTCCATAAACTTTATTCCACTTATATAATCCAAAGAGGTTAATACTTATATAAGAGAAATATTTATATTACTTCAATTTATAACAAACAAATCATAACAATATTCACTTGAAAATAGCATACAACAAGCACTAGCAAGCAGAACCATACAATCATCATATGCAGCTAAAAAATCAACAATCCAACCATAGCAACCAAACCAAATGTTTTATTCGGGTTTAGACACTTTTAATCGCGTTGAATGACAAATAAACTACTATGTACACCATCTACTCAGTTGTCTTAGATAAAAATCTATACGTTATTCATACATCCTCAAAATTAGAAGTATCATTTCCCAAACAAACCATGCAACAACCCTGGTTTTGGTGATTACCTGTAAATATTAAATTATAACGATAGTTATAATTTAAATTGTGAATTAAAAATAAATTGGAAATTTAAATTGTTTGTTTAGAATAAACAATGGATTTTGGAAATAAAATGTGAAAATAAAGTTTTGAAAACTTTATTTTGTTTATTTGTGAGAATATGAGTGAAATACGACTTTTATTTAGTGATAATGCAATAATTCTTGTAATTATTTCCAAATGCTTCTTTTATTGTTTTTTAAAGGAAGTATTTGATTTTAATATGTGTGTATTTTGAATAAAAAGAGGGAATTTTGTTTAAAAAAAGTTTTGGATATAAAACTGATGTTAAAATGGTTTCTTTATTTGACTACCCAAGAAAATAATTTTTGTGTAATTTATTGTGTTAAAAATAGTGTTTAGTGTAAATATTTGTGTAAATCGGGTACTTATTTGAAAATAAGGAATTTTAATAATAAAAATATTTTTATAACTAAATTATCTTTTTATTATTTGTAGAATGTTTTGTTAAACATGAAAATATGTTGTGTAATCTTATTTTGGTGAAATCTTGAGAAAATATGTTGTTTTGGTTATTTACATAAGTGCGTGTATGTGTTTTGTGCTAATTAAAATTAACAATTCTTTTTTGTATTTGGATCTTAGCCTATTTCCTAACTTTGCTTGAAGAAGAAACTCCTTCTTCTCAAAGGAATGTACGTATAGTACATTATCCCTTACCAGAAAACAAAACAAAAGAAAGAAAACCTTTCCTCTTTTTCAAATATAAGCTTCAATCTCCAATTTCTTCAACTAAATTGTTGTTTTCAATCAAATTAAAGCTATTAAAATAGGTAATCGCTCCAAAAACTAAATCTATTTCATAAAATTTTGATTTTGAGAAACTTGAATGGTATGTAATTTTATTTTTCTCTATTGCGTGTCTATACAATGTCAATTTTCAGGTTCCTAAAGCTATTTAAAGCAAAAAGCCTTCAACTTTGTCCGTATTTATTCAAGTTTGATCTTCATTTGCAAATTTGATTCTATACTCATAAAAATCTAGCTGAAAACAAGAGTTTGCTAGTCAAAAACTGCTCAAATCGCTGTAACAAATTTCTGTTGTTCAGAGGTTCACAGCTAAAACAGGCTGTGAATCCAAATTTGAGAACATATATCTCTCTAATTTACATTCGATTTGTGTCAAACTTCTTTTTTATTGATTGTATTGTTTTTGAAATTTATGCATGTGAAATTGCATGTCATTCTGGCCATTGTAGCTTATAGAAATATACTGCTGAACTTCGATTCGGAGCATGTTTTTGCCTAGATTTTTACAGTGGAAACACTGCCTGGGTTCAACTTTGAGACTTTATAACTTTTTCATACTCTGTCCAAATTACGTGATTCTTTTTTTTATTTGAAATATAAAGTTTATAACATATGCATACCAATTTTCAACTCAATCCGAGATAATTTGGTCCTCTGTTTCAAGCATTGAAGTTGAACACAAGATGGTTTCAGGCTTGTACATTTTGGTTTATTTGAAATGTTGCAAATATGGCCTGATTCCATGTTTGAGACACTAACTTTTTTATTTCCAGTCGGAATTCATTGATTCTTTTTTTTTTGAAAGATGAAGCTTTCTACTATGTGCATTTCAATTTTCAACCCAATAAGAGGTCGTTTAGTCCTTTGTTTTATGCCTGTAAATTGGACTCAAGATGGTTTTCAGGCTGGGGCATATTTTTGTTTTTGAACAGTTGCAAACATGGTCTGAGTCCATGTTTGAGACAGCGTAACTTTTCTATTTCTAGTCGGAATTCATCGATTCTTTTTTTTTGAAAGCCGAAGTTTTCTACTTTGTGCATGCTATTTTTTATTTCAATCAAAGGTATTTGTCCACGTGTTTCATATCTGAAAGTTGAACCCAGAGAAGATTTTAGACCAGGGTATTATTATTTTTCTATGCATTTTTATGTTCTTTTTGCTGTCCGACTTTTGACTTTTACTTCTTGTTTTTATGATATTTCCGAATTGTTTTGAGGGCTAGGATTCCTATCAATAGGCTAGCCCAGTTTTGTTTAATTTGAAATTCATATTTGAATTGAATTTGAATGACGATTTTCAGTAATTTCATTGATTTCGAGCACAGATTTTTCAAACAATTTTGAAATAAATTTTAGGATTTATGGAAATTTCAAAATAATTATTATACAATATTCTAAAGTATTTTCAAGTGTAAAATATATTTATTCTCTATAATAAGGAAGATTTTCAAATAGGGTTTTCAAATTGATTTTGAGAATTAGTTTTCAAAGCTTGTTTTTCCAAAGTAAATTATTTTATACATAATTTACACGTTTTTGCACATTTTGAGCAAATAGGAAGGATAATTAAACGGTTTGGTAAAACACGTGGTATGGGACACGTGCGTTTATCTTATCGGTTAATTTCCAACTTGTCTGTTTGATCATTTTGACCTTCAAGTCGAATTTACCGATGAGATGAGGTAACTCTTTACTGCTTTGAGTGTAAAATTTACTACTGTTAGTAAACTGTTTAGTGCGAACGTGTGGTATGGGACACACATTAACACTGTTCGGGTTCCTTTCCGAGAGTTTGTGACACATTTTCCATTGCGACGTATTTCCAACACTGGACCTTCGAGTCATTGAAATTGCGGCGTATTTGTCCACGAGGCGTTGTCCGCTGCGACGTATTTTCCATTGCGCGTATTTGCCATTGCGGCATATTTGCTATTGCGGCGTATTTGCCTTCGGGCGTGGTACCATATTTGAGATCAGTACTTTGCAGGCTTCGGCCAAAATCATATGCAAATTTTGACATGTTTTCATTGATTTCCCAAGTGTATCTCCTTTTTCATGGTTGGCCATTCGAGCCATTTTATATATATATATATATATATATATATATATATATATATATATATAAATGACGAGTACCTTATGGGAATTTGAGTTGCCTACACTGGCGTTATTTGAGATTTGCCTTTCTACATTATTATTGAGATTTTCCTATTGGCGTTATTACTGAGATTGCCTTTTGGCTTTATTTGGGGTTATATTCTCTTATGTTGGAGGGTTATATTTGACTGCCTTGTGGCGTATTTTTTTAGATG
Organism: Allium cepa; assembly: GCA_030765085.1. Classification (NCBI taxonomy): domain Eukaryota; kingdom Viridiplantae; phylum Streptophyta; class Magnoliopsida; order Asparagales; family Amaryllidaceae; genus Allium; species Allium cepa. The sequence goes on from CM060945.1 coordinate 781,643,313, forward strand.
GTGATTTCTAATATGTGCATATTAATTTTCAACCCAATAGGAGGTCATTTATTCCTCTGTTTTATGCCTATAAATTGGACTCAAGATGGTTTTCAGGCCTGGGCATATTTTTGTTTTTGAACTGTTGCAAACATGGTCTGAGTCCATACTTGAGACAGCGTAACTTTTTTATATCTAGTAAAAAGTCATCGGTTCTTTTTTTTTGAAAGATGAAGTTTTCTACATTGTGATCGCTAATTTTTAGTTCAATCAAAGGTCATTTGTCCACCTATTTCATATCCAAAAGTTGAACCTAGAGAAGATTTTAGACCTGGGTATTATTTTGTCTATGCATTTTTATGTTCTTTTACCATCCGACTTTTGACTTTTACTTCACGTTTTTATGGTACTTCCAAATTGTTTTGAAGGCTAGGATGCCAATCAATAGGCTAGCCCAGTAATTCGAAATTCAAATTTGAATTGAATTTGAATGACGGTTTTGAGTAATTTCATTGATTTCGAGCACGGATTTTTCCAAACGATTTTCAAATAAATTTTAAGATTTATGGGCATTTCAAAATAATTATTATATAATATTTTAAAGTATTTTCCTGTGTAAAATCTATTTATTCTCTATAATATGGAAGATTTTAAAATAGGGTTTTCAAATTGATTTGGAGAATTAGTTTTCAAAGGTTGTTTTTCCAAAGTAAATTATTTTACACATAAATTACACGTTTTTGCACATTTCGAGTGAATAAAGAAGAGAATTAAACGGTTTGGTAAAACACGTGGTATGGGACACGTGCATTTATCTTATCGTTAATTTCTGACTTGTCCATTTGATCGTTTTGACCTTCGAGTCGAGTTTACCGATGAGATGAGGTAAACTTTTTACTACTTTGAGTGTGAAATTTTCTAGCAGTTAGTAAGCCGTTTAATGCGAATGTGTGGTATGGGACACACGTTAACACTGTTCGGGTTCCTATCCGAGAGTTTGTGACACATTTGCTATTGCGGCGTATTGCCAGTACTGGACCTTCGAGTCATTGCCAATGCGGCGTATTTGTCCACGAGACGTTTGCCATTGTGACGTTTTTTCCGTTGCGGCGTATTTGCGATTACGGCGTATTTGCCATTGCGGCGTATTTGCCTTCGGGCGTGGTAGCATATATGAAATCAGTACTTGGTAGGCTTCGGCCAAAAGCACGAGCAAATTTTAAGATGTTTTCATTGATTTCCCTAGTGTATCTACTTTTTCATGGTTGGCCATTCGAGCCATTTTATGTGTATAAATGGCGAGCACCTTATGGGAATTTGAGTTGTCTACACTGGCGTTATTTGAGATTTGCCTTTCTGCGTTATTATAGAGATTTGCCTATTGGCGTTATTATTGAGATTGCCTTTTGGCGTTTATTTGGGGTTATCTTCTCCTATGTTGGAGAGTTATATTTGATTGCCTTGTGGCATATTTTTTTAGATGATGATTTCTTTGAGATTTCTTTGAGTTTTCCGATATGGTGGGTTTTAGGATTTCTCCTTTTTAGGAGTTATATTTTCCATAAACCACTATTGATGATTTGGGATATGCCGATAATATGAGGCTTGCTATATTTAGTGTTTTATCGATTGTTTTATTTCTTTTGAGATCGTATGTTTGTGTAAGTTATATCATCTCATCATTGAAAATAACCATACTTATACTCATGCTTATAATTAGTATTGTTCCTTCTTGTTTAAGAAGAACATTACCCTTATTCTTGTGTATTTATCACTGCTTATCCTCTTAAACCAATATGTTTGGCTAGACTGACCCATGTATTTTATACTCGGGTCAGACCGAGGTGTTTCAGGCTAGGTACCCTTATGGACTTAGCCTATTCTGCTTCCGCATGGACTTGTATGCTAGCCTTTTTTATTGTAGCCTTTCTATCACTACTCTGATATCTATATTGTTTTGACTCGTGTGTGTATTGTGGTCGTCGCACCACTTATGATGTATTATTTGTATTGTATGGGGATGTATCAGTATATACGTTGTGGCGCCCCACCTCTATACCCACGCTAGCCAAGAACATTACAAAGTAATGCCGTCAACTAACACGGAGAAAAATGCTGGTTAGGAGCGACCATTTATAGCCTTGCTCTAACTATCTATTGAATACATCGACAATAAACATACCAACCAGGTCGACATATCCAATGAATACTTAAAACAAAACCATAGATGGTTGGATCTATCGGAACAGAATATAATAACTCAAATGTAATATACATCACTGAACAGTAAATCATCCTATACACATATATAGATTCACAACAGAGTTATACAATAATACATATCAAGTGGTATAGCAAACCACCATATACAGACGAGTCAAAAGAATACATATCAGAGTTACTACAAAATAGGACTACACAAAAAGCTATGACAAAAAGGAGCAAGCTGAATAGTCCATTGCGGAAGCAAAATAGGCTAAGTCCAAAAGCACCTAACCTGAAACATCTCGGTCTGACCCGAGTATAAGATACACGGGTCAGTCTAGCTAAACAAATCAGTTAGATAAACTAAACAACAATAAACCTGCAAGGTTACAAGGTATAACAAATATCTCTAAAGGAGATAACACAATCATCTAACAAAAGATGAATCATATGATAACAAGCCTCATATCATTGGAAACATATAGAAACAAAGGATACAAATATCCCAAATCAAGCCAAAAAGGCAAATAATAAATACCAATAAGGTACACAAGTTCCACAAGGTAAACGCTACGCATCATGTGGCTCATAATGACCAACATCGAAGGGCGATACCTAGGGAATATACATATGAATGAAACATCAGAAAATTGCTCGAGCTCAGTACTGTACAAACAAGGATCCATGAGCCCGAAGACTCCAAACCCAATATCACCCATGCGGCTCATAACGACCAACATCGGAAGCGATACTAAAGGGCAACCCAATATCACCCATGCGGCTCATAACGACCAACATCGGAAGCGATACTAAAGGGCAACAAACCCGAAGGCACAAACCCGAAGGCAACAAACCGTAGTGGTGAAGGTCAGAGACCCAGTACTGGACGCCACTAACTGGCGGAATGTGTCACAACTCTCGAAAAGGAATCCGAAAAGTGTTAACATATGTCCCATAACCACTCGTTCGCACTAAACGGTTTACTATCCGTCAGCCACTTTCACACTCAAAGCAGTACAAAGTTTACCTCATATCATCGATAAACCAAACCCGAAGGTCAAAACGATCAATCGAATAGGTCGGGGACTAATCGGAAAGATAAACACACAGATTCATGGTCCGTGTTTTGCCTAACCATTTAATCACCCTTCCACTTCGCTCGAAGTGCGAAATTGTGCATGTATTTTAAATAGAATTTATAAATCGGAGAAGCGAACTTTTAATACGATTTGAAGAAATCATTTACAAAACCCATGAATGAAGTCAAAAAGGAATCATCAAGGTCAAATATGCAAAAACAACTAATTGGAATCAATTTAAATCGATAAAAGTGAAAATCACAAACAGATGGGCACACTGGACAAAATGAAGCAGGTCAGTCGACTGGCCTACTGCAGTCAGTCGACTGAACCACAACTCGAGAGTTTTTACTCTCTGCAGTCAGTCGACTGACTGCAGGGGGTCAGTCGACTGGCTGTAGCTGGAAATGTTTTCCAGCCTAGCAAATGGAGGAGCAACTCACCCCATTTGCAACATATCGAGCAATGGACTTAAGAGGATTTTGCCAATCGATAACCCAACACCATTGACTCCGATTTACCACCAAAAACCATGATCAAACATCAAAGTTATGATTTTCAAGGATTTGACTCCAAAACTCCAAAAATGAAATGTTCACCAATTCAATTCAAACTAAAGGCAAATGCATATGAACAAGGTGTTAGGAATTCATACCCAACATCAATGAAATCAAGCGAAGTAGATGTGAGTTCAAAACTCACCTTTTATCTCAAAACAAAGAAGAAAGAGTTCAATTTGCAAGGAGAAGACCAACAAACACTACTTCAACTCAACAAGCTTCAATCTAAGAATAAAACACATATTTCCCAATTTAGGTTTAGGAAATTTTTCTGAAATTGAAGAGGAGAAGAGTTGGAGAAGATGAAGAAGAACTTACCAATGGCTTCTCTTTGATTTTGGAGCAAGAATTTGTAGTTTGCAAATGGATTTAGGGCTAGGAGTTTCTAATTTCCTTTCTCTTCCCCCATTTCAGTTTTTTTTTGCTTAAGCTTTTATGAAATGAATAAGTGAATGGAAGGAGAGAAGGGCTGAGTTGAGGTTAATAGAACAGTTTGGGTGAAACCCAAACCCAAAGCCCACTTAGCAAATAGAAAAATTCGACTTACTCCAAACATATCAATGCTTACACTCAAAAAGATCGCAAACGCCATTTTGGAATCAATGGAAATGGTTTCGAGTCCCAATTCGGCCGTTTGCAAAAAGTAACATTTCGGACCCAAAATCCGACTAACGACGCTATATTTAAATAAAACATTTAAATATAAAATCGTTAAATATGCGGGTTGTTACAGATCTCCCCTCCTTACAAAATTGCGTCCCTGCAATTCCTAGAGACGATATTTGTAACAACTACATACATAAAACAATCAAAAGAAAAAGGAAATAAGCTTGAGACGAAAAGACATACTCACCGTTTCAAAGCGAAGAAAGAAAACCCGGATAAGATCGCTCGATATACTCTCTGGTTTCCCAAGTACAGTCATTGGGATTAGCGGACCATTGAACTTTAACGAGTGGCACGTCCTTGTTCCGAAGGTGTCGCACCTCCGTGTCAAGCACGCGAATAGGTTGCTGTACAATAGATAAGTCCGGTGAGATCTCAAGCTCTTGCAAATCAGGAGAAGTAATAACAGAATCCGACTCCCAAAGACACTTCCGAAGTTGCGAGACGTGGAATACGTCATGAATGCCAGATAAATGAGCTGGAAGTGAAAATCTATAAGCCACAGGGCCAATACGTTCAGTAATAGAAAATGGTCCTATAAAGCGAGGAGCCAATTTCCCAGTCGCACTGAAACGTATAACCCCCTTCAAAGGAGAAACACGAATAAAAACAAGATCGCCGATCGAGAACTCGAGAGGCTTCCTACGGTTGTCCGCGTAGGATTTCTGACGACTCTGTGCCTCTTTCATTCTCAATCGAATAAGATCAATCTTCTCGGAAGAATCACGAACAAAATCTGGACCAAGAATAAGCTTCTCTCCAGATTCCAACCAACAAGAAGGTGATCGACATGGCCTTCCATATAAGGCTTCGAAAGGAGCCATACCGATACTATACTGAAAACTATTGTTGTAGGAGAACTCTACAAGAGGTAGATGATCCTCCCAACTACCACCGAAATCAAAAATACAAATACGGAGAAGATCTTCCAAGATACGATTCACCCGTTCAGTCTGTCCGTCAAACTGCGGATAATAAGCTGTAGAAAAATTAAGCTTTGTTCCCAAAGCTTGCTGAAGACTCTTCCAAAAATGACTCGTGAATAAAGGATCACGGTAACTCACAATAGAACTAGGAACACCGTGAAGTCTCACGATTTCCTTGACATATAACTTAGCCAAATGCGAAGCAGTTCTATTAGACTTAATAGGGACAAAATGAGCAGACTTAGTGAGGCAATCAACAATAACCCAGATGCTAGAATGGCCCGATCTCGAACGAGGTAGACCGTCAATAAAATCCATAGAAATCTGATCCCATTTCCACAATGGAATCTCTAAAGGCTGAAGAAGACCCGAAGGACGCTGATGCTCGGCCTTAAAACGCTGACAAGTTATGCAATTGCTCACATAACTCGCCACATCGCGCTTCATGCCTTCCCAATAATAAAGAAGACGCATATCGGCATACATCTTGCTACTACCGGGATGAATGGTATACTTAGAACGGTGACAGTCATCAAGAATGTCATGCCTAAGTGCAAAATCAGAAGGCACAAAAAGACGGTTCTTCTTGCGAAGACACCCATGAGAATCAATGCTGAAATCCCGCAACGCCTCATCACAGGATCCAGACTCACAAAGCTGAATAAGATGCAACAATTCAGGATCACGCCGCTGACCATCGGCAATACGATCCAACAAAATAGGTCGAGCTCCCAAACTAAATAATAGAATAAGAGAATCAGAAAATGAACCTCGATCACGAATTTCACAAAAAGATAGAGTCTCAAGAACATCCCATTCGGCAAGCATCATAGAAATAACAGCCGAATGTTTGCGACTAAGCGCATCTGCAACATAATTACCCTTACCAGGGGTATACTGGATATCAAAGTCATAAGAAGCAAGAAACTCGAGCCAATGCTGTTGTCTCATATTGAGTTCCATCTGAGTGAACAAATACTTCAAAGATTTATGATCGTTATAGAGAATGAAGCGCTCGCCCAATAAATAGTGTCGCCAAATCTTCAAGGCAAAGACAATGGCGACTAACTCAAGATCATGAGTGGCATAGCGAACTTCATTCGGACGCAGTTGCCTAGAAGCATAAGCAACTACCCGATCCTTCTGCATAAGAACAGCACCGAGACCACTACCACAAGCATCAGTGTAGACCACAAGATCATGATTCCCTTTGGGAACCACAAGAATAGGAGCATTAGTGAGAAGTTCCTTCAAAGTCAAAAAGGAAGCTTCACACTTGTCGGACCAAATAAAACAAATGCCTTTCCGAGTAAGGCAAGTGAGAGGAAGCACAACCCGGGAAAAATCCTTAATGAACCGACGGTAATAACCCGCTAATCCAAGGAAACTACGAATCTCATGAACATTTTCAGGCCTCTTCCAATTTTGGATGGCTTCGATCTTTGAGGGATCGACAGAAATGCCATCGGAAGATACAACATGGCCTAAGAACTTAACCCTATTCTCCCAAAAGTGGCACTTGGAGAATTTGGCTCTAAGCTGATGACGACGGAGGGTACTCAAGACAATTCTCAAGTGATTAGAATGCTCAGCTTCAGACTTAGAATAAATAAGGATATCATCAATGAACACAAGGACGAACTTATCGAGATATTCCCGGAATACCCGATTCATGAGATCGACAAAGAAAGCAGGAGCGTTCGTCAAACCGAACGGCATAACGAGCCACTCAAAAGAACCATATCGAGTGCGGAAAGCTGTAAGAGGTATGCTATCCTCCGCGACTCGTAACTGATGAAAACCCGTGGCAAGGTCGAGCTGAGAAAAGACCTTAGCACCACTCAATAGATCGAACATGTCATCGATCCTAGGCAATGGATACCTATTTCTGATGGTTAACTCGTTAAGCTTGCGATAATCAATGCAAAGCCTAAGAGTTCCATCAGACTTCTTCACGAAGACGACCGCGGATCCCCACGGAGAAAAAATGGACTGAATCAACTGCTTGGACTCAAGCTCCAAAAGCTGCTTCTTGAGTTCCTCATTTTCCTTTGTAGGCATCCTCGTGGGAGGACGACTAACTGGCTGCGCGCCTGGAATGAGATCAATGCGGAACTCAATTGCCCGTTTGGGTGGCAAACCCGATACAGGCTCAAAAACATCAGAAAAGTCACAAGCAACCGGAATACGAGATATATCGTTATCATCTCGTGAGTCAAGAGAATACAAAGCCATTTCGGAATTATCCACATCCCGAAGAACAAGAGATAGCTGAGTAGGCGAATTCAGATGTCGAAGATATATAGTTCTCTCCGAACAAATAATCCTGGCATCATATCTCACTAGCCAGTCCATACCCAAAATCATATCGAATTCCAGACAAGAAATAACGTGCAGATTCGCACGGAAAGAAAAGTCACATAAAACAATCTCAACATCATCACAAAGCAAACTAAGGGTCGTGGATCCCCCAATTGGATTCGCAATCCTTAAAGAAGTAATCAAACAAGAAACATCCAAAGATAAATCATCAACGAGCTTTTTCGATACGAAAGAATGTGATGCACCCGTATCGAAAAGAACTCGTATACTATAGTCATGAAATAAAATAGAACCTTCCAAAATAGATGAAGATGCACCTTTAGACTGAGAAGGACCTTCAGAAGCCTTAGCAGCATAAAGCCTGCTAGACTTGGCACTAGCCGGAACAGTAGGGCAAGCTGAAACATGATGACCTTCCTTCTTGCAATATCGGCAGAAGAGAGACTTAGGACAAGCACGAATAATATGATCCGGAGAACCACAATTAAAACACTTTCGAAGGAAAGGTGTTCCGGAAGGCTGAGGCTGAGAGCTAGGACCACCGGTCTTCTTTTTCTTAGAAGGAAAAGGCTTCTTCTGAATTGGAAACGGCCTCTTGTTGGGGTTCTTGGAAACCTCAACATCAACATCACTATCACACTCCTTCTCGACGGTCTCGAGATGAAGTGCCGAATCAACCAACTCTTCAAAAGAAAGTTTAAGCTGGAGCAACAAAGACTTCTTAAGATATTTCTTAAGACCAGAAACAAACTTTAAATTCTTCTTATAAGAAGTGCTGATGAATTCAAGACCATACTGAGATAAAGCCTCGAACGATGCGACATACTCAGAAACAGAAGATTTCCCTTGCTTCAACTCAAGGAAGCGATGGGTCAATAAAACTTTTTCAGATTTAGGAACGAACTTGAGTTCAAATCGCTCCCGAAACTGAGTCCAAGAAAGAGTAGACTCATCAATCTCGGCTACAAGAAGCTCATACCAATCAAGAGCATGCTCTTGTAATAAAATAGAAGTCACAAGAACTCTATCATGGTCGGAAAGATCCATGCGAGAGAAGATACGCTCGCACGTGCGAAGCCAAGCTTGGACTTCAAGAACAGACTCGGAGCCCTTAAACGGCTTTCCTCCAAGATGAGAAAAATCACTGCACTGGCGTGCAAAGGCAGACTTGCGAGGTGGAGACACTCGAGGAGGAACTGGAGGCTGAGTGCTCCTAAACAACTCCAAAAACTGATCAGCAGACATATATACGCCATCCAAATGTGAGCCACTGGATTGCCCAGCACCCGAACGTCGTCCCTTGCCTCTTCCAGCCATACGCTGAAAGTTGAGATAAGAACAAGATTATTCACAAGGTAGATATTGCAATGTGGAATACTATGGAATAAAATGTATTCCTAGATGTATTCCCAACTCTATCTAACCTTGATGGAATAAAGAGACACGATGATTCGAAGATTTGTATCACTTGTACACTTTGATGTACCGTAATATGTGCATCTATTCTGTGTTTATCATATTTTGTCCTGAACTCAGCTCTGATACCACGCTGTGGCGCCCCACCTCTATACCCACGCTAGCCAAGGACATTACAAAGTAATGCCGTCAACTAACACGGAGAATAAGGCTGGTTAGGAGCGACCATCTATAGCCTTGCTCTAACTATCTATTGAATACATCGACAATAAACATACCAACCAGGTCGACATACCTAATGAATACTTAAAACAAAACCATAGGTGGTTGGATCTATCAGAACAGAATATAATAACTCAAATGTAATATACATCACAGAACAGTAAATCATCCTATACACATATACAGATTCACAACAGAGTTATACAATAATACATATCAAGTGGTATAGCAAACCACCATATACAGACGAGTCAAAAGAATACATATCAGAGTTACTGCAAAATAGGACTACACAAAAAGTTATGACAAAAAGGAGCAAGCTGAATAGTCCATTGCGGAAGCAAAATAGGCTAAGTCCAAAAGCACCTAACCTGAAACATCTCGGTCTGACCCGAGTATATGATACACGGGTCAGTCTAGCTAAACAAATCGGTTAGATAAACTGAACAACAATAAACCTGCAAGGTTACAAGGTATAACAAATATCTCTAAAGGAGATAACACAATCATCTAACAAAAGATGAATCATATGATAACAAGCCTCATATCATTGGCAACATAAAGAAACAAAGGATACAAATATCCCAAATCATGCCAAAAAGGCAAATAACAAATACCAATAAGGTACACAAGTTCCACAAGGTAAACACTACGCATCATGTGGCTCATAATGACCAACATCGAAGGGCGATACCTAGGGAATATACATATGAATGAAACATCAGAAAATTGCTCGAGCTTAGTACTGTACAAACAAGGATCCATGAGCCCGAAGACTCCAAACCCAATATCACCCATGCGGCTCATAACGACCAACATCGGAAGCGATACTAAAGGGAAACCCAATATCACCCATGCGGCTCATAACGACCAACATCGAAAGAGATACTAAAGGGCAACAAACCCGAAGGCACAAACCCGAAGGCAACAAACCGTAGTGGTGAAGGTCAGAGACCTAGTACTGGACACCACTAACTGGCGGAATGTGTCACAACTCTCGAAAAGGAATCCGAAAAGTGTTAACGTATGTCCCATAACCACTCGTTCGCACTAAACGGTTTACTATCCGTCAGCCACTTTCACACTCAAAGCGGTACAAAGTTTACCTCATATTATCGATAAACCAAACCCGAAGGTCAAAACGATCAATCGAATAGGTCGGGGACTAATCGGAAAGATAAACACACAGATTCATGGTCCGTGTTTTTCCTAACCATTTAATCACCCTTCCACTTCGCTCGAAGTGCGAAATTGTGCGTGTATTTTAAATAGAATTTATAAATCGGAGAAGCGAACTATTAATACGATTTGAAGAAATCATTTACAAAACCCATGAATGAAGTCAAAAAGGAATCATCAAGGTCAAATATGCAAAAACAACTAATTGGAATCAATTTAAATCGATAAGAGTGAAAATCACAAACAGATGGGAACACTGGACAAAATGAAGCAGGTCAGTCGACTGGCCTACTGCAGTCAGTCGACTGAACCACAACCCGAGAGTTTTTACTCTCTGTAGTCAGTCGACTGACTGCAGGGGGTCAGTCGACTGGCTGTAGCTGGAAATGTTTTCCAGCCTAGCAAATGGAGGAGCAACTCACCCCATTTGCAACATATCGAGCAATGGCCTTAAGAGGATTTTGCCAATCGATAACCCAACACCATTGACTCCGATTTACCACCAAAAACCATGATCAAACATCAAAGTTATGATTTTCAAGGATTTGACTCCAAAACTCCAAAAATGAAATGTTCACCAATTCAATTCAAACTAAAGGCAAATGCATATGAACAAGGTGTTAGGAATTCATACCCAACATCAATGAAATCAAGAGAAGTAGATGTGAGTTCAAAACTCACCTTTTATCTCAAAACAAAGAAGAAGGAGTTCAATTTGCAAGGAGAAGACCAACAAACACTACTTCAACTCAACAAGCTTCAATCTAAGAATAAAACACATATTTCCCAATTTAGGTTTAGGAAATTTTTCTGAAATTGAAGAGGAGAAGAGTTGGAGAAGATGAAGAAGAACTTACCCATGGCTTCTCTTTGATTTTGGAGCAAGAATTTGTAGTTTGCAAATGGATTTAGGGCTAGGAGTTTCTAATTTCCTTTCTCTTCCCCCATTTCAGTTTTTTTTTGCTTAAGCTTTTATGAAATGAATAAGTGAATGGAAGGAGAGAAGGGCTGAGTTGAGGTTAATAGAACAGTTTGGGTTAAACCCAAACCCAAAGCCCACTTAGCAAATAGAAAAATTCGACTTACTCCAAACATATCAAAGCTTACACTCAAAAAGATCACAAACGCCATTTTGGAATCAATGGAAATGGTTTCGAGTCCCAATTCGGCCGTTTGCAAAAAGTAACATTTCGGACCCAAAATCCAACTAACGACGCTATATTTAAATAAAACATTTAAATATAAAATCGTTAAATATGCGGGTTGTTACAGATGTATATATATCTGTTTTCTATTCTGTGATGTGTTATGCATTTGAGTTGTTGTATTTTGTTCTGATAGATCCTATAGCCACCTGTAGTATTGTATTAAGCACTTATTGGATATGTCGATCCACTTGAGAAAGAAAAAATATAGAGCACTAATCGACGTATTCAATAGATATTTAAGACAGGACTGTAGATGGTAGCTCCTTATGAGCCTGCTCTCCACATTAGTAGACAGTATTACCCAGTAATACTCTTTGTTAATGTGGCTCTCGGGGTGGGGCGTCACAGCTTGGTATCGGAGTGAGTTCAGAACAAAATATGATAAACACAGAACATAACATATATTACGGTACATCGAAGTGTAATACACGTGTTATAAATTCCGCCATCATCGTGTCCTTAATCTATTTGTGTCCTTCGTGGTAGATATAAGTTGGAAATATGTGTAGGAATGTATTTTATTTCGTAGTATTCCATAATTGAATTATTGATATCTCATCCAATGAATAATCCTTATCATGATTATTTATTCTAGTTCTCTTCGATACGGGTGCTTGACACTCATCCGTATCAGAGGAGTTTCTTGATGCCATTGGATATTATTGTATTATTACTTCTATGAGGATTGCGGATCCTATTAAGGGAATTCACAATATTTGGCTTGTCGAGTGAGGATTTTGAGATTGTTTTTTGTAGTTTTTCTTTCCGTGCGTGATTGCACTTATTTACTATCTTAGATTTGATGAGAATTTGGAAGAATGGGCTTGTATGTATCAAGCCCAAATTCTGTGTTTGAAAGGATTCTATATCTTAGGTATCGTAATTCGATTGATGTATTGTTTCTTGTCCTCCGGAATGTTGACGGAGATTTCGAAGTATCTTTAATTGATTTTGAGTCTCGAAATAATGAAGTATCTCGAACTCCCGTTGTTAGTAATTCTACCGATGTAACTGAGTCCGTTAAGGTTTACCACCCAAGCGGGAAATTGATTTTTTTTCGGGCAATTGTGTTTTATTTTGACCTCATTGTTGGTTCTTAGCCTGTAAGTCGTCCTTCCACGAGGATGTCCATTAAGGAAATGAGGAACTCTAAGAGTGATTGCTGAAGCATGAAGCCAATCAATTCATTCAGTTCAGCCTTTACCGTGGGATTCCATGGTGATCTTTGTTATGAAATCTGAGTGTACTCTAAGGCTTTGCATCCATTTTTGCAAGCTTAACAAGTTAACCATTAGAACGAGTATCTATTGCTTATTACTGATGACATATTCGATCTATTGGGTGGTGTTTGGGTCTTTCCCCGGCTTGACCGTACACCGATTTTCATTTGCTACGGGTTGTGGAGGATAACATTCCTCTTACCGCATTCTGCACTCGTATGGTTCTTGTGAGTGGCCTGTTATACCATTCAGTTTGATGAACACTGCAGTTTATTCCTCAATCTTGTAAAATGAGTATTCTGGAAATATCTCGATGAGTTCTCTTTATGTTCTTTAATTTTGAGTACAAGCAACAGTTTGAATTTTCAAATCTTCCAAATTGAATATATTTTTTAAGTGAGACTGGATTTTGTTTATTGAGATAAACAAAGAATATTTAGTGTACTATATATGAGGTATTTCTTTTTATAGAAAATGGTTTTTGTGTTGGGTTGTCCATTGAGTGCTTCAAGAATTCTGAACGATGCGCCTGATTAACATTATCGATAGGAATTTCCTAAATTCCATGATGAAACAATCAGACACGGAAAATTGAGTTTTAATAAGTAAAGTATGGAATAAATTAATATGGCTCGAGTATTATTCTTTTTTTGAATGTGTAATGCAGCCAGTGAACAATAGTGAGGGTCGGATGAGTGGCAAGGCAATTTTGTTCATTTGGTCAACTCTTCAGCCAATCGATGGGGACATTCAATATAAATCAGTGGCGAGGCAATACTATTGTATTATCTGAAATTTTTAAAATTTTATGTGCTTATTTTAAACTATTAGCATGAGTTTGTTAGCAAGTTCTATTTTGAAATTTGGTTGTATTAAAAATTTATTGGTGTAAATTTGTTAAATCCTTCTGGAAAAAAGTTTGAATTAATTAACTTTAATTAGTTTTATGTAGATAATTAAATAGGAATTTAATTTTTGTGACAACGAGAAAATGTGAATTTGAATTTTTTTTGATTAATGAACAATATAAGTAGTATAATTATTCTAATTGTGAGAATGATTTTAATATATATATATATATTATGGATAATCAATAATCATTTCTTGGTAATGAAAGAGATTAGCCATCTCCTTCAAAATGAGTTTTCTTAATTAATTATTTTAAAGTTAGATTTTGGGAAGTAATGAAGATTTTTCCAACTAATGAATTATTTCTTTCTATGATAATTATACAAAGTTAATCATAATTTTGGTATGTCTTAGCTTTCCGGAGAAAAAGAAGATAATTTAATAAGTGATTTAGCAAAAGCTTGTTCGAAAATATAATTTGAAATTAAATGGTTCGGGAAAATTTCAAAACTTAAATTGATTTGAAAGATTAAATTTGGTTTGAAAAAGTGCTTTGCTAAAACAATAATAACTTGAAATTTATTACTCCGAACGAGTTTAAACTTTTTACAAATAAAAGAGCTTTTAGAAAGCTATAAATTTTCTTTTCACCAATTTAGAAAATCTTGCTTTTTATTCTGTCTAAAAATAGGTTTGAAAGTGAATAAACATTTCTGTCCTTTAAGATACTCAAATTTGGGCTGAAAGTAAATTTGGCATAACTTTCAAATCGTAAATCTGATTTTTAATCTTTATATTGCTAGAAAGCTTAGAATTAGTAGAACAACTTTTATTTCATAAGTATTTTCAGATTTTGAGTTTAGCTGGGTTAAATTTTAAGATTATTACAGCAGGTTTGAAATTGAAATAACTTGCTTCTTAATAATCAACTCCATTCTACCTATTTTGTGTTTTAGTTGATGTTTAGCAAACATATATATTTCAAACTGAAATAAATTTTGGTAGAATTTGTTGAAATCTCGTTTACGACGTTTCATACTTATTTTGACTATACAACTATATATGTTGATTTTCTATACTAACTTGTTTTTGCAGGAATATCTATAAGACCGGATTCAAATGAGCTTCATGCTGCATATATATTGTATTGAGTCATTATTTAGAATTGAAATGATGTTAAAATCTCTCCTATGGATATATATATATATATATATATATATATATATATATATATATATATATATATATATATATATATATATATATATATATATATATATCGACGCATACGCATACACACATTCATAAAAGAAAAATGAATTTTCAGGTCAAATTCAAACGTCTGAAATGACCAATTCAGACGTCTGAAGCTATAAGTAAATTTAAAATTTCTATAATATTCAGACATTTGAATTGGAAATTTCAGATGTCTGAATCTGGTCAAAAATGACCTATTTCCTTTCTGGTTTGCACGATAACAATTCAGAAGTCTGAACCAATTTTCAAACGGTTGAACTGATACAACTGCTATATTTTTGAATGCACATTTCTCTTCCATGAAGAGTTACAACCTTTTATTAACAGATATGTCCATACTCTTTCATGATAACTATTCACGAATGATTACACCTTTTTATACTCTATATAAACATGTTAGAATCATCTGTTTTAATCACCTAATCGGTCTACCTCTTTCTATTCATATACTACTTTGATTCTAACACTTTTGTGCATTCAAATTTTTACAAAATCATTCATTTACTTCTATATTCTTTTCATATATATATATATATATATATATATATATATATCAAAAGGAGAAGATTATAGGAATGTTTTACTATCAAGAGACAAATTCGTATTATTGAGAACACACTGTGTCAAATACCTTCTGTATAAGTTGAAGTCTTGTTCTGCGGTTCAGGCAAGTGAACTCCTCTTCGGCTGTTGAGGCATCGAAATCATGTTTTGTTGTTCAGGTATTGTAAACATGTTCCTTTGGGTTAAGTGAGGATTGTTGTTAGTTGAAATTACAAAAGGAGTCTTGGACTAGACGTAGAACGGGAAGTTTGAACCAGTATAAAAATTCCTGGTGTTCTCGTTTTATTTTTACTTATTTACTCTACTATAGTAACTTAGTTTATTTCCACACTAGTTTAACATAGTTCCATATAGCACGATCCGCATTGTAAATTTCATTTGGTATCAGAGCAAGGCATCTTATAACCGTTACATAGTTATTTGATTTCTTGCTAATATTGAAAACAACACCAGCACTACCACTAACAGTGTAACTAACACTAGTTGTATTGAAGGTCAATCTACTGCACGACCTCCACTATTCAATGGCATGAATTACAACTATTGGGCAACACGAATGCGTATTTATATGCAAGCCAGTAGTTTTGATGCATGGAATGTTACACGAGCAGAATATACTCCACCTACTACTGAATATACTACATGGACAGGTGAGTATGTTCAAGATGCTTCTGCTAATGCTAAAGCTATGAATATGTTGTTTTGTGCATTAGATAAAAATGAATTTAACCGAGTTAGTATATGTAACACTGCATAATATGGAGAACACTTAAAGTGACTCATGAAGGTACTAATAAGGTTAAACAGAGTAAAATATCTATTCTTAAGAATCAATTTCAAAATTTTAGGATGAAGCAAGATGAATCTATAAATGATATGTACTCCAGATTTCAAGATATTCATCATTCTTTACTAGGACTAGGAGAAATATACTCTAATTTTGATATTGTTTCAAAAATCCTTAACTCTTTAGCGGATGAATGGGAAAGAAAAGTCTTAGCCATTGAAGAAGCTAATGATCTTTCTACCATGAAACCAGAAGAGTTGATAGGAAATTCAATGTCCTACGAAGTGAATTTGCAGGATAAAAGAGTACAAGCACAAGAAAAAAAGAGTACGACATTTCATGCAGAAAAAGAAGAATTAGACTCGGATGAAGAAGACGTAGCATTCATTGCTAAAGAATTTAAAAAGTTTTTGAAGTACAGAAAAGGAAATCGAAACAACGGAAAAAATAACTTCAACAACAATGCAAAGAAGTCATCTTCATCTATACTAGAATGCTTTAATTATCACAAGAAGGGGTACATGCAAAAAGATTTTCCAGAACCAAAGAAGACATATCACAATAAGAATCGAAAGGACAAGTTTAAAAGAAAAGCATTTTTAGTAACACGTGATGACTCAGATTCTTCTTCTTCAGAAAGCAACAGTGATAGTGAAAAAGAACAAGCAAATGTTTGTTTCATGGTTACGGAGAATGAGGTAAATGATTTTACTTTTGATGATATGATTGAAATTAATTTGGAACTTCTTGATACCTTAAAAAGTATCAAAAGAAAATATAAAGAAGCTCAAGAAAATCAGAGAAAAGCAGAATTCGAGAGAGATATGCTTAATGATGAAAAGAAAATATTAGAAGAAGAACTTGGAAAACTTCAAGATACCTTCTCTAATGATAACTCTCAACTTCCTTTATTGTGTCAAGAAATTGAAACTCAAAAAGAAAAGGATGATTCTCTTGTCTCTGAAAATCATGAGCTGAAAACTAAGATCAAAATGATAGAATTAGATTATACTTGCCTGAAAACCAAGTTAGATAATATTACTAGAAATGTTATTAACTTTAGTAAAGGTCGACAAACTCTATCCAATATTCTTGAAAATTCTCAATCCACTTCTAATAAAAAGGGACTAGGATACCCTAAGAAATCAAAGACTCCATCTAAAAAGGAAATTAGAAGAAATATTTTTTACCCTACTACTCGTCCAAAAAGGAACAATAACTCAAAAACCATAAAAATATAGGTTCCTAAAACAAACAATAGTTTGATTAGGAATAAATATATAAATACCTTTTTGGAAACAATTCATAAAAATAAAAATTATATTTTTAAGGGGGATACTGAACCTACATTGGTTTGGTTTCCTAAGACTTAACTCTTAGGACCCTATCACAAAGTGGGTACCAATGTTATTATTATTTTTTGCAGGACCCACTTAAAAAGAGAGGAAAATGTATACTCGACAGCGATTGCTCAAAACATATGGCTGGAGATAAAAATATGCTATCAAACATTACTTACTCAGATGGAGGTCTGTCACTTTTGGAGACAATTTCAAAGGATATATCATTGGAAAGGGGACGTCAGCAATGTCGGTACATCTAATTTACCTCTTATTTCTAATGTTTTATTAGTCGAAAATTTAGAACACGATCTTTTAAGTATCAGCCAATTATGTGACAAAGGATTCAAAATCTCTTTTTCTGAAGATAAGTGTAGCATTTTTAATAAAGATCAAAATCTTATATTTGACGGAAATAAAGACAGAAATATCTATGTTCTGAATATGAAAAGCAATCACAATTCAGATATGTGTTTAATAGCTAATGAAAATGATCCTGGGTTATGGCACAAAAGATTCTGTCATATCAACTTCAAAACTATAAACAAGCTTTCTAAAAATGATTTAGTCAGAGGATTACCAAAATGAACTTCAAAGTCAATCATATTTGTGATGCATGTCAATTAGGAAAATTAACCAAATCATCTTTTAAATCTAAGAAAGTTATTTCTACTTTAATACCACTTGAATTACTACACATGGATCTATTTGGGCCAACCCAAGTTCAATCCTTAAACCACGATAGATATGTGTTTGTAATAGTAGATGAGTTTTCTAGATATACTAGGACCATTTTTATGAAAATTAAAAGTGATATGTTCGAGCATTTTAAAAAATTTGTGAAACGAATTCAAAATTTAAAAGGTTTGAAGATAAAGAACATAAGAAGTGACCACGTAGGAGAATTTGAAAACGAAGTTTTTGACCATTTTGGTAAAAAGAAAGGAATTTTTCATAATTTTTCGTTCCCTGGAACTCCACAACAAAATGGAGTTGTAGAACGTAAAAACGGATTACAAGAATGTGCACGAGCCTTGTTAAATGGAAGCACTCTTCTAAAACACTTTTGGACAGAAGCTGTTGCAACTGCTTATTATGTTTTGAATCGTGTTTCTATTCGACCTCTAACGAAATACACTCCTTATGAACTTTTTACTGGAAGAAAACCAAAGATTTCTTATTTCAAAGTATTTGGTTCAAAATGTTTTATATTAAATACAAATGATCAGCCTGGAAAATTCGATGCGAAATCCGACGAAGGAATCTTTCTAGGATATTCAGATCCTAGCGAAGCTTATCGCGTATTTAATAAAAGACCAAATACTGTTGAAGAAACATTACACGTGTCTTTCGATGAAAATTTTCAACAAAAATCAAGTATAAAATACAATGAAGATTTTCCGGATAACGTTACAAATACGGAAACTGCAAATTTTGAAAATGATGAAAACAATGTTTATAATCATAATGATGAAATAAGATCTCCACCAAAAATATTACGGGATCATCCTGTTCAAAATATTATCGGAGAAATTAATTCAAACGTATGAACTAGAGGTCAACTAAATCAAGTGGGCCATGTAGCATTCCTTTCAAATATCGAACCAAAGAATCCCAAAGAAGCTTCCACAGACGACTACTGGATAATTGCAATACAAGAAGAGCTAAACAAGTTTGAACGCAATGAAGTTTAGGAATTAGTTCGTAGACCGAGTGATCAAACTATTATTGGAACAAAATGGGTCTACAAGAACAAAGCAGATGAACAAGGTAACATCACTAGAAATAAAGCAAGGTTAGTTGCACAAGGATACAATCAAGAAGAAGGAATGGACTACGAAGAAAAGTTTGCTCCGATTGCAAGACTAGAAGCAATACGAATCTTAATGGCCTATGCATGTTTTCACAATTTCAAACTTTATCAAATGAACGTTAAAAGTGCCTTTCTGAATGGTTATATAAAAGAAAAAGTGTATGTTGAACAACCTTCCTTATTTATTCATGAGAAATTCCCGAATCATGTTTATAAACTTAAGAAAGCTTTTCACGGTTTAAAACAAGCACCACGTGCTTGGTATGATCGACTAAAGACATATCTAATTTCTTCGGGATTTCAAATTGGGAAAGTTGACCATACGTTTTTTATTAAACATTCGAAAAAGGATATTTTAATAGTTCAAATTTATGTTGATGATATCATTTTTGGTTCTACTAATGACAAGTTGTGTCAGGACTTCTCTGAAATAATGACCAAGGAATTTAAATGTCTCACATGGGAGAACTAACATATTTTCTTGGTTTACAAATTAAACAACTTCAAAATGGTATCTTCGTTAATCAAGAAAAATATTGTGGTAATTTAATCAAACGATTCGGAATGGAAAATACTTCTGCCAAACCAACTCCAATGAGTACAACAACGCATCTTGAAAAAGATGACAGTGGCAAAAGTGTTGACCACAAATTATACCGAAGTATGATTGGATCATTACTATGTTTAACAGCAAGTCGACCTGACATAATGATGAGCATCTTTTTGTGTGCTAGATTTCAAGCCAATCCAAAGGAATCACATTTAAGAGCAGTGAAACATATATTACGTTATCTCACTAACACCAAGGATTTTGGTCTGTTCTATCCTAAAGAATGTCCATTCGAGTTAGTTTCATATAGTGATGCTGACTTCGGTGGTTCTCGAACAGATCGAAAAAGCACAAGTGGTACGTGCCATTTTATTGAAAAATCACTCGTTTCTTGGTTTAGTAAGAAATGAAACTGTGTTTCTCTTTCTACATGTGAAGCAGAATATATTTCTGCTGCTTTGGCTTGTACTCAAGTAATCTGTATGCAACAACACTTAAAGATTTCAATATAAACTTAACAAATTCAACTATATATTGTGACAACTCTAGTGCTATTAACTTGTCTAAAAATGCTGTCAATCATTCACGAACAAAACATATTGACATCCGTCATCATTTTCTTCGTGACAACGTTGAAAAAGGTACAATAAATTTGGATTTTGTTTCTTTTGAAAATCAGTTGGCTGATATTTTTGCAAAACCTCTTTTAGAAAATGTTTTTATCAAACTCGGACGAGAGCTTGGTATCGTCTCTCTTAAAAATCTATGATATCTTTTATAAGATATTAAAAAAAAATTCTTATCTTTTCACTTCAAAACTCTTCTCTCTTAGGTAACTAATACAAACTTTCGTTTTTCACCTCTTATTTTCTTTGCATTTAAACGTGTGTATATTACTGGGTAAAGCATTTCAGCCACAAATTACTTTAACTAAAAGTTCTATTTTTAATTTTTTTCCTTCCATTTATACACACAAATTCTACTTTTCTTTTTTACCAAAAGAATTATTACAATGGAATTCAACATGATTTTTCTTCTTCTCTCTATTGCATCAAACAGCAATTCTGATTCTCACAACTCACCTTCTTCATATTCTACATCTTCTATAGAAATTTTGGCTTCTCCAACACCATGTGAACATGATAGACATCATCCTTCACACGAACATTCTTGTAATACTCCAGAAAAGAAGAAATCTCGATGGTTTCTTTTCTTTGGTTCTCCATCAACTAAAGAAAAAATATCTGAGATTCATCATTACCAGAAAGAACAGTTGGATTTGTAATGAGAGATGTATTACGAATGGAAAGTTAGTGCCAAACGACTCAGTTTCATTGAACAAGTGGCATTAAAATTCTACTGTACGTCTCCAAAGAAATATGTAGTTCAACCTTCAACTTCGAATCCATGGGAGTCGAGTCCATAGCGTCCTCCGGTTTCTCCAAACTCTTAGGAACGTCAAACCATATTAGTCTCCATTGCGACCATACAATGAGATAACCAAGATCGAACCGGAAGAGTGCAAGACTCCAAGTGATTTGGACAAATGATTTCATTTATCTATATCTGTTGTTGAATGATCATATTTGTATACTATGATTCATTCAAATACTAATATAATCCTTTTCTTTTGTCAATATTTTTTAAACAATCTGAGATACATTTTCATATATATTTCAGACGTCTGAAGTAGTTGTTTCAGATGTCTGAATATTGTTGAAAAAGAATTTTTTTCTATAGACTCAGATGTCTAAATCAACAATTTCAGACGTCTGAATATAGCCTAAAATACTTTATTTTCTTTCTGACTCGATTTACTTCAATTTAAACGTCTGAATTGCTTGTTCTAGACGTCTGAATTCTGCTGCCTATTCAAATTTGAAATGCCTTTGTACGATTTTCAATGTAACCACCCCTTTATTCAACCTATACCTTTCTTTTATCTTCTTCTTCATCTTTTGTTTTCAGTCATTACTCCATTTAAAATCAAATCTTTCTTCCTCATACTCACAAATGGCTCCAAAATCAAAAAGATCAAGGCCATCCACTTCATCATCTACCCCAAACATCGATCAGTGGCTTTGGAATGAGCAAGCAAGACAACGTTTTGCCCAAATGAGTAGATCTGATTTCTGTCCAGGAGCTTTCATCAAATTTGAAGAATTTGAAGCTTATCGGATTCAACAAGTTGTAAGAGCAAAAGGGTTAGGATCACTTGTTTCTTTTGTTGCAAATAATATCAAAATTAATTATCTTTTGGTTAAATTGTTCTATGCTAACATGAATTTAGATCATCATACTCCTTACAGTCGCAACGATTGTATTTGGACATTAGTATGTGGAGTAAAAATCTATCTACCAATTGCAAGACTTGGTGAAATCCTTCAATGTCCATCAACGGGGACTGATTTGGATGAGATTGAGTTTATTTAAACTTGGATGATAGAGAAGAGGTCTCACATCAATTCTTGAATGATGATATTACTCGACTTACTTCAAGACAACTCCGCCCACAAGCTCGTATACTCCATAGAGCTTTGATTCGATCCGTCATTCAACAGACAGGAAGTTATGAAGCAGTAAATAAAAGTAACTTCCAAGCCCTATATGCTATCTACTTCGGTCAACCAATCAATTGGGCTCAGGTGATTTTGGAAGAATTTATGCATGTTAGTCGTCGAAGATGATATAAGACTTTTCATTATGGTGCTTATATAATGAAGATTTTTCAAAATTTTAACATTCCTTTTCCTGATTCTGAATTCACATCAATCAAAGGACTAGGGTCAAAGACATTAGATCTTATGGGTTTGCCAAAACGACCGGGGAGTTTGGCAAATATCTCTCTTCAAGGATGGATTGCCAACTGAGATCAAAACCGGCCCCTAACCTCGCCATCATGTTCCACATGCTCAACAAATTGCTCCTCCCTCAAAAGAGGAAGCAATGATGATATAGTGATTCTTACTCCTGACTCGAGCTTAAGGAATGATTTAGTCACTCTTCCCAAAACCTAGCAAAGCTTCAAACCCGAATGGTAAAATTTAAAAAGAAAACTGAAAAATTTTAACACCGTTCGCGGCTTTCTAAACAGAATTTGGGAACGTATTGGTTGCTCCACCTCATCATCTACCTAAATTTGCAACCGCGCTCCATTCCAATGGTCATCAAGCTCGAGGAACAACAATGGTGAAGATGATGATGATGATAATGATGATGATGTAGGAAGTGACTCAAGTCCAAGATTTTGATTTTCTTTGATGTTATTCTGTTTATTTTGAACTATTTCGTTGTTTGTTATTTTTTGTCATGAGCTCCTTAATTTGTTGCTGATTTGTAGTTTGTTTTAATTCAAGTCCAATTTGCTTTATCTATTGATCATTCGTTTACCTTTTTGGATGTCAAAAGGGGAGAAGGTCTTGATATTGTCTGTCTATTCTATCTTGCTTTGTGGCGGGGGGAGCTTTTAAACAGGGGGAATATATGTATATATATTTCTCGTATTATATAGTTGGCATCATCAAAAAGGGTGAGAATATTGAAACCTCGATTATGACGTTTCATACTTATGACTACGACAACTATATAAGTTGATTTTCTATACTAACTTGTTTTTGCAGGAATATCCACAAGACCGGATTCAAATGAACTTTATGCTACATATATGTTGTATAGAGTCGTTATTTAGAATTGAAATGATGTTAAAATCTCTCTTATGGATATATATATATATATATATATATATATATATATATATCGACACATACACATGCACACATTCACAAAAGAAAAATGAATTTTCAGGTCAAATTCAGACGTTTGAAATTACCAATTCAGACATCTGAATCTGTAACTAAATTTTAAATTTCTACAATATTCAGACGTCTGAATTGGAAATTTCAGACGTCTGAATCTGGTCAAAAAAGACCTATTTCCTTTCTGGTTTGCACGATAACAATTTCAGAAGTCTGAATTCCAATTTTTAGATGGCTGAACTGATACAACTGCTATATTTTTGAACGGACATTTCTCTTCCATGAAGAGTTACAACCTTTTATTAACAGATATGTCCATACTCTTTTATGATAACTATTCACGAATGATTACACCTCTTTATACTTTATATAAACATGTTAGAATCATCTATTTTAATTACCTAATCGATATAACTCTTTCTATTCATATTCTACTTTGATTCTAACACTTTTGTGCATTCAAATTTATATAAAATCATTCATTTACTTCCATATTCTTTACATACACACACACACATATATATATATATCAAAAGGAGAAGATTATAGGAAGATTGTACTATCAAGAGACAAATTCATGTTATTGAGACACACTGTGTGACGCCCCACCTCTATACCCACGCTAGCCAAGGACACTACGAGGTAATGCCGTCAACTAGCGCGGAGAATAAGACTGTTGAGGAGCGACCATCCGCGTAATTGCTTTGTGCGAGCATCGATATGTCAGATAGTACAACATGCATTTGGTTTAAGGAGGAAATCCGACATACCGATACAAACTCAAAGCTACTGCATAGTGGCTATATGTATTCTTCGGAAACAAATATAGAAGTAAACATAACACAAATCAGTCACAGACATCCATATCACAAAGGCGGAAATAGATATGAATATATAACACATGAAAGTGTACATCAGAGTAGTGTTCAAACAAGATCCACAATGTCACAAAAGAATAGATACAAGTGCTAGATAAAAGAATATGGATACATCAATGAGTCTATATCTCAAATGTATACAACAAAAACTACTAATCTAAGTAGTTAGCCAAAAGTCAGGGTGATAATCCCAGAGGTGAAGTCAAGCAGAAGCACCTGTAACATCTTGGTCTGCCCGAGTATTATTTAACAAGAAAATAACAAACGGATCAGTCTAGCTAAAAATATCAGATAAAATGATATGGAATAAGAGATATGACACAAATATATGATAACCATAAAGCCATACTGTAATAAGTATGTAATTGAAAATCAATAAGAGATTAATCAATATCACGAGAATCTTCTCAAAGATCAAAAACAATGTCATACTCTCTATTAATGTTCACCAAACCATAAATATTGACAATAATATCAATGCCAATCACAAAAGTTAATAACACACAAATTCACCAATGCACAAATATTGAAAAACTTATCAATGTAAACCACGAAAATTGGTGAAAACACAAATTCCAGAAATCATCAATGGAAATCAAGAAACCACAAAAGGGGGAGGCCTATCACAAAACGGGAGCATGAAAACTCAACAACACGTGTATCACAAAATAGAACGTTATTCCATGATGGCTAACCATTAATTTTGAGCCAAAGCTCCACAAAACGGCCCGAAGACCATGGGTCGCTACCCTACCAAATTGAGCCATCATCAAAAAGTGTCAATTACAGTAAGCTAGTAAATATATAAGCTTAGCTTCATGTCCCATAATCACTAGCTTAACTTAAATACTTACAAACAAATTGTAGATCTCCACTCGAAAATTGTCACAAGAGATTCAATCAAACAAGTCCAAGAATTAACCGACGAAGTAAACGCAAGCGTTTCATACCATTTATTTTACGAAGCCGTTTAATTAGATTTCTCGTACGAGTGAGGTAAAGGTTTGTATATTTTTAAAATGACAAATCACAAAAATGATCGTAGAAACGTTCAATCACAAAAATTCACATACGAAGACGTGAACGAAATCCAAAGAATTCGATTCCAAATTCATCAAAGTGGAAATACCCTTGCTACTCGACACGGCGCGACCTAGCAGATGAGCGACCTAAGAGGTAACGGCATAAGTGCAGGGGAGAGCGACCTAAGGAATGGTGCGACTCAATAGTGCAAACGACCTAAGGGGTAGCGGCATAAGTGCAAGGCGAGCGACCTAAGCAATGGTACGACCTAATGGGCCGTGCGGCCTAGGGACGAAACGACCTAAGGGGTAGAAGAAGGCCTGAGCGACCTAACGACCTAAGGGGTAAACAACATATGTTGTTACAAGACGAGCGACCTAACGACCCAAGGGGTAAACATGGCCGAGCAACGACCTAACGACCTAAGGTGCATGAGAAAGCCGAGCGACCTAATTGGGGACGACCTAGCATGGCACGACCTATAGGGGAGCGACCTAAATGCAGGCCGACCTAATGTGCAGGCCGAGAACCCTATGTGCAGGCCGAACGACCTAAGCAACAAAAATGCCAAAAACTCTCTCAATTTGCAACCGATCGAGCACGAACGCTAGGAGATTATGCCTATCGGCTACCCGGTCCTATTGGCTCCTCGATGCATCACCAAAAACGTGTTCAAACATCAAAGTTAGGATTTTTAAAGATTTGAATCCAAAACACTAAAAAATGGGATTTTCACCAATTCAATCCAAACCCAAAAGCAAATGCACATGAATAAGTGTTAGGAATTCATACCCAACAATCAAAGATAGTTATAGACAAAGATGTGAGATAAAAATCTCACATTTACACAAAATAAATGAAGAACAAGCTGAGAGCAAAAGAAGAATCAATGGCTTCTCTTTGAATTTGGAGTTAAATGTTGGATTTGCAAATGAACTTGAGCTTGGAGTTTTAATTTCCCATTCCTTCCTCCATTTTTGATGAAGCTTGAGTGTTAGGAAATGAAAGTAAAGTTATGAAGAGAAGGGGTTGAGCTAGAGTTAATAGTTTAGGCTAATGGGCTAAACCAAACCCAAAGCCCAGAGTGAAAAAGTGACAAAATTCCACTAACTCCAAACATATCAAAGTTTATACTCAAAAAGATCGCAAACGGTGTTTTGGACCCAATGGAAGTGGTTCCGAGTCCTAATTCGACCGTATGCAAAATGTAACTTTTCGGACTAAAATCCGACGAACGATAAAATATTAAAATAAAATATTTAAATATTCAATCGTAAAATATGCAGGTTGTTACAGACTCCCCTCCTTAAAGAAATTGCGTCCTCGCAATATTTAAGAAGAAAATACAAGGTAACAACCATGAAAGCATATCAACACAAAAGAAATTTGAAATAAGAAATTCACCTTATAGAGCACGAGAAAGTAAGTCTGGATGTGTTCGCTCGATGAATTCTCTAGATTCCCAAGAGCAGTCCTTAGGATTTGAGGACCATTGAACTTTAACAAGCGAAACATCTTTATTTCGAAGACGTTTGACCTCCGAAGCAATAATACGAATAGGATGTTGCTCATAAGTTAAATTAGGTGAAACTTCAATTTCTTCCACAACACCGGGCTCAAGAATAGAATCGGAATCTCAAAGGCATTTCCGCAATTGAGAAACGTGAAACACGTCATGAATATCAGAAAACTGAGCCGGTAATAAAAGGCGATAAGTCATGGAACCAATACGTTCGGTGATGGGAAATGGACCAATATATCGAGGTGCTAACTTTCCCGATCGACTGAAACGTACAACACTCTTCATAGGTGAAACATGAATAAACAAAAGGTCTCCCACAGAAAATTATAGTTTCCTTCTCCAGTTATCGGCATAGGATTTTTGTTTACACTGGGCTTCTTTCATCCTATGACGAATAAGGTCAATCTTTTCAGTGGAATCATGAATAAAATCTGGACCTAAAAGCAGCTTCTCACCTGCCTCAAGCCAACAAGAAGGAGATCGGCATGGCCTTCCATAGAGTGCCTCAAAAGGTGCCATACCAATACTAGATTGGAAGCTATTATTATAGGAAAACTCAACAAGAGAAATATGATCTTCCCAACTTCCACCAAAATCAAGAACACAAGCACGAAGAAGATCTTCAAGAGTTTGATTCACACGCTCAGTTTGTCCATCGGAATGGGGATGATAAGCGGTGCTAAAATTAAGCTTCGTTCCCAATGCTTTTTGAATACTCTTCCAAAATCCACTAGTAAACAATGGATCACTATCACTAACAGTAGAAGTAGGAACTCCATGCAATTTAACAATTTCTTTGATAAAGAGTTTGGCCAAAAGGTGCACGGTTCGATTGGACCGAACGGGAATAAAATGGGCGGATTTAGTAAGTCTATCGACTATCACCCATAAGCTATCATGACCCGAACGAGAATGGGGAAGACCGTCTACAAAATCCATGAAAATTTGATCCCACTTCCAAATTGGAATTTTTAAAGGTTGCAATAACCCTCCAGGCCTTTGACGTTCGGCCTTGACAAGTTGGCAAGTCATGCAACACTTAACAAAGTTAGCAATATCAGATTTCATTCCCTCCCAATAGTAAAGTCGCTTCTTGTCCGCGTACATTTTACTACTACCGGGATGAATGGTTAATTTAGAACGATGAGAATCTTCAAAAATGTCTTTACGAAGATTACTAACATTTGACATGATAAGTCTACCAAATTTTCGAATACCGCCACGAGAATCAATATCAAAATCTTTCATACCTTCAATATCAATTTTATCCCTAAGATTTTGGTCAAGAAGAGCCAACTCGGGATCAGCTTTTGAGCTTCAAGAATGCGGTCTAAAAGAGAAGGATGAGCCTCAAGCCTACATAAAACAAGAGATGAACATAAATCGGAAACACGATCTCGAATTTCACAAGTGGATTGAATTCCGATATCATTCCATTCTGATATCATCATAGAAACAACTGCTTGTTGCTTGCGACTAAGTGCGTCCGCAACACGGTTTCCCTTTCCGAAGGTATAAAGAATATCAAGATCATAAGCTACCAGAAATTCGAGCCAACGTTGCTGATGCAAATTAAGTTCCTTTTGAGAAAATAGATACTTCAAAGATTTATGATCGGTGTAAAGAATAAACTTTTCTCCCAAAAGATAATGACGCCAAATACGAAGGGCAAAAACAATAGCCGCGAGCTCTAAATCATGAGTGGCATATCTAGTCTCAACAGGCTTCAATTGCCTAGAAGCATAAGCAATAACACATTCTCTTTGCATAAGAACGGCACCCAAACCAATGCGACTAGCATCGGTATAAACGATAAAATCTTGATTTCCCTCGGGAATCACAAGAATAGGAGCATCGGAAAGGAGTTCTTTTAATTACTGAAAAGAAGCTTCACATTTGTCCGACCAAATGTATTTAACTCCCTTCTTTGTCAAACTCGTAGGAGGTACGGAAATCTTGGAAAAGACCTTTATGAAACGGCGGTAATAACCCGCCAATCCGAGAAAACTATGAATCTCCGTCACACTCTCCGGTCTCTTCCAATTTTGAATCGCTTTAATCTTTAAAGGATCCACGAAAATTCCAGATTCGAAAATAATGTGACCGAGAAACTTCACACGAGATTGCCAAAAGTGGCATTTAGAAAAAATTTCTTTTAATTGATTGCTCCTAAGAGTTTCCAATACAATCAGAAGATGTTTTTCATACTCCTCCTCGATTTTTGAATACACAAGAATATCATCAATAAAGATGAGAACAAACCGATCGAGGAAGTCTTTGAAAACTCTATTCATAAGGTCAACGAAATAAGCCGGAGCATTCGTTAAACCAAACGGCATAATAAGCCATTCATACGATCCATAACGAGTACGGAAACATGTCAAAGGAATGCTATCCTCTGAAATACGAAGCTGATGAAAACCGGTAGCTAAGTCTAATTGTGAAAAGACTCTAGCACCACTAAGTTGATCGAATAGATCATCAATCCGAGGTGAAGGATATTTATTCTTGATAGTAAGATCATTAAGCTTGCGGTAGTCAACGCAAAGCCGAAGTGTACCGTCGGATTTCTTCACAAAAATAGCTGAAGCTCCCCAAGGAGAGGAACTAGAGCGAATAAATTGCTTCGTCTCTAATTCGGATAATTGTTTGCGCATCTCCTCATTTTCTTTATTGGACATACGATAAGAGGACGAGTAATAGGTTGAGCTCTAGGGATGAGATTAATTCTGAACTCAATTGCTCGCTTAGGTGGTAATCCTAAAACGGGCTCAAATATGTTGGAAAATTCACGAACAACATGAATAAGAGAAATAATATCCTCCCCATCATCATTATCGTCATCATGAGGATTTAAAGAATATAAAGATGCAACTAAGCTGGAATCCGAATCTTTAAGGTCAATAGAAATCTGCTTAACAGATTGAGGATGTCGAAGATGAATAGTCCGCTCAGGACATAGGATTTGGGCTTCATTACGGTTAAGTCAATACATTCCCAAAATCATTCCAAAGCCTAAGTAGCGCATAACATGCAAATCGGCTCGGAAAGAAAAATCACACAAAATAATCTCGACATCTTTACATAATAAACTGATTGTTGCGGATCCACCAATTGGATTCGCAATTCTCAAAGAAGTCATTAAACACAAAACATCCAAAGAAATGGTATCAACAAGTTCTTTTGAAATAAAAGAATCAGACGCACCCGTATCAAAAAGAACTCGAATAAGATGATCACGAAATAAAATAATGCCATCAAGGACAGAATGAGAAATACCTTTACCACGAGATGTGTTGCTAGGGGCTTGAGCAACATTAAGCTTTCCCTCCTTCCTATTTTGAAGGTTGAGACAAGAAGATAAATAATGATCCGGGCTTTTGCAATAGCGACAAGTACGAGGCTTTGAACACTTGTTCGCATAATGGTCCTTAGAACCACAGTTGTAGCATTGCCCACCACTTGGGGTAGAAGTCTTAGTTTCCCGAGAGGCTTGCTTTCCTTTCTTATTGTTGGGATAAGGGCCCTTGAACTTATTAGGCCTTTTCTTGTTGTTGAAGTTCGGTTTGGTACCCATAACTTCAACATCACTCTCCCTATCGGCCTCTTCAAGACGAAGAGCGATATCAATGAGTTGATCAAAAGAAACTTCTAATTTTAGAAGTAATGGCTACTTAAGATTTTTATTCAAGCCATATACAAATCTTTGGTTCTTCTTCAATGGGGTGTTTATATATTCGACCCCGTATTTAGAAAGTGACTCGAAGGATGTGACATAATTTGCCACGGAGGATTCACCTTGAACAAGGTCAATGAAACGGCGAGCCAAAGTCACCTTCTTAGCTTCTGGCATAAATTTTAATTCGAAGTGTTCCCGGAATTTCTCCCAAGTAAGATCCTCTTCATTTATTTCAGAAATCAGAAGCTCATACCAATCTAATGCTCTTTCCTGGAGTATACTAGAGGCCACCTGAACACGATGAAGATCAATAAGATTCATACGAGAAAAGATTCGATCGCACGTTCTCAGCCAAGCCTGGACTTCAATAATGGTTTTAAAACCTTTGAATGGCTTTCCACCCTAATTGGTATAATCGCTGCATAAACGTACAAATCTAGACCTAGGGTGAGTAGACTCCGGATTAGATCTGGCTGCTTGAGCATTCCTTACTAAATCAAGAAGCTGCTGGGCAGACATAAATACTCCATCTTGGGGAGTAGCACGAGATTGACCAGCGCTGGGATGGCCAGGTCTAACCATTTCTCTTCCTTTTTGAAAGAAAGAAAGAAGAAGGATAAGGTTATTCACCAAATGAATATCAAGCAATCTTGATAGATAATCAAGGAATCATAAAGAAAATAGGATGAATCGGTACGAAGACTCGAATTAAATCCTAAAGCACGACTCCTAAGATAGACTTAGGACGATGATCCTTGTTAGATTATTCTACATTGTTCCGAAGATTTGCTCTGATACCAAGCTATGACGCCCTACCTCTATACCCACGCTAGCCAAAGAAACTACGGGTAATGCCGTCAACTAGCACGGAGAATAAGACTGCTGAGGAGTGACCATCCGCGTAATTGCTTTGTGCGAGCATCGATATGTCAAATAGTACAACATGCATTTGGTTTAAGGAGGAAATCCGACATACCGATACAAACTCAAAGCTACTACACAGTGGCTATATGTATTCTTCGGAAACAAATATAGAAATAAACATAACACAAATCAGTCACAGACATCCATATCACAAAGGCGGAAATAGATATGAATATATAACACATGAAAGTGTACATCAGAGTAGTGGTCAAACAAGATCCACAATGTCACAAAAGAATAGCTACAAGTGATAGACAAAAGAATATGGATACATCAATGAGTCTATATCTCAAATGTATACAACAAAAACTACTAAACTAAGTAGTTAGCCAAAAGTCAGGGTGATAATCCCAGAGGTGAAGTCAAGCAGAAGCACCTGTAACATCTCGGTCTGACCCGAATATTATTTAATACGAAAATAACAAACGGATTAGTCTAGCTATAAATATCAGATAAAATGATATAGAATAAGAGATATGACATAAATATATGATAACCATAAAGCCATACTGTAATAAGTATGTAACTGAAAATCAACAAGAGATTAATCGATATCACAAGAATCTTCTCAAAGATCAAAAAGAATGTCATACTTTCTATTTATATTCACCAAACCATAAATATTGACAATAATGTCAATTCCAATCACAAAAGTTAATGACACACAAATTCACCAATGCATAAATATTGAAAAAACTTATCAATGTAAATCACGAAAACTGGTGAAAACACAAATTCCAGAAATCATCAATGGAAATCCAGAAACCACAAAAAGGGGGATGCCTATCACAAAACGGGAGCACGAAAACTCACCAACACATGTATCACAAAATGGAACGCTATTCCAGGGTTGCAATCAACTAATTTTGAATCGAAGCTCCATAAAACGGCCCGAAGACCATGGGTCGCTACCCCACCAATTGAGCCGAAGCTCCACAGAAACGGGGTTTAGTCTCCCTCGTAGACAAAGAGACATCGCACATTTGCTAGTATAAATCACAAAAAAGATCATCAACGATCATCAAGAAGTGTCAATTACAGTAAGCTAGTAAATATATAAGCTTAGCCTCATGTCCCATAAACACTAGCTTAACTTAAATATTTACGAACGAATTGTAGATCTCCACTCGAAAATTGTCACAAGAGATTCAATCGAACAAGTCCAAGGATTAACCGGCGAAGTAAACTCAAGCGTTTCATACCACTTGTTTTACTAAACCATTTAATTAGATTTCTCATACGAGTAAGGTAAAGGTTTGTATATTTTTAAAATGACAAATCACAAAAATGATCGTAGAAACGATCAATCACAAAAATTCACATACGAAGACGTGAACGAAATCCAAAGAATTCGATTCCAAATTCATCAAAGTGGAAATACCCTTGTTACTCGACACGGCGCGACCTAGCAGATGAGTGACCTAAGAGGTAACGGCATAAGTGCAGGGGCGAGCGACCTAAGGAATGGTGCGAGTCAATAATGCAAATGACCTAAGGGGTAGAGGCATAAGTGCAGGGCGAGCGACCTAAGGAATGGTGCGACCTAATGGGCCGAACGGCCTAGGGACGAAACCACCTAAGGGGTAGAAGAAGGCCCGAGCGACCTAACGACCTAAGGGGTAAACAACTTATTTTGTTACAAGCCGAGCGACCTAACGACCTAAGGGGTAAACATGGCCGAGCAATGACCTAATGACCTAAGATGCATGAGAAAGCCGAGCGACCTAAGTGAGGACGACCTAGCATGGCACGACCTATATGGGAGCGACCTTAATGCAGGCCGACCTAATGTGCAGGCCGAGAACCCTATGTGCAGGCCGAACGACCTAAGCAACAAAAACGCCAAAAATTCTCTCAATTTGCAACTGATCGAGCACGAACGCTAGGGGATTACGCCTATCGGCTACCTGGTCCTATTGGCTCCTCGATGCAACACCAAAAACATGTTCAAACATCAAAGTTAGGATTTTTAAAGATTTGAACACAAAATACTAAAAATTGGGATTTTCACCAATTCAATCCAAACTCAAAAGCAAATGCACATGAATAAGTGTTAGGAATTCATACCCAACAATCATAGATAGTTATGGACAAAGATGTGAGATAAAAATCTCACCTTTACACAAAATAAATGAAGAAGAAGCTTGAGAGCAAAGGAAGAATCAATGGCTTCTCTTTGAATTTGGAGTTAGATGTTGGATTTGCAAATGAACTTGAGCTTGGAGTTTTAATTTCCCATTCCTTCCTCCATTTTTTATGAAGCTTAAGTGTTAAGAAATGAAAGTAAAGTTATGAAGAGAAGGGGGTTGAGCTAGAGTTAATAGTTTAGGCTAATGGGCTAAATCAAACCCAAAGCCCAAAGTGAAAAAGTGACCAAATTCCACTAACTCCAAACATATCAAAGTTTATACTCAAAAAGATCGCAAACGGTGTTTTGGACCCAATGGAAGTGGTTTCGAGTCCTAATTCGACCGTATGCAAAAAGTAACTTTACGGACTAAAATCCGACTAACGATAAAATATTTAAATATTCAATCGTAAAATATGTGGGTTGTTACACACTGTATCAAGTACCTTCTGTATAAGTTGAAGTCATGTTCTGCTATTCAGGCAAGTGAAGTCCTCTTCGGCTGTTGAGGCATCAAAATCATGTTTTGTTGTTCAGGTGTTTTGAACCTGTTCCTCCGGGTTAAGTGAGGATTGTTGTTAGTTGAAATTCTAGAAGGAGTCCGGAACTGGACGTAGAACGGGAAGTTCGAACCAGTATACAAATTCTTGGTGTGCCTGTTTTATTTTTACTTATTTACACTACTATAGTAACTTTGTTTATTTCCACACTAGTTTAATATAGTTCCATATAGCACGATCCGTACCGTATTTTCAGAATTTAAGAGTGAAACTTTTTATTCACTTTAAATGAAGAGTTTGTAAATTAAATTGGATTTATGTATGAGGTTTTGAAAATTTTCTAAATATTGAGATTTGAGAATTTGATCATGAAGAAAATGGGTTTTGATAACCTTGAAAATATTTTTTTACTTAAATATGAGTATAAAAATCCATTCTTTGAGTTTGTCTTGCTTTGTGCAATTATCTAGCGACTTGCATTTACGCGGTCGTTTGGGTGGGTGGTAAGGAGGAAACCGCCTACCTCTTATTTAGTATTCTTACCTCCATTGTGTCAATCTATTGTCGGTGTGGCTCTTTCCGTAGTGACATACGGAAAGTCATTTCTATACTTATATTGTTGGTTGAAATTGGAATGAAATTTTGTTAAATCCCGAATCAATTCGAGAAGATCCTAAGGAATCAATCTCACTCGATTGATCTTTTTTATGGCATCCTGTTTGTGATCATGTTTCGAAGATAAGACACCTTCGACGTCATGATGTATTGCTCGTAGAAATTCAATGGTCCGCCAATCCCAATATTAGCACTTGGGAAACCATAGAATTAATCGAGCGATCTTATCTTGACTTTTTATCATCTTGTGTTGATGTGAGAAATTTTAAACTCAAGTTTATCAATCCTCATTTGCTAATGAAATAATTTGTGTTAAATCCAGCACTTCTCTAGAAATTGTGAGGACGCAATTTTCATAAAAGGGGAAGTCTATAACAACCATGGTTTGGTGATTACCTGTAAATATCAAATTATAACGGCAGTTATAATTTAAATTGTGAATTAAAAATAAATTGTAAATTTAAATTGTTTATTTAGAATAAACAATGGATTTTGGAAATAAAATGTGAAAATAAAGTTTTGGAAACTTTATTTTGTTTATTTGTGAGAATATGAGCGAAGTAGGATTTTTATTTAGAGATAATGCAATAATTCTTGTAATTATTGCCAAGTGCTTCTTTTATTGATATTTAAAGGAAGTATTTGATTTTAATATGTGTATATTTTGAATAAAAATAGGGAATTTAGTTTAAAATAGGGAATTTAGTTTAAAATAAGTTTTGGATATAAAATTGATGTTAAAATGGTTTGTTTATTTTACTACACAAGAAAATAATTTTTGTGTAATTTTTGGTGTTAAAAATAGTGTTTAGTGTAAATATTTGTGTAAATCGGGTACATATTTAGAAAAAAGGGATTCTAATAATAAAAATATTTTTATAGCCAATTTATCTTTCTTTTTACTATTTGTAGAATTTTTTGTCAAACATGAAAATATGTTGTGTAATTTTATTTTGGTGAAATCTTGAGAAAATATGTTGTTTTGGTTATTTACATAAGTGTATGTTGTGTTTTGTGCTAATTAAAATTAACAATTATTTTTTGTATTTGGATCTTAGCCTATTTCCTAACTTAGCCTGAAGAAGAAACTCCTTCTTCTCAATATAATGTACGTACAGTACATTATCCCTTACCAAAAACAAAACAAAGGAAAGAAAACCATTCCTCTTTTTCAAACATAAGCTTCAATCTCCAATTTTTTCAACCAAATTGTTGTTTTCAACCAAATTAAAGCTATTAAAATAGGTAATCACTCCAAAAACTAAATAAATTTAATCCAATTTTGATTTTGAGTAACTCGAATGTTATGTAATTTTATTTTTCTCTATTGCATG
Source organism: Allium cepa (assembly GCA_030765085.1). Taxonomy (NCBI): domain Eukaryota; kingdom Viridiplantae; phylum Streptophyta; class Magnoliopsida; order Asparagales; family Amaryllidaceae; genus Allium; species Allium cepa. The sequence goes on from CM060945.1 coordinate 781,679,813, forward strand.
TCTATACAATGTCAATTTTCAGGTTGCTAAAGCTATTTAAAGCCAAAAGCCTTCAACTTTCTCCGGATTTATTCAAGTTTGATCTTCATTTGCAAAGGTGATTCTAAACTCACAAAATGTAACAACCCAGGGTTTTGCCCAATTTATAATCGTCATTAAACAATTATTGTGCTAGTTAATTGCAAATTGAAGTTTTCAATCGAGTCGAAAATTCTTGTGTAATTCGTTAAAAGGTTATGAGGGCTTTCAATTTAATTTTGGCCCACGTTCTTTTGTTTTGGAGCTGTGCTTATTAACAAAGGCAAGTGACCGTTTCTCTATTCCCTATTATCCACTTCGTAACCCTAAATAAAAGCATGCGAAATAAAACGAAAATGGCGGCTGCCTTCCATTCTCCTCGTTCGTCCTCCTTTCGAAAATTAAGGCGTTGTTGCCGATTAGGATGCTCGTTCAAATCGAAGGCTTCGACTCTAGTAGATCGATCGAACGTGAACCTTGTTTTGGCGATCGACGCTTCTTCTCTGCTCATGGCTCCTTCGAATAGCTCCAATCAAAGGTGAGTGATTTTATTCACTCACATCTTCTGATTCATACTTGAGTTCGTATAAAATAATACTTGTGACTGGTTCATTTTTATGGCTTTGATGATTTTGAAATGTTCGAACTCCTTTTGCCATTACGGCTTGACTTTCAATTTGACTTCGATCTTGATGTGAATTCATCTGGAAATTTGCGTTGTTTTGTTTTGATTTCGTGATAACTTAGGTTTTGAATTCAGATTGAAACTGGTAAGTATTGCTTGTGACCTGTTGTTTGAAGTTGTTAACTGATTGCATTAGCCATTCTATTTCGTTTGGATGTTGATGATTTCACTGGCTTTTTCTAATTCACACGATTTTTGAACTGTGACTTGGTTCGATTCCTTAAATATTTAGCTTCTTCCATGTTTGGTTAGAAATTCGTGGCCACCATGGTCTGCTTGCATTTGACTTTGATCATAAATTTTTTTTTGTATATGTGTTTCCATAATTTACCGTTCCATGATTGTTGATATTGTTCGAGCTTGCCTTTGTGTTGTTGAATTTGAATCTGGTTCGCATTGAGTATGTTATGCACTGTGTAATTATATCTTGGTTCTGGAATTTTTTGTGATCTTGTTGACATGTTGAGTTTATTGCACTTCATGTTAGCATTGGCTAGTCTCGACTTCCTTCTGGTAGTCCTTGTTTTGAGTTGTACCATCCACACTGCATTTTTGATGTTCACCTGACATCACTTGTTTAAATGCAGTAGCGCTCCTTGTATTCTGATTTATCTACCATTGATGTTGAGTTCTGTGCTGCTGCATTGAGTTGTTGGGTTGACACACTTGGAGTGTACATTCATGTATTTCTTCCATCATGTGGTCTGAATCTGCTTTGAACACACTACTGGTTTCATTGGGTTATTTTGCACTGGGGTTTGATCGACTCTTGCATTTCTTTTGCTATGCTGGTTCATGTGTAAGTATGTGTCATTGCCTTGTGCACTGATGCTTGCTGACATGTTGGAGTTGAGAACTTTTGTGTTGTTTTGAGTTTGCTGTTGCATTATTTTTGGACTCCCTTTGATTCATTTCATGTTTGTACCATTGCCCTTGTGTCCATGTGGTGACTGCAGTTCTTGTTGCAGTTTGCCCTGGAATACAGGTGGGGCTGCAGTTTCATTTTATATAAAGTTTTGTACTTATGGAAGTGTGCAGTCTTGAGTGTTTAGGAATTTTGTACTTGTTGTAGTCTTCCTACACTTGGATACTGGTATCATTCTTTGAGAAAATTCACATTGCCATTGTTGACTTTGTTTGTTGCCTGGTCGACGTGTGTATATGTATACTGTGATCATAGTATTCATGTATATATAGAGTTCACGTGGTCCAGGTTGTAAATCATATTGATTGAGTTGATGTCATTCGCTGTTGGCACTGACTTCATCATGTCCGCACTTGTATTGGCCACTGTTGCATTCATGTGTACATCACTTTTTTGCCTCCTTTATTGCCTGTTCATTTGGTATTGGGTTGGTGGCTGCCTTAAGTTGTTTTCATGTTTGACTGAACTTGATTTATATTTTCTTTGAGCATACTTTGGGTTTGATGTGCACTGCACCTTGGGTGTGCTTGCATCTGAGTTTTTGGTTGCTGAGTTTTTGGTTGCAGTTACCCTTGTATCCTTGTGGTGGCTGTAGTCTAGATTGGGTCGTGCATTGCACTGACCACTGTATTCATTTCATTTTGATTCAACTGAACTTTTGTGTAATTCATCACTGTAGTGGTGAGGCAGTACACGCGTGCGTGTGCTGCAGCCCTACCAGAAGTGACGTTTTAATTGATGATTCAATTGTTGTACTGTTTCGTTTATTCAATTCAATATGTTCGGAATTGGATTTTTGATTGGTTTAATCTGACGATTTTGTTGTTATCTAATTATCAATTTGATAATTAGATTATGAGTTTCTAATTATTTATTAAATAATTAGATTTTGTTGTTAATTGCCGTTTAGGCAATTCTGATGTTTTTAAATTATCTTCATTGATATTCTTATCACTTATCTTTGTTGATGACTTGAATCTGCTGATTTGTTGTTTAATACTGTTAAGTGTTATATTTACCGTTATCCGATTTCTTTATTTAAAGGGTCGGATAGATGAGATTTACTTTTACTATCGTCTAATCTTTATTTTATTATTATTGCTTCTGTGCATTAATAACTGAGTTTGAATTAGACTGACCCGTGTATTATTTTCTTTTGAATGTAATACACGGGTCAGACCGAGTATTTACAGGTTGTTGATATCTTACTTTGGGTTGCTGCTTGAGCTATGAAGTCTCTTCATATCTTTTGAAGTAGTAGTCGTCATTTATAGTAGTCAGTGCATTAGTATAGGAAGATATGTATTCATGTATATTAATCACGATAATGTACTTGTGTATATAACTTCCTGAGTAGACAGTTGTAGTTATATGATATGTATTGTATCATCTGTATTGTAACTGATATCAGTTATATATATATATATATGAGACTTTCTTTTTATCTGTGTTGTTATTATATATGTTGTCCTAAACTATTATGAACCATCGTAGTTCGTTTTATACTGGAATTGGGTATGTCGATGGGAGTAAACAAATAAGAGATGAAAATTAAAAATATATACCACTCCTATCGAAATAACCAATACTAGTGTAAAGCCTAACTACGGATGGTCGCTTCTATCCAGCCTTATTCTTCATGATAACAGACAGTATTTCTTTTAATACTCTTTGTTATTGTGAGCATAAAGGTGGGGCGTCACAGTTGGTATCAAAGCTTGAGGTTTAAGGACATAATATAAAACATAACTTAGATGGAACATGTGTTACAACTATTTGTCGATGTTTTTAGTTGTGTTTTGAGTCAAAACTAAAGTTTTGAAATTATGATGAAATTTTTAAATTTCCTTATTTAAAAATAAAAGTGAAACAGTGTTTTGATGATTGGTTGATTCGTATTTTGTTTATCAGAGTACGCAGCGAAAACAGTGAGACTGTCTTCGCTGAGTACGACTGATAACCTTTTTGATTTAAAAATCAAAATATGAAATCGAAATAAATTTCATTTCTTGTTCACATAGCTGTGTTTAATTTGTTTTCTTTGAAAATTTCGAATCCGATTTGAGGATCCGAAGCGATTGCAGTTATGTGATTTTGTTGAGATTTTTGCTGTTTTGAATTATCTTCGTTGAAGATATATTTGAGTGATTTCTTTGTTTATTTTGTGCTATACGTGCAAATTTATGTTGCACGTTACTACATTAATATTGCGTAAAACCGATGTTTGGTTTTAAACGTATTTTGTTGCCGTTATTTTATAACGGGATTTTTACGCCGTTGCTAAATTTTGAAGCGCGGTGTTTTGTTTACCTTTTTAATGAATGAAAATTCACTGGTGTTATAGTTTGATGCGAATTATTTTGATGAGATTTTGACGTATGAATATTACCGTCGCTTTGGCTTCAGTAACCGTCAAATTTTAAAGTGTATTTTCAAGCGGTTATCCCGCAATGCTGATTTTGAGATTTGTTTCTACGGTGTTTTGAGAAGTGCAATTTCCTTGTCGAAATTGTCACTAATGTTGTTGTTTTTATCACGGATTTACAAATCATTTTAAAAAATAAAATTGTTTTTCAAAATTTTTATAGTTTGCGCTTTCAAAGGAATGAGGAAGCAACTTAAACGATTCAGCAAAATCGAGGACTATGAACCCTTTCTTTTACCGATTCGCTTAATTCCAGACTTGTTCGTTTGAAAATGTAAATTATTACTTTTATAAAATAAAAGAAATTGTTTTCAGAAGTTTTGCAGTTTGCACTTTCAAAAGAATGAGGACGCAATTTAAACGTTTCGGCAAAATCGAGGACTATGACCCCTTTCTTTTACTGATTCGCTTAATTCCGGACTTGTCCGTTAGAGAATGTGAAATGTTATTTTTGAAATACACAATTTTGCACTTTCAAGAAAATGATGAAGAGATTTAAACAATTTAGTAAAACACGTGGTTATGGGACATGTGCGTTTGCTATTTTGGTTAATTCCGGACTCGTTAATTGAAATATTTGTTGTTTGATGATTTTACACTTTCAAGGAAACGATGAAGAGAATTAAACGATTTAGTAAAACTCGTGGTTATGGAACATGTGCGTTTGCTATTTCGGTTAATTCCGGACTCGTTAATTGAAATATTTGACGATTTTCGTGTGCTTTCGAGCCACTATGTTGGACCTTCGGGTCTTATGTTGGACCTTCGGGTCAATACCAGTACCAGACCTTCGGGTCATTTGTTGGACCTCCGGGTCATTTGTTGGGAGCCAAAATTATGTTGGGTACTTGGTAGGCTTCGGCCATATGTTGATGCACGTGCGGGATAGCTTAAAAAACTCGCCATTTATTGGGATCGATCCACCTTTTATGTTGATTTTCTAAATCATCTTAATTGATTTCTAAATATTTGTTGTTTCCAATTATCTGCAGGTAATTGGATATTTGTTGATATGAGTTTTGATTATCGCTTGTGATAATTAGATATTTGTGATTTGATTATCATTTTTGATAATCGTATATTTGTTGTTTCTGATTATCGTTTTTGATAATCGGATATTTGTTGATTCTGATTATCGTTTTTGATAATCGAATATTTGTTGTTTCTGATTATCGCTTGTGATAATCGAATATTTGTTGATTTTGATTATCGTTTTTGATAATCGAATATTTGTTGTTTCTGATTATCGTTTTTGATAATCGGATATTTGTTGATTTTGATTATCGTTTTTTGATAATCGAATATTTGTTGCTTTCTGATTATCGTTTTTGATAATCCGATATTTGTTGATTTTGATTATCGTTTTTGATAATCGAATATTTGTTGCTTCTGATTATCGTTTTTGATAATTGGATATTTGTTGATTTTGATTATCGTTTTTGATAATAGAATATTTGTTGCTTCTGATTATCGTTTTTGATAATCAGATATTTGTTGATTTTGATTGTCGTTTTTGATAATCGAATATTTGTTGTTTCTGATTATCGTTTTTGATAATCGGATATTTGTTGATTTTGATTATCGTTTTTGATAATCGAATATTTGTTGTTTCTGATTATCGTTTTTGATAATTGAATATTTGTTGATTTTGATTATCGTTTTTGATAATCGAATATTTGTTGTTTCTGATTATCCTTTTTGATAATCGGATATTTGTTGATTTTGATTATCATTTTTGATAATCGGATATTTGTTGTTTCTGATTATCGTTTTTGATAATCGGATATGTGTTGTTTTTGATTATCGCTTGTGATAATCGGATATTTGTTGTTTCTGATTATCGTTTTTGATAATCGGATATTTGTTGTTTCTGATTATCGCTTGTGATAATCGGATATTTGTTGATTTTGATAATCGTTTTTGATAATCGAATGTTTGTTGTTTGTGATTATCATTTTTGATAATCGAATATTTGTTGATTTTGATTATCATTTTTGATAATCGAATATTTGTTGCTTCTGATTATCGTTTTTGATAATCGGATATTTGTTGATTTTGATTATCGTTTTTGATAATCGAATATTTGTTGCTTCTGATGATCGTTTTTGATAATCGGATATTTGTTGATTTTGATTATCGTTTTTGATAATCGAATATTTGTTGTTTCTAATTATCGTTTTTGATAATCGGATATTTGTTGATTTTGATTATCGTTTTTGATAATCGAATATTTGTTGTTTCTGATTATCGTTTTTGATAATCGGATATTTGTTGATTTGGATTATCGTTTTTGATAATCGAATATTTGTTGTTTCTGATTATCATTTTTGATAATCGGATATTTGTTGATTTTGATTATCGTTTTTGATAATCGGATATTTATTGATTTTGATTATTGTTTTTGATAATCAAATATTTGTTGTTTCTGATTATCGTTTTTGATAATCGGATATTTGTTGATTTTGATTATCGTTTTTGATAATCGAATATTTGTTGCTTCTGATTATCGTTTTTGATAATCGGATATTTTTTGTTTCTGATTATCGTTTTTGATAATCGGATATTTGTTGACTTTATTATCGTTTTTGATAATCGGATATTTGTTGTTTCTGATTATCGTTTTTGATAATCGGATATTTGTTGATTTTGATTATCGTTTTTGATAATCGAATATTTGTTGTTTCTGATTAACGTTTTTGATAATCGGATATTTGTTGATTTTGATTATCGTTTTTGATAATCGAATATTTGTTGTTTCTGATTATCGTTTTTGATAATCGAATATTTGTTGTTTCTGATTATCGTTTTTGATAATCGGATATTTGTTGTTTCTGATTATCATTTTTTATAATCGGATATTTGTTTATTTTGATTATCGTTTTTGATAATCGAATATTTGTTGTTACTGATTATCGTTTCTGATAATCGGATATTTGTTGATTTTGATTATCGTTTTTGATAATCGGATATTTGTTGATTATGATTATCGTTTTTGATAATCGAATATTTGTTGTTTCTGATTATCGCTTGTGATAATCGGATATTTGTTGCTTCTGATTATCGTTTTTGATAATTGGATATTTGTTGATTTTATTATCGTTTTTGATAATCGAATATTTGATGTTTCTGATTATCGTTTTTGATAATCGGATATTTGTTGATTTTGATTATCGTTTTTGATAATCGAATATATGTTGTATCTGATTATCGTTTTTGATAATCGAATATTTGTTGATTTTGATTATCGTTTTTGATAATCGAATATTTGTTGTTTCTGATTATCGTTTTTGATAATCGGATATTTGTTGATTTTGATTATCGTTTTTGGTAATCGAATATTTGTTGTTTCTGATTATCGTTTTTGATAATCGGATATTCGTTGATTTTGATTATCGGATATTTGTTGATTTTGATTATCATTTTTAATAATCGAATATTTGTTGTTTCTGATTATCGCTTGTGATAATCGGATATTTGTTGATTTAATTATCGTTTTTGATAATTGAATATTTGTTGATTTGAAATTTTATTATCGTTTGAGATAATTAAATATTTGTTGATTTGAGGTTTCCGATTACCGTTTTGGTAACTGGATGTTTGCGGTTTTGCGATTTGTGATTTGTGTTTTCTAATTTTCATTGTTGATAATTAGATTTTGCTGTTTGCTAATTATCGTATCGATAATTAGATATTGCTGTTTCGTGATTTCTGTATTCTAATTATCTAATTGATAATTGAATATTGTTGAATATTTGCATTTATTCTGTTTTGTTGTTTTCTGATTATCTACTTGATAATTAAATTTTGTTGAGAATTTGTGAATTTCTTTTATGAAATTAAAAGATTTTTTTGGTGTTTATATTCTCGACTTTTATTTTTCTAGCATAACCAGTTTATGTTAGAAAAATAATTGTTAATTGATGACTTTAATTATGAAAATTGCGGGGACGCAATTTTTATAAGGAGGGGAGTCTATAACAACCCGGGGTTTTGCCCAATTTATAATCGTCATTAAACGATTATTGTGCTAGTTAATTGCAAATTGAAGTTTTCAATCGTGTCAAAAATTCTTGTAATTCGTTAAAAGGTTGTGCGGGCTTTCAATTTAATTTTGGCCCACGTTCTTTTGTTTTGGAGCTGTGCTTATTAACAAAGGCAAGTGAACGTTCCTCCATTCCCCATTATCCACTTTCCAACCCTAAATAAAAGCATACGAAATAAAACGAAAATGGCGGCTGCCTGCCATTCTCCTCGTTCGTCCTCCTTTCGAAAATTAAGGCGTTGTTGCCGATTAGGATGCTCGTTCAAATCGAAGGCTTCGACTCTAGTAGATCGATCGAACGTGAACCTTGTTTTGGCGATCGACGCTTCTTCTCTGCTCACGGCTCCTTCGAATAGCTCCAATCAAAAGAAAGTGATTTTATTCACTCACATCTTCTGATTCATACTTGAGTTCGTATAAAATAATACTTGTGAGTTCATTTTTATGGCTTTGATGATTTTGAAATGTTCGAACTCCTTTTGCCATTACGGCTTGACTTTCAATTTGACTTCGATCTTGATGTGAATTCATCTGGAAATTTGTGTTGTTTTGTTTTGATTTCGTGATAACTTCGGTTTTGAATTCAGATTGAAACTGGTAAGTATTGCTTGTGACCTGGTGTTTGAAGTTGTTAACTGATTGCGTTAGCCATTCTATTTAACTGTTAAGTGTTATATTTACCGTTATCCGACTTCTTTATTAAAGAGGTCGGATAGACGAGATTTACCTTTACTGTCGTCTAATCTTTGTTTTATTATTATTGCTTCTGTGCATTAATAACTGAGTTTGAATTAGACTGACTCGTGTATTATTTTCTTTTGAATGTAATACTTGGGTCAGACCGAGTATTTACAGTTTGTTGATATCTTACTATGGGTTGGTGCTTGAGCTATGAAGTCTCTTCATATCTTTTGAAGTAGTTGTCGTCATTTATAGTAGGCAGTGTATTAGTATAGGAAGATATGTATTCATGTATATTAATCACGATAATGTACTTGTGTATATAACTTCCTGAGTAGGCGGTTGTAGTTGTATCATATGTATTGTATCATCTGTATTGTAACTGACATCGGTTATATATATATATATATATATATATATATATATATATATATATATATATATATATGAGACTTTCTTTTTATCTGTGTTGTTATTATATATGTTGTTCTAAACTATTATGAACCATCGTAGTTCGTTTTATACTGGAATTGGGTATGTCGATTGGAGTAAACAAATAAGAGATGAAAATTAAAAATATATACCACTCCTATCGAAATAACCAATACTAGTGTAAGGCCTAACTACGGATGGTCGCTACTATCCAGCCTTATTCTTCGTGATAACAGACAGTATTTCTTTTAATACTCTTTGTTATTGTAAGCATAAAGGTGGGGCGTCACACAAAAATCTAGCTGAAAACAAGAGTTTGCTAGTCAAAAACTGCCTCGCCGTAACGGTATTTCTGTTCAGAGGTTTACAGCGAAAACAGGCTGTGAGTCCAACTTTGAGAGCATATATCTCTCTGATTTGTAACCCGATTTGTGTCAAACTTTTTTTTATTGATATTATTATTTTTGAAATTCATGCATGCCAAACTGCATGTCATTCCGGCCTCTGTAACTTATAGAAATATACTGCCGAACTTTGATTCGGAGCATGTTTTTGCCTGGATTTTTACAGTGGAAACACTGCCTGCGTTCAACTTTGAGACTTCATAACTTTCTCATACTCTGTCCAAATTATGTGATTCTGTTTTCGTTTGAAAGATCAAGTTTTCTAATATATGCACACAAATTTTTAGCTCAATCCGAGATAATTTGTTACTCAGTTTCATGCCTGGAAGTTGAATACGAGATGGTTTCAGGCCTGTAATTTCAGTTTTTTTTGAACCGTTGCAAATATGGCATGAGTTCATGTTTGAGACACTGTAACTTTTTTATTTCTAGTCAGAATTCATTGATTCTTTTTTTGTTTGAAAGATGAAGTTTTTTACTATGTGCATATCAATTTTCAACCCAATGTGAGGTGGTTCAGTCATCTGATTTATGCCTGTAAATTGGACTCAAGATGGTTTTTAGGCCTGGGCATATATTTTTTTCTGAACTGTTGCAAACATGGTCTGAGTCCATGTTTGAGACATCGTAGCTTTTTTATTTCTAATCTGAATTCATCGATTCTTCTTTCGTCTGAAAGCCGAAGTTTTCTACTTTGTGCACACTAATTTTAAGTTCAATCAAAAGTCGTTTGTCCACATGTTTCATATATGAAAGTTGGAACAAGAGAAGATTTTAGACCTGGGTATTATTTTGTCTATGCATTTTTATGTTCTTTTACCGTCCGACTTTTGACTTTTACTTCATGTTTATTTTATATTACCGAATTTTTTTCAGGGCTAGGATGCTTATCAATAGGCTAGCCCAGTTTTGATGAATTTGAAATTCAAATTTTAATTGAATTTAAATGACGGTTTTGAGTAATTTCATTGATTTGGAGCATGGATTTTTCCAAACGATTATGAAATAAATTTTATGATTTATGGGCATTTCAAAATAATTATTATATAAGATTCTAAAATATTTCCAAGTGTAAAATCAATTTATTATCTATAATAAGGAAGGATTGCAAATTATTACTGAGATTGTCGTTTGGCGTTATTATTATTGAGATTTATGGGCATTTCCATTTTGCAATATTATCGAGATTCGCCTATTGGCATTATAACTGAGATTGCCGTTTTGCGTTTATTCTCCTATGTTAGAGAGTAATATTTGATTGCCTTGTGGCTAATTTTTTTAGATGGTGATTTCTTTGAGATTTCTTTGAGTTTGCCGATATGGCGGGTTTTACGATTTCTCTAGGAGTTATATTTTCCCTAAACCACCATTGATGATTTGGAATATGCCGATGATAGAGGCTTGCTATATTTAGCTCTTTATGGATTGTTTTATCTCTTTTGAGATCGTATGTTTGTGTAAGTTATATCATCTCATCACTGAAAATAACCATACTTATACTCATGCTTATAATCAATATTGTTCCTTCTTGTTTAAGAAGAACATTACCCTTATTCTTGTGCATATATCACTGCTTAACCTCTTAAACTGATATGTTTGGATAGACTGGCCCGTGTATTTTATACTCGGGTCAGACCGAGGTGTTTTAGGCTAGGTACCTTTATGGACTTAGCCTATTATGCTTTCGCATGGACTTATCTGCTAGCCCTTTTTGTTGTAGCCTTTCTGTCACTACTCTGATATGTATATTGTTTTGACTCATGTGTATATTGTGGTCGTCATACCACTTATGATGTATTATTTGTATTGTATGGGGATGTATTAGTATATATGTATATATCTGTTTGATGTTCTGTAATGTGTTATGCATTTGAGTTGTTGTATTTTGTTCTGATAGATCCTATAGCCACCTGTAGTTTTGTATTAAGCACTTATTGGATATGTCGATTCACTTGAGAAAGAAAAAATATAGAGCACTAATCCACGTAATCAATGGATATTTAAGACAAGACTATAGATGGTCGCTCTTTACCAGCCTACTCTCCACATTAGCAGACAGTATTACCCAGTAATACTCTTTGTTAATGTGGGTCTCGGGGTGGGGCGTCACAGCTTGGTATCGGAGTGAGTTCAGAACAAAATGTGATAAACACAGAATGGAACATATATTACGGTACATCGAAGTGTAATAATTCTTGTAATTATTGTCAAATGCTTCTTTTATTGATTTTTAAAGGAAGTATTTGATTTTAATATGTGTATATTTTAAATAAAAAGAGGGAATTTTGTTTAAAAACAAGTTTTGCATATAAAATTGATGTTAAAATGGTTTGTTTATTTTACTTCATAAGAAAATAATTTTTGCGTAACTTTTGGTGTTAAAAATAGTGTTTAGTGTAAATATTTGTGTAAATCGGGTACTTATTTAAAAATAAGGGATTTTAATAATAAAAATATTTTTATAACTAAATTATCTTTTTATTATTTGTAGAATGTTTTGTTAAACATGAAAATATGTTGTGTAATTTTATTTTGTTGAAATCTTTTGAAAATATGTTGTTTTGGTTATTTACATAAGTGTGTGTATGTGTTTTGTGCTAATTTAAATTTCCAATTTATTTTTAATTCACAGTTTAAATTATAATTACCATTATAATTTAATATTTACAGGTAACTACCAAAACCGAGGTTGTTGCAACCCATAAACCAAAACAAATAATGACTCCAAACATAAATCAAGTTCATTATTATTAGTTTCATTTCTTATTATTTACCTTTCTTCAGTTTCATTCATACAATGACTATATCATTCATTCACATTCATTTTAGATATGTTATTTACATTTTTCTACATATGTTACTCATTACAATTATTTAAACATATATAAATCAATTCTTAAAGTACTATATAGGTTTCTTTGTAATTAAATTCACATTCATTCATTCGATACTCATTTTCATTTGTTTTCATTCACTACTTACAAAATTCATTTTTTTTCATTTATTAATTTAATGTCAATTTCCTTTTCATTGCTTTACATTCATTTCCTACATAAATTATATCCATTCAATTATTTATAACAATCAATGATTTCATTATTTAAGTATTACATACATCTTATTACGGTTTAGTTAACATTTATAAATTTATAAACTTGATTTCCATTAGATATTAATATTCATTGGTGCATAAGTTCACAGTTGTATTTATTACTTTTTAAATTCACATTCATTTCCTTATATTGTGTCATTGGATATTAAATTTATTTTCTAAATCCTTTCAACAATTTCTGAAGTTATATTCATTTACTAAATATAGTACTCAATTTATTATTTACTTTAATTATAAATATCCTCAAACATTAAATTAAGTTTATAATTATTTACGTAGAGTGCTCACTTTTCTATTTCATTTTATTTAGTAGTATTTCAATTATAACTTAAGTTTATAACCATTATAATATCAAAATTGTTATTTACAAAAGTAATTTCATTGAACACTTTCATTACTTGAATATTACTTGTATAATATTTCATTACATATTCTTATTAAACATTATAGCTTTTAATATTTTGGTAAGTTAAATATATATGGTTTTAAGAATGTAATTCAAAGTTACCCAAGTTTATCTTATTTATTTTTAATTAGCAAAGATGTTCAATAATCATATCCTCAGGATTTTCATCCTTTGGCTTACTTGTTATAAGTTCCAAATTTCTTGTATATTTCATTCTCAACTTTGCATTTAATTTCTTATTTTCATTTTAGAAGTTCCAACTATTAAATAACTAAATTTTCATTCCATTACAATAATTAAAATCTCTTATTTATAGAAAGTTAAAAACTAAATGTCGGGTCCTATTTCAAATCATTAAAAATAATATACATAGGTATATACTTACAAATTATATATCCATTCATATTTAAACTTTGAAATTTAAATTTGTTTATCAAAATAAATCTGAAGTGAAACTACTACAATGGCCTTCCCACTTTGAAACTCGAAAATGAATGTCGACGATGCATGCACTCATTATTGAAATTATTTTTCAATGACAGAGAAGGGAGTACATAAATTTTTTCCTTTTGAAGTTCCCTTTTTTTCAAAAAAACATATATTTCAAATTATATTGAAATATTTATTTCAGAAAATACTTCCAAATAATACTAATATTATATTCCAAAATTCTATGTAAGAAATTTTCAAAACCCCGAAACTTAAGTTCTAAAATTTCCAATTTATATTCATTTTACTTGTGAATTTGATTTTACAACCAATATTTATAAAATTCACCACCTAACAAACAACATATATTACAACCAAATATATCATTTATAAAATTTATCATTTTATATACAAAATATATAATAGGCAAAATTATTTCATCTACCTATATTTCAAAACCAATATTATGTCGGTTAGTTCTATCGAGTGTTTAGAAATCCTTGTCAATGCTATAGCATCCCACGTATCGACTAGAATTTATAAATACTAAACAGAACAAATTAACATAATATGAAAACCTTTTATAACACTAACAAATACGCACTCTTATATATATACTTTCAGCGACTCATTCTAGGGTATTACTACCCTATTTCTAAAGAGTCAGACCCCACAAAGCTAAGGTTATCGCTAAACCAAAGCTCTAATACCAACTGTAACGACCTACCTTTTTTGGCGTTTTAAGCAGACACACATGTAAGACTCAAACCATTCAAAATGGAAGATTGTTATGTGGTGGATATGAAAAGGAGAAAGAAATAAAACAAATATAGAATCTTGTAGTGGAATGACAAAGTATAATAATCAAATAACAATTCATGAACCTATTTTATAAATATATTTGATTATTCTATACAACACAAATATCAAAGTTACATAAACAGGAATAAATAAATAAATAAATGCAGTGGAATTACATGATGCAGTGAAATGAAATAAATAATACAAGTACAAATCTTCGTCTTCGTCCTTCCGAAATAAGGTCTTCAACCCTGAAATGCTCAAGCTGACCCAAGCGAATTTAAAAGACAAAACACTCGAGTTGGAACTAAAAGATCTTGTGTAAGTTAATTTAATGATAAATATGAGTGCGACGGCGTCAGAGATGTTTACGGGGTTTGACATCTCCTGTCTAGGGTCTAAAGTGAGTGCAATAACTTAAGAGATGTTCGAGATTCACATCTCCTAAGGATCCGTTAAACTATCAACTATATAGTACAATACGCTACTATAATATGTTTATAGTAAAGTGAAGGTATTAAAATAGCGTTAAGGCGTTACTCATATCCCTCTTAACACATTTTTATATATTCCCATAGTTTATGCAGTACCATAATTCCTCCGTAAACTGGAGGGCTATCAGAGGGCACTCAATAGGTATGGTATAAAACAAACTCATAGAAGGTGCTCTTGGGCATATGAACACGGCACTCGAGGCAATGCCAGGGTAAATATACCACGTATACAGTTGTTAAAGTGGATTTCGGTATTGACAGAGAGTGTGACAATATCCAATCCTGGTCTTTTAACAACCAATCGTTTATTACACACCGGATGGTTCTTTTATAATTTCAAAACCATTCATACTTGATATCAAAATATCATATTCAATTCAAAACCGTATCACTTTTGAAATCATATTCACTTTGAAATCATATCGTTTCTGAAATCATAATTTCTTTCAAAATCGTGTTTCCAATTAGATTGAATCCATACTTCAAAATCATCATATTCAATTAGTTATAACGCTTATATCCCAACTTATATTATAACATCATTTAGCTGTATTTGCTTTTAAACCAATGAATTTAAATATAAACACTTTCCCTTTACTTAGTCTGAAAATGTAGAAAATAGTTTAAATAGTTATAATAGTTAAAATAGTTATCAATAGTCAAATACACTAAAATAGTTTAATTATAGATTTAAGATACTGTAAATTGATTTAAGATCGTTAAATAGATTAGATATAACTAAAATAGATTAAACAGCTTTAAAATTGATTTATTAGATTTAAAATAAGTTAAAATGGGTTAATTAGTTTTAAAATAAATTAAATGGTACAAAATAGGTTAAGATGATTTAATATAGGTTAAAATAGTTTATTAATTTGAAAATCTTAAAATTTAGAACCTTTGAAATAATATATTTGTAAAATATTTTATATTAAAAATATGGATTTGAATTTAATATCAATTTAAACTATTCTTTCATTTCAACCTATTTGAACCATTTTCAATTTCGAAAAAATTTCAATTTCAAATCTTTCAATTCAAATTCTCAATAAAATATTTAATTCTATATCGCTTCAAATCCACGTTTGAAACATCAATTTAAATTACTCCAATTTCAACATATTTCAAAATTATATTTCAAATAATTTTAATAACTCAATTTCGATAATTTTCACTTATACTTCAAATTCAACTTTAAAATTTCAATTTAATTTCTTTAAACAATTATTTTAAACCAATTCCAAAATTTTAACCTAAAACATGAATTTCAATAATAATTCAATTTTTTTAAATCAAATTTTATTTCAAACAATCATTTAAATAAATTCAAAAAATTAAGGATTTCAAATCATTTAATTTAACCAAT
Organism: Allium cepa; assembly: GCA_030765085.1. NCBI lineage: Eukaryota > Viridiplantae > Streptophyta > Magnoliopsida > Asparagales > Amaryllidaceae > Allium > Allium cepa. The sequence goes on from CM060945.1 coordinate 781,696,033, forward strand.
CTGGTGTCGGTATATAATTCTCTATCAAATGCTCAAGTGATACGGATATTTATCATTTCAATCCGCAATTTAAAATTTTATGGTTATATATCATTTTAAACCGCAATCCCGAATTAAATAAAATCCATAAAATCGCTTGAGTCTATCATTTCAACCCATAATAATTTTTCCCTAATCTATAGATCATTCGGGTATATATCATTTCAATCCATGGTGATTTTCCTAATAAAAACTAAGGGAACTTGCAGAGTGATAACATTATATAAATTAATATGACATCCGATCATCCAACATCAACAATCAAACATCCATCATAATTATCATCCAATTCAACCAAATAAATGACAACAAACAACTGATCATTATTCATAGGAAATTAACTCGCATATTTAAATTCAATAATAAATTAAATAACACTTTTGTTCAAATAATTCAAATAAACATGGATAACAATTTAAATATACCAAACAGCCATAAATAAATTCCTAATCACATAATAAATTTAATTTAACAAACATAAAAAATTTTACAAGTTGTGATGGGTCAAAACACTCACCTTCGATCTTGAATCAATTTAAAAATCCAATTTAGGGCCCAAATTCAAACAGTCTCAGAATTTGTCCAAACAAGCGTCAAAATTTTTAGAATTTCGATACGATCCCAGCAAAACAAACCACGTCCAAATCTGAGTCCGTATGCAAAATTTATTCGAGTTAGAAGATTAAACAATTTGAATTTGAAAATAATTAAAATATAAAGGACAATTTACACTCCTTCTAACGAGCCCTACCCTTCTCGTACAGAACTAGCAATCGTACAAAAGCCACAACCGCATTCGCTCCTGCTTGGCCAACGCCACCTTGTACCTTGCCGTCGCTCCTCCCCCAAGGTCGCGACTGCACCTCTACCGTCCCTGAGCCTCGCGAGCGAAAAGCCGATGCCCAAAGCAAGCAGCCGTCGTTATTAGCAACCCTAGTTTGAATTTTGATGATGATCTAGCCACCAAATCTCCAAGCGAACACCTCAGATGAACTAACCTCAGTCCTCTCTATAAAACTATATCAACGGATCGACGATCCATTGAAATCGCTCAACGCACGATGAACAGTCGTGGATCATTCATCAATTTCTGACCAAACCACAATTCAATTGCGAAATGGAATTGCAGATCTGAGATGCGCTCGTCGAGAGCTTCGAAACAGTATATAATTTGATAGGGTTTGGAGGAGTATGATTTTTGGAATTGATTTTGAAATTGAATTTGTAGTTTGGGAATTTGTTTGTTTGCCATTGAAAAGTGAGAAACAGATGGAATTGTACGTACAAACAAACTGAGCTGAGAAATATTAGGGCTTGTAACATGCTATTTATAGGATTAGTCGATGGATCCATATACACCGAGCGTCCAAATGCCAAACCGTTGTCCTCATGCCGAACGATATGAGGTATTGTGTGGAAAGAGTAGGCCGAACAACAATCGAAGCCGATCGAGATTGGAAGAATGCCGAACAGTCTTTGGCTGACAAACGTTCTCGAGAGGCCGAACGATCTTTGGATGCCGAACGAAACTTATGTCGAACTCCCTTGGTATGCCTAACGTCCGTGGTATGCCAAACGTTCATGGATGCCGAACGTACCTTGTATGCCAAACGTCCTTTCGATGCCGAGCGTTCTTCTGATGCCGAACGCTCTTGACTGCCGAACCATTTTCTAATGCCGAGCGCTTCTGAGTGCCGGACGTAATGAGACGCCGATCAATCCAATTGGGCCGAACGGTAGAGACGTTGAACGACCCATAAATGCCGAACAGTGTGCTAATGCCAAGTACTCCGTTTCCTGGTCAAGTCTCCAGGAAATATCGGTTCTTCTTTTGTTTGAAAGCTAAAGTTTTTTAATTTGTGATCGCTAATTTTTAGTTCAATCAAAGGTCATTTGTCCACCTATTTCATATCCAAAAGTTGAACCCAGAGAAGATTTTAAACCTGGGTATTATTTTGTCTATGCATTTTTATGTTCTTTTATAGTCTGACTTTTGACTTTTACTTCATGTTTTTATGGTGTTTCCGAATTGTTTTAAAGGCTAGGATGCCTATCAATAGGCTAGCCCAGATTTGATGAATTTGAAATTCAAATTTGAATTGAATTTGAATTGAATTTGAATTGAATTTGAATGACGGTTTTGAGTAATTTCATTGATTTCGAGCACGGATTTTTCCGAACGTTTTTGAAATAAATTTTAGGATTTTGGGCATTTTAAAATGATTATTATATAATATTTTAAAGTATTTCCAAGTGTAAAATCTATTTATTCTCTATAATAGGAAAGATTTTAAAATAGGGCTTTCAAATTGATTTTGAGAATTAGTTTCCAAAGCTTTTTTTCCATAGTAAATTATTTTATACATAAATTACACGTTTTTGCATATTTCGAGCAAATAAGAAAGAGAATTAAACGGTTTTGTAAAACACGTGGTATGGAACACGTGCGTTTATCTATTCGGTTAATTTCTGACTTGTCCGTTTGATTGTTTTGACTTTCGAATCGAGTTTACCGATGATATGAGGTAAACTTTTTACTTCTTTGAGTGTGAAATTTACTAGCGGTTAGTAAACCATTTAGTGCGAATGTGTGGTATGGGACACACGTTAACACTGTTCGGGTTCCTATCCGAGAGTTTGTGACACATTTGCCATTGCGGCGTATTGCCAATACTGGACCTTCGGGTCATTGCCATTGCGGCATATTTGTCCACTAGACGTTTGCCATTACGACATTTTTTTCCATTGCGGCGTATTTTCCATTATAACGTATTCGTCATTGCAGCGTATTTGCCATTGCGGCGTATTTGCCTTCGGGCGTGGTAGCATATATGAGATCAGTACTTGGCAGGCTTCGGCCAAAAGCACGTGCAAATTTTGAGATGTTTTCATTGATTTCCCGAGTGTATCTACTTTTTCATGGTTGGCCATTCGAGCCATTTATATATATATAAATGGCGAGTACCTTATGGGAATTTGAGTTGCCTACAATGGCGTTATTTGAGATTTTCCTTTCTGTGTTATTATTGAGATTTGCCAATTGGCGTTATTACTAAGATTGCCTTCTGACATTTATTTGGGGTTATCTTCTCCTATGTTAGAGAGTTATATTTGATTGTCTTGTGGTGTATTTTTTAGATGGTGATTTCTTTGTGGTTTCTTTGAGTTTGCCAATATGGCGGGTTTTGGGATTTCTCCTTTTTAGGAGTTATATTTTCCATAAACCACAATTGATGATTTAGGATATGCCGATTATATGAGGCTTTCTATATTTAGTGTTTTATGGATTGTTTTATCTTTTTGGAGATCGTATGTTTGCGTAAGTTATATCATCTCATCACTTAAAGTAACCATATCATACTTATACTCCGTATTGTTCCTTCTTGTTTAAGAAGAACATTACCCTTATTCTTGTGCATTTATCACTGCTTATCCTCTTAAACAGATATGTTTGGCTAGACTGACCCGTGTATTAACATATTTAATTATCGAAAATTATGGATCGTTACAAGAAGCGTAAAAAGAATTTGAGATCTAGTTTCTCTAAACTGGCCTTTTATAAAATGGTAGTATGGAACATCCGTTCCTTAATACCGAGGAAATAGTATTTAGGGTTGCCCTTATCTCCAATATAAACAACATTTGTTTAATCCTTTTTAACATGATTTGGAAGTAAGAAGTTATTCACAAATATTTTATGCATTTACTTATCTTAGAGGGATAAGTATATGGATGTTTTAGCAAACGTTTTGAAAGAGATTTATTAAATAAAGATTTGTTTCGAGGCTTAGTGGTCGCTAAGGATAAATAAATCCAAATGGAATTGGTTGTTGTTCTTTATTTGATAGTTAAATAACCGACTATCAAATATGGACCTAAAATGTTACTTGAAAAATATCTGGGAGAAAGGCGTGGGTTATATAGCACAGTCATCTCTGATGATGTTGTATTATGCATATAAATCTCGTTTCGTTCCTCTAAGACAAATGATAAGAAAATCTATCCACTAACGATTGGGAGGTGATCTCCGCTCTTATTTTTGCCTGTTTATTTTCTAAAGAACATGGCTTGAATTCACCGAAAACTATCGAATGTCATTTTGTACGAACCAAGATCGGATATGTTATCCCAAAAAAACATCGATCTTACTCAATCGTTTTGAAGTAAAGACATCTTTAAGATGATGGAATTGAAAACGGTGCTATTAGTGCAAGGGTTGTTTGCCACTAATCCTGAGGGTAATTTCAAAATGGATGTAGTAAAGGTAGTGCCTTCAGTTTGTTCATAGCCTAAACAACTTGTATAGATGAATGTTGGCATTGCATTGTTGCCTGGAGGTAAGTGTTAGCATTCTAAGTGGGAAGTGCTATATAAAAAAGGTAAAAGTAGCCTTAATCCTCATCAACTTGGAAATGACAAAAATTAGACGTGCAATAGGGCCATATGGGTCGCTTTCATCAGGGTATGGTTATTCCAAATCTAGATCGATTACTTTCTACTCACGTATGCTTCGAGGCCTAAAGTGGGGTGATCATATTCGGTACTACTAGTCAAGTGGTAGGCTAGTCCTGTGTGGCAGGGGTATAAGATGTTATTGTCAAACCCCGATGCATTTTATTAAAGATGTATCATCAAAAGTTAGTTCCTTATCTTGTCATGGCATGGAATCCATTCTCCAATACGTGCCTTTACGATTTTAGATGTACCCAACTATGTTGAAATATGAGATGCAAGAATTTCAACTTTAGTCATATTTTACTTTGAACCCTGGACATTATTATAATATCACTGGATTTTACATACAAAGTTTTGGTTATCGTAAGGTAAAATCCATCTGTGTTTATGTGCGGCGTGGTCTTACGAGATGCCTTTGATTCAAAAGTTTTTTTTATAAAGTTAAAGACTTATATTTTACTCATACCAAACTCATGTCTGACCTAGAGTTTTTTTCTTTTTCTAAACTCTTGGGTTCTCAAAATTGAATGGGCAGCAAGTAGTTCAGGTTTTACGTAGAATAATCTTGGAGGAGTTTGGAGTAGGTGGCTTCATTGATGTCTAGTTATTACCTTGTCTTCCACTATAATATATGTATATTATATACGTTAGGTAGGGATAGGCTGTTATAACTGTCCTAGGGTAGAATTTGTATTAGTATGACTCTGATGTAACATTTTGAATTGACTTTGTAATATATTATGTTGAGTAATATATATTGTTCCATCGTGTTGTGAGATTCTATGTTGTTTAGTTTCTTTTGTTCTATCTTTCTTTCTTTCACCCCTAATGACTTATCTTTCGAAACACTAAATGATCGGCACACGAATATCGAAGATGTATTAAGTGGCTTCTTTGGTAGTAAGAAAGGTGGATCATTACAATTGGTATCAAAGTTAGGTTAAGTGGACTCTAGGCTTTTGTGGGGGTAAACTCATTACAGATAGGGTCGGTAGTGCCCTAGAATGAGTCTGAGTGAATAAAAAAGTATTATATTGTGTTGTTTGACCAGTTGAGTGGTTTAAGAATTCTGATCGATGCGCCCAATCAACATTATCGATGGGGATTTCCCAAGCATGTGAACAAGTTAAATTGACATAATATTATTTTAAATTTGGTATATGAAATAATTTTACCTAGGAATATATTTTCTATATATAAAAAGGGATGATTTTCAAAATCTATGTAGTTATCTATTAGGAGAGTGTGTTAGGAGTTAATAATATTTAAATTATTAGCATTTAGGGTTTAATTAGCATGCTCGTCTACTTTAAGCATTGACTATTGTCAGCTTTAATAGTAAATTTATTTTATTCCCAACATGGGTTGGGTAGATAGAATTTGTAGGAACATTGAATCGAACAACTTGTGAATTAAATTTCACAATTTGACTATAAGGCTTTCGACGACATGTAGGGTTAAAAAATTAATTTTAATAAAGGTGTGTATTAGAAGAAAATCTTCAGATAGTTTTATAAAATGAATTAAGAGAGATGATTTTGCAAATCAGAGCTATTAAATGTGTTTTAAAAATGGAAAGAGTTTGAGAATATTTAATCCCGGCGTCTTTGATAAATTCCAATGATTTTGGAAAATAGCAGTAATCTTTCTTAAGGATATTTTAAGATATATATTTTCTAAAATAAAGTTTGAGAGTGAGGTTTTCTTTGGACAGTTCGAGAATAAGTCTTGATCTATTTTGTGATGATCAGAATAATCTTCTAAGTGACAGACGAATGTTTGCTTTGGCAAATAAGACAGTGCACTTGGTAAATTATTCTCTTTGTCATTGTACAAATCGAAACAACTTCAAATCCGAATGAATCCAAAGCAAGTGAATGATTTTGTTAAAAAAGTTGTGACGACCCGCAAATCCGTACCCTTTCAACTGACAATAATCCACACTTGTCCGACCCAAAAAGCACAAACTGACGGAAAGTCAAGAGAAAGAAAAGAAGAGAGAAGAAGAGAAGAGAAGAAAGAGAGAAGATAGAACCAAACAGAACAATACAGAATCTCACATCGTAGCGGAAAACATATAATATCTTATCAATGATCTTTACAAAATAGAAAATGTATATATATACACATCAATCAGTGTCAACAATCAATCAACGGTTATTAGCTTGAATAGTTACATTTCCTCACAATGGCTGATGATATAAACAACAACTAAACACAGCGGATAATCAAAAAAAATACGTGTATACGAAAATGAAGATCTCCAGCTTTCCTGCTAAAGCTCCAAAAGCACCAAATCTGAACCTGTAAATATACTCGTTCTGACCCAAGCATTGAAAGGGAAGAATGCCTGGATCAATTTGGTAAACCAGCGTGAGAAACACACTCATCTGAATTTATTAATTACCAAACTTTTCCTTTATCAAAACAAAGTATCTCATAAGACACGAACGTGTTTTAACCTTACGATAACTAAAACATTTCATATCAAATGTCATGTTATATTATAGTAGTGTCTACTATATACAAATAATATTAATCATTGCCGAAATTATTACATTGATTAAATTCTAGCATATAACCCAATTGGGTAATACAATCAAAATGGAAGGGATGTAGTGGAGTTTGGATTTCCATACAAATGACTTAGGTGAAGGGACTACCTTCCGGCAGTACATCACTAGAAGAATGTACGAGGACCATCACAAAGGAACCTCTATCAACACAAGATCGGCCCACCTCTATAACTAGATGGTACCGAATATATCATCCTCCGGTCGTTACCGACCTTTACCGAGGGCCCTCTAGCATACAAAGCAAATAATCGGATACACGACGTCATAGCGTGCAAAGATATATCTAGAAGAGGATGATCATATCCTACTTGGGAATGACCCACTTAGACTTACCGCATCTAACCCTGTTTTGGTCATTTCCGGTTGATGAGGCTAGAGGTAATGATTATATTTCACAAAGCACATATCACATCATTTAGAATGCCACACAGCCATTTCTGTTGACTACTAATTACCTTCCACAAAAATACAATCCTTAAGCTCATACGTCCCAAGGAGGGTGTCAAGCTAAGAGAAGTTGCCTTCTCCGCCACCACTGATGTACGTTTGTAAAAACCAATGTACGTAATCTATAGAAATGCAATCTCAGACAAACATCCATACAAGTTGTCCAGGAACAGGACAAACCGAAGGCACTTTCCTACAACATCCTATCGGGAAATCCCTAGGATTAGTAGCGAATAACCCTCGCATTGGATATTTCGTAATGAAGAGGCCACTGCTATTGGATGTATATAGGGATTATAACCCCAAACGATCAACAAGCAATCCCCCACTATGAAACTCCGAAAATCAATATCATCACAAGCAACCTGCACAATCGTCGCATGTACGGTGGTCCGAAGTAGTTTTCAGATAAATCTAATCCCGATCTCTTCGCACCCACAACACAAAAGTGTTTCTCAATCTCACATAGAAACTAAGTCTCATAGAATTATCACGTTTCCAACTTTCAACTTGCTATCCTTCGGGCCAACAAGGAAGTTCGGTATATTGGAGTAATACTCCGCACTATACGAATCAACATCCTCAACACAACCGATAATCAAACCTACACAGAAGGCTGCGTACTAAGTGTACGACTAAATAGTTCCCACATTAAGATTAGGAACTAAAATTTTAGCCAAGTTTGATAGTCGGTTATTTAACTATCAAAGCAAACAAACAAATATTTAGCACTATAACAATTACTAGGCCCTTTTAATTAATCTTTTATTAATTAAATCACTTGCCAAATATTCACTTTAAATTATTTTTTAAAAGATATAATCACAAAATCATTTCAGCATTGGAAAACATTTCCAAATACTTATTTAATAATAAGTAATTCACAAATCAATTTATTTTCAACACTTAGAAAATATAAAATATATTTAAATTAGGATTAAGTATATATTTATTCTTTTAAGGAAAATATTCTCTTAAACACATTTATTTGGGTCAAAATGAATGTTGCGTAAAACATCATTACGACAACCCAAAATCACCAGTATAGGGATTTGAAAATAAGATAGATATATAAATCCCAATATTATACAAAATATTTTCTTTCGAAAATCATTTACTATAACAACAATGTAATAGTCCATCATTTCCTTATTTCGTAAAAACGTCTATTTCAACAATGAATGTTGAAATCTATGGTGTCGATACTTAACAAATTTTAAAACAACTTCCGATCGTTTTAATTCTATTTAGAATATCACTTCCCAAAATATTTCTTTAATATAGTATTCACTGTCCAAAATAGTGAATATACTTCATTTACCAAATTCAACACTTCTACATATCTAATTAAAGGATTATCCACTGTCCAAAATCATGGATATATCTCCTTTAATAAGATTTCATATTTACTTATCAAATTTAAATTATTTCGGATTTATAAAACAATGTTTATAAATTCCTTTTATATTATAAAAACTTCCATGTGTAAAATCAAATTCCATTATATTATTTTATAAGAACTTCAACTTATAAAATCCCTTAATTAACAACTTCTATTTATATCTTATTTAAATGCGAAAATCCAATTTATAGGTTATTACTTATAAATCATTTATTTACAAAATTCGTTCCTTTAATAACTTCACAACTTCATAAATCTAATTTACTTATAAGATTTACTTATATTTCATTTTAACAATTTTAAAACTCCTTTATAATTCCATTATTACGATTTATAAAAATATCACTTTTATAAATCTTATATAACCGTCTATAATAAATCAAAATCAAAATTTTAACAATTTTACAAAATCATTAACTCCATATTTCTCAAAAATCACATTTCAATTATATTTCACCAATATCATAATTATTATCTTCTATTTATTTCAAAATAAATTCATTCCTTTAATGCTTCAAAATTAATAAAATATCTATTTTCAAAAATCACTTTGAAAATCCATCTAATTTTGAAAACATCACTTTAACATTTTTAAATTCTGAAATATAGCCTTGCTGCAACAGCACTAAATACAACAATCACGGCATCCAAAATGTCATATACAATATGATAACAGCATATATCACAATATTTGTAGATAAATCAACACTGGTGAGGAATCCAGTTGGATCCCTCCAACCTGTCATCTGCAACAAATATACATATTAGAAAATGTGTATAATGTCCGCTTCAAGACAGACGCACGTACAAAGGTCATCCGCTCATACATGGGAACGTATAGGGTCTTCTGCTCTACTAAGCAGGTACATATCCAAATACCAATCAATATATCATATATCATCCAAACAATCATCAATCATCATAAATAATATTTATTTCTCACTTATATAAAAATATCAGTGAGTTAGAAAGAGTGAGTTGTACTCAGATTGCTTGTAGTCGTCGCGTTAGCGATTTATTCCGATTAAAATTTAACGAGCATTTAATTTCAATCAAAATTTTCACTGGCTCAAATAAATTCCAATCCAAATCCATAATGTAGTGCTCGTCAATACGGTTTCACGCAATTCGTTTTATCGATTTTTGACCTCGTATGAACAAGTTACAGCATTTTAAAGATCGTACGAATACTAAAAAAAGTCGATTTCATTTTATATTTTATTTTCTAAACCTAGCTGAATTCTGGCCGTACGTTTCTTTGATGAGATCATGGCTATGCGTGCTTTCTTCTTTCCAGGAAAATGTCACACACGTTCTAAACCCACAGCCACAACTTTTTTCAACAATTTTCGAGCCATCGTCTCTTGCTTATAACAGATCAACGACCGCCGTGATGCGCGCCATCTCCAACTCTATCATCGCCAGAGAACCGGTCAAGCTCGGCCGCACCTATCGCGTTATCCGAGCACGAACTCAAATGTTTGAGCTCGATTTGCCGTCAAAAGGCTTTGTAAAAAATGATCTCCACCGTTGAAAACAAGCTCTCATCATTCTCTACGAGTTTGTAGTTGGGGGTTTTTCATAATTGTCGACGGATTTGGAGAAATTAAGGATGAAGGCTCGATCGTTTCTGGCCATAGAATATAGGGTGATGGCTGTTAGTTTATTAGGGTTAGGGTTTTGGGGTATGGGTGTATATATATGCATATATTTTACTATTCAAAAACCCTTTTCACACTTGATATTTTTCTCGATCTCAAAACGAAGCATGCCGCCTGGCGTTTATAATGTTTTACCCCTATTCCGAACGCAATAGAATATATATCGGGAGAAAATTCGATCGTATTTGGAAGATAGGTTTTCGAATCGAGTATTTAAATTTAAAATTTACTTAAACAATTTTCGACGCGTTTTAGCTTGCCCCGGACAAACCGTAAATTCGATTGACGCAAAATTTGTAATCTTGCAATAATATAACATTACGGATATAATGAAACTAGTTTCGTCAAAATCCAAGACTGTTTCAAAAATGGCTATTTTTACACGTTAATTAAATACTAAAATATTCAATTTCTTCAAATTAACTTTTAGTTCGATTTTAAATGTTCTCTAACATCATTCTAAATCAACTAGGATTTAATTCAACTTTATAAATCATTTTTATTCACATTAAATCCAATTTTCAATTATTTCAGCAATTTCAAATATTAAATCAACCATTTAATTATCCAATTAAATCACGATATTTGAAATATAAGTTACTCACTTATAAAATTAACTTGTGAATATTAAAATCAATTAAATAAACGAATTTCAAATGACATATATTCTGGGTCGTTACATTCTCCCCTACTTAAAAGAATTTCTCCTCGAAATTACCAAGTTAGAAAAAGTCACAATATCAATTAACTTTTCAAAACAACTCGTTCAATTTAGATTACCAAAAGTTTAAACCTTTTAACTTTTTTCAAAAATCATTAATTAAACTTCTTATAAAACTTTTCTAAGTTTTCAAATCCATTTATAGTTATCTTTTCAAAACCAACTAATATCGTTTAACTTTTAACTTGATATCAAAAATTTAGTTTTCACAAATTTTCCCAATATTCTCAAAATTTTCCAACGCCTCAAATTTTCAAAAAAACTCGCCATAGTCTCCTTTGCACGGTTCGATCTGAAAAAATAACATTGTATATATCACAAATATACATCTCATCATCGAGGATGAGGCATCCCGAAGGGATAAAAGTGTAAAAGTACGATATGTAATCCGAGATATGTACCTTATTTATTAGTAGCAAGCATATACGGCTAATATAGCGCGAAAGCGAGCTCCAAATGCGAAGCAAGCGCCATATGAACCTACTATACACTCAACAAACTATGGGAAACAAGTATATATGAAAATAATATCAATATACAACATATATCAATACAACAACTATATACGCCAATATAGCAAACGCAATCTCCACAACAAATCCAACCATCAAACAATTATCATCCAACTAACATCCAACAAACCAATATCTATCCAATCAATCCATAACCAAATCAATATAAATTCTTTTCTCATTAATATTCAATGAATTGGTTCAATTTAATCACCTTTGATTAATTAACATTGGATTCCTCTAATATTCATTTATTCATATTCAATTAATTTACATTCACTAATCACATTCAAGTTTGTTCACTTCCAATTCAAATCAAATCAATTCTATTTACTTTTACTTACTTCTACTTTGAATTCAATTATTTAATTTTCAATTTTATTAATTCAATTTTATTAACACTTAATGAATTTCCATTTACAATCAACTAACAACCATCTATCAACCAATGCATATCCAATCATAACCAAATTTATTTACTTTGCTTACATTTAATTGACTTTCATTTAATTATTCAATTCGTTTAATATTCAATTTGGATTGAATTCTAGTGTTCACAATATTCACATTTTTATACAACACTTCCAATATAATTATCACTTATTAGCTTAAATTTTATTCATTCTTAACAATATTTTCTAATCCATGTTTATTCATTAATTCACATTTACAATTAAAGTCGAATTTCATTATATAACTCAAATTCATATTCATTTAATTCACTTTATTAATTTACTTCGATACCAAAATTAACTTCATTCAACATTATTTAAGTTACGTTCCTTTTTATAAACATCACTATGTTTCACCTAAATTTCATCTCTAAGTCATTTTATTAAACTTTTACTAAGTCAAATTCATAACACTTATTCAAATTCAGATTTTTTTTTTTGCTTAACAAAATTGTTTAACCATTTTAACAACTAGTTTTACTTACATTTTCTCACTTTATAAGGTATAAATCTTATTTATCTAAACTTCCAAATTCATATTGTAAAATCAGTTATCTTTTTAAGTTTAATTTCCATTTCAATAACTTATTAAATCTAATTAAAATCCAATTTATTTAACTTTCCTTTAGTTAAATTTCAAATCGTATATCTAATATGCTAACTCAAATTTCTTTAACCTTACCAAGTTAAATTTTATTATCTTAATTTCATTAATTCAATTTCACTTGTATTAATCAATTTCAACTTGGATTTTAAATCAAATTTGTTTATCAAAACAAAACTTCAATTTTCAATTTACTATTGGTAGCAAATCCATCACACAGAAACTCGAAAATGATACTGATGATGCTGCAGTCATCACCCTTATTATTTTCCAGTAACAGTAGTGAATTCAGTGCTTTATATTCTTTTAAAAATTTCCTTATATTTATAAATCACATTTACAAATCATTTTACTTATATAATTTCACAATTCACTTTACTTATATAAGATCATTTCAAATTCATTTATCTTATTAGATTTATAATAATATAATCTCTTTAACTTTGAAAACAACTTTCAAAATAAATGCGATTCAAATTTCACAAATTCTTAGTTCAAATTCATTTTTATTTACAGCTCATATTTATAAATATATTCATTTTGTTTCATTTCCTATATATAAGATTATTTCGTAATTGTAAATCATATTATTTATAATTCCCTTGCTTATATAATTTATTCTATTGCAATTTTTGTTTTTATTTAGATTATTCAAACAGCTTTTATTAACCTATATATATTGACATTTTCAAGCAACCAAACAATTCATTTATATACTTTAATAGTTCTGAAAAATAGTTTCCTCTGTATATTAAATACAATCGAGGTAAAATTATTCCATTTACCTATTTTAAAATGATACTATGTCGACTTGCCTCGTTTAAGTGTTTGGAAATCTCTATCGATAACATGGCGTCCCACATACCGATTAGAATTCACAAACAGCTCAACGGATAAGCAAACACAATATAAAACATTTTATATTCACTAACAAATACGCGCTCATATATATAATACACTCAAACTCAACCTAGGGTGCTAGTGTCCCTATCTATACTGAGTACACATCAAAGCTTAGGAATATACAAAATCTAAGCTTTGATACCATGTGTGACGGGACGCAACCAGTGGGTAATACCCACCGTAGCTCACACTGATACCTCACGCTTTGCTTTTATGGCCAGCCTCTCGACTACAACCAACCCTTTCACTCTAGGGACATGTAGGGGCAAGAGTCATCCGTTTGCTACCTAACAAGAAGCGAGAACCCCCTATCAGGCCGAACATAATCAAGCAAAACCGATGTACGCAATCTATAGAAATGCAATGTCAGACAAACATCCATACAAGTTGCCCATGAATAGGACAAACCGAAGGTATTTTCCTATCATATCCTATTGGGAAATCCCTATGATTAGTAGTGACTAGCCCTCGCATTGGATATTACATAAAGAAGAGACCACTGCTACTGGATGTATATTGGGATTTTAACCCCAAACGATTAACAAGCAGTCCCCAACTATGAAATTTCAAAAATCAATATCATCACAAGCAGCCTGCACAATCGTCGCATATACGTTGGTCCGAAGTGGTTTTCAGATAAATCTGATCCCGGTCTCTTCGCACCAACAACGCAAAAGCGTCTCTTAACCTCACATAGAAACTAAGTCTCATGGACTTATCACGTTTCCAACTTTCAACTTGCTATCCTTCGGGCCAAAAAGGAAGCTCGATAGATAGGAGTAATACTCCGCACTATACGAATCAAAATTCTCAACACAAATGATAATCAAGCCTACATAGAAAGCTACGTACTAAGTGTACGACTAAATAGTTCCTACACCAAGTTGAGAAACTAAAATTTTGGCCAAGTTTGATAGTCGGTTATTTAACTATCAAAGAAATCAAACAAATATTTAGCATCATAAAAACCACTACGCCCTTTTAATTAACCTTTTATTAATTAAATCACTTGCCAAATATTCACTTCAAATTATCTTTAAAAAGATATAATCACAAAATCATTTTAGTATTGGAAAACATTTCCAAATACTTATTTAATAATAAGTAATTCACAAATCAATTTATTTTCAACACTTAGAAAATATTAAATATACTTAAATTGGGATTAAGTATGTATTTATTCTTTTAAGGAAAATATTCTCTTAAACACATTTATTTGGATCAAAACGAATGTTGCGTAAAACATCGTTACGATGACCCAAAATCACTAGTATAGGGATTTGAAAATAAGATAGATATATAAATCCCAACACTATACAAAATATTTTCTTTCGAAAATCATTTACTATAACAACAATGTTATAGTCCATCATTTCCTTATTTCTCGAAAACGTCTATTTCAACAATGAATGTTGAAATCTATGGTTTCGATACTTAACACATTTTAAAACAACTTCAAATCGCCTTAATTCTATTTAAAATGTCACTTCCCAAAACATTTCTTTAATATATTATTCACGGTCCAAAATCGTGAATAAAGTTCATTTACCTAATTCAACACTTCTACATATTTAATTAAAGTATTATCCACTGTCCCAAATCGTGGATATATCTCCTTTAATAAGCTTTCATATTTACTTATCATATTCAATTGATTTCGGATTTATAAAACAATGTTTATAAATTCCTTTTATATTATAAAAACTTCCATGTATAAAATTAAATTCCATTATATTATTTTATAAGAAGTTCAACTTATAAAATCCCTTAATTAACAACTTCTATTTATATCTTATTTAAATGCCAAAATCCAATTTATAAGTTAATTACTTATAAATCATTTATTTACAAAATTCGTTCCTTTAATAACTTCACAACTTCATAAATCTTATTTACTTATAAGATTTACCTATACTTCATTTTAACAATTTTAAAATTCCTTTATAATTCCATTTTTCCGATTTATAAAAATATCACTTTTATAAATCTTATATAACCATCTATAATAAATCTAAATCTAAATTTTAACTATTATACGAAATCATTAACTCCATATTTCCCAAAAATCACATTTCAATTATATTTCACCAATATCAAAATTATTATCTTCTATTTGTTTCAAAATAAATTAATTTCTTTAACACTTAAAAATTAATAAAATATCTATTTTCAAAAATCACTTTAAAAATCCATTTAAATTTGAAAACCATCACTTTATCATTTTTAAATTCCAAAATATAGCCCAATGCTGCAACAGCGCTAAATACAACAATCACAGCATCAAAAATGTTATATATAATATGATAACAGCATATATCACAATATCTATTAATAAATCAATGCTGGTGAGGAATCCAGTTGGATCCCTCCAACCTGTCACCTGCAACAAATGTACATATTAGAAAATGTGTACAATGTCAGCTTCAAGGCAGACGCGCGTACAAAGGGTCATCCGCTCATACACGGAAATGTATAGGGTCATCTGCTCCACTAGGCAGGTATATATCCAAATACCAATCAATATATCATATATCATCCAAACAATCATCAATCATCATAAATAATATTTATTCTCACTTATATAAAAATATCAGTGAGTCAGAAAGAGTGAGTTGTACTCGCATTGCTTGTAGTCGTCGCGTTAGCGATTTATTCCGATTAAAATTAAACGAGCATTTAATTTCAATCAAAATTTTCAGTAGCTCAAATAAACTACAATCCAGCTCCATAATGTAGTGCTCGTCAATATGGTTCCAAGGCAATTCGTTTCGTCAATTTTCGACCTCGTATGAACAAGTTACAGCATTTTAAAGATCGTATGAATATTAAAAAAATCAATTTCATTTTATATTTTATTTTCTAACCCTAGCTGAATTCTGGCCGTACGTTTCATTTGATGAGATCATGGTCGTGCGTGCTTTCTTCTTCCCAGGCAAATGTCATGCACGTTCAAAACACATAGCCGTCACTTTTTTCAATAATTTTCGAGCCATCGTCTCTTGCTTATAACATGATCAACGACCGCCGTGATGTGCGCCATCTCCAACTCTATCATCACCGGAGAACCGGTCAAGCTCGACCGCATCTATCACGTTAAAATCTGGGCACGAACTCGAACGTTTGAGCTCGATTTGCCATCAAAAGGCTTCGTAAAAAATGATCTCCACCGTTGAAAACAAAGCTCTCATCGTTCTCTACGAGTTTGTAGTTGGGGCTTTTTCATAATTGTCGATGGATTTGGAGAAATTGAGGATGAAGGCTCGATCATTTCTGGCCATAGAATATAGGGTGGCGGCTGTTAGTTTATTAGGGTTAGGGTCTTGGGGTGTGGGTGTATATATTTGCATATATTTTACTATTCAAAAACCCTTTTCACACTGGATATTTTTCTCGATCTCAAAACGAAGTGTGCCGCCTAGCGTTTATAATGTTTTAGCCCTATTCCAAACGCAATGAAATATATATCAGGAGCCAATTCGATCGTATTTGGAAGATAGGTTTTCGATTCGACTATTTAAATTTAAAATTTACTTAAACGATTTTATATGCGTTTTGGCTTGCTCCGGACAAACCGTATATCCAATTGACATGAAATTTGAAATCATACCATAAAATAACATTATGGATCCAATGAAACTTGTTTCATCAAAATCCGAGACTATTTCAAAAATGGCTATTTTTACACGTTAATTAAATATTAAAATATTCAATTGCTTCAAATTAACTTTTAATTCAATTCTAAAAGTTCTCTAACATCATTCTAATTCAACGAGGATTTAATTCAACTTTATAAATCATTTTTATTCACATTAAATCCAATTTTCAATTATTTCAGCAATTTAAATATTAAATTAACCATTTAATTATCCAATTAAATCACGATATTTGAAATATAAGTTATTCGACTTATAAAATTAGCTTTGAATATTCAAAATCAATTAAATATACGAATTTCAAATGACAGAAATTCTAGGTCGTTACAAAAATATTTGTCTTTAAATGGTATTGTTTCGAGAAGAAATATGAGAAAAAAAGAGTATTTTTTATTAACTAGTTCAAGTGTCTCAAAAATGACTAAAAATGGGTAAGAGATGTGTTCGGATGGCATACACTTCTCTTGACTATTGTGCTTCTAAGTAAAGGGGTATATAGTACTATTTGGTAGCACCCAGTTCCTTGACATCATTTTGGAGTTACTTAAGCTATATGTATGTTTTCAAAAGGTTTTTGAAATAAAACCTAGTTATGTTTTTCTTGGATCCCTTAAAAGGAATAGTTTTCAAAATAAAATGATACTTTGAAAGTGGATTAAGTTTTTAATTAGGTTAAATTTAATAAGGAAATTTAATAAACTTTGTTTATTTAAACAGTGTCTTTTGATTTTAACATCTAGGATGTGAGAAATTATTTGACGTTATTAGGCCGATAAATAGACATTTTTACCTTAGTAATGTCAAATAAAAAGTAGAATTAAAAATCAAATATTTGAATATACTCTTAGATGGTAGAAGAATCTTATAAAAGTTAATAAATTTAAAAATTGACTCTTATGAAGCATGGTGGGAGGGTAAAAAGTAGTTAGATAGTAAGAATCGTTAGATCGGTTTGTAGGTTGTATAAAGATCATTTATCCTTTTCACATAATTCTCGATCCTAGATTCGAGTATGTGACTAGAGGTTTTTTACACCATTTCGAATAAGAATTTATCAGTCGATTTTTGACAGCGAGCGTTGGTGGGGGTTCTTACATGGAACCAAAAGTTGCCTATCATAGTTTATGTCAATGCAAGGAGAACAGATGTTTCTAATTAAGAGGCCTGATCAAAGTCCGCACTAGGAAGTCGGGGGAGAAATACTATTTCGGAAGTGAAGTTTTGTATTTGAGTGAATAATCATATTTTACATAGGAATTATCTATGTACATCATATGGATTGATGAATATTTAAGCATTTATGAGAATTAGGGTTATGGTATAATTTCGGGGACGAAATTCTTTTAAGGAGGGAAGAGTGTAACGACCCGAAATTTTAACACCTTGATTTGCGAATATTTAATTAATTTTAAATATTCAAATAATATGTTTTATAATTAAAATATAACTCTTTTAAATAATAAGAGTTGACGGTAAAATAGATCTGTAACGATCCAGGATTTTTCCGCTTTGAAATAGGCTATTTAAATGTATTTTATACAATCAGTAAATGGATTTTTATTAGCAAATAAATCGGTTTTAATTATTTAATAGTGATGATAAAATATTTTTCAAAATTTGTTTACCAATATGTATAGCTTATAAAAAAATAGAAAATATGACCGAAGAAGTTTTTCGAAATTTCGCCTTTTCGACACCTGAAAGTCTTCAGAAATGCTGTGCACATTTGATGCAACATGTACACATTTATATACATTAGGATTAGTATTAATAAACATATCTATGTATATTAACTTATATATATATATATAACTAAGCTTGGACGTGACAAATTATGTTATAAAAGGCATATATATATATAAACACACTTTTGTGTAACAAATCATCTCTATATCTTTAGTACACACACATGAAGCTCAAGCATGATTCAAGGCATGGAAGGGGGTAACGTGTATAAGAGGGAGAGGGAAGGTATGGAGTGCACGCATGTGTGTATTATTTTATTAAGATCACTTTATATATTTTAATAATTTTCCAAGCCTATAAATACCCCTTCTTTTTCATGTTTTTCCCTTTGCAACTTCCATTCTTCATTTCTTCACATCCTCTTCTAAAGCTCTTCCTTACTCTCATGGCCTCTTCACCAAATTCCTAAGAGAAAAATTAGTAAAACATTTCAAAACATAGCTTAAATCGCTCCATTTCAATTCGTAAACTCTTCTATGCACAAAGCGACCACACATCACCTCAAAACCACCATAGTCGTGCCTATTTTTCATTAAGCCAAACCCATTTTGACTTCCAGGGGTCCATATCTTCACTTTGTTGAGCAAGGAGCAAGTGAGCCAGTTCGAAATCAAGTTTAGTTTGATTTAGTGAAAGCTTGATGAGTAAAAGTCATGTTTTAAAACTCAAGTTGCTTACTTTTTAAAGTTGTAAAATTTATGAGTTAAAATATTGCTTAAGTATGTAGTAATGTTATATATTGTGTATGCATGCATATATGTTGATTTGGTGGTTCTTATGTCGAAGTTTGTGTAGGCGATAAAGATTATACCTTGAATATTGGAAAATTTAGTTATTATTGTGAAGTAATACTTTGTTTATGATGGTTTTATAATGTTATGGTGCGATATTATGTTTGAATTTTATATGTGGTTTCATGACACGAAGGTAGTGATTCGCTAATGTGACAACCCGTAATTGGCACCCTATGAATCCGGTAATAAACCACACATGTCTGATCCAGAGCGCACAGACTGCAGATAATCATGAGAAAGAAAAGAGAGGGTGAGAAGAAAGAGAGAAGAATAAAAAGAGTAGAGAAGAAGAAGAGAGAAGTTGTTATATACATAAGTCAATATCAGAGTACACAATAAATAATCATCAGCTTGGACAGTTATAATAACTTGTCCTCACTAATGCTGATAATTTATAGCAACAACAATGCAAAGCGATGCAGCAAAATAATAAACAGATAAGTGCATACAACAAGAAGATCTCCAGCTCGCCTGCTGAATCTCCAAAAGCACCAAATATGAACCAGTAAATATACTCGGTCTGACCCGAGCATTGAAAAGGAAGGATGCCCGAATCAGTTTGGTAAACCAATGTTAGAAAATGCATCTTAACTGAATTTATAAAGTTATCAAGAAATTTCCTTTATCGAAACAAAAGGTATTTTGTAAGACCGGGTTGCAAATAAATACCAACAAAGTTTTTGCCTTACGATAACCAAAAAACTCATATCAAATCCTCTAATATTATAATAGTGTCTATTGCATACAAATGGTATTAAAATAGCTGAAATTGACACATTATTAAATTCCAGCATTCACCTTATAATAAAGGGCTTTCTAAAATAGAAAATGGAAAGCACGTATTGGATTTTGGATTTTCATACAAATGACTAAGTAAAGGGACTACCTTTCTGAACCAACACTGTACACCTCAAGAGGGATGTACCTAGGGAGCAGATTGTAACAACCCAGTATTTTAAGATTAATTTAATTGTTTATTTTAATTATTTAAATTGAAACTCTTGATTTTAAAACTTTATTTTATTTATTAAAGTGAATAAATTTTTTTATTTTAAAAGTATATTTTGATTTTGTGTGAATTACAATTTCAAACCTAAATAAATAGGATACTTCCAGAAAAGTGGATTTTTGGTCAATCTGGTCAAACTTTGACTTTTATATTTAAAGTTTAAATATTTTAATTTTTAAATTTTATCTTTTATTATGAAAATATATTAAATATCAAGAATACTGCTTTTCGTTTCGTTGGAATCTGATTTGTATTGTGAAAGTTATGTTTTTTACATTATTGTATGTAAATTGATTTTATTTAATAAAATTGTCTATTTTAAATTATATAAATAATATTTTAATTTGCAATATCATGTTCTAATATGTGTAATATTAAATGTTAGGTATATATTTTATTTTTAAAACATTTAAAGTGATGTTATAATTTTCCAAAGCTTACTGTATTTTATTTTCAATTTTTAAAACCTAGTTTCTATTTTTAAGCTATTTTCTTAATTAATTTATATTTATCTAAAATTTATTTACTTATTTTTATTCACACATTATTCTGTTTTTTTATTTTATTTACTTACATTTTTCATGTGTTTAAAAATGAATAAAGAAAACTAGAAATATGAAGAGTTTTATAACCTTTCACATGCCTTTGACTTTTCACCTTCTTTTTACCTTCTCATTTGCAAATCAACACTTGCATTCAATTTGGCTGACCATATCCTTTCTTCATCTCGTCACTTTCATTTTTCATGAAAAAATAAGTTTCACAACCCTAAACTTTCAGCCATCAACTTCTGAGCAAAAAAAGGGGTAATGTTCTTTCACTTTTTTTTTCATTTTTTCCTTGTTTTATGCATTCATCTTGCACTTGCTTTCACTTTCGATGTTCGGCCTGTAGCCTCCCCCATCACTACCACCTCCACCACCATCATTCTCAGCTGTCATCGCCTCCATCTCCTCTGACCTACATGGCCGTGGCCATCCTTGATGAGAAGCTCCACAAAAATTAGCAAAACATCACCTTAAACATGCATAATCGATCACCAATGCCACCACCACTTCACCACACCCCTTCGCCACCTCTTGCATCACTTCCACCAGCACCTACCTTACCTAAAGTCAATGCCACACCATCGCCTAGCATCCAACAAGCCTGGCCATGCCACATAAGGACTAGCCATGACATGTTGCTACATAAAAATGCACATTTGCCTTGTGTTTGTATATTTATGCCCTTAATTACTCAAACCACTTCCATACCTTCACTACCCTTGTTAGGCCGAGCATATATGACCTACACCTGAGTAAATACACCAATGGAAGTGCCTTATCACCCTATAGGCTGAGCAAAGTGATGGTGGAAGCAAGTGCAAGTGTTTGATTAGTTGTTGTTCCATAATTCTAGCTTGTTTAATGTCATATTTTGGTTTGAAATTCATGTTATATGTATTGTTTTGTTTCATATGTACAAGACAAATAGCTTTGGCTCTTCCTCACTTGAATCATAGTCCTGCTTTCGTGCCTTTTTGGATCTCTGTTCTGTGTCTGTATTTGTTATCTCCAGCTTGTAGAGGTGAGTATTTCTCACCAGACATTCCGTACTTATATAAGTAGTAAATTGACACCCTATGAATCTGTGGATATTATTATTATTATCTTATAACTACTTATGCTATGATCATATGATGTTCACCATATTTATACACTTGTCATATCATCTGTTACTGTTATATGATGTTATTCTGTTTATTTATAGCAGTTTATCACACTGCAAGTTCCTTGTAGATAGAATCACTATGAGTTGAAATGATACATACCCGAACGGACTTTAGAATAGGGAAAAATTATTATGGGCTGAAATGATGGGCCTGAGCGATTTTTATTTATTTCATTTACTTGGGATTGCGGGTTTGAAATGACAAACCTAGATTTTCTTTGTAAATTACGGATTGAAATGATATATTATCCGTATCACTTTACCTAGGCTAGAAAATTTGATACAGACTCGTGGTTAAAATATGTTTTCCTAAAAAATTTAAAATATTTTAGAAATATAAATATTATAATATTTTGATTTAAAAATTAATTAAGAATGATTTTTATAAAGTATTATTAATTTACTAAGAATTTTTAAGTGAAATAAATAAACGGTAAAGTTAGAAATTTGAAATATAAGTTATTTTGGAAATTTTGATTTGGTTATAAATGAAATTTAAATTAAGTACAAAAATATGATAAATAGATTTAAAATTTGATTTAAAATGAATTTAAATGATTTTTATAAAGTGTTAATGATTTAGAATAAATTAAAAGGTGAAATGAATGAATATTTAAGTTGAAATTTTGAATATAACTTAAATTGGAAATTTGTGAATTTTGTTTTAAATTGAATTTTAAGTTAAGTAAATAAAATGAAAAAAGGTTATATTTGGAAATTTTAAACTTAAGTTTTAAGTTAAAAAATTAATTTAATGAATTGAAATTTAATGCTTGAATTTAATATGTGAATTATAATTAAATATTGATTTTTGAATAGAAATTTAACTTTATAAAATCATGAACATAAGGATAATTAAATGATTGTTTTAAAAGTGAAAATATATGATTTTATAAGTTTAAAATGATGTAAATAAAAATTTAATTGTTTTTGAAATTATATTGAATATTTGGAATTTAATTAACAGCATTTTTGAAATGTTATTATTTCTAATGTAAAGAATATTATAGCATTTGTAAATGCTGTAGTTAATAGATATGAACTAAATGGCTAAATTGAATTAAGGGCTATTATAGCACTTTGTAAGTGTTGTTGTTGCTGAAACTAACTATGGTTTTATTTGAACTAAATTAAACCTATTACAGGATTTTAAATGCTGTCTTTTGTTAAATGAATTGTTTTCAAACATAACTTTCCGTAGCATGTTCTAGGTGCTGCGATAGTTGAATTTATACCGTTTTGATAAATTTAAAAGAATAAATGAACTTTGAAAAGGCTAAATTTACGAGAATTTGATATTCGATTATTAAATATAATAACTTCACTTTTAAATCATTTAAATGGAATATTTAAATGATTTAAATGGAATATTTAATTGGTTTAATTGGAATATTTAATTGGTTTAATTGGAATATTTAATCAGTTTAAATGGAGTATGTTGATTTGAAATATAAACCATTTTGAATTGTGATTTGAAATGGTATTAAAATCAAATAAAACTGAATGAGGTTTTGAAAGATACGATATTTTGGAATGGATTTCTAAATGATATTGAATTTTGAAATGATATTTGATTTCGAAGTATAAATTACTATTTTGAAATTTTAACCACGAGATGTATTTAATTTATAGTTTAACTAATCCTTAAAAGAGGGTGATCCCAAGCATCCTTTAAGTTATTGTACATTACTACTACAGTTCACTTGAGTTGGTTTACATTATATAAGTATATATGTCCTGACTCGAGTGTTTTGTGTTTTACTTTACGCTCGGGTCAGCTTGAGTATTTACAGCTTAGCTTTGGATTTCTTTTCTAGAGCTAGGAATCGCTGGAGATTCTGCTTGCCTATTTATCTATTCCCTTTTAATTTCAGTTATTCTATTTAAGCTTGGTTTTTAGAAACTGCTATGTATTAGATATTTCCATTGTATATGTTTTTCAGACTGATATTATGTATTATGTTTTTAGAGTTTGTTATAGTAGCTTCATGAACTACTATGGTATTTTAATTTACGCTGCGAGTTATTCTGATATTTCTGTGTCTGTGATTCTATGATTTGTATTTCATTTGCTCCAAATTTATTTACAATGTGGTATTTTTAGCAATTCAAGTCCGGCATGTGTGGATGCAAATGGTTGAAAATATCGGGTTGTTACACAGATATTGCCCGCCTAAAGAACACAAGACAGACCTACCCATACCTGGATAGTACCAAATATGTCATCACTCCGGTCGTTACCGACCTTTTATTTGTATCCACAAGCATACATCAACAATAATCAAATACACAACATCATAGAGTGTAGATATATATCTAGAAGAGTGATGACATCTCCTAATTAGGAGCGGCCCACTTAGCCTTGCTGCTTTTATCCCTGTTTCAGTCATTTTCCGCGAAGTGAGGCAAAAGAGGTATCGATTACCTTTCTCATAACACATATCACATATCAGATCACTTTAAATGCCACATTGCCATTTTTGTTGACTACAAATTGCCTTCTATAAAAATACAACTGTTGAGCTCGTACGTCTCAAGGAGGGTGTTAAGCTAAGAGAAGTTGCATTCTCCGCCGCCACTGATGTACGTTTGTAAAAACCAATGTACGTAATCTTAGAAATGCAATGTCGGGCACTCGTCCATACAAGTTGTCCAGGATCAGGACAAACCGAAGGTACTTTCCTACAACATCCTATCGAGAAATCCCTATGATTAGTAGCGAATAGTCCTTGCACTAGATATTTCACAATGAAGAGACTACTCATACTATATGTATATTGGGATTTTAACCCCAAACGATCAACAAGCAATCCTTCACTATGAAAATCCTAAATATCAATATCATTGACCAACCTGCATAATCGTCGCATAAATGTTGGTCCAAAGTGGTTTTTAGATAAATCTGATCTCAACCTCACACAAAAACAATGTCTCGTAGACTTATCACGTCTCCAACTTTTAAATTTCTATCCTTCGGTCAAGAAGGAAGCTCGATAGATTGGAGTAATCACTCTGCACTATACGAATCAACATTCTCAATAGAAACGAAAATCAAGCCTACGTAGTCGGCTACATACTAAGTGTACAACTAATTAGTTCCAACATCAAGTTGAGGAACTAAAATGACAAATTTTGGCAGTCGGTTATTTAACTATCAAAGCAACAAACAAAATCTAGCACTTAAATAATCACTAGGCCTAATTTTGTTAATCGTTTATAAATCAAATCACATTCCAATTATTCATTTCAAAATATCTTTAAAAAGATAATATTCACAACCATTCACTTATTGGATATTTGGAAAACATTTTCATATATTTATTTTAATAATAAGTAAATTTACAAATCATTTTATTTTCAAACCACTTAAACTCCGTTTTATAATATCACTTTCCAAAACATTCAATTTATTTAAAGGATTATTCACTATCCAAAATCGTGAATATAACTCCCGTACCAAATTCATTAATTCTACACATTTAATTGAAAGGATTATTCACTGTCCAAAATTGTGAATATAATTCCTTTTGTAAAAATCCATATTTAGCTTATCAAATTAAATTGATTTCACATTTATAAAACAGCGTTTATAATTCACATTTCCATTTATAAAATCCCTTTCTTAACAAATTTCCCATTTATCTCATTTATATGTCAAAATCCCGTTATAAGTTTATTTACCTATAAATTGCTTTATTTACTAATTTATTCTTTTTTAATCATAATATTTATAAAGTCCATTATAAATTCATTTCAAAATTATAATTATAAATCCATATATAAATTTGATTACAAAACCAATTCTAATATTTATAAAACAACGTTTATAAAACTCCATTTCATTAAATCTTATTTACGTATAATCTTTCATTTATAACTTCATTTTAACACTTATAAAACTCATTTATAATTCCATTATTTTATTTATAAAATATCAATTTATATATAAACCATTTAAAATAAATTCAAAGTATTTGTTTCTTTTCTTTTATCTTATAAAATAACTTAATTATGATCTTTTAGAGCATCCGGGATTTCCTTCCAATCTGTTCCACCCTTCCTCCAAAAGATGAAATGAAGGCTAGGTATGTTCAGGGCATTGGTTACTCCATTCCTGTAACGACCCGTAAATTTCGACGGTTTAATTTGTTAGTTTAATGGAATTTTGTAATTAATTTTTAATAGAAATTATAAAGGGGGTAAATTTATATTGAAATGAAGGCTAAAATAAAATATATGAATGGTAGTTAAAGCCTTTATTTGTAATATGAATAAAATTTAAATAAATAAAATGGTAAGTATTGTACCTGTATATAAGGTGAATTGAATAAATCTTATTTATTGGAACCCTGTTTATTGATATGCGAATGTATAATAAATGAGTTATTGCAAGAGATTGAAACTTAAATAGAATTCTAAATAATGAATAGTGGAAAGGATTATACAGGTGTATAATTTAACGCGAGAAAGGAAAGTATTTAATTGATTTTGTAATAAAAACATTTAAACGGAAATTGGAATAAATGTATATAATGAGAGTTGTTGAAATAATTGTTGTAGAGAATAAATTACAAATGTTATAAATTGTATAATGGTGACAACTATTGTTCGTTACCAATGCATTTAATTAATAGCGATTAAATGTAATTAATCATTGCCTTTTTGTAAGTTAAGAAAATAACTGAAAATTACGAAGGTAAAATCAATAGAAAGGTTAACTATATGCATAAGATGGAAAGTTGAATAGAATTCTAATAAATGATAATAATAGAAAACGTATACAATCAATGTAGGTAGTTAGTAATACAATGTTGTTGAAAGTAATAAACGTTTCTTTGTTGATAATTTATAACATAACGGAAAGTGTAAATTTACTTATTAGAATATTAATTACAATTAGATAGAGATTTTAAGTAACAATGTTAATGCAATGTAAGTAATGCTAATTTAAGTCAATAATAAGGAATTGGGATAAATTCAAAATGTGTAACATATGGCTTGTAACATATATTATAAATTACCTGCTTATTTGTTAATTGAATTAGAATTTGTAATAAGTGATAATAAAATAAATGAATGTTACACTAATGGAAAATGAAATAACATTCGTTTAAATGTTGAGTAATTATAGGATCGTATTTATTATAAGCGTTACTTTAATACTTATGATTAATTGTGAAATTTATACGGGAAGATGTAAAGTAATAAATAGGGAAGTAATACGTTATATATTAAATATAACCTAAACTTAATTGTAAGTAAATCAAGGTGATAAAATTTATGAATTATAGAATTTGAATTTTTATAGTGAGTTAATTTATATAATTTATATTAGTTGGATTTATTGCAAATGAATAAAAATCAAATATGTGATTATTACGTTACTTTAGAAATTAAGTTGAAAACTGGAAATATTTATGTGATAATTTTTAATCCAATGGTAAACCCTTTTATTTGAAATTTATGAATGGAATAAATATAGGTTAATTCAATTAAAAGGAAATTTTGGAAATTTTTCTATAATTTTGAATTTTTTGAAATTGAACATTTATATTGATTTAATCTTTAATAAATTGACATTTAAAAATTGTTAAATCATTTTAAATGTTTGAGAATTATTAAGTGATAAAAATTTCCAATTCTAAAACTGAAATATAAAAATTGGATTTATTTACTAATTCTTAATTTATTAATTAATATAAAAAATAGCCATTTGGGTCACGGACTCGGATTTCGACGAAACCAGTTTCATCGGATCCGTATCAGTGAATTATTGTAGGGTTTCAAGTTTCGTAGCGATCGGATTTGTTGTTTGATCGTACGAACGCGAAACGCCTTGAAATCGATTTAATTGAAATCAATTTGAGAATATTATTTTTAGCATAACTTCTTCATACGACGGAATTTGAACCTGAAACCTTTTCCACTGAGTTTAAATATTTTAAAACACCTATTTTGATATATGGGTTTACCCAATTTCGTTCCGGGGTCGGAACGGGCTTTTTGGGACAATTATCGTTCAACACGTTTGTTTATCGGATCCATCTACTCTATTTCTAACCTACCTATATAAACCCAGTTGTAAACCCTAGCCTCCATCTATTCTCATTTGTTTGTGCGTTCATTTCCTCAGCTCCTCCTCTTCCCAAAACTGCTAACCAAACCCTAGATCAAATTACAATTTCAAAATCAAAGTCAAAATTCAAAGTCCTCAGAAAAATCTCAAAAAAATATATGTTGATGCTCTCGACGAGCGGAATTCAACGGCGTAATTCATTTTCTGATTTGAGACATCGTTTATCCAGAAATTGATGAATAATTCGTGGCCATTCATATCGCGACGATCAAGTTAGTCGGATCGACAAATCAAGGGTACGATGTTGTAGAGGGGGCTGAGGGTTGTTCATCGGCGTGTTGCGTTCTGGGTTTCAACGGCTTGATCGGGTGGAACAATTCAATTAGGGTTAGAGAAAGAGTGGCGGCCACTGTCTCGTGAGTAGCGTTCGGCGCCTTGAGTCGACGTGGGCGGTCGAGGAGCTTGAGGGGAGGGCGGCGCGTCGTTGGGACGAGGGTTGGTGGCCGCGGTTCGCCGTAGGGATCGGCCGTTGGTTGAACGACTAAATACTGTACCGTGTGGATATGGGTTCGCGTGAGGGAGAGGCAACAGTAGGTTAACGTGGCCGTTCTTGATTTTTAGGTGAGTTTATTTTATTTTCTTTTTTTGTTTAATTAAATTTTGTTTTCAAACGATTTAACCACTATAACTTTTACATACGAACTCCGCTTCACGCGTGATTTTTTTTTGTTATGATCGTAATAAAATTCTGGACGTTTTGGCGTTGGTTTGGAAGGATTTGGAGACTGTCAAATTTTTGGGTTTAAATTGGATCTGAATTCAATTTAAATTCAAAAGGTGAGTGTTTTAATCCACTCACAACTTCTAAAATTTCTTATGTTTGTTAAATTGAGTTTAGATATGAGTAGAAATTTATTTATGACTGTTTGGCATGTTTTATTCATTATCTCAGTTAAATCGCATTTATTTAAATAAATTGTGAATTAATTCTATTATGCATAAAAATTTGACAGTTAAAATTTATTTATTTGCATGTAAACTGCTAGTTAAACAGTTGTTAAATTTATTATTGAATATAAACTATTAGTTAATACCTGTATTTATTACCTGTTATATTTTATATGCTCTATATTGATGTTCGTTTAAATTGGATGATGATTTGTAATAAATGGTTGACGATTGATATTTGGATGAATGAATGTTTATTTATATTAACAGCAAGTTGTTATGCATTTCATTTCATTCGGGATTGCGGTTTGAAATGATATACAACCGCATTTTTATTATTAAATTGCGGATTGAAATGATAAATATCCATATCACTTGACCATAGGGTAGAAAATTTTATACATGCACCGCGGTATATATATAAAATTAATTTTTTCTTAAAGGATTTTATGTTTTTGGATAGGATACGGTTTAATAAATATTAATTTTTTGACTGTATATAAAATCTTATTTTATGTACATATATGGTTAAATTATTGAATTTAAGGTGTGTAAAAATTTGTTAAATAAAATAAATAAGATGAATAATGGTGTTGATTATTTATATTATATGGTTAAGTACATGTTAAGATATTGAGAATATATAGAGTTTTAATGTTTTAAATCAATTTATATTGGGAGTTAAGTTGAAAATTCATTTGGAATTGAGCTTAATTATGAATTTAACTTCATAAGTTGATGTAGAATTTATTAACTTGAAATTTAAAAACGTATGATATTTATAACTGAAATTTTATTCAAGATGGATTAAATGAATATTTCTGGTATAAATAAATTGGAGGAAATTTTGATAGTTAAGAGTAATTTAAGTTTTATTTAAAACGATTTCGGATTTATTATGCAAATATTTCAAAATAAATAATTGGACTTTAAATTGTTGAATAGCAATTTCCAACCTTAGTTCCAATTATTTAATATTCAAAGTTTGAAATATATTGAAACTGAAGTAGTTTATTGAAACTGAAAGCGATTTTAAATTTATGGATTTTGACTTAATCTTAAATGAAATAAATGGCAAGTCGCGGAAATTATTTTATTTTATAAAGTAATATAAAATCAACTATTTTATCCTATATACTGTTGAATATCCAAAATCATTCAAGTTTTAGAAGTTATGGTTTTAAAGCTATGAATTTCGAAATATTATGTTTTGAAAGTTATAATCCAAATGTTTGGTTTCCAGATATTATAAATTTTAAGCAGTTTGATTTTGGAAAAGAAATATATTTGAAATAAAAATGATATTATTGATTTGGGTTTTATAAAAATAATATCGAAATGAGTTGTTTTCGAAATGGGAATGATATCGTATTTATGGGTTTTGAAATGGATAATTATTTTCTAGTTTTAAAGTATAAACTATTTTAAAGACCGTGCTGTTATAATAACGTTTGGTTGTTGAAGAGACCGGGACCGGAAGTTGTCATACTCTCTGCCAACCCCGAAAACCACTTTAACAACCGTGTATGCGGTGGAGATTCCAGAATGAAGTAGGATGGTGGTGGCGTTTCCTTTAAGGTAAATACGTGGACCCGACTCCCGTGAGTTGGCATAAGGTGGCTAAAATAGGAGCGATCGACAGGTTAATAAGGTACCACCTTTGATCGGACACATCCCTTCGATATTATACTTTGACTTTGGATTGATTCGGTGGCCACTTTTGATTTTATTTGGGGGTGTGGCTCGAGGTGGGCGGTAGCTGCGCGCTATGCGTTACCACCGACCCGGAAGCGTAATTGGTATATCTACCCTGGCATTGCCTAGTTGTGCCGTGTCACCTACCCTATCGCGCCTTGTACGAGTTTCTATTTGTGTCGTACCTATGGAGTATCCTCTGGTAGCCTCCCGATCAGGAGGTATTACGGTACTGTATAGACTATTGGCATTATTTGTGTTAAGGGCTATATGGGTAACCCCTTAACGCTATTAAAAAGTAAGTTTATTTTACAAATAGACACTATTGTAATAGCACAATATACTATATAGTAAATAGTTTAACGGATCCTTAGGAGATGTAAATCTCGAGCATTTCTTGAGTTACTGCACTCATATTTATTTCTGTTAATTTAACTCACATAAGATCTTTTAGTTCTGACTCGAGTGTTTTGTCTTTTCAAATTCGCTCAGGTCAGTCCGAGCATTTCAGGATCGATAACTTTAGCCCTGGAGGACGAAGATGGAGATTTCTATTATTATTATTATTATTAATTATATTCCTCTACACTTTTTAATTCCGCTGCATTGATTATTATTGGTATGTGAACTCTAATATTTATTGTCTAAAGAAGAATCAAATGTTTGTAAACAGTTTATGAACTGTATGTTTATTTTTATATTTTATCATTCCGTCGCGAGATTCTATTTTGTTTTTTCTTTCCCTGTTTTTCTTACTTACCCCATAACAATCCGCCCTTCCGTATGGTTTGAATTGGCACATGTGTCGATTTAAAGCGTACGAAAAGATGGGACGTTACATCTGGTATTAGAGCTTTGGTTTAGCAATAAAACTTAGCTTTGTGGGGTTTGACTCTTTGTTAATAGGGTAGAAATACCCTATGGGAGTCGCTGAGCGTATATATGAGTGAGCGTATTTGTTAGTGTTATAAAAAAAATTTATATTGTGTTAATTTGTTCCGTTTTGTATTTATAAATTCTGGTTGATGCATGAGACGCTGTGACATCAATAGGGATTTCTAAACACTTGAAAGGACAGACCGACATAATATTTGTTTTGTATAGGTGAATGAAATAATTTTGCCTATTATATTATCTATATATAAAATAAAAAATTTCAAATGATATTTATTTTTGGATGCAATAGATTAGTTGTTAGGTAATAAAGTGTATAAATAATAATTGAAATAAGATTTAATAAAAAATAAAATAAATGAAATTTGGAAATTTAGAACTTAACATCTGGGGTTTTGAAATTTTTTCGAATAAGTTTTGGAATATAATAATATTGTTTATAAGTATTTTCTGATATAAATATTTCAATATAATTCGGAATAACTGTTTTAAAGAAGATTTTGGAGAAAATAAGTTTTGTACTTTCCTCTCTGTCGCTGGAAAATAATTTCGATGATGGCGGCCGCATCATCGACTTTCATTTTCGAGTTTCGAAGGGGAAAGGCCACTGTAGTAGTTCTACTGCAGATTCATTTTTGAAAAATATATAAATTTTGAATTTTTTTAAATATAATTAGAGATATATAAGTTGTAAGAATATATTTATCTATTATTTTAAAATAATTTGAAATTTAACCCGGTATTAAATTCTTAAATTTCCATTAATAAATTGTTCAATTATGGTAGTGAAATTAAAGGTAAGTAATCAATAATTGAAACCTCCAATGTAGGTAAGAGATTTAAGACTAAGTTATGAAGGAAATAAAAAGGAAGTTGAAATTGTAACTTATAAGGAAAATGTAAAAATTTATTGAACAATGAATTAATTAAAAGAAATGAGAAACTTGTATAAATTTCAATTACACCCTTAAATAACATATATGACTTACCAAATATTAGAAGTTGAAATGTTTAATAAGAGATTGTAATAGAATATTATACAAGTAGAAATTTGAAATAATGAAAGTATTCAATGAAATTGCTGTTAAATGAGAATTAAATGTTATAAACTTAAGTTATAATTGAAATTTTACCAAGTAAATATAATTAAAGGTAAGTATGACAAATAGATGATTATAAACTTAAGTAATTAAGGTGGAAATAAATGAGGTCATGAAATAATAAATTAATGAATAATAGTAAGTAGTAAGTGAAAATAAATGGATGTAATATAAAAAAGAGAAATGGTAAACTTAAGAAAAAGGGTTGAAGTTATTTCTAGATAAAACTGAAAGAAATAAAATGAAAAAAAAGAATTGAAAGAAATAAAATGAAAAAAAAAGAATTGAAAGAAATAAATGAAAATAAAAAGATAAACTGTTATATGAATGAAATAACAAATGTATAAATGGAATGAATAAGAATAGACTAACTCTATTGTTGAAATTGTTGTTTGTCGTGGTTTCTGGTGGATTGGGTAAGGAAACTTTAATTGTGTTGGGATGGATGAATAATCCATTGTGTTTAATCTAAGACTGTTGAGTAAATGATGCACTTGATGGTATTCTTCATTCCGTACAATTTAAAAGTTTTAAACCCGAACAACTATTTGTTTGTTTGATTGAATGGTTGTTTTGTATTTGTTGTGTATGTTGTTTGTTGAAATTGATGGTTGTTGTATTGATTTGTTGTTAGTGATTGAAACCACTTAAATATTTGACTTTATATAAATAGTTAACCCTTTGGATTTTTAAGTGAAATGCAGGATATGGAAGCAATTGCTACTGCTTTTGGTTCCATAAATTAAGCGAAATTTACCCGACAAATAGGTACATTTCGGATTACGGTTTATAGCGCTATTTTATATATTTTCCCGTGTTGGGATATAATATTTTGGGTATTATATGTGATATTTTGTTATATTTAATATTTTATTTTCTCCCGAGCCTCTCCGTACAAAGGAGACTCTACCAAAATTTTCCGTAAATTGTGAACTTAGAAATACTTTTAAAATGTTTTCCAAAAATTGAGATATTTTATCTAAGTTAATTAATTTTATAAATTTAATTGCTTATAAAGTTAATGTGTAAATAAAGTATATTGATTTCTTAGTTCTTCGTTTCCCTTCTTTTCCTTTTCGGGGACGAAAAGTTTTGAGTGGGGAGAGTGTAACGACCCGTAAATTTCGACAATTTAATTTGTTAATTTAATGGAATTTTGTAATTAATTTTTAATAGAAATAATAAAGGGGGTAAATTTATATTGAAATGAAGGCTAAAATAAAATATATGAATGGTAATTAAAGCCTTTATTTGTAATATGAATAAAATTTAAATAAATAAAATGGTAAGTATTGTACCTGTATATAAGGTGAATTGAATAAATCCTATTTATTGGAAACTTGTTTATTGATATGCGAATGTATAATAAATGTGTTATTGCAAGAGATTGAAACTTAAATAAAATTCTAAATAATGAATAGTGGAAAGGATTATACAGGTGTATAATTTAATGCGAGAAAGGAAAGTATTTAATTGATTTTGTGATAAAAACATTTAAACGGAAATTGGAATAAATGTATATAATGAGAGTTGTTGAAATAATTGTTGTAGAGAATAAATTACAAATGTTATAAATTGTATAATGGGGACAACTATTGTTCGTTACCAATGCATTTAATTAATAGCGATTAAATGTAATTAATCATTGCCTTTTTGTAAGTTAAGAAAATAACTGAAAATTTTGAAGGTAAAATTAATAGAAAGATTAACTATATGCATAAGATGGAAAGTTGAATAGAATTCTAATAAATGATAATAATGGAAAACGTATATAATCAATGTAGGTAGTTAGTAATTACAATGTTGTTGAAAGTAATAAACGTTTCTTTGTTGATAATTTATAACATAACGGAAAGAGTAAATGTACTCATTACAATATTAATTACAATTGGATAGAGATTTTAAGTAACAATGTTAATACAATGTAAGTAATGCTAATTTAAGTCAATAATAAGGAATTGGGATAAATTCAAAATGTGTAACATATGGCTTGTAACATATATTATAAATTACCTGCTTATTTGTTAATTGAATTAGAATTTGTAATAAGTGATAATAAAATAAATGAATGTTACACTAATGGAAAATGAAATAACGTTCCTTTAAATGTTGAGTAATTATAGGATCGTATTTATTATAAGCGTCACTTTAATACTTACGATTAATTGTGAAATTTATACGGGAAGATGTAAAGTAATAACTAGGGAAGTAATACGTTATAGATTAAATATATCCTAAACTTAATTGTAAGTAAATCAAGGTGATAAAATGTATGAATTATAGAATTTGAATTTTTATAGTGAGTTAATTTATATAATTTATATTAGTTGGATTTATTGCAAATGAATAAAAATCAAATATGTAATTATTACGTTAATTTAAAAATTAAGTTGAAAACTGGAAATATTTATGTG
The DNA here is from genome assembly GCA_030765085.1 of Allium cepa. NCBI lineage: Eukaryota > Viridiplantae > Streptophyta > Magnoliopsida > Asparagales > Amaryllidaceae > Allium > Allium cepa. The sequence continues at coordinate 781,731,847 of CM060945.1, forward strand.
ATAATTTTTAATCCAATGGTAAACCCTTTTATTTGAAATTTATGAATGAAATAAATATAGGTTAATTCAATTAAAAGGAAATTTTGGAAATTTATCTATAATTTTGGATTTTTTGAAATTCAAGATTTATATTGATATAATCTTTAATAAATTGACATTTAAAAATTGTTAAATCATTTTAAATGTTTGACAATTATTAAGTGATAAAAATTTCCAATTCTAAAACTGAAATATAAAAATTGGATTTATATACTAATTCTTAATTTATTAATTAATATAAAAAATAGCCATTTTGGACACGGACTCGGATTTCGACGAAACCAGTTTCATCGGATCCATATCAGTGAATTATTATAGGGTTTCAAGTTTCATAGCGATCGGATTTGTCGTTTGATCGTACGAACGCGAAACGCCTTGAAATCGATTTAATTGTAATCAATTTGAAATCAATTTGAGAATATTGTTTTTAGCATAACTTCTTCATACGATGGAATTTGAACCTGAAACCTTTTCCATTGATTTTAAAATATTTTAAAACACCTATTTTGATACATGGGTTTACCCAATTTCATTCCGGGGTCGGAACGGCTTTTTAGGCCAATTATCGTTCAGCACGTTTGTTTATCGAATCCATCTACTCTATTTCTAACCTACCTATATAAACCCAGTTGTAAACCCTAGCCTCCATCTATTCTCATTTGCTTGTGCATTCATTTCCTCAGCTCCTCCTCTTCCCAATGGCTGCAAACCAAAACCTAGATCAAATTACAATTTCAAAATCAAAGTCAAAATTCAAAGTCCTTAGAAAAATCTCAAAAAAAAATATGTTGATGCTCTCGACGAGCAGAATTCAATGGCGTAATTCGTTTTATGATTAGAGACCCCATTTATCCATAAATTGATGAATAATTCATGGTCGTTCATATCGCGACGATCAAGTTAGTCGGATCGACAAATCAAGGGTACGATGTTGTAGAGGCGGCTGAGGGTTGTTCATCGGCATGTTGCGTTCTGGGTTTCAACGGCTTGATCGTGTGGAACAATTCAATTAGGGTTAAAGCAAGAGTGGCGGCCGCTGTCTTGTGAGTAGCGTTCGGAGCCTTGAGTCGACGTGGGCGGTCGAGGAGCTTGAGGGGAGGGCGGCGCGTCGTTGGGACGAGGGTTGGTGGCTGCGGTTCGCCGTAGGGATCGGCCGTTTGTTGAATGACTAAATACTGTTCCGTGTGGATATGGGCTCGCGTGAGGGAGAGGCAACAGTAGGTTTACGTGGCCGTTCTTGATTTTTAGGTGAGTTTATTTTATTTTATTTTTTTGTTTAATTAAATTTTGTTTCCAAATGATTTAACCACTATAACTTTTACATACGAACTCCGTTTCATCCGCGATTTTTTTTAGGATCGTAATAAAATTCCGGACGTTTTGGCGCTGGTTTGGAAGGATTTGGAGACTGTCAAATTTTTTGGTTTAAATTGGATATGAGTTCAATTAAAATTCAAAAGGTGAGTGTTTTAACCCACTCACAACTTCTAAAATTTCTTATGTTTGTTAAATTGATTTTAGATATGAGTAGAAATTTATTTTATGACTGTTTGGCATGTTTTATTCATTATCTCAGTTAAATCGCATTTATTTAAATTAACTTGAATTAATTTTATTATTGCATAAAAATTTGATAGTTAAAATTTATTTATTTGCATTTAAACTGCTAGTTAAACAGTTGTTAAATTTATTATTGAATATAAACTGTTAGTTAATACTTGTATTTATTACGTGTTATATTTTATATGCTCTATATTGATATTTGTTTAAATTGGATGATGATTTGTAATAAATGGTTGACGATTGATATTTGGATGAATGAATGTTTATTTATATTAACTGCAAGTTGTTATGCATTTTATTTCATTCGGGATTGCGGTTTTAAATGATATACAACCGTATTTTTATTATTAAATTGCGGATTGAAATGATAAATATCCGTATCACTTGACCATAGGGTAGAAAATTTTATATAGGCACCGCGGTATATATAAAAAATTATTTTTTTTGAAAGGATTATGGTTTTGGATAGGATACGGTTAAATAAATATTAATTTTTTGACCTTATATAAAATCTTATTTTATGTACATATATGGTTAAATTTTTGAATTTAAGCTGTGTATAAATTTGTTAAATAAAATAAACAAGATGAATAATAGAGTTTGATTATTTATATTATATGGTTAAGTACATGTTAAGATATTGAGAATATATAGAGTTTTAATGTTTTAAATCAATTTATAATTGGAGTTAAGTTGAAAATTCACTTAGAATCGAGCTTAATTAAGAATTTAACTTCATAAGTTGATGTAGAATATATTAACTTGAAATTTTGTAAAGTATGATATTTATAACTGAAATTTTATTCAAGATGGATTAAATGAATATATCTAGTATAAATAAATTGGAGGAAATTTTGATAGTTAAGAGTAATTTGAGTTTTATTTAAAACGGTTTCGGATTTATTATGCCAATATTTCAAAATAAACAATAGGACTTTAAATTGTTGAATAGAAATTTCCAACCTTAGTTCCAATTATTTAATATTCAAAGTTTGAAATATATTGAAACTGAAGTAGTTTATTGAAACAGAAAGCGATTTTAAATTTATGGATTTTGACTTAATCTTAAATAAAATAAATGGTAAGTTGCGGAAATTATTTTATTTTATAAAGTAATATAAAATCAACTATTTTATCCTATATACTGTTGAATATCCAAAACCATTCAAGTTTTAGAAGTTATGGTTTTAAAGCTATGAATTTCGAAGTATTATGTTTTGAAAGTTATAATCCAAATATTTGGTTTCCAAGTATTATAAATTTTAAGCAGTATGATTTTGGAAAAGAAATATATTTGAAATAAAAATGATATTATTGATTTGGGTTTTATAAAAATAATATCGAAATGAGTTGTTTTCGAAATGGGAATGATATCGTATTTATGGGTTTTGAAATGGATAATTATTTTCTAGTTTTAAAGTATAAACTATTTTAAAGGCCGCCGTGTTATAATAACGTTTGGTTGTTGAAGGGACCGGGATCGGAAGTTGTCATACTCTCTGCCAACTCCGAAAACCACTTTAACAACCGTGTATGCGGTGGAGATTCCAGAATGAAGTAGGATGGTGGTGGCGTTTCCTTTAAGGTAAATACGTGGACCCGACTCCCGTGAGTTGTCATAAGGTGGCTAAAACAGGAGCGATCGACAGGTTAATAAGGTACCACCTTTGATCGGACACATCCATTCGATATTATACTTTGACTTTGGATTGATTCGGTGGCCACTTTTGATTTTATTTGGGGGTGTGGCTCGAGGTGGACGGTAGCTGCGCGCTACGCGTTACCACCGACCCGGAAGCGTAATTGGTATATCTACCCTGACATTGCCTAGCTGTGCCATGTCACCTACCCTATCGCGCCTTGTACGAGTTTCTATTTGTGTCGTACCTATGGAGTATCCTCTGGTAGCCTCCCGATCAGGAGGTATTAGGTACTGTATAGACTATTGGCATTATTTGTGTTAAGGGCTATATGGGTGACCCCTTAACGCTATTAAAAAGTAAGTTTATTTTACAAATAGACACTATTGTAATAGCGCAATATACTATATAGTAAATAGTTTAACGGATCCTTAGGAGATGTAAATCCCGAGCATCTCTTGAGTTACTACACTCATATTTATTTCTGTTAATTTAACTCACATAAGATCTTTTAGTTCCGACTCGAGTGTTTTGTCTTTTTAAATTCGCTAGGGTCAGTCCGAGCGTTTCAAGATCGAAGACTTTAGCCCTGGAGGACGAAGACGAAGATTTCTATTATTATTATTAATTATATTCCTCTACACTTTTTAATTCCGCTGCATTGATTATTATTGGTATGTGAACTCTGATATTTATTGTATAAAGAAGAATCAAATGTTTGTAAACAGTTTATGAACTGTATATTTATTTTTATATTTTATCCTTCTGCTGTGAGATTCTATTTTTTTCCATGTTTTTCTTATTTACCCCATAACAATCCGCCCTTCCGTATGGTTTGAATTGGCACGTGTGTCGATTTAAAGCGTACGAAAAGACGGGACGTTAAAATTCCTAACCTTAGTTACACACCTTGTTTTACCATTTAGATCTCACATGCATGACAAATGTACTAGTCATTTCTACATACCCCTTTCTTTTTTAGAAAATGATTTATAAAACTTCCAAATCAGTATTTAAAACACTTATTCATTTATTTAAACATTCCATAAAACCTTCAAATCACCCTTATAATGATCTATTAATCATTTAATAACCCTTACAAAAGATTTGGAAAAGAATAGTTGCGCTAAAACTATATTTCATAAGTTATTGAAAAGTGCTGCAAAAAAGTGATACGGAAAGTGCTTTTTAAAGCTATATTGATTAAAATGACATTTTGTTGCTTAAAAATATATTTTTATTACTTAAATCACTTTCAAAACATTTGAAAAGATTTATAAGAATTATTTCATGTTTTTAAACAACTTTAAAACATAATTTTCAAAAAAATCTAGTTTTGAATTCCGAACTACAAAACCGCGATTTTTTCCAAAAACTTGTTTTACTCATATCTTAAAATCTACTTATCAAAATCTCGATTTTCTTTCTTCGTTAGAAACTATGGATATAATAGTTCAAAAAATTCTTGTCTCGTAGAATTCCGAGCTATATTCAACTATTACACTCGTTTGACTTTTATGACGCGAAATCGCGAACTACCGTTACGCGACGCGCCTATTTTTGACTAAATTTTCAATTTCATTTCAAACTTAATGGAAATACTTTTAAATGTTTATAAAACATTGCTAAATAATTTTAAACAATATTTTTCATATTTCAAATCCATTTTCCATTTCATTTCATATTGTAGTATTATATCATTTTCAATCTTCTTAAATATTTTGATTTCATTAAGAGGCTAAATAATTTCCATACACGTATTTATATGGATTTAAATTCTTATTAAATTAATTATGCTTACTAACCATTTTTTTATCATTTATTAAACCAAGTTATCATCCATATCACAAACATATAATCAACCATAATATCAACCAAGTTATCATCCATTAAATCATCCAACATATACTAAACTTTTCATACTATTAACTTGAAATATTTTTAGAAATTAGTAGCTTTAAATATGAGTACTCACCTTCAACCAAATCGATTAACTTCCTACCAACATTCGTTTAATCCAGCACTTCACTATTGTTTTCAACTTCAACCAACTTTGGAAAATTCGGTAGAGCTTCCGCAGCACCTTGAATTTGGTCTAGCTCCTTGGAATGAAATTGGCGACACTTCCTTCTCTTTTTCTTGCTCCGGAGCTTCTTGAATTTGTTTTCTTCCTTCCAAATGGTTCGGCCTCAATGGGTTCCAACCTCTCCTCCACCATTTCTTCCCTACTTAGATGTTAAACCATGTTTTAATGATATTCTAAGGTCTTTGGCAAAGTTTGATTGTGTTTGGAGTTGATTTGATATGACTTTGAAAATGTTAGTAAGGAAAAGAGAGAAGAAGAAGCCATTAAAGAGAGCTTCAAGGAGGAAGAAGAAGGTAGAAATGGTGTGAAAAAATGAGAAAGTAGTTGGTGTTTATATAAAAAAATAAAGTGGTAAGTTGCCAAAATATCCCTTTACTAAATTACCAAAATAACCTTACTTACTTTTTAAGCAACTTTATTTTTTTAATACTTAACATCGCATTTCAAATTATTACTTTATGTTTCACTTAAATATTAAGTAAAGAAAGTAATGATTATGTTTTTTTGATTTAATATTTTACTTTTTGACTTTTGTACTTTTTTGTCTTTTTATGCTTAATTTTTGTTAATTATATTCTAGAATTTTCTAAGTATGTTTAGCAAAGATAAACTTGATTACTGAATTAATTAATACTTATACTATTTGAATATATGTTTCTATATAAGAAAATAAAGGAGCGACAACATTGTGATAACTTTTAATCGACAAAACGTTGATTTTCGACAAAATGTTTTACGTTCATATTTTGACATTTTAGTTAAACTATTTATTTATGTAAACCAAATTTAAAAATAAATTTGTATATTTCTATTTAAAATTATAAACACTCATAAATTAATTAAAAAAATTATTTATCCATTGAAACTTACTTTATTGAAATCAGCATTTTGTCACTTTTGTCGATATAGGCAAATGTTACTATTTTGTGTATAATTGTCATTCCAAATCCTATCTAATATTATTTGAATCATACAACATTCCAAATATTATACTTAAAATCCCTTTAAATAGTATATTTAAAGTGGTCAAATTCTGGGTCGTTACAGATAACAAAAAGCGACGTAGAAATCCGCTTTTTGTCGAAATTTTGATTTTTGTTTCAAAGTGAAAAGTTTAAAACTTTTATTTTGGTTTTGAAAGTTTATCTTCATGTTTTAAAGAAGACAAGAGCTCAAAGTTGGAGTTTTAAAAGTTATAAAATCAAAATTTCATGTTTTGTGAATTATAGGCCCGTATAGCTACAATCGCTATACGCGCGGTTCGTGAAAAACGACTAAGTTTTCTAAGTCTTAAGTGTTTACACTTAGAAATCTTTAAGAAAATGTTTTGTAACTTTAATTTAGTAATTAGAGAACAATTATTTAATTATTTAATTAATTATTTAGGTGGTGAATATTTAATTGACTAATTAACTAATAAAGGTAATTAGTACTTAATCATTTGTTAATAATGGTTATCAAAATTAAATGTTAATCATTTAAGTTAATCATAATTTATTACTTAATTATTATTTAATTATTAATTAAGGATTAATTAATTATTATTTAATTATTTATTTAAGATAATTATTAATTAATTATTATTTTAAAAAGGGGTTTTATTTAATTAATCTTCGATTAAAGTTAATTATGTTTTAATAAGGTTTAATTAGCTTTAATTTGAGTTTAATTACTATTTAACAAGTATTTGATTCTCATTTACAAGGGTTTTAATTTATTTTAAAATCGTTTTGGGCTTAAAGTTTCGTTTAAACTGTTTTCTTTTCAAATTTATTTAAATCAAGGGATTTTTGTGTCACTTATCCTTAACTAACCCCATATGTTTAGAAAAAATAAATGACATCTATTAGCAGAAGAGAACATCATTGTGCTATTACAATTAACTTGGACATTTACTTTAGTTGATTGATTGTTATGTGTTGATCCCTTATATACTTGTTATATGTTTCCATGTTAGACTGGAAAAGTAAAACCAAATTAAAAGCACCATTGTCCTCGCTAAGCCTCCGTTTGATTTTGTAAAGATAAATATTTTATTTTCTTTTTGAAATGGTTTCAAAGTTATTGCATTTTGAACAAGATATTTAAAGAATGATCTGACAGATGGTTCAACTAATTATATTTTTAACTAATGGGAATGGTTTTCCATGTTATAAAAAGAAATTTTTATAAAGAGTTTTATAAATGAATTTGGAAATTATAAGGTGTTTTTGGTTAAATGGATTTGAGTTTTAAGCAAAGAAGATTTCATAAATAAGGAAGATTTATAAAATGGATTTGCTTATTAAAGGAAGCCAATTTGATTTAAGGTTATTTAAAAAGTTGTTAAACAGGAAAGTATTATAAAGAAGTTTTATAAATGATTTTGGGGCATATATAAAAAAAATTAGAAAATGATTTGGATATTCATAAAGGGAGTTCATAAAATGGTGTGGATATTTATAAGAAATTTATATAAAAAGTGTGGATATTTATAAAAGCAATTTATATAAATGATTTTGAATATTTATAAAAGGGTTTTATGAATGAGTTTAGAAGTTTGGAAAGCATTTTGACTTGAATTTACATTTTAAGTAAAAGAGATTTCATAAATGAAATAGATTTGATTAAAAGGATTTATCGAAAGAAGTATAAAAGAATTTGAGATTGCGTTTCCCTAAACAAACCTTTTAAAAAATGGTATTATGGAACATCCATTCCACACTTAACACCGAGGGAATAGTGTTTAGGGTTGTCGTCACCTCCAATTTAAAAAAACATTTTTTTAATCTTTTTTAACATGATTTGGAAGTAAGAAGTTATTCACAAATGTTCCGTGTATATACTTATGTCGGAGAGATAAGTATATGAATGTTTTAGACAAACGTTTTTGAAAGAGATTTATAAATAAAGATCTATTCTAAGGCTTAGTGGTTGCTATGGATAAATAAATCTTAAATGGAATTGGTTGTTGTTTGTTTATTTGATAGTTAAATAACCGACTATCAAATATGGACCTAAAACGTAATTTTAGATATAAAGCTCTTTGAAGTGCAAGGGTAGCTTGCTACTAATCCTGAAGGCGATTCCAAAATGGATGTAGTAGAGGTAGTTCCTTCGGTTTGTTCATATCCTATAAAACTTTTATGGATGAATATTGGCATTGCTATGTTTTCTAGAAGGTAGTGTTAGCATTCCAAGTAGGAAGTGCTGTATAAAAAGGTAAAACATAGTCTCAAGCCTCATCAACAGGGAATTGACGAAAATCGGGTATGCAGTAGGGCTATGTTGGTCACTCCCATGAGGGTATGGTCATTAGAAATCTTGATCGATTATTATCTACTCATGTACGCTTCGCTGCCCAAAGTGGGGTGATCATATTTGGTACTACTAGTCAAGTGGTAGGCCAGTCATGTGTGGCAGGGGTACAATATGTTCTGGTCAGACCCGATGCATTTTATCTAGAGATGTACCATCGGAAGGTAGTTCCTTAACTTATCATAGTATGAAACCCATTCTCCAATACGTGTCTTTACGGTTTTGGATTTACCCAACTATGCTGATATGTGAGTTGATAGCATTTTAGCTATAATCATATTTTACATTGACCACTGGACATTATTATAATATCACTAAATTTTATATACAAATGTTTTGGTTATCGTAAGTTAAAAACCAGTCCGGGTTTATGTGTGGCATGGTTTTACGAGATGCCTTTGATTTAAAGATTTTTTATAAAGTTAAAGACTTATGCTTTACTCACATCAGACCTATATCTGACTCAAAGTTTATTTTCCTTTTCCTAAACTTTTAGGTGCTCAAAATTTGAATGGGCAGTGTGACGCCCCGCACCTCTAGGCACCCCAAAGATCGGACATGACTAGAAGCACGGGTGGTCGGATGAAATACAAATCCATAACATAGCACAGAGACTAAGGCAACAACATAAAATGATTAAAATATTACAGTGGAAGAAAACTTTCACTAATTATAAATTAATAGCAAAACACCTTCATTAAAAACAATGTTATCCCAAATTTATTTCTGAGATCAAAAGTACCAAGTAGTCTCCACCATAACATTAAACATAACAAAGTTCACAATATAGGTCCCCATATATAGAGTAAAGTATGAAAAACAGAAACGAAGTACATGAAACAAAAGAAACAAAAACTGAAGATAACAACTGATCCAATGACTCTCCAAGCCGCAAAGAACTGCAACCTAGACCTGTCCTCTAGTGATTTGGGGAAAATAGGAAGAATAGCAATGGGTCAAACATAAAGTCTGGTGAATGAGAAATAAGATGAAGCAGAAAGAATAAAATAGTTTAATTCCAGGCCTTCCCCAGATATTGTATAGGGTGAATAATATAATTACAGTGAATCCTTCATAGACACAGTTTCTAAGAAGCCAAAGTCCATGCTCACCCTAGGAAAGTCAACCACGTAGTAATACTAAACGTCAATCGGCCTGTCGGACCTGCTGTCCTTACCTATCCACGTGCTACAGTGTGAAAGTCGTGCTCTTCACCCGTGCACTATGACTAAATGCCTTTTACATCTGACTAGCACCGACTCAAACAACATCGCAGGACCCCGAAGTCGCGCTCAGGCTCTGCCAAACTAGACTCCTATCCTCATGTCTCCTCGGTCACCAACGCGGACTTGCACCTATCCAAAGTGTCGGTCCTCTAAAAGAGTGCCCATAGCTGGGTCGGCTGGGCAAAATCCCCCAACGATCTGCCTAAAAAAGCCTACGTCGGAGCACACTTGTCATGTTACATCCGCGTCGATCTTCCTGAAGAAGCCTACGATTGTGGATGCTATCTATCGTACGTACTATTAACCTATGAAAGGTAACAAACATCCTTGCGAACCTACTTGCCCGCTCCTAGTACATACAACCAAAACTATATTTTGGTATTAACTGCATGAAACACATATCCAGATCTTTACAAGGTCTGGCAACCAAATCGCTTCCAGATTAATTAATTTTACCATTACAGTTTACATATTTTTTATTTCCATTAACCTCCTTTAGGCCATTTTTATATCCGATTTGGTTATTTCACAATTTTCCTTTTTCTTACAAAAATGGTATTTCAATTTCACGTCTGTTCAGTTCGTATGGTTTGTCTATAATTTTTATGCCATTTTGTTGCAGATTTACGCTAGCCTTTAGGGTCCATTTGATTTATATTTTTTTCAAACCTAATTTACGTTTTTCATTTAGAGATTATATATGCACAAAATTTATCCAATAGCACAAACCATTTAATTACCCAAATTTCCGCTTTTACATTTTTAGACCAGATATGAAACAAACAATTATGCCAAATAGACTTCCTAATTTTTTTCCAAAACTATATTCAAAATTATGTAATTATATCAATTAAAACCATAATTTTATTCAAGTAACATATTCTAAATTTATTCAAGAAACTTTTTATACCATTAGAAATTGAATAACAATTCTAATTCAATTTAATCAAACCAGTCTTATTTATGCCATGAAACGTGAATAACAATTTGTTTGATCCAAATTTAAACCTAGACATGAATTAGAATTGAGAAATGGAAGAAGAAAACGATACAATAATTTACATAACTATCAATCTTATTTATGCCATAAAACTTGAATAGATAATTTATATGTCTCATTTTTTAAAGCAAACATGAATTAGATTTAAGAAGTAGAAGAAAAAGAAGTTGCAATAATTTAAGTCTATTCTCAATTAATAACGGAAATTAATTCATATTAACGTGCCAGAAAAGAACTGAAATTGAACTACTTTATTTTTCTGTTTCATATTAATTCCAACTCACCTGGCACTTGAGCTTGCATAAATTGGGAAAAAGCTTTGATTTAATCTTTCTGCCTTTGATTCTTCTAAATTCCCCAAATTGCTTGAATATGTACAGATAGTTTAGTTTGGTAGAGATTTGGTTATTTAGTAGAGAAAAGGAGGAAGAATAATACACACTAATTTTACAGTAGAATTATGGCAACGGCTGAATAAGAGATTAGGTTTAGGTTAGATGGTTTATTTATAGATTGTTTGAGTGAATATAATCCATTAGATTATTTTATAATAAATCTGATTCTTTCACACTTAATGGTTATCCATTCTAGCTCATACACATCACTCAACTAATAAAATTTAGCCGTCTCATCCTATTACATCACTGGAGCGAATGGGAAGCCGCCACATGTCAGAAACAACACTGAAATACGTAGGAAAATCGCTGGAAATGAACCAAACTAAAAAAGCATCGCTCCTTATTTTGGGCGTCAACAGGACTTGATCCCTGGTTACTAAGGAAGTCAACATGCGCCCTTACCACTGTACCAAATGCGCTTTTAATTTCTTTTTAGTTATACTTCCGGTAAAATATTGGGGTGTTATATTCTCCAAAGACGGAAGAACGTAACTAACAACCAGCATCCAAGAACTACATCCATCTACTCAGCCCCATTGTCCTTATTTTTAACTAATGCAATTTATGATTTATGCAATGTGAAATGCATATGAACTTACCTAATGCAAAAAGGTAGTCGGTCTATTGATTCAGTTGACCTCCTATAATGCAAGTATGCCTATGCCATGCAACTAAATATATGCAATTGCCCTAGTATAATTGATAATTCTATATGTATGTTTCAATCATTTACCCAAATGCACCATCCATATGCAATATCCATTTATGTATACACACACAGGTATATACACACACACACACAACCATATGCAAACGCAATAGATAACAGGCACGCATATGCAGGTGTGTGTACCTAGTTGGCCGATTATCCTAATAAATATCTATCTAGTGCATACAATGCATCCATTTGCAAACATTGGCATCCACTTGCAATCATTTTCGTCCATCAAAGTAACATTCCATCATGACATATTTACAACCAAGCTACCATCCATAGGATTCACCTAAAGATTATCGAAAAGACCCTAACTAAGGAAAGATCAAAGTTAGGATATTTGAAGTGTACCTTCAAATAGATAAGGTAAGAAGTTCGAATTCTCTCCTCATATTACCATGTGCACTCCTTAGGGTCATCTCCCCACTGAACCTTCATTAGATGATTTTCCTTGTTGCGTAATCTCTTGATGTCATGTTCCAATATACGAGTGGGTGTACGATGCACAAGTGATTCATGCTCTACCTCCACTCTCCTTAGCTGATCGGGTTCTACTACTACTATGGAATCATGTAGGCACTTCCTTAGATGCAAAACATGAAAACATCATGAACTCCTGCCAACTTTTCTGAAAGATCAACTTCGTATGCCACTTTTACAATCCATGCGGTAATAAGGAAGGGTCCTACAAATCTTGATGCCAACTTACCCACTGAGCCAAATCTCATAACGTTTCTTAGATGAGAGACCTTGAACCATATCTCTAACCTTAAACTCCAAATCTGAACGTCTTCTGTTGGCATATGACTTTTGTCTACCTTGTGCAGTCTTCAACCTCTTGTGAATCAAATCCACCTTCTCGAAAGTTTCCCTCACACAATCTTGTCCAAGCAAGATCTTATCGGTGGTGATCCACATGGTCTGCCATATAGGGCCTCGAACGGTGTCATCCCAATGCTTGCTTGATAACTATTATTATACACGAACTCCACCAAAGGTAGGTGGTCTTCCCAAGAGCCTCTGAAGTCAATGATGCACAATCTGAGCAAATCTTCCAAAATCCTATTTACCCACTCAGTCTGTCCATCCGTCTGAGGGTGATATGTTATGCTCGGATTCAATTCCATTCCCAAGGCTTGCTGAAGGCTGCGCCAAAACTCGCTGGTGAATAATGGATCTCTGTTGCTCACAATGCTGGCGGAAAGTCCACGAAGCCTAACTATCTCCCTTACATAAAGAGTCGCCAAAGAAGCTGTTGTCCTATTACTCTTAATGGGTATAAAATGTGTGCTCTTCGTAAGGCTATCCACAATGACCCAAACGCTGATGTTCCCTCTCCATGACCTTAGTAAAACATCCATGAAGTTCATAGAGATACTCTCCCATTTCCATAATGGAATATCCAATGGCTGCAACAGTCCTCCAGGCTTCTTCTATTCCGCCTTTACCCTTTGGCAAGTGAAGCACTTTGATACATACTCTGCCACCCTCTTCTTCATTCCGGGCCAATAGAATGCCCTTTTCATATCCCGGTACATCTTATCACCACCGGGGTGCACAGTCATCCTAGAATGATGTAACTGGGCAAACACCGCATCTACTAAATCCTCACTACAGGGAACACAAAGTCTACCATCCCTTCTAAACCATCCCCTAGTGTCTATGGTATAACGCCTAAGATGTGGTGATGACTCTCCTCTACCAAGCTTATCTAAAATTTCCTTTAACTATTCGTCCTTGCCTTGCTTTGCTCCAATCTGCTCCATCAAAGTAGGCTGGACGTGGAGGGCTGCTAACAATCGTAGAGCTAAATCCAATGGAGGTCCAAAATCAAAGGTAGAAATGTACTCCAAGTGCTTCCATTCCAAAAACAGAGGATTTAAAACTACTTTGCGTCTACTTAACTCATCTTCCACTACATTACCCTTGCCAAGGGTATAGGAAATCTCAAAGTCATAAGAGGATAAAAACTCCACTCATCTTTGCTGTCTCAAATTTAAGTCTTTCTGAGAGAATAGTTACTTCAATGACTTATAATCCATGAAAAGATCAATTCTTTCTCCGAAGAGATAGTGTGTCCAAGACTTCAGTGCAAAAAATATAGTTGTCAACTCAAGATCATGCGTCGGGTAGTTCTTCTCATGCATTTTCAACTGTCTACTCGCATAGCACACTACCCTACCCTCTTGCATCAGTACCACCCCTAGCCTGTACCATAAGCATCCGTACAAATTGAGAAAGGCTTGGCTCCATTCGATAATACCAATGTGGGCGCGGTAGTCAAAGCTTCCTTCAATCGACGAAAGGCATCCTCACAGTTGGCATCCCAAATAAAAGCTGAGTTCTTTTTGGTAAGGCGGTTAAGTGGAGCTAATATCCTAGCAAAGTCCTTAATGAACTCCCTATAGTAGCCTGCAAGAGCATGGAAACTTCTTATGTCCATGGCATTCTTAGGGTTCTGCTAACCCTGTACTGCTGCCACTTTCGTCGGATCTACTACAAGTCCATCTTCTGAAACGATGTGTCCTAAAAAGCGAACCTCATCCCTCCAAAAATGGCACTTGGAGAACTTTGCCTTCAACTTATATGTTCGTAGGGTCCTAAGCACTTCTTCCAGGTGAACAGTGTGCTCCTCCTTGCTATGCGAATAAACCAAAATGTCATCGACGAACACCACCACAAACTTGTTCAACGATTCATGAAACACTCAACTCATCGGGTCCATACAATATGCTGGAGCATTGGTTAGACCAAATGGTATGACTAACCACTCAAATAACCCATCCGGAGTCCTAAACACATTCTTCTTGATGCTATCTTTAGCCACACACAACTGATGAAATCCCATGGCCAAATCGAGCTATGAAAATACCTTGGCTCCTATTAACTGGTCGAAGAGATCGTCTATACGGGGAAGAGGATAACGATTCTTTTTCGTCGGCTTATTAAGCTCCCTATAATCCACACAAATTCTAAGAGATCCCTCTGCCTTAGTGGCAAAGACGATGGGCACGCCCCACTCTGAAATGCTCCTACGAATGAAGCGGTTCTCCAAAAGCTCTCCAATCTACTTGCTCAACTCAGGATGTTCCTTAGGAGCCATATGCCTTACTAGTAAAGCAAGTGGTTTGGCATTATCATCAAGATAAATCTTGAACTCGATCACTCTTTGAGGTGGAAAGCCAGCAACCACCTCGAACACATCTGGAAAGTCTCTAACAATGGGTACCAAACTCAAACCATTTGGAGATAAGTCAAGAGAATAAAGGTAGCTCAACATAACTGATCCTCTAAGATCACAAGATACCTCTATGGTTCGTTCATTACAAGTGTCTAACCTCACTAACCTCTTATCGCAATCAAGAACAGCACTATACATGGATAGCCAATACCAAGAATCAACTCGAACTTGGAAAAGCCCGATACAAAGGCACTACAGTCAAACTCAATCCCTAAAATAAACAATTTCAAATCCCGACATAACATGGAAAAATAGGCCGATTTTCCTACGGGATTTGGTACTACTACCGGGTTGGTCACTAAGCAAGCATCAAGACTAAGATGCTCCACCAAAGTACTAGATATAAAAGAGTGCGAAGCTCCACAATCAAATAGGGCACGAACAGGAAAATCAAAGATAGATAACATACTTTCGATGATCACCTTCTTTCCCTTGTCCATAACAGGATGAGTACTACAGGAAGGAGTTGCCTCCAAAAGCATAAGCCTGAGCAGCCTTTGAAGGTGTCTGTGAACTGTCCTTGGGCTTCGACGGACAGTCCTTTTTCATAGGCCCCACTTGATCGAAAAAATAGCACCTCGGTCTCGGTTGCTCTCCTGCCCTCTACAATCCTTAGCAAGAGACCTAGTTTCTCACGAGTATTGCACTTCCAGTCATTCCTTAGAACTTTCCTTTTTCCACTTGACCCTCCTCTCCTCTTTCCTTTCCACTACTTCTTCCCATCACTCTTTTATTCCAAATATCCTTTCTTTCCAGTATCAGCAAGTAAATCCATCTCTACGAATCCTTCAAAAGTGGCTCCCAACGGAATGTGGCTCACCGCCAAACTCTGCAGTGGTTAACTCAAACCCTTAGAGAAGCCTTCTAGTGAGGAGTATTGATTAGGTCTAGTCCAAATCCGGCAAGCTCATTGAATTGATTAACATATTCCTTAGGTGTCATATACCCTTGGTTGAGTTGTATATATTTCACTAGTTGCACTCCCACTTCAGCCTATGATAAGAATTTCCTCTCGAACCTAGTATGAAAATCCACACAAGTCAAATTATCAGCCTCAGCCTCCATAATCTCCCACCAACAATGAGCCTCTCCCTGCAACTACCATGAATCCAACTTCCTCGAAGCCAAGTCCTCCAATCCCATAATTCCATATATCCGCTTACAACTACGGATCCAAGCTCTTGCCTCATTATATGACTCGGTGCCAAGAAACGGCTTGCCTTCTAAGCTGGTGTAGTCCTTGCATAATTTGAAAAAATCGAGAATGCCTAGCGGACGGGCTGGAGCCCCTTCTACTGGAGCAGCATCCCTAGCTTGTGGCTTTGCTCGTGCAGTAGCATGCAAATAACGTCTGAACCATGCAGGAATATTAAGGCCTGGAAATTCGGGGATATCTTGCAGTTCAGACATTTCTATCAACGGAGAGTAAAAAGATGGGATTAGGTACTCCATAAATAGTTCAATAGATAGAGAGGAAGAGATATGAGGGACCCATTTCTAAAATTTCTTTTCTTTCCAAAATATATACATATACTTTTAAAAGTATTATTTGGAATACCCTTTCAAAATTATTCGAAAACCTTTATATTTTTAAGATATTTATAGGATTACCAAAATCTTAGCTCTAATACCAACAGTGACACCCCGCACCTCTAGGCACCCCGAAAATTAGATATGACTAGAAGCACTAGTGGTCAAGTGAAATAAAAATCCATAACATAGCACAGACACTAAGGCAACAGCATAAAATGGTTAAAATATTACATCAGAAGAAAACTTTCACCAGTTATAAATTAACAGCAAAACAGCTTCATTAAAAACAACATTATTCCAAATTTATTTTTGAAACCAAAAGAACCAAGTAGTCTCCACCAAAACATAAAACATAACAAAGTTCACAATATAGGTCCTCATATATAGAGTAAAGTATGGAAAAGAGAAACGAAATACATAAAACAAAAGAAACAAACGATGAAATAACAACTGCTTCAATGACTCTCTAAGCTGCAAAGAACTACAACCTAGACTTACCCTCCTATGGTTTGGGGAAAAGGAAAAATAGGAATGGGTCAGACATAAAGTCCGATGAATGAGAAATAAGATGAAGCGGAAAGAATAAAACAGTTTAATTCTAGGTTTTCCCCAGATATCACAGAGGGGCAATATTATAATGCATTGAATCCTTCTTAGATACAGTTCCTAAGAAGCCAAAGTCCATAGTCACTCTAGGAAAGTTAACCATGTAGAAATACTAAACGTCAATCGGCCTATCGGACCTGTCCTTACCTATCCACGTGCTACAGCATGAAAGCCTGCTCTTCACTTGTGCACTGTGACTAAATGCCTCATACATCTGATCGGCGCCGACTTAAACAATCTCACAGGACCCTGAAGTTGCGCTAAGGCTCTACCAAACTGGACTCCTATCTTCCTGTCTCCTCGATCTACAACGTGGACTTGCCCCTATACAAAGGTCGATCCTTCGAAATAGCGCTCGCAGTAGGTCGGCTGGGAAAAATCCTCCAATAATCTGCCTAAAGAAGCCCACGTCGAAGCATACTTTTCATGTTCTGTCCGCGTCGATCTGCCTGAAGAAGCCTACGATTGCAGATGCTATTTATCCTACATACTAGCAACCTATGAAAGGTAACAAACATCCTTGCGAACCTACTTGCCGCTCCTATTACGTATAGCCAAAACTATATTTTGGTCTTAAGTGCATGAAATACCTATCCACGCCTTTACAAGGTCTGCCTACCAAATCGCTTCCAGATTAATTAATTTTACCATTATATTTTACATACTATTTATTTCCATTAATCTTCTTTAGGTCATTTTTACATCCAATTTGGTTATTTCACAATTTTCTTTTTTCTTACAAAAATGATATTTCAATTTCAGTCCGTTCAGTCCATATGGTTTGTTTGTAATTTTTATGTCATTTTTTTACAGATTTACACTAGCCTTTAGGGTCCACTAAATTTATATTTTTTCCACCCTAATTTACGTTCTCCTTTTAGAGATTTAATCTGTAAAAGCTACAAACCTTTTTTTAAGAAACTCAACCCAGAGCCCTGATGAAATCAAAGGGATGGGATGAGCCTCCAATCTGCTTATACTGACCACAGATAAGTGGGATCTAATGTGAGCCCAACACAGAGAATTGATGCCCCCAACCTATTTATTCGGTGTTTACGGGAGCCCACCTCCGCATCTTGAAATGGGAGTAGGGAAAATTGAACAACAATTCGAATTCAATTTAATTAAACCAATCTTATTTACGCTATGAAACGTGAATAATAATTTGTTTGTTTCAAATTTCAACCCAAACATGAACTAGAAGTGAAGTGGAAGAAGAAGAAGAAAACGATACAATAGTTTACATAAATTTCTATCTTATTTATGCCATAAAACGTAAATAGGCAATTTATATGTCCCATATTTTAAACCAAACATGAATTAGATTTGAGAAGTGCAAGAAGAAGAAGAAGTTGCAATAATTTACATCTATTCTCAATAAATAACAGAAATTAATTCATATTAACGTGCTAGAAAAGAACTGAAATTGAACTACTTTATTTTTCTATTTCATATTAATTCCCACTCACCAGGCACTTGAGCTTGCGTAAATTTGAAAAAAATCTATGCTTTAATTTTTCTTTGTTTGATTCTTCTAAATTCCCCAAATTGCACGAACATATATAGATAATTTAATTTGGTAGAGATTTGTTTATTTAGTAGAAAAAAGATAAAGAATAATACACACTAATTTTACTGTAGAATTATGATGACGGCTGAATAAGAGATTAGGTTTAGGTTAGATGGTTTATTTATAGATTTTTTAAGTGAATATAATCCATTAGATTATTTTAGATTAAATCTGGTTCTTTCATGTACTTAATGGTTATCCATTCTCGTCCATGCACATCACTTAACCAATAAAATTTAGCCATCTCATCCTATTACATCACTGGAGCAAATGGAAAGTAGACATATGTCAAAAACAACGCTGAAATACGTAGAAAAATTGCTGAAAATGAGCCAGCTAAAAAACATCGCTCCAGATTTAGGGCGACAATAGGACTTGATTCTTGGTCACTAAGGAAGTCAACATGCGTCTTTATAACTTTATGAAATGCACTTTTATATTTTTTTAATTATATTTCCCATAAAATATCTAGGTGTTACAGGCAGCTAAGTAGTTTGAGTTTTCTGCAAATTCATCTTGGAGGATCTTGAAGTAGGTGGCTTCATTGATAGCTAGTTATTACCTTTTCTTCTTTTGCATTATATGCATATTGTATCCATTAGGTAGGATCAGGCTGTTATAACAGTCCTAAGGTAGACTGTTATAACAATTCTAGGGTAGAATTTGTATTAGTATGACTCTGATGTAACATTCTGAAATGACTTTGTAATATATTATACTGAGTAATATTGTTCCATTGCGTTGTGAGATTCTATATTTTTTAGTTTCTTATGTTCTATCTTTCTTTCTTTCACCCCTAATGACCTATTTTCGGACGACCAAATGATCAGCACACGAATACCATGAATGTATTAAGAGACATCTTTAGTAGTAACAAATTTGGATCGTTACAGATGGTCTATATAGTTGATTGTGCTTACCATTGTCAGCATGTATTATTGTCGGTCTTCATTAATAGTTATCACTACTGTTTGATGTATGATCATTGTTTCCATAATTAGTAGAATGTTGTATTCACTTTTATGATTGAGTATTAGTGTTGATTAACATTGTGATTGGCCTAATTTAAATAGGGATTGGGTTCAATTACCTATTTTGTATTTTCATGTTGTGATTGATATGATGGACATGCTTACATTTTGATTTATGTGTAAATGATAAATATTATCATGTGCTAGCATCCATGGTTACAGGAGAAGAGTAGGTTCAAGCATGAAAGTAGAAATATGTGGGCTTGATCTTGATAGAGTACGTAAGCAATCTTTCTCTCTTTTACCCTTATTTGTCCCTATATTAAAGTTTGCAGGTGAAAGTGGCATAAGGAGGAAGGCAATCTAATTATAGGTTGTATCTATAGGTTAATTATTTAATATTTTTCTATCTTATCATATTTGTATTATCTGTAAATTTAGTGATGACCAATGTAAGTAGGCATATAGATAATTGCAGATATTTTATTTGTTGTATTGGTTCTTGTATTATTATTATTTTTGAAACGGAATATTTATATATACAAGCTCCAAAAGCTGCCAACAAGCCTGGCAGGTAACTACAAAGAGCAGATAAAGGAAAAAGCAAAGCAAGATCCAGGGCCAGTCGAAAAGCACCAAAACCTAAAACCAGTAGAATATCACGGGATAGCGTAAAGAGCAGAACAACCGCGATCAAGAAACAACAATAAATCGAAGACAGAATCAGTCGAAGTGGTCGAAGTGGGGCACTGGCCGGTGAAGAGTCCGAAGAACCTGATCTGCCAAACAAGCAAAAAACCCATGAGATAAGGGGGGGTGGGCGGGAATGCGAAGGGAGAGCTATCTCCCCAAGGACATGATTCAGCCAATCCCTTGTCTAGAGGAAGACTGGGCAGTGGAAATAGACAGAAGACCCACAAGTCTCCTGGATCGGGAGCCCACACGACGCCGATAGGTTCTACCGCGAATTGCTAGGAAGACATCATTCCTAACACGGCGAATAATAGACGGGGGGTCCATGGGGGTGCTGTCAAAGATTGCCTTATTCTGTGCGCACCAGAGGTGCCAACAGATCAGACAGGGAATCAAACGGGAAACACACGATCGAAGAGATTTTCCAGATACCCCGGCCCACCAAGAAGACTGAAGATCGGTGGGTGAAGCGGATAAGGCACGAACTCCGACAAGGTGGCCGAAATAATTCCAGCACGCTTTGGCTGAGCGACCAACAAAAAACAAGTGGGACTGGGATTCCAAATTCCCATCCCAGCAGCATCTACAACGGGAGACAAGTGGGATGCCGATAAGTTGGAGATTCTCGTCCAGTGGCAACCCGTTGTGTAGGATACGCCACATCAACAAAGAAACCTTGGGAGGAATTCGAGAATCCCAAATGAAGGAAAATAAAGGACGAATAGGACTGGAAGAGTGAATCGAAGACCAAGCTTTCCGAACGGAGAACGAGCCACCATCCCAACCCGAGAGCCCGTTATGAGAGTCAGCGAGCGGCTTAACCGACTGCATGTGTTTCCATGTCTCACTAGCATAGGAAGGAGAACCAGAGAAATTATTGCCCTCAAGCCTGTGGTATTTAGCACGGAGAAACGACGCCCATAAAGAGTCGTTAGCCCCAAACCTGTTCCACAGCTTACAAGCAAAAGCCGCACAAAGATCCTTAGGATTACGCAGCCCCAGGCCACCTTCGTTCTTAGGACGACAAATGGCGTCCCACGATATCCAATGGTGACGACGGGTATTGTCCTTGGAACCCCAGAAGAAGGACGAAATCAAGGACCGGTAGGACCTGAAGAAGGAAGAGGTGGGTGTCATTGCGGCAAAAACATGGGTGCCCAAAGAGTCAAGAACCGACTTAATGAGAACTAGTTTACCCGCTTGGGACAGGAGAGATGCATTCCAGCGGATGATCTTGTTTCTCACTTTATCAGTCAAGGGGTCGAAGATAGCGTTAAGTTTTCTACCCCTGTAGAGAGAGATACCCAAATAAGGGAGGGGAAGGGAAGTCTCATTAAAACCAGAAAAGGTCTCGATCCAAACAGCTCTAGAGTGGGACAAGTCCTTGCCATGGACAAAGCAACTTTTGGCAGGATTAACGAGTTGGCCCGAGCACCTCTCGTATTGGTGAAGGAACCGAAGCAGCCGCCGGACGGACGAGTGACTACCATTGGAGAAAATGACAATGTCATCGGCAAAAGATAAGGATGATATAAGAGGGCAACCCCGCGGGATTCCAAAACGTTGAATCTGACCGTAGATTGTCAGAGACTGAAGACCGCGGATGAGTGCGTCTACCGCTATGACGAAAAGAGAGGGCGAGAATGGGTCTCCCTGACGCAGACCCCTTCCCCCCCTGAAATACCCATAAGGGGACCCGTTAACGAGCATAGAGAACCAACAATTCGAGATTAGTCTCCACACCAGGTCAATAAGGGTTTCCAGAAACCCGAAAGCCCTAAGGACCTTTAAGAGGAAAAACCAGGACAAGCGATCGAAGGCCTTAGCCATGTCAAGTTTGAAAACCACATTAGATCCCCTAACTTTCCGATCTAATTGGGAGATCAGTTCCAGAGCTAGAAGGACGTTATCAGAGATTAAACGTCCCTTAACAAACCCGGTTTGAGAGGGAGAGATAATGCGTTTGAGGATAGGGACTAATCGGCTAGCCAAGATCTTAGAAATAACTTTATTCGAGAAGTTACAAAGACTGATTGGACAGAAATCTGAGCAAGACCGAGGGTTGTCGCACTTCGGAATAAGAACCAGATTGGTGGAAGTCCATCCAGAGGGAAGAGACCTACCGTTGAAGAAGGACTAAACAGCGAGACAGAAATCAACCTCAATAATAGGTCAGGCTGACCTGTAAAAGACGCCATTGAAACCGTCCGGACCACTGGCGCTATCCTTGTTTAGGGCAAAGACACGCGCTCGGATCTCGTCCGTGGAAGGAGGGTCCGCAAGAAGGTTGCCATCCGACGGAAGAACCAAACGAGGAATGAAGGCCATCAGGGCCAAATCGTTAAACGAGACAGATGGAGAGCCCAAAAAGGACTGGAAGTGGGATAAAATGGTATCTTTGACGTCCTCCGAAGATGAGGCCAAAGATAGGTCAGGTCGCAAAATCTCACGGATAGTGAGAAGATTATTCTTCTTGCGGATAGAAGAATGAAAAAACTTAGAGTTAGAATCACCTTCGACCACCCATTTGATCCTAGCTTTTTGACGAAAGAAGTCATTTTCGATACGAAATTCGGAAGAGAAGACTGTCTGGGCCAAAGCCCACACGTCCTTGTTAGCTGATGAAGGAACCTCATCTAACAAGGATTCGGCTAGATCAAGGACTCTTCGGCCAGCCAAACGCGATCGAAAATGTTGTTGAAAACATCAACGTTCTACACCTTAAGGGAGGCTTTGAGGCGATGAAGCTTACGAATGAATATAGAGCATGGAGAGCCAGAGACCGGAGTACTCCACGAGTCAGCCACCACATGATGAAAAGAGTGGTGAGATCTCCACATGCTCTGGAATCGAAAAGAGGATGGCCCAGAGAGGGAAAGAGGAAGGCAGCGAACAACCAAGGGAGCATGGTCAGAAAAGGTTCGATGAAGGTGAGCGATTGAGAAGGAAAACGGGAGGCGAAACCATTCTTCCGACCCGAAGACACGGTCGAGCCTAGAAAGAATACGGTACGGCCCCTCTTGGTTGTTGGACCAAGTGAAAGCAGAGCCAACAAAGGAGGTTTCAGAGAAGCCAGAGTTGACAATGAACGAGTTGAAATCCGTCATCGCAGCATGATTGGTGGCGGCCCCTCCTCGCTTTTCCGCATGGCAAGCGACGATGTTAAAATCGCCGCCAACAACCGATGAAGAAAAGCCCAACCCATCCAAGGCAAGGATGTCGGACCAAAGAGATAACCTTTCCGTCCGATCGTATTTGGCGTAAACCGCCGAGAAAAGAAAGGTAGAGGAGAATGAGGGAGAAGAGCAGGCCACAAAAAGAAGCTGCGAAGAGTCGAAGATGGAATGCACAACAAAGGATTTGGACCGTAAAATCCAAATCTTTCCGGAGGCATTGGCTGATCCACCCCCAAAACCTAAGGCTAGAATGGTTCTGGGCATACCTTCCGGGGCCTGAAAAGGTTCCAGGAGAGCCACCACACCCACCGAGTGCTTCTTGACGATGCGTTTCAGTCTAGCCAAAGACGCATCGTTACCAATACCACGAACATTCCAGAAAAGGAAATTCGACATGATGATAGCGGATCAAGTCAGAAAAAGAAAACGGAAAAGACGGAGATAAGATACAAAGACTAGCGGGCTCAGATAAGATACAAAGAAAAACGAGTAGATCTGTCGATCTGCTCGGACGCCGCTATAGAGCGTGTGCGAATGGTGCGAGGGGTAGACACTACTCGGCGCGATATGCGACGGGGCCGGAGGGGACGTGGAAGGGGGGATGTCTCAAAAGACACCTCACCACTGGAGCAGGACAAGGAGGCTAGGGGAGAAGCACAAGGTGAAGGGCGAGAATTCCGAGAGATGCAATCAAGCCGCTCATTCAGGAGCGCAATATCAGCCTCACACATTAGAGGAATGGTGATGGACAGAGAACAGAGAGAAGACGGAAGGGTACACGCCGAGGAACAGGGGGAAGAAGACGGATCCAAACGATCAACTGGAACAAAAGGAGAGCGAAGAGAAGAAAGGGGGCTTGCCAACTGTAACCCATATCGTCGAACTAGCCAGTCGACAATAGGGAAAGAGTGGGACAAAAAAGAGGAGGCAAACGAAGAGGAAGAGCGATCAGAAAGCAAGAGCGCAGAGGGAGCCGACGAAGCGGAAGAAGAAGGAGAGGAAAGAGAAGGAAGATCTAGACGAGAGAGAACAAAGAAAGAACCAGAAAGTGTATGGGAGCAAATACGATGCAGCCCAAATTGCTGTAGGAAACTTACCGAAGCCGGACTGTCACCAATAGTACAGCCCTGCGTAACAGGTAAGTGTCGCGGGTGGTCTCAAAGGAGGGTGCAATAAAGCAGAACAATGTAGGATGGCAATAGCCCTGTCTGTCCGAATAGAGGTCCGATATAGGGACTTCTATTCGAACAGAGAGCGGATATCGCCAGATCCAATCGTTCCAGGCCCGTAGACACCGCCCCAGAGACCAACAGTTGCCCGTCAACAATGAAAAAAGGAACAAAGCATAAGACAAATACGACACAGGAAAGGGCTCGTATTGTCTAAACACAAGAATCCAGCTAGAGGAGAACATCGGTTTGATCCATACTAGAATCCTAGTCTGGACACAACCGATGAGAATCTCCCACGTAGCAATAACGTGGAAGCAAAGATAATAATGCGGAGAGCGTGGCAAGAAACAGACAGAAACACCTAATCTACTGTGACCTGTCACACCGCTAACAAGGAACCGAGTAGTAGTGACAGGGAGCACACACCAAAGTGTGTCGAGGCTCAAGCACAACCAAAAAAAACCATCCGCCAGCAACCAATAACAAGAAATGAAGCAAGCTAAACGTACCTACGGTAGAAGAGCCACACAAAGCAAAAGGGGCAGAGTTGCAGACAAATCCCAAACCAACCAATCACCCAAAATAGACCAAACAACAGCTGACGCCGAAACAGTGACCGGAAAACCCAAAGCATCAGAGGCCATAGGGCCAAAATCACAAGAAAGCACCGAGTTTGAGCTGGTAGGGGTGATGAAATCCCCTGAAGCAGCACAAAATACCATCGAATGGAGCATAGGCATTGAGTGCTCCCAAACCATCAAATCGGAAAGAACAGATGGCAGAGAGGTACAGTTAGCACCAACAGGTAAAGAATCAACCAACCAAAAATCCAAAGAATTCGAAGGCAGAGACAGCGTCTCGCAGGAAGGCAGCAAGCGCAATAAACGACGCGCGTGATGCCCTCGCCACTGCCTCGCAGAAGAGGACCACTTGCTCAAAGAACAACCCGAAACCAACGAAGTACTAATAGGGGTGGTGAAATCCCCTAAATCAGCACAAAAGTCCAAAGAATCGGACAAACAAACATCATCAATTGACGGAGAAACAACACCCGAATAATCCAAAGAAGCATTCTCGCAAAAAGGCAGCGGGCGCAGAGGTCGCGCGCGTTTATTTCGCCGCCGCCGCGAAGAACAACCCGAAACCATCGAAGAAATGCTAGGGGTGGTGAAATCCCCATTATCAGCAGTACACTCCGGCGCAACAAATCCAGATCCAGAAACACCCCCAAAAAGCGAACCAAACAAGGGTGGATTTTCTCCCCAATTCACCAAAGAGCAGGTATCAGTGAATCGCAAATAAGGAACGAATCCCAAATCGGAGCTGTTCCCATGCGAAAGTTCACGAGAAAACAGCCCGAGGTCAGAGCAGGGGAGGATTTCAAGAAAACAATCCTCCACCACCACCATGCGATGCCTAGAAAAATCAGCGAAGGCGCGCAAAGAGAATACCTGGATCTCAATAGTGAAAGGACCGGAGAAAGTAAGAGAAATCGGCCCCTCAGTGAGAACGCGTAAAGCTTTGGCAATGGAGGCAAAGGTAGGGCAAAATTTCAAGAACGAGCCTTTGAGGAAGAAGGCTTCAACACCAATTAACGGATCCATAGAAAGAGAGAACAGAAACCGAGCAATCCGAAGAGATCGCAGAGGGGAAGGGAGGAAGGAGGCAGAAATAGAAGAAGAAGAGAAGACCGATGCACTAATAATAATTTCTAATTTCAGAGAGAAGTCGTCATTTTCGACCGTTGCAATTTTTTGTTCTTTTTTTAATGATATTTGTTATTTGATAGGAAATGGTTGTGTAAAATAAAGTTATTGGTTCTTGTATATTGTACATTATTGTTGAAGTAATATATCATTGTTTAATTCAATTGTGAGGTGAATTAAATGCATAAAATAATTATTTTAAATTATTCACCTAGTGACCTATGTTTTTCACGTCTGAGATTAGTGCTTAAGTTTACTTAATCATAGCTTGATACTGACTTCGAGCGGTAAAAAATTTAGGTTTGTTACACTTCAGTTACTAATATAAACGTTTTTTCTGTGCCTGTTTTGTGATTTTCAGCAATAAAGATTTTAACTTTAAGAATTTATACCTGTTTTTAAAAGGAGGAAATTGATTTTTAAATGGAGAAAAAAATAAAAATGTCACCTTTTAGCATAATAATAGTTGGTTTCACAAAGAAAATGATTTTTTGAATTTATTGAGATTCTCGGGAATTTTTTAAAATGATTTAGAACGGTTATCTAAAGGGAAAAGTGTTTTTTTCCAAAGCACTTTGAGTAAACCAAGAGTATGAATTAAATATGGGTTTTAACTAAAGTCCAATAGACCTAAACACGGGAAAGAAAATCTCCTTAATATGCTTTTTCCAAATCTCAGTACAAACAGTAACTGTATTAGCCACGATGCATGCATGGTACATAATATGGCAGAATATTTAAAAATATATACACAAAATAAATGGATTGATGAAATCATCAAGCACCAGTAAAGCTTAGGCTGTGTGTTTCAAATGTTGTGGGTTGATCCAGCAAAGAAAGTAGAGTAGATTGAGGACAGTAGGCTACCACTACAGCCAAGACTGAGATGCTTAGCTGATGGAAACATTGCGAGGGACAACAAAATTAATGGAGAAATGATATTACAACCATGGGTGTTCTAAAGTGGGAGACCCGATAGCCTAAGTAAACACATTCATATATTACATTCCTTCGGTATAAGTTGAAGTGAACCGAAAAAAATAATTTATACTTGTCATAAAATGTTGATAATGAATCTGGGGTTGCCCATGAGTCGTTGTTTCTTTGCCCAGAAGCAGGATAACCAGAAATTCTACGTACATGCATGGGCCATGACGTGAAAGGGGACAATTAAAATGTTCATAGGATTGACTAATTAGAGATAGACCACTGGTTAGAGAGTTTCTCCTAATAATGAAGAAAATGAATTAAAATCCAACATAAGAAGTATTGAGCTAAATGGAAGATTCGATGCTAAGGGAGTACCAGTACGATTGATGTTTTAGACCGACTCAGGGCAGCCACTTGGATTGTTACTCCTTTGCCCCAAAGTAATATAATCAGAACTCTAAGTGCATGGACTCTGGTTCAAAAGGCTTTCAAAAATGGTGTACAGGTTTAGAAATATGTCGGAAATGAGAATTTACGAAACTTGATGTTGAATAGTTCTGGCAGTTAAACATAACGACTTACATCTAGTATAACAGCATATATCAAATATGATTTTGGAATTTGTAATTTTAAGGACGTGCATTTGTCACATTGGCATGTACTTACCATCAATCATAAGTAAACTTATGTTAGAAACAATATTCTTCTACCGCTGAATCGTGGACTACGTAACTTTCTTGAAGACGTTTCGGCGATCTGCTCCTTGGTGCAAGCAGTTCGTAATTATCCTCTCAAAAGTTGTTGGGTAACGGTTCGTTTGCACGGACGAAGCGATTCAGTTTGCACTCAGAAATTTTGGTCGAATTTTTTTGTAAAAAACGAAAAATAATATGTTATTCTTTTTTTTGTCTCTATCCGTTAAGAAGACGGAATGAAAAAGAACGTTGCTGGTTGGAGAGAAACGTGGTCAAGAAAAACGGATCTGAGAAATAATTGGTCAAACAATGAACGTTGTGCAACGTTCTTCAATACGGGCTTGAATAGATTTTACCGTTTCAACCCGGTCAAAAAACTGTTAATAAATTTGTAGCAAAAATATAAGTGTTTCACCACGACAAGCCCGAACCCGAGCCCGGGTCGAGTCGGTCGGTCGATGCGCACGTGTGTGGTGCTCAAGTAAGGTCTCCCTCCTCACAAAAGAGCATCATTGGGTGCTCAAAAGGTCCAACTTAGCCTCTAAGAATCAAGTATAAATACTTGATTCTTGCATATAATCCTACAATGTGGGACTATTCACATATAGGAGGCAACTTCCACTTACTCAATTTTTTAACAATTCATTTATTTCAAAAAATAATTTCCAACAACTTACACTAAATATAACTCACATATGACCTTGAAAATAATGGAAGAGCAAAACTTCCACATGCAGGCCTAAGGTAGCATTCATAACAATAGTTTTCATAACCCGACTCTGCCGCGGTTGAACCGCGAATAACCCCAAGCCGTGGTGGTCAAAGGTCGGTCACTCAATCAAACATCCTTCATGCAAGAACCTTGGTTCGACCTTTGAATTGGCGGTTTAACCATTCATTTGAACGCGGTTGAACCCTCTCATATGCGTAATTTCTTCGTTTTAAAATATGTTTTCAAATCTTCGTCCGTTTTATGTTCGTAATTAGTGCAGCTAGTGCAATAAATTTTGTTTAATTTTTCATATTTGAATTAATGCGTGGATTATGAGTTAATATCGTATATATTTATTGAAGATGTTGATTTATTATGTACTTATGGTTGATACGTTGCATCTAAATGTATTAAATATAAGCGGTTCTTGACGGTTCGACCGGTCGAAACCTCGAACCTTGAGTCCTTACGGTTTGATTCACGGTCCGGCTATCAAAACATTGTTCGTAACCATCTTTTAGATCCGTTCATCTAGCGTCTAATGCGTCTAACCTAAGATCGTTCAAATGGTTTGTTGGATGAAGAGTTTGAAGTTGATACAATGGCACAAGACATGTTTGACGTTAATGATAATTTTTACACCAATGGAAAATTTAAGTACACATCAACCCGCCCTCTCGACACCTAGATCCAACGCTTGAACTAATGCCAACACCGGAGAATCGAAAGGATGAGTCGTTGGGGTGAGATAAAATATATACAACTATAGAAAGATAAAGATAGATATCAGATACTAAATACAACTCTAAATAACACTACCTACTTTTGTAGTCTCATAGTGGAATGAATTAAATACCATAGTCATATCACAACATGTACAAAAAGTCGAACATACGTGTTTGAATAAATACAGATAAAATCTGAACCCCACACATGATGTCAAATCCAATTACAACACATATTTACACTATATATACAATGCACCAGTGATTCTTCATCTCTGATACTGTTTCATCTTTAAACTCCATCAATCAGGATATCCATATAAAAAAAAGAATGTAACAGTGGGTCCATTAGACATAAGTTTGGTAAGTGAGCCATACTCCACTCTACATATAGTACAAAAATAATACTATAACATAATATGATTCTATCTCTTCGCCATCACTACGCCATACCTAACAACATATACATCTAACCATATTGCATCATCTCTATGCGGACTCACTTTCCTAGTCTGGTCTCATGCCCTACAGGTATGCCCGTCGATGAGCCGGGTTCGCTCTGGATTGTTGATACGCGAAAGATTTTGATCAATGACAATGTGCTTTAAAGAAATATATGCAAATGCTAAAGGAAGATAGATGAAGACCAAACAAACTTAAAGTATGTTTTTACATGTGTCTTAGTCTAGATATACTGTTAAAATCTATCCTCAAGAAGCTTGCATGAACACTAGAAAAATTTTATAAACTTCATGTTTCCGTTAAGTTTTAACTATGCAGGTTTTATGAGTTCAGTCGACTGAACAGGAACAGTCAGTCGACTGAAACTAGAACAAATTTATACACATGCACAGTTTCAGTCGACTGAATGTTCCTGCACAGTCGACTGAATTTGGTCCCGAAAATTTTACTTCATATTTTCAGTTGACTGATTTCCCTGCTCAGTCGACTGAATTTGAACCTGCAAATTTTCTCTAAAAAGACAACTTCTTCCTTCCAGGAGTTGCAACCTTTCATCAATGAAAATGGAAGCATCTCTTGTTTGCAACCTTTGACAACATATGCATCTCTTCTACAAGTATATATATACATGATTCTAACATCATTTAATTCACCGAATTCTCTTGCTTTAATCTAACTATTCTCTTGTTCATATTTTCTAGATATTATCAAAGCAATCACTAATCTATTGTTTGAATCGTTATTTTTGTTTATAACATTCTTTTGATTCATAGCAATTCACATTTTCTAAATCTTCACAAACACATTGCATACTCTCGAGGATAAGATCATAGGAATATTGTACTACATTAGACTCATTAGTGTTGACAAGAACACAACAAGTCAAATATTGTATTTTAATAATTGAGTTGAAGTCCTCTTCGGTAGTTGAGGCAAGAAATCTCGTTCGGTTGTTCGGGTAAGTTGTAAACATATTCCTCCGGGTTAAGTGAGGGTGTTAGTTAGTGAAATTCCTAAGTGAAGCTTAGGGACTGGACGTAGGACGAGAGGTCCGAACCAGTATAAAATCCTGGTGTCTCCTTGTATTTATCTACTTTATCTACGTAGACTATTCTGTTATTCCATATTACACGATCCTACAGCATAAACCCCTTTTTCAATTGGTATCAGAGCGAGGTTGTCCTATAACCATAACACTGTTATTAGACATATTGGTAATATGGAAAATAACGCAAGTACAAGCACAACATTTGCATATAGTTCCATATTTGCGGAAGGACAATCTACCCAAAGACCCCCCCCTCTATTCAATGGACTAAACTACAACTACTGGGCTACTAGGATGAGGATTTATATGCAAGCAACAAGTTTCGAAGCCTGAAATGCTACTCAAGCAGAGCTCGT
Source organism: Allium cepa (assembly GCA_030765085.1). Classification (NCBI taxonomy): domain Eukaryota; kingdom Viridiplantae; phylum Streptophyta; class Magnoliopsida; order Asparagales; family Amaryllidaceae; genus Allium; species Allium cepa. Next base: position 781,763,407 of record CM060945.1, read on the forward strand.
TGTGCCCACAACCGATTATCCTACATGGACAAAAATTCAAAAGAATGAAGCTAGTGCAAATGCCAAAGCTATGAATATTCTATTTTACGCCCTGGATATAAATGAATTCAACCGTGTTAGCATATGTACTACTACATATCAGATATGGAAAACACTCAAAGTCATACATGAAGGCATAAAAAAAGTTTAACAAAGAAAGATATCCATGATGAAGAATCAATTCCAAAACTTTAGAATGAGACAAAATGAATCCATCAATGACATGTACTCAAGATTTCAAGACATTCATCATGCTCTAATCGGACTAGGAGAAAGATACACGGACTTTGACAATGTGTATAAAGTTCTAAATTCACTTACTGATGAATGGGAGAGAAAAGTACTAGCAATCAAGGAAGCAAATTATCTATCTACAATGAAACCATAAGAATTGATTGGAAATCTTATGTCATATGAAGTAAATATGCAAGCTAAGAAAGATCAAGCTCAAGAAAGAAAGAATGTTGCTTTTCATGTGGAAAGGAAGAATCAGAGTCTGAAGATGAAGATCTAGCATTTATAGCCAAAAACTTCAAGAAATTCTTAAAGTATAGAAAAGGAAACAAAAACGGATTCAAAAAGAATTTCTTGAACAAACCTTCATCCTCAAATATAGAATGCTTCAATTGTCACAAGAAAGGACACATGCAAAAAGATTGTCAAGAACAAATGAAGGAAAATCAGAAAAACTTCAACAACAAAAACAAGAAGGATAAATTCAAAAAGAATGCATTTTCTGTAACATGGAACGATTCAGATTCATCTTCATCCGAAAATGATAGTGATGCGACAATGAACAGGCAAATGTATGCTTCATGGCTCAAGAATCCGAGGTAAATAATTTAACTTTCGACGATTTAATTGAAGTGAACACTGAACTTTTAAGCACAATAAAAACTCTTAAAAAGAAACTCAAAGAAACTCGTGAAAATCAAAACAAAGCTGAATTTGAAAGAGATATGTTAAAAGATGAAAAGAAAATCTTAGAAGAAGAACTTGAAAAAGTTCAAGAATCTCATTCAAATTCGAAAACTCAATTATCACTTTTAAGTTAAGAAATTGAAACTCAAAAAACAAAGAATGATATAATTGCTTCTGAAAATCATGAGCTAAAAACTAAGATTAAACAAGTTGAGTTAGAAAATAATAGTCTTCAAGCTAGACTAGATAACATTACTAAAAATGTTTCTAACTTTAACAAAGGAAGAGAAAATTTATCTAAGATTTTAGAAAATTCTCAATCCTCTTCAAGTAAACATGGATTAGGATATAAAAAGGAGTCAAAATTTCCTAAAAAGAAAAATACAAATTTTAAGAGGAATATGGATTCAAAACAACAAATATTGCCAAAGAAAACTATTAAAACAAAAGTAGAAAACAAGGTAGTTAAAATTTGGGTACCAAAAACTAACAATGTATTAATAAGAAATAAATATATTAACACATTTACGGATAATGTTCATCATAATGAAAACTATATTTATAAAAAGGATACTAAACCAAATTGGGTTTGGTTTCCTAAACTCTAACTTTTTAGGACCCTATTAAAAGGTGGGTATCAATAATTTCATATTTATTTTCAGGTCCCACTCAAAAAGAAGAAATGGATATTAGACAGTGGTTGTTCAAAACACATGACCAGAGACAAAGATATGCTTACAAACATCACATACTTTGATGGCGGCTCGGTTACCTTCGAAGACAATTCAAAAGGGTATATCATTGGCAAAGGAGATGTGAACAATTACGGTACATCAAATTTACCTTTTATAACAAATGTTTCATTAGTTGAAAATTTAAAACATAATCTACTTAGCATAAGTCAACTATGTGACAAAGGTTTTAAAATAACTTTCTCGAATAATAAATGTAGTATTTTTGATCAAAACCAAAATCTTATATTTGAAGAAAATAGAGATAGAAATATTTATGTTTAAAATATGAATATTAATCATAATTCAAGTGTGTGTTTACTTGCCAAAGATAATGATCCTTGGCTATGGCACAAAATATTTTGTCATATAAATTTTAAAACTATTAGAAAACTTTCTAAAAATGTATTAGTAAGAGGATTACCCAAAATAAATTTTAAAATAAATAATTTTTGTGATGATCGTCAAAAAGGAAAATTAACGAAATCATCTTTCAAATCTAAGAAAAATATTTCAACTTTACAACCATTAGAATTACTACATATGGATTTATTCGGACCAACACAATTTCAATCCATTAATCATAATCGATAGGTATTTGTAATAGTTGATGATTTTTCAAGATATACATGGACTATTTTTATGAAAAATAAAAGTGACACTTTTGAGCATTTTAAAACATTTGTCAAAAGAATTCAAAACACTAAAGATTTGAAAATTAAAAATATTCGAAGCGATCATGGAGGCGAATTCGAAAACGAAGTTTTCGAAACTTTTTGTAAAAAGAAAGGAATAAATCATAATTTTTCTTTTCCTAGAACTCCTCAACAAAATGGAGTTGTAGAAAGAAAGAATAGAACATTACAAGAATGCACAAGAACATTATTAAATGGATGTTCTCTACCAAAACATTTTTGGGCAGAAGCTGTTGCTACTGCATGTTATGTATTAAATAGAATATCAATTAGACCATTAACTAAAAATACTTCTCATGAACTATTTAATAATAAAAAGCCCAATATATCTTATTTTAAAATATTTGGATCAAAATGTTTCATTTGAAATTCAAAAGATCAATTAGGAAAATTCGATTCAAAAGCTGATGAAGGAATTTTCGGATACTCAGAACGAAGTAAAGCATATCGAGTTTTTAATAAACGAACAAACTTAATTGAAGAAACTTTGCATATATCTTTTGATGAAAATTTTAATAAAAATTTAAATATAAAAGATGATGAAGAATTAATAAATATAGAAGAAACAAACCTTGAAAGTAATAATAATGAACTAAGATCTCCTCCTAGAATATTACGAGATCATCCAACTTAAAATATAATAGGAGAAATAAATTCTCAAGTTAGAATAAGAAATCAACTAAATCAAATGGGTCATGTACCTTTCATTTCATCAATAGAATCTAAAAATCCAAAAGAAGCATCAACAGATGATTATTGGATTATCGCAATGCAAGAAGAATTAAATCAATTTGAACGTAACGATGTTTGGGAATTAGTTCCCCGTCCTAATAATCAATCAGTAATTGGAACAAAATGGATTTATAAAAATAAAGTAGACGAACAAGGTAATATAACAAGGAATAAAGCAAGACTAGTAGCACAAGGGTATAATCAAGAAGAAGGTATTGATTTTGAAGAAACATTTGCTCCCGTTGCAAGACTGGAAGCAATACGTATACTATTAGCCTTTGCTTGTTTTCACAAATTTAAACTTTATCAAATGGATGTTAAAAGTGCATTTTTAAATGGTTTTATTAAAGAAAATGTATATTAGAACAACCTCCTTTATTTATACATGAAAAATATACGAATCATGTATTTAAATTAAAAAAAGCACTATATGGTCTTAAACAAGCACCTCGTGCTTGGTATGAAAGACTTAAAAGTTATTTATTAAACTCGGGATTTAAAATTGGAAAAGTAGATCAAACACTTTTTATTAAAAATACTGCCAAAGATAGTTTAATAATTCAAATATACGTAGACGATATTATTTTTGGTTCAACAAATGAAAATTTATGTAAAGAATTTTAAAATATAATGACTAATGAGTTCGAAATGTCTCATATGGGAGAACTACCATATTTTCTCGGACTTCAAATCAAACAATTAACAAATGGAATTTTTATAAACGAAGAAAAATATTGTGATAATTTAATTAAACGATTCGGCATGGAAAACACTTCTACTAAACCTACTCTTATGAGTACCACTACACATCTCGATCAAGATGAAAATGGCAAAAGTGTAGATCAAAAATTATTTAGAAGTATGATAGGTTCCTTAATTTACTTAACCGCTAGTAGACCTGACATAATGATAAGTGTTTGTTTATGTGCATGTTTTCAATCTAATCCTGAAGAATCACATTTAAGAGTGGTAAAACGAATTATGCGATATCTTAACAACACTAAAGATTTTGGACTTTTCTATCCAAAGGAATGTTCATTTGAGTTAGTATCTGTTTGCGCCAAAATTGGTCACAAACACCCGATATCGTGGAAGCATCCGTTTATGAACACAAATCAGCAATAATCAATATTGAACTTAGATCTAAGCAATAACAATCAGAGTAATTCAGCAATCACAATCACAAACACAGGATTTATAGTGGTTCGGCGATCTTGCCTACGTCCACTTTGAAGTTTTCTATCTTCATTGATATTCTCTTGATGATTACAGTTGGTTACAGCAAGTTACAATGGACTATATCTCTGAAACTCGAATGCAACAACGATGATAAGGTGTAGAATCGAATCCGGTAGAGTCTTGGCGCTTCTGAATTCTGATCCCCTTTCCTGAATGACCTGGGGTTCTATTTATAAGCGTAGGAGGCTGATATTTCTCCTAAAATCCGGGAAGACCGCTTCAGGCACGTGAGGGGGCCCACTCGCCCGAAATCTGGAGGTCCGAGCCCACATCAGTATCGATTCGACCTTCACTTCGAATCGATCAAGGAAATGTCCAATCAAGGTGAAATTTGGTAAGAACATTCTTCAACATGTATGTAAGCTTCTGTGAAAATTTCATAGCATTTGGATCAACGGTTTGGAAGTTATGATCGATTCAAGATGAGGTTCTCCGGCACGCTGCTTGCTTCGAATCGATCCTATGGGTTCGTTCGAATCCATATGGTTCGAATCCATATGGTTCGAATCCATATTGTTCGAATCGATCCTTTTACATGTGGAGGCGGCGACGAGGTGCTCATTGTGTGAATTGGATGGTTTCGAGTGTTGGATTCGAACGTATGCTTCGAATCGTTGCAGCCAGTGTTCATTCGAATCGATCAGAATAGGCTGGTGTGAATCGATTCGAAGTTGCCTCTGTTTGGGGATTCGAGGATGAGTTTTGGGATGGTGCCGGGGCTTCTTCGCTTGCATGGATTCGAGGAGACCCTTGGTTGATGGACTCGAGGGAATGGATTCGAGGCTAGGTGGCCTGAATGGATTCGAAGGTAGGCCATTGTGGTGGATTCGAAGGGGATGGAGTCGAAGCTGATGGAGTTGAAGCTGATGGATGCGAGGCAGGCACTAGCTGATGGACTCGGACTAGGGCGTATGTGGGTGGATTCGAACCATTGCTAGGATGATGGGTTCGAACTTCGTGGTTTTGAACTAGTGAAGGGGTGATGGATTCGAACTGAGCAGAATCCATCTCTCTCAACTTGAATCCATCATAACTTGAGCATACGACCTCGGGTTGTCCTGAAATTTGAGATGCTGGCTTCTATGGCTTTGCTCATCATGCCTTGTCGATTCTGGCCCAATCCGGACTTGGACAAAATTCATCGATATCCATAGCGGAGTGAAGTACGACCAATTTCTGAGACGAACTGTTTTTTGTTTTTGACCGATCTTTTGGTATCACGGCTTTGTCCAAAAAGCGGGATAACAGTATCATTCAGTGATGCTGATTTTGGTGGATCTCGAATGGATAGAAAAAGTACAAGTGGTACTTGCCATTGCGTTGGAAAATCACTTGTATCTTGGTTTAGTAAGAAACAAAACCGTGTCTCGCTTTCCACATGCGAAGCAGAGTATATATCAGCTACTTTAGCTTGCACTCAAGTTATATACATGCAACAAACACTTAAAGATTTTAATATAAATTTAACAAATTCTACAATATACTGTGATAATACAAGTACAATAAACTTATCTAAAAATCCGGTTAATCACTCTCGTACAAAACATATAGATATTCGTCACCATTTTTTACGTGACAATATCGAAAAAGGAATAATTAATTTAGAACATATTTCTACAGAAAATCAAATTGCCGATATATTTACTAAAACTCTATTAGAAAACTCCTTTATAAAACTTCGACGAGAATTAGGTATAATATCCTTTAAAAACATTAATTAGATATACATTAGAAACATTTCCATATTTCAGTCGACTAAAACAAATTGTTCAGACGACTGAATAATAATTTTAAATATTTTCAATTTTGTTATATGTTACACTATATAATTTATAGACCACACATTTGTAAAAATGAATTATTAAATAAGAAACATACATTTTAACAAAATCCTCTTTACCACTAAATCTCTATGCGGTTAAAAATTCTTATTAAATTATAACCGTTATTTGTTTAGTAAAATTCTATTATAAATAAACTCTTAAAAATATTTTTATTTTCATCTTGATTTTACGAATAAAATCTTAATTCAATATAAAATGACATCCAACAAATCCTTCTCTCCAATCAATATCACCTCGTCAGTTGATAACACTCCAACATCGCCAAAACTTCCCACACCAACACCAGCACATGAGCCGGTTTAAAAATGGGAAAATTATCGTACTGGTTTCACACCAGAATCCAAAAAGGCGAAACGCGGACTCTTTATTTCACCTGACACAAAAAGAAAGATCGAAGAAATTCATCACTTCCAACAACAACAGATTGATCTTCAAAGAGAACTATATTTCGAACAAAAAGTTATGGCAAGACGTTTAAGCTTCCTAGAGCATATTGGTTTACGCTTCTGCGGATCAAAGAAGAACGAAGTGGCTGAACCCCTACCTCGCCCCGTTAGCTCTCTTGATCCTTCTTCATCTTATCGTACACCAGTTGATCATGTGAATCCTTGGATGTCTCCTAAGACTCCTCAATATAGTCCGAATTCATGGGATATAAATTACATAAAGAATGAAGGAAAGAAGACTCCAAGTCCATCCCCAAAGAAATAGTTAAATTTTAAAAAAAAATTACGTTGTTACATCAATATTTTTGTAACAATATCTTTAAATAAATTGTTTAATTTCAAAAATTAACTGAAACAACAAAAATGCATGTTTCAATCGACTGAATGCCTCTGCTTAGTCGACTGTAAATATGACAGAAAACAATATATACAAAGTTCAGTCGACTGGAACCATCTGCACAGTCGACTAAAAATTCAACAGAAAATTTCAGCAATAAAATTCAGTCGACTAAATGTACTGCTCAGTCGACTGAATCTATCACAGAACACTTCGGCCTTTGATTCAGTCGACTGAACATTTTATTCAGTCGACTGAACGCCACTTCCCAGGCAAAATTTTCCCTTTTAACCACCAGATTTTACCCTACCAATTCACTTTTTACCTCCTACAAACTTTCTTCCCCAAATCAATTTTGAAACCCTAGCTCCCAAATTCCTCAAAATCAACTAAATTCTCACCCAAATGGCACCAAAAAGATCACGAGCTTCATCTTCTTCATCCTCCGAGCCAATTGATGCTCAAATAGCACAATGGCTTTACGATGGAACCGCTGTCACTCGATGGAACAAGATGAAAAATTCCTGAATTTTTGAGCATTCTTTTGTTGATTTTCAAAGTTTTCAAACCTACAACATCCAAGCATTAACAGATCCGGCAGGTTTAACTTCTCTTTTAGATTTGAAACGAAATGACCATTCCATTAATCATGTAATGGTAAAATTATTTTATGCTAATCTTAATCTTGGACACCAAATTCCAATAAATCCAAACAATAGTGTTTGGAGTATGGTGTGTGGAAAGAAAGTTTGGTTTTCCTTGGATAGAATAGCACACATTTTAGAGTCTCCAAATGTCGGGAGAAAGTTAGAGGAGATAGAATTCAATCCACACATTCGTGACAACATAAAACATCAATTCATGGATGATAATTTCAACTTTAGGGATTTTAAGTCCACCTCTCTTCGACCTATGGCGAGAATCCTCCATAAAGCCCTAATGAGAATGATTACTCCTCGCACGGGCTCGTACGAAATTGTCTACCCAAATAACTATCGAGCTCTATATGCTATTTTTGGCAATATACAAGTTAATTGGGTACAACTTATTCTTGATGAGTTTCTCACTTTTAACAATGGCAAAATGCGCACTATTTACTTTGGAGAGTACATCATGCGACTTCTCCTAAATGTTGATATGCCATTACCTGAATCAGATAATACAATGGTCCATCAAATTAGCCATCGGACCATAAGCCTAATGCAACTCCCATCTCGACCTCCTCGCATAATATCACTCACCGAATGGGAAGCAAGGCATCAAGAACAACAACAACAACAACAACCTCCTCAACCTCGCCACAAAGAACATCTCGAGCAAGATGATGAAATTCACCTTGTTGACCCAAGCTTCACAACCAACCAATCTTTGGGGATATTGTCAACAAATTCTTGACACTCGCCTTAAAAAGGTAGATCATAAGCTTGACAAAATCAAAAGATTCTTCAACAAACTTTGGGATGCAATCTCGTGCTCAAGCACCACTACTGCTTCAACATCTCACGGAAAATGTCCGGCACCTACGTTTACATGGACGACATCCGAAGAACATACAAGTAGCAGCGCTAGTGGAGCTAGTTGTGGCCAAGGAGGAAGAGCACATAGACCACCAACAGGAGGACCCGTCATACGTGAACCAACTGGAAGAGAAGGTTCATATGACTGGGATAAGGATGAGTAGTTTTGTTGTTCTGATGTGTATGTTTAACTTTCTAATGGCTTGTATAAATAGCCATTTTTTGCTTGTCTGTCACAACATTTTTATTTTTCTTCAGTCGTGATTATGCAAATATTCTCTATGCTTCAGTGATTGTTTTGATAAATTATTATTGCTGTTAGTTCTTCCTTTTTGTCGATGACAAAGGGGGAGAAAATCTATGGTACTAACTTTGTTTTGTAGGAAAGATAGTGCGTACATTCAGGGGGAGAAAATAAGTAAAACGTCTAGAATAAATCAGTATTGTCATCAATCAAAAAGGGGGAGAATGTTGATACGCGAAGATTTTGATCAATGACAATGTGCTTTAAAGAAATATATGCAAATACTAAAGGAAGATAGATGAAGACCAAACAAACTTAAAGTATGTTTTTACATGTGTCTTGGTCCAGATATATTGTTAAAATCTATCCTCAAGAAGCTTGCACGAACACTAGAAAAATTTTATAAACTTCATGTTTCCATTAAGTTTTAACTATGCAGGTTTTATGAGTTCAGTCGACTACACATGCACAGTCAGTCGACTGAATGTTCCTGCACAGTCGATTGAATTTGGTCCCGAAATTTTACTTCATATTTTCAGTTGACTGAATTCCCTGCTCAGTTGACTGAATTTGAACCTGCGAATTTTCTCTGAAAAGACACCTTCTTCCTTCCAAGAGTTGCAACCTTTCATCAATGGAAATGGAAGCATCTCTTGTTTGCAACCTTTGACAACATATGCATCTCTTCTACAAGTATATATGCATGATTCTAACATCATTTAATTCACCGAATTCTCTTGCTTTAATCTAACTATTCTCTTGTTCATATTTTCTAGATATTCTCAAAGCAATCACTAATCTATTGCTTGAATCATTGTTTTTGTTTATAACATTCTTTTGATTCATAGCAATTCACATTTCCTAAATCTTCACAAACACATTGCATACACTTGAGGATAAGATTATAGGAATATTGTACTACATTAGACTCATTAGTGTTGACAAGAACACAACAAGTCAAATATTGTATTTTAGTAATTGAGTTGAAGTCCTCTTCGGTAGTTGAGGCAAGAAATCCCGTTCGGTTGTTCGGGTAAGGTGTAAACATATTCCTCCGGTGAAGTGAGGGTGTTAGTTAGTGAAATTCCTAAGTGAAGCTTAGGGACTGGACGTAGGACGAGAGGTCCGAACCAGTATAAAATCCTGGTGTCTCCTTGCATTTACCTTCTTTACCTACCTAGACTATTCCGTTATTCCATATTACACGATCCTACAGCATAAACCCCTTTTTCATGGATATCTTAAAATCTAGACCTAAGCCCAGCTCAAACCCATAGGGTATTTCAAAATCAATACCCAAGCCCGATTCGTCGGGCTTTTTAAGCCTGTTGGGTAATTCCCGTATACCAAATTCATAATATTTATGTTCAAACCATACTTTAAACTTGTAAGTTTTATAAAATTTATTCATAAATAATGCTAACAAACGAACTTGATGGTGGCGTAGCCAAGCTCAAAACAAAAGTATGCAAAAACATATACATGCAAACAAACAAAATGGTGGACAAATAACATACACACTAATGTTTTGATATGACACAAGAACTAATAATTGGGTCGGGCCCTAACCAGACGGAGTTTTGATAAAACAGTAACTAATCCTAGTAGTAATTGGGTCGGGCCTAGGTTGGGCCTAGATCATGCCTAGGTAGCTAAAGCAAAACCCACACCCACATTAATAGTGCGGGTTCAAATTGGGCTCGTCCTATCTACAGAGTCATCTATTTCGTGTCGTCTCGTCCATGGCATATAGGACCTACTTCCTTGGACCGCCCGAAGCCTATAGGGTCATCCATTGTCCTCATGCTACCTATTTGGACACATGCCTTGGTCCACCCGTAGCCTATAGGATCGCTTTACATCCCACCACCTCCACCTGGCCTACCGAAGCACTACAGGGGAAAAAACCATCATTCCTGGACCATGTACTAGTGTCATAGGACTGCATTCGTATTCATATACACATTCTAGGTCGTCTACCTATGGCCAAGGCTCTTTCACATCCGCATACATCGTCGTATCATATTTCAATATTGCAACATCATATGTAACCACTACAAATAGCAACCAATAATCACATGTATTCATTCGCCTCGTAACATCATCATCTGTCTCATTACTAGGCTCGGATCACCTACCAAAATACAAGAGAAACAAGAGTCAAATTGTTCCTTGTTAATTTATATAGGCCCATTACAATCTAGGTTCAAATTGGCAGAATAATAATGCATCGGTGGACCGGTTGGCATGGACCGGAGCACCGGTGTAAAGTTTCCAGGTTTTGGGATTTTGGTACCTTTACCATCTTTTCCGCCTTCATCCGCCTCTTCTCTCGTCTATCATCTGAAAAACTATCTGTACACTGGCTGCAGGTTTCTATGTCCATTTCATCACTTTATTTCATCAATTCAGTATAATTTATTCAGATTTACATGATTATATGAAAACCTAGTTTATAAGTGCTATTATCATTCAAATCCCTCACAAATCCCCTTTAAATCAGAACTTAACTTTTAAATGTGTTTGTCTACTCTACAACAGCTTAAATACCATAATCATAATGTTATAATTGCGTTGTATGGGGAGGAAAGAAAGAATCACTCATTGAAATGTCAATTTTTATCCAGATTCCCGCTGTCCGGGCTGCTACATATCCTCTCCTCAGATTTCCACCTCCAAATCACTACTGATACATAGCCTTGTCCACTAGTTTCGCAACACTTTTGGTCTCATTCTTGGTGGGGTCTTAAGTGAGAAATTTGGATCAGACTTTTGCACTACAACAAAAATACCCTATTACAACTGCCAAAAACGGTTGTAATAGGTCTACTACAAAGGACGACTGTCTGTCGTTATATCTGGAGATGTAATAGAGCCCTATTTTTTTACAACTATCTTCGGGAGCCGTAAAATAATTTTTTACAACTAACAAAAACTACTGCAGAAGACTTTTTTACGGCTGCTTTTGATAGTTGTAGAAGATTTTTTACAACTTCTATTGGCAGCTGTAAAAGACATTTTTACAACTATGATTGGCAGTTGTGATAAAAAAAGAAAAACCAAAAAAAATTAATTTCTACATACATTTTGCAAGTATAACAAGAAACAGATATGCATATATAAATAATAGAATATAAATAACAGTACACTATATGTGAAGACCTGCAAATCCGTACTCCTTGAATATACACTAATCTCCATAGATTAACTCAAGATGAACAGAAATACGAATTATCAATGTTTAAGAAAAAGAAAAAGACAGAAGAAGAGAGAAAAGATAGAAAATAAAACGGAATAGAAAACAGCAACAGGACAACATCAAAATCTCACAATTCGTAGCGGAACAACATATCATTGATAAATGAAAAATCTTTAAACAAAGAACTATATCAGTTATTACATTACATTTCATTACATCAGAGTGTACAACAACAAACAACATCAAACAGCGGAAAAGAAATACTATATACTAGTAATACGCCAAGCCATCCATCTTGCCTCCAGCAACTCCTGAATTCCAGAATATCCTGATAAACCTTAACTCTTGACTGCCCGTGTGGAAATTGGTGGGCACCCAGAGTTTAGGAAGGAAAACAATAAACTCCGAGTCAGTCATGTGACTGGTGTGAGAACTCAAAACAGTTTATTTATCTTTAAAATCAAAATAGAGGAATATTTTTAAAGTCAATTCGCAATGCTTTTAAAAATGAGACTACCATAAGACCTCCCACCACACACACAATGCAAACGCAGACTTGGAGGAGATTTCTCCTTATGATAGTCAAAGATGCTTGATACGCATTAAAAAGAAACATTTGATATTATTACTAGTGTATAGTGTATAAAACGATTTCGAAAGTAGAATATAAATCTTAGCCAGCATAGGTACCATTATATTATGCCTGTTATAGCTACCTCCTGAGGAAGCAGGTTCTACAACTAAAATCGTACAAGATCGTATTGTTTCTTTGGATTTCCAACAAATGGTCAGGCCAAGGAACTTTCCATTGCCACATGAGAACGCCTCTGAAAGGACGTCCCCGAGAACCAAACCGGATCTCTGCCAACACAAGGTCGGGTTACCCTTAACTGAGTAACTACCGACACGAGTATGCCATCCCCCGATCCTTTAGGACCTTTAACCGAGCGCTCGTAATCAACATCACACGATCATAAATAAAGTGTTTCAACATGAGTAAGTATCTGGGCTCCATACCATGATACCATCCTTTTCCAGAAGGAAATGCACATACCCTAAAGGGAGCTACCCCTCATAACCTTGCTGCATCTTTCCTGTTTTGACCATTCCGGGGTGTGAGGCTCGACGAAGTCTCGTCCACAAAGCCACGCTTTATACAAAAGTTGTGCTTTGGATCAACAAATGATCATAGAAATGATCACAAAGATAAACGATCAAACAAATGATCCTATCACAAATGATCAACATAATGATCATTTCACAGCAACACTCAGCATGTCACATTACCAAATTGGGAATATATTGCTGATGACCATCAACAACATAACCTCTGAGCTCGTACGTCTCAGAGAAGGGTGTTAAGCTAAGAGAATAAATTCTCCGCCACCAACAGAAATATATTTTAAAGAAATCGGCTTTATATCTCAATTTGTAATGTCAAACATACAATCCATACAAGTCTGTTCAGGGCTCGAACAGAACCGAAGGCACTTACAAAGAAGTCCTTGCAATCCGGATAATCTCTAATCACATCCGGACTTCCCATCACATAGGGGGTCTCTATACCGTAGCTACTCGGTGCAAAGACAATCGACGAGTTGTCCTTTCGCTTTCAAAAATATCCGGTATTCAACACCGGTCATCAATGCTATCCCTTACGTCGTATCACTATTCAGAATGGGTAATCCGAATTACGAGCGCAATAATTTAAAAATAAGTGTGCATTCAAATTCAAGCAAATCACAACAAATACCTTTCAAAGGTAAATATTTCAAGCAAATCACAACAAATACCTTTCAACGGTAAATATTGATAGTCGGATATTGAACTATCAATGGATATGCACAACATCACTAGATTCCAAATAATTTTCCAAATTATTTACTTCCCAAAAATATCTTTACAAGATATATAATTTCAATATGTCAAAAATAAATCAATATTTATTTTTAAACAAATTCCCCCTTTTTTTTTATAAATTCCATAGTGAATTTATATTTCAAAATATTTATGAATAAACGATTTCAATTATTCATTTTCAATTTATCTTCAAAAAGATAAATTCTCCAAACGTTTCATTTCTCATTGGAAAAACATTTCCATACTTATTTATTCATAAGTAATTCACAAATTTTATTTATTTTCAACCTTTGGAAAATATTCAATATACTTAAATTGAAATTAAGCATATATTTCATTCTTTAAGGAAATCATTCTCTTAAACATATTTATTTGGACCAAAACGAATGTTGCGTAAAACATCGTTACGACAACCCAAAACCACTAGTATAGGGATTCGAAATTAAAATAGATATATAAATCCCAATACTATACAAAACATTTCCTTTCGGAAATCATTTACTATAACAACAGTGTTATAGTCCACCATTTCCTTTTATTTCTCGAAAACGTCTATTTCAACAATGAATGTTGAAATCTATGGTTTCGAACCTCAACACATTTAAAACATCGTTAGATCGTTTTAATTCTATTTAAAACATCACATTCAAAACAATTTATTTAACATATTATTCACTATTCAAAAACATGAATATACTTCGTTAACAAATTTCATCATTTCTATTCATTTTATTTTAAAAGATTATTCACTGTCTAAAACGTGAATATTACTCCATAAATAAGTTATACAGTTTACTTATCAAAATAAGTCGTTGCGAATTTATAAAACAATGTTTATAAATTCCATTTCTATTTATTTTATAACAACTTCCTTTTATACATCTCCTTTATTAACCTATTCAATTTATAACTCAATTATAAACCAAAAGTTCACATTATAAGTTAAACACTTATAAAACGATTATTTTACAAAATCGTTCTTTTTAAACTTTCCAAATTATAAATCTTATAACTTATAAGATTCATTTGTTTACCCATATCTATTCCTTTAATAACTTTACAAATTTTATAAACCTACTGCTTATAAAATTCCATTTATAACTTTACCGTTTATAATTCTATAAATTTCATTCATTTGTGAAATTCATTCTAACACTTATAAAAACTCGTTTTATAATCCCAATATTTTCAATTTATAAATCCTCTATATAAATCAATTTATATTATTCTTTTAAAACATCTTTAATCTCCTTTATAATTTCATCATTTTGATTTATAAAATACTTAAATTGTATAAATCCTATTTTTAAACTTTTCACAATAAATTCAGAAATCCCAATTTAAGCTATTTTATAAAATCATTAACCCATATTTTCAAAAATCAACTTTTAACTGTATTTCTCAAAAATCATAATTTTTATAACATTAAAATTATAACGTTTATTTATTTAAAATGGATAAATTCCAAAAATATTTTATAAACGTATACTTTCAAAAATCACTTTAAAAATCATTTTTAAAGTTCCAAATTTGGTCCCATGATCCTACACACCAAATAGTCAATCACGACAACAACGATATCATATATCATATGATAATCAACGAATATCAAAATATCCATAATCAAATAAATACTGTTGAGGAATCCAGTTGGATCCCTCCAACCTGTTCCCCTGCATCCAAAGATGTTAGCACAATACCACTTCCGTTCCAGTACGAAATTATCGCGGTATATGGGATTTAAAATATTATCCGCTTAATAGACGGCGCAATAGGGTCTCATCCGCTATACACTGCGGGAAATCAACAACTGCAATATATACATATGCCAATATATATATATATATATATATATATATTGCTATTATATATATAATACCAATTTCACTGTTATGAAATATTCGCGGTATATGTTTTTAATAAATAGCATCCGCTTACTAACGGCGCATAATGTCTATTTTAACAATCAATAGATAACAATCATCATTCAAACATGCATTCAAATATTTTAAATCTAACTATTTAGAATTAAAATCGAAACCGATTCGATTGAGTGAGAAGTTCTCACCTTGATTTCAATTTCGTTTTAGCGATTTATTTCGAATAAAATTAAACGGACGTTTAATTTTACCCGAAATTCTCACTAACTCCAAACGACTCCAACCCAATTCCATCACGTAGTGCTCGTCCATACGATTCCAATGCAACTGGTTTCGCGCGTTTTCGACCTCGTATGAAAAAGATATGATTTTTACAAGTTTACGAATTTATATTTACAAATTTACAAATTTTTTCTTTATAATTTTTTTAACCTATTCAATTCTAAGCCGTGAGATCTCTTGCCTGCAAATCTCGGCCCTCCATTTCCTTCATCTTCCACGCAACTACACTACAGGTAGAAGTCGAACAACCATGAACCCATTTGCATAAACTAGGGTTAATTATTCCGACCACCACACCACGTTATAACTCGATCAACAACTTCCATATTAAAGCCCCTAACCTGCTCTACCCTCAACAGCAAACACGTGAAACTCGGCCACCCCCTGCTCCTTGATTTGCGTGCGCAACCGGCCCCAAACGCGGCCACGTATCGTCCCCATCGAGCCTCCATTCGTGATCATATCTGTATAGATCGGAAGATCTTCCTATGCTCTAAAATATTGTAGTTGGATGATTTCAATAATTGTTGACGGATTTTGAAAAATTAAGGGAAGAAGATAATTGTTTTCTGGCCGTGTATATTGAGGCCGGCGGCTAGGGTTCTAAACCCTTTTTTTGTAAAGAGGCAAGGGTATATTTATAGAAAATCGAACGAAACACTATTCATTTCGGAATTTTCGGACTCCGATTTACGCTCGGTGACCAGCGTTTCTAGGGTTTATCCCGCGTTCCGGACACAATGGAACAGGTTCCGAAAGCTAATTCGGTCATCTGTGCGAGTTATGGCAATAAACGTTCAATTTAAATTTAAACCGATTAAACGATTTTCTAGGCGTTTTAGCTTGCACCGGACAAACGGTAAATCCGATTGACACGAAATTTTAAACCATACAATAGTATCACATTACGGATCCGATGAAACTAGTTTCGTCGAAATACGAGACTTTTTGAAAAATGGCTATTTTAACTCGCCAAATAAATATTAAAAACAATTTCGATGCGTTTCGAGCTGCCACGATCAAACGATAACTCCGATTGCTACGAAAATTGAAATCCGATAATAACAAACTATTACGGATCCAATAAAACTAGTTTCGTCCAATTCTGAGACTGTTCGAAAATTGGCTAATTTCACTAGTCAATTAAATATTAAAATATTCAATTTTCAAAGATAAACTTTTAATTCGATTTTAAAAGTTCTATAACATCATTCTAACTTCAATATGATATAATAAAATTTTACAAATCATTTTCAATCATATTTTAACTCAATTTTCAATTATTTCCATAATTTAACATATTAAGTTATCGATTTAATTATTCAATTAAATCTAATTATTCGAAATAAAATTTATTCGACTTATAAATTTCACTTATTAATATTTAAAATTAATTAAATATTCAAATTTAAATTAATAAAAATTCTGGGTCGTTACATACTTCCCCCCTTAAAAGAATTTCGTCCTCGAAATTGCCAAGTAAGAAAAGTTATAGAATCTATTAATTTTCCAAAAATCCATAGTTAAATTTCTTACAATCGTTACTAAGTTTTCAAATCATACTTAGTTATCTTTTCAAAAATAACTACTATCTTGTTTGACTTTCAATTTCAAATCAAAATTATAGTTTTCACAAATTTTTCAATTTTTTCCAAAAATATTCTAACACCTTAAATTTTCAGAAAAATTCGCCATAGTCTCCTTTGCGCGGCTCGGGCCGAAAAAAAAATGACAGTATATATATCACGAATATACATCTCATCAAGTGATGAGGCATCCCGTAGGGAAAAAGTGTAAAAGTACGATATTTAATCCGAGATATATGCCTTATATATTATTAGCGAGCATATACGGCTAATATAGCGCAAAAGCGAGCTCCAAATGCGAAGCAAACGCGATCCGCACCTACTAAACACTCAACAAATAGATGAGAAACATGTATATGGACAATAGTATCGAATACAACATATAGCAACATAATAATTATATGTGCCAACATAGCAAATGTAGTAAAAGTAATATATTCAACCATCAACCAACTAGCATTCAACTAGCATTCACAACCAATAAATATTCATTCATATTCTCATTAATATTCAATGAAATGGGTTCTCAATTTAATCACGTTTGATTCATTACAGTGGATGTTCCTAATATTCATTTTCAATTAGTTTATATTCACTAATTCATATTCAAGTTGGTTCACTTCCAAATCAAATTCAATTCTATTTAACATTCACTTAACCTCCAATTGAATTTCAATTACTTCAGCTTCCAATTTCATTAACTCAATTTCATTAACACTTAATGAATTATATACAATCAACTAACAATCATATATCAAACAATGTATATTCATTACAACCAAATTCCTTTTGCTTATATTCATTCAATTTGGTTTAATTAAATTGATTTCCATTCAATTTTTCAACTTCCAATAACATTAGATTTTAATGAATTAACACTTACATTCATTACTTCATATCAACTTAATTTACATTCAATTGATTAATATTCAATCCATTAATTCAATTCAATTACTAAAGTTGAATTTCCTTTATATAACTTAAGTTCACATTTTTATTTACAACTCATATTCATAAATATATTCATATAGTTTCACTTCTTATATATATAAGTTTATTTCACAATTGTAAATCACATTAATTATAATTCAATTCTTATAATTCTTTTTCTTATACAATTATTCTTTTATTTAGATTATTCAAACAACTAAGCAATCAACTTACATACACTTTAATAATTCTGAAAAATTATTCCTTTATACATAAAATATAATTTAGGTAAAATTATTTCATTTACCCAATTTAAAACAATATTATGTCGAATTGTTCTATTCAAGTGTTTATAGATCCCTATCAACAACGTTAATTACTCGTATTAACTAGAATCCATATACCACTCAACAAACCAATCATCACAATATAAACAATTTTTATATTCACTAACAAATACGCTCTCATATCTATTATTACACTCAAACTCATTCTAGAGTACTACTGACTCCATCTCTAATGAGTAATACCCAACAGAACCATGGTTGTCGCTTAACCATATGCTCTGATACCACCTGTGAAGACCCGCAAATCCGTACTCCTTGAATATACACTAATCTCCATAGATTAACTCAAGATGAAAAGAAATACGAATTCTCAATGTTTAAGAAAAAGAAAAAGACAAAAGAAGAGAGAAAAGATAGAAAATAGAACGGAATAGAAAACAATAACAGAACAACATCAGAATCTCACAATTCGCAGTGGAACAACATATAATAGATAAATGAAAAATCTTTAAACAAAGAACTATATCAGTTATTACATTACATTTCATTACATCAGAGTGTACAACAAAAAACAACATCAAACAGCGGAAAAGAAATACTATATACTAGTAATACGCCAAGCCATCCATCTTGCCTCCAGCAACTCCTGAATTCCAGAATATCCTGATAAACCTTAACTCTTGACTGCCCGTGTGGAAATTGGTGGGCACCCAGAGTTTAGGAAGGAAAACAATAAACTCCGAGTCAGTCATGTGACTGGTGTGAGAACTCAAAACAGTTTATTTATCTTTAAAATCAAAATAGAGAAATATTTTTAAAGTCAATTCGCAATGCTTTTAAAAATGAGACTACCATAAGACCTCCCACCACACACACAATGCAAACGCAGACTTGGAGGAGATTTCTCCTTATGATAGTCAAAGATGCTTGATACGCAGTAAAAAGAAACATTTGATATTATTACTACTGCATAGTGTATAAAACGATTTCGAAAGTAGAATATAAATCTTAGCCAGCATAGGTACCATTATATTATGTCTGCTATAGCTACCTCCTGAGGAAGCAGGTTCTACAACTAAAACCGTACAAGATCGTATTGTTTCTTTGGATTTCCAACAAATGGTCAGTCCAAGGAACTTCCCATTGCCATATGAGAACGCCTCTGGAAGGACGTCCCCGAGAGCCAAACCGGATCTCTGCCAACACAAGGCCGGGTTACCCCTAACTGGGTAACTACTGACACGAGTATGCCATCCCCCGGTCCTTTGGGACCTTTAACCGAGCGCTCGTAATCAACATCACACAATCATAAATAAAGTGTTTCAACATGAGTAAGTATCTGGGCTCCATACCATGATACCACCCTTTTCCAGAAGGAAATGCACATACCCTAAAGGGAGCTACCCCTCATAACCTTGCTGCATTTTTCCTGTTTTGACCATTCCGGGGTGTGAGGCTCGACGAAGTCTCGTCCACAAAGCCATGCTTTATACAAAAGCTGTGCTTTGGGTCAACAAATGATCATAGAAATGGTCACAAAGATAAACGATCAAACAAATGATCCTATCACAAATGATCAACAAAATAATCATTTCACAGCAACACTCAGCATGTCACATTACCAAATTGGGAATATATTGCTGATAACCATCAACTACATAACCTCTGAGCTCGTACGTCTCAGAGAAGGGTGTTAAGCTAAGAGAATAAATTCTCTGCCACCAACAGAAATATATTTGAAAGAAATCGGCTTTGTATCTCAATTTGTAATGTCAAACATACAATCCATACAAGTCTGTTCCGGGCTCGAACAGAACCGAAGGCACTTACAAAGAAGTCCTTGCAATCCGGATAATCTCTAATCACGTCCGGACTTCTTATCACATAAGGGGTCTCTATACCGTAGCTACTCGGTGCAAAGACAATCGGCGAGTTGTCCTTTCGCTTTCAAAAATATTTGGTCTTCAACACCGGTCATCAATGCTATCCATTACGTCGTATCACTATTCGGAATGGGTAATCCGAATAACGAGCGCAATAATTTAAAAATAAGTGTGCATTCAAATTCAAGAAAATCACAATAAATACCTTTCAAAGGTAAATATTTCAAGCAAATCACAACAAATACCTTTCAAAGGTAAATATTGATAGTCGGATATTGAACTATCAATGGTATGCACAACATCACCAGATTCCAAATAATTTTCCAAATTATTTACTTCCCAAAAATATCTTTACAAGATATATAATTTCAGTATGTCACAAATAAATTAATATTTATTTTTAAACAAATCCCCCCTTTTTTTATAAATTCCATAGTGAATTTATATTTCAAAATATTTATGAATAAACGATTTCAATTATTCATTTTCAATTTATCTTCAAAAAGATAAATTCTCTAAACGTTTCATTTCTCATTGGAAAAACATTTCCATACTTATTTATTCATAAGTAATTCACAAATTTTATTTATTTTCAACCTTTGGAAAATATTCAATATACTTAAATCGAAATTAAGCATATATTTCATTCTTTAAGGAAATCATTCTCTTAAACGTATTTATTTGGGCCAAAACGAATGTTGCGTAAAACATCGTTACGATAACCCAAAATCACTAGTATAGGGATTCGAAATTAAAATAGATATATAAATCCCAATACTGTACAAAACATTTCCTTTCGGAAATCATTAACTATAGCAACAGTGTTATAATCCACCATTTCCTTTTATTTCTCGAAAACGTCTATTTCAACAATGAATGTTGAAATCTATGGTTTCGAATCTCAACACATTTAAAACATCGTTAGATCGTTTTAATTCTATTTAAAACATCACATTCAAAACAATTTCTTTAACATATTATTCACTATTCAAAAACGTGAATATACTTTGTTAACAAATTTCATCATTACTATTCATTTTATTTTAAAAGATTATTCACTGTCTAAAACGTGAATATAACTCCATAAATAAGTTATACAATTTACTTATCAAAATAAGTCGTTGCGAATTTATAAAACAATGTTTATAAATTCCATTTCTATTTATTTTATAACAACTTCCTTTTATACATCTCCTTTATTAACCTATTAAATTTATAACTCAATTATAAACCAAAAGTTCACATTATAAGTTAAACACTTATAAAACGATTATTTTACAAAATCGTTCTTTTTAAACTTCCCAAATTATAAATCTTATAACTTATAAGATTCATTTGTTTACCCAAATCTATTCCTTTAATAACTTTACAAATTTTATAAACCTACTGCTTATAAAATTCCATTTATAACTTTACCGTTTATAATTCTATAAATTTCATTCATTTGTGAAATTCATTCTAACAGTTATAAAAACTCGTTTTATAATCCCAATATTTTTAATTTATAAATATCAATTTATAAATCCTCTATATAAATCAATTTATATTATTCTTTTAAAACATCTTTAATCTCCTTTATAATTTCATCATTTTGATTTATAAAATAATTAAATTTTATAAATCCTATTTTTAAACTTTTCATAATAAATTCAGAAATCCCAATTTAAGCTATTTTATAAAATCATTAACCCATATTTTCAAAAATCAACTTTTAACTGTATTTCTCAAAAATCATAATTTTTATAACATTAAAATTATAACGTTTATTTATTTAAAATGGATAAATTCCAAAAATATTTTATAAACGTATACTTTCAAAAATCACTTTAAAAATCATTTTTAAAGTTCCAAATTTGGTCCCATGATGCTACACACCAAATAGTCAATCACGACAACAACGATATCATATATCATATGATAATCAACGAATATCAAAATATCCATAATCAAATAATACTGTTGAGGAATCCAGTTGGATTCCTCCAACCTGTTTCCCTGCATCCAAAGATGTTAGCACAATACAACTTCCGTTCCAGTACGAAATTATCGCGGTATATGGGATTTAAAATATTATCCGCTTAATAGACGGCGCAATAGGGTCTCATCCGCTATACACTGCGGGAAATCAACAACTGCAATATATACATATGCCAATATATATATATATATATATATTGCTATTATATATATAATACCAATTTCACTGTTATGAAATATTCGCGGTATATGTTTTTAATAAATAGCATCCGCTTACTAACGGCGCATAATGTCTATTTTAACAATCAATAGATAACAATCATCATTCAAACATGCATTCAAATATTTTAAATCTAACTATTTAGAATTAAAATCGAAACCGATTCGATTGAGTGAGAAGTTATCACCTTGATTTCAATTTCGTTTTAGCGATTTATTTCGAATAAAATTAAACGGACGTTTAATTTTACCCGAAATTCTCACTAACTCCAAACGACTCCAACCCAATTCCATCGCGTAGTGCTCGTCCATACGATTCCAATGCAACTGGTTTCGCGCGTTTTCGACCTCGTATGAAAAAGATATGATTTTTACAAGTTTACGAATTTATATTTACAAATTTACAACTTTTTTATTTATAATTTTTTTAACCTATTCAATTCTAAGCCGTGAGATCTCTTGCCTGCAAATCTCGGCCCTCCATTTCCTTCATCTTCCACGCGACTACACTACAGGTAGAAGCCGAACAACCATGAACCCATTTGCATAAACTAGGGTTAATTATTGCGACCACCACACCACGTTATAACTCGATCAACAACTTCCATATTGAAGCCCCTAACCTGCTCTACCCTCACCAGCAAACACGTGAAACTCGGCCAACCCCTGCTCCTTGATTTGCGTGCGCAACAGGCCCCAAACGCGGCCACGTATCGTCCCCATCGAGCCTCCATTCGTGATCATATCCGTATAGATCGGAAGATCTTCCTATGCTCTAAAATATTGTAGTTGGATGATTTCAATAATTGTTGACGGATTTTGAAAAATTAAGGGAAGAAGATAATTGTTTTCTGGCCGTGTATATTGAGGCCGGCGGCTAGGGTTCTAAACCCTTTTTTTTTGTGAAGAGGCAAGGGTCTATTTATAGAAAATCGAACGAAACACTATTCATTTTGGAATTTTCGGACTCCGATTTACGCGCGGTGACCAGCGTTTCTAGGGTTTATCCCGCGTTCCGGACACAATGGAACAGGTTTCGAAAGCTAATTCAGTCATCTGTGCGAGTTATGGCAGTAAACGTTCAATTTAAATTTAAACCGATTAAACGATTTTCTAGGCGTTTTAGCTTGCACCGGACAAACGGTAAATCCGATTGACACGAAATTTTAAACCATACAATAGTATCACATTACGGATCCGATGAAACTGGTTTCGTCGAAATCCGAGACTTTTTGAAAAATGACTATTTTAACTCGCTAATTAAATATTAAAAACAATTTCGATGCGTTTCGAGCTGCCACGATCAAACGATAACTCCGATTGCTACGAAAATTGAAATTCGATAATAAAAAACTATTACGGATCCAATAAAACTAGTTTCGTCCAATTCTGAGACTGTTCGAAAATTGGCTAATTTCACTAGTCAATTAAATATTAAAATATTCAATTTTCACAGATAAACTTTTAATTCGATTTTAAAAGTTCTATAACATCATTCTAACTTCAATATGATATAATAAAATTTTACAAATCATTTTCAATCATATTTTAACTCAATTTTCAATTATTTCCATAATTTAACATATTAAGTTATCGATTTAATTATTCAATTAAATCCAATTATTCGAAATAAAATTTATTCGACTTATAAATTTCACTTATTAATATTTAAAATTAACTAAATAATCAAATTTAAATTAATAAAAATTCTGGGTCGTTACATTATAAGCAATTCAAACATTACATTATTATTGTCTACAGAACCAATATATCAAACAAACCAAATAATCAAATCAAAGCATTTGTAGCCATTGTGATATTCAATCAAATTATATTACATTTTATTTTGCACCTTAGTAAATGCAACAAAAGAATCATATGTCACCTCAAATGATCATGGTTTCACATTCCATGCCAATCACCAACCTCACTTCTTCAACCTGCTCCTCCTCCCAGTACAACTCAATCACCATCACATTACACATCAACTTCTACTGCAACGGCATATACCCACATTTCACTACACTAATCCAATACACTCCACGACCAAGCAACTAATCCATAACCAAGCTGTTAGTCCTTGAGATGATGGTTTTGATGGCAACAACCTTAGGACTTGTTATAAAATATAAATACTAACATTATATTTTAGATATATATCTGTGTATATGTATATATATGCAGGATATAAAAATGCAGGTACCAAGAATGAAGACTGTACAGTATAGAGATTCAAGACTGAAGATATCAAGATTGAAAACTCATGAGTATCAAGATTTCAATAGTACAAGATAAGTATTGAGTCTAGAATTATGTTAAAACTTTTTGAAAGTACTTACATCTTTATTCGAAATTTATTCGTGGAATGAAATCCATTTCGAGCCTGTTAAAGGGATGGAACCCTAGTGGGATGGAACCCACGACAATATCTAGTGGAACATATAGCGGTCCTATTTTGATATCCATTAATTTTATAAAATGCTTTTCAAAAATATATCTCTTGTTTCTAAAAAATGTTTTCAAAACTTTCTTTTCAAAAAGACATCTCCCTTGGTTTTAAATATTTTAGCCTCAAAACTATTTTTATCATTTTTAATATTTGGGTTTCAAAATTGTCCTTGTTTTTAAACAATCTCTTGCTATAAATATTTAGCTTTAAAATTTATATACTCGGATTTTAAATCACTTTACAGATTAAGATTATATATATTAAAAATTACTTTCTAAACTCTTTTATATTTTAAACTATATTCAAATATATTTACAAAGTTTAGAATTGTTTTGACAAAATAATAGAAACCGATTTTAATAAAAAAATCAAAATATCGATTTTGCGTTAAGCATGAATACATCCCTCAACCCCCCATGTCGACATGGTGTCCGTTATTTTCAAATTTCAATTTTCAAAAGAAGTGTCTATTCGTCGTATTCTTTCACGAATAGATATGGTTGTTGCTCTCTTATAAATACCAGTAAGTTCTAAATGAATTTTTTATCAGATTTCATTTATTTTATCTCCTCTTTGACTTCCACATTTGTTCTAAAGAATCCTAAACTATACTTGCTGAAATACCAAGTGAATCAAACTTGATTATCTCTTGTTTGATTCTTTTCCACTCTCTCCATAAGATCTCAATGCTATTCAGAGTTATAGAATCTTTTGTAAATCAAACTGTTGAGTAAAAGGTGCGGTTGAGCCTTGAAATCAATTGGGTGTGATTGTAGCCCTGGAAATCAATTCGGTGATCTTGTAGCCTGGTTAAATCAAGAGTGTTTTCCCTAGACTCGAATACAGAAGGGTGTACCTCGTAGCCTTGAAACCAAGGGTGTAATCTGGAAGATTATTTTGATAAGAAATCTGTACGATTGTATGGGATTGGATGTAAGGTAATTCTGAACCATTATAAAATCCTGGTGTGTTCTTTCCTTTACTGCTTTTATTTAATATTTGCATCTGTATCTGATTCTGTGTGTATATATGTGTTTATGAATTACATTTGTTGGTGATTAAATTACATAAGTTTCAAAAAGATTTAGAAAATCCATAAAACACTATTCACCCTCTAGTGTTATTCCAGCCTTAAGATCTGTAATCCGCATTTCTCACATTTGGTATCAGAGCACTGGGTTTCAAAGTTTTCATAATTTTAATTTTGAAAAAGTTTTTAAAATGACTATTTTGGGGATTTTGTTAACACTAGTTTAAAACTGTTCAAATCCTCATTGTCTCATAAGTCTGCATATAGTTATTATAGGAAATCAAGTTATCTACCGAGTCTATATTCTGTGCAGAAAGAAAAATGTTATATGGCCTTTGAAGAATCAACACTTAATGGAAAAATTGTGCAAACCTAGAAGAACAAGTGGATACTTGAAAGTCAACACATGTTACTGGTAATCCAAATATGCTGAATGATATTATATATAAAGATAGAGGATTGATTAATTTTGGAGACAGCTCAAAAGGATATGTGATTGGTATCGGCAATGTCGGTACTATTTCTAATGTTTTATTAGTTAAGAATCTGAATCACAATCTATTTATCATTAGTCAACTTTGTGATAAAGGATACAAAATTAAATTTGAAAAAGATAAGTATCACATCGAAGATAATAATTCAAATATTATATTTGAAGGAATTAGGAAGAAAATTATTTATATTCCTAGTATGAAAATCTCAAATGATAATCTATGTCTTTTGGCTAATACAATTGACCCTTGGATTTGGCATAAAAGATTTGGGAATTTGAATTTTAAACTCTTATCTAGACTTTCTAAACTTGATCTAGTAAGAGGTCTCCCTAGAATGAATTTTAAAATAGATAGTATATGTGATGCTTGTCAATTATGAAAACTTAGAAAGAGTTCTTTCAAATTAGAAGATATGATTTCAACTTCAAAACCTCTTGAGTTACTCCATCTAGATTAGTTTGGTCCAACTCAAATTCAATCAATAACGCACAATAAATAAATATGTCTTTGAAATTGTAGATGATATTATTTTTGGTTCAACTAATCAAGAAATGAATAAAGAATATTCTGAAATAATGACAAAAGAGTTTGAGATGAGTCATATGGGTGAACTTACTTTCTTCTTAGGTTTACAAGTAAAACGATTAGATAATGGTAGTTTTATTAGTCAAGAAAAATATGATAGGGATCTAGTTAGTGAATTCGGTATGACTACTACAAGTGGAAAACTCACTCCCATGGCAACCAATGAAGCTTTAAATAAAGAAGATATTTCAAAAGATGTAAATCAAAAATTATATAGGGAAAAGATTGGATCACTACTCTATATCACAACGAGTAGACCTGATATCATGCATAGTATTTGTCTCTGTGCAAGATACCAATCTCAACCTAAAAAGACACACTTAAAAGCTGTGAAACGTATCATAAGACATGTTAAACATACTTTTGACTATGGTTTATTTTACCCTAAAAATGGTTCATTTGATTTAATCTCTTATTATGATGCGACTATGCTGGTTGCAAATCTGACCGAAAAAGTACAAGCGGAACTTGTCACTTTTTGAGGCATTCTCTGGTTTTATGGATTAGCAAAAAGCAAAACACTGCTTCTTTATCAACAACTGAAGCAGAATATATCTCTGCTGCTTTTGCTTGCTCTCAAGTCATTTATATGCAATAAACAATAAAAGATTTTGGATTAACAATTTTAAAATCACTAATTTATTGTGATAATACTAGTGCAATAAATTTATATAAAAATCATACTCATCATGCTAGGACTAAACATATTGATATCAGACATCATTTTCTCAGAGATAATATAAGCAAAGATATTATTTCTCTTGAATTTATCAACTCAGAGAATCAAATTGCTGATACTTTAACCAAACCCATAAATCAACCTATATTTAATAAGGTAAGAAGAGAACTAGGCATTTGTTCAATAACTGAGATACAGAATATAGATATAGTAACATATATTTTTAATAAACAGGGATATACAAGAAAATCAAATTTTTCATAAGGATGTCGACATACCCCAACCAACCTTGTCGACATACTACAGCAAAATTTGAAAATTTGGTTTTTCCTGTAAAATCAGTTTGGTTGGTATATAAACCTTGTATTTCGAATTTTTCTGTCTTCTCACTTCTATTTCCCTGTAATAAACTTCTGAAAATTAAAATTAATGGCCTCCTCCACTAAATCAAAACAAAATGACACTGTTTCTTTCCCTTCTCCTCATTCTAGTCCATTCCAACGCACTACTCTGGCACGTGTGATATAGATTGAAGAATCTATAAAGGATGCCATGCAAATGTTGACTGAACTTCAATTTGTGCAAATAACGATGGCAAAAGAACAAGAAAAGCAAGGCAAAATTAGTCGAAATTTGCAAAAATTCCTAATGGATAATCATGCGAATCCTATTGTGATTGAAGGAGATTCTCCCAACATTAAAGTGCATAACCCCTTAGAGCACAGCGAACTGGAAGAAGAAGAGGAGGAGGAGGAAGAAGGAGAGAGAAGAAGCACCTATGGAAGAAGACGGCAACGTGGCCTACGTAGGCGAAGTCTGTTTTGACAGAGATGGGAATTTGGTCGAACATCATGGAAACTTTGTTTTCATTATCCAAATTGTTCGATTCACAAATCTCCAATTATCAAAAACTCTCGTTAGTAGTGTTATTCTATAATTTATGTACTTGAATATATTTGTGTGTTTATGTTTCATATATATATATATAAATATAACATCGTATATAATAAAAAATTTGTTTTGCTTATTATGCTTCCTTATTAATATTTAGTTTGGATAGTATAAGATTAAAGGGGAGCTATATATGTTTAAAATTAATTTTTGTTGATAACAATGGGGGAGAAGTATAAAATAGAGTAAAATAGAGTAGTTAGAATAGGTAGGCATAGATTAAGGGGGGAGTTATTAGTTCTAGAGGGAATTATAACGAAGTGAAGTATATCTTATAAACACAGGTTGTCATCATCAAAAAAAAAGGAGATTGTTAGTCCTTGAGATGAGAGTTTTGATGAAACAACCTTAGGACTTGCTATAAAATATAAATACTAACATTATAGTTTAGATATATGTGTGTGTGTGTGCAGGATGTAAACATGCACGTACCAAGAATGAAGACTGTACGGTATAGAGATTCAAGACTAAAGATATCAAGATTGAAGATTCATGAGTATCAAGATATCAAGAGTTCAATATTTTAATAGTACAAGATAAATATTGATTCTAGAATTATGTTAAAACTTCTTGAAAGCAATTACATCTTTATTCAAAATTTATTCGTGGAATAGGATCCACTTCAAGCCTGTTAAAGGGATGGAGCCCTAGTGGGATGCAACCGGCGGCAATATCTAGTGGAACATATACTGGTCCTATTTTGATATCCACTAATTTTATAAAATGCTCTTCCAAAATATATCTCTTGTTTTCAAAAAATGTTTTCAAAACTTTCTTTTCAAAAAGACATCTCTCTTGGTTTTAAATTTTTTAGTCTCAAAACTATTTTTATCATTTTTAATATTTTGATTTCAAAATTTTCCTTGTTTTTAATCCATCTCTTGTTTTAAATATTTAGCTTTAAAATTTATATACTCAGATTTTAAATCACTTTATAGATTAAGATTATATATATTAAAAATTACCTTCTAAACTTTTTATATGTTTAAACTATATTTAAATATATTTAAAAGTTTAAAAATTGTTTTGACAAATTAGAGAAACCAATTTTAATAAGAAAATCAAAACAATAATTTTGCCTTGAGCATGTCGACATCCTTCAACCCCCCATGTCGACATGGTGTCCATTATTTTCAAATTTCAATTTTCAAAAGAAGTGTCTATTTGTCGTATCCTTTCACGAATAGATATGGTTGTTGCTTTCCTATAAATACCAGTAAGTTCTAAATGATTTTTTTTACCAGATTTCATTTATTTTCTCTCCTCTTCGTCTTCCATATTTATTCTAAAGAATCCTAAACTATACTCTGCCAAAATACTAAGTGAATCAAACTTGACTATCTCTTGTTTGATTCTCTGTCACTCTCCTTATAAGATCTCAATGCTATTCAGAGTTATAGAATCTTTTGTAAATCAAACTGTTGAGTAAAAGATGCGGTTGAGCCTTGAAATCAATTGGGTATGATTATAACACCGAAAATCAATTAGGTGATCTTGTAGCCTGATTAAATCAAGAGAGTTTTCCCTGGACTCGAATACAGGAGGGTGTATTTCGTAGCCTTGAAACCGAGGGTGTAATCTGAGAGATTATTTTAATGTGCAATCTGTATGATTGTACGGGACTGGATGTAGGGTAACTCCGAATCAGTATAAAATCCTGGTGTGTTCTTTCTTTTACTATTTTTATTTAGTATTTGCATCTGTGTCTGATTCTGTGATTATATCTGTCTGTGAATTGCATTTGTTTGTGATTAAATTACATAAGTTTCAAAAAGATATAGAAAATTCATAAAACACTATTTACGCCCTCCCCCCTCTAGTGTTATTCCAGCCGCAAGATCTATAATCCGCATTTCTCTCACAAGCACCTGCCACAAACAACACAAACAACAACCACTACGTTCATTTACAACCATCTCACTCCCTCCCTGCTTAGCAATCTGCCTGTACGCATAAAACTGCCTACAACCCATCAACTTCCTACAAACCATCACCACCTGTACACACAAAATTATTAATCACCCCCATAATTCTATGCTGATCAATATCATCATTCTGAAACAAAGCAATCATAAGAGCACAAAAGTAAACTGTAGAGTTGTAGATACGATCTAAGTTATAAGCAAAATACCTTCGGTAGTAACTTAAGATGATCAACAAATATCGATAATGACTGTCTTGTTTAGTCTTTCTCAATGAATATCGATAATGACTGTATTATTCAGTTTTTCCTACTTGCAAACAATAATCTAAGACACAAATATGGATTCAAATCAGAAAGCAATATTTTAACAGCTCATAAAGAAATTGGTCATATAAATAATAAGGTATGTGCTCACCTAATGAATATGTTAAAAAGAAAAGATGGTTCCACATGTACAATGCAAACAAAACAGAAGGATTCTAGAAAATAATTTAATATATAAAGGTTACCATCCAGCTCGGTAAGGCTTGTTAACTTCTAGTGTATTTATGAATATCTGATCAATACTAAGTATCAACCTTTAAGGCCTTAGTATTAGATGTACTCAAAGAAAATCAACGGTTATGTAATGCTGACATGTGCATTTTTGCTCAAGATGCAGATGCAATACAAAATTTGATTTATAGTGGCACTACATATTATGTCAATGGCTTGACTCTTGAAAACTAAAGCAGGCTACCATCCGCTAAGTGATTCCTTTGATTAAAGGCAGCTCAATTTTCAATCTTGAATAATATGTGCTATTCAATAGAATTCTAAGCAGGAGTTCAGTAGTAAATCACCATTCGCTAAGTGATTCCTTTACTTAAAGAAGTCTATCAAACTGTTAGAATGTTAATTTTGAAATTCTATGATCTGTTGTAAGATTTCAACTGTATCTAAAAGATATTGGCAAATCACTGTGATGCGAAATCATAAACTTGGAGGAATATAACTAAACTAATGCGTATAGGCTTACATGAGTTCATGGGCTTGAAACACAATGTTCATGTTACCACTCTTTCAACCATCACCATTACCATCCACGCACTGTCAAAATTTCCTCCCTAACCCAATACCGCTTCAATCACCTAAAGCCAAAAAAACACTTCTGCCAATACAACTAGACCACAATAGCATTCCTCACCTTGCGTCAACCACTTCCAGTGCTTCTTCACAAACCTCCGCATTCATAAACTACACTTCCTCTACAAACATTCAGACTGAAGCTCAACCCTGATACATCCCCTCTAACATCCCAAAACCGCTGACAGCCCACACCTTCCATCACCAAAACTCCAATCGAACTACCTGAACAATATCACTGTCACCGAACAACCTCACCAATTCTTGCACAACCAATGTTCAATTTTTGTTTCAATTTTGATTTGGCTTTGGAATTGGATTTCGAATAAAACTTCGAATTGGATTTGGATTTTGTTTAATTTTCGATTTGGATCTGAATATTAGCTTTCGATATGGATTTAGAAGCAGCGGGGTAGGAGAAATGAACGAGGCCGAATCGTTGATGTTACATCGGATCTTTATGGATATGGAGACGAAAATTTAGGTTTGGGGACAAAAAATTGAATTTGGAGCCTAATATTTGAGTTTGAAACAAAAAAAAGCAAAATTAAATCCAATGTATGCCGAAAGTTGAAAAAAATTAAAGTACTAAATATAATCAATAATTTTATATATTAAATATTATATACTAAATAATAAATCTTACTTCTTAATTATTAAATGTGCAATATATTAATTATATAATACCTAAGACTTAGTACAACTAGATATTACCATCTAAAATACCCAGTTTAAAAAAATAGATTTATAATAATTACTATTAAGATCAATATTTTCTGCTTAAAATTATTTTTCTTCAAGTTTTTATTATATTTTATATTTTTAGTACTAAAATTGATTTTTAATAAATAAGAATTTAATATTTAATCGGATTTTATTATTAACTATTAATTACTTGATTTAATAGTAATTATTTATAAATTATTAACTATTAATTAAATGTTTAATATGTTATCCCATTTTTGGTCAAAACTGGAATATCAATGTTGTGTGCATTTCCACCACGACCGAACCAAGAAGAAGCAGCCAGCAAGCGTATATAAGTCTGGGATTTCACTCATGATTCAAGTATAAAAGTCCATTTGGCATTCCCAACTCCACCGGTCCAAGGCCTCACCGGACCGCCTCCATCGAACCAACCCCTGCCGAACCAGGTGACAACCGGACCGGCTCTCCAAGCATCCATCACCGGACCAACCTCTACCGGTCCAACACCTCTCCCTGCAGAGCCGAACCAACTCTTCACCCAAGTCATGCCGAACCAACACTCCACTCAACCTACCACCGGTCCAACCATCCCAGCTACGACCGAACCAAGCTCCGCCGAACCAGATGTGCCAGGCTAGATTGCTTCAGGCCAGGCCCACCAGTAGCTATATACATCCAGAAGCCCTGCCCCCAGCCTCACTCTATAAATAGAGGGGCAGGAGTACAACAATGAGAGACAAGTTTGAGAGCTCAAGCACGGAAGGAACTTTCAAACGACATTCATATACTCGTATACAAAGCTTTGTACTTGTAATCTGAAGAGAAAAGGAGAATAACATATAAAGTGGACGTAGGCACGTTCTGGCCGAACCACTATAAATCTGTGTGTCTTTTACAGTTTAGTCCCTGCTTTTTACTTATTTGCATAAATCACCCAAATCGCTAAGAACAACATATAATCAACTAAATCGTACGACTTTGGGGTGTTTGCCCATTTTTTGCGCAAACATTTTGGTGCTTTCACTGAGAATTGAACTCAGGGATTCTACCGCTTGGAATTCGAACTTGAGAGTTTAGAGATTCAGATTGGAAGAGTCATGGCGAGACAATCAAGTAGAAGGCCAAGGCCAGAGAGATGTGAACATGGAGGAAAATCAAGAGGCTTCTTCAGAAGCTAATCAGGCATCGATCCTGCATGGGGGCACCACACTTGGAGCATGTTGATCTAATCCCAGAGAGAGAGATAGGGGCCTCCGAGCAACCTCGTAAGGAATGAACGCTCATCCAGGGGGCAGGTAAAATTCCCTCCTGAACTCAGGGGGCAGGTCGAAAGCGATGAACAAGTCGCAAACCTCTCACTAGCACGGTTAGATCATTTACACATGTAAGCGATCGCGCACGATCCATAGGCATGCTCTGAATGACTACTGACCGCACCATAGTAAGAATTTACGCTTTGACATCCTCGTCTTGCTCTTGCTTTGATCTTGACTTGAACATTCCTGTTGTGGAATTCGTATGGTTATTGCTTTGATGTTTGCAAATTTACTCGTATGCCCGTTGGATCGCGAACGGTCCACAAGCACCTCTTGTATGGCGATGAACCGCCAAAGTATTTGATTCAGAAACTCCCCCAAACAATAACTCCGGCACTGATATTATTAAGTCCCCCCGGGCATACTCATTCGCCTCGAACGGCACCCGATCGCGAACGATCATAATTCGCCTCGAACGGCACCCGATCGCGAACGATCATAATTCGCCTCGAACGGCACCCGACCTCGAACGGTCACAACTCGCCTCGAACGGCACCCGACCTCGAACGGTCACAACTCGCCTCGAACGGCACCCGACTTCGAACAGTCACAATTCGCCTCGAACGGCACCCGATCGCGAACGGTCACAATTCGCCTCGAACGGCACCCGACTTCGAACAGTCACAAACTCGCCTCGAACGACACAACTCATCTTGCCACAAATGGCTCGATCGCGAAAGGTCGCCATTTGAGGTTCACCCCCTGACCGCCAACAGTCGCACCTTACCACGAATGGCTCGATCTCGAACGATCGTCATCCGAAGTAAGGCGCTTGACCGCGAACGGTCACATTTCATCTTTTGCCGCGAACGGCACCGGCCGTGAACGGTCACATTTCACCCCAAGTGGCTTGATCGCGAACGGTCGCCATTTGAGGTCCGCCCTCTGACCAGGCTCGGTCGCACTTTACCTCGAATGGCTCGATCCCGAACGATCGTCATTTGAAGTAAAACGCTTGACCGTGAACGATCACATTCCACCGCAAATGACTCGATCTCGAACGATCGTCGCATGGATTTAGACGCTTGACCGCGAACGGTCGCACTTCACCTCAAATGACTCGATCGCGAACGGTCGTCATTTGAAGTTAGGCGCTTGACCATGAACGGCCGCGCTTCATCCCAAATAGCTCGATCCCGAACGGTCATCATTTGGGGCCATATAAAATATCAAGCTCTTTACAGGACATCAACAGGATATGAACATCCAGCTCATGGCATTACAAAACACGCCTTCCTACCGCAAGGACATCAACAGGATATGAACATCCAGCTCATGGCATTACAAAACACGCCTTCCTATCGCAAGGCATGTTTTGGGGGGCAAAGTGTTATCCCATTTTTGGTCAAAACTGGAATATCAATGTTGTGTGCATTTCCACCACGACCGAACCAAGAAGAAGCAGCCAGCAAGCGTATATAAGTCTGGGATTTCACTCATGATTCAAGTATAAAAGTCCATTCGGCATTCCCAACTCCACCGGTCCAAGGCCTCACCGGACCGGCCCCCGCCGAACCAGGTGACAACCGGACCGGCTCTCCAAGCATCCATCACCGGACCAACCTCTACCGGTCCAACACCTCTCCCTGCAGAGCCGAACCAACTCTTCACCCAAGCCATGCCGAACCAACACTCCACTCAACCTACCACCGGTCCAACCATCCCAGCTACGACCGAACCAAGCTCCGCCGAACCAGATGTGCCAGGCTAGATTGCTTCAGGCCAGGCCCACCAGTAGCTATATACATCCAGAAGCCCTGCCCCCAGCCTCACTCTATAAATAGAGGGGCAGGAGTACAACAATGAGAGACAAGTTTGAGAGCTCAAGCACGGAAGGAACTTTCAAACAACATTCATATACTCGTATACAAAGCTTTGTACTTGTAATCTGAAGAGAAAAGGAGAATAACATATAAAGTAAACGTAGGCACGTTCTGGCCGAACCACTATAAATCTGTGTGTCTTTTACAGTTTAGTCCCTGCTTTTTACTTATTTGCATAAATCACCCAAATCGCTAAGAACAACATATAATCAACTAAGTCGTACGACTTTGGGGTGTTTGCCCATTTTTTGCGCAAACATAATATTTATTTGTTGGTCATTGATATATTAATTAATTCATAATTAATTTAATTATTAATTTGTAGATACTAATTATTAATTACTAATTATTAATAAGAAATATTTCATATGTCAAATTAATTATTAATTTTTATAATTTAGTAGTGGTTATTAATTATTATATTTAAGAATTACTTATTTAATATTAATTTTTTTATTGATTATTAATAGCTATTATTTTAATTAATTAATAGTTATTCTTATTTAATATTGATTTTAACTATATTAATATTTAATATTGATATTTAACTTTTAATTATATTTAGTAGTAATTATTATTTATAATTTATTAGCTATTAGTTAAATATTTAATATTTATTTATTGTTTAATACTTTAATAATTAATTAATTATTAATTAATTATTAGTAGGAATTATTTCATATTTCAAATTATATATTAATTATTATTACTTAATAGTAGTTATTAATTATTATATATTAATATTTAATTACTATTACTATTTACGTGTTATTTATTAAAATATTATTTATTAATTATTAATTTAATTATTTATAGTTAATTTTTTATGAATTATCAAATGTTAATTACCTAATATTAAATATTGCTTCTTAATTATTATTTCTTAATTATTAATATTAATTATTAATTTAATGTTAATTATTACTTCTTAAATATCAATTATGAATATTAGTTATTCATTATTATAAATAAATTTTCATTTATTGATTATTATATTGGTTATTAATTATTAATTATTTTATATTAATTATTAATATCAATATTAATTACTTCATATTTTCAAATTAATTATTAATTTTTTCATTGGTTATTAATTATTAATTATTATTATTTAATTATAATCATTAATGTATTATTACAATGGGCAAACAAAAAGGGTTGTAATAAGCATCTATCACAACTAGAAAAAATTAGGAGTTGTTAAAAATTAACATCTATTACAACTGCCAAGCAAAAATGTTGTAATAGACATCTATTACAACTAATAAAAAAACAGCTATTAAAAATATGCATCTATTACAAGTGACGGAAAAGAAGAGTTGTAATAGACATCAATTACAACTGGCAAAATAGAAAAGTTGTTAAAAATAAGTGTATCGCAACTTTTTGCAAAAAAGAGTTGTCAAAAACTTTTATTACAACTGTCATTTTGCGATAGTTGTAAAATTACAGTTGTAATAGGAAATAAATGCAAAATTAAGATGGCCGCATTTCCAAAGTCCATACTTTGTCAACATCAACAAGAACAAGTCTGCACTGTTGGAAATGCGGATTACGGATCTTAAGGCAGAACTAGAGGTGGGGTGAATAGTGTTTAATTAATTTTATGAATCTTTTTGAAATATTTTGAAATTAAACAAAAATAGATGCAATTCACAAACACAAAGACAACCATAGAATTAGACACAGATGCAAATAGTAAATAAAAAGCAATAAAGGAAAGAACACGGCAAAGTTTTATACTGGTTCGGAGTTACCCTACATCCAGTCCCATATAATTTCTTATGTAGATTTCTTTTCAAATATAATATCGATATTACAACCTCAATTTCAAGGCCACGAGATGCACCCTCCTTTCTTCGAGTCCAGGCCAAATTCTCTTGATTTAACAGGCTACAAGATCACCTAATTGATTTACGGGCTACAATCATACCCAATTGATTTTTGGGCCACAATCACACCGTTTTCAATCACACTTTGATAGAGAGAGACTCGATACACTTCGATCTTTGGACCTTTGATTACAGAAGATCCTAAAACTCTGAATAGCATTGAGATCTTTGAGAGAGAGCGACAGAGAATCAAACTAGAACAATCGATTTTGATTCACTTAGGATTTAGGTAGAGTTTTGTTAAAATATAAAAGAATACTTGAGTGGAGAAGATGTAAAGAAATAAAGAAAAATTAACTTAAAATTCATTGAAAACAACTAGTATTTATAACAGAACAACAGTCATGCCCATTCGTAAAAGGTTATGATGAATGGACACTTCATTTGAAATTTTGAAATTTGAATTTCAATGGCTACAATGTCGACATGGGGGATGGGGTAAGTCAACATGCCTATGTATATTTTAAAAATTGATTTTTGGTTTTAAAAGAATTTCTATTCTCAAACTTGTCAAAACAATTTCTAAACTTTATAAACCATTTTGAATATAGTTTAAATTTATAAAAGAGATTTAAAAAATAATCTTAAAAATATATAATCTATAACATAAAAGTAATATTAAAAATTAAGTATAGAATATATTTTTGAGACTTAGAGCTTATAATATAAAAACCAGGAGATAGTTTAAAAACAAGAGATGATTTTGAAATCAAAATATAAAAGATAATAAAAATAGTTTAAGGCTAAAATATCTAAACCGAGAGAGGTGACTTTGAAAAGTTTTTAAAAAATATTTAAAATAAATCATTTTGAAAATTTCATGGATTCCATTCCACTAGAGAAGGTCATGGGTTCTATCCCACTAATGAGGCCATGGTTCCATCCCACTATTAAAGTGAGAAGGTGGATTCCATTCCGCAACTAAAATCTGAATAAAGATTTTAGTGTTATTATGAAGTTTTAACATAAATCAAGACACTATTACTTATCTTGATATCTTGAATTTTTGAACTCTTGAAATCTTGACCTCTTGATACTCATGAGTCTTCAATCTTGGTTTCTTCAATCTTGAATTCGTCGGCCTTGAATCTGTATTCTCAATCTTGAATCTTTATACTGTACATTCTTTATTCTTCAGTACCTGCATATACATATATATCCAGAGAAGAATATTAATACTTATATTTTATAATAAGTCCTAAGATTGTTGTTATCAAAACCATCATCTCAATAACTAACAATCTCCCCCTTTTTGATGATGACAACCTATGTTTATAAAATATACTCCATCAAACTCCGATTCTACTCTGACTCCCCTTATTCCTGTAGGGTATTTTCACCCTAGAGGAGGGGGTAAATAGGGTGATACTAATAATAATAATAATTAACGTAGAAATAAAAATAATAACAGAAAGTAAAGTAAAAGCGATCACACACAAATTTACCCAGCTTCAGCAAAACCCTACCTACGTGTTGCCCCCAAGATTTCTACTATAAATTAAGTAGTCAGATGCTTACACACGTAAACTTGCGATGCCTTCTACTTGACTATTCTAACTCTACGCTCAAAACCCTGCCACAACTCAACCATTGAGTTACGAATTCTCGAACTACACCACCATAGTTCGTAACCTAGTCACACAACTAGAAAGTTACACAAGTTGAAAAAGAAAATTACATAACTAAAAAACAAATAAAAACAAAACCATAATTATTTAATTTAAGCCCAATAATTATATAGAGGCCGGCCCAAATAAATTATCCCTCAAAAAAATAGATGTCTTACTTTCTTTTTTATTATCAGCCGATCCCTTTTGTTCCATAGTTCTTCTTCAAAAGCTAGGGTTTTTCTGTGTTGAAGCCGCCGCTTGGATTGGAGTTTGAAATTGATTGTCGTGACGTTTTTCGTTCCTTTATTTTGCTTCGATGCTTCTTCAATTTTCTTACGAGTGTCTCAAGATCGAGTTTGAATGCTATGAATTTGGTATGTGATTTTTTCCCTATTTTCGATTGATTATGCTCTAATTATTCTCTGTATATTTGCTTGGGATTGAACTCGATAAATGCCCATGATGATTTTGGGTTTAATTTATAGGGTTCGAACCCCTATAATCTCGTTCGTATTTTTAAGTTTGAATTCTTAAAATGTGATGGAAGTGGACTTGTTCATTACTTGACGTTATTTTATTTTCTATGAGTCGGATTCGTTCATTTTCCTCCTATGACTCCGACACTTCGAATTTTTAAGATAATTGACTTGGTTAATTCGTGTTTCATCAGCAAGTTTCATTCTTTTCTAGCTTTGACTTTATAACTTCATTCAAACTGCCACCTTGTTCATTTCTTTGTGTTATTTGATGACACTGTAGTCTTGCATTTGTGTTCATCATGTGTTCATTTCTAAATTGTTTCGTATATGAGCATGTCTGGTTCCGTATGTTTATAGCATTGCATTCTGATGTAGTTGCATGTGTGGTCGTGTTTGTTTATGTGGTGGTCTAGTCTTTCTATGTATGTTTGAATCATGTTGAGCTGCTTTGCATTTTGGTCCACGGTTTGCTTTTAGTTGAATTTCTAGTTGCTTTGAGTTCCACTTCGGTCTGTCCTTATTGCAACCCTTGTATGTTGCGTTATGTCTTGTTTGTCACTTCACTGATCTGTTCTTCTGCACTTGTTATTGTAGTTTGGATTCAAATGAACTTTTGAGCTTTGCACATGTTGAAAGTAGATTATGTCTTGTTGCTTGGTTTCATATACGTGTCTGAAGCTTTGCTTTGCTTCGAGTCGTTTCTAGGTTTAAGAGAATTGTCTTGTGTTCATTGATGTGAATTGCTATATTCAATTACACCGTATAAGCATATATGAAATACCATATGAACTGCCATGATCACTTGTATGTGTGTCATGTTATTGTGTTGAGTCTGGTTGCATATGTGAATGTTGATCTGGTGCACTTTGTATTTATTTTTGTTTTGTTCTGGGTTCACTTTGTGTTGATTCTTTATGTGGTTGCATTTTGCTCCCTGTCTTGACTTGTGCCTGACCATTTGCATATTTATACATTTCGTCACTTTTCTTGCTGCTTCACTGTTCTAGTTAGATCTTCATGTATATATGTAGTTCACACTGCTTTGACCATTCATGCTGGTGCCCGACCTTGTTTTGATTGCATTGTATTCCTATGTGACGCCCCACCTCTATACTCACACTAGCCAAGGACACTATGGGGTAATTCCATCGACTAGCACGAAGAATAAGGCTATTGAGGAATGACCATCTGTGTAATTGATTTGTACGAGTACCGATATGTCAAATAGAAGGTCAAATCTGACATATCAAATACAAAATCAAATCTACTACACAGTGGCTATATGGTCTTCGAAAATAAATTTAAAATAAGCATAACACAAAAGCAGTCATAAATATTCATATCACTAGGCGAAAACAGATATGAATATATCAGATAGAAGTGAACATCAAAGTAGTGGTCATACAAGATCCACTACATGTCAAAAGAATAGGTACAAGTGCTAGACAAAAGAATATGTATACATCAAGGAGTCCCTATCTTGAATGTATAAAAACAAAAACTGCTAAGATAAAGTAGTTAGCCAAAAGTCAGAAGCTATTCCCTACAAAGAAGTCAAGTGAAAGCACATGAAACACCTCGGTCTAACCCGAGTATTATTTAATAAGAAAAATAATAAATGGATCAATCTAGATATAAATATCATACAAGATGAGATAGGATAAGAGATAAAACAAAAATATAAGACAACAATAACGTCATATTAGGACAAATATATATCTGATAACATTGAAAATCATAGAATATCTCAAATCTCCTCAAAACACCCAAAAGAATATCATATTCTTTAGCTTATCCACCAAACCTCAAATATTGACAAAACATATCAATGCAAATCTCAAAAATTGGTGAAACATAAATTACAGAAATCAATAATTAGAAATCCCAAAAACGCAAAGCGGAAGGCCTATCAAAAACGGGAGCATGAAAACTCACCAACACGTGTATCACAAATGAGATGCTAACCCATGGGTCGCTAACCCATAGAGCTGGTGCAACGATGTAGTATAGCGATACGCCCGAAGAACCTGAAACTCATACATGTCGGAACAGCGACGTAGTACAGCGATATGCCCGATGAACCTGAAACTCAAATAAGCCAGAACAACGACGTTGTACAGCGATACGTCCGATGAACCTGAAAATCAAATAAGACGGAACAATGACGTAGTACAACGATACGTCGATGAACCAAATTCCATAAAACGGTTAAAATACCATGGGTCATTGCCTATAAAAATGAGACGAAGCTCTACAGAACAGGTATAGTGCCCCACATGTACAAAGAGGCATCGCACATCGCTAGTTTAAATCCTAATTGATCTTCATTGATCAATAAGAAGTGTAAACTACACTAAGCTAGTAAATAGTTGATTTTAGCTTCATGTACCATAACCACTAGCTTAACTTAAATATTTACTAACAAATTGTAGATTTCCACTCGAAAATTGTCACAAAATTTCAATAGAACAAGTCCAAGAATTAACCGACGAAGTAAGCGCAAGCGTTTCATACCACTTGTTTTGCTAAGTCATTTAATTAGATTTCTCATACGAATAAGGTAAAGGTTTGTATATCCTAATAGATTGGAAAACGGTTTTAAAAATGAGCTTTGTATTAAAAGTAACGTTGAAATCGTTTTTTGTGAAAGTTTGAGTATTTGCTCCTAGTATAGAAACCTTTGTATTTAAAAGTGACAAATCATAGAAATGATTGTAAATCTATCACCAAAAATCAACATTTGACGACGTTAATTAAAACCATGAAAATCGATGTCAAATCCATCAAATGGATATACCCAAAAATCCAGAAAAGAAGTCAACAACTAACCGGAGCAACAAAAATCGACAAAAGTTGAAAATCCACTCAAAAATAGGCGAATAGGGAAAATTGAACAGGATCAGACGTCTGTTTGGATTAGCTAGACGTCTGACCTGGGGTTTGGGAAATTTATTTTTCTTTTCACCATTTTCTTTTTCATTTCAGAAGCCTCCCAGATGTCTGGTTGGTTTGGACCAGACGTCAGGTCCAAGGCTTTGCAATTTTGTTCTTCTGCCATATCTTTTTTTTTCTTCTGGTTCCCTAACCAAACGTCTGAGTTCATCAAACAAACGTCTGGTTGCTTGTACTAGGCAACAGTTTGCCTAGGCCATCGATGGCCAAATCGGTTCGAAAGCGATCAGACGAGCAACGGAGGCTAGGGAATTATGCCAAGTGAC
Organism: Allium cepa; assembly: GCA_030765085.1. Taxonomy (NCBI): domain Eukaryota; kingdom Viridiplantae; phylum Streptophyta; class Magnoliopsida; order Asparagales; family Amaryllidaceae; genus Allium; species Allium cepa. The sequence continues at coordinate 781,806,538 of CM060945.1, forward strand.
AACCCAGCCTTATAAGCTCTTTGATACACCCCAAATAACCTGTCCAAACATCCAAGATAGGATCTTTAAAGATTTTGACATCAAAACACCCAAATTGGAAAATTCACCAAATTAATTCAAATCAAAAGCAAATGAACATGAAATAGAAGTTTGGAATTCATACCTAACAACAATGAAAACAATAGACATAGATGTGAGTTCAAGAACTCACCTTTAAACCCAAATATAGAAAGGAGATGCTCTAAAACAAGCTAAGATTGATTTCTCTTCAACAACACCTCTAGAATCTTTAATCTATTATCGAATGAAATGAATTTCCTAAGTTAGGTTATAGGAATTCTGAAAATTGAAGAGAGATTGAGATGGAGAAGATGAAGAGGATGCTTACCTAAGCTTCTCTTTGGTTTTAGAACTAGAACTTGACTTTCTTAAGAAAACTAGGGCTTAGGAATTTCTAATCTCCCCTCTTTCCCCCATTTCCCTCTAGCCCGAGTGTTGGGAATTATTATGAGTAGAATGAATGAAGGGGAGAGGGGTTAGGGTATTTGGTAGTAGAGTTTGGGTTGAACCAAACCCAAGCCAAAACAAAAATACTGAAATCCTAATCAACTCCATACATATCGAGGTTTATACTCAAACAAGTTGTAAACGTCGTTTTAAAACCAATGGAAGTGGTATTGAGTCCAAATTCAGCTGTTTACAAAAAGTCACATTTCGGACATTAAATTCAACTAAGGATGCAATATTTAAATATATAATCGTAAAATATGCGGGTTGTACAGACAACCCTTCTTAAAAAAATTGCGTCCTCGCAATACTTAAGAAGAAAATAAAGAGTAACAGCCAATTTAAGGCATATCAACACAAAAGATTATTTTAAAGTGAGAAGTTCACCTTAAAGAGCTTAAGAGAGTAAGTCCGGATGTGTTCGCTCGATGAATTCTTTGGATTCCTAAAAAAATCCTTAGGATTACAGAACATTGAACATTCACAAGTGGAACATCTTTATTACGAAGGCGTTTAACCTCCGTAGCAATGATGTGAATAGATGTTGCTCATAAGTCAAATTAGGTGAAACCTCAATTTTTTCAATAACACTGGGCTCAAGAATAGAATCGGAATCTCTCAGGCATTTCCGTAGTTGAGAAACATGAAAAACATCATGAATACCAGAAAATTGAGTCGGTAATAAAAGGCGATAAGCCATGGAACCAATGCGTTCGGTGATGGAAAATGGACCAATATATCAAGGTGCTAAATTTTTCGATCGACTAAAATTCACAACACCCTTCATAAGTGAAACACGAATGAATACCAAATCTCCCGCAGAAAATTCCAAATTCCTTCTTCGGTTATCAACATAGGATTTTTGTCTACTTTGAGCATCTTTCATCCTATGACGATTAAGGTCAATCTTTTCTATGGCATCATGAATAAAATCTAGACCTAAATCCAGCTTCTCACCGGCTTCAAGCCAACACGAAGGAGATCGACATGGCCTTCCGTAGAGTGCCGCGAAAGGTGCCATACCAATGCTAGATTGGAAGCTATTATTGTAGAAAAACTCAACAAGAGAATTATGATCTTCCCAACTTCCACAAAAATCAAGAACACATGCACGAAGGAGATCTTCAAGAGTTTGACTCACATGCTCAGTTTGTCCATCGGATTGTGGATTATAAGCTGTGCTAAAATTAAGCTTCATTCCCAAAGCTTTTTAAAGACCTTTCCAAAATCCACCAGTAAATAATGGATCGCGATCACCAACAATAGAAGTAGGAACTCCATGCAATTTAACAGTTTCTTTAACATAGAGTTTGGCCAAAAGAGGTACGATCCGATTGGGCCGCACGAGAATAAAATGGGCGGATTTTATAAGTCAATCTGCAATCACCTATAAATATCATGACCCGAACAAGAACGGGGACGGTCGTCAATAAAGTCTATGGAAATTTGAACCCACTTCCAAACGAGAATGTCTAAAGGTTGAAATAACCCATCGGGCCTTTGATGCTCGACCTTAACGAGTTGGCAAGTCATGCAATGCTTAATGAAGTTAGCAATATCGGATTTCATTCCATCCCAATAATAAAGTCGTTTCATGTCCGCATACATTTTACTACTTCCAAGATGAATGGTAAATTTAGAACAACGAGAATCTTCTAAAATGTCCTTACAAAGGTCACTAATATTTAGCACAATAAGTTTACCAAATTTTGGAATGCCTCAACGAGCATCAATATCAATGTCTTTCAAACCATCAATCTTATTTTTATCCCTACAACTTTGGCTAAGAAGAGCCAATTCGGGATCATGCTTTTAGGCTTCAAGGATGCGGTCTAAAAGAGAAGGATAAGCCTCATGGTTACATAAAACAAGAGATGAACATGAATCAGATTCATGATCTCGAATCTCACAAGTGGACAAAGTCTCGAGATCATTCCATTCGGATATCATCATGGAGACAACCGCTTGTTGCTTACGACTAAGGGCATCGGCAACACGATTTCCCTTTCCGGGAGTATAAAGAATATCAAGATCATAAGATGTAAGAAATTCGAGCCAATGTTATTGATGCAAATTAAGTTCTTTTTGAGAAAACAAATACTTCAAAGATTTATGATTGGTGTAGAGAACAAATTTCTCTCCCAAAAGATAATGACATCAAATTCTAAGAGAAAAAACAATGGCCGCGAGCTCTAGATCATGAGTGGCATATCCAGTATCAATAGGCTTTGATTGTCTAGAAGTGATAACACGTTCCCTATTGCATGAGAACGATACCCAACACGACTAGCATCGGTACAAATATGAAGTCTTGGTTCCCTTTCGGGAATCACTAGAATAAAAGCATCGAAAAGGAGTTCTTTTAAAAAAAATTGAAAAGCAGCTTCTATGCTAAATCATTTATTTCTTGGCTCTCCTTCCCGAAAAGCTAAGACATTCAAAATTTTTATTAACTTTATGTAATCATCTTTTTAGAAAAATTTACTTATTACAAATCAATTTACTGTGTCTGACTGTCTCATCATAGCGTTTAGGAGACTCCTATCGATAACATTGATTAGGCGCATCGACCAGAATTCTTAAAGCACTCAATGTGTAATACAACACAAAATCATCTTCTATATTGTAAACACGTCACTTATAAAATTTACAAATATTCATGCTTATCTTAGTGACAGTATCCAATTATACTTATAAATATATCTTATTAGAAAGATTTGCAATTTTAAATTGTTGTTTTCACCCGTAATCAATGAATACAAGCATAGAATCATCGAAATATTCATAATATACTCAATTTATAAGATGGATGAAATAACATGAAAGGTTCGTCAAACCGAATGACATAACGAGCCACTCATAAGAATCATAACAAGTGCAGAATGCGGTAAATAGAATGCTATCCTCCGCAACTCGTAGTTGATGAAAACCGGTGGCAAGGTTGAGTTGAAAAGACCTTAGCACCACTCAATTGATCGCTTAGGTAGTAGTCGTGAGACGGGCTCAAAAATATCGAAAATTCATGAAATACTTGAATGAGAGAAATAACATCTTCCTCGTCATGTGGATTTAAAGAATAAAATGATGCCACCGAATTGGAATCTGAATCTTTAAGAACAATAGAAATCTGCTGAACAGATTGGGGATGTCGAAGATGGATAGTCCTCTCAGGAAATAGGATATGGCTTCATAATGATTAAGCCGATCCTTTCCAAAAATCAATTCTGAAACCTAAGTAGCACATAACATGAAAATCGAATTCGAAAAGCGTAATATTGCAAAATAATCTCGACATTTTTGTAAAGTGAACTAAGTGTTGCGAATCCAACAAACGGATTCGCACTTCTTAATGAAGTCATCAAGCCCATATTATATAAAGTAAAAGTATCAACAATTTCTTTTAATATAAAAGAATGAGATGCACCCATATCAAAAAGAATTTGAATAGGATGATCACGAAACAAAATAATGTCATCAAAGATAGAATGAGGAATATCTTGACCCAGAGAAGGGTTATATGGGGCTTGCACAACAGCATACGCTCTTTCTTGCTTTGTCATTTGGAACATGAAGATAAAAGATGGCCCAAACCTTTGCAATAGCGACAAGTAAGAGGCTTCGAACACTTATTTTCATAGTGGTCCTTAGAACTACAATCGTAGCATTCTCCACGATTTGGGATTGGAGTCTTTGCTATCGAAGTTGCTTGCTTCCCTTTCTTGTTAGGATTAGGGCCTTTAAACTTATTGTACCTTTTCTTATTGTTGTTGAAGTTCTTCTTGGTACCTATAACTTCAACATCACTTTCTTTATCGGCCTCTTCAAGTCGAAGAACGATATCTACTAGTAGATCGAAAGAAACTTCTAGTTTCAGAAGTAATGGCTTTTTAAGATTCTTATTCAACCCATAAATAAACCTCTAATTTTTCTTCAATAGGTATTAATATACCCGACCCTATATTTAGAGAGGGATTCAAAAGATGCGACATAATCTGCCACAGAACATTCACCTTGAACAAGGTCAATAAAGCATCGAGTTAAAGTTACTTTTTCAGCTTTCGACACAAACTTCAACTCGAACCTTTTTCGGTATTGCTCCTATGAAAGATCTGCTTCAATAATTTCATAAACCAAAAGTTCATACCAATCTATTGCTCTCTCCTGGAGCATGTTAGAAGCCACTTGGACTCGACGTAGATCCACCAGATTCATGCGAGAACAGATGCGATCGCATGTTCTAAGCCAAGCTTGGACTTCTGTAACGCTTTCTGAACCCTTAAATGGCCTTCCACCCAAATTGGTATAATCATTGCATAAGCGTGCAAACCCGTATTTAGGATGAGTAGGCTCTGGAATGGGTCCGGTAGCTTGGGCATTCTTTACAAGATCCAAATGTTATTGGGTAGACATGAATACGCTATCCTGAGGAGTACCACTAGATTGACCGACGCTGGGACGGCCAGGTCTTACCATTTCTCTTCTTTAAGAAAGAAAGAAAGAAAGAAAGAAGAGGAAAAAGGTTATTCATAGAATTAATATCAAACAAACTTGATTGATAAAAAAGGCATCATAAACAGAAATAGCATAGAATAGGTCCTTAGACTCGAATTAAATCTAAAGGCACGATTCCTAAGAGAAACTCGGGACAATGATCCTTGCTAGATTATTCTACATTGTTTCGAAGTTTAGCTCTTATACCAAGCTGTGACGCCCCACCTCTATACTCACACTAGCCAAGGACACTACGGGGTAATGTCGTCGACTAGCACGAAGAATAAGGCTCTTGAGAAGTGACCATGTATGTAATTGATTTGTGTGAGTACCTATATGTTAAATAGAAGGTCAAATTTGACATATCAAATACAAACTCAATGCTACTACATAATGGCTATGTGGTCTTCCGAAACAAATATAAAATAAGCATAACACAAAATCAGTCACAAGTATTCCTATTACTAAGGCGGAAACATATATGAATATATCATATAGAAGTGAACATCAAAGTAGTGGTCATACAAGATCCACTACATCACAAAAGAATAGGTACAAGTGCTAGACAAAAGAATATGTATACATCAAGGAGCCTCTATCTCGAATGTATAAAAACAAAAACTACTAAGCCGAAGTAGTTAGCCAAAAGTCAGAAGCTAGTCCATGCTAAGAAGTCAAGTAAAAGCACCTGAAATATCTCGGTCTGACCCGAGTATTATTTAAGAAGAAAAATAATAAACGGATCAGTCTAGCTATAAATATCATACAAGATGAGATAGGATAAGAGATATAACAAAAATATATGATAACAATAATATCATAATGCGACAAGTATATATCTGATAACAATGAAAATCATACAATATCTCAAATCTCCTCAAAACACCAAAAAGAATAACATATTCTTTAGCTTATTCACCAAACCTCAAATATGGATAAAACATATCAATGAAAATCTCCAAAATTGGTGAAACATAAATTCTAGAAATCAATAATTGGAAATCCTGAAAACACAAAGCGGGAGGCCTATCACAAGCGGGGGCATGAAAACTCACCAACACATGTATCACAAATGAGATGCTAACCCATAGAGCCGGTGCAAAGACGTAGTACAGTGATACGTCCGAAGAACCTGAAACTCAAATATGTCGAAAAAGCGACGTAGTACAGCGATACGCCCGATGAACCTAAAACTCAAATAAGCCGGAACAACGACGTAGTACAGCGATACGCTCGATTAACCTGAAACTCAAATTAGTTGGAACAACGACGTAGTACAGCGATACGCCCGATGAACCAAATCCAATAAAAAGGTTTAAATACCATGGGTCATTAGCCAATAAATGAGACGAAGCTCTACAGAACGGGGTATAGTCCCCCACACGGACAAAGAGACTTCGCACATCGCTAGTCTAAATCCAAAATGACCTTCAGTGATCAATAAGAAGTGTAAATTACACTAAGCTAGTAAATAAATGAGTATAGCTTCGTGTCCCATAACCACTGGCTTAACTTAAATATTTACGAACAAATTGTAGATTTCCACTCGAAAATTGCCACAAGATTTCAGTCGAACAAGTCTAAGAATTAACCAATGAAGTAAACGCAAGCATTTCATACCACTTATTTTGCTAAGTCGTTCAATTAGATTTCTCATACGAATGAGGTAAAGGTTTCTATATACTAATAGATTAGAAAATGGTTTTAAAAACGAGCTTTGTAATAAAAGTAACGTTGAAATCGTTTTTTGTGAAAGAGTTTGAGTATTTAGTCCTAGTATAGAAACCTTTGTATTTAAAAGTGACAAATCACAGAAATGATTGTAAAGACAATCTATCACCAAAAATCCACATTCGACGACGTAAATTAAAACCATGAAAATCGATGTCAAAATCATCAAATGGATATACCTAAAAATCCAGAAAAGAAGTCATCAATGTTAATAATGTTAATAATGGTCTAAGGATCGGCCATTTTTTCTTTTACCGTATCTTTTTTTTGGTGCCCTAACTTGACGTCTGAGTTCTTCAACCAGACGTCTGGTTGCCTATACTGGACAACAGTTTGCCTAGGCCATTAATGGCCAAATCAGTTCGAAAGCGATCGGACCAGAGACGAAGGCTAGGGAATTATGCCAAGCGACAACTCAGCCTTATAGGCTCTTCGATACACCCCAAATAACCTGTCCAAGCATCCAAGATAGGATCTTTAAAGATTTTGACTTCAAAACACCAAAATTCGAAAATTCACCAAATCAATTCAAATCAAAAGCAAATGAACATGAAATAGATGTTAGGAATTCATACCTAACAACAATGAAAGATATAGACATAGATGTGAGTTCAGTAATTCACCTTTAAATCCAAATAAAGAAAGGAGAAGCTCTAAAACAAGCTAAGATTGATTTCTCTTCAACAACACCTCAAGAATCTTCAATCTATTATCAAATGAAATGAATTTCCAAAGTTAGATTATCGGGAATTCTTAAAGTTGAAGAGAGATTGAGATGGAGAAGATGAAGATGATGCTTACCTAAGCTTCTCTTTGGTTTTAGAACTAAAACATGAATTTCCTAAGAAAACTAGGGCTTAGGAATTTGTAGTCTCCCCTATTTCCCCCATTTTCCCTCTAGCTTTAGTGTTAGGAATTATTATGAGTAGAATGAATGAAGGAGAGAGGAGTTAGGGTATTTTGTAGAAGATTTTGGGTTTTATTATTAGGTTAGTGGGCTAGAACCAAACCCAAACGCCAAATGAAAATACCAAAATCCTAATCAAGTCCAAACATATCGAGGTTTATACTCAAACAAGTTGTAAACGTCGTTTTAAAACCAATGGAAGTGGTCTTGATTCCAAATTTGACTATTTATAAAAAGTCACATTTCGGACTTTAAACTCAACTATGCAATATTTAAATAAAACATTTAATTATATAATCATAAAATATGCGCGTTGTTACGTGCTATTTGCTTCATTCTTATTTGGTTGCCACTGAACTTCAAGTGCTTTGGTTGCATTCACTATATACATATATGTGAACTGCATTGTGTTGGTTGCTATGGTTGCGCATGGTTGGTCTGCACTTCGTATATGAGTCTATACCGTTTATTTGCTTTTTGAGTTGACCCATTTGAACTGTCTTTATGTGTACATCAATGTCTGGATTGCTCCTGACTATTTTATTGAACTTGTACATTTTAATTGCACCTTTGTTGAATCCACCCTCGGCTTAGGTTTGACCTTATGCTTACCTGTCCCTGTAGTTTAGCAAGCAAGTGTATATCGTTGTGCACGACCTTGTGGCATGTACAGTAATACACTATGCATGTCACAAGTTGTTCGTGTAAGATGATTTAACAAAAATGATGACAAAAACCCAAATAACCAAGGCAAATAAAATTTTCATAACACACGCTTTATTTTGCAATGCAAAATATTTTCATTTTCAATTTTACTGCGGTACGGTTTATTTTGCAGATAATTCAGATGTTGGATACAGGCTGGAACAGAGTTGAACATCAAAATACGAGTGAAATGTGAATTATGTAGTAAGGTGAATTTCATAGTGACAGTTGTGTTGTCATTTAAGTTGTATTGTAATTGAAATTGTGTAAATGTAGTAAGAGCTCAAATTTGTACTGTTTGAATTTGTAATAAAATATTTGTTTGAATAAAATATATGATTAAATATGAATTCTGAGTTATTTATTTTATCAAACAAATATTTATTTAACTATGTGGAAAAATGAAGTAGTACAATAACAAATACATTTAAACGAATATATATATATATATATATATGTTTATTATCATCAAACAAAAATCAAAGGCTATTGTATTCTACAATTCCAACAACTCCCCTTTAATATACTAACTTCCCCTTAATCTAAGCCTAACTAACAGCCTAACCATCCTATCCTATTTTATAATTCTACCCCTTTGTCATCAACAAAAACTAAGCCTAAACTACATAACTCTCCCTTAAACTAATGGATTTTAAAAATGAATGTTAGAGAAGTCATCTTCAATCACGATCGGGTCCGCATGATAATCCATTTGGAATTTTTGCAAATTTTTAAGGATTTTTCACTGTTTCTCTTGTTCTTTTGCCATCCTTATTTGAGTGATTTGCAACTCAATCATCATTTGCTGAGAGTCCTTTAAAGTTTCCTCAATCTTCATGACTCGGGCCAGTGTAATTCGTTGAAATGGACCAGAAGTAGGAGAAGGGAAAGAAAGGGTCGTATTTTGGTTTGATTTGGAAGAGAAGGATGTAATTTCATATTCTCAAAAGTCCAGTACAGAAAGAAATGAAGTAGAAGGCAGAAGAATTCAAATTTTACCATTGTATTCGACATGGAGGGTAGGGGTATATCGGCATCGCATGGAAATTTTGATGATTTTATATAACGATCCTGACTCGACCTTCGAAAATCGGCACCGAATACATCACCCGTATTCGAATGCCGCAGATCCAAACATCGAATCTGGTTCGCGGGAGCTTATAACACATTAAGTACAACAATACAGCGGAAGAAAAAGATAATATCAATGATATACCACATCCGATGCAGCAATGATACAATGAATATCAATATACATCAAAGATACAAGATACAGCGGAAAGAAATTCTTTAATAGAATTTCCAAGCGAGAAAGCGAGAATCCAACATATTGCAATTCCATTGGCAAAGCTCCAAAGTCTCCAAACCAAAAGTTCAAACCCAAAAGCTATCATGCTGAATAAAGTAAACTTGATCCAAATGCGATCCCCAAAATCCAAAATTAAAGCTGAAAGCTACTGACTCTACACCTACTATTTGATTATCTGAAAAACCCAACTCTAGACTGCCCGTGTGGAAAATTGTGGGCACCTAGAGTTTAGGAAAGGAACAATAAACTCCGGGTCAGTCATGGGACTGTGTGAGCAAACAAAAACAATTTATCTTTAACAAAAGCAAAACAAAAGAATTTTAAAAGAAATCCGCAATGCTTTTTAGAAAATGTAACTACCATAAGGCCTCCCGCCACACACACAATGCAAACGCACAATTGGAGGAGATTTCTCCTTATGATAGTCAAACATGCTTGATACGCAAAAATTATTTGATATTATTATTGGTGCAAAGTGCAGAAAACCTTTCGAATGTATAATATTTATCTTAGCCAGCATAGGTACCATTATATTATGCCTTCAATAGTTACCACCTGAGGTGACAGGTAATACAACTGCAATCGTAAAGGCTCGTATTGGGTGGTTGGATTTCCAACAATTGGTCAGGCTAAGAAACTTCCTTAGCGAATGGAACGCCTTTGGAGGGATGCCCCCAAGAACCAAGACGGTTCCCTACAACACAAGGCTGGGTTACCTCTGCCCGAAAGTAACACCTCAAGTAAGCCATCCTCGGTCGTTACCGACCTTTATCCAAGGGCCCTCAACACTAACAACCATAAAGTAAAGTATCTGGGCTCCATACCATGATACCACTTTCAAAATCAACATAAGTAAATATCTGGGCTCCATACCACGATACTACTTTTTTGTCCAGAAGGAAATGGACATACCCTAGGGGCGCGACCCCTAAAAACCTTGCTGCAACATTCCTGTTTCGACCATCGAGTTGTGAGGCTCGACGAAGTCTCGTACATAAAGCTACGCTTTTCACAAAAGTCATGCTTCGATCAACACATGATCAGCAGCACTTCGTATGCCACATTACCAAATTGGGAATGTATCACTAGAACCATCAATTACATAACCTCTTAGCTCGTACGTCTCAAAGAAGGGTGTTAAGCTAAGAGAATAAATTCTCCACCACCAAACAGAAATGTATTTGATTGAAACCAGCTTTACATCTCAAAGTGTAATGTCAGACACACATCCATACAAGTCTGTTCCGGGTTCGAACAGAACCGAAGGCACTTCCAAAGAAGCCCTTGCAATCCGGGTATTCACAATCCTGATCGGACTCCCCATCACATATGGAGATCTCTATATCGTAGCTACTCAGTGCAGAGCCATTCGACGGTTAATCCTTTCGTTTTCGAAAATACCAAGTCTTCACCACCGGTCTTCAAATGCAATCCATAACGTCATATCATTATTTGGAATGGGTTATATGACACAAGGTCCTCTCCCAGCCAAACCAAATAATGAGCGCAATATTTAAAAACATATGGATATATGGATCTCAGTTAAGTCACAGCTTATTACCCAGATCTTTTCTTTCAAATGTTTTAAACAAATTACCTTTTCAAATCTTTAAACAAAAAGATTCACTTCACAAGGTTCACCAATCTTTCACAAAGATTCATTCATAGCTTTCAAAACAATTTCATTTCAAGTCTTTTATAGAAAAGATACACTTTTAAGATCCCTTTTCAATTCAAAAACAAAGTTCACCGATCTTTGATAAAGATTCATTCATAGCCTTTCAAAACAATTTCCCTTTCAAATTAGATTAACTCATCAAATCTTTAAATCAAAAACTCAATTCATAGCTTTCAAAACCATTTCCAAAGATTCAATCATAACTTGGAAAAACCTTTCAACAAAAACTGGAAGTTCTTTCGTTATATGAAAGTCATTATCATTTGAAAACAAAGAGTTTTCGTTTTGAAAAAATCTGATTACATTCGCACAAGTTAAAGCTCTTCGAGTATAAAACTTGGGTTAAATAAAAATTCCCAAAACAATACTTTTAAAATAATCTAAAGATGGTTTAAAATCCATATATATTATATAACTTGTAACCCCACTTTTCAAACTATATTATCCAAAAAAGTTCAAATCTTTAACAAGGTTTAATATATTCTACTATTATTCAATTTTAAAACTTCTTTTCCAAAAGCCTTTCATATTCACCCCATTCCATTTCCAAAATCATTTAAATTCAAATTCAACTTTGAAAACCATTTCATAATATTAAATTCATATATCTATGACTTAATCGATTTCCTCGTGAAATCTATATTTGTGTGTGTATGAGTGTGGTCCAGGGGTTTTACACAATAGTGCAACATCATCACAGATACAATCACAGCAATATCGATAAGCGGTGTAATCCTAAAACGCTTATCTATATACTCTGAATCACAGATAAATAATATAAATTCATTACAGATAAATAAATTACATTCCACGGCTCAATCATATCACAGAATATCACATATCAGGGATATCACACAATTCAAAGCATTCCATTCAATTAAACATCCATAAGCAAGATCATTAAGTCATCTGATTAATTTGAACCAGATCATTTACTTACGAATAATTTACTAATCCTAATTAATTAATATTAATTAATCACAAACCATTTAATTAATTATCCTTTAATTATTTATTAATTAAACTTTAATAATAAATTAATCGACCTTTAATTATTAATTAATTAACCTTTAATTAATCATCATTAATTAATTGCAATAATTAATTAACCCTTAATCAATAAATCAACTCTTAATCACTTTTCATTAATAAATTAACCTTTAATTAATTAGTTATTCTCAAATTAGTTGCCTTAATTGGTTAACAACATTAATTAATTATTCCATAATTAATTAACCTTTACGCACTTGATTAATAAATCTTTAAAATCATTAATTATTCATCCTTAATTACTTTCATTAGGTAATTATTTTTAAGTAATTAATTATCCTTTAATTAGTTATTCTTTAATTACTTGATTAATCAAGCTTAAATTATTAATTAATTTAACTTAATTACTCTTATTAAGTAATTAACCTTAAGTAATTAATTTCCTTTAACAAATAAATTAACTTAGACTTTAAAAGTTAATTAATAATTAAAACATTTTTTTATTAACTTCTTTAATATTATTAAGTTTATTTAAAATAAACTTTAAAAATAAAGGTTATGTGTATTTTAAAACATTTTTAAAGCTTGGTTAATTAAAATAATTTTATTTAAAAACCTTCTTAACCAATTTAAAACTTAGATAACATCTAACATTTAAAGAAAACTAATTTCAACGAAATTTATTTTCAATAAACTTGATTTTCTTTAAAATTTGAAACTATTTTTGTATCGAATCAAATAACCCGAGCAAAAATTCGTTCTACCCGAGCTTGACCCCGAGCCAACCCACGATTTTATCTGCTTCGATAAAAAGCGATTGTTTTCTCATACTTGAACCCGAGTCTCCTAACTTCTTCCACAACCATTTGAAAACACAGGTACATAAAGATGCACGTACACGTGCACAATCACCACGACTATCTCCAGTCAATGAGGTAGCCACCCGAGCATCATCGATGATCAGCGAAAACGATTCGAACAACCAAACACACGGAATTATTCCTAAATCAAAATCGAGCAAATTCAAGGCAAATTATTCATTCCTATAACCCACTCGATCATCAAAATTTGATCTGCTTCGCCGCGATAGGCCATCGGAAGCCTCGCAATTCTGGCTGAAGCTGCTCCGAACATTAGCGAACTCATCCCTCTTGGTCCAATCATCTAAAATGCCCGATGTTAACGCGTTCTTCCGAGAATCAATTCGACACTAAAACAATTTTAAACCCTAAATCAATCCCAATCACCATCCACGTTTACATAAAAATCATGTCGCATTTTCTTCTCGAGTTCGACGATCATTCCAGCTTCATTGGAAACAAACCCAGACACTCAAAAACTCGCGATCACCAGAATGTCATAAAAACCCATATTCCATTCATCTAACCAATACAACCTCAATTCAAAACTAAAAGTCCTGATTTTTGTTTTAAAAATCATTATTTTTGAAATGAATTTGAATGAAAACGAATCTTGAATCCATGCCAGTTGAAAATTCGATAGATTTGAATTTACACGGTATATTCCTCTTCCAGACAGCAACCCTTTCATACTTTCATGGAAATATATTTTTAAAATTAAGTTATAGTGATTTTAAACATATTTTGTTTTAACATCACTAGCTAAAAAGGATCGAGGAAGGAGGAATTGAATTTTAAACTGAATCTAACCCTGTAATTTTTTTAATAGAGGCCTTCTTTCTTAATTCCAGATATATGCACACATTTTATATGTACATACAGGCATAAATACATAACCATCTCAGCATATTTAATTCATAACTTCCAAGAGCACATGCAAACCAAAAATTCAAACAGATCTAAGGTTTAAGAAGTGAGTTTACTCACCTTGAATGTCAAAACAGAGAACAAATTTGTTGATTTTTGTCATTTGAGTTTGAAAATCCTGAGTTCTTACTTAATGATGAATTGCTTTGGCTTTACTTTGATTTGAATTTGCCTGATTTGAAACTGTTTTGCTTGATCTTCTTCCCGTTTTCTAGGTTTGATTGCTTTAGGTTGAATCAGGTTTTGATTTTTAATTTCCAGTTTTTCTTCATTTCTTTCTTTTGTTTGCAAATCTGTTTTCAGGTTTGTATCTTTGCTTTTTCTCTAGTTTGAAGATTGGAAATAGGCTGTTGTTTTTCTCAGGTTTTGATTTTCTTCAGGTTTGGGTTTTCTTGTTTTGAGATTGAAGATAGTTTTGAATTTATTTGTTTCTCAGGCTTGAGAAGTTTTTGAAAAGAATAGCCTGGTTTTTTTTTCTCATGTATGTTTTCTAAATTCAATTTAAAAGAAAAGTTAAATTTGCCACTTTTTTTAATTTGGCAAACACTTGTCTATATTGTATTAACACTTATATCTACATATTTTAATCTTCTTACAAATGTCCTATGTGAATTAAATTATGTTTATATCCTTAATTCAAATTATTTTATCAATTTTGTTTTAACCCATTATGCATTTTATAAATTATATCTTATACATTTAATGTTTGTACAATTTAAATTCATCTTATTTACCTATGTATTATGTCTTGTTTACACTTGATAAAAACAAATGCATTTCTGTATATATAAGTTTTGAAATTTAATTCTAAACAACTTTTAAAAATTATTTATATATGTATTATTTTAAAGAGAAAGAACATTATTCCTTTATTAATATCTTATTCAAATTATATTTATCTTTGAATTTCAAATCCAAATTCAATTTACAATTTATATAAATAAACAGACATACTTTATTTAATTTGAAAAATTCAAATCAATTCACAATTTAATTTCAAAAATTAAATTACTTACCAATTTAAATTTGATTTAAAAATAGGAATATTACATTTTATTTTTCTTCATATATTTAAATATATATGTTACTATATTATATACCTCAGTTATAGAGCAAATATCTAGTTCTCTTCTTAATTTAGTAAAGATTGATTGATTCAAGGGTTTGGTTAGAATTTCAGCTATTTGGTTCTCAGTGTTGACAAATTCAGGAGAAATAATCTCTTTACTTATATTATCTCTGAGAAATGATGTTTTATATCGATATGTTTGGTTCTAGCATGATGAGTAGGATTCTTGGATAAATATTTTACACTTGTATTGTCACAATGAATTGGTGGTGTTGAAATATTTAATCCAAAATCCTTTAGGGTTTGTTGCTTATAGATAACTTGAGAACAAGCCAAAGCAGTAGAGATATAATATGCTTCAGTTGTTGATAGCGAGACAATATTCTGCATTTTACTAAACCAAGAAATCAGAGAATGGGTTCCTTTGGGTTGAGATTGGTATCTTGCATAGAGATAGACATTATGCATGATATCAGACCTGCTCGAAGTTATATAGAGTAGCATTCCAATCATTCCCCTGTATAGTTTTTGATCGACATCTTTTGATAGGTCTTCTTTATTCAAGGCTTCATTGGTTGCCATAGGAGTGGAGTTTCCACTCGTAGTGGTCATACCAAACTTATTAATTAGATCCCACGCATACTTTTCTGGACTAATGAAAATACCACTATTTAATTGTTTTATTTGCAATCCTAAAAGGAAAGTAAGTTTACCCATATGACTCATCTCAAATTCTTTTACGAAAACTCTTTGTTCATTTCACTGTTTGTTGATCCAAAAGTAATATCATCCACATATATCTGTACTAATTTAATATCATTTTTGTTTCTTTTAATAAAAAGAGTATTATGTACTTTACCAATTTCAAATTTTGATTGTAATATGTAAGATCTTAGTCTATCATACCTGGCTCTAAGAGCTTGTTTTAGACCATATAAAGCTTTCGTTAATTTGTAAACATGATTTGGAAACTTTTCTTCTTCAAAAAGTGGGGGTTGTTTAACATAAACATCTTCTTTAACAAAATCATTTAAAAATGCACTTTTTACATCCGTTTGAAATAATTTGAAATTGTTATGGTTTGCGAAACTAAGTAGAATTCCATGTGCTTCATTGTTGCTTCAATTGTGTTAGTTTTAAATTAAAAACTCTATATGCTTTACTTCTATTAGAATATCATATAAAGATTCCTTTGTTGGATTTAGGATCAAATTTATCCAAATTGTCCTTTGTATTTAGAATGAAACATTTACATCCAAAAACTTTAAAATAAGAAACCTTAGGTTTCTTATTAAAAAGAAATTCATAGGTGTTTTATTGGCTGGAGGTCTAATTAAAACTCTATTCAAAATATAACAAGCTGTAGCGACTGCTTCAGCCCAAATTTTTTTTGGTAATTTACTATTTAAAAGCATAGTTCTTGCACACTCTTGAATTGTCCTAGTTTTACGCTCTACCACTCCGTTTTGTTGTGGAGTTCTTGGAAAGAAAAAAATTATGAATTATTCCTTTTTTATTGTAGGAATTCTCAAAATTTTCATTTTTAAATTCTCCACCGTGATCACTACGAATACTTTTTATTTTTAAAGAAAGTTGATTTTGAATTCTTTTTGCAAAAGTTTTAAATAAATCAAAAGCATCACTTTTAAGTTTCAGAAAAATTGTCCCTGTAAATCTAGAATAATCATCTACAATTACAAAAACATATTTATTTTGATTTATTGACCGAATTTGAGATGGATAAAACATATCTAAATGAAGTAACTGAAGAGGTTTTGAAGTTGAAATCATATTTTCTAATTTAAATGAACTTTTCCTAAGTTTTCCTAATTGAAAAGCATCACATATACTATCTACTTTAAAATCCATTTTAGGGAGAGCTCTTACTAGATCAAGTTTTGAAAGTTTAGGTAAGCGTTTGAAATTCAAATTCGCAAATCTTTTATGCCAAATCCGAGGATCACTTGTATTAGCCAAAAAACATAGGTTATCATTTGAGATATTCATGCTGAGAATACAAATATTTTTCTTCCTAATCCCTTCAAAGATAATATTTGATTTATTATCTTCGATGTGACACTTATCTTTTTCAAATTTAATTTTGTATCCTTTATCATATAGTTGACTTATGCTAAGTAAATTGTGTTTTAGATTCCTGATTAATAAAACATCAGAAATAGTATGAGTTTTAGAGTTACCGACATTGCCGATGCTAATCACATATCCTTTTGAGTTGTCTCCAAAGTTGACCAGTCCTCCATCTTCATAATGTCTTTTAGTATCTCCAGATTGCCAGTCATGTGTCCCGAACATCCACTATCAAGTATCTATTTATTTTTCTTGATTTGCACCATTTGTCTATTGAGGGTTGATTGATCAAAAGCCATGTAACAGATCTGTTCCAGCATAACACACCAACTCAGCAGATAACTTGATTTTCTATAGTAATAATATGCAGACTTATGAGACAATGATGATTTGGACAGCTTTTAATTAGTGTTAACAGAATTTCCAAAAATTTCCATTTTAAACTTTTCAAAATTTAGATTATGGTAACTTTGAAAAGCAATGTTGTGATACCAAATGTTGGAAATGCGGATTACGGATCTTAACATAGAATTAACACTAGAAGGGGTGAATAATGTTTAATTAATTTTATGAATCTTTTCGAAATATTTTAAAATTAAACACATATAGATGCAATTCACAAACATATAGACAATCATAGAATCAGATACGGATGCAAATAGTTAAAAAAAAGTAGTAAAGGAAAGAATACACCGTAATTTTATATTGGTTCGGAGTTACCCTACATCTAGTCCCACACAATTTCTTGTGCATATTTCTTTTCAACTATAATGCCGATATTACAACCTTGATTTTAATGCCACGAGATACACCCTCCTGTATTTGAGTCTAAGGCGAACTCTCTTGATTTAACTAGGCTACAATATCACCTAATTGGTTTATGGGCTACAATCACACCCAATTGATTTACTGGCCACAATCACACCATTTCTAATCACACTTTGATAGAGAGAGACTCGATACACTTCGATCTTTTGATCTTTGATTACAAATGATCCTATAACTCTGAATAACACTGAGATCTTTGAGGGAGAGCGATAGAGAATCAAACTAGAGACAATCGAGTTTGATTCACTTAGAATTTCGGTAGAGCTTTGTTAAAATATAAGAGAATACTTGAATGGAGAAGGAGTCAAGAAATGAAGAAAAATTAACTTAAAATTCGTTGAAAACAACTGGTATTTATAGAAGAACAACAGTCATGCCCATTTGTGAAAGGTTATGACGAATAGACACTTCATTTGAAAGTTTGAAATTTGAATTTCTACGGCTACCATATCGACATGGGAGGATGGGGTATGTCGAAATGCCTATGTATATTTTGAAAATTGGTTTTTGTTTTTAAAAGAATTTCTACTCTAAAACATGTCGAAACAATTTCTAAACTTTGTAAACCATTTTGAATATAGTTTAAACTTACAAAAGAGACCTAAAAAATAATCTTAAAAATATATAATCTATAATGTAAAACTAATATTAAAAATTAAGTATAGAATATATTTTTGAGATTTAAAGCTTATAATATTAAAACCAGGAGATAGTTTAAAAAAAAGTTGATTTTGAAATCAAAATATAAAAGATAATAAAAATAGTTTAAGGCTAAAATATTTAAACTGAAAGAGATGACTTTAAAAAGTTTTTTAAAAATATTTAAAATAAATCATTTTTAAAATTTCGTGGATTCCATTCCACTACTGAAGGTCGTGGGTTCCATCCCACTATTAAAGCGAGAAGGTGGATTCCATTCCATAATTAAAATCCGAATTAAGATTTTAGTGCTATTATAAATTTTTAACATAAATCTAGATACTATTGCTTATCTTAATATCTTGAACTCTTGAAATCTTGAAAATCATGAGTCTCCAGTCTTGGTTTTTCAATCTTGGATTCGTCAGTCTTGAATCTCTATACTTAGTCTTAAACCTTTATAGTGTATGGTCTTCATTCTTTAGTACCTACATATATATCCATCATATATATATATATATCTAGATAGAATATTAGTATTTATATTTTATAACAAGTCCTAAGGTTGTTGTCATCGAAACCTTCATCTCAGGAACTAACATGCACATCACATACGGTGGCAACCTATGTAGAACCGCAAGGAGTCAAAGCACTCCAAAGGTGTGACGTCCCACCTCTATACCCACGCTAGCCAAGGACACTACGGTGTAATGCCGTCAACTGGCACGGATAATAAGGCTGTTGAGGAGCGACCATCTGTATAATTGCTTTGTTCGAGTACCGATATGCCAGGTAAAATATAACTTGCATTCTTTCCAGGAGAAAACCCGACATACCGACACAAACTCAAAGCTACTACACAGTGGCTAAAATGTCTTCGAAAATAAATATAGAAATAAACATAACACAAATCAGTCGCAGATAATTCATATCACAAAGGCGGAAATAGATATGAATATATATAACACGTAAAAGTGTTCATCAGAGTAGTGGTCTAAAAGATCCACAATGACACAAAAGAATAGCAACATGTGCTATACAAAAGAATAAGTACACAACTATGAGTCTATATCTTAAATGTATTCAACCAAAAACTACTAATCTAAGTAGTTAGCCAAAAGTCAGGGTGATAATCCCAGATGTGAAGTCAAGCAGAAACACCTGTAACATCTCGGTCTGACCCGAGTATTATTTAATAAGAAAATAATAAATGGATCAGTTTAGCTATAAATATCAGATGAAATGATATAGAATAAGAGATATCGTATAAACGTATAATAACCATAATGACATACGGTGATAAGTATGTAACTGAAAATCAACAAGAGATTAATCAATATCACAAGAATTTTCTCAAAGATCAAAAGGGATGTCGTACCCTATATTTTTATTCACAAAAAGTTAATGACACACAAATTCACCAATGCACAAAAATTGATAAAACTTATCAATGAAAATCACGAAAATTGGTGAAGCACAAATTCGAGAAATCATCAATAGAAATCCAGACATCACAAAACGGGGGAAAGGCCTATCACAAACGGGAGCATAAAGCCCACCAACACGTGTATCACAAACAGAACGCTAATTCCATGGTTGCTAACCATCACAAATTGAGCCGAAGCTCCACAAACGGCCCGAAGACCATAGGTTGCTACCCTACCAATTTGAGTCGAAACTCCACATAACGGGGTTTAGTCTCCCTCGCAGACAAAGAGACATCGCACATTGCTAGTCTAAATCATAAAATGATCATCATCGATCATCAAGAAGTGTCAATTACAATAAGCTAGTAAATATATGAGTTTAGCATCATGTCCCATAACCACTAGCTTAACTTAAATATTTGCGAACAAATTATAGATCTCCACTAGAAAATTGTCACAAGAGTTTCAATCGAACAAGTCCAAGAATTAACCGACGAAGTAAACGCAAGCGTTTCATACCACTTGTTTTACTAAGCCATTTAATTAGATTTCTCGTATGAGTGAAGTAAAGGTTTGTATATACTAATAGATTGGAAAACGGTTTTAAGAAACGAGCTTTGTAATAAAATAGTGTTGAAATCGTTTTAATGAAAGGGTTTTGATATTTACTACTAGTATAGAAAACCTTTACATTTTGAAGTGACAAATCAAAAAAATGATTGTAGAAACAATCAATCACTAAAATTCACATTCGAAGACGTGAATAAAAATCCAAAGAAATCGATACTGAATCCATCAAAATGGATATTCCTAAAATTCTCGAAGAAAAGAAGTCATCAAAGTCAATAACAAATGACAACAACAAATAGGGAAAGAACTCGAATTGATTAAATTCTGAAACCACGCAAAATATGTGAAATAGGCAAAATAGCAACAGGTTGGTCGGCCGGCCTCAGAGCTCGGTCGACCGGACCCTATTCTGGAAAATTTCTCAGGAAGCAGGTCGGTCGGCCGGCCCAGGGGTCCGGTCGGCCGAACCTGATGTTCTGCAATTTGAAACCCATTTCAAATGAGGTGCAAACTCCTTCAATTTGCAAACGGACAAGCACGGACGTTAGGGGTTTACGCTTAACGGCTTCCCGGTCCTTTAAGCTCATCGATTCATCACCAAAAACATGATCAAAACATCAAGTTAGGATTTTTAAAGAATTGAACTCAAAACACTAAAATTTGGAATATTCACCAAATTAATCCAAACCAAAAGCAGTTGCACAAGAATAAGTGTTAGGAATTCATACCTAACAATCGAAGATAATTATAAGCATAGATGTGAGATAAAAATCTCACCTTTTCACAAAAACAATGAAGAAGAAGCTTGAAAACAAAGGGAGAATCAACCACTCTTCAACACAACCCAAATGAGCTTGAATCTATGCTCAAAAAGAAGAACGTTCCCAAAGTTAGGTTTAGGAATTTCTGAAATTGATAAAAGAATTAGTTGGAGAAGAAGAAGAGAGGCTTACCAAAGTTTCTTCTATTAGTTTGGAGCTAGAGCTTGATTTGCAAAAGAAAACTAGGGATTGAGTTTTAATTTCCCATTCCCCTCTCCATCGATGTCAAAGCTTGAGTATAAAGAAAATAGAAAGGAAGTAAATGACGAGGAGAGGGTTGGGACTGAGTTAATAAGTGGGGTTAATGGGCTCGACCCAAACCAAAGCCCTAAGTGAAAAAGTAGCAAAATTCCACTAACTCCAAACATATTAAAGTTTATACTTAAAAAGATCGCAAACGGCTTTTGAACTCAATGGAGGTAGTCCCGAGTCCTAATTCGACCGTATGCAAAAAGTAGCTTTTCGAACTATAGTCCGACTAATGATGACATATTTAAATAAAATATTTAAATATTCGAATCGTAAAATATGCGGGTTGTTACAAAAGGGCTGCAGCAGGGCCACTCAGGATACACTTCAATGCAGAACCATACTTACACACAGACGACAAAGATATGGAGCTCCTCCTTTCTCTCATCAACGACTCTATCATACTTGCAATGAGGGCAACTCAAATAGCAATTATTTCAGATTATGGCTATCCCCAAATACATTCCAAGCATATGTCAAATCAACTCTCAGAGTGAAATAGGATAGTGCAACTCCATTTCTGCTAAGTATGGCAGCAAGTTAAGTAAAGGTAGCAGAGATGTCAGTATGGTAGTGCGACCTGAGCATTAGGAAACAATTATCACTGCACCTCTTCACACACATCAACAGCATCCCAAGGCCTCAAGGCAACCCTCTAGCATTCTTCTTAAGACATCTGCCTCTTCAGGATAGAAGCGGCTGACCTGCACAGGCCTGGGCTTCTCGCCCAACTTTTCAGGAATCCCGCTTTAATTTCATGGACTCCCGCCAATGCCTGGCTTTCCGCCAAAGATGCATCACCAATCTAGATATAACAAACAAGCATTATAGGTAAATGACTGGTGGGAAGACATGCATGCAAGATTATAGCAGAGGATAAAAGGCAATCATGGCAACCAATAGTGCACTTTTCTACACTATAAAAGAAGGAACTAGAAGACGTAGAAGGGGATGTTTTTTATAAAATAAAGGGTAATCATAAAAATTAAGAGAAGTTGTATGCTTCTGGGAAATTGTAATCATTTGTATTAAAAAACATTATATAGTGAATAATCCCATAGACATAGGATTAACAATAATCCAAACCACGGAAAAAAATTCATATCCCTATTTCCCATGCTTTACTGTTTACTTGTGTTGCACCAAATTGTAAATTGAATTTATTTTTCAAAATTATTTCGACATTCTTACAAATAGTTAGAGTGCAGCTAAAGGCTATGTAAGCATTCAGCAAAATAGTCACTTCCTCAAGGTAGATTTGACATAAGTTAAACCTAATTCATCCAGCAATCATTGTAAAGATTGCTGCACGATTAAGTTGAGTGTTGTGGAGTCGAAAATTTTTACCAACATCTTTGGCACCAGAAGAAAGGCCTGAACCTCTGTTCCTATTTTCGATCCTCGACCAATCCGCCTAGGCCTCATTTCCCAGCATCGGTAAATTCATTCATTCCCTTCATACGTTTCCCCTTCCAACTACGTTGCTCGCTGACACATTCATTCCCTTCGCTCAAGGATGGTCACCAAAGGACCCCATGGATCCTTTCCAAATCGCGGTCCTGGCCCTCTTTAACTAAGTAGGCTAATGGGCAAAGAGGATAAATGGAACGATGACCCAAATTATCGCACTCTGGTAAATGACACCTCCATCATCTATGGACCACTGCCAGTATTCACCAATCACACTAGTTATGCAGCGAGTGAGTAATAGTGGCACTGTTAGATATGAGAACGGTAAGGCCAACCACAAACTACTTGATGAACTAACTCAATTTATCCTCGAGGACAGCTACGCTGCTACTCATCCAAGCAGAGAAACGCATAGATAATATTTGAATGTGATGTTTTCTACTAGCTAGAAGAGAGAAAGAAAACAAGCAGCAAAGTTCAGCAACCCATATAACCTCACATGTCCTTAGGATAACACTACGGTGAGGAAGGAATAACAATGGTTGTAGTATGTCCTTAGCACCTTTCAACTTTTCATCTCCCTTAATCACCACCTCTACCTCCTCTGGTCGCCCTCCCTTACCAAGCAATGACACCAAAATGCATAGGTATTTGTTAATTTAGACAACGATTCCAAGGAAGGGACAAAAGGATTTGGGAAAACATTAATGCGGTCGGGCCAATAAGGATGTTCACACTGCTCAATAAGGGACCCAAAACTTCAAGTGTTGGGTCTTCAAAACATCAACTACCATCCTGACAAAATAAAGAACCAAGGTAGCTAAGTAGAAAACCAAACTGAAGGTCCGGTGTGGGAGACGTGCCAAGGTTAGAAGAAAAATGAGGTCTAAGGCTACATACACATAGAGCATTCAATACTGCGCGGTAGACCTCAGACCGCTGCACCGCTTATGTGACAAGTCTTGTAAATAAAATATGTATTAATGTATAAATTGGTCATAGGGATAGTAGACGGCATAAATCGGTATAAAATCTCTGTATTATCTTGCTTTGGATGATTAAATGATCTCCCTATACATAGCCGTAGTTCACCGCCAATAGTCACCGACATGCGAGGTCAATAGACAAGAACGACACTCTCAACAATGAGGACGGTGAAACTGGACTCACGCACTTGGAATTATATCAAAGCAATCTAGCTCTTTAGCTAAATTACTGCACTGGACGTAGGGAATTAGACTGGTCAAACTAGTTATCAATATGGGGCTACAAACAGCGCAGCTTGGCTTCCCAGCTAACTGGTAGTAGGGATATTAAATGGCCTGACGCAGTAAAAAAAACCATTTATGTTAGCATTGCTAACATAGCACACTAAGCGTATGGATACTAGACAGCTAGAACTAGTACAAAAAATCATGCGCATGCGAAGGTTGCAGTTACATGAACTTGACTTCATAGTCAAATCTTTTCTAATCCTCCCCCAAACAGTGGGAAAGACTGTGCCTAGCGCATGAATAAATTACTCTTCATAGCTCACCGCCATCATTCAACAGTTACAATGCAACATAGGAGTGACAACGACAATCTCAGAAATGAGAATGGTGATGATAGATAAGGATGCGGCCAAGCATATGTATGACATTACACCACAAACAAGGGGGCAGGTCATACCAAGCATAAAGCCAAAACCTATGCACGACACTACATCCCAGACAAGGGGTCGGTTCATATCAAATATGCAAGTAAAAATTATGGCCTAAGGATCAGGACTAGGGGGCGTATGCTACCTTAGGAGTTTATTCTAAACATGGCAAGAAAGCACAATACATGGAACGCACCACGTGTTATTGATTAGGTACAGATTCGAAAACTACTCAAAGCTTTCTAAGTATACATCAATTGCCAATGCTTAGTTAGCTCTTTACATGCCTACCAAAATTCAACCTTTTATTTTAAATTTCTATACATAATTTACAAAAGATCACAGCATGGGTCACATTATGAAGTGATGCCTCGTAATAAAAGCTGCGTTAAGAATCTGACTCAGAATCAGAAGGCGAGCTAGCTACGACCGCTCTGCATCGATATGAACTGCGAGAATGCAATGCTAAAGGCTAAGAAGAACTACCCATTAGTTAAATAGCAAGAGATTAATAATTCAGTTCAACGATAACAACTGATGATTGGGTACGAGTGGCACTATCATGGGCAGAACTGTGGTAAGCAATGCAAGGATAATAATTGACATCAGTGCAGACGTTCTTATAACCTTGAGGCATGTACTTATAGTTGGCATGGTTGTGCGAAAAGGAAAAATCAAGACCTGGATAGAAACATCTAAAAAACATCAATGGCATGTTGCTGGCTAATTTCTGCTACCATCTTCTTCACCTTCTATTTATGAAGCTCTTCTAATAGAGATGCCATATCCATCCCATCTTAGGAAATTGCAATAGAATCTAATCGGGCTTCATATTCTAAGTTAAATATCTTATTCTCAAGCGCATTAACATGCTCCATGGTCATGTGCATAGTTCCCTTAATCTCGTTTCAGAGTAGGATTTTTTATTTCTCAGCATTTCATGAGGAGGAGCCGATGAGCTTGTCTATATCAGAATGATAGGGTGAAATGCAGGTTTGCGGCGTATCTTGCTCTCCCCTATAATAATCCTCCAACACTTTCATCTTAGCCTCATAGTAACTCTTTACCACTTTCTTCCAGTTGAGAACCTCGTCCAGGTCGAAACCTAGAAGTGGTCACAAAAATTACATCCAGCCTGAGAGAGGTGCATGTAGCTGAAGTTGTCGGAGGATCATCTTCTGTGCTCATACGGCGCACAATTTCTTCGTTCATCTCCACAATCCTTTGCCTTAACCTTTTGATCTCATCTCTATATCTAGCCCTATATATGCACTCGGAATTCTATAATAAGTCCTCTAATTATGCTACTCCGGTTAGAGTGGAATGTAGTTTCCCTTTAAGGGCGACTACCTCTGACCCTGATCGAGAGGAGCCAGGCAAAAAAGGTTAAATATGTACACACATATTAGGATTAAATAATAAAACAAATAAACTAGGTAAGAGCACTAGAAGCTCACAAATTTTGTAGAGAAATGCTATTCAGTAAACGAACTTCAAAATCATGTCATGTATTGTCATGTTAAAAAAAAAGAAGAAGAAAAATTCCTTAACCTAAGATCTTAGCATTTAAGCACTAAAATAATGTCTAAGGAACATTAGGAAAAGGTGAGACGGTGATAGTAGGAAAAGTCCGACGAGGGTCATAGCATGCTTTTGCCAGTGGTCCATGGGTTGTTTGGCTGTCACCTTGAAGTCCTCTTTGTTGTTCAGAAAATGCTGGTCTAGCGTGGGGTAGAAGAAATCTAGCATGGCAACGAAGCCTCCGCCCTTTTACTTTTGATCCCCTCTTGCTTAAGCTCTTCTGAGTAAGAGTCAATCCTACCCAAGCAAGTTGTAGTGAATCATCAAGCTCGCATATGTTTAACTGGGCTTTCCTCCTTGTGTCATTTAGAGTTTCAATTAGTTTGAGATCTTTTTTTCTTGTTTGACTTGCAAAGTAACCAAACAACCTATGGGCATCAGTTTTCCATTCATCATTATGAAGATAAGAAGGCCTAGAACCTATAGAAAGGGCGGGAATAATGTTTAAGCAGGACACCATAATCAGCTTTCTATATTCAACAGCCTCTTTCTCACTGAGTAGTGTGGCAATGTCTACAGACATCTTTTCCATCTGTTTCCTATATTGTGCAATCTCACTTCTATAAGCAATACCATAGAGTTATTCACCCCCTTCTAAAGTCGGCTTTATCCCTTCCAACGCTGACGCAGCACCTCCTGACCACGCATGCAGTTTTCTATTGCAACCATACTGACGCTTAAGCGCATCTTTGGACTTTTTGAGCTCCTCGTGAGTAAACTTCAGCTCTGTGTCAAGTCTCTCATTCTCGTCCCTAAGATGAGCGACCTCATCTTCAGGAGAACCATCCAACTCAATTGCATCATAACCTTTAAGTTCAGGAATGACATGGTAGGTAGAAGCATCATTAGTGTTGAGAAAAGCTTTGTGAGATCAAACTTGATCAAGAATAAAATATGACTTAGTTACATGATCAAAACATAATAGTTAAAGTTTTAACATTAAAAATTCTTCATCGGTTACATTATCCCTACTTGTCTAGGTACTTAAAGATCATGTGTAAGATAACAAGGCATGGAAAGTATAGTCATCATTCAATGTTCCAAGCCTGAGTCTAAACCAATCTTAATGGCGGCTATCAGGTGGGAACAAACCATTCTCTTGCATGTATCACCATCGGCGCAGCATGAAATCACTAAGGGCCTCCTTTTATTGAACTACCTTATCTATCCTGGATAATAATCCCTGAGTTTTAACCATATGCTCTGCAAAAGACTTATCTAACTCTTTTTCGCGCATGTATATAGCCACAGCATTTAAACCAAGGCGATCTAATGTTTGCTTTTCGAGCCTGGCCTCGGCATCCCTCAATAGTTTTGTGAACACATTCTCTCCAGAAGGCTAAACAAATAATAAGGAAAATGTGATGACTTGCAAGATAACAAAACGAAAATCATTTTTCATTACATGCACTAAAATAGATTTCAAAATCTTCATACAAAAAGAGACAAAAGAAATATGAAATTATACATCTATTAAGGAATTTTGATTAATCTTGTGTGCAGATGTTTTCTCTCTGCCCTTAGATTGTTGGTCTCCATGACCAACCTCTACCTCCGTGGACTGCTCAGAATGGCTAGGAGTAACACCTTGCACCGCAACCATTTCACTATCCCACCTATCTCAAAAATACTCATAGATCGAGTTAACCAAAGACTCATCCCCAGAAAGTTAAGCTTAACCTCTTTCCGAAAGTCGCGCCTAGCTGAAGCCTAAAGACCATAAGTCACATCATTTTTTAATTGGGTCGGTTTCTCCATCACTACTTCCATATCCTTTGCTACCTTGGCTAGTTCCTCGTCCTTCTCTCCCATCTTAGGCTCTTTTGTGGTCTGATATCCTCTACAGCCTTGGCTTCCCTCTTTGCCCTCTATTGGGACATCCTAGCATCTTCTTCAGCGTTGACCTTAGCAGAAATCAGTGCAACCTCCTAAGTATTAGAGGAGGCAAGGTTAGCCTTAGTTTTAGCTGCCCAACCAAGAAATGATGCTTGTGCACTCTCCCTCTCATGTGCCTTTACCATCAAGGCTGCAGGCTATAAGAAAATAATGTCTAAAAAATATAAGTGGTAAACAAGCGATTAAAAGAAGAGAAGGAGAGAAAGAGGATCACTCACATAAGACCATAGTTTCTCTAGTTCAGATAGATATTCAGAAAGAGACATCTCAAGAGCCAGGATGGGGAGGAAGGAAGGCGAGGAAGATGAGAAAACTTGTGGCAAAGTTTTCTCTATAGTTCTTCCCACTCTATCTATGAAAGTAGATATAGCCCCTTCGAAAAAAGGCAAGCAGCCCGCACTGGGGGCAGAACCATTCTATGAAGAAGAAGCGACTGGTGCAGTTGAGGTAGAAATAGGAGGGGGAATGAACTTCATAGGAAAAGGCTGAATATCCAAAGCAAAGGGAGGGAGAGTATTAGTTAATCTTTTGAGGGTAGGGGAAGAACCGCTAGATCCATCACGAGAACTTTTTGAAGCCTGGCTTTTCTTCAAAGCCTTTCGGAGCTTAGCATAAGTTTTAGCATTCATTGTACCTACAAAGAAAACGGAGAAACAATATGAAATTAACAAGGATGATGAGTCCTAAATATCTACTATGAGCGACTTATACCCCCAGATTCAGTTCAAGAAGAAGAGGACTTAAATCTGGTATGAGAAAATATGTGATGGGGACGTAGTTGATTGAACTCTTTCTGTTTTAGTCAATTAAAAATTATTTATTTTCTTGTCCCTTACCTCTAATCTTAAAATATGTCATCTATATGAGTCATATATCCTTTCATTTTACTTAAAGGAGATGTTGTGGAAGGAATATCGATGGAAGAAAGAAGGAAAGTCATCCAAGTTAAAAATAAAGTAATATAAAACGACCCACTTTTCTATTTTCCATGTAACATTAGCGAAATAGATTCCTTAGTCTAAATGTAAAAGAAACCATCGTTCCACTTTAAAGGGCTCTTCCTAACCTCGAAGTTCTTGTTGGCGAGATCGAAGCCATTATCGGCATAAAGAACGAGTATGGCCAAGGTAAGAGTGTAGGAAAGAGGGGAAATTGGACAGGAGCAATACCAAGGGAATTCAACCATTGATGAATAGTCAGGTGCACCGGAAGATAAAGACCACATGGATGTGTTTTGGAGTAATGGAGATGATCCCAGTCGATGGTGTGTAAATGCGTTCATGAGGTTCGGGAACCCTAGCTTCATAACCAGAAAACCCAAATTGTTTGAGAATGCCAATGGCATCTTCCAGCCAAGTGATTTTAAAGGGAAGAAGTGTATAGGAAGGCAAAGAGGAATCCATGTCAAAATTTTAAGATTAATTCAAATAAGGATCAAACAAGAATTGAGGCATGTTCTCCTTTTTTCAATCTAAAGGAAAACCTCAAATATGGGAATTGGAAATCAACCTAATAAAAATTCTACTCAAGAAAAAGGATAAGAAGAAAATTATAGGGAAATGGAGAAAAAGTTTATATGTATCTCAAATTGGAAGATGGCCGCACGATCAAAGTAGTAAAGAATTTTGGTGGTACTGTAACAACCCGATTTTTCAATGCCCGAAAATCGACATCAATATGTCCACTGTATCAAATGTCGAACAATCGAATGCCGGAAAACCGAACCATTAGTGTTAAAGAAAAAGGAGTTAGAAGATGAAATAGAAAACAACATCAGAATCTCACAAACGCGGTAGAATAATATATAATAGATAAATGACAGATTTTTATACAAAAGAACTGCAACAGTTTTATATATTACATCATCAGAGTACAACAAAAACATAAACACAACACTGGACAATTATGATAACTTGTCCACACAAAGCTGAATATACAGCTCATACTGCATAGTGGATTATACATCAAGTACGTATGATACATCTCGCCATCCAGCTCGTCTCCTGCTCCACAGCATCCTTTCCAGTATCCTATCATAATCGGTCTGATCCGAGCATTATAGAGAAATAACACTCGAGTTAGTATGGAAAACAGAGTGAGAAAACACACTCAGTTAGATTATTAAAGATCCAAAATCCTTTGAAATTAAAGGTATCTCGTAAGACCATGCCACAAATAAGCTTGTCGGTTTTTTACCTTACGACAACCAAAACATTTTTTTCAAATCCATCTGATATTATAATAGTGTCTATAAAATGTGAAATAGAATCTAGCTGAAATGCTTGCATCTCACGTTTCAGCAATAGTTGGGCATAATCAAAAGCGTACAGGCGCTTATTGAAGATTGGATTCATATAATGGCAGGGCTACTGGGGTACCGCACATCACAGTACGTGGTCTAGATCACCGTACCAAGATCCATCCTGATCCCTTGCTACACAAGACCGGAGCTACCCCTTACTGGATAGTCCGAATAAGATCACCCCACGGTTTGAATCAGCAACCGCCCACACAGCCGAATAAAAGGGACATCTAGACGGGGATGACCTTACCCTAATTGGTTGCTAGCCAGTTAGCCTTGCTGCACCTTCCCTTTTTTAGCCATTCCTGGTTGATGAGGCTCGAGGCTATGCGTTACCTTTTTAGCACACATACACTTAGAATGCTCACCGTCCCCCTGACGATGTTCTGATAACATTTGTCCATACTAGTCCATTCCGGGTCCGAACGGAATCGAAGGCACTACTCCTATTACATCCATTTTGGAATCAACCTCGGGATTAGTAGCGATTAGCCCTTGCACTTCACTACTCCATCTTCGACTCCATGCTCTTGTCTTCCACATGAAAACGTTCAAACCGGATCGAAGTGGTTTTCGGAAAATTAATCCCGATCCCGGTCTCTTCGAAATGATCAGCGCATTGGCTATTATTGATAGTCGGCTATTTAACTATCAAACAACATCCACAAACAACATCATGCCTTAATAATTTCCCAAATTATTTATTTCAAAAAATCTTTGCAAGATATTTTTCTACACTTCAAACCTTTGAAATAGTTTCCAAATCACATTTTTTTCTCGCGGAATAAATTTTCACCCAATTGTTTTATTTCCACTGAAAATCACCAAGTCTTAATACTTTAGATTTTTAAATAGTTTAAATCACTTATCCAAAAATATATTCTTTAAACACTTACAATAAAAACTACTTAAAACACTTTATTTAAAATACTAGTTGTGAAATTTTATAATAACTTCTCATGTAAAACTTAAGCCAAAACTAATTTTAAAATAAAAGTTATTCTATAAGGTATAAATATTAAATAATTATCTTTTAAATCATAATACGAGTTAAACCTTTTGAAATAATTTACTTATATAATTAACTTAATAAATATTTACTTCTAAAAAATTTTAAAACCCCTAAATAATAATTTCTCTAAAAACATTCTTTTTAAAAACATCTTTTAAACCTTTAATTTATACCTGGAAATCATCTTTTGAAAATATACTTGACTTTTCAGGGAAATATACTTTCCTTTTCCACACCTTTAAAAATAAACTACTATTTATTTTGAAAACAATTTACCCATTCCTTTATAAATTCCCTTCATGAATTTATTCTTCCAAATATCCACTGGTATCTTATTTCACTTTATAAACCTAGTTTATAAATTCCATAGTCCCATCCTCCTTTTAAATCACAGTTTCAAACACTTAATCAATTTTCAAATCGATTTCCAAAATTTACTCCATTTTAAAATAACTTCCTTTACTTATCCAAATTTATTTCAAAGCCTATTAATTCCATACTCGCTTCTTTATTTATGATTCAAAATCTTATTTCAAACTGAAAATATCCATTTCATTCTTTATTCAAAATTCTCCCTTTTAATTATTCCCAATCGTTTTAAATCTTAAAATTTAAAAATAAAATAATTTAATTCTTAGTCAATATCACTTAAGTCTCCAAAACTCTCTTAATTGCATTTATTCAAAATCTCTATATTTTCTTTTCCATACCCAGCTTTATTTAATAGAATTTAAAATCAAACCTTTATTCTTCCCGAATTCATTCTTTTAATTTATCTAAAATTATTTTACTTAATATTTCTCTCTTTATATCTCTTTTAAAAATCAAATCTTCTATATTTTTCATATCTTCAAAATACCCAAATATATTCAACCAAACCATAGCATTCATGCAAACGTATGCGAACTCCACCCAAGCCCTAGCCTTGATTTATTCTGAAGCCAGAGGAAGAGTTCACAATTTATATATGTATATATTTTTTTATTTGAAAATGGGAAACTGGATTCGATCAGCCTCGTCATTTTGAATCTTGAACGAAAAAGAATTGGGTTTTCGAATTCCTGTTCCACCATATATTTTATTTTGATTCTCTTTTTTTTTTGCCGAGATAAAATGTTCGGCCCTTTTGCTTTTATTTATTTTTTTAGTCTGAAGCGTGTTTTACAAATGGAGGAAAAAAGAACTTTTAATTTTAAATTTTAACGCGTGTCTTCAGGGAGAGCACGTGTCCTAACTGCTACAGTATAATCAATGCAATTATATCATTTATATTTAAATTTAAATCCAAATTTAAATCGTCCTGAAATCGCAACTCAAAATCTCAGCCTCCCATCGAGGCATGCCACTAGGCGTTTATAATGTTATACCCCTATTACGAACGCAATGGAAAAGGTTTCAAGACCTAACTCGGTCGTATGGAGAAGATAGCTTCTTAGACACAGTTATTATATTAAATTTTCGATATGAATTTCAGCGCGTTTATTTACCGTACGATCACCCGACAACTCCAAATGCTACAAAAATTGAAATTCGATATTAAAACACTATTATGGATCCAATGGAATAGGTTTCGTCGAATTCCAAGACTGTACCTCGGAAGGCTATTTTTAAATATCAATTAAAACGATATATTTTCAAAACTTAACAGAACACTTTTAAATTCAATGTTACAACTTTTATTATCTTCAGTATTACCTATATAAATTTTACAAGCCTTTAAA
This sequence comes from Allium cepa, assembly GCA_030765085.1. Taxonomy (NCBI): domain Eukaryota; kingdom Viridiplantae; phylum Streptophyta; class Magnoliopsida; order Asparagales; family Amaryllidaceae; genus Allium; species Allium cepa. Next base: position 781,839,898 of record CM060945.1, read on the forward strand.
ATATCTTTAACAAGCTCAAAATTCCCGATTCAGCAATTTACCCAATTTTAATTATTAAAATTAATAAATTTAAATTATTCAATACATAGTGATATTTGAAATTTAAGTTAAACTAACTTCCAAATATTTAAAATCAGTTAAATATTCAAATTTCAAATATCCAAAAATCCTGGGTCGTTATAGGGACGCTGATCAGTCGTCGAAATAATGAGTAGAAAGATTGAGATGGACCTGCCTGGAAAAACGAAAAGCCCGATTGATCAGTGGTTTAAAAATAGACCAATAAGGGAATGTCACGTGCATAGGAGCATTAAATTCAAGAATAGCCGAAAAGATGTTCCCTACTGTCGAAAGTAAAGGAGGATTAGACGAAGCTAACAAGACATGCAGATTGGGTGCTTAAGATGATAAGTCTACCACAACCTACGGTTGTCGCAGGCTTGGAGGCAAATGTTATACTCGTTTTTACACCAAGCTGCATTGATGGGAAATAAGGCAGGGAATAAGGCCAAGAAGGCTGCTTTCATGTCGAGAAGATCATATGTAAATAAAAAGGTATTGGATCGATCAAACTCATATTGCATATGGAGCTACCTTATAACTGCCGTACTTAACCCAACCTAAACCCTGCAAGCAAGGAAGTCACCGTAGAAGACAAGTACTTAATTCATGTGGAAACAGAGACAGGCCATAATGACAAATACATAATACCAAAGAAAAACAATAATACTGTGTAGAAGTATAGAAAGCAATACATGCTGAACTAAGCTGACTGCATCTCCAAATCCCATACTTTGTCAACACCTACAAGAACAGTTCAGCATAACATATACCGAGAGCAACCTTGGCAGCACCGCAAGGGATCAAAAGCACTCAGAAGGGCTGGATGCAGGGCCACACAGGATATGCTTCAACGTAGAACCATACTTACAAGTAGATAACAAAGGTATGGTACTCCTTTCCCTCATCAGTGATCCAAGCATATTTGCAATGAGGTCAACTCAAATCACAATCGGTTCAGACATTTTCACCTTCTATGTTTTAGCCATTCCTGATCGATGAGGCTCGAGGCTATGCATTACCTTTTTAGCACATATACATGTAGAATGCTCATCGTCCCCATGACGATGTTCTGATAGCATCCGTCCATACAAGTCTGTTCCGGGTCTGAACGAAACCGAAGGCACGACTCCTACTACATCCATTTTTTAATCACCCTCAGGATTAGTAGCGATTAGCCCTTGCACTTCACTGCTCCATCTTCGACTCCAAGCTCCTGTCTCCTCATGAAAATGTTCAAACCGAACCGATGTGGTTTTTGGGAAATTAATCCCAATCCCGGTCTCTTCGAAACGATCAACGCATTGGCCATTATTGATAGTCGGTTATTTAACTATCAAACAACATCCACAAACAACGTCAGGCCTTAATAATTTCCCAAATTATTTATTTCAAAATATCTTCGTAGGATATTTTTCTACACTTCAAACCGTTGAAATAGTTTTCAAATCACCTTTTTTTTCTCGCGGAATAAATTTTCACCCAATTGTTTTATTTCCACTAAAAATCACCAAGTCTTAATACTTTAGATTTTTAAATAGTTTAAATCACTTATCCAAAAATATATTCTTTAAACACTTACAATAAAAACTACTTAAAACACTTTATTTAAAATACTAGTTATGAAACTTTATAATAACTTCTCATGTAAAACTTAAGCCAAAAATAATTTTAAAATAAAAGTTATTCTAGAAGGTATAAATATTAAATAATTATCTTTTAAATCATAATACTAGTTAAACCTTTTAAATTAATTTACTTATATAATTAACTTAATAAATATTTACTTTCAAAAAAAATTAAAACCACTAAATAATAATTTCTCTAAAAACATTCTTTTAAAAACAACTTTTAAACCTTTAACTTATACTTGGAAATCTACTTTTGAAAATATACTTGGCTTTTCAGGGAAATACACTTTCCTTTTCCGCACCTTTAGAAATAAACTACTATTTATTTTTAAAACTATTTACCCACTCCTTTAGAAATTCCCACCGTGAATTTATTCTTCCAAATATCCACCGATATCTTATTTCACTTTATAAACCTACTTTATACATTTCATAAATCACAGTTTCAAACACTTAATCAATTTTCAAATCGATTTCCAAAATTTACTCCATTTTAAAATAAATTCCTTTACTTATACAAAACTTATTTCAAAACCTATTAATTCCATACTCACTTCTTTATTTATGATTCAAAATCTTATTTTAAATTGAAAGTATCCATTTCATTCTTTATTCAAAATTCTCCCTTTTAATTCTTCCCAATCATTTTAAATCTTAAAATTTAAAAATAAAATCATTTAATTCTTAGGCAATATCACTTAAGTCTCCAAAACTCTTTTAATTTCATTTATTTAAAATCTCTATATTTTCTTTCCCATACCCAGCATTATTTAATAGAATTCAAAATCAAACCTTTATTCTTCACGAATTCATTATTTTAATTTATCTAAAATTATTTTACTTAATATTTCTTTTTTTATATCTCTTTTCAAAATCAAAACTTTTATATTTTTCATATCTTCAAAATACCCAAATATATCCAGCCAAAACATAGCATTCAATAATTTCAATTCCTAATATAATCTATCACATATTATCAGATAATCACATCACTGAATATAAAAATAAAGTTCAAAGTTTATGAGGAATCCAGTTGGATCCCTCCAACCTATTTCTCTACATCCACAGATGTTAGCATAATATAAAAATACCAATCTCACTTTGAGGTTGAATATCGCGGTATAAAGGGTCATCCGCTATTATGCGGGACGCATAGGGTCTCATCCGTTATATAATGTGGGAATCAATCACTCCAATATATATATATATACACACTATTATATATAATATCACATCCAGTCAATTCAATCATTCAACCAATAATTTAAATTTAACAATTTAAATTTAAATGGTAATCCAAATGAGTGAGATTAACTAACCTTTACCCTTTAGTTTGCAAATCCAATCCAACACTACAACAAAAAGACCCTACAATAGCGCCCGAAAAACGCTATTAAAGGATATTATAGCGGTTCGATAAACGCTGTATAACGACATGTGATTAAAAACAACCAACATTAGATAGCACAAAAAAAGCGCTATAAAAATTGTTAATTTCATAGCGCAAATATTGCGCTATGTTATTTATTTTTATAGCGGCAAAATAGGCGTTATTGATTAATATCACAGCGCTATTAGCCCGTTATGAAATTCGTTATTAGCCACAAAATACTTTTTGTTTTTTCTAAGAGCACTAATATTGCGCTATAGAAAGTGTTAATAGCGGATTATTAGCGCTGTATTTGAACAGGTTATTGTAGACGGTGACTTGTCACAACTCCAATATGCCGCTACAAAAAGTCAGCTACAATAGCGCTTGTACTCTGCTATAATATCTTATTTTATAGCGCTTACTGACCTATCATTCATCATTATTTATAGCGCTTTTTGTAATACCATAGCGCTTTTTATGGTCTGCATCTTTAATACTAACAGATTTAATAGCGGTCATTAGGCACTATTAAATATTATAGCGGTTTTGAAGTGTTATAATTTAATTTCACAATTCAAAAATTTTCGACATCCTACTAATAAACTGCAGTATTAAATACCAATATCAAAAGGCACAATAATAATCATAAAAGATAATAAATATAGAGATGTAACACATTACATTAAACATATCAAATATTCATACACATAATATCTTCTAGCTTAAACCACATAAATCAAAATGTACTAGCAAATGTTTTAAGCACACCACAAAAAATAGTAGCAAAGTTTGACAAAGAAAAGTACGTATTTGGTTGTTTGCATTAAAAAGAAGACCGCAACTTTCGCATCCTTCTTCTTTCACACCTGAAAATAAGTAAAAATACTTGTTTTCAAACTGAACGGATATCACACTACAGGTGCAGTGCTCTTAGGCTTAAGCCAAGTGCGGTCACGTTACAAAGTTAATGCATATACCGTACAAGCTATCATGTTCATACTTTTTCTGATCTGTACAACAGGGATTTTTAATGTTTGACACATAAACTTAATTCAATGTATAATCAGCTGGCTTGTGAAATCAGTGCAGCCATATCCATTAAAAGATTACTTCCAAATCGGCCTCTCTATGTATAATTAGTTTTATTAAATGTCACTAAACTATAGCCAAACACGGTGATAGAAGAAACGTAGAATTTTATCATTTTATTCATTGCATAAACACATAAAAACTAATTTCCATGTGATTACATTAACATCGTATGTGATCTGTTTTACTACAATATTTACTTGATCAACATAATGTGATATTAAGATTTACCTTCAGAGTGTTGAGCTTTAGAGGCTTCTTTCCCTTTGATAATAGCAAGCATTGCTGCATTAGGATCATCAAATACGCTGTAAAATAACTGGTGAAACTCAGGCCTGCATTAGCATTTACAGCAGCATCTCATTAAATTTTCTGACCCTAAAAAACTATTTTGCAGATGCATATAACTTGCTGAAAAACTTTAATGCACTTACTGATCTTCTTCGCTCATAAGATGGTCCATCTCTTCGAAATTACGAGCTAGTAGCTCTGCACTTGCAGGTGAAAGTGCATGCAGGATAAGCGCTTCTAAAGTTCTTGGAAACTGGTTCTATACTTATCAAAAGGTCCAGCGAATCATTTTAAAAACATAAAATGGATAAATATATAAAATAAAGAAGAAAACTGAGAAATAATACGAACCCCCTTTAATGCATGTGTGTATAAGATATGAAACAACTAATAGAGATGTTTCAACTGATCTTGTTTTGTTAACCACGTAGATAAATGAAGTTCTGCACTTTTAAGTCAACTGAGACTTTTACAAGCTACTCAAGATGAATACCAAGTTTAAAGCCCAACAAAACATTTCAAATTAGTTTCAATTGGAGACCCTTGATCAGTACTAAGTGTGAAAGCTTCGGTCACTCAACCCCTCAATGTGACACTGCTTCTGAAAATAAAACTGAAGCAAGCCATGTAGGGAACCCACGTCTAAACTCCAAGCCCCACGTAAACAGCAAATTCATAAAATAAGCAATTAGCAATGCAAAATAAAGCCCTTCAAAGAAACTGGGCTTTTTCCCAAATCAAATATTCAACATGAATTAAAAATGCAATGAACTTGATCCAAACTGACATAGTCTCAACTAAAATCATCAACTAATAATAACATACCTCTTCAAATCTGAACAATGATCATCCTTCATCATCTTCAACCCCATCAAAAAGAAATCATGCACGGATAAAATAAAAGGAGGATGAGGATACTGGCCTTAAACATATGGTGTTTGACATTGCTGCTTCAATAGCTTTATTAAGGACAAAAGAAAAGAGTACATCAATCTATGGTAGAAGCCATGGTCTATAGGAGGCATTGTCTGGATGGATAAGCTGGTAAGTACCTATATATCATGAATAAATTTATAAGCCACAACAAAATAATATTAATGCAATCATGAGCATATTTTTCTAGATCAAAAAATCATAATAATACCAAATTAGAAGTCAGATGCAATGAAATTAATGTTCAATACCAAGAATAACTTAATCATTTTCATAGAGATGGAAATGAAATTTTATAGTGGATCTGCATCATGATATTGTATAATATGCCATTTAACATTGTTCGCTCAATACGTAGGTTGCGGCCAATGTACCCTGAATGGGCATAACATAAGTAGTATTACCCAAAAAGATGAGAAAAGGCTATAAAATTGCTAGAGTGATTATTTAATATGTTGCAAACTACTCAAACAAAACCCAGGTCCTCATATAGATGATAGATGAATCTTCCAAAAACAATGACTCTGGTTAAATGTTTCGTAGGAGTATAAATAGTAAATACAATGAACCAAATATTAGAAGACAGACCAGCCTTATTTTAATAAAATGATTTTGTTATATGCAAGAGATGAGCAAAATCTTGTATCTAATAAAAAGTAGACAGAAAACGAGTCGAGTATACATGTATATCTTACTTCTATTTGGCATAATGCCACAGGGCTTAGCCTCATATGTAATGTGATGCAAGGTTACGATCTATAGAATAAAGAGCGAAACTATGGCATTTAAAATTCAATGGAAGATGTTGATTTCATGAACTGCATCTCAACCTTAAATTTATATAAATCTGAATTCACTGGTAACTTTTTCACTTGAAGAGGTGGAAATAACTTCTCTATACGCAGTAAAATTGACATGGTTTTCGTGAACAATCTTTGGGAGAACAAATTTGAAGAATCTAGGATTCATTTTGGTGATCATTCCCTAAGTAGACATACTTCTACTCTAGTTAAATTTAAAGAGTCATGCACAAAGGAAGCACATAATTGCAAGGCAACAGGTAAAATAAAAAATGTTATCAGGGAAAAAAATGCAGAATGCTTTAGGGAAGAAATGTGGATGAAGAAAAGATAGTTTAAAGCAAATCATTATGCACCTTGATATGAATGAAATTGGCATCGATTCATTTGCGACGGCCTCAACAATTAATGTTTTACTGCACCCAAGAGGCTCAAAAATTAAAAAAAAAAAACCAACTTGCCTGTTTAGAGCAAGTGCAAGTATTTTTTTTCATGAAAATAATGAAAGCATCCAAGACTAAATAATAACTTCATGCCATAAAAACACAAATGAATTGTAAAGCAGAAGTAGTTAAGACGTTAGCTATATCCTTTTTAAGCTCAAACAAGAGAACTCAAAAAAGTATTTATGTTCTCTTGCGTGCAATGTTAAATTCCAAGATTATAATACTGATGAGAAAATTGGTTAAACTGTTACAGTTTCAGTTATGCATGCATGAGTCCAAATAAAGTAAACTAAGAAATGAAAGACATACCAAAATTGTTTCAAGTCCAAGCATAAATAAAATTAAAAATACGAAGCATAGTTGTGAAAAGTATAAATACATTGGATCAGCTTGGAATCACTAAGAATCGCATATCAATAAATTGTCTAAAACATGTATATGAAACACATACAAAATACACAAGTAGGTACAACAATTCTTTTTATATCGAAGGATAATCAATTCTTTTAGACCGAAGAATAATATTAAAAAAGTGGGTAGTGAGCTTACCTCGTCTGCAATGTCTGTTTATATGTACACTTTTATAACTACTAATTATTGCATGATATATCTGCAATATATCATCTTGACTTACCCTAAGTTGATTTTGAAATTCTTGATTTTGAGCAGGTTGAGCATTGTTGTTTTGTTCATTTTGTAGGTTGAGCATTGTTATTTTGCTGTGATATATCTGTGTGTAAAGTTCAAATATTGATAGTGACATATATCCTCTTTTTCGAATATCCATGTGTGCACAATCCTTGGTGACTTAGGAGTAAAATTCTGTTTTATGTATTTTTAGAAAAGAAAAGGAAAAAAAAAAAGATGACCACAACTAAATTAAAATAGAAGAAGACATTTCTCAAATAAATTATCACCTTGTTTGTTCATACTTCACAGTCGACATTTATAACAACAATTATAATCAGTCACATGGGATGATACTCTACAATTTTGATTCCGGTTGACATTAAAAAACTAACCACCCGTAAATATTTAAATATCAATTTCAAAAAATGAAGTAGTTAGGTGGCAAACTAAATAAAGCAAGATCTTACTATAATAAGCTCTTATCCAAAATATAACTTCAATATGACAAACACAAAACATCATTCCAATGGATACACGATCATTATGAGAAAAGAACCTCTACATTCACAAAGATTAACACCATATCATGAATAAATCATCTAACTATAGAACAAGGCCATGGGAAAAGGTTGATGTTCAGCGAAATATATTGTTCTTAGAAACGCTTAACATGATCAAACATACTAAGCATCCATTGAAGAAAAATCTATGTTATAACCTCTACAGTGAAAAGACTGACTTTATTGAGTCATAACTTAACTTTAATTTGACATAAGTCGACAAAAGCATATATCAAAATTCCATGGTTTGATGTTGAAAATGGTTCTTGATCATGGAATTTTATTAAAGATACTTTGTAATATGGCACAAACAAAAAGCCATGACAGTAAAACTGTTTTAATCAAAATATAAGAGATGAAGATAATGAAGTAGCAGCCTCTATATATAATGAATCCACTAAAGATTAATATTTAACCATTAGTCCAGGAAAAATTTGTAGCCCAAACATGCAAGATCGGTCGAATTTGCAAAACGAATATAAAAGACATAAATGTGCATAAACATCAATTAGAACTTCAGTATAACTAAAGTAGCAATTTATTAGCTTACAACAACATTTTATTTTTCAATTTAGCTTAAGTCTAAAATGAAAAATTAATAATCAATCACGAAACTAGTTTGAATGATGTCACCTATATAGAGAAAGCGACATGTATTTTTATAAAGCTTGTTATGGTAAAGAAGGGGTGAGACGAGGAATAAACAGAGGGAATATTTACAGTATACATTTCCAAAGTAGTGGATAAAGTCTAATGTACATCCGTGTGCATTTCTACAGTAGTGTACATTTATGTATGCTTCTTTCCCTTTTTCTTCTTTTTTTCCTTTGAATTGATGTTATAATGGTTAATTAGTGGATGCTATAATTTGGTGCAGAAGTTACTTACCTCATATTTGGCAAATGGTACCAAATGATTTTATTTTTATACCAAATCATGATTACATACCTCAACTAACACAACCTCAAAGCTAAGACGAATATCTTAATCATACTTTTGCCTAATTGGGTTGCAAATTACATGCCTCAGCTTTAAATTTGTAACATACTCATTCGGTTAAGCAAACACTGGTTTTATTTACTACTAGATTATCTACAAAAAACTATATAATCACAACCTGAACCATCAATAAATAATTCAATAATTTCGGAAAATTGCAGAAGTTACAAAAAATGTAGGGTTTGAAAAAATCATACCGTTTCCCAGCATATTTCTTGATGCATGTTGGTTCGATTTAGGGCTTGTGAAATTGCAGGAGATTTAGACATCCCGATCTAGTAGTTGATTGGGCTTGTATTCGACAACGGTGAGATTCCAATTAGGGGAGAAAAGAATCCGTCTCCATGTATGGAACCCAAGGCAAGGGAGGGGAGTGGCAGATAAGGTTCCATGAAAGTTGAAGACAAAGATAAAGGAAGAGGAGATGGCGGCGAAAAATAAGGCGGTATTAATTTGTCGAACGAACTTGTAGTGGAAGAGGGAAATAATTTGGAAAAGAAGCGGCCAATGAAATAATTGGGGATCCCGCTTTATGAAAAGTGTTACATAACGTATCTATATTCTAAAGTAAAACAAATTAAAAGGAACAATAACGCTATAGCAAAAAGCGCTATCTATTTGCGTTAAAGAAATAAACTTTTCTTGTAGTGCAATCAGCTTGTTTTCTTCACAATTTCAGGCCTTGAATTAACATTAGATGATTTTTATTAATATTCGAATAAATTGAATAATTAATTTCCATTTAATAAATTTAATTTAAACTAGTAATTAAATTTTAAACCAATTTTCCTATCATAAATAAAAAAAATTAGAACTAAAATAATTCAATGAGTTAATACAAGTTAAATCACCATAATATATATTTTGAAATTGGCTGGTAAGTTTAAGTGTATATATATATGTATGTATGTATGTATGTATGTATGTATGTATATTTTTATTTTGAAACCCATACACTAAAAACAATATCCTATATACATTTAAAATAATCTACGCAGATTTTGAAAATCAGATTTATATATAAACTTTACACATTATAAAATTCCTCTTTTTTTTAAAACTTTATCTATATATAAAATAATTTATGTTTACTTTTATATATAATAAAACATGTATATGTATTTATATATATGTACATATATTTATGTTTATGTTGTTTCTTCTTTCACTACACATATACATATATGTATATTCTAACTTGAAAAATAAACTGCATATATATCTATCTTACTGTAAATGATTACTTTTTCTTTCATATATATATATATATATATATATATATATATATATATATATATATATTTAATAAATTTAATAAAAAGATAAAATAAACAACCCACCCTAACCTCTGCTACCAGCCCAGAGCCGCAAACAAGAATGCTTTCCCTACTCCTCTATTGTTGCCGAAGATGCTGAGTTCGGGCTCGAATCAGATGAACTCGCGACCATCGCGACTCCACTGCGCCACGGCAGGGCGAACGAGCTCGAATTCCTAGGAATCCTAGCTCGACACGAGCAACAGTCTCACGGCTTTGGTCCTACCCCTCTATCATCGTCGACGCGATGATTTGACATTGCCGCCCTCACTCTTGAGTAATCATCCATGCGAACGTACATGAACTCCACCTAAGCCCTAGCCTTGATTTATTCTAAAGCCAGAGGAAGAGTTTGCGATTTATATACGTATACATGTTTTTATTTGAAAAGGGGAAACTGGATTTGATCGGCTTTATTATTTTGAATCTCGAACGAAAATGAATTGGGTTTTTGAATTCCTATTCCGCCATTTATTTTCTTTTGACTCGCTTTTTTTTGCCGAGATAAAATGTTCGGCCCTTTTGCTTTTATTTCTTTTTTTTTAATCTGAAGCGTGCTTGACAAATGGAGGAAGAAAGAACTTTTAATTTAAAATTTTAACGCCTATCTTTAGGGAGAGCACGTGTCCTAACTGCTACAATATAATCAATGCAATTATATCCTTTATATTTAAATTTAAATCATCTTAAATTCGCAACTCAAAATCTCAACCTCCTATCGAGGCGTGCCGCTAGGCATTTATAATGTTATACCCCATTACGAACGAAATTGAAAAGGTTTCGAGTCCTTACTCGATCGTATGGAGAAGATAGCCTTTCGGACCCAGTTATTATATTAAATTTTCGATATGAATTTCAGCGCATTTATTTACAGTACGATCACCCGACAACTCCAAACGCTATGAAAATTAAAATTCGACAATAAAACACTATTACGCACCCAATGGAACTGGTTTCGTCGAATTCCGAGACTGTGACTCGGAAGGCTATTTTTAAATAACAATTTAAACGATATATTTCAAAACTTAACAAAACACTTTTAAATTCAATTTTACAGCTTTTATTATCTTCAGTATTACCTATATAAATTTTACAAGCCTTTAAAATATCTTTAACAAGCTCAAAATTCTCGATTCAGCAATTTGCCCAATTTCAGTTATTAAAATTAATAAATTTATATTATCCAATAAACAGTGATATTTGAAATTCAAGTTAAACTAACTTACAAATATTTAAAATCAATTAAATATTCAAATTTCAAATATACAAAAATCTTTGGTCGTCACATTACTTCCCCTTAAAAGAATTTCGTCCCCGAAATTACTAGTTAAGAAGAATGCACCAACCTGTTTACTATTTTCCTAAAACCGTACATTTTTAACAATTTCCCACCACAATCTTTTTATTAAAGACACACTATTACTCTTACTAACTTTCCAAACTCATGCATAAATTCCAAACAATATTATTTACTCAACAATTCAAATTATAATTTAAAACCGAATTTTAAGTTATCAAAATTTTCTCAAAATTTTCCAGCTCTCTAAATTATTGAAATTTTTTGCCAGCGTCTCCTTTGCACGGCTAGCTCAGTACAACTACAAAATTCCTCTATAGGCCCTTAGATTTCAAAAGAAAACAAAAGTCCAAGTGGCTAGATCAGAAAACCATCAAATTTCGTACAGAAATTTAAATACATACCTTTGTTGGGCAATTAAATTCTATCTTCTGGAATAACACCAATTTCCCTTTTGCTTTTAATTACCTGCATGCTACTTATCAATAATATCCAATCACAGAATCCAAAATCATTTTATATATTTTTTCAAAAATTTCAACTTTTGCTTTACTTAAGCCCGTACAATGTCCATATATCATCTGCGCACAATAACTGATCGCTCACTTAATCACACAATTCCCCTTCCGAACTAGTATCGTTCACCCGACTTCCTAATGCGGACTCAGATCTGGTTTCTTGATCAGAAACCGTCATTCTCCTTGCATAGCCATAGCTATGATACAGAATTTCCAGAATCAATCAAAAATCCAAGTCCAGGGTTCGCGGTCAAAAATCGAGTGAAAGATCCCAACGTGGATCGATATAACTATCTCGAAATTCTATGCTCAAATTCTGGATCGAATCGCTATGCGAATAAAATAATATACGTACATCCTACGTATTTTGCCCCAATTGATTATTATCTATATCAATTCTCTTTTATTCACATTTATATTGATATATATTCACTTATTCACAATTATCATTTCACACGCCCTTATTAAACCTTCATTCATTAACTAGAATATTTCTCGATTCCAAATTTACTTAAGAATTTAACCATCCATTTCTTAAGTTCAATATAAATATTTTATACACTTCCTATATTCATTTTCACTTCACCACTTAAGCTTTATACCCATTTTATTCAATTTCCATTTGAATTCAATTTACCTTCCATTTTTAAGTATTGAATTCTATCGACTATCCTCCATTCATATCTGATCCATATCATTACTTTGAATTAGTTCCATTTACTAATTTATTTCAATTTCCAATAAATTTTAGTTCTTAGGACTTTGTTCTTTTAGTCCACTTAAACTATATTTCTCAATTCCACTTTACTTAACATAATTCAAATTGATTTCAATGTTAAATTTTCAATTCATTCGCTTACCCGATTAAATCAATTATTCTACTTACTAATTTAATTTTCAATCCATTGTTTTGTTTAGTCCAATCTTGACTCATTTTTCATTTACTTACAAATTCCAAATTAATTTCAATGTTCAGTTTCCATTTCATTTAAATGTAAATTCATTTGTTCATTCACAAATTTATTTCCCACTTAATAAATTTTTATTTTGATAGCCATTCCATTTAGTCTAGTCTACTTAGACTTTATCCTCAAATTCACTTTTATTTAACTATATTCAATTATCATCTATTTCCATTCAAATTTTAAACTTCTAAAGTTTCCAACTTATTTACATTCCCTTCACTAATCCCTTTTAATTGTCCCACATTTCTAACTATCTCGTTTTTACACTAGTTTAATTCAACTTTCATTTAAGTTAAATTTTATTCCAATAGATTTCAAATTTTATAGGTTATCAAACCCGTTTATATTTTATAAACATTTTTAATTAAACTTCCAGAGTTTTAACATTTCTTAAACATTCAAAACATTTTTAAAATCATATGCCCAAACCAAATTATTCCTTGCATTCCAAAATCAAATCCAATTTTTGCAAACAAACACAAATTCAAATTATTTTGGCAGCAATTCCTCCCTTGAAAACTCGAAAATGAACATCGATGATGTTGCAGTCATCACCGAAGTTATTTTCCAGCGACCGAAAAGAGTTTAATGCTTTATCTCTTTAATACCCCTTCAAATATTTTTAAATTCTAAATCTCACCAGATTTCAAATCCTATCCAAAAATATTTTTCGAAATAATATCACCATTATTTCTCAAAAACCTTTGAAAATCATTTTCAAACTCAAAGGTATTTAATTTCCAAAATTTCGAATTCCAAATCCTTTCAATTCATATTCAAATATTACTCTGGAATTTTTATTTTCATTTTCAATTATAAATCACATTTATATTTCACATTTCAAATTCCATTCTATTAATGAATTTATTTCCTTATCCTTTGGTTATTACCTTAATTCCTTATTCAATTTCCATACAACAGTGATAATAATTTAATATTATCACTTTCTTACAACCAAGCAAGTATATATAACTATAATAATTTACGAAAATTATTTCTTTTATATACGAAAATAATTTGGCTAAAATTATTTCATTTACCCTATTTTTAAAGCAATACTATGTCGGTTTATCTTGTTTAAGAGTTTAGAAACTCCTATCGATGACATGGCATCCCATATATCGACCAGAATCTATAAACACTCAACCGATAAGTCAACACAATATAGAAATAATTTTTATATTCACTAACAAATACATGCTCATATCTATTAATACACTAAAACTCATTCTAAAGTACCATGGACTCTAATTCTAATGAGTAATCCCCACTAAAGCCAAGGTTCTCGCTTAACCTTCAACTCTAATACTACAATGTAACGACCCGATTTTACAAATCTTGAAAATCGACATCACTACGTCCACTATATCAAATGTCGAACAATCAAATGCCAGAAAACCGAACCATTAGGGTTAGAGAAGAAGGAGGTAGAAGATGAAATAGAAAACAACATCAGAATCTCACAAATGCAGCGGAATAATATATAATAGATAAATGAAAGATTTTTATTCAAAATAACTATAACGGTTTTATATATATTACATCATCAGAGTACAACATCAACAAAAACACAACACTGGACAATTATGATAACTAGTCCATACAAAGCTGAATATACAGCTTATATTGCACATCGAATTATACATCAAGTACGTGTGATATGTCTCGCCATCTAGCTCGTCTCCTACTCCATGGCATCCTTTCCTGTATCCTATAATACTCGGTCTGAGCCGAGCATTATAGAGAAATAACACCCGAGTCGGTTTGGAAAACCAGAGTGAGAAAACACACTCAATTGGATCATTAAAGATCCAAAATCCTTTGAAATCAAAGGTATCTCGTAAGACCATGCCACAAATAAACATGTCGAGTTTTTACCTTATGATAACCAAAACATTTTTGTCAAATCTGTCTGATATTATAATAATGTCTATAGAATGTATAATAGAATCTAGCAGAAATGCTTGCATCTCACATTTCAGCAATAGTTGGGCACAATCAAAACCATACAGGCACTTATTGGAGATTGGATCCCATACAATGGTAGGGCTACTGGGGTACCGCCCATCACAGTATGTGGTCGAGATCACCGTACCGAGGATCCACCCGTATCCCTTGCTACACAAGATCAAAGCTACCCCTTACTGGATAGTCCGAATAAGATCACCCCCGCGGTTGGGATCAGCAACCGCCCACACAGCCGAATAAAAGGGACATCTATACAGGGATGACCTTACCCTAATTAGTTGCTAGCCACTTAGCCTTACTGTACCTTCCCTGTTTTAGCCATTCCTGGTTGATGAGGCTCGATGTGACGCCCCACCTCTATACCCACTCTAGCCAAGGACACTACGGTGTAATGCCGTCAACTAGCGTGGAGAATAAGGCTGTTGAGGAGCGACCATCCGTGTAATTGCTTTGTGCGAGCACCGATATGTCAGATAGTACGACATGCATTTGGTTTCAGGAGGAAATCCGACATGCCGATACAAACTCAAAGCAACTACCCGGTGGCTTTATATATTCTTCGAAAACAAATATAGAAATAAACATAACACAAATGAGTCACAGACATCCATATCACAAAGGCGGAAATAGATATGAATATATAACACATGAAAGTGTACATCAGAGTAGTGGTCAAACAAGATCCACACTATCACAAAAGAATAGATACAAGTGCTAGACAAAAGAATATGGATACATCAATGAGTCCATATCTCAAATATATACAACAAAAACTACTAATCTAAGTAGTTAGCCAAAAGTCAGGGTGATAATCCCAAATGTGAAGTCAAGCAGAAGCATGTGTAACATCTCGGTCTGACCCGAGTATTATTTAATAAGAAAATAATAAACGGATCAGTCTAGCTATAAATATCAGATAAAAATGATATAGAATAAGAGGTATGACATAAATATGCGATATCCATAAAGCCATGCTGTAATAGGTATGCAATTGAAAATCAACTAGGGATTAATCAATATCACGAGAATCTTCTCAAAGATAAAAAAGAATGTCATACTCTTGATTTATATTCACCAAACCATAAATATTGACAATAATATCAATGCCAATCACAAAAGTTAATGACACACAAATTCACCAATGCACAAATATTGATAAAACTTACTAATGTAAATCACAAAAATTAGTGAAAACACAAACTCCAGAAATCATCAATGGAAATCCAGAAATCACAAAAAGGGGGAGGCCCATCACAAAACGGGAGCATGAAAACTCACCAACACGTGTATCACAAAATGGAATGCTATTCCATGGTTGCTAACCATTAATTTTGAGCCGAAGCTCCACAAAATGGCCCGAAGACCATGGGTCGCTACCCCACCAAATTGAGCCGAAGCTCCACAGAAACGGGGTTTAGTCTCCCTCGTAGACAAAAAGACATCGCACAATTGCTAGTCTAAATCACAAAAATGATCATCAACGATCATCAAGAAGTGTCAATTACAGTAAGCTGGTAAATATATAAGCTTAGCTTCATGTCCCATAAACACTAGCTTAACTTAAATATTTACGAACAAATTGTAGATCTCCACTCGAAAATTGTCACAAGAGATTCAATTGAACAAGTCCAAGAATTAACCGGCGAAGTAAATGCAAGCGTTTCATACCATTTGTTTTACTAAGCCATTTAATTAGATTTCTCGTACGAGTGAGATGAAGTGACAAGTCACAAAAATGATTGTAGAAACAATAAATCACAAAAATTCACATTCGAAGACGTGAATACAATCCAACGAATTCAATTCAACATTCATCAAAGTGGAAATACCCTTGCGACTTAACAGCCACGACTTACGACTTAACATAAGTCAACACAAGAAATCAGTGGCTCAAGAAATAGCAGACGGCTTAAAGCAGGGGCGACTTAAAGGGTGGCGCGACCTAACTGCATGTGACTTAAGAAGAAGCGCGACCCATAGCATGGGCGACTTAACAGTGCAAGCAGGCCGAGCGACCAAAGGAGGTAAGCGACCTATAGGCAGGTCGACTCATTGCAAGGCGAGCGACCTAGGGGTTGCGACCTAAGGCAGGCCGACCCATAAATAAGGCAAGCGACCTATGGTTGCGACCTATGGCATGGCGCGACCTAAAGGGTTGCAGATAGGCTGAGCGACTTAATGTAGAGCGCGACCTAAGTGAGTGACTTAAGTGAGAAGGTTAATGGCGCGACCTAAGTGACACGACCTAGCCGAGCGACCAAAGAAATACATATGGCCGAGCGACCTAGGGACGAAAGGACCTAAGGGGTTGAAGAAGGCCGAGCGACTTATTGGGCGTGCGACCTAATGACTAAACAAGGCCGAGCGACCTAACGACCTAAGGGTAAAGAAGGCCGAGCGACTTATTGGGCGCGCGACCTAACGACTAAACAAGGCCGAGTGACCTAACGACCTAAGGGTAAAGAAGGCCAAGCAACGACCTAACGACCTAAAGGATACAAGGCCGAGCACCGACCTAAGGTGCAAGCGCAACTTAATGGTCCAAGCGACCGAACGACCTAAGGGTTGCGACCTATGTTGGCGCGACCTAACTGCTGGCCTTGAATCATGCATGTGCAGGCCGAGCGACCTAGGGGTTTGAAGTTCAAAAACTCTCCTAATTAGCAACCGATCGAGCACGGACGCTAGGGGATTATGCCAATAGGCTACCCGGTCCTATTGGCTCCTCGATGCATCACCAAAAACGTGTTCAAACATCAAAGTTAGGATTTTTAAAGATTTGAACCCAAAACACTAGAAATTGTGTTTTCACCAATTCAATCCAAACCACAAGCAAATGCACATGAATAAGTGTTAGGAATTCATACCCAACAATCAAAGATAGTTATAGACAAAGATGTGAGATAAAAATCTCACCTTTACACAAAATCAATGAAGAAGAAGCTTGAAATCAATGGAAGAATCAATGGCTTCTCTTTGAATTTGGAGTTAGATGTTGGATTTGCAAATGAACTTGAGTTTGGAGTTATAATTTCTCATTCCTTCCTCCATTTTTGATGAAGCTTGAGTGTTAGGAAATGAAAGTAAAGTTATGAAGGGAAGGGGGTTGAGCTAGAGTAAATAGCGTAGGCTAATGGGCTAAACCAAACCCAAAGCCCAAAGTGAAAAAGTGACAAAATTCCACTAACTCCAAACATATCAAAGTTTATACTCAAAAAGATCGCAAACAGTGTTTTGGACCCAATGAAAGTGGTTCCGCGTCCTAATTCGACCGTATGCAAAATGTACCTTTTCGGACTAAAATCCGACTAACGTTAAAATATAAAAATAAAATATTTAAATATTCTATCGTAAAATATGAGGGTTGTTACAGACTCCCCTCCTTAAAGAAATTGCATCCTCGCAATATTTAAGAAGAAAATATAAGGTAACAACCATGAAAGCATATCAAAACAGAAGAAATTTGAAATAAGAAATTCACCTCAAAGAGCACGGGAAAGAAAGTCCGAATGTGTTCGCTCGATGAACTCTCTAGATTCCCAAGAGAAATCCTTAGGATTTGAGGACCATTGAACTTTAACAAGCGGAACATCTTTATTTCAAAGGCGCTTGACCTCCGAAGCAACAATACGAATAAGATGTTGCTCATAAGTTAAATTAGGCGAAATTTCAATTTCTTCCACAACACCGGGCTCAAGAATAGAATTGGAATCTCGAAGGCACCTCCGCAGTTGAGAAACGTGAAATACGTCATGAATAGAAGAATAATGAGCCGGTAATAAAAGGCGATAAGCCATGGAACCAATACGTTCGGTGATAGGAAATGGCCCAATATATCGAGGCGCTAACTTTCCCGATCGACTGAAACGTACAACACCCTTCATAGGTGAAACACGGATAAACACAAGATCTCCCACAGAAAATTCTAGTTTCCTTCTCCGATTATCGGCATAGGATTTTTGCCTACTCTGGGCTTCTTTCATCCTATGACGAATAAGGTCAATCTTTTCTGTGGAATCACGAACAAAATCTGGACCTAAAACCAGCTTCTCATAGGCCTCAAGCCAACAAGAAGGAGATCGGCATGGCCTTCCATAGAGTGCCTCAAAAGGTGCCATACCAATACTAGATTGGAAGCTATTATTATAGGAAAACTCAACAAGAGAAATATGATCTTCCCAACTTCCACCAAAATCAAGAACACATGCACGAAGAAGATCTTCAAGAGTTTGATTCACACGCTCAGTTTGTCCATCGCACTGGGGATGATAAGCGGTGCTAATATTAAGCTTCGTTCCCAAAGCTTTTTGAAGACTCTTTCAAAATCCACTAGTAAACAATGGATCACGATCACTAACAATAGAAGAAGGAACTCCATGCAATTTTACGATTTCTTTAATAAAGAGTTTGGCCAAGAGAGGGACGGTTCGATTGGACTGAACGAGAATAAAATGGGCGGATTTAGTAAGTCTATCGACTATCACCCACAAGCTATCATGACCCGAACGAGAACGGGGAAGGCCGTCTATAAAATCCATGGAGATTTGGTCCCACTTCCAAATTGGAATTTCTAATGGTTGCAATAACCCAACGGACCTTTGATGTTCGGCCTTGACAAGTTGGCAAGTCATGCAACACTTAACAAAGTTAGCAATATCAGATTTCATTCCCTCCCAATAATAAAGTCGCTTCATATCCGCGTACATTTTACGACTACCGGGATGAATGTTAAATTTAGAACGATGAGAATCTTCTAAAATGTTTTACGAAGATTACTAATATTTTGGGACGATAAGTCTACCAAATTTTCGAATACCGCCACGAGAATCAATATCAAAGTCTTTCAAACCCTCAATATCAATTTTATCCATAAAATTTTGCAAAAAGAGCCAATTCGGGATCTAGCTTTTGAGCTTCAAGAATGCAGTCTAAAAGAGAAGGATGAGCCTCAAGGCTACATAAAACAAGAGATGCACATAAATCAGAAACACTATCTCGAATCTCACAAGTGGATAGAATTACGAGATCATTACATTCGAATATCATCATAGAAACAACCGCTTGTTGCTTACGACTAAGTGCGTCCGCAACACGATTTCCCTTTCTGGGGGTATAAAGAATATCAAGATCATAAGATGCCAGAAATTCGAGCCAACGTTGTTGACGCAAATTAAGTTCCTCTTGAGAAAATAGATACTTCAAAGATTTATGATCGGTGTAAAGAATAAATTTTTCTCCCAAAAGATAATGACGCCAAATACGAAGGGTGAAACAATAGCCGCGAGTTCTAAATCATGAGTGGCATATCTAGTCTCGGCTGGCTTCAATTGCCTAGAAGCATAAGCAATAACACGTTCTCTTTGCATAAGAACGACACCCAAACCAACGAGACTAGCATCGGTATAAACAATAAAATCTTGGTTTCCCTCGGGAATAACAAGAATAAGAGCATCGGAATGGAGTTCTTTTAATTTCTGAAAAGAAGCTTCATATTTGTCCGACCAAATGTATTTAACTCCCTTCTTTGTCAAACTAGTAAGAGGCACGGAAATTTTCGAAAAGTCTTTATAAAACGAAGGTAATAGCCCGCCAATCCAAGGAAGCTACGAATTGCCGTCACACTCTCCGGTCTCTTCCAACTTTGAATCGCTTCAATCTTTGAAGGATCCATGGAAACTCCGGATTCGGAAACAATGTGACCGAGAAACTTCACACGAGATTGCCAAAAGTGGCATTTAGAAAATTTTGCTTTCAATTGATTACTCCTAAGAGTTTCCAACACAATCCGAAGATGTTTTTCATGCTCCTCCTCAGTTTTAGAATACACAAGAATATCATCAATAAAGATGAGGACAAACCGATCAAGGAAGTCTTTGAAAACTCTATTCATAAGGTCAACGAAATAAGTCGAAGCATTCGTTAAACCAAATGGCATAACAAGCCATTCATAAGATCCATAACGAGTACGGAACGATGTCAAAGAAATGTTATCCTCTGCAATACGAAGCTGATGAAAACCGGTAGCTAAGTCTAACTGTGAAAAGACTCTAGCACCACCAAGTTGATCGAATAGATCGTCAATCCAAGGTAAAGGATATTTATTCTTGATAGTAAGATCATTAAGCTTGCGGTAGTCAAAGCAAAGCCTAAGTGTACCATCGGATTTCTTCACAAAAATAGCCGAAGCTCCCCAAGGCAAGGAACTAGAGCGAATAAATTGCTTCGTCTCTAATTCGGATAATTGTTTGCACATTTCCTCATTTTCTTTATTGGACATACAATAAGGAGAAAGAGTGATAGGTTGAGCTCCAGGGATGAGATTAATTCTGAAATCAATTGCTCGCTTAGGTGGTAATCCTAAAACGGGCTCAAATATGTCGGAAAATTCACGAACAACGTGAATAAGAGAAATAATATCCTCCACATCATCATTATCGTCATCATGAGGATTTAAAGAACATAAAGATGCAACTAAGCTGGAATCCGAATCTTTAAGATCAATAGAAATCTGCTTAACAGATTGAGAATGTCGAAGATGAATAGTCCGCTCAGGACATAGGATTTGGGCTTCATAGCGGTTAAGCCAATCCATCCCCAAAATCATTCCAAAGCCTAAGTAGCGCATAACATGCAAATTGGCTCGGAAAGAAAAATCACACAAATTAATCTCGACATCTTTACACAATAAACTAATTGTTGCGGATCCACCAACCGAATTTGCAATTCTCAAAGAAGTCATTAAACACAAAACATCCAAAGAAAAGGTATCAACTAGTTCTTTTGAAATAAAAGAATGGGACGCACCCGTATCAAAAAAAACTCGAATAGGATGATCACGAAATAAAATAATGCCATCAAGGATAGAATGAGAAATACCTTTACAATGAGATGTGTTGCCAGGGGCTTGGGCAACATTGAGCTTTCCCTCCTTCCTGCCTTGAAGTTTGGGACAAGAAGATAAATAATGATCCGGGCTTTTGCAATAGTGACAAGCACGAGGCTTTGAACGCTTGTTTGCATAATGGTCCTTAGAACCACAGTTGTAGCATTGCCCACTACCAGAGGTAGAAGTCTTAGTTGCCGGAGAGGCTTGCTTCCCTTTCTTATTGTTGGGATAAGGACCTTTGAACTTATTAAGCCTTTTCTTGTTGTTGAAGTTTGGTTTGGCACCCATAACTTCAACATCACTCTCCCTATCGGCCTCTTCAAGACGAAGAGCGATATCAATGAGTTAATCAAAAGAAACTTCTAATTTTAGAAGTAATGGCTTCTTGAGATTTTTATTCAAGCCATAAACAAATATTTGGTTCTTCTTTAATGGGGTGTTTATATATTCGATCCCGTATTTAGAAAGTGACTCGAAGGATGCGACATAATCTGCCACGGAGGATTCACCTTGAACAAGGTCAATGAAACGACGAGCCAATGTTACTTTTTCAGCTTCTGGCACAAATTTTAATTCGAAGCATTCCTGGAATTTCTCCCAAGTAAGATCCGCTTCATTTATTTCAGAAATTAGAAGCTCATACCAATCTAATGCTCTTTCTTGGAGCATACTTGAGGCCACCTGAACACGGTGAAGATCAATAAGATTCATGCGAGAAAAGATTCATCGCACGATCTCAGCCAAGCCTGGACTTCAATAATGGTTTCAGAACCTTTGAATGGCTTCTCACCCAAACTGGTATAATCGCTGCACAAACGTGAAAATCCAGACTTAGGGTGAGTAGACTCTGGATTAGATCCGGCAGCTTGAGCATTCCTTACTAGATCAAGAAGCTGCTGGGCAGACATAAATACTCCATCTTGGAGAGTAGCACGAGATTGACCGGCGCTGGGACGGCCAGGTCTAACCATTTCTCTTCCTTTTTGAAAGAAATAAAGAAGAAGGATAAGGTTATTCACCAAATGAATATCAAGCAATCTTGATAGATAAACAAGGAATCATAAAGAAAATAGGATGAATCAGTACGAAGACTCGAATTAAATCCTAAAGCACGACTCCTAAGATGGACTTAGGACGATGATCCTTGCTATATTATTCTACATTGTTCCGAAGTTTGGCTCTGATACCAAGCTGTGACGCCCCACCTCTATACCCACTCTAGCCAAGGACACTGCGGTGTAATGCCGTCAACTAGCGCAGAGAATAAGGCTGTTGAGGAGCGACCATCCGTGTAATCGCTTTGTGCGAGCACTGATATGTCAGATAGTACGACATGCATTTGGTTTTAGGAGGAAATCCGACATGTCGATACAAACTCAAAGCTACTACCCGGTGTCTTCATATATTCTTCGGAAACAAATATAGAAATAAACATAACAAAAATCAGTCACAGACATCCATATCATAAAGGCGGAAATAGATATGAACATATAACACATGAAAGTGTACATCAGAGTAGTGGTCAAACAAGATCCACACTATCACAAAAGAATAGCTACAAGTGCTAGACAAAAGAATATGGATACATCAATGAGTCTATATCTCAAATGTATACAACAAAAACTACTAATCTAAGTAGTTAGCCAAAAGTTAGGGTGATAATCCCAGATGTGAAGTCAAGCAGAAGTACCTATAACATCTCGGTCTGACCCGAGTATTATTTAATAAGAAAATAATAAACGGATCAGTCTAGCTATAAATATCAGATAAAAATGATATAGAATAAGAGGTATGACATAAATATACGATATCCATCAAGCCATCCTGTAATAGCTATGCAATTGAAAATCAACTAGGGATTAATCAATATCACGAGAATCTTCTCAAAGATCAAAAAGAATGTCATACTCTTGATTTATATTCACCAAACCATAAATACTGACAATAATATCAATGCCAATCACAAAAGTTAATGACACACAAATTCACCAATGCACAAATATTGATAAAACTTATCAATGTAAATCACGAGAATTGGTGAAAACACAAACTCCAGAAATCATCAATGGAAATCCATAAATCACAAAAAGGGGGGAGGCCTATCACAAAACGGAAGCATGAAAACTCACCAACACGTGTATCACAAAATGGAACGCTATTCCGTGGTTGCTAACCATTAATTTTGAGCCGAAGTTCCACAAAACGACCCGAAGACCATGGGTCGCTACCCCACCAAATTGAGCCGAAGCTCCATAGAAACGGGGTTTAGTCTCCCTCGTAGGAAAAAAGACATCGCACAATTGCTAGTCTAAATCACAAAAACGATCATCAACGATCATCAAGAAGTGTCAATTACAGTAAGCTAGTAAATATAAAAGCTTAGCTTCATGTCCCATAACCGCTAGCTTAACTTAAATATTTACGAACAAATTGTAGATCTCCACTCGAAAATTGTCACAAGAGATTCAATCGAACAAGTCCAAGAATTAACCGGCGAAGTAAATGCAAGCGTTTCATACCATTTGTTTTACTAAGCCGTTTAATTAGATTTCTCGTACGAGTGAGATGAAGTGACAAGTCACAAAAATGATTGTAGAAACAATAAATCACAAAAATTCACATTCGAAGACGTGAATACAATCCAAAGAATTCAATTCCACATTCATCAAAGTGGAAATACCCTTGCGATTTAAAAGCCACGACTTACCACTTAACATAAGTCAACACAAGAAATCAATGGCTCAAGAAATAGCACACGGCTTAAAGCAGTGGCGACTTAAAGGGTGGCGCGACCTAACTGCATGCGACTTAAGGAGCGGCGCAACCCATAGCATGGGCGACTTAGCAATGCAAGCAGGCCGAGCGACCTAAGGAGGTAAGCGACCTATAGGCAGGCCGACTCATTGCAAGGCGGGCGACCTAGGGGTTGCGACCTAAGGCAGGTCGACCCATCAGTAAGGCAAGCGACCTATGGTTGTGACCTTTGGCATGGCGCGACCTAAGGGGTTGCAGATAGGCCAAGCGACTTAATGTAGAGCGCGACCTAAGTGAGTGACTTAAGTGAGAAGGTCAATGGTGCAACATAAGTGACACGACCTAGCCGAGCGACCAAAAGAAATACATATGGCCGAGCGACCTAGGGACGAAACGACCTAAGGGGTTGAAGAGGGCTGATCGACTTATTGGGCGGCGACCTAACGACTAAATAAGGCCGAGCGACCTAACGACCTAAGGGTAAAGAAGGCCGGGCGACTTATTGGGCGTGCGACCTAACGACTAAACAAGGCTGAGCGACCTAAGGACCTAAGGGTAAAGAAGGCCGAGTAACGACCTAACGACCTAAAGGATATAATGCCGAGCAACGACCTAAGGTGTAAGCGCGACTTAATGGTCCGAGCGACCAAAAGACCTAAGGTGTAAGCGCGACTTAATGGTCCGAGCGACCAAAGGACCTAAGGATTGCGACCTATGTTGGCGCGACCTAACAGCAGGCCGAGAATCATGCATGTGCAGGTCGAGCGACCTAGGGGTTTGAAGTGCAAAAACTCTCCCAATTTGCAACCGATCGACCATGGACACTAGGGAATTATGCCCATAGGCTACCCGGTCCTATCGGCTCCTCGATGCATCACCAAAAACGTGTTCAAACATCAAAGTTAGGATTTTTAAAGATTTGAACCCAAAACACTAAAAATTGGGATTTTCACCAATTCAATCCAAACCACAAGAAAATGCACATGAATAAGTGTTAGGAATTCATACCCAACAATCAAAGATAGTTATAGACAAAGATGTGAGATAAAAATCTCACCTTTACACAAAATCAATGAAGAAGAAGCTTGAAATCAATGGAACAATCAATGGATTCTCTTTGAATTTGGAGTTAGATGTTGAATTTGCAAATGAACTTGAGTTTGGAGTTTTAATTTCCCATTCCTTCCTCCATTTTTGATGAAGCTTGAGTGTTAGGAAATGAAAGTAAAGTTATGAAGGGAAGGGGGTTGAGCTAGAGTAAATAGTTTAGGCTAATGGGCTAAACCAAACCCAAAGCCCAAAGTGAAAAAGTGACAAAATTCCACTAACTCCAAACATATCAAAGTTTATACTCAAAAAGATCGCAAACGGTGTTTTGGACCCAGTAGAAGTGGTTCTGAGTCCTAATTCGACCATATGCAAAAAGTAATTTTTCGGACTTAAATCTGACTAACGATAAAATATTTAAATATTCAATCGTAAAATATGCGGGTTGTCACACTCGAGGCTATGCGTTACCTTTTTAGCACACATACACTTAGAATGCTCATCGTCCCCCTGATGATGTTCTGATAGCATTCGTCCATACAACCGAAGGCACCACTCCTATTACATCCATTTTGGAATCACCCTTGGGATTAGTAGCGATTAGCCCTTGCACTTCACTACTCCATCTTCGACCCCATGCTCTTGTCTTCCACATGAAAACATTCAGACCAGATC
Organism: Allium cepa; assembly: GCA_030765085.1. Classification (NCBI taxonomy): domain Eukaryota; kingdom Viridiplantae; phylum Streptophyta; class Magnoliopsida; order Asparagales; family Amaryllidaceae; genus Allium; species Allium cepa. Next base: position 781,866,135 of record CM060945.1, read on the forward strand.
GAAGTGGTTTTTGGGAAATTAATCCTGATCCCGGTCTCTTCGAAATGATCAGCGCATTGGCCATTATTGATAGTCGGTTATTTAACTATCAAACAACATCATGCCTTAATAATTTCCCAAATTTTATTTCAAAATATCTTTGCAAGATATTTTTCTGCACTTCAAACCTTTGAAATAGTTTTTAAATCACCTTTTTTTTCTCGCGGAATAAATTTTAACCCAATTGTTTTATTTCCACTGAAAATTACCAACTCTTAATACTTTAGATTTTTAAATAGTTTAAAGCACTCATCCAAAAATATATTCTTTAAACACTTACAATAAAAACTACTTAAAACACTTTCTTTATAATTACTTCTCATGTAAAACTTAAGCCAAAACTAATTTTAAAATAAAAGTTATTCTATAAGGTATAAATACTAAATAATTATCTTTTGAATCATAATACTAGTTAAACCTTTTGAAATAATTTACTTATATAATTAACTTAATAAATATTTACTTCTAAAAAATTTTAAAACCCCTAAATAATAATTTCTCTAAAAACATTCTTTTTAAAAACAACTTTTAAACCTTTAACTTATACTTGGAAGTCTTCATTTGAAAATATACTTGTTTGAAAATATACTTGGCTTTTCAGGGAAATACACTTTCCTTTTCCACACCTTTAAAAATAAACTACTATTTATTTTTAAAACAATTTACCAATTCCTTTATAAATTCCCACCGTGAATTTATTCTTCCAAGTATCCACCGATATCTTATTTCACTTTATAAAACCAGTTTATAAATCCTATAGTCCCATCCTGCTTATAAATCACAGTTTCAAACACTTAATCAGTTTTCAAATCGATTTCAAAAATTTACTCCATTTTAAAATAAATTCCTTTACTTATCCAAATTTATTTCAAAACCTATTAATTCCATACTCACTTCTTTATTTATGATTCAAAATCTTATTTTAAACTGGAAACATCCATTTCATTCTTTATTCAAAATTCTCCCTTTTAATTATTCCCAATCATTTTAAATCTTAAAATTTAAAAATAAAATCCTTTAATTCTTAGTCAATATCACTTAAGTCTCCAAATCTCTTTTAATTTCATTTATTCAAAATCTTTATATTTTCTTTTCCATACCCAACATTATTTTATAGAATTTAAAATCAAACCTTTATTCTTCCGAAATTCATTCTTTTAATTTATCTAAAATTATTTTACTTAATATTTCTCTCTTGATATCTCTTTTCATAATCAATATTCTATATTTTTCATATCTTCAAAATACCCAAATATATTAAACAAAACCATAGCATTCATGCAAACGTATGCTAACTCCACCCAAGCCTTAGCCTTGATTTATTCTAAAGCCAGAGGAATAGTTCACGATTTATATATGTATATATCTTTTTATTTGAAAATGGGAAACTGGATTCGATCAGCCTCGTCATTTTGAATCTTGAACGAAAAAGAATTGGGTTTTCGAATTCCTGTTCCACCATTTATTTTCTTTTGATTCTCTTTTTTTTGCTGAGATAATATGTTCGACCCTTTTGCTTTTATTTATTTTTTTAATCTGAAGCGTGTTTGACAAATAGAGGAAAAAAGAACTTTTAATTTTAAATTTTAACGCGTGTCGTCAGGGAGAGCACGTGTCCTAACTGCTACAGTATAATCAATGCAATTATATCATTTATATTTAAATTTAAATCCAAATTTAAATCGTCTTGAAATCGCAACTCAAAATCTCAACCTCCCATCGAGGCATGCCGCTAGGCGTTTATAATGTTATAACCCTATTACGAATGCAATGGAAAAGGTTCCGAGACCTAACTCGGTCGTATGGAGAAGATAACTTCTTAGACCCAGTTATTATATTAAATTTTCGATATTAATTTCAGCGCGTTTATTTACCATACGATCATCCGACAACTCCAAATGCTATGAAAATTGAAATTCGATAATAAAACACTATTACGGACCCAATGGAACACGTTTCGTCGAATTCCAAGATTGTGCCTCGGAAGGCTATTTTTAAATATCAATTTAAACGATATATTTTCAAAACTTAACAAAACACTTTTAAATTCAATGTTACAACTTTTATTATCTTCAGTATCACCTATATAAATTTTACAAGCCTTTAAAATATCTTTAACAAGCTCAAAATTCCCGATTCGGAAATTTACCAAATTTCAATTATTAAAATTAATAAATTTAAATTATCCAATAAATAGTGATATTTGAAATTCAAGTTAAACTAACTTCCAAATATTTAAAATCAATTAAATATTCAAATTTCAAATTTCCAAAAATCCTAGGTCGTCACAGGGACGCTGAGCGGTTGTCGAAATAATGAGTACAAAGATTGAGATGGACCTGCCTGGAAAAACGAAAAGCCTGATTGATCAGTGGTTTAAAAATAGACCAATAAGGAAATGGCACATCCATAGGAGCATTAAATGCCAGAATAGCCGAAAAGATGTTCCCTGCTACCGAAAGTAAAGGAGTATTAGACGGAGCTAACAGGACATGCAGACTGGGTGCTTAAGATGATAAGTCTACCACAACCTACGGTTGTCGTAGGCTTGGAGGCAAGTGTTATACTTGTTTTTACACCAAGTTGCATTGATGGGAAATAAGGCAGGGAATAAGGACAAGAAGGCTGCTTTCATGTCGAGAAGATCATATGTAAAGAAAAAGGTATTGGATCAATCAAACTCATATTGCATAGGGAGCTACCTTGTAGCTGCCGTACTTAACCCAACCTAAACCCTGCAATCAAGGAAGTTGCCGTAGAAGACAAGTACTTAACTCATGTGGAAACAGAGACATGCCATAATGACAATACATAAGACCAAAGAAAAACAATAATACTGTGTAGAAGTATAGAAAGCAATACATGTTGAACTAAGCTGACCGCATCTCCAAAGCCCATACTTTGTCAACACCTACAAGAACTGTTCTGCATAACATATACTGAGAGCAACCTAGGTAGTACCGCAAGGGATGAAAAGCAATCAAAAGGGCTGGATGCAAGGCCACTCAGGATATGCTTCAACGTAGAGCCATACTTACAAGTAGATGACAAAGGTTTGGTGCTCCTTCTTTCTCTCATCAGTGATCCAAGCATATTTGCAATGAGGTCAACTCAAATCACAATCAGTTTAGATATGGCTAACCACAAATACATTCTAAGCGTAGGTCAAATCAACTCTCAGAGTAAAGTAGGACAGTACAACTCCATTTCTGCCAAATATAATAGCAAGTTAAGTAAATGTGGTAGAGATGTCAGCACGGTAGTAAGATCTGAGCATCAGGCAACAGTCATTACCGCACCTCTTCGCATACAAAAATGGCATTCCAAAGCCTTAGGGCTACCCTCGGCATTCTTTTTAAGACATCTTCCACTTTAGGACAGAAGCGACCGACATGCATAGGCTTGGGATTCCCATCCAATTTTTCAGCCATCCCGTTTCAATTTCATAGACTCCCGCCAATGCCATGGCTTCCAGCCAAAGAAGCGTCGCCGATCTAGATACAATAAACAGATGTTATAGATGAACGACAGGTGGCAAGATCTAAAGGGGGAGATTGAAGCAGAGGATTAAGGACAATCATGGCAATCAACAGTGCACATTTCTACACTACAAAAGAGGGCACTGGATGGCGTAGAAGGGGGACGATAGTTTCCAGAATCAAAAAATAATCATAAAAATTAAGAGATATTGTACGCTTTTGGGAAATTGTAATAATTTGTATCAAAAAATAGTATACACCGGATTATCTCATGGACGTAGGGTTGACAATAATCTAAACCACGTAAAAAAATTTATGTCCTTATTTTCCATGCTTTATAGTTTACTTATGTTGCACTAGATTGTAAATTGAATTTCTTTTGCAAAGTTATTTTTTTATTCTAACAAACATTTAGAGTGCGGCTACAGGGCTATGTTAGCATTCGACAACATAGTCACTTCCTCAAGGTAGATTTAACATAAGTTAAATCTGTTGATATGAATTCGTCAGGAAATCATTGCCTAGATTGCTTCACGATTAAGTTGAGTATTGTGGAGTAAAAAAGCTTCACCAACATGTATCGTTTTATTCTTTTTAGAATGGACGTGTCATTATGTTTTTTCAGAATATATGCATCATCATCTTTGCTAGAAAGGATGTATTGTTATATGTATTTTTCAGAATGGATCTGTTTCTTCTTTTTTTTTCATTTCAAGGATGTATTTTTAGTTTTTAGTACAATTTTATGGATTTAGCATCCTTTTTCACTAAATTTTAAACAAAATACAATGAAATAGTAAAATACAAAATCATTATTATATTTCTTTCAAATCCTCTACTCAAATACCTCACTCGTGGTATAAAAACACATTCATCTATTGTTAAATACTTTGCTTAATTTCTCACTAAAATCTCCATCTTAAAACGCACCCTAAATATGTTTTCAAAATTAGGTCAATTGTCACCTAGATTTGTTAAACGACTAGGGTTGAATCATAAAAGGGTATGGTCAACCCAGACCCAACCCCATTTATGACGCATCTCATTTAACCCATTTAATGAATGGGCTAATATAACTTTACCCACTAAACCCATTAAAGGATTTAAATTAAATATGAACAAAACTAAAAATTAAAGAATTAGGTTTTTTTTCCCTTTTGAATTTCTAAAATAATGAATATCTAACAATTAAAATTTCAAATTCTATATTCAGGTTCAAAATACAAATTTTGTATTGTCGAATTCAATTTCAAATTTATAAATTTTAAAACTCAAATTCAAAATTCAAAATTTCAAATATAAATCCAAAAATTTCAGCCATATCTTCTCCTTCCTACCCACCGTGTTCATTACAAAGATATATGAGAAGGTAAATTTGGCACATGGGATTCATTTGTAGTGTTAACACTGGAAGGTGCATAAAAACATGCTCTACTTAAGGCATTATATCACCCATATGAAAGCATGTTCATTTTCATCTAGTATGTAGTGATAATGAGCTTACAACTTGTGTTATGATATGTATTTGTATGTGGCAATGTCTTGATAAAAAATCTTATAAAAGACAGTAATGAAAACAAGAAGATGAAGAACTATGTATATTTGAAGGAAAGAACCACAAGAAAAAAGAGAATCCAAATCTTAAACAAGAATGACTTCTTTTATGTTAAAAATAGTTAATCTACTAAGGATTAACTCACAAAGAAATGTGTGGATAACTCAGCAAGGTTTGAAATGTGGATTAGCTAATTAAGGTAGTGGATAGAAATAAAAGTTACCTAATAGTGATGAAGAGGAATGTTCTAAAAAGGAGATAACTGTTCCATGTACCTAGCCATGCCCAATACATCAAACAATGGCGATAACCATTCTACTACATGTATATGCCCATTGCGAGATCCAAATCATTGCTCACGCTATCAACGATGATGGGAACTTCTAAAAGGGAGGAGAGGAGGCCGATATCGTGGTGGAGGATGACGGACCGGGCATCTAAAGGGTAGGACGGCATAGTAAAGATGATGTCGGAGGATCGGGCATGTTCAAGGATGGAAGGGGAGAGGTGGGCATCGGTTTGGAAAGGCAATTGCTAAGATTAGGGATTCAAAATGATTTTATTTCAT